>OW386290.2:9042200-19042200 GCA_936432065.2 Rutpela maculata
CGATTAGGGCTGCTCGATGTAGGAAAAAAAATGTATAGAACATAAAAGATGCAGAAGAATAAATAGAATAAATTAAGTTCTATACATTTTTCTCGCCAGGGTAACGGTTTTCGAGAAAAATTTAAAAAACTGGCAGCATGTATCATTGGAGGGTGGTTTTTGAAGCAAAAGGGGATGAAGCACCCTTCTGAGAGGTGGGAACTCTTTTGATCTATATTTGGATGGCTATTAAGACTCTGTACTCAAATTTTTAAAACTTTATAAATTTATTCTTCTAGATGCCATTATTATATCTAATTTACGTCGACTATATTTTAGTATGTGCTTCATGGGATAATTAAATGAAAATCACTTTACACTAATCGTTGGACCGGCCGCCGGGAGCGACGTAGTCACTTTAGCCATTGCTACTTTTATATTTTAGTATGAAACAAAAAAAAACAAAAAAAAATGCATTTACATATACATGTATATATTGAAAAAAAAAACAAGAAATAAAAAAAAATAATATAAATAAGGGAAAAGAAGAAAAAAAAAGAAAAAGAAAAAGAAAAGAAAAAAAAAAGAGCATTAATCATAAGTTTACAAATTGTAATTAGTATTAGACTGATATGGGGAATATTATGTTTAAATAAATCATTAACGAAGTCTGGCTAATAGACCTTGTTTCTAAGGCCAACAAATCTAAATTAAAAAAATATATATATATTTTAGTATGAGTAAAACAATAAAAAATTAAGAAGTGACGAAAAAATAAATTCAATATATAAAATTTTGTGGTGTACTGGAATAGCTATAGCTAAACTTCACCAGGACGTTAAAATAAATAAGAGGATAAAAGAAAGGTGGACATCGGTATTTCAGTACACAGTCCCTAATCTATTATTTATAGTGGACGACCAGACCCTCTGAATTCGACACCCTCTATACAACTCGCGAACACCCACCTAAAAAATAGGTAATCTGATGTAAAATAACCTAAGCTTAACTAAACTTAATTTTTTAATTCGCCCATTGATTTGAGATTGCCAAAATGACCAAATTGGCAATTTTCTAAAAAAAATAAAAATTATGTGTTATTTTTTGTTTTTCATATAACACGTCATATATTTTTTATTTTACTTCAGAATTTTTGTATTTTTTTACATAATCTCTAACTATTCTTTGATATGTTGAAAGTAAAAAACTTTACCTAAAAAATAATGTTGGCAAAAAAATAACTTTTCTTTGACGCAAAATCTTTAAAATTTGCAGAGTAAAATGTCCGATCGAGGCATCTTTTTTATTTTTAAAGTTAGATGCCTACTATAACCGAAGAAAATGTTCCGAAAGAACTAAATAAAATCTTTTATAAGAAGTTTTTTTTGAAATTTTGCTCCCTTATCGAAATATTCATTGATTGTTTCAGCGTCCGAACGAATGCGCGCTACTATGAATCGGCCGCAATCTCACCTAAAGCTAAACGCAGGCACGTGCTGGGTGATTATTATTTTCCAGTGTCAATTTATGTTAAGTTGAAAGTGCTTTTTGTCTCAGTCCTTATATTTAGTGCATTATAAACACATAGTTTCGCATAATAAATTATAATTACTCGGATAGGAAATCAAAGGAAACAAGCTAAAAACGTACTCTTCGCCTGTTCACTGGATTTTTATATAATTGTTATACATTCAATAGGATACTTTTCGCAGTTTTTTGTAAATAATGTTACTTTTAGACATTTTTAATTTTATAGTACGATCTCAGTTGGTAAAAGACTTGGTAAAAAAACTATACCAAACCCCATTTGAGTTTCGACCCTTGGATTCCGAGTCAAAAGAACTAGACCACCACCTTACACGTAAAAGAATGTAAATTTTTACATTATAAGACACTAGCTAAAATCATATTTTCACGGTTGTGTATTACATTATGAAATATATATTTGTAAAATATATAAATATTTAGATATTAAAATGAAATATCATTTCACCAGATTTCTATTCAATTACAAAAACACAAAAATTAAAAAAAAATTTTTTCAAATTTAAATCATTAAGTAATAACATTTTTATTTACCGACTGATTTTGTTCAAATAAGGTTCTTCCTCTAGCTAACACTAATTTACTGTCCAAATTTCAGTACAATCGGAATTTTCTTTCTTGAGTTATCGTGCTTACAAGAATCGTGACGAACGGACAGACGGACATTTTGAAAGTTGTTCAGAATTCGTTCACTAACATAATGGTATGAAATTTTTTTATCTGCGAGCGATATTTACGGTTTTAGAAATGTTCCGATCAAATGCAAAATCCGATGACATTTCTGTGGCTCTAAAACAATATTTAGAACAGAAAAATTTATTTTTATCACTAAATCCAGTTTACCATGCACAATGTAGAAGATCGTATACCCGAACAGCTTATAAAAGAAAATCAGAAATTGTAAATCCTAGTACAGAGAATACAAGTAAAAAGGGCATTTCTGCAATGTGCTATTTACAAGATAGCCTACCAAATTAAGCCCAGAATTCCAAATGTTTTAGATTTTGGATGGTACCTAAAGGAGGAAATCTTATTTCCAAAGATGATTTCAAAAAGCCCAAAACCCAATTTTATTGAGTTAACTCCATTTTGTAAATGTAAATTATATAACTGTACTACAAGCTGCAAGTGTAGCAAAGTAAACGTGCAATGTAACATAAGTTGTTTATGCGAAGGAAAATGTAATCTTTATTACCCACTTGCTGTTATAATTAATGAAAACATATTTTTTAATGTGTATGTTTCGAGATTATCTACATAATTTTATAACATTTAATTGTAAATAGAAACTAAATCATCCGTAGACTCACTTGATCACTTAAACGACACCACAGATGGGCGACGTTAACAGAAGTTATGCTTTAAATTAATGCGGACGAGTTGCGCGGCCGCATTCAACAGCGTCATCTCGTTACATGAGCCGAATTTCAAAGAAATCTCTTTATAAAAAAGTTTGCTTAAAGTATATGGAACATTTTTCTCGTTTATACTATAACTCTCTCTTTAAAAATAAAAAAGTTACCTCGATCGGGTATTTTTCAATGCAAATTTTAAAAAACCGCGACAATAGAGGTTAATTATATATTTTTTAGGCACTATATTATTAGTTACCATATATTCTTTGCCGTCAGCCTGTCCAAGAATATTGGAGGGATAATGTGTAAAATATTGGTCTAAATCGGAATTAAAATAAAAAAGATATGATGTGTTATGTGCAAAACAAAAATTAATACATAATTTTAAAATTTTTAAAAAATTTTGCGATTTGACCGATTTGGCAATCTCAAATTAACGGGCGAACTCAAAAATCAAATCTAGAAGGTCATTTTACATAATATCATCTGTGTTTTAGGTGGGTGTTCGCGAGTTGTATAGACTCCTTTTAAAATGCTTCTTACAGATTGGCTGCTCTCCGACTATTATGTTAAGATAACCTACTCCATTTAAACTAAAAAGGCCGTCTCAGACGGCCGGATAAAATGATTTGAGCATGGGCCAAGCTATGAAATTCACCCTTGAAACACATACTAAAACATGAAAGTGGCAGGTTTCGTAGTAAGACAGTTAGTTCGCTTATAACGCCCCCGACGGTCGGGTAAAATGATTTGAGCACAGGACTAGCCATACCATTTACCTCTGAAACACCTACTAAAATATGAAAGTGGCAGAGTTCGTAGTAAGAAATTTAGTTCTGCTACGCCGCCCCCGACGGCTGGATAAAATGATTTGAGCATGGGCCTAGCTATGAAATTGACCCTTGAAACACATACTAAAATATGAAAGTGGCAGGTTTCGTAGTAAGAAAGTTAGTTCGCTTATAACGCCCCCGACGCACAGTGGCGAGAAATGTTAGTGTTCCACCCAAATTACTCTAGAGGTCGTAAATTTTAAGTTATTGAGACATTCTTTTTTTTTAAATGTTCATCTTGAAATCACCTATCGATCCCTCTGGCCGGATTTTGAAATTTCATTTTTAATTTTTTTTAATTTTTAATAGAAAATCATATTTTTACAGAAAAATACTGTTTTTTCTATTAAATTTATTCTAACGGGCCGTAAATTTGAGTTTTCGTAACAATTTTTTTTTTCAAATCTTCGTCTTTTAATCAGCTATTGATCTGTCTACATGAATTTTTTATTTAGTTGTTGCCAACGGTCAAAATGGCTGTCAAATATAAAAAAATACGATTTTTAGATAAATAATTCATACAATAACAGGTTGGTGTTCAGAAAAATATATATAGTATTTTCAGTGTATCTGGTTCCGAAGTTGACAGGAAAATATGTATTTCTAAATTTGGCAGCTGCCATAATTGTTGTCAAATTTCCAAAGATAGATGGAAGAGCTTATTAATTTTAAAAATACCCTGTAAATGTATAGAAAAATAGATATATATTGTTTTTGATCCGTTTAATTTAGTAATTGACAGGAAAATATGAGTTTTAAATTTGGCAGCTGTCATAATAGCTGTCAATTTTCAAAATATTAATTTTAAAAGTGCACTATAAATGTATAGAAAAATAGATATATATTGTTTTTAAACTGCCAGATTTAGTAGTTGACAGGGAAATATGGTTTTTAAATTTGGTAGCTGCCATAATTGCTGTCAAATTTCAAAAAATAGAAGTTAGAACTTATTAACTTTAAAAATACCCTGTGAATATATAGCAAGACGGATACAAATTGTTTCTAATGTACCTGGTTCCGAAGTTGACAGGAAAATATGATTTCTAAATTTGGCAGCTGTCATAATTGCTGTCTCATATCAAAATATAGTAAGAGCTTATAAATTTTAAAAACACCCTATAAATGTTTAGAAAAATAGATATATATTATTTTTGATCTGTCTGATTTCGTAACTGATGGAAAATATCATTTTTAAATTTGGCAGCTGACATAATTGCTGTCAAATTTCAAAACATGAAGGTAAGAGCTTATTAACTTTACAAATACCTTATAAATGTATAGGTAAATACCTATATAAATGTATATAGTAAAATTGATGTATATTATTTTTGATCTATCTGGTTTCGTAAGTAATAGGAAGATATAATTTTTAAATTTGGCAGCTGCCATAATTGCTGTCAAGTTTTAAGGTATGCAGATTAGAAGTTATTAATTTCAAAAATACCCTTTGAATGTATAGACAAATAGATATATATTATTTTTTATCTTCCTGATTTATGAACGGACAAGAAAATATTATTTTTAAATTTGGCAGCTGCCAAATTTAGATATCACATTTTCCTGTCAACTTCGGAAACAGGTACATTAAAAACAATTTGTATCCGTCTTGCTATATATTCACAGGGTATTTTTAAAGTTAATAAGTTCTAACTTCTATTTTTTGAAATTTGACAGCAATTATGGCAGCTGCCAAATTTAAAAACCATATTTCCCTGTCAACTACTAAATCTGGCAGTTTAAAAACAATATATATCTATTTTTCTATACATTTATAGTGCATTTTTAAAATTAATAAGTACTGTATTTTGAAAATTGACAGCAATTATGACAGCTGCCAAATTTAAAACTCATATTTTCCTGTCAATTACTAAATTAAACAGATCAAAAACAATATATATCTATTTTTCTATACATTTACAGGGTATTTTTAAAATTAATAAGCTCTTCCATCTATCTTTGGAAATTTGACAACAATTATGGCAGCTGCCAAATTTAGAAATACATATTTTCCTGTCAACTTCGGAACCAGGTACGTTGAAAACACTATATATATTTTTCTGAACACCAACCTGTTATTGTATGAATTATTTATCTAAAAATCGTATTTTTTTATATTTGACAGTCATTTTGACAGATGTCAACAACTAAATCAAAAATTCATCTAGACAGTTCAATAGCTGATTAAAGGACGAAGATTTGAAAAAGAAAATGTTACGAAAACTCAAGTTTACGGCCCGTTAGAATAAATTTAATAGAAAAAACAGTATTTTTCTGTAAAAATATGATTTTCTATTAAAAATTAAAAAAAACGAAAAATGAAATTTCAAAATCCGGCTAGAGGGATCGATAGGTAAATTCAAGACGAACATTTAAAAAAAAAGAATGTCTCAATAACTTAAAATTTACGACCTCTAGAGTAATTTGGGTGGAACACTGGCATTTCTCGCCACTGTGCGACGGTCGGGTAAAATGATTTGAGCACAGGACTAGCCATACCATTCTCCGCTGAACAATGGCGGTCTGGGTGTCTAGTCGGCATTTTACAATAAACATTCAAACTCAGTTCGTCAGCGATTTGAATATTTTTGCTTTGCATGTATATAAACGTCGTCCCAAAATTTTTTGATGAGCGGGGGAGAGAAATCCGAAAAATGGTCCCAAAATGGCCCCTCGTTAGACGCGGCCCTAGGGCCCAGTCGGCATTTGCCGACTAGCCGACCTGACCAGACCGCCACTGCCCCTGAAACACCTACTAAAATATGTATGTGGTGGGGTTCGTAGTAAGAAATTTAGTTCTGTTACGCCGCCCCCGACGGCCGGATAAAATGATTTGAGCGTGGGACTAGCTAGGCCATTCGCCCTTGGAGCACATACTAAAATATGACGGCGGCAGGATCTGTAATAATGAAATTCGTAGGACAATAATTATTGCCAAATATTGCTAAACTAGTGAAAAACTGCAATTAGAGATATAAGTAGTGGAGTAAAATCGATCCGAAATTATGACGGTCTTTAAAATGAAGGTATAACTAAATGGGACCTTCAGCATCTTGTAGAATATAATTTTGACCGCCAGAGGTGGACTTTGACAACTTTTTTTTGTAGAGCCGAATTTTGCAAAATCTAATTTTTCATGCCTGAGAAACAATTCGAAAAATGTGTTTTTTAAACTAACGGTTTGAGATTTTAAACTAACGGTTTGAGCTACGATTATGAATTTTTTGAAACTTAACTCAAAAAACGAGAGCGCTTCTAATAGTACTGTCGTGCGCAAAAAAAATGGGACAAGAAATCTTATAACGTATTTCTGCTAAAATCTGGTTGTGTACAACTAATTTTAATTTTTGTGAGATTGTCAGTTATTTGTCAAAATTCATTGCAAGTGTGCTCAGATAAACAAAGAAATATGGATAAATAATCCCATTTGAAGTACAAAGTTGTGTGTAAGGAGAATTACCTTCTGATGGGCAAAGTCGAGAGGAATGTTTATGTTTATAGAGCCATCCCAATCAGAGGCGTAGACAGATATGGGGGTTAATGTTTTTAAAATAATCGATTAATGTTCTCGACTATTACTTAATACTATCTGACAATATGTCTTCTTTAATAATAGTACTACGAGTCTATTGAGACAAAAAGGATACTGTTTGGTTAGAATTTTTACAAAATGTGTTATTGAATAGAAATGAGAGCATTGAACTGTCAATTCTAAAAGTTAAGTGGTTCTTAAACAGTAAGTTACTCTACATTTTCTAAGTCAAAAAATGAACTCATAGTTAGGATATAACATTAACTTGATGCAGGTATATCCTGGGTTTGTCGGGCTTTATAATAAAATTACTCTTTTCTTACATTTCGGTTTATTCAACCGTCGTCAGAGAACTACAATGAAGTAAGTGAAGAGAAATATTTTTTTAAATGTTATTTTTTATACACAGTGATTGGAGAAACATTAAGAAGTAAACAAAGTGACTGAATTATTGAGTTCTATAGTACACAGTATAATAGTAGTAAAGTAATTAATTCTTAGAATAGTTATAGTAATTAGTATTATTAGTAAGTTAATAAATTAGAGTTTGTGTTACCCTAGTGTTATAATTTCCGAATTCACGATACGGGGTGTTTACAAAAAGGGTATAAACACGTAACAGTATTGTATCAAATAAACGGATACTCTGACGATCATACAATGGCAAAGGCTTTCACTATAATACAGAACTTTTATAATTTTCATATATTCAAAAATTATGTAACATACTTTATATTCATATATATGATTTATTAGTTTTAATTAAAACATTGTCTCAGTGAAATAAATCCTATGTAAATCAATAATTATAATACAGATTGTCAATTTTTTGTATGATTGTAAGAGATTTTTCATTGTATACGTTTATCAGTAATGATTTCAATATTGTCGAATAGTAAAAAATACATTTGTAAATAATTGTAAGAATATTTAAATAAAACTAATAGGGTAAAATAAATGCAATTTATAAAGCATAGCGCATTTTTTATATAAATTTGATTTGATTTGACAAAAATTAATTGTTTATAATAAAATTTTGTTTGTTGAAGTGTATTAAGTAATTTCTGTTTCCCGACAACAATTACAAAAAAAAAAAATTTAAAATATTTGAAAAAATGTTTAAACAAATTACTTGGTAAACAAATTGCATATTCGTAATGTACGCGAAGAGGTACCACGGATTAAAAAACCGCTGCCCAAGGCATCACTACTTCCACATCCAGATACTCTATCCAAGTCACTCACAACGAAAAAACTTTGTATGTGAAAATAATTGTTTATGGAACTTTAATAATATAATATTTGAAATCCTCTACCCCAAAAACCCATAAAACGATACCCCACATCGGTAGTGGGGTGGGGGTGGTGATAGGGGGGTGGTAGTGAGGGGTGGATGAAGTAAAAAAATATTTTGAGGTTTCTGGTTCCTGTACATACACTAAATCACATTTTTTTTTCATCCCCTTTAATAAGGAGGTGGGGGTGGTAATGGGGGTGGCTAATGCCAAAAATTTTTTTGAGACCTTAGCTTCTCTTGTATATACTATATACCAATTTCATGGTCTCTTACCTGCTTAATTTACCCATTTACCCCAAATTTACCCCCCAACCCTTTGACGGAACAAGATGAAAATATAATCTAGTTCTAGAACTCGTTAAAGTACATATGTGTACCAAATTTCAAGTCAATATCTTAAACGGTTCCAGAGTAAACGTGCGCACAAAAAAAAGTTACAGACAGACCGACAGACAGACAGAAATTTTTTTTTTTGCTCAAACTTAAAATCTCGACGTTTCATGACATTTTAAGCCTATTTGGACAATAAAAATTTTTAAAATTTTTTTTGTCGTTACTATACTTCCACTGGACGTGGAAGTAAAAAGAAACATAAAAATCCGTCGACAGGTTCCAGAGATATAGCTTGCGATATCAGTTATTTCCACTATTGAGCGCGCGGATTTGAAGGTCTCAAATTCTCAAATTGTCCGACAAAATTTATTTGCCGATTTTCCAGTCCGACGCGTAGAAATCGTCTTTTTCATGCCGAGGAGGAACGCCGCGTTTACGAAAATTTTCACAGAGGAAAAAAGTAATAGACTAACTAGGCGCACTTATGCCGTACAAGGAGGATACGTATAAATTGCATTTATGTACGCGGGCACCTAGACTAATAGGTAAAGGAAAATAATTTCCATATACAGGTTTCCAGGAAATTTTCGGAAGTTTTCGGATGGACGTTTCTGCCTTGTCCTCTACAATTCCGTTTATACACTGTGCACAAAAAAGTCTTGTAAGTATAAGTACTTTATTGTACTTATTGTACTTACTTACTTACTTACTTACGTACGTACTTACTTTATTGTACTTAGTATAAGTACTTTGTTGATGCTTTCATGCCGTTTGGCAGTGGCGCAGCCAGAAAATTCATCTGGGGGGGATGAGAAGGATGAGGAAAATTTTTCAGAAAATTGTTGAAAACAGATGTGTATAGATTCCTCTACCAAGGGCGGATCCAGAAAAGTTACTGGGGGGGGGGCACTAACATTTTTTCGCCTCATACAGAGAATGCTATTAAAAATGTAAAAAAAAATGTTTCGCTCGCCTCGGAATCTGAAAACTTTTTATCGCCTCATGGGGGGGGGGGTGCAAATGAAACTCCAAACAAAAACTTTTTCGCCTCATACACAGGAATACTATTAGAAATCCAAAAAAAAATTTTCCCCCCACCTCATGCGGAAAAAAATTTATCGCCTTGAAAACGTAACAAACACTTTTCTCGGGGGGGGGGGGCAATTGCCCCTACTGCCCCCCCCCTGAATCCACCCTTGTCCTCTACTAGATAATATTGGCATTAATTACAAAATATTTATTTCAAGGAATAGTTTGGATACTGCTTTATACCGATAGAGATTACGTTTCTTTATTTTTTGGTTCATGAAAGACGGCTTGGGGGGTGCCTGGGCCCCATGGCTCCCCCCCTGGCTGCGCGCCTGCCGTTTGGCATTTACACAAATCAAATAGAGAAAATCGTAACTTTATAATAATAATGAATAGTAAACATTGAACTGGGAATTTAACAATAAAACTTGCAAATTCAATAAAATGAAAATATTACAAGTAAAACTTAAGGCTGTGTTACCAAGGTCAAATATGCGTTCATTAATTCATCATTTTGTAATTATTTCGGGGAAAGTATTCTTAAAAACGAACCAACAGAATTCAGATTTGATTTAATTATTGAAACTACTTAACTTAAATCTGTTACGTACCATATCTTATATTTGAATACTAAATGAAATTAAGTTTCCAAAGTTTTCTCCTCTGAATTATTAAACGTGAACGTACCCGTCAATCGTCCGTAATTCATCTATAATGATTTTATATTTTTTAATGGAACTCAAATATTCAAATAAAATGTGATACGAAATAGAATAAATATATTTAGCGTAAAAAAAAGTGAAAAATCTGCATATTATTTGCTACAATAAAAGATTACTTGCTTAAAAAAATTTGCCGTAATATACCAATATTAGTTTGACGTTTTGCTAGTAGATGCCGCGACAGAAGTCGTTCGAAGTGGTAACACTGCTATAATAATACTAGAAAGACAGTATGAGCAGGGTCGGACTTATTTTTCATTTCTCTAGTGTTTGAAATAGATTTTAAAAGAATCTTAATTTACTTACCGGTTGAATTGTCCACATTATCTATTACTGATCACGTTTTTAAGATTGTTTAATTTGTTTTTATTTATTATGATTGATAAGGCTCGGTCTCTTAAGTACATATACTTACTTCAGTACAAAGAGAATTGCTAATGGCTATGCACGGCTTTTTTTCTCAGGCCAGGCCCGCGCCTAAGGATATGCGCGCCCGTGTGCAAGTCTTCATTCGGCGTCCCTTACTCCAAGGACGGATCCAGAAAGGTTACTGAGGGGGGGGGGGGCACTGCGACTGTACGAAGAAATCCAAAAAAAAACTTTTTTGGTCCGAAAACATTTTTGGAGAGGGGGGGGGGGGTTGAAATCCAAGAAAAAATTTTTGTGCTGCAATTTTGTAATTTATAATGTAACAAATTACAATATTTCAATTCGTTGTACCTCAGTTAGTAATGAAAGTCAAATGCATATGACAAAAACAAAAAATAATAAACAGCGTACAATTTGAAATGCAATGCACACAAAGCCATTGTAATGAGAAAGACGCAGACAGAAACTAGTCGCGTATGTTTGGTGATTGATGAAGCAAAAGGCGACCTTGCTCGATTCGACATATTTTTTTGCATGAAAGCAATGCTATACATACCAAAGCCACTGTCTTATTATAATCAAGGTCAAACATTGCAAATAATTCTCGCAACCCGTAATACAATAAAATGTTTCTTGTGTCACGTAAACACGTCAAATTTAATCCAACAATAATTGAATTTATTACTGTTAGATACCATGGATTATTTAATTATTTATGAACATCAAGTCCTATTTAAAAAGTTACAAAATAGAATTGGAGCTGAATAATTTTTTAATTCACTTAATTCACTGTTGTAAATCTAGTCGACTATTTTCGATACTGTCCATACGGCAAAAATCTAAAACATTTTTGCCGTACGGCCCTGCAACACTTCTGTTGCCAACAACAAATAAGTAAATCTCAATTCATAACTAGACAATTGCATGGTTCCTGTTATACCATTAGTTCGCTACTTCTATATAAGAATTGACTGTGGCGTGCAAACGCAGCCTTAAAGTAATAGTAATTAAAATTTAAGACAGATCAGAAATATCACAATACAAGAATTCATTGTGCTTTGGAAATTAAAAAGTTTTTGCTCTGCTTAAAATAACTTGATGTAGGTATATCCTGAGTTATCGGTCTTTATAATAAAATTACTCTTTTCTTACGTTTCGGTTTATTCAACCATGGTCATCAGAGAACTACTATTAAGTAAAGATATTTTTTTATAAATTACTTACATTACTTAATATTATTGTTGAATTGCACGCTACAACTATTTACATTTAGTCTATGTAATGATACTCCAGTCGGTACAGTAAAAAATACACCAGAAGCTCCCAAAAAATGTTATCTGAGATTTTCCTTCAGTAACTGTTAGTGGAGGGGTTATACATCATAAAACCACGAAAATCCGTTCTGGAGAGGTGCCGCAACCCCCCCTTCGGTGAAAGAAGTCTTATTTTACTAATAACTCGTTAACCGTTGAAGATATAAAAAAAAATGCTCATCATAAAAAAGAAAGCTTGACTAATTTCCATTTTTAATGCGCGCGAATTTTCGTTTATTTGAAATTTATTGCGCACGGCCTATAGAAAAAATTGAATTGCTCGAAAACCTAGGAAGAAAAATCAAAATGGATTTTAAAGGGGATATAAAATACTCTCTTGTGTTGCCATTTTTGATGGCTATTGATATCTGTTAGTATATAAAAATAACAATATAATATAGTTATCTCTTAATTTTTTGCGTCTCTAACTATTCACAAGCCCATAAAAAATAACTGACTTTAATATAAGTTATAAATGCATTATCTTTTAGTTCAAGGTAGTACTTCAATGCATAAAAGTTAGGAATAAAAATATTCACATTTACAAATTTACCAGCATGTTGAAGTTAACCAAATTTTTGTCTGACCCAGTCCCCATTTCGGATACCCAAAATTAGGTCCTACAAGATGGTGAAGGTCCCATTTAGTTATACGATCTGATAATGATAAAAAACTACCAGAAATAAGCGAGATAGAGGAGCGATTTTAATCCATAGTAATAATAATAGTATTCTGCCAATTATTACAAAAAAAAAATGAGGCACAAAGCAGAGTATGTGATTGATTATTTTCTTAAATTAAAGAATGATAGACCAGAGGCAACTCGAACAAGGCCAACACCACCTAGAGATTAAAGCCAGACAACCAACTGACATGACGTCACGCTTCAAGGGCTGTCAAGTAGTCAAATGACTCAAATGACCCGTTCACGAAGATTCGTTCATATGACCCGGTGGATTAGAGAGACACAGCTCGCGATGAGATCCGTTTCGAAACAACTTAATCGTTCATTCCCGTGTATCGGCGGCTCCTTTGATGTCTTTTCTTTTGTATTAAGCACTTTCCGCCGAAAATAATTTAGTGTGAGTAGCGCGGAACTTTTATATATTTTTGAATAAATCAATAAGAGGTACCGACACTATTTAAAGACAACATTATGAATTTCCAAGTTTATAAATTATGACTGCATTTCATCTCCCTGAATTATGAAACACTTTGAAAATAATATATTTTCTACAAATTCAAAACCCAAACACGGGATCGAATGTTTAATAATAATCAATAATTAATTATGTTTAAACAAGTTGATTTGAATTGAGTTCATTCTGTTAGTTCTCGTTCATCGCACACCGATCGTGAATATCTTAGTAGAAAATTAAGAAAATATTATCCGAAGTTCCGTGTTCGGTCAGGTCATATGAACGATAGGGTCACGGAGAGTGATCGAATCATTCACGGGTCTTTTGGAAGATCCGTTCATTGTGAACGGGTCGTTCATGAACGACACATCACTACTGTCAAGTGTAGTGTCAAATAAAACAAATCGTTGTATTTGAATTTTAGTAGTATTGTATCTTATTGTTTATTCTGTGTTTTAAACGTGTAAATGTGATCTAAAACCCACTTTAATAAAACAGACAACAAATAATACATTCCAGTGATAGTTATAAAATATTTAATTGCCATGCAAAATGGTAAACAAATGCTGCTTCCTCGCTGTACTGGTAATTATGCCACCGGGGAAAAGGTACACGTTTTTAAATTTCCCAAAGATGAGAAACTCAGAAACAAATGGATTAAAGCTATTCATCGAGAAAACTTTAAAATTTCTATGCACTCTGTGGTGATGAGTTATTATTTTTAAGTCCCGTAATCTAAATCAAACGAAACTAAAATTGAGGCTAGGTTTTCACTTATTTGAGTGACCAAATACGCTTTTCGTTAGTTAGTTTTGCCTCAGAATTTAATTAGGTACCTTTTTACTTTATAAGAATTAGTAGAAGCAAATTAGAAGTGATTTTTATTGTTCTAATTACGTCCAAATGTATTATCTATCTCAATATCTAAAACCTTCCTTCAGTGACGTCACCAGCTGGTTGTGTGGCTTTAATCTCTAGGTGGTGTTGACAAGGCCCGTAATCCGTAGGCAATCCGACAATCACAGTAAAAACCCTTAGAAACCGGCTATTAGTGAAACAGTTTTGTAATATGGTATACTGAGTTCTGTCATTAAAACGACTATTTTCCCGAGCAGCGCCAAATCAAAATAGCTTTCGGTTTCAAGATGGCGGCTGTTTTAGAAAATTTAAAAGATCGACGTTTCTAGCTAAATTATTGATTTTATGAAAAAACGTTATTCAGAAGAATTGTTCCGCATTCAATTGTGAATAAGAAAGTTCTTATAAGTTTTTTTCTAAAACTAAAAATTAAAACCCTATGGGGTAAAATATCACAAAGTCAGTTTCTTCTGATATTTTGCAAAATACGCAAAGTAATGTTCTATACTTGTCATAATAATTATCCTTTGACCATAAAGTAAAATCAAAGTCGAGTTATAGAATAAATTAAAAGACTAGGAGGCATAATATCTTAAATCTCGGTCCTGTAAAGCGAATCGCTTAGACAGAATATACGAAATATACCATTATTAACTGAAAATGTGACAAACATTAATTACACCGGAGAGTAACTAGGACTGTCTAATTTACGACGACCGTTTAGTCCATCTACTTTTGCCTAAAGGAGTTTCGAAATTTGAAGAATATTGAGAAAAATTGTTCAGGCACATATTAAACATAATATTGTCAAATTAAAAACTAAACTTGTCGACATTGTATATAGTCTAAGATACGTACTAAGGTCGACCTTCACCGATCAGGTAACCGAATGAAATCTATTTTTTATGAAAAAAAATATGCTAACAAAAGTAACGATGATGGGTTGCTTAACGAAATATGTCAAGGCTTTTTTTTGTTTTTTTTTTATTTTTTTAAAAATTTTATTTATACTTATCGTTTCGCAATAAAATTATCTTTATTTTGATATATAATTTATTTGGTTACCAGTAGTACCAATCAGTGAAGGTACTACTTTCGATTCACCTATTTAAACCTAGCAATCGTACAGCCTTGAACGGAAAAATGTAAGCAACCTTATGTTTACATATTATATAGATTTCTTACTTTCGATTAGTGTTAAATTTTTTTGATTAGAAGATCGATGAATGTATGGAAAAAAAATAATTATTGAATTTTCAATCAAATATAGCATTGAACATATTTCGTTAAGCAACCCATCGCCGTTACTTTTGTTAGCATATTTTTTTTCATAAAAAATAGATTTCATTCGGTTACCTGATCGGTGAAGGTCGACCTTAGTATGGATCCTGTACTATATCTTGTTGAGAATTTTATATGCTTTAATTTTCGGGAAAGCTGGAAATCGCGCATATTTCCCCCCCCCCTCCCCCCTCAAAGGGGGGGGGGATAAATTAAATACTTCGTACTGACAACCAAATGAACTAACTGACATCAAGAAAATTCTTGTCTGACTTATTTAAATTTTTCTGACTTGAACTCGCCTATAAACATACCATACATATAAAAAATATATGATGATTTTTATGTTTATTTTAGACTCCGATTTCACTTCATTGCGCTACCTATTTTTCATCGACTTTCGATTTATTTAGATTCGATGTTTTGTCATTTACTGCTTTTTGCCTTTTTTGGGCAGTATAGTGTCCTTACGTCTACAATTTTCCAGCTACAAACATGTATTTCACGCATTCTGGGTGATTGTCAGGGAAGAAGGCGTCCTGACGTTAATGACTGGTGGCTTAATGGGCGTGTACAGAGGTATCGGTATGACGATTGGACAGCTGTCCATCTACGAACAGGTGAAGCAGTTGATTTTGTTTGCAGGATTTAAAAACTCTATACCAGTTCACATATTTTGCTCTTGTGTCGCTGTAAGTTGTTTTATAATTCATTTTCTATAGGTTTTACTCCAAAAATAATTCGCTAAGTAAACTTTGTGCAGACAAGTATTATTTTTTATAAAGAAGAAGATAAAAAAAGTTTGCCAGAGTAGTATACAGTAGGTCTTTTCCTTTGCACTAAAAGCGTAGCACTCAGTTGCACTGGTGTAAGATCGTCTCTCTTTAACTTATGATATCCGCATTGATGCCATCTCTGTCACTCAAAATTAGTGTCACACTTCTTGTACAAAGGAAAGGACCTAGTATCCCAAGTAGCACAGAATTCTTTAAGATATCTTTAATAAGTTCTATTTACTGCCCGCGAGGATATCTTGTATTTATGTACCTACTCTAGAAGTCCTTCCGAAATCAAAATGAGAAATCTTTATATGTGCTCAACTTTTATGCACTGGGGAAATGTAAACTGGGCATTATATAGGAATTTCAATTTTCATTGTTAACCCACAGACATCTACTAGAAGTTCTAAAAGGGAATTACCATACAGCTCAATTTTCTAAGTATTATGGAAATCAAATAAAGTATTAAAAGGGAAATAGTATTATTATCCTTAACAGAATACTTGTAGACATCTTCTAGAAGTTCTAAAAGGGAATTACCATACAGCTCAATTTTCTATGTATTACAGAGATCAAATAAAGTATTAAAATGGAAATATTATTATTATCGCTAATAGAACACCTATAGAAATCGCAAGAAGAAATTCTTTTAATGCATAAAATTTGTTTGCTTACCACGTAGTTTGTTACAGAAATTATTCCTAGATGACGCCACGTACAAACCACTGACGATAATCAGTCATGCATTATCTTATACTCATGAATTTATAGAACATTAATAACATTACTGCAACGTTCAAATTCTCTCAGGGATCATCGATTTATTTGGATGAATCTTATAACGATCTCTAATCTTTAGTTTGGTTTGGGCTAGAGATGGGCAAAGTAACTCTTTTTACCGATCCGCCTCTTCGCATCTGGCTCCTATAAACGAGCCGGCTCAGTGAGTTGACTCAAAAGAGCTACACTTTTATAGAGACAAATACGCGCATTTTAATTATTATAGATACCTACATTTGTAAGCAACTTACTTATTATATTAACTATATTCCAACAGACATTTTAAGATCCATCATCCAGAAAAAATACGAGATTTGGAATCGTTTCTCTACTAAACAGTGAAAGTAGGTTCGCACGCCAATGTGCATCTACGCACACATCAAACACAATGCCTATTCACAAACATAATCAGCTGATTCAAGTGAACCAAATTATCTGAAGAACCGAACGACTCCTTTCTATTCTATCTGTCACCGACGTTCCAGTCGTGGTGACTCGACGGCTGTATAGTGTATTCCACAAATAATTCAGCGACATAAAAAAGCTCGCAAAAAAGCATAAAGGACGCCGACCGCTTATAGTTACTGTACCGCCCGCCGGTCCGCTTTGACAACGTTAGTCCACGTTGACCACACACATTTTATTCCAACCTATCATAATTCCGGTAGAGAAAATTTCAACCAATTATATTCAGTGGAAGTGGCCTACATTTTTATTCGGAAATATATGACCATTTTTTTGTGAAGATAATAAAGAAGCCGAACACTTTCATGGCCTTTTATGTAAATAGACTGAAATTGATACACGATCGGCACCTTTTACGTTTTTTTACGAGCTTTTTTATATCGCTGTATTATCGATGGTACAAACTATAAATGGGCCGGCGTTCATGAAAAGAGCCGAGAGTCATGTAATTCGGAAATCGAGATCCGATTCACTTGATTCGCAGTACTGAGCCGGTTCTTTGAGTTAACTCGCTCACGAGTTACCCATGCCTAGTTTGGGCCTGATGTCTCATACTGAGATTTTGATCAACCAACATTTCACCAGCTGCCGCTGGCAATTCTATAAGGAGTGTGAGTTGGTACATCTAATAGAAATCTTATAAAGATGTTTTCAGTACCATTTATATTGGTAAGCGATAAAATACCCGAAAGATTACTACAGGAATTAAATCTGTTTGCAGGATCGATGCGGTACATCTAACAGAAATCCTATAAAGAGACAATTTATATTGGCAAGCGATAAAGATTACTATGGGAATTCTATAGGTATGCAAAAGGCTGCTCACAGGATTCTATACTAATAGCTTTTTTCGATTACCATGGGAAGTACTATTTAATACTGATATGCTGACATTTGCCTGTCTTAGGGAACTCTTACAGATAGAAGATATTTACTAATTCCTAAATTTTTATCCCCGGGATATCTTGAGGAATTAATTGTGCTACTTGGGATGTATCCGATGCCGTTTTTAAATTAAGATATAATTTATAAAAAATATAGGTTTTATGTATATCACTATCAGAGCTGGGTAGGATAGTTAGAATGGTGTTCGAGTACCGGATACAAAATACTGATACTTTTTGCTTTAAAAAGTATCCGAATATCTTGTATTCGAATACTTTTGTCGTATATCGATACCGGATACTTTTCTTTCGTTTGTGACAAAAATATCTTGTGAAATTCAATTTTCTGTAAAGCTCTGCACGCAATGACGGATTTAAGGGGGTTAGGGGGGCTATAGCCCAGGGCGGCAAATTTTTTGAAAAATACCAAAGGCACATAAAAACAAAACATTATTGAGAACGTGTTTTTTATTTCAACTAGATCAGAGTTCCTTATTATAGTGAACTGTACAGGGTGGTCGCGCGAACGTTAGAACCTCATTTAACTTCGTTATTTTTGGAGTTACGTAAGAAAGTTAAAAAATAAAAGTTATGAGAAATCACATGTATTTTCCAAAAATCATTTCAGAAAAACAATTAAATGTCGAATTTCGGAGATGTAAGTTTTACTTTGGTTTTTTTAAATGGAACACCCCATATATTTTTACACCATTTGAAAGGCCATAGAAAAACCTTTTCAATGATGTTGACACATTTTTCTTAAAAAGTACGGTAGATGTTAAGTTTTATATTTTCTTATATTAAGTCATGGTAGTCATCCGAAAGATATATCAATTATTTAAATTCTCCATTAGATTTAAAATAATGCAAAATGAGATACTAACAGGTATTTTGACAGAACTAACATACTGTTTATTTTAATTTACATACTTTTGTTTTCCATGACTAATTTGATAAATTGTAAATTTAATAAATTTACAATATATCAAATTAGCTACCGTCCTGAAATTTTCAAAAATCAAAACTTTGTTAATCAACTTTTTTGATTGAAAATTAGGCCATTTTTCAAATTAAATTCACAAAAAATCAAAAAATGAATATTACGCCTCAAAAATTACAACTTTTTTGATGCATAAAAATGTACATTTTCACCGAATTCATCGAAATTAAATTATTTTTGTGGAAGATAAAAATAAAAAAACAAAAAATTGGTTTTTAGCGTTTTTCTCAAAATTTTTGAGGTTATGTAAAAAAATGGTTCAAATAAAAGTTGTACATCTCTTAATTATCTACAACTTTTACATTAAACTTTTTTCGATAGGAGGTCTACTTTTGCCAGAAATAGTAACGCACCCACCCCACTTCCGGTTATCTGTTGCTGTCCAATCGATTTTTCCCCATTTATATACCATTAATCCTAAATTTTACCACCACCCATATACTGCTAAGAATTTTTAGATTTTTGGCCTCTGGAAACCGGTTTGGCACTGGTCTATCTGATTTTCTATAACTTTTATTTTTTTATCTTTTTACGTAACTCCAAAAATAACGAAGTTAAATGAGGTTCTACCGTTCGCGGGACCACCCTGTACATAGAATTTTCTCAATATCTGTTATCAAACTTAAATTAGTAGGAGTTGTTTTGCTGATTGCTGATCAGCCTATCCGGCCTAGGCCCATTTGGCCTATGTCTAAATGAATAACATTTAAATGCATACCAAAGTTTATTCCAATTTTATTTTGTTCTCGTTCTCAGATGATAAAATAAACAATATTATACAGTGTGTCTCACTTTTCATCACTACACCCCAATATCTCGGCCATTTGTTGATCGATTTAGATCAAATTTGATATACTTCTTTTGCTTCAGATTGTGATTAAAAAGTTATTTAAAATTTTTTTTTTCGAAATTAAATACGCCTACTATGATAAAAAAAAAAATGGCAAAAATTAGGAATTTATATTAGCGATTGAGATAGGGGTTTTTGTTTTTACAGAATCTTGTTCGGCGTGACCTAAAACCCCTGTATACCAAATTTCGTTAAAAAATATTCATTCCTCTACAAAAAAATCATATCTAAGATTTCAATAATAATCACCCTACTATTTGAGTTATTTATTGTCGGATATTTACATAACTTGGTAGTGGTGTAATAATGACGCTAATTAAGCATTAGGACACATTTTTTATCCAAAACACTATTATGAAATGAATATTTGAAAAATGGTGGCTATTTTTTAAAATACTTAGAACTCGGCATACCAATATCTTTGTTAATATGGAGTGCTTTGGAATGGATTTGACAATTCTTATTATTTCAATTTTATCAGCAATAATTAATTGTTGTGCAGCCATGTTCAAGTTTAATTTGACATTCGATGAAATTGTCAAATCTATTCCAAAGCACTCCATGTTAACAAAGATATTGGTATGCTGAGTTCTAAGTATTTTAAAAAATAGCTTCAATTTTTCAAATATTCATTTCATAATAGTGTTTTGGATAAAAAATGTGTCCTAATGCTTAATTCGCGTCTTTATTACACGACTGCCAAGTTATGTAAATATCCGACAATAAATAACACGAATAGTAGGGTGATTATTATTGAAATCTTAGATATGATTTTTTTTTAAAGGAATGAATGTAGGAAATTTAATTATGTTTAATTTTGTATAGATTACCTTTTTCCATACGACGCATAGTTTCCGAGATATATGCGAAAAACCAAAAAATGGGACCTTCAAAGTGCCCCACTCCCCCCCGCTCACCACCTAGGAGTGGGGACTTTTGATATGTTCATCTCCAGACTAGTCCAAACAAAATTCCGAAGTAAAATTTTCTGTCCCTAAAATTTCACTCTATAATCATTCGTTGCTTGGTCTATTACTGTTGTTTTTCAAATGTAAAACATAGAGAAACATAAAGATCATATGTTCAACTATAAATAAATAACGTTTAATGATTTTAAGGAGAACTTTTTATTTTTATGAAATTAGTGGGCGAAAATATACAGCTTATCTACCCTTGTCCTTTTGTTTCAACACAAAAATACTCCTTCATAAAAGTCGCACCAAAAATCATAATTTTGTTAAGAAAATGCTTGACTTCGCTCGGCTGCTGCACCGAACCCCTGTAGCACAACTTGATTGGGCCAATATAGGCACCAACATATTGGGCCAATATACTGAGCGACAGATTTTGACAATAAAGGCCCAATATTGCATTAAAATATTGGCGTAATATTAGATATCAAGATTGACGTCATATTGGATACCAATCTTGGCATCATATAGGATACCAACATTGGTTCCATATTAGATACCAATATAGGTGTCATATTGGATACTAAAATATAGGTGCTATATTGGATAACATATAGGTGCTGTATTGGATACCAACATAGGCGCCATATAGCTACACAATATGTCTACATTTCTTACATGGGAATTCCTACTGCATGAGTTCCCATCAGAAATTTGAACACATCGTGTAGCACAGAGGAGCCCGCATCAGTTGGAATTGGAAAGGATGTCATAATCAGAATCTGAAAATTAAAAAAATACATTTATATGAAGTTGAACAAAAATACAAACAAATAAAAATTTAATTATGGCAGCCACATAAAATACAAAACTTCAAAATTCAAATCAATTTCTTCGAATATTAAACAAAATCAATTAAAAAAGAGCGTAATTATTATTTTATTCTCGTTCTTCTATTTCTTTTCTTGGGGGACCACGATTTCATGTGGATTTGCGAGACGTACTTCCCCATCTTTATCTGATGATCCAGCTAAGTATGCCAATATTGCTCGTTTTATTTGGATATCTGTAATTTCTTTGAATCGGCTATGAACTAGCTCTACAACAGTGAAAGTCAGTTGACTGTAGCAAACCCACTAGTTTAATCTTGTACTTACTAGACACTACGTCAAAAAATTTGAGCTTTCACACTGATTTCTTCTTTTGTATACTTCTCGTGAAAAGAATATAGCTAGGTACTTCCTTTTTCATTAGTTGCGCATAACTTTTGTGTGGCTGTTCTCTCCCCTCAAATATAGAATTTAAATCTAAAATGTTCCCTGTATTTTAATAATATTTATATAATAATAAGTCCTTACCATTTTCTTCGTATTTTCCTACTTTTTGTTAATTTCTGATTTACACTCATTAGTTCTTCGCCTGTGGTAAAAGTCATGTTTTTAAATATGTTCTGAGTTGATCTTTTGATTCTCATGCTTGATGCTGTTTACATGGCCGCACCCAGGACCGTTGATATTTTTGAGAAAAAAATGCTGAAATATTAAAAAACTTACTAAATATCATACTGCCTTATAATGTTAATAATGAATCTGATTTGCTAACCTTGGGAAAATATTGGCCCAATATACAATCTGTATTTATAACATAATTACGCATATAGGTATTTAGACGAATATAAGGTACATGTAATTAGTTGTAAATATCATAGTGCCTAAAATATGCATGATTGCAAAAGTATCCTGGATATAAAAGCGGCTTTACATTTATGCAATGCAATGAAAAGGATGGCATGCAAAACTTTGCGCGAAAATTTTTGCACCTTGAAAGCGCTTTACACTACTGCAATATTTTGTGAAATCTTTGGGCCTACCAACCAAACGAAAAGAAAAACTTTTATGAGGTAATGTTCGCAGTAAACAAGCAAATTATTAATCCCCGAATCTGATCTGTTGGTACAAAATAGTGACGTGCTTATTGTTTACTTTCGTGTTCTATTGTGTTTTCTACAAACAATAACTCTTTAAAATATAACTTATGTTTGTTGCTTCAGTTCCTTTAATACTTGGGTTGGCAACCCAAATATTCCCAAATAAAGTAACTATATTGCATCTGCCATGCAATCAAATTAGAACACGCGCTAATTCAATGCAATGAAAAATATTGCCATCAGCTGATCGAAATAGCTCGATGTACGCATGCGTGCAATAAAAATTTGCATGCCACATGCAATATTGCATTAATGTAAAGTGGCTTTTATACACCCACTCTGTCACAATTTCTACATTAAACATGGCAGAAAGGAGACAAATACTCCAAGGAAGGTAGGAATGTAGAAAATTACCAAAAATTAAACTATGTATACTATTAATTATTAGTGAAATGGGAACATGCACACTTACCTATTAAATTATTGTAGTTGTCACAAGCTGTACAATGTATTTTATTAAGGAAATTGACGAATTTATGAAGCACCAACAAGCGGCCGGCATACGGCAATATGGCCGAAACTCGAATGTGTCACTGTTTCTGAATTTACTATGGGCGGTAAATTTAAAATTAGAAATGTACATCATGTATTGATTGTATATACATTAATTGCTTTTATAGAAACTAACAAAACTAATAGCATTTCGTATAATAGTTATACAGGCTACTTAACCTTGAGCAATCAGTTGATTAAAAACATTTGAGAGGGTATTTAAATAACAACATACCACAGGTAATACGACCCCCTTTATCCCTGAAGGCTCCGGAAGAGCCTTGTGCGGAAAAAGCTACACGGTTGGAGACATGGGGATGCACATCCAATATCCGAGTATTCTGGGATTCATTTCTTCTGCAGAAAAAATCCCAGTGCCACGACCTGGAATCGAATTCGGGACTCCTGGGTGAGAGTCAAGTTCAGTGGCAGCTATATTAAGGTTGAAAACTCATTATATCGATACTAATTTGTCAATAAATAAGTAAACAAAAATATTAAAGCATATTTGCCCAATATTTGGAAATCAATATTAGTTTCTACATATTGCGCCAATGTTGGTTAAATATTGTTAATTTGAATCTGGATTGCCAATGTTTGTAAGATATTGGATATATATTGGATTAATATATTGAAAATACAGCTGAAAAGCATATTGGTACAATATTGGCTAAATCTGACATATATTGGCCCAGTATGCAATATAGGTAACATATTGTACCTACATCTACCCAATATGTTGTGCTACTAGGGAAAGTATTCAGTTATTCAGTTTAACGAAAAAATATAAAGGACATATTTTGTGGAAATTTAATGGTCTTCTATTTTCATAAGAAGATTTTTTGCTGTATAAGGCACCCGAAGCGAGATATTTCAAAGAAACCGTTTTTGAGCGCCATTTTTTCAATATGGCGGCGCCGGCGGCTGAGATCACATTTTGAATTCTTTCTTATTTCATTCAGGGCAACGAAATCTACAAATTACCAAAGTTTCAATTACCGCACTTATTCGGACTAAGAATCTACCTATCGACCGTACTGTTTGATCCATGATGTCCAATTTTCCAACTATCGATATGTATATTAATTTTGACTGATGGAGAATTTTAAGTTTTTTATTTTTCCTCCTAATATCGGAAAACTTACCACTGTCTGTCGGCACCTCAGATAAACAAAGAAATATGGATAAATAATCCCATTTGAAGTACACAGAAGTTGTGCGTAGGGAAAATTACCTTCTGAGGGGCAGAGTGGAGAGGAATGTTTCAGAGGCGTAGACAGATAAGGGGGTTAAATTTTTTAAAATAATCGATTAATGTTCTCGACTATTACTTAATACTATCTGACAATATGTCTTCTTTAATAATAGTACTACGACTCTATTGAGACAAAAAGGATACTGTTTGGTTAGAATTTTTACAAAATGTGTTATTGAATAGAAATGAGAGCATTGAACTGTCAATTCTAAAAGTTAAGTGGTTCTTAAACAGTAAGTTACTCTACATTTTCTAAATAAAAAAAATGAACTCTTTGTTAGGATATAAAATTAACTTGATGCAGGTATATCCTGGGTTTATCGGGCTTTATAATAAAATTACTCTTTTCTTACATTTCGGTTTATTCAACCACCGTCAGAGAACTACAATTAAGTAAGTGAAGACAAATATATTTTTTTATACACATGGATTTAAATTACATGTGCATAAAAAAATAGCATTTAAAAAATTATTTGTCTTCACTTAATTGTAGCTCTCTGACGATGGTTGAATAAACCGAAATGTAAGAAAAGAGTAATTTTATTATAAAGACCGTTAACCCAGGATATACCTGCATCAAGTTAATTTGATATCAATGGTTAAGAAAATAAAAACATCTATATATGTTAGGATGCAAATAAAACCAACTAATATTTTTTTCATATTACAGCATAACTTATCCATCTATAAAAGTTTACATACTTATCACTCTATTATGAATCTGGTCATACGCTACCTGTACCACGTACATAAAACAAAAATAACATTATATAATCCAGTGAAATTAGACTTTTCTTCATTTTTTTCTTTGAAATCGATTTATTTTGGTGTTTTAAAGAAAATATTAAAAATCGGCAACGAGATCACTACGGCATAAAAAATTATTCAAGGTCAAAGTTCACGGTTTTTTGCGAATATAGCGTTTTCTATGGCTCGGAGGCCAAATGGAGTTATTATGAAAATGAAGGATAATGAAATTGCGCACAAAAATGATCTTCCATTTTTTATGTACAACGAACGGTTTAGGCAAGAACGTGCTTCGAAGTTTCCGCGCAGGGCATATAATATGCTCCATTTTATATAGTCCGCGCTTGCTCTATGTATATTATTAGCTGATCGATATATATTTACCGTCATATAAAGTAATATTTGTTAAATCTTCATTAAAATTTATTGGTTATATATTTACAGTGTGTTTCACTTGAAATGGTAACATCAACTTTTTTATTTTTTTTTTCAATTTGAATCAAATTTTACTTAAGTATAGAATAACTTAGGATTTACTTATGGCCAGAAAAACATTCGCCTCCTACAAATGCAAAGCCACTTGCGGTACCAAAATATGCGGAGAAAATCAAGAAATCATATTAGGCATTTTTTTTTGTCGGAAAATTTTGTTAATGAAACTTGTTCAGAATTGTCCAAAAACCTTAAGTCCAAAATTTAATCAAAATAAAAATATATATATATTATGCCTTGCGCGGAAACTTCGAAGCACATTTTTGTCTAAACCGTTATTCGTTGTACATAAAAAATGGAAGAGATCATTTTTGTGCGGAATTTCATTACCTTTTATTTGCATAATAACCTCAATTGGCCTCCGAGCCACAGAAAGCGTAATATTCGCAAAAAATCGTTTTTTGTGAATTTTGACCTTGAATAATTTTTTATGCCGAGCGATCGCGTTGCCGATTTTTAATATTTTCTTTAAAACACCAGAATAAATCGATTTTAAAAAAATGAAGGATATATTTAGATAGAACCGGCCTCCTCAGAGGATGAGGAAAATTTTTCAGAAAATGGTTGAAAACGGATGTGTATATAGATTCCTCTATTAGATAATATTGGCATTTATTACAAAATGTTTATTTCAAGGGATAATTTAGATACTGCTTTGTACTGCTTCTTTATTTTTTGGCTCATGGAAGACGGCTTGGGGGGGGGGGAGGGGGAATGGCTACCCCCCTGGCTGCGCCCATGAGTATAGGTATATCTAATACAGTATATTATTATGTAATAATGTAAACATTCTGTAAAGTTTGAAATATTTTATACCAAAATCTAAATAGAAGATAATAATATAACCTATATTTATTCAGTGGCGGCTCGTGATATTGTATGCAGAGGAGGCTTGATATTTTGAAAGACAATTAAAGAAATTTCTACAAGTAAAAGATATTAATTTGGAGGATTGGAAGATATGCTGCTTCTTCCAAAGGGAGGCTCAGCCTCCCCTGACGAGCCGCCACGGATTTATATACTTATTTAACATTTAAATTTAGAGAAATAAATTTAAATCTATTTATCTATAGATCTGACGATCACACAACTGTCTTTTTAAGTTTTTTACTTGAGTGTAAAGGAGAGAGAGAGACACAAGGAAAAAAATATTTATGGCTAGATCAGCAAAACAATAAGACAATAACACTAACCTACGACTATGTATAGATCTATGCTTGCATATAAAACGAACGAGATTACTCCTTTTTGTAGGTTTTTGAGTAAATTAAACAATCCTTAGTCATTTCTGAACTGTACAAATTGTGATAAAACTGCAAAATCAACACAGAATTGTTTATAACTGAATAAAAACAGCGTTAGAACCAACAAATCAATATGGCGGCACAAGAAACCTAATCCACTGCATTTAGTGAAAAATGAGCCGCATCTTCAGACCAATTCATACAAAAGCAAATGTTGGTTTTCCAGGTAGATTCTGGTGTCCTTAATAAGGTCTCAAAAGTCCCCGAAGTGGGAGTGTAAGGATAAAATTTGGCAACGCTGTAAAGAGCTAAAATCGTGCTCGGAAAGGAATTTTTCGAGATATCTCGGTTTCCATTGCCTCTACGACAAAAATACATCAGGCCAAAAAGAAAGCTTTGGAAATTCTCTATAAAAAAGATAGAGGGTCTTTTTTCGTATTCGTAATAGTTTTCTTGAAAAATTCCAGTAAGTCATACCTAAATCAAAAAATTTATTTGTGGCAGTTTTTATTGCACGGGGGGTTAAAACATAAAAAAAAATCCGAAACGACTTTTTCTCGGTTAAACGTTCAGATAAATATTTCTGTGGAACATCTACTGATATGATAATTGAACAATCTCTTATGAAATCGTCGAAATCAAAAGAAGGTTTTACTCGTGGAAGAAGTACAGATGAAAGTGTCGTGAATAAATGGGTTTTTGTACTATTGACTGCAAGTAACATCAGCGAAGGACTCGGCAACTTTTGTGGGCTTTCTTTTCACTCTGGAGAACAGTATGTTGACGCAAGGGAATCTCGCATAAAGAGAGATACCGAGGATGTTCATAAAGTGTCAGATTGGTTCAATTCTCATAATCCCTTCCCAACTGTGCCAAAAATTATGTCGATTGCAACAGGGGTTACTGATGACGGAAAAATAACATGTCATGGTGCTCATAGGATTGGAACTGCTGCAATGGAGAAAAAAATTGGCAACAATTTCTGTGATATTAAATTTTCACGTGCAGATAGAGTGCTTTCACTACTAACTGTTAATAGCAATGTTAAAGTCCATGATACCACAATGCCCATTGATCCATTATTGTTGTTTCAAAGGATTACTGTCATGAAGAAAACAAATGAAGAGCTTCGCACCTACTTAGAGTATGAATTAGCTCCGTATCCGGTGTCACTCTTTGACGAAGTTGGTATGCGCAAAACGAACAAGTCAGCTTTCTATGACAATTTCCAGCCATCTGAATCTGAACCAGATCTCCATAATGCCACTTATATCGTTGATGGGGGATTTCTCTTGCACCGAGTTATATGGCATCAACATGAAACCTACGGTGCTATTTACCAAGCATATGTTAATTATGTGCAAAATCATTTTGGCTCGAACTCTATTATTGTTTTTGATGGTTATAAAAATATTAGCAACAGTGTGAAGGCTATGGAGCAGCTTCGCCGGTCCTCAAAAGCTTCATCTTTTGACATTTACTTTGATGAACAGATGGATGCAACTGTAAGCCAAGAGAAGGTCCTTTCCAATAATAAAAATAAAACCAGATTGATTTCGATGTTGACATAAAAGTTTGAGGCAAATAATTATATTGTTGGACATGCTGAAGATAATGCTGACATTTTGATAGTCGAAACAGCGCTTGATGAATCACGTAAAAATACTACGGTTGTGGCTGGGGAATATGTGGATCTTCTTATAATTTTACCTGCTCGTACACCTATTAATAAAGAAATTTTTCTCCTCAAACCAGGCAGAGGGAAGGTCCAACGAAAAATTTATTCTTCACGAAGCTTTGATCACCGTAAAAATATTCGAGATCACATATTGTTTCTGCACGCATTCTCTGGGTGTGACACTACATCTGCTCTGTTTAATAAAGGCAAGACTGCAGCTTTGAAAGTGATGAAAAAACGGGAGGACTTGAAACTTGTAGCTGAAGTTTTCAGCAAGACTGGTACTTCTCCTGACACAGTTACTTCGAATGGGATAAATTTTTTCCTCGCAATCTATAACTCTTCAGTTAAAGAAGTTTCCATCGATAACTATCGGTATTCTTTCTTTATTAAAGTTGTGAGCAAAAGCAAACCAGTGAAATTGAATTCATTACCCCCCCCACTCATGACGCAGCTCAACAGCATCTATTTCGTGTTTATTTTCAAGTACAGAAATGGTTGGGTAATGTATTAAATTCTAAAGAGTGGGGATGGATGTTGAAAGATACCATATTGTGGCCAAAAACAACATCCCAACTTCCTGCTCCTGATTGCCTTCTGAAGATGATTTTCTGCAACTGTACGAAAGGTTGTGGACCATTGTGTGGCTGTCGGAGGTTGGGACTTAATTGCCCACCAGTTTGCGGCAACTGCCATGGAAAATCTTGCTTAAATGCTGAACCGATTGAAAACTCGTCAGAAATAGAAGCCGTCACTGAAGCGGAGACTGAAAGTTCTCAGATTGACTGGGATTTCCTCGAACGAATCGATGAATTTATAGAAGGAGAAAACGAACAAGAAGGAAATTATTAATTTGACAACATTTTAATAAGAATGACAGTCGTGGATTAGGCCTACCGGGGAAACCACACAAAAAAAACGCGCCTAGTACTCAACCTCAAGGGTGTTGTTTAATAGAGTACTTAACTTATCCATAATATCCCATAAGTTCAAATTCAATGCAAGATTTTCAAGAAAACTATTGCGTATACGAAAAAAACATTCTGTCTTTTTTATAGAGAATTTCCATAGCTTACTTTTTGGCCTAATGTATTTTTGTCGTAGAGGCAATGAAAACCGAGATATCTCGAAAAATTCGTTTCCGAGCACGATTTTAGCCCTTTACAGAGTTGCCAAATTTCATCCTTACACTCCCACTTCGGGGGCTTTTTAGACCTTATTAAGGACACCCGAACCTACCTGGAAAACCAACATTTGCTTTTGTATGAATTGGTCTGAAGAAAAATCCTAAATGCAGTGGATTAAATGTAAACAATGTTTAATTGTTCAACGCCCTTCGGAAGAGAGTCAACGAACGCCTCGATAGACTATGTAAACAATAAACAAGTTGTGTACCTTAAGGCGCGTTTACACGCATCCAGTAATTTAGTCGAGTCGTTTAGTAATTTAGTATTCGACCGCGCCTTTACGCGGATACGGAGAGTATTATTTATCCATATTTCTTTATTTATCTGAGCTTTATACCTACGTTATTTTATATTGTTATAGGGCACTGCAGCCACAATTTTGACGAATCCGATAGACGTGATGAAAACAAGAATAATGACCTCTCCACCAGGAAAATTCAAAAATCTCTGGCAAGTCATAGCAGCTATAGCTCAAGAAGGCATATGTACTTTTTACAAAGGCATGACCCCTGCTTTTGTTCGACAAATTATTAACACCATAATTATGTGGGTAGTCTTGGAACAGTTCAAAATTCACTGGGGAATTCCTCCCAAAGAAACTCTCACAACTTCCACGGCCATTCTCACAACCCTTTCCAATTACACTACGCCTTCCTCCTCTTCTACAGAGAATGCTTCGGATTGAAAATTATTCTGTTTCTCATTTGATAATAAATATTCTAAAAGAAACAAAAATATTTGTACCTTATTTTGTGTTCATGCAGAGAGATCAATAATGATAATAATAAGTTATAGTTATATAATAAGTTTAAGTAAGTAGATGACGCAGCACTGAGCAAAAATCTTAGTAAGGAAAACAGAGAAGTTACTGAAGCATAATAAATATTTTGTTATAAACTTTACTATAATATCCATAGACTTAGAAGAAATAGACTCCAAGACAATTCATTTCCTTGGGGCCAGAATAGTTATAGTCTAGGTGCCCGCGTACATAAATGCAATTTATACATATCCTCGTATAACTTCTGATACGGCATAATTGCGCCTAGTCTATCACTTTTCTCCTCTGCGAAAATTTTCGTAAACGCGGCGTTCCTCCTCGACATGAAAAAGACGATTTCCACGAGTGTCGGGCTGGAAAATCGGCAAATATATTTTGTCCGACAATTCGAAAATTGGATTCTACATATATATTCTATATATTTCTACAAACTGTCCGACAAAAATTTTGGAACGTTAAAGGTGTCTACCACCCTAAACATAACATAACATAACTTTAAAACATTTATTGATAACCAGCTGATTTTTTCAAGATTGCTTAATAAAAATATGTAGAATCCAATTTTCGAATTGTCGGAAAAAATATATTTGCCGATTTTCCAATCCAACATGTGGACATGGTCTTTTTCATGCCGAGGAGGAACGCCGCGTTTACGAAAATTTTCGCAGAGGAAAGTGATAGACTAGGCGCAATTATGCCGTACAATAAGTTATACGCCCAGACAGCACAAGTATATCCTATGTACGTCCTATGGGTATCCGCACTGGACATGAAGGACATAAAGCGGATACCCTTAAGGATTACATATGGACCACATAGAATATCCTATGGATATTCTTTTGTCACAACTTTGGACGTCCATAAGATATCCATCGTAAATCCTTAGGGATATCCACTGGACATACATAGGACGTATTTATTATACTATGCTGGACAATAAATGGATATCCTTAAGGATCACATATGGACCATATGGGATATCCTAGGGATATTCTTTTGTCACAACTTTGGACGTCCATAAGATATCCATCGTAAATCCTTAGGGATATCCACTGGACATACATAGGACGTATTTATTATACTATGCTGGACAATAAATGGATATCCTTAAGGATCACATATGGACCACATGGGATATCCTATGGATATTCCTTTGTCACAACTTTGGACGTCCATAAGATATCCAAACAAGCTTCTTAAGCTAGCTAGCTAGCTTAAGACGCTTAAAAATCTTGTTTGTCTCTGTTCAACAGTGACGATATTTTCTTCTCTTTCTGCGCGGCTACTTGCCATCCTAGGATGGTTGACTAGTAACACATTCAAATAGCTGGAATACTTTTGAGTGTTGATTAGATGTTGTTAGATATATGTTAAAATGTAAATAACTAAGAACTTTTTATTCTGAAATTAAATCATTTATACATCAGTTCCATTATGTTGTCATATATATTCTATCTTATTCTATCTTTCCTCATCTATGGGCTTTTCTTAACCAATTTTTGATTACATCCCCAGTTCTTTTTTGGCTAGCATTACGATGTATTTCTGTCGCACCTAAAAATTGTAAATTATGTAGGAAAATCTGCTTAATTTCTGCATGAATATACTCATAAGCAAAGTTAGATATGTTTTTCAAATATCAATTTTTTATTTTTAAGTTAAATTTATATTATTTTATATGTACAGAAATGTAAAAGTTATTAATAAGCTAGTCCCCTAAATCCCTAAAAAATCATAGCAATTCATGAGCACTCATACCAAATGTATCACCAGTTTCAATCATGGCAGGGCAACATATTACCTCCCGAAACGTGGGCGTTGGCAATTTCAAAATTATAAAAACTAGTACGATTTCTAAAATCTAAAATTTATTTTCTGTAACAAACATTAGGTGTGTCACACGAACTTTTTCGAGTTTTTATTCTGCTTAATTTTTGTTTAAAACATCTTTTTTGGGGGGGGGGGGGGGGTGCAGCTAATTGAGAGGTTCATATAGTTCATACTCACTGAAAGAAACAATTCATGAAGGGTGACTACTAATATTTACATAATAAAATTGAATTTGAATTATTGTTTGCTGCAAGCACCGATGTATCAAATCGTACGTTGTGCTTCCGCCCAGCTGTCCTTAATCTAAAAATAATGAACAATTTAATTAAACATTATAATCACTATCTAAAACAATTGAAAAAATAAAAAAAATAGAGTAAACAAATTAAATTGGTAACTAATTATTATTTGGAAGAAAGTGAACCAGTTGGCATTATTCTCCGATTAAAGAACTTATAGTTCTTTAATCGGAGGCATTATTAGTTAACTGTAGATGTATTTGCTGAGAAAAAAAACGAAAATTATTTGGCCTGGCAGAATACTTAAAAAATATATTAATTCATCCCAAAACCAATGTGAAATATAATTTTATATAAATATAAACAGATCGGAATCACATTTTCATAGATATACGAATTCAACTTACCACTGTGAAACGCCAGCAGGTTCAGGTTTTAAACTAGATAAATTAAAATCAGTGCTGCTTCTGTTTGTTGAAGCCAAATTTTCTGTCTGCAGATGAAATCTTGGTAGAAAAGGTATTTCACCAACAGTTTGCACTTTAACGTGGAGATAAGTTCTGTACGTATTCCTTGCATGTACATCACTATTATTATTGTCGTTTAAACTACCGGATGTATCTATATTATGTAGAGAAAATTCCCTACTGTCCTTGCAAGTCTGTAATTACGTCGAGATATCTTGGCCACTATTATTTTTCCAGATATTTTCTATGAACTTGATCACAAAACAGAACCAAACAAACACTGCTCAGAAGTCATTTGTAAACGCAACGGGACAGGTTGACCAACTTGAGCCAATCAAATTATAATTTGCAGCTATAAACGCGCGCGTTTTTTAAACAATCGTAAATTTACAAATATATAAATCTATTAATGGCTTTGGTCGAAATATTCCAATTAAATGTAAACAGTTTGGCCTCTCACAGCATATTATGCGTGTAGAATAGTTAATGCAATATGTGGTAAATTTACGCCAATTCTTGCAATCCAGATACAATTAATCAAATTATTAAAATGGAAATTACACGGTATCTTTAAAAAATTAATAAAATTTATTGTTTCTTCAAATATAAGGTCCAAGTTGGTATATAACTTTTTTAAGAAGGTACGAATTTTTGTTGGATATCCATTGTATGTCCAATGGATGTCCACAGAAAAGACCAAAATTAATCCGCAAGTGGACATCCACTGGATAACCGTTTGTGATACACGGAAGTCCAGGACTTCATATGGACTTAACATAGACATTCAATGGGCGTTGCGTGCTGTCTGGAATGGACAATTTTTGGTTATACGTTGATGGATAAAAACGAATACCCACTGGATATCTTTCGATGGACAATGCACGGATATTCGCCGATTGAACAGAAATGGGAACCACATACATATATCCAATAATGGACGTTGTACGGATGTTTGTTGATGGATAAAAACGGACATCCAGTGGTTATCTCTCGCTGGACAAAGGACGGATATTCGTTGTTGGATAAGAACGGATATCCACTGGATGTCTCTCCATGGACAATATATAGACAGTCGTAAAAGGATCAGAAACGAGCATCCAATGTATATCCCTTAATGGACAATGCATGGATATTCGTTGATGGATAAGAACGGATATCCACTGGATATCTCTCCACGGACAATATTCAGATAGTCGTCAAAGGATCAGAAACGGGCATCTAATGTATATCCCTTAGGGCCGGTTTATCAGTGCACGGTTATGTACTTTAACCGTTGGTCAAGTATTAGCTACCGGTCATATTAACGTCAAACTGTTTATTAGTGTTCCGGTTAACCCAAACCGTAAGGCAAAGTCGCGGCTACTTTAGCAGACGCTGTTTTTGCCTGTTATGGAAATAGCTGGAGGTTAAAATGTTGTTTACATGTATAAAGTAAGGTTATAAACCGTTTGTTCGTGTTTGTGTCAAGAAAGTATAAAAATAAAATATATTTTGAAGAAATCGACGTTAGTGATGAATTTCTTTTGATTTTTGCTGGATTTTTTTGATTGAGAGAAGACCTTATACAGTTAAGGAAAAAATCGATCCTTTGGAAAAATTAGATAATGTAGAATTTCATAAGAGATTTCGACTAACAAAAAATACAGTGTTAATGGTTCTTGAGCAAATTGAACACCTGCTTGAAACCCCCACTGATTGGCAAGTAGGTCAACATGAAAAAGTTTGAAATTCTCTTACGCTTCGTCCTCACCGCCATGAGCATGTACGTGTAGTAAGCATGTCTAATAGACACGATTAATTTTATTATCTTGCTGTTACCTTAACATTTTTCTAATTTTTTAGGGACCATTCTATTACCTCCACGAACTAGCTGCTTCTTACTCTCAGATATTATGCAACGGGAAATTTTTTATTAACTGTGGGCGATTTAATCAATGTTAGTAAATCTTCTGCATCGAATATTGTTAAGAAGGTCTCTCATGCAGTAGCATATTTGGCTCAAAATGTGTTTGAAGTACTAAACACTAATATACAACAATGCAAATTAATTTAAGCTCTCACTGTATCAATTTTAACAACTATTACACAATTATTAATATAGACCTTCGTTCGGAGAAACGAAAATTTGCAGATCTTTTTAGTTTCTTATCGCTATTTTCCATTATCACAAACGGAGTTTCCAGTGACAGCTATCAGTTTTACTACAGACACAAGAATAAAAAGTACCAGCCAAATTAGGATGAAAAATAACTGAAAATCTTGGTAACGTAAATTATGAATTTACGACTTACGTTGTTGCCTATTCATAAATATCTATTTCCTTCGGTGGTTTATCACGTCTACATTTTAATTTTTTTTTAGTTACTGAATTCGAAAACGTATTTCTACTTGCAAAATAACTTTATATAGGTATTGTTTTTAACCTTTTTAAAAAATTTTCTTTGAAATATACATGAAACAACAAATCAACAGGTATATACTCTTTAAATATGCTACAAATTAGTATTCCCGGCAACTTTGTCTACATCCAATCTGACAGGAACTCTGCTGCCAAATTTCCATTTTATGTAGCTGACGGTTCTCTAACTGCCGGTTGGTTGAAGACTTGATAAACACTTTTTAATTTAACAGAGACTTTAACAGCCAGCTATAGTTGACTGGCAGCTATGTAACAGGAACATTTAACCGCGCACTGATAAACCGGCCCTTAATGGACGATGAATAGGAATATTATTAAATGGATAAGAAATGGACATCTACTGGATATCCCCATATGGACAATGTACGGATATCCATGTATGGACATAAAACAGATATCCATAGGATATCCATACTATGTCCTTGGACATGCGGACTTGATATGGACAAGAAATGAACGCCGTATGGATATCCTGTGCTGTCTGGGCGAGGATATGTATAAATTGCATTTATGTACGCGGGCACCTAGACTATTACGACATCCTGCTCTCTCTCCTTCTCCTTTCATACTGTAGCAGTTATATAAAGCCGTCTCCCTTTGGGATTATGAGCAACTGCCTCTTTCTATTTCGTTCTCACTTCAATTAAACTGTCTCTGGACATTTTTTCGCGAGCTTACCACAACTAATTGTTATAAGATGTAAAAGAGAAGGCTATTTATAATTTTTATGTGGATTGGTTATGTATGAGCCATCTCTTTTACACCTTACTATAGTTAGTTGTGGTAAGATCGCGAAAAAATGCTTTATGTTTAGCACGGGCATTAGACATGATCAAATGACTGTTGTTTGTTGTTGTCAAAGCTTTTTTGTTCTAACCTGTAAACATTTGGACACCGACTTCGTTAAAGAAAGATATAATTCTAGAGAAAATGTTCCTGCACGATTGGAGAAAGACACACTAATTCACCGATGTATTTTAGTCAAGCTAGGAAAAGGTCAGGCCTGCAGCCAAGGGATGCTTAACACTTTCTAGGAAAAATTTGTGCATCCTCGCCACCGACAGCGAAAGGAAAAAGTTAGTACCTAGTACTGTTCCAAAAAGTATACAGAGTGTACCTACCATTAATAATAGGCTATAGTTCAAGGGTAGATTCTTTGGACCAAAATATGAGGATATAACCAAACATGCTTTAGTAAATCGTTGCTGTGGAAAAAGATACAGAGTGTCAAAATTGTAATTTCTTTTTCTTTTTTTTTGCAATATCTCAACTACCTCTTGGCCGATCTTCTCTCAATTTGGTAAGGAAACATTTTTTAGGCTAAGAAACAATAATTTGTGTATTACATCACGCCAACCCGTAGAGGGTGCCTCATGAGCTATACCTGATGATGATTATTTTTGTCTTTTTTTATTATGAAACATAGTGGCACTTTTGACTAGAAAATCTCATGCAGGAGTCATTTCTACGTAAAAAAGGTACACTTGATAATTCCAACCGTTTTCGAGAAAACTGCCGTATAGATCTCAATAATTCTTTGAAAACAAACCCAATTTGAAAAGGGAAAATTATATTTATTGAAAAATGTGCATTGGTGACGTCATTTACGTATAATTTCATTAGTTTGACAAACTACCGTCCAGGACTTTTGCTGGACACTTGTAAGACTGTCCAACGAAATTCCGGACGTATGGTCTGAATGCTGGACTTTTGCTGGACACTTGTAAACAGAGGCGGACTGACAACAGTTTAGCGGCGCTGGATCTTAGAACTCGCAGACCACTTATTACTCTATTAGCCGGTCATCTTGTCAAGCAGCCGGCGCCAGCGGCGCACTATTGGAGCGGGCCACCGGGATTCGTCCCGGTGTCCGGGTGGGCCAGTCCGCCCCTGCTTGTAAATGCTGGACAGTACTCCAAAATGCTGAACTTTCCAGCGAAATTCCGGACGTATGGTCACCCTATATAAGACTCATATTTAAAAGAATTTTTGATAGGTTATTTTTGAGTAAAAAAGTCTTATCTTATAAAATCCAGACATCAAATATATTAATAAAATTATTCCTATATTTATATGTTATACATGTCGAATAAAGGAAAATAACTCATATTTTAGTTTGTCTTTAGTCTTTCCATATGTCTCCACACCAAAAACAAGTCTCGGTAGCGTATCCTATACTCTGCGTTTATATACTAAATTAAAAATACCTGTCTAAAGATATGTCCTTAAAAATAGGTAAGTTCCCACAAAACACTGAATGTTTTGTAATTTTATTGTTATTATTAAGGCAGAGAAATGTGTTATATTTTATTATTAGTCAGCGACATCTAGTGGTGGAAATTAGCTGACCAGGCAGTAAAAGTGATTACATGCAGCAAGTGCATTAAAAGAAAATAAATGTGTTTAGTCTACAATATGGCTTAATAACATATTCTTCGTGCAGTAATTGATAATGCAGTAAAAATATTTTCTGTTTTTTTACGAAAATGTAGGGTCAAAAATGCAATTGAAAATGAGGTTTTTTGTCGATCCTTCTGTGGATAAAGCTGGCTTCTTTTTTTCTAATTTTTTCAAATAGGTAAACTATACGATATGGCACTACCTATTTTCAGAAAATTGGCAACAGATTCATCATTATTTGTGGTCGTGCGGTCGGCTCTGAACCGGGATCCGACTCGGGTGCATATTTGTATGTTAAATATTTAATATTGACATGCGAAAACTGTCCGAACAAACATGGCGGAACTCGACGTTTTTTAAACAAATAATGATGAAACTGTTACCAATTTTTTGAAAATAGGTAGTCAGGCCTGTAGCTAGGGGTGGGCTACGCCCGTCCTGGAATAATTTTCGCCCGACCTACGGCGACCGCAGAAAATAATGAGGTAGCTATTTTAAATGGAAGAAACGAATTTTTGGCTCACGGGCCCCCTCTGAAAAATTGTTTGCCCACCCTTAAAGCATTTTCTAGCTACAGGCCTGTAGGTAGTGCCATATCGTATAGTTTACCTAGTTGAAAAAATTAGAAAAAAAGGAGCCAGCTTTATCCACAGAAGGATCGACAAAAAACCTCATTTTCAATTGCATTTTTGACCCTACATTTTCGAAAAAAAAACAGAAAATATTTTTACTGCATTATCAATTACTGCACGAAGAATGTTATTAAGCATATTGTAGACTAAACACATTTGTTTTCTTTTAATGCACTTGTATATAAATTGATAAGTTAATAGTTGAATTCTAACCTTGCAACCAGTTCTTTATTCTTGCTTCCAGTCATTTTACGGCCAGGATACTTGAGCTAGCGCTTTAATTGAGCACAAGTGTGTTCTTCCACAATGTTGTGTACTAATTTTGCACCGTCAATCACACTTTCGTATAAATTAATGTGAAAAAATGACATCGGTCCAGCCATTTTGACAACCAAGTGTCCGAACATTTCATAGTTCCCGCAAACAAACATAGCGGCAGCACATGCGCGCGCTTATGATGAAAAGGCCTAAATCCAATCCAATCTGAACTTGTCATGTAATATAACCTGCAATAGTTTAAATTTCTGAGAGTTTCCCAATTTTTCATTCACAAAAATGAATCAGGTGGATGAGTCAAAGAGATACTGTTCGTATTGACATTTGATATAACATAACCCCAAAAGCGTGAACAACCCACATACTCAGAAAGGTATGTGAAACAACTGAGTACGGCTGCTGCACTCTGGCGGAAATAATAAAAAGAAATTTTCCCCATTGGATTGACGTTTGGCGTCAATTGTGATCTTAACGTAACGTAACCTCAAATAAAAGAGTTGGTCCTATTTGACAGGCATACCAGTGGTATTAAAGCATTTTATAGACACCATACATAAATTCGAACTGTTTGAGAGAATTTTATTATTACTTGTTTTTTTAACAGAGATACAGTTACGATTTTAATGTCAGTGTGACATTTATAATATTGCACCCTTCATTAAAAATATAGGGTAAAATATGATTTAATCTGTATTGTGCCGAAGTAACACCAATATAATACCAAATCTATTTGTTGCAACCTGTGTAAAATCGATTTTAGTACGACCAGGATTATTAGGACAGAGTAAGAGATAACAAAACACAACACTTTTTAAAGTAAGTAATTTTACTAAAAATTTTACCTGACCGCGGATGTAAGGTAACTGCAAAGATTAGAGAATCTTTGATAATAATTCACATGGATTCATTTTTTTTTTTATCCGATAATCGTATATTTTAGTGATATTTGAGCTTGATTTTAGTAACTTAACGAATAGTTTTGAAAACTGTAAACTGTTCAACAGCGTACGCAGAACTTTAATGAAATTATTGACAGACATTATTATGAAATAGTTACATTTAACAACTACACCATTATAAAAAAATAACGCTTTTCCACCTCTTTATGAGGTGATTCTTAATAAAGCGACTGCACACTGCACAGCGCAATCTGCTTTGTTCCAAAAAATTATGTAATCACTCAGATGAGTAGTACGCGCGTCCTCAAAAAAAGGTCCATTTCTCGCACCAGGCCAGTTTTGAGTTTTGCGCTATTTCCTTGTACGGTCCTCATGACGCTGATGCCTTCCAGTTAATATTATTTATTGTTAAAAAATTTTACATTACTGAGAAAATTGAAATATCTAATTCATATATTAAAAAATATTTATTTACAAAAAATAAACATATAATCTTTGGATTAAAAGACATTAAGTAACAAGTAATAAGTTAAAAAATATGAAGAAAAAAACAAAATGTAAATAATTCATTTCATAAAACAAATAAAAATCAGATTTCTCATCGTGGTCTTAAAGTACCTATGAAAAGGTAGGTTGTGTGTGTCTTGAACAACATACTGAAAGTCCTGACCGGAGGGGGGGGGGGGGTGCGGGGTAGTTTAAAGATCCTCTTTTCACGCCTTTCCTTCTTTCCTGCTTCACTGCGTAAAATGGAATGAGAAGATGTTTTTAGCGATCTACCGAGCGACCGAGCGACACTTAAATAAACACCGATATACTGCGTTCCTAAAATTATCCACCAAGCCAAAGCCTGCAGGTATATTAACTGTTTTTTACAAAATTTCTTGTTACCTACAGCGGTTCGCTTACTTACAGATACAGCAATGGCTCAACAACTCCCTACCGCCGAACCAGTGGGGGATGGAACCGAGGGGAAAATGGATCGCTAACCCCGGTTACCACCAAAGAACCAGTAGCTCCAGAACTGATCTTGAACTCCATCTTTTGCCGATATTCTACTGGGCGTGGGGGACGCTGTGGTTGCCGAAAAGCCGGCATTCCATGCTCAATGGTGTGTGGCACTTGCCATGGTACGTGTACGAATGGTGCACCATTACAGGACAATTTGGACGACGACGACGACGACGATTATGACGATTTTGTTGACTTTTAAAATGTTTAGATTTAAGATAATGTTCGTTTATTATTAATAATATATAGTCCAGGAGGCAGTGACGATTTTCGGTACTTATTTTCCCAGTCAGCAAACATGGATAGAATTGTTCGGTTAGTAATTCTAAGCAAAATTCATATATATTTAGGGGGGGTTTTCCGATGGGTTGAGGCGGAAAATGCGTCAGAACATACGAATACACTGCCCTTTTTTTCCCAGTGATAAAAATAGTTCTAGTAGAAAGAGGTATACTGAAGTTAAGTAAAAAAAATAGTCTGGCTAATCTGTGAGTATGGATAATATGTCTGGCAGGTGAAAAACTGAAAAGTTTTCATCAAAAAAATTTCCCTCATTTTCGCAGTCATGAAAATTTATCAGATGATGGCCTATATTATAATAACAGCTTAAAATACAATCTGGCTAATGTGGAACACCCCTAAAGCCTTGCCAGACTCGTCTAATGATCGTCAGGCGCGCTGAATTCGGCACGTTCAATTATACAGGTGATTAGTGTCATACGTACATGTTCTTTTTTATGACAGCATTAAATAATTGAATACAAAAAAGCAAATACACTGTATAGAGTGTAGAATTATGATGGGGCAGGTTGAAAAAATTTATTGATGAAATCGAATTTTAATGAAAGCCACAAAAAAGTCTTTATTTTACATCGGCTAATGAAAAAAATAACTATAATTGATCATTTGTTATATGCTAATAGTGCTAATACTGTTAATATGCGCCATTTAGCCAAAACAACTAATGCTAAAAAATAGCTGCTATTAAAATAGCAGCTATTTTTAACTGCTAATTGAAAGTGGCAGTAGCAGAAGTAGCTGCTAAACAAAAATAGCTGGTTCGACCCATCACTATAGTGTATATTGTCATATGGTAGTAAGAACGAACTCAAAATCCGAGTAACTGACAGAGATAGGTATACAAGGGACAGGGGTCTAGGCAGCTGCGCTCAGGTAACTCGCATTCCAGCGTCGTTACCTAAATACGCACGTGCTGCTATTCCACTCCTCGTTTAACTACCTGGCTTGTGAGTCTGGCAAGGCCTTCGTGATTGTAAATGTCAGCCAGACGTGTATTTTCTATGAAATTATAGTATAATCTATCATGTGGCAAATTTCCAAATTCGGGAAAATAAGAGCAAAAATTTTCTATTTTTCCCATTTTGAAGATGCCGCCAGACTCATTTGCCAATTTCTTAAATGAGCCAGACTTATTTTTAATTACAGTTTAGAATTGTATCAATTTATGTGCTAAATTTCAAGCCTGGCAAAATAAGGGTTACGGATCCGCAAAATTCGTCAAATTTTGAAATCCGCAAATTTTCAGCCAGACTCACTTTCCGCTATCTGAGATAAGCCAGACTGCTATTTTCATAAACTTTATGTTCCACTTTAGTAAATGTAAAATATTTATGACTGGGAAAATAAGTGGACTTGCATTGTGTTTTTATTTTTTGAATCCATCCAAAAATTTTAACCAGACTCAAAATTTCTTGTTTTTTGTCACTAAGAGAACAGATTAATTCATATACACCGACTGGGAAAATAAGTACGAAAAAATTTCACTGCCTCCTGGACTAATAGTTTCTCTGTTAGTTTTAAATTCATTTAGTATTGATCCTACATAAAAAATGAACTTATTTGCAGACAAATTTTGTATAAGAACCCTTTTTTGCTAGAAGTCGTAGTTTTCGAGTTATTCAAGAAAGACATGAAAAGGGGACCTTTAAACTACCGACTGAGGCTTTTTACCATGCTGAAAAATTCAAATTTTTTTTTATAGAAATGTAGTTGTTAAATGTATACGAGCGCTTTTCACCCCCATAGAGAGTAAAAAAAAAAGTAGAAGGGTGTGTTTTTAGGACTCGTGCCCATTGAGACTTTTGATCTACTGGATCAGTAGAACAACATATCAAAAATTGAAGATATTTGACGGATACTAGATTTCCATTTGTGGTGTGCGGGCCCTTTGTGGGCACAACCGGAGTTTAGTTAAAAATACACGAAAACTTAAATGAATTCCAAACTGCAAATTTCGCATAACATACATGGAGGTCAAATCGATGCTTATTGAGGTCCTCTCTGTCACTTTGCGCCGGCGCCGGCTGGTCCGTCCTCACTCTGTACTTTGCATAACCAATTTATAGCTTTGTTCAAAAATACTCCACTCTCTACACCAGTGCAAATGTATCTCTCTTCAACTTATGCAGAGTCTCACTCTATCTCCTATTATCTGCACTAGTGCAGCTAGTGTAGGGTATTTGAACACACCTTATAATGTTATGTGATTAATGCAAAACAATAATTCTCGTTTTGATTTTCAGATAGTAATTTGTAAGTTAACTGTACTTACATAATGGCTTCAGCGAAGTTACCAGAGGGTGTATCGCTGAACGAGGAGAGATGGTTCATGCCGCCTATCGCCTCTGTTGTAATGGGGACGTGCACGCTACCCTTAGATATGATTAAAGTGCAATTGCAAGCTGAGCGAACCGAGTATGAGGGAAAAAATATATGCCAGTTAATTAAACTTATTATTCAAGAAAGGGGTATGTTATTTATATTTAAAAAGTACACCTACCTTTTGCCGTCTAACTCGTAAGTTTAAAAATGTAACAGTCAACTATTTAAGTATTTGTATATTTCTATTAAAACCCGCTAAATTACATTATTATCTTCTTTACAAAAATTACCTAATTTGTTATTTTATCAAAATTATTTAAAGCCGGTACTGTCCTTTGGTTCGTTGCTTAAAGGCAAAGATCAGAGATCTTTGACCAAGGCTCGGGAGATTTATCTCTGTGACGTCAAAATCAGGGTTGGCTCTAGGTCAGCGCGGAAAGATTTTTATGCAAGTATGACATAATATATCTTACCTTGTACTTTTTTTTAGAGAATCCAGTAATATCCAAAGTTAATATGGTCGGTTTATTATAAACACTCACTCGAAGAAGGTATTGGGGGATGTAACATTGAACTAACACAAACATACACATGTATTTTTCACTATCACAAAGTAACACACACATATGTGAAAAGCACGAGACATTTTTGTATATCGTCCACTCTGTTTAATTTCACACTAGGTTACATACACACTTATGGCTAGACTTGTACTGGGCAATTGCGAAACTGCGTAACTGCGATCTCGCATAGTATACCCATTATCTTTATTAAATCTTGACGTAAATGTCCACAGTGTAGGTATGGTAAAAGGGATTCTGTTAAAGCTGTCTTGTCAAAGATTTCGTCACAATTTTGGCGGCGTCACCTAATTAAAGGAGATAATAAAACCGCGTTAGTATAAAACATATAAAAGTATCGCCGTACACTATACAAACGATCCAACTTGGTGAAGCCAACCTTGTCGGTACGCTTTGAAGATTGCTGGAATTCCAGCAGACCAGCTCACTTTTACGAATGAGTTTATAGGATGCCGACAATGTTGGCTCCAGCAAGTTGTATCACCACCCTTAATGTTGACACTCGGTCAGGGTCGAATGACTTCAACACTGCAATTGTAAAAGTATCAAGTTTTCTAGGTTAGTACGTTTCATCAATATAGTAGTTTTCCGATGAAAGAAGGTTACGTATTATTTCCACATCCAGTGGAAGTACAATAACGCCAAAAACATTTTTGAAAGTATTTATTCTTCGAATAGGCCCAGAATGACACGTCGAGATTTTAAGTTTGAGCGGGAAACAATTCTCTCTGTCGGTGCATCTGTTTTTTGTTCGCACGATTACTCTGGAATCGTTTAAGATGTTGACTCGAAATTTGGTACACGTATGTATTTTAATGTGATTGGAAATAAATCTTTTGACCTTATTCCGTTGAAGGATTGGGCAGTAAATTGAGGTAAATGGGGTAAATAGGTAAATCAAGCAAGTGAGAATCTGTAAAATTGGTATTTACCCAGGTAGCAAAGGCACGTGAAAATTACGTGAAAAAATGGTTAGTGAGTGACGAGAAATAACTAGTTAGATGACGTAAATGAAACGTGAAAATGACTTCTTAATGTCTCAGATGAATGGCGTCTAATGCTAGACGTTAATTTGACGTGTTTTGCTAGAAGTTAATTTGATGTCTTTTTCCGGTCATATTTGGTAATCCACCCACAGTTTTTTAGTAATAGGAACATACAAAACTACTAGTAGTTGAAGTTGTACATATATTTAAAAAAATATGTTACAATAGATCAATTTATATTATATTTATTCATGGTAGGATTGTTATGAAACAAAATGTTTTAAACACTGACATAAAACATATTTAACAATGCACAAAAAAACATGGATGTATAATAAAATAATGATACGATAAAATAACTAATTACTTTTTTAATGATATCTGAACACTCTGAACTACAAAATTTACAGGACATATAAAGTACAAACACCCAATTTCCACCATTTTTAACCAAGATCAAGATGGACTGCGAGCGCATAAGTATTACCAATTATCGGTTGTGCCTTTACCGAGCGTGGCGCGAAATTATAAATTGCTCTGACGTGTATTTTAAAAAAATCCTAAAAATAATGAAAATAATATAGGCAAATTTTTCAATTTTTTTAAACTTTATACTGTGCTTACGATTACAAAGTGCCATTTGCGAGTTGTAATCCGATAGAATATAAATAAATTTAACACCGAAAAAAGACGACAATATGTGATATGTAGTACGTCATTTTATTGTCATTTATGAGACGTCATTATGTCGTCGATTTTTAGTCCACTGACGTCTTTTGACCAGTAATCACTAGATTTTGACGTCATTATAACGTACCTTTGCTACCTGGGTAGTATCTATAAAAGAAGTTAAGGTCTCAAGAAATTTTTTGGCTTAGCTACCCCCATTACTATACCCCACCCCATTAATAAAGGAGGTGAAAAAAATAAAATTGTACATTAACCTATACACAAGCCTCAATTTTTTTTTTACTTCACCCACTCCCACAACCACCCTCTACCACCACCACCTCCACTATCGATGTAGCAAATCGTTTTATTGGTTTTTGGGGTAGACGATTTGAAATATTAAGTTATTAAAATTCCATAAACAATAATTTCCACATAGTGAAGTGCAAATATAGTATCAAATTTTTTTTCGTTGTGAGAGACTTGGATAGAAATGGTTGCATTGCAATTCAAGCTCTATGAACAAACGAACATCAGCGTGCCTGCCTTTCAAGATTATTTTAGCAGGTTGCTAAATTGACACTAATGTTTCAAGGATGGATGAAGAGATAACGTCAGAGACGCGTGATCGCGTGTGTGTGTAGCTTCTGCGATTTCAAATTAGAATACCATGCAACCTATACGGTGTTTATAGATCTATTATTTTCTTGATTCTATAATAAGTGGGTTACCTCGAGTAGTATGGATACGCAGCAGGTTACCTCAAGTAGTATGGACGCGCAATGGGTTTCCTCGAGTAAACTGGATGCGCAGTAGGTTTCCCCGACTATTATGGATGCGCAGTGACTTTCCTCGAGTACTATCGATGGGCAGTAGGTTACTTCGAGTAGTATGGATGCGCAGTAGGTTTCCTCGAGTATTTTGGATGCGCAGTGTCTTTTCTCGAGTACTATAGATGCGCAGCAGGTCACCTCAAGTAGTATGGATGCGCAGTGGCTTCCCTCGAGTAGCATTGATGCGCAGTAGGTTACCACGAGTAGTATGGATGCGCAGTGGGTTTCCTCGAGTAAAATGGATTCGCAGTGGATTACTTCATGTAGTATGAATGTGCAGTGGGTTTCCTCGAGTAAATTGGATACACAGTGGGTTACCTCGAGTAGTATGGATGCGTAGTAGGTTTCCACGAGGAAAATGCTTGAAGTAGAAGCTTTACTTCTATCGTGTAATCCACAGCACACATTGATTTTTATGTCTTTGTCATGCCATTTTCTGCGTATTACTTCCACATCCAGTAGAAGTATACTAACGCAAAAAAAGTTTGAAAATTTTCATTGCTCAAATAGGCTTAAAATATCATGAAACGTCAAGATTTTAAGTTTGAGCAAAAAAAAGTCTTTCTGTCGCGTCGGTCTTCTGTTGGTCTTGTAACTTTTTGGTGCTCACGATTACTCTGAAACCGCATTTGTCTATTTTTTTGAGGCTATCTTAAATATATGAGTCAATCGACCAATTCTGACCTCAGACTAGGATTCAGCGCGTGAAAATACATGGGAATATACTAGTGTAGTGCCCAGGCCAAAAATTTTTTTGTGGCTGTGTTATTTACATATACAATTTTTTTTTTCGTTGTGAGAGACTTCGGTAGAAAATCCGGATGTGGAAGTGGTGATTTTTTGGGCAGCGGTTTTTTTTTTTATTTGTGTTCCTAAACCTGAATTTTTCCTCTTACTAGCATTTATATTTATTTATAATTATTAAGAAGAACGTATTTAATTTCTAATCAGAAAACATTTTTTTCCTCATCTCAAATTTGATGAACGAGGGGGAGGGTCAGGAGTCAACTGTTTTAAGAAATTAAAATTTTATGGTTGAGGCACTTAACCTGGGAGACGTGTTGGAGGAAAAACGGTAAAGGAATAATATCGTCATCTACAACATAAATAGAATATTTACATCAGCGAATATTAAACAGACGTCCTGCTCCTGTCCCTCTAGGGACTTAAAATCTGTGTGTGTTCTTGCCGTACATGAATGGGTCATTCAGAGGACGCTCGTTGCGGCACATATGTCAGACGTTCAATGTAGTATTCGCTGGTATGTATACATATCTCGGAAACGTGTTGTAGAGAAACCGGTATGGAGATATTATCATTTATTACAAAAATATAATATTTAAATCAACGGACACGAAATGGGCGTCCATCTCCTGTTCCTATATGGACATAAAATGTACATACTTCCCGTACATAAAAAGGACATTCAGAGGACGTCCATTCCGTACAATTTCAAAGTAAATCCGATGATAGACGTCCGGTGTAGACATCCAATTTATGTCCATGGACATCAGTACATTAAATGGACATAAAACGGACGTCCGGCGGACATCGTGTGCTATTAGCGTACCTAGGCCGCTATATAAGTGCGCTTACCCATTTAATGACCAAATGTTTTATAGCTGTACTACAAGTTAACAGAAAACCGGGGTACGCATGTGTGCAGAGTAAAAAAGGGAGGCGCAGTTTGTCAGTTGCAGGAAGGGAAGACTTTTTCCTTCCTACTTTCCACACGCTGCGCGCACTGCGCGCATTGCACACCCCAATTTTCTGGTAACTTTCACAGCTATAAAAAGAAAATAATTATTTATAACTCTTTGATGCACTACTCAAAAAGGGTATTTTTTAGTTTTTCAAACTATAATTTATTAAGGTTCCAATCATTTACAGGTTGTACTGGTTTGTATGCCGGCTATACTGCTTTAGTGCTTTCTCAAATTGTATATTCGTGGTCCCGATTTAGCCTCTACAAGTTATTCAAACAGCTCTACACGGATTCGAAAAGCCACTACTCGTTTATGGCTGAATGGCCTGATATAGATAACTTCTGGATGAGGGTAGTGGCAGGTGCTTCAGCTGGTGCCATTGCGGGAATAATTGGAAATCCACCCGATCTGGTAGTCGTGAGAATGCAAATTGATTTAAAACAACCTCCAGAGAACCGAAGAAAGTAAGTGAAAAACTGCAGTTACAGATATAGTGGAGTAAAATCGATCCGAAATTATGCCGGTCTTTTAAATTAAGGTATAACTAAATGGGACTTACAGCATCTTGAAGAGTACAATTTTGACCGTCAGAGATGGACTTTGACAACTTTTTTTTAGTGGAGCCGAATTTTGTAAAATCTAATTTTTCATGCCTAAGAAGCAATTCGAGAAATACTCCATAGTACAGTCATTTGGTAGTTTTACCTGGAAAGTTTGCCGGGAGTTTTGAAAATTGGTGATTTTATAGATTTCGATGTGCTCTTTCCGAATTTCTACTTTGCCACCTCATATCTTTAGCGCTCCCGCTGCCATATTGAAAAAATGGCGTCTAAAAACTGTTTTTTGACAATATATCCTTTCCGATTCATTTTACGACAGAAAGAGTTATATAATAAATTAAACTAGAGAAAATTTCCTCTGCTCTTTTTTGAGCACCAAATGACTGTATAATAAATAATAATAATAATAATAATAATATTTATTTTAAAATGTATTTTACATGTTACAATATGTTTTTAATAGTATATACTAGAGCTAAATATGCATTCACATGGTTTTTACATTTGGGATAAATATTAAGTAAGCCCCGGGTAAGTTGTTAAAAACTTGAGCGCGGGTGTTGTTTGAATTGACCATACATATACATACATATGTATTCATATATATTCAAATGTATGATTAATTAATTTAGTTTATAATCTGTACATATGTAATAGTAATTTTAGGTATATTGAATAAAAGTTCAGTAGGGTCAGGTGGCACAGCAATGTAAATTTTTACCTGAAAATACTAGTTTCCATAGTTTCGATTTTGGTTAGTAATGGTTCTTTTTTATCGTGCTATAATTTTTCCAGTGTCAATGAAGTTTTCTAGGTAGTTTTCTGGTAAATCTATTATCCATGCCTTTATAAGTGTTTTTAGGGTTGATTTGTTTTCAGTTTGTTTTAGTTGCTCTTGGGCTATCGTATATAATCTAGGAGCTAGATATGAGAATGATTTTGTTCCCATCGTTTTCTGTGCCCTGGGAATATGTGTCGTGTTCTTATGTCGAGTTTCGTAGTCATGTCTCTGTTCGGTAATTGGGGGGGTTATATTTTATTTGGTATTTTAGCAAGTTTTGGCAATATAGTTGACGAATGTTTAGTATTTTATACTGTTTGAATTGAATAGTTGTTTACTCGGAAAGGTTATGGGTTTTTTAAACATTTTTATTATTGTTTTATGGCATTTTATTAATGGATCTAAATTTGTTTTATTTACTCCACCCCATCCGATTATGCCATATTTAAGTATTGATTCTACAAGGCCGTAGTATATTATTAGCCGTTGTTTATCGTCAAGGATTGTACTGACTTGTTTAAATGTATAATAGAGCCGCCTCAGTTTTTTACATAAGTATTCTATTTGGTAGTTCCACTTTAGATGTGCATCAAGTATAATACCTAAGTATTTCACTTGTGTTGCCTGTTCAATTTCAGTATTAGTGTTTTCAATTTTTATCTTGGTGTATGGTGGAAGACTGTTTTTATATGAGCAAAAGGGTAGATATTTGGTTTTTGTTATGTTCATGGTGAGTAGAAGATGTTGGTCAAACCAATTTTTTATAATTTTAATGTTTTTGGATACTTTTGACCTAACCTCGTCCCACGTTTCTCCATCAAAGAGGACGACAGTGTCGTCCGCAAAAGAAATTATTTCTCCGTCAATTTTTAATTTCAGCAAGTCGTTCAAATATATATTGAATAGGACCAGAGCGAGGACTGTTCCCTGTGGTAGACCGTATGTGACAATTCTCGAGGTGCTCTCATGATTGTCTATGTTGACTTTCTGTGTCCTGTTACTAAGGTAATCTTTTAGAACTTCATATATCTTTCCTCTGAAACCTAGGTCATAGAGTTTCTTTAGCATTAAAGGGTGGCTAATAGTGTCGAATGCCTTCGCTAGGTCTATAAAAACACAGCGATGGTCTTCCTTTATCTATCAAGTTATAGATTCTTCCTGTTACGTGCGCAATTGCATCGTCTGTTGATGTTTTTTCTCTAAAGCCATATTACCAGGCGAATTAGACTTTTGCTGCCAAAATCGTGCCCTACGAAAATTTATTATTTTTTTTATTATGTTTACCTATTTGGACGTCTTGAATAACAATTGGGAGTTCGTGAAAACCGCGTGGGAAGGTCGCGGAAACCACAGAACGCAAGATAATTGCGAAATATGTGGCGCGAAAGAGGTTTGGTGGAACTAATTGCATTTTTCACTTAGTCCGCGTCGTATCTCCGAAACGGTTAGGCGTACGAAAAAAATGTATAGAACATTTAAGGCAGATAATTTACAGATGTACAACTTTTATAATAGGTGTTGTTCCCGTTTGGGCTATAAAAACTGAGTTAATCGCAAATTCGCCGTTCTCGCGACCTTCCAACGCGGTTTTCACGAAATCCTCCAGGTGTTTCGTGGCACAACTACCAAGTGTTATTCAAGGCGTCGAAATAAACATAATAAAGAAAAAAAAATCGTAGGGCACGAATTTAGCACGGAGGTCAATTTTACAACTAAAACGCCTGGATTAAAATGTGTTTTTCAAAACTTATATCTCGATTTTAAACTAACGGTTTGAGCTACGATTATGAATTTTTTGAAACTTAACTCAAAAAAGAGACGCTTCTAATAGTACCTACTCACTAAATTTTCAAAACTCAAAATTTTCACGTCTTTAAAAGTCATAAAAATTCCCACAGATTAAACACAACTTTTTCTCTATTTTCAATCAATTTACGAGTGTAGGAAACTAGAATTAATTTTATAATAAAAACTATTCATCCCTGTGGGGTCGGTAGCTCAGTGGGTTAGCGCGTCTAGCTTTCACTCTGAGCATACCTAGCGAAGTGGTTCGGATTTCACTCAAAGCTGTATTGCCCCGTCTCCTTTACTGAGGCAAACCTAGATTCCCTAGGCTTAATAGAGTCATTGAGGTGACATGGAAGGCGGTTAAAACACATCCTTGTCTACTTACTAAATGCCAAAGTAATACGTGACTGGAGGCTACTGCACAGTATCCATGCTCCTATTTGTTCATGCCTGTCCGCTGCACTGCTCATTGAACGTTGTTCGAAATGCCAGAGAAGGGTAAAGGAAAATAATTTCCATATGCAAGTTTCCAGGAAATTTTCGGAAGTTTTCGGGTGGATGTTTCTGCCTGATCCTCTACAATTCCGTTTCTACACTGTGCACAAAAAAAGGAGTTAGACTTATGAGTCTTATAAGTATAAGTACTTTATTGATGCTTTCATGCCGTTTGGCATTTACATCGTCACTTTATAATAATAATGAACAGTCCAAACATTGAATTGGGAATTTAATAATAAAACTTACAAATGAAATAAAATGATAATATTAAAAGTAAAATAGGAAGGAATTAGTAGGGTTAAAAACAAATAGTGAGAAAAATAGGGCCATAGACCCCAAAGAGAAAACACGAAGCAGCTACGGACACGCGTTTCGGAATTATTGTTCCTCATCAGCGTAGCGTAGCAACAAAAGGGATCTGGAAAGGACAGCTAGGGATATTAATTGAAGGTTGAAAGCACAGTACACAGTACTCTTATTTGTGTATTCATATCTAGATCGGCCTATTTAAGACCTTCACCGACAGTTGGTACATAGAGCCCTATGTGGACTGTCCAATATCAACCTGGCGAGTCAAATAAAATAGAAAGGAATTAGTAGGGTCAAAAACAATTAGTGAGGAAAATAGCGCCATACACCCCCGAGTGGAAAGACGAAGCAGCTACGGACACGTGTTTCGGAATTATTGTTCCTCATCAGCGTAGCGTAGCAACAAAAAGGAATCATACGAGACTAAGTTTTTCTTTTAACGTACAATAAATTTTCTAATATATATATATACATGTATAGGTGTGTGTATGTGTGTTTGGGCGCATATATTTATTTTTGTTATATACAGTGTGTCCCGCTTTTCATAAATCCACCTTAATATCTCAGTTATTCATAATGCGATTTTCTTCAAATTTGGGTGGTAATTATATGTATGAAAAATGAATTATTTGGCATAGTAAAAATTTTCATTCTTCATTGGCGTGCGGTTTTAGGGGGTAAAATAGGGTAGGTTTTTTTGGCAAAAGGATATTAGTGCTTATTTTAGAGAAATTTTTCTATCATCTTTGGATTCAGCATGTTCAAAAACCCCTTAATCCATATTCTCCATGATCTCAAAAACGGATTATGGCAGAAACAAAATATTAATTAATTTCTTAAAAAACACTTTTTTAATTAGAGAATATTATTTAGGTATTATGCAAATCACAACTTACACACTTTTTCTTTATTATGAAAATACCTACTTTCTGTATATTGTTGCCCTAATCTGGGCACGCTAATATACTAGTCAGGTAAATACTTTAAAACACTCATTATTGGAGAATCAATCAAAGCAACTACTCTTCTAGCTAATACTGACGAAGTATTGAATTACATGATAGGATTCTTAGCATTTTAAAGAAAAAAAAAATATATTGAAAATACTTAAATCATTTATTCAAATTTAATCATTCACACTTTTTTATTTAATATGAAATTATCTACTTTCTGTATATTGGTGCCTTAATCGGGTCACGCTAATATACTACTTAGGAAAATACTTTAAAACACTCATTATTGGAAAACCAATCAAAACAACTACTCTTCTAGCTAATACTGACGAAGTATTGAATTACATGATAGGATTCCTGGCATTTTAAGGCAAAAAAATAAATTGAAAATAGTTAAATTATTTATTGAAATTCAGTCATTCACAACAATTATTGAACCATACATTCTATTTCAACTCTAGAAAGGTTGTACAAGTTTTTTCGAACTCGTTAGTTCTCATCAGTAGAGTATAGAAACATTCATTCATTATTTACAAGTCTATTCTTGATTTATTTTTACAATTAATTATTTTTCATTTATTTGCTTTGATCATAATTAGAGAATATTATTTAGGTATTATGCAAATCACAACTTACACACTTTTTCTTTATTATGAAAATACCTACTTTCTGTATATTGTTGCCCTAATCTGGGCACGCTAATATACTAGTCAGGTAAATACTTTAAAACACTCATTATTGGAGAATCAATCAAAACAACTACTCTTCTAGCTAATTTTCTATAACTTTATTTAATTGCTATAACGAACGGTGTGGTATCAATGGAAGGTGGTTATGTTGAAGAGACTAGAATTTATAAAAAAAATTTGTTTTTAGGTTTGTTTTAGCAAAAAATTAAAAAGTGTTTTTTAAAAAATTAATTAATATTTCGTTTCTGCCATAATCCGTTTTTGAGACCATGATGAATATGGATCAAGGGGTTTTTGGACATGCTGAATCCAAATATGATAGAAAAGTTTGTTTCTATGCCAAATAATTCATTTTTCCAAAATGTAATTACCACCCAAATTTGAAGAAAATCGTATTATTAATAACTGATATATTAAAAAATTAATTAATTTTTCGTTTCTGCCATAATCAGCTTTTGAGATCATGGAGAATATGGATTAAGGGGTTTTTGGACATGTTAGATCCAAATATGATAGAAAAACGTGTCTAAAATAAGCCCTAATATCCTTTTGCCGAAAAATCGACCTCTTTTTGCCCCCTAAAACCGCACGCCAATGAAAAATGAAAATGTTTACTATTCCAAATAATTCATTTTTCCAACATATAATTATCACCCAAATCTGAAGAAAATCGCATTATTAATAACTGAGATATTAGGGTGGTTTTATGAAAAGCGGGACACACTGTATATTAAATTGTTTTTTTAACTTTTTCTTTTGTTAGTGAATTGAAATAAATAAAACAGATTATCTTTCTGAGCTATCAAAAAATAACGATTGAAAAAAAATTCAACATCCTCGAGCAAAAATTTAAGCTATTGCAGAAATGCAGAAATGTATGTATACATATGAATTTTTCTTCATAAAATGGATTAAGGATTCACACCCCATCATATTAGCACGTCATTAAGAAACACCCAGTATATGTTTTGAGAAATACATCTTTTGAATTAATTTTCCGTCAGAAAAAAAATGATTTTAGAAAATTCGAGCTTACTAAAGTTGTCAAAATCCCCATTTCAGAAACCTAAAATTAAGTCCTACAAGATAGTTATACCATCTGATAAAAAAAACTACCAGAAATAAGCGAGATAGAGGAGCGATTTTACTCCATAATAATAATAATAATAATAATAAAGCATTCTGCCAATTATTACAAAAAAATGAGGCACAAGGCAGAGTATGTGATTAATTATTTTCTTAAATTAAAGAGTGATATAGACCAGAGGCTATTCGAACAAGGCCCGGAACCCGCCCTTTGTTGAGGGAGAGGGGGATGGCACAAAAATATGGTTTTTCGCGATTTCAAACTTTTCCGTTGAATGGGCTCATTTAGCACTTTTTTTTATTTGATTATCGGAGAGATCTTACGATTTTAAGACCCTGTACAAAAAACTAAAATTTTGTGAGACCAAGACCTCGCGAAAGCGGATATCTTTCAACTCGGACTGTAACTTCTCGTGAAACTTTTTTTTTAAAATACACGTTTTTTTGCCGTAGCACTATGTACAAAAAAGTAATTCCTTAATTTTTTCACTCAAAAATGGAGTTAGGGGGCTGAGATTTTTTTGAGATAGGTGAAATAGATAAGAATTGATGGAGCTGGAGGATGGGGGTGGTGGGCCAATTAGGGGAGGGGGAGGAGATAGAAAAGGAGATTTATTCAACTCCCCCGAACTTTTTTCCCTGTCGTGCGATTTTGAAAAACCAAAATGAAATTTGTTCGCTATCTCTAGTATTTGACTGATTAATTTTTTTAATTTTTTTCAAATAAACAAATTTGTGGGAGGGGAAAAACTGTTTGCATTTTTTTTTCAAAAAAGTTTTTTTACGTAGGAAAGGGTTCAGAGGAGAAACTTTGTTACAGGTAAGTGAAGATCTTTTTTATCTTTATTTTTAAAAAAATATATCGCAATCCAAGCAATAGGAAGGGAGGGAGGGGGGAGGACATAATGCGTTTGCGGGGATAAAGAGTTAAGGACAAGGGAATTCTTATCTTGATATTCGGAAATATAAACCTTTTTTCATCTTTATAATTTAGCAATCTACCTTGATCAAATATTAAACTTATTATAAATAATTATTTAACGCCGAGTTTTCGCGGCCTATTTCTCTAGTTTTAGGATTGGATATATAAAACAATTATTTTTCCGTTAACCTCGCTCTAATTCAAAAACGGCACAAAGGATCACTTTCAAATTTTTATCGTGCTATCACTATATATTTGTTAATAAAATGTGTTATTCTGTAGGTCAAATTTTAATAAGTGTATAAATCATTACTTTTTTTCCAAGGCTATGTCGAAAATGTACATTCTCAAATGTATCATGCGGGAAACTTTTTTATCTTTCGAAATAGATACCAAGTATATCGAGGACATATGAAGATAAAAGATTGGCATAACTTTGTTATTTGAAACTTTTTTTCTAGCATTAACAGTTTTCAAGTAAATTGCAAATCAGTGATTGTTGGCCCGGTACTGCAATTAATTGCTGTTAGACTTCCACGTTCTTTATAATCCCTTTAACATTAAATAAGTATTGCATATATTCCCCCTTCAATCTCTAAAAGTGTCACTCACACCTTTATTGTTGGTAAATTAAAAACTTAAAAAACTAAAGCAAAAATCATGCTCCTCGCCGATTTTGAACATTTTAAGTCTTATATTGACGACTTATTTGATAAAACACTTGTCAGTATAAAAAAAAAGTAAAAAGGAGAAAATAGATCTATAATACCCTGCCTGTGTTTCAAACTTGCGATCCTTGGATTTCAAGCTATAATTTCACCTATCACACCACCATACCCTTTTTCCGAAAGCGATAATATTGAATATATCCACTATTTGAAAATCATGTCTACGTTTTAATATTATATTGTTATGAAATATATATTAGTTAAATATATAAATAAATGATAGAAAATAACATTTAAAAAAAATTCTATTCAATTATAAATCTAAAAAAAAAATCAGAAAACAATTTTTTAAATTTTAAATGATAAATAACTTTTTATTTACCGATCGATTTTGTTAAAAAGCAAATTATGTTTGTTTTAAGCATTTTTAATGTTATAACGCCAACTTAGTTGTTAAAGTACTCGTTCGAATCTAAGGTTTGTGTAGTGTGTACACTATAGTAATAGCGCAACTTATTTAACTGCCGTTTCGGCAGATTAATATTTGATAAGGGGTACATCGACAAAATATTAAGATGGAAAAAAGATTTATATTGCCGAATATCAAGGTCCGAAGTCCTTATCCCTTTTCCTTAACTCTTTATTCCCGCAAACGCATTATGCCCCCTCCCTCCCTTCCTATTGCTTGGATTGCGATAGTTTTTTTCTTTAAATAAAGATAAAAAAGATCCTCACTTACATGTAAAAAGTTTCTGCTCTGAACCCTTTCCTTCGTAAAAAAAAACTCATTTGAAAAAATATACAAAAAGTTTTTCTCCTTCCACAAATTTATTTGAAAAAAAATTAAAAAATTAGTCGGTCAAATACTAGAGATAACAGAGTACAAATTCCATTTTGGTTTTTCAAAATCGCAAGACATTTTCCTTTCCCTACCTCCTCCCCCTCCCCTAATGGGCCCGGTTCCATCAATTTTTATCTATTTCACCTACCTCAAAAAAAGTCTCAGCTCCCTAACTCTTTTTTTCGTAAAAAAATTAAGGAATTACTTTTTTGTATATTAGTGTTACAGCAAAAAAACGTGTATTTTGAAAAAAAAGTTTCACGAAAAGTTACCATCCCATTTGAAAAAAATTTTACCAGATTATGCGCTTCCGCGAGGTCTTCAATTTTTTATTTAACCTTTTTTTTCGTTAAGTCAGTAATAACAAATTTATCGTGAGAAAACGTGATTTTGCGAATTTTAAACGAGAAAGCTGGAAATCGCGAAAAAACATATTTTTGTGCCCCCTCCCCCCTAAAAGGGAGTTCCGGGCCTCGTTTGAGTGGGATAAATTAAGTACTTCTTACTGACAACCAAATGAACTAACTGACCAAGAAAATTCATATCTGAATTATTTCTGAATTTCTGAAATTTTTCTGCCTGGGACTGGCCTATAAAACATTCCATAAATATTAAAGAAAAAAATGATGATTTTTATATTTACTTTAGACTCTAGTTTCACTTCATTGCACTATTTTTACAAAAGTGTCATTAATTTTGATTTAATCAGACTCGATGTTTTATCACTTACTGCTTTTTGCCTTTTTTGGGCAGTATTGTGTCCTTACGTCTACAATTTTCCAGCTACAAACATGTATTTCACGCATTCTGGGTGATGATCAAGGAAGAAGGCATGCAGTCGTTATTGATTGGTTGCTCAACGAGCGTGTACAGAGGTATCGGTATGACGATTGGACAGCTATCCATCTACGAACATGTGAAAATCTTGGTGATGTTTCTTTCAGGATTTGGTAACACTGTACCAATTCACATATTTTCCTCTTGTGTCGCTGTAAGTTGTTTTATAGTTCATTTTCTATTAGTCGAGAATCTAAAGGTCCGAATTCGATCATGAGGTATGAACTCGCAGGTATAAAATTTAAAAAAATATGGATATTATCCAGAATTTTATGCCGATTTCGATTCCAGAGGGCGCGATGTCGGCCAAGATTGCGAAATTACAAAAAAAGTAATAATTTCGGAAAAAAATTGGAACTTAAATATTTCATTATCTTTCGTTTACATTGCATTTACGAGCTTATTTATAAAGATTTTTTAATAATTCTTATATCAATCGAAAGCTTAATGTTTGTAGCTTCATACAAATGTAATAGAGAGACATTATTTTCATTATAAACAACACTATAAATTGTTTAAACAATATGTACTCAGAAAGTGCAGTGTAATTTTCGACATCGAGGTACTTTTGTGATTATTGCAGATAGATATATAGTTATTTGAGACGAAATGCGTAGAATAGACCAACGAACATTTTTTATTCAAACAATTTTTTAATTCGCTGAATAATTTAGGAGATATGATTTTTTAAATGTAGGGCGCGCGGCCGTAGTCATAGCTCATCATAATAATAAATATAAGTGTGGCCTCGGGTACGCGATTTGCCAGTTTGCATTTGTCGTTCGCATTGTTTATTAGTTCTAGTCTGACAGGATAATATTAAAATTCCGAATTGGAAACTTTTCCTTGCAAATAATTTCGGAAATATTACTTCAATAAACGAGCTTTGCGTTTCCGAAAAATTCTACACAGATCATAGTAGTTTACCTACTAACGTTTTTGTTATGACGACATGAAACAAAGTAAAATTGTAACAGACTTACACTTTTCAAATCACAGCGAAGCATACAGTAGAATATTTGCAATAGTTCAGTACTTATCAAATTTGAATTACAAAAAGCTACTGATACAGACATTTTTGTGATGGCACTATACCATGCTACTAGAATAAACGTAAATGAGTTGTGGATACATAGATTCGATGTGTATATACTTATTCACTGCATAATACAAAAACTGTGCGACTACGCAGAATATATCAGAAATTTATTTGGGCAACTTTTTTCTATGTACTTACGTCTTAAGTGGTTGCGATACGGTCAATTTTCCTTTCAGAAAAGGAAAAACTTACGTATTCAAAACATGCCTTAAATATGCCAATGATCCTAAGTTACAGTCAATATTGAATTTCGCACTCGACAATTCATTTGGTAGTGCTGAATTTGAAAACTCTGCACGATATTTCTTTAAAGTCTTATATTATGGTAGACCGTTTTTCATTGGTAATTTGGACAATTTGCGAGCCCATTTATTTCACACTTGTAAATCGGATATTCGAAATTTGCTACCAACTGAAGAATCATTTCACCAGCACTGAGCTGCCTCCCTGCCAAAAATTCCACATAGAAACTTATAAAAAAAAAGTGATGCGGTTTTATCGTTCCTATAAGTTATATTAGTATTATACAGGCAGGATTTTATCTGTTTTATTAAGTTTTAAATCGGTTATGAAACAGTAATTCCGAATGAGCTATTTGGAATTATCATGTTGCCCTTTCATGAGTACTTATATGAAATATACATCAACAAATCTACAGTTTAGTGTCTGCAAATGCACCTTTGCCCTTATATCTGTAAACATATGGAATTACAGATACAACTTTAAAGAGATTCTAAACTTTTCTATAAGTAATATCATAAGAGTTCCAGTCCGTCCTTTCTCCAGTATCTATCGTATGTTACATATGTAACACACCATTTATCAACATGTTTTTATTGTAAATTTCAACATTGTTTTTTATTAGTATTAATGTGGATATACATGTCAACAAATGTACAGTTTCAATGGTATATTTTACAGATGTATTTTTATTGTAAACTTCCATTTTGCTTTTTTATTAGTATTAATTTGGATATGCATGCCGACAAATGTACAGTTTAAATTGCATATTTCAAATAGAAATACTAATATTGTGGTAAACACAAAATTCTGCAAAGTCCTTATTTCCTCGGGTGTTCTTGTTCTAGCCTAGAAGCAATGAATGAGTTAGCAGTGAAAGAGACTGCTTTGTTTTTAATTTAACAAACACACTTCAGTTCCTTAGGTCATATTAGATTAGATATGAATTAGCTACACGTATACAGCTCCCTCTACTGGAGCCTGGAGTAAAGTTGCTGCTGAAATTTCTATCAGTTTCTACCAGAATGGAACAGCAAACATTTACTTATACCACATCAATGAGAATTTATGAGAACAGTATCTAAGGTAAAACGTGCGGCTTTCCGTGGTTAAATGGCAAGTGTTTCTATAAGAAACGAGCTGCATTAGGTTGACTTGCAATTGAAGATTATACTAATTATAATGTTTGAATAGGGATTTATGAGATCAGTTTCTATGAGTATTAATGTTTTTTTTCAGTAATATATTAAATGTGTTTTCATTTGTTTGAATGGGTAAAAAGAAAGGTCAGTTTTCAACTGCAATTACAAATACAAGTTTAATCACTTTGAATGGGGTTATATGCGATTAATTTCTAAAAGTATTTATGCTGTTTTCCGAATATAATTGTGATGAGGTTTAATCAGTAACAAATTGTTCACTACTTGTTATGATATGGTCGGAAATTCCGAGTACACATTTAGTATTCCTTCAAAAGGATTGATGAGAGCAGTTTCTACGAGTATCTATTTGTTGTTCCTCTAGTAAATTATATAAGTCTTTACATTTACTTATACTATCTCAATGAGAATTTATGAGAACAGTATCTAATGTAAAACGTACGGCTTTCCGTGGTTAAATGGCAAGTGTTTCTATAAGAAACGAGCTGCATTAGGTCAGAACAGTTTTGATTTGCAATTGAAGATTACAAATTATAATGTTTGAATAGGGATTTATGAGATCAGTTTCTATGAGTATTAATGTTTTTTTTTTCAGTAATATATTAAATGGGTTTTCATTTGTTTGAATGGGTAAAAAGAAAGGTCAGTTTTCAACTGCAATTACAAATACAAGTTTAATCGCTTCGAATGGGATTATATGCGATCAATTTCTAACAGTATTTATGCTGTTTTCCGAATATAATTGTGATGAGGTTTGATCAGTAACAAATTGTTCACTACATGTTACGTGTGGAAATTCCAGGTACATATTTAGTATTACTTCGAAAGGATTGATGATAGCAGTTTCTACGAGTATGTATTTGTTGTGCCAATAGTAAATTTTATAAGTCTTAATCAGTATGCATTCGGATCTAATTTAAATATGAAAATTATATCAGAATAAAGCAACTAAATATTTTAAATAGTATCTATATGTAAATCCAGACATTTACTTATACTATCTCAATGAGAATTTATGAGAACAGTATCTAATGTAAAACGTGCGGCTTTCCGTGGTTAAATGGCAAGAGTTTCTATAAGAAACGAGCTGCATTAGGTTAGAACAGTTTTGATTTGCAATTGAAGATTACAAATTATAATGTTTGAATAGGGATTTATGAGATCAGTTTCTATGAGTATTAATGTTTTTTTTTTCAGTAATAAGTATATTAAATGTGTTTTCATTTGTTTGAATGGTTAAAAAGAAAGGTCAGTTTTCAACTGCAATTACAAATACAAGTTTAATCACTTCGAATGGGGTTATATGCGATCAGTTTCTAACAGTATTTATGCTGTTTTCCGAATATAATTGTGATGAGGTTTGATCAGTAACAAATTGTTCACCACATGTTACGATATGGTCGGAAATTCCAGGTACATATTTAGTATTCCTTCGAAAGGATTGATGATAGCAGTTTCTATGAGTATGTATTTGTTGTTCCAATAGAAAATTTGTCTTTATCAGTATGCATTCGGATCTACTTTAAATACAAAAATTATATCAGAATGACACAACCAAATATTTTAAACAGTATCCACTTGTAAATCCAAACATTTAAAGATATATTTTAATGAGAACCAATCAGAACAGTATCTAATGTAACGCGTGCGACTTTCCGTGGCTAAATTTTAAAATTATTTGCAATAAATAAGCTTTAACGGATTCGAACAGTTTTGCATTTCCAGATGAATAGTTTTAATTGTTAAATAGGGATCTATGAGATCAGTGTCTTTGTGTAATGTTTATTTTCCAATAAAAACACATTTTATTGAAAAAAAAACATTACACTGACCTCATAGATCCCTAACAATTAAAACTATTCATCTGGAAATGCAAAACTGTTCGAATCCGTTAAAGCTTATTTATTGCAAATAATTTTAAAATTTAGCCACGGAAAACCGCACACGTTACATTAGATACTGTTGTGATGGATTCTCATTATAATATTATCTTGAATTTACAGGTGGACACTGTTTAAAATATTTGGGGTTTCATTCTGATATGATTTTTGTATTTAAATTAGATCCGAATGCATACTGATAAAGACTTATATAATTTACTGTAGGAACAACAAATAAATACTCGTAGAAACTGCTCTCATTAATCCTCTTGAAGGAATACTAAATATGTACCTGGAATTTCCGACCATATCGTAACATGTAGTGAACAATTTGTTACGGATCAAACCTCATCACAATTATATTCGGAAAACAGCATAAATACTGTTAGAAATTGATCGCATATAACCCCATTCGAAGTGATTAAACTTATATTTGTAATTGCAGTTCAAAACTGACCTTTTTACCCATTCAAACAAATGAAAACACATTTAATATATTACTGAAAAAAAACATTAATACTCATAGAAACTGATCTCATAAATCCCTATTTAAACATTATAATTTGTAATCTTCAATTGCAAATCAAAACTGTTCTAACCTAATGCAGCTCGTTTCTTATAGAAACACTTGCCATTTAACCACGAAAAGCCGCACGTTTTACATTAGATACTGTTCTCATAAATTCTCATTGAGATAGTATAAGTAAATGTCTGGATTTACAAATAGATACTGTTTAAAATATTTGGTTGCTTTATTCTGATATAAATTTTCATATTTAAATTAGATCCGAATCTTTACTGATAAAGACTTATATAATTTACTAGAGGAACAACAAATAGATACTCGTAGAAACTGCTCTCATCAATCCTCTTGAAGGAATACCAAATGTGTACTTGGAATTTCCGACCATATCATAACATGTAGTGAACAATTTGTTACTGATTAAACCTCTTCACAATTATATCCGGAAAACAGCATAAATACTTTTAGAAATTTATCGCGTATAACCCCATTCGAAGTGATTAAACTTGTATTTGTAATTGCAGTTGAAAACTGACCTTTCTTTTTACCCATTCAAACAAATGAAAACACATTTAATATATTACTGAAAAAAAACATTAATACTCATAGAAACTGATCTCATAAATCCCTATTCAAACATTATAATTTTGAATCTTCAATTGCAAATCAAAACTGTTCTAACCTAATGCAGCTCGTTTCTTATAGAAACTCTTGCCATTTAACCACGGAAAGCCGCACGTTTTACATTAGATACTGTTCTCATAAATTCTCATTGAGATAGTACAAGTAAATGTTTGGATTTACAAATAGATACTGTTTAAAATATTTGGTTGCTTTATTCTGATATAATTTTCATATTTAAATTAGATCCGAATCTGTACTGGTAAAGACTTATATAATTTACTATAGGAACAACAAATAGATACTCGTAGAAACTGCTCTCATCAATCCTCTTGGAGGAATACTAAATGTGTACTTGGAATTTCCGACCATATCATAACAACTAGTTAACAATTTGTTACTGATTAAACCTCATCATAACTATATTCGGAAAACTAAACACTTTTAGAAATTGATCGCATATAATCCCATTCGAAGCGATTAAACTTGTATTTGTAATTGCAGTTGAAAACTGACCTTTCTTTTTACCCATTCAAACAAATGAAAACACATTTAATATATTACTGAAAAAAAACATTAATACTCATAGAAACTGATCTCATAAATCCCTATTCAAACATTATAATTTGTAATCTTCAATTGCAAATCAAAACTGTTCTAACCTAATGCAGCTCATTTCTTATAGAAACACTTGCCATTTAACCACGAAAAGCCGCACGTTTTACATTAGATACTGTTCTCATAAATTCTCCTTGAGATAGTATAGGTAATATTCTGGATTTACAAATAGATACTGTTTAAAATATTTGGTTGCCTTATTCTGATATAATTTTCATATTTAAATTAGATCCGAATCTTTACTGATAAAGACTTATATAATTTACTAGTGGAACAACAAATAGATACTCGTAGAAACTGCTCTCATCAATCCTCTTGAAGGAATACCAAATGTGTACTTGGAATTTCCGACCGCATATCATAACATGTAGTGAACAATTCGTTACTGATTAAACCTCTTCACAATTATATCCGGAAAACAGCATAAATACTTTGAGAAGTTGATCGCATCTAACCCCATTCGAAGTGATTAAACTTGTATTTGTAATTGCAGTTGAAAACTGACCTTTCTTTTTACCTATTCAAACAAATGAAAACACATTTAATATATTACTGAAAAAAAACATTAATACTCATAGAAACTGATCTCATAAATCCCTATTCAAACATTATAATTTTGAATCTTCAATTGCAAATCAAAACTGTTCTAACCTAATGCAGCTCGTTTCTTATAGAAACTCTTGCCATTTAACCACGGAAAGCCGCACGTTTTACATTAGATGCTGTTCTCATAAATTCTCATTGAGATAGTATAAGTAAATGTTTGGATTTACAAATAGATACTGTTTAAAATATTTGGTTGCTTTATTCTGATATAATTTTCATATTTAAATTAAATCCGAATCTGTACTGATAAAGACTTATATAATTTACTATAGGAACAACAAATAGATACTCGTAGAAACTGCTCTCATCAATCCTCTTGAAGAAATACTAAATGTGTACTTGGAATTTCCGACCATATCATAACAAGTAGTTAACAATTTGTTACTGATTAAACCTCATCATAACTATATTCGGAAAACAGCATAAATACTTTTAGAAATTGATCGCATATAATCCCATTCGAAGCGATTAAACTTGTATTTGCAATTGCAGTTGAAAACTGACCTTTCTTTTTACCCATTCAAACAAATGAAAACACATTTAATATATTACTGAAAAAAAACATTAATACTCATAGAAACTGATCTCATAAATCCCTATTCAAACATTATAATTTGTAATCTTCAATTGCAAATCCAAACTGTTCTAACCTAATGCAGCTCGTTTCTTAAAGAAACACTTGTCTTTTAATCACGGAAAGCCGCACGAATTACATTAGATACTGTGCTCATAAATTCTCATTGATATGGTATAAGTAAATGTTTGGATTAACAAATGGATATGGCTTGACTCATTTTGCTGGTCAATGCGGATATAAACTGATAACAATTTCAACAGCATCTTTACCTAACTCTTATAGAAACTTATTGACCATATAGGTTCTCATAGATACTTATTAATTTTTGATAATTTTCAATACGGATTGATGAGATTTTTTTGACAGGGCTACCAAATAATTATTTGGACAGCAAGTTGCGTCAATCCAGTGCTTCCCAACCCTAAAGATTTTGGTTGGGTTTCGAAGGACAATATATTAGTATCAAGACTTATGACAAAAAGTGTCCGTCCAAATGTAATGGTTTGGCGTGCATAATAGGTTGTTTTTTGAAGGCCGATGTCAAAGGTGTTAGTTTAACCTTAACTTATACTATAGTATTATTACAATACACTTAATTATAACATTATAATATAGCATTATAACATCAATCATATGTATAACGACTTACCTATAATACTCCAATTTTAGTTATATCATATGTATTATGTACACAGAATTTACAATACATACAACCATTATTTTGTCAAGACGAAAAATATTTTAATTTCATTTTAGTTGTTTTTAAATTAAATACAGATAATTTGTTTTGTTTCTAAGCATTATTTATGATCTGTACGAACTTTCATATTAAAGACGTTACAAAAATGTTGCTTATACCTTACAAAAAAAGTAATAAAATAATGTACAGTGTCCGTCACAATAATCTTGCCAACCTAAATTTTTCGAAATTCTCTACATTTCCTCCTGGTGTATATTATTAGATTTTTTTTGTTTATTTTGTTAATTGTCCTCTGGTGTATAAGAATAAAATGTCAATTGTGTTGTGGTAAAGGATGGCGGATTTATATAACTGATAAATCAAATAAAACTTGCCATAGGTGGCAAAATTATTGTGACGAGCACTGTACGTAATAATAAATACTTTTATTATGACAGCAGTGCCTCGAAATCATGTGTAAATAGCCTACAGAAACATGACCGCGCGCGCGGCAGACCAAAACAATGCGCTTCATTTTAAAAAAATTATATCCTAAATTATTCAGCGAATTAAAAAATTGTTTTAATAAAAAATGTTCGTTGGTCTATTCTACGAATTTCGTCTCGAATTACTACACATCTATCTGCAATAATAACAAAAGTACCTCGATGCCGAAAATTACACTACACTTTCCGAGCACATATTGTTTAAACAATTTATAGTGTTATTTGTAATGAAAATAATGTCTCTTTATTACACTTGTGTGAAACTACAAACATTAAGCTTTCGATTGATATAAGAATTATTAAAAAAAATTTATAAATAAGCTAGTAAATGCAATGTGAACGAAAGATAATAAAATATTTAAGTTCCAAATTTGTTTCGAAATTATTATTTTTTTTGCAATTTCGCAATCTTGGCCGACATCGCGCCCTCTGGAATCGGATTCGGCATAAAATTCTGGATAATATCCACATTTTTTTAATTTTATACCCGCGAGTTCAGGGTTCGGCATTTTAGACGCGTCTTTTTGGATGCTAGATTCCTTACTATGGTTTACTCCAAAAATAATTCGCTAAATAAATTTTGTGCAGACAAGTATTATTTTATATAAAGAAGAGGATACAAAAAAAGTTTAGTATAGTATGTATCCGACGCCGTTTTTAAATTATATCTCATTAATTATAAAAAATATAGGTTTTATGTATCACTATCAGAGCTGGGTCGGGTAGTTAGAATGGTATTCGAGTACCGGATATAGATACATCAAATGTATTCGAATAACGGATACAAAATACAGATACTTTTTGCTTTATTTAAAGTATCCGGATACTTTTCTTTCGTTTGTGACAAAAATATGTTGTGAGATTCAATTTTCTTTAAAGCCGTGTCTGTTTTTAAAAAACAAATATATGTATAGTAGCCGTTCCGTGGAAATGAATATTTTGCTAAAGGTGCCTTTGAGTATTTTATTTGTTTTCTGTAACAAAAACAAAGCCTACAACAACAAATTAATTTTAAGTACACAAAACATAAAAAAAATAATAAATTTATTCCACATTTTAATAAAATCTTAAACATGATATAAGAGTAATTCTTTATAAAAAGTTTTGCTTATACTGAAAAGTACTTATAACTACTTTAACTGTAGCTGGAATGTCGATATAACACACGGTGTGGTTAAAAAATAGGATAACTTGAAATTGTTGCAAGAGTAAAATACCAGTAGTTGAAATTGAAGTAAAAATTCAAAATCTCTTTGAAATAATTGGTCCTAATTCGATGGAAGTTCAGTTATGAGATGTGATTTAAATTATCTAGTTTTTTTGGCACTAACATTAAATTCATTTTGCAAAGTTAAAGAAACAAAGTGGATGATTTATTAATTTGTTTAGTAAAATAATCACAAAACTTCTTTATATTCATGTTACCAAATAAATTACCCACTTTGCCACTTTGCTTGGTTAACTTTGTAAAATTACTTTAAACTTAACAATGCCAAAAAAATTGAGCCGAAGCTTTCAAATTTCATATCTGAATTTCTATCTTGAGTTATAGTTATTATTATATGTCTAAAGGACAAGCGCGGATCTAGAAATTTCAATAATTTTTTTCTCGTCTGTGGCGCATGGGACCCACACGAAATATGGGAAATTAAATCTCGAGAAGCACTTCTCTAACGACACCTAAAAAATTTTGAAAGAGCAGTTTGCGAATTTTTTTTTCAAAATTCGGTTACCCCCCCCCCCCAGGTCTAGGGACTCCTGTTTAAAATTATTTTTTTTTGTCAGATGCGTTTTACTTTTCTTAAAAGTACAACAATATGTTTCAAAGTTTATGAAAATATTTTCATTACTAACTGAGATACAACGAATTGAAATTTTGTGATTTACAATTTAACAAATCACAAAATTTCAATTCGTTGTATCTCAGTTAGTAATGAAAATATTTTCATAAACTTCAAAACAAAACATGTTGCTGTATTTTTATGAAAAGTAAAGTGCATATGACAAAAAAAATAATTTTAAACAGGAGTCCGTAGACCTGGGGGGGGGGGGGGGTGTAATCGAATTTTGAAAAAAATTTTTGCAAACTGCTTTTTGAAAATTTTTTAGGGGTCGTTAGAGAAGTGCTTCTCGAGATGTTATTTCCCATTTCCCATGCGCCACAGACGAGAAAAAAAATATTGAAATTTCTAGATCCGCGCTTGCTAAAGGACTAAACCAATCAAAAGTGTATTATCAGAATGGCTTGAAGACGAATATTTACATATATTTTAAAAATATATAATTTATAGGTACCTCTATTACCCATTAATATCGATCAATAAGATATTTTTGTTTTGGGAAAACAAATATAAAATCATAATATCGTAACCAACGAAATTACTTTCGTGGGAGATTAGCCGGATGCCTTTTCGTTTCTCGGCATTTGCCGTTAACATTGGGTGTTTGGATATGAAATTAACTTAACTTATGTTACGTGACAAAAACCTACAATCCATGATCTGTCAAAATAGATTCGAATGTCTTTTTTTATGGTATTCGGATATTTTTAGTATTCGAATACTTTTAGTATACTTTTATCGGTATTCGAATACTCGTGTAATGTATCCGACTACGGATACTTGGGCAGTTCTACAAAGCATGGTCGATTCATGATATTAGTGACTTACTGATCAAAAATTGGTCCAAGCTACAACTAGTGTCCAATATTCGCTTAGATGAGTCTTACCGCACTTTGCTATAATAAAAAACTTGAGCTAAATTACGACAAAAATAAAATATTGGCTGTTTTTACTCTTAAAACTCAAGACCGTCACGCGTAACTCCATACAGATTGACACTTGTTTTGGCTGAAATTTTGTTACCAGAGAAATGGTTAGTATCCATCTCTGCTATAATTATTACAAAATATCCAAAATTTGTTGGCAAAATACAACTTTCATGTTTTAAAGTCTAGGATTTAATATATAAACTATTAAAGTCGCATAACTTGGTTAATACTCACGACCGTCACAGCGCTCATTATTAGTTAATAAGTTGAATGCTAGGACTACCAGCGACTCAGAAACATATAGAAATTTAGTTTTCGTTGTGAAATCATGTGAGATACAATAACCAAGTGCTGTTTCCCAAAACATTTTCAATTTCCAGTAATTTATATGGTAAGTTTAATATATGGCCCTGTGCTCTCTTTCATGACCGTCACGTTGTGTATTTTAGCATTTATCAACTTATTAATATCCAAATACGTTTTTATTTTGAGGTATCCGGTACACTGTCTTCTCCTAACCTTACTTTAATAATAGCTTAGGGTGAATATAATTCTTAGTCATTTTGTCTAGCGGCCCTCACGACCGTCACACTCATGACCGTCACATGGCACAAATTTGAGTGTGATGGTCTTGAGACTCTAGTGATGGTCATGAGAAATTTCATTGGCATCACTCTCCTTCGCTCTTGTAACTTTTGAATGGTTGAACGGATTTTTTTCAAATTTGGTGTAGTGATATGGGATGAAATTTCCAATTATATTATGTAAAAAACCAACTTCTTACTTCCGGTTCGAGGCAAATGACGTGAAACATTGTCAATGTGAAATCGACCATGCTTTGTAGAACTGCCCACTTATTTGCGTCGGATACGAATAACGGATACAAGTTTAAGAAAGTGTTCGAATACAGCTCTCGGATACACAAAACGTATCCGAATACAGAAATATTCGAATACTACCCAGCTCTGATATGCATGGAACAAAATGAAAGATGTAGGTGCTACAGTTTTCTAGTAAAAAATTAAGAAGCATTATGAGTTCATCTCTGTGTAATAGAGGACAGACGAATCTGTATATCCAGCCATTGCTTTCACTCGCAAAATTGCGTGCGCTTTCAGAAAGAAAATGTATAAGTTCTTTAATAAATCGTCGGATTAAAATAAAACAAGAAGCATTTTAAAGAGAAACGCTACAATATTTTCTGCTATGACATATATGTACAAATTACAAGCTGGAACGTCCATGGAATGTTGACCATATAAGGCATATATGCAACGCCTGGTCTCCCATGGGAAATCTTTGAGAGAAATCACTTAAAAACTACAGCAACTCTCAGATAATATAATATACTGAATTAAGAAATGGCACACTATTCTAAATCCAAATAAATCTCATCTGATTATATTTAACTATAGAGTTACGGATAATGGGGTATTTTCCTATTTTTTTTTTTTTTTTTTTTTTTTTTAATTGAATAATATCATAGAATATGTACAAACAAGTCTTCCAATACAGATTTCTGCGAAAATAAATATCATTTTTTTGAAATAAGTGGAGCAACAGGTGTTTTAAATTGGTGACGTAGGTGGTTTGGTCGATGACGTAGGTAGACTGTATGGATTTGTTGATAGAATGGTTTTATACAAAACAGTGTGGTGTTGCCGAGTTAAAATTCCTTCTCTAATTCTAGTAATGATATTTGAAGAAAACAGGAGTGTAAAGCTTATTTATTAAATCAATTTTAATATATTTATCCACGAAATTTAATTTTCTCATGTAAAAAAATAATAATAGGCGTGAATTATTAAATATTTTTAAATAATTTTTAAAAACATATTTAACAAAACATGACAACAATGTCAACGGCTAGTCAAATGACAGATGTGTTCTAACGTCGCCGTCGTGTTGATTTGAAGCATTTCAGTTTCATTCATCGAGGTATTTGCTGTAATTTACAAATAGCAGATAATGTCATTTAAAAAGTATTTTATAAAAATTTGTGGAAACACAAATATAAGAGCTTCGGAAAAAAAATTTGTAACTGTTCCAAAAAAATTGATATTCGGAGAACAAGTTCTTCGAATATCAATTTTTTCGGAACAGTTACAAAATGTTTGGCAAGCTTCTAATATTTTTGATCCCATCTCTTCAAAAATCCAAATTTTGTTTTAGAAAGAATCTATCAAGTCATAATCAACTTTGGGCAAATTGGACGAATCTCCTTTCATAAAATTCAACTCCATCTTAATAGTTTATTAGTAAAGTAAAATTCAAACGCCACATAAACAAACAACAAATAAATCTATCCTATAACTCGAAAATGGTTAAAGATAGGACTATCATATGTCATAGTTTTGATATCGGAAAAAAGAATAATTCAAAAATTCAACAATACAAAAAAATATTGCTTCTTGTAACCTTCAATTTCTGCACGCCTCTGTGCTTCCATTAACTTATTAAAGTTATTAAAGGGGTTCAGTTACAGCCCTACAATTTTCTATCTCCAACTATAATAATAGTATGGGCAACTTATCATGAAAATGTGGACATACCGGACAAAATCACCAATTTTTTCCAGGTACTAGTTAGGTACGTAGCTTTCAATTTTTGATAGGAACCAACTCCTCCGTCGGCCATCTTGGATTTTATAGTGGCCATTTTGAAATATAGGTATATTATCAATGTCTGCCTCCTGAAGTATTTCCCCGCTTTTTAGCTCTATCCAACTTCAAATTGCTGGACTTGACGTAACAAGATTTGTGCCATGCATCATGGTTTTGGACCAGTTCATACGCACTCATGTCGCTTCCAAAATTTAGTTTCACTGGCAATGACTCCAAGTTTCTAAACTCACTGATATTGTTCAGGAAAGGCCGGTATGGTGTTGTCTTATCTTCGATTCCATGTGCCTTGAGTGGACATTTTAGATTTTCTGAAGTTGTTTTCTGACAGATCATGCACTTGTTCCAATCCATCTTGTATTACAATTCAATCTGAAACAAAGTAAAAAAACATATTAGAAAATGTGGACACACCGGACAAAACAGTTCATCGGTGAATAGTTTGTAATTGGTACATATATTAGTGAATAAATATATTAGTGAATAAATATATTAGTGTGATGATGATTTAGAAATTGTGTAGTTGTATTTCCTCATGGACCAGGAGCCCGCCGACCACTAATTGGGTGTCATAGGTTTACTCCCAAGATGTGTGAATTGTTGTTAATTTGGGGCAGTAGAGCACAGAAATGACCATGCCAGCCCTTTTTTGGGGCAGGGGCGTACGGCAGGCCCCCAAAGGTCTAAGAAATATGACTTGTAAAATTTAAAAAAAAGTCACAAATAAGTCATAGATTTACGCATGGGGGTTGGAGGGATTTCTTAATTTACCCCCCAAACTCATGAATCCAGACTCCCATTCATTTTGGGTGGTACAAGGAAGCGTTACGCTCGCCCAAATTTGAAAAAAGTCAGATAAAAAAAATGATAAGTTTATGAATGGCAATCAGGAATCTGGTAAGTACGATCCTCCTGAGTGCGAAAAGACATTCGCCACCTTTGAAAAGTGGTGCGAACGTCTTGCCTTTCACGATAATTGACGGCGTATCGGCTGTTCCTACCGCATATACTAGTTACCTTTGTGATTCGATGAGAATCACAAATTTACGACTGGCAATCATAAACTTGGTAACTGAATGCAAAAATATATTTACAATCTTTGAAAAGTGGTGCGATAAATTGATGCCATATCGTAGCTTCCTACCGCATGTACTGGTTATCCGTGTAATCCAATCAGAAACTTGTGTGCGCGCGTGCGTGTTTGTGTGTATGTGTGTGTGTGTGTGTCACATATACAAGAGGGTGATTAAAGGGAGAATAATTAAAATTAGAAGAGAAACTAATCAGAAAAAACAAACTTTATTAGAATGAAAATTTCACACCACATTTTTTAACCAATCATAGGCTTGTTTTTTGTTAAGTTACCATGGCAACCCAAAAAATTTCCGGAAATTTTTTACATTCTGTCAAATTAATAAGTGGAAATTTTTCTGTCAATTAAAATGTCAAAGTAAAGACGCGGGAGTTGGAGTGCTTTTAGAATTAAATTTATTTGGCGACGCAAAAGAGGATATTCACGAGGATATTATCAGTACACAAATTAATATGTTTTAGAACCTGGAGCCATTTTTGTGCTATATGCTCATGCACTTTATTCTTATGGCTGATAATCAAATTTTGTTATGATTAGAATGTAAAAATTAATCTAATTGACGTCTGTAAGTGCGGCAGTCATTACTATCTTGTTACCTTTCATTATTCCATGGCCGCCTAGAAGTTGTTAATTATTGTCTCTGCGACAAGAATGAATACATTCCCTGTGCTCGCATTTAAGTAATATCAGAAATAAATGATGTTCCACCAATTTTAGTAGATCAAAGTAAATAAAAAACGGAAATATAATATGTTTTTAAGTTACTTATAAAAAGTTCATGTAACTAAACTTGGAGAATGGTATGTTATTTCACTAAGAAATTTCGTATTTTATTAACCACCAGTTGTTATTCCATGGCTCACTATAATGAATGAATTTGTGTCATTCGTAATAAAAATGTTCAATTTTGGCATAATATTTATAAAATAATGGTGTGAAATTTTCTTACCGAATATCCCACGAGCTTAAATTAATATCCGGAAATTTTTTAAGCTCTAGGGATATTATAAGTGAAAATAAATAATTATAGTGGAACCAGGCGCTTAGACGTTTCAATCCCCTCTTGTACCATCTGTCAAAGATGGCGCACGTATTTTCACAATAAGGAGATTCATACTTACCAAGTATCTGATTGCCAGTCGTAAAGGGTTTAGCCGGATAAGCAATAAGCATGACGAATCGGCCCCCAAATGGCAACCTATATCGAAACTTATGTTTTAATATCGACTTGATGTATGAACGCGATTTATATGTGTTTTGCCGCCGTACTCCGCTTTGACCTTGGGATATGGAAAAAAAAATGAGCACATGCATGACTATCGTTCAGAGACATATCTCGAAAACTAATTGAGCTAGAGAGATAAAACCAACGGGAGGATTCAGGTAATCTTAAAGAGTATATTTTATATATTTTTTGAATTTTTAGAATAATTACGCACATCATTAAAAAATAAATAAAAATATAATAATTAATATTTCCGTGTTCTCTGTGACTTACAATCACTGAAATAATATATGTTGTAATACTTTATATGTACTATTACTCATAAAAGTTGCGTTAGAAAAGAGTTGGTACAACACTTCGAAAAAAAATAAAATTCGACGCGCACTACATCATATAAGGATACGAACTTGACATGGGACACACATATAAATATTTTATGAATTGGAATTACTGTTAGAAGAGAAATTGAATGAAAATTTAAATAATTGTCACGTAAATATCTATTTCATATGGGCACAGTGGCACGAATTGTAATTTTTTCGTTCAAAATTATTTAGAGCACTTCGCAACCGATGGGGATAATTTTTTTTTTAAATACTCGTTATTTAATTTCAAAAAAATGTAAGAGAGCCGATTTTTGAATTATGCTAACCAAAATTATTGAGCTTAACCAAAATGTCCATTTTTTATTTAAATCTTAATAAAACTTATAAAAAAAAAAAAAATTTTTCTAATCCAATTTACATGAATCTTATTACTCGGGGGGTTTTTGAAGTCGCTGATTACGAATCTGATATCCTTAAACCAACCTACAAGAATGGCGGAATCAATGGCGGAATCACATAACCCCAAGTAGGTCATATTAATATTTTTTTTATCTGCTAATAATATAATAAACACCTAACACCAAGAACTTTAAAACAAGAATATTAAACCTAACATAACCTAAGCCTAATAAAATGTTAAACCAAGAACTCTATACCTAACATAACCTAAGGCAAGAGTTTTACCCCATGAACTTTAAACGTAACTTAGTGCAAAAATATTTCGTGGTCATTTAAATTTTAAATTTCTCTGTTTAATCTGTGTTATTTAAATAATATTAATACTCCACTTGAGTTGATAATTTTTTTAATTGTTTATTATCCTAAATACATTTAAATAATAAAGTCCTTTATATTTTTATATTATATTAAACATATAGTATATTAAATATCATTTAAAAATTAAATATATTATTTAAATAAATAGAGGACTGAATCGCATATATACGATTGATAATTAATGTATGACAGCCATATTGGATATATTTGAAAATTTCAGAAAATTTGATCCTTTTTAATTTTTGTAATAATTCTTAGGAATAGCCTATCTAGTTTAATGCATTTAATTCATTTTTAAGTTAGTTTTATCATCTTATTGCCGCCATATTGGATCCGCCATCTTGAATTTATTCCTGGAACTTAAGATTTAGTCTATTTTAACTTAAAAGTACTTATCAGAAATATTCAAAACTTCTCGGCATAAACTTTAACAAAAATATTTAATTTTTCATAATTTTTTAGCATTTTATAGCCGCCATTTTGCAGGTTGGTTTATGACAATTTGGATATCAGATTCGTAATCAGCGACCTCAAAACCCCCCCGAGTAACAAGATTTATATTATTACAATTATTTATATTTTCATTCAATTTCTCTTCTAACAATAATTCCAATTCATAAAATATTTATATGTGTGTTCCATGTCAAGTGTTGCACCAACTTTTTTCTAACGCAACTTTTATGAGTAATAGTGCATATAAAGTATCACAACATATATTATTTCAGTGATTGTAAGTCACAGAGAACACGGAAATATTAATTATTATATTTTTTATTTATTTTTTAATGATGTGCGTAAATATTCTAAAAATTCAAAAAAAATATAAATATACTCTTTAAGGTTACCTGAAACCTCCCGTTGGTTTTACCTCTCTAGCTCTTACTTTTCGAGATATGTCTCTTTGAACGATAGCCATGCATGCGCTCATTTTTTTCCATATCTCAAGGTCAAAGCGGAGTACGGCGGCAAAACACATATAAATCGCGTTCATACATCAAGTCGATATTAAAACATAAGTTTCGATATAGGTTGCCATTTGGGGGCCGACTCGTCATGCTTATCCTGCTAAACCCTTTATGATACTCATTGAATTGCAATGCGGTAGACAGAGCCGATTCGCCGTCAATTATCGTGAAAGGCAAGACCTTCGCACTACTTTTCAAAGATGGCGAATATATTTTCGCACTCAGGGCGTTCATACTTACCAAGTTTATAATTGCCAGTCGTAAATTTGTGATACTCATCGAATTACAAGGGTAACTAGTACATGCGGTAGGAACAGCCGATACGCCGTCAATTATCGTGGAAGGCAAGAAGTTCGCACCACTTTTCAAAGATGGCGAATGTCTGTTCGCACTCAGGAGGTTTATACTTACCAGGTTCCTGACTGCCATTCATAAACTTATCATTTTTTTTTTCAAAGTTGGGCGAGCGTACCGCCCAAAATGAATGGGAGTATGAATTCATGATTTTTGGGGGTAAATTAAGAAATCTCTCCAACCATGACTTATTTGTGACTTTTTTTTACTTTTACAAGTCATATTTCTTACACCTTTGGGGGCCTGCCGAACGCCCCTGCCCCCATCAAAAGGGCTGGCATGGTCATTTCTGTGCTCTACTGTCCCAAATTAACAACAATTCAGACATTTTGGGAGTAAACCTATGACACCCAATTAGTGGTCGGCGGGCTCCTGGTCCACTAGTATCACTATCACTAGGCGGCACTAGTGCCGCCTACGTTATTTTATGCTGTTATAGGCCACTGCAGCCACAATTTTGACGAATCCGATAGACGTGATGAAAACAAGAGTAATGACCGCTGAACCAGGAAAATTCAAAGGTCTCTGGGAGGTCATAGTAACTATAGCTAAAGAAGGCATATGTACTTTTTACAAAGGCGTCATGCCTTCCTTTACTCGACAAATTTGTAACACCGTAATTTTGTGGGTAGTCTTGGAACAATTAAAAATTCACTGGGGAATTCCCCCCGAAGAAACTCCTACGACTTCCACGGCCGTTCTCAAAACCGTTTTCACAACCGTTGCCACAACCGTTCCCGAGGACACTACGCCTCCCCCCTAAGAAATCACTTCTACATCGAATGCTTTGTATTGAAAATTATTCTATTTCCCATTTGATAATAAATATTTTAAAAGAAACAAAAATATTTGTACTTTATTTTGTGTTCATGGAGAGACCCACGTAACACAGTTTGAACTTAGTATGTACAAGTACATACTAAGTACAAGCTGTAATATGCTGGGGATCAATAATAATAATAAGTTAGGTATAGTTATACAGGGTGTCATGTCATTAAAAAAAACTGGTAATGGGGACCGACTAGACAAACAAAAAACCTTTATGACTTTTCCCTCAAGGGGCACTTTGAAAAAACTGACCTAGGTCAACAATTTGAATATTAAGGTAGAAAACATTTGAGAACCACTGCTTTTCTTGGTCAATGGACTTGTAGTTCCCAATTATACAACTTTTAAATTTGTCATAAAAAAGTGCAAAGTCCTCGCCGGCACACGCGGCGGTCCGCGGTGTCAAAGCAAAGGCCTTTGATGGACCGCCTCAACCGAACTCAGACAATTACAAAGAGGTAAATAATTCGTTATCTCTTTCTGCACATCTGCAAGCAAATAATGGCCATGGACGTTTAAACAGAGCATTTCTTTACATGTGTGTTTTTTTAATTTGGAACAAAATATTGGATTATTCTTTAAAATTTAGAAAATTTAAATGTGACTTATTAACATTTGTAACATAAATTAGTGTTCTAGGTTAAAAGCTTACCTACATAAATTATTGGAAATCTCTACATGTGCATCAGTACACAGTTCGGCATGTCGAACTAAGGACATATGCACTCCGTTCAACACTAAACACTGACCTATCAACTAACGTTGTCAATAAAGAAAAATAAAAGAAAAACTTGGTCCAAAATCCAAAAAGAAACACAAAAAGAACGAACAAGTAAGTTGTGTCTGTACGTAATCAAGAACTTAACGACTTGAACGGTAAGTCAATAAAATAAATCTTAACTATAAATACAGTGACCGGAAATTCAAAAATAACAAAAACAACGAACGGCGGGTTGGACGTGTGTACATAATGAAATACCCACAGTAACTAAAACATTGCACAAGGGAGAGTCAGAATATAAGTTTCTTCTGATCTACCAAACACTCAGAAAACGTCGGCGTCTTTCATCTTTACCGCACCGCTAAAGACCGCCGACATTTTATAGCTATCTGTACAAATATCGAGTATCATAGGCAAAAACACGCGATGATCTAAACCTACCTCAATATTCCAGCAGTTCTCAAACAATATTATTAAAAATTTTCGATATTTTTGTTTTTTTTTCTTAGACCATGTTATATAAGGTTTTTTGTTCGTTTAGTCGTTCCCCACCACCAGCTTTTTTTAATGACATGAAACTGATTGCACCCTCTATAATAAGTTTAAGTATTGTTCTGCAGATGACGCAGCACTGAGCAAAAATCTTAGTAAGGAAAACAGATAAATTACTGAAGCTTAAGAAATTTTTTGTTACAAACTTTGCTACAGTGTGTTCCCGGATTGAGTTGACAAGAGGAAAAACATCTCCATTATTGATTTTACGACGAAAAGTCATTCTTTATAAAAAAATCTGCTTGTCGAAAAAATGAATTTGCCATATAAAAATCTTAGATCAGATGTACAGGGTGTTAATAAATTAAGAAAACATCAAAATGCCTCAAGAGAGAAGAACCTTCATTTATTATTTTGGACAAAATGTTTATAAAACAAAGTTGTTTATAATCCAAAATAAAGTCTAAATGCAAATTATGAAGTCTGCATTTTGACTGTTACATTTATGTCAACTTACATTTTTTTTTCAAACATTAACATAACATAATAACATTAACTTCAACGATTGTGGAAAAACAATTTATTCTACATAACCTCCTCCAACCTCAACACATTTTTCCATCGTTTTAATAAATTCACCATAGACCTTACGAATGGTTGAGGGTACATTCACTTCATTCACCGCGTCTTGTATTCGTGCTTTTAGCGTTTCTCGATCATGCGGCAGGTCATCTGCATAAACGTTCTGTTTTAAAACACCCCACAGAAAAAAATCCATTGGTGTAAGGTCTGGTGATCTTGCAGAAAAATTAATTGGAGCATATCTTCCCATCCATCTGGCTCCGAAGTGATCTGTCAACCACTGCCGTACCAAAACTGAGGAATGAGCTGGGCAACCGTCTTGCTGCCAAAAAATGTTACGCTTTACTTCCGGTTGCAGAGTGTTTATAAATGGCAATACAAAGTTTTCCAAAAGGTCCAAATAAACATGCTGATTTAAATTTTCTTCTAAGAAATATGGACCAACGATTCGATCATAAAAAATCCCACACCATACATTCACTTTTTTACAACGTTGACTTCGTTTGTGAATGACATTGTTTGGAATTTCAAAAGCTCAATAATGACTGTTTTGTGATGAAACGTGGCCATTGGTACAAAATGTTGCTTCGTCAGTAAAAAAAAACATTCTGTGAAAACTTCTATCTACGAGGTAATTCTCATCTACCCATAAACAACAATCCAATCGCTTCTCTTCATCTCCATTTTCAAGTGTATGTCTGAACCTTGGCTTAAACGGTCGAACTTTGTTTTCCATATAAATTCTCTGTAAATGACTTTTATTTACTTCCAGTCTTTGTGAGCGTTTCCGTGAAGATAATTTCGGGTTTTCTATTACTGAATTTATTGCCAAAAGTGTTGCCGCATCGTCTTCATTGTACTTTTTCTTGGGTTTTTTGACATCCAATACAGATCCAGTTTCATTGATTTTTTTTACAAGTTTGCGCAATGATTGGCGCGATACCGCTGTGTTAGAGAACTTTTGGTGGAAAAGGTTAATTGCATATCGATAAGAGACGTCTCCAATCCCATAACATTTGATCAAATAAATTCTTTCTTGTTTGGTAAACATTTTTTAAATGATCAACAAAACACTAATAAATGCAGATGTAAGATAGTAATATTCTACACAATGTCACAATGACGTTTGTCACTTCAATATTATCGACAGCACACTCTGTTTCTTAATTTGAATTTTTAGGCTATATTTTGGATTATAAACAACTTTGTTTTATAAACATTTTGTCCAAAATAATAAATGAAGGTACTTATCTCTTGAGACATTTTGAAGTTTTCTTAATTTATTAACACCCGGTACATCTGATCTAAGATTTTTATACTGTAAATTCATTTTTTCGACAAGTAGAATTTTTTATAAAGAATGGCTTTTCGTCGTAAAATCAATAAGAGAGATGTTTTTCTTCTTGTCAACTCCATCCGGAGACACCCGATATTACACCATTAGATTTTTATTTCTGGGGAACAGTGAAGAATAAAGTTTACAAAAGGCCCAGAAATAGAGAAGAACTTTGTGCTAAAATAAGACGAGCCTGTCGCGAAATCAGCATTCCAGAGCTGACAAGAGTAGCCAAACATAATCGTAAAAGAATTGAGAAATGTATTCAAATTGAAGGAGGATTTGTTGAGAAAAGCTACATCCGATAATTAATTAACATTTTCAGTTAAATAAATGTAATGATAAAACTGATCGTTACTTTAAACTGTTGTTTTTTTTTCTCATTTCAGTTACCAAAAGTTAATTGTTTGTTTTCTTTTCTCCTAAAATGTATTTTTTGTCAAAGCTACTTGTTCAATAAATTTTTTTGCAATTCCATGGCATCCTATTAAATTGAAAACCAAAATTGTAACCGTGTGTGGACTTTGCGGGAAAATATTGAAAAAAAGCGAATTTCGTAATAAATTTGGTATTGGGGCTCAAAATTAGATTCTGAACATCTTTTTCAAATAACTTTTTTCGATATCTTCAACGCGAAGCAAAATATCGGGAATGGGCCCCATTTGGGGGGCTGCCGTTGTCTCAGTTTGTTCCTTAAATTTAAGTTGGTAGTCTCGAAATTTACGTCTTATAATATAGGACTACAATTATGCCAACGCTGAAATCTTGATTTCAAAAAATTACGAAAACATCCGGGTGTTCATTTTAAATGAGACACACTGTATGTGCCATTTCGTGTTTGACGAAAAATTCATAATTTTCTTTCACGAAGCAAGCACTTTCAGATTTATAGGTACAATAATGGAGGAGCAAGTACATTTTTTTCAGCAAAGATGGATTTGCATGAGTTAGTTTGCGTGAGATTGTATACAGGGTGCGCCACTTAAAACTCCCCAGGCTTGTAACTTTTTTATTCTTGAAGCGATGGGCATGTTGGGCCCTTCAAATTGTGGACATTTTTAAAGCCTTTAAACGTGCATACAGAGTGATTTAAAACAAAATTTTGAAAAAATTGTTAAGAAAGGAAACTTAATTTCTTTGAATATTTTTTTACCTCACCTTGTAGATGACGTGCTAATGTTTTCTTATAAAGGTTTTAATTAGCTTCATTTTATGTTAATAAAAAAAAAAATTAAATAAAAATTTTGCAATTTCCTATTATTTAGTACATTTTAATAAAGTTTGTTTTTAAAAATACTTATTTCTTTTGTTTCTTTTACAAATAAAGCATAAAATTATTATTTACATTTTTTTCAGTTATTTAAAAAAAAATCAGTTTGAATTCGCAAGGAGTGTTTTTAATTTCTTTCTCTAAAACCAAAAAGAATTTCGAATATGACGTAATAACATAAATTGAAACAAATTACTTAAAACCTTTATAAGAAAACATTAACGCAGTTCATGTACAGGATGAGGTAAAAAAATATTCAAGGAAATTAAGTTTTCTTTCTCAGCAATTTTTTCAAAAAATTTTTTTTTAAATCACTCTGTACACGTGTTTAAATGTCTTAAAAATATCTACAATTTGATGCACCCAACATGGTCGTCGCTTAAAAAATAAGAAAGTTACGAGCCTGGGGAGATTTAAGTGGCGGCCCTGTATACTTCTTATGCATCTTTTTTGAAGGATGAAAATACGAACAGCATTAGATGTGTTACCCCAAAAGATAATACCATATCTTATGCATGTTAAGCAACCAAAGATGTGCTTTCAACAGTTGACTGTGACACCACTTTCAGAGCATAGCACAAGTAAAATTGAAAATTTTTAAAAACCCCCGATCAATGTATCTAATCGTACCAGTTTCATATGGCCGAATCAAAATGAGGCCTAAATCATGTTCGGCTACCATAATTGTTTGCACATTTTCAATTTTACTCCAGTCGGACAATTTCTAGAGAGGTTCAACATGGCGAATTCAAGATGGCGACCAAACATCGAAATCTAATATGGCCTATTATAACCTTCTCGACAAAATACTCTTTCAAATAAAAAAAAACTACATCAAAATCGGATCACCCGTTGAAGCGATATGAAGCCACAGACAGAGAGACAGACAGGCAGACCGACGGACGGACGGACAGACAGACAAACATACGCGTCAAACTTATAACACCCTTTTGGGGTCGGGGGTTAAAGAGGAGCTTACTTTTGGGGCCAAATAATTTATGTGCTCTTTAAAATGAATTCTACTATCAATCAGTATACCTAATAATTCACTAGTACCAGTTACAATAACCACCAGCTTCTGAAAATTTTTGAAAATGATTTTTTGTTCGTGTAAAACTAGGTGTGGCTCTGCTTGTGGATGTAGAAAAAAATGGCTGAAATTGTTCTATAGCATGTTTACTATGTGAAGGAGTTAGTTGCTTAAATACTCCACCAATGATATTAATGAATGACATCGAAAACGAAAACATCGATCGGAGACAATTTGTTCACATAATTATCCTTGTAATAAAAGTTTATAATTATTTATGTCATTAAAATTTATAATAATTATTATTTAGCATAAATTGTTAATAAATTATTTTCTATAAAAAATTGATGTATTTGTATTATTTAATGGTGCGGGAGCTAAGTGGCTTTTTCGGAAACTCAAGCATTTTCTATGCGTTGATTAATTCTATCGAACTTAAATAACGACAAAAAAGACTTCTGGCATATGTCATCCCGTCGAGTTGGCCATGGTTCAAGATATAAAAATCAGTGAAATTATATCATCGTTACAAGGCTAATTTTTATTGTGTGTACATATTTTATGTATAGAATGAATAAAAGAAGATCGCCAGAAAGCGTGGGCCGTCAGGGGCGCAGCCAGAAAGGTCAAAGATGTAAAAAGGCGGAGTTATATGACATGATCGTTACAAACTGGGCGAAACACAAAAAAAGGCGTTCTACTCCGTGTAATATATACTATTTTTTCTTCAAGCGTATTAAAATGCAAAAATTCATTTATTTATCATAAATGTACAAATATTCAAACTGCAGTCTTACATGTTGATACAGTATGACAAGTGGCTAGTGGATAGCGCGCCACCGGTGGCTTTCGGTATTAACATTATGTTACTAGTAAAACAATACCCACTACGGCGGCGCTTTAGGAACTAACATTATGTTACTAGTAAAACAATGTCCACTACGGTGGCGTTCGGTACTAACATTTTGTTACTAGTAAAACAATGTCCTACTTCTACTTCTGTTTTTGGTGACATAATTTAAACATTTTAATACGCTTGAAGAAAAAATTACTTTTTCACCACTTTTTAATCGGAGAACACGAAAAACATTTATTGACATTAATGGCGGAACTGTCAAACTGAGATTATGATAATCGAACTGAAGCCGATCGTGTACGAGCGGCCGCGAATACGCCGATGGGCCAATCAGCAACTTATGGGAAGAAGTGCCTTAAAATGGGAGTCTTTCGGGATCATAAAATTCATGCCATTATGTATCTAGATATTATGTTCTTTAATCGGAGTATAAACCTAATGGCACTGGACTACGTGGATAACACAAAAACTTCAAACTTCGGCGGTACTTTGGACCTGCCACGGCGGCCTGATTGTTCGACCGAAAGCAAAAACGCGGCACTTTGACCGGCACGCGCCAGCCTAACTTTTTATGCTAATTAAGGAAATGTAAACGTCTCCTATATGTTCTTTTCCAACTAAGTTCACTGCCATAATATACTGACCAGGGACAAATAACAGTAGCGTATCTTTACAAGTTTAAATGCTGTTAAAGCCCAAAAAAAAACTAATATGTATACAAAAAAAGGAGTAAATAAAAAATTCTTTTTAGAGGTGTTATTAATGAATGATTTGTTTAAATATTTATGTTCAAGGTATATATGAATCAAATGCCAAAAAGGAATAAATATAAGTTAGCACTACTCAAGTTTTCTCCTGGGGGAATAAACAAAAATATGCCTGGCTTAGCTCAGATAAGGATGGGGCGGGTAAGTGGTTGCAATCGTGGCAGTGATCTCCTGAAAACAAGCTATCAAGAATATTTCAACAATTGTATATTCAATAATAATATAAAACAGCAACAAATATCTGGTATCGAGTTTCGATACGCCATCTACGAGAGGTGTAGCCTAGTAGTGATAAGCACCTGGGGCTTACATGCACTTGTGGGCCTCTCTCAAGGTCAATTGAGAAGTTAATTAGATAGAAAAAAAAGGGACAAATAGTATATGGGGGTCAAGCTACCCAAAAAAAAATTATGTACCGTAGGGTAACGGGGAAAAGGCCTTTTGCTCGTTGTATAACAGAGCGAACAAAGTTATACCTTACAAGATATATTAAACCTATAAGTTGTCTACAGCTGCATGGGCGTCTAACTGCCTACTACTATTAATATTTAAATAAAAAATGGATGGCACGGCATTGATATTATGCCAACTGTTATACGCAATGCGCGAAGCCGTGTGACATAGTTATCTTCTCTACGTAATTGCATTCTACTATGGATAACCGGATGCAACTATGTTGTGAATATCTGTAGGTTGTTCAGATTTTAACCTAACTTGGTCTCTTTTTCTTCCTATGAACAACCATGGGCTATACCACTGAAGACATCCACGGGTAATCCCAATTAGTATCAAAAGATTATTACTCCAGTCAAATTGTTTTTACCAGGAAAGTTGTGGGGTAGTTTTGATTTCCATTCTATATGTTTTTTTGGGGTGCTGAATCCGAATCCGAGGTTCGCTAACAACATTTTGAGACACAACATTGAAAAAAATGTAAAAAAAACCTAAAAAATCTCATTTTTTTGGCGTTTTTTGCTTATAACTCGCAAGCTATCAACTTTTCGTAAATAACCTTTCTCTTCGAAATGAAAGTCCGTAAAATTTCCTACAAATTTCATTATTTAGGTTTTTTTCTGTGACGAATCGTTCGAGCTCAAGCGTTAGTTGAAAATTGGCGTATTTCGGCTGTCTCCGCAAAAACCCACTTTTTTCATAAAGAAACTCTAATTTATAGTCTAGGTGCCCGCGTACATAAATGCAATTTATACATATCCTCGTATAACTTCTTGTACGGCATAATTGCGCCTAGTCTATCACTTTTTTCCTCTGCGAAAATTTTCGTAAACGCGGCGTTCCTCCTCGGCTTGAAAAAAACGATTTCCACGTGTCGGACTGGAGAATCGGCAAATATATTTTGTCGGACAAGTTGAGAATTGGATTCTACATATATATTCTATATATTTCTACAAACTGTCCGACAAAAATTTTGGAACGTTAAGGATGTCTACCACCCTAAACATAACATAACATAACATAACATAACATAACATAACATAACATAACATAACATAACATAACATAACATAACATAACATAACTTTAAAACATTTATTGATAACCAGCTGATTTTCTCAAGATTGCTTAATAAAAATATGTAGAATCCAAATTTCAAATTGTCGGACAAAATATATTTGCCGATTTTCCAGTCCGACGTGTGGCAATCGTCGCGAGAAAATTCAACAAAAATAATAAAAAAAAAAAGAAAAGCACAAGATGAATCTTGTAGAGGAGAATCCGCTCTACAAGTTTCATTAATAAAAATATGTAGAATTCAAATTTCAAATTGTCGGACAAAATATATTTGCCGATTTTCCAGTCCGACGTGTGGCAATCGTCGCGAGAAAATTCAACAAAAATAATAAAAAAAAAAAGAAAAGCACAAGATGAACCTTGTAGAGGAGAATCCGCTCTACAAGTTTCATTATAACCATTTTTGACGTTAAAGTAGCCGTTCGGAGATATTCGCTGTGAAAAATCGCGTACCACCGATTTTTCGCCGAGTACTCCAAACTACCCCCTACTATGAACGTCGATAACGAGAAAATGGCGGGGAGTACGCAAATCGACCATAGAACTTTTCTTGTGTAGAATTTAATGACGAATATTTTTGTTCCTATACCTGTTTTTCGTGGGAATGACGGATTCGAAGGAAAATGAGAATAATCGTAACGAACTCCTGTCTAGGGGTGGTTTTTCGCCCCAAAAGGATGTTTCCATCAACGGGTAAGGTGGAAACTTTTCGAATCCTTACTTCTACCCCCATGGCCCAAATATAATTTGTATATGATTTTTTTCTTCTATTCGCTATTTTTTCGACTAATTTGCGTAGATTAATTATGCCATACAAGGAGTTATACGAGGATATGTATAAATTGCATTTATGTACGCGAGCACCTAGACTATTATTATTAGATTCTCTCCCGACCTCCCAAAATGATTTTGTAACTGCCCCGTCTGGTTTAAAAGCCCTCGATCTATGCTAATGGAAAAATTTGATGGTGCAAAAATTGATTCACAGCAAGCTGTGGAGGACGCTGATATCCTAATTATCACAACAGTTCTTATGTTGGTCCCGTCAAATGAATATGTGACGGTGGGGGAAGATCTCGACCTTTTGATGATTTTGATTGGCCTGTGTAGCCTTGATATAAAGAATGTCGTCTTTTTGAAACCAGGAAAAGGCAAGATGTATCAAACCCTCTACAGTCCTCATCTTGCCGCTGATAAAACCATATCAGACCATATATTGTTCCTGCACGCGATGAGTGGTTGTGACACCACTTCTGCTTTGTTTAATCAGGGAAAACTGAAATTTCTCAAAGTCCTGCAGAAGAACAATGACTTGCAACCAGTCATTGATGCTTTCAAGACCCTCATGCACACCTTGACGAGATTGCCGAAGCAGGAAACGTGTTTCTCATGGCTCTGTATGGGAAAGGACATGAGACTAGCCTGAACTATCTGATATACAGGCAATACGTATCTTCATCGTACAAAAGAAAAACATTGCCTCACTGCCCCCCTATCGAAACTGCTGCACGACAACATTCTCTGAGAGTTTACTTTCAGGTGCAGCAGTGGTTATCCGGTCAAACCACACTCGACGAGCAAGAGACCCGAACGTGTGGGGGTGGAAAAAAACAAGTGCTCTCGTGCCAGTGCCAACCACTTTGAAGCCTGCACCGGACTCGATACTTCGGCGCATTTCTTGTAAATGTAAATAAGGCTGCCAACGCAATTGTGGATTAGGAAGGCAGGCCTCCATTGCTCCCTGATCTGCATATCGTGCGAAGGGCTGTGTGAAAACGTCGAGCCCCCGGAAGACAGCACTGACATAGATGAAGAAAAGACTGAGAACAGACTGAAGAAAGACGCTTACATGATGCGGAAGGTACGTCTAATCTCACAATCTATTTCTTAATCATTCATCTCTCCTTGAGATATGATCACAAATTGTTGTTCTCTCACCACCTCTTTCATTTTTCAGATGAACAAGCCCCGACGCTGACGATAGAACAACCTGAACCTGTACCAGGACCCTCTAAACGACAAACGGATCATATAGTAGTTGTATGATAATGTAATATATAATATGTAATATAATATAATACGTGATAATTTTTCAAGATTTTTCCTCGGAATTTCAACTTTTTTGTAACTGAATTTGTACTATTTCGGGCTTCATTAAATAAGTTGAACATTATTATGTAATTTTTGAAAAAATTACCTGTACATTTACATATACGATCTAAATAGCAGAGAGTAGCAGAGAACTAGGAGGAATTCACTAATTGGCAGTCTTTAATAATAATATAGAGATTTGTAGTGAAAAAAGTGGGTTTTTGTTGAGATAGACAAAATACGCCAATTTACAACTAGCGCTTGAGCCCGAACGATTCTTCGGAGAAGAAAAACCTAAACAGTGAAATTTGTAGGAAATTTTATGTACTTTCATTTTGAATACGGAGGTTATAAGCAAAAACCGCAAAAAAATGGGATTCTCTACCTTTTTTGTATTTTTTTCAATATTGCGTCACGAAATTTTGTTAGCGAACCTCAGATTCGGATTCAGCACCCCAAAAAACATATGTAATTGAAGAAATCAAAACTACCCCACAACTTTTCCGCTAGGGAGCACAAATTGACTGCATTAACGGTATCGACAGAAATAACAGTCTGTTAATACTATTTACAAATAACAGTTATAATAATAGGTTTTGTTAAATAGCAACTCATCTCTAATTGTTTTCATTTGCATTGCCTGGTTATTGAATGAATTACATGTGCCCTCCAGACAGCGGCGTCAAAGTCACGGGACCGAAAATGATCTATTAGGCAATCCAACGACCTGTCAAAATTATTTTTCAATATGGCGCTGAGGGCAAACATGGGGTTTATTTTAATTAACTCGCGGAAACGTAGCCAAGGCAACCGAAAAAAAACTCATTTAATTTGGATCGCCTAATTAGGCGATCCAAACCACGTGACTTCCAACATGGCGCTGAGGGCAAACATCCAGCAATCCTTTATTTTCATTCGTTAAATGAGTTTTTTTTCGGTTGCCTTGGCTACGTTTCCGCGAGTTAATTAAAATAAACCCCATGTTTGCCCTCAGCGCCATATTGAAAAATAATTTTGACAGGTCGTTGGATTGCCTAATAAGATAGGACTCTTTTTGTAGGTTGGAAATCTAACCTGTAATTAGCAGTCTATTTTAATGAATCAACAATATTGAAAAATTATTTACGTGACTTTTTAAATATTTGCTTGGAACCAGTACGGCTCCAAGCCAAAAATGCGTATACAAACATTAAAAATGGGAATAAACTTGAGAAACTTAAAATTTAAGGTTATGTTGGTTACATGGTGCAGATGCTGCTGTAGGTGACACCATCTAGTAAAAGGCACTGCACTAAAAGTCTTGACTGGGAAAAGGCTGTTTTTAGCCAAATGGCTGGCGTTATTAAACTGAAAAAAGACATTCTTGTAAGTAAATGAATACTACACTTCTATTGAAGAAAGTTTTTAGCTAAAATTTGTTTATTACGAAAATTTCTCTTCACACTTGGTAGTAAACAAATTTTAGCAAAAAACTGTCTTCATGAAGACAGTTTTTTGCTAAAATTTGTTTTCTGATAGTTTCTTAGCAACGGACTAAAATACTGGAATTGTGCATAGATTACTGCATTTTTTTTATCTGAAATCGTGCCGAAAATGTAGACACGGAAGACCTATACCAGAAACGACTCTCTGGCCTTCCCGCCAATATTGAATTTTATGCGCGTATGTTATATGTCGGTGGTATTATTGTCAATCTATAAATCCGCAGGTTTCTAAATTCACCGGTGGAGCGCACCGGTAAGCAATAACATTATATGATTGGCTATTTTGAAAACCAAAGCCGATCAGCTTCGAATTTTATCTACCAATGCGTCCAGCGGTGAATTTAGAAAAGTGCGGATTTATAGGTTGACAATAATACCACCAACAAGATGGCCGAAGGTCACCCTAATTTACCAAGTAATTTAGTGGAGTCGCTTAGTAATTTAATACTCGACCAATGCGGACAGCGTGTTTTAGTCAAATAATTTAGTGGAAAGCAATTACTAAATTACTGGATCGTCTCTCTACTCGACTAAATTACTGGATGCGTGCAAACGCACCCAAACATCGAACGTTCCGCCGACAGTGACGCTTCTGGTATAGGTCTTCTGTGATGTAGACATTGCCGATCGATTTCAGAAAAAATAAATTGTTTAAATAATAAACAATACGCCGACCTCGCAGAAACTGCAAAACTAAGCTGCGAACTTAAGTTGACCCTAATAACACGTTAAAACAGAAAAACTGCCCTGACGAGACAATTCACATTAAAATCCTAATTTGACTCCACTAACAGTTTTGTAGATATATTAAAGTTTAAAATGATCTTAAAGATTTAAAGTAACGTAACCTCTAATAAGAGTTGGTCCTGTTTGATAGGTATACCAGTGGTATTAAAACATTTTATAGGTACCATACATAAATTCGAATTGTTTGAGAGAATTTTATTATTATTTGTCTTTTCAACAAAGATACAGATACGATTCTCATGTCAGTGTGACATTTATAAAAATATAGGGTAAAATATGATTTAATCTGTATCGTGCTGAAGTAACATTAATATAACACCAAATCTACTTGTTGCAACCTGTGTAAAATCGATTTTATTACGACCAGGATTATTAGGACAGACTAAGAGATAACAAAACAGTTTTTAAAGTAAGTAATTTATTTTAATAAAGATTTTACCTGGCCGCGGATGTGAGGTAACTGCAAAGATTAGAGAATCTTTTTTGATAAATTCACGTGGATCCATTTTTTTTTCCGATAGTCTTATATTTTAGTAATATTTAAGCTTGATTTTAGTGACTTGATGAGTAGTTTTAAAACACTGTAAACTGTTCAACAGTGTACCTATTCAGAAGTTTAATGAAATTATGGACAGACATTATGAAGTAATTACGATTAACAACTACACTATTATAAAAAAATAACGCTTTTCCACCTCTTTAGGGGGTGATTCTTAATAAAGTGACTGCACAGTGATATCTTTGTTCCAAAAAATTGTGTATAGACGAGTCATATTTTAGGTGAACAAAAGGTTACACATCAAACTAACTGTAAAAGAAATAAACTAAGATTTTTTAGACTAATATTCCCAACAACATATCAAATGTCTAGAAAAATCTAAGTATGGGAAAGCCGCCATATTGGTCGATATCTTCGATTTACTCTCGAAATCTATAAAATGCATATATTGCTCCGATTAACTTCAAATATGTACCAAATAGAAAGTTTTTTGAACCAGGAATCATATAAAGACTTTATCTAATTTTGTTTCTATCATGTTCCTTTTATTACAAAATGTTAATAATAAAGGAAGGTAATTTATGAACATTATAATGATACGGTATAAGTTTCTAAATAAACTTTATTAAACTTGTACAAAATCGTTTAAATTACTGTACACTCTTTGAAAAAACTACTTAACACAATTAAAATACTACTGCCATTTCTGCATTAGAAACACCATCGTCGTATACATCTTCTATATTTGAGTTACTGCAGAGTATACTTTGACATTCACTGCAAGCTGATGAACGTTCCAAACCATGTTTTCTGCATGAGCACCTTGAAGTACTACAATCTGTCTTGCATTTACATCTTACGATATCGAGCAGAACTGGAGGTGCTGCTAGTTGAAGGTCAGTGAGCACTGATAGGATTTGACCACTCTGTAATTGCCAACCCCAATCCTCAGGTGGTGGAAGTGACTGGGCTTGAACAGCTTGAACCATATTTTTGTTAGCCACCGTTTTACTGAAACATCTGTATCGTAGTTTATCCCCGGCAGTAAAATTAAATTATGTCTTCTTTCAGACTGTTTCTCCGATTAAAGAACTTATATCTAGATACATAATTGTACTGATTTGTATGTTGCTGAGATATAGTTACAATCTAAGGCACTTCTTCCCATAAGTTCTTGATTGGCTAGTCGATCTATTCGCGGCCGATTCGGGCCCGATCGGTTCAGTTCGATTATCATAATCTCAGTTTGACACTTTTGACAGTGTCCGCCATTAATGTTAATAAGTGTTTTTCGATCAAAATGTGGTGAAGAAGTCTTTTCATTTTAAGTTGTGATTTGCTTAATACCTAAATAATATTCTCTATTCATATTTACACAGTTTAGTGACAATATATTTAGTGCAAAATGGTGAAGTGCTGTGCCGTTTAAGAAAAGAGTTTAGAAAAGAAGAAAATCGATCGTTCCATAGTCGTAACATAATGAAGTTCAGTTTACAGTTATAAAGTGAATAGCAATTAAATTTTAATATCCTTTCAATACATCATCTTACTGTACTATCGTATGCCTACATCACGTTGTATAAAGAGCCGGTAATGCAGGAATTGCAATAATTGATTTTAATGAAAATATTTACCATTCTACACAGTTTCTACACACACAACGCCACTGTTGCCTATGGGATGTGATGTTCATCTATACTTTTTAATGGGCATATAATGTGACTATATTAGGAGCAAACAAGGTATATAGTGAAAAGATAGCCTGTTATATATCTAGATATAAGTTCTTTAATCGGAGGACTGTTTGCATTGTTGAATATTTCAGCATACTCCATAAATGATGTATTTTTCATGATCTTCGCTTTACCTTTGCAAATTCCAAACAACTGTGACGTGGTGTCACACACCAAAATGGCGTGAATAAATAGCAAGCCGTTGAAGACATTTAATCCCAATGACGATTTTGTAGTTTGAATGTTCGATTGTCCGATGTTTGTTGCACCACGCTTTGGTTCTGGTTTGAATATTACTTTTTTATTTTCCATTTTAACATAGAAACAGAAGTATCAGGTCATCAGTGTCGTCTGCAATGACAACATCTCTTTGCACAGACTCACCAACTGCTGTCTGGGTGATCAGAAAGTCTGCATCTCCAACAGTTTCAAATCTTTCACTAAGTATCATCAAAAAAACGCTGATTTTTCGTTTTGTTTGATAAAAAAATATCCTTCTTCATTGTCAGTTTCATGTCCATAGAAAATGAAAATTGTCATGTTATTTGGTGCGCACGAAGATGGGCAAAGTACTCATTTAAACTACTTCAAGTACTTGATACTTTTAAATTGTTCCTTGTGTTCCTGTTTTTTTTTTAGATGTAGTACTCATCTGATGAGTGGTTCCATAAGATACTACGTGCACAAGTGAAATAAGTGATTTTTACCCATCCGAAGGATGCGGATTGACTCAGACTCATTTTCTGCACCTTTTTTTGAGATGTACTATACTTATCAAAGAATTGAAATTTTGTGATTTACAATTTAACAAATCACAAAATTTCAATTCGTTGTATCTCAGTTAGTAATGAAAATATTTTCATAAACTTCAGAAAGTGTTGCTGTATTTTTATGAAAAGTAAAATGCATATGACAAAAAAAATTATTTTAAACAGGAGTCCCTAGACCTGGGGGGGGGTAATCGAATTTTGAAAAAAATTTTCGCAAACTGCTTTTTCAAAATTTTTTAGGGGTCGTTAGAGAAGTGCTTCTCGAGATGTTATTTCCCATATTTCGTATGGGTCCCATGCGCCACAGACGAGAAAAAAATTATTGAAATTTCTAGATCCGCGCTTGATACATGGAGGTCAAATCGATGCTTATTGAGGTCCTCTCTGCGCAGGCGCCGGCTGGTCCCGAGGACTGTGTGTAGTTAACAGTCCTTGGCTGGTCCCAAGGTGTAGTTAACAGTCCTTGGGCTGGTCCCAAGGACTGTTAACAACAGTCCTTGGGCTGGTCCGTCCTCACCACAGATCAAACAAACCAGATGTTTCACTTATGACGTTTCATGGTTTAGATAATAAATCAACTGCTGGAAGGTACCAATTTGTGCAGTCATCTGCGCATATACCAAGTAGTCTTAACCAGCGAATATAGTAACACGTAACAATAATTAAAAGTTACCTAATAAATACTCAAAAAACCACTTAAATGTATAACAATTCGTTCTAACTTTCAATACAATACACCTCATTCCAAAATAATTAGTATCACCGGTGTAGCTGATGACGACTTCCATCTCTGAGATTTCAGTACTAAACACTCCTTCCTGCGACATTATACTCGCTGGTCTTAACTTCCATGTCAACCGCTAGGTTGCTCTGTTTATGTCTTCTGCGCAGAATCCTGGAAGGTATTCGTCACATGACAAAAAATGAAACTGGTTACATAGGGAATACTATTAAGTGAAACATCTGGTTTGTTTGAACTGTGTCCTCACTCTACTCTGCACAACCAATTTATGATTGTTATGTTGAATGTGATTAATACAAAACACTAATTCTCGTTTTGATTTTCAGATAGTAATTCGTGGGTTACCTGTACTTACATAATGACGACTACTTTAAAGCCGAGTTTAACGCTGAACGAGGAGAGATGGTTCATGCCGGCTATCGCCTCAGTTATAATGGGGACGTGTACACTACCCTTAGATATGCTTAAAGTGCAATTGCAAGCCGAGCGAACCGATTATGAGGGAAAAACTATATTGGAGTTAATAGCACTTATAATTGAAGAAAGGGGTATGTTATTCATATTTAAAAGGTACATCTACCTTTTATCGACTAACGCATAATTTTAAAAATGAGAATAATTTCAAGTAAATAATAAGTCTGAGAAATGAGATGTCTGTTACTTTATGATATTCCATATTATAATAGACTTACCTCTAACATTTAAAGAGAAGAATTCGTCAAGAAATATCATCAAAAATTATCGACAATGTTCAAATTTTGAAAATGGGTCATCAACTCAATTATACGAGAAATGTGGGAGAGTTGGGACAATTTTCAAAAATTAATTTTTAAAATTTTTATTTTTGAAAATTTTAAAAAATTAATAACAGTAATATATCTTCACATATTGGACTACTTCTTGTAAATATTAGTTCAATTTACATGGTAAATAGTAGTATGGAAAAATATTTTCTAGTGTCATGTATTTGTCCTAGAGATGGTACTGAGTGGATTTTTCTCGGAACAGGTCGGAACTGTTCCGGGTAAAAAAGTATACCTGTTCCAAAAACCTGTTCCGATTCCGACCTGCTCCGAGTCCGGCATTAGTGATTGTCCGTTCTTTCGTACTCGCAGCTTCATATGCTCCATAATGACACCGCTTTCTTTTCAAGTGCTTGGAGTCCTGATTTTTTTGAAACAAGAATGCTGATTGGTTGTTGAAGGTTGAAAACTGACATGTCAATTATATGCTCCCTTCAAAGTTTTGATTTTGAAATCTCCAGAGCTCCAAGCTCTTGAAAAGAAAGTGGTCAATACAAAATACGTCCTGTATATCAAAACCGATATGAACTAGTATTTGAATTCTGAATAAGAGTAGAGGGTGTCTTATAAATTAATATACTTTTAATTTGTTTTGTAATGCGATTTAGAACCGTGAGTATTTCATTTCTAAGTTTTATTACCATTTCTTCAATTCATTTCATTGTTACATGGAAATAAGTCAAAATATTCACCTAATGCTTCAAACTATTCCTAAAACTCCTCGAATTACAAAATGCTTTTGTAAACTAATTAAACAGAATTTATTATTATTATATACATCCCACACAAATACTACCACTTACCACCAATACCAAAAAGTCCGCAAGTCTGATCTGCTCACTTCACTCCGGCTCCGTGTCCGAAGGTACAACGTTATCATGTGCTCAGTGCTCCGCTCAAACGCATGACAGTCCAGCGGAGTCGGAACTAGTATTTTCTAAATCTGAGAACTGTTCCGCGGAACTGTTAGCTCGGACCTGTTCCGAAAGAACAGGTTCGGTTCTTTCGTACCATCTCTAATTGTCCCAAATCTCTCTCTTACGAGACAGAGTTGGGAGAGGTAATTAAATTTTCACAAAGATATGGAAAAATATTTTATTATTGCAAAAAATAACAAACAACGAGAAAGAATAAAATTAATTCAAAAATCTGACAAATGACAAATGCTCACAAGAAAAACAAAAATATTTCTTGGAACGACAGGATTGTTCTTTTTTTTCTTGTAGCGTAACGGCGTAACTCTCCCTTAAAATAACGTCCCAACTCTCCCTCACTGCTTGGTGTCATTAAAAGTGACCAGATTTATTTTTAGGTGGAAGTGAATATAATGAATCATGAAATACCCCCAACATTTAATAGCTAAGACGTCGGTCGTTACATGTAAAATAACTCTCCAGCCAGGGTCGGTTTTGTGACTAGGCTTCATAGGCCCGGGCGCCCGGGCCTAGGGGCGCCACTTTGTGGGGGGCGCCATTGTCTTTCGTCTTAGTGGTTAGTGCCCATAAACAGAAAAAAAAAATTCGGACTAAAAAATTTTTTTTTGGATTCCTCCCCCCGCTCTTCAAAAAATTTTCCCTGGGCCGAGGGGCAGGGCCGGCGGAAGAGGTGGGTACGGTGGGTAGTACTACCCACCTGAAAAATCTGTAGGTGGGGAATTACCTACCTGAAAAGTTATTATTCTGCACTATTAATATGTTTTTTAAGAATTCCTCTGCACTACCCACCTGGATTGATCACGTTTCGCCGGCCCTGCCTAGGGGCAATTTATATCTAAAACCGGCACTGTCTCCAGCAACACTTGCACCCACAAAGCAATGAATTGGATGGATAATTTGAACAAAAAAAAATTACTTTTCAGTACATAAAACAATTAAAATTACCTGAGATTTGAAGTACACAACACACGGTACGGCAGTTTATTTACTTCTCTCACAAATATACATAACCCGCGTATGACACGCAATCAGTGTTGCCAGGTCAAAATTTTAAAAGTTATCAGACAACGGTTTAAAAAGTTACTAGATATGATCAAAATTTCCCTTGTTTAAAATTAAGGGGATTGTGTGAAAAAAAATATATTTTTTAAAAACTCAGACTTGTATTATGTAGGATATGTAATTTTTTGAGGCTGCTATATTAACAATTAACAGCATAGCATCTGCAAATGAATGCAGTTGTTTACTTATTGTCTTTTCCCTTTTCCCTTCTATGCCAGTGAACTTTAGATAGAGTTCACTGTTCTATGTAACAGCCCAGTCGTTGAAGGTATTTACTATTTACCTCCAAAAACTTGCAAAATGAATTTATTTTTTTAATGAGTTCGTGAAAGTGTAGAATAATATCCTGAAAAGTTTACATTTCGCTCGGATGCAGAACATAAAAAAAATTTTTTTCATCCATTTTTTAAAATTTTATTAGGACATTTTTTGTTCAGAAACACGTGGTCTATCCACCCGTATTTTATTTTTCCTACCCTGACTTGATTTAAAATTATGAAAAAATTCATGAAAAAAAATAGTTTTTCACTTTTTTTTCTGTTCCGCATCCGAGCGGAATGTAAACCCAAGCAGCAATTTTAGTAGTTTCTACGTAATAGTTGCTATTAGGGGAACTTTAAAGGTTTCCGCAACTAAGGACTGTTACGTAATGGGAACCATCCTTCTACCAAGTATTCACCAAAATGGGGAATAATAATTACGTAGCAAATTACTATTCCGGTACTTCTACCATTACCGTGTTGAAGACTAGGTTATTACGTAAACGGGACGTAACCAAGTAGTAGAAATGACTAACTTTTGGAACAGCTCAGCTGACCGAAATGAGAGCGCAAACTATATATTTGGCTCTCTGTTATTCGAATAGCAAATTAATGACTTACTGAGTTTAAGCACATGATATGTCCAAGGTCCAAGTTAAGGTGATTATATATAACATGCATAAGCATATATATTATAAATCATGATGTTTTGCATTTACCCTGGGTGTGGATATTAAAACCACCACTTGTTTTCTGTAAAATGTTATCATGATGCTTCGATAAAAAAGACGCCCCCTCGAGAAAATGGTTTTTTCGGAAAAAAAATTTTTTGCAAAAATTATGTGTACAAGCAAAACTGCAAAATTTTTTATGGAAAACGTTTTTTTTTTAAATTTTATATATTTAAAGTAATAATCTATTTAGAAAACATATTTGTAAATGACTATAATAAAAAGACATTTTTTATTGAATTATATTTTTATCCGTGTCAATATGGCGTCTTCATTCAACAACAGAAAAATGACGATTTTAATTGCAGTAACTTAGAGGTTGAAAAAACCAAAATTATTTCCCTACAAGTTACATTTACTATAAAGTAGCAAATGCCACCAACGTTATAGTTGTTGTTACTTTAAAAGTGGTGACGGCAACTGCAACAATTTCACTGTGTAGTTATATTTACCTAGATGTAGCAAATGGAACCAATGACGCTATAAGATCTTAGTAACTATTGCTACCAACTTATTTTCATGTTGGTAGAATTGGCAGAATCGATATAGGTAATTTTTTTTTTTTAATTGGCAACGCGGTAATAACTGTTAAAGTGTCACTGTCACTGTGTGCGATGGGAATGTGTGGATTATTAAAAATAACAATTATTATACTTTTTAAGTACTTTTTATTATCTGATATTATTTGGAAAGAGCACATATCGAACAATATTTGATGGATGCCCCTGACAGTGAGCATCTTATATCAGAGGTAGGTGTTTTTTATGATCTTGCTTTTATATACATATTTAAATGTTTGGGTTTTTTAGGTTGCATTGATATTGGGAGTTTGCGGTGCCTGCCGTTGCGGTGAACTGACCTTCTTAAGCGTCGAAGATATGAGATAAAGAATAATATCTATATATATCCATACCAGATACCAAGACGAATACATCAAGAAGTTTCACAGTTTTAAATGAAGGATTTTCGGTGAACCCACTTGATTCGATTAGGAAATGTGTCTTTAAGACCGCAAAATGTGTCTCACAAAAGATTTTTCGTAAATTTTCAAAAGGGAAAGTGCACTGTCCAAAGCGTTGGATTAAATAAGCTCTCAAAAATTCCAAGAATTGTAGCTGATTATTTGCAATTGGCTGATGCAGATTTGTATACTGGCCATAGCATGCGCCGTTCCTCATCAACTCTTGGCCAATGCTGGGGGTGACATTACCACCCTTAAACGTCACGGTGTGTGGAAATCATCCACCGTGGCGGATGGTTATTTCGAAGATTCAGTCTCAACAAGATTGTTATTGCTAAAAAAATTCAGGGAGAGCAGCACAACGAGTCAGGCAATACAGACGTCGTTACTAGTATAGAGAAAAATTGTGTACAGAAGAGCAGTTTTCTTTGTGAAAAATCGAATATGATGACAATAAATGTTAACATAAATATAAATAAGTGTTAGTGCATGGATTCTTTGTTTTGTTAATTTTCCATATAATGGAGACAATAAATAAATTCCTTGGACTTTATTTTATATTAAAATTACTCTTTAGTGACTAAATCACTTTACCTCACTTTAGCTTACTACTTTATCTCACTAGTGACTTATGGGTCACTTTATACCTTCAAAGTCTTATCAATAAAGATCACTTTATATGAAAGTGTTGGATAAATATATTTATTAACGTAAGGTGTGTAATAATGGAAAAAATACATAACAGTTTTCGTATTTATTTAGTGATCAGTTTACATTTAATTTCATTCAATTCAATTTATTGTACATAAATAATGTCTTATGCCGTTATACCGACATTGTCCGTTCCCCATCGACACAATATTTATTAAATTTGGAGTTTTTAATCGGCAAATTCATTTAATATGCTCAGTGGATCACTAACTGAACTATGGGTCAATCTGTGTGTTAAAGACAAGTTGTAATTTTCGAGCAGTACACAGTATCATTAATCACTACAACTGTTATAGTTTTCGATTACTCTTCTTGTGTTGATGGGAGCACTTTTGCACTTGTTGCCAAAGATGATGGTTTTGCTGTGGCGAAATAATCTATGTTTGCATCATATTCTGAAGAATCACTATTTCTCTACTACTGTTTAACTGTTTCTTCAGTTTTCTATAAAACGTGGATGAGTGCTGATAAACTTTATTTCGCTTTCACTGAGCATTTCAGATGCCGCCATTTTATTCAATGCCAATAATTATATAAATTGTCTTAAAAGTTAATATTACTCTATAGTAGATTTTCAAGGTATATGTAACTTTTAAGTCATTTTCAATTAGTTGGGAGTAGTAAAGATAACTTCAAAGCCCCTATGTTCGTAGAAATAACCTCATTTTTACTCGAGATGTCACTAATAAGTTAGACTACTTTCAAGTGGTCCTTTGGTAAAAAGCTGTGCAATCGGCATTACTACCAATTTTCACTTTGCAGTTGAGGATGCTTCAAAGTAATGCAGAGTAGTATCCGCGACGTTGCAGATTCTCCAGCAGTTACTTGAAAGCGTTATAACTATACAGTGCCTAAATTCAGTAGAATCTACTTAATTGCCACTACAAATGCATACCACAAAGTGAATATTACCCTGAAGTCGCAAAATTCGTAACAGTTATGTTATTCCTACTATATTAAAGTTCTGATGCCTCAGATGCCAGTTCCCATCACTTTGAATGCTGCTTGGGAACTTTTCAGGATATTATTCTATACACTTTCACGAACTCATTAAAAAAAGAATTATTAATTTTGCATACGACATCAGCGACTCTGTCTAATTATTTCGTTTCCAGACTTAGTTTACGTGTATTAAATGGTTCGCAACTAGAAAGTAATGTTTGTCTGCGAACCGCTAGAGGGCAACAAATCTGACGAACCAAAAATCACTAGAAATAGGCATTTTCATAAAAGTTTTCACTAAATCACTAGATTGAAAAGAAATCTCTAGATCTAGTGAAATTTTACTAGACCTGGCAACACTGCACACAATCTCAAACTACCAACCAATCGGTATAAAAAATCACTGTCCCAACTCTCCCACGGTACCAACTAAAACCTTTATGAGAAAACATTAACGCAGTTCATACACAGGGTGTGGTAAAAAAAATATTCAAGGAAATTAAGTTTTTTTTCTTAACAATTTTTTCAAAAAAACTTTCTAAATTCACTCTGTACACATGTTTAAATAAATGCCTTAAAAATATCTACAATTTGATGTGCCCAACATGATCGTCGCTTAGAAAATAAGAAAGTTACAAGCCTGGGGAGTTTTAAGTGGCGCACTATACAGGGTGTCCCGTAAATAATGGATAATCTTGAAAATGGTAATAGGCCAGGCCATAACCTATCAGAATATCATAATTTGACCTTATTGAAAACCTTACGGTTTTCGAGATATGGGCACTTTTCTGAAATTTTGAAAATTTCTACTCTAGAATAGTATTTTGCATGTCACTGCCACAAGGTAAGGATTTTTTTTATTTATTTTTTTGGCGAGTATTCTAGAACAGTTGTGCTATCAAACGTGTATAGGAGTATTTAGATAACGACGACGTATTCTCAAAAAAATAATGTATTTCTTAAATTTCGGTTCCACCAAAATTCCGTCTGCTGACTTTGACCTTTGATGGTGAAAAGAAAAGTGCCAAGCGAAATTTGCCACTTATCTTAAAAACTTGGTCACTTAATATTATATTCTAAATTGTTTAAAAATTCTGATTCTTCCAGTTAGAAAGAAAGATATAGCTGTTTGAATAGTGGAGGAGCTACATTTATCAATTTAAAATTTTTAACAAGTAAGCCTAGTTTTTAATTGCATGTGACACATGTCATTTTGTACGTCTGGTGTTACCGATTCAGACTTTGTTTGTTTGTCGATAATAACGACTTAACATTTTTTTGAATTTGTTGAGAACAACAATGCCTTGTATACAGTATACACAACTTGAGTATGCTAATATGCATACTATTTACGGCGAATGTCGAGGCAACGCCAGTGCATCCGCTGTGCGTTATCGAGAAAGGTACCCGAACGCACGCCATCCTGACTATCGTGTATTTATTAGAGTGCACAACGCGTACTGCGAGGGAAGGATTTCTAGTCTCCGTGGTATTGGTGGTGCCAGTGAAGGAAGACCTCGTCAAGATTTCGACGACGAAGTGCTTGATGAAATTAACGAAGATCCATCTACTTCTGTACGTGCCATATCACGACGCACTGGCGTATCTAAAACAACGGTGCATAGGATTTTAAAACTGTACCAACTCCATCCTTTCCATGTACAACGAGTGCAAACTCTACTACCCAGAGATTATCCCTTGAGAGTGGTATTTTGCCGGCGAATGCTCCGGATGATAAGAGAGGATCCAGATTTTTTCAATAAAATTTTGTGGTCTGACGAATCATCGTACAGAAGAGATGGCTTTGTAAATTTACATAATCTGCATAGTTGGCAGTTGGAAAATCCCCACTTGATGAGGGAGGATCGGTCACAATACCAATTTAAAGTAAATTTGTGGACAGGCATTCTAAATGGTCAAGTGGTAGGCCCATTTGAACTACCACCAACATTAACGTCAAACAATTATTTGGAATTCCTTCAAAATGACTTACCGATCTTACTGGAAGACTTTCCTTTATCCCTGAGGCAGATAATGTGGTTACAGAACGACGGATGCCCTGCACATTATGGGAGAGAGGTGAGAACATACCAAAACTTGAAATATCCGGCAAGATGGATCGGTCGTTTAGCTCCAATTCTGTGGCCACCCAGGTCACCAGACCTAAATCCTTTAGATTTTTTTTACTGGGGATGCATGAAGGAAAAAGCGTACTTCCGACCTGTTCAATCCTTGAATGAATTGCATGAGCGCATCGGAGTAGCGGCTGAAGAAATCAGCCGATCCGGATATTCACGCCATTTAAAACGTTCTTTTATTAAAAGGTGCAGAGCCTGCATCAGGGCTAGAGGAGAGCAATTCGAACATTTATTATAAGTTGTTTGACTATTTTTTTTTAAATAATGTGTAATAAATGCAGGTGAAATTACTTTTTATTTTATTTCGATCTTTCTTCGTCCTCTTACCTCAGAATTTTTAAATATTTTAGAATACAATAATGGGCATACAATAAGTGGGCAAGTCTTTAAGATGTGTGGCAAGTTTCGCTTGGCACTTTTCTTTACACTATCAAAGGTCAAAGTCAGCAGACGGAATCTTGGTGGAACCGAAATTTAAGAAATACATTATTTTTTTGAGAATACGTCGTCGTTATCTAAAAACTCCTATACACGTTTGATAGCACAACTGTCCTAGAATACTCGCCAAAAAAAAAGAATAAAAAAAATACTTACCTTGTGGTAGTGGCAGGAAAAATACTATCCTATAGTAGAAAATTTGAAAATTTGAAAAAAGTGCCCATATCTCGAAAACCGTAGGGTTTTCAATAAGGTCAAGTTATGATATTCTGATAGGTTATGGCCTGGCCTATTACCATTTTCAATATTATCCATTATTTACGGGACACCCTGTATACCTAGACCGATATATAACTGCGCCCCATGCTTTTATTTAATTACCCATTTAAAGACCAAATGTTTTAATTATAGCTGTACAAGTGAACAGGAAACCGGGGAATGCATGTGTGTAGAGTAAAGGGAGGCGCAGTTTGCTAGTTACGTTACTTTCCACACGCTGCGCGCACTGCCCAAGTAACAATTTAAGTTTTATCACAAGAGGTTATTAAGTCTGTGTAATAAAACTGATCGTAAAACTGTTTATACTAGATAACCTCTTAAAAGCTACAATAAACCCGGCATAAAACCAAAAAAGACCTTTTCTGAAGATTATAAATATCTTCCTTAAAACTATCAATAAAACCAACAGTACTTTAGAACCCAAATCTGCAAGATGATTTCAAGTCTACCATAAAACCTTTTATAAAATTTTCTTAAAACCGTTAGTACTTGCAATCAAATTTTAAGCCTGCTTTGAGAACATCATAAATAATTGTGTCTTTAATAATTTTTTGTCAAAAACTACATAAATAAAAGGTGCCAAATAGAGAGGACCGTTTTGTATAAACACTCCTACAAATTTTATTATGAAAATTTGAATGCGGTTTTTAGTTAGGTCAGAAATCAATTTATTCGAAATTATTACCAAGCCAAATGTACAGGGTGTCCCAGTCAACGCGCTATGCTCGGTTTTCTCGGTAGTTTCTGAGATAAGTTTATGGTTCAAAATCCAGTCTGACGTAGGTTTTCCGAGGAATCTCATACTGCTAAGATATTTAGGAATCCAAGATGGCGGACGAATTTCGTCATCTATGGACCTATTCGACTGAAAATCGATGTCTGGGAGTTTTCGGGGATGCGGGTTATGAATTTTTGATCAAAATTTAGGACTCCAAGATGGCGGATGAATTTCGTCATCTATGGTCCTATTCGGCTGAAAATCGATATCTGGGGGTTTTCGGGGATGCGGGTTACGAATTTTTGGTCAAAATTTGGGAATCCAAGATGGTGGACGAATTTCGTCATCTATGGTCCTATTCGACTGAAAATCGATATCTGGGGGTTTTCGGGGATGCGGGTTACGAATTTTTGGTCAAAATTTAGGAATCCAAGATGGCGGATGAATTTCGTTATCTCTGGTCGTATTCGAATGAAAATCGATATCTGGAGATTTTCGGGGATGCGGGTTACGAATTTTTTAAAAAATTTAGGAATCCAGGACAGCGGACGAATTATAACTATATTTTGACCCCCCTTTATTTATGTTATTATTGGAGATAAAAAAAAGTTTCGTATAAGAGTTGTAGGGTTGTATGCATATTTTTTTAAATGCAATTAAAAAACAATTGCTTGCATATGTCACGTGATATAACAATGAGGGTTGCTTTTTAAATGAAAACCCTGTATAATTTTACATATTCTTTTAGATCCTTTATCCCTGATTTCAAACATATAAGGATTGATAGATCTAGCTGTAATGTTTTTTGATATATCGGACATTAAATATGCTCCAAACATGCATATAGGTATTTTAGGGTTTCTGACGGAGCGCAGTCAGTGGCGTATTTAGGGGGGGGGGCATATAGGGGCTCTAGCGGCAAAATTCAAGGGCGGCAATTTTTTTGAAAAACACCAAAGACAAAAACAAAAAATTATTATTATTAATATGTTCTATCAGAACATATTTAATTTATTTGAGAACGTGTTTTTTATATTAACTAGACTAAAGTTCCTTATTATAGTTAACAGTACAGGGTGGTTGTGCAAACGTTAGAACCTCATTTAACTTCTTTATTTTGGGAGTTACGTAAATAAGTTCAAAAATAAAAGTTATGGGATATCACATGTATTTTCCAAACATCATTTCAGCAAAACAATTCAAACAAGTCGAATTTCGGAGATATGAGCTTTACCTTGGTTTTTTTTAAATATATCTTTACACCATTTGAAAGGCCATAGAAAAATCTTTCCAATGATATATGACACAGTATTTTTCTTAAAAACTATAGTAGATATTAAGTTTTATGTTTTCTTATATTAAGTCATGGTAGTCCGAAAAATATACAATGTGTTTCACTTTTTAATTTTTTTTTCTGATTTGAATCAAATTTTACTTAAGTATGGAACAAATTAGGATCTAATTATGATCAGAAAAAAATGCACCTCCTACAAATGCAAAGCCATCTGCGGTACCAAAATATGCGGATAAAATCAAAAAATCATATTAAGCATATTTTTATTGGAAAATTTTGTCAATGAAACTTGTTCAGAATTGTTCAGAAACCTTAAGTTCAAAATTTAATCAAAATAAAAAATATATAAATTTTTATTAAAATAATGTCAAAGTCCGAAAATATCATTTTAATGGGTTTTTTCGTTTAGAAAACTGTACTATGACAATTTTGTTTGAAATTAAACCCAAGCTGCCAGGTAGTTGTAAAGCAATTTACAGTTTTTTTTTTAAATAATTATTTTCAAAATTTTTAAAATTTCAAGTTTTTAATTTTTTAATTTTGATTAAATTTTGGCCATTTTGGATAATTCTGAACAAGTTTTATTAACAAAATTTTCCGACAAAAAAATGCCTAATATGATTTTCCGATTTTCTCCACATATTTTGGTACCGCAGGTGGCTTTGGTACCGTAGGAGGCAAATATTTTTCTGGTCATAAGTAGATACTAATTTGTAAGTAAAATGTGATTCAAATCGGAAAAAAAATAAAAAAGTTATTGGGGTGTTACCATTTCAAGTGAAACACACTGTATCAATTATTGAAATTCTCCATTTTATTTAAAATAAAGTGAAATTAGATAGAACTAACATATTGTTTATTTTAATTTACATACTTTGGTTTCCATGGCTAATTTGATAAATTGTAAATTTATAGTAAATTAGACAAAATTTGTTTAAGATAAGTACCATATTATAAAAACAAAGCTTTTTTTATGGCGTTTCAAAAGTACATATATGGAGTGTTAATTTAAAAAAAAGCAAAGTAAAGTTCATATCTCCGAAATGCGACTTTCAATAGGCATGTCCACAAAATTTTAACTTCAATTGGAAATGATATAATTATCGATATTGTACACTAATTTAACAATAAAAAAAAACCGCTGCCCAAGGAATCACTACTTCCACATCCAGATTTTCTATCCAAGTCACTTACAACGAAAAAATGTTGTATGTGGAAATAATTGTTTAGTAATATAATATTTGAATTCGTCTACCTCAAAAACCCATAAAACGATAACCCACATCGGTAGTGGGGTGGGGGGTGGTGATAGAGGGTGGCAGTGGGGGTGGATAAGGTAAAAAAATATTTTGAGGTTTCTGATTCTTGTACACACAATAAATCAAATTTTGTTTTCCATCCTCTTTAATAATGGGGTGGGGGTGGTAATGGGGGTGGCTAATGCCAAAATTTTTTTTGAGACCTTAGCTTCTCTTGTATATAGTAAATACCAATTTTATGAACTCTTACCTGCTTTATTTACCTATTTACCCCAAATTTACCCCAATTTACTCCCCAACCCTTCGACGGAACAAGATGAAAATATAATCTAGTTCTAGATCTCGTTAAAGTACATATGTGTACCAAATTTCAAGTCAATATCTCAAACGGTTTCAAAGTAAACGTGCGCACAAAAAAAAAGTCACAGACCGACAGAAATTTTTTTTCACTCAAACTTAAAATTTCGTCGTTTCATGACATTCTAAGCCTATTTGAACAATAAAAATTTTAAAAAAATTTTTTGTCGTTACTATACTTCCAATGGATGTGGAAGTAATATATGTATCCTTATTTTGCCAGTTATTCGTAATAGAAATCACCCCAACATAGCGAGGATTTTTGGTAATTTTTCAATAAAAATTTTTGGACTATAAAGTAAAAAAATATTTTGAAGTTTTTGGTTCTTGTACATACACTAAATCACACTTTTTTTTGTCCCCTTAAAAAATGGGGTAATGGGGGTAGCTAATGTCAAAAAATTTTTCGAGACCTTAGCTTCTCTTATATATACTAAATACCAATTTTACGGACTCTTACCTGCTTGATTTACCTGTTTACCTCCCCATTTACCCCAATTTACTCTCCAACCCTTCGATGGAATAAGATGAAAATATAATCTAGTTCCAGATCCCGTTAAAGTACATACGTGTACCAAATTTCAAGTCAATATCTTAAACGGTTCCAGAGTAATCGTGCGCACAAAAAAGTTAGACCGACAGACAGACAGAAATTTTTTTTCGCTGAAACTTAAAATGTCGACCTTTCATGACAGTCTAAGCCTATCTGAACAATAAAAATTTTCAAAAATTTTTTTGTTACTATACTTCCACTGGATGCGGAAGTAATTAATATTCTATTTTCAAGAAAAAGAACGCCATTGCCATGTAAACCGGAAGTGATATTTAAAATTTACATGCCTTTTTTTACTTTCCTTTAATAGTCAATTAAGAACATAAATAATACGATCAATTCTTCTTTGATGTTCAATTATGTTTCTTAGCGGCATCGATTCCCCGGAAAAAAAATACTTATCTCAAAAACTACCGAGAAAATCGGACATAACGCGTTAACTAGGACACCCTGTACACTGTAAATATACATTATGTACCTACAGATAGTTTTTTCTTTTAATTAAAAACCACTGCCTAAGGAATCACTACAACCGCATTCAGTTTTCCTACTCAAATTACTTTAAATAAAAATTCTTGTGCACCCAACGCGAATTCGACTCTGTACGACAGAAATATATTTGAACTATTTGTCTTATATTACACAATATGTTTATCTCCGCCTTTGGGCATATTTCATTGGTCAAAGGTGCACGCCCACCCGTATATACCTTTTTCATATATATCAATGAAAATATTATGTATCCTACCGCAAATCATACTCTTAAACTGTCTAAATCAGAAAATGTCGCCAAGTAATAAAATATGTCCGGTTCGATTGAAATATCTGCATGTGCTAACGTTTCAAAAATTTGATATTAATAAACAACCTAGTATCAAAAAATTGTCAACGCAGACCACTTTATTGATAAAGTATATCAAAAAACTTTTTAAAAAAATCACGCGCCTTTTATTTGTCAGCTGAATTAATTATTATTTACAATTAATTTAAAAAAATAGTAACCCTAGTTTTAGCTTACTCAGTATGATTTTGGGCTTTTTAGGGGTTTATATGACATATTAACATATTTTAGATAGTTGCAGGCTAAATGTAAACAGTAAGAATAAGAAAAATATAACTAAACACTGTTGCCACAACTTTGTTCAAACATGTCTGCCATAGTTACAGGAAAAAACATGGCTCAAAAATTAATAAAACCGTTTATTTTAATAAAATACCCTATTAAGAGTTTATGGCTTTAGGAAATATTTTTATAAAACAGAAGGTTTTGTTAAATTTCAATTGCTCCATTTTATTACTATTTTAAAGCCTGTCAGACTTTACCCAGCCTTACTACTCTTCTTTAAAACCCTTGAGCTTTGTCTCTGACAATCTCTAATCCAAATGTGTATTAGCTTAGATGACCTAAAAAACATTATTTATTTCGTGTGTTTTTGAGTGTGCAATCATTAATTTCTCGTTATTTCTATAAGTGGGGGAACCAAAGGATTTATCAGTGCTTTATAAAAACCAACAAGTTTTAACGTAGCTTAATAAAGCTACCAAAAAACTATTAGGTTTTAAGGAATCTTTACCAATAATCGTTAAAAGCAAATAGTATTTATGATAGCATATATTAAGGGTAAGACTACTTAAGAGTTATTAGTTTCATTGCTTGATCATGAGTACTTAAAAACCATATTTTAAAACTCCCATAAAACCTAAAGATTTATAGATGTCTACCTTAAAACTTAAAATATTTAAAATCCACTACACTGAGAGAATGATTTAATTAGCGTGAATAAATTTTGTTTCTCCCAATTAAATGATTTATTTGTATTTGGCCAATTAAATATTTAATTGTGGATAGTAAGGCATTTATTTAAACGGGAAAATTAAATATTTAGTATTGTCAATTAAATGAAAATACTTATGAATAACAAATATTGCATTCTGAAAAATAAATATTTATTTCTCATAAATAAATCTTTTTATATATTTATTTATGAGAAATAAATATTTGTTATTCAGAATGCATATATTTGTTACTCATAAGAATTTTAATTTATTTGACAATACTAAATATTCAGTTTTCACATTTTAATAAATGCCTTATTAACCACAATTAAATGTTTAATTGGCCAAATACAAATAAATCATTTAATTGGGAGAAAAATAACTTTTTAGCGTTAATTCAATTATTCTCTCAGTGAACAAGTCAAAACCTGCAAAATTCAAAAGCAAACAAAACAATAGATTTTTTCGTCAGAAGATTTGTTAATGGATTTTCAGACAACATAAATTCACATCGCAATAAAAATGCAACAGGAATGAATATATTATACGACACAAAATATTTAGAATTTTTCATTTTCTCAAATACCTATATATATATATATATATATATATATATATATATATATATATATATATATAGTATATTAGGTTATTTTATGGTACATGGATCTCGAGCTTCATCCTGATTGCTTATATATATTAACAAAATGGCAACGTTTTTATTTGAAAAAGTACATTGTTTCTGGTATAACTTTTTGTTTTTTATGCTACAGAAATAGAAAAAAAATCATTTGAAAGCCAAATCTTTCATTTTGGTTCTTAGCGCTTTTAACGTAAATACCATAAAGTTTCTGAGATATTTAACATTTAAACTGAATACTTCGTTTTATAGACGTTCGGACGCCACCTTTATACTTCCATCAGATCTCCGAAACCATTAACTCTATAGAAATTAGAAAAAACAGAATTCATCCTTAATTTAGTATAGCTTTCTATTTGTCTATAACATGTTTTCGTTCAATGTAATACTTTTCGAGTTATTTAACAAATATTGTTTTGAAATATCTTAATTTTTTTAAGCCAAAAACCCAGTTTTCAAGTCCTTATAACTTAAAGACTATAAATTTTTATGAAAAGTTGCATAAAGCCCTTTCTTTTTAACATATTATTTACTTTCGGCTCCAATGTTGTTAATTTTTTTCTTAGTTGCCACCCCCCTCAATGAGGGTGACATCCACCCTCTATAAATTAGCAAGCCGCAACATAATATACAAACTTTTCTTTGATGCATTTACTATTAAGTTGCCAAAAATGAACTAAATCCGTTTCATATGACATTATTCCGAAGTTACTGTACTATATATACCTAAAAGTTAAATGATTATTTTAACATGATGTTTAAAACTTACCTGATGCTTTAAAGGTTTGCTGAAGGAATACCAAGCCCCAGTCATGTAATTATCAATATCCTGATTATCCATTCTATTATAACTCTGATGATAATACACCTTACACACCTCACAGCTCGCACATCTCGTAATAACGCGTATAAAATAAACACACAACTAATGATTTAGCACTGCCGCATGTAATAAATTATATCAATCTGATTATCATTATATTATAACTCTGGTAATACATACATATCACCGTGTGGTCTCGTAATACTCACAATAAAACGCACAACTAACAATTTATCACTGTGGTCTGCCCGTAATTGCATCAGCCATCTTTAATTCTATAAAATGATGATGACGACTTCTGCGCCGGCGCCGTGTTCTACTAAATATTTAATTGTCAGAAACAAATATCTAATTCCCAGAAAAAAATATTTATTTCACATATATTATGATTAACTGCGCTAAAATATTTCTTTATAGGAAATAAATGTAATATTGGTATATATTTCTGAGAAACAAATATATTATTCTCAATTAAATCTATTATTTTTATATAGTAATTTAGTTAGGAGAAACAAATATGACTCAAATAAATCATTTTGTTTTGTCAATTAAATCAATATTTGGGATATCCTTATTATAACAAAATAATTATTTGGCAGCAATAAATTTTGTAGTTAATATTAAATATTTATTAAATTGAAAAAACCATGGCTTTTTACTCATATCTGGGCTCAGATTTCTCTCAGTGTATAAAACTTATGAGTTTATTGTGGTTTTGAATAATGCAGCAATTTAGTCGCTATAAAACCAATAGTTCTTAAAGAGGTTTAACAAAGTGCTTTAAAGATAACTTGAAGGCCTTTTTTTGTACATATTATCTGCAGATAAATTGGTATGCACAAAAGAAATAATAAAACCCAGTTCGGTTTATTTACCTTTTTAAATCTGTGATAAACCCGATAAATACTTGTTGGCATTTAAATTGTTACCCTGCTTTTCTGTTAACTTGCATGTACAGCTATAAAAGGAAAATCATTGTTTATAACTTTTTAGTGCACCACTCAAAAAAGCGTATTTATTAGTTTTTTAAACTATAATTTATTAAGTTTCCAATCATTCACAGGTTTTTCTGGTATGTTTGCCGGCTATTCTGGTTTAGTGCTTGCTCAAATTTTTTATGCGACGCCCCGATTTAGCTTCTACAAGCTCTCCAAAAATTTCTACGTGTATATGAAAAGCGAGTATTCGTTTATGAAGAAATGGCCTGAAACAGATTCCTTTGTCATCAGGGTATTGAGAGGTGCTGGAGGTGGTGCCTTGGCGGGACTAATTGCAAATCCACCCACTCTGATAATGCTGAGAATGCAAAATGATTTAAAACAACCTCCAGAGAATCGAAGAAAGTAAGTGAAAAACTGCAGTTACAGATATAGTGGAGTAAAATCGATCCGAAATTATGCCGGTCTTTTAAATTAAGGTATAACTAAATGAGACCTACAGCATCTTGAAGAGTGTAATTTTGACAGTCAAAGATGGACTTTGACAACTTTTTTTAGTAGAGCTGAAGTTTGCAAAATCTAATTTTTCATGCCTGAGAAGCAATTCGAGAAATGTGTTTTTCAAAACATGTATCGATGGTTAACGTGCAAAATCTCGTACGACGTTTTGGGTTAATTTTACAGGAGCAAGAAAAAACGTTTAATATTTTACCTATACCACATATTTAACCATTTATTACATTGAATGGAGTATTGTGGATTTACCTTTTATAGTAGAAGTTGAGAATATATTAATTTAAATTTTTTTGGCGGAAAAAATACTTATGAGCTTTTGCATCTTAAATATTGAAGGAAAAATCGACTTAGGAAGTTCTAACATACTTAAACATTTATTTCAAAACACACTATAATAACAAGCTAAAAACGTACTCTTCGCCGGTTTACTAAACTTTTTATATAGCCCGTCGGGCAGACCGCGAAAAGCCTTCTCTTTTTTGACCTACCCAATACTGAAGTATAACCAGATGGGACCTTCACTACGTATTAAAGCATGTTATTTTACATAGGAAATCAAAATTGACGACACTCTCCATTGGTCGAGACCGAAGATATAAGAAAAAAACTAAAAAAAAAGAAATTTAGAAATGTAAGATTTAATAAATATAACTTTAGAACTAAAACAGATAAAAATACAATTTTTTTTGGTTTTGACAAATAAACATTGCTTTTTAATTTGAAGTATAATTTATTGCAATAATTAAAAAATTAACATAAAAAAACTAGCAAAATTCAAAAAGATACACAAATCAGCAACATTTTTCTAATTCTTAACTCGCCATAATTCGCTTATATAACGAGGTATTCAATTCTTTCTTTCACCAAAAACTGACAAGTTTAATAGGCTTCATTTTGTCTCGATTAATGCTGGATCTAATTTTCTAACTAAAAGCGCTACAGCCCTTGAAACACAACGAAGCACAGTACGGCGGCGAAGACGCGAGGCTTCCTTTCCCGCCCCCGCTACTTTCTCGGCCCATCAAGAAACGTATCGGCTGCTGACCTCATTATTGTCTGGATAAATATTAATAAGTATATACTATTTTACTTACATGTAGGCTATTACAGTTTATGTATATTGTAGATTCATTTTCATCAATGGAGAAAAACTACGTTTGTTTTACGAAACTGCTGAAAGCAGTGAAAATCTAATGGTAAAAAACCAACTGTTACTGGCATCAGGTCTATTATTAATTGTGCAAATGAAAGAAAATATGCAATTTCATTAAAATTTTTATAAAACAAAGTGGTGGCACTTATTTGCACACCCTTCGATACCGATTTCATTATTTTTGTCTGACATCTTTTTGTAATAAATAACATTAGAAAAGATAATACGTATTGTCTCTGATATTAGTAACGCGATAAAAAAATGCAAGTGAGCCTTCATGTAGTTATAATAAAGAAAAAAAATCAGTTTAAAATAAAATGGCACTGTCTGATTTGTGGAAAATCCAGAAAAATTAAGAATAAATTAAGAACATCTTTAAGTACCAGTTTGTACAGGAACGGGTGCGGAAACTAGAAAAAAATATATATATTATTAAAGCTGCAGTGTTGCATTGTGATACAGAAATACAAGGCAGGTTACACATTTATTCAGATTTATTTGGGCTAATGGAAATTATCATAAAATTTATTATGCAAAATATATTAGCAAAAAAAATTAAATGTGTACAAACTAAACAACTGAAAGAAAAAAATTAATTTAAAGTAGCGTTAAATATTTTATTTAAGGAGGTTTATCTTGCTGTTTTGCAAAAAAGAATTCTTAACTCCAATATTTCTAAAAACACGCCTTAATGATATATTTGAAGAAATGACGGAAGAAAAATTTTATTATAGCAGTGGAAATATAAGAAAGAGATTAGAAAAGCATTTAAGCAAACAAAGTGTTTTGTGAACACAAAGAAAATACAACAACAGTTCATTCAAGTGATAATAAAGCTAAAAGGATTTTTGTTGTCAGTCACAAGTGATTCAGGCGAAGAAAACTTGGTTCATGAGAATGAATTGACAATTCCTGATAAAGCTGCCGGTATCTTAAGAGAAGCTATAGCAGGATGTTTTAAAACTATAAAAAAACACGATTACTAATCTGAATGAACATAAATGTAAACAAGAAGTTTCCGATTTGTTATAAACATTTATGTCGTGGATACTAAATATGTCAGGGCAGACAAATTTGATTTAAACGGTATTTCTATAGTAATGAAATTTATATTAATACTTATGGAAAAAAAACAATCAGCTTAGGCCATTTTTTTAATCCTTTACATATCACTACATGTGTTTCGTGCCGTTAGAAGAAAAAGAACTTAATGATATGCTTTATTCTTTTGGCTATGGTTATTCCTACGATGAAATACGTACATTTTTACGTCTTTAGCTAGTCACGTATTAGTAAAAACTGGTGACGACATTTTTATACCACCTGGAGTTCCTCCAGTAAGTTCTGAAGAAAACAATTACATTTATCGCAGCGATAATGGTAAAAATCCCACTAGGAATAGTATTATTTAAAAAAAGAACAGCCTATTTACACAAGCATATTTAGATCGTCTATCCAATTTTAACCGATTTTTACCCTTCCAGTTTACATGAAAACAAAAATATAGTTATGTACAAAAATCCAACTAATCGTTCAGAGCCTCTACGAGTTAGTGAAAGCATGGCAAATAATTGTTTTGATTATGTGGTTACCTCTGACATTTTATGGAAAATATTAAAATATACGAAGCAAAGTAAAAACTTTACTAGCTGGCATGATTTTACTTCCACATCCAGTGGAAGTATAGTAACGACAAAAAAATTTTTAAAAATTTTTATTGTTCAAATAGGCTTAGAATGTCATGAAACGTCGAGATTTCAAGTTTAAGCGAAAAAAAAATGTCTGTCTGTCTGTCGGTCTATAACTTTTTTTGTGCGCACGTTTACTCTGGAACCGTTTGAGATATTGACTTGAAATTTGGTACACATATGTACTTTAACAAGATCTAGAACTAGATTATATTTTCATCTTGTTCCGTCGAAGGGTTGGGGGGTAAATTGGGGTAAATTTGGAATAAATAGGTAAATCAAGCAGATAAGAGTTCATAAAATTGATTAGTATAGACAAGAGAAGCTGAGGTCTCAAAAAAAATTTTGGAATTAGCCACCCCCATTACCACCCCCACCCCATTATTAAAGGGGATGAAAAAAAAATGTGATTTAGTGTGTGTACAAGAACCAGAAAACTCAAAATATTTTTTTACTTTATCCATAAACAATTATTTCCAGATACAAAATTTTTTCGTTGTGTGACTTGGATAGAAAATCCGGATATGGAAGTAGTGATTCCTTGGTCAGCGGTTTTTACAATGATGTATCTGAAAATCAGTTATATATGTCTGATACCTACCTATTATTTTCACTTTATTAATGCACCACCCGCGTAGTACGACACCATATATAGCAGATTATTACAACTAATATCATATTATTTAATTTGATTTGTTAATTTTATCATCTTACAATAAAGGAAGATAATTCTAAAGCTTTTGTTACGGCCGCTGATTGTAGCCTTGCGCGATTTATGGTATGTATGGGATGTACCGGGAACAAGTGGGGAAGCCTCGCAATTCCGTCGCCGTAGCGCGCTTCGTTGTGTTTAAAAGGCTGTACCGCTTTTATTTACAGAGCTAGACCCAGCATTAATTGAGACAAAACGAAGTCTATGAAATTTGGCAGTTTTTGGTGAATAAAACATTCGAAGCTCAATACACAAACGAGTTACAATGAGTTAGACCTTTCAAAAAAATTGACAATTTGTGTACCATCTAAATCAACGTCAATTTTTTAATGTTAAAGTTATTATTTTTGTAATAAATTATACATCAAATTAAAGAGAATCGTTTGTACTATAAAACTAAAAAAAATATATAATTTTATCTTTTTTCGTTTGAAAGTTATTCGTGGTTGAATTTGAATTTTGTTATTTTCATTTTTTTTTGTTTTTTTCTTGTAACTTCAGTCTCGACCAATGGAGAGTGTCGTCAAAAGTGATTTCCTATGTAAAAAAACCTGCTGAATAAAATGAAATAGGCTTTATTTGGTTATACCTCGGTATTGGGTTAGTGAACGATAGAGCCAGCCATCCGACGTACTAATATAATTGTTACACATTCTATAGGATAGAATGTGCAGTTTTTTGTAAATAATGTTAGTTTTAGACATTTTTAATTGTATAGTACGAACTTAGTTGGTGTAAAATAAAGTAAAAATAAAAAAAAACTATACCTACCCCATGTGGGTTTCGAACATGGGACCCTTGGATTCCGAGTCAAAAGCGTAAGAACTACCTAACACGTAAAAAAATGTAAAAAATGTAAATTTTTACAAAAACATAAAAATCAAAAAAAAAATTCTCAAATTTAAATCATTAATAACATTTTTATTTACTGATCGATTTTGTTCAAAAACAATAGGGTTCTTCCTCTAGCTAACACTAACTTACTGTTCAAATTTCAATACAATCGGACTTTTCTTTCTTAAGTTATCGTGCTTACAAGAAACGTGACGGACGGACAGACGGACGGACAGACAGACGGACATTTTGAAAGTTGTTCAGAATTCGTTCACTAACACAATGATATGAAAATTTTTTCTCTACGAGCGATATTTACGATTTTAGAAATGTGTCGATCAAATACAATATACTCTTCGTTTTTACGAAGAGTATAATAATATCAAAGTAAAACGTATTCCCAAAATGTTAGAAGTAATAGAACAATGGTTATTTAAGTAAAAGTGAATCATAAAAAATTTAAAAAAAAAATATATCTTGCATAAAACCACTAAACTAAACCAAACTAAACTAAACGAGCTGACAACGTGTTTCCCGAGCATATAACCCAGTCACTATACATAAAAAAGGTCAAACCTCTAAAAAATCCAACCTAAGATTTTCCAACGGGATTCTCTTTATTTCAGGGCCACAAATAATTTCTAAAAAAGTCCATAAAGCCGACAGCAGGTCAAATGTCAAGAAAATCGGTTTTTCTTAAATATCTCGTAAATTGTTGGTTTTACGCTAATTTTGGTTATTATAGAATTTGTTCTTAAGGTAAATATGCATAAAAAAGGTTCTATACAAAATTTACGTAGAACAAATAGTTTTCGAGATATTGGTCTGAGAAACTTCGGAGCAAAGTGCAGGCGCCACTATTATATACGTAGAGTGTTGTATATAGATAACATGAATACAGAGGAATATCGTTTATGACATATAGTATCGGAAGGTCCTGGATTCGGTATTGCATAGTTTCAACGACTTAACCGACCGCCCACAGTAAAAGCGTCTACCAGTGCTCTACACTCAAAGAAATAGTATGGGTAAATTCAACAAAAAAAAAATGGTTAACTAACAATATCGTTAATTTTGTTAAACCAAACTATATTGATGGTATTTTTAAACAAGAGGTGATTGTTATTTTAATTAATAAAAAGTTGTCGTACAACAAAACAAACATTAACTTAAAAAATAGATGAATAATACTATTGTTTTGTTCGTCTGACTATTATTTTGTTGAATTCTGTGAAATTAAACTAGATAATAGTATATTTTATTTTTAACTATTATCGAATTGTAATTCTAACCCAGTATTAGTTCGCTGTACTATTGTACTTGGTAGACAAACCAATATTATTGTCGTCTTCTAGAAGTTCTAAAAGAATTACCATAAAATTTTCTTGCTTACCACGTAGTCTATTACAGAAATTATTCCCAGATGACGCCACATACAAATCACTGACAATAATCAATCATGCATTATCTCATATTCTGATGAATTTATAGAAAATTAATAACATGATTGCAATGTTCAAATTCTACTCAAGGATCATCGATATATTTGGATCAAAAAGGATAAGATAGAGTGGAAGGCTCGCGTACACATGCCATCTATCGAGTTCTAGGCAGCAACTTCATATTTACAGGCATCGGCATCAATGAAAGAGATTGTCGTCTATACTATTGACCTTGGGCATCGAGCAATATCGCGTCTGTAATCAACAGGTGCGTTTTTTTGCTACAATTCTGACACCGGAATATCAAATCTTGTCGTTTTTTGCTCGCCATTCTGATTCCATACACATGAATGTCGATGCCATTATTCGTTATTTAAGAATCCTAAGAAATTTGTCACCTCCCACCTAGGAATTTCAGTTTTGTCGTTTTATTGGTAAATATAATTCTGGAATTTTTAACGCTACCGGTCGTGGACAAAAAAACGCACCTAACCTTACAATCATCCAATGGTAATCAATGGTGATCATAATAAAATGTCACACGTAGAAAAAGCAAATGAGTATTATATGTGTAAAAAAATTATAGTTTTGATTATAGTTATAAAGTACATAATGGTTGTGGCCTGCAATTTTCCAAACTGCCGTAGAAGAAACGATAAAGATGAAGGATATGGGTTTTTTATGGTCCTTAAGGAACCCGAAATGCCCGAAATGTGAGTAAGATCCCAGATGCCAGTTTGATTTGAAATTGTTATGAAAATATACTACCAGCTTGCTACCCTCCGTGTTATACAAATTTCTAGTTATAAGTTATTATACAATGTCATTTGTAGAATATTTTATAAATTATTTATACTATTTACATTCACTTATTACTAGTAATATTTGTTTTGTTAAGGGTGCAATGGCTATTTCTTAAAATAAAATAATTTTTTTCACGTTTATCGCTTCTTTTTTCCTTAATTTCTAAGAAATCCAATGGCACGAGTGCGGTGCCTCGAGAGTTTAAATTTCCCGGTAATGGCGGTAGTGGGCAGTGGGGGATTTAGTTACGCATCTGACCTGCAGAGGGCGCCGGCTCGGTATTTCCGAATTTAAATTTCCCGCTAAAAATTGAAGGCTGAAAGTTCCTTTACGAGCCCGACCCGCGCAGGGTGCATGGATTGAGGACCTTGAGTTCCAGTTTCCCGCTATGTGTGGTAGTGGGGGGATTTCATGCTGCCTAGGACTCGCCCAGGTGGCGCAGGAAAACCTTGTACGGAAAAATATATTATGGCCATATGGAACCTTCCACTCTATCTTATCCTTTTTGATTTGGATGGATCTTATAAACGATCTCTAATCTTTGGTTTGGGTGGTCTAATGTCTCAATACTGAGATTTTGGCTAACCAAAAAAAAACTTCATCATAAATAAAGTGTAGATCAACCTAAAAATTAGTTGGTGAACAAAAAACAAAGTCGTTGTACTATTTAATTGTAGACTAAATTGAAAATGGTTAGTGAACATAAAAAAATGTCATTGTACTATTTAATTTGTTACAAGAAGATATGATTATTAAACTACTATTTGTTTACGAAAACAAATAAAGTTGTATGACTATTCTTTTCTGATTGATTTAACTATGAAACTAGATAGGCGCGATTTCATATGCTCTTTTTGGTTGAATTTACCTATCATTTTCTTTGAGTGTAGAAGAGGGGCAAATAGTGACACACGCGCATCAAGAAGATTGCTATTAAAAATTAGGGATGGCTGATCCGAATATTTTTACGGATCAGTTCGGACCTAATCCAGTCCAGAGAAGAACCTAGTCCAAAGATCAGTTTCAGTTCCTAGTCCATGCTAACCAACTCGCATGGTGAACGGCTGAGCGGACCGGCAGATAAACTGGACTGGTGGAAAGGGACTCGTAATCTTGTACTGTACTAGTCGTACTCGATAAGTTCAACCAGTCCATACGTCTATAAAGTGCGCGCGCCGCACCGGGTCTCTAAAAAGTTCAGCCGGACTCGGGGTACTCGGACTAATATTCGTACCTGCCGTATTTATTAGTTGAGATCAGTTCCACTAGTCCAACCCACCGGACCTGTTCCAAAGTATCAGTTCCAGTTCGGGTTAGCCAACCCTATTAAAAATGTCAGTACCATTTATTCAAAGGAAGGATGTAGTTGGCTCTGTCCAGCATATGTAATATTATTACGTGCTTTAATAACTGAAATTATTTAACCCGTTTTACTTTCAAAACGAGTCAAATAATTCTTTACATTTCCCGCAGACAGAGCTGCCCACGCACATGTCGTGGGGAAAGCAAGTGGCACGAGTAGGATGTGTTATACGATAAAAAAGAATAGCCTAGTTGCTTCGCTCTCGCTTGCTCTTATTGCCGTACCTGATCAAACGCTTGCCTATGCTGTATACCCGCATAATTTCTATTTGAGATGTCCCTGAAATGGACACTTCTTCATAATAATAATAGTAAGGGCTTTTAGTAGTAGCTTCCCAACATTCCATTGCTTTATTTCAAAAAAGAAAAATAAATGCATTTAAAACATTACAAAAAAGACCAGATTTACAGGAAGCATTCAAAATAAAAAACTGTTCCAAAAATTTGCTAATAAATGAGCCTGTGCAATTGTCGTCACTTCCACCTACAGCAGCAGCCACTCAACAACATCTATTCAGGGTACATTACCAGGTTCAAACTTGGCTGGGAAAAGATTTAGACCCTCAGCAATGGGGTTGAACTTTAAACAATAATTTATTAGAGTCAGCAACTACCCTGATTCCTCCTGCACCAGATGAACTTCTCAATTCTATTTTCTGCAATTGCACAAAAGGTTGCCCAGTAAACATTAATGTAACTTTACCTCTCTGAGAGGTAAGATTAATAGAACATTTTTATATAAAATATTTTACATAATTTTACCTAGCATATACGTAAAATAATATCATATTTAAGTCAACATATTAACTTAATTACTTATACACAAGTTTACATATTTGCTACATAATTTTACTTAAAAATGTTTACCTACTTCATTTTACGACATCGAACTCATGGAACGCGTCAGTGTCGCACGCCAGTGTAAAATGATGTAAAATCTAACGTTTGTGTTTTTTGATCATTTTTGTGAAAAATTGTGGATGATGTCTTTTAATAACTTTGATGCAGAAGTGTGAACCATAAAGCGTTGTGACTTCTTTAAATATTATTTTGTTTGGACGTTTTATTAGTGTAGAGGTTAGGTGCAAACATAAACATGCCCTCTTGTTGGCGAATTTGGTGTACATACCTATATTGAAGGTGCAGCACCATTTTCCAGTGAATGACCCAAAAGTAAGTTTGTGTTGTACCATTTTTATAAAGATATTTATTTAAATGAAACGTAATCTTTTTATAGGTTAGAATTATTTCATGGGCAATCGTTATTCTCGACAGACAATTATATCATTACATGGATTTTGTTACACAAAAGCTGTACGTTGGTGCTGCTCCCACATTATTAAGTTCAACTGAATCCAGCGTAAGAAGTTGTAATTCAAGCGAACCTAGATCACAAGCTTTTGCGAAGTAAGTACTATAGCACCTACTTTGTGTTCGTTATTGTCAAAATAATTCAGAAAAATTAGATAATAACCTTAGGACAAAACCATTGCCCCTTTTTAGGGGATAAAAGAGGTGGTAACCAAAAACTGATAATTTTTTTTTTAATATCAGAATCGGTTTCAACATGTTAAAAAACAGGATTAGATGGTTCTGATCAAAAGCGCAGCCCCTTTTCTTGTTGTCTTGTGATTAATGATATTGCTTGTATCGCCATTAAACAAAATTAATTTGATCATTATAAAACTACGAAGAAAACTAAAATTGTCTGAAACTTCATGGTTAATTTTGTTGCAATAAATTAAGACAATTAAGATTTGTCATTATTAAAAATATGCTTCTGGTAGAATTAAATCATCTTGGTAAAGGTCCCCGCACATTTTCTTATATCAAATGGCTCTCGGTGAATGTAATAGTATAATATAATTTAATATTTATACAAAAAACGTTTAAGAAACAGTAACAAGTTCGAAAATTGAATCTTTGATTGTTTACTTTTCAGTGGCGTTAATTAACAATTTGTTTATATTACTGTTAAAGAAACTACTTTTGTCATGGGATTCTCACAAGATTGATGCACTCGTCTACAACTTATGCATGAAAAAAGTACTGCTTTACACACTTGTTGCATAAATAAGTAGGTATTTTAAAATTATTTAAAACAATTTTTTGGCAATTATTTAACAAATGCATTTTTTTCATGCTTCACGGCTGCCAATTGGCGTAGAAAACCCCGTTTTTTAAAATTGTTTCTTTTTTGTGATCTTTTGAAGCATTCTTATAATTTTTAATTGTTTAATTCTGAGAAAAAACGTTCTTTATAAAAAATTTAAAATGATTTTAAATAGTTTAAAAAAATTTTGCTAACACCACTGAAGAGTAGGAGAAAAATCTACATTCTAAAACAAATTGTTCTATGACTTGATGCACTTAAACAGTCAACGGTTCAATTTTCGACTTTGTTATTGTTTTTTTGGCGTTGTTATAAACATTTCCACTTGAAATTTGGTGTGATGATTTAATAGGCTTATTTAGCATATTTTTTTATTACATTTTGTAAAAAAATCTCTTAATTTTAGAGCGAAATTCAAAAAACCAAGATATTCTAAGATCTAAGAGGCTTTAAAATTAATCAAGAATATAGAAGCTGCGTGAAGTCATTCACTCCTAGTTGCATTTTCATTCCCCTTTTTTTTGGCAGTTATATGCTGCATACTCTTATGTTGAAATACTCCAATAGTCCCCAAATCACCATCTCTGACAGATTAGACAAATCTGATTTTAAATAGCTGGGTTTTAACAGTGTAAACTCAACTTTGAGGCAGACTTTCGGATTGAATGACAGCACTTTGAGCACATCGTTTCATGTTTAAAGCAGTATACTTCTGAAACTTATCGGATCGACCTCAAATTTTCCATTCCATTGGAAGCGTGTTTTCGTAAAGTTTTGTTAAAATATATACATTATTATTTAAGCTATCATAAATTGTTTAATAACTTAACAAATTGATCAAAATAGTTTGCATCTAGTTTTCTTCACAATTTAGTAAAGGGATACAAGCTATATAACCAGATTTACTACACTATACAGGGTGCGCCACTTAAAACTCCCCAGACTTGGGCACATCAACTTGTAGACATTTTTAAAGCCTTTAAATATCCATACAGACTGATTAATTTTTTTTTGAATGGTTAAGAAAGGAAACTTAATTTCTTTGAATATTTTTTTACCTCACGATTTATGTTATTAAAATAAAAAAACTTAAGAAATAAAAAATTTGCAATTTCCTACTTAATACATTTTAATATAAGTTTTTGTTACTGTTTTATTACGCTGAATATTGTTTGTGATATGTCTTTTACAGATAAAGCATAAAATTATTATTTACATTCCTTTCAAAGTAATTAAAAAAAAATCAGTTTGGAGTGTTTTTAATTCCTTTCTCTAAAACCAAAAAGAATTTCGAATATGACGTAATAATATAAATTGAAGCTAATTAAAACCTTTATAAGAAAACATTAATGTAGTTCATGCACAGGGTGACGTAAAAAAATATTCAAGGAAATTAAGATTTCTTTCTTAACAATTTTTAAAAAAAATTTTTTTAAATGCTTTAAAAATATCTACAATTTGATGTGCCTTAAAAAATAAGAAAATTACAAGCCTGGGGAGTTTTAAATGGTGCACCACCCCGTATATGAAATAGACTAATATTTCAATTATTTTCACAGGTTGTGTAACTGATGTTCAGATAGCAAATGTCAGAGTGATGAAGGCTGACCAAAGAACGAGTACAATCAGAAACGACCCGAGAAATGCTTAACACTTATTGTAGATACTTAGTTAACTTGAATATAGAATAGTTACACAAAAGACACTAGTATTAATCTCTCCTAAATCAACAGTTAATAAAATAAATTAAATGAAATTTGAGCTTTACTAGGAATGCAAGGCAAGATAGGTAGGTGGGTATACATCAGTGGAGAAGAAAAAATATCGTATAGCTGCTTTCTAAAGAACATATAGGTCACTATCAAGTGGTTGAATATACATACACTGAAAAAAAAATGGTTTGATTCAAGCATATATTGGTTTATATATACGCAAATAAATGTATTCTTCATATAAAACAAATACATTTGTGGCAAGTAATCAAAAGCTGGTAGTAAATTAATTATTCTTGAAATAAATGTACTTGTTTTATATGAAGAATATATTTATTTGCGTATATATATAAACCAATATATTCTTGAATCAAACCATTTTTTTTTTCAGTGTATATGCTACATTATAAAGAGATAAAATTAGTTACCTATGCTTTACATAGCAAGTGGTTGAATATACATATACGCTACGTCATTTGTTCTATACCGTGAGGTCACAGTGTTACCTCTTCACTATGTAAAAATCATATGCACATGTTGCTGACATTTCGCAGAGTATGCACATATGATTATGCGTCACATTTTACATAGCACGTTACTTCTGCGAAACTTAGTTTACGTAGCATTTACGTATATGCTATATATTTATGTTTGCTGGGTGTGGCACCAATTGTGGATGCAGAAAAATAGGATTGCCATGTTCCGCAGTGTGAGCTCTTGTCGGGGCCAGTCGTGTCTCAATACGATGTCCGAGGATACAGCCGTTGAATCTGAGTTTAACGATGATGAAGACGAACTCATTTCGTTATTTTCCGCTGAGATGGTTGTCGACGAAGATGAAAATATTGAAGAAGTGGAAACAGAAAATAGAAGAAAAAGAAGTCACCATAAAGACGAACCATAATCAACAAAATTATAATATAACTTGTAACCCATGGATTAGGCCTATAGGGGACATCATGTAAAAAAAAACGCGCCTTGTATTCTACCTCAAAGGTGGTGCAGAAACGAATGCAGCACAATGTCCGAGTTTTCTCAATATTCTTAAAAACCATTGGTTCTACGTAAATTTTGTATAAGACCTTTTTTATGCAGATTTATAACACAAACAAATTATAATAATCAAAATTAAAAAAACCGATGATTTGAGATATTTGAGAAAAACCGATTTTCTTGACATTTGACCTGCTGTAACTATTGTTGGCGTCCAGTTGGCTTTATGGACTTTTGAGAAATTATTTGTAACGCTAAAATAGAGAAAATCCCGTTGGAAAATCTTAGGTTATATTTTTTTAGAGGTTTAGAGGTTAGAGGTTTTAGAGGTATATATAAAGTGACTGGGCTATATACTAGGGTGGAGCGAAATTAAACGGATTTTCTTTTTTTTTTCTATTTCAGGATGGGCTAGTATGGAAAAGTTGCCAATAGAGTTGTACTTGATGGTAAAAAAAACTGGGCGCTGTGCGATGTCGTTTAGAGGTTCCCCCAAGACCCTAAATTATTTTCATTCGTATTGACTAGTTTATGCGACCATTGCAAGCAGCTCTTCGCTTGTTTTTCATGTTTTATTAACATAAAAGACAACCCAGACACGAGGAGGTGGCTGCTTTTCGAGTTCCACCACCTTCCCCCACCTCCTCCTACCACCCCCACAGGTACCAGCACTCTCAATATTTCATGTTTATATTTGGTTAACATCAAATTTATATTGACCTTTAGTGTTAAAATGAGGCATTTGTGTCCATTCGTGATCGAATGAACCCATCTCGGTTTTTTCCCCACAAACTGCCATTGAAGCTTCAGTCACTAATTTTACGCTTCTTTCAAGAGCTTGAGTGTGACAGGGGTATTTAGTAATTTCTATGTTGGTAGGATATTTTATCATATGCAAAATATCTTCATTAGACATACTTGTTAGTAACGGAGGTTCCGTTAATTCACAAGATTTCCAGTCAATTAGCTCAACGAAATCTGTTGCATTAAAATTTATTATCGGAATTTTAAAAAAATCTGATGCTTTCGTGCCTTTTTTGCTTTTCTTGTTGACGAATTTTCAACAGGCGACGATAACCCAGTGTCCTAATAGTCTCTAACTTATCTGTCATCATGGAGATTAAAATATTTTCTGGGTGTGCATAAAACCCGTTTCTTTGAATGACGGAATCAATAATTGACAGAATTTTGTTGTCAAATACTCTGGACCATTTTATCATATTTAACAAATGCCGAGGACCGTCTTTGCATGATGGTTTTAGCTTAATATGAAACCAGATTGATGCATAAACTTTCATCACATATTCGCATAAAGTTTGAAGATTTTTTGATACATTTTCTGTGGAAACATAAAGCCTTAATATTCGGTTTGCTGTTGTTAGCCAACGAGAGTGTGCTAGTTTTCCTGGATTTCTATGAAGCAAATTTTCTGTGCAAACACCAGAACCAGTTGCCTGACATATGTCCCACAAATATTTTTGGTCAGTGCTCAAGGTTTTAGGAACCAGTTTCGGTAAATTTTCGCTCTGTATTGGGAGACAAGTCGTCACAGGCAAATTCTCGCACGATTCCAACAACTTTCCAATGGAACCAGAATATCCAGAAGGTCCAGTCGTATGACCATCTAAATCCTGCAGTAACTCATTACCATGAAAAAGGCAGATGAACCATTGGAGTGGACGCCGAAGATGTAATTCTAATAATCTAATAGCCCCATTTTTCAAACCAGTATTTACGGCAGTTCCGTCACAACCTACAGCAACTAAATTGAAGAAATCTGTCTTGTCTTCTAGGAATTTAATGGTTGCTTTTTATTATTTTATGCCGATCCTGATATTGGGGTCACATGACCGATGTACTTTGATTCGGGTTCTGCTACTAATACAATATGTTCTTCGGTTATAATTCTCCTATGAAATTTTCCTCCTTTCATCTCTTGTGAAAGCGTCTTATCCTTTCTACCGTCAAAGTAGTCCTCTTAAAGAATCCTTGTTTGTATTTTGAAACTCAGCTCTTTTTCGTTTTCTAGCACGTCGTATCTTACTTCTGTCAATTATTTTTGATGCATCATGTGAAGTAACAATTTGTAAATCCTCCAAAACAGCAGAAGCTATTATAGCTGCAGATCTGTCAGAGACACCTGTTCTATCACATGCTTTCGCTAGCTTTGGCAGAGAAATTCTCATCTGTCCAACAGTTTCTCGAGATTGCGAAGTTGAAGCAATTGGATTTTGATAATCAACTGTATCTGACATATCTGTTGTGTCTGAACTATCTAATTCGTGCGTAGCTGTTGTAGATAACTCTTCTATGGTGTGTGTATCACTTTCACTTTTAAAATAAACTGCTTCCTTTGAGAGCCTAGAAATTTCTTTAGATTTTCTTTCAATTCTTTTCTTTATCTTTTGACTTTCAATATCAATTGAACTAATCATCATCTGTCGCTGACTTCTTTGGTCTACTAAAAAGGTCCGTTCTTTTATAGGCACTTTCACTGTACATTTACATAAATTAAAATCCGTACATTTACAAGAAGTTATGTCAAAAAGCGTACGATTTGCGTGGTCTAGGAAACTTGTTATTTTATTAGTAGTACCTTCCGTTTTTCTACATTTTAAAGGTTTTTTTTAGTGTGTGATATTTCTTATAATAGACTTTTATCATATCAGTAATCCTTTTATGTGACAAAGCACGTAAAGAGGCTTTAACCCAAATGTTTTCTAATGATTTAACAACAATTTCCGTAATTTCAGAAATATTTGGCTCTTTTTTGCATGTAAGTTTTAACTGGTACCTAATCCACAAAAAATGTTTCATAACATCACTATAAGTCGGCAAAACATTACTTCCTAGTTCTTTAGGGGCACCAAATACTACACAAAATGTATCTGTTCTTGTTTTAGGCATTTTGAATGTCGCACTAAGTTTTCACAAATAAACTAACACAATCCACTGCTAGATACAAAATGCAACTAACTCGCCAGCAGTGTTGCCAACAGAGCTTTCTATAATTCTCCGCCTACTGCCTTAAAATTCTCCGCAAATCGAAGAAATTCTCCTCAAAAAATAAAATATCAAAATTTTCTATACAACAAAAATATATTGATCTTTATTTACTTCTCAATATGTAATCCATTAGTCTATTACTAATTTGCACAAATTGATATTTTAATTCATCAGTGATGAATTAATAAAACCTGGTTGTGATGAATCAGCCCAACCAGGTATAGAGCACGCTTGAGATTAGTGAACTCTATATACATACTGGAATGAGTATGAACAATTAGGAACCTATTGTTCCCTTTCAAAGAAACTTTAGAGATAAGCTAAATTTGGAGGCACTCTGGCTCCCTCTGACTTGTAAACTAATTATTCAGGAAACTGAGACAGGTAACCTTCAAATATGGCTTTCTCTCTCTAAAGCTTCTTCCAGCTCCAGCCTATCGGTCCTCACTCCTTTCTTTGTTTTTGAGTGTAGTGTGTTTTACACTATACTCAAAATCAGCTGAAAATTCAGTGTACATGAGTGTGATAAAAGCAATGGATTGGACAAGTGTAATTGAAATTGAAATTTTACTAATTTATTTTTTTTCGAAAGCTTTCTGGAAGAATCCCTCAGTGAATTGATCATCTAAGAAAAATTGTTAGATTAGGTAAATAATACATTCCTATACGGTATTTTTTATAGTTACCATTTCTTAGAAGATTAATTACTTGTGGGTCATCCTCCAACCTGCAATTTTGAACTGAATTTCTTCAATTTTCCTACACCAATACACAAAAGATAATTCACCTAAAAGTCCAGAAACTACCCTATTAATTCAAATATTTCTATTGCTCATGTCCAGTGCAATTCACACCTGCCTTCGACCAGGTGGAGATAAGCTACACCAGTGCTGACCAGTGGACCTTACACTGGGCAAAGGAATGGTAAAGTGTAGTATATGTAACACCATCTCTTTGCAAAGAAACGACTTTGGATAATTCAGTGTAGTTCAGTGCTACACTTCGAATGCAAAGGAAAGGACCTAGTATTCAGCTCACTACTTGAGATCATTGGTCGACAACCGGCCTCTGTTGACCCTTAATGAAACTAAATACGCACATATCGCCATCTGTTAACATTTACATAAACTCCTAAACTGCAAAAAAACAGATAGGTACATTACTTTATTATTTGTTTTAATAAAGAAAAAATTATAAATTCTGTCACCCTATATTCTCCGCCAATTCTCCGTCAAAAAGGCATTCTCCGCCAGATTCTCCGCAGGCAGTCAAATTCTCCGAAAAGCGGAGAATTCTCCGGCAATTGGCAACACTGCTCGCCAGATCTAAACAAACAAAACGCTCAACTACATCCCCACTACATTTGACCTTGAGACATTTCTTGCTGTTTTTATGCAAGCAAACAGCAATAACAGTAAAATTAAGATATGTTGCTACAATATCTAGGTATGTATTATATGTTAAATTATGAACTTTCAAAGCTTTTGGGGAACCTCAAAAATTCATCCGATGAAAGTGAGTTTTCACTATGTTATTTCTGATTATAAATCACAACTTTTGCGCACTAGCCGTTTTTCGATTTCAAAAAATAAAAAATTCGCTCCACCCTACTATATACTACTGCACAAATAAAGCATAAATCCTAGTAAGTCAGCAGAACCATATACTGCAATGCATAAACAAAGTTGTCAAAATCTCGTAAGTCGGACTAACTTTGTTTTGAATGAGATAGTTTTAGGAGCTTTTGATAGAAGGCTCCACTGGTTTTAAATTTAGATACAGTTATGTGGTTTTGTAGTTTAAAGGACATCAATACCTATAAACTGATGGCATTTTAAAGTGAAAACTGCAAAAAAATCGACTTATGAGGTTTTGCACTTTAACTATCGATATCGCGATTTTAAACCAACGGTTTGAGCTATAATTACGAATTTGTTGAAACTTAACCCAACGAACTAGAGCGCTTCTAATAGAACTCACTAAATTTTCGAAATTTTCGTCTTTAAAAGTCGCAAAGATTCCCACAAATTAAGGGCGCCGGAAACAAAGGTTAAATTTATTTAAAACCATGACTGCGTAGTTCGAAAATTTCTTCTAAATTCCTGAACTGATTAAAAAGAAATTTCAGAAGCTTTGAGAAAAAACTCGATAGAGTGGTACTGGACTATTGCAAACTCACGAAAAGTTATATTTTTTTCTTGCCAAGCTGCTAAACATCCTCTAACTTTGAACCTAATTTTAAAATAATAAAAAAGATATTATCTATATTATCTTATTGATATTAGTCTGGTTTCATCTGGTATAGTATCTGAAACATATCAATATTTAAATTTCAATTTTTTATTAATAGACCGTGGGATAGTGACAGATTTTTTGAAACGTTTGGTTCCTATCTGGCCTTTTGGGAGGCTTTTGTGCCTGATTTGTACTAACCATTTTCGTGTTTATCAAACGGTTATCCAGGGCCCCTCAGCGGAAAACAGAAAAGAAAATTTCATGAAAATGGGCAATTTCAAACGTTTTGTTCCTATCTGGCGTCAAGTTAGACTTAAATTTTAAAGAAAACCATCCGACGGAAGGTTATCGCCAGACAAATTCCGTGGGCCCTAAGGCCCGAAATTTCAATCCGAAGTTGTAAGAAAAATGGCCCAGAATCAAACGATTTAGTTCTTATCTGGGAATTGTATATATTGGTAAATAGATTATAATTATCGCGATATAACAAACGCCAGACAAATTCCGAGGACCCAACAGTGAAAAAATTATTGTTCAAGTTGTCAACTATTCCGCGAAAATCAAACGATTTACATTCATCTGGCATTTGTTTTTTTGTTAATATTAGCGCGAAAAAATGCCATTTTTCAAACAATTTATTCCTGTCTGGCATTTGGATTTTAAAAAGATGTGTTAATAAATAAGCTATATTTCTAGTCCCAGATAAAAATCTTGGGCCCAGACGTAGATATATTTAGCGAAAGTATTGAAAAATCAAAAAACAGTCCTGTAAAAATCGATGCATTTTCAAACGATTTACACTCGTCTGGGATTTAGATGATAGTATACCAAGTGTTCCATTTTTCACGTTACATTTTGTCAAATTCAAACCTCAAAAACTTTTTAAATTTAAATGAAACATCCTGCATTTTTTTACATCATGTTATGTAAACTTAAATTCTCTTCTCTCTAGTATCAGCATTGTAGGGATTAAAGTTACAACTTTTTGAGATATTCGCGATTTTCTTAAATGTTCTAGAATTTTTAATAAAAATTGCCAATAACTTAGCTATGATTAGACACAATCAATAATGTCAGTCATTCTCTTATATCAAAAAATGCCAGCACTTTTAAATAACACCCACGAAAGCTTTTTAGATTTGTTTATTATTAAGTTATGTAAATTTAAATATATTATAAACTTTACTAATTTCAATACGGGTGATTATATAATATATCCAATAATTTTCGCGATTTTAACCATTTTCTTGGGGCGACCGCTCGTTTCTTATGCATTTTCATATGTATATATTATATTCTCTTCTCTCTGTCCTTTTTCTTTCGCCGACCCTGGACATTGCAAAAGAAATGTAACGGCCAGAGTACAAACTATATGGTCCTTTTTAAATTAGTACCCTGTCTTATAGTACATCTCATTTATTAGATATCAGCGATATAAAAAAGATCGTAAAAAACATAAACGGTACCGGCCGCTTATTAGTATACTCAAAGCCGGATTTAGGTGGTGAGGGGCCTGGTGCAGTTATTTTCCGGGGGCCCCTTACCCTTCCTTATCCACCTTATTTTAATTGACAAAAGCTTTTTTAAATGATTTACACTGCAATTATTTATAGGATTATATTTGTTATTTTTTACATAGGTAGATAAAATACATATTTTATATACTACATTATTAATATTTTACTTGCGTTTTGTAAATGAATTTTTTTGCCTGGGGTCCCTTAGGGGCCCCTCGGACGCGGGGCCCTAGTGCAGTTGCACCACTGCACCATGGTAAATCCGGCAGTGAGTATACTGCCTGCGCTTAGTCGTACAGTCCACAGGACCCGACTTAAAATGTATTTTCAGTTTCAAACAATTCAATTGTAATAATAACAAATAATTAAATAAAATACAATTAAATCCACGTTTTTACGCCCATCTTAGCCAAAAATAACTGGTGTTCTCATAACAAAATTTCTAACGACAATTTTTTCTGACATTAGAAATGTAAAATAAGTATGTTTACCAAAATTTACACAAATCTCAACTATACTAGTTTTTCTCATTGCTCAGCAAGAACCAACGAGAAGGTATAAGCATATCCCTTGCCAGGATAGGATGGTGGTAGGATTGTTAATTAGGGAGTGCGCTGTAAAAAATGTATCTAAAGTTACATTGATTGATGTAAAAGTACTTTGAAAGTTTGTTCGATTTTCTATGAAATTGTACATAATTTATTTATTTTTACCAGGACTTTCAGGGCAAAGTTAAACATATTTATGGTTTATTACATAAAGTAAATTAAAACAATTTTCCATATAATTATGATAATTATGTATGAATAACATAATAAAATGATGTAAACCCAAGGAACAATTTTGGATTCTTAAATATATACAAGGGTGCTATAAAACTATTTATAAAATGCCTTGAAAAATCTATTTTGCTGTAACAATATCCTTAATACCATCATAAAGCGACTTGTAGACTAAAAGGGCTCACCATTATGAAGGTTGTTAAGACCTTTTTAAATTCCACCATAAAACTCCTTAGTGAGGCATAGTGCTGCTCTTGAAAACCTTGTTCAGGCCGTTTTAAAACCTTTCTTAAAACCTATTGGAAGCTTTTTTATTAGCTTCCTACATTTCTAGAAAACACCTAGAAGGCTACCTTTAAACTGGTTTTTAAAACTCTTATAAGTCCATATTAGAACTGAGAAGCTATAAAAATGTCCACGAATGAATCCAAATAATTTTATTATTGCATTTATTTTTTCTAAACTGATTTAAGCAAACACACCATCAGACTTATTGAAGATAAAATGGAATTTGAAATTTATAGAGCGTAGAGTGGCACTATAGCCTCTCTAAGGCCGATTTTAAAGACATCAGGTATGACAAAATAATTAAAACCAACGTCAGTTTATCGTTAAAACTACAACAGAAAGGCCTAAAAAACAAGGGGCCTCAGAAATAATAATGATTTTAATATCCATACAAAATTTGCATAGACGTGTAATCAGCAAATTTAAAAAAGTAGGCTGCTTCTCGGTTCCCACGGTAATTTTCAGTCGTTTCTTGTAATTCTACCTTAATTCTACCTTAATTTGCTAAAGAAAAAATAATTATTATTAATAATTATAATTGTGAGATTGACCTTGAATGTTTTTATATAACAAGAGAAACATGGCCGGCCAAATAAAAACCTAATTGTCATTAAACTATATATTCTAATAATGGTAATGACCTAGATCATTTTCTCTAAATGAAGTCCTTTTAATCTTTTTGTATACTATCACAAATAATCCCTTCCTTACAAAAATGCAAATGCACTTGGCGAAGATCACATCGACTTGATAAAAGCTGTAATAAAACGTTTGGGACGTTGACATTTGATACAAAAAACTTAAAACTTAACCTCAAAATAATTTATGTTTACTTTAGTCTTTCTTTTTTGTCTACCATAAAAATTGAGCAGGATGCAGTCATTTGAATAGACACATGTTGTTTTTAACTTTATTATTTGAGATAAAAAGTTAATTTCATTAGTGAATTGCTTAAGTACAATTAAAAATTTTGTCACTTTTAAAAAAAATTGCTTATTTTGTAACAATTTGTTCAAAATTTATTGTATAAGCAAATAAACGTATTAAATTTTAAATCTATATATCTTAACTTTACATTGAGGACAGTTAGATCAAATTATGGAAGGAATAGTTGTCAAAATTGACATTTGTCAATGACGTATACATGGAAAAATTTCAAATTTTCACAATTTTTAAAAATAATTGGTCAAAAAATATTATTTTCAAAAAACACAGATTACCTTTGAATGTACCATAATAATTGAAATATAATACTGACTTTATTGGACATAAAGAAAAGAGAATGTCAATTTTTTTTTAATTTTTCAAAGAATTAATTTTTGGGTAATTTTCCATAAATAGCTCTAAAATAAGCGGCTTATAAAAGAATTTTACTAAGGTTTTTGTTACATTTTAATAGGCAGTTTCAAGACTGTGCTAAGAAATATTCGTTGACATTTCATGTGTTTGTGGATGACGTGTATACGTGGATGCAAAGATAAATACAACACACATACTAGACAACCCCCAAATCCAAAACCAAGGCTTTCCGGATGGAGGTTACATATTTCAAAAAGCGTAGAAAATATTCATTATTATCCACCAATATTGCTAATGTCGAAGATGAGGATTGAGCACAGTACAAGACAGTGTGACGAAGAGTGCTCACCACTAACATGCTTTAGCCTACTGCGCTACCGTATCGACTCTCGGTAATTTTTAATAATGGCAAACTGTACTACGAGCAACTTTTTCCAAAAGTGAAAATATATTAAAATCAAACCGAATAGGAGACATCAATCTCACCAAGACATTTGACAACCTCATTTCACCAATACCACCTTGGACCAAAACACTGCCCTCAATTATTACATCTCTGTGTAAATATAAGAAGCATGAAACTTCCAATTCGATACTTAGGCAAGCCTTCTTAGAAGTTATCAACTCAGAACACTTCGATAACACCAACACCACCTAAAGATTAAAGCCACACAACCAGCTGGTGACGTCACTGAAGGAAGGTTTTAGATATTGAGATACATAATACATTTGGACGTAATTAGAACAATAAAAATCACTTCTAATTTGCTTCTACTAATTCTTATAAAGTAAAAAGGTACCTAATTAAATTCTGAGGCAAAACTAACTAACGAAAAGCGTATTTGGTCACTCAAATAAGTGAAAACCTAGCCTCAATTTTAGTTTCGTTTGATTTAGATTACGAGACTTAAAAATAATAACTCACCACAGAGTGCATAGAAATTTTAAAGTTTTCTCGATGAATAGCTTTAATCCATTTGTTTCTGAGTTTCTCATCTTTGGGAAATTTAAAAACGTGTACCTTTTCCCCGGTGGCATAATTACCAGTACAGCGAGGAAGCAGCATTTGTTTACCATTTTGCACGGCAATTAAATATTTTATAACTATCACTGGAATGTATTATTTGTTGTCTGTTTTATTAAAGTGGGTTTTAGATCACATTTACACGTTTAAAACACAGAATAAACAATAAGATACAATACTACTAAAATTCAAATACAACAATGATTTGTTTTATTTGACACCAGCGACATAATGAGAGACTAGAAAAGTAGGCGTGGCACATGGCCAGAACATATTCAAGCAACTAGTCCGCATGGGCGTCACTTGAACTTAACCTTATGGAATTTGCGAATATTTTAAAAATGTATTGAGCAGCGTTTACTCCGTTTTTAAATATAATATAATTTATTACCACTTCTACAGCAATTTGGCTAATAGATTTGAGCTCAACTAATAATAGAACAGCGATAAAAAACAATATTCATTCATTAATTGTATCCCTCAAAGCAGTACTCCACTGCAAATCTTGGCAACTAGGGCCAACAAATGCACCCCCACTGCGTCCCTCGGACGTTTATTGTATGTCCAAACAAACCGTACGTATACTGAATTGGGATTGCCCTCTATACTTTAGACCTCGTCGTTTGACACTATACTTGACAGCCGTTGAAGCGTGACGTCATGTCAGTTGGTTGTCTGGCTTTAATCTCTAGGTGGTGTTGATAACACCCTATATTACTGACGCCTCAAAAATGAAAACGGTGTGAGCTGCTCAGTTACAACATTAAACTCTACCATAGCAAGGAATCTGCTCCCCACCCACTGCAGTGTTCATACCGGGGAACTAATTCCGTATATCTAAATACACGGAACCTAATGGCACTCAAGATGATAACAGAAGCGAATGGGACGGTTGCAACTTGCACAGATTATAAATAATAAGTACACCAAAAATTCTCTGGCACAAAATATCCATGAGACTTGCTATTTACTCGCCGCCCCATATTGCTATCATCTGGGTACCATCACACGTCGGTATAGTCGGCAATGAGAGAGCCGACCAAACAGCTAACGAAACCTTAGAGTCTGACGTCTGACTTGCCCATAGAAATGATCCAGCTCCATAAAGACTTACAAAATGCGCTGAAAGAAACAACTATAAATAAATGGCAAAATCTGTGGAGCCAGTCAAATACTAAACTGTATGTGATACAACCCAGAGTTGATGTAAATAATCTTCCAAACATGAGCAGCAGTGATAAAACCGAGAAGACTAAGAATCGGGCATACCCGTGTCACACACGGCTACCTAATAGAATCCGATGACCCGCCATTATGCAGCCTTACAGTGAAGCACATTCTTTCGGAATGCCCTCAACAACAACATGCCAAAGCCCGACAATGCCACAACGTCAAAGGTGACATCAAAGAAGACCTCACGCCGCCAAACATCAGTAAAATAATTGATTTTTTACATGAAATTGAAATGTATAACCTGATTTAAGCATACTTGTAAAGCTTTGTACCCGTGCCATTGACCACAAGTAGCTGAGGCACGTTAATTTGAAATAAATAAAGTATAATACTCTTCAGTTTAAAAAAAATGTGTGTTTAAAATGTGTTTTAACCTCTTTCCATGTCACCTCAATGACCCTCTTAAGTCTAGAAGATCTAGATTTGTCTGAGTAAAGGAGACGGGGCCCTACAGTTTATGGTGGAATCCGAACCACTTCTTGAAAAAATTTTTCGCTGTGTGGGGCTCGAACCCACTTCGCTAGGTACGATCAGAGTGCAAGCTAGACCCAATTCAAATTCAAATTCAAAACAATTTTGTTAAACATTATTGTTTACAAAGATGCGCCTAGACCGAGCCCCGATTCAGAGCCGACCACACCACCACGTCGCGCAGCGCCGTGGTAGATGGGTGGTCGGATGGAAAGGGGTGGTTTTCGGCTTTAACGATAGGTCACATGGTGAGGGTTAGGCCTCCTGTTTAAAAAATAGTGAAAACTTAAGCCTGACAATTGCGGTTGGCTATAACTAAAAACTAAGTTTAAAAACACTTAAAGCTACTTAGGCTAGATTTAAAAACTTGGGTAAGAGGGCGCGTGCACAACACACGCGCACTAGTTTTTATAGTTTTGGTTAGTGATACAGGAAAAAACTCAATGAGAAAACCCGTTCGAACAAGTCACAGTCTTCATCCGGTGGTCTGCCCGCCTCCGGAAAGGTAGGGTGAAGGGAGAGTGTGATTTTAAAAGTTGGGATTTGCTAGAGGTTATTGGTCAAAAGGGGATTTGGAAGGACAAAAATGGACAAAAAGAACAAAATTTAACAAAACAACAAAAAATGGATAAAGGGAATAGAGAGGGGTTGAGGTAAAAGGTGGTTAAATTGAGCAAGCTAGACCCTCTAACACACTGGGCTACCGACCTTTAACAGTCCTTTTAAAATGGCCATTTTTTAAAAATTTTCTTTCACCTTTCCAAAAAAGACATAATTACACATCAGTATAAGTCGTGAAATGCTTTTAATTACCACACACACATGCATCAACGACGCTTCAGGCGGACATATTGTCTATTATTTTTATAATAAATGTTTTATTGAGGTTTTGGAAAGTGTTTTATGGAATTAAAATCTGCCTTTTAGATTTCTAGAGGCCTTTTTTTCTTCGTAACGGTTTCACCACAACATTTGTCAAGAGTGTTTTAAGAGTCTAGTTTTGTAATGGCCTTTAATAAGTACTAATAGGCATTGAAAATGTTTAGTTTTAAAAATGATTTAAGATGCATTTATTGCAAATATGTTAAAACCATAAAGAATAATTTAAAGCCTCTTTAAATCTAAATGGAATTTAAGACGTTAATAAAACTAATTAGCTTTATGGAGAGTTTTATGTAGGTATGATAAACCCATTACAAATACCTACTCCTAGAAGCAAATTAGCTTTATAATTAGGTCTTAACAGAATGCTTTAAAACTTACCATATAAGAGCAAGTATACTTGAAGCCTAAAAGGCCTTAACTACAACATCAATAAAGCACAAGACTATTTCCTAACCCTGGCAAACCTTTCGTAAAACCTTCTCAAGTCCAAATGACTTTTAAATTGTTCCTTGGGTAAATACATAGTTAATCCGCTGAATTACATCAGTAATTACACAATTACATGGAATTTTTACAGGAAAACACGAAGCATTTCATAAATTTGTGTACCATTTCTTTGTTTATCTGAGATTGCGTCCTTACTTCTACAATTTTCTAGCTACAGACATGTATTTCACGCATGCGTGGTGATTGTCAGGGAAGAAGGCGTCCTGTCGTTAATGACTGGTACCGTAACGTGCATGTTCAGAGCTATCGGTATGGCGATTGGACAGATATCCATCTACGAGCATGTGAAGCACTTGGTGATGCATCTTACAGGATTTGGTAACACTATACCAATTCACATATTTTCCGCTTGTGTCGCTGTAAGTTGTTTTATAGTTCATTTTCTATAGGTTGCCACTTTGCTTGGTTAGGTTTGAAAAATTACTTTAAACTTAACGATGCCAAAAAAATTGAGATGAAGCTTTCAAATTTCATATCTGAATTTCTATTTGATTTATACAGGGTGTCTCACCAGGAAATGCATCGATCGATATAGGGAAAAGTACGGACCAGACAGTTTTGAAAATTTAGGGAGCTACTAATGGCAGTGTGGCCAATCCAACTAAAATAATTACAAGCATCTAGCACTTTCGGTTATACCGGAAGTCGATACCAACTTGTTTATTTTAAATGGAACACCCTATATAATTTAAGGTTTTCGAAAAGAGCATAAAATTCTGATTCAAAAACATATAGGGTACCCTATGCCTAAACCAGGGTGTATTTAATACACCCTGGCCTAAACCTAGCCGTTTCAGAGATATTTGACATTTTAAAAAATATTTGACAGGTGTAATGGTTTACAACAGGCCTGTAGCTAGAAAGTGCTTTCAGGGCGGGCAAACAATTTTTCAGGACGGGCCCGTAAAAAAAGTCCGAGAGCGGTGGGGGGGAGAAATCCAAAAAAAATTTTTTGGAGAAATAAAAAAAAAATTTTATCCAAAAAAAACTTTTTAATCCGGAAAATTTAGACAATTTTTACCCAATCTCTTTCAAAATATTAAAAAGACAGTTAAAATTACCCCCATTATACGATCACCGTAGGTCAGGCAAAACTTATTCCAGGACGGGCATTGCCCGTCCTGCCCCCCCCCCCCTAACTACAGGCCTGGTTTACAATAACCTTTATAACTTTCTTCATGTAAAAGATACTCATTTGTTTTTGGCACATAGAAAGAACACAAGGAGAGCTGCACTCTACAACTGAAATACATTCAATAATAGTACACCAAGTGTTCCATTTTTGACGTTACATTTTATAAACTTCAAACCGCGAAAACTTGTTTAGGTCAAATGGAATTTTTTTACATCAAGTTGTGTAAACTTAAATTCCTCTTTTCTGATATAAGCATTGTGGGGGTTTAAGTCACAACTTTTTGAAATATTTGCGATTTTAGCAAAAATGTTAGTAAAAATTTTATCAAATTAGCCATAATTAGAAACAATCAGTAATGTCATCGTTCTCTTATGTCAAAAAATGCTACCGCATTTAAATTACACCCACGAAGACTTTTTGAATTTGTTCATTATTTATGGAGAATGTGATAAAGTAATATCTAGAACCTTATTTCTGTCAACTATTGTCAAATATTTGTTCTTTTCAGAAAAAACGTGAATCTGTGTATGTACATTTTTACTACTAGTTAGTTTACAAGATCTTTTATAAATATGGAAAACCATAATAAAAATAAAAGATCAAGATCCGATAATTTTTCATTAGTTTAAAAACTTTTGCTTATAATACGGCCACAAAATGCAACAATGTATTGGAAAATAAACAAACAAATAACGTAACGCCTCAAGAAAATGCAAATATTTGTTAATAAAAATAAAAAATGAAAATATACTGAAAATTGAGGTTATGTACAACATCGACGACTGCGCAGGAATTGCGATTAAATTTAATCGCCCTTTAAGCGGCCAACTTTGGAGGTTTAAGTTAACGCAAGTTTAAGCTAATTTAATCAAGGACTAAAGAACGGTGCAAAGCAAATTTTAAATTTAACGGAGGTTTAAGTTCAATCCTCTATTAAACAATACGGTGCAAGCGGCCGTTAATATCAGTTGACTTATATAAAAAACAGAATATAAATATTCACATACAAAGTTAACGACATACAGAAATAAACCAAAACAACATTCTTCATAGAAAAAAAAAACTTAACTAAGAGAAGCATTTTTTCTTGCACGTAAACTAAATAATAAATTAATAGGGTCTACACACGATCCAGCGGCAGGGACCCGACATTGTCGGTACGCTTTGAAGATAATTGGAATTCCAACGGACCAGTTCACTTTTACGAATGAGTTCAAAGCATGCCGACATGGCTGGGTCCCTGCCGCTGGATCGTGTGTAGACCCCTTAAGACTAGGACAGTCCTTTGATCTAAGCGACTCGGCAATCGGCATTACAGCATTCGAGTACGAACCCCTGCCAAAAATTCCACATAGAAACTTATAAAAAAAAAGTGATGCGGTTTTATCGTTCCTATAAGTTATATTAGTATTATACAGACAGGATTTTATCTGTTTTATTAAGTTTTAAATCGGTTATGAAACAGTAATTCCAAATGAGCTATTTGGAATTATCATGTTGCCCTTTCTTGAGTACTTATATGAAATATACATCAACAAATCTACAGTTTAGTGTCTGCAAATGCACCCTTGCCCTTATATCTGTAAACATATGAAATTACAGATACAACTTTAAAGAGATTCTAAACTTTTCTATAAGTAATATCATAAGAGTTCCAGTCCGTCCTTTCTCCAGTATCTATCGTATGTAACACACCATTTATCAACATGTTTTTATTGTAAATTTCAACATTGTCTTTTTATTAGTATTAATGTGGATATACATGTCAACAAATGTACAGTTTCAATTGTATATTTTGCAGATGTATTTTTATTGTAAACTTCCATTTTGCTTTTTTATTATTAGTATTAATTTGGATATGCATGCCGACAAATGTACAGTTTAAATTGCATATTTCAAATAGAAATACTAATATTGTGGTAAACACAAAATACTGCAACAAAGTCCTTATTTCCTCGGGTGTTCTTGTTCTAGCCTAGAAGCAATGAATGAGTTAGCAGTGAAAGAGACTGCTTTACTTTTAATTTAACAAACACACGTCAGTTCCTTAGGTCACATTAGATTACATATGAATTAGCGACACGTATACAGCTCCCTCTACTGGAGCCTGGAGTTAAAAGTTGCTGCTGAAATTTCTATCAGTTTCTACCAGAATGGAGCAGCAAACATTTACTTATACCACATCAATGAGAATTTATGAGAACAGTATCTAAGGTAAAACGTGCGGCTTTCCGTGGTTAAATGGCAAGTGTTTCTATAAGAAACGAGCTGCATTAGGTTAGGACAGTTTTGACTTGCAATTGAAGATTCCTAATTATGTTTGAATAGGGATTTATGAGATCAGTTTCTATGAGTATTAATGTTTTTTTTCAGTAATATATTAAATGTGTTTTCATTTGTTTGAATGGGTAAAAAGAAAGGTCAGTTTTCAACTGCAATTACAAATACAAGTTTAATCACTTTGAATGGGGTTATATGCGATTAATTTCTAAAAGTATTTATTCTGTTTTCCGAATATAATTGTGATGAGGTTTAATCAGTAACAAATTGTTCACTACTTGTTATGATATGGTCGGAAATTTCAAGTACACATTTAGTATTCCTTCAAAAGGATTGATGAGAGCAGTTTCTACGAGTATCTATTTGTTGTTCCTTTAGTAAATTATATAAGTCTTTACATTTACTTATACTATCTCAATGAGAATTTATGAGAACAGTATCTAATGTAAAACGTACGGCTTTCCGTGGTTAAATGGCAAAGTGTTTCTATAAGAAACGAGCTGCATTAGGTTAGAACAGTTCTGATTTGCAATTGAAGATTACAAATTATAATGTTTGAATAGGGATTTATGAGATCAGTTTCTATGAGTATTAATGTTTTTTTTTCAGTAATATATTAAATGTGTTTTCATATGTTTGAATGGGTAAAAAGAAAGGTCAGTTTTCAACTGAAATTACAAATACAAATGTAATCAGTTCGAATGCGATATATGCGATCAATTTCTAACAGTATTTATGCTGTTTTCCGAATATAATTGTGATGAGGTTTGATCAGTAACAAATTGTTCACTACATGTTACGATATGGTCGGAAATTCCAGGTACATATTTAGTATTACTTCGAAAGGATTGATGATAGTCTTTATCAGTATGCATTAGGATCTAATTTAAATATGAAAATTATATCAGAATAAAGCAACCAAATATTTTAAACAGTATCTATTTGTAAATCCAGACATTTACTTATACTATCTCAATGAGAATTTATGAGGACAGTATCTAATGTAAAACGTACGGCTTTCCGTGGTTAAATGGCAAGAGTTTCTATAAGAAATGAGCTGCATTAGGTTAGAACAGTTTTGATTTGCAATTAAAGATTACAAATTATAATGTTTGAATAGGGATTTATGAGATCAGTTTCTATGAGTATTAATGTTTTTTTTTTCAGTAATAAATATATTAAATGTGTTTTTATTTGTTTGAATGGGTAAAAAGAAAGGTCAGTTTTCAACTGCAGTTACAAATACAAGTTTAGTCACTTCGAATGGGGTTATATGCGATCAGTTTCTAACAGTATTTATGCTGTTTTCCGAATATAATTGTGATGAGGTTTGATCAGTAACAAATTGTTCACCACATGTTACGATATGGTTGGAAATTCCAGGTACAAATTTAGTATTCCTTCGAAAGGATTGATGATAGCAGTTTCTATGAGTATGTATTTGTTGTTCCAATAGAAAATTTGTCTTTATCAGTATGCATTCGGATCTACTTTAAATACAAAAATTATATCAGAATGACACAACCAAATATTTTAAACAGTGTCCACTTGTAACTCCAAACATTTAAAGATATATTTTAATGAGAACCAATCAGAACAGTATCTAATGTAACGCGTGCGGCTTTCCGTAGCTAAATTTTAAAAGCATTTTTAATAAATAGCTTTAACGGATTTGAACAGTTTTAATTTGCAATTCCAGATGAATAATTTTAATTGTTAAATAGGGATCTATGAGATCAGTGTCTTTGTGTAATGTTTTTTTTCCAATAAAAACACATTTTATTGAAAAAAAAAAACGTTACTCTGACCTCATAGATCCCTAACAATTAAAACTATTCATCTGGAAATGCAAATGAAAACTGTTCGAATCCGTTAAAGCTTATTTATTGCAAATAATTTTAAAATTTAGCCACGGAAAACCGCACACGTTACATTAGATACTGTTCTGATGGATTCTCATTATAATATTATCTTTGAATGTTTGGATTTACAGGACACTGTTTAAAATATTTGGGGTTTCATTCTGATATGATTTTTGTATTTAAATTAGATCCGAATGCATACTGATAAAGACTTATATAATTTACTGTAGGAACAACAAATAAATACTCGTAGAAACTGCTCTCATCAATCCTCTTTAAGGAACTAAATATGTACCTGGAATTTCCGACCATATCGTAACATGTAGTGAACAATTTGTTACGGATTAAACCTCATCACAATTATATTCGGAAAACAGCATAAATACTGTTAGAAATTGATCGTATATAACCCCATTCGAAGTGATTAAACTTGTATTTGTAATTGCAGTTGAAAACTGACCTTCCTTTTTACCCATTCAAACAAATGCAAACACATTTAATATATTACTGAAAAAAAACATTAACACTCATAGAAACTGATCTCATAAATCCCCATTTAAACATTATAATTTGTAATCTGCAATTGCAAATCAAAACTGTTCTAACCTAATGCATCTCGTTTCTTATAGAAACACTTGCCCTTTAACCACGAAAAGCCGCACGTTTTACACTAGATACTGTTCTCATAAATTCTCATTGGGGTAGTATAAGCAAACGTCTGGATTTACAAATAGATACTGTTTAAAATATTTGGTTGCTTTATTCTGATATAATTTTCATATTTAAATTAGATCCGAATCTTTACTGATAAAGACTTATATAATTTACTAGAGGAGCAACAAATAGATACTCGTAGGAACTACTCTCATCAATCCTCTTGAAGGAATACCAAATGTGTACTTGGAATTTCCGATCATATCATAACATGTACCCAGACAGCACAAAAACATCTTAGAGACATCCAAAAGACATCTGACGTCGATATTTAAGACGTCTTATGAATGTCCGTTTATGCCTGAAAGACATCCGTAAGACATCTTTTAGAACCCTGATGTTACAAAAGGTAACGTCTTTATGACGTCTTTCTACAACATCTTTACGATGTCTTTCTACAACATTTATATGGAATTTTCAGATATGTGCAGAGGAAACTTTCCATATTTGATAAAAGTCTGTAAAAGTCATGTAAATAATATACCTAATTGCTTGCACTTATTTGGTAAGTATCAAAATGAAGCTTGCATCATCACGAATCAGATTTCACCATAAAATAGCCTATCAATATGGCCAATGGAAAGTTAGAAGGAAAACTTCCTGGAAACTTTCCGGTTTGAAAACTCCGAAAGTTTCCAGGAAGTTTTCCTTCTAACTTTCCATTGGGCTTATAGATAGGCTATTTTATGGTGAAATCTGATTCGAGATGATGTAAGCTTCATTTTGATACCAAATAAGTGCATACAATAATATTATTTACTTACATGATTTTTACAGGCTTTTATCAAATATGGAAAGTTTCCTCGGCATATCTCTGGGAATTTTTGAAACTGCTAGGTAAGTATATGAAATAAAGTAATTCACCTCATCAGTTAAAAAGTATGATTATTATAATTTTGCAATTTTGTACAAATAACATTAAATTTTTTTAAGTAAATTTGTTCTTCGGTCAGATGCTCTCCTTAGCCACGCCTGTATGGTGTTTTCTGTGCCTCGTTAATTTTGCAAGTCCTGCCGTTTGCTCCACTGAATCTAAAAAAAAAAAAAACATTTTATATTGATTTACATCTTAAAATTTATTTTAAATTATTAAAAATGTTACTGCCCAAATGGATGTACCTGAAGTTTCCAACGTTCACTTGAACGAATCGATTTAGGCGTTCCATTTTTCTGGTAACATTTGCTGGCAACGGCAAATATTACTAGAAAAATTGTACGCCTAAGTCGATTAATTGGAAATTTTCATATGAAATTTGTTCAAGTGAACGTTCGAAACTTATTCAGGTACATCCAAATGGCTATATAACGATACTTATATTAACACGTTGACTGCCATGAGTATTCAATTGAATACACATTAGGTGGGTCCAAGGCGCCACGTGTATGTATTAGAATTACACAATACCGGTTTATACATATAGGACAAAAAATACTCGTGGCCTGGAGGACCCAACTACTGAATTTGGTGTGGCATGGCAGTCAACGTGTTACAGTATTTTTTCCACACAAGTATATTGCTGGTACTTGTGGGGATGCTTTACTTACGTATTTCAAAACTGTGATGTAATCGAAAATCGTCCACCTGGTCAAGAGTAAAACATAACCTTACAAATTGATCATAACATGACGTGTAGAAATTAACAGTATTTCACAAAACACTAACTACAACTACACGCAGATGCAAGCATCATATTCTTGACAGTTTTTATCAAGAAAATTTAATACTATTTTCTCAAAAATTGGAAACTTGTCGGCGCCACAGCGTTGTCCACATTCCTGTTCCACAAGTTGTTTGTTAAAACAGAGTAAAGAGCTTAACAGATATCTGTTAAGCTCTTTACTCTGGTTAAAAACTCGATGACTCAAGATAAACAAGGACAGAGCGACGTATGAAAGAATCTCGAGTAACAAAGGAAACAAAAATGCACGGCGCCTAAATTAAATTTATTATTTTAAATTAAGCTGAAATGTAATCTATGGTAATATAATATTTATATTGATGAAGTTTTCTATCTTTAGTTTAACAAAAATTACGTTCAACAGAAAATTAAGATTTGATAATCATAATAAAATAGATATAACTATAAAAAAAATAGACATAAACAAATATAATGAGAGTTATTTTGTAAATATAGATCCGGATCAGCATGTTTTAAAATAAAAAAGTAAATCAGATAACCAATATTTGCTACAGTTTTATGTAATCTAATTTTAATTTGAGGATATGCAGGTAAAAGACATTTAAAGGACATCCTAAAGACATCTATTTTAGTCGTCTTTGAAAAATCTATAAAAAGATGTCTTTAAGACGTTTTTTTAAGGTCTTCAGGCGTTCAGACATAATATGGACATAAAAAAGACGTCTTTAAGACATAGCGTGCTGTCTGGGTAGTGAACAATAATTTGTTACTGATTAAACCTCATCACAATTATATCCGGAAAACAGCATAAATACTTTTAGAAATTGATCGCATATAACCCCATTCGAAGTGATTAAACTTGTATTTGTAATTGCAGTTGAAAACTCTTTTTACCCATTCAAACAAATGAAAACACATTTAATATATTACTGAAAAAAAAACATTAATACTCATAGAAACTGATCTCATAAATCCCTATTCAAACATTATAATTTTGAATCTTCAATTGCAAATCAAAACTGTTCTAACCTAATGCAGCTCGTTTCTTATAGAAACTCTTGCCATTTAATCACGGAAAGGCGCACGTTTTACATTAGATACTGTTCTCATAAATTCTCATTGAGATAGTATAAGTAAATGTGTGGATTTACAAATAGATACTGTTTAAAATATTTGGTTGCTTTATTCTGATATAATTTTCATATTTAAATTAGATCCGAATCTGTACTGATAAAGACTTATATAATTTGCTATAGGAACAACAAATAGATACTCGTAGAAACTGCTCTCATCAATCCTCTTGAAGGAATACTAAATGTGTACTTGGAATTTCCGACCATATAACAAGTAGTTAACAATTTGTTACTGATTAAACCTCATCATAACTATATTCAGAAAACAGCATAAATACTTTTAGAAATCGATCGCATATAACCCCTTCGAATCGATTAAACTTGTATTTGTAATTGCAGTTGAAAACTGACCTTTCTTTTTACCCATTCAAACAAATGAAAACACATTTAATATATTACTGAAAAAAAACATTAATACTCATAGAAACTGATCTCATAAATCCCTATTCAAACATTATAATTTGTAATCTTCAATTGCAAATCAAAACTGTTCTAACCTAATGCAGCTCGTTTCTTAAAGAAACACTTGTCTTTTAATCACGGAAAGCCGCACGAATTACATTAGATACTGTGCTCATAAATTCTCATTGATGTGGTATAAGTAAATGTTTGGATTTACAAATGGATATGGCTTGACTCATTTTGCTGGTCAATTCGGATATAAACTGATAACAATTTCAACAGCAACTTTACCTAACTCTTATAGAAACTTATTGACCATATAGGTTCTCATAGATACTTATTAATTTTTGATAATTTTCAATACGGATTGATGAGATTTTTTTGACAGGGACATGCAATAACCACAGATCACGTTTACGTGATCTGTGGCAATAACACAACGCGGCTCATATCAGAGTATAACTAAACAGGGTAGAAAAAAATTGCATAAATGTGTTAACTAAGATTTAATTACGTTTTCCTTTATTTTGTGATTAATTTGACGACTTTCGTTTTGTGAAGTGTGAGGTGTTGAAGTATCTAGGCTGGTCCGTTCCGGGCCCCTAAAGCTTCCGGAACCCCTGTAGATCCGCCACTGTAAGAGAATGACGACATTACTGATTGTTTCTAATCATGGCTAATTTGATAAAATTTTTACTAATAACTCTTGAATTTCTAAGAAAATCGCAAATATTTTAAAAAGTTGTAACTTAAACCCCCACAATGCTAATATCAGAAAATAAGGAATTTAATTTTACATAACTTGATGTAAAAAAATATAGGGTGTTCCATTTGATCTAAACAAGTTTTCGCGGTTTGTAGTTTACAAAATGTAACGTTAAAAATGGAACACTTGGTATACTATTATTGAATGTAATTCACTTGTAGAGTGCAGCTCTCCTTGTGTTCATTCTACGTGCCAAAAAGCAAATGAGTATCTTTTACAAGAAGAAAGTTATAAAGGTTATTGTAAACCATTACACCTGCCAACATTTTTTTAAAATGTCAAATATCTCTGAAACGGCTCGGTTTAGGCATATATGCTATATGTTTTTGACTCAGAATTTTATGCTCTTTTCAAAAATAAAATATATAGGCTGTTCCATTTAAAATAAGCAAGTTGGTATCAACTTCCGGTATAACCGGAAGTGCCAGATGTTTGTAATTATTTTAGTTGGATTGGCCACACTGCCATTAGTATAGCCCCCTAAATTTTCAAAATTGTCTGGTGCGTACTTTTCCCTATATCGATCGATGCAGTTCCTGGTGAGACACCGTGTAGGTATTATTATATGTCTAAAGGGCTAAACCAATCAAAAATGTATTATCAGAATGGCTTGAAGACGAATATTTACTTATTTTAAAAATATATAATTATTATCTCTATTACCCCAATTAATATCGATCAGTAAGATATTTTCCTTCCGGGAAAACAAATATAAAATCAAAAAACAACTGTATCCTGTTGTTAATATCGTAACCAACGAAACTACTTTCGCGGGAGATTCGCCGGATGCCTTTGCGTTCTCTCGGCATTTACCGTTAACACTGGGTGTTTGGAGTTCTGAAGTGAGTTCGCCAGACCCTCATGTATATGAAATGCCCACAGAATGCCAACTTATCTTACGTTACGTGATAAAAACCTACATTCCGTGATCTGTCAAAATATTTGTATTTTTTATGGTACCTATTCGGATATTTTCAGTATTCAGATACTTTTATCGCTCTAGTGTATCCGACTACGAATACTTTATTTATTTGCGTCGGATACGAATAACGGACACAAATAAAGCATCTGCACGTACGCCACACGTTCATATTTTTCGCAAATACCATTGGGGAGGCCGTACGATGTCGCGGCGTAAAGAGGAAGTTTTCCAGATAAACCTGATCGTAAATTGCACGGCGAAATTCGAAAATTCGGCTCGGCACGAACGAATCAAAAGTAGCATTTTGTGACATTTCAGAAAATCGATCTCTTTTTGTAACATGTTGAATTTTTTACTCATTTTTGCAACAATAAAAGTTTGGTAGACTTGCACTTTCATCATTGATCTTGTCTAAGCTATCATGGGAAAAAATCTAGCTTTATAGATTAAGATTAACGCGAAAAATCTATCGCTACCTCCCTGGCTACCACCTTCGTGTGTTGCGCTTTACGCCAATTGGACCACTGAACTCTACTATATAAATGGAAAATCAATATATCCATACCAATTTTTACGTGAAACTGAACCTCGCGCAAGTATGGCGACCGTAAAGCGGAGCGCAATCGCACTACAAAATACGCCAGAGCCGGTCTTATTGTTACTGCAACTGTTTAAAACCCGGGACTTTTGCAACGATTCTTGCAACACAATACCATACAAAATTGCACCATATTGTCTCAATTAACTGTTTATAACAGTCACAAAATATATTTCACAAAATAATCAATTTATAACAACTTTACATAAATGATAGAAATAAACAAATAATAAAATGAGTGACACCGACTCTGGAAATTTCATCTAATCCAAGACTTACGCTACGAAATCTATGGGAAACGAATAAAACACAGACATCAATTTCTCTACTGCGTCGACGCGTGGCTTCATATTTTGAGTTTTAATCTGTGGCGTAATTGACGATTTGCATATGATTTGCATGAAAGAAAATTTGGTAAAAAGTGTCATGGCGCACAGTATAATGGTATCACTGTAATTCACTGCACATGTTGACCAACTCGTCTATTTTCCAAACTTTGCAACAATTAAATACCTATAATATGATAATCATAACATATTGTTTTCATCATCTCTCATGTTAAACCTACTTCCACTGAATATGAATCATCTTTATTAGGTTGTTTCGTAGTCTACAATATTTAAAAAATGTCAAATTATGCAATTTGTCAATCACTGCTGCCAACCCTTCTAGTAAACTGAGAGTTGGAAACAGTGTTTGACAAATTGCATAATTCAACATTTTTTAAATATTGTAGACTACGAAACAACCTAATAAAGACTATTTATATTCAATGGAAGTAGGTTTAACATTAAAGATAATGAAAACGATGTTATGACAGTGAATTACAGTGATACCATTATACTGTGCGCCATGACACTTTTTACTGAACTTTCTTTCGTGCAAATCGTCAATTGCCGTATTTTGTTCACGCGCATATACCTCTATTGTCCTTCCATTTATAATAGTAGAGTTCAGTGAATTGGACAGGCTAGGCCTCAAAGCAACTAGAGTGGTTGCTTTGTGGGCTAGGCATGAAGATAAAGATGATTGGCTCTGTACCTAGCGTGAATTATAATAACTCACTCATTAGTTTGGTTTGTATCAAAATACCTGAAATAAGTGGACAATGTAATTATAAAATTTATTTTATTATAAATCAATCAAACTAGGTGTGTTTTTATTAAAAAATGACTAAACTGATGCCTTAATATTAAACGAAGTTATGTACAAGGAAGAATCGAATGGACAATAATATGTTATATAGATATTACTTAAAATATTGTCTAAAACATGAACTGACAATATGGTGTTTAAAGGTCAAAATTTATTATATAAATATACCTAAGCGTTTCGTAGAAATTGTGATCACAAAGTCTTTACAGAACTTTTTATATATTTGATTTTAATCAGACGCTACGCCGATAATTTATACCTTAATAAAAATAGAAAATATTAACCGTTCGTTGAAACATGTTAAGAATACAATTGAAAATGGAAATAATTTAAAAAAAAAAAATATTTGCAACATGATACTTTAAAAAACTCTAAAAAAATGTTAAAGCATAAAAATATTAAGTATTTATAAAAAAACATTAGATAAAAATTTTATTTCCGACACTTATCTGGAATTTTCTGTGAATGAAGGTAGTGACTCCAAGTAAGGGATGATGATGGTCAAATCCAATCCACAGTGACGTAATCGTTGATTTATGGATGAGCCCGAGATTAAGTTAAGAAGTTCCCAGTACCATATTCAACGCTTCCAGAAATTCCATAAGGACAAATCCCAACTATCATACCATATTATCGTCGTGTCCTCTGTAAAAAGTTGTTCTAGACTAATAGATACATTTTTATCTTCAAATTACGTAGAAGAGAAGAAAGATAACCCCATGGGATGGTTAAAAAAAAATTAATGTTTCCAACCCAAAATTTAATATGACGTTAAAAAGATTGCATATCTACGATGTGCATCCCAAAATTGATAAAACTTGCTTCCAAATTTAGAAGATTTACATTTTTATAATAAAAACTTGCATCCAAAACTAAAAATTTGCATCCAATATTAAAACCCTGGAAAGAAATGAAGTGTAAGCGTGATTTTTGCTGTAAAAATGGCCGCTGCCAAATCTAAGTTACAAAAAAAAAATTATTTCTTTATAAATTACTTACGGATTAAACCGGTGAAAATAATTAGGCCTGCTTTATGTCCCAGAAGAGGGACTATCAACCCTTTCGATGTTGAAGTCTTTAAGGAGAAATTTAATTGAAGATACATCACTTTTCAAAAGTTTAGCGAGCAATCGAAATTCTAAACTTCAAGCAACGGAAAACTAATCGTTCTGATTTCCCTTTCATCGCGTTCAAATCGTATTGTCTCTTTACCCTCTCCACTCTTAAAGTTAAGTTAAAACATCTAGCTATCTTGATAATAGTTTAGACGTAACTCTGGTTGCATACCGTTGTGTTTGTTTAAGTTGTAAATTTAAGAAATATATTTAAATCTACCGCGGACATTCACGCTTAAGTAACAATATTTAAAAATTTATGAGGCGGCAATATGCCTGCTACAGGGTGTGTAACAATTTGATGAGATAATTGCAGCATCTCTCAGATAATACAATATACTGGATGAAGCAATGGCGCACTATTCTAAATCCAAATAAATCTCATCTGATTATATTTAACCATAGAGTTACGGATAATTCTCCATCAATTAATCTACTTCAACAGACACTCCGACCGTCTCCATCTTGCAAGTATCTAGGTATATTGACAGCAAGCTAGATTTTAGGTCACACACAAAATAGTGTAAACAAAGTCTGGTAAATGTTTACGACATCCACTTATCGTATTTTGGCATTTTTTTTTGTGTGACATGTTCTACGTTGTTGTAGGAATTCATTTTATATATTTTTTATGTTGATAACTACTTTATATTAATATGTTCTTCCAGTATTATATCGTTGATATGTAAACATTACAAGAATGTTTACTGGGTACTAAGAGTGAAGCAATACGATACTATAAGATTGTGCACAAGAAACATGTCTAAATGGACACCAGTGACAAATTTAATTCGAAAAAGTCTACACTTCTTTTAAACAATGTTCTAGCATTGAGCATGTGCAGCTTAAACAGACAAATTCTTTTGATCCATGATGTCCAATTATCCAACTATTGACATGTATATTAATTTTGACTGATGGAGAATTTTAATTTTTTTATTTTTTTCTCCTAATATCGGAAAATTTACCACTGTCTGTCGACACAACCGAATGGTACTGGAAGGCAGAAACCCTGTCACTAGGCTGCACTAGTGCCGCCTACTTACCTATGTTATTTTATGCTGTTATAGGGCGCTGCAGCCACGGTTTTGACGAATCCGTTAGACGTGATGAAAACAAGAGTAATGACTGCTGAACCAGGAAAATACAAAGGTATCTGGGACATCGTAGTATCTATAGCTAAAGAAGGCATATGTACTTTTTACAAAGGTATGACCCTTGCTTTTGTTCGGCAAATTTTAAACACCGTAATTTTATGGGTAACCTTGGAACAGTTAAAAATTTACTGGGGAATTCCCCCCGAAGAAAAGTCTACGACTTCCACGGCCGTTCTCACCACCGTTTTCACAACCCTTTCCAAGGACACTATGCCTCCCCCCTAAGAAATCACTTCCACAGCGAATGCTTTGCATTGCAAATTATTCTATTTCCCATTTGATAATAAATACCTATTGTAAAAGAAACAAAAATATTTGTACTTTATTTTGTGTTCATGGAGAGACTCACATAACACAGTTTGTACCGTTTGTACTTAGTATGTACATAATAAGTACAGACTGTGTTGTGTTTGTACTTAGTATGTACATACTAAGTACAAATTGTGTTATGTGGGGATCAATAATAATAATAAGTTATAGTTATATAAATAAGTTTAAGTATTATTCTGCAGATGACGCAGCACAGGCAAAAATCTTAGTAAGGAAAACAGAGAAGTTACTGAAGCATAAGAAATTTTTTGTTATAAGCTTTACTATAATATCTTATAGTCCGTGGGCCCACCTATCATTATGTACATTTGGTAAGCAATATTTTTATTTCGTTTATCTTTTCAAGATGCTTTAAAGTTAATTTGCATACCAATACAGTGGATGGACAGTTTATGGCAAGTTTTTGAAACTGCACAACTGCAGTAAACAAAAGATAAGTATAATTTGACATAAACACAAATAAACATTATTATCAACTTTTAAAAAATGGAAAAAATCTGGCAGAAGATAATTGGCATACCTCTAGAGTGGGTGGAAGGGGTCGGCATACTGACCGGAAGTTGTCATTTTTTTATGGTGCTAATATATTTAATATTTGAGCAGCCCTTTGGTATATACTATCTATTTTTGACAATAATAACACGAATTTACTATTGGCATACTCACAGAAGACAGGAACTATAAACGAAAGCTTGCCGAGGCACCTTTGATATCGGGTGTCCGATTTATGTGACCTCGAAGTGACTGTGATATGCCTTACTACACTCAGAGAAATGATGTACACAAAAAATACATCAATATTTCGGTTCAATACACTGTACACTGGGAAAACTGTCTTGTTTTATATTTATAGTATGAATAGGAATACGTATATACGGTATTAATGAAGTTGGGGCCCAAGTCATAGTGTATTGCTGAATGTTCAAAAAAAGAAGTACACTTTTATCTTTATATCCCGTATTTCAACCACAATAATGTGCTTTTAAGCCAATGCATTTTTTTCCATACTGCTACCAGAATATGAAAATGCTATCATGGAAAGTAGTACAATGTATAGATATACAATGAAAGAGATATACAGTGTGTCCCAGAATAGATGTAACAAGAGGTGTAATGGACCAAAAATTTTGGAATTTTGGAATGGTATTTGGGAATTGAATCCTGCTTGTTGTAAAACTAAAGTATACCAAAAATGACTTGATTTGGTGTTCTACAGGGTGTTTTATAAGCAAAGTTGAAAAAAATCACCACTAATAAAGTACCTTTATTTTTCAAGATATGAAAAAATTCCACTAAGAAAAGTTATTTAGAACGCAATTTTATACCTCTATACCAAATTTCAGGAATATAAAATTATTTTTTTAAAACTTCCCATTTTTTCAATAAATTAGTATTTTATTTTGAACCATTCAATTAAAACTGCATAGAAATTATTTTTTGCGAATTAATATTTAAAGTTATGTAGAAGCTAAAAGTAGGCTATGAGAAAAGCAGTGGATACACATTTATCATTTATTATTGACATACAGTGTCAGTGACGTAGCCAGGGGGGGGGGGTCCTGGGGGTCCGGACCCCCCCCGAAATTTATTTCATTTATATAATTGATAGTCATGACATTTAAAATTATTATACTGATTTTATTTTCTGTTTTAGTCAAAAAATTTTTTGGCCGATTATGAATCTTGATTCTAATCAGCCTCGTTGCAAATCGTAATTTCTTGCAATTTATTGTAGCAATATTGACAGGGCGGAGCTTCATTCCAGTCAAATGATTAAAACCTTGTTGAATCATAAGTAAATTCAATTTTTATTTTTATTACTAGTCAAGCGAAATCCACGTTAAATTGCATAGTTGCCAGTTACTTGAAATATAAGTTTTTGAATAGTTTACCTAAAGGACTTCGCACATTTCTTATGTAAATTGACGTACAGTCAAATTGGCTGATGAATTTTTAATGTTGTGGATTTCGAATTTCTGATCAAAAGCTCTCAGCCCCAATTCGATCGTATGTCTAGTATTCGAAAATTCTGTAACTTGTCGAACTTTTAATTTATTAATGGGGTGTTGTTAGAGGTCAAAGAAGTAATTTCCGAAAGTTTTTCAATTAAAGTTTTTTGATCAGGAAGACACATACTTTATGTAAAAAACGTTATAGCCAATTTGACCGAATATTATTTTCACGTGTTATTTTTATGCAGATTCCCCGGCGCCTTCGCCAACATTTTTCAAACTTTAATTTTTTCTACGTTTTTTTGTTAAAACAACAAATGTTTTTAGTGCGAAATATTATAAAGGGCTATTAGAAAGAATCACAATATAAAATGTATGAAAAAAATCATGAATTCGAAATTATTTAAATTGTACAAAAGGTCATTGTTGTACATTTCTTGAGCAGTATCGGAAATTAGTCATAGGATCGAGTTGGGCTCATGAGAGCTTTTGATCAGAAAGTCGAAATCTACAGTATATTAAAAATTCAGCCAATTTGACTGTACGCCAATTTACATAATTGTGCGGGGTGCTTTGTATGAAAGCTACATAACAATACATATTATAATATACTTACAAAAAATGTTCGGACCCCCCCGAATCAAAATCCTGGCTACGTCACTGACAGTGTCAGAAAATGTTTCATTTGGGTCGGCAATGAGAGCAAGCGAGAGCGAAGCAACTAGGCTATTCTTTTTTATTGTATAACACGTCCTACCCGTGCCACCTGCTTTCCCCACCACATGTACGTGGGCAGTAGGGTGGCCCATCTTTTTCGAAATCGAAATTTTTTATTTCTCACCCCTGCAAATGGTTCCATTTGAAGAAAAAACAGTCCCCTCAAAATATTATTGAGGCAAATTGAAGGCATTATTATGCAATAATAAAAGTAAATGGAATTATTTACATTCTTTGGTTGATGCATTGTTTTTTTTTTTTAATCAGCTACATTTATCTTTAGAATGACTAATCAAGTCATACAAATATTAAAGACATTATCTGTTGTGACTATGACATGTGTTATACTACTGTAAATTCGTAGTCTAAGAAAACTAGACTAGAAGTTTTTGAAATAAAACTCTCGTTTTATCTTTGCGTATTTTATTATGAAACGTTTTTTTCATACATAGTACCAAATATTATCCTAAATCTACAAGACATATAGTAATAAAAACAATATTTTTTGCACTAGGCCAAAGCATGCGACAGGGTTTCTTTTTTTACATTTGGAAACTGTGATTTATAATCATTTACAACTTGGAGTAAAAACTGTTTTTGGTCTTCATTTTTCAATGTCATTATAGTCAGTAATAAGTTTGATTCCTCTCTTAGCGGCATCATTTACAACTTTAATTTTGTTTACAATATTGAAACATCGGGTATAACTTTCATTTTCCCTCCATGTTGTTGGATCATTTTCCAAAAATTCCATAGACAAACCTAATTTTTGAAAAAACTGTTTAGTGTTCTCGCATATGAAGTCCTGAATTTCCTTGTTTTCAACGTCAGTAATGTTACTAATCATAAGTCGTTTAATACCCTCTTGATTTGGTGTTTTCCTATTCAAAGCTTTAACCATTTCTCTTTTAGTGGTAACTGAAATATCGTCATCAAAGAAAGATAAGCCAACATTTACTGAATTAAGGTACCACAAATGGTTCACTATTTTCCTACTTGCGGCTTGAGATATTTCTTTGTCAATATTTTGATAATTAATGAGTTCTTTACAAAAGTCTAAGTCATGAAGCGGTGCTTTACTAGCAAATGACGCTGTAAACCAGGCCTTTACATAAACCTTTACAATAAAGAGACATATATCTTCAATACCTATTTTTTATTTTTTAGTTAGTTGGAACTGATCTTGGAAAAAAAATATTTTTAGACAGTAAATGGCTTTGGCCATCCAACGTGCATGATGAAATGCCCCTGGTTGATAGAATGTCGTGTGAGTGGGCTCTTCTTCAACAAAAAGTTTAGAAAGCATTAAAAATTCATTATAATCATCACGAGGCTGCTGCAAAGTTAAAGCTGCATTTAGAAACTTTACAATTTCGGCTTTAACTGGTTGTAAAATGTGTTTAATTTTTGATACTTGAAATCCAGTTTTTAGTTTATTTTGATCTATTTTAGGCCAAAATTCCCTAAAACGTTTAAATAGTGGCACATTTGGACCAGATGAGGAAGGCATTTTTGTGTCAAACACACTTCTCAAAACCACTTCAAAAATATGATGCCTACAAGGAAAATGTAGAATATCTCTTTCTAATTTTTGTTGCAATAGTGTGGCTGCCCCATTTATATAACCCATATTTGATGCTGTTGTATCACAACACAAAGCTATTACCTTTTCGTCCAAATTCCATTCACCAAGCACATCATAAACTGCTTCATTCTGTTCTCTTCCAGTTGAATTGGGCAAAGCTGGTACTCCAAGTAGTAACTAAGATAGCAAGTCTATCGATATTTCCCATTCCAGTGAGAGAAGGTAAAAGTTTTCCATCCCAATGGATGACTGGGGTCGGCAATTCAGAATTACCGAAGGCAGTTTTTAATATTTCAGCTCTTTCTTCGCGGATGCGTTGTCTAGAGCACTGAAGTGTGGTTCTGCTGATGAACAAAGATGTGGTGTCATGTCCTAGTGCTTCTGCTACTGCCGTCAAAATATGGACTCCATACCTGTCGCTTATTTTGCAAGCATGCAAGCAATTACCTGAACCTTTGACATAAATTATTCCTAGTATAATAGTATATTTTCGTGGGGTGAGACTTAAAAAATACGCAAAAAAAATTCACCCCCTATAGAGATGGGCCACCCTAGTGGACAGCTCTGTCTGTGGGAAATGTAAAGAATTATTTGACTCGTTTTGAAAGTATAACGAGTTAAATAATTTTAGTTATTAAAGCACGTAATAATATTACCTAGACTGAACAGAGCCAACTACATCCTTCCTTTGAATAAATGGTACTGAAATTTTGAATAGATGATGATGTACGTGTTTTCTTAATAGCGCGTCATTATTTGCTCCCTCTACTAGAGCACTGGTACACGCCTTTATTGTAGGCGGTCTCTCAAGCCGTTGAAACTATGCCTGCCACCCAAATCCAAAATCTTCCGATACTGTATATTGTGATGTACTTTAGATTTTAAATTTTTGTATTTTTTAAATTGTAATTGTAATGCAAAGTGTAATGTAAAGTATGTCTTGATTGAATAAACTGAATCAGGAATCTGTCAAACGTAGTCAATATTATCCTTAATTTCTGTTTCAAATTAACGAACCAAGCTTTTCTTGATTTGACTTGTCCATAAATGCAATATTTCTGTTCAATAAACATTATTAAAAAAAAAGAAATTCCCAAGTCCGTGATCATCAGCTAAAGCTATTCTAAGTCGATAAATCGTAATAGTAAATTTTTTCTAACTCCGCCCCTGTCATCAACTGATGCGCAGAGATTCAGAGAGTTCCCCCACTCTGCAACGTTTAACTGCTTCTAGCAGCAGTCCGAGCCACCAGTCCATAGAAGCTCCCATCAACCGACCGCAGAAGACAGACGTGATCAGAGGAAGTAAGTAATAAAAGTAGTAGGTAACGACTTGGCTGATACTAGAAACCTGTAGATATAGTACAGTGAATGAAGGTAAAAATCAACTATTACCTCCGATTTCGGTGAACCTCCATCAATTTGCATGAAAATTTGGGATTAAGTATATTTTACCCTCAACTTCAAAAGTGACATATGCTCGACTTGCGCTTTTTGCATTTTAGGGGTGAAATCCACCCCTTTTGTTAAAAATGGAAAAAAAATGCAGATTTAAGCATTCTGGCGTAAGTAATCTCTTAATTAGATAAAATAAATATTTTTCAACACTTATATGCATGATTTATGATTTTAATTAATTTAATTAATTTTTCAATCCTTTTAGCAACCAAATCGAAAATCATGAAAAAATCATTTTTTGTATTTCTGAAATATGAAATCGCATATTAACATTACACAAACGGTTTGTTTAATGTTTATGATATAATTTTTGGTTGACTGTGAAATTTCAACCCTTAAAAACCACCCCCTTAATGCAGAATCATTGAAAAAATTGGTTTCAAGAAACTTTAATCATTTGAATAATACATTACTGAATTGAAATCTCATTTACTGAGTATTAAAGTAATTATTTATTTATTGCGAAATTTTCCACCCTTAAAAACTACCACTTGTCATAAAAATAATGGATTTTTTTTTATCAGCTTTAATAGCTTTAATTATTTAGAATCTTTTTTATTGCTTATGATAAACTTTATTAATATATTTCAAACTTTATTAATATTATTCTTTCCACATTCCCCAAACTACCCGCTTTTGGAAATATATTGAAATATTCAATAGACACACAGCATACTAGAAAGCCCCACTATGTTTTCGAGCAGATGTTCAGAATTCCTTTCACTTTTTCTATCTTCAAAAGAAACATTCACACACTCACACATGTATATTTTGTGAGCATGTACCTATCGACACGTCTACTTCTTACTATCTATCTTTTTTCCTATATATGCATACAAAATCTCTGCTCAAAAAATTTTTCCAAAAAAATGTTATTGGTTTTTTTTACAATAACTCCGATAATTTTTATGATATCAGGTTCATCCAAAAACCATTTGAAAGGTAATTTCAAGGGCTATAAGATCGTATTAAATTTAATCTTTTAAAACCCTTATTTTTTAAAAGATAAAAGGTTAAAGGGCCCCGGTTACATGGTTCTCGCAGTAAAATTTAGGCTTTAAACGTTTCTATCTCGGTTATTTTTTATCCTACAAAAATTAAAAAAAAACTAAAATCTTTGTTAAAAAAAAACTCAAATTTCGTTCTGTATTATTTTTTACGTATATCGAGTATTTTTGGAGTTATTATCAAAAGAAAATGAAATTTACGAAAATTTGAAAAATTCTGATTTTTTTAAATCATATTTTTTTTCAAAAATATGCATTCTAAACCGGACAAAATTTTTAAAGTCATTACTTATGCTAAAATAAAGAAAGTCTTATAGGGATTACTATAAATTTCAATTTTTGTGGAAATGGCGTAGGTTTTATTTTTCACTTTTTCCTAAAAAATTCGAAAGGGTCCTCTTATTTTCATCATAACTTGCTTAATTTTGATGCTATCAACTTCTTCTACAGCTCATTTAATAGGTATTTCTGAGTACTTTGAAAAGTGTTCAGTAAGTATATTTTATAAAATGCATCGTTTTCCCGTTATTTAAGTTTGAATACTTAGATTTGAGTACTCGCCGAAAAAAAATATACATTCAATTACCTATAGCTCACTTTGAATTAATATTAAAAGGTTTTTTAAGGAAGGAATTTATTCGTTTTTTTATTAGCTTCAATTTTGGTAATGACAACTTTTTTGTAAAAACTTATAGTTTTTGAGTTATTTATGAAAAACCGCTTTAAAACATGCATTTTTTTCACGAAAAATCAAAATCTTTGATCTTTAATAGCTCAAAAAGTATTGATTTATTTTAATAACTTTATATAACAAATTTTGCTTAGAATTGGTCCCTCTATCGATTCCTGGGGTTATTTTTCATAAAATAATTTCCACCCCTGAGAAGGGGTGGCATCCACCCCCAGGGTAAAAGCGCAAGTTGGCACTATGTCACTTTTGTTTCTTGAGGTATCCTCTAACTACTGACAAATTTTCATGAAAATCGATGGAAGTTCAACGAAATCGGAGGTGAAAACCTTCAGTGACTGTACTAATAGTAGGTTTTAGTATTAATAAATATTACTGTTCCGAATTGTGCTTTTTACTGCTGGGTGTGCAAGGTCTAATTTTCCCTTTGGGCTACTGGATATTGCCCTGTTAGTAGAACCGCATGAATAGAATTATCGACACAAAACGGCTATTCGTGAAAGGATATTGCTGTTTGGCACACTAACCGGTATTACCGTAAGGAACGTATTTTGAAGGAGCGCCATCTTCAGCTACCATTTGGATCCAAGATGGCCGCCATTTTCAAGAAATCAATTGAGGTAATTTCCTGGCGAATCTATTAACTTCACAAAAAAAAGTGTAATTAAAAAGTGTTGCTTATTTTATTGCCAACAAAAAAGTATTTTATGTATTTTGCGAAATTTTTTAAAATAAGGCCACTATTTACGAAAATTAAGTGGGAGCTATGTCTGGAGTTGGAGCTTTTACTACTTTTATTTGTAAGATCCCATCGAGAAGGTAATTATTCTCTCTATAAAGAATCTCTTAAAGCTCTCATGCCTTGGTTCTTCATATTTGATCACCCAAATTACTCGAGATGGCTGTCAGTTTATCTTAAAGATGAAACTAATGAAACTAATCCAGATATTCAGAAGGCTTTTGAAAACGGATGTTTTGTTGTAAATAAACAACTCGCCGCTTCTCCGGAATTGGAATTGATCAAGCTCATGAGCAGCATAATGCTATTATTAAAGGCGATGGTGGATTTATAGGTTTAACCAACAATCCATCAGCCTTATGTAGATGGATGCTTTCTGGTCCGGAAATCTCGAGAGTGCTAATGGAATTTACAAACTTAGATGAAGAAGTATCCATCGACAATAGACACCATGAGGAATCGGCAGCTTTTCAAATGAAATTTAAAGAAAATATACAACTTTTAAAAGAGGCTTTCACTGAATTTGGAAATCCGTTTCTTGAAACCAAAAGAGACTTTTTCTGCATTGATACCAAAATAACAATGGATGACGAATGTCTAAATAATATTTTAGGTAGGTCTTCATACATGGTTATTTCCGCGACACATTATAATATATTTCTGTTGTTTTTAGGTATAAAGGAGCGTGGACTAGATCTATAGAATAAGTTTGTTGATGAACGCTTAAGCAGCATATATGATCCAATAAAAGCGAATAAAATTCGCTTATTTTGTAAACCTAAAAGGTTGTAAAATCAGCAATGTTGATAAAGTCCCTGAAATCTGATGTGGATTTATTCTCTAGACTTTTCATAGTATGTTCAAATCGTGACATAGATTTGGATGATTTTTTAGCACATGAGAATCAACCATTCCCAACAGCTCTATCTTTAAACGGAGTCCAGAGATCATCAGATAAATCAATCCCTGTTAAGATTCTGGAAAATGTGCTTAATGACCGTACCTCTTATTTTAGAAGAAACCGCTGCTATGCCAAATTTACTTCAGACAGAAGAAACATCAGAATTTCAGTATGATTGTGTGGTCTATGATGGGCCTGCATTGGTACACCATTTACTGCCTAAGGGTGTTTTAAATTTTGCTGAAGACTCTGCCAAAGTGTTTCAATTACACATCAAACATAACGCTGATAAATTTAATTTTAAACGCATTGATATCATTTGGGACATATACAAGAACAATAGTTTGAAACATAACACTAGAGAAATTCGTGGAGGAACGCGACGACAGGTTGGTGGTAATGTACTACATCCTAAAAACTGGTCGGATTTTCTTAGGAACACAGACAATAAAACAGACCTGTTTCACTTTCTATTCAATGAATGTACATCATCCATTCTTTATCCTGTGGAAACACTATGCACAATTGACGATAGGATCATTTCAAACCGCAATTCCCAAAATTCACATCTATCGCTCTGCAGTCACGAAGAAGCACATACACGTATTATATTACACGTACAGGATTGCATCCGCCAAGGTTGGAAAAATATTTGCATAAGAACAGTAGACACCGATGTTGTAGTGTTAGCTACTGCTTTTTTTCATCGGTTGTATGTGCAAGGATTGAAAATTCTATATGTTCACTTTGGTGTCAATAAGCACTTTAGAATAATATGTGTTAATGGGATAGCTGCACATTTGGGTCAACAAAAATATGAAGCTTTGTTAGGTTTTCATGCATTCACAGGATATGATACCGTCTCATTTTTCTCAGGCAAGGGAAAGTCGACTGCTTGGAAGACCTGGCAAATTTTCCCTGAGGTAACGGAAGCTTTTTCTTTTATGTCTAAGCCGCAAAGATTTATTTCTGACCATGTTTTCAATTTGTTGTCTTAACGTACTGTTCAACATCCGACTGCTTTGAAGTTAACGATGCCAAAAAGGAATTTTTCACGTCGAAGGGAAGAAGAGCCACATACCAAAGTGGGCATGTATGGGGACAATCATTGGAAACAAATCCTACTTTGCCAGATACTGAATTTTGGGGTTGGTGTAAAAAAGCCGGTATTTATTCACCATACTGGTCAACTTTAGCTGAGGTGTCCACAGCCTTGAGGCAACTGATACGGTTGCAAAAAGAACTGTAAACAAAATATATGTGCTTGTAAGAAAGTAGGTTTACATTGCACGTTATGTATTTCTTGTAAGGGAAAGTGTGATTTAAATTAATATTTTGTTAAAAACATAAATAAATGATTCTGTAAAAAAAATAACAAATTTTGAATTTTATTAAATAACGGCTTTATTTCAATTCTAATCGCGAAATGTTCGAAATACTTTTTTGTTGGCTGTTCAAAGCTCAACAACTTTGTATAAGGCTATTTTTTTATAAAGTCAATGGATTTACCAAAAAATCATATTTATTAGATTAGAAATCAGCCGCCATTTTGGATCCAAATGGTACCTGAAGGTGGCGCACCTTCGAAAATGATTCTTTAGGGCACTACTAATAAGTATACCAAGCGGCAACATTCCTTCACAAATAGCCGTTTTTTATTGGTTTGCTACTCTACTATGTCTTCACTGTAGCCACTCAAGCCCTGCTTCACTGGCTTTTGAGGGTAGTGGTGTTCCTCCACTTGATTAGAAACTGGCGACCGAGCAACCGTAATTACTGCGTTTGCCAGGGTGTCAAAGTGACACTTCACAGCCTCACTGGGAAGTATGTCCCACATTATTATTATCATTTTCTGGGATGGGCTTTCCTATTAGTAAATGCTGAAACAATATCAGGTGGTTGACTTTCAATAAGCATTAGCAGAAAATAAGCTAAATTAGTTTATTTCTAAACTTGTATATTATAAACCATGGAAAAGCGATTTATGCAGTTATAATACTTAATAATCCAATTCAACCGTGAATATTATTTTTAAATATTAAATGAGATACAATATCACAGACAAAAATCGATTTCAAACCCCTCTAAATAAATAAAAAAATCCCAGTTACGTAACCCCATTCTTCAAAAAAAAATTCATTGTTCATATCTCACCTTTATTTAAATATAATATAGGTCAATATTATAAACAATATAGTACAACGTTAATTGTAACAAAATATAATTACAAAATCTCAGTATAATAAAATTCATTTAACAATAAAAATAAATTACGCCTCTGAATTAGTTTCCACAAATGCCAGAACATTAGAATACTATCACTCGACGCGCGTTTCGCACACCATGTTTGCATTATTTGGCAGTGATTAAAACTAAAGTGCAACTAGAAACTCTCCCAACCAGCAAATTTGTTTTATAATTTAAATGTTATACGATTATCTTGTTTTATTGTTATTTTATTAATGCTTCTAAAATGCTAATTGATTATATTAGAGTTGCAGAAAACACTATTTGGTTGTCTGCAACGCAACTGTTTTATAAATTTATCATTAAAACGTTTTATACAGCAAAATTATAAAATATCTTATAAAGCAGTTAAGAAATTATTTTAGAAACGTTTCCGTGACTAAGCTACAAAACATTTCAGCTTATAAAACTAAACAATTTTATAGTGCTTTTTTAGTAACATTCGGCAGTATTTTCAGCACCGTTATAAATATATATTAAAATTATTTTATAATTGTTTCTTAGTATCTTATAAAATAGTTATATTAAAGCACTGTTTGAGACAGTTTTGCTATTGAAAGTAAATTGTTGTTCCAGAGTCTGCTACATAATGATTATATAGTGCAATATGGCAACGGCAATAAAGTAGTTACAAAATAAAATTGTTTACGCAAACATAAAAATGCTGCTGCTAACTATGCAATAAAATATATTTGAAACAATTGATTTCCTGTGTCAGCTGTGTGTTTATATTGCATCAGAACCAGAAAAAATAATTCCAATATTAGGGCTATCTGCCATGTTGATCAACCATTAATTAAAATTCTACATGCATTTCAGTCGCTTCTTATTTGAACTGTCCTCCTTTCTTACCTCGATATTCAAAGGATCAACCCAACCTTTCTATGTGGTACACAGCCTACTAACTAACACAATCTAACCTAATCTAGCTGTCATTCTTATATAATTTATTTTTTCATTTAATTTAGTAGTTAAATTTTCTTACTGTATCCCCACGTGCTTGAATTAATTACCGGACATTTTTCAAGCACTAGGGAGATTATTAGTGAAAATTTTCGTAAAATGAGCAAGGGAAAACTTAATACGCATTTAACGGTAATGGTTACAATAAATTACAGTTTTTATCAAAATGTGTATTCCTGTTATTTTTACAGTTATTTTTCTTCTTTATAAGTTATAATAAAAATGCAAAATAAGGCATTTGTGAAAAAAAATTGTTAAATTTTTCATTTAAGATATGGCCGTGTCGCAAGACCGTCACCTCTAAGACACATTATTTTTTAGATGTTTTGTAAGAATCGCCTATAGTTTAATTATCTTAAAATGCTTGTATTTAACACAAAAGTATTTTATAGAAGGAAGCCATGAGACCAGCGTTCGAGGTTGTAAATATGACAAGACATAAAATGTTTAGAAGTCAGTATGGCTCCAAGCTAAAAATGCCTATACAAACATTAAAAATGAGAATAAACGAAAAAAACCTTAAAATTTGAGGTTATGTTAGTTATACGATGCACATGCCCAGGTAATTGTAGGACCTTATTGCTCGCGCCATCTGCTAAAGTAAATAGAAACCATGCACTTATGAAGCCATTATTATAATAGGAAAGTGCCATACGTCGGACCACCTATTTAATAAACCGTGGTCTAAACTAAGAGACATATATTGTTAATTTATTTCTTTTAATAGGTTAGATTTCTAACCTGCAAAATGCGTTTTATTTTATTTTAGTCTTTCGTCACTGTTTTTCTTCGACATTACTCCTAAAGAAATAAACCATCAACTTTCTCTCATGCAGAACAAATCCTCAAGTGTGCCAGATGACATACCAATCAAAGTCCTGAAATACATCTTGCAATTGAAAATTTACCTTCTTTGCTACATTTTTAATTTATCTGTAAAATCTGGAATTTTTCCTAGTGATCTAAAAGTGACAACTGTAATACCCTAGCATAAAAAAGGCGATGCAGACCCAATTGAAAATTACAGGCCGATTACCTTACCATTTTGTTTCTCAAAATTGTTTGAAAAAATTATTCATTGCCGAATATATGCTTTTACTAATAAAAAAAATCTTTTATGTACCAGTCAGCATGGTTTAGCCCCAATTTCTCTCTTCTTTCGTTAATTAATCACATTTATAATGCACTAGATAAAGGTGATTATGTCCTATCACTGTTTTTTGACCTAACACGTGCCTTTGACTGTGTTAACAAGAATTTCATAAGTAAAAAATTAAAAAATTTGAGTATAAGAGAACCTTTAAATGACTGGATACAATCTTTTTGTCTGACAGAAAAATCGGGGTTAAAATTGATGAACACATATCACAACCCTCTCAGATCAACCTAGGTGTTCCTCAGGGGGGTGTGTTATCTCCACTATTAATTCTTATTGTTTATTAATGATCTCGAACAACATATTACAAGCAATGTAAATGTAGTGTTATATGCTGACGATACCACAATCTGTATTACTGCTCCATCCCCTGAGGAACTCCAAAGCAAGATGAACTACACCTTACATCAATTTTACTCCTGGTGTTTTACTAACAAACTTATAGTTAATGCCACAAAACCAAAATATATCATGTTTCACAAAAGAAGGGAAAATCCACTTATGGTGGTTAAACTAAACAACACAACAATTGATAAAGTCCAAAGTGTGAAATTTTTGAGTCTGTGTTCAGACGAACAACTCACCTGGTCACACCATATTGAACACGTTTTAAAAAAACTAAACTCAGCTTATTTTGCTATCAGAAATCTAAGGAATGTTATGGATAAAAAATATCTATAAAACATTTATTTTGCTTTGGCATACTCGCATATGAAATATTTAATAATATATTGGGGAACTAGCTGTGAGTTCCAATGTATTTTTATTCTTCAAAAAAAAAAAAAAAAATCATTAGGTTAATATTTTCACTAAATCCCTTGCAGTCATGTCGACAAATTTTTATACAAAACAAAATTTTCTCCTTGCCATGTCTGTTAATCTATGAGGCAGCTCTTTTTGTTAAGCTTAACGCAGCACACTTTCCTTAACACAATAGTGTGCACTGCCACGACACAAGAGGTTGTAATCTAATTTACATCAATAAATTTAACTTAGGTACTTGTATACTAAAATGAACTTTTACAGTTTTAAATATAATTTGGTATACTAATAAATAAAGTGATGTTACACTTGAATTTTCAATAAAAATAAAATCGTCCTTTTAGTTTCGGAAAGTTTGACTTTTATAGGTAAAGATGCTTTATTTGACAAAGTAGAGCTCGGCTTAAGTTAATTTTCGCTCTTAATACCACAATTTTTTAGAAATATGTTTAAAAAATAAACATAACATTAAGTAGTTTCTTATTAACTCTCTCTTAAAATCCCGAAAAAATCGTCCGTCTAGCATAAAAGTTATTAGAACTTTAATCAATTTTAAGTCCTACATTTGTGTAAATAAAACAGCTGTTGAAATTGATTGGCATCGTTGCATATTAATAAGATGGCGCGAATATTTAAATTTTTAAAAAGTATAAAATTAAAAATTAGTATAAATGCTGCCTACAAGTTTTTCGGAAAAACCAATAAATAACCGATATTCCAGTAAATGAAGAAAATCTCACGTTTTCCTAGAAAATACATGTAAATCTTAAAAAAACAATTTTGTCGGAAACCTTTGCTTTGGAGGGCCGAGATTAATGAAGCATCTAGGTAATACACGATATTAAGTGGACATCGTATATGAAGTCGATTTTAATTAATTACCGATTAATTACGGTGACAAAATAGCGAAATTTTACCAAAAAAAAAAAAGTCCCAATTTCCGCCCCCTCTAATTCCCTAATTTTTGTTGGAATCCAAAAAATAGAAAAAAGAGTTTTAGAAAATTTAATTCACACGTTCATACTGTTCGAAAAGGAGCTCTTGTGCCAGTCACCCCATACCACTAGGCTCGTGGCTGGCACGAGAGCTCCTTTGAATGGGAATAAGTCTTTCCGCTGGTATCTATTACAAACGAAACTTAGCGTTTTGTGGCAATACATAGTTATTGTACTTAACGCGGCCAGGCTTGTAACTCGTAATTCAACTCAAGTGTAGTGTCTTGTGGGAACTACTTCAGAAACAAAGTCACACCAAAGGTTCAAGTCCCCTCCAGAAAAAATAAATTAATTTTAAAAAATCACTATGTATTCATCAAGAACTGGTATCTGCTTGACCATTAACAGCATTGTTAACTTTAACAGTTTTGTTTTTCCTAGCAGCCACTGGCGACTTATTCTTCTCTGTACCCGAATCGTTATCGGAACTGAAACTAAGCCCGTTCCTAGTCTTACCGTCCTCACTAACACTTTTACTCTCACTCCGGCTCTTCCGACGTTGGCCCTTGGTGTCTTTAAGAAATTTACTTAACTGGTGGAACCGATGTTCCCAGAACAAGTTCTGCTTTTGCACTAGATCACTATGTTTGTTGATGAAGTCTTGATCGGTAGGCAGTTGAAGTTCCCAGCCTTTATTGTGGCTGCGTAATTTGGACACGCCCGTGAAAATTTCTTTTACTTCTTCCGAGGGAATTTTCATCACAGAGGAGACCTTCTTCCTCTCTACGTATTGATTTTTTGTAAAAAGATACAACTGAAAATAAAAGAGAACTATTAGAACAGCCTTTGGATATCTAAGCAACAAAGTATTATAAAAAATCTTACTAGAAATGCAGGGATCCGCAAGGCATTTTTTTGCTCGCCCACCTTTTTGTAAAACATAAATAACCCAACAAAATGATTAAAAAAAGATACAGAGTGTTTATAAACCTACGGTATTAAATTAAATAATAAACCAAAAATTAACATAATAAAATTTATGATCTATAAAAACTTTTTTAGTTTGTATTTTATCACTAATTTTCGTAACTACGTTACTGCAGTTTCGACTCTCAACGTGTCATTTTCAAATGTTTATAAGTGAATAAGTTCACTTGTAACATATTACAAAAATTAGTGATATGAAACAAAGTAAAAAGTGTTCTTATAGATCATAATGATTGATTATCACAAAGTAACGGCTTCCACTATTTAATTTATTCTAATAAAATTTCAATATTTACTGATAGTACAATATCCAAAGCTAGACTACTCGTACTACTACAACTTTGAATTACATCCAATCTACATATGAAATTGTCCATTAGTTCAGTCAACGGAGCGCTAAAATGACCAAAATCTCTAATTTGAGTGCCAATGAATGGACATTGATGAAACCTTGTGCAATGTGTTTGTAATGACGTTAATAAAAAAGTTGAAAAAAGATTAGAGTAGGAAATGATCGGAAGGTAGGAAACCCCCTTTGTAGAACTAGGTAAAAAAAAAAAAACAATATATTTACCTTTCTTGGCCCAAAATAAGATGTTTTTACTCTTGTGAATTTTTTCAAAAAATGCATATTTTTCCAGTTATGGCCACTCGAAAATTCCTATACATTCACCTAAATTTTTTCAGATTTTTTTTTCAACTTTAATATTTCTCCTCCCCCACTTTTAGGAATTTTCGAGTGGCCATATCTCGAATATGCATTTTTCGAAAAAATTTACAAGAGTAAAAACGTCTTATTTTGGGCCAAAAAATGGTTTTTTTTCCATTTTTGACCTAATTCTACAAATTACGGAACCCGTAATAAAAGGGGTGTTTTCTACATCTTCCGATCGTTTCTCACTCTAATAATCATTTGATCATTTTAGCGCCCTGCTGACTGGACTAGATATTTGGCCAAAAATAACCCAAGGAACCATTTACAAATCGTTTGGAGTTCAGGAGCTTTAAAGAAAGTTTTGTCACGTTAGGAACTAATCTTCTGCTTTATTGATGCTGTGATTAAAGCTTGAACGATACTTGCTCATATAAGGTAAGTTTGAAAGCGTTTTGTAAGAAAGACCTGATAGAGTCATCCCACACATCTAAATCGTGATATTCTAATGCATATGGTGACCAGTTTAGTGGTTCTAATTGATAAATGCAGTCATAAAGTTTTAGTTTATCATCTATTAATATTTTATTTTTACGCTTAAAGTTTGAATTTCTACGTTGTGACATTTGGGCCAATGAATTTTAAAATATTTTTTAAAATTTCCAAAACTTTCAATATTTTTCAAGGGCCTCCGCATTTTTCGACCTACTAGTTGTGATCAGTACAATTTAATGCGCAGCTAAATTTTCACTTACGGTGAGTACCTACTCAACTTGATAATTTTAACCAGTATAGAGAGACCATCTGAAAGCTAACCAACAGCAAATGCTTAATATAATATCCACCACCAACAAGCGACTAATTTGCCAACATTGTCAAGCATAAAACCTTTTTATTAAAAATAACCATATTAACACAGCAAATAGCTTTTTTAAGTGCAGTTCTAAAGCATTGGTTTTATAATAGTTTAAACAACGCTTTGTAGATAGTCCCTTAAGGCCAAAATTATGCCTTTAGGATTTATTGTTGGTTTTATGAATAGTTTTATCAAGGTCTTCAGAACGTTATAAAGGCTGTTTAGAATAAAACCAATTGGTTTTAAAATTACTTTTAAAAAAGGTCCTCAGAACTCTTTTAAGAATGGTCCCTCTTAGCTTTATTCAAGCTTTATAAAGGTTTAATAGGGTTTGTCAAAGATATTATTATTATTAAATAGACTTCGAGAGGTTCCGAAGATCACGATCAAATTTAAATTGTTACTTGGACAGGGCCGGTTTTAGGTAACCGGAGGCCATAAGCACTAGGTATTTTTGAGGCTCTTTTACTCGAATTAAGATTATAATAATTTTCACAACAGCGTTTCTAAAACTTTAATGAAACTCACATTTTTAAAATTTAACGAGTATAAAATAAAAAAGATAAGTACACAAAACACTACTAAAAAAAATCGGCAGCTATTGGAAGCGGCTGGAACACGGTGGATCCCTATCAGCTGTATTTGGATATTACATCGGAAATCAGAGCACTGAGCAAACAGATAAATTTCACGTGACTTTGGAGCCATTTATTTCATGAACAAATATCGAACGAACTGAAGTGGACTACAAGCAATCTGTTAAAACATTACCTCTTATGTTTGTTTATGTTACATGTTAATCAATTGCTGGATATTAACAGATAAAGTTTCGAAGATTTTGTAGAACATTATTTGGATAGTGAAAAAAAAATAACACAGAAATTAGCCCAAATGACACTCTAACCACCTCTAACCTCAATAAGTCAATAATATTATGGACAGTTCAAGCAGACTACGCATGCATCAAATTAAAATCTTCCTGCTCCATCAAAAAGGTCCGAACAAGTCGAGCTTCGTCCGAGTTCTTTATTTTGTAATATTCGAACGTTTAAATTGTAGCTCAGTTAGCTCGATTTGCATTAAGTGAACGATTGTGACGTGTCCCATCAATCAGACGTAATATCCGAACACGGCTATAAACCCAACTAAAATAAGTTTTGACATTGTCAAAAATATTTTACGAATGTTGATTTTTAGGTTATGAAATATATTTAGGGACATAACATACGAGTAGCTTTATTACAAAGTTCGACGAAAACCAATCGAAACATAATTTTTCAGTTATTATTTGTCTACGTTAACGAATTCACATGGATTTTGTGACTACTTACCACATAATCCCTCGCTCTACACATCAATTCTGCAGGTACCCCACTAATAGCCGAAAAAGTGTTAACGGGATATAAAACATCAGATTTCACTACCCAGTTGCCCCTCACAAGAACCGCAACTTTCGGAAGGGTTCTAAGTAAAACTTCAGTAGTGAGGCCCTCGCCTCCTGCTAGTAGCATCATAAGTTGTTGGAACTGTATTATTTGCGCTGAAATTTTAACAGTAAAGTGTTAGAAATTTTTATCAAATCAAATGAACAATTGAATGCAAGTTATATTTTTAAAAGAATACAATAATAAATAATAATAATAATAATAAATACTCTTTATTTCCAATGCCACAAAAATACATTATACATGTATTTGTAACATTAAAAGCGGCTTTACATTTATGCAATGCAATGAAAAGGATGGCATGCAAAACTTTGCGCGAAAATTTTTGCACCTTGAAAGCGCTTTACACTACTGCAATATTTTGTGAAATCTTTGGGCCTACCAACTAAACGAAAAGAAAAACTTTTATGAGGTAATGTTCGCAGTAAACAAGCAAATTATTAATCCCCGAATCTGATCTGTTGGTACAAAATAGTGACGTGCTTATTGTTTACTTTCGTGTTCTATTGTGTTTTCTACAAACAATAACTCTTTAAAATATAACTTATGTTTGTTGCTTCAGTTCCTTTAATACTTGGGTTGGCAACCCAAATATTCCCAAATAAAGTAACTATATTGCATCTGCCATGCAATCAAATTAGAACACGCGCTAATTCAATGCAATGAAAAATATTGCCATCAGCTGATCGAAATAGCTCGATGTACGCATGCGTGCAATAAAAATTTGCATGCCACATGCAATATTGCATTAATGTAAAGTGGCTTTAAGTAAAATAAACGTCGGCACAGAAACACTACATTCTACATTTATATCTACAAACAATATATCACATTTACTATTTAATGACATAGGTACTCTGATAAGGTATAAGGTTCCAAATCTAATAACAACTTAAAAACTTTGTTTTTAAAGAGAGGAAAGCTCTCAATAATTTTAATGTTATACGGAAGTTTATTATAAAGCATTATACAACTGTACTGTACATTTTTCTGCGATAGTGTCAGTCTGTGTAAGGGATATACGTAATTAAAATTTCTTGTATTATAAGATTCTGTAGGTAGAAATTCACTAAAAGAATTTTTGTTTTTAAACATAAAGAGTAGGATCTCTTGAATATATATACCTGTGACAGTTAACATTTTATTTATTTTAAATTTTCCTCAGCACGACTCCTTTTGATCCACTTTAAGAATACTTCGTAGGGCTCTTTTTTGTATTGTAAAGATCCTATATATTTGTGTACTTTGACCATAAAAAACAATTTCGTATTGGACTATAGATTCAAAATTAGCATGGTCAACCACTTTTAAAGATGTTCAATTTATATATTTTGAGAGAATTCTCAGACAGTAACATACCCCATTTAGTTTGTTTTCAATATTCGTAATATGTACAATTCATCTAAGAGTATCATCAATATGGACTCCTAAAAATTTGGTATGTTCCACTAATTCGATTTTTGTGTCTGTAAGGGTAATGTCCTTGGGTGTTTCAAAGTTCCCTTTTTTAGTTTTAAATAGAAGTGCATTAGTTTTAGTTTTATTGAGTATTAACCTATTATTAGCAAACCATTCTGAGGCTGCAGTGTAAAAGTAGGTGGAACTGGTGAGAATTTCCATGAAATTTGGGGCAGCAACTAACAAACTAGTGTCGTCAGTGTATTGAATGACGGTAACATTATTCCTATCATTAATATTTATAGCGAGATCATTTACAAAAATTATAAATAGTAAAGGTCCTAGAATACTTCCTTGGGGAATTCCAAGGCTAATAAACAGGTTACTCGATTTACTTGTGACATTATCTTTGGTAATAGCTACCCTTTGACGGCGATTTGAGAAGTATGATCGAAATGGTCCTTTTTCGGTAAGTGTCAGTCGGTGCACTGGATAGGCATAATTGCCCTTGTGCCTGGTACCATATGTGTGATTTGTGTTTACATTTAGGAACTCAAAATTGTTCCTGTGCAGATATGTTAAACAAGAGTAAATGTATAAACCGGGTATTGTTAATAGTCTATTTTTATTGAAACAACCTCTGCAAGACTCATTGTATTTCATTTTAAAAATCACTGACTGCCCTTTTTTGTATTTTGAAAATTTTGGGAAGCTCTGTTGAGCCTCCCCAAATCTCGTTGCCGTATTTGGCTATGGAAAGAAAATTTGCATGGTACACAGAATGTGACAAAACTCTGAGAGCGAAACATGATTTATTTAATTTACTAATTAAATCATCAGTATGCGTGAGCCATTTGATGTTATTGTCTAAGGTTACACCCAGCAATTTTGTTGAAGTTAATGTTGCTACCGGCACTGCATCGGTGAGATGTTCCGCTATTTGGACATTTGATCTGTCGGTTTTAAAAACTACCAACTGGTTTTGGCTTCATTTAAAACAAGATTGTTGCAGTTGAACCAGTGTTTTATACTGCTCCAGGTCCGCTCTAGCATGACCGTAATTTCTTCGAGATTTTTGCCCATTATCGATAAATTGGTGTCGTCAGCATAACTGACAATTTTTACTTTTGAATATTCCACAAGTGCATGGGGCAGATCATTTATAAAAATTATGAAAAGTAGCGGCCCAAGTACACTACCCTGGGGCACACCGTTGAATTCTAGAAGTTTGGATTCATATTTCTCCCCATTTCTCGTGATGCAGGTTTTTTGTTTCCTATTCAGCAAGTAGGATTCAAACCATTGCAGGCTAACACCTGTGATTCCAATTTTTTCTAATTTGGTTAAAAGCTTATTGTGATTTGGGCTATCGAATGCCTTGGAAAGGTCAAGGAAAAGTCCACAAACAATTTCCTGCCTTTCCAGTGCGCTCGACACTGCTTCAACAAAATTGAATAGGGCTGATGTAGTTGATCGATTTTTCCTGAAGCCATGTTAAAAGTTGTTGAAAAAATTACATCTATTGAGAAATAGCAGTAGTCCGCCATGCATGAGTGTTTCCAGGATTTTTGAAAAAACCGACGACAAGCTCACAGGGCGGTAGTTGCTTAAATTGTTTACATCTCCTTTCTTATGCAGAGGTACTACAATTGCCGTTTTCAATATATCAGGAAAAATTCCTTGCGACAAGGAGGCATTAAAAATATTTACTAGCGGTGCCGCTAAGGTTTGTATGCATTTCTTTAGTAAATTTGTTGATATACCATCGAAACCGCTAGAGTTCTTCGATTTGAAATTTTTAACAATATTACATATTTCTTTTTCTGAGGTAGGATTCTGTGCTGGTCATAATTAACTTGTCATAGTCAGTTGCAGCATCATCTTTCTCTAAATTTTTTAACAGGTTAGGAATAACTTCAGTGAAGTGCGAATTGAAATTGTCCGCCAAAGTATGTGGATTACCCTCCGGTAGTCTCATTGGGTTATTTTTACCTATGGTCGAATTGATTAGGTTCCACGTACATTTGGTTTTATTATTGGAGTTGTTTATCATTTTCTCATAATATTCACCCTTGGCTTTCTTTAATCTATCACAATAAAGTCTTTTGACATAACTGTAAGCTGGTCTTACTGCTTATATTTTCTAAAAGTCTGGCCGCCATTTTGAAGTACAGCCACTTTTGTTTAGGACATGTCTTAAATTGTTCCTTAGGCTTTAATCTTTATAAAAAACATTGTCCCCAAGGATCGGGGGGGTGGTGCTTGTACAGCTAGGGAGGGCTCCCTGGCTAATACTTACGAGGGAGGTATGACAAAAAATTATTTTTTACATCATATTAATGAAAAGGAAGCTTCAATTAATTTTACAATAGAAGTAGAGATTAATAATGAATTACCTTTTTTAGATGTTTTAATTAAAAAATTAGATAATAAATATCGAAAACAACACACACAAACATATTTGAATTTCAATTCAATTAACGTTAAGAAAGGTGTTGTAAAATGTTTGTATGATAGGGCTAAAATAATTTCTTCAAATGATGAAAGTTTAAATAACGAGAAACAATTTATAAAAACTGTTCTATTGAATAATCAATACCCCGAGAATTTTGTTGATAGCCAGCTGGCAAACATTGAAAGTAGAGTAACCACTCAACATGTACAACCTGAATTTAGATCTTTAGCAGTAATTCCATATATACAGTGGTGGGTCTGGGGCACGTGCCCAGAAGTGTGAAATATGCCGTGTTAAGGTGGCCATGTCCAAAAAAAAGACATCCATAACAAGAGTATTACTATGAATTTTCTTCCGGTGACTCCCCCGAAGTCAATCCTGTATCTGCCCTTGTATATACACAAGGTTTATCGGACAAATTACGAAAAATCGGAAATAGGTTTTCTGTACGAACGGTTTTTCAAATGGGAGCCACATTAATATCTTTTTATCAAAGACTAAGCCGGTGAATATTGTTCAAAATTCCAAGGATTGTATTTATAGTGTTCCGTGTGAGTGCGGTAAGCATTATGTAGGTGAGTCATCTAGACCTTTCAACGTAAGGCTTGGTGAACACAGAGATTATGCTAGAAAGGGAGAATTTCAGAAATCAAAAATTTGTGAACACGCGTGGGATAACAATCATAGGATCCAGTGGGACTCCGTGAAAATTTTGGAAAGAGAGCGACTCAACTAAAAGAAAACTTAAGGAATCCGCTATTATTTTATTAAATGAGGATAAATGTATTTCTAATTATTCTATAGATTTCTGTACCAGCTGGTTGCCGACAAACTGTCTTGTTTGACAAGCTTAAAAGTGAAACTTTTGATAACGGAAAAAGAAATATTTTCCGAAACGTTAACTGCCTTCGATTTAATTTTTGTAATTATTAGACATTTTGTAATAAAAGTTTTAAAACCAGCCTCTGTGTGATCCTTTTGGCGCAGAAGTTTATTTCATCAAAATTTTTAAATATTTTTACAGTGACAAAATACCCAACAAACACAAGAAATTACAAGAATAAATTTTTGGCTATTGAATTATACCATAAATGCCATCGTCGAGAACATGTTAAGGAAGTCATCTTTTTCTTCTAGAGAATTAATATTATATATAGTTTTCCAAACAGCAGACCATACAAATTAAATGACTCAGTATTAAAGTTTCTGGAAAAATATGGAATTTCTTTAGGATGGGTTTGCAATTATAACCTTTTCATTCAATAGCACAGAGTGTAATATTATGGTCTGAAAAATACATATCTAAGACTTCTATGTTCCTAGCATCCAGATCAGAGTTAGTTACAATTAAATCTAGTAATGTTTCGCTTTAAGCTGTTGTCCTGGTGGGATCACTAATTATTTGCTAACAATCATAAACAAGTAACAGATTATTTAGATAAATAGTAGCAGACTTGTAATCCACATATTATTATTTAGATCACACATTAGAATAAGAGCATTGAAAAAAAACTAAAAAAATAGTAAATTATAATCTGTACAAAAAAACAAAATAAAACATAATAAATGATGTATTTATAACAAACAACATACCATCCTTTAACAACAATCGGCACTGTTCAACAATTGGCAATGCTCTCAGCGCATGCAGAGAGAGAACATGCGATGGCAGACTTGGTTCTAAAGGTGCTTCCTCCTGGTCCTCAGGCACTAGAAGTTTCATGTAGTCCGTAATGCCTAGGTTTGTGTCTTGGCAAACATCATCTACGTTGTCTGATATTAGCCTCAGTCGTTCCAACTAAAAACCAAGTACACCGTAAGTAAAGATTTTATCTGAGAGGGCTTATGTAGCTTTTACTTACATTGCTAAGAGTCGTATCGTTTTCATACCAAGTGCACTCAGTCCATGGTTCGTCTGCACTTTTGGCCTGTAAGGATTTGTAACTATTCTCTCTGGCCTTTTTCCATGCATCATCGTTTTGTTTGAACTTTACAGTGACCTGTTGGGCGTTACTTGGGCCAGCTTGCTCCTCATCCGATTCTTCTTTAGTTTCTGCTTGCTTCTTACGCTTTAAACCTTTCTCCATGTATGGAAAATTAGGGCGAAATTGAAAAATACCTGCAACAACATTGTTGAATATTGCATCACGTAATAACATTCATTTAACCTTTTAAAGCAGTTAAGTGTATTTCACTGCCGTTGTAACTGGCTACTGCATATTTATTAGCTTCTTTAACTGTCCTAGTAGATTGGAGAAACACTTTATCCACAATTTCACTTTCGAAAAACACTTGTTTATCTTTCTTAGTAGTATCGATGTCTCCGTCCACTTCGTGGGCTATTATTTCTGCCCTACCTGTGTCAAAATTCGGAGACTCCACATTTATAGCTAATTCTAACTTCACTTCTTGATTTTCTGGCTTGTAATGGCATTTTTTAATATTATGTTCGTTTGTACAATGTTTTCGCTTTAATGGATATTGAAACAAGTGTAATACATTTTCCAAATGTTTTGAATGTATTATAGGTATCTAAAAATTAATTTATTTAAACCAAAGGCATGTTGAGTTAACCTCAAAGTTTCGATATGTGAGTGTTGTTATTGTTAAAATAACTAACGGATTACCTCTCTCACTACAGGATCATCACTGTCATCGGGCTCGGCAACAACAGGTTCATCCATATTTAGTTATTATTGACTAAACTTGATTACAAACAAGAAATGTAGAAATTAAAAATACATGAGACGTCTGTCTTGGAAAGAAAATATCCACGAAATAACGAATGTGAAGCTAGCTTCAAAGACTTACGGATACGGACACAGAAGAAGAATCAATTGTTTCTTCCTCTGTGATACGGAGAAGTTGCCTGTATGCATTAGAACAAAATTCCATTAGTTAAAACTTAAAGTGTCAATACGGGGAAATCAGGCTCAACAGATGGCGCTTGTAAATTCCAAACGACATTCCAAAATTTCCAAATGTGTCAGAAAACATTGAGGTTGTCATTGCCATTAGTGCCATTACCCATCAAGATTTGTACAAATCATAGATTAAAGACTTATTGGTACAAATCTTGACTGCCTATAGACTTAAGTCTTACCGATTACGTTACTTCCGTTATGAGTTGAATATCCTTAGATTTGTGAACATTCGGGTATGGTAAATTTTAAGTACGTTCTAGATAAGTCGTTTTTTCCACTGCTTTCAGCTTTCAGCATCATCGTGACCAGATTTTTTTACTAAATCTACTGCGACATAAATCAGAATCTACTAAAAACTACTACTAACTGTAAACTATAATAGGTTTGTTCAAAAATACTACACTGTGCAGATAATCGAAAAAGATAAGTTGAAGAGACAAATTTGCACTGGTGCAGATAGTGGAGGATTTTTGAATTAAGCTTTTATTAAAAATATAGTATAAATATACTATCCATTTTATTCATTCATATTTATGCTTTTATGATTAAAAAAAAGAAACCGATGGGGTTAAAGAAATATTATAATTTTTAATTGTAAGCGCCATCTATTATTTAGTGACTGTATTATTGTCACAAACTTTCCAAACAAGAAAGATATCTAGGTCACAGAATAAGGAACTACCTTTTCTGTCAATAAACGATACGGTTACATCAATCAGCAGCTTTAGGACGAGAGAGACGCGGGGGGGGGGGAGGGGGAAATCGAATGAAAGAGACAGACATATCTGATTTCCGTGCAGAAGACAGAGACAGAGACTCCAGTAGGGTCTACAGCCTACGTCACCTGTAGACACTACAAGCATCTTTGTCTCTGTCTTTTGCACGGAAATCAGATATGTCTGTCTCTTTCGTTCGATTTCCCGCCCCCCGCGTCTCTCTCGCCATCAAACTGCTGATTGAGACAACCGTAGGGTTTAATGACCGTGGGTCCGACCCACGGTCAGTAAACTATACGGTTGCATCATCCAGCAGCTTTTAGACGAAGGAGCGCGCGGGAGGGGTAACCGAAAATGACGTAGCCTCTAGACCCAGCCAGGGCCGGCACTAGACATTTTGCTACTCACTCAATTAATAAACACTGATATAAACGAATAGTATACACTGGGACGACAGCAAACTAGTTTATTACACCAGACAGTTACAGTGCGATGTGAGATAAACAATATAAAAATAAACACACTGTCGTTGTAGTATGCCAGACAAATTGAAAACACGACACGCGGCAACTAGTGCCGACTCTGGATTTACCTAGACTTTGACCTTGATCTGAATAATTAATCAAATAAAGCGTGCAAGAGAGACATATATCCGATTCCCATGCAAAAGATAGAGACAAAGAGATCGGTGGCTACATGACGTAGGCGCTAGACCGAAGTTCCCCCCCTGCGCGCTCCTTCGTCCAGAAGCTACTGGATGAGGTAACCGTTATAGTTTAATAACCGTGGGTCCGACCAGGGTGTATTAAATAGGTGGTGCGACAAGGACCCGTTGAGTGGCTTCATAAGTGCTTACTTTGTACATAATGTAATAGATGGCAGGAGCAATAGCGTCTGTCGTTATTTACACATATAAAGATAATTTTGCAGGTTCTGTACACACGTGCATACAGTGTTGCATACATTCCCGGCCTTTCATTTTTAGTGAAAAATCTTGTAGTCAAACAAAATATCAGTGACATTTGACATCAAATTCCTCGAAGAAATACATTCAATACGCTAGCGCTAAATATAAAAAAGTCAGCTATATTTTCATAAGACATGGTTAGAAAATATGGAGTGCCTATTTGTGTACTTATGCTTATATGACTGTAAAGACCAAAAATTATCACTTAATGCCAAAAAATACTGAAGAGATAGAAATCTGAAGTTTACAAAGTACCTACTTGAAATAAAAAGCCACATATTTGTGAAAAATATTTTTGCTTCAGCAGTATAAAAAGTGGTTTTACTTCACAGTCTGAAAATGGAGTTGTTATATACACTGTAAGTTTTAAATTTACATAGATATTTGTAACATAACCTATATAGGTATAAAAACGTCTTTTTAAATATATTTTAAGCTTTTAGCGGCAGTTTTAAAGAAAAAGATTGAAGAAAGGTGCACTTCCAAGCAAATTAGATGCTCGTTCTTCAAAAAATGTCGCTAAGAAAATTAAGAAGTTATTAAATATGTTCACGATAGTATAATTTATCCTTATTTCTGAGAGTTTGTATTTACACTTACTAGAAAAAATTTTGTCTGAAGAATGTGACGTCAAATTACCAAATAAGAATTGGGGTATTCATAAATGTATTGAAAGTAGAAGCTTTGTGTTTACATAAGGCAGAACAGCATGAAAAATTAATTACATGTTTTAAGACGGTAAGTGCTTTTTAGATAGTATTTGTTTGCAAATGCAAATGATAATTTAGTTTTTCAAGTAGGTAATTATTTGTATAATTTCTATTTTCAGGTTGGGTTTGGTCTCATGTTTGGTCCTACAATAGAGGTTATTTTTTGCATAAGGATATTAGGTTAACATCAATCAGTGAACCGATCACTGTAGAAGAATTTGCAGCATATTTTTCTGAAAATTGAATCTACAACGCTTGCTTAGGTGGACCAAGTACAAATATTATTATCAAAGTGTTCATTCTGATGTGCAATTAAAGTCAACTTATGTTGGAGGCATAGAGAATGCTGAGTAATTTTGGAGAAAGGAACTATTTGTAAACATATTATGTAAATCTTGTTCTTATAATATTGCAACCCATTATGCCCAGTACTGTTGTTACAAATAAATTTGTATATTTTACATAAGTTTTATTTTCTTACCATACCTATATAAATTTGAAACTGGTCAATATTTGTTTCTTTACATAACTGAAATTGCTGTTCAGTTGTGAATATATGCAACCCTATATGCAGTAAAGCAAATTCATGTACCTATATACAGGTTTTTGTAGGACGCTAAAGCTTACGCCATCTACTGAATTAAATAGGAAGCATGCACTTGTGAAGCCATTATTATCATACGAAAGTGCCGTATGTCGGACCAACTATTTAATACACCCTGGTCTAGGTACTCCTCTCGCGTACAAATAGCCAACGCATAAATGGCAACAAATTTCAAGTTTCAAAATTGCAATTTTCACCTCGTAAAATCAGTATTCCTAGACGTTCTTTTTTTAATTACTCGAAAAATGTGGTCTTTAATAAAAAAATGCAAGGGTACAAAATTAAAGCTTTTACGGAAACAAATCGAATGGTTCTTTTTTTTTGTCTCCAATATGTCGTTTTGGAAATATGGCATTTTCAAAATGGCGCCAAAATGATCAGAAAATTAAGAAAATTATGTATTTAAAATTGAAATATCTCAAAAACTATAAGATTGATAAAAACATGATATAATAATGAAATGAAGCTTAAAAAAACGAAGAGTTTTTTTTTCCTACGACAAACTGTTCCAGAGATCAGAGCTGGGCAAATATGTAGGTACTTACAAATACCTCATAAGTATTTAAATACTAGAAAGTATTTAAATACTTCTTGCAACAAGTATTTGTATTTATACTTGCAAATACTTTATCTGAAATATTTACTACTTAGTATTTGTGAAAATGATTCTAAAGTATTTATAGATACTTAAACTATTTAAATAACTGAGAAGTATTTAAATATTTCTAAAAAAGTATTTAAATCCTGTTCTGACAGTATTTAAATACTTTCAGAAGTATTTGAATCTCAAAAGTATTTAAATAAATACAACAAATATAATCCAATACAGCAGGAAGACATGCAGATACTTGTTTCAATCCTCAATATTTTCGTCTCACAAGTTTTGACCTCCAGTCATATTCAGCGGCCTCAATAACATAAGTGTATGGATTTTCGTTAATTTATTCGTAAAATTAGAAGTCATTAATTTTTCAGTTATTGGGGGGTGGTTATCTTATAAAGCATATTGCAAAGAAAATTAAGAAAATTCCTTTTATCATTTTCAGGCCGGGAATTTTACCATTTTTACTGCTTCACTTACAGTACTATATCTAAACCTTATTTTGTATTTTGGGAAAAATATAGTCGGTTTTCAGATAAAACTGCAAGATGGCACCATCAAAAAATAACACAGATTCTACTAAAATATACTGCAGAATTCTGTCTTACTGAACAAGGTTGAATTAAGCTGAGAATCTACAGTGATATACGAATAGTATATTATTCAATATGCCACATTATCAATATAAAAATGTTTATTTTATATTTTTTTTGGTGACTGATTCCGATTCCTTTTCCCTATAGATGTTTTTTCCACTTAGTCGACTCCTAGACATAACATAGTTTGAATGAACTTACACGTGCGACACAAGTTGAGATTACTTTTTATGAAAAATGAATAAAATAAGACAAAAATCTCCTTTATTTATAAATATGCGTAACATATACGGCAATAATATACTGCCTATTTTAAAAACAAACTGTATTTCTATAAAAATATAATGTGAAAAAAATTAACAATAGCTGATAAATCCAACAAAAAAACAATGATTATACTATCATCAGCTCAGCAACATATTATTTGTTACTTCTGCAAATGATAGATGGATTCTCCCGGATGGAAGGTCTTGATACCTCTGTCAAATGCTTTAAAGTGGTATTGATTCCTCTCCGACAACCTCTGAACGGTTATCAAACCTGTAACATCAGTGGACCGTCCTGTTTTTAAAGGAGACACGTCTATGTGTACGTCAGCAATATACTGCAAGTTGCTGGAGATAATTTCATCGACTTTAGCCGACACGTGGCTATTTACCACAAGAGATATCCGTTCGTTGTTAATCAAGTTGATGCAATAGTTAGCGAAATTAACAACAAGGTCAATGTCTACACCCAAGTCCAATAAATGGCTCAAATCGTCTATTATTAAGTAGGTTTGTGTATCGCCATCTCTTAATAACTTCTCCAAGCTCTTTTTAATCTCAAAATAAAGGCACTTTACAATTTCTTCTTTATCTTCTTGAAGATAGTTTCCCTCAAGCCCGATATTGTCAACAATGTCCTTTATGGGTTCTATTATTGTCACTTCTTCGTTTGCCACCGCCGCCAACAAGTCATATCCCAGCTTTTTACCGACATTTTGGTAGTGATCCAGGGAATTGTGGAAGCTGACCAGGCAGAGTTTCTTCCTTTCATACAAAATTTGTTTGATCAAATGTGTGAGGATAAAATTGGAATCAGCGTGGGTGTTTTCTTTCACCGATATAATTCTGTCTTCTAATTTTATTCTGAGGGCTGCTAAGACGGGGTTGGAAATTCTTGGGTCGCCCAACGACATTATTTTAGAAACTGAAACAAGAGGATATGTCAAAATTGCTATGTTTTACTTCATGTTTATTGTCATAAATCATTTTATTAACACCTAATTGTAGGGAGAGTAATAATACGGGTTAGGGCTGGTATTTATTTAAATAATTCACAATCGCACTTCAACAAAAACAAATTTTATTTCTTAACAGGTTGGACTTCGTTCACATAATTCATAATAATTGACATCTCTCTAAAATCAGTAATACCACTGCATAATTCTTTACGTTAAAATAACCAACAAAATGGCGCTTAATTCAAATGCTAACTTAAAAAACCTACAGCTCGGCCAATCTGACCTTTGATCGTCTCGATCACAACAGTACAAAACATATCAACATTAGCAAACATAAGTACATAAAATTCTTAAGATACGTAAACATTAACCTAATTTTCCTTAATTCAATTTTCCCTAAACACAAAATTGTCTTCATAATAATAGTAACAGTGACATAAGACATAATTCAGCATAATAAAGAACATAACTTACCCTAATAAAAATCATAATTTTTCATAATATAAAAGGCCTACAAGACATAAAAGGTAAGTAGCATAATAATTAATATTTGCTTCTCTACTAATACTTATTTTATTTTCCCCTAGGAATTATAGGGCTTGATACGTGAAGCATCCCAAATACCATCATAAGGAATCTGTGTGTTTTGGAATCCAATGATATCCGTGACTGCATAACGATCGTTAGGTAAGACTGCGTTTATTATATAAGGGCCCCGGTACTTTGGAATTAATTTCTTACTAACCCCTGCCGTAGTGTCGGTATTTGTTATCATAACATATTCACCTACGTGATATGAGTGTGGCGCTTTGTGGTTCTTATCATAAATGGATTTGTTTTCACCTTGTGATTTCTGAATCCTTTCCACTGCTTTCTCTCTGCTTTCCGTTAAAAGTTCAGCGGGGGCGTGATCTAAAGATTCTAATATTTCCCTTAAGTTATCTCTTACTTTGCCCACTTGGTTTCTACCGAATAACAATTTAGCAGGTGTTTCTCCCGTTGATCGGTTAACCGTATTATTAAAACAAAATTCTACATCATTCAAAACTTTATCCCAACAATCATTCGTTTCACTTGTAATCTTACTTAGCATAGGAGTGAGTGTCCTATTCATTCTTTCAAGTTGACCATTTGCCCATGGTGCTCCGGTTGCTATAAGAACATGTTTAATCTCTTTTTCTGCTAAAAAATCTTCAAATGCTTTTGAAGTGTAACAAGTACCCCTATCCGTTATTATTCTTTTTGGGATACTATAGGATACAAAATACGATTTTAAATGTTTGATAACCTCTTCGGTGTCTGTACTCTTGCAAGGGTAAAATTTAATAAACTTTGTGAAACCATCAATAATCTCAAATATGTGTTTATTTTTTGATCTGGTGATTCCTAATGGCCCATAATGATCTAAATGAATTGTTTCGAATGGTAAATTTCCTTTTGGAATACTGTGTAAGATACCCTCTTTCTTCCCGGACTTTGGGTTATATTCTACGCACTTTAAACAATTTTCGATATGAGATTTTATCTTGTTCCTTAATTCAGGAAACCAATATGTACGTGTAATTAGCTCATATGTTTTATCTAAACCTAGATGACCCATCTCATCGTGATACTTAAACAATACATTGACCTCCATACTTTCCGGAACATAAAAAAGTACATTATTGTTCGTTTTCCGATATACTACGCCATTTCTTAATTCAAAAGACGAACTTTCGGCATTTTCTAGTTCAGTTCTAAGTTTAACTATTTCAAAGTCTAAATTTTGTTTTAACATTAACGTTCGCTCAAACGTGTTTCCCTCCAAAACGAAAATATTTGGTATACGGCTGAGAGCATCGACATGTCTCATGCGGGTGTTTGCCCTATGTTCAATTGTATAATCATAATTTTGTAGTAGTAAACTCCAACGCATTATTCGAGGGACAATATCCTTCTTCGCTAACGTTAATCTGAAGCTGTCACAGTCTGTCACTATTTTAAACGGTATACCCTGCAAATATATGTGAAACCGCCTTAAAGCTCTGATAGCCGATAAAGTTTCAAGTTCAAAGCTGTGATACTTTGATTCACATTGAGTGGTTCTTTGACTAAAATAAAATACTGGGTGAAATATACCATCTGACTGCTTTTGCAATAAAATTGACCCAAAACCTAATGCACTAGCGTCACAGTGTAGCTCTGTTTCTGCAAATGGAGAGTAAATTGACAAAATCGGTTGTGACATAAGTTTGGATCTTAAAGTTTCAAATGATTTAATCTGTTCAGGACCAAATTCAAACTTCACATTCTTTTTAACTAAGTCATATAATGGTTTTGCTAATAACGAAAAGTTTTTTATGAATCTACGGAAATAGCTACATAACCCTATAAAACTGTGTACTTGTTTTGTGTTATTCGGAACCGGATAATTCTTTATTGCTTCCACATTTTCACCATTTGGACTAATACCATCCTTGTCTACGGTGTACCCAAGGAAATCTATTTTATTCATTAAAAATGAGCATTTGTCTAATCGTAATTCAAGCAAATTTAGTTTTACTTTTTCTAACACCTGTTTTAATATCATTAAGTTTTCACCGATCGTCTCTGTGGCTATCAAAATATCATCTAAATATATTAATATCTTTCCACTTTTAACAAGGTCTCTAAATATTTCATTTATGAATCGGGTAAACGTTGCTGGGCTTGAATTTAACCCGAAAGGCATTCTACAAAATTCAAATTGCCCCGAAGGCGTAATGAAAGAAGTATATTTTATTGATTCACTCGCCATTCTCACATGATAAAAGGCATTTTTTAGGTCTAATTTAGAAAAGAACTTTTTCCCTCTGAGTGTATCTAAATGATCCTCAATTAACGGCAATGGAAATTTATCCCTGATAACAAATTTATTTAAGGTTCTATAGTCGACACACATTCGGTATTCTCCTGATTTCTTTTGCCTTAACACAATTGCTGAACAGTACGGTGAGCTACTCTCACGAATAACTCCCTTTTTTGATAGCTCTACTAATATTTTATCTAATGCTAACTTTTCACAGTACGACAATCTTCTTGGCCTAACTGAAAATGGTGTATGGTTCGTTAATGTCAAACTCATTTCAAATTTTGTTTCAGGTTCATCGGGACTGACTGCGTTTAAATAACAATCATTCAAAATCTTATTCGTTTGTTCTACTACGTCAAAAGGTAAGTCTTTATTAATATTTAGCTCATCTTGTTCATTTATATTATTAATCAAAAGTATTTGACTTAAAAAATTAATATTCTCGCTTTCCCCTGATACCTCATCCTGATTAATAATTTGTACTTTATTTTCAGAAAACACAAGCTTGGAAAATCTGGGGTGAGACATAAAGTCTCTGCCTAAGATACAGTTGGATACCATTGCATTCCTGTCTACCACATGAAATGAAATATCACAAAGAGTGTTATTTACAACCACTTGTTCATTAAATATGCCAAGGACATGTAATTTTGAATTATTTATCCCTGCTAAATACCTATCATGTCTAATGGGCTCCCTTAACTCTAACGGTACCAAAGTTTCAAGAATAATCGAAATGGGACTACCAGAATCTAACATACAATCAAGTGAGATACCTAATTTTTCGAAATCTGACCTTACAGTATACGCTGGGGGTAACTCGGGGGGTGAAATCGGTTCAACCAACATCGTTGTAGAGTCTGGAACAGCTGATGTACCACCACTCGGCTTCTTGCTCGGACAGTCTTTTATCCTGTGAGCCATAGAACCACATTCAAAACAACTACCTGGTGCTCGTTTTGGTTTCGTACACTTGTCCGCAAAGTGCCCCGCTACTCCGCAGTTAAAACAGGTCTTAGGCTTCGTAACAGGTGGTTTCCCTCCTGCGCTCTTCGTCTTGTCGTCCTTACTGCTATTTGGTTGTACCCCTCTTTCAGCTGAGGAAATCGTAGGCATCACTCTGAGCACATGTTGTAAATCTTTGAATTCAGCAAATTTTGCTTGGGCCTGCAGCGTTGGACTGTTAAACCCCTCCACAAGATAAGTGACAAGCTCTGACTCTTCAATATTTAATTTGTTGCCCATTGTTACTTTATCATTGAAATAATCGGTAAAGTGTTCACTTCGGCTCCATTTTCTGGCTTCGAATCTTTTAAATAAAGTAACTGAATCTTCTTTGCATGTGAACATTTCCCTTAATTTCTTTGTTAACTCTCCAAATTTCAATGTGGCATGCTCTGGCCTGGAATTAAACCACTTCAATGCCCTTCCTTGGAATTTTGTGGCCACAGCTAATACCATCTGCGCTTCGTCTACTAAATATGTCTCCTGAACACCCTTGACACGCCTAATCCACTGATCTATATCTTCATCTATTGTTCCTGAATACGATGGAATCAAGGCACAAATTTCCTTTACAGCCGGCACAGCCCGATCATTCCTAGCCGTCACGAGTGCATTTGCCACCGCAGCTGCCACAATCTCAGCAAGCTCTAATTGGCTCTGATTAGGACCCCTAACATCTCCGTCTGTTGATTCCTGAGCCACCCCAGTGGTGCTCGCCCCATTCGTGTTCGGCCCCTTAACTTTCGGCGGCATGGCTTTAGGTTAGAAAACTTGATCACCTTTTTTCCCAGAAAAATATTACCATCCAGCCCTTTACCCCACACCTGAAGCTGTAGGGAGAGTAATAATACGGGTTAGGGCTGGTATTTATTTAAATAATTCACAATCGCACTTCAACAAAAACAAATTTTATTTCTTAACAGGTTGGACTTCGTTCACATAATTCATAATAATTGACATCTCTCTAAAATCAGTAATACCACTGCATAATTCTTTACGTTAAAATAACCAACAAAATGGCGCTTAATTCAAATGCTAACTTAAAAAACCTACATAATAAATATTGTATATATGTCATATCGTATATTTTAATTTTAAATGGATATTTTAAAAATAAAAATATTGTCTACTTTACTCCATATTTCAAACAAGTAAACACTCTCAAATTACATCCAATCAAAATTAAACAATTTCCGGCTTCATACGAACATTAACCGAACCTGTTGACATTTCTGAATTTTACATCTCGTCTGGAAATCTGCCGATGAGACTATTTCCATGTTGCCTAATGTATATGAATGTTTAACGTTAGAGGAAATGCTTTAATTATTTCACTAAAGAATGTCTACTTTTTATCTCCGCTTTTGAAAATAATGAATTTCCATTGAATGGTACCACCTACTCAGGGGCGGACTGGCCCACCGGGATACCGGGACGAATCCCGGTGGCCCGCTCCAATAGTGTGCCGCTGGCGCCGGCTGCTTGGCAAGATGACCGGCTAATAGAGTAATAAGTGAGGCGCTCGCGTTCAAATCCCGATAAATCCACACACACAAAGTTGTGGGAAATTACAAAAAACTATATAGGATTTATCTGGTTTTGTTCGAAACGGTCAACTTTAACATTAGATTTATATGGGATTTATCGCGTTTTGGTTACCAAAGATTACATATAGGCTTGTAGCAGCGGCGGCTGGTGAAATTTCAATATTTTTTTTCTCATCTATGGCGCATGGGACCCATACGAAATTTGGGAAATAACATCTAGAGAAGCACTTCTCTAATGACCCCTAAAAAATTTTGAGAAAGCAGTTTGCGAAAAAATTTTTGAAAATTCGTTAGCCTCCCCTGGGTCTAGGAGCTCATGTTTATTTTTATTTTTATTTGTCATATGCATTTGACTTTTCATAAAAATACAACAACAGATTTTGGAGTTTATGAAAATATTTTCATTACTAACTGAGATACAACGAATTGAAATATTGTAATTTGTTAAATTGTAAATTACAAAATTTCAGTTCATTGTATTTCAGTTAGTAATGAAAATATTTTCATAAACTCCAAAATCTGTTGTTGTATTTTTATGAAAAGTCAAATGCATATGACAAAAAAAAATAAAAATAAACAGGAGCTCCTAGACCCAGGGGAGGCTAACGAATTTTCAAAATTTTTTTCGCAAACTGCTTTTTCAAAATTTTTTAGGGGTCATTAGAGAAGTGCTTCTCTAGATGTTATTTCCCAAATTTTGTATGGGTCCCATGCGCCATAGACGAGAAAAGAAATATTGAAATTCCACCAGCCGCCACTGGCTTGTAGAGTTTAGTCTAACATACATGAAACTATTACAAACTCAAAATTGACATTTTGTGGATTTATCAGGTCAACTTTAACATTAGATTTATATGGGATTTATCGCGTTTTGGTTACCAAAGATTATATAGGCTTGTAGAGTTTAGTCTAACATACATGAAACTATTACAAACTCAAAATTGACTTTTTGTGGATTTATCGGGGTTTGCGCGTGAGCGCCTCAAGTGGTCTGCGAGTTCTAAGATCCAGCGCCGCTAAACTGTTGTCAGTCCGCCCCTGCACCTACTATAATAAAAAAGATAATAATTAACAGAAAAAACACACTTTATATGTCGGCTCTCAACAAATAACTGACACTTGGCAACATTGATGGAAATAAAATGGGTATTAATATTAAATAATAATTAAAAGAAAAAGGTTATGTTCTCTTATTTACTTTGTGATCGTATGTATCTAGTATTTTGACTTTATAACTTTGTTTCTTATTAATTATTTAAAAGTGTGTGTGTATGTGTGTGTGTGTACTGTGTAGACATTAAAATGGAGAAAGGTTTTGAGAAGAAGAGAAGTAAGTTATTAATTAGCACCTAAACTTTCGTTTAACTTAACTTGTTTATTCAATATAATTTAAATGTACCTACACAATAGAAGTATTAATAGATGAAAATGATGAAAAAGTGTTATCCTGTGAATGTCCTGTTATGTCTGTCAATTCGGTAGAAAGAGACAAACACTTATACGTAGAATCTGCTCATATAAATTTTCAAAAATAAAAATTTTAAAAATTAATTTTTGAAAATTGTCCCAACTCTCCCACATCTTCCGTGTATATATGTATAACTTAAAGAAGACAAATTTTGTCAAAATATTCTAGGAGCATTACTCTACACATATTAAGAGGTATAAAAAAGCAAAAAGAAAAAGAGTGTTTGAAACAAAAAAATCAGCCTTAAAAGGTAAGTTCCTGAGTTCCAGGGAAAGTTTATTGAAAAGTTGAATGCCGATTTTATGGTTTTTTTTAATCTTTGATGAGTTATTACTAGTTTACACCTAGATCGAGTATTATGATTGTGAATATCTTCATGAGATGAGTTATGCGGTCCTCACAATGTTTTTTTTACATTTAATAAATTTTCATACACAATAATAGCATAAAGAGTTATTATTTTTACGTGATGAGAAAATTGGTTTACAACTGGCATTCCACTTTGCTTTTACAATGCTCCTTACTGCCGTTTTTTGTAGAATAAATACGTTGTGAAGGTGAATATTTGCAGCATTGTCCCATACCAGAATTCCATAGCAGAGGAGTGAATGGAACAAGTAGTTAGCGCTACTGATTGATTTGTAAAGTCTTTGATTTTCCTTACAGAAAATACCATTCTAGTTAGTTCAGTACAGAGCAAGTTGATATGATCACATATTAATAATCAAGGGCGGATCTAGAAATTTCAATAATTTTTTTCTCGTCTGTGGCGCATGGGACCCATACGAAATATGGAGTTAGAGGAGTGCTTCTCTAGATGTTATTTCCCATATTTCGTATGGGTCCCATGCACCACAGACGAGAAAAAAATTATTGAAATTTCTAGATCCGCCCTTGTTAATAATTGAGCATCCATATGGATTCCCAAAAAGGCCATGGCAGGTTAAGATAAGTGTCCGTGCCTTTGCAACCTTTTTGCATGTAGTTCCTTCCAGTGATGTATCTTTGTGTAAGATACTACCACAAAACTTTTGGCCTCAAGAACTTCATATCTGGGAAATTTTTTTTTTCCTAATCAAGTGAACCAAATTGTTTGTATTTCACATATATTGTAAATCTACTCAAGACAATTTAATAGTGATATTTTCAGGAAATCTTTTCATGAAGAAAAAAAAATGATGCTTTTGAATTTTTTGAGAAATTTAAATATGTATTTAGACATTAGCGACCACCTCCATTTTTTTTATTATTTGTACACCATACAATAAGCTATAACATATTTTTCACAAAACTCTATCGAAGGGGTAACGTAGTCAAATAGGCAAAGATAATGTTACGTGTTAGTAAACACCCTGTATCATGGGTTCAGAAATTATAACACCAAGTTAACACTAAACAATGATCTATTAACTTACATACTAATTACAACAAATAAAGAAAAAGAGTATAAATTGGTTAGAAACTCGATATATTAATAAACATATAAATGAACAACTGCTTGGATTACACGTATTGAAAATTTTTTGGAGCAGCCTACATATTTTTTTGAAATAATGAGATGTATTTTTCACCATACATATATTTGATGATGTGTTTATTAATAAGAATACATAATAAAAAAACATGTTATGCTAATGACATATATGATAATATTAGTCGTCTTCATCCACGGTCATTAAACTATAACGGTTACCTACAAAACAAAAAAGAAGTGTCAATCGTGCACTTGGATAATAAAATGTTTTTTAGATTTCTCCCCCCCGCTCATCGAATCTGAGATCTGGGGAGAAAAATTATATCCTCAGTGCCATTTGCATTCACTAATACCTATAGTGAAAATTTAATTCGACATCGGATGATTAATCTGAATATTCTTGTCATCCGATTTCGTGTAATTCGAGTACCGAAATCATCCAAATATCTGCATCACTAACCTCATCCTGTAGCTTCTAGACGAAGGAGCGCGCGGGGGGGAACTTGGGTCTAGCGCCTACGTCATGTAGCCACCGATATCTTTGTCTCGATCTTTTGCATGGGAGCATGGGAATAGGATATCTGTCTCTCTTGCACGCTTTATTTGTTTAATTATTCAGATCAAGGTCAAAGTCTATAGGTAGATCCAGAGCCGACACTAGTTGCCGCGTGTTGTGTTTTCAATTTGTCTGGCATACTACAACGACAGTGTGTTTATTTTTATATTGTTTGTCGCACGTCGCATTGTCACTGTCCGGTGTAATAAACTAGTTTGCTGTCGTCCCAGTGTATACTATTCGTTTATATCAGTGTTTATTAATTGAGTGAGTAGCAAAATGTCTAGTGCCGGTCCTGGCTGGGTCTAGAGGCTACGTCATTTTCGGTTACCCCCTGCGCGCTCCTTCGTCTAAAAGCTGCTGGATGATGCAACCGTATAGTTTACTGACCGTGGTCTTCATCTCTGTCCTCATTTATTATAACACTGATATCTTCTGCGAATAATTCAGTATAAGGAACAGAAAACTAACTAACTTAGTTTTCTGTCACTTATACATGGATGTATCATATGCAAGATTTCTTGACGATATTCCGAAGTTAGTTAGTTAGTTTTCCGTTCGTATAATTGTAGAATATTACATTAAAGAAAATGCGGTGGTACTATTGTTCATAGTTATGCACTGTTCGATGAACACTCAATGCCAAAGCTTGTTAAAATTTTACTGCTTAAATATTTTTTCCATGGCCTTCTTCCTGTTGATAGAAAATTGGCTGTAATTCCGTTTTTCTCCGACTAATTTTAAATTGAAAAAAAAACATATCATCTAAAGCTAGTCCTGGGCATTTTCAGGTCTTCTTAAGACTCTGAGTCCATTTAGAAATATTAAAGGAAGCCAGAAGAATTTAACTGAAGGGGCATAAATCCTGAAACTGTCTGCAAATGTATTAAAGTTTTTCTGTAACTGTTTTACTGGTAAGTGCTTTTGTACTAATTTGCTTTTGGATTTACTGAATGCCGGACGGCATAATTTAAATTAAATATAACATTATTGCGAGAGTTGTAATAGACATAGTATACACATTTTCGTTTATTATGCAATGTTCGTTCTGACGGATACATGGGAAAGTAGGTGCATAAAAAATATACAGTGTGTTTCACTTGAAATGTTAACACTCCAGTAACTTTTTTATTTTCTTTCAGATTTGAATTAAATTTTACTTAAGTATGGAACAAATTAGGATCTACTTATGACCAGAAAAACATTCGCCTCCTACAGATGCAAAGCCACCTGCGGTACCAAGATATGCAGAAAATCAAAAAATCGAGTTAGGCATATTTTTATCGGAAAATATTGTTAATGAAACTTGTTCAGAATTGTCCATAAACCATAAAATTTGATTCAAATTGGAAAAAAAATAAAAAAGTTAAGCATTTCAAGTGAAACACACTGTATATGGTGTGTCCCACTTTTCACGGTAACACCTTCGTAGCTCAGTTATTTGTAATCCAATTTCTACCAAATTTGGATAGCATTACGTTTTCGGTTGGAATTTCTTTTTTTTTTCGGATATCTTTCCCTAATACAGCGGTGAGAGCATAAATCATGGGGTTTAGTCTGAATAAGTGGCGGGAGTTTTGAAACTTTGGGAATTTGTACCTCAAGATGGTGTGGAAATGAGTATTGAACATTGAGCTATGCATAGCAGACAAGTAAAATCAACTATATTTTAGGATTTTCAGATGTGAAAACGATTTTTGTCTCAATACAAAACACTCCTTCATAAAAATAAGTCGCACTAAATTGAGAAATTACAAAAAATCATAATTTTATCAAACATGCTTGACAAGGGCGGATCCGGGGGGGGCAGTAGGGGCAATTGCCCCCCCCCCCCCGAGACAAGTATTCGTTACTTTTTCAAGGCGATAACATTTTTTGTAAAGTTAGTGCTCCCCCCAGTAACCTTTCTGGATCCGCCCTTGATGCTCGACTTCGATTGGCTGCTGGCGGCGCCGGCGAATAAGATCACATTTTCATTTTTTTCTTATTTGATTCAGGGCATCGAAATCTACAAATTACCAAAGTTTCAAAACTCCCGCACTTATTCGGGCTAAGAATCTACCTATCGACTGTACTACCATGGGATCAAAAAATTTTTTTCAGATTTTTCCCCCTCGCTCATCAATTTTCAAAAAAATCCGTCCCACCGGGCCCGTATTTTCTCTCCACGGCCCTATCTGTCCAAGTGTACAGCATTCAAACTGCAAGCATCTGGTCACCCTATATATGATTACTATTCTGATAAACCCATACAAAGATACGTGTAAAGGTTATAGGTAGATAATAATGTATGTAAAACCAAGCAGGAATATTAATAATCACAACACTAATTGAAAAATATTGTAAACAAAAAATATGAAACCATGAATTATTAATAAGTTCAATGAACGCAGTCCATAGTCCGCACTTTTCCAAATTCACCGGTGGTCGCACCGGGTGGACAAAATACGAAGCTGATTGGCTATGCTTTTCAAAATAGCCAATCAAATAATGTTATTGCTTACCAGTGCGATCCACCGGTGAATTTAGAAATCTGCCCAGTCCGTGAATTTACTTTTAATTTGGTTACGTTACGTGTTACGTTTACGTTACTAACCAACCATACGCATTACGCAATGTCAAGCTTGACCTTGTCTGATCTCTGATCCAGACAAAAATAAGTACGCATGAACGCACGATGCGTTGAATCAATGATTTTCTTATCAGTGTGACGTTTATAACATTGCACCTTTCCCAAAATATATAAGTTGCAATTTAATTTTATTTGAATCATCCGCAGTAACACCATATCAGTAATACCGCTTGTACTTACTGCAAACTATTTATACCAGTATGTACAATTGATTTTATTTGGACTAGGTCAAGGTAAAAAAAAAGTTTTAATTCAACTTCTTTCAATTAATTCGGTTTTACCTGACCACAAGTGTAACAGTACGATGATTAAATTCAAACGAATTGTTTAACCTTGATAAGATATAAACAAATCATGAGAATTAGGGCCATTATTGCTGGTGTGCCAGTATCACCAAGGCACGGTCATCGATTACTTGCGTGATATGATACTTTATAATACACTAAATTTTTCGTAATTAATATTAAATAATAATTCACCTACCTTCCAAATACAGGAACTAAAAGACTTGCTTCAGCTATTATTGAGGTAAGAACACCAAAAATAACTTATTTACACATTAAAAAATACGTTTTCATCTAAACCTAACCTACAAATGTTGCATTTTGACAGTCTACAATCAAAAAGTTCGGCATGGACAAGTTCGGCCGAGGCCGTATTCGAGCGGGTACTTTGAAAAATTAGTTCCCGCTCACGATTATCTCCATTAAAATTATCAAATTATACAGGCTATAATAGTATAAAGCGAAAACGAATAGATGTAGCTGATGTTTGATTTGCATTAAGAGAACGAAATGTTTATGGCCAAGGTTATCTAAAGTTATTTCCACTGTAATTTTTTTTATTTTGGCAGAGTATTTCTATAGGTATCTTTTAATAGACAGCCAAAAATTATGATGTTATGTGATTAATGCAAAAACGCTAATTCTAATTTTGGTTTTTAGGTATTAACTCGTAGTTTTATTTATACATAATGAGCCATAGAGAGAAGAGATTACCTAGATGGTATTTTGGAGGTCTGGCTTCTGCTGGAGCGGCAATGTGTACGCATCCCTTAGACTTGATTAAAGTGCATTTGCAAACCCAGCAGACAGGAAAATTGTCTATCATCCGCATAGCAAAGAACGTTATTAAAAAAGACGGTATGTTATTTAAAGAATATATATTTTGTTGCCTGTAACTAATTTAAAACCTTACGCATTATAGAAATTAAAGTTAATAATAGTTAACTTAGTAACCAAGTATTGAAATAAATCTAAAACCGATATTAAGAAAAACTATTTATTTTTAAAGATAATTTAGGGCTGAAATAAACAATAACGGTAGTAGGTATAATTCAATATCAAAAATCAATCACGCAAAAATAATTCACCACTCACATTTCAATTAATTTTGGTACACAGAATTTTAAATTATTTTGATGAGCAGTTTCTGATACATAGGACTCTAAAGAATAAAAAATTAACACAGTTTATTCCGGCAGGGGTATTTTTAATAATTATTATTTCAGAAAACCGAAGAAATGACTTTTTGTAAATAAATCGTTAAAATGCGCTATATGAAATATACTTAACCGGAGTAACCGCTTCCCAGCAAACATTTTTGTTAAAATTAGCTCCAATTCGACTTGGTAAAAGAGGAATTTACTTGTTAAGGTAATTATGACGTAAAATTGACTGAAAAATACACTTTTGTAGAAATTTACTAACAATTGGTCTTACTGTAGATTTCAATTTATGTAAATAATACCAATTAATCTACCTCATGCACAATTTTCCTTGAAAGTAAATTTAACGAAAGCAGCGAGTAAAAAAACTACTAAAAAATCTACCAAAAATGACCCGAAGGATAAATTTCCAATAGGGTCGAAATAGGTAACATAATTAGGTAGTATTTACCTTCTTAGCGACTAAAAATATTCCTAATAGTCAAATATCTTACTCGGTAGATTTTGTTGTAAATCCTACGTAACGTATACCTAAATAGCAACCTACTTGGTCACTTTTATTATACGCCTTTGAAGTAACATTAGGTCGACAAAGTCGATAAATTCTACCTAGCTTATCTACCTGATTTCAACCATTAAGTCAATTATCTTTTGTAGTTGCATTTTCAAAGTTAACTTTAAAGTTAAATTATCTCAAGACGCCATATTTTCTTAGGACAGTTGAAGTATGATTCCAAATTAGAATTTTAAAAATGAGCGTGTATGGAAATGGTAAAAAAATACATAATTATACGTGTAAACTCATATTTAACAAGTCTAGCATACTTTCGGCTCAAATTATTACTATAATTTTTTTATTTGGCAATAGGAATTTTCTTATAGATGAATATTTTGGAAGAGCATTGATTTTATGAAGCACAGCTGCTATTACACCAAAAAAAATTTTCCTCGCATTGATTTCAACAAGCGAGAACCGCAAATACTTTACTTATAAATTGGATTTATTTTAGTTACCGACATTCATCTTGTATCGTTATTGTAGGTGACTGACAACAATATTTCGACTACTTATTGAGAAAAATACCAAATAAGTATAAAAATCTTATTTTTTTCCTCTTAGTGTCATTTTCCAATTTCACATACTTCCATAAATGCTACCAAAAGCTAGTCAACTCGATGTCGAATTTAAGTGAAATTGACCTAAACAGGTATTAGTAACCAAATATATTGTGTGACTACAAGTACGATTTATGTTGAATTTTACCTGTTTTAGTCGATATAACCTAATTTCGACGTCGTCTTAGTCTCCACTTATGTCGATTCCATGTAGCGTCGACGTAAATTTTACCAAAACGTGGTTAATTCTAATTTTGCGACTAAATTTATTATACATAATTTAGGTAGTTTTGACGTCAAATAATACCTAAATGTTTGCTGGGTTGGCTAGTCTCGACCCTTGTGCGCCATGGGCAGAACAAATTGTATGTAATTTTAAAGTATGTTTAATTTTTAGCAAACATTTTTTTTGTCGATTTTTGAATTTGAAATTGAATGTTGTTAGGGTGGCATGTTTTTCACTATTATTATTTTAGTTGCATTAATTTGAAAACTGGAAAAATTAGCAAATATAATTCAATCTGCCTTTTTTGTACAATGTAAAATAGATCACTATAGTTTCTATTCCACATTATGTCTTTTACAACTATCTTTGGGTACTTAATGATTCTCTATATTCTAGCATTCATTAATAATACAAGTAATGTTGTGTACAACTGATGAGATAAAATTATTTGCCAAACTGTAATTAGGCATTCTCTGTTTACTGTAGATATGATAAAGTAAGCAGGTGTTGTACGTGCTTATCAAGTTTGTGATTGAAAGATTTCCCTCAAACACGTGATGTGATCTTGCTGATTAAAAATTCATTAATTCTTATTTATAATAATTATACATTTTCCAAAACTAATAATTTTATCTAAGTACTTATTTTATTCATTTCATAACATTGAAATGACCTTAGCGATAAAATATTGTATTTCACCTATATACACATCACTAATTTATAAGTTCGTAATATATGATGTTTTATTATTTTGATTCTAGAAAGTTAAGTAAAAGTTAATAACACAGTATAGAATGAACGATTTTGAAAAAAATATAAGTGCAGATATACAGCTGATATACATCTAAAAGTATTTATAGTTATGAAAGAATACATTTATAAGTATTTATAGTAACTGAAATAAAACCAGTCAGAGCATACATTTCTTACATGAAATTGTAATAAACAGTATCTAGCACTGAATGTTGTGTGTACTAATATTGAATCCTTTCTCTTTCATTTTTAGACACCTAAAAAACATGTCGTATATAATGACACCAAATTATTAGGGTCAGAGAAAAATATTTATCAGTTGTGTTAAGAAATTTAAAATTCATAAAATAATTATTTTAATAGATACCTAATCATTTTTAACTGAAATATAAGCGAAAGACATTTATAAATCAAAAAAATGTCATAGATCATTTCAATTTTTAAATAGCCACTTAAACCCAAAAATCTTTTAGGTTGGTGAGTATTGTATGTAGGCTATTGTCTATGTACAAAAAAAGAGGGTTGAAAGGAACTAAAACGTTAAATGGTTTTTATTGTTTATTATGTTCAATTGACCCCAAGATATGAAAAAACCGCGGAGTGCTACCATTTAAAGTGGTGCGTTTTTGAGATCGAAGTAAAAAGGTCCACTTTTCATATTTTTTTTTGCTCGAAAACTATGAATTTTTTCTATAAACACGTCAATAGAAAAGTGTGTAGAGAATTAAATTTCCAATCGAAATGGCACCTTCAGAAGTCAAAAAATTTTTTTTTTACAAAAATGCGTCCAAAAAACAAAACAAAAAAAAACGAAAAAATGCGATTTTTAAATTATTTTTTATTTTAGCCTGTAACTATTTTTCGGGTACATTTAGGCATAGACATTGCTGCATAACAAAAAAAGCTGGCGTTTTACCCGTTAAAATGAGATTTTGTAAACAGTTTTACGATTAATAGTGACCGAGATATAGCGTTTCAAAGTTTGCAACTTTTAACTTTTTTTGCTAATTTTTACTATTTTTTTTCAAATTTCGTCCTGTAACTTTTTTCTGAGTGAATTTAGGTGTAGACATTATTATATTAAAGTGAAAGCTGACTTTACGCCCGTTGAAATGGTGGCTGGTAAAAGTCTCTACGACAAGTAGAAACCTAGATACAGCGTTTCGAAGAGTGTTACTTTTATTAACTTTCTTCCAAGAGGATGCAGACGTACTAATTGTAAATACTGCAAAAGATAAGGCATCCCAATCAGAAAATGTTGTTATAGTTGGTCAAGATGTCTATCATTATTACCAGAAGAAAATGAAAATATATATTTTTTTAAACCTAGTATAGGAAATGTAACTGCCAAATTATATAACCATAATAGTTTCAAATTTAATCATCTACAAAAATACCTTGGCTTCGTCCATGCATTCAGTGGCTGTGATACAACCTCTTCCTTTTTTGGTATTGGTAAAAAGACATTCTTGAGTTTCATTAATAAGAATATTTTGCTTTTGGAAAAGTATTTAAATGAATTTTTGTGTGAAAATGCAAGTCCAGCAGCCATCGGTTCTGCTTCTGAATGTATTGTAACATTATACGATATGAAAATTGATGGCCAAAGCACCTGTTGCTATAAGTTATTTCAGAAGTACTCAACAGGTGCGAAATTCTCATTGTCCCAATTGCCTCCAACAACTGATGCTCCTAAACATCATGGTTTAGGAACTTACTTGCAAATGCAACATTGGAAAGGAAATATTGTAAATCCTCTCATCTGGGGTTGGAAAACTTCAGAAAATGGACTAGTACCAATTTTGACAAATAAACCTCCCGCACCACAAGTTTTGCTGGAAAAAATAGCCTGTAAATGCACCAAAGGATGCAGAGGAAACTGTGGTTGCAGGAAATTGGGAATGAATTGCTCCATTTTTGCAAAGAATGTATGGGAATGAACTCTGAAAACGCTGATGTACCTCAAATAACGGAAGACGATATTTACATAGATGTTGATGAAGAAATCGACTTTGATTTTGATAATATGTTAAATCCAGCATTTGAATAATTTCATAATGTAAGTTATTAATCTAAGTTATTTGAACAAAAAAAACAGAAGTGGAAAAATGTAAAAAGTTATTTTTTAAGTACAATAATCTACTATATCTAGACTGTATCTTGGTTACTATTGATCACATAAACTTCTATTGCAGACCATTTAAACAAGAATGCTGCGAGTACATTCCATGTAGCAATATCTGTATTTGACAAATAAGTTATAGGCCGAAATTTAAAAAAGAACGTAAAAAATGGAAGAAAGTTAATAAAAGTAACACTTTTCGAAACGCTGTATCTAGGTTTCTATTTGTCATAGAGACTTTTACCAGCCACCATTTCAACGGGCGTAAAGTCAACTTTCACTTTAGTATAATAATGTCTACACCTAAATTCACTCAGAAAAAAGTTACAGGACGAAATTTGAAAAAAAAATAGTAAAAACCGCTGCCCAAGGAATCACTACTTCCACATCCAGATTTTTTATCCAAGTCACTCACAACGAAAACATTTTGTATGTGGAAATAATTGTTTATGGAACTTTAATAATATAATATTTGAAATCCTCTACCCCAAAAACCCATAAAACGATACCCCACATCGGTAGCGGGGTGGGGGTGGTGATAGGGGGTGGTAGTGGGGGCGGATGAAGCTAAAAAATATTTTGAGGTTTCTAATTCTTGTACATACACTAAATCACATTTTTTTTTCATCCCCTTTAATAAGGGGATGGGGGTGGTAATGGGGGTGGCTAATGCCAAAATTTTTTTTGAGACCTTAGTTTCTTTTGTATATACTAAATACCAATTTTATGAACTCTTACCTGCTTGATTTACCCATTTACGCCAAATTTACCCCAATTTACCCCCCAACCCTTCGTCGGAACAACATGAAAATATAATCTAGTTCCAGATCTCGTTAAAGTACATACGTGTACCAAATTTCAAGTCAATATCTTAAACGGTTCCAGAGTAAACGTGCGCACAAAAAAAAGTTACAGACAGACAGACAGAAATTTTTTTTCGCTCCAACTTAAAATCTCGACGTTTCATGACATTTTAAGCCTATTTGAACAATAAAAATTTTTAAAAATTTTTTTGTCGTTACTATACTTCCACTGAATGTGGAAGTAAAATTAGCAAAAAAAGTTAAAAGTTGCAAACTTTGAAATGCTATATCTCGGGCACTATTAATCGTAAAACTGTTTACAAAATCTCATTTTAACGGGTAAAACGCCAGCTTTTTTTGTTATGCAGCAATGTCTATGCCTAAATGTACCCGAAAAATAGTTACAGGCTAAAATAAAAAAAAAATAAAAAATCGCATTTTTTCGTTTTTTTTTTGTTGTTTTTTGGACGTATTTTTGTAAAAAAAAAATTTTTTGACTTCTGAAGGTGCCATTTCGATTGGAAATTTAAATCTCTACACACTTTTCTATTGACGTGTTTATAGAAAAAATTCATAGTTTTCGAGCAAAAAAAAAAAATGAAAAGTGGACCTTTTTACTTCGATCTCAAAAACGCACCACTTTAAATGGTAGCACTCCGCGGTTTTTTCATATCGTGGGGTCAATTGAACATAAGAAAGAATAAAAACCCTTTAACGTTTTAGTTCCTTTCTACAGTACATGGACAATAGACTAATGTGCCGTGTCTTGAAAAGATGGGGTCCAAAAGAAGTTTTTGGCATATAACTCGGTTCCTGTGGGTTTAAAAAAAAATTCTTATAAAAAGTTAAAAAGGATAACATTGTCTACAAAATCGCTCTTATAATTTTTTTTTGTCAGACAAATCCTTTTTGAGTTACTGGGCCGAACAGTAGGGCGAACTTTTTAAAGTTTAGTAAAAGCGGCATTTCCATGATACTTTTTACCATCTATTCACAAATGAGTGTACCTAAAGTAGTCTAATCCTTTATACCCTATTTTCATCAATCCCCTGTTGTTATTTCAAAAAATCTAATCGCAAAAAAAATCGATGAATTAAAAAGTTATTTTAAGTTTGAACTCGCCCCATATCCCTTATCGCTATTTAATGAGGATGGCATGTGAAAGTGATGAAATCGTCACTGTTTAAAGCATTTTTTCCAGTACACTAGCCTGTATAACCGGATAACAACATCTTGCATGAACTATGTTCAATATGTCCAGAGTCACTATGGTCCCAACTCAGTTGTAGTCTTTGACGGTTATCTAGAGAAAGCAGCTAGCCGGAATACGAAAAGCGCTGAAAGATGTCGACGTTCTAGAACACATGTATTCATTGATGTTTACTGAATTTACTTTCCTTACGAAGTTTGAAGAAAAAAATTACATAGCAAAGCAGGCAGTATAAAATGTGGTTGCGCTTATCATTCAGACAGTCATCGTCTTTTACATGTGTTTTCATTGTCCGAGAAGGTGTGGATTTGTTGGTGCTTTTAACTGCAAAGTCGAGAGATCAGTAAAACATTTTTTTGCTAAAACCAGCGAGAGGAAATGTTGCGGAAACGCTTACTCGACGCGGAGCCTGAAACACAAGGAAGCTGTTGCAAAGAACGTTTTGTTTTTACATGCAATCAGCGGTTGTGACACAACAGAGAAAAAGATCATTTTAAAATCAATATCCTATAAACGTAAAAAAGGCTATGCAGGAGCATGTGGGTCGAAAAATAGGTTTAAAATGCTATATCGTAACGGAACAGCATGTGAAAACATTCCCAATTTGGTAGTGGATTCCGATTCCAAAGACCCAAGCGAGGCTGATGAGGCTCGATTCGTTTGAGTGGGTGTTGAAGGAGTCAGGAGACGAACAAGATTTGACAGATAGTGAACATAATGAACCAGGGACATCCCGGAGTACAAAAGGCAGAAACCGTGCATGTAAGTTTGGAGTGTGATTAGGCGTACTGGGGTTAAAAAAAATGCGCCGTTTAACTCTACCTCACGAGTGGTGTGGAAACGAGTTGATAGCCTATGTTTTTATTACTTTACTACACTAAACTACTTTACGTAGGCTAATTTATAGATAATTGGTAAAAAGTGCCATGCAAATGTCGTTTTTACGAGATTTTATAAACGACATTTGCGGAAAATATTAGTCTAACAAAAAAAAAACTGTAGGAGAGTTGTTGTAGCAAATTTTATCCTCTTCAACTTTTTAGGAGATTTTTTTCTAAAACTCACAGGAACCGAGTTATATGACAAAAACTGATTTTGGCCGCCATTTTTTCAAGATGGCGGTGCGAACGGCGGTTGCTTGAGGTCGCAAACTTAAGGTCATATTAAGGGCCACCACACATGCAACCCTGCCAAGTTTCAAAACTCCTCAACATTTTGCAACCCAAAAAGTATCTAATAACTGAACTATAACAAGCTATATACAGTTAGCAAAAATGTTTCTGTTACTATTTTTTGTCGTACAATTACTAATAATTTCTATTTGTTTACTTTGAAAAATTTTGTTACATACTGCTCACTCACAGTTTATCTCTACCCAATTTTTGTAAATTATGACTTCCAACCCAAGTTATTAATACTTACCTCTAGTGGAAATTAATTTTTTTTTTGCGATTTAAAAATTCTCTATTATTTCCAGGTTTTCTCTCCCTCTATGCTGGTCTCTCGGCTTCAATGGTTCGTCAACTTACATATTCGACGACCCGATTCGGTATCTACGAAGCGGCCAAACAAAGAGTGAAAACCGACAATTTCTCCTCTAAGATTGCGATTGCGGCATTCGCCGGTGCAGCCGGTGGATTTGTCGGAACCCCAGCCGACTTGGTAAACGTGAGAATGCAAAACGATTTAAAACTGCCTCCGGAGAAACGTAGAAAGTAAGTGAAAAAATCAACAATAGATAATGATAGGATTTACTTCTACGATTTTCTAGCTATAAGCATGCACTGGATGGCATGATAAGAGTTTACAGAGAAGAAGGTATTAAGAGGTCATTTTCCGGTGCTTCCACAGCTACTGCCAGAGCTGTCTTCATGACGATTGGACAGCTATCCTTCTACGATCAGGTGAAAATGTTGATGCTTAGAACATCGTTATTTAAGGACAATACTACAACTCACTTCCTTGCTAGCTCTATTGCTGTAAGTACTTTTATTTATAATGCACGTGTGGTTCTTTCGGTTTGTTATCAAATCAAATCAAAATATGCTTTGTCATCCAGAAGAAAAAAAAAACAAGTATAAAAAAACAAGAGTATATAAACAAGTATATGATATAGATAAAAAAACAACATAAATAGAAACAATACAATAAAAAACAATTTAATATGGATTTAAAATTTTACATTACATTAGAAAGTTCAAATATCTAGAAAACGAGTGATTTTTTGAAAATTGTATCATAAAAGTTGCTTAGAATGTCATGTCCCATCATACGCACTTCATTTCAAGGTTCCTGGGATCAAACAATTTCTTTATATCGCAACGTCATCTATATCTCAATTTGCCAAATTACCGTTTTTACTCAAAACTGCAGTCGCTTAGATATTCTAGTGAATACCTTTTACGGAATTCAATTGAGAAAATGGTTCCTGAGACACAATTTTCCCTTCTACAAATTCGGTTTTATGCAGTTTTATTCTTCTGTCATTTAAGCAGCGTTTACATTCATATTCTTCATTCCGTTACTTTTAGCACATCTTGAACTACTAGTAATGTGTGTTATATTATAATTTACAGTAAACTTTTTAACGTTGCTAGGGCCATGCTCAAAAAATAACGTATCGGTCTGACCGGGGTGCACATGCACCCCACCTATATTATTGTGTGATGAAAAAAATTCGAATGTAATGGTTTTTTATTTAATTCATTGCAACATAATTAACACAATATAAATGCATTCATTTAATTCTCATCAAGTAGTGATTTAGGATAAATTTTCTCCAGCACACTTATCACACTGCACTTTTCTTGGATTTGAGTGCTCTGGACAGACAAATTTCTTGCATCTTAGGCAATATTTTCTCGATTTTCGATCTCGAGATCAACAACATTGAGAGGCAACAGCTTCTTCGGCTCCTCTCCCTTCATTTTCCACTGCTAAATCGGGAAAAGCGCTTAGTACGTGTTTCTGGATTGTTGAACTAAATCATTATTATTTTTTCGACAGATGAAGTTCTGCCGGTTCTAATATTTTGTCAGATTATGTAGGGACGAATAATAAGAAGTTACTAAAATTGTCGGTACCCAAAAAATTTATTTCTGTAGGACTACAAAAATTATACCTTTTCAAGCGGTATCATATGACCCCCTAAAAATTTAGCATGGGCTTGTGGTCTATAACTTTCGAATTTTTTATGGAAGTGTCACAGTTTCTAAGATATTTGACATTTAAACTAAATACTTCATCCTATAAATAGTCAGATGACATTTATTAACTTAATGTCCTGCAAGTCTGTTATTTTACAATAACCACTCTATTTTGAGATACATTAAATGAAAAATAACGCCCTAGGGCGTTATGAATATCTATAACACCCTAGGGCATTATGAAATTATAATACAACCCAAAACAAGCAAATTATGATAGCGTTATTGACAAACAAAATGCGATGCTATGCAACGGCGGCGTTTACAAACAATTTTGATTTTTATTCTCTTTTAAATCAAATTGTTCTGAACATAATAGATGTCAAATTAATAAGTCGTAAATGTCAAAAAAAATATTCGAATTAAATAAGACTTGCAGGACATTAAACGTTGAAGGCACCACGGGTGTTATAGGATAATGACGCCCTCGGTCGACGTACACTCCCTCGGGCCAGAGGCCCTCGGGATTGTACACTGCCGTCCTCGGTGCGTTATTATCTTTATAACACCCTTGGTACCTTAATAACTATAATGTCCTACAAGTGTGTTATTTTACAATAACCACCCTATTTTGAGATACATTAAATGAAAAAGAAAGAAAAGTCCGATTGTATTGAAATTTGGAAAGTAAGTTAGCGTTAGCTAGAGGAAGAACCCTATTGTTTTTGAAAAAAATCAATCAGTAAATAAAAAAGTTATTAATCATTTAAATAAAAAAAGAATTTTTTTCATAATTTCTGTCATTTGTATTTAAATAGAAATCTTGCGAATGGTTATTCCCTATAATTTTTTTTTGTTTTTATATTTTACCAATATATATATTTCATAATAATGTATCTAATCCGTTGAAATATAATTCTTGAACGATATTCATTCAAGTTTTGTGGTAAGATGAGATAGCCCAATGGCTAAAGTATCATAATTTAAAACAGTGCGCTTTACTTCCAGTTAATATTAAGTTTTATAATCCATTTTTTTTTTTGGAAATTTATCTGTTAATACCTTTTTTAATTTGCCCCATGGTGAAAGGAGTTCAGGTCAATGTTTTATTTTTTGAAGTTGACCAGAGTCCGCTCCGTCCTGTCATTCAACTGTCACGGAGCTGACAGTATTCGGACACGGGTGTCTGGGATATATTGTAATATATAATAATAATAAAGTTTGATTGTATTGTATTGTTGCATTTGCCTTTCAATCCAAAGGTCTCGTGTTCGATCCCTCACATGGCGATTTTTTTTCATATATTTTTTTTCACAACAAAGTTGGTATCACAAAATTTAGAATGTCCAAAAACTAACATTATTTACAAGAAAAATGCAAAGAGTATCCTATAGAATGTGTAACAATTATATAAAAAGCTCAGTAAATCGGCGAAGAGTATAATGCTTCCACTAGTTTGTCTCTAGTATCCCACACACGACGTCCCCAAGACGTTCAGTTTTGATCCTCATATGGTCTGAACATCTTAGACCTAATATGGACGTCCTTAAGACGTCCATAGTGGTACGTCCTTGGGAAGTCAAAGAATGTACGTCCTTAGTACGTCCATATTAGGCCCCCTGTCATTTTCATATTCTCTGGACTGGGAAAAGGGGTGGCATCTACCTCCTATAAATTAGCAAGCCCTCGCATAATATAGAAACGTTTCTTTGATACATTTATTATTAAGTTGCCAAAAATGAGCGAGATATGACATTATTCCGAAGTTAAAACCTGTAGTTACTGTAAATATTTGGACATATTCAAAAGTTTTAGCTATCCTTTCTAGTCTGTCACTAGGAGGAATGTATTGAAATCAATCTGAATAAAGTTGTTTGGGATTTTAACAGATATTTTCATATTATCAAAACCAGTTTTTGACTGATGATGTCTGTGCGTATTTGTGATCAAATTTTTCGATGTAAGAACGAAATAACCTACAGTCGAGCAGTTTTTTCTATGTTTGTTTGTCAATAGTTAACTTAGATCTGATTAGATTTTGAGCAATGCTGGTCAAGCAGATCAAGGTCATGAATTAACATAATTAAAAATGTAAATAAGTTCTAGATGATTAAATATGATCAAAATCCTTTTTTCTAAAATGTACTACTTCCTTGAAAACAGGTTTTAAAAAATTTATACATTAATAACAAATAAGTGACGTACATTGTTTTGTGGTTTCTTCTCGATGTGTTTATAGGTATTTAACTCAGGTCTCTATAGTGTTGATGACACAAGCACACAAAATTTTTAAAAATGGAACACCATTCGTATGTATATGTATTTCGACATGCTAAATATGACTTAGGTATCCGTTTTTTTATGACGTTTTTTTATGAGGTTCTTTAAATTATTTTCGAGATTTACTAAAAATTAGTGGATGACGGAGTTTTCAGCACGTCGAAATACATAAGAGTTACCCAATGGGGCCCCAAAAGCCACTATTTTTTCTGCTCACATCACCCTTCCCCCCCCTCCAAAAAAAGTGGTCTTTTTTTGACTTCATTGGGTACCCCCGATGTATTTCACCATGCTGAATCGGGTGTCCATTTAGCTCCATCACATTTTGTATGCCTGTGATTCAATTAGTAATGAAATATTGTTATGAAGTTATTTGACTTGATTGCTCAACTGATTTAGTTTTTTCATGAGGATGCAGTTTCCTTGTAGTCTGGAATTTTCTTTTCTAGAGAGCCACAGCATTGTGATCTTTCCTGGATTCACAGATAGCACTGCGAATTTAAGGTCACTTTTTGACCCCGCTATAATCACGCAAACTACTTAGATCACTCCTCATGATCACTGGGATCAAGACAGAGAAAATTCAACAGTGAACACATTGATTCACACAAAAAATACTGCCTAAACTACTGCCCAAATTACTGACTAAATTACTGCCTACTAAAAATAATTCTTTATGTTATTTATGCTTGCAAATTATCACTTATGGGAGTGTGAGTTTTAATTATTTTTCATGATTTGCGTCTTATTTGAACAATACTATGATGATGATTATGATTGTCATTGTGTCATCTCGGAAGCTGATACAGTCAGTATTGTCAATATAAATCAAATCGTTGATGTAGAAAAATGCTGGTCTCAGTACCAACCCCAGACTTCTGGTGCATATTCTACATGCAAAAATTTGTATATTTCAGAAACCTTTTGATTTACAGGGACGCGACTTTATACGCGTATTGACAATGATACAAGCTTATTTTTACATTACTTGATAAAAATAATCTCACCCGCACACACGCACGTACACAAACATGCTAGAAGCCATTCATAAACACGTACACAGAATACCCGTTACCTCGTTGTTAGGACCTTCAAGCACTCCTGGAGCGAAAACCACTCATAGGATCAACTCAGTGCAATAGAAATTTTTGATCAGCATGACTTTAACTACGAAATAGCAAAGTTCCAGCCAATTCCATCGAGCATGCCAAAATATGACATACATTTATTTTACTTAACCTAAAAGTTGATAAAAAATTCTGAAAAAAATTCTTGGGCTTTATTAACCTGAATAAAAATATGTCGACCCTTGCAATTTTTTGCTAACGCTAATAGTTTAAGAGTAAAAAATTCTTGAAAGTCTAAAATGACGCAAATTACTTAACTTTGACAAGCTGTATCTCAAAAATTGTTCATAGGATCGGCTCAATGTGATGAAAACTTTTAATCAGCTTGACTTGAACTACAAAATAGCAAAGTTTCAGCCGATTCCATGGAAACACCATTTTCACCGGTTTTGTTCCGGGGTCCTTTGTACAGGAGTTTGAAAACTTAAATGTTTACGCAGTTCTGGAACTCCCAGTAAAGAGCCATTATAAGAATTTTAAAAAAGCATTTTTGAATTTAATCCAGCAAAAATGCATGGGTATATTTTTAAATTATTGCTTTAGATGTTTTCATGGTTATTACGTTTTTGTTTTCGTTGTAGAGTGCCGTCGCCACAACTTTAACGCAACCCCTTGACGTCTTAAAAACCAGGTCGATGAACGCCAAACCAGGGGAATATAAAAACTTATGGGCCGTAGTAATTCACATTGCCAAACTTGGCCCTCTGGGCTTCTTTAAAGGTTACGTACCGGCGTTTATACGCCTAGCTCCGCAAACCATCCTGACGTTTGTGTTCTTGGAACAGTTACGACTTAGGTTTGGGTTTATACCAGAGTTAAAGAATTAGAACAATTGTTTTTATTTATTTTTTTACTAGTTATATATATTGTTATACATTATTACAACTGTTTTTGTTGTTGTAAACAAAAATTTTAAATTGTTATCTCCAAAATTTATTTTTGGGACGTGGAAGGTACACAAAGTGTCAACCTACCTATATTTTTATATAATATACTTTTAAAATTGTTAACAGGTTTTTTTAGCTTTATTTTTGTAGGATTTCTGTCTGTTTTATTAATTTAAAGGCAAATAATTGTGCAATATTTATTTATTTAATAAGTGACAAAAAGCATTTAAATATAAGATCGTGTAATATAATATTGCCTATCCTATGTGTATAATAAGAGGCATGAAATGCCTGGTGTTTAGTCTTCTTCCTTTAAGCAATATATAAATATATGTTATAAATAAGGATATTATTTTTTCAACCTTATCAACCTTTTTTTTCCAGAAATTGTATTCGAAAATAATATAAAATTGTTTAACATAATTCATATAGAAAATGAATGTTTGTAGAGTGTTATGTGCATGGTGATGACGCTGCCAGCAGACATCATAAAAACAAGAATGATGACCGATACACCTAGAGTCTACAAAGGCGTATGGGACTGCATTTCGTTGACAAGCAGCGCTGGTCCCCTTGCTTTTTACCAAAGCTTTTTCTCCACTTCTATTCGAGTACTGCTTAACACGAATTTGATATTTATAATATACGAACAACTGAAGATACACTTTGGAATAGATCCCCCCCTAAAGAACTGACTCCATAGCAATTCATCCAAATAGAAATGTGTTTTTTTACTTTTACTTGTACAGATATCTTATTTGATAATAAATGTTTTAAATCGCCCTAAGAAACATTTGAAATTTATTTTGTATTAGTTAAGAGATCAACGATGTTTATGTAAAATAAAAATTAATTTTTCAGTTATTTATTTTATATAATGTTCGCGTTAAGGCAAGTTTAAAATTGTTGCAGTTTTTTCTGTTTATTTTAAATTATTTAAATATTTTAATATTTAAATTAAATTTATACATCATTTTGAAAACCATCACTATAATACAAGAAATAGAGAACAACTGCAAATTCTGCACCATCGATTAACTATAATGCAGTAGGGAGTGGACTAATGGGGTCCAAAATTATACGACAAAATCCCGCTTGAGATAAGAAACAAAAGGCTATAGCGGGATAAGAAGATAAAAATTGCCCCCGCCTGGATTTTTATTTCGAATTGGCCATTCGAAAGGACATATTTGAGCCAAATTTTCAGCCCCCTAGGTGCTAATAGGGTGCTCCTATCGTAAAAAAACGTGTTTTTTCAAAGAAATTTTCTCCTGCTTGACTATTTGCTCCAAAAAATCTGAAAAAATTCATGAACGTGTGTTTTTGAGAAAGTCGGCACTAAACGTAATCCGATCTAAACCAAAACCTTTTCAGATCTTCTGGTGCACTAAAGAAACCCTCATGCAAAGTTTCATCCAAATCCGTTTAGTAGTTTCGCCGCTATTGTGCTAACATACATACACACATACATAAACAGACATTTTTCAGAAACCACTTTTTTGGATTCCTGGGACCTCAAAACGTAAAGATTTGATTTTATCTCATTTTCGATTTTAGACCAATTTTAGTAACCTCCCACAATTTTATTGTGGGGAGGTTAAAATGCGGAAAAAACGGTTTTTCAAATTTGGATCATGTTCCGGTCTGAAAATGGCAATTCTGACACCGGCATTCAAAAGTACGGGAAGAAGAACACAAAAATTTGTTATTTAGAAGTTAGCCAAATATGACCTTCGTTGCTTAAAAAATCATTGAAAAATTCCTGGCCCCAGTTTTGACCCGAAAAATCTGAAAAAAATCAGGGTGTTTTCTTTCTCAAAAACACACGTCCATGAATTTTTTTCAGATTTTTGGAGCAAACAGTCGAGCAGGAAAATTTTTTTTCGAAAAAACACGTTTTTTACCATAGGAGCACCCTATTAGCACCTAGGGGGCTGAAAATTTGGCTGAAGGGGTTTTCAAATATGTCCTTTCGAATGGCCAATTCGAAATAAAAATCCAGGGGGGGAGGGGGGCAATTTTCATCTTATCCCGCTATAGCCTTTGAATGTGTTCTCCAGTTGGGTAAAACAATTATTGACCACCTAAGTGTTTTACTCTTTGACTGAATTTCTGGAGCAGTGATAATAGAAATTTGTACTGATTATATGTGTGATTTATTGTACTTTAATGTTTATAATATATATAATATATGTATATATATTGTCCCTCGAAACACGTAGTGGCGTATCTCAAAAAAATGCCAAATTGAGATATTCCACGTAATGACTAAACTTTACATTCTCCATCGATATTACGTATAAGCATAACCCGAGACAGCATTATTTTACAAGTATTTCCTATTACTTGCTTGACGTATCTCAATTGTACTGAATTTTGTTCATCACAAATAGAAGTATGTCGACCTTTTTGTGCCCTCACAACTGCATACTATTTCAAATTGGCCAGGCGTCTAAATCCATACGATGTCAATCCCTTAAAATTCAATGATTTTTACGATTTCAAAAAATTGCCCAAGACTTGCGGATCTTACAAAGCAGATAGGATGCTGTTAAATGAAATAAAATAATGGAGTTCAAAGTATGTAAGCCGAATACAAATACAATATTTTTGAAGACTAGTCATCTTTAAGAACATTATAGATCAATAAAACTGAAGAGGCAAAAGGTAAATTTAGAGACAGTCACGCTGCATTGTCTGAATCCAGAACCGAACAAGATAACAAAAAAAAAGTATAAGGACCTGATGGTTCTACGTCAAGGAAAAACCCCAGTTATCAAACTAACCGAACACAAATTTTTGTATGATTTTCTTCTACATCATTAGTGATGGTGATGATTGAGTTATTTTTGGAATAGATTTCCTTTTCCTCTATTTTTTTATTTATTTTCAATATTCAGTAACTTTGATTTCTATTATGCAGTTTATGTTATGTTTTTACAAATAAAGGATACAGATAAGAATACAAATATTCAATTCAGGACATTTTTTTGTACTTAATTGAAAATTATCCACATGGCATAAGTGGTCCTTTGTATCCTAAAATGAAAAAACACAAATTTCACAAACTGACGTAGCTCATTTAACATAACTTTTTTCATAATCTGAGAGGCAGCCGCCTTGCAATCATTAGCTCACATCAATTGATTATGCCACAAGTATTTGTCTACAAAGGAAAAATTACACTAATTGCTCTAGCTATTACCCTAAAAGACTTGCAAGCTCACTCTAAAAGTTTAAATGCTTCTCCTGAAAAATCAGAAAAACTGAGATAAGCCACTACATGTTTCGAGGGACGATATGTATATGTATATATATATATCATCGTAGGCTATTTTTTATACCCCTACGTGATAAGGGTGACCCTATCCAGAAATTTTATTTTTATTTTTTGGACAAAAGTTTATAATTTATATGGCAAAACGTTTGCTGGGTCAGCTAGTGTAATATACAACCGTGAAAATATGATTTTAGCTCGTGGCTCTTATAATGTAAGAATTTACATTTTTTTACTTGTAAGGTGGTTTTGTAGTTCTTACGCTTTTGACTCGGAATCCAAGGGTCCCGGGTTCGAAACCCAAATGGGGTATGGTATAGTTTTTTTTTTAATTTTTACTTTATTTTACACTGATTATTTTAGCAACTAAGTTCATACTATAAAATTAAAAATGTTTAAAACTAACATTACAAAAAACTGCGAAGCGTATCCTATAGAATGTGTAACAATTATATACAAAGTTCAGTGAACAGGCGAAAATTACATTTTTAGCTTGTTTCTTTTATAATTTTCAAGAATTTTACAGTATTTAAAGTGTTTGGAATCCAAATTTATACTGGAGTCAATAATAATATATCTTAACTGTATTGTAAGTACATTTGTGATTAAAATTATAATAAAGGAATTTTTAAATATGTATGTATCTATATACTTACTATTTTTAGCACTGAAAAATGTACAGTACAAGCTCGATAAGGTGAACACTCGATGAGGTGAACCATTCCGTTTGATGAACACCACATTTTTTCTATTAACCACTCTATATCGTGAACAGTGTGACCCTCGATAACATGAACAACAAGTCAATACTTGCTTGTTAGATTGATGTATGAATTTGTACGCTCAGTTGAATTAATTCTGTGACTGCGCACTGAAGTGTTAAAGTTAAAATGGGAAAATTCAAAAAAAAGTGTCTCTCACGGCACGAAAAGGCAAATATTATTCGAGAACACACGAAGGGGGATGACTGTAACTGCACTAGCCAATAAATATGGAGTTGCAAAATCAACAATCTGTTCAATAAAAAAAAGTGCTACATTCTCGAGACAGTGAGCCATACCTTAAAATCAACTAAAAAATACACTCTAGACTTCTCAATTTCCAAAAATGGAAAGAGCATTGTATTATATAAATGGTTCCTTACTCACCGTGAAAGAAATATCCCAGTTAGTGGAGTTGGTATTTTCTTTAAGTCCTGTGTTCCTAATATTGTGGTACATAATAATAGTTTGTTATATTGTTTCAAAAAATAAAGGTTTTTATTTACATTTGTCTCTTTTTTTGTAAAAACCATGAATTTGATATATCTTTTTCCACCCCCGCTAGTGTGAATGCTTGCGCTAAATTAAACACCCTTGGTTTTATTCTGTTCACGTTATTGAGCTTGTACTGTATTACATTTTTCTGCGATTGCTCAATTTCTTTAAAGATAAAGAAAAACTCATGGTCAAAGCAGAAAGTTCTGTTGAAGCGGGTCACGTGAAAGGAATGATTTATGATCCTGAAGTTCTGATTGTTAAGGGAGAAGTTCATGCTAGCATGAAAGATAGAATTTATAAAATAGAGGTGTGTGCATTTTTTAAAATAAATATCATTTTTCTTTTAATGTAATTAATTGTTTTCAGATATTTTTGAATAACGATAAAAATATAACAGATGCAGAATGTACTTGTCCAAGGGGATTATGGTTATGCCATTATATGGCTGCTCTAGCTCTCTTTGCACTCTATATTTCTGTAAGAATACAAACATGCCAAAGATGCTATGCAGATATACAAATTCAGTCGATGCATATAGAAGCCATCAATTTGTGCTAGGAGCACTTCACTCTGCTAGAATGCACAGTATGTGCGGTCACATTTAAATGTATAGGTTTGTTTTACGTTGAAGGCTTCGATGCATCTACTGAAACTGTGGCCTGAACTTCTAGCTGCGTAGTATCTTTGGCATGTTCGTACCCTAACAGATCAAGCATGCTCATAGAATATGTCGTATTTACTAGACAGTTCAATTTTAAACTATTTTAATCCAGCTTTATTTTTATACCAGCAGTTAGGTTTCAATAGTTAAATATGAAAAATAACGTATCAATCCTTAGATACATTTTTAAGTAATTTATTTTGACCCTTAAAACACATATACAGAAGGCATGCTTCAAAGACTGCAAGGAAAGCAATTCAAATTAACCGCCTCGTGCATGACATCACGACTATTATGGACCATATGTACCAAGATTGGTAGAGTATAAGGTGGCCTAATAACTCACTATCCCCACCAAAAAATGTCATTAGCCAATGAGCAGTTGGTGTGAAATCACACCAGATGCAGGGCCTTGTTCAAAATATTGTAAGAATTTGTGTAATGTTAATTAAGCAAAGAACTCGTAACTGGAACAGGCTTGCAATGATCTGCTTTTGAGGTCAGGGGTAATTATCCTCGCATTTTGAGTCACTATTCTGCATGCTGGTAATGAGGATAAGTTGTAGAATGTAACACTACAGATCATAGTAACGTCAGACCATATTTCGGGTCAGTACGGGCGGTTCTTCTAGAGTGAGATAACTGCGCCGCTACTGCGCGTTTAAAGAACAAGGATAGTCTGACTTTTCATCCCCGCACTGACTTCTCGCCTAAAAGCTCTATATTAAGAAACCTCATACTTTACAAATCTTGCATATGTACCTTATGTAAAACCGAACAGGAATATTAATAATCCCAACACTAATTGAAAAATATTGTAAAAAAAATATGTAACCATGAATTTATTAGTCAGTTCATGAATTTACCTTTTATTTGGTTTGGTTACATTTGCGTTACTAACCATCATACTCATCACGCAATATCAAGCTTGACTTTCTCTGATCCAGACGAATTTCTACACATGAACGCATGGTGCCTTGAATCAACGATTTTCCTATCTATGTGACGTTTATAATATTGCACCCTTCGCAAAATATATACATTACAAATATAATTTAATTTGAATCATCAGCAGTAACACTACATCAATAATACCGCTTCTACTTGCTGCAAACTATTTATACCAGTATGAACAATTGATTTTATTTGGACTAGGTCAAGGTAAAAAAATCAGTTTTTTAAATCAACTTCTTTCAATAAATTTGGTTTTACCTGACCACAAGTGTAACAGAATCATGATTAAATTCAAACGAATTGTTTAATCTTAGGTAAGATAAGTAAATTCGCGGGTTCTGAAAGATTCAATTCTTTTCGTCTGTACTATTTGCAAAAGTGCGGATAATAGAAGGAGATAGAGAGAGATTACACATAAGTTAAAAAGAGATACATTTGCATTAGTGCAGATAGTGCAGACGAAAAGAATTGACTTAAATTACCATCCGAGAACTGTCAGGAGTTTGCGCAGTTTCCAAATCCAAACGTGTCAAAAGCAACTGCGCAAACTTCTGACAGTTCTCGGGCGGTAATTACCAGGGGCTCAATTCTCAGAATTATTCCAATGGGAAATTGGTATTTTATCTTTTTTTATTTAATTACGTTTCTTATTTCTTTCTCTTTCCTTTTTCACACTAAGTCTACTCCCTCAAGTCGAGAACTGGGCCCCAGGTTTGTTTTGGTTCCGTCAAGAACGGTTCTCGGACAGTTCCCATCATGCGTAATAAAGAAACAGCCATGTGCAGTGTATTCAAATAGTGAATTTATTAAACTGCGCAAGGCAGGAACACTTCTCGAACTCTGAAAAATTAGAACCATAACAAACCTACCAGAACCCGAATTTACCTGATATAAACAAATCATGAGCATTAGGGCTATGATTGCTAGTGTGCCACTGTGCCAGTATCACCAAGCCACAATCGTCGATTATTTGCATTCCGTGATATGATACTTTTAATATACCTGTTAGAAATAAGGGCGAGGGGGCAGCACCTAGGCAATAAATTACCTCACTCACATTCACTCGTAAAGCCATCTGCAAGGATTTTGCTCAAAACCCCTGCAAAGGACACATCAGACGACTCAAAAATGAAAAAATTTTTGCTCAAAAAATGCCGCTGCGAAGTCCCCCTACAACGTTCACAAAGTTCCAGCCCTCCTGAGAGGTATACTTTTTTTTCGAAAATTTATTTTCGTTACCTCCGTCTGACGTTTTTACATGTTATCCTAGAGACAATTTTAAATATATATGTGCTTGTTCCACTTATAACGCGATCGTGAATGTAGTGTCTAGGAATCTACGTATCACTATCGCGTTATGAGCAGGACAACCATCCTGCTGGTACCAAATCTCTTCGAGGTCAATGCCCAAAGTTCGAACAGCCGGAATAATTAGTTCACGTAACAAATTCAAATATTTTTGTGCTGTAAGGTTGCCGTCAATAAAAAAGGGGCCAACTATTGAATTACCTAAAATTCCAGCCCACACATTGACTTTCTGTGGGTACTGAGTTCGGTGTGGCATACAAATATTTATTTTCCCGGGACCAGTAACGGATGAATTGTGACGACCATGCAGCGAAAATTAACTTTCGTCAGTAAATAAAATATTTTTAATGAAAGTTTCATTTTAGTTCGCCTTTTCCATCATGGTCCCACAGAATTCCATACGTCGTATAAAGTCATCGGGAAAAATTTCTTGTGTGATGGCAACTTTATAACAATATTTGTTACGTTTTAAAATTGCCCGAACCGTGCGGTCAGGTACATCGAGCTCGGCAGAGATTTGCCTGCTGGAACAGGGGGCATGTGCCTCCGCAAAACTACACACATTTATTTCCCTCTGTTCCCGTTCGTCGCTCATCTGTCTGCCATCGTTGCCACCACCTTCATTATTACATTTTCTGCAAGATTTTACACATCCAGACGATTCAAACTTATGAACAATGTTCAAAACTGTTTGTTCCGTCGGAACGGGTCGATACTCAAATGTAAAAACAAATCGGGAGACAACTTCTGCAGCCGATTATTCCCAAAATACCATTTAATAATTTGCACTCGTTCTTCCGTTGTATAAATCGTCATTTTAAAAGAGTTACCTATGATAATACTGTTTAACGAACACGCAATGGCTCAAATAAAATAAAAATCTGAAAGCTACTTGTCTTCTAATCTCTCCCCTTTCCAGATCACAGTCATTTTAGGTGGGGATGTCTAAGCGAATACACTGCAGTGATGGGAAAGTGAAAATCAGATGAAATCCAATTATTGATTAATACGGCTTTATTTGCAATTGGTTTCTTGTTAAAATAACTTGATTAACAGTAGTTTATAGAAACATCGTGATTTGTTAAATTTATTTAGATTTATGCTGCGTATTTTAACATGGCGTAAAATAATTTACGTTACTCCAATCTCCCCCAATGTCAAATCTCGGAATGCTTTGCCGGCAACAGGTCAGAAGTCCCTCACACAGTCTACACGTGCGCGCCTCCCGCTAAATTGAACAGGCAGGCAAATATGGGAGTGCCGTTTTTTTATCCACAGTTCATCCATGTCGTCAAAACATAATCTTTATCTAATTATGAAGAAGGGACAGAAACAGACTGAGTTGACGTAAATGTATCACAAAGAAAATTCAGTATAAGAGGAAGAATTATCTAGATGACTAAAAGTAGCTAGAGAGAAAAGGTGACAACAGCGTAGATTAAATCTGTTTCTTTTCAGCATATTACTTGTCCATTTCTCTTCTCTTCTACCTTACATTGGCATGCCCGCTGCGTAGTTGCAGAGGGAGAGAGGAATAAGGGACAGGGAAAGTATATTTTTGAGGAAAAATTTTTTCATTTTTGAGTCGTCTGACGTGTCCTTTGCAGGGGTTTTGAGCAAAATCCTTGCAGATGGCACTTGCTGATGGTCCCCCCAACCACTTCTCAAAATTCCAGCCGGAGGTAATATCGTAATACCTCCGCGGCCGCCAGCTCTCCATCTATTAGTTCACAAGAATAATCACTGCATCAATAATAAACAACACAAAATCAAGTAATAATAGTGCAATGTCAATGTAGTGTCACAACTGTTACGCAGGCCGGCACCAGAATGGAATTTACATCGGGGCTAGGATGTTTTCCTTTTCGCTGAACCAACGTAAGCAGTCGGGGCTTCTCAAGGGGGAAATTGCTTACAATACATTAAATTTTTCGCAATATTAAATAACAATTCACCTACCTACCAAATACAGGAACTATAAGACTTGCTTCAGCTATTATTAAGGTAAGAACACCAAAAATAACTCATTTACACATTAAAAAATACGTTTTCATCTAAACCTAACCTACAAACGTTGCATTTTGACAGTATACAATAATCAAAACACAGCATAGAAAGAGAGATCAGCAAGTTCGACCGAGGCCGTATTCGAGCGGGTCCTTTGAAAAATTAATTTCCGCTCATGATATCTCCATTAAAATTATCAAATTATAGAGGTAGTACAGAAACTAGAAGTTTTAACTTCGGAATAATGTCATATTGAATGGATTTCGTTCATTTTTGCCACTATAATAGTAAATGCTGCACAGAAAAGTTCCTATATTGTGCGGGGGCTTGCTAATTTATAGAGGGTGGATGCCACCCCCTCTCAGGGGTGACACTTAAAAAATATATATATTTATTGAAGCTGAAATAGAATCAGATTTTAATAAGAAAAGGTTCTATGCAATTTTTCACATAAATTGATAGTTTTTAAGTTATGACGACTTCAAAATTGCGATTTTAGCTCAAAAAAAAAAGGTACTTAACTACCACCTATATTTCCAAACTGCTTTCGTCAAGTATCTCGAAAAGTATTACTTTATCGAAAAAATGTTACAGACCAATTACAGAAAGTACAAACTCTGGGAATTAATTATAGGTATTTTTTGTTTATTGATGTTGGGGATTAATATAATTTCTGTAATTGGTCTGTAACATTTTTTCGATAAAGTACCTAATATTTTCGAGGTGCTTGACAAAAGCCGTTTGGAAATACTTACTTTTTTTTTAAACCAAAAATCGCAATTTTGAAGTCATTATAACTTAAAAATTATCAATTTAGTGAAAAATTGCATAGACTTTTTTTCTTAAAATTTGATGCTACTTCATCAGCTACAATAAATACATATATTTTTTAAGTGCCACCCCCTGAGAAGGGGTATATGGTATCCACACCCTATAAATTAGCAAGCCCCCCGCACAATATAGAAACTTTTCTCTGAAGCATATTTACTGCCAAAGATGAACGAAATCCGTTCAATATGACATTATTCCGAAGTTTTGCATATTTTTTACCTTCCATGTAGGTACTGTACTAAGGCTATAATAGTATAAAGCGAAAACAAATAGATGTAGCTAATGTTTGATTTGCATTAAGAGAACGAAATGTTTGTGGCCAAGTTATTTCCACTGTATTTTATGCTAATTCTAATTTTGGTTTTAGGTATTAATTCGTAGTTTAATTTATATATAATGAGCCGTAAAGAGAAGAGAATATCTAGATGGTATTTTGGAGGTCTGGCTTCTACTGGGGCGGCAATGTGTACGCATCCCTTGGACTTGATTAAAGTGCATTTGCAAACCCAGCAGACAGGAAAATCGTCTATCATCCAGATTGCAACAAACGTTGTTAAAAAAAACGGTATGTTATTTAAAGAATATATATTTTGTTGCCTGTAACTAATTTAAAACCTTATGCATTAGGTATAGAAATTAAAGTTAATAAATGGTTAACTTGGTAACCAAGTATTTAAATAAATCTAATACCAATAATGTTATTAAGCAAAACTCTTCATTTTCAGAGATAATTTAGGGCTGAAATAAACAATTGCGGTGGTAATGCTTTCGCTAGTTTGTATATCTAATGCTTATATTTAATTTTAGTTCAGAAGAAAATATAAATATTGCATTTATTTTACAATAAAACATTTTTTATTGGTATTTCATATTCTTATGTATTGCGCCCGAGATACCTACTTTTCAAAGACAATATAATTTTAAGTCAAATTTCTGACTCTTAATTTGAGGCTGTTTGACCTTTAAAAATTCGATAATCTTGCGTGCAGCACGTTTTGCAATTCCCTAACCTGGCCTGTAAATAAGAGGACGCAAACACTTCATTTGCCTAAAGGCGCGCCAATCCTTAATTCGGCCCTGGCATAAACTAAGAAATTTTGAATTTTTATATTTAATTGTTTATCGTGATTTATTTGAGATACTTTTTTCCTCAACCTCCCTTTTCAGCTGAATTCTAGATATGCTACTGAATGGCACATGTTCATATTTGCAGGACCAATATATGATTATTAGTCCTGTATGGATGGTGCATTGGTTCGATATTCGTACTAGGGTAGTTTTGTTGAATGTTCCATATCCGTTTGGGTATACGTAAAGAATAATAAAGACATCTATCAATACTTATCTATAGTGGAAATTAATTTTTTTTCTGCCATTTGAAAATTCTCTATTATTCCCAGGTATTCTTGCCCTCTATGCTGGTCTCACGGCTTCAATGGTTCGTCAACTTACTTATTCGACTACCCGATTCGCTATCTACGAAGCGCTCAGACGAAGAGTGAAAAGCGACAGTTTCTTCGCTAAGGTCACGATTGCGACAATTGCCGGTGCAGCCGGTGGATTTGTCGGAACCCCATCCGACTTGGTAAATGTGAGAATGCAAAACGATTTAAAACTGCCTCCAGAGAAGCGAAAAAAGTAAGTAAAACCATCAATGATAGATAACGATACGGTTTACTATTTCTGTGATTTTCTAGCTATAAGCATGCACTGGATGGCATGATAAGAGTTTACAAAGAAGAAGGCCTTAAGAAGTCATTTGCCGGTGCTTCCACAGCTACTTCCAGATCTGTCTTCATGACGATTGGACAGATAGCCTTCTATGATCAGGTGAAGTCGTTGATGCTTAGTACATCAATATTTAAGGATAATACTACAACTCACTTCCTTGCTAGCTCTGCTGCTGTAAGTAGTTTTATTTATAATGCATGTGTGGTCCCTTCGGTTTGTTTTCAAATCAAATCAAAATATACTTTATCATCCAGAAGAAAAAAAACTATTAGTCATTGACAAAATAAAAGAAACAAATAAGAGTACATAAACAAGTAAATGAAATAGATTAAAAAAATATATAAATCGAAACAATACAATAAAAAACAATTTAATATGGATTTAGAATATTACATTACATTAGAAAGTTCAAATATCTCGAAAACCAGTGATTTTTCAAAAATTGTATCTTACAAGTTGCTTAGAATGTCCCATCATGTGCACTTCATTTCAAGGTTCTTGGGATCAAACAGTTTCTTTACATTGCAACGCTATCCATACCATAATTGTAAACCGTTTTTACTCAGAACTGATATTTTATACTGAATACCTTTTACGGAATTCAAATTCTCTTCTAGTTATAGTGCAGGAAAAATAAATTTTGACTTCGGAAAAATTTGTACAAGCAAAGAATTTGGTGAAGATGTTCCACTTGCCATCCTAATGAATATAATAGCTAGAGCCGCGGGTTCTGAAACACGATGAGAGCTATATGTCTTCCGCTTTCTGAGGTGAAAGTATATACCTCAAAGACGCCAAATATAAAATATTTTTGAATTTGGGCAGGGCATGTCCAAGAGAAAGGTAAGATATTTTTTAATTTTTTTAGCGTTATATATGCCTTCCACTTGGATAATCTGTAGTAAAAGTGATCAGTTATTGTCTGACAAAGCGGAGGAAATTTTGGTCACGGCACATTTGCACAAAAAAAAAATTGAAAATTTTTTGTCAAAACTTTAAAAACAAAAAAAAATACGTCTTATATATGCTTACTTTTAAGTTCTTTTACTTTATTATGACCCTCATACAAACGAAATTGAGGTGGAAGACTTTTTGGGCAAGGCGCAGTCACAGGGTTGGCTAAAGTAACCACTTGAAAAACTTGCGCTTGCGGCTAAATTTAAAAATACGTAAGTGTACTTGGGATTCATTTTAAGCTTTGAAATTTTGCATGGTACTTTTTTAGGGACCAATGAAACTGAATTCCTAAGGGAAGAAGTTTTGGGCAACTTTACACCCTTTACCATTCTAAGGGCTGGCTCCAGGTATTTTGCCGCCCCGGGCACAATTTCATTTTGCAGCCCCTCTCTTATATAAATAACATTGAGGTCAGGCGGGGTAAAAATGAGACAAAATGACATCTTTCAATTTTTAGGTTGCTTAGAATCGAGTCCTGTTTAATGAAAGATTGGTATCATATGTGAGGCGGAAAGCAAAAAGGGACCTCTTGTCGGCGATGTCAATTTTTCAGTACAGTTGAAATTAGTGGTTCGGGTCAAAATGATTGATTTTCGGATTTTGTCCTTTACAAGTTGTAATCGATTACAAAACCGATATAATTGGATGAAACACTCGATAAAGGAGTCAATGTTCAGCCCTGGAAAAGGTACTTCCTGTTACTTATGGAGAAATAACATGGGACCGACAAGAGGTCCCTTGTCATAAACGCACTAGTAACTTAAACAAAAAAAATCATAGAGACTTGATTTTTGCACCAAATTGTTCAGAATTAGAGCTTAATTCATTTAATATCAATAACTAAAAATCGGAAATTGCCGACAAGAGGTCCCTTTTTGCTTTCCGCCTCACATATTATGTAGAAATGACAGGAAAAACTAAATTTCTATGTATTTTTTTGTTAAAAAGTATCGTTAACTGATAAACAAAAATAAACAGTGTCTCATTTTTACCCTCCAGTAGGGTAAAAAAAAGACAGTGGAGGGCAAATGAAAGACACGTGATTTATTCCCATTCTTATTGACGTACAAATGGAAATGCAAAAATAAGACAGAGGAGGATTTTTTCTTTTATATGTAATTTATTCAGATTTTTTTACTAAACAAGAAGGGGCTTGCAGAAGGGCTAGCGTCTCCTAAATTAGGAAGCTGAAGTGTGCCTGCTTCAGTCTGTCTATTTGGTCTCTTTAGTCTCTTTTTTACCCCGCTTTTAATTTTTTCGTTAAAATCAAATTTTTGTAGATTTAAAACTAGCAGATTAATAAACTTGATTACAAAATGTGAAGTATGACACTTCTAGTGGACGTCTGCCAAATACGGACAATGCAAATAGAGAAACTATAAAATCCCCAAAAAAGTATTAAGGTGCGTTCAAAAATTTTTAAAAAGTGAATTAAAGAGTTTACTGAATAATATTTTTTCCCGCATTAACAGTAGGCATAGGACCTGATTGGATAACATAAAACAGTTCTGAATGTACAAAACAAACTTGAATAAAAAATCTGGATTGGATATCACCTTGTCTTTTATTTGCCCCGCTACCTGTCTGTCTCATTTTTACCCCGCCTGACTATCTTTTCAGTCCGTTATTTTTTATAACATTTTAAGAGTTACCTACTGAACATTCTTGATGGTTTGCTTTTTTAATTATAAGGTTTACAGCAATTTTTGGATTTTCAGCAATATGATTACTGTATTTAAAAGGGTAAAATAAAATAATTGAAAAAATTAACCGTACTGAAACTTAAAAAAAATACCACACCACATAAATTAGACAAGAAATAAAATCACATATAAGAAACAGAATGTATGTATGTAACCTACTTTATATACAAAAAAAAACTAACAATAACAAATTATTTATATAAAGTTAACATTACTATTACTATATTAGTGAAACAATTGTTTCCTAGCTTTTTTATATTTTTTGGTAACTGTGGATTTGAAGAATTTGCCGCCCCGGGCAGCTGCCCGCTTCGCCCCCCCCCTAGAGCCAGCCCTGACCATTCTTTTGAATTATAGCTCTTTTTATAGTTATTTATTGTACTATATCATTTGACAATTTCTTTTTTTCCATATATAAGTGAATAAAGTTAGCCTGACTGTTAGTTAATAAGAAAAATAATCAATTTCAACCCCTTACACAAGGGTTGTTTTTCTTAATGAAGTCAAATAGTTCATTTTAGCATAGAAAATTACACGTGTAGAGTAGATAAATGAAGATAAATAAATGTAAACTTCGATGAGGTCAGGAGTATAGCGAATGTACCCTTGGCGAAAATTTTTTTTTAGAATTTCTTCCCCCCGTTTATCAATTTTTATTTCAGCGGAACTTGGCAAAAGTACATCAATTTTTTTATTTATTATATACAATTATTTACAGAGTTGGCAATCTACTTATTTTGACTATAGTTCTATTCATGGTTAAAAGGATTTGCTATTACTCAAAAGTGGAAGTATCAAACACCTAAGTCACTAAGCTATTCATAGTTTATGTAAAAAAGTAAATACAGAAAAAGTAAATACAGAAAAGTAAGACAGAAAAAAAACCATAAAAACTTAGTTACCAATTGACTGTTTATCTATTCCACATGTGCAACTTTTTATTCTAAAATGTACTATTTGACTTCATTAAGAACAACCCTTATGTAAGAGGTTGAAATTGACTATTTTTCTTATTAACTAACAGTCAGGCTAATTTTATTCACTATGGGAAAAAGAAATTGTCAAATGATAAATAGTACACTAAAATAACTATAAAAAGAGCTATAATTATTGAAAGGGGTGGTAAGTTGGCCAAAACTTCTTCCCTCGTGAATTTAGTGTTATTGGTCCCTAAAGAAGTCCCATACAAAATTTCAAAGCTTAAAATGAACTCCAAGTACACTTAAGTATTTTTAAATTTAGCCACACGTGTAAGTTTTTCAAGTGGTTACTTTGACCAACCCTGTGACTGTGCCTTGCCCAAAAAGTCTTCCACCTCAATTTCGTTTGTATGAGGGTCATAATAAAGTAAAAGAAGCATATATAAGACGTATTTTTTTTTTGTTTTTAAAGTTTTGACAAAAAATTTTCAATTTCAATTTTTGTCCGACGATAGCTGATCACTTTTACTACAGATTATCCAAGTGGAAGACATATATATATAACGCTAACATTTTTTAAAAATATCTTGGCTTCGTTCTTGGACGCGTCCTGCCCAAATTCAAAAATATTTTATATTTGGCATCTTTGATAGCGGAAGACATATAGCTTCTCATCGAGTTTCAGAACCCGCGGCTCTCTAGCTATAATAAAAGTTCCCTAAAATCGAAGCTGCGTTTCTCCCGCCATATTGAAAAATGGCGGCTCATTTTCAGATTTTTGTATATAAATCCTTTACCGTTGCAGATAGAAAAAAGTTTCAGATAAGAAATATAGGCAATAATAAAACAAACAATTTCTGATATTAACATTTTTTTCTCTAAATCAAATGGTTTTTCCAGAATGTTATTAAATTTTCAAAAATCCCAGTTATGTACAAAATACACTATAAAATGTGTGTTAGTAGGTAGTAAGGAAAACAAAAAAATAACATTGTTTTAGGTATATTACCAATACAGAAGAAAGATATACTGTAATTATGAAGCCTATAACAAATAGAATAAAATACGAAAATACGTTATAACATTATATAGTTCTTCATTATCAGTGTCGTCATCAGGTAACTTATCTTCTGAGTTGCTGCAAGATAATCCCTGGCAATATCCTGCTGATGAGCACTCGCAATGTTTTGTGCATCCTAATTTGCAACCACAGGATATGAGCTTCAGTATAAATTGTTAGAGGTCAAAACTGGTTTCAAAGCTTAACTGCCAACCCCAGGCAGTTGGCTCTAAATTATTACCCATCCACTGCTGGACTTGGAGGAGGAGGGAAATTAAAAATTGGTTAATACACTTTTTAACTGGCTATAACTGATAACCGGTAGGTTATACCGCAAAAACTGTAATAACTTTTTTTGTTTAAAATTTTATTTAGAACAAAAAAGAGTCAGTACAAAATATTGCTAGGGTGGGCCTACCAACAGTTATAATCGAGAACTTCCATTGATGTCTGGGGTAGCCGCCATCTTGAATATATGACACCATATAGGCCACCTGCCACAAATTCAAACAAAGCACCTGGTAAGGTATGATTATGGAGGGCATAAGGAATGTATTAAACTTACTCCACAATTTCATCATGAAAATTCCCACGGAGTGTATATTTCATCAAGTATGCCCCCCGACTATTAACAAATATTTTCATATTATCAAAACCAATTTTTGACTGATGATGCCTGTGTGCGTATTTGTGATCAAATTTTTCGATGTCAGAACGAAATAACCTACAGCCATGCAGTTTTTCTGTCTGTTTGTCTATAGTTAACTTATATCTGATTAGATATTGAGCAATGCTGGTCAAGCGGATCAAGGTCATGAATTAATATAATTAAAAATGTAAATAAATTCTAGATAATTAAATATGATCAAAATCTTTTTTTTGGGAGTTTTCTTTTCTAGAGAGGCACAGCATTGTGGTCTTTCCTGGATTCACAGATAGCACTGTGAATTTAAGGTCAGTTTTTGACCCCGCTATAACAGTTGCGGCTCGTGATATTTTGTGCAGAGGAGGCTTCATATTTAAAAGACAATTAACTTGCAATATGACTACAATTTATACATTTCCTCACCACCCCTAGATATGCTGTTAGAGGAGGCTCAGCCTCCCCTGCCTCCTCTGACGAGCCGCCACTGCGCTATAATCAAGAAAACTGCTTAGATCACTGTCCATGCTCACCGGGATCAAGACAGAGAAAATTCATGTGAACACAAAAAATACTGCCCTAATTTTTTATACTATTTGTGCTTGCAAATTAACACTTATGGAAGTGTGAGTATTAATTATTTTTCATGATTTGCGTCATATTTGAACAATACTATGATGATGTATGATTCTCATAGTGTTGTTTGGGAATATGATACAGTCAGTATTGAGGTCAATATAAACCAAATCATAGATGTAGATGAGGAAAAATACTGGTCCCAGTACTTACCCCTGTGGTACTCCAAATTCTGATATCCTCATAAGGTATTACCGGTTACTGGGTGTTCAGGCTAAAACAGCAGTCTATCCAGAAGAAATTGGTATACGATCAACCTCAAAAACAGTGACAAAAGATACCATGGCACTGTTTCGAGCACACATTTTGTTATAAAATTTGTACTGGCGTTTGAAAACTTCAATTTTTACACAGTGCTGGAACTCCCTGTAAAGAGCCATTATGAAAATTTAAAAAAAGCACTTTTGAATTTAATCCAGCAAAAATGCATGGGTATATTTTTAAATTATCGCTATAGATGTTTTCATGGTTATTACGTTTTTGTTTTCGTTGTAGAGTGCCGTCGCCACATCTTTAACGCAATCCATCGACGTCTTAAAAACCAGGTCACTAACGCCAAACCAGGGGAATATAAAAACTTATGGATCATAGTAATTCACATTGCCAAACTTGGCCCTCTGGGCTTCCTTAAAGGTTACGTACCGGCGTTTATATACGCCTAGCTCCCCAAACCATCCTGACGCTTGTGTTCTTGGAACAGTTACATCTTAGGTTTGGGTTTATACCAGAGTTAAAGAATTAGAAAGATTGTTTTTGTTTATTTTTTACTAGTTATGTATATTGTTATACATTATTACAACTGTTTTTGTTGTTGTAAACAAAAATTTTAAATTGTTATCTCCGAAATTATTTATTTTTGGAACGTGGAAGGTACAAAGTGTCAACTTACCCATATTTTTCTATAATATACTTTTAAAATTGTTAACAGAATTTTTTAGCTTTATTTTTGTAGGGTTTCTGTCTGTTTTATTAATTTAGAGGCAAATAATTGTGCAATATTTATTTATTTAATAAGGGACAAAAAGCATTTAAATATATATAAGATCGTATAATTTTATATTGCCTATCCTATGTGTATAATAAGAGGCATGAAATGCCTGGTGTTTAGTCTTCTTCCTTTAATAGATAAATAATTGTTATAAATAAGGATATTATTTTTTCAACCTTTTCAACCTTTATTCCAGAAATCGTGGTCGAAAATAATATAAAATCGTTTAACATAACTCATATAGAAAATGAATGTTTGTAGGGTGTTATGTGTACGTTGATGACGCAGCCGGTAGACACGATAAAAACAAGAATGATGAGCAATACACCTAGAGCCTACACCGGCCTATGGGATTGCATTTCGTTTACAGGCAGCGCTGGTCCCCTTGCCTTTTACAAAGGCTTTTTCCCCTCCTTTGTTCGAATACTGCCCAACACGATTTTGGTATTTCTAATATATGAACAACTGAGGATAAACTTTGGAATAGATCCCCCCTAACTGCTTAGCGATTATTCAAATAGAAATGTGTTTTTTTTTTACTTTTAATTGTACACATATCTCATTTGATAATAAAGTTTTAAATCATCCTATGAGGCGTTTGAAATTTATTTTGTATTAGTTAAGAGATCAACGATGTTTATATAAAATAAAAATTCATTTCTGTCAGTTATTTATTTTATATAATACTAGCGTTAAGGCCGTTAAAGTAAGTTTAAAATTATAATAATAAATACTCTTTGCATGGCAATCAGTAGTGGAATACCCAAAATCAGTATAAGTTTATGGATTGGGGAACCTATTTTGGATTTTCAAAATATAAAAAAACAAAACCCTATACTTATCTCCGGAACGGTTAAAGATATCAAGTTGAAACTTGACATACATGTCAAAAGACAAAATGATTTTACCTGTAGATACAAAAAAAATTCAAATTTTGTTGATGTGTTGTTCACACCAAAAATACGAAAATATATGAAAAACTGTATATGTATGCCTTTTTAATGAAATAAAATAGAATCTAAATGAACAATAAGAAAAGAAAGTTATTTATCTATTTTTGTTAGCACTATTATTAATATTATTATATAAAATGTCAATTAAAGGAAAGGGAAGAACCAAAATTTTTATTAATGGAGCATTAAAAATAAAACGTGTATTAACGAGGAAAAGAGATTTATTCACTATGAGCTGAAAGTATAAAAAAATTTACCTATTATTATTTTATAGGGGCCGACATAAGGTATTGGGCACGTTTCGGGAATACAACTGCTGAAAAGAATCACTCAACCTGATACTTCTTCATAAAACACCCAACAGAGTTGGCGATTAGCGCATTTTCAGCATTGTCGTTTAGGGAACTGCTGCTCGCAACCGTTGCCGTTCCCTAAACGTACCCATTATAACAACCCACAACGATTGGTTCTTACAAAACCCAATAAGGCCTAACTCCAAAGAGATAGAAAATGACAGGGTTTTAGAAAAAAATCTGTCTTATAAAATAAGAGAGATATCAAAAAATTGACAATAAAGTTTGGAAAAAAAAACGCTGCTTTTCTTGCTCTTTCACAAATCAAATTATTTATCCCAAAAACCGCATATTGATATCTATAATCCAGTGGTGGCTGGTGAAATTTCAATTTTTTTTTTCTCGTCTATGGCGCATGGGACCCATACGAAATTTGGGAAATAACATCTAGAGAAGCACTTCTCTAATGACCCCTAAAAAAATTTGAAAAAGCAGTTTGCGAAAAAAATTTTGAAAATTCTGTTTATTTTTATTTTTTTTTGTCATATGCATTTGACTTTTCATAAAAATACAACAACAGATTTTGGAGTTTATGAAAATATTTTCATTACTAACTGAAATACAATGAACTGAAATTTTGTAATTTACAATTTAACAAATTACAATATTTCAATTTGTTGTATCTCAGTTAGTAATAAAAATATTTTCAACTCCAAAATCTGTTGTTGTATTTTTATGAAAAGTCAAATGCATATGACAAAAAAAGATAAAAACAAACAGGATCTCCTAGACCCAGGGGAGACTAACGAATTTTCAAAAATTTTTTCGCAAACTGCTTTTTCAAAATTTTTTAGGAGTCATTAGAGAAGTGCTTCTCTAGATGTTATTTCCCAAATTTCGTATGGGTCCCATGCGCCATAGACGAGAAAAAAAATATTGAAATTTCACCAGCCGCCGCTGATCTAATCTCAGTCTCAAAAAAATATGGATTTAATTCAACCTAAAAATTCCCTTGGTCCGTTTCAATTTGCCAGCAGTATATCTGGTGTTTCATGAAATTGGTGTACTACATCCAAGAAACAATTTAATTTTGATTATTGTCTACCAGAGGTCTATTCTCAAATCTCTATAATTAATTAATAACTATTACAAATTTAATTCATAATTATTGTTTCAGCATACTTTTTAAAATGGTCTATATGCTGATGCTGCGCTACCAGCATATAGCCAATCGTATACGTTACTGCGGCCAACAGGAATCATAACGACCAATAGCCTTTCCCGCGCGTATTTCAAATAAGTATCATACAATGCCACATAAGCAATAACACGCCGATATATATCACAGATTGAATCAATACCATCTTAAGCAATAATACAAGTCTAAAATAAACCAAAGTATTACACTTCACAATGTCTATATATTTTCAGCATGATTTCCGATAGCTCCATGCGCAGAACAAGTTGTATTCTGGCCTCAGACAACGTGTCTGCGCATTCGAGTGTTTCTACATTCGACCCGACAGATGGCGCCGTTAAATCGGTAATTTCGAATTATTACCATTCTCTGCCTAGTTTTCTTTGGTTGTTGCTGGTAACGGCACAAATCACGAGCCGCTGAAGAGAGGAATGATCGCGTTAATGCGCGCATAGTAGTCATTTGAAGAACTACAAAATTTATATTTAATTTCTTACTTTTGGCCAGGGTATATTAAATAGGTGATGCGACAAGAGCCCGCACAGTGGCTTCATAAGTGCTTATTTTGTGCATAATGTAATAGATGGCAGGAGCAATAAGGTCCGTCATTACTTACGCATAGAAAGATAGTTTTGCAGGTTCTGTATATACGTGCATACAGTGTTGCATACATTTCCAGCCTTTCGTTTGTGTTTAGTGAAACGAGAGTCCAGTGACATCTGACATTAAATAGCTATTTAGCTATTTAATTTTAAAAACCAAATGTTACACGGGCCCCTTATATGCAACACTACATGCAGCATGGCAATTCGTCTATGGCAAGGTTGGTATACTTTAAGGTGGCCTAATAACTCACAATCCCCACCAAAACATGGCATTAGCCAATGAACAGCTGGTGTGAGATCACACCAGATGCAGAACCTTATTCAAAATATTGTAAGAATTTGTGTAATGTTAATTAAGCAAAGAACTCGTAACTGGAACCCGCCTTTGAGGCCGGTGGTAATTATCCTCGCATTTTGAGTCACTGATCTGCATACTGGTAATGAGGATAAGTTGTAGAATGTAACACTACAGATCATAGTAACGTCAGACCATATTTCGGGCCAGTACGGACGGTTCTTCTAGAGTGAGATAACTGCGCCGCTACTGCGCGTTCGAAGAACAAAGATAGTCTGACCTTTCACCCCCGCACTGACTTCTTCGCCTAAAAGCTGTATATTAAAGAATCTCATAGTCTACCAATCTTGCGTCTATGGGGCATCTGCACGTGACGTTACAGCTAACCTCAAAAATATATATTTCTTAAGATTGACACGTATTACGCAGCTATTATTAAAATGTCTGCCTGGTTCCTGTACTTTCAACCAAAATCTAGCTCAACGTAATGTTTATAAAGTTTTAAATAGTTTGTCACAATAAAATAAAACGCATTTTGCAGGTTAGGAATCTAACCTATAATTAGCAGTCTATTTTTATTAATCAACAATATTGAAAAAATATTTGCGTGAATTTTTAAATATTTGCTTGGAGCCAGTATGGCTCCATGCTAAAAATGCGTATACCCATATTCCCATTTTTAATAATGGGAATAAACTTAAAAAACTTAAAATTTGAGGTTATGTTAGTTATATGATGCACATGCCCTATTTATACACAAGCTCGCGCCATCTACTAAAGTAAATAGAAACCATGCACTAATAAATCCATTATTTTCATAGGAAAGTGCCGTACATCGAACCACCTATTTAATGCACAGTGCTGTTGGCATTTTAGAGCAAGGAATAAATACATTTACAAAAAGACTACATAAAAATAATAATTTAACAATCACAGACTGACATTCAATACTAAACTCTAGACCCTGAATATCATTATGTTGCCGCGCAAGCAGAGATGTTCTCTATCGTGTGTTTGGATTTTTAAAATACATTTTTTATAACGCTTTTGAAACTGATTGTTTTTTATTCTACTGAAATTTGTACATTCAGGTATGAAAATAATTTAAGGCAAGGAAAAAATATGTCGAACAAAAAAAAAACAAAAAAAAAGAAGTTGCAGTTATCAAGATTTGAATCCGCAACGTTTGTATTGAGAGGTGACCAACTTACATACTGAGCTATATGGCATCTGACTTAAAATGTGTAAGACTTTAAGAGGAGACAACGCGCGCCAATCACAAAGTTTCATCGTTAAAGCTAAAGCTGAAGTGGGGTGAAGGGTAGGCAGTGTGGCCACTGCGTGCCTATTAGAGGGCATCTGGACGTGACGTCACAGCTAACCTCAAAAATATGTGTTTCTTAATAAGATTTAAGAGTATTATTATTATTATTATTATTAAGCAGCTATTATTAAAATTTCGGCCTGGTTCCCGTATTTTCAACAAAGTGTAACGTTTATGAAGTTCTAAATACTTTGTCCTAATAAAATAGGACTTTTTTTGTAGGTTGGAAATCTAACCTGTAATTATAGCAGTCCAATTGAAAAATTATTTACGTGAATTTTTAAATATTTCCTTGGAGCCAGTACGGCTCCAAGCTAAAAATGCGTATACAAACATTAAAGATGAAAATAAACCTGAAAATCTTAAAATTTAACGTTATGTTGGTTACATGATGCAGGTGCCCTATTGTAGTGCTGTAGGTGCACCATCTATTAAAAAGCACTGTACTAAAAATATTGACTCGGAAAAAGCAGTTTTTAGCCAAACGGCTGGCGTTATTAAACTGAAAGGAAGATATTCTTCTATTGGAGAAAGTTTTTATCTAAAATTTGTTTATTATGAAGATCTCTCTTCACATTGGCTCATTTCCGCCTGCTTCCCTCTGATTTGATCGCCTTGCCCCCTCTTAACCACGGTGTATTAAATAGGTGATCCAACATACGGTACTTTCCTATGATAATAATGGCTTCATAAGTGCATAGTTTCCATTTACTTTAGTAGATGGCGCGAGGTTTAGGGTCCGAAGGCATCTGATCATGTAACTAACATAACCTCAAATTTTAGGTTTTTCAGGTTTATTTTCATTTTTAATGTTTGTATACGCATTTTTAGCTTAGAGCCGTGCCGGCTCCAAGCAAATATTTAAAATTCAGGCTAACAGTTTTTCAATATTGTTGTTACAGGTTAGATTTCCAACCTACAATTATTTTATTAGGAGAAAGTATTTATTAGAACTTCATAAACATTACACTGAACTAGATTTTTAGTTGAAAGCAGGGTGTATTAAATACACCGTGGTTGAAAGTACGGGAACCAGACAGACATTTTAATAATAGCTATGTAATACGCATATATTTTAAGAAATATATATTTTTGAGGTTAGCTGTGACGTCACGTGCAGATGCACTTGAATTTGTTATGCTGCATGTAGTGTTGCATATATTCTTTCAATGTTTTTAATTTAGCTACTTAATGTCAGATGTCACTGGACTCTTGATTCACTAAACACAAACAAAAGGCCGGGAATGTATGTAGCACTGTATGGACGTATGCACAGAACCTGTAAAATTATCTATCTATGCGTAAGTAATGAGAGATCTTATTGGTCCTGCCATCTATTACATTAAATGTACAAAGTAAGCACTTATAAAGCCACTGTGCGGGTTATTGTCGCATCACCTATTTAATACACCCTGCTGTTAACATAACGAAACTATTGAATTTACGCATGCGCGCGCTGGACACGTAAATGTTTTAGTTCTTCAAATGACCACTACGCGCGCATTATCGCAATCAGTTCTCTCTACTGCACTCCGTCGCAAATCTACATACTTCTTTCCAACTCCTTCTACCAAGTGTCAAATTTGTGATAAATGTCAAAAATGCAGAAGAGAGGTTAAAATAAACTTTTGAGTTTGGTTTAAGATGTGATAAGTTTTGTGATAGGTTTATTGGTATTTCTTAGATTGATAGTGCTGTTTACATAAAACGCCGACATGACTTCTATGTTTGACCAATTTGAACAAGCGTTCCTGAGAACAAAGAACAATAATCTCAGTAGTGCAGAAATGGTTAGAATGTATTTTAACTAATTCTGGGTCATGTTTTAATGCTTATAATTTTAGAGCACGTTGGGTTACATCAATATGATGTTGGAACAGGAGGTCCCTATATTTACTAAAAGCAAAAAAGATTTTACTCCTTCCGATAGAATAGCTCACGTTGCTATTGCAAATAAGCAACTAGCGGTGGCAATGGTCAATGGAATTTTGTTTAGAATGAATTTGCACAACCCTCAGCAGCACAGCGGTAAGTGATAATGATTTAATACAAAATATGATTATTCTTTTTTTGTTGTCCAATACGTGTCGTGTGTGTTATTATAATTGATTATCTTTTTTTTTTTAGAAATATCATTAATTAAATACACGAGCAGCTCCAGACTGACCAACCTGTTTCTGGATCCAACAGGGAACCATCTGTTGCTAACTTTTGCTCAGAAGAACTCTGAAAGTGGACCAGAGCTCTTGTACTTGTCCAAAAAAACTGACAAATTGAAAACGACCACAAAATTTCGTGGTAATGAATTTACTGTGGTAGCCTGGAATCCACTAAATGATTCGGAAAGTTCAACTGGATCCATTTTACTAGGTTAAAATGTACAATTGCCATTTGACTAATATCTTATAGTGAAAATTCTTTTAGGTACATCGAAAGGTTTAATTTTTGAAACGGAAATCGTTTCGGAGGGTGACAAATTTTTTACTTCCAGCCTAGAGCAGTATTGGAGGCAGGTAAAAAATGTTCTAACATCACCAATCTTGTGGAGCACTAAGTTCTCTATAATTTTTGTTACATGCACCATTTTGTAGAACTAATAGTTTACGAGCTAAAGCCTATCAAAAGTTATAAACATTTTTTTAAAATATCGTCTAAATGATTATAACGACGTTTCGAATTTTCAATGGAATTTTTTTATACTTGGAAAGCAGGAGGCGCTGGAGTCGTTCTTGATTACAGTAGGCTTCTTAATATGCTGTAGGTGCTGCTAACCATTTATCGTAGGATTCCACAATATTTTAAATATCTTCTGAACTGTTCATTGTGCACTCAAATATGTTATCGTCAGTCTTTTAGAGCACTAAATTATCTTCAATTTAATGCTTCACAAGATAAATAATAACATATTTGAGTCTTCGATGAATAGATTAGAAGATATTTAAAATAAATATATTTTATAACTGTTGCAAAAAGTTTGTAATAATTGTAGAAGATTTAGATGTCTACAAGTTTGCAGTTACATATTTTTACATCTAATCAATAATTAACGAGATATTTTAAAAGTTCAATTTTCAGGGGGTGTTACTCATAAACTTTAGTCCTACAAAATGGCATATCTGACAGAAGTTATAGAGAATTTAGTGCTCTGCTCTTTGTCATTTTAATGTACGATAAACAGTTTACAAAATAAGTACATGCATACAATGTCCAACGGCTTAAGATATGCGTGATTATCAAAAAAGTACAAAAAATATGATTATTCCTTTATAATTGAAAATATTGTGAGATTTTACCGCAAACGAGCGATATCGTAATTTGCTAAAACGAAGCGCGCTCCTTATTTCGATCTCCTTTGCAATTAACGCTAAATATCATCAAAAAACAGCATTTTGAAGGTCTCTTAATCCTCTTTAAGGTCAGGTAGGTCAAAACAGTACAAAAATTGTTAGTTTTTCTATATTCTTAAATGCATCAATTAAGAAAAAAAAAGTTAAGAGAGTTAACTTCAAACACTTCTATCTTCTAAGCTATTATCTTTATCAAAAAAATAAAAAAGCAACGTTTCCTTTAGTTCATTGTAATAATTTTTTTGCTGTAGTAACATTCAGCTGAGATGCTTCCCTGCTAAGTTATTTAACCTTAAAGCCAAACAAAATAATTTTTTCAAAAATGCTCAAAATACATTAAATGTAACATCTTTTAGATAATGCATCCATCACGGTAAAAAAAATCTGAGCATATACATATTGGTTAGGACTAACAAAAAATACGATTTGGAATATTTTTTTTCAATTTGGAATTTACTGGAACCAAGAAACTGGCACTTTTTAGTGTAAAAAATCAACATTTTGCCTTTATTTTCTTTGTATTGAAACACCCCATACCCCCGTCGTATATTTATCTCTCTCTTTTGAGTGAGACAGAAAAATATACAAAGTTGGCCATTTATGTGATCGTCTAGATTTTTAAAAGTAGGACCCAAATTTACGTTGTGATTGTAATTTTGTTTAACCATAGATTCTTTTTATAAAGTTTGATATTACTTGTTTCTATTTACTGATCAAATTTATTTATATTAATTTTGACAACACTTATTTATTAGTTGATTTTACTTTGGTACCTTTTTATTTGACTGTACTTTATTTAATAATGATTTCCCTGTAATTACCAATTGCATTTGTAATTGATTTATTTTGTCTAAAGAATTATATTTTTATTTAATCTCACTTATTCCTGAAAAAGTAGAATATTGAAGGAAAACACAGAAAACGTTTTAATACGTTTATTTTAGACAATTGTCATATTCATATGTATCATTGTATTATATAATTGTTGGGGCAATTGCCACCGTTTACATGAAAAGGATGAAAGTATTCGTTGGGACAATGATCACATTAATTCGTAGAATAATCAGGTCAGCTACGTAAACAATAAAATAAATTGTTTACAATGACAATTGTCATTATCCTGAAAGCTTTATAATTGATGTCGACATATGTAAAATTTGACACAGCTTCGGGAAATTTCCCAGTCATGATATGAATATAATGATAAAAGACAATCAACAAAATCCTATTAAATTGCCACGACAACTTGTCGTAGATTTCGATGTTTCGAAGCGTAGAATTGTTTGTTGTTGTGGCTAGTTACAATTGCACTTGGCCGAGATCAATTGATCCCACTTCGTTGTATCGTTGTTATTTGTATATTCGTAGTATCGATGATATAGTGAAGTGACAACCAACAAAATCTTGTGTTTGCCTTTCGAAAATCTTCGAAAATAAATTGATAACAAAGAGCTGTGTTCAAATCTTATCATATGTAAATGATAACATTGATGAGGTATAAATTACAGAGATGGCAATCAAGAATCCTTAACTGCAAATGCTGAAGAATAATTAACTGCAAAATCTGCAATAACTCATTCGCGACTGTACTAAATATTATTTACATAGCTGATCGGAGTATTATCATATTAAACAACAATCGTTGTAATAACATTTTAAACCCCAAAGAAAACTTTCCATTAATTAAATGACTGAAGATAGTTGCAAATCACAATCGTGAGTTAATTAATTTGAATACTGAAAATTAATACTAACTTTTAAATAAGTAAGCTATAATCAAGGTACCACAGTGGAACATAAAGTCGGGTGAAATATCGAGTTGACTTCGCAGGTATATAGAGCCGTAATTTCATGAGATAGAATTTCATTTAACGTTGTCATTTTATTAGGTGAATTTGGAAAAATAATCTCATTTTGCTATTTTATTATGATTTTAAGTTAAGACAAAAAATGACAACGGAGAATAAATAGTTAAGTAAAGTTTATACTTAAGTTCTGATACAAAGCTAAGTTGGTGGAGTCCTCTCCCCCAGGTACTACCATAATCTCGTGTGCGTTCATGTTTTTGAAACGTGAACTTCGACGGTGAAGACGTCGATCTTGCAGTCAAAACGCTAGAAAACTTGTCAACTATAACAGCAAATACTCTGTCGTTCAGCGCACAATTTATGTGCTACGAAGCCACAAATGGTGGTCGCTGGCTGAACTTAAACAAAATATCCACCGGAACAGTTGAATGTCTGCAAAGCGTTTACGGCCCACAAGTAATAGTTGTGTATCTCAGTGTTCTAAAAGAACTACGATGAAATCGCTGACTGAGACACGGGACGTGTATACTCTTTGAGGTCGGTCAAGTAAAGACAATTTTATTCAATGAAATCGGAACTTTTATAGGCGATATGATAAAGAAACAAATCTACTTGATACGCGAGAGTGAGTGGAATAGCTAGCAGTTGGTTCTGCGTGGTTTCTCATGAAGGCATCTAGTACTTGAAACCCTTGGCTTATCTAAATTACGCTCTAATAAGAAAATTTCGACCTTAACTATATTATGGATATGATTCTTTATTGATTATGTTGTTGACTTTACTTATTTACGTAACGAATTCCTCAGGAGATGCACTGCATGTGAAACTCGGATTTCAACGTTGTTTTAAACTTTAGCAAAATACTGTATGAAATATTATATAAAATAATATTTCTGTATTCGAGGGAATTATGAATGAAATCTGTTTAATTATTATCGTAAAATATTCAATTTTGATTTGAATTGTTTTAAAATTCTGAAATACGTAGATTCTATTAAATTAATTTAGAAAGTTAATTTGTAAACACACGACCTAGATACGGGGCGTTTCAGTATCATTTTTGATTTTGCAGATATCAAAATTTGGCAAAAGAAAATATTAAGTTACGTAATAAACTTTAATTGGGTTCAAGGTACATGTTAAAAGGTTTCTTTAAACCAGAGTTATGACTGTTTGAAGAGCATGACCTTTTCAGGGCCACGTTCAAATGCACCTAATATTAACTGTATCTCGGCAATGAAGAGCCTAAACAGATTTTTATTTCATGGAATATTTTTGTTATTTCATAAGCTAACTTTTTGGTTATCACAAACTTTTTTGAAACTGTGATTCTCTTTGAGTAATTTGCTTAAAACCTTTGAAGAATCAGTGTTTTTGGCTTAAAAAATTAATGTTTTCAACCCCCTGTTACTCGGCGGGTATTAAAGCAAAAATAATGTTTTTGAAGTAGAATTCGACAATCTAGACGTTTCAATCGTCACTTTTTTTTAAACCCCCGAGTTGGGGTGAAACTTACCTCCATCGAAAAAGCACCCTTATTCCATTTTAATATTTCATATTTGACCCATTTTGAATCAAACTATCTGAAAATATTTAAATTTAAAAATTCTATAGAATTATACCGAAGTGGGATCATCAAGTTACTGTACTTATCATGTAAAAACATCTAAACATCTTTCCGAAAATATTTTTGAAATGTTTAGAAATTATCCATAATCAAATCAGGTTTTTGGGTTAAGTCTGTAGAGCTGGCAAGGATAACCGGTCAACGGTTAACTGAAGAGAGGGTTTCGGTGAACCAGGCTTTTTCATCAAGAAATACTTTTTTCGCAAAATGAAGAATTAAAAAGTTTTTCCTTTATACTTTATAACCTATTGTTATTGGAATGCATATTTGTTTTTACTAATTTTTATATTTTATCGCAAGCTGCCAAATTATCTACCTTTGTATGGAAACAAAGAAGCAGATGGACTGGTAAAATTTTATATTTCTACATATTAAAATCTAATATAAATATAAAGAGACATTTCAAGCTTCCCGATTCTATAGTTGTATGGATTTGTCTATTTGGACATTCTTAGAGTAATAATGAGATATTGACAATACACGCAAAACATTTCACCAATAGCTCTGTCAGTGAACGTTCAAAAAGGGGGTCTGGAGGGAAATGTCGAAATTCCAATTTATTCCTTGAGGGCTGTGTTTGGACCAGGGTGTATTAAATAGGTGGTCCGACTAAGGCACTTTCCTATGATAAAATAATGGCTTCATAAGTGCATGCTTCCTATTTAATTTAGTAGATGGCGCGAGCTTTAGCGTCCAACAAAAACCTGTATATAGGTACATGAATTTGCTTTGCTGCATATAGTGTTGCATATATTCACAACTGAACAGCAATTTCAGTTATGTAAAGGAACAAATATTCACCAGTTTCAAATTTATTAGGGTATGGTAAGAAAATAAAATTTATGTAAAATATACAAATTTATTTACAACAGTACTGGGCGTAATGGGCTGCAATATTATAAGAACAAGATTTACATAATATGTTTACAAATAGTTCCTTTCTCCAAAATTACTGAGCATTCTCTATGCTCCCAACATAAGTTGACTTTAATTGCACATCAGAATGAACACTTTGATAATAATATTTGTACTTGGTCCACCTAAGCAAGCGTTGTAGATTAAATTTTCAGAAAAATATGCTGCAATTCTTCTACAGTGATCGGTTTACTGATTGATGTTAACTTAATATCCTTATGCAAAAAATAACCTCTATTGTAGGACCAAACATGAGACAAAACCCAACCTGAAAATAGAAATTATACAAATAATTACTTGAAAAACTAAATTATCATTTGGAAACAAATACTAACTAAAAAGCACTTACCGTCTTAAAACATGTAATTAATTTATCAAGCTGTTCTGCCTTATGTAAACACCAAGCTTCTACTTTCAATACATTTATGAATACCTCAATTCTTATTTGGTAATTTGACGACACATTCTTCAGACAAAATTTTTTCTAGTAAGTGTAAATACAAACTCTCAGAAATGAGGATAAATTATACTATCGTGAACATCACTGATTTAATAACTTCTTAATTTTCTTAGCGACAACATTTTCTAAAGAACAAGCATCTAATTTGCTTGGAAGTGCACCTTTCTTCAACCTTTTTCTTTAAAACTGCCGCTAAAAGCATAAAATATATTTAAAAAGACGTTTTTATATCTATAGGTTATGTTACAAATATTTATGTAAATTTAAAACTTACAGTGTATATAACAACTCCATTTTCAGACTGAAGTAAAATTACTTTTTATACTGCTGGAGCAAAAATTTTCATTTTTTATTTTCACAAATATGTGGCTTTTTATTTCAAGTAGGTACTTTGTAAACTATCACATTTCTATCTCTTCAGTATTTTTTGGCATTAAGAAAAGTGATAATTTTTGGTCTTTATAGTCATAAGCATAAGTACACAAATAGGCACTCCATATTTTCTAACTGTCTTATGAAAATATAGCTGACTTTTTTATATTTAGCACTAGCGTATTGAATGTATTTCTTCCAGGTATTTGATGTCAAATGTCACTGATATTTTGTTTGACTACAAGAATTTTCACTAAAAACGAAAGCCCGGGAATGTATGCAACACTGTATGCACGTATGTACAGAATCTGCAAAATTATCTTTCTATGCGTAAATAATGACGGACACTATTGCTCCTGCCATCTATTACATTATGTACAAAGTAAGCACTTATGAAGCCACTCAACGGGTCCTTGTCGCACCACCTATTTAATACACCTGGTTTGGACTTTAGGACGTAAACATACCAAAAGTCCCCGAACATAGGAGGTGGGGGGGGGGGGGCTGCAGGGGGGGCACGAAGAAGGTCCTGGTTTTTTATTTTTCGCTCATATCTTGAAAACGGTTAGCCCTAATCAAAAAGTGGCTATGTGCAAAATCAAACCTGACTAAATTTTCTACAATAATGTTTCTATTAATTTTTTTAATAGTGGAGTGCCTGGAGCGTTAAAAACATGAAAACCTCGGATTTCAGTTACAGTGAATGAAATTTAAAAATTCAAAATGGAATGTTTAGCTAAAGATATATATAAAAAAATTTACCTATTAAAAAATTGTGATCTTGATTTGAATAAAAAAAAAATTGATAATTGCAATAATAGTACCTAGTACCTAGAAGTAAAAAATATGCAAAACTTCGGAATAATGTCATATTGAACGGATTTCGTTCATTTTTGGCAGTATAATAGTAAATTCTTCACAGAAAAGTTTCTATATTGTGCGGGGGCTTGCTAATTTATAGGGGGTGGATGCCACCCCCTCTCAGGGGGTGGCATTTAAAAATATATATATTTATTGGAGCTGAAGTAGAATCAAATTTTAAGAAGAAAAGGTTCTATGCAATTTTTCACATAAATTGGTAATTTTTAAGTTATAACAACTTCAAAATTGTGATTTTAGCTTAAAAAAAAAAGAAATTTCCAAACGGCTTTCGTCAAGTATCTCGAAAAGTATTACTTTATAGAAAAAATGTTACAGACCAATTATAGAAAGTACAAACTGGGAATTAATTATATCTTTTGTTTATTGATGTAGGATTAATAATTTTGGAGATATTTAAGTTTACATTTGGCATTCAAGTATTGATAAGATAATTATTTATAGTGAGAGTTAAATATCTCAGAAACTGTGACACCTACGTCAAGGATGCTAATAGGTAGAATAATAGGTTATTAATTATGCTTTCAATTGTTTTTTTATTTGTCTTAATAACAACGTCTCCATTTTGTTACTGTAATTAGCCAGTAATTAAAAGAAAAAGGAATTTCAAACACTGTTTCTCATTAATATATAGCATGACGTAGATGCTCAAATTAAACATAAAAACATAAACATACCACAGATAGTAGACAACCCCCAAATCCAAAGCCAAGGCTGTCCGGAAGGAGGTTACACATTCGGAAAAACGCAGACATACATCCTCACCCACCGGTGTTGTCAATACCGGGGCTGGGGGTCGAACCCAGAGCGCGAGTCGATCAGCGTATTCGCCACTCAATACGCCTTAACCGATTGAGCTACCGTGCCGTATTGTAATTGTCTGATTTGTATACACCACTTGCGTTAGAAAAAAAATACAGTTTAAACTGTAAAGGTATTTTCGATAAAACGCAATTCTTTTTTTTTCTTTTCCAAATATCTCAATAAGTATTAGTTTTATTGAAAAATGGGTAGAGACATAGATTTAATAGTTCCGGAGATATGAAAGTTTACAAATGGCGTCCGAACGTTCATAAGACGAAAAATGCAGTTTAAATGTTAAATATCTCAGAAATTGTGACGCATGCTAAGAAATGAAATTAAAGACAATTAATTGCACTTTCAAATACGTTTTTTTTAAAGCGAAAATCATAATTTTCAAGTCGTTATAACTTAAAAACTATCAATTTATGTGAAAAATTGCATAGAACCTTTTCTTCTTAAAATTTGATTCTGTTTCGGCTCCAATAAATATATATATTTTTTAAGTGCCACCCCATGAGAGGGGGTGGCATCCACCCCCTATAATTTAGCAATATGACATTATTCCGAAGTTAAAACCTCTAGTTACTGTACTACAATTCAAATAGTATAATACATATTAGGCTGTAGAGTATTTTTGTATAACGAAATTAAGTTAACATATCTATTATATAAAGACAGTAATCGGGGAAAAGAAGTAAATTAAGGAAAATTAAATAAAAAAGAAAATTATTAATAAAATATCTGTTTATTTAAACAATCTACATTTTTGTCCATATCAAATATTTTCTTCGATTTCATTTATTTGAATGAAAGATGGAGTATTAAAACAACTATTTTCTCTGCACTGTAGACATGCTACACTACAATATAAGCCACTCTTCCGACATCCACAAGCAGCTCCACATCTCTTTTTGCAATTACAAAATAACATTTGCAATAGATTATCCGGAGCCGGCAATTGATTCATTGTTATTGGGATGAACATGTTATTGGAATACTTTCATCCCCAATTTTCAATATCTACATCATTCCTAGCCATATCTGGATTTGCAGGTACATTCTCTTTAGGTGTTCAAATGCTGCATCAGTTGTAGGAGGTAATGACGACAAAAGAACACTTGTATTTTTGGCCGTTGCTTTTATGAAAGAATTGAACCTCAACATATCCAAATCTTTAATTTTTGCAGAATTGTTATTGGCCATTTGCAACGATGTAATAACATGCTTCCATCAATGACGTAATGAACATTGTCTAGACTTTTTAAATTAATAGAAATTTCCGGGAATAACTCGTAAAAAGTTGATTTTTTTTGTCTTTCGCAGTTCGCCATTTTGAAATAGAGCAAGCGGATATGGTGCGAGTTCATAATTCATATAATTTTTAAGCTCTTCATCGTTTTTTTTTTAAATACAAATACGTTGAAACAGCAGCAATGAATCAACAGGAATCACATGGTCATGAATTTTAATTTTGTTATTTTTCGCCAATAAAGGATTTGTTATATGTTTCCTTGATAATTTCAATTCGCGAAAATTTTTTCCCTCTGTTTTCTTCATTACATTTAAACCTTTTTCAAAAGCATCGTAACAATTTGTATCTTTATCTCCAGTAATTTCGGTAGCGATGGATGTAACAGCATCTGTATCAGGAAAAGGGCTGTGTTACTTGAAGAAGTCCACCAATCTTTTTACATCGACATCATCCCTTTCTATTCTAGCATCTGTCGAATCACTATACTGATGACTTTTCTTGAACGATAGATATATCACAAAAATGTTCTATGCCTTCAATAATATCTTGGCTATAACGGACAACTAACTTGATTTTTGCAATTAAAAACCTAGAACTACGTCCGTAAAGTAGAACATCGCAGCTGTCGCTGTCGTTCTCCCCTCCACATTTTACTACCTGTTTAAGGTCCCTACACTCAGGTATATTTGAAAGATATTCTTCTATGTATATTTAGGTGAAATTCAACGTATACATAAAAAAAAAATTATTTAAAATAAAAGTATATGCTAAAATATTAATTTTTTATAGTTTTTTGTTCAAATAATGATAAAATCAAAAGCACAAAAAAATTTTTGGTAAACTTTGAAATTTATAGTATAAAAAACAAAATCCCACCTCGACCATATAAATTCATTCACTGTAACAGAAGTCCGAGGTCAAAACCCCCAGGCGCTCCACTATAAGTCAAAAATTGGGCTCAAAAATTAGGATCTCGGCGTTTCCCTCTAGAAACCATTCATTGACAGGACTACAATTAATTTGACTACTCTTTATATTTAAGTACATATATTTGATTTGGCCAAACAACACCCATTTCTTTTTGCAAAAGTTATATTTGAACAAAACATTACTTACATATTTTTTTAAAGGTGTTCGACATAGGAAAGGGAACTAACACGCCAATAACGGGACTGGAGTATTACAGAGTACCTACTACGGACAAGTTTGTAATTTTCGCCGCCACCCCATCACGGCTCTATTATTTTACGGGCAGAGTAGATATAGAAGAAAAACCGCTGCTCCAGCAAGTTTTCAATCGATACTTAAATGTACCAGAACCAGAGACGTACATCGAATGTGAGAGCAATTTGAGATATTCTCGGCTGCAGTTTTGGTCGGAAAACCTGACCACGCCTAATTCTTTTGCTTGGATCACGGAAAAAGGAATCACTTATGGACAGGTAAAAGGGTAATTCTTAACGCTTGATGTTTGAAAAAATCCTGGAAGTGGGTTGGAATCTTCAGTATGATGAAAAAAGATTCTTTTCAGTTTTTTTGGAGAGCCAATTTTTAGCTTTGAATAATGGCCAATCAGAGCGTGAATTTTATCACGATTTCAGCTGTTTAGCCAGGAAATTAGATACTAGGTGAGGATAAGCTACAAGGTATTAGAACATTTATTATGCAGAATTTAACGACAAATTTTTTATTTCCTATACTTTTTTCTCTTCCGATGAACGGTTTACAAAATAAAAATGAAAAACCAGCTTTAAGTCCTTGTTAAGGGTGGTTTTTTGCAAAAAAAAAAGGTACGTTCCACCTCTAAATTGGGGGGGGGGGAACTTTTCGGGTATCTATTTCTAAACTTTATAAATCATTTCTCCTATTCAGTGTTTTTTAATCTAATTTGCGTGTATTAGTTGGGCAGAGGTGAATTTTGAGTATAAAGGCCATTTTTATTCATTCGAACCTCTACTAGTATTATCAAACTTGATCCAGCTTCCAACCTACTTTGCGAATACCAAAAAAAATTGCAAAACATGCAATTCAAAAGTTTCTGGAATTAAACGTCATTGTATTTTTAGATTAATCCTGCAATGGACGATAGCATCAAGTCGATCAAAGATAGGACCAAGTTACTAAGTTACCCGAAGCCTTTATACGAGGACTACTCGGTTTCCCCAAAATATCCCATAGCTATCGCCTTAACACAATTTCATATTCTTCTGGCTTATACCGACACCATTAAAGGTGTCTGTCTATTGAATCAGGAGGTCGTTTATGAGGATAACTACAACGAGGCTTTTGGGAAACTGATTAACATTATTAAAGACGCTCGGACAGGTATGATGAAGCTTATTTCTATGAACAAAACTATCAAAAAAAGTCCCCAATTCGTTGAATTAGAAGATATCTGAAAAGAAACAAAAACAGTTGTGGAAAATTTAGAGATGGGTTGAGGAAACTTTCCACCATAAAATAACCTATCAATGTACCCAAAGGAAAGTTAGAAGGAAAACTCCGAAAATTTCTAGGAAATTTTCCTTCTAACTTTCCATTGGGTATATTGAAATCTGATCTGTGATGCCGCAAGCTTCATTTTGTGGATACAATTATTTTATTTACATGACTTACAGACTTTTATCAAATATGAAAAGTTTCCTCAACCCATCTCTGGGAAAATTATACCAAATTTGCAAAATAAAATACACTCTGAGTATCTGTAAAAGTGATTGAAAACGACATAGTGTTAACTAGTACAGACTTGGCAAACAGATTTAATTAATATTTTAATACTGTGTGCCAATTCAATGTTTTCACAAATTTTAAAATTTCATTGACTGTGAAGGTAGTACCTAATTATAACTAAAAACATTTGAATTTCCACAACCAGTTGAGTAATATCCAAAAAAAGTATTTTTAAATTTGATTTAAAATTTTACCGCCCAAAACACACAGCCATATTGTTGACGTCATCGGTCATATAGACCATTTTAGGTCACGTGGTTTTGACAAGTCGGCCAATTTGCTTGAGAGGCAACCAGTTTTAGACGTAAAATAGAAATAAAATGCCATCCTTTTGTGCGATAAGGTGCGACTGTGAGATAAGGTTTATTTTGAATGTAAAGGAGCTTAGGAGAAAGGTAAAGAAATCACTTTCTGGCAGAGTCTATTTAATACTAGATACGCACAATATAACATGCTTATCACTGAAATCTAGCACTTAGTTATTTAAATGTAAACTTGCCTTGTCCATAACAATGAATACATTTGAGTTTATCTTTCTTGCACAAACCCAGCCTTATAATATTTATATGCTTGTAAAGATTTGTATGCTTTTAACTGCTGGCCTGTGAGTCAACACTAAGTAATTTACCATATCAATTACGGATACACAAGGTAAAATAGACAAATCTGCAGTCTCCACTCCATGGGTGTATGGGTCAATATTATCTATTATTTTGATTTTCTCATCATAGTGACACTTTACATCACCCATAAGGGTTGAATAATATTCACTACATGGCATTATTACAAAAACAAACACAGTTTCTCAAGAAAAACTAGAAAAAAGTATATAAAACCACGCAAACTGCGTTTGGTTGTCCCTCAAGCAAAATAGCCGACTTGTCAAAACCACGTGACCTAAAATAGTCTATAAAATAAGGTGATTTTTGTAGGTTGGAAATCGAACCTATAATTAGCAGCCCATTTTTAGTAATCAGCAATATTGAGACATCATTTGCGTCAATTTTTAAATGTTTGCTTGGAGTGATACTGGTTTTAAATGAGAAGTGCGGATACAATCATTAAAAATGACATTAAACTTAAAATTTATAACCTTTAAAAAACCTATAAGTTGAGGTTATGTTGGGTATATTAATCCAACCGATGATATCACAGCCCGTTTTGTATAATACCCGTTGAGTTATTCAGTTTTGTTATTTATTTGTTGAAATTCTAAATTGATAGATGCGAGAATGGTGTTTAAATATTGCTAAGTGCTTTAATGTATGGAAAAAGGAATCACTTATGGACAGGTATGGGGTACTTCATTTTAATAATATCAAAAAAGCAAATTGCATACAGTGAAAACACCTAATTCCATGTACCAGTAATGATTTAATGGTTATATTATAGGCCCGTTTCTGTACCATGAAAATTTAACTGGTGTGCGTTATTTAAGATTTTTAGAAAATGAGTTACCAAGACTTTTACAAAATGTTCCCCGCAACAGAGCTGACTGGTTTCAGCAAGATGGCGCCCCACCCCACAACTCTAATATTGTTGTAAATTATTTGAATGACATGTTTCCAAGGCGCTGGATTGGCACCTCAGGACCGGTTAGATGGCCCTAAATCAGCCATTTCTAAAACTTTATTTTAAAATATTTTTACTTTAAACTGTTATCCTGACATATGTTACAGTGTACCAGTATTGAAAAAAATATCTGTAGCCATTTGTACAATATTTAAAGAATATGTTTTTTTATTTCCAAATTTAGGGTGGTGCGATTTTGGATAGAGGTAAATTAGGTTCAATCAACTTTTTTTAAGGTGCTGAATCTGTGGTTAAGTGACTGACATACTTTTTACTAACACCCTGTATATAACACTTAAAAGTTAGACAATAAAATTAAAATAACTCAAAAACTACTCCAGATCTGACTTTTTGGAATAAGAACAATTTTCTTTAAAATCTAATTCTTAATCGAATGGCGTATGTTTCAAACCTTCCTTGATCGAAAAATATTTTTTAAACTGTGGCGCCATCTCTGGTGATAATGTTATAATAGTAAATTGTACTTCCTGAAGAAGGCATTAACCATAGAAATCCGATACCTTTTACAGAATAAAAATATATTTATTAGTTTCCGAAATATCGGCTGTGGGAGTGTTAACTGAAACACCCTTGTTGTCGTTTGTGCTTTTAGGAGAAATATGGGCCATAACAGAAAATGCCGTGTTCCGGTTCAAGGTGACTCGCGAGGAGCGCAACGTGTGGCAGATTTTCTGCAAGAACGAAGAATTCGACCTGGCAAAAAAATACTCCATCAGCAACGAGGCCTGCTACAATCAAGTGTTGATAAAAGAAGCCGACATGCTCTTCAATAACAAACAATATGAGTTAAGCGCCCAGCGCTACGCTGAAACCCAGTCCAGCTTCGAGGAGATTTGCTTGAAGTTCATCCAGGTCGACCAGCAAGACGCCCTGAAGTTGTTCTTGAGGACCAAATTGGATACTCTGAAGCCGCAGGATAAGACCCAGATCACGATGATTGTTATCTGGGTGGTGGAACTTTACTTAACCAAGATGGAGGAAAAACGACTGAAGGGATTGGAACAGAGCGCCATCTACGCTGATATACAGAAAGAATTTGAAACTTTCTTGGCTCTTGAAGAGGTTTCGGAATGTATAAAGAATAACAAGGGGACCATTTACGAGTTGATGGCTAGTCATGGGGACAAAAACAATCTTATTAAACTTACCATCGTCAATAAGGATTTCGAACAGGTATGTCACTAGGCTGGAGAAGCCTATTTTTGCGGCCATTTTTTTCAACATGCCGCCTAGAGTTGACAAGTTACCAGTCATTCGTTTGGTCACAGTGAAATAAATTTTTTAATTAGATTTGTGAAAAACAATACTAATAATTATTAAATCAAATATTACTGGATAATTTAAATTCTCACAAAGACTTACAGAAAATAATTCTAATTCTATTAAATCCGTTTTATCTCTGAAAATGTGTATCCTATGTGAATAATACTTTGGGTATCGATAAAACACAGCTTTTTCTACTAGTGAAATATTTTTGTCAAACTCCTCTATACATTTCCTTAAATATATAAGGAATAAAAAACCAGACTGCAACCAACGGCTATTCTCCGGACTAATGCCCCGCCGGGCGCTGAATTACGAATTACAAGCCTGGCCACGTTAAGTGCAATAACTGTGTATTGCCACAAAACGCTAAAGCTTCGATTGCAACAGACACCAGCCGAAAGACTTATTCCTACTCAAAGGAGCTCTTGTGCCAGCCACTCCACACCACTTGCAGACTGCAGTTTCGAGCTATTGGTACCTTGGTTACCTTTTACTAAATATCTCATAAACTGTTTAAGGGAAAATTGCCAAATTTTCACTACACATACTTTTTAACAATGTGCAGCTTTTAAGGTGACTGATGTATTTTTTAAAATCCAGTGGCATAGGCACCTTTCATAGGAATATTTGATACGCTCCTGCCGATTTTCCAATTTTTCTGTAATGCTACTAAGACGTGGTGAAAAACTTATTTATAATTCACCTTTTTCTAGATTTCTCATAAACTGTTTAAGGGACAGTTGCCAAATTTTCACTACACATACTCCACCAATGTACCGTACCGCTTTTAGAGCGATTTTGATGTATTTTTGAAAATTCAGTGGCATAGGCACGGTCAATATGACACCTCTTTCAGAAAATACATTGAATTTGCAAAGAAAAAGATAATAATAGTAATAATAATTTATTGTCCAAAATGTCAAATACATTTACACAAAGGGATTAGATACAGGGAACTGATATTAAACCTAACCCTAAACAAAAAAGATAAAAGGACAAAATTCACAAGATTAAGTTATTACAAAACATACATGAAATAAAATTAAAATAGAGCGCAGCACACTACAGTGCTGCTACACTACATTAAAACAATTGGTGATTTAAAAATGACAGTTCCTCATTTAGGAGTAGGGACTTCAGAATAGGTTTCAATTTAGCGGGATTAATGCTCAACTGGTAGGTTATTGTAGCAGGCCAGAAAAGTAAATGATTTGCGGAATGCAGCACTATTGTGTCGAGGAATTGAGAAAGATGTGTCAGTTTGTCTTAATTCTTCTGCATGAACATCACTTCTTCTTTCTGTTTTAGCAAATATGTACTTAGGAGATTTATAAAGTATAATATTGTTAACAAATATGACTGTGTGAAGTAAATGACGATCTTCAAGTTGAAGCATTTGTAAATCTTTTAAAAAGGGAGTCATAAGATGAAATCTTGGGACATCTGTTATGGATCGAACAGTATGATTTTGCATTTTTTGAAGACGATATTTATCTTCCTGACTAAGACATGGCCCATATACTATGTCTGCATAGTTAAAGTGGGACAGGACTAATGTCTCTGTCAACATTATTTTAGTTTTTGGATCTAGTAGGTTTCTATGTGGAGAAAGTTTTTTAAGTTAATGCAAGCTTTCTGACAGACATAAATTTTAAATTATTACTCATGACAGGTCCCAGGTTCTGTATAGTAGTGACACGAGGAATTGTTTCACCATCTGTTGACAATTCAAAGTTGTCCGTTGCCTGCAAGCTACTACTAGTGCCAAAAGTAATGCATTTACTCTTTTTAGGATTGAGTTTTGCCTGGTTCAGTTGTTAATTAAGGAAAAATCATTATTAATCTTTCTGGCTGCTTCAGGAGCGTCTTTTGGATTAAAATTAAGGTATAACTGAATATCATCAGCATACATGTTAAATTTGCAAAAAACTGTAAATCAGCAATGAAAGTGATAAAAAATACTGGGCCCAGGATGGATCCCCGAGGTACACCAGATCTTATTACTCTTCTTTCAGAGGTATTGGTTTTGTTAGACGAGTTTATACAGACATACTGAGAGCGACCCTGTAAGTAATTCTTGGACCACTCCAGTGTGTTACCAGTCACACTAGTGTTGAAGTTTTGCTAATAAACATTGCAGATGTATACTATCAAAGACATGTCTAGGAGTGTTAAATATGTAACCATAGATTTGTCAGAGGTGCGCAGAGAACGTCGTCTACTACCGAACATAAGGTCGTTGAGGCACCAAATGACTTTCTAAAGCCTGATTGTCAGTTAGATAGTCAGTTAATTGAGAGCGCAGGGCACCTTCTGCAATTTTTAGGGGAACAGGCAACAGTAAGCCGCTCAGACTTTCGAGATTTTTGCATTTAGGTATTGGTTCCACAAGGCTTATTTTTCATTGCTCAGGAATGCTACCATAGTTTCAAAGAAATAGTTAATAATATGAGTTAATGGATCTCTCTAACCCACTCAAGTGATAATTGCAACATTTTGCCTGAAATTCCGTCAGAGCCAGTCGTACAAGGCTTCTGTTTCAGAATTAGGTTTTCAATAATGTCGGTGCTAACAAGGTTAAATTCAAAATAAGAATTATCCCTGAATGTGGATGATTTAAAACGCCAAGTATAGTCAGGATCGCTGGTAGTATTTGGGACAGAATCAAGAAAAGAGTAATTCAGTTAATTCACCTTTTTCTAAATTTTCATAAACTGTTTTGACTACACATAATTTTTACAACGTGCGACTTTTAGGGTGACTTTGATATATTTTTGAAAATCCAGTGGCATAGGCTCGGTCAATATGGCCCCTTTTTTTATAAATATTTGATACGCCCTTGGCATGTTTCAAATGTTTCCACAGACATTAAGAAAATACATCAAATTTGCAAAGAAAAAGATATCTTGTAAAATTTTGATATGAGCAGCCATATGCTTGTAACACTACTAAGATACATGGCATTAAACTGTTATTTTTAGTTAACATTGTCCAAATTCTCTCGTAAAATGATTTTCAATGAACGCGAAATTAACAATACAAACAAATTATTCATAAATAATAATAATAATAATAATAATAATAATAATAATGACTTTATTTTATTCCCTAGAAACTATAGAATTTATGACTAGCGATTAACATAATATGCATATATAAATATTCAAGTAAAAAAACAAAATCAGTACTTTTAAATTAAGGTCAATGGAATCAGTGATATATCCTCTATTTTAAAAATTATTTATTTTTATGTAATTACCTGTCATCAAAACACCACGTTGTATTTGTAAAAGATCTATCTATTATATATGTGATCATGTGGTTTGTAATGCACTGTACACATTTTTAGTTAATACGGCAACACATATACAAAAATAATTTCCACGAGGCCCTTGAGGTACTAAAAAGCCAAAACAACTACGAATTGTACTACCAGTTTGCCCCGATCTTAATCCAAGAAGTGCCCAAACATATGGTGAAAGTTATAATGGAACAAGGCCGGAAATTATCCGCATTAAAACTCCTTCCTGCTATGGTGTCTTGCAGTGGAGAGATGCACGCCTTAGAAGTTATAAAGTATCTGGAATTCTGCATCGATAAGCTCAAAAATACCGACAAGGCCATACATAACTTTCTGCTGTCGCTATATGCTAAATATGACTCGGCGAAGCTTATGGAATACTTGAACTCGCAAGGGCAGGAACTCAGTTTGGTATGCCAAGATAAAAGTTGCAAAGAGCTGCTGTTATTTGTCTGCTCTGTTTTAGGTTAACTACGATGTCCATTTTGCTTTGAGGTTATGTCACGAAAACAACTTAACGGAAGCTTGCGTTCAACTCTCTGGGTTGCTAGGGCTATGGGAAGCGGCTGTGGACTTAGCTCTTACAGTGAACTTGGAATTGGCCAAAAAGATGGCCAACATGTCTCCGGAAAGTGATTTGGAGCTAAGGAAAAAGTTGTGGCTTAAAATAGGTAAGCACTATTGTAGGAACCATAACCGAAAACCGTAAATACTTGTATTTTGAAACCGAAAATTGGAATGAGAATCTGGTAAACCGAAACTCAAACTCAAATTACAATTTTCAAAAAACCGAAACCTAAACCAAAATTGTGAGTTGAAATATAAGGGAGGGAGGGAGGTAGAGAGGGAGGGAGAGGGAGGTAGAGAGAGGGAGGTAGGTAGAGAGGGGGGAGAGGGAGAGAGAGGGGGGAGAGGGAGAGAGAGGGGGGAGAGGGGGAGAGGGAGAGACAGAGAGATGGGGGGGGGAGGGGGAGGGGGGAGATAGAGGGGGGGGGAGAGAGAGAGAGGGAGAGAGAGAGAGAGAGGAGATTCGTATGCACACACGTCACCAAAAAAAATCGTTAATTTTGGTTAACCTCTTCTTCTTTTAGTGAGGCGACAAAAGGTCACCGTTTTGGTTATCAATGAATGACAAATAACAGATGTATTAAAATTTCCATTTCATTGTAATACCCAGAGAAATGTGGTAATTCCTAAATTATTGGTTCATTTTATTTAACTTCACTTGTTCGTTAGGATCAAATCTTGTAATCCAATTTAGACCTACTTCGTCATACTAGATTTTATGGTAGTTGAGAAGAATTTTTTTATCATTTTTTATGGATTTTCCATAATATCAAGGGACAAGAAAATAAAAACATCCATACTCCACATGCTTGTTGATTAAGGTTATGTACGTTTAATTTGAGGCGATTTAAACTTGTATTTTGCTGTATATGTTACCATAAATCCATTTCATGTGCTTGAAACTTTATACATTTAAATACATTTTTTGTTTTAGCCCAAAATGTGGTGAGCGGGAAAGATGACATACAGCAAGCCATGGCGTTCCTACAACAGTGCGATTTAATAAAAATTGAAGACATTTTACCATTTTTCTCAGATTTTGTGACGATTGATCATTTCAAAGACGCAATTTGTAATTCATTGAAGGTAAGTCAAAAATGCGTTTAAAATTGAGTAGATTGTAGATTGTTTAAGGGGTTGCTTGGCCCTGGGTTGGCCTTTCTTCACCTCGACCTAAAAGGTCTTTTGTGAATTACCCTGCAACTAGTTGTTGCCCAGGATTCCAAGACTTTTTGCAAAGCTTGCAATTTTCCTGGGAGCTAATTTCCCTATGTCTTCAGGCATTAATTCCGCCTGTTCTAGGTACTTTAGCCTGATGCGATTAGTATATGTTCCGCAGTTTCAGTTGCAGCTTCACAGTATCTGCATTCATCATCTTCTGCCATGCCCATATTCTTGAGATGGTATCTCAAGGGGCAATGGCCAGTTAGAAGGTCTGTGATCAGCCTTAGGTCAGACTTTCCGAGTTCGAGAAGCCTTGTGGCATTCTTTGTTGAATAGGTTATAAACCTTTTCACTTGTCTTTGGTCTGGAGTATTTCTCAAGTAGGACTTCTTTTTTTCCTTTTCCCATTTTAGGACCTCCTCCATTATGACATTTTAGGACCTCCTACATTATGTGTCCCTTAGATAGGCCATAAAACGGTTCGGGTCCAAAAAATGGGGCTTCAGCCCCTTTTCTTGCGAGGCTATTAGCCAATTCGTTGCCTTATATTCCCTCATGCCCTGGCACCCATGTTGTTTTGAGAGAATTTTTAAATGATATATTAGTTACAATCTAAAAATGCGAATAAAAACATTAAATAATGAGAATCAACTTTCAAAAACATAACATTTGAGGTTAGGTTAATTATATGCATGCCCTATAGACCAACCCAAGGAACAATTTTAGTTTCTTAAATGTATACAAGGGTGCTATAAAACTATTTATAAAATGCCTTGAAAAATCTATTTTGCTGTAACAATATCCTTAATACCATCATAAAGCGACTTGTAGACTAAAAGGGCCCACCCTTATGAAGGTTGTTAAGGCCTTTTTAAATTCCATCATAAAACTCCTTTAGTGAGGCATAGTGCTGCTCTTGAAAACCTTATTCGGGCCGTTTTAAAACCTTTCTTAAAACCTATTTTAAAGCTGTCAGAAGCTTTTCTATTAGCTTCCTGCATTTCTAGAAAACACCTAGAAGGCTACCTTAAAACTGGTTTTTAAAACCATATTAGAACTGAGAAGCTATAGGAATGTCCACGAAGGAATCCAAATAATTTTATTATTGCATTTATTTTTTCTAAACTGATTTAAGCAAACACACCATCAGACTTATTGAAGATAAAATGGAATTTGAAATGTATAAAGCGTAGAGCACTATAACCTCTCTAAGGCCGATTTAAAAGGTAATAAAAGCCATCAGGTATGACAAAAAAATTAAAACCAACGGCAGTTTATCGTTAAAACTACATAAGAAAGGCCCAAAAAACAAGAGCCCCTCAGAAATAATAATGATTTTAATATCCATACAAAATTTGCATAGACACACGTAATCAGCAAATTTAAAAAAGTGGGCTGCTTCTCAGTTCCCACGGTAATTTTCAGTCGTTTCTTGTAATTCTACCTTAATTTGCTAACGAAAAAGTGATAATTATTGATAATTATAATTGTGAGATTGACCTTGAATATTTTTATAATAACAAGAAAAACATGGCCGGCCAACTAAAAACCTAATTGTCATTTTACAGTCCTCTCCAGTGTTGCCAGGTCTAGTGAAATTTCACTAGATCTGGTGATTTTTTTAAAATCTAGTGATTTAGTAAAAACTTTTATGAAAATGCCCATTTTTAATGATTTTTGAATCATCCAATTTATTGCCCTCTACTGGTAGGTAGACAAACATTAAATTCGAGTTGCGATCCATTTAATACAGAACTGTTCACGTTAATCGCTACCATGGTCAGTAAACTCTACGGTTACCTCGATCAGCAGCTCTTAGATGAGAGAGACGCGCAGAGCGGGGAATCGAATGAAAGAGACAGACATATCTGATTTCCGTGCAGAAGACACAGACAAAGATGCCTGTAGTGTCTACAGCTGACGTACGCTGTAGACCCTAACAGAATATCTTTCATTCGATTCCCCGTTCCGCGTGTCTCTCATCTAAACGCTGCTAATTGAGGTAACCGTATAGTTTATTGACCGTGAATCGCTACAATCGAATAGCCTGGGCTCGTTGCCCTCTAGCGTCTCGTAGACAAACAGTACTTTCTAGTTACAATACAGAGTACGAAGTCTGGCAACGAAATAATCAGATAGAGGACGCTCAAAGCTATGCTGTGCTCAGAGAGCTCAAGAAAATTATGTGTCCTACAGACACTGCAACTTTTGAAAATTAAAGATGAGAGCTTTAATTTCAAATCTAGTGAAATTTTAGTAAGATTTAGTAACTTTTTAAAGCGTCGTCTGATAACTTTTAAAATTTTGATTTGGCAACACTGGTCCTCTGTCCTCTCATTAAACTATATATTCTAATAATAGTAATGACCTAGAACATTTACTCTAAATGAAGTCCTTTTAGTCTTTTTGTATACTATCACAAATAATCCCTTCCTTACATAAATGCAAATGCACTTGGCGAAGATCACATGGACTTGATAAAAGCTGTAATAAAACGTTTGGGAAGTTGACATTTGATACAAAAAACAAAACTTAACCTCAAAATAATTTGTATGTGTGTGTGTTTTAACAGTCCTTTTAAAATGGCCACTCTTTTTTATTTTCTTCCACCTTTCCAAAAAAGACTTAATTACACATCAGTAAGTCGTGGAATGGTTTTAATTAACACACACACACACACACATGCATCAACGATACTTCAGGCAGACATATTGTTTATTATTTTTATAATAAATGTTTTATTGAGGTTTTGGAAAGTGTTTTATGGAATTAAAATTTGCCTTTTAGATTTATAGAGGCCTTTTTTTCTTCATAACGGTTTCATCACAACATTTATCAAGGATGTTTTAAGAGTCTAGTTTTGTAATGGCCTTTAATAAGTACTAATAGGCATTGAAAATGTCTAGTTTTAAAAAGGATTTAAAATGCATTTATTATTGCAAATATGTTAAAACTATAAAGAATAATTTAAAGCCTCTTTAAATCTAAATGGAATTTAAGACGTTCATAAAATTAATTAGCTTTATGGAGAGTTTTATGTAGGTTATGATAAATCCATTACAAATACATATTATCCTAGAAGCAAATTAGCTTTATAATTAGGTCTTACAGAAGCTTTAAAACTTACTATTAAGAGCAAGTATACTTGAAGCCTAAAAGGCCTTAACTACAACATCAAGAAAGCACATGACTATTTCGTAACCCTGACAAACGTTTCTTAAAACCTCCTCAAGTCCAAATGACTTAAATTGTTCCTTGGGACTTCAACAAGATGGCACCACGAGCACTAAATCATAAAATAAATGTGATTGTTGAGACTACCAAGGGGATTCAAAAGGTTAAAATGTGTTCAGCTAGCATTTGTAGTTATGTCAAGGTTATGTTCGTTTAAACGACTATGGTGACCGAAAGAAGGCCTTAGAGACGTTATAGTGCCACTCTACGCTTTATAGATTTCAAATTCCATTTTATCTTCAATAAGTCTGATGGTGTGTTTGCTTAAATCAGTTTAAAAAAAATAAATGCGATAATAAAATTATTTCGATTCCTTTGTGGACATTCTTATAGCTTCTCAGTTCTAATATGGACTTATAAGAGTTTTAAAAACCAGTTTTAAAGTAGCATGCTGGGTGTTTTCTAGAAATGCAGGAAGCTAATAAAAAAGCTTCCGACAGCTTTAAAATAGGTTTTAAGAAAGGTTTTAAAATGGTCCGAGGAGTTTTATGATAGAATTTAATGATAGTTCCCATCTGAACTTCGCCCCGATTTTAATACCAATAAAGTCGATTTATTATTATTATTAATTTAAAAAGGCCTTAACAACCATCATAAGGGTGGGCCCTTTTAGTCTACAAGTCGCTTTATGATGGTATTAAGGATATTGTTACAGCAAAATAGATCTTTCAAGGCATTTTATGAATAGTTTTATAGCACTCTTGTATATATTTAAGAAACCAAAATTGTTCTTTGGGGTAACATTTCACAGCTATATTTAATTAACGTGCTTTATATCCTTATAGCATCTTGCATTGTACAATTTTCAGGAATACAACCAAAATATCCAAAACCTGAAAGACGAAATGGAGGAGGCCACAAAGTCCGCAGAGCAAGTACGCCAGGAGATTCAGTCATTCCGGAACCACTACACGCTGATAAACAGCTCGGATACTTGTGAAGTGTGTAACATAACGCTAATGATAAGACCATTTTACATGTTTCCGTGCCATCATAAATTCCACACGGACTGCTTATTGAATGAGCTAGGACCTACTTTAGGTAACGTGACATAACCTCACAGTTGCTTATTTTTTTACTCTTCCGGTTGATTTTCAGGCCCAGCGAAAAAGAACAGGCTGGCAGACTTGGAAAGACAGTTGAAGATATTGAATAATCAAACCAACGTGGACTCGATCAGTACAGGTTCCGCTGGAATGTCAGCTAGAGATGTAGTGAAGTGCGAGATCGACAACATTCTCGCATCCGAGTGCTTATATTGCGGGGAAAATATGATAAGGAACATCGACAAGCCTTTTATAGAGAATTATGAATACGAACACATTATGAGAGAGTGGGAGTAACTTTCCTACAGTTTATTTTAATTTTTCGAGAAATAAAACTAGTGAGCCTCGTATAATATACATTTTTTTATTTTTCCATACTCAACATGAAATAAACAGTATTTTTGTTTATTTATTAAACAATTGAGTACAAAATTAAATATTAACAACATACACTTAATATATACAGTTGTAAGATACAATAGGCAACTTTCTTATTACTTTTTAAACGGTAACAATTTTTTAGACAAAAAAGAATTATAAATAATCTTTCAAAATTTTGTAAAATACACCAAATATACATATATAGTATACATAAAATATAAATAAATTAAGATAAAACAAAGCACCGAGAAATTTACGCCAATATCTTTAGATATACGTATATAATATTGAGTCGATACGTTTGAACTACCGAATGAACATCTTGAGTTTTCTTCCGAATATATCTAAAAATATTGATTATTTACCTAAATATGACATCACAAAACAATCTTAAAACTAAATATCCTAAAATAAAAATATTTTTATGATTAATATGTACAAAATGGACTTTTTTCATTGGTGTATTAAAATCAGTAACATTACTGTATAATAACTACTTCAACATAGAATATGTACGTTACTATACTAATTATTGATAAATACACCTCTAAAATTAATATCAAAAGATAATTATGCACTACAAAATAAAAGTATAAAACGGGGCAAGTCATGACAGTCTCAAACTCGGAACTCTCGCCTTCAACAGCCACAACACCATGGACATAACCGACTGTCACTATTTTTATGTATTAAAACAATGTAACTGTTAAGTTATAAAATAAAATGTGTTAAAAATTCTAATCTGTACAATTGTCAGGTATTTTATTTTTAAAAACACCTGTAAAATCGCCCTCAGTCTAAAAACAACTGCCTAGAGGTTTCTCCAGACATTTTTTTGGAAGCAACTTGAATTACGTAAAACAATTCACTTGTTTTATGTTTTAACTCAAATTTTTCCTATATTCAAAAAAAATATATATATATATATCTAATCTCGATATTGAAAAAAGTACTGGCCACGATCGCGCAGTGAGATAGATCACTTTTTGCCTATGCGAAAAACTAATAGTCTGAATAATACGCTTCTTTTGTTTCGTCAGTTACTAGAATGATTAAAAGGGATGTTACTTTCTGAGTACATTTTTAAATACAACTCTAATCTAAAAAGAAGGAAAAAAAAGTGATCCAATCATACCATGCTTCTAATTTTTTTAAGTCCTATTATTGAATTTTCACTCTTATCTTATTTCGCACCATCCTCAGATATTGCAATTTATGTATAATCAGTAAGTAAGGTTTCACTTGTCCAAACAAAACTATAAAGGACCCCGCATCTTTATGTAAAATAATGCCCGGCGGATTTGGTTAAAATTGAAATATGTTATTTATGAAACCATCCTGAATAAAAGTCTCAATGGGAGCAAGGCCGAAAAAATTAATAATTTTTAGGTTATGGAGCTTTGAAGTGGTCTATCTGTGGTATATCAAATTTGGAACGAATTATGATGTTGCTGAAGAACAGCTCGAGTTGACACGAATTTCCAAAATTAGAAATCCAACAAACTAATTAGCTTCCTCCCTAGGTATGGACCACAATACGAACTGGAAGTTGCATGATTAAGTCCATTTCATCTAGCGAGGAGGCCTGAAATCCATTTATTTACCCTTTATACGTACTTAATACACAGGTCTATACTGAGACTGAAAAAGTTTTCACCCTAAGAAATGGACTTAATCATGCAACTTCCGGTTCGTATTGTGGTCCATATCTAGGGAGGAGGCTAATTAGCTTGTTGAATTTTTAATTTCGAAAATTCGTGTCAAACTCAAGCAGTTCTTCAGCCATCATCATAATTCGTTCTGAATTTGATATACCACAGATAGACAACTTCAAAGCTCCATAACTTAAAAACTATGAATTTTTCGGCCTTGCTCCCATGGAGACTTTTATTCAGGATGATTTCATAAATAACATATTTCAATTTCAACCAAATCTACCGGGCATTATTTTACATAAGAACCGTGCGGGGTCCTTTTGTTTTTATACAATGTAAACAACAGTGGACCTAAAACGGTTCCCTGTGGCACTCCAAGTCAAGTCAATTTCTTACCGTAAATTTTAGAAACATTTTGTTTGTTTTGTATAAGTTTTTGAATATAACAGCAAGGATCTGAACTTTGAATACCCGAAAAGACGACTTTCATGGTGTCTACCAAATCCGGACGTGGAAATTCCCGACTTTTTCCCTTTTTTCCCCGAACTTTTTCCTCGATTTTCCCGGTTTTTTCCAAGCTTCAATATAACAGACTAGTACAAACAATAAAAGAAAAGTAATGAACGAGAAGTAGATTTTTCTAATTATCTCAGGCACAGCTCCAAAAATACAAAAAAAGAGAAAGCATTAATTTCAATTCATGGTTTTTTTCTTTTCCAATTAGTGCTGTGCTCCGGAGGTCGCTAATTAACTGCTATTACGTTGTACAACTGTATTGACCATCTTTTCCATTATTATATTCCACTATTTCCCCACCCAGCACCCCATTTCGCTCCCGGAGGTCTCATAACTTTCGTAATTTTTTTCTCAACACTGGTTCATCCAAAAAAAATTTTTTTCTCAACAATTTATGGTTCATCCAAAATTTTTTTTTCTTTCAAAATGTACTCTATTAACCATGGTCTTTTCATAACTTATTGGAAAATTGTTAAAATCGGACGTACTTAAACCATACCAGACCCCATTTATATTATAAAAACAAAGAAGTTGAGATATATTAGAAATGCAAAAATTACCGAAAAGTGAAGTGGCACGTTTAGTATCGGAGGGTGATCACATTATTTATTAAGAAAAGTGGATGTCATAATCATGCTGATGCAGCAAATGATATTGGGTTTTGGGCCATGCAAAACTTTATCAAGAATAACTTTTTTCATAAAACCAATAATAAAAAAGTTTCCCATATGGTGCCTACTTAGTTGGACACACTGTGTATCCTCATATTACTGGGTAATGTAAACAAACATATGGGGAAATACAACAGTATTGGCTACCCCGTATCTTTCGAATGAAAATATACCTATACTATAGTTATTAGCCAACGTTTGCAATTCCCGATTACTTTTTGAAATTCCCGTCTTTTTCCCGTTTGGACTAAATCCCAGTCATTTTCCCGGTTTTCCCGATTTTTCCGGTTGGTAGACACCCTGGTCTTTACATTTAAAAATGTGGAGAATCAAAAAACAATAACATTTTTAACTCCTATTAAATTTTGTAATGTAAACAATAGAGAGTCTAAAACGGCTCCCTGTGGCACCCCGAGTTAACTCCCGTTAAATTTTTCATCGTAGCCCTGTTTTTTTTTCAAAACACCACAGTACAATATTAACTAATGCTTCTAATTAGTTGGTTTGTACAATAGTTTTTGACATTAATATATCAGCAATGGTCGAACACTTCGAAATCCGAAATGCACGAAAATCGAAATCCGAAATGGACTGTAAACGTACCTTGGGATATTACCCTCTACAGTGGCAAGACAGAAACACATTTTTGTCTTCATTAAATTTGAGAATTTAATTTTTATTGAACCAAGAAAACGGTTGACGTACACTGAAGGAGACTGCTCGGAGTTGAAGACGGTCCTGACGAAACACATCGCGAATGCATCATTCGATAAAGACGTCTGATACTATAAATAATATCTCCTAACTTGGCTTAACTTACATAATTAATATTTCTAACAGGACTTTTTCACTATTTTACATCACCTGAGATGTTGACTGAACAACTATACCTATTTCAATGAAAATGATATTGAAACATAATCCCGAGAGCCTCATTGATATTTCACAACAATGATTTACAAACACGTTAATCTATTATTGTCATCGATTCACTACAGTGGGCTCATGACAGGACCCCGGGGGACAACCAGTATTACGAGATTCGGCGTTTATAAAAAAGTGCGAGAGGAAGGAAAGTGAGAATTTTGACGTAGCAGAAATATTAATGAGGCTCGCTCGATCTATAGTAACTTTTAACAAGGGGATATTAAAGAAACATACTTTGAGTAATAAAAACTGCTTCATTGCTGGTTGGTTGTGAACGCGCTGATTCCATTGTTGGCCATCTCGTCCATGATTTCTGTCACGTAAGCTGCCACGTCCACCTCCTCCTTTTGAGCCCGCAGAATGAAGGGGTCCTGCAGTAGCTGCTTGTATTTTGGCCGCTGGTGCTCGGGTTTTATCAAACTAAAAAAAAAAAAGACAAATTGATGTAACAAATTACATACTTCACTGATAAGTGCCGGTTAACACATATATGCACACAATACTTACCAGGTATTTACAAAATTAACGAACTCCGCTGTAAAACTGTTGGCATTGTGGTTAGTAGTTAGTCTCGGTGGATCCCCGTTCACTACTTCATGCAACTGATCGAACACGCTTGACCACCTCTTGTATGGAAAATGTCCTGTTGCGACCTCCATTAATGTTATTCCTAATGACCACACATCACTTCTGACGTCGTACCCTTTCGCAGTCTGAGGATCTATTCTTTCAGGCTGAAATTAGAACAGAAGCCAATGAAAAATTTAACACTTTTATGACAGCATTGTGATGTGTCCTAGATAAAAGAGAGGTTGAGCTACTTACCGCCATGTATGGTCGGCATCCTGCATCTTTAGTTCTGGCAATGGAGTCTACGAGCTGGCCAGAAATGCCAAAGTCACACAGCTTAATATTACCACCCTTATCTAATAAAATATTGCTTGGTTTCACGTCTCTGTGTATTATTTTCAGTTCTTCTTTGAGATAATTTAAGGCATTAACTGTCGCTAGAGCAATTTTTCCTAAAATCGGCTCCGGGATCCGCTTTTTCAACTTCTCGTAGATAAATTTGTAAAATTTGTCTAACGACGTGTCCATCAGTTCCATACATATCCAACAGTCACCCTAAAAATAAAAAAAAAATACTCAAGAAGAATAATAATATAGAGTAATAAATTAAATAAAAAGTGGCAAATATAACACTCAAATATATTCACAGGCAATTGATTCACACGCAACTGCAGACGATACCGTACTTCTTCTAAATCCACTTTATCAAGTAATTTCAATTCATTCTTCATTGCACACTATGAAGTATGGAATTGAAGTATGCGGTAGTTTCTCAGACTCATAAAATATTATAAACTCAAAAAAGATCATTTTAGAATAATGTACAAATTAAAGTTTAACGAACTGTGCCGAGGAGACTTTAGAGAAAACAAAATGCTTAAAACATTAGGACTATATTTATACTCCTACTTATTATTTTTGAAACATCATCAGGCTGATTTCAAAATGTTAAATTTAAATCATACCTAACACACTCGACACGAAAGCAATTATGCATTTGACTTTGTAAGAAGAATACTAAATTGTTTAGACGATGGCCACATTGCACTCGGGATATTTTTAGATCTATCGAAAGCTTTCGACTGTGTTAATCATAAAATACTTCTAAATAAGCTGGAACAAGTAGGGATACGAGGTGTGGCACACAACTAGTTCAATTCCTACCTGAATGAGAGATATCAGAAAGTTTGCATTAGATCAGATTCATCAGAATATTATTCAAGTAATTGTAAAATATCATTAGGTGTACCGCAGGGCAGGGTGCTTGGTCCAATTCTTTTCTTATTGTACATAAATGATTTACAAAAATATCTAGATGATGACTCACTTTTTATAACTACTTATGCCGATGATGCCAATATTTTAATTTTTGAAAAAAATTATGATAACATTCAGACTAAAGCAACTAATGTGAAGCAAAATATTTCCGAATGGTTTCATCAAAATTCATTAATTTTAAATAATGAGAAAACAAAATGTATCCTATTTAAACATAGTAGGAATAAAACTGGGATTTCTAGCAAAATAGATATTAATAATGTAAATATTAATTTTTCTGAAAGCTCAACATTTTTAGGTGTCACTATTGATGTACATATGAATTGGAAGGGTCATGTACGAATGCTCTGCAGTAGACTTAGCACAATCTGCTATTCACTGAAAGAATTGAAAAAAGTAGTAAATCACAATACTCTTCTTACCGCATAATATAGACAATTTTATAGTGCAATGTCATATGATATCATTTTTTGGGGTGGATTACACATTCAAGAGGTATTCATAATTCAAAAGAGAACATTGAGAGTCCTAGCTGATCTAAAGGTTGGTGAGTCTTGTCGTGGACATTTTAAAACACTAAAACTGCTGACTGCTGCAACTCTCTTTATTTATGAATGCCTCTGTTTCATCTTCAGACATATGAATAAATTTACAGAGAGTTATCGAGATCATGAAGATGAAACAAGGCAATGAAATGCTCTTTCTTACCCTATAATAATTTTTATTTAATTTTGTTTATGGAAAGAATCTATTATGTCATAATCAACTTTGGGCAAATTGGATGAATCTCCTTTCACAAAATTCAACTCCATCTTAATAGTTTATTGATAAAATATAAAATAACAAAATCAAACGCCACATAAACAAACAAATAAATGTAACCAATGTGTCTCTATCACTTGTATTATGTCAAGAAGTGACAACTGACAGCATGCAAGCAAAGTTGGAAGAGAGCCGTTTTTATACAATGTTGCTACATAATCCTCGCCGTGAGTTTTGTTTACATTTTTAAGATAACTTCTAAATAATAACAAACATAAATACCTTTTAATTCCCTCTAAATATGTACATGCATATAATATTTATTGATTTTCAAGATATTGAGCAAAATAGAAGTGTTATAGGTAAAATAATGTAAATTAAATACTCAATTTGGCAGTCATATAAGATAGTTACAGTCTAAGTGAAAGTTGTCTATTATAGGTTAATACCTTGACTGCGATACATGCCTTTTTCGGCATGTGGTCGTTTTTTCTTATGTGCGAGTGGAAAATCTCCTTCTGTAACTTGCGGAATGAATAAATCCGTTAATTTTCAACGGATCTTGCTGAAACAAATAGCAGTAGGGTTGTAAGTGATTGTAGGACGTAACTAACACATTTTTGTACCACATGCCTCTAAAGGCATGTGACGCACATGACTAATAATATTTTACTTGTGTGCGGGCACATGCCTTTAGTGGCATGTACGGGCATGCTTAGACAAGAATTGTTCTAACTGCGGTAATCGTAAATAATAGCAAACCAACCCCACTACACAAATTACTTCATTTTAAAAATAATGAAATCTGTAATTAGAATAATCACCTATGCAAAATAGAAAGAATATTGAAAAAAAAAATAGTAGCAAACTTCAGTCAACAACCAAACTTGGTTCTATCCTTGTAGTTGGAAGCGGAAGGCTTCTATTTCATCAGTACTTGACTAAAAAGGGTCTACAAACTTTGCTCACCAAAGGCTACACTTTTGAAGTGATTGTTTATTCAGGAAAAGGAGAAAGACCAGAAGTAAACCACTTGCAAGATGTTGTTTTCAAATTGTTAGCAAATATACACGATAAAGAATGTAAAATATTGTATGCTGACAACTTCTATTCGGGAATATCTCTTGTGACAAAGTTATTGGAGCAGAAAATGACTGTGGAACATTCAAACTAAAAAGAAAAGGAATTCCTCCTATTTTAAAAAATTCAAAGAACCGGATGAAGAAGGGGCAAATTATAAGAATAAATAAATAAAAAAATATTAAAACAATAAAATGGATGGACAAACTACCAGTGGTAGACAGATTCTTTACGAAAATCAGAAGAAGGAAAGAAAAAAGAGAAGACCCTGTAAACGTAGGAAAATATTTAGAGAAACTATCTCACCCAGAGATGCCTATAAAAAGTCTGTAGGGTAGTTACATTCTGTAACAACTGTCCAGGAAAACCAGGCTACTGTTTAGAATGTTTCAGTACTGTTTATACATAATACTAATATTTAATTTTGATTATCTACCTCTTTAGTTTTTGTCCGAATACAAAATTTTTTGTAAGAGCATTTTTTCAGTATCAATAAAATGATCCTTTTTCTTGTTGCTGTCTGTACGATACATGCCTACCTAGACATGTGCGAGTATAATCTAAGAAAGATACCTAGCTATAGAAGTATTTGACACAATACTTTTGTATCAAAGTTCTGTACTTGATGTATAGATGGCATTTATATACAGTTCCGCTGACATGTCCCTAACGGCATGTGACGTACATAAGTAAAAAATCATCACATGCCTCGTAAGGCAAGTACCGCACATTCAAAAAGTCATTCAAATATGGTCTCGCAGTCAAGGTGTTAAATTATTTCTCCTCCAAATAAAATCATTTGAAATCTGTGTCTAGACGGGCGTATTCTTATTTCTTATTTTTATTTAAGAAATTATTGTTTTGGTTTAAATTGATTATGCAGTAATTGTTAAAATAATAACATTTCTTGATATATTATCACCAAAACTGAAAAAAAAAAAAATGGAAAATACCCCATGACTATTTTTAAATTTAATCTCTATTACTCTCAATGCGGAATGTTATCTTCTTTTTCATTTACAATAAATGTGTTGTGCCTAGTTTATACTTTTTATTGCCCCCCCCCCCCCCCCTTTTTTTTCTTACTCATTTTATACATATATTTTCTTGTAACGTCAAATGAAACTGAATAAAATCTATCAACTACTTCAGAGAGATTTCTTCAGTCTCATAATCATGGCTTCACGTTTTTGCCAGGAAGGTAATATAGCCTTTAACAGTATGTATGTCCTAGAATGAAACAAGTGCATACTCAAAATATTCTTTAAACTGATCTTGTGACTTAGCGAGATACATTTAAATAACAACTCTGGATCAACTAAACAAAAATATCTCTGGAATTTCACTGTGTGCTACTAAACATCTATCAATTTCGTCTTTTTCTAATTTTTGTAGAGTTAATGGTTTCAGAGATCTGGAAGTCTAGAGGTGGCATCCGAACGTTTATAAGACGAAGTATTTAGTTTAAATGTTAAATATCTCAGAAACTATGGCACTTAGGCCAAAAACGCTAATAACCAAAATGAAAAACTGTTCATTAAGCTTTCAAATGATTTTTTTCCTATTTTTATAGCATAACAAACAAAGAAGTTATGACAAACAATGTACTTTTTCACATTTTTTTTTTTTTAAATGTCGCAATTTTGTTTGTAAGTAGTCAGTAATTAAAAAAATATATTCCCATATACTGTTTTTCGTTAATATATAGTGTGACCTAGACTCTCAAATTTTTTCATCGGCTTACAGTGTTTGCTTTAGAAAAAAAATTGCATTTTAAACTGTAAAGGGATTTTAGAAAAAATGTAACATTCTTGTTTCTCTGCAAATATCTCAATAAATATTAGTTTAAGAGAAAATATGGTGGACATCAAAAATGAAGCTTATAAACTGAGAATAAATTTACTTTGTTTATATATTTATGTAGGGCTGATTGGTTCGGAGATATTTAATTTGATAGGGGGCATCCAACCGTTTTTAGGATGAAGTATTAGGTTTAAAATGTTGAATATCTTAGAACTGTGGCACTTCCATCAAAAGTTCTAAGAAACAAAATTAAAGATAATTAATCAATCTTTAAAATGACTTTTTTGTTTGTTTCTACACCACAAAAAATAAAAATAAAGAAGTTATGTAATTAATTTTTCTTTAAAAAATGCTGTTTTTCGTTAATATATAGCATCACCTATATATTCAATTTACGTTATCCCTTTAAAAAAATTCCATCCGCCATCCGCCAAAAATGGCCGTATTTCGGTTAATTAATACTATAAAATTAATTTAAAAACACCAAATTAGAGATAATTTTGCCAGAAACAACTGTTATTTGAACTATTTTTTTGTAATTGCCATATTTCCGAGAAAGTAGAGAAAAATCGATTTTTCTTTAATTAAAAACATCCCTTTTTAACCTCCTATAGGTTCATGCAGATACGTAAAACTCCTAAACCTTTTTGTTTCATGAACTTTGGCCTATTTTAAACTTATAATGAAAGTTTAAAGTCTGCACAAATTTTTTTCGAGTTATGGTCATTTTTTTCAATCTTTTTCTGTACTATATGTAGAGTACAATTTGTAACAATACTGTTTGCTCAAAAATGTTTGCAGAGATCAAATAAAAAAAATATCTGATTCTGAGAACCATTTTTTTAAGATGGCGCATTGTGAGGAAATTCCGGATTTTACTGTTCAAAAACCTCTAGAGACCTTAATATCCATCGGATCGGGATAATTTTTTTTTAAATTAAAGGTAATTAAATTCCCTACACTTCTGTCGAGGTAAATTTTTAAATGACTCGCTCAACTTTTATTAATAACATAATGACATAAACTATCAAAAAAATATTAAAAATTTAAATAATGAACCAATATCGCTATATTCATATGTACTATGGAAAAAAACTTACTTTCATATGAATATTGCGATATTGGTTCATTATTTAAAGTTTTAATATTTTTTTTACAGTTTTTTGACAGTTCATTATGTCATTAATAAAAGTTGACCTAGTCATTTAAAAATTGGCATCGACAGATGTGTAGGGAATTTAATTACCTTCAATTTAAAAAAAATGATGCCAATTCGATGGATATTAAGGTCTCTAAAGAGTTTTTAACAGTAAAATCCGGAATTTCCCCACAGTGTGGCCATGTAATCAAAATGTTTTAAAAACTAGCAGCTATAAACTGTCTCATGTACTAAACTCTCATCCACACAGTCTTTAAATAACACTTTTCATCACGACTTCCTTACCTCCTTGAAAAGAGCACCGTAAAACTGTACAATGTATTTGCTTTCATTGCTCTTCATTATAACGTCCAAATCCATAAGTAGCTGTTTCTGTTCCTTTTCGTCCACAGTTGACCTTATCCTCTTTACCGCCACAACCGTGCCAGACTTTCGATGTATCATCTTGTTGACTGTACCAAATCCGCCTCTACCAATCTCCCCCAAGTCCTGCAAGTCCTCCGACGTAAAATCATAACTGGCGCCGTTTATCTGGAGCTTCCCCACGGAGTTCATTGAGGCGCATGTTTTAAACTTGGTTTCTCTGAAATTATCCATAAATGTAAGTTTCTTTCTGATCTTCACCGAGTCGAAAGGTCTTTTAAAATATGACTAGAGAAAATGTTATTAGTTTAATTAAACTGGAGTTTAGTTTTGGCGGTGCAATGCTATCACCTTTATTAATGTTAATACCAAATCTCACACCAAAAAAACTGGGATTTCACATTTACCTACCAATTTTTTTATTGACATTATAGTCGAATAAAACTATACTGAAAGTAAGCGTTATTGGAAAAACATGTTATTGTTTCATTTTTTAAAATATTTCTGTTTATCGAATCAGGAGAAAAAAAAATCAAAATGCTTGTTAATAAATTTACACATAATAGGCTTGTTGCATGTGCCGTATATTTTAAATTAATTTATATATATTAATATAGTGCTACTAAACATTAGCTATTATCAAAAGTGTTTTCATAATTTCTAACTGGAAAGTATTTAAGCAACAAAACAACAAAGCAACAAAGTTGCCGGAAGGAACCCTAAAAAACAGACATTATTTTTAGAAGTTCCGGTTCCGTCACTAGTGTAATATGAAATAAGGGTTCAGTTACGGTTTCGGTCCAGAAAAAAATAAGGGTTCCGGTCCGCTTCTCGAAAAATAGCAGTCCGGTCCAGGTCCCTGATAACTGTTAGAACACCAGTTTCTTTGAATTTGTCACAGCAAGTTTCATTACAATTAAGATTTTTTATCCCTGTTATTGTCCATTTTTGTACAAAAAACACATCATTGATATTGGAGCAATTACCCCAAAAGGTTATTAAAACTGATTGAAAGTTAGTAATATAAATTGTTTTTAAAATATCAAAGTTTACATATTGTTCCTTTACTCTGATCGTATAGTTTACCACGAGGTTTACTGTATTTAAATTGGTTGCATACATATTGAACTTCATCAGACCATGTCAAATTTTTATGTATATAAGGGCCCAGAAACTTAATGCTATCAGTTAATTCAATAACCTCTCCTACTACTACTACTTTGGCTTGTTTCGTTTGAAAACATATATAATTTGTTTTTTCTTTGTTCACTGCTAGTGAACGTTACAAGTATTTTCTATGCGTTGATTAATTATATCGAACTTAAATAACGACAAAATGGACTTCTGGCATATGTCAACCCGTCGAGTTGGCCATGGTTCAAGATATAAAAATCAGTGAAATTATGCCATCGTTACAAGGCTCATTTTTTGTTTATGTTTAAAATGAATAAAATAAGATCGCCAGAAAGTGTGGGCCGTCAGGAGGCGCAGCCAGAAAGGTCAAAGTTGTAAGAAATCGGAGTTATATCAAGTGATTGTTACAAGCTTTTTTTAGGCTGAGCATGTTTATTTAAATGTTTTGAACACAGAAAAAAATTCCCAGAAAGAAACTCCTGTCAGTAAGGCTAGCCAGAAAGAAAATGTTTAGAATTTTTGAAGAAAATTGGATTTTTATCGCATAGTTCACCTCAGAACTCTAAACCCATCGTTACAAGTTCTGGCTCCTTTTTAAAACGTAAATATAAGCTCCTTTAACAATAAAATAGTCTCCCCAGAAAGTTCTAAGTGTGAACAAAAGTACCATAGTCTCTTAAATACACAGGAATTTAACACTTTCGGCTAACTTTTGACTTCCTACCGTGCCTCAGATGTATTGTATCATTCTTACAAGGTCATTTTTATATATATATACATATTTTTTTAACTATTTAACGTCGGCCTGGTTCCGCTACCAGGGCCTATCACCGACGCCAGGAGACGAGCTACCTCCAACCTGGAAATTTTGCCGAACCTCTTCCCTTAAGAAGAGTAGGGATCTTTTACTTGCCTAACATTTAATAGACGAGGGACCGCCTGCTTTACATCCCCTCCGAAGGATGGTATATCCACTACGTAATCCTCGTCTGAAATTACGTTGCTTCCACGTATACACTGATATACAAGCCGCTAGAAGGTGGGACGAGAACGCTGTATTTCCCAAGATGGGTCACCCATCCAAGTACTAACCGCGTTCGACGTTGCTTCAACGGAATATCGACTGATATTCACATTGAAGTCGCCTCTACGCTCGCCCCATTTTTATATTTAAGAAGTAATTATAAGTCTCTTGAATAAGAAAGTATGCATCTTAAGACCAAATTCCCATCATTTAAAAACGAAATTGCAGTTACCGTCGTGTCTCGGAGGTTATAAGTCATTGTTAAAAGTTTTGTCATTTTCTTGATACCTTAATACAAGTCTCATTAACAAAAAAATATGCTCTACAGAACAAAATGACTGTCAAACAAGTTTTTACGCTAAGATATAAGGACCGCATCCTGCTCATTTCAGTCAATTTCCAGCTTCCGTTATATCTCGGGGTTTAGATGATGTCACTGATAGATGTTCTGTCACTCATTTGCCATGTTGACAAAACTCTCCTTAACAAATAAATATGCTCCCCAGAATAAGGTGACCGTCAAACAATTTTTCACGGGCATATAAAAGGCACTGTATCCTTCTCATTTCACCCAAATGCATGCGATCTCCAGTTTCCGTAGTATCTCAGACTTCGGATATCATTGTTAAATGTTCTGTCTCTCTTTCGTTATATTAAAAGTCCCTTTAACAAAAAAATATACTCCCCAGAACGAGATATCCGCCAAACAAATTTTTACCTGCAGGTAAAAGGTAATGCATCCTGTTCAAATCAGCCGAATTAATGTTATTTCGAGCTTCTCTTATTATTATCATTATTAAATATTCTGTATCTTCTTTGTTACTTTGATAAAGCTTCTTTTAGCAAACAGAAATACTCGCCAGAATGACGTGATCGTTAAGCAAATTTTCACGTACATATAAGAGAGGCAATGTATCCTTCCCATTTCACCCAAATTAATACAATTTCCAGCTTCAGTGGTATCTCAGACTGCAGATATCATTATTAAACGTTCTGTCTCTCTTTTGTTACATTGATAAAAGTTCCTTTAACAGACAGACATACTCACCAGAACGAGGTATCCGTCAGGACTCTAACATACAAGAGAAGAGAATATTATTTAGGTATTATGCAAATCACAACTTACACACTTTTTATTTATTATGAAAATACCTACTTTCTGTATATTGTTGCCCTAATCTGGGCAACAATATACAGAAAGTAGGTATTTTCATAATAAATAAAAAGTGTGTAAGTTGTGATTTGCATAATACCTAAATAATATTCTCTAATCATGATAAAAGCAAATAAATAAAAAATAATTAATTGTAAAAATACAAGAGAAGCTCGAAATAACATTTGGCTGATTTGAATGGGATGCATTACCTTTTACCTGCAGGTAAAAATATGTTTGACGGATATCTCATTCTGGGGAGTATATTTTTTTTGTTAAAGGGACATTTATTAACATAACGAAAGAGAGATAGAACGTTTAACAATGATATCCGAAGTCTGAGATACTACGGAAGCTGGAGATCGCATTCATTTGGGTGAAATGGGAAGGATACAGTGCCTTTTATATGCCCGTGAAAAATTGTTTGACGGTCACCTTGTTCTGAGGAGCATATTTATTTGTTAAGGGGAGTTTTGTCAACATGACAAGTGAGTGACAGAACATCTATCAGTGACATCTAAACCCTGAGATATAACAGAAGCTGGAAATTGACTAAAATGAGCAAAATGTGGTCTTTATATCTTAGCGTAAAAACTTGTTTGACGGTCATTTTGTTCTGTAGAGCATATGTTTTTGTTAATGAAACTTGTATTAAGGTACCAAAAAAATGACAAAACTTTTAACAATGACTTATAACCTCCGAGACGCGACGGTAACTGCAATTTCGCGCAAAATCGTCCATTTCTTCGTTTTTAAATACGTGTAGAAATTTTTTTGACCAATGTGTACGATGGCCCAAATTGTAGCATTCTATAAGTACATTTTTTTTTCAAAATTTAAACCCGTTTTATTGTAGGTAGTCGTTTATAGTTTTCGAAATTTTAGTTATAAACAAATTCAAGTAGCTATCTGGTTCTTCTATGAAATCAAAAACGGTAAACAAGTAATGAAAGCAGATTAAAAAATCCAACTTATTCCAAAATAATTAATGCTCTACTTGCATTTGGAGCTGAGATACGTTAGTTTTTACGTTTAGGTAACTTATAAATAAACAAATCGATATTTCTTCTTAAAATTTGGACTGGTTATTCTTCAATGCTTAATATTTTGTTTCTGCTATTTGAACATAATCCAAAGCTACAATTGTTAAAATAACATCAAATAAAGCGGCTTTGAGAACATAATGCACATTTTCATTTTTAATTTTTATCACGAAAATAGTAAACTAACCTTTTTCCTGTTTGGATGGTATTTCCCTTAAAGTGTAATAATTGGCAGGGAAGGTGTAACATCTCAAGAAAATATAAAATTTTTAGGTGTTTACATAGATTGTAATTTATGCTGGTCTACACAAATACAGCATGTTTGTAATAAACTTAGCACAGTCAGCTATACAATAAGAATTATGAGAAACTACCTAGACCTTAACGCTCTAAAAACACTAGACTTTGCAAATTTTCACTCTATCTTAAGATATGGTATAATATTTTGGGGAAACAGTACTGATATTGTACATGTCTTAACTATACAAAAACGGACAGTGCGTTATTATATATTTATGTATAAAAATAAAGAAATATTTCAACAGTATAACACGATACATGACCGTAATACAAGTATCCACAGCACAAACTTACACTAGCTGAGAAAAAATACTGCTTATTCGTGTATAAAATTTTATAATAAGTTACCAAATAGTATTAAGATGGTAAACAATTTTAAACTCTTTAAGAAATCGATTTTTAATTAACTTTTAAATATTCAACCATACTCTATAAGCGAGTTTATGTCATTTTAATGTAACTTTTAATACATATATTTTTGTGTGTTTCTTATACTCATAAGCTTACTAAAACTGTTGTCAATTAAATGTAGATATGACGTTCTTCCATGCTTCTAGTTTCTGCAACTTTACTGCAACTAGTTTATTTTATTCTAGTGCTATCCAATAAATTATCCCACTAAGAGATTGGTACCATCTGCATAAAACTTACCAGATTAGTGCTTTGATCATGTAACACCTGGCAAAGATCGTTCACATATAAAATGTTTATTACGTATAAAAATAAGGTAAAATACTGCCCTGAATTATTGAATTTTTAATAATTGAATTGAAGGATGATTCTAATATTGTTCTATTTAAGTGCATTTAAGAAAATTAAAATTTTATACAGATACCCCCCTACAAACACTAAAGGTCGGCCTTCCAGTGGGCCATCACGGGGCCAGAAGTTTGAATTCCGGTCTAATGATGGCCCACTGATGGGTCGACCTTTAGTGTTTGTTGGGCCACTGTACAGGAAATTATTCAGGTATTTTTTAATCAAAAGATTAAGATAAGGTAACATAACATTCTTTTTTCTAAATTTAAAAATTAAAAAATAAATTATTGCGTGATAAAAAGAACTAGATGCCAAAAGCATTTCATATAAATATATCATGCAACGAACAATAACAAAAAAGACAAAACACAAAACGATTATACTTCAAATTATTACCTTGTTTTGGTTCTTTCAACGGGTACGGAACTGTGAATATTAAAAAACAAAAGAATGATGATATCTTGTCATAATAAACAACTGATTTATTTGGTATTTACACAATCTGAGGTATAAACAAATGAAAAATTCTCACCGTGAAACTATTGCTGGCTCCTTACTTTTAGTTACTGGGGGAAGAGTCATTTTGGGTCGGTTTAACGCTGTAGCAACTCCTATTTTATCAGTCGGCTGACTAGGTAGTCGACGAAAAACAAATGGCGTAGGGCTGCTCGCCTGAGAAAAGTCTATCCCCATAATATCAGGTCTACGAACTAAAAAACATCTTATTAGTAATATCTATATATAATTTTGTAGCTAAAATTCCACATAAGTTTAATGTTTAAAAGATAAGTTGGAATAAATTACTTCTAAGATAATAACATAAAGCTCAATGTAAACAAGAGGCTGGCTAGAAATCTTATGTGAAAAATAAAACCAAAAAGAACCCGAAAACTTTGGATAAATAAATAAACAAAAACCATACAATATCAAATACCTTGATTAGACTGATTGCCTATGTGATCTGCCATTTTGCCGAAATTTTGCCAAGAAATTTCTATGGATGTTATTTAGTTAAAATAAAATTTCAGCACTAAATAAACTGTTGGAAATTAAACATAACAACTCTATTTTGGCATCACAAAGTGTTAAAATCAATAAACATTTTCACTTGCTGTTATTTTTCCAAATAAATAGTGTTAAAAATCACTAACACACAGATCAGAAAATACTGATATTTTGACTTAGTGCGCATGCTTAGAAAATGGCGACGATTAAAACGCTATTCGATAAAAGTAAATTTTTTAAATCAAAAACGCCACTTATCAGGTAGGAATATTTTGTATTTATAACGTATTACAAATTTTCATTAATCAGTAGGGTAATCGGTGAATTCCATGCGATTAAGTTTCATTTTCACCGATTTTCTCTGTCTAACCCCAAAATTAACTGTCAAAATTTCAACATACTCGACGTACGTCATTCTGTTTTAAAATAAAGCCAGCATTCTCAAAAATGTTGCAGCCAATTCCAGCGAATACAAACATTTTATTTTTAGTGTGTATATAAAACATGGAATGTCTCAATACCCAAAATACTATATTCAACCAGTTTACAAAAAAGAAGTGCAGGACGATTTGATAAAAAGTGGAGAAGCACAAAAGTTAACGCATGTTCCTACCAGGGCTGCGCTTAATGACCAAACCTGTTCATATGTTCAAGATGACCTGGTAAAGTAAGTAAATATGAAAAGTAAACTAAACGCTTCTGATGTAAGGCTTTTTTATAGTTTGTTTATCAATTATTGCATGAGTGATGGAAAAAAAGTATTAGCAAGAACTTTGATAGAACATACGTTTGAAAATATAAAGAGGATACAGTTGGAAAAATACCTCAAATGCGAGAGTGAAGAGGAAAAACGTAAGATTGAACTAAATCCTAGAGTAATATTTTACAAGGCCATTGAGAATTGTAAGCCAGTTATGCATTTGACCCCAATCAAAAGAGGAGGAGTCAGATATCAGGTATAAAATCGAGAATAAATTTATAATCGAAATTAATTATTTTTTATCTAGGTTCCAGTGCCAATTACTGAGAAAAAAGCTCAATTTCTTTCCATGAAATGGTTGATTGCTGCTGGGAAAGAAAAGGAGAAAAGCGTTCGATTTAACCTCCATATGGCCAAGGAACTGATAGATGCTAGTAATAATACAGGAAAGGTGGTGAAAAGGAAACAGGATTTACATAAACAGTGTGAGGCAAATAGAGCTTATGCTCATTATAGATGGAGCTAAGAACTTTTTTGGAAATCGTTTATTTTTTAATAAATTTAAAATATACAGTACATATTATTTCTTCGCATCGAATACCTAGAAAATTTTTTTCATTTTTTCCTCGTCTAATATAATTCCATATCTCAAATTAAACCTTAGAGTTTCATTGGTGGAGAATCTTCGAAAAGTCAGAAATAGTCCATTTAAAGGTGTGACAGGCAGTTCATTCACGGGAACTATGTCACCAGCTGGTATTATCATATCTTTCCTTTTACCCCAAAAATCAACATAAGATATTTTAACTGTGTTATTTTTTTCATCGTAATAAATAAAGCCAATAAATTTACTGGTTATATATCCTAAGCTGTACAAGGTCATGCAACCAGATGCGCCTAAAAAATAGTCAATTATTAAAAAAACTTCATACGTTGCGATTGTGTTATAATTAGTTAGATTTTAGATTATAAAAATTATACATTCATTTTATTTATGACAATAGACCATTTTAGGATGACGTCACGATAAGTCGGCCATATTGCTTGAGGGGCAACCAAACGTTTTATTCCATTGTAAACAAAGAAGTAATCTCAGTTTTAAACATGAAATAAAAATAAAATGCCATTATTTTGTGCGGTAGTAAAGTGTTCAAAAAGGGCAGAAACAGACCAAGTACGATTTTCTAGAATCCCTGCTGTTTTAAAAGGTCGAGGTGAGAAATTAGAGGCGTTATCAAAACAACGGCGAGAATGTTGGGTTAGATCTTTGAAACGAGATGATTTAAGCAAAACCTTTCTTAAAAATGCTCGAATCTGTTCAGATCACTTTCTGACAGGTGAGTAATTTCGTAAAACTATATATTGTATGCTAAATATGTCACAAAACCAATAAATATACTTGTATCGTAGTGTGGGATTTAGCAAGTTACAATTTAATGTAACATTTTTTATCTATGATTTAATGCTTTTTTAGGGGAGCCAGCACAACTTGATAAAGATTATTATTATTTTGATTTTCTCATCATAGCGACACTATATAGGATGAATAATATTCACTACGTGACATTATTACGAAAACACACACAGTTTCTCAAGAAAAAAATATATAAAACCACGCAAACTGCTCCGATTATGATGATAAACATTGAAAAAATGAACGTTTGGTTGCCCCTCAAGGCAAATGGCCGACTTGTCAAAACCATGTGACCTAAAATGGTCTATAACGATGTTGCTTAATGAATTGATTAGACAAGAAGACGTAATATTAATTAATAGTGTTAATTGTATTAGAAATTTCCAATAATTTATTTTATACTTAAAATTCAAGATTATACTCAGAACTAATTTTTTTTTAAAGTGTAAATTATAGAATATTTATATGTTAGTAATATTACCAAGTGCTGCTGTAAACAGAACTGCATCACTAGCTATGTAATCTAGATAATTCATAACAACTGCCCCTGGTATACTGGTTGCAGCAAGGGCTGTCTGATAAATTTTCAACCTATTTATCAAAGAAAATGGTCGTATGTATGGAAATTTATACACTGGAACAAAGTTTTGTGGCTCTTCATTTTTTTTGCAGAGATTTCTACATAAACTAATACATCTCAGACTTTGGATAATGCTCTTGGATCGTAGAGTTATTTGCATATTCATACACAGCTGAAAAATAATGGTTGAATTAATGATCTACCACAGATGATTCAATATCAACCTATAACATAATTCAAGATCGTTTGCATAAAAAATAATGTGCCCAAATACTGGTAATAGGCCATCAGCATTTCAGTGGAAAAATTAAGTCCTAATTTGTGATGCCCATATATCCTTACAAATAAGAATCATATGCGTGCCCTATATTCATTCTTACAGACAACAGAGTGTTTAAACATTGGTCAAGATTTGCGTTGTTATAAACGAAAACAGCAAAAAGCTACTCCAGTCCTACCGTAGCCTCTAGCGGCCAACAATGGAACCACGACTCGGGTAATGCAAAAAGCACTAAATTGTTTTTATCTCAATTCAATTCAAAAAACTTTGTTGTTAATGGGCCTTTCCCATGTAATTGAACTTGATGTTTATTTTGTCATAAATCATTTATTAACACCTACTATAATAATTAACACCTACTATAATAAAAATTATAATAATTAACAGAAAAAACACACTTTATATGTCGGCTCTCAACAAATAAATGACTTGGTAACACTGATGGAAATAAAATAAAAGATAGGCTATGGTCTCTTATTTAAGTTGTGATCGTAAGTATCTAGTATTTTGACTTTATAACTTTGTTTCTTATTAATTTATTTAAAAGCGTGTGTATGTGTACTGTGTAGACATTAAAATGGATACAGGTTTTGAGAAGGCAGAAAGTGATAATCTTCCTATTACTGACAGTGAAATGGTGAATAATTTTTAAAAACTAAGCGGTAAGTTATTAATTAGCACCTAAACATTGATTTAACTTAAAGGGAACACTGAGATAGAGTCTTGTTTATTTAATATAATAAAAGAAGTATTAATAGATGAAAATTATGAAAAAGTGTTATCCAGTGAATGTCCTGTCATGTCTGTCAATTCGGTAAAGCTAGAAAGAGACAAACACTTACACGTACAACCTGCTCAGATGTGGCCTCTACTAAGGGTGCTAAAGTATACTGATTGGTCCGTCCGCCGAATGTGTCAGTGGAGAAATAATGCTGCCAATATTAAATTCATATAACATAACAATTTTTTCTGTAGAAAAGAAGCAAATTTCGCAAAAAAGAAAAAATACGGGTGAGTTTTTTGCCCAGAGCCAATCAGTTATTCAGGATGCACAGAGCCACAGCAATTGATAGAATGGACGGGACGGCGCCAAATCAACTAAAGATAAATGTAGTGACCAGGTTCCTTTCACTTGAGGCGAACTTTTCCAAAAAGGGTATATTAAAACTTATTAAGTAAAATTAAGATGGCGTAGCATTAGTGGAAAACTTGTTGGCTGCTGCTACAGGCATTTCTATCTCGTTACTTCAGCAAATTCATTGATATATATTTCTCAAATTCTACTTTTTGCCTAAAAATCTTGTTTAAACTCAAAAATGAACCTAAAACAAATGTAAACAAACCAACAATTGGTTGATAGTAGAGCCGCGATATGCGATGTTACTACGAGCAACTACGGGTATGACACGTATTATTCCAACCAATCAGATTACCATGCTACATCTGCACTCTTGTGAATCATACTATAACAATATCAAGCAACTTGTATGAAATAGACTATACACACATTCACTTTCATTAACCTGTAAATAACAAACTACAGAAAGCGTTTAGCAAATTAATCAAGTATAATCAAGAGGTCTTTGTTTGTGCAACATGACCAATAGAATTAAGTTGAAAGAATCGTAAGTACCTTTTATTAATTCAATCCTTTTCTTCGTAGAACCTTGTATTTCTCTCCAAAAATACTTTACTCTTGAGGTTAGGTTGCAAAAACGTGTTTACAGAATTGACGTGCGTTATATCAAATTACCCTTACGTATAATGCGTTTCTGCCAAGTTGAAATTTTTATATTTTTTCAGATTCGATGTGGAATCCAAACACGGGGCATTTTACACAGGAGGCAACGTGGAATGGTACGAGGATATCCTCTACTGCCAAACAAACTCAAACATCTCTTTATTAAATATAGAAAATGGTCTCGTGGAAAAGTCTATTGGCGAGGAACATTCAGAAGAAGCTGACTTTATTCAAACTTTTACTACTGATGGACAACGCATAATATCTTCACATAAAAGTGGGTTATTAAAAATGTGGAATGAAAACGGGGAAATTGAGAAAATGTGGAAATATATTCACAAGGGACCGATCGCCAAACTAGCATTAAAAGAAAATAGATTGGCTAGCGGGGGTTCAGATGGTATTGTGAGGATATGGGATTTACAGTTTCAGTCGTGTCTTTTGAGTCTGAAAGGGTGCCAGGGAGTTTTGAACGTTACAGAGTTCGATCCGGTTAAAAACCAAGTTTTCGCTTCTGGTGATGACGGAAAGATTAATTGCTTTGAACTAGAAAAAGGGGATATAGCCTTTGTTTACAATGCACATTACAGCAAAGTTACTTCAGTAGTTTTTTGTCATGATAAAAAACATTTCGTAAGCTCTGGGCGAGACAAAGTTATAATTTTATGGGAGCTTGACAAAACGGTAGCGCTTCGCACCATACCAACGTACGAAGCCGTGGAGGTTATAACCGGTTTGCCTGGCAAATTCAAGTTACCGTCAGGTTTCAGATCCGATCCTGAAAAGATTTACGTTGCCTCTGCGGGGGAAAAAGGAATTGTGAAGGTGTGGGATGTCAAAAATGCCAAAGAAGTGTTTGTACAGACGGATTCCTTGGTATCACCTTCGTCAGAAGAAGGTGGTTTAGCTATAACAAACCTATTATTCAACAAAAAATCAAAAGCATTGGCAGTCGTTAGCTCGGAGCACAACATTATCATACATCATTTAAAATCGTTCGCGTGCTTGAAGCAGTTCATCGGTTTTTCTGATGAAATATTAGATGTTAGTTTTGTTGGTAAAGATGATGCCTATCTAGCGGTAGCTACGAACTCGAACGACATTAAATTGTACTATAATGTGACCATGAACTGTCAACTTTTGAAAGGCCACACCGACTTGGTGCTTTCTTTAAGTACAAGTAAAACTAATCCGGACTTGCTGTTGTCTGCAGGAAAAGACAACACAATTCGGTTATGGATCCTCACAGGTCACACGATGAGCTGTATAGGCGTTGGTATGCGACATACTGGCTCCGTAGGTTCTGTAGCCTTCAGCCAAACGAGCACCAACTTTGCCGTCTCTGCGAGCCAGGATACATGCTTGAAACTGTGGGAAATACCGTCCAAACAGGAAAAACAATCAAGTTTAATTTGTAACTACACCGAAGTAGCCCATCAGAAAGACATCAATTGCGTCAGCGTGTCGCCTAACGATAAAATAATCGCCACAGCGTCCCAGGATAAGACAGCAAAGCTCTGGACCGATTCGCTGACTCTAGTAGGAGTTCTGAGGGGTCACAAGCGTGGTGTTTGGTCGATACGCTTCTCACCTGTGGATCAAGTAGTCGTAACATCCTCAGCGGACTGTACCATTAAATTGTGGTCCGTGGCAGACTTGAACTGCCTTAAAACTCTCGAGGGACATGAGTCGAGCGTTTTGAAGGCAGAATTTTTATCTGCGGGTATGCAAATATTAAGCGCCGGGGCGGACGGGCTTCTGAAATTGTTCTCGATCAAAAGCTCAGAGTGTGTAACCACACTAGACCAACACGAGGGCAGAATATGGGCTTTGGCTGTTAAAAAAGACGAATCAGGAATTGTTACGGGTGGTAGCGACTCAATTCTGATAAAGTGGAAGGACGTGACGGAGGAATTGAAACTGAAAAGACAGAAAGAGGCGGACGAGCTGGCCTTGCAAGAACAGAAACTAAGCAACTACATTCACAATGATCAGTTGTTGAAGGCCTTGAAATTAGCGTTGAGGTTGGATCGTCCCATGCAGGTGTTGAGGATTATACAGGGGGTGATTAAAAAGGGGGACACGGGTCTTGCCGACACTATTAGAGAGTTGCGTAATGACCAGAAGGAGAGCCTGTTGAAGTGTGCAACGAACTGGAATATGAACAGTAAAAATTGTCAGCCGGCACAGTTGGTGTTGAATATTTTGTTGAACGAACTGCAAACTGGTGAGTTTAGGCCTGTGGGACTAAGTTCTTCGATTGAAGGGGCCTTGCCATACACAGAGAGACATTTTAAAAGGTTGACGCAGTTGTTGCAGGATTTGCAATTTATTAATTATACCGTTAATTGTATGCAGCCTCACGCCAAAGCTGTAGATTAAGTGTTTTATTTTGTACTCTTTTGTAAATATTTGTTTTAATATAAGTATTTTTAAACTGTTTTTTTAATAATTTATTTTATTGTGTTTAATAATTCAACTATCTGATTCTGATAGAATAGTTTTTAACTGGTAAAAAAATATGCATTGAAGTGAAGAAACACTTCATTGGACAATGGCAGTGAAAGGTTGAATTGCCTGCATTCTGCTATGCATTGAAGTGTTTCACTCTATTTCAAATGATTATGATATAAATATTGGCATTCTCCAGGGATATATGTTTGGGCCACTAATATTTCTATTATTTGTCAATGATTTTCCATCTTCTGTCAAATGCCTTAACTATTATGTCTGCAGACGATACCTATACTATTGTGTATTGAATTTTTGCAATAAAAATATGGATTATGATGAAAGCATCGACATCAGGTGGCAGCCAAAAATGCGTGTGCTTCGTTGGTGCTAGAATTCCAATATTATTTAACTTCGTTATTACTTTACTTTTTTGCCCTAGGGCATAAAAGTAAATTTTGTGCTTTTTTGCCTATGGGCTGTAAGTGACGCTTTCATAACACTGACAGATGTCAAAAAATGACAGAGCTAGTAGTATGGAAAATTATTTAGTTTATATTTTCTATCGCTCTCGTTAGCCTGCTTTGCATTGTGTCATTCAATCATGAGTTATGCTATAATAGTTTGGGGAGATGCTGCGGACTTTGATAAGGTATTTGCTATTCGGAGGAAATTAATCAGACTTAAAGCATGTTTAAGATATGCAGAGCATTGTAAAAATGCTTTTATTGAATTTGGCATATTAACATTACCTTCGCTATAATATGTCTTGGAATGTTTAACATATATTAAAATAAGTTTATCCTACTCTACTTATGTGAATCAACATGACCATAATACAAGAACTTAAAAATAATATTACCCCATATTATAGATTAAGTAAGTCACAAAACGGACCAAATTATCTAGCAATTTAAACGTTTAATAAATTACAGTCATAAAAATATTGATAATTTAAAAAAATTTCGAAACGCAATAAAAACTTTTCTCATAAGAAAGGCATTCTACCACTACAGCGAATTTTTGGAATGTGATATTTTGACAATAAATGTATGTTAGTGTTCGTGTTTGTTTGCAAAATTTTGTTATATACACACTCTTCTGTTTGTCAACAACATATATGATTATTTGTTGTTTATCTTTTATATTTATTTGTGATATGTTATTTATGAAATTACCCAATCTAATATTGACTTGTGTAGGTATTTTTGTACATTAACGCCACGCCAATAAATTATTACTATTAAATTATTATTATTATTATGTCGCAATAATGTCGCACTGATAGACTTACATTTGTCATTTTTAGTGGTGTTCTATGTTTAATCTGCATAGGCACTGGTTTTATTAAATTATTTTATAATTTTTATGTCTAGAGGTTTATATTTTATTAATGGAAATTATATTATTTTTACTGCTCTTTGTTGTCTATTTATATCATGGAAAATTATATTTATTTGAATACATTTTTATTTTTTTTTATAGTGAAAATTAATGAGTTTTATTTTTGATTTGATTGTATCGCCACCGAGTCTTTTTATCATCAAAAATTTAAATTTCTCACTTTTCGATACTTTCTATTGAAATTTGGTACGTTTTTAGTGTGACTTTCGTTGAAAGAAAGTGTTGCGGCAGCACATTTTCACATATCAGTGAATTTGTTTGTACCCTCACTGATTTGCCCCAATAATTCAACAAAACAACATTGCAACAGAAAAAATTAATAAACCGTTCTGAAATAAAGCTATCATTTCCGTGCCAAAGGTATATACAACTAATTAAACAAGTAGGTGTATCACGTGTTGCATAAGCAGGGATTGTATCGTATTCATGTCTTTCAGTTTGGAAGAAAAGTAGGCTTTGGAAAAGTTTAAATCGACATGTAATGCTTCAAAACAAAATATGTGACGATGACTTTTTTTAAATTCGATTTCTGGTGACTGTTTTGTAGAAGCGAGTTTTTTACCAGTGTGTGTGTGTGTGTGTGTTGTGCTTTTTTTGGAAACATTATACATAAACAGTGTATTTGTAAGTATTGTTTCATTAATTAATTATACTTTGACGGGTCCATGAAAAATGTTTAATTAATTGCTTGCAAGGTGATAAATAAACCCCTGAAAAGGAAAATTTATAGATTTTTGTAGGTTAAGAGGGGACGGGGGGAGTTTATATCACTGATTGATTAATATTAAATTACATGTATACCTTTACAACATTTCATTAGGTAACAATTTTGTCAAAAAGTTTTTTTGCAGAAGTAGATTCACAGGAAAATGTGTTGTTGTTTATTCACGTTGGCCGTGAGCAGAAAATTGTTTGTTCTTAGGAGATGATCCTTCCCCATCAGGTTACTTTAACTCAAATCTAATGAGTTTTATCTGCTTTTACCAGTGTACTTTATTATCTCGTGTATACTCAGCGTTCATTTTGATGATTTTGATGAGTTTAGTTAGTATCAAATTCTTATTTTGACATCAATAATTCATTTTTATACCTAGCTTGATTACCAAGTTCACTATCTCTTTTATTTTCATAGAAGAATCATCTGTAAACTGGAAAAGGGTTGTATCTCAATATATGATTTTACATTTGCTCTTATAGCACTCAGCACTTTACCATTACAGAATAGGTACAAGAAATAGAAATAAACTTCATCAACTTTAAATTGAATTAGAGACACTTAATAATAAAGTCCAGTTCTTTTCATCTTTCCCCTCGCCTTCTACTAAATGGTTATAAGGCATATTATGTAAAACTATTTGTGAAATATCTAGTTTACATAAGCGTTTTATGTGACTGAAGTTCAAAATGTTGAAAAATAACTAGTGGAGTCAAATTAGGATTTTGATGTGAATTGTCTGGTCAAGGCATAGTCTAAGTGCCCGCGTATATAAATGCAATTTATACATATCCTCGTATAACTTCTTGTACGGCATAATTGCGCCTAGTCTATCACTTTTTTCCTCTGCGAGAATTTCGTAAACGCGGCGTTCCTCCTCGGCATGACAAAGACGATTTCCACACGTCGGACTGGAAAATCGGCAAATATATTTTGTCCGACAATTCAAAAATTGGATTCTACATATTTTTATTAAGCAATCTTGAAAAAATCAGCTGGTTGTCAATAAATGTTTTAAAGTTATGTTATGTTATGTTTAGGGTGGTTCCAAAACTTTTGTCGGACAGTTTGTAGAAATATATAGAATATATATGTAGAATCCAATTCTCAAATCGTTCGACAAATTATATTTGCCGATTTTCCAGTCCGACGCGTGGAAATCATCTTTTTCATGCCGAGGAGGAACGCCGCGTTTACGAAAATTTTCGCAGTGGAAAAAAGTGATAGAAATGCCGTACAAGAAGTTATACGAGAATATGTATAAATTGCATTTATGTACGCGGGCACCTAGACTAGCAGTTTTTCTGTTTTAAGGTGTTTAGGGGGTCAACTGCTTAAGTTCACAGGTCAGTTTTGAAGTTTCTGCGAGGTCGACGTATTGTTTATTTAAACAATTTAATTTTTGAGACCGTGTTTTCCATCGGTTTTTTTTGAATATCTCGAAATCTATAAGTCCTATGGAAAAAAATAAATAGAAGGGAACTGTACGATTAAAGTACATAAACTATAATTTATTCCAATTATTATTATTTAAAAAAAATGCAACTTTGCAAAATTAAGTATGCGTTTTTAAACGAATCACTGTTCTTTCAAAAATAATGGATAATATTCAATGAAATTTTTCTAAAAATACAATCACCAGTAAAAATTTCAAATCAAAATAGTAATCATTTTGATTTGAAATTTGTACGGTTCAAATATACAATTGTTGCTAAAACTTTGCAGCCTTGTGAAATCCTGCCACCAAGACCAAGAAATGGGTATGATGGCTCAAATTGTAGCATTCTATAAGTACTTTAAGATCACGGAGAAAAACATTTTTTTTTCAAAATTTAAATCCCTTTTTATTACAGTTGTTTATAGTTTTCTAAATTTCAGTTATAAACAAATTCAACATGTCAAATAACTCTCTGGTTTTTTTATGAAATCAAAAATGGTAAAAGAGTAATGAAAGGATATTAAAAAAGCAAACTTTTGAAAAAAAAAAAAATGAATGCTCTACTTGCATTTGGAGATACGTTAGTTTTTACGTTTAGGTCACTTATAAATAAGTAAACATATCGATATTTCTTCTTGAAATTTGGGCTGGTTATTCTCCAATGTTTATTATTTCGTTTCTGCTATTTGAAGATAATCCGAAGCTACAATTGTTAAAATAACATCATATAAAGCGGCTTTGAGAACATAATGCACATTTTCAATTTTTTTTATAACTTTTTTAATTTTTGTCACGAAAATGGTAAACCAACCTACAACTATCCTTATGTTCATGTATACAGCCTTGTAAAATTTTAAATATTACTGATACAATAAAAAAAAATGTATTTCGGGAACAGGATTTGAACCCGAGACGGCCGCATCCTGAATAAAAATAGTCGCCTTACTCACTGGGCTAAATAGCGATTAATGTTCGGTTTATAAAAACATAATATAACATTAAGGGCCAGTTGTGTAATATCGGATTAAACTGTGGAGTGCGGATTAAACTACGGCCTTGAAAAAAGTCTGTTTTAGAATGTCGTTAATTTTGTTTTTATATGTAATATGATGGATTTATTCGAAATATTTGATTAGTTATTATTTATTTATTATTATTTACTGTATAATGACGACGAAGAAATTATATTAATGTAATAGGTGTTCGAAGTTCTAAGTTTAAACTGCACAGTTTAATCTAACATTATAATACTGGCCCTTAGACATACTTGGTGATTTTCGGATCTCTAACAAAATCGCCAAAGACCATTTTCGGGCCTCTATACAGTATCTTTTAACAATTGTAACTTTGGATTATTTTCAAGTAGCAGAGACAAAATAATAGACATTCGAGAATTACCACTCCAAATTTCGATAAGAAATATCGATTTGTTTATTACTTCCACATCCAGTGGAAGTATAGTAACGACAAAAAAATTTTTTTAAATTTTTATTGTTCAAATAGGCTTAAAATGTCAGAAAACGTCGAGATTTTAAGTTTGAGCGAAAAAAAATTTCTGTCTGTCGGTCTGTCTGTCGGTCTGTCTGTCGGTCTGTCTGTCTGTCCGTCTGTCTGTCCGTCTGTCTGTCGGTCTGTCTGTATGTCGGTCTGTCTGCCTGTCTGTCGGTCTGTCTATAACTTTTTTTTGTGCGCACGTTTACTCTGGAACCGTTTAAGATATTGACTTGAAATTTGGTACACGTATGTACTTTAACGAGATCTGGAACTAGATTATATTTTCATGTTGTTCCGACGAAGGGTTGGGGGGTAAATTGGGGTAAATTTGGGGTAAATGGGTAAATCAAGCAGGTAGGGGTCCATAAAATTGGTATTTAGTATATACAAGAGAAGCTAAGGTCTCAAAAAAAATTTTGGCATTAGCCACCCCCATTACCCCCCCCCCCTTATTAAAGGGGATGAAAAAAAATGTGATTTAGTGTATGTACAAGAACCAGAAACCTCAAAATATTTTTTTACTTCATCCACCCCCACTACCCACTACCACCCCACTATCACCACCCCCACCCCACTACCGATGTGGGGTATCGTTTTATGGGTTTTTGGGGTAGAGGATTTTAAATATTATATTATTAAAGTTCCATAAACAATTATTTCCACATACACAGTTTTTTCGTTGTGAGTGACTTGGATAGATAATCTGGATGTGGAAGTAGTGATTCCTTGGGCAGCGGTTTTTATAAATGACCTGAACGTAAAAACTAACGTATCTCTGCTCCAAATGTAAGTAGAGCCTCAATTTTTTTTTAAAGTTGGCTTTTTAAATCTACTTTCATTACTCCTTTACCGTTTTTGATTTAATAAAAAAAAAACAGAGAGTTATTTGAATTTTCAATTTGTTTATACCTAACTACAACTGCTATAAACAACTGCAGTAAAAAGGGTTTAAATTTTGAAAAAAAAAATTCTCTTTCCCTGATCTTAAAGTATAAAACGAAAATATTACATTTCAATCCTCATCACTGTCTTCATTTATAACTCGGATTTCATGCGTGCTGAAGATTTTTGATAATACATCTGCTGGTTTTACTATTTTAGAAAGGTATCGAACGTAAGATAAGTAATATATTACAGTGGCAATTCAAACAATCAACATGTTACTTAGCAGAATTAATTGGTGATTCTGAAAATATAGATCTGCAATATTGTAAAGAAACTCCGGAAATATTAAAAATTCGAATCCGCTCAAGACATATCAAATCAAAAATATACAATGTATACATTCAATACCAAGCTGACATTAATGATGTAGATGCCATAACATGTTGGTATTGCGATTGTCCCAATGGTGCAAGAACTCAGGGGTGCTGTTCTCATGTTGCCACTGTAATATATTACTTATCTTACGCTCGATACCTTTCTAAAATAGTAAAACCAGCAGATGTATTATCAAAAATCTTCAGCACGCATGAAATCCCAGTTATAAATGAAGAGTGATGAGGATTGAAATGCAATATTTTCGTTTTATAATATATGAATTTATTTTCTTCACAATAAATAGAATTAATAGAATTATAATGAAAAACACATTTCAAAAATATAAAATATATATTTTTGAAATGTGTTTTTCATTATAATTCTATTAAAAAAAAATTAGAAATAATTAAGAAAAAAAAAAGAAAATAAACAAGAAACAGGGTTGAAAAAAAGTTGAAAAAGTAAACAATAAAAATTATAAAAATATTAACTGAAAAATAGAGGCTAATTTTTAAAATTCTTTATTCTTTATTCTTTATTCTCAATTAATTGTATAAAGGAAAAAATAATACAAGTAATTGTAGAGAGCGTCAGGTTAAGAACAAACAATACATGCACAAAGTTATATAATATACATACAAATATTACATACACAACGATTATTGTATATAACGTCATTGGACAACATATATGTGTCTAATACACATAAAACAAAACAACACAGTTAAAGGCAACTTAAGTTTAACGTTAATTAAAGAAAAATTCTTCAAGAGTGTAACAGTTTTTATCAATAAGTCAGGTTTTGAGCTTTTTCTTGAAAATAATAATGTTTTGAGAATTTTTTATCTCAGTTGGCAAAGCATTGAATATTTTGCAACCGTTAAAGTAGATACTTTTTTGATACCGTGCTGTCGAATGTTGATCAGGTATAAGATTATTTTTAAATCTTGTGGAGTAACTGTGGTCAGTCAGATATTTTTGAAATGTTTGCAAATTTTTATAAACAAAGCAGCCCAGTTCATAAATATATGTACCAATTAGTGTTAAAATTTTTAAATCTTTGAATGCTGTTCTGCAAGATTCTCTTTTTGACACCTTAGTTAATATTCGCAGTGCATATTTTTGTAGGGTAAAGACACGTTGAGAGTAACTACTTATTCCCCAATTAATGATACCATATCGCATCTGAGAGTGAAAGTTTGCATAATAAAGACTAATTACAATATTTTGACTACAGTGGTTTACTAGTGATCGCAACGCATAGCAACAATTGCGTAGTTTATTACACAATTCATCAATGTGAATATCCCATTTTAAGCCAGAGTCAAAAGTGACTCCTAAAATTTTACCTGAGTTATGCATGTTGAACAGGTTAGAATTTTGGATATTTAAATTAGCTTGCGAAATTTGTTGCTTGAAAAGTATCGAGGTGGTTTTTTGCTTATTTAAATTGATTAGGTTTTTTTCAGACCAGAGAATGCATTTTTTATATATTTTTTCTGCCGAATTTATTGCTTCCGTGCCGTTGCTTTTCGTGATTAGAAAATTTGTATCGTCAGCATAACATACTATTTGTAAATTCTCAATTGGCTTTAAAAAATAAACTAGATCATTAGCAAAAATAATGTATAATAGAGGACCCAGGATGGAGCCTTGTGGAACACCTTGGGTTACCTTCCTCGGTTCACTTTTGACATCACTGATTTGAACAACCTGATCTCGATTGCTTAGGTATGATTTTATAAATTTTAATGGAGGCCCTCTAATTCCATACCTGCATAATTTTTCTAAAAGCAATTGATGATCTACGCAATCGAAAGCCCGGGAAAAATCAATGAATCAGTGGGCGCAAAAGTGGGCACAAATCCGTTTTTACCGGTTCATCTTAAATCTTTTCAATCTAAAAATTATTTGAAACCTCTATTCTTTAGGAAAATAAAAAAAATAATTAAACTGAAAGTTTTTTCTGAAAGGAATATCGAAAAATAGCGAAAAAAAATATATTTTTAATTTTTTGACCCCCTATCACCCCCACAAAAATTATGAAAAAATTCATGAAGATAGATCTGATGGAGACACATCACATATATTTTTTTCATCATAACGTAGGCCAATAGGTTTTTTTTTAAAAACATTAAAAATTTTTGAAGCCTCAAAAAAAATTGAATTTCCCGCCAAAAATTTTGAAAAAAATTGTACTTCAAGCGCGCGTCGAAGACCTTCAATTTGACGCAAGAAAAACTGAAAAATCTTTTAATGCGGCTGAGATACGTGAAAAAAACGAAAAATTTTCGTGATCCAATAAAACAGTTTCTGGAGCACCTAAGTAAATCAAAATATGGGAAAGAGCACGTCTTTTTGTTCTCAACAAACCTAGTTGGGTGAGATTTCAAAAAGTAAAAAGGCCGATCACCCCCCCCCCCCTTATGCGCCAAGGCCCTTTGCAAATAATTAAATTTTTGTGACTTTCTAGATTAGGTATGCAAAAATTAAAAAAAATCTGTGTTATAACTTCGAATCAAATAAAAATGGGACCACCATTTTCGTGTTTTTTTGGCTTAGTATTGAACCTAGTGTACGCTCCCAGAGTTTGTCTCTTTTTATAAAATCTTTTTATAAAATCCACCACTGTTATAGTCACAAGAAAACACCGATAATTTATTATTCATAATGGAAACAGATTTACAAGATACAGAATATCACTTCCATAAGCTTGTTTCAGTATTACATTAGACAGTTATTAATGAATAAAAACCACCTGGAAGCTAGCATCCCTTTCGTGTGCCGTTTGAATGCAATCAACACAATACTCTAGTAGTGGTTTAATCACGAGGGTGTGCGAGCTCGTACATAACTAAAGAATTTCTGGGAACAGAACAAAACAATTTTTCAGCGGAATTTTATTGCAGGCCAATATTTTTATTGTGGAAATGCTTTGCGCAGTGACGTACGGTGTGTCAAAACTCGAATGTAGTGGACATTGGTCTTAACATTGAATATTTTCATTTTATTTGTTATTTTATTTGTTTTACCTATTAGTAAAATAAAAAGACATATACGCTTTTTAATTTAATTAATTTAACTTTATGTGTATCCTGGAATTTTTAAATGAATATTATTACATTTTCTCACGTTTCGGTTTATACAGAGCTCGGGAATTTTGTCTCTGTGACAGGAATCAGGGTTGGCTCTAGGTCAGCGTGGAAAGATTTTTATGTAAGTATGACAGAATATATCTTGCACTTTGTTTAGTACCGCCGTACACTAGAATCTAATGTTGAGACTCGGTCGTCTACGTCTTTAGGTAATTGTCAGTACGTTTCACAAATGTAGTAGATTTCCGATGAAAGTGGGTTACGTATTAACATTGTAAAATGAAATAAAAGTTACTTTATCATGTTGTGTACATTTGTGATGCACACAGTACATGGCAGTTTTATGCCATTAATCCTTTGTTATGTACGATTTAATATTGTATAAAAGTAGTTTATTGTGATGGGAAAAAAAATGTTTTATGTTGCCAGCAGCTTATTGGGTTTTTATATTTAATCATTATGAAAATAAACATAATTAACACGTCACACGTATTAAACAAAACACAGGGAAGTATGTGTTTGATTCTAAATTGTTTTTTTATTTGCTAGGTATATATTACATGTTTTTGTAAGAACCATTACCGTTTTTTATGTTAAATTTATTATCAAAAATACATTGTAGCTGGCTATGAAGAATATTTCACAATTTCGTCGTTTTTCTGAATGTTTCAGTAGGTGTTTGCAATATAATATTATGTCTATATGAGAGCCGTCTCTGGCACTGAGATAAAATTCCCGAGTCCTGTATTAACCATCCTTAGAGAATTTCAATAAACTGAAACGTAAGTAAATATAATAATTATCATTTGAGAAGACTGAAAATCTCAGAATATACATTAGTTACTTATGGAATCATGTCTTTTATGTTTTTTGTGGATTGTTTCCTGTATCAAAGCCAAAAAGATGATGTGTGTTTTTTTTTACTTACTAAAATTCATAAAAATACTTTCAGCCAAACAAATGGTCTGTTTAACCATTTTTGAAAATAATTAATACAGTATTTTTCTTGTCATGAATATTTTGACCTTATCAGAGTGTAAGTTCAGATTAAAGATTTTTGTAGCCCCCCTCCCTCGCCTCTTAAAAACACGAGATGGAATAAACATAATAATTATTACTAATTATGTATACATTGTATACGATACCTATTTAAGAGGACTTTCTACAAGCTTCAACATTCGCGAAGGTAGTTATTAGCTTTGGAACGTTCATTTTACTTCTACATCCACGTAGAGGAGTATAGTAACGGTAAAGAAAGATTCTATTTTGTTCAAATGAGCTTAGAATGTCATTAAACGTCGAGATTTTAAGTTTGAGCAAAATAATCTTGTATCTGTCGGTCTGTCTGTAATTTTTCTTGTACGCATGATTACTCTGGAACTGTGTATGATATTGGCTTGAAATTTAACTATATACTAGAACGAGATCTGGATTATATTTTCATCATAAAATATTAACACAAATATACAGGGTTGATCAAAATTTAATTGAAGTTAGATAAAAATCATAAATTTCTTAAGGAAAATTGTCATTCCTGCTGGTAACGATTACACATTACAGAACTTTTGGTACCTACTAAATAGAGCTTTCTGAATATCCGGGTGGCCCTTATCATAATATTTAAAACAAATAAGACATTTTGAAAAATGTGATTTTAATGAGTTTACAGCACCCTACCCTGTATGATGTATTATTGGACATATTGACGTTTTCGTATTTTTTATATGAATTACATTGGAACAAATAGTATATTAAAGTATAAGTGGATATTAAGGTCTTTAAAACACGCGCGATTTTTCGAGCACGACGGCGCAGCCGGAGTGCTCGAAATAGAGCAAGTGTTTTAAAGATCAGTTATCCACGAATACTTTACGCTATTTTTTTTTATTGGTACACTTTGAAATCATAAATACTGGTATTATTACTACAAAAAATGGAAATAAGAATTAAGAATGTAAAATGGTTGAATTCGTAATGTGACATCAGGATACGTCAGTGTCATGAAAATGAGAAAACAAAAATTAATTTGCAATCTGTCACATAGGATTAATTATTGTCACTACAGTTGTCACTGATTGTATATTGCTTTAAAATGAGTTCTAACATTGATTACTTGAATAGAAAAGCAGAATCGCGGTTAATACCGCAAATATCGGAAGACGCTTATAAAAAGAATACGACAAGTTCATCAAATGGATGGAAGAGCAAAAGTTAACAGATACAGATGAACGAGTTGTACTTGCTTACCTTTGATGTTGTCATGGTAACTTTAAAACACGCGCGTTTTTAAAACTTGGATTTAAACACTCTGAGGCGTACTTTAAATAAGCAAAATAGGGTACCAATAAAAAAAAATAATTTTAACATATTCGCTGCCATTTAGTTTGACAAGTAAAATTCGAATTATTTTTCGTGCAACACTGTATAAATTGTTCAAAATAGTATAAATGTATCCAAAATGTGATCTTTATTTCAAAAATGCAAAAACATACAAGGTGGTCCATTTAGAAAAGACTATTGGGGCCATTTCCGGTGAAACCGGAAGTGATAAATATGGCGGATAGGTCTGAAAAAGCTGAAAATCTTACTTAATTTCACCATACAAAATTTCATCCCGATATCTTTAAAAACAAGGAAGTTACAGGAGTGGCCACTATTCGTTTACACCCGGTATATGTATATAAAAAAACAAATTCATTCACATAACCTTCAATTTTGATGTCCACCATTTCTTCGCTAGAACTAATATTTATTGTGAGGAAAATAACGCCTTACACCCCAAAGAGAAAACACGAAGCAGCTACGGACACGTGTTTCGGAATTATTGTTCCTCAGCAGCGTAGCGTAGCAAGAAAAAGGATCTGGAAAGGACAGATAGGAACAATAATTGAAGGTTGAAAGCATAGTACTGTGAATAATTGAAGGGTGAAAACACAGCACTGTGCTTTCAACCTTCAATTATTGTTCCTATCTGTCCTTTCCAGATCCTTTTTGTTGCTACGCTACGCTGATAAGGAACAATAATTCCGAAACACGTGCCCGTAGCTCCTAGTTTCCTCTTTGGGGTGTAAGGCGTTATTTTACTCACAATTTTTTTGACCCTATTAATTCCTTCCTAATATTTATTGACATATTTGCAAAAAAACAAAAATGTTACATTTTTTCTAAAATCCCTTTACAGTTTAAAATACATTTTTTTTTCTAAAGCGAGTGCTGTAAGGGGACGAAAAAATTTGAACGTGTAGGTCTATATATTAATGCAAAACAGTATATGGGAATTTTTTTTTTTTAATGACTGACTACTTACATTAACAAAATGGCGACATTTTTATTAAATAAAAGTGGAAAAGTGCATTGTTTCTGTCAGAACTTTTTTATATTTTATACTATAGAAATTTAAAAAAATTGAATGCCTAATTGGACTTTCATTTTGATTGTCAGCATTTTTAACGTAAGTGCCACAGTTTCTAAGATATTTAACATTTAAACTAAATACTTCGTCTTATAGAGGTTCGGACGCCCAGATCTCCGAAACCATTAACCCTACGAAATTCTCTTTCGGCTGTAATGTTTTTGTTTTTTTTTAGTTGCCACCTCCTGATGAGGTGGTCGCGGTCAGTTATTACAAGTTGTTCCCACATATGAAAGTCTAGAGGTCTCAAGTCTGGAAACCCTGCTGGTCGCAATGTCTAAAAAGATCGATATCTCAAAATCTGTGATATTTTGTATAATGGTACTATATAAGGTCATATAGGTTCTAAATACACCTTTTATCACCCCTTAAATCTTTACGTCGATGTACCTAATACCTTGTCTAATATTTTATTGTCATTACTTAAATTGTGTTAAGGCGTAATCCTCGTAATTGCATTCTGAGGCTATTAGAATGTGGCTGAAACAAAATAAATTACAATATGTAATGTATCACGCAAATGTACCAACTAAACCTTTCTTGCTAATTATATGATTTAAAATCAAATTCCTAACTTCTATTAGACTACGTATACTGACCTTATTATTTACAATAACTTCTTGACACCATTAAATTACAATTATCGACTAAATTATTTCTAACCGTAACTTGATAATCCCCAAAAAATAAATAATTCTCCAAGAAGGAAATAATACTGTTCCTTTCTTCGCAAAGCGAAATCTTAGATTCGTACATTTAAAAAATGTGCCGAAGTCTCCGGTTAATCATCGTATTTGCATGCCGTCTCCAACACCCCACAATAAAATAATAAACCCGTTAAATTCCATTGACAAATTCTTTGAGAATGCTCGCAATGAATCTGCGCGTCCTCTCCTCTGTTATACAGCATGTTAAAATGGCCAAATTCGAAATCGGGCGCGATATCGACTGGCTTCTACCGGGGCAGCTCGACAATTATGTCTCACCTTCACGTAGCCGGAGAGCGAGACTCTCGAAATATATAAGATAAAAGTAACGCAACTCGCGGAAATGCAAAAACTGAAGTCGTTCAAGTTCGGTCGCGAATCGGTTCGAAATTAAAAATCGGAAAAATTTGCACTTTCCTACTTTTTTTTATGAAATTTCTAACAAAACAGTATTTTACATTTCTCATCGTATAATTTTGTTTCTAACAATTGGCCTGGCTTGAACATTTGGACAAATATATTCTGAAATATGATGAATGGATTGCCATACATTAGTATATTATGCAACCACCATTGGCTATTAAGACACAATGTCATAATGAATGCGGGTGTCTTAATAGCCATTAAATGTGAGTTGCATACACTATTTTTTCTACGACGTCATAATAAAATAGAAAATCAACATTTTGTTTCTGAAATTTATCAATTATATAGATTACAAATTAGGAAATATTATGAAAACTTAGGAAATATTATGAATTATTATTTCAATTTCACTTTCACTATCACACATGTTCACTGATTTTATTTGCAAGAAGCACAAAGTTTGAAAATTTGCTAGGTAAACAGTAAGTATGACTTGTCAAAACTGATAAATTTTAGATGTCAGATATGCAAGAGTTGATATTGACAGAATATTGCTGTGTGTCGCGTATCTATTGGTTACAAACTTGTATCTTAATGGAAATTTTTAATCTTAATGAATCTCATTGAACTTTGAGCACTGCGTTAAATTCTGCGTTAACGCTACAGCAGACCGCGTAGAGAACGTAAAATGACACGATGCGGTGTTAAAAGATTACATTAATATTATTTAGACAATAAAATTCTGCACTAGCACCCAATAAATACATTTTTATTACTCGATATATGTACATTTGTCATATGTAATATCACTAGTGCTTAAAATTTTATCGAAAATTTTTTCGAAAGCGTGTTGCCTGGTAATATAGAGTGCAAATTGGCAGTTTATTATCTGATTAAATCACGACCGCTTTAGCGGGAGGGATATAAGCTTTGATAATAAACTGCCAATTTGCACGAATTATATTAACTAGGGGCAACTTAGCTTGAGAAAAAATTTTTAGATAAAATTTAAAGCACGAGTGGTATTTGAGGAGAATATTTCACGAATAAATAATTCATTAAGTACATCTTCGATATTATGTTTTCTCATTAATTGCCTTCAGACGTTTTCTTGTCACTTTTTAGAGTTTACTGACCTTTATTTTCAATTTCCTCATTAATTTAATATACAGAAATATTTCCAAACCGACTCATATTGTCAAAACAGCAAATCTGAAACAAACGCAGTAGAAACAATGGAGGTTCCCTATATTTTAAAATAATCTAGTGACGTTTCTATGGCAACTACTAAATAAAACGAGTAGAAACCTTAGATATTATAATATATAGACTGGCTTAACACCTTTCCTGGCGTTTCTGAGTTGCAATATGACGAGGAACGATAGAGAGAGCACTACATCTTTAATCTGCGAGTACTACGTTATTCCCGATGTCCCGCCTATTTATTACTATCCACTCATGGTTCCGAGATTGACATAGAGAGCGCCATCTAGCGCTACCGTTACTAGAGTTATATTCCATAATAATTGTTCATTGATTCATATTTACGTATTTAATACTTATTTTTAACTTACGAAGTTTACAAATTATGTTGAGGTTTGCTTCGTTAGGCAGAGTGAATTTTAAATACAACAAATTAAAATATTGCGCAGCTTTGATTCAACTAGTTACTTTTTGATAGATTACCGTATGTAAGTAGGTACCTAGGTACATTTTTAGTTTGTTTCCAGAGCGAATGTGTTTACTTGACATTTATAATAAATGATTTGCTTAACTTTGTAACTACGTTATTGAACTATTGAAAGCTGTGCTTGACTTGTTCCTGTATTATGAGCTAGGTATATTAAGTACAATCTTTGTATATTATTGTTACCTGATTGAAAAGTAGGCAAATTGAAATAGTTACAGATAGGCAAGGGTTATAGCCTATATATTTCAGACAGGCTTCTCTTTGGAACTGACGATTGTTTACTATATATGTGGTGTGTTTATGTTTGCTAGTACATAATACAATATTACAATTTACAAGGTAAGTTAACAATTAGTAATAAGCTAGAGAAGATATTTATAGATAAAATTTAAAAGCGTGAGTTGCCCTATTTGCCGAAAATATTTCACGAAACAAAACGTCAAAAAATTATCGCAGTATTTGCCGCTGCAGCGACATAAAAAATTAGAGCGATAAATTTTGCATGTTGGTACTGTCAAAAGCCGACCTAGCTTGAATTACCACTAATAATGACATTTGATTGGTGCAATGTTGTGAAAAAACGGGCTCTCATTGGCTTATAGCGTTATTGAGTGAAATAATCTTCAATAAATAGCTTATGGAATATGATACACTTGCTGTCGCAGAAAAATATGCTGTGCTACAAATGAAGTATTTGCATTTACAAAATAGTATTGTATTATATTGACAAAGGCCGGTTTTGCATTTATTGGCATTATGTTGTAGTCTTTTCTGTGATATCTAAATTTTAAAAAATAGCATTTTTGACTGAACTAAGTATGCAGGGAATTTTGTAAATGGTACGCTGTAGATACCCTCGACAATATGCGCTTTCCGTAGGTATGGTAAGCCCTTAAAAGTAATATATACTTAACACTAGCTGCGTTTCCGACAATGTCGTTCCAACTCCTGTCATGATTGGAAATGCAGCAAATGCTGTAAGGAGAAGGTGTCAAAAATGCATAGATGTCAATGGAAGACAATTCGGACATTTATTGTAGTTCCGTTTTTCCTTTTTTGGCAAAATTTTTTTATATTATAATAGACTAAGAGCTAGTGAACATTTCGCGTCATTACTCGAAGTAGGCTAAAAATTTGCCAACAGGTTGCCATAGGGGTAAGTTGCCATCTCGAACGTTTCGACTTGGCGATGGGAAGTAGGGGATGTGAGAACACCCCAAAGTCGTAAAATAGTAGTCGAAATTTTCATTATTGCAAGTTGGTTGAAACTTCGTACTTTGCTTGAATTAATGAATGAATAACCATAAAAATTGTGAGACAAAAATTCCAGGCAGCAGGGGGTGTAAGAACACCCCAAACATGTATTTTTTTACGTTAAATTTTTATTATTTGCTCCTGTCTGACAATTGAGTATGTTATTCTAAAGACCATTTTGACCGTGTAATTTAATTGTCAGACAAAAATTCGGGGCAGCACACCATGTAAATACGTTGCAAACTTTTCCAGAGCCGGATTGGCAGGTAATATAATACCGGGAAATGGTGTTTGGTGACGGCCCCTCTACAAGTTGATATACAAAAAATTAATGATACAGAAAATTAAATACTGGAATATTTTATATTAGCTGTAATCGTTTGAGGTAGCCTCACCAGGAATATGTACAAAGAGATTCTGGAATGTTCCAGAATGCGCTCGGATTTTATAGAATATTACAGAAATTTAATCATGAAAGTTTATACTGTGCAAATATGCTTATTGTAGAGAACAAGCTGTATCTCCGGTTCTACTAAGCCGATTTCCATACAACTTGGCTTAGATGTAGGCCGATTTTGATGAAATAAAAACTAAATATTACTCCAATTTTAGATAAATTTACCTGCGAAAACCCTATTCAAATTGTTTCAGTAGTTTCTGCATTATGCGCGTTCAAACAGACAAAAATTTCAAAAACTATCCTAATGTATTCTATTACTCATCTTACATCCCCCCAGATAATTTTTTCAAATGTTTTCAATGTACAGACACGCCAACTTTACAGATTTATTATGCAGTGTGACTCACTTAAGATGAAGACACCCTTATAACTTTTTTATTTTTTTTGAATAAAATTTTATTCAAGTATAGAACAAATTAGGATTTACTTATGACCAGAAAAACATTCGCCTCCTACAAATGCACCTGCGGTACCAAAATATGCGGAAAAAATAAAAAAATCATATTAGACACTTTTTTATAGAAAAATTTTGTTAATGAAACTTGTTCAGAATTGTCCAAAAGCCTTATGTCCAAAATTTGATCAAAATTAAAATATTGAGTAATTTAAATTTTAAAAATTATATATATAAAATATAAAATTAAATAAAAATAACTATTTAAAAAAAAAACTGCAAATTGCTTGCCAACTACGTGGCAGCTTTGAGTTTAATTTCAAACAAAATTGTCATAGTACAGTTTTCTAAAAAAAAAAAAAACATTTAAATGATGCTTTCAGACTTAGGCATTATTTTAATCAAAATTTCAATATTTTTTTTATTTTCATTAAATTTTGGAAAAATTCTGAACAAGTTTCATTAACAACATTTTCCGATAAAAAATGCCTAATATGGTTTTTTTATTTTTTCTGTATATTTTGGTACAGCAGGTGGCTTTGCATTTGTAGAAGGCGAATGTTTTTCTGGTCATAAGTAGATCGTAATTTCTTCTATACTTGAGTGAAATTTAATTCAAATAGGAAAAAAAATAAAAAAGTTATTAAGATGTCTTCATCTTATGTGAGTCACACTGTATGTGTAGACGAGAAACTATATTATACTATGTGTTTAATTTACATAACAAGATACAAAAATTAATTAACATTAACATTTAAGTAAAGTAGCCTTGCAAGAAGGCTGCTTTTGCAAGACAATTTGTCTACAATAGTCTCATTAGAAATGTTCGCCAGGAAAGCTTTTTCGATGGCCATGATCATAAATTGATCCAAATGATCTTGTGAATGATTTGATACGGAAATGACACAATTTTATAAAGGAATAGTAGGTATTCATTCTGATATTATTTAGTCAAATTTTAACAAAAACAAGAAATTGAAAATTTTGACTAGACTCACTCCCAAAATATAAAAAAAAAACAAAATCATTGCTCTACAGAAATCGAAATCTCTTTTTGAAATATATGGCGCGCTTGAGGTCACTGGCGGCCGGCCGAGAGGAAAGTTTGCAACGTATTTACAGGGTGTGCTGCCCCGAATTTTTGTCTGACAATTAAAATACACGGTCAAAAATTTCATCAGAATAACATATTCAATTGTCAGACAGGAGCAAATAAATAAAAATTTCACGTAAAAAAATACATGTTTGAAGTGTTCTTACACCCCCTGCTGCCTGAAATTTTTGTTTGACAATTTGTATGGTTATTCATATACCATAATTCAAGCAAAATACGAAGTTTCAACCAACTTGCAATTATGAACATTTCGACTATTTTACGACTTTGGGGTGTTCTTACACCCCCTGCTGTCTGAAATTTTTGTATGACAATTTGTATGGTTATTCAAGCAAAATACGAAGTTTCAACCAACTTGCAATAATGAAAATTTCGACTAGTATTTTACACCCCCTGCTGCCTGAAATTTTTGTCTGACAATTTGTATGGTTATTCATATATCTTAATTCAAGCAAGATACGAAGTTTCAACCAACTTGCAATAATGAAAATTTCGACTACTATTTTACGACTTTGTAATGTTCTTACACCCCCTGCTGCCTGAAATTTTGTCTGACAATTTGTATGGTTAATCATATACCTTAATTCAAGCAAAATACGAATTTCAACCAACTTGCAATAATGAAAATTTCGACTAGTATTTTACAACTTTAGGGTGTTCTTACACTCTCTGCTGCCTGAAATTTTTGTGTGACAATTTGTATGGTTATTCATATACCATAATTCAAGCAAAATACGAAGTTTCAACTAACTTGCAATAATAAAAATTTCGACTACTATTTTACGACTTTGGGGTGTTCTTACACCCCCTACTGCCCATCGCCAAGTCGAAGCGTTCGAGATGGCAACTCATTACCTCTATGGCAACCTTTTGGCAAATTTTTAGCCTACTTCGAGAAATGAAAGAAAAATGTTCACTAGCTCTTAGACTATAAGAAGTGTTGTTGTTGTTAACAGTTTTCCATGGCCTCCTCACAAATATATTAAATTTTTCGAAAGGTATCTAACCAATTTTTCTAGAGATAAATATGACATATGATATATCACTGCATAGCTAATTTAAGTTGTGATCGAGTAATGAAATAATTTACATTTAAAAAAACACAAGTTATGTCTATATCGCGAAAACTGAGACATGCATATTTTTCTTCTTATCAGCAACGGATTCTACTCAAAAAAGTGCCTTAAGAATGTGTTACTCTATTTTCGATTCGACGCTTGGTAATTGAGATGTAGAGGTCATCCAAAAATGCCAATTTTTCAATAACGCGAAAAAGCTAGCTCGAAAATCTAGCTCCGGATACCTATATTGGTTTTTGTCTATCTGTCATAGTTTTAGAGACAACCCCAAATCCTATCTAAATTGGTCCACCCTGTACAACTTGTATTTTTCTACAGACCTTTTTACAGATTGAAAATGGACGGAATCGTAAATGGTAAAAAAGGCTGTGTCAAAAGGCACTAAACCTCTTCCGATCTGCATCAAAAGCACATGTATGATACCAATATTATTAGAAATTACTAACAATATTACAATTTACAAAAAAAACACCTGTTATAACATGTATATAACTTTATACTAAATTTATTTTATTTATTTTTAAAATCATTTTTAAAAAAATGTGCAACGCTTCACGATTTTCCGTGTTAACCTAGGGCATCCAAACTCTTCCATTAATATTTATTTATTTTTCAGTCATATCAAAACAATATTATTTTTGCATAGAAGTACCGTTGAAAAGCAAAAGGGTTGAATATTGTAATAATAAAATATCTAGTTTTTATAACAACGAATGACAGATATAAAGGGATGGGAACATAAAATTTGTAAATAGTATTTTTCGTTAAAAAAAAAGATTTTTCTTCCAATTTTGCAATTCCAAATAAAATCGCGACCTCAAAAATATGGTGAGGTATTTTTATATAAAAATTAACTATCTGTTTTTGTATGTTGTGTGTTGCATAGCATGTGTCGAATTCAGCATGTGTCCCGTCCTTCGATTAACACCTACAAGTTTTACAATGAAAACAAAGCGTGAATTATTAAAATCCTCATTACAGTTAGTGTTTTAGGGGTTAATGAAAGTGGTGTTCAATTATCGTGGTTTATATTCGGCGGCCATTGGTGATAGGAGAATGTCAAAGGCTAACACAGGCCCACAAAATATTTTTGTGAGGAACGTCGGACCAGACCCAGTGTAGCATATGTTTTTGGGGTCGCTGAAACCGAATCTGAAACTTATTTTGCCCAATCACATCAGGATTTTTTTTTAATTTATTTTCAACTGGCTACGGGAATATTCGAAGATTTGGCGGAGGTGCCGGTATTATAAATTAACGCACAAACAACAAAAAACTATCTGTTTAAACTTTTCATATACCTATTTGGACAAAAGATTGTCATGCTGCTCTCAAATTGAGCATGTCTGCAAGCAGCTCAACAAGGGATTTTTTGCTATCCTTCAGCTCAAAAACTTGATGAATGAGCAGGTACTCTTGGGCGTCTATTACTCTTTATGCTATTCATGTATCTCATACAGTATTATATCTTGGGGTAGTGCAACTGAAACGAACAGTGTATTTATAGCGCAAAAAAGAATTGTGAGACTTATATTTGGGTTGAAATATAAAGAAAGTTGTAGACATTTTTAAACAAAAATATTTATTTATTAAGTTAGTGAGTTTTGTTACATATGTCACGCAAGAAAAATTTTCTTAAGTGACTTATACATAATAACTCACGTGTCTAATACAACATTTTATCCAACACTTTCATATAAATGCTTTTTCAGTGACAATGTCAAAGTCAACAGTGTTTCTCTAAAAATATAAAATACAAGTAGCTTATTGCTAAGTAGATTCTAAATAGGGATTGCAATACCGGTTAGCCGGTTAACCGGTTAACAGGGCAAAAAACACATGAAGATAATTACCGGTTATTTTAATTTTTTACCGGTTATTTCGGTAAATTCTGACCTTACGATATGTCACGTATTCAACGTTTCTATTTATGTCAGTGACTAGTATTCACTAAATACAGAGTGACTGTCCAAACACAGCACTTTTAACAATAAATAAATAAATAATATTATAAAAAGTAAAACCCAAACACCAAGAGAAATACAAGTATAAGAGACAGGAAATTGAATATTTCACTGCCGCAAATATCTGTGGAAAACATTTAGAAGTATGATATTACCAATTCTTATTAACTTCTCGATCTACCAATATCGATAGAGAAAAGGCATCTTTAGCTGATGGTATTCTGTGCACAAATATCAGACGACTAAAGGTGGGTAATGATTTGAGCATTTTTACTCGCACGAACGGTTTACGCGTAAAAATGATCAGATGTGTACTGAGCGCACGCATGTGCGCGTAGGTATTTTACTCGTACAAACAAGATCCGGCGGTTGTCGGTCTTTTGAAAAGAACAAAGGGTTTTCGTGCGCACAAAACGCTCAGTGTAGACAGTTATTTGCATTTATGTCACATGTCACATTTTCATATAAACTACGAAAATTAAAATGGAATGGAACAATGAATTAGCACTGCAATTGATTGATGAGTATGAAAGATTTCCTATTTTATGGAATCCAAAACATCCTATGCACTTTAATAGAATTAAGAAAGTAGATGCTTGGGATATGTTGGCTAAAAATCTAAATATTAGTCTTCAAAATCTTCAGATGATATGCGAATAAAATTTTGATAGTGACCACTGTGTTCCTGTAGCCTCATGTCGCGTAATAAATTTCATCCACTGTATGACTGCCGGCTTTGATATAATTTTGTCACCCACCATCGTTTAGGCTTTTTCTTCTTTGCCTCTGCTTCCAACATTAACCAGGCGGCACTTGCAATAATGATATTACGTCTGCTTTGCGACATTTCCACAAAAACACAGGTACGATAATTTGCGCACAAAAATTTAAATTAAGAAAACCATTTTCGCAAACGAATATATTTGCACGTTCGCGTTTTGTACGCGCACATTTTTCGTGTGAGTAAAAATGCTCAAATCAGTACCCACCTTAACAGATACAGCTTTGAACTAACCCCATTTTAAAAAAATATTGTATTTTTAGATTAGGTATTCAGTAAATGCCCTATTTGAGTTTATGTTTATAATTTTTGTTATTTAAGTTGATATTTTTGTTATTTACATAATAATTATTTATTTAAATTTATTTCATTAATATTTTTTCCTTTTGATAAAAAGCCTTTTGTTTGTTCATTATATTAATTATACGTATATAAAAATGTTTTTTGTTTTTAGATAATTTTGTACCTACATGGAAAAAGACAATTGCCATTTTCGCCATCGTTCTAAAAATTACCGGCAAATACCGGTTGTGGACTAAATATTCTATGATAAAGGCGACTTTAAAAGTATACAGGAACTTTGATATAACAAGATATGGAAAACTTCTGGCATACTTAAAAAGTCGATCAAGAAATTTCAAAATCCAAAAATGCCAATATTTTGGAAAGAGCAAAGAGCACATATCGAACAATATTTGATGGATGCCCCTGACGATAAGCATCTTATGTCAAAGGTAGGTGTTTATTATGATGTTCTTGCTTTTATGTATTTAATTGTTTGGGTTTTTTAGGTTGCATTGATATTGGGAGTTTGCAGTGCCTGCCGTTGCGGTGAACTGACCTACTTAAGCGTCGAAGATAATAATAATAATCTTAATAATAATAATAATCTTTATAAAACCCTTGTTTGCCAAATACAAAGAAATGGATAAGGTACGTCAAAAGAGGCCAGTGCCTAAGTTATTTTGTAGAACATTTACACAAAAAATAGAACATTAAATAACAATTAAAATAAATAAATAGACAATAAAAATCCAATGTGCTGTAAAAAAAATATGGTAATATACAATAATTAGGTATTGGGTACATTTAGTAAAAAGTCGAAATAGTTATACAAACATGAAACAAAAATCAATCATACTTAAAATATAATTAGGCAAGGTACGTATTACTTTGGGTAAGGTACAATTCAAATTCATTTAAATTGTAGAAACAGTTTTCTAACAATAAGGATTTTAACTGGTTTTTAAATCTAGACAAAGGGCATAAATTTCTAACTTTTCCAGGTAACATGTTGAAATAATTGGGTCCCGCGTAATCCGGAGATTTCTTATAAAATGTGTGCTTAAAACTATCAATGTGTATGTTGTTCTTTTTGAGCGTTGGATAGGAATGGAGGTTACAATTTTCAAATAGTTATCAATATTTTCATCAAGTATGCTGTAATAATTTAACAATGTATATTCCCGTAAGAGTTAGGATTTTTTTACTTTTAAATGTATTCCTACATGTCTCATTATAGGATAAACCAAATATGAGACGAATTATCCTTTTTTGTAGGATAAAGACCCGAAGCACGTCCGTAGCTTGTCCCCATGATACAATATTATAGGGGATGGATGAATATACCGTAGCATAATAGAAATTCATAAGAGATTTCTCGTCAAGAGATTTTTTTAATGTAGCTAAAGCAAAATAAGCGCTGTTAAGTTTAGCACAGACGGAGCCTAGTGAACTATCTAATGGGATACCTAGAAATTTTGTAGTTGTACTAGAAGTTAAACTAATGTTATTTATATTAAAATTTAGATTCAAATCATGCTTTCTGTAGGGATTCGTAAATTCAATCCATACGGTTTTACTCAGGTTAATAATTAGGTGATTCCTTGCACACCACTCCGTGAAAGATGTAAGTATCCTAGTTGTTAGGATGTTAACCTCGTCTCTGGTTTTTCAGATATTATTATTGTTGTGTCATCAGCGTACATAAACAACCTCCCCTCCTTTATATAGGATGGCAGATCATTTTTGTACAGCAGAAACAACAACGGTCCTAATACGCTTCCCTGGGGCGTACCAAGCTCAACATCAAATTGGTCAGAGTAGAAATCTTCAATTTTTACTACTTATTTTCTATGTGTTACGTAGGAGATAATTGGCACATGGATTCCCATACAATTCAGTTTTTTGGACAGAAAAAGAGGATTAATAGTGTCGAATGCGCGGGATAAGTCGAAAAAGACTCCCATTACCATATTTCCAGTATCTAGCTTGTTAATTATATGTTGCGTAAGTTCAGTTGTGGCTGTCTCAGTTGAAAATCCCTCACGGAACCCATGTTGACAGCTAGTTAATAAATTATTTTTATTAAGGTAATCGACTAGCCGAATATAGACAGCTTTTTCAAGAATTTTAGCGAAAGGACTGAGCGTTACAATGGCTCTATAATTTTCAAGTAAAGCAGAATCGCCCTTTTTGAACACAGGAGTTGTCTTAGATAACTTTAACTGCTTAGGGAACTGCCCATTGCTAACAGATTTATTTACAATGTAGGTATGTAGTGACATAGTTCGTATTTACATTCCTTAATTAGTAAAGTAGGTATTTCATCGTAACCAGTTGCAGGTTTATTTTTTAATTTCGCGATTATTTCTATGATTTCATATTCTAATAAGGGGTAAAAAAACAGCATATCCCACGTCAGGTTGCGTAGTGCAATCAAGAGTGTTTTGTGAAAAGTTGATCTCAACTATTTCTTTTATTGATGTGGCAAAGTATTTAGCAAACGTATTAGCAATTATATTTGTGTTGGTGACGAGTTCCTTGTTTGTGATTAGGTGTATTTTGTTTGTTTTTATTTGTTTCCTGTCCAATTGTAGGTTCACAAGTTCCCACATTTTTTGCTTTTGTTTTCTGCGCTACTTATTAAATTATTATGGAATTCTCTTTTACTAGTACTTACTTTTTTTCAAATTGTTTTTTTAATTCCTTGTAAAAGATAAAGAAACAATATCTATATATATCCATACCAGATACCAAGACGAATAAATCAAGAAGTTTCACAGTTTTAAATGAAGGATTTTCGGTAAACCCACTTGATTTGATTAGGAAATATGTGTCTTTAAGACTGCAAAATGTGTCTCACAAAAGATTTTTCGTAAATTTTCAAAGGGGAAAGTGCACTGTTCAATGCGTTGGATTAAATGAGCTCTCAAAAATTCCAAGAATTGTAGCTGATTATTTGCAATTGCCAGATGCAGATTTGTATACTGGCCATAGCATGCGCCGTCCCTCGCCAACTCTTTTGGCCAATGCTGGGGGTGACATTACCACCCTTAAATGTCACGGTGGGTTTAAATCATCCACCGTGGTGGAGGATTATTTGGAAGATTCAGTCTCAAACAAGATTGTTCTTGCTAAAAAAATACAGGGAGAGCAGCGCAACGAGTCAGGCGATACAATGTGACAAGTGAAAAAATATATGGAAAAATGTATAAACATGTAAAGAAAGATAAATTATACCCTTGAAAAGGCTGCGCACCGCCTGTTTGGGTCGCAGAGAACGGATTAAAGTGCTTTGACAATTTATCGGGTTAATTAGTTTGTATGTCTCTTGATGGTTGATCAAATGTTCTCAATGAACCAATAATATGTGCAGTGTTGATACTAGAAAATGGCAGAGATGGATAAAAAACCTTTTATTTTTTGGTTTTCTTCCCGGAGAAAAAAAACTATTTTCCTCAGAAAAATATTTTTTTTATCAGGAAGATTGTTATTGCTAAAAGAGATACAGGGAGAGCAGCGCAATGAGTCAGGAGATACAGACGTCGTTACTAGTATAGAGAAAAATTGTGTACAGGAGAACAGTTTTCTTTGTGAAAAATCGAATATGATGACAATAAATGTTAACATAAATATAAATAAATATGTGTTAGTGCATGGATTCTTTATTTTGTTAATTTTCCGTATAATAAAGGCAATAAATAAATTGCTTGGACTTTTTTATAATAAAATTACTCTTTAGTGACTAAATCACTTTACCTCACTAGTGATCTAAAGTATACTTTAGCTCACTACTTTATCTCACTAATGACTTATGGACCACTTTATACCTTCAAAATCTCATCAATAAAGATCAGTTTATATGAAAGTGACTTTTTTTACACGAATAATAAGTGTGTAGTCAACTTTAATTACGTATTTAAATTTTTCAAAAAATTCAAAAGCATCAATTTTTTTTTCATCATTAAAAGATTTTCTGAAAATATCATTAATAATTTGTCAAGAGTAGATTTACAATATATGTGAAATACAAACAAATTGGTTCACTTGATTAAGAAAAAAGAAAAACTAAAAAACTAAAAACTAATAAAAAGCAGTGTAAAAATGGTTTTAATGACATGAATTTACGCCACTGTCGTTAAATAATTACAATAGGTGAACAGGAACAAAAACTGATATATAAAAGGCACGTTAAATATGATTTTTCATTTTGAGCTTAAAAACAATATTAAAATCGGCCAATTAAGAACGTTACTACTCCTAATATTACTTACGCTTGTAACATAAAGCATTCAACACCTTGAATCATCAGACTCTATGTAAAAAGCTTAAATATTTTGGCATAAGTGGCAGTGCTTTACTATTTTTTCAAAACTACTTAAGGCGTAGATACCAGCGTATTGTAAATAATGGCCTGTTTTCCAGTTTTAAATCAGTCGCTGCTAGTGTTCCGCAAGGCAGTATTTTAGGCCCTCTTTTATTTTCAATCTATACCTCTAATTTCAACAATTTTCTCCAAATATGCAATGTTCATCAATATGCTGACGATACTCAAAAATATCTTTCATTCGACTTTACTGAAATAGGCACTGCAATAAATAATATTATAATTTCGATCTAAATACTATTACTGATGTTTCAAGTGCTCATAGTTTAGTTCTGAACGAAAAAAAAGAACGAGTTACTAGTCTTTGGTACTCAAAATGTTAATTCCCAAACAAGAATGCAAAAACTTAGGTATTTATTTTGATGTGGAGCTCAGATTTACAAAGCATGTAAACTACTTAATTAAAAAATCATATGGTAAGCTTAAATCTTTTTATATGCATAAAGATGTAGTAGATCTTGGTGTAAAACTCATTAACTAAGCGAGACCGCCTAAACCTACAAAAAATTCAGAATTCCTGTATTAGTTACTGTTATAGTCTTAGGAAGTTTGACCATATCTCCGTGAAAACTGCAGAGTCAGGTTGGCCCCTATTACAAGAAAGGTTCTTACTTCATTTATCATGTTTAACATTCAAAATTAACTTGCATCGGGAACCAACGTATCACTACAATAAACTGCTGAAAGATTCAAACGCGCATAGTCGCAACACCCGACACTGCAATCTATACACTGTTTCTAACCTCGCAATTCCAAAAATCTTTTTCTTATAATGCTACGAAAATCAATAATAAACTTCCCTGACATCAAAATATGCTCCACCGTAGTTTCATTTCGGAAAAATGTAAAAAAATATTTACTACAACAAAGGCCGTAATTCTTATTTCGTCTTCTTTTCTTTTTTTTTTTCGAGAAATCGAACGTCGCCATCACAATAAATAATAACTTATATTGTATTGTAACAAAAAGAAATAAAGTTGAATAGTTGAATAGATTGCCAAGAGAGAACAAAATTGAAACACTAACTAAATATAAGTTATTTTTCATTTTTTTGTGGGGACTTTTCCTATCGTTCATTTTGTCACATTTTCCCCTCCCGTCTGAAAGCGAACGTATTTTTTTTAATGGCCCCATAATATATCATTAACTTCAAAATATGAGAAATAAAGACATGTTGTTACACGCGGTGTCTCCGGCGAAAGCTCGAATTATCAGTTCCATAAATTCCTTTTCTTCAATATTAAAAAATTAATTCAGAGCGAAAAACCGCTGCCCAAGGAATTACTACTTCCACATTCAGATTTTTAATCAACTCACTCACAACGAAAAAAATTTGTATGTGGAAATAATAGTTTATGGAACTTTAATCATATGATATTTGAAATCCTCTACCCCAAAAACCTATAAAACGATACCCCACATCGGTAGCGGGGTGGGGGTGGTGATAGGGGATGGTAGTGGGGGTGGATGAAGAAAAAAACATTTTGAGGTTTCTGGTTCTTATACACACACTAAATCACAATTTTTTTTCATCCCCTTTAATAATGGGGTGGGGGTGGTAATGGGGGTGGCTAATGCCAAAATTTTTTTTGAGACCTTAGCTTCTCTTGTATATACTAAATACCAATTTTATGGACTCTTACCTGTTTGATTTACCTATTTTCCCCAAATTTACCTCAATTTACCCCCCAACCCTTCGACGGAACAAGATGAAAATATAATCTAGTTCTAGATCCCATTAAAGTACATACGTGTACCGAATTTCAAGTCAATATCTCAAACGGTTCCAGAGTAAACGTGCGCACAAAAAAGTTACAGCCCGACAGACCGACAGACAGACAGACCGACAGACAGACAGAAATTTTTTTTTCGCTCAAACTTAAAATCTCGACGTTTCGTGACATTCTAAGCCTATTTGAACAATAAAAATGTTTCAAAAATTTTTTGTCGTTCCTATACTTCCGCTGGATGTGGAAGTAAAATTGAACAAAATAAAACGTCAAAATATCTTTTAAGGGCTAAGAAACTGAATTAATGCTAAAAACTTCATAAAGTTTTTCTAGATATTATGAAATTTTTGAGGTCAAAACTTTTTGTAGTAGTATCTTACGCAAAGATACATCACTGGAAGGAACTCCACACGCAAAAAGGTTGCAAAGGCACGGACACTTATCTTAACCTGCCATGGCCTTTTCAGAAATATTAAGGCTTAGTTTATTGGCTATTAAAAATAATAAATATTTTAGATTGTAATTCAAAGTTTAAAAATTCAAATTAAAATTTCTTTATTTTTAAAGACAAAACAAATCTTATTATTGAAGATAAGTCAAGGGGATTGCATGCCCTCTCGTACTCCCCTGTTGCAATCGTCTTTATGTACGAATCACATTAAGAGAAATATTCTTAGAAAATATTCTTAGTATACGTACACTAATAATGACTCCTTTTTATTAAGGAAAAATTACGCAATTCCTTTAAGTTACCGGACGAAGTATTTATGTTTCAACTATTCTAATAATAATTATATCCTGGAAATAATACTTACATACAATCTTTGTACAGTAAACGATAAAACAGCACCTAGTTAATATTGTTTCGAAGTGTTATTTAGAGATCCACATAAATTATTCAACATAAACATATTCCATATACACACAAAAAAAGATTGATTTACTATGTACTACTATTTGTAGAGATAATTATAGAGACTGTTGTTTGAACAACATCTTTTTATTCTTCATTTTTAAGCAATACATACACAAAAAGAAGCTTTGAATAATTATCAAGAAGATTAGAATTATTAATTATATTATTGAATAAATACTAGAAATAGCTGTAGGTACTGTGTTGTGACATGGTTAATATATCAGACTGACCAAACAATACCTATGAATATTTTTTTAAATTCCTACTAAAGCCAAGGATAATCCGTGATTGATAGGGAATTTTGAAATTTCACTGTTAGTCTGAAATGTCTAAGAATTTGAAAGGATGCACTTAACGCTATATTTTATCAGGTATTAGTGGAGTAAACAGCAAATGTCAGCAAATTCCCAAATCAGGGTCCTTCCTTAATGCGTATTGTTACGGAAACTTTTCATGACCCAAGTCATATCGAAATTTCGTGCCCAGCTCTTAGACTGTTACTACTATCACATGCTTTAAAGCTGTACTTTTAAGTGTCTAAAATGTTTTATATATTATTAGCTGATGCCCGCGACTTCGTTCCCTTGGAAGACTTCTTGCGCGTGGAATTAAGAACATTGACATACTAACTTATCCCTATAGGGAAGTACTACATACTCACTGACTACTCCTATAGTACTCAGGAAGTACACTCGAAGAAAAACTTCTGCGCATCCATAGTACTCGGGGAAACCTATTGCGCATCCATTGTACTCGAGGAAACCCACTGCGCATCCATTGTACTCGAGGAAACCCACTGCGCATCCATAGTACTCGAGGAAACCCACTGCGCATCCATAGTACTCGGGAAAACCCACAGCGCATCCTCTGCACTCGGCGAAACCTACTGCGCAACCACTGTACTCGAGGAAACGCACTGCGCATCCACTGTACTCGAGGAAACCCACTGCGTATCGCAATTTCATAACAATTCATTATTCTATTTTTGTGTTAAAAAATCATTATTTTAATCGACAATAAAATACATTGCCGGTATGTGTATTTCATGCTTAAAAATATCCCTCTCCCTGTTCACCCGTCAAATACGTGTCTCCTTATTTCTTCAGAAGAGCTGGAATATCACGTTTCTGACTTACGCGATTTCAGAGATACGGGGTACCCTTTAGAACATCTACCACTCCCGTTTTCACCCCTTCAAAAAGTGAAAATTGAAATTTTCTCTTACTCGTGTCCAATAGATTCCAATAAGTAGTATTTCTGTAAATTTTCGTGGATGAAGTAAAAAAATATTTTGAGGTTTCTGGTTCGTGTACATACACTAAATCACAATTTTTTTCCATCCCCTTTAATAATGGGGCGGGGATGGTAATGGGGGTGGCTAATGCCAAATTTTTTTTTGAGATCTTAGTTTCTCTTGTATATACTAAATACCAATTTTATGGGCTCTTACCTGCTTGATTTTCCTATTTACCCCAAATTTACCCCAATTTACTTCCCAACCCTTCGACGGAACAAGATGAAAATAATCTAGTTCTAGATCTCGCTAAAGTACATATGTGTACCAAATTTCAAGTCAATATCTCAAACGGTTCCAGAGTAAACGTGCGCACAAAAGGAGTTACAAACAGACAGACCGACGGACAGACAGACAGAAAATTTTTTTCGCTCAAACTTAAAGTCTCGACGTTTCATGACATTCTAAGCCTATTTGAACAACAAAAATTTAAAAAAAATTTTTTACTACTAATATTTTATTAAACTCTGAATATTGATTCTAAAACCGGACAATACTACCTTCAGAACTAACTCAAAGATTTTGGCATATAATGGCGCGATAGAAATAGGCCTGTAATTTGCCGGATCATCAATACAGTTTTTTTTTTGAACAACACTTGACAGTTTTGAGACATCTTCGAAAGACATTCTTCTCATCTAAAACACTATATAGATTGTCCCCATGGCAGTCTACATTGGAATAGACATCGACGAGCCCTCGTATAAGGGCGGTAGAGAGAGAAACATTCGCATAGAACTCGAGACTCGCGCACCACGGCGGCGTTTGAGATGTAACCACCCCCCTATTTACTGTCAGTTGGGCACCCCCTCGTCACCCTAAAACAGGGCCTAGCCTACTTCCTTCTACTTATTAACAAACTGTTTTTATAATTATAGTGTCCGATCAACGGTACACCTTATGCTTATGACTTTTGTGTCTGTGTCCTCTCTGTGAACTGTGTGCTTCATCTTTCTTAACTTCATTGATTTTTTCTTGTTTTTTGGCGATTGATTTCGATTTTAACACAAAAGGTAATTTGGCTAGTATTGTTGTTAATTTATAGAAATGCTATCCCTTCCTTTATTTCTTTTTGTTTAGCCTTCCGTTGCTCTTAGATCTTTCTGTGTAGTTACTTTATTTATCCTTAGACATCTAAGTCGTTTCGCGAGGACCCAATGACATATAAGAAATGATTAATTATTTTGCTATCGGGAATATTTGACATTGCCCAAGAAAATTATATGAACTCGCCATACTAATCGTAGTAATATTCCTCCTATTAAAAAATGTGTTTCTTCAACGTACTCTTAGATAAACAATAAGGATTTATAAATATGTACTTAACCCGTTTATTGTTTATTTATGAATGTTTATTTTGTAGTACTAAGAAATTTTGTAGCGAAAATTATTTCCCTTAGGACATAAATGTATTTCGTAATAACTTTTTTAATTATAAAACATTTTAATTAATTTGGGGCTAGGTAGCAACAGTGTGCCGGCTAAACAATAAATTATTTGGTTAATTATTTGACAGATTTCAGTTAGACTTGCACTTCGAACTAAAGCCTGAATTTTTCAGAGGATGTTTACAAAAGTAAAAGAAATAATTGTTCGGTTTACAATCTTAATCCATCTGCTTCTTTTGTTTATTTAACAAATAAGCTTTAAAAAGTCCTTTTTTAAATCTCACAAAAATATTGCTTCCAAAAGATCTGTTTTAAAGCTCATAAAATTGCTTTCATTTGTTTTTTGTCTCTGTACAATAAAAATTGATAGAGACAGATTTCTTTTTAAATTACGAAAATTTTTAACTGTTGACTGTTTAGTAGAGTAAGCGAAGCAGTAAAGATGGTAAAATTTCCTTCCCGAAAACGATGCAAAGAATTTCCTTATTTTTTTTTGCAATATTCTTTATAAAATATGTACATCAAAATCTATATTTTACATTACCTGCTTTTTGTTTTCAAAGGTGGAAACCACCCCTAAAAAATAAAAAATTAATAACTTTTCTAATTTTACGAATAAATTAACGAAAATCCATATACTTATGTTTTTAAGATCGCTGAATATGACTGTGAGGTAAAAACGAAAATATTAAGGGTTGAAGCCACCCTTAAATACTTAAAAAATAGTTCTTCTAATGTTACACATAAATTCACGAAAATCCATATACTTATGTTTTTTAGGTCCCTGAATGGCCACAAAAGAGTATAGTATGTCTAATTTTACTAAAAATAAATAAATTAAATTAATACAATTAAGCAAACTAATTAAATAACATTTTTAATCTGCACTCTAAAACATGTTAAAGTGCAATGCAACCAGCACCAGCTTTTTCTCCGTACTTATTCTTCGAAAAATAGACTGCTATTACTTGTGTCTCTACTTACTATTGGATGGAAAATAATTATTTTAAAAATCTTAAAAAATTTGGGCATGTTAGTAATAATATGCATTAACAATATCTAGAAAGATTTTAAAAATATTTGAATTAATAAGAAATTAGAGCAATAAGACTAAAAATGGCGCCTAAATTTTTAAATGCGCTACTTTTCTGTTTGTAACTTTTTTAGTTTTCATTATAAAAGGTCGTAAAAATTTTAATACCTTTAATATTTACAACAATATAAATTTTTCTTATAGTTGTAGATTTTGAGAAATTTTAGATTTTACCGTCGTTTATTTTTTCTGAACGTTTCGGTGCCATTTTGAAAATGTCATATTTCCTAAACCAAACATCGGAGAAAAAAAGAAAAAACCATTCGATTTGTTTTTGTAAAATCTTTAATTTTGTACCCTTGCATTTTTAAAATTAAAGTTCACATTTTTCGAGTAATTTAAAAAAAAATGTTTAGGAATACTGATTTTAGGGGGTGAAAATTGCAATTTTCAGTTCGCAATATCTCGAAAAATATGCATTTTAGCAAAAAGTGTATAAGACCTTTCTTTCTTATAATTTGATTCTCTATCAGATTATGTGTATTTTTTGTTTTTTTTGTGACAACCCCTAACCAAAAACAGGAGAAATGACAATATAGATTCTTATGTACATACTTTATGAAGCATGTTGAAGAAAAAAATTTGGAAATTCATTACGTCGTTTTCGGGCTGGGATTTACTTACTGCATTTTGCTCGAAACCGGTAGGTCATATGGTCAATTGGGTGGTATAAAGCTAATTAATTACCTCTAATTTGGTATACTCATTATAGCTCTAAGCTAAGATGAATATTGACCGATTTAAGACACAATTATTATTCGTAAATAACAGGTTAAGAATGCATGCTACCAAATTATTGCTTAGAATCTTCTTCTGTTGGATTTTTTTAGATCAATTTATTGGTGTAAGTAAACAGTTTTTGAGAAGATATTTCTAACAAAGAAGAGACACGTCTTTTTTAACAAAAAATCAGGTTTTTTCATATAATTTTTTATCAACAAAAAATTTTTAAATAAATTAAATATTGAAAACTGTTCATAAATTGTAAGGATTATTAAATTCATTTTAAAACCGATGAGTTCCTAGCTGCCTGCACATTGAGTGGAACATAAACTTATAAAAGGTCATTATGTGTGAAATTACGGATTTTCTCCTCTTGAAAAATACACACTGAATAAAATATTAAGAGACCTTTAACATTATTTTCGTTGCTTTACGATAATAATTGATCAAATTACCCATTGTTAGGTTAATGTTTATTAGATTAAAATGAATAAAAAACACCACCTAAATGAGGCATGAGTTTTGAGCATATAGCTTTGTGAGATAAATCAGCTGTTCTCGTTTACTTCCAGATATTGTGATTATACCACTACGATTTTGCAAGAATTTATTTCAAAATTCGTTTTATAAGGACAGAAGACAGCAAACCGTAAATCTGAACTGCTATCTTGAGCTGTTTTCACACCGGTGCACTTTGACTTAAAAATGTGTTAATATTGTCTTGAGGATAAAACGAGTACGTGTGAGATTAAGTGCATAGCCAATTTATTTTTTATTCTTATTGTTTAAATAGGTATTTGCAGTCAGCAACGCTCGATAAATACATTATATATTGCAGTTTTGATATATTAGTACAGTACCTAGAGGTAAAAAATATGCAAAACTTCGGAATAATGTCATATTGAACGGATTTCGTTCATTTTTGGCAGTATAATAGTAAATGCTTCACGGAAAAGTTTCTGTATTGTGCGGGGGCTTGCTAATTTATAAGGGGTGGATGCCACCCCATCTCAGGGGGTGGCACTTAGAAAATTGTATTTATTGGAGCTGAAGTAGAATAAAATTTTAAGAAGAAAAGATTCTATGCAATTTTTCACATAAATTGATAGTTTTTAACTTATAACGACTTCAAAATTGCGATTTTAGTTTAAAAAAAAGGTATTTCCAAACGACTTTCGTCAAGTATCTCGAACAGTATTACTTTATCGAAAAAATGTTAAAGACCAATTACAGAAAGTACAAACTGGGAATTAATTATATTTTTTTGTTTATTGATGTAGGATTAATGATTTCGGAGATATTGTAAGTTTACATTTGGCATCCAAGTGTTCATAAGATAATTATTTAGAGTGAGAGTTAAATATCTCAGAAACTGTGACAGCTACGTCAAGGATGTAGGTAGAAGGTAGAATAACAAGTTATTAATTAAGCTTTCAACTGTTTTTTTATTTGTTTCTGTAGCATAAAAAATAAAGAAATTATGACCGAAGCAATGTGCGTCTACACATTTTTTAAATAACAACATCGCCAGTTTATTACTGTAATTAGCCAGTAATTAAAAAAAGGAATTTCAAACACTGTTTCTCATTAACATATAGCATGACGTAGATGCTCAATTTTTTTGGTTTGTATACAGCACTTGCTTTATAAAAAAATACAGTTTAAACTATGAAGGTATTTTCGATAAAACGTAATTTTTTTTTCCTTTTCCAAATATCTCAATAAATATTAGTTTTATTGAAAAATGGGTAGAGACTAAAAATAAAGCGCATAAACTGATAATGAATTTCGCTTGTTTATTTATTTACATAGATTTAATAGTTTCGGAGATATGAGAGTTTACAAATGGCGTCCGAATGTTTATAAGACGAAAAATGCAGTTTAAATGTTAAATATCTCAGAAATTGTGACACCTACGTCACGCATGCTAAGAAATGAAATTAAAGACAATTAATTTCGCTTTCAAATTATTTTTTACTCGTTCCTGTAGCATAAGAAATAACGAAGTTATGACGGAGAAATGTGCGTATTTATATTTTTTATACAAAAATGTCGCCATTTTGTTACTCTAATTATCCAGTAATTAAAAAAAATTATCTCAAATACAGTTTTTCGTTAAGATGTAGCATTACCTAGATGCTCAAATTCATTTGCTCATTTAAAGCACTTGCTTTAGAAAAAAATGGGTTTTAAACTTTAAAGGTAATTTCTAAACACTTTGATACCAAATATAAACTTAAATATTTCCAAAATTATTAATCCTACATCAATAAACAAAAAATATAATTAATTCCCAGTTTGTACTTTCTGTAATTGGCCTGTAACATTTTTTCGATAAAGTAATACTTTTCGAGATACTTGACGAAAGCCGTTTGGAAATACCATTTTTTTAAGCTAAAATCGCAATTTTGAAGTCGTTATAAGTTAAAAACTATCAATTTATGTGAAAAATTGCATAGAACCTTTTCTTCTTAAAATTTGATTCTATTTCAGCTCCAATAAATATAAATATTTTTTATGTGCCGCCCCCTGAGAGGGAATGGCATCCACCCCCTATAAATTAGCAAGCCCCCGCACAATATAGAAACTTTTCTGTGAAGCATTTACTATGATACTGCCAAAAATGAACGAAATCCGTTCAATATGACATTAGAGTTAAAACCTTTAGTTACTGTCCTATATTGTACATGTTTGTATTTCCGTGTACTTAATCGAAACTTTAGTAACATTTTGCTCTAAGATTGTAATAAACATGGTTTGTATAAAACGTGTTAATTTACATGATTCTGGCGATCACCTTGTATGACGGATATGTCCTAATTCTAACAAGGAGTATTCTTCCATGCTATTTTACATATTTTCAAAATACAAATACAAATTTTGAGTCCAACAAAGTTATCACCTTTAATAAATATTCGCTGTCAGCAACGCCCGACCGCAACCTTCAATCGTTACGTACTAGTCTTATTAAAATCGTGTAATAACAGTTTAAAGTAAAATTGATATATATCGTCTAATCTATGCAGATATCGTTTAAACCCGAGACGCATATTACACCCTCCCTCCATTGACATTTATGCATTTTTGACACCTTCTTCTTACCATTATTTCCTAAAAATTAAACAATATCTAAACTATTTTGTTGTTTATTGATGTTCAGTTAGCTAAATTAATTGTTAGTTATCAATTTTGTTAATTTAGTTAACTAGACATTTAGTTTATAAATGTCCTAAGTGATATATAGATATCTATCCAATCCTTCCTAAATTGAGCATTTAAATGATTTCGTGTTTCATTTACCGTATGATCTGGGGCGCCATCGTGTTGGTAAATTAATCTTTGAAATCGTCTTACATGCATATTTCTACAAAGGGCTCTATTTCTTGTCGTAGAATGTCAATAAAATTTTCGGTACTTATTCAAATTACCGTGAAAAAAATGAAATATTATAAAAGTAAAATCACACCATACACCAAATCCAAATCGTCCTTGACGATTAACTGTAGCGGTTACTTGCGTATTTTCATGAGCCCAATGGTGATTATTATGCCGATTAAAAATTCTGGCACTGCTTATATGGGCCTCGTCTGTCCATATAATTGTTCCTTTAAATCCTGGCACTTCATTGCACTGGCGCAAAAACCACTGGCAAAAATCGAGACGCCTTTGAAAGTCGTTTGGATATAATTTTGTAGGGTTTGAATTTATTTTTTTTTATCAACGCAACGCAGTTGTTTTTGGGATTCCTAAATTTTCTTGTATTTCGCGAGAAGATATATTAGGATTTTCTCTTACAGTTTCTAAAACAATATTTTCTACAGCTTCTCTACCTGCTTTACTATATATTTTTGATCGAGGTTTCACAAATGATCCAAACTCTTTTAAATTTTGTTGTAGCCTTTTGAATATTTATATGTCTGGCTGTCTCTTTTCTGGATATCTAGAAATATTGTTTAGGCTGCACTGTTGGCACAAAGTTTTGCTGTCTATAACTTACCTATGAAATAAAGCTCAGAGGCTAAATTTGATTCTTTTCCGCATTCAATAAGACACTTAATCATATCATATTTTTCACCATTACTAAATTGAACCATTTTTAACCATGCTCACTCACAATTAACTTACAAATTAGTTTTTGGCTTTTTTTGCTCTAAAATTATGATAAAACAAAGTTTATAAAAACTTGACAGCTTTCTCTCTATATGACGGGTATGGCCCAATATACTCGTTCGAATTTCCATTTTAATGGTACTTACCTAACTAGAGGAATTAAGTAGTGTCTTGCTTAATTCAGACAATCGATTTAAATTTTCCTGTAGTGAACTTTATTGAAGACATTTATATGTCATCTGCGCTTAGGGCTCATTGAGAGATTTTAAAACAGTTTTCCTTGATACTAGTAAAATTGAGAACAACAATGGCTGTAGTGAACGTCTTGTGAAACTCCTCACCTGATGTTACATGAAGTGCCTGAGATACAGAATTATTTAATTTAACGATTGAATTTATGTTCGCTAGATACGAGCGCATTCATCTCATTAGACTGCCGTTTACGCCGATTTCCAGCCTCATCAAAAAGATGTCATTATGAGTTTTGTCATGAGCCTTGAAAAAATTGATGTACACCACATCTACTTGATGCCACGTCGTTAAATTCAGACATTTTATTGGTTGTATTGTAATCAGTTAAAACCGCTTTGCGTTGAATAATATGGAAAAGGAGACAACTGTTTTTTTAGGTTTTTTAATATTTTGTGGAGTTGGAAGGGATCGTTATTTCTTACATATAGTTAAATTTCGGCCTCATCCTTGTGCAATGGCCTGAATTGAAACAGAAAAAGAACGAGACACAAACAGAACCTGGTGAACATGTAGGTACTAAATCTAACTATCTAAACGTCAATGTCTCACAAAAATTAAAACTTAGTAGGATTCAGATTCTGATACTGTTTCTTCCCCGTGTAATGTTACAATTAATTTCTCTGGAAACATTGGCTGGGTACTCGATACTGGCGGATCTGATGTAAGTTACAATATCGTCATGATTGTACGAGGATGCGATGACTTTCTAGTGTGACTTAGACGATGTTTCCCAGGTAGCAAAGGCACGTGAAAATGACGTGAAAAAATGGTCAGGAGTGACGAGAAATGGCGAGTTAGATGTCGTAAATGAAACGTGAAAATGACTTCCTAATGTCTCAGACGAATGACGTCTTATGCTAGACGTTAATTTGACGTCTTTTTCAGGTTATATTTGGTAATCTCCCCACAGGTTTTTAGTAATAGGAACATATAAAATTACATACTAGGTTGTAGTCTACTTGATAAAAATGCCTGCAAATTGTAATGTTTATTAAGTTATTAAATTCATTTTTACTTACCTTTACCAATTGCGGTCGGTGGGGATCGAACCTACAATGTCTCCATTGTCCGTATTAAAGTACTGACTCTTCTACCAACTGAGCTATCTTAGTGACCGTTATTTTGGATGCTAAAAGCTGAATTTATGGTGATGTGTATGAAGTCTTTATTATGGGAAATTGAATTTCTTGCCTTATTTAAAATATATAAAAATCTTTCAGGTTCTCTTTTTTTTTTTCTATTTTTTTACGTGTTCCCAAACCTGAATTTTTCGAGTTACTAGTATTCTTATTTATTTATAATTATTAAGAAGAACTTATTTAATGTAATTAAACTGTCACCAGTGTCACCTGAGACGTACGAGTACTTGTTGAATAACGTAATTACTACATTAATTCGGTGGCGGATCGGTAAAAAAAATGTTTTCCCCAGATCTCGAAATTAAAGAGTAGAGAGGGAGAAATCCGAAAAAAATTTTCCTCATCTCAAATTTGATGCGCGGTGGGGGGGAAGTCAGAAGTCAACTATTTTAAGAATTTAAGTTTTAAGTTGAGGTACTTATACAAACCTGGGAAACGTGTTGGAGAAAAAACGCAAAGGTATAATATCGACATCTACAACATAAATAATAATAATAATAATAATACTAATAATATTTATTTACAGAATATACATGATACAGGTAAAATACATGGCAATAATTTTTAAAATGTAACGTAAATAAATATAAGGGAAGAATCCATTTAGGCCCAGTCAAGGGTCTGTCTATGGATGTGGGCATGAGACTCATACCTTGACTCTTTAGAAACAGGTTAATTATCATGTATATGCAATTAATTCTACAGCACTAAGACTGAGTAATGGGGTGTCATACATATACATAACATTATTTCACATATATATGATAATAAGTAATAATGTTACAGCTGAAAAAATGACCAAAAAAAAAACTATGTAAAAAAACTATAAAAAAAGCTATGTAAACTATGTAAATGCTATGTGAAAAGCTATGTAATCAGCATCACTATACACATGAGATAATGGCTTAAAATTAAAGGGAAAATATGCTTCATATACCTGCATTTCTGTTAGACAAATGACGTATGCAAAATAGTCATAGATTTGTGCGCATGTTTCAGATGTCAGAGGTTGCAAATAGAATATTTAATGATCTAAAACGGACCTAAAACTGAAAAAAAGTACATTCGTACATCGGTTTTATAAGAAATTATTACATTAAAAAAACAACTAAAATTTTTTTCGCAATTATTTTAACAAAAAAAAAAATATAAATAAAGACGGAATGAGCAGGGGTCGAATCGCCGACCTCGTGACTTGCAAGACGACGCCTTACTCACTCGACCACTGACCGTTCTGAGAATACTTGCTTAAAGACTTTATAGTGGAACACACAACGGTTAGATTTTGCTTTTTAATGCATTTTAATCTAATTTTACTATTAAAAGAACTCGATAACGGCACAAATAAACTGCCGAATCTTTGCAAACTCTTTCGAATATAAATTATTTTCAATATTGTTAAAAAAATTTATCCTCGAATAAAAACGCCAATACTTATCCCTCACGACACGGTTTATTTTTTTTTAAACTTTACACTCTGCTTACGATAACAAAATGCCATCAGCGAGTTTTAAAGTTTGTAATCCGAAAAAATATAAATAAATTTAACACCGAAAAGAAACGACAATATGACGTGATGTGTAGCACGTCATTTTAATGTCATTTATGTCGTCGATTTTTAGTGCACTGACGTCTTTTTGACCAGAGTCACCAGATTTTGACGTCATTATAATACCTGGGTTATGTTCTGCTTCCGATAGTTCCAATGCATCTACTGATAATATAATTGCTCAATAGGCAAATCAAAGGAAGAAATAATATCAGTTCCATGAATTAGAAACTTCTGTACACTAATGGACATATAATACCAGTTAATGATTTTCTAGTGTGTCTTAGATGATGTTTATATACCTTTTTTTGTCGTGCTGCGATAGTTCTAATGCATCTCCTGATAATATAACTGCTCAATAGGCAAATCGAAGGAAGAAATAATATCAGTTCCATGAATTAGGAACCTCTGTACACTACTGGACATATGACCAGTTAATGATTTTCTAGTGTGACTTTGACGATGGTTATGTACCTCTTTATGTCCTGCTTCCGGTAGTTTCAATGCATCTTCTGATAATATAATCGCTCAATAGGCAAATCAAAAGAAGAAATAATATCCATGAATTTAGAAGCCTCTGTATACTACTGGACATATAATACCAGTTAATGATTTTCTAGTGTGAATTAGACAATGTTTATGTACCTTTTTATGTCCTGCTCCGATAGTTTCAATGCATCTTCTGATAATATAACTGCTCAGTAGGCAAATCAAAGGAAGAAATAATATCAGTTCCATGAATTAGAAACCTCTGTATACCACTGGACATATATTGCCAGTTAATAGTTTTCCAGTATACTTAGACGATGTTTACGTACCTCTTTATGTCCTGCTTCCGATAGTTCCAATGCATCTTCTGATAATATAATTGCTCAATAGGCAAACCAAAGGAAGAAATAATATCAGTTCCATGAATTAGAAACCTCCTTACACCACTGGACATATAATATCAGTTATTGATTTTCTAGTGTGACTCAGACAATGTTTACGTACCTCTTTATTTCCTGCTTCCGATAGTTCTAATGTATCTTTCTGATAATATAATTGCTCAATAGGTAAAGCAAAGGAAGAAATAATATCAGATCCATGAATTAGAAACCTCTGTATACTACTGGACATATAATACCAGTTAATGATTTTGTAGTGTGACTTAGACGATGTTTATGTACCTATTAATGTCCTGCTTCCGATAGTTCCAATGCATCTTCTAGTACTATAACTGCTCAATAGGCAAACCAAAGCGAGAAAATAATATCAGTTCCATAAATTAGAAACCCCTGTACACTACTGGACATATAATACCAGTTAATGATTTTCTAGTGTGACTTAGACGATGTTTATGTACCTCTTTATGTCCTGCTTCCGATAGTTCCAATGCATCTTCTGATAATAATCGCTCTATAGGCAAATCAAAGGAAGAAATAATATCAGTTCCACGAATTTAGAAACCTCTGTATACTATTGGAAATATAATACCAGTTAATGATTTTCTAGTATAACTAGGTTTATGTACCTCTTTATGTCCTGCTTCCGATGCATCTTCCTATAATATAATTGCTCAATAGGCAAACCAAAGTGAGGAAATAATATCAGTTCCATGAATTAGAAACCCCTGTATACTTCTGAACATATAATAACGGTTGTATAAATGTATATACAAATTTTTGCTTTTTTTTAGAATGGCAGTAAATTCTTCTAAATTAATTTAGCAACCACTTGCCATTATCCTTAAAAACAGGAAAAGTTTATTAATTAGGTTCGCGTCTATCCCTTTTATTTCAGATCTAAGGATGGGATTTCTGAAAAACTTTTAGACCGTATTCCATAATTAATTGGTTTGTCCAATGTACGACTCGTTTCATTCTTTCCATTTGATGTCAATTAATAAACAAATGTAGTTTGCTCAAATTTTGAGATATATATTCTTACACAATATTTTAGAGAAACTGCAATAGATAGATAGGTAGCGTTTATTTAACCACATTATGTACATGTTTGTACATTTGTAGCAAGTGAACTAAACAAAAAACAATATTCAGTACGTTGTATAAAACAGATGCTATCTTACAGTACATTGATAATAATCATATAGTAATAATAAATTGCGTTTATGTATAGATACTTATAAATTAATATTTATTGAAGTGATGACTTTAAATAATCATCAACTGAATAAAAACAGTGTTTTAGTATAATTCTTTTAAAAGGGTTTTTAAAGGAGTTTAAAGTTAGTAATTTAACTTCAGGTGGTAGTTATTATACAGATTAAGGTTTAGTGAATTGTTTTCCGATTTTTTAAGCCTAAAACGAGGTAGTAAATCTGCAGATCTTGTTTTGTAACTGTGGGAATCAGAAGGAGTGTCAAAACTACTAATGTTTTTATGTATTTCAATAAGAGGAAAAAAAATATAAGGATGGAAAAGGCATTATGCCAAATTTTAAGAATAGTGACTGACAGTGTTCGCTATTGTTATTAATTCCAGCAATTGTTCTAACCGATAGATGTCGTAATGCCGTCAGACGTGCATACAGCAAGTGGAGGCCAGCGTGTTCCATTTTCGCCGCGATGTTTCCTTTTTGCTCTGTAGTGATCCACTTCTCAAAAATATCTATTTCTTTTTATAGACGTCCACTAACCTATGATAAAATATATTATGCAGATTAGCAATAGACTTAAACAATATTAAAATTTTACTTCTTTCTATTTCTTTTCAGTTTGTAGATATTTATTTATGTTCTATTTATGTTTAGCAGTTTTATATACACAATCAATAATTGGGACGAAAAGAAAATCAAGCAAAATCTATTTTTTATATTTATATAAATGTTTGCAGCCCATAAACGAGTCTTTGTCCTATTAGATCAGGCATGGATTTTTATTTTAGAATTGTATTGGGGGATGTCGTGAAACAAAATTAGAAAAATCATTCATCAGCCATCATAACACACATTAGAGAAACCGCTGCCCAAGGAATCACTACTTCCACATCCAGATTCTCTATTCACAACGAAAATGTATGTATGTGGAAATAATTGTTCATGGAACTTTAGTAATATAATATTTGAAATCCTCTACCCCAAAAACCCATAAAACGATACCCCACATCGGTAGTGGGGTGGGGGTGGTGATAGGGGGGTGGATGAAGTAAAAAAGTGGGGGTGGATGATGTAAAAAAATATTTTGAAGTTTCTGCTTCTTGTACATACACTAAATCACAATTTTTTTCATCCCCTTTAAAAAAGAGAGGTGGGGGTGGTAATGGGGGTGGCTAATGCCAAAAATTTTTTTGAGACCTTAGCTTCTCTTGTATATACTAAATACCAATTTTATGGACTCTTACCTGCTTGATTTACCCATTTACCCCAATTTACCCCCCAACCCTTCGACAGAACAAGATGAAAATAGAATCTAGTTCCAGATCTCGTTAAAGTACATGTGTGTACCAAATTTCAAGTCAATATCTTAAACAGTTCCAGAGTAAACGTGCGCACAAAAAAAAAGTTACAGGACAGACAGACAGACCGACAGACAGAATTTTTTTTCGCTCAAACTTAAAATCTCAACGTTTCATGACATTTTAAACCTATTTGAATAATAAAAATTTTAAAAAATTTTTTTGTCGTTACTATACTTCCACTGGATGTGGAAGTAATTATAGCTATTAGAAAAACCGCTGCCTAAGGAATCATTACTTCCACATCCAGATTTCCTATCCAAGTCTTCTACAACGAAAACAATTTCGATACTATAGTTGCACTCCACTATGTGGAAATAATATAATACTTGAAATCGTGTATCCCAAAAATCCATATAGCGATATGCCACCTCTGTAGTGGGGGTGTGGGTAGTGTTGGGGCTGGCTGGTGCCAAAAATAATTTTGAGGTCTTTGGTTGTGCACACACTAAATCATAATTTAATTTTTTCACCTCCTTTAATAACAAGGTGTGAATGGTAATGGGACTGATAGTGGGGGTGAAAAAATTTTGAGATCTTGGCATCTCGTCATACACTAAATCCCAATTTTATGAATTCTTAGTTGCTCGGTTTACCTATGTACCCCCATTTATCCCCCAACCCTTTAACGGAACAAGATCAAAATATAATATAGTTCCAGATCTCATTATAATATATATGTGTACCAAATTTCAAGTGAATATCATTAACCATTCCAGAGTAATTGTGCGCACAAAGAAAGTTACAGACAGACCAACAGTCAGACTGACAGATCGACAGTCAGAATTTTCTTTTGCTCAAATTTAAAATCTCGACATTTCATAACATTATAAGCCTTGCACTCCACTACGTCTGGAAGTGAAAGAACAAAACACAATTTATTTTATTTATTACAATTTATCCATTTGTTTATATATTATATCATATGTATGTATCAATTTACAATAAAATTTAAAAACATGCACGTATCAGTCTGTCAGTAATATGATTGATATGATTTCTACGTCGTTACGTTTTTTACAGTCATAGTAATGATACGGATTATTACAGACTATGTTATTAAAGTTTTGCTTCTCATTTTCAATTCCACAAAAAGTCGCTTAATGTATTTCATCCGTCTGTATTCATTAATAATTTACACCGATTGAAATGGGTATACAATATTCACCTGTAGTATCACGACTTTCGAATAGTGACAGAGTTGGAGAAATATTTAATAGAAAGTCAATATACTCGATGTAGTGTGTTTTGTCGAATTAATATTGATTTACAATAGAAACATTCCGATAAAAGGGAAGCCAATGATGGATTATGAATTTTCTTTCGCAATAAGAATGTTAAAGATAATTGTTTGCTCGTATTAATACATGATTTCACGCGAAATGGATTTTTGCAACACCCACAAATTAAATTTTCATCGAATGGGGACTTGGAGTTTTTGGAACACTACGCTGCGGGATTTCATTAAATAAGTCAGAGGTTCCTGAATGATTTTTTTTTTTTGAGTTGATAGTTTCCAGGTCTGTCTGTGTATTCTCTCGTATTTGAATACAATATGATCCACCGTTTCTGGTTCCCGTCCGCATAATCTGCAGTGCAGGAGCTTCTTAATAGAAAAGTATCCTGTTAGAAGTCCTGCTATAATTCTTAACTGCATTCTGTTCTTATTGAGTAGTTCTTCAGTGTGTCTTGGACATGGTCCTTTTATGAGTGTTTTCCTATGTCGATTTCCTGGAATATTCCTTCAGTGATTTTATGTTTGTTCATGACCCAGTCCTGACTGATCTCTTGGTGCTGCTCAGAACAGTTTCTGGGCCATATCACGTGTTGGCTGCTCCTTATCTAGCCAGTTCATTAGCTTCTTCCTTGCCGCCTATTCTTGTTCCGGCATCCAGAGCAGTTGAACTCAGAGTCAGAAGAGGCAGAAGTCCAAAAACACTGAAAAGGGGGCTTAAACGCTCCCTCATGACCCAATGTGGTAACGCATCTCACAAATACTTACACCTCCCATCCCACATTCCTTTACCATGCGCCATATGGCTCTCGCTGCTTTCAACAAGCATAACCTTAGTCCAACCCAGCGTGGACGTAGCAGGCCCAGTATAATCCTGGGATGCCCTGCAATGCCTACCGCACTCTGGTAAATCAATCAAATCAATCAATCAATCAATCAAACCGTTTTTGTCGTAAATTCAGCGGGAAAGTTGGAAATCGCGATAAACCATATTTTTGTGCCTCGTTCGAGTGGGATAAATTAAGTACTTCTTACTGACAACCAAATGAACTAATTGACATCAAACCTTCTTGTCTGAATTACTTCTGAATTTCTGAAATTTTTGTAACTTGGGGACTGGTCTAAACGTTGAAAGGTCTAGACGATTCACCAACATAATATTTTACGCACTCAAAAAGAACACAAGAGAAGCTGTACAGAATACCTATTTCCGATTATTCAGTATTCATCCGACAAACCATGTATATGTGGAATTACCATCAAAAATCTAAATTCAGGTTGTAAGTGTTGAAAGCTCACTCTACTTTTAATGTTTGTCAACTGACTATCAACAAAACTCTCGGGATATTGATTATTTAATTGGGCAATTTTTATAAATTGCTTCTCGTTAGTTAAAATTTCGTCATTTGATGAAATTACTTTAGCTGTCATATACACATTTTCTAACACATTTATTAATGCTAATATGTTGAATTGAATTGAAAAAAAAATATCTGTTCGTACCTGTTTCTTTTGTATAAACACTGGCTTCGTATGTGTTGTTTAATTTTGTAATTAAAAAAAATTTTGTAATTAAAATATCTAAGAAATTATTATTTTCTGTTTTTATTGTAAAATTAATTGATCATCATTTTTCGTTAATCTGATTTAACAAAAAGTATTTAAATGTCTTTGCTCTAAGGTCATATTGCAAAAATGACATCTTTATGCCTTCAACATACAATTGGTTTAAGTTATTAGTATTATTTTCCTCAACATTTTTCATAGAAATGTTACTTAATATTGGATAATGAAAAACCCATAGCCATACCAAAGTTTTATTCACATAGGTCATTATTTAACTGAAATCACGTTATTTCTATGTCTAACTTAGTTATTATCGTCAAATTTCCAACAGATTGCAATTTATTTTTAATTATTATCAATGCTTGATCTACTGAAACATTTGAAAAAGAATTACTACATCAAAACTCATTAGATGATTTTTAATAAAATTATTTTGTGACAGTTTTTCTAAAAGATCTGTTTTATCGTAATCTAAGTAGGTAAATATCATATCAAAAGTCCAAGAATTGTATTTACAGTGTTCCTTATGAGTTCGGTAACGTTATGTAGGTCAGGCATCCAGACTTTTCAACATAAGGCATGACCAACATAGAAATTATGCTAGAAGTGGGGAATTCTATAAATAAAAAATTTGTGAACATGCGTGAAATAACAGTCATATGATCCAATGATTTTGGTAACACAACGCAACAGAACTAAAAAGAAATTTCCTGCAGGAAGGTTCTGTCCCCCTTGCTATAGAAACTGATAATAGTCTACTAAAGAAACTTACAAATGAAGAATTTGAAGCCCACGGATATGCTGACAATGTAGTCATCGTAGTTATAAAATTGCCTATATCTACCAGTAATTAGTGTCCAAAGTTGAACTATGTTGCGCGGCCTACAAATTTTCCAATTTTCATTCATGAAATTACGTTTAATACAAACTATAATAATAATCGTTGGTAAAACCAAAAGTTCACAACTCAAGTTGCTTTACCCTGATTTTTACAAAAAATCACTTTGATTTTAGTTCATTAATCGGTCAGCACAAAAAAAATTAAGCAAAGCATATAAAAAATAATCAAATAAAGATATTCTTTTTGTTTTCTATTTTATATTTGATAATTATGAAAAAAACATACACACAGGTCGAATTGAGCACATCCCCCTTTTTAAAACTTCATGAAGACGGTTAAAAATAAATGTTTGTTAATACATTGTTTGTAACAATTAATCATTATTAATAATAATATGTAACAACAGTAGACTTTAATTATAATATAATCATCTTAATCTTATTATCATTATAAATCAATGTTATATACTCCTTCAACAAACGTAGCAATAAACTTCACCAACAAAGAACGAACAAGCAATTTTGAAAACGCTAAACAAATAATATATATTGAATTTGAGATATCCAAATGCATGTTTAATATATTATGTAACATATGTATACCCCGAAAAATGGCTGACAAATACATTGATGTCATCCCTTGATGAAAACGGATATCCACTGGATATCTCTCGATGGACATGCACGGATATTCATAGATGAACCAGAAGTAGGTATCACATATATATCTCCTAATGGAGAATGTACGGCTATTGGTTGTTGGATAAAACGAATATCGAGTGGATATTCCTTAATTGATAATGCATGGATATTCGTTGATGGATAAGACCGGATATCCACTGGATATCTCTCCATGGACAATATACAGATGTACGTAAAAGGATCATAAAGGGTATCCAATGTATATCCCTTAATGGACGATGAATATGAATATTAGTAAATGGATAAGAGAACATCTAGTGGATATCAATTTATGGATGACAGACGGATATCGTGTATAGATATAAAACACATCCATAGGGCATTCACATTATGTCCTTGGACATGTGAACACGATATGAACAAAAAATGGACACAGTATGGATATCCTGTGCTGTCTGGGGGTCTCTTGGGGACACCACGTAAAAGAAAAAACGCGGCTTGAACTTTACCTCGATGGTGGTGTGAAAAGGGCTTTTATTGGGATACTTTTCAGCCCGACGTTAAACCACGAGAAACATTTTTAAAGTTCCTCGCCAACCTGACGGTCTTTGCAGTGCTGTAGAAGTATAAATATCGACATTGAAAAAATTGCGTATGACTTTTATACATTTTTTCATGCTCTACGAATTGATAATACCTATTTTTGGAGTCAGACTTACCAAAGGCGCAGAAAATGAGAAAAACGTCATTCAACCCATTCATGTTTCCCTTTCTCGAACTATAAATCGTAAAATGTTAATTCTACAAAAAAACCAAAACGATCCAATTTAAAGAGAAACTCAAGCTCTACAAAAGCGTGTCTGTATTTTTTTCATAACTCTGATAGAAAGCGAGTTATTACAAAAAACTAAACTCAATCATTTTTCATTTTTCAAGATAGCAGCGTTTCCACCGGGAAAACAGAAGTCAGAAATTTGCATACACACGTTTTCTTTGAAAAAATTCCAATGGACTGGAGTGTTTCTTCGCTTCTACTCATACAAGATGTGGCTCGGATGCACACATCAAGGGCGGATCTGGAAAAAATAAAAATTATGAAATTTTAAAACAAAAGTTGGTGGTTTCCAGAATCTTGTGGAGGGTAATTACCACGTTACCCCCCCCCATAAATCCGCGTTTGGCACACATTTAGAGTGTATCATCAGGTACAAACTTGACTAGAAAGACACAAAGATCCAGAATCCGGACAAGATCCCCAGTCGCGGAAACTCAGTTTTAGACTCACGACTGACTCCCCTACGAAACAAACAAAAAAAAAAAAAAGAAAATCACTACATAGGATTGCCCATTTTCAATGCCGGATTGACTGTACTACCATTTCATAAGATTCTAAGTCATTCAGAACTGGCATATAAGTCGATTAGCCAATTTTCACACAGTCGCCTCGTGTCTCTTAGACCTCGCCACATCTTACCGGAATTACAGTAATCTTTTCATTTAAAATTATTAGCTGCAGAGCCACGGTTTCTCCGATATATCAGGGATATTATCGAGTATATAATAAAATCGTAAGATATACGGTGACGCTTATAACAATAAACGAGCTTCTGATGATATTACTCATACACGTCGCAGCTGGACTAGCATTAAATTTTATCTACACGAACATAACGACGCCATAACAAAGGCACGGCTCTAAAATAGAAATTATATCTGTGTTTAATACATTGCTTTACTCGATTTCATTAAGTCGTTAATCCGCCATTAAGGACTTAACTGGAAAAATATATTTTTATAACGCAACTATAAAATATTGTGTTTGCGTTAAAATTCAATTAACTCTCAGGACCGAACATGCGTCGGAGCGCACGGCCAACCACGGTTGCAAATCACGAGGTAGAGGGACATTTCCCACTTTCCTTTGCTAATTAGTCGTGGAATAACGACAATTTTGAATGATGTAAGCAAATGAATTGTAGTCTTATTGAATAGTTTAGAAAATTTTATGTAAATATCTACAGCACTTATAATATGATGATGTAAAATTTTGTGATCCACTAACTCAATATATTGGTCCTTCGAGCCGGATCAGTATGTTGAGTACGTGGATTAACAACACTGAATTGAATTATATAAGCAAATGCATTGTAGTCTTACTGAATAGTTTACAAAATTCTATGTAAATATGATTAATACTCTACAGCACTGTCAGCAATTATCATATGATAATGTAAAATCAATATGTTGAGTACGTGGATTAACAACACTTAATATAAGCAAATAGTCTGTAGTTTCATTGAACAGTCTACGAAATTTTATATTAACAAGAATGACATAACATTCTATCGTACGTACCGTCCTCACCACCTAACTCTAATTTACAAACAACATATTGGCTAGCTAGTCTTACTGAATAGTTTACAAAATTGTATGTAAATATGAATAATATTCTACAGCACTTATCATACGATAATGTAAAATTTTTTTAATCCACTTACTCAACATACTGGTCCTTCGAACCGGATAAATATGTTGAGTACGTGGATTAACAATACTTAATATAAGCAAATAGTCTGTAGTTTTGTTGAATAATTTACGAAATTTACAAACAATATATTGGTTTCAAAGTTTTTTTTTTACCGGCTTTGTAAACATCGCTAAATAATGTTTATTTTTTGGAAAATGTACTAAAACGTCTTGATGTAGCCTCAATGCAACTTATAGTCCAGTGTTTGGCGGTTTTTCGCTCAGAATTCTTCGGGATAAAACCGATTGACATGAAATTTGGACAGTAATTAGGGAATGGCCCAAGGAACAAAAGTTATACACGGTGTGCCAATAAAAACTCCCAGGTGAAATATTTCGGAAACTTCTAGAGACGTCGAGATTTTAAGTTTGAGCAAAAAAAATCTGTCTTCGGTCTGTCTGTAACTTTTTTGTGCGCACGATTACTCTGGAACCGTTTAAGTTATTGACTTGAAATTTGGTACACGTACCATGTATTTTAACGAGATCTGGAACTAGATTATTCCGTAAAAGGGTTGGGGGTAAATGGAGGTAAATAGACAAATCAAGCAAGTAAAAGTCAATAAAACTGGTATTTAGTATATATAAGAGAAGCTAAGCTCTCAACATTTTTTTTTGGCATTAACCACCCACATTACCAACTCAAGGGGGCGAAAAAAATAAAATTGTCATTTAGTGTGTGTACAAGAACCAAAGGCCTCAATTTTTTTTTACTTTATCCACCACTACTACTACCCCCCTTCCACCACCCTCAGCCTCACTACCGATGTGGCATATCGTTTTATAGGTTTTTAGGGTAGACGATTTCAAATATTATATTATTAAAGTTCCATAAAAAATGATTTCCACATTCAAATTTTTTTCGTTCTGAGAGAGACTTGGATAGAAGATCTGGATGTGGAAGTAGTGATTCCTTGGGCAGCGGTTTTATAATTTGACCTTCGACGAAAACGAATAACGTTGATAGTACACCGCCCTGAGACTAGTTAGTTTTAGTGGACGCGGGCGTATTAATATCATAATCACTGTACCTAAACTGTAAAAGACAATAAAATTTATGCCATCAAAAACTTTTTTGGTCTTTTGGCTTTATTTTCTTCGCAGCATGTTATACAAAATTTCCAAAAACAAAAAAGTTTGTAGCTTAGTGAAAATTTGACTGCGTATTTTCTAAACTTTCAAGGTTATCTAAGTTTTTAACAAACTTAAAAATGTTTTAGTTAACACTACTATACACAGATAGAAGCGCTTAAGTGTGTGTTTTATAAAAAAAAGTTCATGTGGATAGCTCCATTCGTTTTTGAGTTATGGCATTAGATGTTCAAAAAAACATGATTAAAAAAAAAAAATTTCACACCTTTTTAAAAATAACAATGTCCGTGACCACTAAAAAATGTCGTATTTCATGATTTCTAATGAACATCGACCTACTTAACGAAATGGTATATATCTAGGTTTGTTCTAAGATTAAAAAAAAAACTCGAGAAGGAAGCGACTTTTCCCTTGTTTTTTACTCCACTAGAAGTAGTTTAAATGAGTACTTTGCCCAGCTCTGGCTAGGGAACAAAAATATTCGTCCAACTGATTGAGAATGGACTAATAATGAAGGATTTTTATTACCAATCAAAATGCTGGATATGCCTGCATCGGAAGAACTCCTCAAAGCTCAAAATGATATTTTGTAATTATAAAAAAGGATCCGGCGGAGCTTATAGCTGCTGAAAAGTTGGACTTTTTTGTAACGCCACATGCGGAACATGCTCTGGTGACAACTGTCAAAATGTTCTCCAATTATAGACCAAGAGGAGGAGCTCGATAGAGATGATAGTTCTTCTGATGATCCATAGATTTTCAGTAATGAAACATGCTATTATAATGTAAATAAAATTTTTAATTTTCCCCTTTAAACTCATTCAATAATTTCGGTTTTTAATTTCAAGTAAATATGGGTAATTAATTTTATCACAAAGGCGGTTTGTAATAGATGAAACGTTGCAATAAATCATAAATTTTATTATAAACAATGACAGGATTTTAATTCATTATAAATGCACCATTAAAACATTTCAAGCTAATTTTTTAAAAAGTTTCGTCATAAGGGGTGGTTTTAAAGGGTTGAAACGTTGTAACAATCATAAATTATATTCCAGGACATGAATTAATGTTTATTCTACATATTTAAACATGATTTTAATCTATGTAACGCTTAAGTCTGTTTTTAAATTTTTTTTAAGAAGGGGTAGTTTTCACCCCCAAAAAACAAAAAACACACATCAGAAACATATAACTTTTGAAGAGGAGGGTTAGATAAGTTTATTTACAAATTTTCATTTAAATCGATGTTGTCCGAAAGAATTCAGAGATAATACCTACCGTATTTTTACCGTCAAACTCTGGACTAAATCGTAACAGTAAATCATGGTGAAGAATTCGTTATGATTTAGAGAAGCATTGGGAGGTGTCAAAATAAGGCCTCTTTGTAAAAGCATACCCGAATATCGACTCCAAGAGAAAGATTCATCATATTAATTAATTCATTCATTCAGAAGCCGTACCTGCAAATGTTTGAACTACAAAGAAAGTTTAAAATCGATACAAACGTATTCAAACTGTCTATAAAATCGGTCTATTACAATATAAACAAGTTTAAAAAAATAATTACTCATAAAACATCGCACAACACAATAACATTCATTAATTCAATATATGCCAGCTCTGGCTAGGGAACAAAAATATTCGTCCAACTGATTGAGAATGGACTAATAATGAAGGATTTTTATTACCAATCAAAATGCTGGATATGCCTGCATCGGAAGAACTCCTCAAAGCTCAAAATGATATTTTGTAATTATAAAAAAGGATCCGGCGGAGCTTATAGCTGCTGAAAAGTTGGACTTTTTTGTAACGCCACATGCGGAACATGCTCTGGTGACAACTGTCAAAATGTTCTCCAATTATAGACCAAGAGGAGGAGCTCGATAGAGATGATAGTTCTTCTGATGATCCATAGATTTTCAGTAATGAAACATGCTATTATAATGTAAATAAAATTTTTAATTTTCCCCTTTAAACTCATTCAATAATTTCGGTTTTTAATTTCAAGTAAATATGGGTAATTAATTTTATCACAAAGGCGGTTTGTAATAGATGAAACGTTGCAATAAATCATAAATTTTATTATAAACAATGACAGGATTTTAATTCATTATAAATGCACCATTAAAACATTTCAAGCTAATTTTTTAAAAAGTTTCGTCATAAGGGGTGGTTTTAAAGGGTTGAAACGTTGTAACAATCATAAATTATATTCCAGGACATGAATTAATGTTTATTCTACATATTTAAACATGATTTTAATCTATGTAACGCTTAAGTCTGTTTTTAAATTTTTTTTAAGAAGGGGTAGTTTTCACCCCCAAAAAACAAAAAACACACATCAGAAACATATAACTTTTGAAGAGAAGGGTTAGATAAGTTTATTTACAAATTTTCATTTAAATCGATTTTGTCCGAAAGAATTCAGAGATAATACCTACCGTATTTTTACCGTCAAACTCTGGACTAAATCGTAACAGTAAATCATGGTGAAGAATTCGTTATGATTTAGAGAAGCATTGGGAGGTGTCAAAATAAGGCCTCTTTGTAAAAGCATACCCGAATATCGACTCCAAGAGAAAGTTTCATCATATTAATTAATTCATTCATTCAGAAGCCGTACCTGCAAATGTTTGAACTACAAAGAAAGTTTAAAATCGATACAAACGTATTCAAACTGTCTATAAAATCGGTCTATTACAATACAAACATGTTTTAAAAAATAATTACTCATAAAACATCGCACAACACAATAACATTCATTAATTCAATATATGCATTTATTCTGTAAGGGAATTCGTAACTATGAAGTTGTGATGTCAATATTTAATGGAGCTAACCATCGCGTGATGAAACTAATCAAATGCAAAGAAGTCAGACCGCCAAAAATATGAATTATCCATCCATAGTACACCCCTTTTTACCTCACATTATTCTTGTCTAGTTTATGGATTAACGCCAGCGGCGTAGCTTGCTTCGATTAACAAACAGATACTCACATTAAGTTATCCAAAAAAAATGTTCAAAATGGTGTGCCACAGGGCACAGTTTTAGGGCCAATTTTTCTCAATGTGTGCATTAATTCCTTGTGCAATATAAATATCAATGGTAAAGTCATTGCATATGCAGATGGTACTATATTAAATTTTAATGCAACTACTTGGAATTAAATAAGAATTCGAGTAATACCAGGAGTTGAGAAAGTAAAAAATTTGGCTAGTTTCTCCTAAGTTATCGTTAAACATAACTATATTTCAGTTTCCATAACATCTGCAGAGCGTCCTGATCAAAACATAAAAGTTGACAACTTAACTGACAAAATAAAGGGTTATTAATTTATATTTCGGTCCTCCCCCCATAACTCCTTTATTTTAGAGTTCTAAAAAAAAAAAGGTGAATACAAAAGTTGTAGGGTTGCATCTGTCTAGATTCTTTAAATGTCACGTGATGTATGAGATGTACCCCTCGCACGACAAAAAGTAAATTTTTCTACACAAGACAAAACTATGGCATCTCTGCACATACTTAAATTATGCGTCAGGCTCTAGATATGACCGCGGTGTGCACATTTTATGCTTTTACGTCACCATGAAACCGGCAAAATGCGTAGTTTTGAATCCGTTTCCATTTTATGCGTATCGTTTTACAATTAAACAAGTAATAATCAGTAAAATGAAGTTGAAATTATATTTATATCATATCGGAGGGTCATACTATTATACGATATTATTATTTTCGTATTTTTTCTGTTGTCTACTTCCCCATTGCAGGAGTCTAAAAGGGAACTGTCATGTAATATATTTAACAGAAAAAAAATAGATGCCTCATACACAAATTAAATTCTTAAGTTAAAACTTATTACTACCATTGTATCAAACGTTGTAAGTATCTTATTCGCTATGGTCCAACGTCTTGCCCTCCGTCCATAACATTGCGCTGATGTCATGAAAGAGCTTATGGGAAAAAGCTTTGGTGTGCACCTAATAGGACATTGGGCTAGATGGATTGATACCGTCAGACGTTACATACGGCAAGCGGAAGTCAACTAGATTTATGTACGCGTCACAAGTCTGGCGGGAAATTGTGACTAAGAAGAAGAAGAAGGAGAAGAAGAAGAAGCTAAAGAAGAAGAGTATTTGATCTTATGTATAAATGTGATAAATGCGTATAAGTAGTTGCCAGAGTAAAAAGAGTATATTTAACTTCATTTTTTAGCAGGACAGTATTTTTGTAAAAATGCATTTTTGTAGAAATGAAAGTGTCTTAAAATATTTTGTTCGTGAATATGGGAAAAGCTAATGTGTGGTACGCCACTGATCCCTACTGAATATTCCATGATATTTACTTCATTTCTCATTGAACTTGGACCGGATTTTCGTGATAAATATATCAAAGAAATCGTTTTCTATTCCATCCGTTTTGTATATTAATTTTCAATGATACACTGATCGAATAACCCCTTTTAAAATGAAATCTTGACCTAGAAATCTATCTCCAATTTTATATTTGACGTAATTAATCTGTCTATGTGACTGATTCTCCAAACGTTGAAAAATAAACGAAAACTGGAAAAAAAGTCGCTAAAATTCATCGAACATTATACGATTTCATCGCTAATAATGCTAATTTAAAGGGCCAATTGTGGACGCAAAACACTTTTTTAATTAAAAAAAAAATGGACATAACATGCATACTATCTTTTGTCTACTTATTGTGTGTGCTTAGAAGTTACAGGAAATATTTTTTCCAATAACTAGAATTCCCGTAAATCTCCTCAAAACGTAGCAAACCAGAAACATGGATTTTCGATTTTGTGAATTTATAATAAAATGGGGCATGCAATTTTTTTGGTAATTATTGTACGTCCCGAAGTTACAGAACATATTTTTCCAACCCCGAAAACCACCATCAGAACGCCAAGGCGGTCAGTTGGTCAGGATTGTCACTTTGAATCGGTTATGAGCTTTCGTTTGAACATAATGGACCTCTAGAAATGATGCATATTACTATTTAAATTTAATTTTGATAATGACGGCTCGCTTCACTATTTGATTGAAAATTTAAATGTATAAATAGATTTGTTTGTTTCAATCTGACTAAAACGGTTTAATGAATAATGTCGATTATAAATAATTGCTTTAAAAACTTCGATTAGGATATAGTGTAGTAAGTAGAGGTTTTAATTCAGGAAGGTTGTCATATCATGCTTTTTTTTTTTTGATAATTTGATAGTAAATACATCAAAGAAATCGTCTTTCAGGGAGTGGCACCCAAGAAAAAGAACATTGGGACTGAAAGAGAAGAGAAATTTTGAGAAAGGAAGGTTTTATCCAATTCTTCATATAATAATAGTATATTATACAATGATCATTTAATGATAGCTATTAAGACACGAGCATGAGAATTATGAATGCGAGTGTCTTAATTGCCATTAAATGTGAGTTGCATACACTATTTTTTCTACGACCAGTCATAATAACACAGTCACTTTATACAAAAACAGGCCAAACCTCTAAAAAAAATCCAACCGAAGATTTTCCAGCGGGATTCTCTTTATCTTGACGTCGCGTCGCAAATAATTTCTCAAAAGTCCATAAAGCCAACTGGACGGCTACAAAAGTTACAGAAGGTTAAAGGTCACGAAAATAATGTTTTCTCAAATATCTCGTAAATGATCGGTTTTACGTTAATTTTGGTTATTATAAAATTTGTTCGCGGGATAAATTTGCATAAAAAAAAGTTCTATACAAAATTTACGTAGAACCAGTAGTTTTCGAGATATTGGACTGAGAAATTTCGGAGCAAAGTGGATGCGTCACTATTCTGTACTTATAGTGGTGTATATAGATAACAAGAACTGCGTATACATAGGAACATCGTTTATGCACATATACCTGCATAATTTCTGTCTGAGAAGTCCTTGAAATGGACCCTTCTTCATAATAATAATAATAGTAAGCAGCGTTGCCACATTTTTTCGTGCGAATCTACTAAGTTTTTTGTTTGAATCTACTAAAAATATACTGAAGAAAATTTCTAATAAATTGTTATTGAATTTTTTTATGTAATTTTATCTGATTTAATTTTAAATAGACAACAAAAACATAATAAATTAAGGGAAAACAAAAAACGACACAGGAAGGGAAAGTAAAGTTCGGGAATTCGGGATAAAGTCAGAAAATTGATTTATTCATGTCAAAACTTAACATATATTACAAAACATAAGTATTGCCTATGTATGTATCTTAAAATTAGCACAGAAAAAAATAGAACCGATTCTGATATTAAAAACTTAATCATTAATAACATTTTTAACAAAACATATGTTAATGGTAAGCAAAACTCTTAACCATAATAATATACCAAAAATCTACCAGCAAATTTTACCTACCAAACTTTACATTGTTTATTTTAGCTATGTACGAAGCTCCAAAAAAAAAGACTTCGATTGTTAATTATATATATATTTTAGATTTGCAAAATGCACTAGACGAAATAAGCCTGTGCAATTTCGTCACTTCCACCCACAGCAGCAGCTACTCAACAACATCTGTTCAGGGTATTACTACCAGGTTCAAACTTGGCTGGGAAAAGATTTAGACCTTCAGCAATGGGGATGAACTTTAAACAATAATTTATTAGAGCCAACAACTTTCTGATTCCTTCTGCACCATATGAACTTCTCAATTCTATTTTCTGCAATTGCACAAAAGGTTGTGACATCAATTGTGCATGCAGAAAAATAGAATTGCCATGTTCCGTAGTGTGTGGCTCTTGTCGGGGCCAGTAGTGTCTCAATACGATGTCCGAGGATACAACCGTTGAATCTGAGTTCAACGATGATGAAGTCGACTTCATTTCGTTATTTTCCGCTGAAATGATTGGTGAAGAAGATCAAAATATTGAAGAAGTGGAAGTAGAAGAGATAGACAGCAAAGACGAACAATAATCAACAAAATTATAATATAACTTGTAACCCATGGACACCATGTAAAAAAAAACGCGCCTTCCAATCTACTTCAAAGGTGGTGCGGAAACGAATGCAGCGCAATGCCCGAATTTTCTCAACCCTATATCTGAAAAACTATTGGTTCTACGTAAATTTTGTATAGTACCTTTTTTATCCAGATTTACCTCACGAATTTTACAACAGCCAAAATTAACGTAAAACCGATAATTTACGAGATATTTGAGAAAAACTGATTTTCGTGACCTTTGACCTTCTGTAACTTTTGTAGCCCTCCAGTTGGCTTTATGGATTTTTGAGAAATTATTTGAAGAGAATCCCGTAGGAAAATATTCAGTTGGATTTTTTTAGAGGTTCATGTATAAAGTGACTGGGCTATAATGAAATAGAAAATTAACACTTTATTTCTGAAATTGCTAGGTAAACATGACATGACAAATAACTTGTCAAAATTGATAAATTTTAAATCTGACAGATGTTCAAGGAAAGGTTGATATTGACAGAATATTGCTGTTTGTCGCGTTTCTATTGGTTATAAACTTGTATCTTAATGGAAAATCTGTATCTTAATGAATCTCATTAAAGTACAGGTAGGGAATGTCTAATAAATGAATTAAAGCATGGGAGTAGAAAAACAAAATTAATATGACACAATAAATAATTTTAATAACTAAATTTTGATATTTTTTTGATTTATCTCTGTCAGTTCATAGGCAATCTATTTCAACATTTATTATTACATTATACACTAATTATTACATAAATATTGGTTATCAACAAATTCGTTTTATTGATAAATTTCTCCCAATTCGTAGTTGTAAGTTATTAAGGTTATATTTTGTGAACCGTATATTTCAAACAAACCTATGCAAAGGCTAAGGGTAATAAAATCGGGAGAGTGAGCCGGCTACCCTTCCTTCCATTACACGTTTCTGATAATATTTTATTTGGCAATTTCAAACGTTTGTTGTTTTCACAAACCCTATTTATATTTTCTATCATTCTATTTTTTTTGTGCAGCATTTATTTATTCAAAAAAATTCAAAAGTCCGTTCGCTATATTTTGGGCTAGACGGAAGATATCTCCCCGTACTCTTACATTTTATAAGACTGTCTGTCGATACTCATGAACATAAATGATTTATAGGTTATCGATTAGTCTTCCTCTAAGCACTTATTGCTGAAAATGCGATCCTTCGTTTAAACCTGAAAATCACGTAACTGTGATTCGCTTGAAAACGAGTTTTTGCCATCGTCAGTTAGCCAATAACTGCATCTGTATCTGATAAACTGACGTGTAACGAAACGTTTTATCTTTTTTCAAAGACAGCGAAACCTTAATTAAATTTACACATTTATTTGTAGGATACGAAACGTTTGACTTCTTTTTAAAGACATCGAAACCTTAATTAGTTTTACACAATTATTTGCAGAATACAAAGTACGATATATTAAATAAAATTATCCAATTTATTACTTCAAAATGAAAATAAATACATATAGATGTTTTTATTTTCTTGACTAATATCAAATTAATTTGATGTAGGTATATCCTGGGTTATTGGTCTTTATAATAAAATTACTATTTTCTTACGTTTCGGTTTATTCAACCATCCTCAGAGAACTACAACTGAGTGAAGACAAATATTTTTTCAAATGCTATTTTTTATATACATTAGTTAATAATAAATAAAAAAATAAAATAAAAAATTATCGAATCGCACACGACAACTATTTACATTTTACCATTTTAGGTGTATTATATATGAGTGTTTAAAAGCAACTAAAAACTGAAATTAAGTATTGCCTACGGTAGAACCAAACCTTCACCGAAGAACAATACATGAAATATTACAAATTAATAGACATACTAACGCAATAAACTACTGCACTCATATATAGAATTTAAGCGAAACATATTTCAATCTATTAAATCAAATATAAAAAGATAATGTGATTATATAACTTAAATATTTTTACATCTTTCCACCAAGTTTGCTAAATATTGTAATTTTAAAGCGTAAAATCTGACACCACCCTTAAAAAATAACTTCAAATCTAATAAACATCAGTTACATAAGTGTTATCTACATAGCATAAACAAACCACTATGTTCAAAAACGGTAAAAAACTTCTCCCACCACTTGCATCGTGTTCAGCACGGGGGGGAAGGTAATTTGCACGAAATATTTACAAAAAAGTCGTCTTATAATGCTTCATTACACAGACTAGTATATAGTGTGTCCCCGGATAGTGTTTGCGATAAGTGTAATATACCAAAAAAATATTAGTATGGCTTTCATTTTTTGCAGTCTCGGTCTGCTTGACGTAAAATGGATTTTTACCAAATTTCAGTTAAAATGGGATCTAACTCTCGGAGTTAGTCTAAGAAAACAAGTAAAATTTGAAAATTTTTAAAAACCCCCGATCAGTGTATCTAATCGTACCAGTATCATATGACCGAATCAAAATGAGGCCTAAATCATGTTCGGCTACCATAATTCTCTGCACATTTTCAATTTTACTTCAATCAGACAATTTCTGGAGAAGTTCAACATGGTGAATTCAAGATGGCGACCAAACATCAAAATCTAGTATGACCTATAACCTTCTCGACAAAATACTCTTTCAAATAAAAAAATATATCAAAATCGGATCACCCGTTGAAGAGATATGAAGCCACAGACAGACTGGCAGACAGACAGACAAATAAACATACGAGTCAAACTTATAACACCTCTCTTTTGGGGTCGGGGTTAAAAATAAAAAAAAATAAATCATTGCAGGTAAACTGGTCTTTCTGTTAATTTTAGGGAAAAACTCTATTTAGATAAAATATTTGACATTGAAAGTTAGAGCCATATGTCAATTTTCATAGCATTTGAACAAAAAAATAATAATAATAATAACACCTTGAAGAAATTAAAAGTTACAAGGAATTAAAAGAAGGGTAGCAATTTAGGTGGCGTACTATTTGAATAGGTTTCTAGTTGAATTCGTTGAAATTGTTAATTGTGTTAAAAAATAAAAAGCTATTTACTTTAAGTAGTATTTTTTTTTTGTTTAAATGCAATGAAAGTTGGCATATGGCTCTAACTTTCAATGCCAAAGGTTTTATCCAAATAGTTTTTCCGTAAAATTAACAGAAAGACCAGTTTACCGACAATGATTTATTTTTTTTATTTTCTTCGTAGATTAACTTCGCGAGTTAGATTCCATTTTAACTGAAATTTGGTAAAAATCCATTTTACGTCAAGCAGACCGAGACTGCAAAAAATGAAAGCTGTACTAATATTTTTTTGGTATATTACACCTATCGCAAACACCATCCGAGGACACACTGTCACTGTATAAAAAATAGCATTTGAAAAAATATTTGTCTTCACTTAATTGTAGTTCCCTGACGATGGTTAAATAAACCGAAACATAAGAAAAGAGTAATTTTATTATAAAGACCGATAACCCAGGATATACCTACATCAAGTTAGGAAAATAAATATAAGTATTACTGATTGTAACCAAGTTTGTCCTTTACCCGGTGTTGAATATCGTAACAGCCTGTTAAAAATCAGCTGTGTGGTTGACATACCTATTAGTAAGTCATCTTAGGTTCATTCCCTAAGCACAGAACACATGATTCTGGAATCTACAACCATTCTACAATAATTTTGCAGGATGTGGAAAATGGTTATGGTTAAAGTTTTTAAAAACCGCTGCCGTTTTAAAAATCCCTACTTCCACATTAATTCAGTAATATAACGGTTAAAATTGTAATATATCGGACAAAATTCATAAAGCTTCAAAAATTGGTAGAAATAATGAGGATAGCATAAGTATTATTAAACCGAGAAGTTTTCACCCCTAAATAGTGTGCTTCATCCCCTAGGACGTCGTTTCCATCCCCATTTTGAGATTTTCTAGATTATCTCGGGAACGGTGCACTTTTTGATATAAAAATACCTATATACAAAATTATTCCTTATAAAATTCTCTACCAAAAACATCCTCTACACTTTTTTCCCCATAATTAATAATACTTTAGTAAATGTAATCAGCGCAGATCATATAATTCGCTGAATATCCGTATGGCCATTAACGCCATTAGCGTTTGCGATACAAACTCAGCGTTTTTTTTCCAAAGGAAAGGTTAATGCAATTAATGTGCTTAATAGAAGAGATGACTTACAAGACATCATGCAAACTTTTAATAATGAAAAAGCTAGTCATGAAAAAATTGCAGACGTAGGAGAGCGAATTGTTCTAGCTTTATACACTAGAAAAAAGTCTAGATATATACAGATTCATGTCTTTTAACAAACTTGTTGGTAAAGCGAATAATACTGTAATATTATCAAAACTACCACCAACTTCTGCAGCTGCTGGGCAACTCATATCGCGTTTTTTGCCAAATTCAAACGTGGAAAAACGTTACGCTAAAAACTACTGATTGGGGATGGAAAAAAGTCGGCGACATATTAACCCCAACAAACGAACCAGCTCCCGAGTCTGTTTTAATACCAATTTCTTGTTCATGCACCTGAAAACAGGTGCAGTTGCAGAAGAGCAGACTTACGTTACTCCACAATGTGTTACCATTGCCACGGACAAGCATGCATGAATGCCGAATCTATGGGAGACAACGAAGATTAATTAACGTAGGTAACCTTCTGATAATTAGTGGATTAGGTCTACAGGGGACACCACGTAAAAAAACACGCCAAGTACTTTACCTGTGGGGTGACATGGAAACAAGCACAATATACAATATTTTCGCTTCTTTAAAAATCTCGTTATTTTATAGGAATGAGAGGGTGGAAGCGGTACATTTATTATAATTTTAAATGGAGTTTAGTAGCTACTGCTTTAGCGTTAAGCATTGAACTTTAAAGTAGATTATAGTAAAGATTACAATTTATTGTGTTAACTGGAACCAATCCTTTTGTGCGCCTATTTCCCACAGTACTATTAATTTTAGGAAAAAAAGAGTAGATACGTTTTTAGTAGAGAATTTTATAATGAACAATTTTGTATATGGATATCTGTATCAAAAAGTGCACCGCTCCTGGAGAAATTTAAAAAACCTCAAAATGGGGGTGGAAACTACGTCCCAGGGGATGAAGCACAATATTTAGAGGTGGGAACTTTTCAGTTTAGTAATTCTTATGCTATCCTTAACATTTCTACCAATTTTCAAAACTTTATGAATTTGGTCCGATATAAATCGTTACATTACTGAACTACATCCAGATTAAAAAATGTTAATACTATATTTTTGCACGATCTACCTTGTTTGTTTATTTACAATATCTGTTGCTAGAGCGGTAGGTTATGTTTACTGATTATTAGCCTAACACGTCGGTAAGTAATTTACTTACCGACGTCTGAACAATAAGTAAAATTATCTATTTATTAATAAAATTGTCGCTATCGCTCAGCTTCCAAACATTACCGTCCACCGGTAAACATGCTTTACAGTTCTTAGTACGTAATACATTATTGTATAATAATTTCTTGTCTCCTTTGGTTCAATATGACATCTGATAAATTATGACCATCTTACTTTCAGCACCCTGTATACTGATAGTCTTTTTTTTATAGATTTTAACTAGATTAGAAACATAACAATTTTTAAAAATGACAATAAAAATAATAGTAATTTATTACTAATAAAGCAAGAGAAAGTTTTTTAACCCGGAAATCAACATACATAATTCTATCAGAGCAGATACTGAAAGCTGCTTATGAAAATTATACAAAATTTAATTATACCCAAGTAATTTATTGAAGAGATTTCTAAAGGATTACAAGTAATGAAATGAGTTAGATTAAACCGATGGATGTGATAAATTATCTCGAAAATTTAAGCTGGAAATATGAAATTGGAATAAGCCAGTTGTCCAACTTTGCTATAAGGGCCATTTCGACAAACAAAATATACATCAAACTATATGTGTGTGTGTTGAAATTGTTGTCTGAAATTTGATGAGCAATAGATAATTTGAATGATCGTATAACACATATTTAATTTAAGTCATTCGAATAGGTATATAATAACCGGATAAATTTTTCTATTAATCGTCATTGAAAAAAAAATTGTACACAATTGCGTTTCATAACACACTGAACTGAATATCGAATAATAAAAAAATGTTGGTGGATATAAAAAGTCTCAGAACTCCGTAAAATTTGAAAAAATCACGACACGCTAGCTCAGTGGGTTATGCAAGGGCGTATCTGGACCTTGAGCTTGGGGGCCGCGTGCTGAAAATAACAAAAATGTTTTTCCTCGAAAATTGAAATTGATGAGTTGATGAGGAGGGGGGGCGGGAGAAAATCACAAACAAAATTTATAAACACAACTAAATACACAGAGGCGTAACTAGACGTCATGGGGCCCCAGGGCAAAAAATTGTTGTATTCTCAGTTACGCCTCTGCAAATATAATACATATTCAAAAATATAAAATAAAATAATAAAAATCATGAAATTTTAAAACGAAAGTTGGTGGTTTACAGAATCTTGGGGGGGAGTAATTACCACGTTACCACGTTAACCCCCCCCCCCATAAATGTGGTTAATACGCTGGTTGTACTGTGATGTGTTTATATGTTTATATTGTTTATGTTTATATGAAAAGTCTCATCTCCGAAAAATTTGAAAAATTCATGGAGCTCTGCTGGAGAAAATGTCCTATTATGTGGCATGAGGAACACTCTTATTACTTTTTGAGACCTAACTTTAAAATAGGAAACAATGTGTTAACTTTAACAATATTATGCTGATTTTGAATTTACTGAATATAGTGTACCCCAGGGTTCGGTGTTGAGCCCACTACTATTTATAACCTATATTAATGATTTTTATTATCGTCTGTCCCCTATAAAATATTTCTTCTAAGCTGGCGATACAACTTTAATATGTTCTGGAAAAAATAAAGACAACATCGCAAACTTCTAAAAATATTGAACTTAAGGCCAAGAATCTAAAGTTAAACAAAGAAAAGATACAAAGGATCACTTTCTCCTGCAGTACGCCGCATGTAGGGGGGGAGTGTCAAGTTACTCGAGATAGCTCTGAATACTCTTCTGAAATGGAAATGTCATGTAGATACCCTCTGCAAGAAAACTCAAATATATATATTTTAAGACAACTCATAAATATCGCAAGCAATAACATGATATTAAATGCTTCTTACTATATACAGTGTGTCCCAGGATAGATGTAACAGGAGGTGTAATGGACCAAAAATTTTGGAATTTTGGAATGGTACTTGGGGATTGAGTCCTGCTTGTTGTGAAACTAAAGTGTACTAAAAATGACTTGATTTGGTGTTCTACAGGGTGTTTTATAAGCAAAGTTGTAAAAATCACCTCTAATAAAGTACCTTTAATTTTTAAAATATGAAAAAATTCCACTAAGAAAAGTTATTTAGAATGCAATTTTATACCTCTATACCAAATTTCAGGAATATAAAATTATTTTTTTGAAACTTCCCATTTTTTCAATAAATTAGTTTTTATTTTGAACCATTCAGTTAAAACTGCATAGAAATTATTGTGAATTAGTATTTAAAGTTATGTAGAAGCTAAAAGTAGACTATGAGAAAAGCAGTGGATGATTAACATTTGCTCCTACACAACTTTAAATATCTTAATTCGCAAAAAATGGGAAGTTTCAAAAAAATAATTTTATATTCCTGAAATTTGGTATAGAGGTATAAAATTGCATTCTAAATAACTTTTCTTAGTGGAATTTTTTCATATTTTGAAAAATAAAGGTACTTTATTAGTGGTGATTTTTACAACTTTGCATATAAAACACCCTGTAGAACATCAAATCAAGTCATTTTTGGTATATTTTAGTTTTACAACAAACAGGACTCAATCCCCAAATACCATTCCAAAATTTCAAAATTTTTTATCCATTACACCTCTTGTTACATCTATCCTGGGACACACTGTATATCATTCGTTTTTGAGTTATGGAGTAATGCATTTGCGGTTTTACGAGTCTTCAAGCTGCAAAAAAAGTAGTTCGCATTATTTCAAATGTGGATTTTAGAGATAATTGTAAAGCTTTATTCAAAAAGTAATTGTATCCACACTCTATATACATACAAGGGTGTTTCACTTCTCGTGAAGACACTCCTATATCTTTTTTATTTGTGACCGAATTCATTTCAATTTTTTATCAGCCATAAAACTCCATAAGATGACTTTATTCAACACATAAATGCCCCCTAAATCTAAAACGCCGGCCTACTCCGATAAAAAGAAAATCGCAATTTTCTAGAAATCATAGTAGGCTTAGAGATAGACAAGAATTTCATTAACGAAAGTTGTGCGGAATCACTTGATATGTTTCCTGTAAAATTTTGGGAAAATCGGAATATTTTCAAAAAAAACAATGTTTCACTTCTCGTGTATCTTTTTTATTTGTGACCGAATACATTTCAAATTTTTATCAGCCATACAACTCCATAAGACCACTTTATACAACACATAAACGCCGCCTAGATCTAAAACGCCGGCCTACTGCGATAAAAAGAAAATCGCAATTTTCGAGAAATCATAGTAGGTTTAGAGATAGACAAAAATTTTGTTAACACTTAATATGTCTTGTTTAGTAATGTTTTGAAAAATATATATTTTTATATGTTCATATGTTCATATATTCATATGTTTATTAAGTTAATGTTTTAAGCCTTTAAATTAAAAGCTTTTTAAAGTTTTATTTTTGCAAATAAGCATATTTACTAATAAAGTTTGTATTTTTTCTTTAAAACATTTAAACTTGAAAAGAAAAAAAAATCAGGATTTTTTAACATAAAGATCGCTTGATTAAAATCCTGATTTTCATCAAATGATTTAAATGAGCTCAACCCTGCTATAAATAGACAAAATTGTTCTTTAAATGACAAATTACAAAGGAATAGGTATGCGAAATGATAAAAATAACGTAAATATTGTACACACAAGTATCTTTGCACTAAGGATACAGATCACTCCTTAATTTATTTTTATGTTTTATTGCAGATAAAGCGAAGTCAAAAAGCAAGAAGAATAAATCATCCTGCATCGAACGTGGCAAAAGTAGTCTATAAAAGGATTTCCTCTCGAAACCGCAGCGCGAGAGGGAGAGGAGGGAGAAAATGGCGATACATCGGCGGGTTAGAGACTTGCGGTAGGTTGGAAATCTTCCGGCAACCTTTAACTTGATATTTGGGAACGAAAAGACGCCTGCGAGGGTTCTCTAGGTAAGTGATAGTTTGTAGTTTGGCTAGTTATATGTTGGTAGACTTTGTGTATAGGCTGGGGTCTTATTGAAAGTAGCATGGAATGGATAATAATGGTAGGCTTATGAAAGCGTAAAAAGAATATATATAAAATGTTTTTATAGTTGCCAAATTATGTATAGTTGCAAGTTTAAACTTATAGTTATTTCTTTTAAGTTTAAACCGAGTATTATAAAATATTTTATACATATCCTTTCTACGCTTTCGAATAAGCTTGAAAGAACTTTAAAAAATACTGGGTGATCCAGAACACAGAACAGAGCGCTGTTATTATTTTTCCATATTAATCTAGTTTTTTTTAACTTAATATTCAGAATCTAAGCGTTTGAAAATGCTTCGTAATAAGTAAAGTAAGATGTTCTTCATGAAGAAAAAGAAAAAAGTTCAAACGCCAAAAATAAAGCTAAAAAATTGTCAGAGACCCAATGTACAAAATAAGGGAATTTATGCAACACGATCTTTAGATAATGTTGACATATAATTACTCAGTATAGTATGACTAATAGTGCAGTTGAATTGATTTTTTTCGGCGACAGCATTCCACCTGAAATTTTATTGCTGATTCTTATCCTGATTACGAAAAAAATATTTATGCCCAAAAAATTCCTTGTTCGTCAAAAGTTATATGCACTTTTTATCTTGTACTAGTAATCGGATGAGAATTTTAAAAACACTGGCTTATTTGAAATAAAATTCTTAAAAAATATAGAACCTTATAACTCCAGTTATGTACGATGGAAGGGTGCAATTCTCATAAAAAGCCAACACTGACATGATGTCGACTGATGTCGATAACTCCAATACTGCTAGAATTGTAACATAGAACCTTGTAACTCCAAGGTAGTGATATGTCAAATACATTATGCCTGCAGTACACTCTCGCCGAGACCGCTCGGCGAATGTCTCTGTTTTTAGTAATGTGAATGAAAGACATGGATATTTTTACAATTAATCAATTTTATTTATTTGCTTTTATCATGATTGGAAAATATTATTTAGGTATTAAGCAAATCACAACTTACACACTTTTTTATTTATTACGAAATTACCTACTTTCTGTATATTGTTGCCCTAATCTGGGCACGCTAATATACTAATTAGGTAAATATTTAAAAACATTCATTATTGGAGAATCAATCAAAACAACTACTCTTCTAGCTAATACTGACGAAGTATTGAATTACATGACATGATTCCTAGCATTTTAAAGAATAAAATTATGTTGAAAATAATATTTTCTAATAACGACATGGACGTTGCTGAAATTGCCGCTGCTACAGCTTATTGTGCGTTTGCATATTTTAATTATGTGCATATATACAAAAAATATAAAATTGAAAATCCTTGGAAACCAAGAAGATGGTGGATGAAAACAATTCATCGAAATAGTGAGTGTTGAAAATTTAAATGTGATTTTAATTATTATTGTTTACCTCACTGTATAACAATGAAACATGCCTGAATTAATAAAGGGTGTAGCCGGTTAAGCATATGAAAAATGCCCATAAAGGAAATTACATGAAATGGACATCAAAATATTCCCTTGACTATAAAAAAATATTTGTTACAATATTATTCCAGAAATCCAAATCGATAAAATTCTCAGAATATGTTAGTTATGAGGTAATCTTTGCAGAACGGTAATCAACCCCCTCATCTGTAGCCTAATAACCCAGCCAGACCATATTTTTAAATAAAATTAATAAATTAATAAGCAAATTAGCCTTATAAATGCTTTTAAACTATGTATGATGTTTTAGGGCACCAGATTTTAGGTTTCTCAGGTTAAGTTTACTTAATTTTTCTCCAAGAAGTATGGTTTCCAAACGTTTTTTTGTGTAATGTAGTACAAAAATTATGTTAACAATGCATCATCGGGATGACACAAAATGACTCTCATCATCAGAATGACCCAATTACTAACAGTATAATAAACTTTCGAATTGATATGAAAATAAACAAATGAAAACAAAATAGAACAAAATTGTAATGTTTAATACCTATTTAAAAAAATGAAATAAAACAAGAAGTTACAAAATCTACTACGTACTACTTATTAAATATTTCGTTAAAAAGTGTCAATTTCATCGTTATTTAAAACTTTAAAATATTTTGATGAAATTGGAACCGGTGCATCTTTTAATTTGCTCAAAATTCCAGTGCACTCCAGCTCCTGCCTATCTTCCATATTGGGCCAAAAGAAAGTTTTATTGTTTTGGGCCATGAACGAAACAAGAATCTCGGTATCAATTTCTGTCTGTCTGTAATTAATTCGTGCACAGAAGACACTGCACTATCACCCACTTTTTGTTCCGTGAATTTTGAACACCCTGTATATGAGTTAAGTTTGAAATAAAAGTCACTTTTCACGAGAGAAAATAAAATAAGTTTTTATTTTTGTTCACGTTCTCACAATACTTGATTTTTGTTGAATAGAACTTAATTACAGCGATTAGTTAATTAGTACGATTAATTAGAACGACTGGATAAGCACTAGAGTAAAAATTTGCCTTTGAATTTTGTCGCGTTTCGACGTAATATTTTTTTCTGAATTCATCTGGAAGATCTTTATGGTCGATAATTTTCAAATTTTTTCGTCAATTAGGTAAGTTGCAACAAATTTTTAATTAACAATTGCCCTTTTTGCAAAAATTCAGCTCCCCCAGACAAGAGCAAGTGAGAATATACTAGGTGCCCTTGGCCTCGCGGCTTGTGTTCCCTTTGACTCGTGGCCAAAAAACCGACACAAATCGGAGCGTTAACGAGGCGAGGCGAGGCGAAGCGAGGGCAGGCGAGTGCATTAATGAGACAAGGCGAGGGCACACGGGGCGATGCGGGAGCAGCAAGTACACTCTTGCGTTCGCCTGCCCTCGCAACGCCTCGGCGAGAGTGTACTGCAGGCATTACATTTTAATGATAGGCTTTAATGTGCTCTGATTCTTTGCAAAAAGAACAGAGTCTGTATGATTGGCTGTTCATTTTATTTTACCTGTCATGTTGCTTTCTTGCTGACGTTACAAACTACAACACATCTTTCATATTGACCAGTCAGTTTATGACATATTCCAAGACACTTGTGATTCCATGGCTAACTATTAGCGATTTTTTTTGGCGATATTATTTGCCACTCCGATTAAAGAACTTATATCTAGATACATAACAGGCTATCTTTTCACTATATACCTTATTTGCTCCTAACATAGTCACATTATATGTCCATTAAAATGGATAGATGAACATCACATCCCATAGGCAACAGTGGCGTTGTGTGTGTAGAAAATGTGTAGAATGGTAAATATTTTCATTAAAATGAATTATTGCAATTCCTGCATTACCGGCTCTTTATATAACGTGATGTAGGCATACGATATTACAGTAAGATAAAACAGTAAGATAAATATGTATTGAAAGGATATTAAAATTTAATTGCTATTTACTTTATAACTGTAAACTGAACTTCATCATGTTACGACTATGGAACGATCGATTTTCTTCTTTTCTAAACTGCGTTCTGCAAACGGCACAGCTGTTCACTATTTATTTGCACAAAATATATTGTCACTAAACTGTGTAAATATGAATAGAGAATATTATTTAGGTATTAAGCAAATCACAATTTAAAATAAAATTACTTTTTCACCAGTTTTTGGTCGGAGAACACGAAAAACATTTATTGACATTAATGGCCGAACTGTCAACTGACATTATGATAATCGAACTGAAGCCGATCGTGCACGAGCGGCCGCGAATACGCCGATGGGCCAATCAGCAATTTATGGGAAGAAGTGCCTTAGATTGTGAGTCTTTCAGCGACAAATAAATCAATGCCATTATGTATCTAGATATGTTCTTTAATCGGAGATTTGTCACCTCTTTAAATCACAGCAAATACTATTTCATCTCGGATTCCCTTTACTGTAGTATAAAGATTGTATACGAAATAAATTATTATGATTAATATTAATTCGCTATATTATTTTTATGCGGCTAGAGCTTAGGGAATATAAAAAATAAGTATACTAAACTTATTTTAATTTTACTCTAGTCTCATTAGGTCCTTTCTTTTGCACAAGAAGTGTGACACTAATTTTGAGTGACAGAGATGGCATCAATGCGGATATCATAAGTTAAAGAGAGACAATCTTGCACCAGTGCAGCTCAGTGCTACAATTTTAGTGCAAAGGAAAGGACCTATTATCGCTTACCTTATACTAGCGTTCCCCTGAATCCTTGTATGAAAAATATAAACAATCAATATATTTTTTACCATATTTTATCTGCTATTAAATATTTCATTTTACTAAGACATGAGGAAACCACAAAAAAAAATTAAATATATACATTTCTAGTAATTTTGGTATAAAATTTTCTTATCGAATCTCCCTCGCTCTTGAATTAAAAATCCGGAATTTTTTTCTGGCTCACGAATTTTTAAAGAAAATTCGGACCTCGAATAAATTTCCGAAAATAATTCAAGCACTAGGGAGATTACAAGTAAAAATCTCGTATAACTTCAAAAATTTAATACAAAATGAAACTTCATTAATTTGAAAAGGAAATTCATTAAGCGTACACTTGCTTTCAAAACTTTCGCGTACACATTCAAAATTAAGTAACAACGATTTTGCAAAACTTTAGCTGTGTGAACGGAAAATTTTGAGATTAGGTTAAAAATGACATTGGCATTTAATTAAAATTTAATTAAAACGAACATAAAAATAAATAAAACAGAGCTTTTATCTAGTCCATAATGAGTAGCAACCCTTCTTATGGACCACCCCTCTTCTAATTTAGAAAGCATCAAAACTTTATCTTGCTCTGTCAGTCGAGGCATTTTGACTTTTCAACAGTTTGAATGTCAAAGTTCATTAATTACAACCCTGATTTAATACAGCGAAAAATAGGTGTACGCGAAAGTTTTGAAAGCAAGTGTACGCATGGTAATAATAATAATAATATATAAATATATGATCAATAATCAGAACCAAGCAGTCAAGACTAGAGTAGTATTATTTTTATGGGTATGCCGATGAATAGCACTAAGAATAACGAGCGCATTCTCGTTTAGAAAAAAATGTTTTCGTAGATATTTCAATCACAAGTGACATTATGGAATCATCGATTAGTCAAAAAAAATGTCTAGCTAACAGTAAAAGAGTTAATAGATAATGACTTTAACGTTAAAATATATAGATACTACAATCGTTAAAACTGCTATTGATTTGAAAACCGCAGACAGTCAAGTTATAGTTGGTGAAGTTATTGACTTTTTATGACTAGTAGACTATAATGACTCAACTAGCATGGAATCATCATAAAAAAATATATTTTTATAAACCTAAAACTGAGAATGGCTTAATGCCTGATGTTTTGAGTGAAAGTAATGCTTTTCCTAAAGATTTACCAAGTTACATTTCTTATAATAGAAAGGCTGTAAAAATAATCAGTGTAGCTGTAGAAAACTGATTATATAATATTCTATTCTATGTGTGTATTGTAAAGGAAATAATTGTGCCAATGCTTCTTTTAACTTGAATGAATCGGCTATCGATATCACAAATATCTTTTTCGTAATCGAGGTCATAATACATAAGAATCAACAATAAAATTTCAGATGGAATGTTGTCACCGAAAATCATCAATTCAACTGCACTAAAACGATAGGTTGCTGTTCTAAAAAAAAGTTGTGGCAGCTGGGGTTGTGTAAAACCAAAAATTATAAATTGCCTGAAAACTTGATTTTTTTTTAAACAGGACCAAAACAATTGCAGGTAATTTAATCAACTTTCGACTTCATAAAAGGTAATTTCACTTACAAGTGGCTTTTTTCCAAATATTCACAAAAATAGTATGTGAATGCCTCCAACCTTTAAGATTACAAAATTTTGTCATTTCCACGTCAATTTTTTTCACACAAAAATGAAAAGTAAAGCAAATTGTACATACTTTCTTAGGATTTACTTTTGGTATTATGACCAAGGTAAAAGTAAGAGGTGTTTTTCACTAACAAGTGGCTATTTTCGAGAAATTCACAAAAACAGTAAGAAGTCGGCCATCTCTAAAAAATTATGTAACATATTGTAAATGTATTTCCTCGACGTTGGGTCCCTGACAATTTTGTTTAGTTTTATTTTTGGCGTTTGGACTTTTTTCATCCCATAATTTATGAGCCATTCGTGAAAAATTTATTTTTGTGGCCATTTTTTCAAAATGGCTTCTCGAGCTGTCGACCTTTGACACATTAAAAGTAACCCTCTATTTAGTGGAGTAAAAAACAGGGGAAAAGTCGCTTCCTTCTCGAGTTTTTTTTTATCTTAGAATAAACTGAGACATATACCATTTCGTTAAGTAGGTCGATGTTCATTAGAAATCATGAAATACGACATTTTTTAGTGGTCACGGACATTGTTATTTTTAAAAAGGTGTGATATTTTGTTTTTTTTAATCATGTTTTTTTGAACATCTAATGCCATATCTCAAAAACGAATGGAGATATCCACATGAACTTTTTTTTGTTATAAAACACACATTTAAGCGCTTCTATCTGTATATAGTATTGTTAATTAAAACATTTTTAAATTAAAATTAAATTAAAACATTTTTAATGTTAAAAACTTAGATAACCTTGAAAGTTAGAGAATATTATTTAGGTATTATGCAAATCACAACTTACACACTTTTTATTTATTACGAAAATACCTACTTTCTGTATATTGTTGCCCTAATCTGAGCACGCTAATATACTAGTTAGGTAAATACTTTAAAACACTAATATTTGGAGAACCAATCAAAACAACTACTCTTCTAGCTAATACTGACGAAGTATTGAAGTACATGATAGGATTCTTACCAGAAAATACGCAGTCGAATTTTCACTAAGCTACAAACTTTTTTGTTTTTGGAAATTTTGTATAACATGCTGCGAAGAAAATAGAGCCAAAAGACCAAAAAAGTTTTTGATAGCATAATTCTTATTGCGTCTTTGATAGTTTAGGTACAGTGATTTTATTGGAGCGCGTGAATTGCAGAAATTGAGTATTAATACGCCCGCGTCCACTAAAACTTACTAGTCTCAGGGCGGTGTACGATCAACGTTATTCGTTTTCTTCGAAGGTCGAATTATAAAACCGCTGCCCAAGGAATCAGTACTTCCACACCCAGATCTTCTATCCAAGTCTCTCACAACGAAAAAAATTTGAATGTGGAAATAATTGTTTATGGAACTTTAATAATAAAATATTTGAAATCGTCTACGCCAAAAACCTACAAAACGATATGCCACATCGGTAGTGGGGCTGAGGGTGGGGGAAGGGGGGTGGTAGTAGTGGTGGATAAAATAAAAAAAATGAGGCCTTTGGTTCTTGTACACACACTAAATGACAATTTAATTTTTTTCGCCTCCTTGAATAATAGGGTGGGAGTTGGTAATGGGGGTGGTTAATGCCAAACAAATTTTGAGACCTTAGCTTCCCTTATATATATTAAATACCAATTTTATGGACTCTTACTTGCTTGATTTGCCTATATACCCCCATTTACCCCCCAACCCTTTAACGGAATAATCTAGTTCCAGATCTCGTTAAAATACATAGGTACGTGTACCAAATTTCAAGTCAATATCTTAAACGGTTCCGAAGTAATCGTGCGCACAAAAAAAGTTACAGACAGACCGACAGACAGAATTTTTTTTGCTCAAACTTAAAATCTCGACGTTTCATGACATTCTAAGCCTATTTGGACAATAAAAATTTAAAAAAATATTTTTGTCGATACTATATTTACACTGGATGTTTAAGTAAAATGTGTAACGATATTCTTTCCCTTATTACCACTTGTATTATATTGTAGAACGTATGGCCATTGTGCGTGGATTATCTTCTAAAAAATTATTTAAGATAAAAAAGCAATCTAAGTTTCATTGTAAAATGCAGTGGATTTTATGTTGCGTAGTAATAGAGGAGAACGATAAACTTGTGCACAAGCCATGGAAACAAGGTTTCTATAATTAGAGCTGCGGAAATTAAAAGAGACTTAATTTAGGATATTTTTTCTTTTTTGTTACCTAATTTAGGCGAAAATAACACGTTTACTCAATTATTGTGTGGATCTAGGGTAAAAATCCAATGCATGGGAGTTTCGGATAGGGACTCTGACACAGGAAAGGTCGGATACAAATATTAAGAATGCCACGTAAAAAAAAATGTGCTTTAAGAAACTGTCTTTTCTATTTAGCTCCAATAATAACGCAAAAAAAAAGGAAAACTCGATAGTTTACTTTTTATCAAAACACTCCAAAATTATTACTTTTCCTAAACTTCTGTTTACGGAATTTTATTAGCCCCCTAGTTGCGCAACTTTTTTTCCATTTACTATATTATTTTTTACCGTTTCCGAGATCCCAATGCAATGCATTTTTATCCCAGATACTCTATTTAAGATTTTTAATTCCTTTTTGCCTTCAACCTTAGTCCTTAATGCGCCACTGGAAAAAATAAGTTATCCTTTCAGATCCTAAAACGTGATAAAACAGTCCTAAACATAAAAAAATAATAATGAAAAGTTCCTTACACACAATACATAATCATTATTATTCTTAAGTGCCGCGCGCGTACGCTTCAACAATTCCTCCATACTAAAAAAATCGTAACTAGCAAACTATTGCTAATAATGAAAATATATTTTTCTAAAAACTTTTTTAGTCTATTGACTTCATTTCCTTCACAGCATGTTACACAAAATTTTCAAAAACAAAAAAGTTCCTCTTAGTGAAAATTTGATGGCGTATTCTCTAAACTTTCAGGGTCATCAACGTTTTTGGCATGTTCACATTTTTTTTGATTAGCAATCCTATGTATAGAAAGAAGCGCTTAAGTGTGTGTTTTATAACAAAAAAAGTTCACATCGATAGCTCAATTCATTTTTGAGATATGGCAATGGATGTACAAAAAAACATGATTTAAAAAAAAATTTAATTTTACACTTTTTTTAAATAAGAATATCTGTGACCACTAAAAAATGTCGTATTTCGTGTTTTTATGTGTAAAATGATGTTGTCGGTAATACCCACTGATTTTAAAAAAAAACGACACAATTTTACCTGTTTTTGCTCTAATTATGTAAATTCCGCATCAAAAACATTTGTGTTTACTTATTACGAAAACTTACATTCTGAATGTTAAATTAAAAAAAACTATATTAATTTGGTATCACGACTTTTTCTAATAGCTCTGATAGTTTCGCAAACAAATCAGTTCCACGGGTTAAATATTTACGTCGCGAATTAAAGGAAAAAAAATGGAAAGTTAACAATTTCTCTGCACCAAACCTTCGCTACAATTTCCATTATACACGTGACATCATCTAATGTTCTGTGTACATATTTGCTATTTTCATTCCAGCTACTCTCAAATGTCAGACACCGGCCTAATTTGTCCGTTTCGGATTTTATTTTACCTTGAACTTTAAGCTATAAAGCATGGTATATTTTGGTTTGCTACGTGCCTGGAATATCCAGCAGCATTTCAACACAATTTTAGTTTATTAGGGGTTTTAAAAAGTGCTATATTACATTTATTTCGTATTCTTTTCATTCTTGATATAATAACGTTTATAAAACATGACAACGTTTATAGATTGTGCAGCGGATGAAAACGTATACGGGGTGTACTGTATTTAAGTGACTTCCTTTTAGAGGAAAATAATAAGTCGAATTTTGACAAACATTTGTGGTTAATTGCTCTGAAGGGGGCAAGTGAAAAATAGTTTATAGTTATTTGTTAATAGAAGATGATTTAGGACAATTTATTATAGTTCAGTCCAGAAAGTCCTGAAATTGCCATGGTCGGCAGAAGGATGTACTTTCGATGGTAGGTGTGTTTGAGCGTCAGTAAACACACCCTGAAAGGATAAGTCCCTGGTATTCCGAGTAGGGTAGAAAAAAATACAAATTATCCTAAAACTTATTCGGTTATTTCGTGAAAACGAAAGATTTAATCCTAAAAAAGGTTCAAACAAAAGTGGTAGAACATAAAATTTTGCATCGAAAAATACTAAAACATGTTTAACCTATTTCCAAAATTGTTATATTGTTAAAACTTAATAACAAATCGAAAAATTAACATTTCTCAATTTTTTTTAATCGTATCCAAGTAATGCTATTTTTAAATGCTTTTTTATATTTAATGCAAATTTGCAAAATGCAAATAGCGGAGAAAAATTCTGAACAGCAGTTTCTCTGCATAGGAAGTAAGTATTCAACTTTTAGAACAAGGTTTTGCTTATGCCCAGAAAAAAAAAGAAATGATTTATGAGATATATACATATATATACGTTTTTTCGTGTTTTTTTTCATACGACTTCCTACAAAAAAGTTTCTATACATTTTTCCGATTATCCCACTGGCTTTTCCGGGATTCCGGAAAAGCGACTTGAAAAAAAAAAAATATATATATATATATATATATATATATATATATATATATATATATATATATATATTTACAGCCTACTATCCATAGAGCGTCCATACATTAACAAATTTCTATCCTTAGAGCGTCCGGTTACCATAGAGCGCCCGTATGTGGACGCTCTAAGGTCAACACATTAAAATTCGCTCCAGACGTTAAGAAGGGGGTCCCCAGGCAATTGGACAAATTTTTAGTGGACGCCCTAAAGTCGTACTTTGTACAGGATCAGTATATTTTAGTTCTTCCATTTGGCCATCAGAGGCGCTGGTGTCGCCTTCATGTATATCAGTTATCCTTCGGTCACAGACCATGAAGCGCCCAGTAGACATGACAACGTCGCGGGCGCTCAATAGTCGTCAGTAAGTATTAGAATAAATTCGCGCATATGTATTTACAGCAACCTGACTTTCACGGTCTCAACTATTGAACGTTTGCTATTAACGTTGTAATAGAAGTACTAATAGAAGAATGCATAGTCGATTTTCGAATCCTTTATTACTTTTTGATAGTATTGGATATTTGCTTCTTACTAAAAATTATGTGTTTCACACATAAAGTATATTATAAACATAACATCAATAGTTATATTTCATATTTATATTGTGCATAGTGGATATTCTCATATAGATACTTTTCGAGCTGCACGTTAACCAATTCAATCACCAATAGTGATATGAAATATTTTTTGTTGAAATCTATTAGATACGTGTAAAACGAAATTTCTATTTTCACTTTTTGAAGGGGTGAAAACGGGGGTGTGGTAGATGGTTTAAAGGGTATCCGTATCTTTGAAATCGCATAAGTCAGAAATGTGATATTCCAGCGACGGGCTCTTCTGAAGAAATAATTCGACGATATTCAAAAAGAAACCCCCGAAAAGGGAAGGGGGGGGGTTAAACTTTTCGGGAACGATTAGGCCCAGAAGCGTAAAATTTGACAGAAATACTCTTTATTGGAATCTATTAGATACGAGCAAGTCAAAATTTCGATTTTCACTTTTTGATGGGGTGAAAATGCGGGTGGTAGATGGTCTAACGGGTACCCGTATCTCTGGAATCGCGAAAGTCAGAAACGTGATATTCCAGCGACGGGCTCTTCTGAGAAAATAAGGAGGCACGTATAAATAAGGAGGCACGTATTCGACGGTTTTCAAAAAGATACCCCCCCCCGCGAACGGGTGAATGAGGAGGGGGAGGTCTTTAAGCTACTCGGAAACGGTTAGACTCAGAAGCATGAAATATGGCAGAAATACTCCTTATTGGAGTATTTCTGCCTGTACAAGTAAGACGAAATTTCGATTGTCACTTTTTGAAGGGATGAAAACGGGGGTGGTAGATGGTCTAAAGGGTACCCTGCGCGTAAATGAGAAACGCGATATTCCAGCGATGGGTTCTTCTGAGGAAATAAGAAGACACGTATTCGACGGTTTTCAAAAAGAGACCCTCCGAACGGGTGAACAGGGAGAGGGATGTTTTTAAGCATAAAATTTGATCCATACCTCCCCATATGCTTTATTGTCGATTAAAATAATTATTTTTCGTTTAACTCGCTCTAACACAAAAATAGCATAATGAATTGTTATCAAATTGCGAGTACAATGATTGCGCAGTGGGTTTCCTAGTATACAATGAATGTGCAGTGTGTTTCCTCGATTACAATGGATGCGCAGTAGGTTTCCCCGAGTGCCATATATGCGCTGTGGGTTCTTCGAGTACAATGGATGCGCAGAAGTTTTCCTTGAGTGCAATGAATGCGCAGTGGGTTTCCCCGGGTACCATGGATGTGCAGTGGGTTCCCTCGAGTGTACTTCCTGAGTACTATAAGAGTACTTAGTGACCATGTAGTACTCCTTCATAGGCATAAGTTAGTATGTCAATGCTCTTAATTCCACGCGTACAGTCTTCAACGCGAAGTCGCGGGCATCAGTTAGCAGATATATATATTGTGTTATAAGATTTGTAAGCCGGTAGACCAGTGCAATTAGACGATTTCCCATGTAGTCATTTGCATCAATTTCCCGGTACTCGAAAAAATAAGTTTTCGATGCCGTTCGATTTAACTCGATGGGAACAGTAGTTGCGAGTAGTTTTAAGGCCTCTCAAATTGTTTACACAATAAAGAAAAACTGTTTAAATTTCAAGGATGATGTTTTGGATCTTTTACCGCTTACATAGCGATAATGAAAATAGATACGACAAAAATGCTTTTGTATAGAGTACTGAATTTTATGCAAAATATCCGCGGGAGCATATTACTTCCACATCCAGTGGAAGTATAGTAACGCAAAAAAAAATATTGTTCAAATAGAATGTCATGAAACATCGAGATTTTAAATTTGAGCAAAAAAAATTTCTGGCTGTCGGTCGGTCAGTCGTTCTGTCTAACTTTCTTTGTGCGCACGATTACTCTAGAACCGTTTAAGATATTCACTTGAAATATGGTACACGTATGTATTTTAATGATATCTGGAACTGGATTAAATCCACTTAATTTAAACCACTTCTTGGAGAAAATTTCCATTGAAAAATTTTTTCGCTATGTGGGGCTCGAACCCACTTCGCTAGGTACGCTCAAAGTGCAAGCTAGACGCGCCAACACACTGAGCTACCGACCCCCTAGTAAACAAGTAAATCAAGCAGGAGTCCATAAAATTGGTATTTAGTATATTCAAGAGAAGCTAAGGTCTCAAAATTTTTTTTGACAAAAAAAAATGTGATTTAGTTTGGGTACAAGAACCAAAGGCTTCAGAATATTTTTTTTACTTCATCCATCCACCCCCACCTCACTACCGATGTGGGGTATTGTTTTATTGGTTTTTAGGAGAGACCATTTCAAATATTATATTATTAAAGTTCCATAAACAATTATTTCCACACACAATTTTTATTTCATTGTGAGAGACTTGGATATGGAAATAATGATTCCTTGAGCAGCGGATCAAAATACGTATTAGCTGAATAGTCCACTTTTTTCGCTTCGTGGTTGTTTCTTGGGATTATGGTTGAAAAGTGGACCAATCTGACAATTCTGACTTCGGATTCAGATTCAACGTGTCAAGATACATAAGGATACACGATCTGGTCCACTGGACAGACCACTTGTTTTGTGGGACTGTGTTATATTTGTGGGGTGTCCACCTTATATAATTTTTACTAAAAGTCGGATTCCTTTATTGGCAATGACGTCAACTACCTACCAAATAATATTTTCTCCGTTTTGTAGATATAGCGCCAAAACACCAAGACGATTCTTTCACGATTACAATACGGTAAGCAAAGGAAGTAATATATTTATATCTCGACTAGCTGATGCTCGCGATTTCGTTCGCAAGACTTCTTCTTGCGCGTGGAATTAAGAACATTAACATAATAATTTATGCCTATAAGAAGTACTACATACTCACTGAGTACTCCTATATTACTCAAGAAGTACACTCGAGGGAGCCCACTGCGCACGCATTGTACTCAAGGAATCCCACTGCGCATCCATAGCACTCATCGAAACCTACTGCGCATCCATAGTACTCGGGGAAACCAACTACGCATCCATTGTACTCGAGGAAATCCACTGCGCACCCATAGTACTCTTGGAAACCCACTGCGCATCCATTGTATTCGAGGGAACCCACTGCGCATCCATTGTACTCGAGGAAACCCATTGCGCATCCATTGTACTCGAAGAATCCCACTGCGCATCCATAGCACTCGGGGAAATCCACTGCACATCCATTGCGTTCAAGGAAACCCACTGCGCATCCACTGCACTCGAAGAAACCCACTGCGAAATTTCATAACAATGCATTATTCTATTTTTGTGTTAGAGCGAGTTAAACGAAAAAATTATTATTTTAGTCGACAATAAAGCACACGGGCGGGTATGTGTCATTTCATGTTTAAAAACATCCCTCTCCCTGTTAATCCGTTCGGGGGGGGGGCCTCTTTTTGAAAACCGTCGAATAGTGTCTCCTTATTTCCTCAGAAGAGCCCGTCGCTGGAATATCACGTTTCTGACTTACGCGATTTCAGAGATCGTCTACCACCCCCGCTTTCACCCCTTCAAAAAGGGAAAATCGAAATTTCGTCTTACTCGTGTCTAATAGATAAAGAGTATTTCTGCCAAATTTCACGCTTCTAGGTCTAACCCTTTCCGAAAAGCTTAAAACCTCCCCCTCCGCGTTCACACTTTCGGGGATCTCTTTTTAAAAAACCGTCGAATACGTGTCGTCTTATTTCCTTAGAAGAGTCCATCGCCCGAATAATCACGTTTCTGACTTAACGTGATTTCAAACACACAACACGGGTGCGCTTTAAACCATCTACCACCCCCGTTTTCACCCCTTCAAAAAGTAAAAATCGAAATTACACGTATCTAATAGATTTCAACAAAAATATTTCTGCCAAATTTTACGCATCTAGATCTAACCGTTTCCGAAAAAGCCTAAAATTTCAACCCCCTTTTTCACCCTCTTAGGGGCCGAATTTCGAAATTAGTGGTTGCCTACGTCATCCGAGGAACCTCTATGCAAAATTTGAAGTTTCTAGACCCAGTGGTTTGAGCTGTGCGCTGATAGATCAGTCAGTCAGTTAGTCAGTCAGTCAGTCAGTCGTATTCTTTTATATGTATAGATTAAGGTATTTTTGTGTTAATACAATAACTAATAAAAATATATCTGACAACATTAATCTTTGGAACATGATTAAATTAGAGAATTATTAATGATTATACTTCCGGTCCATTCCTAATACAACACCCTGTATTGCTTCTAAAGCATTAATTGCACACTTGGTTGAAAGAAAAGATAGCTGACTCAAGCTATATGGGCCCTCACTCCAATACCTGCCGAGAGTAAACTTGACGCATGCGCATAGTAAATATTGATACCCTTTTCCCCTCTGATTACTAACGCAAATATGACAACACTGTCGGACGCTCTAAGGTCGTTCCATATGTGAGATATACACGAGAGGACGCTTTAAGGTAGTAAATGTACGCATTTTATACATGTTTGTGGGCGCTCTGAGGTGGTTATACGTACGGACGCCTGAAGGTAGCGAATTTTTTTTTAAAGTGAATCATACGCCGAATAAAGGCAGTATACGCGGAGAATTCGGAGTATATAATAAATATCGTTGTCGCTCTACTCATATATGCGCTTATCTCATGACGGACGCCCAATGAATGTTTTTTGTAATGACGCTTTATGGATAGTGGGATGTAAATATATATATATATACATATATATATATATATATATACATATATATATAATGCCATGACATAGCCCACCGATCAATGGACAATGCTCGATTTTAGAAAAAACACAAAGTAAAATTTTAAATCAAAAATAAAACATTTTATAAAAATTTATCAACACTTTAAATCGCAAATGGTGTACACGTTAAGCGTGAGAGCCATAGCAGGGTGTATTGACTTTCCTCATGTTCAAACTACACAGAAGGAACAGTGAAATGATAGGCAAGGTTTGGTTTAGAAATGCTTTGCCATATTTTGTAATTAAACATGTACTTTGTAAAATATTGTATAAAAATTGTAACATACCTATAGAGAAAATCACTCTGTACAATCTAATTGTAAAATTAGTGCTTCGAAAACTCTCAACGGCAGGCAAAAGGACCACAGTGCGGGATTTGCTTGTTGGAGCAGTGTAGAACCTACCTAGGTACTTTCTGGCTACAAGGACAGCCTAAAAATAGACAAAATCATTACTATTAAAATTCCAAATAGACTAAACATGTGTTAAAAAGTGAGAAATTACTCATAATAAACTTATAAGTTCATAAGGAACAAAATCAAACAAACATTTTAAGCTCCTATGAATTTGGTCAAAACAAGGCTCGGACAGCCAACGGTAAATTCTAATCATGTCAAAAATTGTGTAAAATGTTAATCGTAATAGACTAAAAAGCATTAAAACATAAAGTTACATACCTTAGTTCACTTAACAGCGTGGTTATTTCCAACAAAAGACTTGAAAAGGGGGCCACAGCTGACTTTCAAACTTCTAGGTATGGGACGCTACCATATATTCTTGTCAAATTGGTATAAATTAAGATTTTTTCAGTGTAATTTCACTACTAGAAGTTAGATTATGTTACACAATGTTGTTTTAGTGCAAATTGCTACATGCACTGTCCATAGTTAGGGCTGGACACTTCACAGTATAGGGTCTCCGAGACTCTGAAAAAACATTTGTTCATGTTAGATCAAATAAAATGTTGTTCTATGTTTATTATGTAAGAAAATATTCGTTATAGCTTTATGTTTGACCTGGAAGTGTTTTTAATAGCTGTAATTAGTTTTTAAGAGTGTTTTTGTGAAATTTCCAACTGATCAGGTAACCTCAAAATACATCATTCAAACTAGGCATGTTGCATACCAAAATGATCAGCTTAAAGCTAGGAATAAAGTACAGAAAGAAAAATAAGCATTGTATTAAAAATAAGCTCAAAATCATAAAATTTCCAAAAATAAACATCAAAAGTCAAAATCTAGTAATCCAGATTTTTTTTAAAATTGTCAAACCAGGCCAATTAGAAGCCATATTTTAGCATTCAGTCGTTAATTATCATTCAAAGGGAGAGGTTTAATCAGAATTTGCTGAAATTATAACCTAAGTTTTTGAAAAATATATTTTGTGACCTGTGATTGGTCAAATCAAGTTTTAACATTATAATTTTGAAAATTAGTCACGACTCAAAATAAATACATCTGATAAATTGGAAATTAAAAATTAAAATGCAAATAAAAATTTTGTAAACAACAAAAAAGGTATCGTCTTCGAAAATAAAATAAAAAGTGTTTGCTCCGAAAGGTAAGGGTAAAACACCTACCTGCGTCTAATTAAAGTGCCAAATAGTGCAACGCAATCAGTATCCTGGTTTTTCAAGAGGAATATTCAAGAATCCTGATTATATCAAAACAAAACATCACCATTGTAACGAGTCACTTTACCGACTTGAAGACAGCGTGTCAACAGAGAACTTCAGGCTGTTTCGACAGGACTTTTCGCTTGTGAAGAACGGTCGCGTGGTTGCAACCAACTTTCGTCGTCAATTGGGATTAGCACAAAGGTAAAAGCTTTTATCAAATTCTAAATAAAGAATACTAGACACAAAAGTGTCAATTTATTTATTTCTATTAAAAATTCGTCTTCGTTAAAATAAAATTTTCAATTTGAATATAAAATTTTCATAAAAGCAAAAACACTGATTATTATCAAATCAAAAATCTAAAGGCCGATTAGCATAAGTTATTTTAAGAGATATTGTTCACCATTTTGTAATTAAGAAATTCAATCCAGGTCAAAATTTAAAATTTTAAATAAAAGGTTTCTGTTCAAACATTTCTGACCAAACTTGTGTGTTATTTATTTGCTTCCTGATATTTAAAAAAAAAAAAAAATAAACTTGAACCGGCTTCTCCCCTGAGCGGAGTCAATCCTCCTGGTGTGGAAATCGTGCTCCGAATGCCTGTGTGGTGCATGTAGAGGTAGGAAAATAAATTTGACAGCCCTCGTGCTGCCTGGCGCCCCAAAACTACCTCGTATGTCTACAACATACACACACAGTACAGTGCAATATATATATATATATATATATATATATATATATATATATATGTTTTTTTCGTGTATTTTTTATTTTGAATGCAAATATCTCGAAAAGTGCGCGATTTTAGGGCCAAATGAACATAAGTAAACTTGTTCAGAATGAGATTTCCTGCAAAAAGCTCCTATACATTTTTCCGATTATCCCATTGGTTTTTCCGGAAAAGCTTCTTGAAGAATATATATTTGCTTTTTCGTGTTTTTTTTTTTTCATTTTGACGTATATGTCTCTCAAATATACAGAACCTTTTTTGTAGGAAATCACATTCTGAACAAGTTTAGTAATGTTCATTAACCTAAAAAATGCGTACTTTCCGAGATATATACGTCCAAATGAAGAAAAAAGCAAATATATATTCTTCAAGAAGCTTTTCCGGAAAAACCAATGGGATAATCGGAAAAATGTATAGGAGCTTTTTTGCAGGAAATCTCATTCTGAATAAGTTTATTTATGTTCATTTAGTCCTAAAATCGCCTGCTTTTCGAGATATTTGCATTAAAAATAAAAAAACACATAGATATATTTTTCAAGTCGCTTTTGCGAAAAAACCAATGGGATAATCGGGAAAATGTCTAGAAGCTTAGTGAATTAGTGTCCTATACCTGTGTCTAATTTAATAACGAGAGAGAGGCAAATATCTATAGAAGATGACGAAAATGGGTATAACACGGTCACAAGCTTCTCGTACTGGGGTGTGTCAGGACATCTTAAAATATTTACTACAAGGACTACGGTTGGTAGGGTAAATAACATAAGGAAAAACATACGGTAACGAAAATAACCTGCAGCTTAATTCCAGTCTCATCTAAGAAACTTCTACAATTAGTGGTGGCAAATTAGGATTTTAATGTGAATTGTCTGGTCAGGGCAAAATATATTTCGAGAGCACGATTTGAACCCGAGACGTCCGCATTCATAGTGCTAGTCGCCTTACCCACTGGGCTATCTGGCGATCAAAGTTTGGTTTGTAAAAACATAATATAACATTTAGACATATTTGATGATTTTTCGTATCTCTAACAAAATCGCTAAAACCCATTTTCGGGCCTCTATACAGTATCTTTTAACAATTGTAGCTTAGGATTATTTTCAAGTCGCAAAGACAAAATAATAGACATTGGAGAATTACCAGCCCAAATTTCAATAAGAGATATTGATTTGTTTATTTATAAGTGACTTAAACGTAAAAACTAACATATCTCAGCCCCAAAAGTAAGTAGGGCTTTACATTTTTTTTAAGTTGGCTTTTTTAATCTACTTTCATTACTCCTTTACCATTTTTGTTTTCATAAAAAAAACAGAGAATTATTTGAATTTGTTTATAATAGTAGGACAGAAAGCAATATACACGTGGACAGGGCACATAATAGGGTATTAAAATGAGTCTCTTGTTAAAATGCGATAGGACGTACAGTTTCAGATCACACTTTTCATCGACTGACTGGTAAATACTCACCGCTGACTACGAAAAAATACAACTATGTGTCGTTTCTTGCTTTTCTGTTTATGAGGGACATTGCTTATGAAAAATTGAAGGGACTCTGACCCCCCATTTAAGGTTTCACGCTTGTTTCAAATCATCATTGCAACTTATTTTGTGTCTATAACAAAATCCACAGTAATTTTACCTTCCTCGAGAAACAGCTATGTCCATTTCGATTTAAAGAAACAAACTCCTAAGAAAGAAAACACCAAAATGTAGCATGAATTTATTTATCAGATCACAATTCACAAGACCTTGGACATCATGGATTAGGACTCCTGGTGAAACCATATAAAAAAAGCGGTAATGATTCTACCTCACGAGAAAAGGTGGTGCGGAAATGAATCAATTTGTAAAAATTACATAAAGATATTTTATTCCTATTATTATTATATTATATTTCTGTACCGAATAGTACTAATGTGAAATGAACACAAAATAAGTAGCAATGATGATTTCAGACAAGCGTGAACCCTCAAATAGGGTCCCTTCATTTTTTCATTAGCAATATCCCTCATAAACAGAAAAAGCAAGAAGCGACAGATGGTTGTATTTTTTCGTAGTCAGCGGTGAGTATTTACTAGTCAGTCGATGAAAAGTGTGATCTGAAGTAATTTTTTGCAAACAAGTGCGTTTTACTCGAAAACAGTACGTCCTATCGCATTTTAACAAGAGACCCATTTTAACACCCTGTTATGTGCCCTGTCTACGTGTATATTGCTTTCTGCCCTACTATGAACCATAAGGCCGCAAAAAAAAATTGTGAAAAAGGTGACTGGAGAACACATGACATACATCGTTATTACACAATAAGTGTTGATCCTATTTAAATACAAAAACGCATTTTCTATGCACAATGAATTGGACTTTTAGGATAAACAAAAACATTTACCAGAATTATACTGGTTTTGGTTTTTTTAATGCAACAATACCAAAATAGCCATTTTTGGCATATTTTGCTGTCTAGCTCCTAAACCAATGAATGTATTAAAATGAAACCAACGTAAATTTTCTTATATTAGGGTCGTACATACATGAAAAAAAAAATGAGCGAAAAAAAGTAGGTTCACTTTTTTTTTTAAAAATTTCAACATCCCGTATCATGGAAACCGCGCGGTATTCGATGAAAGTTTTTTCACAAATCATCATCCCTCCTTAAAGGCATTAGTATGTGTAGTATTATAGATTGGAAATAATAGCCGTTTGTCCTGTACAGAAGACCCTTCAAATTCGGACAGCGCGATCTTTCCGGCCTCGTACAGCCAAAACCTTTTGTCCTACGGCAAATGTGTAATATGTATATTATGTAGAGGAGGGATGAATCTTCAAAAAGTGTAACTTGGTAAAGAGCCCTACGGGCAATAGGGAAAAAGATATGGACACAAGTAAAATTTCAAAGTTTCAGCCCCTATATGGTGTAGCAGGGTGTGGTTTTCTGTGCTTGCTTATTATGCCCTCTTAAACAACTTCCATAAAAAAACAGTTCACAGGACGCAAAATTTTTTATTATGTCCAATTCGACTGGAGTAACTGTTGATATATCTAGTTCACAGTTTTATTTTAAACAATGTTGAGTTTGTTAAGATCTTCTCTTAACATCGGCAACCAGGTTGTGCAAATATCTACGGAACAATTCGACACGCATTTATCCTCATTCAATAGTATTATCGCCGCTTCTTTAATTTGTCTTTTCTTGCTATCTGTCTCTTTTGTTAAAATATTTGCTGAGTTCCAGTTTATTCTGTGTCCGTTCTCCCAAGCGTGTTCGCAAATCTTCGATTTCTGAATCTCATTCTTCCTAATGTGACCCCTGTGCTCACCCAATCTAACATTGAATGGTCTGGATGACTCACTCAAGTACTATTTATTACACTCACACGGAATACTATAAATGCAGTTTTTTGAATTTTGCTCATGATTTAACGGTTTTGTTTTTGTTAAAATAGATCTCAATGTATTGCCCATTTGAAATATCGTCCTAATATCAAATCTATTGCCTACACGGCGTAGCTTTTCAGATAATCCCTATACGTAAGGAATTAACGTTGTGTACCGTTGCTCAGGTTTTTGTCGTACATGATTATTATTTTCTATATATGTGAAAGTTCTATCAACAAAGGCCTCACAGTATTGATTGCTTATATTACTTAAAACTGGCGACAATGGAGACCCCATTGCCATACCAAAGTTTTGTTGATAGAAATCACTTTCAAACTGAAAGTAAGTCTTTTTTATACATATTGTTAATAGTTCCATTATGTTATTAACAGTTAATTTAGTTTTAGCTTCCAAATTATTATCATTCAACAATTTATCCTTCACTATTTCTAACGTTTTATCTACTGGGACATTAGTAAAGAGACTAACTACATCAAAACTAAACATCATATGGGTATCAAAAACAAAACCGCTAAATCATAAGCAAAATTCAAAAAACTGCATTTATAGTATTCCATGTGAGTGTAATAAACATTATGTGGGTGAGTCATCCAGACCATTCAGTGTTAGATTGGGTGAGCACAGGGGTTACATTAGGAAGAATGAGATTCAGAAATCGAAGATTTGTGAACACGCTTGGAAGAACGGACTCGGCAAAAATTTTAACAAAAGAGACAGATAGCAAGAAAAGAAAAATTAAAGAAGCGGCGATAATACTATTGAATGAGGACAAATGCGTGTCGAATTGTTCCGTAGATGTTTGCACAACCTGGCTGCCGATGTTAAAAGAAGAACTTAACAAACTCAACATTGTTTAAAATAAAACTATCAACTAGATATATCAACAATTCTGTGTAAGCAGTAAGTAACTATGGATACTGAATATAACAAATATATTCTTAAAGCTGTGAATTTAATAATAAACACAGCACACAAACATTTATAATACGCTTTTCCGAAACGTCAGCAAAATACGTCATTTTTATATTTTTGTTTTTATTCATTATTTATAGATTTCATGACGTTGTTTAGAAGAAAATACATGTGGCAGAGCATCCCAATAAGACACAGAAAAAACTTAAGAAAATGCCGCAGCCAACATTTAGACAATATATACACTTTTATTAAAATCTCAACTGACTCCAATACGTCTCTACCAGTAATAGGTGGGAAGTAAAAAATACTTTAGAATATTTCGCGACCTCAACTTAAAATTTCATAAGAAAAACGCAGGACGACTGGCCTATTTATCAGACTTATACGATAGTTTGCTATTTCTCCTCTATACCTATATAAGTAAAGGTATCTAATATAGACCCTTTTCAAAGCCCCTTCGTTAAAACTTTCTCCAACTACCATACTAAAATGTTGTTTACGCTGGAATATAGATATACAATTATTTGGACATTCCCTCATATAAATTGGCATTGCGTGCTATCAACTAACTTATTAATTAGCATGCTGACCGTTTCATGTATAACGCACATTATTGTTGTTAACATGTAAAAATTAGTCATCGTTAAAATATAATGTAAAATGTAAAAGTGGGTTTTAAAAATTAAAAGGATGCGGATGATGTAAATTTTTACGGGGAATGATATTGAATGGTGAAATTCAAAACGTCTCAAAAAAATCGTTAGATTTATCTTGAAAAATTATACAGAATGCACTTAATAGTTATTCGTGTAAGTTGCAAAGCCGAAGTCATACGAAGTGCAACAAATATACTTCTTGCACATATTGCTCACAACATTTTTTCAACGATCGAACTAAATAGTTTCACATTTTTAACAGTTTTATAATTAAATATTCAGATTTCAAACTGACAACTGAAAATTAATTCCAGAAATTGTCACTGTCGAACGTCAAAAGAGTGCGAAAAGTAAGAATGTCAAAGTATTTCTTGCATTAGTGCAAAAAGTAAGTTATTTTTTGCTCTGTAAACAGTATTAAAAGTATTAACTTTTTGCATGTTAGTAGGGATACGATAGGCGTATAGAGTAGGCATCTTTACTCACATTTTTGAAAGCGCAAAGTTGAAATTTGCCTAGGAGCTTGTGAATAATATCACTTTTCCGCACGTCTTCCATGACAGCGTACTTTGACGCATGCATCTGTCCTTACACAAGTTTGATCGGAACATTGACAATGTAGTCCATGCCAAAGTTGCAATACCCTAAAAGTGCAAAGGTAGCGAACCAAACATGGCTATTATTATTATTTTCAACCGACGGATTTCGAAAAAAAAAAAGTTGAATTCGCTTAAATAGTATTAGGTATACGATTTCCATGACATCTTAAATCATCTTTAATATTGGTAAGGATCCTAATATTGGCACCAAACAGGGTTATCTTAAGATACGCCCCTTAGTCACAAATATTTGTATGTATTTTAAGATAGACTGTTTGATTTTGTACTGAAAAACAAAGCGATGGGTTACATCCTTGAGACGCAATGTAAAGGGAATCAAAATGTAAAATATAATTGCTGTATCTAATTTTCGCATTTTTTGAGATATGCTCTTTAGTAATAATTATTACGATATGTTCCATATTTTATACACAGTTAGCTCTATTTTAGAAATTTTTAAAATACTTATGGAGCTCAAGTTCTATACCGTAATTCTATCAATATATAAAATATCACTTTCTATAATCTTCGGGAGATTGATTAAAAAGTTATTTTTAACCAACGCATTTCGAGAAGAAAATAATTGTATCCCCTTAAGCAACATTACGTGAACGATTTCCATAACATCTTGAATCATCTTTACTATTGGTAAGGATCCTAATAATGACATCAAAGGCTTATCTCAAGATACACCAATTTAGTCACAAATATTTTAATGCGTCTTTAAGATAATCTGTTTGATTTCATGCTGATATCTACTGAAAGACAAAGCATTAGGTTACCTCCGTAAGACACATCGTAAAGCATATTAAAATATACAATAAAATGGATATATCTTATTTTCGCATTTTTTGAGATACGCTCTTTTGTGATAAAGGGGGCGATTTCCATATTTGACAGACAGGAAGCTCGATTTTGGAAATATCTAATACACCACTTACAGAGACAAATTTTAGAGGGTAATTTTTCGCTAAAATATAAAATATCGTTTTCTATAATCGACGGGCGACTGATTAAAAAGTTATTTTTAACCAACGGATTTCGAAAAAGAAAATTGAAATCGTTTAAATAGTATTAGGTAAACGATTTCCATAACATCTTGAATCATCTTTACTATTGGTAAGGATCCTAATAATGACATCAAAGGGGCTTATCTCAAGATACACCAATTTAGTCACAAATATTTTAATGCGTCTTTAAGATAATCTGTTTGATTTCATGCTGATATCTACTGAAAGACAAAGCATTGGGTTACCTCCGTAAGACACATCGTAGAGCATATTAAAATATACAATAAAATGGATATATCTTATTTTCGCATTTTTTGAGATACGCTCTTTTGTGATAAAGGGGACGATTTCCATATTTGACAGACAGGAAGCTCGATTTTGGAAATATCTAATACACCACTTACAGAGACAAATTTTAGAGGGTAATTTTTCGCTAAAATATAAAATATCGTTTTCTATAATCGACGGACGACTGATTAAAAAGTTATTTTTTGTGCAGCCGTACGTGAAGTGAGTATTTCGCGTTCTCAAAAACAGTCCGTGAAATTCAATTTCACGGCCGTTACCCGAAAAACTAAAAGTCACTTTCATAATAATTGACGCTTAAGTCACTTCAAAATTGATATTTCTAAAATATGACAAACAAAAATTGTTATATCTTATTAAACAGAATTTGTACATAATTATTTCCAAATTCAGAACAAATTCATAAATTATTTCATTTTTACGATTACTCGAGAACTGTCAAGTATACATTCAAAATACCGTTTCCATAGAAACGCTCTGACGTTAAGGCCACCGCTAATTTAGCAAAAAATAGCATAAACGGTGGTGTCATTTTCACCATCTATACTAACTATAATTTACGGTTGCACAAAAAATAATGTTTATACCATGGCCGCGAAATTTTTTAGCGTCCTCGAGATTATCTTGCCTCGGCCGCAAGCGGCCTCTGCGATAATTTTTCTCTCGGTACGTAAAAAGGAATTTCGCGGCCTTGGTATAAAAATAACTATTTAACCAACGGATTTCGAATAAGAAAATTAAATTCGTTTAAGTAGTATTAGGTAAACGATTTCCATGATATCTTAAATCATCTTTACTATTGGTAAGGATTTTAATATTGGCACCAAGATACGCCCCTTAGTCACAAATATTTTAATGCATTTTAAGATAGACTGTTTGATTTTGTACTGATGTCTACTAAACAACAAAGCATTGAGTTACATCCTTAAGACGCAATGTAGAGGGAATCAAAATATACAGTATAATTGATGTATCTAATTTTCGCATTTCTTGAGATACGCCCCTTTGTAATAATTGTTACGATATAATTTATACATAGTAAATTCGATTTTAGAAATTTTTAAAACAAGTTTAAAACAAGTTCTATACCATAATTCTGCCAATACACTGTGTCCCAGGATAGATGTAACAAGAGGTGTAATGGACCAAAAATTTTGGAATTTTGGAATGGTATTTGGGGATTGAGTCCTGCTTGTTGTAAAACTAAAGTATACCAAAAATGACTTGATTTGGTGTTCTTCAGGGTGTTTTATAAGCAAAGTTGTAAAAATCACCACTAATAAAGTACCTTTATTTTTCAAAATATGAAAAAATTCCACTAAGAAAAGTTATTTAGAATGCAATTTTATACCTCTATACCAAATTTCAGGAATATAAAATTATTTTTTTGAAACTTCCCATTTTTTGCGAATTAGAGTTGAATTCATATTTAAAGTTGTGTAGGAGCAAATGTTAATCATCTCAAAAAGTAGGCTATTGGTAAATAAGAAATTGAATATACGAGATGTAAGAAGGTATAATGTTAATCGAACTAATTGTAAAAAAAGAAACAATTACTAACAGAAGATTAATGAGGTTTAAAAATTATAACAAGTAATAAATGTCAAAAACATAACAGATTCACAAACAAATTAATTATTGACCAATACAAAACAATGTTTACCATTTTTTTTATAATTCGACGTAGCTACCACCCACATCCACACACATTTCGATCCTTCGCCTGAAGTCCTTAAAACTGTTTCGAATATGATCTAACGGTATGGAGTTTACGGCATTTGTAATTCTCTGCTTCAATACTGCTACACCGTTAGGAAGTGGTTCAGCGTAAACCAACTGCTTGAGGCGACCCCATAAAAAGAAATCCAATATTGATAGGTCTGGGGATCTCGCCGGCCACTTGATCGGTCCATTCCTGGCAATCCAATTTTCTCCAATTAACCATTTCTGTGGAGTGGCCAGGGCAACCATCATGTTGAAAATGAACTAAAGGCATATATCTTAAAATATTTAAATGTTCTTCAGAAAATCTTTCAAGAAGATGTAAATAAGTGTGCTGGTTTAGCCTTCCCTCAATGAAATAAGGTCCAATAACTCCAACGTGATAAAAAACGGCACACCACATATTCACTTTTTTATAATATTGTCTTCTACAATGAATTCTAAAATTTGGATTTTCAGAAGCCCAAAACCGACAATTCTGAGATGAAACAACACCATTGGTTGTGAATGTGGATTCATCTGAGAAAATTATGAAGTGATGAAAAAATCTCTCATCCATGATTTTTTCTCCAATGGTCAAACAAAAATCCAACCTACGGCCGTCATCTCCCTCTTCAGGCGTATGTTTATAATTTGCTTTATATGCCCTAATTTTCTTTGCCTTGTAAATTCTTTGGAGTTCAGACTTGCTAATATTAGTAAGAACTGAACTCTCTCTTAGTGGCATCCTAGGATTTTCTATAACAGAGGCATGAGCTATAATAGCCCCAACATTGTTTTCATCATATGCTTTTATTTTTCTTTTCATGTTAAGAACACTACCAGTAGCCAGAAACTTTTTGACTATTCTCATAGCTTGAGTACGTGACAAAGCAGTGTTTGGAAATTTCAAATTAAATTGGCTTACACTTCTCTTAGCGAGTTTTCACCGCCAATTCCGTAGCATTGCACAATATAAATTTTTTCACGTACTGTGAGTACCATTTTCACTTATTTTTTTATGCTTGGTTCGTTAATTTGAAACAGAAATTAAGGATAATATTGACTACATTTGACAGATATGTCAATAATAAATGATAAATATGTATCCACTGCTTTTCTCATAGCTACTTTTAGCTTCTACATAACTTTAAATATTAATTCACAAAAAATAATGTCTATGCAGTTTTAATTGAATGGTTCAAAATAAAATACTAATTTATTGAAAAAATGGGAAGTTTCAAAAAAATAATTTTATATTCCTGAAATTTGGTATAGAGGTATAAAATTGCATTCTAAATAATTTTTCTTAGTGGAATTTTTTCATATTTTGAAAAATAAAGGTACTTTATTAGTGGTGATTTTTACAACTTTGCCTATAAAACACCCTGTAGAACACCAAATCAAGCCATTTTTGGTATACTTTAGTGTTACAACAAGCAGGACTCAATCCCAAAATACCATTCCAAAAATTCAAAATTTTGGTCCATTACACCTCTTGTTACATCTATCCTGGGACACACTGTATATGAAATATCATTTTCTATAATCTTCGGGCGATTGTTTAAAAAGTTATTTTTAATCGACTAATTTCTAGAAGAAAATAATTGTATCCTCTTAAATAGCACTACGTGAACGAGCTCCATAACATCTTGAATCATCTTTACTTTTGGTAAAGAGCCTAATAATGGCATCAAAGGGGCTCATCCCAAGATACGCCAATTAGTCACAAATATTTTAATGCATTTTTAAGATAATCTGATTAATTTCATGCTGATATCTACTAAAAGACAAAGCATTAGGTTACATCCGTAAGACATAACGTAGAGTGTATTAAAATATACAGTAAAATGGATCTAATTTTAGCATTTTTTGAGATACCCACTTTAGTGATAATGGAGACGATATGTTCCATATTTGATTTAAGAAATTCTCAATACACTTATAGAGCCAAGTTTTATACCGCAATTCCGCCAATATATAAAATATCGCTTTATACAATCTTCGAGCGATTGATTAAAAAGTTATTTTTAACCGACGCATTTCGAAAAGAAAATAATTGAATCCGCTTAAGTAGCATTACGTAAACGATTTCCATAACACCGGATACATCCCGAGTTTTAATAAAAAACACTCCTTCTAGCTGCAAGGGACAAAACTGGATATCTCACACCTAACTAGGTACTTATCTCCGGGAGTATCGGGGAGGCGTTGTGTAGCGTCGCGTTCACATCTTTCTGAATAAAATATGAGTCGAAATTGTAAATGCTTCGACAGAATACTCTTGCCTAAACGACAGAACGCAAAACTTATTTTGCGATGAGAATATTCAATTGGGTCGCATCGAGGGAGATACATAATATCTCGGTGGATATAACTTACATTTTATTGCTCTTAATAAAATGGTAAATGCATATTTGAGGTTCTTTTTATAGATTCCCGTACGTATATTATGTCTGATTTCGTGGATGCAGCAGAAATTCATATAAATGAAAATCCTAACAATGAAGTACATAATCTTAGTTCTGCTAATAAACCTTATTAGCCGGTGAATTAGATATAACATCTTTCCAGACGAATTAAAATTTTCAAGTTATACTAATCCATAAAAAAGATTCTAAAGATGATCCTTCAAATCAGATCCACTAGTGTCGAGTAAGACAGTGAATTACAACGTGCTTTTGAACATTATTTGAAAAATACGTTGCCAAATATTTTATATAGAAATCAATACCTAGATCTGGACTAGTAAAATTTCGTTATATTATCATTCCTGGAAAATCCTAGTTAATAGGTCAGGTATTTAGGTAAATAACAAGTACTGTTCTCCATTGTGTATCCGTCTGCCCATTCTGTTCCATTTTCTCTCTTATCTGTAAACAAAGCTCCGATGCAGCGTATACGTCTCGTTTTGTAATATTACTACCCAGGGAATTATTCTGTTTACAGCTACTTTATATGTGAGGAATTTCCTTCTTTATTTTCAGTTTACACTTAGAATTTATATGTGAAACAATTTTGTATGTCTTGCAGATGGACTTAACAATAAGTGTGGATTTTCTTTCAATTTCTCATAACTCGAATGTTTCTTTCCCACGGTTTTGAAGTCGAAGCCAATGCGAGAATTGTTGATGTGCGAGAATATTAGTGTGGGTGATTACTAAATAATGAATATGTTTTGCCCTAGTCGACGATGAACGTACGCGTACGATAGTCTTGTTGTTATGAAAATTAATAGTTTAAAATTTTTTAAAAAGACGCTTTAATAAATACTGCACTAAAAATCAAAAAATAATCATCGAACCTGTTCTCTGTCTACCCCGTAAGGGCCTTAGCGTAAGCCGTGTTTGTAATTAAGCATAATATTTGAGTATAAAAGCGTGGGGTGCTTTTCTTTTAATCTAATGATGTCTTCAGCGTTTTAATTATCGAACCTGTTCGAACTAGCGTCCGAAAAACGCCCCCTTTCAGGGGGTGGCACCTAAAAAAAAAAAACATTGGAGCTCAGAGAGAATTAAATTTTAAGAAGAAAAGATTCTATGCAACTTTTCATATAAATTGATAGATTTAAGTTATAACTACTAGAAAATTTGGGATTTTAGCTTTAGATATTTCAAATACGTTTTCGTCAAATAACTCGAAAAGTATTAAATTGAGAAAAAACACGCTAGAGACAAATAAGAAAGCTACTAAATTAAGGATGAATTTCGTTTTTTTTTTCTAATTTTTGTGGGGTTAATGGTTTCGGAAGTAGCGTTCGAACGTTTATAAGAGGAAGTATTTAGTTTAAATGTTAAATATAGCAGAAATTATGGCTTCTTCTTCTTCTTATGGCGCTACCGCCCAAATCGGGCCCTGGCCTCCTCTAACTTCTGCCTCCATGCCTGTCTATCTCCTGCTGCTCTCTTCCAGACTCGGATCTCTAGAAGGTCGCGTGCATCCTCTTGAACTTCGTCTTCCCATCGTTTCCGGGGTCTCCCCACTGGCCTCTTTCCGTGCATTCGGCTGTTTAAAGTTCTTTTTGGCCACCCCTTATCCTCCATTCTGACCACATGCCCTGCCCACTGTAACCGTTGTAGTCTGATGAATTCTGAGAGTGGGGGTTCCTTGAAGAGATTATATATTTCGTAGTTATATCTGGATCTCCAGATATTATCTTCCTTAACTGGTCCCAGTATCTTTCTCAGTACCTTCCCTTCGAAGATTTTGAGCCTGCTTTTTATTTTTTTCGTCATGGTCCATGCTTCGCCACCATAACTTGCGATAGGTCTTATTATTGTCTTGTACACTCTCAATTTATTGTTACGGTGGACATTTTTTGATTTGAGTATGTGGGACATTGCGAAGTAGGCTTTATTGGCTATACTTATTCTTCTGCGGATTTCTCCATCTTCTGTACCGATTGTGTTCAGTTCCACTCCCAGATATACAAATTGGTCCACTGACTCGATATTATCTTCTACGATCATTTGTGCTACTCTGTTGTCCCTTTTTTGTATCTCAAGGCCCATATTTCTGGCATGCATTTTTAATTCCGAGTAAGCTTGACTTGCTGCTTCTGCTCTTCGACCCATGATGTTGATGTCATCCGCGTATGCAGCCACCTGTAGAGTCTTGTTGGTCAGTACCTAGATTGTCTTTTCCAATATCCGTCTGTCTTATTACGTATTCCAGGGCTAAGTTAAAGAGGGTGGGGGCCAGCCCGTCTCCTTGATTCAGACCTTTGGAGATGTCAAACGTGTCACTTAATTGATTTTGAATATGTATCGTGGCTACCGTGTCATCCATTGTTGTTTTAATCAGTCTAATTAGAAATTATGGCATTCAGGCCAAAAAATAAAATGAAAAACTATTAATTAGGCTTTCAAATGATTTTTTTCCTATTTTTATAGCATAAAAACAAAGTTATGACAGAAAAACTTTTTCACATTTCTTTTTAATAAAAACGTCGCAATTTTGTTAACGTAAGTACCTACTCGGTAATTGAAAAAAATACATTCCCATATATTGTTTTTCGTTAATATATAGTGTGACCTAGACGCTCAAATTTTTTCATCAGCTTACAGCGCTTGCTTTAGAAAAAAAAAATGCATTTTAAACTGTAAAGGGATTTTAGAAAAAACGTAACATTCTTGTTTATCTGCAAATATCTCAATAAATATTAGTTTAAGAGAAAATATAGTGGACATCAAAAAAGTTTGTTTTTAAAAATATTTCTTTCTTTCGTTTCTTGTTACTGTTTTGTTACGTTGAATATTGTTTGTGATATGTCTTTTACAAATGAAGCATAAAATTATTATTTACATTCTTTTCAAAGTTATTTAAAAAAAAATCAGTTTGGAATCGGAAAGAGTGTTTTTAATTTCTTTCTCTAAAACCAAAGAGAATTTCGAATATGACGTAATAGCATAAACTGAAGCTAATTAAAACCTTTATAAGAAAACATTAACGCAGTTCATGTATAGTGTGAGGTAAAAAAATATTCAAGGAAATTAAGCTTTCTTTCTTAACAATTTTTTCAAAAAAATTTTTTTAAAATCATTCTGTACAAATGTTTAAATGCCTTAAAAATATCTACAATTTGATGTGCCCAACTTGGTCGTCGTTTAAAAAATAAGAAAGTTACAAGCCTGGAGAGTTTTAAGTGGCGCACCCTGTATATTTATGTCTGGAAGATATTTAATTTTATATATGGCATCCGACCGTTTTTAGGATGAAGTATTTAGTTTAAAATGTTAAATTTCTTAGAAACTGCGACACTTCCATCAAAAGTTCTAAAAAACAAAATTAAAGGTAATTAATTAATCAATCTTTAAAACAATTTTTTTTTGTTTCTACATCACAAAAAATAAGGAAGTGGTGGCCGATTCAATGTACGTTTTCACATTTTTATTAACAAATTTTCTTATTGTAATTCCTCAGTAATTAATTTTTCTTTAAAAAATACTGTGTTTCGTTAATATATAGCATCACCTAGATGCTCAATTTATTTTGTCCTTTTAAAACACTTGCTTTAGAAAAAAATTCCATCCGCCACATAGTGGGAAAAATATGCCCTTTTTTGGACAAAATCTGCCGACAGTAGAGATTTCAATCAAATTAAATTAAAAAAATGGTAAATACCCTTAAGACATTGTACTTTAGAGTAGTGCTGCGGCAAAGTGGTTTTGGGTTAACCTAACCTAAAAATCGCTTCCACATCCAGTATAGAAACGACAAAAAATTTTCAAAAACTTTTATTGTTCAAATAGGCTTAGAATGTCATGAAACATCGAGATTTTAAGTTTGAGCAAAGAAAATGCCTGTTTGTCTGTCGGTCTGTCTGCAACTTTTTTTTGCGCACGATTACTCTGGAACCGTTTAAGATATCGACTTGAAATTTGGTACACATATGCATTTTAACGAGACCTGGGACTGGATTATATTTTCGTCTTATTCCGTTGAAGGGTTGAGGGGTAAGTTGGGGTAAATGAGGGTAAATAGGTAAATCAAGCAGGTAAGAGTCCATAAAATTGGTATTTAATATATACAAGAGAAGCTAATGTCTCAAAAAATTTTTGGCATTAGCCACCCCCATTACTACCCCCATCCCATTATAAAAGGGGGTGAAAAAAAAATTATTTCATCGTAGATAACCATTCGAAAGCTTATTTTAAAGAGGAAGATTATATATGAATGATGTATTTATTAGAAATAAGTTGAAATTTTTTTTGAATCCTATACATAACCTGAAAAGTTGCCATAAAAGTCTTTTTTAAGTACTCAATCTAACTAAAATATTTCAAAATCCTGACATGATGGGCCAATTCTGAGGCCAGATTCGGATTTAGCGCGAAAAATTATTTCGGATCCCATTTCCTGACTGTTAAATAACAGTCATAAAACTTTTAGGTTTATGACTGTTATTTAATACATACCTACAACTTTTCACTTACAGGTTATATTAGGTTGAAAGCTGTTAATTAGGTTAGTCTGAATGCATAGGAATAAAATCATGTGGATAAAATACTGTCCGTATTTTTACCTGTCAGTAAAATAGTATTTACAAGTGTAAACGCATCTAGTGACGAGTATTTGGAATATCATAATTTTTAGATCAACCCCCGTTTTCATTCTTTTGAAGGATCGATAGGATGCAAGTAAGATCATCATCAAAAAACCCTGAAGAACAACTTTTGATCACCTAAACTTTATTTCACTTGAATCTCGAATTTTCACCACCTTAAACATTATGAACCATAAATCTTAAAAGGGTTATGGTTCATACGATAAAAATGATACAAGAAACTTAAGCAATTGACTTATGACTCCATAAAAATGAAATTGGTATCCAATTTACATGAACACTACTTCGTTTGTTTGTGACTCTGGACCAAGGAGGTAAACGCAGAATAAAGAAAAAAACCGCTGCCCAAGGAATCACTACTTCCACTTCCAATTTTTCTATCCAAGTCTCTCACAACGAAAAAAAAATTCTACGTTGAAATAACTGTTTATGGAATTTTAATAAAATAATATTTGAAATCGTCTACCCCAAAAATCCATAAAATGATATGCCACATCGGTAGTAGAGGTCGGGGTGGTAGAAGGGGAGGTAGTGGGGGTGGATGAAGTAAAAAAGAATTGAAGCCTTTGGTTCTTGTACACATACTAAATCACAATTTTTTTGGGGTGGGGGTAATAATGGAGGTGGCTAATGCCAAAATTTGTTTTGGAGACATTAGCTGCTCTTGTATATACTAAATACCAATTTTATGAACTCATATCTGCTTGATTTACCCATTTACCCCAATTTATCCCCCAACCCTTCAACGGAATAAGATGAAAGTATAATCTGGTTCCATATTTCGTTAAAATCCATAGGTGTACCAAATTTCAAGTCGATATCTTAAACGGTTCCAGAGTAATCGTGCGCACAAAAAAAGTTACAGACAGACCGACAGACAGACAGACTTTTCTTTGCTCAAACTTAAAATTTCGGCGTTTCATGACATTCTAAGCCTATTTGAACAATAAAATTTTTTTAAATTTTTTTGTCGTTTCTCCACTTCCACTGAATGTGGAAGTAATATCTGTGATTTTTGGGTTAGGTTAACCTAAAGCCACTTTTCCGAAGCACTACTCTAAAGTAGGGTATTTGCTATTTTTTTTAATTTAATTTGATTGAAATCTCTATTGTCGGCAGATTTTTGTCAAAAAAGAAGGGCATATTTTTCTCACTGTACGCCATCGAAAATAGCCATATTTCGATTAATTATTGCTATAAAATTAATTTAAATACCAAATTATAGATAATTTTGCCAGAAACAAGTTTTATTTGAACTATTTTTTGTAAATACCATATTTCCCGAGAAAATAGAGAGAAATCAATTTTTTTTATTAAAACTACCCCTTCCCCCTATATAGGTTCCCACGGATCCATAGAACTCCTAAACTTTTTTGTTTCGTGAACTTTGGCCTATTTTAAACTTACAACCAAAGTTTAAAATCTGCACAATTTTTTTTCGAGTTACATTTTTTTTCAAGATTTTCCTTTACTATGCCGCCCATGTAATTTTTGCCACCTCCGTTTCATACAGTTGGCTATGCCACTGACATTTTTGAGTCGATATTGTGGCCTTTGCCTCATTGTGCGTCGGTGATTGGCCGTAGTCGCGGAATAGATCGATGTTAAATCTTAAAAAAAAAGTGTTACCGAAATGTAACTTTTTGTAGTATTGACTATACCCTTTATGATCAATTTCTCTTAAAAATCTCAAATACGCATATCCAATAAAGCGACAGGACTAACTCAGCATCCCACTCAGCATCATGACGACAAAAAGTATATAGATATTAACGTTTAATCCGAATTCGTTGATAACTCCTCTATTTCTATTTCGGGGTTTAATTCAAATTGCATTCTCTCTACTTTGCAAAGCCGAAATGGAAATTTTAATAGGCCTTGTCATTTATAATAAGTTTGCTCGTTGCTGGAGTTATTAAAATATGTGCAAAGTGGAAAGTAGTTTAAGGGAATTCGGATGAATTCCACTTGAATTTGCAAATTTCTGCAAAAGAGTTTTACTGTAATTTTATCAGGGTACGAAAAAGGTTGGGTTGCTTTACAGAGAGAAATAGAAAAATTACATTGCACCAGCAAAGACGCGACCAACGTAAAGTCAGTTTTTAAAATCTAATTTTTTGCTAATTGTTGTACATGTTCAAAATTATGCATTCTTCCTAATACGATTGTGATTTAAAATTACGTATATGCTAATAATGTTAGGTCTTACATTTCTCCATATTAACAAGGATTTTTAGATAAAAAGTCTATTATTACTAATCTAACCTGCATAACACAGTTCGTGTCAGAAACTCTCAATAAGAAATTACAAGAAGACACAATATATATGGATACTCAAAAATCATTCTATCAATCATTATATTTATTAATAACAAAACTGGATACCTTCGATTTCTCAGAATACTTAATCAACTAATTTATTTTATATTTACTTGAATGCAAACAGTATGTTGAGTATGAAAATTTGTTTTCTCTTTGATCGCCTTAGAAATACTTATGGAGTACCTCAAGGCTCTAATTTAGAGCCACTTTTATTTCTATATTCATCAACGATATAAATGATGTCATTAACTGTTCAAATTTCAAATCTAATGTTTGCTGATGATAAAAAGTTTACAAAGAGATAAGAGCAATAGCTGAATGCAGTACGCTTCAGGATGATCTTATAGCCATTATATACCTTGGTGTAGAGTTAATCATCTATACACATTAATATTTAGAAAATCCTATCACTTTTTAGCGAAAGAAGAATTCAAAGAATGCGATTATACAATAAACTCAGTAAGCAGATGTCAAGAAATTAAATACTTACGTATTTTTTTGATAGATAGCCAGTTAACATTCAGAAGTCACATTGATAATGTTGTTCGAGTCCATATAAAATGCTAGGTTCTTATTAAGGAACTGTAAGTGTTTTAAGTTCTTCAGTCCAATATTACTGTTTCACGTGTTGGTTCAAAATTAGAATATGGTCTATGATTTCTTCGGTATCTATGTTATATAAATAATACTGAATCTGTTCAGAGACGGTTCTTAAAGCATCCGGTTTTCAAGAAAGATATATTTTTATTGTGATAGCCACAGGATAAATCATAGGCACACGAAATAAAAAAAAGTGGTCTGTTCCTGCCTAACCTTAAAAAAATACTCATAATTTAATTCTGCCACGCCAAAAATAACAACAACCTGAAACAAATCATAACTATGATTTTTCAAGAAAAAAAAAACGTTCCAGCAAACACACATAATTAGCCCATCATTAATAAACTATCCACCTACCTTCACTTCATCATTGGGAAAGTACTGTAAATTATTGAAAGTGCAACACCGGCTAACGCTCGGCCATCACACACACTTTGTCAATATTAATGGCGATATACTGGATTTTTAGCATTAACTTATTTTTCACGTCATTAATTAAAAGTATGAGTATTTTACTATTGCCTTGATAATGGTAGCAGTAATATACGGGGATTGTAGATATAGTTCGAGAGAGATAGATACAGAGAATAACAAATGTATCCACGACATAATACAGTAATGTACTATTTTATAAAATTCTATCAACATAATTTCTGCATCTTCGTAGACTTGAAATATGCTTGCACAGCCAGTTTTACTGTAAACCTATATAAAATAGTCACAGAAAACAAAGGGGCCTTATGAAATATTTCTGACTTTTAAGAACGCCTAATAGAATTTAATCTGAATATATATTTTTTTTTTGCAAAATTTCAAGATGGCAAGGTCATCAACAGTAATCATTAGTAGTTAATACATTGATTTAGTGAGTTAAAATGTGACTTTGGACAAGCATTTAAAAATATAATAAAAATTTTACTAGATCTACTTTTCGATCGAATGGAAACATAGATGCCTCCCAGCTTGTCCAAAAGGTCTGAAGGAAGTTATACCGGTTATAAACAAGTAATTTGTATTAACTTTTCAGGTATTGGCAAAAAAGTGCTTTTATATATTTATTATATCAGTGATGGTTAAATATTTCCAAATACACAATAACAAAAGGACGTCTTAAACACAGAGGGCCATCAATTCACCATTACAACACGGAAGCTATAATGGTTAGACAGTACTTTGTATTAGTTTTTTGGTATTGACAAAAGAGTGCTTTTTTACATTTAACGTGCCAACGATGGTGGTGGGTATACAATAACAAATGGACTAAACACATAAGGATTAAATACATCGGGCCATCAACTTTACATTACAGGACAGATGATATATTGTTAAACAGTACTTTGTATTCGCTTTTCAGGTATTGGCAAAAGTTACCAACACTAATGGCCCATTGCTTTGCCACCTATAGTGTGTTTGCTGGGGCAGGTAGGTTCTGAAATGTTACTCTTATCGTCAAAAATTTTTCGTCTTTGGCATGACGAACAAATTTATTGATATCAGTTCTAGTTAGTACTTTAGACTTTTTGGCTGTATAATTCTCATGCTGGCGCTTCAAGAAAGTTGTTAATTTGTGATGTCTTTTAATATCTCTAAGGTCTTCAGCATTAGCATAGTAATGTACCCATAGATGTAAAACTTAAGAGCCTTAAGTTTCTCTCCAAAATGTCAAAATATGCATGAACTACCGTTTTCAAAAAGTTTTTCGGATTTTCTTTTAGACCATTCACAAAATTAACTGTAAGCTTGTTAATGCATCACTTTGTATTTTCTTGGAAATAACCACCCTCTTTTATGCGATATTCGTGACGCTGTCATACTTTATAAATGTATCAAATGAAACGACAAAATTTGATTTATTTGTATTATATTTATTTTGAGATGTTCGTAGGAAAAATATTGTTAATAACACGGCCGAGAAATATGATTTCCGAATTCGTGTAATTTACAGAACTCTGTAATACATCGTACTCTTTCGGGAAATAATTTCCCGACCTTGGTATGAAAATAACCATGAATATGTTGTATATTTCAATATTGTATATAAGATATTAGCGTTCTGTCAAATATATTCCTAAGGCGAGAACTTCATTGATTTTGGTTCATTGAATTTCGATTATTTCTTAGAGAATAATTAATATTAATTTAGGTATTTCGCTAAACATCCAATCCTGACAAATTTGTTTACGGCAATTTATCATTCTGTTACGCTCTTCATGGGTGTTATTTAAACGGCTGTTAATGTCCATTTTTAGGCTGCTTTTTGTCATTAATTTTCATTACTTCATAATTGTGGAAATTATAATTTTATAGATGGTTAACTATAGAGATAACAGTAGGATATTAACTTTACTGATATTAGGATATTAGTAATGTTATTGCGTCCGCTTGTACTCTTGTATGTGCCCATCGTAGACAAAAAAATCTGCTAAAAAAATTACCTAAAATTTTTGAAGCTTCAGATAACCTTTGACTGCTGACCTGACAAATAATTTCATGGACAATTTTGAAATTTGCCACAGAATAATGGTCTTTAACCTGACCATTATAAGATCCATGCAAATCACTATTCGATATTTTCTGTAACATAAGGCTCTCCATCTTTCCTGATGCTTGCTTTGGATTAATATTGTTGTGAGAGTGGCGATACTCTTAGGTAGGGCTGCTAGTAGGTTGTTTATATTAGTGTGGTTTGAATCATGTGTTGTATTCTATTTTTTTTTGGGTGCTATATTTCTTGTTTGAAGGTGTTTTAAGTATGAGGTATGCACGATGTTTGGTGCAGTGATGGCTCTTTTTACAACCTTTTTTTAAACTTCATCTATTTGTATGTTTGTTAATTAGTTGGTATATTTAGGTCAAATCTTGCAAGTCAATTTTGAACCACTTAACGACGTCCAATTGAGCCTCAGATAAACAAAGAAATATGGATAAATAATCTCATTTGAAGTACACAGAAGTTGTGTGTAGGGAGGATAACCTTCAAAGGGGCAGAGTGGAGAGGAATGTTTATGTTTATGGAGTCGCCTAATCAGAGGCGTAGACAGATAAGGGGGTTAAAATTTTTAAAATAATCGATTAATGTTCTCGACTATTACTTAATACTATATCTGATAATAATACGACTCTGTTGAGACAAAAAGAGTACTGTTTGGTTAGAATTTTTGCAAAATGTGTTATTGAAGAGAAATTAAAGTATTGAACTTTCAATTCTCAAATTTAAATGGTTCTTAATCGATAAGTTACTCTACATTTTCTGAGTAAAAAAAAATTAACTTTTGGTTAGGATATAAAAGTAACTTGATATAGGTATATCCTGGGGTTATGCGGTCTTTATAATAAAATTATTATTTTTGCTACATTTCGGTTTATTCAACCATCGTCAGAGAACTACAATTAAATGAAGACAAATATTTTTTCAAATGCTATTTTTTATAGACATGGATTTAAATTGTATGTGTATACAAAATAGCATTTAAAAAAATATTGGTCTTCACTTAATTGTAGTTCTCTGACGATGGTTGAATAAACCGAAATGTAAGAAAAGAGTAATTTTATTATAAAGACCGATAACCCAGGATATAACTGCATCAAGTTAATTTGATATCAACGGTCAAGAAAATAAAAACATCTATATATGTTAGCATATAAATGAAACCAACTAGTATTTTTACATATTACAGTATTCATCTAAAAGTTTACATACTTATCACTCAACAGTACTGGCAAGCGTTTGATTAGGTATGACAATAAGAGCAAGCGAGAGCGAAACAACTAGGCTATTTTTTTTTTATCGTATAACACATCCTACTCATGCCATCTGCTTTCCTCACATGTGGGTAGGCAGCTCTGTTTGCATGCCTAATCCAAGACTTTCCGATACTGTATAATGAATCTGGGTCATACGCTACCCGTACCATATACATAAAACAAAAATAATATCATATTACTTTTAAATCTCTATATTGTAAACAAATATACTCTACATAATGCACTACCTTATAGAGCGGGAGCTAAGTGGCTTTTTCGGCAGCTCATCGCTTTATGAACTTTGAGATATTTTTATGGTTTAATGGATGATAACAATTCATAAAATCGACTTCTGGGGGGTACCTCCTGTCAGGAGCGTCACGAACACTGTTTAAAAATCAGTGAAATCATGTCATCGTTACAAGGCTTATTTTTTTTGTGTGTACACATTTTATGTTTAGAATGAATAAAATATGATCGCCAGAAAGTGTGGGCCGTCAGGAGGCGCAGCCAGAAAGGTAATAATGATACAATACATGTGAGATACGGTACAGAGTCAAGTTAGCAGAAAGTGTTAAATTCCTGTATATTTAAGAGCCTATGGTACTTTTGTTGACTTTGTTTATGGGGAGGCTATTCTATTGTTGAAGGAGCTTATTTACGTTTTAAAAAGGAGCCAGAACTTGTAACGATGAGTTTAGAGTTCTGAGATGAAATATGCGGAAAAAAATCCAATTTTCTTCAAAAATCCTAAACATTTACTTTCTGGGAATTTTTTTCTGTGTTCAAAACATAAAATATGTTCAACCTTAAAAAAGTTTGTAACGATGATGTTATATAACTTCGTTTTTTTACCTCTTTGACCTTTCTGGTTGCGCCCCTGATGGCCCACACTTTCTGGCGATCTTATTTTATTCATTCTAAACATAAAATGTGTGCACACAAAAAAACTTGGCTTTGTAACGATGATATAATTTCACTGATTTTTATATCTTGAACCATGGCCAACTCGACGGGCTGACATAAGCCAGAAGTCTATTTTGTCAAGTTCAATAAAATTAATCAGCGCATAGAAAATGCTTGTAACGATGAGTGCCCGAAAAAGCCACTTAGCTCCCGCACCATTACTTCCAGTTTTTAATTTTAATATTGTTGAATGTTACGATAAAGATAACAGATTCTTTATCAAATCTGTTTTCGATACAACGCATCAAATTATTTCAATCTGATATGGCTATTAAAAAATATAATAAATTGCAGTTAATTTTCTAACTTAGTAAATTTAATTTATATCGGTATCTTGGCAGGGCCGTGGAGAGAAAATATGGACCCTCAAAAAATTTTAAAATTTCCGGCCCCCCTAGACAAGCCCGGGGGCATCACCCTCCTCTCTCGTCGGGTCTGTAGGTATCGATTCTGAATTAATTCCAGTAAAAGCAAAGATAAAGCAGAGAGTAGCCTCTACTCGACTCTTGTTAGTATTAAAAAGCAAATTATATGAGACACCCTTGATACGATAACGGAAGTGAAATGAGTCTCTTGGTAAAACTACTAGGAAACAAACATTTTTCTTAAACATCTTTTTCCTGTCCGGGTTACATAAAAGTCATCAAACTTGAAACGATTAAAGCATACGTAATTGTAAATGCTTCAAATTTTGGTCAGTTACCTGTAGGACAGCGAGTCACTTTTTTCTAAGCGTAATATTTTCTGGGAGCCTATGGAATAACAACATAACGTACCACATATATCAGGCAACCCCAACAATTTCAAAGTCAAGACTGTTCAGAAGGGGGTTACACATTTAGAAAAACGCAGATATACATCCATTACATATCAACGTTGCCAATTTTAAAGCTGGGGATCGAACCCAGTGCATTATTATTTTGAAAAGTTAATACAGTCTATTATTATGTAATAATGTAAACATTCTGTAAAGTTTGAAATACTCCTACCAAATTTAAATAATTTTTATGTAACATTTAAATTTAGAGAAATAAATCTAAATCTATTAATCTATCTATCTATCTATCTGATAATCACACAACTGTCTTTTTACGTTTTTTACTTGAGTGTAAAGACGAGAGAGGCAGAAGGAAAAATTATTTATTGCTAGATCAACAAAACAATAAGACAATAAACCTAACTATAACCCTAACCTACGACTATGTACACAACAATGCTTGCATATAAAACGAACGAGATGACTCCCTTTTGTAGGTCTTTTAGTAAATTAAACAATCCGTAGTCATTTTTGATCCGTATAACACGTGATTAAACTGCAAAATCAACACAAAATTGTTTATAACTGGATAAAAACAGCGTTAAAAGCAATAAAACAATATGGCGGCACAAGAAAATGTAAACAACGGTTAACGTCCTTCGGAAGAGAACCAATGAACGCCTCGATACACATGTAAACAATGAATATGTGATATACCTTACGCGGAGACGGAAAGTATTATTTATCCATATATTTCTTTGTTTATCTGAGAATTGAGCTGAAATTGCATACACGTGTAGTTCTGGTGACAATACAAAAAGTGTATTTTTTAGGTTATTAAGCTATAATTTGATCGGATAGTGTATTCACTCAGACGTTGTATTCTAAGAAATAGCGGAGGATCTGGTATTTGTAAGGACGAGCAATGAATATAAAACTAATAACTAAGACGTTACTAAAAATTTGAAAACGAGCTTTTATTATTATTTAGGTGTACTAAAAGGAAAAAAATAAAATCAATTGTCTTAAAAGCTTGTCACGTGAATAAAACACAAAACTTACTTGCCTGCATGTATGAACTTCTCGCGCGCGACGAGTTTTTAGTACAATTTTTGTTTTTTTTTTTTAGTTTTAGTACACCTAAATAATAATAATAGTATATTATTCAACGAGCGGTAATGTAGGTAATAACTCACGCAGATGAAGTAATTCATCAAGTGAGTTATTACCATTACCACAAGTTGAATACTATACTTTATCTACTATTATAACAATAAATATTAAATTGAGAAAATTTTGTTTAAATTACTCAGTTTGTTTATTAATAAAATTAACTGTAAAATTTAATTTTTGTACACACTGATTTTTCGGGTAATAAATTATGCATTGTATCATTAGCTACTTGTCTTCATTCTAGTGGTGTACATATTAGTTCATCTTCACTAATCGAATTCATCATTTTTGGCACCATTATTGATATGATATGATAAATCACCTTCCTCCCCTCAATAATAATGGACCGTTGTTTTGTGTTATTGTTTACTGGTGTGGCTGTTTTTAATATGGCCTTATCTGATATTTTATTTTTAGCTTATGGTGTTGTAATGTATTTTTTTCCTACAAGATTTGTTTACAATATTTGTTCTGTTGGGTTAGGGAGTGGGGATGAATATATAATTTAGGGTGGGATGTTTTGGTGCATCCAGAAATTTAAGGGGGTTGATGAGTGTGGGGTTACTGGATTTAACAAAGGAGTTTGCGAGGTTTGGGAGGAGGGTGTTAAGGATGAAATTGCTTAAGGTAGAGGTGCCTGTGATGCTATCTATGTAGTGTCTATGGTAATATATGAACGAGATGTATTTGCTATTCTTAGGATTTTATTTTGGACCGTTGTTTCTTAGAGTTGCCATTAGAAAATAAGATAAAGAGTGACTGCTTATGATTTATATGTAGTGCCATCTAGAAGTAATTCGTATTGACTTAACAAACTCACGTCAAAATTACGTCAAAAAGTTAACGATACAGACAGGTCATTTCACTGTACAATGTCATCGACCTGTACATACCTAAAAAAGACATCGACATGATTATAGCGTGCTACCTGGGAAAACTTAAACATACATGCCGTGAGTTTATAAAGGCATGCACTCAAAGAAAATGATAGGTAAATTCAACCAAAAAGAGCATATGAAATCGCGCCTATCTAGTTTCATAGTTAAATCAGTCAGAAAAGAATAGTCATAAAACTTTATTTGTTTTCATAAACAAATAGTAGTTTAATAATCATATCTTCTTGTAACAAATTAAATAATACAATGACATTTTTTTATGTTCACTAACCATTTTCAATTTGGTCTACAATTAAATAGTACAACGACTTTGTTTTTTGTTCACCAACTAATTTTTAGGTTGATCTACATCTACACTTTATTGTATGATGAAGTTTTTTTTGGTTAGCCAAAATCTCAGTATTAAGACATCAGACCACCCAAACCAAAGATTAGAGATCGTTTATAAAATCCATCCAAATATATCGATGATCCCTGAGAGACTTTGAACATTGCAATCATGTTATTAATTTTCTATAAATTCATAAGAGTATAAGATAATGCATGATTGATTATTGTCAGTGATTTGTATGTGGCGTCATCTGGGAATAATTTCTGTAATAGACTACGTGGTAAGCAAGCAAATTTTATGGTAATTCTTTTAGAACTTCTAGAAGACGACAATAATATTGGTTTGTCTACCAAGTACAATAATACAGTTAACTAATACTGGGTTAGAATTACAATTCGATAATAGTTAAAAATAAAATATACTATTATCTAGTTTAATTTGACAGAATTCAGCAAAATAATAGTCAGACGAACAAAATAATAGTCTTATTCATCTATTTTTTAAGTTAATGTTTGTTTTGTTGTACGACAACTTTTTATTAATTAAAATAACAATCACCTCTTGTTTAAAAATACCATCAATATAGTTTGGTTTAACAAAATTAACGATATTGTTAGTTAACCATTTTTTTTTGTTGAATTTACCCATACTATTTCTTTGAGTATGTTAAAATAAAAAAATCGACCGCCAATCTTCCTGTCGTAGCACCAGGTTATTCTTCGAAAGCTTTTAGTATGTTCATTAGAAGGCTTCCTACTACAACTGTGCCAAGACCCATGCTTGTTTTAATTTTTGTCCTTTTATCAGACTGTCATTGCTGCACTGTGTTTTTGAAATACGTCCATCCATATATTCATGAAGACATATCTTACTGATATACGTACAAATATTTAGTTATCAAAATGCCCAAAGACTGAGAAAATACACTTTGGATATTTCAAGCAATTAACGATACAATTTTCTTTTTGCATCTAACCCTGACCTTGTGATGTATCTTCTGCGTCGGTGCCAAATGCAACAGGTAAACAGTAGCGGCAAGTGTCAATAGTGTTTCCTGCTGTCAAAATATGTACTGGTCGTTACGTATACGTGGTGCTAGTGAATTATTGTGTGTTTACATTTTTAACATTGATAAGTTTTACAAACATTGTGCTTTTTTACGGTGCGATCGTAAAAATGCAGTTAGACTCGTATACTTTATAAGCAACGGTTTCCTAATCGTTCCTAATGAACGATGCTTTGTGTGGGCTGTGCAATGTTTAAGGGTCTATCGGCATTTTCAATCGAGGGCTGCCAGCCTTAGTTTAACTAAAAAAATGTCAACTTTGTGTGTGTTCATTTTCAGTTTTATTTATAATTTGATCATTTTGTGAGGCTTGACAACGCTGTTATAAAAGTGGGCAACTTACGTTGTAGTCGTCGATATTGGAGGAACAAAGGTGACCTTAAAAAAATTTTTTTGTTGAATTTTTAAATTCAACAAGTGGCATTGGTCTTAACATTACACAAAAAATCGCAGATTAAAGTATATGAATTTATTTTAAAGACCATCATATAATCATCCTTTATAATCTGCCTTCTTATTCTTTTTAAATTTTGAAATGAAATATAATCAGTTTCGCACCTCCTCCCTGTATTGTGCTACAGATGAGTATTGGAAACGTCATGCACTTCTATTTAGGCGCAGCCTACTATGCGCTGACAAAAGGTGCGGACTAATTAAACAATGGAAAATACCATTGTTCCCATATGCAAATGGAGCAACATCGAGCAAAATTAACAAAACGCGAACATCGCATCTGATGGTGCCACATATGCGGAAGAAAATTCCGTTGTAATACCTATATTCAGGCCCATCAGGATTGAACTAACAAATATTTCCGAACAGCTATTTTTTTTTTGCTATATCTTGTGTCAGGTGAGTTAAAATTCGAAAGAAGTTTTTTTAATTGCAGGCTAGTAATAATAATTAAACAAAAAAAAAAACGATTTATAATAAGATGATTCTATTGTAGTATCTTCATCAATCTACGACCAGTGCACAATTGTCGAGACTCTTCAAATCTAATAAAATTTCGTCGGAATTGCATTAAAATTGGCAGTCAGGTATTTTAGAAGAAACTGATGTCAAAAGTTGAAAATAAAAATGACGAATCCAATATGGCTGCTATAATTGCAAAATTTTAGCAAAATTACATGAAAGTATCCCGCTGGTTTCTTATGGAAATTAAATTTCGCTCAAATGGTCTAAATTTTTAATGTGTTTTACTTCGACTTTTTGATCAATAGCTCTCATAAGGTATAACTTAATTCTACTTCCAGTTTCTGTGGTCGAGTGGTCGAGTTAAAAAATTTTCAAATTTATGAGTTTTTTAAATATGTTTTATGTTGTGGTACTTTCTAGTAGTGTGTTGGAATATTTGAAAGGATACAATTTTTTGTTTTAATAAAAAAAGTGCAGGAAAAGGTAAATTTTTAAAATTTTGGTGAAAGCAGCAGAGTGGCTTTAAAATATCAAGAGAAAAAACACCTGTCAAATTAGCTAAAGTTTTTCTCTCATAAACTTTATCTTCCTGATCAAAAAACTCTAATGAATGAATGTAGTATTGGGGGGGGGGGGGGGGGGGTCAAAGGAGCCATTTCCGAAAGGTTTTCAACCAGAATTTTTTTGTTCAGAAAGAAACAACTTTATGTGAAAAAGGTTTTAGTTAATAAGCCCGATTTTTTTACTTGACGAATTTTCTGTCACCTTTGGCAAAATTTCTAAATTTCATTTTCTACAATGTTTAATAAAACGAAAAATTGTTTAAAATATTCCGAAACAGTATTAGAATATAAAAAACCGCTGCCCAAGGAATCACTACTTCCACATTCAGATTTTCTATCCAAGTCACTCACAACGAAAAAATTTTGTATGTGGAAATAATTGTTTATGGAACTCTAATAATATAATATTTGAAATCCCAAAAACCAATAAAACGATACCTCATATCGGTAGTGGGGGGTGATGGGGGGTGGTAGCGGGGGTGGATGAAGTGAAAAAATATTTCGAGGTTTCTGGTTCTTGTACACACACTAAATCACATTTTTTTTTCAATCCCCTTTAATAATGGGGTGGGGGTGGTAATGCCAAAATTTTTTGAGACCCTAGCTTCTCTTGTATATACTAAATACCAATTTTATTGACTCTTACCTGCTTGATTCATCTATTTACTCCAAGTTTACCCCAATTTACCCCCCAACCCTTCGACGGAACGACATGAAAATATAATCCAGTTCTAGATCTCGTAAGGTACATATATGTACCAAATTTCAAGTCAATATCTCAAACGGTTCCAGAGTAAACGTGCGCACAAAAAAAAGTTACAGACAGACAGACAGAATTTTTTTTTTCGCTCAAACTTAAAATCTCGACGTTTCATGACATTCTAAGCCTATTTAAACAATAAAAACTTTAAAAAAATTTTTTGTCGTTAATATACTTCCACTGGATGTGGAAGTAATATATTTAGAGAAATAATTACGTTCGTAAATTTTTTAAGTTTATTATTTTTTAACGTACTTATATTTTCTTTCATTGTGTAGAAGCTCAATAGGTGACCACTATAAATGGTGGTGATGTGAGGTACGGTACCGGTTTCAGCGGCGAGATTACTAATTCTGTGGATAGAATTTATTCAATTTAACATCCTGTTTTTTTTATCATACACATTCTCTTAAGCAGGTTTTTATATTGTGTTTTCCTGCATGACCAATACATCCTAATACCTCCCTTTAACTTATGAGCTTCTATTATTTAAAATAAATGCATTTAAACTAGATATAAAAAATGTAATCATATTAATAATGCTATAGAGCTGTGCATTTATCTTCAGGCCACCATCAGCCACCACGAAGCGTTTGTTACGCCTGCAAATTTTATAATGTGAATTATACATACTTTGTATGAGATATCTAGGCACAACTCAAATGAATTGTAAATAGAATGTTAAATAAAGAGTTTTAATGGTTTTAATGGCGAGACCTCGATCGGCAAAGTTAAGGCACGCCGGGCGAGTCTGGCCATATCTCATTTCGCCGTCCTAGTTAAGTGGTGGAGTAACATTAGGTAAACTTCGCCAGGACCTTAAAGTAAAATAAGGCGATTAAAAAAATGCTGAAAAAATAAATGAAAAAAATGCCTTCAAAAAAAGGGAACTAAAAATTATAAAATGGGATATAATATTCAATCAAAAATTCATTTGATTTCGTTATTTGTTTAATTTTACGCCGACCACAATATCCATATGAATCAGAAAGCAAGACAACGTACTTTAAAATACATAACACCGTTCCTGAGAAAGTATTGTATGCTCAAAAGTTTTTCTTCGCCATTTTTGTGGCCACTTCATTTAGCTTCTACATAGTAAACTAACATATTAGACCTGTCAATGAACGCTCAAAAGGGGGGGGGGGGGGGGGTCTAGAGGGAAATGCAGAGATCACAATTTTTTATGGACTATTTAGGAGGTGAAGAAACCAAAAGTCTCCGAACATAGGAGGTGAGGGGATGCAGGAGGGGGGGCACGAAGAAAGTACCGGTTTTTTGTTTTTCGCTTATATCTCGAAAACGATTGGCCCCAGCCAAAAAGTGGATATGTGCAGAACTGAAGCTGACAAAATTTCCTTTAAGAACGTATCTATTATTTTTTTTCATATTTGTTATAATTTTAGACAATCAATATATAATATTAAAATATACAGGGCAGGGCGGCGTCTTATTAGAATGAGTCACACGTGTTTCCATATTTTTGACTCGCCCTGTATAAAATGTACAAATTGGGAATTTCGGTAATTATGAAACAGTACATTTCATTTCAAAAATAATTTTTTCAAGATTTTGTTGTTTCAGCATAAACATCGATTTTAAAAATTCACTTCGTGGTGGCTCACCCTGTATATAAGCGCATATTTTTATCACAATATATTATCTGACGTTACAGGAATAATATTCGCGAAAAAAAAAAGTAATCGAATCCTTCAATTGCCGTGAATCTATTTTATAAAAATAGCCATTTTTTAACTTTAACACCTTGTATCTCAATAACTAGTCATAGGATTAGATTGGGCCCATATTACTTTTAATCAGGAGATCGAGATCTATAACATACTAGAAATTCAGAAAATTTAACCGAGAACCATTTTATATAGGAAAAAGTGCGGGGTCCTTTGATTTTTTACTTCCACGTCCAGTGGAAGTATAGTAACGACAAAAAAATTTTTAAAAATTTTTATTGTCCAAATAGGCTTAAAATGTCATGAAACGTCGAGATTTTAAGTTTGAGCGAAAAAAAAAAAATTCTGTCTGTCTGTCTGTCGGTCTGTCGGTCTGTCTGTCGTCTGTCTGTAACTTTTTTTTGTGCGCACGTTTACTCTGGAACCGTTTAAGATATTGACTTGAAATTTGGTACACATATGTACTTTAACGAGATCTAGAACTAGATTATATTTTCATCTTGTTCCGTCGAAGGGTTAGGGGGTAAATTGGAGTAAATTTGGGGTAAATAGGTCAATCAAGCAGGTAAGAGTCCATAAAATTGGTATTTAGTATATACAAGAGAAGCTAAGGTCTCAAAAAAATTTTTGGCATTAGCCACCCCCACCCCCTTATTAAAGGGGATGAAAAAAAATTGTGATTTAGTGTATGTACAGGAACCAGAAACCCCAAAATATTTTTTTTATTTCATCCACCCCCACTATCACCCCCCCCCCTATCACCACCCCACTCCCCACTACCGATGTGGGGTATCGTTTTATGGGTTTTTGGGGTAGAGGATTTCAAATATTATATTATTAAAGTTCCATAAACAATTATTTTCACATACAAAGTTTTTTCGTTGTGAGTGACTTGGATAGAGAATCTGGATGTGGAAGTAGTGATTCCTTGGGCAGCGGTTTTTGAACATATTACTATTTATCCCAGAAAATTCTTCGTTTAAGAGCTACAGACGAAAGAACAATGCTACTTTTTTATCTTTTTTTTTAAGTGAATGTAATAAATATTAATACGAAATATATCATCGGTATAATGTAAATTATGTTTAAATGTCCAATTTACAGTTGAAATAAAATATATTTATATATTTTATATAATTTACATGTTAAACAAAAAGGAAATAATAAAACTTTTCAGGCATTGAGGTATTAAAATTATGGGAAAATAAATAAACAAATATATATATTTTCACAAGCAGACTATTTATTTTATGCATAGTACAGTGTACATGCGTTTCATGTATACCTTAATGCACGCTCAAGTGCTCTAAATAGCACTTAATGTGGGGGCTTAGTTCATTTATCATAATGTTTTTAACAATTACATTGTAGTAGAACAATTTGTTAAATAAATTTATTCTATTCTATTCTGTTAAGTTATACATGAAACGCGTGTACACTGTACTATGCATAAAATGTTTTGAAAATATATATTTGTTTATTTATTTTCCATAATTTTAATACCTCAATGCCTGAAAAGTTTTATTATTTTTTTTTCTGTTTGACATGTAATTTATATATAGGTCTGTAATTATATTTTATCTCAACTGTAAATTGGACATTTAAACATAATTTACATTATGCCGGTGATATATTTCGTATTAATATTTATTATATTCACTTAAAAAAAATCAAAAGATAAAAAGTAGCTCTGTTCTTTCGTCTGTAGCTCTTAAACGAAGAATTTTCTGGGAAAATGTCAAGAATAGTAAAATGTTCAAAATCAATCATCTCAACTTTTCTATCTCTTGATATATTTTCGAACAATGCTTCATTTACGAGTTATATTGGAAACAAAACGAAAAGTGGCCAAAAATGGACGATTTTTGAATTTTAAAGTGTGTTGCCCCACCTGTCACGCATGCGGATAGTTGGCATATGTTTGTGAACATCCCAAACTATACTTTAAGAAAAAAAAATTGCGAGTAAACGACATTTCGCACAAAAATACTATTCCGACTGGTCTATCCCCAAAATTGCGTGGCGCCTTCACCAAATATTGAAAAATTTTCCAAAAAAAAAAAAAAATCTTGTTTCGAATTTTTGCTCGCGTTGCACTAGACAGCTTGATGAAATGAATATGGGGCCACCATACCTTACAGTTTGAGAAAGAATCATAGGAATCACTTAAGCCAATCCAGAGTAATGTTTGTAACATAAAAGGAAATACATACGGATCGAATTGAGAACCTCCCCCTTTTGTAAATTTTATGAAGTCGGTTGAAAAGGAAAAGAGGACACCTTTCTAATACCAAGCGTGCATTTTATTGTTCAATAATTTCATTTTCGATACTTTTTTACTTTTCTTAGATGCATACTATATTACATTTGAGTTGTAATCATGTTCTGAATATATATTTTGATGATCAACTGAATTTTTTAATTATATCTTTTTTGCAGCGAACATGAAAAGTTCCTTATTCCTATTGCCAACGTTTAAAGGTTTTTAAATGCATTATTTAATTTTAGAGCTGATTAAAAAATCTTTAAAACTGATCAAACCCTGATGGTCAAATTTTTATTTCTGATGACTTAGTTTTAGAGCTGATCAGAAAAATATTATATAAACTGAACAAAATGCATCAACAATGTGGTGTTTTAAGCTTCACCTTTGATACTTTTGACGGCTGCTTAGTTTTAAAGCTGCCCAGAAAAACATTAAGAAATTACCGTTTTCATTTTTTTGAGAGATGGCGAAATGGCGAAATTTTTATGGAAAAGTGCGAAGACGCATTTCACATTTCCTTTAATTCGCAGAAGGCAACCGAGTCGTACATATCGTAGCTAACGTAATTTCGGTACTCTAAGAAATGACATTACGGAAGGAAAATAAAAATGAAGGTGCTGATATTGCTCCATAAAATAAATGTTGTCCAGTGCCTTACAGAGGATGGCCACATTGTGGCATCGTGGGCCGCAGTAATGGTCCGGGCGTTTCCTATATTTTTTAAAACGGACGGGAGGTACCGATAAAAATGTCCACAGTAATGTATTTATACCCCGAAATTGCATATTCAGCTAATGTTATTATTCTGTTTAGTATTCCCGCTCTCGAATGTGGCTTTGTCGTTTTATTTTGGCAATAGAGGATGCAATATCTACTAACTATAAACTACATGTGTAGAATTTGTGATAAACTCGATGAAGTCATTAAAATATCGAACCGTTTTTCTGAAATAATGCGCACGGGAGTCAATTCTGTTTTAACATCTAATTTTGTAAGTGACGGTTTTTTTAAATACTAATCTGCTAAATATATTTTAGGAAGATAAATTGAAACTGAGGCTTATGTCGAAAAATCTTCTAAAATTTTAACGTTTGTGTACAGGGTGCGCCACTTAAAACTCCCCAGATTTGTAACTTTTTTATTTTTGAAGCGATTACCACATCATGGTACATCAAATTATAGACATTTTGAAAGCCTTTAAACATGTATACGGACTGATAATTTTTTTTTCTTTTTGAAAAAATTGTTAAGAAATAAACTTAATTTCTTGGAATATTTTTTTACCTCACCCTGTACATGAACTGTGTTAATGTTTTCTTATAAAGGTTTTAATTTATATTAAAATAAAAAATTTTAAAAAATAAAAATTTGGCAATTTCCTATTTAGTGCATTTTAATATAAGTTTGCTTTTAAAAATATTTATTTATTTTGTTTCTTGTTACTGTTTTGTTACGTTGAACATTGTTTGTGATATGCCTTTTACAGATAAAGCATAAAATTGTTATTTACATTAAAAGTTATTTTAAAAAAAATCAATTTGGAATCGGAAAGAGTGTTTTTAATTTTTTTCTCTAAAATCAAAAAGAATTTCGAATATCACATAATAACATAAATTGAAGCTAATTAGGACCTTTATAAGAAAGTATTAACGCAGTTCATGTACAGGATGAGGTAAAAAAATATTCAAGGAAATTAAGTTTTCTTTCTTAACAATTTTTTCAAAAAAATTTTTCGTCGCTCGCTTAAAAAATAAGAAAGTTACAAGCCTGGGGAGTTTTAAGTGGCGCACCCTGTATACACCTTAGGGAATACAGAACATACAAAAAGCATTTCTCAAAATGAAAATCTTCATCTTATTTCATAATTTGGTAATTTTAAGTAAGAATTCTCTGCGAAGCCGGCTCATTTTTTTTTATTCATATTTATCTGATGCTTTTATAAATTACATTATAATTATTTTCAATCTATCCCGTATGAAATTGCTTTAATTATTCCACAAGGACCTAACCTCTGCCCTTTACTTTTTTCATTTTTATGAATGATTTTAATGGCTTTATTGGTCGTCAACAAGCCTATATGAAATTCATTCCACGATTATACAAGAATCTTCAGCTCTTTTGTATGTTTTTATAAATGAGTCTGTTGGTTGTCAGAAATTTTTCCTTGCGGAAAGTACTAATTACATGTAACTACCAAATCGACACGCAGGCTTTAGTCTACACCGATAGAGTGTACCAGGAACTCTTTCCAGATCGTGATGCCCCTTCACATGTATATTACTCTTGGCTGGTGCAGCATCTAAAAAATGAAAATAATGGCATATTAACGTTATAGTCCACAGTACATCGCACTGTTTTTTTAATGATTAGTAACAGGCTGAATTTTCGTGAGTAGCTTCGTTTTGACGAAACGCCCAACTTTTCTCTCTGCGAAAATTCTCGGTAGTGGTAGCTAATAGCAAAAATTATTTTTTCTATTTCACACGAATTAGACAATTCGACAAATTATGTTGTTATGGACAAACACGGGACTTATTATAATTATTAACTTGCGCAAACGTTACCAAAGCAATCGAAAAACAAACTCTTTAACAAACGTTTAACGAATGAAAAATATATTGCCAAAATAATTGGTGTACTATTATTGAATGTAATTGAACTGTAGAGTGCAGCTCTCCTTGTGTTCTTTTTACATGGCAAAAGGCAAATGAGTATCTTTTACACGAAGAAAGTTATAAAGATTATTGTAAACCATGACACCTGTCAAATTTTTCTTTAAATGTCAAATATCGCTGAAATGGCTGGGTTCAGGCATAGGGTATCCTACATGTTTCTGACTCAGAATTTTATGCACTTTTCGAAGACCCTAAAATATGTAGGGTGTTCCATTTAAAATAAGCAAGTTGGTATCGACTTCCGGTATAACCGGAAGTGCCAGATGCTTGTAATTGTTTTAGTTGGATTAGCCACACTGCCATTAGTAGCTTCCTAAATTTTCAAAATTTTCTGGTGCTTACTTTTTCCTATAGCGATCGATGCATTTCCTAGTGAGACACCCTGTATATATATTGGAGACTGTAACTTGCCGAGAACTTGAGCCATTGGAAAAAATAAAATATCACTATTTAGGAAAAAATGTACACTTTTCGAATGTTCAAACACAAATTCGTTTACTTTTATGCATTTTTAGAAAATATGATCAATCCCATCATGATCAGAAATAGCGATTTTCACGGTCTTTCCTTATAACTCTCTATAGTTTTGAATATAAATTCTGGAACTTTTCCAATACATTAATAAATGTGTAAGGAATCCATTGGATATATTTGAAATGTGGATAGGTGTACCTGTAATAAATACAATGCAGTAAAGGCAGGTAAAAATTTATGCGAGTGACGGCGTGGCAGATCTGCTTCGATCTAGCGGCTATGTATGGTGTCTGTGTATGCGTTCATAATTATACATTTTCCCTCCAAACTCACTATTTATTTCCCTATTCACTAAGAAAAATGTTAAAAATGTGTAATCAGAAAGAGAAAAAAGAATTTTTAGAGGCTCCATAGTACAGTGGCGGTCTGGCTAGGTCGGCGAGTCGGCAAATGCCGACTGGGCCCTTTGCCTTTTGAGTACGTAGTACTCTTATATACATGCGAAGCAAAACCATTCAAATCGGTGACGAACTGAGTGTTTATTGTAAAATGCCGACTAACCGACAGCCAGACCGCCACTGCCATAGTATGCATTTAACCGTGTGCTTGGCCGCGCAGAGTGATAAAGTTACCTCACAATTTTTTGCAGGAATACCGTGGCTTTAGCGATACATTTTATTAGGACATTTTTTCTTCAGAAACACGTGGTCCATCCACCTGTGTTGCAGAATGAAATCCTAAATTTTGTATTAGTTTGTAAGTTCCCGCTAGTTATTTTTATTTTACGGTTGGTATTTAAGTTGGTATTGAACATGAGTGCGCGTGGCATGGTAGGCAGTGTGTTCCAGAACTCAGGAGGGAAAAGACACAAGTTAAAGATTTTTAGTTTAGGTTTACGTTTCACTGTTTGGTTTCAACAAGTTGTTATGTAGTGTTGGATTTGTGTCAAGGAAGGAGGAGATTAAATGAAAACAAAACCAAATAAAAGTGTTTAAGTTTCCCACCTCACAAGCTATATTTACCTGGGAATTTCAAGAAAACCCCGTAATACAGTCCACCCCTCCCCCGTTTGGCTCTCCACTAAAGTTATCGCAAAAACAACCTGTATTTTTTATTTTTTCCTACTCTGAGTTAATTTCAAAATTTTTTTTTTTTCACTTCTTTTTGTATGCATCCGAGCGGAATGTATACTTTTCAAGATATTCTATGCACTTTCACGAACTCATTAAAAAAAATTATTAATTTTACAAGTTTTTGGAGGTTTTACTATAAAATTTCCTGTCATCTGGGCTATAAATGGCGCTTTGTAAAACGAAACCGTTGTCACCCTTATATCAACAAATGATTTCCGGTTAAAGACTCTTTTCTATAATTTACTTACGGACGAATTATTGCCCCATCCTTGTATATTGTAAGATGATTGTAATTTACTGACATTATTATTACAGTATATTTAACAAAAAATTTAATTCCTGGTCTTGATATACTTTAGAAGCACCATTCAAGAGATACGACCGAGTAACATGTATAATAAGCCGGAAAAATCCATTTCGTGGGTGTAAAAGCAAACAACTTGTCTATTCTCGTTTCCATTCCGATGCATAATTCATTCCGTCTATTGGGACTGTTTCATTTAATAAATAATTATTCCCAATACCACAAACTACACGAGAAACATGAATTGTAGTCGTCTATTAGTTAGCCAGTTCTAGAGCCGCGCCGTCGAACAGCCCCCAAAAAGTCTATTAACGTCCGGTTCGAAACTCGCTCGAACTAATTTACATTTAAATTATATTAATACCCTTTTGAGACACGAGAAATTAGCTCAGTGTATGCATTAGTGATGATCTGATATTTTAAAGTAGTTTGTGTCGATAGTTCACTAAATAAACCGGAAAATGTAGAAAAGTGGTGGAACCGCATCGATTTGAAAAATTCCTTTTTTCACGTGTTCCCTAGACCTCCAGGAACATTCATCAGCATTGACTCCTGCATTGCCTCCGAAAATGAGAAAGTGAAGTGCCCCAAAAAGTAGCCGTTATAAAAAATTTTATAAAATTAATATTTCGCCTCGGAAATGGGCTCCAGAAGGTTTCTTGGGTCGCTGATCACGAATTCGAGGAGGATCGTGCCATTTTTTGATCAAAATTCCACTTTTTTTAAATATGAATATTGTGCAGTGGAAGTGTGCTGATCATGATTTTGAGGTCCAAATTCAAGAATTCCATATTCTGTACTGGAATTTGTGCCATTTTTCGTGTCGAATTTAACTTTGAAGAAAAAAATTATATATGAATATTACGAGCATTTCAAATTGATATACATTGCAATTTTATAAACACTGGAGAAATGCATGCAAATTTTTTCTTCTTTTAAGTGAGGTAAGTGATTAAAAAAGAACTATTGTTATAAAAATATTGCATTTATTGTGTTGGTACAAAAGGTGGTATTCTGTGTGATAAAATAGTTATTATTTTATCATTATTTTTTATATAATATGAATCATATCCGAGAACTGGTAATTCAGGATTTGTTGGTTCTTCTTCAGCGTCACTTTCATCTCCCTGTTCGTCCGATATTTAAACCTTACAAATCGATTCATTTTCCGTTACGTCTGCAGCTCCAGGTGCCTCGCAATTATTGCAGTTGTTTCCGTGACAAGATTTAAAAGTTTAAGAATGGCGTATAATTCTTACGACAACCACAAGCTGCTCCTCACCCAGTTTGGCAGCCACACATTATAGCATCCATAAGAAATGGAATTTTTCATGGCACGTATTCCAGTCTGGAATGTGGAATTCTTAAATTTGGACCTCAAAATCATGATCAGCGACAAAAAAACCCCTAGAGCACATTTTCGTGGATTGATTGATTGATTGATTTACCAGCGTGCGGTAGGCATTTCTGACATTCCCAAGGATTATACAGCTGGGCCTGCTACGTCCACGCTGACTTGGACTAGGGTTATGCTTATTGCCAGCACAGAGTTCAACCTGGCGCATGGTAAAGGAATGTGGGATGGAAGGTGTAGGTATCTGTGAGATGCGTTACCGCATTGTGTCGTGAGAGAGCTTTTAAGCTCCCTTTTTTTTTTGTATTTTTTGGTTCTGTATTATTGGACTTCTGCCTCTTCTGGGTCTTCTTGTAATATATGCTGCCGCGTTGGGCCGCTGCTGTTTATGCTCCTATTTTTTTTTTTCTGTTGCTACAAATCTTCTTCTTCTGAGCCTTCTGATTCCTCCGTTTCTGAATCTGGTAGAGTATATATCGCTTCGATTTCTTTGTGGAATTCATTTTTTCCCCTCGCTTTTCTTTCCCAGTATGTTTGGTCCTTTCCCAGTTTGTTCATGATCCTCTCGATTGTTGTTTTCCACGTGTAACATGGTATCCCTGTTTTTAGTTTGCTGCTGTTCAGTGTTAGTGCTTTCTTCAGTAGATGTGTTGGTTCCCTTCTTTGAACGTGTCCCCAGTATTTCATTGCGTATATTTTTATCCTTTTTGTGATTGTCTTCCCGTCTAGTAGTGTTGATGTTTTATGTCGCTGTTTTTGTCCTGTTGTTGTTCTGAGTAGTTGGATGATGTCTCTTTCAGCTCTTTTCAAACTTTGTCTGTTGGCTTTTGTTGTTGCCGCGTTTTTAACTACATGTTTGGGGGCCCATGTTAATTAAATATTAGCTATATCACTTAATTGTTGTTATGTTAGTATGATAAAAAAAGGTTTATAGCTTTGCGAGTCTACACAGGAATATCACGGCCGCACTCCAACAATCTACTGCCCACCACAAGTTCATGATGACAGCGGTCGACACTTTCAAGGGCTTGGATGTATAAACACTTCTCAGACTTCCTCTAAGAAAGCTGTTTGAGTCAGATTTTCAACAATATATTATAACACCCACAATGCAAAAAACATGCAACACCGCAAAACACACTCCTATTAAAACAGACACCATCAAAAAGCTAAAGATCAACAACACTTATCTGTGATACTTCTCTTCCCTTCTATTTCCTTCCCTTCTTGACTTTTTCCATTGCACTACATCACAACCACTGTACCTAGTTCTGAATTATGTACGAAACCAATCACTACTCGCAAATCGTCAGTCGCACACCCATCACTCACCTGATAACTCAAAATTACATCTTTTATACCCCGCATCCAGCCCAAGCAACGGCACACAAAATTGTCTGGTAAAAAACGGGTCTCCTTCTAACTGATGAATTTTTTGTACCAGTAGCTGATGTGTTTTCGTTCCTATGTGCTGTAGTGGATACATTATGTTTGTGTTTTCTGGAGACTTATTTCTTGGTTAATTTTTGCTTGTTACTATTACGATCCTAAACTTTTTAATAAATTTCCTAAGTCTTACCAGAGCCGTACCAGAAGTATAAATAGTCAGTATATTTTTTTTAGCATGGATGAGGTTTTCTTTAATTTTTAGTGGCACTGAAACCAAGCTAATGGGCACCAATTTTATCCAACTTTTTTATATTTTTAAATTGATTTAATTTTACAAAGTGTACTGTTATTCTGATGGTACGCCCCTGGCTAGGCTCATTTGTAAAATTGCTAGAAAGAATTTTGTATTGACTTGTATATTAAAATTTAGTATATTATACTTGAAAAAGCATGTTATTTGGAATAATCATTCAAAATTGTTTGTTTGAAATGAAACCTTAAAAGGTTTTTCGTCTACAGGGCTATTTTTTGTTTACTATTTCAAATACAAATATTTACATTATTTTGTATCTCGAATGAGTATGACACTTTATATTTTATTTTATGTTTCAAATAGTGCCATTAGTTATTTCACTCAAGTGTTAAGAGAAACCTTACATAATTTGTTGGTCTGGCCGTAATTGATACCACGCCAGCAGAGGACAGCCTCTTGAAAGCATTCTGAGAAATCTGACATTTCTTGCCCTTTAAAATTACAATGCAAACAATTTTACATGCTACACTACGTACACTTGTTAATTGCAAATCGGTAGTTTGTTACTAATTTAAATAAGATAGTAAAACTTATCCTTTGTTGTATTCCTCTCTTCGGTTAATACTAGTACTAATACTAAACGTTAATATTCAATTTCTTTCTGAAAAGATAGAATTTTCTGTGGAATATGGAATTGCTCAATTCGGAATCGTGATCAGCGATCCAAAAAAAACCCCTAGAGCACACTTCCGCAGCACAATATTCATATTTAAGTTTCCGCCCGAAAAAGTAGAATTTTCATCAAAAAATAGCACTAATTTCATACTGGAATATGGAATTGCTCAATTCGGACCTCGGATTCGTGATCAGCGACCCAAAAAACCCCAGAGAGCCCATTTCCGAGGCGAAATATTAATTTTATAAATTTTTTTATGACAGCTACTTTTTGAGGCACTTCAAACCTCCCTAACTTTCTCATTTTCGGAGGTAATGCTGATGAATGTTCCTGGGGGGTCTAGGGAACACGTGAAAAAAGGAATTTTTCAACTCGGTTCTGTCCCACCACTTTTACACATTTTACCCTTTTTTCCGGCTTATTTACTGGATTACGAAGTGAAAACATTGTTAGTGCCTTTTTGTTCTCCACGTCGCTTCCTGAGGATTCTGGAATTAACGCAACAATGGCTGCCGTAGCGCCCTTGGAGCCGGTGGTGTGTACGGTAAGTCATTTTACTTTACTAGCACAATGAGTCTTGCTAGATTTATATCTGCAGCCCCCGCAGCCAGACAGTGACAAAATACACGAATTTTCTAGGGGAATGTATTCGAAGTGTTACACGGTAACATATTGTGTTTGTCGGGCGCAGTATTTGCAAGTAATTTCAATTTTGTGCTGGCGATATTGTTGTCAGCGTTTATACCTATTTGTCTAACGAAACCGTTCTTTAACTGTAGTACGGTCAATATGTTCCAAAAATAGGGAAATAACTTAGGAATGGAATTTTCACGTACTTACGTATGTTGATTTGGGTTCCCGTTGCGTTGCTGCTCATGTAATGTTCTTGTAGAGTATTCACTTAACATATTTTTAAGTTTTAGCAAATGTTTCAGCCAAAGAATATAATAATTACAAGAGATTCTAAAAAATATTATTTTTGTATTTGGTACCTAAAATAGCTATTTTACGGACTTATTTATTTAATCTAATAGGTACAACAATATGGCTTAATTATTAGGTTCGTAAGTTAAATTAGTAATAATTAAATGAACTTTGGAAAAGACGCTTATCAAAAACAATTTTTGTTGCAATTACTCCCTCTAGTAAAACTAATATTGAAGAAATTATTAGCACAGCTGATATAATTTGTGCGTCTTATCAAAACCCAATCATGTCCCAAGTTAACCAACAATTAGAAGCCCCTTCTAATTCTTCACAAGGTACTTCTGCTTCATCAACAACTATAGCAAATTTACTAACCTAATTCAATAATACTTTTACTGCGAGTTTTCAGCCGACATTGAATCATATTGTACAAAGACAACAATCACTTGAGTTGCAAATATCAACACTACGATCTACCTCTTTTCCGACTCAATCAACTCTTTCTTCTCCTTTTTCTACTAATAAATATTGTCCCAATTGTCAAAACCGACCTTGTACTTTAATAAATCGCTCTCCCAGTCGTAATCTTTTCGATCCGACTAAAAATACTATTTGTTATAACCATCAATTTGAGGATCGAGCTATTAAATGTGGTGGGTTTTGGTGCATTTTTAATAAAAATCATTTATAAACACCAAATTTGACCGACCCTTCTCCGTCAAAAAACCAGTCCTAGTGTCCTACTAACATATACTAGTATTCTAGACAACAAATGTCGCCTTTCCATTTACGATTACTCCAACAAATTACGTTTCTTAGTTGATATGGGAGCCGATTTATCGGTTATCCCCAAAAATCATTTATCATATTTTAAAAGAAACCCAGATCTTATCCCAACTGCAACCGATGGATCTGTCATTTATACTTACGGTAAAAAATTGTTACAAGTTAATTTAGATTTACGTCGTATATTTTCCTTCGTATTTAATATCGCCGATATTTCAGTACCCATACTTGGAGCTGACTTTTTAGTTCAGTTCTCTTTCAAAGATTTCCACAAATCGTTTGGACTTCGCTTACATAATTCCAGACATTTTTGAATTTTCCTTCTCCACGTTTTCAGCTTCATCAGATGATATTTCCAAAATCTTTCACCAAGAATAAAGGCGTTCGTTTATCTCAGGGTCCATATAAAAAACCGCTGCCCAAGGAATAACTACTTCCACATCCAGATTTTCTATCCAAGTCACTCACAACGAAAACATTTTGTATGTGGAAATAATTGCTTATTGAACTTTAATAATATAATATTTGAAATCTTCTACCCCAAAAATCTATAAAACGATACCCCACATCGGTACTGGGGTGGGGGTGGTGATATGGGGGTGGTAGTGGGGGTGGATGAAGTAAAAAAATATTTTGAGGTTTCTGGTTCTTGTACACACACTAAATCACAAATTTTTTCATTCCCTTTTATAATGGGGTGGGGATGGTAATGGGGGTGGCTAATGCCAAATATTTTGAGACCTTAGCTTCTTTTGTATATACTACATACCAATTTTCTGAACTATTACCTGCTTGATTTACCTATTTACCACAAATTTACCCCAATTTACCCCCCAACCCTTTGACGGAACAAGATGAAAATATAATCTAGTTCCAGATCTCGTTAAAGTAATATGTGTACCAAATTTCAAGTCAATATCTTAAACGGTTCCGGAGTAAACGTGCGCACAAAAAAAGTTACAGGCAGACAGACCGACAGACAGACATTTTTTTGCACTCAAACTTAAAATATCGACGTTTCATATCATTCTAAGCCTATTTGAACAATAAACATTTTTAAAAAATTTTTTGTCGTTACTATACTTCCACTGGATGTGGAAGTAAAGCTATATTTGCTGAATCTGTATCCCAAATAGAATAACGTCAAGGTGAACTTCGTCAGTCGTCGTTCACTCTCGGCCAGCGATCGGAAATTGGTAAATGATGAACAAATACATGATTACAGCGTTTGATGATGTGTTTTCATTATGCAGCGGTTTTTAAATCTCCTATCCCGTTAAACATATGAGTTTTTGAAAATAATTTTATGTAATACGTTCAGTTTTCCACCAGGATATGAATGATCCCTCCTCAAATAGATTTATGTCTACACTGTACATTTCCATGAAGGAAAATCATGTTTACATAAATAATTGAGTTGTGAAATGATACTTATAGGTACTTACTTAATTATGTTGTCATTCACCTTGCGACCATTTGTTTTTCCAGAGTTTATATCCAATGTTACGTAATTACTATGCAAATCACCTGAATATCTTTAGAATTAAACACTAAATCGCGTCCTTTTCCGCACTAAGTTCCTTGGGATTTCAACACATCAACATGAATTAGACCCACAAATCCCCAGATTTGCCGGGCTAATTTGTATTATATCTAAAAAAGAGTTCGTGCTTTGTACGACACCAAATTAATCTAATGCAGTGAATAATTTAGCTATTTATTTACTATTTACGCAGTGTGGATCACTCAAATAAGTAATAAATAAAAACACAAATTGTAATACAAATGCACCATGTGAAAGGACCACCGACCATCTTGAAAAAATGAAGAAAATGCTATTTTTTCGCGAATATCTCGAAAAATAACACAGGAACAGGAAGCTTTGGTGTAGCTGCGTGCCTAACAGGCAATCGCGGCTGATGGCGTGGTATCGTCAGACGTACTATACAGCAAGCGGAGGCCAACTAGAACCAGAATAATTTATGGATCACAAAACGTTGTGAATAAGAAGACGAAGAAATTTTCAACCTGAACTAAGTTGTAGCTTATTAAATTTTCTGCAATAGAGTTCAAATTTTTTGGAAGTATCCGCGACTTGTCAAAAGCCTTCGACTGTGTGCAACATGATATTCTCGCTTCTAAACTTTGTAGATATGATCTTCAACATGCAGCACTTAATCTTTTAAAATCATATCTGAGTGACGTCATCATCAGTGAAAGTAAGATTTGGAGTTCCACAAGGTTCCGTACTAGGACCACTATTATTCTTAATTTACGTAAATGATTTGCCTTACTGCGTTAAGGACACTTTAGTTGTACTATTTGCTGGTGATACGAGCATGATAAACATCAATCAAAATTTTAATGACCTACATCATATATGCAGCGCTCACGGTTGCAACCTCCTGAGCAAACAGATTAAACCTAAATGAATTGAAAACACAAAGTATGATTTTCTCAACTCGGAGATTGGATCATTTTGATAATCCCGATAATATCAACAAGTTTTTAGGAGTATCTGGCTAGTAACTTGTCGAAGGTAATTTATCTGGTTATGAGTCAAACCGAGTTGCCTCTGAGTATTTAAAAATGGTTTATTTCTCGCTATTTCAAAGTGTTTTCCTATGCCATAATAACTTGAGAACACTCAGCTCATCCGAGTAGAATATTTTCACTTCAAACACCTGTTGTAATGTTGGGTTTACAATTTAGAAAGGACGTCAAACAAAAATTTAACGAGCTCAATATCTTGACTGTTCCTTGTTGTTTCATTCTCGCAGCTCTTATGCATGTTAAAAAAAAATTAAATCAATAAGGGGGTCTAGAGGGAAATGCCGGGATCACAATTTTTGACTTGAGGGCTATGTTTGGACTATTTAGGAGGTAAACATACCAAAATTCCCTGAACGTAGGAGGTGGGGGGGCTGCAGGGGGACACGAAAAAGGTCCCGGTTTTTGGTTTTTAGGTCATATCTCGAAAACGGTTAGCCCTAATCAAAAAGTGGCTATATGCAAAATTAAAGCTGACTAAATTTTCTACAATAATGTTTCTATTAATTTTTGTCGTATCTGGTATGGTTCAATAATGAGTTGTATCAAGTATCAAGTCAAACATTGTGATCTCAGCATTTTCCTCTAGAAACCATTCATTGACAGGACCAATGTGTTAAATTATTTTCAATGATTGTTTACCGTTGTATGTTGTAATATACAATCACTACTAGCCCTGAGAAGTTACAAAATAACCACAGGAGCAGTATGGGAATGTCATCAAGCACTTTGGGTGCCTCCAGTACGAACAACATCTCGGTATGCTGGGTGAAAGGACACGCACAGTGCAGTGGCAACAAAAAAGCCGACAAACTGGCCAAGAAGGCAGCAGGCCAACTTATTTTTGGACCAGGCCCGGCCAGTCTGTTACCGATTACGGCGATAATACAATTAATTAAGGAGAACACCCACAACGAATTTAAGAAGCTGTGGGATGAAACAAGCAGCTGTCAGCTTGCTAGGGAACTACTCATGTATCCCAACAAGAAAACAGCAATGGACTACCTGGCAATGACCAGAAGGAATCTACGTTTTATAACAGGAATCCAGACTGGACACTGTCCGCTAAGGAAACATCTATACAATATGAGATTAAGCGAAACACCTCTTTGCAGAGGTTGTGAACAAGAAGATGAGACGGTTCAACACGTACTCTGCGACTGTTCAGCCGTCTCATCAATTAGAGAATCCATCTTGGGAGAGCGTTGGCCTACCTTGGCTAATGTAAGGGAGATGCCCCTAGGCAACATCACCACCTACTTCGAAAGAATAGGTTGGCTGGAGGCCTAGGCGAGTGTCTGCCTAGAGGGAGGATGTACAAGGGGTCCAATGGGGCCTAAGTGCTGTGGTTTTTGACCACCCTCCTGCTAATTCCATACTCCATGTTGTAATATACAATATTTATACTTCTGTCTGACGTTATATACAATATTTGTTCATATGGACTTATGTAAAACCACTGGTTCTTAATATGAATACATTATTTTTATTATTTAAATTGAATTTGTCTGTGCAATGCTTACCAACCATCTAATATACATCTTACTGAAATAAGAATAAAGATAATAAGAACTTTCATATAAAGATCTGGCCATTATTAATTATAATGAAAGGAACTAACACTGGCATTCCGAGATAATATGAAATCATTGAGAGAAAATTTAATGACTTTGTATATTATTCCATCCTTTTAAATAACAAGTGCGAATTACAATAGAGAGAGTCTTTGCAGCATTCCATTCAGGATTTCATTATAGTATGAAATCGATTGAATTCAAATAGAGAATGGGTAAATGCAAAACACAAAGGACAATGCCGTTTGTAATATTCCATTTTTTCTCCAGCACATTTTATTGGTATATTATTTAATACAGAGCTACTTTTACATGGAAATTTCATGCAGAGGCCAGAGAAAAATGTGTACCATCACAGTTGTGACTGGTATTATAAATTACATAGCCTTGTTTCATTATTCACATTAAGTGAAATAATTGCTATTGTTAATTTATATGACTGATTTATATTCCACTGCTTAAAATAACTCCTTTATTATGCTGTTTGTCAGTTCTGGCATAGCCATGTAGTTTCTTTAATATGGTTGTTGAGTAACAAACGGTTAGTTAGTTTTAGTCAAATTAAGGATAGTATTGTTCGTTTATTTTGGAAGTTAACCCAGAACTTGCCTCTCGTCTTTAGTCATTCACAAGTAAATCTATAGTACAGGAAAAATAATTTTCAATTACATCAAAATGCCTGGCTGGTTTAAGCTTTGCAGCCGCATAGGCAATTACGTATATTTGACGAAACTGACGCTATTTTAGGTGCACATAAGCAAGACAATAAAACGCGTGCAGCGTCACAAGCAGCAAGGTCGGAGTAGGTACCCGAGGGAAACATTTTTGCTTTCATTCAAGTCTTTTGTGCCGAAATAATTACGTATAAAACGTTTATTATACAGTGTGTCCCATTTTGCTTGGAAGCTTCCCCATAAAAAGTTTATTTTAGGTCCAATTTAGATAGGTTTTTTTTGGTATAGTTCTCTGAAAGTGCATTCTTGTGATACATTAAATTTTATAAAACATTGAAGATCGACTTACTGTTTTTGTTTTTGTGGCTGGTAAATGATGAAATCTTTTTGGCCATTTTTTTATTTCAAAAATCTGAGTACAGGGTGAACCAAATTAGATGAACTGCGAAAATATTGATTGTACCTCAAAATTATTACATTATTATTGTTTTTAACAACAATAATAAATTATTTTAAATAAATTCATTATGCACCTGTGCATCTTTCTCTTTGTACGCCACTGACGGCTTTATATAAACAAATAACATATACAAATAATATACCAATCGATAGAAAAAATAATGGTCTCTATTTTTTATATCTTGTAGAATTTTAATTTATTGGGCCATTTTAGAGGTATAGCCAAACATGTGTCGTTGTTGGAAGGCTCCTCACCATTTTTTTTGCTGTGGAGCCTTAAAAAAAGAAAATAACAAAAAGCAAATGGAGAGTCGTATGCAAAATTTTATACTCTATCGAATGGCGCCAAGATCATTCCTCTAGCTTCTACCGTTTTTGAGAAAAAAAAATATATATAGGCAGATACAGGCAGGGGGAGTAGGCATGATTTCTCGAGGAGGGTCTTTTCTCGAAAATCTACTTATTTTGACTAGTTCTATTCATGGTTAAAAGGATTTGCTATTACTCAAAAGTGGAAATATCAAAACACCTAAGTCATTAAGCTGTAACTCGTTTTTTGATTATAATTACCTTTTGAGTAGGACATTTTTTGACGGCTTTGAGATTTTGAAACATCAGTATATCATCATTAATTTTATATCAAATTCAGCTTGTGACAACGAAAAAATGTGAATATGCTAAAGCATAATACACACTTGACAGACCCGTCTGGGCAATTGTATCCTTTAGCTATAAAACAGCGAAGTAGGCTTTATTAAGCAATTTACATAAATATGTGCTCTATATGCAATTTATGTCATCACTAGAGGTTAATGCCCTTCTAAAATTACAATTTATAAAAACTGGTTTTTCTTCATTCAAAATGAGCTTATTTCTCTGGCACCATGCGTGTACAATGTACATCGTCTAGTGTAAGATAAATTTTATGATATATTTCCTCCTGCGTAACAGCTGATATCGAGACAGTGGTCATCTGCATACATCGTGGTAACGCCATGTTGAATGTAATTTGGCAGATCGTTGATGTAAATAAAAAATAATGGAGGGTCTAATATTGAGCCCTGGGGAACCCCCAGGGTTACGTCATGGATATTCGATTGAAACTCATTACACTTTACTACTAATTTACGATTTTCCATGTAGGAGTTAATGCAACTTAGAAGACGTATACCAATGCCTTTCAATTTTTTAGACAGTATAAGTCTGTCCACAGAATCGAAAGCTCTCGATAAATCGAAAAACAGCGACACAATATATTTGCCCTCATCTAATTCTTTATAAATATATTTAAAGAAATATGCCGATGCCGTTTCAGTTGATTTTCTCGGTCTGAATCCATGTTGATACTCGGTCAGTATTTTATTTTGTTCTATAAATGACATGATACGGTAGTAAATATTTTTTTCTAATACTTTCGAGAACACATGCACACTTAAAAGAGAAATTTGCCGGTAATTTTCAACATTATTTTTACAGTTCTTTTTAAAAATGGGGATTATGGACGCGATTTTAAGAAAACGAGGAAATTTTCCGTTAACCTGTGACATATTTATGATACAAAAGTGATGGTACTATATTGTCAGATATATTTTTTATTATGTGTGCAGTGCTCTTACCCACTAGGGGTGAAAACCAACCCTAAATTTAAATATTCAATATTTGAAAAAGTTTTACTAATTCATTTTTGAAATGTAGGATAGTTATGTTTTTGGGATTGCTGAATGCGAATCTGAAAAGTCAAAATCAAAAAGTTCAAAATGGCTAATGTGGCGGATGAGTGCTTTAAACAGACAAAAAAGTTTGAGCAACTAGGTGATGCTATACGAAAAACAGCATTTTTGAAGAAAAAAATAATTACTGAGCAATTACAATAATAAAATGGCGACATTTTGTTAGAAAAGATGTGGAAACGCACATTGTATCGGTTATAATTTCTTTATTTATCAAAAAATGAAAAATAAATTAATTCTCAGTTTATAAGCTTTATTTTTGATGCCCCCCATTTTTTGCTAAAACTAATATTCATTGAGATATTTGGAAAAAAAATGTTACGTTTTCTCTACAGTTTAAAATGCATTTCTTTTTCTAAAGCAAGTGCTGTAAACGGACAAAATTTAAGTATCTAGCTCATACTTTATATTAACGAAAAACAGTATACAGGGTGTAACGCAACTTACCCGAAAAATTTTAACCATACATACACCTTTAAATAAGAAATCCACTTCTTAAAAAAAAAATTAATAAAAGTCCAACACAGAAAAAGATACGCATTGTTAAAGTTACAAATTGGTGAATATGATAATTTATTGGAAATGTTAAAATAACCCTGCTATTTAAAATTAAAATTTTTAATTTAGTTTTTTTTTTATTTTTTTTAGTTACATTTTTTTTTAATGCAACAGTCCTTCAATTAAGTAGAGTTCAATAAATTATCATTTTCATCAATTTGTAACTTTAACAATTTGTATCTTTTTCTGTGTTGAACTTTTATTAATTTTTTTTTAAGAAGTCAACTTCTTATTTAAAGGTGCATGTATGGTTAAAATTTTTCGGGTAAGTTGCGTTACACCCTGTATAGAAATATATTTTTTTTTAATTACTGACTACTTATATTAACAATATGGTGACATTTTTATTAAAAGTACGTGAAAAAGTACATTATTTCTATCATAACTTTTTGTTTCTTATGCTATAGAAATAACCAAAAAATCATTTGAAAGGCTAACTAATGGACTTTCATCTTGACAGTTAGCATTTTTAACGAAAGTGCCATGGTTTCTAAGATATTTAACATTTACACTAAATACTTCGTCTTATAGATGTCCGGATATACTTCCAGACATCTGAAACTATTAATTCTTCAGAAATTAAGAAAAAAATGAAATTCATCCTCAATTTAGTAGCTTTCCTATTTGTCTCTAGCATGTTTCCGCTTTTGAGTTACTTGACGAAAACCTATTTGAAATAGGCCTTATTTTATTTATCTTAAATTCTACTCTGCTCCCAGCCCTTTAATCGCCACGGCGCCCCGGTATCGTGGATATTCGGCTAAATCAGAGTGTGGGGGTGTCTGAGTAGATCTCAATTGACATAAACAACAAATACATTTTATTTGATTAATTGATTGATGATAATTCTGTATCAAGCTGACTCGCATACTTATATATAGAAAAAGTAAACTACCCAAATTATTATTAGAAACGTTGTAAAAACAAAATCAATCAACGCGTTTTGTTATTAGTTAAAGTAGTCTGACGCAATTCATTCAATTAGTATACCAATGAAAAACCCGTTAAAGTAGAAAATCCGCCATCGACTTGGGGCAATTTAGAACAATAAAACACCCATTCCTCATTCATTACTACCAGACAGTTTAACTTGATCTAAAAATCTGATGAGTTCAGCGTCGACCTGAAAGTTTTCCAGTTATATCATCCCTTAAAATTGTATGGGATTATAAATTAGAATTCCAGCATTTATATATATTCAAGGGGATTACGCCACCTCAACAATTCTGTTCCTGTATGCCTGAGTGAGTTTAAGTTTGTGTAAAGCTAAATAAAATAAACAGACTTGCATTGCATCGCTCGACGCCACGGGTATTCATAATGGCAATCCTAGAACTCACGTTCGCGGCTAGGTACTAGAATTAATGTTTTTTTCCTTAGTTGTGCAACTACGTGTGAATTTTCGATGGAAATATACGTGTAGTTGTTGGTGTAAAACAGCTTATGTGGAAATAAATAAATACGTGTCCTTACGGAGTCCTTTCAACGGTCTGACACCCTCAGTAGTTTTATTGCGATATGTGCATCTACACTGAGAGAATGATTTAATTGACGTTAACAAATTTTGGTTCTCCCAATTAAATGATTCATTTATATTTGGCCAATTGAATATTTAATTGTGGATAATAAGGCATTTATTTAAACGTGAAAACTAAATATTTAGTATTGTCAATTAAATGAAAATACTTATGAGTAACAAATATTGCATTCTGAATAATAAAGACTTATTTCTCATAAATAAATCTTTTTACAGATTTACGCACAATAAACGCACGATTTATCATTGTGATCTGCCCGCAATTGCATCAGCCATCTTTGATTCTATAAGATGATGATGACGACTTCTGCGCCGGTGCCGTGGTCTATTAAATATTTAATTGCCAAAAATAAATATTTAATTCTCAGAATTAAATATTTATGTCACATATATTATGATTAACTGTGCTAATATATTTCTTTCTAGGAAATAAATGTAATATTGGTATATATTTCTGAGAAACAAATATCTTGTTCTCAATTAAATCTATTATTTTTATATAGTAATTTAGTTAGGAGAAACAAATATGACTCAAATAAATCATTTTGTTTTGTCAATTAAATGAATATTTGGGATATTCTTATTATAACAAAATATTCAATTGACAGTAATAAATTTAGTAGTCAATACTAAATATTTATTAAATTGAAAAAACCATGGCTTTTTACTCACATCAGGTCTCATATTTCTCTCAGTGTATTTTCTCTTTAATATACAAAAATGTTTTTTAAAAACAATTTACCAACTTTTCAGTTTTAATTTCTGTCTATCTATCGTTCTATTTATCTATCTATCTATTTATCTATATCCCTTTCTCACATCTAAAGTATATAAACTAAAACAAAATAGACCACTACCCTAACAAACAGCAGCTGTAACATTCGTACTGCAGAATTTGTCTTTATTTTAAATCCCTTTGCAGGTCCCTCAGGCGTGTTTGCACGGCTAACACTAGTTAACACCGAAGTGACACTTAAATATGAGGCGTTTCAGAGGGAGAGTGCGGCCATAATGGCAGCAAGTTCAACTTTAAAAGCGCTCATTTTCATTACGCCACCTACAAGGTAAACGTCGAGCAACGGGGAGATTTAAATTGTTTAGAGTAGCCTCGAAATTTTATTTCTAAGAAGAATTTAACGTAATCAACATCTTTGTTGTATTGCTCGTGACACTGGACGCCGTATGCCTATTTCGTTTAGTATATGGTTTGATGCATATTAATGTAAAATTAATAAATGAAATTAGTAATTCAATGCTCTCTAACTCAGTTTTGTGAAGCGAAAAGTAAACAATGAGACTTGAATCAGAATTCATGAGAGGTGCCTTACGATTACAGATTAATGATTCACACACCTACAAATTTTAACTTTTATTTTGTATCGTTAACCAAAACCACTTATTTGCATTGTTTTGGTCTCAGCTACGTCTAACATAGTCATAAGAAAATTTGTTGGCTCTAAAAATTGTAATAACTGACCTAACTCACATATTATGGTATAATTTTAATAAAAAAAGCAATTACATCATGCGAAAAATTATTTGCCATTTTGATATATATTTCAAATACATGTTATATACTATATATTTAATAAGAATATTAATTATTCTTCTTGCGCTTCTTAGCCCGTCTCTTATAAGTTACTTCTGGAGCATCTCTTATACATGTCCAACAGTAGTCTGCCAACATCGCAGAAGTCCATTGCCCTGATATCTTTTTTCCATATTTTGAATATCCTGGTGGAATCTTTTTCCATGCTCAACACTTACTGCACCACAGTTTTCTGGGAAGTAATCTAGGTGTGAATGTAGAAAGTGGACTTTTAATGACATATTGCATCCTAATTTCTGGTAGCAAGAAAGAAGATTCCCAACATGGTCTCTATAGTTTTCTGCTCTTTTGTTACCGAGAAAGTGTGTTGCTACCATTTTAAAGGAATTCCAAGCAGCTTTTTCATTACTTTCTAGAATGTGGTCAAGATCAGCATCTTTGAAAAGGTTCTTGATTTGAGGACCCACAAAAATTCCCTCTTTAATTTTCGCATTACTAAGTCTGGAAAATTTTTGTTTTAAATAACTGAAGGCACGTCCTTCTTTGTCCATAGCTTTTACCAAGTTTTTCAGAAGCCCCAGTTTTATGTGGAGTGGTGGCAGTATTACCTTTTGTGAATCAATTAATGGAATGTTAGCAACATTTTTTTCTCCTGGTTCAAAACCCAGTCTTGGCGGCCAAATTTTTCTTTTGTAATGTTCTAATCCCGCTAGACTGTCCCACTCACAAAGAAAACAGCAATATTTGGTATACCCTTGCTGCATACCAAGTAAGATAGCTATCATTTTTAAGTCTGCACAAATCTGCCACTTATACTTGTTATATTCTATAGTTTGTAGTAATACATTCATGTTACTGTAATTTTCCTTCATGTGGACAGCATGGGCGATTGGAATTGATGGCAATTTATTTCTATTGTGGAGTAACACAGCTTTTAGACTAAGTTTCGAGGCATCAATAAAAAGTCTCCAGTCACTAGGATCATGGGGAATGTGTAAAGCACTCATTGTCCTTGCAGGCAACCAAGTCATTTTCCATTTTGAAAAAAGGTATAAGATCTTTTTCACGACTTCGATAAATGGAAACTTTTTCTTGTAGTAAATTCCATTGTTGTAATCGATATGCCAAAAGCTCCGCTTTTGCTTGGACAGATCAAGGTCTCTTATAAGATCATTTAATTCGCGTTGATTAATTTTGTGTGGTTCACCACCGGACACTTCGGCAGAGAAATCGGGATCTTGTGATGTTGATGGCTGGACTAAGTCGTCATCTACATTATCATCCGATTCTTCGTCAGAATCAAGGCTGTATTCTTGAGGTGGATTAGGAATAGGTAGTCCATCACTATGGATAACCGGGCGAATGGCAGATGGTAAATTGGGGTATTGTATTACCATCCTTTTTTTCTTGTTAATACCCTGTCTAATAGGTGGTATCACGCAAAAATAACAATCGGTAACATGATCCGTAGGTTCTCGCCAGATCTTGGGCATAGTAAAAGCCATTGAACGTCCTCTTCCTTTAGTCAGCTGCAAATATTGTTCGCACAATTGCTGCAACATATATGAGGTGCCCATTTTTTGTCTTCATCTCCAATTGTAACTAAAATACAACTGGTGCGCCTTCTTAATTTTGGGAGTAAAATTACGTTTTTGATGCGCAAAAGTCACTTCATATAACAAAAGTTTTTTTTTGTGTACTTACACAATCTCGTGGCATATTTTCAAAATAGCACTATTTACTTTCGGAAATGAAAGCTTATCATGCACAAGGTACAAATGCGACTACCTAAGAATAAGTATTAGTTTTAGTGACAAATGAAGAGGTAGGTAGTTAGTATGTCTATTTCTCGTAGAATTCTACCTGTTATTTGTGATAGGACCGCCCATAAACTAGGGTTTACATGATCCAGCGGCAGGGAGTCAGCCTTGTCGGTATGCTTTGAACTCATTTGTAAAAGTGAACTGGTCCTCTGGAATTCCAATTATCTTCAAAGCGTACCGACAATGTCTGTAGACCCCTATACCTGCGTTACACTTTATTACCTGTATTGGGAAAACCTGAGCCAACTTGAACTTTTGCTTTTTATATTGTTATTTAGCATGACGAAGTTACTAAGAATTTGCTATTTTTACTTCCAATACACGTAGTCTGTAGAATAGTGTTATTTAAATAAAATCTTCAAGCAATTATCGCGTGTTTCCATATTTTATCAGAATACTGTTTGGTTTCATTTAAAAAAGAAATAAGAAAACTATTAATAGCAAATGAATTTTATAGTGTTGACGAATTTCTAAATAGATAAAATTTGTAATTATTATTATTATTTTTAATCAATTGTGTTGCATTTGTGTGGACAGAGCTTTTATAAGAGGTTTGTTGTTCTTATACATTTTTATAAGGTTTTTTTACTAATGTATATTTTTGTGCTTTATTTTAAGTTTTAATGCTATAACGAGACAGACAAATTGTTTATTTTAATTTGTGTCAAAATAAATATTGTTATTTAGACGTGCGAAATGTACATAATCTATGTGTCAAAAAATGGCAAAATAAATTCTATTCTATTCTAGAGAAACTGAAGACGATATCTTTTACTACAATAATAACCCACGAAGAAAAATTATTATTAGATATGAAATTATTCCGAAATATTACATATTTTTTACCTCCAGCTACTGTACCATAGCATAATTTTCGCAATTGTTTTTGTAAATCGTGTTAGATTAGAGATTTTTATTGATCTCAACTTAGTTGATGGAACAGTCGTCAGTATAGTAAAAAAAATATTTATCTACCGCATTGATTCGAATAATAAGCACAAGTCTGGAATCTCCTAGTTGACTTGAGATATCCATGTTGATACCAAATTTTTTCTCAGGTATTTTGTCATATTTAAATTTGACCTCACGATTTTCCGCAACTTTGTTTCATTCTAAGAATTTATAGTTTTATTCTTATTGTGTATGTACGCTGTAATCTGAGTCTTAAGATATGGAGGTCTCGGATAGAAAACCTCGAATCCATGTAGCGATTTAATCTGGGAAATAAAAAGAACAAAAACATTTTCGTGCAATATCGAGTTCAAATAGATTTCAATTTGAATGGTAAACTTTCTGTACTGGGACGGCGCCATAATAAATCTACCTTAACGCAAGAAGCACCAAACTTGGGGCAATTCTTTATTGTCTAGTGTGCGGTGTTTAAAGATGCATTCCATCTCAGTTTAGCCCTAGGTAGGTCACGAAACTAAACCGCGTAATCATTATTTGTAATAAATATCTAGTTATATTTTTAGTTTCTCGATGTCATTGTGAAGCTGTAATTAATTACAATTAATTTTAATTAATCAGATAATTGGAATTGTAATTAGTTGAAATTAATTAATATGATTATAATTCATTTTAAATAATTATTTTTAATTAAGTGCAATAATTAGTAACAATTAATTAAACATAACCAAATTACAATTCATTATTATATTGTCTACTGCGTGGTGTTCAAAGATGCATTTCATCTTAGTTTAGCCTTAGGTTTCGAAACGTAACACGTCATCGTTATGTGTAATAAATTCCTAGTTATATTTTTAATTTCTTAATGCTATTGTGAAGCTCTTATTATCGGCCGGTATTTGTAATTCTATGCAAGTAAGTACTTAATGGTCATAGATGTAAATTTTATTCAAATTATAAATATCATATAATTAATTACAATTAATTGTAATTCATTATTTGATTGGAATAGTAATTAGTTAAAGTTACTTAAAATTATTTTAATTCATTTTAAAAAGTTATTTTTAATTACAAAGAATAAATTAATTGCATTTATAATTGGCTACTAAAAATAACTAATTAATCACAACTTAACAATGATATTATACAGTTTCTGAGTTCTGCCAATGTGGAAAAAACATTACTTCCTTGTGTATTACATCAAACAAGAAAGTAAGCAGAAGAAAGAAACAATAAAACCCAAAATAGATCCTTGAGGAACCTCTAGCTTATCAGGAAATACTAGACCATAAAGCCGACAACAACTATACCTACATGTAGAAACGTCTGATATTCATTACATTTGTATGCTTATATACACTGTGTTTTGTTTTTAAAAAACCCAAAATTAGTATACAACAATTTTCATTTTTCTACATTATTTTACTTCCACATCCAGTGAAAGTATAGTAACGACAAAATTTTTTTAAAAAATTTGTATTATTCAAATAGGCTTAGAATGTCATGAAACGTCGAGATTTTAAGTTTGAGCGAAAAAAAAAATTCTGTCTGTCGGTCTGTCTGCAACTTTTTTTGTGCGCACGTTTACTCTGGAACCGTTTAAGATATTGACTTGTAATTTGGTACACATATGTACTTTAACGAGATCTGGAACTAGATTATATTTTCATCTTGTTCCGTCGAAGGGTTGGGTGGTAAATTGCTTTAAATACAGTGGTAAATAAGTAAATCAAGCAGGTAAGAGTCCATAAAATTGGTATTAGTATATACAAGAGATGCTAAGGTCTCAAAAAAATTTTTGGCGTTAGCCACCTCCACCCCATTATTAAAGGGGATGAAGAGAAATTGTGATTTAGTGTGTGTACAAGAACCAGAAACCTCAAAATATTTTTTCACTTCATCCACCCCCACTACCACCCCCCTATCACCACCCCCACTACCGATGTGGGGTATCGTTTTATAGGTTTTTGGGGTAGAGGATTTCAAATATTATATTATTAAAGTTCCATAAACAATTATTTCCACATACAAAATTTTTTCGTTGTGAGTGACTTGGATAGAAAATCTGGATGTGGAAGTAGTGATTCCTTGGGCAGCGGTTTTTTACTTTTTTGCGTTGTTTGGTAAAACTATGACGTTATCGAGATTACTTTCACATCCAGTGGAAATATAGTAACGACAAAACAATATTTGAAAATTTTTATTGTTCAGCTAGGCTTAGAACGTCATGAAACTTCGAGATTTTAAGTTTGAGCGAAAAAAAATTTCTGTCTGTCTGTCGGTCCATCGATCTGTCGATCTGTCTGTCTGTAACTTTTTTTGTGCGCACGATTCCTCTGGAACCGTTTAAGATATTGACTTGAAATTTTGGTACACGTATGTACTTTAACGGGATCTGGAACTATAGATTAAATTTTCATCTTATTCCATCGAAGGATTGGGGGGTAAATGAGGTAAATCAAGCAGGTAAGAGTCCATAAAATTGGTATTTAGTATATACAAGATAAGCTAAGGTCTCAAAAAATTTTTTGGCATTAGCCACCCCCATTACCCCATTATTTAAGGGGATGAAAAAAATTGTGATTTAGTGTGGGCACAAGAACCAAAAACCTTAGAATATTTTTTTACTTCATCCACTCCCACTACCACCCCCCACCCCACTACCGATGTGGTATATTGTTTTATGGATTTTTGAGGTAGACGATTTCAAATAATATTATATTATTAAAGTTCCATAAACAATTATTTCCACATACAAAATGTTTTTGTTGTGAGAGACTTGGATAGAAAATCTGGATGTGGAAGTAGTGGGCAGTGGTTTTTTTAAATGGGGCGCGCGCCTATATTCAATGGTATAAATTGATAGTATTGTTTTTCGAGGAATTTTAGTGTGTTTTGGTTAGGTTAATCCACAGCTGATGTGGTGAAAGTTATAAAAATTTTATTGATATTTAAACTTAATACATTAAAATCTAGTTTATCAAATAATATTCTATGGTATACAGTGCCAAACAAGGGCGGATCTGGACCTTGATCTTGGGGGGGGGAGAAATCCAAAAAAAAAATTTTCGTCCCAACATTTTTTTGAAGAACAAGGGGCAACAATCCAAAAATATTTTTTCATCCTAAAAAATAAAATTTTAAAATGAAAGTTTCTTGTAAGGGGTAATTACCCTGTTAAAAATTTTTTTCTTCCCAAAATTAACAAAAATCATAACATTTTAAAACAAAAGTTGATGATTTACAGACTCTTGGGGGGGGGGGGTAATTACCCCGTTACCTCCCCATAAATCCGCGCCTGGTGCCAAACTCCTTAGTCAAGTCCATATAGACTACAAGACTCTTTTTGTTAGCATTTGACTTATTTATAACTTTACTTGTTAAGTCATGTACGGCGTCCGCAGTACTTTTGTTGGTTCCAAAGCAATATTTCCCACAGCTGCTTTGGAAGTCCTTTTAGACCTGTCACCACTACATATACTCCAGGTACCAATGAAACAACCACACCTTATAGTTGCTTCTCTAGTTCGTAGCTTTACAGCGATACAGTTTACGTATTATTTATTACTTTTCGAAGGGATCTGGTGTTGGAGATGCACCAGGAGTGATGGCGGGTTCCTCTTAATAGAAAGGAGCACCACGATAGATCCACAAGGGGTCACGGTGGTCAAGTAGCCAGCTCACATTTTCTAGTCTAATCCAATGAGAAAGCAAATAAAGGCACTTCTCCCTTCTAGATGCGTGTCAGAAATACGAAAATTTAAATATACGGTCTATGCAGTCATAATTTTATTGGTAAACTAAACGGAAAATTGCCTCCTGCTAGTTCCAAAGAGACACTGAAAATCTGGTAAGAAGGGCCTCTTTGGGAGAAGTCTATGACAGATTAGATACCGTCGATTTTAAAGGATAAGAATTTTAAAAGTCGACGATGCACTAATTCCACAATGTTCATATTTACATCATAATGTGGATTCCAATATAAGGCAAGTATATCCAAGCTTCGAGCGAATGAATGAATAATACAGTTGAACAATATTGCCAGTAGTGGAATCGCCTACAGTTTGATAGGTATCTGATGCTATGCTCTCTATATAATTCAAAAACGACAGTCCTTTATGATGTAAATAGAATATAAACTGTATACCCATTTCCATTGTTTGAAAGAAGAGCAATTTTCCGCAGTCGCCTTGTAAGTACCTCATCCATCGATTTTACGAGAGTTATGAGGATTAAATAGGTCGAATGGTAGCCCCTTCACTTATAAAATGCCTGCTGAATATACAACAGTAAATAAATATAGCGTGATTTTATAATATTAAACGATAACCTGGGTTTACTGCACCCAAAGAAAGTTAAACATATATCAAGCTCGGTATGTGTGTTTCGGTTGCACGCGAAATATAATGTCATATTTTTTTTAAAAAAAGGAAAGTTCTTATAAGTACAGGGTCGCCCATACACAATGTACAAGTTTTTAAAATTTATCAATCCTAATCGACTTGAGATAATTAATATTAAACAAAATGATCAGATAAGACTGGACAGACAGATGCTTTCAATATATTTTCAAAAAGAAATGACACAAAAAATGCATTCTATACAACAAAAATTTCTATAAAACATTAACGTAAATGTATCTCAATGCGGTCACAGAGCATTAGCATTAGCATTAGCATATTTAGTATTGCCTCATTGAAAGCAAACTCTGAATCCGGTCCTGATGAAATATCTACTGAATTAATAAAGAATATTAATTGTTATATTTCTAAGCTATATTCATATCATTAACTTAACATTTACAACTTCCAAAATACCTGCAGATTTTAAAATTGCCATTGCTACTCCCGTGTACAAAAATGGTGATCTCCAAATTTTACAAATTACAGAACAGTTTCTGTGATAAACTTTACTAAAGTCTAAAAATTGTTTGAAAACATAGTTTGTGATTTTTTTTCAAATTAAAGATACATTTTACTAAAGGAAATCGCTTTGGGACCAACAAAAGTACTGCGGACACCGTGGCGCACAGGCAAGTAAGCCTTTGTACGTCACTTAATAGTCTTATTGCTCCCAACTGCAGTGTCTTAGTCCAGTATACCACTGATCCGTAAGTTATCATGATTCGTCCGACCCTGGTGTATAATCATACGGTCGTCTTGGGATTCTACCCCCCACATCTGCCTGTATCTTCCCAGGGCAATAGTTGCTTTCGGTGTGAATTTTTGGATGTGAGAATTCCATGTCAGTTTTTGGTCAAAAATGAATTCTAGGTATTTTACTTCACTGGTAAATGGAATTTCCACTCCATAGCTTTAAAGATTTTAGACCTCCCAAGGTTCTTTTTAGTGTAAAAGTGACGACTGTGGTTTTGTGAGGATTTGTGGAAAGTCCTTCCTCACTGCACCACCTGCCGACGAAAGCTTTGCGAACGCCTTATAAGTGTTCGCAAATCTCTCCCTCCTTGACTACAAACTATCTTTGGATCGTCAGAATATGCTATAAGTAAAAGGCTTCCTCGGAAATTTTCCTGATAGTTCGTCAACAAGGGTTGCCCACAACAGTGGAGATAATACTCCTCCTTGGGGGAAGCTTGTACTTGTATTTTTCTCAATGGTAGCCTCACCTAGATTAGATACTATTATCCTCTTTTCTAGGAGGTTTTGATCCACTATCAAAGCACTGTTGGGACTTCTCTATTTGACAAAGTATTCGTTAGTGATTGCGTTGTCGCTTATTAAACGCTTCTTCTATGTTTAGAAATGTTACTACTTCCATTTCTTTGCCATCTAACGACTTTGTCAGTAGCCTGTTCAAATCATCTTGTACAAGATCTGTTGATTTCCCCGTCTGGTATGCATGTTGTCGCTCACTAAGGGGATTTCCCCTTATTTCGTCTCTACTGTGTCTATTTAGTAATCATTCCAATGTTTTAATCAAGAAAGAGGACAGGCTTATGTGTTTGTCTTCTTATAAAAACATTTTGAAGTGACGATGCCAATGCCAAATATTCTTCTCTTAATTCATTTTGACGAGTGTTCATTACACTTATAAATACAACTCGTGCTTTTAACAAATCCTAGTAGAATAAGAAATTCATGCAGCGAGGTAGCGTTGTGCGGTTAATTCCGAAATTTTAAAGAGTTTAAAATAGATGTACTGAAGTTCTGTACTAAGTATTGAATCGACAGCTAGCTACAAAATTCCTCGATCTTTTGTTTTCCGTTTACATATTAAAATACTCATTAAAAAATATATTGGTGACAAATAAAGTATAGCGAGAAATAGAGAGTTTCAATTAAAAAAAAAATCTTTAAAATTGGTTAAGTGAAAGCCGCTGGCTAATTAGAAGAAGAAAATGTCTTGTGTCTTAAATATACAGGATGTTTCATGAGGAACTGTACGTACTTCCAAGAGCGGTAGAGGACCACCTGGGTATTCAGGAACGGCTCTTGAAATTTTCCTGTCGCTCTTAATTTCTGAGATACAGGGTGATAAAATGATTTTGGTCTAAATTTATTTTGGCCAGAACGTCCTTACTGTTGATCGGATTTTGTTTAAATTTTAGACACTTTATACACTTATCAATTGATCGATTGCTATTATATATATATATATATATTTTTAATTCCAGGGCCGGACTTTTTTAATTTGATTTTTCCAATTCCTGTAAAAAAGATTACTTGCATACATTTTTTTAACATTAAGTTGCCAATTATAAAAGCCTATACATCACTAAACAAAACCATATAATTAGATCTTTCGTCGCACCTTTATTGATTTTTTTACAAGCAATTGAATTTGGCAAAATGGGGAATTTGAAGAAAAACAGCTTCATTTGCTTACATTAATTGCCCAAATAAATAAAAATGGTCAATTTAAACTGTTCAATATTTAAAACCAAAGTTTTTTTTATTCCAGAGAAAGCGTAGCGTATAAATAAGTAGGTACATTTTAAAATAGGAATCATTAAACAGTTTTCTTTTTATTATAATTATAGGAGGCCTAGATAGTTTGACATTTCTATGTTTATTGTCATAAATGTTAGAACTAGTGTACTTTTAATGGTTAACCTTAGTCTGCAAGTCATCGTGCCTTATAATTTTACAAATGAGCAATATGCCGATATTATGTATGTTTATGGATTGTGTGATGGTAATGGTCGACAAGCCGCAGAGGAATACAATTTTCGTTTTCCTAACAGCAGAACACCAAATCATCAGATTTTCCAACTGTGTATCGCTATGCGAGGGAGCACGGCAGGTTTCCATCATCAAAAGTGGAACGAAATATTGTTCAAAACGTTGAGGAGCAAGAAAATATCATTAATATTGTTCAAAAACACCCTGAATTAAGTACCCGACGAATAAGTGCCCAATTAGGAGTTCCTCATGTGCGGGTTTGGAGGACTCTAAATAAAGAAAGATTACATTTATATCATCCATATCATACCATAAATAGGTTACAATTTTGCCAGTGGAATAGTGATCACAGACCGACTACATATCGAACTTTATTCACAGACGAGGCCCAATTTACACGGGATGGCGTATTTAATTCAAAAAATTCGCATAACTGGGCCGAAAACAGTCCTCATGCTATAAGAAAAGCCCATTCTCAACATAAGTTCTCGTTAAATGTTTGCTGTGGTATGATTAACAGCAACCTAATTGGTCCACATATTTTTCCGGCAAGGCTAACTACAGAGGTGTATTTAGATTTCTTACAAAATATTTTACCTGGTTTAATGCAAGGTATTAATATAAGAGGAAAATACTTCCAGCATGACGGAGGTCCTCCTCATTTTGGTATTGAGGTTAGCAGGCATTTGGATAATGAGTATCTAAACAGATGTATTGGACGTGGGGGATCTCATCCTTGGCAGGTTAGATCACCAGATTTCAATCCCGTCGATTATTTTCTATGGGGATATCTCAAAACTGAAGTCTACAGTGTCCCAATAAATAGTAGAGATCAGTTACTTCAGCGAATTTTCCACTGTAGTGACCAAATTAGAAACAATCCAGCGCAAATTAGAAAATCTATTGGCAATTTAAATAAACGCCAACAAAAATGTACGGAAGCTGGAGGTTCTCATTTTGAAAATTTGCTCTAAGTATTTGTAATATCTTTAAATATATTTTTGTAAATATTTATTTGACCATTTTTATTTATTTGGACAATTAATGTAAGCAAATCAAGCTGTTTTTCTTCATTTTGCCAAATTCAATCGTTTGTAAAAAAATATAATTACATGGTTTTGTTTAGTGATGTATGGGCTTTTATAATTAGCAACTGAATGTTAAAAAATATATATACAGGGTAATATTTTTTACAGGAATCGGAAAAATCAAATTAAAAAAGTCCTGCCCTGGAATTACAAAAAAATTATAATAGCAATCTATCAACTGATAAGTGTTTAAAGTGTCTAAAATTTAAACAAAATCCGAGCAATATATAAAATAATGTAACATGGCTTCGAGCAGGTCCCTAGCTTTTAGTTATGTCCACTTACTCTTCATTGAAAACCTGTATACCTGGTTTATATTTTATTACGTTGTTTATAAGCCACGCTTCAGTTTTAAAATTAAAAAACTAAAACTTTATTAAAGCAGCAATATAAATACATAAAGTTTAATTAAAAAATAGCATGCATGTTTTCTCGTGAATTTTTAACTGTAATGCAGGACAAAAGCTACAAAATGTCACTACAACTAACTAACACAACAAATGCCGTGTTTCTCATCAAGAAAATATTAAATTCTCTTTTGTGTCATTGTTTTATTTAGATTTATATCTTTTCTAAATTTTAAATTCATTGTTCTGCAACGTTTTGGTACGCTTTACTCACAGTACGTTTATACTATCACGTTCACCCTATAAATTTGTGGGATTGTCGATTTAGAATCAATAACCAAATTGACAGACTCTATACTAGTTAGGTTCGATCTTGAGAGCGAACTTATGAGGTGGTAATTTTGAACTGTCATGTAAGGAACCACAACTGGACAAAGGGTCGCTCATCTGGTATAACAGGATCATTGGCTTGGAATAATCAGTAGTAGAATCATTGGTCCAATAATATTTGAAGGGCCTCTGACTGGTGCCAGATACTTCAGATTCCTGCAAAATGAGGTTGAGAACATTCTAGATGAGTTACCTTTGGATTTAGGACAGGGAATGTATTTCCAACAAAACGTAAATTTCGACGAATGGTCCTGTGAGGTGGCCTCCGAGGTCACCTGATTTAACACCCCTTGATTAAAAAAAATATTGTCTACGCAACCTCCGTTGCAATCCGTGAAGACCTGGAGCTACGAGTAAGACGCAATTAATAGCATAACACCCCAGCAATTGGCGAACGTTCTTCGAGAAACTACCTATGCGAGTTTAGAGGTGCGTTGATGTTAATGGATAGCATTTTGAACAATTGTAATGTTTTTTGTTCATTTTTTATATTTCAAAGCCACCTTATGTATAACAAGATAATTAGAACAAAATTGTTTTTTCTTATTTTCTTTTAGCTGTAATTTTGTTTGTATTTATCGCACGTTTTAATAAGACATATGAATAAATTCCTTATTAATAGTACTAATAAATGCTATGGTACCAATGGTACCAATATGGTTCTATTTGAAAAAATTGAGTTTTAACCCAAAAACCATTTTGATGAACTTTATTTGCTCATAAACCACGTAATTTTGTATGATCCTCTTACACTCAGTATTTACGGATGTAAAATGAACGAGGGGATAAATGTCGATCTGTATGACTCAACCCCAAAAGCCTTGGATCATACCCCCCACCATCTTCCAGGCGGAAATTCACGCTACAGATCTTTTCGCTCGAGAAAGATTTAAGAGGCACACGAAGAGGAGCGTTATATACTTTTAGATAGCCAGATATTATCTAAATCTCTAAGTTCCTTTACTTTTGCGTCTTAAATGAGCAATCATGTCAAAATAACAGCTGGGTAATTCCTGGTGAAAAAGTAATTAGCAATTACAATTCCTTTTTTTCTTGTAATTGTAATTGTATTAAAGTACTTTTTTTGATTAAAGTAATTTAGTAATTACAAATTACTTCTATAAGTACAATTACTTTTCCAATTACAATTACTTTAAGAACATGCGTATGTGGTTTAACAAACAAGAACAGACTTGCAGACTTTCGTAAATCTCCGTCTCTGGAAATCGCATCATCCTATTTGTTTCCATTTCATTTGAATATAAAACATTCTAATAACGATTCTAATAAATATTAAAACGCAATATTACACAACACTTTTAATTAAAATTTGTAACTTACCTTTTTGTTTGTTTGGTCACTATTATTTACTTTATCATAAAAGTAATTAGAAAAGTAATTGCTAAATCCATTTTTCCTGTAATTGTAATTAATTTTTTGAAGACATGTACTCTGTAATTATAATTAGTTCCTTTTTTAAATTACAAGTAATTACCCAGCTCTGCAAAATAATGGTTAAAGCTGGGGATAAAATGTACCTCTTCTATTTGGTGACAACTCAGAGATCACAAAACGTATACTTTGACGATTAGTAGCAATCACAGAACGTGTAGTTTCATTTCATCTGAAGTGGACGAATGTTTAAAGAATTATTTGTTAATTTTTTACATTTTTTCGCATTATTAGGTAAACGGGGCTTTGCCGTCAAAATCAGTAGCTGTTTCATTTGTTGGTATAGAGGCATGTGCCACACAAACACATTAGAACAAATCAAATAGAATTGACATTCTGCTCCCTCATTTGATTTCGTACATCCAAGTTTTAACTGTGGCAAGAAATTCAAGTTTGAACTGTGAATAATATATATGTGGAAAATGTAATCCATAGAACAATTGTATAATATATCTCCCAACTTCAAGTACATCTGTTACTGATCCGAGAGTGCCGAGAATATTCCTAAAGTTTTTTAGTGTTTGTCTCCCAGCAGTAAGTTTGACAAAATGAAGGCGTTTGAGTTCTGAACTTCAATTTTGTTTCGTATTATTCAGAAATCTCACTTTGCATTCGATGTTATTCGTCTCGAATATATTTCAATTTGCTTTTATCGAGCGAGCTAGTTTAAACATAAAAATAATAAGATTACCTATGCTATGTTGGATGCAATTGAAGTGCGGCCATTCAGAGTTATAATGAGAGGTCATAAAGGCGACGTAAAGGCTGTGCGGCCGTATGGAGTAGGTAAGGTAAGAGATGCCGCAGATATAAGAGTGCAAACAATAGGCGGCAAAGAGGCGTAAAGTGTAAACAAAGTGGTTTTCTGCATTTCTTTGATCAACGCGATTTAATACTCACACTTCCCCATTAATTAAAAATAATACAAACAAGTGCATGTTACAATTGAGTGTGCCTTATTTTAACACTTTTCTCGAATGCAGCATACCTGATTCACTTTTGCGTGTTGTCACTGAGATTAGACTCAGTTATTAGTCATCAAATTTCAACCAAACTTAGATCGGTTTCAAACATATTGTGACGTGTTTCCACCCCTAGGAAACCGCCCTTGCAAATTCCGTGGGTTCCAAAAATTATAACAAGAGGTAATAACCACTAACACACTTTATTAAATAATTTACTGGATAGTTCACAATACTGATATTAACTTAAATGTACTTACTGACTAAAAATAACAATGTTTATCACTTTGTTTTCACTTTGGAGTCTTAACCTCACTTCTCACTTGTCAAATCCAAGACTTCGAAACTTTCTGAACTACCCGCCGAGAATGCGGTCTTTTATATCTAAAAATGACAGATCTCGATTTTTCTGTAATGACGCCACCATTCTCTAGATAATTCCAGATTGTCATCACTCTAGAACTTCTGGTAGGTTCTTTCTTGAGTAGGTGCAAATACATTCTAGGGTTGCAACACATCACAATATTTACTATGTATTCTTCAAGTAACACAAAATTCATTGGCATACATTTCTACTAAGAATAAATTAATAGTTTAAAAAGCTAAAAAAACACGCTTTTATAAATACTGCACTAAAAAGCAAAAAAAAAATCATCGAACCTGTTCTCTCTGTCTACCCCGTAAGGGCCTTAGTGTAAGCCGTGCTTGTAATTAGGTATAATATTTGAGTTTCAAACAGGTTTGATAATTAAAACGCTGAAGATATCATTAGTTTAAATGAAAGGCTCATTATACTTAATTTTTTTGTCCGAGAATCCAAGAAAAACTGTTTTAGTCTGAAAAATTAAATTTTAGTGGGAGGGAGAAATCCAAGAAAAACTTTTTTTTGTCCGAAAAAAAAAAAAACTTTTCTAATCCGAAAAATGTTTTCATGTTTAGGCACTAATCACTAAGACCTAAAACGATGGCTTCCCTAGGCCCGAGCCTATGAGGCCTAGTCACAAAACCGGCCCTGATCAGAGCTACATACAATTGCCAAATTTCATGATGATACAACAATTAAAGTGGGTGAAATTCAGTTCCTTAGACCTTATTACTTACATACATAGATACAGGTCGACCTAATAAAAGCATGTTAAAAATAAGTCGATATCAAACTGGAAGATAAGGTTAAAAATGTTAAAATAATAAATAACTTTGTGAAGCATTATACTAATGTAGGCAGAGATTTAGCTAAGAAAATAAAAAATACAACAAACCCCAATTTGAATGTGGACAGTAATAGTAAGTCAATTTATTTATCTCCGACCAACCTATTTGAAATTAAGGAAATCTTTATGCAATTAAAATCGGGAAAATCACCTGGTAAAGATGGAATCTCTGCAGATATGCTCAAAAAAATCAGAGATGTGATATCTGAACCACTAGCTTACTTAATTAATTTGATAATAGAAAAGGGAGAATGTCCCAATGCATTTAAAATAGGAATTAATAACACCTCTCTTGGTGATAAGACTAAAGTAATAAACTATAGACCTATATCTTTGATTTCTACAGTAGCAAAGGTCTTCGAGAAAATTATTAAAATAAGATTTAATAGTTTCCTCGACAAACATGAAATATTATCTAACATGCAATACGGATTTAGAAATAAAATGTCAACAGAAGATGCTATAGCTTACTTAACAAACAATCTCTATCAATCATTAGATAACTGTCAACCTACTCTGTGTATCTTTATTGATTTGGAAAAAGCCTTCGATACCGTTAGCTACGAGCTATTATTAAAAAAACTAAAAAATATTGGTATCGGGGGTAATGCATTCAAACTAATGGAAAGTTACTTAATGAATCGAAGGCAGCAAGTAAAAGTAGATGGTACTATAAGCGACTCGAGAAAGGTTGAATATGGCGTTCCCCAAGGTACGGTCCTGGGTCCATTATTATTTAATATCTATATAAACGATCTCTTAAAATTACCATCTAAAGGGAAGATATTGAGTTTTGCTGACGATACCGTAGTTATTTATGTAGCCGATACTTGGAATAAATTAAAAACTATGGCAGAGACAGATTTTAAATTAATCAAACAATGGTTCGACTACAACATACTCACCATAAATAAAGGCAAAACTAAATATCTCCCTTTTACATCCTATCAGAACAAACTACCCAAGCTTGATTCATTAAATATAAAATTAGATAGTGATAGTAGCAGTATGATGATTGAGGAGGTTGATTTTGTTAAATAATTGGGAATAATTATAGACAAACGTCTTAGATGGCATTTACAAGTAAATTATATTGTAAAAAAGTAAAGAACTCTGCTCTCTACATTTAAATATCTTAAACAATTTCTAAACCTAAAAGAACTTAACATACTATACTATTCCTTAGTCGTCACAGCTAATATATGGTATAATTGGTTGAGGAGGTGTAAGTAATAATTTCCTAAAAAACTTAAATATAATTCAAAATAATTCAAAAATGGCTGCTTAAAATTATTTACGGAAAGGATATTACTTATAATACTGATAAACTGTACTAAGAAGCAAAAAAAATGGATGTAAAACAACTCTTTTGTGAAAAAATACTAATGCAGCTATATAAAAACAAAAATCATGTTACATATACAGATCATACTTACAATACACGAAATAAACATATATTGACAACTAAACCCAAAATTAACAAAACAATTGGTCAAAGGCATCACAAATTCATTGGCTTGAAACTTTATGATATCCTACCACCCGAAATAAAAAACATAACATCATCATCATTATACCAGGAAAAATGTTAAATTATGGATTCAAAATACTCCTAGGTTAGTAATACATCAAGTAATAGACCTTAAAAATACATATTAGTAAACAAATTAGTCAATAAAAAAAAAACAATAACAAAATAAGACAGAAGAAAGCAAATATAGTTATTATATGGAAATAGATACATATTTATATATACTATATACGATTTTTCATATCCTTTTATTAAAATAAAGAACGCCATTTTCTACTTTTTTACTTTTCTGCTACTGATTAATCTTGAATAGTTATAATTGGTAAAAGCTCTACCGTCAAGTACTTAGTACTTTTACAGAGTAAACCTGAATATTAACTTATCCTCGATCTATGTTAAGTTATTCAATATGTATGTATATCACTTTTTTATTCTCTAATATCTCTTTTGTGTTAAATATTTATTAATTTAATACCTATCTCGCATTGAAGTACCCGGTACTTCTACGAGTTCTCATCTTGTTTATTTGCAATATTTGTCCGTTGTCAACTATTCTGTTACATTTTATTTTCTATTTGTTGTATATTGTATTGGATTTAAATGGTAAATAAACTACATTATTATTATTATATTATTATTTCGAGAAGTCACGCATTTTTTCATATATAATATCATAAGTGATATAATTTTGTCGGCAAAATTTAGTGATTATTAAGAGAGTTTATTGCTTGGTAATTTCGCGATTGACATTGATAGATAAAAATAACGAGCATTTTTGTCAATGTCAAGAGCGAAATTGCCAAAGCAACAAACTCGGGTAGAATAATCATTAAATTTTGCCAGACGAAATTATATCACGAATGGTATTCGTCATGACTATTTCATGAAAAAACAATTAGGCAAAGAAAAACAAATTTATTAGATATAGGAAGTAAATTTTGACAACAAACTATTTAGCATTATTATTCTCGCATATTTTTTTACAACTGTCGTGAACTGACGTTTACAAAAATTATTGTAATGACGTAGACTTGTTGAATCGGTTACTATGTTTTCAAAAAACAAAGGAAAATTTGCCGCTGAAAAACAGGTTGGTTGCTTCATTCTGGCTTTTTATTGGTTAGGCAACCCTGGCAGATTTGAATTGTTAAATTCTGTCGATGCAAAATTATTTTTTGATTAAAATGATCGATTTTGATTGGACGAAATTTATATTAATGAAATAGTCACTGAAAAACTAATGCAATATTATTAATCCTCTTTATCCAAAATTTAACGACATTTTCATTTATGATTTTCGAATTACGCCCCCCGCCCCCTCCCTAAAATTACATTTTTCAAATATTAAATATTTAATAGCTTGGAAACGAAATTTTCTTTCGAAAAAAAGTCATTGTTTATTTTGTATTTAAATTCACTTTTCAAATTTCGTAGACCAAGAATTTTCATGGAAAGATTGCTAAAAATGTTGAGCCAAAAGCCCTGTATATTATTTTTCGCCAAAATGGGTGAGGATTCGTTTTCAGCACCCCAAAATTAGAAAAAAAGGATGGCTTCCACACTTTACCAATGATGGGCAAAAAAAATCACTTTTTTAACATTGTTCTTTAGTTGAAATTGGATGACTAAAAACTGAGCTACGAAGGTGTTGCCGTAAAAAGGGAGGCATGCTGTATAGGTATAGGTGTAGGTATACACTTTTATTCTGTCAGACTTCAACTTCTGCTCGTTTTTGTGTACTTAGTCAAGAGCCTTGGTAGCATTTTATTCTAATACTTTTATAAAACATAGTTTATGTAAAATATGAAAGTTTACATGATAGCATAATCAGTCGAAAACGAATTCGAATGTTCATTCGTTTTATTAATTTCTAAGATAAAGTATTTTTTGGAAAATATCTCTTTACATCATGGAACAACATGTTGTTCCCATTTTAGGTAATGGCAATTGTTTACTTGTTAATTTGTTTATTTTTTAATGTTATGAAGGAGTTTTGTTGTTTGTGATCCATCTTATACACAGCCCATTAATAACACAAGCGGATGAGGTCCCATCTTGGGAAATACAGCGTTCTCGTTCCACCTTCTAGCGGCTTGTATATCAGTGTATACGCGGAAGTTACGTAATTTCAGACGAGGATTACGTAGTGGATATACCATCCTTCGGAGGGGATGTAAAGCAGGCGGTCCCTTGTCTATTAAATGTTAGGCAAGTAAAAGACCCCTACTCTTCTTGAGGGAAGAGGTTCGGCAAAATTTTCAGGTTGGGAGTAGCTCGTCTCCTGGCGCCGGTGATAGGCCCTGGTAGCGGAAATAGGCCGACGTTAAAAAAAAAAAAAATACAAGCACATAAAATAAAAAAAGTGGTATTTTTCTGGTACTCCATTGAGTAACCCATATGTATTTCTACGTACTGAGCACGAATCAGGTGTCCATTTAGCTCCATTGACCACCATTTTTTTTGTAAATCGCGAAAAGAACCTAAAAAGAAACTCATAATTTAGGCTGTTTTCTCGATTTACTAAAAATGGTTGGTAACGGAGCTAAACGGATACCTGATTCGTATACAGCATGTCTAGAAAATCGGGTACGCAAATATATTAAACAGACACAAAAAGACAGTGAAAAGTGATCAGATAGTATTTTATTATATTTAATTATTTTCACGACTATGAACCATTTCAGCCGTTGAGTATCCTAAATAGTAGTTTTCCCTGATGAACAATAAATATATTCAACCAGTAGGTATATTTTAGTGCAATGAAATAACATTCTGACGTTAATTTCGACACAATAACTCTTCCACTGTCTACGACAGAGGTATACGCGGCCCCACTAGCTATTCAAATTAATATTCGATCTAATTCATTTGTTATTATCGCTCTTTGATACTTACATCCACGTTCACTGACAACAGATATCGAGCCCGCACCCCGAGTGCTGGCTTGATATCCAATCCAGCGAATTCTAATCAACATAATACAATGAGTGTTCGTCAGACAAAGCTGCGGACGATTATTTAAAGTTTGCGGAGAATGCAACAACCGAGCATTGTTTCCAAGAGAGCTACAAATTGCTAAAACTATTTCCCATTGGTGCGAATCAACCATGTGTGTCAGGCCGCGTTAAGTTCTGAACACCACCATAATGGGCCCTAGTTTAGAAGTTACAAGGCGGGAGTTTTTACAGATCTAATAATGTAGGGAATTACATACCGGATGGCACGAAATGTAGGAATGTAGGAGAACTCACCACCGTTTGTTTCAAGGGAGTGGCAATATTTATTTTACTAAGGGCGCCAGTCGTATCTTCTTCGACGTATGAAGGTTTATTTCTACTCTCAGTGGGGTTCTCATAACTCTTAACACTCTTTAAATATTTTTGCAAAAGTTTTTGAAAAATATGCATCAAATAAAATCATAGCGTTCTTCGAAAAATATAGTCTATTTAATAAAAACCAGTTTGGTTTTCGAAAAGAACGGTCAACATTTAATTGTATTAACAAATTCTTAAACTTACTTTACGATAAACTGGATAACGGCGTGAAAACTATTGGTATTTTTCTAGATCTGAGTAAGATGTTTGACCTAGTCTCTCATAAAATTATTTTAGATAAGATGATTAAATACGGGGTTAGAGGACTAGCTATTTAGTAAATAGGCCACATCTAGTTAGCATCGATTTCCATCAGTCGGAAACGCTATGCACTACAATTGGTGTCCCACAAGGGTCTATTCTAGGACCCTTGCTATTCATAATTTATATAAATGACTTAAATGTCCTCAACATATTTTTATTTGCTGATGACACATCAATGGTAGTAGCGGCTAAAGACTTGACTAGTGTTGTTCAGAGGAATAATGAAGAATTAGAAATATATGGTTAACCAATAATAGACTCTTATTGAACACAGACAAGTCTGTATTTATTAGTTTTAAAAACACCTTGGTGACCTCCGACGAAAACCTGTATGTAAAGATCTCACATAAGACACTTATACAAGCCGATTCAAGTTTTTAGGTTTATACATTTCTGAAGGTTGTAGGTGGAGGACACATATTCACCAGATCTATAAGAAACTAGCACCTGTTTGTTATTGTATCAAGCAATTAAGAAACACTGTAAACCTGGATGTCTTAAAAATATTATATTATTTGGTAAATTCTCATTCAATTCTTTGATGTATACATTATACTATGTATGAATGCATAAATGAGTGTGTAATTATTAAGCAGATGAGTGAATGTGTAAAAATATATTATAAATATATCAGATATTATTATGTTCTTATAATTTTTATATTTTAGTGTACATTATTTTAATGTTGAAAGTATAAGTTGTACCTATTTAGTTATATTTTGTTATTTCTTATTTATTTTATACTTACTTTTACTTCCACGTCCAGTGGAAGTATAGTAACGACAAAAAAAATTTTAAAAATTTTTATTGTCCAAATAGGCTTAAAATGTCATGAAACGTCGAGATTTTAAGTTTGAGCGAAAAAAATTTCTGTCTGTCTGTCTGTCGGTCTGTCTGTCAGTAACTTTTTTGTGCGCACGTTTACTCTGGAACCGTTTAAGATATTGACTTGAAATTTGGTGCACATATATACTTTAACGAGATCTAGAACTAGATTATATTTTCATCTTGTTCCGTCGAAGGGTTGGGGTGTAAATTGGGGTAAATTTGGGGTAAATGGGTAAATCAAGCAGTTAAGAGTCCACGAAATTGGTATTTAGTATATACAAGAGAAGCTAAGGTCTCAAAAAAAAATTTTGGCATTAGCCACCCCCATTACCACCCACACCCCCTTTATTAAAGGGGATGAAAAAAAATTGTGATTTAGTGTATGTACAGGAACCAGAAACCTCAAAATATTCTTTTTACTTCATACACCCCCCACTACCACCCCCCCATCATCACACCCCCCCCCATCACCACCCCCACCCCACTACCGATGTGGGGTATCGTTTTATGGGTTTTTGGGGTAGAAGATTTCAAATATTATATTATTAAAGTTTCATAAACAATTATTTTCACATACAAAGTTTTTTCGTTGTGAGTGACTTGGATAGAGAATCTGGATGTGGAAGTAGTGATTCCTTGGGCAGCGGTTTTTTTACTTGTCCTCTGTTATTGTGCAATGATTAAATGGACCAATAAATATGATTATGATTATGATTATTATGATAAGAGACGACCTAGAATCGGAATCTTGTAATAAACGAAAAGATATAAGTTCGTACTTACCGTGGATTTCTTACTGCTTTGTCCAATATCTGTGTCTTCAATATAATCACTTTATCTGATATCGGTCTTATTTATAATCATTTCTTAATTTTGTAATCATTTCGATAGAATCCTGCCGTTAGGTTCTGTGATCTGGTCGATGTCCTGAAAAACCGACGTGAGGTACCTTATGAAGGTTCTATAAATCAGTTGTACACCATATGCACAAAATCGTACAAGAAACTTGAGCTAATAATTTAATTAAGAAAATGCAAGGTTTCAAATATTAACATTTATTGTATGAAAGATCTACAGGTATACATATACATACTGATGAATTGCCTATCTAATTATACACAAAATTATCATATCTGCCTACCAAACATGGCAAGGATGAATTTCTCCCGCAGATAATATTTAATCCCAACTATATGCGATGGAGGGTCATAGTAGACGTTTGGGGATGAATTATTGGAGAACATGTAATAGAGCCACATTTCTTTGATGGTACATTGACTGGAGCTATTTATCTTCGTTTTCTAGCCACAATTATTGGTGAATCTTCCTGAAAGGATTCAAAATAGGATGTGGCTTCAGCAAGATGTTGCTCCACCATGTTATTTAAATGCAGTAAGGGACCATCTAAATAATATCTACCCACTTCAATGGAACGGAAGAAATATTCCCTGCTAGATCTCCAGATCTTATAAAAATGGATTTCTATTTATGGGAATGCGTGAACGAAACTGTTTATAAAGACATGCCAACAACAATCCAAAATATGAACGGAAAGAAAATAACTGCTTTTAGATCTATCTCAACGGAAATTCTAGGAACAGTGGAAACTTCATTTCAAAAGCGCATAGAGATGTGTGTCAATGGGCAACATGTGAAGAACTTATCATAATTTTTTCTGTTGAATTATTTGAAGAAGCTCCTATTTTTAAAGTTTATTCTTGAATTTCGTAATTATTGCTCAATAAATCGAAAATGGTTTCAAATAGCTATAGGGATGTACGAACAAAAAATGTTCATTTTTCTTTTCTACATTACATCGTCGAAAAATATACAGGGTGTTGCATTTGAAAAAATTGAGCAAATTCAATTCAGAAAGTTCCAAACTGAAAAATCATTTTTGACCACCCTGTATACTTTTAGGAAGTGAAAATATTAACTAGATGTCTCATAACTAGTATCTACATAGTTATTTCTTAAAACCCATAATTGTGATTGTAGTAAGTTTTTCAATATGCATATGCAAATGCAGAGTATATTTTAAGTAATTTTCACTGGGTGGCACTAGAACTCGAAAATTATGCGTACTCAAGCCCGTAGTCAGAAATAAAAAAAAATTACCAAAATCTTTCTCAAATTTTTCCCAAATTGAAAAAAAAAATTAAAAAAAAGCCACTTGATCTTGTAGATTCTTGTATATATTTTTTTAAGTTCTAGTCATCATAGAACTCGAGCTATCGAAGTCCCACACACTTTATATTAAAAAGTTCAGTTAGAATATCTATAACATCTCTATATCTTACTTCTTTTTGTTTGTTTACGCAATTCTATAATTAGGCCTCACATATTGAATAGTTTACCAATTAAATAAATAAAAAAATTGTGGCCCTGAGATAGCTAAAAGCTACATGGTAGGATACAGCACCATTCGTCATTAGCGAAAACAGGGTTTTCCTCGTCATTAATTTTTCATTTTCCGTTTCATCTGTAAAAAGACTTATTGTTTGTATAGCCGTTAAAATGTTAGAATGAGAAAATAATTATGACAGATATCTCTATCTGCGGGTCGATTTATAATCTTAGTTTATCTATCTAACAACAATCATTTGTCAATATTTTCTTATAATTCTACTTCAGGTTCGAATCTAACGAGTTTAGGTCAAAGTATCCCAAGGGCAGTTTAATATTCGTGAATAATGTTTAAGTAATATTCACCAAAAGTTTCTTATTGTGCAAATACTAAAACGAAGAGTATATTACATTTGATTAGCACCCTTTTAAAACCGTTGTGTTAATCATGGAGTACTGAATAACTTTTAAAATGCCTGTCTGTTCACCGGTTTGTCACGGTTTCTGTTAGCACGATAACTTAAGATCGATTGTATTGACATTTGAATGGTAAGTTAATGTTAGTTGTAGGAAGAACCCTATCGTTTTTAAAAAAAATCGACGCGCAGATAAAAATGTCATAACATCATTTAATTTAAAAAATGGATCTGAATAATGTGAAGTGGTCTCTATAAACACCAACACACTATAAAATATATTAACACACGTTTCGTCGGACTCAGTCGGCATCATCGGGAAAATAATATACTTCATTTACCAGGTACTTTTCTAAAACTTTTAATATTGATCATAAAGCGAAAAAATATACCATTTAGTCCATACCAAAGTTGCAAAAAATTTGTTAAACCACAAAAGTGAAAGGGTAGCGACCAAACATGGCCCTTTTTCGAATGCGGCCAACATGGTGACAGTCGCGCGATTCTTCTCCCTCGAATTACCTCTAAACGCAAAAAACTACCACCTATCCCTATTTTTTGTTGTCAGGCATGCAAGAACTTGATGGATCGGGTTTTTTTGAAGAAATTCAATATGTCCTGTGAAATTTCGCAACCAGACATCCTATCGACCCCCGAGGGTTAAAGCCACCCCCTCCCTCAATACCGAAACATGCAAACAATATCCAAACATGCTGAAAATTGTTTTTTACACGTTTTCAAGGGCGGGAAACATGATGCTGATATTATTTAGACCCCCACCCTTAACCAACCTAAATGCATAAAACCACCACTTTTTCCCATTTACCAGTACTAATTATTTACATTCGTTTACATATTGAAAATGTTCACCAAATAACTGTAGTTTATTAATGTTTTGAACAATTTTATTAAAAAAACATCACTTTAGTTTTTTGAGTATATACAAATAAACTGTTAGATAATAACCATTTTTCTAATTTTTCTAACTCGCTTGCATCTTTGCCAACACCTCTTCTACTCCATCACCGTACACTGTAATAGCCGTATAATCAGCAAATAAATTTATTATAGTATGTTGATTCAAACATGACACTATATTATTTACGTATATAGTATAAACAGTAGCGGTCCTAAAACTGTTCCCTGAGGCACTCCTGATTTAACTACTTTCTTACTAGAGATAATGACAGTTTGTTGGTAACGATCTGTTAAATAACCCATCAGCCATTTATTAGCATTATCAATTATTCCATACTTCCTCGGTTTTAATTAAATGTCCCTGTTAATGGTCTCAAAAGCCATTTTGAAGTCGATGAAAACATTTATTACAATCTTACCAGGGTCCAGTAATTCTTTCCACTTTGATACAACTAACTGAATCGATGTCTCACGGGAGTGTTTATCATGAAATCCCGACTGATTTTCAACTAAAATATTATTTAAATTTACGTGATCTAATAATTGTTCCTTTACGTATTTTTCGCTTATTGGTACTACAATAGATCATTTCCGTATTTTTGGTACTTCTCCCTCATCTATGGACTTATTTATAATTTTTGGTAACTCCCAGCCTATTACTGCCATACCAGATTTTACAATATTTTATCTATGTCGTCAATAGAATTGTCTTTCCTTAAAAAATTCTATCTATATCTGCTTGTGATATAAATATATTTAAAAGTCGTTAATTGAAAGCTGAGCTGGTCGATTCCTAGTTGTTGTTCTTCACTATCGGTACCATTTTCATTTTTATTCTAATTATCAATTATTTCTTCTACACTGGCTACAAAGTACTCGTTTTTTTCTGCTCTCCGTCCTATCAGTGACTAATTTTCCAAAATATATCCTACTAATTGTATTACCATTATTTTGAGAAAATCTTCGCTATAGAATATGAATTTTTTAAAATTATTTTAGGTAATTACTTCCGCATCCAGTGAAAGTATAGTAACGACAAAAAATTTTTAAAATTTTTTCATTGTTCAGATAGGCTTAGAATGTCATGAAACGTCGAGATTTTAAGTTTGAGCAAAAAAAAATCTGTCTGTCTGTCTGTAACTTTTTTGTGCGCACGTTTACTCTGGAACCGTTTAAGATATTGACTTGAAATTTGGTACACATATGTACTTTAACGAGATCTGGAACTAGATTATATTTTCATCTTGTTCCGTCGAAGGGTTGGGGGGTAAATTGGGGTAAAAAAAAATTTGGAATTAGCCACCCCCATTACCACCCACACCCCATTATTAAAGGGGATGAAAAAAATTGCGATTTAGTGTGTGTACAAGAACCTGAAACCACAAAATATTTTTTTACTTCATCCACCCCCACTACCACCCCCCTATCACCACCACCACCACCCCACTACCGATGTGGGGTATCGTTTTATGGGTTTTTGAAGTAGAGGATTTCAAACATTATATTATTAAAGTTCCATAAACAATTATTTCCATATATAAAATGTTTTCGTTGTGAGTGACTTGGACAGAAAATCTGGATGTGGAAGTAGGGATTCCTTGGGCAGCGGTTTTTTAGTTTTATCTCGATTGGCCATACCCCAACCCTTTTACTAGTTAAGTATTAATTTCTGTGTGAATTGTAAAAAAATTACTGCACGGGGTTTGCGTTAGCAAACTCTCATTCTATGAATACAAAATTCCAACTTAATCTACCGAAATTGCTCATTCGAGCGAAATTGACGCAGAAATTTTGTATGCAAGCACGCTTTAGAACGAGAAATAATGGTGGCAGACAATCTATCGCTCGCGTATGAGTGTTGTTGTTGTTGATGGTGAAAACACGCCGTAAACCGTATCTGAAATAGTGGAGATTGGGGGTGTTTGGGACCAGGCACGATTCCGAGTCAGCACATCGATCCCAGATGTTTAATATACGTCACAGTAATTTAACTGCTTCAGACTAGGGCAGTAGGGCTGGTCCGCAAACAGTTTACAGAGAGGGCAATTTGAATTGATTTTTTCCCACCGAAAGTATGCTAATCGGTGTTTTTTTGTTCCAAATTTTGCTTCGTAAATTATAATACATTATTTAAATCGGCAATTAATGAAAACTATTCCCAAAAGTAACATTGTTGAGATTCATAAGTAAAGAAATTAATATTATGTTGTCGAACTTAAAGTAACAATGTTGCAAGAGAATGTGAATGTCTTTCACAATGATTGAAATGCATAAATACACTGAAGAGCCCCTCCGGCTGCAACTACGTTTCTCTTTATTGGATATCTCGACATTTTGAAATTAATGAGGTCCAGAAGTCTTCTGAAGGCTGGCTAAGAGCACAGTTATTCAAAATTGAAGACAATGGGTATAACAAATTACACTGGATAAAACCTAGTAGTAAGTCGAATTGATTTAATTTAATTTTTTTCGGCGACAACATTCCACCTGAAATTTTATTGTTGATTCTTATGTATTATGACTTTCTGATTACGAAAAACATAATTGCGCACAAAATTCCTTGCGCGTCAAAAGTTATGCACTTTTTGACGCACTTTCACAGATTTTCAACTTATCTTCTTAATATATCTTGTAATAGTAATCGGTTGGGAATTTTAAAAATACTGGCTTATTTGAAATAATATTCTTAAAAAATATAGACCTGTTCGATGTGTATTGGTCAATCCGCCATCTTGAAAAAAATATATAAATCACCAAAAATAGCCGAAAAAATCAAAATTGAATATCTTTTCTATAAGAAGGAGTAATTTCACCAAAGCAAAACTCAAAATTTATGGTCCGTATGTCAAATAGAACGTCAAAGATGGCGGACGAAATAAAATGTTTAATTCTTCGACAATTGCATAGGTTTACAAGGAAAAAAAAATTCTGCTCCAAGGACTAAACCTATCATGTCTTTAAGTATTTTTGTATGCTGAATCCGAATTTTCAATTTAAAAAATATTCTACCACGTAGGATAATCGCATTATTTTGTAGATTTTACGGACATTGCCTTAGAAGAAAACATGTGGCAAAGGATTCCACCAAGAAACATAAAAATTAAGAAAATGCCACAACCAACATTTAGACAATAATGTTATACTCACTCACATTTAAAAAACATCGAGTTGTAAAAATTTTTAGAATTTTTTTCAAATATGCACATTTTTTAAAGATTTGCACTTGCCTATTTTTCCTTATAACTTATACGTAGGGGTGAGCGTAGAGGCGACTTCAATGTGAATGTCAGTCGATATTCCGTTGAAGCAACGTCGAGCGCGGTTAGTACTTGGATGGGTGATCCATCTTGGGAAATACAGCGTTCTCGTCCCACCTTCTAGCGGCTTGTATATCAGTGTATACGCGGAAGCTACGTAATTTCAGACGAGGATTACGTAGTGGATATACCATCCTTCGGAGGGGATGTAAAGCAGGCGGTCCCTTGTCTAATAAATGTTAGGCAAATAAAAGATCCCTACTCTTCTTAAGGGAAGAGGTTCGGCAAAACTTCCAGGTTGGGGGTAGCTCGTCTCCTGGCGTCGGTGATGGGCCCTGGTAGCGGAAATAGGCCGACGTTAAATAGTTAAAAAAAAAACTTATACGTAATTTCTTGGGTTTATGGTCGGTTAAAAAATAAAATATTATTTTCTTACGATTCTTTTTATTAACCATCGTAAAAAACACTACAATTTTATAAAAAAAAAAAACAGAAATATTTTGTATGCATGGAATTAAGTGCTACTTAAATAATAATAATATTTTAACAATAGAAATAAGCTAAACACATTCAATATTTAAAAACATATGTAATGTTACAAAGCAAACTTCTTAGAAAAATGTAAAATAAATGCCTGTATTACTTTTGCAAATTTAATAATAGCCGAACATGAATTTTTAGGATGTAGCGCACTCCTACTTCCCTATTCTTTTCTTTGCCTCGCTCTTCTCTCTTGCACTTCTTCTAATCTATTAACAGCTTCTCTGCTTCGTTTTCCATAATATACTCATTCATGGGTGCAGCTAAAATAAACGAAGTTATTATTATTTGAACCACTATTATTAAAAAAATATATGAAAAATGGGCAAGATAAAAATAATAGAAAGTATTGAAGGCTATAGGTATGACCTATAGCAGTCAGTGAATAATAATAATTTACCGAATTATAAATTAAAATCCATAAAGTACATTCTGACAAATTTCAGGTTGAAAGATTGTATAGGTCTCTGTATTTTCATGCAGTCTGTCCACCTGTGTTCGGCCTGATATTGTATCCCATCTTTCGTTTAAAAGTGTAATAAAAGTTTCAAATAATTATCTTAAAGCACAATATTTACTTACTTATTTCCATCCACAATTAGTTGCTAGTAGGTTTTAAAATTATCAACTAAGTAGGCACATTATTTGTCGTCATTCTCAAATTCAATTTCATCAGGTTTATTGCCAGATTTGATAATACTTTCACGTGATTCACATTTTCTTTCAGTATTCAATTCTTGAGCCAAATTAATATTTTATTTTGTAGGTTTCTCAGTGATTGTAAAATATGGGAATGTGTATAAATCCTCATTTTTTAGCTTCCTTTGGCATTCTGAAAGTATAAAAAATCGTATTGAGTTTTCGTGGTTTCGAACACGACATTAATAACTAATTAAATATTCAATCATAATGAGATAAGTTTTTCATAACATGAAGTTTATATTTTTATACATTTGTACTCACTTTTTATAGTTTGGAATGAAGACACTCAAATAAAGCTGAACTAAATAGATAAAACACAAAGATACAACTTTAAAATATTTCATACAGCCACTAACAATAATTATTATTTAAATATTTGAGGAAATGAAAACTAATAAAGCATGGTTGCTGTGTGTATGGGGTATTTTCTATTTGCTTTTGCGAAATCAAAATGGCGCTTTATTTAAATGTATTAGAGACCTAATATTAGGGTACATTTTAAGGAGATTTAGGGCTCTTCATCGGATGTCCGTTCTTAATCCCGATGTTAGTCGACAATGCCAAAATGGAACCTATTCAGGGTAGCCCATTAATATCCATAAAAAGGTATCCTTAGACTTACTAAAATGGGCTGTCTTGAGGACGTCCTAAAATAGGATATCCTAAAAGGTACATCCGTGTCTCTATTTATTTTACGTACTGGGATATCCAGGTACGTCAATTTGTCATCCCATTTCCCGATTGTACTGTCTGGGTTGTAATCTGTAACCTCGATCAGTCACAGATACCGATTTCCAGCCGAATCCGACGATAATTATTGATAAAAACTATCCGCCATGTTGACGCCGCCATTTTGAATTTTTTGATCACATATTTGTTTTCTACTTATCAAGCCCTTTCTTTTGGTATTCATATCAAGGGGGTTGTAAAGAAAATGATAATCTGCCATCTTGGGGCGGCGGCCATTTTGAACATATTATAATATTGAGTGTACTATATTGTATTGTCATCAGAGTTACAATTGCCAAATTTCATGATGATACAACAATCAGAAGTGGGTGAAATTCAGTTCCTTAGATCTTATTACATATATACATACATAGATAGTTACAGGTCAATCTAAAAAAAGTAACATTTTATTGACGAAACAACTCAAAAAAAAAAAAATCAGCAGCTCTGACACTATAATAATACATAATTGAAGGAAAATGTTCAATCTACTCTCGGTGTAGTTCGACTTAGTTATTACCACACTCAATAATTCACAAGCAGAGCTTCTCGGCGATTAGTGTACGTACAATTCCCAGAGACCGAGACCATAATGAAACCAGGAAACAAATTCCGATCCGCAACTAATGCGGAAACCCCTGTTCCTCCAGTCTCACCCACTAGATTATTTATATTTACTAAATGATTCAATTTGGCTTATACAAATTCTGGCCGTCTCGGCGTTTTACGACTACGGCTCGCTGCTACGTTTTGTTAAATCTTTCCACCACGGGCCAAATTATTTTACAGCCATAGTTGTTACGTAACTCAAATATTTAACCAGTTGAGTTGACACGGAGAGGAATTTAGTTGTGAAGTGTTGGCACGCTCGAATGAGATGAGCCCTTAAAAATCGTGTTAATTCGGAATGACTGCATTATCAACACGCGTCGATAATAGATTTATACACTTTTTGGTAAAGACAGAGAGTAATAAAAACTCATTATAAATGCAAATTCTGTAAAAGATGTGGTTATCTGCATTTTTAGAAAAGAAAATCACCCGAATTGACGGTGTGTGGTCTGATAAATTTGATGTCAAAAAGGGCATTCCTCAGGGTAGTGTGTTAGGTCCACTACTTTTCTCCATTTACTCCGCTGTAGCACTGTAGCCCACATCAATATGATGATGATTTTCAGATATTTTTTAACTTTTCGTTAAATGAGGCTGCTATTGCTTTAAATAAAATTAACGACGACTTAGCCACCATTTGTCATATGTCAAAAGCTATGGTCTAATTCTTAACGAATCTAAAATACAACTCTTAGTATTTGGTAGGCACAGAGACACACTTCTGAATAACCTAAATTTTATCATTAATTTAAATGGAGTCACTTTAACACCATCTAACCATTGTAAGAACTTGGGAATAAATATTGATGATAATCTAAGGTTTCAAAGTCATGTGAGCCACATCATCCGGAAATCCTACAGTAGACTTAAAGTATTATATATATGCACAGAGATAAACTTACAACCGACGTTAAATCTCGTATTGCGATGTAGTGTACTGGCCAGCGCTATTAAGTAAAGATAAAGTAAGCCTTCAAAGACTAAAAAACAGCTGCCTTAGATATCGTTATAATCTGAGAAAATATGATCATATTTCTGATAAACTCGATGACTCAAAATGGCTGAATCTCGATGAGTGGTTCAGAGTTCACATGGCTTGTCTTGTTTACAAGGTAGACATGTCGAAAACTCCCAAACATCTTCATGATAAATTAATGAAAACAAGTGACATACATGACCGCCCAACTAGAAACAATTCTTTATATACTGTTCCTCAAAACAATACCACTCTTTTTGAAAGATCCTTTAGCTACAACGCTGTAGAAATATTTAATCGGCTACCTCCGACCCTTAAAGCCCTAACTAGTTTAGAATCATTTCGAAAACAAGTCAAAGCATGCAACTTAGATACTAGAAATAATTAATATGTTATCTACAGTTTTTTTCTTATATTTCCTTAGTTCTATTTTTTATTCTTATTTTTACACATATGTAACTATAACAGCTTAACATTATGTACAGCTCGAAGTGGTTAAGTGGAAGAGCAGCTATATTTGACTTCGCCACTTCCTTTAAACATAATTAATTTTGTAAATTTATCTGAAATCTAAATAAAGACACTATTTTTTTTTATTAATAAAAGCCAGTCACCCTACTCTGTGGCTCCGATCCTCACAGAGGGGAGCTGGTAGTACCGGTAGCCACTCCCCATGCCCGTGGGGTAAGTGACTACTGGGTCTGAAAATCGTGTGCCCTGAGCAGACGTAATGAACCGAGGATGACGACCTTCTGCATTCTGCCGGCTAAGACCTCTGCCGAATTTCGGCATGCTGGTATGATCTTCAGTTCCGAAAGCAGTGTGTGTCTCGTTCCACCGAGGGCTCCTATAATCAGCACCACTATCTTAACGGTATGGTCTGGATAGAGTCTGCGGACTTCGAAGAGCAAATCTCAATATTTTGTCCGTTTTTCTTCCTCCTTCAAGACAATGTTGTTTTCCGCGGGAGCCGAGAACTCCACCACGAACATTGTATTGAGTTGATGGTCGAGGAGGACTACGTCAGGCTTGCTGGCTTGTATTTGCTTGACGGTGGGAAACGAGTAGTTCCAATAAATTAGACACTTCTCATTTCCCACAACGGACTCAATATTCCCCGGAGCGTAAGGCAGCACTGGTGTCTCGTCTATCCCATACGAGTGCGTTAGGTGATCATAAAGCTCCGTCGTGCCTCTGGATATAGGCCGAGACTGCATATGTCGGACACGCCGGCAATAAGTGCATCAGAGTGTCTGGCACTCTGCGGCAGGCCCTGCAGCTGACATCAGGGACCTCTATACCCATGAAACGACTACGATAGACGAGGGTATTAAATATACCATCCTGGCAAGCCAATTATGAATCCCTCGGTCTCAGACTTCAGCTCGGCTGACCTTGAGAAGGCAAAGGTCAGCCTTTCGGATAAGCCAAGGTTTTCTATATTTTTATAGAAAACTCCATGCATTGGCTTATTCATGTGAAGCTGCAGAAAGATGTGTTCTTTAATTTGGGCTGTACGCCGAGCAGGTTCCAACTCGGTGACAGAGTCGCGATTTACCCGCTCGTCATCGAAGGAGAGACCAAGTTCATCGGCTGCTCTCTGTGCTGCCTTAAACAGAAAGGCTCCTACCCCTGCATTTTCATAGTCCCGGACCATGCAGAGGAGGGGATCCGAACTCCTGATGACCTTACAGGCTCCATCCAGAACCATCCTATTAGGGAGACTCTCCAAGCTCAAGAGTCCACGGCCTCCCCGATGTCGTGGGAGGTATAGCCGTGGAACGGACGATTTAGGATGCAAACTCCTATTGAGATGCATCTTCTTGCATCTATTACTATTATTATTAATAAATATCCGTACTATGGCAATTTTAGGGTAAGTTAGTACTACCTGCTTATAATCTAAAAAGTTCTATAAGAGGCGAAACGCCGTCGTCTGTGCCACTCCTGTATCTTTGATCTCTCTCAATTGCCTGTCTAAAAAGTATCAACAGAACCATGCCAAGGAAAAGTTGATATATGTACATAATATGTATATAGATGACAAACTAGACAGAAGATGCTAGCACCTTATATAGGCAGAATTTAGAACCGATCTTCGCCTTGCTCGCTAGGTGCGTTTTTTAGTCTATCAGGTTACGGTTGCGGGAGAATTACTAGAATAACATTTATCAATAAAGCCACAAAACTAACTTGCTACCACAGCTTCCGTCTTGCGAGACAGAATGAAAAGTAGGAAACTGGAATCAGAATGATGAACAAAAAAACAACAAAGTTTGACATTCCGATGGCAGAATGTAGCAAAAACGCTACTGTTAAGGCCTCTCCGCCGCTGCCTGTACTTTGTCAGTCCATTATTTTATACTCGGCCTAACTCTAGAATTTCATTACGAAATAAGCTGGACCGCCCGGCTCATAATTCACAGTTAATACTATCTCTTTGATCATTAATATCAAGAGTCGCACTTTTCAAGTCCTCGCGGGGCATATACGTCGGAAATTAACGAGATATTTTCTTTTGTTTGATTTTCCATTCTACTTTCCATTATTTCTAGAGCAATTTGCCTTTTATGGGTTCTAAAATAGTTAGGACTTTGTGGCATTTTTACAGCTAATTTATAAGCGTTTTCCTTGGGGGTGATATACCAATTATGTATATTATGGGTGCTCCGCTCGGGATATCTAACATAAAAATATAATTAGGCTATATAAAATCTTATGTGCATATATTTTGGAAGATGCTTTCGCATTAGAGGTGGTTGTGGAAAAGCGACAAAGGTCGCACATGACGGTGGGTTATGCTCATTTTAATTTGAGGTTAGGTTTTTAGACGGAGGTCATACTCCCCAAATCCACGTTACATAATAATGCAGATATTTGATATTGTAAGTGCATATTATTGAAATTTGATTTGAGGGTAACAGGTAAGAGATTTCTTAAGAACCAACTTGGGGCACAATCCTAGTTTAGGGAAATGAACGTTCATGCTCACGTGTGGTGAAAAATGGTTAGAATTAGGAAGTTTCCATTTTTCTCATTTTCTCGTAATAAATAGTCGTAAAAATCTAAAAAACATCTGTAATTTTTTTTTTAAATTATCTCTATAAATAAAAAAGTTATGGTCCTTCCAAGTTTAAAATGCCGCGATCATCTGGGCTGAGCTCGATTACGTCACAATACATGATTCCGCCAACACGAGCGGGCGCGGACACCTTTATACTCGCTGGCAGGCACCGGCAGTTTATAGTCAGCTTGCATTTGAGAGCCGAAAAAAATTGCTAAAACATGCAATTTTGGCACGTTCATATTTTCCGAAAAACACCATTGGGACGGCCGAATGATGTCGCGACGTAAAGAGGAAGTCTTCCAGATAAACCTGATCGTAAATTGCACGGCGAAATTCGAAAATTCGGCTCGGCACGACCGAATCAAAAGTGACATTTTGTGACATTTCAGAAAATCGAGCACATACACTAAATAAAGGGAACATACAGCGAGCCGCCGGCATGGCGAGTCAGCGCGTTGTGTATTGTGACGTCACGGTGGACTTCAGCCGAGGCGAAGTATTCAAATAAGAAATTCAATAAGTTCGTGAGTTTTTCAGATATCGAGATAATTTTTTTTTTGTTTGACTAGTTATCTGAAAGACTACTAAATGAGGTTGAATGTACATGATATTTCTAAAATAGGAAACTTCCTAATTCTTTTGTTCACTTTGAAACAATTTTTCATCTCCTTTGTCCAAAATAGCATTGAAACGCCTACATTAAGAGTGGTTCCAGGGTTAAGATATATAGCCCTATATCGCCCCGCTGATGATTTTAGTGTCAAAATATATAAAAGGGCTCGAAATGAGTTCAATAATAGCAGTCTTGTTGTGAATCTATGCATTTTAAACAATAAGGACAATTTTTTAATTCATTTCCCTAATAGCCTTAGAAAACCCAGATATAAGGGTCCGAACTTAGGTTGGAACTTTTTTTGTATGCCTGTGTCATTTACTAAATTTTGATTATAAAATTATTCGAAAATTAAACAATTTTCAAAGGTCCTTGGACTTATAAGGGTCCCTTTACAACGGTCATAGTAAATAGCGGTGAGCAGCAGTGCTAACATTATTGTATCGAGGCTACCGAAGAAAGGCTTCCTCAATGGCTCGACGCAGTTGCATCAATTTTAACAGTTTTGTGTCTGCGAATTAAGTAGCATCTGACCTAAAATGGGCGGCTACAACCACCATCTGACTCAGAGTGGGCGACTCTCACCAAAAGTGCAGAAAGCAAGAAGAAATTACTGCACTTAATTTTTCCCACGAGCATTGAAAATGTACAGGCGCTGGCCTCTCTTCAATGAAATGAAATTGGCTATTGGGCACAGAGAGCTGGCCCACCTGGCTCCTTGGACAAAACTGACTACTGGTGTGGATCTAACGAAAGCTCGGCAAGAAATCTAACTTGCAACCTGGAATGTAAGAGGACTCACAGCCAGGAAAACTTTGTGTGACAGAAAAAGAACTTGCAGGCTCATACATCTAAATAGCAGGTATTTCCGAGATGCATTATGGGGATTCCGGACGTTTTAGATCCACGACAGGAAGCATGGTATGCTTCTCCAAAAATAATGATATTCCGGATTTCTAAAGAAATAGCTGGATCAGTTATCGGATATAGAGCTGGCAGTCATCGGATATTAGCACTAACTCATATGCTATCGACTAATATCCACAGCTGACCATAACAATAGCAAGGATTTTTTGTGGAGGTGCTTGCTCGTGGGCTATTTATCAAGACAAATAATGCTGGTTTCAATTGGAGAATAGACGGTATATTTTACTATCTCTGTGTATGATTAGATTATATTCAGAACGTTAAATACAAAAGTAGTTTTCTCTTCTAATTGTGCGATAACACAACACACCTACTTAAAGTTCTCTTTTTCATAAATACCATAAATAATAATATAAATATATTTTTCTAATTTGTTAAGATAATACAAGAATATTGTTATAATATTTTTTCCTTTCGTAGAATGAAGGGCTGTTCTTTGATTAATTAGACATTGTTATTGAAGTATACATAGGGTGGGCCATTGAAAATGAAACAGATGGTTTTTCGAGTAGTTCAAATTGATTTTTTAAAGACAGTCAATCACGTTAGCTTCATTTTCGTGGGGGACATTTTTTGAAGCACAATCGACATGCAGATCGCCTCATCCCTTAGCACTGTAACCGCAACTCCCAAAATTTTAACTCTAGGTTCTGAAGAAAAATAATAAAAGGGTGTTTATCGCTTAAAATCACAAAAAATGCATGTATGCTTATCTTATGAGCTAACACTAATCAGAGTGCATAATGAAGAATAATAGGCTTTGACATTTCTTGGCGAAATATAATTCAAAAACGATTTGGATTTGGTGTATGGTATGGTTTTATTGGGTACCAAGTAACAGGTCCTCATCTTTTTCAGGGTAATTCTACGACAAGAAATAGAACCCTTTTAGACAATATGCCTGTAAGACAATTTTAAAGATTAATTTACCAACACGATGGCACCCCAGATTATACGTCAAATGAAACACGAAATTATTTAAATGCTCAATTTGGGGAGGATTGGATAGGTATCTATATATCACTCAGGACTAGTTTATCAATATCTAGTTAGCTAAGTTAACTAAATTGGTAACCAACAATTAATTTAGCTAACTGGGCATTAATAAAGAACAAAGTAGTTAGATATTGTTTAATTTTTAGGAAATAATGATCCTATTTTGTAGCCAGCTAGATTTCCCGATATAACCCCTGCCGACTTTTGGCTTTGGGGTTATTTAAAAAATATTATATATAGAAAACATTCTAATAACATAGAAAAATTGGAAAACAAACGTTGGCTGCGTTTCGAACAATAACTCCTGTCATTATTGGAAATGTAACAAATTCTGTAAGGAAAAGGTGTCAAAAATGCATAGATATCAATGGAAGACAATTCGAACATTTATTCTAGTTTAGTTGTTCCTACTTTTTGCAAAATTATTTTATATTTTAAGAAGTGTTACTGTTGTTAATAGTTTTCCCATGGCCTTACAAATATATTAAATTTTTCGAAGATTAACCACTTTTTCTAGAGACATATGATATATTGTTGGATAGCTAATTTAAGTTGTGATTGAATAATGAAATAAATTATAGGGTGTTCCATTTAAGAAAAAACAAGTTATGTCTATATCTCGAAAACTGAGGAATGCATAATTTTCTTCTTATCAGCAATGGATTCTACTCAAAAAAGCGCCTCTAGAATGTGTCGATTTTCGATTCGACACTTGGTAATTGGGATATAGAGGTCATCCAAAAATGCCAATCTCCCAAAAAACGCTCTGTAGCTCGGTAGTCGAAAAAAAATAAACGATCGCGTTTTGCGCCATTTTTTGTTTCTCGAAAATCGAGCTCAGGACACCTATATTGGTTTTTGTCTATCTGCCATAGTTTTAGAGAAAACCCCAAATCCCATCTAATTTGGTCCACTACACATATTGATCTAATCTTGGGTTTTCTCTGTTTATTTAAGCACTAAAGCTAATTGGTGTAATTATTTCTTTTTGTAATTAACGTTGCTAAATAAACATTATTAATATAATATTTTTTATATTATTATCATGGTAGTTACTTTTTAAACAATTAATACCTATAGAATGTGAATAAATAAAACGTAGAAGATGATATATCAATTCTGCCAATAGCCACTTCGAATTCAATGTATCACGACTAAAAACAATAACAAAAACGATCCCGTCGATTTGTTGATGTTCCACAAAGCGATCAATTTAATTTTTGAAACGCTCAAAGTGCCCGAGGAGACGTATAAACTTACCAAATATCAAGTCAATCTGATATTCCAGTTAAATCTTTTAAAGCCTCGCAATCGATCGGAACTTGTCCCACCTCGAAGCGACGACGCTCCATTCCGGAGATATAAAAATTTGTAGCAGGGCGAAAAGAATTGTTTGGGTGCGCTTTGTCATATAAAGTGTTCGAATTTATCCGAATATCAATTATTAATTTATCAACTGCTGGTTTGCACGTGGATATTTTGTGATATAACGTTTTTATTTTCTTAAAGTGAATTATCTTTATTACAGTCCCCAAAAAGAGACATAAAGCATAACCCGTCTATTTTATAAAAAACTATATTTTAAAGGTAAAAATGAGCATAGTAGGTGAATGTCATAATGAATGCGAGGGTCTTAATAGCCATTAAATGTGAGTTGCATACACTATTTTTCCTACGACCAGTCATAATAAAACACAGAATTAACACTTTGTTTCTGAAATTTATTAATTATAGGTTACAATTTAGGAAATATTATGAAAACTAAAATATTCTGGATTATTATTTCAATTTCAGTTTCACCATCACACATGTTCACTGATTTTAATTGCAAGTTTGAAAATTTGCTTGATAAACAGTAAGTACGACTTGTCAACATCGCTCGCCCCTCTGCCCCCCCCCCCCCCCCCTGGCTGCACGCCTGTCAATTTCCATGGTATACTTGATAAGACTATTATCTCGATTTTTTTTTAATTATTATTTACTATATGTGTATTTGAGTTAATATCAAACCGACTTTCGATTTGAAGTTTCAATACTCACTATTTATTATTTACAAGCATTAGAATAACGTAACTTTTCTCTATTCAATTTATCTACAAAATAACATTAATATTTAAAAGGGCAGACAAACATTTGATTCCTTATTTTACATCGACAGTTTGAAAATTATTAATGATTGCAATTTTTCTTTTAAAACGACGATTAAATAAAGTTGTCTTTTAGTTTTTTACTGCATTTTTCAGCAAAAAAGAAAAAAGCTGCTGTTTTCAAATTGTTCTGTTTATTTATATTGCTTAAATGAATGCATTTTGTTATTTGTTTTAAATTGATTTTAAAAATTAAAATATAAAATGCTGATTATGCTGATTATTAAAATTATCATTAATGTCATAACTTCAAAGGATTCCCGTCCCTGGAATGAAATTTGGTTTTGGAAGTTTTGACTCGTAAACTACTAACAAAAAAGTCAAAAAATGCTTACTTAAGTCGAATAAAGTTCAGCAATATTCTATCAACGTCTAATAATGGAGAAGAATAAAGCTAAAAATCGAAAAAAGAAAGTGGAACAAAGAAAATGAGAAATACATTTTTAAACAATTTAATATAGCTTCAATAATAATGTATCGTTTTAGTTAAAATTTTCAAAAAATATGCTCTTTATAGATGTCAAGTCGTAGAGAAACATTTTTTAAAAAAATCTCTACGTTTTTAAAGAGAACTTTTGATTGGTCTCAACGAAACACTGTTTTCTTTATTTTAACCATTTTTTACGTTTTATTTTATTTTTTAAATTTATTTAAATGCTCGTATTTTTGCGATTTCTTTTCAAAACTAAACTATTGTTAAGAAGTCTGTAAAAAAGCAACACTAAAAACAAGTTCTTTTATGTTAATTGAAAGCCGAGATATCGCACTTTTGCATTTTTTGTACGACTATTTGTCCTACACTTACAGTCATACTTGTTTATAGGTTGTCTTTAGATTCCAACAAAGAAAATTCCCTCCCCCAAACACTTTTTAAAAAATTTATATTTACCCCAATACCTCGCCCAATACTTTAAGTTTCAGTATATGACATAGTACACACACATTAGCAGCAAAAGATTCCCTGAGCTTTAGTGGATTTAAATAAACATTTTTAACTCTTATATTTTCTCCCTAAAGCTAATAGTTAAGGGTAAAAAATTATTGAAAACCTAAAATAATGGAAATTATATAGTTTTGAAAACCTGTGTCTCAAAAACTGTCCATGTTTGGTGCTCTTGCCCATTGATACTTTTCATCAGCACTAACATATCAACATTTCGTAACGTTTCAGGAAAAATCATCCCTTAGCATCACATTGAAATGGTATCCAAAATATTAACCGACATTTCCCTGTTAATATTTCCTGCAAAATTTCAATTCAAATTGTTCCTTACTCTTTCTAGTCACTGTACTATATTTTCACATATGCATGCTGACATCTAGAATCGCGTCTGGATACTCGCTTCGACGAATCCTTGGACGACAGCAAGGATGTTAACACCACGCGCCTAGAGCAAGGAGAGGAACGTATTGATCCTGTCGATAAGTTAGTACAATTTCGTTTTGGACAGTAGTCGGTTTACAGAGCGACCACCAGATGTCACAAGGCATCGTTCAGAAATCGAACTCTGATAATAACGGGTCACTGGCGCGCCGTAATACTTTCTTAGGGCGCACAGGTCAGAAACAGGTAAAATTGTCATAAATTTAGCAAATGAGCGGAAAATGTGCTCAGGTTTATCGAACGATTGTTTTAAAAATCCACAGGATGCCGAAAATGGATCATTTTAGAAGAAAAAAATCTAATTTTCTTAATATACTCCTATTCTGTATACAGGGTGTCCCAAAATCAACGGAGGAGCTCGTATTTACAACATTCGTGTTCGAGCTAGACTCCATTGAAGTTTCTGTATATAATATGTAGGCGCTGTGAGCTAAATGAATTATGAATTTACATACTGAATTTATTAGTAATATCTGTCAGTTGCGTACCTTTGCTATTATTAAGTATGAAAGTGAACTACACTTCAGAAGAATATTGCGAAATGATAATACTTTATGGTGAATGTGAACGCAATTCTGAAGCTGCTGCACGAGAATATATGCTTCGGTTTCCAAAAAGAAGACATCCGAATATAAATGGTTTTTTAAGACTGATAAATCGTGCAAGAAACTTTGGTTCCTTAGTGTAAAAATGTAGCTGGTCACCCAAGAACGGCATGAACCCCGACAAATAAAGACGCTGTGATTCATGAAATTGAAGTAGAATCAACGGATTCTGTACGAAACGTAGCGCGAATGTTGAATATTTCAAGAAGCTCAACACAAAGAATTTTGAAGGACGTCAGATAGCATGCCTATCATTATAAGCGTGTGCAAAATCTTACGCCGCAAGATTACCAGGCCTGTATTAATTTCTGCACTTGGATTTTAAAACAGGAACGAATGGATCCAAATTTTTTGCTTAAGGGACACAACGCCATATTTGGGCCAATGAGAATTCACATGTTTTCAGACCCAGAAGTTTTCAGAATGGGTTTAGTGTAAATTTATGGGCGGGTATTTTTGGACCCTTTGAACTTCCTGCTCGCTTGAACGGACAAACCGACGGGACATTTCAAACCGAAGACTTACCGGAATTATTGGAATATGTGCGTGCCATTATTACAACGTCGTAACTCGATGGTGCTCCACCACATTATGCATTGCACGTACAAGGAATATTAAACAGATCGTATCCAAATAAGTAGGTAGGACGTGGTGCCCTATAAACTGGCCTGTCCGATTGCTTGACTTAAACCTATTGGTCTATTTTCTTTGGGGTAATTTAAAACAATATATTTGCAGTAGGGAGGTTATTCATACCCTAGACGACCTAGAGGATAAAATAACCGAAGCATTAGCGATGGTTATACCGGAAATGGTGAAAACAGCTATACAGGATTTAAGCAGACGAGTACGTCTTTGTTTTCACATGGAAGGAGGCCATTTTGAACATTTAACTCACTAATTAGAACTCTTTTAGTTATGTCCAAAATATAATTTTTTCTTAATTCATTTTATTTACAGTGCCTATCTACAAATTTAATAAATCATTAGCCTCATAGGGAACTTTTATTGCGACACTTCAATAGAGTCTAGCTCGAAAACGGTTGGAGATTCGACATAATTGTATTGAGGTCTTTGTCTTAGAATTTTGTAAAGATCTGACATTAGGAGCTCCTCCGGTGGTTTCGGGACACTCTGTATATATTTTTTTAACAGCACATAATTGTTGTTTGATTAATAAATACAAATAAATCTAAATAAATATTTCTTTTTTTTTTTCGGTTTTGGGATATCTAAAAAATAAGTAACTGACTGATTTGAACATTTTATGTTGGATATTCATTTATATAATAAAGTAAAGAACTGATTAATGATGAATGTGTGCATGTACGTGTTTCATAGAGATTACTAATATTTTTAAAGTTATGGCGAAGGCGCAGGTATAACCAATTATTAAAAAAATGATTTGGTAACTTTTATACCGTGATAGACTATTCAAATCTGATTAAAAACTAAATTTTTTTAATTGATAACAATTTTTATCTTTTTATACCTAAAGAAGCATAATAATCATACTAAAGGGACAGAATTCTGGCTGTATAAAAGTTATCAATAGATGATTTAATATTACTTCCACATCCAGTGGAAATATTGTGACAAAAAATTTTGAAAATTTTTATTGTTCAAATAGGCTTAGAGTGTCATGAAACGTCGAGATTTTAAGTTTGAGCGAAAAAAAAATTCTGTCTGTCTGTCAGACAGACAGACAGAATTTTTTTTTTGTGCACACGATTACTCTGGAACTGTTTAAGATATTAACTTGAAATTTGGTACACGTATGTACTTTAACTTTTACTAGATTGTATTTTCATCTTATTCCGTCGAAGGGTTGGGGGATAAATTGGGCTAAACGGGAAGTAAATAGGTAAATCAAGCAAGTAAGAGTCCATAAATTTGGTATTTAGTATATACGAGAGAAACTAAGGTCTCAAAAAATTTTTTGGCATTAGCCACCCCAATTACCACCCCATTATGAACGCACCGAAAATTGTGTACACCAGATTTCCTTTTTGACGAAGATTACACAGATTTCCTCGGATTTTGTCAAAGATTTCCTGAGATTCCTTTTTGATAAAAACATTTTTGAATCCGAAAAAAAAAAGATTTCCTAAGATTTCCTCAGATTTTCTTAAGATTTCCTCGGATTGCCTTCTGAGTGTACACCAGATTTCCTTCGCAGTTTGCCCCTCGGGGATGAAAAAAATTGTGATTTAGTGTGTGTACAAGAACCAAAAACCTCAAAATATTTTTTTACTTCATCCACCCCCACTACTACACCCCCATCACGACCCCCACCCCACTACCGATGTAGGATATTGTTTTATAGGTTTTTGGGATGGACGATTTCAAATATTATATTATTAAAGTTCCATAAACAATTATTTCCACATACAAAATTTTTTCTTTATGAGAGACTTGGATAGAAAATATGGATATGGAAGTAGTGATTCCTTGGGCAGCGGTTTTTTTAACATTACCTTCGAACAGCTAAAGATATTTTGCAAACATGACTTAACCTCTAAATTACCATTTTCTGGTACTTTGTTATTTTTCCTTTTTAGTTGTGTACAATTATAATTTACAGCCATGCCTATTGTTCTTAGATTGGGTTTGGATGCTAAAATATTATCATATAACTAGTTCATAAGCCTGACTTCGCCAGGTGCTGTCGTGGTTGCGTGCTTATCTAGGGATGGTGAAGTGAAACGCTTTTTCTTGTTTATATTATTTAACTTACACTAACTAAAAAAGAAATGCGAAATTTTGTCCTGAATGGCTGAAGATATTGAAGTAATTATTTTTGCACAGCTTTTAATGTCTTAAACTACACGACTCAGAAATAATATCCTAAATAAGCATTAATGCACAGTAGATATGAAAATGATTATGTGGATGAAAATAGGTAGTGATACGATAATAAACCCTAGTTATAGTGTAATACGCCAGTAAAAATAAAACCAAGATCACGGGGATGGGACAGAATTACATTTTTACTGAGTACTTTTATTAGCGTTGAAATTATCGAAGAAGTTCATTTTCTCCGGATTAGGTCTTCAAAATTAATTTGAACTTGAAGTAAACCCTTAAACTAATAACCATAAAAAATCGATGAAAAATTGCAAAACAGCCCTTTTTTCCGCCCCTATGGTTCAGACCCCATGTATTCTTTTAATGTAATTTTCCACTTTTGTGGGCAGTTACTATGCTATGGACTCAAAAGAAATATTCAAGTTTCTACCTTTCTTGGCAGGGGTCAAAACGGAAGAGCTGCCTTATCCCTCAAGGCCGCCATATTGGATCCGCCATATTGAATTTTTCGGATTTTTCTCATCAACCTTGAGTGCCAAGGAACGTCTGTAACGAATTTCAGGTTCCAAGGTGATCGGGAAGGACATTACTTGGACAGATAGAACCACACGTCAGGAATTTTATATTACAGATTTATTCGTTCGCACTGATTAAACAATATACCAACTATCAACGTTTGCGGTATGCTCCCGAGACTTTACAAGGGTAAAAACATAAAAAATATATTGAATATTTTTATTTTTACACGAAAGTGTCAAAAGTAAAAACAGTTTGCTTACTTTAAAATTGCCAAATTATATTTCAGTTGTAGATCCCTAGTCGCAAAGGGCCCGCCATAGTGGCCTAGTTGCCTAGTAAAAAGACGAATTTTTTTTTGCTTAGACTTAAAATCCTCTATCCACTACCTCTACGAAACTGAATCCAGCGGCATACTGTGTATATAGTTTATCTTTATGTTTGTCCGATTACTTACCCAGCTGTTAGAACTATGACATTTTATTTTCACTAGCCGTATTTTATGGTTTCTCTTAGCTACATCTAATATTTCTCCTAAAATTCCTAGCAAATAAAATTCAAATAAACTGTATTAGATACTCAGAGAAGAGCAGAAAATGTCCGCGGGCGCATTTTAATAAAAGTGATATTAAAAGAGCTTTGGAGACGTCCCATTTTCATATCTAAGAGATAAGAGGACCGCAAAGTAGAACTGACATTAAGAGATTAGTCCGAATGGAGTTTTGCAACAGTGAACTTTCGTACTTTAGAATGTCCAACACGATACGTAATTCTATCACCTAATTTCTAACAAATATTTCCCATGGAACGGAGTGGCGCCTAAAAAGTGGGGTTAAAGCAATTTTCAATTTGTTTTTATACAACTCAAGAAATAAGTCATGAATGTCAAATCTCTTCTGCAGCTGTTTAGTCCTCAAAGAACTAGTTACAGGCCTAAAATTGAAGCTTATGAAAAATTCTATCCAGTGCGATAGAGGAGGATGCAGCATAGCAGCTGCGCGCGCCACCTCTGACGCAGCGGAGCAACTCTTCTGACGTATGAAAGAGAGTGTGCATGCTCTATGCGGTTGAAAGGTTAGGGAACGGCAAGCATTGTTTTTGAGCAACTGACAATATACTCCGAAATATTTTCAGACATTTCAAAAAAAAATTGGAAATTTTTAAGTATTATTTAAAAATATAAAAATAAAAATGTCATTATAAAGATATAAGAACAGTCACATTGCTAATAATTGTTTTAAGAAAGAAATACTATTAACGAAATATTTTTCGACCATACTGATTTATTACTTCGGCAAGTTGACAAGTTGATTGGCTCCAAAAAAGAAGAAAGTCCCAGACATATTTTGGTTGTCAGTTGCTCCAAAACAATGTTTGCCGTTCACTAACTTTTCAACCGCACAGAGCATGCACACTCTCTTTACATACGTCAGAAGAGGCGGGCCCAGTTGCTACGCTGCGTCCTTCTCTATCGCATTTGATAGTACGCATATACGCCAATATTCTTGGCTAAATATGTCGGTCTCGGATGAGGTCGGGCAGGACTATTGCCCCTTACCCCAATACATCGCTGTAGACCGAGGACCAGCCTCGTGCAGGGCGGGCGAACTTACTCTACGTCGGCCCCACTCACAAGTGTGAGCGGTGCAGACGATTTCGGCCCACCTCCCTAGGTCCTGGCTCGTTGGACCTTGCTGGCTAAGGCCTCTTCTGGCGTGCTTCTGTCTTGATCTTCTTTCTTCGCCAGCTTGTCCCCCCCGGGGGTGTCATCGGTCAGTCGGGTGTTTTTGGGTTTTGGCAGGAGTGACTGCCGGTACACAGAATGTCAATTGACATCCATCGGTAGGGTAAAGGATGAGCTGTATAGCTCGAGGAAGGGCAGACCTAACTGCTTTGGTAGCACAATTTCAAACGGCAGAGGTGGCGCGAGCAGCTGCTATGCAGCGTCCTCCTCTATCGCACTGGATAAAATGGATAGACTCTCTTTTTCGCACATTTTTATACACTTGAATGTTTAAATTTCAAAGCCTTACAATCCTGACTCTTGAACGGTTTTTCACAAGCAACCTTATACTTATCGTTTCGCAACAAAATTATCTTTATTTTGATATATAATTTATTTGGTTACCAGATCAGTGAAGGTACCACTTTCGATTCACCTATTTAAACGTAGCAACCGTATAGCCTTGAACGGAAAAAGGCAAGCAACCCTGTGTTTACATATTCTATGGGTTTCTTACTTTCGATTAGTGTTAATTTTTTTTGGTTAGAAGATCGGTGAAGGTATGGAAAAAAAATTATTGAATTTTCAATGAAATATAGCCTTGAACATATTTAGTTAAGCAACCCATCACCGTTAATTTTGTTAGCATATTTTTTTTCATAAAAAATAGATTTCATTCGGTTACCTGATCGGTGAAGGTTGTTCTTAGTACGGATTCACTACTATGACAAATGTATAAGGAATCCATTGGATATAGTTGAAATGTGGATAGGTGTACCTCTAATAAATACAATACTGTAAAGGCAGGTAAAAATTCATGCGAGTGTCTGTGTATGTGTTCATAATCATATATTTTCCCTCCATACTCACTATTTATCCTCCTATTCACTAAGAAAAATGTTAAAAATGTGTAATCAGAAAAAGAAATAAGCTTTATTTACTGCTAAGAAATTTTAGAGGTTCTATAGTGTTAAAAACTGCTGCCCAAGGAATCACTACTTCCACATCCAGATTCTCTATCCAAATCACTCACAACGAAAAGACTTTGTATGTGAAAATAATTGTTTATGGAACTTTAATAATATAATATTTGAAATCCTCTACCCCAAAAACCCATAAAACGATACCCCACATCGGTAGTGGGGTGGAGGTGGTAGTGGGGGGTGTATGAAGTAAAAAAATATTTTGAGGTTTCTGGTTCCTGTACATACACTAAATCATAATTTTTTTTCATCCCCTTTAATAAGGGGTGGGGGTGGTAATGCCAAAATTTTTTTTGAGACCTTAGCTTCTCTTGTATATACTAAATACCAATTTCGAGGACTCTTACCTGCTTGATTTACCCATTTACCCCAAATTTAGATCTCGTTAAAGTACATATGTGTACCAAATTTCAAGTCAATATCTTAAACGGTCCCAGAGTAAACGTGCGCACAAAAAAAGTTACAGACAGACAGACCGACAGACAGAAATTTTTTTCGCTCAAACTTAAAATCTCGACATTTCATGACATTTTAAGCCTATCTGGACAATAAAAATTAAAAAAAATTTTTTTGTCGTTACTATACTTCCACTGGACGTGGAAGTAATTATTATTTTTGTTTTTTTTAATTTCTTTGTTTTTTATTTTTTCCATAGTGTGCATTTAACCGTGTGCTTGGCCGCGCAGAATGACAAAGTTACTTCATTATTTTTTTCCAGGAATACCGTGGCTTTAGCGATAAATTTTATTGGGACATTCTTTGTTCAGAAACACGTGGTCTATCAACCTGTATTTTTTATTTTTCCTACCCTGACTTAATTTCAAAATTTTGAAAAAATGGATGAAAAAAAATGTTTTTGTCACTTTTTTTATGTTCTGCATCCGAGCGGAACTTTTCAAGATATTATTCTATATACTTTCCCGAACTCATTAAAAAAATTATTCATTTTGCAAGTTTTTGGAGATTTCATTATAAAATATTCTCTGTCGTCTAGGCTATTACTAAAACAGGTCTGCAAAAAAAAATGTGCTCCAACCTATCATGCCTTAAGTATTATTTTGTGCTGAATCCGAATTTTCAGTTAAAAAAATTTTCTATAGATTTCGAGTACATCCCGGTTTTTATTGTCAAAAAACCGTATTTTGACGATAAAAACCGGGATTTACTCGAAATCTACGCGGTAGAAAATTTATTTAATTGAAAATTCGGATTCAGCACACAAAAATACTTAAAGCGTGATAGGTTTAGTCCCTGGAACAGAAATTTTTTTTTAGACCTGTGCACAAGGTAGTAAAAAAAATTTCTGGGCCTAAACCTATCATGCTATAAGTATTTTTGTGTGCTGAATCCGAATTTTCAATTTAACAAATTTTTTACCTCGTGGATTTTGAGTAAATCCCGGTTTTTATCGTCAAAATACGTTTTTTTTTTGACAATTTTTGATATTTACTCGCAGTAGAAAATTTTCTAAATTGAAAATTCGGATGCAGCACACAAAATTACTTAAGGCATGATGGATTTAGTCCTTGGAGCAGATTTTTTTTTTGTAGACCTGTGTAGCAGTCTGTATACTACATAATTTAATCTATAACAATGTTTTATCGTAAAAAGTTAGACCAAGACTATTTTAAAAATAAAAATGTCTACTAGTTGATCTTAAAATCTCAATAATATTATTTCCTGTTTTTTCTATTCTCGAATCTGTCGAACGGAAAGTATCATTTCTTTTAATTGTATTAACAATTTATACAAGTTAATCGGTGTTATCATTACCGTGATTGCGATTAATGTGTAACTGGTATTTTTAAATACGGTTGTTTGGAGTAATGTAAGTTGTTTATTACATACTCGTAACGTGCACAACCTCAATTACTTTTAGAATAAACATTTTTTACGTACGCATTAGATGTAGAATTTATAATTATATAAATTAATTGCTTCAATCTTCTGCTACTGGATATAATCACACTCTTTTCTCAGAAAGGAAGACTATATCGTATTTGTTAGGAACTTTATTAAAATCGTAAATATAGCCCATAGAAAAGAACTTTTCATATTATTGTTTTAGCCATCTTTATGTCTGTCCGCTCATCACGATTTTTGTAAGCACAGTAACTTAAGAAGGACAAATCCAATTGCATTAAGATTTTAACAGTTAGCGTTAGCTCGAAACAACTATGTTTTTTGAAAAAATCGACCAGTAAATGGAGTTTTTTCGAACTCGCTAGTTTTCATCAGTAGAGTATTAGCAGCTATTTATGTAACCAGTTACGAAAGACGTTATTTTGTGTAACTAGTGGAATTTGCGGGACGAGCGAAGCGAGATCCCGCAAAATAACACGACTTACATAAGATTGTCTTTCGAAACATGTTACATACATGATTTTTTAAAAGTCTAAAAACCCTTTAAACATAATAGGCCAGGCTAGATAAGGGTTGAACAACAAAATAATTCGTTACAGCAAACTGATAGCAGAATATTTTAGAACATATCACAACTAAAGAAGAAAAAATAATCCGAACCACCTGCGGTTATCTGGGGTGAAATGGGGTGGGTTTTTAGGGGTGAAAGACGGTTTCCTGCGATTTCTGGGTTAATTACGCATCCTATCGAAAAAAGTTGGTAAAAAAAGTTGTAGGTAATAAAGAAATCTACAACTTATTTGGAGAGCATTTTTATCCTAACCTCAAAATTTTTCGAGATACACTCAAAAAACCCCTTTTCGGTTTTTTATTTTTTTCTTCCACAAAAATAATTCGATTTAGCTCAAACTTGGTGAAAGTATACCTTTTGGTGTCCCACATAAGCATTATTTTTTTTGAAGCAAAATATTTAACGGTTGTTGTTTAATTCAATTTAAAAAAAAGTGAAATTTTCAACTGCGATTCCTCATAAAAGTACTTGTCCGATAGAGTTCGGACAGGGCTCATTTTTTTTGTTTTTATGTCTACTTTCAATAAATAAAAATATATATATAATGCAATGGAAGAAATTGCCGGAAAATCGAAAATTCCGAAAAAATGTCTTTTTTCATTGTATGTTTTTTAATTATTGTCAAAAATTTGTTATTATTTATTACAATTAATATAATTTTGTAATATGTATGCTACAAACAATAAATAAAATAATTAATAATTAATTTCATTCCTCAACCACGTTTGAATTATTAAGCAAACAAAAAAGTATGATCCTGTTTTCTATGCCTTCTATTGTAACGATATTGATGCGGCGTATAAATGACCGCATTTTTATTTATTTGATAATCTAAATATATTTACTTTTAATTTTGATTGTTAATAAATTTTAAACTGTAAAAATTGACAAAATTTGCTTGGTTAATTTTAATTATTAAACAATATAAATAATTTTTTGTAAAAATAATAAATGTACTTTTTAATACATGATTCTAATATATTTACATTTTGTAGTAAACATACAATTAATAATAATAATAATAATAAAATGGCTTTATTTATAATTAAATTTACATCATATTTCTAAACTAAGGCGAAGTCTAGCTTAATAGCTACTCAACTTAACCTTTTACATTATAATAATTTATGTGCTTAGAGTTTATGTCAATTAATAAATGTATATCTTAAAAAAAAATTAAATTAACAAATTCATAACAATATCAATTATGGTAAAGTCCAATGTTATGCCGATGATACTCAATTTTTTTATAAATTTCCTTCTGAAAACGCAATAAATATTCGTGATTTAATTAATTCAGACTTAGACTCTATTCATAATTATGCTAATCAAAACAGTATTAAACTAAATGCCACCAAAAGTGCAGTATTGTGCTTTACTTCTAATAAAACACGGGAATACACGAAGGCAAATCTAAAGATCGCTATCAATGGGTAATACTTGCCCATTCTAAATGAAGCAAAAAATTTAGGTCTTATTTTCGACTATAAGATGCGTTTCACGGAGCACGTGGCAGTTTTATTAAAAAAAGCATATTACTCATTGAAAATGTTATATTTTAATATAAGTATTTTAAATTTTAAAGTAAGAAAAAAATTGTGTGAAAATCTTGTGCCCATTTTAAATTATTGCAATATAGTATAATTTCCATGTCTTGATAAGATTACGCAATATCGTTTGCAAAATATGCAAAGTAGCTGTTGCAGATTTGTATTTAAACTCAAAAAGTACAGTCATTTGTGTATAACGCAATCTCGATCTACAATAATATAGATGACCAACTGAAAACAACTTCTGTAAATAAATTTCGCACAACGATAAAATCTCATTTCCTCTCTCTCCAAATTTTATAAGCTAGCAATTGGTTTTATATATGCGGATGTATGTGTATGTGGGTATATATACACATATTTGCCTTTTCTTAGTCTTTAGTTTTAAAAACTCTAAAAACCCACCCCATTTCACCCCAGATAACCGCTGGTGGTTCGTATTATTTTTCCTTCTTTAGTTGTGATATGTTCTAAAATATTCTGATATCAGTGTGCTGTAACGAATTTATTTATTTTTTTTTAGTTCTATCACTTATCTAGCCTGGCCTGTAAATGAAATAGGTGTAATAAAGTAGGATGATTTGACACTTACGTCAGTGTTGATGTCAAAAGTAGAAAAAGAAACATTCATTCATTGTTTATAAGCCTATTCTTGATTTATTTTTACAATTAATTAGTTCGAAAAAACTTACGTACAACTTTTTTAGAGATGAATTAGAATGTAAGGTTCAATAATTGTTGTGAATGACTGAATTTCAATAGATGATTTAAGTATTTTCAATATATTTTTTTTGGCTTAAAATGCTAGGAATCCTATCACGTAATTCAATACCTCGTCAGTATTAGCTAGAAGAGTAGTTGTTTTGATTGGTTCTCCAATGATGAGTGTTTTTAAGTGTTTTCCTAAGTAGTATATTAGCATGACTAGAATAAGGTACCAAGATACAGAAAGTTGATAATTTCATATTAAATATAAAAATATGAATGACTGAATTTAAATAGATGATTTAAGTATTTTTAATATATTTTTTTTGCTCTAAAATGCTAAGAATCCTATCATGTAATTCAATACTTGGTAATTTCATAATAAATAAAAAAGTGTGTAAGTTGTGCTTTGCTTAATAACTAAATAGAATTCTCTAATCATGATGAAAGTAAATAAATAAAAAATAATTAATTGTAAAGCCAATTTATTATTATTATTATTATTTTAATTTCAGGATGGTTATTTAAAAAGTTACTTGTATCGCCTATATAAAACTCTTGATAATAATTCAAAGTTCTATAAGAATTTTACGGAATCCCAATACATGCACTTTATGGTTATACTTTAAAGCTTAAAGTCTGTAATATGTTTTTATGGCCCGTATCTTTGCATTTTTGAGGCGAGGGATAATAAAGAATGGAGATAACAGCTCACCACATACACTATTTCACAGGAAAATGTATATGCGCTTGATGTTGGCTTATAGGAAACATTACTCCCGCTAAATAAGGTTACTGAGCGTATGTTACTGGTACAAAAATGTATAATTTAGCTATGATGGGTGAGATTTACATGGGTGTTGTATCAAGATTACTGGAGAAAGTGACGAATTTTTTTAACTGGCATACCGGCAGCGTTTTAAAAACAAATAAAATAAACTTAACTTTAATTAAATCGACGTAATATTATCCAAGAAATTAAATCGGGCCTATTTTGCAGTTGTTTAAACCAGAAATCAGAGCTGGGTGAGCACTGCTATAAAGTGCTCGCGAGCACTAAGCACTTTTTAAAAATTTACATAATCTAGCCTCAATCAAGAGATACTCTCTTGATTGAGGCTAGAATTGCATTTTTATGTGTTATTATAACAAAGGTCAACAAAAACAACCTAGAAAGAAATTGAGAGTTTTTTGAGAGGAAATATGTTACAGGAAAAAAATTGCTTCCATTGCCAATGAAAGTTCAGATATGAAAGGGTCTAGCCGTACTTCCATGGCGAAACTGCCCCCGATAGGAACCTATAGCGTAACCTATGTTATATTGTAGAGGGCGCTAATAGTAGTTGATAGAGTAGATATTAGCTCTATATCTTAATTAATTGAGGAACTATTTGAAAAAAGTGTCTGGAGACGACTATTTTTCAAAGCGATATATCTTAGTTAATTTTAAAGCTAAAGAAATAAAACTAAATGGCAGTGTTATGGTACACTTTACAGTTTATTTTATATCATTTCCTATGGGCCAAGCCTAAATATAAGTATTTAAAAAATGGAAAGACAAATTTTGTCAATCGATTTCTATCAGATCTAATTGAATTACCACTTTGAAAATATATAATAATTGTCTATGTCTTGCCTAACAGCATGCCGAGTTTCATTAAAATCCAAGAGGTGCAACATGTCGAAAAAAAAATTTAAGTAAGTGGACCACCTTAAACGACCACTATGTTGACGCTTCTAATTTGCTTTACATTTCATTAATCTTAGGAAAAGTTGCGTTTTGACAGCTCATAAAAAGTATATCAACGGTTGGTGGTGTCAACTAGAATATTACAATATTTTTTTGATCTACTTTTATAGTGACTATAGTCGGTCTCCGTTAAGAATGCAGTTGTTTACGTTATGAGCGGAGCACAATTTACACAGGATATGGAAATTCCCAAGTAAGTGGAATCCCCCCATGGCTGACTCAAGCCAGTTGGTATATAAAATAAAAATTAACGGTTTAAATTGGCTTTTATTTGGCACTTTTCTTTTATACATTGAAATTGAAATACATTGAAATTATTTAATTCATATTGCAACATATTTTATTTAGAGTAATAAAAGCTCATTATAGACGTAAATCCTCTAAAAATGTCAGTGTTAGGCCTCCCGCGCACTGGCGATTTTTAGTTGTACAACTAAAAGTTGAAGTTTCGCGCGCACTAAACGACAAAAAATTGTATAACTCAACCTCGTGCGCACTTCCAACTAAAAATTGAGCCAATTAATCAGTTTAAAAATGGACTTTGATGAATTAGCATGTGTTTGTGCACTTTAAGGAAAAAACGCAGAAGAAAATGGTGGGTTCATCCATTGATAAGTGCCCGTCTAATGAATGGAGAATTTCATAAAATATATGAAGATTTACGGACCTACCCCAATTCGGGATCAGTTCTGAACATACTTCACACCACAGTTTTTCTTTAAAATTTCGGTCTGAGTACTCTCTCAGCTTTTTATCATACAATGCAGGTCTGCACTCCACACAATTTATTAATTTCTTACCGAAATTATTGTTATATCTTATAGCAAACGTCTTCCAGCGTGTAGTATTTAGGACTGAACTGATAAATGTGGCCAACTAAAAGTTGGAAGTGCGCGCGAACACGTTTGAACCTACAGGCGTCGCTCAGTCGGTGAGTTGCACAAGTTGTGTACAGAGACAACAGCCCTACGACTAAAAATTGGATCGGTTGGGGAATCGACAGTGCGCGGGACGCCTAAGAAATGGGTAAACCTACTACTTGCTTGTGCACGATATCAGGCGAGCTGTTCTTGTCTCTGCCATTCTGAACTGTATCTTTGATCTCTCTCATATACCTGCCTAAAAAGTGTACACAAATATCATAACCTCCGTGTAAGTGCATGACCACGTCGTCACGTCGGTGCACTGCACAAAGCACATAGCACCGCACTTCGCACATCGCACACTGAAATTAAATAAACCATTATTTTAAATGAGAGTGGCCATATCGACGCCCTTCGCACATCGCACAATAAAATTAAATAAAACCATGCTCTTAAATGAGAGTGATGAAATCAACAACTTGAGCTTCGCACATCGCAGCGTTTAGCACAGGCGATACCGTGTTGTTGAATCCTTATTTGTAACAAAAGAGATAAATATAACTAGAGCAGTCTGATTTTAATAAAAATGGAAGGAAATATCCGAACAATATATGAACAATTAGTACAATTTTTTTTGTATTAATATTCATAAATATCATAAAACAATAAAATAAACTTCGATGTGCGATGTACGCTGCGCGAGAGAGATCAAAGATTCAGTTCAGAATGGCAGAGACAAGAACAGCTCGCCTGATATCGAGCACAAGCAAGTAGTAGGTTTACCTATTTCTTATAACACTTGATATTTTTAGAGGATTTACATCTATAATGAGCTTTCATTAATCTAAACAAAATATGCTGCAATATGAATTAAATAATTTCAATGTATTTATAAAAGAGCCAAATGCCAAACAAAAGCCAATTTAAACCGTTCATTTTTATTTTATGTACCAACTGGCTTGAGTCGGCCAAGGGGGATTCCACTTACTTGGGAATTCCCATATACTGTGTAAACTGTGCTCCGCTCATAACGAAAACAACTGCATTCTTAACTGAGACCAACTACAATCACTATAAAAGTAGATCAAAAAAACATTGTAATTAGCTAGTTGACACCACCAACCGTTGACATACTTTTTATGAGCTGTAAAAACGCAACTTTTCCAAAGATTATTGCAATGTAATGCAAATTAAAAGCGTCAACATAGTGGTCGTAAGGTGGCGGTCCACTTACTTTAATTTTTTTTTCGACATGTTGCACCTCTTGGATTTTAATGAAACTTGGCATGCTGTTAGGCGAGACATAGACAATTATTATATATTTTTTTTCAAAGTGGTAATTCAATTAGATCTGATAGAAATCGATTGACAAAATTTTTCTTTGCATTTTTTAAATACTTTTATTTAGGCTTGGCCCACAGGAAATGCTATAAAATAAACTGTACAGTGTACCGTAACACTGCCATTTAGTTTTATTTTACTAGCTTTAAAATTAACTAAGATATATGGCTATGAAAAAAAGTCGTCTCCGGACGCTGCTTGAATTGAAAAATTTGACCAATTTTAATTTATATGAATTTTTTTTTGGCATTGGATTTTCTCCATTAGCCAATTACGTAATATATATTTGTTGCATATTAATTCATATAAACTTAAACCCAAAGTATATTATCATTTAATAGGTTGATGCCTTTCTAAATTGTGTTTACTGATATATTTTTTTGTTTGTGTACTTGTATTTTTATTTTTAGATGTGTAGATTATTTCAAATGCGTGTAGTATGTTTGTATTCATTAACTGTTATCTATGTGTAAGCAGCTTTTACTTATTTATTTGATTTTTTTCCAACTTATGATTGACTATTTCTTATATTATTTGACATGTCAAATACATGGTTTCTTGTACAATGACCTAACTTATTAGTACAGTCACTTGGTGTCAAAAAGCACCCCGGACTAATTCTTTTGCGGCTTGGAATTTTTTTTGCGGATTCTTAAACTTTAGGGTATCAACTTCAAATATTAAAAAAGGAATAAATATGCTTTTACCCCTGAGAGGGTGAAAATCATCCATAGTACTGAGAATAAATTAATGAAACTTATAATATTTATATTTTTGGGGTCGCTGATCGCGAATGTAAAGTCAGAAATTAAGAGTTTTATCAATATGGCCGATATAAAAGGGATAAAATGGATGAATCGATTATTTCTTGTTCATTTTAAGAAATTAGGACTTTCTTAGCAGATTGTTAAATTTTGAGATATATCATATTGCTAAAAAGAAAAATAATTGCTCTTATTCCTAAGAGGGTGAAAACCAACCTTAAAGTTAAAAAATAAGTATAAAGGAAGTACTGGGAATTTCTTAATAACACTAATATTATTTATGATTGCGAATTTACATCGGGTTTTTATGTTAAGGTGTAGCAATAATTAATATTTTCCAATTTTATAAACTATATAAAAATTTAACCTAAATTTAATATAATTATTCTTGATTAATATTTGAGTCATTTTCATCTTATACATATTTACACAAATACATACATGCATGCGATGTCCAGCGACATCGGTCCTTATTTCGGTCATATCTTCTTTGCAATTAATGCTAGAAATCATACAAGAAAGGTATTTTGAAGGTCTCTTAATCCTCTTTAAGGCCAGATAGGCCAAAACAGTACAGATATTGTCAGTTTTTCTATATTCATCTTAAATTCGTTAATTCAAAAAAAGAAGAAAAAAAAAAGAACGTTAAGAGTCAACTTCAAACACTATCTCCTAAGCTATTATCTTTACCAAAAAAATAAAGCCATTACTTAGGCTTAAACTGTTAAGTAGAGAGATTTATTAACAACAGAAAAATATTTTAAAATATAGTTTAGGAATTATGCGTAAAAAAGTGGAAAATTATTATTTTTAAAATGAAACAACTAAATTTGATATCTGAATATAACTTCGCATTATAAGCAACTTCTTTAAATAACATTTTTCTACGTCTTCAAAAATAAACAATTTAAAAAAATTAATTTTCTGAACCTAAGTGCCAGGATTAACACACATTTTTCGTTACAGAACATGCACTAACTTTTATCAAAAATAAATTTTTTCAGAAAATCAATGACAACAGAGTTTCCCATATGGTGCAGACTTTTTGGCGAACACTGTATAACTTATTCGCATTCTAAGACTCTTTTTGTAGGTTTCATTGATTCTTTTATGTATCTTTACCATAACTAAAAAACGTTAAATATAATAGAGAATTTAGACAAGGAACAAATATTTTGATAAACTCTGATATTTTGACTGAAAACCATTTTGAGGCCAAAGTTCATACCACATTTTATTGCTATGCCATTACTTCGAACAATTCCTACCGATTCCAGATGAAAAATTAATATTTGCCGTTCTCTAAATCCGTAATTTTTTCGAGTTCATTTGCTCGTACAGTTTCATCGAGAAAAAAATATATTACTGAAACGATGATGAGGGAAAAAAACACAAACGTTCTGATATGTTTCCATTACACCATGATTTCGTATAATTGCATGCGTAACATTTACACAGAAATGAAAATTAAAAATTGTTAGTTTCATACCCGCAAAATGATACAGGCTTCCTGATGAACTGCTCCCGATGCTGTTTTTTAGTGTCCTTGTCTACTGTTGTGCGTAACATACTTTAAAAGCGAATGAAATGCCAAATCCCCATAACCAGTTCCCAATTACATCGTTTTACTGATACAGATTTTAGTGGTCATATAAAAAATAACAGCTAATGTATTTGATGGGGTGTAATATGCCATAACTGGTGTAGTATTGGTACGTAAATAACAAATAAAAAAATACTACGATGATTTATTTTAATTTTAACACCTACTATGTTAATTAAGGGAACTAAGCTTCTTATGTTTACTAAATTTAGTTCTGTGACAACATATTACTTCCACATCCAGTGGAAGTATAGTAACGACAAAAAAATTTTTTAAAATTTTTATTGTTCAAATAGGCTTAGAATGTCACGAAACGTCGAGATTTTAAGTTTGAGCGAAAAAAAAAATTTCTGTCTGTCGGTCTGTAACTTTTTTTGTGCGCACGATTACTCTGGAACCGTTTGAGATATTGACTTGAAATTTGGTACACGTATGTACTTTAACGAGATCTAGAACTAGATTATATTTTCATCTTGTTCCGTCGAAAGGTTGGGGGGTAAATTAGGGTAAATTTGGGGAAAATAGGTAAATCAAGCAGGTAAGAGTTCATACAATTGGTATTTAGTATATACAAGAGAAGCTGAGGTCTCAAAAAAAATTTTGGCATTAGCCACCCCCATTACCACCCCCACCCCATTATTAAAGGGGATGAAAAAAAATGTGATTTAGGGTGTGTACAAGAACCAGAAACCTCGAAATGTTTTTTACTTCATCCATCCCCACTACCACCCCCTATCACCACCCCCACCCCGCTACCGATGTGGGGTATCGTTTTATGGGTTTTTGGGGTAGAGGATTTCAAATATTATATTATAAAAGTTCCATAAACAATTATTTCCACATACAAAATTTTTTCGTTGTGAGTGACTTAGATAAAAAATCTGGATGTGGAAGTAATGATTCCTTGGGCAGCGGTTTTTTTTGTTAATGGCCACTAAGACACCGCATATTGAACTTGAATCGCTGGTGACTCAAGTATCACATATGTGATGTGATATCTAATAATAATAAAGGGAAAATATAAAATGACATTTTTTGGCATTTGCCACCCTCAATCCTGCATTCAAGAGGGTGAGAAAAAAATAAAATTGAGATTTAATGTGTGTATAAGAACCAAAGGCCTCATTTTTTTTTACTTCATCCACCTCCATAATTTCGCGAATTTTTGAGCGGATGTTTTTTTCAAATATTTTAAGATATTTATCTAGAGTGCTCATTAATAACTGTTTATGAAGCCAACAAAGTTGAACATATTTAAATGGGACAGCGATGGCTCATAGTGTTTAATAAAGTATATATATTTTTCTGATTTTATTTCATTGGTTTAAAAACAAAAATAGAATGTCAAAATAACTTTTATAGAACCTTTTGAACCATAACATAGTTACCTTTGCACTACTGCTTATATCTATTAAGAAACAAAAAATAACTAAAAGGTAAATATTAAGAAAAAAGCCATTGTCATTCACATCTCATTATTGGACATGTGAACTTGTTTTTGAATTATAAAAAAGTGCAAATCGCACTATTATAATATATATAATTATAATATATAATATAAATTTTTGACAATGGAATTTAAAAACAAGTCACAGTTAGCTCAAAACACATGTTTGCGATTTGTTCACTTAATAAGGAAGTATGATCATATATAAAGAGCATTTCTACTTAAAAAGAGAATATCGTTACAAATTATTCTTTGGTAGTTTGTTAATGAAAATTTATACCAGTGAAAAACCGGAATATCTAAAAGAATACCTGAAACCAAGGCAAGAGATGCACAACATTAATCTTAGGGAACTAAATAAATTTAATGTGCACAAACATAAAACGGCAAGATTTCAGTGTTGCTTTGCATATTTATCTGTTGAATTATTAAATAATGCTGTATACTATGAAATGATTCAGGGTGTTTCAGTTGGTACATTTAAAAAGAATTATAAGGAATACTTATTGCAGCTACAAAATGATCGATAAGATAATGTAATTATTAGGGCTACTTGAATTATGTGTGATTGTTAGATATAAGTTTTTCTATTTTTTGTTTGTGTGGTGACGTGAAGGACGTTCAAACGAACGTCACCTTTTGTGGTGTATATTGTATCTATGTGTACATTTATATATAACACAATAAATATTTTTCTATTCTATTCTATTCTATAATAATACACTAAGTATTACATTTTATTAAAAGGTGAACAGCATTTATATTCTGACTTCGAGATCCTCGATAGCCACAATGGGAGATTTGCAGACCTGTCCCTTGTTATAACCCCTTAGAAAAAAATTTAATAGAACTAAATCAGGTGACCTGGCAGGCCACCTTATGGGACCCCCGGTTTGAAATAATTTGTAGGCCAAAGGTTTCATTCAAATAATTTATAACGTCACGGCTGTTGTGGAATGGTACTCTGTCTTGCTGGAAATACAACAATGTTGACGAATTTCATCGATTTCGTGCCAAATTAGATTTTGCAAGAATCCGACACCTTTGTTCTGTCAACGTACCTTCGAAGAATATTGGTCCGGTGATTCTTGATCCATAAATGCCCGCCCATAGGTTTATCCCAAATCTTTCTTGAAACCTCCCTTGTCTCACTAATCTTTGACTTTCTTCCTCCAAGTACCTCATGTTGTGCCTGTTGAACATCGCATTATTTTCTAAACGAGGTTCATCTGAAAAAGGCGTTTTGAAGACAAAATTATTGTCTCTTTGATAGTTGTTAATTAACCACTTGCAATAATTAATTCGTCTTATCGAACTTCTTTCATACAAATGTTGGTGAAGGTTGTATTTGAACGAACGGTAATTAGGTTTTTTCAAAATTGTTCTTACTGTTTCCTTGTTTGGTCCTAGTACTTTCGCTATTTCTCTAAGGGAGACTGATTGATTGTGGTTGACTGTTGATAGTACATTAATCTCCAACTCTTCATTTACGATGAATTTTTGCCTTCGGACACGTTGCACACTCCGAATTTTTCTCTTTAATTTCGTGAAATAATGACGAGTGTGCGTGGTAAAAATATATGGTGAGCTAATATCCTGTGACCTTCGGTATATAGAAAATGTGGGATAAATAATAATAATAATAACCTTTATTTCCCAATCACAAGTACGATTAATTAATAACCATATAACTAACTGAGTGCGTCAAAAATCTGAGCTAATATGCATAAGCATAATGCTACAAAATATAGATAAAATACATGTAAAATTGTATAAGGTATAACACGTATGTACATAATAACAAACTACAAAAGTATATAAACACAATAAATAAATAAACATAAATATATAAATAGTCAGACCGAGTTAAATTCGTTAACACCATACAAACACTTTTCAATTGGAAAATTTAGTATCCTCTTTTTAAAAGTAAATAGGCTTTTACAATTTTTTAAATCAATGGGCAAATGAATAAATTTTACATCCGTTGTAAAACACGATTTTTTGATATATTGTTGTTGTATGCTGATGAGGAATTAGCTGATCTTTAAATCTTGTTTGATAATTGTGGTGTGTTTGGTTTGTAAGGAAAGCTGATTTGTTTTTAAAAACATAACAACATATTTCATAAATATATCTACTAGGCAGAGTTAATATTTTTAAGGCTTTAAAGGATTCTCGGGGATATAAACTCTCCATAATCCTAATGACACGCTTTTGCAGAATAAATGCCCGACGAACATAGGTAGTACTCACTCGCCACTAGGGATTGCATTACCGGTTAACCGGTTAACCGGTTAACCGGTTATTAGGACAAAAACCACATGACGATAATTACCGGTTATTTTAATTTTTTACCGGTTATTTCGGTAAATTCTGAACTTACGATATGTCACGTATTCAACGTTTCTATTTATGTCACTGACTAGTATTCACTAAATACAGAGTGATTGTCCCAACACCGAGCACTTTTAACAATAAATAAATAATATTATAAAAAGTAAACTCCAAACACCAAGCCCCAAGAAATACAAGAGAGGCATTGACAATATCTTACGACAGAAAATTGAATATTTCACTGCCGCAAATATCCTTGGAATACATTTAGAATTATGTTATTACCAATTCTCATTAACTTATTGACCCACCAATATCGATTGAAGAAGGGCATCTTCAGCTGGGGTATTCTATGCACAAATATCAGACGACTAACAGATATAGCTTCGAAAAACTAACCCTTTTAACAGGCTATTTTTAAAAAAATATTGTATTTTTAGATTAGGTATTCAGTAAATGCCATATTTGAGTTTATGTTTATAATTTTTGTTATTTAAGTGGATATTTTTGTTATTAACAGAATAATTATTTATTTAAATTTGTTTCATTTATATTTTTTCCTTTTGATAAATTAACTCCTATATAGAAAAGTCTGTTTGACAGTCACATTTTTGTCACTTTGACAGCGATAAAAAAGGTGCATCGTTTTTAATCACCGATAAAAATGCCTGTTCCTCAAAAGCAGAGTACATGTAGTAGTCGCATGTCACTTTGAAATCTGTACTGTCAGCTATAATTTTTAAGTATTGTGGAAACTATACTGTACAATATGAGTCGTTTTGGGAAAATTATAATTATTTTTAATAAATTATTGTTGTTGTTCGTTCACATATTCTGTCGTTAATTTATCTTGCCAAAAAACACTCGAGCTTTTCTTTTATGGATAAAGGACCCCGCACACCGTATAGGGGGATTTCTGCCTCCAGTCAAATTTAATCTAACCCACGTGAAAATGTTCTTTTGGACAAATGTTCAAATGCAGCCAGGTCCGAAGATATGGAGCCCTAAAGATCGTTCCAAATACGTTTTAAAAATGTAAAAATTAAATTAAAGTTGGCTTTGATTTTATGGAAATTCAGAACTGCATAATTAATTCTTAAATAACACCATATTTCTTACTCATGTTAATGACACCGTGGGTCTTCAATGGCTTCGTTGCAGTTTTTTCAATTCAAGAATAAAGTTGTGGTACTTTTTTTTTAAATAAAAAACTTCTGTTAAGTTCTGTGACTCAAAATTTTATGATGAATTATTGTTCTTCGAGCTTCCTAGGATTAGAATTATCTGAACTTTCAGAGTGTATCATGTTTTTTATTTTAAATGTCCATTAAATGGGCAATTTAATCAGGTCCATTGATTTTTATTTGAACTATGATTATGGAATTTTCTGTGGTAACCTTACCTAAACAATTTCGATCAGTAATTCGTGTCCACGTAGGTACTCAAAAAATGACGATATTTTTTAAAAAATAACACACTCTTTCTTGGATAGTAGGAAATTAAATGAATCAAAACAATGTCATTATAGACAAGTGAAAATGTAATAAAAAAGTGTGAAATAAAATTTAATAAATATTTCGTTGTTTTACTATTGGTTTCTATGGAAACAGCAATAGAATTTAGTCATTAAGACAAGGTAACTTTGGGCGATTTTGGATTTGGAACGATCTTTCGGGCTCCATATCTCGAAACGAAGACCTTTTCGGACCTGGCTGCATTTGAACATTTGTTCAGGGGGTTCAAAAGAACATTTTTACGTGGGTTAGATTAAATTTGACTTGAGGCAGAAATCTCCCTATATGGTGTGGGTCCTTTCTTTTTAACTCAAAATTTTGCCAATCAGTAATTTTGCTCGAAAAACTGACATTTCACAAAATCACTCGTCCTCCGGTCTCGCGATTTTTTTATGTCAGTTTTTCTTATAAAATCACTGATTTGGCAAAATTATTTCATTACAAAGAGAAATTTATCCGATAAAAAAAAGCTCTTGTGATCTTACTGTTGATAAAAAATCTTTTCATTATATTAAATATACGTATATAAGAAAATGTTTTTTGTTAAATTTAGATAATTTTGTACACGGAAAAAGACAATTGCCATTTTCGCCACCCTAATCATCCATTCTAAAAATTACCGGTAAATACCGGTTAACCGGTTATTTACATTTTTATTTACCGATTTACCGGTTATTAAAACTTCCGGTAAATTGCAATCCCTACTCGCCACAGCTTAATTCCATACCGTAGATGGGAATGTTATGTTAGAACAAGATAAAAACGTACTCTTCGCCTGTTCGCTGAACTTTTTATATAATTGTTACACATTCTATAGGATACTCTTAGCAGTTTTTTGTAAATAATGTTAGTTTTAGAAATTTTTAATTTTATAGTACAAACTTAGTTGGTAAAAGACTCAGTGTAAAATAAAGTAAAAATTAAAAAAAAACTACCAAACCCCATTTGGGTTTCGAACCCGGGACCCTTGGATTCCGAGTCAAAGCGTAAGAAGTACACCACCACCTTACACGTAAAAAAATGTAAATTTTTGCATTATAAGACACGAGCTAAAATCATATTTTCACGGTTGTATATTACATTATGAAATGTATATTTGTAGAAAATATATAAATATTTAGATATTAAAATGAGATATCATTCCACCAGATTTTTATTCAATTACAAAAACACAAATATCAATTTTTTTTTTTAAATTTAAATCATTAACATTTTTATTTGCCGATCGATTTTGTTCAAAAACAATAGAGTTCTTCCTCTAGCTAACAACAACTTACTGTCCAAATTTCAGTACAATCTGACTTTTCCTTCTTGAGTTATCGTGCTTACAAGAAACGTGACGGACGGACAGACGGACATTTTGAAAGTTGTTCAGAATTCGTTCACTAACACAATGATATGAAAATTTTTTGTCTGTGAGCGATATTTACGGATTTAGAAATGTGCCGATCAAATACAATATACTCTTCGTTTTCGTATTTGCGAAGAGTATAATAATAAAATGTCAATAAAGAACCTTCGCAGTGATTTTTTAAGTTGCGCATACCGTAAGAACCTTTACCGAGCTTCACACACAATCTATCTATATGAGCAGCCCACGTCAAATTTCGGTCGAACATAACACCCAAGATTTTAGCAGAATCTGTTACTAAAAATTCGTCGTTAGCGTTTTGCTCGATGTTGTACCTAAATGATACAGTAGTTGTTTTTTCTTTATTAAGTGTAAGTCGGTTTTTCTCTGATCAAATTATAACGTCCCTGTATAGATCTTTCGATATATTTTATACTGCGTCGGGACTTTTTTGAACAACTAAAAAGTTAGTATCATCAGCGTAACAAGTAATACAAACGTTGTATTTGCTTTGAATGTATAACGCAAGATCTTTGGCAAAGACAAGGTAAATAAATGGCCCCAGTATGGAGCCTTGTGGTACACCGGCATTTATTAGATATCTATTGCTCTTTGTTCCATTCACATAGACTACTTGCGCACGGTTTTTACTATAGCTGGATAAAAAATCTAAAGCAGGACCCCCAATACCATATCTAAATAACTTGGCAATGAGTAAGACCAAAAGCATATAATCCTTTATCTAAGGCATCTACTACTGAGCTGTGAAAGTTTACTAAGGCAGTGTCAACACTTTTATTTTTTAGGAAACCGTGCTGAACAGACAATAAAAGGTTATTTTTGAGAAAGAATCCACTTAACTGTTCTAAAAATGCTATATCTATAACCTTCGACATACTTGAAATTATCCTAATCGCACGATAATTATTATTATAAGAGTTATTGACTCCTTTTTAAAATAGTGGAATAACTTTACTAACTTTTAAGTCGTCAGGGAAAATTCCATTTACAAAGCATAGATTAATTATGTAAGTTAACGGTGAAACGAAATTATTTTTACATTTCTTTAATAAATTGTTAGACATATTATCCAGACCACTGGAATGAGATGGCTTTAGCCTATAATAAATGATAGCGTATCTATTTCAGTTACTGGTTGAAGAAAAAATGATTGATGAAAAAGTATTATGTTTGTATTTAAGAAATTTAAATCGATGGGGTCAACTTGGACATTTATATGACCTGTAGTAAAATAAGCATTGAATTTATCTGCAATAGCATTATCTGGCAAAAGAGAACCATCCTCATAAACAATTCTTTTTGTCTGTGAAGAAGAAGATTTTCCTACTACTTCGTTTATCATATTCCACATTGTTTTAACTTTGTTTATCGATTCTGAAATTGTATTATCATTATATGCTGTTTTGCTTTCTTTTAGTTTATTTCTTTACTCATTATTTACATTTCTGCAGATAGGCGGATATTTTTGAGCAAGGTCTGAGATCAAACACACTATTTGTTTTAATTCTAGAAGCTCTTCCGAAACCCACATTCTTTTCTGTTTTGTTTGACACGTTGAAGAGGAAAGCAAATCTCAAAATAATATCTTAGAGTATCCGCGAACTCATTAAAGGCAGAGTTTGGACAGGTTTGAGAAAAAATATTTATCCAGTTTCAATTTTCTAAAAGGTCATTAAACCTGTCGATGTTCTTTTTACACATGTTTCTTTTGGTTATAGATTTTGGTTTATTCGATTCATTTCTATTACAAGACACATTAAAATTTAATATTTGAGTATAATGGTCAGAGAGACAGAAATTAATGTTATTGATCATATAATCGACAAGATCTACATTTACAAAAATGTTGTCAATACATGTAGCAGTATTATCCTTTACTCTCGTCGGTAAATTAATCGTTGACTTAAGGTCATACATCACCAGCAAATCATCAAACATCAGTTTATTTGCAGTATTTTTAAACGGTCAACATTAAAATCTCCTCCTATTATAATTGATGACGTATTTTCAAATTGATTAAGTAGTGCGCAGAAATACTCAAGGAACTGATAGAAATCGCCTGTACACAACTACAACCGTGATGGAAAAATCTGTCGCCTCATATGAGATATTTAAACTCTGCATTTTCTATACATTCTAAGATGTTCAGGACTACGTAAAATGTAGCAATATTGGGCTGAATCAAGTTATCTAGATTTTCCAGGCAGGCAGTTCGCTCCTGGACCTCTACACGCTGAATTAAACAATTTAACGGCGTAATCATATCATCTAGTATTCATTGAAATACTGCCATCAATTTCAGTATTTAACACCACTCTTATTGGCTGGGGACGCTGGTTCCATTGGCCGTGCTGTCCGTCCTTGCGTAATAACGAGCCCAGGCGTGATTATCTCCACAAATAATTCAACAGAAACTGATTTTCGAACAAAATAGCAGGGAATTACTATCAATATCGGGACAGACTGGATTATATCGTATCGACATAAAATTGTTTATAACCCATTAAAATGGTGACCGTAAATGCTGTTAATTTACCAACTATATTGGTAATTAATTAATTAGTTTATATGCGGTGCCTCGTGATTTTTTTATGTTGACATGTTTAATAATTTGCGCCGCCATTGATTCATTATGTTCGTGGTTTCCACGCAAATTGAGCTAATTCGAACATCACAAACTGCGGAAAGTTTTGCATATTGCTAATTTTTAATAGTGTTTTACCATAGATCAGTAGGGACAGATACGGCACTCCCGTCGGCACCTTTCATCATTTCTATGCCTTTCTGGTGACTTCATCCATAAATGTGCAGTGTGCACAGAACTTCTTGCAGCACAAAAGCAGTCAATCACGTCCGTAAATCAAATATTATAAGTTAGGTATTACGTCATTATTCAAATTTGTTGGTATAGTATATAGGTAGGCCAGGCTAGATAAGGGTTGAACAACAAAATAATTCGTTACAGCAAACTGATAGCAGAATATTTTAGAACATATCACAACTAAAGAAGAAAAAATAATCCGAACCACCTGTGGTTATCTGGGGTGAAATGGGGTGGGTTTTTAGGGGTGAAAAACGGTTTTTTGCGATTTCTGGGTTAATTACGCAACCAAAAAGTTGATTATAGAAGTTGTAAGTAATAAAGAAATCTGCAACTTGTGTGGAGGGCATTTTTATCCTAACCTCAAAATTTTTCGAGGTACACGCAAGAAACCCCCTTTTCGGTTTTTTATTTTTTTCTTCCACAAAAATAATTCGATTTAGCTCAAACTTGGTGAAAGTATATTTGGTGTCCCACATAAGCAATATTTTTTTTTGAAGCAAAATATTTAACGGTTGTTTAATTCAATTTAAAAAAAAAGTGAAATTTTCAACTGCGATTCCTCATAAAAGTACTTGTCCGATCGAGTTCGGACAGGGCTCATTTTTTTTGTTTTATGTCCACTTTCAATAAATAAAAAAATATATATAGTCCAATGGAAAAAATTGCCGGAAAATCGAAAATTCCGAAAAAATGCCCCTTTTCGTTGTATGCTTTTTAATTATTGTCAAAAATTTGTTGTTATTTATTACAATTAATATCATTTTGTAATATCAATGTATGCTACAAACAATAAGTAAAATAATTAATAATTAAATTCATTCCTCAACCACGACTGAATTATTAAACAAACAAAAATTTCTATGCCTTCTATTGTAACGGTATTGAAACGGCGTATAAATCACCGCATTTTTATTTATTTGATAATCTAAATATATTTACTTTTAATTTTGATTGTTAATAACTTTTAAATTGTAAAAATTGACAAAAACTGCTTTGTTAATTTTAATTATTAAACATAATATAAATAATTTTTTGTAAAAATAATAAATGTACTTTTTAATACATGATTCTTATATATTTTGTAGTAAACATGCAATTAATAATAATAATAATAATAATAATAATAATAATAAAGTTAGTAGAATGTGGAATGCAAAGACCACAGTCGTGCCAGTAATTGTAGGAGCCCTTGAAACTGTCAAAAAGGGCTATGACCGGAGTCTACAACAACTGCCTGGTCAACCGAGCGCACAAGAAGTGTAGAAGATCGCACTTTTCGCTACAGCGCATATCTTAAGGAAAGTTTTGGATTAGGAGTCTCTGTGATCCCTCGTTGGGATCTGGACTCTGAGCAGTTGGAGCTGACATCACCAATGTCACCTGAAGGGCCCAAAAACCTGGAACGGGCTCCAACACAGCCGAATTTCAATCGCGCGCGCGAGGGATTCGGTGAATAATTTCCAGCTACGGCTGAGAAAGTGTGCCGCTATTAAGTCTATAATAATAATAATAAAATGGCTTTATTTATAGTTAAATGTACATCATATTTCTAAACTAAGGCGAAGTCTAGCTTAATAGCTACTCAACTTAACCTTTTACATTATAATAATTTATGTGCGTAGAGTTTATGTCAATTAATAAATGTGTATCTTAAAAAAAAAAAAAATAAAATTAACAAATTCATAACAATATCAATTATGGTAAAGTCCAATGTTATGCCGATGATACTCAATTGTTTTATAAATTTCCGTCTGAAAACACAATAAATATTCGTGATTTAATTAATTCGGACTTGGACTATGCTAATCAAAACAGTATTAAACTAAATGCCACCAAAAGTGCAGTATTGTGCTTTACTTCTAATAAAACACGGGAATACACGAAGGCAAATCTAAAGATCGCTATCAATGGGCAATGCTTGTCCATTCTAAATGAAGCAAAAAATGTAGGTCTTATTTTTGACTATAAGATGCGTTTCACGGAGCACGTGGCAGTTCTATTAAAAAAAGCAAATGACTCATTGAAAATGTTATATTTTAATATAAGTATTTTAAATTTTAAAGTAAGAAAAAAATGTGTGAAAATCTTGTGCCCATTTTAAATTATTGCAATATAGTATACTTTCCATGTCTTGATAAGATTACGCAATATCGTTTGCAAAATATGCAAAGTAGCTGTTGCAGATTTGTATTTAAACTCAAAAAGTACAGTCATTTGTATATAACGCAATCTCGATCTACAATAATATAGATGACCAACTGAAAACAGCTTCTGTAAATAAATTTCGCAAAACGATAAAATCTCATTTCCTCTCTCTCCAAATTTTATAAGATAGCAATTGGTTTTATATGTGCGGATGTATATGTATGTGGGTATATATACACATATTTGCCTTTTCTTAGTTTTTAGTTTTAAAAAGTACATTTATTATGTTTACAAAAAATTATTTATATTATGTTTAATAATAAAAATTAACAAAGCAATTTTTATCAATTTTTACAATTTAAAAGTTATTAACAATCAAAATTAAAGGTAAATATATGTATATTATCAAATAAATAAAAATGCGGTCATTTATACGCCTTACCAATACGGTTACAATAGAAGGCATAGAAATCAAGATCATACTTTTTTGTTTGTTTGATAATTCAAACGTGGTTGAGGAATGTAATTAATTATTAATTATTTTACTTAATGTTTGTAGCATACATTGATATTACAAAATTATATTAATTGTAATAAATAATAACAAATTTTTGACAATAATTAAAAAGCATACAACGAAAAGGGGCATTTTTTCGGAATTTTCGATTTTCCGGCAATTTTTTCCATTGCACTATATATATTTTTTTTATTTATTGAAAGTGGACATAAAAACAAAAAAATGAGCCCTGTCCGAACTCCATCGGACAAGTACTTTTATGAGGAATCGCAGTTGAAAATTCCACTTTTTTTTCTTTAAATTGAATTAAACAACAACCGTTAAATATTTTGCTCCAAAAAAAAGTAGTGCTTATGTGGGACACCAAAAGGTATACGTTTACCAAGTTTGAGCTGAATCGAATTATTTTTGTGGAAGAAAAAAATAAAAAACCGAAAAGGGGATTTTTGAGTGTATCTCGCAAAATTTTGAGGTTAGTATAAAAATGCCCTCCACGCAAGTTGTAGATATTTTTATTACCTACAACATTTATATTTAACTTTTTTTGATAGGATGCGTAGTTAAGCCATGAATCGCAAGAAACCGTTTCTCACCCCTAAAAACCCACCCCATTTCACCCCAGATAACCGCAGGTGGTTCGGATTATTTTTTCTTCTTTAGTTGTGATATGTTCTAAAATATTCTGCTATCAATTTGCTGTAACGAATTATTATTATTTTTTTTAATTCTGGCACTTATCTAGCCTGGCCTAGGGCCAACTAGCCAAATTAAAGTATTTGGTATAATTTGGGGGTACTAATTTTCCTTTAAGCCACAGCTATATGGGTGTACAGAGATAGCAAAAAACTATGATTGCCATCTGAAAGTGGTGGCTAACAAAAATGGCGGCCAATCCAAGATGGCGAATGTAGACGTTTAAAAAAACGATCGTACCTTTGTAAGGTATTGTCCGATTTCAGTGTTCTTTTTTTTAAATGAGAACGTAAATTGTGAAGATTTTGTGAGTTTCCATTAATTTTTTCGATATAAGCAACCGTTAATTAGTAAATCGCGAATTAGTAAAAAATGTATTAGTTTTTACAGATAATTTGCTTGCTTATCATAAATTTTCTTACAACGTAGACGTTTTAGAAAAAAATGTTTCCAACAAATATTGTAGCACAAACGAAAAAACCAACAAGGCTGTATTGAGGAAACACCTGGAAAGCCTGATTTTACCTGAAGATGGAAATATTTCTTCATCTGCTACTGTAATTGATTGGATGGCATTAATTCAAAAATTGCATGGAGAAAATAAAACATTTGATGAATTGTCTGATACAGTTCTCGTTACGTCTTAAACGCTGGCTATTATAGCAATAGAATTGACTTGATACTTACAACGACAAATCAATCAAATCTGCGTTTTGAAAGTGGTGACAGTAAAAATGAACTAATAAAATTTCTTGTTGAAAGTTTGCAAGAAGAAAACAGGAAGATAAAGAGATCTGTGATAAGGATGTATTTGCTACTTGTGGGTGTAAATGTATCAAAATAATTGCTAATGGCATCCACGAAGAAGAAAATCTTTTTTCATCCCAAGAAGAAGCAGATACTAGGATGATGCTACATATAAAGGATGCTGCAGTAAAATTCTCAAATGTTATTTGCGTATCTGACGACGCAGATGTTTTGATTTTAGCTCTTTATATATCATCTGAAATTAGTCGGGAGAGTAACTTGTACATCAAATGTGAAACAAGGTGATGTTGAATCAATACAACTTCCTCACACGTATGCATTGAGGCCTTCTAAACATTTCTTGTCTCTTGTAATTTTTTCGTAACTTGCTAATTTTCCTTGTTTCACTCAGTTTTTCACGATAAATAATGTACTACATTTTTTGCACATTAAAAATACACGAAAATTCGAAAAATGAGCGTGGTTTTTATATATTATTATGAAAAAATATGAAACCTATATAGTTATACCATTTTTAATAATATACATAAATCACGCTCATTGTACAAAAAATGTAGTACATTATTTATCGTGAAAAATTTCCTGTAACTCGGAAAATTAGCAAGTTACAAAAAAGTGTGGGGATGAAGTAAAAAAAGGTTTTTGGTTCTTGTACACACACTAAATCACATTTATTTTTCATCCCCTTTAATAATGGGGTGGGAGTGGTAATGGGGGTGGCTAATGCCAAAAATTTTTTGAGATCTTAGCATCTCTTGTATATGGTAAATGCCCATTTTATGAACTCCTACCTGCTTGATTTACCTATTTACTCTCATTTACCCCAATTTGCCCTCCAACCCTTCGACAGAGTAAGATGAAAATATAATCTAGTTTCAAATCTCGTTAAAGTATATACGTGTACCAAATTTCAAGTCAATATCTTAAACGGTTCCAGAGTAATCATGCGCACAAAAAAAGTTACAGACAGACCGACAGACAGACAGAACTTTTTCGCTCAAACTTAAAATCTCGATGTTTCATGGCATTCTAAGCCTATTTCAACAATAAAAGTTTTCAATATTTTTTTTGTCGTTACCATACTTCCACTGGATGTGGAAGTAAAAAACCGCTGCCCAAGGAATCACTACTTCCACATCCAGATTTTCTATCCAAGTCACTCACAACGAAAAAATTTTGTATGTGGAAATAATTGTTTATGGAACTTTAATAATATAATATTTGAAATCCTCTACCTCAAAAACCCATAAAACGATACCCCACATCGGTAGTGGGGTGGGGGTGGTAATAGGGGGTGGTAGTGGGGATGGATTAAGTAAAAAAATATTTGTGGTGTCTGGTTCTCGTACACACACTAAATCACATTTTTTTTTCATCCCCTTTAATAATAGAATGGGGGTGGCTAATGCCAAAATTTTTTTTGAGACCTTAGCTTCTCCTGTATATATTAAATACCAATTTTATGGACTCTTACCTGCTTGATTTACCTATTTACCCCACATTTACCCCAATTTACCCTTCGTCGGAACAAGATGAAAATATAATCTAGTTCTAGATCTCGTTAAAGTACATATGTGTACCAAATTTAAAGTCAATATCTGAAACGGTTCCAGAGTAAACGTGCGCACAAAAAAAGTTACAGATAGACCGACAAACAGACAGACCGACAGACAGAAATTTTTTCTCAGAAACTTAAAATCTCCACGTTTCATGACATGCCTATTTGAACAATAAAAAATTTTAAACATTTTTTTGTCCTTACTTTTAATACTTCCACTGGATGTGCAAGTAATTAAAGTGGTTACATAGTACATACTTTTGGATTCATTATCTTTTCGTCAATTATTTCATATTCTTAGTATGTAATTGCATGACGAAAATTTGCTACTATGAAATTTGCCGGTAAATTGTATATACTTTATTCATATGCTTTTTACAGTCATAAAAGTATGTACAATGCTGCTACATATTTCAGCTTAGTCTGATGCGCGTAATATAGTATATACTGTTATCAAATGAAATAGAATATAGATGGCGTTAAACTGAGAAACTATGACTATCCCCAACGTGACGTCACCACGATGAAGATATGTAGACAATTTCATATTAAATAAAAAAGTGTGAATGACTGAATTCAAATAAATGATTGAAGTATTTTCAATATATTTTTTTTGCTTTAAAATGCTAGGAATCCTATCATGTAATTCAATACTTCGTCAGTATTAGCTAGAAGAGAAGTTGTTTTGATTGGTTCTCTAATAATGAGTGTTTTAAAGTATTTACCTAATTAGTACATTAGCGTGCCCAGATTAGGGCTACAATATTCATAAAGTAGGTACTGTCGTAATAAATAAAAACGTGTGTAAGTTGTGATTTGCTTAATATCTAAATAAAATTCTTTAATCATGATTTACTATCAAAGCCGAAAAAGTCGGAATTATATTGTAGTTAAATTCTAAAATTTGCTTCCTAGTTATTATAAGACATTACCACCCAGACAATTTAAAAACGCAGCTAAAGATTTTTTAATAAAAAATGCTTTTTATTCTTATGATGCATACTGTAATTTCAAAGAAATATCATACTTATACGTTAATTGCTGTTTATTTGTGAAATTTACTATTGTCTTTGTTGTTTACAACTTTTATATAATAACATGTTGAAAGTTTCACAGAGTCAGAAGTATATGACTGCATAAAAAAATTAAAGCCGAAAACCACATCGGAGCTCGATAATATACCCGTATTTATAATAAGAGACTGCGCTAATGTATTTATACACCCTTTGACCATAATCTATAATTTAGCTCTAAAAACACAAACATTCCCAAGTACTTGGAAAATGTCTAGAATTACACCAATTTTTAAAAAAGGCGATCGCAACAACATCCTGAATTATAGACCTATCACTATTATAAAAAACTTTGCCAAAATTCTTGAAATGCTTCTTCATGAATATACTTCTAATTATATGAAAAATCGCATCACTCCTTATCAACATGGCTTCACGCGTGGCAGGTCAACTGTCACCAATCTCTTATCTATTATTCAAAGTTTAGCTGACTCATTAGATGCTGGCATGCAGACGGACGTAATCTATACAGATTTTTCCTAGGCCTTCGATAAACTGGATCATAACATCCTACTGCAGAAACTTGCTAATAATGGATTTTCTCCAATACTCCTTGAATTTTTCATGTCTTATCTCACCGATAGAAAGCAACTCGTGCAATGTTGTGGTTACCAGTCTGTTGAAATAGCCTCTACCTCTGGAGTTCCACAGGACTCCAATCTGGGCCCACTATTGTTTAACATATTTATAAATGATATTGGATCTGATCTAAATGTTTCGTTTATGCTTTACGCTGACGATATGAAAATCTATTCCACTATTAACAACACAGCTGATTGCGATAATTTACAAGAAAATCTTCTCAAGATAAATCTATGGTGTTCAGAAAACAAATTACCATTAAATGTTCAAAAATATCATGTTATGTCTTTCACAAATAAATTGCATAGAATAAATTACAACTACTCAATAAATCAATCAACGTTATCTCGATCTGACACCATTCGAGATCTGGGAGTCACTTTCGATGATAAACTCACTTTCAAAAATCATATTAATAATCTAATATCAGAAGGACTTACTAGTACACTAAAGTTGCTATATATCTCGTTTGTAAGATCACTTGTTGAATACGCTTCAGTAATATGGTGTCCTTATTATGATCTCCATGTGAATGCTTTAGAAAACGTACAAAGATTCTTAAAGTATGCTTGCTATAGAGAAGACGGTGTATATCCCGCTATTGGCTTTCCTAATGATCGAATGGAGAACTGGTTATCCATCGAAAGTCTCGAGAATAGGCGTATGAAAACACAAATAATTTTCTTATATAAGCTACTGAACAGTAAAATAGACTGCAGTGATATTCTTCATCGTATTAACTTTCACGTACCTAGAATTACCTCTAGGCATTCACCAACTCTTCATTTACCGACGCCGAGAACAAACATCAAAACGTTTTCTCCTATTAATCAAATATGCGACAAATATCATAAAATTCAAGATAGAATTGACATATTCAACTGCAGTGTAGCCTCCATAAAAAAACTGTCATAAGCTGTTTTTTTGTTGTTTTGTTTCCTTTATTTTTGTTTTCGATTGTTACTTATATGTCACTTATGTTTATGCTTACATAATATCGAATTACTATGTAAATTGTATATTTATTAATTGTATTACATATGTTACCATTCTGTAATTGGGTTAACACTTGTTGAATGGTTGTATATTAAATAAATAAATAAATAAATAAATAATAATAATTTATTTATAAAGGAAAATACAAAATATAAACTTTGATACAACACTAAGCAGTACATGGCAAATAAAGTTGCCCCACGGAAGAAACCTTGCACGTGGGTTTTTCTTTACTCTAAGGAATCCACTTTTAATTTTACTTAAAATTTCATTCTAGAGTGGGCGGATAAAATTTTGTATCGATTTATTCAATTTTCTATTTCAAGGATTGCCATGATCCATCCTTGTAGAAAATGGCTGTATCATCGACAACACTAACAGCTCCCAAACCATCTACATGAAACAGGTCAATAATATGCAGCGTAAATAATATAGCTCCCCGGACTGTGCCCACATTTTCCAAAAATTTTTTCGCTAATAATGTTGCCTAGTTTTACATATTGAGTTCTTTCAATCAGATAACTCTTTAGGAGGTGGTAAGCATATCTACGAAAACCTATTCTTGTGACAAAAAGTGCCTTTGCCAGATCAACAAATATGCACAGGGCAGGTTTGCTTTCATCCATTGCCTCATAAATATTTGATGTTATATGCCATAGCATTTTGTGTTGTCCTGGTGTCCCTTTTAACTGTACTATTTATTTATATCAAATTTATAAGGTGACTTGTATAAATACTCCTATATTAAGCTTCATTTAAAGTGTTTTTGTATTTATATTTTACCTATTACTGACTTGTGTAAATGCTTTGTAAGTGTACAAACACCAATAAAATATCTATCCGTCTATCTTGTTGAAAGATCTGAAGCTACTGAACTCTATACAACAGCATACTACTCAGGCTTTGTCTTCCTAGTCAATAGACTAGTTTACAATTAGCACAATCCTGTTTACTATGGTTACATTAATATAAAGGACCTTCTGAAATTCGCCGCAGGTGTTACTTGCAAGCTGGATGGCATCCGAGATTGCATTATTCACGTGGCCTGAATTGTTTATTAAATATCAAATTTTACCACCTACGACACGAGTTTAAACTATGTGGTGAATTATTTATTTGCCAGCTTCATCCAAGAGAAGATTCCGCGGAACTACCAATATTTAAACAGTACTTCAAATCATTTGTTCCATGGCCTCGTACGTTGCTGGCGAGCAGTCGAGTGAACTTCAACAACCACTGACGGATAAATTTGATAACCTCATTTTTAATTCGGTGGAGGTATAAAATGCTCGCGTGAATGCCGAGGAAATCGTATGCGGGCAGCTCCAATTAATTTTAAATAACATTGTAAAATATTGCGGTGCACTAATTATTTATGCATGAACTCTGCAACTAGAAATTTATTAGTTTTTATTATTTTTAACTAGCCGTTCAGCAAAAACGTGGGCAGGTTAATATGCTTTTTATTCAAAGTTTCAAATATTGGAAATGGAATAAATGTTTAGTAGCCCAGTCGATGAAGGTATTTACCCACAAAATTTTGCAAACTGAGTAAACTTTTTTTAATGAATTCGTGAAAGTGTATAGAATAATATCCTGAAAAGTTTACATTTCGCTCGGATGCAGAATATAAAAAAAAAGTGAAAAAAATTTTTTTTTTCATCCATTTTTTCAAAATTTTCAAATTAAATCAAGCTAGAAAAAAATAAAAATACGGATGGATAGATCACGTATTTATGAACAAAAAGTGTGCTAACAAAATTTATCGTTTTCCCGGAAAAAACCGCTGCCCAAGGAATCACTACTTCCACATCCAGATTTTCTATCCAAGTCACCAACAACGAAAAAATTTTGTATGTGGAAATAATTGCTTATGGAACTTTAATAATATAATATTTGAAATCCTCTACCCCAAAAACCTATAAAACGATACCCCACATCGGTAGTGGGGTGGGGGTGGTGCTAGGGGTGGTAGTGGGGGTGGATGAAGTAAAAAAATATTTTGAGGTTTTTGGTTCTTGTACACACACACTAAATCACAATTTTTTTTCATCCCCTTTAATAATGGGGTGGGGGTGGTAATGGGGGTGGCTAATGCCAAAAATTTTTTTGAGACCTTAGCTTCTCTTTAATATACTAAATACCAATTTTCTGGACTCTTACCTGCTTAATTTACCTATTTACCCCAAATTTGCCCCAATTTACCCCCAACCCTTCGATGGAACAAGATGAAAATATAATCTAGTTCCAGATCACGTTAAAATACATACGTGTACCAAATTTCAAGTCAATATCTTAAACGGTTCCAGAGTAAACGTGCGCACAAAAAAAAGTTACAGACCGACAGACAGACAGACATTTTTTTTCGCTCAAACTTAAAATCTCGACGTTTCATGACATTCTAAGCCTATTTGAACAATAAAATTTTTTAAAAATTTTTTTGTCGTTATTATACTTCCACTGGATGTGGAAGTAAAAATAGTCAAGTGTAACGTTATAACTCGGAGCGGGATCCATGCGTGCATGCGCTTGAATATGCATGACTGTGACACCGACGCACTGAATTACATGTCACTAAATCAGAATTTGTTCAATATAATATGTGAGTGTTGGTTCATTTGAAAATGATGAAAATTGTAGCTTTCTGATACTTTTTTGTTTTAAACAATACAAGCAAAGGATGGATGGGAAAAATATACTTATATATACAGTGTGTCCCAGGATAAATGTAACAAGAGGTGTAATGGACCAAAAATTTTGGAATTTTGGAATGGTATTTGGGGATTGAGTCCTGCTTGTTGTAAAACTAAAGTATACCAAAAATGACTTGATTTGATATTCTAAGGGTGTTTTATAAGCAAAGTTGTAAAAATCACCACTAATAAAGTACCTTTATTTTTCAAAATATGAAAAAATTCCACTAAGAAAAGTTATTTAGAATGCAATTTATATACCTTATATACCTCTATACCAAATTTCAGGAATATAAAATTATTTTTTTGAAACTTCCCATTTTTTTTTTCAATGAACCTTTGAATTAAAACTGCATAGAAATTATTTTTTGTGAATTAATATTTAAAGTTATGTAGAAGCTAAAAGTAGGCTATGAGAAAAGCAGTGGATACACATTTATCATTTATTATTGACATATCTGTCAAACGTAGTCAATATTATCCTTAATTTCTGTTTCAAATTAACGAACCAAGCATAAAAAATTAATTAAAAATGGTACTCACAGTGCGTGAAAAAATTTATATTGTGCAATGCTACGGAATTGGCGGTGAAAACTAGCTAAGAGAAGTGGTAAGCCAATTTAATTTGAAATTTCCAAACACTGATTTGTTATAACATGAAAAGAAAAATAAAAGCATATGATGAAGACAATGTTGGGGCTATTATAGCTCATGCCTCTGTTATAAAAAATCCTAGGATGAGAGATCAGTTCTTATTAATATTAGCAAGTCTGAACTCCAAAGAATTTACAAGGTAAAGAAAATTAGGTCATATAAAGCAAATTTTAAACATACACTTGAAGAGGGAGATGACGGTCGTAGGTGGGATTTTTGTTTGACCATTGGAGAAAAAATCATGGAAGAGAGATTTTTTCATCATTTCATAATTTTCTGAGATGAATCCACATTCACAACCAATGGTGTTGTTTCATCTCAGAATTGTCGGTTTTGGGCTTCTGAAAATCCAAATTTTAGAATTCATTGTAGAAGACAATATTATAAAAAAGTGAATGTGTGGTGTACCATTTCTTATCACGTTGGAGTTATTGGACCTTATTTCATTGAGGGAAGGTTAAACCAGCCCACTTATTTACAGCTTCTTGAAAGATTTTCTGAAGAACATTTAAATATTTTAAGAGATATGCCTTTAGTTCATTTTCAACATGATGGTTGCCCTGGCCACTCCACAGAAATGGTTAATCGGTGGTTGAATTTAAATTTTGGAGAAAATGGGATTGCCAGGAATGGACCGATCAAGTGGCCGGCGAGACCCCCAGACCTATCTATTTGGATTTCTTTTTATCCTCAAGCAGTTGGTTTACGCTGAACCACTTCCTAACGATGTAGCAGTATTGAAGCAGAGAATTACAAATGCCGTAAACTCCATACCGTTAGATCATATTCGAAACAGTTTTAAGGACTTCAGGCGAAGGATCGAAATGTGTGTGGATGTGGGTGGTAGCTACGTCGAATAATAAAAAAATTGTAAACATTGTTTTGTATTGGTCAATAATTAATTTGTTTCTAAATCTGTTATGTTTTTGACATTTATTACTTGTTATAATTTTTAAACCTCATTAATCTTCTGTTAGTAATTGTTAACATTATACCTTCTTACATCTCGTATATTCAAATTTTTATTTACCAGTAGCCTACTTTTTGAGATGATTAACATTTGCTCCTACACTTTACCTACTACTTAACTTTAAATATGAATTCAACTCTTAATTCGCAAAAAAATGGGAAGTTTCAAAAAAATAATTTTATGTTCCTGAAATTTGGTATAGTGGTATAAAATTGCATTCTAAATAACTTTTCTTAGTGGACTTTTTTCATATTTTGAAAAATAAAGGTACTTTATTAGTGGTGATTTTTACAACTTTGCTTATAAAACACCCTGTAGAACACCAAATCAAGTCATTTTTGGTATACTTTAGTTTTACAAGCAGGACTCAATCCCCAAATACCATTCCAAAATTCCAAAATTTTTGGTCCATTACACCTCTTGTTACATCTATCCAGGGACACACTGTATATTATCACGCCCGAACTTAATTGTCGCAATAAAAAAATACAAAAAAAAAAATAAAAACCCATCAAAAAAGTTCTTTCCTCATTGAGAACTGTTAAAAAGTATGTAACACATATTAAGTTAAGTAACGAGGATTCAAAAAAAAATTACATATCAAATCATTTTAATTTCCTTGCTTGATGATTTTTTTGATAAATATATGTATTGGAGGCTGTAAGTTGTCAAGAAATTGACCCATTGGAAATAGGGACTGCAATACCGGTTAACCGGTTATCGGGACAAAAAACACATGATGATAATTACCGGTTATTTTAATTATTTACCGGTTATTTCGGTAAATTCTAAACTTACGATATGTCACGTATTCAACGTTCCTATTTATGTCAGTGACTAGTATTCACTAAATACAGAGTGACTGTCCCAACACTGAGCACTTTTAACAATAAATACATAATATTATAAAAAGTAAAATCCAAATACCAAGCCCTAAGAAATACAAGAGAGACATTGACAATATCTTGCGTCAGCAAATTGAATATTTCACTGCCGCAAATATCCGTGGAATACATTTAGAAGTATGTTACTACCAATTCTTATTAACTTATAGACCCACCAATATCGATTGATGAAGGGCTTGTTCAGCTGGTGGTATTCTATGCACAAATATCAGACGACTAATATCGATATCGCTTTGAAAAAAATAACCCTTTTAACGGACTATTTTTAAAAAATATTGTATTTTTAGATTAGGTATTCAGTAAATGCCCTATTTGAGTTTATGTTTATAATTTTTGTTATTTAAGTTGATATTTTTGTTATTTACCGAATAATTATTTATTTAAATTTATTTAATTTATATTTTTTCCTTTTGATAAAAAACCTTTTAAGTTTGTTCATTATATTAAATATACATATATAAAAATGTTTTTTGTTAAATTTAGATAATATTGTACATGGAAAAAGACAATTGCCATTTTCGCCACCCTAATCATTCATTCTAAAAATTACCGGTAAATACCGGTTAACTGGTTATTTACATTTTTATTTACCGATTTACCGGTTATTAAAACTTCCGGTAAATTGCAATCCCTAATTGGAAAAAATAAAATATCACTATTTCGGAAAAAATGTATATTTTTCGAATGTTCAAACACAAAATCATTTACTCGTATGCATTTTTTCGAAAATATTATCAATCAGATCATGATAAGAAATTGCGATTTTCACGATCTTATCCTTATAACTATGAAAATACATTTGATTGTTTTGAATATAAATTCTGGAACTTTTCCAATACATTAACAAATGTATAAGGAATCCACTGGATATAGCTGAAATGTGGATAGGTGTACCGTATCTGTAATAAATACAATACAGTAAAGGCACGTAAAAATTCATGCGAGCGATTCAGCGGCTGTGTGGTGTCTGTGTATGCATTGATAATTATATATTTTCCCTCCATACTCACTATTTATCCTCCTTTTCACTAAGAAAAATGTTTAAAACGTGTAATCAGAAAGAAAAAAAAGCTTTATTTTACCCGATAGAACAGCTAAGAATTTTTAGAGGTTCCATAGTATGCATTTAACCGTGCGCTTGGCCGTGCAGAGTGACAAAGTTACTTCACTATTTTTTTCCAGGAATACCGTGGCTTTAGAGATAAATTTTATTAGTATATTTTTTGTTCAGAAACACATGGTCTATCCACCTGTATTTTTTATTTTTTCCTGACTTAATTTCTAAATTTTGAAAAAATGGACAAAAAAAATTTTTTTTTCACTTTTTTTCATGTTCTGCATCCGAACGAAATGTAAACTTTTCAGGATATTATCCTATACACTTTTACGAACTCATTAAAAAAAAATAATCAGTTTGCAAATTACTTCCACATCCAGTGGAACTATAGTAACGACAAAAAAAAATTTACAAATCTTTATTGTTCAAATAGGCTTAGAATGTCACGAAACGTCGAGATTTTAAGTTTGAACGAAAAAAAAAATTTCTGACTGTCTGTCTGTCGGCCTGTCTGTCTGTCGGTCTGTCTGTCTGGCGGTCTGTCTGTCTGTCGGTCTGTCTGTCTGTCGGTCTGTCTGTCTGTAACTTTTTTTGTGCGCACGTTTACTCTGGAACTGTTTGAGATATTGACGTGAAATTTGGTACGCATATGTACTTTAACGAGATCTAGAACTAGATTATATTTTCATCTTGTTCCGTCGAAGGGTTGGGGGGTAAATTTGGGTAAATTTGGGGAAAATAGGTAAATCAAGCAGGTAAGAGTCCATAAAATTGATATTTAGTATATACAAGAGAAGCTAAGGTCCCAAAAAAAGTTTTGGCATTAGCCACCCCCATTACCACCCCCACCCCATTATTAAAGGGAATGAAAAAAAAATGTGATTTAGTGTGTGTACAAGAACCAGAAACTTCAAAATATTTTTTTACTTCATCCACCCCCTCCACCACCCACCATCACCACCCCCACCCCGCTACCGATGTGGGGTATCGTTTTATGGGTTTTTGGGGTAGAGAATTTCAAATATTATATTATTAAAGTTCCATACACAATTATTTCCACATACAAATTTCTTTCGTTGTGAGTGACTTGGATAAAAAATTTGGATGTGGAAGTAGTGATTCCTTGGGCAGCGGTTTTTTTGTGGGTTTCACTATAAAATGTTCTCTGTCGTCTGGGCTATGGCTAGAGTCGCCACTGTTCATGTCTGGTTTTACATGAGTGATAATCAGCCATTATATGAAACATTAATATTATTTTGTCGCATATATTAGACAAATATAAAAACATTGTAAGGAACAGTTTCTTTTCAATACATTTTTGCTTACAAGTATCTCGTAAATGCATGTTGAAAATCAATCTTAAGATTATTTTTTGGATAACAGATATTTTGCCAACAGTGGATCTAACATAAGACTTTTTTTTTCCTAATATAACCCAAGGATTCATCCCGCACAGTGGATATTTATAAATGAAACGTTTTTTCTTTTTTTCTGGGCAGCTTTGTATAAAGACAATTTAACCACCTGTATTCGAAAGGAGCCTTTAATATGAAAGATCCTGTCAACACGTTGTTCCGCATACAGACTCGTAAAGTCGTCGTTTTCCAGATCAAGGTTGATTTTTATTCCCCTCGTATTGAGATTAACGCCAGCGCAAGAAAAAAAACATTAGATCAAGGAGTTTTATAAAACGTAACGTCGAAAGCCAGTCTTTCATGCAACGGCAAAGGACGGAATCTCGAAGGAAGAGTAAAGAGAATTCATTTTCTAAGGACTGGGGCGCGTGCACTTCTAACGAATAACGGGTTTTATTCTGGGAATCGAATATATCTTCGTTGGACGACTGATCCTGGACTGTTTTTACTTGGTTTTGTTGGGAAGCCGGATGGAAATTAAAATGAAATACAAGGATGGTCGGAAGGTGGTTTATTTATTTCCGGTCTAATAGGGAAATATATAAGTTTTTTTAAACAATATGTGTTGGTTTGTAAGGGGAGGTGAAATATCCAAATTCAGGAGGGAAATGAAAATTTCTTTCCACACAGCTCGGTTTTTGAATGGAACATGTTTTCAACATTTTAAATAAAATGTCAAAAGTCCTTATGTATGTTTCACTTGAAATGGTAACAGACCAATAACTTTTTAATTTTTTTTCCGATATGAATTAAATTTTAAGTATGGAACAAATTAGGATCTACTTATGACCAGAAGAACATTCACCTCCTACAAATGCAAAGCCACCTTCAGTACTAATATATGCGGAGAAAATCAAAAAATCATATTATGCATATTTTTATCGGAAAATTTTGTTAATGAAACTTGTTCAGAATTGTCCAAAAACCTTAAGTTCAAAATGTAATCAAAATAAAAATATATATAAATTTTGAATAAAATAATGTTCAAGTTCGAAAATTTCATATTAATGGGTTTTTTTGTTTAGAAAACTGTACTATGACAATTTTGTTTGAAATTAAACACCAACTACTAGGTAGTTGTCAAGCAATTTACAGTTTTTTTTTTAAATAATTATTTTTTAAATTTTTATTTTTCAATTTTTTTAGTTTGATTAAATTTTTGGCATAAGGTTTTTGAACAATTCTAAACAAGTTTCGTTATCAAAATTTTCCGATAAAAAAATGCCTAATATGATTTTTTGTTTTTCCGCATATTTTGGTACCGCAGGTGGATTTGCATTTGTAGGAGGCGAATATTTTTCTGGTCATAAGTAAAATCTAATAGGCCTGTCCAACACGCTGTCACTTTGCTTTGTTTGTACTACAGCAGCCAATTTTGTTGATAAGTTAGGGTTTTCGACATGCCTAAAGGGCACCATACACGTTCAGTAATCTCATTACCTGAATTTTCGCGTTTTTTCAATCATACTTAATTCAATAATTATAGCTAGATATGCTTTTTCTTAAATAATGGACATGTAAGGTGTCAAAAATAATGACAGGGAATGATGTGGAAATTTTTAATAATGATGTTTCTGTAATGATCTGCTGGAATGACATTATTGCTAAACGTGTATGGTGCCCTTTAGGCCTGACAAAAACCCTAACTTACCAACAAAAGATGGCTGCTGTAGTACAAACAAAGCAAAGTGACAGTGTGTTGGACTGGCCTATTTGTTCTGCACTTAAGTAAAATTTGATTTAAATCGAAAAAGAGATAAAAAAGTTAAGTGAAAACACTGTAGATACCTACTGGAGCTTTAAATATTACAAGGGGTCAATTGTAAAAAAAAATCTCATATTTTTCAAATATCTCTGAAACTATTACCTTTATGCCAGAAACGTTTATTATCAAAATTGTAGCTTTCAAAATTTACAATAAAAGAGATTTTATGGATTTCGTTTAGTAGAAATGATACTTTACAAGAAAAATGGCTGATAAAAAAATTATGCGTCGATATTTTCCAAAATTTATGTATTATATTCATTGTTCTGTTCATGGTTTTATCATTATTTACCACCGTTATTTAAAATACAAAGCTCATACCTCTTTATTAAATTATTTAAACAATTAGAAACAGAGCTATTATTGTCCCTGTTTCATTCGTAAATTGTTTCCCAATTTTAGTTTTAATTATTTCAACATTCTAATTAATACCATAATTCACTTTGTGCTTTAAATACTCCCTCAAAAATGCATCGAAAGGTGTTAAATCAGGTCTGTTTGGTGGCCGTGGAACTGGACCGCCACTACTGATCCAAATGTAAAATTGACAATTTAAATGCTCCCTGACTTCCAAAACACTGCGTGGGATCGCTCTGTCCTGCTGACAAATTACCTCATTAAGTTCCTCATCAGAAAAGAGTTCATCTAAAAGCTCTGCTACCTCTGGCAGAATTATTCCTAAATATGTTTCCCGTGTTAGGGTAAAATTTAAAAAAATTGGCCCTACAATTTTATCTTTAAAAACTCCACACCATAATCGATTTTCTACCGGATTTTTTAATTTCAACAACTTTCTTTGTCGTTGATTTTTTTTTCTCCCACGAATGTCTATTTTTCCTATTGACGCCCCTGTTGTAGAAAACGATGATTCATCTGTCCATAATATATATTTAAGAAAATTAGAGTTTCCATCCAGTCTTTGGATCATTTGCTGACAAAATTCTAACCGTTTTCGCTTGTGATCTTCTGTAAGCTCCTGTACCGATAATAATTTATATGGCCTATAGTCATTCTTTTTTTTTATCGGTACCCTATTTTGCTTATTTAAAGTACGCCCCAGAGTGTTTAAATCCAAATTTTAAAAACGCGCGTGTTTGTTTTTAAAGTTACTATGGCAACATCAAAGGTAAGCAAGTACAACTCGTTCATCTGTATCTGTTACCTTTTGCTCTTCCATCCATTTGATGAACTTGTATTCTTTTTTATAAGCGTCTTCCGATTTTTGCGGTATTAACCTGCCTTTCTATTTAAGTAATCAATGTTAGAACTCATTTTAAAGCAATATACAATCAGTGACAACTGTAGTGACAATAATTAATCCTATGTGATAGATTGCAAATTAATTTTTGTTTTCTCATTTTCATGACACTGACAGGTATCCTGATGTCACATCACGAATTCAACCATTTTACATTCTTAATTCTTATTTCCATTTTTTGTAGTAATAATACCAGTATTTATGATTTCAAAGTGTACCAATAAAAAAAATAGCGTAAAGTATTCGTGGATAACTGGTCTTTAAAACACTTGCTCTATTTCGAGCACTCCGGCTGCGCCGTCGTGCTCGAAAAATCGCGCGTATTTTAAAGACCTTAATATCCACTTATACTTTAATATACTATTTTAGTTCTTTGAATTTTGGAGTAACTTAAAGTTCACGTCATGCATTCCATAAACTAGTTTCAGAATTTTCTAAAACAAATTTATTATATAGTCAAACATCTCAAGAAGGCTATCAGAATACATATTTTTAGTCATAGATGCTTTGTTTTACAGTATATTTAGTAGTAATACGGACGCGGTAATAAAAACTTCAGATTTATTATTGACTTTTAATTTTGATAAAATAAATTATAGTTTTCTTCTAAAATTATCAGTTTCTCTCACATGATTCAAGTATTTAAGAATGTGTTTTCACTAGGAGCCGGACAATTTGGTTATAATGCTATATATTCTCTTCTTGCAGCTTTTTTATTTTTATTATTTTTAACATAAGGTAAAATATATGGAACTTTTCTGCTTCCTTGATCAAATAATAATACGAAATCTTAAACTGTAACAATGTTGTCATAGTATCATCAGTCACAGTCTACTGCGTAAGAGTAATTACTGCGCTTCCTTCAGTGACCGTAAAACACCTATATGCATATATTTGGAGCATTTTTAATGTCCGATATGTCAAGAAATATTACAGCTAGACCTATCAACTCTTATATATTTGAAATCAGGGAAAAAATATCTAAAATAATATGTAAAAACATACTGGGTTTTCCATTTAAAAAACAACCTTCATTGTTATATCACGTGACCTATGCAAGCATTGTTTCTTTAATTGCATTTGAAAAATTTATATATACAACAGTGCCGCTTCTAGGTCATGAGACGCCTTCGTGCTTTGGCGTCCTTTTCTGGGGGGCAAATACTATAAAATTGGCTTTTTGGCGCCCCATAGCCTAATGCGCCTTCGTGCGTGGCACGAAATGGCCCCCCGTTAGACGCGGCCCTGATATACAACCCTACAATTTTTACTCGAAACTTATTTTTATTTTCAATAATAAGGGGAATAAAAGGGGGTCAATATATAATGAATAACCCTGTACATACTTGGTAAGCACAATTTAAGCAAAAAATTAAAAAAGCAAATATAAGAATGGAAATCTATCAATGACTCTTTTGTTAATACATTAAAACGATCGTTACAATAACGCTCCAACTTTTCATGAAGTAGGTAATTATATAGGAGAAACTGGTTGTGCATTCTAAACTAGATACAAAGAACATTTAGACTTCACAAAAATGATTCAAATTTTTCAGACCATATTTTACAAACAGGCCACAATTTTTTAAAATCAATAATGTCAATATATTTATATCACGCAAACAAGAAAATAGGTTTAAATTAAGTTTATTAGAATCAATGGAAATATACAAATTTAAGAAAATTACTTATTTAATGAACAATTGGAGCTCTGTTATAGTTCTACTATTAATATCTAAGTCATATTCGTATTAGGAAAACTTTCATTGATAAATTAGTATTAGCCTATTACTTCTATTCTTAGAAAATTCCATTATATTAATTGTTTATTGATCTCACCATAATTTCTCAGTAAATTTAAATATTGTGATAAATTTCTGATAAAAAATCAAGTAAAGTGCTTTTTGTATCTCATTAAAGATTCAGCTCTATATATATTCCACAATGGAATCTGTTTTTTTGTAAATGTTTAAATCGTCGTACAAAACGGGGCAATAACTAATACTGGAGAGACAGAATAATATTTGGTGCCCGCATGTTATCTCTAGATATAAAAAGATTGTGAGGCCTGTCACTCCAATCGTTTTTCTATGGAGTCATCACAAAACGTCGTGCAAGACGTTATGAATAAAAGGAAGTGAACTAAAAACAGAATTTGTCTGAAAATTTCACACCTCACTTTTTTAAGCAAGTTTGTTCTTGGTTTCGTTACCATAGCAACCCAAAAAATTCCGGAAATTTTCATCCTCCAAGAATCCTGAACGAAATTAATAAGTGGAAATTTTTCTATCAAATGATTGACATATATGATCATATTTGACATTTGCTTTTACATAAAAATGAAATTTTATTTGTCATATTAAACGAGATAATTATAAAAAAACATTGAGCTGGTGAAACAACATTTTATTTCATGTTTAATTATGATACTGAATATTTCAAATGTGTTTGAAAATCCTTTAAAAACTCCTCGCGTTTCAATGGTGAATACATCGGTGAAGAATCTATATCAATTAAATGTCTATGCTTGACTACATAAATATAATATTTTGAAACCATTTTATTTAACTTATCTTTTCTAGTTCGTGAAAACTTAGTTGAAATTTCCAGTAGCTTTCTCTGTACTACACTGAATAACTTCTCATTTTGGTTTTCGTCCATATTACACTTTTCAAACAGGTATGATAAGTAGGTATGATAAGGTAGGTAGGATAACAGGTATGATAAAACATGAAAATAACCTAAAAAAACAATGTTCCTCATATTTTAGTGAACAAAACTTATTTCATAACATGCAAATAGAGTTATCTTAAACAATTTTCTGTAATTTTTGAAACTAAAATGGGTGAAAAAGATATTATTTATCTATTATACGAGTATAGGTATTCCGTTTGACCCAAACTCGAGCCCAAACTATTGTAACATTAGAAAATATAAGAAAAACAGAATTCCACCCATTTTAGTGAAGAAAACGTAATATCAAACATTTCATGTAGTAGTTTTTTGCAACTAAAATGGGTGGAAATATTTTTTTTAACATTGCATATACAGTGTGTCCCAGGATAGATGTAACAAGAGGTGTAATAGACCAAAAATTTTGGAATTTTGGAATGGTATTTGGGGATTGAGTCCTGCTTGTTGTAAAACTAAAGTATACCAAAAATGACTTGATTTGGTGTTCTACAGGGTGTTTTACAAACAAAGTTGTAAAAATCACTACTAATAAAGTACCTTTATTTTTCAAAATATGAAAAAATTCCACTAAGAAAAGTTATTTAGAATGCAATTTTACACCTCTATACCAAGTTTCAGGAATATAAAATTATTTTTTTGAAACTTCCCATTTTTTGCGAATTAAGAGTTGAATCATATTTAAAGTTGTGTAGGAGCAAATGTTAATCATCTCAAAGAGTAGGCTATTGGTAAATAAAAAATTGAATATACGAGATGTAAGAAGGTATAACGTTGATCGAACTAATTGTAAAATAAGAAACAATTACTAACACAAGATTAATGAGGTTTAAAAATTATAACAAGTAATAAATGTCAAGAATATAACAGATTCACAAACAAATTAATTATTGACCAATACAAAACAATGTTTACAATTTTTTTATTATTCGACGTCCACATCCACACACATTTCGATCCTTCGCCTGAAGTCCTTAAAACTGTTTGGAATATGATCTAACGTCATTTGTAATTATCTGCTTCAATACTGCTACATCGTAAGGAAGTGGTTCAGCGTAAACCAACTGCTTGAGGCGATCCCATAAAAAGAAATCCAATATTGATAGGTCTGGGGATCTCGCCGGCCACTTGATCGGTCCATTCCTGGCAATCCAATTTTCTCCAAAATTTAAATTTAACCATTTCTGTGGAGTTGCCAGGGCAACCGTCATGTTGAAAATGAACTAAAGGCATATCTCATAAAATATTTAAATGTTCTTCAGAAAATCTTTGAAGAAGCTGTAAATAAGTGTGCTGGTTTAACCTTCCTTCAATGAAATAAGGTCCAATAACTCCAACGTGATAAGAAACGGCACATCAGACATTCACTTTTTTATAATATTGTCTTCTACAATGAATTCTAAAATTTGGATTTTCAGAAGCCCAAAACCGACAATTCTGAGATGAAACAACACCATTGGTTGTGAATGTGGATTCATCTGAGAAAATTATGAAATGATGAAAAAATCTCTCTTCCATGATTTTTTCTCCAACCTACGGCCGTCATCTACCTCTTCAAGCGTAGGTTTATAATTTGCTTTATATGCCCTAATTTTCTTTGCCTTGTAAATTCTTTAGAGTTTAGACTTGCTAATATTAATAAGAGCTGATCTCTCTCATAGTGGCATCCTAGGATTTTCTATAACAGAGGCATGAGCTATAATAGCCCCAACATCGTCTTCATCATATACTTTTATTTTTCTTTTCATGTTAAGAACACTACCAGTAGCCAGAAACTTTTTAATTATTCTCATAGCCTGAGTACGTGACAAAGCAGTTTGGAAATTTCAAATTAAATTTGCTTACCACTTCTCTTAGCGAATTTTCACCGCCAATTCCGTAGCATTGCACAATATAAATTTTTTTACGCACTGTGAGTACCATTTTAACTTAATTTTTTATGCTTGGTTCGTTAATTTGAAACAGAAATTAAGAATAATACGTTTGACAGATATGTCAATAATAAATGATAAATGTGTATCCATTGCTTTTCTCATAGCCTACTTTTAGCTTCTACATAACTTTAAATATTAATTCACAAAAAATAATTTCTATGCAGTTTTAATTGAATGGTTTAAAATAAAATACTAATTTATTGAAAAAATGGGAAGTTTCAAAAAAATTATTTTATTTTCCTGAAATTTGGTATGAAGGTATAAAATTGCATTCTAAATAACTTTTCTTAGTGGATTTTTTTCATATTTTGAAAAATAAAGGTACTTTATTAGTGGCGATTTTTACAACTTTGCTTATAAAACACCCTGTAGAACACCAAATCAAGTCATTTTTGATATACTTTAGTTTTACAACAAGCAGGACTCAATCTCCAAACACCATTCCAAAATTTTTGGTCTATTACACCTCTTGTTACATCTATCCTGGGACTCACTGTATATAGATAATATTTTCTTTACTTTTGTTTCCAAAACGCGACATTTTACTAACTCTTATACTTATGACACAACAATACTAATTCCGATGCGTTCCTGTCATTTTGTAAACAAAACTCATTTATGGCCTACTAATCTTATACCTTGTTATGTCATGAGGGGTCTACACACGATCCAGCGGCAGGGAGCCAGCCTTGTCGGCATGCTTTGAACTCATTCGTAAAAGTGAACTGGTCCGCTGGAATTCCAATGATCTTCAAAGCGTACCGACAATGTCGGGTCCCTGCCGCTGGATCGTGTGTAGACCCCTTTAGAATAATCTTAATGTCAGTTGAAATTAGGATTTATTTAATTTATTTAGGTATGAAATTTCTAACCAAATCCCCTGCGTTCATGAATTAATTGCAGGAAATTTTTCTCGTACACGAATTTTTTAAGAAAATTACACTCGTCGCTGCGCAGCTCGGGATAATTTTCAAAAAATTCATGTACTCAAAATTTCCAGCAATAATTCAAGCACTTGAGAGATTATCAGTGAAAATAACCAATATTAATTATGATAGTTCGTCGTGCAACAGTTAATTTTCAGTTTATGTTGGATATGTCTATAGGAATTAAACAAAAATAAGATTGTTAATAACAAAATAAACGAAGGTGGAAATATTATTATATAGTATCATAAACATAAACGATCCTACACTGACGAACTATTTACTTTGTCGTCGAAGGACTTTTCTATATCTAAAAACTCTCAATGTTCATTGGGAAACCCAACTCCTCAAGCTTGAGCCTTTGCCAGATAATAATTCCGACACGCCAAGTATAACTTGTTGATTTTGGAATACTACCCTGATGTGTAACATTCAATTCCGTGCGGATTTTCAAAATAAATTTACGTTACCATGTTTCCGCTCGCATAGAAACCGCGTACGTCCCGACATGTCGAGATTAATTTATTTACCTGTAGGATCCTATCCTCATTACGGGAACGTCGATCATTTTACGTGCATCTTCCACTCGGAATACAAATAGGGATTGAATAATAAACCGTCGCCTAGCGATGTTAGGCGGGGGGAAGGAACTTCATCACGGAAAACTGAAATGTTAAAATGATGATGAGGACTTTTTCCTCAAATAGGAATCCTATTAAATCCAGCTATTTCTAATGGCGTTTCTAAAAATCGCTTTTAGTTTAGGAACATTTTATTTCTAATAAAAAATCCGGTTGATTAATGTTTCCCAATTTTATGCATCAGTCCATGGTGGTTGCTGCCCGTTGGGACTAATAGACTGGCGGTACATGACCAGTCAGGTGCAACGTTTTTAAAATGTATGCCAATCATATATATGAATGAAATTACCATGAATATGCCAGAAATGCAAATTTTAGGCAGTCGTCGCGTGCAGAAGGGTGTGCAAATCGATTTTTTTTGTTTTTTTTTTAAATTTTAAAATGGATGCCAATAGTGCCAAACGAAAAGCCTTGAAAAAAAATCCAAAATCAAGAACACCGAAAAATTTTACGATTTGATGTGCGCATTAACAGTTGTTTTGCGCGCGGAAACTGCCTGTCAATGTATTTTCGCTGGATTCTTTTTCACGGCTTATCGTTTGGCACTATTGGCATCCATTTTAAAATTAAAAAAAATACAAAAAAAAAACAAAAAAAATCGATTTGCACACCCTTCTGCAAGCGACGACTGCCTAAAATTTGCGTTTCTGGCATATTCATGGTAATAGACCGAATGCATGTAGGCGGCGTCAGAGTCGCGTTTGGGTACTGCAACATAACCTCATTTTCTGTGCATCTTTGTTTACTACTCCTTTAAAAATGCCAAGCAATTATTGTGTGCCTGAATGCACTTCCTATTATTAAAAAAATAAAAATTTAAAGTTTCACCAGTTCCCAGTATGCAGCAATTTTAGAAGAAAGTGTATCGTTGCTCACAAATTACAAAAAAGCCCATTTGGTGTGTTCAAAACATTTCACAGACCGAATGCATGTAGGCGGCGTCAGAGTCGCGTTTGGGTACTGCAACATAACCTCATTTTCTGTGCATCTTTGTTTAATACTTCTTTAAAAATGCCAAGCTTTTCTTTTAGTTCAACTAAACTATCCATTTTCCGTAGGTTTCAAATAAACAAACTTATTTCAACACATCAAAACTACAAAGCACAGAACACAATGAATAGAGTACCCAAAGCCGATCGGTAACCGCCTGGCGGCGAAATATTTTACTAAACCTATGCATTCCTCCTATTTCATTCATATATATGATTGGCATACATTTTAAAAACGTTGCACCTGACTGGTCATGTACCGCCAGTCTATAATTGTAACTCCAACTCGTTAAAGTCTAGTACGATTGTCTGACAATCTGAGGATATCTTATATTTTACAAAATGGTGAATAGCGTATACGATTCATTTTCTTTTTTTGTGGCACTGAGTTCTCTTATTCTCGAAAGATCTGTGCAATGGCCGTTTTTTACGTTTTCGTCCTCTCTCAGGGATATCTTGCGCGAGCATCCAGCAATAATCAGCCATCATATGTTTATCCGAGCTGCCTTGATATCGACGCTCCATATCCTTGACGAACTGGTGGAATCCTTCACCCTGCTCTTCACTGAAATCATCAAGTCAATATGAGAAACCAAGAAATGTAATTTAAGATTCATCAAGCAGCCCATTTCCTGTAAATTATTTCATTATTCGATCACAACTTAAATTAGCTATCTAGAGGTATATCATATGTCATATTTATCTCTACAAAAAAGGTTAATTTTCGAAAAATTTAATACATTTGTGAGAAGGTCATGGAAAATTATTAACAACAACAACACTTCTTGTAATATCAAATAATTTTGCCAAAAATAGGAAAACTAAACTACAATAAATGTTCGAATTGTCTTCAGTTGACATCTATGCATATTTATCGCATTTCTAATATTTATTGAGAAGGCCATGGTAAAAGAAAGACAATCGAAATAATCGTAAAAGTCAAAAACTAATTTATTTCATACTGTCCGGTAAATGACTATTTCCCAGTATCTGATACTGTAATGTGTTACCTAGCAACACTATTATAGTCCGGTAAACTCTAAGGTGGCGTATGTATGAGTTGGTAACACGACGTACGATCTGGTATGCGATGCGCATAAAGCTATCACAGTGACATAGAGATGAACTAGTTCCGTATGTCTTATTCTCGTAGTTTATATGATGAAGCGACCTTTGGACGCGCCGCCAGCTTAGAGTTTACTCGACTATATATTATTTGTTTCCATTGACAAAACAATCCATATTCTTTTTGATATCTATCTGATGATTTTTTCGGGATTAATTTTTCCGTTGCTTCTACAGATTTATTTAAAATCTCCTCCGAAATCTCCATAATACCCTCCAAAACAATGCAAAAATTATGGTTTTATTTATTTGACAGAACTAAATTTCAATGATTATTAATCCACTGCATTTAGGATTTTTCTTCAGACCAATTCATAAAAAAGCAAATGTTGGTTTTCCAGGTAGGTTCGGGTGTCCTTAATAAGGTCTCAAAAGCCCCGAAGTGGAAGTGTAAGGATAAAATTTGGCAACGTTGTAAAGGGCTAAAATCGTGCTCGAAAACGAATTTTTCGAGATATCTCGGTTTTCATTGCCTCTACGACAAAAATACATTAAACCAAAAAGAAAGTTATGGAAATTCTCTATAAAAAAGATAGAGGGTCTTTTTTTCGTATACACAATAGTTTTCTTGAAAATCTTGCATTGAATTTGAACTTATGGGATATTATGGATAATTTAAGTACTCTATTCCACACCACCCTTGAGGTTGAGTACTTGGCCCCTTTTTCTCATGTGGTTTCCCCGGTAGGCCTAATCCACGACTGTCATACTTATTAAAATGTTGTCAAATTAATAATTTCAAGTCAATCTGAGAACTTTCAGTCACTGCTTCAGTGACGGCGTCTATTTCTGACGAGTTTTCAATCGGTTCAGCATTCAAGCAAGATTTTCCATGGCAGTTGCCGCAAACTGGTGAGCAATTAAGTCCCAACCTCCGACAGCCACACAATGGTCCACAACCTTTCGTACAGTTGCAGAAAATCATCTTCAGAAGGCAATCAGGCGCAGGAAGTTGGAATGTTGTTTTTGGCCACAATATGGTATCTTTCAACATTTCTGTACTTGAAAAAAACACGAAATAGATGCTGTTGAACTGCGTCATGAGTGGGTGGTAATGAATTCAATTTCACTGGTTTGCTTTTGCTCACAGCTTTAATAAAGCAAGAATACCGATAGTTATCGATGGAAACTTCTTTAACTGGAGCGTTATATATTGCGAGGAAAAATGTTATCCCATTCGAAGTAACTATGTCAGTCTTGCTGAAAACTTCAGCTACAAGTTTCAAGTCCCACCGTTTTTTCATCACTTTCAAAGCTGCAGTCTTGCCTTTATTAAACAGAGCAGATATAGTGTCACACCCAGAGAATGCGTGCAGAAACAATATGTGATCTCGAAAACCTTTATGGTGATCAAAGCTTCGTGAAGAATAAATTTTTCGTTGGACCTTCCCTCTGCCTGGTTTGAGGAGAAAAATTTCTTTATTAATAGATGTGCGAGCAGTTAAAATTATAGGAAGATCCACATATTCCCCAACCACAACTGTAGTATTTTTACAGCCAATAAAAACAGCCACAAATAAGTTTTTTGATTTTTGGTATGACTTACTGGAATTTTTCAAGAAAACTATTGCGTATACGAAAAAAGACCTTGTATCTTTTTTATAGAGAATTTCCATAGCTTTCTCTTTGGCCTGATGTATTTTTGTCGTAGAGGCAATGAAAACCGAGATATCTCGAAAAATTCGTTTCCGACACGATTTTAGCCCTTTACAGCGTTGCCAAATTTTATCCTTACACTCCCATTTCGGGGACTTTTGAGACCTTATTAAGGACACCAGAACCTACCTGGAAAACCAACATTTGCTTTTGTATAAATTGGTCTGAAGATGCGGCTCATTTTTCACTAAATGCAGTGGATTATATAGCTTTTTATTCATTTTAAAAGGGATTATAAAGACAGAATGAAATAAAATATTATACGATACACGTCCGGTAGGTGTCATTAAAGTACTCGTTTATATTCCAGAGTCGGTTCCTGCGTCGCCTCGTTGGTAAAACAACTCTTACTGTAATATGTCACCTACCGGACTTATAACGTAAATTACTATTGTGTGTTAATTGTGAGTAAGCATTGTTAAAAGTGGTCCAATAGAGTAATGGTGAAAAATATGACATGATTAAGTATTTTATAGGATGCGGAGAAGATTCAAATTTAGCTTCCGAGCTTTATTTTAATAGGTAAGTATTTGACAGCAAAGCTTTGTGCCAAAAGTGCTGCCTAAACAATATTTCTAGATATCCAGAAAAGAGACAGCCAGACATAGAAATATTTAAAAGGCCACAACAAAATTTAAAAGAGTTTGGATCATTTGTAAAACCTCGAGCAAAAATATATAATGAAGCAGGTAGAGAAGCAGTAGAAAATATCGTTTTAGAAACTGTAAGAGAAAATCCTAATATATCGTCAAAAGCAACTGCGTTGCGTTGTTTACAAAAAAATAAATTCAAACCCTACAAAATTAGGATTAGTCGCCATCTATACCCAAACAAGTTTCAAAGGCTTCTCGATTTTTGCCAGTAGTTTTTGCGTCAGTGCAATGAAGTGCCAGGATTTGAAGGAACAATGGGGTTATTTCATAATTTTTATTTACATTAAATTTGGATTCTAGGACGAGTAATAACTAAGTATTTGTAATGGCAAGTTTTTTATGGACGTTAAATAATTTTAAATTCAATTTATAATTTGAAAATGGTAGTTCCCGCCAAAAGCCGTGATGTCAATGGTTACGCATGCGCAGTATAGTTCAAGTAGTAAATTTGTATGGAAGCCATGAAATTCAAACTTCACCATTGCCTATATTGATGTGTGACTGACATTTTGTTTTGCCGTTTTCGCTAAATGTCAAAAAACACCAGTTTTGATTCGTTCGTGCCGAGCCGAATTTTCGATTTGCCTTGTGTAATTTTCCATGCAGATTAACTAGAAGTCTTCCTCTTTGCGTCGCGGCATTGTTCGGCCCTCCCGCAGGTGTTTTTCGAAAAAATATGAACGAAGTTGCATGTTTTTGTGCTATTTTCGGTTCCGAAATGCAATTGCATGCTTACATGCACCTATTCGCGAAAATCAAACAAATGAACACAATAGGGATTTACCTTCGATACAAAGGAACTCACGTATAAGGAAAAGTTTATATAGTAAAATAACAGCGGAAATTTGTCATGATATATAAATCGCTGTCACATATTGGTGAATTTGTGTGTATCGAAGGTAAATCCCTATTGTGTTTATTTGTTTGAATTTCGCGAATAAACATTCAAATTATTAGTCAAGAATCTCAACAAAAACAAATATTTCTAGATTTAGTTGTAAACCGTGACTGTCTATATCTCGAAAACTGAGGCATGTATAATTTTCTTCTTATCAGCAACGGATTCCACTCAAGAATGTTTTACTCGATTTTCGATTCGACACTTGGCAATTGAGGTCATCCACAAATGCCAATTTTCCAAAAACGCTCTGTAGCTCGGAAGTCGAAACAGATAGACGATCGCGGTTTACGCCATTGTTTGTTTCTCGAAAATCGAGCTCAGGACACCTATGTTGGTTTTTGTCTATCTGAAATCCCATCTAATTTGGTCCACCCTGTACTAGATATAAAAAGTAAATATTCCCTGATGATGCACTGGAAAAAGCCTGCTTGCCCGGAGCATGACGCTAAAGGAAGCCCTGGGTTATGAAATTGAAGGATTTACAGGTTGTGGGGTTATAAAAGCTTGCACACTCCGAGATATGGGTTTTGAAGTCAGCTGTGTAAAATTTCTGTTTACTTAGAGCTTTGTGGTTATAGAAACTTGCACACCACACCCCGATTAACAGGGTTATAAGGTTATGGGGTTATGGTCAGTGGCGGCTCGTGATATTTTGTGCAGAGAAGGCTTGATATTTAAAAGACAATTAACTTGCAATATGATTACAATTTGTACATTTCCTCACCACCCCTGGATATCCTGCTAGAGGATGCTCAGCCTCCCCTGCCTCCTCTGAGGAGCCGCCACTGGTTACATTGATCCGAGGTTATGGCATTATGAGGTTATGAAGTAAACATTTTATATAAAAAAATCCAACTTCTCATTTGAGCGTGAAAGAAAAAAAAACTGCCTTTTACTGGTGTTTTTTGAGATTAGAGATGAAAAATCGCTGCCCAAGGAATCACTACTTCCACATCCAAGTCTCTTACTTCAAAATACTATATTTGCACTCCACTATGTGGAAATAATTATTTATGGAACTTTAATGGTATAATATTTGAAATCATGTACCCGAAAACCCCATAAAAATATATGCCACATCTGTAATGAAGTGAAAAAAATTCTTGATGACTTTGGCTCTTGTACACACACTAAATCACACTATTCTTTCACCACCTTTAATAATAGGGCGGGGGTGGTAATGGGGATGGCCAATGCCATTTTTTGAGGTCTTAGCTCCTCTTATGTTTACTAAATACCAATTTCATGAACTCTTACTTGCTTGATTTACCTACCTTCAACTCTGCAATGGAATAAGATCAAAATATAATCTAGTTCCAGATCTCGTTAAAAAACATATGTATGCCATATTTTAAGTGAATATCTTAAACGGTTCCAGAGTAATCGTGAGCACCAAAACGATACAAGACTAACAAACAGACCGACGCAACAGACAAATTTATTTTGCTCAGACTTAAAATATTGACGTTTCCTGATATTCAACGCTTATTTAAACAATGAAAATTTACAAATTTTTTTGCATTCATACTTCTTGAAGTAACCCACTCGCATCCATTTTACTCGAGGAAACCCACTGCGCATCCATATCACTTGATGTAACCTACTGCGCATCTATAGCACTCGAGAAAAGCCACTGCGCATCCATCAGGGGCGGATTTAGCAATAGGCATAGTAGGCACGTGCCTAGGGCGGCAGCAAGATGAGGGCAAAATTCAGGTCGGGAATATGAAAAACAACGATTGCAGCAGTAGCACAGAAATGTTAAACTATACAGAAGCGAAAACTATAAGGCTCATGATATAGGACCGAATTTGCCCATATCCGCCATGTTATAACCGCCCGTCAGTGATGGAAAACTATCGATATGACTATCGATAGTGTCGATAGTTTTGGACTATCGAAACTATCGATAGTAAATTTCACTATCGATAAACTATCGGTACTTTTTAAGGTTCGACTTTTTTTTATATTATGACCTGGCGATTACTACTTGGTTTTTGTTAAATAATGTTATAATGTCGAACTTTGAGGTTACTTGGGGGGTAAAATCCAAAATGAAATTTTTGCGTCCTCGTAAATTTTACTCGAAAAATAAAAAGTATATTAAGCTTGTGGCGCCCCCTGGGGTACGGCTCCCTCGTGCGGGGCACGGTCGCGCCCCCCTCAAAGGCCGGCCCTGAACACAAGCCATGTGATTATTATTTACATTTGCGATTTACTCTTCAGGGGCGGAAAATTTAATCATGCCTTGGGCGGCACAAAACCCAAATCCGTCCCTGGCATCCATACTACTCATGGTAACCTACTGCGCATCCATTGTACTCGAGGAAAGCCACTGCGCATCCATACTACTTAAAGTAACTCACTGCGCATCCATACTACTTGAGGTAATCTATAGCGATTTATAATACTCGAAAAAAGTCACTGCGCATCCAAAATATTCGAAGAGAGCCACTGTGCATCCATACTACTCAAGGTAACTTTAACAACATAATATTTGAAATCGTCTACCCAAAAAACCTATAAAACGATATGCTACATCGGTAGTGGGGGTGGGGGTGGTGGTAGAGGGTTGGTAGTGGGGGTGGATGAAGTAAAAAAATACTTTGAAGCTTTTGGTTCTTGTACACACACCAAATCACATTTTTTTTTCATCCCCTTTAATAAGGGGGTGGGGGTGGTAATGGGGGTGGCTAATGTCAAAAATTTTTTTGAGACCTTAGCTTCTCTTTTGTATACTAAATACCAATTTTATGGACCCTTACCTGCTTGATTTACCCATTTACCCCAAATTTACCCCAATTTACCTCCCAACCCTTCGTTTTCGACGGAACAAGATGAAAATATAATCTAGTTCCAGATCTCGTTAAACTACATACGTGTACCAAATTTCAAGTCAATATCTTAAACGGTTCCAGAGTAAACGTGCGCACAAAAAAAAGTTACAGACAGACCGACAGACAGACAGAAATTTTTTTCGCTCAAACTTAAAATCTCGACGTTTCATGACATTTTAAGCCTATTTGAATAATAAAAATTTTATTAAATTTTTTTGTAGTTACTATACTTCCACTGGATGTGGAAGTAAAATGAGCCAATCTGACAATTCTGTCTTCGGATTCAGTGGGTCAAAATACATAAGGTTACACTGGTGTGGTCCGCCGGACAGACCACTTTTTTGTGGGGCTGTGTTAAGAAAGTACCTATTTCAGTTATTATTTACATCATTTTTTGTTTCTTTCATATTTAATGGTATTTCACTTAAGTTCTGACAACCCCATAAATACGTTCAATTGATTCTATTTAAATTAAAATAATTTTGTTTACAAACTGCACGATTCTAGGAAAACGCAAATATCGCTACGTTCTCTAGTTGAGCCTAGCACGACATGCATGGCCAACTAATATTTTAGTCTGTGTTACAGCTTTGAACATAAATAAATTTTCGTCACGTAAAATATACCTAGTTAAGCCTTCCTCTGCAGTTAAATCTAAAAAAATAAAGCATCGCCGTGCGTCAGCACACAATAGAAAATCGGCAAATCGAATATCAATATGCAAAAATGTGTTTTGATGTATGCAGTGAGCTGGAAACGTGAAACATATTTAACGTTTAACTTTAAGCGGATTGAAAGGTAAAGTCTTGTTTGCGAAGTAGAATTTCAAGTAAATAATGTGCTTGTTATAAGTTTTCATCTATCAGGTGAAGAAGAAAAAAACGGATAAAGAGAAAAATATATATAGTCCAGTCAACGGGAGGTTTCACCTCAAATTTAAGTGCTAATGAATGGATTTTGATGAAACCTTGTACAATGTGTTTGTAATGACGTTAATAAAAAAGTAGAAAAATAAAAAGATTAGAGTAGGAAATGATCGGAAAGGGTAGAAAACACCCATTTTATCACGGGTTCCGTAACTTGTAGAATTAGGTCAAAAATGAAAAAAATAAACAATTTTTTTTTTTTTGGTCCAATATAAAATGTCCTTACTCTTGTGTTTTTTTTCTAAAAGTGCATGAAGAAATTCAGATGAATGTATCATCGAAATAAAAGGTTTTTTTTTATTTGCAACTTTTCTAAGTGCGTTTTCACCGAGGTTTTCCGGAAAAACATGAAAAACTACCCCTTTATTTGAAATTGTAGCGCTTTAAAAATGCGTAATTTAAAAATTTGAATACATTCAGACATACGCATGAGGCCTTCTAAAGATTTTTTATTTCTTGGAATTTTTTTGTAACTTGCTAATTTTCCGAGTTACAGGTACTTTTTCAAGATAAATAATGTATTACATTTTTATAAATTTTTCCGGAAAACTTTTTCACATTTTCAATTAAAAAGTTATACTAAACCTTTAAAAATGGTATAACTATATAGGTTTCATATTTTTTTTATAATAATATATATAAATCACACTCATTTTTCGAATTTTCATGTATTTCTTAATGTATAAAAAATGTTCATTATTTATCTTGGAAAACAACCTGTAACTCGGAAAATTAGCTAGTTAAAAAAAAATTCCAAGAGACAAAAAATGTTTAGAAGGCCTCAATGCATTACGTCTGAATTTTTTCCAATTTTTGAATTACATGTTCTTAAAGGGGTAGTTTTTCATGTTTTCCGGAAAAACTCGGTGAAAACGCACTTTACAGAAAAGTTTCAAATAAAAAAAAGTCGATGGTGAATTTTTTCAAATTTTTTTTTCCAACTTTTACAATTCCCCTTCCGTACTTTTAGTAATTTTCGAGTGGTCATGTCTCGAAAAATATGCATTTTAAAAAAAAAATCACAAGAGTGGGAACATCTTATATTAGGCCAAAAAAAAGGTAAATATATTGTTTCTTTTTTTCATTTTCGACCTAATTCTACAAGTTACGGAATCCGTGATAAAAGGTGTTTTCTACCCCTTCCCTTTTTTCAACTTTTTTATTAACGTCATTACAAACACATTACACAAGGTTTCATAAAAATCAATTCATTAGCAATCAAATTAGAGATTTTGGTCTTTTTAGCGCTCCGTTGACTGGACTAATAACAGTACCCCAGTCAATATGTCGATTTGTAGGCTGTAAGAAAACATTAAATATAAGGGCATATTTTCTTAGCATTATAGGAGGCCCCTCATTAAGAGTCCAAGTTTTTCGATCATGGGTGGGGCTACTTTAGCCGCCATCTTGTCATAAAGGGGAGTAAATCAGTTTTTCGGAATAACACATTTCCTGTTGATCCTACGGAAAAAGTACTTATTGCGAAATTTGTGGAGGATAAAATTCTCGACAACTTTTGCATAAACATTTTTTTTACGACTAATAGTTTAAAAGTTAGTGTCGCGAAAGTTTAACAGTTTCTTTTATTTGGGAATTACTATAAACCGATCGTAATACGACCCTGGCCGCCTAGGTGGTCGCCAAACTAGCCACTAAACCTCTCCCGTGTTGTTATATAGAAACAACTGCTCCCCGAGTTAGCAATTTTTATATACTCTCTTTGTTTAAAAACGTAAATTGGACCAATGAAATGGTAGAAAAAAAATTGGCGAATTATAACTAGAAGATTCATAAAAAAAATCCGAGAAATCCAATGCCGACGATGCCGATCTTTTATAACAACTATCGAAATGTCCTCGACGTACGAATCCGTTGTCGTCGTGGGCGAAGATATAGATCTCTTGGTGATATTAGCAGGATTGTCAAGATTGCACAGCATCTATTTCCGCAAACCTAAAAAAGGAAACGTTGCTTAGAAATTTTATTCTCAGCAAAGTTTTCGCCATGAAATAAATCAAGTTCTTCGTCAACCTCAACAAAGACCCACATTAGGCCAATGGCACCATGCAAGTAACAAAACATAAGTTGTCGAGAATTTTACCCCTTATAATTCATAATTACTTTTTTCGTTGGATTAACAGAAAACGAGTTATTCCAAAAAGTCTGATATTACCCTTTTATGACGAGATGGTGACTAAAGTAACCCACGTAGAAGTCGAAAATTTGAATTCTTAGTGACTAAGAAAAAAAATCACGCATATTATATTTTCTCAAATGTATGTATTGACTAGTGTACATATTTACTTCCATATCCAGTGGAAGTATATTAGTATGACAAAAAAATTTTTGAAAATTTTTATTGTTCAAATAGGCTTAGAATGTCATGAAACGTCGAAATTTTAAGTTTGAGTGAAAAGAAATTTGTCTGTCTGTCTAACTTTTTTTGTGCGCACGATTACTCTGGAACCGTTTAAGATATTGACTTGAAATTTGGTACACATATGTAATTTAATGGGATCTGGAACTACTTTTCATCTTATTCCGTCGAAGGCTTGGGGGGTGATTGGGGTAAATTGGGGGGTAAATAGGTAAATCAAGCAAATAAGAGTCCAAAATTGTCATTTACTATATACAAGAGAAGATAAGGTCTCAAAAAATTTTTTGGCATTAGCCACCTCCCCATTACCACCCCCACCTCATTATTAAAAAAATTGTGATTTAATGTGTGTACAAGAGCCAAAAAGCTCAAAATATTATTTTTCATCAATATAATCCAGTTCTCGCTATAATACACAGGTGTACCAAATTTCAAGTCAATATCATAAACCGCTGACAGAATTACAGATAGAAGAACAGACAGATAGAGCGACAGACAGACAGGCATTTTTTTTGCTCAAACTTAAAATCTCGACGCTTCATAACATTCTAATTGAACAATAACCAATTTGAAAACTTTTTCACCGTTACTATTATTAAAAAACCGCTGCCCAAGGAATCACTACTTCCACATCCGGATTTTCTATCCAAGTCACACAACGAAAAAATTTTGTATCTGGAAATAATTGTTTATGGAACTTTAATAATATAATATTTGAAATCCTCTACCCCAAAAACCCATAAAACGATACCCCACATCGGTAATGGGGTGGGGGTGGTGACAGGGGGTGGGAGTGGGGGGTGGATAAAGTAAAAAAATATTTTGAAGTTTCTGGTTCTTGTACACACACTAAATCGCATTTTTTTTTCATCCCCTTTAATATTGAGGTGGGGGTGGTAATGGGGGTGGCTAATGCCAAAATTTTTTTTGAGACTTTAGCTTCTCTTGTCTATACTAAATATCAATTTTATGAACTCTTACCTGCTTGATTTACCTATTTACTCCAAATTTACCCCAATTTACCCCCCAACCCTTCAATGGAACAAGATGAAAATATAATCTAGTTCTAGATCTCATTAAAGTACACGTGTGTACCAAATTTCAAGTCAATATCTCAAACGGTTCCAGGGTAAACGTGCGCACAAAAGAAGTTACAGACAGACCGACAGACAGACAGAATTTTTTTTTTGCTCAAACTTGAAATCTCGACGTTTCATGACATTCTAAGCCTATTTGAACAATACAACTTTTTTAAAAATTTTTTGTCGTTACTATACTTCCACTGGATGTGGAAATAATTAAAGTAATCTGAAACTAAATTCCTCCAAGTAGTGTTGAGGTTTACCTCCACTAAAGCAAGAAAATACACAATGAAAAATTTTAAGGCCTCCATAGTGATCATTATCTGCTTGTTCTTAATGAAGCCAAAAAATGATATAATTTTAGACGTCATTCTTGCGAATACTAGACTGAAGACCATTTTCCGTGTCAAATTTCATTTAAAAAAATAAAAAGAAGAAGTCAGGGTGAATAGCTCTCCTCCTCCCCAAAGAAACTCTTAAAAATGGGGGGTGAATTCCAGGACACTCATTAAAAAATGGCCCCCCTTTGTGAGTTCTTATCTCCTTTATTATTTGACATAAATTACAGTCTATGTACCTACATTTTATTTATCTACTGTCGGTCCCAGAAGTATTTCTCGTGATTACCAATCATAATATTATCTATTTCTTATAAAGGATCGTCATGCGTGTAATGCACGTTTTGTGGACAACATGCAAAAAAAAACGTTCTATATCTACAAAAATCAGCTGCAAAAAAAATAAATTTAACTAAAACATCTGAGGAAGATTTACCGTCACATTCAATGATTACTTTGTGTCTGAAATAAATACTCAATCTACAGTAAATGATATCAGTTTAAATTTTTAAAACAGTAATAATCATCCAAGCATAAATGGACTTCTTTAAACCTATCGAAGAATATAATGTGGCTAAGATAATAAACTCTATTAAAACTCATGCCACAGGGATAGATGGTCTCTCAATTTTTGATATTAAACTTTTCATGCCATTTTGCCTCCCTGCAATAACACATATAATAAATTTTTCACTTTTATACGGGAAATATCCCGAAATATCCCCCACTATGGAAAAAAGCCGTAGTAAAACCTATAGCAAAAAAAAATAATCCTGTAAATTTTAAAGATCAAGGGCCAACTGGTTTACTTTGTGCGATATCAAAAATAATTGAGAGGCATATACATAACCAAATCTATGAATATCTACAAAAAAATAAATTATTGTCGACTTGTCAGTCGGGGTTAAAAAAAAATCATAGTACAACTACAGCATTAACACAGATAGTTGATGCTGTTATCAGAGAATAGACAATATAAAGTGCACTTGTTTGGTACTGCTGAATTTCTTAAAAGCTTTTGACACCCTTCACCATTCACTGCTGCTATCAAATTTACATTATTTTGGATTTTCAGACATTTCAGTTAATGTCAACCTATCTTAAAGAACGTAGTCAATGTGTTGTTATGAATAAAATGTCTCAATTTAAAACTTTGAAAGCAAAAGTGCCACAAGGATCAATCCTAGGGCAACTACTGTTTTCACTATGTTTCAGATATATCTAAAGTTATTAAAAATACCACTCTCCATCAATATGCCGATGATTCGCAAATTTATTGTTAATGGGCCTTTTCCACTAAATTGAATTTTACTATTTTATTAATATCAAACGTTATACTGGTACATAAGTGAAGGTAGAGTCGACCTAATGTATTAAAGAATTGTAATTAAGCAAACTTATCCAAGTACAAAGTGACCGGTCTTCATGAATCATTTCAAACTGCGCGGTTCGCTGACATCACACTCCATTAGCCAATAAAATGTAGAGAAGTTAAAGAACTGTTCCACGTTGCCACATATATTTTTACTTTTCTGTTGGTAACGATTAATTTTACATTCTGATAATTTTGAAATTAAAATATTATGTATTTTTAGGTGAAATGGTAATTTTGAAATGAAAATATGTATTTTTAAGTGAAATATTCTGCATGAATTATTACTAAAGCAAATCAACATGTTTACTTTACGACTTAGCCCCTGAACAAAAGATTTTTAGGTATTTTTTTTCTCTAAAAGTGACAACACTTCACAATCTGTGCTAGAATCAACAAATAGTTTTCATTTGATTTGACAACTTAGGTTATGGTTAGTGTTTATGTTTTGTGTAGTGTTTCGTCGTGGTTTGTTTTGTAATTTTGCTGTGTTCTGTGTTCTGACTACTCTGTAATCACTTTAAAATGCCTATTAGAAAAGTTTGTTATATTCCAACTTGTTCAAATACTAGTTAACCAAAATACAAAACGAAAGTTAGGTTAAGCACACTTCACTTGACAGAACACAAAATATAAATGACAGTGATGGCGGCCGGGCAGCCAACAGACAACAATGAATTGGAGTATCACGTCAATGGCGCGTTATTTGAAATATATGGTAATTTTAACAATTTTTTAAAAATATATGTGGCGAAGAAAAAAATTTAAAATAATACTTTTTAGACATAACTAAGTATATATTTTATAATAAGCGAATAAGAAAAAAATGTGGAAAAGGCCCATTTGATCTAGCAGTTAGTAAGTTAAGATCAATAAATATTTAAATAATATATATAAATATGCATATGATCATAACCTAAAATTAAATGCATCCAAATCATATGTCATTTTAATAGGAACAGTGCTAATGAATAAAAAATTTCAACCAATGAATTTAACTTTCAAAATAAATAATGAAATAATTCCAGTACCTAGTAAATGAAGCAAAAAATCTGGACGTAATTGTTGATTCATTCCTGCAGTTTGAAAGCCATATTAAAAATAAAATAAAGCTGGCATATTTTCGGCTAAAAAAGTTATACCATTTAAAACATAATATTCCTCAAAGATGTAAAGAAATATTTTGTAATTCGTTAATATTATCCCTACTTGATTTTGGAGATGTGGTTTATTGTAATACGCTGTCTTTTTTTAATGAAACATGCCATACAAAAAGTTCAGAATTCTTGTATGAGGTACATTTATAATATTGCCTTCCGTAATCACATCACCCCATATCTAAATGAGCATAAAATTTTAAATATGGAAAACAGAAGACTACATCACAAGTATTGTTTCATATGGAAGATAACTAAAACAAATGAGCCAACTTATTTAAGTTCTAAATTAATTACACATAGCCATGGTTATGATACCATAAATGTAACCAACTTTGTAATAGTCTCTCACAGAACGGCTATTTTTCAAAAGTCATACACAATATTGCAACCCATTTATGGAATTAACTGTCAGATGAAATAAAAGTTGAAGAATATAAAAAAATTTCAAAATATGTTGAAGCTCAATTGTTGCTAATCCAACGTCAATAGTTCTGTGGTGCCCCCTGTATTTTCACTTGTTTATGAAATAAAAGTTGAAGAATATAAAAAAATTTCAAAATATGTTGAAGCTCAATTGTTGCTAATCCAACGTCAATAGTTCTGTGGTGCCCCCTGTATTTTCACTTGTTTATGAAATAAAAGTTGAAGAATATAAAAAAAATTTCAAAATATGTTGAAGCTCAATTGTTGCTAATCCAACGTCAATAGTTCTGTGGTGCCCCCTGTATTTTCACTTGTTTATGGGTTATGTAGGATACTTATCAAAGACTTTTGTGCGGGGACGTCACACACACCCTTGTTAGCTTGTGGTACGTCATTGTCACGAAAAGAGATATTTTAGTTTTAGTTTTAATTTAAATTTAGTTAGAATTTAAATTTAGTTAGAAGTACCGGGCAAATGGAAGAGGCAGATTTGTCGAATTTGTACCGTTTCATTTATGAATAAATGTATTTATTATTATTATTATTAATATATATGTCTACAATTAATATGTTACATTCAATGTTTACGTATTACGTCCTTTAAGTCGCTCCACTTTTTAAATTACTTCTCAAATTTACCAAGATTACAAATATAAGGGAACAAAAGAAACAAAACTGGATTTATAGGAACAACTGTAGGTAAACATGCCTAAACCTCTGAGACAGTGTGGTAATAGATTGAATTCTTGAATAAAAATCTATTTACCCGCAAATAAAAACAATTCAGCAGAGAGCTTCATTCTCTCTGCATTAAAATTGCGAAAAATAAAATGTGTCTCTTTGAAAGGAAAACCAAGGTGCATAAACCCATTTGATCACGTAAAACAGATACAGTTTCGATGCCTTTCTATCATTCTAAAATATTACATGCTTTTATCCAAAGAAAAACATAATTTGCAAAGTGACAGTTTATTTACCGCTGTACCGCTGCTAGCTTTATGGCTAAAACAAAGAGGTATGCAAACCATATTTCAAAAAAATCCACACTAGCATGGCGAGGCATGTTTAGTGGTAGCTTGCTTGAATTAACTGTTCCCCCCGTGGGAGTGATAAAAGACATTTGATATTTATGGCAATAACAGCGGTAATATTTCAAAACATTTCCCGACCGCCGAAAGATGCGATGTGGTGAGGAAGGCATAAGGTGTACTGACTTATACCGAAGTGAAGGATCGTTTACGGCTCATTTTCTTAATGGTGGTACATTTCGATTTCGCACGTTGTTAAACTCCGTTTCGGGTTAATAATCCATACTTTTATATTGGTATATATGGTGCCTCACCTTTCTTGAAATTACCTTCATATTCATTTATTAACCTCATATTCACTTATTAGCGGAATATGTACAAAAAAAACTTTTTTTCGAAAACTGTCGTTAAAAGTTGATTATTACATATTTGTTAAATGTCAAAACGACAGACTTTTACATCCTTTTACATCCACCTACAAAAATCAATGAAATTATAGATGATAGAATCAGCTAACCAGTTTATTTATTGACAAATTTATGAGAGCAGTAAATTATGGCCAAATAAATTGTTTTTAATCATTATAAAAATATTCAAATTAATTTAATTTAAATTATATCCGAAATAATTATTAACGTATCGTAAAATATGGTCATATATATTTCTTTCTCTCAAATAATTCTTTTTTTCATAATTATTAAAAATACTCAAACGAATTTAATATAAATTAAACCCGCAATAATCAAATGCATTACTCTTAAAGTAGGGACAGAACAATTTCTTACGTAAATTTTCAAGTGAGGTTTTTTATAATTATTAAAAGTACTCAAAAGAATTTAATTTGAATTAAACTCGAAATAATCAATGAGACATTGTTGATATACGGCGTCAAAATTGAATTCTCAGATTCTCACAGCACTTCAAGGGAGGTATGCGTGGTGCAGGCTTCTTTCAGAAAAATGGTATTTTCTAAGAAAACATACACATACGCCTAGCATTAACAGTTTTCGAGCAAACTGCAAATCAGTGATTGTTGGCCCGATACTGCAATTAATTGCTATTAGACTTCTACGTTCTTTATGATCTCTTTATCATTAAATGAGTTTTGCATATATTCCCTCTTCAATCGCTAAAAGTGTCACACCTCCACGGTTGGTAAATTATTAAAAACTTAAAAAACTAGAGCAAAAATCACGCTCCTCACCGATTTGTTTAACTTTTTATATAATTATTGCACATTCTTTAGAATACCCTTCCCAGTTTTTTGGAAATGTTAATTTTTGAACATTTTAAATGTTATATTGATGACTTATTTGATAAAACACTTGTCAGTATAAAAAATAAATAAAAAGGAGCAAGTACATCTATAATAACCTGCCTGTGTTTCAAACTTGCGATCCTTGGATTTCAAGCTATAATTCTACCTATCACACCACCATACCCTATTTTCGAAAGCGATAATATTGGTAATATAATGTCACTATTTGAAAATCATGTCTACGTTTTAATATTACATTGTTATGAAATATATATTAGTTAAATATATAAATAAATGATAGAAAATAGCATTTAAAAAAGATCTGTTACAAATCTAAAAAAATCAGAAAACAATTTTTTAAATTTTAAATTATTAATAACTTTTTATTTACCGATCGACTTTGTTAAAAACAAATTATTTTTGTTTTAAGCATTTTTAATGTTATAACGCCAACTTAGTTGTTAATGTACTCGTCCGAATCTAAGGTTTGTGCAGTGTGTAACCTATAGTAATAGCGCAACGTATTTATAAACTGTTTCGGCAGTTTAATATTTGATAAGGAGTACATGGACAAAATATTAAGATGGAAAAAAGATTTATATAGCCGAATATCAAGGTCCGAAGTCCTTATCCCTTTTCCTTAACCCTTTATTCCCGAAACCCCCTCCCTCCCTTCCTGTTGCTTGGATTGCGATAATATTTTTTTTTAAATAACGATAAAAAAAGATCCTCACCCGTAAAAACTCTCTGAACTCTACTCTACTGAAAAAAAAATGCAAAAAGTTTTTCCCCTCGCACAAATTTGTTTATTTGAAAAAAATAAAAAAAATTAATCGGTCAAATACTAGAGATGACAGCGAACCAATTCCATTTTGGTTTTTGAAAATCACACGACAGGGAAAAAAGTTCGTTGGAGTTGGATAATTTTCCTTTTCCTTCCCCTTAGTATAGCATATCTGCCATTGGTTTCCTCTCGCCAAGTACTTGGAATCTCAGCTAGGCCTTCACAGTGGTATGATATAAGTACTGAGGTTTCCTCTTCCTCTTAACAGAATCTGCATGTTGCATTTTCTGTCAGGCCCATTAGACTCACATGTCTATTAAGCCTATAGTATTCAGTTAGAAGACCCACCATTATCCTAATGGACTTCTTATTTTGACGTAATTTAACTTTTTATTGAATCAATTATAAGTACAGCTTAACCTTAGATGATTTTTTTAACCTTATAAAACAAAATTTGTTTGTTGAGATGGTCAATAAATAGTACTTCCAAATATACTATGCCATAACAGTTCGAATACTTTAATCCACTTATCTGTAGGCAACATAAACAACGATTATTAATGTTCCTTATCGCCGTTATCAAAACTCAACATGTGACTAACCTATAACACTACTTTTCGCGGAGCCATTTAGATAAAAATACCTTTTTACAGACTATCATAAATCGTGTACATTTCAACTGATAACATTTCTCACCAACAAGATGATATTTTATTAGAAATTTTAGTTCAAAATGAATCCTTTGATGTACTGGATAGTATTTGGTTTACTAGTTGGTTTATTGGTGATATTTCTTAGTTACATAATTTTGAATATTTTTCTCGACCACTGCTTGACGCAGCCTGAGGTGAGTCAGCTGAATAATAATCATTCCGACAAAGATGAAGCACTGGAAGCACGTCGTTTGAACAAGTATCAATTTGACAGACACGATGTGGAGGATCTCACAAGGATGCAAGGTGACTTTAAAACGGTTTTGCCTAATGCCAGTTTCACTAATGAGGTCGACGACAGCAATGTCGAGCGTCTGCTGAAGATAAAAGAAACTGCAATAAATGCTCACGATGTGGGTTCCTCCTTGTCCAACATAGACGAAGAAGATGGGTCCAAATACAGCTCTGATGACATTCATCGAGCTGTCGATGCAAACGCCATAACCGAAAAAAATAAATATAGCAATTTTAGGGGTAACAAGCAAATCTCGCAAAGCGTCGATGATCTGGAGTTCTGCGATCCAAGGGGGATAGACGTGCTGAAGGTCATCAATAGAATTGAAGAAGAGGCGAGGAAAGTTGAAAAAGAACTGGAGTACTTCATCGGGGGTGCTAATAACGTCAAGTTCTACGAGCTTAACGAAAAGTTCTTGAGGCTTATGATTGCGTTGTGCGATGTGATGTGTGAAACTTCTGATTTGCAGAAGAGGAAGACCGAAACTTTGGAGTATATCGAAGAATGTAAGAGGAAGCTGAAAGAAAGGGCCCTCAGTATGTTGTGATAGACAGGACACGTTGTGTGAAATGTGGTTTTGCAAAAATAGACATTCGACAATCGCGGCGTATAAAATGTAAAATAATGAAGCAAAAATGTTACAAGAAAATGTGTTAGTGGAACGCTTTAAGACATACACAGTTCAGGTAAAAACAGGGACTATTTTTAGTATTACCGAGAAGGCTTTACATCCAAAATGGTGTTAATTAATCCATATGCAAATCTTTATTAAAGATTAATCATTTACGGGGACGGTAGCTCAGTTATTAACGTGTCTAGCTTGACCTTTGGGTCCCCCCAGTGAAGAGGCTTATATATAATTAGGAAACGAAATGAACTAAAAAGTTTTTCACGTGGAATCTAATTAAAAGGCGATTACTTTAAATGTGTTGAAATGCAAGGTCAACGACTCGCTACCTTGAGACGTAATTTTTTAAAAATTTTACTTGATTATCTCAAAAGATATGGGAGCTATCGAAAAAAGATCACATCAAAAATAAAAATAAAATGAACAAATGAATGTAAAGCATCAAAAAACAGTTTGCATTGATATTTATGCTAAAAACTAAAAAACATCTCTTCCCACAGAATAATCAATTTCAAATACTAGTCAACCATCCTAGGATGGCAAATAGCCGTGCAGAGAGAGGAAATATTGTCACTGTTGGACAGAGACAAACATGCTTTTTAAGCTTCTTAAAGCTAGCTAGCTTAAGAAATTTGTTTGTCTCTGTCCAACAGTGACGATATTTCTTCTTTCTCTGCGGGACTACATGCCATCCTAGGATGGTTGACTAGTACTCAATTGATTTTAAAAAGTTATTATTTTAGGCCAAAAAAATTTTAGGTATCAATATACTTTAAGATGGTCACACATTTCTCTCTAATCATTATAAATACGTTTATTTTATAATCACTTCGTATTTTTGTAAGCTATCTTCTGGTGTACGTATTTTGTCAGAAAGCAAGACAAAAATATTATTCATTTTTGACATGATAAAAACACTAACACTATGCACGCTTTACAGGGTGATTCTTTTAAGGCGGCCATTAGAATATTTCCCACTTGCAGATAATAATTTCAAAATGGCGGCACTTCCTGAAATACCGGAAGTCGATACCAACTTGCTTATTTTAAATGGAACACCCTATATATTTCCAACTTTTCGAAATGACCATAAAATTCTGAGTCAAAAGATGTAGACACCCTATACCTAACCGAGCAGTTTCGGAGATATTTGACATTTTATAAAAAGTTTGACAGGTGCAACGGTTTGCAAGAACCGTTATAATTTTCTTCGTGTAGGAGATCCTTATTTACTCTTTGGTACGTAGAAAGAACACAAGATGAGCTACTCCCTACAAAAAAAAAGATTCCATAATAGTACACCAAGTGTTTTATTTTTCATGTTACATTTTGTCAAATTCAAACCTCAAAACTTTTTTATTTCAAATTTATTACATCAAATTATGTTAAATTAAATTCCCCTTTTTCTAGTATAAGCATTGTAGGGGTTAAAGTTACAACTTTTCAAAATATTGGCGATTTTCTTAAATGTCCAAAAATTTTTAATAAGAATTGCCGTCAACTTACCCATAATTAGAAATAATCATTAATGTCAGTCATTATTTTATGTTAAAAAACGCCAGCACGTTTAAATTACACCCACGAAGACTTTTAGGTTTGTTTATTATTTATGGAGAATGTGGTAAAGTAATACCAAGAACATGTAACACATTTGTTACTCGATACCCACAAGAACAGAAACCATCCACCATACACTGTAAAACGCATATTGGATAATTTTAGAATATTTGGCTCTATCAAACGGCATGTGCCAAATTTTATTATGGCAATCGATGTAGAATTAAATTTGAGGTGGACTTATATCTAACACTTGTACTTTTTGAATTATTTTTGAATTATTCGTAAGTTTTTGTTGAAAATTATAATTTATCCAAAAAAACGTAGAAGCCTATGAAACACTGAAACAATAAAGTGGGTATCGAGTAGCAAATGTGTTACATGTTCTTGGTATTATTACTTCATCACATTCTCCATAAATAATAAACAAATCTAAAAGTCTTCGTGGGTGTAATTTAAACGTGCTGGTATTTTTTAACAAAAGAGAACGACTGATATTAATGATTGTTTCTAATCATGGGTAAGTGATGGCAATTTTTACTAAAAATTCTTGGACATTTAAGAAAATCGTCAATATTTCGAAAAGTTGTAACTTTAACCCCTACAATGCTTATACTAGAAAAAACGGAATTTAATTTAACATAATTTGATGTAAAAAAATACAAGGTGTTCCATATGAAATAAAAAAGTTTTTGAGGTTTGTATTTGACAAAACGTAACGTGAAAAATGAAACACTTGGTGTACTATTTTGGAACCAATTTTTTTTGTAGAGAGTAGCTCATCTTGTGTTCTTTCTACGTACCAAAGAGCAAATAAGGATCTCCTACACGAAGAAAGTTATAACGGTTCTTGCAAACCGTTGCACCTGTCAAATTTTGTATAAAATGTCAAATATCTCCGAAACTGCTCGGTTTAGGTATAGGGTGTGCTATGACTCAGAATTTTATGATCATTTCGAAAAGTCGAAAATATATAGGGTATTCCATTTAAAATAAGCAAGTTGGTATCGACTTCCGGTATTTCCGGAAGTGCCGCCATTTTGAAATTCGGACTCGCAATGGTCGACTAGGGTAGGGTACCAAATCTCAAATGGCTATCTCATCTGCAAGTGGGAAATATTCTAATGACCGCCTTAAAAGAATCACCCTGTACACCTTTCGAAAACTATTAATAGTAGAGATATAAAAAATAATTTTAAAGGTATTTTTTATAATACCTATTATAGCTATAGTCGTTCTATTAAAAAGCAAAACAAAAATATTATTTATATCTTATATCTGATAGTTATGAAAAAAATACCGGTTTCTTTATACTCCGTTTTTAACACTATTTACCATGCACACTACATACTTCTCAGAACTGCATTCTGGATATTATTGATTGTACAGTGAAGTTAAATCAAATAATTTATGTGTGAAACTATTTTTTTTTTGAAAACATTGCCCTCCAGATATTTTGTTGTGTCACCTTAAATGGGACACTTGGTATATTTAAGTAAAATAAATGCCATTCATGACACCTTTCAAAAACCTAACACAATTATCCTTTAGAACTTTTTGGTTTGAAAAAGATTAAACTAGTTACGTAAAATTTTTTTTTCTTGAAAACCGTTTTTCTACATTTCCGTGAATTTTAAAAGAAAGCAAATTATTGGTGAGTTTTTAAGCTTTACTTTTGGTGTCTTCACTTTTTTAATAGCAACTGTATTTTTTAGATATTCGTGAAAATTTATTTTTAAGGCCTTTTTCGAAAATAGCGTCTCTAGCAGGCGAGCTAGTCTGTGCATTTTGGCATAATATAATTATCCTTCTTTACGTAGATTCCTCGTGAAAATCTTTTAGAGAGAAAATGTTCATGTCATTGTGTTAATCATCGAATTCTGAAGAACTTTCAAAATGTCCGACTCTCCATTCGTTACATTTCCTATAAACGCGATAAGAAAGAAAATTCCGGTCGATTTAAAACTTGGAAGGGGAATTAGTGTTAGCTGGAGGAACAACCATATTGTTTTTGAAAAAAGTCTATTAGTAAATATAGAAGTTATTAAACATTTTAAAACAAAAATTGTGAATTGATAAGATTCTGCAAATACCAAAAAATCATAGTATGCCGACGAGCGCCGCCCGCCAAGAAAAAAATATAGAAATTTTGCTTAAACAAATTTTCAAGCCTGAAAAATATAATTTTAATGGGTTTTTGTGTTTTGAAAAGGGTGCTGTGAAAATCTTGTTTAAAAAAAAATGCAAACTGTCAAGTAGTTGTCAAGAAATTTGTAAATTTCTTTTCCTTTTAGCGTGTTCTACATATTTTCTGCAGATTTCAATATTTTTTAATTTTATGGTTTAATTCTGAACAAATTTATTAGTAAAATTGTCAGATAAAAATATGATTTTTTGATTTTTTCATATATTTTGTTATCGCAGATGGCTTTGTATTTGAAGGGGGCCTAATGTGTTCTATGGAAAAAACTTAGCGCAAACCGGATTAAAGCTCAAAAAGTTATAGGGGTGTTATTATACTCTTAAATGGGATACGCTGTAGAAGCAGCACTATAAAAATTTTTTAAATGAACCTTTAACTTACACCGATTGCTTTTATTTGATATAAATGAAATCATATCGCCCCGTTGTTCCCCTATACACTATTCTTGTGCTAAAATATATAATATGCTGTCTCAGAGAGACCGATTATGGTCAGTAATGTTTCGATCCAAGTGTTTGCATTCGTACGACATAATAAAAAAAATTATTTTAAATTTAGATTCGATTACGCACTTGTTAAAGATAAGACGTAATTCTCGGAAGGTAATTAGTATTGCGATGTTATCTTTTAAATATCCAACACACAAGTGGCCGGGAAATTAGTTTCGGTCCCGAATTCAAGTTTGCTTTTTGATTTGATTAATTACACATAATAAATCGGTCGCTTTCTCGGTACGCCTCACCCTGGTTTGTCTTAAAGTGTTTTTACAATTTTAAAAGACTGATTGATTTATAGCTGAAGGTATTATCTATAAATTAACGTAATAAATAATAAACAAATGTTGTACGTGTGACATGACGCCTCGTAAATAGAGGTATTACTACGATATTATTTATTCCTGAGCAAATAATAATAAACCAAACTGACAAATCTCCTAATCCCGTTATCGATAAGATTGATAAGCTATTACAGTGTTCGATGTAATAAATGCTGTTAATTTATAATGTAATTTTTTAATAAAACTGTACTTTTAAAACGACGTTAATTTATTTATCTAAACAAGTATAGAACTGAGATTTTGAAATATTTAGTTGGTTGCAACTCCCAGGGGCGGCATTCAGGAGAGGCGGCTGGTATGATCACCAACCCACTTCATCCTAAACTGATACAATTATATAACTGGCATAGTATAACAAAAATACAAAAATTATTAAGTCCTCCAGAAATCCATAAAAACAAATATGCTGCATTTGCCCCCCATCCCTCCCCCTCAGAGAAGACCCAAAGCCGCTCCTTCCAACTGCGCTGGTAAATGTATGGATACTGATTCAGTGAATACTTTGCCGATGAAATTAAATTTTTATATTGCCTTTGGGGTCGAATTTTATATCTAAAATACATTTATTTGTTGATTTTAGCTTACAAAGTTTATGAAATGCAATAAAATTAATTTTCATACTTTATTAGTTAATTGCACTTTAAATTCTAAATCCTGTGTACAATGCGATTAATTTGTAGAATGTATGTTGAATTTTTGAAAAATTTACTTTGTAAAGACATAAAAAACACAATTAGTTTTCAATATATTGGTAGTGTTGCTAAACATGTTTTTATCATTTGTACAAATCTTCAGGGTATTTTGAATTGCACCAATATCGATTTTCCCAGTTTAATTCCCTTATATCTAATATGAAAAGCACAAGAAAATGATTTTTTATTTTGTATACGGACAATATTTCGACAAAACAATTAAATTGTAGTTTTGTGGATGATAAAAACTTACTTCTTTTCAGCTGTCATTTCATTGAAGACAAATACAAATTTACTTATATAAATATGACCATTGATATAAGATATAATTATGTTTCCTTAAAGATTCTTATGCGGATAACCATATAATTCAAAGTCAATTGCTATTAAAAACAAAGGAAAGTAACTTCTTTTTTTACTTATTCAATTAAAGGTAAATACAATTTCTTAAGGTAAATGACCCTTGACACAATTTAAATGCATTCAGTTGCAATTATTTGAAAATACTAGAAACCCATTTCATGTGTAAATTATTAACAATTACAATTCAAATTAAGCTATTACCTCTTTTTAAAAACATCTAGAATCTAGACATCCATTTCGTTTACAGATGCGTATTACATTAAAGGTATACATGCAAATTTAGATAACGATATATGAATTACCAAGAAACAGGAAAAGATTAACATCGAAAAACAAAAAAGACCATACCACTAAATCAATAAAGAAAGGGTTGAAAAGTTGTTCGATACATCCAAGAAAGCATGGTAAGGCGGGTGTGGATCAAGCGCGGATTTACGGAGAGGTAGGGGTAATTTGTAATTACCCCCCAAGTTTCTGTTAGCCATCAACTTTCGTTTTAAATTTTAAATATTTAGGATCTCCTCAAGGGGGAATTCTGGGACCATTGCTGTTTCTTTTGTATATTAATGACTTGCCGGATTACATCACCGATGGGAGAGTACTCATATATGCAGATGATACAACGGTGGTAGTCTCAGATGCTAATGCCGATGCGCCGATAAAAAAAAGCCCAACATGTCATAAAAGAATTTTACAAATGGTGTCAAAGCAACCATCTTGTTGTCAATGCAGGAAAAACTGTGGCTATAGAATTTTTAAATAAAAATAAGACACCATCTAGTTTTAATTTGAAAATAGAGAATCAGGCCGTAGAAAATCAAACTACAGTAAAATTCCTGGGATCATACATCGACTCCAAGCTATTGTGGAATGAGCAAATTGAACATGTCTGTGGTAAACTTAACAAGGCCTACTATGCCATATTCTCCCTAAAAAGTACACTTGATGAGAAGGCTCAAATGAACGTATATTACGTATTAGCCTACTCAGCGATCTGCTATAATATTATTGGCTGGGGACAAACAACTTCAAATGTAAGGGTATTCTACAAAAGAAAAAATACGCCTTATATTTGGCTTAAAGCGTATGGACTCCTGTAGAGACATTTTTAAACAGAAAAAAATATTAACCGTAGTTTCAATATATTTATTAAAATTATTACAGCACATTCATAGCAACAAAGATAAATTCCAAACATGCACTGACATTCACAAATACAACACAAGAAATAATAATAATTTTTACATAAAAAAATGCAGCAGTGAAGCATACAAAAATCAGCATATTATGCAGGTTACTACTATTATAATATGTTACCATATGAAACAAAAAATTTGAAATCACCAAAACAATTTAGAAACAAAATTAAAAACATGTTAACAGATAATATTTTTTACGCATATCGTCTGATCAAATAATGGCCATGAAAAGACTGTTATCAAAATCATTAATATAATTACACCGGCACACATAATGTCGTGAACCTGAAACAAAATCTGTCAAAATGTATACAGGGTGTCCCATAAGTCATGGATAAAACGAAGGGGGATGAGAGATGAGGTCATTTCCAACCAAAATAACTATATATGTTGTTATCAATTTTTGATGGCTCAAAAGTTATATCAACTTTTGTATTTTTGTACCAAATCGCTTAGTATGTTTAGTAAGAAAGTGGTACAAAAAGTTTTTTTGCTTTTTTTTTTAAATAGGCCACTGAAGGTTGTATCTTTCAGATGGAGGCATTTTTATGAAGTCTAGTTAGCAATTGTCAATTATGATAAAAGATGTTATGTTATGTTTTTCATAAAAACATACAGTATGTCCCAGGATAGATGCAACAAGAGGTGTAATGGACCAAAAATTGTAGAATTTTGGAATGGTATTTGGGGATTGGGTCCTGCTTGTTGTAAAACTAAAGTGTACCAAAAATGACTTGATTTGGTGTTCTACAGGGTGTTTTATAAGCAAAGTTGTAAAAATCACCACTAATAAAGTATCTTTATTTTTCAAAATATGAAAATATCCACTATGAAAAGTTATTTAGAATGCAATTTTATACCTCTATACCAAAGTTCAGGAATATAAAATTATTTTTTTGAAACTTCCCATTTTTTCAATAAATTAGTGTAAGTATTTTATTTTGAACCATTCGATTAAAACTGCATAGAAATTATTTTTTGTGAATTAATATTTAAAGTTATGTAGAAGCTAAAAGTAGGCCATGAGAAAAGCAGTGGATACACATTTATCATTTATTATTGACATATCTGTCAAACGTAGTCAATATTATCCTTAATTTCTGTTTCAAATTAAGTGAAAATGGTACTCACAGTGCGTGAAAAAATTTATATTGTGCAATGCTAATTTGCGGTGAAAACTCGCTAAGAGAAGTGGTAAGCCAATTTAATTTGAAATTTCCAAACACTGCTTTGTCACGTACTAAGGCTAAGAGAATAATTAAAAAGTTTCTGGCTACTGGTAGTGTTCTTAACATGAAAAGAAAAATAAAAGTATATGATGAAGACAATGTTGGGGCTATTATAGCTCATGCCTCTGTTATCGAAAATCCTAGGATGCCTCTAAGAGAGAGATCAGCTCTTATTAATATTAGCAAGTCTGAACTCCAAAGAATTTAAAAGGCAAAGAAAATTAGGTCATATAAAGCGAATTATAAACATACGCTTGAAGAGGGAGATGACGGCCGTAGGTTGGAATTTTGTTTGACCATTGGAGAAAAAATCATGGAAGAGAGATTTTTTCATTTCATAATTTTCTCAGATGAATCCACATTCACAACCAATGGTGTTGTTTCATCTCAGAATTGTCGGTTTTGGGCTTCTGAAAATCCAAATTTTAGAATTCATTGTAGAAGACAATATTATAAAAAAGTGAATGTGTGGTGTGTCGTTTCTTATCACGTTGGAGTTATTGCACCTTATTTCATTGGGAATGTTAAACCAGCACACTTATTTATAGCTTCTTGAAAGATTTTCTGAAGAACATTTAAATATTTTAAGAGATATGCCTTTAGCTCATTTTCAACATGATGGTTGCCCTGGCCACTCCACAGAAATGGTTAATCGGTGGTTGAATTTAAATTTTGGAGAAAATTGGATTGCCAGGAATGGACCGATCAAGTGGCCGGCGAGATCCCCAGATCTATCAATATTGGATTTCTTTTTATGGGGTCGCCTCAAGCAGTTGGTTTACGCTGAACCACTTTCTAACGATGTAGCAGTATTGAAGCAGAGAATTACAAATGCCGTAAACTCCATACCGTTAGATCATATTCGAAACAGTTTTAAGGACTTCAGGAGAAGGATCGAAATGTGTGTGGATGTGGGTGGTAGCTACGTCGAATAATAAAAAAATGTAAACATTGTTTTGTATTGGTCAATAATTAATTTGTTTGTGAATCTGTTATGTTTTTGACATTTATTACTTGTTATAATTTTTAAACCTCATTAATCTTCTGTTAGTAATTGTTTCTTGTTTTACAATTAGTTCGATTAACATTATACCTTCTTACATCTCGTATATTCAATTTTTTATTTACCAATAGCCTACTTTTTGAGATGATTAACATTTGCTCCTACACAACTTTAAATATGAATTCAACTCTCAATTCGCAAAAAATGGGAAATTTCAAAAAAAATAATTTTATTTTCCTGAAATTTGGTATAGAAGTATAAAATTGCATTCTAAATAACTTTTCTTAGTGGAATTTTTTCATATTTTGAAAAATAAGGGTACTTTATTAGTGGTGATTTTTACAACTTTGCTTATAAAACACCCTGTAGAACAACAAATCAAGTCATTTTTGGTATACTTTAGTTTTACAACAAGCAGGACTCAATCCCCAAATACCATTCCAGAATTCCAAAATTTTTGGTCCATTGCACCTCTTGTTACATCTATCCTGGGACACACTGTATAGCTGAGCGGATCTGGTTTTGAAATGAAACCAACTTTTTTTAAAAAAATTTTTGACAATTCAGTTACACTCGTTCTCTTTTATCATGTTATCAAGTTAGTTCAGCTTAATCTCACGAGGTGGGGCAGGAATTCGCATTTAAAATTCGCAAAAACACGTTTTTTTACGATAAGTTTGTTATTACTGACTTGACGAAAAAAAAGTTAAATAAAAAATTGAAGACCTCGCGGAAACGCATAATCTGGTAAAAAAATTTCAAATCGAACTGTAACTTTTCGTGAATTTTTTTTTTTTAAATAAGTACACTTTTTTTGTCGTAACACTAATATACAAAAAAGTAATTCTTTAATTTTTTCACGAAAAAAAGGAGTTAGGGGGCTGAGATTTTTTTCAGTTATCTATAATATATCAAGTTCAGTTTGTCAGCATTAGGCTGACTGGTCCTTCGTCCGATTTATTCCCGCGATAATAAACACTTTTCTTAACCCTTATTCCTGCAAACGCATTATGCCCCCTCCCTCCTTCCTATTGCTTGGATTGCGATATTTTTTTTTAAATAAAGATAAAAAAGATCCTCACTTACCTGTAAAAATGTTTCTTCTCTGAACCCTTTCCTACGGAAAAAAAACGCATTTGAAAAAAAATGCAAAAAGTTTTCCCCTCCCACAAATTTGTTTATTTGAAAAAAATTTAAAAAAATTGTCAGTCAAATACTAGAGGTAACAGCGAACAAATTCCATTTTGGTTTTTCAAAATCGCACGACAGGGAAAAAAGTTCGAGGGGGTTGAATAATTTCCCTCTCCCTACATTCTCCCCCTCCCCCAATTGGGGATTTACACCAACCCCATCCTCCGGCTCCATCAATTCTTATCTATTTCACCTACCTCAAAAAAATCTCAGCCCCCTGACTCCCTTTTTTCGTGAAAAAATTAAGGAAATACTTCTTTGTATATTAGTGTTGCGGCAAAAAAACGCGTATTTAAAAAAAAAATTTCACGAAAAGTTACCGTCAGATTCGAAAACAACTTTACCAGATTATGTGCTTCTGCGAGGTCTTCAATTTTTGATTTAACTTTTTTTTCGTGAAATCAATAATAACAAAGTTTTCGTGAAAAAACGTGTTTTTGCGAATTTTAAATGCGAATTCCTGCCCCACCGCGTGTGATTAAGCTGAACTAACTTGATAACATGATAAGAGAGAACGCGTGTAACCGAATTGTCAAAAAAAATTTTAAAAAGTTGGTTTCAAAATTCTTCTTTTTCTCGTCAGATCCGCTCCAGTAATACCTTACTTGTAAAAAAAAAATTGTTAACAAAAAGTAGATGAATTATACCTTGTTAGAATCTACATAAATTGCACTAATTTTTATTATTACGGTAAATATTTTTGTAGTTATTTTTTATTCTACGAGGATCATTTTAAAATTCAAATAATTTCTGATGAACCGAACAATGATCGTAACATATTTTATTATAATTGACAGTTGCTAACTAGACTTTATAAAAATGCTTCTATCTGAAATCTTCAGCAACCTATTTAAAAAAAAAGAGCAAAAAAAACTCTGTATTGTACCACTAGGCCAGGCTAGACAAGTACCAGAATTAAAAAAAAAAAAAATTCGTTACAGCAAACTGATAGCAGAATATTTTAGAACATATCACAACTAAAGAAGGAAAAATAATCCGAACCACCTGCGGTTATCTGGGGTGAAATGGGGTGGGTTTTTAGGGGTGAAAAACGTTTTTTTGCGATTTATGGCTTAACTACTCATCCTATCAAAAAAAGTTAAATATAAATGTTGTAGGTAATAAAAATATCTACAACTTATGTGAAGAGCATTTTTATCCTAACCTCAAAATTTTTCGAGATAAACGCAAAAAACCCCATTTTCGGTTTTTTATTTTTTTCTTCCACAAAAATAATTCGATTCAGCTCAAACTTGGTGAAAGTATACCTTTTGGTGTCCCACATAAGCATTATTTTTTTTGGAGCAAAATATTTAATGGTTGTTGTTTAACTCAATTTAAAGAAAAAAAAAGTGAAATTTTCAACTGCGATTCCTCATAAAAGTACTTGTCTGACAGAGTTCGGACAGGGCTCATTTTTTTTGTTTTTATGTCTACTTTCAATAAATAAAAAAAATATATATAGTGCAATGGATAAAATTGCCGGAAAATCGAAAATTCCGAAAAAATGCCCTTTTTCGTTGTATGCTTTTTAATTATTGTCAAAAATTTGTTATTATTTATTACAATTAATACAATTTTGTAATATCAATGTATGCTACAAACAATAAGTAAAATAATTAATAATTAATTACATTCCTCAACCACGTTTGAATTATTAAACAAACAAAAAAGTATGAGCTTGATTTCTATGCCTTCTATTGTAACCGTATTGGTACGGCGTATAAATGACCGCATTTTTATTTATTTGATAATCTACATATATTTACCTTTAATTTTGATTGTTAATAACTTTTAAATTGTAAAAATTGATAAAAATTGCTTTGTTAATTTTTATTATTAAACATAATATAAATAATTTTTTGTAAAAATAATAAATGTACTTTAAAACTAAAGACTAAGAAAAGGCAAATATGTGTATATATACCCACATACACATACATCCGCACATATAAAACCAATTGCTATCTTATAAAATTTGGAGAGAGAGGAAATGAGATTTTATCGTTTTGCGAAATTTATTTACAGAAGTTGTTTTCAGTTGGTCATCTATATTATTGTAGATCGAGATTGCGTTATATACAAATGACTGTACTTTTTGAGTTTAAATACAAATCTGCAACAGCTACCTTGCATATTTTGTAAACGATATTGCGTAATCTTATCAAGACATGGAAAGTATACTATATTGCAATAATTTAAAATGGGCACAAGATTTTCACACGATTTTTTTCTTACTTTAAAATTTAAAATACTTATATTAAAATATAATATTTTCAATGAATAATATGCTTTTTTTAATAAAACTGCCACGTGCTCCGTGAAACGCATCTTATAGTCAAAAATAAGACCTAAATTTTTTGCTTCATTTAGAATGGGCAAGAATTGCCCATTGATAACGATCTTTAGATTTGCCTTCGTGTATTCTCGTGTTTTATTAGAAGTAAAGCACAATACTGCACTTTTGGTGGCATTTAGTTTAATACTGTTTTGATTAGCATAATTATGAATAGAGTCGTGATTTAATTAATTCGGACTTAGAATTAATTAAATCACGAATATTTATTGTGTTTTCAGAAGGAAATTTATAAAACAATTGAGTATCATCGGCATAACATTGGACTTTACCATAATTGATATTGTTATGAATTTGTTAATTTTAATTTTTTTTTTTAAGATACACATTTATTAATTCACATAAACTCTACGCACATAAATTATTATAATGTAAAAGATTAAGTTGAGTATTTATTAAGCTAGACTTCGCCTTAGTTTAGAAATATGATGTAAATTTAATTATAAATAAAGCCATTTTATTATTATTATTAATTGTATGTTTACTACAAAATGTAAATATATTAGAATCATGTATTAAAAAGTACATTTATTATTTTTACAATTTAAAGGTTATTAACAATCAAAATTAAAAGTAAATATATTTAGATAATCAGATAAATAAAAATGCGGTCATTTATACGCCGTACCAATACCGTTGCAATATAAGGCATAGAAATCACGATCATACTTTTTTGTTTGTTTAATAATTCAAACGTGGTTGAGGAATGAAATTAATTATTAATTATTTTACTTATTGTTTGTAGCATACATTGATATTACAAAATTATATTAATTGTAATAAATAATAACAAATTTTTGACAATAATTAAAAAACATACGACGAAAAAAGGCATTTTTTCGGAATTTTCGATTTTCCGGCAATTTTTTCCATTGCACTATATATATTTTTTTATTTGTTGAAAGTAGACATAAAAACAAAGAAGATAAGCCCTGTCCGAACTCTATCGGACAAGTACTTTTATGAGGAATCGCAGTTGAAAATTTCACTTTTTTTTTTAATTGAATTAAACAACAACCGTTAAATATTTTGCTTTAAAAAAAAATGCTTATGTGGGACACCAAAAGGTATACTTTCACCAAGTTTGAGCTATATCGAATTATTTTTGAGGAAGAAAAAAATAAAAAACCGAAAAGGGGTTTTTTGCGTGTATCTCGAAAAATTTTGAGGTTAGGATAAAAATGCTTTCCACAAGTTGTAGATTTCTTTATTACCTACAACTTTTATAATCAACTTTTTTCGATAGGATGCGTAATTAACCCAGAAATCGCAAAACACCGTTTTTCACCCCTAAAAACCGCACCCCAGATAACCGCAGGTGGTTCGGATTATTTTTCCTTCTTTAGTTGTGATATGTTCTAAAATATTCTGCTATCAGTTTGCTGTAACGAATTATTTTGTTGTTCAACCCTTATCTAGCCTGGCCTACACTTTCTTACTAAACCTACTAGGCGATTGCGGACAAAAATACAAAAGTTGAAAAAACTTTTGAACCATAAAAAATTGGATAACCACATATGTAGTTATTTTGGTTGGAAATGAACTCATCTATCATTCCCCTTCGTTTTATCCATGACTTGTGGGACACCCTGTATATTTTTGTATGCTGAATCCTAATCTGCCATCAGATTTGGCCTGTGTCATCGAAATTTTTGTCTTCATTCGATGAACGTCAAATATCCTCAGTTTTTTTTTTTTAAATTCGAGGTCATCACTTCTTACCCCACCCTGTACCAAACATAAGACAACTTGATTAAATTTAGTTGTAGTGGAAGAGCCGTTAAAATAGATATAACGAATTAACGGGTTAAGGTTAAGGGGCCGATATTAAGCTCAACCACAATTTAACCATAACACGACCGAGACGGCAAACAGAATAACTAATCAGGTAAATATCGCTTGAAGTTTCGCCCATTAATATTTCAGGCACCTTCGGGCTTTTTTCACGGTAGCACCTGTAGATATCGGAAAATCGGAAAAACTGCATCCTGTCGGGCGAGATCGCCCGCTCTCGAGGCAGCGGCGCTGTCCTCGGCCCACTGAAAGACACACGGAATTAGTCTGAAAACGGGCTCTATCCGATCCGTATTAGTTTGAACGCCGCCCGACCAGCTAATCGTCAGTTTGAATGATTAAATCAATTTTAATAATCACCTGCCCCACTTAAATTTTTTGTGTCTTCGATTATGTGTTTAATATTTAATCCCGGAATTAATTGTTTTGGTTGAGGCTTTTCTAGATCACAGGTAACAAAAAATGATGAAGACGAGGATAATTCGTCACCTGGTAATGCGAAATCAATTCTCGTGAATTAATTGACCTCTGGTTTGCATTTTAAATAAGTTTTTATATGTTCACGGCTCGTGATGCAAATCACAACAATTCAATGTCGAGTGACATTAACAAATGAGTATTTAATTGTTGTGTTTGTTATTAACAGAAATTATAGTTAAGACATTTCGAAGTGTGTTTGAACTAATTATGACCTTAGAAGACTTTGTTTAGGAGTTTCTGATTTAGATTTAAACTAAACAAAACTTTAGAATTACTAGGGCATGCATAGAAACTTTTAAAATTGAACCAAACATGCCGAGATTTCCATTGCATAAAGACCAAGAAAAAATAACCTAAACGCACATTTTTGAGTTCTCTGAAGAACTCCCGGTTCAAACTTATTTATATAAGTAGATATACCTATATAAATAAAAAAACATATCGTGAAATCGGTGTTATGGCCAAAACATTATTAATTAATAAGCAATTGTTTACTATAAATATTTTAGACTCGAGGTGTATACAAAATTTTTTTGTATCGTCATTCGAAATTAGAAAACAATATAATTTTGTAAAAATAGACTAAATTCTATTGCTGTTTCCATAGAAACCAATAAGTTTTATTTCACACTGTGAAATAAAATTTCTTTATTTCACTCTTTTTTATTTATTTTACACTTGTCAATAATGACATTGTTTTGATTCATTGAAACTGTCAAATAAATGTCATTTTAGGATATATACACGAGTAAAAAAAACGCATTTTAGTCTCGAGTTATATACAAAATTTTTTGTATCGCCATTCGAAATTAGAAAACAATATAATTTTTTAAAAATAGACTAAATTCTATTGTTGTTTCCATAGAAACCAATAAGTTTTATTTCACACTGTGAAATAAAACTTTTTAAATTTCACTATTTTTTCTTTATTATACACTTGTCAATAATGACATTGTTTTGATTCACTGAAGCTGTCAAATTAATGTCATTTTAGGATATGGCGTTACAAAATAGTATTTTATATAATAAGTGGCTAAAATGGTGTTTTTTTTTTTACAAGTGTGGCTTTTATAGTATGAGCCGAAGGTGAGTGCTATAAACCACACGAGTAAAAAAAAATGCATTTTAGTCTCGAGTTATATACAAAAATTTTTTGTATCGCTATTCGAAATTAGAAAACAATATGATTTTGTAAAAATAGACTAAATTCTATTGCTGTTTCCAGAGAAACCAATAAGTTTTATTTCACACTGTGAAATAAAATTTATTTATTTCACTCTTTTTTCTTTATTTTACATTTATCAATAATGACATTGTTTTGATTCACTGAAGCTGTCAAATTAATGTCATTTTAAGATATGGCGTTACAAAATAGTATTTTATATAAAAAGTGGCTAAAATGGTGTGTTTTTTTACAAGTGGGGCTTTTATAGTACGAGCCGAAGGCGAGTGCTATAAACCACACGAGTAAAAAAAAACGCATTTTAGTCTCGAGTTATATACAAAATTTTTTGTATCGGTATTCGAAATTAGAAAACAATATGATTTTGTAAAAATAGACTAAATTCTATTGCTGTTTCCAGAGAAACCAATAAATTTTATTTCACACTGTGAAATAAAATTTCTTTATTTCACTCTTTTTTCTTTATTTTACATTTGTCAATAATGACATTGTTTTGATTCATCGAAACTGTCAAATAAATGTCATTTTAGGATATAGCGTTACAAAAAATGGATGACGGGTTTATGTAACAACAAAATGATTTTGAGATAATTGATGTCAAAGTTTTTAACAACCTACCAACTTCAACAGTACATAGATTCTTTATAAATTTATAAATCAGATATTTTAGCATTAGAATCAAATGTAATATACCTGGGGGAATTTCGTGTACTTAAAAGCTTCATTGATATAAAAAAACTTGTTTTTTTCGAAAATGTCACATAGACCCTTCATCCACGTATGTCTTCAATTGTGTGTAGAGACGTCGAGACCACATAATCTTTATTTTGTGTGATGAAAAACTAAGTACTGTATACAATAGTATGATTTATAAACTGTTAGTGGATATTATTTTGTATTTTAGATTAATGTGACTATAGTAATGTCAAATTTTTGAAATTTGATAGTATATGCACTAAATTTCAAATAAACAATCAAAGTTTTTAATCTGTTTTTGGGGTATAATACCAAAGAAAAAGATAAATTGCGATGAAAAATAAGATAAAAAAGCTCCTTCAATAAACACAAGAGCCACTTTAACTGGTACGGTTAAATAAAATGGCCTCAAAAAGCATATCAACAACGAAAAATTTGGTCCCTTCATGAAATGGGGTTAAGTTATTTTTAGCACAAGTTTTTAGAGAATCTGAAGAGTCCCTAAAAATTTTAAGGTGGAAAGGTGTTTTTTGGGTTGGATAGGGGAGGGGAATTATGGACAACCAAAAACTTAATAAAAAAGACAAGAGGGGTGTCGTTTTCTAGTTTTTTTACTGCTGAATTTAATGAAAACAAAATCATGTCGATAAAACTAATCCGTGTATAAGAAAATGACATTTCATTGGTATAAAACTTAAAAAAATCCTTTAAAATTATAGCTTCTTCTTCTTTACATGATGGCCTTCGCACTACTGTGCATTTAACCAATTAAAAGTATAACAAAAAATTGAGAAAAAAATTGACCCTTTCATTTCGAAAATAGTCTTCAAAATTTTCATAGAAATCTACATTAATTTTCTTTTTTGAGAAAAATATTTAAGGTTTAGAGAAAAATTTGCGGTAAAATATTTTGTCTTAAAAATAACATTAAAACAAAACAAAATTAATATTAAAGTCAGATCATCCATTCAAATGTTACAGGCTGAAAATTTATTTTGGAAGCCATTATCCAATATGACGACCCAGATTGCATTCTGCTGATTTCTGCAACATTTAAGATTACTAGTTAACTTTAAATGTCACGCTTGCTAAGTTTACCCTATAATACATACTTTTCTATTTGATAATTCCGATTATTTAGAAAAACATTGCCTACGTTTAGTTTCTTAAATTTACTTACTGGGGTACAAAAATTTTTTTTGTATCCCAATCCCCGTTAAAGTACATCAACGGAATTTCCGGACACCATGTATAGAAAAATAATCAATCAAGAAATCAATAACAAAGAACCAACAAATTCATCTTATTCATATTTCTTCATTACTTAGTAAAAAATAATGTAATATTTGAAATCGTCTACCCCAAAAGCCCATAAAACGATATCCCACATCGGTAGTGGGGTGTGGGTGGTGGTGGTGGATGAAGTACAAACATATTTTGAGGTTATTGGTTCTTGTACACACACTGAATAACAATTTTTTTTAACCCCCTTTAATAATGGGGTGGGGGTGGTAATGGAGGTGGCTAATGCCAAAAGATTTTTTGAGACCGTATGCTTCTCTTGTATATACTAAATACCAATTTTATGCACTCTTATCTACTGGATTTATCTATTTACCCCCATTTATCCCAATTTACCCCTCAACCCTTCAACGGAATAAGATGAAAATGCTAGTTCCAGATCAAGTTAAAATACATACGTGTACCAAATTTCAAGTCAACATCTTAAACGGTACCAGAGTAATCGTGCGCACAAGAAAAAAGTTACAGAAGACAGACCACCGACAAACAAACTTTTTTCCTTCGCTCAAACTTACAATTTTGACGTTTCATGATATTTTAAGCCTATTTGAACAATAAAAATTTTCAAAAATGTTTTTGTCGTTACTCTACTTCCACTGGATGTGGAAGTAATTTTCGTCAAACCCGTTTTTTTTGTGAAAAACTGGCTCCTTGCCCGATTTGCTCATTTGATATTAAAATTTAACTGTGTATTAGACGCGGTGGAATGTTTTAATATAAAATTTACATAATGCATTGCCGATAATCCGGAGAAAATATTAAAATATAGTCATAGGTCAAGGGTTATGTCATTACGAACACATTCGCCACGTTTCTCATATCACATGTTACTTGAAATGAGTTTTAAGGAAACAGCGGGTGGAATAGTTGGAATAAATTTGTTTCAGTATGGTCTTTTGCCACGCATCGACTGTTATAAATTATGTATAATAATACAATATGATCAAAAAATAGAATTATTACGGTGCCCAGGAAAACATCGAACATAACAACACACCATATATACTAAACAAATCTCAAATTCAAAGACAAAGCTGTCCGGAAGGGAGTTGCACATTTGAAACAACGCAGACAACATCGATTACCCACAGACGTTTCCAGTATCGAAGCTGGGAATCGAACCCAATACATGATAAATAGCATGCTTTAGCCTTAACATTATTCAGAATTCACAGGAAAACTGAAAATCTTTTTGAAGCTTGTTATTTAAAATGCACGAGTGAGGGGTTTATCAGTCCGAAAGCACTGGGTGTTGATATCGAATACAAAAAGACATTTTACATACTAGTTGTATACTCATTTCTTCCGTGTGTTGTAGAACCTCCCAGAATTGAGCTAGGTCGAATCCAATATAAAAATTCGACTTAGATAAAAAATTCATTTAAGGGCATTTTCAATCATGACAAACAAGTCTGAAGGGCTTCAAAGCCACAAACTGGCCCAAAAGGACCGTTATGATGCCGTTAAGACATTAGGCACAACCAGTTGAAAGTTCGAAGAAACACCGAATTTTCACTTAGGAAAATATGTTTTGGTTCAGGATATTAGAGTGAAAGTATATGGTGGTCATGGAAAAATGAACCAAAAATAAAAGTATAATTTTTGATAAAGAAAAAATAAACCATTTACTTTTATGAAATTATCTTTAACTTTTTATTCCTCCACCAAAGACAATGACCATGAAGATAGTCATTATATATATATATCATTCGAAAGACTGATACAATTTTAACTAGGTTACATATCAGAAAGGGTGAAATCGACAAATATGGTGAAGGTAGATAGCGTCTATAGGCAAATATTGGCAAAAAATCAGTGAAAATGGACAAGACCGGTTTTTCACATAAAACAAGTTTGGATTCACCCAACGACTCATAATTTGGACGAGTGCGTTGGATGGTTAATACAAAGCGATGGTAGGAAAGCCATACGCAGGGCTTTCCAAATAATAAAGTCATAGAGAAAACCGCTTTGTGTATAAACTACTCAAAAATCCATTTTGCCGAAAAGTCGCTCGGAGGCGAGTCGGTGACATTTTTCCTTTATTGAACCTGCATGGGGACTAGTACGTCGTAAGACTGGCCGTACGTTAGCAAACTCATGTATTAGTCGAACTCCGTTCTGTAAATGATAAAATCACGTTAAATAGAATCCTTAAGGTTAAGCGAAAGAAAATTTTTTGTAACATATTTTTATATTTTCAGTCAGCCATAATTACCAAAATTACAAAATTTTTAAATTCTTTTTAAAAGGCTTGCATTAAATTCTGAGGAAGTTGAATGAATTAATCCTTCCTACCAAATCGGTTGTTAGCATACGCTCTCATTTGTATGGTTAAAAGTAATTTACCTTAGTTGGGGAGGCGTGATTCTTTCATATTACATCATTTTGCAGAAAATAACTGTATTGTTTTAAACTTGTTAAATAATTGGTACTCTTTGAACTATTTGTATTTTATTGATGTATATTTACATATACAGCTACAGCCATGCGCCATGCAACATTGAGGGCTCTTGATTCAAATAGAAATGATCTACAGTGTATGTCTTCATCTAAATTAGACGCAGATGTACATTTGATCCCATATATATGGTTTAAACCAAAAATAGAGCATTTTTTTGTCACTTGCGTAGCTTTAAAACCTGTGAGCGATTATGTGATTCTACACAAGCACATAGTAATAAAGTTTAAGGGCGATTCTATTGGTCAGATGTGTGAAATGAAGAATCAAATCATCACTCATGTTCAAGGAGCGTCAGGGTATAAGTATCTAGAAATGCAATTTTTACCTCCTAACATACTGAGCTGATTGATGCGTGATAAGTAGGTCGTTTTTTATGTACAATCTGTTGTCCCGTCGATCCCCTTTAAACTTCTTTGTTGTTCTAATAAAGACCACAACATAATTCCATTCTGTTAGGCGGCTTCTGCGTTAGAAATTTCATACACGAACTACCCAGATGCCTCTCATTGCATCAATATAATTAATAAAATGATTCCACACCACTCCCACGTATTGGAGATCCAGTCTTCCTCAACTTCTTGCAACGATAGATATCTCCTAAGTTTACGGTAACCTATCAAACTCCAACTGGACATTGAGTTGTTCGGCTCCGAACTTATCTGCAGTCACCGCTTAACCTCTAGTGCTCTTTCAGATTCTTGTAGGCCCAATAACTCAGGACCACTGATACCTGCTTTCTTGTAGTTCTGGGCATTGGCTCTGATCCGAGACGGAGGTTCATGGTTTTATTCGCCATCCTTCTAATTCTCTGAAACTCCAGTGGGTTCTACAACCAATCCATGGTTTACTTTTTTATGTCTGGTAATATCTTCTAGATGAGGTCGACTTCTTTTATATTTTTGTGTAATTAACCGATAAGTTACCACATTAGAGATACGACTCATATAATTTAAAGTATTCGATGAACTTGTAGATAACACAGGCCCGCAAAAAAAAATTCGTGAGCGAGAATTAAGATCCACTTTTCTTTATGTTTTTCGGGACGCTGAACACGAATCTGAAGTCAGAATAGCATGTTTCTGGACGAATTTTCGAGCTAGAGATAAAAATTGGACGAAAATCGTGAAAACTCGGGATTTGTAATATTTCCAGGTTCGAAATGAATAAAAAAATTTGGGAGACGTGGGAATATCATTTTTGGGAGAAAATACAGTATTTTCCAATGTATTGCATTACTTGATAAAGCGTCATGTTCACTTTGGACCGCACTATTACACAAAATTTCCGAGCAATAGCTCCCGGCAATGGTTTATAAACACATTTATGTAGATTGATTCGGGATTATACTTGTGTTTGCGGTGCTGAGCAGAACTGCACACGCGGAAAGAACAATGAGAAGAGGCTGGAATTATATCTCGGGATTGTATAGAACACTCAGCCTGTGAGATTGGAGATTGGACGGTTACCTTCAGATAACCTTGCACCCCCGTTACAATTACCTTTTTATTTACATTTATCGGTTTGAATTTATCTCTCTTTTTCAGTGTAGTAACTTAATTCGTTTATCAAAATGCATTTCTCTAAATTTGGAGATCAGTTATTTTTTGCTCGTTTCCTGACTCTTTTATCATCGAATCTACGCAATGGATTTCTTTTTCGTTCATGTGCCTCTTGGACTGTTTCTCTCTTTAATGTCCAACAAAAGTCTGCCATCATATTGATATCCCATCTTCCTTGATACCGTTTTTCCATTTCCTTGATATCTTGACGGAATCGCTCGCCTTGCTCTTCACTGAAGTCACCTAGATTATCAGGAAAATAACTTAGTTGCGAGTCAAGGAAATGCAATTTTAAATTAATTAAACAACCTAATTTTTGGTAATTCTTGATCATCTCAGCTACAATGCTTTCACAGTCATCACTTTTGTGATTCCCTAGGAACTGATGGACTACTGCCTTAAAGCTTTCCCATGCGGCTTTCTCTTTTGGAGTCATCGTTGTAATTAACATATAATCCTTCAAAATCTTTCGAATCTGGGGTCCATCAAAAATCCCTTCCTTAGGTTTAGCTTCCTACAAGTGACTGAATGTTCGCCCCAAATATTCAAAGCAATTACCCTGTTTATCAAGCGTTTTTACAAACTGCTTCATCATATGCAGGTGTGGAAGGAGGATTTTTTTCGACGGTTCAACCAGTGGTTGCTCTATTATATTCTTATCACCCGGTAAGAGGCACGATCGCGTGGGCCAGACCTTTTTTTTGTAGTAATTGTTTCGATCTCTACTATCCCATTCACAAAGAAAGCAAGGGTATTTTGTAAATCCTGACTGTTGACCTAAAATCATGGAAGTAATTTTAAGATCACCACTTTGCCACTATTCATATTTTATTTTTTTTAATATCATCTCTAGATTGGTGTATTTTTCATTTTCATTTTATTTTTGTCGTTACTATACTTCCACTGGGTGTGAAAGTAAAAGTTGATTGTAACAAGTACAAGATGTCCGAAGGTAAGCATCAAAAGGTTTCATCACAAATCGATTCTGGCAAGAGTCCAACCACACAGGCTTAGTGTTCCATACAAGATATAATTCCTGCCTCTTCTCATTGTCCTTTTTATCAACTAATGGAATACATTGAAAAACACTGTATTTTCTCCCAAAAATGATATTTTCGTGTCCTCCAATTTTTTTTTATTCATTTCAAACCTGGAAATATCACAAATCCCGAATTTTCACGATTTTTGTCTAATTTTACTTCCACATCCAGTGGAAGTATAGTAACGACAAAAAATTTTTTAAAAATTTTTATTGTTCAAATAGGCTTAGAATGTCATGAAACGTCGAGATTTTAAGTTTGAGCGAAAAAAAAATTTTTGTCTGTCGGTCTGTAATTTTTTTTGTGCGCACGTTTACTCTGGAACCGTTTGAGATATTGACTTGAAATTTGGTACACATATTAACATATTAACACATTAATGAGATCTAGAATCAGATTATATTTTCATCTTGTTCCATCGAAGGGTTGAGGGGTAAATTGGGGTAAATTTGGGGTAAATAGGTAAATCAAGCAGGTAAGAGTCCATAAAATTGGTATTTAGTATATACAAGAGAAGCTAAGGTCTCAAAAAAATTTTGGCATTAGCCACCCCCATTACCACCCCCACTCTATTATTAAAGGGGATGAAAAAAAAATTGTGATTTAGTGTGTGCACTAGAACCAGAAACCTCAAAATATTTTTGATTTTTTTTTGTGGACCTGTGTAATTATAAATGACATTTACCTCGGGAATGTAGAAAACACTGATCTTTCTTAGGACTTTTTTCGCATGTCGCGTGCACAATGGACTAACAGATCTTGGCATCTGCTCGCTACCTAATAATGATAAATTACAGTCGTAGATAAGCATACGTTACAGCCGTCAGTAAATTAACGAACTTGAATACCTTTCGAACCGGTTAATTTCCATCATTTTAGGTCTCGCAAAAATCAGCGAAGCGATAAGTGTGAACAAATGAATCAATTGACCCAGCATTTACACTGAATAATTTTCTACTTTTATTGTTTTTCATAAAATTTATTGGCCCGAAATAGCGTCAGCTATTATTGTCATAGCGCATTATGTGGGACATTGGACGGGTGGAAGTAATTTAACCATTATGAGGCGTTTAATAATGTTCTCAGGCTAAAATTACCAAATCCAAGGGATAAACCATTCACCCACCCTGTACTTAACGTAATCATCTAGTACACATACTTGGCCGAACTGGAATTGAATTGGGTACATGTTGGGAACTGCAAACCCCATATTAACCCTTGGGACCGGCGGACCGAACTGAAATGACTAGACAAAACTCCGTTCGGTAAACTGTCATTATATGGCGTAATTTGCAATAAAGACAAAACAAGTGCAAGAATATGCAAATGATAATCCTACTTCAAATCGTACTTTATTATATTTTTTATAAGGAGGGGGTTGGTGGTGGGCGATGATAGCATAAAAGCTAAGCTAGACAAATTTATTTTCGAAGACTGCGATAGTTTGTTCTTGCTCTCTCTCTTTTTATGATGTCGCTGTCTTTTAAATTCAAAAGATCGGCGCAGAGAGTCTCTTGCGTTTTATTCCTCTTGAAACCACTTTTTTTTTTAACGTCCAACAGAAATGAATCATCATATTTATATCTCACCTTCCTTGATATCTACGTTCCATTTCCTTGATATCCTAATTTTCGCTATAATATCCAAGATTTTTCGGAAAGTAATATACAATGTGTCCCACTTTTCATGGAGCCACCCTCATATCGCGCTCACCTGATATCCGAATATTTTGAAATTTTGAATTTGATTTTTGAAAAAAAAGTATTAGCGATTTTTTTAGAGAAAAATTAGTAAGATATTCCCAATCAGCACGCACCTTAAATACCCCTTTGTACAAAATTACATCGTTGTGGGTTCAAAGGTGTTTGAGATATGAGCCGTCAAAAAAAATTTTTTTCAACTTAAAATAATTTGTATCTGTAAAACGGATTCTCATATGAAAAAAATGTATTCTTTATTTTTTGTTCAGAATAATGTATTGTACTAGTATGAAATGATTCTATAACAAAATTACTATTTATTTAATAAGACAAAAATTCTAATTTGTACACACCTACCATGTTTCTAACAAATAATCTTCAATAAAAACCTCAGTAAGCCATGAAAACAAAAGTTATTGCAAGTGTCAATGTATTATTGAACGTCAATAAGTTAATACGTTAAAAATTTAATGAATGCTGGGTTAATGTTACATGATAAGTGAACTGAAATTTTTTATGATAATGGCTCGGCGTTTAACAATGCAAGAAAAAGTGGAATTGGTTCGTTTAGTCTGAGATAATGCCAGATCATATAGAAAAGCTGCTGATGAATTTAATTTACGGCATCCTGGCCATCAGCATCCCATTCGCCATAAATTGGTAGCAACCATCAATAAAAATTTTGACAATACAGGAAATGTATGTAAGTTAAGACCAAAGAATTATAATTTACAAAATCGGCAAAATCAAAACGAGGAACGCATTTTACAATATTTTAGAGAACATCCAAGATATAGGATAAGGCAAGTAGCATTAAATCTAAATATTAGTAAGAACATCGTTTGGCGTTGCTTGAAAAAACATAGAAAAAGAGCATTCAAGCTAAAATTTCTACATACCCTAGAAGAAGGTGATACTGACAGAAGATTGGATTTCTGTTTTTGGGCCCAGGGTGAATTTTTTTTGTAAATTTTCTGAAAAACGTCATATTTACCGATGAAGCAACATTCACTACCAATGGGGTAGTATGCTCTCAGAATTGCCGTTTTTGGGCTGACGAAAATCCCCACTGGTTTATCAGTACTAAAAGGCAATAAGTGTCAAAAGTTAACGTTTGGTGTGGTTTATGGAAAGACCAGATTATTGGGCCTTTTTTCATTCCGAGATTGAATGGAGAAGCGTATTTAAATTTGTTGCAAAGAGAAATTCAACCCTTTCTCAATAATCTGCCTCAAGATGTCAGAAGGGACTTGTACTATCAACTTGATGGTGCCCCGGCTCATAACGTTGCAACGGGTTGGCTAGAAGATAATTTTCCAGGTAGATGGATAGGTTTAAGAAGTCAAGTGCATGAGTTTCCCCCGAGGTCTCCGGACCTAACACCACTTGATTTCTATTTGTGGGGTCGTCTAAAAAATATAGTGGACAGACCACGTAGCCAAGATGAGTTAATGATCAAAATTAGACAGGCATGTGTTGAAATCACTCCAGCCGAGATTAGGAAAGTTGTACTCCATGTAAGAAAACGGATTGAGCAATGTATTCGGAATGATGGTGATTACATAGAAACGCAAAGAATTATATAATAAAATTATTTGTGTAGATTATTTGTTAGAAACATGGTAGGTATGTACAAATTAGAATTTTTGCCTTATTAAATAAATAGTAATTTTGTTATAGAATCATTTCATACTAGTACAATACATTATTCTGAACAAAAAATAAAGAATACATTTTTTTCATATGAGAATCCGTTTTACAGACACAAATTATTTTAAGTTGAAATTTTTTTTTTTTTTGACGGCTCATATATCAAACACCTTTGAACCCACAACGATGTAATTTTGTACAAAGGGGTTTCTAAAGATGCTGATTAAGAATATCTTACTAATTTTTCTCTAAAAAAATCGCTAATACTTTTTTTCAAAAATCGACCCGCTTTTTCCATCATAGAATCGAACGCCTCTGACTTCAGTCGAATGTGGTTAAGTTTAAAGACTCACTTTATAGGTATATATTCATCACCAAAATTTCAAAATATTCGGATATCTTGTAAGCGAGATATGAGGGTGGCTCCATGAAAAGTGGGACACATTGTACATGTGAATTTAAGAAATTCAACCTTAAATTCATTAGACAGTCCAACTCTGCAAAACTTTCAACCATTTCCGCTACTATTTTTTCGTAATTTTCACTCTTATTATTTCCTAGAAAATTCTCCATTCTACATTTTTGAAACTGATTCAGCAGCTTTTTCAATCTTATCCATTTCCTTCCTGATTTTTAGTTCATAAAAAATCGCCTCCTTCAATTTCGCATCTGAAATGTTTGGAAGTATTAGTTATGTAAGCTGTAAGCAATCACCATCTTTATGCAAATCCTTAACGTAAATACTTTACAAGGCCCAAATTCATATGAAAGGTGGAAGAAGGTCTTTTGAAGGATTGACCAAAAGCTTGTTTAGTCCTTCAAAAGTTCTTCTTCCACCTCTTCATATAAAGTTGGACCTTGTAAAGTAATACGTTAAAGCTTTGAACAAAGATGGTGATTGCTTCAAGCATATTCAACAAATGTTTGCACACATTTCAGATGCGAAATTGAAGAAAGGAATTTTTAATGGATCAGAAATCAGAGACGAAATTTTTGCCACAAAAATGAACAAAACTGAAAAAGCTGAGTGGAGAATTTTCTAGGAAATAATAAGTCCAAATTACAAAAAATAGTAGCGGATGTGATTAAAAATTTTGAACAGTTGGGCTGCCTAATGAATTTAAAGCTGTATTTCTTATATTCACATGTAGACTACCTTCCAGAAAATATTGGGGATTATAACGAAGAACAAGGAGAATGATTCCATGAGGATATCAAGGAAATGGAGAGTCGATATCAATGAATGCGATATAAATATGATGGCTGATTTCTGCTGGGCGTTGAAAAGGGAAGTACCTTTAAGAGGAGTAAAACGCAAAAGACTACCTCTCGGCCGATCTTTTAAATCTAAAAGGCAGCGATACCATAAAAAGAAAGAGTAAATATTTTCCTCTAGAGTAGACCAATTGTAGACGTGATTTTAAAGTTAGCTGCTGGAAGAACTCATAGTGAGTACAGGGAATTTTTCGGAGTGGTTAAATTAAAAAAAAATTTAGAATTTTTATAGTTTATCATACACTTGATACCTACCATATAGAATCTGCGATTGAATGGAAATTAGCTCCCTCAATATGCATGAAAACTGTTTTGATTTGTTTAATTTTAATTTTAATTTTCCATTAAGATACAAGTTTATAACCAATATAAACTTGACACACAGCAATATTATGTTAATATCAACTATTGCCTTGAACATCTGACAGATCTAAAATTTATCAATTTTGACAAGTCATACTTACTGTGTACCTAGCAAATTTTCAAACTGTGCTTCTTGCAATTAAAATCAGTGCACATGTGTGATAGTGAAAATGAAATTGAAATAATAATCTATAATATTTCCAAAGTTTAGTTTTCATATTTCCTAAATTGTAATTTAAGATAATTAATAAATTTCAGAAATAAAGGATTAATTTTCTATTTTATTATGACTGGTTGTAGAAAAATAGTGTATGCAACTCAGATTTAATGGCTATTAAATGGCATATGGCATAAATGCATAATATACTAATGAATTAAGATATATGTTACTTGATTATAATAAAGTTGACTGTTTTGAGAAATGTCAAACTAATGCTTGAAAGCATTCTTTTATGCGTGACGATGCCATATTTGACACAAAATAAGTTCGTCAAAAATTCAATTTTTTTAATATCTCGTAGGAAAAATCATATTTATAATACGATCGGAAAAGGTATTTTCGATATTCATGTGATTTAGACACACTCATTCTGAAAATATCTATTTCTCGACATTGTTATGAAAATGACTATTAAATAAGTAATAGACGCACCTGAAATAAACAAAATGAATATCCTACCAAATTTATCGTGTATTCTATTAAATTTATATCTCTACCAGGTTTGGCAGATTTACGAGACGTTCATAATATTGGAAAATAATTTTTGTTGATTTTACAACTAATCGGGATATTAAAAAGATATGATATAATATTAATGATAGCAGAAAGTAGTTACATTTTATCGATTATTATGCAGGTAATTCTCTAGAGGTTTTATTAAAATTGACCTTAATGGGAAGTCCGATCAACTCCATACTTCCTTTATTTTATTATGTACATCATTTATTTTGTCTTCCTCGCAGTATTGTGGAATATTCTGTTAATTAGTAATTGAAGTTCCTCTATAAATATATTTTTTTTTTTGTAACTGTCTTGAAAACATCCATTTCTGGGAGTTCTATTTGTTCCTTAAGTAGCATATTGGATTGAAAAGCGCTCGTATACATTTAACAACTACATTTCTATAAAAAAAATATTTGTCTTCAGTACGGTAGAAAATCAGTCGAAGAATCTGACATATTTAGACACCCTTCCATCCTTTTCCACCTCTCCCGAGAGGTGAACATCGCTTTCATGGCTGCACAGCGGTATCTTTGGCTAATGCCAAAAATTTTTTTGAGACCTTAGCTTCTCTTGTATACACTAAATACCAATTTTATGGACTCTTACCTGCTTGAATTACCTATTTACTCCAAATTTACCCCAATTTACCCCCCAACCCTTCTACGGAACAAGACGAAAATGTAATCTAGTTCTAGATCTCGCTAAAGTACATATGTGTACCAAATTTTTAGTCAATATCTCAAACGGTTCCAGAGTAAACGTGCGCAAAAAAAAGTTACAGAAAAGATAGACCAACAGACAGACAGAAATTTGTTTTCGCTAAAACTTGAAATCTCGACGTTTCATGACATTCTATGCCCATTTGAACAATACAAATTTTTTAAAATTTTATATATACTATACTTCGACTGGATGTGGAAGTAATAGAATCAGATATGAAATACATTCATTTAATAACTTTATTTTGTAACCATAAAAAATATAAAAAGTCCCTATGTGTTTTGTAATTTGGAAGATCGTGTAAGTAAAAATTTTTTTAGATCTTTGCCAATTGTTGACATGTTATGAAAAAAGAAACAAATGCAAGATTTAATAACCTTATATCATAACAAATTATAAGTCACTATATTTTTACTAATTTTGAGATTATGTCAAAAGTAACAAAATGAAATACTTTAATAATGAGTTTTGACCTGAGTTTATTTACAAGTTTTAAAAAAATATATTTTACAATAGCATTTTTTTTTCCTGAGAAATATAGTGTAATTTTAAATGGTATGATCAATTAATATGAAGGAAGCAATAAACTTCAACATGCTGGTAAATTTGTAAATGTGAATATTTTTATTCCTAACTTTTTCTGCATTGAAGTACTACCTTGACCTAAAAGATAATGCATTTATAACTTATATTAAAGTCAGTTATTTTTTATGGGCCTGTGAATAGTTAGAGACGCAAAAAATTAAGAGATAACTATATTATATTGTTATTTTTATATACTAACAAATATCAATAGCCATCAAAAATGGCAACACAAGAGTATTTTATATCCTCTTTAAAACCCATTCTGATTTTTCTTCCTAGCTTGTATGGTTTTCGAGCAATTCAATTTTTTCTATAGGCCGCGTGCAAAAAATTTCAATAAACGAAAATTCGTGCGCATTAAATATACAAATTTTGGAATTTTTTTCAATATCGATTTTCTCGAAAATCATGGCATATACAAGAAAATTACAATAGGACTTTTTTTTAGGAAATCAGTCAAGCTTTCTTTCTTTCATGATGAGCAATTTTTTTATATCTTCAACGGTTAACGAGTTATCAGTAAAATAAGGCTTTTGTTACCGAAGGGGTGGTTCTTTGGGGGAGTTGCGCGGCATCCCCAGAACGAATTTTTGTGGTTTTGTGACGTATAACCCCTTCACTAACAGTTACTGAAGAAAAATCTCAGATAACATTTTTTGTGATGAAAATTTTTATAATTATTGGACTACTAGTCGCTCTTACTTTACAATTTTCCCAGATTTCCTTTCATTAGAATATTTTCCACAGGTTGCTTCTATGATCGTACAGTTTAAAGTTCTCGCGTGTTACTCCTTGGCACTTTCTTCTAGATAATGGTTTCCGTTAGATTTGCAATTCAATTTAAATGGACGATAAAATATTTTGACATATGAAACAGGTTTGGAAAGTACGGGATATTATTTTATTTCACATTTTCAGCAACGAACGTCAATCAATCATGTCAAGTTTCATGTGTTTTAGGTATCAAATAAATCAATAAAATTAATTGAATAACAGACTCGTATTGTTTATTTTCTACACGGAAAAAAATCTTTTGAATCAAGAATATAATATTTATGTATACGCAAATAATTAAATTCTTTTTTTTTTCATATATTATAATAATAACTTTATCTATTATCGGATTATTTGTCAATTACATTTTACCTGAAATATTACATATTAGCTTTTTAATATGTTCGTGGCCAAAACACTGAGCTTTTAAGGCCATATACAGAGAGAAAAAAAAATTAAATTCTTCATATGAAACAAATGCTTTTTGTGGTAAGAAATAAAAAGCTAGTAAATAAATTTATTTGTGACAACTTTATCGTTTCTTGAAACAAAACCATATTGTTTCATATGAAGGATTTAATTATTTGCGTATATATAAATATATATTCTTGACATTTTTTCCGTGTATTACTTTAAGATGACTTTCATCGTTTAGAGACTGAGAAACCTCTATTTTTTAAGTTTATTCTTGAATTTTGTACTTATTGCTCAATAAAACTAAAATGGTTGCAATTAGCCATAGGGAAGTACTTACAAAAAATGTTCGTTTTTCACACCTCCTACATCACATAGTCGAAAAATATACAGGGTGTTCCATTTGAAAAAATTTAAAAGTTGTTAATTGGAAAATCATTTTTTGCCATCCTGTACATTTTTAGGAAGTAAAAACGATTCAAAAACATCAATTAAATGTCTTGTAACTAGTATTCACAAAAATTTTTCTTAAAACCCATAATTGTGACTTTGTGATTTTTTCAATAATATAGGAATAAATAGAGTCTAGAAAGAGGTTTCAAAAAATTTACCCATATACATAGCATTCCATTTAAAAAAAGGCACTTGATGCTGTAATTTCGTCTTGACTCGCCCTGTATATTCGAGGATTTAGTTTACTTATACATTTTTTTTATTTCCACCTATCGGAGAACTCGAAATATCGAAATCTGACCCACTATTGTCCCACCAAACACAATTTATAATGTTTCCCAAGCGCGGATTTATGGGGGGGGGTAACGGGGGTAATTACCTCCCCCAAGATTCTGTAAACCATCAACTTTTGTTTTGAAATGTTATGATTTTTGTTAATTTTGGGAAGAAACAAATTTTTAATGGGGGTAATTACCCCCCTCCCAAGATTGTGTTAGTTTTAATAACTTTAATTTAAAAATTTAATTTTAGGATGAACAAGCTTTTTTGGATTTCTCCCCCCCACCCGCTCTTCAAAAAAATTTGGATTCCCCCCCCCCCCCCCGCTCTCCAAAAAAAGTTTGGGACGAAAAATTTTTTTTTTGATTTCTCCCCCTCCCCGCTCTTCAAAAAAAATTTTTTTTCGGATTTCTCCCACCCGCTCTTCAAAAAAATTTTGGGTTCAGTGTTTTCCTCCCCCCCCCCCCCCCCAAGCTCAAGGTCCAGGTCCGCCCTTGATGTTTCCATTCAACCGCAATTAACTTTTATATTCGAATCATTTTTTTTCTCTACGAGCCACATTTATGGGTTTAAAAATGTGCCGATCAAATGCAACATACTCTTCGTTTTCATATCTTCGAGGAGTACTTCGAATAATACAAAGTGTTAATTTACTAATTCTACAACTAGGAGTATTCAGTTATATGGATAAAATAGCAAATGCTAAATAAATATCCAATCAAGATTTGTAGTTCAATTTGTAGTCCACGTTTTGACGTTTTTACTATATAAAATAATACCCACTATTAAATAGTCTAAGTTCATTCGGAAGCATATTGTAAATTCTAGATGGATAATACATGAAATATTTTTAACGTGTCGTTTTATGGGAGAAAGAAGATACCTACACGTTTATGACTATGGCCCCATCAGTGTTATATTCATGCTCGAAAAGGTTTACAGAAATTTTATGCTTATAAAGTTTCAATATATCAAATATACACAGTTCTTTTAAAGCGGGAACGTCAAAATTGGAAAACAAAATTCTAGTTAGGCAACGAATTGGTTTTCTCAAGATTGTTTTGATATTTATTTTCTAACAGACAGCTACTTTATCTAAATTAGTTTTATAAGTTCCACCCGATGAGAAAATGCTATACATTAACAACGGCTGTACAAGAGCATAACAATTCCTAATCAGTTCAATACTAAATATATCTCTTAAAATTTTAAATATGAACATTTATGTTTCTGATCATCCTAAACAGTTAATATGTTCATGCCCATCTAACAGACTGATCAATGATTACGCCGAGATATTTGATGTTATCAGTTTGTTCTATACATGAGGTGCAATTACATGCAATTTTGTAGCACATATTCTGATTTAAAATTTATTTATGTATCATAAAGTGAAAAACATGAATTTTGATTTCAATGTATTGGTTCTAGCAAGCTACTATTCAACCATATTGTTATAAGTTGTAATACATCATCGTTAACGTGACTAACTGTATCATTGATATAAGCAAGGATACTTGCACCATCTGTATTTATAAATAGATCGTTTGCATAAATTATGAAAAGTATCGGGCCAAGAACTGTGCCTTGTGGGACACCGCACGTCACTATGGATTCCCTATTCTTCTTATTATTTGTATATTGTTGTCTGTTACTGAGATGGCTGTTCTAAAAACAGCCTTGAACCCCTACATTTCTAATTTTTGCAGAAGATTTACATAGCTGATAGTATCAAATGGCTTTGCTAGATCTAGAAAGATGGTATACTTTTATTTGCATCACCATATATTTTTGTTGTCAAGACCATGATTGCATCCTTGATATACTTATTTTTTTTTAATCCGAATTGATTATTTGAAAGGACGTATGTTTATATAAAAATCTCGTGTCACAAGGTTTGTTATCGAACTCCTCCGAAACGGCATGACCGATTTTTATGAAATTTTTTGTGTATATTTGGTAGGTCTGAGAATAGGTTGTAGGCTATTTTTTATATCCCTAGGTGATAAGGGTGGCCCTATCCAGAAATTTTCTTTTTATTTTTTGGACAAAAATTTATAATTTATATGGCAAAACAACGTTTGCTGGGTCAGCTAGTATTTATATAAAATGCTAATTTGGTATGAGAGATTGAACGATTGTTTATGGTTGTCATATTTATCTAATGGTTTTTTAATAGCACGCTTTAATATTTAAGAAAACGTTCCCGACATCATTGACATATTGTTTCCACATCCAGTGGAAGTATAGTAACGCAAAAAAAAATTTTGAAAATTTTTATCGTCCAAATAGGCTTAGAATGTCATGAAACGTCGAGATTTTATGTTTAAGGAAAAAAAATCTGTCTGTCTGTCGTTGTATCTGTATCTTTTTTGTGCGCAGGATTACCGTTTAAGGTATTAAGATATTGACTGGTTCAAGTATGTGTTTTAACGAGAACTGGAACTAGATTTTTTGATCTTATTCTGTTGGGGATAAATTGGGGTAAATGGGGGTAAATAGGTAAATCGAGCAAGTAAGAGTCCATAAAATTGGTATTTAGTATATATAAGGGAAGCTAAGGTCTCAAAAAAAATTTTTTTGGCTGCCTACCGCATTACCACCCCTAGCCATTATTGAAGGGGGTGAAAAAAATAAAATAAAATGTTATTTAGTGTGTGTACAAGAACCAAAGGCTTCAATATTTCTTTTTACTTCATTCAATAAGCACATAATTTACATGACTTTTGTGGAGTCTGAAAATTTAATAGAAATAATTGAACCCGTTTCTGACATTTTTAAAAACACAAAAAATAATAAAACTTTCGCACTCTGTACCTCAGAAATGAAGTTTTAAAAAACCGCTGGCCAAGGAATCACTACTTCCACATCCAGATTTTCTATACAAGTCACTCACAACGAAAAAATTTTGTATGTGGAAATAATTGCTTATGGAACTTTAATAAGATAATATTTGAAATCCTCTACTCTAAAAACCTATAAAACGATACCCCACATCGGTAGTGGGGTGGGAGTGGTGATAGGGGGTGTAGTGGGGGTGGATGAAGTAAAAAAATATTTTGAGGTTTCTGGTTCTTGTACACACACTAAATCACATTTTTTTTTCATCCCCTTTAATAATGGGGTGGGGGTGGTAATGGGGGTGGTTAATGCCAAAAATTTTTTTGAGACCTTAGCTTCTCTTTAATATACTAAATACCAATTTTCTGGACTCTTACCTGCTTAATTTACCTATTTACCCCAAATTTACCCCAATTTACCCCCAACCCTTCGGTAGAACAAGATGAAAATATAATCTAGTTCCAGATCACGTTAAAATACATACTTGTACCAAATTTCAAGTCAATATCTTAAACGGTTCCAGAGTAAACGTGCGCACAAAAAAAAGTTACAGACCGACAGACAGAAATTTTTTTTTCGCTCAAACTTAAAATCTCGACGTTTCATGACATTCTAAGCCTATTTGAACAATAAAAATTTTTAAAAATTTTTTTGTCGTTACTATACTTCCACTGGATGTGGAAGTAAAATAACTCAATGCGTCTTTTTAATGAGGAATCACGAATCGTAATATTTTAGAAAGCACCCTTTATATCTGTCCAAGGTTGATATTATGTCGTTATAACGATAAATTTAAAAGAAAATATCGATATATTTATTTAATTACTTCCACATCCAGTGGAAGTATAGTAACGACAAAAATATTTTTAAAAATTTTTATTGTTCAAATAGGCTTAAAATGTCATGAAACGTCGAGATTTTAAGTTTGAGCAAAAAAAATTTCTGTCTGTCTGTTGGTCTGTCTGTAACTTTTTTGTGCGTACGTTTACTCTGGAACCGTTTAAGATATTGACTTGAAATTTGGTACACATATGTACTTTAACGAGATCTGGAACTAGATTATATTTTAATGTTGTTCCGACGAAGGGTTGGAGGGTAAATTGGGGTAAATTTGTTTTAAATGGGTAAATCAAGCAGGTAAGAGTCCATAAAATGGGTATTTCGTATATACAAGAGAAGCTAAGGTCTCAAAAAAATTTTTGGCATTAGCCACCCCCACCTCTTATTAAAGGGGATGAAAAAAAATTGTGATTTAGTGTATGTCCAAGAACCAGAAACCTCAAAATATTTTTTTACTTCATCCACATCCACTACCCACTACCACCCCCACCCCACTACCGATGTGGGGTATCGTTTCATAGGTTTTTGGGGTAGAGGATTTCCAATATTATATTATTAAAGTTCCATAAACAATTATTTTCATATACAAAGTTTTTCCGTTGTGAGTGACTTAGATAGAGAATCTGGATGTGGAAGTAGTGATTCCTTGGGCAGCGGTTTTTATTATGTGCAACCAAGAAAAAACAAAGTAATGTTTGGGATGATATGAATTTGCTACTGGAGAGGTCAAGTCTCTTCCTCAAATCGCGTTACTTTCTCAGTTGGAAAAGGGTAGTTTTACAAGTATAAAGGAATATATTCTCCATTTATCCCTTTGAAATAGAAGAAAAGGGAGCTGCAGGCGAGAAATTGCCTTTATTTGGTAAAATATTCATATTTAACTGTTTAAGCCTGTATTCCCTTTGAGATAAATATAACGTTCTGTCAAATATTTAACGTGCACTATATTTTTTCGTGGTAGGCTTTCTCACCCAGAGTTTTGCATCATTCACTTTATATTCCTTTATATAAAACAATCTTTTCTTATATAGGATATGATGCATTTTAATAATCATTTCCTGATGATATTTACTAACGTAATATTTTATCGAACTCCTCTATAGAGGGTGGACCAAATTAGATGAAATTTGAGGTTTTTTAAAAAAAGGGGGAGATAAACAAAAATCAATATAGTTGTCCTGTGCTCGATTTTCGAGAAACACACAATGAAGCAAACTACAAGCTACAAATCAATCAAAAATTTGAGGGCTAAACGGACTTGCGGACCCCTGGCTTTGGGATCACTCTTTGAATCTTCTCCACATTCTATAAAACACTTAATCATATCATATTTCGCCATGACTAAATTGAACAATTTTTAATAATACTCACTCACAATTAACTCATAAATTAGTTTTTGACATCTACGATTATTTTAATTTTCTTTTCTTTTTCCATGACCTTCTCAGTAAATATCAGAAATGCTATAAATATGCATAGATGTCAGTGGAAGACAATTCGAACATTTATTGTAGTTTAGTTTTTTCTTATTTTTGACAAAATTATTTCATATTATAAGAAGTGTTGTTGTTGTTTTCCATGGCCACCTCACAAATGTATTAAATTTTTCGAAAATTAGCCACTTTTTCTAGAGATAAATATGACATATGATATATTGTTAGATAGCTAATTTAAGTTGTGATCGAATAATGAAATAATTTACAGTGTTCCATTTAAAAAATCAAAAGTTAGGTCTATATCTCGAAAACTGAGGAATACATAATTTTCTTCTTATCAGCAACGGATTCTACTCAAAAAAGTGCCTTAAGAATGTATTACTCGATTTTCGATTCGACACTTGGTAATTGAGATATAGACGTCATCCAAAAATGCCAATTTTCCAAAAACGCTCTGTAGCTCGATAGCCGGAAGAGATGAATGATCGCAGTTTACGCCATTGTTTGTTCCTAGAAAATCGATCTCAGGACACCTATATTGGTTTTTGTCTATCTGCCATAGTTTTAGAAAAAATCCCAAATCCCATCTAATTTGGACCACCCTGTACGTTTCCTTAAATATATAAGAAACCAGACTGCAGCTAACAACCATTATCCGGACTAATGCCGGCTGGTGTTTGTTACAATTGGAACTTTAGCGGCCAGGCTTCTAATTCGTAATTCAGCGCTCGGCGGGGCATTAGTCCGGAGAATCGCTGTTGGTTGCAGTTTAGTTTGTTATTCCTTATGTATTTAAGGAATTGTATAAAAGATTTCGACAAAATATCTAAAAGCATAATAATAATAATAATAATTTTATTTACCTCTGGTTGCTACAATAAAGTGGATAAGGCAAGTCAAAAATTCACACACAATTTGAAAAATACAAACAGATAAAAAGAGACAATACATATGATATATACTACTATAGAATGTAAACAAAAAAAAAATCCTCTCAAGATACATTTTTAGATTTTAGAATCTTAATTTATTTTTTTTTTTTATTTTAATTTGTTGATTTACTTATCGACGTTCTATTCAAAAAATGGATTAAGCAAAAATTAAATTTTTTGTATATATTGAGCGTTCAGCTATTATTGAGAAAGTTTTCAAATTATAGAAACAGTTTTCTATGAGGAACTTTTTTTTTAATTTTAAATCTTATGATCGTTAAATGTTTGTAGTTTGCTGGTAATAAGTTGTAGTATGTGCACCCAGTATATATGGGTGATTTTTTTAAGTAGCTGTGGTTAAAGCGATTGATATGTATGTGATTTCTAGTCCTAGTGAGGTGTGTATGTATGTTATTATTAGTTACAAATTGATTTTTATGTTGGTGCATGTAACACAATAGCTTTAACAAGTAAATTCCAGTTACTGTTAATATCTTTTTGTTTTTGAAGCTATGTCTGCACGATTCTTTATAAGTCAAATTAAACATAAGTCTAATTATTCTTTTTTGAATTATGAAGACGCGATCAATCTCAGTTGCTTGTCCCCATGATATTATATTGTAGGCGATAGCAGAGTGTACATTAGCATAATAGACACTTAAAAGTGCCTCTTCGTTTAATGTTTGTTTTAATGTGGCAATGGAAAAATACGACTTACTTAACTTAGTAAAAACATTATGTATGTGATTGATCCAACTAATCCTGTAGTCTAAATAAGTACCAAGAAATTTGGTATTGAGTGATATTTCTGTTTAGGTTAAATCTCCACTCTTTATTAGGATATTTATATTTTCCTGTAAATTCCACACATACCGTTTTGCTAATGTTAATAATTAAATGATTTGAAACACACCAGTTGAGAAACTGTTCCATCACTCTGTTCACAGTGGAATTTAAAGTTTCTTTACATTTATCTGAAATGATTATTGTTGTATCATCCTCATACATAAGAACTTTTGCATCTTGTATGTAATTTGGCAAATCATTTATATGCAACAAAAAGAGTAGAGGCCCTAGAACACTGCCTTGTGGAGTACCTAGCTCCACTTCAATTTCTTCCGAAAACATATTTTCAATATTTACGACTAGTTGACGGTTAGTAATGAATGAAATGATCCACTGGTTTACATTTCCCCTAATGCCTAGTTTCTCTAACTTTTTAGATAGGAAGCTCGGATCAAGAGTATCAAACGCCCTTGATAAATCAAAAAATACTCCAACAACATAATCGCCCTTGTCTAATTTGTCAGTAATGTCCTGGGTAATTTCTGTTGTTGCTGTTTCTGTAGAGTACCCTTCCTGGAAACCGTGTTGACTGTTCGTTATTAAGTTATTTTGATTTAAAAAAGAAATTAGTCTATTATAAACAGCCTTTTCTATTATTTTAGATATAGGGCTTAGGATGACAATTGCTCGATAATTTTCAATTGGGGTTGGGTCTCCCTTTTTTAATATGGGCAAGGTCTTCGAGATTTTTAATTGCTTCGGAGTTTCCCTCTATTACAGGTGTGTTAATAATTGTTGCTAAATAGTGGCTTATTTCTATACAACACTCTTTGATAAGCCTAACAGGAATTTCATCTAATCCAACAGATTTTTTATTTTTTAGTTGTAGAATTATATTTTGCACCTCAATTTCTGTGTACGGCATAAAAAACATTGTGACAGGTGTAGACTTCGATACACTACAAGTTCTGTTACTATGACAGAATAATAAATCTGCTTGTTGTTTTACAGAGCATGCGAAATATTCTGCAAAAGTATTTGAAATCACGTATGGGTCAGTTTCCATCTTGTTGTTAATAAATAATGATTCTGTTTTAGAGGATATTTTTTACATCCTAATTTGTTGTTAACAAGTTCCCATGTCTTTTTAGTTTTATTTTCAGCTCTTTCAATTAAATTAGAATAAAATGTTTTCTTTTCAATTTCCATACTTTATTTAATTCTTTCTTCATTTTTTTGTACTGATTGTCAATTTCATTTTTGGGTGAGTTTTTTTACACCAATTAAGATGTTTTAAATATTGTGCTTGGATAAGGAGTTCGTTAGAAAATTTACACTTTTGAGATCTACCCGTGTCGTAATTTATTACTTTTTTATATGGGTGTGATACATGAAAGCACCATAGCAAATGAGACCAGAACTTTCCAAAGGAATGTTCTGTACTGAAAGTATTATCTAATTCAAAATATTCTTTGTTAAATAAGTATTTAAATTCTGATATGGTGTTATTGTTAAGTTTCCTACGATATATTACTTTTTTATTATCATAATTTTTCTGTACTACTTCTCCATTTCTCCAAGTAAATAATTGGGCAGAGTGATCCGAAAAACCAGGATCAAACACCTTACATGAGTTATTTTCAATATACCTATCTCCTGATGAAGCCAACAGGAATGTAGTGTTCAAACGTAATGGTGTTTGCGCTACTTCTTGCAGCTAATAACCTCATAAAAATTATTCGTAATCTTATACTAGCAAATCCTTTCAGAAACGCCGTGTTATCGCGAGTATTACTAAAGATAATAAAACAAGTGCAGTAAGTAAGAAAGCGCCTTAAGAGACCATAAAACCATTGAATTTACATAAAATTAAGAGCGTTTAGCAACAAAAGTGGGTCAGGCAGGACAACTAGCTTAGCCGTGAAGTAAATTCGCGAGCAATTCTGGAATTCAATTACACATTTTACGGCGGGCGTAACACAACTGAGTTTACTATAGGGTGTGATAGTAAAGCAGCGGCCTTATGTTGCCACTATAAACCGACTCTTCGGCGGATTTAATCCAATTAAATTCAAATCCCAAATACTACAGATAGCCCAGACAACAGAGAACGTTTTATAGTCAAACCTACAAAAACTTGAATGAATATGAATACACATTTTTTTAATGAGTTCGTGAAAGTGTATAGAATAATATCCTGAAAAGTTTACGTTCCACGCGGATTCAGTGTAAAAAAAATTTTTTTTATCCATGTTTTCAAAATTTTGAAATTAAGTCAGGGAAGGAAAAAATAAAAAATACAGGTGGAAAGACTACGTGTTTCTGAACAAAAAAATGTCCTAATAAAATTTATTGCTAAAGCCACGGTATTCCTGAAAAAAAAAATAGTGAAGTAACTTTGTCACTCTGCGCGGCCAAGCATACGGTTAAATGCATACTATGGAACCTCTAAAAATTCTTAGCTGTTCTAACGAGTAAAATAAAGCTTTTTTCTCTATCTGATTACACATTTTTAACATTTTTCTTACTGAATAGGAGGATAAATAGTGAGTATGGAGGGAAAATATATAAATATGAACGCATATACAGACTCCACACATAACCGCAGTATCGAAGCAGATCTACCGCGCCGTCACTCGCATGAATTTTTACCTACGTTTACTGTAATGTATTTATTACAGGTACACCTATCCACATTTCAACTTTATCCAATGGATTCCTTATATATTTGTTAATGTATTTGAAAAGTTCCAGAATTTATATTCAAAACTATAGAGAGTTATAAGGATAAGATCGTGAAAATCGCTATTTCTGATGATGATGGGATTGATCTTATTTTTACATTTCATACCATAGCCAACTTGACTTAATGCAATAAAATGGTTTTCAGTGGCCATTTTAAAAACGAATGCCATCTTGCTATACATAGTTGAAAAGAGAAATTTAAGGAGAATCAGATAGGAAAAAAATATGTTAGTCCATATAAAATGCGGGGTTTGGCGCTCGGAATGCCCCCCTAATCGGAACTACTTTTATTTCATCTTTTTTGGGTCGCTGATCACGAAAATCGGGGTCCCGCGGCTCTAAAAATAGTGCGTCACCTCTAAAAATGCCAAAAACCAACCCTTTACAATTAGGGGTAGTTTCACCCCCTTTGTTTAGCCCTCAGCATAAAATTTGTCCTTACTTTAGATGAACATACTGAACAGGCAAAATATCATTACAATTAGCACACTCATAACATTATTTTACAGTATTATTCCCAAAAGGGGTGGTTTTTGGCAGTTTTACGCACTATTTTTAGAGCCGCGAGACCCCGATTTTCATAATCAGCGACCCAAATAACATGAAATAAAAGTAGTTCCGATGAAGCGTCAAACCCCGTGTTTTACATGGACTAATACAGGGTACCATTTAAAATAACAGAGTAGAAAAAATTTCTTGTTTCTACTAAGAAAAGGACAATCACGCATTATATAAGTCTGCCAAATTTCAAAATAATATCTTTTTAAATAAACATGCTACGGGGTGTTACATATATCCTGTGTCACCCGGTATATAAGTATATTTTGCCCATCCATCCTTTGCTTGTATTGTTTAAAACAAAAAAGCATCGGAAAGCTACAATTTCCATTTTTTAAATGAACCAACATTCATGTAGATTGAATAAATTCTGATTTAGTGACATGTAATTCAGTGCGTCGGTGTCACAGTCATGCGTATTCAAGCGCGCGCACGCATGGATCTCGCTCCGAGTTATAACGTTACTTAACTATTTTTTTTCCGGGAATACCGTGGCTTTAGCGATAAATTTTGTTAGGACATTTTTTGTTTTGTTAGCTTGACTTAATTTCAAGATTTTGAAAAAATGGATGAAAAAAATGTTTGCTTCAGTTTTTTTTATTTTCTGCATCCGAACGAAATGTAAACTTTTCTGGATGTTATTATATACACTTTAACCAACTCATTAAAAAAAATTATTCATTTTGCAAGTTTTTGTAGGTAAATATCTTCATCGACTGGGCTAAGAAAGGTCAACGGATAATCGACATTGTTACTAATGACTTGCTGGAAACAATAATTATTAAATTCATTAGGGGAAGTGATTTCTGAAGCATATTATTTGACTTAATTTTGATTGCATTAATCGAATTCCACATTGCTCTGTGTTGTTTTCATTTTTATAATATACTAGCTGACCCAGCAAACGTTGTTTTGCCACATAAATTATAAATTTTTGTCCAAAAAATAAAAATAAAATTTCTGGATAGGGCCACCCCTATCACCGAGGGGTAAAAAAAAATAGCCTACGACCTATTCTCAGACCTACCAAATATACACCAAAAATTTCATTAAAATCGGTCAAGCCGTTTCGGAGGAGTTCGATAACAAACACTATGACACGAGATTTTTAAGTAAACCAGAGTATATTATTATCCAGGTGACCAGAAAACCTGCAAATGATGTCATAAATCATTTCCTTTATTCCTATGCACCTCCATACTCATCTTCATCTTTGAAAATTACTAAATTAAAAATATACCGGGTGGCCACGAGTCAATGTAGGTACGCCCCCAATTTTTTTGTTGTTTTTTAATTTAAAAAGTTAATTTTTGGTGTACATAAATTAGACAAAAGTGGGCTACTTTTAAACTAACCGGAAGTGACATCGACTTTTTTTTCTTAAATAGAATGACTATATGTTTTGATGATTAAGCATAAAGTTCTAAGTACAACAGTTTTTTCTGATTTAAAAAATTCAAAAAAATATGAGATTTATTTTTTTGAATGCGATCGAAAAAAATTACTAAGTAGGCTACCTTGACTACCAAAGCTACGCGGGCCTTATGGGCCAGCAGAAGAATGGTAGGCAAAAACTGGGGACTACAACCAAGAATGGTGCACTGGCTGTACCAAAAGGTTGTAGTACCAATAATAACCTATGCCTCCCTGATCTGGTGGCATAAAGCCGGAAAAGGGGAGGCAATGAGAAAACTAAGGAAAGTACAAAGACTGGCATGTCTAGGCATAACGGGAGCAATGTCAACAACGCCTACCGCAGCCATGGAAGCGCTACTTTGCCTGCCCCCACTACAGCTAGTGGTGGAGAGTGAGGCACTGTTGGCGGCATACAGGCTGAAAATAAACGGACATGGGACTATTCCAAGAATAGGATACCACACCAAAATATTCCAACAAATAGGGAAAAATCGATTACTAGGTATGCAGTCAGACAAAATCAGCATAAGCCACAACTTCACAAAGACCTTCAGGGTATACATACCCGATAGGGAAGTGGAAGGAGCAAGGCAACTGCGAAGACATCCAAATGATACCATATGGTATACTGACGGATCGAAAACGTCTCAAGTAGTACTGAAGCAGGTGTTACGGGGGACCAACCAGGGACAGACATCAGTCTGAACCTGGGCAGTACCACAACGGTGTTCCAAGCAGAAGTCACAGCCATAGAAATCTGTGCACAAGAAATGATACGGAGGTCATATACTGACAAAAGAATCCGCATCATCACTGATAGTCAAGCAGCTATCAAAGCTCTGAATGCAGTAGAGACACGTTCCAAAACGGTAAAAGACTGCCTTGAATTCCTAGCGAAACTGGCGGAACACAACAGTATACAATTGGAGTGGACGCGAGGACACCAGGGCAATGAAGGCAACGAAAAAGCAGATAAGCTGGCCAAAGAAGGCGCAAAAACAGCCTTGATGGGACCTGAACCAGGCAGTCACGTATGTTCATCACCGGCGCGCCATCCATGACAAAAACCAACGAATTGCTAAAGCTGAGCAGAAAACAGCTGAGATGTGTAGTAGGAATCCTAACAGGACACTGCACACTGAATAAACACCTAACTAACATGGGTGTGAAAGAGAATGCAGGATGTGTGGTGAGGATGAAGAAACTCCTCACCACATACTATGTGAATGCCCAGCCTTAGTGGCTGGGAGGTACTCACACTTCGGGGGACTAACCGTAACCCCGGAAGAAATAGCCAGAGCTTCCATTGACCGTATACTCTCCTTTTGGAGAGGAACGGGATTAATAGGATAACGAGACTATGGGGTATAATAAGCTTAAGCTTCAGTACAGCGGGGTTTCGGGACCGCAACAAGGAAAAAAAGTAGGCTATGCAAATTATTAGTGGTAGTAGGCTTGTCTGTAAAGAACAAAATAGTTATTTGAATTACTGGTAGGTACGACTATTTTTAGGTTTATCCCAAAATACAGAATTTCATTTTCATTTCCATTTCCGTAGTGGTTCTATGGAAAATTTCTTGATGGTACCGTGCCATTTCTTTTATTAATCAAAAATAATGATTCATAAACTTTAATTTTTTTCTCCGTTAATCATTTCTTAACCATCCATTGTAATAATAAAATTATTTTTAAAAGGCACGCGCCAACAGATAATTTTAATAAGGTACCATCTATCTACATTTAAATCCATGAAGAGTTGAAAAAGTTGACATGTAGATTACTTATGGAGAGACTCAACGTAATGCAATTAGAGCACAAACTCTGTATGGACAGAGGTATCCAGAAAGAAGACAACCTACGAGAAACTATTTCGCGCGGTTGGAGAGGTTTGTCTTCAATGTTTGGTTAGGCGTACTGGGCGACCATATCATAGGTCCAATAATATTTGACGAAAATCTAATTGGACTAAGATATATAGAATTTCTCCAAAATATAAGAACTCTACAGATTATTCAAATTTCCAATACCAATATTCACGAAGTTTACTTCCAGCAAGGCGGGGTTGGACTACACAATGCTATTATCGTTAGGGATTACCTAAATGAATTGTTTCCATATCGTTGGAATGGGACCCATGGTCCAGCCTGCAAGTTCTCCTGACTTAACCCCAGTCGATTTTATTTGGGCGCATTTGAAAAATATAGGCTATGCGACTGTTCCAACCACAAGGCAACACGAAATTACACAAATAACATCTCAACAACTACAGAATTTTAGACAACAATAAGTCGCGCTACTCTGTGTATCAAACGGGTGAACAGTTTGAACAATTCTTATGATGGTTTATTATAATTTAGGTTTTAAATAATTTTGTTATTTTACTTATTCATGGTTGTTACGTTTTATTAAAATTATTTCTTGTTTAATTTATGTTTACCTTTTAAAAATACGTTTATTATTACGAAGGATATCATTAAGAAATGATTAATGGCCAAAAAATTAAAGTTTATGAGTCATTATTTCCGCTTAATAAAAGCAAACAGCACGGTCCCATTAAAAAAATGGAAATTAAATTCCGTGTTTTGAGAAAAACCTAAAAATAGTCGTATGTACCTATCAGTAATTCAAATAACTATTTTGTTCTTTACAGACAAGTACAACCTTACTAATAATTTCCATAGCCTACTTAGTTCATCTGACGCTATTTTGAAGAAAATAATAGTATATTATATTACTAGGAGTAGAACGCACTCTTTTTTTGTGTTGAGCCCAGGATTTGCGGCTGAGGCGAAGCCGAAGCCGCAAACTGGGCGAAACACAAAAAAAGGCGTTCTACTCCGTGTAATATATACTATTTTTTCTTCAAGCGTATTAAAATGCAAAAATTCATTTATTTATCATAAATGTACAAATATTCAAACTACAGTCTTACATGTTGACACAATATGACAAGTGGCTAGTGGATAGCGCGCCACCGGTGGCTTTCGGTATTAACATTATGTTACTACCCTGCCAAAAATTCCACATAGAAACTTATAAAAAAAAAGTGATGCGGTTTTATCGTTCCTATAAGTTATATTAGTATTATACAGACAGGATTTTATCTGTTTTATTAAGTTTTAAATCGGTTATGAAACAGTAATTCCGAATGAGCTATTTGGAATTATCATGTTGCCCTTTCATGAGTACTTATATGAAATATACATCAACAAATCTACAGTTTAGTGTCTGCAAATGCACCCTTGCCCTTATATCTGTAAACATATGGAATTACAGATACAACTTTAAAGAGATTCTAAACTTTTCTATAAGTAATATCATAAGAGTTCCAGTCCGTCGTTTCTCCTGTATCTGTCGTATGTAACACACCATTTATCAACATGTTTTTATTGTAAATTTCAACATTGTTTTTTATTAGTATTAATGTGGATATACATGTCAACAAAAGTACAGTTTCAATTGTATATTTTACAGATGTATTTTTATTGTGAACTCCCATTTTGCTTTTTTATTAGTATTAATTTGGATATGCATGGCGACAAATGTACAGTTTAAATTGCATATTTCAAATAGAAATACTAATATTGTGGTAAACACAAAATTCTGCAAAGTCCTTATTTCCTCGGGTGTTCTTGTTCTAGCCTAGAAGCAATGAATGAGTTAGCAGTGAAAGAGACTGCTTTGTTTTTAATTTAACAAACACACTTCAGTTCCTTACGTCACATTAGATTAGATATGAATTAGCTACACGTATACAGCTCCCTCTACTGGAGCCTGGAGTAAAGTTGCTGCTGAAATTTCTATCAGTTTCTACCAGAATGGAGCAGCAAACATTTACTTATACCACATCAATGAGAATTTATGAGAACAGTATCTAAGGTAAAACGTGCGGCTTTCCGTGGTTAAATGGCAAGTGTTTCTATAAGAAACGAGCTGCATTAGGTTGACTTGCAATTGAAGATTACTAATTATAATGTTTGAATAGGGATTTATGAGATCAGTTTCTATGAGTATTAACGTTTTTTTTCAGTAATATATTAAATGTGTTTTCATTTGTTTGAATGGGTAAAAAGAAAGGTCAGTTTTCAACTGCAATTACAAATACAAGTTTAATCACTTTGAATGGGGTTATATGCGATTAATTTCTAAAAGTATTTATGCTGTTTTCCGAATATAATTGTGATGAGGTTTAATCAGTAACAAATTGTTCACTACTTGTTATGATATGGTCGGAAATTCCAAGTACACATTTAGTATTCCTTCAAAAGGATTGATGAGAGCAGTTTCTACGGGTATCTATTTGTTGTTCCTCTAGTAAATTATATAAGTCTTTACATTTACTTATACTATCTCAATGAGAATTTATGAGAACAGTATCTAATGTAAAACGTACGGCTTTCCGTGGTTAAATGGCAAGTGTTTCTATAAGAAACGAGCTGCATTAGGTTAGAACAGTTTTGATTTGCAATTGAAGATTACAAATTATAATGTTTGAATAGGGATTTATGAGATCAGTTTCTATGAGTATTAATGTTTTTTTTTCAGTAATATATTAAATGTGTTTTCATATGTTTGAATGGGTAAAAAGAAAGGTCAGTTTTCAACTGAAATTACAAATACAAATTTAATCACTTCGAATGGGGTTATATGCGATCAATTTCTAACAGTATTTATACTGTTTTCCGAATATAATTGTGATGAGGTTTGATCAGTAACAAATTGTTCACTACATGTTACGATATGGTCGGAAATTCCAGGTACATATTTAGTATTACTTCGAAAGGATTGATGATAGCAGCTTCTACGAGTATGTATTTGTTGTACCAATAGTAAATTATATAAGTCTTTATCAGTATGCATTCGGATCTAATTTAAATATGAAAATTATATCAGAATAAAGCAACCAAATATTTTAAACAGTATCTATTTGTAAATCCAGACATTTACTTATACTATATCAATGAGAATGTATGAGGACAGTATCTAATGTAAAACGTGCGGCTTTCCGTGGTTAAATGGCAAGAGTTTCTATATGAAACGAGCTGCATTTGGTTAGAACAGTTTTGATTTGCAATTGAAGATTACAAATTATAATGTTTGAATAGGGATTTATGAGATCAGTTTCTATGAGTATTAATGTTTTTTTTTCAGTAATATATTAAATGGGTTTTCATTTGTTTGAATGGGCAAAAAGAAAGGTCAGTTTTCAACTGCAATTACAAATACAAGTTTAACCACTTCGAATGGGATTATATGCGATCAATTTCTAACAGTATTTTTGTTGTTTTCCGAATATAATTGTGATGAGGTTTGATCAGTAACAAATTGTTCACTACATGTTACGATATGGTCGGAAATTCCAGGTACATATTTAGTATTACTTCTAAAGGATTGATGATAGCAGTTTCTACGAGTATGTATTTGTTGTGCCAATAGTAAATTATATAAGTCTTAATCAGTATGCATTCGGATCTAATTTAAATATAAAAATTATATCAGAATAAAGCAACTAAATATTTTAAATAGTATCTATATGTAAATCCAGACATTTACTTATACTATCTCAATGAGAATTTATGAGAACAGTATCTAATGTAAAACGTGCTGCTTTCCGTGGTTAAATGGCAAGAGTTTCTATCAGAAACGAGCTGCATTAGGTTAGAACAGTTTTGATTTGCAATTGAAGATTACAAATTATAATGTTTGAATAGGGATTTATGAGATCAGTTTCTATGAGTATTAATGTTTTTTTTTCAGTAATAAGTATATTAAATGTGTTGTCATTTGTTTGAATGGGTAAAAAAGAAAGGTCAGTTTTCAACTGCAATTACAAATACAAGTTTAATCACTTCGAATGGGGTTACATGCGATCAGTTTCTAACAGTATTTATGCTGTTTTCCGAATATAATTTTGAAGAGGTTTGATCAGTAACAAATTGTTCACCACATGTTACGATATGGTCGGAAATTCCAGGTACATATTTAGTATTCCTTCGAAAGGATTGATGATACCAGTTTCTATGAGTATGTATTTGTTGTTCCAATAGAAAATTTGTCTTTATCAGTATGCATTCGGATCTACTTTAAATACAAAAATTATATCAGAATGACACAACCAAATATTTTAAACAGTATCCACTTGTAAGTCCAAACATTTAAAGATATATTTTAATGAGAACCAATCAGAACAGTATCTAATGTAACGCGTGCGGCTTTCCGTGGCTAAATTTTAAAAGTATTTTTAATAAATAGCTTTAACGGATTTGAACAGTTTTAATTTGCAATTCCAGATGAATAGTTTTAATTGTTAAATAGGGATCTATGAGATCAGTGTCTTTGTGTAATGTTTATTTTCCAATAAAAACACATTTTATTGAAAAAAAAAACATTACACTGACCTCATAGATCCCTAACAATTAAAACTATTCATCTGGAAATGCAAAACTGTTCGAATCCGTTAAAGCTTATTTATTGCAAATAATTTCAAAATTTAGCCACGGAAAACCGCACACGTTACATTAGATACTGTTGTGATAGATTCTCATTATAATATTATCTTGGATTTACAGGTGGACACTGTTTAAAATATTTGGGGTTTCATTCTGATATGATTATTGTATTTAAATTAGATCCGAATGCATACTGATAAAGACTTATATAATTTACTGTAGGAACAACAAATAAATACTCGTAGAAACTGCTCTCATTAATCCTCTTGAAGGAATACTAAATATGTACCTGGAATTTCCGACCATATCGTAACATGTAGTGAACAATTTGTTACGGATCAAACCTCATCACAATTATATTCGGAAAACAGCATAAATACTGTTAGAAATTGATCGCATATAACCCCATTCGAAGTGATTAAACTTATATTTGTAATTGCAGTTCAAAACTGACCTTCCTTTTTACCCATTCAAACAAATGAAAACACATTTAATATATTACTGAAAAAAAAAACATTAATACTCATAGAAACTGATCTCATAAATCCCTATTTAAACATTATAATTTGTAATCTTCAATTGCAAATATAATTTTCATATTTAAATTAGATCCGAATCTGTACTGATAAATACTTATATAATTTACTATAGGAACAACAAATAGATACTCGTAGAAACTGCTCTCATCAATCCTCTTGAAGGAATACTAAATGTGTACTTGGAATTTCCGACCATATCATAACAACTAGTTAACAATTTGTTACTGATTAAACCTCATCATAACTATATTCGGAAAACAGCGTAAATACTTTTAGAAATTGATCGCATATAATCCCATTCGAAGCGATTAAACTTGTATTTGTAATTGCAGTTGAAAACTGACCTTTCTTTTTACCCATTCAAACAAATGAAAACACATTTAATATATTACTGTAAAAAAACATTAATACTCATAGAAACTGATCTCATAAATCCCTATTCAAACATTACAATTTGTAATCTTCAATTGCAAATCAAAACTGTTCTAACCTAATGCAGCTCGTTTCTTATAGAAACTCTTGCCATTTAACCACGGAAAGCCGCACGTTTTACATTAGATACTGTTCTCATAAATTCTCATTGAGATAGTATAAGTAAATGTTTGGATTTACAAATAGATACTCTTTAAAATATTTGGTTGCTTTATTCTGATATAATTTTCATATTTAAATTAGATCCGAATCTGTACTGATAAATACTTATATAATTTACTATAGGAACAACAAATAGATACTCGTAGAAACTGCTCTCCTCAATCCTCTTGAAGGAATACTAAATGTGTACTTGGAATTTCCGACCATATCATAACAACTAGTTAACAATTTGTTACTGATTAAACCTCATCATAACTATATTCGGAAAACAGCATAAATACTTTTAGAAATTGATCGCATATAATCCCATTCGAAGCGATTAAACTTGTATTTGTAATTGCAGTTGAAAACTGACCATTCTTTTTACCCATTCAAACAAATGAAAACACATTTAATATATTACTGAAAAAAAACATTAATACTCATAGAAACTGATCTCATAAATCCCTATTCAAACATTATAATTTGTAATCTTCAATTGCAAATCAAAACTGTTCTAACCTAATGCAGCTCGTTTCTTAAAGAAACACTTGTCTTTTAATCACGGAAAGCCGCGTGAATTACATTAGATACTGTGCTCATAAATTCTCATTGATATGGTATAAGTAAATGTTTGGATTAACAAATGGATATGGCTTGACTCATTTTGCTGGTCAATGCGGATATAAACTGATAACAATTTCAACAGCAACTTTACCTAACTCTTATAGAAACTTATTGACCATATAGGTTCTCATAGATACTTATTAATTTTTGATAATTTTCAATACGGATTGATGAGATTTTTTTGACAGGGTAGTAAAACAATACCCACTGCGGTGGCGCTTTCGGAACTAACATTATGTTACTAGTAAAACAATGTCCACTACGGTGGCGTTCGGTACTAACATTTTGTTACTAGTAAAACAATGTCCTACTTCTACTTCTGTTTTTGGTGACATAATTTAAACATTTTAATACGCTTGAAGAAAAAAGATTTTTCTTATCTCACTTATTTTACTTCTACATCCAGTGGAAGTATAGTAACGACAAAAAATTTTTTATTGTTCAAATAGGCTTAGAATGTCATGAAATGTCGACATTTTAAGTTTGAGCAAAAAAAAATTTCTGTCTGTCTGTAACTTTTTTTGTGCGCACGTTTACTCTGGAACTGTTTAAGATATTGACTTGAAATTTGGTACACATATGTACTTTAACGAGATCTGGAACTAGATTATATTTTCATCTTGTTCCGTCGAAGGGTTGGAGGTTAAATTGGGGTAAATTTGGGGGAAATAGGTAAATCAAGCAGGTAAGAGTCCATAAAATTGGTATTTAGTATATACAAGAGAAGCTAAGGTCTCAATAAAAATGTTGGCATTAGCCACCCCCACCCCATTATTAAAAGGGATGAAAAAAAATTGTGATTTAGTGTATGTACAAGAACCAAGAACCCCAAAATATTTTTTACTTCATCGACCCCCACTACCACCCCCCTATCACCACCCCCACCCCACTACCGATGTGGGGTATCGTTTTATGGGTTTTTGGGGTAGAAGATTTCAACTATTATATTATTAAAGTTCCATAAACAATTATTTCCACATACAAAATTTTTTCGTTGTGAGTGACTTGGTTAGAGAATTTGGATGTGGAAGTAGTGATTCTTTGGGCAGCGGTTTTTTGGAATGTTTTAAATCGGAAACAGCTGTTATACTTAAAATTTTATGTCTAATAAGAAACCATAAAAAAATATATAGTCATACTATTTAAGAAAAAAAAGTTGATGTAACTTCCGGTTCAACCGGAAGTGATATTTTCGTTCCTATTAGCCTAAAAGTAGCTCACCTTTGTCTAATTTATGTAGGATAGGATAGGATATTTTATTGATCCAGTAAGAGCAATACAGTGTGCTATAGGATAAGTCAAATTTGTACAATAAAATAACAGTACCAGAGTATGTACTCGTATAAATTAAATATATACGCGTGCACATAATAACATGTCAAATCACATATATATACAATAGACACACATACACATATGACAATATGTTATCAATACAGAAATAGATAAATACATACAATAAAACAATCAGCCAAAAAATATATATGTACATATATAACAATATGCAAATGTGTAATAAATAAAATAAATAGGTACATACTTATATACATTGACACTGTATATGAACTTACTTCTACAATTATATCTCTACCACCTCAACTAAGCAATAACTAATATCTCAATTTATAATATAAATTGCCATGAATATATGATGGTTTCGAAAGGAAATTGCACAAAGTGTGATGCAATTATTAAAGAATCTGATAGCCATATAAAATGCTCTGGACAATGTGGTTCTTATTTTCATGCTAAATGTATTAATGTGTCAAATAGAGATTTGCAAATTTTTGAGAATATCAGTGGAGCTAAATGGTTCTGTGAGCACTGTTTAAAATACTTAGATATTATTCTAAACATAAAGAATCAACTAGAAAACTTTAAAAATCACGTAAATAAGGAACTAAATAACTTCAAAAATATTCTAAATATGCATAGTGGTTTAAAAGATGAAAGCAAATTAAATGAATCTAAAAGCTATGCGAATGTTGCGGCAAATGAAGTGGTAATTATTAAACCCAAAAATAAACAGGATTCCAAAAAAACAAAAGAAGTTATACAAAAAAATTTAAAACCCGCCACACTAGAAGTAGGAATAACTCAGTTAATGGATATTAAAGAAGGAGGTGTAGTAATAAAATGCAAGAGTAAAGAGGAACAAGAAAAAATTAAAAAAGCTGCTGAGAAGAAATTGCCTAAAACGTATCAAGTTAATGCACCTGAATTAAAAAATCCCTGTATCAAAGTGGTGGACATAGAAGACAATTTAAGTGTTGATGACGTAGTAAATAATATAAAAAAACAAAACACATGTATCCTTCATAATGAGTCTGAAATCAAAGTTAAAGTTTTTAAAAAAATGAAAACCAAATATATGGCCATAATTGAATGTGACCCAGTAACATACAGGAAGATATTAGAAGAAAAGTACCTATATATTGATTGGGCCAGATGCAGAGTTTTCGACTACGTCAATGTGTTCAGATGTTTTAAGTGTGGTGGTTTCAACCATAGCATGGAAAATTGTGATTGTGAAATTATATGTTTAAAATGTGCTTCTAACCATGATACTAAAGATTGTACGAGTGATTATGTAAAATGTGCAAATTGTATTGAGGCTAAAAACAAGTTACAGGTAGATATAGATATTAATCACTCCATATATGATATCACATGTCCAGTATATTTAAAACGCATTGAAAGTCAAAGAAAAAAAATTAAATATTTACCAAACGAGTGTGGCCCATCCACTTCTTTTTTACAATCTCAAAAGTAAATTTGAATAATGTTTTGAAAATTTGTCATATAAATGTACAAGGATTACATAATAAACTTGATGAGATCGAATTTCTTTTGGCTCAATATGATCTGGATGTTTTATGTATATCAGAACATTGGTTTTTACATTCAGATGTAGAAAGCATTTACTTGCCTGGTTATAAACTCATTTCGTACTGCTCTAGAACAGAACACATACACGGTGGCTCACTAATCTTAACGAAAGACAAAATGTTAGTTACAGATATAATTTCTATAAATAATCAATCGGTACAATGTAACATTGAAGTAAGTGGAGCCAATATAGTTTTAAATGAAATAAATATGGCAATTATTGTGATATATAGACCACCTAGTGGTGATTTTAATATTTTTATAAGTAAATTGACAGAAATTCTAAAATTAGCTGAAAAAAAATTTAGTAACATTATATTGTGTGGTGATCTTAATATAGATTATAGCAAGACAACGCTATACAAAAATATCTTGTGTGATGTCCTTAATTCTTTTCAACTAAATATAACAACAAACCAACATACACGCATATTTACAAACGTGAATGGTGATACAACCTCTAGTGCACTTGATTACATGATTACGAACTTACCCCACGATCAGTACAAATGTGAAATTATAAATCCTCATATAGCTGATCACTTTGCACATATATTGTCATTTAGCTTACCAACAGTTTCTACAATAAATAGTCCAGTCCAAGAACATAATTTTGTCACCAGAAACTTAAGTCAATTAAATATTAATCAGTTGATTCATTGCCTTAAAAAGATTAATTGGACAAAGTTTTATGAACTTATTAATAAAAATGATATAAATAGTGCATGCCATGAATTCATGGAAAACATTAAGTGGTGTTTAGAAGCATGTTGTCCTTTTGTAACATATAATCTAAATTCTGTTGTTCGAAATAACTCGTGGTATAGTGAGGAGCTGAGAGAAATGAGTAAAAACTTAAAAAAATTACACTGGAATGCTCTGCATAGTAACCAACCTGAGATAAAAGACATATACCGCCAACATAAAAAAGAGTATAAAAAACAAATTACAATAGCCAAACAAAAATATTTCAACAACCGGATTGACAAAGCAAACAACAAGATCAAAGAAGCATGGTTGATAGTGAATGAGAAACTAGGTAGAATAAAAAAAAGACAAGAAACAATCACATTAAGGGATAATGATCAGATAATTACCGATAACAACATAATTGCGGAAACATTTGCAATATTTTTTACTACAAGTTGCAGCACAGCATTATCAAGGCATTTTGGCCAGAACCTTTCATTACCATGCACAATTTCAGATTATGTAAATAACACTATGTCAATTAACCCCATTTCCGAAACTGATGTGTATAAGTTAGTCGCTAACCTAAAAAATAAAAATACTACGGGCAATGACGGAATAAATTCAAAAATTATAAAAATAATTTTCCCTTATATATCTTCTGCACTAACCAGCCTGATAAACGGCTCTATTCAATCAGGTATTTTTCCTGAGATGATGAAAACGGCTTTAGTTATTCCTCTTCATAAAAAGGGTGATGTTCAAATACCTGACAACTATAGACAAATTTCATTACTGACAGAATTCTCTAAAATTTTAGAAAGAATAGTGTATAACTTAATAATTTCTTTCATAGAAGACCACAATTTATTAACAGAATCTCAACACGGTTTCAGATCTAACAAATCCGTGGAAACAGCCTCATACCATCTATTAAATTATGTGTACTCGGAACTTGATCAAGGTAAATATGTTATATCTTTGTTGTTCGATCTTACGAAAGCTTTCGATAGTGTCAATCCAGATTTTCTATTAAAAAAAATGTACAACCTTGGTATAAGAGGTATGATGTTAAATTGGATTAGTTCTTACTTGACTAATAGAAATTTGATTGTAAAAATAGGTCAGCAAACATCCAATCAAACTGATGTTCTTCTAGGAGTTCCTCAGGGGTCAGTGTTGGGACCATTACTATTTATGCTGTTTATTAATGACCTACCTGAACATATCAGTGTTGGAAAAGTTACAATGTTTGCAGATGATGTCTCAATCACTGTTTCAGCAGACACTTCAGAGGAACTCCAAACATTAGCTGAACATGTATGTGATGAATATAGTATATATTGTCAAAGAAATAAGGTTATACTAAATGAGCGTAAAACAGTTTGTCTAAACTTTCATTTGAGAAGAGAACTGCCTGTAAATTTTAACATCCTTGCTATTCCGCTCTCTGTAAATACTAAACTTCTTGGAACATTAATTGACTCTGATCTATCATTCCAGTCACATATAAACCATGTTTGCAACCAGTTAAGCAAAGCTTACTTTGCTATATATCAGATTAAGCCATATTTAAATTTGCAAGGCATTCTAAATGTTTACTATGCTCTAGCTTATAGCCACATATCATATAACATTGCCACATGGGGTTCTGCAACGGAAAGTGAAAGGGTTTTTATCGCTCAAAAAAGAATCATTAGATTAATCTTTAATTTAGACTGGCTAGAAACTTGTAAGTACACTTTTAAAAATAATAAAATTTTAACAGTGCCCTGTATATTTATTTTAAAATGTATCACCTTCACGAAAAGAAATATTGACACTTTCATTAAAGTTAATGAAGGACATGAGCATCACACGAGATATGGACACTACCTACAACTGCCTAAGCACAGAACTTCTGCATATGAAAAATCCCCACATTATAAGTTTGTTTCTTTATATAATGCTCTACCGCCTGAATATAAAAATATAGAAAATTACAACCACTTCAAAAGAGCAGTTAAAACCTTCCTTCTTGAAGGAGCGTACTATTCTATAAATGAGTTTGTGAATAGGCAGTAATTGACAACGGACTTTATTTTTATAACTCTAAGCAAGTTTTTATACTTTTTTTCTTATAATGAATCGTATGTATGTGTGAATGTGTGTGTATATGAGTACATATATGTGTATATATAGCCTATTACTAAACATTTTTTATAGCCGAGCTTTATTTTTTGTCAAGTCCTGGTACTCAGTTTGCTCATTTAAGTAGTTACCAATTTTATTAGTAAGTTGAAAATCGTATATACTTATAGTATGTTTGTCTATCGTTCTTTATTTTTTATTATTGTATGTTGTTTTTAATTCTACAGAATTATGTATGTATTAAACTTCAGGTTTTAAAACTAAACTGTACTTGATAAGTATCTATTAAATAAACTTATTGTATGTAATCTGTGACGTGCCATATGTACTTTGTATTATCTTTGGCCAATAAATTTATCTATATTTCTATCTATCATTAAGCTAAAGTGTACACGAGAATTGTTCAAATAATCACATATTAAAATATTAAAATAATAAAATACAGGCAGGACACGTATCAACAACTATTATCCCATTCAAAATATTCTTGAACAGAGTATGCACACATATTTAAAAGATATTCTTTAATATGTTTCCTAAACAAATATACATTATTTAAGTTTTTATGGGTTTCTGGTAGATTAATATATAATCTCAGTCCGAGGATATTATGTGCCTTTAATGATATATTTAAACGTTTAGTTGGTATATGATTTTTTTTTGTGACGTGTATTATGAAAATGAATCATTTCATTTTTATCAAATTTACCTTGGTTTTTGTATACATATAATAACAATTCTAGAATGTAATTGTAATGTATTGTAATGTGTACCGAAAACGAATGAAATTAAAATTACTTATGCTTTGTTTAAGGTGTAGAATGAATAAAAATGCGGTTTTGAAGATAAAAAAATTAAATTCTTGAAGCTGGTCTATTATGGTAGTACCATGGCACCATAGCTCCTCATAGAGAGCTGCCACTGTACCACGCCGGCAATATAAGTTGTTTAACCAAGTAATATACAATACAATACATTGAATTACCTACCATATAAGCCCTGAAAGCCACTCCGAGGTCTGCTTACTTACACGATACATCTAACTTGTATTAATGAACTAACTGTTAGACTCGTCTCGGGTAATACCTCGGCTTTGATATTTAAATTTAATTAAATACCACTGAAATTTCGAAAGGGTCGCTGCAGGAATGCTGGTTTGCACGTAGTGGTGATATTTTTGTCATAATTAACTGTTTGTTAACATGTCCCGTGTTGGATTAGCATGCCGAGTACAGTTTATGTATTGGATATAAATCATGCCTGAAAAGCTGTCAGTCTAGAAATAAGAACCGACGTGTTTTAGCTTTTAGTGGAAAAACTTGATGTTTACTTGGTACTCCTCGCGGGGTTGTTGAAGTTTTTAATTTTAATTTTTGAGCATTCTATAGGTACTCTTCCCAGTTTTTTCAAAATAAGTGAATTGTTTTATTATAATTGGCATATTTCCGACCATCTCCCGATGATGCTGACTTTGTTGGTAAAACTTCTGTCAGTATTTTTTTTTTTTTTTAACTGTTTAACATCGGCCTGTTTCCGCTACCAGGGCCTATTACCGACGCCAGGAGACGAGCTACCCCCAACCTGGAAATTTTGCCGAACCTCTTTCCTTAAGAAGAGTAGGGATCTTTTACTTGCCTAACATTTAATAGACAAGGGACCGCCTGCTTTACATCCCCTCCGAAGGATGGTATATCCACTACGTAATCCTCGTCTGAAATTACGTAACTTCCGAGTATACACTGATATACAAGCCTCTAGAAGGTGGGACGAGAACGCTGTATTTCCCAAGATGGGAGCCCATCCAAGTACTAACCGCGCTCGACGTTGCTTCAACGGAATATCGACTGATATTCACATTGAAGTCGTCTCTACGCTCGCCCCCTTCTGTCAGTATACTAAGCAGTAATTTTGTTTCTGTGGATTGTAGAAGTTTACAACTTTCCTCCAGTAATTTTTTAGTTAAATTGTTTAATAATAAATGTGGTATTATTATTGTAGCTACAAACCCACATATTTTGAAAATTGCGCTTGCTAATGATTTTTGTTTTAATTAAATCATCGTGAGTAAAATAGATCTTACCTTCTTAATTTCGATTTTAATGACTCTTATATATGATTTTATATTAATAAAAATCTTCTTCTATCTTCCTTATTTTTAAAGCTATGAAATAAATCAATTATTCTGTTTATTTTTTGGTGATCTGCAACTTCTGCTTAAAAAATATTTTCATAAGCCACCATAACTTTCGTTTTAATTATATAAAGAAAAATTTTCAAAATAAAATTTTTCATTTTAAGTTGTTTTTTTTTATCACACAAACATTAGTAAAATATGTAAAATATATTCTAGGGCCACGTTCTTTGGTTACAATTATTTTTTCAGAATGTTAAAATCGGTAAGGCAAGAAAAATATTTCCTTCTCTTGCGCTCGCACGCCATATGTTCAACATGGCGGCAAATAATCAATTCGCATCAAAAACTGCATATTCTGAAAAATTCAACTCAGTAATCAAAATGTCTCGGTCCAAAAAGATTGTGCTGCTACTTATAGTTGTTTTCCTCCAACTAACAATAACTGCCCAAACTCTCCGAATTTGTATACGATCGGACTTTTCCTTCTTAAAGTATCGTGCTTAAAGGAAATGAGTAACTGACAGAGAGGAACAAATACGTTGCAAGTTATTCGAGTTATTTGAGGTGAGGACTTTTATTCACACAGACATTTTTTATTCGTGTAATGAAACGGATTTCTATACAGTTTTTATTTACAATGACTTAAACAAAATTGTCGTTATAATATACCTATTTTATTCAAGCAAGCATGTAATTCAGTAATATAACAGTTAAAATTGTAATATATATGAAAAAATTCATAAATTTTCAAAAATTGATAGACATAATGAAGATAGCATAAGTATTATTAAACCGAGAAGTTTCCACCTTTAAATAGTGTGCTTCATCTCTTAGGACATCGTTCCCTCTCCCATTTTGAGTTTTTCTAAATTATCTCGGGAACGGTGCACTTTTTGATAAAAATTATTCCTTATAAAATTCTCTATCAAAAACATCTCTACGCTATTTTTCCTAAAATTAATAATGCTTGAGTAAATGAGGCGCAAATGTAATCAGCGCAGGTAGGGATTGCATTACCGGTTAACCGGTTAACCGGTTATCAGGACAAAAAACACATGACAATAATTACCGGTTATTTTAATTTTTTACCGGTAATTTCGGTAAATTCTAAATTTACGATATGTCACGTATTCAACGTTTCTATTTATGTCAGTGACTAGTATTCATTAAATACAGAGTGACTGGCCCAACACTGAGCACTTTTAACAATAAATAAATAATATTATGAAAAGTAAAATCCAAACACCAAGCCCTAAGAAATACAAGAGAGACATTGACAATATCTTGCGACAGAAAATTGAATATTTCACTTCCGCAAATATCCGTGGAATACATTTAGAAGTAGATTGTTACCAATTCTTATTAACTTATCGACCCACCAATATCGATTGAGGAAGAGCATCTCCAGCTGGTGGTATTCTATGCATAAATATCAGACGACTAACAGATATAGCTTTGAAAAACTAACTCTTTTAATGGGCTATTTTTAAAAAATATTGTATTTCTAAATTAGGTATTCAGTAAATGCCCTATTTGAGTTTATGTTTATAATTTTTGTTATTTAAGTTGATATTTTTGTTATTTACAGAATAATTATTTATTTAAATTTATTTTATATTTTTTCCTTTTGATAAAAAAACTTTTGTTTGTTCATTATATTAAATATATGTATATAATAGTAGATTGTAATACAAGTGTGGCAAGGGCTTCATTGCAAAACGATGTATGAAAGTAGGAACACGAGCGCAGCCAGTGTTCCTATCATACGAGTTTTGCAATGAAGCTTGCCACATGTGTGTTACATACTATTTTTTCTACGGTTGTGAAGTTATTTTCCCTTTTTAAAGTCTTTCCAAAATTTTAAATTTGCTGCCTGTCAGATTTTATTTAAAGTGACATTTTCGGCAGTCATTCTGAAGTTAGAAAATTTGACTTTGTAATTGCAATTCATGTGTAATTAATGTACATTTATAGAATTTAATTGTTATTACCAGTAAGTAATATAAAATTCTTTAAGGTAAACACATTATTTTATTCCGGTGTGTGAAGATGTAATCAAGGTGTGTGGCAAAGTGATATTTTCTGCAGTCATTTTGAAGTTAGAAAATTTGACTTTCAGCACAATCGTAGAAAAAAATGTTTTTTGTTAAATTTGGATAATTTTGTACATGGAAAAAGACAATTGCCATTTTCGCCACCCTAATCATTTATTCTAAAAATTACCGGTAAATACCGGTTAACCGGTTATTTACATTTTTATTTACCGATTTACCGGTTATTAAAACTTCCGGCAAATTGCAATCCCTAAGCGCAGGTCATATAATTCGCTGAATATCCGTATGACCATTAGCGGTTACGACACAAACTCAGCTTTTTTTTTCAAAGGAAAGGTTAATGCAATCATTGTGCTTAATAAAAGAGATGACTTACAAGATATCCTGCAAACTTTTAATAATGAAAAAGCTAGTCATGAAGAAATTGCAGACGTAGGAATTTTTCTAGCTTTATACAACTCTACCTCCGCAGAAAAAAGTCTAGATGTATACAAATTCATGCCCTTTAATAAACTTGTTGGTAAAGCGAACAATACTGTAATGTTATCAAAACTACCACCAACTTCTGCAGCTGCTCGGCAACTCATATCGCGTTTTTTACCAAATTCAAACCTGGAAAAACGTTACGCTAGAAGTTACTGATTGGGGATGGAAGAAACTCGATACTATATTAACCTCAACTATGGCAACAAGAGAACCAGCTCCCGAATCTGTTTTAACACTAATTTCTTACTCATGCAAATCAGGGTGCGAAAACAGGTGCAGTTGCAGAAGAGCAGGCTTACGTTGCTCTACAATGTGTTACCATTGCCACGGACAAGCATGCATGAATATCGAATCTATGGAAGACGACGAAGATTAATTAACGTAGGTAACCTTCTGATAATTAGTAGATTACAGGGGACACCACATAAAAAAACGCGCCAAGTACTTTACGGGGTAGCGTGGAAACGACGTCCTAGGGGATGAAGCACACTATTTGGGAACTTTTCGGTTTAGTAATTCTTATGATATTCTTAACATTTCTACTAATTTTTAAAACTTTTTGAATTTTGTCCGACATAAATCGTTACATTACTAAACTAATGGTGTATTATAGTATATTGGATAAGTATGGTATTAAAACAAGGTTCTTCTAATACAAATAAGTGCATAGTAACAAGACGCTTCAGGTCTAGAGCTGGAAGAATAATATTTGACCTCTTGTCCCATTTTGGCACCAAACAATAAAAAAAAACCGACAGCTGATACTATATTCTTATAAAGTTGATTCTGTCTGGAAGGTACACAATGGTGTCTACATAAAAACCCAATTTTTTCACAATGAATAACACACTTCGAGGAATCGGCAGTCTAATATCCGATCAAAGTATATTTACCAATAAATCAAAATAGGTTTCTCAACATTATTCATGAACTTACATATACAAATAAGACACTGTATTAAATTCGATTGTAAAGAACCTGTCTATTCTTAAGAATGATAATACATGCATGAAACATTATTGACGACTTTGCTAACGTGATACGAAAATATCTAATGGTGGTGCAGTCACAAAATAATTATATATACAGGGTGTCTCACCAGGAACTGCATCGATCAATATAGGGAAAGGTACGCACCAGAAAATTTTGAAAATTTAGGAAGCTACTAACGGCAGTGTGGCTAATCCAACTAAAATAATTACAAGCATCTGACACTTCCGGTTTTACGGGAAGTCGATACCAACTTGCCAAATGGAACGCCTTATCTTTTTTTAGATCAACTTATGCAAAATTAAATTCCTTTTTCTCTGATATAGCATTGTGGTGGTTTAAGTTACAGCTTTTTGAAATATTTGCGATTTTCTTAGAAATTCAAGAATTGTTAGTGAAAATGTTATCAAATTAGCCATGATTAGAAACAATCAATTATGTCAGTCATTCTCTTGTGTCAAAAAAATGCGACCGCGTTTAAATTACACCCACGAAGACTTTTTGAATTTGTTTATTATTTATGGATAATGTGATAAAGTAATATCAAGAACTTGCAGTACATTTGCTACCTATATCGATCGATGCAGTTCCTGGTGAAACACCCTGTATTTTGATTTTAGTACGTACTCTGCAATTGTCATGATGTTAATTATGAGTTTTCATTATTGATACTGAGTCAATATATTATAGTTGTATATTTTTAGTTTTTGTAGCTCAGGGGATGGTGGAAATCTATCACCGAAACGTTGGTCTATATTTAAAAGAATTTGTCCTTTATTTAATTTTCACAGCGGAATTGTACTGATTGCAGTAATACGGTAGAGACACAGAAAACAAAATATTGTTATCATACCGGCACCTTCACCATTTATTTAAAAATATGAATATAGGTTTTTATTACGTTTCAAGAGAATTATTCTATTAGAATCTGGAAATTCGACGCTAAAAAACCACTTTTGCAAAAGAAAATATTTACTTTACAAATTATATTTGCTGTAATGCTTTAGTGCTTACACATAAGAATATCTAGGTCACGAAGTCTTTCGTAATGTGTATTTTACGTTATGTTATGGTTTTTACAAATTCGGCAGTCATACTGAACGTGCTCAGAAGTTTCGCATGTGAATTGCCAATAAACGAGTAATTCTACGATGTTATACTAAATAATAAATTTAGAAAAACGTATCTGTTTGTAGTTTTTTGTTAAATTTTAGTAGAATAATATAATTATTTTTAATTTATTTGCTTTCATCGTGATTAGAGAATATTATTTAGGTATTAAGCAAATCACAACATACTGAAGGGCAAACCGCGAAGAAAATCTGGTGCACACTCGGAAGGAAATCTGAGGAGATCTGGAGGAAATGTAAAAAAAAATTTTTTTTTCGGATTTCTCCCCCCCTCCCGCTCTTCAAAAAATCCGAGGAAATCTGTGTAATCTTCGTCAAAGAAGAAATCTTATGTACAAAATTTTGGGTGCGATTGGCAACATACACACTTCTTTATTTATTATGAAATTACCTACTTTTTGTATATTATTGCCCTAATCTGGGCACGCTAATATATTGGTTAAATAAACACGTTAAAACACTCATTATTGCAGAACCAATCAAAACAACTACACTTCTAGCTAATACTGACCAAGTATTGAATTACATGATAGAATTATTAGCATTTTAAAGCAAAAAAATATATTAAATATACTTAAATCATTTATTTAAATTCAGTAATTCACGCCTTTTTTTATTCAATATGAAATTATCTACTTTTTGTATATTGGTACCTTAATCTGGCCACGCTAATATACTACTTACCCAGATAATATGCTCTAATTATGATGAAAGCAAATAAATAAAAAATAATTAATTGTAATCATGAATGACTGAATTTCAATAAATGATTTAGGTATTTTCAATATATTTTTTTGTCTTAAAATGCTAGGAATCCCATCATGTAATTCAATACTTTTCAGTATTAGCTAGAAGAGTAGTTGTTTTGATTGGTTTTCCAATGATGAGTGTTTTTCAGTGTTTTCCTAAGTAGTATATTAACGTGCCCAGATCAGGGCAACAATATACAGAAAGTAGGTAATTTCGTAATAAATAAAAAGTGTGGATGTTGTGATTTGCTTAGTACCTAAATAATATTCTCTAAAAATAATTTAAATTTATAACAATTGTAAAATTTTGCTGGAAATAGGCCAGGAGTTTATAGATAATCAATTTTTGTTTCAGTCAGTGTTACCTTTCAAAGGACATGTACTTAAAATTGTGCAGTCCTCTTTCACCAAACTTAAAACTGGGTATTTATCAAAAATGTTGTGCTATCTACCGTAACAAAGTTAAAACTTTCAAATTCGTTAATTTTGTCCTAAATTGAATATGCTAATGTCTATAGCCCTCGTCTAACAGATTACAGAAACATTTCTCTTTGAAAATGAATAATTTGCTTAATATGCATTAAATATGGAGGTTCCATCTCATTTGCCTTGTTTACTGTGTGTTACAGAATGACGCACCCGTTTACCTCGGAAATACACTTTTTTTCCAAAAACAACATCACAATGATAATCTCAGATTCGTGGCAAATACTTTGTATATTCCTAGGCATGTAACTACTATCTTTAAATCATCTTTTTCATGCCAATTTTGGCATACTTATACTAAAAATATATTGTACTTTTTTCCTGAACCAAAAATATACTTGTATTTTCGGTACACTTTTCCATGACCATAATATACTTTTACTCTCATGGCCTGGACATAAACGTATTTTTCTAAAATTTTTATTTTTAGACGCCACGTGTTGTGCCTTTTTTGTCTTTGTTTAGTTATGCTCTGACAGTCTTTTAATAAATTGTTCCTAAGTCGAATTTTTTATTTATTCTTCGACTTAGGTCGATTCTGGAATGTTCTATAACATTAACCTTTGGCTTTTAATTTTTTTCTGGATTTTACTTCAGTTTCTTGTTAACAGTTAGGTAATATTAGGCGTTAAGCATAAAAGAATGACCCCAAAAATCGCCCATTTTCTAAGTCCTCAAATTTTGTTTCACTAAGTGCGAAATTATTGTTAATAATGAGAACATCCTGAACACAAAATTTCAAGATGAGCATATGCTTGGATTTTGAGATATGAGGGATTGAAGTTGTGATATGCGTGATGCTATAAAAAAATACACTGCCCCACAAAAAATGAATACTCATCAGCTATGGCAGAGCAATCAAGATATTCTTAGTATTTTTCGACGCAGAATTCATATCTAATATTGACGAATCCGTATATCCGTTAATTCAGAAGGGTCAAAAACATCCCCTATATAAGGATGAAAATAGGGAAAAATGATGCTATTGAGTTACAGAGCTTCCATGAACAGAAATATAGTATAAGTCTATTGGCTGAATGCATAAACGAAGATGTTGACTAGATCTTACACAAAGTAATTGAGACACACCCGTAAGATGGTGAAAACTATCCCAATATTATGTAAAGCTGCATAAAAGCTTCAATAACTGGCGAAAAGCTTTATTAATAGGAATGAACCATAAATCTGTTATGACCTAGTTCACGAAAGCAACCCATCACACGGTACAAAACTTATCTTGAATTATGAACTTGAGTCAGTGAAAAGATAGTGAATGTACCAGATATTGCATTCTGATTGCAGTGCGTCTGGATCTGGAACGATAACCAATATTCCCACAATATTTATTTTACCCACCTATGACGGGGTGAGAAAACAACGCACATTTATATAAGCAATCTCGCTGTGAGAATATTACATTAAAGTAAATTCTATCACAAGGATAATAAAGGTGCTCTCCATAAAATTAATGTCCTAATGATCTGTTTTCAAACTTCAGGTGAATTTTATAGAAAGGTGGAGGTGCGAGGGGGTGAATATCAGAGACATCGCAATCGCTGTATCACATTAGTGAAAATCCTGAGCAAAGGTTTTCAAGAGTGTTCTTTAGGAATGTCGTGGCCTCGTGATTCTTTCACATCGCTCTAGAGAAATTCACAGGGGTTAGAGGGTGGAAATCTGAGCAATTTTACAATCATTATATTGTATGGAAAAAAATTCTGACATAAAGGTAAGTATCCTGAACGCAATAGTGGATTTTATGAGGATCAAATGGATTTTATGAGGGGGTAAGGGTGCGAAGGGGTGAATATCGGAGCAATCTCGTAATCGCTGCCTTACATAAAAAAGAATACTGATGTAGCGGTTTCCAAGAGTGCTTTTCTCTTATGTCAGAGCCTCTTGATTACTTTTCATCCCCCAAATGATCCCGACGGGGGTTTTCGTCCCGTTTTCTTACCCCATCGTAGGTGTGTCATAAAATAGTTCAAACACACACATGTTCATACCTACTACAATGAAAATGCGATATCTGGTACATTCACTATTTTTTCAAGGGGTAGTTTCTTATCCTGTAATGGATTGTTTTCGTGTACTAGGTCGTAACAGAATTATGGTGCATTCCCATTAATAAAGCTTAGAAGGTTCAAGCTTTTCGCCAGTTATTGGAGCTTATATGCAGTTTTGTATAGTATTGGGGTAGTTTTCACCTAAGGGTGTGTCTCAATTATTTTGTGTAAGCCCTAGTTAACACCTTCGTTTATGCATTCAGCCAATAGACTTATACTATGTTTCTGTTCATGAAAGCTCTATAACTCAATAACATAATTTTTCCCTATTTTCATCCTTATATAGGGGATGTTTTCGGTTCTTCTGAATTAATCAATGATATACGAATTCGTCGATATTAGACATGAATTCTGCGTCGAAAAATACTAAGAATATCTTGACAGCCCTGCCATAGCTGATGAGTATTCAATTTTTGTGGGACTGTGTATTTTTTGATATATCACAACTTCAATCCACCATATCTCAAAAACAACGCTCATCTTGAAATTTTGTATTTAGGATGTTCTCATTATTAACAATAATTTAGTACTTAGTTTGAAACAAAATTCGAGGACTAGAAAATGGGCAATTTTTTGGCCTATTTCTTAATTTTCTGTAATTTTCTCTATATTCTAATTCTTATGGTGATTGTGATTAACTTCATAAAATGGTACCTGCCTATTAAAAACTTTACAAAAAATAAAAATTATTTTTCATTTTTTATTTTTTGTTAGATTTTTTAATAGGCTGGGCAGGTACCAATCTATGAAGTTTTTTCTATAAAACTGTTGAAACAGTTTTTTAAATCGGATCAGGAAGAAATTATCGAACTATAATGCCTTGTTTTCACACATTTTTGCGCTCGGGACCGCCACCGTTAATGACAATGATAAGAGTTTTATTGCAACTTTCAAGATTGTTTTTTTTTATTTTTCAGCCAAAAACGGCCATTAATAAATACTTAATAATAATTACTTTTTTGGACTCTTTTGCATTGTTTTTCATCACTAGAAAGTTCCTCGGATAAAAATATATTTTTCTAAACATGCTTATTAATCGTTATATTTTTGGAACAATGTATGATGTAATAGCAGTTAGTATTTTATTTCTTGTATACCTAATTTTTGTTTAAACATAAAATAACATAAAATATACCACATAAATAGATAGGACCCAAATACAACTAAATACCAATAATTAAATATTAATTAAACTATATTTCATTTTTCTCTGTTATAAGAAAACTAAAAACCTATGATGATAATAATTTTGGAACACTCTGTATGGTATAGCAACTATACATATTTTAAACTGTACTACACGTTGTATAATGAAAATAAATAATAGAAATAGTTATTATACTCTTCACAAATACGAAAACGAAGAGTATATTGCATTTGGTCGGCACATTTCTAAAACCGTAAATATCGCTCGCAGACAAAAAATTTTCATATCATTGTGTTAGTGAACGAATTCTGAACAACTTGCAAAATGTCCGTCTGTCCGTCCGTCACGTTTCTTGTAAACACGATAACTCAAGAAAGAAAAATACGATTGTACTGAAATTTGGACAAAGAATTAATGTTAGCTAAGGGAAGAACCCCATTGTTTTTGAACAAAATCGACAGGTAAATAAAAATGTTATTAATGATTTAAAATTGAAAAAAAAATTTTTTGATTTTTATATTTTTGTAATTGAATAGAAATCTGGTGAAATGATATTTCATTTTAATATCTAAATATTTATATATTTTGCAAATATACATTTCATAATGTAATATACAACCATGAAAATATGATTTTAACTCATGTCTTATAATGTAAAAATTTACATTTTTTTACGCGTAAGATGGTTTTGTAGTTCTTACGCTTTTGACTCGGAATCCAAGGGTCCCGGGTTCGAAACCCAAATGTGGTATGGTAGCGTTTTTTTTTATTTTTACTTTACACTGAGTATTTTACCAACTAAGTTCGTAATATGAAATTAAAAATGTCTAAAACTAACATTACAAGAAACTGCGAAGAGTATCCTATAGAATGTGTAACAATTATATAAAAAGTTCAGTGAACAGGCGAAGAGTACGTTTTTAGCTTGTTAGTTTTTATTTCTGACGCCAGTAATAAATATGCGATATCTGAATATCACTATTTTTAATTTAACTTTTCAGATACACCCTTTACACTTAAGACTTTCTTTCATTGATAAAATTACTTCCTTTAATATAAACTATAATATGTTAAAATTTGAAAATTTTCTACTGAGGGCCAAAACACCTTAAAATTGTGTCATGTTCTTTAATGTAAAACTGGAGTATTTAAACAGTTGCTATGAATCTGAATAGGCTAGCCTACTTCAAAAAATACAAATAAAAGGGTCTGTTCTGTTTTCGACAGAACGGTGTGAAAAACGTGTGCTGTTCTTTTTTTTTGGATTATTGCACACATCGTGTGAAAAGAAAGTTTCGAGTCATTTCGGTTTCATCAATTATGTATGTGTTAATTAATTTTGTATGTGTTCTGTAAGATAATGGCCTTGGTTGGCATTTACAGTAGGTTAGTGAGCTGACACCCAGAAACTAAATTAAGAAAAAATACTACCTTGTTCGAAAACTTGCTAAATAATCGGTGCATCAATTTTAATGGATTAAACTGTGTACGTCCCATAATTTTGATAATTTGAATGGTAACTAGTAGACAAATATTCCTCTAATGAAATCTTGGTACATCTTATATTTTTATTAAGTCGTAAATTAATTTCCTTGTTACAATTTTTATACAATATTTTATGTCTATCTCGGCCACTTTCTTGATGGCGCAATAACTACCTAATTGCTAACGTTTTACTGTCGCAGAATCTCACCCTAAACTTAAGCCTCCCAACCCGTTAATTTACGTCATATCTTTTATAATCCTATGGTAAAATTATTGCGATTGCTATACTCGATAAATAGAAACGCTAGTTTAAACTTATTAATCACCCTTTCTAAATTTTTATTCCACGCACACCCATTTAGTTGCATGAAATGTTCTATGACATATAAGAATTTAAAATTACAATAATATTTTACGAGTCCTATTTTTAGCCCAGTCGATGAAGGTATTTACCTACAAAAACTTGAAAAATGAATATTTTTTTTTAATGAGTTAGTGAAAGTGTATAGAATAATATCCTGAAAAGTAAAAAATTTATTTCATCCATTTTTCCAAAATTTTGAAATTAAGTCAAGATAGGCAAAAATAAAAAATACGGATGGATAGATCACGTATTTATGAACAAAAAATGTTCTAACAAAATTTATCGCTAGAGTCACGGTTTTCCCGGAAAAAAATAGTCATATTTTCGTATTTTATTCTATTTGTTATAGGCTTCATAATTACATTATATTTTTCTTTTGTAATGGTAATAAACCAAAAAATGTTTTTTGTTTTACTTACAACCTATAAACACGCATTTTGCAGTGTATTTTGTACACAATTGTGATTTTTGAAAATTCAAAAACAATCTGCACCTCATAATTCAAAAACCGTTCGATTTAGAGAAAAAATGTTAATATGAGAAATCGTTTGTTTTATTATTGCCTATATCTTTTATTTGACACTTTTTTTCCTATCTGCAACGGTAAAGGATTTATATACAGAACTCTGAAAATGAGCCGCCATTTTTCAATATGGCGGGCGAAACACAGCTTCGATTTTAGTTAAATTTTAGTATATTCATTAGTATGGCAAGTGGAGCATCTCCACCAAATTCCTTGTTTGTACTAATTTTGTCAAGATCAAAATTTATTTTTCCTGCACTATCACTATAAAATGTTCTCTGTCGTCTGGGCTATTTCGTCAAATCTATGTGATGATCCTGCGATCGATACACACCACACTTAGACAAGCGATACAATCTGGAGTTATGTTAACAATATTAATTTTGCATATTTGTGAGCATTATGAGTTTATTCGAGATGACAAGCTCTGATAATTCTAAGGAAATTATTATTTCCCTCATTAAAAATTTAGCCAATCAGAAGCCGCCATTTTTCATAGCTGGTTTGTATAAATAAGGTATTATAGTCTAGGAAATAGCGTGCAAATTCGACGACGAGTGGTTACCGTTTGCCAATCGGTAATCGAAGAGACCATATAAGTAAAAAAAAAATTTTCTCTCTGGAACTTTTTGATATGATGGGGGGATAGGGAGGGGGGGGGGGACATTTATTTTTAAATGGAATGATTATCGATATCTGTCCGCATAGGTAGTTAGTATATGTACTTCACATACTCCAATTACGCTGGCAGACGAAACTTCCCATCGGCGCGCGCGTTAACCGAAAATAGAAAAAAACATTTTTAGTTTCTATTTCCGGTTAACGCGCGCGCCGACCGGAAGTTTCGTCTGCCAGCGTAATTGGGGTATGTGAAGTACATATATTAACTACCTATGCGGACAGATATCGATAATCATTCGATTTAAAAATAAATGCCCCCCCCTCCCTATCCCCCCACCATACCAAAAAGTTCCAGAGAGAAAAAATTTTGTACTTATATGGTCTCTTCGATTAAGGTCTAACATGGAGACAGAACACGGAGGCCATCGTCAAGAAGGCCCGATGACTGGTAGACAGAGCAGACTCAACCTGAGGAACAAGCTCACGCTTATCAGGTCCCTCATCGCCCAATCCGGCCTCAACTGACGTATGCTTCGGTAGCATGGAGCTACCAAGCACAGCTACCTTCAACAGATCCAGAGAGTGGAGAACGTCGCCCTCCGGACAGCAGTCAACTCACCCTGGTTCGTGCGCAACGAGGACATCTTCAGGGACATGGAGTACACCCCGGTCACTGAAATCATCAAGGAGAGAGCCAGGAAGATGTACGCCCTTGCTGAGGAGCATGGGAACCCATTGGTCAGGGAGGCTACTGACTACGACCCAGCAGATGCTCCGAGGCACAAGCGGCCGAAGGTGCAGATACTGGATATCGGGTGAGTATAAAACATACCACCGCCCGATGGAGACACCCCACGGAAGAGACAGGACGATCACCCAACCACCCACCCAAGACCCTGCGGGTACCGGACAAACAACCGTCCAGTACCTGTAATCCCCCTAGCTCTGGGCAGACCGAAAATGCTACCAAAGCAGTTAGGTCTGCCCTTCCTCGAGCTACACAGCTCATCCTTGACCTACCGATGATCCGGATGACAGGATGTCAATTGGCATTCTATTATAATATTTTGTGGTCTAACAGACTTTGGCAGAAGCCAATGAAAACCGCTGCATGTGGGTAATGCACTAGTAAAAGGGCGGACGTACTTTTTAATGTTGTGTTGATTTGTCATTGCACTTTCATTTCTGAAATTTTGTCCACTTATTTTTCATGCATTGAGTTGACTATATGCAAAATGACATATTGCCCAAATGTTGTTTCTACCCAAGACTTGGTTTCAGGAATTTTCAATATCGAAAACTCATTTTTATCTTCAATGTGATTAGTCAACACATTTGTGATTTCAGTTCCAGTTAGTATTTTAGATAATAATGAATCTAAAATTTTAATACGTTGCTACCACAAGGGTCTGGTCTTGGACCACTGTTTTTCATCATTTTTATAAATGACATAGCGGATGACTTAACAGGCAAGGTTAATTACTTAATGTATGGTGATGATTTGAAGCTTTTTTCTGGAATTTGCACCGTTGACGATGAAGACAATCGTCTCTCAGGAAAACAAACAAAATTAGTTAGACTAAATATAACCTTCCACTGAATCCTCAGATATATCTTTTACACGTAAGTCCATTGCTATTTCCGATTATAACATAGATAATAATATACTTCACTGTCCCGAAACATTATGTGACTTAGGCGTTATTTTTGATAAATTAACTAATATATAAAAAAGTCTATTTGACAGTAACATTTTTGTCACTTTGACAGTGATAAAAAAGGTGCATCGTTTTTTATCACCGATAAAAATGCCTATTCCTCAAAAGCAGAGTAGTAGTCGCATGTCACTTTAAAATTTGTACTGTCGAATATTCGACATGTGTGGAAACTAGAGAAGAGAATATTGAAATCAGTACACCAAACCAAACAATTTATAACAACTGTGTTTTTAATAACTGTTCCTTCAAATAATTGTATAAATAAAGATAATTATTGTTGTTGTTCGTTCACATATTCTGTCGTTAATTTATCTTGCCAAAAACACTCGAGCTTTTCTTTTATGGATAAATTTCTTTTTAACTCAAAATTTTGGCAATCAGTAGTTTTGCTGGAAAAACTGACATTTGACAAAATCGCTCGACCTTCGGTCTCGCGATTTTTTCATGTCAGTTTTTCTTATAAAATCACTGATTGGCAAAATTATTTCGTTACAAAGAAAAATTTATCCGATAAAAAAAATCTCTTGTGATTTTACTGTTGACAAAACTCTCTCTTTCAATATACATATTGCTACCATGGCATCAGGAGCCAGCAAGACTTATAGGTTCATAGTTAGAAATTCCCGTGACTTCTCAAACCGGATATACTTGAGATGCTCTACTGTTGTTATGTTAGATCCAACCTATGCTATGGTAGATCCAGCTGCTTGGATATGAGTCACTTACTTGGACCTCTCATTATAACATACATGTCAACGAGTTAGAATCAGTTCAACGCAAATTTCTTAAACTCATGTATTTCAGATCTAAAATTCCAGCGATCGGTTTTCCACAAGAAGATCAGCTGGATAGGTACTCTTTAGTTAACTTAAGCTGTACTCGAGAATGCTCATCTCAAATATTTCTTTTTAAAATTATTAACATTAACATTCTTGACGCACCACTATAATTGTCAAAACTGTCTAACATTTCCAGAACAATATCCCTTGTATTTTTCCTAGCTACGCCTCCTACAAACATCCTAAAGTTTATACCCATTTATGTAATATCCGACAACCACAACGCAGTCTGCGGTGATATAGACCTTTTTAATTTCTGCCTGAATGCTTTAAAAGCTTAATACCATAGACACTAATTTAGTCTGTTTGTTTAACCTGTCATCGTCTTATTATATACATAATGTTAAAAAATTATGGTTTGCCTTTTTCTATCTCGTTGACTACCATATGTTATTTTAAATATCTATGATACGTTTTTATTTGTACATGTTTTTGTTTATTAAAGTCTATATCGATAAAATTGTTAGTGTGCAAAATAAATAACAGGGGCCCAAGTATAGATCCTTGAGGCACTCTATGTTAAATAAAAAAAATAAGTATATGTGATGCTCCATTTTAAGTTGTCATATGCGACTTTCTCCTTTTTGGATTCTGCTTTTTATATTCGGATTTTAATAACCATTCGGGCTTAACGTTACTAACGAGTATATTTTCTTACCTTCTAAGGGAAATGTTTTATTCATCTGTTTCATATACAGATGTTGAAGAACTTTGCAGTATGTAAACGCAAATTAAAGCTAGTAATAATCTACCTCGGATCGAGCGTTAAATGACCATTAAATCGGGAATGGTGACCTTGAATTTTCGTAAGAATTTCGTTTGTGCCGGCCACGCCACTCTCGTAAAAATCGTCAAATCAATGAAAGACATTAAAGTCATCAGAGTTTGCACGCCATGAAATATTCAAACCCCTACTCGTAATTTTCAAATTAAACTTGAAAGAAGAAAAACGTTGATGTACAGCGAAATAAAGCTGTTCAGTTTGAAAGTCATAAATAAGATGTGAAGTGAAATTCACTGCTTCAGAAACTGATGAATAAATTACTTTCTGTTGCGTAGACGATGATACTGATTTATAACGGATTTTACCAGATTTATACCATTTCAAAGTGACGTTGATATGCTTACAGGATAGTTGCGAAAGAACGACCATTAAAAAGTCACAGAAAAGGTGGAATAACAAATGCTAATTTCCCTTTGGTTGATTTTAAAACATATAAAGGGCGTCCGGTATCTTCTATCCAACTGTAAAAACTAAACTTCCATCATTTATTAGTAAAGGTAGAAAGAACTAGGGAAAGGATTATACTTTTCGCCGATTTACGGAGCTTTTTATATAACTGTTACACATTCTGTAGGATACTCTTCGCATTTTTCTTGTAAATAATGTTGGTTTTTGGACATTCTAAATTTTGTAATACCAACTTTGTTGTGAAAAAAAATATATGAAAAAAAAAAAATGAAAAGAAAAGCAACAATTCCCTGTCGGGGATTCGAACACTTGGATTGCAAACAAGCAACCAAGAAGCATTTATTTAAAATTATAATTTTACAAGAACGCGCCTCGCTTGGCCCGGAGCCAATCAGACAAACACGGCGCGTAGCGTCGTGGTGAATGTAGGGTTGGACGGGGCAGGTCCGGTTTGGCTAAACGATAATTGGTAAAACAATGTTAAAACTCCTATCCGCCTGTGGCGGATTTAAAAATTATTTTTAACACGCTTCTATTAACTTGATCTATAACATTGTAAGCAAATATTACAATTCGCTTTTCACTCATTTCTAATTGTCGTATCGATTTGAAACTTTGCAAACTTATGCAATTCTGGTGACAATACAATAATATGGTATCATTGACCTTGCTTGATGACGGAGGTGGGAGCTACTGATAGGGATTCCTCATGGGCGTATCACCGGCGACTCCGCCATAAACTTAAATTTTCCGCGACAGAGGGAAAATAAATTCTAGTTAAAAAAGACTAAAAAACACACTTTTATAAGTAGCGCACAAAAAAAGTTAAAAACAGGTTATTAAATGTAAAAACATGGGGCGCACTTATGTAGGTAGGTAATTGCATTACATTTTGTTCCTTATGCCTAGACCGCTACATAAGTTCGCTCCACGCTTTTAAATTTATTTACCTAATTAGTTTTTTTAAACTATAATTTATTTAAATTTGTAGTTGAGTTTTGTTATAAACAATTTATCAACAGTGAAGAAGTGGCACTATTGGAGAATGAAGTTATTAGAAAATTACATAGTAATAAAAGAATTTGATGAAATTCATTCAACAAATTAATATTAATATATTATATAAAAATAGATTATTACATAAAACAAAGGACAAGGGTAGATAAGGGCCTTTTTCCGCCCATCGGCCATGTTGTATGTCATTATATTTTCCGAGTAGTATATGTCTTGACAAGTAATAAAAAACTGTTCTTTGGAATAGTAGATTATTCAGTGAGCGTATAATGATGGCTATTACTCGCGGGGGTGATGTTTACGGCACGAGACGAAGGCGTGTCATAAATCATCCGTGTGTGTAATAGCCATTATACGCGAACTGAATACTATAATTTATCCATAACTATCACATATTTTAACTGTTTTAATCGTTTAAAACTGAAAAAATAAAGTTCATTCACAATAAAACGTTGACGTGTTAAACGTCAAACACGAAAATATGCACGAAAACATGGAAAAATGGATTCGCCGTTTCCTTATGGAAATTGCTGGTTCCTGATTGGCCAAAGGTGCGTTAGAATGAAAACAACTAGTTCCTGGTTGGTTAAATATGTGTTAGAATCAGATTATGTTCATTATACGTTTGGTTGGAATAATGACTATCATTATTTGACAATTGTTAAATGTAGAATGCAATGATTATACGATGGTCGTGGATAAACATATTCTTATTCAATACATACCACAATATGTGGTTTTGAGCGCTGACACGTTTAAATTCGCACGCAACGTCGACACTACTACGACTCCCGCGGAAACGATTTTGTTTTTTATACATTGAAGCGCTCGATGAAACAATTTTAAATTAACCCTTATTTAAAAGCTTAAATGCTTAACAATGAAATGAGGTACAGTTTATCTTGTTTCATCGAGCGCATCTAACTGAAATATACATTAAAAGTTCGGAAAAAGGTCAAAAATTACTAAAAAACTGCAATCATGCCCACTTTGAAATGATATTACTATGACCTACTGTTATTTTTCAAATGTAAAACATATAGAAACATAAAGATCATATGTTCAACTATAAATAAATAATGCTTAATGACTTTAAGGAGAACTTTTCTTTTTTATGAAATTAGTGGGCGAAAATTATATAGCTTATCTACCCTTGTCCTTTGACATGAATGATATGCTATTACATTAATAAGAAAAATAAATTTAAACGTGAGCGAATGATTTACTGGTTCATTTATATTTATATAAAAACCAGATAGGCATTGCAAAAGGTTTCTGTAGATTTGTACCGTAAAATTTAATTGAGCAGGTGGCCACTTTTTGTAACTTATTGTGAACGTGAATGTTCATTTCATTCTTGTGCAACTCCTGACAGCATCCTCTAAGTTACATTTAGTAATGTATTATCTTTAGACTTGAACCTTTCCTTTTTGTGTTTAAAAACACAAATCTTATGGGAAATTGGCTTACGATGAAATTGGCCCAAATTTTGATATGTTGTTCTACTAATCCAGTAGATCAAAAGTCTCAATGTAAAAAACCTCAGTCGTAGGATCTGACTTACATTTAGACCCTTCCACCCTTTTCCCTCCTTCCGGGGGGTGAAAATCGCTTTCACGGCTGCACAGCGGTTTCTTTGTTCCAAAAAAATATGAAACTGCTGAGTTGAACACAGAACCTTAAAAGACGGTGCAAAAATCGCAGTATCCCCTAACGCTTTTCCACCCCTTCTGGGGGTGAAAATCGCTTTCACGGCTGCACAGCGGTATCGTTCCAAAAAAATATGAAACTGCTCAGTTGAACACAGAACCTTAAAAGACGGGGCACAAATCACTTTGAAGTACCCCCTAACGCTTTTCCACCCATTCCGGGGGGTGATTCTCAATAAAGCGCCTGCACAGCAATAACACATCTCAAAAGAAGTACAGCAATGACTCTGAGCCAATCTCTAACCATTTTCCAACCCCTCCGAAGGCTGAAAATCACTTTCACTGCTGCACAGTGGTATACTTTTACCCCGCGAGGGCGGAAAATGGTTAGGAGCAGAGTAATTGCTACTCCTTTTTTTGAGATGTAGTACTCATCTGAGTGGTTCCATAACTTTTTTGCCAGAAAGATACCGCCGCGCAAAGGTGAAAGCCATTTTCATCCCCCGTAAGGGGTGGAAAAGCGTTAGGTGGTACTTCAAAGTATTTTTGCACCGTCTTTTAAGGTTCTGTGTTCAACTGAGCAGTTTCATATTTTTTTAGAACAAAGATACCGCTGTGCAGCCGTGAAAGCGATTTTCACCCCCCGGAAGGGGTGGAAAAGGGTGGACGGGTCTAAATGTAAGTCAGATCCTACGGCTGAGGATTTTACCGCGCTGAAAGATACAAATATTTTTTTAGCGAAATGTAGTTGTTAAATGTATACGAGTTCTTTTCACCCCAATGGAGTGCAAAAAAAAAGGTAGAAGGGTGTGTTTTTGAGACTCGTGCCCATTAAGACTTTTGATCTACTGGATTAGTACAACAACATATCAAAATTTGGGCCAATTTCACCGTAAGCCAATTTCCCATAAGATTTGTGAGGGGTCCTTTAGTTAATTTGTGGGGGAACTAATGCCAAGAATATCTGACCAAGTCTGGATAAAATCAATTTAAAAACCAAATACAAAATAGATAGCTGTACAGTACATACTGTTCTACTGTATATATGGAAATTCACCCATTATTTCTAACAAGCACGTGTGACTGCCCTGAAAGATAAAGTATACAAATACCTATATATTTATAATAGAGAAAATAAATCGTGGTTTAAAGTATATGACCACTTGACACTGTACAGAATTTCTGTCGATTCCTTGAATTATGAATATTGATTGGAACATAAATATCATTAGTTTATAGCTTGTTTAAATACAGAAAGTTTCAGTTTATTTAGAAACATATAATGAACTAGGTAATAAATTTTTGTCTCACATAAACAAAGAAAAACTAAATGTAAACGTTACATTCTTCCTCGGATTTTTGAATTTTCTATATAATTGTTCAAATATATTAAAAAGTCCAGCGGCCTGTTTTTTCTTTTTACCAATGTTCCCTAGACTTCAACAAACAATTTGCCGATTAATCCTTTGCCAGAAAACCTCTCAGAAAATATCTATCTTGACGCGACTAATCATATATAAAGAAAATAAAGGAGCAAAGGAGAAGTCGTTCGACATTATAACAATTTCGCACCCCCTCATAAAATTGCTTAAAAACCGGCCCTGGGTCAAGGGCGGATCCAGAAAGGTTACTGGGGGGGGGGCACTAACATCTACAAAAAATTTTATCGCCTCATGGGGGGAGGGGGGGTGCAAATGAAAATCCAAAAAAAAAATTTTTCACCTCATACAGAGAATGCTATTAAAAATGTATGGGTGAAGCCTCCAAAGAATATTTTCTAGGATACATTTTAAAACATCCCCATTCCTTTGAATTTCGACGGACTCAGTTAGTACATTTTAAATTTCAAAAATGTATTTCTTATACACGTGTGCTTTAAACAAATGCAAAGAAATACCTAGAGAAATATTGTTTTCCTTTAATCTAAGGTAATTATTTTTGCAATAAAAAAAATTACTGAAATTCGTCATTGTTGTTCGATAAGGCGGCACTGCAGTACATTAATTATTAACGTATTAACCTAATAAATATTAAGCGTACTTGGAAATCATTAAGAACAAGTCAGAAAAATATGTCCCATATTTTATTAAGTACAGTATATATTACAATCCAGGTGCAGGCGGCTATTTAATAAAGGCAATTTTGCGAACGACATGACAGGCTATCGATTTTGTCGTTAAGTAAGTGTCGTTGTCCCACTTTTAATGCTTTGCTTTTGTGTCGAGTTTGTTTTGACTTTGGACACAAGGTTGTGGAGGTACACCGCACCAATGCAGTATCGCCAATTCTAGAAGTTGCTCCAATTATTACATATCACTAAACATTTGAAAATAATTGGCTTAGAAATTGTTTGCAACGGATTCGATTTACTGAAAACGTTAATTTACTACTGGGGTAGTCGTGGGAGATTTAGAATCGAATGAAATAGAAAATGTTCGGTAACTAGGGTTTCTCTTGGGTGTACTTCGACGTAAATAAGATTTTGTAAAAACCAGTTCGAGGTGGAAAACAATTAGAAGTGGCAGGTCTTTTTTTTCACTTTTTCAGAAGAAATTAGTAACAAGCTGAATTAAGCGAGCAATTTAGACATTAACCAAAATGCCAAAAAAAATTCCATTAGCTTCTAACGGGAGGACTTATAAAAATATGATAATATAAAGCATGCCTAATAATTTCACAGGCCCACAAAAAACAAAAAGGTATCATGGGCTAGGACCAGATCCACATATTCCTATGTATTTTCACTCGTTGAACATGAATCTGGCATCAGAATTGGACCTTCCTTAACGAATTTATGGGTTATGATGGAAAAAATTTCGAAATTCATTAATTCGTCGTATTAACCTTACATATTTCAAGATCATTGACAGTAGCGGAAATTGAAGACAGCTCTAATACATAGTTGGAGGTGATAATGATGTAGCAGATAACAAGAAGACCCATAACCCAACAATAGCCCAATAAATCAGCAATTCATAATACCAAAGTTCGCAAATTTAAAAGAAAAATTCCTCGTTCAGTGATGCTTGCTTTTATCTTCAAGAGATATACGTAATAATCCATAAACCAACGATAACTCAACGGCCCAACAAATCAATGACCTAATAAATCAGTAATTCATATTACCAAGTTCGTAAACTTAAAGCAAGAATTTCTTACATTCGACGATGCTTTCGTACTCTTTTATCTTCAAGTGACCTGCGTAATGGGTTTCTTTTCCTCTTTGTTTCATTGACAACGATTCCCTCTTCATTATCCAGCAACAGTCAGCCATCATATTGATGTCCCATCTACTTTGATACGGTCTTTCCATTTCATTAATATCTTGATGAAATCGTACGGTTTGTTCTTCACTGAAATCTCCTAAGTTTTCAGGGAAGTAGTCATGTGTGAATGAACGTACTCTTCATCATCATCAATGGTTTTATTTATCATCATCTTCATCATCATTACTAGGTATGTGATTCGACTCTGCCATTGATTTTACATTCCCAGATTGCATATCAATTTTTACTTTGTACTTTTCCAAAAACGTGAATATTTTAAGAGTCGTTTTTTATAATCCAAATTCTTTATTTGTCATGATCTATTTTATTCTCAATATTTTCGGAAATAGTATTATGATAAACGCGATTTCGGTGCTTTCATAAACAATTCCATTATTTCATTTGAATCGGTTTATTAACAAAGAAGGACAGTGTTATGAGTATTTAACACGTAAGTTCAGTCGTATATCAGAAGTTAAATTAAAAAAAAGAATATTTGATGGACCACAAATTCGTACTTTGTTGAAGGATGAAAATTTCACTACTCAAATGACTGAATCGAAAAAGCTACACAGGTTAATTTCGAAGAAAAAAAAGTAGTAGCCAGCATGATACAGAATTACCACAAAATGGGCTATCTAATGAATTTGAAATTGCATTTCTTTCATTCACACATTGACTACTTCCTTGAAAACTTAAGAGACTTCAGTGAAGTATATAAGGCGAACGATATCAATAAGATATTAATGAAATGGAAGTACGGTATCAAGGTAGAAGGAACATCAATATAATGGCTGATTTTTTCTGGACAATGAAAAGAAAATTGTTGTCAAAGAAAAAAAAAGAGAAAAAGAAACCCATAAGGAGAACGAAAGAATCACTGAGCCGAAGGAATTCTTGTTTTAAGTTTACAAATTTTTTGTAATATGAACTGAAACATTTTTAAATTCCGGTACACGTTTTAATATATCCCTTTTAAACAAATTTCGTTTGTGAGAAAATGATCTAATCCCATCCTTGATACCTTTCTCTATCCTTGATACCTCTCTCTATCCTTTAACCGTCGAATCACATCCCCAATTTCCATAGTATGTTTCGGATCAGATACACGTTATTAATAGTAAACCTATAAATACCAGAAAACTATAGAACTAGTACAATGAAAAAAAAACGATTTCATTTTATATTTTCAATGTATACTGGGGATTTGACTCACTCAGACGTGGCTTTACCTCTTTTGAAGAGTAGTTTTGCAATTGGTGAGGAGTAGTTTTGCAATTGGTTTGGTGTCAAAAATAAGTAGCAACTAAAATACATTAGTACTACTGTTTGACATAGTTCTTTTCCTACGAAAATTTTATTAACCTGTCATTTTGTTCCATATCTGGTCCATTTTTGACTATAAATAGACCGGCACGGTAGCTCAATCGGTTAAGGCGTATCGAGTGGCGAATACGCTGATCGACTCGCTACCGCGCTCTGGGTTCGACCCCCAGCCCCGGTATTGACAACATCGGGGGGTGTGGATGTATGTCTGCGTTTTTCCGAATGTGTAACCCCCTTCCGGACAGCCTTGGCTTTGGATTTGGGGGTTGTCTACTATCTGTGGTGTGTTTATGTTTATGTGTTTATAAAAAAAACCAATTTCGATGCCATATTCAGATTTTGAGGCTCAAATAACATAAAAGTACATTTTTTTTTGTTTTACTTAAACTTGATAATATGAATTGCTAATAACATATTAGTTGCGAGAAAATTATTACGCTACAAGATATTCTTTGATATGATATGCAAAAACAAGTCAATTATTTAGATGTTCCAGTTTGTTCTGTAAGCATATCAGATATTTCATAAAATCCATAGTTACTAAGATATCTCAAGAAGACAAAAAAAAAACAATATGGCAACCATTTTGACAGTTTTGGAAAGATAAAAGGGACTTTATTGTCTAAATATTCCCGCTGAGATCAGCTCGTTACAAATTTTTCTACCCCTATAACAGATTTTTCGCGTTAATATCTATAAAGCTAAATTTTTTCCCATCATAGCTTAGACAGTATCAATGATGAAAGTGTAAGTCTACCAAATTTTTAGTGTTGCAAAAATGAGTAAAAAATTAAACATGTTACAAAAAGTTGCATAAGTGTATTACATTTACAAGATTGAAATTTTACATACGCACAGATGACATAAAAACATACCGGAAAATAATATTCTACCGCGTCGGAAACGTTGCCATGTCAGGTCTATCACCCACGCAGTGTGGAAAAAATGAACATTTTTTACTTTTATCTACAAGGCTGAAATTTTTTTCTGGAATAGTTTATTTAATAAGGCATCCAAAAAATACAGTCTACTGATCGTCTCATGTCTCTAAAGCCTCGGAGACGTAATGGAATCCAAGCGCGTGACCGAGGCCGTTGTACTTCGAGCCATTGCAGTTCGCGGAGAAGTTTTGCATTTTCCGCCGCAGAATATTAATCTACAAAGCTGATTTTTTTTGTCTACAAACAGTTTATGCACTATTTCGATTAAAAATCACATTCTACCTCCGCTGAAAGGTGGCTAAATCTTTGGTAGAAGTTGCCAAAATGGCAATACATAGTCAAATCATGACAATTATATTCTTCATTAATATTAACGAACAGTTTTCTTACACATTGTGTTACTAATCACTTTTTATTTAGTCCATAATGATCTATGTTTCGGTAAGGAAATTTATCTTTCAATTTATATTTTTTTTCATGTCAAAGAAAGTATATTCAACATATTAATAAATAATAAATTTACAATCCTATGTAAATCTCATTGCAAGAAATGATTGTTTTTTATAATTTATTAAAAAAATTCATTCTTTAAAAGTTTATTACTATTTACCTATATAACTGTCAATTAAATAATAAAATTATTCCAAAATCAGCTACGAGAGTGAATATGAAGATTCAGATATAAGTAACAAAGAATTCGACAGTTAATTTGATTATAAAAATACTACGCATGCCCTAATTCAATTATGATAATTAAATTTATTTTATTAAAATATTGTGTTATTAATTTATATGAAAAATATCACATGAAATTATAATAATATTGTGTATTGTGTATTGTTTAGAGAAATACAAATTCTTGTTGACAAAGTTTAAAAAAAAATAACAAATAAGTAAATAAATAATAGGTGATATAGAAAGGGTATAAGACATATAGAATACAATACGTACATATACATTCGATATACAGTGTGTCCCAGGGTAGATGTAACAAGAGGTGTAATGGACCAAAAATTTTGGAATTTTGGAATGGTATTTGGGGATTGAGTCCTGCTTGTTGTAAAAGTAAAGTATATCAAAAATGACTTGATTTGGTGTTCTACAGGGTGTTTTATAATAAGCAAAGTTGTAAAAATCACCACTAATAAAGTACCTTTATTTTTCAAAATATGAAAAAATTCCAATAAGAAAAGTTATTTATGATGCAATTTTATACCTCTATACGAAATTTTAGGAATATAAAAAAAATTTTTTGAAACTTCCTCCCATTTTTTGCGAATTAAGAGTTGAATTCATATTTAAAGTTGTGAAGGAGCAAATGTTAATCATCTCAAAAAGTAGGCTATTGGTAAATAAAAAATTGAATATACGAGATGTAAGAAGGTATAACGTTAATCGAACTAATTGTAAAACAAGAAACAATTACTAACAGAAGATTAATATTGAAAAAATGGGAAGTTTCAAAAAAATAATTTTATATTCCTGGAATTTGCTATAGAGGTATAAAATTGCATTCTAAATAACTTTTCTTTGTGGAATTTTTTCATATTTTGAAAAATAAAGATACTTTATTAGTGGTGATTTTTACAACTTTGCTTATAAAACACCCTGTAGAACACCAAATTAAGTCATTTTTGGTATACTTTAGTTTTACAACAAGCAGAACTCAATCCCCAAATACCAGTCCAAAATTCCAACATTTTTGGTCCATTACACCTCTTGTTACATCTATCCTGGGACACACTGTATATATATCGATAATAGTTGCAAGTAAAAAAGTTACTTTCGATTCACTGAAAATAAGCTTGCCTTATCTCTCACATTTCTGTCCACAACGTTTCTATACCATCTGAAATTTTTATACATGCTTTTTACTATTGAAAATTGAATAAAAAGAAGGAATTGAAATGATGGGAACTGTAAAATTTTTATGCATTCGGGAAAGAAATTCCGAACATTACAATCGTTTGACTTTTTTTATGCCCTATAATTTCAGCACCGTCTACCAAAGATTTAGCGACCTTTCAGCGAATGTAGAATGTGGTTTTTAAACGAAATAGTGCATAAACTGCTTGTAGACAAAAAATCAGCTTTGTAGATCAATATTTCGCGGCGGAAAATGCAAGAATTCTCCGCGAACTGCAATGGCCCGGAGCGCAGCGGCCGCGGTCACGCGCTTGCATCCATTACGTCTACCGAGGCTTTAGCAACATGAGACGATCGGTAGACTGTATTTTTTGGATGTCTTATAAACTATTCGGGTAGAATATTATTTTCCGGTATGTTTTTATATCATCTGTGAGTATGTAAAATTTCGATCTTGTAGGTATAATATATTTATGCAACTTTTTGCAACATTTGCTTAATTTTTTATTCATGTTTGCAATACTTGTAGATTGGTAGAATTGCACCTTCATCATAGATACTATCTAAACTTTCTTGGAAAAAAAATCTAGCTTTATAGAAATGATTACACGAAAACTGTCGCTCCCTCCCTGGCTATAGATTGACTAGCCTATACAGACGGGAAGGACCTGTATGCAACTATTTACTTCGTAATCCGTCAAGGAACGCAAACCACGACAAAGAGCGTAAAACTATTCCGTGCCGCCGCTTACCCTAATCTGGATCGTTCGCTAGAGCACGAATAACGACACAGCAGTATAAATACATTTATTCTGATAGTAAACCACCACCCCAAACTTGACCACTATGAGGGTATTAAATAAAATATTCATAACTTCTAAACCGAACGGTGAGTATAGAGGCGTACGAAAGTGTTTTGTTGAAAAAATAATGGCATTTGCATAATATTTCAATAACCGTATTTTTGCTGGTCTACCCAGAATATATGAATTGTTTCATGAATTTATTCTCTTTCTTTCCGAGAGTCTTTACTTATTTATGAGCCGAAGGAATATTGAGTGAAATTTATTTATTTCGCCCACGGCATACCTTAATGTTTAACCGATTACAAGAAACAGTAGAAAGTGTAGGCAACTGCCTACAATTTTAATTTTATATACGGGGTGGGGTGTCTTGTAAATAAGAGGACACAAAGGAGCTACCTGGTAGATGAGGTCAAAATATGATACCTTAATCTAACTTAACTCCATTAGTCCAGTAAATGAAAGAATTGTAGAGAACATGGAGGAGGGGAGAATTTTCCTCTTCTGGAATGTGTTGGGGGTAGTTAGGAGGTTAACATACTATAAGTCCCCGCCCCTGGCCCCGCCGCTTCAGGGGGAAGAGGGGTGGAAAGGTTCCTTTTTTCGATTCTTCGCTTATAATGCGAAAACGATGCGTCGCTACGGAAGAAGGTAATCTATGCAAAATTAAACATAATTAAATTTCCTACAGGAATGTCTATATTCTCATTTACATTCATTAATCTGCAGAAGTTTTATTTCAGATTATGCAGAAATCAATTTTTTTATTATTAGTAATTTTTATTAAAATTTATAGTTTTTAAGAAAATCGCAAGTAACTTAAGCCGAGTTCTAATTCCTTTATTCAAAATATAATAAAAATGTATTGCTTATCGAAATTCGTTTGATTGTCGCAAAACACAGTTCATCGCCTCGTTCTGACGATCGAATATGGTTCTGGTAGCACTACTGTAGACATATTCCAAACAGTATACAGTGAATGATACGGAAAAGATATTTATTATACTAAAGTGTGTTCATATATATTTATTTAATCCTTATTTTTAATTTAAGAAGTTTAAAAATAAGTTATTTACTTAAGCAGAGAGTACGCTCTAAGAGGTTGTATAAGCTCTACGAATTTTAATGAACAGTACATAGTTTTAATTTTCCGAATTGTTAACGTGTAATATACAGGGTGTAATTAGTTTCATGTCATTAAAAAAACTGGTAATGGGGACCGACTAGACAAACAGAAAACGTATGACTTTTCTTCTTGGGGTACTTTGAATAAAACTGACCAAAGTCAGCTTTTATTGTGGTTTATAATTTATATAATTTAAATGTGAATGTGAAATGTGATTTATTACGCATGTTACGCAGGCACGATGTCACATTACACCAATGTTCTCTCTTCTCCTTTGTTCTTCTAATATTCTCAGATGTCAATAGCGAGGTCAATAGTATAGACGATAACCTCTTTGATTCATGCCAGTAAACATGAGGGGGATTTTCAGCCATGCTATCTAGGACTCGGCAGATGGCCTGTGTACGCGAAGCTTCTGCTGTATCTTATTCCTCTTTGACTGGCCCCAAATTGATTTTATGTTTTCCTTAGTGAGATTCGACGAGTCAACGCTTGCGCTTAAGGCTGAATCGGGACCTAGTAAAATTTACGGATATCTGGGCGCTGACCAAGATTTGTATAGCAGAAGGTTCCCTCATAATCAGCTTTTAGGCGAGACGTGAGGCGATGAAAAGTCAGACTGTCCTTGTTCTTCTAACGCGCAGTAGCGGCGCAGTTATCTCTCTCTATAAGGACGGTCCGTACTGGCCCGAAATATGGTCAGAAGGATAACAGCAATTAACATTACACAATTTGGCTAATGCCAAAAATTTTTTTGGGACCTTAGCTTCTCTTGCACATACTAAATACCTATTTTATGGACTCTCACCTGCTTAATTTACCCATTTACCCCAAATTTACCCCAATTTACCTCCCAACCCTTCGACGGAACAAGATGAAAATATAATCTAGTTCCAGATCTCGTTAAAGTACATATGTGCACCAAATTTCAAGTCAATATCTTAAACGGTTCCAGAGTAAACGTGCGCACAAAAAAAAGTTACAGACAGATCGACAGACAGAAATTTTTTTTTCGCTCAAACTTAAAATCTCGACGTTTCATGACATTTTAAACTTATTTGAACAATAACAGTTTTTTTAAATTTTTTTGTCGTTACTATACTTCCACTGGATGTGGAAGTAATAAAATAATTAGTTTCAAATATTCCAATAAAAATTTTCTTCGTTAGAGTCCTCAATGAAAATAAGGTATTTTGTCACGTGATTAATCGTCAAAATTTCATATTTCATAAGTCAATTAAATTGTAAATATACGTTAGTAGATAGATAGTGTCAATTCTACCACACTTGCCTGAGGCAAGGGGTTTTTAGTAACTCCATCATTATCAGTGTGTCTTGGTTTCTGATTTTAGTATAGGAAAAGTAGGTGAAGCTAATAGTCGAATATTTCAGACAACTACTTTGAACAGCTCAACAGCTGTTCGACCTGTTCGAGCTATTTGGAATAGTTGTTGAGCTGTTCAGAATAGCTGTTCAACCTGTTCAAGTTGTTAGACCTCTTCGACTATTAGCTAGCCTCCCCCACTATTTCGACAGTAACCTAAAATCCTGGAACCTCGACAAATTGATAATGATAACGTCACTAAGAACCGCCATTGTCACTCTACTTAGGCAAGGGCGGTAGAATCGGCACTATATAATTATTCATTTCATTCGGTGAACCCTTTTCGGCTGACTCACCTGCTCTGGTCTAACATCTCTTTGACTATTACTGGAGTTAAGTGAGATTTGTCAACGAATAAAAACTTGTCCTATTACAAATTATTTATCAGTATGTTGCATGTACCTTTTTAAACATATTCGAAAGCTACAAATGATTACACACCATTAAAACGATTTTAACGAGTTTTTAAGTTTTTTAGCGCCAATTTTCGCCTATCTGATGTAAATAAATACACCCCTCGACAGAGTTTTTATGTCGACAAAAATTATAAAGTTCTGATAGTGATATCAAGATAGCGATATAAAAATCGTGACAAATACAATTTACCTCTGGGCGGGATAGCATTTTCTGCGCTCCTACTCAACTCATATTGTGTGTAGCATATCATTATAATTTCATTACGTTTTGAATCACTTTCTCTTTGAAAAAATTCCTGCTTTCGTCGAAAGAAATAAATCGAGCTTTTGAAAAGATCCCGACAATTTATGGACATTGATCCGCCGCAAAATTGTTTCTTCTCCTCCGTTTAACTTTATCCAGAGAAGTTTCTGGCATACCACCGTGTCCTGTAATGAAAGCACATATTTTTCGTAGAAAGAAGTTTGCAGTTGATTACAAAATGGCTGAAAGCACCTTGTTAATCTTTGTCTCGAGGCGAGTTGTCAGCCGTGGCCCATGGGCGGAGTGAAATGTAATATTTAGAGAGGGAGCAAGAAAAATATTTAAAAAAAATTCAAATGAAAATTTTTTCATCATATGTTACTTACTAAAACGGAAAATGAATCTACTAAACAGTGATTTTTTTTTAAAACACACAACTGGGTACCGGGTGGACCAAATTAGAGGGGATTTGAGTTTTTCTCTAAAACTATGGCAGATAGACAAAAACCAATATAGGTGTCCTGAGCTCGATTATCGAGAAACAGAGCGTTTTTGGAAAACTGGCATTTTTTTGATTGACCTCTACATCTCAATTACAAAGTGTTGAATCGAAAATCGAGTAACACATTCTTAAGGCACTTTTTTGAGTAGAATCCGTAGCTGATAAGAAGAAAATTATGCATGCCTCAGTTTTCGAGATATAGACATAATTTGTGTTTTTTTTAAATGGAACATCCTGCAAATTATTTCATTATTCGATCACAACTTAAATTAGCTATCCAACGATATATCATAAAAGTGGTTAATTTTTGAAAAATTCAATATATTTGTGAAGAGGCCATGGAACACTATTAACAACAACACTTAAACATAAACATAAGCACATCACAGATAGTAGACAACCCCCAAATCCAAAGCCAAGGCTGTGCGGAAGGGGGTTACACATTTTGAAAAACGCAGACATACATCCACACTCACCGGTGTTGTCAATACCGGGGCTGGGGGTCGAACCCAGAGCGCGGTAGACAGTCGATCAGCATATTCGCCACTCAATACGCCTTAATCGATTAAGCTACCGAGCCGGTATATTATAATATAAAATAATTTTGCCAAAAATAGGAAAAACTAAACTGCAATAGGTAAATGTTCGAATCGTCTTCCATTGACATCTATGCATATTTATCGCATTTCTAATATTTATTGAGAAGGTCATGATAAAAAAAAAGAAAATCGGAATAATCGTAAATGTCAAAAACTAATTTGTGAGTTAATTGTGAGTGAGCATTGTTAAAAATGGTTCAATTTAGTAATGGTGAAAAATATGATGTGATTAAGTGTTTTATAGAGTACGGAGAAGATTCAAATTTAGCTTCCGAGCTTTATTTTGATAGGTAAGCGAAACTTTGTGCCAAAAGTGCTGCCTAAACAATATTTTTAGATATCCAGAAAAGAGACAGCCAGACATAAAAATATTCAAAAAGGCTACAACAAAATTTAAAAGAGTTTGGATCGTTTTAAAACCTCGAGCAAAAATATACAGGTAGAGAACCTGTAGAAAATACCGTTTTAGAAACTTTTAGTCCAACTTTGGCGCCCTTTTGAAAAAGTATATTATATTTTTGTTTTTAACCAAAATTATACTTTTATTTTCAGTATACTTTCCCGTTACCATAATATACTTTTACTCTTAGGCCTGGGCATAAACATATTGTCCTAAGTGAAAATTTGGTGTTTCTTTGAAATTTCACCTAGTAGTGCCTTACGTCTTTGCGAACGTATATGAGTTCTTTTGGGCCAGTTTTCGGCGCTGATACCTTTCAGTCTTGTATGCTCAAAAATGTCTTTAAATGAATTTTTTACCTAGTCGAAATTATTATTTAGTCTTCGACTTATCAATATTCTAGTTATGTAATGAGCACCAAGCAGTCCAGACCTCAGTCATATAGAGCATTTTTTGGAATACACTTGAAATATTGGTAAGACGCCATACAACAACCCTTGGGAGCTTTAGATAACTTGAAGATGCCGATATTGCAGAATGACAGAATATTTAGCAGAACGTCAATTATCTCTACATGATGGCCACTTAGTTGGCGAAAAACATGTCTCATGTAGTGTGAAAATTACTTCAATTTCAGTATCAGTGCCAGAGCCCTACTCTCATTTAGAATGGTAAAATAGTAAAATGAAATTTTTACTGAGATAAATAATCCAAAAAAACTTATAGATTCCAATAGACCGGGAGCCAGGTGAAAATTTGGTCAATTATTTCTTCTCGAACGATAATTAGTGAGACGCATCAGGGAGTTGTATCATAATGCCTCGTGAACGTCAGCTGCAGTTCCGTGGGTGGGATGAGCGGCGGTAGCCTCCCACGCACGGAGAAAAAAAAATATTTTTAGTCATTTCCTCCTGACTAAAAATTTGTCAAAGTATAGCTAATCCAATATCTTGAAGAAAAAAAAAGTCAGCTGACTATAACATGGTGTATTATACGTCAGCTGGTCGCTTGAACATGAAAAAAAAAAATTATACATTCAATGATTTCCTCTCAACTAAAAATGTACCTGATGATAGCTTATATGCTACTGTCAATGACTATAAATGTCAGCTGACTGTACCTCGGTGGAAAGATCGTCAACTGAAAGTTGTAACGCAGAAGTTAGGCGGAAGCATCTATCGCCTATTTAAATGCATCAGCTGACGTGTTTTCCCTCGACTTACTGCTACCTGATTTTTTTTTGTTAGTTACAGGAGTATATTAACAATCAGGTTACAAATTTTTATGCGGGAGGAAATGACGTATCTTAAATTATTCGGCATTACGCTCCGATATGAGTGTTCCGATTAAATCAATATTTTGTATAGATACTTTAAAACTAATAAGTATATAATTGAATAACTGAAGAAATATTTAGATAAGTAAATTAATTAATTTAATGTCCTACAAATCTGTTATTTTACAATAACCACCCTATTTTGAGATACATTAAATGAAAAATAACGCCCTAGGGCGTTATGAATATCTATAACGCCCTAGGGCATTATACAATTATAATACAACCCAAAACAAGCAAATTATGATAGCGTTATTGACAAACAAAATGCGTTGCTATGCAACGGCGGCGTTTACAGACAATTTTGATTTTTACTCTCTTTTAAATCAAATCGTTCTGAACATAATAGATGTCAAATTAATAAATCGTAAATGTCAAAAAAAAAAAATTCGAATTAAATAACAGACTTGCAGGACATTAAACGTTGAAGGCACCATGGGTGTTATAGGATAATGACGCCCTCGGTCGACGAACACTCCCTCGGGCCAGAGGCCCTCGGGATTGTACACTGCCGACCTCGGTGCGTTATTATCCTTATAACACCCTTGGTACCTTAATAACTATATAGTGCATTGTAACTTAGCTGTTCGATAAATAACATTCATTTTAAAGAAGTGATTAAAAATAATAATGTAATTTAATCATTTTCGTTCTCGCTTTGGCTTGTGTCATTCTCATATCTCTCTGATTCACTGTCAGAGTCGCTGTCAGAGCTGTCTGCCATCATGTCTTCATCATCATCATCTGTACAAAAATTTTAAAAAAATATTAAGATGCATATTTAGTGTAACATAATCAAAATGATTAAAAAAATGTTACCTTTTTCGGGCTGAATAGTTATTTCTTCAATCGACTCTGGTAACTGAGTTCCAGAAAACCAGATGAATTCCAGTTATCGATTTCTACCCAGCCATAGTCTGAAGGTTCATCAGTAGTTGGGACTTTCAGGTGTGCGTGCGACCAAATTTGAGCTATGCTCTTAAAAATTGCTGATATAGCTCCGATTTGCATGGTGGTAGAGATGAGCCATCAATACCCTTTTTGGGCAACTTGTGTTTAACGGTCACTATACTAATTCTTCTTGAACACTCTCTACGACTGAATACGTATTCTGTAATGCTATTGGTCAAATGGCCATAAACTGCTGATAACACTCATCGCGGTTTCGGTACAGGTGCGAACTCAGACTCAGTTGGAAGTACATCGTTGTTGTATCTGTTTACTTTTCATGTCATTGTTTAAATTGCATCTTTGTAAGTACCGTACCTTGTGATATGATTATTGTGTTTTATTTATATGCTTTCAGAGTTTATTAAATAAGTGTGTTTGCCTCTCGGGCATATACCAAGACTTTGACTTTGTGTTTTGTTTAAATACTTTTTCGGTGTATCAAATATATCAAAGGCACCTAAAAATGTCTAGTAGCATGGATACAGCTGATAAGCCCACAGAAATATGTTTGTCTCCTCTTAAAAAAAGGTCGAAAAAAGTCTCATTTCGACGTAGACCAAGGAAATGATTTTAAGCGTGTATAAGCATGACATTCAAGAAAATCCTATATTACTCAAAGATGAAATTGTAAACAAAGGGGCAAATATGACAGGAGTGTGTGGCCGCAGTGTTTACAAAATTGTCAGAGAGTATACCACTAACCATAAATTTTCGGTGCCAAAAACCAATCAAAACCATAAAAAAATTGTTGATATGGTGGATGACTTCGATCGATATGCAATCAGGAGAAAAGTTCATCAATATTTCTTTAGAAACGAACTCCTTACTTAATTGTGCTCCCGCCTAACTTCTGCGTTACAACTTTCAAGGTATCAGCTGACGCTCTTTCCACCGAGGTACAGCCAGCTGATATTTATATTCATTCACAGTAGCATATAAGCTATCATCAGGTAAATTTTTAGTTGATAGGAAATCATTGAATGTATATATTTTTTTTTCATGTTCAAGCGACCAGCTAACGAATAATACGCCATGTTATAGTCAGCTGACTTTCTTTTTCTTCAAGATATTGGATTAGCTATAATTTGACAAATTTTTAGTCAGGAGGAAATGACTAAAAATATTTTTTTTCTCCGTGCGTGGGAGGCTACCGCCGCTCATCCCACCCACGGAACCGCAGCTGACGTTCACGAGGCTTTATAATACAACTCCCTGATGCATTCCACTAATTACCGCTTGAGAGGGACTTGGTCATGAAAATTTGTCTGGCTCTTAGACTATAAAGGATAACACTCCTGCTTTCAGTAGTAGTCACGTGTCACATGCGTACCTATATATATTTTCCAAGAATTATCAAACTTGTAGCAAATAATTTGTTAATAGTCGAAAAGGATTTATTTTAATTAAGAAATTCGCTTGTTGAGACTGAGGGTATGCAACGTCATCCGCGAACCGGTTTTTGGCTATTAGCCTTCATAAACACTGAACAAGCAAATCCATACCTTCCACGACATTTTGAGTTCTTTAAGTCACTTTGGCATAGATATAAGTCAGTGACATGTAAGTTGGAACATTCGAATTTCAATCAAAGTTATTAAGCATTTAATTTAAAAAATATATATTTTCTTAATTTTTGTCGCTTGCACTTAAATAGAAATCTTGTGAGATGTTATCTCTATAATATATATATTTTTTTGTTTATACATTTTACTAAAATATATTTTATAATAATATATCTAATGCTTTGAAATATGATTCTCGAAAGATATGTATTACAGGCATTCAAATTTTGTAGTAGTTTGTGATGGTTCAGTGACTAAAGTTGCAATCCAAGGGTCGTGTGTTCGAATCCCAGACAGGTTGGATGTTTTTTTTTTTTAATTTTTTTTTTCATATATTTTCTTCACAACGAAGTTGGTATCACAAAATTTAGGATGTCCAAAAACTAACATTATTTACAAGAAAACTGCGAAGAGTATCCTATAGGTTGTGTAACAATTATATATAAAGCTCAGTAAATTGGCGAAAAGTACGTTTTTAGCTTGTTTATTCTGTGTGCATGTTCTTATAATATTAATATTGCTAAGGATATTCTAAGTAGCTAAGTAAAAATAAATAAACTTAATATATAATTGTAATACATTTACAATTTCGATAAGATTAGCCTTCTTTTAATCAGTGAAACTGAAACTATTTTACATATTATCTTTGTTTGAGAAACTCATTTGCTCGTCATGCAAGAATAATGTAATCTGAGATGAAATTTCAGCCAGATTGAATCGATATATGGTAACATTTACACTAGGGGCATATGATCACATTTCACTTCTACTTCTGCCTTATGTTATCTTTGCTAAGGTTGTGAAATTTTTCAAATATAATACGCTCCAATGAAATTCAAACTTTAGAAGTCTCACGGTATTAGTTTAAACAACTTTCGTAGTTAAATGGATTTGCAATAGTAATTAAAAAGACCATAATCTGTGGAAAACTTTGTTTTAGTATAACTTGTTCAAAATATTTGTTTTCTCATTTTTTATCTCAATGTATTAAAATCCACCTCCGTTATGTGTTTCCCAAAGTCATAAAACAGAAAAAACATACATAACATCTAAAAGGAAATTGTGTTTTATTAAAAAAGGTAATTCCACCCTGCTTGTTTAGGGTCATATTTGATCTCCATTTACTACATTTGTAGACATAAAAACAGACATATTCCCTGATTATAATCAGTGTCACATAACTATTGGTTGCCAATGATCTCCCATGTCATTGATCAGCCATAACCTCAAAATCGCAAATTGAGTTTAGTTTAAATCATCCCACCTCCGCGATTCTCATCTTCGTCATAATCTACAATCACAGAGGTGAGATAATTGTAACGGAGATGGGAATTTGTGAAATTTGAAACATTTTTGTGCAGAATATTAAGCTCCATAGATCTGTACTAAGGCTTTAAAGATAGTATTTGATTCTTTAATCTACTCTGATTCCATCGCATTGCATAATATGATACACCTCACCTCCGTTATGGAGCATCCCCTCCGTTACTAACCTTTTTAATTTTTTCCTTATATCATGAAATGCTCATTGGGATCTTGAAGAAAAAATTTGTATTTTATGTATATGTATTTGATTTATGTACTGAAGTTCGTGGTTTAGTTTAAATAATTTTTTTTTTAAATGAACATAACTTAGGAAAACTAAATTAGAACTTAAAATAGTATGAATTTTAATGGAATGAAAAATTACATTGGAATCTAAGATAGCTTCAATTACTTGGAAGGACCCATATATACCAGTCAGATTTGAAAAAATTTCGACGTTTGACGGAAGAAAACTGCTAAAGTTTTGAAACTTGACAGATATGTTCATTAAGGTTCACTGTTAAACATACTAAACCATCTCTTGCGCTCGCGCCGCCATCTTGAAAAAATGGCGCTCGATTTAAGTTTTTTGCTTATATCTCTCTAACCGTTAGCGACATCGAAATTATGTTTATATAAAAAAGTATTACAACTCTCTTCACGTGCATTTCTTCCATAAAATGTTTCATAGACTTTTTATTTACTGATCGATTTTCAAAATCAATAGGTTTCTTCTTCTAGCTAATAATAATTTATTGTCCAAATTTCAATAAAATCGGACTCTTCTCTTTTAAGTTATTTAGCTAAAAAGAGACACGACGGGCGGAGAGGCAGATGGACAGACGAACAGACTGACCCCATGATGAACATTTTAAAAATTGTTACGAATTCTATGACAATACAATGATATGATATTTTTATCCCGTAAACAATTGTTACATTTCAAAGCCAACAAATATTAAAAGCCCAAAGAGAAAAGGTATAAAATTTCGCTCACCGCATGCATGTCCCAATAAATGAAGTATTTCATATGTTTTCGATTGATTGAAACCTCTAAACATTGTGAAATTCAATAAGTAATACGGTTTATAAAGTTGATTATTTATTAAAAATATAATAAGTATGAAAAAACCTTGATTATTTACTATTTAATATATTATATTTATAGATATTATTCATACATCAGACATTCGTTTAATAATATTTACTTAATTTTTATAAATAATAAAATATTTAAAGTGAAATAGTTTAAATACATACATTTTAATTATATTTTTATTTACCAATCGTGTATCATTAATTTATTACAAATTAAGTTTAAATGTGAGGGAATTTTTTTGTTATTTTTATTATTAATAGCAAATATGCAATTTAATTTTTTTCTTCTTCATCATCGTCTTCTTCTTCGGGTCGCTCAATTTGAATTTAAAATTCATTATCATCATCCCCGTTGTTTGTTACATTCGACTCTAAAGCTTCAAGGATTTCAGGTACATATTCTCTATCTTCATGGAGACCATTTGGATACGATGAATCGTTGAGGCATGTTTGTCTATTACAATGACCACAAGCTGAAGAGCATTGCAACCCGGATTTTCTGCATCTGCAGCGCGAAGTTGCAAAATATTGTAGTGAGCAGCTCATCTGGTGCTGGTGGTAATAATGTTGCTATCGGTTCCAGGATTTCATTTTGCAGTACCCAGCAACATTCCTGGGGTTCTAAATCATTCCCTAACCAAGTTTGAAGCTGGTAATAGACACGATTGATAGGCTGTCGAGCTGCTGCACTTGTAGGTGGAAGAGTTGATAACTGCACCGGTTTGTTAAGTCTTGTTGATTTGATGAATTGTGTATATCGCAAATTGTCAATATTATGTTCTGATTTTGGAGCATTATATATTGCTAAAAAGATACGTACTCCATTTTCAAACAATATTTCTAGAGGGCAGTTTTCTTGCTGAATTACTTGAGCTAACTGATCCAAATTAGGGAGTTTCTCTAAGTCGTGTCACAGCCACTGAAGGCGTGCAAAAATAAAATGTGTTGTTTAGAACGAGGATATTTGTCGAAGCTTTCAGAGGAATATATTTGTGTCTTCACGTTGCCTTTGCCAATTTCTTTAAAGACAATTTCTTGTTGATGTGATTGAGTATGTCCTATTAAAAGAACTAGCAGTGCGATATCTTCAATATATTCGATATCAACAGGTGCCATATTGTCATATAATCGCGCTCTATCTCAAGAACGGTTGAATGTATAAAATATTGCTTGAAGCAAAATTTATAGAGAATTTTACGCTCTGCAACTTTTATAATAAATCAAAATGTCATTTAGAGCATAGAAAACGAGATATTTACAAAAAACCGATTCTTGCGACATTTGACCTTGAATATCTTGACTCGCGTACACGAGATTCTATGAGACTTTTGAGCCTACTTATAAAATGACAAAACAAAGATTTATACAAGTTTATAGTTCATTCCGAGGTGAAATCCTTATATGACTGGATTAAAAGTGAAAACAGGGAAGTCCACTGTAACCCTTCACGGGCGCTACTGTGACGTACTGTGCACTGCTTAATGCCGTAGCAGCCCGAAGAATCAAGTTTAATGCCTTATTGTTATGTCAACAAGAAAGGGGAAAACGTATCCAATAAAAACAAAGTAACCGGATAAACTTTTGTCTTTATTGACGTTGTTCGGGATCTTCATCAATTAATTGGTGTTTATTTAGCGAATTCTGATTGTTTTTCGTATTAGATTGATAGGCCGGTCAAACTGGCAGTCGAGGTGAAAACAATTAGATACGAAGGTTTCTCAACGGGAATGTGCCAGGAAGAATGCTCTTAAAAACATACCAAGAGTCTCATGAAATTCGATGGTGGTAGCTTGGAAAATATGACCACGTGGTAAAATTGGAATTTCACTTAATAAACTATAAAATAGATATATATTAAATTGATTGATGATGGGATTTCCGTTTCATATGTTTTTTTGATCGAGGTGCAGCCACTCAACTTGTGAACGAACAAATCCGATTTTCCTAACGAATTAAAGACTTAGATAGAAAATCTGGATGTGGAAGTAGTGATTCCCTAGTCAGCGGTTTTATGTTTGTTATACGATGGATAATAAATTTTCTGATTGCATGTTTCTTAGCAGTAAAATTTATCATATGTAATGATAATTTTGCTTTACGGGCGATTTTTGTAGTAAAAGCTGTATATTATTCAGTTTCTATATGGTCTCGACAATTGTTTTTACCTCAAGGGGTGAAAACGATCTCTAAATTAAAATTGAATATTTAAAAAAGTACTGCTGAAACTTAGTATGTATTTATGTTTTTGACGATTTAGCGATTATGAATCAAAAGAGAAATTCAAAATGGCGAATCCAACATAGCGGATAGACATCTTTTGTAATGCAAGTGCTTTAAGCGGGCAAAAAATGTTAACACCTGCGCAATGGTATATGTTTACGAGGAACAGTATATGAGATTTTTATAGTCACAGTATAGGCTAGGTTGTTCATACGTTGAGGAATTTTGTTGTATTTGCTTATATCAATGTGTTGTGTTTTATTATGTAAATCCAATATGATAAAGGAAAACTCACCTAAATAGTTCTGAGGATGCCAATAAATTGTGACTAAACGTCGACTATTTAAAAAAGTAATTTTCCTAACACCGCCAACTCTTACCAGCATAATAAATACTATTAACTTATAAAAAACGAAATTTAATTCTTATGACATTATTTCTAAATTAAAACCTTTAGTTACTGTACTAATAACTATGTCCCGTCAACGTAAGATCTTTCCCGTCAACGTGATCTTTGGTAAAGACTTATGATATCTTGTACAGAACATCGAACTTTTTAACATTTGCGGTGACACTGTCTGTAAGAGGTTTTCATCCTAGACATTCTAGTGGAGCGCAACTGCCAGAATCAAACATTTTTCATGCTGTGAGTTTAACAATTATTTCACCCGCTTTACTGAAGGCTAACAAAGATATCAACAGATGGTTAAGCAGTTTGTATACTTTCTGGAAAACAGGAAAATTCCTTAAAAAATCAGGAAGTTAATTTTTATTCTGAAATTAGTGAAAGACAGGGAATTTATAAGTTTATAAGAAAAGTCAGAAAAAATTAATTAAAACTACTTATATCAGAAGTTTAAGTTTATACAAAATATATGAATATTTTGTTATTTTCTTTATAAAAAGTAGTACCATACTTAAGTTACCTTAAGTGAGTTTATTTTTTATTGTTTCTTTTCTAATGAAATATATTTTTTTGAAATTATTTTTTAATATAAGAAAGTCAATTTGTTACATGCGTCGGTAAAGTAGTTATACATCTATTTTTTATTGATAATATAAAATGATGTTTATTCTTTGACAAGCAACTGAAAAATTTTGAATTTTGCTCGAGAAGTACTGGAAAACCTAGAAAAGTCAAGGAATTTGTAAAATATGAATTAGTGTACCCCCAGGTTAAGTTTATTTTTTTATGAATAACGGTGTACGACCGACGTAGACACAATGTAAAAATCCGCTGCCCAAGGAATCACTACTTCCACATCCAGATTTGGTACCCAAGTCTCTCACAACGAAAAAATTTTGTGGAAATAATTGTTTATGGAACTTTAATAATATAATATTTGAAATTGTCTACCCCAAAAACCCATAAAACGATATCCCACATCGGTAGTGGGATGGAGGTAGTAATAGGGGGGTAGTAGTAAAAATATTTTAAGCCCTTTTTTTCTTGTACACCCACTAAATCACAATTTCTTTTGACCCCCTGGTGGCTAATGCCAAATATTACTTTCTTGAGACATTAGCTTCTCTTGTATATACTAAATACCAATTTTATGGACTCTTACCTGCTTGATTTGCCTATTTACCCCCATTTACCCAAATTTACCTTCCAACCCTTCAATGGGATAAGATGAAAATATAATCTAGTTCCAGATCTCGTTAAAATGTGTAACGGTTTGTTGTCGGGTAGCTGGTTTGGAGGTTAATCAGGGTCCAGATTAGTTTACGGTTCTTAGCACAACATTTTCTATTATCTGAGAGAGAGAGAGAGTAACGATTGCGATGCGACGTTTGTTGTTGCTACTGGAGTGGCATCGGGCGTCGGGTGAATATCGTCGACTCAAGAAGTTTTCCGGCTCAACACGCTGTAGGAGGTCTCCAGGTCAGGCTCATTCGCTCTGGTTTTGGCGGCGAAACGGCGTCGGGGAATGACTAACGACTCGGGGGGTCCCAGCTCAACACGCTGCAGGATTCCCAGGGTCAGATTGTATTCGTTCCGTCGTGTTTGCGTCGGGAGATGTACAAAACTGTAATATGTCTAGTTCAGCACGCTGTAGACAGATTGTCGGAGTTGTTCACACTCTGAATTTTGTTGATTTGGGGCTGGGCTTTTATATCCGAGAATCTTCGCTTACTGGTGACGTAGAACTGCATATAGTTTAGTGTCGTGTGCAAATCCGCGCCTCTAGACGGGAGATGGGTAGGTTTGCGGGCCGTGTGCACATTGATGTCGTGTGTAAATCCGGAATCTTAGTAATGGAGCAGGAATTTAAAGAATGCTTCATTACAAACAAATGAAAAGAAACATATATTATTTTAAAAAACTATTGTCTAAATAAAAAATATGAATGTGACAAAAAACACAATAAACATGTATATCTAAAGAAATAATAATAATAAATATTCAACTGCTTCGATCGCGATCGATCGAGAGCTCGAGACCCACCGAGTATCGAGTAACCGTAACGTCCGTAACCGAAAGCTGGCAGAGGCTGGCGCCTGGCACTGCTGGAAGCAGCGAAGTGCGAACGCGACGGCCTCGACGCGCCCGCGAAAGCGACTACGAAGTAAGAAGTAATCTGTAACTAGTTATTTTATCATTTGGGAACGCGACTGAACGCGACGGAAAAATACCGTTCCAAAGTAACGTTACAGAAATACCGTCCCACCCCTATAAGCTGTCCCACTAATACATGTACCAAATTTCAAGTCAATGTCTTAAAGGGTTCCAGGAGTACTCGTGCGCATAAAAAAAGTTACAGACAGACCGACGGAACGACAGACAGAAATTTTTTTGCTCAAACTTAAAATATCGCCATTTAATGACATTTTAAGCTTATTTGAGCAATAAAATTTAAAAATGTTTTTGTCGTTATTATACTTCCACTGGATGTGGAGGTAAAATGCTTCAACTGCTTCCTGTCCGTACTGGGACGTCCAAAGTGAAACGAAAACATAAATAATATCACGGTACGCGATAATAATACAAAAGAATATTTATGGCAGAAATAAAAACTTCTCAAGAAACTTTTTTTTATAAATGTTCCCGCGCGTTTTGATAAACTACACAAGTTTCTCCTCGGAGACATATTTTCATTACTATAATATATAGGAATTCCTGCTGTAATAAAGGCGGTGAGTAATGGATTTTAGAAAAAAAATTTAATCTAACTGCTTCGAATGACCGATGCGCGAATATTTCTGGCCTGATCGTCCTGCTCGTTTTGCCTCGACTTAATTGATTTTCCAAACCAAACCAACAGGCTGGCCCGTAAATAGCGCGATTATCTCAGTTTTAATTGTGTTACAGAGGTAAACTAACTCGATTTAGGACAAATATAGGAGGATCATATCACACATGTCCCGGTTGAATTTTTTCGGTGAACGTAATTGTTTAATTTTTGTGTAAAATTAGGCTCAGCTGGAGTTCACAGTCGGATCGAGGTTTGAGGAAAGTGCTGGAGCGGGGATATACGGTGAAAGGCCCAGAACTGAACTTTCTTATGCCCTGGGCAATTTCGCCACGGTATTCCAGACCGAGATCTTTGCTATTTTAGTCTACGTACAGGAGAATATCCGAAGAAAATATTCCAACAAGCACATTTATATATGTAGCGATAGTCAAGCGGCCCTCAAGGCCCTTGCATCAGTCCGGACCAAGTCAATACTGGTTCAAAACTGTAAACAGGTGCTCGGTGAACTTCGCTCATCCAACTGGGTCAAGCTTCTCTGGGTGCCTGGACACAGCAACATCGAGGGTAACGAGCGGGCAGATGCTCTGGCCAGATGGGGCTCTCAGAGTCCCCTACTGGGTCCGGAGCCAGTCCTTGGCTACCCTAGATCAAACGCCAAGAAGTCAATAGAAAACTGGATTCGTTCCCAGTTCATTGACTTCTGGGTCTCCCACCCAGGGTTCAGGCAAGCGAAACTCCTCATCTCGGGGCCCTTGCCGAAGCGAGCAGAACAAATCCTACGCCTAAGCAGGAAACATGTCAGAATCGTGGCAGGTCTTTTGACTGGACACGGCTCTTTCAGAAAACACCTGCACACTATAGGGGTGGTGGACAACCCCGACTACAGGTTTTGCGGGGACGAGGAAGAAACTTCTATCCACGTCCTAACTTCTTGCCCTAGTCTTGTGAACTTGAGGCACAAACACTTCGGTATCGGTTTTCCGGTGCTGGAGGAAATAAGGAACGCCCCCATAGGTAGGATTCTGGCCTTTGGATTAGAATCCGGCCTGAACGGGGGTACTCCATAATTTCGTAGCGGTAGCACAATGGGCCACAGGGCCTGAGTGCGGCGACTTTAGGTTGTCCCGCTAAAAAAAGAAGAGGAAGGCTCAGCTGGCAATTTGCTTATCTTATTGGTACAAACGCAGGTGACGCGACACGACGTCTCCACGCGATTAAATACTAAAAAAACACGCTTTTATAAATACTGCACTAAAAAACAAAAAATACTTGTTCTCTCTGTCTACCCCGTAAGAGCCTTAGTGTAAGCCGTATATGTAATTAAGTATAATATTTGATATTAGAGTAAAATCTGGAAGTAAAGTCGCCGAGGGGGCAACTGCTGAGGGGAAGTAGTGTACAAATCGGAGGAATTAGGAAGGAATTGAAGGTAGTTCGGAAGAAATTATTAGGTATTAAGGGAATTACAGGGGAATTTGGAGGAAATAAATATTATTACGAGGTATTAGAAGGAAATTAAGACGAAATAAAAGGTATTAGGAAGGAATTAGAGCGTAAAAATATTGAAATGGAATGTTTAACTTGTAGAATTACATACCAATTCTCATATAAAGGACGTCAGTGTTGTAAAAACATTAGCGCAGAGATTAGCGCTAAGAATATCTAGTGAAGAAAAAATATTTAATTTAATTAAACTACCGATGATACTATGGACTTCTAAAGTTTTGAAAATTGGTAGAAATGTTAAGGATAGCATAAGAATTACTAAACCGAAAAGTTCCCATCCCTAAATAGTGTGCTTCATCCCCTAGGACGCCGTTTCCACCCCCCATCTTGAGGTTTTCTAGATTATCTCGGGAACGGTGCACTTTTTGATCATCATTCCTTATAAAATTATCAATAAAAAACTTCTTTTCCTAAATTAATAGTACCGTGGGAAATAAGGCGCACACATAAGGGTTGGTTCCGGTCAACGCAATAAATTGTAATCTTTACTATAATCTACTTTAAAGTTCAATGCTTAACGCTAAATCAGTAGCTACTAAACTCCACCTAAAAATATAATAAATGTACCGCTTCGACCCTCTCACCCCTATAAAATAACGCGATTTTTAAAGAAGCGAAAATATTGTATATTGTACTTGTTTCCACGCCACCCTAGAGGTAAAGTACTTGGCGTGTGGTGTACCCTGTAGGCCGAATCCACTAATTTTCAAAAGGTTACCTACGTTAATTAATCTTCATCGTCTTCCATAGATTCTACATTCATGCATGCTTGTCCGTGGTAATGGTAACACATTCCATTCACCTCTTGTGGTACAGTCATACACTGCACACCTTGTTCCCGGCATTTCTCTCATTTTAAATTTTTTCAGATTTCTACCCCCCCCCCCTCATCAAAAAATTTTGGGTTCAGTGTTATCCCCCCAAGCTCAAGGTCCAGATCCGCCCTTGATATCTCTTGACTTCTATCTGGATAATTACAATATGTAAATCTAATACATGAATTATTAAGCTTCCTTTACCTTTCCTAATATAGAACACTAATGATAATAATTGTCTTTTAAATCCTACAAAGGTCCAAGATAGTGCAAGCAATAGTATGTCCCTGTTTCTGCACACAATTTCACTAATCAAGAATGTTTTTATAACTTAAAGAAACGTATAAAACATACACGAAGATGTACATATGAGATTTACAATGCCATCAGAAACGTAAACAACAGATTTAGGTCTCGCCGTGACGTCACAGCTTTGCCGGCAAGTAGCAAACGTTGCAGCATAGGGCACTGACTATTCTCCCTCTGTTAACGGTTCTTGAGTCATTTCAGTTAAAATGTAAAGAAAAAAACTGCACGTGTTTCAAATTTTACAAATTAAACACAGACCTAGTTGCGACATCTAATGCAGAGAAATATTAAAATTTGTATAAACTTTTAATGGCTACTATGAATTCTATTACAACTTGAAAAACATAAAAACTAATTAATTATACGTGTTGCTCTGTGAACTGCTCCCACAATAAAAGCAGGGTTATTGGTCAATAAAATGCTGTAGGGTGCAAACTGCATGTATAACAAAACATTTTAAATTAATAATGTAAATTCGAATTTGTGACAACCCGACACGTAGCTATCCGACCCTGAGCGCCGCGCCGCTTTCAACAGTCCACTATTTTATTATATTTCGGCGGAATTCCACATTTATGCTGGTAGAAGATAGCAAGAAAAACTATAGTTGGTACACACCTTGATAAACACACCTCGCAAAACCTCTTGCATGTTCCGTGGCACGCAATCCACCTGCTAAATTAAAATGACGTGATCCACCTTCTAATTTTTATAAACACTCAACAAAATAGCTTGTTAAAGCCATATCCGTACGGTTACAAGATTTCAGTTCGGCCTGTGCTTATGTATACCAGGCATAGGATGAAATTTATACAGGGTGTTCCATTGATTTACGTCCAAAATGAACAATATAACGCTGTTATTTTCTGAAAGAAATAGTTAAGTCAAGTTTTCAGAAAAGCGAAATTTTAGAAGCATTTCATATTACTTTTTGGCAAATGGTCTTTCTCCCCTATTCCGAATCTGCCAGTTATCAAACCGAAATCCCGACCGAAAGTGAGATATTCAAGATGGCGGCCAATATGGTGCCGAAACCGGAAACCAGATCTGTAAAGCCCCCCTTTGACACAGAAATGCGTCCAATACATGTAATTATATGTTTTTGAGTATGGGAAATTCAAAAATACACTTCAAAAAAACCAATGTTTTTTTAAAGAGTATTTTTGAATTCGAAGATATATCATACAATAATTACACAATTCCTTATCTGTTAGAATTTGTATTGTTCAGACTCACAACAAAACACTGAATTTGCAACATGTAGAACAGAGGCACAATAATTAACTTTTCTGGATAAAATATTTACATAGTATAAGCATTGTAAACGAGCCAGCATGGATAACCACGAGAAGTTGCGATTAAACTTAAATTAAGCGGTTTTGCATTCGTTATTCTATGCCGCTCAGGAATCCTTTTCGAATTAAAGTAATGTAAACGAAGATGTGGTGGTTGGTATCCAAGAGATGTACTTATTTTTATTTGCATTGATTAGAATACTGAGGAGGAAAATAGACCACTATTTGGAATATATAGAATATACACAATTATTTAAGTACATGTATTCGCATTATTTTACATATTTAAAATACATTCAATGTTGGGAGAATTTAAAATAAATCTATTGAAATTTAACGACATAGGCCAGTCGGATAGATGGAAAAAGGATCATTTTACGAAATGTCGTTTACCCGCAATTTTTTTTTCTTAAAGTATAGTTTGGGATGTCCACAAACATATGCCAACTATCCGCACGGGTGACAGGAGGAGCAACACACTTTAAAATCCAAAAATCGTCCATTTTTTGCCATTTTTCGCTTTATATGCAATATAACTGGTAAATGAAGCGTTGTTCGAAAATATATCAAGAGATAGAAAAGTTGAGAAAATGATTTTGAACATTTTATTATTCTTGACATTTTCCCAGAAAATTTTTCGCGTAAGAGCTGCAGACGAAAAGACAATGCTACTTTTCTATTTTTTTATTTATTTTTTTAAGTGAATATAATAAATATTAATACGAAATATATCATCGGTACAATGTAAATTATGTTTAAATGTCCAATTTACAGTTGAAATGAATTATATTTAAAGGCCTATATTAATTTACATGTTAAACAAAAAAAGTAATAAAAGTTTTCAGGTATTGAGGCATTAGAATGATGGGAAAATAAATAAACAAATATATTTTTCACAAACAGACTATTTATTTTATGCATTTTTTTTCATTTATAAAATTTTAATTTTTTTTTAATATTATAAAATTTGCAGAAGACCGGTTTTTTCATCGACATCATTTTCTCTGATGAAGCAACTCACCAATGGTGTTGTGTCTAGTCAGAATTGCCGCTACTGGAGCGATACAAACCCCAATTTTAGAATTGTTACAGGTAGTCAATATTCTAAAAGAGATAATGTTTGGTGTGCAATATCCTACAATAGTATAATCGGACCATACTTCATTGACGGTAAATTGAATCAGAATAACTCTTTAAATCTGGCCACTGGACGAAAGAGCACGTTTGTATTTTCAGCAAAATGATTGTTCAGTCCACAGCACACAAATAGTAAGGAATTGGCAGAATAATAATTTTGCAGAAAAGTGGATTGGAAATAGACTGTTAGACCCAGATCGCCTTGTTGTTTTCTTATTGTTTTCTTAACCGCTTCTCAAGTCACCGAAGTAACTCCTTGAAAATCCAGAATGGTTTTGTGTTAGGTAAAGAGAAACGAGGCCCTACAGCTTATAGTGGAGTCCGAACCACTTCTTGGGGATAATTTAATAATTAAAATTATTTCGCGATGAGCAGGGCTTGAACCTGCTTCGCTAGGTACGCCAGTATGCAAGCTAGACGCGCTAAACCACTGAGCTACCTGATTTGACTGTTGCGATTTTTATTTATGGGGTCATCTGAAGCAAATTGTTTATTCCTATGATTTAACAGCGGATGTAAATGTATTGAAAGCTATAAATGCTATAAATTCAATTGACCTCCAAACCATTCAAAATAGCTACAAAGAATTTAAGAACAGAGTTAAGATATGTGCTGAAAATGGAGGAACATGGGTAGAATAAATGAATTTAAATTATCATTACATTTATAATATTAAAAAAAATAAAATTTTATAAATAAAAAAAAAATGTTTTTAGTTCTGTAATTTGGTACAACGTCATATTTTTTAATTCTGAGCAAGCTTTTCTGATAAAATTTTCCAATATTTTGCACAGAAAAGGCACTTTACCTGATGCGATTTTTATTTTTAAGCTGTTACCAGCGCCCTCTATAAATTTTTTAAACTCCAAGATACTAAAAATAGTTTTTGGCTGAAGCAAGAGCAGAATACAAAAAACTGTGTTTCTAATCCAAAAAAAATGTTATTTACACCTATAATACCGCTTTTCCTTGGACACATTGTATATGTTTTTGTAGAATGAAAATAGTTTTTCAATTATTATTATTTTTAGTTAAAAAATATTTTTGATTTTATTTATGTTTTTGTTAACGTTTATTGCAGTTTAACGTTGTAAGTTTGATTCACATTCCATAGCGCGTTACACTGTATCCAGCATACATTTTTCATTACACATGTAGGTATAGTAGCAAACTAATTAGGATCCCTACTAGAATTTTAATGGCCATAAATGCAACCTCAATAATTACCAATAAAAATTGCATAGATATTGATAGAGGAACTGCATTTTACAACCAATCTAGTTATTTTGTTTACAACGTAACACTATTGATTTTACTTCTACGCCGTGGAAATACAATAACGGTAAAAAACATGATTTTTTTTTGTTCAAATAGGCTAAGAATCGAACATCGAAATTTTAAGTTTGAGCGAAAAAATATTTTCTGTCTGTCTATAACTTTTTTGTGCACACGATTACTCTGAAACGGTTTATGATATTGATTTGAAATTTGATAGACTTATGTATTATAACGAGATCTGGAACTACATTCGCTAGAAAAATCATCGGCAATCGATAAAAATTTCACCAAAAAATCATGCATGCAATTTAAAACTTTAAGTTTTTTCAAATTTTCGACCTTTTTACCGATTGTTAATTGAGCGCACTTGGGCCGCTTGAAGAGTAGAGCAAAAAACGGCAATTTTTACGCTTGCATGTGAATGTCTGTAGTGCATAAACCATAATAGATCCCCTCAGGGACTTCTTGTGGAAAATTCGATTTTTTATTGGTGATAGTTGAATAGTGCACTTATGTGCTTCCTAACCAAACTCCATTTATTCAATTATCATTACAACAATCGAAGAAAACCATTTTTTTCCAAATTTTCTGCAATATTTAAATGTTTCTTCATAAATGACCAACAATTTAAGAAAACTACTACAGAAAAAATGACTGCTCTTTCAAAAACTACCTTACTATGTGCCTAATTAAAATTGATAAACACAAAGGACCTGTGAAGAAATAAAATTACTCGAGTTGAAAAATAAAAAAAAGTACTAGTACCAGCTCTATTTAGACAAGCATTATCTCGGAAAGGGTTAGACATAGAAAGAAATGTTTAATAGAAAAGTTATTCTGTTTAAAAAGATGCATTTAACCATTTTATTTTCAAATGTACAAGGTGCCTCAAAAAGACGGCAGGTTATGCAACTTTACTTTTTTAAATGGAACACCCTGTATATTTTTGCATTTTTGGATTCTCCTTTAGTTCTGAACAAATTTTATTAACCATGTCCTATACCTATCATTAACCATTGTTGAGATATTTGCAGTTACATTTTTGGGATAACATTTTTTTATTAACGTAATTATAAGGAATACTACAATACAAAAAACAGTAAATATTATAATTATTATAAAAGATGCTCAAATTGTCGCCCATATTCTATTTAACACAACTCTATACCTCCTTAAAAGTTCTCGTGTACAAGAACTCCTTATGACATCTGGGGTTATTTGGCAAGCATGAGTTATCCTATTTTTTAAATCATTAAGATTATTTGGTTTCTCAGCGTATACAACTTGTTTTAAATGACCCCATAAGAAAAAATCTAGGGGCTCATATCAGGTGACCCTGCAGGCCATTTAACAGGTCCTTGATTACCAATCCAATTCCCTCCAAATCTCTCAGTCAGGAAGCGTGTTACAAGGTTCGAATTATGCAGTGGTGTTCCGTCGTGCTTCCTTATTAGTTAAAGAATATGGAACATGACCGTTTTTTATTGCTTCCTAAAAATAAAAAAAAAGACCCAAACATCTTGAAAATTTAGCTAAAAAAATTATTCAATAAAATGGAGGAAATTGAAAAGAGAGGAAAAACGGCCAAACTTTGGATTACCTATATGAAAATTGTTATATTGGCAAAATCAAAAAAAAAATAAAAATAAAACATTGACCAAAATTTGGCTAACTTCAACATGTTGGTAAATTTGTAAATGTGAATATTTTTATTCCTAATTATTTCTGCATTGAAGTACTACCTTGAACTAAAAGATAATGCATTTATAACTTATATTAAAGTCAGTTATTTTTTATGGGCCTGGCAATAGTTAGAGACGCAAAAAATTAAGAGATAACTATATTATATTGTTATTTTTATATACTAATAAATATCAATAGCCATCAAAAATGGCAACACAAGACAGTATTTTATATCCCCTTTAAAACCCATTTTGATTTCTCTTCTTAGCTTTTATGGTTTTTGAGCGATTCAATTTTTTCTACAGGCCGCGCGCAATAAATTTCAAACAAACGAAAATTCGCGCGCATTAAAAATACAAATTTTGGAATTTTTTTCAATATTGATTTTCTAGAAAACCATGGCATATACAACAAAATTACAATAAGACTTTTTTTTAGGAAATTAATCAAGCTTTCTTTTTTATAGTATACAATTTTTTTATATCTTCAACGGTTAACGAGTTATCAGTAAAATAAGGCTTTTTTCATCGAATGGGTGGTTTTTTGTGGGGGTTGAGCGGCACCCCCAGAACGGATTTTTGTGGTTTTGTGATGTATAACCCCTCCACTAACAGTTACTGAATGAAAATCTCAGATAACATTTTTTGCGAGCTTCTGATGTATTTTTTACTTTACCGACTGGACTATTAAGAGATAGGTGAGTAAAAACTATATAAATAGTAGTATAAATGGATAACCTATTAAACAAAATAGTAGTTGTCATGTTCGGTTCTGGGGGCACATGTGGGTGTCATGCTGGACCCTTTCTTAAGGGAGATTTATGAATGGGATTGCTCGGAGTCTCGCATCTTATATATAATATATCGTATATAGTCTTCGGTTTCATTAAAAACCGATCCCTCAAAGTATACAATTAAATATTATTTTATTACATTTATCAATTTCAAAAGCCCCCTTGGATAATAGCCCAGTCGATGAAGGTATTTTTACCCACAAAAATTTGCAAACTGAATAATTTTTTTTTAATAAGTTTGTGAAAGTGTATAGAATAATATCCTGAAAAGTTTACATTTCGCTCGGATGCAGAACATAAAAAAAAGTGAAAAAAAAAATTTTTTGTTTGAAATTAAGTCAAGCTAGGAAAAAATAAAAAAATACAGATTGATAGATCACGTGTTTATGAACAAAAAATGTCCTAACAAAATTTATCGTTAAAGCCACGGTTTTCCCGGAAAAAAATAGTCAAGTGTAACGTTATAACTCGGAGCGAGATCCATGCGCGCGCGTGCTTGAATACGCATGACTGTGACACCGACGCAGTGAATTACATGTCACTAAATCAGAATTTGTTCAATCTATATGAGTGTTGATTCATTTAAAACATGGAAATTGTAGCTTTCTGATGCTTTTTTGTTTTAAACAATACAAGCAAAGGATGAATGGGAAAAATATACTTACATGTATTATCACGCCCGATCCTTATTAAGTTGCAGTAATGTGGATTCAAAAAACAGTACATCTCAAATCATTTTAATTTCCTTGCTTGATGATTTTCTTGATGAATATATATATTGAAGGCTGTAACTTGTCGAGAAATTGACCCATTGGAAAAAATAAAATATCACTATTTCGGAAAAAATTATAGTTTTATTCAATAATAAAGCAAAGAAGCAGGGGCAGATTTAGCAATAGTCACAGTAGGCACGTGCCTAGGGCGGCAGCAAGATAAGGGCGGCAAAATTCAGGTCGGGAATATAGAAAACGACGATTGCAGCAGGAGCACAGAAAAGATAAACATACAGAAGCGAAAACTATAAGGCTCATGATATAGGACCGAATTTGAGGGCGCATATCCCATATCCGCCATGTTATTGTAGAAGAACGCACTACCGGGCGTCAAAATGACGCGACACCAATTTATTTCTCAAGGGGCGCCAGTCGCGTATTACCCCGTTCTTCTACCTCCCAGGCGGGTTCGAGATAAGATGCACTTCGATAGCCGAGTAATGGACCAAGGCTGCACTACCACAGATCGGAAATGACGCTCTCTCTGGACCTGAATTCCCCCGTTAGGGGTTTAGGCACCTCTTAATTTCCTGAAATTTTGCATCAAAAAATCCCAACCGAAGAATCCCTCTCAAACCTCCGTAAAGCAACCAGAAGGTCGAACGTTAATGTGAATTAACTCGACACATCCGGCTTTCTATACGAAAGTTCCAGGGATTATGGACCGTCAACAGGCCTCAAGATCAATTAAGAAATATTAGTTCAAAGAATCCGTTTATTTAACAACATTGGTTTTACAAAATTCTCAAGATAAGAATCGTGCCTTCCCCAATCAAGGTAATGACTTTCAGACCATACAAGCGAGAGCGCTCACGCTAACGATCGATTAGGTAGAAAAGATTCATACATACCTTCTCAGAATCAAAATGCGAGCATTTCTAGAGTTGTCTCAGACTCTGGGTAAAAACATAATTATGACTGACTAAAATAACTTTAAAAAGTTTTACTCATTGAATTTAGGTTCGCTAGAGACTACTTAGCTTTAAAGTTCTTGTATCGTGAAGAGCCACGTACTCGAACACATTCAGAGGACTTATTACTGCATAAGTGGAGTGGCGTTCGATCAGTCCACGACTTACTAGCCCTTATCACAGTCGTTCAATATTATCGATATGACAGCTACCCACCTTCGAGCGGCTTTTAGGCAAAATTGCTTATCGGCACTACGCCGGCTTTGTCAAAATCTCCTTTTTCCCTTTTGGATGCAGTGCATCGCTAAAATTTTATGCTCATACTTTAGAATTGAGCTCTCAATGACCGTACCTCAAAGGTCAATGTCTTTGGTGGAGGAATAAAAAATAACAAATAATTTAAAGTATATTTTCGTGGTACTTTTTAAACTGACTTTGTGGTACTTTTGAAAAATCTATTTTAAGACCAATTTCGGCGTACTTTTGAAAAATCAATTTTCAAGCCAAATTTCAAGGTACTTTTGAAAAACTAATCTGCGGGTGAAATTTTGGTGTACTTTTGAAAAATCGATTTTCAAGCCAAATTTCAAGGTACTTTTGAAAACTTAATCTGCGGGTGAAATTTTGGCGTACTTTTGAAAAATCGATTTTCAAGCCAAATTTCAACGCAGTTTTGAAAAATTAGTTTGCAAGTGAAATTTTGGCGTACTTTTGATAAATCGATTCCTGAACCAAATTTTGACGCCCTTCCAAAAATATTATTTTTCAAAGTCCAATTTGTGGTACCTTTGAAAAAGTATATTATTCATAAATCTTTGTCATTATATACTTCTACTCTCATATTCTGAACCAAAAACATTTTTTCTAAGTGAAAACTCGGTGTTTCTTCGAATTTTCACCTGGTCATTTCCAACGCCTTATAGAACCCAAAACGGTCCTTATGGACTGATCTGCGCCTCTGCAGACTCCCAAAAATGTCTTCAAATGAAATTTTTTCCTAAGTCGAATTTTGATTCTGTCTTCAACTTAGGACGATTTTGGAGAGTTCTACAACATTATAACCGCCCGTCAGTGGTGGAAAACTATCGATAGGACTATCGATAGTATCGATAGTTTTTGACTCACTATCTATAAACTATCGGTACTTTTTATGGTTCGATTTTGTTTTTTTTTATATTATGACCTGGCGACAATAGTTTCCTTTACAAATAAAACAGAACAGTATAATATATCAACGGGGCGAGTTGACGGCGTTAGTCCTAGCTGTTGGTGTAACTGTAACTGTTGGTTTGGTAGCCCTGGCGATTACTACTTGGTTGTTGTTAAATAATGTTATAATGTCAAACTTTGAGGTTATTTGGGGGGTAAAATCCAAAACGAAATTTTTGCGTCCTCGTAAATTTTACTCGAAAAAAAAAAGTATATTAAGCTTGTGGCGCCCCCTGGGTACGGCGCCCTCTTGTGGGGCACGGTCGCGCTCCCCTTAAAGGCCGGCCCTGAACACAAGCCATGTGATTATTGTTTACATTTGCGATTGACTCTTCAGGGGCGGAAAATTTAACCGTGCCTTGGGCGGCACAAAACCCAAATCCGTCCCTGCAAAGAAGTATAATGACATTAACTAAAAACACTTTCATTTGTCAAGCTTGTCATATTATAATAATTGACACCTTCACGCCCACTCGATTTTTCTAGTCATTCTGTTTTCGTCCTGCTGCGCTCACTCACGAGATGGCGTGAGAGGTCCCTCTCCAGCCGTCCATAGGCGGGTCCTGGAACGCTCATACGGGGGCGCCGCTAACAGTATACTTTTCAAATGTTCCAACATAAATTCGTTTACTTGTATGCATTTTTTTGAAAATATGATTAATGAGATCATGATAAGAAATTGCGATTTTCACGATCTTGTCCTTATAACTATGAAAATATCTTTTATTGTTTTGAATATAAATTCTGGAACTTTTCCAATACATTAACAAATGTAGGAATCCATTGGATATAGCTGAAATGTGGATAGATGTACGTGTAATAAATACAATACAGTAAAGGCACGTAAAAATTCATGCGAGCGATTCAGCGGCTATGTGTGGTGTCATAATTATATATTTTCCCTCCAGGCTCACTGTTTATCCACCTATTCACTAAGAAAAATGTTAGAAATATGTAATCAGAAAGAGAAAAAAGCTTTATTTTACTTGTTAAAACTGATAATTTTTAGAGGTTCCGTAGTATGCATTTAACCGTGCGCTTAGCCGTGCAGAGTTACGTTACTTCACTATTTTTTCCGGGAAAACCGTGGCTTTAGCGATAAATTTTATTGGAGCATTTTTTGTTCAGAAACACGTGGTCTATCCACCTGTATTTTTTGTTTTTTTCTACCCTGACTTAATTTAAAAATTGTGAAGAAATGGATGAAAAAAATTTTTTTTCACTTTCTTTTTTATATTCTGCATCCGAGCGGAATGTAAACTTTTCAGAATATTATTCTATACACTTTCACGAACTCATTAAAAAAAAAATTATTCAGTTTGCATGTTTTTGTTCTCTGTCGTCTGGGCTATAACCATAATGTGGAAAATTTAAAAACTGAGAGAGATTATTAGTCATTTTAATGGATCGCTTACCGATTTATAAATCACCGCTCATTTGCCATCAGTATATTCTCCATTGTGTTGATTGAACAAGTTAAATGGAAGTGTCACTCCACTTATATCCCCATTTTATCCAAGAATCTCTTTAATTATGCCGTACAATTGAAAAGTTCCATTCATCTGCCTCACCTCAATATATCCTTGTAATTTTCTGCTACTCGAGCGTTTATTATCAGGGATGTGATAAATTGATTTTTTTGTTGTTTTATGTTGTAAGCGTGATATATGCTTAACGATCAACGAAGACACACTCTACTATCGATTTAAAAATTTGTTTGTGAATAACTGTTTTCACAGCATAATTATTTATAGGAGAAATATTACATGGATGAAGGGAGAAAGTCGTGATAAAAAAAGAACCTTAGCCTTTACTTGTGAGTAGATCATTAATAATATATTTAATAAACCATTTACTGGAAGTAATGAGAATTGCACTAAATATTGGAGTTTGAAGTTTTGGGAAGTTACAGAATAATAATAGGAACATTGATGACATTCATTCATCAAATTGATTAATATTAATATAAAAATTAATTATTATGTAAAACAAATTTAAGCATCTATTACAAAAATCTGTCATTACGTGTAACAATTCAACTGCTACTTTATAAAAAAACCGCTGCCCAAGGAATCACTACTTCCACATCCAGATTTTCTATCCAAGTCACTCACAACGAAAAAATTTTGTTTGTGGAAATAATTGCTTATGGAACTTTAATAATATAATATTTGAAATCCTCTACCTCAAAAACCTATAAAACGATACCCCACATCGGTAGTGCGGAGGGGGTGGTGATAGGGGGTGGTAGTGGGGGTGGATGAAGTAAAAAAATATTTTGAGGTTTCTGGTTCTGGTACACACACTAAATCACAATTTTTTTCATCCCCTTTAATAACGGGGTGGGGGTGGTAATGGAGGTGGCTAATGTAAAACATTTTTTTGAGACCTTAGCTTTTCTTGTATATACTACATACCAATTTTCTGGACTCTTACCTGCTTGATTTAGCTATTTACCCCAATTTATCCCCAAACCCTTCGACGGAAGAATATGAAAATATAACCTAGTTCCAGATCTCGTTAAAGTACATTTGTGTACCAAATTTCAAGTCAATATCTTAAACGGTTCCAGAGTAAACGTGCGCACAAAAGAAGTTACAGACAGACCGACAGACAGAAATTTTTTTTCGCTCAAACTTAAAATCTCTACGTTTCATGACATTCTAAGCCTATTTGAACAATAAAAATTTTTTTGTCGTTACCATACTTCCACTGGATGTGGAAGTAAAAATAATGATAATAATAATAAGAAAATGTATAATAATGTTTAAGATCGAACCTTTATTGCGTCGCCAAATATACATAATAACTAAATCAGAAATTTTAATTTCTATGTAGATACTTTAGAAGGAATAGTCCAAATCAGCTGCTGACTAATATTATTCGTTTTCTTTCCAGCACACTATCTCTGAAAATACAAGACAAAAAAATAGCTTAAGTAATATCCTAATTTTAAGTAATAAATATAGGACGGAGGTATTTGACCCAGGTTTAACGGATCAGAACTCAGTTAATATTATTTTGACAATTGAGAACAATATTCAACCTGAAAATACTATTATATTTAGAAAAATTACTAACGAAGGTATGTTTCTACTATATAATATCTTGGAAGCAGTTGATTGGAGTTGGGTGAGCACAGTAAACAATAATGTTAATTTTAATGTAAGTGAAAAATTTAGTCTTTTCCTGGAAATTTTAAATGAAAATATAGATAATGCTTTTCCGCAAACTGAAATAAAAATAAATAAGAAGAGAAAATCTAAAAAAGCTTGCAGATTTGCATAAAATGAAGGGAAATGTATGCTTACTCAGTGAATTATATAATAACTTCCAAGACGTGAACTTAAAAGAATACCTAAAAAAGTACAAAGCGGAATATAGACGTCAAATAAGTATAACTAAAAGTAATTACTATGATAACATCTTACGCAAAAATGGAAACACTCCAAAGACTTTCTGGAATATCATAAATCAAAATAGGCAACAAAATAAAAAAATCTTAAATACCGAGTTAAATGTAGAAGACATGAATAATTATTTTATTAACGTAGCTGAAAATATTACACAAAACTTACCTATAGTAAACAGTGTGTTTATACAAATTTTCTTTCAAACAACGAAATTTCTGAGGCATATGTACCAAATTTTAAATTCAACATTAGTATAAATAAAGTACGTGATGTAATTAAGCTTTCCAACAAAACCCTGAGATCCGTTTGCAAGGTATAAAAATACAAATTCATAATAGCATATACACTTACAATTGGATTTTTTTTATTTAACAGCAACTCGGGGGTGGCATACATAAATATGTAATACAAATTTAAACATGAATGAATGATCTACTGGTATATTAAATCATTATACGATTACAGTGATGCTACCTCTAGGTTGCCAACAACGTTGCGTTTCGGTGTCAGCGAGTACAAGTTTACGTTCAATCTGCTTTACGCCGTTCTCTGCATCGTTTTTCCACAAGGGCGTTCCGTATTCTCACTTGCGATTTACTCAAAAACTACTAATCCTAAAGAAAAATCAAATAAAAAAGTTGATTCCATCCTGTTACAAGAGTGTCCCTGTGAGCTGAGCCACCCGGTATATAAGAGTTCCTGAGACATTTAAAACAAACTTGTATTTTTATTACCGTTAACACCCTAATATCGTGGACACGACAGCCTTAACAACTTTCGTTAAGAACTCCATAAAAATGCAATATGAAAGATATGTTGGAAATGAAATCGTGTAATGAGATAAAAATGTGACATTTATTTTGCTTTGTGCCGCCGTTCTTATTTTGAGAAGCTGGTTGTACGAGACCTAATGACGTCTTAAATTTTCGTTACACCTAAAGGACCTCACATTTGTCATTGTTAACATAAAGCACGTTATGGTCATCCAGTAATGTTTTTTTGCTTTTTGATAACTACGTTTTATATGACTAGTTTGTTAATTTGTCGATTAACTTCATATTAGTATATATGTATAATGTAGAAATATTGTAGTCTAATAATAATAAATTAGTGTTTATTTTGACACCTACCTACTAGGGTTTTACCGAATAATTGACATTTGTAAAACAAGATGTCTGAATCAATGATGATTGAGCTGTGAATTAGAATTTTGTGTCATTAGAGTTTTGTGTTACTTGTCCAGGGAAATTAGCATTTGACCTGGACAAAATTAGTAAAAATTTGAATTTTTGCACAGATGTGTCCCAAATCCACGAAAATCCCAACATGGCCACCCAAGATATTGAAAGTCAAAGTTTTCTGCAAATGTCTCGCGTTCTATGCATCGGATGCCCATTGTGAAAGTTGTAGAGAATTAAATTGTCTACAGGCTGTCTTTATTAATTTTTTCTCAACCCCCCTTTCTAGATATTCAAGGTCAAAGTTTCAAAAACATGGTTTTTCGCGAATATCTCAAGCCAAAAAAATCGGACAGCATTAAAGTTAATATTAAAGTTGTAGAGAATTCAATTTTCTACAAGATTGGTATTTTGCATTTTTTCCCAAAACCTTACCCTTTTAGAGATATTCAAGGTCGAAGTTTAAAAAAACGGTTTTTTGCAAATACCTAGCTTCCTATGCATCGGACGTACATGAAGCATTATTATTATTATTATTATTATTATCGGCAATATTCTCCGAAGCGAGGTAGCGGTGAAAGGGGTAGCAGATAATCAGGGGCGGCTTAAGACCGGGGGGCGCCAAACTGAGGGCAAAAATTGTTTAATTTCTTTTATTACTTTTCGATGGAAAATAATATCAAATAATATCAGTATCTATATCAGCTAAAATGGTAACAATGCCGATTAGTCGAATAACATTAAAACCTCCTAAATAATTAAAAAATGTAACACAAACGTTTTTGTTTAGCTATCAGTGCCGGTTTATGAACTTGTGCGCCCCTGGCACTAAATTTTTTGGCGCCCCCTTAGTGGCTAAATGAAATGGCACCGAAGGCGAAAGCTAGCGTCGCGGGCAAATTCGTCGGAGGCGGAAATTTTTGGCTGGTAAACAAAATGGCGCCGCAGGCGAAAATTTTTTGCTTCACCACTTTGAATAGTTTGCCAAAAAATGATTTTTTGGGGGGTTTTTATTGCTCCTTAATTTTAAGTTTTGTTATCGTAAGACGAGCCTGAACCAACCTACATTTGTTTAAAAGTAAGTACAGATGAAAAACTCATTTTTGTTATATTTTACTGAAAAACATAAATATAGAACAAAAAAACAGCAAACAAAAAAGACAATAATTGAAAAAACGGTTCAACAAAAACTATACAACTAAAAAAGCCAACAAATAATAAAACATATTTAAAAATAAACAAATCTAGGTTCTAGAAATATATCATTAAATAAAACGAAACACAAAACAAAACAAATTGTCTTTGCAGACTTAAAAAATCTTTTTTCTTGCTTTCTCAGATGCAAACTGATCTATTAGACTAGTTCACAAGTTCAAAGTCGTGTTAATGCTTGATAAAGCTCGTAAAAATATGAGTGAGGGCTCATTGGATTCGGAAGGACGTCTAGAAAAATGTTCAAAAATTTTTTACCCGCACATAAACAATTGTAAAAGTTATAAACAAATGAAGATTGAAAAAATAACAACTTTCGTTTTTTGCAAATAACTCGAAAACTATTTATATTTAAAAAAATTTAAAGAAAGATTCTTAAAGAGGAAGACATTTCCAATAAAATATTCATAACAAATATAATGGCAAAAAATTTTTTTTCAAAAATACGTAATTTATCTATTTGTTTATAAAATTTATTTAAACAAATAGCAATAAAAATTTAAAGATAATGTAATCTTATAGTATTTTTGAATATAAAAACAGTAATAATAATTAAAATTAATAAAAAAAATTTTCAATCTCACTTTTTCATTTTTTAGTTTTTTGTTAGGTTAAATAATTAATGACTAATAGACTATCACAATTAAAAACATCGCAATGTCATAATTCCATAAAGTATAGTTGACATAAGGTCTCCACAAAGTGAAATAATTTTAGTGGCTTTTGTTTAACAATTATCCCACTTGAAATATAAACACAAACTCTAAAAAAATTTATTAATTAACAATGGGCTCATTTTATGAAAAATCGGTGAAACATTTTTTTCCAACGGGATATTGTTGCTTTAAGTGTCTAAATAATACCATGATTTTTTAAAATTTTTAAATTAATATTTAATAAAATATTTTTACTTATTACGGCCGGTTTCAGAGCATCGTAACGTCTTAGTGTTCGCCGCGCGAGATACAGTTTCGGGAGTTGGGAATTTTTATTGGAAATTTCTTCCTCTTTAAGAACCTTTCTTTAAAATTTCTTAAATATTAATAGTTTTCGAGTTATTTGCAAAAAACGAAACTCTTATTTTTTTAATCTTCATTTGTTTATAACTTTTGCAATTGTTTATGTGCGGGTTTGAAACTTTTGCACATTTTTCTAGGCATCATTCCGAATCCAATGAGCTCTCACTCATATTTTTACGAGCTTTATCAAGCATTATCACGGCCTCGAACTTGTGAACTAGTTCTATATTATGCTGTTGGAATCTAAGTCACTATTTAAGTGTAGGAGAGCTAATTCACTTAGTCTTTCGTTTTCTAACGAATTTCTTAAATAATTTTTTACATATTACTTCCACGTCCAGTGGAAGTATAGTAACGACAAAAAAATTTTATTGTCCAAATAGGCTTAAAATGTCATGAAACGTCGAGATTTTAAGTTTGAGCGAAAAAAACATTTCTGTCGGTCGGTCTGTCGGTCTGGTCTGTCTGTAACTTTTTTTTGTGCGCACGTTTACTCTGGAACCGTTTAAGATATTGACTTGAAATTTGGTACACATATGCACTTTAACGAGATCTAGAACTAGATTATATTTTCATCTTGTTTCGTCGAAGGGTTGGGGGGTAAATTTGGGGTAAATGGGTAAATCAAGCAGGTAAGAGTCCATGAAATTGGTATTTAGTATATACAAGAGAAGCTGAGGTCTCAAAAAAAATTTTGGCATTAGCCACCCCCATTACCACCCCCACCTCCTTATTAAAGGGGATGAAAAAAAATGTGATTTAGTACATGTACAGGAACCAGAAACTTCAAAATATTTTTTTACTTCATCCACCCCCCATCACCACCCTCACCCCACTACCGATGTGGGGTATCGTTTTATGGGTTTTTGGGGTAGAGGATTTCAAATATTATATTATTAAAGTTCCATAAACAATTATTTTCACATACAAAGTTTTTTCGTTGTGAGTGACTTGGATAGAGAATCTGGATGTGGAAGTAGTGATTCCTTGGGCAGCGGTTTTTTAATGTTGAAAAAGATCTCTCCTCCTGTGCAGTTCGTAACTGCCAAACTTATAAATATTCATAAAGCAACTTCTATGTTAGGAAATGTAGATCTAATAATTTTAGCATTTCTCCAATCCAAAATCTAATTAAATCCGTCATTATCATTGTCCATTTAATGTTTACTGTTAGCTTTTATGATGAATTAAGAATAGGTAGGTATTACAGGCGTCTCTGCATTTTATGTTTTAGATTTAAAAATTTCGTTTTTTTTTTCCAGAATTATTGTTATTGAGGATCGCCTTTGGCGCCCCTTAGAGCGTCGGCGCCCCTAGGCACGCGCCTAGTGTGCCTAGTGGGTAAACCGGCACTGTTAGCTATGTATTGTATACCTCACTACTTATATCTCAAGCTTCTCGTTCTGTTATTGACTTACATGGGTCGATCATTAAAGATTTTGCATAAATGAAGGTCGGCATTCATTCACAAAAAAAATCAGAATATTCAGAAAATTTCTATATCAACATACCATTGTATATCATTGTAGATAATTTACTGTTTATAAATAAATAAATGGCAATTCGTTTTGTGTGAAATAATAAAATAATAAAGAAGAACCTTCCTCGAACTTAACTTGTAGCGGTATGGTCCTCTCATTATAATAGCTTTCGTGTAGACAAAAAAGTTTATATTGCAAATTAATTAGTATTAGTAAAATGTTGTAAATGCACATTGATATGTAAACATAAATTACTTGAGAATGGTTTATGGAAATGCAATATGAATATTTTCTTTATTTCTAATGAATATTTAGAAATACGTAAGAAATAAAAAAGTTACAGGTAAAATACCGACAGCCACCTCCTAAAACTACACCTTAAACAGAAGGGAGGGTTTGACTGATACTATGCATTCTACCTCGTGGGTTGTGTGGAAACGAATATAACTTAAAAAATATTTTTTAGAAACTGTAAATTTACTAATCTTGCAGATATTCAAGTTCTGTACTGCATATATGTAGACTTCGTCGCGGTCCAATGCATAGGGAGCGAGGTATTCGCGGAGAACCGTTTTTTTAAACTTCGACCTTGCATATCTCGAAAAATTAAAAAACAACTTGTAGATAATCTAATTCTCTACAACTTTCACGTTGACCTCATGGACATCCGATGCATAGGACGCGAGATATTTGCAAAAAACTTTGACCTTCAATATCCTGGGTAGCCATGTAGGGATTTTTTGTGATTTATGTGTATTTGGGTTTGGGACACCGTCTGCGCAAAAATTCAGATTTTTACTAATTTTGTCCAGGTTTCCTCCTTTTTTTGGCTAATTTCCCTGCATTAATAAAGAAACTAAAATATTTGTCAGTAAAGAACTTTGAAAATCAAATAAAAAAACAAGCTGTTAAGAAAAACTTACTATTCTGCAGATACTTTTGTATAAAACGATAAATGAAATCAACGAAGTACAGATAGTAAAAGATTATGAATTCTTGTGTAAGTAAAACAAAATATATTTTACTAAACTTTAAGTAGCGTTTACAATTGCAATGTAAAAAACCGCTGCCCAGGGAATCACTATTTCCACATCCAGATTCTCTATCCAAGTTACTCACAACGAAAAAACTTTGTATGTGGAAATAATTGTTTATGGAACTTTAATAATATAATATTTGAAATCCTCTACCCCAAAAACCTATAAAACGATACCCCACATCGGTAGTGGGATGGTAGTGGGGGGTGGATGAAGTAAAAAAAATATTTTGAGATTTCTGGTCCTTGTACACACACTAAATCACATTTTTTTTTCATCTTCTTTAATAATGAGGTAGGGGTGGTAATGGAGGTGGCTAATGCCAAAATTTTTTTGAAACCTTAGCATCTCTTGTATTTACTAAATACCAATTTTATGGACTCTTACCTGCTGGATTTATCTATTTACCCCAAATTTACCCCAATTTACCCCCCAACTCTTCGACGAAACAAGATGAAAATATAATCTAGTTCCAGATTTCGTTAAAGTACATACAGGGTCATTCACGGAAAGCGGGTATTAGTTTCTTGGGATCTGTCTATTTAAATTCTCCTCGTAGATATGATACTATCAAAAATATTGTTTATGCCACCACGGCCACTACCAAAGAAGATCCAAAGAAGAGAATACGGACTGCATTTAAGTAAATAAATACCCACGAAATTCGCCGAGCCATTTAAGTGCCGTAAATTCCAGGATATTGGCTTGTTTGGAGCAAAATGGAGAGCATTTTGAACAGTTGCTGCATTAACTATTTATATTCAGTGTTCATTAATTTTGTAAATTTTTGTCCCAAAGTATTTGTTATAAATCTAATCTCATTTTTGAAGCTGTCATCTTGATAATAAACAAATGATTATCAATTATCTACATGATTATTCTCGTTTATGATAAAAAAGAAAAGAAGTTATGACTTGTATTGCCTCCTAACAAACAGTGCTGATTTTGTTTGTACGTTTAACAAATATTCGTCCATAATACGAAAACAAAGAGAGATAGGTATAGGGAAGGGTAACATCAATCGATGCAGAATTCAATCCTATATTAGATTCTGTGAAAATATACAGGGGGTTCCATTTGAAAAAAATGACTTTTTGACATTTAAACTAAAACAATGTTCGACTGTGAAAATAAAATACTCTGTATGATATTTTGAAAAAATAAGAGAACTTTTAGTTAGGTCATAGGATACTTGTAAGAGTTTGAAAAGAAAATTTCCTAATCGGCTACATGATAGAAGATATTGATTTTTTTCCGAAGGGTGGGAACCGTCAAAAATCTCCAAAAATATTAATTATCTAGAAAACCGGTATGTTTAAGAGTATGTTATGGTACATAAACCTAAGCTAAAATTTTATGAGGAATCGAAATATGCAATAAAATACAGGGTGTTCCATTTAAAATAACAAAGTTAGGTGATACATCCGGTATAAGCGGAAGTAGCACAAGCATGAAAATATTTTCGTTGGATCCGCCATATCCAAAAACCCCCTCATACCAATTTTCAAATTTCTAAACTCGATAGATCCCAAGAAACGTCTAATACCCGCTTTCCGTGAATGACCCTGTAAGTGTACCAAATTTCAAGTCAATATCTTGGTTCCAGAGTAAATGTGCGCCCAAAGAAGTTACAGACAGGCAGACCGACAGAAATTTTTTTTCGCTCAAACTTAGAATCTCAACGTTTCATGACATTCTAAGCCTATTTGAACAATAAAATTTTTTTTTAATTTTTTTGTCGTTACTATACTTCCACTGGATGTGGAAGTAATTACTATATAAATCCATAGCTATATTATTACATTCTGTAAAGTACCTGTTCATTCATAAATTAAATTATTTATTGTATTTTAGCACTGTACCACACGTCCTACACATTTCCACACATACGTTGGATGTAGTTCTTTTTACTTCCATATCCAGTGGAAGTATAGTAACGACAAAAAAAATTTTTAAAATTTTTATTGTTCAAATAGGCTTAGAATGTCATGAAACGTCGAGATTTCAAGTTTGAGCGACAAAAAATTTCTGTCTGTCTGTCGGTCTGTCTGTCGGTCTGTAACTTTTTTTTTGTGCGCACGTTTACTCTTGAACCGTTTGAGATATTGACTTGAAATTTGGTACACATATGTACTTTAATGAAATCTAGAACTAGATTATATTTTCATCTTGTTCCGTCGCAGGGTTGGGGGGTAAATTGGGGTAAATTTGGAGTAAATAGGTAAATCAAGCAGGTAAGAGTTCGTAAAAAAGATATTTGGTATAGACAAGAAAAACTAAGGTCTCAAAAAAAATTTTGGCATTAGCCATCCGCATTACCACCCCTACCCCATTATTAAAGGGGATGAAAAAAACATGTGATTTAGTGTGTGTACAAGAACAAAATATTTTTTTACTTTATCCACCCACCCACTCCCACCCCCTGTCATCACCCCCACCCCACTACCGATGTGGGGTATCGTTTTATGGGTTTTTGGGGTAAAGGATTTCAAATATTATATTATTAAAGTTCCATAAACAATTTTTTCCAGATACAAAATTTTTTCGTTGTGTGACTTAGATAGAAAATCCGGATGTGGAAGTAGTGATTCCTTGGGCAGCGGTTTTTTTTTAATTTATTTTATATTGACGAGTGTTTCACCAACTAACGTATCCTGTAACATGTGTAACAATTATATAAAAAATTCAATAAACCGGTGAAAAGTATAATATTTACTCTATTTTTACATTAACAATTTAACAAAAATATATTTTAACCGTTTTGTTACTTTACGAATAAATTGGGGCGGTTTTATAACTAGATAAAGTTTTTTATGATAATTCCGTTTCTTTTTAAATATCAGTGTTCAAATGTACATCTCTTATTACACAGTCCTTAATTGACGTATTCGTGCAGGCCTGTCCAATATAAAACCCGGTGTTACTAAAGGGAAAATAAATTACAAATTCGATATAGCCCGGAAAACGAACGGGAAACTGCATGTTCCTATTGACCTAGTGCCCTGTGACATTCTCATAAATCTACATTTCCGCCTTCTCGTTTAATCTTCTTATCAAAAAACTCAGTATTAGTATTCTTCGCTCTCGTACAAACGGCTCACTTTCTTACACATGATAGTCTGTCCACTACATTACAATGTCAACAAAATAGAAGTTCTTTTTTTTTTAAATAAAACCAATGTGGATATTACAGGGTGTCTGCTGTATACGTACACTTCTATGCAATTAAATGCCTTTTTTTCACTATATTAAATCATTCTTTATTTATTAGTCCGGTCAAGTTAGCCCTAAAAATGGGGGTATCCTTGCATAAATTCCCAAGAAGCTGAAAATTTACATGAACGTTGGGGATACCATTATAATGAAGTTGTGAAAAGTCCCCATTGATCCCGTGTGTGCAAAAAATTTTATGCGAGGTCAAAGTTCGCAAAAATGTTTTTTTTGGATTTTTTAGCGAAACGGTTAGTTCTATGATAAAAATAGCTTAGACAAAAATTGTAGATCTTTCAATTCTCTACAAAAATGATCCTTACACTTTTTCCCTAAAATTCACCTTTTTTGAGAAAAAGCCATTCTAAAGTTATATTCTCCATAATATGCACACGTTTCCACGCCACCTATGAGGTAGTGTACATGGCGCGTCTTTTTTAATGTGGTTTTCTCGGTAGGCCTACTCCACGGTCTTTTTATTGAAGTTTAATATAATATTAGGTCTTCTTATTCAACTTCTTCTTCTTCTTCTTCTTCGTGGTATAGGCTCTTCAAGTAAAACTGAACTTGTTGGAGTAACAATATGGATAATACCCATTATGTGAAGCGTTTTATTACCGTCTAGTGTATTACACTTATATCAGCATTGTCTGCAACATATTAAATAAACGTGCCAGTTTCTGGTGATAAGATATGAGGTGGACGATGAAAAACTATTGCTGCCTCGTACATCATAGTTTCATTGTAAGATGCGCACATACCAAAAGAAGAAAAAATTTGTATGAGACGTTTTGAGGCAAACCTTCGATGAAAAAAAACTGCGAGACCCAATTGTAGCTTGGACTTGAAAGTCTGAGGCCGAACAGCAGTCATAATACTATGACTAATGTTAGTACAGACTAATTTTTAAAATAATGTGTTCCAAAAAATAAGTCAGTGACTCTGGAATATCACTGTTAATATCTTCAAACATACGACCTGGTGGGGGGGTAATAAGAATTATCGATGACTACTGAACTGATTGAATATCTTCCCGAATGACTGCTGCCACAGCTTCCAGGATCTTGAATCGCTCTTCTTCGTCAATAATTTTTTTTTTCACCGCAAGCTTGATTCAAGATATAATGATTATCAATGAAACATATAAATGTCAATTGTCCCGGTTTTTCAGTGATTATAACTTTATCACCATCATTTAATTTCAATCGTAGTTTGATAGTTCTGTTATCTACATTTAAATTTTTCCATACATTTTTCAATTCTTCCAATGTAAATTGACAGTCATCACTATTTTCGATGTATGTAAAAATTTCTTTCATGGCGAGATTCATCTCGAGGACGGCCGGCTTTACTTCCAGTGGTCGGTTTTAAAAAGGAAACATAACAGTCATTATGATACCTGGCCTCAGTAGCAACTAAATCATGCTCGAACCCGATGCGAGAAACAATAGTTTTTGCTGTCATCGGAACGAGACTGAGCTACTTGAAGAACTGATTCTTTGAATGAAAGTGTAGTAACCTTACAAATTCTACGCCGAAATTTCAGTGCTCACTTTTTTTTCATATTCTTCATTCTATTCATCGCCGCAAAAGAAACAACAATTTTTAAGGCAGAATGCTGATTCTAAGGGAATCAGCTTTCTGCCCTAAAAATTGTTGTTTCTCTAGTACGAGGAGGACTTATTTTAGAAGTACTGGCTTGTTCCTCTTCATGTTGTCTCTTCACGCAGCAATAGTACTCTTCCGAGTGTAGTTTTTACGACACTGCACATGAATTTTCACTGATTTTTGGTCTTTTAGGTAGTCAGTAAATTCATCACAGTAAATTCATCACCTCTTTCAACACTTGCGTCAATCAACGTCTTCATACCACGATCAACAGTAACAAATTCACTTGCATGTAGAAGTTGATTACAAACGAAGCAAATTTGCGACATTTTTTAAAAACTGAATACAGCACAAACTTGAGTTAAGAATATTTGCAATAACCACGTGTTTTCACTACGAGGGAACGTTTAAGACTAACGGTATTTCGTTGGGACCTTAGAAAAAAGAGCAGGTAGACGGACACTGCCACGTTCACAATTGAACAGCAGACAGATGTAGCTCAAGGCCACGTGGTCACATAAAATTAGGGACTGGGTTTCTTTTCATCTCATATTCTTAGAATTATCATTCAATATTAATGTATTAGTCATGCAGACTAATAGTTTTACTTATATTATACGTCCATAATGTACATAGGCAGCGTAATCATGCATATTATGGAGACTATAACTTTAGAATGGCATTTTCTCAAAAAAGGTGAATTTTAGGAAAAAAGTGTAAGGGCCAATTTTGTAGAGAATTGAAAGATCTACAATTTTTGTCTAAACTATTTTTATCGTAAAACTAACCGTTTCGCTAAAAAATCCAAAAAACCCATTTTTGCGAACTTTGACCTTGCATAAAATTTTTTGCACCCACGAGATCAATGGGGACTTTTCACAACTTCATTATAATGGTATCCCTAACGTTCATGTAAATTTTCAGCTTCTTGGGAATTTATGCAAGGGTGAATGTCTATTTTGACCGGAGTATATTTGTCAGTGTCGATGTCGGTGTCATATTTTCGCAATGCCAAAATTAACTGAACATGAAAAAATTTTAATTCTCTCTAAAATTGAAGAAGGATGGTCTATCAGAGCAGTTGCTAACTATAGTGGTTATGGTTATAATTACCACTATAATAAATTTTAGATTTGTTTAATAAATATCTATTAATAGATTTAAAATGTAAACAATTTTTGAATTAAATATAATTGTAATAAATTTTTATAAAGCATAAATATTTTTGTTTCGTTATTTATTCTCTTGATATATTGATATCTTGATTATGATGTTCATCTTTTTCAACCCTGGTTACTGTCCATACTTATTAGCAAGCAAGTAAGCTACCACACTAACCATTATCAATTGAATAAAAGTACTGTTATGAGTGTGAAGAAAAGGTGAGAGGAAGAAGGTAGCGTAAAAAGAAAAGACGATTCAGGCCTATCGAGAAGTTCAAATCTCGTTCAAGATGAGGCGCTCCTTGGCTATTTGAGGGAAAATCTGTTTCAAACAACAGACACTGTGTTCATGACAAATATTCCAGCATCGAGGTCAACAGCTAGCCGAAGGATAGGAAAATCGGCATTAAAAAACTGTACAGGGGCCAAGAAGACCATATTAACAGAAGCAAGGCCGCATTCTGATTTGTTTAAATTATGTCTATCACCCGTTGGAGATTTGTTGTGTTTACCGATAAAAAAGTTTTCCAGTCTTGTAATGACGGATATACTCGGGTGTACGGTCCTGCAAATACCAGGTTTCACAAACGTTACGTGTCTCCGCGGAACAGATCCGGGCAATTTTCTGTTTCTGTATGATTCCTTCGGTGGAGCAGTTATAACCAAACAACACCTTCATTTATCAACAAGAAAACTGCCCTATTCATATAATGCCAGGATAAACTCAATGGTTTGCGAACAATAATATTGAATTATTACCGTGGCCTTCACACAGTCCCGATATAAACCCAATTGTGAACGTCTGGGGTTTGCCAGTAAAAAAAGAATATGAAGGAAACTTCAGACCAAGAAATGAAGAAGAATTGTGGTCGGCCATTAAAAATTTTTCAACGTCAATTTTTACATTTGCTATAAATCGAATTCGTTCCCAAAATGATTCACACTACTCAATATTAACAAAAACTGCATTACTTTATTTTTAAAGTGTACGGGATTTCATGGCACATAAGTGTACAGATATTTTGCATTTTAATATATTGACCCAAAAGAAGCAAAAAAGTTATAAAACTTTTACTTTACTGCTTAAATAATTTTCTAAAGTTACGATATTTTCAGGCCAGACAGTATATAGATAATATTGTGTAGGTCAGCTTTGCAGTAGAAACTAAAATCAAGTTCATTGTCTTCTTGTGACCTACATCTCCCTTTTTATTACGTTTATTGTATTGATAATGAGACAGAAAACTTTAAAAAAAGACGTCGGTGTTTCTTTCATAAAGGGAATCCTTCACTGTCGGCATATACGGTTCAAGGAAATTGTTCATGTGTTTTTTATACTTCGTTGTTTAGTCGTAGGTAGGCCCCCGCTTCCAATGATACAGTGTTGTCAATGTGTTCGATTTTTCTAGTTTTTAAGTAAATTTATAGTAAAAATATTAACACGGTGTAATGAAAGAGGTGATGAATTAAGTGTTTATTGAAATTAAATTAACAGTTATTAATTTAATTACTACAGTGATTAAAAAAAAATCCTATAATATCTTTTAAAAAATAGTAATTTTTTAATCTCATCGTTAAAATACATTTTTTGCAGACAGTAAACTACTGAGATCAGTGATATTTTTTCAGTAAAGGCATAAGGAGCTTAAAAAAATCGTCCTACTTTTTCTAATAAATCTTATGGAATAATTGTAGTTTGTGAAAAATTGCTAAGATGGCAATGAGTAACTTAATATAATATTCGAAATCGTCTACCTCAAAAATCTATAATCAATATACATCGGTAGTGGGGGTGGAGGAGGTGGTAGTAGGGGGGCTGATGCAAAAAATGAGGCCTCTGGTTCTTGTACGCACAATAAATCGCAATTTTGATTTTTTCAGCCCCTTTAACAATTGAGTGGGGGTGGTAAAGGGGGTGATAGTGTGGGTAGCTGATACCAAAAAAATGTTGAAGCCTTGACTACTCATACATACAATAAATCCCAATTTTTGCTTGTTTTACCTACTTACCCCCATCCCTTCAACGGAACAAAATCAAAATATAATCTAGTTCCAGGCCTCGTTATAATACATAGATGTACTAAATTTCAAGTCAAGGTCATGAACCGTTCCAAAGTAATCGCACGCACAAAAAAAAGTTACAGACAGAAGTTTTTTTTCTCAAATTTAAAATCTTGACGTTTCATTATAAGCCTATTTAACAAAAAAAAAAATATATTTTTTTATGATTACTCTACTTCCACTCCACTTCGTAGATGTGAAAGTAAAACATAATAGTTATTTTTGTATCTAGGGTGCAAAATACTAGTTTGATGATCGAGAACGAAAGTTTTTTGACGAGGCGCAGCCGAGTCAAAAAATCGTTCGAGATGACCAAAGCATTTTGCACTCGAGATGCAAACAATATTTTTTCTACAACTTTCATTTGATTAAAGTAAACCATTAGTTAAAAAAATCATACTGTTTTTAAAATAAAATAATTTAAAAAATTCTACTTTCAGTTGATTTATTTGATAAAAAAATAAATATTTTGGAACTAGATGTTTGTTTAATTCTCGTGTATACATTAAAAAACCGCTGCCCAAGGAATCACTACTTCCACATCCAGATTTGTATGTGGAAATAATTATTTATGGAACTTTAATAATATAATACTTGAAATCCTCTACCCCAAAAACCCATAAAACGATACCACACATCGGTAGATGGACGGGGGTGGCGATAGGGGGTGATAGTTGGGGGGTGGATGAAGTAAAAAAATATTTTGAGGTTTCTGGTTCTTGTACACACACTAAATCACAATTTTTTTTCATCCCCTTTAATAATGGGGTGGGGGTGGTAATGGGGGGACTAATGTCAAATTTTTTTTTGAGACCTTAGCTTCTCTTATATATATACTTAATGCCAATTTTATGGACTCTTACCTGCTTGATTTATCTATTTACCCCAAATTTACCCCCCAACCCTTTGACGAAATAAGATGAAAATATAATCTAGTTCTAGATCTCGTTAAAGTACATATGTGTACCAAATTTCAAGTCAATATCTCAAACGGTTCCTGAATAAACATGCGCACAAAAAAAGTTACAGACAGACAGACAGACCGACCGACAGACAGACCGACCGACAGACAGACAGACAGACAGACAGAAATTTTTTTTTCGCTCAAACTTAAAATCTCGAAGTTTCATGACATTCGAAGCCTATTTGAACAATAAAATTTTTTTTAAATTTTTAAAAATTTTTTGTCGTTACTATATTTCCAGTGGATGTGGAAGTAATTATAAAAAGTAGGCAACAACAGTATGTGATGTGCAAAATATTTTGCACCTTAATGCGCAAAATATTTTGCGCACGGTGTCATGGTAACGCAAAAAAAGTAATGTCAATGAAAGAATGTCTCATTTTAGACACGACATTAATGCGCAAACATAGCCTTTTTTGACAGTTGTAGAAAAACAATATTTTTCACATAATTCCTCTAACTTAAGAAATTAATAACCTACCAATTTCAGTATATACCTGTAGACAGTGTGGCAACACTGACATTAACATTATGGAATCCAAAAATATGATTTTATTTTAATTTATTCAAAGAAATCTGTTTGAAGGGATGCCCCTGATATAACAAAAATTATTCTGAGAGATCAAAGCATTTCAATTGATCGCCACGTTGTTGCAGATACTTTATAAAGTGCTAACAAGTTTTTTTGTGAAAATTGTCTTTTCAACTCTCCTTATTATTATATAAATTTAGAAACGGGCACATTGTTTGAAGTTTAAAGGTTAATTATTCGTTCATTTGTTAAGGCCGTTGGAGTGGAAGTTAATGCAATGGAAGAGTGTCTAAAATAATTAATTACGTTTTTTTGTACCCTCAAAACTAACACAATGTGTTTATTTGTGCATTAATGAATTTCTGTGAGGCGGGTAAGTTAGATCTCGTAATGAAGGTCGAACTAATTAAGTGCGAACATGCCATGACGACGCATTGGGAATTTTGACCATTGCAGATGAAAATGAAAGAGCACGCGAATACTAGAGAAGGATTTTCTGCCCACGGTTTATGAAATATCAGTTTTTTCCTAATGATGAACGCCTGTTCGATTTAGGAACGCGAAAATATACCGAAAATTTAAATGCTCCCAATTTTCTTTTAAATGTAGCGTCGTCGTATGACAAAATTTTTTTCATGACTGTCAAACTGTCAATACCTTAGCCGGGAAAGGAGGATGTACGTGATCAGTGCATGCAAAAATCCTAGTTAGTCCAGTCAACGAAAGAAACATGTTCATCGAATGTTAGCAGTTCATATAGCAACAAACCCAAGCTTTTAACTCTATTGGTTCTAGACAATATCCACTTAACTTATATTATGATCGGCTATTTTATAATACCTGGAAAATATCATACAAAACATACATGCTTTTAGAGACATTTATCGATAAACAGTTATTGTTTGACCAGCACATAATTAATACTGTCAAAATCAGTATTAATTTTAATAGCAGCATCCTTGATATCTACCAGACTGTAGCTCAGATATAACTCCAATTGATCCGCATACATATGTTCGGCATGTCCCAATAAATTGTATTATATGCTGAACGTCCAATGTAAATTTTGAAAATAACAGTGGACCCAAAATTGAGCCCTGGGGAACACCAAAACTAATTTCCTTCAAAGCTGAATACTTTAGTGCCTCCCCGTTGTAACAATTGTCAACTAAAAGCGATCATGATAGCGATACATGATATAATCTTGATTTTTACAATAAAAATTCACCAACTGGCGTCCACCATATTATTAAAAAAAAATCGGCAGCTACTGGAAGCGGCTGGAACCTCCCCACCCAGTGGATCTTTGAAGCCAAAAAGAGCACTAAAAAATATGAACGATCTGATTTAATTATATTTATTAAGTTTAAATATTTTTTTCATATTAAAACAGAAAAAAAAGTCTTGCGTTCGGTGGGATTTGGATCTAAGAACTTGAGTGTTAAATTTATAGTCTGCAAAACATTAATATTTTATTCAGTGTTTTAATACAAATATATGCCTCATCGGATCCTAGCCCAGAGCCAGCCAGACAACCACGGTGAACACCACCGAGGCGGGTGTGAGGCTGGACGGGGTAGGTCCTGGCTTGGAAAAAAATAGAAATGTGGGATAGTAGCTCCTGTCTTCTGTAGGCAGGCTTAAAAACTAGGTTAAAATTATTACATGGACCTAAAATTAATATAAAAATAAACACAACACTATAAAAGCTAAGTTCGTAGGCAAGAGCACTTAATAATTTTGATTATTGATACGGGAAACAACTAAACGAAAAAACCCGTTCGTTGGTAATGGATGGTAGGAATGGCCATCTTTGGGAAAAACCATATAACTCTTGGTGGACAGTCCCTGCCAGCTGTGGCTGGGGTAGTGTTCATGGTGGATTGTTTAAGTTTGAGTTGATATATTTTTGTTTTATCTTCTGGCCTCGACCGATTTTTCACTAAATTGGTCGGGGAAGTGACAGCTGTCAGATTTTTGGTTCCAAAGTTTTTCTGGGGAATTTTCCAAAAAATTTTAGGTTGGTACCAATGTCTTAAATTGTTTTTAAGTTATGTAGTACTATTTTTAGGTTATGTTGCCTAAAGAATTTACGGAAGTAGCGGAAATAGTTTTAAAATATAATGTCACTGTCACTTTTAAAGTTTTATTGGAAAAAACTCACCGAAAGCGTTCCGGTGGGGTTGCTTACACTTGTAGGGCTTGTGAACGGTTTACGAAGGCCTCTCACAATTTCCGTGGGCTTTATAAACGTCGAAAAAACTTGTAATCTCTCGATGCACTTGACACGTCAGAAATACTCAGCATACAGTCTTTAACACACTAGTCTACCGAACATTAGGTTAGACTATAAAATATATCTTACACAAGAAGCGGGATATTTTGTTTTTTAATTTTTTTTTTCACGGAAACCAAATCGAAAGAGTGCAAGTGTGATATATCGTTGAAATCGGAATTTTTATTTCTTTTCAATGGTTCGATTACAAATTGTAAGTAATCATAAAATAAACAACTTCTTGGGTCAAAACGACACTAAACGTAATCCGATTTCAACCAAAACCTTTTCAGATCTTCTGGAGCACTAAAGAAACGCTAATGCAAAGTTTCATCCAAATCCGTTTAGTAGTTTCGCCGCTATCGTGCTAAGATACATACGCGCATACAGATATTTTTCAAAAACCACTTTTTTGGGATCCTGGGACCTCAAAACGTAAAGATTTGATGATGTTATTTGATGTTATCTCAATTCTCGATTTTGGACTAATTTTAGTAACCCCCCACTATTTTATTGTGGGGAGGTTAATAACTTAAAATTTGGCATTTCCATACATGTTAACGTATGTTATATCTTTTCCAAAGTAAAGAATATTTTTATTTCCTCTTTCAAAATTTACTACTGAATCAATCATTATTTAGGACAACACCCGGCAAATTTAAACATTACGATTAAACAACGACCTCAAATACTGTTTAATAGAATTTATTCAAAAGTAAAAAATTCACCTTATCAGTATTGAGAGGGCATTCATACACGGGGGTGTCGCTAGGATTTATTTCCTAACTCAAACCACAATAAAAAAAAATCCTTCGAAAATAAAAATTGATGAGCGGGGGGGTAAAAGATTTCCCGAATTCTCCCAGCTTGAATTTCCCAACTCGACCACGATATTGGGGGAGGGAGGAGCGTCCCCCCCCATAGCGACACCCCTGCATACAATGGCGTTACAGTGAGAATTGATGATACTAAAGTCAACCCCTGTATCAATACGCTACATAATCCTGCAAAAAATAATGTACTTTCTATATTACTTGGCAGGTAAATAATATAGATTGTTAAGTTTATTATGAGCATCTTCCTGTCTATAACGTTAAGAAGAAAATATATCAAAGTTACTTTATAGTTTCAGAACTCACGGAAAATTTATCTTGCGTCTTCACACTCTTAATCATGATCAATTTGAAAAATAATTCATCAATAGCCAGCAGCCGTAAACGTTGAAAGTGTATTTCCTGCGAGATAAAAAAATATAAATCCTACAAAAATTATTTTCTTTGCTAAAAAGAAAAGGGAACATTCAGATATTCCTAAATCCACTTGTAGAAAGACCAAAGAATAACAAAGGACGACATGTAAAGCCTGTTACAGCAACATATAAAGATTATCGAGAGATTTTTACATCTTTTCAAACGGGCATCAACACTGTTTTCGCAGCGTGCATCGAACATTGGTAAATCTCTCTAAGGATGAATTTTTCATAACATAGTATTTGACTGATAATTTGCCCTAATACATTCCACAGTTTACTAAATTCAAGTTTTAGTCTATTCGGTTATATGAGATTTTCTGTTGCAGATTTTAAAAAAATTTTAAAAAGTGAAATTTTAGTTTTTAAGATTTCCTCTCCGTTTTTATTTATGATTATTTATTATTAAAAAAAAACATTACATTAAACAATTATTAACAAAACAGTGTCACTACTAACTTAGGAATTCAAATATAGCAAACCTTTGATTGTTATTTTCAACAATAATTAATAAATTACTCAATAGTTGTGGAAAAATTATATTTTGTATTAAACGAAAATTTGACGCATCACAAAATTCTATGTTATCAACCGAGCGTGGTTGAGAAAAATAACAAACGTACTAAAAATTACACTCGTGGCATGTTTGAGATGGGCGATATGCTTCTTAAGTCTACTTAAGGTGGAATATTTCATTTGAACAATATACTTTAAAATGCAATCCTTACTGTTTAGTAAGTGAAAACACTTACTTCAATTTTGTTCATTCAGTTATCCAAAAGTTTTGGATTTGTTACTTTCAGCCAGTGGTAAGGCATATGACAGACCATATTTAAAAAATTCCAGTTAACTTTACTGTCTTTGTAGATATTGCTCAATTGAGCGGAAGATCCATGATTAGATAAATTTACTATGGCGTGTTTTTTCGTGAAATTACGTTTATTTACCTATACAATACGCCTACCTAACCGCCTATTATGAAAGTTTATGATTACAAACTCGAATTTGACAGGTATAAATTACATAATCAGATTTCCCAGTCGCTGTAATCATGTAAAATACTCGTTACAGGTAGGGTAAAGTTCGAAGAAATGTGCCGGTGTTATATAATTTTCAGTAATAAAATGAATTTAATTCGTATTTACTGGATCTCGTAGAAATAATGTTGTACAAGGACTAAAATTACATTAAATCTAATCAATTATTCTAGAGAAAACTATTCATAGACCAAAGCTATAATAAAATATAATGTAAATATGTGTATATCAATTAACTAAACAAATAATAGAGTTTATATTTAAACATTGGTAGCTAAGTCACGTTGACGATGTACAACCGAAGAAACAATATACAGGGTGTTTCGGGTGTAACATGAAATCTCATATGCACGATCCACAGTACAGTACAAATTAGATTGGATTTGAGGTTTTCTCTAGAACTATGGCAGATAGACAAAAACTAATATAGGTCTCCGAGCTCTAGAGCGTTTTTGGAAAATTGGCATTTTATATATCTCAATTACCAAGTGTCGAAATCGAAAATCGAGTAACACATTCTTAAGGCACTTTTTTGAGTAGAATCCATTGCTGATAAGAAGAAAATTATGCATGCCTCAGTTTTCGAGATATAGACATAACTTGTGTTGTGTAGGATGCGCCTCTTACAGCCTCTCCTACTCAATTCCTATTCGCACCTCCAAGTCTGGTGGGCCCTGGTAACCTGCAGTTCGGATCCTGAGATCGGGTAAAAATCCTGGTGGATGGAGAAAAAGTGCAGGGCTGACGCGAAAGGGAGCACCCTCCTTTGTCCAGGGTTAGCTACCCGGACAGAGTGTAACCGTGCTGTGAGAACTAGAAGACAAGCACAAGAGGGCGGGATAGAGCAGCAGACTGGCTCTATTCGGAACCGTCAGGAGGTTCAGTCTGGACCAGAGGTAAGCGGACCGAGTGGCGCCCCTCTGGACCATGGTACCACAAGGAGGCAAACGATAACGGCCAGAGAAAGGAACGAGTCTCGAAACGCGAGAATGGTGCAACAAGATGTTGTGGCCCCTCCAGAGACTCGCAATAAACCGACGCGTAGGACATGGCCCAAAAGGGACAATCAAGACGTGATGCGCGCATACTTTCTTGGAACTGATTGCGACAGGAACAAACGAGGATTCCGAAAGAAAATGCTGACTGAATGGAGAAGAATCCGTCCCGACTTTGAGCTAACAGAAAATCAGTTAGCAATTCAATTTTATTCCATTAAAACTAATAGCCTACTTACTGACCAAGAAGTGGAAGAGGTAAAAGACGAAATTCAGAGAACTCTCTTAGATAGAAGAAACGTACCGGTGCCAGCCGAAGTAATACCTGAGCGGAACATTGAAATGGTAGAACAGCAACCAATTAACCCTGTTGAAGAACCTGAAACAGAAGAAAAGGAGTTAGATATTAACATAAAAAATAACTTTAGAGCGCTTCTCTCTATGTATATTGATACCAATCCAGAAAAAAGACCCAAACTACCAAAAATAAGACCTAATAAGAAAACGAAGGAATGTTTAAAAATTGTAAATACTGAGGTTGTGAAAATTTTGGGTGAAGATGATGCCATAGAAAAAACTCAGACAGTGGTATACTGCGCAGCCCTCTTAACTATACAAGATATGGGAATTAAAGTAGACCAGGGACCAGGCAAAGAAAAAAAGGAACCAAAATGGAAAAAAAGAATAGAAGGTAACATTCGGAATCTCAGAAGTAAAATCACAAAGTTATGCACATGGGAGAAAGGAAACAGCAGTAAAAAACTAAAAAACGAGGTGAAAAAGTCTGAGAAGCAATAAAATAATTCGAGAGGACCCAAACTATCATGAAAAACTAGCTACGCTAAAAGACAACATAAAGCAAAGAATAGCGGTGTTGGGAAAAAGGTTAAGAAGATACAATAAAAGCTACAAAAGAAGAGAACATAACAATACCTTTTACAAGAACGAGAAACAATTCTACAAAAAAATGCAGGAAGGCAACACACAACATAAAGAACCACCTGAGGAAAAAGAGTTAGTAACATACTGGAAACACATATGGGAATCAAAAGGAGAACACAATAAGGAAGCAGTTTGGCTTAAGATCGAGAAGGAAAAGTGTAAAGAAATGGGCAATATGGAACAGACGGTAGTAACGGAAGAAGATGTTAGGAACGCAGTTATAAAAACAAAAAATTGGAAAGCCGCTGGAGTGGACTTAATCCATAACTATTGGTGGAAGAACGTGCAAGTTTGGAAACCATTAGCAGCACAAATCAATAGGCTCATAAATAATCAAGAGACACTACCACATTTCTTAACAAAAGGTATTACATTCATGATACCAAAATCCGAGAAGACCACCGAACCTAAAAACTACCGCCCAATTACTTGTTTACCAACTCTGTATAAAATCATAACATCGATTATTGCTGAAAAACTTAACAAACACCTGATACAACAACGAGTGATCACCGAAGAACAAAAGGGATGCAGACAGAGAACTCAAGGCTGCAAGGAACAATTGATTATAGATAGTATTGTAACTCAGGATGCAAGACATCGAATGCGAAATATCTCTGTAGCATGGATCGATTACCAAAAGACATTCGATTCTGTGCCACATAGCTGGCTAATAGAGAGTCTTGAGTTATATAAAGTCGACGAAAAGATCGTGGAATTCCTAAAAACATGTATGAGCTCCTGGAGAACGAAACTGCATGTGAACATGAATCATAGACCAATGACCACAGAGGAAATACCCATAAAAAGTGGAATTTTTCAGGGTGACTCACTAAGTCCGATATGGTTTATACTAAGCCTTAACCCTCTATCAAGAACCCTACGAAGATCCAATCTTGGGTACACGCTGAAAGCAGAGGACATCCGGTATTCAATGAGTCATTTATTCTACGTAGACGATTTAAAATTATACGCCAACTCAGAAAGAGACTTAAATCGGTTGATTGAAATAACCCAAAAATTTAGCGACGACATCAAGATGAAATTCGGGTTGGACAAATGTGCGAAACTCATAGCGCACCGAGGAAGGCCTAAAGAATATGACAACTTGGAAAACACCGGCATAAAATACCTCAACAATGATTTATACAAATATCTAGGATATGACCAACAGCTAGTCATCAATCAGAGAGAAACAAAACAAAAGCTGAAGACGGTGCTAGAAATAAGATTAAGAAAAGTCCTACGAACTGAACTTACAGGGAAAAACAAGATTAAAGCCATAAATACGTGGGTGATACCGGCCATTGGATACTCATTTGGAGTCATAGGATGGTCTAACACTGACTTAGAGACACTGAACCGGATAGTTAGAGTGAAGTTAACTGAACATCGTATGCGTCACCCTGAGGCCTGTACAGAGAGACTTTACGTCCCACGACATATGGGAGGCAGAGGATTTGTAGACATAAAGGAGCTCTACTACAAACAAGTTGTTAAACTCAAAAAGTACTTCCGAGAGAAAGCTTCATCGTCTCCACTACATGAAGCCATTGCAGCACTGGATAAACACTCAGCGGTCCGTCTTGGCGAGGAAGAAGGGAGAGAACTGCGAAGTGCCAATGATTTAAAAGACCAGTGGTTGGCTAAGCCCCTGCATGGAAGATATCCCAACCAACTCTCGAAGTCATGTCAGGAAACTTCCACAGAATGGCTACGAAAAGGTTACCTTTATGGTGAGACTGAAGGATTCATAGTAGCAATTCAAGACAACGTTATTGCTACAAGGAATCACATTAAGTTCATCCACAGAGTTGCTATTAATAACGATCTATGTCGAATGTGTCACAAGTATTCAGAAACAATTGAACACATCATAGCTGGCTGTACACTTCTAGCGCCGACAGAATACTTAAAACGACACAACTTAACAGCCAACATAGTCCATCAGGAGCTGGCGATATTATACAACCTCCAGCAACAACGTGAACAATATTTCAAATATGTACCATTCCCTGTATTAGAAAATGATGCATACCGCTTGTACTGGGACACCACAATCCTCACAGATAGGCCAATAGCGAACAACAGGCCGGATATAACAGTGGTGAATAAGAAAGATGAGGTGGGCTTTTTTATCGATATCGCACATCCGAGTGATCACAACCTGGAGAAGACAGAAAGAGAGAAGATCAATAAATATTACGAACTTTCCGAAGAATTCCGAAAACTGTATAAATTAAGATCGGTTCTTACCATTCCATTAGTCATTTCAGCTACTGGGCTAACAACGAACAACTTAAGGACAAACCTAGAAAAAATTAATATCACAGACAAAGGCATACTCACAACCATGCAAAAGTCAGTGATTTTAGAAACGTGTAGGATGGTGAGGAAGACACTAAACTTGCCAGAACATATCTCAGCCTAAACACCAAAGTGGAATCCGCGGATGTTAACTGTCGAATCAACACCACAATTTAGTGATTGGTAAACTCAACCCCACTAAGTTGATAACCCATTTGGAGAAGGAAAAAAATAAATAAATAATAATAATAATAATAATAATACTCTGTCAAGATGGTCGTCCTAATAATCGGCGTACTCGGAGGGATGAAGCCTTCGCTGCTCCCAGAATTGAAGATCATACCGGCCTGTCAGAATTCGGCAGAATGGTTGGCAGGCCAGATGCAGAAGGCGTCCCTTCGTCTACTTAGGGCACACGATTTAGGTATTTGCAGTCACTAACTCCACAGGTCGTGGAGAGTGGCTGCAAGGAATTCGCCGGCGCGGCTACCGTGAGGTGTCGGAGGCCACGGAAGTCCTGTCCGGCAGCGGGCAACCCGAAAAAAAAAAAAAATAATAATAATAATAATAATAATAATAATAATGTTTATTAACCACTAATGATACAAAGTTGTATATATGGTAAGTCAATTACAAAATTGGAAAAAATATAATATAAAATATATCAGAGACAGTAGATACATTTAAAGAAAAAATGCAGATACTACACTTTATTGTATAAAAATTGGCGAGAATGTCAATACGAGTAAGGTATTTAAAAAGATAAATACATGGACAATAATAAATACAAAATTACATATTAAAAAACTGGTTTACACTATAAAAACAATTTTCAGTTAAAAATAATTTAACTTTGCCCTTAAATAATTTATAAGAATTAACATCCCTAATATCCTCCGGTAATCCATTATAGAGAGCTACTGCATTATAATATACTGATTTCATGTACAGAGCTGTTGAGTGATGAGGAGGCCTTAGCATTTTTCGACATCTTGTATTGTGAGAGTGTTGGTCTCCATTTAGTACAAACTTAGTTAAATTTAATTTAACAAATTTCAATACAGACAAAATGTAAATGAATGGAACAGTAGTTAGTAATTTGTTATTAATAAAGTATTGCTTACAGCTATCTCTTAGATTGATTTTAAAAATGGTTCTGAGTATTCGGTCACAACTTAAATTAGCTATCCAACGATATATCATATGTCATATTTATCTCTAGAAAAAATTTTTAATTTTCGAAACATTCAATATATTTGTGAGGAGGCCATGGAAAACTATTAACAACAACAACACTTCTTATAATATAAAATAATTTTGCCAAAAATAGGAAAACTAAACAACAATAAACGTTCGAATTGCCTTCCATTGACATCTATTCATTTTTGATATCTTCTCCTTACAGCATTTGTTGCATTTCCAATCATGACAGAAGTTATGGTCCAAAATGCAGCTAATATTTTGTTTTCCAATTCAACTACGTTATTAAAACGTTCTCTATATATAATATTTGTTAGATAACCCCAAAGCCAACAGTCGGCACAGGTTATATCGAGAGATCTAGATGGCCACAAAATAGGACCATTATTTCCTCAAAATTAAACAATATCTAAACTACTTTGTTGTCTTAATGTCCACTTAGCTAAATTAATTGTTAATTATCAATTTAGTTAACCCTTTCACTCACCATGTCCCTCCTCAGGGACATCAATTTTAATCCCTTGTGATATCGTGATTTATGCACATATGTACCTGATGTCACCATGTACCGATCAAGGGACTTTTATATAATGCCCAAATCAACATCCAATGACATCTAGGTGACAGATGCGAAAAGTTAACACTCATGTATGTTTAGTTGTCTGACCATATCAGAAACTGTCAAAACATAGTATTGTTACGTATGGTTTTAAGTGATAAAAAAAGTGGATTAATTAAAAATTTGTTCATTACTGGTAAGTATAAGAGTCATTGTTTGTTTGTGCAATATTTTTGTATAATATTGGGGTTTCGGTTATGACTAGGATTTTTTCAAAATAACATGTCCCTTACAAGGGACATTCGTACTTCATGGATGTTTTATTGAATTTTTGTAATATAATTTTTTAAAAAGGTCGACTGAATTCCTGATCTTTGCTTCATTAGTGAAGAGAACTTGGTCTAATTCATTGTAGATTGCGCCTACGTATTGTGTTTTAAATAAAGAAAACCCACTGTATGTCACAGTACTCGGGGAAACCTACTGCGCATCCATTGTATTCGAGGAAACCCACTGCGCATCCATAGTACTCGGGGAAATCCACTGCGCATCCATGGTACTCGGGGAAACCCACTGCACAGCCATTGTAGTCGAGGAAACCCACTGCGCATCCATTTCACTTGGGGAAACCTACTGCGCAGCCATGATACTCGAAGAAACCCACTGCGCATCCATAGTACTCGGGGAAACCCACTGCGCATCCATTGTACTGAATTCTTGGATAGTATACCGTAATTATGCAGTCGAACTTTACGTTCCCCAAAAAAATATACTTGATTTATTAGGGTTCCGTCAGAATATTGCAGAATAGTTGATTCTAAAATAGGCCAAACCAAAAAGAGGTAGACCTAGTCTAGCAGATCACACAAATGCACCACAATGCTCACAACAACAAAAAAAAACGAAGTAAAACCACTTAGAGAAATGAGCTATGATCATTATCCTGAAGTTGATAATAAAAAAGAAAGTACAAGGTGCAAGTTGGAGTCATGCAAAGGAAAAACACATGTATATTGTACTAAGTGCAACGTACATTTATGCCTTCTAAAAGATCGTAACTGCTTCTTGAAGTTTCGCAAACAATAATATTGTCATTTTTTTAAAACTTTTGTTAATGCTTATTGTTTAAGATTTTGAACACAATGTTCAAAACTGTTATAACTTTCCTTTATTTCATGATTTCTTATTGAATCCTATAAAAGATCCACGAAGTCACTATGTCCCTTGTGAGGGACATCCTTTAAGGACGAAATGGAAGGACCTAGCGTTATTCCTGTGCCACTAAAAATCATTAAAAAATTGTATTAAAATGAACCTCAGATTTTTCTGAAAATTATTTTTGGTTCGTGACTGAAAGGGTTAACTTAGCTAACTAAACATCGGTAAGCTAGTCCTGAATGATATATAAATGCCTAATCCAATCCTCCCCAAATTGAGCATTTAAATAATTTCGTATTTCATTTGACGTATGATCTGGGGCGCCATCGTGTTGGTAAACTAATCTATGTCTTTAAAATTGTCTACAAAGGGCTCTATTTCTTGTCATAGAATGTTAATAAAATTTTCGGTATTCAAATTATCGTGAAAAAAATGAGAACCTATTATTTGATATCCAATAAAACCACACCATACACCAAACTCAAATCATCCTTGACGATTAACTGTAGGGGTTACGTGCAGATTTTCATGAGCCCAATGATGGTTATTGATTACCGATTAAAAATTCCGGCATTGCTTATTAGTACAGTGAATGAAGATAAAAATCAACTATTACCTCTGATTTCGGTGAACCTCCATCGATTTGCATGAAAATTTGGGATTGAGTATATTTTACCCTCAACTTCAAAAGAGACATATGCTCGACTTGCGCTTTTTGCATTTTAGGGGTGAAATCCACTCCTTTTGTTAAAAATGGGAAAAAATGCAGATTTAAGCATTCTGGCATAAGTAATCTCGTTTAATTAGATAAAATAAATATTTTTCAACACTTATATGCATGATTTATGATTTTAATTAATTTTTCAACCCTTTTAGCAAATTAAAACTTAAATCGAAAATCATGAAAAAATCATTTTTTGTATTTCTGAAATATGAAATCGCATATTAACATTACACAAACGGTTTGTTTAATGTTTATGATATAATTTTTGGTTGACTGTGAAATTTCAACCCTTAAAAACCACCCCCTTAATGTAGAATCATTGAAAAAATTGGTTTCAAGAAACTTTAATCATTTGAATAATACATTACTGAATTGAAATCTCATTTACTGAGTATTAAAGTAATTATTTATTTATTGCGAAATTTTCCACCCTTAAAAACTACCACTTGTCATAATAATAATGGAAATTTTTTTATCAGCTTTAATAGCTTTAATTATTTAGAATCTTTTTTATTACTTATGATAAACTTTATTAATATATTTCAAACTTTATTAATATTATTCTTTCCACATTCCCCAAACTACCCTTCGTGCACAAATTGATGAAAAAGCATAATTTAACGTTGGAAACAATTTTTTCAGTGCTTATGTGACATAAAAATTTAATTTATTAATTAAGAGGAAAATGTATTAAAATAAATATTAAAATATATGAAAAGTTTATTCATTTTTTATTTAAATAATGTTTCATAAATTAATCAAATATTAATTGTACATTAAATTTAATTTTTCACTCTTCATCAGAGCTCTCTTCACCAACTTCTCCTTCTTCATTAATTGGAGAGCTATTTTGGCAATTGTCCCCACTGCATGATCCGCAGGTTGCATTGCAAAGTAACCCTACTGTTCGACACCCGCAAGAAGCGCCGCATATATTGTGAGCATGTACCTATCGACACGTCTACTTCTTACTATCTATCTTTTTTCCTATATATGCATACAAAATCTCTGCTCAAAAAATTTTTCCAAAAAAATGTTATTGGTTTTTTTACAATAACTCCGTTAATTTTTATGATATCAGGTTCATCCAAAAACCATTTGAAAGGTAATTTCAAGGGCTATAAGATCGTATTAAATTTAATCTTTTAAAACCCTTATTTTTTAAAAGATAAAAGGTTAAAGGGCCCCGGTTACATGGTTCTCGCAGTAAAATTTAGGCTTTAAACGTTTCTATCTCGGTTATTTTTTATCCTACAAAAATTTAAAAAAACTGAAATCTTTGTTAAAAAAAACCTCAAATTTCGTTCTGTATTATTTTTTACATATATCGAGTATTTTTGGAGTTATTATCAAAAGAAAATGAAATTTACGAAAATTTGAAAAATTCTGATTTTTTTAAATCATATTTTTTTTCAAAAATATGCGTTCTAAACCGGTCAAAATTTTTAAAGTCATTACTTATGCTAAAATAAAGAAAGTCTTATAGGGATTACTATAAATTTTAATTTTTGTGGAAATGGCGCAGGTTTTATTTTTCACTTTTTCCTAAAAAATTCGAAAGGGTCCTCTTATTTTCATCATAACTTGCTTAATTTTGACGCTATCAACTTCTTCTACAGCTCATTTGATAGGTATTTCTGAGTACTTTGAAAAGTGTTCAGTAAGTATATTTTATAAAATGCATCGTTTTCCCGTTATTTAAGCTTGAATACTTAGATTTGAGTACTCGCCGAAAAAAAATATACATTCAATTACCTATAGCTCACTTTGAATTAATATTAAAAGGTTTTTTAAGGAAGGAATTTATTCGTTTTTTTATTAGCTTCAATTTTGGTAATGACAACTTTTTTGTAAAAACTTATAGTTTTTGAGTTATTTATGAAAAACCGCTTTAAAACATGCATTTTTTTCACGAAAAATCAAAATCTTTGATCTTTAATAACTCAAAAAGTATTGATTTATTTTAATAACTTTATATAACAAATTTTGCTTAGAATTGATCCCTCTACCGATTCCTGGGGTTATTTTTCATAAAATAATTTCCACCCCCGAGAAGGGGTAGCATCCACCCCCAGGGTAAAAGCGCAAGTTGGCACTATGTCACTTTTGTTTCTTGAGGTATCCTCCAACTACTCACAAATTTTCATGAAAATCGATGGAGGTTCAACGAAATCGGAGATGAAAATCTTCAGTGACTGTACTATATATGGGCCTCGTCTGTACATATAATTGTTCCTTCAAATCCCGTCACTTCATTGCACTGACGCAAAAGCCACTGGCAAAAATCGAGACGCCTTTGAAAGTCGTTTGGGTATAGATAGTGACTAATCCTAATTTTATAGGGTTTGAATTTATTTTTTTTAAGCAACGCAACGCAGTTGTTTTTTGGATTCCTATATTTTCCTGTATCTCACAAGACGATATATTAGGATTTTCTCTTACAGTTTCTAAAACAATATTTTCTACAGCTTCTTTACCTGCTTTATTATATATTTTTGCTCGACGTTTTACAAATGATCCTAACTCTTTTAAGTTTTGTTGTAGCTTTTTGAATATTTTTATGTCTGGCTATCTTTTTTCTGGATATCTAAAAATATTGTTTAGGCGGCACTTTTGGCACAAGTTTTGCTGTCTATACCTTACCTATTAAAATAAAGCTCGGGAGCTAAATTTCAATCTTCTCCGCATTCTATAAAACACTTAATCATATCATATTTTTCACCATTACTGAATTGAACCATTTTTAACAATGCTCACTCACAATTAACACTTTTTTTACCACGACCTTCTCAATAAATATTAGAAATGCGATAAATATGCATAGATGTCAATGGAAGACAATTCGTTTATTGTAGTTTCATTTTCCTATTTTTGGCAAAAATATTTTTATATTACTTATAAGAAGTGTTGTTGTTGTTAATTGTTTTCCATGGCCTCTTCGCGAATATATTAAACTTTTCGAAAATTAACCACTTTTTTAGACATAAATATGACATGTGATATATGGTTGGATAGCTAATTTAAGTTGTGATCTCCGATTAAAGAACTTATATCCAGATACATAACAGGCTATCTTTTCACTATATACCTTGTTTGCTCCCAACATAGTCACATTATATGTCCATTAAAAAGAATAGATGAACATCACATTCCATAGGCAACAGTGGCGCTGTGTGTGTAGAAAATGTGTAGAATGGTAAATATTTTCATTAAAATGAATTATTGCAATTCCTGCATTACCGGCTCTTTATACAACGTGATGTAGGCATACGATATAACAGTAAGATAATACAGTAAGATAAATATGTATTGAAAGGATATTAAAATTTAATTGCTATTCACTTTATAACTGTAAACTGAACTTCATCATGTTACGACTATGGAACGATCGATTTTCTTATTTTCTAAACTGCTTTCTGCAAACGGCACAGCATTTAACCATTTTGCACTAAATATATTGTCACTAAACTGTGTAAATATGAATAGAGAATATTGTTTAGGTATTAAGCAAATCACAACTTAAAATAAAAAGACTTCACCACATTTTGATCGAAAAACACTTATTAACATTAATGGTGGATACTGTCAAAAGTGTCAAACTGAGATTATGATAATCGAACTTACCGATCGTGCCCGAATCGGCCGCGAATAGATCGACTAGCCAATCAAGAACTTGTGGGAAGAAGTGCCTTAGATTGTAACTATCTCAGCAACATACAAATCAGTACAATTATGTATCTAGATATAAGTTCTTTAATCGGAGGTTGTGATCGAATAATGAAATAATCTATATTTAAAAAAATAAAAATTATGTCTATATCTCGAAGATTGAGGCATGCATAATTTTCTTTTTATCTGCAACGGATTCTACTCAAAAAAGTGTCTTAAGAATGTGTTACTCGATTTTCGATTCGACACTTTTGGTAATTGAGATATAGAGGTCATCAAAAAATGCCAATTTTCCAAAAATGCTCTGTATCTCGGTAATCGGAAAAGATAGACGGTCGCGGTTTGCGCCGTTGTTTGTTTCTCGAAAATCGAGCTCAGGACACCTATATTGGTTTTTGTTTATCTGGCATAGTTTTAGAGACAATCCCAAATCCCATCTAATTTGGTCCACCCTGTATTGTTATGTTATGTTATGTTATGTTAAAGATTGGATTTCAAAAAACAATTCCTAAAAATTCCAGATCTTAGGGAGTTTTTGATTTTAAAATTCATATTTAAATATGCATTTTACGAAAACAAGTAATTTACAAAGGAACTGAAGACACCACAGAAATGTTTTTGAAAAATTTTATCAACTATTTTGTTACTTAACAAAATGATTGTTTACAACCATTGAAGGTTAGCTTTTTATAAGACAATATTCATATTTATATTTCGGAATAAACTAAAGCATATAATAAAACAAGTCTCAGCCACTAGAATGCCGATTAGCGCGCCTCTCGCCTGTAAGCTAAACTAGGAATATAAAGTAAGCGTGATCTACTATAAACACGTTAATTGAACTAGGCCGTAATTAAACTTTCAAAGCTGTAAACAAGTTAGTGAAACGAATCCCGTTTCGAAAGCCAATAATGAAACTAATACCGAATTTCACTACGCTTTTGTAAATATATAATCCATACTGAATAATGATACTGAAAGACACGTATGAAAATAATCTAGAGATATTCACACTCGTATAGTAAACATTACCACATATTGTATACAGTGTTCATTTGCATTTTTACTATCTTCTGGTGACGTATCATGTTTTATGTCCAACTCAATAAAAACAGTTAGCGGCAATTATAAACATACTTTTTCGTGCAAAATAATTTTATGATTGTCAGTTTAAACTGACAATTATATACCGGGTGATTCAGTTTGGTATTCGCCCCCCTGTATCTTTTTTATTTTAACAGAAAACTACAATAAACCATATATATTTGTAAATCGTTTGTCAAGCTTTATCGAATGACGTACTTAAATCATCTCTTTGATCACATATGCCAAAATAGTGATAGTCAACTTTTTTTTTCAAATGGTATGCTATACATTTTTTTGCCGATTATTGTAGAGCTTCTCTTTCTGCATTCAACCATGTGAAAAAAGTATACACTTCCATAAGGAAAATTTCGAGAAAATTAATCAAATACGAAAAAACTTCATTTAAAGGTTTTGTTTCTGATTCAACATAGTTAGCTATGGAAACAATTGAATTTTGTCATTGTTAGTAATGTCAAATTGAAAATACTGTTATTTGTGACTGTGTTATTCGTTTTTGTTTTATGTTATACTTCTAAATAGATTTACACAATGGTATCTTACACTAATGAAGAAAAATTGGACATGATATTAATTTATGGAGAGTGCGGAAAAACAGTAAGGCAGCCAAACGTTTATATCAAGATCGCTTTCGAAATAGGCCGGTACCATCAGACAAAATGTTGGCAAAATTGGCAAGAAATATGAGCGAAAGTGGAAGTTTTGAGAAAAAAAGAAACTTTTTTAAGCCCAGAACTGCATGAGATGAGGAACATACAGTTGCAGTTTTAGCCCGTGTTTTCGTAGACCCGCATATTATTCGTCAGTTAGAGACAGAAACTGATATTTCATATTCTTCAATTCAAAGAATTCTGAGACAATAAACTGCGACCATATAAAATACATTTACATCAGGGCTTGCTTCCAGGAGATTACGAGAGACGTCTACATTTTGTAGCGTGGTTGGCAGTTGCTCAAGAAATGACTATTAAGATCGCATCATGTGGTCAGATGAATTCCGTTTCCATAATAATGGAATTATCAATAGACATAACTGCCATTATTGGTCGCAGGATAATCCTCACTGGCTTCGGGAAACTAATTTCCAAAATATCTGGGGAATTAATGTATGGTGTAGAATTCTCAACGGACAAATTATAGGACCAAAGTTTTACGAAGGCACGCTTACTGGAGAAAGATATCTACAGTTTTTAAGAGAAGAGTTGTTAAATTTCATAGAAGACGTTCCATTACATATTAGACATAACATGATATTACAACAAGATGGGGCACCGCCACATAATGCTATAATTGTAACGAATTATTTAAATGCAGCTTATCCAGGTAGATGGATCGGAAATCGTAGTGAGGGAGTCAAGTGGCCTGCCAGATCACCAGATCTCACACCGTTAGATTTTTTCTTTGGCCATATCTAAAAGAAAGAGTGTATTTTACACCTCTGAATGATGTCGAAGATCTTAAAAATAGAATACAAACTGAATGCCGCAGATTAAATGTTGAAATTCTTCAACATGTATGTACCCAAGGCGTAATAAACAGAGGACGATTATGTTTAGAAGCGAACGAAGGACTCTTCGAACATATGAAGCAATAAATAATGTTTTTATTTTCTTAATTGTTAGTTAGTATTTTTAGTTTTTTTATTGGTAATTGTTATTTATTATTAGTTGTTATTTTAAATATTATTGTTTGAGTGTTATTATCTTTAATTAACTAAAGATACGACATTAAATGTTATATAAAAATGAATTACATAATTATTTAAAAACAGAACTTTGTTTGGTCAAAACACTAAACTTTGTTTCGAAATTTTTACGCCTCATCAGTGCCGTACACAATCCTCATACAAATCCTTCTCTTTCGAATCTGATTGGCCTAGTTGGTACTAGTTACATTACTTACAATGTCAAAATTCAATTGCTTCCTTGGCTAACTGTGCTGATTCAGAAAAGAACCTTTGAATGACGTTTTATCATATTTTATTAATTTTCTCGAAATTTTCCTTGTGTTGAAGAATGAATTTCAACATTTAATCTGCGGCATTCAATTCGTATTCTAGTTTTAAGATCTCCGATGTCATTTAGAGGTGTAAACTTTTTCTTTTAAATAGAACCAAAGGAAGAAATCTAACGGTGTTTAAAAACGTTTCTTTTTTTCTCAAAACTTCCACTTTCGCTCATATTTCTTGCCAATTTTGCAAACATTTTGTCTGATGGTACCGGCCTATTTCGAAAGCGATCTTGATATAAACGTTTGGCTGCTTTACTGTTTTTTCCGCACTCTCCATAAATTAATATCATGTCCAATTTTTCTTCATTAGTGTAAGATACCATTATGTAAATCTATTTAGAAGTATAACATAAAACGAAAACGAATAACACAGTCACAAATAACAGTATTTTCAATTTGACATTACTAGCAATGACAAAATTCAATTGTTTCTATGGCTAACTATGTTGAATCAGAAACAAAACCTTTAAATGAAGTTTTTTCGTATTTTATTAATTTTCTCGAAATTTTCCTTATGGAAGTGTATACTTTTTCCACATGGTTGAATGCAGAAAGATAAGCTCTACAACAATCGGCAAAAAAATGTATAGCATACCATTTGAAAAAAAAAGTTGACTATCGTTATTTTGGCATATGTGACCAAAGAGATGATTTAAGGACGTCATTCGATAGAGCTTGACAAACTATTTACAAATATATATGGTTTATTGTAGTTTTCTGTTAGAATAAAAAAGATACAGGGGGGCGAATACCAAACTGATTCACCCGGTATGTAAAAATATTCTCGTTTTTATTTATTCAATGATAATTCGTTACATCTGGTTCATTATATACAATTCTTACTCTACGCTAATAGATCTTTCAACGCTTACAATTATAAGCACAGCGTTCATCCGAGTCGAAATGGACGTTTAAGAAATATGATATTTTAACAGTAAATATTATTTTATTTTAACCAGAGTCAGAGTCTGGATAAAACGGTCATCCAGAATTCTTGTTGAATTGGATAATACGAACAATATATCCTTTATAGTTTTGAGAATTTAGATGCGACATCGAACATTCATTTTTATTGTCATTGGTGCTTCCAGTGCCAAATTATAGTCCTTGCAATGCATGCCAAAACGGCGAAGCCGTTTCTAAGAAATACGTATATGATATTGTTTATTGTTTATTATTGTCCGAAACAGATTGGTAGCGCTATTTGCTGGAGATTATTCTAAATAAAAACACGAACAGGACACTGAATAGACTATGGATAGCAAAATAAAAAGCATGTGAGAATTTGTGATAAGGAACCTCCATGATGATTTAGAGGAAAATGCACTTAGTTTTTCGTAGCACTCAGAAAATACCTACACTAGGACCATTTAGCATATATTTTTACTGCTGATTCTAATAGAACGTTTCATGTTCAGTTAATGCACAAAAGAAGCATCTAAAATCCGAAACGTATAAAATAAATCTGAGCTTAACCTCAAAATTAATTAAATCTCCATATTTTTCTCTTTGTAATGATCACCGGACAAATCTTTTTCATTCTTAATTTCCATAATAAACAAAACAAACAGCTCAACACGACTTCTGGGTAAATAAATCAACCGAAACGGCAACTAACCTAACCTCAAACAGCACAACACAATCTGCCGGGTATCAGTCACTTCATGAACAGTCAACATATAATTTGCGGCAGATCGTGTAGAATGACTATAAACATCATGTGCCGAGACGACCACGGCGTTTCACGAAATGCCTGGGCATATTGTGCAACCTCAAGAATGTACATGATGTGCCGGTAGTTCATGTACTACCTAGGCTTTTCACGAAATGACATATTTCGTCAACAGATTGGGACAGATAACCGGCTCGGTGGCGCAGTGCTTAAGATGTTAGGCTTGCAAAATGGAAAATTAAAATAAATCCTAATAAAACTGAGTCAATAACCTTTAATAGGAAGTTTACCAACATAAAAACTATTATCAAATTAAAGATCGATGGGCTAGAAGTTGCGGAACGCAATACCATAAAATATCTGGGAGTCTCCCTAGACAAAAGACTATGTTTCGGCCCGCATATTACGCGGGCTATAAATTTGTCCTATGGGGCACTCTCTACCCTTTCGTCAACAGATGAAGTAAATTAACAACTGATAATAAGTTAATCTTATATAAGACAATTTTCAGACCTATCCTGCTCTATGGCTGCGTGGCTTGGAATGGAGCCTCCAACACGCAGCTGGGCAGGATACAAGTAACACAAAATAAGATGCTTCGTCTGTTAACCAATTCCCCTAGATATACGACAATAGAAGAGCTCCATAGGATAACTTCAATGCCTATGGTCATAGACCACATTAGGGAAATCTCCCAGAAATTTTTTACCCAGAAAATAGAAGTCTCGGATCTTACCCGGAATATTGCCAACCTGAGAAGTTATGATAACTCAACTCATACACACAAATTGTTTCACCAAAAACTTGAAATATATAACCTCAGAAGGCAATAATCCGGGGAAATTCCACAAAAAATCCTTTCTCAGTACCATCCTAAACCCGTAATATACCCCCTTTGAGGAATCTTGTATTAGGATAACAGAAAATATAAAATGTTTTTTGGAACAAAGCCATATCCTCTTAAGTGATATTTTATATATCGATAAATTTTGCCCTAAAAAATTACAGTTTGCTATAAAAACTTTAATTTTATTTACTGACGATAAGTAAACTTTCTTAAGCAGGTTTTTTAGGATTTTCTTTTCCTGCGTTACTGTCCGCACACTCACACACCTCTTTGAATTTATGCACTCCTAGTACCTGAAGCCTTGGCATAAGTAAATACAATGCATATAAACATTGGAAATATGCATATTTAACATAATTATAAAGAATTATAGAGCATTATCTCCCGGCTGCCACCAGCCATTGTTCGGGCGCATCACGCCAACGTGCGCCTGTTACGTCTGAGCAAAATACACACTGTGTTAATACTATACTTTTTGAGATAAAGAAATACCATATATAATTCTCATTTACATTGTACATAGAAAATTTTATAAAAAGCTTTTAAGGGTTAATGGTTAATGTTAGGCTTGCGACCACGGGGTCCCGGGTTCGAATCCTGGTTAGGGTATGGATGTGTAGTGGCGTTTTTCACGTGTTACCGAGATGGTAGCAGTGGGCTAGATTGCGGTTGTGTGAGAGACAACACGGTCTAGTCACTCTCCTCTCCTGAGTTCGAGTCTCAGCTGCGGCAGATGGCAATGTCGCAGGGAATGGGTGTTGTGATGTTGTCTATGTGTGTGTTCGTCCTGGTTGAGTGGTAGAATAGCCATCGGCTAAACTCCGCCAGGACATTAAAATAAATAAGGCGATTAAAATTTAAAAAAATAATAATATTAAAGTTCGTTCGCACCTGAGATGTACGGTATATTGCAATTCAATTTCGATATCTTGCAATTTTATGATTGAAGGGAATTATCTTCTATTAACAATATTGTTTCTGTAACATTTGGTTCTTGGATTAGTGATGACGGATACCTATTTTTTTACAAAGATAACCATAAATTACGATAGTAATAACCCATTGAATATTTTCTATGAAATGGTGAATGCGCAAGGTACAAATATGTTCCAACAACTCATACACCATATTTGACGCTCGTTTCGCTGACAAAGTTGGCGCCATTTGGAGATGATCATAACTAGTTTCAATAGGCTAGCAAATTTTGCCGATTTCGTATAAATAATTGAATTGACTAAAGTTGTACACATAATGCAAATTTTGTTAAGTACGTCTCTTCACCACCATGCGTTCAATCTCGTCCTTATTTATATTCCGAACTTCGTGCCTTTTCATTAAAACTAATTTTAATTATCTCCAGATGGAGCTATTTGTTAGCGAAACTCACGACGAGTGTTCAGTGTTTTGGATATGTTAAAAATCTTCAGGGTGACATCGTGAAGAACATTTAGCACTTTTTTTATTTGATTATCGGAAAGATCTTAAAATTTTAAGACTCTTTGCAAAAAACTATAATTTTCTGAGACCTGTAAATCGTCTAAAAAAAAATCATAAACATGGACCGTACCCGCCTTATCGAGTCTCAGCCGTGACGTCACTTAATATGAACCCGCTAGCCGAAGCAGCTAGCTACCTACAGTGCGTTATTCTTGTTTCATAATATTACAAATTGGTAATTCAAGCGTATGTGTTTAAACTTAAAAATGTCGGTTTATCAACTATTTTCACCGATTTATGTTAACAATGAATAATAGTGACGGTAAAAGGAATTATAAATATTGTATTGTTCCTGAGTGTCAAAGCACCACGGTAAAAACACCTACTAAAACATTTATTACCGTTCCTAGAGATTTAAAACTGCCAAATAAATGGCAATAAACTATAAAGAGAGAAAAGATTTATTATTAAATCAACTTATTATGTTTGTGAGGACCATTTCAATGTACATATCTATATGTTAAATTATTTATTATTAAATCCAGTATTTTTGAAACTTAAACGTAAAATATAATTTTTCTACACCTACTTAATTATATGACAATTATTAGCATTTTTTTGGTGAAAAATCGTACCCATAATTCACTGTAGTGAATTATCGATTCATAATTCACTTCATCCGGCCAATCACAAATACAAATTCAAAAATCATAGTTTCGCTGATTCAATGATATTTGAAATCGACCGCGATCAACTCTTGCTGCTGCGGCTGACAATCAACTCGGGTGGCAGAGACAAGTATTACGCCATACCGCCATATTGTTTGTTTACGTTTTCGACTTATCACGTATAGGTACTGATTAATACTATCAAATTTCAGTCTAATTTATTTGTTTAATAGGTGTAGAAAAAGCATAGTATTACATTCGCGATTATGGCCATTATTCACTAAGATGATTTGCGCCACTCGCCTACGGCTCGTGGGCTCAAACGTCATCTTCGTGAATAATGGCTATCATAGTCGCTCATATAATAATATACTATTAAAATTCTAGCAATTTTTATAAGTCTTATCAGTTCGGTTTAAAAATATTAGAGAAAAGAGCTATTTCACATTTCAACACTGAGCTATTATATAGGGTATAACGCAAATATATTTAAAAATATATATTTAAAATTATTAAATTTTAATTGTAGGGAATAATTGCAAATTTCTTATGCTTGTATCATAATATACTGTTATTAAACTTATTTCTTAAGTAATTATTACCTCTTTTATCATGTTTTTAATAAAATTCTTCAAGGCTAGCAATGAAAAAATCTAAAATACTATTTTATTTTTGGATCAAAAAAGAAAATTGCATGTATTATAAATTAATGAGCAATGTTCATATAAGAATAGGAAATTAACCAATTTCATCTCTGCACTAATGAGGTCATGATTTGGAAGATTCGAAGAGTCTGCTTTATTAAAGTTCGCTTCATACATTTTTCTTAATCACCACAAAAAATAATAATAGTATATTATTCAACGAGCGGTAATGTAGGTAACAACTCACGCAGATGAAGTTTACAGCACGAGCCGCAGGCTCGTGCTGTAATTCATCAAGTGCTTTATGCTTTATAACAATAAATATTAAATTGAGAAAATTTTGTTTAAATTACTAAAAATTCAAATTCTTTATTCAATTTTATAGCCATACAATTATGGATTAGTTTTGTCAATAAAAGAGAACAGAAATGAGCTATACAGACATAAATATACATTATTTTGTCAAGATTAAGGTAAAATACTGAAAAAAAATGTATTTTTAGTTATAAAAAAAATTAGATACGTTAAGTTGTGAATAAACAAATATATACAGGAAATAAAGTTTTACAATAAAAACATTTACATTAAATATAAAAAACATTTACAAATAGTGTAAAAAAGCTAATAATTATGACGTACGTAGATATAATATATACATTTTCACGAAGATCATGTATTTCTGAAATATTCCTCAAATTCTTTTAAATTATAAAACCATTTTTGCAATAATATTTTTTTTTACTTTTTTTGTAAATATTGGCAATGATTTAATATTTTTTAATTCAGGAGATAGCATATTATAGTACGTATAACCGGCAAAGTATGGAGATTTTTTATAAAAGGTGTGATTTTTGTCGATGTAGATATTATTTTTTATTTCTTGTAGAGTATGTATGGACATCTGCAGGTTTTTTGTGACAATCATTGATAAATGAATATTACTAATTTTAATAAATACTGAGTTTGTTTATTAATAAAATTAATTGTAAAATTTAATTTTTGTACACACTTTTATATTTGTTCTGTGATTTTTCGGGTAATAAATTATATATTGTATCATTAGCTACTTCATTCTGATGGTGTACATATTAGTTCATCTTCACTAAACGAATTCATCACATTTGGTACAATTATTACTTTTGATTAGAAAACGTCGAAACTATTCAAACATGATAAATCACCTTCCTCCCCTAAATAATAATGGACCGTTTTATTTCGCCGTATCGGAAAAGAATTTCTCTCGGACAGAGCCCACTTTCTTCGTGTCGCGCGTATCGCATCGATTGGACAGGCTAGGCATGAAGGTAAAGGTGATTGACTCTATACCTAGTGATTTATAATAACTCACTCATTATAACTCACGCTATTTGATTATGGATACTATTAATTGTTCAAAAGCAGTTCATTAATTAGTATATAACCTAATAAGAATAGATAAAAGATGTTACCTAATTTAACGCACAGAACACTGAGAAAAACTCGACGATCTCAAGCAGAATGCATGACCGTTTATATGTTGTGCGACCGTTTAGTTTCCTATTAAATGACGTCACGATGTTAGCCGCACCGCGCTTCAAACTCTCTCTTTAAAAGTCGTATATTTCGAAAATCACGTATCGGATTCATCTATTTTTAAATAACACTTTATCCACAAGAAGTAACAACTACTAAATGAAATTCATTAAATAATGAGCCCATTGTCGCTCATGTTTACTGTTTTAAAAGGTGCCATTTCTTTTCTTTTAATTTTCAGATATATGTTAATCTCAGATAAGAGCGTAGACAAATACTTACACATATATATCATAACCATTTATATGTTAATAATAGGTTGTAATATAGCCACTTTTTAAAACCCCCATTATTAATAATTGTTAATCATTACTAGCACGTATGCCTGTATAAATAATTTAGAGTTAATTTATCTGCATGTTTACATATACATTATTGAACTTGTATTTCTTTATTTTATGCATGGGTAGCAGGAAATTGTGTATATGTATAGTCCTGTTTTAGTATACGTAGCAACTTTAATATAAAATTGTATATCAACTGAAAACAATTTGTACACACATATGCTATACAAAGTGTCTCGTATCATTATGTTCATTTTAGGGGCGTAAAGTAGACTCAATTGTAAGACTAAAAAACTCAAAAGCGTAAGTCGATTTTTATTTATTTCGAAGTTACAGATCATTGAATGTGTGAACAGTAAATAAAAAAATAATAATTAATTGCCCATTTTTCTCGCCCTCGAATTTTGTTTCAAACTAAGCTAAGCTAAGTTATTGTTAATGATGAGAACATCAACAAAAAATTTCAAGTTGAGCATATCTTTGTTTTTTGAGATATTAGGGATTAAAATTGTGATAAGCGTGATGTGATCTAGGATCTGAACAGTGGCGGATGGAGAAATTTCAATATTTTTTTCTCGTCTGTGGCGCATGTGATCCATACGAAATATGGGAAATAACATCTAGAGAAGCACTCCTCTAACGACCCCTAAAAAATTTTGAAAAAGAAGTTTGCGAAAAAATTTTTCAAAATTTTGATATTGTATTGGGGTAGTTTTCACCCCCTTAAGGCGTGTCTCGATTTCTTTGTGCGAGCCCTAGTCAACACCTTCGTTCATGTATTCAACCAATAGACTTATATTATATTTCTGTTTATGGAAGCTCTATGACTCAATAGCATCATTTTTTCCCATTTTCATCCTTATATAGGGGATGTTTTTGGCTCATCTCAATTAATCAATGGTTATACTACTACGGGAGCCCACCTTAAGTGTCCGTGCACCCCCCCCCCCTCCCCGATCCTTGGGGACGATGTTTTTCATAAAGATTAAAGCCTAAGGACCAATTTAAGACATGTCCTAAAAAAAAATTGGCTGCACTTTCAAAATGGCGTCCGTTTAAAAAAAAAACTAAAAAAGATGGAGAAAAACTTTCTGCACAAAAAACAAAGTGCATAAAACTTTCTATAATTCTGTTCCTATACAATATTTAGACAGGAGTTACCATTTCCCAGATAAATTATTCGGCTCTTAAAATAAAATTCAATATAAAACGTAATACTTTCAGTCGAATTGTAATTTGACACGGCGAAAATACATAACCACGATTTTATTGTTTTAAGTTAATGGGTTGGACATCCAAAAGAAGCCCTTATAGTTTGCCAACTGATGTCATACCGGATAAGGAGAGTGGGGGGTCGTAAAGTTGAAAAGTCGGTTTTTCGCGTTTAAATATAAGTCTAATAATCTGAGAGGAAAGTTCAAATGGGAAAGTTGTAGGTAATAAAAAAACCTATAAAATGAGCCCCCGAACATTAAGATAGCTTTATTAGGTCAGGAGTAAATTCATAAAAACCTAAATTTTGAAAAAAAATTTTAACTTAATATTTTAGAAAATTTTTTGAAATTTTACTAAAATATGTGCAATTTAGGAGAGAACATCTGATAAAAATTTCAGATCGATATCTGCATTATTTTTTGATATATTCAATTTTTTTGAAAAAAAAAAAAGGGTCTTCGAAAAATGACTATAAGTACTTCATTTTCTGTCAGATTTTGCTATGAGAAGAAAAATTCTATTCTTCGAGAGTTGTTCAATATTTACAAATTTCTTCTATATGGTCATTATTCAGAAAAAAGTGGTGAAAATTTAATTTGAAAAAATAGAACATTTTTTTGCATAAATAAATCCAATTAAAGTTAAATATCTTTTGAATGGAATGCAGTGTTTTTTTTAAGTTAAACCAAAAAAAACAGCCCTTCAAAATGGTAGACATGGTTTTTCGACACTGCATAAGGAACAATTTAAGACATGTCAAAAAAAAATGGCTGTACTTTCAAAATGGTGTCCGTTTACAAAAAAATGCAAATATTGTTTTTGTCATTTAACACAAAAACTAAAAAAGACGGAGAAAAGCTTTCTGCACAAAAAACAAAGTGTATAGAATTTTTTACAATTTTGTTCCTATACAATATTTGGATAGGAGTTTTACCATTTTCCAGATACCATTGTTACCGTTTTCGAGGTAAATATCTTCAAATTATAATATTATTATTATTAATTTTTTTCAGTTTATTTTATTTTTTGTTATGTTAATAATATAAAGTTATATTGACTCATTTATTTGGAAAATGGTAACTCCTATCAAAATATTGTATAGGAACAAAATTGTAGAAAATTTTATTCACGTTGTTTTTTGTGAAAAAAGTTTTTGTCTATCTTTTTTAGCTTTTTTGTTAAATGACAAAAACAACATTGGCAACAATTTTTTTTAACATATGGCCGCCATTTTGAAAGTACAGTCAGTTTTTTTTAGTACATATCTTAAATTGTTCCTTAGGCTTTAATCTTTATGAAAAAAATTGTCCCAAGAATCGGGCGGGGAGTGCACGTACAGCTAGGGAGGGCTCCCCGACTATACGGATTTTGCGATTTTAGATTTGAATTCTGTGTCAAAAAATCCTAAGAATATCTTGATTGCTCTGGCATAGCTGATGAGTATTCATTTTTTGGCCGGCTGTGTATTTTTCGATATGCTCCTATACCACATCACGCATATCACAACTTCAGTCCCTCATGTCTCAAAAACCAAACATATGCTCATCTTCAAATTTTGTATTCAGGATGTTCTCATTATTAACAATAATTTAGCACTTAGTTTAAAACAAAATTTGAGGGTGAGAAAAACGGCGATTTTTGGCCTATTTTTGGGGTCACTTTTTACCTTAGTCATCCGTGGGAATAAATAGGAAAAGATTTTTTTTACACTTTTTTTGTTCATGAAATTGCTTTAGTTATATACTGTGATTTTCAGTTGATATAACAAAATCATATCAATGTGTTTTGTGTGTAGTTTAAAATTGCTTGCAATATATGGATTAGAGTTTTCGATCCTGCTGAACAAGGTACATACACTATGAATACATTTAATTATGAACTGCATACAAATTGGTGTTTGTATAGTTAGTTGTAAATTATTATATTTTTGTATAGCATGGACAGGTTGAAATGTATTTTGTTGTCGGTAAAGGTTGCATTGAGAGAACATAATAATATTGAAAAGGGCATCGGAGCGTCAGATGATACAAAAATTTCGTTTTAGAAAAATGTTGTTTTTATAACTTTCAGCGCCTGGATACTAAAATGTTTAAAATACTCATAGGCTCAACTTGATCATAGGTCTTTAAGTTTTTGAGATACAGCTCAAAAAGTTACAAGCGAATTTATGAATATATTTAATATATCTTAAATTGCGGTACTTTCTAATAGTGTTTTAGAATGTTTTGTACTGATAAGATTTTTCGTTTTAAGAATGGCGTAGACAAAAATAAAAATTGAAAAATGTTTGCGAAAACATCAGAAAATTTCCTGTACGTTGTAATGCCGTGAATATTTAGGGTTCGAAGAATCATCATTTTTAAAAATTAATAAAAAAATCATTACTTACTTAATTTTATTAAAAATTTTAAAAATTATTATTTTTTATTTATTTATACTCCTCTACTTTCAATATAATTGTGATTTTTATATATTTTGTTCCAAGGGCCCTTTATTGCCACACGAAACAGACATCAATAACTATCTCGGCACCTTTTACCTTTCAAAAATATCCCGTTTTACGGTGTTTACATTGCTCAGCTGTAAAGATTGTATCAAATGTTCAATCATTATCACAACTTTTGTTTTCATTTTGTAATGAATTCTTAGAAAGTTTGGAAGCTATCTGGCGAGATTTATACTCTAGTCAAATAGGGAAAATTAGAGGGAAAATTGATGAAGTTCTGAAACTTGGCGGACGTTCATTACCGCCATATGTTAAACATACTAAAAGTCCCCAAGTCTATCTCTTGCGCTCGCGCCGCCATCTTGGAAAAATGGCGCTTCGTTTCAGTTTTTGCTTATATCTCTCTAACCATTAGCGACATCGAAACTATGTTTATATAAAAAAATAAAGCTTATAAAAATTTTCTGCAAAAAATGTGACGGGCATTTTAAAAGTTGTTGAAAATTTTACGACAACATAATGATATGATACTTTTTTCTCTACGAGCGATATTTACAATTTTTGAAATATGTCGATGAAATGCAATTTATTCTGCTTTCGTATTTCCAAACAATAGATACGAAAAAAATGCATATAACATTTTTTGTAGAGAATTTTATAAGCTTTTATATAAACATAATTTCGATGTCGCTAATAGAGTTAGAGAAATATAAGCAAAAAACTGAAATAGAGCGTCATTTTTCCAAGATGGCAGAGCGAGTGCAAAAGATAGAGTTAGGGACTTTCAGTATGTTTAATAGTGGGCCATAATGAACATCTGTTCCAAGTTTCAAAACTTACCAGTTTTTCCGTCAAACGTCGAAATTTGTTCTAATTTAACTAGAATATTAATGTTACTTAGAAAGAGACTGAAAAAGAAAATTAGCCAAATCCATGTAAAAGCACATTCCCCATGCTTACCCGGCTACGGCATTTCGCCGCCTACAATTTTGATCAGTTTTTACTTGTTGATGCTGTTTTCGAATTCCCTTTGGTTGCTTTTCGTCGTAATCATTCGATGAATGAATATTTTAAAACGGATAAACGACACAGTGATACATTTCATCACTGAAAGTGTTTCCTTCATCCGCTTCCATCAATAAATTAACTTGTCTGGTTTCGACCGATCTAACTAACTTTTGCACTTCGGTTAACGGAATTATATCGCTTCCTTTTTGTCGATATTCTTAAGTCCAAGTTGATTTTATGTTTATCAAAACTCTCAATATTTTACGATTAATTGACATTGTTTGTCAGTTAGAAGAAACGTAAATTTTCATAGCAGTAATTAATGGCAATATTTAAACTTACAGTTTGGTTCTCTACAATCACTGATCGAAAGATAATTTTAACGATGTCCTATAGTGTAAATCTGAATGCCTTGTAGTTAACATTAGTTACGTGCGGATGAAAACAAAAGTTGATATTTCTGTGTTCTCTTACGCATATTGGTGCACTAAAGTAGCAAAACATAATTTATAATGAGCTGAATTTCAGATTTAATTTCTTTAATATACAATATTCTTCATCATTCCACAATGAGCTTCGTCCGCCACCTTGGAAAAATGGCACCCATTTTACTGTTTCTTGATTTGTGGTTCTACAGTAAATTTAGAATACAGAAATAAGGAACCAAAAAGAATAGTTCTGAGTTTTGTAGGCGGAGTTTGTCCATACACAACCCTGAAAGTCGATAGTAAAATTTTCGTTGGACGAGAATCTTATGCCTTTTTGCTTTACAATTCTTTAAATGTTCTCTCACTGTGTCCTTAAAAAATAGTATTTAGTAATATAGCATATTTAAAAAGTTTCAAAAACGTTGTTTTAGAAGAAGTTATAATGTGTAAATATACTAAATAATTTGATCTTTTCAACGAATGTTTATACAGGGTGTTTCATGAAATAAACGAAGTTCGAAACGATGTCGAGTTAAAACTTGTAAGAAAAAATATTTTATCTAACTGTCATTAAACTAATTATAAAACAGGTATTCTAAGTAAAGCAATGATCTTGTTCCACAAGAGTATCTATTGTTAATGCATGACAATAATTCGCCCCCACGTACCGGCTGAGCTGCCAGATATTTTCTAGAAACAGAATTTGTCCCTGTTCTGGAGTGGCCTACATGCTCGCCGGATCCCAATTCCATTGTACGTTTATGGAACAAGAAAAGAAAGATTCGAGCTCAAATTATTAATCCAGGAAATGCGAAGCAGCTTACTCAAGCTTCTCTGAAAGAATGAACAAATTCAAGTAGAAGTTAACAATTTGATTAAGAGCATATCTCTTCGAATTGAGGCTTGTAGTAGGACTAGAGGTGACAATACTAATTATTGAAGTGTTAAAAACTTATTTTTCATTGATATACTTCTTGTCCTATATTTGTTTCTGTTCTGTAAAACTAAGAATTATTTTTTATTGTTGATTATTTAAACTGGATTGATTATAGGCCTTTTACGTTCCATTCTATTTTTTTCAGTAATATATACCTATGAATTAGAAATATTCCGTTGTCGGGGTTAGTTGTATTTCAATACAATGTCCGAGGATACAACCATTGAATCTCAGTCCAACGATGATGGAGGCGACCTCTTTTCGTTATTTTCCGCTGAAATGATTGTTAATGAAGATGAAAATATTGAAGAAGTGGAAATAGAAGAGATAGACGGAGACGAAAAATAATCAACAAAATTATAATATAACTTGTAACTCATGGATTAGGCCTAGAGGGGACACCATGCGCCTTGCATTCTACCTCAAAGATGGTGCAGAAACAAATGCAGCGCAGTGCCCGAATTTTCTCAGCCCTATATCTCAAAAACTATAAAAATTTTGTATAGGACCTTTTTTATGCAGATTTATCTCACCAACAAATTTTATAACAACCAAAATTAACGTAAAACCGATAATTTACGAGATATTTGAGAAAAACTGATTGTCGTGGCCTTTAACCTTCTGTAACTTTTGTAGCCATCCAGTTGGCTTTATGGACTTTTGAGAAATTTTTTGTGGTGCCAAAATAAAGAGAATCCCGCTGGAAAATCTTCAGTTGGATTTTTTAAGAGGCTGATGTATAAAGGCTATAAAAAATGTACTTATTTTTATAGAATTTCGAAGAATATACTATAGAATGTTCAATAATCATATAGAAAATTCATCAATCCATCGAAGAATATAATGTTTAATCTAGCTTTGTATATTTATTTTATTGTTTTTTTATGTTTGTACAGTGCAAAGAAATATTTCACCACTTATTACAAAGTCAAGGAAAACTATGCTTTTGTATTATAATGAGAAGTATTGTTTTTCTATACTATTTGTTATCACCCTACCACTGATTTTCTTAAAAATTACCTTACTGTGATGTGAATAGTGAAAATAAGTTTTGTCTCGAAGTTCGTCAATAATTCTGCAACACCCTGTATAAATAACGTATTCATACATTTCTCCAATAGTTTTGTTCATTATTTTCAGTGCAGAATCATGAATATTCCTCCGCATAAATTTCCTTACACTCCTACTCTTTTTACAAAACACCTTTTTACATAAATTTCCATACCGAAATTCAACCATTACTAAACTTCCTTTAAAGCATTCCTCAATATAAATTCCTCGAGCGTCCCGGTCCAAATTTGTTTGACGTATTAATTAAACAGCAATAAAACAATGAAAAAAATAATAGTCGAGTCCCGATCCCAAGCAGCCACTTTTCATTATCTCAGTGTGTTCAATAACTCTTACGAAAAGTTGTCGTGTCTAAAAAAACTGATTTACACGAAAGCAATACTGTATGTTGTATATGTTTTAGTTTCGTTTCAAAAGCAACAGACAATATTATCACATAGTATAATTACGCCTAAAAACTATATAGTAACGCCGAATTAATTGTTAATTGTTAAAAGTTGTATAAAGTGAACGACAGAGAACATTGTTTATTATAGCAGATTTTATATTTGACAAAATATTTTGTAATATTTTTAGATGTTGTTAGATGAGATGTTACATTTGTTGAGCAATTGTTTAGAAACTATGTTGAAACACAAGAAAGCTGTCAAATTTACCAAAATTAAACTGAAATGATACAATACCAGAACCGCTAAGAAGAAAACCAAATCAATTATTACGACATATGTTGAGAAATACAATCATATTTTTATTAATTTGTACATACATACTAAAAATAATCAAACACATTGTACAATGAGATTGAGTACAAATTTATTTTTTAAATGATCTATTAATTTAACGCACAAATCAAAATTTGAATACAGAGCTTAACAACAGACCTACCACAATAACAGTTTCCGACAAATCAGCCGAAACAGAATGTTAGGAACATTCCCAATTATTTTTTGTACTGAATAAACTACTTTTCTACATTCAATTTACATTTTCCGAATTATTTTTTGATACAAACACACACACACCGGGCGAAGGTTTCGTTGACAAACCACCAAAATAAAAACTATGTACGCCGCGGCGGGGGGCGCTTCACTCGCTAGCAGACAAGCTCGCCAAAAACAGCGCCAAAACAAACAGAAGCAGCAGAAACAAAACAAAGCCACAGAACTAACCAAACCACCACAAGCCAAACACTTCCAAAATTACACAGACTCCGCAGTTCCTAGACTTTCCCGGGTCGAGAGGGGGGCTTTGAAGCCTCCCATCAGCCAAAATGAGAGGAGGCACAGCACCTCGAATTACCACCTTAAAGAGCCCCACCAAAGAGCTCGTATCCGGGAGAGTCCCTCCATATCCATACCCGTTGTACAGAGCAACCAAATCCCCCAACCGCTCACTCCTGGCACTTTGGTGCAACAAAATCATCTACCCTTACACTCGACCCCCTCCCTTCAAAGTCAGCTACCCCAGATATTCATACCGGAAGGAGAGGGAAAGTTGGAGAGGAGATGCAGCTTCGTGCGGCAGGTGGAGGAGATGGAAAAGTGTCAGGAGCAAGGCCTTCTGGATAGATGCAATCACATTTGTAATTTCGAAATCAAGGATAAGCAGTGGGAGACAACTGCGAACTTTTACACCGACTACGATAGGGATGTGTTTGGGAGTCTCGATTATCCCTTTTCAGAGGTGATTGTTATTGCATGTAGTAGGATAGTTTTGGTATAGTTGTTTGTATATACTGTTATTAATAAATAATCCCCGTGCGATTGAAATAACGTTTCCAAGGCTTACGTTTTAATTATGGTAAGAATTATATTTTCCAAAACTTCTGAAGTAGTTTATTTAAAAAAATGATCGCAAAGGGCATAGGATGAGCATGTAAAATCTGCCCCCAAACAAAATTTTGTGGGTTTACCATAGGACACTGGGAAAATCATATTTAGGGTAAGCCCCAAAATTTTGTTTGGGGGCAGATTTTACATACTTATCCTGCTATAAAACCAATGCCTATAATTTTTGAATAAAACAAAATTCTTAGCAGTATATGGGTGGTGGGAAAATTTAAGATTAATGGTATATAAATTGGAAAAAATCGATTGGACTGCAACAGATAACCGGGGGTGCGAAAAGATGTGTTTTTTTACGATTGCTGACAAAAGTAGTCCTCCTATCGAAAAAAGTCTAATATAAAAGTTGTAGATAATTGAGAGATATACAACTTTTATTTGAACCGTTTTTGTACATAACCTCAAAAATACTGAGAAAAGCGCCAAAAACCAATTTTTTGGTTTTTTATTTTTATCTTCCACAAAAATAATTCGATTTTGATGGAAATCGGTGAAAATGTACATTTGTATGCCTCAATACGCTGTAGTTTTTTTGAGGCATAATGTTCATTTTTTGGTTTTTTTGCGAATTTAATTTGAAACAAAGGCCTAATTTTCAATCAAAAAAGTTGATTAACAAAGTTTGATTTTTAAAAATGGTCATTTCTAGCAATTTCTTCGGTAAAATTATTGTTTAAACATTTCGGTTTTCAGCAGTCCGAACCTTAAACGGTTAATTAAAGTTCCCTTATTACATATTACATTGAAATTACCGTTTTACACCACTTTCAACACTTTATTTACAATGGAGAATTAGTGACATTTACGGAAAAATCTATCATGAAAAAAGTGTTTTTTTGGTTTTTTCCATTTTTGACAATGTTTTTCCACAGTAATAGTATGATTTTTTTACATCATCTTTTCAACGAAAAAAATACCATCCTGAAATTTTCAAAAATCAAAACTTTGTTAATCAACTTTTTTGATTGCCTTTGCCTTTTTTTCAAATTAAATTCGCAAAAAAATCAAAAAATGAATATTACGCCTCAAAAAAATTACAGCTTTTTTGAGGCGTAAAAATATACATTTTCACCGAATTTCATCAAAATAGAATTATTTTTGTGGAAGATAAAAATAAAAAATCAGAAAATTGGTTCTTGGCGTTGTTCTCAATATTTTTGAGGTTATGTAAAAAAATGGTTCAAATAAAAGTTGTAGATCTCTCAATTATCTACAACTTTTGCATTAAACTTTTTTCGATAGGAGGTCTACTTTCGCCAGAAATCGTAAAAAACTACGTTTTACCTAAAGACACACCTTTCCGCACCCCCACCTCACTTCCGGTTATCTGTTGCGGTCCAATCGATTTTTTCCCATTTATATACTATTAATCCTAAATTTTCCCACCACCTATATACTGCTAAGAATTTTTCAGATTTTTGGCCTGTGAAAACCGGTTTGGCACTGGTCTATATGCCCTTTGTCCAAAATATATCCACATTATTTAATAGTTCACATAGAATAGCTATTTTTAATAAAACTCATAAGTATACAATTGATGGGACACGAACATTGAATTGTTCAAGCCAGTCTTTAATCCTCACCAGATAATTGCAATTGCACAGTTTCACTGTGACTTCAATGATTTTTAACCCACAGGTATAAAATTATTATAAACATTGGTAAATTACTCCTCATCTTAATCTTTCTACATTTTTAGAATTGTTCATTTCAAATTAAGTTATATCTTAATTTCTTTATAAAGTATTTATATTCTCATTGTTTTCTGGTTCTAAATAATGTAATAAAGTCAAGCTATTGTTGCCAAACAATGCCTCGTTAATTAGTTTTAGCAATATTTCTAAAGTATTTCAATCGAAAGCCAACTAACTGCTTTCTGGTTAAAACAAAGTTTATAATGAAACAGATGGAAACGCTTTTCTTTGATGCAAAGTTTATAATTATTATGTTTTTCTATTATTTGAAAATAACATTGAAGTCAGTTCGCAATGTCTCAGAGAATATAGAAAAATGTATGCCTAATGCTGTCATACCGTAAGAAGTTAAAATGACTTTTTACCGAAACCTTTAAGTAAAAAACACAACATATGATGGGATGCTTCAAATAAGGTAAATTCATTTTTGATACTTTTGATATTTTGATACTAAATTTTAAAGCTGTGGTATTAGCAGTATAATATTTTACAGGTCTGTATTATTATAGGTACAGCTTCATACCTCTCGATATACCAAACTCGTAGAAAAGCCACATCTTTAATAGTACAGACCTGTGCAAATTACATCTGTATTGCATAGACATGCAAAACACTGTACCCGTAATAATTCAGAGCCCTGTGCAATGCTGTACCTGTAATAACCAAAGTTTTAAATTTCTCGCCGGGAGATGAGGGCGTGGTTTAGGGTGGAGTAGTGGGAGTAGTTTGACGACGCCATACCTACAACTTTAGTTCAGAAAAAAGTAATATTTTTAAACAAAAAGGTTATTTACGTGCATTTTGAGTTTTTCCATAGAAATAGGTCTTAAATTAACATTTTATTTTTATCATAATATATAAGAGCACAGAAAATTATCAACAAACTCACCATTACATTCTACTCGTTTTCACTTTATCATAAATTATCTGAAAAGAAAGGAACATTTGTGTACCAACTTCCTCACCAAAGGGCCATAACAATCCTCACGTAGTATTTCAGGAGAAATTTCAGTAATGCTGCACTCCCACTTAATGTCAAATAACGACCATTTGAACATTAGTGGGAACTGAACATATCATAAATTATTAATCCTACCCTGGAATTACCGAATAACATCCCCATTGTCATCCTTATCTTTGCGAACTATAATAATATTTCCGTGCGTAGGTCCTAGCCTAAAAAAGGCAGGAACTGACGAGGACATTTCTGTGTCTGAGGAAGTAGGTAGGGAATTGAATCATTCGATTACGGGTCGAGAATTTTTATCTAACCTCGCTAATAGTCCATATCTAAAGCAACCTCTTATCTATTACAAAGAAAAGTTGAGTATGCCTTATTTACAATAAACCGAGTCATAATGAGCTTGATCTACGACCAAATGGTAGTATTAGACTGCATTATGGCTCAATTTCTCAAGAGAATGTACATATATACAAGAATATACTTATATCATAATTAAAATAGTAAATACTTGATGGTACTCTACCACATGGCCAGTCGACAAGATAACTTTGCAACTGGATACCGCAGTAGTTATATAGTGAAAGTTCTACCCCACTTGTCGAGTACTGTGACAATGAGGTTCTTACTGACGTCATTTGAGCGTGTCTAGGTTTTAGAATCTGAGTCTTAGCTCCCAGAGAGTGGAGAGGCTCAGTGCGACCAGCTATTCTGAACATCTAGAATAGCTATTCTGTATAGCTCAAACAGCTGTTCGAGCTATTCTAACAGTGAACAATTGTCGAACTATTCAGAAAAGTTGTTCGGCCTCTTCGAGCTGAGTCAGTTGAGCTTCGTCCGCTACCAAGATGTAGATCCTAAAACCCAGACATGCTGATAATGATGACGTCATTAAGAACACCCATTGTCCCACCACTCTGACAAGTGAGGTGGAACTCTCACTATATAACTACTTACTCTATACTTACCTTAATATATATTTGCTAGATAGTACTTGACACATTACATCCCCTACCAATAATTACTAGGAAGGAAGAAGAATAATGACTGGGTCATCCTTCTTCATATCATTTGATAACTCATAAAGAAACTGTTACACTGTTTGCTAAACGAGAAAGCTATTACAAGCTTTTTAATTAATAACAGAAATGATTTTATTTTCGAACAATAATCCGTTTTTTTTTTCGTTGAAATGGTGTGTGTATGCGTTAATATTCATATACTTTAATGACAAGTCAAAACCGTGAATAGTATACTGGTGGCGAGATTTGCCTGCCAAATTGGCAAAATCGGGAGATAACAAGATGATGCGAATTTAGTAGGCGAAATGCGGGCAGAGTGTAGTTTTTCGTGTTTTGATGTTCAACTTTTTCTTTGTCAGTCTATATTTGCTAAAACTTATCCAGAGATATGTATTAAATAATTTACCAACCATTGTAATACTTAGATATAATAGTATATTACGTAATGAGTGATTTAAAAAGCATATTACGCACGAATGGAAAAGTTACGCACGATGCCGCGTAGCGGCGAGTGCGTATTTACATGAGTGCGTAATTGCCTTATATCTCGAATTATGTACTATACTTTACCTACGATCATATTTATTTAGTTATTTAGTAAAATCTGGATTTAGTTTACTAGTCAACAATATTATTCAACAAATATTATGTCAGTTTTGACAGCGTTTGAAAATTAAGTAGGCGCATTTGTTTTTTTAAATCCTGCGTCAGCGATATAAACCACCTATAATTGCATGTCCCGTGCGTTTTGTTTACCGTGCGATTTGTTTACAGTACGTTTTGTTTACAATATGTAAAATTCAACTTACATAGATGGCAGGTAGTGTGTTTTTTACTATTTACAGTAGTGATCGTAGGTAAACAAATATATAGAATTAAATTCTACATTCATAATTTAAACTCAGTTGTGAATAGAAACTTGATTATATTTCGTATTTGATTGTATATGCAAAACAAATCCACAATTTCAACGCTCCGTTTTATATTTTATGAATTTCACCGGATTGAGATTGTTCACAATTGTAATAGAAATGTTTTGAGATATAATTTTAAATTGTGTACAGATTCAATCTAATATTTAACAGAGATAAATGCGGATGTTTGTCCATCGTTTCAACTATAATCCAAATTGTTTTACATTTACAAAGATATGTTGCATTTCATGTCACAGCAGTCATATTAGTAGAAATGGGTTCATGTTGAGCTCGCAATGCAAAATCGGGGAATTCTCGACATTTTTACTTTTAAATAGAATTTTGATTATTAATGCAAGTATATACATTGTGTCCTTGAATTGATTTTACGAGGGGGGGAAACTTTTTTTTTATTTTATGACAAAAGGTTATTTTTTATAAAATGATTAAAAAGCACTATACTACAGTAAGTGAAGAAGTAAAAATGGTAAAATTCCCGACACGAAAACGATGAAAGGAATTTCCTTAATTTTTTTGGAATATGTTTTATAAAATACGTACATATATTGTCGCATTTACTTTTTTAGCGCTGTGACTTTAATATCATTGAATATAAATCTACCAAATCTAAAAAAATATTTCGAATGCAGCTCATTTCTTTGCAATCAATAAATCGATCCCTATTAACTACAGAATCAGATTTAGATTTACAGTCGCATTGTACTCAAAGGTACAATTTACTAGTCGATTCAGTTGTAGCTATTCTTTTCAAATAAAACAATCAATATGTAACTCGTAACAGCATTGTTTATAACACTGAATTTGTAATGTGCTTGAAAACAGTGCAGAACAGTAGTCGATTTTAATCAAGCACAAATTACATAGATAAAAGCTGTTAGATATAGTAAGTTGCAAAGTAGTAATTATAGCAAATCAATAACTGCAGTGGATTTTTTATTAGTTGTATACGATTTTTTTCACAAATCATAATGTTTCTTTCGTCTCTATTCACTTGTAATCTCCTTTGAGCTTGAATTATATCCGGAAATGTTTTCTAGGTCACGAATATTTTTGTTGTGAAAGTTATCTCTAGTCGAAGACGTGGAATAATTTTGTACGCCATACAAGAAGGCTTCGTAAACAGTTATTAATGAATTTGGAATTTACCTGTCTTAGAACAAATTTTGGTATTCCAAAGCACTCTAGACGAATGTTTTAAAATTCTTAACAAAAACTGAGTATCGACTCAAAAATTCGCGAAAGTCTCATGGTATACTCAGAATATTGTCTTGAATCCAAATATGTAAAAATATACAGGGTGTTGCGGTCATTTCCGGGCAAACCGGAAATGGTCTCGTACCGTTTTATATGTCCAAAAATTCGTTCTTACAGGTAGTTAATGTGCCCCAAATTTCAAATGGATAAGTTAAAAAATAAAGGAAATATAGGGATGAGCCCCTAGTCTATGTCACCCGGTATGTTCGTGTTTGACACTAATATAAAAATTTTGTGTACGGTTTTTATTAAAGAATGGTATACTATAATTCTTTATGTACCAAGGGTCGTAAGTAAAAAATCGTGTTGTACGACCCGCGGTGCATATTATATTTTTCATGAAATATTAAACTTGAAAAAACTAGTGGAAAACTATAATTATTTGAGTAAGATTCCATATACCTAAGCAAATAATAAAGGTAGCAGTGCTTGCAATATCCATGCCAACTTTCAGTAAAATAAATTTAGGACGCAGCTTCTATTTAAATGACAACTACTGTCAAGATAAATTAAATCATATTATTATAATATCATTTTTTATAGCACTGTTTTTTTTTAATTGGCTTACTAGCATTACTGTTATTTATATTCATCATAAAACATTATAATTTAATACTTGTCATATAAAAAAGAAAATTCTCCCTTTACTTTGTTTCCCTAGGTATGTTATGAAAAATAACTACCCGTTGCCAATGGCAACAAGTATTTGGTATGTACATAAAGCGTCACTTACGATCGAGAAAACAATGTGGAATTAGAGTATACCTTCAAGGGAGGTATGACGAAAAATTTTAAAAATTACTTATAGTTAAAAATGGTTTATTTGAAAAATAAGTTTTATGTGTCCGTAACGAATTCGGCGATATAAAAAAATATCACGCTAAATTTTTTCAAGATTTTTAAATTCTCTAGTTTTCCAAAATTTATAAGGAAAAATTTTATAAAATCTCTGAAAAGCATTAAATTTGTTTTTTTAAACATTTCATTTTCATTATTAATTCAAGTTCTTCAACCCTTACTTATAGATCTCTAAAGAAAGAAGGAAGAATTTTTTGGAAAAATTCCAGCAGCATTTGGATTAAATGTCAACAAAGTTTAATATGTAAGGAAATTATTAATAATTCTCTAAAAATTGTTGTTGCTATAGATACAGACAGTTACATATTAAGACCTCCTATTGAATGTATAATATACAGTATCGCAAAGTCCTGGATTAGGTATTGCATAGTTTCAATGACTTAACCGACCGCCCACAATAAAGGCTTCTACCAGTGCTCTAGAAGAGGGGCTAATAATGACACGCGCATCAAGAAAATCATATGTACATCATTGACCATTTAAGTATCTGAACCTTTTCAGCAGGAGTATAAACTGACATTTTGAGTAGCTACTAAATAAAAACAAATCAAACTTTTGCTTATTAGGTTAAACGAGAAATGAAAGGTGCAAGACGGAAACAAATTGAAATTCCGCAGACAGAGCTGCCCACGCACGTGTGATGGGGAAAGCAGGTGGCACGAGTAGGATGTGTTATACGATAAAAAAGAATAGCCTAGTTGCTTCGCTCTCGCTTGCTCTTATTGCCCTACCTAATGAAACGCTTGCCGATACTGTATGTGTAAAATACACAGCCCCGCAAAAAAAATTCAGACCAGCGAACTAGACCCATGTATCCCTATGTATTTTCGGTCACTGAATCCGAATCTGAGGTCAAAAAAAAATCGTAAACCCCCAAAATCATTAGCTAGAGCCAAAAAAACACCCCTGGAATTGGGTAAAAAGAAGATTAAGCTACGAGAATAGTTGTTACATTTTAATCAATCGAATTATACAATTTAAGGTTAAACAGCAGCGTACATACAGTAGATATGAAACACACCCCCAGGGAGGGGCGAAAACTACCCACCATATATAAAAAAAATCGATCCAAAACAGCAGTGACTGCTGAAAAAGCTCGAAATGTCTAAGTTTTGTTAAAGTGATAATAAACTGCATCAGGTCCGACGTTAATCTTCATAAACTGGCCCTATAGGGTTGAGAACAACCATTCCCAAGTTTAAAGGATACGAGAAAAACAAGAAAAAACGTAAAATCCAACAGAATTTCTATTTTCATGGATGCTTAGATTGGCTGAAATTGCGCGATACTCTAAAATAGAACTAAAAACTTACGTACCATCAACGTCCTACAGTGTCAACCCTCAGAGGATGTGATAACTGCCCCCTATGTAAGATTTAACTGTAAAAAGTTACAGTGACTTGCACACCTGCGTAGTGTGGAAGTGAGAAGAAACTAGAATATGTTCGACGCTGTGTTTGAAAACCATCCCCAGGGAGTTGCGTTGCGAGATGCCACCTCTATATCCGTCAGATGCTGGAAAAACAGAGAGAACCTAACCGGATTTACATTTTTATGGATGCTATGATTGGCAAAAATCGTGTACACTTAGATTTAAAACTCATGTCCTATCAATGTTATTAAATAACACCCTCAGAAAGGTAGTTTTCACCCCCTAGGGGAGTGGAATTAAATAATAACAGTGGTACGTAACTTTCTAAGTCTAACTCTTAGTACTACGCAATTTTAACCAATCACAGCATCCATAAAAATGGAAATACTTTTAGATCAATGTTCTTTTCTTGTTTTTTCTGTGTCATTTATGGTAAGGGGTGATTATTGGCAGCGCTGATGGGGTAGTTTTCAATAATTGAGCCAAAACTACTGTAGACTCTTCTCACCTTTACAAACCTCCGAAGTTTCGAGCTTTTTGGAGGGTCACTGCAGCTTTTTTCAAGTTAAATCTAGAATGGAAGTAGTTTCGACGCTGTAGGACGTTGATGGTACGTAAGTTTTTAGTTCTATTTTAGAATACTACGCAATTCCAGCCAATCATAGTATCCATAAAAATAGAAATCCTGTAGGATTTTACGTTTTTTCTTGTTTTTCTCGTGTCCTTTGAACTTAGCGGTGGTTGTGGTGGTTGTTCTCAATCCTATAGGGCCAGTTTATGAAAATTACGTCGGACCTGATGTAGTTTCTTACCACTTTAACAAATCTTAGACATTTTGAGCTTTTTCAGCAGTTATTGCTGTTTTGGATCGATTTTTTTATAATGGGGGGTAGTTTTCGCCCCTCTCTGGGGGTGTGTTTCATATCTATTATATGTACGTTGCTGTTTAACCTTAATTTGTATAATTCGATTGATTAAGATGTAACAACTATTATCGTAACTTAATCTTCTTTTTACCCAATTCCAGGGGTGTTTTTTGGCTCCAGCTAGTGATTTTCTTTGACATTTGATTCGGATTTAGCGACCGAAAATACATGGGGATACATGGGTCTGGTTCGCTGGTCTTAATTTTTTTTTTTTGTGGGGCTGTGATATTTATCAAAAGATGCTTGTGAGAAACAAAAATTTGCAATAGGATCGTTTATTATCAGTGTTACATTATATAACTTCAATCAATTTTTGTAATAACTATTCAACCTTTTAATTAGAATTTTAAAAAATGTTAAAAAAAGAAACGGAACAAAAAATTTGGTTGAATTTTATTTTGTCATTTCATTTTCTGGTTAATGCCATGAAATAATAGCCCTTATCGATACTAAATGACGTAGCGAATCTCATCGCTGTAGTGCAAAGGGTTCTTGAAAGGTTTAAAAATGTTGTTACGTGTTTTTTGAACACCCCGTATATAGATGTTGTTTTGATTTGTATCGCCTTAAGTGAAATATAATAATAGTCCCTGCTATCGGCAGTCCGTTCTTTACTATTGAAGCTAATTTCCGACTATACTAAACTTGGAAAGGAAGCCTAACAGGCATGGGTGTAAAGCAGGACTAGCACTATTCGTAGCCTTCTGGATCCCAACATCTGCTCCTAATCTTGATGTTATCCGGAGGACATCCGGCGAAGGCAGGATATTCGATATTGACTTTTTAATCGTGAAGATCATGTCTGGTGTAAACAACTTTAATTGAAAGTACGAAGTCTGCCTTGCTTTGTAATGATCCCAACAGTTTGTAGTCTTATAGTTATTACGGATCTGTGAACATACGTAATGGATAAATAAAATGTGACGGTTTTATGTCAGTTCGTATAGTGCAGGAAAAATAGGTAAAAAAATACAGGAACCGTTTTTGGTGTTACTATTTTCCTTTAAACATAAATGGTTTTGAATTATGAGCTCTAGAATGTAATGGATTTTTCAAAAATCACAGTTCTGTATAAAATGTACTGTAAAAGTATTCAGTTATGATACCGCCTAGCTGGCGGTAAAAGATTCTATGACAAGTTTATTATTTCAACTATTTGAAGACCATCTATTTTAGTGACATTTTTGGTGAAATTGAGAAATTGCAAAAATATATAATTTCAAAAGTGCGTTTAGCACCGATTTCAAATTGATGTTAGGTAATAAGGTGCAGTTCTTTGCTACTTACCACTAATAGGTAGACGGATATTAGTAAAACTGAGTGAAATTTTATTTCTTGCTTTTTAGAGATATTGTTTGAAAGCTGTTCGATTTTTTTTTAAATTGTATATCTTTTATTTTTTTTTTGCGTATCACTATGTATGTCGCCCCAGAGTCCCATATAGCCTAGCTACGCCTCTGCTTGAATGCCAAAGATAAAATGATTAAAATTAGTTCGATTAATTCGATTTTCTTTTATTTCATCTAAATTTTTTCCAAAAAATATAGAAAAGTGAATTACGTTCTTCATGACGTGCTACTTAAACGCTCGCAATAAAATATAGAGAGGAATGTAGACATACGATTTAAAAACTGATAGTAAGATTTGTTAATTTCAAAATTGATCACGTCATCTTAGCATCGATTTCTGAATATCCAACCGATTTGGCATTGACATACACCTACAAAATAAAAATAAAAAATTACCCTAAACTACCTTCATCAAAGAGCACCGGGATGGCACATGCGCTCATGCTATTACTTGAACTTAATATCCCAGAACAGCAAATGCTTTTTCAATTTAAACATAAATTAAACAGTTCCCATGCCTCGGCAGACCTGTAAAGTAAACCTGGTGTGTTCGCGACTGTCCCGATGATGTATTACCTCTATATAATGTTATAATGTATAATAGATGACATAATCCCTAATTTAATGGATAAGAGAGGTCAATTAATTTATCATGAACCCCGGGGAAGTGCCTGCAGGTACTCCAGGAAGGAAACTCGACTAGGACGGCATACAGCTATGTAGGTGAAACGCTCTCATTCATGATCAATAATCGATAAGCTTGACCAAGTTGGTAAGCAAGTCAACATTTTTAATGTAAATAGTCCGGCGAAGTTATGGAACCGAGGCGTGACATGCATAAAATTGGGTGAAAAAATGTTTTAAGTCTATATTTAAACGTACGTTTTGCGAGCTTCCCTTTGGTTGGTGTTGATTTTAAGTTCTACATCATCAAACAAGTAAAATATCAATTTTATGCTATCAATATATTAGATATTTTATTTTCAAAAGGGATGATAAAGATGAGTAAAATTTGTTACTATTCTACGGGGTGTTTCACAAGTAATGTGTATATTCCAGAAATGAAAATATGAGGATTGAGCCAAATATGTTTTAGTAAAATGTTGCTAGGTAATACGACATGGAACGTTAATGTTAAAATTATCTCTAAAGTTTGTAACAACATGAGAACTAATTTATAGGATAAGAAATGATAATCTAGTTAGATAAACTGGGTATTCACTTTGGAAATAAAATGTCAACTAACTGCACAACGGCTGAGGCAATTAATACAACTATTTATTTTCATCCTGTAACAGAAGAGATCATCATTATCATAGAAAATATGAAAAACAAAAATTCAACAGGTGTTTACGAGGCACCTATATAGCTAGGGAGCTGGTGGCAGAAATTTTTATATGATCTTATTTTGTGACTGAAGTTGAAAAGTGTAAAGACGTCATAATGAAAAGTCGGAAAAACCATTACGGCGTTGCTGAGTTTTTAATTAACAGTTAATTAAAAATGCAATAAAAAACGCTACTATATAAATTTATTGTGTCAGCCATTTGTTTTAAATTTTGTTTATCAATATGAAATTGATTTTTACAATTAATTATTTTTTATTTATTTGCTTTGATCATGATTAGAGAATATTATTTAGGTATTATGCAAATCACAACTTACACACTTTTTATTTATTATGAAAATACCTACTTTCTGTATATTGTTGCCCTAATCTGGGCACGCTAATATACTAGTCAATAATGAGTGTTTTACAGTATTTACCTGACTAGTATATTAGCGTGCCCAGATTAGGGCAACAATATACAGAAAGTAGGTATTTTCATAATAAATAAAAAGTGTGTAAGTTGTGATTTGCATAATGCCTAAATAATATTCTCTAATCATGAATTTAATATAAATGCAGTCGGCGTTTTTTTATGATATACTGAAAATTAAGTGAACTTATTGTCGGTGTACCTTATATCAAAAGTTTCGCAGTGACAAGAAACAATAAAACAAATTTCAGTCACCTGTATACTGCTGCGATTTTCAAAATTTGGGTAAAGAAAAACGCTTCTATATTATTTTACCCTGTCAGCCACTTTGCAGGAAACTTTGTTTATTTGTAAAAAAACAAAAAAAATAGTGGCTGAAATCTATTGTCTAATATTCTGATTTTTCATTGACTGACGTTTATTAATAATTATTTTTATAAACCTTTTATACTTATCTAGGTAGTCTCAAGAAATGTTCTGTTGTTTTTTGCAATTATTTTCTTTTTCCTTTGCTTGTATGTATATTATGGTGGCCCTCATTTTTCAATATATTTTTTTCTTTACGACGTTATATTTGTTCTACTTGGTAAAAAAATAATTTCTACCAAATTTGAAATTTTTTGGAGCACGGGATCACGTGGCACATTACAGTTAAAAATTTTTATTTTTTTATAACGTAAATTTATATCCTTCTTATTTAAACAATTGAGCAAGGTATATAGGGCGAGTGGAGTTTAGAACATATGAGTTCTGAGCTCCACCAACCCTGAAATAATGGGAGCAATAGATATTGTAGTGGGGAGATATGTAGGAGGTGCCCTTATCACCTGATATGCTCAGTTTTTTAATTTCTTGCGCCCGTGGAAAGTAAACAAATTCTTACTAGTCTATAAAACGAATTCGTTGTGCTAAAATTGTGAAATAGAGTAAAATTAATAATAAATAAAAATCTACAAATGAAATGGCAACAAGACAAAAAGAGAAGTTGTATCTTCTTCAACATGGCGAAAGTCAAATTATTGGAGCCAAATTACCATCAAATGGACAAGTTCTGAGAGTTTTATTATGGGAAAAGGCGAGAATCCCAACGAGGAAGTTTCAGCGTAGCATTGAGAAATTGGAATTATTGTATCAAGAATGGAAAACACTACAAAAAACTTGTAAACGTCGAAATCAACTACAGGAAAAGAAGGAGCAAGATTTTCTTAATAAAGTGGATGACTTATTCGATATCGCTCGTGCCAATGCGTTGGAGATGATTAGCATTGAAGAAGACAAACTTTTCCTTTTAAACCAAAGAAAAAAAGGCCGACCTGGATCAATGATTGGCGGAGATCGTGTTTTATTACTAAAGGAACAAAGAAAAGAATCTCGAAAGAAGCAAGAGTAATTAAAGCAGTCTAGCCATCAAGTATTACAAGGTATGTTTTAAATTAAACTGTAAAAATCATCTCATGATAAATATATATTTTTTTTCATTTTAAAAAGTGAAGTGGTTGAATTGGGTTTCCAATTCCTGTACTTGTTCATTATCTGTTGAAAATTCTAATTCAACCACTTCACTTTCTAAAATGAAAAAAAAAATTATTTATCATGAGATGATTTTTACAGTTTAATTTAAAGTATACCTTGTAATACTTGATGGCTAGACTGCTTTAATTCCTCTTGCTTCTTTCGAGATTCTTTCCTTTGTTCCTTTAGTAATAAAACACGATCTCCGCCGATCATTGATCCAGGTAGGCCCTTTTTTCTTTGGTTTAAAAGGAAAAGTTTGTCTTCTTCAATATTAATATCTCCAACGCATTGGCATGAGCGATATCGAATAAGTCATCCACTTTATTAAGAAAATCTCACTCCTTCTTTTCCTGTAGTTGATTTCCACGTTTACAAGTTTTTTGTAGTGTTTTCCATTCTTGATACAATAATTCCAATTTCTCAATGCTACGTTGAAACTTTCTCATTGGGATTCTCGCCTTTTCCCATAATACTTCCACTTCTTTCACCGCCAACTATGCACTAGACTAGGTTGTAAAATAAAACTCTCAGAACTTGTCCATTTGATAGTAATTTGGCTCCAATAATTTAACTTTCGTCATGTTGAAGAAGATACAGCTTCTCTTTTTGTCTTGTTGCCATTTCATTTGTAGATTTGTATTTATTATTACTTTTACTTTATTTCACAATTTTAGCACAATGAATTCGTTTTATAGACTAGTAAGAACTTGTTTACTTTCCACGGGCGCAAGAAACTAAAGAACTGAGCATATCAGGTGATAAGGGCACCTCCTACATATCTCCCCACTACAATATCTATTGCTCCTATTATTTCAGGGTTGGTGGAGCTCAGAACTCATATGTTCTAAGCTCCACTCGCCCTATGTACCTTGCTGAATTGTTTAAATAAGAAGGATATAAATTTACGGTGCCTACCTAGTTATTAAAAAATAAAACATTTTAACTGTAATGTGCCACGTGATCCCGTGCTCTAAAAAATTTCAAATTTGCTAGAAATTATTTTTTTACCAAGTAGAACAAATATAACGAGCGTCGTAAAGAACAAAATATATATTGAAAAATAAGGGCCATCCTAATGTATATAGTATTAATGTGCATATATAATACATAAAATATATTATTTTAAATACATTTATAAAAAATATATAATAAAAAAAATAATGAACGAGAAATAATTGTTTTTCATAATACTTTCCCTTGCTTTGCGAGTAAATTAAAAATATTAGTTAATATATATAATCATATTTGTTTATTTAAATAACAAAAATGCATTTATAGTGTCATTATATTATTTTTTCTTCAAGCGTATTAAAATGTTTAAATTATGTCACCAAAAACAGAAGTAGAAGTAGGACATTGTTTTACTAGTAACAAAATGTTAGTACCGAACGCCACCGTAGTGGACATTGTTTTACTAGTAACATAATGTTAGTTCCGAAAGCGCCGCCGTAGTGGGTATTGTTTTACTAGTAACATAATGTTAATACCGAAAGCCACCGGTGGCGCGCTATCCACTAGCCACTTGTCATATTGTGTCAACATGTAAGACTGTTGTTTGAATATTTGTACATTTATGATAAATAAATGAATTTTTGCATTTTAATACGCTTGAAGAAGAAATAGTATATATTACACGGAGTAGAACGCCTTTTTTTGTGTTTCGCCCAGTTTGCGGCTTCGGCTTCGCCTCAGCCGCAAATCCTGGGCTCAACACATAAAAAGAGTGCGTTCTACTCCTAGTAATATAATATACTAATGTTCTCATGGGTTAATTCATTATATTTATTTTGTCTTATTTTTTTACTCTATATTATTACTTTCGATTGAATTGGAATTTTTTAATTTATAATACAGGGGTGTCTTAATGGGAGCGATGTTGGAAACTATAAGGGTGTTTTCAATATACATGCATATATTTTAATCAGCGAGTTCTTATGTAAAGTGAAAACCAATTCCACTTCTAAATTTAAAAATTTTTAAAAATATATATAAATTTGGACCCACCTTATCCCATCTAGCTCGTCGCCTCGCTTGAATAAAATGTTGCATAGCTGAGACGAACGTCGAAGCGCAAGGACAAGGTCTCGTAAAACATATTGCACGATTCATTGACGTACATGATAATTGTTCATGATTTCCAATATTTATTTTCTCGGTTATTTTTGGGCATTTTGATAAACAAATATTTTTGCGTATATTAGGAAGAAGTGAGTATTCACAGATCTGAATATATGCATGTACCATTAAAACACCCTGTATATAAACGAAAATATTTTCTTATTGAAATATTGGTAATATTTAAAATTGAAGTAGATCAACTCATTTCTTTTCCTTACACGTTTTTTAGAATTTTTTTAAAATATTTGAAAAAATCGGATATCTCGAAAAATTCGTTTCCGAGCACGATTCTAGCCCTTTACAGCGTTGCCAAATTTTATCCTTACACTCCCACTTCGTGGACTTTCGAGACCTTATTAAGGACACCCGAACCTACCTGGAAAACCAACATTTGCTTTTGTATGAATTGGTCTGAAGAAAAATCCTGAATGCAGTGGATTATAAATGTTAGTGGATTAATAACGAGCTACTATTCTTTAGCATACTCAATTATTAGCTATAATTTCAGCGTATAAGGGCAATCAGTTGAAGCAAAATAATTTTTATAACGCAAAATACAATTATTAGCATATTGTTTCACCTGAACCATAGTGAGTCATGTAGAAATAATACATTTAAAACAAAGAAATAATACCGTTTATGTGCATTTATATATTTAAAGTTTATTTTTATATACAAAATTTTGCATAAATTAAATACTAACCACATAACATTCATAATCACCTCGCCAGAAATGCTCATAAAATGCATATTACAAGTTTTATCTTGGCAAATATAAAAAATCTCTGTATTGCACTGGTAGTTATACATAATAAACTCAGGATATTTATGACTGAACATATAACATGACCGAGTTTTTTGACGGCTAAAGAAAAATGTATCGTTTTATTCAATTTGTTTAGCTGTTAATCCACTTATCATGTGTATATAACTATTCAGATACTGTTTATGTTTCTGTTTTTACATATTTTTGTACAAAGTTTTGTTTTATATCCTTTTTTATATATTTACTGAGGCGAAACCGATACTATTTCTATGGTTAATAAAATTTATTCTATTCTATTTTACGCTTGATCATAGACCATACCATACAGTGAGCATCAACTTTTTCCCGGTATCATTACCAACATCTTGATAAAAAAAATATTGCAGTCATTATATTTCTAAACAAAAAAATACATATTTGAAAGTGAATTATTTTCTGTTTGGTTAGAGTTATATTAAAAAATATTTTTCATAGTGTTTCACAAACAGCAAAAGTAAAAATAAAAAAGAAAATATATCTATGAAAATATTAGTAATCAAGATTTGCTGTCTTTTCATGTATGGTATAGTTGCCGCAATCGTAATAGTGATAGACGTACCGCCTATCTAAGCGGGGTTGTTGAAAGGCAAGAGGTGCATGACGCAGAACCGGATTTAACTATATTGTTCGCTCATTTACTTTTTATAATATTACACTTACAATATCTCCCAAAGCACTGCTATGAATTAATAACAGAACTTACTAAAATTATTTTCAAAAACATATTACCAAATGAAGAAATATAAAGTAATTATCTAATTGCGGTCCTGGATTAAACAATTCACTCACAAGTTTACGCCCACACGCCACGTCAGATAGTTGAAATGGAATCGCCGGTATTTTCTCTCTCACTTAATGTAAAAGTGAAGTAAAGACAGGAGATCCATTTGCCGACCTATTCATTCTTCTCGCCCCTCATAACGTCATAATCCCGCACACTATTAAGACTGCTTCAACTATACATTCTGGTTACACTAAAAACTAAAAAAGTCTAAAATGAATTTATTTACAAAACATCTGGCCATTGAATCAAAAATGGAAATCTAATTAAAATATACATTTTTTATCATTGTGCTTCTCTGACAAACAACATCTCGTTGTGCTAAAAAGCTTTAAATTCAATTTATTTACAAAAATCTATCGCAAACTATTATATACCGGGTGAAACAGGATCATGGTACATTCCCCTTTTCTCCTTTTGTTTTGAAGGTAATTGAATGAAATTTGGGATATCTTATATACATAATAAACAGCACTTTTTGACATACAAGTGATTTTTTTTTCACTTCCAACTTCGCCGGAAGTGACACACATTTTCGATTTTTAAATAGAACACCCTACCCTGTATATTCTCGCATTTTTAAATTCTGCATAATTTTCGGAATCCAACGATATCAAATAAGTGACATTTCAAACGTCAATATTTTTTATAATATAATTCTTAGTTTTCCATTTAAGTAAAATCCCGTCAAAAATACTAAATTACGTGATTTATGAGCAAATAAATTTCATCAAAATGGTTTTTGAAGCAAAACTCAATTTTTTCAAACGGAACCATATTGGTACCGTGGTACTGTTTATTAGTACTATTAATAAGGAATTTATTCATGTCGTATTAAAATGTGCGATAAATACAAACAAAATTACAGCTAAAAGAAAATAAGAAAATGCAATTTTGTATAAATTTGCGGCATTTTGGACACAATTAACATGAATTTTAAACAATTTATAAATACACAATGAAAACACCGATAAACGAACAAATGTTTGACAAGCTAAATATTTCATTGGTTTCAAAGCCCCCTTAGTTAGTTACTTCTTAACATTTAATTAGAACAAAATTGTATTTTCTTATTTTCTTTTAGCTGTAATTTTGTTTGTATTTATCGCACATTTTAACACGACATATGAATAAATTCCTTATTAATAGTACTAATAAATGGTACCACGACCCAAAAAACATTGCAGATGCCTTTGCAGACTTTTTTCAGAGTTCCTATATAGATAGCACTCAAAATACCCTAACAGATAGCATACATCTAAAGCAATTTACTGAAACTGAAGTACTTAACTGTCTTAAAAAATTTAAACCCAAAGGTACTGTTGGCCCGGACAAAATACCTGCTTTCTTCCTACGAGACTGTACGTGTCTTCTTGCAATACCACTTACCATAATATTTAATCTCTCCATTAACTCTTCTTCATATCCCTCTTCTTGGAAGTTCTCTAAAGTAATACCCGTATACAAGAAAGGAGGGAAAAACCAAATTGAAAATCATAGACCTATTACTATTATCAACAACTTTTCTAAATGTCTTGAAATGCTTCTCCATGATTTCCTCTTTTTTTATTTAAAAAACAAAATCACAACTAAACAACACGGCTTCATGGAGGGAAGATCCACAACTACGAACTTATTCTGTATAACGCAATTCATAGCTGATACATTTGACACCGGTCTGCAGATGGACGTTATATACACTGACTTCTCGAAGGCATTCGACAGACTTAATCATGGTATTCTGCTTAACAAATTAGATCATTTTGGCCTGTCAAAAAATCTGCTATATTTTTTCAAATCTTACCTTGAAAACAGAAAACAGTTTGTACAATGTTGCGGTCAACAATCTACTGAGATATCTGTCACCTCTGGGGTTCCTCGAGGGTCTATACTGGGACCATTATTATTTAATATATACATTAATGATATTATAAATGAGGTGGAAGCAAATTGTTTATTGTACACGGATGATATGAAAATATGCGCTGCTATTAAGTGCTCTGATGACTGTAGTAAGCTACAAATAGCATTAAACAAAATAAATAACTGGTGAACATCAAACAGTCTGCCTCTAAATCCTTCCAAATGTAACGTAATGTCTTTTTCTCTGAAACACAATGTCGTAAAATATGACTATTCTATTGATGAAGTTTCCCTGCATAGACCTAACACTATCCGCGACCTTGGCGTAATTTTCGATCCTAAACTATCCTTTAATGACCATATAAATGATATAGTAACAAACTCCTTCAGATCTCTTGGCTTTGTGATACGGAATACACGCGAATTTAACGATATAAATACCATCAAGTTATTATACTGCGCTCTTGTTAGACCTCGCGTTGAATATGCCTCCATCATATGGTGTCCTCACTACAATATTCATGTGCAAAATATAGAAAGAGTTCAGAGACGTTTCCTAAAATATCTCAGCTTCAAGGATGATAATTTATATTCACCAATCGGATTTCCACATAATGAATTACTGTATAGACACTCGTTCGACGCTCTTGAAAATCGCCGTATTCTAACCCAACTAGTTTTCTTACGCAATCTAATAGCGAATAACATTGACAGTGAGGAGATTCTCAGCCAGTTGAATTTCTCAATTCCCCATGTAATCCTACGGCAATCCCCTACTCTCAATCTCCAAACACCCCGTATTAATGTAATGAAATTCTCACCTTCATCAAATTTGCAACAATTATAACTCTGTCCAAACCAAGTTTGATTTGTTCAACTGCAGTATAGCCTTGATAAAAAACCTAAAATTATAGAGTGTACCGACATTTATTATATCTGAACTTCTAATAATTTAGCGGCATTTAGTTTTTAGTCCTTAGCACTTTTAGTATTCTCTTTTTTAGTATTTCTTTTGTTACTGATTATTAGTTATTAGCATTGTTAGTTAGTACCTATTGTTATAAATATCACAACTCTGTATTGTACCCATTCAGTAATTGGTGTTATGCTGTTGAATGGTGTAAATTAAATAAATAAATATGGTTCCATTTGAAAAAATTGAGTTTTGGCCCCAAAAACCATTTTGATGAATTTTATTTGCTCATAAATCACGTAATTTAATATTTTTGACGGGATTTCGATTACACGGGTCAGTTAGAATCAATTAGAACCATCATGGCACACTTAAATGGAAAACTAAAAATTATATTATAAAAAATATTGACTTTTGGAATGTCACTTATTTAGTATCGTTGGATTCAGAAAATTATTCAGAATTAAAAAATGCAATAATATACAGGGTGTTCCATTTATAAATCGAAAGTTAGTGTCTCTTCCGGTGAAACCGAGTAGGTAGGATAACGTTTATTGAAATTTGTGTGAGGGAGATGATACTTTTCGCTAATGATCTGTGACACAAAATTTTGATTTGTTATTGGTTTTTTTTTTCATTATTTATTCCTAGCTCAATATTTTATCTGCATCTGCTTTAGTTTCTCCAAAAACGCTATAGTTTTTGAAAAGAACAGAATTGGTTCAAGCCATTCTGAAACTAGTCATGTTTTACTGAGGCGTACATATTTGGCTTACTCTTTATACTTTGATATCTGGAATGTATAGCTAAAGCATTTATGAGACACCCTGTATATTAAGCAAGCAATTTTATCATCTTACATATTTTTTGCAACTAACTAAAATTAATTTTGAATAGTTGAAACGTCCAAAACAAATATAAAGAAGCATCAGTTCTTTCTCACTTTCGACATCTTAATATTTACACACCTCTTTTATTCATTCTGTTTTTAACTTCTAGTGAATCGCTCAGTTGCCTTCGCTCTAATCTGCCCTACTAAGGTGAAAAATGCGCATTCATTCTGGTTATTTAAATGTCACAATGGTTTTTTCGCTAAATGTCATTTGGAGTTTGATGAATTAGTTTTATATAGGTAGTCCACTAATAGGTTAACCGACATTTTCATATGGCAAGAAATAAGATTTATTATTCTAGCTAGTTTATGCAGAAATAGTGTTCTCACGCCTTGATGAATGCAGTTTTTAAAGTACAAACTTGTGTGAAGATAATTTGCTCAAAAAAATATAGCAAATTCTTTACGTAGATTTTTTCCTCATCGACAGTTTTCTAATAATTTTACTGAGAAATGTATCATACATTTTTCTGTTTCTCTTTCTAGGATTGTCTATTGCACTCGTATTCTTCTCAGCACCCGTAGAATCTACAAAATAATATAAAGTTGAATTACATAAAGCATCAGAATAGGTGAATAAGGAATTCTCTGGCTGCAGCAATTTTATTGTTTTAATTTGTCTTAGGTATGATATGCTATGATGCGATCAGGCCCTCCACATCAAATCATGGGCCCCGATGCCAAATTCACTGGCGGGCCCCCACCTCTTTTATTATATGTACACTTCTACCCGAATATTAATTAGTTTAATATTTTTGCATCGCATTTCCTAGTCTAACCTGGCCCCTAAAGTGGCCGGACCCAGGTATTGTAGAAGAAGGCACTACCGGGCGTCAAAATGACGCGACACCAATTTATTTCTCTGGGGGCGCCAGTCGCGTATTACTCCGTTCTTCTACCTCCCAGGCGGGTTCGAGATAATATGCACTTCGATAGACGGATAATGGACCAGGGCTGCAGTACCACAGATCGGTAATGACGCTCTCTCTGAACCTGAATTTCCTCGTTGGGGGTTTAGGCACCTCTTAATTTCCTGAATTTTTGCATAAAAAAATCCCAACCGAAGAATTTCTCTGCGGAGAGATTAATTTTGGTACGCGGAAACCACGTTTTGGTCTGTTAATGACGGAGTCTATTTCTCAAAAAACGCATAAAAAATCCCTATCAAACCTCCGTAAAGCAACCAGAAGGTCGAACGTTAATGCGAATTAACTCGACACATCCGGTTTTCTATACGAAAACAATAGTTCAAAGAATCCGTTTATTTAACAGAATTGGTTATACAAAATTCTCAAGATAAGAATCGTGCCTTCCCCAATCAAGGTAAATGACTTTCAGACCATACAACGATCGATTAGGTAGAAAAGATTCATGCATACCTTCTCAGAATCAAAATGCGAGCTTTTTAGAGAAGTCTGAGACTATTTGTAATTTATAATTATGGCTGACTGAAATTAACTTAAAAAAGTTTTACTAAATGAATTTAGTTTCGCTAGAGACTACTTAGCTTTAAAGTTCTTGTATCGTGGAGATTCACGTACTCAAACACATTCATGAGGACTTATAACTGCATAAGTTTAATGGCGTTCGATCAGTCCACGATTTACTTGCTCCTATGCAGTTGTTCAATATTATCGATATGGCAGCTACCCACCTTCGAGCGACTTTTAGGCAAAATTGAATTTTTGGTTTTTTATGCACAAGGCGTTTTCCTCTACAACTTTGTCATTTGGAAAGCCCTGTTATTGGCTTTCCTACCATTGCTTTGTTTGGACCACTCAACGCGCTCGACCAAATTGCGAGCCGCTGAGTCAATCCCAACTCTTTCTATGCGAGAAACTGGCCTTGTACATGTGCATTGATTTTTATCAATTTTTGTTTATCGGCACTACGCCGGCTTTGTCAAAATCTTCTATTTTGCCTTTCGGATGCAGTGCATCGCTAAAATTTTATGCTCATACTTTAGAACTGGGCTTTCAATGACCGTACATCAAAGGTCAATGTCTTTGGTGGAGGAATAAAAAATAAAAAATATTTAAAAGTATATTTTCGTGGTACTTTTTAAACTGACTTTGTGGTACTTTTGAAAAATCTATTTTAAGACCAATTTCGGCGTACTTTTGAAAAATCAATTTTCAAGCCAAACTTCAAGGTACTTTTGAAAAACTAATCTGCGGGTGAAATTTTGGCATACTTTTGAAAAATCGATTTTCAAGCCAAATTTCAAGGTAGTTGTGAAAAATTAATCTGCGGGTGAAATTCTGGCGTACTTTTGAAAAATCGATTTTCAAGCCAAATTTCAATGCAGTTTTGGAAAATTAGTCTGCAAGTGAAATTTTGGCGTACTTTCGATAAATCGATTCTTGAGCCAAATTTTGACGCCCTTTCAAAAATATTATTTTTCAAAGTCCAATTTGTGGTACCTTTGAAAAAGTATATTATTCATAAATCTTTGTCATTATATACTTCTGCTCACATATCCTGAACCAAAAACATTTTTCCTAAGTGAAAATTCGGTGTTTCTTCGAATTTTCACCTGGTCATTTCCAACGCCTTATAGAACCCAAAACGGTCCTTATGGACTGATCTGTGCCTCTGCAGACTCTTAAAAATGTCTTTAAATGAAATTTTTGCCTAAGTCGAATTTTGATTCTGTCTTCAACTTAGGACGATTTTGGAGAGTTCTACAACAGTATCACGGTACCTACTGACCCCCTTTTGTGGGGGCCCTGGATTCGATTTTGACTAGGTCGTAGCCAAATGGTAATTACATTAATTTTTAAGTAGATATAAACAAAATCCACAAATAAACCATAACAAAATATATTACTGGGCAGTAGTTGTTTCAGAGAGCAGAAAGACATCTACAGGAGTGAGCAACAATATGCTTTCTCAGATCTTAACAAACAAGAGATATATACATAATAAATGCACAGTAAAACGGCAATATATAATTACACACATAAAACTGAACGTTAGCTGACCAGCGCTAGATATCAAGCAAATAAATTACTTGAGACATTAAATCGCAAATAAAAGGTACTAGATAAACGGCAATTAGTAAACAAATTGCTTTACTTGCAAATTACTAAAACAAAAGAAACTGTACTAAAAATGTAGTTTCATAAAATGCACGTAAACATGCTTAAATCAAATATACAAACACGACATGCCTTTTTGCATATCAAAACTGTACATACATGAATAAATGAACTATACTATTCTGAACAGATCTTTGACAAAATAACATGAAAAAGGTACATACTAAAAATAGTTCATGATTTCGCATGTCCAAGCAAAACTAAAAAACATTCACGAACAAAATCTTTCTACCCATTGGGTTGTGAAAGTCACACTGGGTTTCGATTTAAGGTTAATCGTTAAACCTAAAGTTAACAAATGGAGTGAAACACGCATAACACAGTAACATATGCTGGAGGCATGCAGACAACAGCTCGACATCCTCGTGTAAAAACAGGAGCATGACATTTTAAGCACAGCCATTTTGCTGGGCCAGAAGCGACTTAAAATAAAGTTTCGTTACTTACAGTTTTAATCGGGAACTTCGATGCACTCACTTATATCCTTATAATTAAGATAGGTTAATATATAATCAGCGATCAGGGAATATTTGTGAAACTAGGAGAGCAATCAGACTGGTAAATTCCCAGGGCATTACTCCCACCTCTTAATGGGAATGCATTCCAAATTAGAATGATCCTACCATCGCACAGTGGGAAAAATATGCCCTTGTTTGGACAAAAATCTGCCGGCAGCAGAGATTTCAATCAAATTAAATTTAAAAAATGGCAAATACTCTGAAGACATTGTACTTTAGAGTAGTGCTGCGGCAAAGTGGCTTTGGATTAACCTAACCTAAAAATCGCAGATATTACTTCCACATCCAGTGGAAGTATAAAAACGACAAAAAATTTTTAAAAAAATGTATTGTTCAAATAGGCTTAGAATGTCATGAAACGTCGAGATTTTAGGTTTGAGCAAAAAAAATGTCTGTCGGTCTGTCTGTAACTTTTTTGTGCGCACGATTACTCTGGAACCGTTTAAGATATTGAAATTTGGTACACATATGTATTTTAACGAGATCTGGAACTAGGTTATATTTTCATCTTATTCCGTTGAATGGTTGTGGGGTAAATTGGGGTAAATGGAGGTAAATAGGTAAATCAAGCAGGTAAGAGTCCATAAAATTGGTATTTAGAATATACAAGAGAAGCTAATGTCTCAAAAAAAATTTAGAATTAGCCACCCTCAATACTACCCCCACCCCATTATAAAAGGGAGTGAATGAAATTATTTCATCGTAGATGTCCATTCGAAAGCTTATTTTAAAGAGGAAGATCAAATGATGTATTTATTAGAAATAAATTGAAAATTTTTTTGAATCTTATACATAACCTCAAAATTTGCCAAAAAAGTAATTTTTTAAGTAACCTAAAATGTTGTGTGTCTTAAGAGTATTTGCCATTTTTTAAATTTAATTTGATTGAAATCTCTGCTGTCGGTAGATTTTTGTCTAAAAAAGGGCATATTTTTCCCACGGTGCATCGTCTTGGCTACGGAATGCACGAATGCTCATGCTAACTCAAGAAAGCTTTTATTCTGTTCAAAAGCATTTTAAAATACAGGGTCGGCCTAAATGATTTCAAGACGGAATAATGTAAAATGCAGTAAATTCGGTGAATTAAATAAACTAAAGCCAAGGGCTAAAAAGTAGACTATTATAATAGGTCCATTACTTCTTGTAAAATTTTAACAATGCATTTTTTAATGCTAAAATTTTCTGATACTTCCCTTATTATCCCCGGTCTTAGTAATTGCCTCGAAAAAATAAATATACCAAATTGTTCGCAATAAAATTTTAAATACAGAATTTTGATAATTTCTTATCCTATTAAATTCGCCCATTTCTAATCATTTGTGCACGGCTCTCTGTACGGGCTCCGATCTAGGCGCCGGCACTCGATCAGCGATGTTAAGCAACGTTGGTCGCGTCCAGCACTTGGAATGGTGACCCAAGTTCTCGCTGGAAATCTCAGTCCATATGCTGAGCTGTAAAAGCCTGACTGGACTGAGGCGGCTCGGCGAGAGAAAGACAGAGGCCGATAACCGTGCCTGGGGGCTCTTATCAACAGACTCGAAGTCTAGGAAGACCATGTTTGGATGGGGAGCCCTGAGGCACACAAAAAAGGAGTACTACAATAGACCTTATAGGTCTCAGTGGGGGAAGGCCAATCGCCCGCTCCTTCAGAGTAATCTAAAAAAAAAAAAATCATTTGTGCGGAAACAACCAATCAGAACAACATTAAACTGATAATCTCCCTAGGACAATTATCATCAAGGTTCGGAAATTTTATATCTGTGACGTCAAAATCAGGGTTGGCTAGAGGTTAGCGCAGAGAGATTTTTATGCAAGAATGACACAATGTATCTTACCATGTACTTTTTTAGGGAATTCTGTAATATCCAAAGTTAATATGGTCAGTTTATTATAAACACTCACTGGAAGAGGAGGTATTGGGGGATGTAACATTGAACTAACACACACATGTATTTTTCACTACTTTAAAGTAACATATACATATGTAATTTTTCACGACCTATAACGAATATAAAAGTATTATTTATATTTCGCAGCCTGAGAAGCACGAGATATTTTTGTATACTACCGACTCTGTATAATTTCACACTAAGTTTGTAGACGCATACATATTTATGGCTAGATTTGTACTGGGCAATTACGAAACTGCGATCTCGGATGGTCTACCCTTTCCCTTTATTAAATGTTGACATAAATGCTCAGAATTGCCACAGTGTAGGTATAGTAATAGGGATTTGTTTCACAATTTCGGCGGCGTCGCTTAATTAAAGGAGATAATAAAACCTCATTATTAAAAAACATATAAAAGTACACTGGAATGACGATCCACCTTGTTGAAGCCAACCTTATCAGTACGCTTGGAAGTTTGCTGGAATTCCAGCGGACCAACTCACTTTCACGAATGAGTTCAAAGGATACCGACAATGTTGGCTCCAGCAAGTTGTATCGTCTGTAGACCCCTTAATGTTGACACTCGGTCGAATGCCCTCAACACTGCAATTGTAAAAAAAAACAACTAAGCCCCACAAATGTAGTAGATTTCCGATAAAACTACTTACTACTTTCCACATGAAAGTTTCCAGAACGAAATTTTGATCAAAATGAAAGTTTTCAGTAAAATATTTGTATATTCCGAAAGTTCCCAAAGGAAACTTTCCCGGAATTTGGAAAAAAATATATTCAAATATTCCAATATTTTATTGAAAACTTTCATTTTTATCAGAATTTCGTTTCGGGAACTTTCAAATGGAAAGATCCCTTTACCCATCTCTGATTATTTGCTAATTAGAACTAAATTAACTGTAAATAACATATATGCGTGCTTTCAAAAAACCTTTTTTATACATTTTTCACCAGTTTTTCAGAGTTTTTATTTGAAATAATATCCCTTACTTCGTTGACATTGCAATGTAGTGGGCATTAAAAGCATTGCAAAGTGCAAGAAAGTGAGTAGTTTGTACGAGAGCGAAGAATATTAATAAGTTTTTTGATAAACGGATTAAACGAGAAGACGGAGATGTACAGCTATGAGAATGTCAGAGGGCAGTAGGTCAACAGAAACATGCATTTCCGGTTTATTTTACCCGATTAGATCGAATATATTTGTTTGCCTTCCGTAACACTGAGATTCATATTGGAGACGCTTTATTGACATATACGGATACGTCAATTAAGGAGCAGCTAATAGGAGAGGTACAACTGTTTTATATGAATATTTAAAAAAAACTGAATTATCACGAAAAACTTGAAAATACAATTCTGTAGCCGTTTCTATTTTAGTGTAGAAAAACTAAGAGTCTAAATCACATAAAAAAGGAATGTTGTGTTGCTGAGGCAATATTTTTTTGTTCATAAACATTACAAGAGGCGTAGTAAAAGTGTTGGATTAAATTCAGGTTCTGGAAGGTAACTGTATAAACAAAAAAATGCTAAATTGTTTACTCGCAGTGTTTCTTAAACATTTCTGGTATATGGCGCGTACCGCAATGGAAAAAAAATGTATTGTTCGTAATGAAATTGCGAAGGAAAACCGCTGCCCAAGAAATCACCACTTCCACATCCAGATTTTCTATCCAAGTCTCTCACAACGAAAAAAATGTTGATACTATATTTGCACCCCACTGTGTGAAAATAATTGTTCATGGAACTTTAATATTACAATATTTGAAATCATCGACCGCAAAAACCTATAAAACGATATGGGATGAGAGCAGTTGGTGATGGTAGGGAAGTGGTAGTAGGGATGGATGAAGTAAAAGAAAATATTGAGGCCTTTGTTTCTTGTACACAGATTAAATCACAATTTTATTTTTCTCATCCCTTTTAATAAAGAGGTGTAACGATGCTATTTTTACAGCTGCATGGGCGTTAAGACTATCAACTACCCTTGATTAATATTTAAATAAAAAATGGATGGCACGGGGCACTGATATTATGCCAACTTTTATACGCGATGTGCGACTTGATGTTATCTTCTCTAAGTAATTTCACTCTACATACATACATACAGGTCGACCTAATAAAAGCATGTTAAAAACCAGTCCAATTCTCTGTGCTCTAATTTGTTGACGTCATTTTGTTTTTGAGTCATAACTTTTTTCCACATGATTTACAACTAATCACCATATCAGTTCATAATCTACGTTTCTTTGCGAAGAGATTCGTACTAGTCTCATACCGTATCATTAAAGATCCCACAGGACAAGTTTTCAAGAGATTTTCCTACATACTGGAATGAGGCTTTAGGTTTGACATTATAAATAATGTAATAAATATTTTATAAATTGTGATTCTGCACATTTCCTCAAACCACGTGCAGATTTATGCATGTTTCATTTTCTTATAATATATTTATTTAGTGTAAACCCCTTTGATAATGAACTTCGGGCTCTCAACCTTGCATCACATCATGACATTATGCTTACAATGAGCCACTGAATATTTTACTCCTATTGCAATATGCAGGGCATCGGCAAGTGGGTCATGATGTGCCAGTGCCCGCCACCAAAGGAATCGTACATTTTATCCAACTATAAATATTAATAATAATTTATTGCCCACGGTAGATACATGTTATACATGTGACAGGTCAAGAGACACAAATAAAATAATTACAATAAATAAAGACCAATGAAAGACATTTTTTTAATTACGTTTAAAAATCGATGTTATTATCATATCTTTGGTTAAAGTTACCTTGCAAATACTTGTTCAATTAACCCAGCGACATTATCCATTTTATATTGGAGACAGTTACAATATTAAAAATCATAGTACAATACTCTACAGTCTACAATATACAAACCCACAGTGCAGTGCCTTCAAAGAGTCGGCATCTTGAGCCTATTTTCGGTGTGTTGATAGACCCTCCCGTGCCCAGACACCACCTTTTGACATTGTCATTTACTTTAAATACCTGAGAATAAATGATGCGTTAGCATTTTGTAAGTGCACACAAGGTCACTGTTTATATTGACGCTTACGTATGTGTTTATAAATATAAAATCGTATTCAAATATTATATAGATTCGAACTAATAATTTCTAATGAGAATATTGCTAAGAAATTTAGTTATGACATGCTTCCATTTTTACGATAATGTCTTAACGATGTAAATAAAGGCCTTTAGACCACGGAAATTAGACATTTTAGAAGAAATAATTTATAAAGTAGTAATATTTGAGATGGGTACTCTAGATAGTGTTAGGAATAGATACCCGAAAAGTCCCCCCCCCCCCCATTTAAAGGTGGAACGTCCCTTTTTTATATAAAGAACACGTCCCCTAACGGGGACTTAAAGCTGGTTTTTCACTTTTATTTTGTAAACCGTTCGTCTGAAGAGAAAAAAGTATAGGAAATAAAAATTTGTCGTTAAATTCTGGGTCAAAAATGTTCTATTAACCTTGTAGCTTATCATCACTTATTTCATTCTAGCAGCCTCCGAACAGAGGCACAGGTAAAATTCGATCCTATTCGAAGTTTCACAGAGGATATCTTAAAACCGGTTACTTTAAAGAGAAAAATGCTCAGGAATCAATTTATAGAGCGGAATTTATAAGATGCATGTATAGCGGGTTTTGAGGCAAGTGATTTTTATTTATTTTCCCCTTTTTCCACAAAGCTGTATTTTTTAATTTGAGCTCGTTTCCACACCACCCTCGAGGTAGAGCTCTCGGTGCGTTTTTTTAAGTGGTTTCCCTGTAGTTTTATTCCACTAAAATGCTCTCCAATTTTACTCATTAAGGGGTTCTTCATCGACGAACTCTTCTTCAAATTTGGAATATAAACATCCTTGCTTATGACAATTAGAGCACATTGTTGAACAGCGCAATCACAGCTGCATCATTTACCGCAACCCTTTTTGCAGCTGCAGAGCTGTAGGGTGAAAATTGGTGCTGGTAACTCGGTGGTATAAATGAGTGCTAAGATGTTGCCTACTTTCTTCCAACCCTAATTCATTGGCTTCAAGTTTTCTCCTCGCCAAGATTGAATTTGGAGAAATATTTTGTAAGAATGTTGACGTGGGGCGAGCGTAGAGGCGACTTCAATGTGAATATCAGTCGATATTCCGTTGAAGCAACGTCGAGCGCTGTTAGTACTTGGATGGGAAATACAACGTTCTCGTCCCACCTTCTAGCGGCTTGTATATCAGTGTATACGCGGAAACTACGTAATTTCAGACGAGGATTACGTAGTAGATTACCATCCTTCGGAGGGGATGTAAAGCAGGCGGTCCCTTGTCTATTAAATGTTAGGCAAGTAAAAGAACCCTACTCTTCTTAAGGGAAGAGGTTCTGCAAAATTTCCAGGTTGGGAGTAGCTCGCCTCCTGGCGTCGGTGATAGGCCCTGGTAGCGGAAATAGGCCGACGTTAAATAAATAGATTAAAAAAAAATGTTGACGTAATGCCTCAGATGTTGGTGGCAGTCTTGGTAGAATCCCGGTAGTACTAGATTGACCGACCAACTTATTGAAAATTATGAACCTTTGATGATTCAATGATGTCTCTTTTTTTGGGACTTTGTATAATGCAAGCGCGAATTGCTCTCCAGCACTTGTAATTTCTTGTTTCGTTGAGCTACGGTTGTTGTATATACGGACCACCTCTTCAAGATCTTTTCTTTTATTGACGCATTCCACTGTTTGCACTTTTCCTTTACCAAAGAAAGCTGAAGTGGTATCGCATCTGAACGCGTGGACAAAAAAACTGTATCCTTAAAGCTTTTTAAAACTTAGAACTACAAGTCACGAGAACTGTAGGCTTCATTTTCTATTTTTCCCTGAGCCTCTCTTAAGAAACGGATATCTTTATCTTCAGGTGCGCGAGCGATAATAATCAATGTGAGAAAATCAATATCTTATCCGACGATGACCACTGTATCATTTTCATGAGATTCATTTAAGGCGGTTTGAACTATGAGTACGTCAGCGTCGTCTACAGCAGTAATTGTTTTGATTCCCTCGTTTTTAAATCCCTCCACCTATGGCGAAATAAACCGGTCCTTATTTGTAAGATTGTTTATCATTTTATTTTACATTTCAGTCAGTGGCGTGTTCTCATTGAAAATAATTTCCGGCGTTTCAAAAGTCACTGCTGTCTTTCGATGCTCTTCGAACTGCAGAGATTGTCAGCATACCCGTCAAACACTACAGTAGGCTGTATAAACTTCGTCAAAAGTATCCTGCTTTGGCCACACTACTCGATAAATCAAATTGCCACCATCAACAATGAACTGACAGTCAGTAAAATCTATTGGCCTCTCTCCTATAGCATTGAAAATATCATACATAGACGAATTCTTGGTTTTGCTCATCGAAGAGAGGAAGGGGAATTGAAGCAAGCTCAGAGTTAAAACACGAGTCCAAAAATTATAAATACCTGACTGTTTATTAACTTATATTTAATTTTCAGAGTATCAGTATCTGAGAGTGAAGTAAATAAAATGATACAGAAAATGTAATCTTATTTTAAGTATACTATGTTATATGTTTAAGGTAATTATTCATGTCTGAAGTTTTTATTGCCGTAATCCTTCCGGGTATAGCTTGAGGCCGTTCTACGTCGGTACTATACATATTTTACGTATAATTATAAACGCATCTGTGTTAAAAAAGGGAAAAATAAATGAAAATCACTTGCGTCAAAACCCGCTATACATGCATCTTAGAGTGAATTTCGCTCTATAAATTAATTCCTCAGCATTTTTCTTGTTAAAGTAACCGGTTTTAAGATATTCTATGCTTTTTTCTCTTCCGACGAACGGTTTAAAAGATAAAAGTGAAAAACCAGATTTAAGTCCCCGTTTTTTGCAAAAAAGGGACGTTCCACCCCTAAATTCGGGGAGGGGGGGACTTTTCAGGTGTCTATTTATAACTCTATCTACCTATTTACTGTTTTTTCTAATTTGCGTGTACTACTTAGGTTTGATAAATAAATAATGCAACAAATATTTTATAAAAACATTATTTATTTGGTGCCAACCCCTTTGATAATGAACTTCGAGTTCTCAACCTTGCAGCGCATCCTGACATGAAGTTTACAATGAGCCACTGAATATTTTACTCGTATTGAAATATGTAGGGCATCGTTAAGTGGGTCATGATGTGCCAGTCTCTGCCGCCAAAGGAATCGTACGTTTTATCCAACTATAAATGTGTTTTGATTACCCTTAAAAATCGATAAGTCATTATCACGTCTTAATTAAACTTCCCTTGCAATTGTTTGTTCAATTAACCCAGCGACAATGTCCCTTTAATATTTGAGACAGTAATTATTAATTCATTTATATGCAAAACAATGCATGGCGCTGTTGAATAAATGTATGTTATTAATGTTTCGCTAGTTAGCTGTGTTTTACACAGTGCCCGCCCTACAGGTGAGATGGTGAGATATATTTCACCAGGCGCCGGGCACTAATAGGATACGCGTACAGATTTTTATTTTGTTTAATGTTGAAAAAATTAGTTAACAATAGTTTTCATTATTATTATAGTCTAGTGTTTAACGGTAAAAATTGGGTATTACCTCTGAATTCTTCCGGATAACATCGATTTTGATGAAAATTTGTAGTTAATCTTATCTTACCCTCCTCTCAAACGTTATATGTTCCTGATGAGTGCTTTTTGTTTTTTGGGGGTGAAAACTACCTCTTCTGACAAAAAATTTAAAAATCAAATCTAAGCGTTACATGGATTGAAATCATGTTTAAACATGTAGAATAAACATTATTTCATATTCTGGAATATAATTTATGATGTGTTACAACGTTTCAACCACCCTTTTGACGAAATTTAAAGAAAAATAGTTTTTAACAGCTTGAAATGTTTTAATAGGGTATTTATAATGAATTAAAATCCCGTCACTGTTTATAATATAATATATGGTTTATTGCAACGTTTAATCCCTTACAAACCGCCCTAGTGATAAAATTAACTACCACAGTTACTTAAAATTAAAAACTGAAATTATTAAATGAGTTTAAAGGGGGAAAATAAAAATTTTATATACATTATAATAGCATGTTTTATTATTGAAAATCAATGGATTATTAGAAGAACTATCATCATTATCGACATCATCCTCTTGGTCTGTAATTGGAGGACAATTTTGACAGTTATCACCGGAGCATGTTTCTCATGTTGCATTACAAAAAAAGTCCAACTTTCGGCAGCTACAAGCTGCGCCGCATCCTTTTTTGCAATTACAAAATATCATTTTGAGGAAGTTTCTCCGGTGCAGGCATATTCAGCATTTGATTGGTAGTAAAGATCCTTCTTTATTAATCCGTCCCCAATCAGTTGGACGAATATTTTTGTTCCCAAGCCACATCTGGGTTTGTCAATAAACCCTCTTAATGTGCTCATTCAGAGCATCAATTGTCGAAACGAGGGATGATAATTTCACAGCACTGTTTTAAGTGGTAGCCTTAATAAAGGACTCATAGCATATCTGCTGGAGAAACGCTGATAAGTCTTCGACACGACTCAATTTTTTTATTTAGCAGCTCCGTACAGTAATGTTGTGCAGTACCTATCTGCTTCTAAAATTTCTTCCAGCTCTGAAGTACTATTATACATTTATAAATGCTCTAAAATTGTCGAGAATAAAACAATTTACATGCTCCGAAAATTTCACCGAAAGAATGCGATTGCTTTTTCAACGATAACTTCTTAATTTTTAAGCTATCCAGTCGCTCCAGAAACCATTCTGCAGGGAATTTTAAGAAGAGGGAGAAAATTTTAAGAGCTACAAAGTAAAGTTGAACTTCCTTGAACCCTTCGTTTTTGATATTTCTGAGTTTGAAGGGCTCGGGAAAGTGATCCTCGCACTCAAATGCAAACTTGTAACAGTGACATCTCAATTAATTTTTATCCCAGAGAAATAAAAAAAACCAGCATTTTCAGTAAATAAAACCCTAAATTTTTGTACTCTATAATTGGAAAAAATGTATGTGCATAGTAGTGGGTTGGGACATCATGGAAATCATGACACGGTTAGCTTTTACCGTCGTGAATTCTAAATATTTCCCTCATATAAATGATCTGTCGAGAAAACGACGTCAAAGATGGATAGCCGCGATTAAAAGGGATGATCTAACACCTTCCATCGTTTTTACATCTCAATTTTCCATCTTGATTTTCCAACACCAACTTCTTAAAATACTCACTTTGCATAATTAGATAAAGTTTATTACTTGAAAACAACCAAAAACGCCTTGCCACAATCCACAAAAAACACTATATTGTTAAAATTTCAAGATACTTAGCCAGACTGACGGAAAAACACAAACTGTTTTGACAAACGTTAAACTACTGTCAAGAAATGTTTGACCGCAACGCAAAGTTGGAAGTCACGTGGTTTGGATTGCCTAATTGTTGATTAATAAAAATAGACAGCTAATTACAGGTTAGATTTCCAACCTACAAAAAGAGTCCTATTTTATTAGGACAAAGTATTTAGAACTTCATAAACATTACACTGTACTAGATTTTAGTAGAAAGTACGGGAACCAGGCAGAAATTTTAATAATAACTACGTAATATTCTTAAATCTTAAGAAATATATATTTTTCAGGTTAGCTGTGACGTCACGTATTATAACCTATAAATCAAAATTCACAAAGGTTACCAACCCAAATATTTTTGACAGATGGCAAAATACATTTTCCCCTAACAATGATACCAATAATATTTTTTGGATGCTGTCATGTGTGCACATATAACGAATTCTTTTTAATTTTTTTAACGGAAACGAAATCGAAAGGGTAGAAATGTGATATATCGTTGAAATTGGAATTTTTACTGCTTTTCAATGCTTCGATTAAAAATTGTAAGTAATCATAAAATAAACAACTTGTTGTGCCAAAACGGCACTAAACGTAATCCGATCTCAACCAAAACCTTTTCAGATCTTCTGGAGCACTAAAGAAACCCTCATGCAAAGTTCCATCCAAATCCGTTTAGTAGCTTCACCGCTATCGTGCTAACATACACACACATACACACACACAGACATTTTTTAAAAACCACTTTTTTGGGTTCCTGGGACCTAAAAACGTAAAGATTTGATATTATCTCAATTTTCGATTTTGGACTAAATGTAGTAACCTCCCACAATTTTATTGTGGGGGAGTTAATACGTACCAAGCAGGCAAATCAATTGTTAATATATAGGCATCAATGACATTTTACATAGAGAAAAGTTAAACACTCAAATAAGATCAAAATATACTTAGGCCAGTAATCTATAACAACATAATAACACATTAATAATTCGGAAAATCAAAACTATGCACTCCATATAGATCATATATCAGTTTATCGTTAAAATGCTGTGAGAAAATATTTTTAATAAGAATACTACGAAACAAGTGAGAGTTGTATGCAGTAGAGCGTTGTCGACTGCGAATGCGAATACCAATTTAAACAATAATAATAAAAAATATTGGCTGTGTGCTTAATCTCAGTGGCACCACGAAAAAATTTAATTGAACCGCATTCGAACAAAGTATTAAGCAAATAGGAATTGGGAGTCGGCCACGCCCGACTGTAATTTCTACTTGTTTTTAACTTGCTTTGCATTGACTTGCAGAGAGCTTCGTATAAAAGGTATTTTTTCTTGGTCTTGGTCTTGGAAATTATTATTTCCATGCTTTAAAAACTTTTTTGCAGATACAAGTTATGTTGGAACAAAACAAATACCAACATTTCGTATAACCAGAAAAAATATAGTACAAGAAAAGATTGAAAAAAATGACCGTAACTCGGAAAAAATTTGTGCAGACTTTAAACTTTGGTTTTAAGTTTAAAATAGGCCAACGGTCTCGAAACAAAAAAGTTTAGGAACCTATAGGGGGGGTAAAAAGGGTGATTTTTAATAAGAATAAACGATTTTTCTCCATTTTCTGGGGAAATGTGGCATTTACAAAAAAAAAAGTTCTTTCTGGCAAAATTATCTTTAATTTGATGTTTTTATTTTAATTTTATAGCAATAATTAATCGAAATACGACGCATGGAATTTTTTTGGGACAAAATAAATTGAGCATCAAGGTGATGCAATATATTAACGAAAAACAGTATTTTTGAAAGCAGAATTAATTACTGAGCAATTACAATAACAAAATGCCGACATTTTGTTAACAAGAATGTGAAAACGCGTTTTAAAGACTAATTAATTACCTTTAATATTGTTTCTTAGAACTTTTGAAGGAAGTGTCACAGTTTCTAAGATATTCAACATTTTAAACTAAATACTTCATCCTAAAAACGTACGGATGCCATCTATAAAATTAAATATCTCCGCAACAATCAACCCTACACAAATATATAAACAAAATAAATTTATTCTCAGTTTATAAGCTTCATTTTTGATGTCCACCAGATTTTCTCTTAAACTAATATTTATTGAGATATTTGCAGAGAAACAAGAATGTTACATTTTTTTCTAAAATCCCTTTACAGTTTAAAATGCATTTTTTTTCTAAAGTAAGGTGTAAGCCGATGAAAAAATTTGAGCGTCTAGGTCACACTATATATTAACGAAAAACAGTATATGGGAATATATTTTTTTAATTACTAACGACTTACATTAATAAAATTGCATCGTTTTTATTAAAAAAAAATGTGAAAAAGTACATTTCTGTCATACCTTTCTTGTTTTTTATGCCATAAAAATAGGAAAAAAATTTGAAAGACTAATTAATAGTTTTTAATTTTGGTTATTAGCGTTTTTGGGCTAAGTGCCATAGTTTATAATATACTTAACATTTAAACTAAATACTTCGTCTTATAAACGTTCAGACGCCACCTTTAGACTTCCAGATCTCCGAAACCATTAACTCTACAATAATTAGAAAAAAACGAAATTCATCCTTAGTTTAGTAGCTTTACTCATTACATACCCATACTCATTTTATTTGACTACATTACATACTTGTCAGGTACATTTGTAGCATGTCAAAATACAATCATCTACAGATAAAGATAAATATAAAAACTTTATAAAAATATAAAAATTTCAGTCAAATATTATTCAAATAATACAATATAAAAATAAAATACATACAAACACAAATAGAAATGCAAACGCAGATACCTAAATGCATTCCACTCAAATATACATACCACACTATGAAAAGGTTATCAATTTATAAACTTAAAAAATCAGAGTTGCATCTAAATAATCAGCCACCGAATAAAAACAGTTTCTTAAAATAACATATTTTATTTTACGTTTAAAACAGCTGTAATTCAACGATTTAATATTCGTCGGCAATTTATTATATATATTTAAATTTAATGAATTTTTTTGCGATTTAGTTAACCTAAAACAACGAGTTCTTAATAAACTACCAGATCTAGTAGAATAATGATGAATATCCGATTGACTGTTGAAGTTAATAATATTCTTGTGAATTTCCAATAGGGTAAAAAAATAAATAATTAAGGAATGGGCATTATGCCCAATTTAATAAATATAGGTTGGCAATGGTCAGTCATTCCTGCACCTGGTATAATGCGAATGGCTTTTTTTGCAGTATAAAAATTTTTTGGGCATACGTTGAGTTACCCCACAGAATAGTTGCATAGCAGATATGACTATGGAATAAGGAAAAGTAAGTAGTTTTAAGAATTTTAGGACTTAAAATATTTTTCATTCGACGGAGTAAAAAGATCATACTGGACAGCTTCCTGCCCAACTGATCCACATGAGCAGACCAGTTTAGCTTGTCATCCAAAGTGACTCCCAGTAAATTTACAGTACTACCTTCAGTGATATTAACATTTGAGGAAAAATGAGATTCTGTGTTTTTTCTCTGTTTAATTTAAGTTTATTTGCTGAGAACCAATTCTCTCAGCTTTTTCTTCCATTTCTTTTGAAATTTTAGTTAGATTTAACAAACTTTTTTCAGAACTTAACAAAGTGGTGTCGTCAGCAAAGAGAATACACTTCTTGGGACTTAAATAGTAATACAAATCATTAATATATATTATAAATAATATGGGTCCAAGGACGGAACCTTGAGGCACACCATTCGTAACAAAATTGAATTCAGATGTGGTATTATTGACTGCAACGCAATGTTTTCTATTATTTAAGTAAGAACTGAAAAGTAATAGTGGAACACCTCTAAAACCATAGTATTTTTTCTAGCAAAATATCGTGAGCGACACAGTCGAAGGCCTTGGTAAGGTCACACAGTGTAATCATTGTGTGGTTTCCCTCTTCAAGGCCATCGACTACATCACCCACGATTTTTAATATAGCTTGTGTGGTTGAGCAATTTTTACGAAATCCAAATTGATGGGAACACAGAAGGCAGTTGTCATCCAGGTATTTGATCAACCTGGTTTTTAAAATTTTTTCCATGATTTTCGAAAAAATAAGAATAATGGAAACGGGACGGTAATTGTCTATAGAATTTGGATCTCCTTTCTTAAAGAGAGGTATAATTTTTGAAATTTTAAACGCGTCAGGATATTCGCCTGATATAAAACATGCATTTATCAGTATTGTTAATATAGGTGCCATTATGTCTGCAGTTTCTTTTATAATAGTACTATTTAGCTCATAAATGTCAACAGACTGGGAATTATTTAAAGATCCTATCGCTTCTAAAACTTCTTCAGTAGTGACAGGCTGAAGAAAACATGATGACGACGGTGGAATAATGTTTTTTATTAGCTCCGTGGCTTTTAGATTTATATCAGGTAGTGATAGAATTATATCGTTTGCAATTTCCGAGAAAAATTCGTTAAAAGCATCGTGGGATAAATTGGACGTAATTTTGTGCGACCTGTTTATATTTCTTTTGAAATTAACAAGTCTCCAACTATCTTTCACTTTATTCTCAGATGATGAAATGAACAGGTCATATTATTTATTATTTGTCTCCAGCATGTTTTTGTTCAGTGTAATACGTTTCGAGTTATTTTATGAAAACGTATTTGAAATATCACTTTTTCAAGCTAAGATCCCGAATTTTCTAGTAGTTATAACATAAATCTATAAATTTGTGTGTTTAAATATGTTTAAAAGTTGCATAGAACCTTTTTTTCTTAAAATTTAATTCTCTCTCAACTCCAATGTTTTTGTTTGTCAGAAACAAATTTTATTTGAACTATTTTTTTTGTTAATGCCATATTTTACGAGAAAATAGAGAAAAATCGATTTTTTAATTAAAAAAAACCTTTTCGCCCTTGTAAAACTCCTAAACTTTTTTGTTTCGTGAACTTTGGCCTATACTGAACCTATAAGCAAAGTTTAAGGTCTGCACAAATTTTTTTCGAGTTAAAGTAAAGTTTTCCTGTACTAATAGGCGATACATTGACTTGGGTAAACAGAACAAAACTTTTAAAAATATGGTGAATTCGCCGGTACTACCCGATAGGCGCATATTTCAGAATCCTTATGTTTTAGCATATTTTAACAAATTAAAAGCCTGACCGGAATATTAAATCGCGATCATCATAACTCTCATCCGTGGGAGTCTGTGAACATATAAAACTTTAATTAAAATTAGGTTGGGATATTCCTTTTCCACGTTGCGGGTCAAATAAATTTGAGGTGAACCCTCTGTAACTGTCCGACAGTTCTCCTATTTGCTGAGGTTTTTAAATTTCGCAGAATCCTCAGATTTTCTCTGAAATTTTTAAGACAATAATTCAATATTGTGGAGAATACTGAATGCCTGTAAAATCTAGGGTATTTCTTTGCAACAATCTTCACATCGTTCAATCTCTCGAAACAAAATATTGATTGATGATGAAATGGTTTACTTAAAGAAAAAATCATACATGCGAGTCGAATAGAGGATCCCATCATCTAAAAAAATATATAAAATCGGTTAAAAATGCCTGTCTTATTTATTTTTAGTATAGTAAATATAGGTTTTTGGGCGAACCTAATTCCCACAAGGACGGGGCTTCAATTTTTTAGTTCGTTGTTGGTATCTTTTTGACATACTAAAAAATGCGTTTTTTTGGTCGCCATCTTGAAAATTTTGTTAAGAATCATAAAAAATCGTGTGTGGTATCAAATTACAGAAAATTTCATGCTGAAAAAGATTATGATATTGGTTTTAAAAAATAAAAATAAATAACACACTAAAAGTCTAGAAAACATATTGAAATATCCGATGCTAGAAAATCTAGAGATATGAAGAATTTTCTTAAATTACTTCAATTTTTGGAAGATCACAATCCATTTGATTCACAATCCGTTAAGCTACATAATATTTTCAGTGGATTAGTAGACAGTCAACAAAGGTAACTGCAGATGAAGCTAAGTTAATTTGACTTCAAATCCAATCCAAACTGACTGGAAAAGTTTTCAACTCTGTTACCATGGTTAAAAAGGTTCAAGGTGTCACAATGAAGATATTAAGAAAAGGTATTTTCATTGACGGATCTATTCAACATATTGATACATTCCTCACTCCAGAGAATGCTGCTATGTTTGTCTGAAGATCCTGATCTGCAAAAATTTAAAGAGAACTTCAGTTATGAATTAATTCCTTCGTCTCTATTTGATCCAGAAACTCAGTTATTGAGAAAAAGTGACAAATCATCACTGGCAAGAACTTTGGATGACATAGCAACTAGTTTAAATTATATGTTACCTGCAGAAACATCGTATGTTCCTGACGGGGGTGCACTACTACACACATTGCCATGGCCAAAAACTAGGAAATTATCAATGTTACAACTATATAGCAGTCATATTGCTAAGAAATATAAAGTTGTGACAATTGTATTTGATGGCTATGCCATCTCCAGTACAAATGATGTGGGTCATCAGATACGCGCAAAACAATCATCAATCAGTAACAGTGAAATTTACTGACTCTTTCTTTCTAATAATGAAAACAAACAGTGCTTTATAACCATGCTTGGGAAACACTTGGAAACGAATGGCCACACTGTGATTTATGCTACAGATAATGCTGACACTGCAAAACAGCACTGACCTTGGCAAAAGAAAAGCATGTAACAGTTGTTGCTGACGACACCGATATTCTTGTACTTTTGATTTATCATAATACACGAAATATTTGTTTGCAGTCATTTACGTTCCGTGATAAAAAATGTGATATTAAATAGATGCAACATGTGCTTAGCGAAGAGGGTTGTAAAATTATTCTCTTTTCACATGCTTTAACTGAATGCGATACCATAAGATCCTAATTTGCTAAAAGTAAACGGCAGCATATCGACATTTTTGGAAATGTGAGGAATTTAGCATTTGCGCTACTCTGTTTGAATCAGAAAATGCAGACAGAGAGGAACTCACAGATATTGGCACCAAAGCATTGGTATTATTGTACGGTGGAAGTCCAAAGACAGAGACTCTGAACCTACTTGAAAAAAGTTACAACTGCCAAAATTAAATTTAATATTGCAAGATTGTCACCTACAGAAGATGCTGCGGTTCATTATCTTCTCCGCGTACATTTACAATATCTTTGTTGGAAAAACTATGAACACCAATATTGCCAGTCCCGAAGAGTGCGGTTGGAAAAAAGTAGGAGACCAACTACAGCCCATAACATGTGAAATGAGCCCTGCACCAGAGTTATTACTAAACATAATCCGCTATACCTGCAAAACGGATATAAATGAGTCGTGTGGTAGTGATAGTGGTAGATGTACGTGTCGACGTTATGGTGTGGCAAGATTTGTAGAGTATAAGGTTCTCTCGTATTCAGCTTCTAGGCGAGAAGTGAGTGCGAGGATGAAAAGTCAGACTATCCTTGTTCGTCGAACGCGCAGTAGCGGTGCAATTATCTCTTTCTACAAGGACGGTCCGTACTGGCCCGAAATATGGCCAAAAGTATACTATGACTTGTAGTGTTATATTCTACAGCTTATCCTGATTACCACCATGCAAAACGGTGACTCAAAATACGAGGTAATTGCTCCCTACCTCAGGCGGGTCATTGCGAGCTCGTCCCAGTTACGAGTTCTTTGCTTAATTATTAACACGTTGACTGCCATACAGGTTAAGACAAATTTCTCATAAGGCGCCAACCGGTAGCAACGGTTTAACCAAATAAAATATCCCCCCAGGCGGCCATGAATATCATCGGCTAATACACTATGAATTGACACACAATATTTTGAAAAAAAAAACTGCCAAAAAAAACGTCCGTCTCGAACCTTTACTACACCATCTCGGTCTATTTATAACGATAGAAGTGTGCTGGGAGATTCCGAGATCCCGAAAAGATCCAGAAGATCCAGAGATCCCAAAAACATGACTCGGTCTTATAGACCGAGTTGGCCTCATAGACAATAAAAACCTCGGTCATATAGACCGAGATGGCAGTCAACGTGTTAACATTACACAAATTCTTACAATATTTCCAATCAGGCTCTGCATCTGGTGTGATTTCACACCAGCTGCTCATTGGCTAATGATATTTTTTGGTGAGGATCGTGAGTTACGAGGCCACCTTATGCTCTACCAATCTTGATGGTGTGGAATGTACTGTGATATGTTGTAACTCTTCTGGTAGAGATTGCACAGATAGTGCACTGAATGAAAGTGATTTAGAAGAAACTGAAGAGGACTATTAAATTTAGCTTGTCTCTTATGCAAGATGTAAGACTGATGAAATGCATATGCACTTGTAATAGAACTCATTTTGATTAATATAAAGATGATTTTCAACACTGCATACGCTTTCAGTTTTTCGGCCACTATTTTGTTATTTAGTTTTATTTTTTAAAACCATTATCATATTTTTCAGCATAAAATTTTCTGTAATTTGATACAACACACGATTTTATATGATTTTTTCAAATTTTTTCAATAGTCCAGTCAACGGAGCGCTAAAATGACCAAAGTGTTTAACTTGAGTGCTAATGAATGGATTTTGATGAAACCTTCTGCAATGTGTTTGTAATGACGTTAATACAAAAGTTAAAAAAACATTAGAGTAGAAAATAATCCGAAGAGGTATATATAAAACACCCCTTTTATCACGGGTTCCGTAACTTGTAGAATTAGGTCAAAAATGAAAAAAACAATGTATTTAACTTTTTTGGCCCAAAATAAGATGTTTTTACTCTTGTGAATTTTTCCGAAAAAATGCACATTTTTCGAAATATGGCTACTCGAAAATGGGGGAGGGGAAATGTAAAACTTGAAAAAAAAATCTGAAAAATTTCAGGTGAATGTACCATCGAAATACAAGACTTTTTTTATTTGCAACTTTTCTGTAAAGTGCGAGTTCTTCCGGAAAAACCTGAAAAACTACCCCCATCTTTGACATTGTAGCGCTTTAAAAATATGTAATGTAAAAACTTGAAAAAATTCAGACGTATGCATTGAAGCCTTCTACACATTTTTTGTCTTGGAATTTTTTTGTAACTTGCTAATTTTCCGAGTTACGGGCAGTTTTCATAAATAATGTACTACATTTTTTGTTCATTTTCAATTATATTGAACCTTTAAAAATGGTATCACTATATAGGTTTCATATGTTTTTATAATAATATATACCGGGTGATTCAGTTTGGTATTCGCCCCCCTGTATCTTTTTTATTTTAACAGAAAACTACAATAAACCATATACATTTGTAAATCGTTTATCAAGCTCTATCGAATGACGTCCTTAAATCATCTCTTTGATCACATATGCCAAAATAACGATAGTCAACTTTTTTTTTCAAATGGTATGCTATACATTTCTTTGCCGATTGTTGTAGAGATTCTCTTTCTGCATTCAACCATGTGAAAAAAGTATACACTTCCATAAGGAAAATTTCGAGAAAATTAATAAAATACGAAAAAACTTCATTTAAAGGTTTTGTTTTTGATTCAACATAGTTAGCCATGGAAACAATTGAATTTTGTCATTGTTAGTAATGTCAAATTGAAAATACTGTTATTTGTGACTGTGTTATTCGTTTTCGTTTTATGTTATACTCTAAATAGATTTACACAATGGTATCTTACACTAATGAAGAAAAATTGGACATGAGATTAATTTATGGAGAGTGCAGAAAAAACAGTAAAGCAGCCCAACGTTTATATCAAGATCGCTTTCGAAATAGGCCGGTACCATCAGACAAAATGTTTGCAAAATTGGCAAGAAATATGAGCGAAAGTGGAAGTTTTGAGAAAAAAAGAAACGTTTTTAAGCCCAGAACCGTACGAGATGAGGAACATACAGTTGCAGTTTTAGCCTTTGTTTTCGTAGACCCGCATATTTCTAATCGTTAGTTAGCGACAGAAACTGATATTTCATATTCTTCAATTCAAAGAATTCTGAGAGACAATAAACTGCGACCATATAAATTACATTTACATCAGGGCTTGCTTCCAGGAGATTACGAGAGACGTCTAAATTTTGTAGCGTGGTTGGCAGTTGCTCAAGAAATGACTATATTAGATCACATCATGTGGTCAGATGAATCCCGTTTCCATAATAATGGAATTGTCAATACACATAACTGCCATTATTGGTCGCAGGATAATCCTCATTGGCTTCGGGAAATTAATTTCCAAAATATCTGGGGAATTAATGTATGGTGTGGAATTCTCAACGGACAAATTATAGGACCAAAGTTTTACGAAGGCACGCTTACTGGAGAAAGATATCTACAGTTTTTAAGAGAAGAGTTGTTAAATTTCATAGAAGACGTTCCATTACATATTAGACATAACATGATATTACAACAAGATGGGGCACCGCCACATAATGCTATAATTGTAACGAATTATTTAAATGCAGCTTATCCAGGTAGATGGATCGGAAATCGTAGTGAGGGAGTCAAGTGGCCTGCCAGATCACCGGATCTCACACCGTTAAATTTTTTCCTTTGGCCATATCTAAAAGAAAGAGTGTATTTTACACCTCTAAATAATGTCGAAGATCTTAAAAATGGAATACAAACTGAATGCCGCAGATTAAATGTTGAAATTCTTCAACATGTATGTACCCAAGGCGTGATAAACAGAGGACGATTATGTTTAGAAGTGAACGGAGGACTCTTCGAACATATGAAGCAATAAATAATGTTTTTATTTTCTTAATTGTTAGTTAGTTTTCAAGTATTTTTAGTTTTTTTATTGGTAATTGTTATTTATTATTAGTTGTTATTTTAATATTATTAATTAACTAAAGATACGACATTAAATGTTATATAAAAATGAATTACATAATTATTTAAAAACAGAACTTTGTTTGCTCAAAACACTAAACTTTGTTTCGAAATTTTTACGCCTCATCAGTGCCGTACACAATCCTCGTACAAATCCCTCTCTTTCGAATCTGATTGGTCTAGTTGGTACTAGTTACATTACTTATAATGTCAAAATTCAATTGCTTCCTTGGCTAACTGTGCTGATTCAGAAAAAAACCTTTGAATGACGTTTTATCATATTTTATTAATTTTCTCGAAATTTTCCTTGTGTTGAAGAAAGAATTTCAACATTTAATCTGCGGCATTCAATTCGTATTCTAGTTTTAAGATCTACGATGTCATTTAGAGGTGTAAACTTTTTCTTTTAAATAGAACCAAAGGAAGAAATCTTACGGTGTTTAAAAACGTTTCTTTTTTTCTCAAAACTTCCACTTTGGCTCATATTTCTTGCCAATTTTGCAAACATTTTGTCTAATGGTACCGGCCTATTTCGAAAGCGATCTTGATATAAACGTTTGGCTGCTTTACTGTTTTTTCCGCACTCTCCATAAATTAATATCATGTTCCATTTTTCTTCATTAGTGTAAGATACCATTGTGTAAATCAAGTATAACATAAAACGAAAACGAATAACACAGTCACAAATAACAGTATTTTCAATTTGACATTACTAACAATGACAAAATTCAATTGTTTCCATGGCTAAGTATGTTGAATCAGAAACAAAACCTTTAAATGAAGTTTTTTCGTATTTTATTAATTTTCTCGAAATTTTCCCCATGGAAGTGTATACTTTTTTCACATGGTTGAATGCACAAAGAGAAGCTCTACAACAATCGGCAAAAAAATGTATAGCATACCATTTGAAAAAAAAAAAAGTTGCCTATCGTCATTTTGGCATATGTGACCAAGGAGATGATTTAAGGACGTCATTCGATAGAGCTTGACAAACTATTTACAAATATGTATGGTTTATTGTATGTAGTTTTCTGTTAGAATAAAAAAGATACAGGGGGGCGAATACCAAACTGAATCATCTGGTATAAATCACGCTCATTCTTCGAATTTTCATGTATTAATGTGCAAAAAATGTAGTAATTTATCGTGAAAAACTGACTAGGTATAACTCGGAAAATTAGCAAGTTACAAAAAAATTCCAAGAGACGAAGAATGTTTAGACGACCTCAATGCATACTTTGCATTTTTTCAAATTTTTTAATTACATATTTTTAGAGCACTACAATTTCAAAGAAAGAGGTAATTTTTCGCGTTTTTCCTGAAAGACTCGGTGAAAACGCATTATACAGAAAAATTGCAAATAAAAAAGAAAGTCATATATTCATCTGAATTTTTTCAGATTTTTTTTTTCAACTTTTACATTTCCCCTCCCCCATTTTTAGGGATTTTCGAGTGACCATATCTCGAAAAATTTGCATTTTTTGAAAAAATTCAAAAGAGTAAAAATCTTGTTTGGGCCAAAAAAGGTAAATGCATTGTTTTTTTTTTTTTCATTTTTGACCTAATTCTACAAGTTACGGAACCCGTGATAAAAGGGGAGTTTTCTACCACTTCCGATCATTTCCTACTCTAATCTTTTAACATTCTTATTAATGTCATTACAAACACATCGCACAAGGTTTCATCAAAATCCATTCATTAGCACTCAAGTTAGAGGGGAAACCCCCCGTTGAATGGACTACAAGATGACAGCCAAAAAAACGCATTTTGCACACTCAGATTTTTCTAGACTTTTAGTATGTCAGAAAGATACCAACAACGAACTAAAAAATTCAAACCCCGTCTTTGTGGGAATTAGTTCCACCTATCACCTATTTTTTGCATATATCTACTATACTATTTGGCACATTTTGTCTTTTTCAAGTGGAGTAGAGAATAGAGTACATACAAGGCGATCCACTTAAGATGTACACGGTATTATCTGGAATTATTGAGACATGTTTATTTTGAAAACTAGTATTATGTACTAATGTATTAACCGTAGAAAGTTTTTCTTTAGCTCATTCTTGTCCTTGTTTGGTGTACTTTAAATCATTTTATGTTCATGTTTATCTCTGTGTTCCGTTTCTATATTTTACTTAGCGTTAGAGCGATACAGTAAAAATCTATTAAGAAAAGTTGTTCAAAATCACAAAATATTCCTAGATAACGAATTTCATCAAAATATGAGATCGATCAATATTACCGATATATTTGCAGGGGCGGCTCAAGGTAAATTTTCCACCCGGGCGGGAGCACTTTTTGGCGCCCTTTCCTGAGGTCATCACTGAGGAAGTACAAGGATATCCCTTCAGACTCCGCGATCACTACTTTTTATCCCCTCTTGGGGGGAGGGTGCAAATAGAAATCCGAAAAAATGTTTTGCCCTCTAGCGCCCCTCCTTTACCCTCAATTTGGCGCCGGGTTTCCCGGCCCTTAAGCCGCCCCTGTATATTTGTGGTCCCCGCAAACCACTTTGAAATTCTAACGTTTCACAGAAATGGAAAAGAACTACCTGCTAAACTGACCAAAGTGTAACGATATAGGGTTTCAAGTAATGTGCCTAAAAAAATAAACTAAGTGACTTTAACGATAAAAAATGAAAACTATGAGAAACGGATTCGATCCAGGATAAGAAGACTATAAAGCGCCATATAGGTATAGTGGAAGCAACCGACCAAAAGAAATACTTAGGAGGAAGCATGGAACACAACTAAGGGGCCACAATTTAAGTAAACATATCAAAATATACATGAATCTCATCGCTTGACTGTACCACTATTTTTCGAATTTTTTGCTATACTTAACGCTTAGACTGCCGCAAAGAGCGCTTTACAAATATTAATAAACAAGCTTTAATCTGTAATATATATCTGCAAGAATCTAGCTATCTACATTCTACAACATATTTTTATAACTATATAAAGATGCCTTCTACACCTTAGTTAAACTAAAGATATTTAAAGACATTCTCGCACTACGAAGAGCTATTTTGTGGTCTTTTAATCTTTAAATCTGACAAGGAAATAATGCGGGAGCCTGACGCAAAATCCGTTAAAATACTAAACCTAACACTTAAAAAGAAGAAAATCAAATACAAGATAATTTAAATAACTGAAGTTTGCGCTGTATGTCGATACGTTTCGCGAGTAATTGTAAATAGTGTTCGTTGTAAGTGTGCGGTACGACGGATGGTTTTCCGGCGTACGATGGTTGAGCCAGGCGACTTTTTCACTGCATGAGCACAGCAGCAGCTGCCGGAATGCAAGCCGCCTTACTCATAAGGGAGAAACAGCGCCTTCGACGGAAAAAATTCAGGAAGGGCCGTTCCGAACTACCCAGCCATGTTGCTACTAGAGAGATAGGGCCTTTCCCTCAGTATCCACCCGGATTCTTGGTAGGTATCTTGTAAATTTGCATTACTAATCCGGTGATTTTAGCTTCAAAAATAACGATTTTTTGGAAAGTTTTAGGACTAGCCAAAAATTAGGCTATCCCCTACAGAATTTCCCCAGAAATCCGAAAAAAGTGTTGACCACTTAAAACGGCGGCTTTAATTGTTATTTAACTTTTTGTAAACAAAATGAATTTTGCAACTTAGTTTTTTCTTCGCTTCTAAAGGTCGTAGGAAAACGTTCGACCCATTCATTTCTTTGTCATGAGCTCCCCTATAAGGTAGGTATACGCAAATAACGAATCTTTGATTGTTAATAACATTTTGTAGCAAAGAACTGAAAAAATTGAATTTTTCGATCCTCGAACTTTGAAGTACTGTAGAAACAAATATAAAATGTGTATGTTAACGATATTATGATAAATAGTACATATTTTACCCTTAATAAAATGCACTTTGTCCCGTTGCAAAATATTTTTTTTTTTCCAATTAATTTATAAAAAAAAATTCAAACTGTTATATTAAAGGATCAAATTAATATTTTACAGTTCTTTTTCAGTGAATACATTGTATCATAAAATGACCTCAGGTCCAGATAAGATACCATCATTTATTGTTAAAGATTGTGCTAATGTTTTAGCTGAACCTCTGTGCATACTATTTAATCTCGCATTGAAAAAAAAAAAATTCCCTAGCTGCTGGAAGAAGGCCAAAGTTTGTCCAGTATTTAAGAGTGGCGATAGAGCAATTGTTGATAATTACAGAGCTATTTCCATTCTTTCGAATTTTTCTAAAGTCTTGGAAATTATCTTATACGATCGCATTTACTTGTCTGTTCGTAATCAGATATCAACCTACCAGCACGGGTTTATGAGTAACAGATCAACTGTTACAAACTTAGCCGTTTTTACACAATATGTGTCAAATATATTGGATGACAAGGGACAAGTAGATGTCATTTATACAGACTTTTCAAAGGCTTTTGATAGGATAGACCACGATGTCTTACTTAAAAAACTAACAAAATTTGGCTTTCATGCCCAAGCTATCGAATTTCTTAAATCCTATCTATCTAAGAGACAGCAATATGTCACGTACAATGGTTACAATTCCCCTCAATATTTTGTTACCTCTGGTGTCCCTCAAGGATCTAATCTTGGACCTCTTCTATTCCTTCTATTTATTAACGATTTAGATGACGTTATCGACTGTCATAAACTCTTCTATGCTGATGATCTAAAAATATTTTCAGTCATAAATGGCATTGATGACTGTAAGAAGTTACAATGCGAACTGGATCATGTCCAATCCTGGTGCATAGATAATAAATTACATCTTAACATATCGAAATGTAAGATCATGAGCTTTACAAGGAAACAGTTAACTTATGAATATGCTTACAATATCGATAATAAAACATTATCACGATGTAATTCTTATAAAGACTTAGGTGTAACGTTTGATTATAAGTTTTCTTTCAATGATCATATAGCGTTAAAAGTGTCTGAAGCTATGAAGTTTTATGGATTCATTGTAAGGAATTGTAAAACATTTACTGATATTGAGGCGTTAAAAGTCCTATATTTCACTTATGTCCGATCCAGGCTTGAGTATGGTGCTCTAATCTGGTATCCATATTATGATTGCCAAAAGATGACAATAGAACGGGTCCAAAGAAGATTTTTAAAATACTTGACATTTAAAACGGATGGTGTTTACCCTGAAAGAGGTATAAGTTATAACTTCTTATCTGATAGATTTAATATCATTAGCTTAGATATAAGAAGAACTTGCATATCATTAATATTTTTGTACAAGATGTTACACAATATGATTGACTGTTCTGATTTACTCCGTGATATTAATTTTCATGTACCAAGAATCAACACACGACAGAATCTAACATTTAGATGTAAAATACCCAGAACGAATATTCTCTCCAAATCACCTGTACATGTTATGTGTGAAAATTTTAATAGTCTATGTAATTCATGTGACATTCACCATTGTTCGCTAAGTAGGTTAGTAGAAGTGGCTATTGAGCATCTTGGTGTTAGAAATCTGCATAATACTTTGTAACTTTTAAAAGATAAAATTACAAATTAGGTAGCATTTTATAGGTAGTACAAGTTAATGTTTAAATATTTTAGTTCTCTTAAGGTTATTGTGTATTCACTATCTCACATTGTCCTGTAAATGGATTTTCTGTTGGACAATAAAGCTATTATTATTATTATTATTATTATTATTATTATTATTTCACGTTCATTTACATAATTAAAAAGAATATTGCAAAAAAAAATAATTTGGAACTTTTTTACGCAAAAAATTAATTTTGCAACTTAAACAAATGTAATTATCTCAGTGGATTTTGCATAAAATTTATTGCAACCAACGGCATTTCAATTGTCATAAAAAAACTTTACTTGAAAACTTAACTGAATATCTCTCAGATTGTGTGTTATCACACACACAAAAGGTGCCATGTCTATATATATAAATGGGCAATGGAAAAAAGATCGAGAAAATTGCATCTTTCCCCTCCCTCTGTGAGCGGCGTACTTGGACAGTTTCACCGGCGCACAGAGGGGCAGGAGACCTGAAAATCTGGCCAAAAATCTGGAACTTGGCTAATGATCCAAAAATAGGTTCAGGTTTATAGAAAAATTATTTAATAAAATCATTTCTCAAAAAGAGGTGGGTTATAGGGGATGGAAAAATTATATCAACAGAAAATTACGAAGTTTTGTATTTTTATGTATTCTGTATAGCTGGTGATGGAAAAATATTTTACAAAATCTAATTTATAAAAGTTTTATAAGTATCGAAAAAACATTCGAATATAATAATTATTATATACTTCTTGTTAAAAAGCGTTTCAGGCTAGAAAAAATCTCAGTTTTAAAAGTGAAGCCCAAAATAAAGGCAAAAATTTCAAACGTAATATATTTATTTAATAAATTAAGAATACACCCATTTAAAAAAAAAATCTTGTTCGCACTTGGAACCAAACTAAATGTTTCATTATTACTAACAAGAATTAACATTTTATATTGACGACTTTAAATTGGCATTTACAAAAATATTACTGCTTATCACAAAATTATAAATACTACAAAATGTAGTACACACCTGAACTTGAAGCCTCCACAGCAAAAAACTCGAATTTTAATTCAGTAATAATAGACTGGCGGTACATGACCAGTCAGGTGCAATGTTTTTAAAATGCATGCCAATCATATCTATGAATGAAATTACCATGAATATACCTTGAAAAAAAATCCAAAATTAAAATCATCCAAAATCAAGTACACCAAAAAATTTTACGATTTAATGTGCGCATCAAAGGTTGTTTTGCGCGCGGAAACTGCATGCCAATGAATTTCCGCTGGATTCTTTTTCAAGGTTTTTCGTTTGGCACTATTGGCATCCATTTTAAAATTAAAAAAAAAAACACAAAAAAAATCGATTTGCACACCCTTCTGCACGCGACGACTGCCTAAAATTTGCGTTTCTGGCATATTCATGGTAATTTCATTCATATATATGATTGGCATGCATTTTAAAAACGTTGCACCTGACTGGTCATGTACCGCTAGTCTATAAACAAATAAACGAGCACAAAGATCTAATAAAACTTTAAAATTCACAACTCACTATCTGCACTACTCAGTTTCGACTGATGTGGGCGCTGAAATGAATCATGTAACGGCCAATTGCGATGCATTTTATTACGTGTAAAGATGTTGGCTACATATAGCTACAGATCGTATTAACTATATTACATATTTTGATTTTTGGCCAGATTTTCGGGTCTCCTGCCCCACTGTGCGGCGGCAGCTTTATTTCTCTTTTTCTCGGCTTCAGGAGTGACTAGATGGACGTTCCTTTTTTAATTCAACTTATTTTTTTCTCAGCTTTCCGATTCTTCGATTATTTTTCAATCATTCAATTACGTTGCTTCATAAAATAAACATTTAAAGATTACATACAATTTATTTGATAATACATTGATGAGTGAATAGTTTTTACTCTTATTGAGGATAAAAAAAAAGTATACATTTTGTATTTAAAAGTTAATTTATTGAATATACAAAATAAAGTTAATTTTTCTGTCCCCTTTTTTTTTGGTTGATTTCCAAAGATGCAATTTTCTCGATTTTTTTCCATGGCCCATTTGTATTTATAGACATGGCACTTCTTGTAAGTGATAACACGTACTCTGAGAAATATTCAGTTAAATTTTCAAGTAAAAATATTTTCAAACTTCGCCCTAATCGCAAAAACGTGAACTCTTCATATCTGGGCTCCAAAGCCTCGGAGCAAAAAATTTTTCATAATATCGTTAACATACACATTTTATATTTGTTTCTACAGTACTTCAAAGTTCGAGGATCGAAAAATTCATTTTTTTCAGTTTTTTGCCATAAAATGCTATTAATAATCGTTCGTATTAAAGATTCGTTCTTTGCTTATACCTACCTTAAAGGGGAGCCCACGACGAAGAAATTGACAGGTCCGAAGTTTTTTTACGACCTTTAGAAGCGAAGATATAAGCAAAAAATTAAGTTGCAAAGTTAATTTTGTTTTTAAAAAGTTAAATAACAATTAAGTGTTCAACACTATTTTTTTCAGATTCTTGAGAAAATTCTGTAGGGGGTGGACTAATTTTTAACTAGTCCCAAAACTTTCCGAAACATTTTTCTAATATCACCGGACTATACTTAGCTCTGTATATTATACCGGGAGTTTTAAATTTTTCTTGATAGTATTAAATATATGATAAGTAATTTGATAAGATATTTCATATTTACAAATGAAGACATATACAGGAGCTACGTAAAATGGACGTTAGATTTTTTGGCCTTATTATATATTACAGTCGTTGAGTGCAATTATTTTTACATTAAAAATATATATTCAATCCTTAATTTCACAATTAACTATCAAAAAGTTAACGCAAACTTACCCAATCAATCGACGTCATAAAAAAAGCAAGTGGGACAAGGTCAGGGGAGCGTGCAGGCCATCTTATAGGACCAAACTGGTCACCAATTTAATATGTAACACATAGAGTAATTCTTCTAGCTATGTTTTTTATAATATTATTCAATAAATCATGCACTTTAGTTGAACATTTTGTAGAATCATTTTAAACATAATTACGGCAAAAATATCATCAACTTCGAAATACAACGTTCAAATTTCATATCCGAACTTTCATTCACCTTAGAAATATCTCTTTGATGTAATATTTTTAATCTCCTCTCAAAAAATGCATACTTTATTTTTGACACAACCTCATGTTTCCTTATTTTTAATCACCCTGTACGTTATTTCCAAATTGTGACTATGACTAAGGACTTCTCAGAATAAGAAAAACTTTTTATGAAGAATGGCTTTTTCTTTTAATATGCGAAAGGAGAAAGATTACAAGTATACTTAGGTCTATCCGGAGACACATCATACTAGATGTTTCATTGAGGATGGTTCAGCTAGCGCAGGGGGATAGAGGACCTCAATGCGTAAAAATGTTGAGGCCTTTAGCCAATTTTATTTTTTCCACCCCCTTTAATAATGGGGTGGTAATGGGGGTGGTTATAAACCAGACGATATCGGCAGGTCTGAATATGTCCTTAAGTAGGTTTCAGTCAACCCTTTTGAGGATGACAACCTCAAAGGATGCTGAGAAGGAGAAGGAAGGCACCATATCATCACTCCTAGCCTCCAGAAGTGAGTGAGTTCTTATCGCGTCGGATAGTGCCCTTGTGTGACCTAATTGTTCTCCTTCGATCTTCCACTGACCACAGCATCTCAGCCTGTAGGCCGCTTTCCGAGCCTCGGTCTCAATCACCAAGAGAAGGGGCACAATGCGTATGCGTATTACTTCTGTAACTCCCAAACAGGCAAGTCGTTGGAGTTGTGTAAGCCTCTATTGAATATATAACCTGGTTACGGCAGGCCACCAAACGACAGAAGTATAAGTGATCATTGGTCTTACTATAAAAGTATAGTACCACATTGTTACTCTGGGGTTTAACTTCCATATGTTCCAAAGATACTTCTACATACCTTTCCAGGTCAGTTTAGAGTCCAGAATGGCACGCAGATATTTCACTGCCGTGGAGACTCTAAGGCCCCGGTAGTTGCATTATCTCTGTGCTATCTGCAAGGCCCTTTGCAAGAGCCCGCTACCCCGACTTGGGAATTTTCCTGAGATGATAATTGCCAGGTCATCTGCATAACTGTGCGAGAAAAGATCCTCGTTCTCAAGATCCTGGAGTAGACCGTCAAGTACGGGGTTCCATAGCAGAGGGGAGAAGATGCCTCCTTGAGGGCAGCCTCTCCTTACTGAAACCTTTACTGCCATTTGCTTGTTGGCAGCTATAATTTGCCTTTCCGTCAGTATAGCCCACGGATAAACTGGGACTCATATGGAACTGATACGGATTTTGAATCCGGAGGGTTGCCTTAAATCTACGTTTTCTAATTAGTCTGTCAACTACACTTGCTCTTAGCTGTATCGTTCGCAAATATCTCTTTATTCAGAGGAAAAGTTAATAAACCATGTATAAAAAAAATGAGACCGGCTATTTTATGCTGGGGACAATGGGTGTGACATTAATGATTTTAATGACTTTAATCATGCACTTTAGTTGAACATTTTGTAGAATCATTTTAAACATAATTACAGCAAAAATATTATCAATTTCGAAGTACAACGTTCAAATTTCATATCCGTACTTTCATTCATATTAGAAATATCTTTTTGATGTAATATTTTTAATCTCCTCTTAAAAAATGCATACTTTACTTTTGACACAATCTCATGTTTCCTTATTTTTAATCACATAATTACCCTGTACATTATTTCCAAATTCTGACTATGACTAAGGACTTCTCAGAATAAGCAAAACATTTTAAGGGAAATGACTTTATCTTTTAATATGCGAAAGAAGATAGATTACAAGTATAGTTAGGTCTATCCGGAGACGCATCATACTAGATGTTTCATTGAGGATGGTTCAGCTAGCGCAGGGTGATAAAGAACCTCAATGCGCAAAAATGTTGAGGCCTTTAGCCAATTTTATTTTTTTCACCCCCTTTAATAATGGGGTGGTTATAAACCAGACGATATCGGCAGGTCTGAATATTCCTTAAGTAGGTTTCAGTCAACCCTTTTGAGGATGACAACCTCAAAGGGTTCTGAGAAGGAAGGCACCATATCATCACTCCTAGCCTCCAGAAGTGAGTGAGTTCTTATCGCGTCGGATAGTGCCCTTGTGTGACCTAATTGTTCTCCTTCAATCTTCCACTGGCCACAGCACCTCAGCCTGTAGGCCACTTTCCGAGCCTCGGCCTCAATCACCAAGAGAAGGGGCACAAGTTCCAGAAGGACCTCCAGAGCTGCTGTGGGGGTCATGCGTATTGCTTCTGTAACTCCCAAACAGGCAAGTCTTTGGAGTTGTGTAAGCCTCTGTTGAATATATAACCTGGTTATGGCAGGCCACCAAACGACAGAAGCATAAGTGATCATTGGTCTTACTACAACAGTATAGTACCACATTGTTACTCTGGGGTTTAACTCCCATGTTTTCCAAAGATACTTCTACATACCCAAAGTGGCCCTTTGTGTTTGTCTCTCTATGTAATCTTTCCAGGTCAGTTTAGAGTCCAGAATGACACGCAGATATTTTACTGTCGTGGAGACTCCAAGGCCCTGGTAGTTGCACCATCTCTGTGCTATCTGCAAGGCCCTTTGCAAAAGCCCGCTACCCCGACTTGGGAATTTTCCTGAGATGATAATTGCCAGGTCATCTGCATAACTTTGCGCAAAAAGATCCTCGTTCTCAAGATCCTGGAGTAGACCGTCAAGTACGGGGTTCCATAGCAGAGGGGAGAGGACGCCTCCTTGAGGGCAGCCTCTCCTTACTGAAATCTTTACTGCCATTTCCTTGTTGGCAGCTATAATTTGCCTTTCCGTCAGTATAGCCCACGGATAAACTGGGACTCATATGGAACTGATACGGATTTTGAATCCGGAGGGTTGCCTTAAATCTACGTTTTCTAATTAGTCTGCCAACTACACTAAAAGGGTATCCATTGCTCTTAGCTGTATCTTTCGCAAATCTCTCTTTATTCAGAGGAAAAGTTAATAAACCATGTATAAAGAGACCATCTATTTTATGCTGGGGACCTGGGGATAATGGATGTGACATTAATGATTTTAATGACTCACATTTGTTTCACATTTTTCTGACCACTCTCAATATTTAAATCCTGTCTTTCTCATAGATTCTAACAGATAAATACTCTATTACTGAAATAGCATGCTCGTCTTAGCCTTAGCAAATATCCTATAAAAATGCAAGACACAAGAGACTTCAGACCGGTACCCTGAGGTACATCGCATGTATATTTGGAAGTTAATGGTTTATTAATTAAAACCTACTACAGACTGTCCGTTATGCCTCAAGTATGAATCAAGAACTCTTTTCTTGATTTTATGCAATATATTTTGAATATATTTTGGTTGAGTTCATATTACCTTAGACAGTCATGCAATGAAATTGTTCATCCGTGAGGCACTGTATTTACTTCTAATTAATGGGAAATTTCCAAGACGCTACTAATGGCGGAATTTTTATGCCGTCGGTCGTTGAATTAATTGCTTCCATTTAATAATGAATTCACTCCAAACAAAATCCGAGCCACTACAAAAGCGTTAAGTATTCCGGGTCACTTTTATCTTTGTTAAACCATGCAAGGCATCCTTAAGAATAATTTATTTAGAACGACGTGTGCGGTGGGAACCTTTCAAAGAGGAGATTTTCCACTGCAAAGGGGTTCAAATTCTATAGAATTAATTCAGTCTGCTATGTGCAGTTTGGAAGATGCAGACAGGTCTCTTTTAACGGCAGATTAAAAGGAATGAAAAGAATTTATAAATAGATACTTGCCATGAATGGTTAGCAAAGGATATATGAGTTGTGGGGGATTTGTGGCAGGGACAGGATAATTAAACGTATAATTTAGTTTCCTGACTGTCTTAATTGAATGCGTTTTTCTCTTATACTCTGTTATATTGGAGAAATTTGCGAACGAATAGAAATGAAAATTAATACACAAGTGTATTCAAGCACCATCTTTTCAAAATCTGCGAAAACATTCAAACCCGTTCACACATTTAAATGCTAAAACTGGTTAAAGTTCAACGTGTCCCTTTTTTGTTTTGACTTTTTATACAAGCACCGTGATAACCAAGTTACAAATGTTTGAGAAGCTAGGTTTGAAAAAATATAAAAATAATTTTTGTAAATACTTGCTTCTTAAAATCAAATGTCGGTAATCACTGTACTAAAAGTTATCAATGCTCTAGAGCTATTAATTTTCATGGATACTGTGGTCTTGAAAAAAACGTCGATGACTGTTTACATGTATTTCGTGAACTTTGGATTTTTCATTAAAAAATGTGAGGAATTTCATTTTCTATAAAAAAAGGTCCTTATTAATTTTATCGACAGTCCAACCCACCAGCTTCGAGACATTCACAAACTCTGTTCAAACATCGTTCATTACATACAATTTGATCATCTTTGAATGGAAACACTCCTATACAGAATATGTTCATTATCAGATTTTAACTGGACTTTTTTAAAAATATGGACTATCAAAACCTTTACTTTATTTTTAGTCCAGTCAACGGAGCGCTAAAATGATCAAAATCTCTAATTTGAGTGCTAATGAATGGGTTTTGATAACCGTGTGCAATGTGTTGGTAATGACGTTAATAAAAAAGTTGAAAAAAAGATTAGAGTAGGAAATGATCGGAAGGAATTTCATTTTCTATACCCCTTTTATCACGGGTTCCGTAACTTGTAGAATTAGGTCAAAAATGAAAAAAAAAATAATATATTTATCTTTTTTTGGCATAAAATAAGATGTTTTATCCTTGTGAATTTTTTCGAAAAATGCATATTTTTCGAGATATGGCCACTCGAAAATTCTTAAAAGTAGGGGAGGGGAAATGTAAAAGTTGAAACAAAAATCTGAAAAAATTCAGATGAATGTATCATCGAAACACAAGACTTTTTTTATTTGCAACTTTTCTGTGAAATGCGTTTTCACCGAATTTATCCGGAAAAACATGAAAAATTACCTCTTTCTTTGAAATTATAGCGCTTTAAAAATATGCAATTTAAAAATTTGAAAAAGCCAGACGTATGCACTAAACATTTTTTGTCTCTTGGAATTTTTTTGTAACTTGCCAATTTTTCGAGTTACAGGCAGTTTTTCACGATAAATAATGTACCACATTTCTTGAACATTAAAAAAAACCGCTGCCCAAGGAATCACTACTTCCACATCCAGATTTTCTATCCAAGTCACTCACAACGAAAAAATTTCGTATGTAGAAATAATTGTTTATGGAACTTTAATAATATAATATTTGAAATCCTCTACCCCAAAAACTCATAAAACGATACCCCACATCGATAGTGGGGTGGGGTGGTGATAGGGGGGTGGTAGTGGGGGGTGGATGAAGTAAAAAAATATTTTGATTCTTACTACTAAATGACATTTTTTTTTCATTCCCTTCAATAATGGGGTAATGTCAAAATTTTTTTTGTGTCCTTGGCTTCTCTTGTATATACTAAATACCAATTTTATGGACTTTCACCTGCTTGATTTACCTATTTACCCCAAATTTACCTCAATTCCCCCAACCCTTCGACGGAACAAGATGAAAATATAATCTAGTTCCAGATCTCGTTAAACTACATATGTGTACCAAATTTCAAGTCAATTTCTTAAACGATTCCAGAGTAAACGTGTGCACAAAAAAAGTTACAGACAGACGGACAGAAATTTTTTTTCGCTCAAACTTAAAATCTAGACGTTTCATGACATTCTAAGCCTATTTGAACAATCAAAATTTTTTAAAAAATTTTTTGCGTTACTATACCTTCCACTGGATGTGGAATAAGTAATAGATGAAAATTCGAAAAATGAGCGTGATTTATATATATTATTTTTAAAAAATATGAAACCTATAGAGTTATACTATTTTTAAAGGTTCAATATAATTTTCAAATTCAAAATGTGAAAAAATTTTCCGGATTTTTTTTTCACAATTTTTATTTGTTAATAATAAAAGTGGGAGGGAGAACTGATTCACACTAAGATTTCTTTGATCAATTACTTTTTTTCAAAAAACCATTTGTTTCGTAACAATAAGCAAGATAAAATTCGTGAAGTACAGGGTTATTCATTATATTTAGGCCACCCTTTATTATCGTTATTATTGAAGATAGAAAAAAAGTTTAGGGCTGTAACTGAACCCCTTTAATAAGTTAATAGAAGCACAGTGGCGTGCAGAAACTGATGAGTACATTCTGAGAGGTACAAAAAACGATAATATATTTTTTGAATTTTTGAATTATTCTTTTCTTTCTGATTTCAGAAATATGACATATATGACAGTCCTATCTTTAACCGTTTTCGAGTTATTGAAGATTGAAAATCGTATTTAAGCTATTTATTATACGAACGGAAATTACAATTATTAAAGTAGTCTATGAAAATGACAAGTATTCTGTTATTAAATCTGTCAGCGTTTCATATAATAACAGATTACATGCCATTTTCATAGACTACTTTAATATTTGTAATTTCCCTTCGTATAATAAATGGCTTAAATACGATTTTCAACGTTCAATAACTCGAAAACGGTTAAAGATAGGACTATCATATTTCTGAAATCAGAAAGAAAAGAATAATGGACAAGTTTGATTAGAGATTTTGTTTTTTAAAAATCTAATTGTACCACTGAAATCAGACACTCCACCAAATTTCGTGAAAACATACTGAATAGTGATCTATTTACGACCAAACTAATGTAGGCAGTAGTTTATAGTCATTTCTACATGAATAAAATTGACCTGTCCGAGTTTATTTATATCTACGTTATTATCACCCAAAACCCCATGTCAAGTTTTCGTTGGACCACCCTGTATACCAAAATGCAGCTACCATTGTTTTCCTCCATTTTGTACCGAATTGTCTAAAATGACTGATAGGCCAGTCATCAGGGAGTTCAGGATGCGTAAATACCGTTTAAAATCGGGCAAAAAATTTTACTGTTGAAACCAGTTCATTATAGGTCTCTTTTAGACATACTACTATTAAAAAAAAAATTACGAGAAAGCTGTTTTTTGTGGAGATATTCATTGAGATGAGTACATCCTGAGAAGTTCGAGCAATTTGAGCCATAGGTTTTTTTTTGGGTGGGAGGGGGAGTTAAAGGGGCAATTTTCAGTGTTTTGCCATTATCTCGAAAAGTATCACTTTTTCTACAAAAGCAAAAATATTTCTTATAAAATTCTACATAAAAAAGGTAATTACACTTTTTTTCGTAGGATCAATCGTTTCAAAAATATACAGTACGTACGTACAGTATGTACATAAAATGTTGTGTGTCTAATTGTGAGGACAAAGTTTCACAAAGACATCCCTTCCCAAATCCAGGAAACACATTAATCGATTTAAAAATTGGTTAGAAGTCATCAAGCAGTTGAAAAACAGTAATAAACAAATAGTAGAAGCAGCAGAAAAACAAATAGCAAATGCGCTTACAGATAAATTAGTTCTAGTTTCTACTATTTCTACTGTTGTTTTGCTTTATAAATATTCTATTTGTCTTCGTAGATAATCCCCAAACAGGAATATTATATGTTAAAAGGGGGTGGAATTTATAGAAGATATACTTTTTGCAACTAAATTTCATTCAGTCATTTAAATATTGCACGATAATAAAAAAAGCAATAAAAGGAATGTTCTTAAAATAATGAGAAACAAACTAGACAACTTTTTTTTAAATTTATTTGTCTGTTAACGGATGGACTTCATTAAGGTTACAAAAGAAATATGGATACAAAAGTAGGTATGTATTGTACGTAAGCGGTTATTAGTATCAAAATAATCCGATCATTTAAGATAGAGTAAGCATTAATTGAATATTTGTATTATGTTAACTATTTGCATCTACAGTATAATACCAGAGCTTCAGAAACTGTGCTAAACTTATTTTAATACATATAATTATTATCAAATGTGGCACAGTTCTGCTTTCAAAATCACCCTAACAAAATAAAGTATAGTAGAAGGGAGAACTGGTGATTAAGTTGATAAAATTTAATCCTTGGGAGAAATATCTTTTTATCTGTAAAAAGATGCAGAGTGATCACGATGGTGATGTCCAAATTTTTCTATAGTGTATGCTATCCTTTTAAAATACTCTCCCTCCAAAGCGATTTTCCAATATAAATTTTCTGAAAAGTGTAAAACTTTGATTTTCACATTTTCTCGAAAACATGACATCAAACAACTTTTATTCCTACCATTTTTTTTTACATAAAATTGCAAGGAAAAGAAATAATTAACATTATACATAATGTGCAATTTTTCAGCTTTCCGAAAATATTTCACAAGGGCCCATTTTTTAAAAATTTGGATATTACCATCGTGATCGGCACTTTTTACATTTAAAAACATTTATCCCAAACCAAAATGATAAAATTTTTCAACCTGTACTCCAGCTCTTCCTTCGTCTACTCTAATATTATATATTTTAAATTTTACCATCAAAATCATTCAACGTTCCCGCCAACCGCCGCGCGCCGTTTGCTTTTTCTTACAACCACCAGAAGTCGGTTCTAGTCCCAGTAGAATGAGTTAAGTCCTGAAGACTGGGGATGGAAGATCATCAAAAATAGATTGGGACCTATTCAAAACCTCTTGTCACCGGCTCCCGATCAGTTGATCAATACTATATTCTGCAATTGTACCAAAGGCTGTAACACTAGTTGTAGCTGCAGAAAACTAGGTCTCACTCTGTTCTGCAGTTTGCGGGCATTGCCGTGGTAAGGTGACCATTCGTCTGGTTTTACCAGTACAGTACTATTTTTGGAATCCCTTGTCCTGGATAGTTTAAAAAAACAACCAGGACATAAAATGTACTGGTTTCACCATTAACATTCAATAAACAAACTAAGACCACCGCCATCTTTGGGAGAAATCAGTATCTAAGCACGTAAACAAACCTTTCCGCTGTTCATCCAAATCCAACAGGTGACGTGATTTGATATTTTCAAAATAGCGCCAGACCAGCATCGTTCGAAAACAGCCGAGAGTTGTAGTGATAAATAATCTTTATGCGTTGTTGTTATTGATTAATAATATTATAATTATGACATCCAAACGAAGAAAATCCAAAGAAAAAAAAATTACTTGCAGCGGTTGGCAGTGTTCTGCTCGCTTCGCTCCCCACATACTTTACCATTTGTCCTGGTTTTCAAATCTACAAAAATGGGCACCTTATGCCGTGGGCAATCTTGTTTAAACGCCGCGACGGAAGAAATAGGTAGTAACAACGGAGCTATAGATGAAGATACGATACCATCAACTGACCAGCCAATTGACGAAGCTCTTTATGAAGAGGACGATGAAGTTGACACGGATGAGATCCGCTAGAAGAGAATGAATAATTTATGCAAAGGGTTGTTTTGAGTGTCAGATGTGGATTAGGCCTACTGTTTGTTACTGTTAAAAAAATACCTACATTGTATCTTTCCGTAACTTTTACTCAAAAACGATTGATCCTACGAAAAAACGTGTAATTACCTTTTTTGTGTAGAATTTTATAATAAATGTTTTTGCTCATAACTATTTTTGTCGAAAATGTGATACTTTTCGAGATAATGACAAAAAACTGCAAATCCCCCCCCCCCCGGGGGGTGGGCGAGGGGGAAAAGTTAATATGTCTAAAAGAGGCCTATACATTAAAATCTTTCGATTTAAAACGATATTAATCCACCTAACGACTGGCCTATGAACTAAGAAGGTAAATAATTTACTTTGAGTTGCCATTAGTTACAAAAAAAAAATTGAATAATTAATCCCAAGTCGGCCTTAAAATAGTTCTTTATATTATTCCTGCAACAGGAAAGCAAAACTGGCGTAATTATTTTTTATTTTATTGGTGGAAATGGAACCGGTACAAATTAAATCCAGGTATCGATCAGAAAAATCATATTCCCCGGTGAATACATAATTACAAGGACGAATAGAACAATCAGGAATCACGCACCCAGCCCCGTTTTATCTCTAAAATGTGTATTTAGCTTAGACACGAACATGAAGCGACATAATTGAAACTCAATTTAATATTTAACATACTCTGGAGAAAAGTTGATGGGATGCTCAACATGAATACTAACAACATATTAGACGGAGAGGCCTCGTCGATACGTACTCGCATGTGTCCGGATTATACCAACGGTTTTTTAAAACAAAAAATGTAAAAACTGAAATAAAAATTTGATACGATAGGCTATTGGAGAAGGCATTGGTTTTGGCACACATTTTGGTTTTTAGTGCTTAAAACTGGATAGCCCAGTTTTTAGTGCAGAAATCTTTCAATAGAAAATGTTTTAGTGAAATTTATTACTTGTACAGGGTGGACGAAATTAGATGGGATTTGAGGTTTTCTCTAAAACTATGGCAGATGGACAAAAACCAATACAAACAATGGCGTAAATCGCGATCGTCTATCTTTTTCGACTACGAGCTACAGAGCGTTTTTGGAAAATTGGCATTTTTTGATGACCTCTACAGAGTGTCTCAAATTGATTTAGCCAGGCTTAGTCTGGGGTCCAACAGTACGAAATCGCTCTAAATTCCAAGTAACCTGTTCCGACATGACGTACATTTTTCAACTTCAGATTTGCAAAAAGGGTTATATAGGACACCAGAAACGACTTGTCGGATTCTTATCAGCTCTTGCATAACTTCTTAAATGATAAGAAAAGAGACGAAATGATAATTCCTAAAAAATGTTTTTTAATACATAACACGTCCTGTAAAAGAAACTATGAGTGCTATCCATCTAATTTTTTTATAGTTAAAGACATAAGCGCTTGGATGAGGTTCGATGGCACTGTTTAAATATGTTTAGTTTTTTGGGAAAAAAATATGAAATCTGTAACTATAAAATATTGTAGTAAGAATTTCAACATACGAGCAAGTACTTCAATTTTAATTTTTTTGTGTATAAACTATGCTAACAAACATACCCAATATATTGAAAATGTTTTTAAGACAAGAACTAAGTTGATATTGCATATAATATTTGAGTTGTGAATTTTTAAAATGGGTGCATGATGCGGCGCACGTAATAAAGGCGATAGCTCTCCCAAAATTCATAAAGCGCATGAAAACAGTTTACAGTGGAATTAGCTGGTATGTTTATGTTTACTAGGCGTATGTACTTATGTATATAGTGTGAAGTTATTTGTCTTAACATTTTAACATTATAAAAACTATTTGTGTTTGATTGTTTAAATCGATTGATTATTGTTTGCGGTTCATATTTATTATTTACTAGCTATGCCCGCGGTTACGTTCGCGTGGAATTTTAAAATTAACTAAAAAGCTTCTTTATAAACGACGTTTGAGGTAGAATCACCATTCTGGAATATTTCAGAAAACTCACAAATTTTCGGGAATATTCCAGAGGACTCTCGAATTTTCTGGAATATTACAGAAGTTTAATCTTAAAAGTTTATGCCGTGCAAATATGCTTATTGTAGAGATCAAGCTGTATCTCCTGTTCTACTAGACCGATTTTCATAAAACTTGGCTTAGTCTAGGCCGATTTCGATGAAATAAGAACTAAATGTTACGCCAAGCTTAGATGAACCTCATTGGTTCAGTAGTTTCTGCGTGATGCGCGTTCAAACAGACAAGCAGACAAACAGAGAAAAATTCCAAAATCTGTCTTAATGTAATTACTCATCTTACATCCCCCACATCAGTTTTTTGCAAATATTTTCAATGTACATAGACGTCAACTTTACAAATGTATTATATGTATACGTTTGAAAATTATTAAAAGGTAAAATAATTTAATAAAAGTGATTTACGCTCCCTCCCACCAACGGAAGACGCTTTTCAACATGTTGCAAATATTACTTTTTTTTAAACAGTGTTGTGAACCGTCATTCAAATTACCTCTTGCACAAAATTTTGGATGCAGAATTGGAAATCAGGAGCTGGTACCGATAATGTCGACAAAAAAAACTTTATCTGAACTTAAATTAAAAAGTGCAACTGTAAAATAAAATGCGACACAAAATGTTCTTGTGAGTGGTATTCAGTTGCATGCTCGTGTGCTGCTTTAGTCCTGAAAATTGTTTTAGGGGAAAAAGCAATATGCATCATTTTATAATGATAGTGATTCTGACTAAAATGTTAGAATAGTTATACACAAAAGTTACATAATATACAACATTAATGTTTTATTTAAAATATCTCCCTTTTCTGCTTTCTATTAAATATGTTAAATACCTAAAATAATATTTCTCACTAATATTTTATTTCTTAAACAATATAAAAACGAGTAGAAGCTGTACTCGGGCATGGCCAATTGCGAATACTTATTTGATTAACATTTTGCTCGAACACACAATTCACTTTGTATCGTTTATTATTTTTTAAATAAGTGGCCGCAATCGGCAACGCCCGACTACTACTTTCATTCGTTTTGTTGTATTATTAACATAAAGTAATTCAAATTTGCAATTATATTGAACAATATAGTGCTTTTTACTGTTACACTGTACCAATTATCATGTAGACTATTTTTAATTTAATGCTGCATAATTACGCGCCTCATAAAAAAATCATAACCAAAAAACTGTATACGTTATCGACAGGATCTTTTTTAAAAAAACTTTTTCAATATATGGACTATATTTGGTAAGCAACTGTATATAAGAATTTCATAAATTTAACATAGTTGTCCGCATATCGAAATTTTTAGAACGTAAATATCAACTTTTTGATTTTAATTATTTTTTTCCAAAAAAAATATTCTTTTCAAAAATACCAATAGCTTAGTTAGAATCACGTATATCTTTTGAGTATACATACCAAAAATCAGATCGGTAGGTTACATAGTTTTTGTTTTAACGGAGAATAACCATTGTAAAACATAATTTTGTAATTATCAATCCGCCATCTTTTTTGCGATTTCTGAAGTTGCGCAAGAGCAAAAATTAATCCGACAAGTGTTTTCTAGTGCCCCAGGTAATGCTCTCTTCATTACTTATATCAACATTTGTACGTCATGTCGGAACAGGTCATCTTGATTTTGGAGTGCTTGGACCCCGGACTAGCTGTAGTTCCTAAACCGTTTGAGATATTTCAGTGGGACAAAAAAATATGCTTGTGCTTCAAATTATAGTGAAAAAGTTTTTATAAAAAATCACCCTTAAAAATTAAACCTTTAACTCTAAAATTTTAAATGACACTCTGTACGTTTTTTTACATTTTATTGTTTGTTTTTCAATTCTCTATCAATACTTCTGAAAATCGGTTAATAAATAGCTGAGAGAATGAACATTTAAAATCAAGTTAGTCATGAACAAAAGAGTAAATTACCGGTCCGTTTAAAACAAAACAAAAAAAGAAATAACAATTTATTTGAATTATTTTAAAGATTATCTACTTCATTAAATGTTCAAACCGTAGACAAGTGTTAAAAGTGTTTTTTTTTTGTTTTTGTTTTTGTTTTTGTTTTCTTGAGTCATGGCTAACTTGATTTCAATATTCATTTTCTCAGCTATTTATTAACCGATTTTCAATCGGAAAAAAGTATTAAATAGAGAATTGAAAAACAAACAATAAAATGTAAAAAAACATACAGAGTTTCATTTAAAATTTTAGAGTTGAGGGTTGAATTTTTAAGGGTGGCTTTTTTATAGACACATTTTCGTATGTAATATCACTAGTGCTTAAAATTTTATCGAAAATTTTTTCGAAAGCGTGTTGCCCGGTAATATAAAGAGTGCAAATTGGCAGTTTATTATCTGATTAAATCCCGACCGCTTTAGCGGGAGGGATTTAATCTTTGATAATAAACTGCCAATTTGCACGAGTTATATTAACTAGGGGCAACTTAGCTTGAGAAAAAATTTTTAGATAAAATTTTATGCACGAGTGGTATTTGAGGAGAATATTTCACGAATAAATAATTCATTAAGTACATCTTCAATATTATGTTTTCTCATTAATTGCCTTCAGACGTTTTCTTGTCACTTTTTAGAGTTTACTGACCTTTATTTTCAATTTTCTCATTAATTTGATATACAGAAATATTTCCAAACCGACTCATATTGTCAAAACAGCAAATCTGAAACAAACGCAGTAGAAACAACGGAGATTAGCTATATTTTAAAATAATCTAGTGACGTTTCTATGGCAACTAATAAATAAAACGAGTTGAAACCTTAGATATTATAATATATAGGCTGGCTGAACACCTTTCAGGCGTTTCTGAGGTGCAATATGACAAGGAACGATAGAGAGAGCACTACTTTATTCCCGATATCCCGCCTATTTATTACTATACACTCATGGTTCCGAGATTGACATAGAGAGCGCCATCTAGCGCTACCGCTACTAGAGTTATATTCCATAATAATTGTTCATTGATTCATATTTACGTATTTAATCATTATTTTTAACTTCCGAAGTTTACAAATTATGTTGAGGTTTGCTTCGTTAGGCAGAGTGAATTTTAAACACAACAAATTAAAATATTGCACAGCTTTGATTCAACTAGTTACTTTGTGATAGATTACCGTATGTAAGTAGGTACCTAGGTACATTTTTACTTTGTTTCCAGAGCGAATGGGTTTACTTGACATTTATAATAAATGATTTGCTTAACTTTGTAACTACGTTATTGAGCTATTGAAAGCTGTGCTTGACTTGTTCCTGTATTATGAGCTAGGTATATTAAGTACAATCTTTGTATATTATTGTTACCTGATTGAAAAGTAGGCAAATTGAAATAGTTACAGATAGGCAAGGGTTATAGCCTATATATTTCAGACAGGCTTCTCTTTGGAACTGACGATTGTTTACTATATATGTGGTGTGTTTATGTTTGCTAGTACATAATACAATATTACAATTTACAAGGTAAGTTAACGATTAGTAATAAGCTAGAGAAGATATTTATAGATAAAATTTAAAAGCGCGAGTTGTCCTATTTGCGGAAGATATTTCACGAAACAAAACGTCAAAAAATTACCGCAGTATTTGCCGCTGCAGCGACATAAAAAATTAGAGCGATAAATTTTGCATGTTGGTACTGTCAAAAGCCGATCTAGCTTGAATTACCACTAATAATGACATTTGATTGGTGCAATGTTGTGAAAAAACGGGCTCTCATTTTCTATAGCGTTAATGAGTGAAATAATCACTATAATTTTAAAGTACCCTCATAGCTAAACGCATATTTTTTGTCCTGCTGAAATATCTCAAACGGTTTAGGAACTACAGCCTGACTAAATCAGTTTGGGACACCCTGTATATCTCAATTACTAAGTGTCGAACCGAAAATCTAATAACACATTTTTAAGGCACTTTTTTGAGTAGAATCCGTTGCTGATAAGAAGAAAATTATGCATGCCTCAGTTTTCAAGATATAGACATAACTTGTGTTTTTTTTTAATAGAACATCCTGTAAATTATTTCATTATTCGATCACAACTTAAATTAGCTATCCAACGATTTATCATATGTCATATTTATCTCCAGAAAAGTGGTTAATTTTCTAACTATTAACAACAATAACACTTCTTATAATATAAAATAATTTGGCCAAAAATAGGAAAACTAAACTACAATAAATGTTCGAATTGTCTTCCATTGATATCTATGCATTTTTGACACCTTCTCCTTACAGCATTTGTTGCATTTCCAATCACGGGGGTCCCAAATGTCCTAAAAATCCTAATAATCCTAAAATTTCAATAAAACACGAAAATGTCCTAAAATTTCCCTAAATTGGATTAATTGCCCTAAAAGTCCTAAAAAATAGCGATATTTTAAATATATTTTTTAAATTACGCGGTTGAAGCAGTTCAACTGCGTTGGTTACTTTTCGCTGCTATGTTTGTTGATTCACAATCATTGCGCTTAGAATTGTGAAGGATCAAATGGATTTACAATGCGATATAGATAAAGTGAATATTACCAAGAAATTACTAGAATACGAGAAGAACTCGTCGAAGAAATATTTAATCGAGTTAGAAAATAAGAGGGAAGCGGAGGACGAACAGGATAGAATAAAAAGGAAACATGAGCAGGAAAACCAAAAAAGAAAGGAACAGCCTGTAAAAAAGCGAAAGGTGGACTAGCAATTAACAGATTTGAAGAGCCAAGTTGAAAAAGTCAATTTAAAAATTGCAGAAAACCTGATTTCCAGCGGAAATCACAAATTAAAATTGGCCATGTCAGTTAAGCCATTGAACAAAAGTGATACGATGGATGCTAATGCTATGATCTCATTTGGACTTGACTCTTTTCAAAGATCAACTTAAAAATTGCAGAGCTAAACAATGAAATTCTTAGTTTGAGTAGCCATAAAAAAAGTAATGTATAGATGTTATTCCTTTTTTTTGCAACATTTTCTTGAATTCTCATGGCAATTTTGTAAAGTTCGTGCATTAGAAATATTTTTGTTTTGTTTAGTTTTCTTTTCAAATCAATAGCAATATTCAACTTTTCACATCTCGTGATTCTAAACAACTTTTATTAACAAAATTTTTTTATCGCTAACCCTACTATGATTTCTCGAAAATTGCGAGATTATTTTTATCGCAGTAGGCCGGTATTTTAGACGTAGACAACATTTATGTGTTGGATAAAGTCGACTTATGGAGCTATATAGCTGTTAAAAATTTGAAATGAATTTGATCACAAATAAAAACCGCTGCCCAAGGAATCACTACTTCCACATCCGGATTTTCTATCCAAGTCACACAACGAAAAAATTTTGTATCTGGAAATAATTGTTTATGGAACTTTAATAATATAATATTTGAAATCCTCTACCCCAAAAACCCATAAAACGATACCCCACATCGGTAGTGGGGTGGGGGTGGTGACGGGGTGGGAGTGGGGGGTGGATAAAGTAAAAAAATATTTTGAGGTTTCTGGTTCTTGTACACACACTAAATCACTTTTTTTTTTCATCCCCTTTAATAATGAGGTGGGGGGTGGCTAATGCCAATTTTTTTTTGATTATATGAACTCTTACCTGCTTGATTTACCTATTTACTCCAAATTTACCCCAATTTACCCCCCCAACCCTTCGACGGAACAAGATGAAAATATAATCTAGTTCTAGATCTCGTTAAAGTACATATGTGTACCAAATTTCAAGTTAATATCTCAAACGGTTCCAGAGTAAACGTGCGCACAAGAAAAGTTACAGACCGACAGACAGACCGACAGACAGACCGACAGACAGAAATTTTTTTTCGCTCAAACTTGAAATCCCGACGTTTCATGACATTCTAAGCCTATTTGAACAATAAAAAATTTTTTGTCGTTACTATACTTCCACTGGATGTGGAAGTAAAAAGACTTACTAGAAATGAGACATACTGTATATCTAAAAGGATAGCATCGGAATTTTTAAACGCTCTCAAACTTACCCAAAACTTAACTTTTAAAATAACATCAGAAAATCAATGTTTATTTCTGAATCCAAAAAGTTCACATGTATGTCTGATGGAAAAATGAAGAAACTTTACTTCTGACCGATTATTTTGAACTCCGAATTGTTTTTGGAAGAATCTTGATTCAATGTGGCCCAAAAAATCGCCAATAGGTTACTGTGTCTCTTCTAAATGACCCAAAGAGGAGCAGAGTTAATTGAACATGGTAGTGCCTCATCTATAAAACTCTTTCTTCGAATGAGTGGAGAATACCATGATAGTCGATTAACAAAATGAGGAAAAATATCCATATTGTATGGTACAGTACAGACCCGTAAAAAAGCTGTATCCGTAAAAGCTGTTTCCGTCCTACCACTGCTTCTACCTCTGCAGAGGAATGCCCTTGGAAACCAAAATGAATCTCCATAGGGAAAAGCATGGGATTTTGGCATCGAATCCTTATAATTTATCTACTTGCGACACTGACTCTTTAAAGCAGTACTCACATTCGTTCAACACTAGGACATTAATCACCTCCTAATGCTGACTATTTGGTGACCGAAACGCCGCACCTAGTGCAGTACCCAGTGTTCTGACATGAGCAAATTTACTTTAATTTCACGGAATAAAACAGTTTTCTTTCCAGTTTTCAATACATGAATTATGTAGAATATTAATGTTAGTAAAATATATGTTTGCATTCAGCAATATTCGAACGAAATTACGCCCGGTCATCCTCTATTTATATATGAATTATATATATCCAACTGAGTGACGTGTGACATTGTTCTCGTGTTTATAATTATTGCACTAAAAGCCACTATAACAAAAATACTCATCTAGTGAAAAGTTCAAACCGTTATAAATCAGGATAAACGTCTATTTTACATTATTTTTCATAACATTTTCATTATATGACACGAACATGTTATTATCGACATGTTGGAATAAATATTCATGCTAAAATATGAAATTTGTAATTCAGATTTTGTTTACTCCTCACCTGCAGAATACAAACACAATTGGAAAACGGAAAACATGCTGAAGACGGGAAGTATGAATCGCAGCAATGGTGTACACATTTTGTCTAATTTGATTAGTTTACCCACGACGAAAAATTATTTTGGAAACTAGTTTTAACAAATATCTAGAATTTATTTCTAAAGTTAGAGTTGCCATTTTTATTTTGCAATTAAAGAGCTAATACTATTACCAGAGTCTCGCCAGTCAATCTGGCATCATTAGAATATGTTTTAAACTAAGAAGAAGGAACTATCTAAAGTTGGTTATTTAAAAATCTCATTGGGCTATAAAGATAAATTCGTTTATAATATCACTATATCTAATTGGTTACACTATCCTTCTAGGTGATATAGGAAATCCCATTTTACTTAATACCGTGGTGTCTGCTTGTTTAATGACAGCCATTAGTCCAGTGCATTTAGTCATTATAAATGAAAAATGATGGAACCCAGCTATAGTGAATGGATTTGAACATTTTTTTTTGGTAGATTTCTAATGCCATAAACTAAAAGTTTATCCATTGAAAATTACCGCAGTTTCGAAAATCCGTAAATTAAAAAAAATAATAAAATTTTTAGAAATCTCCAAGAAAAATACAATTATCGGAATTTTTTAATATTTCTTTTAAGAAAATAATGATTGTTATAGTTTTCGAGGTTGTTTATAATGAATTTGTAAAAAAATGAAACTTCTTAAAATTAATTTGAAGATGGAAGAAGCTCCAAAAAGCGAAATAAATGAATAGGACAGTAAGTGAAGCTTTTAACTCCTAGCCTGAAAACGATGTAATAAATTTCCGAAATTTTTTCTTCAACATGCTTCATAAAGTAAGCACATACGAATCTATATTGTCATTTTTCCTGCCTTCTGGTTGGGGGTGGTTTCCACCTTTTCTTAGGTGTTGAAGAAAAAATTTCGGAAATTTATTACATCGTTTGGTGGGAAAAAACACACATAATCTGATAGAGAATCAAATTATAAGAAAGAAAGGTCTTATACATTTTTTTTCTAAAATGTATATTTCTCGAGATATTGCGAACTGAAAATTGCAGTTTTCACCCCCTAAAATCAGTATACCTAGACGTTTTTTTTTTAATTACTCGAAAAATGTGGACATTAAAAAATGCAAGGGTACAATATTAAAGCTTTTACGAAAACAAATCGAATGGTTTTTTCTTTTTTTTTCCGATGTTTAGTTTTGGAAATATGGCATTTTCAAAATGGCGCCGAAACGTTCAGAAAAAATATGCGACGTTAAAATTTAAAATTACTCAAGTACAACTATGAGAAAAATTGTTATTCTTATAAAAATTAAAATTTTCTTTCGATTGAGACGTATTACGACCTTTTATACTGAAAATTAAAAAAGTTACAAGCAAAAAAGTAGCGTATTTGAAAATTTAGGCGGCATTTTTTTTAGTCTTATTGCTCTAATTTCTTATTAATTCATTTTTTTTCATCCTTCTATGTGCATATTATTACTAACAGGCTCAATAATTATTATTCATTCTGTACCCATTCTCAATAATTAAAATTTTCATAATTTTTTGAAAAAAATCGGGTTTTTGGAAATTGCTCAGAAAATATTTTTTTATAAAAAATAATAAGAGTACAAAAATTAAGCTTATAAAAAACGAATAGTCTGTTTTTTTTTACTTTCCTACGACAAACTATTCCAGAGATATAAAGGTTTAAAGATGGCTCTTGGGCGCATACGCAAGAAAATTGTGTATTTAAAATTGAAATATCTCAAAAACTATAAGATTGATAAAATCATGATATAAGAGTAAAATGAAGCTTATAAAAAAACGAAGAGTTTGGGTTTTTATTTTTTTTCCCACGACAAACTATTCCAGAGATATGACAGTTTGAAATATTGTTGAAACTTTTCAGTTTGTACGCGCATTTTAAATGTCTATAGTAGGCAGAGAAATGAGCAATAGCCGTCTATTTTTCGAAAAATACGCAGAAAAAACGAATTGCATTACGCTTTAGCATGTTTAGAGTGAAGACTAAAAATGTTATTTAATTAGTTTACTTAATTGTATTAATTTGATTTATTTATAACAATCTGTATTTTTAATAAAATTAGACATATTACTATAATCTTTTGTGACCATTTTTAATCCACCATTTTTTTAATGTAAATTTAGACCTCATAATCATATTCAGCGACCTAAAAATCATAAGTATATGGATTCTTGTGAATTTATTTTCAACATTAGAAGAATTATTAATTTTTTAGTATTTAAGGGTGATTTCAACCCTTAATATTTTCGACTCATAAATTTTGATCTCACAGTCATATTCAGCGACCACAAAAACATAAGTCTATGGATTTTCGTTACTTTATTCGTATAATTAGAAGAGTAATTAATTTTTCAGTTTTTAGAGTTGGTTTCCACCCTTAAAAATAAAAAGCTGGTGATGCGACAATATAGATTTTAAAAATTACAGATTAAATTTTAATTTTTTTACAAATTCTTTATAAACAACCTCGAAAACTATAACAGTCATTATTTTCTTAAAAGAAATATAAAAAAAATCCAATAATTGTATTTTTCGTTGGATTTCTAAAAATTTTATTATTTTTTTAATTTACAGATTTTCGAAATTGTGGTAGTTTTCAATGGGTACACTTAGTATATGGCATTAGAAATCCAACAAAAAATCATTCAAATCCATTCACTATTACTGGATTCCCAGGTATAAACCTAATTGCATTAGACTATATTTAACATAACACCTTGTTATGTATACCAAAAAATTTAATTTGTATATTCACTGTGCTAGAGAATGTAATCCAGCTACTACTGGAGTTAGAGAACCATAAATATAAGGTTAACTTTGTCCTTAATAAAGACATGTTGTTATTATTATAAAAATACAGTAATATTTAACAGAGAAATTGTACGTTCGTTATTTGTGATTTTTATGTTATTTTCAGCTACAATTCGGTCCTAATTTTCCTGAGAACGGGGATAAAATAAAGTGTGAATTTTATGAAGCCGTTTATTTTAGCTTAAGTAAAGCCTCGTAAACCCACAAAGTGAACTGTGAGAAACTGGCCTCACTTAGAGTGTATATTGGACGTACCCCAAATATTCTCTTATCTTTCACACCGGAAATATATCCCGTATTTGCTTTAATGGCCTTAACGATTTGTTATCTCGAAGAGAAATTGATAATTTAATTAAGATTTGCCAGATGAGAGGTCATTAGTACGTGATATCGCGTATAAATCCGTTTATAGACGCACTAGACTGCAATTACGTTATTTAAATCCGATTTTAAGATCCACTTTGGGAAGTGGATCATCCTTTTTCGTACTTTTAGTAAGAACGCTTATACAGTGTTACACACTTAAGTTGAAGACTATATTTAATTTATTTTTAGAAGTAGAAATTTGAATTTTGGTACAGAAGTAGAAAGGAAAAAAAGAAAAAATTGGACTCGCCTTTGTTCCTCCAATCTCGAATCTACGACGTAAGTCATCCACTTTTGGTACAGCGGTGCACGGAATGATCAAATTATAAATAAAACTGAAAATGTGCACGCGCAGTGTTAATATTTTATCTAATTCGAAGGTAAGCATATTAATAAACCATTGCTGGTAAAGTATGCGAACCTGACGTGCATTTTTCTCGGCTGCACCATAATAAACCACAGTGTTTGTAAAATTCGCTATTGTTAAAAATGTTAAAACACAATAATTCACTATTACCACGTTTGACAGTCAGTACAGATTTTGACAGCAGTAAATACTACACTATTGACACTTATTCTTACTGTTGCATTTTTTGCACTTGGCATCAGCGCAGTGCGGTGCGGGACAAGGTCGGGGTTAGATACAGAAATACTACTACACAGAAACAGTGGCATGAGAGTATTCGATAAATGTTTGCAATACTAAAAAGGACCCCGCACGTTTCTTATGTAAAATAATGCCCGGTGGATTTGGTCTAAAATTGAAATATGTTATTTATGAAATCATCCTGATTAAAAGTCTCCCTGGGAGCAAGGCCGAAAAATTAATAGATTTTAAGTTATGGAGCTTTGAAATTGTCTGTCCGTGGTGTATCAATTTCGGAACGAATTATGATGTGTCTGAAGACCAGCTCGAGTTTGACACGAATTTTCAAAATTAGAATTCCAACAAACTAATTAGCCTCCTCCCTAGATATGGACCACAATACGAATCGGAAGTTCGAACCGAAAGTTGCATGATTAAGTCCATTTTTTAAGGTGAAAACTTTTTCAGTCTCAGTATAGACCTGCGTATAGGGCATGTGCACGTGACGTTACAGCTAACCTCAAAAATATATATTTTTTAAGATTTATGAGTATTTCGTAGCTGTTATTAAAATTTCAGCTTGGTTTCCGTACTTTCAACTAAAATCTAATTCAGTGTAATGTTTATGAAGTTCTAAATACTTTCTCCTAATAAAATAAAACTCTTTCTATAGGTTGGAAATTAAACCTGTATTTTTTTTTTGGTCACTTGTACAAAAAAAAATACAAAATACCCGTGTGGGTGTTGAACATGTCAAATATAGAAAACCTAGGCTAAAATGAAGACAAAAAAGATGACACACATATAAAATCATACACAATACATATTAAAAGTATTATAAGAATAGTAAGAGGTTAAAACTATCCTTAGGGTTAAATATTAGCAGTCTATTTTTATTAATGAACAATATTGAAAAATTATTTGCGTGAATTTTTAAATATTTGCTTGGAGCCAGTATTGCTCCGAGCTGAAATGAGTATACAAACATTAAAATGAGAATGAACTTAAAAAACTTAAAATTTGAGGTTATGTTAGTTATATGATGCACATGCCCTATTAAGTAAGTATAAAGGGTAAATAAATGGATTCCAGGCCTCCTCGCTAGATATGGACCACAATAACACAGGGCTGAAGTCCGAACTGGAAGTTGCATAATTAAGTCCATTTTTAAGAGTGAAAACTTTTTCAGCGTATGTATAGATCGGCGTAATAATTATGCAGGGTAAATGGACGAGTTTCAGGCCTGAAATCCATCTATTTACCCTTTATACCAACTTAATGTGCTGACACTAAAAAAGTTTTCACCCCAAAAAATGGACTTAATCATGCAACTTCCGGTTCGTATTTCCGGTTATTATTGTGGTCCATATCTAGGGAGGCGGCTAATTAGTTTGTTGGATTTCTAATTTTGAAAATTCGTGTCAAACTCGAGCTGTTTTTCAGCCACATCATAATTCGTTCCGAATTTTATATACACGGATAGACAACTTCAAAGCTCCATAACTTAAAAACTATTAATTTTGCGGCCTTGCTCCCAGGGAGACTTTTATTCAGGATGATTTCATAAATAACAAATTTCAATTTTAAACAAATCCGCCTGGCATTATTTTACATAAGATATGTGCATGGTCCTTTATGTTTTTGCTTATTTTTGGGCATTTTAATAAATACGTATTTATGCGTTTATCAGGAAATTAAGTGAGAATGTGCATAAATTTGAATATGGATATATTTAGAAAACACCCTGTGTAAAGTATATACTGTTATTTAAAGAAGTTTAGTGAAAACTTTATTGAAATTGGCTCAAAGATAATCGTCTAGGTATATGTACTATATAGTCATACCGGGCATACGTTAAGAACCCCCGATATGAGTACACCTTAACATCATGATTTATTTGTTTAGCGAAAAATTCAGTGATTCTCGAGATTCTTGAGCATGCGGACATGCTCAGAACCTACCTTTTTTACTTCAAAAATGTGAATAGTGTATGCAGGGGCGGCTCAAGGTAAGTTTTCCACCCGGGCGGGAGCACTTTTTGGCGCCCTTTCCTAAGGTAATCACGGAAATTTCACGGACGTACTTCATACTAAAGTACAAGGATATCCCTTCGGACTCCGCGATCACTACTTTTTATCGCCTCGGGTGCAAATAGAAATCCGAAAAAAAAATTTTATCACCTCATTGAGGGGGGGAAGTACTAGTGAAAATCCGAAAAAACTTTTGTCGCCTTGAAAAAAAAAATACGAATACTTTTTTGCCCTTTGGCGCCCCTCCGAGCCGGCGCCCCGGGCGGCCGTCCGGGTTGCCCGCCTCTGAGTGTATGCCAGTAATGTGTCAAATACTACATAGCGATAATCCACCTCTAGAATTGTGAAGAAACTCCAGTTGCAAAGTTACTGTCCCTGTTCCTCGATGTAAGAGGAGAAAGTACGATTTTAAAATTATACTGTATTTAAATATTTATCTATAACTGTAGACAGAAAAAATTAAGGAATAGCTACGGCTAATAAAATCAAATAACAAGACAATATACAATGGAAATATTAAGAAACAGCACATTTTAAACGAACATACACATTAAATTAAAGTTAATTGCTTTGATGTGTTGGGTAGAACTGGATTCTCGGGTGTCGATAGTTCATGCGATGTATCATATAAGTCACATTTGCTATCTTTAGATGTCTGCTGCTTATACCGAGCTGTCACTAATCTGTAAAATTAAACAGAAGACGCCTGAAGGTAACCAGTGAAACTTTCTCCACAATGTCGCATTCGAAAAATTGACCTCTCTCAGAATGGAAGTCCTTTAAGTGTGATGAGAATTCAGTTCTACCTAAACGTTAAGATCTGTCATAATTTCACATTAATAAACCAAGTACAGTTAATTAATTTTAAGGAAAATAGTTCATATAAACAGATTTCCAAAAATTCTTCGAGATACCAAGGTGTTGAGATTTCAAAAAAAATATCTCTTACATTACCATTATTACTGCAGCTATTTAAACCAAACTGGCACTTAGTACAATCAAATAGTATATTTTAAGATCGCCCTCTAAAGGATTAAAAGTAATCCCATCTGGAGATAAGCCATTCAGTATCTAAAATTTTATTGCTATCTGTCGTAGTTTCACGACAATTTTATTTTTCAATTTATTCCACCGCATTCCACCGCGCTTAAAATTTATTAAAAACAGTATAATTTTCAGTAAAATGTTTTTCGCTTCAAAAATTGCAGTCGCTGTGGGTCATAACACGCCTAAAATAATTACTGAAAGTAGGTTCTCACCTAGTATTAAATTACTGAAAGCTATATGCAGTGATCGACATATATTTTTCCCTGCCGTGCTAATTTTAAGATGAAAATACTTCTTGCAATGTTTAGGATACATTTAAGAAATCTTTTTATTTTATTGATGTTATTAAATGAAGCTTTAATAAAACGGTTTAAAGTGCCAGTACCGATATTTTTATAAGGCCTGCGGAAATATTTATATAATTAGGAAGTTTCCTATTTTAGAAATGTCATGTACATTCAACCTCATTTAGTAGTCTTTCAGATAACTAGTCAAACAAAAAAAAATTATCTCGATATCTGAAAAACTCACGAACTTATTCAGTTTCTTATTTGAATACTTCGCCTCGGCTGAAGTCCACCGTGACGTCACAATACATAACGCACTGACTTGCCATGCCGGCGGCCCGCCGTATGTTCCCTTTATTTAGTGTATGTGCTCGATTTTCTGAAATGTCACAAAATGTCACTTTTGATTCGTTCGTGCCGAGCCGAATTTTCGAATTTCGCCGTGCAATTTACGATCAGGTTTATCTGGAAGACTTCCTCTTTAAGTCGCGACATCATACGGCCGTCCCAATGGTGTTTTTCGAAAAATATGAACGTGCCAAAATTGCATGTTTTAGCAATTTTTTCGGCTCTCAAATGCAAGCTGGCTATATACTGCCGGTGCCTGCCAGCGAGTATAAAGGTGCCCGCGCCCGCTCGCTGTTGGCGGAATCATGTATTGTGACGTAATCGAGCCTCAGCCCAGATGATCCCAGCATTTTAAACTTGAAAGGACCATAACTTTTTTATTTATAGAGATAATTTAAAATTAAAAAATACCGATAATTTTTAGATTTTTACGATTATTTATTACGAGAAAATGAGAAAAATGGAAACTTCCTAATTATTTTGTAATAGTTCCAATAGGCTTTACAAAATGTCAACAGCGACTGAAGTACTTTATAAGTAGAGCTGGGTAATTCCTGGTGAAAAAGTAATTAACAATTACAATTCCTTTTTTTTTCGTGTAATTGTAATTGTAATTAAGTACTTTTTTTTATTAAAGTAATTTGGATTGTAATTGCAGGAAAATTGTTAAAGGAATTGTAATTTGTAATTATATTATTTGAACTATCTAATTACAAATTACTTCTATACGTACAATTACTTTCTCCAATTACAATTACTTTTTCTCCAATTACAATTACTTTTTCCAATTACAATTACTTTAAGAACATGCGTATGTGATTTAACAAACGCAAGAATACATTAAAGCAGAATTTTACAGTTGAATAGTTTAAAATGAGTCTGAAAAGTTCAAAAAAAGTTACTGACTAAAAACGAGTTTTTGCCGTGGTCCACTGCACATTTATGTTTTTTATTAAGTACACAAACTTTTGTATTTTTGTTCAATAAACTTTTAAAAACTAAATGTGTTTACTGTTTATTATTATCATTCTTATTATTATTAGGCATTGTTATTATAGTGGAGTCGATTTAGTCAATAAAATAGCGAGGTTGAGAAATTTTTTAAGATGGATGCAGACCAAGCGGAAATTGTTTGTCATGGCGAGTATAACAAAACCCTAAAATCTTGATTTTCAAATGGGGGTGTGTGGAACCGTGTTTTATTGGCCGAGAAGAGGTTTTTTGGACATTTTAAGGGTCAAATTTGCAGTTTTAATTTTTTTTTACCACTTAAACAATTAGTTAAGGAACGAAAATAGTATCCTTTTATTCTTAATATTAAAGGAACCTCCAGTTTAAATTTGGTGAAGATCAGACCATCCCCCCTCCTGATATATATATACGAAAGAAATTGAAAAAATTAAATTTCGGCTATCTTGATCAGATCTCGACCGGTTTTGCTGAAATTTGGAATGGAAGTAGTCCTTATCACAAAAAAATTATTTACCAGATTTCAGCCAAAAATATTAAATAGTTTGGCTGCAATTGCAGTTTCAGTCAAATTTTCTGAAATGTTCATATTGAAATATCTCCGGACCTAAAAGACGGAGCGAATTTTGCTTTATGGCAAAAGGTAGGTTATTTTATGTACTTTTACATGATATAAGCCAAGATTACATTCGATCGCTTCTTAGTCATTTGCACTATATATAAAATATATGTGTACTCAGTGACTATGTATGCGCGCACTGGTATGTATAAAGCAGAAAACAATTGTATTTATTGTTTATAAAACTTTAAAAAATATATATATTTTTTATTTGTATAGTCATGCCTACTGCTTTGACTAGGTATAAATAAATGTATATTATATTATATATGTGTGTGTGCGTGCGTGTATTTATTTCTGTAAGTATGTGAATGTCTACAATTTTTATTTTTTTTATTTTTACGTGACTATGATAGCCGCTTCATGTATAATCGAAGGGTAACCGTGGTCTATCTTTTACTTTTCAAAACGAGTGTTTTGATATTGTACCACACCTACCTTTTGCCACAAAGCAAATTTTGATCCGACTTTTAGGTCCGAAGATATTTCAATTTGAAAATTTCAGAAAATTTGACTGAAACTGCAATTTCAGCCAAACTATTTAACATTTTTGGCTGAAATTTGGTTAACAGTTTTTGTGTGATAAAAACTACTTCCAAATTTCAGCCAAATCGGTTGAGATCTGATCAAGATAGCCGAAATTTGATTTTCTCAATTTTTTTCATATATTTATATTAATATCAGGAGGGGGATGGTCAGGTATCTTCCCCAAATTTAAACTAAAGGTTCCTTTAATATTGAGAATAAAAAGATACCATTTTCTTTTCTTAACTAGTTGTTTAAGTGATAAAAAAAAATTAAAACAACAAATTTGACCCTTAAAATGTCAAAAATACCCCTTTTCGGCCAAAAAAGCATGGTTAAACTCTTTTTTGAAAATTCAAATTTTAGGGTTTTATTATACTCGTCATGACAAACAATTTCCTAAACCAACTCCACCATTAAGCTGCCTTTTCTATATATTTATTTAATTTTTCCTGATTACTCTTAAGGTCAAACATTCTAATAACGATTCTAATAAATATTAAAACGCAATATTACACAACACTTTTAATTAAAATTTTTAACTTACCTTTTTGTCTGTTTGGTCACTATAATTTACTTTATCATAAAAGTAATTAGAAAAGTAATTAGAAAAGTAATTGCTAATTCCTTTTTTGAAGACATGTACTTTGTAATTGTAATTAGTTCCTTTTTTAAAAAAGTAATTTGTAATTGTAATTATTTTTAAATTACAAGTAATTACCCAGCTCTGTTTATAAGACGGTGCCAATTTTATATTTATAGCGTTTGTAAAAACGTTTTGAAAGTGTTCTCGAGAGTAATGTTATTACATAAATATTTCTGCAGCTCTTATAATACCAAATTTCTAGTTGGGTAATTGATAATATCATCTTAAGGCATAATTTTGTGTTAATATCTGCACTAAAATTTGCAATATAAGAGAAATTCTATATATTTCTTTAGAAATCTCAAAGAATTTTTGGGCACCTGTTTATATGAACTTTTTTTCATAAAATTAGATAAAGAATAACACTACGAAATATTTTTAACGTTTTTAAGTTACACCCTGTATATGATAAAACAACAAAAAAATTAATTAAACATAAGTAGTTATTTTTTGTATCCAATTAAGAGTTGTAACCGATATTTTTGTGTGGCAGTGTTCGCAGGGCAGAGCAGCATGGCAAGAACGAGAACGGGGGAGGCGCTGTTCACTCTCCGAGGAGGCGCGGCAACATCGCATCAAGCAGACAGAAGCTCATCATCGATGGATGAAAAGAAACAGAGTAAGCTCTGCTTCCTTGGGCGCTTTTTCTGCCAATATCCAGCTTGTCATGCATCCCCCAGCTAGTGAACTTCAAAGTTCAAAGCATGCTGCGACAGATATCCCCGCAAATTATCTAATATACAAACATGGAATGCGAATAGCTTTTTTATTTTATTTACATGTGTTATCTTGTACGGGATTCTGGGAGAGGTGTTGCTCATTCCTTGCACGTCACTCTTGAGAAACTCCTTAGTAAGTGCACAAATTTAATAGAGACTTGTAAATACACTTAGAGGAATTGTTTTGAAAAGGAAGTTAGAAAGCATTTACCTGCAAAGCTGAATTTCTTTGAACTATTCCTAATTCATTATTCTCATTTATAAAAATCCATGCTCATTCCAAATAATCTAAAAGTTACTTTTCCTTTACACTACAAATGGGCACAAGGAAATTCGTTTATTCCGAAATATTATAGAAAATAATTGCATTTTGGTTGAATATCACATCATATCTAGAGAATGGAACCCCGATGTCACCAAGCCCAAAGCATATTGAACATACCTACTTTTTTCAATCTTGTTATAAATTCCATATTACCATGCATCGATGTATTATTTAACAGAATCATTAGAGCTTCCATAATTTTTAAGGCATAAGACTAACACATGGATATACGAAGGATGGATACTTTCCTAAAAATGAACTTTGATATTTTAAATAGAATATCTTTGCATTTTTGGATTCCGGTGACGTTTTTAAGTACGATTGTAAATTTTCCAGAAAATCTAAGCTTACTTGATTTTTTAAAAGCCGTCAAATGAAGTGAATATAAAATTGAATGAGAGCTTCGTAAAACATTTTGTAACATAGCAGAAGTTACACTTGCAAAAACGGCTCAGATACGGTTTTGTAAAATTGCTGTTGAGCTGTTCAGAATAGCAGTTCGTGCTGCCATCTATAAACGTTTCCATTAGTCAGTCCTCTAACGTAAACATCCAATATAACCACCATCTGCAAGACTATCCTATTCGTATACAGTATCGGAAAGTCCTTCGTTTGGCATTGCGGTATTAACCGACCGCCCATAATAAAGACGTCTACCAGTACCCTAACAGAAGCAAACAGCAACACACTCCTTCAAGAGTTGCTGCTCTCGCTTGCTCTTATTGCCGTACCCAAAGGAAACACTTTCCGATACTGTATAATTATTAACAGCTCTACTAACAATAATTATTTTATAATAGCTATAAGAACATCTATATCGTCATCGTTAAAAGTAAAAGTTTTATAATGAAGGTCTGAAAACGTTCTCTCGGTATCTATACAACCTCTATATACCCAGAATAGGCGCAGATTTATAAAGCCGTTTTAACATTTAAAAACCGCAAAAAGTACTCATACAACTATCTGTCATCCCTTAGTAACATTTTCAGAGCACCTATAAAGTACCTTAAGAAGCTTTTACAAAGAGAGAAAGAGTCAAACAGAAGTTCGTTTATACTTCTCAGTATAACAATAATCCACTTTCAGGGCCCACTTATGCATCAGTTGTAAAGTAGTATTGTTATGGTGAATATATTAACTTCTATGTATAAATCAGTTTTATATTTACTGTATAAAACCTATCATACGATTCGAAAAAAACAATTTAATAAGAGTTCTCAAATCAGAATTAAACAGCTTACAAAACTATTTATTTTACAACAGCTGTTCTGGTTATATAGACACTGCTGCTAAATGTCTTAAAGGATAATTCGGTTCTGTGGGCGGTAATTGTACAGATTCCAACTTTTTGTTGTATAAATACTGTAATAGGTTATTCTATAGAACTAGTTATCTCGTTCTGTAGCCATTATAAAGCGATGAAGTTCTGTAGAACAACAACTAGGTACTACGGATTATTCTATAGAACACTTTAACTAATTATCCAATTATTCTATAGTAATATTTCTTTTTTTGTTTTTAAAGGCTTGCGTGGGTTTTGCTACAAAATAATTCAACTCGTTATGCAGTTCTTATACAGCCACAAGCACTTTCAGTTTATAGAGACAAGCCGCGATTTACTTTAAAGAACAATTCAGTGTATTAAGCAGCCATTATAAAGCCATGCAGTTCGTGAGTTTGTTTGGAGATAATTATATGAGTATCATAGCTATATCAAATGAAATGCTGCACGGGAGAACTTTCGGCTATATAAAAGTTTGTAAATTATGTGTCTTTATAAGAGCACTTATCAAGAACTGGCATTTCTCGCAATTCAGCTGAAATTAGTGCAATAATGCTAGTTAGGAGAATGACCAGTAGTTATTTTCTTTTTACTATACACAAACACTCTCGTGCACCCTCCATACTTTAGCTCCAGCGTCTTAGCTCTCCCCCCACTACCCCGCTAGTAAGACCACAATCCTAGAACATGCCTCCGTAGCACTCACTGAACGTCACTAAGAACCCCAATTACAACTCCCCTCAGGCACGTGTGGTCCAGAATCTAATTCCAATTTAAATATTTTTATTTAACTATGGATACCTGTCAAAAGGGTATTGCATTTATTTCATTGGTATCAACAATATATGAAAGAGATACGTAACAACAACGTGAGAACCGCGCGGTGTCACGCAGCGGCCAGGTGTTGTGGCAGAAATGCTTCCAGACATGATAAAAAAATAGAGACAATTAGCAAGTTTCTATACAGATCGCTTGCATTTTATTTTAGATGTTGACTTATGAAAATGAGACGATTAGAACTTTTGTTATTTTGTCATAGAAGAAATTCTATAAGAAAAATCAATAAAAGCCCTATTCAAAAAAGTCAAGTATATAAAAACGTGTTGTTGCACAATGTGCCTAATTTCTATCTTAAGGAATTTCAGCAAGAGGTTCAAGGGGGTATCAGGAAATAGGAAGTGGATATGGAATTGTATGTTGGATTTATATGTTTATGAGAGGTGGGGGTTTTAGGGAGGGAAGTTACGGTTCAGAATCGGCACTATATAACTACTTCTGACGATTGCATTTCTTTCTCCATTTAATTAATATGAGTGCGTTCACTGCACTCTAGATATATAAATAAAAATGGGCCTGAATAATCATACAGCTCTAATTTTTTTAAAGTATATAGTCGTACCTAAAATTGCCAAATGTAAAAATATAAAAGCTTTTCCAAGTTGGAGTACTTTCCGGGGAAACCGGAAGTGATGAGAAAATGTCAAATATTGAGAAAGCCATTTTTCTTATATATTTCTTCTTCCAGGTTTCAGTCTTGAAAATTTTAGTCTTCTCTTCTTCTTCTTCTCTAGATCTTAAAATTATTCCGTTGATACCTAATATAGGTAAGAGAGTTTGTTGAATATACCGAGGAAGTTATCCGGCCTGGTCAGAATTTACGCTCCTCATAATCTATCTATTGCAATTTCCTTTTTAACACTTTTTATAGACACTGGAGAGCCCTTTATCTAATATATAAAGTATAAAAATCAACGTATTAGATGGATTAGAAGGCCTTGTATACTCATCTCTACAAAAAAAAAATCAATTATGTGATACAATCTTGCTGAGTTTAGATAAATATCCCTTGAAGGAAATCTTCTGCAGGCTGCACGAGTTAACGAGTTCGGTTTTAACTTAAAAGCCAATTCAAGCACGCCCACGATATTGGATTTTATCTCATAATAAGAGTCAGGGCTTTCTATATAGCTAATCAATTTTGGTGCTTTGAAAAACTTGTGGCGAGGACGGAGTATCTGATAAATGCAAGGAAAATTAGCATATTTTTACCCGACTACGCCAGGACAAGTTGTATAGTGGTGACTGGTCAGATTTGTTGTGCGTCTGTTTGTATGTATGTTTATTATCCGATAACTTGACAATGGCTGCCCTAACTTTGGTAATACGGGTGTCAATTGATTTGTCTGGATTCTCTGGGCACATAATTTGAAAAAAAAAACAACATGGCCGACACCGAGTGCGATTCTAAAGATGCATAAGACATAATAATATAGTCCCTTGAGATAAACCAGAAAAATGCAAAACCCCCAAAAGTTCGCAAGACATCTTCCCCCCCTCCTCCCCCGTTTTCGAGGGCAGGGAACACGATATTTTCCGACCTACCCTCCAACCACAACCCCCCAAACCGGAAAAACCATCCCCTTTTCGATTTTCCGGTGCTAGGCTAGCAAGGGCTTGTCGGATCGGTTTTTTTTTTGGTCAATTTGAATAAAATAAGTAAACATTGACCACGGGTGACCTAACCCACCTCCGGGGGCTGAAACTACCCCCAGCCTCAATAACGAAATGCCACGAAAACAACAAAAATCAGTGGGAAAGCGAATGATGACGAAATTATTGACTTTTTGTTCAAAATAGTCAAAGTCCGAAAATATCATTTAAATGGGTTTTTTTGTTTAAAAAATTCATGGCAATTTTGTTTAAAATTAAACCCAAGCTGTCAGATAGTTGTCAAGTAATTAGTAGTCTTTTTTATATTTTTTAAATTAACCATTTTTTTCATTTAGGTGAAATATTGAACTTAAGGTTTTTTGACAATACTGAACAACTTTCGTTAATAAATGTTTTCGATAAAAAAATGTTTTTTCGGTTTAGGGGTAGTGGTTAGAGGGTATGACGGAAAATATTGTCACCATCGTGTTCTCCACATATCTTGTGGTCCATTTGCAGAACTTTTGGAGTAAAAGCTTTACCTCAAGGGACTAATAATAGGCGTTCAAAAATTCTAGTATTCTCTTCAACGCAACCTGCAACCCTGCTATTTTGAAACGCGTGGCCCGTTTTAATTTTCTTTTTTTTTTTAATATATTACTCGATGAGCTCTATTTGCCTATTTTGAAAAAAATGTTAATAACGTATACATGAGAAAATGTCTAAATTTAATATTTTTAAGGAGGTTTTAAAATAATTTTTTGAAAGAAATTTATAGCTTACTTTTACATGCACCTTAGGAACTGAAATATGAACATAAAAAAAAGTAATGTCAGTATGAGTGATTTTTCATCAGTAACTCGGAAAATAAGGAGTGTTATAGAAATATTTTTACTAAGGTTAAATTAAGGCTAAAAAATTTCCTATATTTTTATGTGTTTTAATTTGCTTTTACATAATAAACAAGCGTAAAACGTACTCTTCGCCTGTTTACTGAACTTTCTATATAATTGTTACACGTTATTTGTAAATAAGGTTAGTTTTAGACATTTTTAATTTTATAGTACGAATTTGATTGGTAAAAGACTCAGTATAAAATAAAGTAAAAATAAAAAACTATACCAAACCCCATTTGGGTTCCAAACCCGGGACCCTTGGATTTCGAGTCAAAATCGTAAGAACTACACCTCCACCTTACACGTAAAAAAACGTAAATTTTTACATTATAAGATACGAGCTAAACTCATATTTTCACAGTTGTATATTACATTATGGAATGTATATTTGTAAAATATATAAATATTTAGATATTAAAATGAAATATCATTCCACCAGATTTCTATTGAATTACAAAAACATAAAAATCAAAATTTTTTCAAATTTAAATCATTAATAACATTTTTATTTACCGATCGATTTTGTTCAAAAAGCTAGGCTAACACTAACTTACTGTCCAAATTTCAGTACAATCGGATTTTTTTTTCTTGAGTTATCGTGCTTACAAGGAACTTGACGGACGGACGAAGGGACAGACGGACATTTTAAAAGTTGTTCAGAATTCGTTCACTAACACAATGATATGAAAATTTTTTGTCTGCGAGCGGTATTTACGGTTTTAGAAATGTGCCTATCAAATGCAATATACTCTTCGGTTTTGTATTTGCGAAGAGTATAATTAATGGAGTTACAGGCGTTTTAAAAGTATATTTAGTCACCAACATTGGTACAATAAAAAATTAGTTATTTTAGATGCTAAAAAATACAATTAAGAATATGCCCAATTTTTACCAAAAAAACAAATTATAGATAATATCAAAATCTTTAAAAAACTAACATTTTTTTAAATAATCAATACTTTCAGAGATGCAGTTAAAAATGCGCACATTTACAAGAAAAAATAAAATAAATTAATGATAATTTTATTAGCTACAAAAAGTTTTGTTTACATTTTTTGCAAGAGTTAATTAGTACAGTAAGTGAAGCTTTTAAATCCCAGCCCGAAAACGATCTAATGAATTTCCAAATTTTGTTCTTCAACATGCTTCATAAAGTATGTACATAAGAATCTATATTGTCATTTTTCCTGCTATTTGGCTAGGGGTGGTTCCCACCTCTTCTTAAGGGTTGTCGCAAAAAAACACAAAAAAATACACATAATCTGATATAGAATAGAATTATAAGAAAGAAAGGTCTTATACACTTTTTTGCTAAAATGCATATTTTTCGAGATATTGCGAACTGAAAATAGCAATTTTCACCCCCTAAAATCTATATTCCTAGACGTTTTTTTATAAATTACTCGAAAAATGTGGACTTTACTTAAAAATGCAAGTACAAAATTAAAGCTTTTACGAAAACAAATCGAATGTTTTTTCTTTTTTTTTTCTCCTCCAATGTTTTGGAAATATGGCATTTTCAAAATGGCGCCGAAACGTTCAGAAAAAGTATACGACGTTAAAATCTAAAATTACTCAAAATCTACAATTATGAGAAAAAAATTTATTCTTGTAAAAATTAAAGGTATTAAAATTTTCTTTCGATTGAGACGTATTTACGATCTTTTATAAACTAAAAAAGTTACAAACAAAAGAGTAGCTCTAATTTTCTAATTTCTTATTAATTCATTTTTTTTAAAATCCTTCTAGACATTGTTAATGTATATTATTACTAAACATGCTCAATTTTTTTAGAATTTTTTAAATAATTATTTTTCATTCTGCACCCATTTTAAATAATGAAAATTTTCATAATTTTTTGAAAAATATCGGGTTTTTGGAAATTGCTCACAAAATATTTTTTAATAAAAAATGGTAAGAGTACAAAAATGAAGCTTATAAAAAAACGAATAGTTTTTTTTTTTTATTTTCCTACGACAAACTTCCAGAGATACAGTAGTGACATTTTAAAATATTGAGTCGATGACAATGTAACGTAGAAGAGAAGAGAAATGGACAAATAATATGCTGAAAAGAAACATTTAGTATTAACAACAATTTAACAAGAAACATTTAACCTAGGCTGTTGCCACTCTTCTCTTTAGCTACTTTTACTCGTCTAAATAATCCTTCCTCTTATACTGAATTTTCTTTGTGATACATTTGCGTCAACTCATTCTGATTCTGTCATTTCTTCATAATTAGACAAAGATTATATTTTGATAACATGTATGAACTATAGATAAAAAAACGGCACGCCCATATTTTTCTGTCTGTTCAATTTACACAATCGAGCAGGCGGCGCGCACGTGTAGACTGAGGAAGCGGCTTCTGACCTGTTGCCGGCATGCCGAGATTTCACATTGGAGGAGATTGGGGTAACGTAAATTATTTTACCTACGATCACTACTGTAAATGAAAAAAAAACACACTACCTGCCATCTATGTAAGTTGAATTTTACATATTGTAAACAAAACGCACTGTAAACAAATCGCACGGTAAACAAAACGCACGGGACACGCAAATATAGGTGGCTTAGTTCGCTGACGCGGGATTTAAAAAAACAAATGCGCCTACGTAATTTGCAAACGCTGTCAAAACTGACATAATATTTGTTGAATAATATTGTTGACTAGTAAACTAAATTCAGATTTTACTAAATAACTAAATAAATATGATCGTAGGTAAAGTATAGTACTTAATTCGAGTTGTAAAGCAATTACGCACTCATGGAAATACGCACTCGCCGTTACGCGGCATCGTGCGTAACTTTTCCATTCGTGCGTAATATGCTTCTTACATCACTCATTACGTAATATACTATTACGCCATGTTAAAAAACGCAGTATAAATCTAAATAAATTTAACAAATCATGATGTTTCTATAAACTACTCTTAATTAAGTTATTTTAACAAGAAACTAATTGCAAATAAAGCCGTATTAATCAATAATTGGATTTCATCTGATTTCTCATTTTCTTATTATCCCACTTTATCCCATCACTGCAGTGGATTTGCCTAGACAACCCCATTTTTATTTTTTATAGTGTTCTTATTTTATTCATTTGAAGAATATTCATGTGTATTTATTTAAAGAATTTTCATATTATTTATTATCAGATTTATGTTATTTACGTACAGAAAACTAGTTTAATTTTCACGCCACATCGCTAAAAATGTGCAAAAATAAAATAGTGTGTTTAGTTATTTGAGCATTAAAACGCGTAACATCATTCTTGACAAGAGTAGTACACTCACCTTATCTTGAAATGTACTAGGACTAGGTATTAGGTAATAAATTTTTCGGAAACTTTTATAAACGTCTCAAGCCGTAGGAGGGACAATAAGAGGGGATAGAGGGCGGAACTTTTAACGTGTTGAAATGCCTGGCATCACTGTTAATATATCGCTTTCTTTCACGTACAATATTTTGCTATATATATTTCACTCTTCTTATTATATGGATCGACCCAAGATTTCTAGCTGCTACTAGTGTATGAAGATTTAAAGATGACACTTGGACGCCTACGCAAAAAAACATAAATATATGAATTTTCGTTAATTTATTCGTAAAATTAGAAGAGTTATTAATTTTTCAGTTTTTAGGGGTTGTTCCACCCTTAAAAATAAAAAGCAGGTAATGCGTTAATATAGATTTTATAAAGCATATTGCAAAAAAATAAGGAAATCCCTTTCATCGCTTTCGGGTAGGGAATTTCACCATTTTTACTACTTCGCTTAGTGTAATAAATATTTAAAGAGGCATTTACTACATAGTTCACAAAATTGCATTGCCACCTCTTTATTACTTCCACGTCCAGTGGAAGTATAGTAACGACAAGAAATTTTTTAAAAATTTTTATTGTCCAAATATTCTTAAAATGTCATGAAACGTCGAGATTTTAAGTTTAAGCGAAAAAAAAAATTTCTGTCTGTCGGTCTGTCTGTCTGTTTGTAACTTTTTTTTGTGCGCACGTTTACTCTGGAACCGTTTAAGATATTGACTTCAAATTTGGTACACATATGTACGTTAACGAGATCTAGAACTAGATTATATTTTCATCTTGTTCCGTCGAAGGGTTGGGGTGTAAATTGGGGTAAATTTGGGGTAAATGGGTAAATCAAGCAGTTAAGAGTCCACGAAATTGGTATTTAGTATATACAAGAGAAGCTAAGGTCTCAAAAAAAATTTTAGCATTAGCCACCCCCACCCCCTTATTAAAGGGGATGAAGAAAAATGTGATTTAGTGTATGTACAGGAACCAGAAACCTCAAAATATTTTTTTACTTCATCCACCTCCCCCTACCACCCCCCTGTCACCACCCCCACCCCACTACCGATGTGGGGTATCGTTTTATGGGTTTTTGGGGTAGAAGATTTCAAATATTATATTATTAAAGTTCCATAAACAATTATTTTCACATACAAAGTTTTTTCGTTGTGAGTGACTTGGATAGAGAATTTGGATGTGGAAGTAGTAATTCCTTGGGCAGCGATTTTTTTCTAAGGTATACGTTATTACTTAGCCCAAAGTTTTAGCCAGTCATGTATTAATATGTTATTAGACCAAATTTTGAACTTTATTTGCTTTGCTATTTACTATATTGCCGGCAGAAATAACAAATATTTTCCTATCGCATCTCACTCTCGTGAATATGGCAAGCTAAATGGAAGATATTAAAGGAGAATAGTAAACATTTACATTAATTTAAATTTACAAATTTAGGAAGCTGAAGGCCGGAGATGATTAAAGCTACCATTACGGATATTAAAGTATCAAGAGTACTTTTATTTGGTGAAGGCACAAACCATACGCCGTTTAATTAAATTACCCCTCTCAGAAGCTGTAATATTTTGAAGAAGGGTTGCAGAGAATTTTAAGAATTTTCCCTTAAGCAACAATTTAAATTTGATTCTAATTAGACTGCTTGGTGAGTCATGTTAAACATCAGGAAATTCAGGACGAACATGTTTTTCATTAAAAATAAAATGTTCCATTTCATTCAGCGTTTCTGACCTCTCATTAAAATTAAAACAGCTGAAATTTCACATACGGGTAGTTTTTCTTACCTTAAATATATTTTAAAAATGTATCTGCTTCTGCTTCTAAAACACTGTTGTATTACCAGTTATTATTATCACGTAGTGACTTTCTGCTCGAAAATGGCTGGATACCTCCACTTTTGAGTTAAAGAAAATCCCTTTCGCCACGCATAGAATAAGTTAAAACACGTAGATTTTCAAACAGACCCACCTCGAGAAATCATGTCTGCCTCCCCCTCCCCCCCCTCCTCAAAGGGGCTACTTGTATCGCCCTATGTATAGGAAGGACCAAATTAGATGGGATTTGGGATGTTCTCTACAACTATGGCAGATAGACAAAAACCAATATAAGTGTCCTGACCTTGATTTTCGAGAAACAAACAATGGTGCAATACCGAAGGAGATAGAAAAATGATCTTGGCGTCATTCGATAGAGAATACAATTCTGCATAAAACCTTTGTTTTGTTTTTTACTATTTTCTTTTATCTAAGGCCTCACAGCAAGTTTGGGCTATAACTCTAAAACAGCCCCATAAATCAGAATTTTACACGACATAAAAAATAAAGATCGTTATTTTTTTCTATCGATCGATATACAATTTATATATGTTATTTATTTAAATAGAGCCACCAGTGACGTATAAAGAAGAAATTGCACGTGTAATTACGCTGGGATCTTATTTAATAATTTACTATTCTTCTTGAAAAAAACTTGAACTTGTTTCCAATTGTTACTTACCTTACAGTAAACATAGTTAATAAAACTACAATGGAAATACCGCCGATCCATACCCTATAGTATGCAAAAGATTTCGTAGAATCATCTAAGCTAATCTAGCAACAATCGCAAAAGCCAAATAAAAACAAATATACGGAACAAGCCAAAAGAAAACACAAACATAAGGGTGGAATTGTGAACCTCCTCTTTTTAAAAATATTTTGAAGTCGATTAAAAACAGAACTACCTAGACTGTGATTCATTGTAGGATGCAATAAATAATGTACGAAATAGGTTCATTTTATGATCAATACAGTGCGATATGCCACTCAACACCGTATTTTAATTCATTAATATTAAATATGTTTGGTGTAGCCATGTCTAGCATCGCACGGTAATTTAGTTATGGTATTTTAGTATGCCTTCAGTTATTATAAGTCTATGTTTCTGTTTTTAAGTACACTTATCTCAGAATTTTTCATTCTGAGTATTATATAATTTGTAAAGAGAGCAAGTGCACTTATTACTTCGAATTAGCATCGTTAATGCAGACGTCAGTTATCATTTATTCATGGTTTATGAGGCACTCTCTCTAGTTCCTAGAATTGATTTTGCTATGGATATAATAGAATTGTTTTATAATTATTATATGAAGTTATTTAAATGCATTCGCGATGTCACAAATCTACAGTGTTCGGCAAAAAGTCTGCACCATATGAGAAACTCTATTGTTATTGATTTTCTGAAAATTTTTATTTTTGATAAAAGTTAATGCACGTTCTCAAACGAAAAAGGGATTGCGCAAATGTGTTAGTCCTGGTGCTTAGGTCGGAAAATGAATTTTTTTGAAATTGTCTCGAGAGTAAACTACCTTTATTTTTGAAGGTATCGAAAAATGTTATTTAAAGAAGTTGCTTATAATGCTAAGTTATAGGCCGGGAGCCCGTGTATAAAATGGCTGACTATCCGGCGAACTTTGAAAATATGAAAAATGGATTGTTCTTATATAAGTTAGCAATGAATGGACCGTCAGCTGGTTGGGTAGCGGTGGGGGTGGCTGTCAAAGGGTTGAAAACACGTAAAAAAAATTGAGAAAAAAAACTATCCGGCGAACGCTGAAACTTATATGAGGGGAAGATTATGTTATATAATGAAAGTAGAACATAGTCAGCTGGACGGGGGGCGGTGGAATTACCGTCAGCTGATCGATCAAACAGGTCCAAAAACATGAAAAATTGAAATTATTCGGCGAACTTTAAAATTCGGGTATAAGATAATATTTACACTGAGATTTACGAAAAACATAGTCAGCTGCAAGTATGTGGGTGGAAAAGTCGTCAGCTGATACAGAACAGTGCCGAGTGTTGATCACCTGCGAGGCAGCGCGCATCACCTTTCTTGCATCAGCTGACGACTTTTCCACCCACATACTTGCAGCTGACTGTGTTTATCGTTAATCTTAGTATGAATATTATCATATACCCGAATTTCAAAGTTCGCCATAAAGATTTAATTAGTAATATCGATATTGGTAACTTAATGTTAGAAAACGTGCGTGCGGCAGTCCCGAGTTTCTTTTTTTAATTTGATTAAATATTTAATTTATTATTAATATACATTATTTTATGAGAATACAAATTAATACATTCTACATTTCAAAATTATATAGGATGATCTGCTCAGAAAATTTATTTAGTTTAGTGAAAATAAAAATAAATTTATTCGGCTTCCGATAACAGATCTTCCTCATTCTCATTTTCATCCAACTCATCACTCTCTTGATGTTCAGTGGGTGAAAGATCATTTTTCTCTTTGTCACTCGCATCTAAAAAATTTTTATTTATAAAAAATTGATTAAGATTATAATAGGATGAAAAGTGAAAAGCACAAATGATATAATACCTTCAGTATTTGTGGCATCTCGGATAATCATTTCCACTTATGGAGGTAATTGATCTCCATCAAACCACTTGCAAGTTAAATTTGTTTTCCTCGAGCTGTCACCCATAACCAAGGGATCTAATGTAGATGGCACTTGTTTGTGTGCGTTGTTCCAAATCATATACGTACATACACAGTTTTTAAAACGTGCTGTACAAGGTTCCGATTTCGACGGAGGCGAGAGAGATGCATCAAAATTTTTGTCTGGTAACCGAAATTCGTTATCATTTTCGCTAAATTTATACATCTTAGTGAAGGTAGCTACACGAGCATCATTGACGTTTTTTATAGCTTTAAACCCATACATCGTGCAAACAAACTTCTCTATTATGTTAAAGACATTATTTAGGTTCTCCTCTGGTAAATTATTCAAACTTTTAAATGCTTCAATAACTTCTTCTAGTCAAGTTTCTTTCAATGTATTGGGCAAGTGATGAAATGGCTCCGTTCTTAGATAATAAAACCCCATACCTAAATACTGAAAACTGCTATAGTTATTGAGTTCGAAACGACCATATCCAATCTAGTGTCACCTAAGAAACCGTGAAAAGCTTATCGTGTTCTAGTCACGAGGAGGCGGACACTAAAATGATTTTTCACCTATAAATGAGAATACCAGTGTTGTCATAAGTTCAGATACTGACATCCCCATCATCATGCTGGGACACATAAAAAATGTACATAATAATGTGAAAATTTGGATAAAAATGGAAATAAAGAAACGAAGGAAATAAAGAACGATTTTTATATGTAAGCGATTTGTATTCAGCACTTGGCGACGACTTGTGTAACGCATTGCCCGCTTTCCACGGTTTCGCGAGATGTGATTATAATCCGAATTTTTCAAGAAAGGAAAAAGAAGCCTTTTACTATATTAAGAAAAGATCAAGAGTTTATTGAAGCATTTAAAAGTTTGAATAATTTACCAGAGGAGAACCTAAATAATGTCGTTAACATAATAGAGAAGTTTGTTTGCACGATGTATGGGTTTAAAGCTATAAAAAACGTCAATGATGCTCGTGTAGCTACCTTCACTAAGGTGTATAAAGTTAACGAAAATGATAACGAATTTCGGTTACCAGACAAAAATTTTGATGCATCTCTCTCGCCTCCGTCGAAATCGGAACCTTGTACAGCACGTTTTAAAAACTGTGTATGTACGTATATGATTTGGAACAACGCACACAAACAAGTGCCATCTACATTAGATCCCTTGGTTATGGGTGACAGCTCGAGGAAAACAAATTTAACTTGCAAGTGGTTTGATGGAGATCAATTACCTCCATAAGTGGAAATGATTATCCGAGATGCCACAAATACTGAAGGTATTATATCATTTGTGCTTTTCACTTTTCATCCTATTATAATCTTAATCAATTTTTTATAAATAATAATTTTTTAGATGCGAGTGACAAAGAGAAAAATGATCTTTCACCCACTGAACATCAAGAAAGTGATGAGTTGGATGAAAATGAGAATGAGGAAGATCTGTTATCGGAAGCCGAATAAATTTATTTTTATTTTCACTAAACTAAATAAATTTTCTGAGCAGATCATCCTGTATAATTTTGAAATGTAGAATGTATTAATTTGTATTCTCATAAAATAATGTATATTAATAATAAATTAAATATTTAATCAAATTAAAAAAAGAAACTCGGGAGTGCCGCACGCACGTTTTCTAAAATTAAATTATTATTACTAATTAAATCTTTATGGCGAACTTTGAAATTCGGGTATATGATAATATTCATACTAAGATTAACGATAAACACAGTCAGCTGCAAGTATGTGGGTGGAAAAGTCGTCAGCTGATGCAAGAAAGGTGATGCGCGCTGCCTCGCAGGTGATCAACACTCGGCACTGTTCTGTACCAGCTGACGACTTTTCCACCCACATACTTGCAGCTGACTATGTTTTTCGTGAATCTCAGTGTAAATATTATCTTATACCCAAATTTTAAAGTTCGCCGAATAATTTCAATTTTTCATGTTTTTGGACCTGTTTGATCGATCAGCTGACGGTAATTCCACCGCCCCCCGTCCAGCTGACTATGTTCTACTTTCATTATATAACATAATCTTCCCCTCATATAAGTTTCAGCGTTCGCCGGATAGTTTTTTTTCTCAATTTTTTTTACGTGTTTTCAACCCTTTGACAGCCACCCCCACCGCTACCCAACCAGCTGACGGTCCATTCATTGCTAACTTATATAAGAACAATCCATTTTTCATATTTTCAAAGTTCGCCGGATAGTCAGCCATTTTATACACGGGCTCCCGGACTATTATATGCAGATGTCAAATTTGGTTATTCTATTTTAAAATTAAAAATTTTCCGCATTTTTAATAATTCCCGAACTATATTTTTAAATATTTTTCTGTTATTAATAATTCTCTCTATTTAATAGTTTCAGCCTAAATAATGGATTGAAATCCACTTTGAGGAACTTTAAGCAGTACTTTTTTGGCCAAATAAATATTTTGAGAAAAATGCTGAATTTCTTGGTACTGTCGTCAGCACAAAAAATAGGACTTTTTTTTTCTAATTTTTTTTCTAATTTTTTTTTTCTTTTTTTTTTTCTAATGTAAATCTGTCTCTATTGAGACTCTGTAATGAGTAGCTGAAATAAAACGGTTAGCACTTTTATTTTATTTTTTATTGTAATGCTGTTATTGCTATAGCAAATGATGGAGGGTCAATGAGACATGTTGCACTGCGTTATAACATTAACAAAAGTTTGGTGTTTAACATTTTAAAAAAGTTGAGAATAAACGGCACAATGAGTATAAATCCTGGATCAGGGGACAAAGGATATCCAACTTAACAAGAAACTAACTATTAATATTTCGTTATTGCACCATTTCTATTTATAACTTCTACAAGTCTGTTTGGCATAGAATTAAATAACCTTATACAATAATCATCAGTAATATTTTTTTCCCGAGGATTATTTATTATTTCCAGTAATTCTTGGGCATTCCGTGGTCTCACATAATTTTTGGATACTTCTTACGAGTAGTCCCCATACGTCTTCCATAGGGTTAAGATCTCGACTATGACTGGGCCAGTTAAGAACATTAATGTTGTTATCTTGAAACCTGTTAGTTACGGTATGAACAGTATGAACGGAACAATTATCTTGTTGAAATATGAATTCATTATTAGGAAATAATTGTGACACAGAAGGGAGCATAATATTGCCTAAAATCCTAATATACATTTCACTATTAAATCATTCCTCGATATGCCACAAAACACCAGGACCACGTGCAGATATCCAAGCCCACATATTAACGGAAAATCTACCACTTTTGTCATTGTTAGATATATATTTCTCATCGAATCGAGTATTCGGAGGTCGGTAAACACGAATACGACCGCTGTGTGTTGACTGGAAAGATTTTTCATCTGCAAAAATTACATTGTTCTAAAAATTTACATCATGCACTAAAAATTCAAGCGCAAATCCTAGTCGAGCTTCTTTATGCTCAGCTTTAAGTAAGTATTTCTGTGCTGCTGAATGACAGCATAGCTCCGGTTCTCTTACTCGCCGGCGACCAGTACTACTCGACAAGCGCGGATTTATGGGGAGGGGGGTAACGTGGTAATTACCCCCCCCCCCCCCCCAAGATTCTGTAAACCACCAACTTTCGTTTTAAAATTTCATAATTTTTATTTTGTTTTATATTTTAGTTGTGTTTATAATTTTTTTTGTGATCCCCCCCGCTCATCAATTTCAATTTTCGAGGAAAACCATTTTTGTTATTTTCAGCAAGAGCTGTGTTACCACCCCCCAAGCTCAAGGTCCAGATCCGCCTTTGAAAACTGCAAACATGCTTACTTTGAAATCCTGTTGTTTTTCAAATGTAAAACGTATAAAAACATAAATAAATAATTTAATGATTTTAAGGCAAGCGCGGATTTATGGGGTGGGTAATGTGGTAATTACCCCTCCCCCCAAGATTCAGTAAACCACCAACTTTCGTTTTAAAATTTCATAATTTTTATTATTTTATTTTAAATTTTTGAATATATATTTTATTTAGTTGAGTTTATAATTTTTTTGTGATTTTCTCCCTTCGTCGCCCTGATCCAGGATTTCTACTAATCGTACCGTTTATTTTCCACTTTTTTAAAATGTTATACACCGAATTTTTATTAATATTGTAATCCAGTGCAATTTGTCTCATTGACCATCCATCTTCTACTTTAGTAATAACTCCAGCTTTAACTAAATCACTTATATGGGGCATATTAGATTTTGCACACTTGCAATGAATTTTGACAAATAACTGACAATGTCACAAAAATTAAAGTTAGATGTACACAACTAGATTTTAGCAAAAATACGTTATAAGGCTTGTCCCATTTTTTTTTGCGCACGACAGTACATAGTTCTCATATTTTCCAACGTTAACTTTTGCTTGTTGTCAACATTGTTTGAGTTATATGAAATTCTTTTTAAACGATTTATATTAAAAGAATTCGAAAAAGTTAACGTTAGAAAAAAGAGAACGACTATGCACCAAGAAATTCAACATTTTTCCCAAAATATTTATATAGTCAAAAAAGTACTGCTAAAAGTTCTTCAAAGTGGATTTTAATACACTACTTAGACTGATGCTAGTAAATAGAGATAATTGTTAATAACAGAAAAATATTTAAAAATATAGTTCAGAAATTGTGCTTAAAAAAGCGAAAAAATTTTAATTTTAAAATTGAATAACCAAATTTGATATCTGGATATAACTTGGGATTATAAGCAACTTCTTTAAATAACATTTTTCGATATCTTCAAAAATAAAGGTAGTTTGCTCTTGAGACAATTTCAAAAAAATTAATTTTCCGACGTAAGCGACAGGACTAACATACATTTGCGCAACCCCTTGCACTAACTTTTATCAAAAAAAATTTTTTTTCAGAATGTCGACAACAACAGAGTTTCCCATATTGTGCAGACTTTTTGGCGGACACTGTATATCTAATATGTCTTTAAAAATGTAGCCAAGGTGAAAATATTTCACCACGCTATCAGCTGCTTGGATAATTTTGCTCCTCTATACAAAGAACTGAATGATACAATACGATCGAGATTTACCTGTTTGTGGTTTTTGGCGTTACTGAGTAATATAATTATTGGATACGTGCAAATAGCAGAGAAAAGTATGAAAATAAACAACTGCGTAGTGGAGAGGAATGATTATAGAGGGTGGCCCAGAATTAGACGTTCAAACGAAGTGAAGTGATGTGGGAGGTAATTTCCGATCATAATATCCATACCGGATGTTTTTGAAATAGATCTGTGAATACTCACATCTTTCTGATACTCACATCTTTCTGATATATGCAAAATGATGGATATGGTTCAATTTCAATAAGGGTATTCTACCATGCTATATACATATAAAACGTTTATGGCATAGTGTTTATAGGTGTTCGGCAACGCCCTATTGCACATCCCATTCGTTTCGTAATAGTCTTATTAAAAATACTTTAATAACATTTTAAGGTAAAATTGATATATCACCTAACCTACGCAAAGTTCGCGCGAACTTGAAAGACACTGGATATTGCAGTTTAGATATCTTGTACAATTTTATTTTTGTTTTAAAATGATACTAAAATATAGTTTATATAAAACATGATAGTTTACATGCCCCCGACGATCATCCTGTATGACGGATATGATTCAATTTCAACAGAAAATATTCTACCATGTTATTTTATGTAGATGTTCCAAATTCGAAATAACAATTTTGAGTCCAACATAAATTACCGTATTAATAGATATGGATATAGTTGCAGTCTGCAACGCCCTGCTGCAACTTTTATTCGTTACATAAATAGTCTTATTAAAAATATCTTGATGATATTTGAAAGCAAAATTAATATATCATCTTTACCTTCGAACCTGAGAGACACAGTGTATACTTCAATTTACATATGTACTTATATCTTTATATTTTTGTGTGCTTATTCAAAAGCCTCAGGTAGTAATATTTTGCCCTAAAATTATACTAAAACTTAGTTTATATAAAAGTTTACTCGCCTCTGACGGTGACCGGTATGGTCCAATTTCAATAGAGGAAGTATTCTACCATGCTATTTTCACTCGCACACAGAGGCACCCACGCACGTACGCACGGGCACACCCACACACACCACTTCCTTTCCTAGAAATGTTGGTACGATTTTTAAAACACCCTGTATAAAACAGTTTATCAGGATTGTCCCGACGTTTTCAAATTATGCGAGCATAAACAACGAGGAAACCGGATATAAAAAAAATCAAATGTCGGTAAGAATTAGTAAATTTACTAATTTTAGTAACACCAAAACCTAACTTATACTTCAGTAAAATAGAATTTTTGGACCAAATCCGGAGCAGATTTGTAACAAGCTAATTTCTTCAGGATTGTATTCTATGGCTATCCAGGAGTCTCTGAATGAAAATCCTAAAAAATCCGCCGTGCAGAAATAAAGAAAAAATGCGCCGCCATGTTGAAATTAGGCACTTTTTTTCCTCTAATCGATAATAGCCCACATGGATGACACTTTAGGAAAAAAAGTAAAGAGGCAAAATTTTGAGAGAAAGAGCTAAGTTTCAATATGGTATAAATCGGTTAAATATTAACAGAGTTAGGAATGTCAAAATGACAGATTCTTATAAAAAAAGGTATTTTTTGTATTTTAACACCGTAAGAATGTAACAATAGTCAACAAATACTTTTGTTGGTAATACTAATTAAACATGGTTTATTTTAGATAATAAATTTCTAAATGTCAAGTTGACAGGTAGTATGAAATATTGACATTTGTAATAAATTGACGATACATATACCTACAAAACTGATTGATCGCGTTCTTTACAACCAGTTTACCAGATATTCCAGCAATAAGCAACTAATGTTTTTAAATAAAACTTCATTTGGGATTATTATATAAAAAAGCATCAGCAGTCGTTAATCCTACACGACTTTTCAATAGGATTACTTGTGTTGCTCGAGATTAAAATGATTTAAAGGAGTGTTTTAAATATGAATTAAATCATATACCGGTTAGTTTATTTGACGATATTTCGTTTCGAAAAACAACAAAATCACCTCTTTTTTCTTATTTTGGTAAAAACTTACACCAAGTCCAACTTTGCCTGAAGCTGCTAAACAATTTGTAATGGGGTTTCTCCTTAGAAAAGTTGTGTGGCAACGACCAGTTCAATATAAAGATATTGTTCATCAGTACGTTTCATTTGTTCGTTATCATTATGGTTTAAATTGTATTATTATTTTCGATGGCTATTCTAATGGAAGCACTTCCGTTAAAACGGAACATCAAAAAAGAGCTAAAAATGCATTTCAGAAAGAAATTAATATTGACTCACTGTACCATTATTTCTTCGCTGTTCAATAAATTTTTAATTTTCATTAAGTGTTTGAGATTCTTACTGCACTTTATGTTATTTAAAGAAAAAATGTTACTACCCCAGTAGCTCAGAGACTCGGCAGACGAGTCATGGGTAAGAAAACACTTTACAAATAGTTTACCGTTTTACGTGTGTGGTAGATAGAAATTAATAAATGATAGATGTTTTAATAATTTTTCTTAAAGATATGTTAATTTGACTTATATAGAGACAGTTTTCTTAGAAAGCGGGGCGCCAATCTTTCTATATTAGTAATTTACACTAAAATTGAAGTTTGATTACAAGAAAGATAAACTAATCAAAATTTAAAGAAAGTACTAGTTGTAAAAAAAATGTAAATTAATGATTCAAATTTCGCACAAGTAAAAATTAAATTAGTACCTTTAAATATTACTAAAAGATATTCAACTTTCTATTAAAGATTAAATAATTAATTCTGTAGATCATATCTAAATACTTTGTATAGTTTGGTTTGTATGGTTTGGTTTGTATAGTTTGGTTTGTATCAAAATACCTGAAATAAGTGGACAATGTAATTATAAAATTGATTTTATTATAAATCAATCAAACTAGGTGTGTTTTTATTAGAAAACGACTAAACTGATGCCTTAATATTAAACGAAGTTATGTACAAGGAAGAATCGAATGGACAATAATATGTTATATAGAAATTACTTAAAATATTGTCTAAAACATGAACTGACAATATGGTGTTTAAAGGTCAAAATTTATTATATAAATATACCTAAGCGTTTCGTAGAAATTGTGATCACAAAGTCTTTACAGAACTTTTTATATATTTGATTTTAATCAGACGTTACGCCGATAATTTATACCTTAATAAAAATAGAAAATATTAACTGTTCGTTGAAACATGTTAAGAATAAATTTGAAAATGGAAATAGTTTTTTTATAAAAAAAATATTTGCAACTTGATACTTTAAAGAACTCTAAAAAAATATTAAAGCATAAAAATATGAAGTATTTATAAAAAAACATTAGATAAAAATTTTATTTGCGACACTTATCTGGAATTTTCTGTGAATAAGGGTAGTGACTCCAAGTGGTGAAATCCACAGTGACGTAATCGTTGAAGAAGTTCTCAGTACCATATTCAACGCTTCCAGAAATTCCATAAGGACAAGTCCCAACTATCATACCATATTATCGTCGTGTCCTCCATAAAAAGTTGTTCTAGACTAATAGATACATTTTTATCTTCAAATTACGTAGAAGAGAAGAAAGATAACCCCATGGGATGGTTAAAAAAAATTATTAATGTTTCCAGCCTAAAATTTAATATGACGTTAAAAGGATTGCATATCTACGATGTGCATCCCAAAATTGATAAAACTTGCTTCCAAATTTAGAAGATTTGCATTTTTATAATAAAAACTTGCATCCCATATTAAAAGTTTGCATCCAATAATAAAAACCGGATTAAACCCGTGAAAATAACTAGGCCTGCTTCATGTTCAAGAAGAGGGACTATCAACTCTTTCGATGTTGAAGTCTTTAAGGAGAAATTTAATGAAGATACATCACTTTTCAAAAGTTTAGCGAGCAATCGAAATTCTAAACTTCAAGCAACGGAAAACTAATCGTTCTGGTTTACCTTTCATCGCGTTCAAATCGTATTGTCTCTTTACCCTCTCCACTCTTAAAGTTAAGTTAGAGCATCTAGCTAGCTATCTCGAGTACAGTTTAGACGTAACTCTGGTTGCATACCGTTGTGTTTGTTTAAGATGTAAATTTAAGAAATATATTTAAATCTACCGCGGACATTCACGCTTGAGTAACAATATTTTTTTAAAATTTATGAGGCGGCAATATGCCTGCTACACCACAAAAAAATAGTAGAGATATCTCAAAACGAATTTTTAGGATCAGCGTCAAATAAAGATTAGTTAATTAAACTTCTAACATCAAATTTTTCCCAAAATAATATCGCTGTCAAATGTACGGATGCAGATGTTGATTATTTAATTGTAAAAGCTGCTATTGATTGCTCAGCTGATATTTGTAACCCCGTTATGGTTGTTGGTCAAGATACAGACTTAATAACGTTACTCATTCACAGTGGCGCAGCCAGAAAATTCATCTGGGGGGGGGGGGGGGGCAATAGAACCGGCCTACCCAGAGGATGAAAAAAAATTTTCAGAAAATGGTTGAAAACAGATGTGTATGTAGATTTCTCTATTAGATAATATTGGCATTAATTACAAAATATGTATTTCAAGGGATAATTTAGATACTGCTTTGTACTGCTTCTTTATTTTTTGGCTCATGGAAGACGGCTTGGGGGGGGCGGGCCCCATGGCTCCCCCCCTGGCTGCGCCCATGCTCATTCAGCATTGCAAAACAAAAAATGTATATACGATGAGACCCGATGATGGAGGTAAATCTGATAAAATAACGAATATCTGTAAGTTACTTTCAGAACTAAGTGAAGATGTAGTAAAAAATATTCTGTTTGCACATGCCATCTCCGGATGCAATACCACCTCTGCATTCTATAAAAAGGGAAAAAACAGTATTTTTAGTTTTAGAAAATAATACTGAACTAAATAGCAGCCTATTAATTTTCAAAAGTAAATTTGCTGAAACAAATCGGCTTGCAGTGGTATGGCAGTAAAAAAACTAATAGTTTAAATGATTACAGGTTCGTTAGGTATAGGTAATCAGATTTCTGTTAGGCAAAATATTTTCCAATATTTCGATCTAGCAGTTCTTCCGCCAACATCCGATACCACTAAATATCATATTTTTAAAGAGTGTATTGGCAAATTCAAGTCTGGTTAGGTGACAATCTTAATCCAGGGAACTGGGGTTGGATAAACAGCGGTTATCTAGAACCAATAAAAAAGGTACAAAAGTGTGCCCCAGATTTCCTGATTGTAACACGCTATAAATCAGTTTTGTATATGTACGGTGTGTCCCAGGATAGATGTAACAAGAGGTGTAATAAACCAAAAATTTTGGAATTTTGGAATGGTATTTGGGGATTGAGTCCTGCTTGTTGTAAAACTAACGTATACCAAAAATGACTTGATTTGGTGTTCTACAGGGTGTTTTATAAGCAAAGTTGTAAAAATCACCACTAATAAAGTACCTTTATTTTTCAAAATATGAAAAAATTCCACTAAGAAAAGTTATTTAGAATGCAATTTTATACCTCTATACCAAGTTTCAGGAATATAAAATTATTTTTTTGAAACTTCCCATTTTTTGCGAATTAAGAGTTGAATTCATATTTAAAGTTGTGTAGGAGCAAATGTTAATCATCTCAAAAAGTAGGCTATTGGTAAATAAAAAATTGAATATACGAGATGTAAGAAGGTATAATGTTAATCGAACTAATTGTAAAACAAGAACAACTACTAACAGAAGATTAATGAGTTTTAAAAATTATAACAAGTAATAAATGTCAAAAACATAACAGATTCACAAACAAATTAATTATTGACCAATACAAAACAATGTTTACAATTTTTTTATTATTCGACGTAGCTACCACCCACATCCACACACATTTCCATCCTTCGCCTGAAGTCCTTAAAACTGTTTCGAATATGATCTAACGGTATGGAGTTTACGGCATTTGTAATTCTCTGCTTCAATACTGCTACATCGTTAAGAAGTGGTTCAGCGTAAACCAACTGCTTGAGGCGACCCCATAAAAAGAAATCCAATAATGATAGGTCTGGGGATCTCGCCGGCCACTTGATTGGTCCATTCCTGGCAATTTTCTCCAAAATTTAAATTCAACCACATTTCTGTGGAGTGGCCAGGGCAACCATCATGTTGAAAATGAACTAAAGGCATATCTCTTAAAATATTTAAATGTTCTTCAGAAAATCTTTCAAGAAGCTGTAAATAAGTGTGCTGGTTTAACCTTCCCTCAATGAAATAAGGTCCAATAACTCCAACGTGATAAGAAACGGCACACCACACATTCACTTTTTTATAATATTGTCTTCTACAATGATTTCTAAAATTTGGATTTTCAGAAGCCCAAAACCGACAATTCTGAGATGAAACAACACCATTGGTTGTGAATGTGGATTCATCTGAGAAAATTATGAAATGATGAAAAAATCTCTCTTCCATGATTTTTTCTCCAGTGATCAAACAAAAATCCAACCTACGGCCGTCATCTCCCTCTTCAAGCGTATGTTTATAATTTGCTTTATATGCCCTAATTTTCTTTGCCTTGTAAATTCTTTGGAGTTCAGACTTGCTAATATTAATAAGAGCTGATCTCTCTCTTAGTGGCATCCTAGGATTTTCTATAACAGAGGCATGAGGTATAATAGCCCCAACATTGTCTTCATCATATGCTTTTATTTTTCTTTTCATGTTACGAACACTACCAGTAGCCAGAAACTTTTTAATTATTCTCATAGCCTGAGTACGTGACAAAGCAGTGTTTGGAAATTTCAAATTAAATTGGCTTACCACTTCTCTTAGCGAGTTTTCACCGCCAATTCCGTAGCATTGCACAATATAAATTTTTTCACGCACTGTCAGTACCATTTTCACTTAATTTTGTATGCTTGGTTCGTTAATTTGAAACAGAAATTAAGAATAATATTGACTACGTTTGACAGATATGTCAATAATAAATGATAAATGTGTATCCACTGCTTTTCTCATAGCCTACTTTTAGTTTCTACATAACTTTAAATATTAATTCACAAAAAATAATTTCTATGCAGTTTTAATTGAATGGTTCAAAATAAAATACTAATTTATTGAAAAAATGGGAAGTTTCAAAAAAATAATTTTATATTCCTGAAATTTGGTATAGAGGTATAAAATGGCATTCTAAATAAATTTTCTTAGTGGAATTTTTTCATATTTTAAAAAATAAAGGTACTTTATCAGTGGTGATTTTTACAACTTTGCTTATAAAACACCCTGTAGAACACCAAATCAAGTAATTTTTGGTATACTTTAGTTCTACAACAAGCAGGACTCAGTCCCCAAATACCATTCCAAAATTCCAAAATTTTTGGTCCATTATACCTCTTGTTACATCTATCCTGGGACACACTGTATATCTTATTTATAAAAAAAAGTCAATATTTTATACAACCTGCCAACTTGACATTCAAAAGTGCAATTTCTAAAATAAACCACATTTAATTAGTATTACCAATAATAATTGTTGTTGCCTTTTGTTGCATTTTATGGTATTAAAATACAAAAATAATCTCTTTTTATACAAATCTGTCATTTTGACAACCGTAACTTTGCTAGTATTTAACCGATTGCAAAAACTTTATACCACATTATAACTTAGCTCTTTCTCTCAACATTTTGACTCTACTTTTTTTCTTAAAGTGTCATCCGTATGGGCTAATACCGATTAAAGGAAAAAGGTGCCTACTTTCAACATGGCGGCTCATTTTCTTTTTTATTTCTGCACGACGCGACGGATGATTTGGGATTTTCAGTCAGAGACTCCTGGATGGCCATAGAATATAATCCCTAAGAAATCAGCTTGTTACAAATTTGCGCCGGGTCAACTTTCAATTTTACTGTACTCAGAGACGAACCCAGCTATTTTTTTTGGGGGGGGAAAGCTACAACTAATTTGCCAACTGCCCATTTTTTTTACAACTTATATTTCCTTATGTTTTTTTTTATTTCAGACTTAATCTATAAGTAGCCTAGTGATACAAATATTATGCAAAAGAAGTTTAACTAAACTACATGATGTAGGCGCTAGACCTAAGTTGACCCCGCGCTCTCCTTCGTCTAGAAGCTACTGGATGAGGTACCCATTATAGTTTAATGACCGTGGAGAAAAACAAGATACAATACGATTACGCGCAAGTCGGGGCGCAAGCTCGTGAACATCCGCGCTAGTACGGCTACCGGCCACTTCCCACTTCACATTGTGATACGCAATAGGTAGCATTGAGGGGTCTACACACGATCCAGCGGCAGGGAGCCAGCCTTGTCGGCATGCTTTGAACTCATTCGTAAAAGTGAACTGGTCCGCTGGAATTCCAATTATCTTCAAAGCGTACCAACAATGTCGGGTCCCAGCAGCACTTAATAGTACCAGATTCTAATTCAGTGTCCTCTAAGAATTCAATATTTTAACAATTTCTGACCGACAACAATTTGTTATTATTATTATCTCTCGTTGAGAGGTTGGTAACTGATATTAGTGATACTCAGTATAAACCAACGACTTTATAGCTAGGACAAAGCATTGTATTGATAAAGGCAAAAAGGAGTAATATTCTAATATTTCTAATGTAAGACAGTCTTTGTGAATTGTATGCTCTGGCCGTGTCGTCTACTGGGTCGAACGTCGAATTTCCGCGAGTTGACGAGTTTATTTTGTTGGCCCGTCGCGTAGGCCCGTCGGCGTTGTGCGTTGTCCGTCGACTATTCGGTGGCTCTCACATCAGTCACATCTAGTCATAAATAATATTAATTAAAATTATTTATAAAAAATGGTCATAGTGACAGTGTCATTTAATTCTTATCAACTCATTATTCGTTTTTTTGCAATTATACCCAATAAAGATTTTTTTACATTTTTGGTGATTTTCCCAACTCAATCAACATTGGGGGGGGAGCGTACCCCCCCATAACCCCCCGTGGGTTCGTCCCTGACTGTACTATTAGGAGTTTCTTAAGCCCTTGCAAGAAGTTTCATGGAAATGGGTTGCGACGTTCTCCTTGCCATTAGTCCTTAGCGATAAGTTTATATTTCGTACATTAAAAGATAATCTTTCGTGGCAATATAAAGCATTTAAGTAAACCAAAGGCGAATAATCTGAAAAGGAAACAACCGATACCTGTACCGTTCGGAAAGCTTTGCGGATAACCCAATGTATATGTTTTTCTCTTTTAGAGAGCTGTCCCAATTGATAAAAATATTTTGTTACGCTTTAGAAAGCGAGTCGGATAACATCGTAAAGCAATGCATAGAAAATTGACTTGAGAGTATTTTCAAGTATATAATGTGAGTTTTATATAACCTATTTGATGTTTGTTTGTGTAAATCAATGCAGTAGATATTCGATACTGGTTGTTCAGTAGAAATAGTAAAAAAATCGCCCACGTACATAACAACATTCTTAATTGAATATCTTTTTCACAGACATGTCTTACATTTCGAGTAATAATTTAGATACTCACCTTTTAGATTTATTCAGAGCTGACAGGCACTGGATATATTTTTATAGATATGGATATCCATAAAGCTGGCCTATGGACATACAGTAAATATCCTGTATGTTTATTTACTGTCCAGTAGTAACAAATACCATGGATATTCCTAGGGCTTTACAATAGACATTTTATACATTTTATGAATCTCCATAGACAAAAGAATATCCATAAGATATGTTATGAGATCCATATGTGCTCCTAAAGGATATGCGCTTCATGTCCAACGCAGATATCCATAGGACGTACATAGGATGTACTTATGCTGTCTGGGTTGTGTTCTTGGAAGAGACCTTTGTGTTATATGTAAGAGGCATAGCAATTTCCAAAAATCTGCATCGGTTTTAACGTTAACAACCCTGCAGATATCTGGATTCCAAGATGGCAAACTAACCATTTATCTGGAGTAGGTACATATTATAAAATGCTGGCAATATTTAATACACTCAAAGAAAATGATAGGTAAATTCAACCAAAAAGAGCATATGCAATCGCGCCTATCTAGTTTCATAGTTAAATCAATCAGAAAAGAATAGTCATACAACTTTATTTGTTTTCGTAAACAAATAGTAATTTAATAATCATATCTTCTTGTAACAAATTAAATAGTACAATGACATTTTTTTATGTTCACTAACCATTTTCAATTTGGTCTACAATTAAATAGTACAACGACTTTGTTTTTTGTTCACCAACTGATTTTTAGGTTGATCTACACTTTATTGTATGATGAAGTTTTTTGTATTGAGACATCAGACCACCCAAACCAAAGATTAGAGATCGTTTATAAGATCCATCCACATATATCGATGATCCCTGAGAGAATTTGAACATTGCAATCATGTTATTAATTTTCTATAAATTCATAAGAGTATAAGATAATGCATAATTGATTATTGTCAGTGATTTGTATGTGGCGTCATCTGGGAATAATTTCTGTAATAGACTACGTGGTAAGCAAGCAAATTTTATGGTAATTCTTTTAGAACTTCTAGAAGACGACAATAATATTGGTTCGTCTACCAAGTACAATAATACAGCGAACTAATACTGGGTTAGAATTACAATTCGATAATAGTTAAAAATAAAATATACTATTATCTAGTTTAATTTGACAGAATTCAACAAAATAATAGTCAGACGAACAAAATAATAGTCTTATTCATCTATTTTTTAAGTTAATGTTTGTTTTGTTGTACGACAATTTTTTATTAATTAAAATAACAATCATCTCTTGTTTAAAAATACCATCAATATAGTTTGGTTTAACAAAATTAACGATATTGTTAGTTAACCATTTTTTTTTGTTAAATTTACTCATACTATTTCTTTGAGTGTACAATTTCTGTATGAAATTTATTAAAATATATTAAGCATTAGTTTTCATGTCTTCATGTTCTGTATCACATTTACAATAATATAAATATAATCATTTCACGACATGCATGATCCTCATTTAAACTATTAAAAAATCTATAAAGTATTATTAAATAGCATAAAATTGAATACCTACTTAATTTAAAGACTATGGCGTCATACAAATGTAAATAAAGGTAAACTACAAACTGAAGTATATCTAAAATAGTGCGATTATAATCACACAACATATATCTACACATAAAATAAACGTAAAGTGCAATTGCATGCTATAGTTTAATCTCTTTGAGATGAAAATATTTAGTTTAGACTCTATTAGCTATTATTAACAGCAGGACATTTTTATTCTTAAAAGAGTGACCGCAAAATTCACCTCTTAAATTAATCTTTAAGAAATTCTAAGGGAAACACATCTTTTCGTTTTGCGGAAAAACGCGGAAACCATCCTTATTTAAGCGTTGAAAATATTTAAACAATGCCAATATATAATAAACATTTAATAAAATCAAACAATTATAACTGATTTTAATAATAATTTTAAAAAAAATACTTGAGTAAAGAATATGAACCCCACTATAGAAGTGCACTATAGAAAACCGCTCCTAACGAGAGGGTTGAAAATCAATAATTAAGAAAAACAGTGAATAATAAGCATATTATAATACAAGGGTCCCTTTATAGTCCAAATACGTATTTTACTTATACTAGTTTGTACTAACTAGTACACTTAGTGTAAAAAAAATATACAAAAAAAGTTTTAAAAAATATCCAACCTGTCTGGGATTCGAACACACGACCCTTGGATTGCAAGACTTTGCTTTTACATATTTATTAAACATTGTGTGTACATTAATGTGCCCCGATGGATTCTGACGTGGAGGCAGCCAGATGTGGGGCTGGGCAGGGCAGATCCGATTTGGCGTAGAAGAAAAAGGGTTGAACGATTGAAAAGTCCTGTCTGTCACATAAATTGAAGTTGTAACTTGTCCACATGGATCTAAAACTAATTGAAACATATAAAAAACCGCTGCCCAAGGAATCACTACTTCCACATCCAGATTCTCTATCCAAGTCACTCACAACGAAAAAAACTTTGTATGTGAAAATCATTGTTTATGGAACTTTAATAATATAATATTTGAAATCCTCTACCCCAAAAACCCATTAAACGATACCCCACATCGGTAGTGGGGTGGGGGGGTGGTGATAGGGGGGTGGTAGTGGGGGTGAATGAAGTAAAAAAATATTTTGAGGTTTCTGGTTCCTGTACATAGGTACACTAAATCACTTTTTTTTTTTCATCCCCTTTAATAAGGGGGTGGGTGGGTGGTAATAGGGATGACTAATGCCAAAAATTTTTTTGAGACCTTAGCTTCTCTTGTATATACTAAATACCAATTTTATGGACTCTTACCTGCTTGGTTGACCTATTTACTCCAAATTTACCCCAATTTACCCCCAAACCTTCGACGGAACAAGATGAAAATACAATCTAGTTCTAGATCACGTTAAAGTACATATGTGTACCAAATTTCAAGTCAATATCTTAAACGGTTCCAGAGTAAACGTGCGCACAAAAAAAGTTACAGACAGACCGACAGACAGACAGAAAATTTTTTTTAGCTCAAACTTAGAATCTCGACGTGTCATCACATTTTAAGCCTATTTGGACAATAAAAATTTTTTTGTCGTTACTATACTTCCACTGGACGTGGAAGTAATTAGCACTTGCACTAGGCAATGCACTTAAAAAATTTTAGTTTTTGACATGGTAAAACAGAACTAAACGCAAAAATCTGTACGAACAAATGACGTCCTGGTGGTTTTCCCGCCTCCAAAAAAATAGGGTATATAAAAAAAAAGCCTAATTTTTTAATCAATTTATATGAACTGGTACGGCCAATATCAATTATTGCTTGGACTTTTTACGATTTCGTTTAACCGAAGCTTGAGGTTCCACATTTTCTTGGTCGTTTTTAGCGATTACTTCCACATCCAGTGGAAGTATAGTAACGACAAAAAAAATTTTTTAAATTTTTATTGTTCAAATAGGCTTAGAATGTCATGAAACGTCGAGATTTCAAGTTTGAGAGAAAAAAAATTTCTGTCTGTCTGTCGGTCTGTCTGTCGGTCTGTAACTTTTTTGTGCGCACGTTTACTCTGGAACCGTTTGAGATATTGACTTGAAATTTGGTACACATATGAACTTTAACGAGATCTAGAACTAGATTATATTTTCATCTTGTTCCGTCGAAGGGTTGGGGGGTAAATTGGGGTAAATTTGGAGTAAATAGGTAAATCAAGCAGGTAAGAGTTCATAAAATTGATATTTAGTGTAGACAAGAGAAGCTAAGGTCTCAAAAAAAATTTTGGCATTAGCCACCATTACCCCCACCCCATTATTAAAGGGGATGAAAAAAAATGTGATTTAGTGTGTGTACAAGAACCAGAAACCTCAAAATATTTTTTTACTTTATCCTTTACTTTTAAATTCATACACCTGGAAACCAAAAGCTTTGGGGGCGGTCAATTGAGCAAAGTAACTATGCAATAGCGCTGTATGACCGTCCCCCAAAGCTTTTGGTTTCCAGGTGTATGAATTTTAAAAAAATTATTTTTACTTTTTAGTAGTTTTTCAAATAAAAGCTTTTTGTTAAAAATATTTTTTTATATCATTTTATTCTTACAATCTTTTCATAGATTTTTAAAGCCCCACCCACTCGCCTTTGAACAGCTTTTATTGACAATAAAAGTCCACCATTTTCATTTTCCTTTTGAAAATATTCCAAGAAATTCAGAACTAACTGCTGTGATTGCGAATTTAAAAATTCACCAGGATGCATGTTTACTATTATAACAATAGAACAAGACTAAAATTGCCCTCTCAGGCACTAATTGAAATAAGTGCACTATACCTGCTATAGCCGACTCCCGAGAAAATCCACCCGCCTCTGAAATCGTCAGCCGTATTCGACGACGACACGCGTTACGCAAAACTTGACCACAAAGATTAGAACTTAAGATTAAGTTACAAACAATATTTCAATAAAGACAAGGAAGGATAGAGTTCCGGACGATATTCCTTACACTGTACGACCAGGATTCTATCAGCGAACAGACTTTAGATATTTCTCCCGTTTCATGTAATCAGTGACGGGTGTAGAAGGTGAAATTTTAAGTACTAAGACATCGGCATATGTTTATGATGCTCTATGGACTCATTTAAGGCTGTTTTAATTGCGCCAAGGCAACATGGAACAACTAGACTCAACTGATATATAATTTTAACATAATTAGTTTCTTTACTTGCACTTCACGATGCTTATTTTAGAGTTCATAGCAACCTAGAAAATCTGTAAAACTTGGAAAAGTCAGGGAATTTGAAGTTAGTCAGGGAATAATCAGTGAATTTTAGTCATTTTCATAAAAAGTCGGGGAATTGACGATTTGCACGAAAGAAAGTTTGGTAAAAAGTGTCTATATTGGTATCATTGTAATTTACTGCACATGTTGACCAACTTGTCTAATTTCCAAACTTTGCAACAATTAAATACCTATAATATAATAATCATAACATTGTTTTCATTATCTTTAATGTTAAACCTACTTCCATTGAATATAAATCAAATTTATTAGGTTGTTTCGTAGTCTACAATATTTAAAAAATGTCGAATTATGCAATTTGTCAAACACTGTTTCCAGCTCTCAGTTTAGAAGAGTTGGCAGCAATGATTGACAAAATTCATAATTCGACATTTTTTAAATATTGTAGACTACGAAACAACGTAATAAAAATGATTTATATTCAATGGAAGTAAGATTAACATTAAAGATAATGAAAACAATGTTATGATTATTATATTATAGGTATTTAATTATTGCAAAGTTTGGAAATTAGACGAGTTGGTCAACATGTGCAGTGAATTACAGTGATACCAATCTAGACACTTTTCACCAAACTTTCTTTCGTGCAAATCGTCAATTTGAATATAATTTTTCACCCCCCCCCCGCTCATAAAAAAAAATTGAGTTTTGTACTTCTAGTTTCGTGCCGATTATTTAGTGATGCCGCAGTGCCCTCCCTACTCATCAATTATTAGTCCTGGAAAAAACCTTCCAATAGTTCTAGAAAACCTGTAAAAGTCAGTGAATTTAAGTTTGAAAAATTGCTATGAACCTTGCATTTGCATAGAACATACCTTGATGATGATGATTTCTAATTTTTTATTCTTTTTCAATTCCAGATCCACGACTCCACCTACGGCGGAGGATCGGACGACGAGGACTTCTTCAGCGTATACCACCAGAGCGCAGCTGCGAACGCCCTCCTCTACGTTGGTCTGGGAACGACCGCGATCGGTAGTGTCATTTTCTTCGTCGGCACCGGCGAGAAAGGCTTCAAAACATTAGAACTGCGGCTGATCGGGCCTACGCTAATAGCATGCGGCCTACTTTGTTGCCTAATACGTGTATTGTTGTGCGCCTGTCCCTCTACATGTTTTAGAAAAAGAAAAAAGACAAGACTTAAAAACAACACCTGTCCCCATAGCTCCAGTAGATATCCTCTAGCACCAAAATATCGCGATGCACCTGATTCGGACTTCGTCCATGTCGACAATACCGCGTTGTTGAGCAAGCACAAGAAAAAGGTCTCCATAGTGCCGCCGAATCACTCCTTACCCAGCACCAGCACCACGGAGTTCAAGGAATTGCCGCAGGCGACCCTCCGCCACGAGGAGGAGAAGACGAAGATGCCCATACCGCAGATCCAGCTGCCCGAATTGGCCAGCTTCAGCGAGGAGGGAGGTAACAGGATGTCGCGGGAGGATTCTATCATAGAACTACAGACTTTAGACTTAACTTATGATATACAAAGTGTTTCGAGTAACGATAGTGATAGTATAACGGTGGTCGAAACTGACAAATTCACATCGAAGTTATCGAGAACGAGGGAACCTGTTAACATTCACAGCGATAATATCGAAACTTGTTTAAGTGTCGTTATCGAGAGAAATGAGAATAGTGAGAGCAGTGATGGCCCCAGTGGGGAAAAGAAGGATAGTAGTAGTGAAAAGCAGACACATAGCGGTATTGTATTAAGTCCGTTGCAGTTGGGACAATAACTCATTGTTTTAGATTAGACGAATGGTACCAGTTTTGACAAAATTATTTTTTTTATTGAACAAACCGCTCCACAAACACCAAGACACTTAACGCTGCGAGTAGCATTTCACCAACAGGTTGATGTTATCAGCATGGTTGTTCACACGCGCGTATGGCGTTCTATGTTTTGGTTTTGAGGACTGTTCGTCACTTTATGGGTCCCAACCCTCTTATAAGGATTTGAACTATTTAATTAGACAGTACTGCCTCAAACTTTATGACTAATTGTTTCTTGGGAACTTTGTACCATTGTACACTTTTTGTATTATGGATTGATTACCGTTCTAGACGTAGTATCATTTACTGAAACAAACCCAAATAGTAAACGTGAAATGCCTGTTATAAACGATTTCTGAAAACTTTTATTTTTGTGTCATTGTTGTCTCCCAAGGCAGTGATAACCCACGACCATTAGTTTCACACCTCTGTACTATGGATATTCTTGAAAACAAAACAAACAACAGTTTGTCATCAGTATCTCTTTCTTAACTCAATTTCGTAATGAGCTTGATTTCCTAATAAAGTTTTCTGCCATGTACCTTGATACCTGTAGGTTATTTGTTATGGGTTATTGCTGTTCATGAAGACAGTATCTTCTAAGGCAACACCAATGTCAAAGCTCACTACCCAAGGAACTGACCATATAGATTGAACAATCGTTCTGAATTTTTATTGCGAATATGATTCATTGACTTACTGGCATTTGTTCCCCGCCTGATGACTAAATGTCATAGTTTTTACGGCTGTTTGTGCTTATAGTTTACTTTTCTATTTCTACTTTATGTTGGTTTTTTTCCACATTATAACGAAGAGATAGTAAACCAATGTTATTTAAGCTTTCATTGTATTTCCAGCAGACTGCAATGCAGGAAATTGAAGAAAACTGTTCCAAAAACAAAACTTTGTATGTTTACCGACAGTATCAGTGGCAACAGAGAGTTATATGTTATATACAAAACATTATTAACGCTGCTGTTGCAGAACGTATTAGATAAACCATTGCTATGTAATTAACTCTGAATATATTCTTAAAAGCTTAGTAAAAGGTAGATTTCAAATATGGTACGAAAACTGAAATCTATACTGATTCATCAACGTAGAACCCAAACTGTAAGACTTAGAACATTGAAATTTTTAAATGATGGCCTTTGGTTCCAACATTGTTCATTAAGAAAGATTTTCTAAGTGGAAGTAAGGAGTCGGGATTTTCCTTAAAAAGTGCAAAATTGTGCTAAAGTTATAAAACCCTTTATTACCTCCATTTCCAAGGGTACATAAACACGATTAACAGGGTGAAAAAAGTTTTTAGTCTACCCTGAAACGGCCAAAAATCACCCCTTCTTGCTTATTTCTCATATAACAGCTTGGCATCGACTATATCTACCCTGGGGACGGGAGGTGTAAAATTGCTTCTTTTTTTTGTTAAACACGCAAAGAAAATGATAGGTAAATTCAACCAAAAAGAGCATATGAAATCGCGCCTATCTAGTTTCATAGTTAAATCAATCAGAAAAGAATAGTCATACAACTTTATTTGTTTTCGTAAACAAATAGTAGTTTAATAATCATATCTTCTTGTAACAAATTAAATAGTACAATGACATTTTTTATGTTGACTAACCATTTTCAATTTGGTCTACAATTAAATAGTACGACTTTGTTTTTTATTCACCAACTAATTTTTAGGTTGATCTACACTTTATTGTATGATGAAGTTTTTTTTGGTTAGCCAAAATCTCAATATTGAGACATCAGACCACCCAAACCAAAGATTAGAGATCGTTTATAAGATCCATCCAAATATATCGATGATCCCTGAGAGAATTTGAACATTGCAATCATGTTATTAATTTTCTATAAATTCATAAGCGTATAAGATAATGCATGATTGATTATTGTCAGTGATTTGTATGTGGCGTCATCTGGGAATAATTTCTGTAATAGACTACGCGGTAAGCAAGCAAATTTTATGGTAATTCTTTTAGAACTTCTAGAAGACGACAATAATATTGGTTTGAATACCAAGTACAATAATACAGCGAACTAATACTGGGTTAGAATTACAATTCGATAATAGTTAAAAATAAAATATACTATTAATTTGACAGAATTCAACAAAATAATAGTCAGACGAACAAAATAATAGTCTTATTCATCTATTTTTTAAGTTAATGTTTGTTTTGTTGTACGACAACTTTTTATTAATTAAAATAACAATCACCTCTTGTTTAAAAATACCATCAATATAGTTTGGTTTAACAAAGTTAACGATATTGTTAGTTAACCATTTTTTTTTGTTGAATTTATCCATACTATTTCTTTGAGTGTAGTATTATTTTTGGCGAAGACGTCGATCTGACTGTACTAATAACTCAATTTGCCTATGAAATTTCGAGTGTATATTTAAGAAAACCTTTAGGAGAGAAAAAGTTCCAGAAAAAATTTACGGGCCAAATAGTTTGACAAAACCAGAGTTAAGACAAATCATTATGTTCGCTTATGCGTTCAGTGGTTGTGACACCACTTCATCATTTTTCAACCAAGGAAGAGTTAAATTTATGAATGCATTTAAAGACGCAAGTTTGCGTGTGGGTAGCGAAATATTCTTGGACCCAGGTGCTTCCCTGTCTGAACTATGTGATATAGCTTTGAAATTAGTAAGTAAAGTACATTTTTAAAAAAATTCACCCTTGGAAGATTTCAACTCTATCCGGTCACAGTGGGCTAGAACCACCTTTAAATGAAATAAGCATGCACTCTCTCAATTCCTACGGGAAATGGTAGCTTTATCTGTCCCGAAACAATTCCCGTAAAATCTGAAATCATTCCCTTGGCCGTTTTCTAGAAAATTCAGTTTTATTTTTTTTTTTTTTGAAAACTGATTTTTTGCATTGATAAAAACAAGAATCTACTACATTTTTTAAGCCTCTGAATACCCGGACATATTTCAAACAACCTATCAGTTAAGTATCAGTTATCTTCTTCAATCCGTGATTCTTACGTTTATAAAATAGACAAAGACAATATCTATTTTCATCGTGCGTTCTTGCATGATTTGCATTGCATTTGCATTTTGCATAATTTCTTTGATTTTAATCATGGTCACAGAAAATTTTCACTCTTGGAGTCTTGGATTGTTTGCCTAGTGAAGTCTAAAGAGTAACTGACCGAGCGACGCCAATATTCTTTGGCAGTGATGACGGTCTCAGATATATCTTAGGTCGAGCAGGACTACTACTTTTTACCCTAGTACATCGCTGTATACCTGGACCGGCCTCGTACGGGGTGGGCGAGCTTACTTTACATTAACCCCACTCACAAATGTGAGCGGTGTGGATGATTTAGGCCCACCTCCCCGGGTCCTGGCCTTTTGGACCTTGCTGGCTAAGGCCTTTATCTTCTGGTGCTCTTCTGTCTTGATGATCTTTCTTCGCCAGCTTGTCACCCCCTGGGTAGTCATCTGTCTGTTCGGAAACTTTGGGGTATTTTTGGCTGGAATTGACTGCCGGTATGCAGAATGTCAATTGACATCCTGCCATCCGGATCATCGGTTAGGTAGGAATGAGCTATGTAGCTCGAGGAAGTGCAGACTTAAGTGCTTTGGTAGCACTTTCGATCTGCATGGAGCTAGGTGACTACGGGTACTGGATAGCATTTCGTCCGATACCTGCAGGGTAGTGGGTGGGTGGTTGGGTTATCGTCATGTCTCTTCTGTGGGTTGTCTTCATCGGCGGTGGTATAGTTCTCATACTCACTTATCTGACTGAGCGAATGGAAAGTCTACTCAGATGGCTAATAGAGGCGCTCGGATTTCCCTATAGTAAATCCAGTTACGCAAATAGTAATGTTATTCATTGGTTACGGATATATTGGTAGACAAAAACTGCTGTCAGTCAAAATAACATAGGAATAGATCTAATGATTTTGTCTAAATTGACTACTTGGAAAGTTTATATAACCCGATTATTATCAAAACCTCTGGAGTTGTCGAGCATGAAGGTTTCTTGTATGTTATTTCCCCAAACTTGGCTTAAGTTGAAATTTGTATTGGAATGTTCAATTTTACTTTCTTGATTGACATTTTAACAAGCTTATCAATGCAAAAAATCAGTTTTCAAAAAAAAAAAATTAAAAGTGAATTTTCTAGAAAACGGCCAAGGGAATGATTTTAGATTTTACGGCAATTGTTTCAGGACAGATAAAGCTACCATTTCCCGTAGGAATTGAGAGAGTGCATGCATATTTCATTTAAAGGTGGTTCTAGCCTACTGTGTTTTGTTAAAGACGTTTACTCCCCGTTTTCGAGCGATCAGTGCGTATACCGCTGATATTATGGACTCGTACTATTATCTTATTTGTTTTCGCCGCCTAAATTATCTGAAGCTTTCAGCAACGCTGGCATTGAAGTTTTGCAAAGTCGGGAAGACGCCGACCTCATAATAGCCACAACAGCTATAGACAGAACCCGCGATTTTGGCAAGGGCGGATCCAGGGGGGGGCACCAGGGGCAATTGCCCCCCTCCTCCGAAGGCCCCGAGAAGAATAGGATCTAATATTATTTATTATCGAATATTGAAATTCAGGCCTGTAAGCACTTTCTAGCTACAGGCCGGTTGAAAATGTCGATATAATTATTGATCGTTCGGCGATGAAAATATTTTCACAAACTCCAAAATCTATTGTTGTATTTTTATGAAAAGTCAAATGCATATGATGAAAAAAAAAAATAAAAATAAACAGAAATCCCTAGACCCAGGGGAGGCTAACGAATTTTCAAAAATTTTTTCGCAAACTGCTTTTTCAAAATTTTTTAGGGGTCATTAGAGAAGTGCTTCTCTAGATGTTATTTCCCAAATTTCGTATGTGTCCCATGCGCCACAGACGAGAAAAAAAATATTGAAATTTCACCAGCCGCCACTGAGTTGTACCAATTAAGTTCAAGCCAAACTCAACTTGATCCACGATCAAAATCCATGGTTACAATTCTTGTCACAACTGTAACATTGGCTTGACTTGATTATTGCAACAATCGGAACCCTGGAGTTTTTTTGTTATTCTAAATTCATATCCAAGGGATAACTTGGCAGGGTAAAGATTAAAACGTGTCCCTTAGCATTTCAGTCTAGATCTTTGAAATTTGAAGTTGTTCCTTAAGTGTTACAGTTTGGGGAAAGCAAAAAACATAAATTGAATAAACTGAAGAAAGCACAAACAGCTGTAAAAAGGAGCAAGCATATTTTAAATGAGAATTTTATGTGTTACATAACGCGGGAAATCTAAAATTCTTATTTATAATTTATCTGTGATGACTTTGAACCGTCCAGCCTAGTGATGCAATTTTCCTAGCCAAGAGAATTCGAGGAACTGTCAATGTTTAACACTGCAATAATTTTTGTTGAGAATACAGTACTTAAATATACAAATATTTAATAATTATTTTTAAGCGAATTGAAGGACAATATTTCTTAACGCATGTTTTTGTCAAAACTGGTTCGAAACTGTTAGTACCTATATGGAATTGATTACTATTTAAAATTAAGGGAACGTTGCTCTGTCAGACTACCCACAAAATGTACTGATAAGTAGTCTGGTAGGGCAACGTTGCAAAACGTGGTGGAAGAAAAGCAGATTTTTTTTAATGATTCGGATGGGTATGTTTTCTTAATACTTTACATTGACACATTTGCAATAATTTCATAAGAGTGAGTATAAGAGTATCTTTAACATATTTTCGTATATTTTTTAATACAAATGTACAGGGCGAAAGTATTTGCGATGTCGTACTCCTCGCATAGAAGAGAGGCAATTAATGTTGAAGTGAAAAGGAATGAAAGCAATGAGAAATTGCAATATACATTAGTACTATTATTTAACGTAGAATTATACATGTTTTCAAAAAAATGTTGGCAGTTCAAAAAATATGATAGATACGGAAAGACAACAAATTTGTAGAGCAGAAAAAAATAAATCAGACCTCATGAAATGTATATTTGTAAAATGTAAATGTACCACACATAGGCGTGCTATAAGGGGGGCAAAGTGACATTCTTTTAAGTAACTGTATGATTCCCGTTTTCTTTGTTAGACCTTTAAATTTTGGCATGTTTTGAAGTAGTTCCATCGGGAATTAAGTTTGTATTATAAATTAGAACTATATAAGCAGTGGCGTCCTCAAACATAGTAGTCAAATCAAATCAAATTGATGCAAGTCGAAATGATTACATGAGGGAAATTATTAACGTGTGGAAAAAAATACAAAACAATAAATTTGTACATCACTTTACGTTAACTTAAAAAAAAATTGTGCAGACCTTAAACTTTGGTTATAGGTTCAAAATAGGCCAAAGTTCACGAAACAAAAAAGTTTAGTAGTTTTACGGATACGCGGAATTCTATAGGCGGTAAATAGGGGTATTTTTTATTAAAAAATCGTTTTTTCTTTATGTTCTCGGGAAATATGGTATTTACAAAAAAATAGTACAAATAAAAGGAAACAAAATTATCTTTAATTTGGTGTTTTTAAATTTAATTTTATAGCAATAATTAACCGAAATGCTAGAGGTTTTAACTTCGAAATAATGTCATATGAATTAAATCTCGCTCATTTTTAGCAGCTTAATAGTAAATGCATAAAAAAAGAAGTTTCTATATTATGCAAAAGATTGCTAATTTATAGGGGATGGATGCCACCCCTTTTCAGGAGGTGGCACCTAAAAAAAACCAAACATTAGAGCTCAGAATTATGCCAAGGGGGCAAAGAAAAACATTCTAGCCTTAATATATTTTAGAAAACCAATTAATTGGCACGTTTCCTAATGCATATACTGTCCTAAAATTTATTTATATATACCAATTTGCAATTGCGAGCCGGGATTTCTAGGTTTCTCGGTTTTTCGAGGGGGCGCGCGCCCCCTGCCCCCCTGGATCCGCCACTGTCTAAAGATAGCGTTCGAATGTTTATAGAACGAAAAATTTAGTATAAATGTTAAATATCTCAGAAACTATGGCATTTAGGTCAAACACGTTAATAACTAAAATGAAAAGCTATGAATTAGGCTTTCAAATGATTTTTTTTGCTATTTTTATAATATAAAAAACAAAGAAGTTATGATAGAAACAATGTACTTTTTAACATTCTTTTTTTATAAAAACGTCGCAATTTTGTTACTGTAAGTAATCAGTAATTAACAAAAAAATATTCCCATATACTGTTTTTCGTTAATATATACTATATAATTATACTGTGACCTAGACGCTCAAATTTTTTCATCGGCTTACAGTGCTTGCTTTAGAAAAAAAAGTTGCATTTTAAACTGTAAAGGGATTTTAGAAAAACGTAACGTTCTTGTTTCTCTGCACATATCTCAATAAATATTACTTTAAGAGAATATGGTGGACATCAAAAATGAAGCTTATAAACTGAGAATAAATTTATTTTGTTTATATATTTGTGTAGGGTTGATTGTTTCGGAAATATTTAATTTTATAGACCATTTTTAGGATGAAGTATTTAGTTTAAAATGTCAAATATCTTAGAAACTGTGACATTTCCATCAAAAGTTCTAAGAAACAAAATTAAAGGTAATTAATCAATCTTTAAAATGATTTTCTCTTTGTTTCTACATCACGAAAAATAAAGAAGTTATGGCCGATTCAATGTGCGTTTTCACATTTTTGTTAACAAAATGTCGACATTTTGTTATTGAAATTGCTCAGTAATTAATTTTTCTTTCAAAAATGCTGTTTTTCGTTAATATATAGCATCAGCTAGATGCTCAATTTATTTTGTCAGTTTAAAATACTTGTTTTAGAAAAAAATTCCATGCGCCATCCCCTCATCGAAAAACTGCCGTATTTCGGTAAATTATTGCTATAAAATTAATTTAAAAACGCCAAATTAAAGAAAATTTTGAACTATTTTTTTGTAAATGCATCGATTTTTTTGTATTAGAAATACTCCTTTTTACCCCCTATAGGTTCCCGCAGATCCGTAAAACTCGTAAACTTTTTTTTTCGTGAACTTTGGCCTATTTTATAATAATAATAATAATAATAATAATAATAATAATAACAAAGAGACTTTATTTTGTAGTATAGTAATATACAATACTTATTATGAAGACGAGGGCGAAATCTAGCCGAAGCTACTCTACTTAACCCTACTACAGGAAAAATACGCAGTCAAATAAAATTAAAAATATGAATATTAAAATATAAAATACAAGGTGAACATCTAAAGTAAACAGAACATATACAGAACATATATGAGCATATAGTCCACTCAAATTAGGAAAAAACGCCGTTTAAAAGAAAGATTTTGAACAGCAGTTTCTTTGTATAGATAGTAAGTACTCAACTTTTAGAACAATTTTTTGCTTATGCGCAGAAAAAAAAAGACATGATTTGTGAGACATATACATATATATACGTTTTTTCGTGTTTTTTTTCATTTAGACTTTCATATCTCGAAAAGTACACGTTTTCAAGGCTAAATGAACATAAGTAAGCGTGTTCAGAATACAATTTCTTACAAAAAAGGTTCTACACATTTTCCCGATTATCCCATTGGTTTTTTCGGAAAAGCGATTTGAAAAATATATTTGTGTTTTTTCGTTTTTATTTTTATTTTGAATGCAAATATCTCGAAAAGGACGCGATTTTAGGGCTAAATGAACATAAATAAACTTATTTAGAATGAGATTTTTTACAAAAAAGCTCCTATACATTTTTCGTACTCAGAAAGTACGCATTTTTAAGGCTAATGAACATTACTAAACTGTTCAGAATGTGATTTCCTACAAAAAAAAGGTTCTATATATTTGAGAGATATATATGTCAAAATGAAAAAAAAAACACGAAAAAGCAAATATATATATTCTTCAAGAAGTTTTTCCTGAAAAACCAATGGGATAATCGAAAAAATGTATAGCAGCAGCAGAGTTTTTTTGCAGGAAATCTCATTCTGAACAAGTTTACTTATCTTCATTTGGCCTTAAAATCGCGCACTTTTCGAGATATTTGCATTCAAAATAAAAAATACACGAAAAAGACATATATATATATATATTTTTCAAGTCGCTTTTCCGGAAAAGCCAGTGGGATAATTGGAAAAATCTATAGAACCTTTTTTATAGAAAGTCGTATTCTGAACATGTTTACCTATGTTCGTTTAGCCTTGAAAACGCGTACTTTTCGAGATATATACGTCTAAATGAAAAAAAACACGAAAAAACGTATATATATATGTATATATCTCAAAAATCATTTCTTTTTTTCTGCGCATGAGCAAAACCTTGTTCTAAAAGTTGAATACTTACTTCCTATGCAGAGAAACTGCTGTTCAGAATTTTTCTCCGCTATTTTCCTAATTTGAATGGACTAATATATGAGAGATAATTAAAGTCTGCACAAATTTTTTTCGAGTTACGATAATTTTCTTCAAAAAGGAAATTACATCAACCATGGGTGTGGAAGGAGGAAAAAGAGGAATGTTTTCGACCTTCCTGATAATTTTCTATACTTATTTACTTAAAAACATACGTAAAATTTATAATTCAAACAAAGAGTCTAATAATAAGTTACTTTTTGCACAGTGGTTAGATAAATAGTTATTTACTTAATTTCGACAACCTATTACAAAATTATAACAATGTCAGAACAAATTTCAAATAAGAACTTAATAATTTAACCCATAACATGACAAATTACTTACAAACTTCTTCTTATTCACGTATGCATCTTTACAAATGCTGTGTGACTTATTATTTTAATTGGCCTCTCTTTTCTGTACAGCACGTCCAACAGCAGCATCATGTCGCGGTTGTCTGTTAGGCGTACGACTTCGCTAAAACTCTCTCCCATTAACTCCTCGGAAACATGATTTTATTTTAAATGGTAAGAATAATAGCTATATTAATGCTATAATTTCGTGGTGGTATTGAGACCATCTTATTACATTCGACTCTGTTTGTATTATAAAAAAAATCTGTTTTTCAGTGGATACGTCAGATGACAATTATTATCTGAGAAGATACGCTAATTAACTTTACGTTGGCTATTTTTTTTGGACAACGTAAATGTACTAAGTAAAGTAATATTTGCTAAAAATTATATTAACCTAGCGTGCCTGTACGTATTTCTATTTTCATCCTAAACATTATGCTTTGTTTACTTTTTATTATAGATATTAAAGTTAAACTTCTAACAGCAATATTGTAAATTGGCCTAATTTTCTGAGGAGGAGGACGCAAAATGTTACATTACCAATTCGCAAAAGCGAAAAATTGTACGAGCAATTTTCGCTTCCGAAAAAAAATCCAGTTCCTCGACTGGGAATCGAACCTGGGACCTCTGGTCTGGAGACAATTGTTTGCAAGGTAACTGGAATTAAATATCTTAAAGCTGTAAAATATAATCTGATATTTTGACAATACAGGGTGTTAGCTGAACGAGTGCCTTAATTTTAATAGTAGATAACATTGTCCAAATGAAGTTAAAAAAATGTAATGCATTTAACTCTCAGCATATGCAGGATACGGTGATATACAGGGTGGGGTAATAGTGTGTCGGACTTATTTTAATTAAACGGTGTCTATGAAAAAAACACAAATTTGTTAAATAATACAAATACCAGCAAGTTAATGGCCTTAAATTTTTTAAATTAACTGTATCTTTATCCCCCTCAAGAATAACTTTTTAAATTTTCAGCGATCGAGACATTCTTTTGAAATAAAAACCTAAGTGCAGTGGATAGATTGCATTTAGATAGCATCTATTGCTAATTTTGGTACAAACAATCACTATTTGAAATTACGGCACTCTGTATATGTATTGTATTAATTATTATTTGAGGATGAGTGATGGTGGCCGAATCAACTTTTAAAAAATACTGAAGGTAAATTTTTGTTAAATAAAATTGCTGATATGAATTATATTATATTTAATTTTTAAACTCGGAGAAAAAAGTTATTATTAAATTATATCTGAGGGAACAATGTAATATGTGAAAAAAATGTACTGCATTAACAGAAGGTAATGAAATTATTGAGCAATCACTTGGTTTACCTTGTTAAATATGACAATATTAATGTAACATAATTTGATGTTAATAACCATTTGTCTTGGCATTTTTGTTGGTATATTTAAAAAATTATTTATTTATTTTCTTTGTGATGTAACATTTTGCCTGGCAAAAAATATATCTTCATTTCCGATAAAATAACCAATAAGAGAAAATGGTTGTACAATTGAAATGAACCAGTGCAAATCCAGATGAAGATATATTTCTACAGATGAGCATTTCGAAAAATTATTAATTAGATTATAAATGTACCATTATGATATTTCTAATATATATTTTATTACTAACAAATCATGGGTATCGTTACAATCATTTTATGTACAATCAAACCGTATTGTTTAAAATAATAATTTAAAAATTGATAAAGATATTATTTGCTCAATAAAAATAAACAAAAAAAAGTTTGTTTTGTAAATTATTATTTTAAGAAATACAGTATTTTTCGTATACTAATTTTTAATGTTAAGTTATATGAATAAAACAATGTACATTAAATTATTACTATTGTTTAATTAAGTACATAGAAAATATAAAAATGTACGTATATGTAAAAACTTAACAATCATGTATAAAATGACACCCACACAATAATTTTATTATTTTTATTATTCACACAGGGCATCTACGAAAGGAGTTCACGGCATGGATATTTTTGGATATCAAAATAATGTGTTGCAAGAGTATCCTGCTGATCTAAGGTCATATTTTTAGAATATTTGAACATTTCCTAGAGAAAAATACTCTGAAAAATTGTCTAGAACTTTGCAATTTGCTACTTTATATCATGCTGATCAAAAGATATGGACACAACCCAATTCTATGCACCGTTTTTGTTATAGAAGGTTTGAAGGTCGATTCTTGCTATCAATTAAAAGTTAAATTACCAGGTATACACATACAATATATATGTTTGTTATAAACAGTGTCTCCCATTTTGCTTGAACCACCCCCATAAATAGTTTATTTCAGGTCCGATTTAGATTTTTTTTTTAAGTTTTTTTTTAAGGTATACCTCTAAAAAGTGCATTCTTGCAGTATATTACATTTTATAATAATATATAAAATCTCAGCCCACGTCTTCTTTCGGGGCGGAAAATGAAGAAAGCTTATTAGCGATTTTTTTTATTTCAAATTTGACGACGCCACTGGATTCGGCACATTCTCAAATGGGTTCGTTACTGAAAAATTTATTTTTTATTATATCTCATTTACAAGCTTATTTTTTAACCTTTCTTAATGATTTTCAAACCAGTGGAAAGCTCATTTTTCTATATTCAGGTGCTGCAAATTATTCTCGATATTCTTGTTATTAAATGCCACAAAAATTGTTCAAACAAAGAATACCCGAAAATGCAGTGTACGTTTCAGCATCGAAGCATTTTTAAAACTATGGCAGATAGATGCATATTTCTATAGTATCAAATCTGCAAAAAAGAGTGGATATTTTTAGTGAATGAATTATCTGCATTGCTTTCTTGTTGTAAAAGATACGATTATATCTGCACAGCACATCTGAATATTACACTTACTGATGTATTGAACAATATCATTTATGTATAATATAAACAGATTCGGACCTAGTGCGGTTCCTTGTGGAACCCCTATTCAAGAATTTCATATAAAAGCTCGGCTTATTAAATTTTAATAGGGCCCATCTTCTTGGAGATATTTGCAACAATAGGAGTTACAAATACTTGGGTGACGGTTCAAAATAATATTAAAGACCTCTTCTGGACCAATTTTAGGCAAATGTTTATAGACAAAGTTTGACTTATTTTCTTATGTTCTATTATCCCCACGAAGGAAAACACTTAATTATGGGACATTCTGTATTTGTGCACATCTTAAAAAAATTAAACAAAGTCTTTAGAAAACAGTCAAGTAATAATGGCATTTGTTTTAGTTTTTCCCTTTCATTAATTTGAATTTAGTTATATGCAGGGCGTACAAAAAGTTTAAGTAAACTGCACTTTCAAGGATGGATTGAAAAGCACTATTTGATATCTAATCATGCTAGATGGACTCCTTCCGTGGGCAAGCCGTCAATAAGTTCCTTTTCCACTGTTTGTAAAATTTTATGCATGATAAGAAGTTACTATATTAAAGTTATATAGAGATGCCAGTGGAAAAATATGTAAGCATAATTGGTACATATCGATTACAAATAAATATAATTGCGAAAATATGCGCTTGTTTTATTACACTTTTATTTTTTTATAATGGTAGGTACAAGAAACTCCTGTTGCTTTTTAAGTCCAATATTTGAAAACTCATCTTTAATCCCAGTTAAGTTCATATAGATAAATCTGTAAAGGTAGGTTTGTTTTTTCTTACGGATAATTGTTGCAGGGCCATTTCGTAGACAAATTTCAATTAATAACACAGGTACACAAAATAGAAAAAAGTTTTTTTCAGAGATCAGAAGACAAACTGTATAGGTATCTAAGCCAATTACAATAGGGTGGGCCGAAAAACACGAACATTTGAATTTGCAGATGGCCTCTAGTTACTAATTTATTACTATGTATCTAAAACTAATTCGGGTAAATTTTTAGCCAAATCGGTTAATATCTAGCCGGGCCTCCACGGCCTTGAAAATGAAAGAAAAGGCCAATTTTTCGATTTTTAACATTTTTCAAATTGACATTTGAAATTTTTTATGACTCTTTATTAATGTCTAAAGGCGTGTGTAAAAGTTTTCCGAATAAAATATTTTTCAATTCCAGGGAAATTAGAAATTTTATACAAAGAAACCTTATTTTCGTCAAGTTCTACGTTTTAATGACAAATTTCTAATATCCCTGGAACTGAAAAATATCTTATTCGGAAAACTTTTGCTACGCGCGTTTAGACATTAATAAAAAGTCATACAAAATTTCCATATGTCAATTTGAAAAATGTTAAAAATCGAAAAATTGGCCTTCTCTTTCATTTTCAAGGACGTGGGGGCCCGGCTAGATATTAACCGATTTGGCTAAAAATTTATCCGAATTAGTTTAACATACATAGTAATAAATTAGAAACTAGTCCGTCCGCAAATTCAAATTTTCGTGTTTTTCGGCCCACCCCACCCTAATGTACAATGCAAGAAGCTATACACATAGTCCAATCAGTGAATGTCCAAAGGGGGATTAGAGAGGACATGGAAGAGGGGAGAATTTTGCTCTTCAAGAATGTGTTGGGGTTTGTTAGGAGGTCGAGGTAAACATACTAAAAGTCCCCACCCCTAGTCCTGCCGCTTCAGGGTGGGGAGGGTTTAGGTCCCTTTTTTCGATTCTTCGCTTAAACTCGGAAAAGAGTCGCACGGAAAAAATATTTTATAAAAAATTTAACAATTAAATTTCCTACAAGAATGTCTTCATTTTCTTCCTATGTATAGTTTCCGAGATATTCGCCAGCGAAAATCAATAATTAATAAATAAATTTTTTCTATCAAACCGGTTTGCTAATAAATCACAGTCACAAAACATCAAAACAATCTTTATTTTACAACACTGGATGTATTTACTAACGTAATATTTATTTCCTTCCAATTTTGATTTGAAGTGCCCTCTATGTTCTAGTAGATAAAACATTCATTCAAAAAGCTCAAACTACACAGTATAGTAACTACACAGGAGCGAAAGCTTTGGCGGCACCTTTGAGTTTTGATGATTCGATTTCTGTGACCTTGTATACCAATTGCATCTACACTGAGAGAAATATGTGTTGTTAATTTATTACCATTTATTTTTATTTCTAAGGATACCCTGAGAAAACGGTGTATTTCGAGTTGAATTGAAAAATATTACCATTTGAAATGTTCATAACCTATTTTGGTTTTATTTATGAAAATATTAATTCGCGGCTAATGTTTTCAACCTCCCAAAATGAGTGGAAATAAAACTCACAAATCCAAACTTAACGCGATAAACGTCAGCAGTGTCAACGAAAAAGTGAGGTTGATTGATATACTATTTAAAAAATGGCGATGCGTATACAAATTTGGTTTTGGCGGGAAGGCTTTCTTTCGCCTCTGTGTAGTTACTGTACTCTATGCTTAAACTACCAGGCTTCTTGATATTCAATTGACGATTTGCACGAAAGAAAGTTTGGTAAAAAGTGTCATGGCGCACAGTATAAACATGTTGACCAACTCGTCTAATTTCCAAACTTTGCAACAATTAAATATCTATAATATAATAATCATAACATCGTTTTCATTATCTTTAATGTTAAACCTACTTCCATTGAATATAAATCATCTTTATTAAGTTTAGTAGTCTACAATATTTAAAAAATGTCGAATTATGCAATTTGTCAATCACTGCTGCCAACTGTTCTAAACTGAGAGTTGGAAACAGTGTTTGACAAATTGCATAATTCGACATTTTTTTTAAATATTGTAGACTACGAAACAACCTAATAAAGACTATTTATATTCAATGGAAGCAGGTTTAACACTAAAGATAATGAAAACGATGTTATGATTATTATATTATAGGTATTTAATTGTTGCAAAGTTTGGAAATTAGACGAGTTGGTCAACATGTGCAGTGAATTACAGTGATACCATTATACTGTGCGCCATGACACTTTTTACTGAACTTTCTTTCGTGCAAATCGTCAATTAGAGTTTGAGTGACAGGGACGGACTGTTTTACTCGCAGATAAACAAATTTGGCTGAGGTTTTACTACTTGAACTATACAAACAAAGAGAGGCGTAACTATAGCAGGGCAAACCGGGGCAGTGCCCCGGGGCCCGGAGGACCAATGGGCCCAGCCGGCGCCTGGGTGAGGCCGAGTATTAGGATTAGGTATTACGAAAATATAATGGGGGGGAGCAACAATTTTTTGCCCTGAATATATAAATGACAGAAACTGAACAAAAGAGAACAAAACTAGTTTATACTACTTCTGAATTTTATTTAATGCTAATTTGTATTCCTTATTGCAATTCTCTACTAAAAATCATTAAGAGAAGATAATAAAATGTTTAAAAAACACTTTTTTCATTTTTGCTTCCATTTAGGCATTTGAATGTTGCAATGTTAGTATAGTAACTAAAATGGGGGTTTTAATTTCGGTATAATGTCATATGAATTCGATTTCATTTTTTCTTTGCAATTTAATGGTGCCTACCTAAATGCGTCAAAGAAAAGTTTCTATGTCATACAGGTGCTTGCTAATTTATAGACAACATTGGATTTGAAGAAGAATCAAACTTTCAGAAGAAATAGCTCTATGCAACTCTATAAATTGATATAGTCTTCAAGTTATAACTTGAAAACTTGAAAATTGCGATTTTAGCTTAAAGAAAATATTTTAAAATGGTTCTCGTCAAATAACTTGAAAGTTTATTACATTTAGCGAAAAAATGCTAAAGACAAATAAGAAAGCTACTAAACTGAGGATGAATATTTCGTTTTATTTTTTCCTATTTTCTGCAGAATTAATGGTTTCGGAGATTTGGAAGTATAAAAATTGCGTCTGAATGCCATTTTACATCTAAGGGACTTCATTTTGTTTTTCCCATAGTCTGAGATCTGTCAAACCATAATAGAGGATTTATGGACTGGTGAAATGTAATGACTTAAGCCTAGTTCAGATAGTCGCGAATTGCGAATAGCGATTTGCGAGTATTGTTCTGATCGCCGAGTGATTGGTCAGTTTAAACGAAAATGTGGGCGGGTGACCAATCAGAACAATATTCGCAAATCGCCATTCGCAATTCGCGACTATCTGAACTGGGCTTTAACGAGTGTTTCCGCATTCGAACGGACAGATGGCGCTGGTATCTGTATACGCGAACCTCCTCTCTGTCTCGTCCTTTTTGCTATGGGCAAAATTAAAGCGTAGGTAGACGTAGACTTTCAACGCTATATATAGCAGCATTCCTGAGTCTATTTGTTTTTGACTGTTTGACGCTTGTCACGGAGATTATGTCTCCTGTCTATTTTTAAAATTTCACGAAACTTCGCTTTACATCGAGAAACTTTCGATAAATGATAAGGATATGTTTACTTTGGATAAGATGACAAAATAAATCCTAAAAAAGTAAATGCGTATAGCGCACACTGTATCTACTTCTTCCAAAATAAATATCAAAAGAAACGCACTAAATATAAATATTTACGCACATAGGCATACGTGGGTATCAGATTGCGGTGTTTAACTTTTTATTAAAAAAAAATGTGTAAATAATTTTATGGTGTTCTTATTGGATAATAACAGCATCTAAATATAAATGAAAATGAGTAAACATATGTACTCGACCGCTAATCTGTCTGATAAAGAGCTAAAAGAGCAAGGAAATCGTCTATATAACTTAAGAAAATACGATGATGCTATTAGTTGTTACAGTAAAGCTATTGTAAGTACATTTTTTCGTAACGTAGAAGATTTTATAAGCCATTTCAGAAAGATTTTGAGGTTATGTTTATAATGACATTGAAAATAGCTTCATATTCGACGCTTTACTTTTTAATTTCTTTCAGATAAAAAATCCGGACGTCGCACATTACTTCACAAACAGGGCTTTATGCCATCTTAAACTGATGAGATGGGAGCAGGCCTGTATAGATTGTCGGAGAGCCCTGGACATGGACTCGAATATGGTTAAAGGTCACTTCTTCTTTGGACAAGCATTATTGGAACTGGAAAACTATGATGAGGCTATTAAACATCTACAGAGAGGTAGGTGGAATGTGAAAATTGTCCATTGTTGAATCAGCGACTTGCATCACGTTATAAATAGCTGCGTTAATTAGCTCAAACAAGATCCATATGCAATTAGAAAGCTGCACACAGTTTTTGATGGCAGAACAAAAAAATTGTAAAAAATGGATGACAAGGGAGAACCCCATGGTACAGCTTGTTGACTGAAAATTTGAGAGTATGAAGAGTTTATTTTAACTTGACGGGAGCGGTTGTTTAGTAAGATTTATTATTAAGGGTAGATCGTCAGAGCAGTTCACAAGTTTGAGTTTGTAAAGAGGCCGTAGTACCAAACGGTGTTAAATGTTCTAGAAATATAGTAGCTGATTTTTTCCCCTACAGCTTGGATGTTTCTACATTCGACTTTAATATTGTCAATGGAATATTGGCCGAAAAGTCTTCACCGAATGCAAATTAGTATTGGGAAAGGAATCCGCAAGATGGCAATGGAAATTGCTTTTCGGTCAATTTCGCTCAAATTTTATCATGATGTTCTTTTGACCCTCCTGAATAAAAGTCTCCCTGATCATAACCTTCTAACTCCTACTCCTACTACCTAAGGTAAGTATGCCTTAGGTGCGAGAACCGACTGAATCTGTACGTGAATATGTTTATAATATGTACCTACTAAACTTCAACTTCAAATTTATTTAGAAATCTGTGACATTTTTCAATATTTTCAAGTAACATTTTGAATACAATTAAAGCACACCAATGCGGGAAACGTACACTTCCGCGAACGTGGTTCATATGTAGTTGCGGAAGATGTACAAATCCGCAAAGCCTTACAGCAGCCGCAGTGAAAGGCTACAGAAGCCTCAGAAGATGCTGGGGTCTCATAAGTGCAAGTGTAGATGCAAATATATATGCATTGATATGCGATTGTGACTACTGACTATTTTCACTTACTACTAACAATACATTGCATTTAATTACCTCTTGACGTATTTCAAAGAGCTTGAAACGTTTTCACTCTATGAGACCTCAGCATCTTCTAAGGTTCTGTAGCTTAAAGGAAAGTAGTTAGAAGGTTATGCCCATGGAGACTTTTTTTCAGGAAGGTCAAAGAAACATCATACTAGAATTTGTGTGTGTTTTTAGTATTAACACTATAATGTGGTGTTGTAAAGGAGATTTATCTTGCCCAAGGTAAATTTAGGTGAGTTGACGTGGCCAGCATCACTGGTTTTACCCTGACTAGCTTAGCAGAGGTACGGAGAGTAAAAGGTCAGTGGGTTCAAGGCTTGAGCCCCATGATTAAACTAGTGTAATCGAGAAAGGAAAGCGAGAGGTTAAACAAAATAGAGATTAGGTAACAAAATCATATATTACAGCAAGATAATAAAATACCATTATTAGGTATTCATAACAAACAATGACATAATATAAGGTAAAAATGTATTACATGTGGAATTACACAATAAGAGATAAAAATATATTACGCACAGAGTTAAGGAAAATACAAAGTATGAGGGACGAGAGCTTTCGCTTAAATATATTAAGCGATATTTATTCTAGCCCACCAATATATAACCTCAACACGCTCTACTGTAGAATCATAACGGGATGACTCAGTTCTTAAAGAACTAAATTTACCCCCAACAGGTAACAAAGATGCAGGTATATGTCTTGCTTGTCTGTGTATCGATCATCTGAATTCCCTTAAAATAATAATCCATATTACATGACATAGACTTGACAGATCAAATCAGGAAGTACTCAGATATCACTACACATCTGGCTTGTGAGCATTACCAACTATATAACCAAAAGCTATGCACTGTGAATATATAATAAATGACGCCCATCAGGCCATACTACCACTAAGGTAGAGACATGCAATTCACAGAAACTTAAAAATGACAGCGCTCAACACAAGATGGTTCAAACTGATATCGGTAAATATACTCACGTTTCACGATGAACAGAGATTAAGATAATATTATACTGCTTCATGACGGATGACCTCCATTTTATATTCTACCAGAAATTTTCTACACTTCTTTGTCTTTGGTTTTACGTGATGTTTAATAAATTTGATCCATAGTAAAATATTAACCAGACCATGCTTTTCTACATAGTTTTGAGAATTTCATTACTTAATTTCCATTTATTGTAACAAATTGTGATGACAATTTATAAAAACCCCGTGACATTGTCTCATGTAAATGACAAATGAATACAGACATAGTATCAGAAAAAATGTATTAAGTAATAATAAAAGCCTAAAACAACATTTAAAAGATAGATGGTATTTGACGGTATAACTATTTACTCTGTTACCTTATGTTTCCATAAAGGCTTTCTATTTTAATATCCCCATTATAGGTTTAAAAAATTTCAAACATGTCCGCTATGTCAGACGGTTCAAGCGAAAAGAAATTATTTTTCAGCGTATTGTTTGATATCACGTGAATCGCTGTTGTAATGAATGCGCATCATTGTATACCTCGTATGAAAAAATAGTTCCAACATTTTTACAGGAATATTGAATTAAAGCAATTAAAGCAAGGATCTATATTAGAGCGGGAGCTAGGTGGATTTTTCGGCACATCATCGTTTTATGAACTTTGAGATATTTTTATGGTTTAATGGATGATGACGATTCATAAAATCGACTTCTCGCGGGGCACAGGTGCGTCACGAACACTCTAAAAATCAGTGAAATTATGTCATCGTTACAAGGCTCATTTTTTTTCGCGTGTACACATTTTATGTTTAGAATGAATAAAATAAGATCCCCAGAAAGTGTGGGCCAACAAGAGGCGCAGCCAGAAAGGTAATAATGATACAATACATCTGAGGTACGGTAGGAAGTCAAGTTAGCTGAAAGTATTAAATTCCTGTATATTTAAGAGCCTATGGTACTTTTGTTGACACTAAGAACTTTCTGGAGAGGCTATTCTATTGCTGAAGGAGCTTATATTTACGTTTTAAAAAGGAGCCAGAACTTGTAACGATGAGTTGAAATATGCAAAAAAATCCAATTTTCTTCAAAAATCCTAAACATTTTCTTTCTGCCTAGCCTTACTGACAGGTGTTTCTTTCTGGGAATTTTTTTCTGTGTTCAAAACATTTAAATAAACATGCTCAGCCTAAAGAAAGCATGTAACGATCATGTTATATAACTCCATTTTTTTGACGGCCCACACTTTCTGGTGATCTTATTTTATTCATTCTAAACATAAAATGTGTACACACAAAACAAAATTAGCCTTGTAACGATGATATAATTTCACTGATTTTTACATCTTGAACCATGGCCAACTCGACAGGCCAGAAGTCTATTTTGTCGTTATTTAAGTTCGATAGAATTAATCAACGCAGAAAATGCTTGTAACGATGAGTTCCCGAAAAAGCCACTTAGCTCCTGCACCATATATTGGTTAGATAATTCTACATTTATTTAAGGCTGAATGGATTCCAATTTAAGCCTGATGGGATCGTATTATTCAATAATGTATTTATTTATTTATTATACATCTTAGAAGTCGTGTGCGCCATGCCATCTATTATCCAAAGGTGAAAGTGTACTTCAACACTTTAACTACTATATATCCTAGCATTGATGTATTAGTATGGCAGCTTGTTTAGGATAAAGCATTGATAGTTAATAAACTTTTTAATAAATTTTTATTAGAAATGTAATGTAAGATGCTATTTCACATATCGCACGTTACAATAATTTGATCGAATAGTGTAGTCACTCAGACTTTGTATTCAAAGAAATGGCGAAGGATCTGGTTTTAAGTAAGGACAACGCAATAAATATTAAGCTATTAACACCTAACTAAAAATTCTAAAATAAAATTAAAAATAAAAAAAATGTATTGTCACACTTGTCACGTGAATAGAAATTTAAAAAAATACTTACTAGGTACTTAGAATCTCTTTCAAATAAAATTAATGCCTGTATGAACTTCTCGCTCGTGACAAACATTTAAGACAGTTAATTTTTTTAATTTTTATTTTGTTCGTACACTTAAATAATAAAACCTTGTTTTTAAAAAGTTTTTTTTACGTTAATTTTTGCCTGTTATACTCTTTTGAGCTGTTTTCCTAATACAGGGAGATTGTTGTAGGCTTATAATTACTTGCCTGTTTGTGGTCGGTGTTGAGTGTAGATATAATGGGGGGGGGGGGGAGGGAAGTAGTATGTGTTCAGACAAAAATTCAAACAGTTCAGTAGTGTCTTTACCATATTTCTTGAGTTATTGTCTATGCCTGGAACATAATTTTACCACTGCTAATGTTAAAATAATTGTCTTCATCAATTTTAATTGTGTCTAATGCGAAAATTAAACTAGGTATTCTCTCTTAGCTGCCGATCTAGCCAAGGAACAAAAGCTGAACTTCGGGGATGACATCGCCTCACAGTTAAGGACGGCTAGGAAAAAGCGATTCTCGATTCAGGAGGAGAAGAGGATAGCGCAAGAAATAGAACTGCATTCATATTTAAATAAATTAATCGAAAGTGATAAGGAAGCCCAGATAAACCAAGTTAGACAGGAGGAGGGCGACCCTGATGCCAAGATTGATAAAATTAATGAAATAGAGGAAAAATGTGTAAGTATTTGTTTTTACTGGTACCTAGTTAATAATGTATTGTAAGAACATTTTAGTGTACACAGGCTTGATTATTTCGTAAGCGATGATACAAGTTTATTCTACATTTGTCAACATAAATAATGACTGATTTTTGTATCACAGCAGAAATTTACTATTTTTATAAAAATATCCCTGTGGTTATAACATCAAAAATATTTAAACGTAAACCTAGTTTATACATATTAAACCTACCTAAAATTCTATGTTAATTTACATTTTAAACCTAGTAATGCTCACCCGCCGTTGTTATTACCCAATTACAATGACGCTCTGAATTACGTAGTTTCGTCTACATACACAACATACCACAAGAACGTGGTGTTGTTTTCATTGCTGCTGATATTTGCTGGTCAGATCCACATCTCGAAAGCTTCAATATGCCGACTGTCAGCATAAAAAAAAAGGAGCTCATACAAATGTAGACGAAGATGGCTTAGGTTGATGTGTCATTTAAACCGTCAGGTGTTACGTCCAGATAGTCTTTTTTAAAATTTTTAATGATAGTTTCTCCAAGGCAATGACGAAAGAGTTATTGATGTTATTTTTTTTTATTTGAGGTTATGTTACTCATATCACATGGCACTTGCCTATCAGACCATAAATCGATGACGATATATATATTTTTTAATGCTTGTTTGTTAGATTGTTTAGTTTATATGGTTTTTTTCTTGTGTTTGTTGTTTGATTCTAAATAAGACAAATCTGTTTTAATTGCAGGATAGTTATTTAAATGAACTGAATCAACTATTTGTGAAAGTGGACGACCGCAGAAGGGTGAGTGTATTCCAGTTATTAATGATCTTATTTTGAATTTTTAATAATCGGCTCTGGAAACAATATCCTAGTCCTAGTGAAACACTGACTGAATTCGTTGTTATTCACTTCAGTATATCTTTAATATTCACTTTTTATCTTGTAATAAACTTTTAAGAGATGTAAACCAAAATTATATTAATGATAATTTTTGCCGGATTTTTCTCAGTATATAAAGTGAGCTTAATTTTAGTGAATTAGAGTAGAGTATTTCCATTTCAAAAAGCTATTAAATATAAAATTGATTTTTTTTTTTTTAATGAATTCGTGAAAGTGTATAGAATAATATCCTGAAATGTTTAACATTTCGCTCAGATCCAGAACATAAAAAAAGTGCCATTTTTTTCAAAATTTTGAATTTAAGTCAAGGTAGAAAAAAATAAAAAATACAGATGGATAGATCACGTGTTTATGAACGAAAAATGTCCTAACAAAATTTATCGCTAAAACCACGGTATTCCCGGAAAAAACGTTATTATTCGGAGCGAGATCCATGCGTGCACACGCTTGAATACGCATGACTGTGACACCGACGCACTGAATTACATGTCACTAAATCAAAATTTCTTCAATCTATAGGAGTATTGGTTCATGTAAAAGATGGAAATTGTAGCTTTCCGATGCTTTTTTGTTTTAAACAATACAAGCAAAGGATGGATGGAAAAAATATACTTATATATTATATACTATCACGCCCGAACTCAGTCGTCGCAATAAAAAATATAGAAAAAAATAAGAGCTCTTCAAAAAAATTCTTTCTTCATTGAGAACTGTTAAAAAGTATGTTCACTTCATAATTATTATGGTTTATTAAGTTGTAACGTGGATTCAAAACAAAGTGCATCTCAAATCATTTTAATTTCCTTGCTTGATGATTTTTTTGATAAATATGTATATTAGGGTGGCCCATCTCTATAGGGGGTGAATTTTTTTTGCGTATTTTTTAAGTCTCACCCCACGAAAATATACTATTATACTAGGAATAATTTATGTCAAAGTTTCAGATAATTCGGTGAACGGTAACCCGTGCCGCATTCAGGTAGAAATTTGTAGATAAGATTTTATTACGGTAACCCGTGCCGCATTCCGGTAGAAATTTGTAGATAAGATTTTATTACGGTAATACACTTAAATTTTACTTAAAATACAAATATCTACCTCTTTTCTCATAATGTTTTATTGGTGTAATTATTTCCTACAAATTATTTGTTTTGGAAGTTTGGAAATATAATGCACCTACGGTAGGTTTTTATGTCAGTTTGCAATTGTGTTTTACAGTGGTGACATTATAAGTTCTAGCATACGTTCCTTTTTGAAAAAACATTTAACGATGGCTGATGTTAGATCCTTACGAAAGGATACTTTCATTTACTTAGTTGGACACTATTCATCACAAATCATTGGCAATAAATTGCCGTCTAATAGACAAGTATTACAAGTGCTCTTTTATAACATTCGTGAAGTGAAGCTAAGTGTACATGAAAGTGCTAAATTAACAATAAAAGAGGTGTCAGTTTTTTGGAATAAAGCTCGCATTCCGACACGTCAGGATTTTCATTGTGTTAAACAACTAGATAAACTTTATGCAGAGTGGAGGAACTTACAAAAATCGGCTAAAAGGGCCAGTGCGGGAGTAAAGAAAAAAATTTCGTTGAAAAATTGAACGATCTTTTTGACATTTCTCATGCAAATGCATTGGAGTTGATGAAAATAGATGAAGATAAGCAGTTTTTAATTAACCAAAGAAAAAAGGGACGCCCTGGATTTATGCATGGTATTAATTACCAACTTGCTTCTCAAGAAAAATCAGCTGAGGAGAAATTACAGAAATTATCCGAACGAATGCAACGAAGTCAACAAGAAAAAGCTAGATTAGAGGAAACAGTCACCTGTCCATCATCAAGTAGTAATTCAGCCGACTCCAACGAAAATGAAGATGAAATAATCGAAGCCCAAGAAGAGTTGTTACAAGACCAGCCTGGCCCATCACAGCCAAAAAAGAGAAGATTGTATGGAACATGTAACATCATCACACCAAAAATAGCCGCTGCATTTGATGCTTGCAAAATAAGCGACAGGTATGGAGTCCATATTTTGACGGCAGTAGCAGAAGCACTAGGACATGACACCACATCTTTGTCCATCAGCAGAACCACACTTCAGCGCTCTAGACAACGCATCCGCGAAGAAAGAGCTGAAATATTAAAAACTGCCTTCGGTAATTCTGAATTGCCGGCCCCAGTCATCCATTGGGATGGAAAACTTTTACTTTCTCTCACTGGAATGGGAAATATCGATAGACTTGCTATCTTAGTTACTAGTGGAGATATTGAACAACTACTTGGAGTACCAGCTTTGCCCAATTCAACTGGAAGAGAACAGACTGAAGAAGCAGTTTATGATGTGCTTTGTGAATGGAATTTGGACGAAAAGGTAATAGCTTTGTGTTGTGATACAACAGCATCAAATATGGGTTATATAAATGGGGCAGCCACACTATTGCAACAAAAATTAGAAAGAAATATTCTATATTTTCCTTGTAGACATCATATTTTTGAAGTGGTTTTGAGAAGTGTGTTTGACACAAAAATGCCTTCCTTATCTGGTCCAAATGTGCCACTATTTAAACGTTTTAGGGAATTTTGGCCTAAAATAGATCAAAATAAACTAAAAACTGGATTTCAGGTATCAAAAATTAAACACATTTTACAATCAGTTAAAGCCGAAATTGTAAAGTTTCTAAATGCAGCTTTAACTTTGCAACAGCCTCGTGATGATTATAAAGAATTTTTAATGCTTTCTAAACTTTTTGTTGAAGAAGAGCCCACTCACACGACATTCTATCAACCAGGGGCATTTCATCATGCACGTTGGATGGCCAAAGCCATTTACTGTCTAAAAATATTTTTTTTCTAAGATCAGTTCCAACTAACTAAAAAAGAAAAAATAGGTATTGAAGATATATGTCTCTTTATTGTAAAGGTTTATGTAAAGGCCTGGTTTACAGCGTCATTTGCTAGTAAAGCACCGCTTCATGACTTAGACTTTTGTAAAGAACTCATTAATTATCAAAATATTGACAAAGAAATATCTCAAGCCGCAAGTAGGAAAATAGTGAACCATTTGTGGTACCTTAATTCAGTAAATGTTGGCTTATCTTTCTTTGATGATGATATTTCAGTTACCACTAAAAGAGAAATGGTTAAAGCTTTGAATCAAGAGGGTATTAAACGACTTATGATTAGTAACATTACTGATGTTGAAAACAAGGAAATTTAGGACTTCATATGCGAGAACACTAAACAGTTTTTTCAAAAATTAGGTTTGTCTATGGAATTTTTGGAAAATGATCCAACAACATGGAGGGAAAATGAAAGTTATACCCAATGTTTCAATATTGTAAACAAAATTAAAGTTGTAAATGATGCCGCTGAGAGAGGAATCAAACTTATTACTGACTATAATGACATTTTAACAAAAAATGAAGAAGTTGTAAATGATTATAAATTAGGGATTGCAATTTACCGGAAATTTTAATAACCGGTAAAACGGTAAATAAAAATAGAAATAACCGGTTAACCGGTAATTTTTAGAATGAATGATTAGGGTGGCGAAAATGGCAATTGTCTTTTTCCACGTACAAAATTATCTAACTTTAACAAAAAAACATTTTTATATACGTATATTTAATATAATGAACAAACAAAAGGTTTTTTATCAAAAGGAAAAAATATAAATGAAATAAATTTAAATAAATACTTATTCGGTAAATAATAAAAATATCAACTTAAATAACAAAAATTATAAACATAAACTCAAATAGGGCATTTACTGATTTGTAAATATTGAACAACTCTCGAAGAATAGAATTTTTCTTCTCATAACAAAATCTGACAGAAAATGAAGTACTCATTTTTCGAAGACCCTTTTTTTTTCAAAAAAATTAAATATATCAAAAAATAATGCAGACATCGATCTGAAATTTTTATCAGATGTTCCCTTCTATATAGCACATAATTTAGTAAAATTTCAAACATTGTTCTAAAATATTGCTGAAATTAAATTTTTTTTCAAAATTTCGGTGTTTTTGAATTTACTCCTGACCTAATAAAGCTATCTTAATGTTCGGGGTTCATTTTATCGGTTTTTTTTTAACAAATATGACTTTCCCATTTGAACTTTCCTCTCAGATTATTAGCCTTCTATTTAAACGCGAAAAACCGACTTCAGCTCTACGACCCCCCATCCCTTATCAGGTATGACATCAGTTGGCAAACTATAAGGGCTTGTTTTGGATGTCCAACCCATCAACTTAAAACAATAAAATCGTGGTTATGTATTTTCGCCACATTTTAACACTATTCGTGATAATTCGACCGGACTAAATCTAAAAATACAATATTTTTTAAAAATAGCCTGTTAAAGGATTAGTTTTTCAAAGCTATATCTGTTAGTCGTCTGATATTTGTGCATAGAATACCATCAGCTGAAGATGCCCTTCCTCAATCGATAATGGTGGGTCGATAAGTTAATAAGAATTGGTAATAACATACTTCTAAATGTATTCCACGGATATTTGCGGCAGTGAAATATTCAATTTCCTGTGGCAAGATATTGTCAATGTCTCTCTTGTATTTCTTGGGTCATGGTGTTTGGATTTTACTTTTTTAATATTATTTATTTATTGTTAAAAGTGCTCAGTGTTGGGACAGTCACTCTGTATTTAGTGAATACTAGTCACTGACATAAATAGAAACGTTGAATACGTGACATATCGTAAGTTCAGAATTTACCGAAATAACCGGTAAAAAATTAAAATAACCGGTAATTATCGCCATGTGTTTTTTGTCCTGATAACCGGTTAACCGGTATTGCAATCCCTATTATAAATCACAGTTTCCAAATGTAAAAAAAGAAACCCTGTCGCATGCTTTGGCCTAGTGCAAAAATATTGTTTTTATTACTATATGTCTTGTAGATTTAGGATAATATTTGGTACTATGTATGAAAAAAACGTTTCATAATAAAATACACAAAGATAAAACGAGAGTTTTATTTCAAAAACTTCTAGTCTAGTTTTCTTAGACTACGAATTTACAGTAGTATGACACATGTCATAGTCACAACAGATAATGTCTTTGATATTTGTATGACTTGATTAGTCATTCTAAAGATAAATGTTGCTGATTAAAAAAAAAACAACAATGCATCAACCAAAGAATGTAAATAATTCCATTTACTTTTATTATTGCATAATAATGCATTCTGCGGCACCCCTTGCCTTCAATTTGCCTCAATAATATTTTGAGGGGACTGTTTTTTCTTCAAATGGAACCATTTGCAGGGGTGAGAAATAAAAAATTTCGATTTCGAAAAAGATGGGCCACCCTAATGTATATTAGAGGCTGTAACTTGCTGAGAACTTGACCCATTGGAAAAAATAAAATATCAGTATTTCGGAAAAAATGTATACTTTTCGAATGTTCAAACACAAATTCGTTTACTGGTATGCATTTTTTCGAAAATATGATCAATCTCATCATGATCAGAAATAGCGATTTTCCCGATCTTATCCTTATAACTCTATAGTTTTGGATATAAATTCTGGACCTTTTCCAGCAAATGCATAAAGAATCCATTGGATATAGTTGAAATGTGGATAGGCGTACCTGTAATAAATGCAATACAGTAAAGGCAGGTAAAAATTCATGCGAGTGACGATGCGGCAGATCTGCTTCGATCCAGCGGCTATATGTGATGTCTGTGTATGCGTTGATAATTATATATTTTCCCTCCATACTCACTATTTATCCTCCTTTTCACTAAGAAAAATGTTAAAAATGTGTACTAGTTAGAATTGCTAAGAATCTTTAGAGGTTTCATAGTATGAATTTAACCATGCGCTTGGCCACACAGAGTGACAAAGCTACTTCACTATTGTTTTGCAGGTATACCGTGGCTTTAGCGATAAATTTTATTAGGCTATTTTTTGTCCAGAAACACGTGGTCTCTCCACCTGTATTTTTTGTTTTTGCTGCCCTTTTTATGTTCTTCATCCGAGTGGAATGTTAACTTTTCAGAATATTGTTCTATACACTTTCACGAACTTATTAAAAAATATATTATTAATTTTGCAAGTTTTTGGAGATTTTACTATATAATTTCCTCTGTCGTCTGGGCTAATAGAGTTATTCAGGTAATGTAAAAGATCATATATGATTGTTGAGAGCAATTTGCACTTAACCTCATCGCAATGTCTAGATTAAGATGGAACTAAAGTGAGGACTAAAAACTTTTTTTAAACTCACAACTTACCAATTTAAAATAGAAAGCAGCATCTATCATCAATTAAATTAGAGGTTACGTTTACCAAAGACGTAACTTCTGAATGTTACCTTATCTTTAAAATAGATAATCTTCCATAAGTTACAGAGGTACTAATTCGCGAAAATCACCCACCAACAGATGGCGCTTTTATAATAGTGAACAACAAAGTTTTGACATATAATTGACATTTGTGACATTAGAAAAATAGTTTAATACAGTGAAAATTGTGTTTTATAGTGTTTATAGCTTCCCAAAAGTATTTAAAAAAACGGACAAGTATGAAAAAATGCCTAATATAATATTATCAAGTCAATTTTCTGCGATTTGTTTTGACAGTTTCAGCAACAAAGTTAACCTTCCATCAAATGTCAATAAAAAATGGATTTGTTGTTCACCATTATACAAGTTAAACTGTCAGAATGTAGATGTCGCCCACTCTGTGATTTTCGCGAATTCTCAACTTTGGTTTGCACACAAAGCATTTTAGCGGCTGTGTTAGACAGACACAGTGTATTTTCTTCTCACATTGAATGCTGCGAAATTAGTTGTCCCAGCCCAAGAAAGTCATCTTATATTCATTTTTTTTTGCACCTCAGTAAATAATTGCTTTTTACTTTTAGAAACGTGAAGTTCCCGATTATCTGTGTGGCAAAATAAGTTTTGAGATTCTTCAAGAGCCAGTTATAACGCCGAGTGGTATTACTTATGACAAGAAAGACTTAGAAGAACATCTGCAGGTTAGTATTGTTATCATTCATTTCGCATAGAAATAAGGAGGGTTTTACATTTCATTTCTCAAATTTAGAAACAGTATTAACCTCTTTGAAAACAGCATAAGATGAGGACAAATGCCAAGTTATGTTTACATTTTATGAAGGATAAGGCTAGGCACACGCCGCAGCGTGTACGGAAATCGAAATTAGAGACCCGTCCGACGTGTTTTATTAACAATAACTACATGCAAGCCGCGGCATGTACGGAAGTCTAAATTAAAAACCCGTCCAACGTGGAAGTAACTCAGAAGAAGAGAAAAGTACCAGGTACCTTTTGGCTTTTTTGTAGCAATAGTAACATATGTTGCTTTTCAGTAATAAAACAAAAAAAAAGGAACATGACACAACCTTAACCTAACCTGACCTAATTGGCACATTCAAGTATGAAAATAATTTTAGGGCAAAGAAAAAATATCTCGGACACAAAAAAACCAAAAAAAAAGGAACATAACACAACCTTAACCTAACCTAACCTAATTGGCACATTCAGGTATGAAAATAATTTTAGGGCAAAGAAAAAATATCTAGACAAAAAAAAAACGAAAAAAAAAATTTGCAGTTTACAAGATTTGAACCCGTAACATTAGTATTCAATCAATAAACAATTTTTTAACAGTTTTATACATTTATGTGCCTCACCGGATCCTAGCCCGGAGCCAGCCAGACAACCACGGCGAACATCGCCGAGGTGGGTGTGAGGCTGGGCGGAGTAGGTCCGGTTCGGCTTGGAAGTAAATTCGAGGGGGGGGGGGGGGTAGAATCTCCTGTCTGCCACGAGAATCTCCTGTCTGCCACGTGCAGACTTAAAAGCTAGATTACAATTTTTATGTGTGCACATGGACCTAAAAGTAGCTTAACATTAGTATTGAAAGGTAACCACCTTACACACTGAGCTATCTACTACCTGACTGAAAATGTGTAAAACTTTAACTTAACAACACGTCAGACGGGTCGTTAAATTCGATTTCCGTACACGCCACGGTGTGTGCCTACCCACTTTCTTTTATAAATGCTGGATGTCATGAACATTTTGTCAGTTTTAACCTAAAATTAGGGCGCGTGCACCATTTGACAGCTGAGGAGTTTGGAGTCTTCAATGTTATTAATTTGAAATTCACAGTTTTCCTTTAATTTTTTTAACTTTCGTGTGCTATCAAATATTGAAGTAGACAGTTTCAAATGTAGTTTTCATTATACAAAGACAATGAGCAAAATGCATAAATTTTTTTGACATCACCGAATAATAGATCACTAAAAAGCGTTATTTTCTATGTATTTTTTATTTTTTTTTTATCGGAATTAAAGGATAAAAAAATAATTTAGTTTCGCTGAGAATTTAGACACGTTCAAACGAAGCAAGTTTCCCGCCATTTGCGTGTGACGTCATCCGGCATTTAGCATTGGCAATGTTTATTAGTATTATTTTCAACAGATATTTAATCTATGTACTTAGTGGTGGCAAACTATTTAATATAAAAAAGTTATATAATCTGAGACGAAAAACAATAGTTAATGTTGATAAAAATATTAAAATAATGCATTATGTTTACATATTCTGAGGTTAGGTATCTAAATCTAACTGCAGTAAAAGGATAAAAGTGAGCGTAAACAAATTTATTGTTACGAACAATGAATGATGCATCCTTGTCGCTTTTCCACCTCCAATTTCTGCACTGATATAATCGGTATTATTACCAAAAAATTGCTCATCGTAAACACGTCGATTTTCGGCAAATTGTCACTTTGAGCTTGCACAAAGTCGCTGTTCGTCATTTTTACCACTTAGATAAATTAATACACTAATAATTTTTACAAAAATAAACAAATCGATATTTAAAGGTCAGCAGACTAAAATTTAACATTTAATTAACACACAATTTAATATTTCAGCACTAGCAGATGTAAACTGTCAAAGCTATCAAACTTGTCACTTGTCTCCGTATTTTTCTAAATTTACCGCTGGGTGGATAAAATACGAAGCTGATTGGCTGTGTTTTTCAAATTAGCCAATCATATAATGTTATTTCTTACTGATGCGCTTCACCGGTGAATTTAGAAATCTGCGGTCTATGGATGAAACTAAAACGTTATGCCAGATGACATCAGTACTGTTTATAGTCACGTGGTTTTGTTCCGATAAAATTTGAATTTTAAAATGATTTTTTTTTACAAAATAACTTTTTTTATAGTTTCCTTTTATTATATACTCGGCTTATATAATATGTATAATGAAAAAATAATAAATTAATGCATTTTTAAAATTCATGCATCTTGCTCATTACATGTGTTGTGTTACAGTAGTTTTTCTTTAAATTCGTTGAGGTGCAGATTGTTTACCTGTGTGTTTTCAGTTATTTTCTTGTTTAAAATAATTTATAGGATTCATGCTATTATTATATATGGAGCATATTTAGTTTATTTAAAATGTAAGTACTGATAATTATTTTGTTACCAATTGGCGACAAAATGCCGTCATATTTGGTTGTTGAAGTGGAGCCGAAGAAATATTCGATAAATGTGGAAGAATTCACAAAGTTTATTAATTTAATTACAAGGAGGTTCAAGTGTGGTTCAACAAATGGCCCCAAGTAGCACCTTAAGTCAGAATTACGTAATGTAGCCCTCGTTTTGGTTCCGTTTTCCCGTTTAACCTAACCTAATTGACTTAAAATTTACGTAAAATATAAGTAAATGGGGAATGAGACGACGTTATGAATACCTCTTAAATAAAGCTGCTCAGTTATAATGACCTATTGGTTATACAACATATTTCCCTGAACAGGTAATTTAAACGTAAAAAGTTTGTTTCATTGTGGTCGTTAATAGGTAATATTTACCAAACCAGTTATCCTCTTTCAACTGCAATCTTTCTTTCTCAGAAATAACTAATAAGATTTTATTTACAACAATAATGATTTACTTATAAGTCACGAGGCATAAGCAGCAAAGACATAACTAGAAACCATCAGACATCTCTATTATAATGATGGAGTAGGAGTGCATCATGTAATGTCATATAGTTGTGTGAAATAATGTGTCCACTTCCCCTCTGTGTGTGTTTTTTACTGCCAATCAATTTTCATTGTAAATATATCCATTCTACCTCGGAATATTAAAGGGGCCTCAAGTATTTTACGTTTTTAAAGAAAAAAAATTTTTTTTTAGCTTAAATGTATTTTAAAAATATTTGTAAAAGCCTATTCAATTGCCCGGCAGGACTTTCCTGAAGCATAAAATATTATAATATTGTGCTTTGTATCTGTTAAATAACCTTATATTAATGATTTTTTTCAATTAAATACTCATCAAAATTTCATTGTAAAATAACCTCTTACAGCTGGTTGAAAAATATGGCGAACATAGTGCTATGCGACTTCGCAGTATTCTCTCCCAATATTTTAGGCCTCATTGACGTTTTTCCTTGAGACGAAGTGTTAAAACTTATATTATTTACTTTAAAGTTAAATGGGACCAATATAGGTTAAAATAATTTTGTAGTCTTCAAAATTGTAAAGTCTTTAAAGTTCATGCAGAACTAAATTGGTCATATTTCCCAAATTAGGTTAGAGAAGGCGGTAAATTGAGTGACGTCACTTCTGTTTCTAACCTCAAACTTCTTTGGCTGCAATTGTTGTTTTGTGAGTTTATGGTTTATTCCTTCAATTTTCTCTTGTATTTTGTCAATAAAAATGGATGTGTTTTGTTTTGAATGTGAGAAAGTATTCTCCAGCCAGTCAGCGTTAAATCGGCACAACAGAATTGTGTATAAATAAACAAATCCAACGTATTTATATTAAATCTACGGTGCCCAAAAGATACCTGTGCTTAGAGTGCAAATTGTTTTAACTTTAATAACGACTTGCGTTTGCATTTGATAGAAAAACATGATCACATCACGGATTCGGTGAATTTGGAATTTAAAAATATTTCAGGTAAAATAATTAATCTTTTGTTAGTTGGTTAGTTTAATACTTTATTTTTTATTTGAATAAATGTATTAACAGAAAACACATCATATGAAACTTGTTTTTTAATTCTTAATTACTACTTCCCCATCTATCAACTTAAATTTGTTCATAGGTATAGGTTTAAACCTTCTATAGGGCCATAAACCATTTTTACAACTTCTCTTCAGTGAGTACATTCAGGAACACTGAATACAATCCAAATAAAGTCACTCAGTTACACTACTAACACTACTGAACTTGACTTAGCTTTTCATTCTGCAAACTAAGTACTGAAATCTAGAGAAAAAAAAATAGTTATATTGTACTAAACTCTCTGAAAGATTAACAACTGTTTTACCTGATATTAATGTAGTCATTACTTCGAATGCAAACAAGTCGGTAATAGAAAAGTTGAAATACAATTACAAGTATCTTTAAGTACACCGCATATTCGATATAATTATAATTATGTCCTATTTGCTTGAACAAGGAGTATTCCCTGAAAAATTAAAGCTCTCAGTGGTTAGTCCTTTATATAAGAAAGGTGACGACAACTTGTACGAAAATTATCGAGCTATTACATTACTATCAAGCTTCTCCAAGATATACGAGTCAGCCGTAAATGGTCAACTAGCAACCTTTTGCATTCGTAATAACATAATCTCACCGGAACAACATGGTTTTGTAAAAAACAGGGGTGTGGATACGGCCTTAAGTAGTCTTCATATAGAAATTGTAAATGGACTTGACAAAAAAATGTGCCCACTTGGTCTATTCATTGATTTTTCCCGGGCTTTCGATTGCGTAGATCATCAATTGCTTTTAGAAAAATTATGCAGGTATGGAATTAGAGGGCCTCCATTAAATTTTATAAAATCATACCTAAGCAATCGAGATCAGGTTGTTCAAATCAATGATGTCAAAAGTGAACCCAGGAAGGTAACCCAGGGTGTCCCACAAGGCTCCATCCTGGGCCCTCTATTATACATTATTTTTGCCAACGATCTAGTTTATTTTTTAAAGCCAATTGAGAATTTACAAATAGTATGTTATGCTGACGATACAAATTTTCTAATCACGGAAAGCAACGGCACGGAAGCAATAAATTCGGCAGAAAAAATATATAAAAAATGCATTCTCTGGTCTGAAAAAAACCTAATCAATTTAAATAAGCAAAAAACCACCTCGATACTTTTCAAGCAATAAATTTCGCAAGCTAATTTAAATATCCAAAATTCTAACCTGTTCAACATGCATAACTCAGGTAAAATTTTAGGAGTCACTTTTGACTCTGGCTTAAAATGGGATATTCACATTGATGAATTGTGTAATAAACTACGCACTTGTTGCTATGCGTTGCGATCACTAGTAAACCACTGTAGTCAAAATATTGTAATTAGTCTTTATTATGCAAACTTTCACTCTCAGATGCGATATGGACTCATTAATTGGGGAATAAGTAGTTACTCTCAACGTGTCTTTACCCTACAAAAATATGCACTGCGAATATTAACTAAGGTGTCAAAAAGAGAATCCTGTAGAACAGCATTCAAAGATTTAAAAATTTTAACACTAATTGGTACATATATTTATGAACTGGGCTGCTTTGTTTATAAAAATTTGCAAACATTTCAAAAATATCTGACTGGCCACAGTTACTCCACAAGATTTAAAAATAATCTTATACCTGATCAACATTCGACAGCACGGTATCAAAAAAGTATCTATTTTAACGGTTGCAAAATATTCAATGCTTTGCCAACTGAGATAAAAAATTCTCAAAACATTACTATTTTCAAGGAAAAGCTCAAAACCTTACTTATTGATAAAAACTGTTACACTCTTGAAGAATTTTTCTTTAATTAACGTTAAACTTAAGTTGCCTTTAACTGTGTTGTTTTGTTTTATGTGTATTAGACACATATATGTTGTCCAATGACGTTATATACAATAATCGTTGTGTATGTAATATTTGTATGTATATTATATAACTTTGTGCATGTATTGTTTGTTCTTAACCTGACGCTCTCTACAATTACTTGTATTATTTTTTCCTTTATACAATTAATTGAGAATAAAGAATTATTATTATTATTATTATGCACTTTTCAGTTGTGCCGACTAAAGATTGACTGGCTGTAGAATACTTTCTCGCATTTAAAACAAAACACCTACAATTTTATTTTTAAAAACACGAAAACAGAAAACCCAAACAACAACAAAATAGATTGCTACAAATTGCTACAAATTACGACAATATCCCTCTAATAAAGTACAGTTGACACTGGGAAGGGCATCAACATAAAACAATCATAATAGTCCTTTGAAGTAATTTAGACAATGAAAACGTAATTTTGCTTTCCAGGGAAGGGACCTAATTCTATTTTTTAAGCAAAAATAACTTTCAGGACATTTTATGAAGTAATATTTGCCTTTAGGTTAAACACATATGCAAGGTTAGTGGAGAAGTAAAATTAGGGTAAATTTTACCTAAAATTGGAACTAGTTGTGACCATGAGGTTAAAGTTATAACCTAAATCTTACTACAAGGACAAGACAAAACTCAGGTTATACTTACGTAAAAAATTGGTAAAATTTCCCTGTTTTTATTCAGACAAAAGACAGTGACTCCAAAGTTAATAATTTAGTCTAAAATTATATAATATTTTCTTACACATAGACCTCAATATGCACTTTAACTTTAGAGTTAAATTTTAAGGAACAGTAACGTAAATATTTCTTGTAAATTACACTAAAGTCAATGTGACTTTATCAGGCATTTCATAAGAAAATATTACCTAAATATTGCTTACTAAATTACTATTAAGTCCATATACCTTCAAAGTTGAAAGCAATGGTTGCAATTACGTTATATCAACTATCTTAGGTTAATGTGGCTTTAAACTGGTAATATAAACTAATTGTGCTGCTTGGGGCGTCTTCTTCCAAATCCTAACAAATCACAATTTGTTATATTTAACTACGCTCCCTCTCTGTCCTCCCCTACAATAAGCATTGCAAACCAACATGTAAAGCCAACGCCTTCGGCCAAATATTTAGGAATTACCATGGATCAAAAATTAAATTTTAACCAATACTCAGCAATTATTAAAACTAGAATGAAAACCATTTTGAAAACTCCGAAAGTTTCCAGGAAGTTTTCTTCTAACTATTCATTGGGTACATTGATACGCTATTTTATGGTGAAATCTGATTCGTGATGATGCAAGCTTCATTGTGATATCAAATAAGTACATACAATTATATTATTTACATGACTTTTACAGACTTTTATCAAATATTGAAAGTTTCCTCGGCACGTCTCAGAAAAATCGTACTATACAACACATGTAATTGACTTTGTATAATGAAAACTACATTTAAAACTGCCTACTTCAATAGTGGATAGCACAGAAAAGTTAAAAAAAGTAAAGGGAAACTGAGTTTCAAATTAAAAACATTGTAAGATTCAAAGATTGGCGGTCAAATGGTGCAGGGGCCCTTAACTTTTCCTTGTGAAATATCTATATACAGGGTGAATCAAAATGGCGCTGACGATGTCAAAATAATACTGTTGACATAGCATTGAAAATAAAGAGTACTTTTTTGGCGAAATCTAATTTTTGGAGGTTATAATGGAATAAGGTTTTTTCAATTTCTCAAAAAATACTAATCCATTTTGGATGAAAATTTATAAACATCAAAATAATGTGTAAACTGTTTCAAATTTGTCAGTTTTGCCATTTTCGATAAACAATGTCACCTGCACACATTCTCAATCTGTTCTTTTAATGTAATTTTTGTGAATACCAATTTAAAACATTTTTTTATTGTGTGGCATGGTACGTCATCGGTAAGTAGGTAATTTATTCATGTTAATTATACAGGGTGGACCAAATTAGAAGGGATTTGAGGTTTTCTCTAAAACTATGGAAGATAGACAAAAACCAATATAGATGTCCTGGGCTCGAATTTCGAGAAACAAACCATGGCGCAAACCGCGATTGTCTATCTTTTTCGACTACCGAGCTACAGAGCGTTTTTGGAAAATTGTCTTTTTTGGACGACCTCTATATCAGTTACCAAGTGTCGAATCAACAATGGAGTAACACATTCTTACACCTAAACTAACCTAACACATTCTTAAGGCACTTTTTTGAGTAGAATCCATTGCTGATAAGAAGAAAATTATGCATGGCTCAGTTTTCGAGATATAGACATCTATGTATATTTATAGCATTTCTAATATTTATTGAGAAGGCCATGGTAAAAAAAAAGAAAATCGAAATAATCGTAAATGTCAAAAACTAATTTGTGAGTTAATTGTGAGTGAGCATTATTAAAAATGGTTCAGTTTAGTAATGGTGAAAAAGATATGATTAAGTGTTTTATAGAATGCGGAGAAGATTTAAATTTATCTTCCGGGCTTTATTTTAATAGGTAAGTTAAAAACAGCAAAACTTTGCGCCCAAAGTGGCGCCTAAACAATATTTTTAGATATTCAGAAAAGAGACAGCCTGACAAAAACATTCAAAAGGCTACAATAAGGTTTAAAAGAGTTTGGATTATTTATAAAACGTCGAGCTAAAATATATAATAAAGCAGGTAGAGAAGCTGTAGAAAATATTGTTTTAGAAACTGTAAGAAAAAATCCTAGTATATCATCTCACGAAATACAGGGAAATTTAGGAATCCCAAAAACAACTGTGTTGCGTTGCTTAAAAAAAAAGTAAAATTAGGATTAGTCACCATCTATACCCAAACGATTTTCAAATGCATCTCGATTTTTGCCAGTGTTTTTTGCGTCAGTGCAATGAAGTGCCAGGATTTGAAAGAACAATTACATAGACAGACAAGGCCCATATAAGCAGTGCCGGAATTTTTAATCGGCATATTTATTTATTTATTTATTTATTTATTTATATTTTGTCATCTAGATGTACCGGGTACATATATGAACGTCATACATAGTAAAATACACAAAAAACAATTTAAAAATGCAGAAAATACAATTTAAAAATACACAAAGAACAATTTTAAAAAACATAAGATAAAAAAATTATACAGACAAATTGTAATGCAACTACATACATTATAACTTTATCACAGATGATTAAACATCACTGTTACACTCGAAATATTCATCAACGGAATAAAAACTATTTATGATGAGAAACTTCTTTAGTTCATTATTAAATTTATTTATTGATGTTATGTTTTTTATTTCTGCAGGTAGCTTATTATATAATTTAATTCCAGCATAGTGAGGTGATTTTTCATATGTTGATGACTTATGATTAGTCGTTCTGAGTAAGCTACAGTATCTGTTTTCCCTAAAGCAAGCTTTACAGGTTTCTCTAGGGCCCAGGTTAAATATTAATCTGATGAGTCTTTTTTGCAGTATGAATACTCTATTTATATTTGTCGCACGTCCCCAGACTATAATATTGTATGAAAGATGGGAGTATGCCAATGCATAGTATATATTTACCAGGTATTTTGTATCGAATAAATTTTTTACTTGTTTTATAGCAAAGTACGCAGAGTTAACCTTTTTACATAAGTAATCAATAACCACCATTAGGCTCATGAAAATTTGCGTGTAACCGCTACAGTTAATCGTCAAAGATGATTTGAATTTGGTGTATAGTGTGGTTTTATTGGATACCAAATAATAGGTCCTCATTTTTTTCACATTAATTTGAATACCGAAAATTTTATTAACATTCTACGACAAGAAATAGAGCCCTTTGTAGACAATATGCCAATAAGACAATGGGGTGTTTGCATCGAAAAAAAAGTATATTATTAATGAGCTTATTATATTCTACATTTAAAAATAATACCTTTTGCCAAGTTTTGCAGTCTTTTTCCTTTCCGATTAGTTTTTATTTGAAATTAAAATTCAATTAAATTGAACCGCCAAATTTGTTGACGTAGCTAAATTTAAGAGCATATTTGTTGAAATTTACCCAAATTACAGAAATCTTTTCGTCTCAGGATAATTATTCTTACGTATCTCACTCCAACTTCCGCCATCTATATTGGTGATGTCTCTCGTGCGAAAATAAATAAGAAATTAGTGATCGATCCTCATAAGTTCCAAGTTTTAATTCTAAATTATTGTTGCATTTACGACTAATAGGTGGCGCAAATATCGAATTTTAGTACGTCACAAGTTTTCCCACTACATCCCTTCCACTTTTCTAATTAATTAATTTTTAAATAGATATAGATTGCTTGATGAAAACAAAAAATATGGGTTCATTTATTTTTTACACTCTTACGATTTATGCATTTAGCTAGATACCATGCAAACACCCCATTTCAAAGATTAATTTACCAACACAATGGCGCCCCAGGTCATGTTAAATGAAACACGAAATTATTTAAATGCACAATTTTGGGAGGATTGGATTAGTTTATCAATGTCTAGTTAGCTAAGTTAACTAAATTAATAACTAACAATTAATTAATAACAAAGTAGTTTGGATATTGTTCAATTTTTAGGAATAATGGTCCTGTTTTGTGGCCAGCTAGATCTCCCGATATAGCTCCTGCCGACTTTTGGCTTTGGGGTTATTTAATAGTATATTATGTAACAAGTTTTATAAACGTCATTTTAGTCACGAGTTTTATTAATCGCGAGCGACGCGTAGCGGAGCGAGTGTTTAATAAAATGAGTGACTAACAAGTTTATAAAACGTGTTGCATACTATACTTTTTCTACGACAGCAAATATCTAAATAAAAAATTTGGAAGTTATTTTAATATTTCATTTATTAACGTATCAATAACATGGTAACAGTAAAAAATTACTAAACTATTGTTCTACTTATTGTGTATATTAATGGTTACATTGGAAACATTTTGGCAATTGCTAAAAAAACTAAGTGATTTTCCTAAATGCGTTCCATCGAACTGTGTTAAATTTGCTTCATGATTTGAATTGAAGCTAATACTTGGTCCACTTTCATTTTTATCAATGCTTGAACTTTGAGCAATTGCAATATCAATATTTTCTTTATTTTTTTGCATTGCATTATTTTGAACAGTGTTCATGATTTTAGTAGCGGTCTCAATTTTATTGTTTAACGAGTGGTCAATATAACTCTCTGCAACAGCTGTGGATCGCCACCCTCCATGAAGCTTTAATGCTGTGATGTCCGCACCCGAGTCCACCAAAATCGTCGCTGAAGACCTTCTTAGGCAATGACCAGTATAAGCAGCAGGGTCAGGTAATTTTAAGAATTTTGCTACTACGCTAGAGAGGCTGCCAAATTTATTAATTCCAATTGGCTGTTTTCTACATTTTCCTCGCTGGTAGTTTAAGAAAAATCGGGTAGTACTTGTCAGGTTTGGAGGTCGAAGTTCCATGTATTTCTTGCATGTATGATAGAAATTACCTCCAATAACAAACTGACGTTCCGTTTTTGTTTTCGAGGAATGTGAACTAAAAGGGCCGTGTTAAGGTCTTCAACATCACTTGTTTGAATTTTCGTCAATTCTTCCCGCCGACAAGCTCCCATTATTCCAAAAAGTAACCCTACCTAAAATATTTATAATTTTGTTTATTTTTATTTAATTTGGTTTTATACTATTACCTTTGTAAATAGGTATTCTTCGTCTGGAGCAGATGATAAGAATTCTCTAATTTGCTGGGTGTCAATATTTTCGACTTTTTAGGTCTGTAACCGTCTGATTTACGCTTCAGAAATGCGCACAATTTGGGGTACTTGCTAATATCAACATTGTTTTTTAGATTAATTGTCGTCCGCAGCATTGAATAGATTGCCCACAAAGAGGACGGTTTCATCTTTTTCGACAAATTTTGGAAATAAGCAAGTAATACATTCTCAGAAAATGAATTTGTTTGGTTTTCTTGACGCCAATCTTGGAAAAGTTTATATGCACGTTCGTATTGACTTTTAGATTTTTCTGGCAGCAAACTAGCAGTTGCCGATGCCGCTGCTTGAGTAATTTCGGGCGGAGTACCAATGAAAACATTTTCTTCACTTTCACTGTCGTTTAGGCTCATTTTTTTCCAAAAAATACAAAATTACTTGTCTCTTGTCACAACGCGTCGATTTATTTTGACAGATTGATGACAAGAACTACGGAAAACTAACTTGATTTTAAAATATCTAGAATTAACCTCAGCCGTGACTAATAGCTGTTTAAAGGATTATTTAGCGTCATGGAAACGTATACGATAAACGCCATTTTAAAGATGGAAGTAGAAAAAATATATTATATATAGAGAACGTTCTAATAACATAGAAGAATTAGAAAACAAAACATTAGCTGCGTTTCGGACAATAACTCCTGTCATGATTGGAAATGCAAAAAATACTGTAAGGAGAAGGTGTCAAAAATGTATAGATGTCAATGGAAGACAATTCGAACATTTATTGTAGTTTAGTTTTTTCTATATTTGGCAAAATCATTTTATATTATAAAAAGTATTGCTGTTAATAGTTTTCCATGGCCTCTTCAAAAATATATTAAATTTTTCGAAAATTAACCACTTTTTCTAGAGATAAATATGATATAATATATAGTCTAAGTGCCCGCGTACATAAATGCAATTTATTCATATCCTCGTATAACTTCTTGTACGGCATAATTGCGCCTAGTCGATCACTTTTTTCCTCTGCGAGAATGTTCGTAAACGCGGCGTTCTTCCTCGGCATGAAACAGATGATTTCCACATGACTGGAAAAACGGCAAATAAATTTTGTCCGACAATTCGAAAATTGGATTCTACATATTTTTATTAAGCAATCTTGAAAAAATCAGCTGGTTATCAATAAATGTTTTTAAGTTATGTTATGTTATGTTTAGGGTGGTAGACACCCTTAACGTTCCAAAATTTTTGTCGGACAGTTTGTAGAAATATATAGAATATATATGTAGAATCCAATTCTCAAATTGTCCGACAATAGCTATTTGTATGACAAGGGAGAAAAGTGCATAATTTCCTCCCGCGGATAGTTTGATGCCCGACACGAAGCGGAGGGCATCAATATCCAAGGGTGGAAATGGCACTTTGCTCCTATGTAATACATATGATTTTTTCAACGACCATTTACAGTGTGTTTTACATTGGTTTTACATATATTTTATTATATTCTTATGCATGACAATCAAAAAATCAATATGTCAAAATGTCATAATAGGTATTTAGATAAGTAAATATTTTTAAAAATCAAAGTACATGGAACGTTGCTAAGGTTGCTTCTTGTTTTCAAAATAAACAAACTTCCAAAAAGTTTATAACAATGTATTCCGAATGTGAAGATGAAGTTCCTCATGATATTCTGGAAGAAGCAAACGTGGTTTCGTTAAATCTATTACCGTTAAAGTCTCTTGAAAAATATGAAAAAGAGTACCAGCTATTTAAATGCTGGATGGAGACTAGGCAAATAAGAAAAATATATGAAGAAGTGATCCTATTTTACTTTTCCAAAAAATGCGCCGGTTTGAAGCCTTCAACATTATGGAGCAAATACAGCATGTTGCGATCTACACTCCAAATTAAAGACAATATCGACATTAAGTTTCCTAAATTAGTAGCTTTTTTAAAAAAGAAATTGCTGGATATAAAGCCAAGAAAGCCAATACTTTTTCAAGGGAGGATATCAACAAGTTTATTGCAGAAGCTCCAGATGAAACTTACTTACATATGAAGGTAAGATTGATCGTTATTGTTGAATAATAAATAAAAACGTAACGCAGTATTTGTTATTAGAAAGTATATATAAAATGACAATTAAGTGACATTTTAGGCAGTTGTCATAAGAGCATTTTCCTTTTTCAGGTCGTGCTTATATTTGGAATTGCTGGGGCATGCCATAGCGATGAATTAGTTAATATGGTACTTGAGGATATCAGTGATAAAGGCGATATTTTGGTGGTGAAAATACCTGACTCAAAAACTAATATCAAAAGGACATTTACAATAACAAATGAGATTTTAAACGGAGTATCTGTCTTGGATATGTATAGAAAATATCTGGACTGTAGGTCCCCTAAAACATGTCATTCTAGATTTTTTGTAACTTATGCTAAAGGGAAATGTACAAACCAGGTAATTGGCAAAAACACAATTGCCAAAATTCCATACGGAATAGCAGTAATTTAAATTTGGATGATTCGAAAGGCTATACTGGACACAGTTTCCACCGTACTTCAGCTACGTTATTAATCAATGCTGGAAGTGACATTCTCACTCTAAAAAGACATGGGGATGGCGAACAAACGTAGTAGCAGAAGGGTACTTAGATGATTGTATTTCTAAAAAATGTGAGGTAGCCAGCCAAATAATTACGGGTGAAAGTACTACTTCAAGTACCAAAAAAACGTTGTCTTGTTTATGAAAATTTTGTTTCTACAAGTACTTCATCAGCGACTAAGACTTTGGAAAACGAGAAACAGGAACTGATCTCCACCAGCAGGGGGAATCTGCATTAGTAATTTAACTGATTGTACCATAAATTTTAACAATATTTAGTTACTGATGTTAATTTAAACCTTGATTGTAACTGTTTTCAATTTTTATAAATAAAAATAAGTAATAAAAAATCTGTTTCAAAGAAAAGCATAATTATACATTTTCAGGAAGTTTGTGTATCAATAAAAGAAGTCTATACACTACTATTACAGCTGTTTGAAGTTTTTACTTGTTTGCTTCCAGAGGGAGGCAAAGTATTTTCCTCCTGAGGGAGGAAAACTACTACTTTGCTCCCTGAAATAAGGGAGCAAAATAGTATTTTCTATGTAGGGAGTAGAAAAAATATATTTGCCGATTTTCCAGTCCGCTGCGTGGAAATCATCTTTTTCATGCCGAGGAGGAATGCCGCGTTTACGAAAATTTTTGCAGAGGAAAAAAGTGATAGACTAGGCGCAATTATGCCATACAAGAAGTTATACGAGGATATGTATAAATTGCATTTATGTACGCGAACAAACTAATATCGTTGGATAGCTAATTTAAGTTGTGATCGAATAATGAAATAATTTTTTAAAAAGACACAAGTTTTGTCTGTATCTCGAAAACTAAGGCATGCATATTTTTCTTCTTACCAGCAATGAATTTTACTCAAAAAAGTGCCTTAAGAATGTGTTACTCGATTTTCGATTCGACACTTGGTAGTTGAGATATAGAGGTCAACCAAAAATGCCAATTTTCCGAAAATGCTCTGTAGCTCGTTAATCGAAAAAGATAGACGATCGCTGTTTGCATCATTGTTCGTTTCTTGAAAATCTAGCTCAGGACACCTATACTGGTTTTTGCCTATCTGCCATAGTTTTAAAAAACTCCAAACCTCATCTAATTTGGTCCGCCCTGTACATATGGTATTTACATACGTCAAAAAGATGGATAGATCAAGTACACCTATAAAATAATCCATAAAAATTGTCCAAGGACAGAAAAGAAAAGGACATATTAAGATTTACCTACATATTAAAATAAAAATCACAATTTATTTCTTATGTAAGTAGTCTTAAAAGGAAATTTCTTATTGTAGTTTTGAGTCAACTCATAGACAATTGTTTTCTAGTTTGAAAGGTGTGTTCAACTGTAATAATAACGGCTAATATTATCAAAGAATTTAATATAATAATAATGTTAATAAAACAGTAACTAACGATCAAAAGAAACTTTTTCTAAATAATTGAACCAAACACAAATCAAAAACTGTCCAAGTGTCCTCTTGTTCATTTTGAGCATTTTATTATGTTTTTTTGTATGTTTGTAAAGGTGTGCTCAGAATTTATATTTTCTAATGTGTTTTTTAGCGTGTTGGTCACTTCGATCCAGTAACTAGAGTAAAATTAACTCAGGATCAGCTAATTCCCAATTTTGCGATGAAAGAGGTTGTGGACGCTTTCCTGACTGAAAACGAATGGGCATTGGAATATTAAGATAAGCCATTTAACAAAAAAGACAAGCTGTTATTTTAGCGGATAAAAAGCTTTTACCAGTGTTTTTTTTTTTTTTTCAATAATTGTATTATATAGTTTCGGTTGTATTGTCCATTTCCAGTAGTTTTTTTATATTTTTTCCGATGTGATTAATACCATCCTGTAAATATTGTCAAAATATATTTCGTATGTTAAGGAAAGCTGTTCGTATTTATTGCACAGAGGATTTTGGCATTTTTATTTAGTCCACGCTAATGGTCAGAGTGTGCAGAAAATTGAAAAATTACTCTGTTAGGGCGCCTGAAAGACCAAGTAAACTAAACTTAACAAGTTAGAAACACAAACAACATTTATTTAACAATTAATCCACAATATCAAATAAATATGCATTGTGAAATATACAAACCCATGGGGACACTCCCACATACCCGAATAGACGCCCATCCTCATTTATATTGTTTTTAGTACATGACATAAGTGGTAGTATCAGCACTATGTAAATGCAAGCAAGTTCAATGTTAACTGATTCTGACATTCTTTATGATGTCCAATTTGCATGTTTATAGACAAATGCATACAAATAATGCTGATTCAAGGCATAATTTCTACTAATAAAATATTTTCACAAAATTTAAGATGGGCGGTACTGTGAATGTAATTCGAAAATTTCTCCTACATCCCTGAACCGATTGAAAACATTTTTTGATAGGCTCTTAGAGACAACTTTATACAATGGTACTAGGCTATTGAGGACTAAAGAAAGAAAAAATTTTTTTACTTTCGTGATTCAAAAAAATGCTTTTTTCACCTTTCAATAGTCTGGTACCGTTCTATATTGTTGTCTCTAAAAGCCTATCAAAAAATTTTTTCAATTGGTTCAGGGATGCAGGATAAATTTTCGAATTACGAAATCATTTTCTTAAGCACGGCGCCGCCACCCTCAAGTATCAGTTGCTTCCATTTTTACAAAATATATTAACAAGGTGAATGAGGCTTGGATTTGACAAGATCACCGAATTATTTCATATTAAAGGTCATCCCAGGTAGCAGGGCGACGTCATTTTGATGGCGATTAAAGGTGATTTTTGGTCGCCGACGTCATTGTCCCAATAAATGACGTACTTCTGACGTCACAATGAAGATGTCAAATAAACGTTTCTTTTAAGTTATGATTTTGACGTCATTAAACTGACATGTCATTTTGTTGTCAAAATTGGTCATTTGGTTCACTATATATATAGATCTTTGACCAATCATAGAAGCATATATTATTACAATAAAAACGTACATACCGTGCATGTAATTTCCCATTAGGCATGTACATTCACGTAGCGCGAGAGATTTGACAACACCGTGAGCCGTAAATTCGTCCGTCGATGGAGCATTCCAGCTCTGTTATTTCATTTCAGCCAGTTGGCACGCGCGATGTTGTAATTCTTCTCCCCATGCCTAGCCCGCGACTACACACACGGTATAGAAACATCAGTATGTTCTGACATAGTTGTCGAATATATTTTGCAACCTAGACAGTCTGATTTAATTCTGAATTTTTAATTTAAATAAATCATTATAAAATAAAAATAAATACAAGTATTTAGCGACTAGTTTAATTATATAAATTTTGTTGTACCAATTCTAACTAGGGATGCAGTTTTTAAGTATAATTAAATATAACCGTTCAATGGTTCAGTGCGTTAAGAGTTGCGAGTCAAGAGGTTCGCGGTTCGGTCCCTGAATATTCCGTTTTTTTTTTTTTTCGTTAAAAACTTTAATAATAATTGTGGAAGAATATTATAGTGAAAGGTTTGCATCCCTTATCGCAAAATTCACTGATTACCAATACGTCATATTGGCGTCACATGCATGAAGTCAGTGGACTGTGACATTGTCCGGCAGTTTTACGTCACATTGTAGGTGAAATTGATGTAATGGATACCGAAAAAACAACGTCAAAATGACGGCACCCTGCTACCTGGGATGGCTGTATTCGGCTGCTAGACTCTGCCGACTCTGCCTGAGAGAAACATTCAGAAACTTAATGACTTACCAACCATGGTCTCATGCCAGACAACACAAGTATATCCTATGTACGTCCTATGAATATCCACATTGGAAATGAAGGACATAAAGCGAATATCCTTAAGGAGCAGATACGGACCACAAAGGATATCCTATGGATATTGTTTCCCTAAGTCATATACGGGGTAGCTATGGTAGATGAAACACGAGTTTAAAAAATAGAACATTTATTTTATCCATAAAAACAATATATAGAGGTGCCTAAATTCTTACCCTAATTAACAAATATTTTTACTTACATTATTATAAAGTCACTCATCTCGAGGAGATATGTCTTAGCCACCAAGCACAACCATCTTCTTTGAAACCCAAACGTGGAAATCCAAAATTGCAATACTGCAGTCTTTGCAGTATTGCTAAAAAACTACTTGACCTGAATTATGAAATCAAAATATAACTTTGTACTCTTCCAAATAAATAGCAAGTGCAGCACTTTGTTGTTTAATTTTATATTGTTTAATTTTGTAATGCTTTGATTTAAATTTAGATTAATGAATTATTTTTATATGAAATATATCTTTACCAAACTAAAATTGAATTTTCTTTATAATTCATTTTAAAAATAATTTACTATTATTTTCTGACTCTTGACAATATTCTTTTGGATGTTCATAAAATATCCATCACAAAGCCTCAGGAATATTCACTGAAGATACATAGGACATATTTGTTACAGTGTCAACATTATATAAATGCAAACAAGTTCAATGTTAACTGACTGTGACATTCTTTATGATGTTCAATTTGCATGTTTATAGACAATTGCTTACAAATAATGCTGATTCAAGGTATCATTTCTAATGGTGAAATATTGGTACAGAATTTAAGTATGAGTTGCTTCCATTTTTACAAAATATATTAACAAGGCGAATGCGGCTTTGGATTTGACAAGATCACCGAATTAGTTCACATTAAAGGTCATGGTTGTATTCGGCTACTAGACTCTGCCTGAGAGAAATATCTAGAAAGTTAATAACTTACCAACTATGGTCTCACGCCCAGACAGTACAAGTATATCCTATGTATGTCCTATGGATATCCGCATTGGAAGAACATAAAGCGGATATCCTTAAGGGGCAGATACGGGCCACATAGAATATTCTATGGATATTCTTTTGGACGTTTATAAAATATCCATCGTAAAGCCTTAGGAATATCCACTGGACATACATAGGACGGTAGCTCAATCGGTTAAGGCGTATTGAGTGGCGAATACGCTGATCGACTCGCTACCACGCTCTGGATTCGACCCCCAGCCCCGGTATTGACAACACCGGTGGGTGTGGATGTATGTCTGCGTTTTTCCGAACAGCTTTGGATTTGGGGGTTGTCTACTATCTGTGGTGTGTTTATGTTATTTGTTACCCCATGCTGGACAATAGACGTACAGTGGATATCCATTGTATGTCCATAGGCCAGCTTTATCAGTATCCAGGCTTATAGAAATATATCTAGTGCCCGTCAGCTCTGAATAAAATCTAAATGTGATTTCAATTACTACTTGGTATGTAAGTATTTTTAATTAATTGGTATTTTATATTTAATATACATGATATGCATATTGCATATTCTCTAGTGGAAAATGACATCTGATCCTCAAGGGCTCTAGGGGCCCGCCAGAGGTCTTGACAAAAAAATTTTTGTCACATTTCTCCCCCCTACTAATCAATAGGCTTGTTGCATGTGCTGTATATTTTAAATTAATTTATATATTATTTCTAACGTTTCTAACTATTTTCAACCTAAAATCAACATGCTATAAACCAAGAACCGTAAACGCTAAGGATAGCCAGATCAAGCAAATCTGTGTGCACCTTCGAGCATATAGGGGAAAATAGAGGTAGCCAAACAGCTGTTTGTTTGTTCGGGCTACAACTTTAAACAAACAAATTATTAATCCCCGATTCCTTGGCTGGTGCAAAATAACGATCTCATCCCCGAAGGGGATCCTTTCTAATATGGCGTTTAGTATCATTTGCGCATTGTTCCCGGCATTTTTCGTTTTCTATTGTGTTTTGTGGGTGTTTACTATAGTGTTTACTACGCCTCTCGCGTCCCTCGCCCATATGTGTTTTGAGAACAAACCATACGCATTGTTGTAAAATAGAAAAGGCACCTCCATTTTCCTTATATGCTTATATGCTCGAAGGTGTGCACGGTGCCGCCATTACTATGACGTAGCCACTAGCCCTATTCCAGCACGCTGCCGTTTAAAATGCATTGTGTGGAGCATATTCTTTTAATAATAAATATTAATGCACACGCACAATTTATTGAAATAATTGACGCATACAACATTTTCAGTATACTTTGCATATAAATATTACGAATTAAACGTGTGTAGAAAGTTTCAAGAATGCTCGGATTAGAATCTGTACTTGTTCTCTTCAGTGCCTTAACCTGATTAACTTTTAAATTACTGAAATTCATGCGAATTAAAGTGCAACCTTGCAAAAACCCAGACAGCACCGTATATTCTAAGAATATTCTGTAATTATGCAAAAAAGAATGAATATATTCTGATTAATTCTGGAATAATCCTGAAATATATATAAGATAACAGATTATTCTAGTAATATAATTTTAAATATATACCTGGAATATTCAGCATGAATATGATAGTAATATTCATTTTGGAATATATATATTCACTCCTGGGTCAAGAATATTCTAACACTTTGAGAATGAAAGAATAATATTAATTGTTACTCAACCAAATCAACGTTTTATAAAAGCTTTTAATTTTTTCTGTAAAATGTAACTTAAATATATTCGTGTTATTATTTATTTCAATTAATAGAAAATATTTAATATGATTATAATGATTATATTATACAATGATGTTATTCCCAGTTTTAAACAAAAGCTCAATCCATATTTTTGTTATCAGGTTATCAGGTTTGAGCAGTGTAGCCAAGGCTAAACTTCAGAAATAAAGCCATGCACATTAGGGTGGGTCGAAAACGCATTAAAAAAATCAAATACATTATTTTCTATTCTGATAGTCCAAAAAAGGTACCTTATGAGTCTCATGAATTCCCAAAAAGATTTTTTAAAACAAAGTATTCCTTGAGGGGGCGCAGTCACTTTGAAATTTATTTTCATAATATATAGTAATTCTTTTTATTTTTTTGAGCACTTTGCTTGTTACAATGCAAATCAATAGTAATAACCCAAAACTCACCACGGGGAGGTGGCTGCATATCGAGAGTTTCACCCAACCATCCAACCATGTTGGGATTTTACGCCTTATAATCAATTTTCGAATGAAATTTAGGCATCTTATTGCGGGATGCTATCCGAGGTCTAATAAAACCGTCTCTAGCTGCAAACCCACAAACAGCAGCTGAAGCTTCTGTAACTAATTTTACTCCCCGTTCTACACTTTGCGTGTGGCACGGAAAACGTGGAAACTGCAATTTTTCCTGTGGGAAGAATGTAGTTCTTCATCAGCCAAGGTTGTAATAATTGGTGGTTCTGTTACTACTATATCATGCCATTCAATTATATCTACGTAATCCTCACAACTAAAACTTGGCTGTGGTATTTTAAACAATCTTACATTTTCTGATTTATTTTTCCTGGTGTTAATAATTCTGCTCAGTCCTAATTCACGAATATGTTTTCGCTTATCAGTAATCTAATATTTTCGGGATGTGCGAAGTATGCGTTTCTGTGTATGACATGCTCTATAATTTGGCGTAGGTCTTCTGTAAGATAGCGGGAATTTTTAATCAATGTAAATAGATGTCTTGTGTCGTCTTTACAGGATGGTTTGACCTTAATCTCAAACCATGTCGGAGTATAAACCTTGACAATGTAGTCTGCTAATATTTGTAAGTTTTCGCTTGGATCCTCAATAGCAACATGTAAGAGTAGGATGCGGTTAGCAGCAGTTAACCAACGTGGATGTCCTAATTTTCCAGGATTTCTTAAGACAAGACTTTCTGAATAATGACCAGTGCTTTACAAATTTCCAATAAATAGCATTGATCTGTACTGAGATCGGATATTGCTTCTATATCACTGAGGTTTTGGGCGTCTATTTTCTGATTTCACAACTGGTCGTTTTTCACATTCTGACAACATTTTGCCAATAGGTCCAGAGAAACATCGCGGTCCACTTGTATGGCCGTCCAAATTCTGTAACAAATGGCGCAATGGCAACTTATTTGCATGCCACACTAGCCATTGCAATGGCCTATTCAGGGAAGTTTCAATAATTCTAATTACACCACCTTTTAAACCAGTGTTAACTGCTGTTCCATCACATCCAATTTCCAAAATACTGTTCGATCTTATATTATTTATTGTCTTGCGGAAACTTTAAAATTGCCTGAGAAATATTAAGTGCCGAACCAGTTTCTGGAAATACATGGCCAAAATAAACAGACCTTGGCTCTGAAATAAGTGTAACGTGCTCCTCTGTTACAGTTTTTTTACAATAAGTTTTTTTTTATTTAGTGTTTACCAAAATTTGATCTTTTACGGCCATCAAAATAAAGACTTTTTAATAACCTCGATAATAACTCAGTTCGTTAGAATTAGATAGTGTGGAGACATTAGAGGGGATTGCGTTAGTGCACAGTACGAATTACTATCAATGTCTTTGATGTCCTCGTAGTGTACGATAGACGAACCAAATTTTTTTTTGGTTAATAAGACTAACTAGAGAAACACTTTTTTGGCTATCAGAAGTTGAAAAAACATAATCGATTTTTTCGGCCCACCATAGTGTTTCAAACTACCCGCGATTTTTTCCTATTTACGTATCTCATAACATAACCTTAATATCAGAATTTACGTGCTTTAATCGTTTGTTATTGTTGAGATACTTAAGTGTTTTTTATGTGTAGTATAAGTGATAAGTGACCGATAAACAATAAGTAAGTACATCTTTTTTATAGGGAAAATTTAACAGGGCATCACGTCACTCGTATATTTTCTTACTTAAATGAAAAGAAAAAGAAATACTACAGGTACTAGCGCAGCTTCATAGATAACTTAATAGAACTCTAAAACTCCATTAGACCATAATACTGATGATATAAATCAGAGACAGTTATTACAGTTGAACCAAAGCTCACATTTACAAGAAAATTAGTACTTATGATTGCATCAGTTAAAATAATTCCCAAACTTTTAATCATAGTACCTACTGCAGGCACCACGAACTTAATAAGTAGTGTTCATTTACAGAATATTGTTAGAAGTAATGTTTCAAATAGTGGCAGTGAAAGTAATTTATTGGAAAGCGATTCTGGCGAAAATTTTAATTGTAGCGCTAGTTTTGATGAGCAGAGCTGTCGCACAGAAAATTACTATACTTCCATGTGCCTGAAGTTTCGTTCACTTGAACGAATTTCATTTGAAAAGGAAAGATTAATAAAAATTATAAATCGATTTAGGCGTACCACTTTTACAGTAATATTTGTTGGCAACGATAGTATCGTAGCCAGCAAATATTACCAGAAAAATTATACGTCCAAGTCGATTAACTTCAAATTTTCAATTTAAATTCGTTCAACTGAACGTTCGAAACTTCAGGTACATATACTTTCTGGAATATGTGACTAGCAAATGATAATCCTCTGTGCTTAGAGGCAATGAACAAATAATTTGTAGTAACTTTTATTACAAGTTTTCATTTTAATCAATCCTTTTCTATTATTTTTTGTAAAAAGATATTAATTACCTGTTTGTATTTTTTTTTCTAGATTGATAGTATGTGTAGATTGGGTGGCGATAATTTCAAGGAATGTTCATGCCGCTTTATGTGAAAAGTAATGAGTGATGACTTGGCCAAGCTTTACAGTTTACACGGACACACAGACAAAAAGTATTTTCCAAAACAGCACTTTTCGCAACAGTTACAGGTAATTATTCAACATAATATATTTGTTTGCGGTTCGGATATATACTTGCTTAAATGAGAAACAAGCCTGTAACTCTCTATTTTTTGCACGATTTGAATAATTTTTTTTTTTATGTAGAGTGACAATATTTCTATGTGTAGGTGACATTAATTTGGTTTTAATTTACATACACGGCCTCCTGCGAAGCGTTTTTTCATCAAAAACAGTAAATCATATTAGCAATTTTTTTTAAAACAGATGATATAATATCCTTCTATTTTGATTTTTTAGGAGGTGGAGGATAAAGTAAAAACAAATTTTGAATTCTTTGGTTCTTGTATACACGCTAAATCATGGGGGGCGGTTAATGCCAAAAAATGTTTTGAAATATTAGCTTCTCTTATATGTACTAAATACCAGTTTTATGGGCTCTTGCTTGATTTACCTATGTACTTCTATTTACCCAATTTACCCCTCAACCCTTCAACGGAATAAGATCAGAATATAATCCTCGTTGAAATACATATAATTCAAGTCAATATATTAAACGGTTCCAGAGTAATTGTGCGCATAAAAAAAAGTTACAGACCGACGTACATTTTTTTTGCTCAAACTTAAAATCTCGACATTTCATGACATTCTAAGTCTATTTGAGCAATAAAATTTTTCAAATTTTTTTTTGCGCTACTATACTTCCAAGTAACTACAAAATACAAAAATATGAGTTGATTCTGGGTTTTACCATTAGCTTTCTTCAATACACAAGTTTAAATTCTAAATAAAAATCCTATAAAATGTTTTCTTTTGTTTTAGAAACAATGAAACGGACAAAGAAGATTAGTCTTAAGATAGATTCAAAATATAAATATATTTATTTAAATACTTAATAAATAATTCTGCAATATTATATTTTCAATATTTTATTTTCCTATATTTTTAGAATTTTTAGGAAGAAGGCACTAATATGCAAGGAGTGGAAAGTTTTCAGGTGATTACTGTTATTATTTTACATTTTAGTTTTTATATAATTATTTAAATCGAAAAGTAAGATAATCAGATATCAAGCTGAAGGAGCTGCTGTAAACAATTGCGAGTGTCTTTCCTCATACAGGTGCGTTTTGATGATGTATTAGTTTTATTTCTGCTTTTACCAAAAGTGACCCGCGTATACCAGAAGACCTGTATACATTTTTACGGGAATATTCCTGAAACCAGCCTAAGGGAATATCCTATATAAACCTAGATTATTCCAGGAATATAAATATATATTCCAGGCAAAAGCTGTGAATATGTTTGAAACATATAAATATTCCTGGATTATCCTTGGAATAATTTGGTAATATTCTTAAAGGAATAATCTAGGTTTATGTAGGATATTCCCATTGGCCGATTCTAAGAATATTCCCTGGAGAATTTATATATTCACGACCTATTCTAAGAATGATTCTTTATTCTCAAGAGAATATTCCAGGAATATTCTAAGATTATATTGTGCTGTCTGGGAAGCGTGGAAGTTTCTAACAAAAATTGAAGTTATGTCAAATTTATTAAAAGCAAGCCATGGAAATGAAATGCCTGGTTCAACGAAACATACATTTTTGTTCTTCTATTGATCCTTTTGATTCACAAAAGAAACTGATAAAAATTATCTTATCTTATCTACAGTGGATTCTGATTCAATTCACAGAAAAAACTGATAAAAATGATCTAAACAAAATATTAAATTATGAAAAATATGTATTATAAAAAGCCAGTATAACAAAACATCTCGGAAAAGTAGGTACAAATATAATTAAAAAAAAAAAAACGTATTTTTACCTAGTAATTCATTTTGCAAGTCTCGTTCATAGTCGGTCTCCATAAAATGAACCGAACAAATACTACTTGTATCTTTATCCCGCTTTTGCATCAGCTTATCCATTCACCTCTTATAGTTTTGGACACAAGATATTTGGGTTTTGGAAAAACGTGGAAAATAATATTGTGACCAGTAGATTTCTTTGTACAATACGTGTTATAAAGTCATACACTGCACACCTTGTTCCCGGCATTTTTCTTCACTTCTATCTGAATAATAACAATATGTAAATCTAATAAATGAATTACTAAGCTTCTTTTACCTTTTACAATATATTCAAAATCACCCTAGAACACTAATAATAATAATAATTGTCTTTTAAATCCTGTAAAGGTCCAAAATAGTGCAAGCAATAGTATGTCCCTGTTTCTGCACACAATTTCACTAATCACGAATGTTTTTGTAACTTAAAGAAACGTATAAAACACACACGAAGATGTACATATGAGATTTACAAAGAAAAACCAGTAAATAAGTAGACAAAACTTAATATTCACACTAAACACAATGCCGTCAGAAACGTAAACAACAGATTTAGGTCTCGTCGTGACGTCATAGCGTTGCTGGCAAAATACGGATTTTGGGTTGAAAATCACGTGCTGTGATTATGAACATTTTACTGTTGTATAATAGTTCATATATTGCCAAGGGAAATTCCTAATTTAATGTAATATCAGTTATTAAAGTTAAGCTCTTCAATTAATTTAATTGAAATGATTAAATATTTTACCTTGGAAGTGTTTTTATTTTATATCGTAATTTTTATATGGTTTTGTAAAATGTGCGCCCCCCTCCCTCATTGGCAGAATTTCAATATGGTCCGTTTAGTTCATATGGAATATGAGAAGTAGAAAAAAATATTGTATAAAACACATACATAAAGTCCAAACTTCCCCTTCGTGAAAAGAAGTAATAAATTACTATTAATCCAGTCATATAAGGTAAAAAAAGGTAAACCTCGGAATGAAAGATAATAAGCTATAAACTTGTGTATAAATCTTTGTTTTGGCATTTTATAGGTTGGCTCAAAAGTCTCATAGAATCTCGTGTACGCGAGTCAAGATATTCAAGGTCAAAGGTAGCGAGAATCGGTTTTTGTAAATATCTCGTTTTCTGTGCTCTAAACGACATTTTGATTTATTATAAAAGTTGTAGAGCATAAAATTCTGTAAAAATTTTGTTAAAGCACTATTTTATACATTCAACCGTTCTTGAGGTAGAGCGCTTAGCCGTATATATCATAACACAAGCAAGGGCGGTCCTGGGTTGTTATTCTGGGGGGGGGGGGGTAATTTGTAATAAATTCGTATTTTTTGTTCGTTTTTGTTGTAAAACTTAATATTCTCTTCCTTTTCTGTCCTTTTTGGGGGACCGCGCTTGAACACAAGATCAACTGTGGAATCCAATAAATAATACGGTTTATAAAGTTATAATTATTATTTATTAAAAATATTGTAACTATGAAAAAACCTTGATTATTTTACTATTTAATATATTACATATATAGATATTATTCATAAATCAGACATTTGTTTAATAATATTTAATTAACTTATTAGCGGAGCGGATCTGGTTTTGAAATGAAACCAACTTTTTAAAAAAATTTTTTTGACAATTCGGCTACACACGTTCTCTTTTATCATGTTATCAACTTAGTTCAGCTTAATCACACGAGGTGGCGGAGGAATTCGCATTTGAAATTCGCAAAAACACGTTTTTCCACGATAACTTTGTTACTATTGACCTGACGAAAAAAAAGTAGAATTAAAAATTGAAGATCTCGCGGAAGCGCATAATCTGGTAAATTTTTCTTCAAATCGGACGGTAACTTTTCGTGAAAATTTTTTTTGAAAATACTCGTTTTTTGCTCTAACACTAATACACAAAAAAGTAATTTCCTTAATTTTTTTACGAAAAAAAGAAGTTAGGGGAGGGGGATGATATTTTTTTGAGGTAGGTAAAATAGATAAGAATTGATGGAGCCGGAGAATTGAGGTGGTGGGCCAATTAGGGGAGGGGAGGGAGGTAGGGAAAGGAAAATTATTCAACCACTTCGAGCTTTTTTCCCTATCGTGCGATTTTCAAAAACCAAAATAGAATTTGTTCGTTATTACGTCTAATATTTAACTGAATAATTTTTAAAAAAATTTTCAAATAAACAAACTGGTGGGAGGGGAAAAACCTTTTGCATTTTTTTTAAATGCGTTTTTGTGTACGAAGGAAAGGGCTCAGAAGAAAATTTTTTTGCTATGCTATGCTAAATTGCTATTAGATTTCCACACGTTTGCAGTACCTGGCCAACAATCATTTGCAATTTTCTCGAAAACTGCTAATTCTAGAAAAAAAAGTTTCAAATAAAAATGTTACGTCCATTTTTTATCTTCCTTATTTCTCTATACACTTAGTATCTATTTCGAAAGATAAAAAAGTTTCCCGCATGTTACATTTGAGAATGCAAATTTTCGACATAGCCTTAGAAAAAAAATAATGCTTTTTACATTTATTAAAATTTGACCTATATATTAACAAATAAAAATTTGAGAGTAATCCATTGTGCCGTTTTTGAGTTAGAGCGAGATAAGCGGAAAAATAATTGTTATATACATCCAATACACACCCAAAACTAGAGAAATGCGCCGCGAAAACACGTGACGGTGTTAAATAATTATTTATAATAAGTTTAATATTTGTTGATAAAATATAAGATGGAAAAAAGATTTATATATCCGAATGTCCCTTAACCCTTTATTCCCGCAAACGCATTATGCCCCCTCCCTCCCTTCCTATTGCTTGGATCGCCATATATTTTTTTTTAAATTAAAGATAAAAAAATCTCACTTACCTATAAATAATTTCTCTTCTGAGCCCTTTCCTTCGCATTTAAAAACGTATTTTTAAAAAATGCAAAAGGTTTTTCCCCTCCCACAAGTTTGTTTATTTGAAAATTTTTTTAAAAATTATTCAGTCAAATATTAGACGTAATTAGAATATTATTTAGGTATTATGCAAATCACAACTTACACACTTTTTTATTTATTATAAAAATACCTACTTTCTGTATATTGTTGCCCTAATCTGGGCACGCTAATATACTAGTTAGGTAAATACTTTAAAACACTCATTATTGGAGAACCAATCAAAACAACTACTCTTCTAACTAATACTGACGAAGTATTGAATTACATGATAGGATTCTTAGCATTTTAAAGAAAAAATATTGAAAATACTTAAATCATTCATTTACATTTAGTCATTCACACTTTTTTTATTTAATATGAAATTATCTACTTTCTGTATATTGGTACTTTAATCGGGTCACGCTAATATACTACTTAGGAAAACACTTTAAAACACTCATTATTGGAAAACCAATCAAAACAACTACTAAATGACTAAATGTAAATGAATGATTTAAGTATTTTCAATATTTTTTTTCTTTAAAATGCTAAGAATCCTATCATGTAATTCAATACTTCGTCAGTATTAGCTAGAAGAGTAGTTGTTTTGATTGGTTCTCCAATAATGAGTGTTTTAAAGTATTTACCTAACTAGTATATTAGCGTGCCCAGATTAGGGCAACAATATACAGAAAGTAGGTATTTTTATAATAAATAAAAAAGTGTGTAAGTTGTGATTTGCATAATACCTAAATAATATTCTCTAATCATGATAAAAGCAAATAAATAAAAATAATTGATTGTAAAAAAATAAATCAAGAATAGGCTTGTAAATAATGAATGAATGTTTCTATACTCTACTGACGAGAACTAACGAGTTCGAAAAAACTTGTACAACTTTTCTAGAGTTGAAATAGAATGTAAGGTTCAATAGTTCTTGTGAATGACTGAATTTCAATAAATAATTTAAGTATCTCCAATAAATTTTTTTTTGCCTTAAAATGCCCGGAATCCTATCATGTAATTCAATACTTCGTCAGTATTAGCTAGAAGAGTAGTTGTTTTGATTGGTTTTCCAATAATGAGTGTTTTAAAGTGTTTTCCTAAGTAGTATATTAGCGTGACCCGATTAAGGTACCAATATACAGAAAGTAGATAATTTCATATTAAATAAAAAAAGTGTGAATGACTAAATGTAAATGAATGATTTAAGTATTTTCAATATTTTTTTTTCTTTAAAATGCTAAGAATCCTATCATGTAATTCAATACTTCGTCAGTATTAGCTAGAAGAGTAGTTGTTTTGATTGGTTCTCCAATAATGAGTGTTTTAAAGTATTTACCTAACTAGTATATTAGCGTGCCCAGATTAGGGCAACAATATACAGAAAGTAGGTATTTTTATAATAAATAAAAAAGTGTGTAAGTTGTGATTTGCATAATACCTAAATAATATTCTCTAATCATGATAAAAGCAAATAAATAAAAATAATTGATTGTAAAAAAATAAATCAAGAATAGGCTTGTAAATAATGAATGAATGTTTCTATACTCTACTGATGAGAACTAACGAGTTCGAAAAAACTTGTACAACTTTTCTAGAGTTGAAATAGAATGTAAGGTTCAATAGTTCTTGTGAATGACTGAATTTCAATAAATAATTTAAGTATCTCCAATAAATTTTTTTTTTTTTGCCTTAAAATGCCCGGAATCCTATCATGTAATTCAATACTTCGTCAGTATTAGCTAGAAGAGTAGTTGTTTTGATTGGTTTTCCAATAATGAGTGTTTTAAAGTGTTTTCCTAAGTAGTATATTAGCGTGACCCGATTAAGGTACCAATATACAGAAAGTAGATAATTTCATATTAAATAAAAAAAAGTGTGAATGACTAAATGTAAATGAATGATTTAAGTATTTTCAATATTTTTTTTTCTTTAAAATGCTAAGAATCCTATCATGTAATTCAATACTTCGTCAGTATTAGCTAGAAGAGTAGTTGTTTTGATTGGTTCTCCAATAATGAGTGTTTTAAAGTATTTACCTAACTAGTATATTAGCGTGCCCAGATTAGGGCAACAATATACAGAAAGTAGGTATTTTTATAATAAATAAAAAAGTGTGTAAGTTGTGATTTGCATAATACCTAAATAATATTCTCTAATCATGATAAAAGCAAATAAATAAAAATAATTGATTGTAAAAAAATAAATCAAGAATAGGCTTGTAAATAATGAATGAATGTTTCTATACTCTACTGATGAGAACTAACGAGTTCGAAAAAACTTGTACAACTTTTCTAGAGTTGAAATAGAATGTAAGGTTCAATAGTTCTTGTGAATGACTGAATTTCAATAAATAATTTAAGTATCTCCAATAAATTTTTTTTTGCCTTAAAATGCCCGGAATCCTATCATGTAATTCAATACTTCGTCAGTATTAGCTAGAAGAGTAGTTGTTTTGATTGGTTTTCCAATAATGAGTGTTTTAAAGTGTTTTCCTAAGTAGTATATTAGCGTGACCCGATTAAGGTACCAATATACAGAAAGTAGATAATTTCATATTAAATAAAAAAAAGTGTGAATGACTAAATGTAAATGAATGATTTAAGTATTTTCAATATTTTTTTCTTTAAAATGCTAAGAATCCTATCATGTAATTCAATACTTCGTCAGTATTAGCTAGAAGAGTAGTTGTTTTGATTGGTTCTCCAATAATGAGTGTTTTAAAGTATTTACCTAACTAGTATATTAGCATGCCCAGATTAGGGCAACAATATACAGAAAGTAGGTATTTTTATAATAAATAAAAAAGTGTGTAAGTTGTGATTTGCATAATACCTAAATAATATTCTCTAATCATGATAAAAGCAAATAAATAAAAATAATTGATTGTAAAAAAATAAATCAAGAATAGGCTTGTAAATAATGAATGAATGTTTCTATACTCTACTGACGAGAACTAACGAGTTCGAAAAAACTTGTACAACTTTTCTAGAGTTGAAATAGAATGTAAGGTTCAATAGTTCTTGTGAATGACTGAATTTCAATAAATAATTTAAGTATCTCCAATAAATTTTTTTTTGCCTTAAAATGCCCGGAATCCTATCATGTAATTCAATACTTCGTCAGTATTAGCTAGAAGAGTAGTTGTTTTGATTGGTTTTCCAATAATGAGTGTTTTAAAGTGTTTTCCTAAGTAGTATATTAGCGTGACCCGATTAAGGTACCAATATACAGAAAGTAGATAATTTCATATTAAATAAAAAAAGTGTGAATGACTAAATGTAAATGAATGATTTAAGTATTTTCAATATTTTTTTTTCTTTAAAATGCTAAGAATCCTATCATGTAATTCAATACTTCGTCAGTATTAGCTAGAAGAGTAGTTGTTTTGATTGGTTCTCCAATAATGAGTGTTTTAAAGTATTTACCTAACTAGTATATTAGCGTGCCCAGATTAGGGCAACAATATACAGAAAGTAGGTATTTTTATAATAAATAAAAAAGTGTGTAAGTTGTGATTTGCATAATACCTAAATAATATTCTCTAATCATGATAAAAGCAAATAAATAAAAATAATTGATTGTAAAAAAATAAATCAAGAATAGGCTTGTAAATAATGAATGAATGTTTCTATACTCTACTGATGAGAACTAACGAGTTCGAAAAAACTTGTACAACTTTTCTAGAGTTGAAATAGAATGTAAGGTTCAATAGTTCTTGTGAATGACTGAATTTCAATAAATAATTTAAGTATCTCCAATAAATTTTTTTTTTTTTGCCTTAAAATGCCCGGAATCCTATCATGTAATTCAATACTTCGTCAGTATTAGCTAGAAGAGTAGTTGTTTTGATTGGTTTTCCAATAATGAGTGTTTTAAAGTGTTTTCCTAAGTAGTATATTAGCGTGACCCGATTAAGGTACCAATATACAGAAAGTAGATAATTTCATATTAAATAAAAAAAAGTGTGAATGACTAAATGTAAATGAATGATTTAAGTATTTTCAATATTTTTTTTTCTTTAAAATGCTAAGAATCCTATCATGTAATTCAATACTTCGTCAGTATTAGCTAGAAGAGTAGTTGTTTTGATTGGTTCTCCAATAATGAGTGTTTTAAAGTATTTACCTAACTAGTATATTAGCGTGCCCAGATTAGGGCAACAATATACAGAAAGTAGGTATTTTTATAATAAATAAAAAAGTGTGTAAGTTGTGATTTGCATAATACCTAAATAATATTCTCTAATCATGATAAAAGCAAATAAATAAAAATAATTGATTGTAAAAAAATAAATCAAGAATAGGCTTGTAAATAATGAATGAATGTTTCTATACTCTACTGATGAGAACTAACGAGTTCGAAAAAACTTGTACAACTTTTCTAGAGTTGAAATAGAATGTAAGGTTCAATAGTTCTTGTGAATGACTGAATTTCAATAAATAATTTAAGTATCTCCAATAAATTTTTTTTTGCCTTAAAATGCCCGGAATCCTATCATGTAATTCAATACTTCGTCAGTATTAGCTAGAAGAGTAGTTGTTTTGATTGGTTTTCCAATAATGAGTGTTTTAAAGTGTTTTCCTAAGTAGTATATTAGCGTGACCCGATTAAGGTACCAATATACAGAAAGTAGATAATTTCATATTAAATAAAAAAAAGTGTGAATGACTAAATGTAAATGAATGATTTAAGTATTTTCAATATTTTTTTCTTTAAAATGCTAAGAATCCTATCATGTAATTCAATACTTCGTCAGTATTAGCTAGAAGAGTAGTTGTTTTGATTGGTTCTCCAATAATGAGTGTTTTAAAGTATTTACCTAACTAGTATATTAGCATGCCCAGATTAGGGCAACAATATACAGAAAGTAGGTATTTTTATAATAAATAAAAAAGTGTGTAAGTTGTGATTTGCATAATACCTAAATAATATTCTCTAATCATGATAAAAGCAAATAAATAAAAATAATTGATTGTAAAAAAATAAATCAAGAATAGGCTTGTAAATAATGAATGAATGTTTCTATACTCTACTGACGAGAACTAACGAGTTCGAAAAAACTTGTACAACTTTTCTAGAGTTGAAATAGAATGTAAGGTTCAATAGTTCTTGTGAATGACTGAATTTCAATAAATAATTTAAGTATCTCCAATAAATTTTTTTTTGCCTTAAAATGCCCGGAATCCTATCATGTAATTCAATACTTCGTCAGTATTAGCTAGAAGAGTAGTTGTTTTGATTGGTTTTCCAATAATGAGTGTTTTAAAGTGTTTTCCTAAGTAGTATATTAGCGTGACCCGATTAAGGTACCAATATACAGAAAGTAGATAATTTCATATTAAATAAAAAAAGTGTGAATGACTAAATGTAAATGAATGATTTAAGTATTTTCAATATTTTTTTTTCTTTAAAATGCTAAGAATCCTATCATGTAATTCAATACTTCGTCAGTATTAGCTAGAAGAGTAGTTGTTTTGATTGGTTCTCCAATAATGAGTGTTTTAAAGTATTTACCTAACTAGTATATTAGCGTGCCCAGATTAGGGCAACAATATACAGAAAGTAGGTATTTTTATAATAAATAAAAAAGTGTGTAAGTTGTGATTTGCATAATACCTAAATAATATTCTCTAATCATGATAAAAGCAAATAAATAAAAATAATTGATTGTAAAAAAATAAATCAAGAATAGGCTTGTAAATAATGAATGAATGTTTCTATACTCTACTGATGAGAACTAACGAGTTCGAAAAAACTTGTACAACTTTTCTAGAGTTGAAATAGAATGTAAGGTTCAATAGTTCTTGTGAATGACTGAATTTCAATAAATAATTTAAGTATCTCCAATAAATTTTTTTTTTTTTGCCTTAAAATGCCCGGAATCCTATCATGTAATTCAATACTTCGTCAGTATTAGCTAGAAGAGTAGTTGTTTTGATTGGTTTTCCAATAATGAGTGTTTTAAAGTGTTTTCCTAAGTAGTATATTAGCGTGACCCGATTAAGGTACCAATATACAGAAAGTAGATAATTTCATATTAAATAAAAAAAAGTGTGAATGACTAAATGTAAATGAATGATTTAAGTATTTTCAATATTTTTTTTTCTTTAAAATGCTAAGAATCCTATCATGTAATTCAATACTTCGTCAGTATTAGCTAGAAGAGTAGTTGTTTTGATTGGTTCTCCAATAATGAGTGTTTTAAAGTATTTACCTAACTAGTATATTAGCGTGCCCAGATTAGGGCAACAATATACAGAAAGTAGGTATTTTTATAATAAATAAAAAAGTGTGTAAGTTGTGATTTGCATAATACCTAAATAATATTCTCTAATCATGATAAAAGCAAATAAATAAAAATAATTGATTGTAAAAAAATAAATCAAGAATAGGCTTGTAAATAATGAATGAATGTTTCTATACTCTACTGATGAGAACTAACGAGTTCGAAAAAACTTGTACAACTTTTCTAGAGTTGAAATAGAATGTAAGGTTCAATAGTTCTTGTGAATGACTGAATTTCAATAAATAATTTAAGTATCTCCAATAAATTTTTTTTTGCCTTAAAATGCCCGGAATCCTATCATGTAATTCAATACTTCGTCAGTATTAGCTAGAAGAGTAGTTGTTTTGATTGGTTTTCCAATAATGAGTGTTTTAAAGTGTTTTCCTAAGTAGTATATTAGCGTGACCCGATTAAGGTACCAATATACAGAAAGTAGATAATTTCATATTAAATAAAAAAAAGTGTGAATGACTAAATGTAAATGAATGATTTAAGTATTTTCAATATTTTTTTCTTTAAAATGCTAAGAATCCTATCATGTAATTCAATACTTCGTCAGTATTAGCTAGAAGAGTAGTTGTTTTGATTGGTTCTCCAATAATGAGTGTTTTAAAGTATTTACCTAACTAGTATATTAGCGTGCCCAGATTAGGGCAACAATATACAGAAAGTAGGTATTTTTATAATAAATAAAAAAGTGTGTAAGTTGTGATTTGCATAATACCTAAATAATATTCTCTAATCATGATAAAAGCAAATAAATAAAAATAATTGATTGTAAAAAAAAAATTAGACGTAATAACAAACAAATTCCATTTTGGGTTTTGAAAATCGCACGACAGGGAAAAAAGTTCGAAGTGGTTGAATAATTTTCCTTTCCCTACCTCCCTCCCCTCCCCTAATTGGCTCACCACCTCAATTCTCCGGCTCCATCAATTCTTATCTATTTCACCTACCTCAAAAAAATCTCATCCCCCTAACTTGTTTTTTTCGTAAAAAAATTAAGGAATTACTTTTTTGCGTATTAGTGTTAGGGCAAAAAAACGAGTATTTTCAAAAAAAATGTTCATGAAAAGTTACCGTCCGATTTGAAAAAATTACCACATTATGCGCTTCCGCGAGATCTTCGATTTTTAATTCAACTTTTTTTTCGTCAGGTCAACAATAACAAAGTTATCGTAGAACAACGTGATAAAAGAGAACGCGTGTAACCGAATTGTCAAAAAAAATTTTTTAAAAAGTTAGTTTCAAAACTCCTCTTTTTCTCGCCAGATCCGCTCCAGTATATATAAATATTAAGATATTAAAGTGAAATAGTTTAAATACATTTTAATTATATTTTTATTTACCAATCGTGAATCATTAATTTATTACGATTTAAGTTTAAATGTGAGGGTATTTTTTTTGTTATTTTTATTATTAATAGCAAATATGCAACTTAATTTTCTTCTTCTTCATCATCGTCTTCATCTTCCGGTCGCTCAACTTGAATTTCAAATGTATCCTCATCATCCTCGTTGTCTGTTACATTCGACTCTGAAGCTTCAAGGATTTCAGGTACATATTCACTTTCTTCATCGAGACCATTTAGATATGATGAAGCGTTGAGGCATGCTTGTCCATTACAATGACCACAAGCTGAAGAGCATTGCAACCCTGATTTTCTGCATCCGCAGCACAAACCACAACGATTCTTACAGTTGCAAAATATTGTATTGAGCAGTTCATCTAGTGCTGGTGGTAACAATGTTGTTATCGGTTCCAGGATTTTATTTTGCACTACCCAGCTCCATTCCTGGGATTCTAAATCATTCGCTAACCAAGTTTGGATCTGGTAGTAGACACGATTGATATGCTGTCGAGCTGCTGCACTTGTAGGTGAAGAGTTGATAACTGCACCGGTTTATTAAGTCATGTAGATTTGATGAATTGCGTATATCCAAAATTGTCAATATTGTGTTCTGATTTTGGAGCATTATATATTGCATATTTGCTATTAATAATAAAAATAACAAAAAAAATCTCCCTCACATTTTACTTAAATTGTATTTAAACTATTTAACTTTAATATTCTATTATTTATACAAATTAAGTAAATATTATTAACCCTTTCATTGCTCTTGACGCATATATTCGCCGACCGGTTAACTGCTCTAGACGAGTATATTCGCAGTTTTAATAAAAATACGATCAGGCTGCTCTACCCGAGCAAACTCGCGCGCATGATATTTTGAGATATTACACAATGATAAAAAGAAACGCTGAACATGCAAAACGATGGGTACTTTTCCGTTACATAGAATGGATCACGCTGCTCTTGACGAATATGTACGCAAGCGGTAAAAAAATGCTTAATATGATGGTCAATTTTGAAACAGCAGTGCGCAGTGAATGTTTCATTTATGAATAATATCTATAAATATAATATATTAAATAGTAAATAATCAAGGTATTTTCATACTTATAATATTTTTAATAAATATTTAACTTTATAAATCGTATTATTTATTGATTCCACAGTTGACCTTGCGTTATGATATATACGGCTAAGCGCTCCCCACTCCTCGTGCTCTATCTCAAGAACTGTAGAATGTATAAAATATTGCTTGTAGAGAATTTTATGCTTTACAACTTTTATAATAAATCAAAATGTCATTTAGAGCATAGAAAACGAGATATTTACAAAAAACCGATTCTTGCCATTTTTGACCATGAATATCTTGACTCGCGTACACGAGATTCTATGATACTTTTGAGCCAACTTATAAAATGCCAAAGCAAAGATTTATACAAGTTTATAGCTTATTATCTTTCATTCCAAGGTGAAATCCCTATATGACTGGATTATATTATACTTGGCAATGGGACATTGTCAGTTATCAGTTGTCAGTTGACAGTAAACCGATATTTTAATAAAAAAAAATTAAGATGGAGAAGGTTCTAGAGTATGATGTCCGTGAAGCAGATGTTCTCATACAGGCTGCGAAAAAAAGTAACCGCTTTATTAAGTACCCACACATTTTACTAATATGTTAAACTTTTTTTTTAAGAGCAGGAACAAAAGATATTATCGTACAAAAATAAGGAAAAAGAAATTACACTACGCAGAGAAATAATTAGAAATTATTTTCTTCAGATGTCCTGTGCCAATAAAAAAAGACTTATATTGGATTTTTTGGATAATGTTCAAACTTTGGAGGGCATATTGGACGTTTTGCATTATATGTCTAAAGCATCAAAATATTTCATTCTTCCACTTCTCGAGTAAGGCAAATGTTTTTTAACATATAGTCCACGTAAATTAGATATTTTAGAAGAAATAATTTATAAAGTAATAATATTTGGGTTGCGTACTCTAGATAGGGTTAGAAATAGATACCCGAAAAGTTCCCCGTTTTTTTTTTTTTACAAAAAACCACCCCCAACGGAGACTTAACGCTGGTTTTTCACTTTTATCTTGTAAACTGTTCATCGGAAGAGAAAAAATTATAGAAAATAAAAAATTTGTCGTTAAATTCTGCATTAAGAATGTCCTATTATGCTTGTAGCTTAGCCTCACCTATTTCGCGCTAACAACGTCCGAACAGAGGAGTAGTTGAGGTGCAGAGGTAAAAATCGATTCTATTCCAAGTTTCACAGCGAATATCTTAAAACCGGTTACTTTAACTAGAAAAATGCTCAGGAATGAATTTATAGAGCGGAATTTTCTCTATAAGATGCATTTATAGCGGGTTGTGACGCAAGTGATTTTTATGTATTTTCCCCTTTTTTTCCACAAAGCTGTGTTTTTAGACTCCACGCAATTATATCAGAGGATAATCTATACTGTTCACTCAAAAGAAGATTTGGAGTCATGTTTCAACTTTGAGCTTGCTTCAATTCCTCGTCCTCTCTTTGATCAGAAAGGGTTAATGAGAAAAACTAAGAAATCGTCTGCATGATATTTTCAATGCTGTACGAGAGAGGCCAATAGATTTTTCCGATTGCCAGTTCATTAATTGTTGATGGCGGTAAGTTGATTCATCGTACAGTACGGCCGAAGCAGCCTATGTTCGCATTATTCGTAATTATTACGGCCAAAAAGTGACTGTAGTGTTTGACGGATATGCTGACAATGCCTGCAGTACGAACAGCAACGAAAGAGAGCAGCTACTTTTGAAACGCATTTCACTGGAAATTATTTTCAATGAGAACACGCCACTGACTGAAACGCAAAATAAAATGATAAACAAATCTCACAAACAAGGAATGGTTTATTTTGCAATTGGTGGAGAGATTTAAAAACGAGGGAATCAAAACAATTACTGCCGTGTTCTCCAGTCTCCTTTTTCACATTTTTTTTTTGCGGCCTTATGGTTCATAGTAGGGCAGACAGCATTATACACGTGGACAGGGCACATAATAGGGTGTTAAAATGGGTCTCTTGTTAAAATGCGATAGGACGTACCGTTTTCGAGTAAAACGCACTTGTTTAGATATGTTTGCTTTGAATTTTCATTGTATTCTGAATTGTGATCTGATAAATAAATTCTACATTTTGGTGTTTTCTTTCTTAGGAGCATATTTTTTTAAATCATTTTCCGATGAAATGGACATATAATAGCTGTTTCTCGAGGAAGGTAAAATTACTGTGGATTTTGTTATAGACACAAAATAAGTTGCAATGATGATTCGAGACAAGCGTAAATCTTCAAATAGGGGAGTGAGAACCCCCTATTCCGTCCGAGTCCCTTCATTTTCTCATTAACAATGTCCCTCATAAACAGAAAAAGCAAGAAGCGGTGAGTATTTACTAGTCAGTCCATGAAAAGTATGATGTGAAATAATTTTTTGCAAACAAGTGCGTTTTACTCGAAAACGGTACGTCATATCGCATTTTAACAAGAGGTCCATTTTAACACCATAATATGTGCCCTGTTCAGGTATACATTGTTTTCTGCCCTACTATGAACCATAAGGCCGCAAAAAAAAATGTGACAAAGGAGACTGGAGAACACATGACATAAATCGTTATTACACAATAAGTGTTGATCCTACCCAGCAAACATAAATATATAGCATATACGTAAATGCTACGTGAACTAAGTTTCGCAGAAGTAACATGCTATGTAAAATGTGACGCATAATCATATGTGCATACTCTGCGAAATGTCAGCAACATGTGCATATGATTTTTATATAGTGAAGAGATAACACTGTGACCTCCCGGTATGGAACAAATGACGTAGCGTGTATGTATATTCAACCATTGCTATGTAAAGCATACGTAACTAATTTTATCTCTTTATGATGTAGCATATATGTATATTCAACCACTTGATAGTGACCTTACGCTACGTAACTTATATACTTTTTATCTCTTTATGATGTAGCATGTATATATTTTATCTACCTACCGTATGTTCAAAATAGCATATCCCAGCACTTTTTAAATATTGATACTACACAATTGGATTTTTAAAGTTAGATATATGAATAAAGTTCCTTATAAGTTATACAGAAAAATATATTTCTTTAGAAAATTACCGAAGTTGACACCAAGTTTTATTTTTAAGTCGGATACCTTATTTAGAGAGCCGAATAGTTTTATATTTTGAATGAAAATTTTTTTGTAAAAAATGGTTATATTTAAAATATAAAACTATTTAACTTTCTAAAATGTTCAGAAGTATTCTACTTAAAAATAAAAGTTGATGTCTCCTCCAGTTATTTCCTCAAGAATATCAATTTTTCTGGACAATTCATGAGGAATTTATATTCATATATTTAACTCCAAGAATCCAGTTCCCTAGTATCAATATTTAAAAAGTACTATAGGGTGCTATTATGGTAGGTATATAAAAGAAATACATGCTACATCAAAAAGATAAAAAGTACACAATGCAAGATATGGTTGTCTGATTTGTCAACATATATTAGCTTAGGAAAGATTCTCGAATTGAATGACAGTTTAAACTAAGTTAATTAGTATCAACAAAGTTTCAATTCCATCTTAATCTCTGCATATCCCAGTAGGTAAACCAGGCATTAGGCGTTGTCCTTGACGTTGTCATCTATATGTTCTTTAGAAAGCAGCTATACGATATTTTTTCTTCTCCAATGATGTATACCCACCTACCTACCTTGCCTTGCATCCCTAGTAAAGCTCAAATTTCATTTAATTTATTTATTTACTGTTGAGAGATTAATACTAGTGTCTTTTGTGTAACTAATCTATATTCAAGTTAACTAAGTATCTACAATAAGTGTTAAGCATTTCTCGGGTCGTTTCTGATTGTACTCGTTCTTTGGTCAGCCTTCGTCACTCTGACATTTGCTACTTGAACATCAGTTACACAACCTGTGGAAATAATTGAAATATTAGTCTATTTCATATACGCGGTGCACCATTTAAAACTCCCCAGACTTGTAATTTTCTTATTTTTTAAGGCACATCAAATTGTAGATATTTTTAAAGCATTTAAATAAAATTTTTTTGAAAAAATTGTTAAGAAAGAAATCTTAATTTCCTTGAATATTTTTTTACGTCAACCTGTACATGAACTGCCTTAATGTTTTCTTATAAAGGTTTTAATTAGCTTCAATTTATATTATTAAGTCATATTCGAAATTCTTTTTGGTTTTAGAGTAAGGAATTAAAAACACTCCAAACTGATTTTTTTTAAAATTACTTTGAAAGGAATGTAAATAATAATTTTATGCTTTATCTGTAAAAGACATATCACAAACAATATTCAGCGTAATAAAACAGTAACAAAAAACTAAAAAAAAAATTTTAAAAACATCAAAATGTACTAAGTAGGAAATTGCAAATTTTTTATTTTTTAAGTTTTTTTATTTTAATAACATAAATTGAAGCTAATTAAAAAACTTTTATAAGAAAACAATAACACAGTCCATGTACATGGTGAGGTAAAAAAATATTCAAAGAAATTAAGTTTCCTTTCTTAACCATTAAAAAAAAAATCACTCTGTATGGATATTTAAGGGCTTTAAAAATGTCTACAAGTTGATGTGCCCATCATGGTCATCGCTTCGAAAATAAAAAAAGTTACAAATCTGGGGAGTTTTAAGTGGAACTAGTGCAGTAAATTTGGTTATACAGCTTGTATCTCTTTACTAAATTGTGAAGAAAACTAGATGCAAACTATTTTGATCAATTTGTTAAGTTATTAAACAATTTATGATAGCTTAAATAATAATATATATATTTTAACAAAACTTTACGAAAACACGCTTCCAATGGAATGGAAAATTTGAATCCGATAAGTTTCAGAAGTATACTGCTTTAAACATGAACCGATGTGCTCAAAGTGCTGTCATTCAATCCAAAAGTCTGCCTCAAAGTTGAGTTTACACTGTTAAAACCCAGCTATTTAAAATCAGATTTGTCTAATCTGCCAGAGATGGTGATTTGGGGACTATTGGAGTATTTCAACATAAGAGTATGCAGCATATAACTGCTGAGAAAAAGGGGAATGTAAATGCAACTAGGAGTGAATGACTTCACACAGCGTCTATATTCTTGATTAAGTTTAAAGCCTCTAGAGATCTTAGAATATGCATAAGTTGTAGACGAGTGCATCAATCTTGTGAGAATCCCATGATAAAAGTAGTTTCTTTAACAGTCATATAAACAAATTGTTAATTAACGCCACTGAAAAGTAAACAATCAACGATTCACTTTTCGAACTTGTTACTGTTTCTTAAACTTTTTTTGTATAAATATTAAATTATATTATACTATTACATTCACCGAGAGCCATTTGATATAAGAAAATGTGCGGGGTCCTTTACCAAGATGATTTAATTCTACCAGAAGCATATTTTTAATAATGACAAATCTTAATTGTTTTAAATTATTGCAACAAAATTAACCATAAAGGTTCAGACAATTCTAGTTTTCTTCGTAGTTTTATAATGATCAAATTAATTTTTTTAATGGTCGATACAAGCAATATCATTAATCACAAGACAACAAAAAAAGGGCTGCGCTTTTGATCAGAACCATCTAATCCTGTTTTTTAACATGTTGAAACCGATTCTGATACTAAAAAAAAATTTATCAATTTTTGGTTACCACCCCTTTTATCCCCTAAAAAGGGGCAATAGTTTTGTCCTAAGGTTCTGATATAATTTTTCTGAAGTATTTTGACGTGCTCAAGTCAATTTTGGACAAAAGAAAAATTGCAGGAAAATATTAGCCTACTTTACACATACAAAACCTTGAAATATATGTATAATACAATAACGAACACAAAGTAGGTGCTATAAGATGTCGGTAAACAATAACGATACCTATGCATAGTACTTCGCAAGAGCTTTTGGTCACTATTAAGATCTGGGTTTCCTTGAATTACAACTTCTTACGCTGGATTCAGTTGAACTTAATAATGTGGGAACAGCACCCAAGAGCGGTCCTAGATTGATATTCTGGGGGGGATAATTTTTAATAAGTTCGTATTTTTTGTTCGTTTTTGTTGTATAGAGTTAATAAAGTTATAAAAAACTTGATATTTTCTTCCTTTTGTGTCCCTTCTGGGGGGGGGGGGGGGTAATTACCCCCATTACCCCCCCCCCCCCCGTAGGACCGCGCTTGACAGCACCAACATACAGCTTTTGTGTAACAAAATCCATGTAATGATATAATTGTCTGTCGAGAATAACGATTGCCCGTGAAATAATTCTAACCTATAAAAAGATTACGTTTCATTTAAATAAATATCTTTATAAAAACGGTACAACACAAACTTATTTTTGGGTCATTCACTGGAAAACGTACATGGGTATGTACACCAAATTCGCAAACAAGAGGGCATGTTTATGTTTGCACCTAACCTCTACACTAATAAAACGTCCAAATAAAATAATATTTAAAAAAAGTCACAACGCTTCATGGTTCACAGTTCTGCATCAAAGTTATTAAAAGACATCCACAATTTTTCACAAAAATGATTAAAAAACACAAACGTTAGATTTTACATCATTTTACACTGGCGTGCTGCGTGAGCGTGACTGGCGCGTTCCACGACTTCGATGTCGTAAAATGAAGTAGGTAAACATTTTAAAGTAAAAGTATGTAGCAAATATGTAAACTTGTGTATAAGTAATTAAGTTAATATGTTGACTTAAATATGATATTATTTTACGTATATGCTATGTAAAATTATGTAAAATATTTTATATAAAAATGTTCTATTAATCTTACCTCTCAGAGAGGTAAAGTTACATTAATGTTTACTGGGTATTTAAATACAAAAACACATTTTCTATGCGCAATGAATTGGACTTTTAGGATAAACAAAAACACTTACCAGAATTATACTGGTTTTGGTTTTTTTAATGCAACAATACCAAAATAGCCATTTTTGGCATATTTTGCTGTCTAGCTCCTAAACCAACGAATGTATTAAAATGAAACCAACGTAAATTTTCTTATATTAGGGTCGTACATACATGAAAAAAAAAATGAGCGAAAAAAAGTAGGTTCACTTTTTTTTAAAAAAAGGGGTTTTCAAAATTTCAACATCCCGTATCATGGAAACCGCGCGGTATTCGATGAAAGTTTTTCACAAATCATCATCCCTCCTTAAGGGCATTAGTATGTGTAGTATTGTAGATTGGAAATAATAGCCATTTGTCCTGTACAGAAGACCCCCAAATTCGGACAGCGCGACCTTTCCGGCCTCGCACAGCCAAAACTGTTTTGTCCTACGGCAAATGTGTAATATACATATATATTATGTAGAGGAGGAATGAATCTTCAAAAAGTGTAACTTGGTAAAGAGCCCTACGGGCAATAGGGAAACAGATATGGGCACATAAGTAAAATTTCAAAATTTCAACCCCTAAAAATAGGGGACGCACATGGTGTAGCATGGTGTAGTTTTCTGTGCTTGCTTATTATGCCCTCTTAAACAACTTCCACAAAAAAAGTCCGTGGTACGCAAATTTTTTTATTATGTCTAATTCGACTGGAGTAACAATGTTAGGTTAAAACAATAAATAAATATTATCATTATTAACCGAACTGACGGATGCACCAACAACAAAATGGCGTCAAAGAAATTTTGGCGGCAAGTCTAAGTGTCGTTTCTGGTAGTTCTCTTTTCTGTGCTCAAACGTCACTTTTAAAAATATTTGTCTATCGTAAAATGGCAGTTAATTGTCAAAAGTCAGTTGTCAATTGTTGGAAAATATAATTTACAAATTTCGTGTAATAATATAGATATACAAATATCGTGTATAAATTGCAGACAATATGGAACAAATAGAAGAATATCACACAGATTTTGATGCACACCCCCTCGTACAAGCTGCAGCAAAAAGTAACTCAACCTTATTATAATTTTTCTTAATAGTGTGAGCGCAAAGGGAATCAAATTGGGTCCCGTATGCTCTTGGATTGAAACAAGTTGGAAAGTTGTATACATCCGTTTTTTAATTATTATTCTATGTGAAAACTGTTAGTATATTGACGCAGAAATACTTAGGAAGCACTATTGAGGGTGCTTGTTTGTGTATATAAAACAAACATTAATATATAATTATTATCCAGTAACCTTGTCATCAAAAAGGGGTTTTATCTGACGTCAAATCAGGTATCTATTCTTTTTTAATATGTTGTATGGGATTAAAAATTAATATTAAATTCAAGAGTTTACGACCTCGGCAGACCACCGAGTCTTTGTCAAAAATCCAAAAAACTGCGAGATTTTTTTTTTTTCTGTTTTTGTTGATTTTGGTACCTAAGGCCTACTTTCTTGGTAAAAACAATTTAGTATTTTTTTAAAAGTAGGCTAAATTTGCTACAAATTGGCAGGGGCGGCTTAAGGTCCGGGCAACCCGGGCGGCTGCCCGGGGCGCCAAATTGAGGGCAAAGGAGGGGCTTCAGAGGGCAATTTTTTTTTTTTTAGATTTTTAATAGCACCGCCTTTATGAGGTGAGAAATTTTTTTTTCAGATTTCTAATAGTACTTCTCCATGAGGTGAAAAAAAAATGTGTTTGGATTTCTATTTGTATTCCCTCCATGAGGCGAAAAATTTTTTTTTGGATTTGTATTATTTGCATCCCCCCATGAGGCGATAAATTTTTTTTTTAGATTTTGTAATAGGATTTTGCTGTATGAGGTGAAAAAATTTTTTTTTTTGGATTTCTATTTGCAAAATGAGGCGATAAAATTAGTTTCAATCTTGCTAGATGGCCTCCAGCCCAAAGTACTACACGATTTCACTCCCTGCGGCATCACTAGGTAAAAATAACACTTATAAATATTACTTCTTTAATATTACAATTTTTACTATACCTTTCAGATACAGAAGTGACTGGGTGTGGAAAAGAATTCTGTTGATTGGAGTTGGGTGCGTACGTCCCAAGGCCTCACTCCCAAGATAATGTCCAGGGACGCAGCACCGCAATAACTCTTGCAGTTGATATCATGCAACTACAAGAGGGACTGTAGCAATGCGTGTAATTGCAAAAAATCTGGATTAAAATGTTAGACGGTTTGCATGCATTGCAGTGGACAGTCATGTGACAATGCTTCTGATTGAAGTATAAATATACACTCCCCAGACCTCGAAGAAGAATCAGACGACGAGGCGTTGGATAATCTCTTCTGGGCTCAAGAAGAAGAAAAAGAAATAAGAGAGAACAGCGACACAGGCGACGCTCCCGGACCGTCCAAAAGAGCTAAAGTTGTTAAGTAGAATTTGTCTATAACTGATTTTTTTTTATTTTGTTTAAAAATATTGCTTCGTCTTCTCCGATCCATTCAATATAATAGTACTATATATTGGGGGGGGGGGGCATGTTTTGGCCCCTCTCTGACCCTATTTGGAGCTGGGGCTCGGGATAAAATGAATTTTCTGAACCTAGCTATAGTAGTAGTACATACGTATTTCACATATTTTTGAATTAAAAATTGTTAAAAATGTTGAAATATGAAAACTGCGAAACTTTGAACAGCTGTACCTTGGATACTATTTGATCTACAGGGTACATACCAATTTGTAGCAAATTTAGTCTACTTTTAAAAAATACTAAATTGTTTTTACCAAAAAAGTAGGCTTTGGGTGCCAAAATTGACTAAAACTGCAAAGAAAATCTCGCAGTTTTTGGTTTTTTGACCAAGACCCGGAGATCTGCCGGGGTCGTAAACTTGAATTTAACATTAATTTTTAATCCTATACAACATATTAAAAAAGCATAGATACCTGATTTGACGTCAAGTAGGATGTACAAAGTTACTGTATTATAAATAGAAGCTCATCATTTTAAGTCAGGAATCAGGACTGCCAAATTCAATCATAGGTTGGGCAGTCGGAGATATAGTTTTGAAAAAAAATACATACATTATCTGGAATGATATGAATGGCCGCGATTGCCAAAAGGCGTAAAAAACATTTTTGTATTACTTAAAATTGATTAATTTTATTTGCTATTTACAGGGTGTGTTTTTTAACATTTCTTAATGATTTTCAAACCAATGGAAAGCTTATTCTTTCTAGATACAGGTGCTTCCCAATTATTCTAAAAATTATATTTGAGATGTAGTTAACACAATTGCTACGTGCGTCATCCTAGAAAATCTACACCGATTCCAGAATGTCCAACAACAGCTTTAGTATTATTATAAATCTATAAAATAAAATAAAGAAACATCCCAATCTTGTTTCATCAAGGAGCATACGGGATAAGACAGACGCTCATGCTATAATAGTAGTGTCAAATTAAGCATAAAAATAGGTGAATAATAGTCCAGTCGAATTGTCACGAATGGTATCAAAATGTGGAGAAAATAGATAACCACGATTTTATTATTTTAAGTTGATTGGTTCGACATCCAAAACAAGCCCTTATAGCGTGGCAATGGATGCCATACCGGATAAGGGGGGCCGAAGAATCGGTTTTTCGCGTTCAAATAGAAGGCTAATATTCTGAGAGGAAAGTTCAAATGAGAAAATTATAGGTATTAAAAAACCTATATAACGAACCCCCGAACGTTAAAATAGCTTTATTAGGTCGGGAGTAAATACAAAAAACGGAAATTTTGAAAAAAAAAAATTTAATTTCATCAAAATTTTAGAAAAACTTTTGAAATTTTACTAAAGTACGTGTTATGCAGGAGGGAATATCTGGTAAAAATTTCAGATCGACATCTGCATTATTTTTCGATAGATTCAATTTTTTGGGGAAAAAAAGGGGCTTCGAAAAATGGTTATAAATACTACATTTTCTGTCAGATTTTGCTATGATAAGAAAAATTCTCTTCTTCGAGATTTCTTCAACAATTACAATTTTTTTCTATATGGTCATTATTCAGAAAAAAGTGGTGAAAATTGAACTTGAAAAAAAGATTTTTTTGCATAAAAAATTCCAATTAAAGTTAAATATCTTTTGAATGGAATGCAGTGTTGAAAAATCATGTGTACCATTTTGAAGTGCTATTTCTTTAGTTCATTTCATAAAAAAGAAACATTACTCTCATGGTTTTCTAAAAATATGAAAAAGTAGTGTGCGCGAGCGTAACAGTGCGCAGATTGGGCAGTCGGGCGACTATCAGGGCCGGATTAAGGATTGGCGCGCCCCTAGGCTAATCATGTACTTGCGCCCTCTTATTCATAATGGAAGAACATTAATTAGCGGGAGGGTGAAATCTGAAGAAAATATGTTTTGTCCACATTCAAAATTGACGAGCGGGGAGGCGGAGATATGTGAAAAAAAATGCATCCAACCAACCAACCAACTTTCTCGGTATACTTTGAAAATTGCCATGACAAGTCGTAAAAGTGAGCTGGTCTGCTGGAATCCCAGCGTCTTCAAAGCGTACCGACAATATTGGCTACAGCAAACCAGCTCACTTTTACGAGTTCGCATGGCAATATTCAAAGAAGTCAGTTGGTTGGTTGGATCGTCTGTAGACCCCTATATAAAGTGCAAGTCGGGTGTTTTTTTGTACTACCCTAATAGCACAACATTTTCCTATGGATATCTGAAGGACGTCCTCGACGGACATACAGGTCATCCGATGGACGTTCGTTTTTGGTTCAAAGTACACCCGACGGGCAGCCGTACATCCGTACATCCCAATTATTTTAACAGAAAAAAAAAACCGGAGTGAGTAGGGATCAAACCGCCGGCGCCACGCCGATCCCATGATTTGTATCTCACTCGACCACTAACCTTGTTTACTAGTACTTACTTAAATACTGTATAGTTGAAAGGAGGTTTTAGACTAATATAGCTATATATTTCAAAATGTAGAAAGTATTTGAATGTTTAATAAATTTGTAGTATCAAATGATATCATTAATAATTTACAAAAAAGGTTAAAATTAAATTATTAATTACAAATTACTATAAAAAACAAACTAAAAACTTTACAGAAATAACGGTCAAATATAAACAAAAACATTGTAAAATTGAAAAACCAGTTTTTTTGTTTTTATATTAAATAGACGCCATGCCCTGCTGCTGTCCCTATACAGACCTAAAATGTGCGTATTTGCCGAACATAAGGACGTCTGTTTTGGGCACATATGTTGGACGTTCAGTGTGCCAGTGTGGTATTCGCTGGTATGTATACATATCTCGGAAATGTGTTGGAAAGAAAGCGGTATGGAGATATTTTCATTTATTACAAAAATATAAAATTTAATTCAACGGACACGAAATGGACGTCCATCTCCTGTCCCTATATGGACATAAAATGTACACACTTCCCGTATATAAAATGGATATTCAGAGTACGTTAGGGTGACCATACGTCCGGAATTTCGCTGGAAAGTCCAGCATTTTGGAGTACTGTCCAGCAATTACAAGTGTCCAGCAAAAATGATTTTTCGGATTTCTGCCCCCCGCAGAAGTGTCCAGCATTCACTTAACAAAAATCTGGTCACCCTAGAGTACGTCCATTCTGTACAATTTCAAAGTAAATCCGATGATAGTCGTCCGGTAGACGTCCAATTTATGTCCATGGACGTACATTCATTAAATGGACATAAAACAAATAAATAATTTTCTTGTATAAAAAAGTACCGACGCAGATATAGTAAACCGTAGATTTAACAGGCATATTTGGCTTTGCGATTCAGCGTGTTTGATGGGTCAAAGGCGCCGACATTATTTGAATGCCTGTTAAATCTGCGGTCAACTATATAAGGAAGGCCTCAGGCTATACCCGGAAGGATTACGGCAATAAAAACTTCAGATATGGATAATTACTTTAAATGTATGAACAGGACTCTGCTTAAAATTATATCGCATTTTCTATTTCATATTATTTACTTCTCTCTCAGATCCTGATATCTCTGAAAATTAAATATAAGTAAATGAATAGTTAGGTATTTTGGTATTTATACTTCTTAATATGGATATAATTATAAAATGTAATGAAAATAGTTACATAGAATAGGTATACATAGGCTTATACAAATTTATTAATTTCAGCCCAGATAAAACGGCGGGTACAAAAGCTTTTTATGCTTGTCTTTCCGTAAACAATTTTTTACGCTCATTATCCTAACTCAATTTTGTGGCTGTTTTTTTTTGCCGGCCCTTATGCATTATACGACGTTACAATACATTTTATTTTCCAAAGGTCAATGATAAACAGTAAATGTCATCCGTTGGCTGTCGGGAGATAAAATTAGTTAGTTTTGAGTTGCCGAAGCGCCCCCTCGCGCTTCGGCCCCTAGGCTATAGCCTATTTAGCCTTATGGATAATCCGGCCCTGGCGACTATGTTTGCAAAAAAAAGATTGTACGCATGTGTATCTTACATTTTTTACATCTATAATTATTTTTAATACACATTCAGAATGTAAGTAACACAATTTTGCAAAATGTAATTGAAATTTACTTTATAGTTTAACAATTAATGTTAAACATTTTACCGTTATACAATTTGTTAATTTACAGGTTTACAAAAAAAAAAAAGTTGTCTGGATGTGGGGTCAGACCATACGTTTCTTATGTATTTTTCGACGCTGAATTCGAATCTATTTTTGGTTTTGCTCTATCACGTCAGGATTTTGAGATATCCTAACCTAAAAAAGTGCAAAAAACACGGTTTTTTGACATAAGTATTTGAAATTATGTAGCTTTGCGATTTTTTTTTTCCTTAAAAAACCATGTATGGGAAGTATAAATCTTCCTCTTTAAAATGCCGTTGAGTTTGCTCAAATATCTTCTTTTTTTTTTTTCGCCGAGATATCGAATTTTGAAAATTGTCTGTTCATATCATATCTTTCCCAATACATTTAATTAGTACGGAAACCTTAAGGTCATTATTTAAATTGCAATATCTCGGCGAAAAAAAAAGAAAGATATTTGAGCAAACTCAACGGCATTTTAAAGAGGAAGATTTATACTTTAAGATCCCATACATGGTTTTTTAAGAAAAAAAATCGCAAAGCTACATAATCTCAAATATGTCAAAAAACCGTATTTTTTGCACTTTTAGGTTAGGATATCTCAAAATCCTGACGTGATAGAGCAAAACTAAAAATAGATTCGAATTCAGCGTCGAAAAATACATAAGAAGCAGGACAACTTTTTTTTGTAAACCTGTGATTATTATACATGATATTACTATTGTATTTTTATTATTACATTTAATTGTAATGATTTCGTTGAATCGTATATTATTCTTGTATTACAAGGATTTAGAAACCTTTTTCTTGGAATTTTTACAATTTAAAGGTTTAAATTTCTTTGTTTGTACATATATATACCAAATGGATTCGTGGAAATGAACACATCTATAGGGACACCTTCCTGTGCAGTGTAGTGGTACCTGCTTACTAATACATAGATAGGTCTTTGATATGATCAAGTAGACCCAAATACTTCAAAGGGGGACTATTTATACCTGGGCTCGCGCCGAATCGTAAACTGCGCAACGAGGACATCTTCAGGGACCTGGACTACACCCCGGTCACTGACATCATCAAGGAGAGAGCCAGGAAGATGTATGCTCTTGCTGAGGAGCATGGGAACCCACTAGTCAGGGAGGCTACTGACTATGACCCAGCAGACGCTCCGAGGCACAAGCGCCCGAAGATGCAGCTACTGGATAACGGGTGAGTATAAAACATACCACCGTCAGATGAAGACACCCCATGGAGAGACAGGACGATCACCCAACCACCCACCCAAGACCCTGCGGGTACCGGACAAACAACCATCCAGTACCTGTAGTTCCCCTAGCTCCGGGCAGACCGAAAATGCTACCAAAGCAGTTAGGTCTGCCCTTCCTCGAGCTACACAGCTCATCCTTACCCTACCGATGATCCGGATGACAGGATGTCAATTGACATTCTGTGTACCAACAGTCACTCCTGCCACAAACCCAAAAACACCAGACTGACCGATGACACCCCCCGGGGGACAAGCTGGCGAAGAAAGAAGATCAAGACAGAAGCACGCCAGAAGAGGCCTTAGCCAGCAAGGTCCAACGAGCCAGGACCCAGGGAGGTGGGCCGAAATCGTCTGCACCGTTCACATTTGTGAGTGGGACCGACGCACGTAAAGTAAGCTCGCCCACCCTGCACGAGGCTGGTCCCCGGTCTACAGCGATGTATTAGGGTAAAGGGCAATAGTCCTGCCCGACCCCAGTCATCCGAGACCGACATCTTTAGCCAAAAATATTGGCGAATCGTAAACCAGTTTGTCATGAGCCTTGGAACAGTGAAGAGTAGAATTTTTGCAGCACTAGCTAGGGGTGGATGGGGTCAGTCCAATCGGACCTGGCAATCAGACCCAATCAGGCACGGAACCGGAATCTCAAATTTAGATGGACCACAGCAGGATAATTTTTTTTTTTGTAGGCCAAGACCCAAGGAAAAAAATACCCAGCAGGCGAGAATTTTGTATTTTTCAAGTTCAAACGCTATAAAATGAAAAGATAGAAATTCGAGTTTTAAAATTACTTGTATGTTATACGGCTTAAAACACGAAAATATGACACACAATGAGTGTCGCTTTTTCTTATTTCAAAAATTAACTTCTTTTAAATTAGAATTATTACCACCAACTGAAGGTGCCATAAAACAACATGCTTTGAGAACATATTTACAAGTACAATTTTGGCTAGGAAAGGAAAAAAGCGCTGCTCAATATGGTTGGACAGTTTCTCCTAACGGTCCTAATCCAGTTTATACTGAAGAAAAGTTATTAAAAATAGTTAGTTGCGCATGTGAAAGTGGATATAAAGCAATGACTTTCAGCTGTAAAAGACATGGATTGAAATGTACAAGTATTTGTGTAGCTTGTCGAGGCGAAACTTGTAACATTGAATTTAAAAACATTGAGTTGCCTGACGACACGACAATGACGATGTAAATATAGATATAGATGATGAGGAAAAGCCAGACGAACCAGATAAAAACGAAGATTTAGATTTAGAAAGTAATAAAAGAATGAGGTTGGATAAAAACGATTCATCAGTTAAGCTTGTGTATTGCGATATATGTAAGTGATTTATGTGACGAGCGTATGAAATTAATGTAATTTTTAAAAATTCTACAAGAAATGAAAATAACTATTCTTAAATAATAATAACAACTGCCTTCACATTTTAACAACATAAAACTTAAAAACTAAGTAGCTAATATTTTGTCTCAATTATTATGCCTGAACGCATTTTATGACTGCCTAATCTGCGCACCGTTACGCTCGCGCACACTACTTTTTCGTATTTTTCGAAAACCAATTATCATAGATTAAAGTTTTTTTTTAAGTTAACTAAAGAAATAGCACTTCAAAATGGTACACATGATTTTTCGACACTGCATTCCATTCAAAAGATATTTAACTTTTATTGGAATTTTTTATGCAAAAAATTTTCTTTTTTTCAAGTTCAATTTTCACCATTTTTTTTTCTGAATAATGACCATATAGAAAAGAATTGTAATTGTTGAACAACTCTCGAAGAATATAATTTTTCTTCTCATAGCAAGATCTGACAGAAAGTACTTATATCCATTTTTCGAAGAGCCTTTTTTCCCAAAAAATTGAATTTATCGAAAAATAATGCAGATACCGATCCGAAATTTTTACCAGATATTCTCACCCATTTGACACGTACTTTAGTAAAGTTCCAAATTTTGTTCTAAAATTTTGCTAAAATTAAAATTCTTTTTCAAAATTTTCACTTTTTTGAATTTACTCCTAATCTAATAAAGCTATATTAACGTTCGGGGTTCGTTTTATAGGTTTTTTTTAATTCCTATAACTTTCTCAGATTATTATTAGCCTTCTATTTAAACGCGAAAAACCGATTTTTCAAATATACAACCCCCCACCCCCCTTATCCTGCATGACATCCGTTGGCACGCTAAAGGGCTTGTTTTCGATGTCCAACCAATCAACTTAAAACAATAAATTCGTGGTTATCTATTTTCGCCATGTCAAATTACAATTCTACTGGACTATAAGGAATTCTCTGACTACAGCAATTTTATTGTTTTAATTTGTTGTAGGCATAATAACAAATGCTATCAGACGTTTTGGAGTAAAACGGCCCATTCCGTCTTGTTAAATTTAAACTATTTTTGTTCCAACATTGAAATTTTCTGCTATTTTCGTTAGTATCTCGAGTCTAGTAATCGCATCGCAAAAATAATAATCCGTTATTCGCTATAACATTTTGAACAAAACTAGCTGTGAAAAATTAGACATGCAGGGCATAGTTTCACAAACTTTCGTTAAAATTGATGCTGTTATATTATATTTCTTAAATAATTTAAAAAGGCAATTTTTAATGCTTTTTACAAAATTTTTTTACAAATTAACAAATCATTAAAAGTTTTTCAGTTTTATTTTTGCGATGCGATTGCTAGGGCCGGAGATAATAAGGATAATAGCAAAAAACTGCAGTATTGAAACATAAACTGTTTAATTTTTTTATGAATTAATCCAAAATTTCTCAGTACACCTGTTGTCACGCTTAAAATAAACTAGAACCATATTAGCTTAGTGACTTAGGTGTTTGATACTTCCACTTTTGAGTAATAGCAAATCCTTTTAACCATGAATAGAACTAAACAAAATAAGTAGATTTTCGAACAGACCCACCTCGAGAAATCATTCCCGCTTCCCCTGCCCCCCTCGAAGGGGCTACCTGTATCTGCATATATTTTTTTTTTCTCAAAAACGGCAGGAGCTAGAGGAATGATCTTGGCCCCACATGTTTGGCTCTATCTCTAAAACGGCCCAATAAATCAAAATTCTACAAAATATAAAAATAAACACCATTATTTTTTCTATCGATTGGTATATTATTTTTGTATATGTTATTTGTTTATATAAAACCGTATTTGGGGATTGAGTCCTGCTTGTTGTAAAACTAAAGTATACCAAAAATGACTTGATTTGGTGTTCTACAGGGTGCTTTATAAGCAAAGTTGTAAAAATCACCACTAATAAAGTACCTTTATTTTTCAAAATATGAAAAAATTCCACCAAGAAAAGTTATTTAGAATGCAATTTTATACCTCTATACCAAAGTTCAGGAATATAAAATTATGTTTTTGAAACTTCCCATTTTTTGCGAATTAAGAGTTGAATTCATATTTAAAGTTGTGTAGGAGCAAATGCTAATCATCTCAAAAAGTAGGCTATTGGTAAATAAAAAATTGAATATACGAGATGTAAGAAGGTATAATGTTAATCGAACTAATTGTAAAACAAGAAACAATTACTAACAGAAGATTAATGAGGTTTAAAAATTATAACAAGTAATAAATGTCAAAAACATAACAGATTCACAAACAAATTAATTATTGACCAATACAAAACAATGTTTACAATTTTTTTATTATTCGACGTAGCTACCACCCACACCCGCACACATTTCGATCCTTCGCCTGAAGTCCTTAAAACTGTTTCGAATATGATCTAACGGTACGGAGTTTACGGCATTTGTAATTCTCTGCTTCAATACTGCTACATCGTTAGGAAGTGGTTCAGCGTAAACCAACTGCTTGAGGCGACCCCATAAAAAGAAATCCAATATTGATAGGTCTGGGGATCTCGCCGGCCACTTGATCGGTCCATTCCTGGCAATCCAATTTTCTCCAAAATTTAAATTCAACCACCGATTAACCATTTCTGTGGAGTGGCCAGGGCATGTTGAAAATGAACTAAAGGCATATCTCTTAAAATATTTAAATGTTCTTCAGAAAGTCTTTCAAGAAGCTGTAAATAAGTGTACTGGTTTAACCTTCCCTCAATGAAATAAGGTCCAATAACTCCAACGTGATAAGAAACGGCACACCACACATTCATTTTTCTATAATATTGTCTTCTACAATGAATTCTAAAATTTGGATTTTCAGAAGCCCAAAACCGACAATTCTGAGATGAAACAACACCATTGGTTGTGAATGTGGATTAATCTGAAAAAATTATGAAATGATGAAAAAATCTCTCTTCCATGATTTTTTCTCCAATGGTCAAACAAAAATCCAACCTACGGCCGTCATCTCCCTCTTCAAGCGTATGTTTATAATTTGCTTTATATGCCCTAATTTTCTTTGCCTTTGGAGTTCAGACTTGCTAATATTAATAAGAGCTGATCTCTCTCTTAGTGGCATCCTAGGATTTTCTATAACAGAGGCATGAGCTATAATAGCCCCAACATTGTCTTCATCATATGCTTTTATTTTTCTTTTCATGTTAAGACCACTACCAGTAGCCAGAAACTTTTAAATTATTCTCATAGCCTGAGTACGTGACAAAGCAGTGTTTGGAAATTTCAAATTAAATTGGTTTACCACTTCCCTTAGCGAGCTTTCACCGCCAATTCCGTAGCATTGCACAATATAAATTTTTTCACTCACTGTGAATACCATTTTCAGTATTTTCACTTAATTTTTTATGCTTGGTTCGTTAATTTGAAACAGAAATTAAGGATAATATTGACTACGTTTGACAGATATGTCAATAATAAATGATAAATGTGTATCCACTGCTTTTCTCATAGCCTACTTTTAGCTTCTACATAACTTTAAATATTAATTCACAAAAAATAATTTTATATTCCTGAAATTTGGTATAGAGGTATAAAATTGCATTCTAAATAACTTTTCTTACTTAGTGGAATTTTTTCATATTTTGAAAAATAAAGGTACTTTATTAGTGGTGATTTTTATAACTTTGCTTATAAAACACCCTGTAGAACACCAAATCAAGTCATTTTTGGTATACTTTAGTTTTACAATAAGCAAATATTCCAAAATTCTAAAATTTTTGGTCCATTACACCTCTTGTTACATCTATCCTGGGACACACTGTATATTTTTTAAGTGCCATCCCCTGAGAAGGGGTGGCATCCACCCCCTATAAAGCCCCTCCACAATATAGAAACTTTTCTGTGAAGCATTTACCATTATACTGCCAAAAATGAACGAAATCCGTTCAATATGACATTATTCCGAAGTTTTGCATATTTTTTACCTCTAGGTACTGTACTATAAAATAAGGGATATAGAGAAGGAGTAATGTTTGTCTAGGCGGCTACGGTTAGTTATATTTCCACGTTTTTTTTGTTATCGTGTTGATTTCAAAAAAGAACGCCAACCTCAACTTTTTTTGAATAACTACTTGATAATAGACCGAATGCATGTAGGCGGCGTCAGAGTCGCGTTTGGGTACTGCAACATAACCTCATTTTCTGTGCATCTTTGTTTACTACTTCTTTAAAAATGCCAAGCAATTGTTGTGTGCCTCAATGCACTTCCTATTAGAGAAAAAATAAAAATTTAAAGTTTCACCAGTTTCCAGTATGCAGCAGTTTTAGAAGAAAGTGGATAGTTGCTCTCAAATTACAAAAAAGCCCATCTAGTGTGTTCAAAACATTTCACAGACCGAATGCATGTAGGCGGCGGGTACTGCAACATAACCTCATTTTCTGTGCATCTTTGTTTACTACTTCTTTAAAAATCCTAAGCTTTTCTTTTAGTTCACCTAAACTATCCATTTTCCGTAGGTTTTAAATAAACAAACTTATTTCAACACATCAAAACTACAAAGCACAGCACAATGACTAGTGTACCCAAAGCCGATCGGTAACCGCCTGGCGGCGAAATATTTTACTAAACCTATGCATTCCTCCTATTACAAGCAAATTTCAGTCTTTTGCGGTTTGAAATACAATAATAATAAATTATTTTAAATAAATTCATTATGCACATGTGCAGCTTTCTCTTTGAATGCCACTGGCGGCTTTATTTAAACAAATAACATACCAATCGAGGGAAAAAATAATGGTCTTTATTTTTTATATCTTGCAGAATTTTGATTTATTGGGCCGTTTTAGAGATATAGCCAATCGTGTGTCGTTGTTGGAAGGCTCCTGCCCCTTTATTTGCTGTGGGGCCTTAAAAAAAAAGAAAATAGCAAAAAGCAAAATAAAGGTCTTGTGCAATCTAGCTCCTACCGTTTTTGAGAAAAAAAAATATATATACGCAGATACTGGTAGCTCCTTTGAGGGGGGACAGGAGAGGCAGGGGGAGCAGGCATGATTTCTTGAGGTGGGTCTGTTCGAAAATCTACTTATTTTGATTAGTTTTATGCATGGTTATAAGGATTTGCTATTACTCAAAAGTGAAAGTATCGAGGCATTTTCGAGACGCAAGTCACTACACTAATAAAATTGCTGCAACAAAACAATTCGACTCGGAATTTATTTTGACTGCACTATAAGGTATTAAACTTTTTTTTAAGGGAAAGCAGAGCTGTCCCATTTAAAGCAAGCTAGAGACAAGGAATATGCTATCCATAGTGAAATAATTCGAAGTTATTTTCTTCGAATGTCTTCGCCAAACAAGAAAAAATATTTACTGAAAATGTTGGATTGTGTTCATTACTTAGAGACCGAGTTGCTCATTATGAATTATATGTCTCGTACCTCAAAAGGGCACGCAGTTGTAGAGTAAGACAATGTTTTTTTAACAGGAGTGGGTAGCTCTTACATCTTGCCCGTCCCTCCACCGTCCCTTCTTGTCCGTTTTTGCTTGTTTTCTAAATTATTCTTCCCACATATTAACTTCTAGAAAATCACAACTTTTTGAAACCTGAACATTTGGGTGGTCAATATTCGCTACACAGTAGATTGCCCGAAGCGGGTTATTCACCTAGATCGTTTTCCAGCATCACGAATCAAATTTCTTACTAGTGAATGAATACTTTTATTATAGCCCAGGAATTTTTGTTTTTGACCCGGAATTAGTTACTGTAAAGCTGAAAATTTGCAGGATTGTAGTTTTGGTCCAGGACAATACGTACCAGAAAGTCCCCTACTCTCCCCCGTCGGCTTCCCTGTTTTTGCGGAGCAACAAGGACCTAAGTCTCAGAAATTGGCTATAAAATGCAGCAGATTTGGGTCGAGAATAATCATAATAGGCCAGGCTAGATAAGGGTTGAACAACAAAATAATTCGTTACAACAAACTGATAACAGAATATTTTAGAACATATCACAACTAAAGAAGAAAAAATAATCCGAACCACCTGAGGTTATCTGGGGTGAAATGGGGTGGGTTTTTAGGGGTGAAAAACGGTTTTTTGCGATTTCTGGGTTAATTACGCATCCTATCGAAAAAAGTTGATTATAAAAGTTGTAGGTAATAAGGAAATCTACAACTTGTGTGGAGAGCATTTTCATCCTAACCTCAAAATTTTTCGACGCAAAAAACCCCCTTTTCGGTTTTTTATTTTTTTCTTCCACAAAAATAATTCGATTTAGCTCAAACTTGGTGAAAGTATACCTTTTGGTGTCCCACATAAGCATTATTTTTTTTGAAGCAAAATATTTAACGGTTGCTGATTAATTGAATTTAAAAAAGAAAAAAACGAAATTTTCAACTGCGATTCCTCATAAAAGTACTTGTCCGATAGAGTTCGGACAGGGCTCATTTTTTTTGTTTTTATGTCTACTTTCAATAAATAAAAAAAATATATATAGTGCAATGGAAAAAATTGCCGGAAAATCGGAAATTCCGAAAAAAATGCCTTTTTTCGTTGTATGTTTTTTAATTATTGTAAAAAATTTGTTATTATTTATTACAATTAATATAATTTTGTAATATCAATATATGCTACAAACAATAAGTAAAATAATTAATAATTAATTTCATTCCTCAACCACGTTTGAATTATTAAACAAACCAAAAAGTATGATCCTGATTTCTATGCCTTCTATTGTAACGGTATTGGTGCGGCGTATAAATAACCGCATTTTACTTATTTGATAATCTAAATATATTTACTTTTAATTTTGATTGTTAATAACTTTTAAATTGTAAAAATTGACAAAAGTTGCTTTGTTAATTTTAATTATTAAACATAATATAAATAATTTTTTATAAAAATAATAAATGTACTTTTTAATACATGATTCTAATATATTTACATTTTGTAGTAAACATACAATTAATAATAATAATAATAAAAATAATAATAATAAAATGGATTTATTTATAATTAAATTTACATCATATTTCTAAACTAAGGCAAAGTCTAGCTTAATAGCTACTCAACTTAACCTTTAACATTATAATAATTTATGTGCGTAGAGTTTATGTCAATTAATAAATGTGTATTTAAAAAAAAATAAATAAAAATAACAAATTCATAACAATATCAATTATGGTAAAGTCCAATGTTATGCCGATGATACTCAATTGTTTTATAAATTTCCTTCTGAAAACCAGGGCTGGCTCCAGGTATTTTGCCGCCCCGGGCACAGTTTCATTTTGCCGCCCCTCTCTTATATAAATAACATTAGGGTCAGGCGTGGTAAAAATGAGACAAAATGACATCTTTCAATTTTTAGGTTGCTTGGAATCGAGTCATATTTAATGCAAGATTGGTATCATATGTAAAAATGACAGGAAAAACTATATTTCTATGTATTTTTTGACTAAAAAGTACCGTTAATTGACAAACAAAAATAAACAGTGTCTCATTTTTACCCTCCAAATGGGGTAAAAAAAGACAGTTGAGGGCAAATGAAAGACACGTGATTTATTCCCATTCTTATTGACGTCGTACAAATGGAAGTGCAAAAATAAGACAGAGGAGGGTTTTTTCTTTTATATGTAATTTATTCAGATTTTTGACTAAACAAGAAGGAGCTTGCAGAAGGGCTAGCTTCTCCTAAATTAGGAAGCTGAAATCAGGCCCCCGTATGGGGGGTCTATTGGGTACTGAGTTTACGGGCCCGGGCTTCCGAGGGGGCCGTAGTGGGGGCCCGCCAGAGACTTTGGAATTTTTTTTTTTTCAAATTTCTCCCTGCCGATCATCAATTATTAAGCGCGGGGGCCTGTTGGCTTCCGAGGAGCCCATAGCGAGGGCCCATCAGAGATTTTGACAAAAAAAATTTTCCCGCTTATCAATTATTAGGTGCGCCAGTGAATTTAGTACCGGGGCCCATGATTTTATGCGGGGGGCCTGGCTGAAATGTGCCTGCTTCAGTTTGCCCATTCGGTCTCTTTAGTCTCTTTTTTGCCCCGCTTTTAATTTTTTCGTTGAAATCAAATTTTTGATGATTTAGCACTAGCAGATTAATAAACTTGATCACAAAATGTGAAGAATGACACTTCTAGTTGACATCTGCCAAATATAGACAATGCAAATAGAGAAACTATAAAATCCCCAAAAAAGTACTAAGGTGCGTTCAAACATTTTTTAAAAGTAAATTAAAGAGTTACTGAATAATATTTTTTCCCTCGTTAACAGTAGGCATAGGACGTGATTGGATAACATAAAACAGTTCTGAATGTACAAAACAAACTTGAATAAAAAATTAAGTTTAATTTATTTCAATCTGGGTTGGATATCACCTTGTCTTTTATTTATCTCGCTACCTGTCCGTTATTTTTTATAAAATTTTAAGACTCACCTACTGAATATTCTTGATGGTTTGTTTTTTAGTTATAAGGTTTACAGCAATTTTTGGAATTTCAGCAATATGATTACTGGATTTAAAAGGGTAAAATAAAATAATTGAAAAAATTAACCGTATGGAAACTTACAAAAAATACCACACCACAGAAATTAGACAAGAAATAAAATCACATATAAAAAACAGGTGTAACCTACTTTATATACAAAAAAAAAACGAACAATAATATATTATTTATATAAAGTTAACATTACTATTACTATATTAGTGAAACAATTGTTTTCTAGCTTTTTTATATTTTTTGGTAACTGTGGATTTGAATTTGCCGCCCCTAGAATTTTGCCGCCCCTAGAATTTTGCCGCCCCGGGCAGCCGCTCGCTTCGCCCCCCCCCTAGAGCCAGCCCTGCTGAAAACACAATAAATATTCGTGATTTAATTAATTCGGACTTAGACTCTATTCATAATTATGCTAATCAAAACAGTATTAAACTAAATGGCACCAAAAGTGCAGTATTGTGCTTTACTTCTATTAAAACACGGGAATACACGAAGGCAAATCTAAAGATCCCTATCAATGGGCAATATTTGCCCATTCTAAATGAAGCAAAAAATTTAGGTCTTATTTTTGACTATAAGATGCGTTTCGCGGATCACGTGGCAGTTTTATTAAAAAAAGTATAATACTCATTGAAAATGTTATATTTTAATATAAGTATTTTAAATTTTAAAGTAAGAAAAAAATTGTGTGAAAATCTTGGGCCCATTTTAAATTATTGCAATATAGTATATCCATGTCTTGATAAGATTACGCAATATCGTTTGCAAAATATGCAAAGTAGCTGTTGCAGATTTGTATTTAAACTCATAAAATACAGTCATTTGTATATAACGCAATCTCGATCTACAATAATATAGATGACCAACTGAAAACAACTTCTGTAAATAAATTTCGCAAAACGATTAAATCTCATTTCCTGTATCTCCAAATTTTATAAGATAGCAAATTGGTTTCTTAGTCTTCAGTTTTAAAAAGTACATTTATTATTTTTACAAAAAATTATTTATATTATTTTTTTTTTAATTTTATTTATTTGTTACGATATCCAACAGGCACAAGGCCCAATTACAGGATAAAGAGAGACAACTACAACTACGAATAAATTAGGATACAAAGATATAAACAAAATTATACGTACAGTAGGTATATATGTCGTAGTCATTTGATGAAATCCGTCATTTCGTGAAAAGCCTAGGCAGTACATGAACTGCCGGCATATCATGTAAATTTTTGACGTTGCACAATCTGCCTAGGCATTTCGTGAAACGCCGTGGTTGTCTCGGCACATGATGTTTAAAGTCGTTCTACACGATCTGCCGCAAATTAGATATTGACTGTTCATGAAGTGACTGATACCAAGCAGATTGTGTTGTGTTGTGTGTTTGAGATTAGGTTAGTTGCCGTTTAAGTCGATTTGTTTGCTCGGAAGCTATGTTGTGCTGTTTGTTTTGTTTATTGTGGAAATTCCGAGTGAGAAAGACTTGTTCAGTGATCATTACAAGGAGAGAAAGATGGGGATGTAATTAATTTTGAGGTTAGGTTCAGATTTATTTGGTACATTTCAGGTTTTAAAGTGCTAGCGAAATTACGAATCACGCATATAATAACTTAAATCTAACCTATACGGTCATTTATTGGGCTTTGCTCCATAATACTATTTGTAATGATCATTGAACAAGTCTTTTTCACTCTTACTTTCCGTAATATACAAAACAAAAAGGCTCAAGTAATAGAACACAATCTGCCAGTCTAATTTGCGGCAGATCATGTAGAATGACTTTAAACGTCAAGTGTCGAGAAAACCACGGCATTGACGGATTTCATCAAATGACTACGACATATATACTTATTTTAGAGTAATATGAAATGGTAAAAAAAAAAATATGGAAAAAAAAAGTGAAAACATGACAGTCTTTAGGATAAACAATTAGTTAATTAAAAACATATTTCTTTATTTGCGATGGGTTAGTGCAAAATATATCAAGTCGACTTTCCAGGTTTGAGTAGTTAAGGTACATTTGATATAGCGGTGAAGACATAAGAATATTTGTTTTGGCAGTGGGGAGATGAAAAAGTTGCAATTTCTTGAGGAAATTCTAGGTACTTTGTATATGATTTTATTGGAGAGTCTGATGCAATCGAGGCGATATTATGTTTAATAATATAAATTGACAAAGCAATTTTTATCAATTTTTACAATTTAAAAGTTATTAACAATCAAAATTAAAGGTAAGTATATGTAGATTATCAAGTAAATAAAAATGCGGTCATTTATACGAAGTACCAATACGGTTACAATAGAAGGCATAGAAATCAGGATCATACTTTTTTGTTTGTTTAATAATTCAAACGTGGTTGAGGAATGTAATTAATTATTAATTATTTTACTTATTGTTTGTAGCATACATTGATATTACCAAATATTATTAATTGTAATAAATAATAACCAATTTTTGACAATAATTAAAAAGCATACAACGAAAAAAGGGCATTTTTTCGGAATTTTCGATTTTCCGGCAATTTTTTCCATTGCACTATATATATTTTTTTTATTTATTGAAAGTACACATAAAAACAAAAAAAATAAGCCCTGTCCGAACTATATCGAACAAGTACTTTTATGAGGAATCGCAGTTGAAAATTTCACTTTTTTTTTCTTTAAATTGAATTAAACAACAACCGTTAAATATTTTGCTCCAAAAAAAATAGTGCTTATGTGGGACACCAAAAGGTATACTTTCACCAAGTTTGAGCTGAATCGAATTATTTTTGTGGAAGAAAAAAATAAAAAACCGAAAAATGGGTTTTTTGCGTGTATCTCGAAAAATGTTGAGGTTAGGATAAAAATGCTCTGCACACAAGTTGTAGATATTTTTATTACCTACAACATTTGTATTTAACTTTTTTTGATAGGATGCGTAGTTAAGTCATAAATCGCAAAAAACCGTTTTTCACCCCTAACAGCCCACCCCATTTCACCCCAGATAAACGCAGGTGGTTCGGATTATTTTTCCTTCTTTAGTTGTGATATGTTCTAAAATATTCAGTTTGCTGTAACGAATTATTTTTTTTTTTTTAATTCTGCTACTTATCTAGCCTGGCCTATAAATGCTTCGGAGAAGCATAACCGTTCATATTTCAAATGTTCCATGCATATTTTGTTCATAATTTTCCATTCTAGTGCTGTCAAAATTTCAAAAATTGAAAAAGTTTCGAAATGGCGCCATTGCGGATAAATGAAGACTCGGAGGGGAAAAAGTATCCGAGTAAACATATCTCTTCATATTTTGGGCTTTCCATTGGTATGTCTACCTTCTTTGTAGCGTCACCCGTTATGGAGCTACGCCACTCCGGCCGCACCCGTCATGCGCACGGTGGAACGACCCTGGCTGCGCTGATGAGACCTGTGGTGAATTCCTGTTTATATATTATTGTGTTTTATAAGATTTATTGAATGAAATTTAATTTGTCAGACTCAAAAAATTACTTTATTCGGCAAGACAATTGACATTATTGATCTACTGGGAAGTAGGGTCGTCCGGATAATCATCCATATCCACTGACTGGCTGTTTTTGCAGCTGGATTTTCTACAGCTCCTGTACATGATGTTACAGTTCAGACCAGAGTTCCTGCACTCGCACCGGATACCTCAGTTCGCCGTGCAGGAAATTAGCCGTAGCAGGCTATTAGGAGGTGGTAGAAACCGGAACCGGGCGCTGGAGTCTTAATTTTCACCCCCAGTCCTCCGTGTTGAGGTTAACGTCTAGCCATTGCTGGACCTGCAAAAGAGTACATGCACAGTAGTTGAGTGCTGCAAGCTTTTCGAGAGATTAAATCTTCACACTATTCTCCCTAACACCCACATCTGGAAGTGCGCGCGGAACGAATGTTGTTCACAGGCAGGGGGGCTTACCAAATCAAAGGAGGCTGTCACCGACTGCTTCACCACGCTCTGGTTGTATCGGACTACTCGTAGCTTGTCCAAGTTCTCCTGCTCACTGCTACACAGAACTTTTTTTCACAAGACCTTTAAAAAATTCTTCATCTTCAGTGTCTCCTCTTTCCACATTAGCCCGAAGTAAAGTTGATAGCCCATCACAACATTTCCATCTTCAAGAGGCAACTTATAAAAAACACAAACGCCTATCTCCATCATGACAACTTAACTACGATCACTCAATATTCCCGCATCAACGAACCGATGCACGCACTCCGAGGACTAGGTTAGGTTAGGTTAGGTTGATATGTGAATGGGCTAGTAACAGACCCTCCACTGAGACCATCTGGTCTATTGTGGCTCACTCCTAATTATACTTCACCCAATAGGTTCAGCTTTTTGATAAAGTCGACTACCTTATTGGGTGACAGGTTGTCCAGATTCTCTGGCAGCAGTTGCCCTTTGCCAAAAAGTGAGAATCTGGTTCTTTCTGCAGCAGGACAGCTACATAAAATGTGCGCTGCCATTTCATCCTCCTCCAGACACAGTCGGCATTCAGCGTTGTCCGCTATTCCGAATATGTGTAGGTGGTGGTTAAGTCTGCAGTGCCCAGTGTATAGGCCAACTAGAGTTCTTAGGTGTAACCTATTTAGCTCTAATAGTTTTTTAGTTCTTGATTTCAAGGGGTATGTGATGAACTCCTTTGAATGAACTAATCCTGGTAGTTCTTGTCAGTACTGGAGGATTTCCCCCTCAGTCCAGGCCAAGATGGTTGTTTTCGCAGTGCTTGTCGATATGCCAAGCACTGGCTCCGGTTCGACAAATTTTGATACCGCACCTCCCTGGCTAAGGAGTCGGCAACTTCGTTGCCCTCCAAGCCAGAATGGCCCGGTATCCAGACCAGAGTTAATTTATTGTATCTGCCCAATCGGGCTAGAGCCTTTTGGCAGTTCCAGACCAATTTAGAATTGCAGCGATGTGAGCCAAGAGCTTTGAGAGCTGCTTGGCTGTCTGAAAATATTTTTATTGATCTGTGTCTAAGATGCATCTGCTCAAGCCTCCTTGTACACAGTTCAATGGCATGAACTTCTGCCTGAAAGACAGTCGCATAATTACCCAGGCTCGAAGTGATTCTTACCTTTGGGTTGTGACTGTATGCTCCAGCTCCAACTCCCTCAGGGGTTTTGGAGCCGTCTGTAAACCAACAGATGTCTGCTCTTTGTAGGTCAGTTTTGTTCCGATCCCATTCGTCTCTTCCAGGAAAAAGGACGGTAAAAGGCAGTTCATAGTTGGTCGCGGTAGGCATCACATCTGAAAGCATTCCCAGCATGCCATGACACTCCATGTCATCTGGCAGCCTGTTGCGTTCCATGATGCTAGCCTGCGGCATATTATTTGCCGCTTGTTGAAGTCTATATGTTGCCCACCTGGCCTCTCTCTCCAAGTAGATGTGGAGAGGAGGTAGATCCAGGAGGATTTCCAGAGCTGCTGACGGTGTGGTACTTATCGCATCAGTTACTGCCAGACATACTTGTCTCTGTAGACCAGAGAGTTTGGCTTTGGTCGTTTGTTGTAGCCCTTTCGACCACCAAACTATGGAGGCATACGCTACCATTGGTCTTATGACCGTAACGTATAGCCAGTATATTTGTTGGGGACCTATCCCCCAGGTTTTTCCACAAATTCTGCGACATGTCCACAAGGAGAGTCGCGCCTTGTGGATTACCTTTTCCAGATGGGAGTTCCAGTTGAGTGATTTATCTAGTGTAACACCTAGGTATTTCACTCCCCCCGCAAATGGAATAGTTTCACCTGCTAAGGAGGGCGGCACTAAATTATTCAGCCTCCTTTTTCTGGTGAAGGGTACTATTACAGTTTTGTGGGGGTTCACAGTCATCTGCTCCCTCTCACACCAAATATGGACTGTATTTAGCACCTCTTGAAGGGTATTAGAGAGTACCTCTTCAGATTTTCCTCTAACCATAATGACTAGATCGTCCGCATATGCTTGAATCTCGGCTTCCCACAGAGAGAGAGTGGCCAGCAGATCATCCACAAACAGTGACCATAAAAGGGGGGAAAGAACCCTGCCTTTTGGACTCCCTCTTGCGGCCCTGAATCTGACTGTTTCTCCCTGTGGAGAAGTCGTTATGATCCTGTTTTCAAGCATAGCTTGAATCCAGCCAGTTATAGTTACCTCAACCCCTCTAGCAGCCGCAGCTGTGTATAGGGAGTTAGGCAATGCATTGTTGAATGCTCCTTCGATGTCAAGGAATGCTGCCACTGAATCTCTTTTTCCTCAAGAGATTGTGTGATTTTCCCGACCAGGTTATTTAGTGCTAGTTCTGTTGATTTGCCGGGTTGATAGGCATACTGGTGAACATTCAGAGGATAGGTGCTCAGGATGTTTCCATCCAGAACCTTTTCTAGGCCTTTCAACAGAAATGATGTCAGGCTGATGGGTCTTAGCGATTTGGGACTAACACAGCAACTGAACTAAGAAGGCATAGCTCGCCGTGCGCCTGCTTGTTTAGACTAGACGTGATTGATGCAACAATGAACGCTCTTAAATGTCCGGCAACACTCGGAGTGGCATAGCTCCATAACGGGTGATGCTACATAGAAGGTAGACATATCAATGGAAAGCCCAAACTATGAAGAGAAATAATTATTCGGGTACGTTTTCCCCTCCGAGTCTTCATTCATCCGCAATGGCGCCATTTCGATTTTTTTTTTAATTTTTGAAATTTTGATACAATACAATACTTTGACTACAATCTGCAAATTTTCAGCTTTACAATAATTAATTCCGGGTGGAAGCGATATATTGTCTAAAACTCCTGTGCTATTTGTTGTTTTAATTTCTTTTATTCCCTTTTAGTAGGTGCGATACGCCGCATAATAGGGCGAATACGGCACTTCAACTCCACAGGTGTCATTTGGAACGGTTGGTCCTTACACCAAAGAGATTTATTTTCGAATTAGACGCGTCAACATTTTCCCTTAGGAACTAAGATGGCGGACATTTTTTGAAAACATTTTTTTAATTACAATAACTCACTCATATTGGCGCAAAATATATGTTTGAAATATGATCTTTGGTTAAATTAAATCTGGCGAATATGAATACCGGAACACGGTGTCTATTTTCCACTAGAAAGCAAAATGGCTGCTATATTTTAATCAAAATACACTGTACAATTAAAAAAATATATATATAAATATTTTCAAATTGAACATGTTGGGATGGTATTCGGCTGTTTTTTGCATCCTGGCGCAATTATGAATCCTCTTTTCTCATAGGAAGATACAAAAAACTATGTACCTATCTACTTATTTCTAATTTTAAACGTCGCTAAAAATTATTGAATAAAATGTTACAGTCACCCAGTAAATTGAACTTTATTACCTGATATCGATATTGCGGTCGGTGTAAAAATAAACAAAAAACGAATTCAAACGTAATAATAATTTTTAGCCAATTTTTTTGTTAAGTTAATTTGGCTCCTTCCCGCCCAGTCTTTCAATTGCCAAGGCGCTGCGCATCGTGAATGTCCGGCTGGCTCAGGGTTGGGCGTCAGTTATTTAAATTTTTCACTAACAAATTATATTTTTTAGTCAGAAAAGGACCCCGCAGAAACCTTAGGTAAATTGGCTCTCAATTAAATTGTCTGAAATTGAGATATGTTATAGTTTATGAAGTCCTGATCAAAAGTTCTCATCGGCCCAACCCAAAGTCATGACTATATTTTGACTTAGAGACGAGATAAGGTTCACTGATTCGCGATTTTCATATAACTTATAAATATTCTTTAAATACATATATGAATATTTTATAAGTTATATACCATACCATCATATATTTTCTAAAGCATGTTTGGTAAGCCTATGAGCATGCCAGAAACATGCGATGGCATATCCTCTTTGTAGTAAGTGTGGCATGTGGTACCTTATATTTAAGTGATCGAGTAATTTTGTAGCATCGCGATATCCAAGGTCTACAATAAGAATATCTCCAACCTGGAACCATTCCCTCATCCCATTAATGTCTCGGTCAAACTCAGCTCGCAACAGTTTTGCATTGTTATTGCGACTATCGGAAAAGTAAGGTCCTTGAATGTCAAGAATTTTGCCAGGTGCCACTATCATGATCGGTTTCACTAAATGATACCCTTTAAATGAACAAAAGGATTGTCTTAACACTCTATCTAAAGTTTCTGCTCTTTTCATTTTTTAGATAGGTACCATCAACATATGCTATAGCCTTCCTCATGTTTGGTTCTCGATTATATAATGTGTTCGCAAAATCGGTTACATGATTTTGAATATAATCATCCCTTGTAATTGCATGAAAACCAATATTATGAGGCACAAATCTCAATAACAATGATCTTACTTTACTAATTATATAACTTACTGATTGACGGGTAGAGTATTTAAATATGACTTTCAAAAAATCGTCAGAAACTCCTTGTCTCATTTCTGTTAAAAATGTTATAAGACCTTTTTTTTTTTATATATTCATTCCCTCCTTGTCTGGGAACTCTGTCGCAAAATATGAAAAGCTCACGAAACTGCTCTTTAGTCAATGAAGTCGAAACTTTGAAATCATTTTCACTAAATGCATCTTCATCTTCATATTTAGAAGACTTAAGAGTTTTATTTTTAAGTTCTTGAATAACTGCAGTTCTTTTCCATTTATAACGTATGGTCTGTTAACAAATCTCAATCCAGCGTGTAATACTCTAATGAGAAATCCATTTTCGTTTAAATGATTTTGACACGATCTGACACAATTCGGAATATAAATATTTGAAATCACAAATACATCAACTCGAGTTATTAAGGAAAGTCTATTAAATAAATAAATAAATAAATAACGTCTTTATTTCTCTTTGTTATAATACAATATAAGTTATTATTTATTGTGATGGCGACGTTCGATTTCTCGTTCTTCCACGCAACCATCAATAAGATATTATTCACATTATTTGTAAATAAATAAAACAACACAATGATGTCTTTTCATACAAAAAGTTTACAGGGGTACAGAAAAAAAAAGAAGAAGAAATAAGAATTACGGCCTTTGTTGTAGTAGATATTTTTTTATATTTTTCCGAAATGAAACTACGCTGGAGCATATTTTGATGTCAGGGGGGAGTTTATTATAGACTTTCGTAGCATTATAAGAAAAAGATTTTTGGAATTGCGAGGTTCTGTGCTTAGGAACAGTGTATAGATTGCAGTGTCGTGTGTTGCGACTATGCGCGTTTGAGCCTTTCAGTAGTTTATTGTAGAGATATGTTGGTTCCCGATGTAAGTTTATTTTGAATGTTAAACATGATAAATGAAGTAAGAACCTTTCTTGTAATAGGAGCCAACCTGACTCTGCAATTTTCGCGGAGATATGCTCAAACTTCCTAAGACTATAACAGTAACGAATACAGAAATTCTGAATTTTTTGTAGGCTTAGGCGGTCTCGCTTAGTTAATGCTGGCCAATAGAGTACGTCGCAGTAGGAAAGAGTCGACAAGATCAAGGAGTCACAGAGCTTGAGTTTTACACCAGGGTCTAGTACATCTTTATGCATATAAAAAGATTTAAGCTTACCATATGATTTTTTAATTAAGTAGTTTACATGCTTCGTAAATCTGAGCTGCACATCAAAATAAATACCTAAGTTTTTGCATTCTTGTTTGGGAGTTAACTTTTGTCCATTTAGGGTAATATTGAACAATGGGTTATTTTCTATTAAAACATTTTGAGTACCAAAGACTAGTAACTCGGTTTCTTTTTTCGTTCAGAACTAAACTATTAGCACTTGAAACATTGGTAATAGTATTTAGATCGAAATTAATATTATTTACTGCAGTGCCTATTTCAGTAAAGTCGAACGAAATATATATTTGAGTATCATCAGCATATTGATTGATGAACATTGCATGTTTGGAGAAAATTGCTGAAGTCAGAGGTATAGATTGAAAAAAAAAGAGGGCCTAAAATACTGCCTTGCGGAACACTAGCATCGACCGATTTAAAACTGGAAAACAGGCCATTATTTACAATACGCTGGTATCTATGACTTAAGTAGTTTTGAAAGAATAGTAAAGCACTGCCACTTAAGCCAAAATATTTAAGGTTTTTACAAAGAGTCTGATGATTCAAGGTGTCGAATGCTTTACTGAAGTCTAACAAGATTAAGCAAGTATTACATTTTCTATCATTAGCTCTAAAAATGTCGTCTGCAATGTGGGCTAATGCAGTGGTTGTACTATGATTAGCTCTAAAACCTGATTGGATAGTAGTAAACTATTATTTATTAAATATTTGTTTAGTTGGTACCCCTTCAAGCAATAGCGTAAGTCAGAAACGCGATATTCCAGCGACGGGCTCTTCTGAGGAAATAAGGAGCCCGTTCACCCCAAACGGGTGAACGGGCAGGGAAAGGTTTTTAAGCTGTTCAAAAACGGTTAGACCTAGAAGCATGAAATTTGCCAGAAATACTCTTTATTTTAATCTATTAGATACGAGCTAGACGAAATTTCGATTTTCACTTTTTAAAGGGGTGAAAACGGGGTGGTAGATGGTCTAAAGGGTACCCGTATCTATGAAATCGCGTAAGTCAGAAACGTCAGAAGCGGTATTCGACGGTTTTCAAAAAGGGATTCCCCGCCCCCGAACGGGCGAACAGGGAGAGGGATGTTCTTAAGCATGAAATTTGACACATACCCGCCCATGTGCTCTCTTATCGATTAAAATAATATTTGTTTTCGTTTAACCCGCTCTAACACAAAAATAGACAATTTGCGATGCGCAGTGTGTTTCCCCGATTACTAAAGATGCGCAGTAGGTTTCCTCGAGTACTATGGATGCGCAGTGGGTTTCCTCGAGCACTATGGATGCGCAGTGGGTTTCCTCGAGTACCATGGATGCGCAGTGGGTTTTCTCGAGCACTATGGATGCGTAGTGGGTTTTCTTAAGTACAATGAATGTACAGTGGGTTAGTATGTCAATTTCATAATTACACGGGGATGAAGTTTCACGCGGACGAAGTCGCGGGCATCAGCTAGTCTATCTATATATATTAAGGAATACCCTGACTGACTGACTCACTGATCTATCAACGCACAGCTCAAACCGCTGGGTCTAGAAACTTCAAATTTTGCGTAGAGGTTCCTCGAATGGCGTAGGCATCCACTAAGAAGGGATTTTTCGAAATTCGACCCCCAAGAGGGGGAAAAGGGAGGTTGAAATTTTAGGCTTTTTTTACTTTTTTTTAACGAAATGGCTAAAGAAAATCTAAGTATTAATGGAGAAGTTGTACAACATACTGTTGTCCCAATTGTAGGTGTCGGGGCCTGTTTATTCCGTACCTTTTCATTCTTAATGTACGGCTCACAAGGTTACTAAACAAATAGTCAGAATCAGCTACGTCGCATTTGTATCCCCTAAAATCTATCTTGGCAAACAAAGCACGTAACTAAATTATTTCGAAAAGCCATGTCTAATTAAAGTTATAGATTAAAGTATACAGTTTTAATTAATTGACAGACTGTCAAATAATAAAAACAGGCTTATATACACATGACTGAATTTATAATTATTAAATACGCATTGAATCAGTGAACCTTATCTTGTCTCTAAGTCAAAATCTAGTCATTACTTTGGGTGGGACCCATGAGAACTTTTGATCAGAATCTCATTAACTATAACATATCTCAATTTCAGACAATTTGACTAAGAGCCAATTTACCTAAGGTTTCTGCGGGGTCTTCCCACAGAACATTTTTGCTCTTTTGACTTAATTTTTGTGAGATAGGAAACAACGGAAGTTATGTTTCACCAATGATAATTTTCAATATTTACAGCCCTAATACGAATTTTATATACGACAAAGACATATTCTTGGATCATAATAGAATGTTAGACCCAGATGCTTTGAAACAAACGATTGAGAATGATTTGGAATGGTTTACTACTATATCACCTCGCAAACAAGTGCATCTAATCATAGGTAATACACTATATTCCATTCAATAATACTTCAGAAAATCTTGTAGTCCAATCAATAAATGCCCAAAGGGGGGTAAAGGACACGGAGGGGGGAGAATTTTCCTCTTCAGGAATGTGTTGGTGGTAGTTAGGAGATAAACATACTAAAAGTCCCCGCCCCTAGCCCTCTCGCTTCAGGGGGAGGGGGGGTGCTAAGGTCCCCTTTTTTCAGTTTTTCGCTTGTAACTCGGAAACGATGCGTCACACAGTGGGAAATTTATGGCTTCTTTGGACAACAATTGAGAATCGATTGCAGTAATTTATTTTTTAATTAATCGTCGAGAGCTGTAGTTTACTCTACCACTGCTACAATTTGGAAAAAGTTGATTCTTATTTTTACTTTTGACCATTATAGTGGAAGTAAGTAGTCGGAAGAGTATACAAAATCCCCCTGAGGTCGTCACAATTCACTTTTACCATTGTCCTTGATCAGCATCCTCGAAAAAGGGAGATAAACGTCTTTAACAAGAAAAAAAAAAGAAACAATTTTACACTCCCTGACAGGGTAGTAGTCAGGAATCAGGAGCCACTAAATCGATCATAGGGTGTGAACTCGAAGATATAGTTTTTAAAAAATACATACATTATCCGAAATGACCTTGCGGATCTGAATCCAGAGGGCGCCATTCTGTCCGCGATTGCAAAAATGCGTAAAAAAATTTTTTCCGAAAATTTTTGTGTCACTAATTATTGATTAATTTTATATTCCCACCGCATTTACAATCTTATTTTTTAACATTTCTTAATTATTTTCCAACCAACGGAAAGCTTATTCTTTCTAGATTCCGGTGCTGCTAAATACTTCTCATAATTGTTGTTAACAAATGCTACAGAAATTGTTTAAACAAAGAGAGCCCAAAGAGTGCACGGTAAATTTCAGCATCGAGACATTTTTAAAACTATTATCGATAGATGCATACTTCTATGACATGAAATCTGCAAAACATAATGGAGCAGTTTTTAGAGAAAGAATTATCTACATTGCGTTATTGTTGTAAAAGATACGATTATTTTTGTACAGCACGCGTTGTAATCCGGCTCGTCTTTTGGTAGATATACAGTGTACATGTATGTCTGGCATTGCCTCGCTCTCTTTAGGCTTGTTGACTACCTGCTGAGGTGTAGTGTAATAACAAAAAAATCTTATGAGTAGCGTATACAGTAACTGTGTTGTTTATAAATTCATGTAAAATATATTTAAAATAATTTTTGTATTAGTTTAATAGCCTGTATATTTCCATTATTATTGCAGAGTATCCGATGAAATTACAAAAATAATAGCGCAATTGCATTTTTCTCATCATAATCATAATGAAGCCGACACTAGAATATTTGCGATCATCCTATATTATCAAATCTGGAGTATGGTAGAATAATAATAGAAGCTACAACAGATATTTTTGTCTTATCCCTGTATTTTGTGTCTAGAATAATGGTGTCGTAGATTTGATGTATTTATTTATACCGATTCATCATGCTGTGCGAGAATTAACTATAGAGAAGACAATAAGTGCTCAAATGAATTTGGGTAATTTATTTTTGTGCATTTATGCTTTGACTGACTGTGATACAGTCAGTTTTCTATTTAAAAAAGGAAAAACTAACGCTGTAAACAATGTTTAAGACATACAGAAGATAAAGAACTACAAAGAATACTTCAACGATTTCATTACTTTTCAAAATCTGGCCCGGTATTTTTTTAAAAACCGCTGGAAGGAATTCACTACTTCCACATCCAGATTTTCCATCCATGTCTCTCAGAATGAATAATTTTTTTATGTGGAAATAATTGTTTATGGAACTTTAATAATATAATTTTTGAAATCGTCTACCCCCAAAAACCCATAAAACGATATCCCTCATCGGTAGTAGGGTGGAGGTGGTGAAAGAGGGGTGGTACTGGGGGTGGATGAAGTAAAAAAATATTCTGAGGTTTTTGATTCTTGTACACACTCTAAATCACAATTGTTTAATTCCTTTAATAATGGAGTGGGGGTGGTAATGGGGTGGCTAATGCCAAAAAAACTTTTGAGACCTTATAGCTTCTCTTGTAAATACTAAATACCAATTTTATGAACTCTTTCCTGCTTGATTTATCTATTTACTCCAGTTTACTCCCCATCCCTTCAACGGAATAAGATGAAAATATAATCTAGTTCCAGATCACCTTAAAATACATACGCGTACGTACCAAATTTCAAGTCAATAACTTAAAACGGTTCCAGAGTAATCGTGCGCACAAAAAACATTACAGACAGACACATCGACAAACAGAATTTTTTTTCACTCAAACTTGAAATCTCGACGTTTTATGACATTCTAAGCCTATTTAAACAATAAAACCTTTCAAATTTTTTCTTGTCGTTACTATACTTCCACTGGATGTGGAAGTAAATGTTATATGGTCGACGATAAGTCTGATATAAGGAATTTATCGCCTACCGAAGATTCTTTTTATCAACATATGTTGAGAGCTGCGTATCAAATTATTCTGTGGAAGAGTGCAACTGAGATAAACCCAGAAATTCCCGATCCAATTGATTTTGGTTGGGATTTGAAAAATAACGTACTTATTCCTAAATTAATAACTATAAATGTTCGTCCCAATATAACTTCTCAAAATGTATTTTGTAAATGTAAATTTAAAAAATGTATCGGAAACTGCAGTCGTAGCAAAGCTGGGTTGGAATGCATAATAGATTGCTACTGAGAGGGTAAATGTATTAGCTGTTAATTTAGTTTAAGTATAATGTATGTATGTATATTATTATTTTTGTATTTCTATTTCTCAAGCACAAAAAGTAAATTTAAGTTCATATAATTAGTTATATGGTTTTCTGTCTCTAATCAATATTTTAAGTTAAAATATAATAATTTTGGTTCTCAAGTAAACTAATCTTTAAATACCTTCGTTTTTTTTTCATAATGACAAATGATAATATTTACGTATAAGTAATACGCATCGTAATTTTTTTGCAATCACAGTATATTGTCAGCAAGTTACCGATCGGCCACAGCCCGCGAACGTGTCAGCCAAAACGATAGCGGAAATAACGGAGCGCTGTACAAAAATAGTCATATCTTTTACAACAATAAAACAATGCAGATAATTTTTTCACCAAAAACTGCTCCATTCTATTCCGCAAATTTCATATCATAGAAGTATGTATCTATCTATAATAGTTTTTAAAATGTCTCGATACTGAAATTGACCGTGCACTCTTCGGGCATGCTTTGTTTAAACAATTTCTGTAGCATTTGTTAACAATAATTTCGAAAATTATTTGGCAGTACCAGAATCTAGAAGGAATAAGCTTTCCATTAGTTTGAAAATCATTAAGAAATATTAAAAAATAACCCTGTAAATGAGATGGCAACATAAAATCAATCAAGTTTCAGTGACACAAAAATTTTCGGAAAAAATTTTTTTATGCTTTTTTGCAATCGCGGACAGAATGGCGCCCTCTGGATTTAGATGCGCAAAGTCATTCCAGATAATGTACATATTTTTTCAAAAGTATATCTTTGAGTTCACACCCTGGCATTTTAGGAGCGTCTTTTGAGAAGATTGATTCCCGACTATAGATTCCGGCGTTTGCGGTCTATTACCTAACATCACCTTTCACCATCCTTATATCCCCATGAAGAAACAAAGAATCCCTGCAAGAATAGTCGATGCCAAGCTGTCATATGAGAAATAAGCAAAAAGAGGTGGTTTTTGGTCGTTAAAGAGGGTGCGCATGACTAAAAACTTTTTTCACCCTATTATTCGTGTTCAGCACCTTCGAATACGGGGGGGGAGGTTTCATAACTTTAGCACTATTTTGCAGACTCTTCCGATTCCTTACTTCCACTATTATGGTCAAAAGTAAAAATAAGAATCGACTTTTTCCGAATTATAGCAGTGGTAGAGTAAACTACAGCTCTTGACGATTACTTAAAAAATAAATTACTGCAATCGATTGTGAAATGAGGCGCGTCTCAATTTTTCTCCAAAAAAAGCCATAAATTTCCCACTGCGTGTCGTACGGAAAAAAGTATTGTCTACAAAATTAAGGGTAATTAAATTTACTACAAGAATGTCGTTTTCTTCCTAGGTGTTATAGTTTCCGAGATATTCGCTAGCAAAAATTGATAATTTTCAAAAAACTTTCTTTTGGCTCACGTTTTTCGCCAAACTTCTAACTCCTCAGCCTTTTGTTTTACAAAAACGTCGTCATAGAGGAAGTTGTAGAGCATTAAATTTCTTTCAAAAAAATATATATACTTACTAAATACCTAATATGATTTTTTTTTTTTTTCGCATACTTTGGTACCGCAGGTGGCTTTGCATTTGTAGGAGGCAGGAGGCGAATGTTTTTCTGGTCATAAGTAGATCCTAATTTGTTCTATACTTGAGTAAAATTTGATTCAAATCGAAAACAAAATAAAAAAGTTATGAGGGTGTCTTCATCTTAAGTGAAACACACTGTATATTTAAGAAAATGTACAGAATTCGACAAAATATTACGTTAGTAAATACGTCGAGTGTTGTAAAATAAAGATTGTTTTGTAAATGTATTTCCGAGTTATAAGCGAAAAAACTGACCTTTCCACCCCCCTCCGCCCCTGAAGTGGCAAGGCTAGGGGAGGAGATTTTTAGTATGTTTACCTCTAGTCTATATGTAATGAAGGAAAAATAGTGTAAATATTTCGTGCGAAGACGAGATTACCTCCCCACCCTGTTTTCTAGGGTGCTGAACACGATGGAAGTGGTGGGAGAAGTTTTTAACTACCGCAACCCCCTGAAACGGCCAAACACGGCCCCTTTTATGGGGATCCTTTTATGTTTTCATATATAAACGGGTTGGGTTACACGTTACGGGGTTACAAAGTAAGCGGAATCCAGACAGCAGGCCTAGGGGGTTGATAAAACCCTCCCGAGAGGTGGAAAATCTTTTTTTTTTTTTTAATGATTCGGTTCAAACGCTTAACCCCCGTTTTCTGTGTCGCTGATCACGGGAAAAATATTCATTTTTAGCTTCAACATCTCTTGGAAGGGTTGAAGCTACCACCTTCTCTTTCGTGAAAAATGAAGTGATATGCACAGGAATAACGATCATGTGCCGACAAACCTATAAATCCTGGATAGCAAGCTTTCTGGTGAGTGAGTGAGGTGACTTCTGCCCGTTTGAGAGATGCGGAGGTGTTGGAGCTAAAAATTAATATTTTTTCCGTGATCAGCGACCTCGAAAACGGGGGATAAGCGTTTTGAACCGAATCACTTGAAAAAAAAAGATTTTCCACCCCTCGGGAAGGTTTAATCAACCCCCTAGGCTTTCTCCCTGGATTCCACTTACTCTATAACCCCCTTCCATGTTATTTCAAGTATAACCCAGATCCGTTTATATATTAAAACAAAAAGGGATCCCCATAAAAGAGGCGGTTTTTTGTCGCTTCAGGGGGTTGTGGCGGTCAAAAACTTCTCCCACCACTTCCATCGTGTTCAGCACCCTCGAAAACGGGGGGAGGAAGGTAATCTCGTCTTTGCACGAAATATTTACAAAAAACTCGTCAAATAATGCTTCATTACATATACTACTCCTAACTACTCCCAACACATTCCTGAAGAGAAAAATTCTCTCACTTCTCCATTTCCTCTACCACTCCTTCGTTGACTGGACTATTAGAGTGTATAATTCGTGTTTTTCAGACCTATTGAGGCGAGCAGGTGGCAACGTCAGGAAGTCACTATACGTACCTTTGCTGAGGAAATACAACGAAACTCTCAGGGGAATCAAATTAGATCCAGCAATATATAACGCGCCATTCACTAAGGCAGTTATTAAAAATACGGTAAACCCAGACTACGAAAATTACAATCCATATCATCCAGCATCGATTGAAGTGGAAAAACAGAGGAAGAAATGGGATGCCATGATAAGTAAATATAGATTGGAGGTAGAAAAAGAGGAGAAAAGGCTGACAAATCAGCCCGAAGAACTGACAAGTGCTAATAGTAAAAGGAGCGGTAAATCTACAAAAACGGACAAGTCAGACAAGTCGCCCAAATCAAGTAAAAGTGAGAAAGGCAAGGGCAAAGGCAAGCCAGAAGATGAATTAGACTGGGTAATATAGACAAACCTCCGCAAGTTTTGCATCGCCCAACATTTTATCAAAACCGTGTCAACCAAACACGCTTGCACCCTAAAATAAGAGCCAGCAAAAATATTTCCGAGTCAAAAATTTTCATAAATAGGCCAGTCATTTTAGTTGAAAATATCAAACTAATTGTAAAAGAAATAAATTAAGGTTTTTTAGACTTAGAATAATATCCCCCAATAGTCCGGTAATTTTAGATTAAAAAATAACGATTTCTGGAAAGTTTTGGGACAAGCCAAAAATTAGTCTACCTCCTACAGAATTTCCTCAGGAATTCGAAAAAAATAGTGTTGACCACTCAAAATGGCGGCTTTAATGGTTATTTAACTTTTTGTAAACAAAATGAATTTTGCAACTTACTTGTTTGCTTATATCTTCGCTTCTAAAGGTCATAGAAAAACGTTCCCGTCAATTTCTTTGTCATGGGTTCCCCTATAAGGTAGGTATAATGAAAGAACGAATTTTTGATTGTTAAGAACATTTTATGACAAGAAACTGAAAAAATTGAATTTCTCGATCGTCGAAATTTGAAATACTGTAGAAACAAATATAAAATCTGTATGTTAACGATATTATGAGAAATAGTACATATTTTTACCCTTAATGAAATGCACTTTGTTCCGTTGCAAAATATTAATTAATTTTTTTGCAATTAATTTATAAAAAAAAAATTCAAACTTATACTAAAAGATCATATTAATATTTTACAGTTCTGTTTCGGTAGAAACATTGTATTTGACGTACATTTACATAATCAAAAAGAATACTGCAAAAAAATTTTAATTTGTGACTTTTTTACGCAAAAAATTAATTTTGCAACTTAAACAAATGTAAATATCTCAGTGGATTTTGCATAAAATTTATTGCAACTAACGGCATTTTAATTGTCATAAAAGAACACGAATTAAAAAAAAAATTGCACCGATGCTTTGAAGCCGAGATATGAAGAATTCACGTTTTTTGCGATTGCGGCGAAATTTGAAAATATTTTTACTTGAAAATTTAACTGATTATTTCACTCATTAACGCTATAGCCAATGAGAGCCCGTTTTTTCAAAACATCGCACCAATCAAACGTCATTATTAGTGGTAATTCAAGCTAGATCGGCTTTTGACAGGACCAACATGCAAAATTTATCGCTCTAATTTTTTAGGTCGCTGCAGCGGCAAATATGCGAAAATTTTTTGACGTTTTTGTCGTGAAATATTTTTGGCAAATAGGGCAACTCGAGCTTTTAAGTTTTATCTATAAATATCTTCTCTAGCTTATTATTAATTGTTAACGTACTTACCTTGTAAATTGTAATATTGTATTATGTAGTAGCAAACAAAAACACACCTCAATTCCAAAGCGAATCTTGTCTGAAATATATAGGCTGTAACTTTTGCCTATCTGTAACTATTTCAGTTTTCCTAGTGTTAAATCAGGTAACAATTACACACAAAGATTGTACTTAATATACCTAGCTCATAATACAGGAACAAGTCAAGCACAGCTTTCAATAGCTCAATAACGTAGTTACAAAGGTAAGCAAATCATTTATTATAAATGTCAAGTACACATTCGCTCTGGAACAAACTAAAAATGTATAGTACTTACATATTATGGTAATCTACCAAAAAGTAACTCGTTGAACCAAAGCTGTGCATCAAACATTATAATTTGTTGTATTTAAAATTCTCTTTGCTTAACAAAGCAAACCTCAACATAATTCATAAACTTCGTAAGTTAAAAGTGAGGATTAAATACGTAAATATGAGTCGATGAACATTTATTTATTATGGAATATAACTTGTAGCGCTAGATGGCGCTCTCTATGTCAATCTCGGAACCATGGGTGTATATTTTATTTGGGCGAGACATCGGTACTAAAGTAGTGCTCTCTCTATCGTTCCTCGTCGTATTGCACCTCAGAAACGCCTGAAAGGTGTTAAGCCAGTCTATATATTATAATATCTAAGGTTTCAACTCGTTTTATTTACTAGTTGCCATGGAAACGTCACTAGATTATTTTAAAATATAGCGAATCTCCGTTGTTTCTACTGCGTTTGTTTCAGATTTGCTGTTTTGACAATATGAGTCGGTTTGGAAATATTTCTGTATATCAAATTAATGATGAAATTGAAAATAAAGGTCAGTAAACTCCAAAAAGTGACAAGAAAACGTCTGAAGGCAGTTAATGAGAAAACATAATATTGAAGATGTACTTAATGAATTATTTATTCGTGAAATATTCTCCTCAAATACCACTCGTGCTTTAAATTTTATCTAAAAATTTTTTCTCAAGCTAAGTCGCCCTTAGTTAATATAACTCGTGCAAATTGGCAGTTTATTATCAAAGATTAAATCCCTCCCGCTAAAGCGGTCGGGATTTAATCAGATAATAAACTGCCAATTTGCACTCGTTATATTACCAGGCAACACGCTTTCGAAAAAATTTTCGATAAAATTTTAAGCACTAGTGATATTACATACGAATATATCTCGGAGTGTGTGTCATGACATCACTTACAAAAAGTGCCATGTCTATATATCCAGATGGGCCATGGAAAAAAAAATTGAGAAAAGTTGGTGCTCGCGCTCACGCTAGATGCCAGATTCCCCTCCCCCTTCACTGCTAGTGGCGTACTTGGAAAGTTTTACCGCGGCGACAGCTTTATTTCTCTTTTTCTCGGCTTCAGGGATGGCTAGATGGACGTTTTTTTTTAATGCAACTTATTTTTTTCTTAGCTTTCCGATTCTTCGATTATTTTTCAATTATTCAATTACGTTGCTCCGCAAAAATAATTTGTAATACAGCGGCTTTATTATTTTATTTTTATAGATAAAATAATTTCAGTAGTTTATATCAAACATCTTATAATTATTTCCACATTCAGTGGAAGTATAGTAACGCAAAAAAAAAAAATTGTAAAAATTTTTATTGTTCAAATAGGCTTAGAATGTCATGAAATGTCGAGATTTTACGTTTGAGCAAAAAAGTCTGTCGCTCTGTCGGTCGGTCCGTCTGTAACTTTCTGTGCGCACGATTACTCTGGAACCTTTAAATACTTGAAATTTGCTACATGCATGTATTTTAACGAGATCTGGAAGATTATATTTTGATCTTATTCCGTTGAAGGGTTGGGGGAAATGGGGGTAAATGGGTAAATTAAGCAAGTAAGAGCCCATAAAATTGGTATTTGGTATAAATAAGAGAAGCTAAGGTCCCAAAAAATTTGTTGGCATTAGCCACCCCCATTACCACCCCCACCCCATTATTAAAGGGGGTGATAAAAATAAAATTGTGATTTAGTGTGTATACAAGAAGCAAAGGCCTCAATTTTGTTTTTTACGTCATCCACCCCCACTGCCACCATTCCCACCCCCACTACCGATGTGACATATCGTTTTATTGGTTTTTTTTTCGTTGTGGGAGACTTGGATAGAAAATTTGGATGTGGAAGTAGTGATTCCTTTTGCAGCGTTTTTTTACAATTTTATAAACATCCTATAATTTAATCAATCACGCATTATTGTTATGTTATGAATTAGATGTTTATTTCGCTGTTTAAAACAAATTAAATCAATATTGATGTCTGTCAGTTTAAATTAAATGAAATGCAAGAAAGTGAGGAAGTTATTGAAAATGTTGATATAAATAATGACGATTATGACAATGATTGTCTGTACGCAGAAATGCGAGACAAAACGGACAGCGAGTCCGACACAGGAAATCAACCTAAAAAAAAAAACGAGGACAGAAAAATGAACTTTATTTTGTATATTCAATAAATTCATTTTTAAATACAAAATGTATACCTTTTTATCCCCAATAACAGTAAAATCTATTCACTCATCAATGTCTTATCAAATAAATTGTATGTAATCTTTACATATTTATTTTATGAAGCAACGTAATTGAATGATTGAAAAATAATCGAATAATCGGAAAGCTGAGAAAAAAATAAGTTGAATTAAAAAAAAAACGTCCATCTAGCCACTCCTGAAGCCGATAAAAAAAAGAAATAAAGCTGCCGCCGTGGTAAAACTGTCCAAGTACGCCAATAGCAGTAAAGGTGGAGGAGGATCTGGCGTCTAGCGTGAGCGCGAGCGCCAAGGATGCAATTTTCTCGATTTTCTTTCCATGGCCCATCTAGATATATAGACATGGCACTTTTTGTAGGTGATAACACATACTCTGAGGTATATTCAGTTAAATTTTCAAGTAAAAATATTTTCAAATTTCGAAGCAATCGCAAAAAACGTGAATTCTTCATATCTCGGCTCTAAACGTAGCCTACGTAAATGATTTTATCAGGCCTCCGCATTGCACTCGAGTCCGCGTGTGACGTCACGAAAGGAGTCCTACGACTTTACAAAGTTACTGCGGCTACGGGTGGATTTAGCGCTCTTTTGCAAGATTAATATTTTATTTCTTCGTATAATTTGTTTAGTATTAAGTTGAGTATGGATTAGTGCCAACTAATTGGATTTCAATTTGTACTGGAGTCGAATGAAAAGGGAATTACTTAAATATTTAATGTGCCTAACACAGTAATAATTCACAAAATAGATCGTGAGAAATACTAGAAATAAATGATTCAGCCTCCTAATACTGAAATTAGATATTGATTTATTACTGTATCTTTATACTGTGAACATTATGAAAACGCCCTTAATTAATGAATGTCAATTAAAAGAATGTCCCGTCGATGGCGTCGATGTTGTGTGCCAGTGCAAATCAAATTACAATAAACAACGACATACTACTGTTTCGTTTTCCGTCGGACAAGAACCTGGCAAAAAATGGTCTCACAGCATTCACCGAAAACATTTTATCTCGAATAAAAATTCAGTAATCTGCGTTAATCACAAGTCTTGTAACGACAAAAAAAATTAAAAAAAAAATTATTGTTCATTTAGATTTAGAATGTCATGAAACGTCGAGATTTTAAGTTTGAGCAAAAAAATTCTGTGTGTCTGTCACTTTCTTTGTGCGCACAATTACTCTGCAATCGTTTAAGATATTGACTGAAAATTTGGTACACGTATGTATTTTAACGAGATCTGGAACTAGATTATATTTTCATCTTATTCCGTTGAAGGGTAAATTTGAGTAAATGGGGGTAAAGAGGTAAATCAAGCAGGTAAGAGTCCAAAAAAATTGATATTTAGTATATATAAGAGAAGCTAATGTCTCAAAAAAAATTTGCCATTAGCCACACCCCCTCCTTACTACCCCCACCCCATTATAAAAGGAGGTGAAAAGAAATTGTTATTTAATGTGTGTACAAGAACCAAAGACCTCAAAATATTTTTTTACTTCATCCATCCCCAATACCACCCCCCTTCACTACCCCCACCCCACTACCGATGTGGGATATCGTTTTATGGGTTTTTGGAGGTAGATGATTTCAAATATTAATTAAAGTTCCATAAACAATTATTTCCACGTACAAAATTTTTTCGTTGTGAGAGACTTGATATACTTTTCTAATATATTGTTGAACAATTATTCTAAAGTGAAAAATAATCGTATCAGTGAGGAAAAAAATGAGGTGTAATAAGAAAAAAAATGACTAGCAATGAAGAGTTTAAAATAAAGTCTGATAAAGAAGCCGCTGCCCAAGGAATCATTACTTCCACATTTAAATTTTTTGTCCAAGTCACTCACAACGAAAAAACATTGTATGTGGAAATAATTGTTTATGGAACTTTAATAATATAATATTTGAAATCATCTACCCCAAAAACCCATAAAACGATAACCCACATCGGTAGAGGGGTGGGGATGGTGATAGGGGGTGGTAGTGGGGGTGGATGAAGTAAAAAAATATTTTGAGGTTTCTGGTCCTTGTACACACACTAAATCACAATTTATTTTCATCCCCTTTAATAATGAGGTGAGGGTGGTAATGGGGTGGCTATTGCCAAAAATTTTTTTGAAACCTTAGCTTCTCTTGTATATCCTAAATACCAATTTTATGGACTCTTACCTGCTTGATTTATCCCAAATTTACCCCAATTTACCCCTTAACCCTTTGACGGAACAAGATGAAAATATAATCTAGTACCAGATTTCGTTAAAGTACATATTATGTGTACCAAATTTCAAGTCAATATCTTAAATGGTTCCAGAGTAAACTTACGCAAAAAAAAAGTTACAGACCGACAGACAGAAATTTTTTTTCGCTCAAACTTAGAATCTCGACGTTTCATGATATTCTAAGCCTATTTGAACAATAAAAATTTTTTTAAATTTTTTTGTCGTTACTATACTTCCACTGGATGCGGAAGTAAAAGAAAAGTTGAAAAGTTGCAATCTCTGTGATAGGAATTAAATTTAAAATAAATATGTTGTACATACTCGTGTATGTACCGATCTTTTAATATTTATTACAATAACTGTTGTAACTTATTATTAAGGAGGCATTTTAAATTTTTGTTATCCACAATTTATTGCTATTAGAGATTAAAGAAATAATTATTTTTTGTTTTGCTTTCAACTATTATTAGAAGTGTTTATTTTATTCTGAATCAATAAGCTATCAAGTGTGTATTTTAGTTTTATAGATATATTTTATTTAATAGTACAATAATACTGATTCTTAATCATTTACATACTATTTATTTATTTTTAGAAAACTATTTATGTGTTTATAATATATTTTATTATTAATTATATAAAGTAAATCATTTTTAAGCATTCTTTGTTGTATTAGTTCATATAATTTTATTAGAAATATTCAAGAAAGCGTTAAGGGTTTCAGTATGCACCGGAATGCTAGGACTCCGACGGCCGCCATTGAAATCCAATGCGTAGGCCTTGACAATTAAAATGCCGTTAGTTGCAATAAATTTTATGCAAAATCCACTGAGATATTTACACTTGTTTAAGTTGCAAAATTAATTTTTTGCCTAAAAAAGGCGCAAATTAAAATTTTTTTGCAATATTCTTTTTGATTATGTAAATGTACGTCAAATACAATGTTTTTACAGAAACAGAACTGTAGAATATTAATACGATCTTTTAGTATAATAGTTTGAATTTTTTTTTTATAAATTAATTACAAAAAAAATATTTTGCAACGGGATAAAGTGTATTTCATTAAGGGTAAAAATATGTACTATTTCTCATAATATCGTTAACATGCAGATTTTATATTTGTCTCTACAGTACTTCAAATTTCGACGATCAAGAAATTCAATTTTTTCAGTTTCTTGTCATAAAATATTATTAACAATCAAAAATTCGTTCTTTGCATATACCTACCTTATAGGGGAACCCGTGACGAAGAAATTGACGGGTCAAATGTTTTTCTACGACCTTTAGAAGCGAAGATATAAGCAGTTGCAAAATTCATTTTGTTTACAAAAAGTTAAATAACCGTTAAAGCCGCCATTTTGAGTGGTCAACACTATTTTTTCGGATTCCTGAGAAAATTCTGTAGGGGATAGACTAATTTTTGGCTTGTCCCAAAACTTTCCGAGACATTTTCCTAATATCACCGGACTACAAGAATATATCAAAAATCTAGAAAAATCTAAATATGGGAAAGCCGCCATATTGGCTGACATCTTGGATTTACTCTCGAAATCTATAAAATGCAAATATGGCCTCGATTAGCTTCAAATATATATCAAATAGAAAGTTTTTTGAACCAGGAACGTTATTTAAAGCATTTTAAAAACATTTTTACCAGTAATAAGCTTGAGAAAGGTATTTGATATGTTTGTTGAGAACCTCACAAGTGATGCGCGCTGCGCGTAGTCCGAGTCGTCTCTCTGGTGAGCGCTCGGGCTTTTTCGGGTCTCGCCGTGACTCTTCGTTTTCGTTCTTCGTGCGCACCAAATAACATGACAATTATTGGCATGTAGAGAGGGGAGAAACAGTTGCGCGCATCCCATGATACAAAGAATACAAGATATGATTGACAGTTCGCCAAATTCGGTCCGGTTGGCGCAAGACGTCACGCGGTGATAGCGGGATTTTAAATTACATAGGATTTGCTTCATGATACAAAGAATTTGTACCATGGATTTGCCTGAACTCATTGGAATTTTGAATAGAGATTCTTAGTGTTGCGGTTTTATTTGGAAAATCTTATGCCTTATATTAGAAATTTGTGTGCAGGAAGCCAAATTCGATGGTAGAAAGAGAAGGCGTGATATCTTCCCAGTTCGAACTCATGCATTGCATGCTACCATAATGAATGTATGCACCAGTAGGGACGATGACGGAGTGAACAAGTACTGGCAAGACAATGATGTCAATATTGATTCAACATTACTATTCCAAAGACTTGCTTTTGTTTCTGAACAACAGGATATATTCAAGTATGAACTTTGTAGCTATCCAGCATCTTTGTTTGCCGATTCAGTCCTCCCAAGAACAGCAAATAAATCGGCTCTGGTCAATACAATGTGGGCCAAGGTGGGGAAATGTCAGATAGCTGCAGCAGAAATCACTTTCTGATCCACTCTATGTACTCAGACAGCTGTAATGGCTATACAAACTACGTTCTTACGTGGTATGGTAAATCGGTGTGATTGTGTTTATGGATATTTGGATGGTCCTTCCTTCCATTAAGGATGCCACTCACATTAGAAGTGGAGGTAGAAGATCCTCCAACGTTTTATTTTCTATGGACATGAAACTGACAATGAAGAAGGATATGTTTCTGTCAAACAAAACGAATAAGCAGCGTTTTTTGATGATGCTTAGTGAAAGATTTGAAACTGTTGGATGTCAGACAATACATGCACGTGGAGATGCAGACCTTCTGATCACCCAGAGAGCAGTTGGTGCGTCTGAACAATGAGATGTTGTTGTCATTGCAGACGACACTGATGTCCTGATACTTCTGTGTTTCTATGTTAAAATGGAAAATAAAAAAGTAATATTCAAACTAGAACCAAAGCGTGGTGCAACCAACATCCAACATTCAAACTACAAAATCGTCATTGGGAGTAAATGTATGCAACGGCTTACTATTTGTTCACGCCATTTTGTCCACCACGTCACGGTTGTTTGGGATTGGCAAAGGCAAAGGTCTAACGAAGATCATGAAAAATACATCATTTATGGAGCATCCTGCAGTATTCAACAATGCAAACAGTCTGAAGGAGACATAATTACTGCCGGGGAATATGCTATTGTTGCCATGTAGGGAGAAAAGGCATCTGATACTTTGGATTAACTACAATACAGATGTTTCAGTACAAAGGTGGCTAACAAAAATATGGTTCCAGCTGTTCAAGCTCAGTCACTTCCACCGAAATCTCATAATTTACGGTCTTAGTCTACTACCAAGTTCAGGACTGGAAAGGAAATACATCTCTTCTATCTGAGGATTGGGGTTGGCAATTACAAGGTGGTCAACTCTTACCAGTACTCACTGACCTTCAACCAGCACCACCAGTTCTGCTCGATATCATAAGATGTAAATGTAAGACAGATTGTAGTACTTCAAGGTGCTTATGCAGAAAACATGCAGTGAATGTCAAGGTATACTCTGCAGTAATTCAAATATAGAAGATGTATACGACGATGGTGTTTCTGATGGAGAGTGATACATGTCGGAAAGGACAGTAGTAGTGTTTTAATAATATTAGTAGTTTTTTCAAAGAGTGTACAGTAATTTAAACGATTTTGTACAAGTTCAATAAAGTTTATTTAAAAACTTATACTGTATCATTATAATGTTCATAAATTACCTTCCTTTATTATTAACATTTTGTAATAAATGGTAGACAAATGGTAGACAATGGTAGAACATGATAGAAACAAAATTAGATAAAGTCTTTATATGATTCCTAGTTCAAAAACATTCTTGGTATATATTTGAAGTCAATCGGAGCAATATATGCATTTTATAGATTTCGAGAGTAAATCCAAGATGTCGGCCAATATGGCGGCTATCCCATACTTAGAATTTTCTATGCTTTTGAAATGTTGTTGGGGATATTGTTCGAAGTCTAAAAAACCTTAATTTATTTCTTTTACAATTAGTTTGATGTTTAACCTTTTGTTCACCTAAAATGACCCGTCTAAAAGTAGTTTTGACAGCAATGTGGCGATTTCGAAATTTCAACATGGCGGTCAGAATGAAGGCATCGCAAAAAAATTAAAATAAACATCAATTCCATACCATATGAAAACCATACTTGATTTCAAGAAATTTAATATGACGAGATTTTCACGGGTGTTGAATGAAGTTTTGTTGTCCTTCCGGGTATTTTCTCGCGTAGTTGGTAGGCTCCTGCCGGAGCCACGGTTGTCTAAACGACGTTTCGACAGAATCACACCTGCCATCTTCAGGTTCTCGCTGAAAGCTGCCTTCTGCTGCTCCTCGTTGCTTGGAATGAACTGATGTCGTCCTTGTTGTGTGGTTCCCAGTGGCGGCTCGTGATATTGTCTGCAGAGGAGGCTTGATATTTTGAAAGAATTAATTTGCAATATGATTACAATTTGTACATTTCCCCACCACCCCCGAGGTAAAAGATATTAATTTGGAAGATTAGAAGATATGCTGCTTCTTCCAAAGGCCCAGCCTCCCCTGCCTCCCCTGCCTCCCCTGACGAGCCGCCACTGGTGGTTCCTTATATATGCTGGGGCCTAGAGCGCGTCTGCGTGGCTAGCTACGTGTTATTGGCCCTCTACTATCTGTGGGAGGCGTAGCGGGCGCGTGAGCTAACCCGACAAGTGACTATATATTTCTACCAACTGTGCGACAAAAATTTTGGAACGTTAAGGGTGTTTACCACCCTAAACATAACATAACAGAACTTTAAAACATTTATTGATAACTAGCTGATTTTTTCAAGATTGCTTAATAAAAATATGTAGAATCCAATTTTCGAATTGTCGGACAAAATATATGCCGATTTTCCAGTCCGACGTGTGGAAATCGTCTTTTTCATGCCGAGGAGAAACGCCGCTTTTACGAAAATTTTCGCAGAGGAAAAAAGTGATAGAATAGGCGCAATTATGCCGTACAAGAAGTTATACGAGGATATGTATAAATTGCATTTATGTACGCGGGCACCTAGACTATATGAGAATACTAAATATATTTAAAAATTTGAGAAAATCCAACTTAGCAACTTATTAATAACAATGCAGCGCAAATGTACGAGTAGAAATATATCTAAGCATAACAGCGTATGGCAGTCGATAGATATATGAACATTTCTGTAAACATATTTACAGCTTTCACTCTCTGCGTGTGCCCCTAAATATTACAAATTTCATATCTCAGCTATTTTTTAAGCTAGAGAAAAATTTCAAAAAAGTATTGTTTGTCCTGTAACGGCCTACAACTACAATTTATTTAAAAAATATTTTCATAGAATGAGCGAGTATTTTTTTAAATGAAAAAATACAAATCCTCAAAAAGTAATTTTTACTATTAACTATAATTGTTACACTACTAATAAACAGTTTATTACAGTTTCTTAAATTCGTATCAAAGACACAGTCTTTGGCTTTAATTTGTTTTTTAAAATATTAAAATCGATTAATAGATAAGGCAAGAAAAAATGTTTTCTTCAGCGGCGCGCGCAGCCATTTTTTCAATATGGTGGCTAACGCTCAACTCGGATTCTTCGGGACTTTTGGTATGTTATTATACGTATCAAAAACTACATATTCTGAAAAATTCAGCTGGGTACCTAAAATGTGTGGCCTATTTTTTACAGATTGTGCCGCCACTACAAAGTGTTGTACTCTGTTCCACAATTGAATATTTTCTGGGGTGGCTAGCGCCAAAACTGACTCACATATGATAAAATATTCAGGAAAATATTTGCTAAAACATAACAGCAATGCCAACATGCTATATCCCAAGCCCCATATATGTAGCCATCTCCTAGACAATTGTAAAATTTAAAAAGTGGACTAGTCTGTATATTTAATAGGATAGAATAAAGTAAAACTATTCAATTTCTAGCTCCAACTACTTCCAATTTGGATCGTGAAGAAAGTTTTCGGTTATCTGGACCAGAAGACATTAAACAATTTGAAAAAGGTTAATGATTACCACGCGTATGTTGTTCAGGAACTTTTAAAGGAAATGAAGATGAGGAAAAAGTTGGATATCGCTGTAGTAAAATTACAGGTATTAGTTTCTAAAAGTATGTAAGTTGTATTTTAATAACAAAATATACGGGGTGAGTCAATAGTGGACGGACAATATCTCCTCAGCCGTTTGAAATTTGAAGAAAATATCCGGGATTAAAATTATGGGAGCTCAAGAGTGGCATATTGTAAAATTATCTTAAAATATATAGGGCGTTTCATCACAAAGTTGTGGCAAACTAATACTAGGATTTTTTTATTGGAACATTTTTTTATGGTTGTATTTGATTCTTAATTCTCTGTGCAGGCATATATTATTTTTGTACTTACACGGGGCCGTTGCCACATTATTCTGCTTAAAAAAAACAGGTCTGCAGCGATCAAAAGCAGATTGGAAAAAAAATCATGAGTTTTACTTCCACGTCCAGTGGAAGTATTGTAACGACAAAAAAATTTTTAAAAATTTTTATTGCCCAAATAGGCTTAAAATGTCATGAAACGTCGAGATTTTAAGTTTCAGCAAAAAAAAAATTTTCTGTCTGTCGGTCTGTCTGTAACCTTTTTTTGTGCGCACGTTTACTCTGGAACCGTTTAAGATATTGACTTGAAATTTGGTACACATATGTACTTTAACGAGATCTAGAACTAGATTATATTTTTATCTTGTTCCGTCGAAGGGTTGGGGGGTAAATTGGGGTAAATTTGGGGCAAATGGGTAAATCAAACAGGTAAGAGTCCATGAAATTGGTATTTAGTATATACAAGAGAAGCTAAGGTCTCAAAAAAATTTTTGGCATTAGCCACCCCCATTACCACCCTCACCTCCTTATTAAAGGGGATGAAAAAAAATTGCGATTTAGTGTATGTACAGGAACCAGAAACCTCAAAATATTTTTTTACTTCATCCACCCCCCTATCACCACCCCCACCCCCACTAAAGGTGTGGGGTATCGTTTTATGGGTTTTTGGGGTAGAGGATTTCAAATATTATATTATTAAAATTCCATAAACAGTTATTTTCACATACAAAGTTTTTTCGTTGTGAGTGACTTGGATAGAGAATCTGGATGTGGAAGTAGTGATTCCTTGGGCAGCGGTTTTTTAGGTGATTTAAATCAGATTTTTTTTATTTCTTTGGATTCAGTTTTTTTTAATAAACTATAAATGTCATGAAAACTTCATTGTAAATGGTAATAAGGAATATGGAAATATCGAAAACAAAATCAATTTCTATAGTCCAATCGATGGAGTGGAGAGGGGAGAATTTTCCTCTTCAGGAATGTGTTGGAAGTAGTTAGGAGGTAATTAAACATACTGAAAGTCCCCGCCCCTAGCCCTGCTGCTTCAGGGGGCGGGGGGGGGGGGTTGTGGAAATGAGAAATCCTCCATCAATAACCAAATCAAATTTTGCTGTATGTACGATTTTGGCGCCGATTTACAATTTTTGACATTCAAAATGTTTTTATTTTTTTCCGCATATTTTGGTACCGCAGGTGGGTTTGCCTTTGTAGCAGGCAAATGTTTTTCTGATCATAAGTAGATCCTAATTTGTTCTATACTTAAAATAAGTAGAATTTGATTCAATTTGGAAACAAAATAAAAAAGTTATAAGGGTATCTTCATTGTAAGTGAGTCACAATGTATATTTAAGGAAATGTATCGATTTTCACAAAATATTACGTAGTAAATACATCGAGTGTTGTAAAATAAAGATTATTTTGTGACTGTGATTTATCAGCAGACCACGATAAACCGTTTTGATAGAAAAATGTCAGATACCTAATTTATTTACTAATTATCGATTTTCGCTGGCGAATATCTCTGAAACATGAATGTAGGAAATTTAATTATGTTTAATTTTGCATAGAATACTTTTTTCCGTACGACGCATCGTTTCCGATTTATAAGCCAAGAATCGAAAAAAGGGACCTTCCACCCCCCTCCCCCCCCTGAAGCGGCAGGGCTAGGGGCGGGGTCTTTTAGTATGTTTATATCCTAATTACCCCCAACACATTTCTGAAGAGAAAAATTCTCTCAAACAATTTTAGAAATCAGAAAAAAAAAATTTTGGGGGGGGTGCAAATGAAAATCCAAAAAAAAATTTTCACCTCATACAAAGAATGCTATTAAAAATGTAAAAAAAAATTACGAAATCTAAAAAAATTTTATCGCCTCATGGAGGGGGGGGGGGGGTGCAAATGAAAATCCAAAAAAAAAAATTTCGAAAATTTCGGCTCATGAATCATTTTTTTCCCACCTCACGCGGAAAAAAATTTATCGCCTTGAAAACGTAACAAATACTTTTCTCGGGGGGGGGGGCTAATGCCCCTACTGCCCCCCCCCGATCCGCCCTTGTTGTTGACTGGACTACTACTAGACCCAACAGCATGTATAATAAATGTAACATGGGTAAGTACAGTAGATAATACATACCATAAAAATATTCAGAATGTTAATTTCTATTCAATTGTTTCATTAAAAAAGGTCATCTTTGATGCCACCTCCAATGGGCTCATTTACCATTTTTTTATTACATTTTCTGAAAGATCTATTAATTCTAGAGCGAAATGCAAAAAAAAAGAATTTTCTAGGGTCTCTATAGGCTTCAAAATTAATCAAGGACATATCAACACGTGTGGCGCTTTCATGTTATAGCTGTGTGACGTCAATGTCTCTATCGCATCGGGAAACGTAGACGTAGCTGACCTGCTTGCCTAGTAGTCTATAGGGGTCTACACACGATCCAGCGGCAGGGACCCAGCCATGTCGGCATGCTTTGAACTCATTCGTAAAAGTGAACTGGTCCGCTGGAATTCCAATTATCTTCAAAGCGTACACTCAAAGAAAATGATAGGTAAATTCAACCAAAAAGAGCATATGAAATCGCGCCTATCTAGTTTCATAGTTAAATCAATCAGAAAAGAATAGTCATACAACTTTATTTGTTTTCGTAAACAAATAGTAGTTTAATAATCATATCTTCTTGTAACAAATTAAATAGTACAATGACATTTTTTTGTGTTCACTAACCATTTTCAATTTGGTCTACAATTAAATAGTACAACGACTTTGTTTTTTGTTCACCAACTAATTTTTAGGTTGATGTACACTTTATTGTATGATGAAGTTTTTTTTGGTTAGCCAAAATCTCAGTATTGAGATATCATACCACCCAAACCAAAGATTAGAGATAGTTTATAAGATCCATCCAAATATATCGATGATCCCTGAGAGAATTTGAACATTGCAATCATGTTATTAATTTTCTATTAATTCATAAGAGTATAAGATAATGCATGATTGATTATTGTCAGTGATTTGTATGTGGCGTCATCTGGGAATAATTTCTGTAATAGGCTACGTGGTAAGCAAGCAAATTTTATGGTAATTCTTTTAGAACTTCTAGAAGACGACAATAATATTGGTTTGTCTACCAAGTGCAATAATAATGCAGCGAACTAATACTGGGTTAGAATTACAATTCGATAATAGTTAAAAATAAAATATACTATTATCTAGTTTAATTTGACAGAATTCAACAAAATAATAGTCAGACGAACAAAATAATAGTCTTATTCATCTATTTTTTAAGTCAATGTTTGTTTTGTTGTACGACAACTTTTTATTAATTAAAATAACAATCACCTCTTGTTTAAAAATACCATCAATATAGTTTGGTTTAACAAAATTAACGATATTGTTAGTTAACCATTTTTTTTTGTTGAATTTACCCATACTATTTCTTTGAGTGTACCGACGATGTCGGGTCCCTGCCGCTGGATCGTGTGTACACCCTTTAAGATCCGGCATAAGAAATTAATACCCTCATCTGTTATTCAGATAAGAAATAGTTTATATAAAAGATAATATGTAGGTTAATAGAAAAATGCCAAAAATGTCAATTTTGATTCGTTCGTGTCGAGCCGAATTTTCGAATTTCGGCGTGCGATTTACGATGCGGATCAACTACAAGTCTTCCTCTTTCCGTATCGACATGGTACGGGCGTCGCGGTGTCGTATTTTTGATAATATGAGTATATTTAGATGTCGGGTTTTCGACTAAAATTTCTAGGTACTATACTATAATACTAACACTGACATTCGTTTGCGGTGGGCAAGGTTATTAGGTAAGCGAGGTAGGACTGTGGAGACGTTTACGTCAGCGATTCGACTGCCTCAGCTTATGAAGAATTAGATTTTAAAGCAGTATATTTCTGGAACTACATATCGGATCGAGCTCGAATTTTCAGTGTAATAATTATTTGATGATTACTTCGCACAATTGTAATAAAAAGTGCCATATTAAATTTGACTAAATGACCCTATTTATTTCTCAAGTCGCTGTGGACCAAGCCAAGTGTCGAAAATATCCTTTCTACCGAGGCTGAAGATGCAACAGCGGTGGTTAATCGCATAGTCTCTTCTTTTATTATTAATTTTTCAGGATTGTGGACTTCGAAATGACAAATCCACCATGCAGAATCATTTTGCAGTTCTTCTACTGCGGGTTTGGACATTAACGAGCCAACAAGCTATTGAGATTTGGAAAGAAGCTTCAAAATGAGTTGAAAAATTTCCAACGAAAAATTTTCTTCCGCACAACATAGTGCTTTACGTTTTTCTTTTGGAGTTAACATTATCTGTCCCACTTTCTGCTGACTATTATTCATACATTTTGAACTGATCATAAATGCTAATAAATGGTACGAGGTAACAGTTGTTTCCTAACATTCTTTGATTTTAATTTGCAATTTTTCATGAGTTACAATATTCTCGAGCTTTTCCATAATTTTTTTCCAGTAAAATACTGCATTTGATAATGTCCAAGTTTTCCTTTACAGCCTATCCAAACAAACGGCCACTTAGACTTTCTATAAGCGATTCACAATTTCTTTTCAAATTGAGATCAGTCACTCGCCTTCATGGGCGGATCCAGGAGCTCCCTAAGGGGGGGGGGGACACTTGCACAAATTGACAAATATTGAAAAGTACCTGATAAAAAAACCCAAGTAGCAAAATAAATAATTTATTTTATAGTAGTTTATACAACCTTTATAAAATTACTTTGCTACTTGGGAATGGTGTAAAAAAACATATGCTGGGTGACTTCGACAAAGCGGCGCCGCCGGACCGGACGTTTCAGATTTTCGCACAGCAAATTGAAGGCCCGGGGGGGGGGGGGAATTGTACCCATTGCCCCCCCTTGGATCCGCGCCTGCTCGCCTTCTAATAACGACATCAATGTTATCTCGTTCATTTTCATCCTCGCATATGGCTATTAAAATATTCAAATTTTTCATATATGATTCCAAGGAGTCATAAATAGAATTCCAGCGAACTTCTGTTGGTAATGTCACGGCAGAGCCATTTCAATAAAAAGAGTCAGCTCTTGCATGAAGATTATTTCGAAAATATTTTATGACCGGGATAACTTGATTGATAATATTTTTCATGTTGAGAGATTGAGCCAATAATTGACCCTGATATGCACCACAGCAATAAATAATTATATCCATTTCCAAATCTTTTGCAGGGTTGGCATGTTTAAAACAAAATGTTTTAAAGATGATGTTTAAAACATCGCATCATCTTTTAAACAAATGTTTAAAACACATTTAAAACACAATGTGATGTTTTAAGTAACTATTTAAAACACAGTTCAAAACATACCATTTAAAACATTGAAAAAAACAGTTTTTTTCCAACCCTGACTTTTGAAATCAGTTTTCGACATTTTTTTTTCATATTAGCAGCGTGCTCCTTATCTTGTAACCGAATATCTACGTCGGTACTATACTAAGTCAAGTAGCTCGATATTAGTTCCTTCTGAGGATTCTGAGATGCAGGCGAGCGAAAGTCGCTACTTAAAAGGAGTCTACAGGGCCAACTTAGACGGTATGCTTTGAAGTTTGTCAGGCGGATCAATATGTACCGACAAACTTCAAAACGTACCGCCTAAGTTGGCCTTAACAAGTTAGATCGTCTATAGACCCACTGATTACTTTAATGCGCACGTTTTTTTATGATTTGTGGAAAATATAAACCATTTTTTCATATTTATGATTTTTTTGATTTAAATGAATATTTGGAAAATGATTTAAATCACTATTTAAATCACTGATTTAAATCATTTTGATCAAAAGTGAAAGCTGCAAGACATATTTTCATAAATTTGAGTCTTTTCTTTTTTTATAACGTTCGGTCAAGGACAATAATACTGCTAGCCGCAATTTGTTAAAAGTCAATTAAATCTCTAAATTAGTTTTGTGAAATTGTATGATATACAATGTTGATAATAACCTCTGTCGAAGACAGAGATAATTGCAAAAATGTGCAACAAAGCATAAATTTTCGCCATTCTGACAGCTGTAAATCGTAAAACATTAATAATAGAGTTTAAATAGATGTTGTAGATCTTTTCATTTTCTACAATATTGGTAATACCTAATTTTAGGGTAGAACTAACAGGAAAGTAGATAATTGAGAAAAACCCATTATGCCTGTCATTTTTTCAACATGGCGGCCTCACGGGCACGACATCAATTAATGATTGGAGAAAGCTCCTTTATGGTAAAAAAAAGGAAATCTCTTGTAGGAATTATTCGTTTTTTTGCTCTACTGTATTAACTGTCAATGCATTTGTTTTGGAAAAAGTAGAATAACGTGACAACGCCGCATTGCAAGTCCAAAAATAATTTATGCCTAGATAAAGAATTAAGAGTAACATATAAAATATAAAAAATATTGAGTGTTCAATTAAAAAAATCTTAGGATTCGCTTACCATCAATCTGTGAAACACCCTGTAGATTAAAACATAATTTTGGAATATGCCACTCTTGAACTCGCACAATTATTATCTCAGACATTTTTTTAAATTTGAAGTTGAGGAGATATTGGCCGTCCACACACTGACTCACTCTGTATATGAAAAAAGGCAGAAATTGATCCTGTGAAATTGGAAGAAGCGAAGAAGACCGAACGAAGATTTGAAGATGCATTCTATAAATTGCCGAAGCAGATTAATAAGGAGGAGATTGGCGTAATTAACGCAAAACTGGTACCAAAGAAGAAAGAAATGTTTGCAGAAACATCATTAATTACCCGACATGCAATGGAGGTAAGGCGGACTGTGGTGTACTTGCTTACTATTATATTGGACTTGTGTCTAGTGATTGAGTGTAGCTTGAAGTTTATACTACCAGATTTACTAGTTGATGGCTGATACACCCAAGCAGCATTTTTCCGACTATGCAGAATCGGAAAGTGTTTGTTTTGGTATTGCACTAATTTCAACGATTTAACCGACCGCCCACAATAAAGACGTCTACCAGTACTCTAGCAGAGGTAAAGAGTGACGCGCCCCATCAAGAGAATATACAGATTGCTTGCTTCGCCCTCGCTTGCTCTTATTGCCATACCAAAACCAACACTTTCCGATTCTGTATTTGCACTAGTTGCAACGTCAACAGTAGCGCAAAATGCTATCGGGCGGTGACTTAAGTAGCACTAAATCGACGGAACGATGTTGCAACTTCACCAAACTGTTAGGTTAACTTAGTCATCTTTTAACGTTTTTAGACGTTGGTTGACTTCCAACGTCGAACCAACTTTAATTTTATTGACCAAATTTGTGCACATATTGGTTGGAATACCATTGTGACTACATTAAATACCAACGTCGCGTCGGGTTGCCAATAGCAACGTTGGTAAGACATACACTTGTTACTTGGGCAATCACTACGTAGCATTGGTACAAATTGTGATCGGCAGTCAAAGCATTAAAGGCTAACCTAAGTTTAACTGTAGTTGTAGTTTACATTTTATACACTTGGCTCTTGGTCAGTTCATTATACAGGCACACAAAATAAAAAAAGGTCGTGAACTCGGGGACAGACCTATATACCGGTATGTATTTTCGCCCGCTGAACCCGAATCCGGGGTCAGAATTGGCCCATCGGGTCAAAATTGACCGAAAAAATCAAAAAGTGGCCAGAAATTCGCCAAAATTCGGATAAAAAAACATTGAAGTGATTGACGTGGCTTAATCCATACCGGTATGTATTTTCTCCTTCTGAACTCGAATCCGGGGTCAGAATTGGCCCATCGGGTCAAAATTGGCCGGAAAAATAAAAAAATGGCCAGAAGTTTGCTAAAATCTGTGGTCAAAAGAAAACATTAAATAATGTTGAAGTAACTACCCTTATATCGGTGGGTATTTTTCCGCTGGATCTAAATCTCAGAATTAGTCCAACCGGTCAAAGCCAACAAATGGCTCAAAATTTGGGGCAAAGAATATTGAATGACGTTAAGGTGATTCGACTATTGTGTTAGTATGTATTTTTGTCCACTGAATTTGAATCCGTTGGTCAATAACGTCAAAAGATCGAACATGTGCAAGCGAATTTCCCGGCATTTTCTCGGGTCGCCTCCATTTTTTCCAAACCATATTGCCCCCGAAACAAGCAAGTCCCTGTTGAGCATCCACAAAAAATCTGCCTGAGGGTTTTTCCTTTATTCATTTTTGTTTGTGTATGTAGTGTGCATCCGGCTGCATCCTACTTTTCATTAGAAGTACTCGCATTGGCCTTAATCTACAGGCAAACTCTAGAAAACCTTGTACGAAGTACAGCTCGTTAACTGGAATCAGTCTGCATAAGCAGCATCTTCCTCTTTTCTCCCGGTCACCGTGGGTGTCCTAAAACTCATGACGGTACGTTTTTAACAAACGGTTACCCATGCAGTTACTGCTCGTTTCGGTAAAACATACGCCTATCGCAATAGATGTTGGGAGCGATGACAACTGCCCTGAAAGAGAATGTGTAGAATGATTCGCTTTCCGTCTGTTGTGGTAATGAAACTAGCGAAGGCACGCTGTCCTGCAGGGGAGCGTCAGGGTGTGAGGATGAAGCCCTAGTGTGTCTGACGACGAGATGTAACATTCCTCGTCAAGGTCAGAAAGCCCTAATACTTAGGTCTGGGGAGGTATAAGGGTTATCACCCCCAGGAACAGGAAAACTTGCTTGAACATGTTGGAGGCTATTTGGCAGTCAATTTTTCCGGCCAATTTTGACCCCATGGGCCAATTCTGACTTCAGATTCGGTTTCAGCGGGCAAAAATACATACCGATATAAGGTCACTTCAATATCATTTAATGTTTTTTGGCCCCAGATTTTGGCGAATTTCCTGCCATTTTTTTTATTTTTCCGGACAATTTTGACCGGCTGGGCCAATTCTGACCCCGTATTCGGGTTCAGTGGGCGAAAATACATACCGGTATATGGGTTAAGTCACGTCAATCCCTTCAATGTTTTTTGACCCGAATTTTGGCGATCTTCCGACCGTTTTTTGATATTTCCGGTCAATTTTGACCCGATGGGCCAATTCTGACCCCGGATTCGGTTTCAGCGGGCGGAAATACATATCGGTATGGGTTAAACTACGTCAATCCCTTCAATGTTTTTTTACCCGAATTTTGGCGAATTTCCGGCCACTTTTTGATTTTTTCGGCCAATTTTGGCCCCGGATTCGGATTCAGCGGACGAAAATACATACCGGTACACGACCTTTTTTTTTATTTTGTGTGCCTGTGTTAACCATATGAACTAGTGCTCAACATTTTTCTTTTTCCAGACTGGAGATTACCTTCCTAATGAAGTATTAACTTTCCCACGGGTCATCAAAGAAGATATGTTGCTGTACAGATATCAACCTTGCTTCTTGAAAGATGTAAACCTTGCCTTAGGCGCTCGTGGTTCTGAAGAAAAACGGTCATTTGTCACATATTCTCTAGATAGTCGAACGACCAATTCTAGTGCTATCACCGTCGATGAAACAACGTTACAGGATTGGTGATAATTTCTATTAAATATATCATTCGGCTGTAAATGCTGTGTTTTATTTCGTTTTTTTTTTTACTTTAAAAGTAAATTAAGTTATAAACTACCTGAAAAACACACTGCATATGACAAGTTTTGACATCCTATACATATTCGTTTTCGTGTTTTCAATCAAAAATCTTGTAACATTTTGCTCTATACTAACACAACATAATTTATGCAAAACAAGGCAGTTCACACTAGCGATCATCCTGTATAGCAGATATGGCTCAATGCCAATAGGAAGTATGGGCCTTTTCATCATAATTGCGTGCATGCCCCGACGTCATGTTTGTTTGCAGGAACTATGAAATGTTCAATTTTTTATGTCAAAATGGCTGGACCGGTATCATTTTTTCACATTAATTTAGACGATTAAAGTGACTGGTTGCAAGGTTAGAATTCAACTATCAACTTATCAATCATCGGATTTACTTTGAAATTGTACGGAATGGACGTCCTCTGAATGTCCATTTTATGTACGGGAAGTATGTACATTTTATGTCCATATAGGGACAGGAGATGGACGTCCATTTTTTTTAATGCCTTATATTAACGTCCTGGCGAAATTTAGCTAATGCTACTCTACCACTGAACCAGGACGGCGAGATGAGTTACGGTCACCCATCCAAGTGATGGACTCGCCCGGCCGTGCTTAACTTCGCCGATCGAGTCCAGTCACTGAAACCGGTACCGTAACTCACCTCACAACAACACCTTTCGTGTCCATTGATTCAAGACGTCATAATTACGATGTCAATGTTCCCTAATAGCACAACATTGTCCTATGGATATCTGAAGGACGTCCTCGACGGACATACAGGACATCCGATGGACGTTCGTTTTTCGTTCAAAGTACATTCAACGGGCAGCCGAGGGACGTCCAAATGTCACAACTTTGGACAATATTTGTACATCCCAATTATTTAAAAAAAAAAAAACGGAATGAGTAGGGATCGAACCGCCGGTCTCATGATTTGTAAGTAACTTACTCGGCCACTAACCTCGATGGTAGTATTTACTTAAAGACTGTATAATTTGAAGTAGTTCTTAGACTAATATAGCTATTTCAAAATGTAGAAAGTATTTGAATGTTTAATAAATGTTAGTATCAAATTAATAATTTACAAAGAAGGTTAAAATTAAATTATTAATGACAAATTACAAATTGCTATAAAAAATAAACTACAAATTTTACAGAAATAACGGTAAAATATGAACAAAAACATTGTGAAATTGAAAAACCAGTTTTGTTAACATTTTTTTGTTTATAGTAAATAGACGTCCTGCTGCTGTCCATATAGGGGCCTAAAATGTGTGTACTTGTCGAACATAAGGACGTCCGTTGTGGCACATATGTTGGACGTTCAGTGTGGTATTCGCTGGTATGTATACATATTTCGGAAACGTGTTGGAGAGAAAGCGGTATGGAGATATTATCATTTATTACAAAAATATAATATTTAAATCAACGGACACGAAATGGACGTCCATCTCCTGTCCCTATAAGGATATAAAATGTACATACTTCCCGTACATAAAATGAACATTCAGAGGACGTCCATTCAGTACAATTTCAAAGTAAATCCGATGATAAACATCCGGTAGACGTTCAGTGTATGTCTATGGACGTCAGTACATTAAATGGACATAAAACGGATGTCCGGCGGACATCGTGTGCTATTAGGGTTAGTATTACTCAACAAAAACAAAAAAACTTTAACAAAACCGTTTTTTCAATTTTACAATGTTTTTATTCAATTTTAACCTTTTTTTTGTAAATTATTAATGATATTATTTGATACTAAACATTTATTAAACATCCAAATACTTTCTACATTTTGAAATAAATAGCTATATTAGTCTAAGATCCCGCAGATTATTTATGGAGGTATCGAGTTCTTTTAATAAAATTAGATTAAAAAGAGTTTCTGAAAGATTTGGAGTGAGAGTAACTGTTACACACGCTAAAACAACAGAGTTTATTTGCTCCTTTGCCCATAGCTCCTTTTTTTCAAATAGGTAAACTATACGATATCGCACGATGTATTTTCAGAAAATTGGCAACAGATTCATTATTATTTGTTTAAAAAAACGTAATATTTATGTCCAATCCAATATTGACAGGCGAAAACTGTCCGAACAAACGTGGTGGAACTCAATGATAAAAAGGTCTATTCATTCTATCATGCTATTTTACATTTTCACACAACATGAAATATTCTAACAAAGTAATATTTAAATAACGTATTATCACTGAAAACGTCTGAAACGTTTATAAAATATCCAAATATAATACCTATTGTTTTGCGGTGCGAATTAAAAGTATATCACATTTTCGGAACATTTATACATTCTAAAATAATATTCTCTCGTAGTCATTTAAATATTATTATTTTTCCAAAACACTTTACCAAGTTTCCAATAGATGTTGGTAGATGGATTTGCTGATAAATCGCTGACTTATTGCATTTATATTTATGAATCTGTAATATTTGTTTGTAGTAATAGAGACCTCTTTGAGGACTGTGATAGGTAGCATAGTTATGCCACCAGAAATAGATCTGATCTACTTAATGATAAAATGAACTTTACTTACCTTCAAAAAAATGTGAAATATTCCATAATAAAAATATATAATAAATTACCGAATTTAATCAGAGATAATCCAGTAAAAAAGATTAAAAAAATACTGTATAACATCCTGATACAGAAGGCCTACTACAGCATCGGAGAATTTTATAATGACCCTCACTTCTGCTCTAATTAAGTTAGTTCATAATCAACGCAATGTCATTTTAATATTTTAATACTACTACTATGATTTTAATTTTAATGTGTTTGTTTGTTCTACATACCTATGTGCAATTTTATTATATCCATGTAACATTTTATCACTTAATTACTTATATTTAACTGTTTGACATGTTCTACACCTTAAGGGTATATTTTCAAGAACTAATAAAGATAATCTATCTATCTATCTATCTATTGTTGTCCACTGATCTAAGGGTACTGTATTGAGAAACCGATAGTTAAAAATAATTAGCAACTGATGTGCGGATACCTATTTCAAGAACAATAATACAACGTACATAAGCAATATACTAATACATAATAATAAAAATAACAAGGGAGAACAATAATATACCAAGTGGATAAGGAGACTATTTTTTATGATATATAGATCCGTAGATATTTTTGTATTTTTTCTACATTTTTAATTTTCTTTTAAGTTAATACATTGACATTATATCTTGAACGAAGTTGTACAAGATACACATTTATTTTTCGTCTTATATTATAACTAGATGATGGCAAAGTAATTTTATTTATTTCCAAATTGTGTTTTACGTTTGAAAAATAAAATTTGTCAACTACCTTAGCTTCTCTGGAGTACATGTAGTTCTTAGACAACAGTATTTTTAAGAATCTCTTCTGTAGCAGTTCAGGTGCCGTTTTTGCCACACTGTCCAAACCAAGTATGACGTATAACTTAGGTGAGTTTCTACTACAGCACGACATAGTCAAAATTTATTGTCGAACCGATCCTTTATAGTGGATAGATGTATCGGCTTTATAAAAAACAGCTATATCTTTCGCAAAACTGATTATATGACTTACACTTTCCAAAGACAACAGACTGTATACGTAAATGGAGAGGAGTAGCAGACCTAGTACAGTACCTTGAGGTACTCCGTATTCTACAAATGTGAGCTACTCGGCGCATCATTTACTATTACAGACTGTAATCCACTGGTTATGCAACTTTCAAAAATTTTCAGTCAATTTCCTCTAATTCCAATATCCTCGAGTATTTAAAAGAGCAAATTGCGTCTGACTGTATCGAATGCTTTACGTTCAACGAAGGTTTACTTCCATCTAGTGCTGAATAGATGTTTGTTGTTAAGTCCTCTATCACATCTATTGTCGATACACCTTCCTTGAATATATATTGTTTTTTAGAGAGTAAAAGAAATTTAGGAGTAAAATTTGTTGAAGGGAACTGCATAAAAGTTAAAAATGATGTAATAATAGTCACAGTGTAAAAAACTAACATTTTATTGATATCTTATAAGTACGTACATATTAAACAAACAAAAAATTAACGCATAAAAACAAGTATTTAACTTAAAACTGATGATGCTTAAAACTGATAATGCACGGGTAAATTATTGCGTAATAGTGATTGATCGCAGGGCAATATATGAATTTTATGGGATTGAACTGGTAAAAATGGTCCAATCTCATTGGAGATCTTGGTCTAACAACAATTTACTATACTTAAATTAATACCAGAAAAATGAGTGTTTTATTAGCACCTGCAATAAATTATTCTTTGATGGAGCTGTGATTTACAACATAGAAAAAAGTGCTTATCTATTCGAAGCTAATATCGAAAATGGCTTAAAAATGGTAACTGACGTAAAACTTATTTAAAGTCAAGGTAGATAAAAATATACTAAAGTATGAAGAAAAGCGTGCCCAAATATTCAGGGTCCCCACCGTACTCCAGTCATTGTGTACAAACTGAGCATATTTTCTTGGCACCCGAAAATGATGGGTTAGCCAAAAAAATACAGTTCTGAGTTATTTTTCTACACCCCTATTGACGACGCATAGTAGTTAGAATAGGCAATCTGGACGTTGAAAAGTCAGCATTAAATTTTGATGTGCATGCAACTCAATATTAGTTATTACTATAGAGGCAACACTCATAGCTATGTAGGTAAACTGTGGATTTTAATTAATATAATAATATAATTATACTAAATAACTTTGTATAAAAAATATAAAAATATATAACTTTTACTACTTCAAAGTTTGAATAGTCGTCGAAATAAAAAAAAATAGCAAAAACGAGCAACTATTTCTAACATGTATCAACACCTCAATAGTTCTTTTAAATAATAATAGTTTATTGAAGACCAATCGTAACCAATCTCGGGATTCCTGACCTAAAATGTATAGTAGAAGCACCAAATTGTGTCAAAATAAAGCATTATTTGGAATATTTCTTAATACAAATCCACATACTTATGATTATATTAATTAATATTTTTAAATTAATCTACTTACCTATGCGTGTTGTCTCTATAGCAATAGCCTTTATAACCATCATATATGCCGATTAACTTGGTCCAGCTCGCTGTGCACCCTTAATAATAAAGGACTTCTATACCTTTACCCGCTGTGTAAAGGGATTTGTGGCTAAGACTGAAATCGTGCTTTATAGTACAGTAAATATAGAACAAAAATTACCCAAACCTAAATCTAAACATCCAAAAGGTATAGGCAATTCGTGTCCCAGGTTGTTCACTATCCTCAGTACAAAACACGAAGTTTGTGGCGTCGGGTTTGGGAGGGAGGGGGACGGGGGTATCACTGACTATCCTTTTTCCGCAGTTTTGCTCTGATATCTCCAAAACTATTAGGTTTATCAAGATCATGAACATAAACAAAGTTGTACATAAAATTTCTGATGATGAAATCGATGCACCTGAAGAGATCCTATTCATATTTTTTATCAAGTTATCGAGATATAGAGAGGAGAAATCTGTGAAATGTTAAAAATTGACAAATAAAGCTAAAAATTGCCTTAAATTTGTCTGATTTGAGCTTAAATTGTTTAGATTGAAGTGGAGGAGTGTTAAAAAGGAATCCGGAGAAGAGAAATGTTGAATGTTGTTTAGTTTGGAAGTGTGCACTTTTTATAAACGCGAGTTTTTGTGTAATCGACTGAGAGCAAATATAGTTCAAGAACGGCGTCATCGAAAGGGGGTGATAGTTACTTTAAACGAGGTAGTAGATTTTTTTATTTTATCTTGTATATATTGTAGAGAGGTGTTATATGGAGCAAAAGAGACTGAAAACTTGAATGCCTTACGATACAAACGTTACTTGACAACAATTGGTAAACAACCCGTACATGCTAACTTCAAACTAGCCGCACTTTCACCGACAGAGGACTCTGCACGAGAACACTCTTTACGAGTGTACCGTCAAGTGCAGCTCTGGCATGGTGTTGCAAAAGATCCTTTACAGTGGGGTTGGAAGAAGATTGGAAGGCAACTCCGCCTAGTGACTACATCAATGGCTGCTGCACCTGATGAATTACCGCGGCTTATTTCCTGTTTTTGCACGATTGTTGCACTCGAAACTGTGAGTGCAGGAAGAATGGTCTGCAATGTTCAGGAATGTGCAGAACGTGTGTAGGTCTTGACTGCACCAATAGAGATGCATCTGAAGAGTTCGATGCTGAGCAAATTTTAATGTCAGATGATGTTCATGTTCTTCTACTAGGAAAGGACTATGATTCAGATGACAGTGAAGATGAAATCGAATACGTTTGAAAATACTTTCTGATCTTGTAATAATCTTGCAAATACATTATTATCTTATAATAAATGTAAAACACAACAAGATTTGTCTTTTTTACGTTTCAAATCTCAACTTTTACTGTTTCTTACATTTAACCGTCTTCCCGCCCCCCCCCCTTCTCTCCCCCTCCCCCGGTCCCCCCGGTACCATGGTTACCATAATTTATTACTTATTCATGCTCTACTTCAATCCAAACAATTTAAGCTCAAATCAGACAAATTTAAGACAATTATTTTTAGCTTTATTTGTCAATTTTTAACATTTCACAGATTTCTCCCCTCCATATCTCGATAACTATGAGGTTGATCAAAAATATAAATAGAACAAATTTTATCAGAAATTTTATGTACAACAACTTTGTTTATGTTCATGATCTTGATAAATCTAATAGTTTTGGAGATATCAGAGCAAAACTGCGGAAAAAGGATAGTCAGTGATACCCCGCTTCCCTCCCTCCCAAACCAGGCCTGTAGCTAGAAAATGCTGTAAGGGTGAGCAAACAATTCGTTTTTTCTATTTAAAAATAGCTACCTCATTATTTTCTGCGGTCGCCGTAGGTCGAGCGAAAATTATTCCAGGACGGGCTACGCCCGCCCTGGCCCACCCCCAGCTACAGGCCTGTCCCAAACCCGACGCCACAAACTTCGGGATTTTTCATGGCGTGTTGTACTGAGGATAGTGAACAACCTGGGACAAGAATTGCCTATACCTTTTGGATGTTTGGGTCTGTTACTAAATTTACTGTACTATTAGTTCTATGCAACAATTTGTACCTTTTCAGCGTTCAGATTACTAAAGGTGGCCACTGTGTCACGTGATGATTAGACTACAGGGCCGTCGCTACAACAGAAGTGGGGCTCAATTGCTTCTCGCCAGAGCCAATGTCAATACTTACGTTCGTAGTTGACATTTTGCGCTTAAAAAACGTTCGCTTGGATTATTTTTTCCAAGTCCCATTTTTTTTTAGTAGGGTCCTGGCTACGTCCCTGCTGGATTATCGATCTTTAATGCTAACATTCCACAAGCGCATATGAATTTAGAATGTATTATAAATATTACCAGTGAAACAACAAATATAATGGAAATCGAGGTAGGTAGATCGTCTATTAGAAATTATAACAATATATAAAAATATTCTGAAAAAATGCCACGATAAACTATTTACATTTTCAAGAGGTGTATTTTTTTGACAGAAGTATGTTTTCTATAAAAAAATGGACGTTACAATGTATCCCAAGTTTTTCAGGTTTAAATTGTAAAGCAAATGCTCGATATTGGAACTAGTTCAGTAATATAACGATTTATATCGGACAAATTCAGAAAGTTTTGAAAATTGGAGGAAATGATAGGTTTTTTATAGAGAATTTTATGAGGAATAATTTTGTATATAGATATTTTTATCAAAAATTGAACCGTTCCCAAGATAATCTAGAAAACCTCAAAATGGGGGTGAAAACGACCTCCTAGGGGACGAAGCATACTATTTAGGGGTGGGAACTTTTCGGTTTACTAATTCTTATGCTATCCTTAACATTTCCACCAATTTTCAAAACTTTCTGCATATTGTCCGATATATTACATTAACTGTTTTTACTGAACTAAATTGAATCGGCAAATAGAAGAAAATTAATTTTGCCCTTTAAGAAACGAAAGGGTTTCCAATGCGCGAGTTTCACCCTCAAAAACTATCCTTAACACACCACGCCTCGGTTTTTGTATTGTTGTGCCTTTCGGAAATATTTGGACCTTATCTGTAGTAAATTTTTTATAGATTATTGTCAACGAGAACATTTTCTGGAGGACCAGCTATTGCGGGCAAAAGCGAAAAACTGCAGCGGGACGTATAGGGGTGGTTTTTAAGAGCGAAGCTTCCAATTACATCTTGGGAACTCTAAAACATTATAATTTATTTCTTCTAATATTATGGATTGTATGTGGTAAATATTTTAACTTCTCTGGGCGGGATTACTGTCAAAAGATGAAAGCTATACTAGTTGGAAGCTCATATAACAAATCTACATGCAAAAATAATGTAAAATTAGAACGTACAAAACGGCACTACATAGTCATAAACAGAGATTATATACCATCATGTCATCGTGTAGAACACGATATTCGTTCACTAATTTTATCTCTTGACAATGGAAAAACTTATCTATATGACAATGGCAAAGTAAAAATACATATAAAACTTAAATTCGAATAAAAATACCCTCAAAGTTGTAAAATCAGGAACTGATTCGAGTACCCTGATTTTCGAAAATAAACATAATAACTAATAAAATCAGAATATTTTTAGGACCACTATTACAAAAGTCAAAAATGCATGATGATTAGCTTGACGTAGCAAGAGGAAAAAAATATTTAATGACATTTTATTTTTCTTTGCTTGTATCTTTAACGGTTGTAATAGAATGACTTCAGTGTTTATTTCCGAAAATTGCATATTTTCGACGGGTGATGGCTTAAAATATTCTAGAATAAAATTAAAATATTTAAAACTTATCTAATATCACTAACTTAAATAAATAACACATAAAGGGGACTTAAAAAATAAGGGGCTTAATATATTTGTTTAAGAAATACCGCCATCCAACAGTCTGTTAGCAATAGAGGATACTTGACAGATAATAAGGAATACGCGCAAAGTTTAATATGGATAAAATAGATTCTCTCGTTATTATAATAAGTTTTGATTATTAATATCATTGAAATGTGTTGCATTTGACATATCAAAAAAGGAGGGTCAAAAAAAATTGTAAAAATGCACTTTTTTGAAAATAAAAAAAAATGAACTCTATCCCCTAAAAGTACATAAAATAACGTACACTCAAAGAAATAGTATGGATAAATTCAACAAAAAAAAAAATGGTTAAGTAACAATATCGTTAATTTTGTTAAACCAAACTATATTGATGGTATTTTTAAACAAGAGGTGATTGTTATTTTAATTAATAAAAAGTTGTCGTACAACAAAACAAACATTAACTTAAAAAATAGATGAATAAGACTATTATTTTGTTCGACTGACTATTATTTTGTTGAATTCTGTCAAATTAAACTAGATAATAGTATATTTTATTTTTAACTATTATCGAATTGTAATTCTAACCCAGTATTAGTTCGCTGTACTATTGTACTTGGTAGACAAACCAATATTATTGTCGTCTTCTAGAAGTTCTAAAAGAATTACCATAAAATTTGCTTGCTTACCACGTAGTCTATTACAGAAATTATTCCCAGATGACGCCACATACAAATCACTGACAATAATCAATCATGCATTATCTTATACTCTTATGAAATTATAGAAAATTAATAACATGATTGCAACGTTCAAATTCTCTCAGGGATCATCGATATATTTGGATGGATCTTATAAACGATCTCTAATCTTTGGTTTGGGTGGTCTGATGTCTCAATACTGAGATTTTGGCTAACCAAAAAAAACAATAAAGTGTAAATCAACCTAAAAATTAGTTGGTGAACAAAAAACAAAGTCGTTGTACTATTTAATTGTAGACCAAATTGAAAATGGTTAGTGAACATAAAAAAATGTCATTGTACTATTTAATTTGTTACAAGAAGATATGATTATTAAACTACTATTTGTTTACGAAAACAAATAAAGTTGTATGACTATTCTTTTCTGATTGATTTAACTATGAAACTAGATAGGCGCGATTTCATATGCTCTTTTTGGTTGAATTTACCTATCATTTTCTTTGAGTGTACAATCGAAAAAAAGTGACGTACAATGCCTCCTTGATAATTGACGAAGAATTAAATCAATTTTTTTTCGTCCGCCATCTATGGCCGCTCTATTTGGCATACGGGACTGGTTGCATTATATCTGACCAAAAATGAGTTTTCTTTTTGCCAACTTTGGTGAAATTACTCCTTTTTATAGAAAAGATATTCAATTTTGATTTCTTCGGCTATTTTTGGTGTTTTCTACTTTTTCCAAGATGAATTGACCAATACATATCGGACAGGTCTATATCTTTTAAGAATTTTATTTCAAATAAGCCAATATTTTTAAAATTCCCATCCGATTACTAGTACAAGATATATTAAGCAGATAAGTTGAAAATCCGTGAAAACACGTCAAAAAGTGCATATAACTTTTGACGCACAGGGAATTCTTGGGGGCAAATATTTTTTTCGTAATCAGGAGGTCATAATACATAAGAATCAACAATAAAATTTCAGATGGAATGTTGTCGCCGAAAAAAATTATATTAAATCAATTCGACTGTACTATAAGGTTAATAATCAAAATTGTTACTATAACAAAGGCAGAATCTAATTTTATCAATATTAAACAAATTAAAAATTTGTGCACGTCCCTTATTGATAAATTATTGATAAATTCAGTACAAATATGGAAGAGTTCTCATTAAAGTTTACCTTGCACTAACTAGAGTGGAGCGATCATTATTTACATTAATCCATAATTATTAAATAATATTTAATAATGAAGGATTATAAGTAGGTATAAACTATTTTATTTTCGTTGATCAATTTTAAGAAAATTTTGGCAAAAGAACAGGTCGAAGGAGCGAGATGTGCTGAGTCCACGTTCTGGTACGGTGAGTTAACAAGACAGCACTGATTGAATTTCGATTGTAAAAGAGGCGCGGTATTTCTGCTTCTTAGCATGTTATAATTTATTATGAAGGCGTAGAAGGGCCACTGAAGTATTTTTTTAATTCCGGCTTTATTCTCGGAATGGGGTATTTTCAATTTGTTTAAAATTCAGTTTTGGTGATATACATCAAGTAATATTATTTTAATAATTACTGCATAATCAATTTAAACCAAAACAATAATTTCTTAAACAAAAAGAAGAAATAAGAATACACCCGTCTAGATCTAGACACAGATTTCAAATGATTTCATTTGGAGGGGAATAATTTAACCAATAAGACAACTGTCGCTTAGACTGTAACTATCTTATATGCCAAATTGTGTATTTACTTCACATTATTTTACTTTTTCCTTCTTATTCTATTTTGCTCAATGTCTTGAAAATCAATAAATATTATATACATGTATTTAAAAGGAATGTATGTTTTTTATTATTTAGAAGTTATCTTAAAAATGTAAACAAAACTGACAGCGAGGATTATGTGGCAATATTGTATAAAAACGGCTCTCCACCTATTCCAAGTTTGCTTGCGTGCTGTCAGTTGAAGACCACATGAGTAAAAGGAGGTATGTCACAAAAAGTTAGTTTCGAGAAAAACGATTTTGTAACTTTGAAACCTCGCTGACTTTTAACGTATTAATAAATTTAATTAAAGACTTCTGAGTTTTCTTTATGAAAGTATATTAAACCATTAGTTAAAAGCATTGAGACAAAAAAATTATACAAAAAAAAATACGAAACACAAACGATATCCAGTTAATCAGGGGAAAAACAAAAATTGTCACAGAAATAAATATGCATTATGAAAATAAGGGGGATTGTCCAGTTTTACATCGCTTTCCTTTCTTCATTGTTCCTTCTTATTATTACCTTTTTTACTATTTTCCACTTTTTTATTATTTCCCTCTTTATTCTTTGTTTGTGCGAGGTAAGTTGTCATAGTAATAGGCTCATTTAACATTTTTTTATTATTACATATTCTGAAAGAGCTTGGTGAGTATAGTAAGTATGCCAAAAATTAGAATTTACTGACGCCGCCTTCATGTATAAAAAAATTATTAAAGTCGGCGCGCTTAAAAACGCTCGGGATAACCATGTAGTCGAGTTGTGACGTCAGATGGCTGAACCGCCCAGTGAACACGGCTGTGAATGCAAGTTAGTAAAGTAAAATCTGGAAGTAAAGTCGCTTAGTTTTCGAGAAAAAAAAAACGGCGTAGAACCAAACCAGACTTAGTGCGATTCTTTAGTAAGATAATCGTGTACACGAAATCATCTTTTACGACATTTTTTGGTGGTCGAGAACTTTTTTATTTCGGAAAAACTCAAAAAAACAGATTTTTAATGAAATATGTTTTTTGTCTCCACCACTATATCTCTGAAAATATTTGTGCTATCAAGCTATTTTTTTTAGATTAAAGTAGACACAATAGCGCTTCGAACAACGTCCCACGTGAACCCGATTTATTTTTTTTAAGTTGGAAAAATAATAGGAAACTCAAACTTATTATTTTCTGCCGCGTAATTTTAGACAATCGAGAAAAAATATTATTTATGAAAATTTGTATATACATGCTACGTACAAATTGAAGCCAATAGTTGAAAAAAGTTTTTAGGATAAAAATTTTTCATATCCCGTTCATAGTATTGAGTCAGCGATTTTTTTTTAAGGGCCAAAGTCATATTCTTGCGCGCTCGGCTGTAGCAAGCCTGCCGCCTGCAACGATCTGACGGTCCCGGTCGGGGTGTATGTAGTAGTTTAACTTATATCAATAGATACAAAACCAGTAGTGATCAAAAGCACCTAGGGGATCAATATTATTGTTCAATATTTCATTTATTGTACAGTAGTATTGATCATATGTTGTTAATATTAAGAAATTGTACAATAAATATAAAATAGTCTCCTTTTAATAATAAAAAGACAGGTAGGTAGATATAAATACCTAATCTATAAATATCAATCAGTGTTACTAACTACCCACCTAATTAGTAAGTTTATTAGACATTTTTAAATGAATAAAAGTAAAAACGTACGCATAAAATGAGTTTTATTGTTGAAATAAATTTTCTATTTGGATAGATAAATATGTAGTATGTAGTTTATGTAGGCCCTACATTAATAGCATTCTAATTCGTTCATATCTGCCTCGAAATCTTTAATAATGTTGTTACAGGAACGACATTTGCACTCGTTGCAACATTTTAGGCCTTCCTTAAAACAAGCACATTTTCGATTGTCACAATTTTTATCCGAACAATGAATACTTAATGATTTTCGACAACCGCCACTTCTACGCGACTAATCTGACCAACTCTGCATGCGAGGTGTATTAATTGCGTCCCAATGTCGCATTTAGCGCTGATAAAAAAAATCGCTGTTGCCACACGGTACATTTTAGGAAAAAATATATTGTTTCAAAAACTTTTGTGATTATTAGGCTTTATTTTCTTCGCTGCATGTATGTAAATATTTTCAAAAATAAAAAAGTTTATCGATTGGTGAAGATTTCAATACATAAAATATATATTTTTAGTTTAGCTGATTTTTAGCGAAATGAAAGTGCGAATTGTGCCCAAACCGTTTATATTGGTAATAGCGCTACAGTATGTGCTTTAATTTGACACAAAACAAATTTCGGTACCTTTAATAGTTTTAAAGATATGGCGGTGGAAACAAAAAAAAAACAATTTTATTTAAAAATACATTTTTTTCACTTTTTATTGATTTAAAAAGTTCGAGATCACAAAAAAACGTCGTAAAATATGATTTCATATGCCCGGTGACATACTCAAAGGAGCCTAACATGTTTGACCTGGTTCTACGCCAAAAAAAAAACGACACGATAGACTTACGAAATCGCTGCTCTAATATAGGTATCGCACGCCAAGTGACATCACTCTACGGACTGTTGGCCGGCCGAGCGTGTTTCTATTCAAATGCGAATATATCTGTAGCTATTGATTAAATGACCCTATAGTCTGGGTTTCTTCAGAACAAAACTATTTCATATTTTGCAAATTGTTAAATGTTTTGTCTGATATTGGAATGAGACGTAGAATACATCACAGATCATATTTTCGGTCAGGAAATAAAAATTCATTACTGTGCTTGGCAGGCTTGGGCTGAGGCCACTTCTGAATGGACCCGTTTAGTGTGACGTCAGATTCTAGGCAACCAACAATACAAGTGTGTGTTGCTAAAGATTTTGAGCCTTATGTACGATACATTTAAGGGTTAAAAATATGGCTGTTGATCAGGGCCTCTAATTTTATTTGGTTAAAACACATATTAATTTAATTGAGTAAATTATATGTAGAACGAATCTAACGTATTTTAAGAATATGGCCTATGAATTGAATTGTCTTAGATATGCCATATAATTGAGTAATAACACAAAATTGTTAACAGCAATTTTTGTCATCCTTAATAGCAAGGTGCATAAGAGCGAAAATATTAACTGTAAATTTCGTTATCCCACTTGTATTGTTGGTTGCATAATATTTGACGTCACTACTAAACGGGTCCATTGGGGGTAGTACTGGACTTTTCTTCCATTATCCATTAAAGGAATATCTATGCGACACGAGCCGTGGATGAACAATACATGCTTCTATTTCTCTAATAGAGCGTGTTAGAAAGGTATATTTATTGATGTAAGGTAACTGTTTAAAACATGTCTCCTAAACCCTAATTATTTCCTGAAAATTTTCACTTCCTTTAGTTTTATCCATTAGGTCGTTTTTAATAGGTCCCTGACAAAAAAAGCAAAGAGAATAACATACACCACCTGCAAATAGTCTTCAAACAGAGAACCCCCTAAAAGTAAATTAAACATTATTTACTTAAAATTAAAATACATGGATCTCCCCCGTTTTTACCTTTTTTCTTGTGGACCTTCCGCGTTTTTTCCCTGTGTGCGATTTTTCGAACACGAATATTAGCAGATTGTGCTGCCTTTTGACACGAGTTGTTTTTGTAGTCAAATATAGAGAGAGATTTGTCTACCAGATGGTGATGCCAGCTGACTTCACGATATCTTGTGACATACCTTCTTTTTCCCCTGTGGTCTTCAGTTGTTGTTTCTTGTCACAACACAAGTGAAAGAGACATATTGGTTAGATTTATTTGTTATTTGTTTATGTGGCGTTTGATTTTATTTTATATTTTATCAATAAACTATTAAGATAGAAAAGGGATTCATCCAATTTGCCCAAAGTTGATTATAACATGATAGATTCTTTCTATAAACAAAATTCGGATTTTTTTTGTCAGCAAACGTGAAAAATCAACACGACGTTAGAACACATGTGCCATTTGACTAGCCGTTGACATTGTTGCCATATATTGCGAAATATGTTTTTAAAAATCTAAACGGCATTAAAAATTATTTAAAACATTTAATAATCCACGTCTATTATTATTTTTTACATCACAAAATTAAATTTTGTGGATAAATATATTAACATTGATCTAATAAATAAGCTTTATACTCCTGTTTTCTTCATTTATCTTTACTAGAACTAGAGAAGAAATTTCAACTTGGCAACACCACACTGTTTTGTATTAAACCATTCTATCTACGAATCAACACAGACTACATACGTCATCGGCAGATTACATACGTCACCGATTTAAAACGCTTTTCGCGCCATTTATTTTAACTCTTGTTTTCTCAAAAAAATGATAATTATTTTCGCGGAAATTTGTATTGGAAGGCTTGTTTATACATATTCTATATTATTCAATAAAAAATTTAAAAAAAAAGGAAAATATCCCATTCTGACTTTAATGTCGGAATTCCGAGATTAAAGTCGGACTTATGATTTCATTTGAAAAAACGTTCGTGTAGTGATGAAGCCACCCCGAACACCATCACCACTCCCTTCTCCCCTACCAACGTGGCACATTGTTTTAATGGTTTGTGGGGTAGACGATTTCAAATATTATATTATTAAAGTTCTATGAATTATAATTTTTGCATGGAGTGCAAACGTAAATCAATTTTTTTTCCCATTCTAAAAGACTTGGATAGGAAATCCGGATGTGGAAGTAGTGATTCTTTAGGCAGCGGTTCTTGAATACATCAATAAAAATAAAATATTTTTTTCTGGCGATTACACTATCGCCCTCACCTTCATACTAATAAAATGGCAGTAAAAATAAGTTTCGGTAATTAGTTTCTATTACACGAAACTTAGTAAAGGTAAAGATATAGAGAATCAAATTTTCTACAACTCTAATTTTAAACTTTTTTTAAATAAATATCAAAATCCATATAAGGAAACATACATTATCATTCCTATTAATTTAACAATTCAAGGAAATTTACTTTGTTTCTATTGTTAATTTATTTCTTGCATCACTGAATATTTTTACACCATCTGAAAGGCCGTAAAAAAAGCTTTTCAATGATATATAGAACATAGTATGTATCTTGCAAACTGTCTATATTCACAATCTACCAAATTAGCAAAATGGAAAAAAAAATGTCATTTAAAATAAACAATACGTTAGTTCTATCAAAACATTTGTTGGTAATTTATTTCACTTTGTTTTAAATAAAATGGAAAATTTCAATGAATAATATACAGTGTGTCCCACTTTTCACGGTAACACCTTTTGAGCTAAGTTATTAGTCATCCAATTTCAACCAAAGTTGGATCGGTATCAAAGACCTCTACTATATCTTTCTTGATGAAAATAAATTTTAGTCACTGACTTGCATTTTTATTAAGAAAAACGGGATGAATTTTTCGAGAAGACATAATAGGCCATTTTTTTATCTTCATCTTTACACCAATGCATTTCAAACATTAGTCTCACTTTTCCAACACTAATCTACGAACTTTCAGATTAAAGTCGGAATTTCGAGATTAAAGTCAGAATTCCGAGAATAAAGACGGAGTTCCGAGATTAAAGTCGAAATTACGAGATTAATGTCGGAATTCCGTGATTAAAGTCAGAATTCCGAGATTAAAGTCGGAATTTCGAGATTCAAGATGGAATTCCGAGATTAAAGTCGAAATTCCGAGATTAAACTCGGAATTAAAAAAAAATCAGTGGCCCTTCTACACCATCGTAGTAAAAAACTATTCTTCGCGGTATACGTAAACTTAAGGAATCACTGGCGTTTGTAACAATGTTAACGAAAGGTTTTTTGGTAGCATCTAACATTTGGTTTCGGTTTGAGCAAACGCGATATCAGTACTATTGTTTTCTCCTGACTTTTTTACAAAAGTAAAGCGCTTACGAGGGACTAGAAATATTCATCACATTCTTTAACAACTTTGGGACAATATTTTCTTGCGTATAAAATATAGGGTGCTTTGGATGACAATGGTATTTTTATACGTTCACTATGCTTGTTCCACACGTGCACAATGTAACTGTCCTTTGACAAGTCAAACACAGCCTCCGTAGACGATTCGTCGAAGTACATGGTCCAATTCCACCATGGTACGGCGTAAAATTTGTCCGTGGGGTATACCTTAAACCCCTGACAGTCTTTGTTTAGCATATCTTTGGCTCTTTCAACTCCACATATAGATTTTAGTAACCTAAAATTATTGTATATTAAACCATAAATAGAAAATATGTTTTTCTTTAAACTCTGGGGCTTCTTCTAGCCCCGTTTCGGAGCAATCCCAAATAGTAGAGGCAATGAAGCTTTTTACCTCTCAATTCTCGTCCAGCGCAGAGTGGTCCGAAAATTAAAAAAAAAGAACGGTCAAAAAGTTGATTTTAGCCTGAAAGCCTTTAAAAGGTCCGATATAAGAAAAATAATAGAATAATGTCTGAGCCGCCGCACAGTGGGGCAAATAGCTCATTTTTTGGACAAGCGATAATTCCCAAGCCTGGAATTAATGAAATTTAATTTTTTTTCTTTTAAACTCTTCGTTATAAAATTGCCTTTAATTCTATCGAGCCCGAATTTTGAAATTTCAAAATTAAAGGACTTAAATTTTGAAATTAAATTAAAATTTTATCAAAAGATTGTTTAAAATTATAAAAAATTGTTACTTGGGGGTTTTTTTGGTTTCTAATCTCATTTCTGATCCCAGAATTTTGCGATTCAAAAAACCAAGATAGCGGATCCAATATGGCGGCCATAATATTTTTTAAATGAAATGTACATGCACAAACTGTTAAAAATTGTTACTTAGGACTTTTAAGGGTTTCTGATCGAGAATCTGAAATCTAAATTACATAATATCGTAATCCAAAATGGCGAATCCAATATGGCGGCCACAATATTTTTTTAATTGACATGCGCAAATTGTTAAAAATTGTTACTTAGGGGTTTTAGAGATTGCTGATCATGAATCTAAAATCCAAATTACGTAATATCGAAATCCAAGATGACGGATCCAATATGGTGTCCGTAAGTTGAAGATTCTACTCGTTCATCATTTTACGTATTAGATTATGTTAGATTTATATCTTATCGTACTTTTCTAGCTGTTTGTTTAGGACTAGAAGCATTAGGTTATTTTATGTTCATGGCTTACAATATTTTACTTTCTGTCATTTTATGACTTGACCAAATATTAGAATTAAAGTTAATAGTTCTTGCCTAATAGTATTAGCTAATAGTATTTGTCTTTTGACTACTCTATGATTGGACATTTAAGGTTAATTTTTGATTAATTATTTCATTTTAGCACATACTGGAAATGCAACCCTAGAATTCAATATTACGAAATTTTAACTGCAGAATCAGAAACCTCTAGGAACTAATTTTTAATGATTTTTGCATGTACGTCTTATTTTCTTTTAAATTTATAACAGCTATATTGGATCCGATATTATGGTTTCCAAAGTGACGAAACTAAAATATCCGAAACAAGATTAGCGAATTGAGCCCCTGAGTAACAAATTTTAGCAATTTCTTTCTTGATTTATCAGTCTATTTTAACTTACGGACACCATATTGGATCCGCCATCTTGAATTTCAATATTACGTAATTTAGACTTCAGATTCATGTTCAGCAGACCCTAAAATTCCTAATTACCAATTTTTAATAATTTGCGTATGTACATTTTATTTAAGAAAATATTGTGGCCGCCATATTGAATCCACTATCTTGGATTACGATATTACATAATTTAGACTTCATATTCATGGTCAGAAACCCTTAAAAACCCGAAGTAACAATTTTTATCAATTTGCGCATGTACATTTCATTTAAAAAAATATTATGGCCGCCATATTGGATCCACTATCTTGGTTTTTTGAATAGCAAAATTCGGGGATCAGAAATGAGATTAGAAACCAAAAAAACCCCCCAAGTAACAATTTTTTATAATTTTAAACAATCTTTTGATAAAATTTTAATTTACTTTCAAAATTTAAGTCCTTTAATTTTGAAATTTCAAAATTCGGGCTCGATAGAATTAAAGGCAATTTTATAACGAAGAGTTTAAAAAAAAAAATTTTAATTTCATTAATTCCAGACTTGGGAATTATCGCTTGCCCAAAAAATGAGCTATTTGCCCCACTGTGCGCCGGGGCCCCTTTTCGGGGATAAAAGGAGATGATAGAGGAAAACCGACACGATAGAGAAATTTTTGGGTCCAAAATTGGCTTCAGCGTAAAAGTACAAAGTTCGATGAGAAACTTTCTTTTTTTTTTGTAGACCTGTGTAATTTTAAAACGAAATATTTGAGACAAGCACTCGCTCCAGCGTAAACCATCCAGCTGTCTTCTTGTGGAAAATCGATAGCTGGATAAATACCTTCAGATCTGAAATACATAAATTTAAGAAAGGACCCCCACCACAAACTTTATGGAAATTGGCTCTAAGTCGAATTTTCTGAAATTTGGATATGTTGTAGTTTTTGCTTTTCTCATGGGCACAGGTCTTGGCTATGACAGCTTTTCAAGTTATCAGGGCTTGAACGTCACAATAAGCATAAAAATTTGGCGGAGTGAAGACAGCAGTCCTTTTACCAGTCCTCCATATATTTTTTTTTACGTCGTATATATTATATTCAGTGGAAAAATAACTTTATACATATATTTCAAGAAAACACAACAAAATTCGATATAGGTAGGGGCTGGCGGGGTAGCAATCCACAAAAAGTAAAATATTCTTTTTGTAACTTTTTTAATATCATTTGTGCATTAACCATTTTAGGCGGAATAATAGCTATATAGATGTACTTCAAGAAAACAGAACAAAATCCGATCTAATTAGGGTCTGACGGGCTAGCAATACACAAAGAGTAAAATATTCTTTTTGCAACCTTTTCTCCACCAAAAATGGATAATGCACAAACCATATTAGAAAAGTTACAAAATTATATTTGACTTTTTGCGTATTGCTATCCAGTCAGCCCCTACCGATATCGGATCTTATTCCACCGAAAATCGTTAATGCACAAATGATATTAAAAAAGTTACAAAAAGAATATTTTACTTTTTGTGGATTGCTACCCTGTCAGACCCTATTTATATCGGGTTTTGTTCTGTTTTCTTGAAATATGTGTATAGAGCTATTTTTCCACTGAAAATAATTTATACGACTTAAAAGAAAGAAAAATATCGAGGACTGCTAAAAAGATTGCTATCTTTACTACGCCAAATTTTTATGCTATTGTGACGTTCATAACTTGAAAATCAGTCATAGCCGGGAGTTGTGCCTATGAGAACTTTTGCTCAGTAAAGCAAAAGCTACAGCATATCCAAAAAGAAAATTCGACTGAGAGCCAATTTCCATAAAGTTTGTGGGGGGTCTTTTGGGTTGTATCGATTCTAACTCGTTGATATGTACACTTCTGTGCAATAAAATCCCGTACACCTATTTTTCTCTATATTAAATCATTCTTTATTTATTTGTCAGTGTCAGTGTCCTATTTTCGAACTGCCGAAATTAACTGAACATGAAAAAATTCTAATTCTCTATAAAATTGAAGAGGGATGGTCTATCAGAGCAGTTGCTAACCATTATCACTTAAATAAAAGTACCGTTATGAGTGTGAAGAAAAAGTGGGAGGAGGAAGGTATCAGAAAGAGAAAAGACGGTTCAGGCCGACCGAGAAGTTCAAATCTCGCTCAAGATGAATGGCTCCTTGGCTTGAAGGAAAATCCGTTTCAAACAGCAGTAGGCTGTGTCCATCACAAATTTTCCAGCATCGAGGTCAACAGCTAGCTGAAGGATAGGAAAATCGGAATTAAAAAACTGTGTAAGTGCCAAGAAGACCATATTAACAGAAGAACATAAGCAAGCCCGCATTCTGTTTTGTTTAAATTGTTTTGTCTATCGCCCGTTGGAGTTTTGGAACAATGTTGTGTTTACCGATGAAAAAGTTTTTCAGTCTTGTAATGACGGACATATTCGGGTGTACCGTCCTGCAAATACCAGGTTCCGCGGAACAGGTCCGGGCGATTTTCTGTTAATGTTTGGGCATGGATAATCGTGTATGACCCTGGTGTAGCGTGGCGTATTATGGGTAATGGTAGATTTAATGGACAGGTTTATATTTAATATATTTACACTAGATGTGGAAGTAAAATTATCACAGGCGGACACGTGCAGAACAGCCATGCAGAAAACCGCTTTTTAATGTTTTGAGCTTTCAGAATCTGGCCTTATCTCGGACACAATTTGTCAACGTCAATTTTTACATTTGTTATAAATCGAAATCATTAAGTCATTAACATTTTTCCAAATACCTTACTTATGACATTTCACAATCAATGTCACTTTTTTATGATAATGAAAAATCTAAATTCCAAAAAGACTGGTTCACATCACTCAATATTAATAAAAACTGGATTACTTGATTTTTCAAGTGTACGGGATTTTATTGCACAGAAGTGTACATTACAGTGTGGGGTCCAAACAAGTGATGCATTTTAATTAATATGTATTCTGCATTCGTATGCCCCGTCCTAAGTTGTAAGATTGCCATATGGGGCCAAGCAACTGATATAAATAGATTATTTGTAATACAAAAAAGAATTTTGCGATGAATTTTCAACATGTCTTACAGAGACTCTTGCAGAGCCACTTTCCAAAATAATAACATATTAACTAATTATTCCATATATTTATATAAACTACTATGCTATGTATTTCTACATCTTAATGACTTTAAAAAGATCAAGGAAATACATCTATACCCCACACGAAATAATGAAAATATACATTTAAGTAACTTTAATTATTATATGCAGTATAAAAAATCGCCAAAGTATGCTGGAGGCTTCTATTTTAATCGCTTACCTATTGACATAAAAAATTCACCTTCATACAAAAAGTTTAAAATTAATTTGAGAGTGTACTTAAGTAAATGTAGGTATATATTTTTTTCATTGAACGAATATGTTCTAAAAAATGTGGAAAATAAAAACCGGTTTTAACTCTAATTATTTTGCATTGTCGTAATATATGCTTTTTATTAATAATTAATCAACTATTATTAACATTTTATTTATTATTTTACTACTTAGTGATTTTTGTAGTCAATATTTTAGTGTATCTAAGTATTTTTATTGTGATTGCATGACTTAGTCTCGTTAGTCTATACTATGTAATTAGAATCACCTATTCACCTGTTTTATACCTATATGTATGTAGCAACAAAAGATCAATAAAGAATCTAATCTAATCTTTTCAAGCTTGGATCTAACATAACAACAATAGAGCATTTTAAGTGTGTCGGGGTTTGAAAAGTAACGGGAATTTCTGACTACTAAGTCTTGAGACTATGGTGTTATTACGTATATTGAAAGAAAGAGTTTTATCAAAGATAACGTATACATGTAGAAGACATAATATTGCATTCTGCAGATATAATAGTGTAGACGATCATCGACGGTATAAATTCTAGAAAAAGCTTCAAACCATCAGCATTCATAAGTAATTAACCTTGTCTGTTAAGTCGTTCGTTATATCATTAATAAAAATGATCAAAAACAAGAACCGACCCTTGTGGTACTCCGGAAGTGGTAACATATTCGACACACTTGAATCCATTGAAGGCAACTCTGTTTGACAGGTAAGATCTTAGTTTTCAAAACGTCGGACATGATTTAGTTTTTTAAGCAACATAGTATTTTCAAGTCGGTCGCATGCCCGGGAAAAATCAATATAAATTATATCATGGTGAATTAAACTTATATCTGTACTTTGATGCGGTCATTCTGAATCCGCCATATGTGCCTCATATTCATAATCAGAAATCCTCAAAAACAAGTCATCTCAACGATTATTTCTCAATATTTTACCTATTATTAATTTATTTACATTTCAGGGTGGTTGCAAACCCTCGGGGCAAAAGTCGACACTCTTTGTTTTTTTAGCATTACTTTACATAGTCCCTAAAAAACACTGCAGCGGTTGCAGGTCAGTTCATTCACTGGGCGAGAATTTCGAGGTTCTGTCGTTTTTACAGCTTCATTTACTCCACTATAAAGTTTATTCAGAGGCGGCTTTGGAACAACGCACCTGAGGAGGAGGGGGAGGTCTGCGAATAGAGAATATTTTAGTCATGTATGGATTTCTGGAGGGTTTAATATTTTTTATAATTTTTGTATACCATGCCAATTGTATAACTATATTATGTCGCTCCCCCTAAAAGCCGCCCCTGCTAATATTATTGTAAAATATGTTGACTTACTTTGTTATAACACCGGGTCCATTACGACCCCAGTCCTGTCCGTTAAAATTATCCTTAAGATCATCTAAGCACGTGCTGGCCAAATTATGACCAATGCCGGTAGGAGCAAAACCCATAATTCCAGCTGCAACATTCTGCTCTGATTCCGATCCAGAAAAATTTGGAGGTAGATCTTCAAAACTCTTCGTTACTATCACGTCCAAGTCCAAGTAAATACCACCGTACTTCCATAATGTCAAATATCTGGAAAAATAAAAGATAATGCAAACTCTGAGGGTTTCTATACGCTTAAAATAATTGATTTATGAAATATGAGCCAGTGGGTAGCCAGAAATTTAGTAAAGGGGGTCAAATTTTTGGGCCTAGCGATTTTTAATTTTGGTTGGGGCGAGCGTAGAAGCGTCTTCACTGTGTATGTATCCTCGATACTCCAGTGAAGCAACGTGCAGCGCGGTTATTACTTGGATGGGTGACCCATCTTGGGAAACACAGCGATCTCGTCCCACCTTCTAGCGGCTTGTATATCAGTGTATACGCGGAAGCTATGTAATTTCAAGACGAGGATTGCGTAGTGGATATACCATCCTTCGTAGGGGAAGTAAAGCAGGCGGTTCCTTGTCTATTAAATGTTAGGCAAGTAAATGATCCCTACTCTTCTTACGAGAAGAGGTTTGGCCAAATTTCCAGGTTGAGGGTAGCTCGCCTCCTGGCGTCGGTGATGGGCCCTGGTAGCGGAAATAGGCCGACGTTAAATAGATAAAAAAAAAATTTGGTTAAAAACCAACTAAGGTATTAATAATATCAAAATTCTTTATATTGTAATGATAGTCGATAACAAATTGGCGAGTTGTTTTTTGATGGCGGGCGAGGCAAAAAATAATAAATAATTTTAATACTGAAAATTGCATTATGCTTTTAAATGTAAACTACCGAACCGGCACTGACTGCGATACCACTTGCAGCATGAGTATCAACTTCTCCTTCTCCTCATCCATTATCCCTTAGCTTTAAGTGTTGACAATTGTTAGATATATTTTTATTTGTATGATATTTTTGTAATTTATTTGAAATTGTAAAAGAAATTGGATTTTTTTTTTGCCTTGTTCTTTTTATTGCTCTGTACCCTCTCACTAGAAGAATTAGTAATATCTGGGACTTTTATTTATTTGGGCACTTTCAGATCGTAATAAACTGTCCAAAAAATATTCACAAACATCATAACAGTCGTATAACCGGGGCAAGACTAAGAGTTGAAAAATTGGACAATTCAAACAACAGACGTTTATTTCATATAAAATGAATTTATTTAATAATTCAGTAATGTAACGATTTATATCGAACAAAATTCATTTATATCGGACAGTTTTGAAAATTGGTAGAAATGTTAACGATAGCATAAGAATTACTAAACCGCCCCTAAGTAGTGTGCTTATTCCCATAGGACGTCGTTTCCAGCCCCACATTGATATTTTCTATATTATCTCGGGAATGGTGCACTTTTTGATAAAAATACCTATATACAAAATTATTCCTTATAAAATTCTCTACCAAAAACGTGTCTACACTTTTTTTCATAAAAGTAATAGTACTGTGGAAAATATGGCACACACATAAGGGTTGGTTCCGGTTAACGCAATAAATTGTAATCTTTACTATAATCTACTTTAAAGTTCAATGCTTAACGCTAAAGCAGTAGTTACTAAACTCCACTTAAAATTATAATAAATGTACCGCTTCCACCCTCTCACCCCTATAAAATAACGCGATTTTTAAAGAAGCGAGAATATTGTATATTGTACTTGTTTCCACGCCACTCCAGAGGTAAAGTACTTGGCGCGTTTTTTTTTACGTGGTGCCCCTGTAGGCCTAATCCACTAATTATATCAGAAGGTTACCTACGTTAATTAATCTTCGTCGTCTTCCATAGATTCGACATTCATGCATGCTTGTCCGTGGCAACGGTAACACATTGTGAAGCAACATAAGCCTGCTCTTATGCAACTGCACCGTTTTCGCTCCCTAATTTGCACGAACAAGAAATTAATGTTAAAACAGATTCGGGAGCTGGTTCTTTTGCTGTCATAGTTGGGGTTAATATACTTTTTTCCATCCCCAATCAGTAGCTTCTAGCGTAGCATTTTTCCAGGTTTAATTTGGTAAAAGAAACACGATATGAGTGTTTCCAAGCAGTAGCAGAAGTTGGTAGTAGTTTTGATGACATTACAGTATTGTTCGCTTTACCACCAAGTTTGTTAAAAGACATGAATCTGTATACATATAGACTTTTTTCTGCGGAGGTAGAGTTGTATAAAGCTAGAGCAAATCGCTCTCCTACGTCTGCAATTTCTTCATGATTGGCCTTTTCATTATTAAAAGTTTGCTCGATGTCTCGTAAGTCATCTCTTTTATTAAGCACATTGATATTTTTTTCGCGTAGACAGCTTTGGAAATAGTAGCGAATTATATGACCTGCGTTGATTACATTTGCGCCTCATTTACCAAAGTATTATTAATTTTAGGAAAAAAAAAGGTAGAGACATTCTTGATAGAGAATTTTATAAGGAATAGTTTTGTATACAGGTATTTTTATCAAAAAGTATACCGTTCCCGAGTTAATCTAGAAAATCTCAAAATGGAGGTGGAAACGACATCCTAGGGGATGAAGCACACTATTTAGGGGTGGGAACTTTTCGGTCTTATGCTATCCTCATTATTTCTACCAATTTTTAAAACTTTAGGAATTTTGTCCGATATATTACAATTTTAACTGTTATTAGTTATATTACTGAATTATAATAGTCCAAGATCCCAGAGCTGCCAGACCTACGTCATTTTAGCAAAGCTAATATTTTGACAACAAATAGTGTAATATCTAATTAAGAACGTATGCGTATTTGCTAGTTTGCCAGCTATCATACTTTAACGTACTGAGTAAAATTTTTATGTACCTTTTATACCTTGTTTTCTGCAAAAGGGCCCCGCTTTCAAACTAGCATACGTTCTTAACTAGATAATACACTATTTGTTGTCAAAATATTAGCTTTGCTAAAATGACGTAGGTCTGGCGGCTCTGGGATCTCACTCTATAAGTTGTACGCTCATTAGGGTGGAGCGAAAAATACACTTTTTCACTTTTTTTAGAAAACAGAAATGCTAGGGGTTGCAAAAGTTTCTACACCAGATAAGCAATACCAGGATAAAATATTATTAAAATCTATCTTATCTTGAGGTGCCGCAAAGATCTTAAAGTTTTGGAAAAAACCGCTTGCAATCAATCTTCATATCTCTTTATTTTTTTTGGTAAAAATTTAGCTTGGGTATAGAAAGCCATTCAAATATTCTTGTCAATCTCTAAAAAAAATAGTTTTGTATCAAAAAGCTAGGAGTTGCCGCAAGACTGCTAAATAGTCAAATATTCAAAATTAATTAATTAATTAATTTTTTTCAAGTTAATCTTGAACATATCTACTCTAATAAATTTCAAGTATAACTAAATTTGAAACAACCACCAGTTTTTCAAAATTTTCAAAAATAGCGTCATTCATGAAAATTTAAAAAATGATGACCTTTGCGGCAGCTTAAAAAATACGTATGTTAAGAAGCAACTTTTGCACACTCAAGCTTTTTGAAAATAAAAAAAAATCCACTCCACCCTAATGCTCATATCGATCTTTGTGTGACTCTCTGTCTATACCAAATAGAGTATAAATACATTTCACGTGAAAAGTCTTGCAGTATATTTATGCAGACATCAGAATGCTTATTTTACCTGACTATGTGTTTTTCTTACCTCAACACGTCGCTGGCATGGGACTGAGCATAGCCAGAACCTTCAATGGCGCCCTTTTTATATAAATTCTCGACTGGCGTGTCCTTGGTATACTTCTCGAAATCCAGGTGGAGCATATTCACATTTTCGTAAGTCAGCAAGGCTTTCAGGATCCTGTCGGACTCCCGGTTATCAAAGCAAAAATTCCCAGGTGAGGCATACAACAAATAAACATCGAGATTGGGGTTCATCTTTGCGGCGCTTTCCACAGCACACGCCTGGCGGGGTGTTATCGATAATTTGCCATTGAAATAAGAATTGCAGGACGTTTCGTGGAAGAATATTGATTTGCCCTTTCTAGGCTCCACTTCGGATATATCCGGCAATGAATTCGTTTTGATTCTATAACAGTAAATGCCAGTTTTTGGGTAGACGTAATGATAGACTTGAGACGTAATTTCGTCGATTTCGACGCTGGCTAATAATAGCGTCACTAATGTGACGCACGCTAGGAATATTGCGACTTTCTTATGGTGTATAGAAAATATATGCATTTTTTTGTACTCCTTGCTACGTGGTCATGTTTTGGGCTTCTTGTCTACATCTTTTCCTGAAAATAAACTTCAAAATAAATCGGTTTGTATTTTTTTCGTTTATTGATTATATCAATTTGTGACAATGCATCGTTAGCGGTAAGGTACTTAAAACATGCGAATTGCGACAATATCAAATTTAGCTATACAGTGTGTCCCAGGATAGATGTAACAAGAGGTGTAATGGACCAAAAATTTTGGAATTTTGGAATGGTATTTGGGGATTGAGTCCTGCTTGTTGTAAAACTAAAGTATACCAAAAATGACTTGATTTGGAGTTCACTAATAAAGTACCTTTATTTTTCAAAATATGAAGAAATTCCACTAAGAAAAGTTATTTAGAATGCCAATCTATACCAAAGTTCAGGAATATAAAATTATTTTTTTGAAACTTCCCATTTTTTCAATAAATTAGTATTTTATTTTGAACCATTCAATTAAAACTGCATAGAAATTATTTTTTGTGAATTAATATTTAAAGTTATGTAGAAGTTAAAAGTAGGCTATGAGAAAAGCAGTGGATATACATTTATCATTTATTATTGACATATCTGTCAAACGTAGTCAATATTATCCTTAATTTCTGTTTCAAATTAACGAACCAAGCATAAAAAATTAAGTGAAAATGGTACTCACAGTGCGTGAAAAAATTTATATTGTGCAATGCTACGGAATTGGTGGTGAAAACTCGCTAAGAAAAGTGGTAAGCCAATTTAATTTGAAATTTCCAAACACTGCTTTGTCACGTACTCAAGCTATGAGAATAATTAAAAAGTTTCTGGCTACTGGTAGTGTTTTTAACATGAAAAGAAAAATAAAAGCATATGATGAAGACAATGTTGGGGCTATGCCTCTGTTATAGAAAATCCTAGGTTGCCACTAAGAGAGAGAGATCAGCTCTTATTAATATTAGCAAGTCTGAACTCCAAAGAATTTACAAGGCAAAGAAAATTAGGGCATATAAAGCAAATTATAAATATACGCTTGAAGAGGGAGATGACGGCCGTATGTTGGATTTTTGTTTGACCATTGAGAAAAAATCATGGAAGAGATTTTTTCATCATTTCATAATTTTCTCAGATGAATCCACATTCACAACCAATGCTGTTGTTTCATTTCAGAATTGTCGGGTTTGGGCTTCTGAAAATCCAAATTTTAGAATTCATTGTAGAAGACAATATTATAAAAAAGTGAATGTGTGATGTGCCGATTCTTATCTCGTTGGAGTTATTGGACCTCATTTCATTGAGGGAAGGTTAAACCAGCACACTTATTTACAGCTTCTTGAAAGATTTTCTGAAGAACATTTAAATATTTTAAGAGATATGCCTTTAGTTCATTTTCAACATGATGGTTTCCCTGGCCGCTCCACAGAAATGGTTAATCGGTGGTTGAATTTAAATTTTGGAGAAAATTGGATTGCCAGGAATGGACAGATCAAATGGCCGGCGAGATCCCTGGACCTGTCGATATTGGATTTCTTTTTATGGGGTCGTCTCAAGCAGTTGGTTTACGCTGAACCACTTCCTAACGATGTAGCAGTATTGAAGCAGAGAATTACAAATGCCGTAAACTCCATACCGTTAGATCATATTCGAAACAGTTTTAAGGACTTCAGGCGAAGGATCGAAATGTGTGTGGATGTGGGTGGTAGCTACGTCCAATATAAAAAAATTGTAAACATTGTTTTGTATTGGTCAATAATTAATTTGTTTATGAATCTGTTATGTTTTTGACATTTATTACTTGTTATAATTTTTAAACCTCATTAATCTTCTGTTAGTAATTGTTTCTTGTTTTACAATTAGTTCGATTAACATTAGACCTTCTTACATCTCGTATATTCAATTTTTTATTTACCAATAGCCTACTTTTTGAGATGACTAACATTTGATCCTACACAACTTTAAATATGAATTCAACTCTTAATTCGCAAAAAATGGGAAGGTTCAAAAAAATAATTTTATATTCCTGAAATTTGGTATAGAGGTATAAAATTGCATTCTAAATAACTTTTCTTAGTGGAATTTTTTTCATATTTTGAAAAATAAAGGTACTTTATTAATGGTGATTTTTACAACTTTGCTTATAAAACACCCTGTAGAACACCAAATCAAATCATTTTTGGTATACTTTAGTTTTACAACAAGCAGGACTCAATCCCCAAATACCATTCCAAAATTCCAAAATTTTTGGTCCATTACACCTCTTATTACATCTATCCTGGGACACACTGTATATACAGGTCGAGTTCTATGACATCTAAAAATTTTAAAAAAACTAGTAACTGAGATAAAAAAGTAATTTGTGATTTTCCTGATTTTCTCGATGCCACTGAATTGCGCTCACATCCCTAATGAACTCAAAATTTGACACTCGAACTGCGCTCACCATTTCTTACTTGGGTCCAGTGTTATAGATTTCACATTTTCAAGACGTAAATTTTCATTTTTAGTTAAGATAACACAGTTTTTCCAAATTTATCTCATATGTAAAACAACGCTTCGTATAATTAATTATTGTTTATTGGTTGGATATATTTAAAAAAAAAAGTAAACATTAGACAGTCATAACAACATAAAAATATTAAATTTTATTGAGATCGTACGCTTAACACGCAATCACGATAAAAGACGTGACGCTGTTAGACGTACCATGAAGCAAAGGGAGACCGAGCAAAACATATAGTAAATGACTATTATGACTTGTGGTATCTATTCTCATATGTAAAACAACGCTTTTTATAATGATTGTTTATCTGACAGAGTTAGACATAGGCAAGGTGATAGGCAGGGTTCAAATTGTATCCACCATGTTGGGTCCGCCATATTAGATGCACCATGTTGGATCCGCCATATTGATTAGGTTAGGTCCGGTTCACTTTTAAACTTTGAATGAAATGATTCACACGCATTAGTGGTCCTTAGAATACTTGCTGTTTTTGCAGCCCATATTGTCGGTGGAAATATAGTCACTTTCGATATAATTTTCCACTAAAAAATGTATAAACTGATCCACTCGACTGTCTTGTGGTTTTTCGCTCATAAAATCTTCGTTAGTTTGTCTGTCTGTCTGTTTGTTTGTTAGTTATTCCTTAATTACTTCCACATCTAGTGAAAATATAGTAAAAAATTTTTTTTTAAATTTTTATTGTTCAAATAGACTTAGACTGTCATGAAACGTCGAGATTTTAAGTTTGAGCGAAAAAAAAATTCTGTCTGTCTGTAACTTTTTTTGTACGCACGTTTACTCTGGAACCGTTTAAGATATCGACTTGAAATTTGGTACACATATGTACTTTAACGAGATCTGGAACTAGATTATATTTTCATCTCGTTCCGTCGAAGGGTTGGGGGGGTAAATTTGGGGTAAATAGATAATTCAAGCAGGTAAGAGTCCATAAAATTGGTATTTAGTATATACAAGAGAAGCTAAGGTCTCAAAAAAATTTTTGGCATTAACCACCCCGATTACCACCCGCACCCCATTATTAAAGGGGATGGAAAAAAATGAGATTTAGTGTGTGTACAAGAACCAGAAACCTCAAAATATTTTTTTACTTCATCCACCCCCACTACCACCCCCTATCACCATCTCCACCCCACTACCGATGTGGGGTATCATTTTATGGGTTTTTGTGGAAGAGGATTTCAAATATTATATTATTAAAGTTCCATAAACAATTATTTCCACATACAAATTTTTTTCGTTGTGAGTGACTTGGATAAAAAATCTGGATGTGGAAGTAGTGATTCCTTGGGCAGCGATTTTTTAAGAATTTTATTTCAAATAAGTCAGTATTTTTAAAATTCCCATCCGATTACTAGTAGATATATTAAGCAGATAAGATGAAAATCCTTGAAAGCGCATCAACAAGTGCATATAACTTTTGACGCACAAGGAATTTCTAAGCGCAAATATTTTTTTTCGTAATCAGGAGATCATAATACATAAGATACAATAAAATTTCAGATGGAATGTTGTCGCCGAAAAAAATCAATTCAACTGCACTAAATATATTTAAAACGATATTGTGACACCTCAATATATTGAACGGCCTTAAGACTGCTAAATTCAATAAACATCACAAGTGTAAGAATGTTAACATTGTTATTGCTTAGCAGAATGACTACTTACGTCTTTGATGAGGTCATATTTCCAGGAATGATCGATAATTAAGCCCTAGAATTTGCATATCAATAAGTAGATTGCTCATGATAAAAATAAATATTCAATGTCTTTATATTTCTTCTGTTAAAAATCCATGCTACTGCTGTGTTTATATTTTAGGATTTTTAGGAAATATTTACATCATCTTCGTATAAAGGAGTGAGTTAAAATTAGTCTATAAAATGTATTTAAATGGGGATAGTGCTTACAAGAAATACCCTGATCTTTAATGCTGAGTTCTAACGATGACAATCATTTTAATTTAGTTGAATCAAGACAAACAATTCAATAATTTTATTCATTCTTGTGTTCTAATTCTGTCACAACGACGTTAACTTCGTTTACTAAAAATTTCATTTTGTCAAAAATATTTGAACTACAGGTTACTGATAATTTTTCATTGCCAACTAAATTTTGGTGTAAAATAATTCTAGAATAATACCCACTGAATTAACATCGCTCTATTACATGTGCTATTTGACACACTTGACAGTTTAATTCATCATTATTACTACCTTTATCTACTCTTATTAGGTTATATTAGTATATTATTATATGAGCGATTATGATAGCCATTATTCACGAAGATGACGTTTGAGCCCACGAGCCGTAGGCGAGTGGCGCAAATCATCTAAGTGAATAATGGCCATAATCGCGAATGTAATACTATACTTTTTCTACACCTATTAAACAAATAAATTAGACTAAAATTTGATAGCATTAATCGATACCTATTCGTAATAAGTCGAAAACGTAAACAAACAATATGGCGGTACACTTGTCACTGTCACGTGAGTTGATTGTCAGCCGCAGCAGCAAGAGTTGATCGCGGTCGATTTAAAATATCATTGAATTAGCGAAACAATGATTTTTGAATTTGTATTTGTGATTGGCCGGATGAAGTGAATTATGAATCGATAATTCACTACAGTGAATTATAGGCACGATTTTTCACCAAAAAAATGCTAATAATTGTCATATAATTAAATAGGTGTAGTAAAACTAATTAATGTACTGGTTTTGAACAATTAACTGTATCCATAAACAAATAGCGTGAGTTATAATGAGTGAGGTATTATAACTCACGCTAGGTAGTGCCAATCACCTTTATCTTCATGCCTAGCCTGCCCAATCGGCGTAAAGCGCCGACACACGAAGGTGGTAGCCAGGGAGATAACGACAAATTTTTCGCGTTAATATCTATAAAGCTAGATTTTTTCCCATGATAGCTTAGACAGTATCAATTATGAAAGTTCAAGTCTACCAAACTTTTAGTGTTGCAAAAATGAGTAAAAAAACCGCTGCCCAAGGAATCACTACTTCCACATCCAGATTCTCTATCCAAGTCACTCACAACGAAAAAACTTTGTATGTGGAAATAATTGTTTATGGAACTTTAATAATATAATATTTGAAATCCTTTACCCCAAAAACCCACAAAACGATACCCCACATCGGTACTGGGGTGGGGGTGGTAGTGGGGGTGGATGAAGTAAAAAAATATTTTGAGATTTCTGGTTCTTGTACATTCACTAAATCGCATTTTTTTTTTATGCCTTTAATAAGGGGGTGGGGGTGGTAATGGGGGTGGCTAATGCCAAAAAATTTTTTGACACCTTAGCTTCTCTTGTATATACTAAATACCAATTTTATGAACTCTTACCTGCTTTATTTACCCATTTACCCCAAATTTACCCCAATTTACCCCCCAACTTTAATAATATAATATTTGAAATCCTCTACCCCAAAAACCCATAAAACGATACCCCACATCGGTAGTGGGGTGGGGGTGGTGATAGGGGGGTGGTAATGGTGGGTGGATGAAGTAAAAAAAATATTTTGAGGTTTCTGGTTCCTGTACATACACTAAATCACAATTTTTTTTCATCCCCTTTAATATGGAGGTGGGGGTGGTAATGGGGGTGGCTAATGCCAAAAATTTTTTTGAGACCTTAGCTTCTCTTATATATACTAAATACCAATTTCATGGACTCTTACCTGCTTGATTTACCCATTTACCCCAAATTTACCCCAATTTACCCCCCAACCCTTCGACGGAACAAAATGAAAATATAATCTAGTTCTAGATCTCGTTAAAGTACATATGTGTACCAAATTTCAAGTCAATATCTTAAACGGTTCCAGAGTAAACGTGCGCACAAAAAAAAGTTACAGACAGACCGACAGACCGACAGACAGACCGACAGACAGACAGACCGACAGACAGACAGAAATTTTGTTTTCGCTCAAACTTAAAATCTCGACGTTTCATGACATTTTAAGCCTATTTGGACAATAAAAATTTTAAAAAATTTTTTTGTCGTTACTATACTTCCACTGGACGTGGAAGTAAAAGTTACCCAAAGAATCACTACTTCCACATCCAGATTTTCTATCCAAGTCACTCACAACGAAAAAATTTTGTATATGGAAGTAATTGTTTATAAAACTTTAATAACATAATATTTGAAATCCTCTACCCCAAAAACTCATAAAACGATACCCCACATTGGTAGTGGGGTGGTGATTGGGGGGTGATAGTGGGGGTGGTTGAAGTAAAAAAATATTTTGAGGTTTCTGGTTCTTGTACACACACTAAATCACAATTTTTTTCATCCCCTTTAATAATGGGGTGGGGGTGGTAACTGGGGTGGCTAATGCCAAAAATTTATTTGAGACCTTAGCTTTTCTTGTATATACTAAATACCAATTTTATGGACTCTTCCCTGCTTGATTTTCGTATTTACCCCAAATTTACCCCCCAACTCTTCGACGGAACAAGAAAATATAATCTAGTTCCAGATCTCGGTAAAGTACATATGTGTACCAAATTTCAAGTCAATATCTTAGGTTCCGAAGTAAACGTGCGCGCAAAAAAAAGTTACAGGCAGACAGAAATTTTTTCGCTCAAACTTAAAATCTCGACGTTTCATGACATCTAAGCCTATTTGAACAATACAAATTCTTTTAAATTTTTTTGTCGTTACTATACTTCCACTGGACGTGGAAGTAATTAACTTTTTCGTGCTCCATAAACATCTCGTCTTATCTCAATTCGATTTTGGACCAGTTGCAGCAAGATGCCTATTTTTGTGGGTGGAGAGGTTAAGAAGCAGAAACTCTCAATAATAGGGGAGAGAGTAGGAATTAGATATTTTAATTTTGCCGAATACCTAATTGACTAAAATGGAATTTCATAGCATACTGAAATGATTCGCTTATATTTCTTCTTCGTTTTAATTTACAAGAAATAAACAATTTTCTTGTGTTGTACGATAAACGTCCAAATGTACTAAACTTTTAATTCTCGTAGAATTTTGGATATATTTAAATAGGCACTCACCATTGTTATCAACACAAACATATGTTAACTCCAGCAATTTTTTGTTTTATATTTTAGTAAAGATTATGTATGTAGTGTCAAGATAATTGAACTCGGACACTTAATAGAATTATATAGACTAATTCACTCCTACCTAAATTATCTCGGTGAGCAGGGCTGGTGTTAGCCCGAATTTCTGTAAAGACAATAATTTTTCGACTCCATCAGAAATAATTGCATTCGAGATTAAGTTCTACATTTTTTAACTCCCTACGTGCGACACAATAAATTAATCCTCTCTAACTAGTGACATTTTTTCTGTTGAACATCCTCTAGCTAAAATAAATAAAATAGAACATAATGCGTCTTTTAATGATGCAAGACCCGTAAAATAGTCGAAAAACTCGTTGCATATCAAATAAGAGGAAATGCCAATCAATTCAACTTTCTTTTCGCAGCCCAGCTACAGATAGACCTTATCATAGTATAGTACGTACAAGGTTATTCATTATATATTGACACTCCCCCTTTATTTCTGTCATTATTGAAAATAAAAAGATTGTTTTTTAAATGGAAAACTCTGTATGTTTTTACATATTCCTTTAGATCTTTTTTTCCTTGATTTTCAAATATATAATTTCAAATATACAGTGTGTCCCAGGATAGATGTAACAAGAGGTGTAATGGACCAAAAATTTTGGAATTTTGGAATGGTATTTGGGGATTGAGTCCTGCTTGTTGTAAAACTAAAGTATACCAAAAATGACTTGATTTGGTGTACTACAGGGTGTTTTATAAGCAAAGTTGTAAAAATCACCACTAATAAAGTACCTTTATTTTTCAAAATATGAAAAAATTCCACTAAGAAAAGTTATTTAGAATGCAATTTTATACCTCTAATTTCAGGAATATAAAATTATTTTTTTTAAACTTCCCATTTTTTCAATAAATTAGTATTTTATTTTGAACCAGTCAATTAAAACTGCATAGAAATTATTTTTTGTGAATTAATATTTAAAGTTATGTAGAAGCTAAAAGTAGACTATGAGAAAAGCAGTGGATACACATTTATCATTTATTATTGACATATCTGTCAAACGTAGTCAATATTATCCTTAATTTCTGTTTCAAATTAACGAACCAAGCATAAAAAATTAAGTGAAAATGGTACTCACAGTGCGTGAAAAAATTTATATTGTGCAATGCTACGGAATTGGCGGTGAAATCTCGCTAAGAGAAGTGGTAAGCCAATTTAATTTGAAATTTCCAAACACTGCTTTGTCACGTACTCAGGCTATGAGAATAATTAAAAAGTTTTTGGCTACTGGTAGTGTTCTTACCATGAAAAGAAAAATAAAAGCATATGATGAAGACAATGTTGGGACTATTATAGCTCATGCCTCTGTTATAGAAAATCCTAGGATGTCACTAAGAGAGAGATCAGCTCTTATTAACATTAGCAAGTCTGAACTCCAAAGAATTTATAAGGCAAAGAAAATTAGGGCGTATAAAGCAAGTTACAAACATACGCTTGAAGAGGAAGTAGGCCGTAGGTTGGATTTTTGTTTGACCATTGGAGAAAAAATCATGGAAAAGAGATTTTTTCATCATTTCATAATTTTCTCAGATGAATCCACATTCACAACCAATGGTGTTGTTTCATCTCAGAATTATCGGTTTTGGGCTTCTGAAAATCCAAATTTTAGAATTCATTGTAGAAGACAATATTATAAAAAGGTGAATGTGTGGTGTGCCGTTTCTTATCACGTTGAAGTTATTAGACCTTATTTCATTGACGGAAGGTTAAACCAGCACACTTATTTACAGCTTCTTGAAAGATTTTCTGAAGAACATTTAAATATTTTAAGAGATATGCCTTTAGTTCATTTTCAACATGATGGTTGCCCTGGCCACTCCACAGAAATGGTTAATCGGTGGTTGAATTTAAATTTTGGAGAAAATTGGATTGCCAGGAATGGACCGATCAAGTGGCCGGCGAGATCCCCAGATCTATCAATATTGGATTTTTTTTTATGGGGTCGCCTCAAGCAGTTGGTTTACGCTGAACCACTTCCTAATGATGTAGCAGTACTGAAGCAGAGAATTACAAATGCCGTAAACTCCATACCGTTAGATCATATTCGAAACAGTTTTAAGGACTTCAGGCGAAGGATCGAAATGTGTGTGGATGTGGGTGGTAGCTACGTCGAATAATAAAAAAAAATTGTAAACATTGTTTTGTATTGGTCACTAATTAATTTGTTTGTGAATCTGTTATGTTTTTGACATTTATTACTTGTTATAATTTTTAAACCTTATTAATCTTCTGTTAGTAATTGTTTCTTGTTTTACAATTAGTTCAATTAACATTATACCTTCTTACATCTCGTATATTCAATTTTTTATTTACCAATAGCCTACTTTTTGAGATGATTAACATTTGCTCCTACACAACTTTAAATATGAATTCAACTCTTAATTCGCAAAAAATGGGAAGTTTCAAAAAAATAATTTTATATTCCTGAAATTTGGTATAGAGGTATAAAACTGCATTCTAAATAACTTTTCTTAGTGGAATTTTTTCATATTTGAAAAAATAAAGGTACTTTATTAGTGGTGATTTTTACAACTTTGCTTATAAAACACCCTGTAGAACACCAAATCAAGTCATTTTTGGTATACCTTATTTTTACAACAGGACTCAATCCACAAATACCATTCCAAAATTCCAAAATTGTTGGTCCATTACACCTCTTGTTACATCTATCCTGGGATACACTGTATATAACAATAAATAAAAAAATAATAAAATAATTTAAAAATCTGGTAGACCAATTCCATGGCCACCAAACAAACCTGATTTAACACCTTTGGATGCATGTTTGTCAGGGTATTTAAAGGACAAAGTGAATTATAACCATAAAACAGTTATAAAATATTGTTCATCTCAGGATTTTATTTTTTTTCTTATAATATATCAAACTTTTAATGTCCGATATGTCAAGAAATCTGACACCAACCAATATTTGAAACCAGGGGAAAAATATCCAAAAGAATATGTAAAAACATACAGGGTTTTCCATTTAAAAAAAAACATTGTTAAATCATTGTTATATCATGTCACGACCTATGCAAGCAATTATTTTTTTAATTACATTTAAATATAAATACAACTTTTATACGAAACTTTTTTTTATTTCCAATAATAACAGAAATAAAGTGGGGGGGGGGTCAATATATATTGAATAACCCTGTACAAATACTGCTGAAAAAAAAATTTGATTGGAACATCAGTTCTAGACTTCCCACCTAGTAGATCGAAACTATTAAATATTATATTCTTCATTTTATTCTAAACTAGCTAAATAATTCGACGTTGTCTGAGTCCGGAATGAAATACCGTTCATTTAAAAAGAAACTAAAAATTTTTTTTCTTTTTCCGGTTAGCGCGCGCGCCGTTTCGTCTGCCAGCGTAATTGGGGTATGTGAAGTACATATACTACCTATGCGGACAGATATCGATAATCATTCGATTTAAAAATAAATGCCCCCCCCTCCCTATCCCCCCACCATACCAAAAAGTTCCAGAGAGAAAAAAAATTTGTATTTATATGAGGTAAATTCGGGTTCTGAAAATAACCGTCTCAGAACTATCAGAGAACTGTCAGGAGTTTGCGCAGTTCCAAATCCGACCGCATCAAAAGCAACTGCGCAAACTCCCGACAGTTCTCGGACGGTAATTTTCAGAACCCGAATTTGCCTATGGTCTCTTCGATTACCGACTGGCAGACGGTAACCACTCGTCGTCGAATTTGCACGCTATTTCCTAGACTAAGAGTCCTACATCGTAATTAAGATTAATTTCAGTTAATTATCGATTACGGTGACAAAAAGGCGAAATTTGACCTCCGCCCCTTCTATTTCCCTCATTATTGTCGCAAGACAAAAAATAAAAAAAAGAGTTTTAGCAAATTTAATTCCATTTAAATTCGTTAGAGTTGTTTTTTGGCCTAGAAGTCAAGGTTAAGAAGTTACCAACTTTTTAAACAAGAAATGTGCGATTTTTGCCGGACATCGTCACATACCGGCTCGGTGGCGCAGTGCTTAAGGTGTTAAGCTTGCGACCACGGGATCCCAGGTTCGAATCCTGGCTAGGGTATGGATGTGTAGTGGCGTTTTTCATGTGTTGCCGAGATGGTAGCCGTGAACTAGATTGCCGTTGTGTGAGAGACAACACAATCTAGTCGCTCTCCTCTCCTGAGTTCGAGTCTCAGCTGCGGCAGATGGCAATGTCGCAGGGAATGGGTGTTGTGATATTGTCTATGTGTGTGTGTCCGTCCTGGTTGAGTGGTAGAATAGCCTACGGCTAAACTCCGCCAGGACATTAATATAAATAAGGCGATTAAAATAAAAAAAAAAAAATAAAAATATTTCAGTAAATATCTCCCAAACGAAAAAAAAAATCAAAATTCTGATGGAACCAAAAGATTCGCAATGAAACGAACTCGTTTTACGGTATTTTTATTGTGGGCTAGCTTTTACCGCTTCAGAGATATCGTCGAAAAATAGTAAAAAAAAAACATGCATTTCGGAACCAAAAATATCGCAAAAACATGCAATCTTTTTCGAAAAACATCTGCGGGAGAGCCATACGATGTCGCGACGCAAAGAGGAAGAGTTCTAGTTGATCCGCTTCGTAAATGTCAGTCACACATGTCAATATAGGTAATAGACTGGCGGTACATGACCAGTCAGGTGCAATGTTTTTAAAATGTATGCCAATCATATATATGAATGAAATTACCATGGATATGCCAGAAACGCAAATTTTAGGCAGTCGTCGCATGCAGATGGGTGTGCAAATCGATTTTTTTTGTTTTTTTTGTGTTTTTTTTTTTTAATTTTAAAATGGATGCCAATAGTGCCAAACGAAAAGCCTTGAAAAAGAATCCAGCGGAAATTCAATGATAAGTTTCAAAAAAATAATTTTATATTCCTGAAATTTGGTATAGAGGTATAAAATTGCATTCTAAATAACTTTTCTTAGTGGAATTTTTTCATATTTTGAAAAATAAAGGTACTTTTTTTTTTTAACTGTTTAACGTCGGCCTATTTCCGCTACCAGGGCCTATCACCGACGCGAGGAGACGAGCTACCCCCAACCTGGAAATTTTGCCGAACCTCTTCCCTTAAGAAGAGTAGGGATCTTTTACTTGCCTAACATTTAATAGACAAGGAACCGCCTGCTTTACATCCCCTCCGAAGGATGGTATATCCACTACGTAATCCTCGTCTGAAATTACGTAACTTCCGAGTATACACTGATATACAAGCCTCTAGAAGGTGGGACGAGAACGCTGTATTTCCCAAGATGGAAGCCCATCCAAGTACTAACCGCGCTCGACGTTGCTTCAACGGAATATCGACTGATATTCACATTGAAGTCGCCTCTACGCTCGCCCCATGAAGGTACTTTATTAGTGGTGATTTTTACAACTTTGCTTATAAAACACCCTGTAGAACTCCAAATCAAGTCATTTTAGGTATACTTTAGTTTTACAACAAGCAGGACTCAATCCCCAAATACCATTCGAAAATTCCAAAATTTTTGGTACATTACACCTCTTGTTACATCTATCCTGGGACACACTGTATATTTACTTTTTAATTCAAAGGCCGTCGGATACAAGGTTTGGAGTATCTATCGAGATTTGCTAAGTCTCCAGTATAAAAATACCGATTAATCGAGTATTATCAGCAAAAATCCTGATTTTTTTTCCCGTAAAATCGGCTATACCTCACTTGAATAACATTTTTGATAAAATACAATGATAGATTCGAAAAGATCGAAAGAATTTACATATAATAGAAAATGATACACTTTGCGAGAATCTTGAACATAATGAACGAGATTGCCAAAAATGTTGGATTCATCTTGCCGTGAACAGGTCAACTAACAGGTTCGACTCATCATATCTCCAAGACAAAAACTATGCTCAACTTGAAATTTTGCCTACTATCACCATAAGCTATCATTTAGACCACTTTTGAATCGAATTCATGAGGTCCCCAAAAGGGGCGAAATTTTGGGTCACTCTTTACCATAAAAAACATATATAGTTATATTCGTTCGAACAATAACAAGTATCTAAAATAATTTTAAAGATTATACTGTGTTTTGTTTTTTAAATATTTATAATAAACCGAAAATAAACGAATATTTCCCTCACTCTGCAAAATTCTAGCCTTAAATGAGTAAATGATATTTGAAATATTTAAGAAATCTGTTCCACCAATCTGAAAGTTCTTATACTTAATATAACATAGATTACTCTCCTTATGACTGATTATAACAAAACATTTTCATTCTGTATTTAATTAACCAGTCCCCAAGTGTGCATAGTGTGTTATAATTTCTTATTATCGTTATCTAATTATTATTATGACGTTACCCACACACCATGCTCATATCAAGTTACTCCAATATCCTTAATTAAAACTTGCTAATCGTTCAACTACAAATTTAGAATACCAGCCCAGACAAAATTTCATTTCCAACGATGTATAACACAATCTATATTATTCTCTATAACTGCTCTAGAAGCGTTTAGGGGGTTGATTTAAAAATAAATAAGAAAATTCAATTTCTTGACGATTTTCTAAACTAAAAATATTTTTTCCACATTACCTATGGAAAGGTAACTGTAGTTATTACTGTTGAGGAGCCAGAGTTTCGTTATACACAGAAGGAATTGGCTTCAGAGCGTCAAAATATTTCAGAAATGTTAGGTCAGAACCTTCGGACAAGACCTTTTTCTTGTCCCTTTTTAGGGGACAAAAGGGAAACTGACACGGTAGAAAAAAATATTTTGTCCACACAGTTGGGTTCAACGCGCCAAAATTCTTTGAAAAAGTTAGATCAGAACCTTGGGACAAGCAAGACCTCATTTTTGCCATTTTTTTAGGGAATAAAAGGGGGTGGTAGAGAGAAACTGACACGATATAATTTTTTTTTTGTCTAAAATTGACTTCAGCACATCAAAATACTTCAGAATAGTTAGATCAGACAAGAGATCAAAACAAGACTTTTTTGCCCTTTTTAGGGGATAACAGAGGTGGTAGAGACAAAATGAGTCAGTAGAAATTTTTTTTCCCCCAAAATCGGCTTCAGCGTGTCAAGATACTTCTAAAAACTTAGATGAGAACCTTAGGACAAGACCTTTTTTTTTTATAGACCTGTGTAGTCTATGTACATATTTAACACACGATACATTTTCTTTTCCGGCTTCGCCAGCGGTTTCCATTGGATCGACTTTGATGATTCCTTTTTTAAAATAATGCTCTTTATCCACAGATGTGTCATCACTAATTTCTATTTTCTTAAACTGTTATTTTCATACACAAAAACGAAATAGAATTTGAAATAAATAAATGAACCTCAGCAGGTGGCTTTGCCTTTGTAGCAGGCGAATGTTTTTCTGGTCATAAGTAGACCCTAATTTGTTCTATACTTGAGTAAAATTTGATTCAAATCGGAAACAAAATAAAAAAGTTATAAGGGTGTCTTCATTTTAAGTGAATCACATTGTATATTTAAGGAAACGTAAATAAAGATTGTTTTGTGACTGCAATTTATTAGGAGACCACGGTAAACTGCTGTGATAGAAATATTCAAGGTAAAAAATGTATATATTTATTAATTATCTATTTTGGCTGGCGAATATCTCATAAACTATGACACACAGGAAAAAAATGAATATAGACATTCTTGTAAGAAATTTAATTAAGCATGTTCAATTTTGCATAGATTACCTTTTTCCGTACGACGCATCGTTTCCGAGTTATAAGCGAGGAATCGAAGAAAGGAACCTTTCCACCCCCCTCCCCCCCTGAAGCGGCGGAGCTAAGGGCGGGGACTTTTAGTATGTTTACCTCCTAACTACCCTCAACACATTCCCGAAGAGGAAAGTTCTCCTCTCTTCCATGTTCTCTACAATCCCTTTTTGGGCATTCATTGATTGGACTAACTGCCAAGAAAAAGTCCTGAGAACTCTTAAAAAATATATACAGGTTGGATACTTTAAAAAATAAAACGACAAGAAAATAATATCTGGAATGCAGTTGACAAGAATGAAAATCTGATATAATTTTGGTAAAGAAAATATACAAAGTGATCACTGAAAGGAATAAGAGAGGGGAAATCTTTGCAAATAATTTTACAAATTCTTTATATTCCTCGCTTACCGAAGATTTTCACATTTCAGATTTCGAATATGAAAATTTAGATAAGTATTTCAATTCAGTCATTCAGTCCGTCTGTCGGTCCATCTGTCTCTTGGCTCTATGTCCAAAAAAATATTTGACTGAGAAAAATGATATTCGGCAAGTAAATAAGGCTTATTGCCATGAAAAAATCTGGTATATTTTGACTGAAAAATACAGAGTCTGAACAGCCCAAAAAATAATCAAGGAAAAAATATTACAGAAAACAATTTGACAATGTAGTTAACACAATCGCTAAGGAAGAAACCTATTTTAGTTTTAGTGAAAAAGATATGAGGGGGGGTCAATAAAAGAATAAAATAATTAATTGGACTAAACACGTCGACATTTGACGGAGGATGTATAGAGTAGATTTTTTTGTTTTCATGGACTACTCTAGGAAAAAGGAAGATCATTACGTTGAAACGGGGTCACGAATTTCTCGAATATGTGAGTGCAGATATAAATTCAAAGGTGTGCCTCCAAAAAATAATTTCCATTCCGTCGAATTTCGACAGGCTCAGCTTGTAACAGGAAACTGCTTTATTTACTAAATAACTTTACATTAGTTTTAGCATTGTCAAGAGCACAAGGTGTAAGGCAGTGTGAATACATCTTACAACAAACAGATAAAATTTCTAAAGCGATAGTACCTTACCAGTAAAATGGGAATTACCAACACTACAATTACGAAGATATAAATAATAAGACAATAATAATTTAATAAAATAAATAGCAAAGAATGAAGCTAAGACGCATTAAAACTACACATTTCTTTATTTTTACTTTTCAAACTTCTAATACTTCTAATACCTCAAATACTTTATTGAAACATTTCTTTGATTCCGTAGGGTACTAACTTGGTGCGTATTTCTTTGATATCTACTTTAAATCTGGTGAATGATAACTCCTTTACTCTGTTCGGCGAGTTTATATACAGGTATATAAAAAACTTGTATGTCGTGTCGAATCTAAACAGGGTAGAACTAATTCGTTGGGTTCTAGTCTGATGTTTATACAGAGTGATTCATAACTAATGGTAAAACAATTAACTGTAGATAGTAGGAGTCAAAATATTAAGATTTAGCCAATAATGCCTTAATGAAATGTTTATAAGTAAAAAGATACAGGATGTTAGAGTTAAAATTAAATTTTTTATTTTCCTTTGTAATTTAATGATTTTTTAAAATTTTTTCATGAAAATTGGTGGGTGAGAAATCATAACACACCTTCAACTTTCGTCTAGCTCCTAGAAGGCGCTACGTACGCTATATTTAATGTGATATAAGGGCCGTAACTTTTTCACCCACACATTTATCGCAAATTTCGCATAAAGTTTGTATTCCTCTATAATTTCTTAATAAAAAAGGTATACTTGTTTCAAGTCTCTAAGTACAACAGGTTTTGAGAAAAGTGCAAATCAAGAGTTGCATGCAAATTCATTATACAATTTGAAAAATGCGGCAAAATTTAACACTTTTAAATTTTTTTTGTGGTAATTGTATGGCGTTTAACAACTTCAAAATTTCAGACATTAAAACAAAACAAATAATGATACACTTTTAACTAGTAGACATAAATAATTTAATTCAAAATGGTAAACAATGTATCACAAATAATAAGAACTAGAACAATAATAAAAACAATTTTAAAATACCTACTGCAATAAATATTCAACATGACCACCATTAACCTTATACATTTTTTTAAACGTTTATTTAGAGAATATCTAATTTTAAATAACGATTCTCTTTTATTCCTAATAGTTTCCACAGCTTCACAATTTTTTTCCCATCATTCTTCCCGGTTATTTACGTTATCATTGCATACTAAAATACTTACAGTAGCCCCAAAAGTAAAAATCCAAAGGATTGAGGTCAGGACTACGAGGTGGCCAAGGAAATTCACTTCCTCGACCGATCCAGTGATGTATATAGTGTATATTTAAATGATTACGTACTTCTATCGAATAATGTGCTGGGGTCCCATCTTGCAATTTACTTGCGAGTATACACAAACCATGGCTCTCATTTCAGAAGTCGAAAAAAATGTATGGCGAGGCATTTTTTATAAAACGATATTAGAAATGAATAAAAAACACAACATTTAGGTAATTAAATAAAACTTCACAACAACTAATTATGGTTTGAAAGATTAATTGTTTGACAGGTACTCCTTGTCTTTATGCCTACTTGATAAATATGCTTCTTTATTTACTGTGATAATGCTGTGTCACAACGCCTACTTTTAAAAATTATTATTTGAAAATGCTTTTAAAAAATTTACATGCAACTCTTGATTTGCACTTTTGTCAAAACCTGTTGTACTTAGAGACTTGAAGCAAGTATATCTTTTTTATTAAAAAGTGATAGAGGAATACAAACTTTATGCGAAATTTGCGATAAATGTGCGGGTGAAAAACTTACGGCCCTGTTAACACATTAAACATAGCGTGTAGGAGCTAGACGAAAGTTGAAGGTGTGTAATGAGTTCTCACCCACCGATTTTCATGATAAAATGTTAAAAAATCATTAAATTACAAAGCAAAATAAAAAAATTAATATTAACTCTACCACCCTGTATCTTTTTACCTATAATTTCATTAAGGCATTATTGGCTAAATCTTAATATTTTGACTCCTACCGTCTACAGTTAAGTGTTGTACCATTACTTATGAATCACCCTGTATATAGTACTTTGCCTCTGAAACTGTTGTTCATTTTTCTTTATATAAATTAGACAATGATATAGTGCCAGGAATGTTAAAAAATTAATTCAGCAAATGGAGTCTACATGTAGCACGCGATGTATTATTAGTTATGGCCTAATTGCCATTTTCTGCACTAGAAATATCCTACACCATTCCTACGAATTTCCCCAAGCATGTATTGGATTTTCCAATTTTATGTATATACAGTGTGACCCACTTAAGATCGCAACACCCTTGTATACCCGTTAATTGATGCTTGATTAACTTCAAATTTTGTTGGTAAGAAAAGATCGATAAGGTCATTCTTTGAACTTGGTAATATGTGATATATGTTAGTAGCGTGCGATTTTAAGGGGGGTTTCAAAAGCAGATTTTTCAAAAAAAAGTATTAGGGATTTAAAAAAAAAATACTAAGGTATTCTTAATCAGCACCTTTAGAAACCCCTTTGTACAAGATTGCATCGTAGTGGGTACAAAGGTGTTTGAGATAGTGGCTGTCAAAAATACAATTTTTTCAACCAAAACTAATTTTTATTTGTAAAACGGATTCCCAAATCAAAAAAAATCTATTCTTCATTTTTTGTTCAGAATAATGCATTGTACTAGACTGAATTGATTTTATAACAAAATAAGAAAAAAAGTATACAGTGTGATCCACTTAAGATCGCAACACATACAGTGTTGCGATCTTAAGTGGATCACACTGTATACTTGTTTTCCTTATTTTGCTATAAAATAAATTCAGTCTAGTACAATGCATTATTCTGAACAAAAAATGAAGAATAGATTTTTTTGATTTGGGAATCCGTTTTACAAATAAAAATTAGTTTCGGTTGAAAAAATTGTATTTTTGACAGCCACTATCTCAAACACCTTTGTACCCACTATGATGCAATCTTGTATAAAAGGGTTTCTAAAGGTGCTGATTAAGAATACCTTAGTATTTTTTTTCTAAAAAAATCCCTAATACTTTTTTTTGAAAAATCGGCTTTTGAAACCCCTTTAAAATCGCACGCTACTGACATATATCACATATTACCAAGTTCAAAGAATCACCTTATCGATCTTTTCTTACCACCAAAATTTGCATCAATTAACGGGTATACAGGGGGTGTTGCGATCTTAAGTGGGTCACACTGTATGTTTACAGTCAAGGTAGGATTTTTTGTTTCTCAATTCGAATACGAGTATAGTGACAGCTTTAACTAAACTACCATGTTGATAAAAATGGATTAATTATCATCATCCTTATTATGCAATTATTTAACATGATTTCGACGCCATAAAATATATTCCGATGAAATTATATGAATCATTCACTAAACAGCATTGCAGTCTAATGCAACACTGTAATTTTAAAATTTAATGATGTTACCACCTATTACAGTGATAATACACTACTCATGTTACTAGCTGAATAGCCACATGATATAATTGAAGTAATGAGTTTCTAAATACAGGAAATCAAAGACAGTCATTAGTAAAGACAACAAAATAACGCATTTTCTTCGTCTACATTGATAATTCTCTGCAGTAGTGAAAGACATAGTAACCTTCATCATATTTTTTAATAAAATTGATTATAAAAGGTAGTTCTAATGCTATAAAAAGTTGAATTTCAATAAAACTTTAACATTAACTGTTACATTAACGTTTAGTTTATTTTCTTTTTGATCATTTACCGAGGGCGAACGACAACTGATGAACGTCATCGTGACGTCATTCTATGTGTCGGATGAAATGAGAAGCATCAAAGCAAAAATGTAAGTAATACTCTTTTCTAAACACTTCTTTAACTTAATTTTAAATTAAGACCCTAGTTTTAAGGTGAGCAGAAGCTGCTACGAATCCTTTGGCTCCATTGCATTCCTCAGAAGCCAGTAACCGGCAGATGGAAAATTCGATTCGATTAACTAACAAACGTACACACTTGTGGAAGTGACGCCGGTGGATTTTAAAACAATAGTCCTATTTATTTTCCCCAATAAAATAGAAGTACAATAAATACAAATATTATGCGAAGTTATTTCTATCACTTTTTTTTTTATTTTGTATCAAGCGCGGATCTAGAAATTTCAATAATTTTTTTCTCGTCTGTGGCGCATGGAACCCATACGAAATATGGGAAATAACATCTCGAGAAGCACTTCTCTAACGACCCCTAAAAATTTTGGAAAAGCAGTCTGGGAAAAATGTTTTCAAAATTCGATTACCCCCCCCCCCCAGGTCTAGGGACTCCTTAAAATTATTTGTAATGAAAATATTTTCATAAACTTCAAAACATGTTGCTGTATTTTTATGAAAAGTAAAATGCATATGACAAAAAAAAATTAAACAGGAGTCCCTAGACCGAATTTTGAAAAAAATTTTCGCAAACTGCTTTTTCAAAATTTTTTAGGGGTCGTTAGAGAAGTGCTTCTCGAGATGTAATTTCCCATATTTCGTATGGGTCCCGTGCGCCACAGACGAGAAAAAAAATTATTGAAATTTCTAGATCCGCGCTTGTTTTGTATTTAACTTCTTCGTCAGTAACACACTGGTGTTTTTTTAAAGTGACCCTCCGGCCAGTCACATGGATTCCGGACCTGTCAATGATCTCTGGAATCAGAGTGATCTGAACTTTGACGATATAGTTGTTGTATAGTAACGTGACCAACTCACGCTCAAATCATGCAATAATGATAAAAAATAGTGACCGTAACAACGTTTATTTCGATGTAAAAAGAAGCACGTAAAATAGATTCATATGTTTGTTGTAACTTCATCGCAATTCCGAAAAAAGTAAGTTTGGAAAAAATGGACTGTATTGCAAGGCATTACGGTCCATTTGCACAGACGAATATTCAGTGCAAATATTACCATAAGGCTCACTGTTCTGAATCGTTATTATATTGAAAACTGAATACGATAGGGACATTTTTTTTCATCGGATAAATGATACGGAGCGAGGCAGTCAAGGCATCATGTGAAGTGGGCTTCACCTGCCTCTGAACACGAACCAATTTCTGTCTGTCTGTAATCGATTCGTGCACAAAAGACACTGCACTATCACTCACTTTTTGTCCAAAGAATTTTGAACACCCTGTATATGTGTTTTTGTAATGTTGGGTTTAAAATAAAAGTCACTTTTCAACGAGAGAAAAACAGAACATAGTTTATTTTGCGATTTCACGTTCCACAATACTTAACTTTGGCGAATAGAACTTAATTAGTCATTTGATAATTCGTAATATTGGTAAGATAAGTACTAGAGTAAAAATTTGCCTTTTAGTTTTGTTGCGTTTCGAGTTTTAATGTTTACCGGCGTCTGAGATGAACTGAACTCGCAGGGCCGAGTGCCTATTTATATATTAAAATTAAAGATTCTAGAGTTTTTCCCGAATTTTTCGAAAATCGAATTCTCTAGAGATTCTGGAATGCCAACAATGCCTGGAATTATCACGACACCAGTTAAGAGTTAAGTTTCATATTTGTACTAAGGGCAGGCCCGGCGACAGGGAGGTATTACGGGTACAGTTGTACCGGGTCCCAGACTTTAGGGGGCCCCGCGCCGGGCGTGAACTGTGACACGGCCGACTCTAGAGTCGGCCGTGACTGTGAGGTAGATAATAATGAGAAAAATTAAATCACGTATAATATCGCCATAGCGACGACGCTACCAACCAAATAATCTCTAATACTCTAATAATCTATAATAACAGAACTCAAACATCGATTTGAGCACATGAATCATATCTGCAGTGTATTTTCATCGCTTCTCAATTTTCACAATGTGAATGAAGATCAGATAGAGATAGAAGAAAACTGTAAAATGTTGATTAAAAAGTAGCCGAAGGACCTTACACCAAACTTGGAAAGTGAAATTATTCATCTAAAAACTATTTATAAGGCGACCTTTACAGAAATTGCAGACTCGGCCTCAGGTCCTCTTGTATTATTGAATTCAATTTAGAAGTTTCAGCTGGAAAGCATTTCTGAAGAAGTTTGTATTGGATTGCGTATTGCAGTCCAGTCGCAGAAGGTGAAATAGCATTCAGTAAACTTGTAAAAAAAACTTCTTGCGAGGAACGATGCTTCAAGAGCAGATAAATTGTTTGACATTTGTATCTACTGCAACTTTTTTACATCGCCTTTCAAAAGGCCTGCCCCACCGCCCCAAAAAGCTGGGTACGCCACTCACAAACACAATATAGTAGAATGCTATGTGGTAAATATTTTAATTTCTAAGAGAGTCGGTATCACAAGACGACTAACTGGAAGTTATACATTGCAACAATTTTAAATCCAAAATTAATACAACATTATAATTACTAACTGGCAAAATGGCACTATGGTCATAAATTGAGATTATACACCACCAGTAGAGATAATACAAGCATTTTATTGACATAAAAACATAAGTGGTGTTGTACCAATTATATATTAATTTTTCGAGAATCCAAGAATGAATTAATTCTCACTGTCAAATAAATGAATGATACAGAGCGGTGGTGGTTGTGCATAAGCTCATTAAGCATTATTATTTTAATGTTTTTGCCTAGTATACATTTAATGGTACCTAGGGCAATTTTACCATAAAACTTTTTTAATTGCACGCCACTGTAATGCCGATTGCATGCAACCTTGAGCAAACATCTGCGCATCGCATCCCTTCCGCTCGCCATCATTCATTTGTTTTGCAGCACGGGGGAAAATATCTAATTAATTCAGTATCTTCGGTTCAAAAAATACAAAAATCTAATGAAAACCTTACATATTTTACCTTTACACCGCTTTATTATATACCTGAAGTTTCGAACGTCCACTTGAACGAATTTTAGATGAAAAAGAAAAGTTAATACAAACCACACATCGATTTAGGCATAAACACTTCATTGCCACATTTGCTGACAATAATCCACAATACTTAAGTTTTACACTCGAATCGAATTTTTTAGCAAAATTTCGTTCTGGGAACTTTCAAATTAGTCCACTCAAATTAGAAAAAAAAACGCCGTTTTAGAGAAAAATTTTGAACAGCAATTTCTCTGCATAGATACTAAGATAATAAGTACTCCACGTTTAGAACAATTTTTTGCTTATGCACAGAAAAAAAGATTTTTGAGATATATGCATATATATATATGTGTTTTTTCGTGTTTTTTTTCATTTAGACTTTTATATCTCGAAAAGTACGCGTTTTTAAGGCTAAGTAAACATAGGTAAACGTGTTCAGAATACGATCTCTTACAAAAAAGGTTCTATACATTTTTCCAATTATCCCATTAGTTTTCCGGAAAAGCGACTTGAAAAATATATGTGTTTTTTCGTGTTTTTTTTTAATTTTGAATGCAAATATCTCCTCGAAAAGCACGCGATTTTAGCGCTGAATGAACATAAATAAACTTGTTTAGAATGAAATCCTATACATTTTTCGATTATCCCATTGGTTTTTCCGGAAAAGCTTCTTGAAGAATATATATATTTGCTTTTTCGTGTTTTTTTTTTTTTCATTTGGACGTATATATATCTCGGAAAGTACGCATTTTAAAGGGTAAATGAACATTAGTAAACTTGTTCAGAATGTGATTTCCTACAAAAAAGGTTCTATATATTGAGAGATATATACGGCAAATTGAAAAAAAAACACGAAAATGCAAATATATAACATTTTGTCTTCAAGAAGCTTTTCCGGAAAAACCAATGGGAATATCGGAAAAATATATAGGAGCTTTTTTGTAGGAAATCTCATTCTGAACAAGTTTACTTATGTTCATTTGGCGTTAAAATCGCGTACTTTTCGAGATACTTGCATTCAAAATAAAAAACACCAAAAAAAACATATATTTTTCAAGTCGTTTTTCCGGAAAAGCTAATAGGATAATCGGAAAAATGTATAGAACCATTTTTGTAGGAAGTCGTGAAGTGAAGTTGTGAACACGTTTACCTATATTCGTTTAGCCTTAAAAACGAGTACTTTTCGAGATATACACGTCTAAATGAAAAAAAAAACAGGAAAAAACGTATATGCAGGATGCGCCACTTAAAACTTCCCAGGCGTGTAACTTTCTTATTTTTTAAGCGACGACCATATTGGGCACATCAAATTATAGATATTTTTAAGGCGTTTAAACATGTGTAGTGTGATAAAAAAAATTTGAAAAAATTGCTAATAAAGAAAACTTAATTTCCTTGAATATTTTTTTTACCTCATTCTGTACATGAACTGCGTTAATGTTTTCTTATAAAAGTTTTTAGTAGAGTAAAATCTGGAAGTAAAGTCGCTTAGTTTTCGAGAAAAAAAAAACCGGCGTAGAACCAAACCAGACTTAGTGGGATTCTTTAGTAAGATAATCGTGTACACGAAATCGTTTTTTACGACATTTTTCGGTGGTGGAGAACTTTTTTATTTCGGAAAAACTCAAAAAAATCGATTTTTAATGAAATATGTTTTTTAACGTCTCCACCGCTATATCTCTGAAAATATTTGTGCTATCAAGCTATTTTTTTTTTTTAGATTAAAGTAGACACTATAGCGCTTCGAACAACATCCCACGTGAACCCGATTTATTTTTTTTTAAGTTGGTAAAATAATAGGAAACTCAAACTTGTTATTTTCAGTAGCGTAATTTTAGGCAATCGAGAAAAAAGTTTATTTATAAAAATTTGTATATACATGCTGCGTACAAATTGAAACCAATAGTTGAAAAAAGTTTTTAGGATAAAAATTTTTCATGTCCCGTTCATAGTATTGAGTCAGCGATTTTTTTTAACGGGCCAAAGTCATATTCTTGCGCGCTCGGCTGTAGCAAGCCTGCCGACTGCAACGATCTGACGATCCCGGTCGGGGTGTAAATAGTAGTTTAACTTATATCAATAGGTACAAAACCAGTAGTGATCAAAAGCATCTAGGGGATCAATATTATTGTTCAATATTTCATATATTGTACAGTAGTATTGATCATATGTTATTAATATTAAGAAATTGTATAATAAATATTAAATAGTCTCCTTTTAATAATAAAAAGACAGGTGGTAGTAGTACAGTACCTAGAGGTAAAAAATATGCAAAACTTTGAAGTAATGTCATATTGAACGGATTTCGTTCATTTTTGGCAGTATAATAGTAAATGTTTCACAGAAAAGTTTCTATATTGAGCGGGGGCTTGTTAACTTATTTATATTTTTTAAGTACAATCATATTTTAAGAAGAAAAGGTTCTATGCAATTTTCCACATAAATTAATAGTTTTTAAGTTATAACGACTTCAAAATTGCGATTTTAGCTTAAAAAAAAGGTATTTCTAAACGGCTTTCGTCAAGTATCTCAAAAAGTATATTACTTTATCGAAAAAATGTTATAGACCAATTACAGAAAGTACAAACTGGGAATTAATTATATTTTTTGTTTATTGATGTAGGATTAATAATTTCGGAGATATTTAAGTTTACATTTGGCATCCAAGTGTTCGTAAGATAACTATTTAGAGTGAGAGTTAAATATCTTAGAAACTCTGACACCTAGGCCAAGGATACTAATAAATACAATAAAAGGTTATTAATTAAGCTCTTAACTATTTTACTTCCACGTCCAGTGGAAGTATAGTAACGACAAAAAAAAAATTAAAAATTTTTATTGTCCAAATAGGCTTAAAATGTCATGAAACGTCGAGATTTTAAGTTTGAGCGAAAAAAAATTTTCTGTCTGTCGGTCTGTCTGTCTGTCGGTCTGTCTGTCTGTAACTTTTTTTTGTGCGCACGTTTACTCTGGAACCGTTTAAGATATTGACTTGAAATTTGGTACACGTATGTACTTTAACGAGATCTAGAACTAGATTATATTTTCATCTTGTTCCGTCGAAGGGTTGGGGGGTAAATCGGGGTAAATTTGGGGTAAATGGGTAAATCAAGCAGGTAAAGGTCCATGAAATTGGTATTTAGTATATACAAGAGAAGCTAAGGTCTCAAAAAAATTTTTGACATTAGCCACCCCCATTACCACCCCCACCTCCTTATTAAAGGGGATGAAAAAAAAATGTGATTTATTTTATGTACAGGAACCAGAAACCTCAAAATATTTTTTTACTTCATCCACCCCCCACTACCACCCCCCCTGTCACCACCCCCACCCCACTACCGATGTGGGGTATCGTTTTATGGGTTTTTGGGGTAGAGGATTTCAAATATTATATTATTAAAGTTCCATAAACAATTATTTTCACATACAAAGTTTTTTCGTTGTGAGTGACTTGGATAGAGAATCTGGATGTGGAAGTAGTGATTCCTTGGGCAGCGGTTTTTTTATTTGTTTATGTAGCATAAAAAACAAAGAAGTTATGACCGAAGCAATGTCCGTCTACACATTATTTTAATAACAACGTCGCCATTTTGTTACTGTAATTAGCCAGTAATTAAAAAAAAAAAAATAATTTCAAACACGGTTTCTCATTAATATACAGCATGACGTAGATGCTTTTTGGTTCGTATACAGCACTTGCTTTAGAAAAAATACAGTTTAAACTATAAAGGTATTTTCGATAAAACGTATTTTTTTTCCTATTCCAAATATCTCAATAAATATTAGTTTTGTTCAAAAATGTGTAGAGACCAAAAATAAGCTCATAAACTAATAATGAATTTCGCTTGTTTATTTATTTACATAGATTTAATAGTTTCGGAGATATGAGTTTACAAATGGCATCCGAACGTTCATAAGACGAAAAATGCAGTTTAAATGTTAAATATCTCAGAAATTGTGACGCATGCTAAGAAAGGAAATTAAAGACAATTAATTGCGCTTTCAAATTATTTTTTACTCGTTTTGTTACTCTAATTAGCCAATAATTTAAAAAAATTATCTCAAATACAGTTTTTCGTTAAAATGTAGCATTACCTAAATACTCAAATTCTTTTTTGCTCATTTAAAGAACTTGCTTTAGAAAAAAATGCATTTTAAACTTTGAAGGTAATTTCGAAACCCTTGGATACCAAATATAAACTTAAATATTTCCGAAATTATTAATCCTACATCAATAAACAAAAAATATAATTAATTCCCAATTTGTAAGGTGCTTTCTGTAATTGGTCTATAACATTTTTTCGATAAAGTAATACTTTTCGAGATACTTGACGAAAGCCGTTTGAAAATACCTTTTTTAAAAGCTTTTATTTTAAGCTAAAATCGCAATTTTGAAGTCGTTATAACTTAAAAACTATCAATTTATGTGAAAAATTGCATGGAACCTTTTCTTCTTAAAATTTGATTCTATTTCAGCTCCAATAAATATATATATTTTTCAAGTGCCACCCCCTGAGAGGGGGTGGCACATTTTTTTATGAATGATATCTAATTTTTTAGATGACAGTAAGCAACTCCACCCCAACCTAGAATGCCATATATTAATCTAGATTCAACTAACGCTACTTCTACGCGACTAAACTGACCAACCCTGCATGCGAGGTGTATTAATTGCGTCCCAATGTCGCGTTTAGCGCTGATAAAAAAAATCGCTATTGCCAAACGGTACACTTTAGGAAAAAACATATTGTTTCAAAAACTTTTGTGATTATTAGGCTTTATTTTCTTCGCTGCATGTATGCAAATATTTTCAAAAATAAAAAAGTTTATCGATTGGTGAAGATTTCAATACACAAAATATGTATTTTTAGTTTATTTGATTTTTAGATAAATGAAAGTGCGAATTGTGCCCAAACCGTTTATACTAGTAAAAGCGCTACAGTATGTGCTTTAATTTGACACAAAAAAAATTTCGGTACCTTTAATAGTTTTAAAGGAAACAAAAAAAAACAATTTTCTTTAAAAATACATTTTTTTCACTTTTTATTGATTTAAAAAGTTCGAGACCACAAAAAAATGTCGTAAAATATGATTTCATATGCCCGGTGATATACTCAAAGGAACCTAATATGTTTGACCTGGTTCTACGCCAAAAAAAAAAACGTCAAGATAGACTTACGAAATCGCTGCTCTATTTAATTAGCTTCAATTTATGTTATTACGTCATATTCGAAATTCTTTTTGGTTTTAGAGAAAGAAATTAAAAACACTCCTTCCGATTCCAAACTGATTTTTTTTTAAACTGAAAAAATGTAAATAATAATTTTATGCTTTATTTGTAAAAGACATATCACAAACAATACTCAACGTAACAAAACAGCAACAAGAAACAAACCTCGAAACAAACAAACTTTATTAAAATATACTAAATAATAGGAAATTGCAAAATCTTTATTTTTTTAAATTTTTTATTTCAATAACATAAACCCGTATAAGAAAACAACACATTTCATGTACAAGGTGAGGTAAAAAAATATTCAAAGAAATTAAATTTCCTTTTGAAATTTTTTTTTTAAATGACTGTATGCATGTTTAAAGGCTTTAAAAATGTCTACAATTTGATGCGCCACATGGTCATCGCTTCAAAAATAAAAAAAGTTACAAGTCTGGGGAGTTTTAAGTGGCGCACCCTGTATATGTATATTACTGTATATATCGCAAAAATCATTTCTATTTTTTTCTGCGGATAAGCAAAACCTTGTTCTAAAAGTAGAATACTTACTTCCTATGCAGAGAAACTGCTGTTCAGGATTTTTCTCAGTTTTTTTCCTAATTTGTGTGCAGGGGCGGCTTAAGGGTCGGGCAACCCGGGCGACCGCCCGGGGCGCCGGCTCGGAGGGGCGTTAGAGGACAAACATTTTTTTTGGATTTCTAATAGTACTTTCTTCATGAGGCGATAAATGTTTTTTCAGATTTCTAATAGCATCCTCCCGTGAGGCGAAAAATTTTTTTGAATAGCTTTCTTCTCTATGAAGCGATAAAAAAATTTTTTTTCGGATTTCTATTTGTACCCCTCCCCCTATGAGGCGAAATTTTTTGTTTCAGATTTGTAATAGCACCTCCCTTGATGAGGCACCCGCCCGGGTGAAAAATTTATCTTGAGCCGCCCCTGTTTATGTGGACTAAATGGAAAGTTTCCTTTACCCATCTCTGCATTAAATACACATATCCCTATATAGAAGACCATTCACCTGCGACACTGCCTGCTTCTCTTTCCCCTGATGTACCGCCCCTGTCAATCTGCATAAACAGCCACTGCACAAAACAAATAAAGAAAATACAACCGTACCTAATACAACTTCTTGCGTTAACTTCCCGCTAAAATAACATTGCAACAATTTCGGGTATCTATTTTTACAACTTTAAATTTAATAATAGTCATTATATTTAACCAACCAATACAAAAATGCAAAACACGTACGTATTTACTTCCATTTCAAATGTTTAATTAATTATCACCTCTTAATAGTCTTAACTCTTAACAACCGAATTCACTAGTCGAACGAAATATATTTTAATATTAATAAAAAAAAGTCAATATTTGTAATAAGTATTAGCATATTCTCAACGCTTTTTCTATCCTTGAAACTGTACTGTATACATACGTATCAGTGGAATTTAAAAATAATTGTATTACCTACCAAATATTTACATAAACTAAATTTACCAAATGTAAACAATGCCTTATTAAAAACAAACACGGTGTGAAGAAATATACTAGAGTACCTGCGTTTAAACGAATATCTTCTGAACACTGATAAGTATTCAACACTAGAAAAATAAAATAACACCGCAACAAAGGTACTACCTAAATTTAAAAAACTAAGTACCTGCTAATAGTTGTTATAATTACCACAAATATTCCTTCTATCTACGCACTGACCTGTCACAAACAAATACGTGCACCACACTGAACAACGACCGCTTCTATATTTTCTGTCTAATTGTTTGTAAGGACCACTTAGTAATAATTAAGGTTACACATATTTCAAAGCTCCGTAGCCCGCATATAGACAGACCATCGTCGTAGTAAACGTTTTTGTGAGCCGGTAAGGTTCCATTTCTATGCGATCAGAACGGCCTGGCAATGGGGGAGCATCATCTGATTCTGCCTGCCCTCTATCAATGTACCCTTGTAACGCGTGCTAGCTACCCCTTACTTGACGGATTCCTTGCCGTCGTTGTTTTCTTACCTATCGATTGAAATTCGCCGGTTGCAGGGGTCGTTGAATATGCTTTAAAATTATTTATTTGCTATACTCCAGGAATTAGAGACCATATAGGGCCCTTACCTGGAAAAATTCATGGTAGTCCTGGAGATAGGCTTACTTTACGTTTTTTGGAGCGCTGAATCAGAATTTTTAATTTCCCACCAAAAATTCCCTCCGGAAGCCCCGCAAATTTAGAAAAAAAAAACGGTTTTTTATCTTTTTTTTCTTCGCTTTAGGAAAAAAATACCTAGAAATTCGGAAAGTAGACAAATAGAGAGGTATCGATAAGCTAAGAAAATTGACCCCAATATGACAAAAAAATTAACTATACTTTTTTTTATATTTCTCATTATTTTAGTAAAATACAGGACACTAACTTAAAGCTACAATAAATTAAAAGTAAAAATGACTACGTTTTCTTCACGAGAAAAATCGACAAACTGAGGTCAAAATGGCTTTTTTTACTATATCCAGTTTTTTTAGACATTAGCGCATTTTTTAGCAGTTTTATTTTTGAATTTTTATATTTGTTGACGTCTAAAGAACAACATGTAAAAAAATCACCATGCTAAAAAAATGCGCTCATGTCTAAAAAAACTCGATATAGTAAAAAAAGGCACCATTTTCCAAAAAAAGCCATTTTGACCTCAGTTTATCGATTTTTCTCGTGAAGAAAAGGTAGTCATTTTTACTTTTAATTTAGTGTAGCGTTAAGTTAGTGTATTTTACTAAAATAATGAGAAATACAAAAAAAAAATATAGTTAAAATTTTTATCATATATTGGGGTCAATTTTCTTAGCTTATCGATACCTCTCCTTTGCAACAAAAAAGGTTCTTTGACATTTTAACGCTGAACGAAAGGGAAAGCGCTACCACGCCTCGAAACAAGAGCCTCGACGCTGCGGGACTGCATGCACTAAGTTCAGTCAAAATAAAGATTGCAGGTTGGTTGGGGGTTTCTGAAATAATAATGCCATCACCGTACTTAGCGACAAGTTGAGCCTTGATTGTTTTAATGTGAGGTTTATAGTCACATTTAATTTGATCTACAAGTTGTTTAAACGAAAGTTGACATTCGTGCTCATTTTCTTGGATAAAAAAAGTACGTACTTCATGGCAGCTTGTACTTCAAATCCAAAAGCCCCACGCTTCACAGGTTCTCCAGATTTGGGTTTTAGAATTAGAGTAAGCTTTTTCATGCAGGACAAATGATACCGAGCTTGTTCCGCCACTAAATCGCCTTCCACAGGAGTCAAGCGACGCACAATTTTATCACCCTAATCTACTTTCCGATTTTTCGCAAAAACTATGGCTTTATTCCGTATATTTAGCTGACGAACATTATACATAGGGTCCCAACTCAATTCAATTCAAAAAGGTTTTATTATAAATGATAATACAAAAGTACGCCTGAGTCAAGTCCCGATTCAGAGCCGACCACACCACCACGGCGCGCAACGTCGTGGTAGATGGGTGGTCGGGTGAAACAGGTTTAAATCCGGCTTAAACGATAAATGGAGAAGTATAAGGTTAGAACTCCTGTTCTTTGGAACAAAAAACTCAAATCTAACAATTTGGCGAACTATAACTAAAATGAGTTTTAAAAACACTTAAAAATTACACTAAGGTTTTAGTTTGCACAGCACACGCGCAGTTTTAAAAATTGGATTATTGATTTGGGAAAACACTTAATGAAAAAACCCGTTCGAGCCAATGACAGTATTCTTCCGATGGTCTGCCTGCCTTCGGAAAGATAAGGTGGAGAGGAAGTTGTGATTTAAAAAGTTTGATTTACAAGAAGTTATTGGTCGAGAGGGGATTTTGAAAGAGAACAAAAAGGGACAAAAGAACAGAAATTAACAAAATTAACAAAAAGGTGACTAATAGAGGAAATAGAGAAATGGTTTGAGAGTAAAAGGTGGTGAAAGGTAAAAGATGGTGAAATGGAAATTTTGGTATAGGAAGGATTTGGCTAGGGAGGTTGCCGAAAGATAGGCAACGCCTGGTATGGTAATGGGTTTCAGGTTGAAAAGTATGGCATTATGCTGTCTGATTCGTGTAATGTCTCGGGTTAGCGGACTGTCGCCCAGTTTGAATTGATAGAATTTTTGCGATGTTTCTTGGACGAAGTCCGCTAGTGGAGTTATGTCGTGGCAACGTGCATAGAGATCTCTGAGGGAGGTGTACCTATCAGAGGCTCAAATGAGGCGCATAAATTTGTGTTCTAGTACTTTTAGTTTTCGCATTGTCGTGACCGGGATGCTGCACCACACTGGCCTCGCGTATGTGATAGCCGGCCTGATCACCATCGTATACAGCAATTTCTTTTTGGTCCTGTCTAGTCCCGCTACCCCTCGCCAGGAGCGGATACAGACTCCTGGACATGGAGTAGACCTTTCGTATCGTCTCGTTTACGTGCGTATTGAATGTCAATATCCTGTCCAAATACTTCACGCACCGCTTTATTGGAATTTGACGGCCCCCTATCGAAAGTGGATACATAGGGTCCCGTTGTTCTGGAGGCAAACGACTTTGCTGTTCAAAATAAATAACCGATATTATTTGACCGCATAAAAAACAATTCTGTTTGAAAGAAAAACTCTGTCTCGGAGCGCCTTCGCGGAATCACGGGATATTCCGGCAATGGTCTGTTTTTTACATACGATGCGATTAGCTTCTCGTTGACGTATAACCTTTGACACCTCCTATGTACCACAATCGTCCTACGCCCAATTAAAAGATCATATTTACTGTCTTTCCGCTTTAAACTCGCGGTCTGGAAAGATTTTAAACCTTTTTCCGTCACGTTCACTGTTGTGTCATCCGATAACGGTTGTTCGTAAATGGAACAATTTAAAGTCACATCAACCGTATTTAAAATATTATAAGAAAACAGTTCTCATGCAAAAAAAAGTTTTTTAAAGCAATAGAAACAATAAACAATATAAACTGAGGATAAAACGCCTAAAAAACTGCAATCGCGATCAATATGTTCAATTTTCGAGTAACTGGCAGGTGTTATGGGTCGGGGGGGGGGGGGGGGGGAGGAAGGGTCTCCTGACAACAGCATGCTAGCTCGAGAAGTGTGGCAGGGGAGCGGGGTACCCCAAAAAGATCGAAAGACGAGAGAGAGAGCAACTGTGGAGTTGCCGTATGATACCTAATTGCATGTGTGGCGTTTGCTTTCTGAACATCTGGGTATTTTTCCTCTAAAACGAAAAAAAAAAAACGATAAAAGAAAAAATAAAAAAACGTTTTTTTTTCTCTAAATTTGAGGGAGTTCTGGAGGGAATTTTTGGTGGGAAGTTGAAAATTTGGATTCAGCGAGCCAAAACACATAAAGTAAGCTTATTTCCATAACTACCATGATTTTTTCTAGGTAAAATTCTCTAACGCCTGGAGTATTAGATACAATTACCCAACAGGTAACCAATTGCAGGGTGGGAGATCAGTATAGTATAGTCTGTAAATGGTTTTCATGTAGGACTGTAATATAGGAACTTTCATAAAAATTTAATTCGGAATATAATAGTCGTAAACGGGCTTTTTAAATATCATTAAAAAAGCCCGCAGTTAAAAAAAAACATTTTTCAATTCCTTATATTAAATATAAGCTACTGTTACATGTTTCTACCCCCAGACACATCTGTGGGAATTTCCTCTAATAATCCAATCAATGAATGCCCAAAAGGGGATTGTAGAGAACATTTTGGAGGGAAGAATTTTCCTCTTCGGGGTTGTGTTGGGGATAGTCAGGAGGTAAACATACTAAAAGTTCCCGCCCCTAGCCCCGCCGCTTCAAGGGGGAGGGAGGTGGAAAGGTTCCTTTTTTTGATTCTTCGCTTATAACTCGGAAACGATGCGTTGTATGGGAAAAGGTAATCTATGCTAAATAAAACATTTTGAATATTAGAAATTCTAAAAAATGCATCCAATCGGCGCCACAAACGTACGTACACCAAAATTTGATTTGATTATTGATGGGGGATATCTCATACATAAGCTCATCTGGCAAAGAGGGTCCTCAGTTTCCGCAATTTGTGGTGGCTACGTAAAATTCATCGTTCGTAAGATTAAAAATCAATATGATTTTTAATCTTTTTCCTCATATTTTGGTACTGCAGGTAGCTTTGCCTTTATAGCAGGTGAATGATTTTCTGGTCATAAGTAGATCCTAATTTGTTCTATACTTGAGTAAAATTTGATTCAAATCGTAAACAAAATGAAAAAGTTATAAGGGTATCTGCATTTTAAGTGAGTCACACTGTACATTTAAGGAAATGTCTAGGCTTCGACAAAATATTACGTTAATAAATACGTTGAGTGTTGTAAAATAAAGATTGTTTTGTGACTGTGATTTATTAACAGACCACGGTAAATCGCTTTGATAGAAATACTCAAGGTACACAATTGATTTTTTTTTTATTAATTATCGATTTTCGCTGGCGAATATCTCGTAAAATATAACACATAGGAAGAAAATGAATATAAACATTCTTGTGGGAAATTTAATTATGTTTAATTTTGCATAGATTACCTTTTTTCGTACGACGCATCGTTTCCGAGTTATAAGCGAATAATCGAAAAAAGGAACCTTTCCACCCCCTCTCCCCCTGAAGCGGCGGGGCTAGGGACGGGGACTTATAGTATGTTTACCTCCTGACTACCCCCAACACATTCCTGAAGAGAAAAATTCTCCCCTCCAAAATGTTCTCTACAACTCTTTCATTGACTGGACTATAAGTTCCACGTATGAGTAACAGAAAGCTAAGATTAGTTGGTTAGTTTAGCAATCATCCCAAAGATGGCGCGCGCGGGGTCACAAACAGTTACAGATTAATTGAGAATATTCTGGAGCCCTCATCTTTGGGTATATAAAGGTATGGAGAAGCCGAGAGAGTACAGTTCAGATGGTTAGATAGTATAGTTCAGGTAGCAGAGTAGTTCATTAAACAGTTCGGTTCAGTGAGAACAGATCAAGGAGCAAACAAAATGATAAAGTGACTGAAATATTGAACTATAGTACTCAGTGTAATATTAGTAAAGTAATTAAGGGATGTAACACTATCAAAGTCTGCATTTAAACTATTTTTGTTACGCCTCGCCATTGACTATGACGTCAAACAGAGCGCTGACATATGGCACCACAGCCACAGACACGCTCAGACTACGAGAACGTATTCGCTATTCATGCGTTTACAAATTTTGTGTGATAATTTATTAATTATCAAGAAGAAGTGTAAATATTCTTTTAAAACGGCAGATGCAGGTTTCTCAAAACATAATCGGACGGTTTATCCACTGTGGATATTGTAACGTGTTTCCACCCCTAGGAAACCACCCTTGCAAATTCCGTGGGTTCCAAAAATTATAAGAACAGATAACCACTAACACACTTTATTAAAATAATTTACTGGATACTTCACAATACTATTATTAACTTAAATGAACTTTACTGACTAAAAATAACAATGTTTATCACTTTGTTTCCACTTAACCTCACTTGTCAAATCCAAACTTTTAAACTCTGTATACTTTCTGAACTACCCGTCGAGAATGCGGTCTTTTATACCTAAAAATGACAGATCTCGATTTTTCTGTGATGACGCCACCATTCTCTAGATCAGCGGTTCCCAACAAGATTTTTTCAAGGACCCCCTCATCGGTCGCTATACTGACAAGGACCCCTTAAAAGCTTAAATTCTTCTTAAAATGAAGATTATGTAGAATCTACCACTGCAAGTCAAGTAAAATACAAAACAATTGAATATCTCAGTGACATTTCACGGACCCCCAAGACATCGTCCGCGGACCACCTGTTGGGAATCCCTGCTCTAGATAATTCCGGATGTCATCGCTCTAGAACTTCTGGTAGGTTCTTTCTCGAGTAGGTGCAAATACATCTGAATTAATTGAAGGGGTTGCAACACATCACAATATGTTTATGGTGGCAACTTTTTTATAAAAAAGAGAGTTTTTCTCTTGGTGAAGTTTGCGGTGTTAATGCTAGCAAGTAAGTATATCAGTTTATTATATTATTGCTTTAAAGAATGAAGCTTAAATAACGCCAAAAATATTGTTTTAAACTTACAAGTATAGTAATAAACGCCTTCAAAATAGAAAAATATTTGAGTTTGTATAAACTAAAAACTAAAAAATAAACAATTAAAAAATTGATAGGTAACTCGGAAAGTATAATGGATACAAAAAAAATTTTTAGCTTAGAAAAAGACCTTTAATTTGAGCCCTGGCTGGTGTCTGTACAAGGTGGACCAAATTAGATGGGATTTAGGGTTTTCTCTAAAACTACGGCAGATAGACAAAAACCAATATAGCTCGATTTTCGAGAAACAAACAATGGGGCAAACTGCGATCATCTATCTCTTTCAGCTACCGAGCTGTAGAACATTTTTGGAAAAACTCTATCTCAGTTATCAAGTGTCGAATCGAAAATCAAGTAACACATTTTTAAGGCACTTTTTTGAGTAGAATCCGTTGCTGATAAGAAGAAAATTATGCATGCCTCAGTTTTCGAGATATGGACATAACTTGTGTTTTTTTGAAATGGAACACTCTGTAAATTATTTCAATATTCGATCACAACTTAAATTAGCTATCCAATGATATATCATATGTCATATTTATCTCTAGAAAATTTTTATAAATTTGTGAGGAGGCCATGGAAAACTATTAACAATACTTCTTATAATATAAAATAATTTTGCCAAAAATAGGAAAAACTAAACTAGAATAAATGTTCAAATTGTCTTCCATTGACATCTGTGCATTTTTGACACCTTCTCCTTACAGCATTTGTTGTATTTCCAATCATGACGCTCGAAACGCAGCTAATGTTTTGCCAGGGCTGGCTCCAGGTATTTTGCCGCCCCGGGCACAGTTTCATTTTGCCGCCCCTCTCATATATAAATAACATTAGGATCAGGCGGGGTAAAAATGAAACAAAATGACATCTTTCAATTTTTAGGTTGCTTAGAATCGAGTCATATTTAATGAAAGATTGGTTCATATGTAAAAATGACAGGAAAAATTATATTTCTATGTATTTTTTTACTAAAAAGTACCGTTAATTGATAAACAAAAATAAACAGTGTCTCATTTTTACCCTCCAAGTGGGGTAAAAAAAAGACAGTGAAGGGCAAATGAAAGACAATGTGATTTATTCCCATTCTTATTGACGTCGTACAAATAGCCCGATCAAATTGTAGTTTTTCGGTAACGTGAGTCCGGTAGAAGGTTTCTCAACGTAATTAAATGTTTTTTGGGGTACTGAACACGAATCTGAAGTTTGCTGCCTCGTAGCAGTACCGGCTCAGGTCGAAAAACGCAAAAAACCTCGAAATTTTCGGAGTTTTTCCGGTTTTCCGCTCATATCTTGCAAACGGAAAATATTTCTGTATTCAAAGTTGAAGAGCATTAAATTCTGCGTCGAATGACCTCCCTAACTTCCAAATTAGACCGATTTAGCTGTCAATATAGTTAGCTGGAAAAAAGAGCAGAAAAAAGAGCAAGTTGTAGTGTGAAGATGCGATGTATAGAAAATACCTGATAGCAATGTCCATTTTATTTTACTCTACAGTAATATTTTCCGTACGACACGTCGTTTGCAAAATATGAGCGGAAAACCGGAAAAACTCTGAAAATTTCGAGGTTTTTTGCGTTTTTCGACCTGAGCCGGTACTGCTACTAGGCAGAAAACTTCAGATTCGTGTTCAGCATCCCAAAAAACATATAATTCTGTTGAGAAACCTTCTACCGGACTCATGTTACGAGACAGGCACTTTTGAACACCATTTGATCAGGCTAAAATGGAAGTGCAAAAATAAGACATGTATAATTTATTCAGATTTTTTACTAAACACACTGGGCTAAAAATAAATTTCAAGAAAAGTCTAATAATGGAGCGAGACCCATCAACAAAAGAGAGTCGGATCAGTGGAGAAGAATACAAAATAGGTGACTACTCCCTAAGAACAACGAACAAACTGAAATACCTAGGAACATATCTGACGAACCAACTGAAAAGAGAGAAACAAATAAAGGAGAGAATAAAAACAGCATACAGTCACAAGAGCAATTATACCGTTCATTGAGAAAAACAGACTATCATGAGGCCTGGCCAAATGGCTGTACATAGCCATCATACTGCCAACAATGACATATGGAGTTAAAAACGCGGCAACAACAAAAGCCAACAGAAGAAGTTTGAGAAGAGCTGAAAGAGACATCATCCAATTACTCAGAAAAACAACAGGGCAAAAACAACGACATAAAACATCAACACTACTAGAAGGGAAGACAATCACAAAAAGGACAGAAATGTACGCAATGAAGTACTGGGGACACGTCCAAAGAAGGGAACCAACACACCTACTGAAGAAAGCACTAACACTGAACAGCAGCAAACTTAAAATTGGGAGACCATGTTACACGTGGAAAACAATCGAGAGGATCATGAACAAACTGGGAAAGGACCAAACATATTGGAAAAAAAAAAGCGAGGGGAAAAAATGATTTCCACAAAGAAATCGGAGCGATATATACTCTACCAGAATCAGAAACGGAGGAATCAGAAGCATCAGAAGAAGAAGAAGACTTGTAGAAACAGAAGTACAAAAATAGGAGCACAGATAGCAGCGCCACAACGCGGCAACATATCTCACAAGAAGACCCAGAATAGGCAGAAGCCCAGAATCAAAAATACAAAAAAAAAGGGGCTTAAATGCTCCCTCACGACACAATGCGGTAACGCATCTCACAAATACCTACACCTCCCATCCCATATTCCTTTACCATGCGCCATGTGGCTCTCGCTGCTGGCAACAAGCATGACCTTAGTCCAACCCAGCGTGGACGTAGCAGGCCCAGCTGTATAACTTGGGAGTGGCAGCAATGCCTACCGCACGCTGGTAAATCAATCAATCAACAAGAAGGGGCTTGCAGAAGGGCTAGCTTCTCCTGAATTAGGAAGCTGAAATGTGCCTGCTTCAGTCTGCCCATTTGGTATTTTTATTCTCTTTTTTACCCCGCTTATAATTTTTTCGTTAAAATCAAATTTTTCAAGATTTAAAACTAGCAGATTAATAAACTTGATCACATGATGTGAAGTATGACACTTCTAGATGCCGTCTGCCAAATACGGACAATGCAAATAGAGAAACTATAAAATCCCCAAAAAAGTACTAAGGTGCGTTCAAAAATTTTTTAAAATTGAATTAAAGAGTTTACTGAATAATATTTTTTCCCGCATTACCAGTAGACATAGGACCTGATTGGATAACATAAAATAGTTCTGAATGTACAAAACAAACTTGAATAAAAAATTAAGTTTAATTTATTTCAATCTGGGTTGGATATCACGTCTTTTATTTACCCCGCTACCTGTCTGTCTCATTTTTACCTTTATCTTTTCAGTCACCTACTGAATATTCTTGATGGTTTGTTTTTTTAGTTATAAGGTTTACAGCAATTTTTGGATTTTCAGCAATATGATTACTGTATTTAAAAGGGTGAAATAAATTAATTGAAAAAATTAACCGTATTGAAACTTAAAAAAAATACCACACCACAGAAATTGGACAAAAAATAAAATCACATATAAGAAACAGAATGTATGTGTGTAACCTACTTTATATACAAAAAAAAACTAACAATAACAAATTATTTATATAAAGTTAACATTATTATTACTATATTAGTGAAACAATCGTTTCCTAGCTTTTTACATTTTTTGGTAACTGTGGATTTGAAGAATTTGCCGCCCCGGGCAGCCGCCCGCTTCGCCCCCCCCCCCAGAGCCAGCCCCGTGTTTTGCATTCCATTTCTTCTATATTATTAGAACGTTCTCTATATACTTTTTTTTCAATTAACCCGGCAAGGGTTAAATCGGGAGATCCAGCTGGCTACAAAATAGGCCCATTACTTATTAAAAATTAAACAATATCTAAACTACTCCCTACTAAACAAATTGAATTGAATTTAAATAATTTCGTGTTTCATTTGACGTATAACCTGAGGCGCCATCGTGTTGGCAAATTAATCTTTGAAATGGTCTTACAGGCATGTTGTCTGTAAAGTTTCTAGGAGTATTCCTAGACCCACAACAGCAATGGGACGCTCAGGGTGAGAATCTGGCCATTACCCTCACTAAAAATATATATCGTCTTCGACAGTTATCCCAAACTGTCTCAATACAAGTTCTTTGGACAGCATATTTTGCACTGTGCCAATCTCGTATGTCATATGCTATTATCGCATGGGGTCATTCCGCTTGCAAACACAGAGTTTTTATTTTACAACGAAGAACTGTCAGAGTTGTGGCTGGGGTAGATTATAGAAGCGAAACGCAGGATCTTTTTGTAAAATTAAAAATTTTACCATTTACCTGTATATATATGCCTTGGAATGCTTAACATACATTAAAAAACATATTAACGAATACATATCAAATAAAGAAGTCCATAATCATGAGACCAGGAACAAGGATCATTTAAGAACGATCTTCACAAGGTTAACAAAAGGACAAACAGGCATAAATCACTTCGGAGTTAAACTTTTTAATAGTCTTCCCCCAAAATCAGAGATGGACAAATTCAGAACTACATTAAAATGTTTTTCATCAGTAAGGCTTTCTTCACAGTTGAGGACATTTGTGAGGAAATTAAACACTGTACCTAACTGACATAGCTGTTTACAAATATGTTCTGTAACACTATAGCTGCTATACTGTTTTATGTTTGCAACTTAATTGTTTTTATCTATTTATTAATAATATATGTTGTACTGTAATAATTTTATTCTTTTCATCCATATTTTGACTTATGTAAATACTTGTATATGTATATTAACATGAATAAACGTATTGTATTGTATTGTAAGGGGCTCTATTTCTAGTCGTTAATGAAATCTTCGGTATTTAAATTACCGTGAAAAAAATGAACCAAAACATACACCAAATCCAAATCGTCCTTAACGATTAACTGTAGCGGTTACGTGCGGATTTTCATGAGCACAATGGTAGTTATTATGCCGATTAAAAATTCCGGTACTGCTTATATGGGCCTCGTCTGTCCATATAATTGTTCCTTCAAATCCCGGCACGTCAATGCACTAACGCAAAAACCACTGGCAAAATCGAAACGCCTTTTGAAAGACGTTTGGGTATAGATGGTGACAAATCCTAATTTTGTAGGGTTTGAATTTATTTTTTTTTTAAACAACGCAATGCAGTTGTTCTGGGATTTTTAATTTTTCTGTATTTCACGAGACGATATATTAGGATTTTCTCTTTCAGTTCCTAGAACAATATTTTCTATAGCTTCTCTACCTGCTTTATTATATATTTTTGCTCGAGGTTTTACGAATGATCCAAACTCTTTTAAATTTTGTTGTAGCGTTTTGAGTATTTTTATGTCTGGCTGTCTCTCTTCTGGATATCTAAAATTATTGTTTGGGCGGCACTTTTAGCACAAAGTTTTGCTGTCTATAACTTACCTATTAAAATGAAGCTCGGAAGCTAAATTTGAATCTTCTCCGCATTCTATAAAACACTTAATCATATCATATCATATTTTTCACCATTACTAAACTGAACCCGTTTTAACAATGCTCCTATATTGGTTTTTATCTATCTGCCGTAGTTTTAAAGAAAACCCCAAATCCCATCTAATTTGGACCACCCTGTATAGGTAACTCGAAAAGTATAATGGATACGACAAAAATTTTAGCTTATGAAAAGACCTTTAATTTGAGCCCTGGCTGGTATCTGCATCTTAAAAATTGACCGAATTATGATTGTTTAAAGTTTCTTGCAAGATTGATATTAAACGAGATATCCTCGAGGGCTCTGAAAAAATGGACAGCCTGTATATTAGGGGACTACCTGATGATAAAAAGAGCGAAAGGTAGCATACACCACATCTTCTACGACTAATCCCCTATAATAATTAATACTTACCATTAAACCATCGCGTCATGTGCATCAAAGTGTGCATGCAGAAGCGTGCAGGATATGATTTAATAGATCGCTGCCCATTGCAGATTTGCGATTAGAACTACCAGAACTTCAAACATATCCGCTCTTCGTTAGTCTACCAACAGGGGTAGAGTCGAAAAGTGTACATTAAAAAAATTGTTGACAATTTTTGCAGAGTTGGATTGGCCCTATTTGACCTCGTAGACAACAACTGCAATGCTATGCCCCACCTCGTCTTCCCAAAAATCAACGATATTTTTCAGGACATTAAGAAATCATACCTCAAAACAAATAAAAGATATAAAAAAATGTTTCTATTTTTATATCTTTATTATTACATAACAGAATCGAATATAAAAGTTAAAGGAACAATAACTCAAAAATAAAAATAGGCCTTGTACTTTGTAAGTAGAGTGTACAAAAATATAACGCAATTAATGTAGAACTATTTTAAAGGTCCTTTTAGATGGTCAGTTCACTTGTTCATTCAGTTTCAATTCCATTTGAGTTGTCAGTTCAGTTCGAAAATGACGGCGTACAAAGACGTCGTCGGTTGAGTTTTCATTCGTCTCGTGCACACTGCTAGTCTCCATGGATGACGAATGCCTAATTGCATCATAGTCCAGAGAAGTTAGACATAACCCTTCGGAAAAAATCTGGGAGAGCTAGATTTGGGTACGAACCTTGATATTGTGGTTCTAAACGAAATGAGTCTGAGTTATTAATCTCAGTAATTAATATTCATCTTCAGACTCATTTCAATCTGTATGCTTTCTTCTTCATCATCTTCTTCTTGTTCTTCTTCTGCTGTCTCCTGCATTTCCATAGATTCAGTCAGGAAATGCAATGGATCTACATCTTCGCAGTGGAGATGCAATTATCGACGCAGTGCCGGACTGGCCGACATTAGTTCAGTGAGATTTCTAGGGGGTGGGCCCGATTCACAATTAACCCTACTTGTGAGGAGGGGTGGTTGTGGCTATTTGGCAGACGTAAGTCCCATAAGACATCGGAGCGACCGGAGGGAGAAAATATATACACTCAAAACTCCCAGACCTGTAACTTTTTTATTTTTGAAGCGATGACCCTGTTGGGTACATCAAACTGTAGACATTTCTAAAGCCTTTAAATATGCGTATAGTGATTAAAAAAAAAAATTTAAGAAATGAAACTTAATTTCTTTGAGTATTTTTGTACATGAATTGTGTTAATGTTTTCTTATAAAGGTTTTAATTAGCTTCAATTTATGTTATTAAAAAAAAAAAATTTTTTTAATAATATTTTGCAATTTCCTATTTAGTACATTTTAATATACGTTTGTTTTTAAAAAGATTGATTTCTTTTGTTTCTTGTTGCTGTTTTGTTACATTGAATATTGTTTGTGTTATGTCTTTTACAAATAAAGCACAAAATTATTATTTACATTCTTTTGAAAGTTATTTTAAAAAAATTCAGTTTGGAATCGGAAAGAGTGTTTTTAATTTATTTCTCTAAAACTAAAAAGAATTTCCAATATGACTTAATAACATAAATCGAAGCTAATTAAAATGTTTATAAGAAAACATTAACGCAGTTCATGTACAGGGTGAGGTAAAAAAATATTCAAGAAAATTAAGTTTTCTTTGTTAACAATTTTTTCAAATTTTTTTTTTTTAAATTACTCTGTACAGATGTTTAAATGTCTTAAAAATATCTACAATTTGATGTGCCCAACATGGTCGTCGCTTAAAAAATAAGAAAGTTACAGGCCTGGGGAGTTTTAAGTGGCGCACCCTGTACAGGGTGGACCATTAATAACAGACCATAGTTCAAGGGTAGATTCTTTGGACCAAAATATGAGGATATAACTAAACATGCTTTGGAAAAAGATACAGGGTGTCAAAATTGTATTTTTACTTCCACATCCAGTGGAAGTATAGTAACGACAAAAAAAAAAATTAAAAATTTTTATTGTTCAAATAGGCTTAGAATGTCATGAAACGTCGAGATTTCAAGTTTGAGCGAAAAAAAATTTTCTGTCTGTCTGTCGGTCTGTAACTTTTTTTGTGCGCACGTTTAATCTGGAACCGTTTGAGATATTGACTTGAAATTTGGTATACATATGTACTTTAACAAGATCTAGAACTAGATTATATTTTCATCTTGCCCCGTCGAAGGGTTAGGGGGTAAATTGGGGTAAATTTGGAGTAAATAGGTAAATCAAGCAGGTAAGAGTTCATAAAATTGATATTTAGTATAGACAAGAGAAGCTAAGGTCTCAAAAAAAATTTTGGCATTAGCCACCCCCATGACCACCCCCACCCCATTATTAAAGGGAATGAAAAAAAAAATGTGATTTAGTGTGTGTACAAGAACCAGAAACCTCAAAATATTTTTTTACTTTATCCACCTAGTCCACCTGTCAAGTATACATTCAAAATATACCGTTTCCATAGAAACGCTCTGACGTTAAGGCCACCGCGTTTATTTAGCAAAATATAGCATAAACGGTGGTGTTATTTTCACCATCTATACTAACTATAATTTACGGTTGCACAAAAAATAGTGTTTATACCATGGCCGCGAAATTTTTTTGCGCCCTCGAGATTATCTTGCCTCGGCCGCAAGCGGCCTCGGCGATAATTTTTCTCTCGGTACGTAAAAAGAATTTCGCGGCCTTGGTATAAAAATAACTATTATTTAATTAGTTAGTATTGTTTGTCGTTGTATTTGTTAGAAAATTTATTGAAAAAATAATACAAAATTGATTGTGTATGAGTGTCGGCCAAAAAAAAAAAAATTGTATGTTACACAACCGAAAAACAGTGTTTTGTAGGTCTCCCCAAGCTTCCAGGGCCCACCTGCGGTTCGCACTGGAATTGGCTTGGGTCGACCTGCAAAACACCTCTTTCCGGTCTTGTAACGTAAATTACTATTTACATCAATATTTAATTCATTTTCACTCTCATCTTGGCATTCTTTTCCAAAACGCCTTTAAGGGTTACTGACCAGAACAGATGTTTTATTACCACCTAAATAGACCAGTTATAGATATTTTATTGCCTGTAAACCTGTGAGACCGCTTTGATTGAATTTATCCCATTTTTTATTTATTCACATTGCAGTAAATACGAAAGTTTTAAATAAAAATGTGTGGAATCGGAAGGGCCCGGTGAGATTTTTCTCACTATCTCACCTGTCCACTCCGGCACTGTATCGACGTCATTTATCTCGGGTGTTACATTTAAGCAAGAGTGACCTTGGTAATTACCACAAACTGGTGAACAATACAAACCAACTTTTCGCAACAGCCCTTGGTGCGATTACAAAAAATAGTATTCAGCAGAATGCCTGGAGCGGGTGAAGAAGAAGAGATAATTGAATAGGTTTTTTTTGACCTGTGTAGATTTTACAAAAGCTGAATATCTGTGAGTATCAACAGATACTTCTTTTATATTGTATGTGATCGGCACATTTCTAATACCGTAAATATCGAATTCTGAACAACATTCCAAATGTTCGCCTGTCTGTCCGTCCACCACGCCAAGAACTATAATTTTTGAAAAAAATTTACCGGGTAATACTATGAAATATGTTAAGAACAAAATGCACACGAAGAGTGTTATAAACTTGTATAAAATTCTACAAACCTAAAAATATGGCATAGTACACTGACAAACGTCTCGCCACTCAAGATGGCATTATCGGGAGATAATTAAAATTACAAGTATAGCAATTATATACCTAAAAAACCGCTGCCCAAGGAATCTCTACTTCCACATCCAGATTTTCCATCTAAGTCTCTCTCAACGAAAAAATTTTTGTATATGGAAATAATTGTTTATGGAACTTTAATAATATAATATTTGAAATCGTCTACTCCAAAAACCCATAAAACGATATCCCACATCGGTAGTGAGGTTTTTGGTTCTTGTACACATACCTACTAAGTCACAATGTTTTTTCATCCCCTTTAATATTGGGGTAGGGGTGGTAATGGGGGTCGCTAATGCTAAAAAATTTTTTGAGACCTTAACTTCTCTTGTATACACTAAATACCAATTTTATGGACTCTTACCTGCTTGATTTACCTATTTACCCCGTTTTACCCCCCCTTCGACGGAATAAGATGAAAATATAATCTAGATCCAGATCTCGTTAAAGTACATAAGTGTACCAAATTTCAAGTCAATATCTTAAACAGTTCAAGAGTAATCGTGCGCACAAAAAAGTTACAGAACGGCAGACCGACAGACAGAAACTTTTTTATCGCTCAAACTTAAAATCTCGACGTTTCATGACATTCTAAGCCTATTTGAACAATAAAAATTTTCCATTTTTTTTTGTCGTCCACTGGATGTGGAAGTAATTAAATTATTTTCCAAAAAACTGTGTCCTATAGAATGTTCAACAACTACGTAGAAAATTCAATCATAGGTAGACTATATTTACATCTAATTACATATTATATGCAATATAATAATTATGAAAAAATCCCAAAAAAAAGAAAAGTTAACAACAGTAAAAGGAAAGGAGGAAAATTAAATTTGCTGTAATTTTTAATAAGAGCAATGAAAAACAAGTAAGCGCTTGCGAGATCTGTACAATTAATACATTAAATTTAACTACTAGAAAATTTACAGCAAACTGATATGGATCTTAATAAATAAATGCCGTTATGATTTGTAAAACGCCCACATGCATGTTCAAATTGTTTATATTCATATTATAATTGTGTGAATACAAGATTAGTGTAACCGGTATTATACACAACATGACATTATTATTTACAGCAGAAACAATATCAACAGGAGTCGTATCGATAAGGGCACGCGGTTAGTTAAACAACTCAAATCAAATAAGACCTTATAGGTCGTATTTTTGTCACATAGCCATTCTAAAGTTACTAATTTTTTCCTTCCGTTACTCAAATTATGCATGGAAACAATCTCTAAAATTGTGAAAAGGCATAGCAGTATAAGCATGTAAAATCTGCCCCCAAACAAAATTTTGTTTATCACTATTTGAAGGAGCTTACCCTAAATATGATTTTATCAAAATTTCAAGCCTGCAGCCGCTATATTGGAGAAGTGGTGAGGGATTTTTAAAAATTTCTCGGATACCATTGTACTGTCGTGAGCAAAAAAATAGAGCAACTATTTTTTTCTAATGTAAATTTGTCTCTATTTGCACACTTGCAATGAATTTTGACAAATAACTGACAATGTCACAAAAATTAAAGTTAGATACAACTAGATTTTAGCAAAAATACGTTATAAGACTTGTCCCATTTTTTTTGCGCACGACAGAACGAAAAAATCCGAGAAAATTCATAGTTGTTACTTACATCTTGGACTATTTACCCATTTTTTTCATAATTTTTAAATGCAAATTTCGTATGCAAAAATAAACGCAAATTTTTGCACACAATTTTTTGGCACATTAAGAAAGAAGGCCGCTCTGGATTTTTCATCGTAAATTATTCATTTATTAAGGCCTATTCTCAAATTTTTTTCATATTTTTAAAAAAAGATAGTTAAAAAAACGAAAAACTGCATTCTCTTATAGGCGCCTCACTATCATTTGGACGCATGTCTTGTTAACAAATATACAGGGTTTCATTAATAATAGGACATATGCTAACTGGAGAATCCTTAGTCCAAAATATGAAGATTTAACCTGAAACACTTCATCTTTTTTAGTTTTTATGTTAAATGACAAAAACAATATTTGCAAATATGTTTTTTTTTATAAACGGACCATTTTGAAAGCACAGCCAGTCTTTATGAAAAACATTGTCCCCAAGGATTGGGGGGGGGGGGGCACGTACAGTTAAGGTGGGCTCCCGTAATATAATAGAAAAACTGGTAAGAGGAGAAAAACTAGTCTGGATATCAATGATCTCAATTGCGGCAAAAAATACGTTAAAAAGGAGCCCAACAAGAAAGGAAAAACATATATAAACAGCTAAAAAATACGAAGGCAATACAACAAAACAACAATGGATGAGGAGCAAATGACTCAAAATAGAATTTAAAGAAAAGATAAGCCATGACGAGAAAAATGTACGATGTAGACAATTCTTGAAAAATATACGGAAACTAAACCTTTGGAGGAAACAATAATACGCACATGCGAAGCTACATAATTGGACCAAAAAATGGAGAAAAATGAAAACTCATAGAAAGGATAAGCAGAATGAATACTTGTAACTGACTACTTCTCCTTGGATAATGTGGCACAGTCCTGCTTTCAAAATCACCCTAACAAAATAAAGCACAGTAGACGAAGGGAGAGCTGGTGATTAAGTTGATAAAATTCTATCCTTGGGAGATAGTTATTTTTATACCAAGGCCGCGAAATTCCTTTTTACGTACCGAGAGAAAAATTATCGCCGAGGCCGCTTGCGGCCGAGGCAAGATAATCTCGAGGGGGCAAAAAAATTTCTCGGCCATGGTATAAACACTATTTTTTGTGCAACCGTAAATTATAGTTGGTATAGATGGTAAAAATAACACCACTGTTTATGCTATATTTTGCTAAATAAACGCGGTGGCCTTAACGTCAGAGCGTTTCTATGGAAACTGTATATTTTGAATGTATACTTGACAGTCTGTTTAATGGGTCGCGTGCGCCGACGTCACAGATTTTGAGACCTTAGGAAAAACAAACAGCTGTCATTGAGAAATCCGCCGATTAAACGTGTTTCTTTAAAGTGAATTTTGCAGTGTTTATGCCATTTAAGAACTTATTGTTGGATTATTTAACATCTACAACTATTCTTAATACTGTTATATAAACAATTTTGTTCTAGGTATACGGCTGCCATCGAATTAAATCCTTATATTTTGAGAAAAAAATACTTTAGTACAAATATTGATGTATTTCCAAATGTTACACATAGAGATGTTGCAAATTACTTGATTTTTGAAAGAATTACGTAGACAGAAAGACGAATTCAAGGCATTGAGAAGTCTTGAAGCTGTTTGTGGTTAGGTGAAAGAAGTACTCTGCAAGAAATTTACAGGATAAAAGCTTGTCATCCCCAAAATGGAAAAGTGGCAGTCACATCTAAAAGTATATTGAATTCCCTACATTTTAAGCCAAAGTACATCAAAATTGGTTAAGAATTCAGGGCCGGAGGTAATTTTGTCCAAAAAAATACGTAAATTCCACACTGTGCGGCGGTGCCGCTTTGTCGAAGTCACCCGGCATATGTTTTTTTACACCATTCCCAAGTAGCAAAGTAATTTTATAAAGGTTGTATAAACTACTATAAAATAAATTATTTATTTTGCTACTTGGGTTTTTTATCAAATACTTTTCAATATTTGTCAATTTGTGCAAGTGCCCCCCCCCTTAGGGAGCTCCTGGATCCGCCCATGCTTATTTCTGGATATCTCTGTCCATACAGTTTGTGCACTAGTTGCATTACGTTGAGTCTCTCCATAAGTAATCAACATGTCAACTTCTTCATCTCTTGGATATTTTTCAGCCATTTTATATTGATTTACTTGTTTATAAAAATTCAATACACTTACTTCAGATAATCAGTGAGTAATGTCAAGAATAATTCAATTGTTGCGAATGTCTGTCATTTTCATGGCTATGTACAAATTTGAATTTAAATTATCTGTTGGCGCTTACCATTTAAAAATACTTTTATTATTACGAAGGATATCGTTAAGAAATGATTAATGGCGAAAAAATTAAAGTTTATGAAACATTATTTCTGATTAAGAAACGAAAATGGCACAGAACCATTAAGAAATTTTCCATAGGGCCCCTACGGAAATGCAGAATTAAATTCTGTCTTTTGAGAAAAGCCTAAAAATTAAATGTAAAAAAAAAATTTTAAAAACAAGCTTTTATTATTTAGGTGTTCTAAAACGAAAAAAATAAAAATTGTCTTAAAAGCTTGTCGCGCGCGAGAGGAGCCATCCATAAATGACGTCACGCTTCAGGGGAGGGGGAGGAGGAGGGGAGGGGGGGGGTTCGTAATTACGTGTGATAAGGGGAAGGGAGGAGGTTTGACTCAGTGTGACGTAACGAATGGTGAACGAATGAAGAAAAGAAAAATAATGTAATTTTTTTTTTTGATTTTCAGTAGCATTGCGCCCATGAGGCGACAAAATTTTTTTTCGGTTTTTCACTAGCACCCTCCCCCATGAGGCGGCAAAAAATTTTTTTGGACTTCTACTAGCACCCCCCTCCAATTTTTTTTTTGTATTTTTACTAGCCCCCCCCCATGAGGCGGTAAATTTTTTTTTTGAATTTTTACTAGCACCCCGCCCCATGAGGCGAAAAATATCGTGAATAATAAATAACGGAATCGAAAAAAACCTAAGGGGGGGGTCTCTATATGCGTGACGTAATTTTTTGGGGGGGGTCTAACTCAGCGTGACAAAACGTGACAATGAGGTGGGAGGGGGTCTAAAATCTCAAAAATTGGCGTGACGTCATTTATGGATGGCCTCAGAAGTTCATACAGGCATTAAGTTTTTTATCTCTATTCACGCGACAAGCTTTTAAGACAATTAATTTTTTTTATTTTTATTTTTTTTCGTTTTAGTACACCTAAATAATAAAAGCTTGTTTTTAAAAAAGTTTTTTTTTTACATTTAATTTTATTTTTAAATTTTTAGCTACGCCTTAATTAGTTTTATATATTCATTGCGTCGTTCCTATCCGATATAAAACTTATACTTTAAATCGGATCCTTCACCATTTCCAAGAATGCAACGTATGAGCGAATACACTATACGATCAAACTATAGTGTTAAAACTAAAAAATTTTTTCCGCCACCTAGGGGCGTCCGCCATATTGAATTTAGTGTGACGTCATTTTATTTTCGTTTGCTTCCCCCTTTCATTTGATACCCATATCATGGGGGTGCATAAAAAAACAAGCTAAAAACGTACTCTTCGCCAATTTACTGAGCTTTTTATGTATAATTGTTACACATTCTATAGGATGCTCTTCGCAGTTTCTTGTAAATAATGTTAGTTCTTGGACATCCTAAATTTTGTGATACCATCTTTGTTGTAAAAAAAATTATATGGAAAAAAAGAAATGAAAAAAAAAACGTCCAACCTGTGCGAGATTCGAACACGGGACGTGCAACGCAAAGCAATCAATCAACAGTTTAGCCGCTGCGCCACCAGCTATTGCTAGGAAAACTGATTGTTTGTGATATATATCTTTCGACAATCATACATAGGTATTTCAACTCGTACTTCTATGAAATATATATTAGTAAAATTCATAAACAAAAAAAAATATATTATGGAAATAATATTTCGCAAGATTTCCATTTTAGTACAAGCGACAAAAATTAAGAGAATATTTTTTTTTTAATTAAATAATTAATAACTTTTTTATTTACTGATCGATTTTCTTCAAAAACAATAGGGTTCTTCCTCTAGCTAACACTAACTTACTTTCTAAATTTCAATACAATCGGATTTTTCTTTCTTAAGTTATCGTGCTTACAAGAAACGTTAGGGACGGACAGACGGACATTTTGAAAGTTGTTCAGAATTCGTTCACTAACACAATGCTATGAAATTTTTTTCTCTACGAGCGATATTTACGAAATGTGCCGATCAAATACAATATACTCTTCGGTTTTGCGAAGAGTATAATAACTGGTCCGTCATCTTTGGGAGTCCGCCATATTGGATTTATAATGACGTCACTTAGCTAATCATGCATTGTCATCCAAACTAAACGTGTATGCAAAATTTCAGCTCAATCGGTTAGGGATAACTGTTTCAAAATTGACTTGCAAAATTTGAACTAAACAAACAAACTAACATACGTACAAAGCAAGTTAAATAAAAGCTTGTAAAAATAGTAACTCAAATAATTATTTTGCTCTTTACAGACAAATCTACAACCTTACTAATAATTTCCATAGCCTACTTAGTAATTTTCTTACGTGCGTTCACCTGAAAAAAAATTAAAGATTGTTCATATCTCACTTATTTTTTGGAATTTTTTAAATCGGAAAAAATTGTTGTACTTAGTATTTTATGCTAATAAGAAACCATCAAGAAAATGTAGTTAGTCATTATATCTAAGAAAAAAAGTTGATGTCATTTCCGGTTGAACCGGAAGTGTTATTTTCGTTTCTGTTAGTCTAAAAGTAGCTCACTTTTATCTAATTTATGTGTACTTTTGTCTAATATATTTGTACCAAAAACGAAATTTTTAAATTAAAAAACAACCAAAAAATTGGGAGCGTACATTAACTCGTTGCCACCCGATATATTCACACAATTACATTTTTGTAACAAGTTAAAAAGGTGTTCATCTACATATATAAAAATTTCTAAAGTACACATACCTAAGTCAATAGAAGTACACAATACATCATATCAAAAGATAACATATATACATATAAGAATAATATCAGATAGACAATATTATTTTTTATTATGCAAACATAGTAAGCTTAAGATGTGGATATATTACAGTAATAACATCATAATGTTTTAACAATTAAAAATTATAAAGATATTGACCGCAAAAAAATTTAAATGGAGGGGGTTCTCAATTCAACCCGTATGTTTGTTTCTTTCATTATGTTTCTTCAATCGTTACTCTGGATTGGCTTAAAACGGTTTCTATGCAACCTTATGCAAACTGTTTTTTTTATCACTTTGGCGGATCATGAAAAACAATTTATAATAGTATTTTTTTTACAAACTATAAGGTAATATTGCTCGGCGGTGACTTTATCATAATTTTTTCATCAAACTACGACCAGTGTACAGGGTGGACTACATTAGATGAGATTTGGGGTTTTCTCCAAAACTACGGCAACTACTCGATTTTCGAGGAACAAACAATGGTGCAAACCGCGATCGTCTATCTTTTTCGTTTGCCGAGCTACAGAGCGTTTTTGGAAATTTGCCATTTTTGGATGACCTCTATACCTCAATTACCAAGTGTCGAATCGAAAATCGAGTAACACATTCTTAAGGCACTTTTTTGAGTAGAATTCGTTGCTGATGAGAAGAAAATTATGCATGCTCAGATTTCGAGATATAGACGTAACTTTTGTTTTTCAAAATGGAACACCCTGTAAATTATTTCATTATACGATCACAACATAAATTAGCTCTCCAACGATATATCATATGTCATATTTATCTCTAGAAAAAGTGGTTAATTTTCGAAAAACTTAATATATTTTTGAGGAGGCCATGGAAAACTATTAACAACACTTCTTATAATATAAAATAATTTTGCCAAAAATAGGAAAAACTAAACAACAATACAAGTTCGAATTGTCTTTCATTGACATCTATATATTTTTGACACCTTCTCCTTACAGTATTTTTTGCATTTCCAATCATGACAGGAGTTATTGTCCGAAACGCAGCTAATGTTTTGTTTTCCAATTCTTCTATGTTATTAGAACGTTCTCTATATATATTTTTTAAATAACCCTAAAGCCAAATATATACAGTGTGTCCCAGGATAGATGTAACAAGAGGTGTAATGGACCAAAAATTTTGGAATTATGTAATGGTATTTGGGGATTGAGTCCTGCTTGTTGTAAAACTAAAGTATACCAAAAATGACTTGATTTGGTGTTCTACAGGGTGTTTTATAAGCAAAGTTGTAAAAATCACCACTAATAAAGTACCTTTATTTTTCAAAATATGAAAAAATTCTACTAAGAAAAGTTATTTAGAATGCAATTTTATACCTCTATACCAAATTTCAGGAATATAAAATTATTTTTTTGAAACTTCCCATTTTTTGCGAATTGAGAGTTGAATTCATATTTAAAGTTGTGTAGGAGCAAATGTTAATCATCTCAAAAAGTAGGCTATTGTTAAATAAAAAATTGAATATACGAGATGTAAGAAGGTATAACGTTAATCGAACTAATTGTAAAACAAGAAACAATTACTAACAGAAGATTAATGAGGTTTAAAAATTATAACAAGTAATAAATGTCAAAAACATAACAGATTCACAAATAAATTAATTATTGACCAATACAAAACAATGTTTACAATTTTTTTTATTATTAGACGTAACTACCACCCACATCCACACACATTTCGATCCTTCGCCTGAACTCCTTAAAACTGTTACGAATATGATCTAACGGTATGGAGTTTACGGCATTTGTAATTCTCTGCTTCAATACTATACTGCTACATCGTTAGGAAGTGGTTCAGCGTAAACCAACTGCTTGAGACCCCATAAAAAGAAATCCAATATTAATAGGTCTGGGGATCTCGCCGGCCACTTGATCGGTCCATTCCTGGCAATCCAATTTTCTCCAAAATTTAAATTCAACCACCGATTAACCATTTCTGTGGAGTGGCCAGGGCAACCATCATGTTGAAAATGAACTAAAGGCATATCTCTTAAAATATTTAAACGTTCTTCAGAAAATCTTTCAAGAAGCTGTAAATAAGTGTGCTGGTTTAACCTTCCCTCAACGAAATAAGGTCCAATAACTCCAACGTGATAAGAAAGGGCACACCACACATTCACTTTTTCATGATATTGTCTTCTACAATGAATTCTCAAACTTGGATTTTCAGAAGCCCAAAACCGATAATTCTGAGATGAAACAACACCATTGGTTGTGAATGTGGATTCATCTGAGAAAATTATGAAATGATGAAAAAATCTCTCTTCCATGATTTTTTCTCCAATAGTCAAACAAAAATCCAACCTACGGCCGTCATCTCCCTCTTCAAGCGTATGTTTATAATTTGCTTTATATGCCCTAATTTTCTTTGCCTTGTAAATTCTTTGGAGTTCAGACTTGCTAATATTAATAAGAGCTGATCTCTCTCTTAGTGGCATCCTAGGATTTTCTATAACAGAGGCATGAGCTATAATAGCCCCAACATTGTCTTCATCATATGCTTTTATTTTTCTTTTCATGTTAAGAACACTACCAGTAGCCAGAAACTTTTAAATTATTCTCATAGCCTGAGTACGTGACAAAGCAGTGTTTGGAAATTTCAAATTAAATTGGCTTACCACTTCTCTTAGCGAGTTTTCACCGCCAATTCCGTAGCATTGCACAATATAAATTTTTTCACGCACTGTGAGTACCATTTTCACTTAATTTTTTATGCTTGGTTCGTTAATTTGAAACAGAAATTAAGGATAATATTGACTACGTTTGACAGATATGTCAATAATAAATGATAAATGTGTATCCACTGCTTTTCTCATAGCCTACTTTTAGCTTCTACATAACTTTAAATATTAATTCACAAAAAATAATTTCTATGCAGTTTTAATTGAATGGTTTAAAATAAAATACTAATTTATTGAAAAAATGGGAAGTTTCAAAAAAATTATTTTATATTCCTGAACTTTGGTATAGAGGTATAAAATTACATTCTAAATAACTTTTCTTAGTCGAATTTTACTTACTTTAGTTTTACAACAAGCAGGACTCAATCCCCAAATACCATTCCGAAATTCCAAAATTTTTGGTCCATTAGACCTCTTGTTACATCTATCCTGGGACACGCTGTATATGGGCCTCGTCTGTCTTTATAATTGTTCCTTCAAATCCTGACACTTTATTGCACTGACGCAAGAACCACTGGCAAAAATCAAGACGCCTTTAAAATTCGTTTGGGTATAGATGGTGACTAATCCTAATTTTGTAGGGTTTGAATTTATTTTTTTTTAAGCAACGCAACGCAGTTGTTTTTGGGATTTCAAATTACTTCCACATCCACTGGAAGTATACTAACGACAAAAAAATTTTTGAAAATTTTTATTGTTCAAATAGGTTTAGAATGTCACGATACGTCGAGATTTTAAGTTTGAGCGAAAAAAAATTTGTCTGCCTGTCGGTCTGTCTGTCTGTCTAACTTTTTTGTGCGCACGATTACTCTGGAACCGTTTAAGACATTGACTTGAAATTTGATACTCGTACGTGCTTTAATAGGATCTGGAACTAGATTATATTTTCATCTTATTCCGTCGAAGAGTTGTGGGCTAAATAGGTAAATCAAGCAAACAAGACTCCATAAAATTGTTATTTAGTATATACAAGAGAAGCTAATGTCTCGAAATTTTTTTTGGCATTACCACCTCCACCCCATTATTAAAGGGATGAAAAAAAATTGTGATTTATTGTGTATACAAGAACCAAAAACCTCAAAATATTTTTTTTCGTCCATCCCCACTACCACCCCCTTATCACCACCCCCACCCCACTACCGATGTGGGATATCGTTTTATGAGTTTTTGGGGTAGACGATTTCAAATATTATATTATTAAAGTTCCATAAACAATTATTTCCACATACAAAATTTTTTCGTTGTGAGAGACTTGGATAGAGAATCTGGACTTGGAAGTAGTGATTCCTGCAATTCGAGATAATTTATTATACTTTCTTGCATTCATAATTGTAAAGATACGCTACTGTTATTTGTCCGTGGTCAGTGCATAGGGCAGTGAACTTAGTTGGGAAAGAACACATAGGAGATGTTTACATTTCCTTAATTGACGTAAAAAGTTAGGCTGGCGCGTGCCGGTCAAAGTGCCACGTTTTTGCTTTCGGTCGAACAATTAGGCCGCCGCGGCAGGTACAAAGTACCACCGAAGTTTGATTTGATTTGAAGGAGCTGGCTGACTGGTCCCATTATGGCATTTCTTGTCTAATTTTATTTAGAGCTTCTTATCCAGCTTTGTCTTTTGTATAAGATTCCAAAGCCTTGATAAAGGCTTCTTGGTATAGCTATCTGCCCTTGGTTTCTCTTCTCCAAGTAGTTGGAACCTCAGTCTGGCTAGGTCTTCGCAATGGCACAGCAATACTGCGGTTTCTTCTTCCTCTTGACAGAATCTGCATATTGCATCCTGTGCCAGGCCCATTAGTTTCATATGTCTATTAAACCTACAATGTCCAGTTAGAATACCTACCATTATCCTAATGGCCTTTCTATTTTGGCGTAGGTCTTCCGTGAATTTGGTCGATCGTTCTTTAATGAACTTTTTGGCCTGTCTCTGTTATGGGAAATTCTTCCACCACTCTAGAAATTTATTTTGTACCCATTAATTAATGGATGTTCGTATGCGTGGCTTAGCCACACTGCAAAAGAGTTCGGGTCCTACTAGGGCCATAGATGCGCCTTCCCGGGCCAGTTCATCCCCTGTGTCCCTCGTATCCTGGTACCCATGCCACGATCACTTTGTTCTGACTTCCTAGGCCTGAAGGGTATTTATACAATTCCATACTAGTACTGAATCGACCTTGTTGGAATCGAGTGCCTTTAGCATTGCTTGACTGTCGGAAAAAAATGGCAATTGACTGGTTTACAGTTCCTTGCCTAATTATTTCTTTTGCACACCACTTATAGCGGCCAGTTCAGCCTGAAATATTGTGGCGTGTATTCCTGGACTTTTCGGAATTTTCGTTTTCGACCTTATCCCATAAATTCCAGCTCCGACTGCCTGTTCTGTCTTAGAGCCGTCCGTATACCAGATCGTTTTTCCAGTCCTCTCTATCTGATATTTTGATGTGAAAATTCTTATAGAAGTTATACTTTGGAATCATAGTGTCCTTGGGCATTCCCAAAATGGGATCTGCCTTTAGCTCTGAGTGTAACTATTGGTGCTCTGTTCCGTGTTGTTGCCTTATGGGCGTTGTGCCTTACATTGTCCTGTGTACCACTGAACGAGCTTCCCCTTGGATAAATATGTGTGGTGGTGTCAGGTCCAGAAGGACTTCCAATGCAGCCATGGGAGCAGTCTTTATGGCCCCAGTGACGCACAAGCAAGCAAGCCTTTGTACGCCAATTAATAACCTCATTACTCCAAGCTGCAGTTTTTTTCACATATTTGCCTGAACCTTCCCAGGCAATGGTTGCTTTCTGGTGGCTTTTTGGATGTGGGAATTCCATGTCAGTTTTTGGTCGAAAATGACTCCTAGGTATTTAACCTCGCTGGAAAAGGCTCCATTGAGCCTTAGGTGTTTTAGTCCTCCCAAGGCTCTTTTCCGACGAAGTTTGGTGTTATTGTGTTATCCACGAGTTTAAGTAAATATCTCTTATATCTACTTATCGAATTAAAAGTAGTAGAGTTCATTAGCATATGGTCAATGTCTTTCAGACTTATTTTGCTGTTTGTAGTGTGATTAAAACCAAAAAGTCACTTCTACCCTCTCCAACTTTGCTGTCAGTCCTAAGTCTGATGAAGGGGGAGGGGAAGTTATATGGTTGCACCGCGTTACGTCAGATTGGTTAAGATCATATGCGGAGCATTTCTACAAAAAAAAATAAGGTAATTTCTTTGGTCATAGTTTTTTAATTTTTCGTTTTTTTAACTCCTTTCGGTGGGCACAACCTACTGATAAATTTTCCGCATGGGTTGGTAAATCACCATGTATATTACCTATACTCCCTTTCTGCGAAGAATATTAAAGTAGCGATTTTTAAAAAAATTTCATCAAAGGTTTTTCGCATTTTCACTACTAAAAAAATTAATTTTACTGTCTCAGAATGCATGCTTGGTACTACGGGAGCCCACCCTAACGTGCATTAATTTTTTGTCAGTTTATTTTATTTTTTTGTGATGTTAATAATATAAAGTTATATTAAGTATACGACTTACAATAATTGTCACAGTTATTTCCTCGAAATAATTTACTGATATATGAATTTCCATGTTTTCTTAATTTTGGACTCATTTATCTGGAAAACTCTTATCAAAATATTGTATAGGAACAAAATTGGGGAAAATTTTATGCACGTTGTTTTTTATTTTTGTGTTAAATGACAAAAACAACAGTTTTTTTTTACATATGGCCGCCATTTTGAAAGTACAGCCAGTTTTTTTTTGGGGGGGGGGGGATTTGTTTAAAATTGTTCCTTAGGCTTTAATCTTTATGAAAAACATTGTCCTCAAAGACCATGGGGGGGGGGCACGTACATCTAGGGGCTCCCTGACTATAGCTTTAGGGCTCGAGATGCCTGTAAAAAATGGCGCAATGTTCAATTCTTCATGAATGTCTCGAATCTACGCGAGCTGTCAAAGGATACCAAAAAATAATACTAAAAAATTGCTTACCTACAATTTGATGTTTATGAGACCTTTCAAAAAATACTTTTTTCTTGAATAACGTGAAAACGGCTACTTGTAAGTGAAAACCACCAGAGGCACCAGATTATATAATGGCAGACACACTACGAGTATTATATTATAAATTATAAGATAACATATAATAAAAATAACATTCCTACGTACGACGAAGTGTAATACTAGTTGCAATAAAAAGTTTTAATCTGTGCAAATTCTTCACAGTAGACAAGAATTATATTGGGCGTAAACATGCAGAACAAAAAATAATAAACAAAGACAAGAATTAATTAAATGACCATATAGACCACAGATCAGCACGTATCGACGCTTGAATGTGGAACTTGCCATTCAGTTTTTTTTATGAGATCATTTATTTATTTCTAATTAAACGAAATACAGTGTGTTTCATTTTCAAAAAATGAACTTATGTTCGTAACGTCTCTAATTCCGAAGATATTTTTCAAAGTAGGAAGAAATCGTTTTGTCACATTTTGCACAAGGTTGTGATTCAATATTTTACTGGAAAATAACTTCTATGTCTGCGACTTCTACGTCAAAGATACAAGAATATTTGGCAGAGGTTTCAGAAACCGAATCTGATTCCCTTTTCCCAAAATTTACAGATATTCTGCTTTTAGACGAGACGTGAGTGCTGCGATGAAATGTCAGACTATCTTTGTTCTTCTAATGGGCAGTAGCGGCGTAGTTATCCCACTCTAGAAGGACGGTCCATACTGGCCCGAAACATGGTCTGAAGTATACTATGATCTGTGGTGTTACATTCTACAACTTATCCTGATTACCTCCATGCAAAACAGTGACTCAAAATGCGAGGATAATTACCCCCGGCCTCACTGTGTCATCGCGAGCCCGTTCCAGTTACGAGTTTTTTGCTTAATTAACATTACACAAATTCCTACAATATTTTGTATCCGATCTTGCTTCTGGTGTGATGTCACACCAGCTGCTCATTGGCAGTCTTATAGTCTACAAATCTTGCCTTTCTCCTTCCTACGCAAGTGATTCTTTTACTATAGCGCTACACTACGGCAATACGCAATGGTAATTTGCGTGGGTACCTGCGATGAAAGTCAACTGTGACTAACAGGAAGGGGGGGAGAACATATGCAGCTAGTCTGTTCTCTGTTAGTGATAGATGATATCGTGATTTTTCACATCACACAGTGAGTTGTTATTATGATTTTTTTACATCAGTGATTTCAAAGCGTGACGTGATCGCAACTTCTATATCTGACGAAATTATGAATGAATGTTTATTTACAGGCGCAGTAATATTTAAGTTTAAGGCACAAAATCGCTTGCTCTACGTTTTAATACATGTGGTCGAAAGCAAAAACGGACTCAAAGAGTCTAGCCGTACTTTACGTGATTTTCAAAATGTAAATGAGTTGATCGAGGTAACGGAAAGTCGTGATCACTTCGCAACTTGTTAGCAACTTTAGTAACAGTCGTTCATATAATAAGTAATCATTTCACAGTTAGAGAAATATCGCCCATCACTATTTTCTGTTAGACACCACATAGCTTAATGTCGAGATGTAAGTAACAGCAGCATATTCCAGAATTGCATTACATGATTGTATTGCAGTGACTATGTCATAGCAGTTTCTTGGGCATGTAAAACAAATATTACCCAACATATTTCTCAAAAAACCATAAAATAAATGTGAGTTATTTTAGTGATAGTGACAGGCAACGTAATTTTAACTGGTGAAACTGATGGTTGGATGTAACATTCGCTAGACGAAACTAGATAATCCAATTTCAGACTATTTTTGCAAAAGTAAAGCAATGTTCAGGTGCAATTAAAGTCGACACTAAGAAAAAAATGTTCGGTTTTCAACAATACATTTTTCAATTTCCGGGAGAAATTGCTGAGTCGGTAAAACAAAAATGCAAAGCGGTTTTAAAAAACAAGACCGGATTTCTTACTGTAGGATATCAGTATTCTTATGTAATCAGCAAAAAGCCAAGACTGAGGCTTGTAAGAGATAACATATTCAGTTTGACAGATATTGGTAATATATTTTTATTCTTATAGGTTATTACTTAATAGATAAAACATCATTATTCTTATGTAAAGTATGTTCTGGTATGATTAAAATAAGAAATAAACGGAAACACATGTTTTAATTAAAATTTTGTGATATAGTTACACGAATTATCCCTGGCTATAAAAGTGCGGCCTTTATTGTCGGTGTTAAACCTAGGGTAACAGACAAACAGAGTACTTCTAATTTATCTGTCAATGTCGCGAAGGACGGGCAATGCGTCCACCAATGCATAAAACATTTTTATCTTGACACAAGCAAAACAGAGTACGATTTTTAATTTACCAGAAACGACATTCAGTTTCTATTTACCGAAAACACTATTTTCAAAACTCTAGTATTATTTTGTTTATTGTAATACGCAAACATTTGAAATACGGCTCTGTAGTACTCTTGTCAGCATGTAATAGCACCGACTTTGATATTTTTATGGGCAGTTTTTGTATAGCTTTTTTATGTGCACTGTAAATATGTTATGAAGTATAACTGGTAGTGGAAACACTTATAGGTGTGTTAGTTTAGTGTAAATACATCAAGTTCTTTTCGAGTGAGTGTTTACATTAAATTGACTTTATCAACTTTTGATATTACGGAATTCCCTAAAAAAAATTTCAAGATATATTGTGTCATACATGCAAGAAAATCTTTACACACTGACACATAAGCTAGAGCCAATCCTGTTTCTGACGTCACAAATACCTAAAATCCGAGCTCTGACTATACATACAAGTTTGAAAATTTCACGTCAGTGTGTTTTTTAAAATTAAAAAAATTGGATGTGAAATTTTGAAACACATTAATTTTCGTTTCAAAGCTAATGAAATGGCAACATTGCTGTGTCAACTTATCACCTCCTCTCTAGCAATTAGCTATACATACTATTTATATTGTTACGGAGCTTGCCGTAATCTACCACGTGGTTCGGTGCATAAAAAATGTAAACGCTGCCATCTGTTTTGTTATGACAAAAATTAAATAAAACAGTTTAAATAGTTTGGTAATACCTGGTTGTTACTGGGACAGATAAAAAATTAAATAACATAATATATAACACACAAAAAGCGGCTATACATCCTTGGCGGGCAAAAGGTCAATAAAACACTGATAAGTTGAGTGAAATCATTAAATGGTAATATTTATTTATAAGTGATTGATTGGTGCGCATTTAAGTTAGTTGCAATTTATCAAATCTTTTAAAAAAAATGTGCCACAGGTCGTTTTAGGTATTTATTGTTTTTAGAGAGGTGCATTGAAAAATGTGGGATTTTCTGTTGACGTTGACCCTGTTTAATTTCACTGTTTTCTTGGTGCCTTTACTAGCTGCAAGTTTTATCGGTGAGTAGCCATTTTGTTCTAATCTATTGTGTCTATTGTGTTAATCTTATCTGCCTTGATACCGTAAAGCGCGAAGTCGTTTGTAAGTTTTAAAAACTAGTCTAGTTTGGTGTGTCTTAAATAGACCAAAATTGAATGGACAGGGGCGGATCCAGAAAAATTAATAGGGACTACAGATAATAAAAACAAGAAAAATTGGATGTTGAGGCAAAAGAAGACTGAATACGCAGGCCGCGTCTACCACATGAAGGAAGTATTCGAATACAAGAAGCAAAAAGTATTCGATTCTCATTGGTGGGATTTTACCACTCTCAGTGGAGGGGGGTGGGGGGGGGGACAAATCAGGCACCAACCCCCTAAAAAAAACATTGTTTAAGGTATCACTACTTCCACATCCATATTTCCTATCCCAGTTTCTTCCCATCCCCCACTGCAACCCCCACTCAATGATTAAAAGAGGTGGTAGTGGGGGTGGCTGATTCCAAAAAAAAATATTGGTTCTTGTACAAACTAAATGACGATTTTATTTTTTCGTGTGCACAAAAAAGTTACAGACAGATATAAATTCTGTTTTTCTTCAAGCGTATTAAAATGTTTAAATTATGTCACCAAAAACAGAAGTAGAAGTAGGACATTGTTTTACTAGTAACAAAATGTTAGTACCGAACGCCACCGTAGTGGACATTGTTTTACTAGTAACATAATGTTAGTTCCGAAAGCGCCGCCGCAGTGGGTATTGTTTTACTAGTAACATAATGTTAATACCGAAAGCCACCGGTGGCGCGCTATCCACTAGCCACTTGTCATATTGTGTCAACATGTAAGACTGTAGTTTGAATATTTGTACATTTATGATAAATAAATGAATTTTTGCATTTTAATACGCTTAAAGAAAAAATAGTATATATTACACGGAGTAGAACGCCGTTTTTTGTGTTTCGCCCAGTTTGCGGCTTCGGCTTCGCAAATCCTGGGCTCAACACAAAAAAAGAGTGCGTTCTACTCCTAGTAATATAATATACTATTGTATTCAAACTTAAAATCTTGCCATTTCATGACATTCTAGTCCTATCTGAACAAAAAAAATATATTTTTTTTACCGATACGATACTCGTGGATGTGGAATTAAAAACAAATTTTATTTTTGTCCATTTTTAAATTCCATTTTACCCAAAAACTATTCGTTCTGCAAAAAATACTATATGATCTTCTCTTTTTACTTCCACATACAGTGGAAGTATAGTAACGACAAAAAAAATTTTGAAAATTTTTATTGTTCAAATAGGCTTAGAATGTCATGAAACGTCGAGATTTTAAGTTTGAGTGAAAAAAAATTTCTGTCTGTCTAACTTTTTTGTGCGCACGATTACTCTGGAACCGTTTAAGACATTGACTTGAAATTTGGTACACGTATGTACTTGTATGTACGGGATCTGGAACTAGATTATATTTTCATCTTACTCCGTCGAAGGGTTGGGAGGTAAATTGGGATAAATGGGGGGTGAATAGGTAAATCAAGCAGGTAAGAGTCCATAAAATTGGTATTTAGTATATACAAGAGAAGCTAAGCTCAAAAAATTGTTTAGCATTAGCCACCTCTATTACCACCCACACCTCATTATTGAAGGAGATGAAAAAAAATCGTGATTTAGTGTGTGTACACTCAAAACAATAAAAACTCAATACCATAAATAATAATTATTACTTTTCGAGCAACCCCTGTCTTGTATTTGACTTAAATCATCCTGTCTCGCAACAGCATGGCCAATCTTTTTCTAGCCTCTACCCTCTAGCCCTAAGCGCTATATGTATCTGAGTATATGTATATCTACAGTGCCCTGTCATAATTGCTGGAAACGTAAACAGGACACTTCGATTCATCAAAATCTTCAATCAGATTCACATTTTTTTTGTATCACAAAAATTAAATGACCATCTAGTTGCGTCAATATAGAAAAGTTAAAAATTGAGAAGTTTTCTGGCAAAAGACCAATCGAAATAATTTTTTTTGCAAATTGTTTATTGAGGTCTAAGGAACATTGGTAAAAAGAAAAGAAACAGGCCGCTAGGACTTTTCTATTAATAAACTAACAATTTCAAGCACTAAACAAATTAAGTAGTTGATTTGCTATTTCGGAAAGTATTTGAGAAAACCGACTGAAAATGTATACTCGGGGGTTTTCGAGGTTGCTAATTACGATTTTGAAGTGAAAATGGGAAAATTTAAGGTTGGCGGCTATAAAGTATAAAAACGCGATATATTTTTTAATATATTATTTAATATTTTTTTAAGGCAATTATTATTGTTTTAATTTAATATGTAATTCACAAAATTGAAAATAATGGTCTTAACATAGTAAATATTTAGTATACAATTTAAGCTTTGTTTACGTACATTTTACGTGGAAATTACAGAAGTAAAAAGTGTTTTAATATTGTGAGGAAAGAATTGTTAAAAAATTAAGTACATTTTTTTTTCATTATTTATTTCTACACAATTATAAAGATTGTTTTCTTAAAAAATATATAAAAATATAAATTTAAACTAGTGGAAGCATTATACTCTTCGCAGATTTACTAAGCTTTTTATATAATTGTTACACATTCTATAGGATACTCTTCGCATTTTTCTTGTAAATAATGTTAGTTTTTGGACATTCTAAATTTTGTGATACCAACTTTGTCGTGGAAAAAAAATATATGAAAAAAAAAAATATATGAAAAAAAAATATATGAAAAAAAATATATGGAAAAAAAATCACGATGTCAGGGATCGAACCCGGGACCCTTGTATTGCCAAATTTACCAAATTACAAGCTCTTTATTTTATTTAACAATGTTTTACATTTCATTATTATGTCATTATTTCATTCAGTTTACAATCATATGAATGCGTTACGTCACAATTACGCATGCATACGCTAAAGTGACGTCACGGCCGGATATTGTGGCAGAATGACTTCCGAAATGTAATTTTATTTATTTATTGATTTCTAAAACAGTTTAATCATATTTAAAGTGAATGTATATCTTTCGATTTAAGATTTTTATTTTGATTTTCTAGTCTGTAGATTGAGTTATATTTCCTTGGATTGCGAGACGAAACTCTTACCGCTACACCACCATTTCTTATTACTAAAATTGTTAATGAGTGTAATATATACTATTGGTAAATTTATTGTGATTATTAGGAAACACACATTAGTAAAGTGTACAAAAAAAAATAGTGATATAAAATAACATTTCGCAAGATTTCTATTTATTACAAACCATAAAAAAAATGTTAAAAATATTTTTTTAAATTTTAAATTACTAATAACTTTTTATTTACCAATCTATTTTGTTAAAAAACAATAGGGTTCTTCCTCTAGCTAACACTAACTTACTCTCCAAATTTCAATACAATCGGATTTTTATTTCTTGAGTTATCGTGCTTACAAGAAACGTGACGGACGGACGGACGGACGGACGGACGGACGGACGGACGGACGGACGGACAGACGGACATTTTGAAAGCTGTTCAGAATTCGTTCACTAACATAACGATATAAATTTTTTTTTCTCTACGAGTGATATTTACTGATTTAGAAATGTGCCGATCAAATACAATATACTCTTCGTTTTTGCGAAGAGTAAAATAAACACTATTTTTTTAAATATTTTTTTCAATTTCATTTGAGTTTCTTATACATGAAAATATTGCTTCTCTTTTTCTTCATCTTCATTTATTTCTTCTTCTTGAACATCGTCGATTTTATTATCGTAAAATAATGTATTCAACATATTATTGAGATAAATCTCATATCTTCCTATTGAAAAGTTTGGTACCTACTAATATTAAGGAGGTACTAAGGAGGGTGTTTTTACCGTATGTAAATCCCGGGATCAAGTAAGCGCGTTGTATTTAAAATCTGTATGCCCTTTGAACTAATTAACAGTAAATTTAATTCAATAACGGGTGATTAAATTACACCTATTAAAAACATTGTTCATAATTAATTATTTGTGGCATATTATACTAAAAAAATTTTGAGTGATTTACCCGAATATTTTAAAAAATTATTACTTTATTTAAATAAACTAAGGATAATCCCCAATTGGGGTGAAGGAGAGTTACTCACATATATTTAGGTGCAAAATGGCATTCTAAACGCTTTTTTATTCGTGTAATTTTTCTCAAAAATGTAAACTTCAGCAAGAAAATCTCATTTTTATACTTCATAGCCTCCATTTTGGGTCAGCCATCTTGGAATTTTCCAATTTTCAAAATTGTAATCAGCTACCTGAAAATCCCCCGAGTGTACATTTTCAGTCAAATAGTTTCCGAGATAGCAAATTAACAAATTTAATTAATTTGTTTACTGTTTAAAATTGTTTGTTTATTAATAACAAAATGAAAAAATTCCAAGCGGCCTGTTTTTTCTTTTACCAATGTTCCTTAGACTTCAATAAACAATTTGTAAAAAAAATTAGGTCGATTAATCCTTTGCCAGAAAACTTGTCAGAAAATATCTATCTTAATACTCCAGTCATTTTAGACAAAAATATGGCTTCTGATCTAAGAAAATATATCCTTCATTTTTTTTTGAAATCGATTTATTTTGGTGTTTTAAAGAAAATATTAAAAATCGGCAACGAGATCACTACGGCATAAAAAATTATTCAAGGTCGAAGTTCACAAAAAACGGTTTTATGCGAATATCGCGCTTTTTGTGACTCGGAGGCCAATTGAGGTTATTATGAAAATGAAAGATAATGAAATTCCGCACAAAAATTTAATAAATACAGAGTGTAATATATCACTCAGGTAAAGACCGACCATGAGCGTACTACTTTCTCTTCACTCATAAAACTTATATGTTTATGAATATTTTTTAGACAGATATAGTTGACCTAAACTTTATGAGACACGTAAAAAAATCTCAAAGCTTTGCCGCCAAGCCCCTTAGGATAGAGTGGGGCATGCTTTATTTTTCTACCGCATATTAAATAATAAATATAATGTGTTACTTAAAGTATAAAACATCATTATTCTCGTGTAAAGTATGTTCTGGCATGATTAAAATAAGAAATTAACAAAAACACGTCTGTATCAATTATGATTTCAAATTATTTTGATATAATTACGCAACTCCCTCCTAAAATATTTGACGACGCTGGTTATAGTTGCTATAGTAACCGTTAGGAGGGAGTTGCGTAATTATATCAAAACAATTTCATTAATTTCTTATTTTAATCATGCCAGAACATATTTTACAGGAGAATGATGATGTTTTATGTATTAAGGAATACATTATATTTATTATTTAATATGATGCAGAGAAATAAGGCATGCACCGCTCTATCCTAAGTGGATTCGCGGCAAAGCTTTGTGATTTTTTACGTGTCTTATTATAACATTCTGGGCAACTATACATGAGAGGAATTAAAGATACGGTTAATAGTGGCAGAGACAGCTCGTCTCGTATCGAGTTTTTAATACACAAGAATGTTAGTCATTTACCCAATATAGTACGGGTACTTCGAGTAAATGTTTTTGTAGAAATACAGATAACCTATTAAAATATAATAGTATATTATGCAACGACCATTTAATTATGGCTATTAAGACACGAGCATGAGAATTATGACATGAGCCATAGGCGAAATTCATAATGAATGCGAATGTCTTAATAGCCATTAAATGTGAGTTGCATACACTATTTTTTCTACAATCAGTCATAATAAAGTAGAAAACTAACACTTTATTTCTGAAATTTATTAATTATAGATTAACATTTTGGGAAATAGTATGAAAACTAAACTAAGGAAATATTATGGATTATTATTTCAGTTTCACTTTCACTATCACACATGTTCTCTAATTTTAATTGCAAGAAACACAAAGTTTAAAAATTTGCTAGGTAAGCAGTATGACTTGTCAAAATTGATCAATTTTAGATCTGTCAGATGTTCAAGGCAATAGTTGATATTGACAGAATATTGCTATGTATCGCGTTTCTATTGGTTAAAAACTTGTAACTTAACGGAAAATTTGTATCTCAGTGAATCTCATTAAAGTACAGGTAGGGAATGTCTAATAAACGAATTAAAAGAATGGGAGTAGAGAAAATTTCTTATAGCACTCTGATCATGTCTTTACCGGATGTACGTCTATAATGAGCTTTTATTACGCTCTGTCTTTATCAAATAGAGTATACTTTATTACAATTAGAATTCGTTATTTCCGTTTCATTAATAGTTAGATTGTTCAATTTTCTCCATCTCTTTCAGTTCTAAGGATAAGCCACATACTATGGTTGAGCTGTATTTCCATTCTACACCCGGAAGTCGAATTTGTCAAGTATGTCACGGTCAGAACTCTGTTGGATACTCATAGGAACCAAGGTATTATATCGGTGCTGTTATCTGTCAAAGGTCAACCTCAACCAGAAGCAGTCCGCAGACATTTACAGGTATAACAAATCTACTAATTAATTTTTATCAAAGATGGCGCCCAAATGTTTTTCAGAGGTGGGCACCAAAATAAAAAAAATAATAATAATACCAATTTTTATTCAAATTAATAATCCCACCTTTGAAAATCTGTGCTGCGGACGTCACGATGGGGAGACTACGTCTCGCGTCAGGTATTATTCGCATTGGACTCCATTGCATGTGTCGTTCTCGTGCGTTTTAAATAGTTTTACATTAAATTTTTTAGTGGTAGTTTTGCTTTTTACTAATAAATAAGTAAATAGCAATATTACTTACCAACTCAGCAAGCATAGTTTTGTAAATATTAAATAAGAAATGGATATGGCGGATTTTGTTAAAACTCTATTATACAGGGTGATTTACCAAATGTATCAGTAGGTTGTCACCACATATTTCTGTAGTAGGGATTGCAATTTACCGGAAATTTTAATAACTGGACCGGTTAACCGGTATTGCAAACCCCATTCTGTAGCTATCTCTACTTTTCTTGTTAAAAATTGTTCTTTATACATAATTCTATGTTATTTGAATATACTGAAGGGTTGTGTTATATACAGGGTCCAAACACTAATATCGTACCTAATTATGGTTATCGTATGTTACTAAGAGACTTTTACTATTTAGGATACTTTTCAGATTGTAAAATTCTACAGCTCTATAATTTCTCATTTGAGTATTTAACTTGGTTTTCCCTTTTTCTATGATCATCGAAAATGAGCAAAGATATTTAATAACAGTGATGTTATAAATGTAACTATTTGTTTTTCCGTCAATAATAGGTCATAAAGTTAGTTTTTGTTATGTTTACTTTTAAGGAATTTATATCTAGCCGTTTATTAACTTTACTTATAGCAGTAGCCGCCTTTTGTCGTCTCCATACGATATGATTTTGCATCCAAAATTCTTGCCGAGTAAATCATTTATGAAAATCAGAAATAAGATCGGTCTTAGGACGGTGCCTTGCGGGACTCCGGTTTTTGTTATTTTTTATTATGTTAACAGCATTGTCTAATATTACTTTCTGAGATCTATTTGGCAGATGTTGTTTTGGTAAATTATCGACGTTGCCCCTGGTTTCCCACTTTGTTTATTTTATTCAAGAGTTGGCAACGTGAAATTGTGTCAAATGCTTTTGAATTATACCGGCGCAGTAGCTCAATCGGTTAAAGCGTATTGAGTGGCGAATATGCTGATCGAATGCGCTCTGGGTTCGACTCCCAACCCCGGTATTGACAACACCGGTGGGTGTGGATGTATGTCTGCGTTTTTCCAAATGTGTAATCCCCTTCCGCACAGTCTCGGCTATGGATTTGGGGGTTGTCTACTATCTGTGGTGTGTTTATGTTTATTTAAAAGAAATAGCTTTTTCATCTCTTTCAAAATTTGTTGTAATGTTGTCTGTTAGTAAGGGTGTGGAAATTTTCCGTTTCACCCGGCAATAACTTATTTTGGCTCCAAAAAAACTTACTTTCAAGAATTTTTCTCAAAAGCTGTAGGGGGCCGAAAGCAGGCCTTAGGGAGCCTCCTCCTCTCCGTTTTTGAATTTCAGAAAAAAAAATGAAACAATTTTTACATTTTTTGGTATAGAAAATAAAATCCACCCCTTTTTATTTTTTAAAAGCTTTTATTATTATTTTTTAACTTGCAATGTTTGTTTGTGTGTTTGTATGTGTGTTTGTTAGTTTAGCTCAAATCTTGCAAGCTGAATTTCGATTAGTTCTAATTAAGCTAGAGCTTTGAAATTTGGCACACGTGTAAAGTCCGGTGACAATGTAACATAGTATATCCATTATCGGTCTAAATCCAATATAGCGGACGTCTCAAGATGGCGGATCGGCTTTTTAGTCACAACACTCTTGATATGAGTATCAAATGAAAAGGTTTGACGAGTAAAATACGATAAACAATGTGACGTCATTCTAAATCCAATATGGCGGACGTCCCAAGATGGCGGATCGGCTTTTTAGTCACAACCCCCTTGATATGGGTATCGAATGAAAGGGTTCGATGAGTAAAATACGATAAACAATGTGACGTCATTCTAAATCCAATATGGCGGATGTCCCAAGATGGCGGATCGGTTTTTTAGTCACAACCCCCTTGATTTAGGTATCAAATGAAAGGGCTTGACGAGTAAAATACGACAAAGTGTGACGTCATTCTAAATTCAATATGGCGGACGTGGGAGATGTGGGGAAGGGGTGGTAAGAGGTGGGAAAGGGGTGGGGAGAGGTAGGAAAGGGGTGGGAAGAAGTGGGAAGTAGTGTTAGAGTGTGAGTGTGAGAAGATGGGAGAGGGAAGGGGTGGATGGCGGTGGCAAATGAAAGGGTTTTGTCTGTCTGTAAAATAAGTAGACTAAAAAGTAAAAAATAAAATTGCATAAAAAAAAATATTTTTAAGAAAAAGCTTTTATTTGAAAAAACTACTAAAAAGTAAAAATTTTTTTTTTTTAATTTATACACCTGGAAACCAAGAGCTTTGGGGGCGGTCAATTGATCAAAGTAACTATGCAATAGCGCTATATGACCGCCCCCAAAGCTTTTGGTTTCCAGGTGTATAAATTTTAAAAAAATTATTTTTACTTTTTAGTAGTTTTTTTCAAATAAAAGCTTTTTCTTAAAAATATTTTTTTTATATAATTTTTTTTTTAAACATTTTCTTGAAACTCCGCGGTTCACAAGATACTCGTGAGAGATCAATTTTTGAGGTTATTTCAAGGTTGTAACGACGAAAGGAAGTAAGGACTTTTAGTATGTTAAATTATAAACCTAAGTGTATCTACAAAAATTCAACTTTGTTCTATTTCCCCCCCTATTTTATCTAATATTCCCGCATTATGACGTGACAGAAATTTAAATGCCAACGGTCATTAATTGAACACAAATGGCAAACTAGCATTTCACCATAATGAGAAACTCGAAATATCATTAAGCTAGACTAACACTACTAACATACTGACTTAAAAATGTATATATAGGCAAGATTAAAAATAACTTCGCAACTTACCTTGGTGAGTAATCTTTACGTTCAAGAATTTTCTTAATGATTAATTAATTGCTCATTTAGGTTCTAACGAATTTGGACAAATGTTAAATGTCAACATACTAAGACAATTTAAGTAAGTCGTAAATACCTAGTACCTCTTCATTCAAATAAAATCCCATCTCATAACATCTGAATTTGTTCAAATTAAAAGCAAAATATGAGGTATATAAATAGAGAATTAGGTTAAGAAAATATAACTTACCCCACTCAATTCAATATTAATAACTTTTGCCAGGAGCGATAAAAAAAATGGTACAATATGAATAGGCACTGGAAGCGATCTGTTCGTCTAGCCTACCTACGAGTACATTGGTTTATCTTTATATTTTTTACAGAGTAGCTCTAAAAAGTTCAGACAATCCGATTGACCTTGAAAAGTAACGATTGAGTGCACTCAAAGATATAGCTTTGAAAAATACTTGCATTATATGGAATTACCTTGCGGATCTAAATGTGGAGTGCGCAATTCTGGAAGCGATTGTAAAAGTAGTGGAGTAAAAAACAGGGGAAAAGTCGCTTCCTTCTCGAATTTTTTTTTTAATCTTAGAACAAACTGAGACATATACCATTTCGTTAAGTAGGTAGGTCGATGTTCATTATAAATCATGAAATACGACATTTTTTAGTGGTCACGGACATTATTATTTTTAAAAAGGTGTGAAATTTTGTTTTTTTTAATCATGTTTTTTTGAACATCTAATGCCATATCAAAAAAGAATGGAGATATCCACATGAACTTTTTTTTGTTATAAAACACACACTTAAGCGCTTCTATCTGTGTATAGTATTGTTAATTAAAACATTTTTAAGCATGTTAAAAACTTAGATAACCTTGAAAGTTCAGAAAATACGTTGTCAAATTTTCACTAAGCTGCAAACTTTTTTGTTTTTGTAAATTTTGTATAACATGCTGCGAAGAAAATAAAGCCAAAAGACCAAAAATTTTTTGATGGCATAATTCTTATTGTGTCTTTGATTGTTTAGGTACAGTGATTTTTTGGAGCTCGCGAATTGCAGAAATTGAGTATTAATACGCCCGCGTCCACTAAAACTAACTAGTCTCAGGGCGGTATACGATCAACGTTATTCGTTTTCGTCGAAGGTCAAATTATTAAACCTCTGCCCAAGGAATCACTACTTCCACATCCAGATCTTCTATCCAAGTCTTTCACAACGAAAAAAATTTGAATGTGGAAATAATTGTTTATGGAACTTTAATAATAAAATATTTGAAATCGTCTACCCCAAAAACCTATAAAACGATATGCCACATCGGTAGTGGGGGTGATGGAAGGGGGGTGGTAGTAGTGGTGGATAAAGTAAAAAAAAATTGAGGCCTTTGGTTCTTGTACACACACTAAATGACAATTTTATTTTTTTTGCCCCCTTGAATAATGGGAGTTGGTAATGGGGGTGGTTAATGCTAAAACAATTTTGAGACCTTAGCTTCTCTTATATATACTAAATACCAATTTTATGGACTCTTACTTGCTTGATTTGCCTATTTACCCCCCCCCCTCCCCAGCCCTTTAACGGAATAATCTAGTTCCAGATCTCGTTAAAATACATAGGTACATGTACCAAATTTCAAGTCAATATCTGGAGTAATCGTGCGCACAAAAAAAAGTTACAGACAGACCGTCAGACAGAATTTTTTTTTGTCCAAACTTAAAATCTCGACGTTTCATGACATTCTAAGCCATTTGGACAATAAAAATTTTCAAAAATATTTTTGTCGATACTATACTTACACTGGATGTGGAAGTAAAATGTGTAACAATATTCTTTCCCTTATTACCACTTTTATTATATTGTAGAACGTATGGCCATCAGGGCCGGATTATCCATAAGGCTAAATAGGCTATAGCCTAGGGGCGCCGAACCCAGAGGGGGCGCTTCGGCGCTAACTAATTTTATCTCCCGATGGCCGACGGATGACATTTACTAGTTACCATTAACCTTTGAAAATAAAATGTATTCTAACGTCGTATAATGCATAAGGGCTGGCGAAAAAACAGCCACAAAATATTGTTGAGATAATGAGCGTAAAAAATTGTTTGTTTAATACACTAGTTCACAAGTTCAAAGCCGTGTTAATTCTTGATAAAGCTCGTAAAAATATGAGTGAGGGCTCATTAGATTCAGAATGATGTCTAGAAAAATGTTCAAAATTTTCAATCCCGCACATAAACAATTGCAAAAGTTATAAACAAATGAAGATTGATAAAATAACGAGTTTTGTTTTGTGTAAATAACTCGAAACTATTAGTATCTAAAAAATTTTAAAGAAAGATTCTTAAAAAGGAACAAAATTGCAATAAAAAAGGTCCCGAAACTCTATCTCTATTACTAATAATTTTAATTTAATGTTGAAAATAGAGCTCCGCGCGGCGAACACTAAGCCGTTACGATGCTCTGAAACCGACCGTAATAAGTAATAGTATATTGTGTATTTAGGTGTGAAAGCAATACAAGCATCGAAGTCCGGGAATGTGCTTTCACACCGAAGTACACATACTATTTTTTCTGAAATCACAATCAATATTATTATAAATTAAGGAATTTGTATTAATGCGTAACATTTCTTCATTACAATCTAACTGCTTACTAATAAATACAATTTTAATGTGAGTTGGTTTGTCTGCGTGTATTTATTTACTGTCTAAAATATACATAAAAAACCGTACGGGAATGTTACTTTCCCGGCCTAGGCCAGGAAAGTAACATTCCCGTACGGTTTTGTTGATCGTTGCTTGGCAACGGATTTTTCCAGTCTGTTTTCTGATAGTTTCTTAGCAACGGACTAAAATACTGGAATTGTGCATTTTTCGATCTGAAATCGCGCCGAAAATGTAGACATTGCCGATCGATTTCAGAAAAAAATATTTTTTTATGTTATTAGATATTAATTTAAATTTTTTTTAAAATTATGGTATTATTTAAACACTTAAAGAAACAATATCCCGTTGTAGAATAATTTTTTCACCGATTTTTCATAAAATGAGCCTATTGTTAATTAACAACTTTTTTTACAGTTTGCGTTTATATTTCAAGCCGGATAATTATTAAACAAAAGTCACTAAAATTATTTCGCTTCGTGTCAACTATATTTTATGAGATTATGACAGTCAGATGTTTTTAATTGTTATAGTCAGTTAGTTATGAATTATTTAATCTAACAAAAAACTAAAAAATGAAAAAGAGGGGTTGAAATTTTTTTTTATTAATTTTAATTATTATTACTGTTTTTATATTCAAAAGTACTGCAAGATCACATAAACTTTAAATTTTCATTGCTTAAACAAATTTTATAGACAAATAGATAAATTACGCATTTTTGAAAACTTTTTTTGCCATTTTATTGGTTATAAAATATTATGATTAAAAGAAAAAAAAATTCTTAAGAAATTTTTTAAATTGTCTATAATAATTTTTTTCATTTTTTCAATATTTAAACAAATAATTAAGAAAAAATTTGATTCTTAAAATTTATTATTTGTAAATTTTCTATAAGCTGGTAAAAAGAAAATTTTTTTTGTTGTTAATTCATTTGTTTATTTAATAAACAATTTGTTATCAACAATCGTCGAATGTGTTTATATTTTTTATAGAAATAAATAACAAAAACAACTGTATACATGAACATGTCAAAAAAAAAAAATTTAATATTTTTTATAGAATTTTAAATTTAATTTTTTTTTACATGTTTATATATACGGTTGTTTTTATTATTTTTTTTCTATATAAAAAAAATATAAACACGATTATTAATAACAAATTGTTTATTAAATAAAGAAATAAATTAACAACAAAAAAAATGTTTCATTTTTCCAGCTTGTAGAGAATTGCAAATAATACATTTTAAGAATAAAATTTTTTCTTAATAATTTGATTAAATATTGAAAAAATGAAAAAAATATTATAGACAATTAAAAAAATTTCTTAAGAAATTTTTTTTTTTTTTGATCATAATATTTTATAACCAATAAAATGGCAAAAAATTTTTTTCAAAAATATGTAATTTATCTATTTATTTACAAAAGTTTAAACAATTAGCTATGAAAATTTAAAGTTTATGTGATCTTATAGTACTTTTGAATATAAAAACCTCCCCCCACCTCATCAATTTTGAAATCGGGACAACCCTTCCGCTTACCATTTTTTTTCCATTATGAATAAGAGGGCGCAAGTACATGATTAGCCTAGGGGCGCGCTGATCCTTAATCCGGCCCTGATGGCCATTGTGTGAATTGTGCGTGGATTACCTGCTAAAAAAATATTTAAGGTAAAAAAGCAATCTAAGTTTCATTGTAAAATGGAGTGGATTTTATGTGGCGTAGTAATAGAGGAGAACGATAATCTTGTGCACAAGCCATGGAATAATTAGGGCTGCGGAAATTAAAAGATACTTAATTTAGGATGTTTTTTCTTTTTTGTTACCTAATTTAGGCGAAAATAACACGTTTACTCAATTACTGTGTGGATCTAGGGTAAAAATGCAATGCATGGGAGTTTCGGATAGGGACTCTGACACAGGAAATGTCGGATACAAATATTAAAGATTGCCACGTTTAAAAAAAGTGCTTTAAGAAACCGTTTTTTCTACTTAGCTCCAATAATAACGCAAAAAAAGGAAAACTCGATAGTTTACATTTTATCAAAACACTCCAAAATTATTACTTTTCCTAAACTTCTGTTTATGGAATTTTATTAGCCCCCTAGTTGCGCAACTTTTTTTTCCATTTACTATAGTATTATTCTTTTACCGTTTCCGAGATCCCACTGCAATGCATTTTTATCCCAGATCCTCTATTTAAGATTTTTAATTCCTTTTTGTCTTCAACCTTAGTTCTTAATGCGCCACTGGAAAACATAAGTTATCCTTTCAGATCCTAAAACGTGATAAAACAGTCCTAAACAGTCCTAAACATAAAAAAATAATAATGAAAAGTTCCGTTACACACATAATCATTATTATTCTTAAGTGCCGCGCGCGTACGCTTCGACAATTCCTCCATACTAAAAAATTCGTAACTAGCAAACTATTGCTAATAATGAAAATTTTTTTTTTCTAAAAACTTTTTTAGTCTATTGACTTCATTTTCTTCATAGCATATTACCCAAAATGTTCAAAAACAAAAAAGTTCCTCGCTTAGTGAAAATTTGATGGCGTATTCTCTAAACTTTCAGGGTCATCTACGTTTTTGGCATGTTCACATTTTTTTTTATTAGCAATCCTATTTATAGAAAGAAGCGCTTAAGTGTGTGTTTTATAACAAAAAAAGTTCACATCGATAGCTCAATTCATTTTTGAGATATGGCATCTAGATGTACAAAAAAACATGATTTAAAAAAAAAAAATAAATTTTACACTTTTTTTAAATAAGAATATTATCTGTGACCACTAAAAAATGTCGTATTTCGTGTTTTTATGTGTAAAATGATGTTGTCGGTAATACCCACTGTGTCTGATCTTGTTCTAAGCTGATAAAAAAAACGACACAATTTTACCTCTTTTTCGCTGCTCTAAAAGGGCGTAAAATTTTTTCCGAAAATTTTTGTATTACTGAAAATTGATTAAGTACAGTAACTTGGTGATTTCACTTCGGGCTAATTGTGTAGCAGTTTTGAATTTAAATATTTTGGGATAGTTTGATTCAAAATGGGCCAAATATGAAATAATATTACAAAGGGGTTTCGAAAAAAAGACTGTTGGAACGTGTAGATCGTCGAATTGTACCCCAAAAAACCCCTATAACGTTATTTTTGCTTTAATACCCGCCGAGTTATAGGAGGTTGAAAATGTTGATTTTTTGTTAGCAAAAAACATTGATTTTCCAAAGGTTTTCAGCAAATTACTCAAAGAGGATCACATTTTCAAAAAAGTTTGTCATTACAAAAGAGCTTATGAAATAACAAAAATAATCCATGAAATAAAAATTTGTTTAGACTAAAGAGACTTATAAGTCCTGACCGGTGGATGGTTAGCGGGGGGTGAGGGGTAGTTTAAAGGTACCATTTTCACGTTTTTCTTGAATCACTCGAAAACTACGACCTCTAGAGAAAAAGTGTCCTTATACAAAATACTATATACAATTTTCTACAAATAAGTGCCTATTCATTTTTTATGTAGGATCAATACTTTACGAGATATAGAGGGTGGAAGAATCGCGAATTTTTAAAAATCATGTTTTAATAGTATAAAATGAAAGCAGGCGCGGATCCAAGGGGGGAGCAATGGGTGCAATTGCCCCCCCCCCCCCGGGGGGTTCCTTGTGCTGTGCGAAAATCTGAAATGTTCGGTCCGGCGGCGACGCTTTGTCGAAGTCACCCGGCATATGTTTTTTACACCATTCCCAAGTAGCAAAGTAATTTTATAAAGGTTGTATAAACTACTATAAAATAAATTATTTATTTTGCTACTTGGGTTTTTTTATCGGGTACTTTTCAATATTTGTCAATTTGTGCAAGTGCCCCCCCCTCTCAAAAAAATGTTTGGCATTAGCCACCCCCATTACCACCCCCACCCCCTTATTAAAGAGGATGAAAAAAAAATGTGATTTAGTGTATGTACAGGAACCAGAAACCTCAAAAAATTTTTTTAATTCATCCATACTATAACGCCCTGTCTCTCTTGGGGTTATTTAAAATGAATTCTAAATAAATAAAAATACGAAATTAACAATAAACTAATTTATTAACAAAGTGGTAGAGCAAATGAGAATAACACTACAGGGTATGGGCGAATAAATTTGTGCTAACGAATAAAGAAGTACAAACAAATAATCAAACAAATGCACAGATATACGGAGAGACAGACATAATGGTATAAAATACAAAAGATAAATAGGTAAAACGTAATAAAGGGAGATTGGCCAATTCCGCAAGGAAAAAAACTATTAATAATAAATAAATGATTGTTCATTCACTTATCAGAATTATTTTCCGAGCAAATTATCCAAGAATGAGCAATTAAATATTTATTTAAGTTTAAAGGCAAAAACAAGCTAGAAGACTTAACTAAAAGGTACAAATGGGAGTATTTATACACCCACGAAAATTTACATAATTCCTCGAACGAAATACGTAAAGATAAATTTTAATATTAAACATATAGCACTCCAAAAGTAAATTTGAGTGTTTAGTCGAGATAAAAAATTAGCAAGTACAAATTAAGCTTGCTTGAAGTGTTCATGAAAACGTAAAGGTAACGAACACGCACTACACTGTGATCAACTTGATGAACTACTGGCTCAAATCTTCCACAAATTGATGACTCGGGCATAAACAGGAAAATATAAAGTTCAGATCGGTACTTACATAAGTTCACTTTGGACATTACCAATAAAACTGCAATCCTATTTAAAGTTGAAAACGTAGATTGAACGCACTATTATTTAGACACTTTTAGGTAGATATTACACATAACAATACTTATTTCGAATGTACAGCTCGCAAAAGCACACATAATCTGGCTGTCAAATTCCTTAACCAGCTTAAACGAAGGAAAGAGACTAAATAAATAATTAATTTATAATTTTTATGGTTTAACTAAACCATTTAAATTCTGGAACTTTTAATATCTTCACTCAAATTTGGTTAAAAGATTGACTGTGGGCTCGCTCAAGGCGGCCGTAGAAGTCCCTCTTCAAGTCAAATTTTTGATGAGTGATGACTGTGGGCACGCTTAAAGCGGCCGTGGAAGTGTCATGGTTGCCGCTTGGCTCGGTATTTATCTCTTCCCCCACTAGTAGTCGAAATACCTCTAGTTCTTAAACCCGCGAATTTAAACTATGGTTTCTCATTGGAGGAAAGGCATTATTTTCAAAAATTTACCAGTAAAGCCGAGAACTAGGCGACGGTTACGTTACCTTCTAGAACCTTACAGTAGCGGCGATAATTTATTTTTTAAGAGGTAACAAAATAGGTAATTTATGTACGGAAAATACGAAATAATGTAATTTAAGGGCTTTTATGCCTATGAATAAAAATGACCGTTACAATACATCGCGCTGAACAATTGAATATAACAAGTAAAATTGAAAATTTTTAAAAACCTCCGATCAATGTATCTAATCGTACCACTTTCATATGATCGAATCAAAATGAGGCCTAAATCATGTTCAGCTACCATAATTGTTTGCACATTATCAATTTTACTTCAATCGGACAATTTCTAGAGACGTTCAAAATGGCGAATTCAAGATGGCGACCAAACATCAAAATCTAATATGGCCTATAACCTTCTCGACAAAATACTCTTTCAAATAAAAAAAACTACATCACCCGTTGAAGAGATATGAAGCCACAGACAGACAGACAGACAAACAAACAAACATACGCGTCAAACTTATAACACCCCCTCTCTTTTGGGGTCGGGGGTTAAAAACTCAACGTTTTCCGGTTCATGCCAGGGCTGGATTAAGGATTGGCGCGATTTAGGCAAATGGAGTATATGCGTCCTCTTATTTACAGGCGGTGTTACGGGATTGTAAAATGCGCCGCAGGCTGCTGGAGCACCCCCTCTTGTGTTAGGGCCCCTAGGTCATTGCCTAGTTTGTCTATTGGATAATCCGGCCCTGGTTCATGCTATATTGTAACTAAATGTTTATTTTCTTTTTTTTATTTTAAATTTAAAAACTCGCGGCGCTTTACGGCGCCTTTAGTTACCTGGCGCCGTCGTGCGCCGCACGACTTGTCCTTACGAAAGAAATATGGACATATGGACTTTTGCGCCTTTTTTTTAGATTTTGAGCCAAAATTATGCATTTTTATGAAAAATTACGTGAGTTCAAAGTTGTAGAACATAAAATATATACAATTTTATGAAAAGAAAAAAAACGAACTAAAGATAGTGAATTTTGTGTTCTACAACTTTGATCTCATGTAATTTTTCATAAAAATGCATAATTTTGGCTCAAAATCTAAAAAAAAACACAAAAGTCTATGTGTATATTTATTTCTTTCGCGCCCTCTAGCGGCGAAACTAAGCGGAATTCGAAAAAAAAAAGTGAAGACAAAACTTATAGGAAATTTTATGCTCTACTACTTCGTTCTCTTGATATTTTTCACCAAAATGCATAGTTTTTCCTAAATATAGAGAAAAAGACGAAAAAACGCTAAAATTCATATATATATATATATATGTATATATATTTCTCAAAAACCAGGGTAGTTTCTAGAACTGCGGGGGGGTAAAAATCATGTTTAACCCAAATACTTAACTTTTTACAGGTTTCATAACTGTGGGAAATTTTTTAAAAATATTTCCTAATTTGAAGGGACTGTTTGTACTAATAGTGGTTATGCTTCTTTATTTTTTGGTTCATGGAAGACGACTTGGGGGGGGGAGCCCCATGCCCCCCCCCCGGCTGCGCGCCTGGCCCTGGTCATGTAATAAGTTAAAAAATGTTTTTCTGACTTTTAAAGAAAAACATATGTTTTATTTAATTTTACATTTTCCGGTTCGTCGAGAATGGAAGTGAATTAAAAAAATAATAATAATAATGTAGTTTTTCTGTCAGTTTTAAATTCATTTAGTATTAAAATTTCATTTATGTCATTAAAACTCGTTTTTTTTTTAATTCGCGATTTTTCCACCCTCTATATCTCATAAAATATTGATCTTACAGAAAAATGAATAGGAACTTATTTGTAGGAAATTCCATCTAGTTTAATTTTGCATATGAACACTTTTTCACTAGAAGTCGTAGTTTTCGAGTTATTCAAGAAGAACGTGAAAAGGGGACATTTAAACTACACCCCATCCCTCCCTCCACCTGTTCACCTCCCACCGGTCAGGACTTTTAGTATGTTGTTCAAAGCACTTCAATTGACAACTACACAGAAATTGGCAACTACACGAATTATTTCCCCTGTTTTCCTTCGTTGATTGGACTACATCTTATGATACATATGAAACTGTTTTATAATTGTAGGAAGTAGTGAGACGCCGAGACAAATCTGGCAACCTGGCATTCCCAAGACTGCGCCACTGTCTAGTTACAAGGTGTGGAACGTACGCTTGGCAACGTGGGAAGTTTGATTTGGATCAAAATTTAACGGTGGCTCCGTTCACTTTCAAGGGGAGAGCCGTCACTGAGTTCAACATACAGGTAACTAACTCATTTTGCTCACACTAGAAGAGGGCGAGGAGGCTTTATTTTAGGATATGACCAAAAAATTTAAACAAACCATAGACATTTTCGAGTCACGTATCGCCAATCAGCTTGGCATCATCAGGAGATGAGTGGATCGGTTTCTATCATCCCCGAAGGTGCCAACTTGACCGCCACGCGCTCTAGAGTGTACGTGTTCAGCTTATTATTATACTCTTCGCAAATACGAAAACGAAGAGAATATTGCATTTGATCGGCACATTTCTAAAACCGTAAATATCGCTCGCAGACAGCGGCGGCTGGTGAAATTTCAATATTTTTTTTCTCGTCTGTGGCGCATGGGACCCATACGAAATTTGGGAAATAACATCTAGAGAAGCACTTCTCTAATGACCCCTAAAAAATTTTGAAAAAGCAGTTTGCGAAAAAATTTTTGAAAATTTGCTAACCTCCCCTGGGTCTAGGGACCCCTGTTTACTTTTATTTTTTTTTGTCATATGCATTTGACTTTTCATAAAAATGCATCGACAGATTTTAGAGTTTGTGAAAATATTTTCATTACTAACTGAAATACAATGAACTGAAATTTTGTAATTTACAATTTAACAAATTACAATATTTCAATTCGTTGTATCTCAGTTAGTAATGAAAATATTTTCACAAACTCCAAAATCTGTCGATGCATTTTTATGAAAAGTCAAATGCATATGACAAAAAAAAATAAAAGTAAACAGGGGTCCCTAGACCCAGGGGAGGCTAGCGAATTTTCAAAATTTTTTTCGCAAACTGCTTTTTCAAAATTTTTTAGGGGTCATTAGAGAAGTGCTTCTCTAGATGTTATTTCCCAAGTTTCGTATGGGTCCCATGCGCCACAGACGAGAAAAAAAATAGTGAAATTTCACCAGCCGCCACTGCTCGCAGACAAAAAATTTTCATATCGTTGTGTTAGTGAACGAATTCTGAACAACTTTCAAAATGTCCGTCTGTCCGTCTGTCCGTCCGTCCGTCACGTTTTTTGTAAGCACGATAACTCAAGAAAGAAAAATCCGATTGTATTGAAATTTGGACAGTAAGTTGGTGTTAGCTAGAGGAAAAACAAAATCGATCGGTAAATAAAAATGTTATTAATGATTTAAATTTGAAAAAAAATTTTTTGATTTCTGTGTTTTTGTAATTGAATAGCTAACACTAACTTACTGTCCAAATTTCAATACAACCGGAATTTTCTTTCTTGAGTTATCGTGCTTAACAAGAAACGGACGGGCGGACGGGCGGACGGGCGGACGGGCGGACATTTTGAAAGTTGTTTATAATTCGTTCACTAACACAATGATATGAAAATTTTTTGTCTGCGAGCGATATTTACGGTTTTAGAAATGTGCCGATCAAATGCAATAGAGCGTGGCTTAAATATAATGAAAAACCCTGTACAAATAACTGCGAAGAGTATCCTATAGAATGTGTAACAATTTTATAAAAAGTTCAGTGAACAGACGAAGAGTACGTTTTTAGCTTGTTTGCATTAATTTTAGGACTACGTGAGTGACATCGTCTCGAAGTACCTGCCGGCTGGAATACCACCTTGGCAAGTCATAATTATACCTTCATCAGAGGACAACCACTACATACTACTAAAGCTGCACCATCTTCTTCTCAACGAAGGACTTAATATCGGGGATCTGCTACCACTAATTCCACCAACCAGGCAAACTGCTGGGTAATATAAATCAAGTAAATTCATATGTACAGTCAATGTGATTTGACCGTGAGTAATGGGCTCATTTAGTGATATTTACTGTATGATTTATTTTTGCATTTTTCGTAAACATTTAACCCCTCAACCCTTAACCCCTTTAAGTATATAGTGAAAAAATTAAGCCGCTAGCTTTAATATTTGATTTCGAATTTGTAACATATTTGAAACGGCCGACGGTGCGGAGCGAGCATGTGTGATGTCACACCTGTGGCGGATCTAGGGGGGCACCTGGGCACGTGCCCCCCCCCCCCAGAAGTTAATCCTGTATCCGCACCTGTGTCACACCACTCCACTGGTTCTATGAGTTATGAGATATATTCAGTCCACGAGACTTCGTTGTACACTATGCGGGTGTAGTGTCATTTTACGTTATTACGTTATTATTTGATTCTGTTATTTTCTATACATAAAAATATGTGATCTCTAGAAAATGGATACGTTAAGGCTGATTCCAAGATATTACCGAGTGTAGGCATTTTTATGGTTATGGAATATTTTAATAATAATAAAGATTACATAAGTGCTGAAATGACGCGTGTCAAATTATAGAGGTAGGTTAACTAGATAGATAATCTACTTTAATAAAGTCTACCGAATTTATCTGATTTTTTGGTCAGCCAGAGCAAATTCCGGAGATAACGCTGTTGGTTAGGTGCAAATAAAAGGTATTTTATAATACATATAATTTTCCATATCCTCTTCTAGCTACAAATTGTATTATTATCACTAGACTTTATCCTTACAACATTAAGACACTGATGTACTTTTACAGTCTAGAACTATACAAAATTTATATAACCCCTTTTTTATCCATGTTAATAACAAAATAATACAGAGCACAAAACACAAAGATATGAACGAAATTGGGAACAAGCGAGCGGTCGGCCGCCAGAGTAGTGTGACGTCACATTGCGTTTTCGCGCGCTCTATATTCATTATTTATTTTGAGGGACAAGCAGTTGAAAAAAAATCTAATATTTTGCATATTTACTAATTATAATGTGTACTTTCGAAATATGAATTTAAAAAAATGTTAAGTGAGCCCATTCCTACAAGGAATTTTTTGTTTGTATAATATTGGAGGGATTACCACAATCATTGGGAATAATTTTACAAATATAACTAATAATGAACCTAGAACGGCTAGATTATTTAGTGAAAACAATATAAATTCTTTTAATGAATACATAAAACATGAAAATTGGTATGATCTAATATGGCACAAACATCTTAGGTTAAATATGGATTATTTGAAAACTCATTTATGTACTACTACAACATATGTTTCCACTAGTTATAGAACAAACAGTTAAATCAAATAAAGCAAAGTGAATAACACCCGAAGTAACTACTGCAAAAAGTAACGTAATGTTCATGTACGAGTTTATAAATCGTAATCTTACTGAGCAAAATAAAAAAATTTACGATGACTATAAAAAAGATAGAAACAAAATTATTATCAAAAAATGCTAAATAACAGGGATAAATTACCTACACTAAAATAGTTTGGAACATTATAAACATTGAGACAGGTCGTGAAAATAAATATTCCACTTATTTCGAATATAAACAATATGAATGACAAACTTAAAAATATTTCTCCATCAGAAGTAAGTGTCATAGATTTTATGCATAAACATTACAACAATGATACCTCCATGTTTATCAGGCCTGTAGTCACGATGTAGGAATAATGATAAACAAATTGAAAAATAAAAAAACTGAAGATATAAATGGAGTAAACACCTATGTATTAAAAAAGTGTGCAAATGGACCCGTTTAGTGTGACGTCAAATTCTAGGCAACCAACAATACAAGTGTGTGTTGCTAAAGATTTTGAGCCTTATGTACTATACATTTAAGGGCTAAAAATATGGCTGTTGATCAGGGCCTCTAATTTTATTTGGTAAAAACACATATTAATTTAATTGAGTAAATTATATGTAGAACGAATCTAACGTATCTTAAGTATATGGCCTATGAATTGAATTGTCTTAGATATGCCATATAATTGAGTAATAACACAAAATTGTTAACGGCAATTTTTATCATCCTTAATAGCAATGTGCATAAGAGCGAAAATAATAACTGTAAATTTCGTTATCCCACTTGTATTGTTGGTTGCATAATATTTGACGTCACTACTAAACGGGTCCATTATCTAATAGAGCCATTAACTGATGTTTTCAATTCCTGCTTAACCCAGAGGTATTTTCCCAATGAATTAAAAATTGCTAGAATTTTTCCTGTACACAAAAAAGGTGACACTTCCGAACCAAATAATTTTCGTCAAATATCTTGCCAGCATTCTCCAAACTCTTGGAGATGGTAATTCACGAGCAATTAATAAATTGTCTAGAATGAAATAATATTTTATGTGGACAACTATTTGGCTTCAGAGAAAATTTATCGACATCGGACGCTATTCGTAGTCTCACAAAACATATTAAAGATGCATTCGATAATAATGACAAAATCATTGGCGTTTTTATTGACCTAACTGCCGGTGTTTATTGTGTCAACCATCAAATCTTATTAATAAATTACAGCTCTATGGGGTAAGGGGCATATGTCTAAATAATTTACGTTCACTCTTAGATAATAGATATCAGGTTGTAGATAGTTGCCACATTCGTAGTGATAAATTGCGAATTGTCAGAGGCGTGCCTCAGGGCTCCGTACTGGGGCCGTTGCTCTTTCCTTTTTACATAAACGATTTACCACATGCGGTCAACTCTCTAAATATTAAAACTACAGTGTTTAAGTTATGCATAGTTATGAAAGTTAAATATTAAAACTAGAATGTTTGGTGATGATGCAACATTAAGTAAAAAGTTAAGCAAAGATGAAAATCCACAACATATTCTAACAGTAAAATCAGAAAAAGCTAAATCCTGGTTTGCACCTAATCTACTCTTGTCAAATGGGAATAAACCCGTATCATTAACTTTTGAGTCTAGAAAAACTATACGACTGAAAATATTTAAAAGTAAAATAAAAGATTTATTGGATAGAAACCCATTATATGATTAATTCTTCCACATTGATTTTAATGACAGAAACGTTTCTGGAAAATAAATTATCATGTGTCATTATCCTGTTATATTTGCAATTTTGTCTTTTCTTCTTCACTGTTTTATTGTTATTTTATTTTTAGTCTGATTTAATGTACTTTAAATGTGCTGACATGTAGGCCCATTTACCCCATTTTACCTCCTAACCCTTCGACGGAATAAGATGAAAATATAATCTAGTTCTAGATCCCGTTAAAATACATATGTGTACCAAATTTCAACTCAATATCTTAAACGGTTCCAGAGTAAACGTGCGCACAAAAAAAGTTACAGACCGACAGACAGGCAGAATTTCTTTTTGCTCAAATTTAAAATCTCGACGTTTCATGACATTCTAAACCTATTTGAACAATAAAAATTTTCAAATTTTTTTTTTCGTTACTATACTTCCACTGGATGTGGAAGTACTATGATGGCTTAAAAATTTGGCATAAATTAGAAAATTCCCTGTACATTAATAACAGAAAAGGCTCCAGAGGGTACATAGGAAAGAGTTTTGGAATCAGCTCGATCGCCTCTATCGCCAATTATGTACGGAACATCTTACATGAATTAAAATCTGGTATGGTCAAAATTTCGTTAAAAACCGCTGCCCAAGGAATCATTACTTCCACATCTAGATTTTCCATCCAAGTCTCTCACAACGAAAAAATTCTGTATGTGGAAATAATTGCTTATGGAACGTTAATAATATAATATTTGAAATCGTCTCCCCCAAAAACCCATAAAACGATATCCCACATCGGTACTGGGGGTGGAGGTGGTGATAGGGGGGTGGATGAAGTAAAAAAATATTTTGAGGTTTTTGGTTCTTGTACACACAATAAACCACAATTTTTTTTCCATCCCCTTAAATAATGGGGTGGGGCTGGTAATGGGGGTGGCTAATGCCAAAAAATTTTTTGAGACCTTAGCTTCACTTGTATATATTAAATGCCAATTTTATGGACTCTTACCTGCTTGATTTACCGATTTACACCCCATTTACCCCAATTTACCCCCTTCTACGGAATAAGATGAAAATATAATCTAGTTCCAGATCCCGTTAAAGTATATGTGTGTACCAAATTTCAAGTCAATATCTTGAACGGTTCCAGAGTAATCGTGCGCACAAGAAAAGTTACAGACAGATCAACAGACAGACAGAAATTTTCTTCCGCTTAAACTTAAAATCTCGACCTTTCATGACATTCTAAGCCTATTTGAACAATTAAAATTTTCAAATTTTTATTTGTCGTTACTATACTTTCACTGGCTGTGGAAGTAATAAAAATTCCTTGTAGGAATTATTCATGTTTCTTGCTCTACAGATCTAATTAATAGTAGAAACGCTGATCTAACGTAGAACCTTACCGTTACAGATCCGTCGCCACTAAAAGTCCATTGGTAGAAGTGTTCAAGAAACCCGTGGTCATACCAGTCTTAAAAGAACGCCTGGCCGAGGAACTATCCAACAGATGGAACGAGTTCATTTCTAATTACGATCCTCTAGAACGACCAGAACTGCTGAAAAACACTCCAACATTCCCCCAGTTCCTCGCGATTTCTCTAATAACCCTCGTCTCGTTGGTGAAAGACTGCAGAAAAGGTTTCCGCGTCATCAAAGACGACGCGTTCTCCAAAATCAAGTACGTCTGTAAGGCCGCAGTCAAAGAGACAAACAAGAGACAAGTGACCATCAACAATTTAGTATTGTCGATTCTCGCATCGCTGGATCCAAGGAACTTAGTAAAGTTATTCTTTAAAAACTTCTGGTATGTGTGCTTTGTCCTGCCCATACGTATACCAATCGTCATTTATGCCGAATTCTTGGCTATGTACACGTGCCTCACTTTGCAGTACTGTCCGTATCCCCACACTTTTATGGGGATGGTGTACACCTACGTGCCTCTTCTGTACAACTCCCTTAAAGAAATCTTCTACGTTTTCGGCATACTTTTCTCAGCCCCAAAGACCGTGATCCAAGATATCTTGCTGCAGAAGCAATCCTTACAAACCATTACGTTATGCGGGCGAAAATCTGTGGCTTGGTCTGACTCAGTCAAAGTTGAACAGATAAAAAACGTCGCGAAGCAGACCGGAGTTTCAGAAACCGAGGTTATGCTCTCGGCTGTTTCGATGTGCCTCTCCAGGTACTTCGTCCAAACTAATCACTACATCCCCGAAGACCTACCGATAACTATCAGGCATATTTCTTCCAATTACGTGTTTGCGACTGGACCTAACATCAAGCCCGAAGATGCTATAAGCGGGATTCTTTGTTTAAACTTGGCTATACCAGATCCGGAAAAGCACACCTCGCATCTGGAGAATCTGTTGGAGATCAAGAACAAGTTCAATACAGCGTTGGACAAGCAAGGGTTGTCTCATCTGTTGACTATGCTTCAAACGAAGTTTGGGATTTTAACAAAGTTTCTACCGTCGACCATCGTCAGCATCTACTTGAAGTATCTGTCGAGGAAGTATGCTGTTACTGTTACCGAAGTTACAAGCAGGTACCCCAATGTTACTCAGAAGACCCTGTGGGGCCAGGAAGTCAACAGTGTTATTTACTGGAGACCTCCGCAGGCAAATACAAGTAAGTGAATCAGTGGCGCAGCCAGAAAATTCATCTGGGGGGGGCAATAGAACCGGCCTCCCCAGAGGATGAGGAAAATTTTTCAGAAAATGGTTGAAAACGGATGTGTCTATTAGATAATATTGGCATTAATTACAAAATATTTATTTCAAGGGATAATTTAGATACTGCTTTGTACTACTTCTTTATTTTTTGGCTCATGGAAGACGGCTTGAGGGGGGGGGGCATGGCTCCCCCCTGGCTGCGCCCATGAGTGAAATCAAATAATAGTACAGTACCTAGAGATAAAAAACATGCAAAACTTCGGAATAATGTCATGTTAAACGGATTTCGTTCATTTTTGACAATATAATAGTAAATGCTTCACAGAAAAGTTTCTATATTGTGCGGAGGCTTGCTAATTTATAGGGGGTTGGATACCACCCCCTTTCAGGGGGTGGCACTTAAAAAAAATATATATTTATTGTAGCCGAAAAATAATCAAATTTTATGCAATTTTTTACATAAATAGATAATTTTTAAGTTATAACTACTTCAAAATTGCGATTTTAGCTTAAAAAAAGGTATGCCCAAACGGCTTTCGTCAAGTATCTCGAAAAGTATTACTTTATCGAAAAAATGTTACAGACCAATTACAGAAAGTACAAACTGGGAATTAATTATATTTGTTGTTTATTGATGTAGGATTAATAATTTCAGCGATATTTAAGTTTACATTTGGCATCCAAGTGTTCATAAGATAATTATTTAGAGTGAGAGTTAAATATCTCAGAAACTGTGACACCTACGTCAAGGATGGTAATAAGTAGAATAATAGGTTGTTAATTAAGCTTTCAACAGTTTCTTTATTTGTTTCTGTAGCATAACATACAAAGAAGTTATGATCGATGCAATGTGCGTCTACACATTTTTTTAATAACATCGTCGCCATTTTGTTACTGTAATTAGCCAGTAATTAAAAGAAAAGGAATTTCAAACACTGTTTCTCATTAATATATACCATGACGTAGATGCTCAAATTTTTTGGTTTGTATGCAGCACTTGCTTTAGAAAAAAATACAGTTTAAACTATAAAGGTATTTTCGATAAAACGTAATTTTTTTTTCCTTTTCCAAATATCTGAATAAATATTAGTATTAATGAAAAATGGGTAGAGACCAAAAATAAAGCTCATAAACTGATAATGAATTTCGCATGTTTATTTATTTACATAGATTTAATAGTTTCGGAGATATGAAAGTTTACAAATGGCGTCCGAACGTTTATAAGACGAAAAATGCAGTTTAAATGTTAAATAACTCAGAAATTGTGATACCTTCGTCATGCATGCTAAGAAATGAAATTAAAGACAATTAATTGGGCTTTCAAATTATTTTTTACTTGTTCCTGTAGCATAAGAAATAAAGAAGTTACGACAGAAAAATGTTCGTATTTATATTTTTTTATATAGAAAGGTCGCCATTTTATTACTCTAATTAGCCAGTAATTTAAAATTTTTTTCCCAAATACAGTTTTTCGTTAAGATGTAGCATTACCTAGATGCTTAAATTTTTGTGCTCATTTAAAGCACTTGCTTTAGAAAAAAAATGCATTTTAAACATTAAATTAATTTTGAAACACTTGGATACTAAATATAAACTTAAATATCTCCGAAATTATTAATCCTACATCAATAAACAAAAAATATAATTAATTCCCAGTTTGTACTTTCTGTAATTGGTCTGTAACATTTTTTCGATAAAGTAATACTTTTCGAGATACTTGATGAAAGCCGTTGGAAATACCTTTTTTTTAAGCTAAAATCGCAATTTTGAAGTCGTTATAACTTAAAAACTATCTATTTATGTAAAAAATTGCATAGAACCTTAAAATTTGATTCTATTTCAAGTCCAATAAATATATATATTTTTTAAGTGCCACGCCCCGGGAGGGGGTGGCATCCACCCACTATAAATTAGCAAGCCCCCGTACGTCTTGCATGCTAAGAAATGAAATTAAAGACAATTAATTGCGCTTTCAAATTATTTTTTGCTCGTTCCTGTAGCATAGGAAATAAAGAAGTTATGATGAAAAAATGTGCGTATTTATATATATATTTTTAAAAAGGTCACCATTTTGTTACTCTAATTAGCCAGTAATTTAAAAATATTATCTCAAATACAGTTTTTCGTTAAGATGTAGCATTACCTAGATGCTCCAATTTTTTTGCTCATTTAAAGCACTTGCTTTAGAAAAAAATTCATTTCGAACTTTAAAAGTAATTTCGAAACACTTGGATACCAAATATAAACTTAAATATCTCCGAAATTATTAATCCTACATCAATAAACAAAAAATATAATTAATTCTCAGTTTTTACTTTCTATAATTGGCCTTTAACATTTTTTCGATAAAGTAATACTTTTCGAGATACTTGACGAAAGCCGTTTGGAAATACCCTTTTTTTAAGCTAAAATCGCAATTTTGAAGTCGTTATAACTTAAAAACTATCAATTTATGTGAAAAATTGCATAGAACCTTTTTTTTCTTAAAATTGTATTCTATTTCAGCTCCAATAAATATATATATATATATATATATATATATATATATATATATATTTTAAGTGCCACCCCCTATAAATTAGCAAGCCCCTGCACAATATAGAAACTTTTCTGTGAAGCATTTACTATTATACTGCCAAAAATGAACGAAATCCGTTCAATCTGACATTATTCCGAAGTTAAAACCTCTAGTTACTGTACTATAACGGGATTTTTTCGTTGTAAGTTGCAGTCGTATACAGTTTGCAGAAAAAGTTAATATATAAAAGTTTTTATTAAAATATAGTCTAAAACGCCCGAAGTCCGAAGACAAAGAATGCTAAAACATAAAAATATATACAGGGTGTAACATGATCATGGTGCCCCTTCTTTTCTCCTTTAGTTTTGAAGATAATTGATTTGAAATATATACATAATAAGCGGCACTTTATGACACACAAGTGATTTTTTTTGTGACACTAACTTTCGATTGATTTTTAAATGGAACACCCTGTATATTATTGTATTTTTGAATTCTGCATAATTTTCTGAATCCAACGATACCAAATAAGTGACACTTCAAACGTCAATATTTTTTTATAATGTAATTTTTAGTTTTCCTTTTAAGTGTGCCATGACAATTCCGATTTATTCTAAATGATGCTAGAAAAATAGAAATCCCGTCAAAAATACTAAATTACGTGATTTATGAGCAAATAAAGTTCATCAAAATGGTTTTTGGGCCAAAACTCAATTTTTTCAAATGGAACCATATTGGTATTGGTATCGTGGTACCATTTATTAGTACTATTGATAAGAAATTTATTCACATGTCGTATTAAAATGTGCGATAAATACAAACAAAATTACCATGATCCTGTTACACCCGTATATAGGCACTTATCATAATTATGTATATTTTCACTTCCTTGTCGTTCCTGTTAATAATTATCTTCTACTTCAATTTTGTTGCTACAGCCTACATTTAAAATAAGTAAAAAAATACCTTTATTTAAAATGCGCTAAAAAGAAAAATATAATTTTTGTTCATGTTATCATATTATTTAGGTAACGAATTTTAGGTAAAGACGTTGAATAGTCTGCATGGGTAATAGTAATTTAATACCATATTTCTGGTACATTATAAAAACACGAATTTTTAAAAAAAATAAAAGAGCAGAAGTTTTTCATAAATAAAAAATGGACAACTTCTGTTTCTAATATACTTAAAAAAAACGGATTTGAAATAAACCAAAATTTCTTCGACCTGTGAATATCAATATTGAGAGATGTTAGAGAAAGAACACGTGACACAGACACACACAAAAAATATACATATTGGCAACCTTTTATTTTAAAGGCGATAAATACATCACGCAAGATAGATATCTACAAATATTGTATACCGCGTCGTTATTGGAGTAGCAAAAGGTATACTTTTCCCAATGTTCATTCGTGGATAGTTGGTTGCCTATAGTCAAATTCGTAAATGTAGGTCCCGCCTGAAATAGTGTAGGAATTTTTTCTTAGGGACTATACAATTCAATTTTATTATAATAGTGAATGTGATTTTTTCTCTGAAAGATTTATTTGAATTTTCCACATTACCGTATATACACCAAAGTAACTTTTTATTGTGCAATTTATTGGAAAATGAGACCAATACAAAAGTTAAGTAGTTATATCTACAAGGCAGAGGTGTCGCTAAGAGGGGGGGGGGGCGTTCCACCCCCAATATCGTGGTCGAGTTGGGAAATTCAAACCTCAAATTGGGAGAATTCGGGAAAAATTTCACCCCATAGCTCTCAATTTTTATTTTCGATGGAAATTTGTTTAATTGTGGTTCGAGTTGAGTAATTCATGCTTCAAGTTGGGAGAATTCGAGAAAAATTTCACCCCCCCACTCATCAATTTTCATTTTGGACAAATTTTTTTTGAGCAGTTGAGAAAGTTCCTGTAATGAGAGTTGGGAATTATTAACCTCCCCCCCAAAAATTAACCCTAGCGACACCCCTGCTACAAGGTAATGTCATAATTTTGTTATCTTGAAATGTGTCATCGTCAACAATATCCATAGGGTAATTAAAGGCAATTCTGTGATAATCCTCTTTTGCGTAACGAATACCCTACCCTAACTTTTCCACACATAGACTTCTTTTTTTAATATTCAATATAGCATAGGTACCTATACACTTCTAGCCAGTTCTGAGAAAAACTATCTATATGACTGAAAAGAGCAAGTTGATTCTTGAGCATTCCTAAATATTTCGTTTTGTTGCTTCTTTTTACATCGCTAATATTAGAAATACAGTTTGGTGCTGGCTGAAATGGATAAATGAACGAACACAATCTTGTCTTTATTAACAATAAGTGAATTTTTATCTCACCATTCCTTGAATTCGTCATGCTTTGGATTTAAAATCATGTATACTATTTGCATCTCTGACCACGGACGTATCATCAACGTATAAATGTCCCTCTGTTATAAAGGAAGAAAGGCCATTAATGAATAATAAAAATAGTAGTAGGCTAAATTATAGAGCCCCGCCCAACTTCATTATTCGTGTCATATATATTATCAAAAGTTATAGAATCTAGAGAATCTAAAATTTTTTTGCTATTTAGATATGACATTATCCAATCTAATATATTGACTGTTACTTCTAAAGAAGACAATTTTAACTAGGAAATGTTAATTCACGCAGTTAAAATCAGAAGAAAAAAGTTGAATCAAAAAACATTTCTGCAACTTTTTTGTCCTTCGAGGAATCATAGATTTCTTGAATAAATTCGAGGCTGGCCAGCAGTTTCGTTGATTTGTCAGATTTATATCCATACTGACAATCGGTAAATAGTACATTTTCTTCTAGATAACTGTAAAATCGTGATTTTTTAGAAATTCTGCAAACATAACTTAGGATTATCATTGGTCTGTAGTTTTCTAATAAGTTTTAATCATATTTGCCTAATATTAAAATGTTGGGAAATTGTTCAAATTCAAAAGATTTAGTATTTATTGTAGTGTAAATATATTTACAAAATTTTGGAAGACGTAAAAGTATCTCGTCTGCACCTACGGAATTTTTCACCTTTCTACCTATTATAACTTTAGCCCAGTCAACGGAACGCTAAAATGACCAAAATCACTAATTTGAGTACTAATGAATGGATTTTGATGAAACCTCGTGCAATGTGTTTGTAATAACGTTAATAAAAAAATTGAAACAAAAGATTAGAGTAGGAAATGATATGAAGGGGTAGAAAACACCCCTTTATCACGGGCTTCGTAACTTGTAGAATTAGGTCAAAAATGAAAAAAAAACAATGTGGCCCAAAATAACATGCTTTTACTTTTGTAATTTTTTTTTGAAAAATGCATATTTTTCAAGATATGGCCACTCGAAAATTCCTAAAAGTGGGGGAGGGGAAATGTAAAAATTGGAAAAGAAATCTGTAAAAATTCAGGTGAATGTATCATCGAAATATAAGACTTTTCTTATTTGTAAGTGTAAAGTGCGTTTTCACCGAGTTTTTTCGGAAAAACATTCATTTTTATTTGTTAATGATAAAAGTGAAAAACTGCCTGTAACTCTGAAAATTAGCAAGTTACAAAAAAATTCCAAAGGACAAAAAATGTTTAGAAGGCCCCAATGCATACGTCTGAATTTTGTCAAATTTTTAAATAACATTTTTGCAAAGGTAGTTTTTCATGTTTTTCCGGAAAAATTCGGTGAAAACGCACTTTACAGAAAAGTTGCAAATAAAGAAAGTCTTGTATTTCGATGATACATTCACCTGATTTTTTTCATCAGATTTCTTTTTCAATTTTCGAGTGGCCATATCTCGAAAAATATGCATTTTTCGAAAAAATTCACAGGAGTAAAAACGTCTTATTTTGGACAAAAAAGGTACTTTTTTTTCATTTTTGACCTAATTCTACAAGTTAAGGAACCCGTGATAAAAGAGGTGTTTTCTAGCCCTTCCGATCATTTCCTACTCAATATTTTATTCAACTTTTTTATTGACGTAATTACAAACACATTATACTTTTAATTGGCTCTTTATCTTGACTCTACGGCGAATAGCTTCCAAGATACAGAAAAATTTGTAGTGCAGTGAGTACAGTCTGAGAAATTTGTAGCACATCGTAAATAAGTTGTTTTTTAAAGTAATTTTTGGTATTTTTCAGGTATATCGCTCTGTCTAAACGAATACGCCGACCACGTAAAACTGGGCATTATGTGTGATGCCCAGTTGGTGCCACATCATCCATATTTAGTGAGAGGATTTCCAGAATATATCCAGGAATTGGGAGATGAAGTTAGCTTTTACCAAATACATAAATAAACATGCCGCATGCCACATATATTAAATACCTCAGTCCTCAATTATGACCACTATTAAAAAAACAGAAACTTTTACATGTGCACTTAGAAAAAAAAATCTAAGAATATTTTTATAACTTTATTATCTCTCTAGTTAATATTTTCAGTGGGTAGATGGACAAAAGACAATTATTTCAATTCGCCGGTGTCGAGAATATTATTATATATTCCTCTTCATTAAAATCAATTGTAATTGCGTTAGTGGACCATTATTTTTTCTTAGTCAGGAGAGGTAGATATACTTCAGAATGAACAGGGACCACTTGACAATTCTGTGTGTGAAACAAGGTACTTAATATTCGCATGACTTCATGCGACATTTAAACATAATTTAAAGTCTTTTGAAAAATATAGGGAGCATTTGCGGCCTGTTTTACTCTTTCTTTTTTTACTGTTTACTATCCACTAACATAAAAAATAACTACCCAGTTAGCACAATCTAATTCCCAAGATAACCATGGATTATATGTTTGGAAGATTTGATTAATCCTAAAATAATTTCGTTCCAGATATTACAGGAATATTTTTCTTTATGCAAATCGCATAGTCTATAGATATTCTACGATTATCCAAAACGCATATTACAGGAAAAATCAAGTTACTCTAGGAATATTTTAAAAATATTATCATAATATTTTCCCCTAGACAGAATATTCCTAGATTATTATTGTTGGGTATAGGCTTACATTATTCTTACATACAGATTAATTCATATTTTATTGAATATTTGATGTTTCGGACTGTTATAACGTGACTTAAAACAGTTAATTGCCTTCGCTGTAGCGACATTATTACATAATTGGCATTTGATGTCATCTCTTACCTATAGTTCCAACCGACGTTTATGTGTTTAATGGGAATATTTCTGTATTTTTTTCGTGGAATATTATTGTTTTCTTCTTAAAAATCGTATATCTTCTAAGGATATTAGACTATTGTTCAAAAAGAACATTCTTTTATTATTCTTATGAAATATTCCAGGATCAACAAGTTAAATTGTATATATTCCTGGAATAATAGAATAATATTTCGAATATATACATTCCTCAGAGGACATTTACAAATCATTCTTAGAATACCTTGTGCTATCTGGGTACAAATATAGTGACAAGAATACTGCAAATGCTCCTTATACTTTTGTTTAAAGTCTAAGTAGTCTTTAGTCTAAGCATGAATTCCGATGTTTTGTAATCGAAATATAGTTGATAATATTCCATATAAGATTTACTACAAATAGGGTCCTAATGGATATTTTCGATAGGCGCAATGGTTTTCGAACAAAGAGCGAACAAACTAGGGGCAGAGACAAAAATACGTATTGTCTCTGCTAGGGGTTTGCAAGATTTATACACTATAAGGTTGCCTCGTAACTTCTGATCCTACAAAAAAATGTGATGCCAATGAGCAGCTGGTGTGAACTCACACCAGAATCAAAGAATATTTACTGTTTACAGTGGATATTCTTTGCCAGAATTAGGATAGGATCGGATCCAAAATATTGTAAGAATTTGTGTAACGTTAATTAAGCAAAGAACTCGAAACTGGAACGGGCTCGCAACGACCCTCTTGAGGTCGGGGGTAATTATCCTCGCATTTTGAGTTACTGTTTTGCATGGTGGTAATCAGGATAAGTTGTAGAATGTAACACTACACATCATAGTATACTTCAGACCTTCGAGCATATAGGGGAAAGTAGAGGTCGTCAATCAGATGTTTGTTTATTCGATGCATAACCTATAAACAAGCAAATTATTAATCCCTCAATGACTCTATACTCAATGGATAAGACTGATTGGACAATCCGCAGATCATCGCACAAATTGGTACCTGCCTGGAGTTGATTTATTATCTATATAATGACCAGAATTCCCTCATCATAATTCCCTGTGGAATTAACTGGAGGCATTATATACCAAAAATCACCCATTTAATGTTCGTATTATTTGTTAGTCGTATATAAATGAAAATTTTCATAAAAAACTAACGGGTGGGGACGGACAGGAATGACAGATAAGTTATTTGAAAAGGAACGGACTTTTCTTTTATTGATTTGGATACGCCATCTCTATAACTTGAAACATTTTTCGTACCATTCACGAGTAGAAAAAAAATCATCGAATGTGCTGATCATCGTAGTGCGTTTAGGAAGTATTTTAGGAAAAAAAATATTTTTGTTTTCTTGCTTCTTTTGACGATAGGAATCACCCTTCGAAGTTTGTCGTGACATCACTGAAACACCATTCAGAATCAGAACATATAAAGCGGGCGCCGATCGCAGTCTAACACCCTAGTTTGTTCCCTTATTGCCCGAAAACCATTGCCCTTATCGAAAAAGGATATTATAAAAAAATATAACATTTTCTGGGGATCAACTATTTCGAGGAAAAATGCAAAAACCGCGGCGGTAGTAGGGTTAGTTTTTAAGCTCATACTTGCGCATTGGGAACTCTTTTGCTTCTGAAAGCCACCCATCTTGCGCGTATGAATTCGAAACGGCAGAACATTATAATTCATTTCTCTTATTTTTTTTTAATATCAACGAACTAATAACTACACGTAACAGTGTCTTATATTATTTATTAATGTCCAAATCAATGTTTACAAATCAACGATCAAGGAATATACATATTTAAGTAATAAAAAAATAATCTAAATAAAGGATATTGTCATACTCTTGGTGTATATCATAGAATACAGGAAAATACTAACGGCTTAGTAATAATTTGTAATATGTAAATATTTTATAATTAAATATATTTAAAAATCAAATTTGTATTTACTATCTAGGTTATAAGTTATAAAATATTGGTACTGAACGACGGCTCCGATATAAATTTAAAACGTGTGCCTCTATTTTTACTGGTAATTATTTAAGTAGACTATTTAAAGCATAAGTTATAATTAAGTGAGTTATTATTAAAATACTAAAATACAATTAAAAAAAGTAAATATTGCTTAACATTTTGGCAGCCGCTGACAATTCGGCGCTTCGCACGATGCACACTTGGCAAGTTTGGATCACGCTGTTGCCACGTGGCGGAAGACTACCCTTTTTCGCAGAATTCGACACAAATTATGGTTGTTGTGATTTCACTTTCTGATCGTCTGAAGCAAACACTTACAACACGCTTTTAGTGAGGTGGCTTATTGAAATTACGTTACCTGGCAGATAAAAGCATCAAATTTTATATGAAGGTACCTTAGGGTATACTAATAAATATTAGCCTAGGAGCCCTCTGGAATTTCTAAAAATTTTCATGTTCAGCCCTTTTGACCCGGAATTAATTATTGTAAAATTAAAAATTTGCAGGATTGTACTTTTGGTCCAGGATAACCCGTACCAAAAACCACTGCCCAAGGAATCACTACTTCCACATCCAGATTCTCTATCCAAGTCACTCACAACGAAAAAACTTTGTATGCGGAAATAATTGTTTATGAAACTTTAATAATATAATATTTAAAATCCTCTACCACAAAACCCATAAAACGATACCCCACATCAGTAGTGGGGTGGGGGGTGGGGGTGGTAGTGGGGGTGGATGAAGTAAAAACATATTTTGAGGTTTCTGGTTCTTGTACATACACTAAATCACAATTTTTTTTTCATCCTCTTCAATAATGGGGTTTGGGTGGTAATGGGGGTGGCTAATGCTAAAAATTTTTTTGAGACCTTAGCTTCTCTTGTATATACTAAATACTAATTTTATGGACTCTTTCCCGCTTGATTTACCCATTTACCCCAAATTTACCCCCCAACCCTTCGACGGAACAAGATGAAAATATAATCTAATTCCAGATCTCGTTAAAGTACATATGTGTACCAAATTTCAAGTCAATATCTTAAACGGTTCCAGAGTAAATGTGCGCACAAAAAAAAGTTACAGACAGACCGACAGACAGAAAATTTTTTCGCTCAAACCTGAAATCTCGACGTTTCTTGACATTTTAAGCGTATTTGAACAATAAAATTTTTTAAAAAATTTTTTGTCGTTACTATACTTCCACTGGATATGGAAGTAAAAGTCCCCTAGTCTGCCCCGTCGGCTTCCCTGTTTTTGCAGAGCAACAAGGGCCTAACTCGTGGAAATTGCAGAGCTGACTACAAAGAGCAGCAGAAATGTTGTTACTGATCCGATTTGAGTCGAAATGATCATAAAAGCTTCGAAGTGAGGAAAGCAACGACCGGTGTAAAGTTTGTATTTCAGATGTTTCTATGCATATTTTGTTAATAATTTTCCACTCTTTAGCAGCGAAACTAGCAGCGAAAAAAAATTGTTTTTATTGCATTTTTGAATACATATATCGTAGGTGATGATAATATCAACATTTTTACCAACAAATTATGACCAAAGAGCTAATAAGAAGGTTATTAGCCTCAAATTCTCAAAATAATTTTGACGACCAAGGCGTATTTTTCAGGTAAAACTCTTATTAAAAAAAAAATAGTAACCTGGCCTTTTCGGACCATTTTAATCGAAAGGTAGGCTCTTTAGCTTTAATTAAAAAAAAATTAAGTCCCTAGTACATCTAACATAGAAGTTAGCCGCGAAACGACAGCGTTTTCGCTGCTAGAGTGTAATTTCTCAAGCAATATGTTATTAAACAAAAATTGAATAGCCTGGCCCATTTCAGACCACTTTCAATCAGAGGGTGAGTTCTTTAGCTTTAATTAAAAAAAAATCAAGTCCCCAGTGCATCTAATATAGAAGTTAATCGCGAAATAGACGTTCACACACTCAAAGAAAATGATAGGTAAATTCAACCAAAAAGAGCATATGAAATCGCGCCTATCTAGTTTCATAGTTAAATCAATCATTAAAGAATAGTCATACAACTTTATTTGTTTTCGTAAACAAATAGTAGTTTAATAATCATATCTTCTTGTAACAAATTAAATAGTACAATCACATTTTTTTATGTTCACTAACCATTTTCAATTTGGTCTACAATTAAATAGTTCAACGACTTTGTTTTTTGTTCACCAACTAATTTTTAGGTTGATCTACACTTTATTTTTATTACATGATGAAGTTTTTTTTGGTTAGTCAAAATCTCAGTATTGAGACATCAAACCACCCAAACTAAAGATTAGAGATCGTTTATAAGATCCATTTAAATATATCGATGATCCCTGAGAGAATTTGAACACTGCAATCATGTTATTAATTTTCTATAAATTCATAAGAGCATAAGATAATGCATGGTTGATTATTGTCAGTGATTTGTATGTGGCGTCATCTGGGAATAATTTCTGTAATAGACTACGTGGTAAGCAAGCAAATTTTATGGTAATTCTTTTAGAACTTCTAGAAGACGACAATAATATTGGTTTGTCTACCAAGTACAATAGTACAGCGAACTAATACTGGGTTAGAATTACAATTCGATAATAGTTAAAAATAAAATATACTATTATCTAGTTTAATTTGACAGAATTCAACAAAATAATAGTCAGACGAACAAAATAATAGTCTTATTCATCTATTTTTTAAGTTAATGTTTGTTTTGTTGTACGACAACTTTTTATTAATTAAAATAACAATCACCTCTTGTTTAAAAATACCATCAATATAGTTTGGTTTAACAAAATTAACGATATTGTTAGTTAACCATTTTTTTTTTGTTGAATTTACCCATACTATTTCTTTGAGTGCACCGTTTTCGCTGCTAGCACACTAAAATAAAATGAGGACTATTAACCTATTAACTATTAATCGATGTAAATGACACGATAACCAAATTTTTAAATGGGACAACCTGTATTCTATTGCATATTTGCATCCTGCTGGCTAAAATGCATATGATCTGACCCTCAAATATTGTTTTAATTTTCAAAAAATAGATTTTTTAATGTTTAGTTTTAATAATAGAAGGCCGCGATTTTACCAAAATTGTTAAAAATTGGTCTGTAAGCACCTTTAAAATATTATCTCTTCAGATATTAACATTGAACACGATTTATTCTTCATTAAGTTCAACGATATAGGTTTTTCAAAAAACTATTTTTTTTTAAATGGAACCCCTACTCTAAGCTACCTTCATTCTAAATTTGGTGCTTTTATCCGCTAAATAACTGTAATCTTGAAATAAAGCTCTAACCGACCCCACTATTTGAGAGAGGAAACAGATTCGGTTTCCGAAACGTCAGCAAAATACGTTATTTTTATATTTCTATTCTTATTCATTATTTGTCAAAAAAACGCCCTCTAACTGCTCCTTTGATGTAAAAGTCATAGACGTAGAAGTTATTTTCCAGTAAAATACTGGTTAATTGTATTATTTTGTAGATTTCACTGACAATACATGTGGCAGAGATAAGAAACAGAAAAATGAAATATGATTATCATAAAATAATAGAGAATTAGCAAAAGAAAATCATTTTTAGTCTGCCTTTTTATCTCTGCTGGAATGCATAACTGGAATTATAGATTGTTGATCGAAGCATTTAGTTAAAATTGCTGCAGTTGTTTGTTATTTATCATTATCATATATATCGCATATTTATCAAATATAATAAACCTGCACACGGGGCGGTGACCTGGGAATGAATAGATTTAATTTGTACGTAGACTAAATAAAAAACTGTACAGAGGGGCATAACCAAAAGATGAAAATATTCATGATACCCATACAGGGAAAATTGCTGCAAAAATATATATAGGCAGGCACCTAGAACACTATTTCGGAATAATTCCTGGAAAAATAGATTAAGTAAATTTTTTACATTTTTTATACAGAGCTTCGTCATCCTGAAAATTTCGCACTTTTCACAGTTTATTTTTCTGCAAACCGTGCACAAAATGGATTGTAGCTACTGGACGATTTACTGGAGAAGACAGATATATTAAAATATTCTAAATATCGTAAGTGCTGTCGACATTTTGATAGTGCAATATATCTAAATCCATTTGAGAAATGTCTTATTTTGTGCTGTTCGTACGACTCAAAATTATTTCCACATCCAGTGGAAGTATAGTGACGACAAAAAAAAATCTGAAAATTTTTATTGTTCAAATAGGCTTATAGTCTGGGAGGTAGCGTCAAATCTAATTACATCATTTCAACAAAGCTCAAGCGTGGGAGGCTGAGCATTTGGTAATTTTTTTTTCTCAATCCAACAAAGCTACAAAACTATAAATAGTTCATTTATGTAATATAAATGAAAAGAAAATGTGTCAGCTGCAGAGGATAAGGAGCAAAGGATTCAATATGTATGAAAAATTGTCAGCTGACAATACCATGGGACAAAATCTGTCAGCTAGGCCTTTTATTAATTATTGTAAAGCTGAAAATTTCCAGGATTCTAGTTTTGGTCCAGGACAAGACGTACCAAAAGGTCCCCTACTCTCCACCGTCGGCTTCCCTGTTTTTCGGAGCAACAAGGGCCTAAGTCGCAAAAATTATAAAGCTGGCTATAAAGTGCAGCAGAAAGGTTGTTACTGGTCCGATTTGGGTCGAAATGATCATAAAAGATTAGGAGAAGCATATCCGTTCGTATTTCAGATGTGCCATGCATATTTTGTTCATAATTTTTCGTTCTAGTTCTGTCAAGATTTCAAAAATTTAAAAAAATTCCGAAATGGCGCCATTGCGGATAAATGATGACTCGGAAGGGAAAACGTGCGCCAACAAACATTTCTCTTCATACTTTGGGTTTTCCAACTGGTTATGGATGGGAAGAACATGATGAGAAGTATATTTTCAAGTGCTTTCAAGGCGATCAATTACCGAAAATTGAAAGTATCAAAAATGAGAGCGAGGAAATTCCAAGTATTCTATGCTATAATCTTTTACTTCTTCATCAATTCTTTTTTTATTCACTTCAATGATTTTCAGTATTTTTCTGCAGATTTTTGTGAAGACGAAAATGAGAACGATGACGCTCGAGAATCTGAGGAAAATCTAGATTTGGAAGCCATACAGATAGCACTTCCGAAGAGGAAGATAATTTAGAATAAGTACAGCAGTGAGAGTGATTCAGATGAGAATTGATTTGTTTTATTCGTACTGAATGTGCCAAAATTATTTAATCCTCACTATTCTCAATCAATGATTGCAATCTCTAAGTATTCTCTAATATGTGTGACTAATATTTCATACAAATATGATTTTCTTTCAAGTTTTATACGTTAACTGGGGCATTAAAGATACCATACGCGGTCGGCTGACAATTCTTAATAGTTTTTTTTATCGCAAACTATCATATATATGAATTTCAGCTTTGTTGAAATAACGAATTTTCACGTGTTTTTCATACATATTGGCAACCTTCGCTCCTTACCCTCTGCAGCTGACACATTTTCTTTTCATTTATATTACATAAATAAACTATTTATAGTTTTGTAGCTTTGTTGACGAAAAAAAAAATATTTTACCAAATGCACAGCCTTCCACGCTCTTAACCCAATAGTGCCTATTGTATGATTTATCATACAGAGGTTAGGTTGTCTCTAATGAAGTGTAAATAAATCGAGTGTGATAAATTCAGTGATTTTACTCATCTAAAGTGTTATTTGCATATATAGACAATAAGCTTAGGACAAAAATACGATTGTTTTATACTTAAATAAGTTATAACCGAGCGTTCTATAACCAGTAAATTTCTACGTAGCAGAAAATGAGCTCACGGTAAGGTTATGTTTCACAATTTTCATTTGGATGTAATTTATTTAACTTTTATTCATGTAATAATTCTTTATACATATTAGAGGATGTACTTATACCATTTCATAGTCATATCAACTCTTTCTGTAATTGCAGCAGCGGAAAAAATTTTCCGTTTGATATATCATACGGTAGGCAGATGGGGGGGGGGGGGATTAATGTTAGTTTTGTTTCAGAACTTCTTTTTCATTGGATAAGGCTATGGAGCCTCATTTTGGCCGTAACAATATGGAGCAATTTATAAAGGGAAAGCCAATTCGCTATGGCTTTAAATTTTGGTGCCTCACAACCCCCCAGGGGTACTTATTGAAATTCAACCCCTACACGGGCAGTGGGGATAAAATCAAGGGTAAAACTTTGAGGTCCAGTGATACCGAGAAACTTTGTATGAGATATATTCCCCCGCATTCGACCATATATTTGGATAATTTTTTCAACTCCTTACTACTACTACTTGAACTTCTGCAAAATAATGAAATTCAATGTATTGATACCATATAGAGAAAGCTCCTTTAAAAGAGCTGCAAAAAGAAAAACGAGGGACTTCTCATACTCTGATTGACTCTAATAGTGGTATTCAACTCACCAGATGGCATGACAATAGTCAAGTGAATATCGCGACCAACATGAAAAACAAAGACATTTGTTTGACAGAAGGCACGTGCAAAAGATGGTCTAAACAACAAAGGAAGCAAGTTGATGTGGATCAACCGACACTTATGAGTCTCTATAACCAAGGATTGGGAGGTATGGATATGTTCGATAAAATGAAAGGACTCTATCGTATTCGAATCAGATCTTGCAAATGGTATTGGGCAATGATTCACTTTTGCTTGAATAATAATAATAATAATAATAATAATTTATTTTATCCAAGAGATCATTTACATGATATAGGACATGTCAAAAATAAAAAAATAGTATCTGAAATATCAGATAAAATTAAGATAACAATGTCAATAGATAAAAATATAAAATACATATATAGGGTATAACAAATTAAAATAAAATTTTACAAAATATAAAACTACAAACTATCATTAAGGTACTCATCAACGGAGTAATATGCTTTACTTTTCAGTAAATGCTTTATTTGTATTTTAAAGTTTTTTTCATCGATAGATTTGTACGAATTAGGTAGCTTATTGTACACTTTAATTCCCAGATATTTTGGGCTGTGCTCATATAATGCTAATCTATGATGCGGAATTTCCAGGGTATGATTATTTCTCGTGTTATATATATGATTTACATTAATGGTCTTATTATTTAATTGTGATCTGGCATATACCAATAGATTAAGAAGGAATAAGCAGGGTAGCGTAAGAATGGATCGGTAGTCAACATGTGGCTTCTTTATCGTTTAGTCTATCCAAAAGTGTCCCTTCTGCAGTTTTTGAGGAGAATTGATCTCACAACTTTAACTGCCCCTGAACATTTAGCTGGCCCCAAACCAAAATGTAGTAGGAATATATTGGTCAGGACAAAACTCATTACCTGATCGACAAAATTGCTACACAAAAACGTTGTGGGTATTGTGGCAAATGTACAAAATTTTCTTGTGTCAAATGTAACATAGGATTACATCCAGACATATGCTTTCGAAGATTCTATGTGATATATTCTGCTACTGTCTCTTAAATTTATTGAATATTTTGTATTATAATAAATAAATTATCATTATTTTTATCGTAGGATTTCGATAAAACGCAGTATTCACTTTAAAAGCATATAAAACCAGCACTCTGTATAATTTCCATGACAAATATGGACTTTTTGGAAAGGGGCCACAATGGGCTTTCCAACTGTGGAAAAATATATACAGTGTTCCATTTGAAATAACAAAGTTGACCATAATAGTGTTCTTGTTTTATTTTAACCTAAAAGTCATGATTTAGTCACGGTAAAGTAGATTTCGCCATAAGAGCTATTTCATAACTAGTAGGTAATAATGCAGCCACAAAAATCAAAAAGAGAGCCAAATGAGTTGCGCATGCGTTATGGGTTATGGCCATTTGGCTCCAGTTGCGTTTTGATGACCAAGATATGATTCCCCATTTTCGTCACCAGTACCTACGTCTTCAGAACGTAATAATTCAGTTTTACTAATCGCCACTATAACCAAATAACTATCCTTTTTAGCTACTGTAACGTGATGATGACCAAAATACAACTACTTGTGCTACTTGGGCCAGTTCGAAAGTTATATAGGTTTAAAAAGGGTCAAAATATAATGGGACACCCTGTATCTTGTACACTTGTGTACAATGAATAAGTTGATGTCTTTTTGACCTTCTTTCCAAAAAATGCATGGTACACAGGTAGATCTATATTAAAATTTCTTACTGTACAAGTTAATACAGGTAGGTAATAATTGAGGAAACCTTGTGTTACAAAAAACCATATTCCCATACGCTAATGAAATTGACAAATATGAACGTACTACAAATATACTTAGGTAAATAAACTCAACAAATAAGGACGTGTTTACATCATGATGACTCCACATGTATTTGTAAGAAATTATTGATCTGCTGAGTGGGTATAGTAGATTTAAACATCAGCTCTCAAAATATAATAATTAATAAAATAGTTATTTTTAAGAATCGAGTAAAAATCAAAAAGTTTGGTATGTAACGACTATCGTGTAATCGGTGCATAATACATTTTGTCCACGACTGTTATATAACATACTAATTATACTTGTGTTTGTTCAATCATAATTATATACATTATTCACTATTACCAGTGATTAATCATTAATCACTATCTAGGAGTGATTAATGATTAATCACTGGCAGGTACTTCTTTAATTTGAGTGCAATCTCGTAACTTTTTAGTACAATTTATGGCTAGTTTCTGAAACGTTAAATGGAATTATTCGTTAACAGTCACAGCTACAATTGTGTGAACAATTTTACTGTTATTATGAAATGTATGAATAGATAACTTTATTAAATATTTCAGAAACAGGCCCTTTTTAACCGATTCATAAAATTTAAAAAAGGAGAAGGTTCTAAATTCGACCAGTATGTATGTTTTTTTTTATATATTGTTCCATGTTATACCCCCAGAGACATCTATGAGCGTCCCCTCTAAGTTCAAAAGGTAGACAGTAAACAGAAAAGCTAGTTGGTTGGTTCGGCTGTCGGCCCAGAGATGGCGCTCAGTGTCATAATCTGGACTTCTGGAAATATCTAGAGAGTGATGACATCATGACAGAACATTCTAGACCTCTCCTCTTTGGGTATACAAAGGAATGGACAAGCTGTGTGTGGACAGTCTAGTTAACAGTGTTAGTTGATGTACAGCTCAGACAGTTAGAGAAGTAGACCAAGTGATCAAGTGACTGAATAATTGAACTAGTACTCGGTATAGTAAAGTAATTAATTGTTGTAATTATTACGTAAGTTAATAAATTAGTATTTAGTGTTACTCTAGTGTTGTAATTTTCGGATCTACGATACAGGGTGTTTACAAACAATATATTTATTCAATGATTACTCTGGCTTTGACGGAGTCGCCGATGATATCAATTAAAAATTTAGTTCTCAATTTAAAATAATGATAATTTTTCACAAACAACAGGGTATTACTATAACTTCCTATCATGTCATGTACCATTACGCAACGAAAGAGAGCCTTGCATAGAGGTGAATCAGCTGAAGAATGTTTTCTACGAGCAGGCGCGGATTTATGGGGGGGGTAATGGGGTAATTACCCCCCCCCAAGGATTCTCTAAATCATCAATTTTTGTTTTAAAATGGTATGATTTTTGTTAATTTTGGGAAGAAAAAAATTTTAATAGGGTAATTACCCCCCCCCCCCCAAGAAATTTTCATTTTAAATTTTTTAGAATGAAAAAAATTTTTTTCTGCTCTTCAAAAAAATTGATGAAAATTTTTTTTTCGGATTTCTCCCCGCCGCTCGTCAAAAAAAATTTTGGGGCGAAAAATTTGTTTTCAGATTTCTCCCCCCCCCCCCCGCTCTTTTTGGATTTCTCCCCTCCCCCCCGTTCTTCAAAAAAATTTTAGAGCGAAAAATTTTTTTTCAGATTTCTACCTCCCCCCCGCTCACCAAAAAATTTTGGGTTCAGTGTTACCCCCCCAAGCTCAAGGTCCAGATCCGCCCCTGTTATTGAGAAACGTTGAGTGAATACGTTGAATAATTTGCTTTTACAAACAAATTACACAGCATGCTCTCGCTCATGTCGCTGTTTTCTATGCTGTTAATGATGACGATTTCATTGCATGATGGTTTCTAATTGAGATGCGATAATGCCAGCAAATTTTTTGTAGATTTATTTTGGCATCAGCCACCTCCACTACCACCCCACGGGAAATTTGGATATGGAAGAAGTGATTCCATTTTCCATTTCACACCAAGACAAGTGTACAGATTTGCTCACAATATTTTCCTTCACTATGTAGAAGTTAAATAAATAAGAAAAGCTGCTAAAAGGGATGAAAAACAATTTTTTTCCAAAAAAAATTTAATTTGGCAAACCGTTCTTTTGACAAATAACCTACTCAATAAAATGTAAAGACGAAATTGTATGATAAAAAAAATGTCACTCAGTTTTACAAATACCTGTCTACCTATTAATGGGAAGTAGCAAAAAACTGTACCTTATTACGAAATGTCAGTTTGAAGTCGGCCCAAAAAAAAATTACTAATTTAAAAAATATGTTTGTACCGACTTCAAATTTGATATTTGGTAATAAGGTACAGTTCTTTGCTACTTTCCACTAATGAATAGACAGGTATTTGTAAAACTGAGTGAAATTTTATTTATTACTTTTTAGAGATACTTTTTGAAAATTTGTTTATCATATAATTTCGTTTTTAAATTTTACTGAGTAAGCCGTTATGTGTCAATGTGTCAAAAGAACGGTTTGTCAAACTAAACTTAAACGTCAACGTTATTTACAATAATTTTACATATTACTCAAAAAGAGTAATATAATTAAATAAGTGGATACGGACAGTGAAAGCGAGATTTTTTTGACTGCCAGGGAAGCTGCAGAAATCGCCTCATTAAACTTGTTCGAAAAATCGAAAAAATTATACATGATGGGGTATGAGTCAGTAAACAATTTAATAAAATATATTTAATAGTTGTGGACAAAGTATAATATTCTACTAGCATATAATGGTTACTATTCACTCTGGTGATTTACGACACTCGCCTGCGGCTCGTGTCTTAAACTTCACCCTCGTGAACAAGAGCCATCATTATATGTTCGTTGAATAATATACTATTACCCACGACTATCGTATAGTCCTTGCATAACACATGTAACAACGCTTTTGACCAATCAGGAACTAGCAATTTTCATAACCAACGGGCAAGTCCATTATTTCTAAGGGAGAGTTCATGTTTTCATGTTTGACGTCTTAGACGACAAGGCAAAGTTTTACTGTAAAATAACTTTACTTTTTAAACTTTAAACAATTTAATGTCGAGGATAATGTATAGTATTCTGCTCGTGTACAATGGCTATTACACGCTCGGATAATAACCTTAGTAGTTTAGTAAATATATCGATTTGAGAGAAAGTAGTCCTCGGGCGGTTCTTTTTATCATATTTTAAAATAAAATTGATAATCTCAGGTTCCTTCAAACCTGAGATAATGTATGTTTCAATTTTGATATCTTCTATATCTTCGTCATTTGAACAATAAAAATCAACATCAACTTCTACTCCTTTATTTATTTATTATCTAGGCGTTTGCAGCAAGGGCGGATCTGGACCTTGAGTTTGGGGGGGGGGGTAACACTGAACCCAAAATTTTTTGAAGAGCGGGGGGAGATGTCCGATTTTTTTCGTCCCAAAATTTTTTTGAAAAGCGGAAAGCAAAGATCCGAAAAAATTTTTTCATCCTAAAAAATTCAATTTTACAAGGAAAGTTTCTTGGGGGGGGGGGGGGGTAATTACCCCATTAAAAAAAATTTCTGCCAAAAATTAACAAAAATCATAACATTTTAAAACAAAAGTTGATGATTTACAGAATCTTGGGGGGGGGGGTAATTACCCCGTTACCCCCCCATAAATCTGCGCCTGGTTTGTAGTAAATTTAATATATTATTAAATAATATCCCGTTTACCTATTCTATAAATATAATGTGTCCTTCGCTATTAACGCCATTATTAATTATTATTACACATTTTATAACGTAATTACAATTATAGAGCTAGAAATAATTCTGAATGCTAATTCGATCTTTGTCTTACGTCCGAACTCGTGCGCAATTTTTTTAACATCATGCCTGCCAAATTTTTCCACTCGACATATCTTAATGAAACATGAAATACTCATAGTTTTAAAGCAACAAAAATATGCAATGCGACGTTCTCCAAAAGTAACAGTTTTAATTTTTTTATCTGCAACAGAAATTGAGTGATATAGTGATTACAAAAGATCGGATCTCTTCAAGGCGTTTATGCACTTTTCTCTTCGCAGTTTTGATTGCGATTGCAAACTTGCTTTTCTTTGGTGAAAGAGATGGCGCCCTGATTCAGTTTTTGCTTATATCTCTCTAACCATTAGCGATATCGAAATTATGTTTATGTAAAAAATGAAGTATATAAAATATTCTACAAAAAATGTTATATGCATTTTTTTCGCATCTGTTATTACACTCTTTGGAAATAGGAGAGCAAAGAGTATTTTGCATTTCATCGACACATTTCAAAAATTGTAAATATCGCTCGTAGAGAAAAAAATTATGATATCACTGTGTTAGTCATGGAATTCGCAACAACTTTTAAAATGTCCGCCATGGGTTGGTCTTTCTGTCAGTCTGTTCGTCTGTATGGCTGCCCATCCGTCTCTCACTTGTCTTTTAAGCTAAATAACTTAAGAGAGAAAAGTCCGGTTTTATTGAAATTTGGAGAGTATATTAGTGTTAGCTAGGGGAGGAACCCCGGCGTTTTTTAAAATAATCGCTCAGTAAATGAAAAGCTTATGAAACATTTTATAAAAAAAAAATACATGTGAAGAGTGGTAAACAATCTACATCTCAACGAATTTAAGGAAAAACTACTGCACAATACATGTAATCGTCTTTGTATAATGAAAACTATATTTAAAAATGTCTACTACAATAGTTGACAGCACAGTTCAAAAAAGTAAAGAAAAACTGTGAATTTCAAAATAAAAACATTGAAATATTGTTGTGTGCCCTCCAATCTCGTCGGCTGTTATATGGTGCACGGGCCTTACGCAGTATCGGAAAGTGTTTCTTTTGGGTACGGCAATAAGAGCAAGCGAGAGCAGCAACTCTTGAAGGGGTGTGTCACTGTTTGTTTCTGCTAGAATACTGGTAGACGTCTTTATTGTGGGTGGTCGGTCAACACCGCAACGCCAAACGAAGGACTTTCCGATACTGTATAGATTTGTGTGTTTTTTAAATCAAACAACTGTGGTGGGTTACACTTATTCTGGTTAAATATCCTGCTTCTAAATAAAACAAACATGTTATTCAGTTCGCTCCACAGACTCGAAACGAGTCGAAACTTGGTTTATTTGTTCCTTGCTCATTTATGGCTTATCCGCAATTTATTTTTTTTACTGTATCCTATAAGCCTTGTATTGTTGATATTTACTTGGAAAATTTTAAAATCGTGCGTACCTTTATTGTACCTTCACCACAAAAAATTGCATACAAGGAAAAGTGGTAGAAAACATCATTTATGACTATAGAAATTAAGTTATAAAAAAGAGTTTTCCGACAAATCCATCCAGGTCCAGTGACTTTTTTCGTCAAATATCCCAGAAGACAGAGGAAACTCTATAGCAAAATCTCCAAAAACTTGCAAAATGAATAACTTCTTTTTAATGAGGTCGTGAAAGTGTATAGAATAATATCCTGTTCTGTATCCGCTCGGATACAGAACATAAAAAAAAGTGAAGAAAAATGTTTTTTCATCCATTTTTTCAAAATTTTTAAACTAAGTTAGGGTAGGAAAAAATAAACAATACAGGTGAATAGACCACGTGTCTCTGAACAAAAAATGTAATAAAATTTATCGCTAAAGCCACGGTATTCCTGCAAAAAATAGTGAAGTAACTATGTCACTCTGCGCGGCCAAGCGCACGGTTCAAAATGCATACTATGGAACCTCTAAAAATTCTTAGCAGTTCTAACTAGTAAAATAAAACTTTTTTCTCTTTCTGATTACACATTTTTAACATTCTTCTTAGTGAATAAGAGGATAAATAGTGAGTATGGAAGGAAAACATATAATTATGAAAGCATACACAGACACCACACATAGCCGCTGAATCGAAGCAGATCTGCCGAGCCGTCACTCGCATGAATTTTACCTGCCTTTACTGTATTTTTTTTTATTACAGGTACACCTATCCACATTTCAACTATATCCAATGGATTTCTTATACACTTGTTAATGTATTGGAAAAGTTCCAGAATTTATATTCAAAACTATAGAGAGTTATAAGAATTAGATCGTGAAAATCGCTATTTCTGATCATGATGGGATTGATCATATTTTCGAAAAATGCATATAAGTAAACGAATTTGTGTTTGAACATTCGAAAAGTACAATTTTTTTTCGAAATAGTGATATTTTATTTTTTCCAATAGGTCAAGTTCTCGGCAAATTACAGCCTCCAATATACAGTGTGTATCCGGTTGGAGTTGACAAGAGGAAAAACATCTTTATTATTGATTTTACGACGAAGTCATTCTTTATAAAAAAATTCTGCTTGTCGAAAAAATGAATTTACCATATAAAAATCTTAGATCAGATGTACCGGGTGTTAATAAATTAAGAAAACATCAAAATGCCTCAAGAGAGAAGTACCTTTATTTATTATTTTGGACAAAATGTTTATAAAACAAAGTTGTTTATAATCCAAAATAAAGCCTAAATACAAATTATGAAGTCTAAATTTTGACTTTTACATTTATGTCGACTTACATTTTTTTTCAAACATTAACATAATATAATAACATTAACTTCAACGATTGTGGAAAACAATTTATTCTACATAGCCTCCTCCAACTTCAACACATTTCTCCATCCTTTTAATAGATTCACCATAGACCCTACGGTTGGTTGAGGGTACATTCACTTCATTCACCGCGTCTTGTATTCGTGCTTTTAGTGTTTCTCGATCATGCGGCAGGTCATCTGCATAAACTTTCTGTTTTAAAACACCCCATAGAAAAAAATCCATTGGTGTAAGGTCTGGTGATCTTGCAGAAAAATTAATTGGAGCATATCTTCCCATCCATCTGGCTCCGAAGTGATCTGTCAACCACTGCCGTACCAAAACTGAGAAATGAGGTGGGCAACCGTCTTGCTGCCAAAAAATGTTACGCCTTACTTCCGGTTACAGAGTGTTTATAAATGGCAATACAAAGTTTTCCAAAAGGTCCAAATAAACATGCTGATTTAAATTCTCTTCTAAGAAATATGGACCAACGATTCGATCATAAAATATCCCACACCATACATTCACTTTTTTATAACGTTGACTTCGTTTGTGAATGACATTGTTTGGATTTTCAAAAGCCCAATAACGACTGTCTTGTGATGAAACGTGGCCATTGGTTACAAAATGTTGCTTCGTCAGTAAAAAAAAACATTCTGTGAAAACTTCTGTCTACGAGGTAATTCTCACCGACCCATAAACAAAAATCCAATCTCTTCTCTTCATCTCCATTTTCAAGTGTATGTCTGTACCTTGGCTTAAACGGTCGAACTTTATTTTCCATATAAATTCTCTGTAAATGACTTACTTCCAGTCTTTGTGAGCGTTTCCGTAAAGATAATTTCGGGTTTTCTATTACTGAATTTATTGCCAAAAGTGTTGCCGCATCGTCTTCATTGTAATTTTTCTTGGGTTTTTTGACATCCAATACAGATCCAGTTTCATTTTTTTTACAAGTTTGCGCAATGATTGGAGCGATACCGCTGTGTTAGGGAACTTTTGGTGGAAAAGGTTAATTGCATATCGATAAGAGACGTCTCCAATCCCAAATTATTTCATGTTTGGTAAACATTTTTTAAATAATCAACAGAACACTAATAAATGTAAGATAGTAATATTCTACACAATGTCACAATGACATTTGTCAGTTCAATATTATCGACAGCACACTCTGTTTCTTAATTTGAATTCTTATTCATATTAATAAATTCAACGTAAAAAAGATAAACACAATAAAAATATAAAAGTCAAAATTTAGACTTCATAATTTGTATTTAGCTTTTACCTTCGATTATAAACAACTTTGTTTGTTTGTACCTTGACTTAATTTCAAAATTTTGAAAAAATGGATAAAAGATTTTTTTTTTCACTTTTTTTTTATGTTCTGCATCCGAGCGAAATGTAAACTTTTCAGGATATTATTCTATACACTTCCACGAACTCATCAAAAAAAAGTTATTTATTTTGCAAGTTTTTGGAGGTAAATACCTTCAACGACTGTGCTAAAAGTGCACTGCACTAATCTGGCAACGCTGCCAAACGTAGAGGTAAAATACCGGGCGAGCAAACAGCCAGGCAGTTTGTCACAAAATATTCAGTGTTCGGCGTTCAGTGTACACTCAGTTTCGCGTCGAAAGGTAGACAAACCGGCGACAAGTGCATGAACCTAAATTTATTCGAGACTGTCAACAATACATAAATTTAATAGTTTTGATACAAACTAACGTTATAAATAATCGCTTCATCGCCAGGAGGTGTCCATAGGTGAGTGTATTCAACTTTTGTGTGTGAATTTTTTACCTTGCAACATTTCGTTATCGATAGATAACCACCATGAGTAAATACAAAAAAAAACCGTTTACATACCAACACAACTGGTATGAACATGTAAATACTTTAATTAGTAATATTGCTGTTAATAAACCGAATGAGTTAGGTCGATAGTTTTATGTAAGGTTAAGTTGTGGAACCACGTTGTGGTTCGCAAAGTGATATATTTGCCATCTGTGTCGCGTTTTTGTTTGTGGCGGCTGCGACGGTTCAGTGGATGTGCCTGATTATTGTTTACCTTCCAAATGTAAGTACCAACATGTATTTTGTAATAGTAGTGCATGTGGAAAAGAAATATGGAATTAATAAGTTTTAACATTTTCTTTCCTAAATTAACTTAACTGGAACAAGGGCAATGCATTTAACATTCAAATTAAGTTCATTGGACTAGACTGAGGAATTAATTACTCAGTTAGCGAGTCAAAACAATTTGTGAAATTGATTAACGAACCATTGCAGTTTTCACTGTATTATGATTATGAAGACATACTTGATATTTTTTATTTATTTATTCAAATATCGTAAATAAACAACCGAAGCGCGCTGGCAGCAAAGTAAAATATATTCCTTCAAACATAATAAATAGTATAGGACTAGTCTTAATAATAATAATAATAATAAATCGTCTTCATTTATTTTTCTGTCTTGGCGGAGTTCAGATTAGCTTCTCTACCACTCGACCAAGACAATTCATTCAATAAATAATTAACATTTTTATGCAATTCTATATAAAAAAAACCGCTGCCCAAGGAATCACTACTTTCACGTCCAGATTCTCTCACTCACAACGAAAAAACTTTGTATGTGAAAATAATTGTTTATGGAACTTTAATAATATAATATTTGAAATCCTCTACCCCAAAAACCCATAAAACGATACCCCACATCGGTAGTGGGGTGAGGGATGGTGATAGGAGGGTGATAGTGGGGGGTGGATGAAGTAAAAAAATATTTTGAGGTTTCTGGTTCCTGTACATACACTAAATCACAATTTTTTTTCATCCCCTTTAATAAGGGGGTGGGGGTGGTAATAGAGGTAGCTAATGCCAAAAATTTTTTTTGAGACCTTAGCTTCTCTTGTATATACTAAATACCAATTTTATGGACTCTTACCTGCTTGATTAACCTATTTACCCCAAATTTACCCCAATTTACCCCCCCTTCGACGGAGCAAGATGAAAATATAATCTAGTTCTAGATCTCGTTAATGTACATATGTGTACCAAATTTCAAGTCAATATCTTAAACGGTTCCAGAGTAAACGTGCGCACAAATAAAAGTTACAGACAGACAGATCGATAGACAGAAATTTTTTTCGCTCAAACTTAAAATCTCGATGTTTCATGACATTTTAAGCCTATTTGGACAATAAAAATGTTTTAAATTTTTTTTGTCGTTACTATACTTCCACTGGGCGTGGAAGTAATACAGAGCAAAAAATACAAGTGTTCATATTTAAAATAGAAAAAATACTGAATCATTGTATTCCTAGATACAACTTTTTTGCGTTGCTTTTAAAAGAACTATGTAAAGACAGTGGTTTCAATTCCTCTGGCATAAAATTGTAAGTGGTTGCAGCGCTTGATAAGCGAAAGATTGTTGGAATAAGGCAGAGGTATGTTGGGGGATGGTAAGCTGATTTGTAAGTCTCTAAGGTTCTATTCGTATGTATGTTCTCGGAAGTAATTTACATGATAAATAATTTATTAGGAATGTGTGTTGTCACAAGTTTGTGAATAAAAACATTCAAAATGAAGATTTCTACGATTGAACATTTTAAACCATTTAATATCATTGATAAATGAAGATGTATACATGAATTTTGCACTTTTTGTATTCGCCTGGAAGTGTAAGATTCTAAAGACAATAAACAATATCAAAATAATTAAAGATTGACAGTATCATCAGTGAGTCACAGAGTGTAATTTTAATATTTCGCGTAAGGCAATGACGATTAGCATATACATTTTTTAGTAAATAATACGATTTTCTAACACGTGCGTTAACATGGTCTATGAACCTAAGCTATATTTAATCCTAAGCATTTTATTTCATCCTGATAGTCCAGGCTCTGACCATCTACCAGGATGCACACATTGTTTATGGCCCTCTCTTTAGCAGCCAATGATTTTTTGGTATTTTAACTAACTTGCGAATTTCCTCGTTAAGACAAATTTTCATTTGCAGACATTTTTCAACGCTAGCAGAGAAATATAAATTTGTGTCATTTGCATAAAAATCAGAAGGAAACATTTAAAATCTAAGGTATACATGATCAAAAGTAGTGGTGCCAAGATAGATCCCTGCGGAGCTTCGTGGATTATATTTTTAGTGACTGGCAGTCTACTGTTACTGATTACTTGCTGATTTCTATCAGTTAGATGTGACTTAACTAGTAGTCCAGGGAATTAGCATTTGACCTGTACAAAATTAGTAAAAAATCTGAATTTTTGCACACCTTCTTTGAGTTGTCTCAAACCCAAATCCACAAAAATCCCAACATAGCTATCCAAGATATTGAAGGTCAAAGTTTTTTGCAAATATCTCTTGTCCTATGCATCGGATGACCATGAGGTCATGTGAAAGTTGTAGGGAATTAAATTATCTACAATTTGTCTTTTTTATTTTTTACCAACCCTCCCTCCCTTTTCGAGATATTCAAGGTCAAAGTTTCAAAAACATGGTTTTTCGCGAATATCTCGCGTCAAAAAAATCGGACAGCAATAATGTTAACATGAAAGTTGTAGAGAATTCAATTATCTACAAGATTGGTATTTTGCATTTTTTCTCAAAACCTCGCCCTTTTCGAAATATTCAGGGTGGTCGAAGTTTAGAAAAAAGGGTTTTCCGCGAATATCTCGCTCCCTATGCATTGGACCGCGACGAAGTCTACATACAAGTAGTAGAGAACTTGCATATCTGCAGGACTGGTAAATTAACAATTTCTAAAAAATATATTTTAAATTGCATTCGTTTCCACACCACCCACGAGGTAGAATGCATGGCGCATTTTTTTTTACAAGGTTTCCCCTGTGTATGTAGGCCATGGAAGTTGCGTCGATTATTACATAAGGTACTCTATATACAGTAATCCTACTCTATATTCATTAATCCTACCATATGTACATTAATCCTACTCTTATTACATTAATCCTACTCTGATTCATACTCAACTTCATTGAATTCCAACTGATTCTGTAAACTATCATCATCGCTAACATTATAATCATTACTATCATAAGAATCAGAATCCTCATCATCGGCATTGCTAATTTCATTGTCAATGAATACCGGCCTTCATTTATGCAAAATCTTTAATGATCGTCTCCGTGTCAGTCAATGACAGGACGAGAAGCTTGAGGTATAAGTAGTGAGGTATCTCGTAGCTAAACAAAAACGTTTGTGTTATATTTTTGAATTATTTAGGAGGTTTTAATGTTATTCGACTAATCGGCATTATTACCATTTTAGCTGATATAGATATTATTTGATATTATTTTCCAACGAAAAAAATTTTGCCCTTAGTTTTGGCGCCCCTCCGAGCTGGCGCTCCGGGCAGTTGCCCGGGTTGCCCGGCCCTTAAGCCACCTGTGATTGTCTGTTATTCCTTTCACCGCCACCTCGCTTCGGAGAATATTGTCGATAATAATAATAATAATGCTTCATGTATGTTCAATGCATAGGAAGCAAGATATTTGCAAAAAAACATTTTTTTAAATTTCGACCTTAAATATCTCGAAAAAGGCGAGGTTTTGGAAAAAAATGCAAAATACCCACCAGTCTTGTAGATAATTTAATTCTTAACTTTCATGTTAACTGCATTGCTCTCCGATTTTTTTGGCGCGAGATATTCGCGAAAAACCATGTTTTTGAAACTTTGACCTTGAATATCTCGAAAGGGGGGTGGTAAAAAAGACAACTTGTAGATAATTTAATTCTCTAAAACCTCCTTATTGACCTCATGGGCATCCGATGCATAGGACGCGAGATATGACCTTCAATATCTTGGGTAGCCATGTTGGGATTTTGGTGATTTTTGTGGATTTGTGTTTGGGACACCTTAAAGAACGGCTATGTAAATATTCAAATTTTTACTAATTTTGTCCCGGTTTCCTCCTATTTTTCGGCTAATTTCCCTGCATTATAGGGAACATGCAACTGCAACAATTAAAACACAGGTATCCCAAATGCAAATATGATGTGCGTAAAATAAAGAAAGTATAAAGTATATACATAAAAATACCAATACTATATTTTATTGTTGTTAAAAAAATAATTAACTCGAAATACAAATAAAATAATGATACATAAAAATATTAATAATTACCGCTGTCATTGATAACGTTTTACTTCCCCCGCTTACCAAATTTCCACGTTTCAGACTATGCAGATTACGAGACTTAAGGTTTTTCAATGGCAGTTGATGCTATATAATATTTACAAAAATATTTGAGGGAGAAAAATAATATTTGATACTTAAATAGTTAACGTTATCGCCAATGAATAAATGGAATTTTAGTGAAAAATATACAGAATAAAATAATTAATGAAAAAATGTGTCGTAAGGCAACAATTTTTCGCATATAGTTAACACTACTGTCAAGGCAGAAACCTGCTATGCTTCTAGTGAATAATACAGGGTGTTCCACCGGGAACTGCATCGATAGTTATTGGGAAAAACACGCACCAAAACTTTTTGAAAATTTAGGGAACTAAGTACTAATGTCAGTATGGTCAATCCAAAGAAAATAATTACAAACATTTAGCACTTCCACTTATACTGGAAGTCGATACCAACTTGCTTATTTTAAATGGAACACCCTGTATATTTCGAAGTTTTCGAAGAGAGCCAAAAACATGTAGCATACTCTATCCCTAAACCCAGCCGTTTCAGAGATATTTGATATTTTATAAAAAAATTTGACAGGTGTAACGGTTTGCAATAACATTTATTTTATAATTTTTTTCGCGCAAAAGATCCTCATTTGCTTTTTGGCATGCGGAAAGGTCATAATGTGAGCTACGCTCTACAGTTTAAAGAAATTCAATAATAATATACCAAGTATTCAGTTTTTTACGTTGCGTTTTGTCAACTTCCAACCGCAAAAACTTACCTATACCCATTATTTCTGCTTACATCATTGTTAAAAATTATCATTCTGGGTATTCAGTAGATAACTTTCAAAGAAAAGCATTCGTTTCTTTCATATACAAGTTTGACCAAAATAGAAGATCAACAAGAGTTCCCCCTACGAAACGACTTGTCGACAGAGCTGGGCAAAGTACTCATTTAAACTACTTCAAGTATCAAGTACCAAATAGTTGCATCAAGTATCAATTACTTTTCAAAAAGCAGAATACTTCAAGTATCAAGTACTTCGGGGCAGTATTTGCAATTTTGGGTGTAAGTACTACTTGTACTACTTTAATTAGTCATTTAATTCTAACAAGTACATTTAAATGCTTCAAGTATTCTCTTGTTGTATCAAGTATCAAGTACTATTTAAAAGTAAGATTCTTACAAGTACATTCAACTATTTCAAGTAAGTACTTTAAATTTTTTATTTTTATCTAAACCAATTTTCATGTGTAAATATTTCTATACATTGACATATTTTTTATATTAAGGGCATATTTAAATAATGATACAGTTTTTTGAATTTGTTTTATTTACTTATTTAATAAATGAGAAAATTTTGCTCCTAAATAACATAATATTCCAGTTCATTAATGTATTCTAAAATAACTACACTACAAATTTTTAAATAATTTTTCAGATTTGACAAAATTTCTTGAATATTATAATCTAGGAGATAGCTCGATATATGCGGCCTGGGATATAACATGTTGGCATTGCTGTACTACCTAAGGTACTTGAAGTAGTGATCAAGTACTTTAAATACTTGAATTAAATTGTACCGTACTTTAAGTACTGTAATTTCGTTTACCAAGTACTAAGTACCAAGTACTATTCTAAAATATCGGCAAGTATCAAGTACCAAGTACTTATTCCTTCGGGTGTTTGAAGTAAAATACTTCAAGTAATAAAAGTAATTGAAGTACAATTTATACTACTTTTACTTGCAGTAGTGCCCAGTTCTGCCTGTCGACTTATATCTGTCAAGTAAATATATGTCTTCCTGTCAGTTTTTGACATGAAAATATTTTATATTTATTATTTAATAGTAACTTATGTTTCGAATTGGATTTATATCCTCCTGATGAGTTCCAAAGATAACGAAAAAGATTGTACAATGTTTAGAGGTTTTAATCAATCGAAAACATGAAATACTTCATTTATTGGGACATGCAAGCGGTGAGCGAAATTGTATGCCTTTTTTCTTTGTTCTTTTTAATATTTTTTTACTTTGAAATGTAACAAATGTTTGTGATGTAGTATCCTCTAGGTAGGGCTAGAGATACTAGAAAGAATTCCTCGTAAAGGAGGCTTGTTATAATATATTGGCATGTTCAGACTTGAATCATCAATATATAGAAAGAGTGGTTGTTTTATTGTTTTTCATGCTGAATGTTATATATTTACTTAGTAAGAAAGAAGCCGACAAGTCGTTTCGTAGGGGGGGAACTCTTGTTGATCTTCTATTTTGGTCAGACTTGCACCAATTTCATGCTGAGTGTTAGATATAGTAAGAAAGAAGTTGACAAGTCGTTTCGTAGGGGGAACTCTTGTTGATCTTCTATTTTGATCAGACTTGCACCAATGGTACATGAAAGGAACGAATGTTTTTCTTTGAAAGTTATCTGCTGAATACCCAAAATAATAATTTTTAACTTGTTTAAGTCAAATGGAACACCGTGTATTTTTTTGCATCAAATTATATAAAATTGGATTTCCCCTTTTCCCATGTAAATGTTGTAGGGGCTTCTCTTACGACTTTTAGAAGTATTTGCGATTTTCTTAGAAATTCAAGAATTCTTGGTAATTTATTTTTTCAAATTTGCCATGATTAGAAAAAAATCACTAATGTCAGTCATGCCACCACGTTTAAATTACATCCACGAAGACTTTTTAAACTTGTTTATTATTTATGAATAAGGTAATAAAGAATCAAGAACATAACATTCACTACAGATCAAAAAATAATCTTACAACGAGCTTTTGTCCATTTCAATTATAACGCATTCTAGAAATTGATTGGTAGCAGAATGCTGTTACATAACTTACTTATACGCAACACGTACTGATGATATGTTAGAAGTTTGAAACGGCTCAAAAAGCCATTATCCAATTAAATGTTCATTTTTTATTATTTTCAAAGTCATATTTAAGATATATATCGTTCTATATAATGTTGAGCTGTCAAAAATATATTTTTTTAATAAATGGCTAATTTTAAAAAGATGGAAAAATACCCACCTGCAAAAATGTGTTAATGAAAATGCACATTGGTTCTATAATGTAACTTCACTTACATTATGTAATACCTGTGTCTACTATTATTTTTAAACGATGATTTAATGTTTTATTATTTATTTTTTTATACCAATGCACTGTGAAATTCGCTGGAACAGATAATCACTTAAATAAATTATGGAAAATTACTGGTTACCCAACCGACCTTTTTATATCTAAAAATAATCTTGGAGCATACATTAATAAATTAGGTTGAAATTCCACTAATATATTCGTTTAAGCAAAAAAGGTACATACAACATAACTGCAGACGTAGTCGCTCAAGGAACATTAAATATGGGTGGAAATTTTATCGAATACATTATTTATGGTATTGGTGTATAGATTAGATGGACTGACTGCTTGACATAAATATTTTAATAAACCACGTGCGACGAAAGTGTTAAATGAAACATAAATATTCTTGGAAAGGTGTAGATATAATATAAAAACGAAATTTTGTGTGCACAATTTTTAGGAATATTGTTCTGTCAATCCCTTGGGCAACATATTGTCTATTAGCTGGAAAGAGTCGTTTATTGAACGCATTGAATTGAAACATCGGCTACATCATTCCTCAAAAAACATTTTAATTTATGTTTTTCTGGGGCAAGGTGCAACAAATAGATAGATAGATAGACGATTATTTAACTACTTTACATATACAAATACATTTGTAACATTGATTACTCTGTTATTATCTGTAGATAATATACACATGTATAATATTAAAAACCGCTGCCCAAGGAATCACTACTTCCACATCCAGATTTTTTATCCAAGTCACTCACAACGAAAAAATTTTGTATGTGGAAATAATTGTTTACGGAACTTTAATAATATAATATTTGAAATCCACTACCCAAAAAACCAATAAAACGATACCCCACATCGGTAACGGGGTGGGGGTGGTGATAGGGGGTGGTAGTGGGGGTGGATGAAGTAAAAAAACATTTTGAGGTTTCTGGTTCTTGTACACACACTAAATCACAATTTTTCTTCATGCCCTTTAATAATGGGGTGGGGGTGGTAATGAGGGTGGCTAATGCCAAAACTTTTTTTGAGATCTTAGCTTCTCTTGTATATACTAAATACCAATGTTATGGGCTCTTACCTGCTTGATTTACCTATTTTCCCCAAATTTACCCCAATTTACCCCCCAACCCTTCGACGGAATAAGATGAAAATATAATCTAATTCTAGATCTCATTAAAGTACATATGTGTACCAAATTTCAAGTCAATATCTCAAACGGTTCCAGAGTAAACGTGCGCACAAAAAAAATTACGACCGACAGACAGAAATTTTTTTTTCGCTCAAATTTAAAATCTCGACGTTTCGTGACATTCTAAGCCTATTTGAACAATAAAAATTTTTTAAAATTTTTTTGTCGTTACTATACTTCCATTGGATGTGGAAGTAAAATGAAGTGTAAAATATAATTCAAGTTTTTGCTTTTTAGGTAACTGAGTTACCTAAAAAGCATAAAGTCATAACAAAAAAATAAGATTTGCACTTTGTTATTGCACTTTGACAGCTAGCTGGCAGCCTGTTGACAGCTGGCAATTGTCGAAGTATTGTATTCACATCGTGTATGAACTGAGTTACCTAAAAAGCTTAAAGTCATAACAAAAAAATAAGATTTGCACTTTGTTATTGCACTTTGACAGCTAGCTGGCAGCCTGTTGACAGCTGGCAATTGTCGAAGTATTGTATTCACATCGTGTATGAACTGAGTTACCTAAAAAGCTTAAAGTCATAACAAAAAAATAAGATTTGCACTTTGTTATTGCACTTTGGCAGCTAGCTGACAGCCTGTTGACAGCTGCCAATTATCGAATTATTGTATTGAGTTACCTAAAAAGCATAAAGTCATAACAAAAAAATAAGATTTGCACTTTGTTATTGCACTTTGACAGCTAGCTGACAGCCTGTTGACAGCTGCCAATTATCGAATTATTGTATTCACATCATACATGAACTGAGTTACCTAAACAGCATAAACTCATAACATAAAAATAAGATTTGCACTTTGTTAAGGCACTTTGACAGCTAATTGACAGCTGTCAAGTGTCAATTTGACAATTTGACATCGGATTTGAATTCAGCAAACTCAAAAACATAAACCTAGACATTAAAATCGAAAAAATAAGTTATTTAAAAATCTATAAAGACTGCACGAATAAATAAATCTGTGGTGGAGCTTTGGAGCTTTCAAGCTCCGTAGCAGCCAAAGTATTGAGACTTTTGCTTGGGATGACGAAACCTAAAACATATCCAAAATTCAGACGATTTGACCATTTCCATAAGATTATTGCGGGGTCCTTTCAAGTCAATATCTTAAACGGTTCCAGAGTAAACGTGCGCACAAGAAAAGTTAGACAGACAGAATTTTTTTTTCCCGCTCAAACTTAAAATCTCGACGTTTCATGACATTTTAAGCCTATCTGAACAATACAAATTTTTTAAAAAATTTTCCACCGGATGTGGAAGTAAAAGTCAGTGGTGGCATATGGCTATCTTAAATACTTTTGGCGAGAAGATGGTTGAAAGTTGCGCACTGGACAACTGTAAAATTGTATTCAACTTTCAATAACTCTCACGCCTAACGTATTGAAGATAGACATATGCCATCACTGACTTTTTTATGGCAATTTAGACCATTTTTTAATAATTGTATTCACCTCAAAAGTGTACTATTTTGTTTGCAGATAAGTGTACATGCCTGTGGTCCAATAAGATTTAACTAACAATAAGACTTCAGCCAATCCAATTTAATCAGCGAGAGAATATACTTATGTGTCCCAAATTATTATCTGTAGCTTTGGTGTAAAAGCAAAATTCTAATATTTCAAGTTCTCGTCGAGCAGACGAACGTCATGTCTTTATTAGATCGAGCGCTTCTATGTTTTACGACTTAGGTTGCTATAACTTTGAGACGAACTGTATCTCACTTTTGGTTAAATAGATTGCTTCAAATAAAAAAAATACTAAGTTATTAACATGGTGCCATTTTTGGCAAGTGCCCAAGTCTTCGCCTCATTTGACATTACTAACTAGTCGTAAATCAAAAATAGAATTGTACAGAATATTTGATGGAATGTGCCACAATAGAAAAAAAAATTCCAAATATCCAGTGTTACGTGTCCGAATGTTGGTGTTTCCAGTAGCTTTTCCAGTTCTGGATCTTCATCTATGGTGATCTAATACGTATAGGGTTAGGGTTAGTTTACGCTGTATAAACGTACTCAACTTAATCCAGAAAAATCATAAGTATAAAATAGACTTTAAAAAGTGGTACTTTAATGAAAAAATCGGCTACCTAGGGAATTATTACTTCCACATCGAGATTTTCCATCCAAGTCTCTTACAACGAAAAAAATGGTGATACTATATTATTTGCACTCCACTTTGTGGAAATAAGTGTTCATAAAACTAAATATAAACTAGTTCCAAATCTCGTTATAATACATAATGTGCGCCAAACAAGTCAATATTATAAACCTTTCCAGAGTATTTGTGAGCACAAAGAAAAGTTAGTCAGACCGACAGACAGAGATTTTTTTTCTCAAACTTAAAATCTCAACGTTTCATAATACTCTAACCTTATTTGAATAAAAAAAAATACCGTTACTACATGTCCGCGTCACTACGTACATTATTATAAAATAGGAAATTAGTCGAAAAACATTATTAAGCACAGGAAACAATAATCTGTTAGTACTTATCTTCTTCCGGTAACTTTACAGTCAATTTGATAGAAATTAGATATTATAGAGTCTATTTATTATTTCTAAACAAAGACGGTATATCTGACTAAATTTTCGATGCAAGTACTTAATCCAATGCATTCCCAATCGTTTTTGTAAAGTACACTTAAAAAAATACTTGTGTAATTTTACGTGCTTCTTCATGCACACTGTAAAAAACCGCTGCCCAAGGAATCACTACTTCCACATCCAAATTTTGCACGTGGAAATAATTGCTTATGGAACTTTAATAATATAATATTTAAAATCCTCTACCCCAAAAACCTATAAAACGATACCCCACATCGGTAGTGAGGTGGGGGTGGTGATAGGAAGTGGTAGTGGGGGTGGATGAAGTAAAAAAATATTTTGAAGTTTCTGGTTCTTGTACACACACTAAATCACATTTTTTTTCATCCCCTTTAATAATGGGGTGGGGGTGGTAATGGGGGTGGCTAATGCCAAAAATTTTTTTGAGAACTTAGCTTCTCTTTAATATACTAAATACCAATTTTCTGGACTCTTACCTGCTTAATTTACCTATTTACCCCAAATTTACCCCAATTTACCCCCAACCCTTCGAAGGAACAAGATGAAAATATAATCTAGTTCCAGATCACGTTAAAATACATACGTGTACCAAATTTCAAGTCAATATCTTAAACGGTTCCAGAGTAAACGTGCGCACAAAAAAAAGTTACAGACCGACAGATCGACAGACAGAAATTTTTTTTTCGCTCAAACTTAAAATCTCGACGTTTCATGACATTCTAAGCCTATTTGGACAATAAAAATTTTTAAAAATTTTTTTGTCGTTACTATACTTCCACTGGACGTGGAAGTAATTACAGTTTTTCTGTAAATGTACAACGACATGTTAACTGTAAACCTGAACATTACTTGCACCGATTTTATTCAGAAAAAAATGTATTTTTACAGAGTCACGTCATGGGAGATTTACTTAGTAAAGTGCTCAATTACTCGGTAATTACTTCCACGTCCAGTGGAAGTATAGTAACGGCAAAAAAATTTTTAAAAATTTTTATTGTCCAAATAGGCTTAAAATGTCATGAAACGTCGAGATTTTAAGTTTGAGCGAAAAAAAAATTTCTGTCTGTCGGTCTGTCTGTCTGTCGGTCTGTCTGTAACTTTTTTTTGTGCGCACGTTTACTCTGAAACCGTTTAAGATATTGACTTGAAATTTGGTACACATATGTACTTTAACGAGATCTAGAACTAGATTATATTTTCATCTTGTTCCGTCGAAGGGTTGGGGGGTAAATTGGGGTAAATTTGGGGTAAATGGGTAAATGAAGCAGGTAAGAGTCCATGAAATTGGTATTTAGTATATACAAGAGAAGCTGAGGTCTCAAAAAAAATTTTGGCATTAGCCACCCCCATTACCACCCCCACCTCCTTACTAAAGGGGATGAAAAAAAAAATGTGATTTAGTGCATGTACAGGAACCAGAAACCTCAAAATATTTTTTTACTTCATCCACCCCCCACTACCACCCCCCTATCACCACCCCCACCCCACTACCTATGTGGGGTGTCGTTTTATGGGTTTTTGGGGTAGAGGATTTCAAATATTATATTATTAAAGTTCCATAAATAATTATTTTCACATACAAAGTTTTTCGTTGTGAGTGACTTGGACAGAAAATCTGGATGTGGAAGTAGTGATTCCTTGGGCAGCGGTTTTTTACTAGTACTTTTATCAGTAGTTCGGTGACCAGTGATAATGACTAGAATTTCACAGACATGATGTAAAATTACGCCACTGTTGTCTGTAAATTTACACCAGGTCTAGTAAATTTGCACACAGTGTAGGTAATTACATTGTAATTTAACAGACAGTTGACGTAAAATCACATTACTTACAGGAATAAATTCGAAAGTTATGTATATCTTCATGTGGCATGTATTTTTACATGAATTTGTCAACAGCGATTTCTTATTACATTATTATAACAGTAAATTCCATGAATTCTAATGTAATGGATGTAATTTTCGTAACTCTGCTGAAAATATGCAGAATTTCTGCGCCCGCAGTTAGACAACCGAGGTAGCGATTAACTTGCAAGTTATATAGTTGCAAAATCATACTAACCTAAAAATATTTACGCAATGCGCCACACACCCATATATCAATATCTCTATCATCCACAACCACAGCTTAGGATGCAACAAACGTTTATATACACAAAATAGTTCATTCCAAATATTCGGCCAATATAGAATGATCACATTGCGTCACGGTCTGAAGCCGGAATTAAAACAACAATTCGAGTTATTTTAAGTCTGCAATTAAACCAATATTAATATCAGTAAATAAACCATTATTTTGCTTGCTTCTTTTAATTTGCGTAATTCAACCGAAAATGATCAAATGGAAAATTACTTGCATTGAAAGGAATACATTTTAGTATGTTTGAAATTTATAAGAACATTGTAGTTCAGTCAATAGAGGAGGTGTAGAGTGCGTGAGCAGTGACCTAAGCGATTTCTTTAGAAAGTTGTTCAGGGTGCTTAGGGAGTGAACATACTGAAAGTCCTATCGTCTAGGAGATGAGCTGGTGGGGGGAAGGCACAAAGAATGCCCACTTTTGGTTTCTTCGCTTCTATCTCGAAAACGGTGCGTCGCAGAGAAAAATGAAAGCTCATGAAATTTTCTACAACTTCCATTTTATATATTTTTTCGAATTCGCAACCATTTTCGAGCTACACGCTCCGGAAAAGTGAAAATGTTCGAAAAACAGATTTTTACCTGAAAAATAGAAAATTGTATTTTAAAGATGATAAAAAAAAAGTCACATATATGGTAAGTAATTTTATTCGATTTCGATAATTCTCATTGTTCTCACTCTCAATAACTTCTCAATGTTAAACTTTCTCTGGATTCACGTTTTCATCCTCTTTGGCCGTAGGCTCCTGGTAAGGGTTCCCCGTCTATGGCATCCTCATCATCCTCAGTGGTTGGTGGTTCTTGCTGAAGGGGCTCTACGAAACAGTCACGCCGTTGAGGCATTTTCCTTGGCAGTGGGGGCACGCCGTAGAACAGTTCAGCATTGCTTTCCGGCATCCACATTTGCTACTACCACAATCCGTGGTGCAGCGGCAAAATATCGTTTTCAGTAGGACTTCCGGTGCTGGTAGATCTTCTGTTGTAATTGGCACCAGGGTGTCTCTTACATGTTTCCACCCCCACTCTTGAGGGGGCAGCTCATTCCCGAGCCACTGCTGCAGTTGGTGGTAGGTGCGCCGAGAATGCTGTTTAGCTGCGCTCTCAGTTGGTAGGAGGGAGCTGATGTCAGGCTTAATATTTGCCACTGACTTCATGAATCACTGGAAGCGGTACTGGTTGAGGGAGGTCTGTCTTGCTGGTGCCATATACCATTTGAGGAAGCAAATCTTCCCAGCCTCTTCAACCTCGCCTTGAGAGAGATCATTGCCTCCTCCTTGATGATTTCTGACTTTAAGTACAATTTCGAGAAGCCACTTTGCTTTTCCTTAAAGTTGAAGTTGTTGTGTTGCAGCCGGTAAATGATAAAAACAGCTTTTTCTGAAAATGACGAAATTTTACGAAAAATTTTAAAATTGGTGTAACTGTTGACCGGTTGGATAAATTGGCATATGTATATATATTCATGAAGGAAATTCAATTCTCTACAACTTCCTCTCAGATTAATAGTTTAGACGATATGAAGGAATTTTCACTTTTCGGGAGCGTGTAGCTCGAAAACGGTTGCGAATTCGAAAAAAGTATATAAAATGAAAGTTGTAGAGAATTTCATGAGCTTCCATTTGGTATAAGAAAATTTTTCCCTATGACGCACCGTTTTAGAGATATAAGCGAAAAAAACAAAAGTGGGACTTTCTTTGTGCCTCCCCCCTCCGGCTCACCTCCTAGACGTCAGAACTTTCAGTATGTTCACTCCCTAAGCACCCTGAACAACTTTCTAAAGGAATCGCTTAGGTCCCTACTCACGTACTCTACACCGCCCTTTGGGCCATTCGTTGACTGGAATATTGTTCTTAATAAAAATTTATAGCAGAACACAGAATAATCAATTATTTAATCCCCTTTCTCTTAAAAACATTTTAAAACATTTGACGGGCTGTAGCTCATAAATTATTGGTCTTAAAAGACATTAAATAAAAATTATTGAGAATTTTGAGATAGATACCACAGCCACATAAAAAAGAGTGTTCTGGCCTTCGGACCAGACCAGTGTATCCTTATATATTTGGACCTGCTGAAACCTAATAAGAAGTCAGAATTGTCAGATTGGCTCGTTTTTCACCCCTGACCCCAAAAAAATCATCCCCCCCAAAAAAAAGGTGGTCTGGCCTGCGGACCATATCAGTGTATCCTTATGTCTTTGGACTCGAGTCTTGGACTTGAGTGCTATCCAAAATTTTTTATATATTCCGATTTTTTTTTTCATAAAATCGCCAATATCATAAAATATGCGTTTTGAAGTAAAACATCAAATAGGTAAAAAGAAAAATCGAGAAAATTCCTATCGAAATTTTCTAGTCCTATACTCATATTTTCCAACGGTACGCTCAGGAAAACGTATTAACCAATTTTTCTACGTATAACAATTTGTTAAAAAATTGTAATGACACGGTTTGTATCTAAATATTCGAACTACCAGTTTTCTTATGTACTCGAAGTCGGTTTATTTATGTAAACGAAGTTTGAAAATTATTATTTTCATTCGGGTTTCCCGGAAGATAAGAAAAATTAATAAAATGTGAATATTATTATCATGGGAAATTACAACAAAGGATTAATTTTGATACATTGTTTAGAGAATATAGTTTTTGACCTAGAAACATAATAGATTATTTCTTATGAGTTTTCTATGACGAGCGGACTTGAATGAAAAACTGAATTAAACCAAAAAAAAAGGATTTTCCAAAACATATCCGTTCTAAAAAGAACTAAATTCAATGTTATATCATACACTATCTTCAATTTATCATTACATCGTTTATGTTAGGTCTTTATGTTCTGGGTTTTCACTTATTTTTTCCGGAAAATGGAAAAACATATACGTATACAAATGTCTGAAATTGTCATGAATTTTATACAAGAAGAGTACGTTTGATATATTTGAATTTGATTTATTATAAATTTTAATTTATTTATACATTACAAAATAATATCATATAATATCAAATCAATGTAAAAAATTGAACGGAAAATATGAGTATAGGACTAGAAAATTTCGATAGGAATTATCTCGATTTTTCTTTTTACCTATTTGATGTTTTACTTCAAAACGCATATTTTATGAGATATTGGCGATTTTATGAAAAAAAAAAATCGGAATTTTTAAATTTTTTTGGATAGTACTCCCCCTTCCCCCTCCCCAAAATAAAATGAGGATGAAAAGAGTAGCTTCGAGTCAAAATCCTTCTTTGTATATATACGTTTCCATAGCTGTAGAAAAATTTCTTCGGTTTTATCCGCAATTACTTTTATTAAAATTTAAGGGGACACTAGCTCCTAGAATATTAGCCCCTTTCTCAATATATACTGAGTGACAACGGATTAGTTTTACAGGGCGCCATTTGATTGTCTCTATTAAGGTAGAAGCTTGAAATTTGGTTTGTAGATAATGCTCATTGGGGCTCATATTTTCCACGAGGAAACAATTGAATATCACTTCTGCTTTTTTCGGTCTTCCAAAATGGTCATTCGAAGCGTTTCATTATTGTGTGGGTCAAGTCCCCGTGATCTTATTGATCTCTTCAGATAGTTCTAGGCATTTTCTATAGAATTGAGATCGGGTGAATTCGCTGGCCAGATCATGTGAGTAATCAAGTTTTGTTGAAAAAATGCATTTACTTTCCTTATGCGATCAGGATGGGCATTATCATTGACGTACACAAACCTATTGCCGATTTCATTTGCAAATGGTAACCCAACAGGTCGGGACACATCATTACGGTAATCTTTCACCATTCATGGTAACGTTTCCATAAACAACCAACTGTACAGTATGAGATCAAGACATCCAATTTGCATTGGAACTTTTCGTAACCGCAACTTGCCAAAATACGCAGGAGGTACCTCAGAAAAATAAAAAAAAATGACTCAGCTATTTTACTTGCTCTTTACGATCTGTATCATTATATGTTTATTTTTAACCGACTTCATAAAATTTAAAAAAGGAGGTTTTTAATTTATTTTTCTGTCTTGGTGGCGGGGTTCAAACTAGCTGCTCTGCCACCCAACCAAGACAATTCATACAATAAATAATTAACATTTTTGGACAGTTTAGAGCAAAAAAATTACATGTGTTCATATTTAGAATAGCAGAAATACTGGATTATTGTTTTCCTAGATACAACTTTTGCGTTGCTTTTAAAAGAAAGTAAGGACAGTGGTTTCAATACCTCTGACGCTTGACAAGCGAAAGATCGTTGGAATAAAGCAGGATGGTGAGCAGATTTGCAAATCTCAAGTTTCTTTTTCGTATGTATGTTCTCGGAAGTGATTTACATGATAAATAATTAGGAAGCCAAATGAAGATTTCTACGATTGAACATTTTAAGCCATTTTATATCATTCATAAATGTAGTTGTATGCTCTCTGCATTGCAGACCATATATAAAACGTATACGTGAATTTTGCACTTTTTGTATTCGCTTGGAAGTGTAAGAGTCTAAACACGGGCCATAAACAATATCACAATAATTAAAGATTGACAGTATTAGTGTGCCACCGAGTCTAATTTTAATATTTCGTGTAAGGCAATGACGATTAGCATATACTTTTTTTAGTAATATGATTTTCTAACAATGAACCTCAGCTGGAAATTCTAAGCATCTTATTTTATTCTGATAGTCCAGGTAGTGAAGTAAAGTCACGTTGCTAAGATGGGATACTTATTAACAAAGGGAGTTGTCGCGTTGTTAATGGAGCGATACATAATGATTGTAAGTACTAGTTATATCCGCTTCAGTTCGAATAAAATATCGATTCATTTACACCACTATTTTTATTTCTTCCCAACTAATAAAAGGATATTAATAAAACTGTAAGGCGATCGTAGAGGCGGATAATGTATTGATTTTTCCATGACGTACAGTGTAGTAGAACAATTGCGTGTGGAGTTAGTATATTTTACATGCATATTTCAATGAGCGTGTTGCTAATATGTTTATTTGTGATAATTCTGCACCTCTAAATGTTGGAAAAATTGTTTGCACTTTATAACCTTTCACCTATCCACTACAGAATATATACATACATATTTTTTTAATTTTTATACATACCAGTGGCGATCAAAAATCTTCCGAAACCAAAATAGGCATAATGCACTTAGTTCAGCAACTTTCCCTTAATTTAATTAACTTGGTATCTTTTACGGTCTCTGGGATTCCTGTAGTGACAAGCGAAATATAACACAAAAAAAGTATAAAAAATTGGAACGTTTTCATTTTTGTACAGTTATACAGTTGCTTATATAGAGTGGATATAGGTAATTTATTTGAAACATTAGGTGCATTTATGGTACTTTTATCATTCTGTTTGATGAAATTACAACAACTTGTATATTTCTTGGTTCTGCTGTTTCTTTTGCGTTTCTTTTGAGTTTTCAAGATAGCCTTCCGCTACACTTGTAGATCTCTACTCTTTTTAAGTTGATTATGTTTCCATCCCCTTCTACAAATAGAGTGGCTGAAGTACGACGTAGATAATGGCTAGTATAGGTTTAGTGTAAAAACCTTCGTCTACACTATAAAAAACCGCTGCCCAAGGAATCACTACTTCCACATCCAGATTTTGTATCTAAGTCACTCACAACGAAAAAATTTTGTATGTGGAAATAATTGTCTATGGAACTTTAATAATATAATATTTGAAATCCTCTACCCCAAAAACCCATAAAACGATACCCCACATCGGTAGCGGGGTGGGGGTGGTGATAAGAGGTGGTAGTGGGGGTGGATGAAGTAAAAAAAACATTTTGAGGTTTCTGGTTCTTGTACACACCCTAAATCACAATTTTTTTTCATCCCCTTTAATAATGGGGTGGGGATGGTAATGGGGGTGGCTAATGCCAAAATTTTTTTTGAAACCTCAGCTTCTCTTGTATATACTAAATATCAATTTTATGGACTCTTACCTGCTTGATTTCTCTATTTTCCCCAAATTTACCCCCCATCCCTTCGAGGGAACAAGATGAAAATATAACCTAGTTCTAGATCTCGTTAAAGTACATATGTGTACCAAATTTCAAGTCAGTATCTCAAACGGTCCCAGAGTAAACGTGCGCACAAAAAAAGTTACAGACAGACCGACTTAAAATCTCGACGTTTCGTGACATTCTAAGCCTAATTGAACAATAAAAATTTAAAAAAAATTTTTGTCGTTACTATACTTCCACTGGGCGTGGAAGTAAAATGGGGGTAAATTTACCGACGTTGCGTGTAAAATTTCAATGTAATTTTACCCGCAAAGAGAGCGTAAAATTCCATTTACCAGGGAGCAGTACCCAAAATATAAGATAAATAGAAATTTTACACTCTCATTGCGGGCAAAATTCCATTACAATTGGGGGTAATTTTACACGCAACGACGGTAATTTTACTGTGAAAACAAAATCCTGTCTGGATAAGGGGCAATTTTATTACACCACGGTGATGTAATAAAATTGCCCCTTATCCAGGCAGGATTGATTTTCTTTTCATAGTAAAATTACCGTCATTGCGTGTAAAATTACCCCCAATTGTAATGGAATTTTGCCCGCAAAGAGAGTGTCAAATTTCTATTTACCTTATATTTTGGGTAATCCTCTCTGGTAAATGGAATTTTACGCTCTTTTTGCGGGTAAAATTACATTGAAATTTTACACGCAACGACGGTAATTTTACCCTCATTTTTTACAGTGTACCTTCAAAAACAACAATCGTAACGTTCAGTTAGTTCAACTATAAGTAAACACAAACAGCAATGTCATTTTTCTGCACACAAACTACTTGATAGTATCGACTCAAACTGGCAATAATAGAAATGTTTTGGTACGTCAAAAGACTGAATGTTTTTCAATTTACAAAAACTGCTCAGTTGTAATAAGAAAAAATAATATTAATTATTATTTATCACATATAACCTAGCAATGCAGGGGAAAATTAAGATACAAATAGCCCAAAAAGCTAAAATTTCATGTAATCCTCATAAAGCGATAAAATATGATGGTTATTAGAGATTTGATTATTTATTGAATTAATAAAGATTTATTAGATCAATAAATATTAAATCCCTAATAACAATCTCATTTTGTCGTGACGATATATTATACACAGGGTACTTCACGGTTAGTGACCTATTAGACGTTTTAGAAAAACTACAAATAATTTGAAGCTGAAAATTTAGGGAGATGGGTTTTCAGGAGTGCTCTATTTAATGAAAATAACTTCATGTATGTGACACTTCTGATTATACCGGAAGTTGACATCAACTTCCTTATTTTAAATGGCATGCCATATTTTTTACGCCGGATTCGAATTATATTCATTATTTTAAGGCAAGCGCGCCCCCAAGATTCTGTAAACTTTCGTTTTAAAATTTCATAATTCTTACTTATTTAGTTGTATTGATATATTTTTTTTTCTATACTAGAATTTTTTTTTGGTGATTTTTCTACCCCCCCCCCCCGCTCATCAATTTGAAATGAGGAAAATGAGAGGTCCAACTTCGTTAACTTCGACCTCCATTAAATCGCCTATTTCAAATGGAACATACTATATTTTATAAGCCTATTCGCTTCTCTTTTATTACCTTTCAACCTATATATACATTCTCTATAGCTAAAATGTACAGTTATTGGGTTGTCTAAAGTTATTTAGAAAAATTGTTAAATTAACGTCAATATTGACTATTGACAATAGTGTGCCATGAGAATAGTAATTTACAATAATTTTTTAAAAGAATCACAGTAGATTCGTTAAAGTTGCTTAAAGTTCATCAGGGATGGTAAAAAGTTCGATTTATTTGTGTTTTGTGCTGTTCGGCCTATTTTTGAATAATAATAACTGAAAAATATTTTTTTCATTATTTACTGTCAATATCGAATCGATTCCACCCCAAACGGAACTTTCGGGGTACGCCAATTTTGTGGTTTACGTATTTAGAACAAAGATCTGCCATCTGTCAGACAAAAAAATATTAGGCAAGCAAAAGATATCAAATTCCAGTCCGTTAAAAATATGGAAGCTGTTGAAAATAAAAATCCCTGAATAGGCTAAAAAAACTACAAAAACATTTATTAACCCTGTATAAATAATGTCATGCAATGTGATTGTCGATGTTGTATGTACGCAACTCGGGGACGTCTTCACCGCTTTCAAAAACTCAGTTTCACAGCATACCCGAGACAGTGAAAGTAACCTCATTTGGTCTAGAAATTATACAGGGTGTCAGGGATACGAACTTTGCCCATTTAAGAGTTGATTTTACAAGCGAAAATAATAACAGTTTCTCTAAATGTGTATCCTAATGGGCTAAGGCCTTTTGAGAATGGCGCCTAAATAGTAAATTAATTATGTCTGAGAAGTATGTATATTGATTGTTTGACCGACTAATTATGACAGAAAAATATATTTTTTGTGTAGTTAATGGAAAAGAACGTCTCTTTTCGATAGAAAGTGTTGCGCTTTGAGTTTATGAGATACATGCACATATTTTAGGACACAGTACAGCTATTCTGAACTTTCTGACTTTTATTTTCATACTCTTTGTCAAGAAATGGAGCATAAACTTGACAACAAAAATTAAAGTTTGATAGAACAAGAGTTTCATATAGAAGTGTTTTAATATTCCGAGGTAAATAAGATCTATGAGTTATCTAAAATGATACCAAGATTACGTATATTGTTTGACTGTAATATAACATATATTGATTTGTAAATCAATATTATGTTCAATCCTGGCACAAGAAGATTGGCTTCCGAAAATTATAATGGCATATTTGGTTGGGTTTATTGGCAAATGATGTTGACAAGAGATGGAAGACATTGTTTGTAAATCACACTATTAATTTTAATAAGTGCTACTTGATATTCGTGAGGTTCGAAGCTATGGCATCTGCGTATATGTACAGTGTCAGAAAATGTTTCATTTGGGTCGGCAATGAGAGCAAGCGAGAGCGAAGCAACTAGGCTATTCTTTTTTATCGTATAACACAACCTACTCGCGCCACCTGCTTTCCCCACCATATGTGCGTGGGCAGCTCTGTCTGCGGGAAATGTAAAGAATTATTTGACTCGTTTTGAAAGTAAAACGGGTTAAATAATTTCAGTTATTAAAGCACGTAATAATATTACTGAACAGAGCCAACTACATCCTTCCTTTGAATAAATGGTACTGAAATTTTTAATAGCAATGATCAATGATGCATGATACAAAGAATAAAAGGTATGATATTCAGTTCGCCAAATTCGGTCCGGTTGGCGCAAGACGTCACGCGGTGATAGCGGGATTTTAAATTACATAGGATTTCCTCATGATATAAAGAATTTGTATCATGGATTTGCCTGAACTCATTGGAATTTTGAATAAATAGGGATTCTTAGTGTTCTTAGCAACTATCGTTCTTTATAAATGAGCTTTATCATCGCATAAATACGTTTTAAACATATTGTCACTTTTACATGATGCCAATGCACAACGCATTTTTATAACTAAGCAAGAACACTAAAATAAGTAAAATAATCCAAAAAACAACTTCCACAGACGTCGGCAAACTCACTTTTACGAAGGAAGCGGGTAGAAAATAGAAAATTATCACCGCGTGACGAAGCAACTGTCGATTTGGCTCCGCCCATATGCGCAATGTCATACCTTGTATTCTTTGTATCATGGCAATGATGTACGTGTTTTCTTGATAGCGCGTCGTTATTTGCCCCCTCTACTAGAGCACTGGTACACGCCGTTGAAACTATGCCTGTCAGCCAAATCCAAAATCTTCCGATACTGTATATGCATTTTTGAATATTTTAGATGGCTGTTAAAGTTACTAGTGTATATTGTAAAAAGCAAAGGTCCTATAATGAATTCTTGTGGTACTCCAACCGTCACAGGTAAAGGAACCGATGAGTTGCTGTTCAGTGCAGTGTTGCGAGCACTATTACTTTTGTAATAGATCTATTACTATTAAACGCTCCCTATTACGCTATTACGCCGCAACGAACATCTATTACTTTTTTTTTGTTATGTCGTTATATATTTATACCGATGATTGCTACCAGCAGAACTGGTAGTCGGTGTTGACAGTGAAACGAAATCGCTAAAGACTCTTAAAAGTCATGACTTGTTAACGGTAATTTTATGCAGGAAGAAGAAGAAAGCCTCTATTTGACTTTATAATAAAAATTTTCGCCATTCAATAGCAGGTGGAGCCACTATGGAAACATTAAAATATATTCAATTTATTCATTTCGATCAGCGACATAATGAGAGACTGGAAAAGTAGGCGTGGCACAAGGCCAGAACATATTCAAGCAACTAGTCCGCATGGGCGTCACTTTAACTTAACGTAATGGAATTTGCGAATATTTTAAAAATGTATAGAGCAGCATTTACTCCGTTTATAAATATGATATAATTTATTACTACTTCTACAGTAATTTGACTAATAGATTTCAGCTCAACTAATAATAGAACGGTAATAAAAAACAATATTTATTCATTAATTGTATCCCTCAAAGCAGTACTCCACTGCAAATCTTGGCAACTAGGGCCAACAAATGCACCCCCACTGCGTCCCTCGAACATTTATTATATGTCCAAACAAACCATACGTATACTGAATTGGTATTGCCCCTCTATACTTTAGACCTCGTTGATTTCGATGTAAAGGTTCTTTTTCACAGTCGCGAAATTCGCTACTTTTAAGCGAAATGTTATAAAAACTAATTCAAATATATTCGCGGCGGGAAATCTTAACTTTATTGCGGCGAGAAGCTTGGAGATTCATAAATTAAAAAAAGATGGATGTTGATCAAAGATATTGCTTTGAAATATAAAATTATTCATATTCCTTATATATAAAGCTCTGCATGTTATATATTTGGCATTTACGCCACAAAAAAAGAGTGAAAGTGTATAAGAAAAAGGCATTTTGAGTGACAAAAATATTTTTGCAAAGAAAGGAACAAGGGGACTTCCACAATTTAATAATAGAAATGCGTGTGAGTGATGCACCCAAATATCTAAATTATATGAGAATGACTTCATATCAATTTGAAATACTTTTGCAAAAAGTGGGACTAAAATATATCACAAAGAGGACAAAATTCAAGTTTTGTTAGGTTAGAATGTTAGATTTTATCGTGAAAAAGTTGAAAATAGTTCAACTTTTTTGCGACATCGCAAATGCGTTAAAGCGAATTTCGCATTGTGTGAGTACGGGACAAAATAAAAAATATGTTAAAAACCGAAATTCGCTAAAAACTTGCGAATTTCGCGACTATGAAAAAGAGCCTTAATAAGTAATACATTACATGAAGATACTCTAAAAACTCACGATGACCTTCAAGAAAAATTTCGCCCATGGCGTTCTCCTACTCTCCTCTAGGTATGTGATTACGAAAAGTTGAAATCTATTACGAATTTACAACGACATCTAGTACGAAAAAACGAGACCTGCTCGCAACACTGGTTCAGTGTTACATTTTAGGTCCTCGTGTGTAGGTAGCTTTTTATAAGATTAACTACTTTTGTGTCAAGGCCGATAAAATTCAGAATCTTCTATATCTTGAATTCATTGGGGTTCTATAAGAGTTAAACTCGAAACTAAATCGAAACAAAAACTAAATTTTTGATTATCGTTTAGAAAATCTAAAGTTGACGATGTCCACCTTGCTGCTGCATCTTGAAGAATGCAGATAGCTTTTGGACTAGTTAAAGTTTAATTTAATAACTACTGTGGAAAATACAAATTTAAAGAGAAATGCAGAATATTCAAATATTTATGGAATTTTTTTACAAATATTTGAACTATTTAAAAGTCTATGCACGACTTAAAACTTTGTTGTTGATTGCCTCTTACATAATACTGTAAATTTGTGCTTAGTAGATAACCGTTGACTGACATTTTCGGCTTAATAAATCTGACATTTCCTTTTCACTTTCCCTTTCCTTGTTTTCCATTCAGAAGCTTGATTTAAATAAGAGAAAAATCAATAAGACTAAAGTCCGCCTTAACGTCTCCGTATGTTATTATTTTCTAGTAAAGATTCGTGCGTGGTAACCACAACATTTACCCAGATATTTTCTCTGATTTATTTTTGTCAAATATACGCCAATAAGTTCAGGAATAGACGCAAATATTATTCATCAGTGCACATAAATATTATTCTATGGCGAAAGGTGCGAAAACAGATATATTGTTTATGTTTTTTTTAATTTAATATTGAAATAAACGAATATTTTCGTGATTTTAGTTTATAGGGACGGTAGTAGTAGTAGTATAGACACATTTTAAGGCTGAAGATCTGCATTAGAAGATAGGTACGTAAATTCTTCATTAAATATGAATTTTAAAATAGCCACTGTACGTCAGTCACATTGGAAAAAATTTCGACGTTTGACGGATAAAACTGATAAAGTTTTGAAACTTGGCAGAGTTGCTCATTAAGGCCCACTGTTAAACTAAAAGTCCTCAACTCTATCTATCCCTTGCGCTCGCGCCGCCATCTTGGAAAAATGGTGCTCTGTTTAAGTTTTTTGCTTATATCTCTCTAACCATTAGCGACTTCGAAATTACGTTTATATAAAAAATAAAGCTTATAAAATTCTCTGTAAAATATGTTACATGCATTATTTTAGTATCTATTATTATACTCTTTAGAAAAACGAAAGCAAAGAGTATATTGCATTTCATGGGCACATTTCAAAAATTTACCCCCCATTACTACCCCATTATTAAAGGGGATGAAAAAAGAATGTAGTTTAGTGTGTGTACAAGAACCAGAAACCTCAAAATATTTTTTTACTCCATCCTTTTTTCAATTGAGCATCCCACACATGAAAATTCTTGCAGAATTTTATGCACATATCCCGGTTACACTTTGTGTGTAGTACACATACAGAGTGTCCCAAAAGTATGAATACGCCTGAATACCTCGTCAGGTAGCGAGATATGAGGAAAATTACTTATATAAAAGTTGTTGAGATCACTGGAATTGACCTTGAATGTCGGAGTTCCAATGTAATTTGAAGGTTATATAAAGGTCAAATGTCTCTCGAAATTTTCAGGCTGGTATCTAGTCAGGATAGCGAGCTATGAAGAAAATGACCTCTATAAAAGTTGTTGAGGTCATCGGGGGCACCACTCGGTATCCTTGGAATTGATCTTGAAGGGTAATTTTTTCAAGGTAATTTGAAGGTCAACTTTAGTTTTTGAAATAGAAACCCTAAGAGCGAAAGAATTTGCATTAGAGTTGCAAGGGGTCAAATTGACCACAGGGTGTGATGACTGAAGGCAGGCAATGGTGATCGTGATAACTTTACAGATAAATTTTAAGGTCAAATCGAGGATACTTCCTGATGGACTTCGACCATTTGATAAACGAAATTTGACCTTCAAATTACCTTGAAAACGTTTCAAGGTCAAATCCAAGGTCAATACGTGGTATCCCCTGATGACCTTAAGAACTTTTGTAGAGGTCATTTTCTTCATATCTCGCTATCCTGACGAGATAACAGCCTGATTTCGAGAGGCATTTGACCTTTAGATGATAGATAAGTTAAATACGGCGGACCTTTCCAACCCCAGAAAAGTCCATCATTTGCAAAATTCAAAATTGCGGCTCAACAAAATTAATAAAATTGGAAAAGTTTAGTCAACTTTATTCGAAACTTCCAAATTTGAATAATTTATACATGATCTTTATTTGAATAGTTTGGTTTTTATTCAATAAAATTTGGATTGGAAGGGGGGTGCTACTCATTATTTTTTGTTATCTTAAGGAACCCTTAGCGAACAGGAGAATTTTGCTGGTGTTTATATGGCAATAAATTGTTATTTTACTTCCACATCCAGTGGAAGTATAGTAACGACAAAAAAAATTTTAAAAATTTTTATTGTTCAAAAAGGCTTAAAATGTCATGAAACGTCGAGATTTTAAGTCTGAGAGAAAAAAAATTTCTGTCTGTCGGTCTGTATGTCTGTAACTTTTTTTGTGCGCACGTTTACTCTGGAACCGTTTAAAATATTGACTTGAAATTTGGTACACATATGTACTTTAACGAGATCTGGAACTAGATTATATTTTCATCTTGTTCCGTCAAAGGGTTGGGGGGTAAATTGGGGTAAATTTGGGGTAAACAGGTAAATCAAGCAGGTAAGGGTCTATAAAATTGGTATTTAGTATATACAAGAGAAGCTAAGGTCTCAAACAAATTTTTGGCATTAGCCACCCCCAACCCATTATTAAAGAGGATGAAGAAAATTTGTGATTTAGTGTATGTACAAGAATCAGAAACCTCAAAATATTTTTTTACTTCATCCACTACCACGGGTTCATAGTTTTAGAGAAAACCTCAAATCCCAAATCTAATTTGGTCCACCCTGTATATATTATCAAGACCTTCAGAAAAATACGTTACATTCGCTCCCTCATTAGGGAATACCCAAAAATATTGAGCTCTTGATAATTTCAGAAACAAAAATTTGGTATTTAAATTTAAAGTTATATTTATTTGAAACATATGCGTCAGTGATACCACAAAATATCAGTTGTGGTAACAGTACGCATAGGCGTGCGCTTGATGCACCTGATCACTGTTTTACTCCCACAGGCCAGTCATAGAAGAATTTAAATAAGACCCAATTTCAACAGGGATATTCTACCATGCTATGTTCCAAATTAAAAAAAAATAAAAATACGTGCATCAGAAGTCACTCCGCAACTTTCATTCGTTTCTTAGTAGTCTTATTAGCAATACTTCAACAATATTTTAAAGTAAAATTGATATATCCCCATTGGGCTAGTAGACAATAACGAAAACGACAAAATTAACAATATGGTATTATAGTATGACTCCAATATGTTATATATAATTTCAAGGTAATTTTACCGACTATTATTGGTTTTATTGTAAAATAAATATGCTTAAAACCAGAGTGGATTTAAAATAAGGCAGTTTGCCGGATATCTCGTGACGTAATAGCGTAATAACCTCAAAAACAGAGACACTTTACATTTGACAGTAACCAGCTACGTTGTCACATTTCTAAAAAAGAATGTACACTAATGCACTGTCTGAAATAAATTTTAATAATAACCTTTAACACTGTTTCAAATACCCAACAAGTAAATATTTTATATATTCTTAAGGCTGATTGATAACTTGCTAATACAGAATTGTAATATTACAGAGGATTCCGTATAGCAGTACAGAATATCTTACATCATTTATCGAACCATGGCAACGTAGCACTCGTTTCTCTGTTCAAGCACAAATTAGAATCTGGCTGATTACGCTATTACGTCATAGCCAATAGAATAGCTCGAAAATTGGCGGCAATATCTAACCGTTTAAACACAGTTTAAACTTCATGATTTTTTTTACTATAAAGCATTATTAAAAAAATAAAATAAAAAATACGGGTCAACTGTTTTTATGCATAGATATTATTAAAATTATTAAAAAAAAATTGTATACTTGCCCGTAAAGTATGTTCAAACATATGAGACACACTGCATATCACAGTTTGGATATCTTACACATCTAGGTATTGTTTTGTGTGCCTAAGCAAAAACTTTGCTAACATTTTGCTCTGCTTTACGCTGGGTTGGATTTGGGTCATGCTTGTTGCCAGCACCAAAAACCACATGACGCATGGCACATAGGATTAAAGATGTTATTTTTTTTCCTTCCTATTAAGGTTATTGTTTTTAGATAGCTTTCTCTCATCTCTCCATTTTTCTTCCATGATTCTTCTGGTGTTGAACCTTTGATTGTCTTTGTCCGAGTTCGTTTCTTGTGGTTATTCCACTCGTTCTTTCTTTGTGTTCCTCTCTTACTCAACTTTCTTGGTGCAATATTGTAGTGATATGTATCTTCTCGTATGCGTATTATTGTTTCTTTAAGAAGTGGTTTAGTCGTCGTCTTACCGGGAAAGTTTTTAATTTGTACATTCCACATCCATTGATGTCTGTTGTCTGCGGGCTTCATCTGTTTTAACTGTTCATATTTGTTATTTGTTTCCTTTATTGTTGGACTTATATAATATAGTGTGTGTAGTGGCGGGCTAGGCATAGGGAGTAAGAATTACAACATCGCGTGTGCCAGCTGGCTGAAATGAAATAACTGAAAGCTGGTATGTTTCGCCCACGGGCGAGTTTGCTCTGCTGTGTTGTCATATCTCTCGCGCTACGTGAATGTACATGCCTAATGGGCAATTATACGCACTGTATACAAAAAAAAAATTCCTATGATGATTATTAAAATATTCTGTCCGGCTGTAATATACCCATTTGTTTAAAATAAATAGGTATAATAATAACAATAGTTAAATTCTAAGCTTGAGTAAGCCTTTGATCTCTTCGCATAAGCGAGTCACATATGGCAATACGTGAATTTGGAACGAACAGAACCTTAAAAAAAAACACTCGTGGGAGACGCTGAGTTCTGCACGATTCTATAATTAATTTCACTACTGGCGAAATTATTTCTAACGATAATAAAAATGTTAGCACTACTCTTTAATTCGTTAATTGATATAGGAACACCAAGTTAAACGTTAGTGTCATAATTATTCTTATAATTAAGTGACGTTTGATTTTAACGCGATATGTTGTGCATATATAAATAAAACAAAATGAATGAGTGTTGGTTTATAAAAAAATACCATGGCGTTTAGAGGAAAGGTGAGATAATTACGATAGTTTTCAGTTGTGGTACACTCAAAGAAATAGTATGTATGGGTAACTTCAACAAAAAAAAATGGTTAACTAACAATATCGTTAATTTTATTAAACCAAACTATATTGATGGTATTTTTAAACAACAGGTGATTGTTATTTTAATTAATAAAAAGTTGTCGTACAACAAAACAAACATTATTATTTTGTTGAATTCTGTCAAATTAAACTAGATAATAGTATATTTTATTTTTAACTATTATCGAATTGTAATTCTAACCCAGCATTAGTTCGCTGTATTACTGTACTTGGTAGAAAAACTAATATTATTGTCGTCTTCTAGAAGTTCTAAAAGAATTACCATAAAATTTGCTGGCTTACCACGTAGTCTATTACAGAAATTATTCCCAGATGACGCCACATACAAATCACTGACAATAATCAATCAAGCATTATCTTATACTCTTATGAATTTATAGAAAATTAATAACATGATTGCAATGTTCAAATTCTCTCAGGGATCATCGATATATTTGGATGGATCTTATAAACGATCTCTAATCTTTGGTTTGGGTGGTCTGATGTCTCAATACTGAGATTTTGGCTAACCAAAAAAAACTTCATCATACAATAAAGTGTAGATCAACCTAAAAATTAGTTTGTGAACAAAAAACAAAGTCGTTGTACTATTTAATTGTAGACCAAATTGAAAATGGTTAGTGAACATAAAAAAATGTCATTGTACTATTTAATTTGTTACAAGAAGATATGATTATTAAACTACTATTTGTTTACGAAAACAAATAAAGTTGTATGACTATTCTTTTCTGATCGATTTAACTATGAAACTAGATAGGCGCGATTTCATATGCTCTTTTTGGTTGAATTTACATATCATTTTCTTTCGGTGTAGTGTTAATCGCCTGAAAAATTGATTGATTACCCCTATAAACTTTATTTAATGTGACATTACAAACGATTTTGTCAAGTTTGCCTCACTACCGTAATTAATCACATCCAATTACGCATACTAATTTTACCCACATTTTGTACAATTTTGCACACCTCCACTCGAATTTTGCACTCCCCAACTTTGATTTATTTTTATTAACGTATATTGCTTATTTACCATCTACTCTAATTATGTTACAGAGTAAATAGTTTGTGTGCACCTCTTATCTTGAATTAGGTACCATCCAGTAATGGTAAACCAGGCTTCACCTAGCTAGATCTTCTGATCATTGTCCTTTCAATCGTCTATTCGCTAAGGGCTGGGTTGCTAATTACCTGACGAACTGGTTGTTGTGATCACTAATACAATCTTTGGTGGAATATCTGCTAATCACATTATTTATGAAAGAAACTTCAAGGTCTTTGGATAGATATATATCATGGAGTTTGCTGTCATTCGAAGTATTTTGGACTGGAAGGTTTGGAGTATTTTGGTACTCGATGGTTTGCTGCAACAACACAGTTCTATGACATAGGTCCAGTTGGACTTTAATATGGTTTTAAAGTATTTAGTCTTTCTATCTCTTAGATTAGATGAAATCATACCTAAAATGTCGGCAAATTGTTTGCTGGGTAAGATATATTCATACCCAAAGGATTTAATTTCTGGGGTACCCCAAGGCTCAGTCCTAGGGCCTCTTCTGTTCAGTATCTTCACCTCTGATTTGCAAAAAATACCCATGTACTGTAATATGCAACTCTATGCAGACGACATTCAGATATACCATAGTTTCTCTACCCATGATACTATGGACGCGCAAAACAAAATAAATTTTGATCTCTCAGAAATTAGTAATTGGTGTAAAAAGAGCTCATTAATATTAAACCCGAATAAATGCAAACACATCCTATTCCACAAACAAGATCCACACTTAGCAATACGCCTGAATGGTTCGCATTTGGAACCCATAGACAATGCCAAAGATCTTGTTCTGATAATAGAAAGCAAATTAAAGTTCACTGAACATGTGAAAAATAGTCTAAGAAATGGTTATTTTAAATTAAAATATGTATTTCCATTTAAATTGGATTTAGACGCCAAGACCAAACTTATGTTAATTGAATCTTTAGTTCTTTCAAACTTAAATTATTGTGACACGATAGTAGTAGGGCAATGCTTAACTGCAGATGATAAAAATAAACTACAAAAATTGCAAAATTTAAGTATGAAATTCATTACTAATATCCCCTATTTGCTCATGTAACACCATAAATTCGTCAGTTTGAACTTTTAAAAATGCAGGAACGAAAATTCTTCATTTTTGTTTACTCTCAGGCAAGTTCCAAATACATTAGATCTGCCACACCATCGCACTACTGGTTTTGCTCTAGCTTCTCCCATTTGGCACCACATGTGTACAGTCCAGTTGTGAGTGTTTTTTTTTGTTTCTTGTATATTATTAAGCTGTTAGGTTCAGGTTTAAATATCAGTTTCTACTGTACCTAATACCCTTTGTGTTTTGTTTCTAACTTCTAAGACACAATAAAAATTTTCTATTCTATACCGGGTGACACAGGAGATATGTAACACCCCGTGGCATGTTTAGTTAAAAAGATAATATTTTGAAATTTGGTAGACTTATATAATGCACGACTGTTTTTTAGTACAAACAAGAAATTTTTTTATAACGAAGTAGATGTCACTTCCGGTTTCACCGGAAGTGACATCTACTTCGTTATTTTAAACGGCACCCTGTATATATTTTTTTCTTATCTGATTCTACTTAAATTTCTCTTTTCAACTATGTATAGTAAGATGGCATTCGTTTTTAAACTGGCTGCTGAAACCCATTTTATTGCATTAAGTCAAGTTGGCTATGGTATGAAATGTGGCGGTATAATGCTTAATGTGGTGCGATATCAAAAGAACCCCGGTACACAATTTTGTGTTTCATATTTATTTTGTTCTAATCAGTACACTCAAAGAAATAGTATGGGTAAATTCAACAAAAAAAAATGGTTAACTAACAATATCGTTAATTTTGTTAAACTAAATTATATTGATGGTATTTTTAAACAAGAGGTGATTGTTATTTTAATTAATAAAAAGTTGTCGCACAACAAAACAAACATTAACTTAAAAAATAGATGAATAAGACTATTATTTTTTTCGTCTGACTATTATTTTGTTGAATTCTGTCAAATTAAACTAGATAATAGTATATTATAACTATTATCGAATTGTAATTCTAACCCAGTATTAGTTCGCTGTATTATTGTACTTGGTAGACAAATCAATATTATTGTCGTCTTCTAGAAGTTCTAAAAGAATTACCATAAAATTTGCTTGCTTACCACGTAGTCTATTACAGAAATTATTCCCAGATGACGCCACATACAAATCACTGACAATAATCAATCATGCATTATCTTATACTCTTATAAATTTATAGAAAATTAATAACATGATTGCAATGTTCAAATTCTCTCAGGGATCATCGATATATTTGGATGGATCTTATAAACGATCTCTAATCTTTGGTTTGGGTAGTCTGATGTCTCAATACTGAGATTTTGGCTGACCAAAAAAAAACTTCATCATACAATAAAGTGTAGATCAACCTAACAATTAGTTGGTGAACAAAAACAAAAAACAAAGTCGGATCTTATAGATTCTTATGGTAACTCGAGGGCATGTACTTCGTTTGGTCGTGAGGGTTGCTTGCGTGAATTTTTCATTATTGACTTTGATTTTCCATCTTTTCAACCAGTCCTGTAGTGAGTTAAGGTCTTGTAAATTTTCTACCTGGATCTAAACTTGATGATAGGATCGCCGTATCGCCGTTGATAATGGGATATCTGAAGTAAAGAGCATGTAAAGGAATGGCCCAAGAACACTGCCCTGCGGTACTCGGTGGAAAACTTGGAAAAAGCGATCAGTTACATGTGACTTCAGTGAAGGATACAGGTGGTTTGGCGTATTCATTTTCAACTTGTAAAAAAGTTCCTGGTGCCCATACTTTGTGGAATGCCTGTTGTACGTCCAGGGAAACAGAGTCACACATTTTCTTTTCTTCCAAACTTTGTTTGATTTTATTGATTATTTAACAGCAAACTTTGAAAATGGTAGAGAAAATTAGGTGGGGTGCAAACTTAACGTTTGTGAAATATATTTCGGTCTTGGTCTCTGCTTTAAATTGGATAAGTAATTATAAGATAGCAACATTCTTACGATAAAAAGAGAAACATTGAGGGTTGTAAATTATAATGATTCATTGTGTGCACGAATGAGATTAATACCAATAAAGGTTGTAACGAGAATATTAGGCGTTTTATTGATAGGACAGTATGTTACAGTAACAATGAAGATATTGCACATTAGCATATTGCACATTGCCTTCGATATCAGATCGATTTGACTTCGCATTCGGCAACGCCGATCACAATCTGTAATACTATAATAATCTGCCTTCATATTATTCTGTCTCAGTTATCAAAGATGCAATAAACGAAGAGGTAAGGACTTAAAAACTTCAATTCTTTTTATCTGTTGTTTGTTTACATATTTTTATACTTCTCTAAGTAGTGATAACTAGTCCATGACAGTGTAATCTTGACTCACTTAATGTCTTTAAATTAAAAATGGTCACTCTGTTATAATTATTAAGCGTAAGAGTAAATGAAACAATTAAAAGGAATTAGTGAATTCTGAAACAACATGCTGGTTATTATTAGATCATCATTTAACACATCAATATATGAACGATATTTGGATAATGTATTTGTATTCGTCGGGTGTTCGAGTGTCCCAGTCGCCGGGAAAGAAAAAGAAATAGGAATTATTTACAGGAAATATGAAAAATAAATTAGTAAGTAACCACTCATTGTATTGTAAATGTATAAATATGTAAATTTTCCACAAATCTATTTATAAATATTACATTGTAATAAAAACTAAATAAAGTACGAGTACTTGTATGAGCGGGTGCGTGTAATGGTGTCAGTATATGTAGGATGTTGAAACAATTGTTTTCTGGTATTAAAAAATAAGCCTAATCAAAGTTTTTGCAAGTATTTTGGACCATTCGAGGCAGTATTTTGGTTTCCAATTAATTGCTGTCATATTTTTTTAATATGACGTCATCAGCAATGTTTTTAAATAGATGAAGCTATAATTTATTTATTTTTATATAAGTTAGTGCATTTAGACGAAAAATGCAAGTTATTAAGAAAGCTATCGGACCTGAGAGGATTTTCCTAAAATCTTTTTTAATCACTTCTTTTCTGCTACTTTTTTGTTAGCTAATTTTTTTTTAGAACTCCGAAAGATCCCGTTTTGTTATGAAAAATTATATATTCAAATATTCACGCAGAGGTTTTCGAGATTGATGATTACGAATCTGGTGTTTAAAAAATTAATACTCAATTGGCGGCTCCAAAATGGCCGAATTAAGACCAATATCATGCAATATTAGTTAAATTAAGAAAAAACAGTACGAATTTTAATAAATAATTATAAACTTTAACTTGTATTAAAAAAAATCATGTATTTTTCGCACTTGAAAATGCACTCGGTATTTTTTAAATTACTCGGGTAATTGAATTAAAAGCGATGTCAAATGAAAAAAAAAAAAGAAACAAGAAGCGTTTTCAAGATAAATGTAGCTAATACTTCCAGTGATTTTTTGTTCGATATCCAGACTTCGAAGTATATATATTAATGGATAAAATAGGCTATTCTTGGAGGAAAAAAAATAGAAAATTTGGCCACGATCTAAATAGCTGCAATTTTTTTAAGGAATTAAGGTTTGATAATCCACATTCTTAAAATAAAGAATTTTAAAAAATTAATTTTTACAATTCATTATTTTTCATTTATTTGCTTTCATGACGATTAGAGAATATTATTTAGGTATTAAGCAAATCACAACTTACACACTTTTTTATTTACTATGAAATTACCAACTTTCTGTATTAAGACCGTGGAATAGTGAAAGATTTTTTGAAACGTTTTGGTTCCTATCTGGCCTTTTGGGAGGCTTTTGTGACTGATTTGTACTAACCATTTTCGTGTTTATCAAACGGTTATCCAGGGCCCCTCAGCGGAAAACAGAAAAGAAAATTTCATGAAAATGAGCAATTTCAAACGTTTTGTTCCTATCTGGCGTCAAGTTAGACTTACGTTTTAAAGAAAAACATCCAACGGAAGCTTATCACCAGAAAAATTCCGTGGGCCCTAAGGCCAGAAATTTCAATCCGAAGTTGTAAGAAAAATGGTCCAGAATCAAACGATTTGGTTCTTATCTGGGAATTATATATATAGGAAAATAGATTATAATTATCGCGATGTAACAAACGCCAGACAAATTCCGAGGGCCCAACAATGAAAAAATTATTGTTCAAGTTGTCAACTATTCGCGAAAATCAAACGATTGGTTCTCATGTGAAATGATTTTTTTTTGTAAAAATTAACCAAAACGAAAATGTATTGTATCATTCACAGACATTTTTAGTGGGCCAAACATATTTTAAATCTTAAAAGAAGTGCACGAAAAATAACCATTTTTTCAAACGATTTATTCCTGTCTGGCATTTAGATTTTAAAAAGATATGGTAATAAATAAACCGTATTTCAAGTCCCAGACAAAAAGCTGGGCCAAATATATTTTAAATCTTAAAAGAAGTGCACGAAAAAAAGTCATTTTTTTAAACGATTTATTCCTGTCTGGCATTTGGATTTTAAAAAGATATGGTAATAAATAAACCATATTTTAAGTCCCAGACAAAAAGCTTGGGCCCAGCCGTAGATATGTTGAGTGAAAGTATCAAAAAATCAAAAAATAGTCATAAAACTAAAAATCCATGCATTTTCAAACGATTTACACTGGTCTGGCATTTCATTAGCTTGTCATTGTAAAAGAGTATTATACACATTTAAACAAATTTGTTTCGCGTTACTAAATGCTGTTTTTTTTTACTTGAAACTCGTTTGGAATTTGATTTTCTTTATCACTGGAATCAATATAATATAATTTTATGATAATATCACAATATATTAATAACAATACCCAAATGTACAGTGCGGCAATTCGAAAACGGGGCAAATCTTGAGAAAATCTTTTCGGCATGTCAATTTTGTTTCCTTAGGGCATGAATTTTAGTGTGACTAGTGACGCAAGAAGGGGGCAAGATTGTTTTTTCAAATAGCAACTACCTTTTTTTATTGCATAGTATGACAGCTTAGGTCTTTCTGATTAATTTGGTGTGCAACATGTGGTGGGTTGGTGATGAAAATTTTCGAAAAAAATCGAGAAACCCGTTTACTACGAAATTCTCTTTGAAAATTTTCCTCACCAACCCCCCCCCCCCCCACATGTTGCACACCAAATGAATCAGAAAGAGCTAAGCTTTCATACGGTGCAATAAAAAAAGGTGGTTGCTATTTGAAAAAACAATTTCGCCCCCTTCTGCCGCCACTGTAACATTTTTGAGAAATGAACTTTATCAAAGGAAACAAAATTGACCTGTCTGAATGATTTTTGCAAGAATTGGCAGTTTCCGATTTTCCTAAAACTTTTGGGACGCACTGGATATGTAAAAATGTTGCTTATAATTAGCCTTTTATAAACATACATTTTCAACAAACCAAATGCCATACGAGTGTAAATCGTTTGGAAATGCATCGATTTTTGCGCGACTGTTTTTCGATTTGTCAATAGTTTCGGTCAAAATATCTACAGCTGCGCTCCAGATTTTTGTCTGGGAAATATTGTTTATTTATTAACATATCTTTTTAAAAAAACAAATCCCAGACGAGTGTAAATCGTTTGAAAATGCATCGATTTTTACACGACTGTTTTTTGATTTTTCAATATTTTCGCTCAACATATGTACGTCTGGGCCTAAGCTTTTTATCTGGGACTAGAAATATGGCTTATTTATTAACATATCTTTTTAAAATCCAAATGCCAGACAGGAATAAATCGTTTGAAAATGGCATTTTTTCGCGCTTTTCTTTTTCTCTGGCTATCCAGGGGACCCAGCCAATTCGTCTGGGACTCTTAAATTGAAACTACCTATTGCCTAATATTAACAAAAAAACAAATGCCAGACGAATGTAAATCGTTTGATTTTCGCGGAATAGTTGACAACTTGAACAATAATTTTATAACTGTTGGCCCTCTACTTTCTGTATATTGGTACCTTAATCTGGTCACGCTCATATACTACTTAGGAAACACTTTTTAAAACACTCATCATTGGAGAACCAATCAAAACAACTACTCTCCTAGCTAATACTGACGAAGTATTATTATTATTATTATTAGCGTGACCAGATTAAGGTACCAATAGGATACATTTTTAAATATCTTCATTCCCTCGAATTTCAACGGGCTCAGCTGATTTAAAGTACTTGGTACTAAAATATAATTTTTAAATACAAATACTTTACGTGTTGAATTTAGGTATCAGTACTTTGTTACAAAAGTAGTCGTTATCATTATTTGTTATATTTTGTTGTGATAAGCAAAACAATTTTCGTAAAAAAATTCCCCCAAAAAAATGTTGCGTAATCCAATAAGCAGACAATTTCTATGAAGCGGACAGATTTAATCTAAAACTTCTGATTACACTTGTCACACCTGAAACAATAAAATCGCTACAACCAGACAATTCCTTAATCACCTTTTTTATACTTATGTAGTTTTACTTCACTATGTTTTAACCATTTATTTTGTATTTATAGATATTGCGACAATATTTTTTTGATTATCTTGAATTATTATATACATATGTACCAAGTAATTTTCTGTTTTAATTTTCATAGAATTTTACTCTGGAGTTGATTACATTCCGATTTGTTTAAAATAGGTGGACCTGTTTGAAAGTCACTCTCTACGTAATTGCAGAATATAACATACATGCTTAGCTCAAAATAGAAGTTTTTAAAATATCACATGAGTTTATATTTATTAAATTTTTTGGCGTTTGCCTTGCCATCATTCTAAAAATATAGTATGTTTTGCAAAATCTCAGAATTGATGTAGATCAAGTACTTAATTCAAGTCGTTGATATAGGTCGCTTTGTGTTTTTGTCGCAATTTTCTCGATAGTTTCTTTATCTCAACCTCATATTATCTTATTTTAGAAATTTTACAGACTCAGTATAATTTGTTAGCTCTGAAGGATGCATTATAGCCCAAGTTGCGGTACACAATATTGAAAGTACTTCAAATATTTACTTAAGTACAATTGTGCAGTGAAAATGGAAGTACTGGGTATTTATTTAAACCATAAAGGTTATTGCTATTGTTTGTCTGATCTTTCAAACGCCAACTACAAAATAGATTGCAACAACTGTAATAGCACATATCGGCCAAACAAAACAATATCTACATAAAAGAATATATATAAATATAATATAAAAACACATCAAAATTCGACAGTACTCTCAAAACACGCCTTAGAAAATTTTCATAGCTTTAACTTTTAAAATTTTAGAAAAAGAACCAAACCTTCGCCAAAGAACAATACATGAAATGTTACAAATTAAAAGGCGTACTAACGCAATAAAGTACTGCACTGACATAGAGAATTTAAGCGATACATATTTCAATCTATTAAATTACATATAAAAAGACTAGCTGACCCAGCAAACGTTGTTTTGCCATATAAATTATAAATTTTTGTCCAAAAAATAAAAAGAAAATTTCTGGATAGGACCACCCTTATCACCTAGGGGTATAAAAAATAGCCTACGATCTATTCTCAGACCTACCAAATATACACAAAAAATTTCATAAAAATCGATCAAGCCGTTTCGGAGGAGTTCGATAACAAACACTGTGACACGAGATTTTTATATATTAGATAATAAAGGGTTTTTTTTTAGAAGTCTGTTTTTTAAATGGGCGACACTGTTTCTAGAGTCAGTTAATTTAACAACTGACAGCTGATTTGTGCTCAGTAGTGATGGGTAAAAGCAGTTATTTTTTAATAACTGTTTAAACTGCTACTGCTATTTTGAAATAACAGTTTAAAATAACAGTTTAAAAAGAGATTGCTGAGAAGTACTGGCATGCGCATACCGCAGCGCGCAGTTTAGAAATGTTATTTCAGAGATAGATATACATCATGCTGCTGCCGCTGCTGCTTATCTGTTATTTTCTCACCTATTATTTTCGAACGGAAATAACAGTCTGTTAATGCTATTTACAAATAACAGTTACAAAATAACAGGTTGTTAAATAGCAACTCATCTCTAGTGCTCAGAATCGTTTTCGAAAAACTGCCTGTAACTCGGAAAATTAGCAAGTTACAAAAAAATTCCAAGAGACAAAAAATGTTTAGCAGGCCTCAGTGCATACGTTTTATTTGAAAAACCACTAAAAAGTAATTTTTTTTTTAAATTCATGCACCTGGAAACCAAAAGCTTTGGGGGCGGTCAATTGAGCAAAGTAACTATGCAATAGCGCTATATGACCGTCCCCAAAGCTTTTGGTTTCCAGGTGTATGAATTTAAAAAAAATTTTTTTACTTTTTAGTGGTTTTTCAAATAAAAGCTTTTTCTTAAAAATATTTTTTTTATATAATTTTATTTAGGCTTAGTTTGATATCACTATTTAAACAAATCGGAATATAATCAACTCGAGAATAAAATTCCATGAAGTAGATTAAAAAAGAAGATTACTGAGTACATACTTATAATAATCCAAGGCATTCAAGAAAACGTAGCGATATCTTAAAATCTTAAAATAGGTGGTTAAAACAACAATATTACTTCCACGTCCAGTGGAAGTATAGTACCGACAAAATTTTTTTTTTTTAATTTTACTGTTCAAATAGGCTTAGAATGTCATGAAACGTCGAAATTTTAAGTTTGAGCGAAAAAATAATTTCTGTCTGTCGATCTGTCGGTCTGTCTGTAACTTTTTGTGCGCACGAATACTTTGAGATATTGACTTGAAATTTGGTACACATATGTACTTTAACAAGATCTGGAACTAGATTATATTTTAATCTTGTTCCGTCGAAGGGTTGGAAATTGGGGTAAATAGGTAAATCAAGCAGGTAAGACTCCATAAAATTAGTATTCACTATATTCAAGAGAACCTAAGGTCTCAAAAAAATTTTTGGCATTAGCCACCCCCATTACCACCCCCACCCCATTATTAAAGGGGATGAAAGAAAATTGTGATGCAAGAAAAACTTCTCGTGTTTTTCATTTTGACATATCTCTCAAATATATAGAACCTTTTTTGTAGGAAATCACATTCTGAACGGTTTAGTAATGTTCATTAGTCTTAAAAATGCCTACTTTCTGAGATATATACGTCCAAATGAAAAAAAAAAAACTACGAAAAAGCAAGTATATATATTCTTCAAGAAGCTTTTCCGGAAAAACCAATGGGATAATCGAAAAATGTATAGGAGCTTTTTTTTAGAAAATCTTATTCTAAATAAGTTTATTTATGTTCATTTAGCCCTAAAATCGCGTTCTTTTCTAGATATTTGCATTCAAAATTAAAAAAAAACATGAAAAAACACATAGATATATTTTTCAAGTGGCTTTTCCGGAAAAACCAATGGGATAATCGGACAAATGTATAGAACCTTTTTTTTTGTAAGAAATCGTATTCTGAACACGTTTACTTATGCTCATGTAGCCTTAAAAACGTGTACTTTTCGAGATATGAACTGCTACTCAAAATCTTTCTTTAAAACGGCGTTTTTTTTCCTAATTTGAGTGGACTATAAGCTTAATATTCAATAAAACGTTTTTTGAAAAAAATATCGTATCATCACCTGTCTAATTTTAACTGAAAAAAATGGTCTCCAGATAAAGCTTTTTTTTCTATTAGTGTACATACATTTTCACTATGTTAAATGCATGCCTTACTAATCTATATTTACTTTGCTCGCGTGTTATGCACCTGATATATGCAAATGAACTTTTTTATCAATGAACTGATTTGTTATAAGTTCCACTGATTTATCTCTATCAACACCTCCAGACATACTAACCACATCGTCAGTGCTGTGCCGGACTAAAGTGAAGCATGTGAAAGCGAAACTTCGGTGAACCATCTCATTATGTTTTATTTTTTCAAATTGCAACTTCACTGTTTCAGGTGATTTACCAGGCGTCAACTGGGCAACAATCACACTCTTGAAATTATTAAACCAGTTCTTGATGAAAGCGAAAAGTGTCGGCAACTTTTTCTACACAAAACAAAACAGTAGGAACCCCAGGTTAAGATTAAAGAGCAGAGCTAAAATCTGGGCAAGGCTGAACTATAAGTTTTATATCGTTTAACACAAAGTACATCCGCAAGATGAGTTCTGATGAGTTCGTTGTTCCATCGGTAACAATATCTCAAGATCAAGCGGACTCAAGTGAGAAGGCAAAATACATCAGCACGATGAATTCCGATAGGCTTGTTACTCCATCGGTAACGATCTCTCAAGATCAAGAGGACTTAGATGAGGATACTTTGCCGGAAATGCAGGAACTTTCGCCAATAATGCAACGCGACAATCTTCACATCGACAGGAGGTTCCAAAGGAAGGAGTCTATTATCTCCTCCGAAGTAAGTTTGTACGTTGCCGAGATGAAGCCGAAAATTCCCGATGGAGGTTGGGGTTGGTTCGTAGTGCTGGCTTGCTTTTACATAAATATGGTAGCTGATGGAATCGCGTTTACTTTTGGGATTTTGTACATCGAACTTTTGCAAGAATTCGGTGCTTCGAAATCAGCAACCTCTTGGATTTGTAGTCTTTTTATGGCAATACCTTTAATTGCAGGTAAGAATATGCAAATATTTACAACAAGAAAATTAAACTTAATAAGTTATATGGTATATAAATACCCAGTGGTTCAAAATCGTCTCCCAATATTTCTATGGTTGACGGCGCATCTAAAAATAAAGTTGCTCCTTTATATAGGTATTAACGATAAAATTAGAAAAAAATGTTAAAAAATCGATTCAATTTATCTTTAGACACCAGGGGTGTCTCTAGGTTTTTTTTGGGGGGGGGGGATTAATAATTCCAAACTCATTACAGAAATTTTCCCAACTCCGAATTCTCTCAACTTGAAGCTTCAATTTCCCAACTCGAACCACAACAAAAAAATTTTCTTCGAAAATAACAATTGATAAGCGAGGGGAAGTGAAATTTTTTGAGAAACCTAGCGCAAGAAATTTTATTGCAGACATTTAGTGAGTTTTTTCCCAATTCCCACCACTCGGCATCATTCATCTGTTTGGAAATCGTTGCCAATAAAAACCTTTTTTTTAAAACCAAGAACAGTAGCATTTCAAGTTTAAATATTATAAAATACGATATTTTGTTTCAATGACTTGAATCGAATGGCACAAGCTTCATTAACCAAAGAACAATGTTAAAAAAGGGGCATTTTTGACCCATCTGTCGTAAAATGTGGAATTTTGGGGTGCTGAAAATCCGTCATCCGTTTTGGCGAAAAATCTCGGGAACACATTAAAAAACAACCCTTATTGTATGTATTTGGGGGTGATATTGGAATTGATATTAGTCTAAATACTAAGTTTCGATAACTAAATGAAAAAAGAAGTAAAAAGTAAAAAAAAAATAAAAAAAACCAAATTCACCCCTTCAACCCCCTCGCCATTCCCTGACTATTCTATACACTATGTAGTTATCTACAAAAAAGGTCTTTTTTGACCCATCCGTAGTAAAGTGTGAAAACCATATTTTTTTACTAATTTTGGGGTGCTGAAAATCTCGGTAACACATTAAAAAACCACCCTTATATTGGGGTGGTATTATTATTGGGGGGTTACATTGGAATTGATATTAGTCTAAATACTAAGTTTCGATAACTAAATGGAAATAAGGGTTGTATTTTAATGCGTTCCCGAGATTTTTCGCCAAAACAGATTCGTTTTCGGTACCCCAAAATTAGTAAAAAAACATGGCTTCCACACTTTACGACGGATGGGTCAAAAAAGCTCCTTTTTTAACATTGTTCTTTGAAGCTCTAGTCTGATTCAGAATAAATATTAGATTATTTGATAATTTATAAAAGCATTTTTAAAGCATCCAATTAATTTGAAAAGGTATTGTTTTTAAAAGCAAGTTTCACAAAACACAATCAAAGCTGTATGTAACTAAAAAATTCATACGTTTTTGGACCAAACCTAAACCATTTCAAGTCAAAAATAATGTCTTTCGATTTTCCTTTCTATAAATTAGGAACTTCGTGAAATATCCCAATAAACAAATTTGTTTTATAATTGTCATTTCTACAACAATTTGGTTTTATTGCTATTTTATTACATTTATAAATAATGAAACAAAATAGTTGTATAACGTTTAAATTTTGCTAGTTGGGAGGTATATAAAAATGTTTAATTTTTAGGACCAATTGGAAGTGCCTTAGTCGACAAATACGGGTGTAAATCAATGACAATATTAGGAGGCCTTATCTGCACTGTTGGCTTTGCTCTCAGTTTCTATAGCAGATCGTTAGGTGTCTTGTACGTGACGTTTGGCGTCATAGGAGGACTAGGCTTGGGACTGTGTTTCGTGACCGCAGTGGTTTCGATTGCCTTCTGGTTTGAAAAGCGAAGAACAATTGCTCTGGGCTTGGCGGCGAGTGGTACGGGGTTTGGAACAGTTGTTTTCTCGCCCCTTGCCACCTGCCTCCTCAATGAATACCATTGGAGGGGCACGCTGTTGATAATGGCAGGTTTTTTCGCGAACATGTGCGTCTGTGGAATGCTCATGAGGGATCCTGACTGGATAATTGAGGAAGAGTAAGTTTATTTGGTATAAGTAGCGGAAGAAGGAATTAGGACATAGTCGGGAATCTGCTTCCCATGACTCAGAGATGTAGTTTTAGAAAAATATGTGCATTATCTGGAATGCTCTTGCACATCTAAATATAGAGGACGCTATTCTATCCAATACTCAAAAAAGACAAAAAAAAATCCGATTTTTTTTGCTACTAAAAAAATGGTTAATTTTATGTTTACAACGCATTTGAAAGCATATTTTTTTAAACTTTTATAGAGGATTTTTAACTTGTGGAAAAAGTATTCTTTATAGATATTCTCTAAATTGCGGATCCATTATCACAGGTCTACAAAAAAAAAAGATCTTGTCTTAAGGTTCTAATCTAACTCTTCTGAAATATTTTGATGCGTTGAAGCCAATTTTGGACAAAAAATATTTTTCTACCGTGCCAGTTTTCCTCTACGACCCCTTTCATCCCCTAAAAAAGGCAAAAGTCTTGGCCTAAGGTTCTCATCTAAACTTTCAGAAGTAATTTGACGCGCTGAAACAAATTTTGGACAAAAAAAATTTAGGGGATGAAGAGGGTTGGTAGAGGAAAACTGACCTATAGAAAAAATTTTTTGCCCATAATTGACTTCAGCGCGTGAAAATACTTTAGAAAAGTTAGATCAGAACCTTAGGACAAGCAAGACCTCATTTTTGCCTTTTTATGGGGATAAATGGGGATGGTAGAGGGAAACTGACTCGATAGAAAATTTTTTTTGTCCAAAATTAGCTTCAGCGCATCAAAATATTTAGAACCTTAGGATAAGACCATTTTTTTGCCCTTTTTAGGGAATAACGGGGGTGGTAGAGAAAAAGTGACACAGTAGAAAATTGTTTTTTGTCCAAAATAGGCTTCAGCGTATCAAAATACTTCAAAAAAGTTATATTAGAACCTTGGGACAAGACCTCCCAAGGGAGTTTTTGTAGACCTGTGTTATCATTAATATCAATAAACTTATGCTTCCATGGATTCAGATAATACGTTTTTAGGAAGAATGAGAAGAAAATGAAGAAGTCAAGCAAGAATCGATCTGCGACAGTTTCCCATAGAGGTTCGATAAACGACCTAAAAAAATCTTTAAAAAATGGAGGTGATACACAGTATCTTCTGCAAAATGTAGATACCACCATGGACCTTTCCGAAAAAGAAAGATTTATGTCTGCGATAGATTTACCTACTTTCTTAAAGCAAAATGAAACGGTAAAAAATCAAATACATATACTCCATTCACGATCTTTGCGCTTGTGGTGTTCATTTTAATTTTAGGTTAAGATGTATGACCTGAGATCGGAATTTAGGTATTTATGACGTTAGAAGCAGGACTGGCTCTAGGTTATGTGTCAGAGCGTAAAGATTTTTATGCATGTATGACATTATATATCTTACCTTGTAGTTGCTTTAGCGAATTCTCTAATATCCAAAGTTGATTATGAACACTCATTCGATGAGGACTGGAGGTATTGGAGGATGGAACACTAAACCATCAAACACACATACACACATGTTTTTTTACTACCAGTTATCTACAAGAATAAAAGTATATAATTAATATCTGTTCTAAATGTTTTAGAGTTAAACTTCGGCATCTTTCGTTTATATTGTGAGAAAGACCGCTTAAAGTAGCCAGATATAACTGGCACACATTTAAGATATCTGAACTTTCATAAAGTTACCTCATTTACGTCTGGTGCAGGAAAGTCTACTTGACATAGTAAGAAATCCGGGATCCGAAAGTGTCGACTCTAATTGCACCTGAACATTGCTATCCTTGGGCAAAAATTGTCTAAAAAGTGGATTGCCTAGTTTCGTTCAGGGTATGTTACATTCAAGCATCACTTCCACCAGATCTAAGGTAAAATTGCGTTGCCTGTCTTTATCACTAAAGCCACTCACACTCCTACAGTTTTCTGAGGAAATGTGTTTAGTAATATTTGTTTTATATGCCTAAGAAACTGCTTTGTCACAGTTACTGCAATACACTCCTGTACTTTCAAATTGCAATTCTGGGATATTGCGAACCCACAAATTATCTGTGGCCTCTTAACGCTTATTCTCAGATATTTTAAAAGATCCATCGGCTCTGTACAACTCACGCTGCTGCTATATACATCCCGAAGTTATGCAATGTACTGACTAGTGATGGTCGATATTTCACGAAATGTGATTTAGTCACTGATATTAAAAAATCACTGGTAGTGATTGTTATTGATTTGCCATAAAGCTGTCATGTGTTCACTATTTTTCATTACCACAATCAATACATTTACACAATGAATATCACATAAATATGACGATTTGATTCTTTGAATCCTCTTTTGCTTTCGATCGTATCTATCGTACACAGAACAAGCTATTTGTGTTTTGCTTAAATGTTACGCATCTGTAAATAAATATCCATTCATTTTAATGCATTACGTCATGTATGGAAGTCGTGATCACGTCACGTTTTAAAATCACCGATATCAAAAAATAACAATAACGATTCACGGTGTGATTGGAAAATCACGATATCACGACTATCAGAGAACAGACTAACTACATATAGTCTTTCTAGTCCATGTAATGAAGGCAGAAATAGTGTAAAAATTTCGTGCAAAGACGAGATTACATTCTCCCTCCGTTTTCGAGGGTGCTGAACACGATGCAAGTGGTGGGAGAAATTTTTAACCGCCGCAACCCCCTGAAACGGGCACCCATTGTTTGGGTCCCTTTATGTTTTCATATATAAACGGGTCTGGGGAGTGATTTATCGACGAGTTATACTTGAAATAACAAGGAAGGGAGCTATAGATTAAGTGGAATCCAGACAGCAGGCCTAGGGGATTGATTAAACTCTCCAGAGAGGTGGAATATCATTTTTTTTTCAAATTATTCGGTGGTTTCTGCCCGTTTGAGGGATGAAGAAGGGTTGAAGCTAAAGATGAATATTTTTCCCGTGATCAGCGACCCCCGAAAACGAGGGATACGCGTTTGAACCGAATCATTTGAAAAAAATGATTTTCCACCCCTCGGGTGGTTTTCAACCCCCTAGGCCTGCTGTCTGGATTCCATTTATTCTATAACCCCCTTTCATGTTATTTCAAGTATAACCCGTCGATAAATCACTCCCCAGACCCGTTAATATATGAAAACATAAAGGGGGAATATAATAAGCCATGAAACATACCCCATTATTATAAGTAATATTACTTTGAGTCCAAATCTAATGGTGGCCGTTTCAGGGTGTTGCAGCGGTCAAAAACTTCTCCCACCACTTGCATCGTGTTCAGCACCCTCGAAAACGGGGGGAAAAGGTAATCTCGTCTTTACATGAAATATTTACAAAAAAGTCGTCTTATAATGTTTCATTACATAGACTAATTCTCTTTCCCGTCATTCTCAGTTGACCTTCATAGCAGGTATCTACGAAATTTTCATTGCCGCGGTGTAATGCAATTGTAAAAGAAATAGTTTCGTTTTATTTTACATATTTTATGGTATATAGAGCCGGATACCTACCATCCGACATCTGTTTATGACAGAAGACGTCATTACCGCTTTTCTAATTAAGCAAAATGTGCTAAATGCTGACAGGTTAATTTTGATATAAATATTAACCACTTCAAATTAAATTTTATGGCATTAACAAAAAAATATCACAGCCAACACAACCACAAACGGACCGGACCGTGAATGGAGTATATCTATAATTCGCAATTTCTTTTTCTCAGAGAAAACGTTGTTTTGTTTCTAGGTTCCCTTGGAAGTTTTAGAACAATTAAGCGAAAACAAGCAGATTTACAATATAATCTTGGAGAATTATCCCAACCTACTTAGTTGTAAAAGTATATCAGAAAGAGGTTTGCACGCGTTGCCGAATGACGCATCGGCAGTGACTTCTAGGGTCCCGCTTAGGTTCTCGATGAAACTGCAAAAGACTGAGCCTGAACCAACTACTAAACTTACTCAAAATGGGGAACATAATAACATTGAGAAGTCGATTAAGACAGACGTTCCTCTGGTTCGAAGTATTTCTACGAAATCAGGCCATCACAGTTACTTAAAGAATATACGGTTTCGGAGAAATTCTATTGGTTATCGGGGTGCCTTACTAAACATACACAAATACAGACTGAAGGCGTCGAGTTGTCCAGATATTTACAGGAATTCCTTTACCACTTTGAATCTCGAAGAGGATGAGGTAAGGTTTTTACAAATATAATAAGCCATGAAACATACCCCATTATTATAAGTAATATTACTTTGAGTCCAAATCTAATGGTACAGGAAAACTTTACTATAACTCGAAGAAAAAAAATTGTGCAAACCTTAAACATGCTAAAGTTCACGAAACAAAAAAGTTTAGGAGTTAAATAAAAGTTGTTTCTGACAAAAGTATGCTTGCTTTAGAAAAAAAATGCATTTTAAACTGTAAAGGGATTTTTTTTTAAAATGTAACATTCTTGTTTTTCTGCAAATGTCCCAATAAATATTAGTTTAAGAGAAAATATGGTGGACATCAAAAATTAGTCTTATAAATTGACAAAAAAATTATTTTGTATATATATTTGTGTAGGGTTGATTGTTTAGAGATATTTAATTTTACAGATGGCATCCGATCGTTTTTTAGGATGAAGTATTTAGTTTAAAGTGTTGAATATCTTATGAACTTCGACACTTCCATCAAAATTTCAAAGAAACAAAATTAAAAGTAATTAATAAATCTTTAAAATCATTTTTTGTTTGTTTCTACATCACAAAAAATAAAGAAGTTATGGCTGATCCAATGTGCGTTTTCACATTTTTGTTCGCAAAATGTCGGTATTTTGTTATTGTAATTGCTCAGTGATTATTTTTTTTGTCAAAATGCTGTTTTTCGTTAATATATAGCATCACCTTGATGCTCAATTTATTTTGTCCCTTTAAAACAGTTGTTTTAGAAAAAAATTCCATTCGCCATCTCTCTATCGAAAAATGGCCGTGTTTCGGTTAATTATTGCTATAAAGTTAATTTAAGAACACCAAATTAAAGATAATTTTGAATTTGAACAATATTTTTGTAAAAGACATATTCCCAGAGAACATAGAGAAAAATCGATTTTTTAAATTAAAAATACCTCTCTTTACCCCCTATAGGTTCTGGCGGATTCGTAAAACTCCTAAACTTTTTTGTTTCATGAACTTTGGCCTATTCTAAACTTATAACCAAAGTTTAAAGTTTGCACAATGAAATAATTAATTTTTGTTGGCTCCTCGTGCTTCGTGTTAAAGCATTTGAGTCAGGGGCGTAGCGAAAGGGGGATATGTCAACTTTATCAGACTTAGCAAAAGTTGGAAATTTGAGATATAAATTAACAATTTTTATTTCGGTGGATTTTTTTTTTTTGAGGAATTATTTTCTATTTACAGAATTGGCTTTTTAAGTTTTTGACAAATTTGAAAAATAACCCCCCAAAAATGTTGGCTAGCTGATTTGAGTTTATAAATAGCAACAACAAGGATTATTTGTATTTTTTCAAACAAAGCTGCAAAAAAAGACGTATGACTGCTTAGTCGCGAGGCAAGCAAACTTGGTTCTCGCCCTGGAGTCCCGAGTTCGATTCCCGATCATGGTCTTAGAGAATGTGCGTCTTTTATCTCGAAATGTATAGCCTCCTCGCGCGCAAAGTGACTGCAGGATTTCAGAGTTTGAGGGGATTGTATTATTTGCGGTGTGTTATTATTATTATTGTTGTTAAAGAATTCCAGATAGTTGGCTACCCCTGCATTTTATTAAAACAATCAAAATACCCTATAATGAAATATACAAATAAAAATTTCCAAGCATTTCCCTCTTCAATGAGCTAATAATATAAATTATACTTTTCAGAAATGGTACGACGAATTTTTGGAAGTCGTAAAGGACCTAACTCATGTCTCACTATTTCTGGAGCTCCACTTCCTGTTACTCGCCGTATCGACAATCATTTTGTTCATTTGGTTTGTCGTTCCCTATGTCTACCTCGCCGACCACATGAAAATATGTGGTTACGATGACAGTCAGTCGTCTTTCGTTATCTCTGTTATTGGATTCACCAATACTGTGGGCATGGTAATTATAATGTTTACATTAAGATAATGTCAAATACTTGATGTTTTATTCGGTACAGTCGTGGTCACAACAAGGTTTCCAACAGTTTTACGTTTTACCAACCTTGCTATGCTATGCATACTATATTATGGTTCACGTGGGTTAATAATAAGCGTAAAATATATGCAATTTTAACGTATTTTTATATGTGGTTACAATAGGATGACAAAAATACAGCGCCACAAAATTAATGTATATTTAGATAATTTTGCAAAACTGTGAACCTGAGTGGTAGAGAAAACTCCCTTGAACATGTTTTGTCGACCATGGTAACAACTTTAAACTATTTTATACTTATATAAAAAACGTAACCTATGTTTCATGACCCGGTTTGACAAACCATATTTCATTCACCGAAGGCAACATAAGTGGTGCAAAAATTTAAATTAAAACATCCAGCCATATTAAGTTGGCTGCAGACGTCAGCCCAACGTCAATCAGTTGGGGAATGAGGGCCCCACCATATTTGATTAATAACCGAAGTGTAACGTTTTTTAACCATACCAAATATGACCAGTAAACAACCAACGTCTAACAAACGTTAATCGATGACTAAAATTAGCCCAACAGTTTTGCGAAGTTGCAAGATTGTGCTAAAGATGACGTTGCAATTAGTGCAGAAACAGTTGGACATCGGAGAAATGTTACTTAGACTTAGCTTATTAATTCTTCCTGTTTGCTTACGTGTCTTATTAAACGGCTTTGAGACCTTCACATAAAGATGAAATTTTTGTTTGAAAATCTCTAGGCATTTTTAGCAGTTTGATCAAATAACAAAAACCTCATACAAAAAGTGCAGACAATTTTTTGCCTTTTAATTTGCTCTTAATAAAGTTTGATCTCGTTTCACCTGTCATTATCCACACTCCACGGGATTAGTGACTGTATACACCATAATCACGTGACCCAATACTGTTGTTATTAAAAATTAATTATGGATAATTTCTTTAATTTAAACCAAATATGATCAGTTTCTAAATTTCAGGTGCTGCTAGGTTGGGCTGGAGACCGCATCAACGTAGCAAAAACTTACGCGATTTGTCTAATCTTGTGTGGAGTTAGTGTTGGATCCATGATGTTTTTCAGCAGCATCTATATCATGTTGGTGATAACCGGTGGTTTATTTGGACTCTTCTTCGCCAGTTGCCTGACACTGACTCCCGCTCTCCTGGCGGAGTTGGTACCACTGGATGATTTTACCATGGCGTATGGTTTGTTTCTGCTCTGCCAAGGAATCGGAAACTTGACTGGGCCTCCGTTAGCTGGTAAATTGAGTGGTTTGAATACATTTCTTTGCTTCATTGAGTCATTTAATGGTCCAAATATTGGACCACTTCAATCAAGCTGACATCATCATCGAGTTGTTTAAAATCGGTCTTAATCTAACCAAACTGCTTTAATCTTAACTAATTATGCCAACTACGCAGGCGAAATGCTGGCATTATTTGTAATATTAAGTTTAGGAATTAACACGTATTTGCTATATTCAATAGTGAAGATGTTTGATGTATACTTAATGGTCATTATTTAATAAATGACCATAAACACTGTTGTGTTCCGGATGATTGCTTCTGAGGATGCCGCCACCTGATGAGGATTATACAGGGTGTAACGCAACTTACCCGAAATATTCTAACCATACATGCACCTTTAAATAAGAAGTCGACTTCTTAAAAAAAAATTAATAAAAGTCCAACACAGAAAAAGATACACATTGTTAAAGGTACAAATTAATGGAAATGTTAAAATAACCTACTATTTAAAATTTATTTTTTTAAATTTTTTTTTCATTTTTTTTTGATACAACAGTCCTTCAATTAAGTAGAGTTCAATAAATTACCATTTTCATCAATTTGTAACTTTAACAATGTTGCGGAATGCACTTTGAACAACTCTAGTAATTTGTAATTTACTTTACTAAATCTAATTCTTTGTTGTCTAATAAAAAATAATGTAATCAAATTTTGTTTTACTGTCATTGTTTTTTCTGTTCTGCTAAAATATTCATAAAAAACTATTCCCGAATAAAGTTCAGATAAGATTTACTCAAAAACTAATAATTTTAGAGAAAAAACACAAGAGACTTTTTTTGTGTAGAAAACTACAAATTTGTAAGTTCTGCTCATAAATTAATGTAAAAGTGTCGCACAATAAAGTTGGGGCTAAATTATACCTAGGCCCCCCCAGTTTCACCCGCTCCTGAATGATTTTCGTACATAGTCGTCATTTTGTCTTAAAAAGCATAAAAAGTTAAATTCCTGTGTAAATCATCATTTGTTTATCTTTAGACGTTTCGAAAATATTCATAGAAATACAGTTTCAGGAGAATTACTTGAACACCCAGTGTCTCGGAAACTAAGCACTTCCCGACCCATGTTTATAGGAACTTTTTTTCTTATTTTGAAAAGTTGTATTGCTTAGTGAAGTTTGGCCTATGCAATTCGAGACACCCTGTATATAAAGCTAGATTTTTTCCCACGATAACTTAGACAGCATCAATGCTAAAGGTGGAATTCTGTCAATCTATAAGTCCTGCAAAAATGAGTAAATAAATAATTAAATAACATGTCACAAAACGTCACTTTTGATTCGTTCCTGCCGAGCCGAATTTTCGAATTTTGCCATGCAATTTACGATCAGGTTTATTCGAAAGACTTCCGTCGCGACATCGTACGTCCCACCCAATGGTGTTTTTTGAAAAATATGAACGTGTCAATATTGCATGTTTTTGCAATTTTTTCAGCGCCGAAATGTAAGCTGTTTTTTACTATTTTTCCCAGATATCTCCAAAACGGTCGGAGTTAGCTCGAAATAAAAAATAAGGTCAAACGAGTGTTTTCCATTGCTAATCTTTTGCTACCATCAGAATTTTGATTTTTTTTTTCGTTTCGGAGATAACTACTGAAATGTCGGCCATGTACGGAAAAAAATCGCGAATGTGGGGCTTCTACAGTTGGGAACTTTTTAATCTTGGTTCCTACGCCGAAACACTGCTCTAGCTAATTTACTTAAAATTAAATTTGCTAATACTTCTTTTTTTTATTTTTTGAATTCCGACAAAAATGTCGGAAGTTGGATTTTTTTTTTTTTTTTTTCGGTAAAATTTCTCCATTTTGTCACCGTAATTATCTGTCTAAATAATTCCTCAATATGATTTATTTTTAGGCTTTATTTCTGATGTAACTCATTCCTGGGACATGTCCTTCTACCAAGCAGCGTTCTGGATAATAATTTCCGGACTATTAATAGCAGTTATTCCGTTTACGGAGAACAGAAAACTTTGCGGATCTGGACTCACGCTAAGCGAAAGTAGTAAAGAAGATGACAGATATCCTGTTTGAATACCACCCGAGATGTCGTATTTATACTTTCCAGTGTTGTAGATATACCAAATATGTTCTGTAAGATTTATTTTCTATTTTGGTAAAAATAAATTATTTTTTTTACATAATTATGTTTTTTGTTCTATTAATAACGTTAACTATTAATAAGTTATAAACGTTACCTGGTGTTGATGTCAACATTAATAAAAATAAATATTTCGATTATCACAGGTCTACAAAAAAAAAATTGTACTCCAAGGACTAAACCCATCATTCCTTAAGTTCTTTTGTGTGCAGATTTCGAAAAACCGTATTTTGACAATAAAAACCGAGATTTACTCGAAATTTACTGTACTTTCGAGACGTAAAAATCGCTTCAGGTGGTCCACAGGGGTCTGATTTAGTGCCCCAAACATTTTTAGTTATAATGTATGAAATGTGTAGAAAATTTTGATACGAGCATAATATCAATGAAATTAGATTTCCTATTTGTTATAATGACAGTTTTTATTATTAGTGTCATTGAAATATGTCACATTTGGCATAAAATTGAATTTAAAATAGTGCCATTTAATATTCGCGGTAAAACGAGTTTGACGTCACAATTTTCACGGTCAACATGGAGTGACGTCAGACCCTTGAAAGCAGCGTAATAATATGAGTGTTTTTAGTGTTTAGCTGTTCGTAGAAATACAGATTAATTAATCTCTAATTAAACATTGCAAATATTGCTTAGCACCGAAATGTGAATTAACATCTATAAGAACACCAGAAAGAATGTTTATTAATTATTAGTGAATTAGTGGAAATAAGCGCAAAACTTTAAAAAAGAGTAATTGAGAGTAAAATTCGCTTTTTGGTTCTTTTCAGCTAGAACAAAATATTGAATATTAAGATTTTATATCAAATATTCAATATAATGACAACTACTTAATAAATTAAAATATACTGCAAGCAAAACACCATTTTTCGTTTAGCTAGTCAAATAAACATAATAAAACCTACATAATTAAATAGTTGTATTAAGGCAAATATAAAATAGTAACAGATTTATTTGAATTATTATAGAAATTAGAAATCTAAATAATTTTACTTACGATTGAGCCTTAACTCCTCGAATTTAAGCGGCGTTGAAGCAGCCATTTGAAGGGATGAACTCTACAACATGAACAAATCAACATCAGGTAAACTGCAACTTTGCACCTCTACGAAATCATTAGGTATGTTTAGAAAACATTTCTAAATTACGAGTTATTATACTCTTCGCAAATACGATAACGAAAAGTATATTGTATTTGATCGGCACATTTCTAAAACCGTAAATATCGCTCGCAGAAAAAAAAATTTCATATCATTGTGTCAGTGAACGAATTCTGAACAACTTTCAAAATGTCCGTCCGTCACGTTTCTTGTAAGCACGATAACTCAAGAAAGAAAAATCCGATTGTATTGAAATTTGGAAAGTAAGTTAATGTTAGCTAGAGGAAGAACCCTATTGTTTTTGAACAAAATCGATCGGTAATAAAAATGTTATTAATGATTTAAATTTGAAAAAAGTTTATTTGATTTTTATGTTTTTGTAATTGAATAGAAATCTGGTGGAATGATATTTCATTTTAATATCTAAATATTTATATATTTTACAAATATACATTTCATAATGTAATGTACAACCGTGAAAATATGATTTTAGCTCCTGTCTTATAATGTAAAAGTTTACATTTTTTTACGTGTAAGGTGGTGGTGTAGTTCTTACGCTTTTAATTGAAATTGACTCGGAATCCAAAGGTCCCGGGTTCGAAACCCAAATGGGGTTTGATATGTTTTTTTTTTATTTTTACTTTATTTTACACTGAGTCTTTTACCAACTAAGTTCGTACTATAAAATTAAAAATGTCCAAAACCAACATTATTTACAAAAAACTGCGAAGAGTATCCTATAGAATGTGTAAAAATTATATAAAAAGTTCAGTGAACAGGTGAAGAGTACATTTTTAGCTTGTTATTTATTCTATTTAACATTAATATTCACCGAAAAGAATCTTCCACTCCTTTACACTTGCCTAACTCCTTCGGGGGCAAGGAGTCTGGGTTAAAAATAGTCCTAGAGAGCATGTTCGTTTATTACTTTATGCCACATGATGTGGTTGACTGGAAGAAAGTAGTTCCTCATACTCGAATGTACAGAGAACTCTTTTAATAGATGTATCATTAAATTTAATTTTCTCAATATATTGCATTTCAACATGTATCAAAAAAATTAAATTTTATTATTATTATTTGCTTAAGTGGTACGTTTTGTAGACCCCTGCCCAATGATATGTAATTTCCTCTAGGTACAATTTATGTACCAGTGTAGTTGAAAGTAGGGATTGCATTACCGGTTAACCGGTTATTAGGACAAAAAACACATGACGATAATTACCGGTTATTATATTTTTTTACCGGTTATTTCGGTAAATTCTGAACTTACGATATGTCACGTATTCAACGTTTCTATTTATGTCACTAACTAGTATTCACTAAATACAGAGTGACTGTCCCAACACCGTGCTCTTTTAACAATAAATAAATAATATTATAAAAAGTAAACTCCAAATACCAATCCCTAAGAAATACAAGAGAGACATTGACAATATCTTATGACAGAAAATTGAATATGTCACTGCCGCAAATATCCGTGGAATACATTTAGAAGTATGTTATTACCAATTCTTATTGACTTATCGACCCACCAATATCGATTGAGGAAGGGCATCTTCAGCTGGTGGTATTCTATGCACAAATATCAGACGATTAACAGATATAGCTTTGAAAAACTAACCCTTTTAACAGGCTATTTTTAAAAAATATTGTATTTTTAGAATAGGTATACAGTAAATGCCCTATTTGAGTTTATGTTAATAATTTTTGTTATTTTAGTGGATATTTTGTTATTTACAGAATAATTATTTATTTAAATTTATTTCATTTATATTTTTTCCTTTTGGTAAATTAACTCCTATATAAAAAAGTCTATTTGACAGTCACATTTTTGTCACTTTGACAGCGATAAAAAAGGTGCATCGCTTTTTATCACCGATAAAAATGCCTGTTTCTCAAAAGCAGAGTACACCAGTAGTCGCACGTCACTTTGAAATCTGTACTGTCAGCTATAATTTTTAAGTATTGTGGAAACTATACTGTGCGATATGAATCGTTTTGGGAAAATTATAATTATTTTTGATAAATTATTGTTGTTGTTCGTTCATATTCATATTCTGCCTTGCCAAAAAACACTCGAGCTTTTCTTTTATGGATAAATTTCTTTTTAACTCAAAATTTTGCCAATCAGTAATTTTGCTCGAAAAACTGGCATTTGACAAAATTGCTCGACCTCCGGTCTCGCGATTTTTTCATGTCAGTTTTTCTTATAAAATCACTGATTGGCAAAATTATTTCGTTACAAAGAGAAATTTATCCGATAAAAAAAAGCTCTTGTGATTTTACTGTTGATAAAAAACCTTTTGTTTGTTCATTATATCAAATATACGTATATAAAAATGTTTTTTGTTAAATTTAGATAATTTTGTACATAGAAAAAGACAATTGCAATTTTCGCCCTAATCATCCATTCTCAAAATTACCGGTACATACCGGTTAACCGGTTATTTACATTTTTATTTACCGATTTACCGGTTATTAAAACTTCCGGTAAATTGCAATCCATAGTTGAAAGAGTTAAAACAACTAGTAAACATAGACAGGCAAGAACAATAATAGGTCATATGATGTCACTCGCAAAAAATTGGAAGTTCCTCATAAAGATTCAAATAATTTCAATTTCAATTATTATTTATTAATTATTGATGTCTAAATAATTTATACTATGATGTAGTTAGATATTTTCAAACATAAAAAAATCTAATAAAAACACATTTATAACAAACATTTTATTTTACTAAGGCCGTAAATACTACCAAATCATAGAAAGGATATATAATGTATATAATTGTTAGTTTAAACTTACAGTTGTATATAATTGTCATTTTAAACTTTCAGGTATGCATATTTGCCAGTTTAAACTGACAGTTATATATAGTTGTTAGTTTAAACTTACAATTGTTCATAGTAAGTTTAAAATGACAACTATAAAAATATTGTCATACGGAATAGTTTCTTAATTGTTAGTTAAATCTAATAATTATGATGGTTGTCAGTTTAAACTTGTAATTATACATAATTGTAAGTTTAAATTGACAATTATAAAAGTATTTTCGTACAAAATAGTTTCATAATTGTCAATTTAAGCTAATAATTATGTATAATTTCCAGTTTAAATTTACAATTAATATTGTCAGTTTAAACTTGCAATTGTACATAATTGTAAGTTTAAATTGACAACTCTAAAAATGTTGTCATACGAAATAGTTGCTTAATTGTTTAAAACAAATAATTATGTATGGTTGTCAGTTTAAACTTGTAATTATACATAACTGTAAGTTCAAATCGATAATTCTAAAAGTATTTTCGTACAAAATAGTTGCATAATTGTCAGTTTAAATTAACAATTATGTATAATTGCAACTTAATTAATAATTGTATTTAAACTTACAGTTATGTATAATTATCAGTTTAAACTTGCAATTATGTATAGTTGTTAGTTTAAACTGACAATTATGTGTAGTTGTCGCAGTTTAAACTTGCAATTATCCTTAATTGAGATTTTAAACTGACAACTATCTCGCTTCAGGATGGAGATATTTTTACTAATTCTTGTTTTTTCTTTTCAGCCGATCTTTGCCTTTCACCTCGCATACCATGCTCCGATCCACTCCTCAGAGCACAGCTTGAGACGTATTCCGACTCGAGAGGAGTACATTTTCACTTTTGGATGTTACGAGTCGCCCTGTTATTGATGAGCGGTCACGCGGAACCCCCGTGCGCCATTTCTTCCATACTGAACACCCAACTAGGAAAGGATCCCAAGCAAAAGCTCCAAGGCTGGTCAAAGCGTTGGATGCAAACTAGGAAACAATATATTTTAGATTTAATTCCGGTCAATTGAGCCAGCTAGTAGTCAATATAGTATTTTTGGAGGATTTTTGTTGTTTTTATCCTGTGATAGAAATGGAGCAGTATACCTCGGAGAATTTAAATAATCAAATTTTGTTAGCGCCGCTGGCGTCACTATCGGCGGTGGCACCTTCCCTAGAATCGACTCCGAGCAAAACCCCTATCAAAAACGATACAGTTATACCAGTAGATTCAAACGAAAAGGCTGAGGTAAAGTTCAAAACAGATACAAATACTTCCCGATCGTCCGCGTCCTCTAGCTCTGAAGATGAGCCCAAGCCCAAGATTCCCGACGGGGGGTGGGGCTGGGTGGTCGTTGTCGCGTCCTTAGTCCTCTCCATGATCATGGACGGAGTCAGTTTCTCCTTCGGTCTGCTCTTCGTCAAATTTCGTGCCGAATTTGGGGCTTCCAACTCCGTAACATCTTGGATAGGCAGTCTATTCATGGCCGTACCTTTGCTGACAGGGCCTATAATGAGCTCTCTGGTGGATAGGTATGGTTGTCAGTCTATGACCATTCTGGGTGGGGTAATATCGGCTACGGGCTTCGTCATCAGCTGGAAGGTCAACTCCATTGGAATCATGTATTTGACGTTCGGCGTTATATCTGGGCTGGGATTGGGCCTGTGTTATGTTACAGCTGTGGTGTCCATTGCCTTTTGGTTTGATAAGAAGAGGACCCTTGCTGTAGGACTGAGCGCGGCGGGCACTGGGGTTGGGACGTTTGTTTTTTCGCCGCTCACCACTTTTTTGCTCTACGAGTTTGGATGGAGAGGAACCACACTGATTTTGGGAGGGCTGTTTCTTAATATGTGTGTATGTGGAGCATTGATGGTGGACCCTGATTGGATCACAGAGGAAAACAAGTGAGTAACACTGTTTTTATTTTACGATTAAATTGGCTGGAAATGGCAAAATGATCATTAACACTGATTGATTTTTGTATGTAAAATATTTTTTCTATGACTGCATTGAAAAGTTTTTGAAAACGCACTGCTAGCAAGCTTGAGAATTATTGATTTCGTAGTCGCAGTATTGAAATCGTAGAAAAAGTATAACGTGAAACAAGTATGAAACTCACTTTTCAATACTTGCTGCACAACATACTATTTCTTCTCGCTTTTTACTTTTTTCACTGGAGGGACAATATTACTTGATATATGTTATTACTGTCGTTAATGACATAGAATAAATTAAAATAAAATCAGACAGTGAATTCTAAATTTTAGAGTAAGCAAATTTACTACATTTTAAATTGATTTTTGCTTGAAAAACCTATGTTTTCACCTTGAAAAAAAAAATTAGATAATATCCACTGTAAATTTCAAAATAAAAGAACCATTTAAAGTTTAATTTCAAGAGCTACTTTGGAATAATACTACAGAAAATCCATTCTAATTTGTAGGTAAATCATAAAGTTTTATCTGTGTTGCTAATTTTAATTATAAATTCGTATAATTATGTTTCAGGCAAAATTCAAAACTCTCAAAGTCGGGAAAATCAAGCAAAACAAGCCTGGAGTCAATTTCATCTACAAATTTCGCAAATTCCATCGATATAAATGAACTGAAAAATCTATTGAAAAGCGGAAAAGACACCGAATATCTTTTACAGTCTTTGGAAACGAGCATGCAGTCTCAAGAGCCGATAGATGACAAAAACAAACTGAAAAACGTTCACAATTCCGTACTGAATCTCCCCACTTTCATTAAACAAAATGAGAAGGTAAGAATTATAATGCTTCTGATTTAAAAGACCATTTTGCAATTAGCTCCATCACCCACCAATTTTTTTATGAGGTTCTTTAGGTTATTCTCGCGATTTACTAAAAATTGGCGGGTGTTGGAGCTAAATGGATACCTGATTCGTGTTTAGCATGTCGAAATACCTACCTAAAGGGAAACCCAAAGGAGTACCACAGACAGACCACTCTTTTGTGTTCCTGTGTTACTGTTGGTATTATTATTACTATTTTTTTTATTTTTAATAAAAGCCAGTCACCTTTTAAACTCTGTGGCTCCGACACTCACAGAGGGGAGCTGGTAGTACCGGCAGCCACTCCCCACGCCCGTGGGGTGAGTGACTACTGGATCTGGGAATCGTGTGCTCTGAGCAGACGTAATGAACCGAGGATGACGGCCTTCTGCATTCTGCCGGCTATCTTAACCGTATGGTCTGGATAGAGTCTGCGGAGTTCGAAGAGCAAATCTCGATATTTTGTCCGTTTTTCCTCCTCCTTCAAGACAATGTTGTTCTCCGCAGGAGCCGAGAACTCCACGACAAACATTGTCTTGAGTTGGTGGTCGAGGAGGACTACGTCAGGCTTGTTGGCTTGTATTTGTCTGATGGTGGGAAACGAGTAGTTCCAATAAATTAGACACTTCTCGTTTCCAACAACGGACTCAATATCCCCTGGAGCGTAAGGCAGCACTGGTGTCTCGTCTATCCCATACGAATGTCTTAAGTGATAATAAAGCACTCGTAATGCTCCGTCGTGCCTCTGGATATAGACCGAGACTGCATATATCGGCTAAGCCGACAAGTGCATCAAAGTCTCTGCCATTATGAATCCCTCGGTCTCAGACTTCAGCCCGGCTGACCTTAAGAAGGCAAAGGTCAGCCTTTCGGATAAAAGGTCTTCTATATTTATATAGAAGACTCCATGCATTGGCTTATCCGTATGAAGCTGGAGCTTATTATTATTATCATTATCAGTATTATTATTATTATTATACCGACCCTTTTTATACGAATTTTATTTTAGGTACCTATAGAAGTATTAGAGCAGCTTAGTTCAAATAAGAAATTGTATAACATAATTCTGGAAAATTATCCTAGTTTACTTTTATGTAGAAGTACGTCTGATAAAGGCTTAAATAAGCTTGCCGAAGATGCCTCACTTGCTGAAAGAATACCCGTTACCTTCTGCATGAAGCTGAAGAAACAAGAAAAACCCAAAGGGCCAATCCACCAAGTAAGTAAATTAGAAAGAATATAGTAGAAAATCCGAATTAAGGATTGCCGAGGGACACACTGTATATTTAAAAAAGCCGGTACGGTATGTACACATATATTTAACTGAATTTGTGGTTGGTTCCTTGCGAAACATTTTATAAATAATTCTAGTTACAAGGAAACTTGCTATTTAATGTTTCAAAATAAATACAGGGTGAATTTGAAATACACGTGATCATTTGAACCTGTTAAACACTATGACTCCCAAAAATTCTTAAAAATAGTCAATTGTAAAATATATGAAAAATAAGGAAGAAAAAAATTATTAAATCTTGATCTAAAATATCTATGACGCTCGTGAATACACAACTTTCTTATTTCCAGCTGATCGTGCAGTTCGGTCACTGAACTGTGGAATGTGTCGCAGACCAGTGACCCAATGCCAGGTAGTAAAGCATTTGGCTATAGGGACTACAATAACAACAGTGTTTTAATCTCGGTTTTTTATTTAACACGTTTAGTTGGTCATTAGCGGTACAGAGATTATTTCTAAGGGATTTTTTAATCTCTAATTACTCGAGGAGATCTAAACGTTTCCTTTTTGTTTCTGTATGGATGAGCTTTACATTTTCAGAGTCTAGAAAATGGTTATTGTTAATACAATAATATTGTTTAAAATTTAATTTTTGTGTTCTTTTACCCTTTATCAATGCTCCTACCACTAACCAATATAAACTGCCTCACAATCACTACATTTGATTTCATAAACACCAGACTTGCTTAATTTATTCATTTTATCTTTATTATTAACTAGTAGTTTTCCTAAATTTGTTTTATTTACGTGTATTGTAGAAGTACCTAAGTTATTTAATTTATTAGATACCATGTTACTAAAATTTGGAATATGATTAATAAAACTAAATATAGTTGGTTCCTTAGGTGCATTGAAAAATTCTTTTGGATCATTTTTTTCTGTTTGTTTTTTACCATCTTTTCTATTAAGGACTCCTTGTATCCGTTATTTCTTGTAATTTGTTTAATAATATTAAATTCAATGTTAAAATCATTCTCATCTAAAGAGAAGTTTGTAAGTCTATGTATTAGGCTGCGATATTAATATCAAAAAAAAATGGTAAGTTACTTTCTCCCTTCCCTTTAGATGAGAATGATTTTAACCTTGAATTGAATATTACTAAACAAATTGCAAGAAATAACGGATACAAGGAGTCCTTAATAGAAAAGATGGTAAACAACAAACAGAAAAAAATATTCCAAAAGGAATTTTTCAATGCATCTAAAGAACCAACTAAATTTAGTTTTATTAATCATTAATCCAAATTTTAGTAACAAGATTTCTATCTAACAAATAAAATAACTTAGGTACGTCTACAATAAACGTAAATAAAACAAATTTAGGAAGACTACTAGTTAACAATAAAGATAAAATGAATAAATTAAGCAAGTCTGGTGTTTATGAAATCAAATGTAGTGATTGTGAGACAATTTATATAGGTCAGAGTGGTAGGAGCATTGATAAAAGGGTAAAAGAACACAAAAATTCAATTTTAAACAATATTAAAAGCACGGGGATATCTACTCATTGTATTAATAATAACCATTTTATAGACTCTAAAAATGTAAAGCTCATCCATGCAGAAACAAAAGGGAAACGTTTAGATCTCCTCGAGTAATTAGAGATTAAAAAATCCCTTAGAATTAATAGTTGTACCGCTAATGACCAACTAAGCATCTTTTAAATTATAATTTTATATTTTATTATGGTTTATTACTATAAACTCTTGATTAATTATTCATACCTGGTCTTTTAACCTGCAATTCTCTGAATTTAGTACCTTTATAAATAGTAGAATTTTGTTCTATAGCTTTAGCAATCTTTGTATTTACTCTTGAGAAAGGCCTAACAAGCCGAAACATATGTAGAATATCAATATTATACTTACTTATTTTGAAACATTAAAAAGCAAGTTCTCTTGTAATTAGAATAAAAAAATTAATGTTCAAATAAAAGTACCATTTGTATCAATACTGTATATTTTAAAAGAAAGGTACAGTGTACACACATATTATGTAGCACTTTTTTTCAAAAGACCAATATTATTTTATTGAATTAAATAAGTATACACAAAAAACAAAGTTTTGATATACACATACAGATATATCTAGCTGTAACTAAGGGATAATGCAAACATGGTCAATACATTTTGGCTTGATTTGACTTATCCTGAAAATAGATCTTATTGGTGATTGTTAATTTTTACATAAATCTTTTCAGGTCTCGTTACCAGAAGAACACATAACTGTACAGGAACCCTTGTTAAATGACAAGAATTCCAAAATATCAGGGCGTCCACCACCTCGAAATGCATCATTTCCTTGGCTGAAGCAACATCTAGTGCAGCCTCTGAGACCAAACTATTTCAAACATTTAAAACTACACAGACAATCGTTGATTCACCGTGGTACTATCTTTAATATAAATAAATACAAAATCAGGGCTTCAAGCTGTCCGAATATATATAAGGTGTCCATGGTGACTCTTCCACCAAAAGATGATGAGGTTAGTTAGGATTATAAATATGGAGGCTTCCGAATAGGTCTTGCCGTTATTTGATGCTAAAGCAAGAGAAGATGCTAATATCACTTAATAGTACTATTTTTTGCATTTCGAGATTTTTATGAGTAATACTGGTTATCACCATTTGAGCATTGCCCAGTATAAAAATTGATTTAGTATGTTTTACTTGTATAGCAGTAGGTATAAAAAAAATCAGGCAAAACATAATGATATAGCTTTCACTTATTGTGGATATACATAATACTGGTTGTTCGAAAATAATCCGTCGACACCTGTGTCTCATGTATACATTAAAAAGGAAATAAACATTGTTTTGTGCAAAATAAAGACCGGCTGCCGTTCAGGCAAGTCAACATTGTCAACAGTTATAGGCTTGATACTATTCATGCGACCAGTTATATTGGTCAGATGTATAAGTAAACGAATTATTCTTCAAACATAAGAGAAAATCGTGCCATATACTCGAAAAAAAGAAACAATAAACCACCTACCATACTGGTATTTCAAAATATGTTCTTTTATTTTTTGGGTCACGCATTTCAGATACCACTTCGTAAGCTGTTTTGTACTGATGAGGAACCATAATGCCAAAACAGCTTAAGTTTTTTTTTCTTTTGAGTACACGGCATGATTTTCTTGTTTCTATGTATCATTAATGTATTGCGTGATTTTATTGGCATTTGTGTTAGTTTCTTACGAATGTAATTTTATAGAAATGGTACTCGGAACTGCTTGACCTGGTGGAGGGAATGTTTGATTTTTCCTTATTCTTAGAACTGCACTTTCTCTTGATGTCACTATCGACCATAATACTTTTTGTTTGGTTTATAGTGCCATACTTTTATTTGGTCGATCTTATGCTAGAAGCCGGATATACCGATCAAGATGCCTCCTTTACTATAGCTAATATTGGTATTACCAATACCATCGGCATGGTGAGTATAAAGGGATAGGTTAGGGAGAAAGGGGGTAATTGAGGGAAAAAATAATTGAAAAAATATGGGTGTTTCTACTACCAACGCCAAAAATATGTAATTTTTACGTAACAAGTATATAACAGGCTTTTTAAGACTCCAGTTTATATAAAAAGGACGAGTTCAATAAAACCTTATTATGGAGTTGCATACAAAGATTTATATTCGACTGCTAATGTTAGCTCATCGAAAAAAATCCATTTGATTTTGATGTATATTCTGTGACAGAAAAAAAATTGGCATATTCATATCATCGAAGAATTCGACATGTGCTGTTGCTAGAAGCTGGAATAAATATAAATTTAAACTTTAGTTTTTCCAAATTTCAAAGAGAAAACTTGACCACTAGTACTTTGGACATGCTTCTAAAGATAGACTAGTTCACAAGTTCAAAGCCGTGTTAATGTTTGATAAAGCTCGTAAAAATATGAGTGAGGGCTTATTGGATTCGGAATGACGTCTAGAAAAATGTGCAAAAGTTTCAAACCTTCACATAAACAATTGCAAAAGTTATAAACAAATGAAGATTGAAGTAATAACCAGTTTCGCTTTTTGCAAATAACTCAAAAACTATTAAAATTTAAGAAATTTTAAAGAAAGATTCTTAAAGGGGAAGAAATTTCCAATAAAAAAGTTCCAACTCCCAAAGCTCTATCTCTACTATTAATAATTACTTCCACGTCCAGTGGAAGTATAGTAACGACAAAAAAATTTTTAAAAATTTTTATTGTCCAAATAGGCTTAAAATGTCATGAAACGTCGAGATTTTAAGTTTAAGCGAAAAAAAAATTTCTGTCTGTCTATCTGTCGGTCTGTCTATCTGTAACTTTTTTTTGTGCGCACGTTTACTCTGGAACCGTTTAAGATATTGACTTGAAATTTGGTACACATATGTACTTTAACGAGATGAAAATATAATCTAGTTCTAAAAAGAACTAGATATTTTCATCTCGTTCCGTCGAAGGGTTGGGGGGGTAAATTGAGGTAAATTCGGGGTAAATAGGTCAATCAAGCAGGTAATAGTCCATAAAATTGGTATTTAGTATATACCAGAGAAGCTAAGGTCTCAAAAAATTTTTGGCATTAGCCACCCCCATTACCACCCCCACCCCCTTATTAAAGGGGATGAAAAAAAATTGTGATTTAGTGTACCTATGTACAGGAACCAGAAACCTCAAAATATTTTTTTACTTCATCCACCCCCACTAAAATAAAAAAATGCTATCAAAATCTTGAACTAAAATAAAAAACCAAATGGCATACCAATTCTTGAAAGTAAGCCAAAAATACTATCTCATTTATGCCAGTTAATTTTATTTTTTAATTTTCATAAGCTATCTAAGAATCTGAAGGAAACATGGTTCGATGCTCTTAGGCTCAAAAGTCTTGTTTACGCACGAAATAATAAAAATATACAAATAAATATTCGAAGGATCTTTTGTTCAGAGTATGGCAATATTCTATACCTTACCTTACTTGAGTTATTGCAGTCGCCATTTTATTTTTGAATATTATAATACCCGATTCTTAACTAAAGAGATGGAGGATCGAACCAATTTTTTTTCAGATTCTTTAGTCAATTTTTAAGGTTCCACATGTACATTTTTTTCTATTTCAGGTTGCTCTTGGTTGGGCTGGAGATCAGCCCTGGATGAATATAACAAAAACGTACGCAGTTTGTCTCGTATTCTGTGGAGTATCTTGCGCAGGAATGAAGATGTTTATGGAAAAATCTATCATACTGGCGTTTGGGGGCAGTTATATAATGTTTCAAATATCCGCGGGACTATTTGGCCTGTTTCTTTCTAGTTCCTTTTCCTTCACACCTGGTATTTTAGTCGAATTGGTACCACTGGATAGATTTACCGTTGCTTATGGATTACAACTGCTTTGTATGGGAATAGGAATTCTCTTCGGTCCACCCTATGCAGGTAGATTTTGATTTTTTCTTTTTTTAGAAAATCTTCTGCAGAGTTTGCAAAAGTTTTCCAAAGACACTTCAGTGTATTTTTTAGAATCTACAAAATAATCGATTATTTTGCTATAAATCTAAGCTGTTTCTAGTCTTGGCTTCTCCTTAAATTCTCGCCGACTAGAGGCATCTGTAGTCAGGGCCGGCCTGGTATATAAGGGCCCATCGGGAAGAAGCTCATGTATTCCAGGAGGTGATTGACTGAGTTCTTTCACATATTCTTTTGTAAAAAAAAAAATAGGAGGTAGATAGAATGATAGTTCAATCGTAATAAACCAAGATTTAAAACAAAAAATAGTATTTATATTCTATATATAGTTCAGTCGATAAAGTAAAAAATACACCAGAAGCTCGCAAAAAAATGTTATCTGAGATTTTCCTTCAGTAACTGTTAGTGGAAGGGTTATACATCACAAAACCACAAAAATCCGTCCCCAAAAAACCACCAATTCGGTGAAAAAAACCTTATTTTACCGATAACTCCTTAACCGTTGAAGATATAAAAAAATTGCTCATTATAAAAAGAAAGCTTGGCTAATTTCCTTAAAAAAGTCCTTCTGTATTTTTTTTTGTATATGCCATAGTTTTCAAGAAAATCGATATTGAAAATATAAGAAAAATTGAATTTTTAGAAAATGCGTTATACAGTCGTTAATATCTTCGCCAATTGTCGACATATCTAAGAAAATAAGTAAGCAAATGAAAGATATTTTTATAACCTTCAATTTTTCACCATAGAAAATTATAGAAGTAACTAGATTTCTAGGGTTTTTAAGGTCGTATTAGTAAAAATTGATTTATTCCCGATTTTTTTGTATATTTGCCAATTGTTAACACATTATAAAAAACAGAATCAGATATGAAATACATTCATTTAATAACTTTATTTTGTAACCATAAAAAATAATAAGTCTCTATATGTTTTGTAATTTGGAGATTGTGTAAGTAAAATTTTTTTTTTCAAATTCATTCCTTTCAATAGCATTTTTTTTTCCTGAGAACTATAGTATAATTTTAAATGGTATGATCAATTACATCATTGAAAAGATTTTTCTATGGCCTTTCAAGTGGTGTAAAGATATATGGGGTGTTCCATTAAAAAAAAAACAAGTTAAAGCTCATATCTGCGAAATTCGACTTTTAATTGTTTTTCTGGAAATGATTTTTGGAAAATACATGTGATTTCTCATAGCTTTTATATTTGAACTTTTTTACGTAACTTAAAAAATAGCGAGGAATGAGGTTCTAACGTTCGCGCCACCACCCTGTACAGGTGACTATAATAACTCTAGTCTAGTTAAAATAAAAAACACGTTCTCAAATAAATTAAAATATGATAGTACATATTAATAATTGTTAATAATAATAATTAATATGAAGTCTTACCTTTATTTTTAGACCGGATACATTCAAAAATATTTAAAAAAATCCTAAAAAGGCTGCATATTAAATTTTTTGGTATTTTTTTATGCAATTTTTTTAACCATTAAATGATTAGAAACAATTTTTATATATACATATAAACTCAAAAAAAAATTTTTGATCTAAATTTTCAAGATGTTTGGGTCTTTTTTTTATTGTTAGAAGCAATACAAAATTGGCCAAAATTTGGCTAACTTCAACATGCTGGTAAATTTGTAAATGTTAATATTTTTATTCCTAACTTTTTCTGCATTGTACTACCTTGAACTAAAAGATAATGCATTTATAATTTATATTAAAGTCTGTTATTTTTATGGGCCTGTGAATAGTTAGAGACGCAAAAAATTAAGAGATAACTATATTATATTGTTATTTTTATATACCTACTAATAAATATCATACAACCATAAAAAATGGCAGCACAAGAGAGTATTTTATATCCCCTTAAAATCCATTTTGATTTTTCGTCCTAGCTTGTGTGGTTTTCGAGCAATTCAATTTTTACTTCCACGTCCAGTGGAAGTATAGTAACGACAAAAAAATTTTTAAAAATTTTTATTGTCCAAATAGGCTTAAAATGTCATGAAACATCGAGATTTTAAGTTTGAGCGAAAAAAAATTTCTGTCTGTCTCTCTGTCGGTCTATCTGTCTGTAACTTTCTTTTGTGCGCACGTTTACTCTGGAACCGTTTAAGATATTGACTTGAAATTTGGTACACATATGTACTTTAACGAGATCTAGAACTAGATTATATTTTCATCTTGTTCCGTCGAAGGGTTGGGGGTAAATTTGGGGTAAATAGGTCAGTCAAGCAGGTAAGAGTCCATAAAATTGGTATTTAGTATATACAAGAGAAGCTAAGGTCTCAAAATTTTTTGGCATTAGCCACCCCCATTACCACCCCCGACCCCCTTATTAAAGGGGATGAAAAAAAATTGTGATTTAGTGTACCTATGTACAGGAACCAGAAACTTCAAAATATTTTTTTACTTCATCCATCCCCACTACCACCCCCCACCCCACTACCAATGTGGGGTATCGTTTTATGGGTTTTTGGGGTAGAGGATTTCAAATATTATATTATTAAAGTTCCATAAACAATTATTTTCACATACAAAGTTTTTTTCGTTGTGAGTGACTTGGATAGAGAATCTGGATGTGGAAGTAGTGATTCCTTGGGCAGCGGTTTTTCTATAGGCCGCGCGTAAAAAAATTCAAATAAACGAAAATTCGCGCGCATTAATACAAATTTTGGAATTTTTTTCAATATCGATTTTCTCGAAAACCATGGCATATACAACAAAATTACAATAGGACTTTTTTTTAGGAAATCAGTCAAGCTTTCTTTTTTATGATGAACATTTTATATCTTCAACGGTTAACGAGTTATCAATAAAATAAGGCTTTTTTCACCGAAGGGGTGGTTTTTTGGGAGGGTTGCGCGGCAACCCCAGAACGGATTTTTGTGGTTTTTTGATGTATAATCCCTTCACTAACAGTTACCGATGGAAAATTTCAGATAACATTTTTCGTGATGGAAATTTTTATAATTATTGGACTAATAATAAAGAGAAAATAAACAGTCTGAGTAGGCACCTACTTTTCCTATTCAATATAAATAACCAACCTTACTAAAACACATATTAAGCATAATTGTGCTCGGGGCCCCGAGAGGAGTTCCCGGGTAGCCCGCCTGCCCATCCTGACCTGACTATAGTTGACATCTGAGAAAATAATTCTATATTCAATTTTATTGTATACAAATTATTGTAGCTTTTTTATGAAACGAAATAGCAAGTATATTTATTGAAGAGGCACGTTCTACTACACACCAATATTTAAGATTATAACGTAAATAAGAAATCAGTAGTAGATTTATAGTCGATCAAATATCTTGCAATACCTTGGACTGTTGAGCTATAGAATTTAATAGCCCGTAGCAAGACTGACATTAACACTGTAGAACATTGTTTACAAAAAACACGAACTTCAATCATACCAGTTTTTCTTATTGCTCAGCAAGGACAAACGAGGAGGTGTGAGCAATGTGAGCATATCCCTTGTCAGGAAGGGATGGTGACAGGATTGTTAATTAGGTTAACAAATGAAAAAGAGTATGTAATTAATTAACTTGCATTTTTAAGTTAAAAATAAATAACTATTCTACAAAATAACAACTTATAAATACTTTCGTATTAAAATAACATGATTAAAAACAAAACAATGTATCAATAGTTTGCTGAAAATCGAAAGAAGAAATGGGGTCATAATCCGCGCCCCATTACGATTTTTTTTAAATGAGAACAAAATAACTTAACTCAACAAACACAATATAACAAACTTTAAATTAGTAAAAGTAGTAAGAGCATTTACCTATAGCAAAATAAATAAAACAAGCTAAAAACGTACTCTTCGCCTGTTCACTGAACTTTTTATATAATTGTTACACATTCTATAGGATACTCTTCGCAGGTTTTTGTAAATAATGTTACTTTTTGACATTTTTTATTTCATAGTACGAACTTAGTTGGTAAAAGACTGTAAAACAAGCGTAAAATAAAGTAAAAATAAAAAAAATAACCATACCAAACCCCATTTGGGTTTCGAACCCGGGACCCTTGGATACCGAGTCAAAAGCGTAAGAACTACACCACCACCTTACACGTAAAAAAATGTAAATTTTTACATTATAAGACACGTGCTAAAATCATATTTTCATGGTTGTATATTACATTATGAAATGTATATTTGTAAAATATATAAATATTTAGATATTAAAATGAAATATCATTCCACCAGATTTTTTACCAATTACAAAAACATAAAACAAAACAAAAATTTTTCAAATTTAAATTATTAATAACATTCGACCGATTTTATTCAAAAACAATAGGGTTCTTCCTCTAGCTAACACTAACTTACTGACCAAATTTCAGTACAATCGGATTTTTCTTTCTTGAGTTATCATGCAAGAAACGTGACGGACGGACAGATGGACATTTTGAAAGTTCTTCAGAATTCGTTGACTGACCCAATGATATGAAAATTTGTTTGTCTGCGAGCGATATTTACGGTTTTAGAAATGCGCCGATCAAATACAATATACTCTTCGTTTTACAAAGTGTATCATAACAGCCAAAGCAAATTAGGGAATTTGCGAAACCTGTAAAACCGCACGCTCGTGGATCTACGGTCTAAACGTAGATCAAATTTCAATACAAAATTTGTTGTTTTAGGACATCTGAACGACATAACCGAAAGTTGGGACCAGACCTTTTACCAGGCAGCAGCATGGATCATATTTTCCGGCATCCTGATAGCCTTCATCCCGTCTACTAAAAACAGAAAAATTTTGGGTAAAGGTCCGGTGGAGAAGGAGGTGGAAGGTGCCACAGACAGCGTGATATACTCAACAATATTCGTTATCTGCTTAGTAATATTGATCATACCACTTATATATTTCACAGTGGTATGTCTCCTGTAAATTTAGACTGAATAGTAGAATAAGATTTTGTTAATGAGATGATTGGGTTAGAATGTTCTAAAGTTCCAAGTTGTAAATTTTGTCCCAACAGAAATACAGTCCAGTAAAGAATTTTATGAGATTGCGTAATTTGCTAACTGATTATTTTATAGTTTAGCAATTACTTCCAGTCAAATAGGGAAAATTAGAGGGGAACAAAATCAGATTGGTCAAAGGTGTTCATTCAGGCTTGCTAATAAACTTACTACCTTTGGTATGTTTAATAGTACGAGTGAATGAACATCTTTGCAAAGTTTCAAAGCTTCGGTCAAATGCCAAAATTTGTCCATATTCGACTGGAGTGTAGTGGGAGTTACGATAGGAGAGAGAAACAATGCCCATTACCTCTCAATTATCTCCAAAGAAAAAAAAACAATGAAATTTTTAATACAGCATAAACAACCTACAAAACATCTCGTTTTTGTAAAGGATGAAACCAATTTTTATTGTTCATTGATTGGAATATTTTCAGTTTTCAAACGTGGATGGTATTTCTTTGGGTCAAAATTTGGTTAAGGGCATTTTTGGACTTGATTTTGAACTGATCTTCCCTTTTGCCCTTCTATATATTAGACTTATTTAAAATGACAAATGATTTTGTTTGTGCACAGCAAAATATATTTTTGCACACACATGACTTAGCTTTACAGAATTATTTCTAAATCTGATTACCACTTTGCACAGTTTTTATAGATATTACTACAGAAATATAATGTACCTGCTTACAGAGTATTCTTATTTTTTAAGAAAATCTTTTGGTTTTTTATCAATATTGTAATAGTGTGTTTTTGTGAACTCTGATGTATTATTTTCCACTTGTAACAAATAAAATGGATAGTACTCTAGAAATATTTTTCTTAAAGAATTTCCTCATACAGAGTGGCGCAAAAATCAGTTTACCAATTTTCAGTTTTAAATAATATTTAAAATATATAATTATAGGCGAGCAAGCCCATCGACCGTGGTCTGGTGGTCTCATATGCCCATATTACTTCTACATCCAGTGGTGTATAGTAACGACAAAAAAATTTCTTAAATTTTTATTGTTCAAATAGGCTTAGAATATCATGAAACGTCGAGATTTTAAGTTTGAGCAAAAAAAAATTTCTGTATGTCTGTAACTTTTTTGTGCGCACGATTACTCTGGAACCGTTTAAGATATTAACTTGAAATTTGGCACACATATGTATTTTAATGAGATCTGGAACTAGATTACATTTTGATCTTATTCCGTTGAAGAGTTGGGGGGGGGGTAAATTGGGGCAAATAGGTAAATCAAGCAAGTAAGAGTCCATAAAAATGGTATTTAGTATATATAAGAGAAGCTAAGGGCTCAAAAAATGTTTTGGCATTAGCAGCCACCCCCATGACCACCTCCACTCTGTTATTAAAGGGAGTGAAAAAAATAAAATTGTGATTTATTGTGTGCACAAGAACCAAAGGCCTCAAAAATTGTTTTTACTTCAACCACCACCACCCTCACCCCCACTACCAATGTGGCATATCGCTTTATAGGTTTTTGGGGTAGACAATTTCAAATATTTATATTATTAAAATTCCATAAACATATTCCAAACAAAATTCCACATACAAATTTATTCGTTGTGATAGACTTGGATAGAAAATATGGATATGGCCAGCGGTTTTTTTATTAAGAGACCGTTACTGGCCTTAAGTACCTTGACATGTTAAGAGACTGTTATCCCTTCACTTCACATTGCCTGATTAATTACTTAACACTTCAATTCGGTAAACTCACTTTTGAAAGATGAAATGAAGCTAAAAACTGCACCAAAGTTTGTTAAAAGCATGGTAAGTTGATTTTTTTATTTCAAAATAATTTTAGTACATAAACTAGCTTTATTGGAAAATGTAGTAGACTTATAAGAGGTCTAACAACGTACTAAAGTAAAAACATAATAGTTTCCAATGCGACAATACTGGAAAGGGCATAGCTGGCTAAGCATGGTGTGACTGCCCCCAAGCGTTTGGCGCTTATATTTGTGCAGTAGGAAGCAATCTTGGAAAGTAGCAATTTCACAAAATATTAGCCCGAAAAAGGGACCGGTTTGGGGTGAGTAAGGGAGGGTTGATTTTAGCAAAACTATTTTTTTTCTAAGAAACGGCGCATTCAATCGTTTTGTAAAAAATATATGTTAAAGACCTACTGAGAAAGTACTAAATAAAAAATCATGCTCAAATTCCGAAAACAGATACAGTAAAGAAAACATATATATTATTTTCAAATTTTTTTTTAGGGTAATTTATCCTTGGGGTACCAGCCTGAATTTTTTTCTGTAGCATGTCTATGGACTCACTTATGTTATATTTTTTTCCCAGTCTTGTCCGAAGATTACGCCATACTTAAAAAAAATGCCGAAGTGTGCAGTGCCGTATACATATTTTGTGGACAATTAACTCCTTGCAAGTAAAAAAGGCCAAACTGCAAAGTAAATATGGATATCTGAGTAGTGTATACATATTAGTGACTAGTGATTATGGAGATGGTGAACGTTGTAAGAGAAACCAACATAAAGCTGCAACGCTGACAGTTAATTAGATGCTCAATAGAGTTGACTCTTGCGCCGCAAAAATCAGTTTATAGCCGTAATGTTAAATATCATTAAGGGTAAAGCCTTAAGTCAGCGGTACTATGGAGTACCTTGTCAAAGACTGTCATTATTCACATATTACCATCGGCGGGGATAAGAGCTTGGTTGTTAACAATTTGCAGCACTAAATCGTAGCATTACTAACCTGAGAAGGATATAGATGTTAATCTTCCTCACTGTCATCTGCAATCACTGTACTCATGCTATCCTTCTGGAAAAATAGGGAGAGAACTTCTGCCGGTTTAGGTATGCTTGCTAGATATCATCTGTACGAAAGGTAATACACGACAGCAGCTACAAGGGAACAACATCCAACAGTTTGATACCCATTGGCACATTCACAGAAATGTCTTCTAACGCCGACACTGTGGGGAATATAGTCGAGGAAACATCGGTAAACCTTCGTTTTGATGTGACGTGAACAAACTTGTATTTTGAGTACATTGGACTGGTCCTTAGCGTACTGAAGATTAAGTGTTCCGTCTTCATTTATGACTTCCAGGTACGAAATCATTTGTTTATATTGATATGATCCGGTAAAAAACAGTTTTAAATCCGTCATTTCTGGGAAGTCCAGTACATCTTTGCTGGAAATATCTACAAAAGGCAGTTTTGCAATTTCTTTGAATGTGCCAGTGGGAATCGAACTGTTGGATGTTGTTCCCATGTAGCTGCTGTCGTGCATTATCTTTCGCAAGGACGATATCTATCAAGCATACCTAAACCGGCGGAAGTTCTTTCTCTATTGTTTCAGAAGGATAGCATGAGTGCAGTGATTGCAGATGACAGTGAGGAAGATTAACATCCATATCCATCACAGGTTAGTAATGCTACGATTTAGTGCTGCAAATTATTAACAACACATGACTGTTAAGACCAAGCTCTTATCCCCGCCGACGGTAATATCGATAGTACCGCTGACTTTAGTTTTTACCCTTAATGATATTTAACATTCTGGCCATAAACTGATTTTTGCGGCGCAAGAGAGTTAAACTCTATTGATCACCTAATTAACTGTCAGCGTTGCAGCGTTATATTGGTTTCTCTTACAACGTTCACCATTTCCATAATCACTAATCACTAGTATGTATACACTACTCAGGTATCCATATTTACTTTGCATTTTGGCCTTCTTTACGGGCAAGGGGTTAATTGTTGACAAAATATGCATACGACACTGCACACTTCGGCATTTTTTTTAAGTATGGCGTAATCTTCGCACAAGACTGGGAAAAAAACACAACATAAGTGAGTCCCCAGACATGCTACAGAAAAAAATTCAGGCTGGTACCCCAGGGATAAGTTACCCTAAAAAAAAATTGAAAATAATATATATGTTTTTTTTACTGTATCTGTTTTCGGAATTTGAGCATGATTTTTTATTTAGTACTTTCTCAGTAGGTCTTTAACATATATTTTTTACAAAACGATTGAATGCGCCGTTTCTTAGAAAAAAAATAGTTTTGCTAAAATCAACCCTCCCTTACTCACCCCAAACCGGTCCCTTTTTCGGGCTAATATTTTGTGAAATTGCTACTTTCCAAGATTGCTTCCTACTGCACAAATATAAGCGCCAGACGCTTGGGGGCAGTCACACCATGCTTACCCGGCTATGCCCTTTACCTACCTGTCAGCATGGGTAAACTGGCAAAAATGAAACAGAAGGGAGGAGGGGTAAGAAGCCACAGACTGCGACCTCGCCATATATTCACTTTTTTTTTAAAGTGAACTAAAAAAATAGCACTTCAAAATGGTAGACATGATTTTTCGACACTGCATTCCATTCAAAAGATATTTAACTTTAATTGGATTTTTTTATGCAAAAAATTTTTCTTTTTTTTTGCCATTTCAATTTCCACCACTTTTTCTGAATAATGAACATATAGGAAACATTTGTAATTATTGAATAACTCGAAGAGTAGAATTTTTCTGCTCATAGCAAAATCTGGCAGAAAATGAAGTACTTACATTTTTTTCCCAAAAAATTACATCTATTGAAAAATAATGCAGATATCGATCTGAAATTTTTATCAGATATTCCCTCCTATACTACAGCACGTACTTTAGTAAAATTTTAAAAATGTTTCTAAAATTTTGCTGAAATTAAATTTTCAAAATTTCCGTTTTTTTTAATTTACTCCTGACCTAATAAAGCTATGTTAACGTTCGGGGGCTCATGTTATAGGTTTTTTTAATACCTATAACTTTCCCATTTGAACTTTCCTCTCAGATTAGCTTTCTATTTAAACAAGAAAAAACGATTTTTGCAAGTTTACCACCTCCCTCCCTTATCCGGTATGACATCAGTTGTCACGCTATAAGAATTTGTTTTGGATGTCCAACCCAACTTAAAACAATAAAATCGTGGTTATATATTTTCGCCACATTTTAATACTATTTGTGACAACTCGACTGGACTAATAATAGGAAAATAGGATGTGACAATAATAATAATATTTATTAATTTCAGAAAACAGTAGGTACAGTATGTACTTAAGTTTAAGAAATTTCGTCGATATCTTAAATATAAAGGTAAAAAGGTAAAGTACAAACAAAAAACATAACTTTAAAAAGTTTCAAGTCAATACTATCATATAAATAAAAAAATAAAAAGAGAGCAGTGCAATACAAATAAGTACTAACAAATACAACTACAGTATATACGAAATGGGACTAACATCTTGATATAAATTCTTGTAAGGTGTAGCAGTTTATTTCTAAAAGAAATAATTTCACTGCATTTTTAAATTTTCTAATTGTTGGGAGACATTTAATGCTTTCAGGTAATAGGCCGGGAGCCCGTTTATAAAATGGCTGACTATCCGGCGAACTTTGAAAATATGAAAATTGGATTGTTCTTATATAAGTTAGCAATGAATGGACCGTCAGCTGGTTGGGTAGCGGTGGGGGTGGTTGTCAAAGGGTTGAAAACACGTAAAAAAAATTGAGAAAAAAAACTATCCGGCGAACGCTGAAACTTATATGAGGGGAAGATTATGTTATATAATGAAAGTAGAATATAGTCAGCTGGACGGGGGGCGGTGGATCAGCTGATCGATCAAACAGGTCCAAAAACATAAAAAATTTAAAGTATTCGGCGAAATTTAAAATTTGGGTATAAGATAATATTTACACTGAGATTCACGAAAAACATAGTCAGCTGCAAGTATGTGGGTGGAAAAGTTGTCAGCTGGTACAAAACAGTGCCGAGTGTTGATCACCTGAAAGGCAGCGCGCATCATCTTTCTTGCATCAGCTGACAACTTTTCCACCCACATACTTGCAGCTGACTGCGTTTATCGTTAATCTTAGTATGAATATAATCATATACCCGAATTTCAAAGTTCGCCATAAAGATTTAATTAGTAATATCGATATTGATAACTTAATGTTAGAAAACGTGCGTGCGGCACTCCCGAGTTTCTTTTTTTAATTTGATTAAATATTCAATTTATTATTAATATACATTATTTTATGAGAATACAAATTAATACATTCTACATTTCAAAATTACACAGGATGATCTGCTCAGAAAATTTATTTAGTTTACTGAAAATAAAAATAAATTTATTCGGCTACCGATAACAGATCTTCCTCATTCTCATTTTCAGCCAACTCATCACTCTCTTGATGCTCAGTGGGTGAAATATCATTTTTTTCTTTGTCACTCGCATCTAAAAAAATTATTATTTATAAAAAATTGATTAAGATTATAATAGGATGAAAAGTGAAAAGCACAAAAATTTGAATAATTTACCAGAGGAGAACCTAAATAATGTCGTTAACATAATAGGGAAGTTTGTTTGCACGATGTATGGGTTTAAAGCTATAAAAAACGTTAATGATGCTCGTGTAGCTACCTTCACTAAGGTGTATAACTTTAGCGAAAATGATAACGAATTTCGGTTACCACACAAAAATTTTGATGCATCTCTCGCCTCCGTCGAAATCGGAACTTGTACAGCACGTTTTAAGAACTGTATATGTATGTATACGATTTGGAACAACGCACACAAACAAGTGCCATCTACATTAGATCCCTTGGTTATGGGTGACAGCTTGAGGAAAACAAATTTAACTTGCAAGTGGTTTAATGGAGATCAATTACTTCCGTAAGTGGAAATGATTATCCGAGATGCCACAAATACTGAAGGTATTATATCATTTGTGCTTTTCACTTTTCATCCTATTACAATCTTAATCAATTTTTTATAAATAATAATTTTTTTTAGATGCGAGTGACAAAGAGAAAAATGATCTTTCACCCACTGAGCATCAAGAGAGTGATGAGCTGGATGAAAATGAGAATGAGGAAGATCTGCTATCGGAAGCCGAATAAATTTATTTTTATTTTCAGTAAACTAAATAAATTTTAGAATGTATTAATTTGTATTCTCATAAAATAATGTATATTAATAATAAATTGAATATTTAATCAAATTAAGAAAAGAAACTCGTGAGTGCCGCACGCACGTTTTCTAACATTAAGTTATCAATATCGATATTACTAATTAAATCTTTATGACGAACTTTGAAATTCGGGTATATGATAATATTCATACTAAGATTAACGATAAACATAGTCAGCTGCAAGTATGTGGGTGGAAAAATCGTCAGCTGATGCAAGAAAGGTGATGCGCGCTGTCTCGCAGGTGATCAACACTCGGCACTGTTCTGTACCAGCTGACGACTTTTCCACCCACATACTTGCAGCTGACTATGTTTTTCGTGAATCTCAGTGTAAATATTATCTTATACCCAAATTTTAAAGTTCGCCGAATAATTTAAATTTTTCGTGTTTTTGATCGATCAGCTGATGGAAAATCCACCGCCCCCCGCCCAGCTGACTATGTTCTACTTTCATTATATAACATAATCTTCCCCTCATATAAGTTTCAGCGTTCGCCGGATAGTTTTTTTTCACATTTTTTTTTACGTGTTTTCAACCCTTTGACAGCCACCCCACCGCTACCCAACCAGCTGACGGTCCATTCATTGCTAACTTATATAAGAACAATCAATTTTTCATATTTTCAAAGTTCGCCGGATAGTCAGCCATTTTATACACGGGCTCCCGGCCTATAAGAGGTTGTACAACTTACAACCATTAAAAAAGAGACTTTTTTGATACAGGGCAGTATCATGCTTTAATGGTAACAAATTATCTTTTTTCCTGGTATTGTGGTTATGATCTAGTGTTAGAAAATTTAAGTTTGTTTTTATAGACAAAGCAAGTTATTTCATATACATACAGTATCGGAAGATTTTGGATTTGGGTGGCAGGCATAGTTTCAACGGCTTGACAGACCGCCTACAGTAAAGGCGTGTACCACTCTAGTAGAGGGAGCAAATAATGACGCGCTATCAAGAAAACACGTACATCATTGCTATTAAAAATTTCAGTACCATTTATTCAAAGGAAGGAAGTAGTTGGCTCTGTTCAATATAGGTAATATTATTACGTGCTTTAATAACTGAAATTATTAAACCCGTTTTACTTTCAATACGAGTCAAATAATTCTTTACATTTCCCGCAGTAGCTGCCCACGCACGTGGTGGGGAAAGCAGGTGGCACGAGTAGGATGTGTTATACGATAAAAAAGAATAGCCTAGTTGCTTCGCTCTCGCTTGCTCTCATTGCCGACCCAAATGAAACATTTTCTGACACTGTATATAGAGGTTAATGTCAGGATTTTTAGAGACTGAAAAGCCTCTCTGCATGATTCATTATAATTTAGTTTAGCAATTATTCGTATAGCTCGTTTTTGCAGGTAAAAAACACTATGTACTTCACTTGCAAATCCCCAATGTACTATGGCATATTTAATAGTTGAGTGGAAAGAGGCAAAATATAATTGTTTAATATAGATAAACTGCAGTGCTTAGATGCAACAGCTAAGGCAAAACAGGTTTTTGATAATTTTGTACAAACATCATGTACATGACAAGACCACTTTAGATTACAGTCTATCCTTACACCCAACAGATTGGAGTTGTTTGAATAAGTAAGATTAATTGTATTGTCTAGCATGATAGAATTATTAGGGTTAATGTTAGACCGTGATGTCTTAAAAACAATACATGTTGTCTTCTCATTGTTTATGCATAATTTGTTTTTTTGGATCCAGAAGTTCATTTTTTTGTAAATTAAGGCGGCACAGTTTTCAGCATCGGTTAGGATATTGGAAGCTGTAGTCATGGGAGATGTTCATGATGATAATATAGAAGACGCAATTCTTCATCATGTTCTTAACAGTTTAACTACGGAGAAAATGCGGTAGGAAATAGAGAGCAGAATTCTATAAACGAAATACCATACCATATTAAATTTTGAGTTGGTACATTCTGACGTCAGAGTATTCACCTTGATAACGTGCAGCACTTGATACAAATTTGTACAAATTTCTCTTTAGACGCTACATTGTAGAACGATGGCTATCCCCAAATGAGCAATTTCGTTATATTTTTTTAATTGATGTCATAACAAAGTAATTACGTTAAGCAATAATGAGATTAAGATTAAGTTAATTGAATTAATCTACAACTAGCCCGAAATATTTACGACAGTATTGTAAATAAAAAAAAATCGTGAAGACTATATACTTGTCAAGTTCATATAGAATATTTTCTAGAACACCACCAGTAAATATTATTTTGCTTAGTAATGTTTACAAATTACCATTACTTATAAATGGGTGAGATATGTTGAAAAACTAGGAGATAACAATTTTAAAAACATTGATATTTTCTGTACATATTTTTGTGTTAAATTTTATCGACGAAGACCGAAGCCCGATAGTGAAGATAAACTTGATATCAGCTGCTTTTTTGGGATCACACGGAGGTCAAAAAAGCATAAGGTTGATATCCCGGACTATGTAGGGAAGTCGAGAGTGATAACAGTGTTGGGTAAAAGACCCCAAAAGCAAGTGTAGTCAACTAAAATTTGACTGATCAAAAGGTCGCATCGCTGTATGAACTTAGATTGGAGTGGACGAGTTAGAAGTGGTAGAAGTTCATAAACATATTGAAATGCTTTTGTTGACGAACTTAAACAACTCTATAAACTAAAATTTTTATCTACTTCCCACGATAATGTTGGTTTATGCAATATAACAAATATGACAAAATAGATTTCAAGTTAGATTTTGGTGAACTCTAAAGAAAAGCAATTCTGTGTGACAAATGTGAATCGCAGGCAATTTGGCATCAAGTAAAAAAAAAACCGCTGCCCAAGGAATCACTACTTCCACATCCAGATTTTCTATCCAACGAAAAAATTTTGTATCTGAAAATAATTGTTTATGGAACTTTAATAATATAATAAATCCTCTACCCCAAAAACCCATAAAACTATACCCCACATCGGTAGTGGGGTGGGGGTGGTGACAGGGGGTAGGAGTGGGGGGGTGGATAAAGTAAAAAAATATTTTGAGGTTTCTGGTTCTTGTACACACACTAAATCACATTTTTTTTCATCCCCTTTTAATAATGGGGTGGGGGTGGTAATGGGGATGGCTAATGCCAAAATTTTTTTTGAGACCTTAGCTTCTGTTGTCTATACTAAATATCAATTTTATGAACTCTTCCGTGCTTGATTTACCTATTTACTCTAAATTTACCCCAATTTACCCCCCAACTCTTCGACGGAACAAGATGAAAATATAATCTAGTTCTAGATCTCGTTAAAGTACATATGTGTACCAAGTTTCAAGTCAATATCTCAAACGGTTCCAGAGTAAACGTGCGCACAAAAAAAGTTACAGACCGACAGACAGACATAAATTTTTCTAAGCCTATTTGAACAATAAAAATTTTTAAAAATTTTTTTGTCGTTACTATACTTCCACTGGATGTGGAAGTAATTATATAAGTATAGTAGAATATGCAGACATAACATTCCACTATTCGTACGGTGCATATTTTTGACAAGCTACTTTTGACCATACTAGATATTTGCTATGTGGATACTTTCCTCTTTATAAATGTTACAACTACTTATAATAAATACTTTTTCTTAAATACTAATTTATGGAGAAAATGTAATGAATTATTTTTGTATATCGGGTGTAACAGGATCTTTTCTCCTTTAGTTTTGAAGATAATTAATTGTGGCAATAAGTGACACTTTTTGACATACAAGTGATTTTTTTTTTCACTTCCGGTTTCACCGAAAGTGACACTAACTTTCGATTTTTAAATGAAACATCCTGCATATTATTGCATTTTTGAATTCTGCATAATTTTCTGAATATAACGATACCAAATAAGTGACATTTCAAACGTCAATATTCAGAAAATTATGGAGAATTCAAAAATGCAATAATATACAGGGTGTTCTATTTGAAAATCTAAAGTTAGTGTCACTTCCGGCGAAACTGTTATATCCGGTATAAATGTATAGGATATGTATAGGTTTAGCGAAAACGTTTTTTTTTATCTTATCAAAACCTATAGAAACATACAGCGTGTTGTATTTGAAACCACAAAATTGGAGTCACTTTCGGAAAAACGGAAGTGATATTGAGTGACCTTGCAGGTAGAAAAATGCCACTTCACAAATATAAATCAACGGGTTAGCGTTTCTGAAGAAAGAAAATAGGTAAGATTTTATCGTTATCGAATATATTCCTTTCATGGGCTCTTCAGGCCTGTAGCTAGAAAGTGCTTTAAGGGCGGGCAAATAATTTTTCAGGGGGGGCCCGTGGGGCAAAAATTTTTTGATAAGCGGGGGGGAGAAATCCAAAAAATTTTTTGATGAGCGGGGAGGAGAAATCCAAAAAAAAAAATCGAAAAATTTTTCGATGAGCAGGGGGGACAAATCCAAAAAAAAAAATTTTTTTGGTCCGAAAAATTTTTTGTTGGGCGGAAGGGGCTACGATAATTAAAATTGTCCCCCTTGCGATCACCGTAGGTCGGGCGAAAATTATTCCAGAACGGGCGCCGTCCGTCCTGCCCCCCCCCCCCCCTAGCTACAGGCCTGGGGCTCTTAGATAAAACTTTATCTAATATGGTGACGTTAGATCAATTTCTGTTACATTTTTTTACCATTATTAAAATTGTATTAACTAAGCGTTAAAAGTTTAAGGCAAATAAATCTGTCGCAGGCGTTTTTCGGTAGAATGTATTATTTATAGAATATTGTATTTTATCTCTGGATTTGCGACAGATCAACCTTAAAACACGCTTATCTGATAGATTATCATCTGAAATGAAATTAAGTACATTTTTATGATATTATTTTACAATTGCTTGCATAAATTCTTTATGAATATACAAGGTGAACAGGGGTGTCGCTATGGGGGCGCGCCCCCCAATATCGTGGTCGAGTTGGGAGAATTCGGAACACCCCCCCCCGCTCATAATTTTCATTTTGGAGAAAATTTGTTTGAGCAGTTGGGAAAATTTCTGTAATGAGAGTTGAGAAATATTGACCTCCCCCTACCCAAGAAAAACCCTAGCAACACCCAGGGGCGGCCCTAGGGCGGTGCGGCCGCACCGGGCGCCTTCTTGGAGGGGCGCCGAAAATGCAATGATAGTTCGTAAAAAATAAAACCCAAGCACCTTAATATCACTTAACCTTACAACTTCCATTTCCGTGAAAAGATCTGTATTTCATTTGTTTCAGTTTTTAATTAATTTACGATGTAAATTTGACGTATGCCTGTTTTTTTTTGGGATTTCTCCCCTTTCCTCAAAAATTTATTCGAACAAAAAAAATTGTTTTTTCGGATTTCTCCCCTCGCTCTTCAAAAAATTCTTTCGAATTTTACCCCCCCCCCCCGGCTTTTCAAACAATTTTTTTTTGATAAAAAAAGTTTCTCGGATTTCTCCCCTCCCCCCGCTGTTTTCGGACTAAAAAAAATTTTTTTTGGATGTTATCTTCGGTTTCTATGTACAACCTAATCACGAATAAGCGATTGCATATTGGGGTGGGGGGGCGCCACAATGAGATCTCGCACCACCTGAAAAATTTGCAAGGGCCGCCCCTGGCAACACCCCTGAAGATGTCTCGTATTTAAGTGGACATGGAGCAACAACGTATAGATCAGGTTAAACTCTGACGATTAACTTAGTTCACATCTATATTAAGTTCCGCCCACCAAAATGGCTAACGGAGTGGGTCACCACTTAAATTTCATAGAACTATTTCATCTTCCACTACTCTGCCTAAGTTTTATTTCATATTAAGCAGAATTTAATATTAAAACTTTTTTATTGTTAGTACTAACTATGAAACTTTAAATAACCTATAGAAGCAAGGTTTTCATTATTTTATTCAAAACATAATTACTCTCCAGAGGTACCACAAGGATCAAATCTTAGACAACTGCTTTTTTTAATTAATTGATTATAACTACCTACTTTATTCTTCAAGAAATTTGAATCTTTTTATGCCAATCGATTGAAATTTAATTGTATGTAGCTAAGATTAAACATTCTTGGGCTATGTTCCAAACTTACCATGTGTGTTATGCATATTTGATTTGTTTTATATAGGTTGATTAAAAAATGGCGCATTTCCTCTTGAAAGGTTATCAGGAACTATTACAGGAAAAAATATTTAAAAAATAATTTTCAATCATTTCTCTGAGGTATTAACAGACGAAGATGCGCATTGTTTAGACTCCAGAGGGTAACTGATATCTGAAATTATTATTTTAGCCCAAGAAAAGAAATAACGATCATAAGTAGTCTAGGACACTTTATTTCCTTAATTATGAGGATAAGGGATTAAAAAGAAGCACACAGCTTTCCCGAATAGTGTATTTTAATATCAAAACGGAAAAAGTCAATTTTTTTTTTATTAAAAAAAAATTCATACAGTTTTTAGATAGTAAGTAAATATTTTTTATATTATTGGAGGTATCTCTTTACCCCTTCACAGGAACATAAGATAGTGTTTGACAATCTCCAAGCACATTAACTAAACTGTACGGACAGTCTATCCTGCAGTCTGTACCCGATCCTGGTCAAGAATAGCAGACTAAATAGACAGAACCAACATTATTTTACACCGCTGCACAAAATTTAAAAAAAAATGCCCTTCGTATCAAAGGACCCCGGAACAAAACCCAGGAAAATGTTGATTCAGTGGAATCGGCTGAAATTTTGGTATTTTGTGGTTCAAGTCACGCTGATCAAAAGTTCTTATCTTATTCAATCCTATGGACAGTTTTTGAGATATAGCTTGTCAAAGTTAGGTAATTTGCGTCATTTTAGACATTCAAGAACTTTTTACTCTTAAACTATTAACTTTAGCAAGAAAGTGGAAGGCTCAAAATATTTTTGTTCTAGTCCAATCAAAACTTTTTTTTAGAATTATTTTATCGAATTTTTGGTTAGGTGAAATATATATGTGTCATATTTCGGCATACTTCGGTGGGATTGGCTGCAACTTTGCTATTTTGTAGTTAAGGTCATGTTGACAAAAAAATCCTATTGCACTGAGTCTATCCTATGAGTGGTTTTCGCTCCAGGAGTGCTTGAAAGTCTTAACAACGAGGTAACAGATAATCTATATCTACGTGTTTATCAATGGCTTCCAGCGTGTTTGTGTACTGCGTGCATGCGTTTGTGTGTTGTATGTGCCAGTGTATACAGGGTTTTCCGAGATTATCGATGACAAACTTCTGGTGCAGATTCTACATGCAAAAATATGTCCACAAATACCTTGAGTTACGGCCCTTTGAAAATAGCACTCAAAAACTGATTATTATTTTATATTTCAAAAACCTTTGATTTATAGGGACGCGACTTTATACGCATATTGAACAATAATACAAGCTTATTTTTACATTATTTTTTTTTAAATATTTTTTAGGTACCATAAGTGGGTGGTATTGAGGGGGGCTGTCGATATTTTGCATTAATTTCTTATGTCTTTTAGTTAATTTTTCACTTTGATACAAGAATGTCATTCACTGATTAAAAATACACAAGAACGCTCTCATAAGAAACATAGCGCCGGTAAGAGCAGGTTCTTTGATCAAAACAATAATAATCACACGCACGCACGTACACAAACATGCTGGAAGCCATTCATAAACACGTACATAAAGATTACCCGTTACCTCGTTCAAGCACTCCTGGAGTGAAAACCACTCATAGGATCGACTCAGTGCAATAGGAATTTTTGATCAACATGACTTTAACTACAAAATAGCAAATTTTCAGCCAATCCCACCGAAGCATGCCGAAATATGACATATACAGTGTGTCCCAGGATAGATGTAATAAGAGGTGTAATGGACCAAAAATTTTGGAATTTTGGAATGGTATTTGGGAATTGAGTCCTGCTTGTTGTAAAACTAAAGTATACCAAAAATGACCTGACTTGGTGTTCTACAGGGTGTTTTATAAGCAAAGTTGTAAAAATCACTACTAATAAAGTATCTTTATTTTTCAAAATAGGAAAAAATTCCACCAAGAAAAGTTATTTAGAATACAATTTTATACCTCTATACCAAATTTCAGGAATATAAAATTATTTTTTTTAAACTTCCCATTTTTTCAATAAATTAGTATTTTATTTTGAACCATTCAATTAAAACTGCAAAGAAATTATTTTTGTGAATTAATATTTAAAGTTATGTAGAAGCTAAAAGTAGGCTATGAGAAAAGCAGTGGATACGCATTTATCATTTATTATTGACATATCTGTCAAACGTAGTCAATATTATCCTTAATTTCTGTTTCAAATTAACGAATCAAGCATAAAAAATTAAGTGAAAATGGTACTCACAGTGCGTGAAAAATTTATATTGTGCAATGCTACGGAATTGGCGGTGAAAACTCGCTAAGAGAAGTGGTAAGCCAATTTAATTTGAAATTTCCAAACACTGCTTTGTCACGTACTCAGGCTATGAGAATAATTAAAAAGTTTCTGGCTACTGGTAGTGTTCTTAACATGAAAAGAAAAATAAAAACATATGATGAAGACAATGTTGGGGCTATTATAGCTCATGCCTCTGTTATAGAAAATCCTAGGATGCCACTAAGAGAGAGATCAGCTCTTATTAATATTAGCAAGTCCGAACTCCAAAGAATTTACAAGGCAAAGACAATTAGGGCATATAAAGAAAATTATAAACATACGCTTGAAGAGGGAGATGACGGCCGTAGGTTGGATTTTTGTTTGACCATTGGAGAAAAAATCATGGAAGAGAGATTTTTTCATCATTTCATAATTTTCTCAGATGAATTCACATTCACAACCAATGGTGTTCCTTCATCTCAGAATTGTCGGTTTTGGGCTTCTGAAAATCCAAATTTTAAAATTCATTGTAGAAGACAATATTATATAAAAGTGAATGTGTGGTGTGCCGTTTCTTATCACGTTGGAGTTATTGGACCTTATTTCATTGAGGGAAGGTTAAACCAGCACACTTATTTACAGCTTCTTGAAAGATTTTCTGAAGAACATTTAAATATTTTAAGATATATGCCTTTAGTTTATTTTCAACATGATGGTTGCCCTGGCCACTCCACAGAAATGGTTAATCGGTGGTTGAATTTAAATTTTGGAGAAAATTGGATTGCCAGGAATGGACCGATCAAGTGGCCGGCGAGATCCCCAGACCTATCAATATTGAATTTCTTTTTATGGGGTCGCCTCAAGCAGTTGGTTTACGCTGAACCACTTCCTAATGATGTAGCAGTATTGAAGCAGAGAATTACAAATTCCGTAAACTCCATACTGTTAGATCATATTTGAAACAGTTTTAAGGACTTCAGGCGAAGGATCGAGATGTGTGTGGATGTGGGTGGAAGCTATGTCGAATAATAAAAAAATTGTAAACATTGTTTTGTATTGGTCAATAATTAATTTGTTTGTGAATCTGTTATGTTTTTGACATTTATTACTTGTTATAATTTTTAAACCTCATTAATCTACTGTTAGTAATTGTTTCTTGTTTTACAATTAGTTCGATTAACATTATACCTTCTTACATCTCGTATATTCAATTTTTTATTTACCAATAGCCTACTTTTTGAGATGATTAACATTTGCTCCTACACAACTTTAAATACGAATTCAACTCTTAATTCGCAAAAATGGGAAGTTTCAAAAAAATAATTTTATATTCCTGAAATTTGGTATAGAGGTATAAAATTGCATTCTAAATAACTTTTCTTAGTGGAATTTTTTCATATTTTGAAAAATAAAGGTACTTTATTAGTGGTGATTTTTACAACTTTGTTTATAAAACACCCTGTAGAACACCAAATCAAATCATTTTTGGTATACTTTAGTTTTACAACAAGCAGGACTCAATCCCCAAATACCATTCCAAAATTTTTGGTCCATTACACCTCTTGTTACATCTATCCTGGGACACACTGTATATATTTTACCTAACCTAAAAATTGATTTAAAAATTCTGAAAAAAATTCTTGAGCTTTATTGGACTGCTTGAAAAAAATATTTCGACCCTCGCAATTTTTTGCTAAAGTTAATAGTTTAAGAGTAAAAAGTTCTTGAATGTCTAAAATGATGCAAATTACCTAACTTTGACAAGCTGTATCTCAAAAACTGTCCATAAGATTGACTCGATGTGATAAGAATTTTTGATCAGCATGACCTGAACTACAAAATACCAAAATTTCAGCCGATTACACCGAATTAACATTTTCATGTGTTTTGTTCCGGGGTCCTTTATTAGATACAGAGAGATCTCTATGAACGCTGCAACAATATAATACCACTAGCACAGACTAGTGATGGGCGATATATCACGAACTGTGATTTAATCACTGATATTAAGAAATCACAGGTAACGACTGATTGTAAAGTTGGCAGAAAAGCGTGACGTGATCACGACTTTCCGTATTTCGTTCCCTTGCCGTGCTCTTGCCAATATATCTTTCACGATATTTACTTTGAGTCGATTATCGTCTGCGGCCGTATGTATTAACACGTAAAGCAAGCGATCCCGTGCCTTAGCGTCGTTAGATACGCATTTCACACTATTTAGATATTATAAATATTTTTATGCATGTCTTTTATTGACTGGCGATGCGATGTGGCGATTGGGGGCAGGGTCGTGACGGAACATTTTTGTTATAATACCAGAAGTAACTAACTACTAAAACCATGCGTAAAAATATTTTATATGATTAAATATACTAGCAATTTTATTGCAAATATTGAGCATTTATGTTTCGGCATGAAATATAAATAAAAATATGGAATTCGACAATAAGCAAATGAAAACATTTTTAAAAAACATCCTTAAGTATATATTATAAAACAAAAAAAATAACATTAAAAAATATATTTAAAATTTTAAATTAACAAAAATTCGTGTAAAATAAACATAAAAATAAACAAGCTTCCGAAATTTTAATGTTTGTACAACTTTACAAAAATATCCTATTATCAAGTTCCATTCAAAACCTAGTGCTTTTGCTTTATTACCAATCCATACATCAGGTTATTTGGATAAACAAATCATAAATTATATATTATATATATGCATATCTGTGGCAGCACGGATTGCCAAAGTATCTAATTCACCATTCACCGTCTATCGGCGCTTAGGGAACGATTAACAATTTCTCCCGTACGTCGTATTATGAAAGTCGTGATCACATCACGTTTTAAATTCACTGATATAAGAAAATCACAGTAACGATTTACGTTGTAATTGAAAAATCACGATATCGCCCATCACTAGCACAGACTAAAACAGATCAGATATTTCACTCAATAGTATTCCCTATGTTAGAGTCGGTATCAGGGTTTATGACGTGTGTACGGTTCGAGCTACGCCTTGCTTTAAGATTTGTTCTCACTCATACACATATCAAGCGGTAATTGTAAAGCTACCTACGACTTTCCACTCTATAAAACATTTACAATTATACGTTCATCTCTGTCATTCTTGCATGTGGTTCAAATCGATACTGGGACAACGTTTGTGGCTTCTCAATTACTTTCGACATAGGGGTGCGACAATATTTTAGATTTTAAATAAGTAATAGGTAGATAAATAATAATCACTTGAATAACGGACTATTTTTTATTATTCAAGCTATATATGTATTAGATATTGTTGTATTAAATTAAATTAAGCGTGTGTGTAATTAAATTATTTATATTAATATTATTTAAAAAATGAATGTACAAATTATTAACTGGTTGATCCGACACTGTTCGTCCCTCACTTCAAATCATCTTAGACCGTACGCTTTTCGTGACGCACACGTCATAATCCCTGATACCGACTTTACCAGTTTCATTGTATACCTACCAGGATTCTGCGCAGAAGACATAAACAGAGAAATCTTGCGGTTGACATGGAAGTTAAGACCAGCGAGTATAATCTCACAGGAGCGAGTATTTAGTACTGAAATCTCAGAGACGGAAGTAGTCAACAACTCCACCGGGTGATATTAATTATTTTGGAATGTGGTGTATTGTATTGAAGGTTAGAGTTGTTACTGTTATACATTTAAGTGGTTTTTTGAGTATTTATTAGGTTACTTTACGCATCATAAGGTCCCTCCTGTGACTATACTCGCTGGTTAAGACTGATTGGACAATGCGCAGATCACGACACAAATTGGTACCTGCTGGGAGTTGATTTATTATCTAAACCATGATACGTCATAAGTGAAATATCTGATTTGTTTTAGTCTGTGCCACTAGCATACTACATCAAGGTTACATCTGAGAAAATTTGTCAGTTCAAACTTGGTGGTTGTCCGCTAAGAAATATAGATCTTTAGAGACCATAATGCACTATTTAGGATTAAACACAAATTACCATATCAGGTGTTGTTCATCTTTCGACAACTTAACTAGCCAATAATCTACCATCCATACTGACACAAAATTAAACTTTTCACTCTTTTTTTTTAATTTAATTTGTCATTTTATGTTATTTGTTATTTTTCTTTTTTCAAGTTCCACATCTGTCATCATTTTGAAGGGCTAATACATTTTTTTTGAAAAATAGAACATTTATACAGAAAAAATATGTGGCATAATTTATTCGCACGCACTTCCGCAATGCAAGAAAGGATTTTTTTTATTAGCGAGTTTTCCCTGGCAGTCAACGCTACTGTTATACATATTTTACAATAGCGCCTTTTTTGCATATATAATAGGCCAGTGGAATTAGCAAATATGCATATTGTAATTCGTTTCAGGATGCCACGTGGATTAAACGATAGTTTTTTTGATTACGAACATGACCCTGAATTTGGTCCACTTTTTGACCGCCGGAACATTGTTTATTTAACGATTTATTGTTGAAAAATTCCAAAAAATCGACTTTTTTAAAGATAACTCAAAGACCTTTGACGATAGGTTTCTCAATTTGTAGATACTGTTAGAAGTTTGAATAGCGGTTAATTTGAGAGGTGTTTCGTTTAAAACGCTTGAAAATTTGTTTAAATAATTGCAAAAAACCGCGAAAATTTTCGCAATTTGCAAATATTTTTCATTCTTTAACAAAAGCACTTTAGTGCTTGAAACTTTGACAAAATATGTCTTTTATCACCCCAAAGTTACCTCTAAAATTTTGTCAACAAATTTTACTTAGTTTAAGAGATACTCAATTTGTTTATTAAAAACATGAATAATGTAAAATGCAAACTCACCCAGTTCCCGTTGTCGTAGAGGGTTGATCTGGACATCATTTTTTTTGTTGAGACTTAAACTTTATGTTTTCATTAATGGTAAATCAAATTTGCATTATTTTCAACTTCAAAATGGTGTTTGAAAAAGTATCACATTTTGAGGTTAGGTTTTTGCTAATAACTTTTAAACAAATGAAGATTTTGCAATATAGTTCTGATATCTTTGTTACTGGGGTTTTTTCACATATTTTAAAAAAAAAATTACTCTGTAGCCCTACTAGAAGCCGACATGATTTTTTTTTTATAAATTCGTACTTAATTTGTTTATTAATAAACATTAACAGCTGAAACTTGACGAACAACTAGTTTAATAGTCTATCTTTGTAATAGAGCTGAGTTTGGAGGAAAAAAATTCAATTTGCAACGATAACAATAATTAATTTTAAATCAGCGTCAGAACAGGAGTAAGAAGCATCAGTCATATCTGTAACACGTTCATAAAGTGATCGAGACGAGTTCAAATCCGTCAACCAAAAATTTACCGTTTCTCCGATTTTGACTTTTTTTTTAATTTGGGGTAGCGTGATGAAATAATAATATTTGTCATGTCGATTTTTTTCTAATTAAACAGTAATTTGTTATAAACAATTATTTTTTGTTAAAACATTTTTTACGAATTTATTAAAAAGAAAATCTCGGCTTCTAATAAGGCTACAGAGTCCTATTTTTTTGAAAATGTGTGAAAAGATACCAGCAACAAAGATATGAGAATGATATTGCAAAATCTTCATTTGTTTAAAAGTTATTAGCAAAAAACCTAACCTCAAAATGTGACACTTTTTCAAACGCCATTTTGAAGTTGCAAATAATGCAAATTTGATTTGCCATTAATGAAAACATAAAGTTTAAGTCTCAACAAAAAAAGGATGTCCAGATCAACTCTCTACGACAACGGGAACTGGGTGAATTTGCATTTTACATTATTTATGTTTTTAATAAACAAATTGAATATCTCTTAAACTAATTAAAATTTTTTGATGAAATTTTAGGGATAACTTTGGGGTAATAAGACATATTTCCTCAAAGTTTCAAGCACTAAAGTGCTTTTGTTAAAGAATAAAAAATATTTGCAAATTGCTAACATTTTCGCGGTTTTTGCAATTATTTAAACAGATTTTCAAGCGTTTCAAACGAAACATCTCTCAAATTAACCGTTATTCAAAGTTCTAACAGTATCTACAAATTGAAAAACCTATCATCAAAGGTCTTTGAGTTATCTTTAAAAAAGTCGATTATTTGGAATTTTTCAACAATAAATCGTTAAATAAACAATGTTCCGGCGGTCAAAAAGTGGACCAAATTCAGGGTCATGTTCATAATCAATAAAACTATCGTTTAATCCACGTGACATCCTGAAACGAATTACAATACATTTCAGTCATTTTTTTACTAATTCTACTGGACTATAATTATTTTAAGCGTTTCTTCTTTATGCCTTGTTAAAATTACACACATTTTAATTCGCTTTACTGCGAGAGGAGTTTGTGTTTACATTTTAACTGTTTTTAATTTGAGTCGTCTCGTCCAGCCTTTCAATTCCCACAGCGCCTCGCACCGTGGATGTCTAGCTGGCTCCAGTGCTTTGTTCTTGGGAAGAAAAATATTATATACTATTTCATTTTAAATAAGGTTTATTTGATTTAATTTTGGATCCAGACTAGGCCTAATAGTTTGGTGAAAAGTTATCGGGTACGGTCGAAAAAATGCACTAGCTCTTGGTATGTTATATCAAAGACGTATCTGCATAATAAATGATTGAACTTGAATAACATTAACATGTTCCAAGGTTTTCCTAAATTAGTTATTCTAAAACAAGTAGATATTCGAAGAAACTGACGTCAAGGACCTGCCAGTGCTGAATGTGAAATATACAACATCCTAGTGTGTAACTTATAGGCAATGAGTCTATATTTTTAATTGAATTAAAAATTAGTGTACATAATTTTTATCAGCTGTCTGTAATGATAAAGAATTTGACCTCGTAAGTTATTTACCCAGAAAATACCCTATTAAATCTAATACTACCTAAGACAAACATATATTTAAAAAAAATGTAATAAACTACACTTTTGCATCAGTGGGTGGACTGTGTAATAGTTTCTTATTACTATCTAACTTATGCTAGCATTAAAAATTATCGTTCGATTTCGGAAACTAAAAAAAACTGTACGTATTTATAGCCGACAAATCAACCGGCATGGTATACTTATTGGGCTGGGTCAAAACACTAGATTTTCAACAACTAATAAACCAACTAGTCCCACAAACTGCTTTGACAATAAAGTGATGTAAGCAGCCCACAAGCTGTCGCGTCAAACAGTTATTTTTGATGTTCAATGGAAATAAGAGCCTACTCTTATTTACGTCAATTTCACGCGACATTGGCCTTCAAATAATTGGTGGTTTAGTTTTTTAATAAAAGCTGCAGGAAGAACATATTGGACACATCGAGAATTATATCATAGGTAAGTTTTTAGCGAGCCCTCTAATATTTTAAGCTAGTATATAATGAAACATATCTAGAATCAGAGCTGGGCAAAGTACTCATTCAAACTACTTCAAGTATCAAGTACTTGAAGTAGTTTTATGTGCAAAGTATATGGTGAAACTATTTCAAGTATAAGTATTTGAAGTAGTTTAAATGAGTACTTTGCCCAGCTCTGTCCAGTATAGACCTATTTTATAGGTACATATATGAGCAATTATTAGTTTAAACAACTAAAAAAGCACGCTTTTATAAATACTGCATTAAAAAGCAAAAAATAATCATCGAACCTCTTCTCCCTGTCTATCCCGTAAGGGCCTTAGTGCGTGCGCCCCACGCACGAACGATATTTCGACCAGGTTCGATAATTAAAACGCTGAAGACTTCATTATAGTCGGAGAACGAGGGATCTCTACGATGCATTTTAAGGATCCTCTAAAACACTCGCGAACAACCACCTAAAAAAAATTGATTCTTATGTAAATCGACCTGGCGGATCCGATTTTGGAGTTCACCAGACAATCCGGAATTGCGAAACTGGTCAAAATCGGCAAATTCCGAAAAATCTCAAATTTTAGGGAAATTTTTTAATTTTTACTTATCACCCTATATCTCCTTTAGTTTAAGTCCGATTAAATTGAAATTTTTAGGAGAGCCAATTTAGACCTTTTTTTATCATGACTGACATGACAGAAATACAAAAAAAAATTACGTGTCACCAGTATTATTTTTTTTTTAAAGTTGGTGACACGAAATTTGTAAAAAATGCAGCAACAAATACTCGATCGAGAAAACTTTTCTGTTTTTAAAGATAGATGTATATAGTAAGCTACAAAGTTGTAACCAAAGAGACTTTTTTATTTTGGTGATTTTTTTGATAACTTACTTATTTTTCAAGAAAACGGTGCTGCAATATAACACTTTGATTGCCGCGTCGCATCGCAAGATAAAAGATTGGGTTGGCTAATACCGCGGCTTTGTTTCTCGTCTTTCAGAATGCCCCGCCCGATGTGAATAAAATAATGCGTAGTTGTGAATATTGGTTTTTCTAATTTTGCATATAAAGTGACAGTTTTCAAAACTGACGTAAGTGTCAAAACGTTCTACTTTATGTAATCAGTTAGGTATGAAAAGTAAAATTTTACGTAACTGGTGGCGAAAAATTCGTTATGTCATCAATTAAGAAAGATAAACAACTCTCAAAAAATAAAGAAACAATGTTTATTCAACACAAAATGGAATACTAAGTCCATAAAGTGGAAGCTTCTAAATTCTTATTTCCTTCAAAATACGCTAACAAAACTTTTGCATTGATACGATTTACCTTATGTTATCAAATTAGGATTTTAAATAATATTGTAACTTGGCTAAATAACGTCTGTCAATTTTGACATTAAAATTATAATGAGTGATAGCAGCAAAGGTAACTATGAAAAAGATTACTTCATTTTTAAGATCTTTAAATATACACTATTTCATTTATTATGTTTAAATTTTTTTTAGAATTTTAAAATTAGAAAAAAATCATGTATGTAACACGTTTCGAAAGACAATTTTGTGTAACTCCAGTTATTTTGTGGAATCTTGCTTCGCTCGTCCTGCAAATTCCACTCGTTACACAAAATAACGTCTTTTGTATAGTATATTCCACAAATAATTCAGCGATATAAAAAAACTCGCAAAAAAGCATAAAGGACGCCGACCGCTTCTAGTTACTGTACCGCCCGCGCCCGCCGGTCCGCTTTGACAACGTTAGTCCACGTTGACCACACACATTTTATTCCAACCTATCATAATTCCGGTAGAGAAAATTTCAACCTATTATATTCAGTGGGAGTGGCCTACATTTTTGTTCGGAAATATATGACCATTTTTTTGTGAAGATAATAAAGAAGCCGAACACTTTTATGGCCTTTTATGTAAATAGACTGAAATTGATACAGGGTCGTTTTTTTGCGAGCTTTTTTATATCGCTGTATTATCGATGGTACAAACACTGGTTACATAAACAGCTATTATAAAACGTTTAGTTAGTTGTTTTTAACCAATGGACGGGAGTAGTTGTCGTTGGTGTGGTTTATGACGCTGATTCTTATTGAAAATTGATGAGTTGCAGCTATAATAATTATTATTATTGCGTTAGGAAAGTGCTATAGAAGGTAAAGTGTATATTAAAGTAACGGAATTTCTTTTCCAGACATTTAAAACTAGTTTTAATATTTAATTTGAACAAAGAACAACTTTTAAGCAATTTTTTTAACGTCAGCAGTTTTGTGCGCCTTTTCAACTTTTTTTTTAACAATGACTTCCCAGTTAAACCCAGAGTTAAACATTATGAAATGCATATTTTGCCAACAAAATAGTGAAGAAACTGTGCAGGGTGTTACCGAAGAAGCACTGGACTATGCATGTAAAGCAGTTTCTATAAAGTCGAATGATATCTCTCTTAAGTTGAAATATTACACCGAAAAAAGGGATTTATCTTTGTCAAAATGTCCTGTCTATCACGCAAGATGCAGAATAAATTATACCCGAAAAGCTTATAAACAAAAAGCAGAAAGCACAGATGTGGCTAATTCTGGTGACAAAAAAAGGAAGGAAACGTATAATTTGCGATAAAAAAAATTACAAGGTTGTTAACTATCTCTTAAATATTGCTGCTTAATTATACGAGTAGAAGTTAAATGTGGAAATAAAATGAGTATGTCTAAATCGCCTTTATCAAAATTTAAAACTATATTTTTTATATTTGCACCTTTTTATTAAATACGTTATTATTAGTACAATACAAAATCTGGCGCTCTCAAGCTTCAAACTACGCATGGCGTTACCGCTTGTGCAGTACGTGACCGGCCGCGGCCGGCATAGTTTTTTTTCTATATTGCGTTATGATAAAAACCAAGCCAGTTATCAAAAAAAATCACCAAAATAAAAAAGTTCCTTTGGTTCTTTGGCTAAAACTTTGTAGCTTACTATATATGTATCTATCTTTAAAAACAAAAAAGTTTTCTCGATCGAGTATTTGTTGCTGCATTTTTTACAAATTTCGTGTCACCAACTTTTAAAAAAAATATTACTGGTGACACGTAATTTTTTTTGCATTTCTGTCATATCAGTCATGATAACAAAGGTCTAAATTGGCTCTCCTAAAAATGTCAATTTAATCGGACTTAAACTAAGGAAGATATAGGGTGATAAGTAAAAATTAAAAAATTTCCATAGAATTTGAGATTTTTCGGAAATTGCCGGTTTTGGCCAGTTTCGCAATTCCGGATTGTCTGGCGAACTCCAAAATCGGATCCGCCAGGTCGATTTACAAAAGAATCAATTTTTTTTAGGTGGTTGTTCGCAAGTGTTATAGAGGGTGCGCATCTTAGACATTGCTCGTTCTCTCACTATTAGATTAAATGAAAAGCGCCCCACGCTTTTATACTCAAATATTATACTTAATTATAAACACGGCTTACACTAAGGCCCTTACGGAGTAGACAGAGAGAACAGGTTCGATGATTATTTTTTTGCTTTTTAGTGCAGTATTTATAAAAGCGTGTTTTTTAAACTATTCATTTATTTTTTACTTTTTAGTCTTATATTAGTATATATTGTTAGATTTGGGCCGAATAATTGTAATCTGCAACCTCGATAACCCACAGATACCGTTTCTCAGTCGAATTCGACGATAATTAACGCCGCCTTTTTGAATTTTTAAATTTTGATCACATATTTGTTTTCTACTTATCAAGCCCTTCTTTTGAAACTCATGTCAAGGGTGTTGTAAAGAAAATGATAATCCGCCATCTAGGGGCGGCGGCCATTTTGAACATATTATAATATAGAGTATACTATATTGTATTGTCAGCAGAGCTACACACAACTGCCAAGTTTCATGATGATACAATAACACAGGTTTACAAAAAAAAAAAAAAAAGTTGTGTGGATCTGGGGTTAGACTATACATTTCTTATGTATTTTTCGAATCTATTTTTAGTTTTGCTCTATCACGTGCAAACCACTGTTTTCAGGTTGTGTAACGTACAATTTTTTTTTTTTTTTTTCGGCCGACACTCATACACAATCAATTTTGTATTATTTTTTCAATAAATTTTCTAACAAATACAACGACAAACAATACTAACTAATTAAATAAAATATTTTTACGACCGACACTATTATACAACTTCAATTTATGCCTGTAACGCTTCAAAATCTGAATCCATATTTTCCATAACTTGTGAACTGACTTTTGAAAACTCGTAAAAGTCAAGTGTATTTATCTATTTGACACTTATCTCAGCAATTAACACAAATTCGTTTCCATAGCAACGAAAATAACAGGGATCGGAAAAGCTTTTGCCGATCTTTAATGTCACTTTCCGGGAAAACGTTACTTTCTGACGAATAATTTCTCCAGAAAGGTGTACTTTCTGGTCGGACGAAAAAAAACAAATATATGTTCAATTTCATTAATTTAACATTTTGACAGAACTAAAACGTCACCAAAGCGCACTTTTCAATAAATACAATTTTTCTTTTTCATATTGGGTTTGTTTTAAAAGAATTTTTAAGATCTATGCGGCAGTTTTCTCGAAAACGGTTGGAATAGTTAAGTTCTATCAAGTGTACCTTTTTTACGTAGAAATGACTCATGCATGAGATTTTCTAATCAAAAGTGCCACTACGTTTCGTAAAAAAAAAGAGAAAAAATATTCATTATCAGGTATAGCTCATGAGGCGATCAACACGGGCTAGCGTGATGTAATACAAAAAAATACAATTTTGACACCCTGTATCTTTTTCCACAGCAACAATTTACTAAAGCATGTTTGGTTATATCCTCATATTTTGGTCCAAAGAATCTACCCTTGAACTATGGTCTGCTATTAATGGTCCACCCTGTATACAGGGTGCGCCACTTACAACTCCCCAGGCTTGTAACTTTCTTATTTTTTAAGCGACGACCATGTTGGGCACATCAAATTGTAAATATTTTTAAGACATTTAAACATATGTACAGAGTAATTTAAAAAAATTTTTTTTTTAAAAATTGTTAAGCAAACTTAATTTTCTTGAATATTTTTTTACCTCACCCTGTACATGAACTGCGTTAATGTTTTCTTATAAACATTTTAATTAGCTTCAATTTATGTTATTAAGTCATATTGGAAATTCTTTTTGGTTTTAGAGAAATAAATTAAAAACATTTTTTCCGATTCCAAACTGAATTGTTTTAAAATAACTTTGAAAAGAATGTAAATAATAATTTTGTGCTTTATTTGTAAAAGACAAATCACAAACAATATTCAGCGTAACAAAACAGCAACAAGAAACAAAAGAAATAAATATTTTTAAAAATAAAACGTATATTAAAATGTACTAAATAGGAAATAGCAAAATTTTTATTAAAAAAAAATATATTTTTTTTTTAATAACATAAATTGAAGCTAATTAAAACCTTCACAAGAAAACATTAACACAGTTCATGTACAGGGTGAGGTAAAAAAATATTAAAAGAAATTAAGTTTCATTTCTTAAATTTTTTTTTAAATCACTATTAATACGCATGTTTAAAGGCTTTAAAAATGTCTACAATTTGATGTGCCCGACATGGTCATCGCTTCAAAAATAAAAAAGTTACAGGTCTGGGGAGTTTTGAGTGGCGCACCCTGTATATATTTTCTCCCTCCGGTCGCTCCGATGTCTTATGGGATTTACGTCTGCCAAATAGCCACAACCACCTCCTCACAAGCAGGGTCAATTGTGAATCGGGCCCAACCCCCTAGAAATCCCACTGAACTAATGTCGGCCAGTCCGGCACTGGTCAAGGAGCTAATAAATAAAATTATTTATTTATTTATTTATACAAGACGTTCGTAAATTAATCCTTAACTCAAACTGAACGCAAGTCAAATAATCTTATCTGTTTAAATTACTAATAAATTTAGCTATAGACAGCTCTGGTTATTTATTTTTCATTTTTTTTCATTGTTTCATTTTCTGCAGATTAAATCAAACAAGCTTAAGCGGGCTTTGCGGTTTTCATGTTGGATTGAGATTATTATTCTTGGTTGAAAGGTATTGCGAAAGCAAGACCGCCGCGAAGGGGCCGAGATAGATCCATGCCCACCTCCGTTAAATTGATTTTTTCGAGGTTTTTTCATAAAAAGAAAGTTAGAAGCTTTTATGCAGAAGAAGAAAGAGAAAAATGAGATCTAATTTTTTTATCATATGGGTAAATACCAGTGGCGGCTGGTGAAATTTCAATATTTTTTTCTCGTCTGTGGCGCATGGTTTCCATACGAAATATGGGAAATAACATCTAGAGAAGCACTTCTCTAATGACCCCTAAAAAAATTTGAAAGAGCAGTTTGCGAAAAAATTTTTGTAAATTCGGCAGCCTCCCCTGGGTCTAGGGACTCCTGTTTATTATTTTTTTTTGTCATATGCATTTGACTTTTCATAAAAATACAACAATATTTTCATTACTAACTGAGATACAACGAATTGAAATATTGTAATTTGTTAAATTGTAAATTACAAAATTTCAGTTCATGCTTATAATTTCACACTGAAGTACACATACTATTTATTCTGAAATCACAATCAATATCATTATAAATTAAGGAATTTGTATTAATGCATAACATTTCTTCATTACAATCTAACTGCTTACTAATCAATGCAATTTTAATGTGAGTTGGTTTGTCTGCATGTATTTATTTACTGTCTACAATATACATAAAAAACCGTACGGGAATGTTACTAGGCCGGGAACAGTAGTTTGTGCAACAAGAGTGGACTGATATCCATATCGCACGATAAAGAAGTTTAAGCACGCCGCACAGTGCGAAAAATATGCCCTTTTTTGGACAAAAATCTGCCGACAGTAGAGATTTCAATCAAATTAAATGAAAAAAATAACAAATACCCTTAAGACATTGTGATTTAGAGTAGTGCTGCGGCAAAGTGGGGTTGGGTTAACCTAACCTAAAAATCGCTGATATTACTTCCACATTTTTTTAAACAACTTGATTGTTCAAAGAATGTCATGAAACGTCGAGATTTTAAGTTTGAGCAAAAAAAATGTCTGTCTGTCGGTCTGTCTGTAACTTTTTTGTGCGCACGATTACTCTGGAACCGTTTAAGATATCGACTTGAAAATTGACGCACATATGTATCTTAGCGAGATTTGGAACTAGATTATATTTTCATCATATTCCGTTGAAGGGTTGGGTGGTAAATTGGGGTAGATGGGGGTAAATAGGTAAATCAAGCGGGTAAGAGTCCATAAAATTGGTATTTAGTATATACAAGGGAAGCTAATATCAAAGAAAATTTTACTACCCCCATTATAAAAGGAGGTGAAAAAAAATGCGATTTAGTATGTATACAAGAACTAAAGGCCTCAATTTTTTTTTACTTCATCCACCCCCACAACCCCCCCTACACCACCCCGATCCCCACTACCGATGTGGCATATCGTTTTATGGGTTTCGATTTCAAATATTATTTTATTAAAGTTCCATTAACAATTATTTCCACGTAAAAATTTTTTTTCGTTGTGAGAGACTTGGATAGAAAAACTGGATGTGGAAGTAGTGATTCCTTTGGCAGCGGTTTTTATCTCTTTATTCTGCGTTTACCTCCTTGGTCGAGAGTCACAAACAAACGAAGTAGTGTTCATGTAAATTGGATATCAATTTCATTTTTATGGGATCATACAGGGGCGGAAGAAAATTCATAGTAATACTCTTGTTATGGATGTCTCTTTCTTGGACATGGCCATCTTAACAAGGCATATTTCTCACTTCTGGGGGGGCGCAAGTGCCCCCGTGTCCTCCCCCCTAGATCCGCCACTGGGATCATAAGTTAATTGCTTATAAGTTTCTTGAATCGTTTTTAACGTATGAACCATAACCCCTTTAAGGAGATAAAATAAGGGTTGAAGGTTTAATAAGGTGGTGAAAATTCGAGATTCAAGTGAAATAACGTTTAAGTGATCAAAAGTTGTTCTTCAGGGTTTTTTGATGCTGATCTCATTTTTAATCTTACTCGTATCCTATCGATCCTTCAAAGGAATGAAAACGGGGGTTGATCTAAAAATTACGATATTCCAAATATTCGTCACTAGTTGCGTTTAGACTTGTAAATATTATTTTACTGACAGGTAAAAACAAGGATAGTTTTTTTCCACATGATTTTATTCCTATGCATTCAGACTAACCTAATTAAGAGCTTTAAACCTAATATAACCATAAGTGAAACATTGTATTTATTAAATAACAGTCATAAACCTAAAAGTTTTAAACCTAACATTATCCAATTTCCGAAATAATTTTTCACGACGAATCCGAATCTTGGCCCATCATGTCAGGATTTTGAAATATTTTAGGTTAAGTACTTAAAAAATGACTTTTTGGCAACTTTTGAGGTTACGTATAGGATTCAAAAAATTTTCAACTTATTTCTAATAAATACATTATTTAATCGTCCTCTTTAAAATAAGCTTTCGAATGATCATCTACGATTAAATAATTTTTTTTCACCCCCCTCTTATAATGGGGTGGGGGCAGTAATGCGGGTGGCTATTGCCAAAATTTTTTTTGAGACATTAGCTTCTCTTATATATACAAAATACCAATTTTATGGACTCTTACCTGCTTGATTTACCTATTTACTCCCATTTACCCCAATTTACCCCCCAACCCTTCGATGGAATAAGATGAAAATATAATCTAGTTCCAGATCTCGCTAAGATACATATGTGTACCAAATTTCAAGTCGATATCTTAAACGGTTCCAGAGTAATCGTGCGCACAAAAAAGTTACAGACAAACCGACAGAGAGACAGACATTTTTTTTGCTCAAACTTAAAATCTCGACGTTTCATGGCATTCTAAGCCTATCTGAGCAATAAAGTTTTTTTTTAACTTTTTGTCGTTTCTATACTTCCACTGGATGTGGAAGTAATATCTGCGATTTTTAAGTTAGGTTATCCCAAAGCCACTTGCCGCAGCACTACTCTAAAGTACAATGTTTCAAGAGTATTTGCCATTTTTTTAAATGTAATTTGATAGAAATCTCTACAGTCGGCAGATTTTTGTCCAAAAAGGGCATATTTTTCCCACTATGCGACGCCGTAGGCTGAGTGCTTCAAATCTTTTGAGTGCGATATGGATAATCCACTCGAGTTGTACAGTATACTTTTTCTACGACCAGCTTAAAAAAACTACAAAATTTATTAAACATTAATATATTACACAAATACACACTGAGTGTACACACTGACAGTTACTTTGACAGCTTACGCAGTAATTTGATTTTAAAACGAATAGTTGTCTATGTACTTAATACACAAACTGTGATTGGTCTGTTTCATTTCATATCCATCCTAAAACTGATATGAAATATATATCCGTTCAGTTAACCGGAATTGCCTACTTATCCATTCTACAGACTGTACAGAAAACAGCAAATTTACATAAGGGAGTAGAAAAAGTAACGTTTCCGTACGGTTTTGTTGATCATTGGTTGGCAACGGATCTTTTCCGGTCTGTTTTCTAATAGTTTCTTCTAGTTCTGGTAGTTTCTTAGCAACGGACTAAAATACTGGAATTGTGCATTTTTCGATCTGAAATCGCGCCGAAAATGTAGGCATTGCCGATCGATTTCAGAAAAATTTTCATACGAAAAACATTAAAATGGCTGCATAGAATTGTCTGCCATGTTGTTTTTGAAAAAAAGGACAACCAAATGAACAATTTCCGTCGAGTTTGGTCAAGGAGCTCGCTACAGGTCTGCGGTGTCTTCCATTTATTTTTTAGCTATGTCAAATACGTATAGTAAGTGCTACCAGCATTTCAATCGAAAGTTTGTTAAAAAAAATGTTGCCCTCTGCGGCCTTCGCCACTCCATAACCCGCTGTTTGTAGGGCTAAGGGCCTAATAAAAAAGGTGTTTATTTTGTCTATATTTTCAAGCTACCGAGTGGAAGACGGAAGCTCACTACCTTACCAAATGGGCAAAGTTTAGCTTTGAGCTGAATTTCAATGATTAAAACCTTTAAAGAAAAAAATATTAAGCATGTTGCAGCCTACTCTAATACAAAAAATATGAATAGAGTATACCTAAAAAAACATCCAAATGACTTTGACCTTTAACTTACCCGGCTATCTCTTTGTCACTTAACAAAATAATTAATATTTAGTAGTGTGGCTGTGATCATTGAACAATGTTTGGATTTGATAGTAGGCGATACAAAACTTACGTTGAAAGCATTTACACAAACTGACATAGATCGAACTCTTTCTGCAAACCTGGATATTTTACCACGAGGTCCACGAGTAGAAGAGTTTTAGATTTCTGGAGGATTCCGGAAGGCACTGAAAAATTGGACCTTTTCGTTTTTGTAATACCATTAAGGTAAATGTGAGTGTCATTAGTGTAAGATATACAGATTTTTTTTCATTTTTCTCTAAAACCAATATTTATTCAGATATTTGTAGAGAAACAAGAATGTTACGTTTTTTCTAAAATTCCTTTACAGTTTAAAATGCAATGTTTTTCTAAAGCCAGCGCTGTAAGCAAACGAAAAAATTTGAGCGTTATACATTAACGAAAAACAGTACATGAAAATATATATTTTTAATTACTGACTACTTACATTAACAAAATGGCGATGTTTTTATTTAAAAAATGTGAAAACGTACATTATTTTTGTCATAACTTCTTTGTTTTTTATGCTATAGAAACAGGCAAAATCATTTGAAAGCCTAATTAATAATCTTTCATTTTGGTTGTTAGCGTTTTTGACCCTAAGTTTCTGAGATATTTAACATTTAAACTAAATACTTTGTCTTATAAACGTTCGGACGCCAGATCTCCGAAACTAATGACTCTACAGAAATTAGAAAAAACCGAAATTCATCCTCAATTTAGTAACTTTCTTATTTGTCTCTAGCATATTTTCGCTCAATGTAATACCCTTCGAGTTATTTGACGAAAACCTATTTAAAATACCTCTTTTTTAAGCTGAAATTCCAATTTTCTAGTCGTTATATCTTAAAGACTATCAATTTTTATGAAAAATTGCATAGAACTTTTTCTTCTTAAAATTCCATTTTCTTTCAGCTCCAATATTTTTAATTTTTTCTTAGTTGCCACCCCAAAAAGGGGTGGAACGTTCTCGCGGATGAAATGATGGGGAGAAAGTCTCTTGACAGATTATAAACTGAAATACAAGTGGTTTTTTGTTTTTTTTTTTTTTAAATCAGGTACAGTGTCCTTTGAGTAAAGCAATCTGCGAGGTGTGCACTTTTAGTTTAACGATTTCACAATATTTAGAGAAATTTTTGAAGGCGAGTGTATGTTTTACAAGAAATGTTTCATTTCAGAATTTGTGAAAATTTTCGTGTAATATCCAAATTTATTTTGACCAAGCTTACTTACAAAACCCAGAAGCAAAACTAACTACGTACGCATTATGCAATGGATAACAGCGATAATGATGATAATAAATATTAAACAGATTATCCAACATGTCAATTAGTATGGCAAAGTTGATGCACCGGCTATAGATAACGTCAAATACTTACGTCATTCATCTATTGTAGTTACTTTAAACAATTGGTTCAATCCAGTTTCGGTTTAAGAATAACCTGATTTTTTTTATCGAAAAATGCAGATACTCTCAACACAATAACTTTTCAAGTGGCAGAAGGCGTAACCCCATCAACAATACACTTTTCATTTGATCTCGTCCACATGATAAATCTAAAATAAAGAAGAATGAATTAAGATAAAATCTTATTCACAAAATCTTGACAGACATTCTCTGATACAGCATTATTCTAGTTGGCTTTTATTGTAGAACACGTATGACAGCACCACTCCATCTACCTGTTAGAAGTACAGCTTCACCAAAAACTCTTCTACTATCAGCTGTCCTTTTGTTTTGCCTCAGTCTCCTTCTTCCTTCAGAAAAGACCATGACAAGATGTTAAAAACGTCAAGCATTCAAAATAATTAACGCGGAAGAAATTCCGTAAACCATGTATAGATCAGTTGATTTATAATTTGTTGATTGTCATAAAATGCCCCTTTACATAAATATTGTGGGTAGACCAGAATACTAGCCGTAGTAAAAAATGATTAAAACTATCAGTATGAACATTTTTGTCCATTTCTTTAATTGTTCAAGTAATTGCATCTCGGATAACAGTATTTGTTTATTTAATTATCGATAACAGCTATTCTTACGCTAATAAAAAAATATGTCGTTATCAAAGCAAAGTGCAGGCAAAAACCAACAGCCTTTATCACAAAAAAAATTAATGATAAACATTTTTAACTAGGTTTTTTTGCTACTTAGCGCATTGCCTAATGCCCAAGGTTAAATTCAATTATAGAAATTGTATAATAATAGTTTTGTTAATAATATATTATACAACATGAAGTTGCTAGAAATTGCAAAAAGCAAAAGCAAAAATATTAACATGGATTAAACAGAAAAATTTCAAACAACAAATAAAATTCGCTTTGTATATTAGGTAGATCATAGGGGGCGCTGACTGATTGGCCTTGACCATCGTGTCCTCCTGTAAATTCATTGTGACACTCCTGTTCCAGTTTTCCTTACATCTCCTTATCCAGCTTTGTCCTTTGTACCAGACTCCGCAGTCTTGATAAAGTCTTGAGTATCAGCTCTTGGTTTTCTATCCCCAAGAAGTTAGTTAGTTAGTTAGTTATTAGTTGGTTAGAATCTCAGTCTAGCTAGACCTTCACAGTGGCATTCTTGACAGAATCTGTATGTTGTGTCCTCTGCCAGACCCATTAGACTCATGTGCCTATTAAGTAGACAGTGTCCAATTAGAAGACCCACTATTAAAATGGCGTAATCGTTAATTTGGTCGATCGTACTTTAATGAATTGATTTGTCCTGTCTTTCACCATTCCAGAGATTTATTTTACACCCATTTAATAATGGCCGTTCGTATGCATGGCCACACCGCAAAAGTGCTCATGTTCTACTAGGACCTTAGACGAGTCTTTCCGGGCCAGTTTGTCAGCCGTTCCATTTCCCCCTGTGTCTTGGTACCCTCACCACGGTCATTTTAATGTGACTTCCTAAATCCGAAAGGGTATTTACGTACCAGTCTCGATTCGACCTACATGGAATCGATGGCCTCTAGCGCTGCTATAATGCTGACACTTCGGCCTGAAATCCTTGACGATCTACAATTGAGTCAGAAGACTTTCTTCGCGACTGGATGCTTTGCTTTTGCGCCACATGAAATGAGTTTACGTTAAAGTAATAAAGAAGTACTTCTAATGAGCTAGTGTTTCCTTCTGGACAATATTAGCTACTTTGTCTATCGAAGGCAGCATAAGCGATGAAGCTAATATACTGATGATTGACAGTGCTATTAAGAAAACTGAAAATTGGTCAGAAAAAGAAATATTGAAGAGATAGTTTGGATCGGTATAATATCTCAACTCATATCACAAAACTGCAAACGTCAGTCATTATCGTCTTCGTCCAGATCCTGGACCAGATGAATTTTATATAGCAGGAATTTGTACTGCTTTAAAATTCCCTGGATAGTAGTAGTAGTACGCGAAACACCCATTACACCAGACACTTTTCATGTACTCAATGTAGTCCACAGCAACATAACTAAGAGCCTACTTCTATCGCTTCATTTCTAATGAGATTTTCGACATTCCATTTTGTATTCGTCACTGAATCAGTCTCTCGAAATTTTGCCACCAAATCCAAAACATAACCGTGGTACACCCGTTTGTCGCCATTTCTGTTATTGAACAAAGATGCGGTTATTCACACTCATCCATTGTTTTGTTTTTAATGTAAAGTGACATAAATAATTTCAGTTCTTTCCCCAAGAGAATAAACTATTTTAAAACGATCGTAAAATTGACTGTCAAAGTAATTTACAGTAGATAAGAACACGTTACCAATATTTTCTGCTGTCATGTTTATCTAGACGACAAGGTAAAACATTTAAAATGCAATACTCGACTACCAGTGGCTTGAATTTAAAAAGTTTTATAGGAAAATTAAGCTTTAGAGATGTGCCACAATACTCCTCATTAAAATGCCATTAAAATTTTTCAGGGTTTTCTTATTTCATTTAAAAAGGCATAAAAGCGGATAGAACATATTTTATGTTTGAGTTCTGATTACTGACATTCGGGTAGGTAAAATGTATAGTCAATAGTCATATACATAATATTATGACTGGCACTACAAGGAAGCATTTTTGGTGGAGAAATAAATGCATGGGGTAAGGTCATAGGTGTTATCTATCTATGTCTTATTGGGAAATGATATCTCATAACATGATGTATTCACTTTATATCTACATTTCCCCGATAATTCACTGCAAGACACATAAATCATTACTATCATAATTTTAAAATTGATATTAGGCAAGGTTAAACCTAAAAAATATTTAAAACAATGTTATCAGCTCGACATGGTTGACCACTTTCGTAGTGGTCTTCTTCCCGATTAAATAATTATGTTAATTGATAAATATGTGATCAACTTGCGCTGTCATCTACTCATACGAGACATAAGGAAAGGACGTGATAAAAAAGAAATTGTTTAAAACATATGTTTGAACTCTCAAATATCGGGGAATATCGCTATGTGTATAGTTGACACCAACAAATAAACAAAACCGACCTTTAAATGGACAGTTTAGTTTACGATTTCAACGAATATTATTATGGAAAATTAATTTCAACATAGGAATACAATTTTGACACTGAAATTAGATAGAAGATAAATAATATCGTGCCCGTATAAGCCAAAGTATTCCTTTAGTTAAACTGGAAAAGTACGTATTTGCTCAGCTTTTTTTCATTCGGCCATCTTAGGTCCATCTGTATACCAGATGAGTGACTCTTTCTCCTACCGCAGTGCTTCGACCCTGCTCGCTTGACGGCTCTCAATCAGCACATCAAATGGGCAGTCAAAGTCATGTTTGATTGGCACTGTTATAGATTCAAATAGATTCAAGTTGAATTAGCTCCAAAACACAACCTAGTCACCTGGTCGCCTGGTCTGAATTTAAATGCCTGATGCAGCCTTGGGGCAGTAAGTGATGCCTTCTTCCTCACATGTAACTACAGAGGAAGTAAATCCAGCATTGCCTCCATAGCTGCTGTGGGACAGAAGCACATTGTTCCTGTAGTCCTTAGACAGGCCAATTGTTGCAACTTTCCTTATGCTAATTTTTCTTCTGTTTTTGGCGACCATGCACATGATGCGTAGAGGATCTGACAACCAAAAGGTGCTCTTACCTTTTGGTTGTCAGACCCTCTACGTATCATTTTCGGCTTCAAACCCCAAGTCTTACCAAACAGCCTACGGCACGTCCAGATAGCCGTGGTTCCTTTTGTAAGTGTCGTTTGCAAAGAGTTCCAGGTAAGTTCTTGATCCAGGATTACCACCTTGACTTCACTGGAAAGACTATATTGTTCCATTTAACATAGGAGTTCTCAAATTTAGTTTTCTCCTTTTGGGGAATGGAACAATAACTGCTTTGCTCGGATTGACACTAAGGCCCTCTGACGAGCACCATTTCGATATTATGTTCAAGGCAATTTACATGCGGTTTGAGATCATAACCTCATGCCTGCCCCTAACAGTAACGATCAGGTCATCAGCATAGCCCTGTACGTTGAAGCCAGAATTACTCAACTTAAAGTGGAGATCATCGACCACCACTGACCACAGCAAGGGCAATAAGACTCCACCTTGTGGTCAGCCCCTAACTGCAGTTACGGTGGCTGACTCGTCCCCTCATATCTGTAGTAATTATTCTGCTTCTTAGCATGGATCGTATTCATTTGATTGTTGAGGTCTGTATTCTCTCTTTTTCCGTGGATCTTTGTATGGATTCATAAGAGATGTTGTCAAAAGCACGCACTATATCGATGGAGGCACACATATCCAGTTCGTTTGCTGCAAATGTTTTTTCGATGCCTTTAACCAGGCCGTGTAGACTATTTATTGTTGATTTGCCAGGTTGATAGGCAAATTGTTTTGAGTGAAGCGGTTCCCCTGTAATGATTTCGCTTCTAATATGTTGATTCAATATTTTCTCCATTGTTTTTTAGAGAAATGAGGTTAAGCTGATGAGGCGATAAAATTTAGGCTCGTCTGGTGGACGCCTGCCTATTTTTGGCGCCACCATAACTTCCCTCCAAGCTTGGGGAGTATATCTAAAAGTGTAGCTTGCTATGAATATGCTTCTCAGGTATGGGATAAGTTCCTCAATTCCATGTTGAGTTCCAGAAAAAATACTGTCCCTGTCTGGTGATTTAAAGGGTTTGAAGGTCCTCCACTTCATTCTACTAGGGGTGAATATTTGTCAAGCTAGCCTTTTTGCTTCCCTGGTAGGATGGTGTGCATCCTCCTCCTGATGGGAATGTGGGAATTCACCTTCGATTACAGGGGAGCCAAAGAAGTGAGTACCTAAAAGTACCTTGTTTTTCTGCTGGCTCTGCATATTGACCATCGGGCTTTCTAAGTAGACCTATCCATTTGAGTGGTATTTTGCAAGCACTTTTTGTAGACTGACTGCTGGGGCTAATTCATCTATCCCTTCACAGAACCGTCTCCATGATCATGTCTGAACTAAGTTTGAATTTTAACATCTAGTGATTTTGGCGCATCGAACATAGTCAAGCATATGAGTGTGTATTTAAGTGTGAATTTTGACAAAACTCCCTTACTGTGACTGATGAACCGTTACCATTACTTTTTCAACATGATCCATTTTGAAAATATTTTCAATCCAGGTTAAAATTAGAACTTTGTACAATTAACTGATAACATTAAAAATACGATTCCAAATCCATCCTGAAAATTTCAGCCCATTTAAAAATATTCTTAAAGGGGATACCTAAATATCCTAAAAATAAATTGACACACCACTGCGTCTGTTATCAATAGTCGGCTTAAATATTATAACATCACTGATTATCTAGGCTTTATTACTCATAAAAATTCTCATCAACAGCAGTTACCTGAGCCAATCTCTTGCCGAAGTTGTACCGAAACTCACAACCAAAACTAACGATTCTGTTTAAAATTTCAGGTGCCCGAATTTTCGCAAAAAGAACCGAAAATTATTTGCGTTGTGCTAAACACAGTTCTTCATGATAGGGAAGACTGTACCTAGCTTGAAATCAATCAAACAAACCAGCAAGGATCCAAGGTTAAGGCTGAAGAGTGCACCTAAGCTCTGGGCGAGACTGGACTGTAAGTTCTACATCAGCTGAAGTTGGAAACCGACAGTTGGATGTTAAAACATGCACAGCAACAGCAAAGCAACCGGTCAGATGCCAAAGGTTTACTCCAGCCTAGAAACCTTGCAAGAAGAAAATGAAAAGATCAACAATGGAGCCCAGCCTGCTCAGCTCGATATGAAATTCCAGGGTAAGGAGGCCATCCTATCGTCACAAATAAGCCTTTACATCATGGAAGAGAAACCGAAGATTCCTGATGGGGGGTGGGGATGGTGGGTGGTATTCGCCGCCTTCACACTAAATGTCATATCCGAGGGCGTTTGTTTTAGTTTCGGAATTCTCTACATAGAATTCTTGGAGGAATTTGGTGCTTCTAAGTCTGCAACATCCTGGATTGGTAGCCTTTTTATTGCCATACCTCTGCTTGCAGGTAAGAGACTATTTGATTTGTAGGTAATAATAATAAGTAGCATACGATTTTTTTCTACAATAGTATTCCTCAGGAGTTTTTAATATCTTAAAGAAACTGGAACTGGAAACATGCTAAGTGTAACCTTTCATTAAGGCGCCAAATTTTTCCTGCCTAGTCTTCGGCTACACCCTATATTTCTGCCACCGGGTGCTTGGGGTTCATACTCCCAACCTCCCAACATACTACCAAATTCTCGAATGGTATGAATTGCACTTAATTTCTTTGCGCACCGTTTAGGAACCTCAACCTTGAGGGCTTCACTTAGCAGATCTGCCATTTACCTCACGGCACATTCCACAGATAGACTCATAATCAAATCAGAGTTTCCAGTGGTACGAAATTAACTCAAAACACCGGTCGCTGGCATTCCAATTCTTCCAATTCATCTTTCGCTGAGGTTTGTGTCTGTTCTTATCTGATTTTTCAGCAGGGAATAGCATGTGGTGTATATGTCTCTATGTTTGGTGTGCGAATGTGCTTTACATTGTCAAATATCGTGCGGTTTCTTTGATAAAAAAATATACCAGGAACAGCTACGACTATAGATCTTAAAGGTACCTACTAAATTAATATATTTATAACATATATCTAAATCTTACTATTTTCATTGTCTGTTTTAGGTCCCTTAGGAAGTGCTCTAGTAGATAAGTATGGCTGCAGATACATGACAATATTAGGAGGGGTCATCTGTACTATAGGCTTCTTCTTTAGCGCCTTCTCCAACTCCATAGGGCCTATGTATTTCTGGTTTGGTTTCATTGGAGGAATCGGCAGATGCCTCACCTATGTCACTTGTGTGGTGTCTATTGCGTTCTGGTTTGAAAAAAGAAGAGCAGTTGCTCTGGGGTTGTCCGCCAGTGGAGCTGGCATAGGTACGATCACTTTCGCACCACTCTCCACCCTACTGATCAACGAATACAGATGGAGGGGAACTGTGTTGATACTGGCAGGTCTTTTCTTCAATATGTGCATATGTGGAATGCTAATGAGGGATCCGGACTGGATAACCGATCAAGGGTAAGTCGCCAAGAACTCCTGATTTATCATCTCGATTATTTGTCTATCACTCAAGCTCAAAACGAAATAGAGTTTGTGGTCTATATTTTAACTGTTCGACATTGGGTTCTTCACACGTTAGAAATATGAAAAAAAAAATGTGTTTTTGTACCTAAATAAATTACAATAATTCAATTTACCAAACTTAGTACGACAGAATAAAGGAATGTTTGTTGAATAACTCAAAATATAATATTTATCACATACTCTGCTATGTTAGGGAGCAGCCGCAGTGTTACGTGAGGCAGTCAAACGAAGTTATATTAGTCCAGTCAACGGGGGGAGTGGGTTCACCTCTAATTTGAGTGCTAAAGTATGGATTTTGATGAAACCTTGTGTAATGTGTTTGTAATAATGTTAATAAAGAAGTTGAGAAAAAAACTAGAGTAGGAAATGATCGGAAGGTCAGAAACTCCCCTTTTATCACGGGTTCCGTAACTTGTAGAATTAGGTCAAAAATTAAAAAAAACAACAACATATTTACCTTTTTTGGCCCAAAATAAGATGTTTTTACTCTTGCGATTTTTTTCGAAAAATTCATATTTTTCGAGATAAACCACTCGAAAATTAGGTGAATATATCATCGAAATATAAGACTTTTTTTATTTGCAATTTTCCTGTAAAGTGTGTTTTCACCGAGTTTTTCCGGAAGAATATGAGTGTACATATTTTTAAAGCGCTACTTAAAATTGTAGCGCTTTAAAACATGTAATTTAAAAATGACATGTGCATTGAAGCCTTCTAAACATTTTTTGTCTCTTGGAATTTTTTTGTAATTTGATAATTTTCCGAGTTACAGGCAGTTTTTCACGATAAATAACGCACCTTTATGCAGTGCTTGTTTACTGCATTATATCTTAAATGGTATCCGAAAAGGTACATCACGAATTTTATCTTCCTTATTGTTACGAAACAAATGGTTTTTTGAAAAAAAATTATAGATTAAAAAACCAACCCTTTGAATCAATTCTCCCACTTTTATCATTAACAAATAAAAATTGTGAAAGAAATAAAATTTTCCGAAAAATTTATTCACATTTTCAATTTAAAAATTATATTGAACCTTTAAAAATGGTATAATTATATAGGTGTCATATTTTTTCATAATAATATATAAAAATCACGCTCATTTTTCGAATTTTCATGTATTTTTAATGTGCAATCGTGAAAAACTGCCTGTAACTCGGAAAATTTGCAAGTTACAAAAAAATTCCAAGAGACAAAAAATGTTTAGAAGGCCTCAATGCATACATCTGAATTTTTCAAATTTTTAAATTACATATCTTTAAAGCTCTACAATTTCAAGGAAAGAGGTAGTTTTTCATGTTTTTCGAGAAAAACTCGGTGAAAACGCATTCTACATAAAAGTTGCAAATAAAAAAAAGTTTTGTATTTCGATGATACATTCACCTGAATTTTTTCCAATTTTTTTTTTCAACTTTTACATTTTCCCTCCCCCACTTTTAGTAATTTTCTCGAAAAATATGCATTTTTCGAAAAAATTCACAAAAACATCTTCTTTTGGGCCAAAAAAAGGTAAATATATTGTTTTTTTTTTCATTTTTGACCTAATTCAACAAGTTACGGAACCCGTGATAAAAGGGGTGTTTTCTAGGTGTTTTCTACCCCATCCGATCATTTCCTACTCTAATCTTTTTCAACTTTTTTATTAACGTCATTACAAACACACTGCGCAACGTTTCATCAAAATCCATTTATTAGCACTCAAATTAGAGATTTTGGTCGTTTTAGCGCTCCGTTGATTGGACTATATATCTTTAAACACAATGAGCTGGGGTTGTGCCTAACTTAGTTGGGCGACCTTCAGAAAAACATAGCTATCTCGGCCCGCCTCCTAACGTCTTGTTATATCAACGTAAATGCAGGAAGTTATACAACCTTAGGCGAGGACTGCGCAGTAGATAAGCCATTCTTCAAATGGGTATAAAGCTGTTGGTCACTTATTTTATATTAGTCAAGTAAAAAATTACTACTCTTCCATAGAGAAGAGGTTCCACATTGGGGGTAGCTGGACTCCTGGGCTTAGATGATTGGCTTTAGTAGCAAAATAGCCGACGTTAAATAAATGAAGTAAGGATAATAAAACAAACATTATATCTGATCACATAACCCTCCTCTTTCCGTAGTCGAGTTAAAAATACATACCTTCAAACCCACTACTATTTTCAGAATATCACACATTTATCCAGGGGCGGCTGGTGAAATTTCAACCATTTTTTTCTCGTCTGTGGCGCATGGGACCCATACGAAATATGGGAAATAACATCTAAAGAAGCACTCCTCTAACGGCCCCTAAAAAATTTTGAATAAGCAGTTTGCGAAAATTTTTTTCAAAATTCGGTTGACCCCCCTAGGTCTAGGGACTCCTGTTTAAAATTAATTTTTTTTGTCATATACATTTTACTTTTCATAAAAATACAACAGGTTTTGAAGTTTATGAAAATATTTTCATTATTAACTGAAACACAATGAACTGAAACTTTGTAATTTACAATTTAACAAATGATAAAATTTCAATTCGTTGTATCTCAGTTAGTAATGGAAATATTTTCATAAACTTCAAAACATGTTATTGTATTTTTATGAAAAGTAAAATGTATATGACAAAAAAAATTAATTTTAAACAGGAGTCCCTAGACCTAGGGAGGTCAGTCGAATTTTGAAAAAATTTTTCGCAAACTGCTTTTTCAAAATTTTTTAGGGGTCGTTAGAGGAGTGCTTCTCTAAATGTTATTTCCCATATTTCGTATGGGTCCCATGCGCCACAGACGAGAAAAAAATTGTTGAAATTTCACCAGCCGCCCCTGCATTTATCAAATAGACAGAGTACTTTACATGATTTACAGTAGATGCAATAAAAAGATTAACAACAGAACATGAACCCATCATATACAGTCAACAACAATCACTTGTGACCTCACATTTCGGAAATACTCACTGGTATCTTTTTGTTTTGATAGCACTTTATTTTATTTATGAGTTTTATTAAGATAAAAAAAACAAGTGTTTAATAACAAAATAACAACATACTTCCTCCAAAAATGTTACATTCTAAATCATTGGAAAATCAATGATCCGTGTACGATGGATGACATCCGTATTTTTTTAAACAGCAACCCTTATTTTTTTTGTCGGTTTTGAATAGTTCACAATCTTTTCTATTACTATATATATTTTTTTATAATATAATAATATCTGGCTGTCAGGTCATGAGAAAAAACACTGCCCAACAGGTACTTGACCCAACTATAGGACAGGGAGGAACTCGAGGTACAGAGATATTCTACTAAAATTATGTTAACAAACAACAGACGTATAAATAAAAAATGTATCTCAGAGATTAAAATAACTTATGGTAGATAACAAGACAGAGAAAAAACAAACTATGTGGAAGTACCTATAGTAACGACAAAAAATTTTTTAAAATTTTTATTGTTCAAATAGGCTTAAAATGTCATGAAACGTCGAGATTTTAAGTTTGAGCGAAAAAAAAATTTCTGTCTGTCGGTCTGTCTGTAACTTTTTTTGTGCGCACGTTTACTCTGGAACCGTTTAAGACATTAACTTGAAATTTGGTACACATATGTACTTTAACGAGATTGGAACTAGATTGTATTTTCATCTTGTTCCGTCGAAGGGTTGGGGGGTAAATTGAGGTAAATGCGGGTAAACAGGTAAATCAAGCCGGTAAGAGTCCATAAAATTGGTATTTAGCATATATAAAAGAACTCAGAGTCTCAAAAAATTGTTTGGTATTAGCCACCCCCTTACTACCCCCACCTCATTATTAAAGGGGGTGAAAAAAATAAAATTGGAGGTGTATGTTTTCGCTGTTAAACTCCTATATACTTCGAGTCATATCCATTTAAAAGAATTTTTGCATAAAAAATAATTGTTTTAATAGTTTTCTCGAAAAATTTTGAAGACAACACTTTTTTTATTTGGTTAGTAATCCAGAATAAGGCCCTTCTTTGTCTAATTGTAGTGGACTACAAACGAAAATTCCGATGCATATAAGTTATCAATAAGGGGCGAGCGTAGAGGCGACTTCAATATGAATATCAGTCGATATTCCGTTGAAGCAACGTCGAGCGCGGTTAGTACTTGGATGGGTGACCCACCTATCTTGGGAAATACAGCGTTCTCGCCCCACCTTCTAGAGGCTTGTATATCAGTGTATACTCGGAAGTTACGTAATTTCAGACGAGGATTACGTAGTGGATATACCATCCTTCGGAGGGGATGTAAAGCAGGCGGTCCCTTGTCTATTAAATGTTAGGCAAGTAAAAGATCCCTACTCTTCTTAAGGGAAGAGGTTCGGCAAAATTTCCAGGTTGGGGGTAGCTCGTCTCCTGGCGTCGGTGATAGGCCCTGGTAGCGGAAATAGGCCGACGTTAAATAGTTAAAAAAATAAAAAAGACGTGTGGCACTCGGGGACTGCCGCGGTAAAGCTATTGCATAGCATTTTGTATCAACTTATGCAATTATAATTTTATTTATTTATTTTATTCATGCAGTATTGCTTTTTCTTTGATATTAATTCAAGTTACACTTTTTGAGCGTGGTGACCGATAAGAAAACAAATTTTTCTATTATTAAATAAATAAAATATTCACTGTTGTACATAAATACCTATACACCTATATACTTTCTCATAAACAGCTGCTTATGTATTCGTCCGATTTCGGAGCAGCTCGTCTCGATTCGTGCGAGTTTCGTAGAGTCGTACAATACGTCTAATCGCACGCACACAACGCCGTGTCGAAGACTGCCAAACTGAAACGACGTTAGACGATGCACAGCCTTCAAGCCACACCTCCTTGCCCGTCGGAGTGGGGAGCGTGAGGTTTTTTCGTTACGGAATTTCTGGATTCGGTCCCCGCGCTCAAGGCCCGCGATAGAAGCTATGCAATAGCTTAAAAAAAGTTATCAATAATGTATAAACAATTTACTTTCAGGGAACGCGAGAAAGATGTAAAAAAATTAATTAAGGTTAAAAAAATCGCTGCTAAGGAGAATTCTGCCGCTACAAAAATGAAAGAATTGAAGAAAGCATTAAAAAATGGAGGAGAAATCCAACATGTCTCGGAACACTCAGAACAAGATAGATTTAGTTCTATGGTCCTCTTGCCGACGTATTTTCAAAATGAAAAGGTAAATATTTGAGCAGAATATGCTTTAGTAGTAACTTACAATACAGCAAGGGCGTAGATATGGGGGGTAAGGGGGTAATTATCCCCTTACCAAGTAATTACCCCTCCCAGAGTTAAAATATTAAAATAGTTTTTGATATGTTGTTTTTTTTTTCGAGTAAAATTTTGAGATGAGGACAATTTTTTTTATATTGTGTCTTTTTTTTTGGATTTTCTCCCCCCCCCCCCCCCGCTCATTAATTTATCAATTTTTCACATGTTCCACCTCTACAAAAAAATATATTTATGTCATTGCAATACAGTCGAAATAGCATTATAGCATTTAAAATGGAAACACTGGAATATTAATTAGCTAGAAGTGAAAAATTATCCTGAGCTGCGCAGTAGGGTGCATCGATTTTCTTTTTTTTTACCTAATCCAAAATGGCGGACGCCCAAAAGTTGTGTGATAGAGTTGTAAATAATACCTTAAAATTTCAAATTAAAATATTAACCCTTAGAGGTAGCGGGTTGGGGTCAAAGGTAAACATTTTTGATATTCTATATATTCAAAAAAGCGGGTGCGCAAAAGTTGTGTTTTAGGGTTATAAGCAGCAGGTAGAAATTTTCGTGAAAAATATTTAGGTTTAAGGGTAGCGGGTGAGGATTAAAAGTCCAATTTTTTTTATTTTGTGCATATCTAAAATGGCGGGAGCGGAAAAGTTTGGTCTTGGGGTTGAAATTGGCTGGTAAAAATTTTAAGCCAAAATATTAAGACTCAAGCGGGTTAGCATCAAAGACCAAAAAGATAGTACGTACCCTTACAAATATTATCGATACTTATCCATTAGTAATATTTTTAAACTATGTTTAATTGCGATATTTGTTATTTAACGTACGCATGCCCATAATACAGCATGCGCTGTATTCTGCATACATGAAAGCTCGGTGAACAGTGAACACTGTCAATTTTAGCCGAAACATTAGATAGATGCGGTATTTCCGATAGAGCTGGAGCACTGATTGCTTCTTCAGTATTCCAAGATTTTGGTTTAATTAATGAACCTAACACAAAGCATGTAATTGATAAAAACACAATTAGAAGAGCTATAAGCAAGAAGAGAAGTGAATTATCATCATGTGGTACGCCAATATCATTACGTGGACTTTATTTCGATGGGCGCAAAGACAAGGCCATGAAATTAAGAGATAACCGTCGAAAGATAACAACCGAAGAACATATTATAGTTTTAATTGGAGAGCCCGGATCATCATATTTAGGACATGTCACACCTTCTACAGGTTCAACTGTAAACATCATTAATGCCATTATCAGTTATTTTGAAAACTCTCGAATCCCAACTAACACCTTAAAAATCGTCGGATGTGATGGAACGGCTACAAATACTGGTCCTAAAGGTGGTGTTATAGCTCCACTTGAAAAACAAAAGAGACCACTACAGTGGTTTATTTGCCAACCGCATGCAAATGAACTTCCACTAAAAGGCACTTGATCAAACATATTGACGGAACTGTATTTCAGGATTTTCAGGTATAATAGGAAAATCGCTAGTCAAATGCGAGCAGATGCTAGTAACTGCATTTAAGATTATTAAATCCGAAATTCCTATAGTTAAGGTGAAAGATCTTAACACATATCAGTTATATTTTTATCAAATATGCCAAGCAGTAATAACGGGATATGTTTCTATTAATCTTCCAAAACGAGAACCTGGCAAATAGTCCACTCGCGATGGCTGACGACAGCAAATAGAATACTTATATGTTGCTCTGCAGATTTGGTTATATCAGCAACGTATGTTGTCAAAGTGTATGCGCCAATGTGGTTCAAAATGGAAGCACATCCATCATGTCTGCAAGGTGCTTCAAACGTATGGAAGACCATACAATTATCCAGATATTTATTAGAAGATTTGAAAGGAGTAAGTAGTTAATTCGTCGTAATATGAAATGGATATTTTGCACACCCTGAGAACATACTACTGGGAATGCTGGGCGATGAAAACCGGTGTTCGCCGATCGCAGAATATTAAAAGCTAGGAAAGGTAACAAACAATACCACTTAAGAAAGTTTACACTTGCTCCATTGAGACTAAATGCCACAAATTAGTATGAGATGATTGATTGACAAAAATGTGAATATAATGAGCCACCATTAACAGTTGATTTATCCGAAGAGGACGTTAATCAAATTATAAATAATCCTGAATTGTCTGATAACTGAAATAAAGAAATTTCCTAATCACACACAAGCTGTGAAAAGGGCAGTAAAGCTTGTAACTGAAGCTTCAGCGCTGGATGGATTAATTAGAACAACGATTGGATTCTGTGACAAAATTCCCAAATTCAACACAAAGAAAGATTACTACAAGCAAGTTTTACCATAATGTTTATAGTATTTTTATTTTTACTTTTTATTTTTTAATAAAATCAAGTTTATTTTCACATAAGTACCTTTGTTATCAAACTTCCAATAAAGAAATTAAAGTAAAAATAAAGTTTATTGTTTCACACTATGATAATAAAACAAATAATTTCCCTTAAATAAAAATGGGACCTTTGAGCTTGTAGGGAATAGAAATGGATCCGATGCAGAACAAAGAAAATATCAAGTTGACTTTTAACCCGCTACCATTTAATCTTAATATTTTTGTCTTAAGTTTTTACCTCTTATACATAACTGTAAAGCACAACTTTTTCACGCCCGCCATTTTGAATATATAGAATATCAAAAATGTTTACCTTTGACCCCAACCCTAAGGGTTAATATTTTAATTTGAAATTTTAACGTATTATTTACAACCCTATCACACAACTTTTGGGCGCCCGCCATTTTGGATTAGGTAAAAAAAAAAGAAAATCCATGCACCCTACTGCGCAGTAACTAGAAAATAACAGATTCCATTATTAACGTTTTGAGTTTTTTCTTGACGTGAGTAACATGCATAAACATACAGTGTGACCCATTTCAAGTGGAAACACCTTCGTAAGTCAGTTATTGGTCATCCAATTCAACCTTTCAGGATCCAGACTTAACGTAGCTAAAAAAATTCCCTGAATTTTCCAGGTTTTCCATGACAAAAAAAAAGTTCTTCGATGACAAATAATTATTATTATCATTATATTAAAGGTAATTTAGATAATCAGATAATGTTTTACTCTAATTTTCGAGTTGAGAAAGAAATAATTTGCTGTATAAAATCGACATTAAGTGGATAAACGAAGGTTTCAGTTTAGCAATAATTTAAAATTACAGTGGGAGCTTGTTAATAGTTTATTGTTTTCCATATCGTGACTCAAAATTCCATGGTTTTTGCGAAATGTTTAAAATTCCCTGAGATCTTTGACACTTATCCAAATTTGGTTGAAATTGGATGTCCAATAACTGAGTTACGAAGGTGTTTCCACTTGAAATGGGAACGCTGTATATAACCTCATTTTTATTTATATTAGAATGTTTGGTATTTGTTTGAAAGGCTATAGTCGGTTAAGATGGATGAATTTGCCCCCACACGGGTGGTGCACATTTTTTTTTGCTTGGATTGTTATCAATAGCACTTACAATTTTGCCAAATTTCAACTCTTAATATTAAACCGTTTTCGAATTAAAAAAAATAGAAAATATTCGAAAATAATTTTTATCTATTGAACGGCATAACCGATTCAAATAAAATTTTAGCCAATTATAGATACTACCAGAACACAAACGTGAAATAAATTGGAACAGAATCTAATAACGGGAACATTGAAAAAAAAAATTATGAATTTTTCTGGATTTTTTTTTTCTCCTATAAAGTTTCGGCAAATTTTTTTTGTAGAATCTTGGGATGGTTTTTTACCACACATAATTTTTCTAACACGATCAAATGGGTTCTTGATAGGTACTTGAGAAAAAAATAAAATGTTTTTTTATTTTTTTTTAAATTATGATACGGGGATGATAAAATTGTCATATATATTTTTTGTAGCATCTTGGGACAGTATTCTATAGCTCCCATTTTTTTTAAACCGGTATTATCAGCAGAAGAGTCTTAAAAAAATAAAACATCCATTTTTATTTTTCTTAAATTATGAAATGCTAAAATTATCATATTTTTTTGTAGCATCTTATATAATATTCTATAATTCCTAATTTTTTGATATCGGTATTATCAGAAGAAGGTCCTTAAAAAAATGAAATATTTTTTTTTAGCATCTTGGGATAGTATTTTATAATACTTATTTTTTTTTCAAATCGATATCTACACTTTCCTCTACCATCACTTATTTCTATTCTTCTATACTCTATATTTTATCTTTTCTTAACTTTACATCTTTAATCCCCTCCTTACTTGTTTTTATTTGTTATCTATTATTGTCACTCTTTTTATTATTTTTGTCCTTTTTGTCATTCTAAATTCATTTCTGGCCGATAAATTTCTAAAAAAACTTTTTAAATAAAAACCTTTTTAAATATCATATTTTCCTGGCGGCAGGAAAGGCGGAAGATGTTTCTCGAACGGGTTTTTTCGTTTAGCTTTTTCCAGTATCAACCAGGCGCGGATTTAGGGGGGACACGGGGGGCGCCCCCGAGCCAGTTAATTAATAAGGTTAAGGTTTATAAATTTAGGTTTTTTAATAAAAAGTTCAAAATGCTATATATCTAGTTTAAATATCAAGAATTTTGTAAATCCGTGCCTACCCCCGTATTGGGTACTGAGGTCAGGGCTTCCGAGGGGCCCGTAGTAGAGGCCTGCCAGAGATCTTGACAATTTTGTTTTTCAAATTTCTCACCCCCGCTATCAGTTATTAAGCGAGGGGCCCGTTAACTTCTGATAGGCCGTAGGCTTCTGGCAAAAAAAAATCTTCAAATTTTTCTCCCTCTCTCATCAATTATTAAGCGTTGGCTTTGGAAGGGCCCGTAGCGCCAGTAGCCGCCAGAGATTTTGGCAATTTTTTTTTTTTCAAATTTCCCCCCCCCCCACTCATCAATTATTAAGCGTGGGGGCCCGTTGGCTTTCGAGGGTCTCGTAACGAGGGCCCGCCAGAGATTTTGACAAAAAAAAATTCCCGCTTATCAATTATTAGGCGCGGGGGCCCGACAGTGAATTTGGTACCGGGGCCCATGATTTGATGCGGGGGGGGGCTGCTTGTGCCTAGTAATAGTTTTTAAGTTATTTTTAATTAATCTTAAGTCTCTTTGTGGACTATTCTTAATAAACTGTTCATTTAAAGGCGGATAGGAGTTTTTATTGTTTCACCGTCGTTAAGCCGAACCGTACCTGCCCCGTCCAGTCCTCAACCACCACGGCGCTGCGCGCTGTGATTGTCTGACCGGCTCCGGGCCAGAATCCGGGGAAGCACATATTGTACTGTAACTGTGAATAAACTTCGCCTTCTTCTTTTTCTTCACAAACGATATTTAAATTGTACCATATTGTTGCAGGTTCCATTGGAAGTTTTAAAGCAGCTCAGCGAAAATAAGAAGCTTTATAATTACATAACGTCCACCAACACCAATTTAGCGTCTGGAAGAAGCATGTCAGACAAAGCTCTCAACTCCTCTTCCAACCCATCCATCATAAATTCTGACCATCTGCATAAATTAAAGGAAGTTGATGCACCGGCATTTCCAAAAATTAACGAAGAAGAGGAATTAGAAGATACCGATACACCTCAGAAAGAAACTCCCCTGTTGCAGAAAAACTTAAACCAAGGCTACGAGAAACACCATTATCATAGCTATTTGAACAATTTGAGATTTAAAAGAAATTCCATTGGTCATAGGGCAGCTATGTTGAATATTCACAAGTATAAGATTGCTGCGTCCAGTTGTCCGGATATATATAGAAATTCTGTGGCGGGATTACCTCAAGAGAAGGAAGAGGTAAGCAAAGAATGTTTATAATATAGTCCTAAGCTTAGAAATATTGTCATATGTAATGATATTTTTTTTTATAGATGATACTTGTACTAAAAGGTACCTTTTTCTATAAATTTATGTTTACAAACAAAAAGTATGTAAAAATGGCTGACTTCGAGAGCAGATGTTTCTAACACCGCGGGAATAGGTTAGTGGCTAGATTAGCGACCGACTAGGCGACCAGGGCCGTATTAAGATCGGTTTATAGATGTAATTGGCGAATAAAAGAAATTGTTAAACTTTCGCGATGCTATAACTTTAAAATTATTAATAGCATAAAACATTTTTTTTCATACAAAAGTTATCGAGAATTTTATCCTCTACAAGATTCATAATACGTACTATTTTCGTAAAATCAACAGGAAACGATATTATTTTCCTGCGTCATTTCTCAGTTAATTCCTTTTTTAGGATGGCCACCCTGTACATTTTTACAAATAGTATTCAAAGCGACTTTCTTGGCAATAGCGCCCTGTCAAATATAATTTTTTCTGGCAAAAAGTTTTTCAGATCTAGAGCCAACAGTCAGACTAACTAACGTGGAAACCTGAAGAAATGAAGAAGTCTCTGAGTGGTTTTTTACGATTGTAATACTTCCTTCAGTAAATAAGAGAAGTAAAATGTAAAAAATCGCTTTGTGATAAAGTGAATGATTTACGATCCAAAAATTACTAACTGCGCCTATGAGCAAGTGGTATTGACTTCTTTTATCGTTAAATACACATTTATAAAAAATATTATCGATAAGTTATCTAGCTCCCTAATACGTTTATCCGTGACACATTGTCAGTGATAATTAATTATCCATTAACACCCAGTCAGAGGCTGGGGACTGGATGTCCGCGATAAATATCTCACCAACTGAAAGTTAGATTTTTTTATGGATATGGTTTTAGATTATATGTAATCCTTTGATTTAAAAAAGTTCCATCACTACAAAAAAAAAATTCGTTTTCGAGCTATTTGACATCCCCGAAACAGTATTGTCATGTTTCTTATATTTTTAATATTGTTTCTCCTACTTTAGATAATTATAAGAAATCAGGTACTAAAGTTGTGTTAAAATACTCATAAATATCATAGTAGGCTTTATTGGTCAGAAATCTTCTAACATCTTTAGGAAGGGAAAGAAGTTTATGATCATTTCATCATTCCGAATGTCTCTGTAAATAGTTTTTTTATTCGCCTTATACTATTTACTATTTAGGTGATACCATTTTAATATTCATTTTCTTTATTGCAAATTATATTATAAACTTCCAATTTTCTTGGAAAGGAATTTTAGGTTTGTAGAACTAACGCGTACTGTCCTCAGAGCAAAATGGACAATAGCTGCAACAGCGCTGCAGCGCGTGTTAGAAACCGTCATACCTCGAATCGACTCTGGCCAGTGGACGAAAGTCAACTAGACATACTGTATCCTCGTTCATATTTAGATGGACCGATCCATATAACTATTACACGCGATAAACACAGCGACATCTCTTTGTGCTTGTACTAACATTTCATTTATTTTTCAGAAATGGTACGATGAATTTTTAGACATACTAAAGGACCTAACGCACTTCTCGCTCTTTCTGGAGTTGCACTTCCTCCTGCTGTCGTTGTCTACAATCAATCTCTTCATTTGGTTCATAGTTCCTTACTTTTATCTGGCAGAGCATATGATACGGATTGGATACACCGAGGAGCAAGCTTCTACGGCGCTATCTGTTATCGGACTCACCAACACTATCGGAATGGTAAGGTTTAAAGTAGTCGTGAGGCACCGTCGCATACATTCATACAGGGTGATTTACCATGACATGCGGAAAATAAAATGATGTACCAGTCTTCTATGTGGGAAAGTCCCTGCAGAATTTGTATAGGAGAAAGCTTTTAGAAACTTAAAATTGAACTTATTGGTTTTTGTTTACGGTGTACTACTTAAAGTTTCAATTACTAATACGGGGAAAACTCAATGAAAGAACCCGTTCGAGCTAATGACATCCTACGTCCTGGTGGTCGTACCGCCTCCAGGAAGGTAAGGTGAGGGGATGTTGTAGTTTAAAAAGTTTGGATTTTACAGGAAGAATTTATTGGCCGAGGGGGATTTTGAAAAGGAGACAAAAAAAGACAAAAGAACAAAAACTAATAAAGATTAACAAAAAGGGAGGTGAATAGAGGTCAAAGCTGGTGAAAAGGAACAATTATGGTATAGGAAAGTGTGGCTAAGGAGGTTGCCGAAAGATAGGCAACGCCTGGTATGGTAATGGGTGTTTCAGGTTGAAAAGTATGGCATTATGCTGTCTGATTCGTGTTATATCGCGGGTTAGTGGACTATCGCCCAGTTTGAATTGGTAGAATTTTTGTGATATTTCCTGGACGAAGTCCGCTAGTGGGGTTATATTTATATCTACTTGTTGTAGAGTTCACTAGCATAGGGTCAATGTCTTTTCGAGTTATTTCGCTATTTTTGTAGTGAGATTTGATTAAAACCAAAACATTACTTCTACCCTCTCCAGCTTTGCTGTCAATAGTGTTAATCCCAAGTCTGATAAAGGGGGAGAGAAAGTGATATGGTTGTAATTACAAGGTAATTTTTTTGGTCAATTTTTTTTAATTTTTCATTTTTTAACCCCTTTCGGTAGGGACAACCTACTGATGAATTTTCCGCATGTCATGGTAAATCACCCTGTATAGCTGCCTCCGAAGCAGTTTCCACACACACACCAAAACAGTTGAACACTACACTCGAATACTATCACTCGGCGTGCTTTTCGCCAATCATGTTGGCATTATCAGGATGTGATTGAATTAAATATTTTCATTCAGCTTTAGTCATCTCCAAATCATACAAGTACCAAGTTTAAATGTTACTAAACATTTTAGGTTGGCCTAGGATGGGCTGGGGATCGCCTGAACGTTGCTATAACATACGCAGTTTGTTTGATTTTATGTGGGCTCAGCGTACTATCGATGATGTACTTTACGGCAGACATCACTTTGTTGATGATAAATTGTGGTTTATTTGGGTTATTTTTTGCGAGCTGCTTCTCGTTGTCGCCCTGTCTTTTGTCCACGTTAGTTCCACTGGAGAAGTTGACTATGGCCTATGGGCTGGGACTACTATGCGAAGGGATTGGACATTTAACTGGCCCCCCACTGGCAGGTAAGAAACACGTTTTCTTTTTTAATAAAAAACTTAATTATGTAGTAAGTGCCTAGGCAAAAATATCATTCATAATCAAAAAAACAAAAAGACAAAGAGACAACAAGACAAAAAAAAACAAACTAACATTGTCGTATGTAACATTATATTGTTTAAGCCCGGTACTTTCACTTAAAAATAAATAGACTTTATCCGTCGAATAACTATCTGACAGATAAGATAACCGGAGCTTGCTATCTGTAGGATAACTTGCCTCTGTGCCTTCATTCAAAATATACCCTCAGTTAACCATTCGTTAGATGTAACTTTAGATACTTCCCAAAGTAAGTGCTGCCAACCTAAAACATGGTAAAATAAGGAACGAGGGGGTAACCGCAGAAAAAATATCTGTACACTAATACCTCTTTGCATAGTAACATTCAATAATACCTGGGTATTTTGTGATAATACCTAATAATACAACGGTATTAAATTCTATAGTAATACCTGGGTATTTCTTAGTAGTACCTTAGTAACTTATTAGTACCTTATTAGTACCCAATTAATGATCTTATCCAGTTAGATGTATAAGAATAATACATAATAATACCTACATAGTACTGAAAAATACCTGGTGATAATACCTAATAATACCTGGGTAAAATACCTAGGTTACAAAATGCAACAATACCTAAAGTACCTAATAATATCCAATAATACCTAATAAACAACGGTATTAAATTAGTAGTACCTTAGTAACCTAGTAGTACCTTATTAGTACCCAATTAATAATCTTATCCAGCTAGATGTATAAAAATAATACTTAATAATACCTGCATAGTACTGAAAAATACTTGGTGATAATACCTAATAATACCTGGGTAAAATACCCAGGTTACAAAATGTAACAATACCTAAAATACCCAATAATATAAAATAATACCTAATAATTCAACGGTATTAAATTTTATAGTAATATCTGGGTATTTCTTAGTATCTTAGTAGTACTTTATCAGTACCCAATTAATAATCTTATCCAACTAGCTGTATAAGAATAATACCTAATAATACCTGCATAGTACTGAAAAGTACCTGGTGATAATACCTAATAATACCTGGATAAAATACCCAGGTTACAAAATGCAACAATACCTAAAATACCTAATAATATCCAATAATACCTAATAATACAACGGTATTAAATATTATAGTAATATTTCTTAGTAGTACCTTAGTAGTACCTTATTAGTACCCAATTAATAATCTTATCCAGCTAGTTGTTTAAAAATAATACTTAATAATACCTGTATAGTACTGAAAAATACCTGGTGATAATACCTAATAATACCTGGGTAAAATAGCCAGGTTACAAAATGTAACAATACCCAATAATACCTAATAATACAACGGTATTAAATTTTATAGTAATATCTGGGTATTTCTTAGTAGTACCTCATTAGTACCCAATTAATAATCTTAACCAGCTAGATGTATAAAAATAATACTTAATAACACCTGCATAGTACTGAAAAATATTTGGTGATAATACCTAATAATACCTGGGTAAAATACCCAGGTTACAAAATGTAACAATACCTAAAATACCTAATAATATAAAATAATACCTAATAATTCAACGGTATTAAATTTTATAGTAATATCTGGGTATTTCTTAGTATCTTAGTAGTACTTTATCAGTACCCAATTAATAATCTTATCCAACTAGCTGTATAAGAATAATACCTAATAATACCTGCATAGTACTGAAAAGTACCTGGTGATAATACCTAATAATACCTGGATAAAATACCCAGGTTACAAAATGCAACAATACCTAAAATACCTAATAATATCCAATAATACCTAATGATACAACGGTATTAAATATTATAGTAATATTTCTTAGTAGTACCTTAGTAGTACCTTATTAGTACCCAATTAATAATCTTATCCAGCTAGATGTTTAAAAATAATACTTAATAATACCTGCATAGTACTGAAAAATACCTGGTGATAATACCTAATAATACCTGGGTAAAATACCCAGGTTACAAAATGTAACAATACCCAATAATACCTAATAATACAACGGTATTAAATTTTATAGTAATATCTTGGTATTTCTTAGTAGTACCTTATTAGTACCCAATTAATAATCTTATCCAGCTAGATGTATAAAAATGATACCTAATAATACCTGCATAGTACTGAAAAATACTTGGTGATAATACCTAATAATACCTGGGTAAAATACCCAGGTTACAAAATGTAACAATACCTAAAATACCTAATAATATAAAATAATACCTAATAATACAACGGTATTAAATTTTATAGTAATATCTGGGTATTTCTTAGTATCTTAGTAGTACTTTATCAGTACCCAATTAATAATCTTATCCAACTAGTTGTATCAGAATAATACCTGATAATACCTGCATAGTATTGAAAAATACCTGGTAATAATACCTAATAATACCTGGATAAAATAAGCAGGTTACAAAATGCAACAATACCTAAAATACCTAATAATATCCAATAATACCTAATAATACAACGGTATTAAATATTATAGTAATATTTCTTAGTAGTACCTTAGTATCTTAGTAGTACCTTATTAGTACCCAATTAATAATCTTATCCAGCTAGATGTTTAAAAATAATACTTAATAATACCTGTATAGTACTGAAAAATACCTGGTGATAATACCTAATAATACCTGGGTAAAATACCCAGGTTACAAAATGTAACAATACCCAATAATACCTAATAATACAACGGTATTAAATTTTATAGTAATATCTGGGTATTTCTTAGTAGTACCTTATTAGTACCCAATTAATAATCTTATCCAGCTAGATGTATAAGAATAATACCTAATAATACCTGCATGGTACTGAAAAATACCTGGTATTACCAGAATAATACCTAGTAATACCTCTGAAATGTCTAAAAAATACCCAGTAGTACCTAAGAGTACCCAGTAGTACCTAAGAATACCCAATAATATCCAGTAATACCCGGAAGCTGTACATCAAATTACCCCAGCAGTTTACCGCTCGGTAAGGAAGTTTCATTTAAATAGAGAACTTTCCGATTTGAAAACTCCGAAAGTTTCCAGGAAGTTTTCCGTCTAACTTTATGGTGAAATCTGATTCGTGATCATGCAAGCTTCATTTTGATATCAAATAAGTGCATACAATTATATTATTTACATAACTTTCACAGACTTTTATTAAATATGGAAAGTTTCCTTGACCCATCTCTGATTTGTTTTTGTACGTTCGAAAGCACTTGCTGCCGAACCTCTGCCCAATTCATAACTAACACTGTTTCTAAGCTATATATGCTATATTTTTATTAATTTTTAGGTCTTCTTTTCGACATAACACAATCTTGGGAACAATCCTTCTACCAAGCAGGCTCTTGGATCATACTATCAGGGATACTGATACTAATAATTCCTTTCACAAAAAACAGAAGAATTCTGGGATCTGCGCCTTTAATGAACGCTCAAAGAAAAACAGATAAGACAGATTCTGCGTGAGAGAACAAATGAAATATTGTAGGATATGAATGAAACTATTTTAAAGTTGCTAATATAGCGAGCTGCTCTTACTGCCTTTCTTCATACAGTTATTGTATTTATACAGTGCCGGTTTAAACGTATTTTTATACCATCTTCGGAAGCTCCGTTAGGAAGCATTTCCATTCATATAAACTTTTATTCATATTTTTGGTAGATCCACCCACCGAGATATTCGAACGTCATTTCCGAACACAAACGATCACAGATTTCAGATAAGTTGAGCACACAGGGTGTACCAAATATGCACGGCACAAATTCTGTGAAATTAAATAACCGTATAGGTCTACTCCCGATTGTGTGGTTGAGAGGTAAGTACACTTGGCTCTCACAACGAAGTACCGGCTCCAATTCCCGGTAGTGGTATTGGAAGTTTTTTTAAAAAGGAATTAATCCTAGTATACTCTGATACTGAGTGTATGTCCCTTGACTCAAAATGTGTATCCCTCTACCGTACAAGGTCACTATAGGCCTCGAGAGATAAAAAGGGGTTGTATTACCTGTGGTGTGATTATTATTATCATCATTAAGACAATCAGCCCGATTCAGTATGGGCATTTTAGCCTTCTAATTTCATACAAAACCGAGGGGCAAATGAGTCTCTTGACTGGACACGGCTCTTTCAAAAAACACCTGCACACTATAGGGGTGGTTGATAACCCCGACTGCAGGTTCTACGGGGACGAGGAGGAGACTTCCATCCACGTCCTTACTTCCTGCCCTAGTCTTATGAACTTGAGGTACAAACACTTCGGCATTGGTTTTCCGGTGCTGGGGAAATAAGGAATGTCCCTATAAAAAGAATTTTGGCCTTTGGGTTAGAATCCCGCCTGAATGGGGGAATTCAATAAATTCGTAGCGGTAGCACAATGGGCCACAAGGCCTGAGTGCGGCGACCCTTCGTCGCCCCGCTAAATGAAGAAGAAGAAGAAGAGGGGCAAACGAAATCTGGTGTAGACCCAGAAGGAAATCCGAGGAAATCTTCGTCAAAGAGGAAATCTGGTGTACAAAATTTTGGGCCTATTGATTTATCCTAACCTCGTCCAAAACAATGACGATATAAGACAGTAGCCCAGCTCGGTGTTGGCATCTTCTAAAACGCAGCCTTGTGTGAGCTTAAAATCTAAATAACAAGTCTCTGTATTTCTCTCGCTTCTGGCTTTCTTTCCAAATTAATATATATTTCTGTTGTCTTCTCTAGTTTTTACTTTAGGTATGGTCAGTGTTTCAATCATATGTTAACTTTATTAAAAATTAGCAAACAACAAAATTCTAGTCGGCATATATTTTCCATGTCCTAATTTGTTCACAGTCAATTACGAAAACCATTAAAAAAGTCTAAACGAATTTTTTGAGTAACTCTTGTTTTTAATTTAATGGTAATAATAGTAATAAATTATATGAATATTTTCGAAAAACGAAACCAATTATGCAGAAGTGAAGTGTGCATCTCATTTGAGAAAACTCAAATTTCGATAATATATTTAAAACAAATGTAGGTAGAAAATTTGCTAGTTATATAAAATCTTTTATGAAAAGTGCAACACAACAAAAATCTATTTCGTGGTACTTCAATCGTATGCGAGATACAAGGAGATACATATGTTTATTTGTTTTGACATAAACACACCATACATATTAGACAAACCCCAAATCCAAGGCCAAATGTCCGGAAAGGGGTTACACATTTGAAAAAACGCAGACAACATTCATTACCCACAGATATTGTGTTCAAGTTGGGAATCGAACCCTGTACACGATTAAGAGTGTGAAGTATATCCTGTATACGAGTACAAACTATATTGTACGAAATTGTGTTGGGACCTTCTAATAGTTGCAAATTCTGGCGTAGCACCCTCTAGATCGCTACCTGTGTTGTCCAGTTATGAAACCGGTATTGTATTTTTATTTTATAATATAAAAATAACAAAAACAAAATTTTTTTTATTACAGACTGTTCCAAAAGCACTTTTGGAGTACAAACAATTGGCTTGTGTTTAATAAATAGTTTTTTAAGTACAGGAAATGATAATTTATTTAAATTAAATTGTATAAATATCACTAAAGACAAGTATTGAAATTGGAAAGTCAAGAAAGAATTTATAATTACTTTATTACCAAATAAGCGAAGTATTTCTCGATATTCCAATAACGTGCACATTGCATAATGGATGGTAAAGGTTATACTAAACTGCATCTCACAGCATTTAATTAAAAAAAAGAACGAATTTCTTTTCAACTTATGTGGAAGTTTAGGACTTGTCTTAAACTAGTTTTTTTCTTAACAATTCGCGCTTTTTAAATATTTATCTTAATTTGACAGAATTTCGTCGTGAGGCGATATGACGACACCTCATTAATATTCTGACTTTTACTTTTTGGAAAAGTTTTTTGAAATATTTTTTATTTGTCAATTTGTATCTTAAATTTTGTTATAATATTACACACAAATAAGGATGTTTTATTAAATATTTTGTTTATCTTGCTATTTAGCGTTTATATTGCTATTAGAACTGTTATAGTAAAATGTGAAATGATTTGTTATAAATTTATACTCAGGATTGTTTTTTTTTACAGTTTTTCTATTTTTGATGTATTTGTTATTCCCTTTATTAGTATTATGTTGGAAGAATTTATACCTGTAATGAACTTATATGAAGTTGATGGGTAGTTTTCAGTATTGTTCAATAAATTTTCTGACACTGATTTTTGTAGTTTCTCTTCTCTTAATTTTTTATCTCATTTTATTCATTGTGTCCCTATTAATTTATACTAACCTTTTCCAAAATTGTGAAAAAATACTTCTGTATTTGACACCTTCTCTTTATTAATCATTTATTTCTTTTGGGTGACCACCCTATACAGATATTCTGTTTACTAGTATATCATGTTATCTTTCTAGGCGATGGCGTCAACTGCATGCCAAATATTATTTTTTCCGTCAAATAGTTTTTTAGACAACAAACAGATGATAGGATAGACAGTCAGACGGGCAGACCGTCTGACCACTGTTGCCAACTCTGTTAGACGAGGAAACTGTAGATAAGCAAAAAAAAAAACTGTAGAAAACTGGGAATTTATTTTAGTGAAACTGTCTACTGTTTTTTTTTACTATACAGGGTCCGCCACTTAAAACTCCCCAGACCCGTAACTTCCTTATTTTTCAAACTACGACCATGTTCGGCACATCAAATTATAGATATTTTTAAGACCTTTAAATATGCATACAGTGATTTAAAAAAAATGAAAAAATTATTACGAAAAGAAAATTAATTTCCTTGAATATTTTTTTCCCTCACCCTGTACATGAACTGTGTTAATGTTTTCTTATAGAGGTTTTAATTAGCTTCAATGTATGTTATTAAAAAAAAAAAATTAATAACAATTTTGCAGTTTCCTTTTATTTAGTACATTTTAATAAAGTTTATTTTTAAAACTATTTATTTCTTTTGTTTCTTGTTGCTGTTTTGTTACATTGAGTATTGTTTGTGATATGATATGCCTTTTATATATTTACATTTTTTCAGTTATTTAAAAAAAATCAGTTTGGAATCGGAAGGAGTGTTTTTAATTTTTTTCTCTAAAACGAAAGAGAATATCGAATATGACGTAATAACATAAATTGAAGCTAATTAAAACCTTTATAAGAAAACATTAACAAAGTTCATGTACAGAGTGAGGGAAAAAATATTCAAAGAAATTATGTTTTTTTCGTAATAATTTTTTCAAAAATTTCTTTTTAAAATCACTCTGCATATTTAAAAGCCTTAAAAATATCTACAATTTGATGTGGCGAACATGGTCATAGCTTAAAAAATAAGGAAGTTACGGGTCTGTACCTTTCCCACTCTTTTTTAAACATCCACTAAAATCTTTCGTCATTTAGCCACGAATCAATAAACTTTTGTTCATATTTCGTATATTTTTTTTAGTAGACTAGTAGACGCTATATTATCGGAATTAGAATCACTGCTCATAATGAACAATATTTTATAAAAACTAAACTTTACTTCAAAAAGTTCAGGTCATACCTTAATAAAATAATTGATCCTTATGCAAAAAAACTGTAGATTTAGCAGGTCGGACTAAAAACTGGGAAGAAAACCAAAAAACGGTAGATTTACTGAAAAAACTGTAGGGTTGGCAACTATGCGTCTGACTGACTGATAGAATTGAAAGATGTTAATTAAACAAAACTAATTAATTATAACAAGCCCCAGCAGAAATATTTATCTTTGTGACGAATATTATACCATTCTGTATACTCACGGTACAACTGCAATTTCTTACTTTTTGACCGTCGTCAGTGAAGACCAGGTAGATAACGACAAAAAGGTAACTTCTGCCCCTCCTCATTTAAGTTGAGTAAATATATTCAAACGAATTGCAAGGAGAGCCATCTACAATAACTTATTGCAACCAACAGACGCAGACGCAGATGCTAAGAACACAGTAGCCAAATGCATGAAATAATGAAATACATAAATATATCTACAATCAACACACAATTGTTGACTGGCTTCTTGAGAGTTGCATATATTAAATATAAAAAACATTATTTATTGTCAATATTAGTAATAGCAATAAACAAATTAAATTTTCAAGTATTAATACATTGCAGGTAGGACCATTGTTACATCACGAGAGTGAATAAAGTGGTATCTCCTATATCCAACTGATCACTAAGAAGGGGTACTATTTAGCTTATTATGTTTGTAGATTTAAACATATACACACTAGGGTGGCCCATCTCTATAGAGGGTGAATTTTTTTGCTTATTTTTTAAGTCTCACCCCACGAAAATATACTATTTAGCTTATTATGTTTGTAGATTTAAACATATACACATTAGGGTGGCCCATCTCTATAGAGGGTGAATTTTTTTTGCGTATTTTTTAAGTCTCGCCCCACGAAAATATACTATTATACTAGGAATAATTTATGTCAAAGTTTCAGATAATTCGGTGAACGGTAACCCGTGCCGCATTCAGGTAGAAATTTGTAGATAAGATTTTATTACGGTAATACACTTAAATTTTACTTAAAATACAAATATCTACCTCTTTTCTCATAATGTTTTATTGGTGTAATTATTTCCTAGAAATTATTTGTTTTGGAAGTTTGGAAATATAATGCACCTACGGTAGGTTTTTATGTCAGTTTGCAATTGTGTTTTACAGTGGTGACATTATAAGTTCTAGCATACGTTCCTTTTTGAAAAAACATTTAACGATGGCTGATGTTAGATCCTTACGAAAGGATACTTTCATTTACTTAGTTGGACACTATTCGTCACAAATCATTGGCAATAAATTGCCGTCTAATAGACAAGTATTACAAGTGCTCTTTTATAACATTCGTGAAGTGAAGCTAAGTGTACATGAAAGTGCTAAATTAACAATAAAAGAGGTGTCAGTTTTTTGGGATAAAGCTCGCATTCCGACACGTCAGGATTTTCATTGTGTTAAACAACTAGATAAACTTTATACAGAGTGGAGGAACTTACAAAAATCGGCTAAAAGGGCCAGTGCGGGAGGTAAAGAAAAAAATTTCGTTGAAAAATTGGACGATCTTTTTGACATTTCTCATGCAAATGCATTGGAGTTGATGAAAATAGATGAAGATAAGCAGTTTTTAATTAACCAAAGAAAAAGGGACGTCCTGGATTTATGCATGGTATTGATTACCAACTTGCTTCTCAAGAAAAATCAGCTGAGGAGAAATTACAGAAATTATCCGAACGAATGCAACGAAGTCAACAAGAAAAAGCTAGATTAGAGGAAACAGTCATCTGTCCATCATCAAGTAGTAATTCAGCCGACTCCAACGAAAATGAAGATGAAATAATCGAAGCCCAAGAAGAATTGTTACAAGACCAGCCTGGCCCGTCACAGCCAAAAAAGAGGAGATTCTCTGGAACATGTAACATCATCACACCAAAAATAGCCGCTGCAATTGATGCTTGCAAAATAAGCGACAGGCATGGAGTCCATATTTTGACGGCAGTATCAGAAGCACTAGGACATGACACCACATCTTTGTCCATCAGCAGAACCACACTTCAGCGCTCTAGACAACGCATCCGCAAAGAAAGAGCTGAAATATTAAAAACTGCCTTCGGTAATTCTGAATTGCCGGCCCCAGTCATCCATTGGGATGGAAAACTTTTACCTTCTCTCACTGGAATGGGAAATATCGATAGACTTGCTATCTTAGTTACTAGTGGAGATATTTAACAACTACTTGGAGTACCAGCTTTGCCCAATTCAACTGGAAGAGAACAGACTGAAGCAGTTTATGATGTGCTTTGTGAATGGAATTTGGACGAAAAGGTAATAGCTTTGTGTTGTGATACAACAGCATCAAATATGGGTTATATAAATGGGGCAGCCACACTATTGCAACAAAAATTAGAAAGAGATATTCTATATTTTCCTTGTAGACATCATATTTTTGAAGTGGTTTTGAGAAGTGTGTTTGACACAAAAATGCCTTCCTCATCTGGTCCAAATGTGCCACTATTTAAACGTTTTAGGGAATTTTGGCCTAAAATAGATCAAAATAAACTAAAAACTGGATTTCAGGTATCAAAAATTAAACACATTTTACAACCAGTTAAAGCCGAAATTGCAAAGTTTCTAAATGTAGCTTTAACTTTGCAACAGCCTCGTGATTATTATAAAGAATTTTTAATGCTTTCTAAACTTTTTGTTGAAGAAGAGCCCACTCACACGACATTCTATCAACCAGGGGCATTTCATCATGCACGTTGGATGGCTAAAGCCATTTACTGTCTAAAAATATTTTTTTTCAAGATCAGTTCCAACTAACTAAAAAAGAAAAAGTAGGTATTGAAGATATATGTCTCTTTATTGTAAAGGTTTATGTAAAGGCCTGGTTTACAGCGTCATTTGCTAGTAAAGCACCGCTTCATGACTTAGACTTTTGTAAAGAACTCATTAATTATCAAAATATTGACAAAGAAATATCTCAAGCCGCAAGTAGGAAAATAGTGAACCATTTGTGGTACCTTAATTCAGTAAATGTTGGCTTATCTTTCTTTGATGACGATATTTCAGTTACCACTAAAAGAGAAATGGTTAAAGCTTTGAATAGGAAAGCACCAAATCAAGAGGGTATTAAACGACTTATGATTAGTAACATTACTGACGTTGAAAACAAGGAAATTCAGGACTTCATATGCGAGAACACTAAACAGTTTTTTCAAAAATTAGGTTTGTCTATGGAATTTTTGGAAAATGATCCAACAACATGGAGGGAAAATGAAAGTTATACCCGATGTTTCAATATTGTAAACAAAATAAAGTTGTAAATGATGCCGCTGAGAGAGGAATCAAACTTATTACTGACTATAATGACATTTTAACAAAAAATGAAGACCAAAAACAGTTTTTACTCCAAGTTGTAAATGATTATAAATCACAGTTTCCAAATGTAAAAAAAGAAACCCTGTCGCATGCTTTGGCCTAGTGCAAAAAATATTGTTTTTATTACTATATGTCTTGTAGATTTAGGATAATATTTGGCACTATGTATGAAAAAAACGTTTCATAATAAAATACACAAAGATAAAACGAGAGTTTTATTTCAAAAACTTCTAGTCTAGTTTTCTTAGACTACGAATTTACAGTAGTATGACACATGTCATAGTCAAAACAGATAATGTCTTTGATATTTGTATGACTTGATTAGTCATTCTAAAGATAAATGTTGCTGATTAAAAAAAAAAAAAAACAATGCATCAACCAAAGAATGTAAATAATTCCATTTACTTTTATTATTGCATAATAATGCATTCTGCGGCACCCCTTGCCTTCAATTTGCCTCAATAATATTTTGAGGGGACTGTTTTTTCTTCAAATGGAACCATTTGCAGGGGTGAGAAATAAAAAATTTTGATTTCGAAAAAGATGGACCACCCTAATACACACCTCATGTACAACCCCAGATCCAAAGCCAAAATTGTCGGGAAAGTGTTTACACATACCCACCGACATTGTCAGTGTCGGGGCTGGGGTTCGAACCAGGATAGACAGTGCAACTGCACGTTCGTCATATGTTTTATCCGAGGGAGCTATTAGCAAAATTTAATTTTGTGAAAATCCTTAAATATTTGATATAAAGACGAATTTAACTGAAACATCAATTCTATTGCCGATTGTCTACTTCCAGGTCTTATACGGCAACCTACAATAAGTATATTTTATGGTAAATATGCGCCACATTTGTTGAATAATAAACATTGTTCTGCGTTATTTTATCGTTCCACTTCATTTACCATCGACATTATCATAATCATTTTTTTATTCCATGCAACGAGCATAACTAATTTTGTAATACACTTGTGTTATTAACATAACAAAGAAACTGCTTATAGCAAAATTTAATCATAGAATAAGATTCTAGTTCGGAATCTACTTCTCAAAATATGCTCCTAAAATGCCAGAGTAATATGTACATTATCTGACATTATCTTGTACATCTAAATACACAGGGCGCCATTTTGTTCGCGATTTTAAAAAAGCACAAAAAAATGTTTACGGAAATTTTTGTACTACTGAAGATTGATTAATTTTATGTTCACAGCGTATTTACAGGCTATTATTTAAAATTTGTTAATGCTTTTCAAACCAATTGAAAGCATATTCTTTCTAGGTTCAGATTCTGCCTAAGTATTCTCGAAATTGTTGTTAACAAATGCTACAAAAGTCGAAAAGTGCAGCGCAAATTTCAGCACCGAGGCATTTTAATACAAGGGCAAATAGATAGATAGATATTTTATTTGACCAAGTTACAAAACACATTTTTGGCAAGTCAAAAATAGAAAATACAAAAATATAAAAATATAACAAATGTATACACATCACTACATATGCAAATACTTCACACTATATAAAAAATACAACAACAAAAAAGGGAGAAGAGGCAAGCTCCCACGAAATGGCCAGAGCACACAGAACAAGCAGAGGTGAAACTAAAAGATATCAATAGAAACAATGTAGCTCAAAAAATTCCGCGTAAATCGATACGTCATAACGAAAGAACAAAGCTCAAATAGATTTAATATTTGAAAATAACTAAGAGTTATTTAGTGACCAGTGCTGTGTATAAAGAACCGAAAAGAGCGTAAAAAAAAGCTAAGTACCCTTTTCACTTCTAAGTACCTTGCCAGCCAAGTATATTTATAACTATTGAAATGTTTAGGCCCATCAAACCCTTGAAGAGTCGACATGTGTCGACAAGTCTATGGGAGCAATAAATTGTTGAAGTATAGCCATGATATCCCTCTGTAAAGCGTATATTTCGCAAAGTATGGTCATATAAATTTCGCATGTTAACCCCAAATAATCTTTTTTCATAATTATTAAAGTATGGTCATAATATTTTCTTAGGTGAATTATCAAGTGAGGTTTTCCATGTCGAAATTACGCTCGTTGTTAAGTGAAAATTTTTACATAGAGTGGTACATACTAGCATAACAACAATTAAGTGAGAGAGCTAATATTTAAATAATATGGGTGATTAAATCTCTCAGTGCCAAGAAGTTAAGTGAAAAAATTCTACATAGAGTGGTACATATTAGCATAACACCCGTAATAATCGAATGCATTATAGACCGTGGGATAGTGACAGATTTTTTGAAACGTTTGGTTCCTCTCTGGCCTTTTGGGAGGCTTTTGTGTCTGATTTGTACTAACCATTTTCGTGTTTATCAAATGGTTATCCAGGGCCCCTCAGCGGAAAACAGAAAATTTCATGAAAATGAGCAATTTCAAACGTTTTGTTCCTATCTGGCGTCAAGTTAGACTTACGTTTTAAAGAAAACATCCGACGGAAGCTTATCGCCAGACAAATTCCGTGGGCCCTAAGGCCCGGAATTTCAATCCGAAGTTGTAAGAAAAATGGCCCAGAATCAAACGATTTGGTTCTTATCTGGGAATTGTATATATAGGTAAATAGATTATAATTATCGCGATATAACAAACGCCAGACAAATTCCGAGGGCCCAACAGTGAAAAAATTATTGTTCAAGTTGTCAACTATTCCTCGAAAATCAAACGATTGGTTCTCATGTGAAATGATTTTTTTTGTAAAAATTAACCAAAACGAAAATGTATTGTATCATTCACAGATATTTTTAGTGGGCCAAACATATTTTAAACCTTAAAAGAAGTGCACGAAAAATAGCCATTTTTTCAAACGATTTATTCCTGTCTGGCATTTGGATTTTAAAAAGATATGGTAATAAATAAACCATATTTCAAGTCCCCGACAAAAAGCGTGGGCCAGACATATTTCAAATTTTAAAAGAAGTGCATGAAAAAAAGCCATTTTTTCAAACGATTTATTCCTGTCTGGCATTTGGATTTTAAAAAGATTTGGTAATAAATAAACAATATTTCAAGTCAAAAAGCTTGGGCCCAGCCGTAAATATGTTGAGTGAAAGTATCGAAAAATCAAAAAACAACATATCTTTTTAAAAAAACAAATCCCAGACGAGTGTAAATCGTTTGAAAATGCATCGATTTTTACACGACTGTTTTTTGATTTTTCAATACTTTCGCGCAACATATCTACGTCTGTTCCCAAGCTTTTTATCTGGGACTAAAGATATGGGTTATTTTTTAACATATCTTTTTAAAATCCAAATGCCAGACAAGAATAAATCGTTTAAAAAATGGCATTTTCTCGCGCTTTCCTTTTTGTCTGGCTATCCAGGGGACCCAGCCAATTCATCTGGGACTCTTAAATTGAAACTACTTATTGCCTAATATTAACAAAAAAACAAATACCAGATGAATGTAAATCGTTTGACTTTCGTGGAATAGTTGACAACTTGAACAATAATTTTTTCAATGTTGGGCCCTCTGAATTTGTCTGGCGTTTGTTATATCGCGATAATTATAATCTATTTACTTATACAGTATCAGCAAGTCCTGGATTAGGTATGTATAGTTTCAACGACTTAACCGACCGCATAAAACAATTATTTTTCCGCTTAACTAATTTTTGTTTTTCTAGGGCTATGTCGAAATTCCAACCGTGAAGGAGTGACACTTTTAGAGATTGAAGTGGGAATACATGCAAAACCTATTTAATGATAAAGAGATCATAAAGAACGTGGACATCTAATAGCAATTAATTGCAGTACATGGCCAACAATCACTCATTTACAATTTTCTCGAAAATTGCTAATTTTAGAAAAAAAAGTTTCAAATAAAAAAGTTAGTCCATCTTTTATCTTCGTTACTTCTCGATACACTTGGTGTCTATTTCGAAAGATAAAAAAGTTTCCCGCATGTTACATTTGAGAATGCAAATTTTCGACATAGCCTTAGAAAAAAAATAATGCTTTCTACACTTATTAAAATCTGACCTACATATTAACACATTATGTTAGTTATCTAGTGATTACACGATATAAACTTGAGAGTAATCCATTGTGCCGTTTTTGAGTTAGAGCGAGTTAAGCGAAAAAATAATAGAAAAGTTGCATGATTTTTTTTTATAATGGAACTCTATACAGCATCAAAAAAAAGTTATAAAAATGTAAAATTTACGATTTTTTGAATGTTAATACAGCGAGAAAATAAATAATTTCATCGATGAGGAATTTGGACATTTCAAAACGGCAGTTATTTGGCGCCATTAACTGTGACGTTTTCCTTTATGATTTGCCCATCGAAATTAATAACAAACTGGAAGGTGCACTCGACTAGAGAAAGTGACAGAGAGAGAAACTTACGTGCACTATATTTCATCCTTTTTCTCGGTCTGTTTAGAGACATCAACAAGAGGTTAGGACACTGGGTCTACTTTGGACAAATTATCCGACTAACGGATGTCGTCATTGACTTCACGCCAATAAGAAACCGTTTGCAGTCATGTGGTTTTGTTTACAAATTACGGCATAATCTAAATATTAATTTTACGGAAAATAAATTTTATTTTGAATTTCTTTTGTTATAATCGTTTTCTGCGTAATGGAAATTAAGAGCAAATTACATTTTCAAGCATTTTAAAATTTCATGCATCTTCCCTATTGTTTTATGCGGTCGGTTAAGTCGTTGAAACTATACATACCTAATCCGATAGTGTATACCGTGTGTGTAGTCGCGGGCTAGGCATGGGGAGAAGAATTACAACATCGCGCGTGCCGGCTGGCTGAAATGAAGTAACAGAGCTGGAATGCTCCATCGACGGACGAATTTACGGCTGACGGTGTTGTCAAATCTCTCGCGCTACGTGAATGTACATGCCTAATGGGAAATTACACGCACGGTATACAATTCCCAAATAAGAACCAAATCGTTTGATTCTGTACCATTTTTCTTACAACTTCGGATTGAAATTTCGGGCCTTAGGGCCCACGGAATTTGTCTGACGATAAGCTTCCGTCGGATGTTTTTCTTTAAAACGTGTTTAACTTGACGCCAGATAGGAACGTTTGAAACTGGAAAAGGGCCAAACATACTGGGAAGAAAAGAGAAGAAAAGCATGACCCTAATCTAACCCAGCGTGGACGTAGCAGCCCCAGCTGTATACCTGGAAATGGCAGCAATGCCTACCGCACGCTGGTAAATCAATCAATCACTTGAATCTAGAAAAAATAAGCTTTCCATTGATTTGAAAATCTTTAAGAAGTGTTAAAAAATAAGCCTATAACATAAAATTAATCAATTTTCAGTAATACAAACATTTTCGTAAAAAAATTTTTTAGGCTTTTTTGCAATACCAGCCAGAATGGCGCCATTCCAGATAATGTATGTTTTTTTTTTTCAAAACTATATCTTCGACTGCACACCTTTCCCCTATGATCGAATTTGGGGCTACTGATGCCCGACTATTTCTTGAATTTTCCGTCTTTTTGTTCGTTCAACACCTACTCGCAGAAATCGTAGACAGACTGTCGCGTAGCATTTTCCGCCTTGTCACGTCAGCGGCACGGTAGTTGGGTTGAGGTAAGGATCATGAGTCGCTTCATACCTAAGTCGAGTTTAAAAATATGTACAAAGCGTAAACGCAACAGCATAAAATATCGTTTTGTTGGTATATATTTACGTTAATGTCTTCACCATTTATTATTGGAAAGCCTCAACATTACTGCATACTTCGCCCTAGTGCCACACAAACCCAGGTGAGTAGTTTTGAATACGAGTTTAATGAATGGAACGACAATCTATTGCGCATGCAAATTACAGGGTTGGAAAAAAAACTGGTTTTTTTTGTTTAAAACAGTTTTTTTTTCAATGTTTTAAATGGTATGTTTTAGACTGTGTTTTAAACAGTTGCTTAAAACATTACATTGTGTATTAAATATGTTTTATACATTTGTTTAAAAGATCAACCCTGGCAAATTAATGTGTGAAGTCAAGTTAATAAATGTATTTCATTCGCCAAAGGAAGGAAGGAATATTACCCATAAAAAAGTTATGCATTTTTACATTTTACAACACATTGTCTTATAGACATCATAAGAAGTATGTTTATCGTTTGTATCCTGACTTGGGACTATTAAGGTTCAAGATGCATACGTGAGCACGTGCTGAATCTATAAAAAATATTTTTTAAAACTTTTGATGCTAAGATGGAATTTAAAAGGGTAAGGATTTTTAAAAAGTGGCCAAGGAAGTTTTTGTTTCCAGCGCAAGTTGTTGGGAAAATCTTTTTATAGATTTACAGCTTGCTCGCTGTCAATCGTAAAAATACTTTTCAATATGTGGGACGTCCCCAAAATAGTACAAATTATATTTAGTATTTGTCATTGAGTATTTGAAACAGGTACTAATATTTCATATTGCAAAATAGTATTTTTAACAAAAAATGATATAAAAATTATTGAACATCTACTTTATTCTCCCAGCAACGATTTGTATCTGGAATCAAAATGTTAGAGATTAGGCAGTTGTTTTGTCAAATCCATAGGCGGGATTTGAAGGTGCAAGGGGGGCAATCCCCCCAATATTTGACATTCAGGAGCAAGATGGTGTCATAAAGACGCGGTTGCCCGAAGTGTCATCTAGATATAGGCACCAAACAGACTTCAACCAGGAGTTCAATAACACAAACACACACAAAAAAAAAATATTTTCCAAAGGTGAAAGACACTTATCCTTATGTTTTTTGAGCCGCTCCAAATATCACGTCAACGTTCTATCGTATCACGGAAATGATGGTGGAGTACTTTTTCCCCTAAAAAAAAACTGCTACTCGTTCTGATTTTTCCATAATACGCTTGTGCGGGCTTGACAGATCCGAGTTATTACAGGGAATATTGATGAGTCGAGTATCTTTTGACCAGGAGACACAAAACCCCCGGGGGTTGAAACCACCCCCTGAAATGTCAATTTGCGAAAAATTGAGCAGTGAAACATATATTTTTGACGTAATATTTTAAACCAGCGACTCAAAACACACATAAGGATAGGTGTCTTTCACCTTTGGAAAATAAAATATTTTTTTGTGTGCCTGTGCCAAAAACGTGTAGTTGAATATTCAACCAATTATTATACGTGTAAAAATCAACCTACTAACGTGTATTACACCAAACTACGTTATATACACGTCAAATACACGTATGTGCTTATTGGAATAGTATAACGCCAACAATTTTTTTGAAAATTTGTATTGTTCAAATAGGCTTAGAATGTCATGAAACGTCGAGATTTTAAGTTTGAGCAAAAAAAATTCTGTCTATTTTTTCGGAAGCTGAGGTCTCAAAAATTTTTTTGGCATTAGCCACCCCCATTACCACTCCCACTCCGTTATTAAAGGGGGGGGTGAAAAAAAATAAAATTGTGATTTAGTGTGTGTACAAGAACCAAAGACTTCGAAAATTTTTTTTTACTTCATCCATCCTCAAAATATCACCATAATATGGTGACACAAATATTTTTGTGAACAAGTAGATTTGTTCTTGTCCTGGATTGCAGTGGGGCAGTGGGATAGGTCGGAGTGAACGGTTGTGCGTCTGAAATTCTCCCACTTAAAAACGTCAAAAAACTCGGCAAAACTGCGTTAAATTTGACAAAGCTTAGGTGAATTAAATTGATGTGTCATAAAAAAAGAAAAAAGTTTAAATATAATTAACATTTTGAAATAACTAATACAGAGTTATTTAGTGGCAATCAGTGTGGTGTTTAAAGAAACGAGCTTAAAGAAACGAGCTTAAAGAAACGAGCTTAAAGAAACGAATATATAAACACGACCCAAACCCAGGCATATAAGAGATAAGTACATCTTACTGACTACAAGTGTCTGCCCCATAAAACCATTGAAATGTTTAGGTCCCAGACCCTTGAAAAATCGACATCTGTCGACAAATTTATGAGAGCAGTAAATTATTGAAATATGGCCAAATAAATTGTTTTTAATCATTATAAAAATATTCAAATGAATTTAATTTAAATTATATCCGAAATAATCAATAACGTATCGTAAAATATGGTCATATATATTTCTTTATCTCAAATAATTCTTTTTTTTTCATAATTATTAAAAATACTCAAACGAATTTAATATAAATTAAACCCGCAATAATCAAATGCATTACTCTTAAAGTAGGGACAGAACAATTTCTTACGTAAATTTTCAAGTGAGGTTTTTTACGATTATTAAAAGTACTCAAACGAATTTAACTTGGATTAAACCCGAAATAATCAATGAGAAATTGTTGATATATGGCGTCAAAATTGAATTCTCAGATTCTCACAGCACTTCAACGGAGGTATGCGTGAATGCGTGGTGCTGGCTTCTTTCAGAAAAATGGTATTGTCTAAGAAAACATACACATATACCGATGATCTCCTAATCGCCGCAGGACCAGATGCGTACGCAGGAGGGCAAAGGGGCAACTGACCCCCCAGGCGCGGCGTGGTTTAAGAAGTTTGGGATAGTGACAATTATTTCATATCTGTTTTTGCATACCAAATATTAGTTTAACTTCGTTTTTAAGCATATGCCAAAAAAAGTAAGGTTTTAAGTTCCACTGTGCTGTGTTATGTGTTTATTTGGTTCCCCCCTGGTTGCCCCACCCCCAGGCGCGGCGCGGTTGAGAATTTTTGGGATAATGACAATCATTTCATATCTACATACCAAATATTAGTTTAACTTCGTTTTAACGCATATGCCAAAAAGAAAAGTGAGGTTTTAAGTTCCACTGTGCTGTGTTATATGTTTATTTGGTTCCCCCTGCTGCCCCGTCCCCCACCCCCCCAGAACACATTCCTGCGTAGGACACATCTGGACTGAAAACAAACTTCAAGAAAAGCCTAATAATGGGGTGAGACCCGTCAACAAAAGAGAGTTGGACTAGCGGAGAGGAACACAAAATAGATGAATACTCCCTGAGAACAATGAACAAATTGAAGTACCAGAATCAGAAACGGAGGAATCAGAAGGTTCAGAAGAAGAAGAAGAAGATTTATAGAAGCAGAAAAACAAAAATAGGAGCACACACAGCAGCGACACAACGCAGCAACATATATCACAAGAAGACCCAGAAGAGGCAAAAGTCCAGAACCAAAAATACAAAAAAAGGGAGCTTAAACACTCCCTCACGACACAATGCGGTAACGCATCTCACAAATACCTATACCTGCCATCCCACATTCCTTTACCATGCGCCATGTGGCACTCGCTGCTGGCAACAAGCATGACCCTAGTCCAACCCAGCGTGGACGGTGCAGGCCCAGCTGTATAATCCTTGGGAGTAGCAGAAATGGCTACCGCACACTGGTAAATCAATCAATCAAGTAGATTTAGTTCTTGTCCTTCGTATGCTTCAAATCATTTTTTGGCGCCCAATGTGTGGAAACAAAGTTTGGTGAAAACTAAAAAATACGGGTTTTAAATCACTTTAATCCATTTCTTGTATCATATAAACATCTGTACCTTAACTTCTATTTATCACAAGGAGTTCATTTCATACACACATTTACGCAGAATTTTATAGGTACATAACAAAAAAGTAGATAAATACTTTCGTTGTAGCTTTTACCGTTCTCCTCGCATAAAAAAAACACTAAAATGTACCTGTCATTAATTTTCAAAACGCACATTACGCTACATTTCTGTTCAAAAAAATTTTCACACACAAAGTAATTTATGAAAAAAATTTTAGTATCTAATTTTTTTCTGTTTATAAATTTCTATCGACTGCCTGTAAATTTTATTGATGCTCGTTGTCTAAAATCAGGACTATTTCATGTGATACTGTATATATTTACTACTTACTATACACTTCCTCTTTGTTATTTATTGCCTATCGTTAAAATCTTGTAATATTCATAACGAAAACTGTCCTCAACAGTTATTAAAAGTCCCTTCCTTTATATACACACACACTAGTGGTCCAGGTGATTTGTAACTTGTTCAAGAGAAAACTATTTTCAGAAACTATGTATCTATACAGGGTGTCCGGTAACTCCTGGGAAATAAAAAAAATCTCAAATGCTGTTTTTGATTAATATACAGGTAGTCCGTCCGGTCAACGAAAGAGTTATAGAGAACATGGAGGAGGGGACAATTTTCCTTTTCAGGAATGTGTTAAGGGTAGTTAGGAGGTAAACATAAAAGCCCCGCTCCTAGCCCCGCTGCTTCAGGGAGGGGAGGGGGGTGGAAAGGTTCCTTTTTTCGATTCTTCGCTTTTAACTCGGAAACGATGCGTCGTACGGAAAAAGGTAATCTATGCAAAATTGAACATAATTAAATTTCCTACAAGAATGTCTATATTCATTTTCTTCCTATGTGTTATAGTTTACGAGATATTCGCCAGCCAAAATAGATAAATAATAAAGTAATTAATTAGGACTCTCTTAAAATGAAGACACCCTTATAACTTTTTTATTTTGTTTCCGATTTGAGTCAAATTTTACTCAAGTATAGAACAAATTAGGATCTACTTAAGACCAGAAAAACATTCGCCTGCTACAAAGACAAAGCCACCTGCGGTACCAAAATATGCTGAAAAAAAATAAAAATCATATTAGTGGGTCTTGACGAATTTCACGTATCCACCACAAATTGCGGAAACTGAGCTTATGTATGAGAAATCCTCCATCAATAACCAAATCAAATTTTGGTGTAGGGACATTTGTGGCGCAGATCCGATGCATTTTTAGAATTTTTAAAATTCAAAATGCTTTTTTTTTTTTTTTCGCATATATTGGTACCGCAGGTGGCTTTGTCTCTGTAGCAGGCGAATGTTTTTCTGGTCATAAGTAGATCCTAATTTTGTCTATACTTGAGTACAATTTGATTCAAATCGGAAATAAAATAAAAAAGTTACAAGGGTGTCTTCATTTTAAGTGAGTCACACTGAAAATTTAAGGAAATGTATAGATTTAGTCAAAATATTACGTTAGTAAATACGTCGAGCGTTGTAAAATAAAGATTGTTTTGTGACTGATTTATTAGCAGACCACGGTAAACCGCTTTAATAGAAATATTCAAGGGTGCCTAATTAATCTATTTATTAATGATCAATTATGGCTGACGAATATATCTCGTAAACTATAACACATAGAAAGAAATGAATATAGACATTCTTGTAGGAAATTTAATTATGTTTAATTGTATAGATTACCTTTTTCCGTACGACGCATCGTTTCCGAGTTATAAGCGAAGAATCTAAAAAAGGAATTTTTCCACCCCCTCCTCCCCTGAAGCGGCGGGGCTAGGGGCGGGGACTTTTAGTATGTTTGCCTCCTAACTACCCTCAACACATTCCCGAAGAGGAAAATTCTCCCCTCCTCCATGTTCTCTACAATCCCATTTTGGGCATTCATTGATTGAACTAAGACAGCATCAGCTAGGTACTCAAATTTTTTTGCCAGTTTAAAAAACCTGCTTTAAAAAAAAATTCATTCGCCATATTGGTGCTGCCATTTTAAGTTTTTTTATTTTTACTTCAGATTCGGAATCAGCGACCCAAAAAAAAATACACTAAGTTTAAAAAATAATACTTTTTCAAATATATAATTTTTCGATTTAGGAATTGTTTTGACCTTTCCTTAGACGGTAAGAGGAAGTGCCGGGATCATATAGGAACTGACTTACTATAGCCATAAAAAAATCATTACTGTGATGTCCGTCGTTTGCACGGACTTCAATAACTTGAGTAATAACTACTTGAAGCTATTTATTTAATCAATTTTACAACATTAAAAACTAAATGTAATATCAACTATCCAGAACTGATATTAAATACATGACAATTACGTGTGACACCATTTTTAAATTTTTTACCTCTAGATACTGTAGTGCAAGGGAAATGCGGATTTTGCAGAAAACGAACACACCCAATATTCAACAAGCTATGATTAACTTCATCTCCGAAGGAAAAAACTTATTCCAGTAGGAATCAAATCCAATAACTACATTTCTACTCTTAACTATTGTATATACATACAGATAACATTACAGACATTGCAACTGTATACTACTTAACTTCTCAAACGACGAACAGCTTTAAGCTCCTGGGTTGTTTACATCTCACTTTACACTTGCATTATTACTAAAAAAGTCATTTGTTGTTATACAACATGTACGTTTAGCAAGTGATAACTAATTACAATTAACGACCAGTATCGAAATTATTTTTATTTATTATTATATATTATTGAAATCAATTATCGTATATGGTAAATTAATTTTTGGTTAGAAAAAAATTGCCAAATATTTGTGTACATATAAGTGTCTCAAGGTTGGTGCTAAACGAGTTGTAGGAATTGTAAGGTCCCGTTTCTGTTGCCTGCCATCATTTTAATTTAGTCAAATCTAGATCTGCATTTGAGTTTATTGTAAAAAAATCACTTACCTGTAAAAAAATGTCTGCTCTGAACCCTTTCCTTCGTACTCAAAAACGCATTTAAACAAAAATGAAAAGGTTTTTCCCCTTCCACAAGTTTGTTTATTTGAAAAGAAATGAAAAAAATTTATCAGACAAATACTAGAGGTAATAGCGAACATACTCCATTTTGGGTTTTCAAAACCGCAGGACAGAGAAAAAAGTTATAGGCGGTTTACTGATTTTCCTTTTCCTACCTCCCCCCCTCCACTAATTGGCCAACCACCCCCATTCTCCGGCTTCATCAATTCTTATCTATTTCACTTACCTCAAAAAAATCTCATCCCTCTAACACCATTTTTTCGTGAAAAAATTAAGGAATTACTTTTTTGTATATTACGATAAAAAAACGGGTATTTAAAAAAAAAATCACTAAAAGTTATCATCCTATTAAAAAAAAAACAGAAGTTGTCGTGGAAAAATATGCGAATTCCTCTCCCATTCCGTGCGAGATTAAGCTGAACTAGCTTGATAACGTAATAAAAGAGAACGCTTGAGAACTGAGCCGTCACAAAAATTGTTTTAAAAAGTTGGTTTCAAAACTCCTCTTTTTCTCGCCAGATCCACTTCATTATTAACTTAGATAGGTATATTCTTTATTTTAATACTTTCTGTATTTATTGAAACCTGTGGTTGGAATTTACACCAGTTTTTAGATGACACCCCACAACATTAAATACAGTTTGATACTTTATTTGTAAATTGTTAGCGCAAAGTAGTGGATTTGCCTACGACACGATTTTCCCCCTGTATCCTTTCTATTTTCTTAACTCATTTAACTATGGCGAAAATATTAATTATTTAAAAAAAACTGGTCGATTTATTTGTCCCCATTTTTCATCTCATGTATTCATCTAAATACCATGAAACATTCCGTTGCTATAGCTCTGTAAAGTACCAGAGCCTACTTGGCTTGAAGAAATAAATACGCGAAAGGCAAAAGGCTTCTAGATGACAAGAGTATAGTTTTGTGTGAATATTCTCAAAGCTTTTTTAAACAAATTCATGATTACTTTAATTCGCAACACTTTAACTTTGAAAATTGATTAGCGAGAGGTGATAACTAATTCGATATATGATAATAAGAAATAAAAATAATTATCTGTAGTGGTTGTTAGTAGGTTTAATTTCAATTAGTTAATGCTTGCTAAATAAAGTGATGTTTTATAATAAAATATAGCTCATCTATACGAATTCAAAAGTTATTTTATTTCATATTTGCACATTGAAAAAAAAAAGGTAAAGTAATTGGTATTACTCTACTTCCAGCGCACTGCCGTTTAAAATGCATTGTGTGCAGCATATTCTTGTAATTCAATACTTCGTCAGTATTAGCTAGAAGAGTAGTCGTTTTGATTGGTTCTGCAATAATGAGTGTTTTAAAGTATTTACTCAACTATAATAGAGGCATACAACATTTTCAGTATTCTTTCTTTTTTTAATGCCTTATTTATATTAACGTCCTGGCGAAGTTTAGCTAATGCTACTCTACCACTTAACCAGGACGGCGAGATGAGTTACGGTCACCCATCCAAGTGATGGACTCGCCCGGCCGCGCTTAACTTCGCCGATCGAGTCCAGTCACTGAAACCGGTACCGTACCTCACCTATAAATATCGTGAACTAAACGTGTGTTTTAAAGTTTCAAGATTGTAGCAATTTTTTTCTTCTCCACTCAATGGCAAATTATAATATATTGTTGATTATTCAGTTTGTTATTTTACTTAATTTTCGATTTTTTCGATTTTTTTTTTTGCTTGAATTAGAATCTGTAGTTGTCCTCTTCATTGCCTTAACCCGATTAGCTTTAAAATTACTGAAATTCATGCGAATTACAGTGCAAACAGGCAAAGTGTGGAAGTTTCTGACAAAAATTGACAAAACTATGTCTTTATTAAAAGCAAGTCATGAAAATGAAATGCCTGGTTCATAAAAACATACATTTTTGTTTTTCTGCACGGCGGATATTGATCCTTGATTCACAAAAAAATATGATAAAACATTATTTTATCTACAGTGGATTTTGATTCAATTCACAGAAAAATCTGATAAAAATGATCTAAACAAAATATTAAATTATGAAAAATATGTATTGTAAAAATTAGTACCCAGTATAACAAAACATCTCGGAAAAGTAGGTATACATATAATAAAAAAAAAAAATCTGATAAAAATGACCCAAACAAAATATTAAATTATGAAAAATATGTATTAACCCCCATAATAACAAAACATCTCAGAAAAGTAGACAAATAATAAAAAAAAACGTACTTTTACCTAGCAATTCATTTTGCAAGTCTCGTTCATAGTCGGTCTCCATAAAATTAACCGAGCAAATCCTACTTGTATGAGTTAAATTTATTATACCTTTTGTTTATCCATTCACCTCTTATGGTTTTGGACATCAGATTTTTAAGTTTTGGAAAAACGTGGAAAATAATATTTTGACCGTAGATTTCTTTGTACAATACGTGTTATAAAGTCATACACTGCACACCTTGTTCCCGGCATTTTCTTCACTTCTATATGAATGATAACAATATATAAATCTAACGCATCAATTATAAAGCTTTTTTTACCTTCTATAATATATAGAAAGTCACCACAGAACACTAATAATAATAATAATTGTCTTTTGAATCATATAAAGGCTCAAAATAGTGAAAACAATAGTATGTCCCGTCTCTGCACACAATTTCACTAATCAAGAATGTTTTTATAACTCAAAGAAACGTATAAAACACACACGAAGATGTAAACATGAGATTTACAAAGAAAAACCAGTAAATAAGTAACTTAACAATCAAACCACTAAACATACAGAGACAATGCCGTCAGAAACGTAAACAACAGATTTAGGTCTCGCCGTAGCGTCACAGCTTTGCTGGTAAGTGGCGAACGTTGCAGCATAGGGAACTGGCTATCTTCCCTCCGTTTACGGTTCTTGATACAAGTCTATATCTTAACAGAATTTCAAATTAAAATAAGGGACCATTCCAAAAATGGACTATTTTTGACCCGCTCAGAGCTCAGTTTCGCTAATAAAAGTATTTTTATTTGGTTAATTCTACAAGGAATCGATTTTAATAAATTTTAGCTTCTACTATTAAAATGGTGCCATTTTTAGTTTGATTTGGACTTTTATTATGTTCTAAAATTACTACTGAAAGTTGACAAATGCCTCTCCATCAGTTGGTCTAGATGTACATACGTATGGAAACACTTTACAGATGGCAAAAAAATCGAGTGGATCCGTTAAGGATCCACGGCTAAATCACGGCACAAAAATTGTAAATTTTATCGTTCTTATTATGTTGATTATGTTCTCCACGGTAAGGCCTATACCAACATCAAGCGCTATACTTGTGATTATCCTTAATAATAATAGTGGGCTGCTGTTCACACGTGGCAGCCGTGAAACATTTTTTATTTTATGCTAGGTATCTCCCTGGAACAATTTGGCCAACAGAAATGTTGTCAAAAATGATAAAAAGACCCGCGGACCAACTGGACATTTATTTATTTTACACTAGGATGCAGCAGTCTGCTTTTGATGAAACTTTTACCAGTTTATTTACATATGTATTGCTATATTTAAGAATTTTTCTAAGGTGGTCACTCTGATGTAACCCTATAAAAACCACCTTTGAAAAAAAAATTTAATAAATAAAAATATTAATAGTTAAGCGAGATAATTGAAAAAATATATTTAACTTTCTTCATAATACTCCCTACAATAACGTTTTTGGTTCATCACTCTACCTACCTCTATTCAGAGAAAAAAGTTTAAAAGATACATCTTAAAATACATACTTTTAACATTACTCAGTAATGTTATGGGATAGGTAAGAAAAAACTATATAAAAATAGTAATATAAATGAATAACCTAATAAACAGAATAATAGTAGTTATCATATATTCGGTTCTGGGCACACATTTCATATGGTTGTTATGCTAGACCCTTTGTGATACTGCGGAATTTCTTTTGTTTTCATGTTTGTTTTCCTTTCGGAGGATATATTAGTCATCTCCAAAATATGATCGGAATTAAAACAATATGGAGCTTTATTAGACAATATTTAATTTTTTTGTGGTTTAAATTGGTTCAAAACTTTCCTTAGTTTATTAGTTCAACCACAAAATAATAAACTTAGACACATTTATTTGTCCTTTTCATGTAATTGTCTTGCCAACCCGCTGCCAGAGGCGTAGTAAATTATTAAAACTTGATTTTAAATTGACATTTCTGGTTCTAATAATAGTGAAGGTCGAGGAAATTTTTTATTTTAACAATGTTTGGAAATGTAATTTTCATAGGTACATTGTACATCAGTTAAACACGTTTTGCATATTGCATAATGATTCGATTATATTGAATCATATTAGAAAAGACAGTCAATGAAAACATACAACTTGTGACATTAAAGTGATCTAAGGATCTACACATCCATTATCTGAGTATCTTCGAAGCAAATCAATTTAACTGAATACTTTGCCTGGATATCTGAGTAAGTTGCTTTTGTTTTAAATTTGTAGTTTGCAGCTTTTGAATACATTCCCAAGTGAGAATTTAAATACCTACCTCCAAAATTCAATAGCTGTTAAGTCTAACTTAGGTAGACTAGTAGACCGAGTTATATTGGAAAATGTAGAAAACGTTGTGGTTTTATAATTGCTCTATGAAATTATCTTCGGGTGGTTGTTAATGTTGGCTTATAAATCTAATATGCTTTGAGGTCACTAACTTTTTAGTCGAACTTTCATAAATATAACTACTTGTTAGAATTTTAATGAATCTGGCAAAAACCTGTACTAAATCAGCCTGGGGCATAAAAAGATTTAGTTTACCTTTGTCCAGACAGACTATAGTGTTTTAAAATAGGTAGTTTCAAAGCTGTGGCAAGAAGTGTGAATTTCATGTGTCTGTGGGTGACGTGTGTACCTGGACATACATAGTAAACAACCTCCTAAAATCCAAAGCCGAGGCTGTCCAAAAAGAGTTACACATTTGAAAAGCGCAGATATCTATTACCAAGCTATTACTTCTACAAGAATACATCGGGGTACTTAAAGAGCAGTTAGTTTATGCATGTAGCTGCCTTTATTTCTAGCAGTCAAGCAATGTGAAATGGTGATCTATTCCAGATTGAACAAAAAATGTAATTTGCGTCTAATAAAAATGTTTTCTAAAAAGAATTTACTAACACTGAACCTTATTATGAACGGATGTGTAACGGTTCATTTTTTAGCCATTAATAAATTTCTATTAAAATCTGCTAAGTTACATTATTTTATATTTTTGTTAACAAAATAACTAACACCGCCATTGTTTTCAAGGCACTTTTAGCCAATCTAAAATATTGTGCGGGAATAAATGCTTCGAAGGCTAGACATATTTCTCCAATAAGAGAGCACAAATTTAAAATAATGAATTGTTATTGGTTTGTAATCTTACTCTCCACTCCCGCACATACCCATAATTCACTCTAGGTTTTCGGCACACTTTTCGTCGGGCCCTTGGCCCTGGAAGTCGTCTACCTGTGGTGTTACCTAATGAACTATTATAAGGCCGTCAGCAATAATGATTTGAGGTCGATTTTCGAGAAGTTTTTTCTCCATCAGATTTTATTGGATAGAATGATAGATTTAGGATAAATAACAATAAAATCAAGTGCATACGCACAGCTTTGGCTGGAAGACATATTCAAATGCACTTTTGTGCAAAAAAGTGCATTTTTTGCTATTTTTTCGGATTTTTCGATAGTGTTTCAAATATACTCGTTTAAAAATAATTAATATTGGCTAGAAACTTTTTATTTTATTATCACATAAACTCATTTTTGACCCTCCAGATGCAATTTTTAGCCCTTGATTGCATCCAAAAGTGCATTTTATGCATGCATAAAAAACAATAATTTTACTAATGCTTTAATATTAAATATATCTCGGAAAACATTTATACACGGGGGTTTTCATGGTCGCTGATTACGAATCTGACATGAAAATTGGAAAATTCAAAATGGCTGACCAGAAATCAGGGTTGGCATATTTAAAACAAAATGTTTTAAACAAAGTGTTTAAAACATGTTTAAAACATCGCACTGTGTTTCAAACAAATGTTTAAAACATGTTTAATACAAAATACTATGTTTTAAGCAACTGTTTAAAACATAGTTTAAAACACAGTGCGATGTTTTAAATAAATGTATTGTTTTGGAGTTTGTGGAAAAGCAAGAAAAGTGCCGATGATGGTCCATTCCGATAAATAATTCCGATATAGTGGTCACGTGCGCTAAACTGAGCATTTTATTTGCAGAGCGCTGTAAAATCCGTTTAAGAGCGCCATCTAGCATCAACTAGTAGTAGCAGACATAGTGTGCCTGACACCATTTAATTTTAGTTGAATATAGTTTTAAACGTTTTAAACCTGTTTTAAACAAAAAAAAACTATTCAAAACAAAAAAAAAACTGTTTTTTTGTTTAAAATGAAAAAAAACTTTTTTTTTCAACCCTGCCAGAAATGGCGCGAAATTTAAATAAAAAAGTGCTTTTTTCGCGTTTTTAAAATGAAAATATTTATAGGATATCAAATAAGATACAAAGTATTTTATAGATAAAAAAAATGTTTTATTTTTGTTAAGGATAAAATTTATTATATTTACAATGCATGTACACATCAGTTATTAAAATTTTACAAGTTTGATGGGGGTTCACCATCTGAAGACTCACTGCTGTCTTCACGTACATCATTGTTGTCAATACACTCTGGTTCATCTTCTTCTTCATTTTCTTCTACATCCCTAAAACAAGAAGGTTGTACTTCAACTTCTATTATTTCAGGTTCAGCTGATTCTAGAGGTGTGAAGTCATCAATTAATTCGCTATTTAAGCAATCATTCCCCTTAAATTTTTTGCAATGTTTACTGCACTTTAATCCAAGCTCCTGCAGCCTGTCTGCAATTATTTTTGCACGAACATATGAAGTTTTTCAGTACACTTTCAGGAATCATGAGCTGGTCAGAGAATACTGGTTCTAAAATATTTTCAACAACATCTGAAAATATTTTAGAACCGTGCCTATCCCGTTATTTGAACAGACAAACAAAATTGCTTTCGCGAGTGCGTCGTACCTTCCCTTAGCAACTTATGTAGATATTTATTACTTAGTACCTGTAAAGTAATATTATGCACGAGCACAGTATTTTTATATACGTAAATTTTAGTTAAATATGCTACTAAGCATTTCATTTCATTTCCTTTATAAATACCGTTGCTTACCTTACCTTAATATTTATTTATTGATTTAAAGTATCAAGACATGCTGTTTATTAGAAATGTATTATTAAACGATTTCTTATAGTAACATTACGCTGGCCCACTAAGTATCCATTTTAGAGTATGCCTTGTAGTTTTTATGTACTGTGGCCTTTTACCAAGCATTATCGCCTTACATTTTTAGATTACCGTGTAGCATTACTTTTTCCGTCTGTCTGTATCTCTGTGTACTATTCATTTTGTATGATCCCAGTCTCACGTCCTTACTTTCTGCCCTAGTCTTATGAACTTAAGGCACAAACACTTTGGTTTTCAAGTGCTGGAGGAAATAAGGATGCCCCATATGGATCAAACAAAAAATATAATTAATTCCCAGTTTGTACTTTTTGTAATAGGTCTGTAACGTTTTTTCAATAAAGTAATACTTTTCGAGATACTTAACAAAAGCCGTTTGGAAATACCTTTTTTTTAAGCTAAAATCGCAATTTTGAAGAAAAACTATCAATTTATGTGAAAAATTGCATAGAACCTTTTCTTCTTAAAACTGATTCTACTTCAGCTCCAATAAATATATACAGCGTGTCGCACTTTTCATGGAGCCACCCTCATATCTCGCCCATCTGATATCCGAATATTTTGAAATTTTGGTGGTGAATATATACCTAAAAAATGAGTCTTTAGACGTAACCACATTTGATTTTAGTCAGAGGCGTTCGATTCTAGAATGGAAAAAGGGGGTCGATTTTCGAAAAAATATATTAGCGATTCTTTCATTAAAAAACTAGAGAGATATTCTTAATCAGCACCTTTATAAACCCCTTTGTACAAGATTACATCATGGTGGGTTCAAAAGTGTTTGAGATAGGGGCCGTCAAAAAAACAATTTTTTCAACTAAAAATAATTTTTACCTGTAAAACGGATTCTCAAATGAAAAAATGTATTCTTAATTTTTTGTTCAGAATAATGTATTGTGCTAGTCTGAATTGATTTTACAATAAAATAATTATTTATTTAATAAGGCAAGAATTCTAATTCGTACATGCTTAACATTTTTGTAATGAATAATCTTCAAAAAAGACCTAAGTAAGCCATGAAATCAAAAGTTATTGCGAGTGTCAATTGGTTTTATTTATTTATTTATTTATTTATTTATTTTAGTTTCATTTATTTTATTTTTTAATTTTTGCCTTATTCAAATAAATAATTATTTTGTTATAAAATCAGTTCAAACTAGTACAATACATTATTCTGAACAAAAAATGAAGAATAATTTTTTTTCGTTTGAGAATCCCTTTTGCAAATAAAAATTATTTTTAGACCAAAAAAATTGCTTTTTTGATGGCCCCTATCTCAAACACCTTTGAACCCACTACGTTGTAATCTTGTACAAATGGGTTTCTAAAGGTGCTGATTAAGAATATCTTACTAGTTTTTTTCTAAAAAAATCGCTAATACTTTTTTTTTGAAAATCGACCCCTTTTCTACATCCTAGAATCGGACGCCTCTGACTAAAATCAAATGCGGTTACGTCTAAAGACTCAGGTATATATTCACCACCAAAATTTCAAAAAATTCGGATATCAGATAAGCTAGATATGGGGGTGGCTCCATGAAAAGTGCGACACGCTGTATATATATATTTTTAAGTGCCACCCCCTGAGAGGGGGTGGCACCCTATAAATTAGCAAGCCCCCGCACAATATAGAAACTTTTCTGTGAAGCATTTACTATTATACTGCCAAAAATGAACCAAATCCGTTCAATATGACATTATTCCGAAGTTTTGCATATTTTTTGCCTCGGTACTGTACTAATAGCTCTAACGGAAAAGCCTTATACATCATCTCCAAAAAGGTATTATAAAAATTAATAAAACTAGCCTCATAGCCCAGATTTTCAGCCATAAAACTCCACTTCTCTTGCGATAGCAAATATTTGAAATAATTTTAAATTGTCTACGTTATTAAAAAATTGTTTCAGTTGATAAGCCCTTGTTTCTTCATAGTGATTGAAGTTGCAACAGAAAGTAACTAATTCATAAAATTGAATAAAATGATCAGATATACATCCCAATATATGATTAATGAACTCAATAAATTTTTATCAACATCAGAAAAAATGTTGTCAATGATTGTTTTCGATTTCCCTTGTATACGTGTAAAATCAGTAATGCATTTATACAAACCAAAACAGCCAAGAATGTTACATACATTTTTAGCGTTAATATCTTCAACACAATCGTCAAAGTTGGAATTAAAATCACCACAAAATAAATGGGATACATTTCAAGGGTTACTAAAGTTACATTGTGGCTCTCGAATAAACTAATGCTTTTGATATAGATAGTTTTAATTAAGTTTCCCTGGCATGTCTCCTAAATTTATAAATTTTCTGACTTTTCCCTGATTCCAGAATTAAAATCTAATTCCCTGACTCTTAGGTTTTCCCTGTTTTCCAGAAAGTAGAGTAATGTATGTATAATGAACAAAATACAAAGTTATTGACTTTAAAGCAATATGTGTATCACTAAGTAGAAAAATCCACAAAATAGCTGGGTAAAAATGTAAACAAGGAAATATTCGAATTTTCTTCAATAAAAAAATTTAAAAAAATTAAATAAATCATGATTTTTGAATTTTTTTATCTAAATAAATATTTGATTTTTTTAATAAAAATCAAATTTTGCCCAACCCTGAGTTTAACAAACATAAGTGGGCGACACTGGACTCGTTTCGGAATACTTTATACCAGCGGTGTACTTCTTTTGTTGGCAATAAAAATTATCATTTATGATTCGTTAATTATTATGAAACGTAATAGTTATACAGTACTTATTAATCCTTATTTTTTAAGTAATAGCTGCTTTTCATCCCAAAGTTCGTGAGATGTGAACGAGTGGTCCTAAAAGTTTTGTATACGATTTAAGTTTTGATCAAAGCGTGCTGCTGTATTATACCGAATACATTCTGCATATATTATTTAAGGGTGAGTGACCTAGTGCAAATTTAAGTAATTTTTTAAATTTAATTAAAAAAGGAATATGATTGAAAAGTGTCCAGAATTAATAATGTTCTACGGACGTTTAAAAGTGAATTATTTTTTGTTTGCTAATTTAGTAAAAAAATATTCTTTATAGATTTTTATAAACAGCAGAAAAAGTATATGGAACAAAACACGTTTAGAATAGCTTCTTCATAAAGAACAAATACTTTTGTGTCAAGAAATAATAAATTTGTAATAAATTTTATTTACAACAAGCTTTTTATTCCTTCCTACAAAAGTATTTCTTTTATATGAAGAATTTATTTCTTTGTGTGCCATTATATTTTTACCTCCATAAAAAGTTCATTTCAGGTCTGATTTAGATTGTTTTTTTTTTATAAAATTTATCTTTGAAAAGGTCATTCTTGCGATACATTAAATTCTATAATTTATAAAACATAAAAGGTTGACCTACTGCTTTCGTCTTTGTGGGTGGAAAATGTTGAAATCTTATTAGCGATTTTTTTATTTCAAATCTGAGTACAGGGTGGATGGAATTTGAGGTTCTAAACGTTCTAAACCGCTGCCCAAGGAATCACTACTTCCACATCCAGATTTTCTATCCAAGTCAATCATGGTGGGGGTGGTGAGATGGGGGTGGATGAAGTAAAAAAATATTTTGAGGTTTCTGGTTCTTGTACACACACTAAATCACATTTTTTTTATCCCCTTTAATAATGGGGTGGGGGTGGTAATGGGGGTGGCTAATGCCAAAATTATTTTGAGACCTTAGCTTCTCTTGTATATACTAAATACCAATTTTATGGACTCTTACCTGCTTGATTTACCTATTTAACAAGATGAAAATATAATCAAGTTCCAGATCTCATTAAAGTATACATCTGTACCAAATTTCAAGTCAATATCTCAAACGGTTCCAGAGTAAACGTGCGCACAAAAAAAAGTTACAGACAGAAATTTTTTTTCATTCGAACTTAAAATCTCGACGTTTCATGGCATTCTAAGCCTATTTTAACAATAAAAATTTTTTAAAAAAAATTTGTCGTTACTATACTTTCACTGGATGTGGAAGTAATAGACAAAAACTAATATAGGTGTCCTGAGCTCGATTTTCGAGAAACAAACAATGGAGCAAACCGCGATCGTCTATCTTTTTCGACTACGCAGCTACAGAGCGTTTTTGGAAAATTTTTCATTTTTGAATGACCTCTATATCTCATATTACCAAGTGTCGCATCGAAAATCGAGTAACACATTCTTAAGCCACTTCTTTGAGTAGAATCCGTTGCTGATAAGAACAGAATTATGCATGCCTCAGTTTTCGAGATGTAGACATAACTTGTGCTTTTTTTAAATGGAACACCCTGTAAATTATTTCATTATTCGATCACAAATTAAATTAGCTATCCCACGATATATCATATGTCATATTTATCTCTAGAAAAAGTGGTTAATTTTCGAAAAATTTAATATATTTGAAAGAATACCTTCTTTTGGATTTTTCCGAGAGAAATAAAAATTCTGGAATTGTCAATGAAATTCGACTGCTGCACGGGATTGTGTAAAAAAATCGGATCTAAAATAAACTTTTTATGTGGTTGGTTTCAAGCAAAATAAGACACACTGTTTATAAAGCAATAGATTCTTAATTCAAACCATTTTTTTATCCGTGTAATAAATGAAAAATAAAAAAAGAAAATCTATCTATTAAAATAATAATTTCCATCTTTGCATTCTTTTGATATTATACTAAGAATAAAGACTTTAAAATTAATTTATTTACAAAACACCTATATAGTCAATATCATTTTACTTCCACGTCCAGTGGAAGTATAGTAACGTAGTAGTGTAGTATATATAGTCTGTCGGTATGTCTGTAACTTTTTTGTGCGCACGTTTACTCTGGAACCGTTTATGATATTGACTTGAAATTTGGTGCACGTATGTACTTTAACGAGATCTAGAACTAGATTATATTTTCATCTTGTTCCGTCGAAGGGTTGGGGTGTAAATTGGGGTAAATTTGGGGTAAATGGGTAAATCAAGCAGGTAAGAGTCCACGAAATTGGTATTTAGTATATACAAGAGAAGCTAAGATCTCAAAAAAAAATTTTGGCATTAGCCACCCCCATTACCACCCCTACCCCCTTATTAAAGGGGATGAAAAAAAATCGTGATTTAGTGCATGTACAGGAACCAGAAACCTCAAAATATTTTTTTACTTCATCCACCCCCCACTACCACCCCCACCCCACTACCGATGTGGGGTATCGTTTTATGGGTTTTTGGGGTAGAAGATTTCAAATATTATATTATTAAAGTTCCATAAACAATTATTTTCACATACAAAGTTTTTTCGTTGGGAATGACTTGGATAGAGAATCTGGATGTGGAAGTAGTGATTCCTTGGGCAGCGGTTTTTTAATATTTATACTTTCTCTGACAAGCCACATCTGGTTATAAGAGAGAACAAAAAGCTCTATAAGGAATTTATTTACAAAAATATATCTCAAACTTTTGTATTTAAGAGGACTCACCTTGAAGTTAATCTGTCACTTTATCTCTTAGAAACCGATTAGCCCTTGAAACGTCTTTCACCCTTATGGGCTCTTTAGAAAGACAAACCCACTCAAGATATCTCAATCGTGAATTAAGAAAGTTTCAACAAATTTCACAAAAAATGAAGTTTTTTAAATTGTCAAATGTTTGACAGGCAAAGTAAAGTATTGATAGATAAAAAAACCGCTGCCCAAGGAATCACTATTTCCACATCCAGATTTTTTATCCAAGTCACTCACAGCGAAAAAATTTTGTATGTAGAAATAATTGTTTATGGAACTTTAATAATATAATATTTGAAATCCTCTACCCCAAAAACCCATAAAACGATACCCCACATCGGTAGCGGGGTGGGGGTGGTGATAGGGGGTGGTAGTGGGGGTGGATGAAGTAAAAAAACATTTTGAGGTTTCTGGTTCTTGTACACACACTAAATCACAATTTTTTTCATCCCCTTTAATAATGGGGTGGGGGTGGTAATGGAGGTGACTAATGCCAAAATTTTCCTTGGGACCTTAGCTTCTCTTGTATGTACTAAATACCAATTTTATGGACTCTTATCTGCTTCATTTACCTATTTTCCCCAAATTTACCTCAATTTATCCCCAACCCTTCGACGGAACAAGATGAAAATATAATCTAGTTCTAGATCTCGTTAAAGTACATATATGTACCAAATTTCAAGTCAATATCTCAAACGGTTCCAGAGTAAACGTGCGCACAAAAAAAGTTACAGACAGACCGACAGACAGAAATTTTTTTTTCGCTCAAACTTAAAATCTCGACGTTTCGTGACATTCTAAGCCTATTTGAACAATAAAAATTTTTAAAAATTTTTTTGTCGTTACTATACTTCCACGGGATGTGGGAGTAATAAATATAATTCACTAGTGCCTACCTACACATATTCTATGAATATTTTAAAGTGAATTATTTTCAAGAGCTAAGCGATTTCTAAGAATGAAAGAGTAATTTTAAGGTGAGTTTTTTTAAATATAAAAGTTTGAGATACCTATATATTTTTGTAAATAAATTCATTATGCAGCTCTTTGATTTCTAGCACAACCAGATTAGGGATTGCAATTTACCGGAAGTTTTAATAACCGGTAATCGGTAAATAAAAATGAAAATAACCGGTTAACCGGTAATTTTTAGAATGGATGATTAGGATGGCGAAAATGGCAATTGTCTTTTTCCATGTACAAAATTATCTAAATTTAACAAAAAACATTTTTATATACGTATATTTGATATAATGAACAAACAAAAGGTTTTTTATCAACAGTAAAATCACAAGAGCTTTTTTTTATCGGATAAATTTCTCTTTGTAACGAAATAATTTTGCCAATCAGTGATTTTATGAGAAAAACTGACATGAAAAAATCGCGAAACCGGAGGTCGAGCGATTTTGTCAAATGTCAGTTTTTCGAGCAAAATTACTAATTGGCAAAATTTTGAGTTAAAAAGAAATTTATCCATAAAAGAAAAGCTCGAGTGTTTCTTGGCAAGATAAATTAACGACAGAATATGTGAACGAATGACAACAATAATTATCTTTATTTATACAATTATTTCAAGGAACAGTTATTAAAAACACAGTTGTTATAAATTGTTTGGTTTGGTGTACTGATTTCAATATTCTCTTCTCTAGTTTCCACACATGTCGAATATTCGTAAATTATAGCTGACAGTACAGATTTTAAAGTGACGTACGGCTACTAGATGTACTCTGCTTTTGAGGAACAGGCATTTTTATTGGTGATAAAAAACGATGCACCTTTTTTTATCGCTGTCAAAGTGACAAACATGTGGCTGTCAAATAGACTTTTTTATATAGGCGTTAATTTATCAACAGTAAAATTACAACTTTTTTTATCGGATAACTTTCTCTTTGTAACGAAATAATTTTGCCAATCAGTGATTTTATAAGAAAAACTGACATGGAAAAATCGCGAGACCGGAGGTCGAGCGATTTTGTCAAATGTCAGTTTTTCGAGCAAAATTACTGATTGGCAAAATTTTGAGTTAAAAAGAAATTTATCTGTAAAAGAAAAGCTCGAGTGTTTTTTGACAAGATAAATTAACGACAGAATATGAATGTGAACGAACAACAACTATAATTTATTGAAAATAATTATAATTTTCTCAAAACGACTCATATCGTACAGTATAGTTTCCACAATACTTAAAAATTATGGCTGACAGTACAGATTTCAAAGTGACGTGCGACTACTAGGTGTACTCTGCTTTTGAGGAACAGGCATTTTTATCCGTGATAAAAAACGATGCACCTTTTTTTATCGCTGTCAAAGTGACAAAAAAGTGACTGTCAAATAGACTTTCTTGTATAGCAGTTAATTTATCAAAATGAAAAAATATAAATGAAATAAATTTAAATAAATAATTATTCTGTAAATAACAAAAATATCCACTTAAATAACAAAAATTATAAAAATAAACTCAAATAGGGCATTTACTGAATACCTAATCTAAAAATACAATATTTTTTAAAAATAGCCTGTTAAAAGGGTTAGTTTTTCAAAGCTATATATGTTAGTCGTCTGATATTTGTGCATAGAATACCACCAGCTGAAGATGCCCTTCCTTAATCGATATTGGTGGGTCGATAAGTTAATAAGAATTGGTAATACCATACTTCTAAATGTATTCCACGGATATTTGCGGCAGTGAAATATTCAATTTTCTGTCGTAAGATATTGTCAATGTTTCTCTTGTATTTCTTGAGGCTTGGTGTTTACTTTTTATAATATTATTTATTTATTGTTAAAAGTGCTCGGTGTTAGGACAGTCACTTTGTATTTAGTGAATACTAGTCAGTGACATAAATAGAAACGTTGAATACGTGACATTTCGTAAGTTCAGAATTTACCGAAATAACCGGTAAAAAATTAAAATAACCGGTAATTATCGTCATGTGTTTTTTATCCTAATAACCGGTTAACCGGTAATGCAATCCCTAAACCAGATTGGGGTTGTCAGAGAAAGGGAAAAATTAAGAATTGATATTTCAATATTTATATTTCTCTATTTGAATCCGTGGTTAAAATTCTGAACATATAAACTTATTTCTTATTTTTAAGATATTAAAAATTTCTTTTTGTCGCCGTTGTAAAGCACGTTCAAAAAACTGCAATTTAAGAAAGAAAAGTCTTATGGTGCAGTTGAATTGATTTTTTTTGGCGACAACATTCCACCTCAAATTTTATTGTTGATTCGTATGTATTAGGACCTCCTCGTTACGAAAAAATATTTGTGCCCAAAAATTCCTTGGGCGTCAAAAGTTATATGCACTTTTTGACGCGCTTTTGAGGATTTTCAACTTATGTGTCTAATATATTTTGTACTAGTAACCGGATGGGGATTTTAAAAATACTGGCTTATTTGAAATAAAATTCTTAAAAAATATGTAAAGGAAATAATCATGCCAATGCTTCTTCTACCTTTAATGAGTTGGCTATCGATGGTGAATGCGGTGAAATTATGGTGTGTTTAAAAAAAAAAATGTGTTTTAAAATGTGTTTTAACCGCCTTCCATGTCACCTCAGTGACCCTCTTAAGTCTAGTAGATCTAGATTTGTCTGAGTAAAGGAGAGTATATGACAGTAATGAAACCAATATAGTATATTTCATTTTGTTTCGATGAAAATTGAGTGAAAAAAGGAGAGGTCAAAGAAAATACATTTTTAAAAATTGTAAAAATGCACTTCTTTTGAAAATTAAAAAGAAATTAACTCTATCCCCTAAAAGTACATAAAATAACGTACCATGGAAAAGAAATAAAAGTGACGTAAAATGCCTGCTTGATAATTGACGAAGAATTCAAAATTTTATTTCATCCGCCACCTTTGACCGTTCTATTTGACATACGACGTCTGCGATTGGTGCATTACATTTGACCATAAATTAGTTTTATTTTTGCCAACTTTGGTGAAATTACTCCTTATAGAAAACATATTAAATTTTGATTTTTTCGGCTATTCTTGGTGTTTTTTTATTTTTTTCCAAGATGGCGGATTGACCAATACATATCGCACAAGTCTATATTTTTTAAGAATTTTATTTCAAATAAGCCACTATTTTTAAAATTCCTATCCGATTACAACTACAAGATATATTAAGCAGATCGTTTATTAATAGAATTGAAAATCCGTGAAAGCGCGTCAAAAAGTGTATATAAGTTTTGACGCACTCGAAATTTTTGGGCACAAATATTTTTTTCGTAATCAGGAGGCCATAATACATAAGAATCAACAATAAAATTTCAGGTGGACTGTTGTCCCCGAAAAAAATTAAAATAAATCAATTCGACTGTACTAGAACAGAACCCGAGATATTAGAATAAAAACGAGACAAAAACGCATTTTTCAAAATTAAAAAATTGCCAAGAAACTTTCACCTCCCAGATTGGACAAAACTTTACTGTAACTACCTGATAACATACGAACGCAAAGGATGAATTCTTTGGAGACTTCTTCAACATTGCAAAAACAACAACTTAAGCAGCTCAAAAATGACAAAATTAAAAAAACTTTGAAATTAGTAAAATTCACATCTTTTTCTGTTCATTAGCTAAAAACCGCTGCCCAAGGAATCACTACTTCCACATCCACATTTTCTATCAGTCACTCACAACGAAAAAATTTTGTAAGTGGAAATAATTGCTTATGGAACTTAATAATATAATATTTGAAATCCTCTACCCCAAAAACCTATAAAACGATACCCCACATCGGTAGTGGGGTGGGGGTGGTGCTAGGGGATGGTAGTGGGGGTGGATGAAGTAAAAACATATTTTGAGGTTTCTGGTTCTTGTACACACACACTAAATCACAATTTTTTTTCATCCCCTTTAAAAATGGGGTGGGGGTGGTAATGGGGGTGGCTAATGCCAAAAATTTTTTTGAGACCTTAGCTTTTCTTTAATATACTAAATACCAATTTTCTGGACTCTTACCTGCTTAATTTACCTATTTACCCCAAATTTACCCCAATTTACCCCCAACCCTTCGATGGAACAAGATGAAAATATAATCTAGTTCCAGATCACGTTAAAATACATACGTGTACCAAATTTCAAGTCAATATCTTAAACGGTTCCAGAGTAAACGTGCGCACAAAAAAAAGTTACAGACCGACAGACAGAAATTTTTTTTTCGCTCAAACTTAAAATCTCGACGTTTCATGACATTCTAAGCCTATCTGAACAATAAAAATTTTTAAAAATTTTTTTGTCGTTACTATACTTCCACTGGATGTGGAAGTAAAAAATCGACCGACATTATAAAAATCGATTCATTCCTGGAGGCTACCCAAAACTGCCAACAAATGTTTGTATTTCAATATACGTTTTTCGTCGTCTGACCACTCTGACCCCAACTACAAGCTATCTTAACCACATACAGACGGAGAAACTAACCAAAACACTTTATTTAAATCACTTTTTTGTATTCAGTTTAAACCAAGCAATTCCACTAAATGTTATTCAGTTTTATTTACATTTATACACACATTAAATCATTTACTTTCGACGGAAAAGTGCAATTTCGTTAAGTATGAAATAACTATTGGTAGTTGGTGAGAAAAATAATATAACGACTGCTGCTTGTGCTTGTAGCATTATCGTAAAAATTATAGGCGAACGTTGATAACAGCTGTGTTATGTCGAATGATTGCGAGGAAAATATTCCGCAATATTATTTATATTCTTAACAACGTGTTATAAGTGTGCGAATTTATTTATTGCTGGATAATAATTAATTTACTATTTCGTAGTCTTTGGAAGTTCATGACAGGTACGTATTTTGAGTACTTATATAAATATAAAATATCTATAAGGTGTTCTCTGTAGTTAAAGAAGTGTACATACATTGTTGTCTAACATGTAATATGACGAAGTAATTCAGTTTTAGCCCAGTCAATATTTATCTCCAAAAACTTGCAAAATGAATATTTTTTTAACAAGTTCGTGATGGTATATAGAATAATATCCTGAAAAGTTTACATTTCGCTCGGATGCAGAACATAAAAAAAAAAGTGAAAAGAAAATTTTTTTTCATCCATTTTCTCAAAATTTTGAAATTAAGTCAAACTAGGAAAAAATAAAAAGTACAGATGGATACATCACGTATTTATGAACAAAAAATGTCCAAACAAAATTTATAGCTAAAGCCACCGTTTCCATTTTTATCCCAGATACTCTATTTAAGATTTTTAATTCCTTTTTGCCTTCAACCTTAGTCCTTAATGCGCCACTAGAAAAAATAAGTTATCCTTTCAGATCCTAAAACGTGATAAAACAGTCCTAAACATAAAAAAATAATAATGAAAAGTTCCGTTACACACAATACATAATCATTATTATTCTTAAGTGCCGCGCGCGTACGTTTCGACAATTCCTCCATACTAAAAAATTCGTAACTAGCAAACTATTGCTAATAATGGAAATATTTTTTTTTCTAAAAACTTTTTTAGTCTATTGACTTCATTTTCTTCATAGCATGTTACACAAAATTTTCAAAAACAAAAAAGTTCCTCGCTTAGTGAAAATTTGATGGCGTATTCTCTAAACTTTCAGGGTCATCTACATTTTTGGCATGTTCACATTTTTTTTTATTAGCAATCCTATGTATAGAAAGAAGCGCTTAAGTGTGTGTTTTATAACAAATAAAAGTGCACATCGATAGCTCAATTCATTTTTGAGATATGATAATAGATGTACAAAAAAACATGGTTTAAAAAAAAATAAATTTTACACTTTTTTTTAAATAAGAATATCTGTGACCACTAAAAAATATCGTATTTCGTGTTTTTATATGTAACATGATGTTGTCGGTAATACCCACTGTGTCTGATCTTGTTCTAAGCTGATAAAAAAAACGACTTTTTCGCTGCTCTAACAGACATTATAACCGCCATGTAATGGGGGCGAGATTAAGAACGGGAAAAATTGGATAACTCAAAGAACACGTTTATTTCATATAAAATGAATTTATTTAGATTTTTAGGGACAATTTCTATGAACCGTAAGAGTAGAGTAGAGCGTCCATGGAAGGTGATTTAAATCTCTGTCTTTACCAAATGGCGTATAGTTCAAAACGATACGAATTGTAATTTTTGAAGTACTTCAACCTTATATGTAAATGATTAAATGTTCAGGTAATGTACCAAAAGGCAGAAGGGGGCATTACTGCAATTTATGAAAACGTCCATGTTTGAACAGTGGGAAGTTTGTCGCCAAATGTACTTTTAAAATTACTTTTGCATTTAATTATGTTATAATTATCCCTTAAAGAAGGATTTTCCACAATCCAATTTTTAATGTACTGTTCAGGTATACCACTGATAATTATTGCAGAGGATATTTCTCAGTTTATTCTAAGCTTTAGAATAAGTCACACTGACGAGACATAGATATCCGAACACTTCTCTGCGAATGGTTTAAAGTTTGATATCACCGCCATTTGGTAAGTCGTAATTTTGTTTTATCTAAAGATTCGTCATCATGTATTATTATTTGTCATCGACTGTTTAAAAATGGCCAATCTGCGCGGTTTTTATTTTTTGCAATTTAAGAAATTGACCAAAAAGTTTCGACCCTACACTCAAAGAAATAGTATGGGTAAATTCAACAAAAAAAATGGTTAACTAACAATATCGTTAATTTTGTTAAACCAAACTATATTGATGGTATTTTTAAACAAGAGGTGATTGTTATTTTAATCAATAAAAAGTTGTCGTACAACAAAACAAACATTAACTTAAAAGATAGATGAATAAGACTATTATTTTGTTCGTCTGACTATTATTTTGTTGAATTCTGTCAAATTAAACTAGATAATAGTATATTTTATTTTTAACTATTATCGAATTGTAATTCTAACCCAGTATTAGTTCGCTGTATTATTGTACTTGGTAGACAAACCAATATTATTGTCGTCTTCTAGAAGTTCTAAAAGAATTACCATAAAATTTGCTTGCTTACCACGTAGTCTATTACAGAAATTATTCCCAGATGACGCCACATACAAATCACTGACAATAATCAATCATGCAGTATCTTATATTCTTATGAATTTATAGAAAATGTTTAAATTCTCTCAGGGATCATCGATATATTTGGATGGATCTTATAAACGATCTCTAATCTTTGATTTGGGTGGTCTGATGTCTCAATACTGAGATTTTGGCTAACCAAAAAAAAAACTTCTTCATGCAATAAAGTGTAGATCAACCTAAAAATTAGTTGGTGAACAAAAAACAAAGTCGTTGTACTATTTAATTGTAGACCAAATTGAAAATGGTTAGTGAACATAAAAAAATGTCATTGTACTATTTAATTTGTAACAAGAAGATATGATTATTAAACTACTATTTGTTTACGAAAACAAATAAAGTTGTATGACTATTCTTTTCTGATTGATTTAACTATGAAACTAGATAGGCGCGATTTCATATGCTCTTTTTGGTTGAATTTACCTATCATTTTCTTTGAGTGTAGTCTAGTTTTCTTCGCAATTTCATAACGAATAACGTGGCACAAAAATCACACATAAAACATTCAAAATTCCTGTGCCAGGTTCATGTGTAGTCTAAGGAGCTATGACCATATTTCTGAAAAAAATTACAAATGTATCTTGGCTAAAAATGTAACAACGCTGTGAACTCATTGTCTAGTTTGGTAGATAGGATTTTTATCCAGAAAAGCTTTATTACTTTTATGGAAAATTAGTGAAAATTCTGAAGTGTATAATTTAAATACATAGTTTAACTACCAATTAAGAATATCCCCTCTCAAAACAACATTGTATAAAATAGTTTTTATATTATAGTGAAGCTGTATTCTAAATAATGTGCCAGATAACTTAAATAACACAGCCCCACAAAAAGTTTTTGATCTGGATGACTGACGACTGACCAGGGCTGGCTCTAGGGGGGGAGGGGGGGGCAAAGCGGGCGGCAAATTCTTCAAATCCACAGTTAATCAAAAAATATAAAAAAGCTAGGAAACAATTGTTTCACTAATATAGTAATAGTAATGTTAACTTTATATAAATAATTTGTTATTGTTAGTTTTTTTTATATATAAAGTAGGTTACATGCATACATTCTATTTTTTTTTAAATTTCAATACTGTTGATTTTTTCAATTATCTTATTTTACCTTTTTTAAATACAGTAATCATATTGCTGAAAATCAAAAAATTGCTGTAAACCTTATAACTAAAAAAACAAACCATCAAGAATATTCAGTAGGTGACTCTTAAAATGTTATAAAAAATAATGAACTGAAAAAATAGGGTCAGGCGGGGTAAAAATAAGACAGACAGGTAGCGGGGTAAAAAAAAGACAAGGTGATATAAATTAAACTTAATTTTTTATTCAAGTTTGTTTTGTACATTCAGAACTGTTTTATGTTATCCAATCAGGTCCTATGCCTACTGTTAATGAGGGAAAAAATATTATTCGGTAAACTCTTTAAATCACTTTTTAAAAATTTTTGAACGCACCTTAGTACTTTTTTGGGGATTTTATGATTTTTCTATTTGCATTGTCCGTATTTGGCAGACGTCAACTAGAAGTGTCATACGTCATACTTCACATTTTGTGATCAAGTTTATTAATCTGCTAGTTTTAAATAATCAAAAATTTGATTTTAACGAAAAAATTAAAAGCGGAGTAAGCTTCATAATTTAGGAGAAGCTAGCCCTTCTGCAAGCCCCTTCTTGTTTAGTAAAAAATCTGAATAAATTACATATAAAAGAAAAAAACCCTCCTTTGTCTTATTTTTGCACTTCCATTTGCACGACGTCAATAAGAATGGGAATAAATCACGTGTCTTTTATTTACCCTCCACTGTCTTTTTTTTACCCCACTTGGAGGGTAAAAATGAGACACTGTTTATTTTTGTTTATCAATTAACGGTACTTTTTAGAAAAAAATATAGTTTTTCCTGTCCTTTTTACATATGATACCAATCTTTCATTAAATATGACTCGATTCTAAGCAACCTAAAAATTGAAAGATGTCATTTTGTCTCATTTTTACCCCGCCTGACCTTAATGTTATTTATATAAGAAAGGGGCGGCAAAATAAAACTGTGGGGCGGCAAAATACCTGGAACCAGCCCTGTGACTGACCATAGTATTCCTATGTATTTTTTGACGCTGAATCCGAATCCGAGGTCAAAAAAATTCGTATACCCCCAAATTTTTGCGCTACAGCCAAAAACAACCCCGAAAATGGGGTAAAACCGTCCCATACATCAGGATTCAATGAATGGATGTAAATGAATGGTGAAAAACATGGGAAGGGAAAATGTTTTATATTTAGCAGTCACTTACTTGAATATTGACTGGAAAACTACCCTTATAATATGCTGAAAACTCCCCCTGTACAAGCATAGAGTATATAAATGCCAATAAATTGCGAGAAATGTTAAAAGTTTTTATAGTTTGGAATACAGTACACGAATCTTACGCGTGTCTCAAACCACCCATATAACAGGGTGGAAACCACCCTTATATAAAAATAGACTGCGTGAATACCAATAGATTGTGGGAAATGGAGGAGTTTTCGATGTTTTAATTCCAGAACAGAATCTTGGGTGATCCTGTTCTACCTTATTCTTAGTCGGTACAAAAATTACCCCTATAATAGGGTGGAAACTATCCTTGTTACAGAATAAAGCACAAATGCCAATAAATCACGGGAAATAACTTTTTATAGTTTAAGTACAGAACATGAATCTGGAGTGACTCCCAGGGCACCTCGCTTACTCGTGACCCAAAATCTCTTCTATAAAGGGTGCATGCCAATAAATCGTGGGAAATGTTGGAGTTTTCATTGTTTCAGTTCCAGAATAGATTCTTGAGTGACGTTGATCTACCTTATTCTCACTTGGTCCCAAAATGATCCCTAAAAAACCACCCCTACATAATAAAATGTACATATGCCAGTTTTTCAATTTTTCTTCTCAGAATACCTTTTTTTCTCATTTTCAAATGATCTCCTCACTGGCTCTCTTTTATGTTCTTCGTGCGTGTCTCTTTTCATAGGCCAACAGTAGTCGGTCATCATATGGACATCTCACCTTTCTTGATACCGCTTCTCCATCTCCGAAATATCCTGGTGAGAGCGTTCGCCTTGCTCTTCATTGTATTTTCTAGATGGCGGACAACTGTTGGTCTATAAAAAGAGACACACACGAAGAACACAATAGGGAGCCAATGAGAAGATCATTTGAAAATAAGAAAAAAGGTATTCTAGGAAAAAAAGATTAAAAAAATGTTCATATTCTTCAGTCAAGCTGCATTTATTGCATGAAAAGGTTAATGCAGCTTGACTGAAGAATATGAACATTTTATTAATCTTCATTTTCGGGGTTGTTTTTGGCTGTAGGGTAAATGTTTGGGGGTATACGAATTTTTTTGACTTCGGATTCAACGTCGAAAAATATATAGGAATACTATGGTAAATTAAAAATAAATATGCTGAAATTTTATTGAATTTGTCATAGGTAATGTAGAAAGAATAATTCCCTATATAACTTATAACTAATTACATATAATTAAAATAATTTTGTTTATCTATTATTGTAGAGTTTAGTGGAAGAACAGTATTAATTGAACCACGTTCAATAAAAGGTAATTATTATTATTATCATTAGACTTTTTAAGACATTAACCAAAATATGTCGAACAGGCCTAATTTTCTTCGCAATTTCATAGCGAACAATCTGGTTTTTCTATGGCGATACGAGCTATACAACCAGACATTTAAGAAAAATGAAAAAAAATCTATTTTAAAAATTATTTTGTTTAATTTTCACCTCAATTTTCCTTTTGAATACTTTAATGTCTCGCTGTCTCTTTTCTGGATATCTAAAAATATTGTTTAGGCGACACTTTTGGCACAAAGCTTTGCTGTCTATAACTTACATATTAAAATAAAGTTCAGAAGCTAAATTTGAATCTTCTCCGCATTCTATAAGGCACATAATCATATCATATTTTTCACCATTACTAAATTGAACCATTTTTAACAATGCTCACTCACAATTAACTCACAAATTAGTTTTTGACATTTAAGATTATTTCGATTTTCTTTTTTTTACCATGGCCTTCTCAATAAATATTAGAAATGCGATAAATATATGCATAGATGTCAATGGAAGACAATTCGAACATTTATTGTAGTTTAGTTTTTCCTATTTTTGGCAAAATTATTTTATATTATAAGAAGTACTGTTGTTGCTGATAGTTTTCCATGGCCTCCTCAGAAATATATTAAATTTTTCGAAAATTAACCACTTTTTCTAGAGATAAATATGATATATCGTTGGGTAACTAATTTAAGTTGTGATCGAATAATGGAATAATTTACAGGGTGGTCTGTTTAAACACAAGTTATCTCGAAAACTGAGGCATGCATATTTTTTTCTTATCAGCAATGGATTCTACTAAAAAAAGTGCCTTAAGAATGTGTTACTTGATTTTCGATTCGACACTTGATAATTGAGATATAGAGGTCATCTAAAAATGTCAATTTTCCAAAAGCACTCTATAGCTCGGTAGTCGAAAAAGATAGACGATCGCGGTTTACGCCATTGTTTGTTTCTCGAAAATCGAACTCAGGACACCAATATTGGTTTTTGTCTATCTGCCATAGTTTTAGAGAAAAATCCCATCTAATTTGGTCCACCCGGGTACACCCATGTTCAATGGGGACAGAGAAAATTACAAAAAATAGCAAACGCTAGCTCTCTATAAAACTGCAATAATTTTTTCTGCAAATATAAAAATTTGCCAACTAACCAACCCCCCCCCCCCCCCCCACCCCATCCCCCTATCAGTCTTCAAAAAGTGTGCTAGCTTTTTTAAAAGAGGCCCACAACAAGCTATTGCCGTTCTTTACAATTAGAGACGCACATTATTTTAAATATTGTCTAAACGTTGGTTGTGGCATTTTCTTAATTTTTCTCTATTCTTATTGGGATGCTCTGCCACATGTATTCTTCTAAACAATGTCTGAAATCTACAAAATAATACAATTAACCAGTATTTTACTGGAAAATAACCTCTACGCCTGTGACTTTTACGTCAAAGGATCAGTTAGAGGGTGGTTTTGACAAATAATGAATAAGAACAAAAATATAAAAATGACGTATTTTGCTGACGTTTCGGAAAACGAATCTGTTTCCTTTCTCAAAGCGTATTATAATGTTTGTGGGCTGTGTATATTAAATACACAGCTTTAAGAATATATTTGTTATATTCAGTATCCATAGATACTTACTGCTTACACAGAACTGTTGATATGTCTAATTGATAGTTTTATTTTAAACAATGTTGAGTTTGTTAAGTTCTTCTTTTAACATCGGCAGCCAGGTTGTGCAAACATCTACAGAACAATTCGACACGCATTTATCCTCATTCAATAGTATTATAGCCGCTTCTTTAATTTTTCTTTTCTTGCTATCTGTCTCTTTTGTTAAAATGTTTGCCGAGTCCCAGTTTATTCTATGTCCGTTCTCCCAAGCGTGTTCGCAAATCTTCGATTTCTGAATCTCATTTTTTCTAATGTAACCCTTGTGCTCACCCAATCTAACACTGAATTATACCAAAATTTTTACGATTAAAAGTGCCCTTTCAAAATAAAAAGACCAGAAGAATTTTGAATAAAGCTAGCAAATCCATGGTTAGGGAAAGAATACAGTTCCATAGATACCAAAAGGCAGAAATAATTAAGAAAATCATAAATACAGAAAACGAATTATACAACAACGTTGTAGAACAGGATTTTGAATACATATGCCGGAATATCAGGTTTAGTTATGACAAGCATTTTAGTTCACAAAAAGGCACGCATATAAACAAATTTAGGAACCTAATACGAGAGAAGCAGACCAGGCAATTGCATAATATAAACAATAACCCTCTAATTGACAAGACTGTCATTAATATGTCAAATAGAGTTTTAACAATTTCAGATAAACTTGTCTTGTCAAAAGGTTTAAATTTTGCAATAAACCCAAAATCTGTCCCAAAATTTGATATAATAGCAGCTGTAGAGAAAACTGCTCAAAACATGCCAACAGATGATGCAAATGAATATCGCGTACGGGCAAAAATTGCTTTAGAAAAGCAATGTAAAATTAGAGACAATTTAAGTACAGAAGAGAAACAATCCATATCTTCCTTAAGAAGAGATGAACATATTAAAATTTTACCAGCAGACAAAGGTAATGCCACGGTTGTTATAGATAAAAATGTATATGATACAAAAGTCATGACATTAATCAATGAAGGACCTTACTCAAAATTAAACAAGGATCCCACAAAATCAATTGAGAGCAAAATATATAGAACTCTATTCAAGTATAAAAATAAATTTAATGACTTTGAACGAAGTAAGCTCACACCGCATCATAGCAAGCCACCTCATTTTTATGGTTTGCCAAAAATACATAAGCAAAATATTCCTTTAAGACCCATTGTTAGTTCCATGAATTCGCCATGCCATAATTTGGCAAAATTCTTACTTAATATTCTAAATCCATTATCTGGAAACACCGATTCATATATTAAAAATAGTAGACACTTTATAGAAAAGATTTATGAAAACAATATTCATGATACCCATCTGATGGTTAGTTTTGATGTAGTTAGCCTCTTTACCAATGTCCCAGTAGATAAAACTTTAGAAATAGTCAAGTGTAAATTGTTGAATGATAATAATTTGGAAGCTAGAACTAAATTAACTGTTAATAGCATAATGGAACTTCTAACATTATGTATAAAAAAGACTTACTTTCAGTTTGAAGGTGATTTCTATCAGCAAAACTTTGGTATGGCAATGGGGTCTCCATTGTCACCAGTTTTAAGTAATATATTTATGGAGGACTTTGAAACGAAACATATTCAAAATTGTATATATAAACCGGTTAGCTGGTGGAGATATGTTGACGATATATTTGCAATTTGGCCCCACGGAGTCGATTTGCTAGATAATTTTTTAGAAAATATAAATAATAAAGAACCATCTATTAAATTTACATTAGAAGTAGAAAATAGAAATGAACTACCCTTTTTAGATGTTTTAATTAAAAGAGTAAATAATATGGTTGAAACAAGCGTTTATAGAAAACCAACACACACCAACAGGTATTTGAATTTTAACTCAAATCAGTCGATGCATGTTAAAAAGGGTGTCATAAAATGTTTATATGATAGGGCCAAAATAATTTCTTCTAATGATGAAATATTAGACAATGAGAAGCGCTTTATAAAAGAGGTTCTTATAAACAATCAATACCCTGAAGCTTTTGTTGATAGAACTTTCACATATATAGAAAATAATAATCATGTACGACAAAAACCTGAACAACGGTACACGACGTTAATTCCTTATGTACACGGATTATCTGAAAAGCTACGCCGCATAGGCAATAGATTTGATATTAGGACGATATTTCAAACGGGCAATACATTGAGATCTATTTTAACAAAAACAAAACCGCTAAATCATGAGCAAAATTCAAAAAACTGCATTTATAGTATTCCGTGTGAGTGTAATAAACATTATGTGGGTGAGTCATCCAGACCATTCAGTGTTAGATTGGGTGAGCACAAGGGTTACATTAGAAAAAATGAGATTCAGAAATCGAAGATTTGCGAACACGCTTGGGAGAACGGACATAGAATAAACTGGGACTCGGCAAAAATTTTAACAAAAGAGACAGATAGCAAGAAAAGAAAAATTAAAGAAGCGGCTATAATACTATTGAATGAGGATAAATGCGTGTCGAATTGTTCTGTAGATGTTTGCACAACCTGGCTGCCGATGTTAAAAGAAGAACTTAACAAACTCAACATTGTTTAAAATAAAACTATCAATTAGACATATCAACAGTTCTGTGTAAGCAGTAAGTATCTATGGATACTGAATATAACAAATATATTCTTAAAGCTGTGTATTTAATATACACAGCCCACAAACATTATAATACGCTTTGAGAAAGGAAACAGATTCGTTTTCCGAAACGTCAGTAAAATACGTCATTTTTATATTTTTGTTCTTATTCATTATTTGTCAAAACCACCCTCTAACTGATCCTTTGACGTAAAAGTCACAGGCGTAGAGGTTATTTTCCAGTAAAATACTGGTTAATTGTATTATTTTGTAGATTTCAGACATTGTTTAGAAGAATACATGTGGCAGAGCATCCCAATAATAATAGAGATACATTATTTTGTTACAGTGACCGAAAAAGCGTTAACCCAGTCGCCCCACCTCCTCGCTTTCAGTAGTTAATAGCTCGAAAACGAATAAGGCGTTAGCTAATTACTTTGGAACACAAAGGAGTGCACAATGGGAGAGAAAAAAGTAAAAAAACAAGTGGAGGGGGGGGAGCAATTTAACTCACCAGTCCTTACGTACGAACATTTGCGTTATGACCGCATTATGACTTAATTTTAAAAAATTAGACACGGACAAAAATCAATAATAGTATAAACAATAATAATTTTTGCTCAATTAAGGTATAACCATTTGTGGCATACTCGAAATAAAAATCAAATAAACAACCGTATTATTATGAAAGATGTTACATGATAGTAATATGTTTGGTAAACATCTTTAATCTCTTATTTACAATGCAAATTGTAAAAACTTATTTAGAATTTTAACTATGCAATAAACTTTAATGTAAAAATGTAAATACTATTTCTTTATGGTAACGTGCTGAATCACTGTGAGTTTCACAAGATAAAAATGTCAGAGAATTCCCTTTCATAAGCAGACGTTGTTTGTACAAAAAAATATCTTTAAACGGCCTTTTGTTGTCATTCCTTTGTTATTTTATTACAAGTTTTTATTTAACTTGATTTGTATGTTAGCATATTTAGGTCAAATCTTACAAGTCAATTTTGAACAACTTAATGACGTCCAATTGAACTGAAATTTTGCATACACGTGTAGCTCTGGTGACAATACAATAATATGGTACCAAAAAGTGTGTTTTTTAGTTTTACCACTGTAATTCGGATAGTGTATTCACTCAGACGTTGCGTTCTAAGAAATGCCGGACGATCCGATACTTAATTAATTTTAAGTAAGAACGACTGGGAAAAAGCAGTTTATAGCCAAACGGCTGGCGTTATTAAACTGAAAAAAGATGTTCTTTTAAGTAAATGAATACTACACTTCTATTGAAGAACATTTTTAGCTAAAACTTGTTTATTAGGAAGATCTCTCTTCACATTGGCTAATAACTGAGGAAGAATTTTCTAGTATCTGTAGAGTTAAGATCTGAAAGTATAAAGGTGGCGTCCGAACGTCTATAAGACGAAGTATTTAGTTTAAATGTTAAATATCTCCGAAACTGTGGCCCTTACGTCAAAATCGGTAAGAACAAAAATGAAAGACTATTAATTAGGCTTTCTATTTCTATAGCAGAAAAAACAAAAGTTATGACAGAAAGAATGTACTTTTTCAATTTTTGTGTATACAAGATGATGTCACGAATCGGCGAAGCGCTTTGTACTGAAACCCAATCTTTAACATTGAATATCTAATGATTGGATATACTTATGAAGGTGAAATTTCAACAGCTTATCTAGATGATCTAATTCTATTGAATACCATAAAAAAATAACGAAAAGAAATTATCGGTAACTAGCCCATTAATAATAGTTCTGTATTTCTGCAGTTTTTACATTTTTGATATCTTTTCCTAACCTCGAAACCAATAAGGATCTGACGTGGCGCCCAGCGGGGGGTGTGTGCTCTTTTATTAGTATATTTTTAAACCATTATTTTATTTTCAGATTTGCTAATTCTTCTATTGTTACGTTTACCTGGTAAGATTATTCGGGGATTAACCCCATGTCTATCTTCCAAAATTTATAAATTATGCAGATTGCTTTCCGCAATAAATACCTGATTTAGTGCTATAATTACCCGTATCTCTGCATCTTTAATACAGATTCTTTATCTTAATAGTGCTGTATAACGCCTATTAATCTTGCGAAGATATACACCGTGAATAAAAAAAATATTGAAAAAAAATTGAGTCACTTTTAAATAAAAGTCGCTAAAAATTATTAACTAAAATTTCACATTCGCTCACTTGATTGAACTTTATTTCCTAATAACGATATTGGAGTTAAAAATACGTTTAAATTCGTTTTTTGTTTATTTTTACACCGATCTCAACATTGATATTAAGTAATAACGTTCAACTGTGCTAAAAATTTTCTTCAAATTTTTTTTTTTTTAATTTTTCATTGGATTTTTTTTTTGAGAGAAAAAACACGAAAAATTTTTTGAATTTTTTTGGAAACAAAAATCCCCGATCACTTTTATCTTTTTTTTTTAATCTTTTATCTGCCAAAATTTTTGGGATTATACCGGGTGCCACAGGCACAGGCTAGTGGCTCCCCCTATATTTCATTTATTTTTTAACTTATCCATTTGAAATTTGGGGAGCATAAAGAACCTATACAAATGGATTGGATGGAATTTTTGAATCGATGTTCAGTTCTTTTAAGCATTTTAAGATATTCGTCTAGAGTGCTTTGGAATACCAACATTTGTTCTACGGCAGGTAAAGTCCAAGAGAAAAATATAATTTTTCGTTTAATTTCATTAATAACTATTTACGAAGCCTCCAAAATTTCACTTTTTTATCGAAAACTTTTTTTTTCAAATGGGAAGGTGGTGGCTCCTAGTGTTCAATAAATTACATATTTTTTTCTGCATTCATTGATAATCATTTAAAACCAGCTATGCTATTTGTTTTTCTATTTTATTAAATTTATTTAAAATTAAAAAAAAACAGTTTCAAAATAATTTTTATTGATCCTTATACTTTGCACTAGTACCTATACCTATTAAGAAACAAAAGAGAGAACCAAAAGATTATTATTCACAAAAAGGTAGTTATTCACATTTCATTATTAGACATATGATTTTTGCAAAGGCAACTACGTTAAAGTTCAAGAAAAATTATACTGAAAGTGATTTATTATTTTTAAATAAATTCAATAAAATAGAAAAACAAATAGCATAGATTTGAAATGGATATCAATGAATTCAGAAAAAAATCTATAATTTATTGAACACTAGGAGCCACCACCTTTCTTGGGGATTTCTTCACATGCAACTAGACTATTTAAATTGCAAAAACAAACATTTTTGGTGCAAGTAGACTTCAATATTGTAAGTCTAGTTTTAAAAATTTGAACCTTTTACCCTTGCCATGCATATACAGTGTGTCCCAGGATAGACGTAATAAGGACCAAAAATTTTGGAATGGTATTTGGGGATTAAGTCCTGCTTGTTGTAAAACTAAAGTATACCAAAAATGACTTGATTTGATGTTCTAGAGGGTGTTTTATAAGCAAAGTTGTAAAAATCACCACTAATAAAGTACCTTTATTTTCAAAATATGAAAAAATTCCACTTAGAGGTATAGAGGTAATACCAAATTTCAGGAATACAAAATTATTTTTTTGAAACTTCCCATTTTTTTCAATAAATTAGTATTTTATTTTGAACCATTCAATTAAACTGCATAGAAATTATTTTTTACGAATTAATATTTAAAGTTATGTAGAAGCTAAAAGTAGGCTATGTAAAAAGCAGTGGATACACATTTATCATTTATTATTGACATATCTGTCAAACGTAGTCAGTATTATCCTTAATTTCTGTTTCAAATTAATGAACCAAGTATAAAAAATTAAGTGAAAATGGTACTCACAGTGCGTGAAAAAAATTTATATTATGCAATGCTACGGAATTGGCGGTGAAAACTCGCTAAGTGAAGTGGTAAGCCAATTTTTGAGAATGGGCCTTGATAAATGAGTAATTTACGATGAAAAATTCAGAGTGGCCTTCTTTCTTAAAGTACCAAAAAATTATATGCAAAATTTGCTATTTTTTTTGCATACGAAATTTGCATTCAAAAATTATGAAAAAAATTGGGTAAATAGTCCAACATGTAAATAACAACTGTCGGATTTTTTCGTACAACGGTATTCGAGAAAATTTTAAAAAACGAAAATCAAAAAACCCCCCACCACTCCTCCAATATAGCGGCTGCAGGCTTGAAATTTTGGGAAAATCATATTTAGCCCCTTCAAATAGTTGATAACAAACAAAATTTTGTTTGGAGGCAGATTTTACATGCTTATCCTACTATGCCCTTTGTTGGAATCAAGTGTTTTAACAAGCTATCAGATAATCTTAAATGAGTATTTAAGAAAAAACTTTTTGCATATTTACCCGACGGCATGTTTTATTATGTAGCTGAATTCTTAGATAGATACGGTCTTATTGTAATTTATATTAAAATGCACATTGTTGTATTTATTTGGTATATTGTATTGTATGCATGTCATTTAAAAGTATTGTAATGCCTGTTAATTTAACTTAACGTACTGTGTATGGTCGATTTTATCTATTTATTAATCTATTTTGTTTATTATTGCACTTAGATTTTAATTGGATAACATGTAAATATTTTTCAAATGGTACTTTAAGTGCCGATGACATGTTGTATATTTCTGTACCTGGAAATATTGAAAAGCAACATTATTGATACTTTTCCTTTTGATTTTTTTAATAAAGTATTGCACTGTATTGCATTATGAAAAATATGAAATACCAGAACAGCGTAATTATGAAAAAAATACCCTGTATATCGCTCGTATAACAACATTGACAATATACAGATTAGAGCAACATAAAATGCAGTAAATTAAATATATTTATGGGAGTTTATATTGCTAACTAATACTGTTTATCGATACCAGAATTATTCGAAAATCTAAACTAAATCGTCTTTTATCTCCAGAACTTATCGCGGTCTAGTGACTTTGTAGTATCTATAATTACTCATTAGTGATCTGTAGTTTATACGGTTTGAGTGTAATCCTTTGCGTTAATTACAACTAATTGTTTCAGATAATCGACAAGAATACACATGTTGGTGTTTTAAGTCGGCTTGAGATAAATTACATAATGCCAGTCTCAAAATAACAAAACAAATCTAGACTGAGAGAGACAGTGAAAGCCAGTGTCTCACTTTAAATATTTTGGATAAAAACATGAGTGCCAATAGTACCAATAATAAATTGGTTACTCCCATTCCTAGGATATTTCAACTCTCCCCCAGCTTGGAAGTCTTGCCAGAGTTAGAAGAAAACTCCCATGAAAATGGCAAACCGGCAACAAAGCATCAACTTGACAGGAAGTTTCAAGGCAAGGAATCGATTTTGTCCTCCCAAATCAGTCTGTACGTTGAAGAAACTAGTCCGAAGATCCCTGATGGAGGGTGGGGGTGGTTTGTGGTGGCAGCAGCGTTTTATATTAATATAGTTTCCGAAGGTCTTATCTTTAGTTTTGGACTCTTATATATTGTGTTCCTGGATGAGTTTGGAGCCTCCAAATCTGCCACTTCTTGGATTGGAAGTCTATTTATGGCAGTACCTCTACTTTCAGGTAAGAATATCATGTAATATAAGTCAAGTGTTACTATCTATGAATGAGCTAACCTTTCTCTCGAATCTTCTTGGTATTTTCTATACAAAAATATTAGAGAGTTTTCCATTGTGGCCACAGAAAATCTATTTAAAAGATCGGGCTGTGATAAACCAACTGATGGATATAATTCAAGAACCGTAAACGCCAAGGATAGCCAGATCAAGCAAATCTGTCCGCATGGTGCCGGCATTACTATGACGTAGCCGCGCGCCCTATTCCAGCAGGGTGTCGCTTAAAATACATTGTGAGGAGCAAATTCTTTTAATAATATTAATGCACACGCACAATTTATTGAAATAATTAAGGCATAAAACATTTGCAGTATTCTGTGCATATAAATATCGTCAACTAAACGTGTGTCGAAATTTTCAAGAATGTAGCAATTTTTTCGTTTTCCACTAAATGTCAAATTATGACATATTGTTGATTATTCACAGGCGCGTGCTAGCCTACCGGGATACCGGGCGTTTCCCGGTAGGCCCTCGATAAAGGGGCTCTCCCCGTTGAATAATGGTTATTTTGTAGGATATGATTTTTTTTTTGAGATTCCCCACGCTCATCAATTTTGCAAGTGGTAGGAATTTTTTTTTAGATTTTCTCCTCCCCGCTCATCAATTTTCATTTTCGAGACAAAAAGATTTTAGATTTCTGCCTGGGGCCCTTGCTAGGGTATTTTCCCGGGTCCAAAATCGTCCCAGCACGCGCCTGATTATTCAGTTTGTTATTTTACTTAATTTTCGATTTTTCTTTCTGCTTGAATTAGAATCTATATTTTTCTTCTTCATTTCCTTAACCTGATTAGCTTTTAAATTCCCGAAATTCATGTGAATTACAGTGCAAGCAGGCAAAGCATGGGAGTTTCTAACAAAAATTGACAAAATTATATCAAATCTATTAAAAACAAGTCATGGAAATGAAATACCTGGTTCAAGGAAACATACATTTTTGTTTTTCTTTGTAGTTCAATCAATAGAGGAGATGTAGAGTGTGTGAGCAGGGACCTAAGCGATTCTTTTAGAAAGTTGTTCGGGGTGCTTAGGGAGTGAACATACTGAAAGTCCTGACGTCTAGGAGGTGAGCCGGAGGGGGGCACAAAGAAAGTCCCACTTTTGGTTTTTTCGCTTATATCTCGAAAACGGTGCGTCGCAGGGAAAAATTTTACCAAGTGAAAGCTCATGAAATTTTCTACAACTTTCATTTTATATATTTTTTTCGAATTCGCAACCGTTTTCGAGCTACACGCTCCGGAAAAGTGAAAATTTTCGAAAAACAGATTTTTACCTGAAAAATAGAAAATTGTATTTTAAAGATGATAAAAAAAAAGTAGGACCTCCGATGCTTGTAATTGGCACCAGGGCGTCTCCTACTCTTTAGGGGGCAGCTCATTCCCGAGCCATTGCTGCACTTGGTGGTAGGTGCGCCGGGAATGCTGTTTAGCTGCGCTCTCAGTTGATGGGAGGGAGCTGATGTCAGGCTTAATATTGCCACTGACCTCATGAACAACTGGAAGCGGTACTGGTTGAGGAAGGTCTGTCTTGGTGGTGCCCCATACCATTTGAGGAAGCAAATCTTCCCAGCTTCTTCAACCTCGCCTTGAGTGGAGGAGGGGTTGTAAAAGATCACTGCCGCTTCCTTGATGATTTCTGACTTAAGTACAATTTTGAGAAGCCCACCTTGCTTTTCATTAAAGTTGAAGAAAAAAAATCTGTTTTTCAAAAATTTTCACTTTTCCGGAGCGTGTAGCTCGAAAACGGTTGCGAATTCGAAAAAAGTATATAAAATGAAAGTTGTAGAGAATTTTATGAGCTTTCATTTTATATAAGAAATTTTTCCCTACGACCCACCATTTTAGAGATATAAGCGAAAAATCCAAAAGTGGGACTTTCTTTATGCCCCCCTCCCCCCCTAGACGTCAGGACTTTCAGTATGTTCACTCCCTAAACACCCTAAACAACTTTCTAAAGTAATCGCTTAGGTCCCTGCTCACGCACTCTACACCACCCTTAGGTCATTCGTTGACTGAACTATTACGGGGATATTGATCGATTCACAAAAAAAATCTAATAAAAAATTATCTTATCTACAGTGGATTCTGATTCAATTCACAGAAAAATCTGATAAAGATGATCTCAACAAAATATTAAATTATGAAAAATATGTGTTATAAAAATTAACACCCAGTATAATAAAACATCTCGGAAAAGTAGGTACACATATAATAAAAAAAAAACAGAAAAATCTGATAAAAATGATCTAAACAAAATATTAAATTATGAAAAATATGTATTATAAAAATTAACACCCAGTACAACAAAACATCTCGGAAAAAGTAGGTTCACATATAATAAAAAAAAAACGTATTTTTACCAATTCATTTGGAAAGTCTCGTTCATAGTCGATCTCCATAAAATGAACCGAACAAATCCCAATTGTATCTGGGTTATATTTATCATGCCTTTTGCACCTGTTTATCCATTCACCTCTTATGGTTCTGGGCACCAGATCTTTGAGTTTTGGAAAAACGTGGAAAATAATATTTTGACCAGTAGATATCTTTGTACAATATTATATTTCAGTCATACACTGCACACCATGTTCCCGGCATTTTTCTTCTCTTCTATTTGAATAATAACAATTGTAAATCTAATACATGAATTATTAAGCTTGTTTTATATTCTATAATATATACAAAATCACCATAGAACAGCAATAATAATAATTGTCTTTTAAATCCTATAAAGGTCCAAAATAGTGCAAGAAATAGTATGTCCCTGTTTCTGCATACAATTTCACTAATCAAGAATGTGTTTATAACTCAAAGAAACGTATAAAACACACACGAGGATTACGTATAAGATTTACCTACAAAGAAAAACCAGTAAATAAGTAGACAGAACTTAATAATCACATCATTAAACACAGAGTGATAATGCCGTCAGAAACGTAAACAACACATTTAGGTCTCGTTGTGACGTCACAGCTTTGTCAGCAAGTGGCAAACGTTGCAGCATAAGGAACTGGCTATCCTTCCTCTGTTTCCGGTTCTTGGGTATACTTCACTCTTGAACCATAATAATTTTACAAATCGCCTCGCACTTTTTCTAGATACGAGTCATGTAATAAGGGTTCCATAAAAGCTTCTAAATTTATCTTATTTATGTGAGGTACAAAGGAAAATGCTGTATCAAAAATTACTCCAACATCCTTGAAAGTCTTTGAATAACCACGTTAACTATATTATAATTAAGTAATACATGCTAGTTTGGTTGTGTAGAACATAACGTTGCATTTTGACACATTTAAAGTTAACTTATTTTGCAAACACCAATTGGATATGTTGGGGAGACTATTCGGTAATAGACTATTAAGCTAATTGTCATAAAGAGTTTAAGATTGTCGGCATAGATTAAGTAGTCAACTTGAATAACTTCCAAAACATCATTTATAAATAGGTTAAAAATCAAGGTTCCAAGAATTGATCTTTGAGGAACGTCAGATGTTACCAAGTAATATTTAAAGTTCTCAAACGTTCCTTACTCCAAACCGACCTTCTATATCCAACGTAATTAATGGTATATTAGCTGTTCAATTCAAACTAAAATAGGGTGGATTCCAATGCCAACTCAACATTTTATTAATAATCATCAAAAACGACATTCCTTTTTAAAATTTGTATCTTAAATTTGGCATAGTTCTTTTTTTATTGCAAATACAGTCCATTTCAATCAAAGTAAAAAACTGGACCTGCCTATTATTCAAATGTTATTTGTTGAAATTTTAATTTGATAGACAATAGAATGTCGTTCAAATGTGTGAAAGTGCTATAATGTATCAAGTACTTAATTTTAATAGTATAAAAAAAGCCAACTGGCGTATAGTAAAAACACCTAATGTCGGTAAAAATGTTATCTGTTTTAGGTCCCATCGCAAGTGCCTTCGTAGACAAATACGGTTGCAAGTACATGACCATGGTAGGAGGTCTCATCTGTACCGTCGGTTTCATCGCCAGCTCGTTCGCTAAATCAATAGGGGTAATGTATGTCACTTTCGGGGTTATCGGAGGATTGGGAAAAGGACTGTCGTACGTCACAGCAGTAGTTTCCCTCGCTTTTTGGTTTGAGAAGAGAAGAACGTTTGTGTTGGGCTTAGCTGCGAGCGGGGCAGGTTTTGGAACGATCGTTTTCTCGCCCCTTTCTACGTTCCTGTTATTCGAATTTGGATGGAGGGGGACAGTGCTGATATTTGCAGGGGTGTTTTTCAATCTGTTGGTATGTGGACTGCTGATGAGGAATCCCGATTGGGTAATTGAGGAAGAGTAAGTACAGTATAATTAGACCTTATTTAACCCCTTACCGCATGATTTTTGTAATTTTGATGAAAATTTTAAATTCAGTGCGTTTAGACGTACTATTTACAGGAAAAATATTTTAAAAAATCAATTGAAATTTCACACATGAAAAAAATGGTTTGTGCCATATATGGCACACCATGCAACGACATTATATAATGTTCATTCTGTGTGACGCATCATATAATAAATTTGGCACTTTCTAGAGAACACAAAAAATTTTCCAGGAAAATTGAGATATTGGCAATTTTATTGAGTATTTCATCGGTGAAGAAAAATTTGAAAAACTGGTCCTCAATTTTGAGGCAGTTTCTCATTTCGAAGGAATTTTATATCTTTCTCATGCACTAAAAGATCTGATCATGTTCAAATCGGAGGTTCTGGCTTGTTTAGGTGCCTTTACAAAATAAATTAGAGGAATGACATCTTCATTATCCGGGTCGTTTTCTTCGTCCTCTCTTTCAACATAATCAGTTTCCTCAATAACACCGTATTGAGCTATCGGATGATCATCATACGACAGATCATCGCTTTTACTAACATTTCTACACGATATATCTACTACGTGCCCATAAAATTTTCTTACATCCATTATTTCTGAAGAGATAACAAAACAAAAATTCAGGAAAACAAAATTCAGTATTTTCACCAGATTCCTTTACTGCGTGCTGTGCCATATATGGCACATACCTAATTTCCTACAAATGATACAAATGATCTTTCACTTGTACACTACTCGACTATAGTCAAGCTTCCCCAGAATATTTAATTTATTGAAAAATATTTACCAAAAACACTTCCAAATAAGATTACAAATTGACGGTTAGGAAAGATCAGCTGTTACTGAGGCAGCCATTGAGCAAAAGTGATCTAATTAGTTCATATAATATATTTATGTACGATCGTATAAAAAGTAACAGTTTTTTACATCATTTCCAGTGTAAAAAGTGGCCTTTTATAAGAAACTCTGCAACACAATTTTTTATTGTACGCTTTTATTGCACGATTTCTAAAAAATTTATCAGTAAGGACAACAGTATTTTATTCATTATTAATTTTTAACATTTACTTCTACTTTGCAATTAGCACAATTTTCAATATGAATTCTAGGCAACTCGATGTAGTAGGCAGTATATCATTAGCGTCAATGGCTTCGTTTGAGCTTGCTTCCTCAGATGGTTCTTTTTTGCAAAATTTGTTTTTAATTGATTCTTCAACGTAAGATTCTGCCACCGTCGATGACTTCCAGCCACCTCGCCTCTTCAGCTGTAAAACATCCCCTCCTGCATCTGCAAGCATGGTGGCAGATGACCTTCTGAAACTATGACCAGTATACTCATGTGCATTGGACAACCCAAGATATCTCGCAATTTCCCGTGGTATTTTCCCAAAGGTATTAATACCTATCGGCTGAACAGAACACTTTCCATTACGGTAGTTCACAAACAGTCGATCATGTTTTGTTGCTGGTGACCTAAGAGTGGAGTATTTTCTATAAATTTCAATCATATTTTCCAAGTCTCTCGTTCTACGGTCAATAATAAAAGTTCGAGGTTTATTTGTTTTTGATGTTGGAATTCTGACTATCAACATATTACCAATATCTTGCACATCACCAACGCTTATTTTATAAAACTCGTCTCTTCTGCATGCACCAGCAATGCGAAAAATTGCTACAACCTTCATCATTAGGTGCTTCGTTTACAAATGTGTATATTTCATCTTTCTAAACACTTATCCTACAGACTGCCGCTTCATATAAGGGGTTAACTTAGAAAACTGTTTAAGATCGATGTCCTTTTCAGCTATCAGTAAAGCTTTCACCATTGAGTATTCCGACCAAAGACTTTTTCTGAAAAATACGCAAGGAATACATTTTCCGTAAGATTCTTCACTATCTCCAAAACACACCAATCGTTGAATCGTTTATACATCAACTCATATTGTTTTCGTGACTTCTCAGGTATTAAAGTTGACGTTGCCGCTTGTGCCATCTCCATAACTTCTGGGGGAGTATTTTGAAACTCTTCTACATTACTATAATCACCATTAAACATTATTAACTTGATATTTTAATTCAAACATTCAAGAACAACAATGGCGACTTCAACTACGCCTGTTTATTTATAATATCGTTTCCTTAGTTACTATCATCACAGATTTTCAGTCACTACCATGAAGTAACATAATTAGAATGGCGACTTCAACTACAACTCGAATAATACTAACCGTCAAAGTGACATTCACAAAAGGTTGATACAGTTTTACAAATATTCATGAATAATTGCCCATTTCTTACAATAATTGGCGCGATCGAAGATAAAACGTTATAAGACACACTTGTAAAAAGCCTCTTTATTGCACTCATGGCTTTTATAAACACTCGCTTCGCTCGTATTTTTAATCTAGCCATTCGTGCAATAAAGAATGGCTTTTTACACTTGTATCTTAAATAACTATTAGTTGATAGTAATGTTAACAGATGTCGGTAATAGCTTGTTTATTAATATGGGCGGGATATTCTAATGATATTTTAATAGATGGCATCAAATACCCTGTGACATATATGGGACGGTATGCGGTAAGGGGTTAAGGCAGTCGCTTATGTATTCTTGGTGCTGCTTCGTCAATTTTGCAGCGTTACATGTTTAATATTTAGGCCCGGTATTTTCATCTCCAGTTAAATTTACTCTCAAGATAATTTCCTTGAAAACAATGTGTCCATAATTGTTTCCATGGGATCTATCTATAGAATGGATTTAACTGGAGATGAAAGTGCTGAGCCTAGTGAAGTACAAATGAATTACTATAAAATAGCCGAAATTCTTATTTATTTATTTTTTTAATTGTGGATCGAGTTGAGAGTGCAGAAAAACTGGATTATTGTGTTCTCCTGCATAGGTAACTTCCCTGTCTTCCGAAATCTCGAATGAGAATGATGCAAATCCTGCAGTTGCAGATCAATATTATTATTTCTCACCCATACGTATTATTTTCAGGAAACGTGATAGGAAGCAGAAGGATAAAATTGGAACTAACCCAAAAGGCCCATTAGTTACCAAAGAATTGATCGTAAATGGGGAAGACCAACACCTGTTACACAAATTTGATACTAGTAATAAACCCCAACCTTCGAAGAACAGGATTCAATCAGAAGTGAACCTGCCAACGTATTTAAAACAAAATGAGAAGGTAAGCAAAACCAATGCCCCAAATTTTAAATAGTTAGTCCTGTTTATATGTTTATGTTACGCATTACAGATACACTAATCAGTAATAAAAAAGAAACTAATTTAACGCTAATGCTTTTTTTGTCAATGTTGTGAAAATATTTACAATCACTAGTGCTAAATAATTACTGCACCATTGTAATTTAAATCAGCATTACGCCATTAAGCCGTACCAAAATTTTAAACCTGTTTGCTTAGTATATTAATATGAGACACTTAATTCAAATCTGAATACAACTTTAAGTTTGTCAATATTATTCGTCAAAAGGTGTGAACAAATAAAAACATAATCAAACTTAAATAAGACGATAAACGATAAAAGTAGTTATAGTTATACAGCTGATCATGATGGTATTACAGCCCCTCCTGAACCTTAGCTATTACAAGAATTTCTTTCCAGTCATCACTGCCCAACGTTCATGGTCTTCATGTTCGTTCTCATACACTATTTAAAGAACAATTCCCAGTATTTTATGCACTTCGGTCCCTGAGTGAACAAGGTGTAGACACAAAGGATAAAAAGGTATCAAAATGGATTAAAATGTCATAGGACCAACCCTTTAAAAGGAGGTAAAGCTGAGCAAACTTCATGATTGGGATCGTAGATAGTAGACAATTAAGGCCTCTGAGATGCTACACTTTTTAGAAACCATACGTAAAGTAATCAGTTCTGGCATTTGAGAAACTCTTTCGTAATATTTGCACCCCCGCACCCTTCAGCTCCTGAATAGAAATGTTTAAATGGAGAAAGGAGTTGTGATATCAGGGTAAACGTCTTTAAACAGAATATGTTGTTGATGTTTATCCCACAAAGTTTTCGGAGCATTCAAATTTGACATTTTAGACTTATCATGTGTATCTTTACCATTCCAGAATACTACTACTCTTGTCAATGGTATCTGAGATATGCTCACCACCTCATATCCACGTGTCAGCAGCTAGTGATATTTTATCGCACTAGACAGCTTCGAGGAGGAAGAGAAATCAGGTTGAGTTCAGGAACAGCATTCGTGGTGTTCCTCTTCTGAGTTGCCCCACAGATTTCTCAAGTATTAGGTCACCTTGCCCCATCCTCATATCATGACCAATTCATCGAAAAACACCAAATTCAATAGTCTTGGCAATGTTTAACTCTCGACTGTCTGGACAGTTAGTACAAGTCCCATTTTCTGCAAATGGTTCCAAGGATTCATTTAGTACTTTTGAAAACAACTCTTCTTTCGAAGCCATATATGTACAAGAATTTTATCAGAGATTTTCATGTTTACAATTTATGTTACTGAAGATTTACGATCAGAATCTAATGCAGTTCCATTGCTTGCTGCTTGCTAGACCATATTGACTGAATTGATATTGAATACGTAAATCTTGAAATGTTCTTCCACTTATCATCTCGTTCCCCAATATAGTTTTATTCTCATTTTGTAAGGTTAGGTAAGATCTGCCTACCAAATGAGTCGCTGTAGGTATCGTAGGTCGCACAAAATGAAAACCTATCTCGGGACAACTAACTTTAAGTCGTACGTACACACCTTTTTAAAACTTTTAAGATTACTGATACAATAAAAAAAAACGCGATCTAGATTTGAACCCGAAACGTACGTATCCTGAGCTGATCATCTTACATACTGAGCTATCTGACAACTAAAATGTAATATGTAAAACTATAATATAACGTGTATTACGAAAGGGTGAGCCGAAGGCTGTGGATTATAAGTTCTTAATTCACTATAAAAATATAATGAGTACTATTATTCATCAGTTGCCAAATGCATAAGACAAGCATTATTCCATAGTCGTGGAAACATATTTTTTATTTATTTTAACTAAGAATGGGACTCAATATCGTTTACGATATCATACATATGGCTTTGATATGGATAAATACCACCATATATTTTTAGGTTCCAATGGAAGTAGTAAAACAACTACGTGAAAAAAAAGATATGTACAACATGATCGTGGACAACTACCCTAACTTGGTCGGTAGCAAAAATACCTCAGACAGAAGCCTTCACAGTGACCACAGCAAAACGGACAACAAAGAAGCGTTCCTACTTCGGAGGAATTCCGAGAGGGGCAGAAGTAGATCCAGAAGTCACTCTCACAGCTATCTGAGAAATATAAGGTTCAGGAAGAACTCCATCGGCTGCAGAAATGCTATGCTGAACATACATAAATATCAGATTACCGCCTCCAGTTGTCCGGATGTTTATAGAAACACTGTCGCGTCACCAGAGAATCAGGAAGAAGAGGTAAGAGTTCTAATCCTAAAACATTAGTCGTAAGAGAGCTAGAAATGAATATATATATTAAAATATGCTCAGAGATTGTTACTCTGAACTTGTCATTTTAAATTACTAGATCATTACGTTTCTAATCGTCATTATTTAACCAATTATGCCCTAGTGTAAATTATCACTTCAGTCAAAAATGAACATCTATAATGTCCCAAAGACGTTAATAATTATTACGAAATTAGTTTATCACAGTTTCCCAAACATTTTGACTTTTTCACCATATCAAATAGTCTAACTGTAAGCTCATTCGTAAGCATATTTAAATTTTAGATAGGTAATACAAGACATATTTTTGAGTTGTCGTTTTAACTGAGACAGGAAGTATATATTTATGATTTCTTATGTCTCTAGTATTATATCCATGTTCAAAGAGGTTATACTTATAATATTTTAATAATATTTTAATATATCAAATTTATTTATATAGTTCTCTTAAAGTAAGAACATCCGAAAACAAAATTCTAATTGGTTTTCTCACGTATAAATAGATCGTTTAGATAAATTTTGAAAAGTACCGGGCCAAGAACTGTGCCTTGCAGTACGTCACACGCTACTGTGTATTCTCTGTTCCTTTCATTATTTGTTACGATATATTGTTGTCTTTAAAAATAAATATCTTGTATTTCTGCTTACATTATTGTTAAAAAATATTATTTTGGGTATTCAGCAGTCTGTTACCAAGATAGCTTTTCATTAAGTTATGGGAACAGCCCCAAACCCCATTCATTTCTAATTTTTTCAAAAGCTTTACAGGAAGGACCAATTTGCAGTTACATTTTTCACAATTAGGATACATGTTACACACATTTTTGTGTGTAAATTATTATTGAAAACTAATTTATTACGTAAAAAAGGGACTCACTTAAAAAAAACTAATAATAATGCTTAGGTTTTAGGATCGTCTCCAAAGTTTTCATTACCGCATTCAAAAAGCCAATTCATGTGCCTGTAAATAAAATATTAACATATCCTCAATTTCTTTTTCGGGGCACTCTATATATTTATATCATTTGATAGATCTATTTTTCCTAATTTCAAAAAAATTTTTTATCCAACGATTTCCTTGATATAAGTACAAAATGAAAATATTGATGACAAACAAAACTTATAAATCAATAGGTAATATAAAATAGGAATAGTCACAAAAAACGCTCAAAATGTTTTCTATTTTTTTCATACACAAATTCGGTCTCTTGACAAGTAAGTTTTGTAAATTAGACACTACAACATACACAGTCAATCTAGATATAATTTGACCAGATAATTAACACGTATTTTGTTATTTTTTAAGACCAGAAGTTATGAAAAAAATAAACATTTATACGTGACCCCAATATTTAATATCAGCAATTATTATGGTCAGATTTATCGACAACTGATTATAATTATTCTGTAAATACTTGTTACCAGTGGCGTATATACTTATATCACGAGTTTTTAATTATCACCTACAGCATCTGTAGCAGAACTAAAAGAAATTAGAATTCGACTGCGTAAATCATGCAAATTGCTGCAAGAACTTCAGTGTCATATATTCTGAGGTACTTCATTTGCCTGGATTCAATCCTACCTTAAGAGCCGCATTCAAATGATAAAATTTTTCAATTTTTACTCTAGTAAAGTTAAGATAAGTTGCGGAATTCCACAAGGGTCTATTTTTGGCCCAGTTTTCTTTTTGCTGTATACAAATGACCTGACAACTATCAATATAGTATTTGGCAGAAGTCAATTAGAAGTGTCAAACTTTATGATCAAGTTTATTAATCTGCTAGTTTTGAATCATCAAATATTTGATTTTAACAAAAAAATTAAAAGCGGAGCAAAAAGAGACTAAAGAGACCAAATAGGCAGAGTGAAGCAGGCACATTTCAGCTTCCTAATTTAGGAAGCTAGCCCTTCTACAAGCCCTTCCTGTTTAGTAAGAAAATCGGAATAAGTTACATATAAAAGAAAAAAATCCTCCTCTGTCTTATTTTTGAACTTCCATTTGTACAAATTTAATAAGAATGGAGATAAATCACTGCCTTTTATTTGCTATCCACTGTCTTTTTTTTACTCCACTTGGAGACACTGTTTATTTTTTTTTATAGATTAACGGTACGTTTTAGTCAACAAATACATAGAAATGTAGTTTTTCCTTTTTATATATGATTTTAATTATCTTTCATTAAATATGATTTGATTTTAAGCAACCTAAAACTTGAAAGATGTCATTTTGTCTCATTTTACCCCGTCCGACCCTACGTAAGTTAATACATTATTGTTTAGTATTACCCTGGTGTTATAATTTCTGAACCCACGATACAGAGTGTTTACTAAACACGCAACATTATCTTTGCCAATTTGACTATGTTAGACTTCGATAGAGTTTTGTGAAAAATGTATGTTATAGCTTATTGTATGGTGTATAATTAATAAAAACATGGTGATGGAAGTTTAAGTACTTACATATTTAAATTTTTCAAAAAATTCAAAAGCCTCATTTCTTCTTCATGAAAAAATTTCCTGAAAATATCATTAATAAATTGTCTTGAGTAGATTTATAATATATGTGAAATACAAACAAATTGGTTCACTTCATTAAGAAAATTTTTTTTTCGGATTTTCGAAAAAAAAAAAATTCCCATATATTATGAAATTTTCGAGGTCAAAACTTTTTGTGGTAGTATCTTACGAAAAGATACATCACTAGAAGGAACCACACGCAAAAAGGTTGCAAAGGCACGGACACTTATCTTAACCTGCCATGGCCTTTGAGATAAGGATAGTTTATTGATGGAGAAAATCAAAAATCTCTCAACCTCTTCCCCCTCTACCTATAGGCATATTCTCCAATACTATATAGACAACCAATCCCTGTGTACTCAGAATATTTCTAGTCGCAGACTCTCTCCATTTCGATCTTTACAAATTCGGTCATTTTCGTCCCCCCAGAAAACTGCCCTAGATACGCCCCTGACTGTCACGGGTAAAATCTGTAGCTTGTAGCACCACTATTGTATAAAAACCCACAACATGCGTCAGAGATTTTCTCAACTACCTCAAATATTCACACGCATGTTGCGTACGCTAATAGTACCTAATAAGGTAATCAAATTTCGAGGTTGTAAATAATTTTCTATTGATCTAAACAACAGCGTATTTTGAAATGAAACGTATTTGTTTTTAAATACTATGTTAATTGCCATTTATCAATCACAAGGTCTGCAGTGGTTCGTTCATCAATAAAAATAAATTGTTAAACCGAAATTTTGAATTCGAAGAAATAATAGTTTTGAAAACCTAGCAAACTGCATTTTTCATATATATTTTTAAATGTTAACAAACAAAAGGATGAGGTAAAACCAGTGTTTCGTATTCCTGGAACCTCAAAACGTAAAGATCTTATCTCAATTTTGATTTTGGACCATTTGCAGTAACCTCCCCGGACCCCAGTTTAATGGATGGGGGAAGAGAGGGTGTTGTTTTTTTGCCACGACAGGACATCACAATTCTGTATAAATTAAAATCTAATTAAATATAAATTTTTGTAATTCTCTAACAATCCGAATCTGGTTGTGCTAGAAATAATATAGCTAATCATTTTTATATCTGCTTATTACATTTAACTTTAATAGTATATTAATTACTTCTTTTTTAGGGCTAGATAAATAAAATCAAAAATATAATTTAATTCACTATAATGAAGTAATTAACATCAATACACAAACAAGTGCCATTGAGTATGAGTTAAACCGCAAGGGTGGGCAAACGTTTAACACTTTACGTCATAATAACAAGAAAATAATTGTACATTCACAATAAAATATATTCAGGGGCGGCTCAAGATAAATTTTTCACCCGGGCGGGAGCACTTTACTACGTACTAAAGTGCAACCATATCCCTTTGAAACCCCAGATCACTACTTTTTAAGTTAACACAAAATTGTCTCTCGATATTTATGTGCCTGATAGTGCATCCAAAAATAAAAGTACCCTAAATGAATAATAAGGGGAATAATAATTAAAGGGGAATAATAAATATCAGTTATTCTGCAATATCTTCCGACCGCCTTAAAATATAAAATCCATATTTTAAATTTAGATAATGCCCGCCTGGACATCAGTTTATGTATAGTATCAATCAAACCGTCTCTTCTGCTTAAGGAGTAGTTTTAGGGGGTGGCTGTCGGTATTTTACACCCAACTTTTTTATTTTTTACATATTTATAAAAATTCCTATAAAAAAATAATTTTCAGATCATTTTATACTATTTATGTGCAGGTTTTTACGGATAATAAAGATATTTTTATTATTATAATTATTAGAAATAGAAAAGGATATTCTTATTTCATTTCGATAAACCATTCTCAAATAATTCATGTTTACACATCAATGTGCATTTACAACATTTTATTAATAATTATTAATGTGTAATATATAATTTTTTGTCTACACCACCTGAACGCTATTATAATGAGAGGACCACCGACACAAGTTTACTTACTACCTCTTTATTGTTTTAATATTTCATAGAAAACAAATGGCCATTTATTTATTTTATTTATTTATACACAGTAAACTAGGTACGTAAGATATGAAATACAAACAGCTAATGTTGGTACAACAATTTTCTGAATATCCTGATTTCTTTCTGAATAAAAGTGCATCTTACCTGTCTTTATTTATGCAAAATCTTTAATGATCGACTCCGTGTCAGTCAATAATAGGGCGGGAAGCTTAAGGTATGAGTAGTGAGATATCTCATAGCTAAATGAAAACGTTTGTGTTACATTTTTTAATTATTTAGGCGGTTTTAATGTTATTACCATCATTACCATTTTAACTGATACAGATACTGATATTATTTGATATTATTTTCCAACGAAAACTAATAAAAAGGGTACATTAAACAAAAATTAAACAATTTTTGCCCTTATTTTGGCGCCCCGGGCAGCCGCCCGGGTTGCCCGGCCCTTAAGCCGCCCCTGAATATATTTTATAAATAAAAGCGTTCAGCTGGCCAACAACGTATTAATTAAATAAACGAAAATATTAATTAAACTGTTTTACGTTCAACATCACTTAAATAATAGAAATTTTACTAATGGATACTTAACTAGGGAACAAAGAAGATACATAAATAAAAGTTACAAGGAGATATGCAATTTTGCATATCTTAGCAATTCAAAAATGCACAAAACGAACACCAGTCGATTTCAACCCTTCGGACCGAGAAAGTCACTACTGATTTTCAACTTACAGTTCAAAATCGAACAGAAAGTTAATTACGAACAAACGAAGCACTATACACTAAATCTTTAGGCTGGATACATGTGGAGAAAAAACCACCATATTACTAGTAGTGGATTAGAAGGTTAGCTCATAAGCGGTAGCCCTTAGATCAGTAGCGAATTTTATTACAAGTTTCGTGCTTACAGGTTGTCCAGATAACTAGAATCCCTGCATAAATTTATTAAACAGTATGACAAATGAAATTATAATGAGTTATCGTCAAATACTGTGAAATTAATGGAAGGAAAATAATGAATACGGAATGAGATTTTTCAGGGCGAGTCCTCTTGAACTAAAAAAAATAAGATTAAAGTTCTTTGTCTCTCTAGCACAACCAGATGTGGGTTGTCAAAGAATTACAAATATTAAAACTTGATATTTGATTCTCCTGGGCCCAGGCTCGATTTGAAGGGCCCCGGTTTTGAAATGTTGAAAATGTGTATTATAATTTTTTCTTAGCATATTTTAAAAATTTGTTAAGATTTCTGCCCCCTGGTCATCAAAAAAAAATTTAGAAATTTTTCCCTTGCCCATCAAAAAATGTTTTTTCGGATTTCTCATCAAAAATTTTTTTTTTCGGACTTCTCCCCCCTGCTCATCAAAGTTTTTCCTAATTTCTGCCCCTCCCCCCCGCTCCCATCAAACTTTTTTTGGGATTTCTTTCCCCCGCTCATCAATTTTCAAAAGAAAAATTTCCCCCCGGGCCCGTATTTTCTCTTCACGGCCCTGAGTATAAATAAGCAAACAAAAAATAATTTACTTCAAAACATATAATTTTATAATTAATGAATACACTATGTTCGATATTCTTAATTCAAGAAACTACACCTTTAACCACCTTTAATTCATAATCATTATTACAGCATACATTAGTTGTACTAGGGGCAACTACTATAAACTGTAAATAAATAATACTACTATCTTTGAAACAACTATGTTCGTTTCATTTAATTTAAAGTAGATCTCATTAATCGATAATTGTAATTAACAAAAATCGTTATTAAAACACTGAACGCTAATGTGACAGTTCATATTAACATTAATCCTTTTTTGAACAACCGGATAAATCTGGCAAATGACCCATAAACCATATAAAATATTTATTATCATTTGGTCTCGATATATCTAGGTGATAAAATAAATCGATAAACTACGTCAGACATATACATTTGGACTGATAAGAAGTAGGTACAATCGATCAAGCACGTGTGGATATATGATAGACCAATCTGAATTCCTAGACACGAAATTTCTGATTTTTTCAAGCTACTTGGTATCTTACTAAAGAAACTATCAAATTTTGGATTATTTCTTGCAGTAGTTCCTTCTGCATGCCATACCAAGGAAGTAGACCACAATAAGTTTATTACCATAGTTACAAGTCTGTCAAAGTCGCGGAGTCAGGTGTTCCTCAAGGATCAGTACTCGGTCCACTTCTGTTCAATACTTTCATCAATGATATAAATACAGATCGACAATGTAAGCACCAGCTTTATGTCGATGACTTAAAGAAACTATGATATATTCATTCTCTTGGTGATTTGTTAGACTTGCAGAATATTCATTGAAAAATGTGCTCTCGTTGATATAGTCCCACCATTAGTGCATAGAATCCACTCGGATTATACAAGGGTTGATCGACCTGTGTGTGACTTTTGATAGTGATACGACCTTTGTTTGTTGTATCTGGGTGTGGTTAGTTAGAAAATTTTATGAACCCGACAACTTTTGTACAAGTGAATTTGTAATCAGGACATACTTAAGTCTTTAACAGTGCCATGAGATCAAAAACTAAGCAACTTTTTCTAACGTGAGCACTCTACTAATTATATTTCTGTTTTTAGAAATGGTACGTGGAGTATTTGGACATTTTAAAGGACCTCACACACTTTTCCCTATTTTTGGAGCTGCATTTTCTTATGCTGTCCCTGTCAACAATTATACTGTTCATATGGTTCATCGTTCCTTATTTCTACTTGGCCGACCTAATGACCATGTACGGCTACACTGAAACTGAAGCTTCGTTTGTTCTGTCCATCATTGGACTTACCAACACCATTGGCATGGTAAATAAACTAATACCTACTGAAATACCGAGTTTCCACAAACACCAAAATGTACACTGATGATGACTGCTGTGTTGACGAAATGCGCCATGAGTATTTTGGTGTTCGAGGAAATTTGGACCTTTTTTTCCTTAAATCATATTACTGCTGTAGAGTAATAACATAACAGACTTTTTATTTATTTTTACATTGGCGTTGCAAGTTTTATTATATTTCCAGGTGCTTCTAGGCTGGGTGGGAGACCGCCTGAACGTAGCAAAGACCTACGCGGCATGCCTGATCCTAACAGGGGTGTGCGTGGGGGCGATGATGTTTTTCATCAACAACTACATAATGTTAACAACGAGTAGCGCTCTCTTCGGACTATTTTTTGCGAGCTGTTTTGCCCTAACTCCCGCTCTGTTGGCCGAACTGGTTTCACTGGAGGACTTCACGATGGCGTACGGTCTGATTCTACTTTGTGATGGAATTGGTAACCTCACTGGACCTCCGCTCGCCGGTAAGCCATGTTATAAGAAATCGATTTGGTCTCCATAAAATTTATCTAACGTGTTGTGTTGGGCTAACAATTTTAGAATATCTACCTTGTAATTATATACAAAAATTACTATCACTGTTGTTCTATGAACCATTCTATGCTAGCTCTGTATACAGATAGGTCCATCGTAATGCGAACTTCTCATATGCGAAGAAATCATACCAATTGACTTTTGCCCGTCGAAGGTATTATTGCTATGCACGGATTGTAAGTTGAGATAATACAAGCAGAGCAGATGGTCCTGGGCTCAGCGCTAAACATAAATTTTTTTCATCATCGCGCTTCGGAAATCGTCGTATCTCGAATCGAGTCCAGCCAGCGGACGAAATTAAACTGGACATATTGCATCTATGTTCGCATTTGGATGAACCTACCTATAGATTTATACCTTTATTCATTATTCATGTCTATCTGTTGTGTTGACCTGTGCGTGTTTTCTTCCAGGTATGCTGTTTGACATAACGCAGTCCTGGGACCAGTCCTTTTACCAAGCAGCCTTTTGGATAATAATATCGGGAGTACTAATAATCATTATTCCTTACACGAAAAACAGAAAAATTGGGGGTGGACTAACGCTGAGCGATCGGAATGCATTGGACGCGGCAAAGAAACTTGCCGCCTAACAAAGAGACAAAGGGTGTTTTTGTGTTTTGAGTTTCTTATTAGTCATCTCAATTTGTCTCAATAAATATTGAATGGCTGTATTTCCAGTGGAAAAAAAAAATAAGAGCGTTCACGAAATAGTTTACAAAAATCAGCTAATGACAAACTGTCTATCTCTAATATTAATGTTAGGCCGTATTACTATACTTAAGGATAAATGTTACTTTTTCTACAATCGTTCAGGAAATAGTCATTTCTGAAAGCACGAATGCTGAAAGTTGCCAATGGTTGCACTTTAAGGAAGTAACCAAGACAACACTAGTGCTCAAAGTGAAAAATTATGCTTGAATACATACGCGACAATTAGGAAAAGTCACTTAAAAATGCAAATTCAAATGGCAACTGTCATAAAAATCGAAATATGAGTGAGGCTTCAAAATGATTTGAATATTTCGATATTTCCTGCACGATTGTAGAAAAACGTCGTTCATAACATCTGCAGGAAGTTGTTTCCCACAGTCGCGTGATTGCAGGCTGGCGTCATATCGACTTCTTCGTAACGTTATCTTTTTGACGTTAGTTTGTTACGCAAATTTGACGTATTTGTAACGTCATTTTTCTCTTCATTGGATGATTTTATGCATTCAAGCGTTGAGTGAAAAGTTCTCTTGAATCAACGATTACAGGTAGTTTGTTGTAGGAATTATTTATAGATGGCGCCACTTATAAACCACTGACAATAAGCAGACCTTCTATCTTAATACTTTATTTAGTTTAGAAACACTAAATAATTTTCAGGAAACACGAATAGTAATTTCATGGACCTTTTAGAATAATCAGGTCAGAGATTATTATTTTGTAGCCGGGCCGAGATGGTATAAGAACCACTATCAGTTGTCCATCCATCTACACGGCAGCTCATCCTGTAACCTATTATACATTGTAAAATGAAGGCCTTCTAGCGCCCTTAATGTTCACGTCGTTTCGGGCCAAATTGTTTTTTCTTTTATTGCTTAAATGTACAATATGTGTACATTTATACCAATTAATCAAAAATACCTTAGATATAGTTAGATAAACGTCGCTAAAATCCAACGTCACAATGATGTCTCTGGGGTGTGACATAATTACGTCATTGTTACGTCTTTACAAAGGTCAAAGTGACATCTAACTAAAGAAATGACCACCAAATGACGCCAGCCTGTCTGGGATTTACCTACTGTCGCTCATTCTGTAATTTTTCACTCACATGGGAAACACTAGCTTCCCGCACTTGTTAAAAAATAACAATTTACGTCTAGCTCACAGAATGGAAACATTTACAGAACCCATTCAATTCTACCGATTGAAACGTAGACCCATTCATTATTATTAACATCTAACAAGATTTTACACAAATAAATTAACAAACTTTCATTAAAGGGAGAAATTATATTAAGTACCTAGTTGTCTGTTAAATCTGGCTGAAAACATGTATGGTTTTCAAAATGTATATAATAAAAAACGATATTGTGATAAATTACTAGTGTTATTTTTTGGTAGACCTAAATTATACACAAAAATTGAAGTTTGCCCATGAAAACCATGTCTGAATAGGTCCATTCCTTTGCACTAAAAGTGTGACACTGAGCAGACTGAGCTGCACTAGTGCAATTCTGTCTTTAACTTATAGATTTGTTCCAGCAACAATCACGGACTAGTTAGACACAATACGATTGGTTGAAAACAGTTCGTGATTGATCAGCTGACTACGTTAGATAAAGCTCATTGGCGGTGACTAGTTTGTAACTTCTTGCTAGAACAAACCTAATGATATTCATATTGATGCCATCTCTGTCACTCAAAATTAGTGGTCAATGCTTGTGCAAACAAGCATTGACAAGAGACACTGCTTGTGTTTAGTGAACTATCTACATTTACATTTTCGACGAGTGCGTGCAAATTTCATTGTAAATATTTAATGTGGATGTTGCTTTCTACTGCATGTTTTTTTTACAAGTAATGTACCTAGATTTAACATACAAGGCTTTAAGTCAAAATTCTTCAAAATTTACAAGTTCAAATTACCATAAACGCAAATCGAGATCGTTTATTTCGAGGTTTACTTCCATATAAACGCCCGTTCGCATGCAAAATATGTAAAATCATTTACTTACATTGATGTTATTTCTCCGTACAAGGCGTGCAACTCACCTCATCAGGTGATCAGCTGAAGCCGAAGACAGTCACAACAAAACCATGTGTTGTGGCTGAAAATCAAAAGGTGTTCGATAAAGCTCACAAAACGTACCTACATTGTAAAGAAAGTAAAAGTACCTACCTATAAAAGTCAAAGCGAAATATTTCAGTTCGCACGAATAATCGAAAATATACAGGTATACATTTCACACTAGAGTTAGTTTGTAAGTCGAGATCATATAAAACAATAATCAAGATGGCAATAAATGGCCCACGAAAAAGTTTACCTGGAGGACGTATAAGGATTTTATAACCAACGTAATATCGAAATAGACACGCGTACACGCACTTTTTTTTGCTCACGAAGATTAAACGGAACACCGACAATAAATGCATTGTTTTAAATAATTCAAGAACTGAAAAATAGAAAGATATAAAAGTTGGACGGCCGGCCAATCTGTTAACAAGCACTTTGTCTCAACGCTTACGAACATAATATCTATGTCAAATTTTAGTACACACAACACAAATACACTTAGAAACTAAATTAAAATGTTAATACGAGGAATTTAATAACAATTTCATGGAATGAGAGTATTCTCACTGTTCTCGTGTTCAAATCAAACAGGCACAGAGTAGTTCGTTTTAATGATTCTTCTTCTGCTTCTTTTAAAGACGGCTCGCGTTCAGAATTTCGGGTTGATTCTGAAATTATTTTCTATAACAATTTATTGCATTTCTCGGCTTTTTTACCACTCAAATTTCCGTACTTCACATTTTTTACGTAACCTGCAAATACATCATGCGAACATTTTATGATTCTCATAGATTCAAGTTTATGCAATACAAATAATTATTATTTGTACTTATATTTTTGTAACACTAGGTATTTATACTGTATTTGTAAGATATTTTGTTGCTCATTGTGCAAAATCGACTATTAGGGAAAATCGCGCTCAACAGATGGCGCCTGTAAATTCCAAATATGTCTGATGACGTGAGGAAATCATTGCGGTTGCTGCTTGTGGTTGTCATTACGTTACTTCTGTTATACGTTAAATTGATGAACATTTTCTAATACGTCGAAGGCAGAAGTTAAATTGGCATTTTTTCTAAAACTGATCACTGAAAAGTGGGTTTTTGAAGTGCCAAACCTAACCTAAACTAATACCCTCACCTCACTAGTTCCCATTTACATAATAAGAGATGTCACACCTTTTGTGATTTGCTCGCATCTGTTAAAGAAGAAAAGAAAAGAAAAAGACCTAATACGCCGGTGCAGAGAGGAATTATCGCGATTATGCGCGCGTAGCGGTCATTTGAAGAACTAATACGTTTGTTGGCTCAAAATTGAAAACACCATATTTGCGGTTCGTCAATCTTGTGGGGTACTCTCTGATTATACTTGCCCTAAATAATGTTATTTAGGGCAACGATAAATCGCAAATATGATGTTTTCGATTTTAAGCCAACAAACATTTTAGTTTTTCAAATGACTACTACGCGCGCATTATCGCGATAATTCCTCTCTGCACCGGCTCGTATTCAAGGTCTGTAGAGGACAGGTTGCCTGGTAACTAGGGAGCGCCATATTGCGCGTCATCCAGAGGACCCGCTTCTACAACTCACTTCACAGAGGTAAAAGATGCAACAGTCGACCAGTGTATCACTAACCTCGTTGATCCCGTCGTACTTTGTTTAATATATTTTATTTCTGCTTACACAGTTATTGAAAATATTATTTTGGATATTCATATTTTAAGTAGGTCATTTGTTGTGTATGTTAATTTTAAAAGGTCCTCTGGACACGTCACTCCCGCGCAAGAATTTTGTTGGCTCCTGAGTTACCAGGCAACCTGTCTCTTTTACAAATCTTGGCTCGTATTAGGTCCAGAGAGTATAAAGTCACAGGAGGGAGTGTTTAGTACTGAAATCTCAGAGACGGAAGTCGTCATCAGGTACACCGTCGATGACTAATTATTTTGGAATGTGGTGTACTGTATTGTAGGTTATTGGATAACTTTTCACGTGTAAGTTTAATATGTGCAGGGGAAACTAACGTATTACTTTATTTAAGAACGTGGGTCAATCTTATAATTATGTAAACTCGTCGCATTGTAATTTTTTAAAAGAAGTATTATTGTGTTATTGTTTTGATAGCAGTGGCGGAGATGCCGTAAAAGAAGGTTATTTAATTCCTATTTAACAATGATAGTTTCAGATTTGAAGTATTTTTTTACACTGCGGTATTGAAATCTAAATTCAGGGAATATGGTAGGCGATTCTTTGAAATTTGTTTTTCTGAGAAAGTAGATATGTATATGTAATATTATTATTACTTTACTACTTTTGCGATGTCACTGGAAGAACGTCATATCCGCCGGCGGCCATCTTGGTACAGCATCGCGGTCCCCAAGGTCACGTATATAAGCTGCCTCCTGTGACTTTATACTCTCTGATTAGGTCCTTTCCTTTGCACAAGAAGTGACAGAGATGGCATCAATGCGGATATCATAAGTTAAAGAGAGACAATCTTACATCAGTGCAGCTTAGTGCTACACTTTCAGTGAAAATATAACACCTTCCTCTTCCGGCAGAGTGGTCGCGTTCAGAATATCAGATTGACTGTAATATATATTTTTTTCATAACAATAGGCCCGTTCAGCATTTTTTTTTTTTAATTTTAGAAATCAAAAGTATAGAACACTTTTTAAGGCAATTTACAAATTTTTTTTTTATTAGGACGTTTAAGCTATTAAATAACGCGAAAACGAGGAGCTTCGCGTGACGTCACTTTGCAGATGTTGATCAGGCGATAGTCGAGACTTAATGTGACTTCACAGCTAACCTCAAAAATATATGTTTCTTAAGATTTACAAGTATTATGTAGCTATTATCAAAATTTCTGCCTGGTTCCTGTACTTTCAACCAAAATCTAGTTGAATGTAATGATTATGAAGTTTTAAATAGTTTGCCACAATAAAATAAGACACTTTTTGCAGGTTAGGAATCTAACCTATAATTAGCAGTTTAAATATTTGCTTGGAGCCAGTTTGGCTCCAAACTAAAAATGAGTATACAAACATTAAAAATGAGAATAAACCTAAAAAACAACAATTGAGGTTGTTAGTTATATGATCTCAAGATTTAGACGAGAAGTAAGTGCGGGGATGAATAGTCAGACTATCTTTGTTCTTCGAATGCATAGTAGCGGTGCAGTTATCTCTTTCTAGAGGGACAGTCCGTGCTGGCCAGAAGTTTACTAGGACCTGTAGAGTTATATTCTACAACTTATCCTGATTACCACCATTCAAAACGGTGACTTAAAATACGAGGTAATTACTTCCTACCTCAGGCGGGTCATTGCGAGCTCGTTTCAGTTACGAGTTCTTTGCTTAATTATTAACATTACACAAATTCTTACAATTATTTTGAATCAGGCTCTGCATCTGGTGTGATTTCACACCAGCTGCTCATTGGCTAATGACATTTTTTGGTGGGGATCGTGAGTTACGAGGCCACCTTATAACTCTACCAATCTTGGGAATATTTTTAGAACATAGGAAGGTATACGGAATTGGGTTGTTGACGAATTTTCAAAAATGGTGAAATATGGTAGTGGAGGACTTAATTTAGTTATATATTTAATTTGGAAGAAAAATTCTTAGCGCAACATCTTTTAAAAAATTGTTAAACTTCGACTATTTGAATGTGCCGCGAAAACGGTAGTGACATCATAACGGCAGTTAGATGTGAACTTATAAGCAGAACACATGAAGACGAATAAGTTGACATTGCTGACAAGAAAGAAAATAACCTCATATGTCAAAAGTATATTTGACGTTTAGCTAGCAGTGATTGATGTTTGCAATTATTGTTAATATTTTTTTACAAAACGACTAAGGCAGTATATCTGTAAAAGCTAATTCGACATTCTACTTGCGGTAGATATATTTATGGTCAGCGAATTTTTAAAAAGAGACGATCGTTTTGACATTGCAATGGTTGGAAGTGCAAAAGCTGCAAGGTACTTACGTTACAGCTGCTATAGACAGTACAAACTATTGTAATTTCTGCAAGAACTTCCTTCATCTCATCTTATTAATATTACATAATATGTCTAATATGTATTTTATTATTTAATTTAGATGAATTTGTTAACTATACTTTGTATTTTATTAAATATTTCCTTTTCATTGTTCAACTATATACATGCGTATCTAACTGAAAACAACAAAATGAGTTTATCTACTAAAGAAATTATTTATTTATTATCCATTGATACTCACTTCTAAGAAGAGTCAGAATGAGACTTACGAAGATATCAAGAAAGGTCTGTATTATAACAAAAAATAATAAATAGGTAAGTACTTTATGCTAGTATCTATCTAAGCAATAAACAATGATATGTATTTATAACACACATAATTCTACACTACAATTCAACGTATTCGTAGCCATTTCCGACTGATTGTGTTCACCGACTTTAGACGACTTTCACAGTTTGTTTCATTTAGTTTTTCAACGGCGAGTTTTTAAATTTCCTTTCTTAATTTATTGATCATCCTAGTATTATGGGGCGTCTAGGGAGCTTCATAAATAATCAATAGCTAACAAAAACAACTGCACTTTTTTCCAACATAAACTAGATAAAATACATAAAAGCAGATTAAAGCCATTTCCCTCTTTTTAGGAAGTCAAAGCATGAATAACATTCTAATCTAGAGCCGTTAAGAATACAGTAATACACCCTGTTTTATCCACCAGTTTGGCGGATAATTTAAATTTGTAACAGCTAGAACGCCACACAAGTCTTGTAATGCGGCCGTTTTTCCTACAACATAAACCCATATTAAAAATCAAATTCCTACATTAAGATACAACTTACCTCAAATAAAACGCTTAGAATACATTGTAATTTGTTACTTTACTTGACATTGAAATGGTCTCCACAATAAGAAGACTTTTGGTCCTTCTCTGGTGGCTTTGAATCATTCATTATTACGTTCAGCGTTTATTATTAAAACACAACAGTTTTTCTGGTGAATTGGTGGTATTATTTACACAGTACGGCAGAAAACACTATCTGCACTTATATTTATCCATAACTAGATGCTGTTAAGCTATACCGAATTGTAACCTATGAACGTCAGTTGAATTTGACGTGAAATATAATGTCAGATTAAACTGTCGTGATTGTCTTTCTTCTCCGTCGCTATCAGCGAGTTTCTAAATTAGTACCCGTTTCTCGTCATTTTATAACTAACTTCTCTACAGACTGCCGTTATTATGTCATCTCCGTTTTAAATGCATGTATTTTTGTAATAAATATTATAATATTATAAGACTTTCTTTTCAACTTCTACATGTTTCTAATGATTTTTTATGAATAATTGTTATTGTTTAACATAGATTCTCCTCAAATTTTAACTTAGTGCAACAACCCAATTATCAGTCCATTAGCACGAAGCGGCACACTTGAATGGTCTAAGTATATGATGCGCATGCCCCACAAGAAATACATCTGCCAATTCTCTACATTACAAAAAAATTGTTAGTTTTACATAAAATGTTAGTGCCCCCCCAGTAACCTTTCTGGATCCGCCCTTGGTGGCACATGCTGAAAGAAAATAAAAACCTCGCCAAAAACTATTTATTAGTTTCTACAATCACTGATTTCTACTAATATAATCAGTACGATCTGTGTTTTTTGGAGTTCATGTTTTCTTTCAGTTTCTATTGCATGGAAGTGACGAAAATATTGTTATGATGCGGCTACTGCTGACTCTGCGTGTGACGCACACGGGTATAAACATGTAAATGTAATCATAAATCTGGCATCACGAAGGGGGGGATGTGACCTATGATATTATCATGACAACAAAGTTGCTTCATGAACATCTTTAGTTCATGAAGCGAAAGTTTGAAAATCTACCTAGTGAAATGCGATAAGGTCTCGACACATTAACAGAAAAACCCGCAAATGCTACATAGATTACAGGCCAAATTCTGATGGATATACTGGAATACGTCATTTTTGTAATTGTACCAAGAGACTAGGAACAGTTGCATGTTGCTCACACGTTGCGGTTGCTGTTTATTATTTATCACACGGTAGATATCTATCTAGATCTGCAACAAGTTGGGCAAAATTTATTTCTAGTTTAAAAAGAAAACTGATGACTTCGATAGAATGCGATGAAAATTTATGAAAAATAAAAGACTTACTCAATACTTTGCTTTTTATTGAACCTTTATACTGATTATGTCTATTAATTAATAATACATTATGTTAAAAACTCAATATAGACTATTTCTACATACTGAATTGAAAATACACAAATTTACAATGCCTATTGAAAAAAACGTAGGAAGTCCCAGACTTAAATATGTACCACAACTTCTAGTGCATATATAGTTTACGTACATATTAACGGCATCATCTGGAACTTCCACAATTCTGCATATTTAGAATATATTTTGGCAAGATACTACCTACATTAATGAAAGTCTTAAAGCAATCAAATCTCCAAGTTGGAAAAGAACGTCTAAATACTGAGGAACAAGACACTATTTTATCACTATAGTATATATCATTGATTATTTTTAAGTAAACGTTTGGTGCACATGAAGGTCATGAAGAAGACACAAAAAGACTATCGAAACAGGTCTTTAGACGAAGGTACAAAAGATAACAATAAAAACAAAAACATCTATTTCGCATCTTTGCAATTTTTAATCACAGTTACGCTTATAATTCGGAGAAGTTTTGCGTGTTCCACTTAAATTTCACCCCATCTAAAACAATGTAATCGAAAATGAGAACTTAGGCGAAACACGCAAACATTTCAACAGACAACAAATTTTTAAAATAACAATATCGGATAAATGGTGCATGATTGTATATTCTTGTGTTTGTATGTACTATTTTATCAACTGAACACTCTAATCTATGTACGTATGTAGTAAATCTAACACAGCCCTACGTGAAGAGATATATACATTTCTCCGTTAGGAAACTTCAGATATTCTTAAAATGTAAGTTGAAGGGCGTTCCACAGTAACTCTAATTCTATTTTCAATAGAACTACTCCCCTGTTTGGACCAGACCAAGGGTATTGAATTACAAGCACAGAATTTGATCACATTCAAACCTACCCATACCACATAACATATCGTGGATATATACATCCAGAGCATATACATAAAATGTTAGAATTTAAATATATATTTTTAAATGTACATGTGATATAAAATGTATATTATAGAGCTACTGATATTCATCAGTGACGTACCATGTATATTCTTAGAGGTATATACATAAAACTATATAAATATATGTCCATTAATGTATATATTATTTTTTGTAATGCCATATCCTAAAATGACATTTATTTGACAGTTTCAATTAATCAAAACAATGTCATTATTGACAAGTGTAAAATAAAGAAAAAAGAGTGAACTAATAGTTATTTATTAGGCTAGTGACTTATGTTACATACAAGTCACGCAAGAAAAGTTTAGCCGGCAAGCCCGAAGGGCGAGTGGGCTAATTTTCTTAAGTGACTTATATGTAATAACTCACGTGTCCAATACAACATTTTATCCAACACTCATATAAATGCTTTTTCAGTGACAAACAATAAAATTATTAAAATGTCATGTCAGTTGTCAATGTTAAAGTCAACAGTTTCTCTAAAAAATATAAAATACAAGTAGCTTATTGCTAAGTAGATTCTGAATAGATGCGCCGAAAAAGCTGTGGTTGTTATCTGTTTTGTTTGTAACCAGGGGTTTGTTTAATAAACATTAGCATTAAAATGGAAAATTGCGAAAGATATAATATGGAAATTCCGACTGATATTTTGCAAAAAGCTACAGCCAATTTAATTCCGGAAAAGTCCAGAGTAACCTATTTTAAAGAATATCTACAATTTGAAAATTGGATGAAAAAAGAGGAGTTAGTGCTGTAAACGAAGAAGTGCTTCTCGCTTACTTTCTACATTTGAGTAAAAAAATTGCACCTTCTTCGATGTGGACTAAATATTCTATGATAAAGGCTACTTTAAAAGTATACAGGAACTTTGACATAACAAGATATGGAAAACTTGTGGCATTCTTAAAAAGCCGATCAAGAAATTTCAAACCCAAAAAGGCCAACATTTTGGAAAGAGTACATATTGAACAATATTTGATGGATGCCCTGACGATGAGCATCTTATGTCAAAGGTAGGTGTTTATTGATGTTCTTGCTTTTATGTATTTAATTGTTTGAGTTTTTTAGGTTGGGAGTTTGCGGTGCCTGCCGTTGCGGTGAACTGACCTACTTAAGACGAAGATATAAAAGATAAAGAACAATATTTATACAATATCGGAAATTGTACGTATTGGGTTGGCAATAAGAGCAAGCGAGAGCACGGCAAGCGAGAGCGAAGCATGCAATCATGTACATACATGCCTCTTGATGGGTGTGTCCACTCTTTACTGTTAGAGTACTGGTAGACGTCTTTATTATGGGCGGTCAGTTAATAACGCAATGCCAAACGAAGAATTTTCTGAATCTGTATATACCCATACCAGATACCAAAACGAATAAATCAAAAAATTTCACAGGTTTAAATAAAGGATTTTCGGTAAACCCACTTGATTTGATTAGGAAATGTGTCTCACAAAAGATGTTTCGTAAATTTTCAAAAGGGAAAGTGCACTGTTCAATGCATTGGATTAAATAAGCTCTCAAAAATTCCAAGAATTGTAGCTGATTATTTGCAATTGCCAGATGCAGATCTGTATACTGGCCATAGCATACACCGTTCCTCGGCAACTCTTTTGGCCAATGGTGGGGGTGACATTATCCCTCTTAAACGTCACAGTGGGTGGAAATCATCCACTGTGGCAGAGGGTTATTTGGAAGATTCAGTCTCAAACAAGATTGTTATTGCTAAAAAAACGACAGGGAGAGCAGCGTAACGAGGCAATACAGATCGAGGCAATACAGATCTCGTTACTAATATAGAGAAAAATTGTGTACAGGAGAGCAGTTTTCTTTGCGAAAAATCGAATATGATGACAATAAACGTTAACATAAATATAAATACATGTTAATTTTCCGTGTTGTTTTGTTAATTTTCCGTATAATAAAGACAATAAATAAATTGCTTGGACTTTTTTTTATATTAAAATTACCCTGTGACTAAATCACTTTACCTCACTAGTCATCTAAAGTATAATTTAGCTCACTACTTTATCTCACTAGTGACTTATGGGCCACTTTATACCTTCAAAATCTCATCAATAAAGATCACTTTATATGAAAGTGTTGGATAAAGAAATTTTATATCACAGTGAACCAAAACTTATTGGTTTCTATGGAAACGGCAATAGAATTTAGTCTATTTTTACAAAACTATATTATTTTCTAATTTCGAATGGCGATATAAAGAATTTTGTATATAACTCGAGACTAAAATGTGTTTTTTTTTACTTGTCTGGTTTATAGCACTCGCCTTCGGCTCGCACTATAAACGTCCCACTTGTAAAAAAAAACACCATTTTAGCCACTTGTTATATAAGATACTATTATATTATGTGTAAAAATTTCCAGGCAACTAATTTTTTTAATCTGGAACACCTTATGCAGTGTATGTACATTGCACATAATTTACCTACCAAAATACTAAATATATCGAAACTTTGTGTTTTAAGAAACAAGTTTAAAAATTAATAGACCAATATCTTTTTCGATTTCGTTGCTGTTTAATGAAATAAATCTTTTATTTCATTGTGCCCATAAAGATGTCTCATTTAGGAAACTTACGTCATGAGTTTGGACTAGCGATTTGAAAAGAAAAAATACAGCGCGGATTATTTAATGCCGCAACACTGTGATTTTGGAAACAGCACACACTGTATATATATACAGGGTGTTCGTGAGTGACTGTACATAGATTAATGGGCGATAAGAGTATATTAACCTTTTTCCAAAACATCTCATATGTGCTTTTTTCCAAATTTTTATACAACCAATTTTTTTTTTGATTACAATAATAAAAAATTGCTCAGCATAAACAAAAAGTATATTTTTATGGATACGAAAACCACATAAATAAATGGTAAACAATGCTATAAGGAATATATTAATAGCTTTTTTAACACCATGTATATCTTCAATTTAATAATCGCACCCTAAATATTAACAGGTGTATTTCAAATTTGACTCGAAAAACTAATTTTTGTATAAGAATTAAGGTTTGCTCCTCAGGAATCCAAATATACTGGCAGAATATCTAAATTAGATCAAATTTTATCTTTGTAATTCATTGCTATTTGGTGACTTCGTTAGAAGAGTAGTTGTAGTTGTAGCTGACATCAAATAAATAATAAGTAGAGCGAATATAAACATCGCAGCATTTTCAAAGACATATCCAGTTTTACTTTTAAATATAATATTTTTATATGATAGATGATAGACAGAGTTCTTAAAAGTTGATTTAATGTATCCAAAGAAAACTTTCCCTCCAAAATAACTACTGCTAAAAACAATTTAGGTTATCGCAAACTTTTACTTAAAAAAGAACGACTTAACGAACTATACCTAAATTATTGCTGAATCACATGCTTTCAATGTAATTAGGTAAAAAAATTTAGATGGATCAATTAAACATGGCAAGAATCATAGATATAGTAAACGTTCAGAATCGGCACTAATTTTTTAAAATGCAGCTCTATTAGACTTAACTATTTGAAAGGTGTAAGCCAGTTCTGCAAATGGTAGAGAGTCCAATTATGTAACCGCAAACTAAACAAATCAATATGGAGAGCCACTGCTTATAAAAAAATCCACTTCCGATAGCAAACGCAATGGAAAAAATATCTTGCTATAACTCCAAAATGACAGAAAACTTGCTTTGCAGTGCAAACAGAACTTTGATAATTGATATTAAGACATAGTCAACAGCATTCAAACCTGTTCAAATCGTTTCGAAAAAACTCAATCTGCCCTCTCATTGAACTGTTAGTGTACATTTTGAGGAGATTGAGTGAGAAGACTTCTTCTGGTTGTGGTAAGTAAGAAATGGAACACCAACGTTTCTTGTCGTCTGGGGTTTTGAATACAATTTGCCCGTTCAAAAAAATTCTTATCATTTTCCGTTTTAAAAAATGATAAGAATTTTTATCCCTTATACAATGAAAAAACAAATGCAAATCCAGCCTTTGCTCTGGCCTGAAAAGATAAACTCATCCAACAATTAAAGAGATACTTCGCAAGATCTGCGAAAACAAACTAAAATTTTGTACTGTAACACACTAAAAATAAAACATAATCCTAACTTAAATAACACAAAGTAGAAATGAACATTATTTCTAGAACATAATACTAACGAATAATGTCTAGTACGTAGGAAATTCGTTCAAAACAAATCTACGACTACACTGTGACAATATATATACACATACTGACTACAGATCTAATTTTTAGAACCTGAGATTCAACAGAATTCTAACAATGAAAATTTATTGTTCAAATAAGGGTAAGTTTTGGGATAGCTGATATTGAAGAACATGGGAAGATATGTCTCCTGTAGATCAGTACATACCTTTAAAAGGAAGGACACAGAAAACTGTACCTATAGAAATACAGACCTACAAAAAGCTACAACTCCAATAAAAAGCTGCCGATCTGTAAAAATCCTACAGCTCTTTTTACAGGCTTGTGCATTTACACCTACAGCCTTTTTATTACTCTGTACAGCTGCAGCATCTTTATAGCTATGTACTTATAGCTGCAGCTTTATTATAACTCTGTACTATTACAGTTACAGATTCTGGGACACAAGACTGGGGAAAACTTTTAGCGAACATGGGAATAAGCACTGTCACATCTATATCTTCATAAGCCTGTAAAAAGATATGTGACACATCTGTAAGCAGTTGCCAGCCTGTAAAAATCTACACAGACTTGTACAGATCTGTACATCTACAGAAAACTGTACCTAGAAAAAGTTAAAACTCCAAATGCTGCCGATCTGTAAAAATCTGTACATCTTTTTTTACAGGCTTGTACATCTACACCTACAGCTTTTTATTACTCTGTACTTACACCTACAGCTTATTTATTACTGTGTACTTACAGCTGCAGCTTTATTATAACTCTGCACTTTTGTCAGCTACAGATTCTGGAACACGAGTTAGAGAAAAACTTTTAGCGACCATGGGAATACGTGCTGTCATGTTTGTATCTGTATGGGCCTGTAAAAAGATGTCAATGACACATGCATTTGTAAGAAGTTGCCGACCTGTAAATATCTACACACCCTTGCACACCTTTTTTACAGGTCTGTACATCTACAGCTACAGTCTTTTTACAACATTATATGCAGCTACAGCTTTTTTATAACCCTGTGTTTTTACTACTACATCTTTTTCACAGGTCTGTACTTCTAAAGCTATAGCTACAGGTTTTTACAATCCCAGTTTCAAATGCCCCGATCTTCGTAACTATAAACAACAAGAACAATTATTTTATTGGTAAGGAAACGGACTAGCCGTTAATGGTAAAACAGAATCCTAACCTATCAATACACAAGTTGCACAAGGTGTTAAGAAAAATTGTTCAAAAAAATGTATGAAAGATTCTACGAATATAGTAAAATTCCTATAGACATGTATTCAGAAAGGTTTTGGTTCTGAGATTACCTGTAAAAAGCTGTGTCTATGAAACATGCCCCTGCTGATTGTGGACCTGTAAAAATCTACATAGACTTGCACTTCTTCTTCACAAAACTGTACATCTACAGCTACAGTTTTTTTTACAACTTGTATGTACAGCTACAGCTTTTTTATTACCCTGTACTTTTACAGCTACATCTTTTTGACAGGTCTGTACTTCTACAGAAATAGTCTACAGCTGACCATCATCAACTCTACTTATTGGTAAGTAAACGGACTCGCTGATAATGGTGAAACAGAATCCTAATCCACGTGTTAACAAAAACTGTTTAATAAATTTAATAAAAGAACCTACAGTTTCTATAGAAATGTACTCAGAAAGGCTTCAGTTCTGAGATGCAATAGGTTCAAGATAAATGTTCTTTTTTTAATGTCTTAGGAACTCTGATAAATAGACATATAGACATTATGCTGAAGAGATTGGTCTGAATAGTGACATCCCTTTTCTTTCCCACATTCTGAGCTGGAAGACTATACTATCTCTTTCAGACAGTATAAAAGTGGAAGATGACACAGTAAATTTTCCGATTGTCACAAAAATGAACAAAATCATTCCTTCAGGATCTAAAGAACCGTGTGAATTTTACGTAAATATGCTGCTGTTAAATGTTAACAGATGTATTTCAAGTTCGGCTCGATAAGCCAATTTTCGCCAAAAACTACCTACAGAGTTATATTCCGATATAGAAAATGTTTTAATAAATCTCTAATCTAGAATAGTACTACAAAATACTACTTTTATTAAGTTCACTTGTGGAAGTTTATTCGGGGTAATATTGTTCTTAATAATTGTTTTAAATACGACTAGAATTATCTACTCCTGGTTTCTCTTCGTTGGTTTTTATCGGAGAGAAGAAACTATTCAATTTCTGTTCCTTCGGCGAATCCTCCTTTATGGAAGCCTCCGACGAGGTGTGGCGATGCATAAATCGTTTGTAGCGTTTCGCCAACGGTAAAACGGTCAACATCAGCCCAGAAAGCGCTATGAAAAGACCCGCTAAGTAGAATGAGAGATCGTAGGTACCAGTAATATCGTAGAGCCAACCTGAAAAAGAAACAATAATTTATTTCAACTACGAACACAAATTAGTACAGACAAAGAGGGAAAGTTTTTTTGTGAATAATATTGTTCCGGTTGGTTTTATGCATGTAAATCCTTTTACACCTTTAAAGTGTACAATTTTACAATTTAGTGCAAAATATATATTTTTTGCTGTGCGTCCAAGATATTGTGTTGCGTTTAAAATCAAAGAGGATTAGGTAGAGTAGAAGCTGTCCGAATACACGAAACAGCGCCATCTATCGGGTCGGATGCGGAACCATTTGAATCATAACTTTAAGTATATTCTATAAATTCTCTAGTGGGGTTTGACAGATCTCCGACCTGTGGCGACTGATTGAGCTTCTCACAATATTAGTGTGTTTGTGAACATTATAATAATAATAATAATAGATTTATTTAGCAAAAAATCTAGACATAAACACAATAATAAACAGTTATCCATATAAAGAATAAGAGATAACTTAACATCAAAGATGTATCTAAGACTGAATATAACACAAAAATAAAAAGTAAATATTCAAAAACTATATAGGCTGAGATTTTATATATTCAACGCACAAGTTTTCGGATGGTCTAAAAGTGTTGCAAGCTTTTATTATGTTTGGCAGATTATTATATTATTTAAAAGAGCAGAAGCTGCCCGAATACAGGAAACAGCGCCATCTATCGGGTCGGATGCGGAACCACTAGAATCACAACTTTAAGTATATTTTATAAATTCTCTAGTAGGGTTTGACAGATCTCAGACCTGTGGCGACTGATTGAGCTTCTCACAATATTAGTGTGTTTGTGAACATTATAATAATAATAATAGATTTATTTAGCAAAAAATCTAGACATAAACACAATAAACAGTTATCCATATAAAGAATAAGAGATAACTTAACATCAAAGATGTATCTAAGACTGAATACACCACAAATATAAAAAGTAAATATTCAAAAACTATATAGGCTGAGATTTTATATATTCAACGCACAAGTCTGCAGATGGTCTAAAAGTGTTGCAAGCTTTTATTATGTTTGGCAGATTATTATATTATTTAAAACCTTTACAGAACAACGATTTTGCGGTTATTAATGAATTATATTGTTCAATATACAAATCATTTTTTGACGAGTATCATGATGATGTATATCTCCAACATACGTTATCTTGTCAAATAAGTAATTTGACAACATATTGTTTCTTATTTTATAAATAAATTGTAATATCATTAATAATATTCTTTGTTTTAGTCATAAAATGTAGTTCCTGTAGCATACTGATTAATGGAGTATATTTACATACTGACTAATGGAGTATATTTATTGAATTGTAATTTAATCGTCATTGCCTTATTTTGCATTTTCTGTAAAATTTGCACTTCATTATTGTTCAGATAAATTAACAGAGTTGCACAATATTCAAAATGAGATGGAATTTTGATTTCATATATCGTTAACCTGGCAGACACTGATAAATCCTTGTAATTCTTGTAATTTCATCGTCATTGCCTTATTTTGCATTTTTTGTAAAATTTGCACTTCATTATTGGTCAGATAAATTAACATATAATATTCAAAATGAGGTGCAATTTAGTTTTATAAATCATTAACCTAGTAAACACTGATAAATCCTTTGATATTCTCTTTAAGAAATTGATTTTTTTAAAACTTTTTTTCCAATGTAATTAACATTTTGTTTAAAACTTAACTCTTCATCTAAAATTATACCTAGATATTTGATTTCAACTTCTAGCATATGATTATTCATTTTAATAATTTCATTATATACTATTTTATTCAACATATGTTTTTTTCCCAGAACCATCCTTTACATTTCTCAATGTTTACTTTAACACTGCTACTACAGGGCTACATAAGTCACTGTTTACAACATTTATAATCTCATTAACATTTTCACCTGACATATATAACATAGCGTCATCTGTGAAGAGATGTATTTTACAGTTGCTGATTGATTTGACAATATCGTTAATAAGAATAATAAACAACAATGGGCCAAGGACGGATCCTTGTGGAACTCCATATTGTGTTGCTTTTTCACTTGACACACTTTCACCAAACCTAGTTTTTTTACTTCTTCCACTTAGGTATGATTGAAACCAGTTAAATACTGTACCGCAACCACCAATTGCCTTTAGTTTTATGAGAAGCAGATTTCGATCTACTGTCTCAAAAGCCCTTTAAAAATCTAAAAATACTACGACAGTAACCTTGCCAATATAAATGTCTTATTATTATCCTTATAATACATTCTTATTATCTAACTGTAAGGGATGGTATAAGGAATCAATAAATTTAAGGATCTTTTTGGATATCAAGTAGGTAGAAGTATTCATCTACCTTTGCCATCAATGGATCTGTGTGAAAGGGCTATACCCGTCAGCATTTGGCATGTCGTGACAAAATTTTACTATTATTATTATTATTATTACCTCCTAATGGCGGTCCTATAAGGTTGGCAACACCCTGTACAAGTAAGAGAAGTCCATATGCGTTCGTGAACCTATCTAGCGTGATCAGTTCCACCAATATGATGCAAGTAAGTGAGTAGTTGGCGGCTATTAAAAATCCGAAGGCGCCAGCGACGATGCTGAGCCACAGATAGTCGGTCACGAGGGGGATGAGCGCTATGATGCCCCCGCAAAGACCCATGCAAACGGCGTAGATAAGGCTAGCGTTGGCCCAAGCTCGGTCGCCGGCCCAGCCCAGTATTATCTGAAAATAAAATGCATTAGTTAGACATTAATCAAAGAGATTTAGATACAGCGGAAGGTTTGCATATTCACAGGCAACAGCGCCATCTGTAGGGATGGATGCAGAAACACTTGACTATGCATACACATACACAAGGTTTGTAGACTAAGAGATTCTCTCATATTCTGCTTTTAGGCGAGATGTGAGTGCGGGGATGAAAAGTTAGACTATCCTTGTTCTTCAAACGCATAGTTGCGGTGCAGCTATCTCTGTCTCTCTCTAAGGACGGTCCGTACTGACCCGAAATATGGTCTGAAGTACACTATCATCTGTAGTGTTACATTCTACAATTTATCCTGATTATCACCATACAAAACAGTGTTTCAAAATGCGAGGATAATTACCCCCGACCTCAAGCGGGTCATTGCGAGCTTATTCCAGTCACAAGTTCTTTGCTTAGTTAACATGACACAAATTCTTACTAATATTTCTGATCCGATCCTGCTTCCTGGTGTTACATACCAGCTGCTCATTGGCTAATAATACCTTCGATGGGGAAAATGTATGTAAGATGTAGATGTAGATGTAGATAACCTCTTAGTCTACAAATCTTGACACATACGTTTCTACGTTTGACAGATCTCAAACCTTAAAAAAACAGCCCAGATGTTAAATATCGACTGAATTAACTTTTCATGTGTTTTTGTGAACATTAAAAAAATGTGTTTTAACCGCCGTCCATGTCACCTCAATGACCATCTTAGGGTCTAGAAGATCTAGATTTGTCTGAGTAAATGAGACGGTACCCTACAGTTTATAGTGTAATTCGAACTACTTCTTGAAGAAAATTTACTATATTTTTTTTCGCTGTGTCATACTCGAACCCACTTCGCTAAGACCCCCTATTATATAAAAGGCCAAGTTTTTGCTGTGTTGTTAATTGTGAAAGTGGGGCAATTCCAGACGCCATTTTTTATAAAAATATCCTCGATCAAAAGAAGCTAGGGTTAAAAAACGTCAACTGATTGAAAGCAAATAAATGAAATGATTTTACAGGACTGTTCCGAACATTTGAATAGTGTTGTTACCTGTTAAAGTAAGAAATGCCATTAAACACTAAATCAAACGCTATTCTCGGGTCAGTAGTAGCAGAACTAAACCAATAACTATATTTAAATTTAATGATACTTTAATAAACTCAGGTAAGTTATACCGTCATACCTTTATCATATATTTTATTTTCTGTTTTCGTCAATAAAGTAGGACATATCCATACGTGATCTTTTTGTCTCGTGTTACAACTATGAATGTCCCTTCTAAATTGAATATCTTCAGATAAATATGCTGGTAGCAAGTTATTGAGTAAATAGTTTATAAATTAATACTAATGTTCTGATGTTCTGAATTTAATGTTACTTTTAACTGAAAGCCAATTGAAGGTTAATTGTATCAAAATAGAATAAGAATAAAAGAATAAAAGGAAAAAACTGAAAATGGCGCCCAACGTGGGGCCCGATGATTAGCATGCCCTATAAAAGAATGTTATGCTCGTATACAGCTCGTAAAATGCGTGCGTATGCGTACGTGCAATTTTATATAAAATATGTAAAATTTGTAGCTGAAGTGCTATAACAATGAACTGAAAAACAAATAGAAACATCTGTCTAAAATAATGCGTTGTATTAGTTTCAGTGCACCAAGAAGCACAAACGTAAGAAAACAGTGTTTTTGAACGCAAAATACAGTTTAGTACTTAACAAAAATAATATTGCTTACCTCTCCAACCATGTTGATAATACCAATGATAGAGATCAACATGGAAGCATCCTCCTTATTCGAGAATCCATTTTTAATAGCATTATCAGTCAAGTAGACGTAGGGAACGTCGTACCAAGTGTACAGCAAAAAATTAGACATGGCGAAAACCAAAAATTTCGGATCGGCAAAATGCGAAAAATCGAACATGTCCACCAATAGGTCCCAAAGATCCCACAGCCCGGCGTACCACTGGACTTTTTCTTTGGCAATGGTCGTCATGGAATTCCTATATATGTCAGGACATGAACTAGCCCTCAACCTGTATCTGTTTATATTTAACATAGCCCCTCTATACGTCACAGAGAGCCTGTGTATCCTCAGATCCCGTAAGTACGCGGTTGGCAACTTCCTCTGCGGATTCATGCGCGGCGGGCTCATCTGGTTCTTCTTCAACCACCACAAGTAGGCAGTCTCCTCGTTGTTCTGGCCTATCACGTTAGTCGGGGGCGAGAGCTGCGACTGCGTGTGGGCATGTTTCGACGCCAGATGCCCCTCGTGAAGCCTACCAGAATCGCTGAAGCTCCTAGAAGGCGTCAAGAGGCTCGGGTAGTTAGCCAGAAGTACATTGTACACGTTCTTGTGGGTTGCCAGCAGCTCCAACACTTCTATCGGTACTTTTTCCCCGTTCCGTACGTACGTAGGAAGGTTCACCAAAGAGCTGCACAGCCTGTCCTGGTGTAGGTCTTCGTTGTCCTCTTCCTTTTGAGCTTCCATGATTGGCTGAAGTACGCTCGCCGTGTTGGTACTGTTGCTCACAGAGAATGAATCCCCCGATGATCCCTTATTCTTGCGCTTCAAGTGTCTGTTCCTTTTCCGTTCTTTAGCCAACGACTTTTGCTTCTCGGACGTCCACGGGAGATCCCGCATCAGAGCGCCGCAGACAATCAGGTTTAAAAACAAACCTGCTAATATGAGAGTAGTGCCCCTCCACCCATACTCATCTAGCAGCATTTGAATCAATGGGGCAAATATGAAGGTACCAATTCCGCTTCCACAGACCGCTAGACCAGTCGCAAACGATCTTCTTTTATCGAAATAATAAGCTACTATGACTACAGAGGCTACGTAACACAAACTCAACCCAAATCCTGCGAGTATTCCGAACGTTATGCAGAGTACCATCATGGAATTAGCTCTGGAGCTTATAATGAAACCAATGGAAGCCAAAATGGCGCCAAATATGGTGACCTTCCTGCAGCCGTACCTGTCGGTGAGGAAACTCGCTATCGGGCCAGAGAGCAGAGGCATAGCCATGAACAGGCCACCCACCCACGCAGTGGTGCCTCGATTTTCGCCGAAATAATTCAAAAATTCTACGAATATTACGCCGAAGCTAAACGTGATTCCGTCTGCGATTAAATTGACTACGAATGAGGCTAACACTACCACCCACCCCCAGCCTCCATCTGGAGGACGGGCTTCCGAGATGTCCAAGGAATCACTGCTGGACGAAGAGGAAGAGGAACTAGAATCAGAGAGGCTTGAAGGGGTGGAGCAAGGTTGCTTCACTATGGAAGAATTGCTGTTATTATCGGCGTTGAACTGGACGTGTAATACTGGTCTATCTTCGTCGTTCTCTTTGTGGTCACTTAAAATATCTTCCTTTAGAAGCGTTTCCGACTCTATCGGATTATCGTACATGGATCTGATCCGCAGCTTCTTCTTCGCATTTTTATCGTTCAATATCAATTCCAAGTTGTTCTTCTTAGGGGACTTCTTAGGGCTGGCGGTTTTTTTGTCGTTGGAGATGAGCGGCGACTCCTCGTGCGCTTTCGTGAGGTCGCCATTTCGAACTAAACCTGCACCCTTATCACAATCACTAGCACTATTTTTCGGCGACTGATTCACTTCGTTAATGTTTTTGGTTGCTGGTGATAGGTTAGTGTCCACGTTGGATTCGGCCATTCTCTTAAGTCTCTACAAAACTGCCTGCGTAACCACGCAAGACGGATGGTGCTGATGGTGCGTTTCATACGTGTAGTAGGCGGCCACTGCCGATCCTCAATTGTTTCCGGTCGTTTGGCCATGCGGGGCACACTTCAACCACGGGGGTTGGAGATTTTTCTGGAACAAAAGAGAAAGATTTAAGCAACTAGGATATTCGACGAGGTTGACGAGCACTTAGGCCCAAAGTGATTAATTTTTCAACTATAATCAGCTATAATCAATAGGAACAGAGTTTTGTAACTTAAATCGTCTATCATACTTTTACTTCCACGTCCAGTGGAAGTATAGTAACGACAAAAAAATTTTAAAAAAGTTGTATTGTCCAAATAGGCTTAAAATGTCATGAAACGTCGAGATTTTAAGTTTGAGCGAAAAAAATTTCTGTCTGTCTGTCTGTAACTTTTTCTTGTGCGCACGTTTACTCTGGAACCGTTTAAGATATTGACTTGAAATTTGGTACACATATGTACTTTAATGAGATCTAGAACTAGATTATATTTTCATCTTGTTCCGTCGAAGGGTTGAGGGGTAAATTTGGGGTAAATAGGTCAATCAAGCAGGTAATAGTCCATAAAATTGGTATTTAGTATATACAAGAGAAGCTAAGGTCTCCAAAATGTTTGGCATTAGCCACCCCCATTACCACCCCCACCCCCTTATTAAAGGGGATGAAAAAAAATTGTGATTTAGTGTACCTATGTACAGGAACCAGAAACTTCAAAATATTTTTTTACTTCATCCACCCCCACTACCACCCCAAAGTTATTAATCACCACCCCCCACCCCACTACCGATGTGGGGTATCGTTTTATGGGTTTTTGGGGTAGAGGTTCAAATATTATATTATTAAAGTTCCATAAACAATTATTTTCACATACAAAGTTTTTTTCATTGTGAGTGACTTGGATAGAGAATCTGGATGTGGAAGTAGTGATTCCTTGGGCAGCGGTTTTTCCAGTAAATAAGGCAAATAGGAAATTAAACATGGTTTTTAGTATTAGAAACGGGAGCAGATCCGAAGATCCGCACTACTCAGGCTTACCGGCCCATTGTACATTCGCGACATTAGGATTCCCAAGAAAAGACCAGTGCCCTCCACTAACGAAAACAGTCGTTTCAGGACATTGTTACCAGAAATCTCCATAGCTCGATTATCAGTTCATGCTTGCTTAGAAAATAGAAAAGTACATGTTGATTTACACAAAATCAATTAAGATGTCAAGGTGAATGTCAGTTTGGCAAGAATGTCGTTTCAAATCAAAGCTAAACTTACCTTACATCTTGAAAAACTAACCACAAGTTTTCAAGTAATTCTTCTATAACAATATATAGGCAACGAATAAATACGTTTTATTATACTTGTGTATATTTACCAAACTAATTCAAAGTAAATAATATCGTTTTCTCTTGATTTGAATGACATCATTTGTCAGAATGTTCTAAAATGTCAGAACTACTGAAAATTTGACGAACTTAACAATATGCCTTATCCATAGACCTTTTCAAATAGCGGAGCGGATCTGGTTTTGAAATGAAACCAACTTTTTTTTAATTTTTTTTTTTTTTAACAATTCGGTTACACGCGTTCTCTTTTATCATGTTATAAAGTTAGTTCAGCTTAATCACACGAGGTGGGCAGGAATTCGCATTTAAAATTCGCAAAAACACATTTTTTCACAATAACTTTGTTATTATTGACTTGAAAAAAAAGTTAAATCAAAAAAGACCTCGCGGAAGCGCATAATCTGGTAAAATTTTTTCCAAATCGGAATACGCGTTTTTTGCCTTAACACTAATATACAAAAAAGTAATTCCTTAATTTTTTCACGAAAAAAAGGAGTTAGGGGGGCTGAGATTTTTTTGAGGTGGGTGAAATAGATAAGAATTGATAGAGCCGGAGGATGGGTGGTAGGCCAATAGGGGAGGGGGAGGAGGTAGAGAAAGGAAAATTATTCGACCTCCCCCACTCCCCGAACTTTTTTCCTTGTCGTGCGATTTTTTACATAAGAGGGGGTTCAGAGGAGAGACTTTTTTACAGGTAATTGAGGATCTTTTTCATCTTTATTTAAAAAAAAATTATGGCAATCCTATCAATAGGAAGAGAGAGAGAGAGAGAGAGAGGGGGCATAATGCGTTTGCAGAAATAAAGGATTAAGTAAAAGGAATATGGACTTCGGACCTTGATATTCGTCAATATAAATCTGTTTCCATCTTAATATTTTATCAATCTACCTTTATCAAATATTAAACTTACTTATTATGAATAATTGTTTAACGCCGTCACGAGTTTTCGCGGCCCATTTCTCTAGTTTTAGGTGTCTATTGGATATATAAAACAATTATTTTTCCGTTTAACTCGCTCTAACTCAAAAACGGCACAATGGATAACTCTCAAATTTTTATCGTGTATCACTATATATTTGTTAGTAAAATGTGTTAATACGTAGGTCAATTTTAATAAGTGTAGAAATCATTACTTTTTTTCTAAGAATATGTCGAAAATCTGCATTCTCAAAAAAATGTAACATGCGGGACACTTATTTATCTTTTGAAATAGACACCAAGTATATCGAGGGCATATGAAGATAAAAGATTGGCGTAACTTTTTTATTTGAAACTTTTATTTCTAACATTAGCAGTTTTCGAGAAAATTGCAAATCAGTGATTGTTCGCCCCGGCTGCAATTAATTGCTATTAGACTTCTTCGTTCTTTATGAATGATCTCTTTATCATTAAATACATTTTGCATGTATTCCCTCTTCAATCTATAAAAGTGTCACCCCTTTCACGATTGGTAAATTAAAAACTTAAAAAACTAGAGTAAAAATCATGCTCCTCGCCGATTTGTTTAACTTTTTATATATTTGCACATTTCTTAGAATACTTTTCCAATTTTTTTGGAAATGTTAATTTTAAAATTTTATATTGACGACTTATTTGATAAAACACTTGTCAGTATATAAAAAAAGTAAAAAGGAGCAAGTAAGTACATCTTAGTGGCGGCTGGCGAAATTTCAATATTTTTTTTTTCGTCTGTGGCGCATGGGACCCATACGAAATATGGGAAATAACATCTAGAGAAGCACTTCTCTAATAACCCTTAAAAATTTTGAAAAAGCAGTTTGCGAAAAAATTACAATATTTCAATTCGTTGTATCTCAGTTAGTAATGAAAATATTTTCATAAACTCCAAAACGTATTGTTGTATTTTTATGAAAAGTCAAATGCATATGATAAAAAATAATAATAAACAGGAGTCCCTAGACCAGAGGACTACCGAATTTAAAAATTTTTTTTCGCAAACTGCTTTTTCAGATCCCCACATCCCCGTTTACTGCTAGTGGCGTACTTGGACAGTTTTACCGCGGCGGCAGCTTCATTTCTCTTCTTCTCGGCTTCAGGAGTGGCTATATGGACGTTTTCTTTTCTCAGCTTTCCGATTATTCGATTATTTTTCAATCATTCAATTATGTTGCTTCATAAAATAAATATGTAAAGATTACATACAATTTATTTGGTAAGACATTGATGAGTGACTAGTTTTTACTCTTATTGTGGATAAAAAAGGTATACATTTTGTATTTAAAAATTAATTTATTGAATGTACAAACTAAAGCTTATTTTTCTGTCCTCGTTTATTTTTAGGGTGATTTCCTGTGTCGGTCTCGCTGTCCGTTTCGTCTCGCATTTCTGCGTACAGACAATCATTGTCATCATCGTCATTATTTATATCAACATTTCCAATAACTACCTCATTTTCTCGCATTTCATTTAATTTAAACTGACAGACATCAATATTGATTTAATTTGTTTTAAACAGCGAAATAAACATCTAATTTATAACATAACAATAATGCGTGATTGCTTAAATTATAGAATGTTTGTAAAATTGTAAAAAAACGCTGCCCCAGGAATCACTACTTCCACATCCAGATTTTCTATCCAAGTCTCTCACAACGAAAAAAAAAACCAATAAAACGATATGTCACATCGGTAGTGGGGGTAGGAACGGTGGTAGTGAGGGTGGATGAATTAAAAAACAAAATTGAGGCCACTGCTTCTTGTATACACACTAAATCACAATTTTATTTTTATCACCCCCTTTAATAATGGGGTGGGGGTAGTAACGGGGGTGGCTAATACCAAAACATTTCTTGGGACCTTAGCTTCTCTTATTTATACTAAATACCAATTTTATGGACTCTTACTTGCTTAATTTACCCATTTACACCAATTTCCCCAAACCCTTCAAAGGAATAAGATCAAAATATAATCTTCCAGACCTCGTTAAAATACATACATGTAGCAAATTTCAAGTCAATATATTAAACGGTGCCAGAGTAATCGTGCGCACAAAAAAGTTACAGACGGACCGACCGACAGAGCTACAGACTTTTTTGCTCAAACTTAAAATCTCGACATTTCATAACATTCTAAGCCTATTTAAAAAATAAAAAATTTTACAATTTTGTTTTTGCGTTACTATACTTCCACTGGATGTGGAAATAATTATAAGATGTTTGATTATAAACTACTGAAATTATTTTATCTATAATAATAAAATAATAAAGCCGCTGTATTACAAATTCTTTTTGCGGAGCAACGTAATTGAATAATTGAAAAATAATCGAATAATCGGAAAGCTGAAAAAAAAATAAGTTGAATTAAAAAACGTCCATCTAGCCACCCTTGAAGCCGAGAAAAAGAGAAATAAAGCTGCCGCCGGGGTAAAACTGTCCAAGTACGCCATTAGCAGTGAAGGGGGAGGGGAATCTGGCGTCTAGCGTGAATGCGAGCATCAAGGATGCAATTTTCTCGATTTTTTTTCCATAGCCCATCTAGATATATAGACATGGCACTTTATGTAAGTGATAACACACACTCTGAAGTATATTCAGTTAAATTTGCAAGTAAAAATATTTTCAAATTTCGCCGTAATCACAAAAAACGTGAAATCTTCATATCTCGGCTTCAAAGCATCGGAGCAAAATTTTTTTTCTTCTTAAATTCGTGTTATTTTGACAATTAAAATGCAAAATCCACTGAGATATTTACATTTGTTTAAGTTCCAAAATTGATTTTTTGCGTAAAACAGTCGCAAATTAAAATTTTTTTGCAATATTCTTTTTGATTTTGTAAATGTACGTCAAATACAATGTTTTTACCGAAACTGAACTGTAAAATATTAATATGATCTTTTAGTATAAGTTTGAATTTTTTTTTATAAATTAATTGCAAAAAAAATAATTAATATTTTGCAACGGAACAAAGTGCATTTCATTAAGGGTAAAAATATGTACTATTTCTCATAATATCGTTAACATGCAGATTTTATATTTGTTTCTACAGTACTTCAAAGTTCGAGGATCTAAATATCCAATTTTTTCAGTTTTTTGCCATAAAATGTTATTAACAATCAAAAATTAGTTCTTTGCATATACCTACCTTATAGGGGAACCCATGGCGAAGAAATTGACGTTTTTCTACGACCTTTAGAAGCGAAGATATAAGCAAACAAGTAAGTTGCAAAATTCATTATGTTTACAAAAAGTTGAATAACAATTAAAGCCGCCATTTTGAGTGGTCAACACTATTTTTTTCGGATTCCTGAGGAAATTCTGTAGGGGGTAGACTAATTTTTGGCTTGTCCCAAAACTTTTCGAGACATTTTCCTAATATCACCGGACTATAATGAAACTTATATTATTTATGTTTTTAGAGTCGCTGATCTCGAATGTGAAGTCAGAAATTACTAATTTAATGATGCACTCTCAATATGACCGATATAAAAGGAGTAAAATGGATGAACTAATTATTTTTGTTTATTTTGAGAAATTAGGACTTTCTTAGCAGATTGTTACATTTTAAGACATAAAACTCATCCCCTAATAAGAAAAATAATTGCTCTTACTCTTAAGAAGCTGAAAACCACCAGTTAAAAAACCGCTGCCTAAGGAATCACTACTTCCACATCCAGATTCTCTATCCGAGTCACTCACAACGAAAAAACTTTGTATGTGAAAATAATTGTTTATGGAACTTTAATAATATAATATTTGAAATCCTCTACCCCAAAAACCCATAAAACGATACCCCACATCGGCAGTGGGGTGGGGGTGGTGATAGGGGGGGTGGTAGTGGGGGTGGATGAAGTAAAAAAATATTTTGAGGTTTATGATTCCTGTACATGCGCTAAATCACATTTTTTTTTCATCCCCTTTAATAAGGAGGTGGGGGTGGTAATAGGGGTGGGTAATGCCAAAAATTTTTTTGAGACCTCAGCTTCTCTTGTATATACTAAATACCAATTTCATGGACTCCTACCTGCTTAATTTACCCATTTACCCCAAATTTACCCCAATTTACCCCCCAACCCTTCGACGGAACAAGATGAAAATATAATCTAGTTCTAGATCTCGTTAAAGTACATATGTGTACCAAATTTCAAGTCAATATCTTAAACGGTTTCAGAGTAAACGTGCGCACAAAAAAAAGTTACAGACAGACAGACAGACCGACAGACAGACAGACAGACCGACAGACATACAGAAATTTTTTTTTTCGCTCAAACTTAAAATCTCGACGTTTCATGACATTTTAAGCCTATTTGGACAATAAAAATTTTTTAAAATTTTTTTGTCGTTACTATACTTCCACTGGACGTGGAAGTAAAATAAATATAAGAAAGTACTAGGAATTTATTAATTAAACTAATATTATTTATAATTTTGGGGTTGCTGGGAGTTGCAGCTTGACTTATTTTTGAAAACTAGTACACGTCAACAGCCTTTTCATTCTGGATGAGTTAAATGACGTATTAGAGAGGACATCATTGCCATACGGATCTAAATATCTTAAAGAGTATTCCGGATTTGGGATCAAGGCTGCAAGGCTGTTTCAATCGAAGTCGATTACGAACGTACCGAGTACAAACGTACTGAACCGGTGTAACCAGACATTTAAAAAAATAATAAAATGTCACCGTTGTGTAACAATTATCACGAGGCAAATACCAGTTTGTCAGACTATTATGTACAATGTTAAAACCATAAGCAGAACAAGAATTTGTTTACCGATGTGTCTCTATCATTAAATTCTAAATATTTTTATACTTACATATCGTTTATTATTTATAAATATAAACATACACCTTTATCACCGAACTTATCGCTCATATTTTCAGAACAATAAACAATTTAACAATTTTGCAAAAAATATATTAACACCATTAAAATACGAATTATTAAATTAAATGATCTTATTATCTCATTGCAAACAACACGCTATCACTCTATTCAGTTTCATAAAAGATTTGAAACAGATTATACCCAGTTAACGTCATTAATTTTAATTACTGTAATTATCGCAGAGATGAACGTGCAATTGTAGTTACAAAGTTACGAATCGACATCACTGGACTTGGCATTGCAGCTCAACAAAAGAAGACTTTTGCCTATAATGTTACCAGGCAATTACAGTTATAATTAACATTTTGATCTAAATGTCAGATACAAACTAAAACATCTTGTACCCAGGTCGCGTTTTTTATTATTAATTTTCTAATTTATTAATTAAAATGTACTTATTTCGACACTTTAAAATAATTATATACAAAATTAAATGTCACAAGAGAGCAATAAAAAGATTTCATTCATATTGTCGATTAAAATCGCAAGTGATTGTAAATACGTAAATATTCCATTCGGTATAAGTTGAGAAATAATATACGTACCTACACCATATGAATATCTTAACATTCTAAAAGAATCAAAGTTTCACACACAAAATCCAATAGGTGGAAACAAAAATATATAAAACCGTAAACTCAAACGATAGAAAGCTGTATCGTAATACCTATATTAATGTTTTAACAAGCTAAAAACGTACTCTTCGCCAATTTACTCAGCCTTTTATATAATTGTTACACATTCTATAGGATACTCTTCGCAGTTTTCTTGTAAATAATGTTAGTTTTTGGACATCCTAAATTTTGTGATACCAACCCAACAAACACCGAAGATCGGCCTATCAGCGGGCCATCACTGGGCCAGAAGTTTCATTTCTGGCCCAGTGATGGCTTTGAAAAAAAAAATTGTCAAGATCTCTAGTTGGCCCCTAAACTCAGTACCCTGGCCTGGCCATTCTTAAAAACACGGTGATCTCGGAACCCCTGTGTGTTCAGTTCAGGCTCTGTGATAATAAGTTGACCGTGCGGTCCACTCGTGGACGTTTTAAACTGTAGACCACTGGTCGTTTTCTAATTATAGTGGTATACAGGTATAGGCAAAATAACTTAATTATTCTCAGATAATTGCCAGTTGCATTTTTTTTTATTCCATTCCTTACTTTTTTTTGTTTTCTTTTTCCAAATTTATTCAAAAACATGGTAATGCAAACACTACCAAAAGTAAACAACTTTATATTTTAGGTTGAAAACGTGATTGCGCTGGTACCTTACTGATTAGCTAATTTATTTAATTTTAATTTAATACTATATTGTATATTGTATACTATAATTATAATTTAATACTATATTGTTTTATATCATTATTACAACTAATCATATCCAAAACTATCTCACTATTTAATTTCTATTTCATTTTTTTAATAAATAGTTACTTCCACGTCCAGTGGAAGTATAGTAACGACAAAAAAAATTTAAAAAATTTTTATTGTCCAAATAGGCTTAAAATGTCATGAAACGTCGAGATTTTAAGTTTGAGCGAAAAAAAAATTTCTGTCTGTCGGTCTGTCTGTAACTTTTTTTTGTGCGCACGTTTACTCTGGAACCGTTTAAGATATTGATTTGAAATTTGGTACACATATGTACTTTAACGAGATCTACAACTAGATTATATTTTCATCTTGTTCCGTCGAAGGGTTGGGGGGTAAATTGAGGTGAATTTGGGGTAAATGGGTAAATAAAGCAGGTAAGAGTCCATGAAATTGGTATTTAGTATATACAAGAGAAGCTAAGGTCTCAAAACAATTTTTGGCATTAGCCACCCCCACCTCCTTTTTAAAGGGGATGAAAAAAAATTGTGATTTAGTGTATGTACAGGAACCAGAATCCTCAAAATATTTTTTTACTTTATCCACCCTCCACTACCACCCCCCTATCACCACCCCCACCCCACTACCGATGTGGGGTATCGTTTTATGGGTTTTTGGGGTAGAGGATTTCAAATATTATATTATTAAAGTTCCATAAACAATTATTTTCACATACAAAGTTTTTTCGTTGTGGTGACTTGGATAGAGAATCTGGATGTGGAAGTAGTGATTCCTTGTGCAGCGGTTTTTTTTTTGTTTTAAAATGTGATTGTAATGATTGTAATCTGAGTACTATTCAGTATAATATATTTATTACACTTGCGACCCATTGACTTCAGATTTGACACTTACTTCTGCAGGAATCTGCGTTAAAGGGTTTTTAATTGGCATCTCTGTAGTTAAAACTGCCAAAGATTTATTACTTGCATATGATTTTGAAGATTTGAACACAGCTCTTTTTGCTACCAGTGATATTTTCGAAGATTTTCGAAAGGCAAACACAAGATTTTGTTGCTTGTCACTTCATCTATTGGGGCAAATCAGACAAATGAATCCCCTGAGGGTACAAACAATAAACAAATTCATCGATATGTGAAAACGATTACTGTGAAAATTATTATGGTACTGTCAACAGTATGAATTGAAGTTTTCTCCATGCGTGAATTTGTATGTATCCAAAGAAAACCTTCACGGGGTTCTTTTGTCTGATTTGCTCGAAGCTGCTTAAGATTTATCAGATGTCTAACTGGGATCAATTAATCTCTGCTAAGTTGTAATTACATCGAAACACCGCGGTCAGTTGGCCTCTTAACTGGGATTCTACTTGGCTAAAGAATACAACAAAGCCCACGACAGTTGTCGTGACAATCATATAAACTTTTGTGATTGCAGTTATAATCATATCACTACTGGGAAATTTCCTCGAGCTTGTGTCAAAATTTACATTTGCCGATGTCAACTATTAATACTTCAGGATAAACGACAATTGAAAATAATGAATTTTGTTTGCATAACTGCCTCGATACAGTGTATTGCCTAAAATAATTTGTTATGCTTATAATTAACAAAATAAAAATTAATGACTTTAAGCATTAAGTGCATTACATAATAGAAAAACCAACAAAACAGTTGTGTAAACATGTAAGAAAAGAAATACTCGATTTTTTAAAAACGTAATTTTTTATTTAAATCAATTATTTTAGAAATTTCTTAATAAAAATCAGATTTTGACCAACTCTGTACTATGCTATAAATAATGACACCAGAATAACCCTCAATTAACACGCGTCTTATTAATCTATGACAGGCAGAACAACAAAATTCATAAAACCATCATCATATTAATTTACTTTAAATATCGTCGACTAATTATAGTGTCCACGTGGAAATGAGCCAATATAACGAGTTTTTTAAAATTCATTACGGAAATAATTGTCAGATTAAGAGAGGTCAAGAATAAACTAGAAGTAGTACGTCTTTTATTATTAGCTAATAACTAATTATCATATGACCTCCTGGGTAGAAACAGTTGAAATTTTTTTATGGACAAACATTCGATAAAAAATGCCTCATTAATTAAGATTAATTGCAATTATAAAAATAAATTAAAATGAAAATGCTAATTACTGGATCACTTAATTGATTTAAACATGTCTCGAAATCACTAAAAAAATTCAGACACGCAAAACAAAACAAAAATTTTTGGCAATATGATAAATAAAATTTATCAATGCCGTCTGTATTCGGTTTCAGTGCACCAAAACAATAGGTAAATCAAGCAGGTAAGAGTCCATAAAATTGGTATTTAGTGTATACAAGAGAAGGTAAGGCCTCAAAAAATTTGTTGGCATTAGCCACCCCCATTACCACCCCTACCCCATTATTAAAAGGGATGGAATGGTGTGTGTACAAGAACCAGAAGCCTCAAAATATTTTTTTACTTCATCCACCCCCACTACCTCTGTCACCACCCCCACTCCACTACCGGGTGGGATATCGTTTTATGGGTTTTCGGGGTAGACGATTTCAAATATTATATTAATAAAGTTCTATAAACAATTATTTACAGATACAAATTTTTTTCATTATGAGAGACTTGGATAGAAAATCTGGATGTGGAAGTAGTGATTCCCTGGGCAGCGGTTTTTGAAATCTTTTTCCCATAGGCTTTTACTCCATATTTTTCAAATTCTAGACTTTCCTCAACCCTATTTGAATGTCCCAGTCATGTAATTCTCTGAGATTTTATGTTTTCACATTTTATGGTGTGTCATTCTTGCCTTGTGTTAGACCTCATATTTTTCTGATTGTTTTGCAAATATTCTTAGTTCCTATCATCATCCGCAAGGGCCAAGTTTCGAGACCATAAATGAAGACACGAAAAAATGTCATTTTTACCTGATTACGGAGAAGCTAAAAGAAGAGTTACGTGTTTCATATGTCTGTCTGTATGTATGTTATGTATGTGAGTATTACCTTTCAGAATCTAAACTGCTAGACAGATTTTGAAGAATAAGGTGTTGAAAGATTCGTCTCAATGGTGCGAGTAACATAGGGTATGTGAAAATGATTTAAAACAAAATGGCGATGGTAAGACGAAGACACTCCAGGATTCTTCAGACAATTTAATAATAATTATTATTATTATTATTATATATTGCTGCTTTCTCACTAATCGTTTTTTTAACGATAAATTCACTTGTGTAAGCTAAGTACCAGACTCCTCCACGAACGAAAAAATGGGAATTGGCCCACTTAAATTAAGTTAATTACAAAAATGAATTATTATATTATCAGCTTAATATATTTTTAATTCTTATCCAGAGGTCAAACACGCATTGGAGCGACCTATACAATTTCTAGATGACGATAGTCGTTTTTATCATAATTCGTAATTTAAAAAAAAAATGTTATTATAACCTCCTGGGTAGTCGAGCCTCGATTTTTTATACAAAGATTACATCATATAGATTTTTACCTACGATCACTACTGTAAATAGTAAAAAAACACGCTACCTGCCATCTATGTAAGTTGAATTTTACATATTGTAAACAAAACGCATTGTAAACAAATCGCACGGTAAACAAAACGCACGGGACACGCAATTATAGGTGGCTTATATCGCTGACGCGGAGTTTAAAAAAACAAATGTGCCTACGTAATTTTCAAACGCTGTCAAAACTGACATAATATTTGTTGAATAATATTGTTGACTAGTAAACTAAATCCAGATTTTACTCAATAAATAAATAAATATGATCGTAGGTAAAGTATAGTACATAATTCGAGTTGTAAAGCAATTACGCACTTATGGAAATACGCACTCGCCGCTATGCGGCATCGTGCGTAACTTTTCCATTCGTGCGTAATATGCTTATTACAACACGCATTACGTAATATACTATAACTTGTTAGGGTAGTAAAGTCAGTGGGATATTTGAGGGGTAAATTGACAGTAGGAAAAAATCTTGATGACTTAGAGCCTTTTTATCATCAGATTTGGATTCAGTTCACCAAAATATATATAAAATGATGTCTGGTCATCAGTTCAGAATTTTTTTTGTGTGTCGGTGCAATATTAATAAATTAAAATATTATTAATATTAATAATAATAGATATAATTTAAAAAATAATGGCGAATAAAAGCATCTAAATGGTCTATAAGAACTCTATATTTTTAGACTTCAAAGGCCACTGGCGGCCGAACTGAATTTGGAGCATTGCGAGAACTTTTTTTTCACTATAACCAGGAGAACTTTTTCCCAAAATTTCAAAAATTTTTACCGAACAGCGAAAATAACGAAGCTGAAACATACAACATATTGCACATACATGATATGTAACTACGTATAATAATTATTTGTCTATCTACACATCTTTCCGCACTTTCTGTACGAATTGCATTCGTAGTTGAATACGTGGTTCTATTTTTACTGCAAACCAGTTTGAATTAGATTCAGTATCGCACAAATCTATATCAATTAATTGATTATAAAAATAGAAATCTTAAATTATCGTTGAATGACCGTCTCAAATGATACCAACTGTATGAAAGTATGAGTTATAATATACTCTTTGCATCAAAATCAATCGACACGTGCAAAACTTCAATTTGTCTCTGAATCATAAAAAAAATGGACACTGCCGGAATACAAAATGATTATCCAGATTTCTAGTCTTTCATATTTAGTCAAATCTACAAGAAACTTATAAACTTAACATCACGTAATAATTAATTGAAAGTTTACCTTCCTAACCTTTCTGAGACATGTGTTTATTTAATAAAATAAACTTTTAAAAAATCTAAAATAATATTGCTTTTAGCGAAAAATACCACAAGATATTTTTAAAGCTTGTTACTACATTTTGAAAAAAAATGTAGTATAGGTTTTGCATTTTTCCGGTGGACCATCGAAATCCGAAAAAAACGTCGGATCGAAATGAAAGTCATATCTATCGACTCGAGAGCGAATTTAGAAAATTCCGTCCGTCGGTCAGTCGGTCTGTCTGTCACGCTCAGCCCCCCAATCCGTTTTCGGATTTCGATGAAACTCAGGTGGTTAATAGGAGACCTTTAGAAAACCTTAACGCTGGAAGCTCGGCTCCGTTCGGAAACCGGAAGTACCCGATATAGACGTTTCAAGTTTTTCGGAAAAAATTGAATAACTCGGTAACGGGCAGTCGGATCGAGATATTTCAAAAAAGAGATGATGATCTACAAATAAGTATACTGGAGACTATGTCGAAAAACAAATGGAAATTGATTTTTTTTGCAAGAAACTGGTTTTCTCGAAATCGAGAGCACGATAACTTTCCAGGATATTGATCGATTTCGATGAGACTTGGTGGGATCGAAGATACACGGCCACAAATAAAGCCTATTGCTGGCGGCCCGAATCCATTGACCGCAAGTATTTTTTCCAAGGCCGAGTATGATTTTCCGAAGATATTGATAACTCCCGAACCGAAGGTCCGATTTTGATTTTCAAAAATGGCGATTGTAGGGCTCGATTAAGTCTATTAGGTGACGTTTGTGAGAAATTTGACAAAACAAAAGCGAATCTACAAATCCTGGAAAACTTGATTTTTTTGATAGATTCTACAAATACCTAACAGTTTCCTAATAAAAATCGAAAATTAAGTATTTCGTCGATCAATCTTTATAACCGGTATAAGGCACGGACCTTTTTGGACAAAAAATCTGAAATAGTTTTTTCGAAAAATTAAAAATAAACGAGTTATTTACAAAGATGCATGACCACAATATAACCGAGGCCCTTTCTGTATTTCAAAATGTAGTTAGCCTTTACTTTAGTCAATGCAAAAAGAAAAATAAAACATGTCAAAATGTACTGAGTCATCCTACGACCCTCTGCTGAAAAGGTACTGAATCATCCCAACAGGGATAAAAAGCATATCAAAATGTAGTTTTCAGCTTGTTATATTACGTTTAAATTGTTTTTTGTCTCTAAAGACAAAAATTTAGAGAAAAATTACGAATTTTTTTCACTGTTTTTTCGAAGAAGCATATTTTGTCGAGCATTTTTCGCATTTGATTCAATGATGGGTCATAACGAAAATTGGATCATATAAAGTTTAAAGCTTACGATCCAACCAACCAACCGACCTTCTCGGTACACTTTGAAGATTGCCGTGCAAACTCGTAAGAGTAAGCTAGTCTGCTGGAGCCAACATTTACTTTACACTTTGAAGATGCTGAAATTCCAGCAGACCAGCTCACTTTTAAGAGTTGTCATGGCAATTTTCAAAGTGTACCGAGAAGGTTGGTTGGTTGGGTGGTTGGATCGTCTTTATTCAACGGCCTTTAATTTGTTATTTTTATTATCGCTGTAGGATGGAAAATGACCTACTTTTATTACTTAAAACGATGAAAATGTCTAGATTCGATCAAACTGAATATTCGTAAAATATTAGGGGCCAATCCTCCGAGACTTTAAATAGAATGAAACAGAAAATATTTAATTAATAACTGATATTTCTCTGTATTTTCAGGTGTTTTTCGAAGTAAATGATTGTTGTAACTCCAAAATAACGTAATATTTGGGTAAAAAGTAGTAGTAGTAGAATACTTTTTCTATTTTATAGAAAAAAAAAAGCATCCGCTGAACTTTGAAGGACTAATAGAACATGAGATCCTATGGTTCAAATTAGGAGAAAATCAGTGTCCTTTAAACTACGTCATGTAATGAAGATGCACCGGAGATATGTGGTCCTGAGGCACAAACACTTCGGCATTGGTTTTAAATGTCCCGCATTGGAAGAATTTCGGCCTCTGGGTTAGGTCTGCCTGAATGGAGGAATCTTCTGAACTTGTAACGAAAGCACAATCTGGATGACAAGGCCTGACAGTAAAGTCCATGCATCGATTTTTTTAAGACAGTATATTCTGAGCATTTTAAATGATTACATTTCAGGTGGTTCACTTAATTTCAACAATCAACCGATACATTGTTTCGAGAGGCACTTCAATTAAGGATGCCTGATAACTTATAAACTATTATCATTGAAATATGTTTTCTTATTTAGTTGATTGCTTGTAGGATAGTAACAATCTCTTTAAAAATATTATTACTCACTGTTGAAGTTAAAAAAACGGCAGCTTCATAATTTCCTTATCATAATAATGAATGCAATTGCAAGAAGCACAAAGTTTGAAAATTTGCTAGGTAAACAGTAAGTACGATTTGTCAAAATTGAGAAATTTTAGATCTGTCAGATGTTCAAGGCAATAGTTGATACTAACAGAATATTGCTGTGTGTCGCGTTTCTATTGGTTATAAAGTTGTATTTTAATGGAAAATTTGTATCTTAATGAATATCATTAAAGTACAGGTAGGGAATGTCTAATATACGAATAAGTATGGGATTAGAAAAAAAATATACACTATATTTTTAGGTTCCAACTCGAACTTAGTTTTAAGATCTGCCTTTTCTTTCACAACTCCTTTTCAGACGTTTTGGGACGTGTATTTATTTAAAAATCTGCGACCCCTATATAGGAAAAATATATTTATTTAGACATAATATAGGAAACTTTTAGAACAATGGGGGAAGAACCCCCTTTTTTAAGATTATTGAAGCTATGGATAGATTAGATACACTTGCAAATAGGTCAGATGATTCCTGATTGTTGATATTAGATTAAAATCAACATACTTATATCTATTTTAGGTGAAAACTTTCCTTTTGTAGAATAGAAATCCAATCATTAAGCATTTGAAGCATCTAAAACATTTTTTATCTAATGTAAATAATATAGGAACAACATATTCCGATCGTTTCTATGGACTTTGACGAACAAAAAAAAATTGGGTTGAAAAATATTGTCAAAGCGCGCTAGAAAATGCAAAATGATTGACAGCTGTCAAAATAGTTTTTACAATTTATCAGATTAGCCCAGACGACAGAGGAAATTTTATAGGTAGTAAAATCTCCAAAAACTTGCAAAATGAATATATTTTTTTAATGAGTTCGTGAAAGTGTATAGAATTATATCCTGAAAAGCTTACATTCCGCTTGGATGCAGAACATAAAAAAAAGGGAGACAAAATTTTTTTTCATCCATTTTTTCAAAATGTTGAAATTAAGTCAGGGTAGGAAAACATAAAAAATACAGGTGCATAGAACAAAAAATGTCCTAATAAAATCTATCGCTAAAGCCACGATATTCCTGCAAAAAAAAATAGTGAAGTAACTTTGTCACCCTGCGCGGCCAAGCGCACGGTTAAATGCATACTATGGAATCTCTAAAAATACTTAGTAGTTTTAATTAGTAAAATAAAGTTTTTTCTCTTTCTTATTACACATTTTTAATAATTTTCTTAGTGAATAGGAGGATAAATAGTGAATATGGAAGGAATATATATTATTATGAACGCATACACAGACACCATACATAGCCGCTGGATCGAAGCAGATCTGCCGCGCCGTCACTCGTATGAAGTTTTGTCTGCCTTTACTATATTGTATTTATTACAGGTAGATCTATCCACATTTCAACTATATCCAATGGATTCCTTATACATTTGTGAATGTATTGGAAAAGTTCCAGAAAGTGTTAAATATTTAGACCCCCCAGAGACATCTATGGGGAGCTCCCTCAAGTTGCTTAGAAGTAACAGAGAGCAATTACCATTAATTGGTTAGTTCGGTATTTGTCTCAAGAGGTGGCGCGTGTAATGTCGCGTCTAGAAACATCGAAGAATGTGCTGACATTTACTCTGGAAATATCGAGAGAATGGTGACGTCATCACAGAAAATTCGAGATCAGTCACCTTTAGGTATATAAGGCATGGGGTCAACCCGAGTGGACAAGATCAGAAGAGAGTCAAGTGATCAAGTAGTGAATTATTATAGTAATTAATATAAGATTAGTGAAGTAATTATTTATTGTAATTAGTAAGTTAATAAATTAGTGTTAGTGTTACCCTGGCGTTATAATTTCCGGATCCACGATACAGGGTGTTTACAAAAAGAGTGTAAACACGTCACAATAGTACATATTATTCAACGAGTGGTAATGTAGATAATAACTCACGCAGATGAAGTTAATTCATCAAGTGAGTTATTACCATTACCGCAAGTTGAATACTATACTTTATCTACGATTATAACAATAAATATTAAGTTGAGAAAATTTTGTTTAAATTACTCATTTTGTTGCTTGTAGACAAAAAATCAGCTTTGTAGATTAATATTCTGCGGCGGAAAATGCAAAACTTCTCCGCGAACTGCAATAGCCCGGAGCGCATATTCGGTCAAAAGTCTTGTTTTTTATGTTAGAGAAAAAATAAAAAAAGCGTCGGAAAGCTCAATCAATTCTCTTTACATAAGCTATCTACAAATTTTTCGAAAAAAACGATAATTATCGAGATATTCGAGGAAATGTAGGAAATTACACGTTTTCCTACAGAGTGTATGTAAATCTTAAAAAAATAATTTTTCTCAGAAACCTTTGTTTCGAAGGGCCAAGATTAACGGAGCGTCAAAGTAGTACATGATATTAAGTGAACATCGTATATGAGATCGATTTCAGTTAATTACTGATTAATTACGGTGACAAAATGGAGAAATTTTACCGAAAAAAAAAGTCCCAAATCCCGCCCTCTCTAATTCCTTCGAAATTCAAAAAATTTTAAAAAAGTTTTAGCAAATTTAATTCTACTTAAATTAACTAGAGTAGTCTTTTGGCGTAGGAGCCATCTTTGGAGGGCCCTTTTTTACTATTTTTGCAAGTAGAACCAGTAGCTAAGGGGAAATTCGGGAAACCCTGTATATTACATTTAGTATTCTGTTTATAAACACGATGTGTTGTATTTTTAAATTATTTAAAATTGAAATCGCTAAAAGTTTTCGTGTATAATATTATTTATTTTATTATTTTATTTTTCCTCATGTTAGAAAATTTATTTAATACTTTTTACAGACCTTTCGTTTATTTATCTATTTTTTTGAGCTATTTTCATTGCAAATGTGGTCGGCAATCGCAAATCGCACTTCAACCACGTTGCAAAAAGGCACCATACCAACAGCAGGACGAATTCGAATTTTTACACCGAATAATAACAATTGACAAAATGCTTTGTTGTTTAATAAAACAAACAATACTCCGGTTGATTCGTACAAGACAGAGGCGGGGTTGTCGGTACCGAACAGTCACTAAATAAAAACTTTCACCTGGGCATCACTGGTACGCAAACATCAAGCCTACTTAAGTATTTAAAAAGGCGATAATAGACTTAAACGTGTACTAACCATTGTCAAACTGGGTAATCCAAAAATAAATACAGGTGATAATGGAACTGATTAACACATAATCGTAAGGTATTGTTAATATGCACTTGTCTTTCCGTTTTGTTCTTACAGAGAAAAAAATTACACTACTCAACACGCCACTACAACTACTCCGGAGCTGTTTTTATTCTTCAAGGAAGTGTCAATGCCGCGCTTTACATTATATTTATACTTTTTCAAGATTATCACTTATACTATACACACAGAGAGTGATGTCTGCAAGACTAAAACCACTTGTGAAATAGTATCCTTTGTATTATCATTTATTATCAAAAGCCAGTGGCGTGCTGGGGCGCAATATCTGGTAGTTTCATTTATATTGAGCATTATCTACAGCACTACTTAAAATTAATCGTCTATTTTGATTTCTATTTTAGATGATATCTTACAATTATTATACCACAGTAATAAAGTATTTCGATATGGCATGATAAGGTAAGACGATTTCGCTTTGCCATGCTGTAATAAGCGGCGGAATCATAAGGCGAATTATGTTTTAAATATGTTGAATGGATTTTTTGCATGATCGAGCTTTTTCGTTTATTTACAATATCTGTCGCTAAGACGGTAAGTTATGTTTACTGATTGCTAGGCCTAACACGCCGGTAAGTAATTTACTTACCGACGTCTGAACGGTAAGTAAACTTAATATAGCACAACCGTCTAATTGTATAATAATAATAAAATATAAATATCATACTTGACAAGTTGGACTTACCGCGAAATATAAAAGTCACTTTTAACCTTTCGGTTATTTAGTAGAAATTAAATTATTTTTTTCACTATCGATCTAGTAAGTAGCAGTTATGATATGTCTGTCGAGGGGAGTAGGCTGATCTTATACAATATTTACGTGGTTGTCATAACAGCAGGGAAATAATATTTTGAATAAATCTTCCTAAAAATTGTAATACTACCAGTAGTACGAAAAACGTCGTATGCACCTCAGCTTGTATCGTGTATTTACAGGTCTCGACCTGTAAAATACACTTACAAGCCTTGGTATATAAATAACTATTTTGTCGCAACTGTCACAAATTCCTATAATTGTTTTGGCTTGTCAACAAACAGTCACTACCTTGACAGCGCAAACGCTACTATTTAATATTGCCTCGACGATATGAAAATACCTTCCAAATTGTTGTTTAACATTAATAAAAATATGTTAGTAAATAATGCATGTACCGATAGTGAAAACAATTATGTACTTTACATGGGAAGTAAGGATTTATACTATACCTCGACTGTCGTCGGTAGTGTAAATCTTCCTTACTTATATAATATTATCTGCTTCCACTTGGTAAGTAGACTATTGTCACATTGTTTTCAAGCAAGTAAGTTGATTTGACGGGGAAAGTGCTAGTTGCTATTGACGACGGGAGGTAAGTGAACTACTTACCTCCATTGGGTATATAAGTGTTTTCAAGTCATGCAAATAAAAAGTAACGACAAGATTAGAGCAGACTACGTGACATCCATTAATGTCAAAAAAATTACTTAGTATCAAAATAAATTGATCAAGAAATGTAAATCTGATTTTGTATTTCATGAACGGTAGCTGTGGGAGCAGATAAAACGTTATACACCACGCAGGAGATAAGTAATTTTGTTCAGTCTCGGACTCTGTTGCCAGCCCTCGCTACGCTCCGACGCAAAATCATCCTCAATTATTAAAAACTACTTACATCCCTTGTAGTGTAATAATTATTTATGTACCAAGGCTTGTAAGTGTATTTTACAGGTCGAGAACACAGTAAAAACCGAATCCCGTAGGGAATCAAAATTATTATATTTCAAGATTTGTCGAACTCATTTATTAGTTGGCTTAGACTCTAAACTCTAATTGGAGTATGTTTGCTTTCTGCTATGGTTTCTGTCAATAAGTCATCAAATTGATAACTTCATAATAATTTCCGCCATTCAAGTTATTTACGTGAATTTTTGCAATAAAAATATGGATTATGATGAAAGCATCGACATTCAGGAGGCAGCCAATAATGTGTGTGCTTCGCTGGTGCGAGAAGTTCATTATTATTAAATTTCCTTATTACTTTACTTTTTGCCCTAGGGCATAAAAGTAAATTTTGTGCTTTTTTGCCTATGGGTTGTAAGTGACATTTCCATAACACTGACAAACGTCAAAAAATGACACTTACAGAGAGCTAGTAGTACGAAAATAACTATTAATTGAAGTGTAATTTAATATGATCGTGCAAAATCAGTATAAGCATCACGAACGTTAAGGGTTGTCGCCCCTTACCGTTCTAGATATTTAATATACTATAGTGCTTACGAGGTACCTTAACTGGGTCACGCTAATATACTACTTAGGAAAATACTTTAAAACACTTATTATTGGAGAACCAATCAAAACAACTACTCTCCTAGCTAATACCAACGAAGTATTGAATTACATGATGGGATTCTTAGGAGAGTAGTTGTTTTGATTGGTTTTCCAATAATGAGTGTTTTAAAGTATTTACCTAACTAGTATATTAGCGTGCTCAGATTAGGGCAACAATATACAGAAAGTAGGTATTTTCATAATAAATAAAAAAGTGTGTAAGTTGTGATTTGCTTAATACCTAAATAATATTCTCTAACTATTAGTTACCTCCTAAGCAAATTCCACATACTTAATATGACTACAAATTTTAAATACTGTTTAGTGATTTACAAATGATATCCTAAATTTCCCATCACGTCTCATTGAGCTTCGATAGCCATCTTGAAAAAATGGCGGCCGTTTAATGTTCCCCGCCAATAGGTTCGTCAGACTGCGTCTAATAAAAACAAATCTTTAAACATGAATTGAAGAGAGAAAAAGTATCTACAAAATATCTTTCCTACATTTTCTTTTCATCTGCAATATTTCGAACAATATAGGTTTGTATAAAAACGCTTGAAATTTTACCTAAAATTAACAGCTGCATACTATAAAAGATACAGATGTCCTCTCACAGACTTTCCCTTTTTTAACATTTTTTTGTCCAGTCTAGTTTTAATTTAGATTCAATTACTGATTGTTACATTTTCCGGAATAAAAGCCCAGTTAAAGATCGTTGCCTACCAATTTGTGGCTTGCTTGTGGGATGACAAATTTACAATCTAGCAGACCTTTTTAGGGAGGGATACACCATACCCAAAGTAATATAAACACGTGTGAGTTTATTTATCTAACAAAGATTTTACGCACTATTTCTACTCGAAGTTAATTTAAATATTATAAAGCAAAAAAATATTACATTCCATCTAGAGTATTAGAAAATTTGCATTCTTAAGTAGAAGAAATTTAAAACTTATCTGATGCTTGTGTCTTCCATTCTTCCTTATCTGCACTGACATCATATTGTTATGTTTTGTTTCTTTATGTCAATTTCAGCACTGGTCAAGTTTTTTATATAAAATAACACAGATTTATATTATGCATAACCGTATTTTCATAAAATTTTGTCGTTACGGTCAGTTTAACAACGCACTTTCGATATTATATATATTTTTGTACCCTGTTTATCTCACTCAACAGTGTGGAGATCTAAGAATACTTGTTTATACCTCGACGTTTTAAACGAAACTCAGATATGCTCTCACTAAATGTTTTAAAGTAAATTTAACTCTTCACCTCTACAATTTATTTCATATCTCGTACCACTTTCGCAGCTTTTCAATTTGAGGCTTAATCGCCATGTTTGCTCCCCTCCGCCGCGAGCTTCTCTTTCAAATGCAATCGCATTTGTGAGCAACGTTGAGAGGCAAGGGGTACAGAACGCAGAACCGGATTTAACTATATTGTTCGCTCGTTTACTTTTTATAATATTACACTTAAAATATCCCCCAAAGCACTGCTATGAATTGGTAACAAAACTTACTAAAATTGTTTTCAAAAACACATTACTAAATAAAGAAATATAATAAGTAATTATCGAATTATATCTTCACCCCGACAGTATAAGCTCGACTGTGGTATTTCTAACTGCGGTCCTGGATTAAACAACACACACAAAGGCGTTAGCCACGTCAGTTAGCCGACATCGAATGGCCGATGTATTCTCTCTCGCTTAATGTAAAAGTGGAGTGAAGACGGGAGATCTAGTTGCCGCTTATTTATTCCTCTCGCCCCTCATAACGGCTCACTATTAAGATTACTTCAACTATACACCGGTTGACATTACATATTAGGCATTGTTGAATATTATTATACCGATTTGATTCAATTAGTTCTTAATTATAATTATTTCGACATCTATGTACTACCTATACCTTCCCCCACCCCCACTACCGATGTGGCATATCGTTTTATGAGTTTTTGGGACAGACCTGAACTATTGCACATAAATATAAACTATCTTTAAATGCCAAAAAAAAATTATAAAAAATTTGAAAATTCAAAATGGTGACTTCAATATGGCGGCAGAAAGTATCAACTTATGATTTTTAACGAACACCGTAGAGAAGCACGGTCATTTTGCTAGTTATAAATTGAGATGATGCTTCTTTCTATCGCAAAATTGTGAACATCTATTTTGTATCTAATCTGGAGTTATGTCACCTCTGCTCAGGTCTTGACCTAATTTGATTAGAGTACAGACTTCCTATTCGGCTGTCTAGTTTTATACTGTCACAAAAAACACTGGCATCAACTCATCAACTCGGCATTAAAGTCAATATTAAGTGCGGCAGCATAATGTCAAAAACCGCTGCCCAAGGAATCACTACTTCCACATCCACATTTTTTATCTAAGTCACTCAAAACGAAAAAATTTTGTATGTGGAAATAATTGTTTATGGAACTTTAATAATATAATATTTGAAATCCTCTACCCCAAAAAACCCATAAAACGATACCCCACATCGGTAGCGGGGTGGGGGTGGTAGTGGGGGTGGATGAAGTAAAAAAACGTTTTGAGGTGTCTGGTTCTTGTACACACACTAAATCACATTTTTTTTCATCCCCTTTAATAATGGGGTTGGTGTGGTAATGAGACCTTAGCTTCTCTTGTATATACTAAATACCAATTTTATGGACTCTTACCTGCTTGATTTACCTATTTTCCCCAAATTTACCCCAATTTACCCCCCAACCCTTCGACGGAACAAGATGAAAATATAATCTAGTTCTAGATCTCGTTAAAGTACATATGTGTACCAAATTTCAAGTCAATATCTCAAACGGTTCCAGAGTAAACGTGCGCACAAAAAAGTTACACAGACCGATAGACAGAAATTTTTTTTTCGCTCAAACTTAAAATCTCGACGTTTCGTGACATTCTAAGCCTATTTGAACAATAAAAATTTTTTTAAATTTTTTTGTCGTTACTATACTTCCACTGGATGTGGAAGTAAAATTAATATTCCGTATGCTCCTTAGTGTTACAAGCAAACGGCAAATGGATTTTGTTTTAATAAAGCTTTCTTAACACAAAATTGTTTGATGGACATGCCTACTACACCATAAAAAGGAAGGGGATATAAAAGAATGAGCCTTGCTAAAATCATGTGTTTTCCAACGTTGCTAGCTCTTAGACTATTAGTTTTTGCCAGCTTTTAAGGAATTTGTCCCACTGAGTGACGTATAATATATAGGATTTGCAGCGAAATATCCTAAAGAAACGGATAGCACAGGTCGACAAAAAAAATGGGCTACGCTTTTGATCAGAATCATCTTATCCTACACTCAAAGAAAATGATAGGTAAATACAACAAAAAAGAGCATATGAAATCGCGCCTATCTAGTTTCATAGAAATCAGAAAAGAATAGTCATACATACAACTTTATTTGTTTTCGTAAACAAATAGTAGGGCGTATTCTTTAATTCACCATTGTGTCCATCAAGTGGCACCAGTTCCACCAATGTTGTTCTTTTATTGTCTGGTGAATCAACCAGATGCATCACGATTTGTTCTTTTATTTACGATGAATATCATCTGATGGCATCACTGAGCAACCATTAACTTGTGGTGGTGGATTGGTGGATGTTGTGTGGTGAATGTGAATCTAACCTCAAAACTTTCTTTCTCATCTAATGTATCGCTATGCAGTTGCCTGCTAGCCATTACACCAACAACCAGATTCCTCTCTCTACTTATCATTTTTGTTTATAAACAATAAAACAAAGATTACTCGCAATAAAAATAAACAAGCTCAATGTTAGGTTAGGATAAAATCATAAAATCAACAAAATCTGTTCTTTTATTCCTAACCAGCTGTGTTCATCAGTCGATGACGTCACTTCACCATATTCCATCAGTGATTGTTTTAACCAGAAAAAAGTGTTGAAATAAAGAAAACGCCCGTAGTTTAATAATCATATCTTCTTGTAACAAATTAAATAGAACAATGACATTTTTTTATGTTCACTAACCATTTTCAATTTGGTCTACAATTAAATAGTACAACGACTTTGTTTTTTGTTCACCAACTAATTTTTAGGTTGATCTACACTTTATTGTATGATGAAATTTTTTTTGGTTAGCCAAAATCTCAGTATTGAGACATCAGACCACCCAAACCAAAGATTAGAGATCGTTTATAAGATCCATCCAAATATATCGATGATCCCTGAGAGAATTTGAACATTGCAATCATGTTATTAATTTTCTATAAATTCATAAGAGTATAAGATAATGCATGATTGATTATTGTCAGTGATTTGTATGTGGCGTCATCTGGGAATAATTTCTGTAATAGACAACTTTTTATTAATTAAAATGACAATCACCTCTTGTTTAAAAATACCATCAATATAGTTTGGTTTAACAAAATTAACGATATTGTTAGTTAACCATTTTTTTTGTTGAATTTACCCATACTATTTCTTTGAAGGGCAAAAGAAGGTCTTGTTCTAAGGTTCTGATCTAACTCTTCTGAAGTATTTTGACGCGCTGAAGCAAATTTTGAACAAAAAAAAAATCTGTCGCGTCAGTTTCTCTCTACAACCCTCTTTCATCTCCTAGGGGTGGCAGAGGGAAACCGACACGATAGAATTTTTTTAGACAAAAACTGATGCGGTGGATTTTTTTTTAAATATCAGAATCGGTTTCAGCATGTCAAAAAACATAGGATACGATGGTTCTGGCCAAAAGCGTAGCCCCTTTTTTTTTGTCGGCCTGTGTAGTTGAAGTCGAACTATATCTAGAACTTCGACCATCTAAACCTTCATTTTGAACCACTGTGCCATAGGCATTTCGGATACCAACAGCGTCAAGTTGAGCCCAAAAGCCGAATATTTTGAAAGTAAAAACAAAATCAAGTAACATTTTTGTATTAGGAAAATTCAATAGTCTAAAGACGAGGCTTACCAAACAAAGAAACTTCTAATTTTTCAGCGGTTGCCACACCATCCCACCTCACGTTACGAGATAAGACAACAAACTATCTGTCTATAAAAAACACACAGCTATTTAATTCAACACGTTTCCTATATTTTTCTGGGTCAACGAGATGATACAAATAAAACATAGCGATTATTTGCAATTAATTCTAACAATGGAAAAAATTAACTTATCAGCAGTTTAGACAATAATCACTGGTACTTATTATATCTGGTTAATAAAATAATTATAGACGTTCGATAGCCCAAAGCGATATTTTTGTTCTAGATTATATAAATTGGAGATATTTTCAATAATTATTTACTTATCGTCAGAGTCCAATGGCCTTATGAACCGTAGATAACAGATAATCATAGGCGGCCGATCGCATACATTTTTTTAACGCCAGGGGAACATTGACGATGATGCTAGTATTCTTTCTAGATTGTTAATTTAGGTGAAACGAGCGTGTACAAATTAAGTAAGGTCGGCAATTATTGCAAAGTAGCAAGGTGAAAGGTCTCGGCTTGGCCTCGACCATTCAAAAATCACCTCACACCTAAAAGTAAACTTTCGCATCTAGTAATGTAAATAACTATAAACTAACCACTAATGGCAAAAAATTTTGAGAAAGTAAAATATTTTTTTATTTTCAGGCAGTCCCAAAACAAAAATTGTGTGAATCTTTTTACCTCATCGATTGATATTACACGCTCTCAATTAAATGGTAGTTGCGAAACCAAAGCCCTCCCTCGTCCTTGCCCTACTTGGGGAGGCGATTTATTGAAATATATAGATTCTCTTAGATAGGATATTGCATAACCCTCTTGGTATTTGTTTTTTATTCTAATCAATGAATGGTATTATTCGAACTGTTGCATTTTACTGACTGAATGATTATCTTTAAGTCTCATCCCTCGAAGGCTTTTGTGTGTTAGATCGGAGTCGAGTATCCACAAGTTTGCACCTCAATACACCGATCGGCTCACGGAGGCTCCATGAAAGTAAATCAGAAATCTCTAAGCAAAAGATCCATTAAAGTGTTAGATAAATAAGTTAAAGTGCATCGCCTGAGAAGCCATATTGAGAGAGAAGGCAGTTAGTAATCTAAGGTAAGTACAGCTTTTACTTTTCTCGTTTATCAAACATCTCTTAAACATTTCGAACTCGACTGGGAGTAGAAACACCACACATTATCAAAGGAGGACGCGCGTGGCGTCCATAATAATAAATTAGTGTCGCGCCTTTCGCTGTGTGTAAGGTTCTTCTACAGTAACATCGGCAGAAATGGTACAGATGGCCCCTAGGATTGGATGTATACGTATAAGGCTTACTCCTGTGGCGTGGTGAACAGCGACTACTGGCCTTGGGGGTCACGTAGCATCGTTATGCGTTGGCTCCTGGCGGGTCGTTGCTTAACGCTGCCGGATAGGACTTATAAATCAAAGAATATTCACAAAAGATGGAGGTGTATAGACGCGTTTCATGCCTAAACGACCCATTTGCAATCTAATCTACTCCAAATATAACCATAGAGCTTTGACAACAAGAGAGAAGATTTGAGGCATGTGTTATTTCGGAAGATTTGAGGCATGTGCTACTTCGGAAGAAAATCATTTCGAACATATTCTTTAACATCTTCCTGATTGATTTCTTCTTCGCATTACTGTTATTTCATTTTGAAATCCAATAAATATTGATGAGCAACAAATCTTATGGGAAATTGGCTTACGGTGAAATTGTCTCAAATTTTGATGTTGTTGTACTAATCCAGTAGATCAAAAGTTTCAATGGGCACGAGTCCCAAAAACACACCCTTCTACTTTTTTTGCCCTTTATTGGGGTGAAAAGCGCTCGTATACATTTAACAACTACATTTCTCTAACAAAATATTTGTATCTTTCAGCGCGGTAAAAAACCTCAGTTGTAGGATCTGACTTACATTTAGACCCTTCCACCCTTTTCCACCCCTTTCGTGGGGTGAATAGTACTTACTGTACTATTGGAACAAAATGTTGCATTAAATAGAATCTAAATGAGATTTGAATGACACATCCGCACCCCTTTTGAAACCAGCCCTATATTTTGTTTTTTAAATAGCACCTTCTTATTTGTGCTGAAAAATATGAAAGTACACTCTACTTTAATTCAACAATGTGTAATACTTGTTATTTCATTCATTCCGAGAGACTTTCAAAAAATAAAATATGCAGCATATGCAAAGAACCCCTCTTCCGCTTACGGTGAAATTGGCCCAAATTTTGATATGTTCTACTGTCTTCACTAGGTTTTATCATTATTATTCTGTTATGATTAAGATTTCTAAGTCTTCTGATATAGTTAGTTACGCAAATCGCCACCAACTAGAAAGGCGGTCTTTATTATAGGAAGCTACTCAGATTTAAGTGATGTTAAACACGGCGTGCCTCAAGGATCTGTGCTGCGGCCTATCCTATTCATATTATTTATCAACGATATTTGTTAATTTCTTCAGCCTTATAATTGTGTTCTCTTCGCAGACGATACAACATTGATTGTTTCAAATAAAGATTGTACATCTCTTAGTAATAACTTAGAGTAAATTGAGGAAATTGCTGACAAATGGTTTACCACAAAGTAAACAGTAATAAATCACAGAAACTTATTATATCGTCTAATCACAGCATCACAAATGGAGAAAGCGTTAAGCTGTTAGGCGTTACAATAGATAATAAACTGAATTGGTGCGGTCATGCTGACGTTCTAGGCAAATCATTTTCATGTATAATTTTTTTATTACGCCAGTTGAGGCTAGTATTTTCAACAAATTTTGCACTGTTTCATTCTCGCATTTCATATGCAGTAATCTTATGGGAAAATTCAAGCAATGCCATAAAAAGAGCGGTTAGAACAACTGCTGGAATTAATAACAATAGCGAACACTGCCAGCCACTATTCTTAAAATTTGGCACAATGCCTTTTCCATTTTTATATATATTTTTTTCTCTTATCGAACAAACATTAGTAGTTTTGACACTCCTTCTGATATCCACAGTTACAGAACAAGATCTGCAGATTTACTAACTCTCGCTTTAGGCTAAAAAATTCAGAAAACAAACTTTTTTCTTACTTATTACTATTAGTTCACAGTACATCGCCCTTTTTTTTAATGATTAGTAACAGGATGAATTTTCGTGAGTAGCTTCGTTTTTGATGAGACGCCCAACTTTTCTCTCTGCGAAAATTCTCGGTAGTGGTAGCTAATAACAAAAATCATTTTTTCTATTTCACACGAATTAGACAATTCGACAACCTGTCAAATTATGTTGTTGTGGATAAACATGGGGCTTATTATAATTAACTCGCGCAAACGTAACCAAGGCAATCGAAAAACAAACTCTTTAACAAACGTTTAATGAATGAAAAATATATTGCCAAAATAATTTGACAGGTTGTCGAATTGTCTAATTCGTGTGAAATAGAAAAAATAATTTTTGCTATTAGCTACCACTACCGAAAATTTTCGCAGAGAGAAAAGTTGGGCGTCTCGTCAAAACGAAGCTACTCACGAAAATTCAACCTGTTACTAATCATTAAAAAAAAAAGGGCGATGTACTGTGGACTATATACCGTGCGTGTAATTTCCCATTAGGCATGTACATTCACGTAGCGCGAGAGATTTGACAACACCGTCAGCCGTAAATTCGTCCGTCGATGGAGCATTCCAGCTCTGTTATTTCATTTCAGCCAGCTGGCACGCGCGATGTTGTAATTCTTCTCCCCATGCCTAACCCGCGACTACACACACGGTATGATTATTATCAATGTACTGTAAGACAGCATTCGTTTTATACAACATACTGATTACAAAATCCGTGATATATTACCCTTTCTTTCTTATTATTGTTTTTTGGTTAGTTGACTTGCTACAAACGTGCAAACATGTATTTAATGTGGTTACCTATCTATCTATTGTCCGATTTCCTATCTTGACACAAGCAAAACAGAGTAAGGTTTCTGAATTTACCAGTAACGGCATCAAGTTTCTATTTACACTACTTTTAGTTTCTAGTATTATTGTGTTCATTGTAATACAAAAAAAATAGTATAAAAGTACGGTCCTGTAATACTCGTTTCAGCATGTAGTAGCGCTGACTTTGACATTTTTATGGGCAGTTTTTGCAGCCTTTTTTTATGCGCAAATAGAATGAACTATATATACTATATTATAATTTCTATCTTTCCAACTAACGAAGACAACTTATGAAAAAGCTGTGAGACACCCGGTATATCTTACGAACCGGATTCGCGTCTTTGCGAAGCACCGCTGACGTCATTTTTATCGGTAATTACCGACACAATTCAAGAACATGAAGAAACCCGCGAGACGTACTCGACGACCGGTTATTGTAATAAATCTAGGGGCGGAATTTTCCAATACCGTTCACACAATAAACCACCCCATACCTCACTTTGATATTGATTTCCCAGCAAGATTTCAAGGCTGACTTTGCTGCGGAAGCCCAGAGATTCATTTATTCAAGCTCAGACAGAGTTGTCGCATTTCGTCGCCGCTTGCACAGGACATAAAGGGCCGTGATATCGGCAGTTTCCAACTTCATGTCGAGTTAAATGAGCTTTTGTGATGTAGGTAACAAACGGATGGTTTACTAAAAGCTCGCAGTTCATGACAAAAGTTTTAATAGGTGTTTTGATGCGTTGGCGAAATATCAACAAGCTCTTTAGAATTTCATTGTCTTATTCAATCCAGGCACTGGGCATTTTCAAGCGTCATAATGACCTGGCTTAATATGTTTTTTAAAAGTTTTATTCAGAAGTTACACATGAAGGGCACGGGGGAAAAGATCATAGTCTCAAAATCTACTTTTTTCTTTAAACGTCAGAAAAATATGACATTTCTTAACGGAGGTAAAAGTACTTTTTCTGGCGCTGTGAGCGGCAGAAAAAGTAATATCCATAGCAAGATTTTATTTAAGTGCAATTTATATTATTAAAGTGCAATATGCCTAGGGTTGCCATAAATGTCCGGAAACTATATCGGGACACTATGTATTTCCCTAATAAAAAGGCATATATGTTAAAGAAAAATATATCATTGTCTTTTTAACAAAATTAAAACTGCTCCTTATTTTAAGAAATTTCATTGTTTTTATCGTGACGTCAAGACACAGAGGTCAATAACGGTGACTGTCCCGATGACCGTCCCGATATATCGGGACGGTTGGCAACCCTAAATATGCCTATCTACATCAGTTTAAGTCAACAAGTAACTACCAGTGAATGGAATGTAAAAACTGAGATGTAAAACTGTTTAAAACGCGACAGGAACTACCTAGGAAATGGAGTCCAATGTAATGCCGATGAAAATCTCCCCGTCGTGACGTCACACAGCACGGTGGGTGCCAAAGGTGGGAATATTAATATGACTCACGCCACAAGGAACTTCTAAGGAAAAAGCATAAAATAGTCTAAAGTTTTCTGTTCATTTCAATTAGTACTACATGTGCACTTGCCCATGTCACCAGCCCCTGATCGGAAGTATTGGTCTGAGGAAAAACATATTTTTGTGGAGATTTAATTGGTTTAAATTGTGTACTTCACCATTCTAACCATTGATGACATGAGTTTTTTGCAAATATCTCGGAAAATAAGCTGCACCAGTTTTAGAAATAGCCATTTGAATTCAAACGAAACTTGTGAAGAACAAAAAAAAGTTTTTAGAGTTTTTTCAAAAATTTAATATACTAACTTGAACTACAATATTTCAGCTTTATGTGCCTGAAGTTTTTTTTCTAAACTATTTGTACTCTGAGAAATGGGCATTTTTTGCAATTTTCAGGAAAAATTACCAATTTTATTTATTGCGAATATCTCGTAAAATACTGATATTAGAGAAAAATGACAAGAGAAATAAGTTAAAGTTCATAAAATTATCTTCAGTTTGTATTGTTTTTGTTTCTATACGGTTGATATGTTGAATTAGAGGCTGTTAAATTTGCGCCAAAAATTTTACATTTCTTCAAAATTATTTTATAAGCAAATAATCGGTTAAAAAAATCTGTTCTTCTTCCCAAACGCAAATTTCCCTTAGAAGTCTGATAAGATTATCGGACACATTTCTGGTGTTTCAAAATCCCGCCATAACTGTATTAAATCTACAGCATATCAAAGTTGTTCATCCTCAGCTACTGCGAGAGGTTAAAAATACAAGCGGCCCAAGGTTTGGCCCCTGCGGAACTGCTGAAGCGACGACTTGAAAGTCAAATTTAACTTTTCTACGCCAGTTCTCCTTTAGCTCATCTACTGTAAGATTTACTTAAACACCTTGGGATATTAAGTGTTAAATATCCAGCATATGCAAGTAGTTCATCCTCAGCTACTGTAAAATATTAGGAATATAAGCGGCCCAAGATTTGGCCCCTGCGGAACTGCCGAAGCGACGAGTTGCAAATCAAAGGGTATAAGCAGGATAAGATAGGGTCAGGAAGGTATTTTCAAAATAACTTGTGTAGGACATCGGTGAGTAATAAAGTTACCATTAACACAAATTCAGCCTCTGATCTTTCTGCGTTTTTGAGATATTTGACCATATACAGGCTAGAGCGGGTATTATTGAAAATTATTTTATTCAAAAACTATTGCAGCTAAACTAATAAAATGAAAACTATTTGTTAGATAATGCATTGTTCTATATTATATACTTTTTGTAGAATTTTTCAACTATATTTACTATTTCAAAAGAAAAAAAAAATTCTTATTTTTTTTTTCATAGTTCACACAGGTACAATCACAGAAACATTATATATTGTAGCTTACTACGTCTAGTATTGTCACCAAAAAGTGCATAAAAAAAAAAAAAACTCGTTATGACCGCCCTGGAATAGGTACTTACTATTTTACACCTCCCTTTAATATATACTTGTTCATAAATCTATAAACAAGTAGTTACGTGTTTGTAATTTAAATAAATAAAGTAAATGCTCTGAATTACAGTTATTATTTAGGTAAAGAATAAGAAAGGTGCAGATAAAAATAAAGTCCGAGAAAATATTATTTATTACGATACAAATTATTAATTATTACAATATAATTGAACTTCGTCGCTGTCCTCATGAATTGCGTGAATATTTTCTGATGTAAATATATTAGATAAAACTTCTGCTCGACGTAATATGCGGGAAAGATATCGGGCATGATACAAGTAATGTACGGCTGCGGCTATATGTGAACGGCATCCTACCGCTCTTATGCTATTGTGACAGTAGCAGCAATATCGGCGTATGCTTTGAATTGTCGTTCCATAAATCTGTTGGACGCTGCTTTTCTAAAAATATTAGATGTTTTGATTACACATTAAAAAATACACTGTGAGCTAAAATTAAAAAAAGAATGGATTTTTCAGCAAGTTATATCTTAAAAATTCAATTTTTTACGATTTCCGAAATAAGGGGAAATTCGCGGATTAAGGGTTGAAGCCAATTCCCACTTCGTATACGCCCTCCGGATTCGGATTCAGCAGAAAATTTTACATCGAATTAGACACTTTTCAGCTTTATGCCTGACGGGTATTTAGAACTGAAAGATAAACGTCTCCAGAATCTGGGCTGTTAATTTTGTTTGAGAGATAGGAACGTCTTAAGCATTCTTGAGACCCTGGCCCCATAAGCAAATGTAGGCCCCCCTTTTATAATTTTGTTTGCAATCACGACGAGGCATGTACGACGAGGCCCCGCGGAAGCCGAAGCCACCGGCCATGGCCCAGTTTGGCCATGCCTTAAGACGTCCCTGTTGAGAGAGACTGTAAGGATTTTAAAAAAAAGTATTACCACTCTTCGATAAGAAAATTACCTTTTTTTAGTTGTCTAGTTGTTCTTTTGACAGTAAATTATTGAAATTAACTTAATGGAAATATAAATGTCAGTCAGTTGTAATTAGTAAGTTGATACTGATATGTTGATAAAAATCGAGATAAAAATTTATAGAACCAACATAAGTTCAATGATATCAAAAGGAGATTAGATGAGATTACTTTTATTATAGTCGTGCCCAACATATTAAAACTAGAAGTAAGATCAAGGCATATCAACAGCAAAACTTACCACATTTACATTGAATATATACCTAATGGAACAACAATTCAAAGCATACGCCGATATCGCTGCGACTGTCCCAATGGCATGAACGGTAGGATGCTGTTCACATATAGCCGCAGCCGTATATTACTTGTCTCATGCCCAATATCTTTCCCGCATAGTATGTCCAGCAGAAGTTTTATCTAATAAATTTACATCAAAAAATATTCACGTAGTTATTCATGAAGACAGCGACGAAGATTAATTATATTGTAATAATTAATAATTTGTATCATAATAAATAATATTTTCTTGGGCTTTATTTTTATCTATACTGCACCTTTCTTATTCTTAATGTAAATTATAACTGTAATTCAGAGCATTTACTTTAATTATTTAAATTACAAACACATTACTACTTGTTTATACATTTATGAGCAAGTTTACATTAAAGAGAGATGTAAAGTAGTAAGTACTCCAGGGCGGTCATAACGAGTTTTTATTCTTTTAAGAAGTGTTACACCCATTTTATTTGAATGCCCTTTTTGGTGATAATACTAGACATAATAAGCTACATTATATGTTTTTTTTTGTGATTGTACCTCTGTGTGAACTATGAAAAAAAAAATAAGAATTTTTTGTTTTTAATTCTTTTAAATAGTAAATATAGTTGAAAAATTCTACAAAAAACATACAATATAGAACAACGTATTATCTAACAGTTTTCGTTTTATTAGTTTAGCTGCAATAGTTTTTGAATAAACTAATTTTCAATAATACCCGCTCTAGCCTATATATGGTCAATTATCTCAAAAACGCAGGAAGATCAGAGGCTGAATTTGTGTCAATGGTAACTTTATTGCTCACCGATGTCCTAACACAAGTTATTTTTTAAAATACCTTCCTGGAGCCACTGACTATCTGCTAGACCCTTTAAACCTTTTCTTCGCTAATTTGCGTATAATTTTGAATACAATGTACATTTTTCTTTCAGTTCATTTCCTGTAACGTAACCGTTGTGAGGTATCAAAGATTTAAAAAGTAAAGCTGCTATGCGATAAAAAGTTTTATTAATAAAACAATACAAAAATAATATATATAAGACAAGCGGAATTTCAAATATCAGACCTAAATAATAATACTGCGCGTTCAAGCACTCGCATTGCTCTCTTCGCTATCCTCAGAACTGGAATCCTCGTCATCAGAAGAGGAAGACGAAGAATCTTCTTCCTCTTTTACGGTCACCTTATCTGTCCCCAGTTTCCTGGCCATAATTTTTTTAAATTCCAGTACTGTTATTTTCTTTGGCATGATGTCTCTCAAAAACTCGTACTTGTCTTCGGAATGTACGATTTCCGCCAAGTTTTTATAATCTAATTTTCTACCATTATGGGTCATACTGTACCCTTCGGTGGCCAAGTGTTTTATGAAGAGCTCTGCTGCCTTGCACATAAGCATCGAGGATTCTTTGCTGACGTTTTCAACGTCTGAGGAGCTTTTCATTATTGTGTTTATCCTGGAGACCGGTAAGTGCGTTTTTGGGGCCATTTTATAGTATTTGTTATTTTACACGTGGGTTAATCTTGACACTCTGCGGATTAAAAACAAAAAACAATTAAGAACTTTCTTTCGGCACACTTCTGTATTTTAGATATTTCAATTCATGATATTAACAGGCATATGTTTTAAAATTCCTTCAAAAGATTATTGAATTTCAGTAGGTAGAATGATTGAAATGTTCAGGCCAGGGTATGTTCCGCTTTCTAGGTTTCAGTTATCATCGACGCTTTTAAATGAAATATTTGAAAAGGAGAACTCAAAGCTTTGAAAATTTATCAGGTCAATCAGTTTGTACGTCTCTTGATAGTTGGTCAAATGTTCATAAGGAACCGATAATATGTGCAGTTTTGATACTAGAAAATGGAAACAGTCATCTTCTGGAAAGTATAGATACATCAGGACATCCACACACTGGTGATTATCTTGCAAACTTGGCCATTGATTTAATAAATAAGTACAAAAATGAGTGTGACTGTTACCATTTTGGTCACAGATAATGAGGCAAACATGAACGATATCAGGGAAAAAATTGTCGAGGTCCTGGGTTACCGTATTGTAATATACGGGTGTTCTGCCCATATTCTTATTTTGTTTTCCAAAGATTTGGAAGTTACAATCACACGTAGTTCAAATTGTAAAACATTTTCGCAATACACACTTACCAAATGCTTGGTACAAAGAAAAAGGGGGCAATAAACTAACAATACCACAAGATGTTAGATGGAATACAGTCTCCAAGTTGAATGGCCCAAGTTGTTGCAAATCTGTGAAGAACATTGATTTTTGAAAGTGTCTAATATTCAAATTAAAAAAATAGCCGAAGACTTCTTAAATTTGTTGAATCCAATTTCTGTGACACTTAACAGAATTTGGCAACAAGGTGCCAGCTTGTCTCTTTTGCAGTTGAGGAATGGAAAAAACTGAGTGGCGTTTTTTATAGTTTTGAAGATGAGTAGGTACAGAAAAAAGCAATGTGCAATGTCAGATATCTGAAAGGAGATATGATCAAACTATAACGCCATTTCGCCTTTTGGCATATTTGCTGGTTCCTACCAAGAAATAAAAACAAATGTCCACTGTCCAGGTGTAAAAAATGCATGTCTTGAGCTCAACACGAATTTTGTTTTCTCTCCGTGGGAGAGATAATGGTATAATTTATTATTATTATTATTTTAGTTACACGCGTGTGTACCCATATTCATAGTTTATAGAACCCATCCTTTAGTTTTAAGTTAAGCATTTTTATCTAGGTTTAGCAATATTGCAAAATGTACAATTTTGTTCGGGCTACGAACTACATAAACTTTTGTGAAATAATTAAATGAAGTACCTTCAAGTAGACAGGTGTGTTTAATTTCTTTAAGTTAGTTCCCACATCACATGGCGATCCTGCCAGTTCTGGAATAATAGTTGAAAATAATATAATGGTAGAGTAGAAAAGGGTTAAGAAATAACTGTTTTGAAAAACATATATTTTTATATGTTCGTATGTTTGTTAAGTTAATGTTTTAAGCCTTTAAACTAGAGGCTTTTTAAAGTTTTATTTTTGCAAATAAAAATTTGTACTAATAAAGTTTGTATTTTTTTTTATAACATTTAAACTTGAAAAGAAAAAAATACAACTTCTTAACATAAAAATCTCTTGATTAAAATCACGACTTTAATCGTAATTTAAATCAGCTCCACCCTGCAATGAACAGATTAAATTAGTTTCTACAAGTGTGTCATATGGATTTTGAACGTAAAATCCACAAATTGTACATTTTCTTTGTCAATTTTGTAAATCCTTGTGCACAATATGCACATTGTACATTGGTAATTCAATGAAGCTGTTATTCGGTAATACTAACTGGGGTTAGGTTTCTACAATTTATTAATCTGAAAACTCCAAGTTGTACATTTTGTTCTCTGTCATATGGTATGTTATCCTGTTACTTATAATTAATGAAATGGAATTATCAAATTAACAATTTTTATCGTGAATCCTTTTAAACATGTAGTGCTGGCGCTCTGGAGTATATTAAATAATCACAAGAGACTCTTGTAAAAGTAACTGAAGTGAATGAATGTCGGAAAGGGCTTTATAGTATTGCATCGGAAAATTATGATCTTTCATTCACGGGTTCGTTTCGAGCTTCTTGGCTATCGTCAATGAAGACGAGATAGCAAGACTGTCAAAAGTGTCTGGCAGGTGCATTATGCATGGGTTCCCATCTCTTTGATGCTTTCCTCGGTTGGGTGATGTTTCGTGGATTACTTTGCTGAATGGCTTTCTATTTAATAGGTTGAATGTTTTATGTTAATGGATTAGTTAGGTAGTAGTTTAATGATTGTAGTAATGCAAGTTTCTATAGTTTAATTGTGAGTGCACATGTAGAGTGAAATTACTTAGAGAACTTGTTAGAGAAGATAACATACGTCACAACTTCGCGCACCGAGTATATTTATGGACACGATACCAGTGCCATGTAAATTTATTGTTTTTTAAATAAAATAAAACTAGTGGTTTACTATTTTCGTTTATTAATACTTACTGGTCAGTCACAACTGAAATAAAGTTCATTTCGTCTGTTTTATTCGTAGAAACGGGTGAATATTCACTATAAATATGTAATAAATACCAAACACGAAAAACAGAAAATATTCCTAGAATAACGAGCAGAGCAGTTATCGGTCTGTGCGCACTGTGACGTATGTTATCTTCTCAAAGTAATTTCACTCTACCTATTGTTTGTGGTGTTAATGGCTATTTCGTATTTTTGTTTGTTTTATGTTTTCTATGGCTATTTTTGTGTCTAAATCTTCAACTTTTTTATGTTTGCTTGAAATAGTAGTTATTATTGGTTTTTCTTTTTTTTTAACTTTATTTTAAACAAGGCTGTTCCCCCAGGTCGAAGTCTTTCCATTGCACTGACGAAAGTCGCCGATATGGCCTCCATTCACACCATTAGACTAGTCCTGAGGTAGCAACTTGAATATCAAGCCGATACCTCCATCTACCATTTTTTTACATCAAATATTTTAAAAACCCAGATTATGATGATTATCAGACGGTTTTTCTTATGTAAGGCGGTAAGTGCGGATATAAGTATTGAAAATGAGAATAAACTTAAAATTTAAGGTTATGTCGGTCACATTAATGCAACCGATGACGCCACCGCCAATCACTGAGTATTTTGTACACCTGTTCAATGATTAAAATTTTACGTTATTATTTTGTTGAAATTTTAAATTGATAGATGATAGAATGCTGTTTAATGTTGGAAACAGCTTTAATGTTTCAATTACTTACTTCATTTTAATAATATCAAAATATGCAAATTTGTATACAGCGTGATCTACCATGATATGCGGAAAATAAAATGGTGTACTAGTCTTCAATGTGGGAAAGCTCCTGCAACGTTTTAGAGTACTCCGAGGTAATTTAGTATATTAAAACGCGTTATTATTTGCGAAGATACGCTACTGTATATTTTGATCTTATTGCCTGTGCTGGTCAGTAATAGTTCGATGAACTTGTGAAAGAACAGATCGGAGATGTTTACATTTCCTTAATTGACACAAAGTTAAGCCGGCGAGTGCGATCAAAGTGTCGCGTTTTCTGCTTTCGGTCGAACAATCAGGAAACCGGCAAATACAAAGCACCGCCGAACATTTAGTATAGTACCTAGAGGCTTGAGGTAAAAAATATGCAAAACTTCGGAATAATGTCATATTGAATGGGTTTCGTTCATTTTTGGCAGTATAATAGTAAACAATTTTATATCGTGCGGGGGCTTGCTAATTTATAGGGGGTGGATGCCACCCCTTCTCATTTAAAAAATATATATATTTATTGGAGCTGAAAAAGAATAAAATTTTAAGAAAAGGTTTTATGCAATTTTTCACATAAATTGATAGTTTTTAAGTTATAACGACTTCGAAATTGCGATTTTAGCTTAAAAAAAAGGTATTTCGTCAAGTATCTCGAAAAGTATTACTTTATCGAAAAAATGTTACAGACCAATTACAGAAAGTACAAAATACCTTTTTTTTAAAGCTAAAATTGCAATTTTGAAGTCGTTATAACTTAAAAACTATCAATTTTCAGCTCCAATAAATATATATATTTTTAAGTGCCACCCCCTGAGAAGAGGTGGCAATGGGTGGCATCCACTCCCTAGTTACTGTACCAGTTGGTGTTTTTGTGTTACTTGTTATTGTAGCATAGGGTCAATGTATTTTCGACTTATTTCGCTATTTTTGTAGTGTGATTTGATTAAAACCAAAAAGTCACTTCTACCCTTTCCAGCTTTGCTGTCAATAGTGTCAATCCTAAGTCTTATAAAGTGATAGCCAACCTACGTTATTTGACTAGTAGGTACCTATCATTGCAAATTACTTAGGGTGACCAGATTTTTGTGCTGGACACTTCTGCTGGGAAAAAAATTGACGAGCGGGGGGAGCAGAAATCCGAAAAATCATTTCTTGATCCCGACATTTTTTGATGACCGAGAGGAAAAATTTTTTTGAACACAGGTAGTACTCCAAAATGCTGGACTGTCCAGCGAAATTCCGGACGTATGGTCACCCTAAAATTACTAAAATTGGAGTACAGCGAGATCACTATAAAGGTACCAGATGGTCTTTCTTGATTTATTATCCGTTCGAGAATTACAAAGAACGTATTGAAAATAAACAAAGAAAACCGAAAAATCAATGAATATGTGAACTAGTGCGCTATGAACTTCTCGAATCAACAGTCAATGTACCTAACAAATAATTTCATTTAACAAAACGAGACAAAAGTCGACTTTTGACATCCGACAGAAAAATAGTATGAGCATTGATTGATACTTTTTCGCTTTCGCTTCCATGAAATGTAAATAATGTCTGTTTCTTTCAAAATATATCGAATTACAGATTTCGCATAAACACTGACGAAAAGCAATTAATTCCCCAAGTCAGTCCTTTCGACCTTTGGATCATGTCATCACCTAGACACCGATTTTTCTAATTTATAATTTCAAAATGGGACTTTTCGGATTTCGGACCAGTCTCGCTATGAGGCTGCAAAACTAACAACCGTAACTAACAGGAACATAAATCAGATCAGTTGTATTTTGCATAAAAGAATAATTAATTCATTGCCCGTTAGCGCCACGAGGTTTCGCGAAGTTTCCTTCTAGAAATTCCAACGTATCGTACCTACCTACTTATGTAAATTTTCCTGTGTTCGTGAGTTTACATTTTGCCCATATTTCCCCAACAGGAGATGAATTAAGATTATAAAATTGAGTTAAACGGATTAGCTCGGTACTTAGCAACTTCACATTATTTTTCTTACATTATTAGGTAGGTATTTAATATTAACGTAGGGAAATCGGCCAGGCAATTATTATTTAAAACAGTATCATAACATTCATAACCTTAAAACGGTACTAGAAATGAAAATACAATAACTTACCGAAAAATATGCACCGAAATCGATGCTAAAAAACCATAACCATTGTGCAGGAACGTCACAAAAAAATAATCGATTTTCCTGATCTCGAAAAAAGCGGGATTGAGCAACGGTGTCGGTGAAAAATAAACACTCACAAATTTACGATATATAACACACAACTTGACCCTGCCCTTGCTGTAACGCGGTAAAATTAATGATTTTACTTGAACTTCTTGTATATTAACGATTTTTCACGTGCTAAGCTAATAGTACAACGATAACGATAAAGAAACTAGGATAAAAACAAAGGCGGTCGTTCCGTTATAAAGAGATAGTGGAAAATGGAGAACAATACCAGCGCATGCGTATGGGGTTGCCAGTGGCAGTCTGCGGTACTCAAAATGTACGGCATCTTTTAATGGCTCATGTAATATTAATTCAAAATCAATGTTCATTGTCTGATAAGTGATAATTAATATCCAATTTACATTATATAATTCGTTTTTAGCTTTAAATATGTACTTTTTGTAGCTTTTTAGTTTTATATATTTTGATAACAAAACCGATATCGTTTATGTAACAAAAGATTTATTTTTATATGTGAATACCTAAATGTAGTGTTTTAATAATTTTTTTGTCCGACAGTTAAAATTGGTTTTGAATAAACTAGTAAATTATCCAAATAATAGAAAAATTAAATAAATGGATATGTTATGGAAATAAACTGAATTTTAATCCCCTCTACTAGAAATTATTCATAAAAGTGATGAGGTACTTATCCTAAAATTTCACACCCAAACAAAAATAAAACTATTAAAATCAGATGGTGGCATTTAATTTCATAACATAAACATATGTTTAAGTCGTCGTTAAGAACCATACCTATAAAATTACGATAGGTATCCCTTTCACTTCTGAATAGTGCAGCTGTGTTACCTACTTAAATACAAGATTATTTTAATTTAACAAATTACTATTTTAGCAACATAAACTCCACAAGCATCGTGCATCGACTACTTATGTATGTAGGTATATGATTTAGTTTATGATTGATCCATAATGTGAATTATCAGTTTTTTCAGCGTATCAGAAGCCGACCAACACAGATGATTTAATTAAAAATTTATTATTCCTAGAAATGTACCTAATTAAAAAATAAGACGCTGTTGATTGACAAAATAGTAGAATAAAACTGTGCTTTTTTCACTATTGTTTGGGGGGGAGCATTTTTTCTGAGGAAATGCAATCTATCAGGAAGTTTTAGTGAAGTTTTGTTCAATCTGGGGATGAGGTTTTTTTTTTGGAAATTAAGTTTTAATTTTGAAAAACATGTATTTGTTTCGTTTTTTTAATATCTTGGGTACTGTTCGTCGGATCAGACCAGGGGACCGAAATTAATTTCGGTTAATTTCGGTTAGGGTTAAATAACCATTTTCAGTTTTCATAGCAGCGACAATTTGGTTTTTATTTACGGTTTCGGTTGACAAGGCAGCGACAATTCGGTTCTCGGTTATGGTTTCGGTTTACAGATCCGTGGAAATTCGGTTTCTGTTAGAAAAATTTATAATTACGGTGCGGTTTTCGGTTTAGATTTCGGTTTCTGGGTTTTTACTTGCCTTTTACCTTATATAATCTTTATTATGGACGAATCGACTTAGATATATGGTTTTCACCATACAATTTGGTATTTCTAAATTATGGTTTAAAGATTTGAATCTTTGATTTCAATCATATTTTTTTAACTTTAAAGTCGTAAGTATATGGTGTTGATTTTGGTTCCGGTTTCGGTCCCTGGATCAGACCAAACAAAAAATCAAAATGTTTGTAAATAAAATATAAATAAGACCGCAATAAAAAATAAAAACCGTGAAAATTGCTAATTTTGCATAAACCGAAATATTTCTAAAAAAATAATAAATCTATTTTAATGAAACTTAGTGAAACTATAAGTCTTATATAGGTATAAATTACTGTGCAAAATTACAAATAAAAATATTTATTATTTTCTCTGAAAACTGAGATTTTTGAGGAATCTTTGGAGCATCACAAAATACTGTCATTTGATCACGCTAAGTCTTTATTTCTTAAAACGTAGCTTTTTGACCTGCCTTACAATAATGATAAAAGCCAGTTATTTATATTATTTTAAAGTTATATTTCCTGCATTTTTGTAACAAAATACATTTTTTTTAATCGAAAAAATGTGTCCATCAGTTTCATCCTATGTTAAAAGTGCTTAAAAAACGGAAAATTAAAGGAAAATAGACCCTTCTACATTCATTTGAAGTTCTCATATATAAGCCGAATAGGTAAAAAAAAAAATTAAGACATGTTCAGAATTTGAACCGCGGATTTCCGCATGGAAATACTCATTAACTATCAGGTTACAGCGATAAAAACATAACATACAAATTCAATGAATTATATGTCGGAGAAAGCAAAACACGAGATTTTAAACGATCAGATCTCCGTTAATACATGAGTGGAAAGGTCGAACGAACGATGTAGAAATAGTCCAGGGAAATGAGTAAAAAAAGTACCATGTTCGGGACTGTGACTCATCCAGGCAGAGACCACGATTTGCAGGTAGTATAGGTGTCAATAAATGAAACCTATATAAAATCTGCGGTCGATTTTCTGCATATGTTTATTTACAGCCATTTTAATGCAAAAAAATGGAAAAAACGTGTTTTTTCACACTTTTTCACCTGCCAGTAAAAAGTAAACTATCTTACAGATAAATCAAATGAATCACCTTGTAGGAAATTAAAAAAGCTTTAAAATAGCGGTTGTTAAATGTCGATATAGTTAATTGTTGCTAAGATAATTGCAAAATGCGGAATTTTATTCAATAAACAATATCTTGTGTAAAAAACAATCTACTGTTTTGTCCTTGCGTAAATAATTGACTCTCATAGTGCTTAATATCTGGTAAAAATTTCAAATCGATTCGTCAAATAGTTTTTGCAAAATTGCATTAATTTATCCCAGAGATCTTTTTTTTGCAACCCCACCACGTCCAGAGAAATCAAAATACAATGATTCTACGGCTCCACCTGAAAGGGAAAGACTTGATTTACCAAAATGCTTTGTTAGATATCGAAAAAATTAATTTTCAGGCCTGCAAAATGACGTTGCAAAAGAACTCAGATTTTTACCTTATAAACAAATAGAATAATTTTTTAACAATGGATTGTAGAGCATCGGTTTTTCGATATTTGAAAAGCTGATATTTTTACACGAATTTTGAAAAAAAAAGAAGGTCCTAGGTCAATTTGGGGCAAAGTTAGCAATTTTTTTTCAAAAATTCATAGCTCCTTTGTTTATAATAATTAAGAAACGTAACAAGCGCCATTTTAAAGGGGAAGAGTTCAACTTTTAGTGTGTATGTGAATCGACAAATATTCTGTATTATTATAAATTACAGCGTTATTTATATCGAACAATGTGTTTCTTTTCACACTTTACAAATTCTATTGTTTATAACCTAATATAACAGTAATTTAGATATTTAATTGTACACAAACCTTTCCTATAATGTTCAATAAGAATAATTCAAAAATTTTGATAATGTATAAAAATATTTTTTTGTAAAATGTTTAAACAAATTACAGGTAATTATTACTCTCTTATTATTTTGGAGCAGATGTGTTGAACCATAGAAAGTTTCTACTGTATCATACAAACCATTATACATGACAAACGCTGTCACTACATGTACATTCACACGCGTGTTGTATACTTCTACGAAGGAAGTAATGGTTTGTTTTATTATTTATTAATAATTATTAATACGCAAATTAATAAGAGCACTTTTCATAAATTGTATGGTAATTTTGCATTTGAAAAATATCTTAAAAATGTAAATTATATCGAATAGAGTGTTTTTATTTTATAAATTTGAAAAATTAAATTGTTTATAACAATAAGATATATATTTACGTGTACATAAGTCTTTTCTACAACTTTCAACAAGAACAAAACAAAAAATTTTGATATTTTGCAAAAAAAAATTTTTTTTAATGTTTAAACAAATTGCATTGTTAATATCAATGTTAATAGTTTAACAGATTGAATATTATTAACGTACGCAAAAAGGTACCCCAAATTGAAAAAAGAAATATCAAAATCGGTTAACAAACACCAAAGTTATGACTTATGTGGTCAGTTTGAAGATGCTGTTTCAATTTTTGAATGCGCGGATTTGAGAGTTCCCCCTCCACAACCTCCGAGCTAAGTTGATTCGAGCCTCTAAACACTAAAAGTTGAACTCTTCCCCTTTAAAATGGCGCTTGTTACGTTTCTTAATTATTATAAACAAAGGAGCTATGAATTTTTGAAAAAAAATGCTAACTTTCCCCCAAATTGACCTAGGACCTTCTTTTTTTTTCAAAATTCGTGTAAAAATATCAGCTTTTCAAATATCGAAAAACCGATGCTCTACAATCAATTGTTAAAAAATTATTCTATTTGTTTATAAGGTAAAAATCTGAGTTCTTTTGCAACGTTATTTTGCAGGTCTGAAAATTAATTTTTTCGATATCTAACAAAGCATTTTGGTAAATCAAGTCTTTCCCTTTCAGGTGGAGGCCGTAGAATCATTGTATTTTGATTTCTCTGGACGTAGTGGGGTTGCAAAAGAAAGGTCTCTGGGATAAATTAATGCAATTTTGCAAAAACTATTTGACGAATCGATTTGAAATTTTTACCAGATATTAAGCACTATGAGAGTCAACTATTTACGCAAGGACACAACAGTAGATTGTTTTTTACACAAGATATTGTTTATTGAATAAAATTCCGCATTTTGCAATTATCTTAGCAACAATTAACTATATCGACATTTAACAACCGCCATTTTAAGCTTTTTTAATTTCCTACAAGGTGATTCATTTGATTTATCTGTAAGATAGTTTACTTTTTACTGGCAGGTGAAAAAGTGTGAAAAAACACGTTTTTTCCATTTTTTTACATTAAAATGGCTGTAAATAAACATATGCAGAAAATCGACCGCAGATTTTATATAGGTTTCATTTACTGACACCTATACTACCTAAAAATCGTGGTCTCTGCCTGGATGAGTCACAGTCCCGGCCAAAACCTCATTTCCCTGGATTAAAAAGGCAAGAATAGCAGTTTAACCCCATTGCAAACTGCATACGCCAAATTCACAAATCGGATTCGGCAGGAACGTACGAAAAATTGCATTTTCTGATACTCGCAAAACACGTTTATCTCTGTCTAAGATCCTAGAATTCAAAGCCTTGGTAGCGGGAGTGGGGAAATACTCTTGGGGTTAAAACACACTAGGCGTTTTTCGCCGAGTCGGCGGCCGACTCGGCAGACGACTCGGCACATGGTTCTATACTAAATCATAGAAACGCACACACGTGATTTTGATCTTAGGCGACACGCCTCGGCACATCGTCTGGACCATGGGCCGCTCGTTGAGGGGCGTTGACGCTCGTCCTCTCGTATATGGGTATTACATGTAACAGCACACACAAGGCTGCGTGTTTCAGTTGTAAATTTGATGCGTGCTTGCCAAATCAAATCTGTTTACAAATACTTTGCATGAAATAACAGACAAGAATGGGTGACAGGTATTATATAAACTTTTTGTCTGGCGTTCCTTAACAATTGGATGTTCCCACATACGCCTATTTTTTCTTTTTTTTGATTGAGAATATAATAAACCCAACAGAATTAATTCTTCCTCCTAGCTGTACTACTGAACTGACAACGTTGTATTTGATGCTTTCTGCGACAACTGGTTAAACCGCTTGGTGTGTGTGGTAACAGGCGGCTGTCGACTCGGCGAAAAACGCCTAGTGTGTTTTTACTCTTGGCGTAGGTAGCCGTCGCGGTTTTGACGATCGAGCACGCGTACATAATTTTGGGTATATTAGAGATTAAAATGTATTTGATTTATTTGCCAAAGTTCTCATGCAATAAGGAAAAAATATAACAGATCGAATCCGGACCTACATAGTTTTATTCATAATTTATTTTTAAACATTTTGATCTTTATCCGATGAGCAGAACCCGAGAAAAAAAATGAAATAAAACACGTTTTTCAAAATTAAAACTGAGTTTTTAACGAACGCTCACCTCCCAGATTAGACAAAATTTTACTGTAACTTTCTGATAACGTACAGATTGCATTTCCACAAAAAAGTTGCCCCCTCCCTTCCAAACAATCGTTGAAATCGTGTTTTTAGTATTTATATGGATTTATTTGGCTGAAAAGAAACATAAATCATAATCACAATTTCACAAATCGTAACATAAATATGAAGTCACTATACCTTAGCCGGGAAAGCACGATAGTAATGAATTGAACTGCCAATAGTGTCAGTAAGTGCGGCACACCGGCACACGTCATATTGAGCGACGTTGATTTGATAAGCCTTTTGTCAAAATTATTTTGAATTACATTAGTATCAAATATTTAGTTACCATGACGACCAATCATTTTGATGTCTAGGCAGCAAAGTGAGTACTTTGTAGTCTAGGCAGGAAAAGTGACACTCTGCTGATTGATATTAGTCAGAAAAATTAGTATTTTGTTAGTCAGTCGTCGAAAAAATAATTTACACAAAGGCTTATCAAATCAACGTCGCTCAATGATGACATGCGCCGCTTGACTATTTTGATAATTCTTCATTAATCACAGAATAAGGAACTTGTTCTCTTTTCTGTGACTATACTGTGTAGGTAATTTATGATTGTGGCGTCACTGAAACATTAACAGTTAAGAATTCGTCTACAACAATGTTACACCAATATCATAAACAGTAACCATAGACTTTGTCCATTATTCATTCTATTTATTACAAAAATAGCCAGTGTCAGCTTAAAATTCATGGTTATGCGTGTTACTTTTAAACGATTTATATAAAGTTGCTGTACATACTTACATCGTCACTGGAATTTAAGATTACTTTGTAGTGGTCACTACCAATTGCAGTCGGAACAAATCTCTCACGAATTACTACCAGGTATGTAACTGGAAAAGCCCCATGAAAACTCTTGTTGAGATGTTGACAGATGACAGATTTGACGCATGTGATGTGACAAAATAAAAACATTTAGATCTAAGAATATGTAAGACCTTAATTTTCATCGATTTAACTAAAAATAATCATCCAAAATGATGTCTGATGAATCCGAAAATGATGGTGTATACGTTGACAACCAAGAAAACGACCTTTATTATAAGAAGTACAAATTATTACTAGAGGAATGTTCACAACTACAAAGATCTAACGAGATACTAGTGTTTAGGTAATACTTTACTTGAATTGATTTCCTGTAGTATTCCAGTAACTGTTTTAGGATCCAAGAAGCCAATAAAATAACCAAACGTAGGCTGAAAGATGTCAAATTTTTTAGACAGAGGTTGTTAAACAATTATGACGAGGACTGGACGGTAATTCCTAATATAGAATTAACTCTCGAAGAAGAGGATGATAAGAGGTCGGTAGCGCATTTAATGCTGAAAGAGAAAATAAAGGAGGAAAAGCTTGACGAACCAGGTATATCATAAGGATTTCATTAGGTTTTTTTCGATATATTTGTAGGTACTAGAGTACATCTCTGCTAGAATTTTGTATGTGTAAAATGTACCATTTTCGTAACTCCTACCACTGTTATTGCCCATTCCAGTAATAGACCAGTTTTAACTAGGTATACAGGAAGTCTGTAATCTCGATATGCACAAGGGATTATTGAATTTTCAACTCTAGCCAAAATGTAGTTGAAGAAATACATATAGTAGAACGTGACGAGAGTAGTGGTCCTCTAGCTTGCCTACAGAATAGCCAAAGCCGATATGAGAGCAACTGGCAAAGAAGACCACTACTCTCGTCACTTTCGCGCCAAAACAAAAAATTCCAAAGGCGCAATCTACGCTAGATCCAGCTCTGACTATACCTCAGTATATTTACATGTAAACTGACCTATATTTAACATTGCAGAATAATACTTATGTTTGTACCGTGCGTGTAATTGCCCATTAGGCATGTACATTCACGAAGCGCGAGAGATATGACAACACAGTGCAGTAAACTCGTCCATCAGCGAAGCATCCCAGCTCTCAGTAATTTCATTTCAGCCAGCTGGCACACGCGATGTTGTAATTCTTACTCCCTATGCCTAGCCCGCCACTACACACACGGTATATTTTATCATATTTTTGCCACATTTTAAGCCCGTCTTCAGTATGAAGTGTTATTTGTGTTAATTTCTTTCAGAGGAAAAACCAGAAAAACCAAAAACTGTGAAGAGAACTGTCAAACGAAAATCAATGAAATCTGAAAAGGACCCAAACGCGCCAAAAAGGCCCTCGAATCCATTTTTCCAGTTTTGTCAGGAGCAAAGGCAGATTTTAATGGAACAGATAAATGCAGAATTGAAACCTGGAGAAGTTGAACCTACGAAGCAGGAATTAACCAGGCAGCTTGCAATTAAGTGGAAAACACTGTCTGTACCTGACAAAAAGGTAGATATAAAATTAAAATTTGTTTATTGATGTCTGAAGTTATTATGTAGTTATCTTGATATACCTATACAGACCCTAGCGAAGTAAAAAATTGAAAAATATAAAAGAGAATATCATGGCTTTGATAACATTAGTTTAATAGTGCAGTCATAACAGAGCTGGGAAAATACTTTGAAAAAGTCTTTAAATATTGCCCAAATAATAAGTACTTTAAAAAATCCGCTGCCCAAGGAATCACTACTTCCACATCCAGATTTCGATCCAACTCACAACGAAAAAATTTTGTATGTGGAAATAATTGCTTATGGAACTTTAATAATATAATATTTGAAATCCTCTACACTAAAAATCTCTAAAACGATACCCCACATCGGTAGTGGGGGTGGATGAAGCAAAAAAATATTTTGAGGTTTTTGGTTCTTGTACGCATACTAAATCACAATCTTTTTCATCTTCTTTAATAATGGGGTAGGGGTGGCAATGGGGGTGGCTAATGCCAAAATTTTTTTTGAGACCTTAGCTTCTCTTGTATATACAAAATACCAATTTTCTGTACTCTTACCTGCTTGATTTAGCTATTTACCCCAAGTTGACCCCAATTTACCCCTCAACCCTTTGGCGGAACAAGATGAAAATATAATCTAGTTCCAGATCTCGTTAAAGTACATATGTGTACAAAATTTCAAGTCAATATCTTAAACGGTTTCAGAGTAAACGTGCACACAAAAAAGTTACAGACCGACAGACAGAAATTTTTTTTCGTTCAAACTTAAAATCTCGACATTCTAAGCCTATTTGAACAATAAAAATTTTTTTGTCGTTAGTTTACTTCCACTGGATGTGAAAGTAAAAGTATTTAAATAATAAGTAAAAGGAAATAATAATTAATAAGTAAAAGGAAACATTGTTTTACAAGACTTCCAAAAAATTGTAGAAGAGTTCAAAAATTGGCTTATCATTCAACACTAAAAAATGGGAACTTCTAATTTTTTCTGATGACAAAAACATAAGACAGGAAATTCTAAAAGGTTTTGAGAGTATAATGCCCGGCATTTCAATCAAGCATTTTGAAGAATTTTCACTGTCCAGTGGAGGTATTAGTGGAGCTATAAAGTCGAAAATTACAACATTCAAAAGGTTTTGCAGTGCTTTAAAAGATTTAAACTCTCATTCATGTTATCATCTATTAAAAAATTCTTTGGCAATTCCACACTTAACCTACTTATTACTCCATTCCCCTTGTTGGAGATCCCCTGAAGATCTTATTGATTATGACTATTTTCTGAAAAAAAAATGGAAGAAATTTTAGTCTAAGATCCGGCATAAGAAGTTAATACCCTCATCTGTTATTCAGATAAGAAATAGTTTATATAAAAGATAACATGTAGGCTAATAGATCGCGACTAGGTTGCCTAGCCATATCTTGACCCCATGACATTTATTTTGAAAATTGTTGTCAGGCGAAATCGAAATTTTGTCTTTAAACGTATATAGCAGCGAAACCATTAATCCTACAGGAATTTTTCACGGAAGCAAATTCATCATCATTTTATATTCTTTCTAGTAGATCCCTACCAGTTTTTTCCTAGAACCAACGTTTATCTAGATATTCACAAAAGATGAGAAAAAAACGCGTTTCCTTGGAAAATGTAAATTTCCAGTTGTATCGCGCCTAGCGTACTTATTTTTTTGTCATAGGGCAAAAAATAAAAGATAGCTCGACTGTTGTAATGGGTTTTTGAAGTAAAATTCTACACATCTGTACCCCTTACTCTTTGCGAATTTGCATTAACAAAGGCTTTTTTAAACATATCTGACGGGATCGGGACAAGTGCAGGTCGATTTAGAATTAAATTCTACGTCTGTTAGGTTATCTTTCATTGTATTATTTATGGTTGATTAGTTATTAACAGGGGAAGGTCGACTATCTCATTTTTTGCGATGGAAAGAGATGGGCGAAAGACACTCTTCTAACATAAAATCGCGATCTAGAAACGTCAAATGAAAAATGCCAAAAATGTCGATTTTGATTCGTTCGTGTCGGGCCGAATTTTCGAATTTCGGCGTGCGATTTACGATGCGGATCAACTACAAGTCTTCCTCTTTCCATATCGACATGGTACGGGCGTCGTGGTATCGTATTTTTGAAAATATGAGTATATTTAGATGTCGGGTTTTCGACGCAAATTTCCTTTCATCTCTGAAAACGGTTTTTCGCCCATAACAAAAATGAAAACTCCCAAAGGAAAACTACATAATGTGAGGAACGTTTTACCGCTTTCCAAATTTTACTGTGACTCTTGGTTTGAGCCCGGCGGGCTTTTTAAGATGGCGGTGTCTTGCACTTTTTTGCTTAAAACTTCCTTAACTCCTAAACGTTGGCTCCTACGGCGAAAAACTACGACCTAACGAATTTGTAGAGAATTTATTAATCCAAAAGTCTATTTTATTTTTTGCCCTATGACAAAAAATAAGGACGCTAGGAGCGATACAACTGGAAATTTACATTTTCCAAGGAAACGTGTTTTTTCTCATCTCTTGAGAATATCTAGATAAACGTTGGTTCTAGGAAAAGGGATCTATTAGAAAGATTATAAAATGATGATGAATTTGCTTTCTTGAAAAATTCCTGTAGGATTAATGGTTTCGCTGCTATATATGTTTAAAAACAAAATTTCGATTTCGCCTGACAAAAAAAAGCAAAAATCAATTAACTTTTTTCAAATTAAATGACATGGTCAAGCTAGGCAACTTAGTCGCGATCTATTAACCTACGTGTTATCTTTCATAAAAACTACTTCTTTTATGAATAACAGATGAGGGTATTAACTTCTTTTGGATCGTGTACTAAACCTACTAGCTAAAAATTAAGACCTCAAAGGGAAAGCACGTTTGTTCGCAGTTCAACAAAAAGAATCTGGCGCCCGACTGAATACTTTACCATCGCCTTCAAAAGGGACTTTTTTTTAGACGACTCATCTTTTCATATCACTGACCACTGTTGCCGAATAGGTCAATCCCTGTGCGAACCCCACAACTGTCCTTGCGGTGAACCCTTAGACATTTTTAGTCATCATGCCGCAAAAGTACAGAGAGGTGGTCTCGTCATGGAATTATCAACGAATCATCAAGAGAGCTCTGGTGTCAGCAGAAATTCCTTCAATACTCGAACCAGTGGAGTGTTGCAGAAGCTACTGAAAAAGGGCGGATGGAATGTCCCTTATACCATAGAAAGGGGGAACGGCCTTTCTATGGGAAGCTACGTGTCGTGATACACTGGCACCATCTTATATTAAATACGTGTCCCAAAAACCTGGAATCGCATTTCTTCTTTTGTCGTTTTCTGTTGAAACCTTGGTTCCATCGGGCGTCTAGGCTAAAAAATTTATCACTTTCATAGGTACGAAAATTTGCGGCGTTTCAAATGAAAAGAAGAACACTCGCTACCTGATACTCTGCTACAGAGAATCAGTTTGGCGATTCAGAGAGTGAATGCCGCGTGAACCCTGGGCATCATACCGTCTTCTGACAACTTGAGAGAAATTTTTTATATTCTAAATTAATTTATTAAATTAACGTTAAGTTAAATTATCTTTTATGATTAAGATATTCATGTATTGTTATCTATTTTTTTGAATTATTATGTCGGTGCTTTTGTACTTGTACCTGCATTATATTAAATACCTTATTGCATGCAATAACAAAGGTAATTAAATAGTTTAAACTTAATATTTAAATACTTTCATAATATTTAAATATTTTGATAACACTAAAAAAAAATTCTCATTGTATTCATTCCGGTTTGTGCATATCGGTTAACCTCTGTGAACCTTTTAACACATTTGGTTTTTAACTATGCAAACTTTATGTGCAATTCAACTGCCATTTTGACCCATCCGCACTACCTCAGGTAGCAGACTGTTGTCATTGTCAGTGGTTAATATGTGGCGCCATCTAGAAGTAATTCCTACAACAAACTTGTGTGGTTTTTGATGTGTAAACCTTGATCGGACTTGTTCTTTTTGAAGGACCACCCTTGTTAGGGAAATAAAATTCTTGTTTTTGTTTATCACGTGCACTTTAATAATGTACTATAGAGCAAATAAAAAACTGTATTTCTGCATAATCATAGGCTGGATATAAAATTTACATGTATCATGTCACAGTACTAGACTGCATGGCTACCTGTTGCTAACTATCGCCTTAAGACAAATCCTCAGGCATAGAACACAAAAACATTGTGAATGGAATCTCAGTGACAGACTGACAGGGTTGCCACATTTAAAAGTCTGCTTAAAAATTAAATACAAATTCGTACAAAACTAGATGGTAATACATAAAATCATATAGTCGAAAATCCGGCATAAGAAATTAATACCCTCATCTGTTATTCAGATAAGAAATAATTTGCATAAAAGATAACATGTAGGCTAATAGATCACGACTAGGTTGCCTAGCCATATCTTGACCCCATGACATTTAATTTGAAAATTGTTGTCAGGCGAAATCGAAATTTTGTCTTTAAACGTATATAGCAGCGAAACCATTAATCCTACAGGAATTTTTCAAGGAAGCAAATTCATCATCATTTTATAATCTTTCTAATAGATCCCTACTAGTTTTTTCCTAGAACCAACGTTTATCTAGATATTCGCAAGAGATGAGAAAAGAACACGTTTCCTTGGAAAATGTAAATTCCCAGTTGTATCGCTCCTAGCGTCCCTATTTTTTGTCGTAGGGCAATATGAATAACAGATGAGGGTAACTTCTTATGCCGGATCTTGTACTAATACAACATGAAAGAAATTAGGTTGCAAGTACCTCAAATTGACGCCAAAACATAACATTACAGAGGCATGAATTATTCATTGTATGGTGACATCGACCAGTAATCACCTAAAAAAGATGTCAATATGACAACAGTCTGCTATCTGGGAAGACCAATATGCTGTTTTTATAAATAAAAATTTTGTCTTCGTAGATTTATGTGGATAGATATGAGAGATCCAAGGAAAAATATGCAGCAGAAATGGAAGAATATAACATGAAAAAATAAGTGTGATATACCAGTTAAAAGAAACTGATTTTATTGTTATGATGCTTAGATGTAAGTTATAGTAAATATATGTTGATTTTTTTTAAATTGACAAAAATCCATCGGTGCATTTTTAATTCCAACTTTTACAATCCTGAAAGTTTCAACATGACACAAATCCACAAACATCAAAAATATTAAATCACTATTACTCGATTCATGTTTGAAATCACTTCCGAAAATACCAAAAATTGCCTCTGTTACTATAAAAAAAATAATAATCTTAGCCTATATCAGTAGCGGTTGGTGAAATTTCAATAATTTTTTTCTCGTCTGTGGCGCAAGAAATATGGGAAATAACATCTAGAGAAACGCTTCTCTAACGAACCCTAAAAAATTTTGAAAAAGCAGTTTGCGAAAAAAAAATTCTAAATTCGGTTGCTCCCCCTGGTCTAGGGGCTTCTGTTTAAAATAATTTTTTTTTTGTCATATACATTTGACTTTTTATAAAAATACAACAATAGGTTTTGGAGTTTATGAAAATATTTTCATTATTAACTGAAATACAATGAACTGAAATTTTGTAATTTGCAATTTAACAAATTACAAAATTTCAATTCGTTGTATCTCAGTTAGTAATGAAAATATTTTCATAAACTGTAAAACCTATTGTTGTATTTTTATGAAAAGTCAAATGTATACGTCAAAAAAAAATAATTTCAAACAGAAGCCCCTAGACCAGGGGGAGCAACCGAATTTTGAAAACATTTTTTGCAAACTGCTTTTTCAAAAATTTTTAGGGGGTCGTTAGAGAAGAGCTTCTCTAGATGTTATTTCCCATATTTCGTATGGGTCCCATGCGCCACAGACAAGAAAAAAATTATTGAAATTTGACCAGCCGCCACTGGCCTATATCAGGGTGTATTAAATAGGTGATGCGACAAGAACTCGCACAGTGGCTTTATAACTGCTTACTTTGCACATAATGTAATAGTTGGCAGGAGCAACAGGATCTGTCATTACTTACGCTTAGAAAGATAATTTTACAGATTCTGTGCATACGTACATACAGTGTTGCATACACTCCCGGCCTTTCGTTTGTGTTTACTGAAACAAGATCAGATATTTTTATGCAACACTACATGCAGCATGGCAAATTCGTCTATCTGTGCACGGGTAATTGTAGGACCCTAAAGCCATGCACTTATAAAGCATAGGAAAGTGCCGTATGTTGGATCACCTATTTAGTACACCGTGGCCTATATCTATCTAGGAAACATTTTTGCAAGGGCTGGTTCATATGTTCGCCACACAGGGCCTGCGTTAAAAAATTGATAAACAATAATTTTTAAATATCACATTTTCCTGCAGGCAGGGAACCACCAGGAGGCTATAGTTATCTTGAATGGGATTTTTCGTTTAGTTTTTTTTCTGTGCCAACTACCAAAATTTAGTAGTAATTTGCCAAGTATTAGCTTTTAAAGTGCTCCTTTATCTTTAGATCTCTCCGTACAATATTGTTAACTTCATTATTAGTTTTAAGTCCACCTGCGGTGAACAGGAGAATTAGTTCTCCAGATCCATTCTCGTTAAGCCGAACCGGACCTGCACCCTTCAATTACCACGGAGCATTGACTGGCTGACTCCAGGTCAGGATCCGAACAGGGAAGCACATTTTTGTAATTTTAACACTGAATAAATTTGTTTTGCTTGCTTGGGCATTCATGCTGTACGCCAAATTGAAACTGGTATTTAAAAAATTACGTGAACCACAGTCATAAACACAAGGAGATATTTAAGACTAACATCTTTTTGTTAAAATGACTGCTTCTGCTCCATTTTCTTGCAGTTGTGCATTGGATTGTGTGCCTACACCAAGAAATTTTTCTTTTCCTCCAATATTAGAAACATTTTTCATTGATATAATTGCTGACAATTTTTTTTCAAAAGTTCTATATGTATCTCAATGCTGTCGATAACTTTTGCATGCCTTTTGAAAATTTTCAAACTGTCTCGAACCATCCACCATTAAACATGTACATTAGGGTGCATCGATTATTTTTTTTACCTAATCCAAAATGGCGGGCACCCAAAAGTTGTGTGACAGGGTTGCAAATAATAATAATAATATAATAATAATAATAATAGAGATTTATTTAGCAAAAAGCTATACATAAAACACAATAAACAGTTATTCACATAAAGAATAAAAGATACGTTAAAATTTCAAATTAAAATATTAACCTTAGGGGTAGCAGGTTGGGGTCAAAGGTAAACATTTTTGATATTCTATATATTCAAAATGGCGGGTGCGCAAAAGTTGTGTTTTAGCAACAGGTAGAAATTTTAATGAAAAATATTTAAGTTTAGGGGTAGCGGGTGAGGGTTAAAAGTCCAATTTTTTTATTTTGTGCATATCTAAACTGGCGGGCGCGGAAAAGTTTGGTCTTGGAGTTGAAATTGGCTGGTAAAAATTTTACACCAAAATATTAAGACTCAAGGGTAGCGGGTTAGCATCAAAGACCAAAAAGATAGAATGTACCCTTACAAATATTATCGATACTTATCAATTAGTAATATTTTTAAACTATGTTTAATTACGATATTAAATTTAAATTACTTATTACTTCCTACGTATTTGTTATCTAATGTACGCATGCCCATAATACAGTATACGCTGTGTTCTGCATACATGAAAGCTCGGTGAACAGTGAACACTGTCAGTTTTAGCCGAAACTTTAAATAGATGCGGTATTTCCAATAGAGCTGGAGCACTTATTGCTTCTTCAGTACTCCAAGATTTTGGTTTAATTAATAAATCTAACACAACGCATGTAATTGATAAAAACAAAATTAGAAGAGCTATAAGCAAGAAGGGAGGTGAATTATCATCATGTGGTACGCCAATATCATTACGTGGACTTTATTTCGATGGACGTAAAGACAAGGCTATGAAATTAATAGATAACCGTCGAAAGATAACAACCGAAGAACATATAGTTTTAATTGGAGAGCCCGGATCATCATATTTGGAACATGTCACACCTTCTACAGGTTCAGCTGTAAACATCATTAACGCCATTATCAGTTATTTTGAAAACTCTCGAATCCCAACTAACACCTTAAAAGTCGTCGGATGTGATGGAACGGCTACAAATACTGGTCCTAAAGGTGGTGTTATAGCTCTACTTGAAAAACATTTTAAGAGACCACTTCAGTGGTTCATTTGCCAACTGTATGCAAATGAACTTCCACTAAAAGGCACTTGATTGAACATATTGAAGGAACTGTATTTTAGGATTTTCAGGTATAATAGGAAAGTCGTTAGTCAAATGCGAGCAGATGCCAGTAGCTGCATTTAAGATTATTAAATCCGAAATTCCTATAGTTAAGGTGAAAGATCTTAACACATATCAGTTATATTTTTATGAAATATGCCAAGCAGTAATAACGGGATGTTTCTATTAATCTTTCAAAACGAGAACCTGGCAAAATAGTCCACTTGCAATGGCTGACGACAGCAAATAGAATACTTCGCTTATATGTTGCTCTGCAGATTTGGTTATATCAGCAACGTATGTTGTCAAAGTGTATGCGCCAATGTGGTTCAAAATAGAAGCACATCTATCATGTCTGCAAGGTGCTTCAAATGTATGGAAGACCATACAATTATCCAGATGTTTATCAGAAGAGTTGAAAGGAGTAGGTAGTTGATCCCGTCGTAATACGAAATGGATATTTTGCACACCTTGAGAACATACTTCTGGGAATGCTGGGCGATGAAAACCGATGTATTAGGGAGTTGGCCGTTCGCAGAATATTAAAAGCCAGAAAAGGCAACAATACCGACTTAAGAAAGTTTACACTTGCTCCGTTGAAACTAAATGCTACAAATTATTATGAGATGATTGATTGGCAAGAACATGAATATAATGAGCCACCATTAACAGTTGATTTAATCAAATTATAAATAATCCTGAATTGTCTGATAATTGAAATAAAGAAATTTCCTAATCACACACAAGCTGTGAAAAGGGCAGTAAAGCTTGTAACTGAAGCTTCAGCGCTGGATGGATTAATTAGAACAACGATTAGAATTGTTTCACACTATGATGATAAAACAAATAATTTCCCTTAAAAAAAAAATGGGTCCTTTGAGCTTGTAGGAATAGAAATGGATCCGATGCAGAACAAAGAAAATATCAAGTTGACTTTTAACCCTAACCCTTAAATCTTAATATTTTTGTCTTAAGTTTTTACCTCTTATATATAACTGTAAAACACAACTTTTTCACACCCGCCATTTTGAATATATAGAATATCAAAAATGTTTACCTTTGACCCAAGATGGGAGAATTTGCCCCTGCATGGATGGTGCTCGTTTTTTTTGCTTGGATTGTTATTAATATTACTTACAGTTTTGCCAAATTTCAACCCTTAATATTAAACCGTTTTCGAGTAAAAAAAATCGAAAATAATTTTCATCTATTGAACGGCCTAACCTATTAAAATAAAATTTTAACCAATTATAGATTCTGCAAGAACTTACGTGGAATAAATTGGAACAGAATCCGACAACGGGAACATTGAAAAAAATTGACGATTTTTTAATCCCTGTAAAGTTTCGGCACAACTACCATTTTTTTTTGTAGAATCTTGGGATGGTTTTTTACATCATTTTTCTAAAGCTGTCAAATGGGTTCTTGATACTTTTTTATTTTTTTAAATTACGATACGCTAATGCTAAAATTATCATATTTAGTATTCTATAATCCCTAATTTTGTGAAATTAGTATTATCAGTAAAGGGTCCTTAAAGAAAATTAAATGTCCTATTCTATTTTTTTTATAGCCCAATTCAACTTGAGATTTTAATTTTTTTCTTGGCGCAAGAAGGTTATCAAATACTTGCAATGTATTTGTATTAAAAAAAAAACAAACAAATTAGATAGCTTTATTTACAGATAATAATACGTTTAAGAAAATCACCTTACAAAATGAGTAAAAATAAACAATATAATCTATTAACATAGGATTTAACAAGAGTAAATAGAATTAAAAAAAATTATGCCTTAAAATTATCTTTTTCCCGTCGTATCAACTGCATGGTGGAAATAGGGTCACAGCTGCCAGCGTGCCTCTGTATTGTGCCCATCATTACCCTCATGAATGGGTTTACTTGCTTTTCTTCACCGATAGTTGAAGGTACCTGGAAGAAAATGGGTACAACGATCAAGGACTTTGTAAAATGTTGCCACGGTTTTCAGTATTTTTGTTTAAACTTTATTAATGATTTTGTCACCGAACGCTAAAAATTCGCTAAATAATTAATTTCGAGCTTATCGCTGAGACATCTAAAAAACCAATTAACTAAAAAGAAGCACATACTCGAGACCTACCGAATGGCCAAAAAACATTTTAAATTTTCCTTAAACTAAAAAAGTTATTATCCCATTTCCAATAAAAATTTTAAGGCAAATGTCACCGAGCACGCAAAATATTCAGTTAATAAGCAATCAGAAAAATATCCAGAGCTGAGCATGCCATTAAGGACTATTAAATGGCCGCAAAAAAGTTCAATTTTTTCGTACAATAGAAAGGTATCACCAATTCCAATAAAATTCTTAAGTAAAATGTCACCGAGCCCACAAAAACTTTAGTTATCAAGCGTTTCGCCGAGAAAACTAAAAAACAAATTAACCAGAAAGCAGTACATCATAGAGGACTAACAAATCTCAGCAAAATATCACAGCAGAGAAAGAGAGACAGCAGGGAAACTTGAATGGCGGGAACGGTTTGCGCAGATCGTCGCGCACGAACCATTTTGGGTTAAAACCTTGGAAAACAGTGCGGGCGACGTAGGTACAATTTGGGTACAATTTATTTAGTTCATAGACGTACTTAGTGTTATTGTGTTATTTATTGTTTAACATTTCTCTATTATTTTCAAGTATGGGCTCTGTTTGTGCTGCAATATATTGCCAGAACAAACGTTATTTGTGCAAAAAGTCTTTTTTAGATTCCCTACTGATCATAATAATAGGTAGGTAAAATTAACTGAAACTTTTTAGTAACAGATACTTGTATAGAGAATTAAATTTTCTACAAAAAAGAATGTGAGTGCATACGTATGTATCTTTTTAATACTTATGTGCACAGGAAGCGTACAGTGTGGCTTAATGCGGATTGAACGAATTTAAATGCATATATTGCCAAAGCAATAAAATATGGGTACTCTTTACCTGTAAGTAAGGAATTATCGCAGGTAGAAAAATTTCGATGCGTTTTGTTTTATTTACATAAAATTGCTTAATTATAAATTATTACGTAAATTTCATTCTATTCTGTTCTATGTATTTAGTTTAGTGGTAATGGTGGTGGTTTTAGTAGTGATGGATAAAAGCTGTTATTTTTTAATAACAGATTTAAACTGCTACTGCTATTTTGAAATAAATGTTTAAAAATAAAGTAAATGTTTAAAAATAACAGATCGTTAAGAAGTACTGACATTGGTATACCGCAGCGCGCAGTTTGCAACTGTTATTTCATAAACGTTATATTATACATTATGCTGCTGCCGCTGGCCGACGGGCATAAAAAATTCTTTGATTTTTATGTTTTATAGAGGTATTCATTGATTTTTTCTTACGTTCATATACATATAAATAAAATATAAATAATTTTATTTATATAAATCATTTTTTAAGCCTCAACTTTTAATTATTATTATTTTATGTTAAATTAATAAAGAAATACCAGCATAGAAACACGCCAAACACAGTGTATGCAATGACAATATTGGAGATGCAGGTAAACGAAAATATATATATGGAGAAGAAAATATAAAAGCTCTGAACATATTATGATTTAATAAACAGCTAAAAGTCAGTACATCAAGCGGATGGCTCGAGATTTCTACAAAAATATTCAACTCAACTCTGGTATTCCTTCATTTTTAAACTTGGTATGCGGGTAATCGAATATATACACACGGAGAAAAAAATCGAAAAGATTTGAATATACAATCGTTTTCCTGTTTATGACTAAGTACAGTTTCGTAGTTTCTAGTCTACATTTTCAAGCACACATACTGTTTAATTTGAATTGGATAATACGGTCCTGTCGGAAACATTTAAATTGTTTGGAATCCAACTCTGACTTTTAACCCGAAATGACGACTTCAAGGTGAATGATTTTAGTCAAAGGAACTCATGAGAGTTTCTTTGCTGTCTCTCTATCTATGCTGTGAAAATATTTCCAATCCTTCAAAAACTAAAAAAGTTACAACCACTTTTCAATAAAATTTTGGACGGAAATTAATTCCTGGGGGCCTTTTTGAACAACCCCTGATAAATCTGAACTTGTTTTCAACCCTAAAGAGTATAAGAGAGAAAATGTATTCATTAGGATCAGTTCCAGATAGTTCATCAGTTTATCAAGTTCTACAGCAACACATCAACTACAGCTCATCTACACTTAGGCTTGCTTATACAACTAGACACTGCTGCCACATACACAATACGTCCCAAAGCGCGCTTTGCTGACGACTAAGTCCCACTGCACATGACGCCTTAGCCGACTGAGCTACCGTCCAACTATATTTCATACTTACAGTGGGCAATCCTTTACTTCTTCTTTCATTAGCCCATTCCATTTTTTTGAGTATGTCTTGGTTCTCCTTTTCTATAAACCTGGCAAATTTCAAATTCTGTTGGGTGTACTCGTGGCCGCAGAATACTTGAGTATTATCGGGAAGACCTCCCAACTTCTCCACTAGTGCTGTGTACATCTGTTCGGCGGTGCCTTCAAAAAATCTACCGCACCCCGCAATAAAAAGGGTATCACCTATAAAATATTACTTATATGACATATACAGGGTGTCCCACTTAAAACTCCCGAATCCATCTTCCTGATGACTAAAACACATTTGAATTATGTAAAAGGTATTCAGTACAATATATAAATAACTTCGTTTTTGCGCAAAAACTGTTGTTTTACGAACGGTTTTCAAAAATTCACTGGTTTTCGAGATATTTGAACTTCAATATAATTTTTTTAAGCATAAAAATCACCATAACTTTTTGAAAATAAATTTCAGACATCCATTGGGCTGATTTAGATAGTAATGGAACAAATTTATTTCAAAACACATAATTTTTTCAAGTAAAACAAAGATGGTGCAACTGCTATTGGAAATTAAAGATTTTGATATTTCTATTTATTGTGTATTGTCTAATTTTCGTGTTATGTTTATATTGTATGTTCGATTGAAAATTATACTGTAAATTATACACATATATGGTTAAATTTTTTTAATTCTAATTGCCTTATTTATATTAACGTCCTGGCAAAGTTTAGCTAATGCTACTCCACCACTTTACCAGGTCGGCGAGATGAGATACAGTCACCCATCCAAGTGCCAAACTCAACCGACGTGCCTTAAGTCTGCCGATCGATGTCTCGCCACTGAAACCGGTACCGTACCTCATCTCACCATTTGTGAAAAAAATGCTATTCTTGTTACTTAAAAAATGACACTCAAGTTCAAATATCTCGAAATCCAATGATTTTTAAAAATTCTTCATATTTTAAGAGTTGCTTCAAATTGCTTCGTCACATGGACGTCTTTTAATGGTTCCTGGGATTGAATAATTCCTTTGCATCGCAACACCATCTATACCTCAATTTGTAAAATGATCATTTTTACTTAAAACCGAAGTCACTTGTACATTATAATGGATTCCTTTCACAGAATTCAAATATCTCTTTTACTCCAGTCATTTTAGACAAAAATATGGCTTCTGTTCTAACAAATGATATCCTTCATTTTTTCTAAAAAAAATCGGTTTATTTTAGTGTTTTTATGAAAATATTGAAAATCGGCAACGAGATCACTACGGCATAAAAAAATTATTCAAAGTTCACAAAAAACGGTTTTTTGCGAATATTGCGCTTTCTATGGCTTGGAGGCCAATTGAGGTTATTTTTGAAAATGAAAGATAATGAAATTCCGCACAAAAATAATCTCTTCCATTTTTTATGTACAACGAACGGTTTAGGCATTGTACGTAAAAAATGAATAAAATATTTTTCGTTCAAAATTTGATTACCTTTCATTTTCATAATAACCTTAGTTAATATAATATATACAAGAAAAAAATCCAATCAAAATTACTGTACTGTACAATAAAAATTTGTATGTGCTTACACAAATTTTGAACGAAAAATATTTTATTCATTTTTTACGTACAATACCTAAACCGTTCATTGTACATACAAAATGGAAGAGATCATTTTTGTGAGGAATTTCATTATCTTTCATTTCATAATAACCTCAATTGGCCTCCAAGCCATAGAAAGCGCGATACTCGCAAAAATACGTTTTTTGCGAACTTTGACCTTGAATAATTTTTTATGCCGTAGTGATCTCGTTGCCGATTTTTAATATTTTGTTTAAAACACCAAAATAAATCGATTTAAAAAAAAAAAATGAAGGATATAATTTGTTAGATCAGAAAAGTCTAATTTCATTGGACTATTTAAGTTATCAAGGAAATGGTCCTGGAAGTTTTAAGAGGGACACCCTGTATTATAATTTTTTTGATAGTTGCCTACCTGTAAAAACGGCTGGGGGCTGTCCAGCTGCTGTCACATAATAACAGATATGTCCAGATGTGTGGCAAGGAGTAAACAGACATTCAACGTTTATGTCACCGATGGAAAACTTGTCGCCATGTTTCACTTCATTCGTCAGAGCTCCGATTCTTTTATCTCCCCCGAAAACTTGAAGGGCATTTGGTGACTTTTTCACTAGTTCTTCATTGCCTCCAGCGTGATCCCTAGAAGACAAGAAAGAAACTATACAGTATATCGTCGCTCAGAAGTCAAAACCTTGTACCTCAAAAAACGTAAATAAGTGGGAGACGTAAATAAACATGTGGAGATAAGAGGTTTCAAAACTTACACTGAGATACAAGCTTTTGAATTTTAACGTGGGCATGCGTAATATTCACTATATCGTGATAAGAGTTATTGCAATCGGAGCGGAACAACATAGTTTATTTCGCAATACTTGCAACTCAAAATCAACAAATTTTGAGATACGAGGTTTTGACTTCTCGGCGACGATATGCAAAAATGCATGATACTATGAAATAGCAAATGCGCTTGGTACAAGTACCAGCTTTTGACTTGCTGTGCGCATAGCCTCACCCACTAGTCACTTTCAAATCAAACCGGCAGCAACCACGTGTCCGATGTCTGCCTAATAGTATATCGAAAACCATAAGACTTAGGAAGCTGAAATTTTGCAGACAGATATTTTATTTTTTAATATTAGGGAATTCAAAGACTGCATTTGTCAGCATTTTTTCATTTTGCAATAAGGCCGCTGTGGGTTTAAATGTTAGTGAAAACACTTCCAAAATAATTCATGCAAACACATATGATCTTTCGCGTCCATTGATTTTTCAACGGGTTATAAGCTATTATGGTGCTATTATTAGTTGTTATTTAATTTATTTTCATTTAATATAAAATTTGAATTAATTTAATTAAACACAATAAATAGTAGTAGTAAATAATATACCACTTTAATTATTTTACTTATGAAAAATATTTATTCTATTATTTAGTGATTTTAACATTTTTTCTAAGAGATAAATTGATGGAATTTTCAATGTTTCTATTAAGCAAATACATTTTGTATCTGTGAAATAGCGTTTTCACAGTATGACTTATTTATTAATTCAATAACGCGGGACATATTAATGTGTTTTCTCATTTAATTATTATAAATCTGACTCTCTTCCTCTCCATTGATGTGCTCAAAAATCTCAATAATTTTTTGACACTGCAAGAAAATCTTAATTCAGTTTCATTTAACAACACTCTAACGCACATAGTTTTTACACCACTCTCTGCGCTGTTTCGTCCGCGAGGGTGTTACATATACTTAACTGCAATTTTCTAGAAAACTGCTAAAAAACCACCACTCTAAATCAGCTATGGAGAGACCAGCTTGCAGAGCTGGATAAAGTACCCTGGTAAAGTGCTTTGAAGTAGTACTTGAAGCACTTTTAGGGCTTCAAGCACTGTGCTTCAATTACTTTTAAAAGAGAGTACTTGGTACTTGATATTTGAATTACTTTGCAAAAGTACTTGGGGCTTTAAAGCCCTTTCGAAAGTGCTTCAATTACTTTTAAAGTAATTGAAGTCCTTTTTAGTGCTTCAATTACTTTAGAAAGTAATTGAAATCCTTTTGAAGTGCTTGAAGTATTTCTAAAGTAAGTGCAAGCTCTTTTTAAGATTCATTCAAGGCCCTTCTAGACAAGTCTCATCGTGAATTGTCAGGAACTAATAGAAAAACAAAGTCGCTTGTGTTCGTTCACTGTTCAGGGTTCAGTTATCCATAATTGGTGGTGATGCAAGTGTGCGATTATCATTCCTGTCCTGTGTATTGTGAAATAAAGAAATGGTTAAGTCTTAGTTTTAGAATAACTGAGGACTGATGAGATGAGATAGTTAATTTATTTTCGCCTTAATATATTGCGATAATTGAATTTGAAGCAACATTTTTTTAAACTGTAGGTTTTAAAGGTACCTTTAATTGGTTTTAACTAAATAATTATTTTATGTTTAACCATGCTTTGTAATTTAATTTTTTTTTAATTCGTTTAGAGCTTGTATTTTTGCGATTATTTTTACAAAATTGAAAAGTTTTAACATGTTTAAAAAGTAGGTAGGTACGTACAAAAAATAATTAAAAAAATAAATATCCTCTTATGTTAATTAAAAAGAAACCTCGAAAAAAATTTAATTTTCTAAAAAATTGTTAAAGTAAACGTAAAAAATTTTTTCGTTAAAACCATTCAAAAGTATCTTTAAAAACCTACCTACAGTTTAAAACAATATTGTTTCTGAACGACTTAATGGCATAATTCTTATGAACCCACAAACTTTTACATAGTTTATGGCTTTTAGCTGTTTAAACAAATATTTTTGTCGTGAAATTTTCTGTGGTTATTAACATCCATAAAGAGTATATTTCTTCAAAATTTTATGTAAATGAATAGATTGTTATTAAAGCTATATTAAATTATTTAAAAAAGCTATATATACTGGTTTGTTCATTTTTTTTTTTTGAGGTAAGTTCATATTTAATAGAGGGCTTGTATATCTTAATATGTTTGAAATTTTGTTGTAAACAATCTCCATTTTATATTTTTGCAATAGGACAGGAGATATTCATAAAAATGCGAGAAAAAACGATATTGTGTAATTTCAGTTGTTTATCAATCTCGCCCCAAGCCAAAAATGTATAGTCATACTTAGTTATATGCCAGATTCCAACACAAAAAGTTCCACCCCGTTCCACTTTTTAAGAAGTTTATTTGTACCCTCTATAGTATAAGTATAGTATAGGTTTTACTTTTTTAGGTATGTATGTATGAAATTTTTATTTTAATTTCAATATGTACTATGTATATTATTAATGTTATTATTTACCTATACTACTTACTAATAAACACAAAAATAATTTTCTTTTGGAGCATTTATTTTTTCTGAATTTTTCATAATCGTAATATAATTGGCGTGACAATAATTTTGCTTTTGTTTTTTAATCTTATATACCGCTTGACATTTATATTTCTGAGGGCTTGGTACTTGGTGCTTTACTTTTTCAAGTACTGTACTTGGTAATTGAAGTACTTTTGTAAATAAAAGTACTTGGTACTTGATACTTTAAAGCACTCCAGTTAAGTGCTTGGTACTTGGTGCTTGAAGTACTTTATCAGAGTACTTTACCCAGCTCTGCCAGCATGAAGCAAATAAGGAAAAAGTTTTGCTGTTTATATCTGATGCAGTTTCATATCAAAGCAGGCTTTTGAAGCAGACTTATTTTAACATGGTACATCTGACGTGTTTGGCACATGGATTTCACAGAGCTGAAAGAGACTGTTAGAGAATGTTATCATGATGTTGATAGATTCATATCAAAAGTAAAGAGTATTTACGAGCGCCAGACCGTAATAGTAATTTCCATTACAAGACCGCAAAGTGGTGTTTTGCTCCCCAAGCTTCCAGGAATCGCCCTGGAATCTGCTTGGGTCGACCTGCAAAACACTGTTTTTCGATTGTGTAACATACAATATTTCTTTTTCGGCCGACACTTCAAAATCTGAGTCCATATTGTCCATAACTTGTGAATTGACTTTTGACAACTTGTAAATGTCAAGTATATTTATCTATTTGACACTTATCTCAACAATTAACACAAATTCGTTTCCATAGAAACGAGAATAGCTGGGATCGGAAAAGATTTTGCCGATCTCTAATGGGAAAACGTTATTTTCTGGTGGATAATGTCTCCAGAAAGGGTGTACTTTCTGGTCGGACGAAAAAAAGAGATCATTTTGCGATACTTTGTCTGATACACCACTACCTCCAGATCCTATTTTGACATGGTGAGGCACTTAGATACAGGCTGCATTATAAATTTTGAGAAAGTAAAAAAGCAGCGCAACAGCTAAATGCTAACGACGCAGTTAATAATTCATGTGCTCAGCAAGCTTTCATGGATATCCAAATTCAAGAAAATGCTTATAATTGAGGGAATTTTTCAAAAATCCCTTTAGCTATCAGTAGTCTTCAGCAGAGACCACCAACAGAAGAGTTTTCTGTCGTACATACAGGCAATGTTGTATTTGACTTGCGACAGTTTATTTTCCAGTTGAATGGAGCTCCTGCGAAGCGATTGCAACACAAATTTGAAAGAGTTTTACATGCCATCCCAGAGTTTATCACTTTCTCTCATATTGTGGATTTTATATGAACTTTAAATATGCTCCTATTACGTCTGTGGACGTTGAAACATCATTTTCCGAGTATTCTTGTTGGATTTTTGAGTGTAACCAGAAATAACTAGAAGTTTTGACAGCAGTCAGGGATGATGACCTGAAATTCTCAATTAAATTCAATAGAAACATAACCCCATTTAGCAGATTAGACATATAATCTTACTGTGTTTTACAGTACTAGGCCCTCGAATTCAAAATTTTGTGTCTGATGTAGTCGATGACTACACCAGAGGTGAATAGAAAACATTTGATAACGAGTACCTACATATATATTTGACATAAGTAAAAACGTTAACCAGTAAGTTGTATCGGTCGATTTGTTGACAGATTGTCACCGCTTTTTCAAGAACCGAAATGGGAACTGCGTTTCAAAAGTAATAAGTTTTTCAAGAATCTACCAGTAACCGCTCACCTCGGACCACTAAACCAAAATCATGGTGAATATCGAACCATACCTTAACTTTCATTATTGTGCCAAATGAATAGTTTTGGTACCCTAAATATATTGTGAATATTCCACCAAGTCTTAATACCATCACATTGAGGTATGATTGTATGATTTTTGTACATGAAATACATACCAATGATGGTGCGTTGTCAAAACTTTCGTCAAGTTAACTCCTTCCGATTTTACAGCATTCAAAACAGTATCAGGTTCGACAGGATCAACGACAGCAGCTTGATTTGTCTTTTCATCTGTTATCTAAAATAATGAATTAACATTATACCCAGTAAAGTAGTAAATGCAATATTTTTAGTACTTACGAGGTACATGTAATTGTCCGAAAGGGCTGGTAAAATAGTAACCTTCATCTTGGGCAGCTGTACGACAGTTTGAGTGCTGTGTGATCCCCTTAAACCGTTGTTCCTTACTGCGGAAACTGCAACCAAAACAAAAAGTTTATTGATCAAGCACAAACATAAAAATAATATGTCAAATGACATTTAAGTTCTTTTAACCCTAAATTATTATTTTAGTTACCTCTGAAATAAACTGCTGTTAGACCTTGCACAACTCTATTAGGTAAATAAGTGCTAATAAAACTCAGCATAATTTCAAAAAAGTCAAATCATTCCTGTCAATTTTGCTACTGGTTCATTGCTTTTTGTTACAAAAACAAACAGATAACAAGAATGCTGGCTCACCTTGATAGCGGATTTTGATCTTTTACTGTGCGATAACTATATTTACAGCTGAGAATGATAAGCGCAAAATTATTTATTACGTAATGGATTTTTTTGGGATAATTATTAATTTGATCACGAATTTCCACAAGTTTACCGACCTTGAGCTGGACCTTGACGTTGACGTTTGACTCCATTTTTTTTTTTTATGACATCTGTGCCTAAAGGTGCGTTTAGATTAGGCCAGTAACTGCAGTGCCAGTTGTCCAGCAGCTGGCTTGTAAACTGTCCTCCCAGCTATTGGAAAAGCAGTTCAGCTAGCCACACTGTTTATACGAAACGCCAGTGTTTGTAGTCTAGTGTGACGAAAAATGGACGAACTGAAAATTCGTATACGGCGCCATACACATAAAGATCGTTATCACTGTTATTATATAAAGAGCTTGTCGATATGATCGAAGAAGAAATTACAATAAAAGGGAGAGTTTGGATAAGAGATTCGATGAATGATAGGTTAAGGGGAGCTTCATCAACAATACACAAATTCTCGTTATTTTTGCACAAGTTTGCAAATTGCAGCGTTTGTTCCTCCCTCCACCTAGACATTTTGTCAACTGACCGCAGAAGCACATCGCACATCTTCTATGCTGTGGCAGTAGTGTTTACACCTGTCCAGTTGCTGGCCTGTGCTGTGGTCGGGGCAACGCCAGTGGCCAGCAAAATCAAAATATTTTGAATTCGCTGATAGGCCAGTGATGAGACTGCTGGCCTGTCCAGTTACTGGAATAAAGTATTTACAAAAGGGATAGTTACTGGCAGACACCTACTGGAGAGAACGGCTGACCTGTCTACTGGCTTAATCTAAACGCACCTTTGGGGTTGGAGATAAATGTGCGGGACAGATTTAAATCACAATATTCAAAGCTTTGATTATTTGGATTTCGTAAGTGGAAGCAAAGCAAGGTGATAACCTTGTAACTAAAACTGATCAGTGATGATGAAAACCAAAATATCTTTTGTCTGAGACTGTATGGTCACAGAAGATTATTTCATCTGTGATATGGTTCCATTATATTTATGCAACTAACTGTACACGTACGTTTATCTTTGGTTGCATAACTCCTAGGATCATTTTTTTTTGTAGTAAGTTATCAAACCAGTAGATGGCGGCAGATTGCCAGATGGCACCATGGAGGTAGAATAAATAAGGAGTAGCCATAAGGCTTATTTATATCCTTCAATGAGAAACGGCCGCAGAAGACGTGGCTTGTGGTCAAACGAACGAATAGGCAGATCCTAATTTAAAAAAAAAAAAATATATATATACAGCTTTGAGGAGATACAGATACCATTATCAACTGAATAAAAGTACTGTTATGAGTGTGAAGAAAAGTGGGAGGGGGAAGGTAGCGTAAAGAGAAAAGACGGTTCAGCCCGATCGAGAAGTTCAAATCTCCTTCAAGATGAAGCACTCCTTGGGTTTTTGGGGAAAAATCCATTTCAAACAGCAGGAGACGCTGTGTTCATGACAAATTTTATAGCGTCGAGGTCAATAGCTAGCTAGCCGAAGGATAGGAAAATCGGAATTAAAAAACTGTACAAGTGCCAAGAAGACAGAAGCAAGCCCTCATTATGTTTTGTTTAAATTATATCTATCGCCTGTTGGAGTTTTGGAACAATGTTGTGTGTTTACCGATGAAAAAGTTTTTCAGTCTTGTAGAACATATGGTACAAAATATTAGCTTACATCAGAAAATTCATCTGGACCGGTCTCTCCAGAGGACGAGGAAAACTTTTCAGAAAATTGTTGTAAACGAATGTGTATAAATTCCTCTACTAGATAATATTGGCATTAATTACAAAATATTTATTTCACGGGATAGTTTGAATACTGGTTTGTACTGATAGAGATTATGTGTCTTTATTTTTGGTTCATGAAGGACGCTTTTGGGGGGGGGGGGGGGGGAGTCACTTCGATATAATTAAAAATGGTTGCAAAAATTGCATTTATAACCGATGCGCACTCATTTCGTGTATTTGCATCTTGGTCTCGATGTGTTCTTGACCTTTCAGGAGTGATTGTAAGTAGGTAGAGAAATAGTAAAGAAAGTACGAACGCCAAAACTAGACAACCAACACAACATCTCCCTGCACTTTATTGGATAATTTCCACCCACTCCCCTCTGATTTGATCGCGTTGCCCCCTCTTAACATTATTCAAATACATTACGTTTTACAATCAATGTCAGTTTTTTATAACCTATGTGATAATAAAAAAAAATCTTAATTCCAAAAAGACTGATTCACACCACTTAATATTAGTGAAAACTGGATTACTTGATTTTTCAAGTGTACGGGAATTTTATTGCACAGAAGTGTACATGTTAGTTGACTTTACACATTGACACTACCGCATATCAAGTCAGTAGAGTAATGAATGAGATGACGTTTTCACATTTCAGGCAAATATAATATAATATAATCTAAAGTAAATAAAGAATAGTTTCAACACATCTTTTAAGTACAGACTTGTTTTAACCGATGATAAGTGATTCCAGATTTCGTCTTATCGATACTACTTCGATTTGTACGGCTATTTAGCGCACACTAAGTCATGCTATGGCAAAAAACATTATTTTATATTAATATTAAACCAAGATACAATGTTGCATTTTGTTGACGTTTCTGTCGTATTAAAATGAGGAATGTGCTGCCACATTCTGCTTCTTATGGCGACTCCTCATTTATTCTACCTCTATGGCATGGAGGTAGAATATAAATAAGGAGTAGCCATAAAGCTTATATCCTACAGTGAGAAACGGCCCCAGAAGGCGTGGCTTGTGATCATACTGTCATGAACAGCTCGCCAGGTCCTGATTAAAAAAAAGTTTATACAGAACTTGAGGAGAAACATGTTAGTTGACTTTATACATTGACACTACCATATATTAAGCCAGTAGAGTAATGAATGAGATGACGGTTTCACATTTCAAGTAAATATAATATAATATAATCTAAAATACAATCTAAAATAAATAGAAAGTAGGTTCAACATATCTTTTGAGTACAGACCTATGAAAAGTGATTCCAAAACATTTCTTCTTATCGATACTACTTTGATTTGTACAGCTACTTGGCGGACACGAAATCATATGTTATGGCGAAAAACACTATTTTCTATCAAAAATATTTATTTTATAATAATATTATTCTAAGATACATGGCACGTTTTGTTGACGTTTCGATCATACTAAAATGAGGAATGTGCTGCCACATTCCGCTTCTTATGGCGACTCCTTATTTATTCAACCTCCTTGCTCTATGGTTATAACTTAGAACCACGCCCACTTCTCTAATTTATGCCGCTGGTTAATTTAATGTAGGCAACCAACTGTTGCCATTCGGTGTCTTACCAGTTGCATATCCCCTTTAATCTCCGATCCATGTGTCCAATTTGGAATAAAAAAATTGCGACAGTATTTTAATACTGAATCTGTAAAAACATTTGTGTTTCTCGCACGGGGCGTCAATAATAAAGGCATAGTAATGAGATATATCCCAAATTGCAAGCAATGAACTAATTTTTCACTGGTTTCTTTATTCCAGACATCGAACTCCTTGTGTAGTGATGCCTAGTTCAGAGAACATTTTGCTACGAAAATAAAGTACAAACCACATTTTCACAGCTTTATTATAAAATAAATATTTTAACAGATAAAATAACATTAGAAATAACTTCTGAAAAAAAGCACGAACGCGTTTACCCATTTCGGAACAGGTCTCTCTGTTTCTGCTGGTAAACCTAAGTCGTATAATTTGGAACACTCACTATGCAGCCTTTTTCTTAATTCATCGTTCTCTGTAACAATGCACAGTTGCGTCTCCAGGTCCTTCTTAACTGATCGTTCACCAAAGTTCGGTGAACCTATTAAAGTCAAACACGGGTATTTACTATTTGGTGGGTAATACCTGAAAATTAAATCATAACGTTTTAATACCAACTACAGTTCTACCTTCAATAATATCTCGATATTAAAGGGTGAAATAGATCATAATTATTAGGTCCAAACATTTGCTACATTTAAAAACGGACTACATATAGTTAGCACTCGTAAGTACATACCATAAGCCTTTCGCGTGATAGGTCCAACCATTTCTAAGATATTCATGTAAATTTATTCGATATTGTTGTCCGTGGTTTACAAAATGCTTTTTAAATTTTTGTGCTATGAGGGAATATGCCCATGGTATACCGCCTGCGGGTCCTTTTGCTCCTAGAAAACCATTCGCCTGAAAATCAAAATTTACATTCAAGATAAAAATTGGGAAAACTGGCAGATTTTCAATAAATCTTTAAGACTTATTTTCGTTACCTAATAATTACCAATTATTTGTTTTCCTGTTTATTCCTTAATTACTGGCAAAATAGTTTGCATTATAGATGGGAAAAAACATTAAGAAGGATTACAAAATATTTTTTGATAAGGTTGTGAAAATTGAATATATGAAATATATGAAATATTTATACCCAGATTGTGAACGGCATAAAATATTTTCAACACTTGCTGTGGCCGTTCAGGCTGTGGGTCACCCGCCACGCTGACTGGTTTTTATTGCATAATATATATTGTATCATTAGGTGTCAGAAATCGAGTAGTGTCAATAAAAATTGTATATACAGGGTATTCCATGTTTTTTGGACTCTCTCTTAGGAGAGCCATGCACACCTGGCCAAGAATTTCTTGCTCAGTGCTGACTGGCATAATAATAAAAATAATAATACATAATATGACCTGGCTCACATGAGAGTCGTGCGCACTGCGCTAAGAACGGGACCGACACTCATGAGAGTCATGTGAAGCGAAAGTGTTAAAATGCATGTTCTTCGCAAAGCAACTCATTCATTGTAAGAATCAAATTTTCAATAATAATGTCTCTTCATCTTCAACAGTGCCCCTTACTGCAGTTAAATGTATCCGATTATTAATGCATTTTTCTCAGCAAAATCTTATTCAAAATTCAAGTACTTTAACTAAACTAAAAATCTAATTTAAATATTGCGAGATAGACTCGGCAGCGTGGCAGCTGCATAAAACCCTACGGTTGGCAACCCTACTTATGAGGTAGAGTTTTATGCAGCTGCCGCCCAGTCAAAGAGCACTAGTGTTAAATTAATGTCAACTAGGTACTAAAGCGTTAAGGAAGTTCTCATACCTTTGGGTGTGCCATCAGTATATTGCATTGTGCCTGCGATTTCTGTATTAAGGTATTCATATACTGCGTAGTAAGGTTGAAATAACCAGTCGCTATATCAAGTTTACTGCCTGGGGGTGCTTCTGCTAACAGTTTGTCCGTTATTTGGGCGTCATGATCAATCCCCAACTGGCCCATTTGTATCATTGGAAAAATCCAGGTGTCTAAAAAATTACGTACATGATTCTATCTATACTTTTCAAAATTCAGGTATGGTTCGTTTATAAAACCAAATGCAGTAAGTCTCAGCTATAACCAATATTCTAGGTTATTTTTAAGCTGAATGCTACCGCAATTTCTAGTGACTTTGCCATCTTAAACATTAGTTGGCAGTATTAGTATACGACATTTCTCGTTCTTAAATTCGCTCATACCCTATGCCTAATAGGCCAAACTTAGCCTAGTAGTCACTAAACAAATAAATCTACCAGCGTTAGGTCAGGCAATTTAGCCGGCCAATCCACAGAACAACACCACCTATAACCAAAGCCTAGCATTAAGGCGTGATGTTACCACTGCTGGGCCAACTGAGATGCCATGATTTGCTGGTGGTATGATCAATCCCATTTACATGATTGGCATAACAGAGATAACATTACCTCAGAGTATTGAGATCTAGTTTATTGGTGGCATTTAGGATTTTATGATGTGGTGAAACCCCATTCTTTTAAAAAGGTAATTCGTCCCTCAAAAGATTTTCGTCAGTGGCGGCTGGTGAAATTTCAATATTCTTTTTCTCGTCTGTGGCGCATGAGACCCATACGAAATTTGGGAAATAACATCTAGAGAAGCACTTCTCTAATGACCCCTAAAAAATTTTGAAAAAGCAGTTTGCGAAAAAAAATTTGAAAATTTGTTAGCCTCCCCTGGGTCTAGAGACTCCTATTTATTTTTATTTTTTTTTGTCATATGCATTTGACTTTTCATAAAAATACAACAATAGATTTTGGAGTTTGTGAAAATATTTTCATTACTAACTGAAATACAATGAACTGAAATTTTGCAATTTACAATTTAACAAATTACAATATTTCAATTCGTTGTATCTCAGTTAGTAATGAAAATATTTTCATAAACTCCAAAATCTGTTGTATTTTTACGAAAAATCAAATGCATATGGCAAAAAAAAATAAAAATAAACAGGAGTCCCTAGACCCAGGGGAGGCTAACGAATTTTCAAATTTTTTTTTGCAAACTGCTTTTTCAAAATTTTTTAGGGATCATTAGAGAAGTGCTTCTCTAGATGTTATTTCCCAAATTTCGTATGGGTCCTATGCGCTACAGACGAGAAAAAAAATATTGAAATTTCACCAGCCGCCACTGATTTTCGTCACCCTCAAGTAGAATAGAATAGAATAGAATCATTTTATTGATCAATTTTACACACCTTAGTGTTCGATAAGTCAGTTAAAAAATGTACATATAAAAAAAACAACATAAACATAGTTATTAATCTAGTCTTAATATCGTCCCATATAAAACAACATAGACACAATATATTATGACATATCAGTAATTTTATAAATAATTAAAATCGGAAATATCATAGTAGGCACTGGCTAACAGGTGATTTTTTAATTTAGTTTTGAAAAGTTTTAGAGGCAGTTCTTTCAGAGAATCTGGGAGGGAATTGAACAGTGTTATTCCTAAATTAGTTCTTTTAGTTAATTCCAGTCTTTGATTGGGTATTCGTATATCGTTCCTTGCACGAGTATTATAATCATGTGTATTACCATTTTTTGTAAAGTTATTAATGTGCTCCTTTATGTGTATCAAGTTCCAGTAAATTATTGCCGACGGTAACGTTAGAATGTTAATTTTTCTGAACCAAGGCTTACAACTAACCATTTGGTTTACATCTACTATTGCTCTGATTGCCCTCTTTTGAACAATAAAAACTTTCTGAATGTGGGTAGATGACTCCCAATTTATTAGGCCATAAGTGAAATAGGGCATGGTATGTCATGATTGCAGCATCTGTATTAATTCTAATTCTTATTTGTCTAATCGCATAAACTTTTTTTGACAAATTGGTACACAGATTGTCAATATGTGCCTGCCATGTTAATTTAGAGTCTAGAATTATACCTAGTGATTTCACTACTTCAGAGGTGGTTTTTTGGGTAGAGAACATTAGTGTGTTCGTTTTTTTCATATTTAGACAAAGTTTGTTTGCATTAAACCAATCTAGTGATTGATCTATAATGTTTGTTTTTGTTTTATCAATATTTTTGTCCCCTATATCATCTAGTCGCTCCGCAAACGTAGTGTTGTCGGCAAACAGAACTGAAAATACCGGCATAACATGTGGTAGGTCATTGACATAGATCAAAAACAATGGTGGTCCTAGGACGCTACCCTGCGGAACACCCCTCGATACAGGCAACAAACTACTGATAACACCATTGTAGAACACACACTGTTGTCTATCCGTTAGATAAGATGACAATAAATTTAGAGCCATACCTCTGAAGCCATAATACTCTAGTTTGTCTAATAAGATATCATTTGAAACACAGTCAAATGCCTTGCTTAGATCTAGAAAAATCGCTAAAGTTGATTTCTTATCTTCCAATCCCTCAGTTATAAAATTAACAAGATTAAGCACAGCATTTGATGTGTTTCTACCTTTGCTAAACCCGAACTGTTTATTTGTGAAAAGGTTATTTGACTCGAAATAATTTATAATTCTTAGAGCAATTATTTTTTCAACAATTTTTGCTAAAATGGGTAATAATGCAATAGGTCGATAATTCGATTCGTCATTAATATCTCCTGATTTAAAAAGTGGAATGACCTTGGCAATTTTTAATTTATTGGGAAATATTCCTGTCTGTAATATAAGATTTACAAGATAAGTAATGGGTGCAGAGAGCAATAAAATATGTTCTTTGTATATATTTACTGATTGATTATACACGTAAGTGGACCTAGATTCTTTTAAGGATTTTATGACATTCTCTATCTCTGTCTGTAAAGCGGAGTACAAGAAGATTGATAAGTCATTCTTTTGAGACATATTTTTCAGGTAATCCATGTGAGAACGATTTGACTGTGGTATCTGTTTGATTATATCATTTACTATATTAGTAAAGAAGTTATTGTATTTTTCAGAAGAGATTGAGCTAGCTTCTTTTTTACCTGTGTTACGCACATTTTTATTTACAATGTTCCATATAGTTTTTTGTTTGTTATCAGATTCAGTTATCACAGAACTCACATTGTTTTCAAGTCCCCTTAGTGTTTGCAGTACACCACAACAATAATAATGACACTTGTGGGCTTGACGCTATTTTGGAATAATTAGTCCAATCGATGAATGCCCAAAAGGGGACTGTAGAGAACATGGAGGAGCGGAGAATTTTCCTCTTCAGAATTGTGTTGAAGGTAGTTAGGAGGTAAACATACCAAAAGTCCCCGCCCCACAGCTTAAGAGGGGGGGGGGGGGGTGGAAAGGTTCCTTTCCTCGATTCTTCACTTATAACTCGGAAACGATGTGTCATACGGAAAAAGGTACGATGCTTAGTGCTTAGTAATCCTGAAGTGCTCGCAAGCATTCGAAAATGCTCGCAAATAGTTTAGAACTCACGAGCACTCCTTTTAGAGCCCTCCCATGCACTTTACGGCCATATTTTGGCATCTGTTGCATACCGCATCTTCGTGAGCAAAGAGCAACCATCATAATAACTCAACATGTCAAGGGTCAACACGTCGGAGTTAAAATTTGCAATATATTTCACGTTTTACTACTGTTAATTATGAGAAATATTGATAATTAGATAAAACATGTATAATTCAGCATTGTAATGAGAATTAAGCACTAAAAAATATTTCGATATAATTAAGATAGCAACAAAATAATTGTTATGGTAAAGATTCGTAACAAGCTTGATAGTAAATTCAACCGTAGCAGCAGTAACCGTCAATCAGTTCTTTACCTTACCCTAAACTTACCAAAGCCTTGCTGCTTATGACTATTCTGTTCATCTTTGGCTTCTAATAAATATTGTTCAATGAGATCCCCTGCCTTATTGACAAACTCACTTTTACTACCCTCGTACGGCAAACAACGCCAATCCTCACACAGACCAACGTTATTGTTTTTGTCCATTTTTAAACTAAACTTTTGAACTTTGTTCACTAACCCTGAGTAGAAGTCACTTAACCTTTTGTCTTTTATAACGAAGTACCTATCCTGTCGGTTCGTAAAGTAGTCTTTGGAAAGATTAGCCCCGCTAATAACCAATGTGTCATCAAATATATACAGTTTCATGTGTTGCAATCCCAATAGTTCGTTCCAACGGTTTGGTGTGTATTTTTTTAACAGCCCTCTCAAAGAGGGGGTGTGGTATAAAGAAACCTGACAGTTATCATCATTTTGTTGCAATAATGGCTGCAGCATAGTCCTGGAGTTATTTTCAAACCTGCTGCCTCTCGTGTAGTCTAATAAAATATTAATCTTCAGTTTGTTGCTTTTAAAATACTCATTGCTTTTCAATGTTTCGACGATTTTTTCTTCCAAGCTGCCATTCCCTAAGTAGAGGCTTACCAATATAATCCTCTTTGTGGCGCTTTGACAGAACCCTAGTAAAGTGCCGTAGAACTGTTCTGGCTCTGTTAATATTTTAATATTGCTTCCACTTACTGGAAAACAAGGAGCAACGCTTGACAGCCACCCAAAGTGTAGTGTTTCTTTCTTTGTAAAGGGGATTGGGTAGACTGCTGATTCTGTTGGTTGGACAGTCGTTTCGATGACTGTGTTTAAAAGCCTTCGTAACATTTTTGCCTAGAAAATAATACACTATAATTTTTTAGGTTATGATACTTTGCACTTTACCATTTTATTATAAAATGTTCCGATATACATTTGGAGCATCAATACAATTTTAGCCATAGTGTCAGATTAGCGTGGGTGTAATGCAAAATATAAAATTGTTGGCACAAATGTAAAGTTGTGCAATTTTCTACTAATTTTTGCCCTTTTAGAAATTCCGGTAATGCACCTGACCTACCTCATTTAAACTGAGCCTACTTTAAATCGTTTTCTCACTAATTATCTTTGTGAATCATCTGCCATTAATAATAAAGTGGTAAGTAATTAATCATCGCTGATAGCTACCTAAATAAAGATTTAATTCAAATGAAATGTGTACTTCAATTTTGACAGATCAGATGTTAATTGCAGTGAACTATGGTACATAATAGAATGATAACTGCATGATCGCTAGAAAAAGATGGATACGATAGCGACTTTAACGCAATGCGACTCTTATTGTTTCTCTCTCCGTCTGATCTAGTAAGTGTATCTAGTGAGACTTCTATTTTATAGTATAGTTCAATGATTAATTGTCACAATTTACTACGTTTACATGAGGGTTCAAATTTTTAAATTTTATTTTATCAAGTTAGATATCGTTGCTTTTCAAAGTATTATTTTTAGAAATTTTTCAAATTAAATAATAATTAGTTCTTGCAAACAAGCAAGAAGTAAATTAAGTTACGATCTTAATAAATCATGTTTTTGTTTATAAACATAGATTTACATGGTGTAGTTAAAACGATTAGCTCACACTTCGTGAAATCCAGACAGCCTGGCCCCTGGTCTCCTTGGAATTGGAATAATTAGTTCAATAGAAGTACATACAGAACTGAGATATATAGTGAAAATTCGACGGGCGATAGAGAAATTGGGCAAAAAACTTGTGTCTCCATGAGAATTAAGTTACAAACATAACCACAGTACTACTTATTCAGTAACATGGTCCTAGAGAGGCTTAAGGAGAGTGGCCACTTTCTATCTCTGTCAATATTATGTTCGAGGACTTTGTATATTTTTTACAAGAAGGATAAACAGGACGAAATACTTATTTGATAAAGACAGCTTGTAGTTTGTGACGTCATTATAGACCGTATTTAACAATATGGCTAAAGTCAATAAGAGGTTATAGATAATCAGCCCTATGATGGAACGTTTACGTTAGTCATAACGCCTATGTTACGATCATCTGTCTCTCTCACTCTCATATAATTTTTGGTCAGCACTCAACATAACAGGTGTATGCTAAATAACGTAAACGTTCCATCATAGGCCTGATTATCTGGTTTATAAACCTGTGTATACCCTATTGTGTCTTGTCGGAGAACTTTGTAATTTGAGTTTTTAATATTTATTTTGGCGATTGCAAAGGTTTTCTTAATTTAAGTATAAATGACATTGCTGGGTGGACAAAATAATTAGAAATTTCTGTCTGACGTCATTTTTGTGCATTTTGTTTTGATTGGCTCATGCCTTATTGAGCACTCCTTATCTTTCTGCTGTCTATTCTACTTCATCAAAATAGAGACAAAGGCGCTGGTCGTTATTAACGAAATTTATACAAATAATGTAATATTTGCGACAAAGTGAAATGAAATAATATACACAAATTTATTTAATATGTAGTTTAACTGTAATTTTAATGTGTTTAAAATGATCATTAGGTGGAGTAAGGAATGCAAATATATTTGTAAAAAAATAATTCATAAAACTTCTTAGCTCACTAATTTAGTGCATACAGAAGAGAAGATGGAACTATTTGAAACACAGTTTAGTGATAACTTATTTAGGTCAAGCTTGCATAGCATCTATTAAAATGGTTTAGCCAGAATGTCTGGATCAGAGAAATTGGAGTCAATAATTCGTAAAATAAGCTACTTATGGTGAACACACAATTGTTGGAAGGTTGTTTGAGTGTTGCATGCATTAACTACTTGTTTGGACCCTCAGGTTTCTGTCAGAAAGATGTTAGACTAGACGCTAGAGCAGGTATCAACTAAAGTGTCCATCGAATAAAATGAGAAGCAGATTGTACATATTGTCCCCAAACTTCACTGTGCATGTGTTGGTAAACAAAACCACTGGTTACACTTGTTTTCTTCTTTTTATTCCCAGGACACTTCCACTTTATTACCTTGCATCTCTTTGATGATAGTGATGCAATTTTCTTCAAATTGCATCATTTTATCATCTCTTAATTGAGATAAAGGCATTTATTATTATTATTATTATAAATAGGGTGTAATCAGTTTCATGTCATTAAAAAAAAACTGGTGATGGGGAACGACTAAACGAACAAAAAAACCTTATATAACATGGGGTCTAAAACCCAGTTTTAGAAAAAAAAAATTTCGAAAATTTTCAATAATATTGTTTGAGAACTGCTGGAATGTTGGGATAGGCTTTTGTCTTCGCGTACGTCGGCGTCCCTAACCATCAAATACGCTAATACGGCTCCTTTGTTAGAGATCGCGCGCCGGTGAGCCACATATTTACAGTTAAGATTTATTTTATTGACTTACCGTTCAAGTCGTTAAGTTCTTGATTACGTACAGACACTACTTGTTCGTTCTTTCTATGTTGCTTTTTAAATTTTGGACAAAGTTTTTATTTTCTTTAATGACAACATTAGTTGATAGTTTAGTGTGGTATTTTAATGTAGGTACATAGAAACCATAAAAAATGATCCTAATTTACCAAATGTGTTGAACGGAGTGCGTATGTCCTTAGTTTGACGTGCTGAAAAGTGTATTGATGCAGACGGAAGCCATTTCGAACAATTTATGTAAATCAACAAATTCATTGGTAAGTTCTAGCTTTATCGAATATTTTAGTTTTCGATACCTGATCGGCAATTCGTTAAATAAATCAGATTTTTTCCCCAACTTAAAATACACATAATTGTTTTCTGTTATCGTATCTCAGACGTCTCTTTATTTCCCAATGTCATGCAATAATTTCTTATTTTTTAAGCTTTTAACCCAGAACACTCATTTAGGTTACAAATGTTAATAAATCACATTTAAATTTGAAAAATTATAAACAGTCCAATATTTTGTTCTAAATTAAAAAAACACACATGTAAATAAATGCTGTGTTTAAACCTCTACGCCCATCATTTGCTTGTAGTTCTGCAAAAAGAGATAACGAATTATTTACATTTTTATAATTGGTTCCGTTGAGGCGGTCATCAAAGGTGCCGCCCTTCTTTGCCTTGAAACCGCGGGCCGCCGCGTGCCGGCGAGAACGAGTCGGATTGGTCGGTAATCTTTGCACTTTTTTATGACAATTTAAAGGGAACTACAGGTCCATTGATCTAGAAAGGCAGTGGATCTCAAATGTTTCCTACCCTAATAGTCAAATTGTTGACCTAGGTCAGTTTTTTGACATGAATCTAATTACACCCTGTATATCTTTCCCCTTGCTCTTAAAGCTTGGTGGCAACAGATGTAGCGTTTTTAGCTCTGAGAAGTCGTTCGACTCTGATCAGATTACTTTTTGGGAATAGAAAGATTTCTAGAAATTAACAATGACTCTATAATCACAGTTCTTTTAGAGTCCAACGTGGCTATTTCTTACTTACCTTAAATGGAGTGGACACAAGACTCATCTTTCATCAGTTGAAACTACTAGTAGTTAGATGTAAATGTATTTATTAAAAACTTATTGAAATTAATGCTGTATTTTCAGAAGTGGGACTTGAGTAATAAAACGCATGTTAAATTTAAATTATTTTATTTTCTAGTTTTTCATAATATTCTTGCTTAGGCAGATTGTAACAGTGATTATTTAAACAATTGGAAATAACAAAAATGGAATAATGGTAATATCTGAAATAGTTACAATTCTATAGTTTTACTTTTTAATATCAGTGTATCTACCTGAGTGTAAAAAAATACAATTTCTTTGTGATAAAATACGTGAAATGTCTACCGTAGTAAGGCGATGTGTGGATCTTTTTTTGTGTAAATATAATTATCAACTAGCACTTTCTTTGGTAGGCTTTGCTTATTTTTAATTTTATGACTAGTTATAATATCACTCAGAAACATAATTTCAACTTTGCTTACATTCTCTCTACATGATCTTTCATGTAAGCAAAGCTATTCAAATCCAAACTGACGAAATGACATTGACATTTCGGTTTCGCTTACATAACCTCAAAGCCGCCCGAGGCCAGCCTCGACGTCGCCATGACATTTGCTTCAGTCTGGTTGAATTACAAAAGTTATAATTGTTTTAACTTAAATTATAGAAATTATTGTCAACAAGTTATGGAATTATTGCGAAAATGGAGTGTGGTAAGTGGTAAAAACAAGTAAAAAATGCTATAAATTCACAGGACGTTATGGAAAAATAGGAACTCGTATGGCGTTTCGTTGAAAAATCGTTCACGCTAAGAAAATAAATGCATTGACAACAATTTCCAAACTAATATAAATAAATTATACAAAAATTTATTCATCTCAGTCTTTGGTATAAATATTAAATAAATATAAATTATATACACAAAAATATATACATGTGTTATTGTGCTTGTATCCTTGACTATTACAATAAAAAAATATTCAAGAATGCAAAATGGAAATTTCTATGACATGATGTTTAAACCTTATCCATAGAAAAATCAGTACAAAAGTTATCAAACTTATTTACAAAAATTACATAAACAAATATTAACAATGGGGGCTATACCCCAAACCTATTGTATAATACATATTGACTGTTCACGCCATCCCCCAAATTCTCCACCGAATCCACAGTGGGGTTCATTACGTTGAAGAGGATGGCAAAAATCGTACAGGCTGCATACACCCCGAGTGCCACCCACCAAAGTAGCTGCTCGTGTAGTTTTTGCTCGAAATTTTTCAGTACTAGGAGCCCGATGGTTAGACCTGCCAGGGCCCCTGTTAAATGGGCGACGTACGACACTGGAGGACCCATAACTTCTTCGGCGTACCTCGAGTAAATCGCATATCCCACATCACAAGATGCTGTAACAAAATATTTCGTTAATTACCCGAACATTGGCGAGTATTCCCAAGGAACAATTTAAGTCATTTGGACTTGAGGAGGTTTTAAGAAAGGTTTGTCAGGGTCAGGAAATAGGCTTGTGCTTTGTTGATTTGTAGTTAAGGCCTTTTAAGCTTCAAGTATACTTGCTCTTATATGGTAAGTTTGAAAAGCATTCTGTAAGACCTAATTATAAAGCTAATTTGCTTCTAGGATAATATGTATTTTTGTAATGGGTTTATCATACCTACATAAAACTCTCCATAAAGCTAATTAGTTTTATTAACGTCTTAAATTCCATTTAGATTTAAAGAGGCTTTAAATTATTCTTTATGGTTTTAACATATTTGCAATAAATGCATTTTAAATCCTTTTTAAAACTAGACATTTTCAATGCCTATTAGTACTTATTAAAGGCCATTTCAAAACTAGACTCTTAAAACATCCTTAACAAATGTTGTGATGAAACCGTTATGAAGAAAAAAAGCCTCTATAAATCTAAAAGGCAAATTTTAATTCCATAAAACACTTTCTAATAAAACATTTATTATAAAAATAATAAACAATATGTCTGCCTGAACTGTCGTTGATGCATGTGTGTGTGTTAATTAAAAGCATTTCACATTGTCAAATTATTTTGAGGTTAAGTTTTAAGTTTTTTGTATCAAATGTCAACGCGGTTCGTCTTGGAGGCAGTACTTTTAAATCCCAAACGTTTTATTACAGCTTTTGTCAAGTCCATGTGATCTTCGCCAAGTGCATTTGCATTTATGTAAGGAAGGGATTATTTGTGATAGTATACAAAAAGACTAAAAGGACTTCATTTAGAGTAAATGTTCTAGGTCATTACCATTATTAGAATATATAGTTTAATGAGAGGACTGTAAAATGACAATTAGGTTTTTAGTTGGCCGGTCATGTTTTTCTCGTTATATTATATATTCAAGGTCAATCTCACAATTATAATTATCACTTTTTCTTTAGCAAATTAAGGTAGAATTACAAGAAACGACTGAAAATTACCGCGGGAACCGAAAATCAGCCCACTTTTTTAAAATTTGCTGATTATGCGCCTATGCAAATTTTGTATGGTTAATAAAATCATTATTATTTCTGAGGCGCTCTTGTTTTTTTGGGCCTTTCTTTGTAGTTTTAACGATAAACTGCCGTTGGTTTTAATTTTTTTGTCATACCTGATGTCTTTTTATTAGCTTTTAAAATCGGTCTTAGAGAGGTTATAGTGCCACTCTAAGCTTTATAAATTTCAAATTCCATTTTATCTTCAATAAGTCTGATAGTGTGTTAGCTTAAATCAATTTAGAAAAAATAAATGCAATAATAAAATTATTTGGATTCCTTCGTGGACATTCTTATAGCTTCTCAATTCTAATATGGACTTATAAGGAGTTTTTTTTTTAAGTTTTAAGGTAGCCTTCTAAGTGTTTTCTAGAAATGCAGGAAGCTAATAAAAAAAGCTTCCGACAGCTTTAAAATAGGTTTTAAGAAAGGTTTTAAAACGGCCCGAACACGGTTTTCAAGAGTGGCACTATGCCTCATTAAGGAGTTTTATGATGGAATTTAAAAAGGCCTTAACAACCTTCATAAGGGTGGGCCCTTTTAGTCTACAAGTCGCTTTATGGTAGTATTAAGGATATTGTTACAGCAAAATAGATTTTTCAAGGCATTTATTGTTCCTTGGGATTATCATTAAACCATGGTCGCCACTTCAGTATTTGATATGAGTAATAAAGAATTGAGAAAAAACAGCAGTAACTGAGCAACCATCGTCTATTTAATTTTGGTCCTTCGAACCGGATTTCCGAAAAATCTACTTACCAATTGCAAAAATTCCAAACAGTCTTAAAATACCGCACTGCATGTTGTTATAGTTCAGCAGCACGTTGGCTAGATGAGCCGCCAGGAGAGCATAAACGCCTCCCGACGCTCCTACGAGGTAGACGTCAGTATCGAACACTGAGGTACCCAAGGATCCGGCTACAACGCCGGCCATGTAAATTAGGGCCACTCTGCCCGAACCGTGGACCATTTCTAAGGGAAGGCCTACCAATAGTTGGACCACTAGGTTGAAGCCAAGATGTAGCCATCTGGAAACAAAAAAAAATAATAATACTACATATCAGCAATTTTACATAATTTACTAAAATTCTACCACAAATATTAAATATTCAAAAGATAATTTCATCAGGCTAGACTTCAGGCAAATGACGTTAAAAAAAACGACTTGATTTTTTTACTGAGGCAAACAACCAAAAACTTTTTTCCTTCATTCAAGATGAACTTATAATTTTTTTTCTACAGACTCCTTGAGGGATATTCAAAGGTGTGTTGAATATATTAACTGTAGTTTCTAATTCCCCATGTTTATATTAAATGAAATTTGCAAATGTATAATAATTAAAGTTAGTAAAATGAATGCTGTAGTCACTACTTGAATGGACAACTTGCTAAACATGGTGTACTACCTACTTATGAAACAAATTACATCGTGGAACAAGAAATTGATTACCTTGCTTTTCTTCTGTAGGTATATTTTAGGCAAAGCCTAACAATTTAATGTCGTAATATGCCGCTTACTACTTTATATGTTGTCCTATCAGCTATGAAATGTTAAAATGTCTAATTAGTAAATTTTTGTAATTCATTCATAGTTCAGTTTCATGTGTCTTTTATTGATGACAAAACGTCAATAGAATTTATTTCGGTTATTTTCTTGCGTTCGAATGGATCTTTAGAGTGCTTTTTATTTTACTTCCACGTCCAGTGGAAGTATAGTAACGACAAAAAAATTTTTAAAAATTTTTATTGTCCAAATAGGCTTAAAATGTTATGAAACGTCGAGATTTTAAGTTTGAGCGAAAAAAAAAAATTTCTGTCTGTCTGTCGGTCTGTAACTTTTTTTTGTGCGCACGTTTACTCTGGAACCGTTTAAGATATTGACTTGAAATTTGGTACACATATGTACTTTAACGAGATCTAGAACTAGATTATATTTTCATCTTGTTCCGTCGAAGGGTTGGGGGGTAAATTTGGGGTAAATGGGTAACTCAAGCAGGTAAGAGTCCATGAAATTGGTATTTAGTATATACAAGAGAAGCTAAGGTCTCAAAAAAATTTTTGGCATTAGCCACCCCCATTACCACCCCCACCTCCTTATTAAAGGGGATGAAAAAAAATTGTGATTTAGTATATGTACAGGAACCAGAAACCTCAAAATATTTTTTTACTTCATCCACCCCCCACTACCACCCCCACCCCACTACCGATGTGGGGTATCGTTTTATGGGTTTTTGGGGTAGAGGATTTCAAATATTATATTATTAAAGTTCCATAAACAATTATTTTCACATACAAAGTTTTTTCGTTGTGAGTGACTTGGATAGAGAATCTGGATGTGGAAGTAGTGATTCCTTGGGCAGCGGTTTTTAAGTGATAGAAGAAGTACGAAGTATATACAAAATATATTTATTTAAAAATAGTAATAAAAATATATTTGAGACTTCTTTACCTAGAAAAGTCCCGTTTTTAACATCTTATTTAAAGCCTGTGATGTCATCTATCCTGCATATGCACGTTTTTGTCCGTATTTTATGTTAATCGTCTGCACCTGTCACAGATCAGTGTTGTCTAGTTAGTGATTTTGACACCACGTGACCTAAAGCTGAAGTATGGGCGAAGGGTAGGTAGTGTGGCTATTATAGGCAGTGTTGCCAATTGCCGGAGAATTCTCCGCTTTTCGGAGAATTTGACTGCCTGCGGAGAATCTGGCGGAGAATGCCTTTTTGACGGAGAATTGGCGGAGAATATAGGGTGACAGAATTTATAATTATTTCTTTATTAAAACTAATAATAAAATAATGTACCTCTCTGTTTTCTTGCAGTTTAGGAGTTTATGTAAATGATAACAAATGGCGATATGTGCGTATTCAGTTTCATTAAGGGTCAACACAGGCCGGTTGTCGACCAATGATCTCAAGTAGTGAGCTCGATCAACACCACCTAAAAGCAGGTGGTGTTGGCTCGATACTATATTGGAGTGAGGACCGATAGGCTGGCTCTGAAAGAAGCTTTAGAGGGAGAAAGCCATATTTGAAGGTTACCTGATTCAGAATAATTAGTTTACAAGTGAGAGGGAGCCAGAGTGCCTCCAAATTTAGCTGATCTCAAAAGTTTCTTTGAAAGGGAACAATAGGTTTCTAATTGGTCATACTCAGGGCTGACGCCAGGGGGGGGGGGGGGGGGGGGCAGACGGGGCTGCAGCCCCGGGGCCCGTGTCCGAAGGGACCCGGCACCATCACTGTTAAATACATTTTTGTATTGGTTGTATTTCAAATGAAATATTATGTGTATTGAAAATTAGTTTTTTTATGTGTCTCAGACGAGGGGGGGGGGGGGGGGCGTCAATTTGATTTTACCCCTGGGCCCGTACCGGCTCTCCACGGGCCTGGTCATACTCATTCCAGTATGTATATAGAGTTCACAGTTCACTAATCTCAAGCGTGCTCCAAACCTGGTTGTGCTGATTCATCACAACCAGGTTTTATTAATTCATTACTGATGAATTAAAATATCAATTTGTGCAAATTAGTAATGGACTAATGGATTCCATATTGAGTAGCAAATAAAGATCAATATATTTTTTGTTGTATAGAAAATTTTGATATTTTATATTTTTGGCGGAGAATTTCTTCGATTTGCGGAGAATTTTAAGGCAGTAGGCGGAGAATTTTAGATAGCTCTGTTGGCAACACTGATTATAGGGCATCTGCACGTGACGTTACAGCTCAAAAATATGTGTTTCTTAAGATTTAAGAGTATTACGCACATATTATTAAAATTTTTGCCTGGTTCCCGTATTTTCAACTAAAATCTAATTCAGTGTAATGTTTATGAAGTTATACATACTTTGTCCTAATAAAATAGAACTATTTTTGTAGGCTGGAAATCTAACCTGTAATTAACAGTCTATTTTTATTAATCAACAATATTGAAAAATTATTTACGTGAATTTCTAAGTATTTGCTTGGAGCCAGTACTGTTCCAAGCTGTCAAATACTCGTGTTGTTTGAACATAATTTATCGACAAACTCATCAAAATAATTATTAGGTTAGGTTTTTATCAAAACTAAACTCACTAGATGAGACTACATTATAAAGAGACCTTTAGCTGACAAAATGTCATCTATATTCCTTTTTATCCAGTAGATTGTGGCTTTTTATTAAATTAGATCTTCTGGTAATTAAAAAACAAAAATTTACTGATTTTCTAGTAATTTTATCAGCTGCAAAATCTAGTGAATTGTGAATTTTTACACAAAGTGCCCAATTCAAAAATTTTATGTTTACCAAAATGAGTTAAAAACTCCCTGTTCTAATTCAAAAACATCATCTTGGATGTACAATACGCAAAAATTTCGTACCTTTCTTCATTTAGAAACGATCGTAAAAGTGAAGCAAATACATTTAAGCAAGAACCCAGGCATCCCTAATGTTAATAACAACTTTTTACCATGCTTTAATTCGGTCACAGTCGATCTATTTCAAAGCGTAATAAAACAAATTAATAAATTTATTAAGTCTTTCGGCTATTAAGCAAATGTTGATTGAAGATAAAGGCAATTTGTTAAGTGGCGCGGTATACAGAGGCCCAACACAGCCCTCGAGTAAATCTAAAAAACAAACTGCTGACATAATATGTGTACTAATAACGTCCGTACTACAAAGACAACAAGATTTACGACACAAAACACTTTCTTTACGCCGCCTTGTATTGTTTGTTTAAATGTAAAATTAAATTAGAAAGTGTAAACAGTAGATATTTAACCGTTTCGTATAAAAAAAAACAACTAGTCTGAAAATCAGGAATTAAGGAATTGACACACTAATTTATTTAACTAATGACGTAATGCGGCCATCCTGTCATTAAATTATCATAGCCGGCTTCCTGCTCTTAGCTATTTGTCTTTTTATTAAATAATAAGATTTAATTCGCCCCCAAGGCTGGTACACTTGTTACACAAATTGTATTTTTGTCCAATTGCGGGTTCGGTTCCCCCTAGGGTCAAGAGGGAAATAAAAATAATAACACACAGTAGTTTAGTAATCAACTAATCACTCAGTTGGCGTACGCGGTCACAATGTAGTATGTAGTTGAAACATTATTAAATATTAGTAATTCAAAGTTGGTACAACGCAAAATGAATTAGTAATTACAGAGTCACAAACAAATAAAAGTATAATTTGCTACGGATCAGAGACACGACCACCATACCACAAAAAAGACCATACCTCTTATCTTATGTATGTTGAAGCGCTGAATCCAGCGATCCAGCGGCAGGGACCCGACATTGTCGGTACGCTTTGAAGATAATTGGAATTCCAGCGGACCAGTTTACTTTTACGAATGAGTTCAAAGCATGCCGACAAGGCTGGCTCCCTGCCGCTGGATCGTGTGTAGACCAATCTGATGTAATTGCTTCACCACGTAACAGTTTTCTTTTAACCTCAAAAAATAGCAAATTTCTTAGAGCTTTTAGCTAACAAAACATTTTTAAATTATCCACTCTGTGTAAAAATTAATAATGCAGTTTATGCTAATATTTGCCGTAACATAAACACTGCATGGGCATTAACAAATTCACTGTGCATGTTGGTCAAGAACCGTAAACAGAGGGAGGATAGCCAGTTCCCTATGCTGCAACGTTCGCCACTTGCCGACAAAGCTGTGACGTCACGGCGAGACCTAAATCTGTTTCTAATGACATTGTCTCTCTGTGTTTAGTGGTATGATTACTAAGTTTTGTCTACTTATTTACTGGTTTTTCTTTGTAAATCTCATATGTTCATCTTCGTGTGTTTTATATGTTTCTTTGAGTTATAAAAACATTCTTGATTAGGAAATTATGTGCAGAAACAGGACATACTATTGCTTGCACTATTTTAGACCTTTATAGGATTTAAAAGACAATTAGGTATTATTATTAGTGTTCTATGGTGATTTTGTGTATATTATAGAAGGCAAAGGAAGATTAATAATCCATGTATTAGATTTACATATTGTTATTATTCAGATAGAAATGCAAGATTTTTAACCCCGAAACTGAACAATTACAATCTTGGCGTCTTTGACAATACGTCCAATGCAGACGATAAACATTAAATATGGATATTAACGTGCTGGTGGGCGATTTAAATGAGATGTTAAAAACGGGACTAGATAAATAAGTCTCCAATATATATTTTTTTAAATTATACATGTTTTACATGTATTTCGTACTTCTCTTTATGCCCCCATTGGACTATAAAAGTTATTCGATAAAGATCTTTTATGAAAGATATAAGAAATATGTACAGTATTTTAAAAAGTAAGGAGGATAGTTTATCAAATTTGGTCGATTACATTGTCAAATTCCTGACTAGTACGAATCGCAAATCTACGGAAGTGTAGAAGGGTCACAACAACAAAATTTCTCTGAAGTCACAGTTCTATGATAAAAGTTAGAATTCTCATTCAAGTTCTCAAATCATAATTTTGAGTTATAAGTTTTCTTAGTTAAGTCAGAATTCGTTGGAATAGATAAATATAAAATTTCAATTCGTAAAGTAAATATATTAACGTTTTAAAATAACATTCGATAAATTATATTTTGTTGTATCTTATTTTTTGTTATTCTTCTATATCTCTAGCACAGAAGACAGAAACTATAGTTCCTGTCTTCTGTGTCTATAGTAACAGAATTTTTTAATATGTAGGTAAGTACGCTACCTGCAAAATAAAAATCAACCTACCAAAGTATAAATTTTAAAACGGACCTTTTTACAGTCAGAATTGACGGGTAGATTGACAACATCATTCAATAAGTATGCAGGTTTAACTCTGTTTAAAAATACAGTAAAATCTTTTCCACGTTTAAGGACCGTTATAATTTTGTCAGTTTAAATAAAGGTACTTTAATATCAGAATGTGATTTAATAAAATATTCACCAGGAAGACGTAAAGTTTGGCCATAAACAAGTTCTGCAGAACAAAGTAAATCATTGTTAGGCATTGCTCGTAAACCTAATAGAATAATCGGTAGTTTATCAAACCAATGAACTGAGTTAGCTCTGGCGATTAATGCAGTTTTAAAGGTTCTGTGAAATCTTTCTATCATGCCATTGGATTCTGGGTGATATGAAGTTGTGTGAATTCGATGAAAACCTACAAATTTTGAAAATTCACGAAAATATTTGATTCGAACTGAACTCCTTGATCAGTTGTGACACGTAGTGGAATGCCAAAGCGACAGATATAATTTTGAAATAATGTTTTAGCAACAATTTGTGAAGTAATGTTTGATAAAGGATAAGCTTCCGGCCAACGAGTGAAACATTCAATAACTGTTAGTATGTAAGAAAAACCATGTGAAGGTGGTAATGGTCCAACAAGATTAATATGGATATGCTAAATCTACCCTTGAGACTTCAAAATTACCAATTTGAGTTTTTGTATGTTTATTTATTTTAGAAGTTTGACAATTCAAGCAAGTTTTGGTCCACAAGGTGTAATCGGTGTTCATTCTTGGCCAGAAATAGTTAGAATTGATAAGTTTTTTGTAGCACGAATATCAGCATGCATTAAGTTATAAAAAATATCAAAAACTGCGCGTTGTAAAGATTTTGGTACAAATGGTCGACATTTAGAAGAAGAAACATCGTACCAAATTTCATGATCCGAATTAGCAATATTTATTTTTCGTAAAGAGTAGTTGACTTTAGAATTGGCATTTGATTGATTGGTTAATAAAGAGGAAAGTTCACAATCGGTGGATTGAGCGTCTTTCAATAAATAGAGATTGAAATTGGTTGAGTTTATTTGAAAAATTGAATTGGGTGACAAAAAATCATGCTGTTCGAGTAATGAAAGATCATTTAAACGCGACAAGGTATCCGCAATGATGTTTTTTCTACCGTGAACATGGCGTATGTCATTTGTAAATTGTGCAATATATTCCAAGTGTGGTATTTGACGAGGAGTTTTTTCAGCACTAGTAAAAAGAGCTTTTGTTAATGGTTTGTGATCCGTGAAACAGATAAAAGAACGACCTTCTAAAATATGTTTAAAATGTTTGATCGATGTATATAAAGATAACAATTCTTTGTCGAAAGCTGAGTACATTTTCTGAGAATCATTTAATTTGCGAGAGAAAAATGCTAAAGGAGTAGACAAGTCTCCAATTCTCTGTTCTAAAACTGCACCCGTGGATACATTTGAGCAATCCACAGATAATGTAAGCGTTACATCATTGTTGTAGCTAGGATGAGATAGAATTGTTGCACTTACTAAAGCATGTTTAGACGTCCCAAAGTAAGAATTCTAACTTATCAGACTTGTGACCTTTTTAAAAAAAATGTTTTTGGTGCCGTTCCACATTTTCGTACTAATCAAAGTAGATAAAATACTAAAAAATATGTGTTACGTCGTTTTCAAGTTTAAATAGTATACAAATTGACACCTACCCTGCATGTAACATCATATACAGCAGAAACCTCCATATTTCAGTCCTTTTGTCGGGCCTGTATATGAATATCGAGTCGATTGGCACTGGTCCAGCGGGATTTAACTCTCCTGTGCTTATCGAATAGTATGTGAAAAATCCCAACTGCAACAAAGAAAAAACAATTATTTAACCGAAAATCCAGTGATTGTTATAATGTAAAAGATTATAACTATGTTAGGGACAGTGAACAATATAGATTTAGTCATGGATTTAGTGCTACATTTATTAAAGTTGTTTTTCCATTTTCGTGTATTGAATTAATATTGTTACATATTTTTACCCCCAGAGACATCTGTAGGAATTTCCTCTAAGTTCCAAGTAACTGAACTTTAACGTAGTTGCCTTTGCAAAAATCATGTCCAATAATGAAATGTGAATAACTACTAATACTAACTAATAATAGCTTTTTGGCTCTCTCTTTTTTATAGGTATTAAGTACTAGTATAAAAATTATTTTGAAAGTGATTTTTTAATAAAATAGAAAAACAAATAGCATAGATTTGAAATGGATATCAATGAATTCAGAAAAAAATCTATAATTTATTGAACATCATGAGCCACCACCTTCCCATTTGAAAAAAAAAATTTTGATAAAAAAGTGATTTGTTCAATTTCGGAGGCTTCGTAAATAGTTATTAATGAAATTAAACGAAAAATTATATTTTTCCCTTGGACTTTACCTGCCGTAGAACAAATTTTGGTATTCCAAAGCACTCTAGACGAATGTCTTAAAATGCTTAAAAAAAACTGAACATCGACTCAAAAATTCGCAAAAATCTCATGGTATACTCAAAATGTTGTCTTAAATCCAAACATGTAAAAATATACAGGGTGTTCCATTTAAAAATCAAAAGTTGCGGTCATTTCCGGGTAAACCGGAAATGATCTCGTACCGTTTTTTACGTCCAAAAATCCATTTTTACAGGTAGTTTATGCACCTCAAATTTCAAATGGATAAGTAAAAAAATAAAGGAAATATAGGGGGAGCCGCTAGCCTGTGGCATCCGGAATACCAAAAATTACCCATTTAATGTTCCATATTATTTGTAAGTCGTACATAAAGAAACTTAAATCGTTGATTGGACATGAAAAATCTAAACCGATATTTGATGTTTGCTGTTGCCTCGATGTTGTTTTTGTGCTTTGAACTGGACGATGAAAGCAGACTCTTATGTGACAGCTGTACAGCGCGCCGCAACCCCGATTATTATGATAGCCTCTCCCCCATTTCGCATTAAATCAGGGTAAATGTGACGAAAAATGCGGTTCATTTATTTCGAGAATACGGAAAGCCTCTGCCACTGTAACAGGAGACGAACACAACACGTGCCGTAGGGATAAAATTTACCGAAAACATCTGACGGCGTTCTAAATTTAATGGACGTGCATATAATGGGACAGTTATCGTATTTACTTATTTTTGGTGCATCGAGGTGTATTTTTGATGTCTTCGTTTCCAAGCAGCACGGTGCATCGTCAACAAATTTTACGAGAATTTTTCATGTATTTGCTGCTCTGACTAAAGAGAAATATTAATTTATAAGGCTGAAATTATTGTTTTTTAACGTTGTTATAATATCAATTCACGTAATACTGAAATTAACAGATTCTTTCGTGTTCCATTATACTCATCTTAATTTTCTTTTTTGTTTGTCCAACGTAAGTTCTGTTCATAAAACTTGTACAGGCTTTATCCACAATATGGACAGGAGAAAAGTCTAAAACAGGATTATAGAATACGAAAGGAGTTATAGCGTTCCAACCTGTAATGGCGAGAAAAAATCGTAGCAAGTCACATCAATACCTTTTAGCATTATACTTTGTGTAACGTCTGATCCTAAATACATTTCTCAACAAACTTTCAGATATCTATCAATAAAAATCCCCCGAGATATGAAAAAAAAAACATCTCAGAAACGAACAACCTTCGTTATCACCTATATACACGTTTATTATCTGTAGACTATTAATAATTCTAGTGCTATTATTAATAATAAAAAAGACATTTCATTATGCAATTTTAGCTTCATAACATCCAAGGCCGTGTGGTGAAACATTGCGAAAATAATATTAATATCAGAGTTAAATTCGTGTCATAATTATTTTATATAATCAAGAACAATTGCTGGACGCATCACAGAAGCGAGAAATTTAGGAAAAATACCACCAAGAACGTAAAATTATTAAATTTATTACCGAAGTAACCTTGTCTAAGCTATTGAACAGAAGAAAACAGTCACAACACCACGGATATATATTAATTGCTTGCTCATTTCGATCTAATTAGTTTTATTATTATATAAGTAAGCAGTTAATTCCATGCAGGCAGATATTAATAGTCGCCTGTTTCACCTAAAACAATGAGATTTTTTTTTAATTGCTAGCCTAGAAAGGTTTTCAACTAATATGGATGTGAGAACGTATATAATGAAGGCATTGTTAATTAAGACCACTTTTAATCCGCGAAAGCTTTTTCTCCCGGCGTTTTATATAACGTGTCAAGCACATACATTCCTCAGGGTTACTTAGTATTCGTACGAAATTGCAGTTTATTAAATTCTTTGAATAATAAATGGATAATATGAAATGCAGAGCGCGGTGTAGTTCCTTTAATTTCGTCTCCTCTTCGCTCGCCCTCAGGGTCGGACTGGCCCAATTAAAGAAATAAATAGAAATTTTTACTGCAGAAATATTTGATTATATAAGAAATGCGACTCAATCCAGTTATAGACGGTCTAGATATTAAAGGACTCCGTATTTGACCTTATGTAGAAGTGGTTTTAGTCAAATGTCATAAAACTGGAGTATGTTGTACTTCAAACCATGGTGATCAAAAGTCTCAATGGGCCCAACCCCCTAAAGTTAAGGGTTTCCAAGATATTTAAGAATAAAGTTTGAAACATGCAGCTGGAAAGTGCCGCATGCTCGTAGTAGACGCTTTTCTTGTGATAACCTAGTATGGGCTATATGGGGTATACACTAGTGAAACCTAGAAATCTTGAGTCGATGCCTATAAGATAGAGTGAAATATAAATAGCAAAATAATGTACGTGAAAGAAAGCGATATATTAACATTGAAAAAGTAGCTAAAGAGAAATGTGGCAACAGCGTAGGTTATATCTGTTTCAGCATATATTTTCTACCTTACATTGGCATCGACTCAATATTTTAAAATGCCGCTACTGTATATCCTGGATTGGCAATGATTCTGATCGCTTTTTTTTGTAGACAAATATTTTTATAATATGACATGAGTTACTCCATACAGTGATGACGTGATTAATCTGTGAGTGAAACAGAAAAATAGCTCGCCTTTGAGATTTCCAAGCCGAAATGCCCTTCTCAGCTATCGGTGCAAAAAAATCATGTTGGCAAGTTTGTGGTTTATTTGTTCAATGTGAATAAATCAGTTTAGTTGATCGTCGGATATGACACCCAAGAGTTTCATACTGGCGTCCTTTCATTATATTACTCGTAGGAAAGATGAGCCTCTGTGTTTTATCTTCATTCACTTTTAGCTTGTTAGAGATGAATCAGGTTTTGGCATGGTTAGAAATTAAAGAAGTTTGTTGAACTAAAACATCAAGGTTGCGATGAGAAGAAATTAATATGGTGTCATCAACATAAGCAATACACCTATGAGGCACTATGAAATGAAAGAAGTCACCGACATAATAAACAGGAGTGGCCCCAGAACAGAACCCTGAGGCACTCCATGTTTTACTGGATTTAGATCAGAAATGATATTACCTCCACTGACGCACTATTTTCTGTTATACTCCCACGTACAGACATTAATAATAAACGATAAATTTTGTATATTTAGAATTTTTAGGTTAGTTAAAACTCATGCACGCAGTATTTCAGACTTCGATCCGGCTCGAAAGACCATAGAATTTTATTATCTAGTGTTGTTTGTACAAAATTGCGTTTTACATAAATTCTGATTATTCAAAAAAGTTTACTGGCAACAAAATATTTGGATCATGCCTAGCTAATAATAAATTATTACAAATTTTTAAATGTACCTATATAGTTGCCGAAAAATTTGATTCTTTTAGTTTATACACATAAATAAACATTTCACCGAGAAAAAGCCTGCTTTTGACATTAATTTGATTTAGGAAATAAAATTTATTTCGATATTAGTGGGAAAAGCACATTAGTTTCACACTAGTGAGAAAATAATTGCTTTTCCCACTAGCCGTATCACAATTATTTCATATATACCTATGGAAAAAACTATAAAGTCAGCGCCCTCTATCTCGAAAATTAAGCACTTTTCGCCAAAAGTTTATATGGCATTTTACATCGCTTTATCAACATTCCCGTTCAAAATCCAGTCCTTTTCTTCTTCAGATACCTGACAAATGATATACTTATCTATATTATTTTTATGAAAACATACATGCCTCCGGGGTATAATAGACATCAATTTGGACGGTGGTCCGTCTCTGTCGACACTCATCGGCGAAGTCGTGTTTTGACTCGACAATAATTGTAGCCATAGAAACAATTTTACACCTCGACAATACCGTACGACATAGGACGTTATCTCTCAAAACTTGCCAAACTGTATCACCACTTTTAATGGCCCGCTTTGTTCTTTTTAATTAGGCTAGTCTGGTGTGGCCGAGTTTAATCTGTGGCGCCATCTATACTAACTATCCATCTTGCTTTTTTATGAACACTTTTAACGGCCGCGTCGTGTAAAAGAGTAACGAAGACGTTAATAATCGATTGTCACCGGAGAGGGTGTCGCTGACAGGTTCAGTTTGGGGAAGAAATGGATATTCGTAAGAAATTTGTTTTGTTTGGTTAATTAGTACTAATTAAAGTAATTCTTAGGCACTAGCGAAAACTTGAATTTCCGCCAAATGTTCTGAAGGGTACTTTTGGGTCCAAAGAAATTAATTTAAAAGCAATTATTTAGGCCTACCATATAGTCGGGAAGCCCTCCCAAGTTGTACGTGAAGCCCCCCCGATCCTTGGGGATAATGTTTTTCATAACTTTCTTACGAAAAACAACGCGCCTAAAATTTTCTACAATTTTGTTCCTATACAATATTTTGATAGGAGTTACCATTTTCCAGATAAATGAGTCCAAAATTAAGAAAACATGGAAATTCATATTATATCGGTAAATCATTTAGAGGAAATAACTTTGACAATAATTGTAAGGCAAATAATAATATAACTTCATATTATTAACATAACAAAAAATAAAATAAACTGAAAAATTAATTAATAATAATAATATTATAATTTGCAGACATTTATCTCGAAAACAGTAACAATGGGTTATAAACAGATTAGGGTTAAAAGTGTTGATAGTGAACATGTGACATCTTTTGGATTCTGCTGGCTCATTCCAATAAAATTAAATGTAAATTACTCTTTGATACATTTGGCAATAAAAGGCTTATTAAACATATCCGCATTAGCAGAAGAGTACGAACCTCAAAAATGTTCGGCATTACTGGGCCTTCATTCATTTACTGGATGCAACTCAGTCAGCGCCTTTAAGGGAAAGGGAAAGATAAAAATGTTATTGTCTCCCAAATATACCAAATATATCCGAACCTTTCAGGATTAGGGGAGCAGCTGGAATATTGATGATAAATTAATCGCACCATTAGAGAAGTTTACCTACGATCACTACTGTAAATAGTAAAAAACACACTACCTATGTAAGTTGAATTTTACATATTGTAAACAAAACGCACTGTAAACAAATCGCACGGTAAACAAAACGCACGGGACACGCAATTATAGGTGGCTTATATCGCTGACGCGGGGTTTAAAAAACAAATGCGCCTACTTAATTTTCAAACGCTGTCAAAACTGACAATATTTGTTGAATAATATTGTTGACTAGAAAACTAAATTCAGATTTGACTAAATAACTTAATAAATATGATCGTAGGTAAAGTATAGTACATAATTCGAGTTGTAAGGCAATTACGCACTCATGGAAATACGCACTCGCCACTAGGCGGCATCGTGCATAACTTTTCCATTCGTGCGTAATATGCTTCTTACATCACTCATTACGTAATATACTATTAACTTCATATTGAGTCATAACATAACTGATTACTAATTCGGGAAATGAAAAAGATGTTATTATACAATGTATGCACCTAGAGAAGCCCTTATTTAACCTTTCAGAGAGTACGCTCTGCTTTGCTGCTTCACTTCAAAACTTCTCAAATTAAAAATAAGGATTTATTTATACATAATAATACGACACCTATTATTATCATCAATAGTTTTGTTCCACGGTTCTACTATCAGATACGTTCTGTTGGGGTTTGCGTGGCCACACATCGAATAATTTCTCGATACAGTTACCTAGTAATAAGTCAAAAAACGATTTCGCTTAGTTCAACAAACCAAACGGTGCACTGAAAATTTTTCTCCAGTGATCGATTTATTATCGTAGTGTTCATACGTCGTTTGAACGTGCTAAACTACGTAATCGGTCATTTCGAGACAAAACAAGACAAAATCAAATGCCGCATTAATAATATTTATGGACTGGGAACTGGTCTGTACATATGAACAGTACGCGGTAAATTCACTTAATCTTCGCGGTACGCAAAAAACCGCAATTGCAACTGCATATTATGTAATCATAGAGCAATAATTATACTTATAATAGGGGTAATATGTGAAGCACGACTTAAGAGGCGTTGGCTCGGTCATTTGTATAGACACACGCGTAGGCCCAAGTAAGACTTTTTTTTGGCCTAAATCCTAATAAGTCGGTCGTCAAACCAGGTGCGAAACATCACCGAAATTAATTTTTCATTGGCAGTGCAGTCCACCTTTCTTCGTCTAACCATGATGACAACCCACAAATTTTGTCATTCCAGACCAAAATTTGCAGGTCTTGAAAAAAATTCGTTATTAGCTTATAATGGTGCAAGCTCTTGTCAAACAATTACTGTCCTTTATACGCCAATAACTTGCGTTTTTTAAAGAAATTTTGAATCCGAATGTAAGTCCGAAAATAGGCCCAAGTGAGAATTTTTTTGGCTTAAATTGCAATAACTCTGTCCATTTTTCGCATAGTACAGTGAATGAAGGTAAAAATCAACTATTACCTCCGATTTCGGTGAACCTCCATCGATTTGCATGAAAATTTGGGATTGAGTATATTTTACCCTCAACTTCAAAAGTGACATATGCTCGACTTGCGCTTTTTGCATTTTAGGGGTGTTTGTTAAAAATGGGGAAAAATGCAGATTTAAGCATTCTGGCGTAAGTAATCTCGTGTAATTAGATAAAATAAATATTTTTCAACATTTATATGCATGATTTATGATTTTAATTAATTTTTCAACCCTTTTAGCAACCACCCCTTAAATCGAAAATAATGAAAAAATCATTTTTTGTATTTCTGAAATATGAAATCGCATATTAACATTACACAAACGGTTTGTTTAATGTTTATGATATAATTTTTGGTTGACTGTGAAATTTCAACCCTTAAAAACCACCCCCTTAATGCAGAATCATTGAAAGAATTGGTTTCAAGAAACTTTAATCATTTGAATAATACATTACTGAATTGAAATCTCATTTACTGAGTATTAAAGTAATTATTTATTTATTGCGAAATTTTCCACCCTTAAAAACTACCACTTGTCATAAAAATAATGGAATTTTTTTTTTCAGCTTTAATAGCTTTAATTATTTAGAATCTTTTTTATTACTTATGATAAACTTTATTAATATATTTCAAACTTTATTAATATTATTCTTTCCACATTCCCCAAACTACCCTTCGTGCAAAATCTCTGCTCAAAAAATTTTTCCAAAAAAATGTTATTGGTTTTTTTACAATAACTCCGTTAATTTTTATGATATCAGGTTCATCCAAAAATCATTTGAAAGGTAATTTCAAGGGCTATAAGATCGTATTAAATTTAATCTTTTAAGACCCTTATTTTTTAAAAGATAAAAGGTTAAACGGCCCCGGTTACATGGTTCTCGCAGTAAAATTTAGGCTTTAAACGTTTCTATCTCGGTTATTTTTTATCCTACAAAAATAAAAAAAAAACTAAAATCTTTGTTAAAAAAAAACTCAAATTTCGTTCTCTATTATTTTTTACGTATATCAAGTATTTTTGGAGTTATTATCAAAAGAAAATGAAATTTACGAAAATTTGAAAAATTCTGATTTTTTTAAATCATATTTTTTTTCAAAAATATGCATTCTAAACCGGTCAAAATTTTTAAAGTCATTACTTATGCTAAAATAAAGAAAGTCTTATAGGGATTACTATAAATTTTAATTTTTGTGGAAATGGCGTAGGTTTTATTTTTCACTTTTTCCTAAAAAATTCGAAAGGGTCCTCTTATTTTCATCATAACTTGCTTAATTTTGATGCTATCAACTTCTTCTACAGCTCATTTGATAGGTATTTCTGAGTACTTTGAAAAGTGTTCAGTAAGTATATTTTATAAAATGCATCGTTTTCCCGTTATTTAAGCTTGAATACTTAGATTTGAGTACTCGCCGAAAAAAAATATACATTCAATTACCTATAGTTCACTTTGAATTAATATTAAAAGGATTTTTAAGGAAGGAATTTATTCGTTTTTTTATTAGCTTCAATTTTGGCAATGACAACTTTTTTGTAAAAACTTATAGTTTTTGAGTTATTTATGAAAAACCGCTTTAAAACATGCATTTTTTTCACGAAAAATCAAAATCTTTGATCTTTAATAACTCAAAAAGTATTGATTTATTTTAATAACTTTATATAACAAATTTTGCTTAGAATTGGTCCCTCTATCGATTCCTGGGGTTATTTTTCATAAAATAATTTCCACCCCCAGGGTAAAAGCGCAAGTTGGCACTATGTCACTTTTGTTTCTTGAGGTATCCTCTAACTACTCACAAATTTTCATGAAAATCGATGGAGGTTCAACGAAATCGGAAGTGAAAACCTTCAGTGACTGTACTAGCAGTCTTAATTCATAATTTTGAAATTCCCTGACTTTTCAATAAAAATTCCAGACATTTTTTCTGCTCGAAAATGAAAATTGATGAACGGGGGGAATGAAAACCAGTTTTTGACGAGTGGGGGGGGGCGCAAGATGGGAACAACTTTGGATATAAGTAGTTTTAATAATTTTTTTTATAAATTTATAAATTTCCTGACTTTTACAGGTTTTCCATGTTTCCAGAAAGACCTTGCAGTCTAGCTTTGACGACAACCAACAAATTTTGTACCGAATTGAGATCTGGTGAGCTATCAGGTTATTCTAGGAGTATCGAGTTTTCATAAATACAACTGCTTATTATAGTTTTAATGACGAGGGCAAAAACCTGTAATAAATCAGCCTTAAGCATAAAAGGGTTTGATTTCCCTTTGTCCAGAATATAGTGTTTTAAAATGCGTAGTTTTAAAGCTGTGTTAAGAAATATTCGTTGGCATTTCATGTGTGTTTGTAGGGACGTGTGTATGTGGCAGCTGTCATTTCATTTTTTTTGTCAAAAAAAAAAGAAAAAAATGTACATACTTTTTATGATATTTAAACAGTTTTCAAGCTACAGTGCGAAAAGTGCCTTGTTTGTTTTTGTTTCTCTGTTCCTGTATGAGTTCGTTCGTTTCTGCAATTTACTTTTTTTGACATCAAAATTCATTAGAAAAATACAGAAAAACAGCATTTGGGCACATTTTCTATTTAAATACGCTGAAAACCTGCCCATTATTCTGATATCCCATCCGGAATTAGTTGCATTTAATAGATAGAAGGCGGAAAATGGCAACATCGTGTCGATTGTCGCCCAACGTGCGGCAATTTTGTCGCATCACCGCCAAAGCATAATGGGTTTTGTTACAAAATGTTGCTGTGTATTGTGTGCATCTCCGGCCAGATCGATATTTGTAATTTACTTTGATAAACGACCAGGACGTCGCGTTAGGTGTCGTTTTGATGCCGGCGAATTTTTCTTTAAATGCCCGTGGATTTACGGTATCGAATAGCTGCGTCCAGGAGTGGATTAGGTGAGACGTGTGGCTTTATCATTTAATTAATCAAGGCAGCGAAAGGTGACGTTAAACTATAGATAATTTGAAAAATGATAATATTTGTACTCAAATTGAACTAAACAGTAGGTTGTTAAAAATCATGATTTAAAAAAAAATAAAAAATAAATTTACAATAGGCTCATTTCTCGGCTCATTTTATGAAAAATCGGTGAAATTTTTTTTTTACAACGGGATATTGTTCCCTTAAGTGTCTAAATAATACCATAATTTTTCTTAATTTTTAAATTAGTTAGGAGGTAAAAATACTAAAAGTCCCCGTCTCTAGCCCCTCCGCTTCATGGAAAAGGTTCCTTTTTTCGATTCTTCGCTTATATCTCGGAAGCGATGAGTCGTATGGAAAAAGGTAATCTATGCAAAATTAAACGTAATTAAATTTTCCACAAGAATGTTTATATTCATTTTCTTCCTATGTGTTATAGATACTCGCCAGCGAAAATCGATGATTAATAAAAAAAAAATCAATTATGTACCTTGAATATTTCTATCAAAGCGGTTTACCGTGGTCTGCTAATAAATCACAGTCACAAAACAATCTTTATTTTACAACAGTCGACGTATTTACTAACGCAATATTTTGTCAAAATCTATACATTTCTCTAAATATACAGTGTGACCCACTTAAAATGAAGATACCATTATAACTTTTATTTTGTTTCCGATTTGAATCAAATTTTACTCAAGTATAGAAGAAAATTAGAATTTACTTATGACCAGAAAAACATTCGGATGTTACAAATGCAAAGCCACCTGCGGTACCAAAATATGCTGAAAAAAATAAAACATTTTGAATGTTAGAAATTCTAAAAAATGCATCCCAACGTACATACACCAAAATTTGATTTGGTTATTAATGGGGGATTTCTCATACATAAGCTCATCTGGCAAAGGGGATCTTCAGTTTCCGCAATTTATGGTGGCTACGTGAAATTCGTCAAGACTCATCAATATCTTTTTCCTCATATTTTGGTACCGCAGGTGGCTTTGCCTTTATAGCAGGTGAATGATTTTTTGGTCATAAGTAGATCCTAATTTGAATTTGATTCAAATCGGAAACAAAATGAAAAAGTTATAAGGATATCTTCATTTTAAGTGAGTCACACTGTATATTTAAGGAAATGTATAGATTTCGACAAAATATTGCGTTAGTAAATAAGTCGAGTGTTGTAAAATAAAGATTGTCTTGTGACTGTGATTTATTAGCAGATCACGGTAAGCCGCTTTGATAGAAATTCATAATAGGCTCATTTAACAATTTTTTATTATTACATATTCTGGAAGAGCTTGGTGAGTATAGTAAGTATGCCAAAAATTAGAATTTACTGACGCCGCCTTCATGTATAAAAAAATTATTAAAGTCGGCGCGCTTAAATACGCTCGGGTCGAGTTGTGACGTCAGATGGCTGAACCGCCCAGTGAACACGGCTGTGAATGCAAGTTTCAGTAGAGTAAAATCTGGAAGTACAGTCGCTTAGTTTTCGAGAAAAACCGACGTAGAACCAAACCAGACTTACTGAGATTCTTTAGTAAGATAATCGTGTACACGAAATCATTTTTTACGACATTTTTTGGTGGTCGAGAACTTTTTTATTTCGGAAAAACTCAAAAAAAATAGATTTTTAATGAAATATGTTTTTTAACGTCTCCACCGCTATATCTCTGAAAATATTTGGGCTATCAAGCTATTTTTTTTTTAGATTAAAGTAGACACAATAGCGCTTCGAACAACGTCCCACGTGAACCCGATTTATTTTTTTTAAGTTGGAAAAATAATAGGAATCTCAAACCTGTTATTTTCAGTAGCGTAAATTTTAGACAATCGAGAAAAAAATTTATTTATGAAAATTTGTATATACATGCTGCGTACAAATTGAAGCCAATAGTTGAAAAAAGTTTTTAGGATAAAAATTTTTCATGTTCCGTTCATAGTATTGAGTCAGCGATTTTTTTTAACGAGCCAAAGTCATATTCTTGCGCACTCGGCTGTAGCAAGCCTGCCGACTGCAACGATCAAAAGCATCTAGGGGATCAATATTATTGTTCAATATTTCATATATTGTACAGTAGTATTGATCATATGTTGTTAATATTAAGAAATTGTACAATAAATATAAAATGTCTCCTTTTAATAATAAAAAGATAAATACCTAATCTATAAATATCAATCAGTGTTACTAACTACCCACCTAATTAGTAAGTTTATTATACATTTTTAAATGAATGAAAGTAAAAACGTACGCATAAAACGAGTTTTATTGTTGAAATAAATTTTCTATTTGGATAGATAAATATGTAGTATGTAGTTTATGTAGGCCCTACATTAATAGCATTCTAATTCGTTCATATCTGCCTTGAAATCTTTAATAATGTTGTTACAGGAACGACATTTGCACTCGTTGCAACATTTTAGGCCTTCCTTAAAACAACCACATTTTCGATTGTCACAATTTTTATCCGAACAATGAATACGTAATGATTTTCGACAACCGCCACTTCTACGCGACTAATCTGACCAACCCTGCATGCGAGGTGTATTAATTGCGTCCCAATGTCGCATTTAGCGCTGATAAAAAAAATCGCTGTTGCCACACGGTACATTTTAGGAAAAAATATATTGTCTCAAAAATTTTGGTGATTATTAGGCTTTATTTTCTTCGCTGCATGTATGTAAATATTTTCAAAAATAAAAAAGTTTATCGATTGGTGAAGATTTCAATACATAAAATATATATTTTTAGTTTATCTGATTTTTAGAGAAATGAAAGTGCGAATTGTGCCCAAACCGTTTATATTGGTAAAAGCTCTACAGTGTGTGCTTTAATTTGACACAAAACAAATTTCGGTACCTTTAATAGTTTTAAAGATATGGCGGTGGAAACAAAAAAAAAACAATTTTATTTAAAAATACATTTTTTTCACTTTTTATTGATTTAAAAAGTTCGAGACCACAAAAAAATGTAAAATATGATTTCATATGCCCGGTGACATACTCAAAGGAACCTAACATGTTTGACCTGGTTCTACGCCAGAAAAAAAAAACGACACGATAGACTTACGAAATCGGTGCTCTAATATAGGTATCGGCGCACGCCAAGTGACGTCACTCTACGGACTGTTGGCCGGCCGAGCGTGTTTCTATTCAAATGCGAATATCTCTGTGGCTATTGATTCAATTGAGCTGAAATTTTTTTCTGAGGCTGTTGGTTTGTTATACTTTAAAATGAGGAAGAAAAAGTAGGAAACTGCCATATCACTAAATGACCCTATTGATTTTTTTATTAATTATCGATTTTCGCTGGCGAATATCTCGTAAACTATAACACATAGGAAGAAAATGAATATAAACATTCTTGTGGGAAATTTAATTACGTTTAATTTTGCATAGATTACCTTTTTCCGTACGAAGTATCGTTTCAGAGTTAAAAGCGAAGAATCAAAAAAAGGGACCTTTCCACCCCCCCCCCCCCTCTCCTCCTGAAGCGGCGGGGCTAGAGGCGGGGACTTTTAGTATGTTTACCTCCTAACTATCCCCAACACATTCCTGAAGAGAAAATTTCTCCCCTCCTCAATGTTCTCTACAACTCTTTCACTAACTGGATTATAATGTTCCTATACAAATTTTATAATGAAAATCAAATGTTAATTGTTTTAGAAACTACCTGTTTTGTACCAAAATGTTTGAATAAACTTTTTTGACGACGAATTTTGATTATTTGCAATGAAAACGTGGTATTTTTTATTGCAAACGTATTAACGTATTGCAGAATCGTACGCATAGGTTCTCAGTAGGAAATTGGCTAAATCTTAATATTTTGACTCCTACTATCTACAGTTAAGTGTTGTACCATTACTTATGAATCACCCTCTATAGGTAAGTATATTTTTCCCATCCATCGTTTGCTTATATTGTTTAAAACAAAAAAGCATCGTAAACCTAGAATTACAGTCTTTTAAATGACCACACTCATATAGATTGAACAAATTCTGATTTAGTGACATGTAATTCAGTGCGTCGGTGTCGGTGTCACAGTCAGTCAGGCGCACGCATAGATCTCGCTCCGCTCCGAGTAGTAACGTTACTTAACTGTTTTTTTCCGGGAATACCGTGACTTTAGCGATAAATTTAGGAGATTTTTTGTTCATACACACGTGATCTATCCATCTGTATTTTTCATTTTTCCTACCTTGATTTAGTTTCAAAATTTTGAAAAAATTGATGAACAAAAGGGTATAGCCGGAAAAGTTAGGGAAATGTGCCCCCGCACTTACTTAGTTTAAATGGCTTCCAGATGATGCAGTTTATAGAGTATATTACATACACGGTAAAAATTTTAACCCGCTACTACGAAGGTGGAAAAAAAATAATGTCTTTATTATTTTTTTTTTTCGGTTTCTATACAACCGATCGATTTGAAACTTGGCACGAGTATTGCTTGCGTGGAGATAACTTACTCCAAAAAATAAGCGTCATTTTATGGCCATTTTAACGATCGGAAAAAAAATATAAATTTTTTTTAGAGGACAAAAGCGTGGCTACCCTTCGTGGTACAATCACCATTCTATGATATATTATGTCTTGACACTTCGTGATTATCATACTAAATTGTCAGATTCTTTGCTGTGGTGGAACAATATGGAAAAAAATAAAATTGGGTAAAATAAAATATTTACGCATGCCTCTTAGTTGTAACAGTTAATACTTATAGCCTTACAAGGTATTGTTGCATATCTACAACCGACCGCGGGTGCCAGTGCGATGTTGTCAAGTCTACTTTTCCCCAGACGTACGGAAATTCGGCACAATCTGGCAATACCACTTCTGGAGATTCCAGATTCCAATGTTTAGCAATGAATGATGTTCTTTGTAATTACTGTCGCGTTACGACATCTGAAAAACGACGTACTGAACCAGATGAAGAAAGTGAGGGAACGATCGAAGAAGACCAGCCTTTTGTGCCTTCGACATCTTCTAGCACTACGATTAGTGACTCTGATGAAATAATGGAACTACCATTGCAAAGACTCGTTGCTACACATAAATACTGTTGCATATGTGGTGATGGTAAAGAACTGACCGTAATACCCACTACTGTGAGACTACTGTGCTCTCGAAACAAACAAATATACATCCCCGAGGCAATGGTTGCTGTAAAATACATTTGATTTTTTTCCCCTCATTTTTGGCCTTGGATGGGTTCCATCAGCCAGCTACGCAGATGGATAATTTTTTATCTCAGTATGGTACAGTTGTTTGTCAATACTTATCCTGACTATATATTGATTCCTAATATGCCTTTGTTTTTATAACTTTTGTGGTTTAACCTACTATCCGTGGTCCAGTCTATGTGTAAACTTAAGTCGCCCTGATGGATCCCTGGGCGCGAAATGTGTCTACATTTGATTAAACATCGCTTTTATGAAGGCGTTGCACATCTGGAACCATATGCCAATTGTAGCTCGATTCCTAGATCAGATTTATGCATTCTATTAAATTCCTTAACCCAATAACATAACAACTCTAAAAGGCTCTACAGACCACCGCGGTTTATCAGACTATCTTATAAGGGTTATGGTTATTAATTACAACCTTGATAATATACCAATTATACCATTCTGAGGATGGTCAATTTGTTCAGCTTCCTAGCAAGTGCGCTGCACGCTGGCACCACATCGAACAATTTAGTAATGTAGGAGGTCATTTTGTTCATCATTATTACTATCTGTTTTCAGTTTTAATAGAAAAACAAGGACAGAAGAAGTTCTTGTACTGAAATTTTCCAACAGTGACTTTAATTCGTAAATGGCATCTACCGTTAAGCCTGTAAACGTTATTAATATAATTGCTTCTCTGATAAACCGCAGTGGTCTGTAGAGCCTTTTAGATTTGTTATTGGGGTTAAGTTATTTAATAGAATGCATAAATCCGATCTAGGAATCGAGCTACAATTGGCATATGGTTCCAGATGTGTAATATCGTATTCATAAAATGTTTAATCAAATGTATTTTACAGCAACGATTGCCTAGGTGATGTATATTTGTTTGTTTCAATAGCACTGTAGTCTCACATTAGTGGGTATTACGGTCAGTTCTTTATCATCACCACATATGCAACAGTATTTATGTGTAGCAATGAATCTTTGCCATGGTAGTTCCATTATTTCGTCAGAGTCACTAGTCGTAGTGCTAGAAGATGTCTAAGGCCCAAAAGGCTGGTCTTCTTCGATCGTTCCCTCACTTTCTTCATCTGGTTCAGTACGTCGTTTTTTAGATGTCATAATGCGACAGTAATTACAATGAACATCATTCGTTGCTAAACTTTTCCCCAAGGTTCTAGAGAGTTAATACTTCGCCTCTGGGACCTCCAGAAGTGGTATTGCCAGATTGTGCCGAATTTCCGTACGTCTGGGGAAAAAGTAGACTTGGCAACATTGCACTGGCATCCGCGGTCCGTTGTAGATATGCAATAATAAGGCTATAAGTATTAACTGTTGCAACTAAGAGGCATGTGTAAATATTTTATTTTACCCAATTTTATTTTTTTCCATATTGTTCCACCACAGCAAAAAATCTGACAATTTAGTATGATAATCACGAAGTGTCAAGACATAATATATCATAGAATGGTGGTTGTACCACAAAGGGTAGCCACCCTTTTGTCCTCTAAAAAAAATTTTGTATTTTTTTCCGATGGTTAAAATCGTCATAAAATGACCTTATTTTTTGGAGTAAGTTATCTCCACGCAAGCAATACTCGTGCCAAATTTCAAATCGATCGGTTGCATAGAAACCGAAAAAAAAATATAACAATTAAAGACATCGGCTATACCCTTTGTTTTCCACTTTTTTTTTTATGTTCTGCATCCGAGCGAAATGTAAACTTTTCAGGATATTATTCTATACACTTTCACGAACTCATTAAAAAAAGAATTATTCATTTTGCAAGTTTTTATAGGTAAATACCTTTACCGACTGGGCCAATTAAAAATAGCCTATTTTAGATATTTTTGTGAAAAGAATGAATTTTGTTCTTTATTTGACGATCTCGACCGTATTATGCCTGCTTAGCGTTCGTTATCGAACCAATAAAATTAATCGAACATAAACAAAACCAGGTAAAGTTGATCGGCGCGGAGGTTACGTAAATTTATAAATAGTCAGGATTAAAACGTAGCGATTTGGTTTTTGTCATTAGCAAAGGTACACATATAAAACCGTGGCATCTGCATCGGCACCAGATCGGAAGTTATCAATTCTCGGGGCCCGGTGTTTTTAGATTCGTGGAAACATATGTTGCAGGCGAGGGGCACGAGCTAGGTATTTACCCCAAATTCGAGTTCTAATAGACACCAGAAGGCGAAACTGGGGAACAGTCACAACATTTCTAATTACCTTTTCGTTTTCGAACCAGGAATCTGTCGGGCTAAAATTAGACTTGTATGTTTCTTTTATTTCCACCAAACTTAAACTACATGGGTTCAACGGTAGGCTAATTCGTCTGTACTTGATTGCGTACGTACGTCACACCTAACTAGTAACGTGGGAACTGAAAACTAGTCTCATTTTCACTTGGCAGTGACCGTTTTTTTTTCGTATTGTAGATTATGTCTCGTTTGGATATTATAATTAGAATTGGCGTTCTCAAGAATCGGTTTAAAAAAAAAATGTACATTTTATGGGTGCTAATAAATAGGACGAGAATTACTGCATAAGAAAAATCGATAGAATGGTTATTTCTACATTTAATGCATTAACATAGCAATCTTTTACCATATTAAATAATTAACAACGTTGTATTTTGAGAGGTCACCAAATATCTAGTTGTGCAACAAGTAAAGGTGGTACATTTTATAACTAAGCGTGAAGATTGTTAGTAGTTTGATTCATGACATCTTTACCATTATTTGTACAGTGTGGATCAAATTAGATGGGATTTGAAGTTTTCTCTAAAACTATGGCAGATAGACAAAAATCAATATAGGTGGCGTAAACCGCGATCGTCTATCTTTAAACTACAATAAATGTTCGAATTGTCCTCCATTGACATCTATGCATATTTATCGCATTTCTAATATTTATTGAGACGGCCATGGTAAAAAAAAGAAAATCGAAATTATCGAAAATGTCAAAAAATAATTTGTAAGTTAATTGTGCGAGTGATCATTGTTAAATATGGTTCAATTTGGTAATGGTGAAAAATATGATTATGATTAAGTGTTTTATAGAATGCGGAGAAAATTCAAATTTAGGTTCCGAGCTTTATTTTAATAGGTAAGTTATAGAGAGCAAAACTTTGTGTCAAAAGTACCGCCTAAACAATATTAAAAGAGAGAGCCAGACATAAAAATATTCAAAATGCTACAACAAAAGTTAAAAGAGTTTGGATCATTTGTAAATCCTCGAGCAAAAATATATAATAAAGCAGGTAGAGAAGCTGTAGAAATTATTGTTGATTTTCCGGTGCTAGGCATTTTTTTATCAGAAAATTTTAGTAAAGAAAGTTGTTCAGCATTGCCCAAAAAAAATAAGCCCAATATTTGTCAAAATAAAAAAATTGAAAAATTTTAAAAATCTATAAATTTAAAAATATAAAAAAAGACTAATAATTACTTGACAATTCTAAACAAAAAAATGCCTAGCACCGGAAAAGGGATGGTTTTTTCGGTTTAAGGATAGTGGTTGGAGGGTAGGTTGGTTGTTCCCCGCCCTCGAAAACGGGGGGGCGAAATATCTTGCGGTGCGGTCGCAGAAATTTTGAGCTTTTTGCTTTTTTCTGGATTAACTCAAGGGACTAAATCCCAAAAACAACTGCGTTGCGTTCCTTAAAAAAAAAATAAATTCAAACCCTACAAAATTAGGATTAGTCACCATCTACACTCAAACGACTTTCAAAGGCGTCTCGATTTTTGCCAGTGGTTTTTGCGTCAGTGCAATGAAATGCCAGGAACAATGGGCCTTTCCCACGTTTTTTTTTTATTGAATATTTGAAAAGTTCTCTTTAAAAAAACTCACCCGTATTTTTTCTTTTTTACGAAATTTGCTTCTTTTCTACAGAAAAAATTATTATGTTATACGAATTTAAAATTGGCGGCAATATTTCTGCACTGATGACGAAATGGGGGGAATGACCAATCAGTATACTCTAGCACCCTTGGTGGAGGCTACATATGAGCAGATTGTACGTATAAGTGTTTGTCTCTTTCTATCAAATTGACAGACATGTCATCAAGCTTTGTTAGTTCTAGTCTAGTGACGTGTGAAACTACAGAAACTTTTCTTTGATGTATTTACTATCAAGTTGCCAAAAATGAATGAAATCTAAATCATATGACATTATTCCAAAGTTAAAACCTCTAGTTACTGTACTAATATATAATAATACATTTATAGTCACCAGGTATTTCATACCTGCTGAATTTATAAAACTAAATACCTAGGTATGTACAAAAACTGAATAAAAACGTTAAAATATGATTCATTTCACTTTTGTAGTATACAAATTACAGTTAATAAATATAAACAACTAGGTTTAAGTGTTTTATTTTCTTTTACATTTATTGAATAATTTTCAAAATCATTATTAAATCTAAAGATTTATCAGTAACAGTTATTTTATTTAAGTAAACAGGATTGTCATTCACCATTTCACTGTCCATAATAAGGAGATTATCACTTGCTGCCTTCTGTCTCCATTTTTTTTATGTCTACACAGTACACACACACACACACACACACTTTTAAATAATTAAGAAACACAGTTATGAAGTCAAAATACTAAATCCGTGCGATCACAACGTAAATCGTAAATAAGAGAACATAACCTATCTATTTATTTTATTTCCATCATTGTTGTCAAGTGTCAGTTATTTGTAGGGAGTCAACATGTCGAAAGTGTGTTTCTTCTGTTAATTCTTATCGTTTTTATTATAGGAATTGGTATTATTCAATGGAAATTCATTATTTTCAAAAGCGGAGATTCTTTAGTGAAATAATTAAAGCAATTTCCTCTAACATTAAACATTCATATAAATAGTCTCATCGGCAGGTTTCTAGACGAGATGTAAAATTCAGAAACATCAAGAGGTTCGGTTAATTTTCGTATCCGGCATCAGCATCATCACTTTAAATTTTAAGTTTTTCAAGTTTATTCTCATTTTAAATATTTGTATACGCATTTTTAGCTTGAAGCCGTACTGGCTCCAAGCAAATATTTAAAAATTCACGTAAATAATTTTTCAATATTGTTGATTAATAAAAATAGACTGCTTATTACAGGTTAGACTTCCAACCTACAAAAAGAGTCCTATTTTATTAGGACAAGGTATTTAGAACTGCATAAACATTACATTGAACTAGACTTTAGTTGAAAATACGGGAACCAAGCAGAAATTTTAATAATAAATATCTTGGGTAATACTCTTAAATCTTAAGAAGTACATATTTTTGAGGTTAGCTGTGACGCCACGTGCAGATGCCCTATGAAGCCAGAAATTGTTAATTTTGATTGGAGAATCCCTTCATGACGTAATTTGAGCGCGTTTATTTGTTTGAAATATGGAGTAAATAAGACATTTTTATTTTTAAAATATCCATTTAAAATTAAAATATTATACGATATGACGTGTATATACAGTATTTATTAGGTGTTAATAAATGATTTATGAAAAAATAATCATCAAGTTCCATTACGTGGGAAAGGCCCATTATATGGACAGACGAGGCCCATATAAGCAGTGTCGGAATTTTTAATCGGCATTGGGCTCATGAAAATTCGCACGTAACCGCTACAGTTAATCGTCAAGGACGATTTGGTGTATGTATGGTGTGGTTTTATTGGAAACCAACAAAAATAGGTCCTCATTTTTTTCAAGGTAATTTGAATACAGAAAATTTTATCAACATTCTACGACAAGAAATAGAGCCCTTTGTAGACAATATGCCTGTAAGACAATTTCAAAGATTAATTTACCAACACGATGGCGCCTCAGATCATACGCCAAACGAAACACGAAATTATTTAAATGCTCAATTTGGAGAGGATTGGATATGTATCTATATATCACCCAAGACTAGTTAGCTAAGTTAACTACATTGATAACTAACAATTAATTTAGCTAACTGGACATTAATAAACAACAAAGTAGTTTATATATTGTTTAATTTTTACGAAATAATGGTCCTATTTTGTGGCCAGCTAGATCTCCCGATATAACCCCTGCCGGCATCCATGGCCTCCTCACAAATGAAATATATTAAGTTTTTCGAAAATTAACCATCTTTTCTAGAGATAAGTATGACATATGATATGTCGTTGGATAGTTAATTTAAGTTGTGATCGGATAATGAAATAATTTGCATGGTGTTCCATTTAATAAAACACAAGTTATGTCTATATCTCGAAAACTGAGGCATGCATAATTTTCTTCTTATCAGCAGCGGATTCTACTAAAAAAAGTGACTGTGTTACTCGATTTTCGATTCAACACTTGGTAATTGAGATATAGAAGTCGTCCAAAAATGCCAATTTTCCAAAAAATCGGTAGCTCGGTAATCAAAAAATATAGACGACGATCTCGAAAATCGAGCTCAGGGCACTGAGGTTTTTGACTATCTGCCATAGTTTTCGAGAAAACCCCAAATCCCATCTAATTTGTTCCACACTGTACAGTAACTGGAGGTTTTAATTTATAAATATTGTTATATGAATTAAATTTTACGTTTTCTATAATATAGTAAATTTATCAAAGAAACGTTGGTGTATTATGCTGGGCAAACGTTTTTATAAAGGGGGAGGCAAAAAAAATCATGAAAGAAAATAAAATTTTAAGAAACAAATTCTATGCAATTTTTTTCAAATAAACTGATAGGTAGTCTTTAAGTCATAATGACTTGAATGAGGAAAATTGTGATTTTAAAAATGAAAGTAATCGAATTTTGAAAAATTTACAGCAAAAATTGCGACGAAGCTACCCTGTATATCCCATGAATAATAATAGTAACAAATCAAATTACAAATGTAAACGGTTATGACGAAGATATTTGTTGAATTTTTACGGTTTTTCATGAAATAACAGTACGTTTTGCATGCTTCAAATCACCTTTGTTCTATTGGGTATGTCTAGTGTGTGAAAGTTGAGTTTTTCACAGCATTCATCAAATTTCGCATGGCGTATAATCAAGTCACAACTCATTTTTTTACCAAATAACTGTTGCTGACCGCAGATCTCATTGAACGTCTGTGATTTAATATACTCTAGTAAGGGAATATCTGATTTTCTCCATGATCGTGATATTTTAATTAGATATTTTGAGTGACCAGTGGCGTATGCTTTCTAGTGGAGCAGCTCTTTTCAAAATCCGCACTGCTCCTCTACTTATTATTACAAAATAGTATTTTATATAACAAGCAGTTAAAATTGTTTTTTTTTTACAAGTGGGGCGTTTATAGTACGAGCCAAAGGCGAGTTCTATAAACTACACGAGTAAAAAAAAACACATTTTAGTCTCGAGTTATATACAACATTTTTTGTATCGCCATTCGAAATTAGAAAACAATATAATTTTGTAAAAATACCACAAATTGACAAAGTTACCTTGTCGTAATGACTAAATTCTATTGCAGTTTCCATAGAAACCAATAATAATAATAATTTGTTGTCTATTGACTATTAAGTTTTATTTCACACTGTGAAATAAAATTTCTTTATTTCACACTTTTTTCTTTATTTTTCACTTGTCATTGTTTTGATTCATTGAAACTGTCAAATAAATGTCATTTTAGGACATGGCGTTACAAAAAAATGTTTATGTAGAGTAATATTAATAATAATATATTCATTTTCTTTTTAACCAGTTTACACACTGTATAAGAATCGTTAAATTTTTAACCAAAATTTCAATAAATTCGCTTAATGTCCGTCTAAGAAATATACTTAATTCAAACTGTATAAAGGTTTGGCCTGTTTTATATTCTTTGATAAATGATTAAATATTACTTCCACATAAGGGAAGTGTAACGATAAAAAATATTTTAATTTTTTTTGTCATTCAAATAGGCTTAGAATGTCATGAAACTAGATTATATTTTGATCTTATTCCGCTGAAGGAATGGGGTGAGGGATAAATAGGTAAAGCAAGTAAGTGTTCATAGAATTGCAGAAGCTAAGGTCCCAAACATTTTTTTTTGACATCAGCCACCTCTTTTACCTTCCTCATTCCATTATTAAAGAAAATCAAAAATAAAATAGTGATTTAGTGTGTGTACAAGAACCAAATGCCTCATTTTTTTTTACATCAGATAATTCCAGATAATGTACGTATTTTTTTTTTAAACTATATCTTCGAGTAGGTACATACTTCCTACTATTACCGGTCGCCTTGATAAGTGAGCATTTTAATAACAATTAAATTGTATCAGTTGTAGTTGTATGAAATAGTATAAAATAAAGAGGCCCTAAAATTAATCCCTGAGGAACATCAGTTGCAAATTCGTAATAGACTGATTGGTTTTGATGAATTTCTTGCACAATTTATAAACGTTTAATTTTGCATAGGTGAAGGTCCTAATTAGTAGTAGTAGAAAGAAAGATGGGCCTAAAATTGATCGCTGAGGGACACCGGTGGCAAGTTGATCATAGATTTTGATCGACGATGAGTATTTCTCACAATTCATAAATTGATTGAAAGAGTAGTTTCGATTTTTGTATGTACTAGGTACAAGTGCAGTTATTGAGGACGCAAAGGCGAATCCATGTCCTCTCGATTACTACGTTTACAGTTGACACGTACGGCGTTAATAAAATTTATGGCAGGCGAATTGAAATTGTGCCCTCCTATTGGTCAAGGTAAGTAATTTATAATTTCTGATCAGTAGTAATTTGACTTATACTAGACCGTTTTAACGGCCTACGTGCAAATGTGTAGTAAATGATACGGTTGCCTCGTCCAACAACCACGGTCTAATAGTGATGCGGTGTGACGTCAGGGCTGTTGATACAAACTCGTACCTATTCGATAATTAGACTGTAATTTTAGAGGCAATTTGTTTTTATCGATATTGGATATTATTATTAAAATTATTATTGATACATTTCGGTACAATCGACGTCAGCTTAAACTCACCACTGTTAGAGATACTCTTTCTAATATGCGCCACTACAAATAAGGTTAGAAAAGGAGCACCTATAATGGTGGTGAGTTTAAGGTGACGACGATCGTACATTTTCTATGGATTTTGTTCAAAAAATAATTCGTTAAGTAATTTTTGCACATACAACTAATATTTATGTATTATTAACTATATAGTTAATGTGACTCGTGTAAACAATTTATAATTATCTAATATTTTAAAACCATATAACTCTGGAAAAATAAAGATAACTGTACGAACATTCAATACACAATAAGCGCTTTGAACATAACTATTTTAGCATGAAAAAAAAAATTGTTTTGGATAGGAGCAAAAATGTTAGAACGAGCATCCCTCGTTTACCTTCTTCAATTCTGTTATTTGTGGCGCTGCACGCGTCTCATGTGCATGTTATTGTTTTGTTTGTGAGCGTGTAAAAAAGCATTTTTGTTTTTCATCGTACCGGAGTCTTTCCATTTCGAGATTTTCTAATTTTATTTAGATTATTAATTAAATAATTGTGTTTACAAATTAAGTATTGGGTATTTCGTACATAATTAAGTGTGTGCAACAAGTGTCCGAAAATCAATTCATATAGTTTTTGAATTATTAATATTTACAAAAGTGCAATATGTCCATATTATCTGTGTAAACAAAATAGTTTTACCTTTAAAAAAATCATATATTAGATTAAAGTAGTATGGAAAGAAAAATACACAGCCACCTATAAATTATAACATACTACATCAAGTCGCAAGATGTCAAACAATTATGTATTTTATAGTTTATCAAAGTCTATTTTTGTTCGGTAGATGCTATAAACATTGTGGAAGTAAATCTATCCACTCAAGTCAGTTAATAAAAATATGTTAGAGGCTGAACGCAGGTGAATCCTGCTTGTTGATGCATTTTTTTTTCGAACATTAATCTTAACTTCGTATTAAATACATAAACTTGGCGTAAAAAAACTGCATGTATTAATGTAACAGTGCGAGAAAAGCAAACGTATTCATCTAAATGGTAGGCATATCAAGCCGACGTAATTTACAGATATTTCACTAAAGCATTTGACAGAGTTGACCAGAGTATTTTTTGTTCAAAGTTTCAATAATTTGGTTTCTCAAGTTTGTTGTTATTTTTCAAATCATATCTTGAAAATAGACACCACCATATTGAATACTGTGGTCAACGATCTGCAAAATTTGTATCTACTTCAGGTGTACCCCAGGGTTCTGTGTTTGGACCATTATTCTTTAATATTTTCATAAATGACAATAGAACTGAGTGTCAACTCTCTCTTATACGCAGATGATATGAGGTTATACAATAAATAATGATAATTCCACTTACTTCGACTAGTGTGATGATTATTATGAAGAGAGGAGGGGGGCAGCAGGTGTAGTGGTCCGCATAGTACTTCCTGTCTCTGTCGTCTGTAAGAAATTCATCTGCTACAATTGTAACCATCCTGGAAACGAAATAAGCTTTATATTTTTGTTCTTAAAATTTTCAACATCAGTATTTTTCTTGTCCAATAAAATACGCTTCCGTCACAAACCCTAACCTACAATTAGGTATAATAATTAATCAAACTGGGATATAATTTTAGGTTCCTCGGTTTGATTTTTAACCCCCGACCCAAAAAGTTTGACACGTATGTTTGTATATCTGTCTGTCTGTCTATCTGTGGCTTCATATCTCTTCAACGGGTGATCCGATTTTGATGCACTTTTTTTTATTTGAACGAGTATTTTGTCGAGAAAGTTTTAGGCCATATTAGATTTTGATGATTGGTCGCCATCTTGAATTCGCCATGTTGAACTTGTCTAGAAATTGTCCGATTGAAGTAAAATTGAAAATGAGCAGACAATTATGGTAGCCGAATATGATTTCGGCCTTATTTTGATTCGAACATATGAAACTGGTACGATTAGATACATTGATCGGGGGTTTTTAAAAAAATCGTTTAACGTTTGTTCAATTAACGATAAGAAGTATAATTACAGGTATGTTGGGCAAACGATAATACAAAGTCTAACTAGATTAAAAGAGCACAGCAATCATCTCAAATGGGGAGGAACTGGCCTCGTCTTGCTCCAGCTATGCGTTTTAGAACAAGCAAAGAAAGACATTACTAATGTTAAGATTGTCAAGATCATCTGGAGACGATTAACACTCAACTTCAGTTTCAATCGTCTTGGTTGGCGAAACTTGAGTCGAGTAATAGTATTTAAGTGTACTGACGGAAACTATTTCAAATGCGAATTACATACAGATGATGAGTTGCAAACCAACTAGATAAGATCGATAAGATCAAAAGTATCTATCCATTAAATATAGATTGGTAGTCCATATCAACTAAATTGTTCAATTTTTATTTTATCTTCTGTATGAATTCTAATTCTCACGAATTCTATAATTTATTAGCCATACCAACCGGAGAACGGTTAACAGTACAAGGAAAGTCACAGAAACCAAGAAGCTGGTAGGAAACAATTTTGCCGAGGCAGTGCGCCGAACAGGCAACAGCGACGGATGCCGTAATGCTGTCAGACGTACCATACAACACATGGGCGCCATCTTGAATAATGTATGGATCCCAAAACGACTGACAAGACGTTGTGAATAAGAAGATGGACTATAGCATTCGAACATATAATTAACACGTCGAACTCAAACTGAACGTGGGTGGAAGAAATCAACAACCGACTGCACAAACAAACAAATAAACAAACGATAATAAATTAGCCCGAAAACTGCAATTTCTTTGTCGAAATCATGTAGTCCGTGTTCGTGATTCCCTCATTCCTTTGAAGATTAAAGACCCGTGCTGAATTACGGGCCATCCTATTTGCTCTTGTCGCCGTATGATAAATATGCTTTGTTTATTTAAGGAATGCGGGGAGGAAATTCGATGTGACTGTGAAACGGAAACAATTGAAAAACGTACAAAAAACCGATCGACGCAAAGTTGACACTGTCTGAAAATAGAGCAGACGACATTCAAAAGCGTCTGGACGCTGTGTAAGGCGTCTTTCAGAACTAAGAGCGCATAAAAAGTAGAGAAAAACAACCGACTGTACTGCCAACTCGTCTTTGAGAATTGTACACGAAAATCTCGCATTTGCGGCACGTAAAAACCTTGTAGATTGCCAGCCTTGCTGTAGAACTGTAATTTATTCACCCTGGGGAAATTGCTTTTATTTTACCCCTAGTTCGTATCAATTTATGAAGCGTAGGTGGTGTTTCGGCAGATAACAATAAATCACCTGAATTACAGCGCTGGGACATACAAAATGTACGGAAAAATTGTGCTTTCGAACGACATTATCGCAAAAATACAGTTACCGAATAAATTCATATACAGGAAAAGAGAACTGTATCTTTTTTCTGCTAAAATTCGACAACGTAAAAATAAATAATTCCCCGCATACTTCAATTCTAAAACAGAATAGTATTTATTAGGAAATATGTCCAAAGAATAGTTATTTTCGTATCAAGGTCGGGAAATGGGTGGTATTTTTTTGCATATACATTCCGACGTGTTTATATTAATTGAAGACCTAAGTGGATAAAGGTGTTATGTCGCATTTTAAAAAAAAATTACTTTATGCAATTTTTGAACTGATATAGATTTAACACCCAATAAACGGTGAATTCTAAATTTGTAATATTTTATAGAAACTTTTTAATTATAAAGGCGCCATGTCATACATACAACCAGTAATTTTAATGGATGTACACAGTTTTGGACAGAAAAATCTAGTTTCATAACAGCTTGATATTGTTCTTTAATATTAGTGTAAACAAAAGAACATAACCCAAAATCATCTATTTTATGAGATATTATTTATTTGAATCGAAGACAAAATAAATGAGTTCCAACTCAAAACCGTTTTATTTAATTTACTCAAAATTTTAAAAGTGTGACATAACACCTTTATCCACTTAGCTATTCAATTTTAGATACGGTGTACTTCTACAAGGGTTTGCAATATCGTAAATTTGTCATCCCACAACCAGGTCACAAATTGGTAGGCAACAATCAATAATTGAATCTCAGTTAGATCCGCAATAACGCATTATAAGTAAGTATATCGCGCCAAAATTGAATATTTCCAGTGAAAACACATGATACCAATTTCTTTCAGGAAAATAATAAACTTCTCAGGACACAAACACAATGGATCTATTACAGAATGTAGAGACGGAAAGTAGCAAAACACCAAACAATACTACAGCGTAAAAAATTCCAGAAGAAAGTTTACGAGGAAATAGAAAAACTCTACATCTCAAAAAAAAATGCGACAAAAAAAGAGAACTGAAAAGAAGCACACGAAAAAAAAAATATGAACGCCACAAAAAAAAAACAACAATGGATACAGAATACAAACGAAAGACTAAAATTAGAATTGAAAGAAAAAAGAAAAGTGGAGAGAAGCAATGACGAGAAAAATGCGAAAACATGTAGAAACCCTCCCCTATATATATATCACTGCAACATTGGACTAAGGAAATGGAAGGAAGGAACGCAAAGAAAGAATGAGCAGAATAAATCCAAGAAACGGTGCACTGGACAAGGATCATCAAAGGATGAACTGCTAGTAGTGCTAGTAATAATGGTTAGAGTTAGAAGAAACAGTACATCTGGAAATCGACAAAATAAAAACGAATGAATCAAAGGAACGTCTGAAAGCCTCAACAGGAAGAGTAATAACAAAATGGGATATGAACGTGCGAAATGAAGGATTGGGAATATGTCCAAAGAGACCCAATACATCTACTGAGCGTTAATACCAAACAGCAACAAACTAAAAATAGGGATATCACGCTACTCATAGATAACCACAATTGAGAGGATCATGGAGAAACTAGGAAAGGATTCAGAAACAGAGGAAATAGGAGACTCCAGAGAAGAAAAACCGCTGCCCAAGGAATCACTACTTCCACATCCAGATTCTTTATCCAAGTCACTCATAACGAAAAAACTGTGTATGTGGAAATAATTGTTTATGGAACTTTAATAATATAATATTTGAAATCCTCTACCCCAAAAACCCATAAAACGATACCCCACATCGGTAGTGGGGTGGGGGTGGTGATAGGGGGGTGGTAGTGGGTAGTGGGGGTGTATGAAGTAAAAAATATTTTGAGGTTTCTGGTTCTTGTTCATACACTAAATCACATTTTTTTTCATCCCCTTTAATAAGGGGGTGGTAATGGGGGTGGCTAATGCCAAAAATTTTTTTGAGACCTTAACTTCTCTTGTATATACTAAATACCAATTTTATGAACTCCTACCTGCTTGATTTACCCATTTACCCCAAATTTACCCCAATTTACCCCCAACCCTTCGTCGGAACAACATGAAAATATAATCTAGTTCCAGATCTCGTTAAAGTACATACGTGTACCAAATTTCAAGTCAATATCTTAAACGGTTCCAGAGTAAACGTGCGCACAAAAAAAAGTTAGACAGACAGACAGACAGACAGACCGACAGACAGACCGACAGACAGAAATTTTTTTTTCGCTCAAACTTAAAATCTCGACGTTTTCTGACATTTTAAGCCTATTTGAATAATAAAAATTTTTTAAAAATTTTTTGTCGTTACTATACTTCCACTGGATGTGGAAGTAAAATCAAAAACCGCTGCCCAAGGAAACACTACTTCCACATCCAGATTCTCTATCCGAGTCACTCACAACGAAAAAACTTTGTATGTGAAAATAATTGTTTATGGAACTTTAATAATATAATATTTGAAATCCTCTACCCCAAAAACCCATAAAACGATACCCCACATCGGTAGTGGGGTGGGGGTGGTGATAGGGGGGTGGTAGTGGGGGGGGTGGATGAAGTAAAAAAATATTTTGAGGTTCCTGGTTCCTGTACATGCACTAAATCACATTTTTTTTTCATCCCCTTTAATAAGGAGGTGGGGGTGGTAATGGGGGTGGCTAATGCCAAAAATTTTTTTGAGACCTCAGCTTCTCTTGTACATACTAAATACCAATTTCATGGACTCCTACCTGCTTGATTTACCCATTTACCCCAAATTTACCCCAATTTACCCCCCAACCTTTCGACGGAACAAGATGAAAATATAATCTAGTTCTAGATCTCGTTAAAGTACATATGTGTACCAAATTTCAAGTCAATATCTTAAACGGTTTCAGAGTAAACGTGCGCACAAAAAAAGTTACAGACAGACAGACAGACCGACAGACAGACAGACAGACAGACCGACAGACAGACAGACCGACAGACCGACAGACAGACAGAAATTTTTTTTTCGCTCAAACTTAAAATCTCGACGTTTCATGACATTTTAAGCCTATTTGGACAATAAAAATTTTAAAAATTTTTTTGTCGTTACGATACTTCCACTGGACGTGGAAGTAAAAGCAAAAACATAAAAGAAGCGCATAATAATAATAATACCTAATTTATTTCACCCATAGAAGATCATACAATGATATTGGATAAGTCACATAATTTATATAACAAAGATAATACACAATTGACTAACAAACATTTATATATAGACATAATCGACAATCAGTAATTCACACAAATATAAAAAGTAAAAGCAAGTGGTAAATTAATTACTAAAATTATAAAATTCAGATATGTTATAAAAACATTTTGTAACTAAATATTCCTTTACTTTAACTTTAAAGGCATTAAAACTTTTTTTCCCTAATGTCAAGAGGCAGATAGTTCATAAACTTTATACCCATATAGGATTGCCAGGCGTCCGGCTTTAGCCGGACATGTTTGGCTTTTTACGGTTTCGTCCGGCTCAAAATTAACGTCAGGTCTGTCCGGTTTTTGTTTGGCTTTTTGCCTAAGGCTCTAAAACGTGATTGTTTCGTTTTTTTTTCGTTTTTAGTCGCTTTTCTATAGATACATTTTATTGTTTTGCGATGACTTTTTCTGTTCCTATGTAACAAATGTTTATTTTTAAATTAATCAAGTTTAATAAAAATATTAAAAGACTGATTTTGTGTTTTAGTTATTATTTTATTGCGAATAAATGTTGTTCGGCTTTTTGTACCAAATGTCCGGCCAAATCTATAAGGAAAGTCCAGCTTTTCGAATTTTAGGCCTTGCAATCCTATACCCATATATGAGGATGATTTTTCATATAAGCTAGTGTTGTGATGTGGTATTCTAAAAAGATTCCCATGTCTAGTGTCATAATTATATGTCAGAATTTCTTTCAAAAGAACTAATATTTTTGGCTGTATGTAGTATACATTTTTATATATAAATATATAAGGAAATGTCAATATTTTATGTTTTACAAAATACGGTTTGCAATAGTTAGTTGGCGCAATTTCAAATAGTAGACGAATAACCTTTTTTGACAAATCAAAATTCTATCGACACTGAATCTACATGTATTACCGCAAATAATAACATTATATGCCAAGTGGGAATAATTAGAGAGTAACATATATTAAGAAGCTGTTTAATATCAAATATTATTTTCAACTGCAGTAAGGCATAATAGTCACTGTTCGTTTTTTTGCATATATAGTCACAATTACTCTTTCAACACATCACAACCTAAAAATTTAGTAAAACATTACAACTGAATTGAAGAAGTATTATTTTTTCGAGAATAAAATTAAATGGCAACAGTTTTCTCGGCATTTACTATTAAGGCGTTTTTATAACACCAGTTGGTAAAATCAGCAGATAAAGTGTTCAGCACATAATACTGTGCAATCAGTACAAACATGAGATGGAAGATCGATAATGAAAATAAGAAATATGAGTGGACCAAGTATTGAGCCCTGAGGAACTCCTAGATCTGTATCTTGAACGTCAGAGATATTATTATTTAATTTTGCATAAATTTTTCTGTGCTGAACATATGACATTAACCACGATAAGAAGTTGCCTCGAAAACCGACAGCGTACAAGGTCTAAGCAATCAAAGGACTTGGAGAGGTCATACATGTTTACCCTCATCAAAAACTTTATATATGTACTCAATAAAATAATAGGTGGCACTTTCAATCTTATACATCTCTTCACCCCATCATAAAGAAGTTGATGGGGAAAGTTCTGGCCTAACAGGTAACTGCGACAGATGGCAGGATTCTGTCAGATGGACCATACAGCAAAGAGGAGCCAACTAGAATAATTTATGGATCACGAAAGTCTGCCAAGACGTTGTGAATAAGCAGATATACTCCCATTATTAATGTCATACAACTATTATTACTATTAAATGGTTAGAATGCGATTTCTACCTCATTTGCTGCAAATTCGTGTTCTTCAAAGTTTAAAATACAAGACTTAAATTATAACTCTCCGTAATTTCCACTTGCCGTAATGGAACACGGGCACAAAAACTCCAGTGGAATATAGAGCACTTTTTCGGATGCAATTTTAAAAATAACTTAGTAATTACCTGCGAAACAACGGCGGCTCAACCAAGAGGAGATGGAAGTCGTTCTCTGAAGAAACCTCGCGGTCTCTGTGATGGACGGCGCATTTAAAGCTTCTGGAACGTTTGCCGGTCATCTGCAACAATAAAAAATATTTGTTATTTCACGCAGAACATTTTCGGTTTACGCTTCTGGGAAAGCGTTCAATTATTCAAGAGATGTGAATAGTGCAGTCTATAAATTGTTTTCACGATATGATTGAAATCTTTTGTATCGTCTTTGTATTTGATTTAAATAAACAATTAAAAAATTGAAACACTAACAATTATATAACTCGAGAATTATAATAAATACAAAAAACCGTAAGTGACTTTTTTGTAGATTATAGTCTGTTAATTTGAGCTCAGGTTGGTCGCTGTATCTTAAAAATTGACCGAATTATGATTGTTTAAGTTTTATTAAAATTTCAGCACTTTTTGGATGCACGCAAGGTTTATCTGTTACCCTGGTATTAACGCTGACAATAAACTCCGCGCCATTCTAGTCAAGGGTGATTCGCGTAACCATATCGCAAAAGTTAGAAATCTTAATTAAAAGAGGAGTGCTTCCTTCTATTTCTTATCTGAATCATGCCAGAACATACTTTACATAAGAGTAATGATATTTTATCTATTAAGTAAAACATTATATTTATTATTTAATATAGTGTAGAAAAAAAGCATGCCCAGGTCTCCCCTTATATCGGTCGGCAGCTTTGAATTTTTTGTGTGCAGTATAAGAATGAAGTGAACTATACAATTAATTGTTTTTCGTTTCATTATCTTTAAAAATAACGAAGTTATGACGAATTGTTTATAAAAAAAAGTCGAAGTAGTTCCTTCAAATTAGGAAAAATTAAAGAAAATTTTCCCACAATTATAAGACCTGTGAAAAGTGAAGTATTTGGGTTGCCTAAACATGATTTTCACCCCCATCCCTCACAGTTCTAAAATTTTTCACTTTTCAAATTATCCTTAGCGCTGAACGTGTTAATATGGTCTTCTTGGCACTTGTACAGCTTTTTAATTCCGATTTTCCTATCCTTCGGCTAGCTGTTGACCTCGATGCTGAAAAATTTGTCATGAACACAGCGTCTCCTGCTGTTTGAAACGGATTTTTCCTGAAATAGCCAAGGAGTGCTTCATCTTGAACGAGATTTGAACTTCTCGATCGCCCTGAATCGTCTTTTCTCTTTTCTCCACACTCATAACAGTACTTTTATTCAATTGATAATGGTTAGCAAGTGCTTTGATAAATGATCCCTCTTCAATTTCAGAGAGAATTAAAGTTTTTTTCATGTTCAGTTAATTTTGACATTGCAAAAATATGACACTGACAAATAAGTAAAGAATGATTTAATATAGCGAAAAATAGGTCTACGGGATTTCATTGCACAGAAGTGTATATATAGATGTTTTTATTCTCTCGACCGGTGATATCAAATTAACTTGATGAATATCTTGAGATTTTCGGTCTTTATAATAAAAATTACTAATTTTCTTACGTTTCGTTTTATTCAACCAGCGTCAGAGAAACTAATTAATATTATTAAATTGCACTATACTGTTTACATCTTACGTGTCTATTCTGTTTGAATTTTAAATACGTTTAAATGCATTTGAACACTCAAGCAGAGATGGCCCGGGGACATTTATCTGAAACACCCTGTATATTGATTCCTACATAAACCTCCATTTTGACCGTTCGCAGACGGATTAGAAGCGTTCTACACCAATTTTCGCTGTCTATACTTAATAACCATCATAAGACATGCGATGGTTAGTTTAAATATGCATGTGGAGCGCGGCAAAGGGCCTAGGCACCTGCCAACTTGATTGCCCATCTAAATGGTGGAGCATCTGTAACTACATAGACAAGCGCCAAACGCGTGCCTTCTGTAGACCCAGGGCAGTAACCCGAAACAATTTTGCCGGTCCCAAAAGTTGTTAACTAAACGAATTTTTATTCTAGCACGATAGCGACGCACGGTGGGGAATTTTCCAGAATACCTGATCAAAACCCATAATATTCAATATCTACGTACACTAAAATTAACATATCTGTAAGTTTTTTGACTCGCTGACTACGGATCCAATGCTAGGATTTGCAAAAACAAGATGGCGGATTCAATATGGCGAACTGAAACCTTAAAATTATCTAAAAAATCTGAAAAAAAAATGGTATCTCTTTACTTAAGAATCTAATATTATCATTTTCAAATATAAAATGGCTACTTCAACGTTCTGGATTGTTATTATCATTATTAAACATGCTGTTAAGGCCTTTGTACACGTTTACATGAAATTTTTTCAATATTTTTGAACGTAGAATCAGCATTAAGGGAAAATCAGAAATTTCGGGATACCGTGTGTAGTAAGGGCTTTGTACTTAATTCTCTCGGTATAAAAGAAACTGGCTTTGAATAGGAGCAAAAATGTTGGGGCGAGCGTCTCTCGTTTACCTGCTCCTTTTCTGCTGTTTATGGCACTTTCTTAATTTAAATATACAAATATAAAAAATGTAAAAATGTACTAGTGAAAAGAAAAAAATAATTTGGTTAGATAGTTTAGGTTTTGATGAATTTTTCCTCGAATTTTTCTCTTTGGAAAATGTACTATTTCGAACATAAAAGATTGGTGTTTTAGAAATTTAGGCCTGTTTAGTTTCGATAGTACGTGTCACATATGTCGTGTTTTTCTCTAATTTTGGATACCTACTTTAAACCATTACAATTTTTAAAGTCATTCCTAAAATTTTACTTGTGTGCACTAAATTTCAATTTCAGTTGATGGCAAAGCAATTTCAGAATCAGTTATACAAAGTAGTCTTCAGTTTTGCGTTTTTATTTTCTTTAATTATACCAATTTTCAAAAGTAAAACAATGTAACTTGAATATGCCTTTTGCTTTTGTCTGATTTATAATAAAATATTATAAAAATGAACTAACCTTACATTGTTCATATTTCTCGTTCTCGTTTCAACGCTGATATAAACGTTACTTTTGGCAAAAAATTGTTGCCAGAAGTGTTGTCGTTGCCTTTTACAAAACAGATCCAAAGTAATAATAACACAATTATCAGATGAGAGAAGATACATACATCACAAGAGAATAACTAATGACAGAACTAATGACCATACTGTCAATTACAAACTACAAAAAACAGTTTGTTTAAGCTTTTAGTGTCACAAAATTTCTGGGAGTGAAAGTTTAATTTGAGAATTTCAACAGTTTGACATATCGCCGCTAGATCGTGACGGGACTATTGAAATAATCTACAGGTATCTGGGAAGATTTTTAAGTAAATTGAAGTTTGGTAAACACTAAGAATTGTACGAAATAGTCCCACCATCGTACAGTGGCCCAATTAACACTTGTGCTGGACAAAATACAAAATTACTTTGTTCCCAGAATGTGTCAATTCATCCTCATAGTTCGACATTTACTAATACCTATTACCTACTCTAGCTCACAACTTTTTTTAAATCTGCATGTTACTCGAATAATGTTCTGCCCTCTTTCGGCGTTATTATTAATTTGTAAAGCTATGAAAAACAAGTTTGATTAAGCGTTGTCATTTTTTCTCTGTACGAAGAACAATGTTTGGAAAACGTAGTGAGAGAACTAAGAAAATGAGAGTGGAGCCACAATAGCAAAAATAGTCGAGAATTTACGTTCGCAAGAGTTTAAGATCAAAAGCGAAAAGAGACACGGCCCTTATTGTAAAACAAGTGATCGATTGATTATTCCCAAAAATTGGCCACTAGAATAAACAAATAATAAAAAAAAAATCAACGCTCAAGTCGCAACTTTCAACTTTCAGGAGACGAAGTTCTGGGGTAGTTTGTGAATACTAAATAAACAAAAAAACAGTATCTGATAATTCGTCTTTATGCACTAGAGAATCTACTGTATATCAGTGCTACCGAGGAAGGTTTGATGCGAATCGAGACGGAATTTCAAAAATTAAATTTATCGTACTAGTGCTTAGAATTTTAACGCTACATTTTTTGAGTAGTTGCCTGGTATTATAAAGAGCGGAAATTGACAGTTTATTATGTGATTAAATCCCGAAGGCTTTAGTGCGAAGGTTTTAATTTTTGACAACAAATTGTTCAATTTACAAAAACTGTATTACTTTTGGCAACGTAGCTAGCTTTTACAAATAACACGATATTTTAAATGTAATGCAGTTAAGTGTCGGTTTTTATCACTACTATTCTTTCTTAATTTTACGCACTTCCTTCTGAATTGAATACAACTTATCGTTATCATGTTCTTTAATCAGCCTTTTCCCTGTCGAATATACGCGCTCAGTCCCATGATTTATTTTTATTACTATTACTAGAGTGACTAAACAAGGATTATAAACTAAATAATTAACTAACCATCCCAGTTTGCATAAAGTCCTATAGAAGATATGGGTATAAACGTATTAATTCCATTTGAACGACGCAAGCCCAAAGGCTAAAGCCGGCCCTGCGCCTCCGCTGCTATAATAGAGCTACTTAACATAAGTCGTTAAGGGGTGCGGCGTTTAGGGGAGGCGAAATCGTGGTCGATATTTAATTAATCTGGCCGTTCATTTACATGGTTTTAATTTAGTTAGCAAGAGGGCGTGTATCTTAATCTTTTCACATTCCGATCTAATCTAAATAAATTATGACTGGAATGGCCCTTTAACTGGGCCTGGGCCGGCAGTACAGCTTCTTCTGCAGCCCCGCGAGAGCCATGTGTGGACCAGACCGCTCACGGTGATCTCTTGGTGGCAATCAGCTTCATACCTTGCCAGTGGCGTGCGTATCAACATCAAAATGCTGTAGTATTCTAGCAAAGTTTTCAGTACCGGAGCTCGTATCTCAGGTTGCAATCCCAGGAACGTATTTAGTGTACAACGGGAATTATTCAGATTTACTTTCCTTAGTTGTTAACTTTTAAAACTGGAAATCTGTACAGACACACAGTTTTATATCAGCTGATTTTAAGACTGTTCGTGTAGGCTCTCTTATTTACCGGCAAATTAGTAAAATAAAATAATATATACAAATAAATTCATAGTTCGAAAAATCTGCTATTACCTTAGAGTCGACCTTTACAATATTTTACCATGGAAATTAAGTGAACAAATTGATAATTTTACTACCAATCAATAAGTTCAGCGATTCTCAAACTCTGAAGATTTGTCAATCGTTACTGTGAATTATTTATCTGGGTTAACAGTTGTCTCATACTAGAATTAAATTCGTCTTTATATGAAATATTTAAGTTGTTTTTGGTGATAAATAGTGGATATTCGTCCGACAAACGGACATTATCAAATACATGATCATTGCGAACATGATAACACCTTTAACATTTTTATATCATTATTTCGAGACCACATTATAGGTATTATAGTCTACACTCAAAGAAAATGATAGGTAAATTCAACCAAAAAGAGCATATGAAATCGCGCCTATCTAGTTTCATAGTTAAATCAATCAGAAAAGAATAGTCATACAACTTTATTTGTTTTCGTAAACAAATAGTAGTTTAATAATGATATCTTCTTGTAACAAATTAAATAGTACAATGACATTTTTTTTATGTTCACTAACCATTTTCAATTTGGTCTACAATTAAATAGTACAACGACTTTGTTTTTTGTTCACCAACTAATTTTTAGGTTGATCTACACTTTATTGTATGATGAAGTTTTTTTGGGTTAGCCAAAATCTCAGTATTGAGACATCAGACCACCCAAACCAAAGATTAGAGATCGTTTATAAGATCCATCCAAATATATCGATGATCCTTGAGAGAATTTGAACATTGCAATCATGTTATTAATTTTCTATAAATTCATAAGAGTATAAGATAATGCATGATTGATTATTGTCAGTGATTTGTATGTGGCGTCATCTGGGAATAATTTCTGTAATAGACTACGTGGTAAGCAAGCAAATTTTATGGTAATTCTTTTAGAACTTCTAGAAGACGACAATAATATTGGTTTGTCTACCAAGTACAATAATACAGCGAACTGATACTGGGTTAGAATTACAATTCGATAATAGTTAAAAATAAAATATACTATTATCTAGTTTAATTTGACAGGATTCAACAAAATAATAGTCAGACGAACAAAATAATAGTCTTATTCATCTATTTTTTTAAGTTAATGTTTGTTTTGCTGCACGACAAATTTTTATTAATTAAAATAACAATCACCTCTTGTTTAAAAATACCATCAATATAGTTTGGTTTAACAAAATTAACGATATTGTTAGTTAACCATTTTTTTTTTTTTGTTGAATTTACCCATACTATTTCTTTGAGTACTTGAGCTGAGCACGAAATTTCAATATGACTCGGGTTATGGAAAGTTTCCTTAACAATACGTCGTACTAAGGGAGGATCCTGTTTTGGGAATTTGCTGACAGCTCGAGCGAGGAGGGGTGCCGCCATATTAAAAAAATGGCGCACAAAAACAGTCTCTTTGAAATATCTCGCTTCGGGTGCCTCATATGGCAAAAAATGTTCTTATGAAAATAAAAGAGCATTAAATTTTCTGCAAAATATGTCCCACAGATTTTTTCATTAAACTGAATAGTTTCGGTGTAGCAGCCAAAATTATGATTTTTTGTAATTTCTCAATTTAGTGCGACTTTTATGAAGGAGTATTTTTGTGTTGAGACAAAATCTGTTTTCATGTCGCTCCCCGCTCGAGCTGTCAGCAAATTCCCAAATCAGGGTCCCCCTTAGTGTACAACGTATTGTTACGGAAACTTTTCATAACCCGAGTCACATCGAAATTTCGTGCCCAGCTCTCCGTCTATCATATTCTTAAAAGGTTTGAAAACCACTGGCATTTCTGACCCATCTCGAATACATTCTCATTTATTTAGTTCAGATGACGAAGCGACCTTTGGACACGCTAGCCATTTCTTACGTAGAATTTTTCACTTTATAAAAACTATAAGGTCTGGTCTGGTTCTAAGCTGATTTTTTTTCTCGAGAACGGAGAGATTTTATGGTCTATTTCGCTATCCTATCCTATCCTATCAAACTATTACAAGGGCAACGTCCATAAATGAAATTATTTTAAGTGGCGTTTGTAAAAGAAAAAATAAGAAAACATCATTTACACACTGTTTTGTATAAGTAAATATTCTAGAAATACTAAAATTATATTTTTTGTAGGGGGATTATTTCAGGTAAATTTGCCTATATCTAAAATAGTAAACCAAATATTCTAACTAGTAGGTCGAACTGAAGTAATTCCGACTATATATACCGCTGCCCAAGGAATCACTACTTCCACATCCAGATTCTCTGTCCAAGTCACTCACAACGAAAAAACTTTGTATGTGAAAATAATTATTTATGGAACTTTAATAATATAATATTTGAAATCCTCTACCCCAAAAACCCATAAAACGACACCCCACATTGGTAGTGGGGTGGGGGTGGTGATAGGGGGGTGGTAGTGGGGGTTGGATGAAGTAAAAAAATATTTTGAGGTTTCTGGTTCCTGTACATGCACTAAATCACATTTTTTTTTCATCCCCTTTAGTAAGGAGGTGGGGGTGGTAATGGGGGTGGCTAATGCCAAATTTTTTTTTGAGACCTCAGCTTCTCTTGTATATACTAAATACCAATTTCATGGACTCTTACCTGCTTCATTTACCCATTTACCCCAAATTTACCCCAATTTACCCCCCAACCCTTCGACGGAACAAGATGAAAATATAATCTAGTTCTAGATCTCGTTAAAGTACATATGTGTACCAAATTTCAAGTCAATATCTTAAACGGTTTCAGAGTAAACGTGCGCACAAAAAAAGTTACAGACAGACAGACCGACAGACAGACCGACAGACAGACAGAATTTTTTTTTTCGCTCAAACTTAAAATCTCGACGTTTCATGACATTTTAAGCCTATTTGGACAATAAAAATTTTTAAAATTTTTTTGTCGTTACTATACTTCCACTGGACGTGCAAGTAATATTAGTAGAGTTTACTTTGTATATTTAAAAAAAATAATTAAAAAGAAAATTATTAAAAGTTAAATACTTTTAACAGAGACCAGAACCTACTACGGTTCTATTAATTCTAGCTGTTCATTATATACTCCAATAAATATGAATATGAAATCAGTGCCAATTAAGAAGAAACATAAAGCGTTAGCGCGAGGTGCGCCAATGATTTTATGATTATTATTCATAGCTTTTATTTCTGTGATAGACCGCCGTGAAGAAGTGATTTATCTCTATGCGTTTCGAGCATTACGTCTGGTCATTTTTTAAAGCGATTCTACATAGTTAGCCCTGACAAAACCATTAACATGTGAGTTGTACTACTATGGACCACGAGACTTCCCATGAAACACCAACGATTAATAAAAATAACAAATGATGGTTAAATGGTAGTTAATAGAGATGCCGCGTCGGATAACGTCCAAAATGCCGGAGAATATTTATTTTTAAATTAACAAATTAGGATTAGAGGTGATGGTTTACGCTTTGGGAATGTATAAGGTGACAAAACGAAGAGGTACGCCCACGCAAGGAACTCGAGGGAATTGACCAGTTTTAGGGGGGCCGCAGGCAAAGGTGTATGAATTTTATATGAAATGTCTTATACGGAAAACACAGTGTGTAATAAACTCTTGGTAGAGTTGTCTATAAATATTTAGTGAGAATAAAAAAGGCCAGAAAAACCGGCCATAAAAATATTCAAGTTGGTGCTATTAGATGCTTTTTTTTGTGTATTAGAATGAACAAAATAATACTAGAGGTACTTGGTACAACTCGCCCTTAGACACTGACGAAGAGTCATTACTAAATTTTAAATATCTATTTGAAAAATTCTAAACTTAGACGAATTTGTCTTTTTATTCAGTTTCAAGATCATGGAGTACTGTGGGGCTAAGGCTAAATATTAACCGATTTCGCAAAAATTCGCCCAAATTAGTTTTAGACAAATAGTACCAAATTAGGAAATTCAAATTCAAATTTTAATGCTTTTTTTGGCCATCATGTTTTAAGAAGACCATCAAGGGTAAAAAAATTTGAAGCACCTTCAATAAGTAGGTTCGACTTTTTTGTTTTGATTGAAATCGATCGTTTTCGCCATAAAAAACAGCGGTGTCAAATTTAATATAATTTTTTTTATTTAAAATGCCGTTTTTGATTGCTTAAAATGTGGAAATCGCTGAGAGACTACAAAACGTACAGATCCCTGAGGCTAGGCCGTGTGACGTCAGTTACTAGACAGATGCTTCGCTAGCCAACAAGAAACAGGCGTTTACTATAAATGTTTATTTATGTATACGCGGTAAACTTGGACGGTTCATACAAGAAGCAAAATGCCAGAAAGTGGTGTCTTAAAGTACGAACATGTCGAAGATGCCTCGCAGCTAGAAGTTCAGGCCATAGTTTCACTCGATGCATCGATTTGTAAAACAAACAAACCTGTACATTTAAATGTGACCGCACATACCTAGGATGCTAGCACGGTGAACTGCTGCTAGCATTTCCCGATACGCGGTCACATTTGTCAATGTACAGGTTTGTTAAACTGCTCCCTGAACTTCTAGCTGCATAGCATCTTCGGCATGTTCGTACCCTTATACCAAAATGTACTAATATCCACTAAAACAACTTGAAAACTATTTGTGACTGTTTCGATAGAAAAGAAGAGAAAATGTTTTATAGCAGCTCGAAGGAATGTTAAGAAGTATCGCCTACATCGGCCGTGTATTTCTTACTAAACGAGTGATAAAACGTATTTGAGATTTTCAACTTTTAAGTCTCCATGCGGTAATCAGTACAGAAATGGTTCAAAGACTGAGCAGGGCGCAATGAAAATCGCATGCGCTACAGAAAATCTGTAGTAACCAATAACACAGGCACACAAAAAAAAAACAAAAAGGTCAGACCCGGTATCCATATGTATTTTGATGCTCTGAATCCTAATTTCATATCAAAATTTATGTTTGACTGGGAAATTTCGATTAAATTACGATATTAGTGGAAAATAGGAATTTTCTAGGGCTAGTATGGACATGAAATTACAAAATTGTCTTTTTTGTATAAAATGCATTGAATATGGGCAAAACTAGCACGCCGGGCGTAAAATATAATAGGGATCGACAAACTCAACAGAAGTACAGTACTTCTTAATTATATCAATTTTATACAAAAAAATCTTCTCTAGACTCCATGAACATCTTTCGTGCGAGTTTTGCACTTCTGGAACCACCCCTGATGTAGGCGTTTCAATGCTATTTTGAACTAAAGTGATGAAAAGAGTTACAAAGTGAACAAAAGAATTGTAACCATTGTTCATCGCTTTTATCCAGAATAGCATGAGGGGTTGTTCCAGGGCGTAGAATATAATGGCGATCAAAATAGGCAGAAGAAGAGTAGTATTTCCTAATTTTAACAAGTTTATACAAAAAAATCTTCTCTTAACTTCATGAACATATTTTATGCCAGTTCAATTCTTTTACATACAGCGTGATTTACCACGATATGCGGAAAATAAAATGGTGTACTAATAGGTAATTTAGTATATTAAAAAGGGTTAAAACTTACGAAGATACGCTACTGTTACGTGTCTGTGGTCAACAATAGGGCGATGAACTTACTTGTGAAAGAACATATTGGAGATGTTTACATTTCCTTAATTGGCATAAAAAGTGAAGCTGGTGGGTGCGGTTAAAGTGCCGCGTTTTTTTACACCGGCAGGTACAAAGCACCGCCGAAGTTTGTGTTTTTCTGTTATTGACGGGTTTAAGTAAATATCTCTTATACCTATCTACTTATTGTTGTAGAGTTCACTTGTATAGAGTCAATGTCTTTTCGATTTATTTCGCTATTTTTGTAGTGTGATTTGATAAAAACCAAAGTCACTTCTACCATCTCCCAAGTCTGATAAAGTGATATGGTTGTACCTAGATACGTCAGATAGGTTAAAGTCATTGGCGGAGAATTTCTACAAAAAAATAAGGTAATTTTTTTGCTCATATTTTTTTAAATTTTTCATTTTTTTAACTCCTTTCGGTGGGGACAACCTACTGATAAATTTTCCACATGTCAAGGTAGATCACCCTGTATATGTGAACTTGTAATGTGACAAAGAAAATTAATTTTTACTCTTATGCCCAAACCTGCGTATTAACCGGGCGACCGACGGTGAAATTTCTTAGTGACCTTTTTCGAAGGCACATTTTCTCCAAAACTTTTTTCTGTTCAGGTGTTTCTTTTGTCAATTTTGACCGGCCTATCAGTGTCATTAAAAAATACTTATACATATTCCTTTGAGCCGTGTCCTGTCTAGCCAATCAATGCTCCTTAATATCCCCATAAATCGTTCGCAGACGTAAGAGATGACACCGATCCAGGCGTAGTAATAACTTCATCGTCGATGACAGATGTGGCTGTTAGATAAGCCAACTCAAGCGCCACCATACACTTAAGATTTAATTTTCTTTCCGACACCCATCACAAATTACCGAACGTCGCCAAGATCCAATGCCTCCTAATGATGTCCTTGTCAAAATTACAATGTATTCGGCCGGTTGAAAAATTACACGTCACACAACGATTGATATGGTATAATATTTCGTTGAATTCATTAACTAATTTTCATCTCTTGGGGGGTTTTGTATCTGATGAAAGGCAAATAAGGTACATGTTAATCAGATCGCCGTAGAGGTGCCTGGTTCCCAGACAATGCCTAGTGTATTAGATTGTCTATTGCTCGCGGGGAATAAGATAACAGTCGATCGGGTTTAGCAATTATTATGTAATATGGTACAGGCGCTGGACATGACAGTTTATGCAAATAATTTTTGTAACGAATGAAAAATTGTATTAATCGTAGGGAGTCACATAGGTACCTAAATAACTTTTTTTCATACTTAGAAAATATTTGTTTATTTAAATTATTCTTCAAGCTATGAGGCATCAGCAAAAACTTCGATTTGCACACTACTTTCAATAGGCTTGTTGCACAAAATATAATTTTAGCATTTTTAGAATCTTTACTTGATACAAAACACAGTGTGTAAAGGATTTTTTCTTATTTTTTTCTTTTACAGACGGTATTCAACATTAAAGTTTGAATAAATCCGTTACGCGCGCAAACAACGCGTGACGTCATGTAACAGACGACAGCAACAGTGCTAGCGTACATTTTAAATTAATTCCATTCATGGACGTTGCCTTTGTAATAGCCTGATAGTGCGTAGAACCAGACCAGACCTTATAGTTTTTAAGTGAACAATTCTACATAAGAAATTGCTATTTACAATATTTTTTTGTGGTACAGAAATTTTTTATTTAAAAAAACTTGAGAAATCGTGTTTTTAACCATTTACACTGCCATATCTTCAAATCTAATTGAGCTATCGATCTTATTTCTTTTTAAATTCAAGTACACAAATAAGCGCTTCCGATGGTCTTTTTGTTTCTATCGATAATTGTTTATTATTTTCTTTAGACAACAATAAACTTATTACTCGACTATTACTTCGCTAAAAATGTACTCATATTTTGACTAAGCGACAAACTTTTTCATTTTTGAAAATTTTCAAATACACGCAGCGAGGCGATTAAAGCCAGGATACAGAAGTTTTTTATTTAAATCAGATCAATTAGATTTCAAGATATGGCGATGTTAATTTAAAAAAACACGAATCTTCTAAACAGTCAATTTCCTACAAAATCTACGCAAAAAAAATAAACGACACATTCCCAGGTTGACTTCGCTCCGAATCATTGCACTCGCAGAGATGCACTGTCGTCACTGTTATCTGTTACATGACGTCATGTCCAATATGAGTTTTTTCTCAGATTTGCCCCTTCTCCCGGATTTTATCGGTGATTTACTTTCTAGTTAGAATTTATGAAAACAGATTTGATGATGTTTAGTAACACAATTAATATATATAAATTAATTTAAAATATACGGCACATGCAACTAGCCTATTATGGTATTAAGTAAACGTAAAAGATATGAGAAATCCTATTATCAAATACCAAAAGCGCCGGGTATGCCGACAAAGGAATAAGCCGGCGGCGCGTACAAACGATTGGCAATAAAATAATAATCTTATATCCATTTCGCGTACTTATACCTTTGAATATTTTCTTTACGTAACAAGTATGCCAGGAGTATGCCAGGGTTCTTAGCAACGTTTCAAATTGAAATTCCGAGTTTTCCAGTTTTCCAAGACTCTCGGAAGTTTTTTCCAAGTCAAATAAAGACACACGGCATACTGTTTAATGAAATGTTTGAACATATGTTAAAAATTTTCACTTTCTCTGACTTTACGAAAATTTCTAAAATTCTCTGAATTTTTAGACAACTTCAATTTCCCTGATTTTTATTAAAAGAAATTTCGCACCTCTAAAATAATTTCCAGGGTCGTAAAATATTAAGTAAAAATGATCAGCATCACCTATGGAGTTTCATTGACCCTTAATGTTTTCTTTTACATTGCAATTTTGAGGGTATTTTTACTATTCTATAATATAAATGTGCTGTTTTCATTTTTCTGTGAGTGAGTGTATTACATGATGCATACCTGAATTAGAAAATTTAGTTGTAGCTAAAGTTCTGTACAACTATGTATAAAGATAGAAACAACTTCTTTTTATTTTTATATTTGATACGCGTCTTTTCACTGGGGCGGGTAAAAATAGAAAACTTATTGCAGTCACCTTAAGAGAAAGTGGATTCTCTGATAATAAACGATAGCTTAAATTAAACTTAATCTGGAGATTAAAGGTGAACTAATTATAATAACGCTTCGTAGAAATTTTGTATCTTACGCGGGTCGGACGTCGACGGCGTATTAATAAAAATTCGGAGTATATTTCTTAGAAGATTATTGGCATTGCACGTTTAGCCTTTTGCTAAAATATATATGTATCGACAAGTATCTTCAGTGGTTCTTCATAACATTAATGCAACAAACTATGACTCGGTAGTGCTACAGACGAAAAATAACGACAAAAGCTGGGATTACATAATTCTTCTTATTTTTTGCGGTTTTTGGTAGTAAAAAAATATAAAAAAGTTCTCAAAGCTACCGTGGTTTCAACACAAAACAAAATGGCGTCAAATTTGACATTTTTTTTTAAATAACTCCAATTAATATGGTCAGTTTATTATAAACATTCACTCGAAGAGGCAGTGACGTAACTAGACGTCATGGGGCCCCAGAGCAAAAAATTATTGGCCCTCGGTCTCGCACTGCCCCGGTTTGCCCTGCAGGTACGCCTCTGCGAAGAGGAGGTATTGGGAGATGTCAAATTGAACTAACACACACGCGCGCACACATGTATTTTTCACTACCATAAAGTAACACACACATATGTAATTTTTCACGACCTATAACGAATATAAAAGTATATTATTTATATTTCGCAGCCTGAAAAACACGAAACATTTTTGTATACCGTCCACTCTATATAATTTCACGTTAGGTTCTTAGATACATACACACTTATGGCTAGGTTTGTACTGAGCAATTGCGAAACTGCGATCTCGCATAGTCTACACTTTTTCAGTAAAAAAATATATAAAAGTACCGCCGGACACTGTACAGACGATCCAACTTGGTGAAGCCAACCTTGTCGGTACGCTTTGAAGATTGCTGGAATTCTAGCAGACCAGCTCTCTTTTACGAATGAGTTCAAAGGATGCCGACAATGTTGGCTCCAGCAAGTTGTATCATCTGTAGACCCCTTAATGTTGACACTCAGTCAGGGTCCAATGCCTTCAACACTGCAATTGCAAAAGAATCAAGTCTTCAGTACGTTTCACCAATATAGTAAATTTCCGATAAAAGTAGGTTACGTATTACTTCCACATCCACACCCCCCACTACCGATGTGGCATATCGTTTTATGAGTTGTTGGGTAGGCGATTTCAGATATCATATTATTAAAGTTTTATAAACAATTATTTCCACATAGTAGAGTGCAAATATTAAGACTTGTTTTTTTTTTCGTTGTGGGAGACTTGGATAGAACATAAGGATGTGGAAGTAGTGATTCCTTGGGTAGCGGTTTTAACATTTTAAAATGAAATAAAATTCACTTTATCACGTTGTGCACATTTGTGATGCACACGGTACATGGCAGTTTTATGCCATTAAGCCTTAAATTGTTTGTTATGTATGATTTTACTGAGAAAAAATGTTTTATGTTGCCAGCAGCTTATTGGGTTTTTATGTTTACTTATTATGAAAATAAACATAATAAGCACGCCACACATATAAAATAGAACAGGAAAGTGTGTGTTTGATTCAAAATTGTTTTTTATTTGAAGAATCATTGCCGTTTTAGGTTCAGTATCACCAAAAATACATTGTAGCTGGCAATGATGAATATTTCACCATTTCGTCGTTTTTCTGAATGTTTCAGTAGGTGTTTGCAATATAATATTATGTCCGTATGAGAGCCGCCTCTGGCGCCGCAATAAAATTCCGGAGCGTGAGACTGGCGCCTCAGAAAACAAATTGTTGACGCGTGCTTTCGCTGTGCGGCGGCGAATTTTTCTACAGGAACACTGACGCACTATATATCTTATTTTCATGTTCCCTTTTTGTGGCCTTACAACCAAAACGAATCTTTCGGTAGATTATTGGTAATTGTAGTTATCTCGCTCAAGAATTCAAAGCATGGCAACTATTTTGCCTTCCGCCAATATTTTAACATTACATATTTATGAATGCAAAATGTACAGTTATTTTAACACGGAAGGATGTGTACGTAACACTTCTGGTCGCTTAATTTTTGTTGTTCCATCGTTAATTTTTAAGGAAATCGTGAAACAATAGGAAGAGCGAATGTACCGTTTAAAAAACAATGTTCTGGAACGCTGCTTCAAAATAATTAACAGTATTGTGAAAGTCAGATAAACAAATACATGTATTCGATCTTTACTTGGGGGTCTTGAGAAAATCCACACATTGTCTACCGATAGGCTATGAATAATTATCAGCTAGGAAAAAGGTAACCAGTTTATTACACACTTTTACGTTGATACCAAGATATGAATGCCGTGCGAACGTACAGACAATCGGGTTTTAATTGTGAGAAAGAGTTAACAATGAAATACATGCAAATTAGTTGTAGGTACAGTAATAAGAAGAAAAACTTAGTGGAAAAAAATGTATATGTATAGGTCACATTAGGTTGTTAAAACAAGAAAAATACTAATATTTTATGTTCTAAATAATGTAGTTTATGTATAAAATGAAAAAAACTAAATTATTCAACAACATATACAGGGTGGACCATTAATAACAGGCCATAGTTCTAGGGTAGATTCTTTGTATCAAAATATGAGGATATAACCAAACATGCTTTAGTAAATTGTTGCTGTGAAAAAAGATACAGGGTGTCAAAATTGTAATTTTTTTTTGCTCAACTACCTCTTGACCGAACTTCTCCCAATTTGGTAAGGAGACATTGCTAAGAAACAATAATTTAGGTATGACATCACGCTAGCCCATGGATGAGCTATAACTGATGATGAATATGTTTTCTCTCTTTTTTTTATGAAACGTTGTGGAACTTTTGACTATAAAATCTCATGCAGGATTCATTTTTACGTAAAAAAAAGATACACTTGTATGCAATATGTGTGGGACACATAATTTCAAGTGATTGCCCCCTTGATATGTACCTATGGAAAGGTATGATGTAATTTACTTCCACATCCAGTGGAAGTATAGTAACGACAAAAAATTTTTTTTAAATTTTTATTGTTCAAATAGGCTTAAAATGTCATGAAACGTCGAGATTTTAAGTTTGAGAGAAAAAAAAATTTCTGTCTGTTGGTCTGTCTGTGTAACTTTTTTTTGTGCGCACGTTTACTCTGAAACCGTTTGAGATATTGACTTGAAATTTGGTGCACATATGTACTTTAACGAGATCTAGAACTAGATTATATTTTCATCTTGTTCCGTCGAAGGGTTGGGGGGTAAATTGGGGTAAATTTGGGGTAAATGGGTAAATCAAGTAGGTAAGAGTCTATAAAATTAGTATTTAGTATATACAAGAAAAGCTAAGGTCTCAAAAAAATTTTAAGCATTGGCCACCCCCATTACCAACCCCCACCCCCTTATTAAAGGGGATGAAAAAAAAATATGATTTAGTGTATGTACAAGAACCAGAAACCTCGGAACATTTTTTTTCTTCATCCACCCCCACTACCACTACCGCCCCCCTATCACAACCCCCACCCCACTACCGATGTGGGGTATCGTTTTATGGGTTTTTGGGGTAGAGGATTTCAAATATTATATTATTAAAGTTCCATAAATAATTATTTCCACATACAAAGTTTTTTCGTTGTGAGTGACTTGGATAGAGAATTGGATGTGGAAGTAGTGATTCCTTGGGCAGCGATTTTTTTATATACAGCTGATATTTCCCAATATTTCCGTGGTATTTCTCGTATTTCTATGGTATTTTTAGGTATTTCCTAATTTTTATTAGTATTTCCCAAATATTTCTGGTATTTCCAAAGTATTTCTTAGTAAAATGTACTGTGATTTCCGGAGTGAGATATAGACATGTAGGAAATTTAATATAATTTAATTTTGCATAGAAAAATTCGCGTACGACGCATCGTTTCCGAGTTATAAAGCGAAGAATCGAAAAATGGGGACCTTGATGATGTTCACATGGCTAGAAAATGCGCTTGCATTATGTATATAGCTCGATGTTGATCGGTACAAATTTCAGTGGCTCTTAGTATATATACCAAAATTTATTATCATTTGTTTATTTCATTTTTTTTCAGTTTTTTTGTCCAGTTTTTTTTCAGTACAAAAACTCCTCGTCATATTTTAAAATGTTGCTTTTGATTTTCGCAACAGTGAGACCGTTTTAGCGAGCATTTATCGACTCGCATATCACGGGAGATAAACCGGCTGTCGTAAAAATTAGCGTGGGATGCTTCGTATGCAGTCTGGGAAAAAGACGCAAGGTATAGGGATATAGTAATCACCGTAACTAAAACAAATATGAAATTATAATACATATTTACATCTTCCCATGACCCGATATAGTCCGGGAGACTGAACATTTTTTAATGAGACATGGCTGAAATTTTGTGTACTAATAGAGAATTGTATATAGAACAAAACTAAATCAGGGTTCCCACTAGCATCGGAATTTTGAATTCCCTGACTTTCCAGGAACAAAATTTTTATTTTCCAGAACCAAAACCTAAAATTAAGACTAAAACATTTAGTATATAAATTTTTGTTCCAGCCAAATAGGGTAAATTAGAGGGAAAAAAACTGATACTTTTTGAAACTTGGACGACGCCCAAAATTTTGTACAGCAATTTATTTCGTTTTGGGTTGTTCTGTTCTCGTGGTTTTAAGAATAAAAATAGTGGTGGTTTGTTTTAAATGTGAGAAAGTATTCTGCAGACAGTCAACCTTTAGTCGGTACAACTGAAAAGTGCATAAGCAAATAGGACATAATTATAATTATATCGAATATGCAGTGCTCTAAAGACAAACTTGTATAATTGTATTTCAACTTTTCTGTTACCGATTTGTTTGCATTTGAAGGAATGACTACATTATATCAGGTAAAACAGTTAATATTTTAGATAGTTTGGTACAATACAACTATTCTTTTTTCTAGATTTCAGTGCTTAGCTTGCAAAATGAAAAGCAAAGTGAAGTTCAGTAACTGAACGACTTGATTTAGATTGTATTCAGTGTTCCTGAATGCATTCACTCAATGGTAGTTGTAAAAATGGTTTACCCCACCAATGAACGAAGTTAAGTTGATAAATGACGAAGTAGCCATTTGGAATAAGAAAAAAACATGTTTTATGTGATGTGTTTTATGTTAATATATTTACCCAAATAAAAAATTAAGTGTCTATGACCAACTAACCGGAAGATTAATTATTTTACCTGAAATGTTTTTAAATTCCAAATTCACCGAATCCGTGATGTGATCATTTTTTTTGTTTCAAATTCAAACGGAAATCGTTATTAAAGTTAATATACAATTTGCACCATAATCACAGATCTTTTGGGCACTGCATATTCAATATAAATACAGATTTGTTTATTTATGCACAATTCTGTTGTGCCGATTTAACGTTGACTGGTTGGGGAATACTTTCTCACATTCAAAACAAAACACACCCATTTTTATTGTTAAAATACTGTAATATGTTGCAACCCCTTAAGATTTAAGGTTATGTTAGTTGCACTGAAAAGTAGGCACAGAATTCAGTAGTTCGGATGTCTGAATGTGGAAAGAACTTACTAGAAGGTCTAGAGTGATGACATATCTATCTGTTCTGGAACTGTCTAGAGTATGGTGACGTCATCAGAGAAGCTTCTAGATCTGTCATCTTTAGGTATATAAGGCATGGAGTAAACCAAAAGGGAAGAAGTTAGTGCAGTACTAATTGCCAGTTGAAATGGTCAGAAGTAAACACAGTGATAAAGTTCAGTTTAGATAGCAAGAGTAGTAAGATCAGAAGAGAGTAAAGTGATCAAGTAGTACACAGTGTGTTATTAGCCAAGTAGTTATTGTTGTAATTAAGTAAGTTAATAAATTAGTGTTTAGTGCTACCCTGGTTGTTATAATTTCCGAACCCACGATACAGGATGTTTACAAAAAGGGTGTAAGCACGTCACAATACAATAGAGAGTTAAACGAATAAACCTCAAACTCACAAAACAACAAATTACAGCCAGAAAAGTTTGAGGCACGTTTGAGGTTAGAAACAGAAGTGACGTCACGACACGAGATGCTCAATTTATCTCCTTTTCTAACTTTGCAATTTTGAAGACTACAAAATTATTTTAACCTATATTGGTCCCTTTTAACTTTAAAGTCACTAATATAAGTTTTAACACTTTGACTGAAGGGAAAATCTTAGCGAGCTTTAAATATTGGGAAAGAATACTTTGAAGTCGCGCGGTACTATGTTCGCCATATTTTTCAACCAGCTATAAGAAGCCATTTTATAATGAAATTTTAATAAGTGATTAATTGAAAAAAAAATCATTAATATAGGGTTGTTTAACGGATATCAAGTACAATATTATCATATTTTGTACTCCAGGAAAGTACTGCAGAGCAAATGTATAGTACAAATATTTTTAAAATACATTTAAGCTAAAAAAAAATTTTTTTTCTTTAAAAACGTAAAATACTTTAATATTCCGTAATTACGTAATTCTGACTAAGGTGCTGCTTGGGTATTTTTTAAATGATGGCGGAAATTCCAGGATTTTACTTTTATTCCTTTTATTCAGTGACTTTTCCAAGTTATTTCAGGTTGGTGGGAATTTTTGAAAATTTTTCTTATTTTTAGTTATGGACTTAAGCAAAGGCTTGAAGGTTGTCAAGTTAGTTTCAGCATTATCGGATGTTCTCTGGTTTTACTATTGGAATTAGTTCAATGTATTTCGTCCATTTCTTAAGGTTACGTTAAGGTTACGTTTATTTAAACAAAAAAACCTCTAATTCGTTAAGATTTGCTGAGTAGGCTGCTGTCTCAAAAAGGTCCAAAAAATAACAAAATGCGGCACGCAATGCTAGCTTTGCTCTAAATACAATCCTCTATCGGTGTGCAAAATTCCAGCCTATGCTTATCAGTAAAAAAACATGTCTCCCGGACTAATATAACACAGTTGACCATACACAACTGAAAATGTCAACTGAGTTCTCATGGCTTCTCCCATCTACGGCTTGACCAATAATAATGGAGCATGTGTCGTAAAACGATAATAAACACGGTGAAACTTTGCGTTTAGTTTCAGCAAATTCAAGTTGATATATTTACAGTAAACCTGTCGTGATTGGAGATGGGTTAGGCATCTTAATTGATAATCACACTGCTGCATTCCTAGGTTATCTTAACGATACTTTTACCCTATACATCAACCCTTGCCGCACATTCCTCATTTATCTTTGTAACAAATGAGCCTACGTGATAACGATAACGCTGCCAATAAATTTAAGACATTTCGAAATCTCGAGCTGGGTATACAGTGATGTGAAAAGAAAAAACTTGGTATCTGTATTTTATGATAAACTTTTATAATCATTTGAAGTGGCACTTAGATACGTGTTAGGCATGTAAACACCAGGAGTATCCTCAAACTCAATTAAAAAATTATTTTCTCCTGTCTTTATTTTAGTAATGAAAAAATAAAATGTTCTCTAAATACTAGAAGGCTTTGAAATTGTTTCAACTATCGCTTTTGTCCAAGGATTTTAAACATCGAGTCAATCTTCTCTAAACGATTTCTGTAAACACAACATTTTTTATTATAGCAGAAACAAATGGATTGTTTAAAGTAAATTTTTCCAATACCGAACCAAAATATTTAAAGATACTTCAACGCTAATATAAAATATATGTATTTAAATACGGTAAACAGTACGTGGGTGAGACACCTAGACTTTTTAATGTTGTAGTCTGAAAATAAAAAACTTTCTCTTCCAAATGTTGTATCTAGGTATAAACGTCTATAACTTAGTGTTATTTTTGATGTCGAGTTACTTACAGGCAAGAATGAAGGTAAAAACAAATACGTGTGTTATCTTTTTATATTAATATTAAAACCTTGGTTGGCCTATTCATGTCTATTTCAAAATATACATCTCTGGGGAAAATATGTGATTTTAATATTTTTTATTATGTGGGGGCACCCAACATAAGTTTAAATTTGAGTTTTCGGGGTCGGGGGTGGACCCATTTGGCCGCCATCTTAAAAATAAGGGTGCAAATGGTTTTTTTTTAATATATCTTGAAAACTATAACTTCCACAAAAGTAATGTACAGAGGTTTTGTAGATAATATTATCTACAACTTTTATTTTTGTTGCAACTTCGATAATTAAGAAGATATAAGCAAAAATTAATGAAAATTTAGGGGATGAAACACTATTAAGTATCGTTAATAACTTTGTTTCTATTAATTTTATGCAAAAAATGCATCAGGGCTTTTTTATGGAACATTTTATATCAAATAATTTGACTCTATATTTGCCGAAAGAAAGAAAGTCATTGAGTAAAAACTTTGTTAAATAAAATTTTCAATAAAAATGTAAAAAAAAAGGTAGTTTGCATAAAGTCAAGTTTCATGTTTTCTAATTTTTAGAATACCCTGTATAATTTATCTTAAGTTTGACAACTGTTGACTTCTTAAAACAAGCAAAACTTTTTATAAAGAATAACTACCCAATGCTAATTAAATTTAGAAACACAGGGAGAATGAAAGATAGAAGAGGAAGAAAAAAGGAAGAGGAAGACCAACTATTTTGACCTCAGAAAACAATTCCCAGAATGAAAATCATGTGTCTAATTAACCAGAAAGAAAAATGTTTTCAAATTTTGAAGAGACTTTTATCGCAACGGTGTCGATATTAAATGTAAAGATTTGAATCATGCCATTTTTTAAATGGAAACAAATCTTCTGTAATACCTTCACATTTTTATTATGCCACAAAATGTTGGTAGCATCAGTAAGGGGCGTAAAACTTCCCGATATATTGAAGATACCAAGTCATTAATTTATAGCAAAAAGAGAACTGGGCCTAGAACAGGCCCTTGTGGAACTTCGGCACTTAAGTTAGCTTTATTAGAGTCTATATATCTCAAGACTTTGCCATTTGATGTTTATGAACATATGAGCACACCTCAAGAATGTGTAGACCAGCAACTGTCAAAATTTTTAAATGTTTAAAGGAATCACAGCAACTCTCTCTGTAATTTAAATTTAATAAAATACGAATTGCATATTTCTGTAATACCCTAGTCACGTTACAACTATTGCCCCAATTTACAATTCCGTACCTAAGATGCGAATGAAAATTAGCATAGAGTAGAGTACTTTAAGAATTTCCTGCTACAATGTTTTGACATAAATTTTAGACCATACCAATTTGTTCTTAGCTTTATACATAATCGATATGTTGAGTCCATTGTAAGTGTTTATCAAAAGTAACACCTAAGAGTATACTATCAATACAAGTTTATATTTCCCAGTCAGCACCATTAAAGTGTTAGGCTCTCGGAATTATTATTCAATGAAAATTGTATTGAAACTGTCTTTATTTTATTTAGAATTAGGTTATTATTTTGAGACCAATGTATGATTTCTTGATAAACTCTTTCAGTGGTTACTTTTGCTACAATTAGGTTGTTGTCGGTAACTAGAATGTTTGTGTCATCAGCATAACATATTACATGAACATTTGGTATTTTTTGTAGATGACTAACCACATCGTTAGCAAATATTATACATAAAAGTGGTCCCAAAATTGACCCCCGTGGAACTCCTTGTTTAATATCACAAATATTACTTTCAACTTCACCGGCCATTTTTACAATTTGTGTCCTGTTGTCTAAATAGGAGGAAAATATTTGTAAAGCAGTTCCTCGAATACCGTACCGTGTTAGTTTGGCCTTAAGCAGCTGATGGTCTACCAAATCAAAAGCTCGTGAGAAATCTACGAAAAGACCCACAATTGATTTCTTGCTGTCTAAAGCTTTAATGATTTTGTCTAACTAACCAGAAAGAAAAATATTTTCAAATTTTGAAGTGACTTTTATTTTTTATGGCAATGGTGTCTACATTAACTGTAAAAAAAATTTGAATTATGCCATTTTTTAAAAATAATTATCAAACAAATCTTCTGTAATACCTTCACATTTCTATTATGCCACAAAATTTTGGTGGCATCAGTAAGGGGCGTAAAACTTCCCGATATATTGAAGATACCAAGTCATTAATATATAGCAAAAAGAGAACTGGACCTAGGAGAGGCTCTTGTGGAACTTAAGTTTGTTTTATTAGAGTGTATATCTCAAGATTTTACTATTTGATTCCGGTCTTTAAAGTAGGATATCCAAGCAAGTGAGGTTCTCACTAAACAAGAAAGCTACAATGCTCAAGTTCTATGCACCAAGGTCATACAAGCACAAAACCTGTGTTACAGTCAATGTTTAATCAAACACAATAAATTTTATTCAAACCATTCATAATTCATATGCTGAAATATTAAAAAATCGAATCGGTTGTTAGAAACTCGGGTGTACTATGTATGCGGGGCTACGGCCAGCTGATCGATAGTATACGAACGAAACTTTGCGTGTTCAGGGGCATTTTCCGTTGTTACTGCCGGGAGCTTAATTTTACAAACTAGTACAGCCACTATATAGATAATATTGGGTATTTTGGTTGCCGTAATGTACTGAAGCATAAATACCAAGCCATTATAAATGAGTACACGTATGGGGTGCAGTAACAGCGTCATTTTATGTTGAATTTAAGTTAGAAATTATTCATTATTGAATATGACAAGGTAGACAAATCAGTTGAAATATTTACCTACATGAAATGACTTTTCAATACTAAATAATCACCTCCCCATTGATTATGAGGAAAAAGACGTTTTCCATAGAGCTGAGTGGTAGTAGAGTTTGTACTTGTTGCAAGACGAAGTTGGAAACAAAAATTGAAGACTCCATCTACTTAATGAGTGCCATACGGCTGCTATACTTGGCTAAACGTGCCAATCTGCATCCGAGCGAAATGTAAACTTTCCAGGATGTTATTCTATATACTTTCACGAACTCATTAAAAAAATTATTCATTTTGCAAGTTTTTGGAGGTAAATACCTTCATCGACTGGGTTATATTGGTGGCCAATACGGATAAAATTTTATTTCAAAGCAAAAACCGCGTCGAGGCAAAAACCTACAACAAAAATAGTTACCTACTACAATGACAGCGCAAAGCGAGATGTTATAATTACTCAGTTACTCAACTCTGAATTGAAATCACACAAAAACGTTAAAAGGCGTGAAAAAAAGAAACACTTCTAACAAAATGCAAAGTGGACAGCGGTAAGTAGAGCCTGGGAATCATGGTGCCAATAAACGAATCAAACATCGAGGTTAACAATTGCTGTACGGTAAATTAAAGTGATACTATAACAAATCAGTTGTTTGTCTTCTACAAATTGTGCTATGGAGTGCCTCATTCTCACGTAACCGATTAGTTCGACTGGACACCGGCGCTGAAGGTGCAGACAAAGTGGGCCACGAATCTCATGGATTCACTCAACCAAAGTCGGCGCTTGACCCGAAGGCGAGACCAGTCGCGAAATCAATTTTCCAAGCTTTTCAACACAGTTCCTATTATTTCTTAATTGGATTTACAAATTAGTGTTAAATTTCAGTTTATCGTGTACGTACATTTGGGTTTAAATTCAATAAAAATCGAATTCTCGGGTATTGTCGACTGTGAGATTAGGTATATTGTTAATAGTCTGAGGATGGTCAAGTAGAATATGCCCAAAACGCGACGATGACGCCGAATCGAATTGTTATTTTTGAGCTTCACATTTGTACTTTACTTTCAAGTCCTATTATTACGATTTAAGGTGAGCAAAAATTGAATTTTATGATAAAAGATTCAAAATTTCGTTAGAACTGCATTAAAATTGGTAATAAAGTATTTTAGGAGTAACTGATACCCAATCTGATGACGAATTCAATATACCTAGTTGCCATGTTTGCAGATTTACATTAAATTTTTCAGGCATCTCTGCTTAAAAATTCAAGTTTTTTAAGTGTGAAATTAGTTATTTTTGGAACAAGTACCTAAAATCATGTTTTTTGGGACGAATAGCCGATGAGTTTCAAAAAACTGATTTTAGATTTTTTTTTTCAGTTTTTGACACCTAATAATTTAGTAGTTTTTAAAATTAGACTAAATTTGCTACAAAATGGTACCAATTTATAGCAAATTTAGTCTACTTTTAAAAAATACTGAATTATTTTTGCTAAAAAAGTAGGCAAAATCGACAACTGAAAAAAAAAAACAAAAATCTCGCAGTTTTTTGGATTTTTGAGCAAGACCCGGAGGTCTGCCGAGGTCGTAAACTTGGATTTAACATTATTTTTTGTTAATCCGGTACAACATATTAAAAAAGCATAGATACCTGATTTGACGTCAGGTAGGATGTATAAAGTTACTGTATTAGTAATCGTGCGCACAAACAAAAATTACAGACAGACAGATTTTTTTTCGGTCAAACTTAAAATCTCGACGTTTCATGACATTCTAAGCCTACTTGCACAATACAAAATTTCAACTTTTTTTTTGCATTACTATACTTCCACTGGATGTGGAAGTAATAACGCAGTTTATATTTTGTATAAATTAACATAGGCAGTACAATAACAAACGAGAGTAAAATAAACTTCGACAATCTAATTCTAAAATAAAAAACACGGCTTATAAAATGAAATAAAATTTAAAAAAACCTTACTTACCCGCATACAAGATTGCAAAACATAACCACCTACTTAGTATAATTATTCGAGCATTAGCATTATTAATTTTATTTGGTAACATCTTAAAACACAAATTCCATTACTATTTTCGTTTACTGCAAGTTGTGAAACATTTAAAATTAATGCGATTTAAATCAAAATTAAAAAAAAAACGTGATTCAAATCGTAATTTGATTTAAATCAAGGCAACCCTAGGCGCGACACTTGAAACTAGTTTCCGAGATATGTTGATTGGAAGTGTCAAAGTCATTTACCATAATTAGACATTTTTATTTATTAAATTATTTTTAGTATCCATGATTTAAAAGTCTTATCTGCAAATCCAGTGCACTGACTCGTAGCCATAAAACACATTTTTTTTAATTTGTAAAAATCTACTTACTTAAGTGTCTTAAGAGCAGAACTCAGTATGAAAAACATAAACCGCGACACTGAGAAAATCCCGCAGGAAAGCTCTCCCATACATACCGGCGGGAGTACTACTTATAATGCTGCCAAACTCTCGCTGGCATCAGCTGTTCGCGTCGTCTGTCTCTGTTCACGCCCGTCGGCTTGCAGGTTAAAAAACAAATTCATAAACGAAAAAAAAAACAACTTTCGTGTTGGTGTACTGACAGACAAAACACGCATGTCGACCATGTCGTCTTGTGCTGTGGAAATATTCCTATAACTGGATACCTGATAATTATCCTCAATTGCTTACCTACTGTCTTTACTAAAACTATAGAGAAACAAAAGCTGAAAATAAATTCATTTACTAAAGGAATCTAGCGCCCGATGGATGCATTTTAAAGGTAGAGGTAAAGGGTGTGTAAAAACGAAAAACAGATTCTTACATAAAATTTTCTGGCACATAATTCGGAATAGTGAAATTAGCGAAAAAAACACTTTTGTCAAAGCAGGGAAAACATGAAAATACATATTTTTTACTTCCACATCCAGTGGAAGTATAACGACAAAAAAATTTTTAAAAATTTTTATTGTTCAAATAGGCTTAAAATGTCATGAAACGTCGAGATTTTAAGTTTGAGCGAAAAAAAATTTGTCTGTCGGTCTGTCTAACTTTTTTTGTGCGCACGTTTACTCTGGAACCGTTTAAGATATTGACTTGAAATTTGGTACACACACATATGTACTTTAACGAGTTCTGGGACTAGATTATATTTTCATCTTGCTCCGTCCAAGGGTTGGGGGGTAAATTTGGGGTAAATGGGTAAATCAAGCAGGGATGAGTTCATAAAATTGGTATTTAGTATATATAAGAGAAGCTAAGGTCTCAAAAAAATTTTTGGCATTAGCCACCCTCATTACCTCCCCCACCCCATTATTAAAGGGGATGGAAAAAAATGTGATTTAGTGTATGTACAAGAACCAGAAACCTTAAAATATTTTTTTACTTCATCCACCCCCACTACCACCCCCACCCCACTACCCATGTGGGGTATCGTTTTATGGGTTTTTGGGGTAAAATGATTTCAAATATTATGTTATTAAACTTATTTCCAAATACAAAGTTTTTTCGTTGTGAGTGACTTCGATAGAGAATCTGGATGTGGAAGTAGTGATTCCTTGGGCAGCGGTTTTTAATTCTAACTCGGCATTTGGTGCACTATTAGAGATATTGTTCTCAAATTTTATGAATATTATGTTCCTCTGGTATTCTTCTTGTTTACTGTGTGAAGCAAAATTTCTTTACCAGGTCATTTCTTTTATAATAAATGTATAAACTAGTACATGTCATGCGAAAAAGCATTGAAAAATATAGTAAGCCAGAAACTTTTTTATTATTAACGATGGAAGGGTGGTGTAGCGACAAAAAGTGAAGTTTAAAGGTCAAGGAAGTTTTTGAAATCGACATTTCTTTTTGTTGCTGTTTAACTGCAAAAAATTGTTACCCCGCGCCTGCAACATGGAGTTTCGTTTGATAGCTGGGACTTAATATGCCTGCTCGAGAGATATACGGAATTCCATTGGAGACGAAATATATTGTTGCTTCGCAAAGAATTAATTTATTGAAAAAGCACACAAATTATTTTGTTTAATGTCATTACTAGATCAGATAAGTGTTTATGCAAAATCAAGAATTAAAAAGTTTCTCCTCTACCGGGCTCCATCCGTGGACACACGGTATATTCTCATGATTTTTTTAAATTTGTGCAAATAAATGTTTTTTTCTCTAATTTCGCAACTTCGAATGAATTGGCGAACTCGAAATTCGAATCCTGCAAAAATTTTTATACTAGAACCTGGTTTTCGTTTTTGTATAACCCAAACAATTTGTATTCAACTTTACCGATTACAATTATAAAATCAGTTATTTCTATTTGTCCTACCGGCTGGAGACGTGGCGCAATGCAAATTACAGGTGTTTCTTTCAAGGTTGGATGTGTTGCATCCGGTTCGAAGGACCAACGATGTGATCGTCCAGCGAAACTGACCTAAACAATTTGTATTCAACTTTGCCGATTGCAATTATATATGATCCAGGTCACCTTTAATATAACAAATATCACAATTCTCTGTAGGCATAACATTTATTTATTTTTTTTGTACCAATGAGTGCTTTTACTCACACAAAATGAACCTTTTTCCCCATAGCTAAAACGTTGTATAGTGGTTTCTTATTTTTAGATTAAAAGAGTTAGTTTTGGTGTTGAAGGATATATTCTAATGAGAATAATACTGGTAGAGAATCTAATTTAAATTTCTTTTATTTGACCTTATTATTTTTAATTTATTGTTTGATCTAGGAGCACACACTTTGAGGTGGTCCTTCGACCATAAGTGCAAATCTATCCGAACAGACGAGCTAGGCGATACAAGTAATAAACAACACTGTTGCAGACGATTAATGTATGAATGTTGTGAGCGTCTGTCATTTTATTTTGGTTAAAATCAATCGGATGAGTTTGGCGTGGCGTAAAAGATTAATACCCGCGATGGTCGAGCATTGATGCATTTGCATAGGCATCTACGCGATTCCAGATGCCGCATTTTACGACCGTTATTACAACGTACCACGGCCTGCTATAATATGTATGGTTACGTTATAGGCAGCGATTAAATACCTATTATTATCAGGTATCGAGTTATAGCAGAGTGCTCGCGCTCAAATATACGCATGAAAATAAGTTCTGCGTAATTGTGGATCTACGGTCTCGAAATCGACAAGGGGAATCAACTAAAGGTTATACAAAAACGAAAACCAGGTTCCTGTGTAAAATTTTTTGCAGGATTCGAAGTTGCGAAATTTGAGAAAAAAGCATTTATTTGCACAAATTAAAAAAAAAAACTATGAGAATATACCGTGTGTCCACGGATGGAGCCCGGTAGAGGAGAAACTTTTTAATTCTTGATTTTGCATAAACACTTATCTGATCTAGTAATGACATTAAACAAAATAATTTGTGTGCTTTTTCAGTAAATTAATTAGGTCAGTTTGGAGGAACGATTACATCATTGGTCCTTCGAACCGGATGCAACACATCCATCCTTGAATGACGCGGGTAATTTGCACTGCGCCACGTCTCCAGCCGGAAGGATAAACACAAATACCTGAATTTATAACCGCAATCGGTAAAGTTGAATATAAATTGTTTTGAAGGTTAGTTTCGCTGAACGACCACATCATTGGTCCTTCGAACCGGATACAACACATCCAACCTTGAAAGAAACGCCTGTAATTTGCATTTCTCCAGCCAGTAGGATAAATACAAATAACTAAAGTTATAATTTTAATCGGTAAAGTTGAATACAAATTGTTTACAAGGTCAGTTTCGCTGAACGACCACATCATTGGTCCTTCGAACAGAATGCAATACATCTATCCTTGAAAGAAGCGCCGGTAATTTGCATTGCGCCACGTCTCCAGCCGGAAGGAAAAATACAAATAACTGAATTTATAATTGTAATCGGTAAAGTTGAATATAAATTGTTTAGGTCAGTTTCACTGAACGACCACATCACTGGTCCTTCTAACAGGATGCACCACATCTGTTCTTGAGAGAAGTGCCGGTAATTTGCATTGCGCCACGTCTCCAGCCAGAAGAATAAATACAAATAACTGAATTTATAACTGCAATGGGCAAAGCTGAACATAAATTGTTTAGAAGGTGAGTTTCGCTGAACGACTGCATCATTGGTCCTTCGAACCGGATGCAACACATCCTTCCTTGAAATACAAATAATTGAATTTATCATTACCGGCACGATAACAGCGGGCTAACTCGTGTTGGTGGCGAGCATCGTTTGGTCACACTGTCTATCATGTACTGGATTCGATCCCCAGCTCCGACACTGGTAATGTCGGTGGGTAACTGGTGTTGACCGTGTTTTTTGATTTTAGATTTGGGGGGTTGTCTATGTGTGGCATGTTTATAATTACGAATATGCAGCAAATGATAATTTTCGACGGTATCTGTTTAATTACCCTGTGTGGAAACAATGACAGCGAGTGCGTTAGCACTGAACTTAAGTGCCGGTCATAAAAAGAGTATGTAAAGTACCACTAAATAGAGATCATCGGCTGACTCAAGCAGTTTATTAATAGAAGGAACATCTCGGGCGGACCCCCAGTGGATAGCACGGTGCACTGACACTATCGTGCATTTTTAGGACTGACTGCCAAGAAATCAGCTGATTTTAGAATTCGATTATTTATCGCCGACCGGATTCACAGTTTAGGCGCTTTCCGTACTGCGCGTCGACCTAACCTCGACTTTTTCCTCGAGTGTCTTGCCAGAAATTAGAAATACCACCGGGAATAGGTGTTTCCTGAATTTATTTCAGTACGCACATAAAATGTACCTACTTAGGGAACGCAGCGCACTTTTTATCGGGATCAGTCTGCGTTTTGGTTTGGATATGTTGATACAAAAGGTTTGAAATATACCAGGTTAAGTAAACGTGTAAACAATCAGAGCTGAACAGTAATTATTTAATAAGTGTTAAAATTACTAATCTAATTACTCATTTTGTAATGGTAATGACTAATGACTATATTCCGTGATTTAGACGCGCAATGAGTAATTTATGTTCTTATTCAAAACTAATTGGAAATTGCTTTTCATCATTACTTTATTTTTTAGATTGATTACATTACTATAAAAGTAATTGCATTACTTTTAGGGTGATTTCATTACAAAAGTAATGTCAATATTCTGAAGTACATTACCAACTGAAAGCTCCTCCATTTTCTTTGTACAAATAAAAGAGACAGCACCCACAGTGGACTGGAAATCAATGCTAAAACTTTGGAATATTCAATAAGTTTACTGAGATAGTTGAACGGCTCAATTCGAAAGATTCTTCGATTTTAAGAAAGCCAAGATGATACCAAGTTATATACAAGTGAAGACATAGTTAAAAACAATGGTTAAAATCAAAATTGAATTGAAATTGCTTAAATATTTGGAAAATAAAAGAATACATTTGGAAATGCTGGATAATTATTCTTTAGTAAAAGAAATTTGTATTATTTCTTTAGATAAAAAAAAAAGTAATACGGATACCGAAGTAATTAGAAAAGTAATGTATATTTTATTTAAAAGTAATCGGTAATGGGTAATTAACTACTTTAAGGCCCGGTACTTTCATCTATAGGTAGTGATATTTAATCTGCAGAATAAGGTTTATTCTGGAGTTAAGCAAAAAATCGGTATTTTCACCTACGAATAGTGATATCCACCAGATAAATAAATATGCCTTATCCCTAGGGAACAACCCTAGATATAAGTAGTTTTGATAAATTCTCCCTGACTTTTTCATAAATTTATAAATTCCCTGACTTTTACAAAAAGTATACACTCTGTTTAAACAACTGTTTAAAACACAGTTTAAAACACATTGCGATGTTTTATACAAATGTATTATTTTGGAGTTTGTAGAAAAACAGGAAAAATACCGATGATGGTCCATTCCGACCAGATCAGGTTCATAGTTAACTCACGATGGTATACGATAGTGTCACATGCATTAAATTAAGCATTTTATTTGTGGAGTGCTGTACAATCCGTTTAAAAGCGCCATCTGGTATCAAATAGTAGTAACAGATATAATAACTTGGTTCCATTTAATTTTAGTTGGATAGAGTTTTAATCGTTTTAAACATACCATTTAGAACATTAAAAAAAAACTGTTTAAAGAAAAAAAAACAGATTTTTGGTTAAAAGGAATAAAAACTGTTTTTTTTCCAACCATATTTCACTCCTTGGTTAAAATTTGAAGAGTTGGATGTCTTCCTTTATTTAAGACAGTTTAGGGCAGTTCAAAGTAAAAAAATTAGCATCTTTCTTAAAAAATTTGACGTCTGTTAAAAAATGCACGTCATTGCTTGTGAGAAATATCGGCTGTTAACCTTAAAAATTAAAATCAAGCACGGAAGACCACCTGATAAGAAAATTCAATATTGACACATACATGTGCTCATAACAAAATATCCTGTGCAAAAATGGTGATCTATACATTGTCGGTCGATCGTTGTTACTGCTGTCGATGTATAATTATTGCATTTAATAGTTTTTCACCTGGTGAAAAGCACAATTTCATCCGAAAAAGATATATTTGCAAATTTTAAAAATAAATGAAAATTTCGTAAGAAAGCTGAGGAAATTTCATTTGAAACCATATACACCCTTACAAAAATAATACAATTATAACTTTTTTTTTTTTGACAAGGTGCAATCGGAGATGTACTGGATAGCTGTGTATTTTTTAAATATTTTTAATAGTAGTGTTTTTAATAGTAGTTTTTCTTGCAAATTAAGTTGCAGAAAAAGCTAATTCAAATTTTAAGTCAACCGTGGGATTCAAAAATGGATTTCTCAATGATTTTCAGTTGCAAAAAATTGTTAATCTATTATTATGAAATTGTTGATAACACTTTAATTTTTTCTTCGAATAATTATATTTTTTTCTTCTAGACAATGAAAATAGGGCCCGGTTTGCATTATTAACAGAAATTCGAGAAAGGTGTACATGCCTTAATTACTTCCACATCCAGTGGAAGTACAGACAAAAAAAATTTTTATTGTTCATATTTGAACAATTTTAAAATTTTTTTAAAAAATTTGTATTGTTCAAATAGGCTTAGAATGTCATGAAACGTCGAGATTATAAGTTTGAGCAAAAAAATTTTCTGTCTGTTTATCGGTCTGTCTGTCTAACTTTCTGTGAGTACGACTACACTGGAACCGTTTAAGATATTGACTTGAAATTTGGTACACGTATGTATTTTAACGAAATCTAGAACTAGATTATATTTTCATCTCATTCCGTCGAAGGGTTGGGGGGTAAATTGGCAAATCAAGCAGGTAAGAGTTCAAAAAATTGGTATTTAGTAAATAGAAGAGCTACTGTCTCAAAAAAACTTTTGGCGTTAACCACCCCCATTACTATCCCCACTCCATTATAAAAGAGGATGAAAAAAATAGTGATTTAGTGCATGTACAAGAACCAAATACCTCAAAATATCACTACCTCCACCCCACTACCGATGTGGGATATCGTTTTATGGGTTTTTGGGGTAGATGATTTCAAATATTATATCACTAAAGTTCCATAGACAATTATATCCACATACAAAATTTTTTTGTTGTGAGACTTACTTGGGAATCAAATCTGGACGAGGAAGTAGTGATTCCTTGGGCAGCGGTTTTTTGACGATATAGTACCTAGGTATTCGGTACTTGACTTCAATATAAAAGGAATATAAGTGTAATTACTTCCACGTCCAGTGGAAGTATAGTAACGACAAAAAAATTTTTATTGTCCAAATAGGCTTAAAATGTCATGAAACGTCGAGATTTTAAGTTTGAGCGAAAAAAAAATTTCTGTCTATCTGTCGGTCTGTCTGTCTGTCGGTCTGTCTGTCTGTAACTTTTTTTTGTGCGCACGTTTACTCTGAAACCGTTTAAGATATTGACTTGAAATTTGGTACACATATGTACTTTAACGAGATCTAGAACTAGATTATATTTTCATCTTGTTCCGTCGAAGGGTTGGGGGGTAAATTTGGGGTAAATTGGTAAATCAAGCAGGTAAGAGTCCGTGAAATTAGTATTTAGTATATACAAGAGAAGCTGAGGTCTGAAAAAAATTTTTGGCATTAGCCACCCCCATTACCACCCCCACCTCCTTATTAAAGGGGATGAAAAAAAAATGTGATTTAGTGCATGTACAGGGACCAGAAACCTCAAAATATTTTTTTACTTCATCCACCCCCCACTACCACCCTCCTATCACCACCCCCACCCCACTACCGATGTGGGGTATCGTTATATGGGTTTTTGGGGTAGAGGATTTCAAATATTATATTATTAAAGTTCCATAAACAAATATTTTCACATACAAAGTTTTTTCGTTGTGAGTGACTTGGATAGAGAATCTGGATGTGGAAGTAGTGATTCCTTGGGCAGCGGTTTTTTCTGTTTTTCAGCTCGGAAGTGGCCATTTTATGTTCGTCATTCTTTTCTTTTTCAAAATTTGAACTTCATATTCATAATCAGCAACTCAAAAAAACACTACAGGTAACAGTATTTAAATATGTTATTTACAAAAACTATTAATTATAATATGTTTTAAATACCCACTTTTTTATAAGCAATTCGTCATAACTTCATTATTTTCAGAGATGAGAAAAGGAAACTTTCCAATGAAAGTCGAGATTTTGAGTTTGAGCAAAAAATGTTCTGTCTGTCGGTCTGTAACTTTTTTGTGTGCACACGATTACTATGGAACCGTTTAAGATGTTGAGTTGATAATTTGTACATGTATTTTAACGTATTCCGTTGAGGGTTAGAGAGTAAATTGGGGTAAATAGGTAAATCAAGCAAGTAAGAGTCCATAAAATTGGTATTTAGTATATATAAGAGAAGCTAAGGCTATACAATTTTGATTCAGTGTGTGTTTACAAGAACCAAAGGCCTCGATTTTATTTTTTACTTCATCCACCCTTACCACTACCCCACCCCATTATTGATGTGGCATATTGTTTTATGGGTTTTTGGGTATACGATTTTAAATATTATATTATTAAAGGTCCATAAATAAACAATTATTTCCATATAGTGGAGTGCAAATATAGTATCAAAATTGTTTTCCTTGTAAAAGAAGAAAATCTGGATGTGGAAGTAGTCGTTTCTTAGGCAGCGGTTTTTATTTAAGCAACTGAAAAATTAAGCTTTTTTGACTTTTATATTTGAGCAAAAACAGAAGGATACAAAAGGTTTCATTCAAACCCATTCACTATAATTGGATTTATACGTTTGGGGCATTTGCAGACTGGACTAAGAGAAGGATACAGACACATAACATACTAGATTTGTATCAGTACTTTATTTCTTTCAATTGAGTGATAGTAGTATCCCTACACAAGTATTAGTAAAAAATTAAAAAAAAAAAAAAATTTCTATAAAAATATCTATTTTACATACCAAAAATTTAATATTTTAATATTGCAAGTATTTTTATTTTATTGTAGTCCTGAAGATAAAAAAATTAATCGAAACGTCATGCCGAAATAACCATCTTTTATTTTTATCAGATATGCCGACTATTTTTTGACTGCGGCCAGTTCTAAGCCGTTTGTTTTATCATTTTTCCTTCATAGTTTTGTGAGGCGTGTCCTGCTAGCTTGATCTCAAGTTGGTAGTCACACGATTTTTTTTTTAAATAAGCCGCGGCAAAAAGTCGGATTCCGCGGATAATTTCCGGCAAATTGTCCAACTGCTAATTTTTTGGTACGTAAAAGTTACTACCATGCCAACTTAAGGAACGTCTTTATTTCCTTCGTTCGAACGTTACCTTGGCTATAACCCGGCGCCAGAACTCCATCATCTGGCGGACAACTCCGAGCGTCCCAGGCGATCGATATGGGCCAAACGAGCCCTGATAAGGATCAACAGCGCGGCGGTGGTGGCGGATATTTTGTACACTGTGTGTTCGGCGGACTGGGTTAGTTATGACCTGGGTAGCGGTGCCGTGGGCGCGCGTGGGCTCGTATTGGCCCACGCCGGTCGAGGTTCCCACGACTACGAACCTTGTCTCTGCTTTTATTTGCACCACAACTTGAGGTTAATGTCATTACACGCGTCTGCCAGAGGCGGGTGCCCGGGGGGGTGGAGAGGGAGGCTCTAAATTTATAATAAATAAAAAACTTGTTAATACCAGTAATTGAACATATATAATTTATTCATTACAGATTGAAAAAATTCGCGGAAAAAAATATAAGAACTATTTAAGAACGCCTGCATTAGAGTCTTTCACTAAAAACATTACAAGAACCGTAAAAGTTATGAAAAAAAAAAAAAAATAGGCATAAATAAAAACGTAGAGATTTAAAGAATCCCCGCTTATTATGCAATTTCGATCAAATTAAATAAATATTTAACATGTTGCAGATTTCGAATTTCTGATCAAAAGTTCTATTGGATACAATTCTACCCTACGTCTAATTTCCGAAATACAGCCCAAAAAAGTTACAAGCGGTCAAAGAACAATGTTAAAAAGGGCTTTTGGCCCATCCGTGGAAAAGTGTGGAAGCCACCTTTTTTTTATCAATTTTGGGGTGCTGAAAACGAATCCGTCGTTTTGGCAAAAAATCTCGGGGAACACATGAAAAAACAACTCTTATTTGGGTGCCATAAAGTGAAGATTCTCATTTTCCCACCCAAAAATCATTTAAATAAATAAAAACATCGGGAAGACCGTAAAAAACAACCCTTATTTGGCATTAAAATTGATATTAGAACTTGCAACAAAAAGTTATTCTTTAGTGCAGGGAATTCTTTCAAAATACTCAGTTTCGTTAGGTAAGTAGAAAAAGCAAAAATTCTATATTCATTTAAGTATTACTTCCACGTCCAGTGGAAGTATAGTAACGACAAAAAAAATTTTAAAAATTTTTATTGTTCGAATAGGCTTAGAATGTCACGAAACGTCGAGATTTTAAGTTTGAGCGAGAAAAAAATTTCTGTCTGTCTGTCGGTCTGTAACTTTTTTTTGTGCGCACGTTTACTCTGGAACCGTTTGAGATATTGACTTGAAATTTAGTACACATATGTACTTTAACGAGATCTAGAACTAGATTATATTTTCATCTTGTTCCGTCGAATGGTTGGGGGATAAATTGGGGTAAATTTGGGGTAAATAGGTAAATCAAGCAGGTAAGACTCCATAAAATTGGTATTTAGTATATACAAAAGAATCTAAGGTCTCAAAAAAAATTTTGGCATTAGCCACCCCCATTACCACCCCCACCCTATTATTAAAGGGGATGAAAAAAAATGTGATTTAGTGTGTGTACAAGAACCAGAAACCTCAAAATATTTTTTTACTTCATCCACCCCCACTACCACCCCCACCCCGCTACCGATGTGGGGTATCGTTTTATCGGTTTTTGGGGTAGAGGATTTCAAATATTATATTATTAAAGTTCCTTAAACAATTATTTCCACATACAAAATTTTTTCGTTGTGAGTGACTTGGATAAAAAATCTGGATGTGGAAGTAGTGATTCCTTGGGCAGCGGTTTTTGGATATGTTGTACTACTAAACGGCATCTATAACTATTACTAGATTCTTATTTCAGGAAAGTAAAAATAATAATAATAAATAATACGAAAACTTCTTACCTTAATATCTTTAAAAATATGAAAGATACGGATATAGGCCAAACGCTGTTGTTTATAGGATTAAAGGACAACAAAAAGCCCTTCCTTAAGATACTAAATATTATATTTAATACATTTTAATATTTTGACCGACCTTTTTTCCAAATTTTCCTCAAATCAGAGTTCTACATTCTAACCTAACTCAGACCAATGAATTTAAAAATAAGTCCTAAAAAATTGGGTTGTCTTAAAAACTCTCCAAAATAGCGTAGACGGAATATTCCATTTAATTTCGAAAAGTTGACTTTATTTTCGGAGAAACAGTAAATGTTATTGTAAGTCAATAATACTCTAACATACGTAGATTTGTATATATTGCCTTCCAGTAATATTAACATTTTATTTATTATTTTATCTATCTGATGTTATAATTCTAGACCCCGTAATAACTATAGATAGGACCTAGTAGTAGAACATTCTAAAATGTCATAAAAGTCCTTTAAATATACCCATAATGTATGAATTTCCTTATATATATTTTGAATTATCACACTTTTTAATAGTGCTTTGGAATATTATGAAATATACTGATAAATTACTGCAGTGAGAACATTTTTACCTTCCCAGAGCGGGCGTATTTAACTTGTCTCGATATGTAGCTTGTCATTTGCGTCTGCACATGTAATAGTTGATTTGCCTGCTTGGTAGGCATTTCTATTTAATTTTAGTTGCCGCAGTGACAACTATTTTGTAAGTTTTTAAGCCACTGAATTTTGTGTTTTGTGTTGTGTTTTTGTAACTTACCACTGTATGAGATAGATAATGAGCGTAGATTAGATTTTTTGGCGCAATTTTCCATTCTCTTAGAAGAAAATCCAAATTTTTTGGATAAAATTATGTGGAGTTATGAAAGTCGATTTCACAGCAATGGAGTAATCACAAGACATAATTGTCGTTACTGGTCTCAAGAGAATCCTAGGTGGATGAGACAAACCAGATCCCAGAGTCGTTTTGGAGTAAATGTTTCGTGTGGTATTGTTAATGGCCCATACCTCTACCATGAGAATTTAACCGGTGAAAAATATTTGCAATTTTTGCGAAATTATTTGCAAATACTACTAAGGATTTTACCCATTCAGTTGGATACTATGTGGTTTCATCAGGATGGAGCAGGCCCACGTAATCATCACGACGTCCACGTCATTAATTATTTAAATCACACATACCCAGAAAGATAGATTGGTATCAATGGAGTACTTAGGTGGCCCGCTCGATCCCCTGACATTACTCTATTAGACTTTTAGACTTGCTTGTGCTTTCAAAAGACGATTTAGTTCTTTTACTACTACTAATGATGACATTTGATTGGTTCAATGTTGTAAAAAAGCGGACTTTCAGTGGCTACCATGTTACTGAACTAATCATATAAAATTTGAGATTTCCTGATCAAAACAGTCTTATTGAAAAACTTTCGGAAGCATTACAAATTCAATATAGTCATTATTATACTGTATATAGACGTTTCTGAAAGTTTTTCAATCAGTTATTTATATATTAACATTTTCACCTTCTTTCACTGTTTTCAATGTCTATTTAAAAATAATCAACTAAATAATGTGATTTTTTTTATTATTTTTTTATCACGATATTTCTAATTGTGCATAAGAAACCTAGCCGATGTACTTTATGTTTTGTTTAAAATCTCACGATTAGATACGCTTGTAAAAAACCTGAATATTCACGGGTTACGCCATTGGCCTCTCCATAAACGCCGCCATTCCAAATCAACTAATATTGCCAAACGCTTTCATTTGTCTCAAGCTCCGTCCTCTCGAATCTGCAGCGAGGATAATCTTGAATTATTTTAATGTGACTGTGACGGTGAGAATATAATTTAAAGATGGACAAAGTCAACAGCTAGACTAAGCAATTTCGCTGAGGTGGAAGATGGAATTTCCTATTCCACTCAGCAAGAAAAGAAGTAGTCCAATAAATAAGCCGCAGACTGGAAATGTGGTGGAACAGCAACAATTTGAAGAATTCATTTTTTCACGTGTTCCCTGGACCCCCAGGAACATTCATCAGCACTGCATTACCTTCGAAAATGAGAAAGTTAGGGGGTTTGAAGTGCCCTAAAAAGTAGCTGTCATAAAAAAATTATAAAATTAATATTTCGCCTCGGAAATGGGCTCTAAGAGGTTGGGTGATTTTGAGGTCCAAATTCAAGAATTCCATATTCTGCACTGGAATTTGTGCCATTTCCGTGTCGAATTTCATTTGAAGAAAAAAATTATGTATGAATATTAGGTACGAGTATTTCAAAATAATTTTTCATGTCAATTTTACTTTGAAGAAAAAAGTTATGTATGAATATTATCAGCATTTCAAATTAATATACATGGCAATTTTATAAACACAGCAGGAATGCATGCAATTTTTTTTCTTCTTTCAAGTGAGGTAAGTGATTAAAAGAACAATTTTTATAAAAATATAGCATTTATTTTGTTGGTACAAAAGGTGGTATACTGTGTGATAAAATAGTTTTTAATTTATCATTACTTTTTTAATGTAATTTACACCATTTACATGAATCATAATCTGAATAATATTCGAGAACTGGTAATTCAGGATTTCATGGTTCTTCTTCAGTGTCACTTTCATCTTCCTGTTCATCCGATATTTCAGCCGGATAAATCGATTAATATTTAATCTTCTGAAAAGGGGCCATCCATAAATGATGTCACGCTCCAGAGGGGGTTCGTAATTAATTACGTGACTAAGTGTGATAAGGGGGAGGGAGGGGGTTTGACTCAGTGTTATGTAACGAATGGTGAATGAATCAAGAAAAGAAAAATATTGTAATTTTTCTTTATTTTTAGGCGCCCACGAGGCGACAAAAATTTTTTTGGGTTTTCACTAGCCCCCCCCCCGAGACGGAAAAATGTTCTTTTGGATTTCTATTAGCACCCCCCCATGAGGCGGTATTTTTTTTTGACTTTTACTAGCCTAAATTTTTTTTGGATTTTTACTAGCACCCCCCCCCCCCATGAGGCGAAAAATATCGTGAATAATAAATAACGGAATCCAAAAAAACATAAGAGGGGAGTCTCTATAAGCGTGACGTAATTTTTTTGGGGGGACTAATTCAGCGTGACAATGAGGGGGAGGGGGTCTAAAAATCTCAAAAATTGGCGTGACGTCATTTATGGATGGCCCCAAAATGGAATTTTCCATGGCACATATTCCAGTGTGGAATATGGAAATATGGAATTCTTAAACTTATACTAAATTCGTCCAAAACAACTTTTATGAATTTTTACAATAGGATTATACAGTATTATACCTGTACTATGCAGAATTTTACATTTTGCTGCAAGAGTAAATTCTTAGGCGTTGTTCTGGACGCAGATCTATCCTGGAAATCCCAAACTGATATAGTATGCAAGATATTAAACCAGGCTTATTTTGCAGTTATACAACTAAAAAATATCTTTGATCTTAAGGCAGTACTAAATACTTATTATTCACTTGCATACTCGCATATAAGTTTTAGTATATTATGTTGGGGTATGGCCACTGAAAGAGACAGAGTTTTTATTTGCCAAAAAAAACTCATACGTTTAATATTTAACTTAAAACCAGGGGAAAGCTGCAAACACAGTTTCAAGTCAAATAAATTACTTACAACTCCATCAATTTTTATTTATAAATGCTTATGTTTCGTAAAAAAAACCTTTTTGATAAAGTTTCATCTCGTCATAATTATATCACGAGACGCAGTGACCTCCTAATACCATCGCATAATTCTACATTATTTGAAAAATCACCATTCTACTGGTGTATTAAATTGTATAATTGTTTACCTCTTGATTTAAAAATTATTAACAATTTTAATTCACACAAACTTAAAGTTAAGAATATGTTAACAGACGGTGCATTTATAGCGTTGATGCCTTCCTTAATAGATAAATTTATATTTATTGGTGTTATTTCTTATATTTTGTGTACTTGTACTTTTAGGTTTTACATATATGTATGTACCTGAAGTTTCGAACGTTCACTTGAACGAATTTTAGATGAAAAAGAAAAGTTAATAAAAACAACATATTGATTTAGGCGTAAACACTTCATTGCCACATTTGCTGGCAATAATATCCACAACACTTAAGTTTTTAGACCTAAATCTAAGTGCAGTTTTTTTAAAATTTGTCTTTTTCATATGAAATTCGTTCAAGTGAACGTTCGAAACTTCAGGTACATATATATGTAGACTATTTACAATGCGTGTAGGTATATTTATACTTTTATCTATTTATTCAATTTTTTTTCCTCAATGTATTATTGGTACTTACTTTATTGACGTACTAAATACATATTTTTGTAAAATTGACTTATCCTATATCATGTATAATGATCTAAAGGATTAACAAAGTATTATTATTATTATTATTTCTTCTTTATTTTAGTGTTTTAATAACAGTGCTGGGCTCACTGATCCTTAAGCACTATCATTCGTGTACCAACGAGGTGATCAAAGGTTTAGAGCTTTTCTGATCAAATTTGCTGTTCCAAGTAATGTCTTTTTCTGGATAATTCGCTTATTATTATTATTATTATTAAATTTGGACCTCAAAATCACGATCAGTGACCAAAAAACCTCCTAGAGCACATTTTCGTGGAAAAACGTTAATATTTAAATTTTTTCTGAAAAAATCACGTATTCCAGCCTGGAATAAGGAATTGCTCAATTTGGACCTCGGAATCGTGATCAGCGACCCAAAAAACCCCCTAGAGCACACTTCCGCAGCACAATATTCATATTTAATTTCCGAACGAAAAAATGGAATTTTTATCAAAAAATGGCACGAATTCCATACTGGAATATGGGATTCCTCAATTTGGACCTCGGATCAGCAACCCAAAAAACGCCTAGAACCCATTTCCGAGACGAAATATTAATTTTATAATTTTTTTTATGACAGCTACTTTTTGGGGCACTTCAAACCCCCCCTAACTTTCTCATTTTCGGAGGTAATGCAGGGGTCAATGCTGATATCCTAAAGGTCACAAAGGTGGTAGCAATTCATAAAGGAGGTTCTTTAAATAACAATAACTTTCGACCTATCTCTCTTGTTCCTGTAATATCAAAAATTTTCGAAACATGTTTAAAAAATCAAATAATACACCATTTTGAAAATAATAATTTATATTATTGTAAACAATTTGATTTTCGAGCAAAAATTACCACAAATGACGCAATTATTTACTTAATAGACAAAATTGTCAAAGGAAATGAGAATAGGGATTATATCGGAGTAACTTTATGTGACCTTCAAAAGGCTTTTGATTGTTTCTCATCAAATTCTAATAGACAAATTAAAATTTTATAAATTTGACATGATCAGCTGCAACTTAATAGAATCATTTCTTAAGCATAGACAGCAGTACATAAGCATAAGTAATACTAACTCGACATCCCAGTACACAAAAAGCGGAGTGCCACAGGGATCGGTCTTAGGACCAACCCTGTTTTCAATTTACGTAAATGACCTAAGTAAGTCTGTACCTGATGTTGACTTGGTATTATTTGCAGACGATACCACACTCCTGGTATCAGACAATAAATTGGATGCTGTTCAAAGGCAAATAGATGAAGCTAAGTTAAATGCTTTAGAATGGTTCTCATCAAATAAATTGTCACTAAACGAGCATAAAACTACAAATATGATTTTCAGTCATAAGCCAATTGAAAATTATAATAACCCAGAAAAAGTTAAATTTCTAGGCGTTTTTCTTGACCCAAATCTCAACTGGTTCCACCATGTTGATTACACAGCAAAAAAATATCAAAAAATATATTCTTGCTAAGAAACTTAAAAAACATTGTAACTTTTAAAATTTTATTAACGGCCTATTACTCGCTAATAGTGTCTCATGTGACTTATGGTCTGATAAACTGGGCCCATGCCCCGCAAGCTAACAAATCGTGGATATAGAGAGGATGTAAGAGATAAATTTATTGAATTGGTAATTTTAACATTTCCGTCATTATACATTTTTCATTGCCTGATATATATTTACAAAAATATAAACCAATACAAAAAACATGAGGATATTTACAAATACAACACGAGGACTCAACATAACTTAGTGATAGATTTTAATAGGCTTAAGTCAAGTGATTGTGGCTTTAGTTGTTACGGCCCTAAATTTTTTAATAAAATTCCAAATTGGGTGAAAGCCTTACCAGAGGTGAAATATAAACAGTTAATAAAACAATTTTTAATAAAAAAATGTTTCTATAGTATACATGAATTTTTAAATTTTAATGGCACTGAAGCCAAAATCATGGGCAACAATTTTATATAAATTTATAGTATATTTTATTGGTGTATATTTGTGTATGTGTATAAATATTTTGTATGCATATTTGAAATATTTTTAATTATTTATGTTATTTTACAATTTATTTATATTATTGTATCCTATATTATATGTTTTATATGTGACTGCATAATATTATGACAATTTCTATATTTCTATATTTGACTTGTGTAAAACTGTATTGTTAAAGCACCAATAAATTTGATTTGATTTGATTTGATTTGATGAATGTTCTTGGGGTCTAGGGAACACGTGAAAAAAGGAATTTTTCAAACCGGTGCTGTTCCACCACTTTTCCACATTTTACACTTTTTCCGGCTTATTTACTGGATTAAAATGCGAACACTACCGCGCACCGTACGTCTGAATAAATCGTTTTTTTGCAATGCCAGTACGGCAAATTAACAGTTATTAATAAATAATATATGTAATTTGCTAATCAGTGGTCGTGTAAAAGTTTTTTAATAAATCACTAACAAGCTAATACCTAATTGATGATTACATTTAATTAAACGAATGTAAAAATTGCGAAAAACGCGTTTTAATGTCATTTAATTTAATGCCTGATTACAGTAATTAATTCCCTAGTAACATTTATAAACAGTTTCCATATACCTGTAATAAGAAGCCCGACCTACATTGAGTAGCAAATATAATAATTTACTGCTTTCGGTCTTCGTCAAATTGTCCGAATTAAAAAAAAAACTTATTTCAAGGAAGATTAGTTACCCATCTTAGATGAAGTGGGAAATTTGGAATGAGAGAATTACTATTAGCTTAATAGCTATTTAGGCAACAGCTAGTATTTGGTAAGCTTAGATCCTTGAAAATCATAAATACTCAATTTGTGTTTAGTGCCCCACAGGGATCTATATTAGGCCCCTGGTTATTCATAAGTTGTATAAATGATCTGAATGTACATAATATTTTCCGATAATGCCCCAGAATCAATCAAACCTAATCAATGCAGCGGTTGGTAGTAGATTCTGGTTTGGATCGTTAGGTAATGGGCGAGTTTGCATTATTCTAAGGAATACAACCATATACAGTTTTTATCATAAATTTTGTATATAGTTAAATGCTATGAAATGTAAAATAAAAAATATAAGTATATAGTTGTATTCGTTAGAACAATCTTATCCTTAACTTAATCTGTTCAGCCATTTGCAAAGAATTCAATGTAAGTAAGTATGTGATTTCTGTGTGACAGAATGCCATATACCATGCCATAAGTCATTAAACACACAGTGTGTGTTTAATGGCATTGGTCAAAACCCACTAGCCAGTCTTATTTATTTATTTTTAAATATAGTAGTATGATTGAGATACCTTCCTGTATCATTATTTATAACTACACAAATATATTTTTACATATACTATTCAATTCTATATTACCTAAATTAATTATAATCTTACGTATCGATTTAAGCACATATAGTGGAGCCAATAGAGATATTCCGGGAAGCGGTAACTTTTGAAAATACATCTCTGAACATGTCAGGAACAACATACCAAAAGTTACCAACAATAGTCCTTGAGCGTAATTTGTTATTAAACAAATTAGTTGCAAAATACCAGTTTTTGTCAAATATATCTTAATAGTATTTTATATAACAAGTGGCTAAAATGGTGGTTTTTTATACAAGTGGGGCGTTCATAAACCACACGAGTAGAAAAAAACACATTTTAGTGTCGAGTTATATACAAAATTTTTTGTATCGCCGTTCGAAATTAGAAAATAATATAATTTTGTGAAAATAGACTAAATTCTATTGCTGTTTCCATAGAAACCAATAACTTTTATTTCACACTGTGAAATAAAATTTCTTTATTTCACTCTTTCTTCTTTATTTTACAATTGTCAATGACATTGTTTTGGTTCATTGAAACTGTCAAATAAATGTCATTTTAGGATATGGCGTTACAAAAAATAACTTTTTATAACGCTATACTAAATTTACTGTAACTTTTGAGCTAATTACTGAAATTGACTTCACAAAAGCTTAAATGAAAGAAGAAACATGTAGCTATTAAATTATTATATTTTCGAACATAAAAATGAATGTATGTAGGAATAATACATATATGAAGTCGAAACACAGAGATTCCCAAAATTTTTAAGATAAAACCTGGATCTTTCACATTTTACTCTTGAAGTAATATATGATGAGTGAAAAAAAATATCAAAAATTTATTTTTGAAGTTTCCAAAATTTCAAAATTTTGAGAAAGTGATAAAATCTGATACATATAACTAACTTTAGCCACCTATTACTCTGGTTTAAATCGTGTTATTAGATCTCTGTAGGTGCGACTTTTAAAGCTTGAAATGTGTACTTTAAAATGCTTGAAGGGGATTTATCTTAAAAATTAAATTAACTCTCTTTTTTTACGAAAATAAAAAAATATTTTACGAAAATTCGTGAAATTATAGATAAAATAAAGGTCTATAAAAAATTTATTTTGCCTTTTATCCAGCATACGTTTATAGTAGGACCTTAAAAAGTAAATCTGATGTAAACAATTTTTTGGAATATAGGTATATACTTTTCACGAAATATTGAAAAAATCAAGTTTTCTCGGTAAATCGACTCGATGATTGTTTCTAAAATTTTTATTTTTTTTTTTTCTAAATTTTATTTAAAATATCGAAAATATTAAAAATATTCACGTGCTATTTGTGCCGGATCTGACTGCACAAATCGTCAGATATTTTTGGAAGAAGAGCAGGAACAAGAAGAGCAGGTCGAAATTTAACTGAAGAAATCGATATTTCTATCTATCTGTACTGGTAATATATGGCTGTGCTGCAAAGCCATTCATACATCAAAATCGATATTTAAAAATGAATTCAATATAATTTGAATATCAATTACGTTTAATAAAAATCTTTCATTTTGAGTAAAGTATTTGTATTTTTTATATCGGGATATATTATTTTTTTAAGACATTACCAATGCCATATTTGTTTACAATTTATCGAGTTACGTCATTTTTAATGAAATTTTTACCGAAGAGTCGGCCATATTGAATCAGTAATTTTGTATTATTACTTCTTGGTATCATAATCTACTTCAAAAAAACTCAGTATCTGTCCAAGTTATATTTGTTTGAAATGTATTGAGTTACGTAATTCTTAATGAAATTTTTATCGAAAGGTCGGCCATACTGATTTACCTATTTTTGATAATAATCTGTTTCAGCGACCTCGAAAACCCCTTATATGTCAATTTGAAATAAATTGTTTTAAAATTTCTCTTATAATAATTTTGTTAAAAAAAGTTTTTTTTTGTTTAAATAATTAATAAACAATTTCCTCACGATTGTATGTTTTAGGAAAATCGCTTCCCGTAATTATTCCGAAAGAATGCATATTTTCAGCCTCTATCGACTCCTGCAACTGGAATAAAATGTTACAATTTTTCTCAGTGTAGATTTGCAATTCTATTTCGTTGCCACTCTATACAACTATCACGTTCCTCGATGACTGCGTAATTGAACCACGGTAAATGTTACCTTTTTTTAATTCCTAGACATGTTATTTACACGGCAAAATGCAAATACCAAGGTAGGCATGCCAGCACAAAATATGTAATAACACAATTCAATACCTGTTACAATTTGCTCACAGTCGTAGTGGAAGTTATGCGAGGTATTCGGTTATATATTTTGCGGTTTTCTGATCTAGTAGTCTCCTGTGGAGTGAATACGATTGTGGGGGCGCGGGGGCCACGTCTGTATTAGGTGTGGAGCGCCATGCATTGACCCGGCTACGGCTATACCTGTCAAGAACGCGCCTACTTGGATTCAGGCGAGAGAACAGCGGGCGCAAATTTTTACGTAATGTAAATCTAGGAATATTGATAGGCGTAATGATTTTTTAATTGCTTTACTGTTCATGTTTGTGGCCTAGAGCAGGGCGCCGTCGGAGGTGTTTTGAAGGGGATGACGTTAACAAATACACCACCCGGCTAGAAACAACGGAAACTAGTAAAAATGTCACTGATACCTTGCCCACTTGGAATACTCTTGATTATTTCACTCATTGACGTAAAAAATGAAAGGTTATTTTTCGAGTTTATTGCACCAATCAAATGACCAATCAAATGAGTAGTAAAACTGCTAGATCGGCTTTTGACAGCACGGGCATACATATACAGTTTTACTTCCACATCCAGTGGAAGTATAGTAACGACAAAAAAATTTTCAAAAATTTGTATTGTTCAAATAGGCTTAGAATGTCATGAAACGTCGAGATTTCAAGTTTGAGCGAAAAAAAATTTCTGTTTGTCGGTCTGTCTGTCGGTCTGTAACTTTTTTGTGCGCACGTTTACCGTTTGAGATATTGACTTGAAATTTGGTACACATATGTACTTTAACGAGATCTAGAACTAGATTATATTTTCATCTTGTTCCGTCGAAGAGTTGGGGGGTAAGTTGGGGTAAATTTGGAGTAAATAGGTAAATCAAGCAAGTAAGAGTTCATAAAATTGATATTTAGTACAGACAAGAGAAGCTAAGGTCTTTGGCATTAGCCACCCCCATTACCACCCCCACCCCATTATTAAAGTGGATGAAAAAAAAATGTGATTTAGTGTGTGTACAAGAACCAGAAACCTCAAAATATTTTTTTACTTTACCTATAACTTGTCCCGAACCTATATAAGTTCCACACAGCATTGGCTTTTTAGGTTATTAATACAGTACTACAATTTACAATTTACGTTAACAATTAGTAATAAGTTAGAGAAGATATTTATAGATAACATTTAAAAGCACGATTTGTCCTATTTGCCGAAAACATGTCACGACACAAAAGGTCAAAAAATTTTCGCAATATTTGCCGCTGCAGCGGCCTAAAAATTTAGAGCGATAAATTTTGCATGTTGGTCCTGTCAAAAGCAGATCTAGCTTGAATTATCACTAATAATGACGTTTGATTGGTGCAATGTTGTGAAAAAACGGGCTCTCATTGGCTATAGCGTTAATGAGTGAAATAATCGGTAAAATTTTTTCGAAAGCTTTGTTGCTGGGAATATAGAGTTTACTATCTTATATTACCTTTTGGCAACTTAGCTTGAGAAAAAATTTATAGATAAAATTTAAAAGCACGAGTGGTATTTGGGGAGAATATTTCACGCAAAAATTAATTAAATGGATAAAACTTATGTTTAATATAGGGGTTTTTCTATAATACGAGACAAATATAATGTTATTTATAAGTATGCTAACATTTTTAATTTTAGAAATTTGAAAGTACGCAGAATTCGCTATATTTTAAACGTAATCTACTGACGGTTTCTATGACTAGTAAATAAAACAAGTTGAAATCCTAGGTATTATAATATATAAGGTAAATTCGGGTTCTGACAGTCCCAGGACTGTCAGGAGTTTGCGCAGTTTCTAAATCCGAACGCTTAAAAAGCAACTGCGCAAACTCCTGACAGTTCTGGGACGGTAATTTTCAGAACCCGAATTTGCCTATGCACTGGCTTAAAACCGCTCAGGACTTTCTGAGGTGTAGTAAGACGAGGAACGATAGAGAGAACATTACTTCATTGCTGATGTCTCGCCCACAGATATGCATTCATGGTTCCCGAGATTAGAAATTGAAAAGGAAAGCGCCATCTAGATCTAGCGCTACTAGAATTATATTCCAGACAGCATAAAGTATTTACTGATATATATTTACGTATTTAATCCTTATTTTTAACTTAAGAAGTTTAAAATTGAAATTGAGGTTTGCTTTATTAAGCAGAGAGAACTTTAAAACTAGAACTAATTATAATGTTTAGTGCACAGCTTTCATTTTCCGAATTATTAACGTGTTGTTACTTTTTGATGGATTACCGTATGTTAATGTACATTTTAAGTTTGTTTTCTCGTAGGCATTTCTATTTAATTTTAGATGCTGCCAGTGATAATTATTTTGTAACTACATTATTAAGCTATTGAAAGCTGTGTTTGACTTGTCTCTGTATGAGCTATATTAAGTAACTTTTATCAAAGACAGCTAAGATCAGATACTCTGTACGTATTGTTGATAAAAATAATAATGCGAAACGTAGACTTCAAAAGAAACTCCTCGACCCTATACGCAATCTTTGTGGGATTTTCAAAGGAACAGTTATACCAGTGGTCCATCCAATGGTAAATTAACGGCAAAAATTTTTATACGACCCAAAAGAGAAGTTTAAGAAACGAAAGTTCGGGATATACGAAATTACTTGTAATCATAATTATTTAATTTAAAATACGTTGGACAAACAAAACAAAAATTAGAATTAAGGCTCATATAGCTAGCCTATCTCAAATATGGACGAACTGAAAGGTCGACGTTTATCCAGAATGCCTTTAAGAAAGATCACAGATATTAATAACTTAAATTTAAGATATAACAAGTAATTAATTATAGTAAGCATTGTATTCTTCAGCTGATGGAATAGGAAGACATTACCGCGAAGATGTAAAAAATCCAACTCATATTTTTCTACATCTATCATCCTCTTCTTCATTTGTTGGCTTTATAACCCAGGATGGCTATTTCCTTCTATTCTATCTCGAGCTTTTCTCCTCCAGCCTCTAATATCCATGATTCTTAGTTCATCTTCGACATCATCCAGCCATCTCATCCTAGGCCTTCTTCTTTTACATCTTCCAATACGTTTTCACCCATATATTTTCTTCATTGTTTTTGAATCTTCAATTATGTTGACATGTCCTAGTCATGTTAATCTTTGACTCTTTATATATTTAATAATGTCAGTTCGTTCATTCAACTGGTTCAGTTCAGCATTCATTTGGATTCTCCATGTTCCATCAGCGTTCTGGATTGGCCCATATCATATTTTTCGCAGTATTGTTACATGTTCTACGCCCAGAGACATCTATGGAAATTTGGCCTAAGTTCCATGTGTAAGCAACAGAGAATTAAGTTGGTTGGTTAGTTTCGCCATCATCCCAGAGATGGCGCGCGGTGTCATAAACCAGAAAGTTACAGATTAGTTCAGTAAATGAGAAAATATCAAGGAGTAAACAAAGTGACTGCAATTAAGCAATCCAAACCACGTGACTTTTAACATGGCGTTGTGGGCAAACATCCGGCAAACGTTTGTTTTCATTCGTTAAACGTGTGGTTAAAGTATTATTCTCTCGCATGTTCGAAGTATTTCTTCGTCTCTTTTTATCATGACCAAGGTCTTATATCTCACACCTCTATCACCCTCTGGAAGGAACATATTCTTTGGAACGCCCAGTATAATACTATTTATTATAAAGTTCCAAAATATTGTTTATTAACGTCGCAATCCCGATAAGACGCTAAACGGATGATAAGCATTTAACAATCATGTTATACATACTATACGCTTTACTATAACAATTAATCTTGTCATTATTTTTATTTGCCTGTCCCGACTTGTACAACTTTTTATCGCACTTGCCGAACTACTTCATGAATGAAATGCACACCGACCACCCTCCCCAGTACCAGCCACATTACGATACATCATCTATCTCATAGTAAAAATTCCAGCAACTTCTAATCATAATGGAATTTCGCTCCGTTCTCGGAATAACACCCAGACTTGTAGGAACTTGTCCGCACACACAAAAGCCTTGCGCTGACATCACATCCTGAGAGATTCCGTGTCGTCCGAAAAAAGCAGTCTCCGTAGCTGGATATTTACGTATTTGCTTTAATCAAGTTGGTTAGCGATGCTCGGCTGTTTGTACTTTGAGGTTCTGCGGAGAATTCTTTTGTTTGGCATGGCATGTCCTATTTTTTGCTCGCGTATGGTAAATTGATTTGTCTGATCTAGTTAAGTGTTGGGCTGTCCGGCGATTCGAGCGGCGTTGCCAGATCGCCGGGTGATTCCGTGTCTCCCATAAACAAACTAGAGTAAACTCATCGGCCGAGATATTGAACATGTTAAAATGTTCAATATAATTGTTGCATATTCTATAAAATACCCTTTAGACGATCAATAATGCTGTCTGTATTATAAGATACTGACAGTATTACTGGTCATATAGGGATAATATTGAGTACCTATTGAGCACATCATTACATCAATACTTATGACTTGTGATCAGGGCTCGGAAATTTTATCTCGGCGCCAGAGACGGCCCTCAAATATGCAAACATCTACTGAAACATTCAGAAACACGACGAAATGGTGAAATGTTCATCATTGCAATGTATTTTTGGTAATAAATTTAACCTAAAAACGGTAATGGTTCTTACAAAAACGTGTAATACATATCTAGAAAATAAAAAACAATTTTGAATCAAACACATACTTTCCTATTCTGTTTAATATGTGAGGCGTGTTTATTATGTTTATTTTCATAATAATTAAATATAAAAACCCAATAAGCTGCTGGCAACATAAAACATTTTTCTCCAAATAAAATAAACCATTTTTATTAAATCATACATAACAAAGTTAAGGATTAATGGCATAAAACTGCCATGTACCATGTGCGTCAGAAATGTATACAACGTGACAAAAGTGATTTTTATTTCATTTTAAAATGTTAAAACATAACATATGTTATCGAAAATCTACTACATTTGTGAAGCTTACTTATGACTCCATTTCTGGTGGGACTATTAACACGAAAAGCGACACTGTAATGAGACTCTATTTACACAAACGAAAGACTGGCAGCTATCAATATCTAATAGTTTTTTTTTTCAATTTTGTCATATGACACTTTTCAAAACTAACAAAAGTGTCAAAACGTCCAACTATTCATAACCAATTTTGAAAAGTTAAATTTTACCTAACTGGTGAGGAAAAGTTCGTTATAGGTATCATCAAGAAAAATAAACAACTCTCAAAAAGAAAAAGAAACAATGTTTATTTAACACAAAATTGAATACTGAGTCCATAAATTCTTGTTTCCTTCAAAATATGCTAACAAAACTTTTTCATCAAGACGATTTACCTTATGATGCTATCAAATTAGGATTTCGAATAATATTATAATTTGGCTAAATAACGTTTGTCAATTTTGACATTAAATTGTAATCAGTATTAATAGCAGCAAAGGTAACTATTAAAGACTACTTAATTTTTAAGATCTTTAAATACACTTTTCATTTATGTTTAAAGGGTTTTTCGACGTTTAAAATTAGAAAAAAATCTTGTTTGTAACACGTTCCGAAAGACAATTTTGTGTAACTCGTGTTATTTTGTGGGATCTCGCTTCGCTCGTTAGCTATTAAGGCTTGAAGTCGTTTGTCTTTTATCATCTAAGTAGAGCTGTTCCAAAGTTTCGCGTAAACTCTTCTAATTGCTGAATATTTTTTTTAATTTCTCTGTTGTTGATATTACTATTTTAGCTCTCATTTTATTCAATACCTTCTACAGTATGTTCCATCTTGGCGATTTAAATTCACAAACAAATGAGAAAACGCATATACCTAATCGCCTCTACAAACTGATCGACACTGATGATATGAGTAAACGTAAACGTTCAATTTTACTGTCAGTTTCCCCCACTTACGGTACTGAATTTGGTATTGACGGAATGTCCAGCCATTTTTCAGTACTATTAGTGCTGGGTGATGTTTGCGAAACATCGATGTTGAGCATCGATATTAACATCGAAGACCGCCATCGATACAGGAAGAATATCGGTAAAAAAACATCGATGTTACTGTTTGAAAATTGATGAGCTGGAAGAAATCCGAAAAAAAAATCCAAATTTTTGGTGAGCGGGGGAGGGGGGATATCAAAGAAAACATTTTTGTCCGATGTTACCATCGATGTTTTTCTGCTATCGATGTCAGAACATCGAACATCGTCACATTTATATTTGTGCTGTGTATTAATATAAATATGCTAAATGGATTATGAAAAAGTTGATTCTTTGAAGTGAAAAATATGTCCTACAAGATATTAGAGAAAATTTTGGTCGTAATAATAGCCATGAATAAAATAAAGTGATCGTAAAACGGTCATGTAATTGCTGGCTGAGGTTGTGCCAAATTTTTGAAAATAAAAATAATATTTGAGGGTCAGATCATATGTATTTTGGCTAGTAGGAACCAAATATGAAAAAATATACAAGTTGTCCCATTCAAAAAATTTGATTTTCACGTCATTTACCTCGAAACAGGAAGTCAGAAGTTGGTTTTTTACATCATATAATTGGAAATTTCATCCCATATCACTACACCAAATTTGAAAAAAATCCATTCAACCATTCAAAAGTTACAAGAGTGAAGGAGAGTAATGCCAATGAAATTTCTCATGACCGTCACTAGAATCTCATGACCATCACACTCAAATTTGTGCCATGTGACGGTCATGAGTGTGACGGTTATATTCACCTTAAGCTATTATTAAAGTAAGGTTAGGAGAAGACAGTGTACTGGATACCTCAAAATAAAAACGTATTTGGATATTAATAAGTTAATAAATGCTAAAATACACAACGTGACGGTCATGAAAGAGAGCACAGGGCCATATATTAGACTTACCATATAAATTACTGGAAATTCAAAATGTTTTAGGAAACAGCACTTGGTTATTGTATCTCACATGATTTCACAACGAAAACTAAATTTCGATGTGTTTCTGAGTCGCTGGTAGTCCTAGCATTCAACTTATTAACTAATAATGAGCGCTGTGACGGTCGTGAGTATTGACCAAGTTACGCGACTTTAACAGTTTATATATTAAATCCTAGACTTTAAAACATGAAAGTTGTATCCTGCCAACAAATTTTGGATATTTTGTAATAATTATAGCAGAGATGGACACTAACCACTTCTCTGGTAACAAAATTTCAGCCAAAACAAGTGTCAATCTGTATGGAGTTACGCGTGACGGTCTTGAGTTTTAGGAGTAAAAACAGCCAACATTTTATTTTTGTCGTAATTTAGCTCGTTTTTTATTATAACAAGGTGCGGTAAGACTCATCTAAGCAAATATTGGACACGGGTTGTAGCTTGAACCAATTTTTGATCAGTAAGTCACTAATATTATGAATCGACCATGCTTTGTAGAACTGCCCACTTCAATAGTCCCTAGACAACTAGTAATACTGTCAGTATTTTATGATACTGACAGTATATTTAAACCTGACAAGTGCAGCGCAAAACTCAAGCAGGATCTAGTTCAACATACCTAGTTCACATTCACGGCAAGAAATAAAGCAATACATCTGGCAACGCCGCATTATCTCATTTTAAAACGGATCTGGCACTGATTGTTTAATTCGTTTCCTCGGGCGGTTTACAGAAAGTGAAATGATATGTCCGGTGACCTTATCCGTTGCATCTATAGGTATTTCCAATAGTTGTGTAGACACGATGTTTAAGTAATGAATCACCAGGAGGCTTGCAATCTTATGAAGTTGCGCATTCTTGGGAAATTGTTATTTGACCAACGCCGATATATTGTAATGTGACGGGCTCGTTAGAAAAATGAAAGTTTAGTCATGTTTGGGACGACAAATGTCTCATGACGTGAATAATAATTGGTCGATTGTTTTGCGGCTTTTTTGCGGTAAAGGTTATTTAAGGTAAATCATTTTTAAATCCTTAATAAAAACGGGGCTCTCGTACATACAGAATGGCCATTATGTGTGTGACGCAAATAGTTTAAATTCAAGTCAGACTGAGAAAAAAGAATATTCGAACGTAAACAAATTGTTGAACTATAATCTTGTCATAATAATGTTATGAATTAACGTTTAAATCGGATTTACAAATTAATAATATAGGCGTCCCTCAAGGGTCTATTCCAGCACCACTATTATTCCTAATATTTTTAAATGATTTATTCAATTTGCAGAAGGAACATCAATAAATATAGTGTTGCTGTTGCAGTTAGTTGCAAATAAGGTGGTAAATAAAATGGTGGAATGATGTGATGAAAAAAAAATAGTTAAATGTCCTAAAAAAACATTAGAAATTATCGCTAATTTCCTGCTGATTCCAATTTACTAGTAAGGTGGTTGTAGAACATCATAAAATAAACAAGTACAACAAAATTTATAGGCATTTACCTGAATGAAAATTTAAAGAGATAAATATATTATTGATATTAAAAAAAAAACGGGAAGAAACGTTAACTATTAATCAGCAAGTGGTTGTAGAACCGTAGATGAATTTCTTGCGGGGTATAATTATAATTACTAGGCAAGAACGACAGCTTTTTTGCTTAATTGCTAAAAAGCAATGTTGATAAAAAATATGATTTTAAAAAAGAAATAAAAATGGCTGGTTTATTTTAAAAGATGATTTTTTTTTCGACAGGCTTAAAAACCAATGGGAAAAAATCAGTCAAGTGAAGGTGAAAAAATTAATAAGTACCAAGCCAGCAGCCAAAGTAAAAATTCCCAACAAATAGCAAGAGGGAATTTTAGTGATAGTAGTTGCAGTAGCACTAGTTTAAGTGCCTCTGTTAAGTTCGAAAAGCGACTGGATATTTTAAGATCAGAGTATGTACCGCCTTCAAGGTTTCAGTTATCATCTTAATCAAATGTTCATAATAATCCGATAATATGTGCAGTTTTGATACTAGAAAATGGATACAGTTTTCTTCAGGAAAGTATAGATACATCAGAACATCCACACACTGGTGATTATCTTGAAAACTCGGCCATTGATTTAATTAAGAAATAAGTGCAAAAACAAGAATAACTTTCCAAAGATTTGGAAGATACAAAAGTAAAATCAGACGTAGTTCAAATTGTAAAAGGGGCAAAGAAACTAGCATTACCACAAGATGTTAGATAGAATTCAGTTTCCGACTACCTTGAGGTTTATGTCACTGAATGGTTCAAGTTGTTGCAAATCTGCACGTGAAGAACACAAAGATGACATTGATCCATTGATTTTTGAAGAAGTGTCGAATATTTAAATTAAAATTATGGAGACTTTTAAAATTGTTGAAACCAGTTTCTGTGACACTTGACACAATTCAGCAGAAAGGTGTCAGTTTGGCTCTTGCAGTTGACGGACAAAAACTGAATGCCGCTTTTGATAGTTTTGAAGATAAGGAGAGCAGTTTAAAGCAAAATCAAGCTTTACGCCAACTTTTTATGTATTTGAACTGTCGAACGTTCACTTGAACGAATTCTACATGAAAAGGAAAAATTAATAAAAACTACAAATCGACTTAGGCGTACCATTTTTCTGGTAATATTTGCTAGCAACGATACTATCGTTGCCAAAAAAATTGTACGCCTAAGTCGATTAATTTTTCCATTTCATATAAAATTCGTTAATCGGGAATAAAAACAAATACCGACTGTCGACAGAAGAAAAAAGCTGCTTTAGATACCTACCTTTTTCTAGCACAGGGTTATTATTTCGGTTATTACCGTTAATATTTAAGCTGGAAGCGAAATTCGATCCGTTGTAAGAAACAATGTTTCCAGAAGAAATAGTACAAAATGTTAACATACAGTAGGGCCCACATTTAATACAGCGATATAAAAAAAGCTCGCAAAAAAACGTAAAGGGACCGACCATGTATCAATTTCAGTCTATTTACATAAAAGGCCATAAAAGTGTTCGGCTTCTTTTATTATGATCACAAAAAAATGGTCACATATTTCCTAACAACAATGCAGGGCACTCCCACTGAATATAATTGGTTGAAATTTTCTTTACCGGAATTATGATAGGTTGGGATAAAGTATGTGGTCAACGTGGAATAGCGATAGACAACGTGGACCGGCGGGCGGTACATTAATCAAAGGCGGTCGGTACCCTTTGCGTTTTTTTGCGAGCTTTTTTATATTGCTGGATTACCGATGGGCCAAACTATACTTAGTGCAGTGGTGGAAATCTCAAAAAGATATTCCACAAATTAAAAAGGTACCGGATCTGATAATTCCCTTTCCGTGTGCAGTGCTTTTCTGCAGACGTGGAGAGAATGTTTTCTTCATATGGACTTATTCATTCAGATATTAGGAATATATTGGGTAGTAAAAAAACGTCCAAATTAATATTTCCCTTTAAACTTTATAATACTTAATTGTCTTGTCTTGTACTGTTTTGAAAAATATATATAAATTTTATTAGTATTTATACATTTTCCCTCTATTCCCCCCCAAAAAAATCAGTTAAGCACTTCCTTGACGTATCCTGCCCATGTGGGTATAAATTTTGCTTGGGCGTCGAGAACAATAAATAAGTACCAACATGAATGAAACATAACAGCAGAGGAGAAATTTTATATAATTAATAGTGACATTTCTTATCCTAAAAATAATAGAAATCACGAGGCGAGGCGTTAAAATCGCCTTTTAATGAAAGAACCGAAAAACTCGTCGAATTCGTCGTGGGAATCTTCAGGTGTTTGAACTGAGATTATTTAACCATTACATTTGGAGTATTTACACATTAATTATACAAATTATTCTGAAATGATCTCAAATTTTTATCATTCTAAAATATTGACTCGGTCATAATGAGTAAAAATTAAATGTCAACACAAAGGTGTGGCGCTGTGTGCTTTTATTATTTATTAGAAAAATAGGCGTGAGAAACTCGACGGGTGAACAACAATAGAATGAAAAACGTGAAAATAGCACTGTGAGAAAATAGCCATCATACTAAAAAGGCAGTACCCGTGGTTAATTACACCGTGTATTTATTGAGTTATATTATCTGCGCGCAATGTGGTACGGTCATTTAACAAAATCGAGTAACAAAAACTCCAGCAAGGCAACACCTTGGAATATGTCTTGGATTTTGTTTAAATAATAAATATTGGTTTATTATCAGGACCGAACTGGGCAGACATACTACCAAAGAATTACCCGTGGGGCTTTGAGGCAGTGTTGACAAAAGTCATGATTTAAAATAATAATAAAAATCGCTGATTTATTTTTAAAAAATCATTTTTTTAAATTTTTTTATGTAAAAATCAGTCAAGTGACGGTGAAAAATTAATGAATGTCAAGCCAGTACAAGCCAAAATGAAAATTCTCAACAAACATCAAGCGGTAATATCAGTGGGCGTAGTTGCAGTAGCACTACTAGTTTAAGCTTCTTTGTTGTAAGAACATGTCAAGACAAAAAGAAAGAATTAGCTATGCACACGTGGCCACTAGCCAGAACCATTTTTGAAACAAATAGTTCTTTTAAGTCATTGAATATAGAGAAGTTCGCAAAGCGATTGACATGTTAAGACCCGCCTTCTAGATTTCAGTTACCATCAACCCTTTTAAATGAAATATTTGAAGAGAAGAAATCAAAATGCTTTGAAAATTTATCAGGTCAATCAGCTTGTATGTCTCTTGATGTCTGGTCAAATGTTCATAATGTACCAATAGTATGTGCAGTTTTGATACTAGAACATGGAAAGTTTTCTTCTGGAAAGTATAGATGCATCAGGACATCCACACACTGGTGATTGGTGATGCAAAGTTACTAGTTTGGTCACAGACAATGCGGCAAGAATGATCAATATGAGGAAAACAATTGCCAAAGCCCTGAATTACCTCATTAGAACATACGGGTATTCTGCCCATATACTAAATTCGCTTAGTTACAAAAGTAAAATCACACGTAGTTCAAATTGTAAAATATTTTCGCCTCGATTTTCGCAATACACTCGCCAAATGCTTGGTACAAAGAAAAAGGAGCCAAAAAACTAACATCACCACACGGAATAGTTTCCGACTGCCTTGAGGTTTGTCACTGAATGGCCCAAGTTGTTGCAAATCTGTGAAGAACACAAAGATGACATTTATCCACTGATTGTTTAAAAAGTGTCGAACATTCAAATCAAAGAATGGCCGAAGACTTTTAAAATTGCTGAAACTAATTTCTGTGGCACTTGACAGAATTCAGCAGAAAGATGCGTTTGTCCCTTGTAGTTGAGGAATGAAAAAAATTGAGTGCCATTTTTTATGGTCTTGAAGATGAGGACAAAAATTTAGAGCAATGTCAGATATTTGAAAGGAGATATGATCAAGCTTTAACGTCATTTCACTTTTTGGTATATTTGCTGGATCCTATCAGAAATAAAAACAAATACCTACTGTCGAAAGAAAAAAAAAAAGGCCGATTTAGATATAGTTTCCAAACATTTTTCTGGCACAGGGTTATTACCGTTGATAATTAAGTTGGAAGCGGAATTCGATCCGTTTCAAGAAACAATGATTTCAGAAGAAATATTACAAAATGTTAACGAGTGTAGTGGTGGAAATCTCAAAAAGAAAAAGATATTCCAGAAATTAACAAAGTACTAGATCTGCTAATTCCCTTTCTGTGTGCCGTTGCTTCTTCTGCAGACGTGGAAAGAATGTTTTCTTCATATGGACTTGTTCACTGAGATAGGTATTACACTCAAAGAAATAGTATGGGTAAATTCAACAAAAAAAAATGGTTAACTAACAATATTGTTAATTTTGTTAAACCAAACTATATTGATGGTATTTTTAAACAAGAGGTGATTGTTATTTTAATTAATAAAAAGTTGTCGTACAACAAAACAAACATTAACTTAAAAAATAGATGAATAAGACTATTATTTTGTTCGTCTGACTATTATTTTGTTGAATTCTGTCAAATTAAACTAGATAATAGTATATTTTATTTTTAACTATTATCGAATTGTAATTCTAACCCAGTATTAGTTCGCTGTACTATTATACTTGGTAGACAAACAAATATTATTGTCGTCTTCTAGAAGTTCTAAAAGAATTACCATAAAATTGGCTTGCTTACCACGTAGTCTATTACATAAATTATTCCCAGATGACGCCACATACAAATCACTAACAATAATCCATCATGCATTATCTTGCACTCTATGAATTTATAGAAAATTAATAACATGATTGCAGTGTTCAAATTCTCTCAGGGATCATCGATATATTTGGATGGATCTTATAAACGATCTCTAATCTTTGGTTTGGGTGGGTCTGATGTCTCAATACTGAGATTTTGGCTAACCAAAAAAAACTTCATCATACAATAAAGTGTAGATCAACCTAAAAATTAGTTGGTGAACAAAAAACAAAGTCGTTGTACTATTTAATTGTAGACCAAATTGAAAATGGTTAGTGAACATAAAAAAATGTCATTGTACTATTTAATTTGTTACAAGAAGATATGATTATTAAACTACTATTTGTTTACGAAAACAAATAAAGTTGTATGACTATTCTTTACTGATTGATTTAACTATGAAACTAGATAGGCGCGATTTCATATGCTCTTTTTGGTTGAATTTACCTATCATTTTCTTTGAGTGTAGGAATAGATTGGGCAATGAAAAAGCATCTAAATTAGTATTTATTTAATATGTCTTGTTTTGTACTGTTTTATACTGTTTTGAAAAATATATATTTTTATATCTACTTATTCATAAGTGCTTGTTAAAGATCCAGCGGCAGGGACCCAGCTATGTCGGCATGCTTTGAACTCATTCGTAAAAGTGAACTGGTCCGCTGGAATTCCAGTTATCTTCAAAGCGTACCGACAATGTCGGGTCTCTGCCGCTGGATCGTGTGTAGACCTCTCAAGTTAATGTTTTAAGCCTTTTGCAAATAAATTTTTTTATGAATGAAGTTTATTTTATTTCTTTATAACATTTTTTAAACATGAAAAAAAAAGGACGATTTTTTAAACAAAAATCGCTTGATTAAATCATGATTTTAATTGCGATTTATCAAATGACTGAAATCAACTCAACCCTAAACCATCAGTCTCTGTAAGTACAACAACTTAGAAACGGAAAGTCTGATCGTATTGAAATTTGGATTGTAAGTTATTGCTAGCGCTAGAAGAGGAGGAAAACTAGGTACTGTTTTGAATAAAAATCGATTAGTAAATAAAAATGTTATGACACTTTAATTTAAAAAAATGTGAAACTGAAGTAGGTTTCTACAAATACTAAAATACACGCGCTTCGACAACTCAGTCGGCATCATCAGGGGAAGGAGGCAATCGTAACTTTACGCTATTGTGCCAGTTGTACAATTTTGAACTAAAAAATTTCCGTCCGAGAGTTTTCGTCTATCTGTCAGTTTTCTTATAAGCACGATAATATAAGATGGAAAATTACGATCGTATTGAAAGGACTTCCCACAAACCTTATGGAAATTGGCTCTCAGTCGAATTTTCTGAAGTTTGGATATGTTTAGTTTTTGCTTTTCTGAGCAAAAGTTCTCATGAGCACAAATCTCGGCTATGACTGCTTTTCAAGTTATGAGCATAAAAATTTAGCGGAGTGAAGATAGCAATATTTTTTTAGCAATCCTCCATGTTTTTCTTTCTTTTACGTCGTATAAATTATTTTCAGTGGAAAAATACACATATTTCAAGAAATATATGTATAAAGCTATTTTCCCACTGAAAATAATTCATGCAACGTAAAAGAACGAAAAATATGGAGGATTGCTAAAATGATATTGCTATCTTCACTCCGCCAGAATTTTATGCTTATTGTGATGTCCAAGCCCTCATAACTTGGAAAGCAGTCATGGCCGAGACTTATGCCCATGAAAACTTTTGCTCAGAAAAGCAAAAACAACAACATATCCAAATTTCAAAAAATTCGACTGAGAGCCAATTTCCATAAAGTTTGTGTGGGGGGGGGGGTCCCTTTGAACAGTAAGTTAGTATTAATTATAAGTAACTGACGAGCGGTTTGTCAATCAAGCAAATCAGCAAATATTGAAATTAAAAATACAGCAATTATAGGTACCTACCAAAAAATTAATTTATTTCAGAAAACCTGAGGAGTGTTATGTAATGTTTTAGTTTTTTGATATCAATTAATAATAGAATAAATGTACCTATAACATCGAAAATACAAAAATATTCATAAAATAAAGTAAAGGAAAAAAGCTCGTATGCAAGTATTAGTAACTTACAATTCCAAATAGGTATGGCTGTATTACAACCCATCGTCCCATATGTGTTGTCAAGTACATTGTCAGTGGACAATGACAATATGTTGAATGATTCTTTTCAAACTTCGTTTAAAACAATATTTCTTAAAAGGGAATTAAAATCAAGAAAATAGTAGTACACTAAAAGCTAAAGCGTGAAACGAGTGCAAATGAGATTTTTGCTAATACAATGTCAAAATGATCAATGAAAAAAACAGATATCTAAATACGTTGGCTACACACTTATTTTGCATATAAAATTATCGGCATGTTTGATGGTGCGGTAAAGATCAAAAGTGTCGACATTTTTTGAGTGCAGAGCTAATTAAAGACAACTATACCTATTCTTGGCTAAATATTTTTTGGATAGAATTCGCAAAATGGGAAGAAATTTGGCTGTGCTTTCTTCCAAATACCTAAATAACTACTTAGTTTTCCTTGGAGTCAAATTAAAAATATGCACTTTTGAGTAGGTACCTCAGAAAATTAATAGAAATATCTCATCATTAACCGGACGAAGTGCCAGATGAGATTTACATACCTCTGACAGAATTTGTTTTGGCATTATATAGGTACTCTAGTTTTCACCAGTGTATACATTAGTGGGGAAATTGCAAGATTACTTCAATTAGTACATCTGATAACATTTTTTAGCTACAGACAAAGGTCGTATAGAAAATGCAACTTCTCACGTCCAAATTCCCTTGGAAAAAATAAAATATGTACTTACTGAGGTAAAGAAATACATTATATCATCTGATGTCTGTACATTTCCATGTGGCATATTAAACATGTATTGGCAGTGTCGCGAATTATATTAATTATTAATTTACAACCTTCAGTTTTATCCTTACATTTTGTGAATTATCTGTAATTTAACATTTTATGCAGGTAAACCATTATACTCATTTCCGAGCCTATTTCCCATTGCATTATTTTCGTCTAAATGAGATATTATCAATAACAACAGACTCACATGTAGGTAGGTTCAACAAAAAACAGCAAATCCCCATTCATTTCAAAACAAAAACATGTAACAAACAATTGCTGAACTACTTTTAATCGTTCTGGTAATTTTGAGACAACCTCGATCGACACTTACCCATTTTTATCGGTAAAAAGTGCAGCAGGAATCCCTTGCAACAAAATCACAATATCCAAACAAAACACAAAAAAAGCACCAACTGTCAAAAGTTAATATCAACACTTAACTCGAGTACGAAAAAAATTCGCAACCTTCCCACACGGTGTACTTGCGGCAACTGGAGTTGCTGAAAGTCGGCTGATAGCTATTAAGTCCCCTCCATAAGGCCCGTAGTACACCCGTGGTAGTTTTATTTGTATGGAGCGGTGACGTTGATATCGTCGCTAAGCGGGGTGATGAGAGGAACGATCTGGGACGTTTGCCGCTAGCTTCGAACTGGGTTTTTATTTTTTAACCAATAGTGCCCCGGCAATAGCCTGGCAGGGGAGACAGTAGGCGGAGTAAAATTTTGATTTGTTCCGTTCTGAGTAAGATAATTTTACAATTACACTAATTTTTAAATTTGTTGGATGTGGTGTGTAACAGGGTTTATGACTGAGTTTCGAATTTCCCTGATTTAAAGCTTCCACTTTTGCTTCGTCAATAACGATATGGTTTTCTTTAGTTTCGCTTTCCCTTAAATTAAATTAGAATAATCGATTTAGTGTTGGTACGAGCATACAAACAAATTTCCATTTAACTGGATTTACATTTTCTTTATATAGGAAGACTAGACATACAAAAAGGCTACAGGTTAATGTATACATTAGCCTCCTCAGAACCAACGTTGGAAAAATCAAGGTTTAAAAATAAAAATCGTTGATTTTCATAAACAATTTACCTTTACAATTAATTAATTTTTATTTATTTGCTTTTATCATGATTAGAGAATATTATTTGCAAATCACAACTTACACACTTTTTTATTTATTATGAAAATACCTACTATTCGTATATTGTTGCCTTAATCTGGGTACGCTAAATACTAGTTAGGTAAATACTTTAAAACACTCATTATTGGAAAATCAATCAAAACAACTACTCTTCTAGCTAATACTGATGAAGTATTGAATTACATGATAGGATTTCTGGCATTTTAAAGCAAAAAATATATTGAAAATACTTAAATCATTTATTCAAATTTAGTCATTCACACTTTTTTTTATTTAATATGAAATTATCCACTTTCTGTACCTATATTGGTACCTTAATCGGGTCACGCTAATATACTACTTAGGAAAACACTTTAAAACACTCATTATTGGAAAAACAATCAAAACAACTACTCTTCTAGCTAATACTGACGAAGTATTGAATTACATGATAGGATTCCTGGCATTTTAAGGCAAAAAAATATATTGAAAATACTTAAATTATTTATTGAAATATATTCACAACAATTATTGAACCGTACATTCTAAGAATCCTATCATGGAATTCAATACTTCGCATAATACCTAAATAATATTTTCTAACAATTTACCCATGCATAATTTTTTAAATTTTAGAAAAATTTAAACTTTTCATCGTTATTTGAATATATAATAAAGGTGGTGAAGAAATAAATTATTCATAAGATCTGAGTAGGTAAAAGAGATATTTTTCTAATACCGAAATCGTTACCAAAAAATGTATGTATACAGGGTGGGCAGGGACGGATTTGGGTTTTGTGCCGCCCAAGGCATGGTTAAATTTTCCGCCCCTGAAGAGTCAATCGCAAATGTAAACAACAATCACATGGCTTGTGTTCAGGGCCGGCCTTTGAGGGGGGCGTGGCCGTGCCCCGCACGAGGGCGCCGTACCATGGGGCGCCACAAGCTTAATACACTTTTTTTTTCGAGTAAAATTTACGAGGACGCAATAACCTCAAAGTTCAAACATTATAACATTATTTAGCAACAACAACCAAGTAGTAATCGCCAGAGCTACCAAACCAACAGTTACAGTTACACCAACAGCTAGGGCTAACGCCGTCAACGCACCCCGTTGGTAAACTATACTGTTGTTTTATTTGTAAACGAAATTATATTGTCGCCAGGTCATAATATAAAAAAATACAAAATCGAACCATAAAAAGTACCGATAGTTTATCGATAGTGAAATTTACTATCGATAGTTTCGATAGTCCAAAACTATCGATACTATATCGATAGTCCCATCGATAGTTTTCCACCACTGACGGGCGGTTATAACATGGCGGATATGGGACATGCGCTCATGGCTGTACTCAGACCGATTTTCTCGGGCCATTTGCCCGGGGCCCGGGCCTACAAAAAAAAATTAAAAATTCTGACTGGCCCCTGTCAGGATTTTTATTTATTTTGAGGACGTTTATTTTTGTGTAATAAATTTTAATCATTGTTATGTTCATCAGAATTATCGTGTTTTTTACTAAATTTATCGTATCTTATCAAAATTATTGTTTTTTGATACGATAACCTGCTTTCAGTCATTTATCGTGTAGCAGCTGCATTTATCGTATCAAAACGATAATTATCATGTTATTTCCAACACTGCTGGGATGACGTAATCTCTCTCTTGCCGTCCTGCGCCGTGCATATGCGCCCAATTTCCTCACGCACAGTTGCAGGTTGCTACTTCGCTACTTGCTTCCAATTTTTTAAATCCTTTCCAAAATAAGGGGGCCCGGAAGATTTGCTTTGCCCGGGGCTCGCCAAAGCTAGGTACGACCCTGCGCCCTCAAATTCGGTCCTATATCATGAGCCTTATAGTTTTCGCTTCTGTATAGTTTATCTTTTCTGTGCTCCTGCTGCAATCGTCATAGTTTTTTTATATTCCCGACTTGATTTTTGCCGCCCTCATCTTGCTGCCGCCTTAGGCACGTGTCTACTATGCCCTGATAAATAATAATAATAATAATAATAATATGTTTATTATTTACCCAAAAAAGATATAAATAACAATAAATAGTACACAAAATGGGAAGGGTAAACAAAAGGCCATATGTCAGGTGAAATACCAATTCTTCCACATCATAAGAAATATTAATGTAGTAGGCGCCGATGCCAACAATACTTTTGACGTTTAAAAATTGTCGTGACATTCATTTTTTGCAATTTTATTTATCTATTTTTCTTAATATCAGTTAATTAACGAAAATCAGAACATGCCGAGACAATAATTATTCAAACTCAGATATGAGAGATATGGTTAATTTATTGTCAACTGAATTACAATGGACGTGCTGCGCAACGTGAGTATTTGCGAAAATTTCCAAACAGATTACAACCTGATCGTAGACTATTTCAAAATCCGTTCAGAAATTTAGGCGAAAGTGGTTCATTTCGTCCTAAACGTGATAATTTAGGTTGACCGAAAATTATTACGCCTGACCAAGAAGAAGAAATATTAGTTCGCATTGCAGATGATCCACAAGTTATTACAAGACGATTATGTGCAGCTACAGGAATCAGTGAAACTTCCATTCTAAAAATATTGCATGCAGAAAAATACCATCCATTCCATTTTACGCCCGTTCAAAATTTATTGCCTGCCGATCTTCCACTATCATATCAGTTTGTAAGTGATATTCGAAACAGACGAAATATTGACCACTCTCATTCGTCAACAGAATATTATTTACGGATGAAGCTGAATTTACCACCCGAGGTACCTTCAATTTAGGAATTAACCATTTTTGGGAAGTTGAAAATCCTCATATAAAGCGAGAACGACATCTTCAACATGAGTTCAAAATCAATATTTGGTGTGGGGCCGTTTTCTAGGACCACATGAATTGCCAAGGCCAAGAAATATAAATGAATAACAATTATTTACATTTTTTACAAGCTGATTTTATTGATACGTTGGATGCACTACCACTGAATTTGAGGCAAAATATGTTGTTTATGCAGGATGGTGCTCCGCCACATTTTTTCAATCAAGTACTAATTTATATAAACACCATTTTTCATGAGCGCTGGATTGGTCGTGGTAGTCCGTTTCCTTGGCCAGCACGGAGTCCAGATTTTAACCCATTGGATTTCGGTATATGGTGCGCAATGAAAGATCTTGTTTACAAAAATCCTATAAATACCCACGCACAACTTTGGCAAGAAATCAATGGAGCATTTTGATCCAATGGTATTATTTAATATGAGCGATCTTTTATGAATCGTATGGATAAGTGTATCGAGGAGAATGGTGGACAATTTGAACAATTACTCTGAAATAATAATATCTTTTGTTGAGTTTCCTTTCCCATTCTGTTTTTTATTCGTTGAACCCTTGTTTAAACCATAATTTTGTTTAATTAAATTTTCTCTTCATTGTTTTTCAAATAAAATTAATTAACTTGATAATTCGTGCTTTAATTCTACGTAATAGTATCAACATTACAATTTTTAAACATCAAAAGTATTGATGGCATCGGCGCCTACTACGTTAATATTTCTTATAATGATTTATGAGGGTGAATGTTAAAATGCGATTTTCTCGAAAACGGGCAATTTCTAAGACTAATGACAAGTATACTTTTTTTCGCTAAAATGAGATAGGTTTAGGATTTTTTAATAAAACAAAGGATAACGTTACGGGTAAAAAAGTTAAGAGTACATTTACCTTAAACAATGCTTATGTGGCGCGCCTCTAGGATCTATACAAAAAATGGGAGCAGATTTGAATTTTTCATTTCAAAAAACCCCCATTCACCAATTTTCACAACAATACTTGAAAAACTTCAAAAGTTATATGAGAAAATTAAAAATATAATATCGACTTTAACACCCTGTATCTCTGTTAATATCAACTTGTGTACTAAGGTAAGTTTAGTTAAATCGTAATATTTAAAGGTAAGAAACCCACTGTTTCTCTATGGACCATTACGTACGGACCACCCTGTATAATAAAGCAGGTAGAGAAGCTGTAGAAAATATTGTTTTAGAAATTGTAGAAAATCCTAATATTTCGTCTCGCGGAATGCAAGAAAATTTAGGAATCCCAAAAACAACTGCGTTGCGTTGCTTAAAAAAAAAATATATTCAAACCTTACAAAATTAGCATTAGTCACCATCTATACCCAAACGACTTTCAAAGGTGTCTCGATTTTTGCCAGTAGTTTTTGCGTTAGTGCAATGAAGTGCCAGAATTTGAAGAAACAATCATTATATGGACAGACGAGGCCCACATAAGCAGTGCTGTGTGTTTTTTTTTAAATGGAACAGCCTGTAAGTTATTTCATTGTTCAATCACAATTTAAATTAGTTATATTTAAGGGGCGAGCGTAGAGGCGACTTCAATGTGAATATCAGTCGATATTCCGTTGAAGCAACGCCGAGCGCGGTTAGTACTTGGATGGGTGAGCCACCTATCTTGGGAAATACAGCGTTCTCGGCCCACCTTCTAGCGGCTTGTATATCAGTGTATACGCGGAAGTTACGTAATTTCAGACGAGGATTACGTAGTGGATATACCATCCTTCGGAGGGGATGTGAAGCAGGCGGTCCCTTGTCTATTAAATGTTAGGCAAGTAAAAGATCCCTACTCTTCTTAAGGGAAGAGGTTCGGCAAAATTTCCAGGTTGGGGGTAGCTCGTCTCCTGGCGTCGGTGACAGGTGGCGGAAATAGGCCGACGTTAAATAGTAAAAAAAAATTAGCTATCCAGCGATGTATCATGTCATATTTATCTCTAGAAAAAGTGGTTAATTTTCGAAAAATTTAATATATTAATAGCAACAACACTTCTTATAATTTAAAATAATTTTGCCAAAAATAGGAAAAACTAAACTACAATAAATAATGTTCGAATTGTCTTCCATTGACATCTATGCACAGCATTTGTAGCATTTTGAATCATGACTGATCTGAAACGCGGCTAATGTTTTGTTTTCCAATTCTTCTGTTATTAGAACACTCTCTATATATAATATTTTTTAAATAACCACAAAGCCAAAAGTCGGCAGGGGTTATATCGGGAGATCTAGCTGGCCATAAAATAGGTCCATTATTTCCTAAAAATTAAACAATATCTAAACTACTTTGTTGTTTATTAATGTCTAAACGTCCAAACTGTCCAAAAACTGCGTATCTATAGCTATTGTGTTTTGACCGGGTTCGAAGTAAACATTTTACTTCATCGTCAGATACGTTTGGGCAAAAGATTGTATTGAAGGCACCTATCATTGAAAAACATTTGTATGTTGATGAATATTCTTTTAACTGACTTTTAAGATCTGCCAGACACAAGTATTTCTTCGGCTTGGTATATATTAAGAATGAAATGTTAATCATTAAAAATGACCGTTGTTTAGATACGTATATGAGTTATGGTCTTAACTTAACGCCTGATGGCTGAATTAATAAACTAGGGTGGTCAAGAAGCGTAACTTGAAGGGGGAATTTTTGAATAAAAACTGGATTTACGATAATTTACGGTCTAAAGTTCATGATGCATTGTATGTAATAAGCTGTTGAAAGTCTAACAAACTTACTTCATATTATTTATTATTTATTGTAAAAGACCTCAGATCTAGTGAAATAATTAATAGTTAGTCTTAATTAATTTTTTTATAGAATATTAAATCTTACTTATATCCTAGCTAGTGCCAATACCTTTTTGAAAAAAAAAATTATTAACAGGCAAGGACCAGCCAGAATATTTAGTTAAGGTTATAACTAAGAGAAAAACAAAAATTAAACACGAGATAAAGTGAAATTGTGAAATGTTTATTATATCTTCTCTTCTTACAGTATGTAAGCTTTTCTTTTGCATATGTAGTAAATATGAACATCAATTAAACATAATGTATGTGTAGTAACAAATTTATCTGTTGAAATTTCACTACCACGGTCTCAGGACTGTAAAATTGACATTTGTACCTCGAGAAAATAGACGCGCCACCGAAATAACAGATATTAAACATTTTTAACTAATAATTATACTTTTTCTTATTTTTGACAACATTTAGTTCTTCGTAAAAAACATTGCACTTTTTAATTTGTATTACATATTTATATTTACCTATTTTTTAAAAGGTATTATTTGCTGGGCATATTGAATTTTAGACTGGTTTTTCATTAGTTCTCTCAAGAATCTTGTTATATCAATATGGCGTCTAATGGAGGCATAAAAATATGGCGTGTCCTAATTGAAAATACTAAAAGGCCGTTATACAACTGATAAGTAATTCCTGGTATTCTTATAAATAGTTTAGTTATTACGACAAAACTAATAAAACCTTTAAATTTACCCTAGTTTGCGCAATATCGCGGATGTCAGAAGAATTATAACCTCAAAATTTCGTTTCATTTGGAGTGTAAATATTCTAAATTCTGGTGTTTCCATTTAAAGTTATTAAAACGATGTCTTTTAAAATAGTACAAACTCAAGAGCCAGAGCATAAATTACCCATACTCACTGTTGTTCCAGCTGCATGGGAAAACAGTGGTTCGTTAAATTGGCACATAGGTATTTGTTTCTTGTACATTATCATTCTCAATGACAGATTCTATTGCATTATTGTTAACTGGCTGCAAATTTAGTGAGGGCATGGAATATAAAATTTTACGCAAATTGTGCCACTGGATTTAACTTTTTTCCAGTTTAATTTTTCCATTTTACACAGAAAGCAATAAAGCTCACAGATTTTTTGACACTAGCTATATTTATGTATATGTCATACCCCATATTTACAGCAAAGTACCAAATAGTAATATAGTGTTTCTGAAAATTTCTAATGGTTTTGTAAAAGCAACTGTAGTTACAAGTTACAAAAATTAAAATTGATGTTTTATTGTAGTGTTTTTAGGTTCTATTTCTCCTCAAGTTATATAAAAGTTTCTGCCGTGATTGTAGGATCAGGAAGTTTTATAATCATTGTAGCAATTGCCTATATAGGAACTGAACACTATTAGTTTTATAAATTTGTTACTGCAACTTTTATAAAACTTCTTTTTATAAACAATAGTAACAGTTACTAAAAGTTATATAAGACTGTAGTGGAAATATTTCTGTTGCTATTTTATAAAACCTAAGGTCCTAACATCTTTTAGTAATTTTAGAACTTGGCAACCATTTAGGAATCTTATAAATCACAAATAAAAACTCACAACCTTAATAAACCACTTATGAAAATAGTCAGTTACTTCAGGTGAGGAAAATTGTTCAGTGGGCTATATTGCATACTGGGACAATATATGTCAGATTCAGCCAACATTTTACAAAAATTGGCAAACCAGATTCAATATTAACATTATTTATCCAATATTAGAGCAATGTGTAGAAACTAATATTAATTTCCAAATATTAGGCAAATATGATTCCTTGATCGTTTACTTATTTATTGATAAATGAGCTTCGATATAATGAGACTTCAACCTTAAAATATACATACCTACTCTATGATGTTTTTAATCAACTGATTGCTCAACGTTGAGTAGCCTGTCTATCTATTAAACAAAGTGCTATTAGTCTTATTAGTTTCTATAAAAACAATTAATATATATTTATTTTAATATATGATGGATATTTCTAATTTTACATTTACCGCCCATATCAAATTCAGAAACGATGACACATTCGAGTTTCGGCCATGTTGCCTATGTCGGCCAGTTACAAAACGTGAGTTCCATAAACTCGTCAATTTCCTTAATAATACAGTGCACAACTGCAATAATTTAATAGGTAAGTGTGCCTGTTCTCGTTCAAATAGTAATTAATAGTAAACATCGTTTAGTTTTTGGTAATTTTCCACATTCTTACAAAGGTTTGGCGTACTTGCCTGCTTCTGCCGTGTTCAAAGTTCAATGCAGAAATAATAATAATTCTTTATTCTCAATTAATTGTATAAAGGAGAAAATAATACAAGTAATTGTAGAGAGCTTCAGGTTAAGAACAAAACAATACATACAGTTATACAGTATCGACAAGCGTTTGATTAGGTACGGCAATAAGAACAAGCGAGAACGAAGCAACTAGGCTATTCTTTTTTATCGTATAACACACATCCTACTCGTGCCACCTGCTTTCCCCACCACATGTGCGTAGGCAGCTCTGTCTGCGGGAAATGTAAAGAATTATTTGACTCGTTTTGAAAGTAAAACGGGTTAAATAATTTCAGTTATTAAAGCACGTAATAATATTACGTATGCTGGTCAGAGCCAACTACATCCTTCCTTTGAATAAATGGTACTGAAATTTTTAATAGCAATGATGTACATATGATTTTCTTGATGTGCGTGTCACTATTTGCCCCTCTTCTAGAGCACTGGTAGACGCCTTTATTGTGGGCGGTTGGTTAAGTCGTTGAAACTATGCAGTACCTAATCCAGGACTTTCCGATACTGTATAATATAAATACAAAATACCACATACACAACAATTATTGTATATAAAATCATTGAACAACATATATACGTGTATAATACACATAAAAACAAAACAAATGCAGTAATAGGGTTTTGAGTTTTTTTTTTGAAAATGGTAATGTTTTGCACCCGACGCCCGTCCTGGAATAAGTTTCGCCCGACCTACGGTGATCGTAATGGGGGCAATTTTAACTGTCTTTTTAATATTTTGAAAGAGGTGGGTAAAAATTTTTTTTTAGGATTTCTTCAAAATTTTTTTGGACTAAAAAGTTTCTTTGGATTTTCTTTATCAAAAAATTTTTCCGACAAAAAATATTTTTTTTGGATTTCCCCTCCCTTCCCCGCTCATCAAAAAATTTTTCGGACTCTTACGGGCCCGCCCTGAAAAATTGTTTGCCCGCCCTGAAAACACTTTCGGGTCATTCCATGCCAAATCAACCAATAAAAATAGAATTTTGAAACTTGACTTCTCCGATTTTGATAATTTTTGGTGAAAATGTTGTACCTGTCAACAATATGAAAATTTCAATTTTTTTATTTATTTTGATTATTGGTTCTTGAGTAATAAGTCTTTGAAAATTGAAAGAAAGTCAGTAATTTTGGAAAATGAGGATTTTTAAATCACAATATCTCCAAAACGGTAAGAGATATAAGGGTGGGACAAACGTCAATTTATGGTGTTTAAGCAATATTTTTCTATTTGAAGTTAAACAATGTTGTAACCTGAAATTTAAAGGTCGAGGTCAAGGTCACAAATATAAAAGTAATTTTTCTCAAAAAGTATATTTTTGAAAATTATTAAAAAAATTGTATATGTCCCTGGTGGTCATATCTACCATTGCATACAATTTCAAAGTGGGGCAACAACGGGAACATTGTACAAAAAATATTATTTTAGGACAATGTGTACTTTCAAGACACTAATCGCAAAGTTTAGTATTTTATTTTGCAATTTATAATTTTGAATTTACATAATCAAAAGAGTTGTTATTATTAGTCTTGGAAATAGGTTTGTGTAACCACCCCCACCCCCAAGTTTCCCTGCCACAACCACTTTTGTCATACATGATAACATGATTGCGATAATAAGCATAATTAAATACCAAATGGGTAATATAGAATGAAACATGTTGTACGCAAAAAAAAACATTTATTGGTGGTACCCATGGGCGCAGCCAGGGGCGTACCCAGGATTTTGTTTCGGGGGGGTTCGACTAACAAAAAATGTTTGTAAATGTAAATATACACTTTTCTTTTAACAATTTCCATCAAAGGTTAGCTTTTGGATATGAAAAGTATATATATTCTGGGGGGTTCGAACCCCGCTAACCCCCCCCCCCCCCCGGGTACGGCCTTGAGTACACATCCTAGCCACCAGAAATCATCATACATGGCAGTAACAAAGCCAGAAATTTCCTCAAATTCAATATTAGGTAAACCATCTCCAAGGTTAAATTCAGTACTCTTACTGCTGTTTAAATAGAGTTTTCCTCTCAAAACTATATCTTTCTTAGGTATGAAACAATGGTATTGTTGAATTGCATGAACAGGTTTCACTTTGTCAAATCTGCTTTCAAGAGATAAAGTATAAAGTATTCTGCTGATGGTCATCATCTGTGCAATAAATAATATTAAAATTTTTTATGCTCTCAGTCACAAAGTTGTATAGGTGTATAGGTGTCGAGGTGTTAAAATTTGATCAGAGTAATGTCGTTATAGACTTGCTTTCGCCGCAAGTCGTTTTACAGTTCCACCTAGTCCATCACATACATTTTTGCCATGACTGGTAACAAAAAAATGCCATTCTGCTTTTACGTTATAATAATCAGACTCGCGAAAACACATATTTAACATGTTTTGTCGGTTTTTATCCATTGCTCTATTGATAATATTAAGTAATATAATTTAATTTGATTTAAAATGTTCAAAACCTGATAAATATACACCTAATTATACATTATCCGCGGCAAACGACGGATCTAGGCTAGTCGCGCGCCGCGTCTCAGCGCATGTACCAACACTTTTATTATTTTTTATTTACTTACTTATTTGTAGTCACCCCACTTTCAATATTGGCACAGAGGTACAGGAAAGTTCAGTTAATATTACTTAATTTTTTGAGTTGAAAAAAAAAATTACTTTTTTAGATAATACCATTTGAGTATTTATGATCTTGAGAGTGACCTTGAGACAAAGAAATTATGTCCATTTTTTTAAATAGAAATAAACTTTAGTCCATAAGTTACAAAACGAGTGCTTACACAAAAAATTTCTTCTTCAGCATCCTGAGATAATAATTATTAAAAACACCCCTGTTTCAATAAAATGTGTTAATTTTTTATTCTTTCGAGTCGTATAGAAAAAAAACTACTCGTCAGAAAAATTTTAAATTCTGGATTTTTAATACCTTGGAGGGGTTAAACATGTGTACCAAAATTCGTTAAAATCTGAATGGTAATTTTTTTTTTGCTTGGTTGATTTGATATGGAATGACCCTTTCTAGCTACAGGCCTGTGCCATATCGTATAGTTTACCTATTTGAAAAAATTGGAAAAAAAAGAGCCAGCTTTATCCACAGAAGGATCGACAAAAAACCTCATTTTCAATTGCATTTTTGACCCTACATTTTCGTAAAAAAACAGAAAATATTTTTACTGCATTATCAATTACTGCACGAAGAATATTATTAAGGGTATTGTATTGTTGTTTTCTCTTAATGCACTGGTGTATAAATCGATGTGTTAATAGTTGAATTCTAACCTTGCAACCAGTTCTTTATTCTTGCTTCCAGTCATTTTACGGCCAGGATACTTGAGCTAGCGGCTTAATTGAGCACAAGTATGTTCTTCCACAATGTTGTGTACTAATTTTGCACCGTCAATCACACTTTTCGTCTAAGTTAATCTGAAAAAATGATACCGGTTCAGCCATTTTGACAACCAAGTGTCCGAACATTTCATAGTTCCCGCAAACAAACATAGCGGCAGCACATGCGCGCTTTTATGATGAAAAGGTCTATTCCAGTTAACTGAATGGATATATTTCATATCAGTTCTAGAATGGATATGAAATAAAACCGACCAATCACAGTTCGTGTATTAAGTACATAGACAACTATTCGTTTTAAAATCAAATTCGCGCGTAAGCTGTCAAAGTAACTGTCAGTGCGTACTGTCAGTGTGTATTTGTGTAATATATTAATGTTTAATAAATTTTGTAGTTTTTTTAAGCTGGTCGTAGAAAAAGTATACTGTACAACTCGAGTCGATTATCCATATCCACTCTTGTTGCACAAAGTACTATTTTGATACCGTGCTGTCGAATGTTGATTAGGTATAAGATTATTTTTAAATCTTGTGGAGTAACTGTGGTCACTCAGATATTTTTGAAATGTGGGCAAATTTTTACAAACAAAGCAGCCTAGTTCATAAATATATGCATAAATCATATATGTGTTAAAATGTTTAGTTCTTTGAATGCTGTTCTGCAGGATTCTTTAGTTAAAGTTCACAGTGCATATTTTTGCAGGGAAAGACGCGTTGAAAGTAACTACTTATTCCCCAACTAATGATACCGCATCGCATCTGAGAATGAAAATTTGCATAATAAAGACTAATTACAATATTTTGACTACAGTGGTTTACCAGTGATCGTAACGCATAGCAACAAGTGCGTAGTTTATTACACAGTTCATCAATGTGAATATCCCACTTTAAGCCAGAGTCAAAAGTGACTCCTAAAATTTTACCTCAGTTGAACAGGTCAGAATTTTTTAAAATTAGCTTGTAAAACTTGTTGCTTGAAGAGTATCGAGATGGTTTTTTGGTTAAATTGATTAGGTTTTTTTCAGACCAAAGAATGCATTTTTTATATAATTTTTCTGCCGAATTTATTGTTTCCGTGCCGTTGCTTTCCATGATAAGAAAATTTGAACCCTCAGCATAACATACGATTTGTAAATTCTCAATTGGCTTACAAAAATAAACTAGATCATTACAAAAAATAATGCATAAAAGAGGGCCCAGGATGGAGCCTTGTGAGACACCCTGGGTTACCTTTCTGGTAACCCAAGTAAAATTCCTGGTTTCACTTTTGACATCATTGATTTGAACAACTTGATCACGATTGCTTAGGTATGACTTTGTAAATGTTAATGGAGGCCTTCTATTTCCATATCTGCATAGTTTTTCTAAAATCAATTGATGGTCTACGCAATCAAAAGTCCGGGAAAAATCAATGAATAGACCAAGCGGGCACATTTTTTTGTCAAGTTCATTTACAATTTCTATATAAAGACTACTTAAGACCGTATCCACACCTCCATTTTTTACAAAACCATATTGTTCTGGTGAGATTATGTTATTACGTATGCAAAAGATTGCAAGTTGGCCATTTACAGCTGACATATATCTTGGAGAAGCTTGATAGTTATAATAGCTCGATAATTTTCATACAAGTTGTCGTCACCTTTCTTGTATAAAGTACTAACCATTGAGAGCTTTAATTTTTCAGGAAATACTCCTTGTCCAAGTGATAAGTTTATCAGATACGATAAGGGTTGACAGATAAGATATATACAATTATTTAATAGATTGTGGCGTAACGGGTGTATAATACACAAGATATTTTGGCAATTCATTAATATTTACCATTAATTACCTGTACCTTACATTCATTTTTGGCATTATCCATCCCCATTATTAAAGGGGGGTGAAAAAAATAAAATAGTGATTTAGTGTGTGTACAAGAACCAAAGGCCTCAAAATTTTGTATTACTTCATCCACCCCAACTACCACCCCCTTACCACCACCACTACCGATATGGCATATCGTTTTATAGGTTTTTGGGGCAGGCGATTTCAAATACTATGTTATTAAAGTTCCATAAACAATTATTTCCACGTAGTGGAATGCAAATATAGTATCAACATTTGTTTCGTTGTGAGAGACTTGGGTAGAAAATCTGGATGTGGAAGTAGTGATTCCTTGGGCAGCCGCTTTTCCAATCATGTCATGGGAAATTTACTTAGTAATGTGCTCAACTACTTGGTAATTTTACTAATACCTTTATTATTGTACAAGCATTGTTGACAAAGAAGTGTATTGAAAGTTACAAAATTTTACTCTTTAAAAAGGGTTTGAAAGAAATTTCATCAGTCCTTATTTATAACTTATTTTGACATTCAAAATCAAATTTCGTGAAATGACATGCGACTTATAAGGGTCTAAAATACACTGTACAGATATTTTTTGGAGAAATTTTCCCTAAGAAAATACATCATATACAGCTGAAAAGGTAATTAATAAATAGATAATATATTCCAGGATAGCGACTAAACTAATCAGGAAGCCAATATATCGATAATCTAAATGAACTTTACACAAGATTGAAGAGTGCGAGCAGAAAGGGCATTCCTATCGGCGCCGTGTGGCGTCTGCAGCGCCTAGGGTGTGATCGCAGTGATTTATCACCCGGGTAAGGACCATCGTGTCGATGTCGAATCGGCGGACTGGTAAAGGATGACCCATTGGCCTCGTCCACGCTAGCTGGATCGGGAATTTCTCTACTCTTCCATTTACAATATACTCTATACTCCAAACAGTATTAAATTATTTGTGACTATTCTAGAGCAATCGGTATGTCTGTCTCATCCTGGACATCATTAAGCTGTGCAAGGTGAAGTGAGGTGTAATTAAATGTAAAAAAAAACTTTTTAAAAACAAGCTTTTATTATTATTTAGATAGGTATACTAGGTAAAACGAAAAAAATAAAAATATAAAAAAATTAATTGTCTTAATAGCAGGCATTAGTTTTGTTTGATAGAGATTTTTTTTAAGGTGGGACAGGGGAGGGGAATGGGCGGGAAGAGGTGGGAAAGGAGTGGGAGGGGGTGGGAAGAGGTGGGGAAGGGGTGGGGAAGGAGTGGGAAGAAGTGGGAAGTAGTGTTAGAGGGTGAGATGACGGGAGAGGGACTTTTTAGTAGTTTTTTCAAATAAAAGCTTTTTCTTAAAAATATTTTTTTTATACAATTTCATTTGTATTCATGCGACGAGCTTTTAAGATAATTCATTTTTATTAAGTTATTTTTAACATGGGCAAGTGTACAACTACAGGGTAAAGTGAGTATCTTAAGGCTTATAAAAGCATCCCTACAATGATCCCTATATGATAACCAAAACAACGATTCTGACAGCCTTTCTTTGCAGTGAAAAAACTGTTTTTTAAAATGCGCAATAAGAAAATATTACGTGATATATTCTTGCAGATGTAGGACGTGTGATCCTCCCATGTTAACTTACTGTCCAAAATAATGTACAAAAATTTAACGCAATGAGACACAGAGTGCTGTCTCTGTTTTATCATTATTTAATACTAGCTTATTGTTTAAAAACCAGTTTTGAACCATAGACAGACTGTTTTGAGCCTCTGATAAGAAAATGTTACAGTCTTTATGGGAATGAGCCAATGTTGTGTCATCAGCAAAGAGAGTGAAGTTTGTTGAGGGTCTACTGTATGGCAAATCATTAATATAAATTAGAAATAAAACCGGTCCCAAAACTGAACCCCGAGGGACACCAAATTTAATATCAGTGTTACCAGAATTAGCATTATTAAAACGAACAAATTAATGACGACCAGTCAAATACGACATAATCAATTTTCTGCTACCCTTAGAGAATTTGTAAAATTTCAGTTTGTTCACTAAAATATTGTGAGGCACACAGTCGAAAGCGGTCTAAAAATTGCACATGCACAAATTATTTGGCCTTTATTTTTAAAAGCTTTTATTTGCAATGTTTGTATGTTAGCTAGTTAGTAAGTTTGTTTCTTTGTTTGTTTGTTTAGGTCGAATCTTGCAAGCTGAATTTCGACTAGTTCTAATTAAGCTAGAGCTTTGAAATTTGGCACACGCATATAAAGTCTGGTGACAACGCAACATAGTATAGCCATTATCGGTCTAAATCCAATATGGCGGACGTCCCAAGATGGCGGATTGCCTTTCTCTTCACAACCCCCTTGATATGGGTATTAAATGAAAGGGTTTGACGAGTAAAATACGATAAACTATGTGACGTTATTCTAAATTCAATATGGCGTACGTCCCAAGATGGCGGATCGCCTTTTTCTTCACAACCTCCTGAGATGTGTATTAAACGAAAGGGTTTGACGAGTAAAATACGATATACTATTTGACGTCATTCTAAATTCAATATGGCGTACGTCCCAAGATGGCGGATCGCCTTTTTCTTCATAACCACTTAGATATGGGTATCAAATGAAAGGGTTTGACGAGTAAAATACGATAAACTATGTGACGTCATTCTGAATTTAATATGGCGGACGTGGGAGAGGTGGGAAGAAGTGGGGAAGGGGTGGGAATAGGTGGGAAAGGGGAGAGGAAGGGGTGGGAAGAGGTAGGAAGGGGAGGGGAATGGGCGGGAAAGGGATGGGAAGAGGTGGGGATGGGGTGGAAAGAGGTGGGAAGAGATAGGAAAGGGGACGGCAAGGGGTGGAAAGAGGTGGAAAATGGGTGGGAAGAAGTGGGGGGGGGGGTGAGAAGACGGGAGAGGGAAGAGGTGGATGGCGATGGCAATTAAAGGGTTTTATCAGTCTGCTTGTAAAATAAGTAGACTAAAAAGTAAAAAATAAAATTAAATAAAAAAAATATTTTTAAGAAAAAGCTTTTATTTGAAAAAACGGTACTAAAAAGTAAAAATTTTTTTTTTAATTCATACACCTGGAAACCAAAAGCTTTGGGGGCAGTCAATTGAGCAAAGTAATTATGCAATAGTGCTATATGACCGTCCCCAAAGCTTTTGGTTTCCAGGTGTATTAATTTAAAAAAAAAAATTTTTACTTTTTAGTACAGTTTTTTCAAATAAAAGCTTTTTCTTAAAAATATTTTTTTTATATAATTTTATTTACATTTATCAACGAATTAATTGCTAACGTCGTTGACAATTTTGACCTGAAGCCATATCGACAATTATTAAAAAGATTAAAATTTTCTAAATAATTCGTGATTTGACACTTGAGAACTACCTCAAAGATTTTGGCAAATAATGGCACGATAGAAATAGGCCTGCAATTTGCCGGATAATCAATACAGTTTTTTTAAAACAAAGGTAACACTTTTGACAGTTTAAGACATTTTGGAAACACATTCTCTCTAATGCATTCATTAATTAGTTTCGTGAGTGGAATAATATTAATGTATTAATACAATTGAGAATTTTAATGATGATATCATAAGCATCTTTACTGTTTGTTTTCCAGATGAATGATTACATCTAGGACTTGATTGTAAGTGACTTCGGTAAAAATAAAATCCTTGTCAGCACCAGTTTTTATGGAACTTGTAAAATAATTTTCAAAACTGTCGGTGGCAGATGAATTTTGAGCAATGTTTCCAAAATATTTATTAAATTCGTCAGGAGAAATAATTTCTGACGAATTTTCTGTTTTATTTTTGTTTATATCAACCAAATTCCACATTGCTTTTGCTGATTCCTATTTCGACGAATGTAGTTATCGTTTGCGACTCTCTTGGCTTTTAATATTTCATTTTTATATATACTTTTTTTTATCATTAATCAATTTTTTCAAATCGCTAGTAGGATTAGATCAAGAAGGAAATGTAATGTCTCTCTCAATTGACGCAAATCATCAGTGTACCAAGTTAAATTAACTTTCTTGTCACTGGTTAAAATCTTGGACCTAACTGGGAAAAATTTCTCCAAAGCAGAAGTAATTATATCCAAGAAAAATTCAAATTTAACATCAATCCCAAGTAATAATTTAAGTTTTATCACAATCTACAAGAGGTTATTAAGTCTATATAATAAAACTGATCGTAAAACTGTTTATACTAGATAGCCTCTTAAAAGCTAGAATAAACCCGGCATAAAACCAAAAAAGAGCTTTTATAAACGTTATAAATATCTTCCTTAAATCTATCAATAAAACCAACAACAGTACTTTAGAACCCAAATCTGCAAGATGTTTTCAAGTCTACCATAAAACCTTTCATAAAATCTTCTTAAAACCGTTAGTACTTGCAATCAAATTTTAAGCCTGCTTTGAGAACATCATAAATAATTGTGTCTTTAATAATTCTTTGTCGAAAACTTGTTGTACTTAAACTGTCTAAATCAAAAAATGTCGCCTCGATTGAAATATCTGCATGTGCTAACGTTTTAAAATTTGATATTAATAAACAACCTAGTATCAAAAAATTGTCAATGCAGACCACTTTATTGATAAAGTATATTAAAAAACTTTTAACCAAATCACGCGCCTTGCATTTGTCAGCTTATTAATTATTATTTACAATTAATAAAAAAAAATAGTAACCCCAATTTAAGCTTACTCAGTATGATTTTGGACTTTTTAGGGGTTTATATGACATATTAACACATTTTAGATAGTTGCAGGCTAAATGTAAACAGTAAGAATAAGAAAAATATAACTACTGTTGCCCCAACTTTGTTCAAACATGTCTGCCACAGTTAACAGAAAAAAACACGGCTCATTTATTTTAATAGAATACCCTATTAAGAGTTTGTGGCTTTAGGAAATATTTTTATAAAACAGAAGGTTTTGTTAAATTCCAATTTCTCCACTTTATTACTATTTTAAAGCCTGTAAGACTTTACCCAGCCTTACTACTCTTCTTTAAAACCTTTAAGATTTGTCTCTGACAATCTCTAATCCAAATGTACTTAGCTTATATAACATAACCTAAAAAAACATTTATTTCGTGTGTTCTTGAGTGTGCGATCACAAAATGGCGTTTACTGTGCGTTAAATGCCCCCTCTCTCAAAGTTTAAAGGCGTAAGTGGGGGAACCAAAGGATTTATAAGTGCTTTATAAAAACCAAAAAGTTTTAACGTAGCTTAATGAAGCTACCAAAAAACTATTAGGTTTTAATTACTATTTACCAATTATGGTTAAAAGCAAATAGTATTTATGATAACATATATTAAGGTAAGACTACTTAAGAATTATTAGTTTTATTGCTTGATCATAAGGAGTACTCAAAGACCATATTTTAAACTCCCATAAATCCTAAAGATTTATAAACTTAAAATATTTAAAATCCACTATAAAACTTAATGAGTTTATTGTGATTTTGAAAAATGCAGCAACTAAGTGGCTATAAAACCAATAGGTCTTAAAGAGCAAAGAGGTTTAACAAATTGCTTTAAAGATAACTTGAAGGCATTTTTTTAAGTACATATCTGCAGATAAATTGGTATGCACAAAAGAAATAATAAAACCCAGTTCGCTTTATTTATCTTCTTAAATCTGTGATAAAACCCGATAAATACTTATTGGCATTTAAATTGTTACTTGGGATATCTATCGAAGAATCATGTTACTTGGGATATAGTCGAGTAAACTTTAAGCTGGCGCGTCCAAATGTCGCTTCATCATATAAACTAAGAGTATAAGACATACGCAACTAGTTCATCTTTATGTCACTGCGATAGCTTTATGCGCATCGCATATCAGATCGTACGTCGTGTTATCAACTCATACATACGCCACCTTAGAGTTTACCGGACTATATACAAGATTTACCAATAAAAAATTAAGATCCTGCCAGGCCGTTGACAAATTACGTGCTTCTGTGGTCCTGTGAACTTATTTCTTATCAGCAAACGCAGGATCCTGCGAACAGCCCGATATACCCACATCGACGTCGTCGCACGTCTTGACCCACATCGACGTCGTCGCACGTCTTGTTATTATTTATAGACGATTACAGACAATTGGGCTATAAATCCGCGGCCCTATCGGGCTGGGGCTAATTGGATGGAATGATAATTGGCGGTCGGCACCGGACCGGACGATGGGCAGTACTCTACTGTGCATAGCATGCGATATCGGGTAATTTGATGGTTGATGCTGCCGTTGCTGCCGGTTCATCTCGTGTTCGAGGTCAAAGTTGTCACTTTTTTCTTGTTGTTTCTACCAAAAATGCTGTTTACGAATTTTTATCATCACCTGCGTTTAGAGCAGTAACAATAACAACATTGTTTTTTGTGGCATTTTCCTGTCTAAGGAACATTTATCATACTGTAAATCGTTGATGATATGAATTAATAAATCATTCGACGCCTGAGCCCTTAAGGGCTTTAAAAAAATCACTATTTCATTTTAGTACAGTAAGTGAAGCTTTTAAATCCCAGCCCGAAAACGATGTAAAGAATTTCCAAATTTTTTTCTTCAACATAGGTACTTCATAAAGTGTGTACATAAGAATCTATATTGTCATTTTTTCTGCTTTTTGGTTAGGGGTTGTCGAAAAAAAAAAACAAAAATCACACACATAATCTGATAGAGAATCAAATTATAAGAAAGAAAGGTCATCTACACTTTTTGGCTAAAATGTATATTTTTCGAGATAATGCGAACTGAACATTGCAATTTTCATCCCCTAAAATCAGTATTATTAGACGTTTTTTTTAATTACTAGAAAAATGTGGAGTTTAAAAAAATGAAAGAGTACAAAATTTAAAAAATCGGATGGTTTTTGTTGGTTTAGTTTAGTTTTGAAAATATGGCATTTTCAAAATGGCGCCGAAACGTTCAGAAAAAATATACGACGTCAAAATCTAAAATTACTCAAAATCTAAAACTATAAGGAAAACTTTTATTCTTGTAAAAGTTAAAGGTATTAAAATTTTCTTTCGATTGAGACGTATTACGACCTTTTATAATGAAAACTAAAAAAGTTACAAACAAAAAGTAGCGCATTTAAAAATTTAAGCGCCACTTTTTTTTAAGTCTAATTGCTCTAATTTCTTCTTAATTCAAAATTTTTAAAATTCCTTCTAGATATTGTTAATGCATATTATTATTAACATGCTCAAATTTTTGAAATAATTATTTTTCATTCTTTTTATAAAAAATGGTAAGAGTACGAAAATGAAGCTTAGAAAAAAACGAATAGTTTGGTTTTTTAAATTTCCTACGACAAATTGTTCCAGAGATATAAAGGTTTAAAGATGGCGCTTGAGCGTATACGCAAGAAAAGTATGTATTTAAAATTGAAATATCTCAAAAATAATAAGACTGATAAAAACATGATATAAGAATGAAATGAAGCTTATAAGAAAACGAAGAGTTTATTTGGGTTTATATATTTTTTCCTACGACAAACTGTTCCAGAGACATGACAGTTTGGAATAATGTTGAAACTTTTCAATCTGTACGCGCATTTTAAATGTGTATAGTAGGTGGAAAATCCAGCAATAGCCGTCTATTTTTCGAAGAATACACAGAAAAAGCGGGTTGCATTTTTAGCATGACGACTCTTTAAAAAGTTACTAGATTTGATTAAAACTTCCCTGGATTTGAAATTAAAGGGGAGGAAGTTTTAAAATTCTTTTCGCTGAATAAATTTTTTTTTTTACAAAACTCACTTGTATTCTGTAGGACCAGTGGCGGCTCTAGAAATTTCAATAATTTTTTTCTCGTCTGTGGCGCATGGGACCCATACGAAACATGGGAAATAACATCTGGTGAAGCACTTCTCTAACGACCCCTAAAAAATTTTGAAAAAGCAGTTTGCGAAAAAATTTTTCAAAATTCGGGTGCTCCCCCTAGTCTAGGGACTCCCGTTTAAAATTATTCTTTTTTGTCACGTACATTTTACTTTTCATAAAAATACAACAACAGGTTTTGTACTTTATGAAAATATTTTCAGTATTAACTGAAATACAATGAACTGAAGTTTTGTAATTTACAATTTAAAAAATTACAAAATTTCAATTCGTTGTATCTCAGTTAGTAATGGAAATATTTTCATAAACTCCAAAACCTATTATTGCATTGTTATGAAAAGTAAAATGTATATGACAAAAAAGAATAATTTTACATGGGAGTCTCTAGACCAGGGGGAGCACCCGAATTTTGAAAAATTTTTTCGCAAACTGCTATTTCAAAATTTTTTAGGGGTCGCTAGAGAAGTGCTTCACTAGATGTTATTTCCCATATTTCGTATGGGTCCCATGCGCCACACACGAGAAAAAAATTATTGAAATTTCTAGAGCCGCCACTGTGTAGGACATGTAAATTTTAACAACTAACAACATAGCATCTGCAAATGAATGCAGTTGTTTACTTATTGTATTTTCCCTTTCCCCTTCTATGCCAGTAAACTCTAGAATAGAGTTCACTAGTTCACTGTTCAATGTAATGACTCACATACAACATCAACACACTTTATCTAATTTTTTCGTTGCCAGCTTAGTTTACGTGTATTAAATGGTTCGTTGTTTGCCTACAAACCACACTCTAATTTAATGTTTGTCTATCTACAAATTTAACGAAATAAAAATCATTAAAAGTAGGTATTTTCATAAAAGTGTTTACTAAATCACTAGATGGAAAATAAATCACCAGATCTAGTGAAATTTCACTAAACCTGGCAACACTGTGACAGCATGTAATTCAGTGCGTCTGTTCCAGTCATGCGTATTCAAGCGCACGCACGCATGAATCTCGCTCGGAGTAACAACGTTACTTGACGTTTTTTTTTTCTGGAATACTGTGGCTTTAGCGATAAATTTTGCTAGGACATTTTTTGTTCATAACCACGTGGTCTATCCATCTGTATTTTTTATTTTTCTTACCTTGACTTTTGAAAAAATGAATGAAATTTTTTCTGAATGTTCTGCATCGAGCGAGATGTAGACCTTTCAGAATATTATTCTACACTTTCACGAATTCATTAAAAAAAAAATCATTTTGTAAATTTTTGGAAGAAAATACCTTCAACGACTGGGCTAGTGTTCCTACAGGTATCACATACCCTATATGATACTAATTACATCGCGGAAGCCACATTGACATTGACAATTCGATAGCTGTAGAATGCTCTTCCTCGTGGTTTCTATAGTGCTTTCTATAGTCGGCCACTGTCTCTGTACATTCCTGCTGCAAGTGCCACCTGCCACTGCGACTTCCACAGGAATTCGTGCTCTGCTTGGCCTACCGCCTCGACGAGATGTTCTTGTGGTAAAAGAGCCAACTATGCGAATTAGCACTTTTCATTTTGTTTCACGTTAACATGTACAAGGCGATCTACTATATCTATGACCAGTGACGCAACTTCAAATTTGGGGCCGGTATGCAAAAATTGTCAATAGGTCCCCCTTCCAGAAAAAATTGACAGTCTGTATTAAAAACATCTTTATTAACATGCTTTTTTTATTAGGTCGACCTGTAACTAACTATCTATCTATGTATGTAAGTAATACTTCTAATTGTTGTATCATGAAATTTGGCAATTGTGTGTAGCTCTGATGACAATACAATATAGTATACTCAATATTATGATATGTTCAAAATGGCCGCCGCCCCAAGATGGCGGATTATCGTTTTCTTCACAACTCCCTTGATATGGGTATCAAAAGAAAGGGCTTGATAATATTCTAGAGGCTAGTGTCGAAAAGTGAAAAATTTATCAAACCACTAATCGAAGTGGTTTGATGACAGTATTCGTCCAAACAAGTAAACTTGTCTCTTGTGAATATGGGCCTTAAGGGCCGGCAATTTATATTGCGGGCCTGTGAAAAATTGAACGTATTTCATCGTAATCAAACCACTAGGTTCATCGGTTTGACCGTAGTTGTAGGTGAAAGGATTGCATTGATGCAGTCGGCGAGAGATTTCTCATTGAGCGCTGCGATGCGAGCACTCAGAAAAAAAACCCGAATCGCATTGTAATCAAACCAGCCAAAGTTTGTGGCAAATGTTTTCAATTGTCCAAAAAATGAAAGAAATACAATTGGCGGGAATTTTGAAAGAGGGGAGGAAGAGTTATTAGGGCAATTATGAGCATAAAATCAAGGTTTACACTGTAAATGTCGTCAAACAAGAAAATCAAGCCAAAAATTATCGCTTAAATTTTTACATACTCCAAACACCCTATAAAACATTATATTATTATCGGCGAGAATTTATATTAAAATCAACCCCCCCCCAAAACTACCCCATTGGGGGTGAATCGTAGTAACGTTAACTATATTAACGGTACTAACGAGGGTCCCCGCTCCTAATCACTGATGAGCGGGGGGGGGGGGGGTAGATCTCTCGAATATTGCGTTTACTGGTGTAATCGGACCCCTAAATTGGTCGGGCCCCGGTATCATGGTACCTTCTGACCCCCCGTTGTGGGGGCCCTGATTACAGACTAGAATTTGTAAGTTCTTGGGCATTCTCCTAACTTTTCTTAACATTTTCCCATTTCTTCGTAAAACCGAATACATCATCGCATTCTACGGGAAAAACACCATTAAAACCCGTGTTTCTTTTTCTGTCGCCCAGCTTCGGCCAAAATTAACCACTTCTTAACATCCTCCTTTCCTTTACCCACTCTTATTATTATCAATACTTCGTTTCGGAAACTCCCGAAAATTTCCTGGAAACTTTCATTAGAAAATTGCCTTTACCCATCCAGGCCTGTAGCTAGAAAGTGCTTTCAGGGCGGGCAAACAATTTTTCAGGACGGGCCCGTAAAAAAAATTTTTAATCCGAAAATTTTAGACAATTTTTACCCAATCTCTTTCAAAATATTTAAAAGACAGTTAAAATTGCCCCCATTACGATCACCGTAGGTCGGGCGAAACCTATTCCAGGACGGGCAGTGCCCGTCCTGCCCCCCCCCCTAGCTACAGGCCTGTACCCATCTCAGCCTTACTCTGTGCAATTTTTGTAAGTTCATCACGCATGGTGTTGACGAAAGATACCATTTTCATCGGAAATCATAAGCTGAGAGAAAGTTTTTTAGATTTTCTGAGGCAGCAATCAAGTCATCCTCAGTGCATACTTTTGAAAAGAAAGCCGAAACGCTATTATCGGGAAATTAATCTGATATCTATGCGCAGCAAATAAAATAAGTTAGTTAGAATTTTGTTTCTTTGAAACACTGATTGATTTATAATAATAATCAGAGACGAACCCACGGGGGGTTATGGGGGGGTACGCTCCCCCCCCAATGTTGATTGAGTTGGGAAAATCACCAAAAATGTAAAAAAATCTTTATTGAGTATAATTGCAAAAAAAACGAATAATGAGTTTATAAAAATTAAATGACACTGTCACTATGACCATTGAATAATTTTAATTGATATTATTTATGACTTAGATGTGACTGATGTGAGACTTGTGAGAGCCACAGAATAGTCGACGGGCAACGCACAACGCCGACGGGCCTACGCGACGGGCCAACAAAATAAACTCGTCAACTCGCGGAAATTCGACGTTCGACCCAGTAGACGGCACGGCCAGAGCATACAATTCTCAAAGACTGTCTTACATTAGAAATATTAGAATATTACTCCTTTTTGCCTTTATCAATACAATGCTTTGTCCTAGCTATAAAGTCGTTTGTTGTTGGTTTATACTGAGTATCACTAATATCAGTTACCAACCTCTCAACGAGAGATAATAATAATAACAAATTGTTGTCGGTCAGAAATTGTTAAAATATTAAATTCTTAGAGGACACTGAATCAGAATCTGGGACTATTAAAGGGGTCTACAGACGATCCAGCTGCTGGGACCCGACATTGTTGGTACGGTTTGAAGATAATTGGAATTCCAGCGGACCAGTTCACTTTTCGAATGAGTTCAAAGCATGCGGCAAGGCTGGCTCCCTGCCGCTGGATCGTGTGTAGACCCCTTAATGCTACCTATTGCGTATCACAATGTGAAGTGGGAAGTGGCCGGTAGCCGTACTAGCGCGGACGTTCACGAGCTTGCGCCCCGACTTGCGCGTAATCGTATTTTATCTTGTTTTTCTCCACGGTCATTAAACTATAACGGTTACCTCATCCAGTAGCTTCTAGACGAAGGAGAGCGCGGGGTCAACTTAGGTCTAGCGCCAAGGGCGGATCCAGGGGGGGGCAGTAGGGGCAATCCCCCCCCGAGAAAAGTATTCGTTACGTTTTCAAGGCGATAATTCTTTTTTCGCATGAGGTGGGAAAAAAAATTTTTGGATTTCTAATAGTATTCCTGTGTGTGAGGCGAAAAATTTTTTGTCCAGATTTTAATTTGGAGCCGAAATTTTCGAAAAAAATTTTTTTGGAGTTTCATTTGCATCCCTTCCCCATGAGGCGTTAAATTTTTTTTTACATTTTTAATAGTATTCTCTGTATGAGGTGAAAAATTTTTTTTTTTGGAATTTTATTCGCACCCCCATGAAGCGATAAAATTTTTTCAGATTCCGAGACGAGCGAAAAAATTTTTTTTGGATTTTCGTTTGCAACCCCCCTTCCCCCCCATGAGGCGATAAAATTTTTTTAGATTCCGAGGTGAAAAAATTTTTTGTAGATGTTAGTGCCCCCCTTATCCGCCCTTATCTAGCGCCTACATCAAGTAATTTAGTTAAACTTCTTTTGCATAATATTTGTATCGCTAGGCTACTTATAGATTAAGTCTGAAATAAAAAAAAACATAAGGAAATATAAGTTGTAAAAAAAATGGGCAGTTGGCAAATTAGTTGTAGCTTTCCCCCCCCCCCCCCAAAAAAAATAGCTGGGTTCGTCTCTGATAATAATTTCGGTTATCAGAAATGCGTGTGATTTATAGAAGGTGAGCCGCCTCCCAGTCTGGGCCTCCAAGCATTCCATACCCCTGCCTCCGACTATAAGAAACTTTGATGGATCAAAGCTGAGATTTCATAACTCCGGTAAAAAAAAAAATTGAAAAAAATGTACGTAATGTACTTGTACTGTGTAATTATTACTATATTAAATTGTTTATTGATATACATTTACATATTTAATTCCTATCTTTAATTGAACAAGTTTAAAACAGTAATTTCTCTACGACTGTTAAAAAAACTGTACTTTTTTCATTATCGTTGGTGCGTAAAACTTATGTTTATGGTAATAGTGAAAAAAAGTAAAACGCGTGCAAAAATAGAACATTGTGTAGCTAATAGTAAAAGCAATACATTTCCGGACGACGATGTAGATTGAAGTCCGGGAATGTGCTTTTACTACGATGTACGTACACATATTACTTTTTCTGAAATCGCAATCAATATTATTATAAATACCTATATAAAAATAAAATATATATATAACGTTTCTACAGAATCTCATCTGCCAAGTTGAACCTGAAGATGGTAAAAGTCGATGAACAACTATTTCCACATAGTTGAGTGCAAATATAGTATTGTGACGTGCTTACACCCTTTTTGTAAACACCCTCTATCGTGGGTTCGGAAATTATAACAACCAGGGTAACACTAAACACTAATTTATTAACTACTAATTACAACCAATAATTTACTTGGCTCATAATACACTGTGTACTACAATTCAGTTATTCAGTCACTTTATCACTGTGTTTACTCTCTGACCATTTCAACTGACAATTAGTACTGCACTAACTTCTCCCCTTTTCGTTTACTCCATGCCTTATATACCTAAAGATGACAGATCTAGAAGCTTCTCTGATCACGTCTCCATACTCTAGACAGTTCCAGAACAGATATGTCATCACTCCAGACCTTCTAGTAAGTTCTTTCCACATTCAGACATCCGAACTACTGAATTCTGTGCCTACTTTTCAGTGCAACTAACATAACCTTAAATCTTAAGGGGTTGCAACATATTACAGTATCAACATTTTTCTTGTTGAATATAGCCCACCCTAGCTGTACGTGCACCCCCCCCCCCCCCCCCCCCGATCCTTGGGAACAATGTTTTTCATAAAGATTAAAGCCTAAGGAACAATTTTAGACATGTCCCCCCAAAAAAATGGCTGTACTTTCAAAATGGCGGCCATATGTTAAAAAAAACTGTGCTCCCGTACAGTTAGGTCGATTTCCGTAGTAATAAACTTGGATAAGAAATCTGAATGTGGAAGTAGTGATTCCCTTAGACAGCGGTTTTTCGCTTTAGTAATCTGAAGTTTCATTTATAAATTATCAGTTTTTCAGTAATTTGACTTATATCATAAATAATTTGAAATTAATTGATTTATATCATCGCAACCCTATATTTAAACTAACTATAAGTGACGAAAGGCTTATGACAAATCCTTCTAGCGCATAATCTTTTCTTTCTGTCGAAAACAATTAAATTCGTCTGGCATTACAATAGGATGCCCAGATGTTTCACCCACATAGTATTTAACACATTCTGCGGATTACTGTACCTGCAAAACATATTTGGAATTTTGAATATCATTTACCGGTTTTGTCTTTGTTAAAAGTGAGGAGTGAAGTCAACTTGTCCCGTTTGAAATACCAATCTGGTAATAAATTTGTTACATTAACCTTACAATCATGGAATCGACGTGATAAATGGCTTTTTTTGTGAATTAATTATACGCTGATATTATATTATGTATCTGTCACTTTCCCACGTTTTATAACTTTTATAAATATACAAGGTGAATAGCAGTGACGGATTCTTACCGACAGATTCCTTGCTTACAAATAGACCAGAGTTCGAATAAAGGTATATAGTATAAAATGTGTCTTTACGAACAAACATTATTAAGAGTCGTAGGAATTTTTTTTTTTTTGAGAATTTATGTATATGTATGCATGTACACTTCTGTGCAATAAAATCCTCTAAAATCCCTAAAATTTTTCGCTATATTAAATCATTCTTTATTTATTTGTCAGTGTCAGTGTCATATTTTCGAAATGTTGAAATTAACTGAACATGAAAAAATTCTAATTCTCTCTAAAATTGAAGAGGGGTGGTCTATCAGAGCAGTTGCTAACCATTATCACTTAAATAAAAGTACCGTTATGAGTGTGAGGAATAGGTGGGAGGAGGCAGGTATCATAAAGACAAAAGACGGTTCAGGCCGACCGAGAAGTTCAAATCTCGCTCAAGATGAAGCGCTCCTTGGCTATTTGAGGAAAATCCGTTTCAAACAGCAGTAGACGTTGTTTCCATGACAAATTTTGCAGCATCGAGGTCAACAGCTAGCTGAAGGATAGGAAAATCGGAATTAAAAAATTGTGTAAGTGCCAAGAAGACCATATTAGAAAAGCATAAGCAAGCCCGCATTCTGTTTTGTTTAAATTATGTCTATCGCCCGTTGGAGTTTTGGAACAATGTTGTGTTTACCGATGAAAAAAATTTTCAGTCTTGTAATGACGGACATATTCGAGTGTACCGTCCTGCAAATACCAGGTTTCCCGAACGCTACGTGTCTCTGCGGAACAGGTCCGGATGTGGAAGTAAAATTATCACAAGCGAACACGTGCAGAACAGCCATGCAGAAAATCGCTTTTTAATGTTTTGAGCTTTCAGAATTGGGTCTTATCTCGGACACAATTTTTCAACGTCAATTTTTACATTTTTCCAAATACCTTACTTATGACATTTCACAATCAATGTCACTTTTTTATAATCTATATGATAATAAAAAATTTAAATTCCAAAAAGACTGATTCACATCACTTAATATTAGTAAAAACTGGAATTACTTGATTTTTCGAGTGTACGGGATTTTATTGCACAGAAGTGTACGTAGACCATTTCTTACAAACACGATTTGGTTTATATGTAAAATAGCCTAGTAGAATAATCCTTATTCAAACTGGGCCATATCCGTTATGCAGGGTGGTCGCCGGAGATGTGTAAACTATCATGTTTTATATAAAACATGTTCTAATATCACTTTAAAGCAAAATGTTACTAAGGCTTTTTTATTAACCACACTAAGATACGAATATGCACATGATTTTGAAACTGTAATATACGGGGTGGAACAAACTTATCATATATTTGAATTTTTTGTCGGAGTTTATCACTAATACATTTATTGCAAACCACTCCTTAATTATTTCCGGCATTTAATTAATTTTCAGTATAACTTGCTTGACAGTTATCAGATAAATATAATATTGTATCATCGGCTAACAGATATAATTAGCACTCTTCTGAGTTAAGCAAGAATATGCCATTAAAGGTTGAGGTGCTTAGGTCCCAACACACTACCTTGAGGTACTGCACAAGTATTAATAAGTTTTGCTGATTATATATTATTATACTCTTCCCAAATATGAAAACGAAGAAAATATTGCATACTGTAAACATCACTCGCAAAGAAATTTTGTTTTATTTTAACTGTTCAGTCACCGAATTCTGAACAACTTTCAAAGTGGACGGGAGATCGTAGAGTTAAGTAATAAATACAGAAAGAAAATAGCGCCATATACCCTTTAGAAAAAACAACGAAGCAGCTACGGACATGTGTTTCGAAGTTATGGTTCCTCATCAGTGTACAGTGGAAGTATAGTAACGACAAAAAATTTTCAAAAAATTCGTCGAAATTTTAAGTTCGAGCAAAAAAAATATTTCTGTCTATCTGTAACTTTTTTTGTTTTATTTTAACTGCTCAGTCACCGAATTCTGAACAATTTTCACTCTGGAACCGTTTAAAATATTGACTTGAAAGAGTGACCCCAAAAATAGGCCAAAAATGGACTATTTTCTCGCCTTCGAATTTTGTTTCAAACTAAGAGCTAAATTATTGTGATATACGTGATGCAATATAGGAGAATAGCAAAAAAAACATACCTACACAAAAAATGAATAGTCATCAGCTATGACAGAGCAATCAAGATATTCTTAGAATTTTTTGAAGAAGAGTCAAAGAGCCAAAATCATCCCCTATATGAGGATGAAAATAGGAAAAAATTATGTTATTGTGTTATAGAGCTTTCAGGAACAGAAATATAATATAAGTCTATTGGCTGAACGAAGGTGTTGACTAGGGCTCAGAAAATGAAATCGAGACAACCCTCAAGGGGGTGAAAATTACCCCAATACAATATCAAACTGCACAAAAGCTCCAATAACTGGTGGAAAAGCTTGAACCCTCTATGCTCTATTAATAGGAATGAACCATAAATCTGTTACGACCTAGTACACGAAAACAATCCATTACAGGGTAAAAAACTACCCCTCATCTTGAATTATGAACTTGAGTCAGGGAAAAAATAGTGAATGTACCAGATATCGCATTTTGATCATTTGGGGGATGAAAAGGAATCAAGAGGTCCTAATATAAGAGAAAAGCACTCTTGGAAACCGCTACATGAGTATTTTTTTTTATGTAATGCAGCGATTACGAGATTGCTCCGATATTCATCCCTTCGCACCCTTACCCCTTCATAAAATCCACTTCAGGGGTTAAAAACGGACCTCTAGACCAGTGGTTTCCAACAAGATTTTTTCAAGGACCCCCTCATCGGTCGCTATAGTGACAAGGACCCCATGAATTCTTAAAATGAAGATTATGTAGAATCTACCACTGCAAGTCAAGTAAAATACAAAACAGTGACATTTCGCGGACCCCTGAGACATCGGTCCGCGGACCACCTGTTGGGAATCCCTGCTCTAGACTATGGCGTTCGGGAAAGTGGTAAATTGGGGTACATAGGGGTAGATAGGTAAATCAAGCAAGTCCATAAAACATGTATTTAGTATATACAAGAGAAGCTAATGTCTCAAAAAAAAATTTGGCATTAGTCACCCGCATTATAAAAGGGGGTGAAAAAATTTTGTGATTTAGTGTGTGTACAAGAACCAAAGGCCTCAAAATATTTTTTTACTTCATCCATCCCCACTACCGATGTGGGATATCGTTTTATGGGTTTTTGGGGTAGAGGATTTCAAATATTATATTATTAAAGTTCCATAAACAATTATTTCCACATACAAAATTTTCTCGTTGTGAGAGACTTGGGTGGCAAATCTGGATGTGGAAGTAGTGATTCCTTGGGCAGCAGTTTTTTTACATATACTCATTTATAAATTCACCAGTTTGATCATAAACTCCTACTAACTGATGCTGAAATAATTCAAAATTTTTTGAAGGAAAATATTATAAATTAACTAGTTTAAAAGATTTGTACAAGGTGATAATTAAGGTTTTGCCAAAGTAAGTTAATTTTTACCCTATTTATATAACTTGTGTCTAGTATTTAATAAGCTGGTGTCCCAATATTTTTATCGCGTTCGGTTAGGCAATTTGGAAAATCCAATTGTAAAACTCGAGTACACTATAATGAAATGATGTTATATGACCATTATTAATTCAAATTAAATTGTAAATTTAACTACTTAGCGTAAAATTAGGTTACTCTAATAGTTTTTATTTAAAACTGAGAACAACTTTTTCCTGCATTTAATTTGGCGTTTCTAAATATTTCACGACAATTAAAACATTAAGATCATTATAGAATTAATATCGCTGAAGATTGCGGTGAATTTCAAAAATATATAATTTCTTTCGACAAATATGTATGTTTTTGTATCATTTCATCATTGTCTCCATCTCTAAAATAATATTTACTGAAAAGGGACTATGGGCCAGTCATCAGAGAGTTCAGGATGCGTAAATTCCATTTTAAATCGGTCAAAAGATTTTACTGTTGGAACCAGTTCATTATATGAGAGATATACTAATTTTTCCCCCTCGCCCGTCCCCCGACACTGGGGGTGGCTAATGTCAAAATTTTTTTTGAGACCTTAGCATCTCTTGTATATACTAAATACCAATTTTATGGACTTTTACCTGCTTGATTTACCTATTTACCCCAATTTACCCCTAACTCTTCGACGGAACAAGATGAAAATATAATCCAGTTGTAGATCTAGTTAAAGTACATATGTGTACCAAATTTCAAGTCAATATCACAAACGGTTCCAGAGTAAACATGCGTACAAAAAAATTACAGACATACAGATAGAATTTTTTTTTTCGCTCAAACTTAAAATCTCGACGTTTCATGACATTCTAAGCCTATTTGAACAATAAAAATTTTTAAAAAAATTTTTGTCGTTACTATACCTACTTCCATTGGATGTGAAAGTAATTAAGCAAGCAAATTATAGCTGTTTCTTATTTTTTTTATGATTATGAATAGTGATTTTTTCGCCAGATTTATTTGCAATATATTAAATAAAATAGCAAATATTCAAATAATTGTTCTAATAGCACAGGCTTACAAAAAAAAGTTGTTTGGATCTGGGGTCAGACCATACGTCTTTTATGTATGAATTCGAATCTATTTTTAGTTTTGCTCTATCACGTCATGATTTTGAGATATCCTAACCTAAAAGTGCAAAAATACGGTTTTTTGACATATTTGAGGTTATGTAGCTTTGCGAATTTTTTTTCCTTAAAAAAACATGTATGGGATCTTAAAGTATAAATCCTCCTCTTTAAAATGCCGTTGAATTTGCTCAAATATCTTTTTTTTTTCGCCGAGTTATCGAATTTTGAAAATTGTCATATCTTTCCCAATACATTTAATTAGTACGGAAACTTTATGGTTATTATTTAAATTGCAATATCTCGGCAAAAAAAAGATATTTGAGCAAACACAACGGCATTTTAAATGTGAAGATTTGTACTTTAAGATCCCACACATGATTTTTTGAAAAAAAATTTCCCGAAGCTACATAACCTTAAATATGTCAAAAACCGTATTTTTTGCACTTTTAGGTTTGGGGTTTATGGGTTTAGGAATCGGAATTTGTATGTGAATAGTAGTGGGCCTAATATACTTCCCTGTGGCACTCCTCTGTTAGTTATGTCATAATTAGAAAATTGACCGTTAATAATAACCCTCTGCCACCTGAAGAGATAGTTTCTAAAAAATTAAAGAGAATTTTCACGAAGGCCAAAGAAATTGAGTTTCCTATAGAGAATTGCGTGGTCTAGAGTATGCAAGGCCTTGCTAAAGTCTAGGAGAATTAAACATATATTTTACCATCATCATTTGCTCTAAAAATATCGTCAGTGACATTCAGATGCGCAGTAGTCGTGCTGTGATTACTTCTAAATCCTGATTGTATGGGAGGTATAATTCCTTTTTCAGATAAATATGAATTTGTATTCATTGTCAGTTTCCTTTTAAAAAATTACAATATTAGTTACATTTATCTAAACTTTAGGGGCACCTTATCTTTTATATCAATATGTAACGGACAAACAACAGTCTACAAGCACATCACAGTGACTGAACTAAAAGAAGATGTCGGAGACGTAAAAGAAGACGGATAGACGTTCATATACACTTGAACTTCTCAAATGAATCCAATCTGGTAAATTCGTCTGCATCCCGGCTCTATGTTAATTTTAATCGCAACACGATAGGTAGAATTAGCAGTTTTTTTTCTAAATCCCGCCCGAGGCAAACGCGTGCTACAGGTAATAACGCCGCAAAACTGTTTTCGTTTTCGTTATAAAGGGTAATCGTCTACCAAGGCACTTACAGTCTAAAATCCAGCCTGTAATTATTTTCCGAATAATAAGAAAACAAGTGTATAACACGAAATTAACTTTGTATTCCAGTTAAACTGGGCCTGAAAATATTCCAAACATCTTGTGCACCATTTAATTATGATTGTAACCTTTTTTTTTTGTCGAGGCTAGCTCTTGTTAATTACTAAATATGTGTTTGGAACGTCGAGCAAAAGGTATTATTTACTCTTCTGTAAAGGAAGTACATGCAATGGAAGTAGGTACACTTTTGCACCCAAATTGCGATATTCTTTTTTTTGTGATTAACTAACCTAGATTCTTTGTAATGGGTTTTTGGATTGGATATTTCGGATAAAAATTGAATCAGCATAGCCCCAAATCATTAATAATAATAATAGCCTTTCTTTCCGCCTTGGCTCAAAATTATATACAAATAAAAGTATACACATAAAATCAATGTAGAATAGTACAAACAGTACAATAAAATATACAAAACAGATGAACATACAAGACATCTTGTAGTTGGTCATTTAAAACAAATGTATTAAATTACAAAAATTCATTTATCATGTAGCAATTTTTGTTTAGTAATATTTTTTTTGAAAATATGTATGCTACCCGAAGACCTAACAACTTCATCTAATGAATTATAAAGCTTACACCCTTGGTAAAAAAAACTTTTCTGGTATATAGATAGCATTTCTATGAGAATCAGGCATTAGAAAATTCTTTGCTCTAGTGTCATGTAAATTCGTTACAAAAGTCTCAGATCCCATCACATCTCCAAAGAATTAATGCGTCGTCTGTTTGCCGCCAACACTAATCTTTTAGAGCATAAAGAAAGATGGAGAAAACTAATATTTTTATTACGCCAAATATTGCTCAATCCAGTGGGTCAGTGTTTATGTGTTAGGCTTGAGACCACGGGTTCGAATTTCGAATCTTGGCTAGGGTATGGATGTTTAGTGACGCTTTAATGTATTATCAAGACGGCACACAGTGGAAAATTTTTCCATTTTTTTGGACAAAAATCCGTCTACAATGCAATTATTAATGGATTTGAATTTTTTTTTTTAAATAATTGTTAGGTATCACCCGATGTTTGAGCACTGCCCAAATTTTAAAAACGTTCAACATAACTTCAAAAAATCCTATAAATATATGAAATTCCTGTATTTTACTTAAGTAAAAATGCGAATTTCTGTTTTTTAAAAGTTTTACTCAGAAAATATCCTTTACTACATGTTTTTTGAGTCTCTAATTAAGAAAAATGGGGTCCCGTTAACCAGAAATTGATATAACACCCTTAAAATACCGAAAAACACCCCCAATAGGGATTTTTTCGAAATATTCTTATTAAAAACGTAAAATAGTCTAGTAAAGTGTATTTTTTATATGATAAATATAAAACCTTAGTTATTCAAATAATAATTCAGTAAAAATTTAACCTAAGGAGACAAAAAATATAGTTACAATGGTTATTTTTTAGATTTTGCTTCAAAATGGGGTAAGAGAGTACATTGTGACTATGAGAGTGAATCTCAACCACCTTTAAGGGTGAAAACCACCCTTAAATGGCTGTAGAATTTTTTTGAAATTTTAGAATCACGTCTTCTTCGATATTTTCACTAAAATCAGTCTCCGAACCTTGTTTGATAAATAAAAATTATTTTAAAGGTTAAATTAATCAATTCTTGTATACTTTGACAATGTGAATAAACAACAATTCAATGTGAGTAAAAACAAATTCTAAGTTCTTCAACGTTTTTAAGAAGCTCGTAAGTTAGAAATCGCATTTTTCCATTTGAAAGGAAAAAAAATATTTAAAATGAAATGAAAATTTTTCATCCATTCTATGCAATGTGAAACAACAATCCAATTTTTAGTGAACATATTTTAAGCATCCCAAAGTTCAAAAACAATTGGGTGCTTAATAGGAGCTTAAAATCAGCAGATATCTCTATGTTTTTCAAACAAACTAAATTTTAGACATTTAAAAAAAAATCTTTTAAAATAATTAAAATGATTAATAAATTTTTTACTACTAAGTATACAATTGATAAAAAAAATTAAAAAAAATTGATTAACATCCATTTTAATGTCCAATTTTTTTCATTATTAAATTATCTTAAGACTATCTTAAAATCTGTTTTTTTTTAACTTTGGATACATGGAGTAGAATGTATGAAAAATTTAGACTTTATTTTAAAAGATTTTTTTTTGAAATGTCTAAAATTGCTTAAGCACCTAATTGTTTTTGAACTTTAGTATGCTTAAAATATGTTTACTAAAAATTGGATTGTTGTTTCACATTGCATAGAATGGATGAAAAATTTTCATTTCATTTTAAATATTTTTTTTTCCTTTCAAATGGAAAAAATGCGATTTCTAACTTAGGAGCTTCTTAAAAACGTTGAAAGACTTAGAATTTGTTTCTACTCACATTGTCAAAGTATATAAGAATTGATTAATTTAACCTTTAAAATAATTTTTATTTATCAAACAAGGTTCGGAGACTGATTTTAGTGAAAATATCGAAGAAGATTCTAAAATTTCAAAAAATTTCGAAACCTATTTTCAAGTTCTACAGCCATTTAAGGGTGGTTTTCACCCTTGAAGGGGGTTGAGATTCACTCTCATAGTCACAATGTACTCTCTCACCCTATTTTAAAGCAAAAACTAAAAAATAACCATTGTAACTATATTTTTTGTCGAAATGGAGGTTGTTTCAACCCCTCTGATTAACCCTTAGGGTAAATGTTTACTGAATTATTATTTGAATAACTAAGGTTTTATATTTATCATATAAAAAATACACTTTACTAGACTATTTTACATTTTTAATAAGAATATTTCGAAAAAATCCCTATTAGGGGTGTTTTTCGGTATTTTAAGGGTGTTATATCAATTTCTGGTTAACGGGACCCCCATTTTTCTTAATCAGCGACCCAAAAAACATGTAGTAAAGGATATTTTCTGAGTAAAACTTTTAAAAAACAGAAATTCGCATTTTTACTTAAGTAAAATACAGGAATTTCATATATTTATAGGATTTTTTGAAGTTATGTTGAACGTTTTTAAAATTTGGGCAGTGCTCAAACATCGGGTGATATCTAACAATTATTTAAAAAAAATTTTTTTCAAATCCATTAATAATTGCATTGTAGACGGATTTTTGTCCAAAAAAATGGAAAAATTTCCCACTGTGCAGCAGCAGTAGGCAGTAGGTTGAATGAGTCAACCCGACTAATCGCTGTTATCTCTTCTGAGTTCGAGTCTCAGCTGTGGCAGATGGCAATGTCGCAAGGAATGGTTGTTGTGTAGTTGTATGTTGTGTATATGCACGTGTCCTGGTTGAGCCGTGGAATAGCTATCACTAAATTCCGCCAGGACGTTAATATAAAAATGTCGTTAAAAAAAGTTGTCGATATTCTCCTCCTCGTCGAATCCTCTTTATATACGGATACTCGGAGCTTATTGTTACTTTATTTCTTTGATTTATATTATTAATCTTTGATTTATATTTTTGGATGATTACTTGACATAGCTCCCAATTTACCACGAAATTCAGTTTGAATTGTCAAAAAATCAAGACAATTTTGAGGATAACTCCTCTTGAGAACAAACCATCGTTTGCAGCATTTATTATTGTCCTTGTCCTTACATAATGGTTTAATTTTATTTATTAGATTGTTGTTTATATTCGTTAGTTCTTTTAAATATTCTCAGCAACGAATTTATTTATGTCCATTTTAACCCATTTATACCATGCATATAAAGTCCGTGTATGAGTCATCGAGTTATATATTTTCAGAACTGTAGTTGTGATTGGAATATTTATTTTAATGCGTATACACGACAGAAATCGTTGCTTCCTTCTCTCGGGAATATTCTTAATATTCTGAATTTGAGCCCTGGTAAACAACATTGTTTTTAGCATTTACCTATATATTATGTTCATCATTTCAGACACATACATTTGTAAATGACAATCAAAATATTACAAGAATGCAAAAGTTAGAATAGTGAAATAGTGAAAATAGTCTATTGTCCATGTACTGTAGAAAGGAACTAAAACGTTAAAGGGTTTTTATTGTTTCTTATGTTCAATTGACCCCAAGATATAAAAAAAACGTGGAGTGCTACCATTTAAAGTGGTGCGTTTTTGAGATCCAAGTAAAAAGGTCCACTTTTCATATTTTTTGTTCGAAAACTATGAATTTTTTCTATAAACACGTCAATAGAAAAGTGTGTAGAGATTTAAATTTCCAATCGAAATGGCACCTTCAGAAGTCAAAAATTTTTTTTTTACAAAAATACGTCCAAAAAATAAAACAAAAAAAAAACGAAAAAAATGCAATTTTTTATTTTTTTTTTATTTTAGCCTGTAACTATTTTTCGGGTACATTTAGGCATAGACATTGCTGCATAATGAAAAAAGCTGGCGTTTTACCCGTTAAAATGAGATTTTGTAAACAGTTTTACGATTAATAGTGACCGAGATATAGCGTTTCAAAGTTTGCAACTTTTAACTTTTTTTGCTAATTTTTACTATTTTTTTTCAAATTTCGTCCTGTAACTTCTTTCTGAGTGAATTTAGGTGTAGACGTTATTATATTAAAGTGAAAGCTCACTTTGCGCCCGTTGAAATGGTGGCTGGTAAAAGTCTCTACGACAAATAGAAACCTAGATACAGCGTTTCGAAGAGTGTTACTTTTATTAACTTTCTTCCAATTTTTACGTTCTTTTTTAAATTTCGGCCTATAACTTATTTGTCAAATACAGATATTGCTACATGGAATGTACTCGCAGCATTCTTGTTTAAATGGTCTGCAATAGAAGTTTATGTGATCAATAGTAACCAAGATACAGTCTAGATATAGTAGATTATTGTACTTAAAAAATAACTTTTTACATTTTTCCACTTCTGAACTTTATTATATCACGTGTTTTTTTTTGTTCAAATAACTTAGATTAATAACTTACATTATGAAATTATTCAAATGCTGGATTTAACATATTTTCAAAATCAAAGTCGATTTCTTCATCGGCATCTATGTAAACGTCGTCTTCCGTTATTTGAGGTACATCAGCGTTTTCACAGTTCATTCCCATACATTCTTTGCAAAAAATGGAGCAATTCATTCCCAATTTCCTGCAACCACAGTTTCCTCTGCATCCTTTGGTGCATTTACAGGCTATTTTTTCCAGCAAAATTGGTACTAGTCCATTTTCTGAACACAACTAAAATCAGATTCTCTCACATACAAAAAGTACATGTTGCCTATAAAGGCTTAGACACACTAAATGTTTTGACAGCATGCATATCTTATAGGTATCTTGATTCCGTCTACATGATATCATCACGAAATGTGCCAGTAAGCTGATTTTCTGAGGGTGGAAATACAAGAAATGGATAAGGATAATAAGGAGAAAAAACAATACTTTAAGATGGGTTGAAATTCTATTGCAGATCATTTAAACAAGAATGCTGCGGTATCATTCAGTGTAGCAATATCTGTACTTAAAGCACAAATAAGTTATAGGCCGAAATTTAAAAAAGAACGTAAAAATTGGAAGAAAGTTAATAAAAGTAACACTCTTCGAAACGCTGTATCTAGGTTTCTATTTGTCGTAGAAACTTTTACCAGCCACCATTTCAATGGGCGTAAAGTGAGCTTTCACTTTAATATAATAATGTCTACACCTAAATTCACTAAGAAAAAAGTTACAGGACGAAATTTGAAAAAAAATAGTAAAAATTAGCAAAAAAAAGTTAAAAGTTGCAAACTTTTAAACGCTATATCTCGGTCACTATTAATCGTAAAACTGTTTACAAAATCTCATTTTAACGGCCAGCTTTTTTTATTATGCAGCAATGTCTATACCTAAATGTACCCGAAAAATAGTTACAGGCTAAAATAAAAAAAAAAATAATAAAAAATTGCATTTTTTCGTTTTTTTTTGTTTTGTTTTTTGGACGTATTTTTGTAAAAAAAAAAAATTTTGACTTCTGAAGGTGCCGTTTCGATTGGAAATTTAATTCTCTACACACTTTTCTATTGACGTGTTTATAGAAAAAATTCATAGTTTTCGAGCAAAAAAAATATGAAAAGTGGACCTTTTTACTTCGATCTCAAAAACGCACCACTTTAAATGGTAGCACTCCGCGGTTTTTTCATATCTTGGGGTCAATTGAACATAATAAACAATAAAAACCCTTTAACGTTTTAGTTCTTTCAACCCTCTTTTGTTGTACAATAGCCTAAAATATACAGTTCATTTTCTGCGTTTGACCCAAAAATAATTCGCCAACTAAACAAATTTTGTGCACACAAGTTTAGTATTTTGTATATAGAATAAAAAGTTTCAGGAGTAGGGTTGGGGCTTTGTCCTAAGAATCACAAATAATGGGATAATTTATGCAGTCCCAGGGCCGGCCTTTGGGGGAGAGGCGACCGTGCCGCGCAATAAGGCTCCATACTCCAGGGGGGGGGGGCACAAGCTTAATATAAGTCGCCTTTTTTTCGAGGGATGAAAAAAAGTTTGTTTAGGATTTTACACCCGCCCCTGCTCATCAATTTTGAGATGAGGACGAAAATTTTTTTTCCTGAATTGACCAGACTTGGCCTTTCAAAATTTCGCACGAAGGCGCTTGAGGAACTAAGGCCGGCCCTGTGTAACCCACGCAGTTTTTACTTCCTCATCCACGTATACTCCAGTCAAATAGGGAAAATTCAGAGATGTGTCAAGGAAACTTTCCATATTTGATAAAAATCTGTAAAAGTCACGTAAATAATGTGATTGTATGCACTTATTTGGTATCAAAATCGGTAAATATAAAAGTTACGAAATATTTTATAAAAAAAGGAATGCGCGTGAAGAGCCACCTTTGACAAGATTCTATAAACACAAAGATACCGCACACTATACTAACCAACGTTTCGACAATCAAGATCCCAACAAGCAAAATTTAAACGTTATACAACTATTTTGTTTTATTGCAACTTTATAAATGTAATAAAATAGCTATAAAACAAAATTGTTGTAGAAATAACAATTATAAAACAAATTTGTTCATTGGGATGGTATCGGGAGATGATTAAAATTGCTACAATGTTATCAAAGATTACAACACTCTTCACCTATATTTTTCATAAAATGTTTCATGACCTTTATATTTACTGATCGATCTTTTTCAAAATTAATAGGGTTCTTTCTCTAGCAAATACTAACTTATTGTCCAAGTTTCAATTAAATCGGACTGTTCTCTCTTAGGTTATTGTGCTTACAAGGAATATAACAGACGGAGAGACAGGCAGACAGACGGACATACGACGAACATTTTGAAAGTCTTTCGGAATTTGATGACTAACACAACGATATGATTTTTTTTCTCTACGAGAGGGAAATATTTACGGAAAAATGTGTATAACCTTTTTGTACAGAATTTTATAAGCTTTATTTTTTATATCAAACATAATTTCGATATTACTAATCATAGTGGAGAGTCAGATTTAGAGACCGAACGAATTCACCAGTGATCAAATTGTTATTATAACTTTTGAAAGGTGTTTTCGAGACTACATACTAAAATGTTTATTTGTTGATTTTATGAATTTTTAATTTTTAATTTTTTTTAAGTTTCAATACTTACCTAATAATGAGATGTAAACAAAAAGTTGAGTCGGAGCACCATTTATTTCAAGACGGCAACATGAAGTTGAAGACTGTATGTTTAATATAATACCAAGTTTAATAAACATCTCTGCCGTTTCAAAACTCCGTCAGTTTTTTCCGCCAAACGTTCTATTTGACTGGGGCAGTAGTGGAGAACGGTAAAACTTCATTTTTTATGCTTTAAGTTTTTTTTTGGCTCATGATGGAAATGTGTTGAGAGACTCTTTATATCATTCTGAAGAATATTCTTCTTACTTAGGTGAGTTTACTTACAGGTATATCCACTACCAAATATTTTTCTGTATATGAATTTTGCAATAATTTAAAAACCGCATTCAGTCAGTTATGTTATAAACATAGTTTAATTATAACAACCTGATTTTTAAATGAAATGACTGGCATTTTCGCCAATTAGCTGGGGTGTTTTCGGAGAGGCGTAATCCCGCCACCTCGAAGGGTTCCGAACCACCCATGTTGCCTCCAGTAAAGTAATTCGTTTATTTTTTTTATTGATTCCTGCTACTAATTCAAGAAACGTATTTATTAAGAACGCTGAAAATTGCTAAGTCACGTTACTTATTATTAAAGTGGAAATTAAAGAAGGTAGAAACCAAATCTAAAATTTGAAAAAACAATCATTTTCTTAATGGGCGATATGGTGTTCAGTAAGTCAGTCAACGTTTCATCAAATATAGTACATACATTAGACCAACTCAAAAAAAAGCTTGTCATATATTATGTCTCACCCTGTAAAAAAATGATCTTTTGATTAAAAACACTTTTTTTCATAATAAAAATGCACGCCAATGACTGAAATAAGTTTTGTTTTTCTTAAAAAAGGTATAATAAAGGTCTTTGATACCCATCCAAACTTGGTTAAAATTGGGTGACTAATAACTGAGCTACAAAGGTGTTACCGTGAAAAGTGGGACACACTGTATACAGAGTGAGTCAGTGGTGGGTGGATGATCAGATAAAAATTATGGAAGATCATTAAAAATTACTTTAAAATCTACAGGGTGTCTCACAATGTGGTAACAAGCGACTAACAGGATTTTTTTAAATGGAACACCTTATATGTTTTTATATATTTGTATTTGTCTCTTAATTCTCTATCCAGGCATATATTGTTTTTGGAATTAACGTTGCCGCATTCACGTTACCCACTTTTCCGAAAATAATGCAATTGCAGTGGTCAAGACTAAAATCTGCAAAAGTAAGTAGATTTGACCATTATTTCACTTTGAGTGTAATCAAGACCATGGGTGTTCTCCACGGTGATTCAAATTTTACCGTTTTAAACTGTCAATTAATTTTTTTCAAATGGAACACCCTGTACAATTTTATTTAAAATGTTTCTGCAACCAATTTGCATGACCTCCTAATGACTTTTTTCGAGTTTTTTGTGTCACAGAAAGGGTTAATATGCAAAAATTGGGTTTTCCAGGTCGTCCAAGGAGGCTGTTGTTTGCAGAGGATGTAATATCAGAACCAATGGTCTAAAAAACATTTTTTTACTCCAAAAATGTTTGAATGGCTGTTGACTATAATTTTTTACACTTGCCAGCATTTTTCTATGTAGTGGTTTTACCTCTATATTCACCACGTGTTTTAAAACATTTTTTTTGGAAATAACCAAATTCATGACCGCAATTTGGTTAAATTAAAATTAATGTGAAACCACTACATATAAAAATGCTGTCAAATGCAGCTACCGAAGAGTAATAGCATTATACCCCGGCTCCTAGTGAAAACACCTTCTTAAACATTTATCGTTATGTGAAAGAAACTGATCATTTTAAAAGAAAAAAACGTACCAATAGAGCAAACGAAAATGAAGAACGTTATATTTTGAATTTTTTAATAGTAATTTTACTATAATTTATTTTATCAAAATTAGAAGTCAAAAGTAAATTTAAAGTTATTATTATCGCGTCTATATTACTACTAAATTTACTGCAAAACAAAGCCTCTGTGACTAAAAACATGTATTCTGACAGTCTTCTTGAGATGTTTGACTATGTAAAAAAATTGTTTTAGAAAATCCTGATAGTAGTTTATGGAATGCATCACGTGAACTAGGAAAAAGTTACTCCAAAATTCAAAGGACTTTAAAAAAAAATGACTATAGGCCATATAAATTATTACCGGTATAGAAGCTTACAGAAGATCACAAGCGAAAACGGTTAAAATTTTGTCAGCAGTCTGTCTGTAACTTTTTTTGTGCGCACGTTTACTCTGGAACCGTTTGAGATATTGACTTGAAATTTGGTACACATATGTACTTTAACGAGATCTGGAACTAGATTATATTTTCATCTTGTTCCGTCGAAGGGTTGGGGGGTAAATTGAGTTAAATTTGGGGTAACTAGGTAAATCAAGCAGATAAGAGTCCATAAAATTGGTATTTGGTATATACAAGAGATGCTAAGGTCTCAAAAAAAAATTTGCCATTAGCCACCCCCATTACCACCCCCACCCCATTATTAAAGGGGATGAAAAAAAATGTGATTTAGTGTGTGTACAAGAACCAGAAACCTCAAAACAATTTTTTACTTCATCCACTCCTACTACCACCCCCTATCACCACCCCACCCCACTACCGATGTGAGGTATCGTTTTATGGGTTTTTGGGGTAGAGGATTTCAAATATTATATTATTAAAGTTCCATAAACAATTATTTCCACATACAAACTTTTTTCGTAGTGAGTGACTTGGATAGAAAATCTGGATGTGGAGGTAGTGATTCCTTGGGCAGCAGTTTTTTCTTAAATATTTATTATGAAAAGATGAATCGTCGTTTTCTACCGCAGGAGTTTCCAATAGGAAAAATAGACTGTCGTGGGAGAAATAAATTCAGCGACAAAGAAAATTTGTTGAAATTAATAAATCCGGCAGAAAATTGTTAAAATTTGGTGTGGAATTTTTAGAGATAAAATTGTAGTTCCAATTTCATTCAATTTTACCTTAACACGAGAAACTTAATGAAATAATTTGGCAGCGGGATGGAGCGATACCACACAGTGTTTTGGAAGTTAGGAACCATTTAAATAATCAATTTGATATTTGGATTGGTATAGGCGGACCATTTCCTTGGCCACCAAACAGCTCTGATTTAACATCTTTGGATGCATTTTTGTGGGGGTATTTAAAGGACAAAGTGAATTGTGATTTTAATCAGAATGTTGAAATAATTAAAACTAAAATTAAGGAAACAATTTACGAATTAAACAGGGACAATAATAGCTCTGTTTCTAATTGTTTAAATAATGTAATAAAAAGGTATGAGCTCTGTATTTTAAATAATGGTGGCCATTTTGAACAATTTTAATAGTTGATGAACCTAATGCTGACGCTGTTATAAAATTTTCGTTGTTATTTTATGTCATAAAATATTGTTCATATCAGGATATTATTTTTATTCTTATAATATATCAAACTTTTCTGCTTCTGTGTAATCCATTTTGATCAGATAATAATACTAAATGTCAAACAGTAACAATGTTGTTAACAATTTTCAACATCTAGGTGGACAAAATTCATGAAAAAAATAGCAGAATCCCTTTATTTCTTGTTATAGACAAAACAAGGTAACACGAAATGGATTACTGCGTAGTCCTAATTTGATTCTACGAAAAGTGGTATAAGTACCCAGTCAGTCGTCGTTATAAACGAATTCATCGTGTAACATTAGTTTAAATTTGTCGCTTCTAGCAATAAGACTTGTATTAACATGCCGTACTGTGTTCAAGTGAGATATTATGGATATGTTATACCGTGCGTGTAATTTCCCATTAGGCATGTACATTCAAGTAGCGCGATAGATATGACAACACCGCTGCCGTAAATTCCTCCGTCGAGCGGAGCATCCCAGCCCATTATTTCATTTCAGCCAGCAGGCACGCGCGATGTTATAATTTTACTCCCTATGCCTAGCGCTCGGCTACACGCACGGTATGAAGATATGTACTTATATTACGCCAAATAAATTATCCCGATTTAATGTATTCTTGAATGTTATATTTGATATAAAATGTATGAATGTTTTCCACTAAAAAAATATTGACTTTCCAAAGTTTATTGGACATTCTACTTATGAGTACCAGATAGTACCAGTCTAATTTTTTAATATGTTATTCACTAACTAATTTAGATTTAAGAAATGTGGAACAGTAATTTCGGAAATGTTCGAAAATTTTTTTTTAGTTAACATTTCGAGGGTGGAATGTTTTGAACTTTGGAGAAGTTGTCGAAAAAGTGACCGACTGACTTTTTTTTATGACCATATCATAAATAAATTCCAAATTAGAAACATCATTACAGAATGTGAGAGTGTATAAAAAACAAAATTAAATTATATTCCTTAAAATTAAGCACTCGTTGCACAGTGGGAAATTTTCAAGTTCTAGATGGACAAAATTCTACAAATTTGCAAATGAACAGAAAATATTCATTAGAAAAGCGGAAAAATATTGAAACAATTTTAGGTACAAAGAGGGTAGTTTTTGAGGGAGTTTAAAAAATAAATTTAGTTTTAAAATCCTGAAACTTTGTAGATACGATAATATTGTGTCCGCGAATACACCAAAAATAGTAAAAAAATTCTAAGGACCAAGGGGCGGTTTTTGAGGGGTTGAAGATTAAATATTAGAAAATTACAAAACTTTTTTAATAAGATTTGTGAATCTACAAAAAAAATGTAAAGTAAATGTAGTGAAATAAATGTAAGCTCTTAAGGGACGGTTTTTCAGAGGGTGCAGCGGAAAATTTTATATTTTAGGGGGACGAAATTATTTCAATTCAGGGAAGGGATAAGTACGGTAAAATTTTCAGAACTATTTAGTTTAGGGTATTTATTTCACTACATTTACTTTACATTTTTTTTGTAGATTCACGAATCTTACTCAAAAAGTTTTGTAATTTTCTAATATTTAATTTTCAACTCCCTCAAAAACCACCCCTTGGTCGTTAGATTTTTTTTTACTATTTTTGATGCATTCACGGACTCAATATTATTGTATCTACAAAGTTTCAGAATTTTAAAACTAAATTTATTTTTTCAACCCCCTCAGAAATCACCCCGTTGATTCTTAGTGTTTTTACTATTTTTGGTGTATTTACGGGCACAATATTATCGTATCTACCAAGTTTCACAATTTTAAAACTAAATTTATTTTTTCAACCCCCACAAAAACCACCCCCTTAGAAATCAACTTTTAGAACAAGGTTTTGCTTATGCACAGAAAAAAATTGAAATGATTTTTGGGATATATATACATATATATATATACGTTTTTTCGTGTTTTTTTCATTTACATATCTCGAAAAGTATGCGTTAAGGCTAAACAAACATAGGTAAACATGTTCAGAATACGACTTCCTACAAAAAAAGGTTCTATACATTTTTCCGTTTATCCTATTGGCTTTTCCTGAAAAGCGACTTGAAAAATATATATATATGTGTTTTTTCGTGTATTTTTTATTTTGAATGCAAATATCTCGAAAAGCGTACGATTTTAGGGCCAAATGAACATAAGTAAACTTGTTCAGAATGAGATTTCCTGCAAAAAAGCTCCTATACAATTTTCCGATTATCCCATTGATTTTTCCGGAAAAGCTTCTTGAAAATATATATTTGCGTTTTCGTGTTTTTTTTTTCATTTTGACGTTTATACGTCTCAAATATATAGAACCTTTTTTGTAGGAAATCACATTCTGAACAAGTTTAGTAATGTTCATTAGCCTTAAAAATGCGTACTTTCCGATATATACGTCCAAATGAAAAAAAAAAAAAAAATTACGAAAAAGCAAGTATATATATTCTTCAAAATTTTCCGGAAAAACCAATGGGATAATCGAAAAATGTATGCGAGCTTTTTTGTAGAAAATCTCATTCTGAATAAGTTTATTTATGTTCATTTAGCCCTAAAATCGCGTGCTTTTTGAGATATTTGCATTCAAAATAAAAAAAAAAACACGAAAAAACACAGATATATTTTTCAAGTCGCTTTTCCGGAAAAACCAGTGGGATAATCGAGAAAATGCATAGAACTTTTTTTGTAAGAAATCGTATTTTGAACACTTTTACCTATGTTCGTTTAGCCTTAAAAACGTGTACCTTTCGAGGTATGAAAGTCTAAAGGGAAAATAACACGAAAAAACGTATATATATGTATATATCTCAAAAATCATGTCTTTTTTTCTGCGCATAAGCAAAACATTGTTCTAAAAGTTAGGTACTTACTATCTATGGAAAGAAACTACTGTTCAAAATCTTTCTTTAAAACGCCGTTTTTTTTCCTAATTTGAGTGGACTAGTGCTGCGTAGAGTGATTACTGCGCTTCCTTCGATAACCATAAAATACTTATATGCATGTTTGGAACATATTTAATGTCCGATATGTCAAGAACTATTACAGCTAGACCTATCACCCTTATATATTAGAAATCAGGGAAAAAATATCTAAAAGAATATGTAAACATACAGGTTTTCCATTTAAAAAACAACCTTCATTGTTATATCACCTGACCTATGCAAGCAAGTGTTTTTTTAATTGCATTTAAAAAATATATATAAACAACCCTACAACTATTATTACGAAACTTTTTTTTTATTTCCAATAACAAAGGGTCAATATATATTGAATAACCCTGTACATAATTTTACATTATACTACTTTTGTTCTCATTTTGTAACTGGGTTAAGACATGTTGAATGGTTGTATAACAAATAAAATTAAAATAAATGAATTAAAATAACATTTAGACCTAATATCTTCTTTTTACCATGTAAAATGTAACCAATTTGACGTCGCAATTTTAATTGCAGTTTTTCAAGAAGTTAAACTTCATTCCACCTTTTTTATATAGTAAACCCCCTCAAAAGCGTATCATCTCACAACATACTTACATAAAAAGGTAATTCCAAGTCAACGAGTACCCAGCAATTTCGACATAATTATACAAAAAAATGTTGCAGGTATTTCCTAAAAACAATCCGTGTCCATGTCACCTGTTAAGGAATTTGCACAAAAATGCACAACCTGTTCCGAGGTCCCCAGGGAGTACTTACTGTGTAATAATCGATGGGTGGTAAAAATATTTTAAATAACTCGGAAGACCGTAACCAATTTCTTTGAAGCTTTCGTCAACACTGTAAGCCTTGAAGGTCATTCAAAATATCAACAAAAAGAGTACGTGCTTGCATTAAAAGTGTTATTTTTCAATTATTTGAGAATAATAAAATTCCAGGGCACAACAAAAAGCGGACACGTCTCGAATACAGATCGGAGATTATTCGGTACAAAACAGAAAATTCTTATAAATAGTACAAACGGAGAGTCGTTCTACCTGTCACACTTTACGTGGATTACTATTAGGGGTGGGTATATAAGGGTGGCAAGATTTTCTCACGGTGTTTCCAAACTCGTGCTCTTCGGACATTTTTGGGGATTAAGAGAATTAATTGACAAGCCAATATACCTACCTGACAAATCCGATAAAAAGATATGGATGGACAGACTGTGCCGCTGTGCTTAAAATGCCTGCTAATCTAACATAAACTCTAATAGTTCAGTGATAGTAGAGTGAAATTAATTTTTTCAAAAATTATCTTGGAATAGACACTTTCTTTTTAAAAATTGCTTTTGGTGGTCACGCAATAGGGGAAAAATTAAGTATGGTTCTTTAACAACAATTAAAGATCACTAAAGTAATAATACATAGATTTTTATACAACCCGACGAAAAAAAAAAATTATAAAAAGAACCTTTTAAAAACACGTTATCGAAAGTGCTCTATAAAATAAAAATATTTTTCTTAGCTATCAGTATTATCAAGCTCAAACAATTAAAAATTAATAGTTTAAAAAAACTAAAAAAACACGCTTTTATAAATACTGCACTTAAAAGCAAAAACTAATCATCGAACCCATTCTCCCTGTCTACCCCGTAAGGGGTAGACACCTTACTACCCCTTACCCCTATTGCGCTAAACCCCGAAGGGGTTGGACTGCGATTTTTGGTTGGAGCTCAGGAGACAGTTCTCGATCAACCCTGCAAAAACCAGTTATTCAGCCTTTTGTTTGTATATTTCCTGAACCATAATAAATAAATATGAATGTTTTCCAATATAATGGGCGCTGGACCGTCAAAAATCAACGTTACCAAAAAATTTTATTAGGCAAAAGTGTAGAGAATATTATTATGTACAAGCTGGAAAAATAAAATAAAAAAAAAAAATAAGAAACCACCCCTATTGCAGGGCCGGCCCTTGCAAATTTTTCAGGTGGTGCGAGATCTCATTGTGCCCCCCCCCCCCAATATGCAATCGCTTATTCGTGATTAGGCTGTATATAGATTTTTTATATCCCAAAAAAATTTTTTTTTAGTCCAAATACAGCGGGGGGGGGGGGGGTGATGAAAACCGAGAAACTTTTTTTATCCAAAAAAATTGTTTGAAGAGCGGGGGGTAAAATCCGAAAGAATTTTTTGAAGAGCGAGGGGAGAAATCCGAAAAAACAGGCATACGTCAAATTTACATCGTAAATTAATTAAAAACTGAAACAAATGAATTTTCACGGAAATGGAAGTTGTAAGGTTAAGGGCCGGTTTTATAGGTACAGTTTAAACCAAAGTTTAACTAGAAGATTCCGTTGAGGTCCGAAATAAAAGTAAATAGCATAATTAGCAAAGTGTATATTAAGCACATTCATCAAATATGAAATTATTCATAAATTTGAATAAAGATTCTGTGGTATTGATAGTTGTTATTGATACTTATTATCGATAGTTATCGAATGATTTTTGTAGTAAAAAAACTGCTGTGAGAAGCGTCTTTTTGAGTTCTTGTCAAAAGGTTCTTGTTAATTTCCTGTTTGATGAATGTGCTTAATGTACACTTTGCTAAATACGCTATTTACTTTTATTTCGGACCTCAACAGAATCTTCTAGTTAAACCTTGCTTTAAACTGTACCTATAAAACCGGCCCTAAGTGATATTAAGGGGCTTGGGTTTTATTTTTTACGCAGACGAACTATCATTCCATTTTCGGCGCCCCCCCAAGAAGGCGCCCGGTGCGGCCGCACCGCTCGCACCGCCCTAGGGCCGCCCCTGCCCTATTGCAACACCCTACAAGGGATGTGGACTGTGACTTTTTGGTTGGTTACTCGGGAGACACCACTTCATCAACCCTGAAAAAATCAGCTTGCCGAGACTTATTTGTGAGCACCCCCTATAGAGAAGGTAGACTTTTACTGTACCATATACAAACATTAAAAATGAGAATATACTTGAAAAACTTAAAATCTCAGGTTATGTTGGTTACATGATGCAGATGCCTAAATGTTCAAGATTTGGTGATTTATGTATTTATTTTTTTAAATTTACTACCTATATCTAATAAATTTGTTTTCTTTTGCCTAATTTTATTCATGAAATAGTCATGACGAATACCATTCGTGATATAATTTCGTCTGGCAAAATTTAATGACTATTCTACTCGAGTTTGTTGCTTTGGCAATTTCGCTTTTGACATTGACAAAACCGCTGCCCAAGGAATCACTACTTCCACATCCAGATTCTCTATCCAAGTCACTCACAACGAAAAAACTTTGTGTGTGGAAATAATTGTTTATGGAACTTTAATAATATAATATTTGAAATCCTCTACCCCAAAAACCCGTAAAACGATACCCCACATCGGTGGTGGGGTGGGGGTGGTGATAGTGGGGGTGGATGAAGTAAAAAAATATTTTGGGGTTTCTGGTTCTTGTACATACACTAAACCACAATTTTTTTCATCCCCTTTAGTAAGGGAGTGGGGGTTGGCAATGGAGGTGGCTAATGCCAAAAATTTTTTTGTGACCTTAGCTTCTCTTGAACATACTAAATACCAATTTTATGGACTCTTACCTGCTTGATTTACCTATTTACCTCAAATTTACCCCAATTTACCCCCTAACCCTTCGACGGAACAAGATGAAAATATAATCTAGTTCTAGATCTCGTTAAAGTACATATATGTACCAAATTTCAAGTCAATATCTTAAACGGTTTCAGAGTAAACGTGCGCACAAAAAAAAGTTACAGACAGACAGACCGACAGACAGACAGAATTTTTTTTTTGCTCAAACTTAAAATCTCGACGTTTTATGACATTTTAAGCCTATTTGAACAATAAAAATTAAAAAAAATTTTTTTGTCGTTACTATACTTCCACTGGACGTAGAAGTAAAATAACTCGCCTAACGGCTCGTTATTTTTATCTGTCAATGTCAATCGCGAAATTGCCAAGCAACAAAGTCTCTGAAAATTATTTAATTATCAATAAACAAAAATGGTATTTATTGCGTTTCCAACAACAGAGAAATAATAATATTCTGAAGTTGAATAATAGACCATGATACAAAGAATACAAGGTATGACATTGCGCATGTGGGCGGAGCCAAATCGACAGTTGCTTCGTCACGCGGTGATAATTTTCTGCCCGCTTCCTTCGTAAAAGTGAGTTTGCCGACGTCTGTGGAAGTTGTTTTTTGGATTACTTTACTTATTTTAGTGTTCTTGCAATAACCTTCAGTTATAAAAATGCGTAGTCCGTTGGCATCATGTAAAAGTGACAATATGTTTAAAACGTATTTATGCGGAGATAAAGCTCATTTATAAAGAACGATGCTTGCTAAGAACACTAAGAATCCCTATTTATTCAAAATTCCAATGAGTTCAGACAGATCCTGATACAAATTCTTTGTATCATGAGGAAAATCCTATGTAATTTAAAATCCCGCGTGACGTCTTGCGCCAACCGGACCGAATTTGGCGCACTATCTAGCATACCTTCTATTCTTTGTATCATGATAGTAGACTGCTTTTAACTCTACACATCACTTAAGTCAGTCCAGTTCAGTTGCCGCTGTAGGTTCAATTTTCTAACACGATTCGTATTTTTTTGTAACTTCTAAATATGAAATCAATATTTTTCTGGATAGAAAACTACTGATCATTGTTTGTTTGGGTTTTTTTCTTCGCCTTCAAAGTCATAATAAAAAAAGTAAATTATATTATTATCTAATGCTCTATTGCACAAAATTTTAATCATCATTTCACACTTCGTTAACATTTAATTAAAAATGAAGACGTCATGGGCCGAAATTTGTCAACAGAAACTGAGAGTGTAATTCTGGGAAAATTACCAAAATTATTCAGGTGTCATAGTTTATACAAAAATAATAACAAAAAAAGCAATGATTATAAAATTTTAGTTTAACCCTCGTAGCTAATGAAGCCTATCTTATTAATATGAAAAATTTCGTGCGCAAAAGTGATGATTAACCGCCTTGCCAGCGAAAATGCATAGAAGATGAAAATTGTTATTTTTGTAACAAGTAAATAAAATCATGTTTTTTGGGGCGAATCGGGGCTGTTTCCGGATGAGTCCCAAAAAATTGATTTTAGGTACGTGTTACAAACAATATTTTTTTGTTAGAGGTCCCTAATAGCTATTTGTATGACAAGGGAGAAAAGTACATAATTTCCTCCCGAGGATAGTTTGATGCCGGACGCGAAGCGGAGGGCATCAATATCCAGGGAGGAAATGGCACTTTGCTCCTGTGTAATACATATGATTTTTTCTACGACCATTTACAGTGTTTTTTACATTGGTTTTACATATATTTTATTATATTTTCTTATGCATGACAATCAAAAAACCAAATATGTCAAAATGTCATAATAGGTACTTAGATAAGTAAATATTTTTAAAAATCAAAGTACATGGAACGTTGTTACGGTTGCTTCTTGTTTTCAAAATAAACAAACTTCCAAAAAGTTTATAATAATGTATTCCGAATGTGAAGATGAAGTTCCTCAAGATATTCTGGAAGAAGCAAACGTGGTTTCGTTAAATATATTACCGTTAGTCTCGTGAAAAATCTGAAAAAGAGTACCAGCTATTTAAATGTTGGATGGAGACTAGGCAAATAAGAAAAATATGTGAAGAAGTGGTCCTATTTTACTATTCCAAAAAATGCGCCGGTTTGAAGCCTTCAACATTATGGAGCAAATACAGCATGTTGCGATCTACACTCCAAATTAAAGACAATATCGACATTAAGTTTCCTAAATTAGTAGTTTTTTTAAAAAGGAAATCTGCTGGATATAAAGCCAAGAAAGCCAATCCTTTTTCAAGGGAGGATATCAACAAGTTAGTACATATAAAATGACAATTAAGTGACATTTTAGGCAGTTGTCATAAGTGCATTTTCCTTTTTCAAGTCGTGCTTATATTTGGAATTGCTGGGGCATGCCGTAGCGATGTTAAGTAAAATAAGTAAAGTAATCCAAAAAACAACTTCCACAGACGTCGGCAAACTCACTTTTACGAAGGAAGCGGGTAGAAAATTATCACCGCGTGACGAAGCAACTGTCGATTTGGCTCCGCTCATATGCGCAATGTCATACCTTGTAAGTTGTATTCTTTGTATCATGGTCTATTATTCAATTTAAGAATATTATTATTTCCCTGTTGTTGGAAACGCAATAAATACCATTTTTGTTTATTGATAATTACATAATTTTCAGAGACTTTGTTGCTTGGCAATTTCGCCATTGACATTGACAGATAAAAATAACGAGCCGTCAAGCGAGTTATTTTACTTCCACGTCCAGTGGAAGTATAGTAACGACAAAAAAATTTTTAAATTTTTTTATTGTTTAAATAGGCTTAAAATGTCATAAAACGTCGAGATTTTAAGTTTGAGCAAAAAAAAAATTTCTGCCTGCCTGTCGATTTAAGATATTGACTTGAAATTTGGTACATATATGTACTTTAACGAGATCTAGAACTAGATTATATTTTCATCTTGTTCCGTCGAAGGGTTAGGGGGTAAATTTGGGGTAAATGGGTAAATCAAGCAGGTAAGAGTCCATAAAATTGGTATTTAGTATGTCCAAGAGAAGCTAAGGTCACAAAAAAATTTTTGGCATTAGCAACCTCCATTACCAACCCCCACCCCCTTACTAAAGGGGATGAAAAAAAATTGTGGTTTAGTGTATGTACAAGAACCAGAAACCTCAAAATATTTTTTTACTTCATCCACCCCCACTACCACCCCCTATCACCACCTCCACCCCACCACCGATGTGGGGTATCGTTTTACGGGTTTTTGGGGTAGGGGATTTCAAATATTATATTATTAAAGTTCCATAAACAATTATTTCCACACACAAAGTTTTTTCGTTGTGAGTGACTTGGATAGAGAATCTGGATGTGGAAGTAGTGATTCCTTGGGCAGCGGTTTTGTCAATGTCAAAAGCGAAATTGCCAAAGCAACAAACTTGAGTAGAATAATCATTAAATTTTGCTAGACGAAATTATATCACGAATGGTATTCGTCATGACTATTTCATGAATAAAATTAGGCAAAAGAAAACAAATTTATTAGATATAGGTAGTAAATTTAAAAAAATAAATACATAAATCACCAAATCTTGAACATTTAGGCATCTGCATCATGTAACCAACATAACTTGAGATTTTAAGTTTTTCAAGTATATTCTCATTTTTAATGTTTGTATATAGTACAGTAAAAGTCGACCTTCTCTATAGGGGGTGCTCACAAATAAGTCCCGGCAAGCTGATTTTTTCAGGGTCGATGAAGTGGTGTCTCCCGAGTATCCAACCAAAAAGTCACAGTCCACATCCCTTGTAGGGTGTTGCAATAGGGGTATCTGTCTTGGATATGTATAGAAAAGATCTGGACTGTCATTCTAGAGTTTTTTGTAACTTATGCTAAAGGGAAATGTACAAACCAGGTAATTGGCAAAAACACAATTGCCAAACTTAAAATCTCGACGTTTCATGACATTTTAAGCTTATTTGAACAATAAAAATTTTTAAAAATTTTTTTGTCGTTACTATACTTCCACTGGATGTGGAAGTAATTAAAGATGTATTGAAATATGTAGTGAATGGTGCGTTTCCACCGTTTCCGATTTTGTTGTTCAAGTGTTTGTATAGCCCGTACTATGTTTCGTTGAAATGGCAGTAAATGGTTTTCGATTGTTTTTCTTTTTTACAGACGATTAGAAAAATATAAAATGAACGGAATTAAAGAAGCAGCTTGGGAAAATATCATAATAGAGTGTGAATTACCAGATGGTAAATTCACTGCGAAATTCATCTTCTAATGAGCTGTCAATTAAATCTAAAACTATACGAGAAACCACTGTGACGTTACTTTTCAAACTACAGTCATCGAAAAAATATCACAAGATCAATAAACATGCTGGATTCCAGGCTATTGAAGAAAATGTAGGCATGCCACTAACACATCCGTTATAGATACAATTGCGATCTGTTTAAAAAACTCAACACGATTATAATAAATATTATTATTAATAGAATGCTGTTAGGAATGCATGTATGCCAAAGTATAACTCCTGTAATAGTTGTTATAAATGGTAATCAAAGTTTTAAAAGCTATTAATCAGTTTAATGGCACCTATTAAACTATATGGCAAGGAGAAAAGAGCCTCTATAACTATGTTAGGTACTAAATGTATAAGTACTTACTCTATGAATATTTATAATCGACTAGGAAGTTACATACAGGCAGATAGAATTAGCTTTGCAACAGATTTCCTCGCAGTTCGGTTTGGACTTAAGAGGATTTGGTGACTATTATCTTCCTTCATTCGTTTATACAAGAAAAAGGGAAATAGTCCATGTAAAACGCTAGGAATTCCCCCCTCATCGGGATCACTTGTATTTCATGTTTTTTGAGTCGCTGATCACGAAAATCGGCGTCCCGCGGCTCTAAAAATAATGCGTCACCCTTAAAAATGACAAAAACCACCCTTTATGGGTTTTTTTTTCGCGATAATGTGAATATAGACCAGGCAAATCTCGGTGTAAAATGGGTTTGGCGTGAACTGTTTGGGGACAGTTATTTGTTTATCGCAATGGATAGCTCTATTAATGTAGGATAAGTACATAAAGTCGCAAAAAATCCCGACGTGAGCTAAAGCCGCCATTAAGAAAAAATGACCACCAGAGACATTTTCTTTAAAATCATATATCTTAGTAACCGTTGCTCCGATTTTAGATTTCTTTTTTTTGTTCCATTCCTCACTTCATATTTTACAGAAAGTATGATTACATATTTTACGATAAATTAAACGATAAACTTAGATAATTAAAAAATAATTGAAATATTACGAAAATTTAAACTTTTGTAAACTCGAGACGTTTGTACTGAAATTTCTAGTCAATTTTTGAAAAAATAATTTTAATAAAAGTTCTAGAGCACACAATTAGCTTTCATTTGCTTTTTGGCCGATGTTACTAACTCAAATATTAACGGAGTAATAGTTATTTATATATAAAATTGTAATCATTTTTAATGTACATTAAGTATAAAGGGTGTCCAGTCAGTGTTCTCTCGAAAGATTGTGCAAAACGACTAACTTTATAAAAAAACTTTCTTAACAAAACTTTCTATGTTTCGTCTCTACTACAACTTAAGATTATTTTCAATTATACAAGGTGTCACAAAAATGAGTCACACAAGAAAGTATAATTTTTTAAATAGAACAGCCTGTATTTCCTTAACGCCAGTTAAGCCTCCAAGGGCCCTGTATTATACCCTAAAATATTTTGCCAAGTTATTTTTTTCTGATTTTTTTTTGGGCAGTTTACAAACATTTTTGATTGGCATATTTCCGCGATTTATTAATCGTTATTTCTAAAAATGTGGGATGTTGTTTGATGATGATGTATTTACTGAAAAACATTTTAAAAATAAATCTTTGGTATATCGGGTGTCCAAAATATTTGCGTACATTTCTTGATATTTAATTATTATTTTTCTCATTTTTTTTAAATGGAATGGCTAGGTATACTTTTTTTACATGAATGAATAAGACATACAATTCCTCACATTTTAATATCTCTTTATTTCTATTTCAAACGTTTTTTAAAGTATGATTATATCAAATAATTTTTGCGTAAATTAAGGTGCTCTTTATTTTAGCATTAAAATCTATATTTTGTTTTACATTTTTTTTCAATTTTTTTAAATGGAATGCCTATAATTTTTTTAAATGGATGAGTAACGCTTACAATTTTTCACATTTTGATATCGTACACTTTCTTTTATGAACGGTTCTTGAGCAATAATTTTTTTTCACGATATTGAAACTAACCTAACAACTGCTCAAAATGTCCACCATATTGATTCAGGTAACACTGATGTCTCTTGATAAATGAGCGCCTTACACAGTGTAACATATCAACATTTATACGATTGAAACACCGACGAATCCTTTCCTTCATATCTTCTCGAGTCGTTGGTTCTACTTTATAAACGTCTGACTTCACAAATCCTCAAAGAAAAAAATCCACTGAAGTCAGGTCGGGTGACTTAGGCGGCCATGTAATGAGACCTAACATAATTTAATAAAATAATAAATTAGATATTATTTAACTGTTTATTAAAATATTGGACCTCCTCTTCCTATCCACCTTTCAGAAAACTGATTACTAATGGCCTGACGAACATTTCTACTAAAATGTGGTGGTGCACCTTCAAGTTGTAATCACATATTATTTGTAATGTAATCAGGAATATGCTCGATTATTTGTGGAAACGTATTTTGCGTAAAATCTAAGAGGACTGCTCCATTCACATTACCCTCCAAAAAGCGAGGATGAATAACATAATCATGTACAATTCCTCCCCTTACATTTAAACTCTGGTTCTGATTTTTATGTGCAACATGAGGGTTTTCTCAGGCATAATGATGGAAATTGTGCCTATTCACAAATCCGTTGCGATGAAACGTTGATTCATCCGTGAACAATACAAATTTGAAAAATTCTTCATTTTCTCCAGTTTGGTTTTGAGCCCACTGGCAAAAATTTAATTTACGATTTAAATCCACATCCCAAAGCTCTTGATGCAGCTGAGCTCGATAGAGATGAAACTTATTTTTACGAAGACATACGAAAACACTAGATTCACTGACCTCTAAATCCCTACTTAACTCCCGAACACTTGCCATAGGATTTTCGATTACCGCTAAAGTTATAGCCAGCTCGCCTTCTTTTCATATGCGAAATTTCCAGTACGTTCAAAACATTCTTTCAAATTTTTTAGAGACCTCACATCAGGACACCTTCTATAGGGGTATATTTGACCATACATTCTTGATGCCAATAAACAATTTCCATCACATTCACCAATAACATAACATTTACCATAGATATTAAATCTTATTGACAATAATTATAATTCGTATTTTTGAATATTAACAGTATTAATTCAACTTAATCACGATAATCTTAAACACATTAGAGAAATGTCATAGAGTGAAAAACAAACGCAAAACAAAAGACCAAAGCCATACTAGATTTTAATCCTAAAATAAAAAGCACCTCAATTTACGCAAAACATATTTGAAATAATCATATCTCAAAAACGGTTTGAAATAAAAATTAAGTGTATAATATTAGAATGTGGGGAATTTTATGCTTTATTCATCCATGTAAAAAAATATAGGCATTCCGTTTAAAAAAATTGAGAAAAATAATAATTAAATAACAAGAAATGTAAACAAATATTTTGGACACCCGGTATAATAATAATTTATTACAAAAATGTTTTTCAGTAAATGCATCATTATCGAATAACACCCTACATTTTTACAAAAAACAATTAATAAATCGCGGAGATATGGTAGTCAAAAAATTTGCCAAAAAAACAGGAAAAAAATTATAACTTGGCAATGCTGCATCCGATTGGCAAAAAATTTTAGGGTGTAATTCAGGACCCTTAAAGGCTTATCTGGCGCTAAAAAATTAGAGGGTATTCCATTAAAAAAGTTATACATTCTTGTGTAACTCCTTTTTGAGACACCTTGTATAATTAAAAATAATTTCACGATGAAACATTGAAAGTTTTGTTAAAAAAGTGTTTTTATAAAGTTACCCGTTTTTGCACAATCTTCCGAGGAAGTACTAACTGGACACTTTGTATATTTCCAAGAATTCAAGTCTTATTTTCTTCAGTTATCTTCTATTTTATGCCCAAAGATGTAATAACACTTTCGATTATACATAAAAAGGGGAAGAGAACAAAAAAAAGAAATCTAAAATCGGAGCAATGGTTACTGAGATATGTCCTTCTAAAAGAAACGGTTCTGGGCCATTTTTTCTAAATGGTGGCTTTAGCTCACATTGGGATTTTTCGGGATCTTTATATCCTCATTCTACATGAATAAAGCTATCCATTTCAATAAAGAAATAGCTGTCCCCAGATAGTTCATACTCAAAACTGGATTTGCCTGCACTAATAATACTGTAAAATAACGTTATGAATGTACAATTAGTGTAATGATATTTTGCCAGTTCAGTATGCTCATTTAAAAAAAGGACACATTTTATGCTGAGGGTTAACCAGAGGGAGTAAAACTATCCCTAAATTGACGTAAAATGGAAAAATTATGGATTTTTTTTTCACTTTTTGATTTGAGTTTATATGAATGGGGATTGTACACTGAAGAAAAATATTTACCTCTATTCGCCTTTAAATTGAACTAACGCTTAGAAAATAAGTAGAGTAGTATTTTTTAGTTTGCTTGCAATTTCTGATCAACTTCCTTCGAAAAAAATACTAAAAAATTTTTTCACTCCTTTAGGGGTGAAAACTACCCCCAAGCTTGCAGAAATTGAAAGAGAAAATAGAAATATTCTTGATAAATGAACGCTTCATATTGTTTGCAATATTTTTAATAAAAAAATATAAATATGGTGCAAAATTAAAATAACTAAATTTTTTAATCAAAATATAAACATTATGTACTAAGTTTTCTCCAGTCTTGGTCCCTTATGGGACGAAATGATCCCCTCTTCATTATCGCTAGAATCAATTAGCTCATCTTCATATAAAAAAAAATTGTAGTATTTTTTTCGACGGAAGTTTATCAGAAATTTTAAGCAAACTAAAAAGTATACATCTCTACTTTTTTTTCTAAGCATTAGTTCAATTTTCACCCCTGAAGGATTGTAAAAAAAAATTCTTCATTGTACAATCCCCATTCATCTAAACTCAAATCAAAAAGTGAAAAAAAAATCCATCATTTTTCCATTTTACGTCAATTTGGGGGTAGTTTTACCTCCTCCGGTTAACCCTATAAAATTTGTCCTTATTTCAGATGAACATACTGAACTGGCAAAATATCATTACAATAGCACATTCATAACTCTATGCTACAGTATTATTCACATTACCGCGAAAAACTCCCCAAAAGGGGGGTTTTTGGCATTTTCAGGGATGACGCACCGATTTTCGTGACGAGTGACCCAAAAAACATAAAATACAAGTGGTTCCGATGAGGGGGGCATTCCAAGCGTCAAACCCCGCGTTTTACATGGACTAAAAAATCATTTACCTTACACCTAAAGTTGTTACCTTACTTTTTTTTAGACTAAAGATTAGACAGTTGGCATCATTGGGAGATTATGCAATTGAAATAAAAAAATGGAGCCAATTATAAATTAAAACATAAGATTAATATGAGTGTCTTATATCTCTGATTGATTGAATTGCAGTCGCTTTTAGATATTGTTGGAAGGAATCTTAATTTGTAAGATTATTTAAAAAAAATGCGTAAAGAGTATCATATAGAATGCGCAACAATTATATAAAATGCAATAAAGCCGTCACTAACCATTTTTGTGATTAATTAAAGAACAAGATTAAAAACCTTGTAATACTAAAAAGTTTACGACTAATGAATTGAATATGAACTAAACATGTGCACGCAATAATATTAATATTTATTTTATTACCCTTCATCAAAAAATTATAATAGTCAAGATATTATTTATGTTAATAATAATAATTCGTTTAACGACTTATATATATGTCATATTTATCTCTAGAAAAAGTGGTTAATTTTCGAAAAATTTAACTTATTTGTTAGGAGGACATGGAAAACTATTAATAACAACGCTTCTTATAATATAAAATAATTTTGCCAAAAATAGGAAAAACTAAACCACAATAACTGTGTTTGAATTGTCTTCCATCGACATCTATGCATATTTATCGCATTTCTAATATTTATTAAGAAGGCCATGGTAAAAAAAAAGAAAATCGAAATAATCGTAAAGGTCAAAAACTAATTTGTGAGTTAATTGTGAGTGAGCATTGTTAAAAATGGTTCAATTTAGTAATGGTGAAAAATATGATATGGTTAAGTGTTTTACAGAACACGGAGAAGATCGAAATTTAGCTTCCGAGCTTTATTTTAATAGGTAAGTTATAGACAGCAAAGCTTTGTGCCAAAAGTGCCACCTAAACAATATTTTTAGATATCCAGAAAAGAGACAGCCAGACATAAAAATATTCAAAAGGCTACACTGGCTATAACAAAATTTAAAAGAGTTTGGATTATTTGTAAAACCTCGAGCAAAAATATATAATAAAGCAGGTACAGAAGCTGTAGAAAATATTGTTTTAGAAATTGTAAGAGAAAATCCTAATATATCATCTCGCGAAATGCAGGAAAATTTAGGAATCTCAAAAACAACTGCGTTGCGGTGTTTAAAAAGATAAATCCAAACCCTACAAAATTAGCATTAGTCACCTATACTCAAACGACTTTCAAAGGCCGATTTTTGCCAGTGGTTTTTGCGTCAGTGCAATGAAGTGCCAGGATTTGAAGGAACAATTATACGGACAGACGAGGCCCATATAAGCAGTGCCGGAATTTTTAATCGGCATAATAACCACCAATTAGGCTCATGAAAATCCGCACGTATCCCCTACAGTTAATCGTCAAGGACGATTTGGATTTGCTGTATGGTGTGGTTTTATTGGTTATCAAATAATAGGTCCTCATTTTTTTTCACGGCAATTTGAATCCCGAAAATTTTATTAACATTCTACGACAAGAAATAGAGCACTTTGTACACAATATGCCTGTAAGACAATTTCAAAGATTAATTTACCAACACGATGGCGCCCCAGGTCATACGTCCAATGAAACACGAAATTATTTAAATGCTCAATTTGGGGAGGGACTAGTTTATTAATGTCTAGTTAGCTAAGTTAACTAAACCGATAACTGGATATTAATAAACAACAAAGTAGTAGTTGTTTAGTTTTTGGGAAATAATGGTCATATTTTGTGGCCAGCTAGATCTCCCGATATAACCCCTACCGACTTTTGGCTTTGAGTACACGCAAATTAGATTAAAAAAACACTGAATAGGAGAAATAATTTATAAAGTAATAATATTTGAGATGCGTACTCATTAGACAGGGTTAGAAATAGATACCCGAAAAGTTCCTCCCCAATTTAGGGTGGAACGTCGCAAAAAACCACCCCTAACGGGGACTTATAGCTGGTTTTTCCATTTTATCTTGTAAACCGTTCGTCGGAAGAGAAAAAAGTATAGGAAATAAAAAATGTGTCGTTAAATTCTGCATAAAAAATGTCCTATTAACCTTGTAGCTTATCCTCACTTATTTCGCGCTAACAGCGCACAGGTAAAAATCAATCCTATTCGAAGTTTTTCAGCGAATATCTTATCTCTGTATGATATTTTCAATAAATAAAAAAATAAATAAATAAAAAATAAATAAATAAAATAAAATAAAAAAAATTTTTAAAAAATCATTCCTATGTAACCTGTTTTATGATATTCGCTCGAATAGGATCGATTTTTACCTGTGCGCTCCAGACTCTGTTCGGAAGCTGTTAGCGCGAAATAGGAGGATAAGCTACAAGGTTAATTAATTTTTCCATTTTTGTTTCTTTCTTTCCAATGTTTTTTTTTGTGTGCCAGTAACATTCACTGGTAAATAATAATTTAAATGCTTTATGGAGTATGTAAGAGTAGTCCTGTGGATCTAAACTCCTCTCTGTGTGGTTTCTTTTTTTCTAATAAAAGCGTTTATTAATATTATTATTGTTTAGTTTAAATTTCGAGGCGAGCATAGATGCATCTTCACTGTGTATGTATCTCGATACTCCAGTGAAGCAACGTGCAGCGCGGTTAGTACTTGGATGGGTGAAATCCATCTTGGGAAACACACCGATCTCGTCCCACCTTCTAGCGGCTTGTATATCAGTGTATACCCGGAAGCTATGTAATTTCAAGACGAGGATTACGTAATGGATATACCATCCTTCGGAGGGGATGTAAAGCAGGTGGTCCCTTGTCTATTAAATGTTAGGCAAATAAAAGATCCCTACTCTTCTTACGAGAATAGGTTCGGCAAAACTTTCAGGTTGGGGGTAGCTCGTCTCCTGGCGTCGGCGATGGACCCTGGTAGCGAAAATAGGCCGACGTTGAATAAATAGATAAAAACAAGTTTAAATTTCTTCTGTGCTTCGATGTTCTTAAATCACTGAGTACTGAGTTAAATATCAATTTTCTTTGTACTTTCGTCCGTGTCGCGTCATTAAAAACTATCGAATGTACTAAGGCAAGAACTATTTAATAAATAGCCTAATGCTTCCTACAATCAGATACATTGGGCTTCATCATATAATTTAGGTATTCATATTAATAACATTGTTTGTTGTTTTGAGAAACACTGGCCCCGAGACAGAGCGACCGATATATCATCTGAAGGTGATAAATAAAAATACCATTGTTTAGTTCCCAGCCAGTCGAAATACTATGAAACGACCCATGAGCTACGGTCATTCGATCCTCAGATGCTGATCATCGCGGCGACTACTACAAACCCTCCCGGCCCGCGGCTATCTCAAATTATACCGAGGCAGCATTTCTCAGTGTCAAAGCGACACTAAAAATACCAAAAACCCACCCTAAATGAAACATTTACCTACCACCGACACGCTTAATCTAAATCTAAACAAAAAATAAATAATCTACACTGGTCGACAAAATTATTGATTCGTCATCTAGATAATGCCCGACAGTGGCGGATCGAAAAAAAATAACAGGCACATGGCAGAGAAATTGAGGCAACTCAAGCAGATCGACACTTTTTTGAACAAAAAGTTATCTCAACTGTCATGAAGAAACATCAACCCTACGTCGTAGGACGTCCGATTACTACATGACAAATTCCAAAGAATATACAGGGTATTTCATCTGAAACTACACAGATCAATATCTTCCAAACGAAAGATTATATTTGAAATCTACAAAAAGTGTTATGACGTAACAGCTATGCAATTATTTATGACATAAGTAATTGCGTTGTCAATTGCAGTTTTAGCGTAGCGACGCTGAGAAACAATTATTCGATGGCAGGAACTTTTAATTGCGATGTCTGCATGGCATTTTTAATTCCGAACAATTTTTAAAGAATATATTTTTCATTTAATTTCTGAGTTATTTCACTTCATGCTGTTAAAGTCCAATTTTACTTGTTACTTAAAATAAATCTAGTTCGTTTGTATTAACAAGCAGCTGTAATCTGTCTATATACAGATTCGGCAAATGGGTCCTGAGATAAACGAGCGCAAGAAAGAAAACAGATAAATTAGAAAAAGAAAGACGTATCTATTCCCACTACAATGCAAAGGCGGTTAGAAGCGATAGGTACCGATGTCCTGCGTTGATACACGACAAGGTGATAACAGTATAAGATTTCACGAAGTGTGAAGTACGAACAGTATGTCTGCCTTTCTTTTCCTAATTTCTCTGTTTTCCTTCTTGCTTTCATTTATCACAGGATATATAAAATTACAATTGCCGAATCTTCTGTATATAAAAGAATACCCCTGACTGACTGATCTATCAACGCTCAGCTCAAACCACTGGGTCTAGAAACTTCAAATATTGCATAGAGGTTCCTCAAATGACATAGACAACCATTGAGAAGGGATTTTTCGAAATTCGAAGAGGGTGAAAAAGGGGGTTGAAATTTTAGGCTTTCTCGGAAATGGTTAGATCTAGATGCATGAAATTTGACAGAAATACTCTTTATTGGAATCTATTAGACAAGAGTAAGACCAAATTTCGATTTTCACTTTTTGAAGAGGTAAAAACAAGGAGGTAGATGGACTCTTCTGAGGAAATAAGAAGACGGTTTTCAAGAAGAGACCCGAACAGGTGAACGGAGAGGGGGAGGTTTTTAAGTTTTTCGGAAACGGTTAGACCTAGAAGCAAGAAATTTGGCAGAAACACTCTTTATTGGAATTTATTAGACACGAGTAAGAAATTTCAATTTTCACTTTTTGGGGGTAAAAGGGGGGGGGGTGGTAGATGGTCTAAAGGGTACCCGTATCTCTGAAATCGCGTAAGTCAAAAACGTGGTACTCCAGCGATAGGCTCTTCTTAGGAAATAAGGAGACACGTATTCGACGGTTTTCAAAACTGGTGAACAGGGAGAGGGATGTTTTTAAGCATGAAATTTGACACACACTCGCCCATGTGCTCTATTGTTGATTAAAATAATTATTTTCCCATTTAATTTGCTCTAACATAAAAATAGAATAATGAATTGTTATCAAATTGCGATGCGCAGTGGGTTTCCTGGAGTACAATGGGTGCGCAGTGGGTTCCCCGAGTCCTATGAATGCACACAAGTTTTCCTTGAGTGCAATGAATGCACAGTGGGTTTCCCCAGGTACCATGGATGCGCAGTGGGTTCCCTCGAGTGTACTTCTTGAGTACAATAGGAATACTCAGTGAGTATGTAGTACTTCTTTATAGGCATCAGTTAGTATGTCAATATTCTTAATTCCACGTGGACGAAGTCTTCCACGCGTACGAAGTCGCGGACATCAGCTAGTATTTAATAAGAAACAATCTAGTGACTCAATAAGTCAAAATTGTATATTGCTTTGTTTAGTTTTTAACTTTCTGTGTGTGTGATTAAATTAAACAGTAAAAAAAAACACTAAACATTTAGTCTGCTTAAGCATATACTGGCGGAAGGCTTGCGGATTATTAGAAGGTATTTTTCTTATGTTACAAAACATGCGGCTAAAACGTACATGGATTATAGAGAAATATTAGTTCAAAATTATTTTGATCTGCTTTGTCTCAGCGGAAGTGCTTGGCAGACATCTCCATAAGGGCACATTTACAGTATTTCGCCTACACCATCGAACATCATTGTTATTTTTCTATTTTAAAACTTAAACCACCTTCTAAACGAATCTGTTGGTCTGGGAAACTTCAGAGAAACACTTTAATTAGGCCAACATAAGTTGTGGAGGTCCACAAGGGTCTGTTCTTAGCCCAGTTCTCTTTTAGCTGTATTAAATGACTAGACGATTATCAATATATCGAGAAGTTTTGCGCTTTTTGACGATGAAATCAACATTTTAAGGCATAATAAAAATTTCAAGGTACTACCTTGAAAAATTATACGATTAAAATCTTATTTAAAATGCTGAAACCATGTAATAACCTTCAATTGCAACTTGGAGAAACTTTAGAAGCCAAATCCGGGAAAGTAAAACTCAGGCAAAGTTTCTTGGATTGTTTGTTAACCATAATTTAAATTTCAAGAACTTATAAGGAACCTAAATAATAAATTAGTCTCGGGATGTTAGACTATTCAGTAGTAGTTGCAATAGTTTCCCCGTTCTTTAGCTTTAGTGACAGCCACCCACTCTGGAGCAGACGCTGGTTGTAGCCGCCTACTTTGGATCAGACTTACTGTTAATTCGCAGACAAAGACCGTTAAAGTTGGTGTTGGTAGTTGGTAGCACTACTGTCCACTACCATTCACCATTGATAAAGGAACTATCCCAAAAATAAAAAAAACACCACCGAAATAAAAATTGCCAACTCATATCTCAAATTTCCAACTTTTGCCAAGTCTGACAAAGTTTGGAGGGTAACGTACCCCCATATCCCCCCCCTTTGTTACGCCCCTGTCAACTAGAACAATTCGTCGATCACAAAACGTCTGGCAAGATATTGTCAATAAGAAGACAACCTTAAATTAAAATTAAGTTTTATTTTGGTTTCAGTGTTCCTAACCTCACTTTCTTTTTGCAATAATTACTGTAGGTCTTTTTTCTAATAAAACCACGCAGACCCCAGCACCTCCCGTCGATACGCCAATGTGGCTCGATATTTATTTTATTTTCCCACACCTCTGGACGGGCCCGCACTACGCCTGATCGCGTTAAAATTCTCACTTTGTGGTTCTCCGCCTTTCGGTATATTGCGTTTTAGGGTTTTTACGAGATCAAAGAAAAACAAACTGACGTCTGGTTATTTTAATTTGGCAAAACTAATGCGGCTTTGATTGGAAAAAACGGACCCGTTCGAACTACAACAAAGAAATCTCATTATTTGTTGGGATAAATGAAATAAGCATAAAGGGTTTTTTATTGCAAGTTGTAATTATTACGAGGATAATGTATTAATTCAGATCGTCGGATTGTTTATTTTGGTTCTGGTTTTAAACCGCAAGATAATTAATAAATACTAATTGCCGATACTTAAGATGTTACTGTAAATGCGTTTTAGTTACCAACACTGCCATCTTCGCTCTGTTGTTATGTATTCTAATGTCTAATAGACATTTAGGTTGCAGTGTTAGGTTAGGTTAAGTTGACACATGAGCTGAGACCCTCCATTACAACCACTTGATCTACTGTGGCTCATAAAATGTAGTAAAGATAGTAAAGATTGGAGCACTACTCTGATAAAAGTTCCGGAGTTCCACAAGGATCAGTTGTTAGCCCAGTGATATGGTCTTAAATATATTTAGTAAAAAAAAGCGATGTAGTGACTCACACCGACTTGAATTTAATACCTTTAAAACATTGTTTATACCAAATATAGTTAGTTCCTCTAAGGTACATTTAGGATAATAATTATAACATTCATTTAGATTCTGCCATGTATATTTTACGGGTAATTTTAAGTTTAGGTTCTAAGGATAGATAGCAAATCGGTCGATGTCATGCTTGACTAAATATATTTGGTATATACAAGACTTTAAAACTAATAAAACAACTGGACACGGATGAAGTAAAAAAATATTTTGAGGCCTTTGGTTCTTGTACACACACTAAATCACATTTTTTTTCACCCCCTTTTATAATGGGGTGGGGGTAGTGATGGGGGTGGCTAATGCCAAAAATTTTTTTGAGACATTAGCTTCTCTTGTATGTACTAAATACCAATTTTGCTGCTTGATTTACCTATTCTTTTACTTTACCTGCTTGATTTACCTATTTACCCCCATTTATCCCAATTTATCCCCCAACTCTTCAACGGAATAAGATGAAAATATAATCTAGTTCTAGAATTCGTTAAAATACATACGTGTACCAAATTTCAAGTCAATATCTTAAACTTAAAAGAGTAATCAGTAATCGTACGCACAAAAAAAAGTTACAGACAGATCGACAGAATTTTTTTGCTCAAGCCTATTTGAACAATAAAAATTTTTTTGTCGCTACTACTTCCACTGGATGTGGAAGTGAAAATAACTAGTGGAAGCATTATACTCTTCGTCGATTTACTGAGCTTTTTATATAATTGTTACACATTCTGTAGGATACTCTTCGCGGTTTTTTTGTAAATAATGTTAGTTTTTGGGCATTCTAAATTTTGTGATACCAACTTTGTTGTGAAAAAAAATGAAAAAAAAACAACTGTCGAGGATTCGAACACAGGACCTTTGGATTGCAAGACAAATCTTCAGCATTGGACCAACACACATTACTACAAGAATTAAATGTCTGTGAAATATATCATTCGAGAATTATATTTCAACGGATTAGATATATTATGATGAAATATATAATTATATTAGTAAAATGTATAAACAAACAAAAAATTATAGAGAATAACATTTCGCAAGATTTCTATTTAAGTGCAAGTGACAAAACTTAAGAAAATATTTTGTTTTAATTTAAATGACTATTAACTTTTTTATTTACTGAATGATTTTTTTCAAAAACAATAGGGTTCTTCCTCTAGATAACAACTTACTTTCCAAATTTCAATACAATCGGACATTCCTTTCTTAAGTTATCGTGCCTACAAGAAACGTGACGGACGGACGGACGGACGGTCGGACGTTTTGAAAGTTGTTCAAAATTCGTTCACTAACACAATGATACGACATTTTTTTCTCTGCGAGCAATCTTTACTGTTTTAGAAATGTGCCGATCAAATACAATATACTTTTCGTTTTTGCGAAGAGTATAATAATTTGATCAGTGAACTAATGTCAGTATGAATATTTCTTTGATAAAGAATACATTATCTAACTCTTTAAAAACCCAACACTATTACGATGTGCTAAATTAAAATTAATGTAGAGATTCAACCAATATTACCACAAAAATTAATTTTGCATGAAAGCTTTCTCTGCTAAAATCAATAGAAGTTTCTTCTTGATTTATCGGACTAACATGTGTTTAATTATGAACTGTTCCCACGATTACCTACAAACCACAAATTATTGATCCGAACAATTAGAAAAAGGGTCACGCTGGTCATTGTCAGAGTGAGAGTTTGTAGATCAATAACCCACGAAACTAACTTGTCATATACCCAAAAAAAACGAAGAAGCTGCTTCGAAATCATTGTGCCTCGTCAGCGCAGCGAAAAGTACGGAACGTTGCATTTATATCGAGTCTGTGGTTACAGTTAAGCCTCCATGAGAACACTCGGCGCCTGGGAAATTCTAAATGCGCTATCTGACAGCGACAGTGAAAGTGAAGTTTTAAATCATATATAAATCTAAGCCCTAGGCTAGTTGCCGTCGCTCTTTTAACACTTACATGTTCGTATATACCATTACTAAAATTCTCATTTGATTTTTATTTCTACTACATTAACACTTGTAGTCTCTGATCTGTTTGCACATCATGTTTACAATACCCACGCTCCACAACCAGCTGATGAGAACGGAGTGAGGTGTTAAATATCTTCAACATAATTCCAGATTACTTCTAATTTTACTATTAAGCAAATTTAGGTTAACACTTGTGAAAGTATACTACAGGTAGTACCAATCCATGCTGTGATAATAATGTGAATTTGTCACAACATTGCTTGAACATGTATCAAAATAAAACGACGTCTGTTAAAAGTTATTAAAAAAATTTTTTAGTAGATTTAAATAAGAAAACTAGTAAATTGGCTTTTTTGAAGAATGAGGGGTAGAAATCTGAAGAAAAAAATTTTTTTTGATGAACGGGGGTTGAATTCCAAAACATTCTTCGTCCAAAATAATGTATTTTGGTGAAAAAATCCGACAAAAATTAACCATAATAATGTATCAAATATCTACCAGAAATCTACTAGCAAATTTTGCCTACCAAACTTTACAAAAAATCCTTAAAATTCTACTAAAAAAGTAGAAATCTACCAAATGTGGCAACGCTGCTGCTACTGCCATTTGGAAACAACAGTTTTAAAATGACAGTTTAAAAATAACAGATCGCTGAGAAGTACTGGCATGCGCATACCGCAGAGCGCAATTTGCAAATGTTATTTCATACATCATGCTGCTGCCGCAGCTACTTATCTGTTATTTTCTCACCTATTATTTTCGAACAGAAATAACAGTCTGTTAACGCTATTTACAAATAACAGTTATAAAATAACAGATTGTTAAATAGCAACTCATCTTTGACTTGAAAAATTTAAATAAATTATAATATTGATTTAAAAATAATTTTGCGTTAAATTGACTATTTTTTGGAATAAACATATTATATTTAATTTAAAAAACCGCTGCCCAAGGAGTCACTACTTCCACATCCAGATTTTCTATCCCAGTCACTCACAACGAAAAAATTTTGTATGTGGAAATAATTGTTTATGGAACTTTAATAATAAAATATTTGAAATCCTCTACCCCAGAAACCCATTAAACGATACCCCACATCGGTAGTGGGGTGGGGGTGGTAGTGGGGGGTGGATGAAGTAAAAAAATATTTTGAGGTTTCTGGTTCTTGTACACACACTAGATCACAATTTTTTTCATCTCCTTTAATAATAAGGTGGGGGTGGTAATGGGGGTGGCTAATGCCAAAATTTTTTTTGAGACCTTCAGTTCCAGGTTAAACGTGCGCACAAAAAAGTTACAGACCGACAGACAGAAAATTTTTTTTCGCTCAAACTTAAAATCTCGACGTTTCATGACATTCTAAGCCTATTTGAACAAGAAACATTTTAAAAAAATTTCTTGTCGTTACTATGCTTCCACTGGATGTGGAAGTAATTATATGTATTCTTAGTTTAATTTGATTTTCCTTTTGATTTAAAAAATTCAATATTATTGCTTTAAATTACAGGTGATTTCAAACTAAACATACAGTTTATTTACAAAGACTAACACAATTTTATAACGAGGAATAGTGTTGAAACAAGAATATTAGGATTTTACATTTTAAATAAATGAAATGTTCAATTTAATACTACATACTTATCTAATTAAGAATAATCTTTAAAAAATTATACTCTTCACTTGAAACATTGATATTATTTCATTATATACAAACTTATCGTTTATTTGGATTGAAGCACATTTATTCAAATCAAACATACTTTTTTGTGTGTATAGTTCTAGATTTAGATGTTAGTGAGCCGTAATAAGAACATATTGAAAACCAAAAATTTGATTTATTCGACGCAATGCCCCGTCTGAACCTACAACAATAAATTATTGCAGTTGCCTTCAAACACTTTAGTATTCATCGTTTTTATGCATTCTAGGCCCTAGCAGAGGTGGTGGTTACCTCCTCCTATCGTCGACATCACAGTCAAATTATCAACTTTAATGCTTAATGTGCATTCTAGGTCCCTCCTATCAGCGAGTACCCAACCGGGCCGCCAACTGAACCCTATGCTAATTATTTTCTTCCACGACAAACAGTGACACAATATTTTTGTTGGGGAGTGTTAAAAACGGTGGTGTCTAAGTTCTCACGGCCCGCACCACATGACTCAGACAATGAATATATAAAATAATCATTCGTGGGCGACCGTGTGTGTGTTCTCTTTGACCAAGCCCAGCAAAAAACCATAACAACTCCGACCAACAGACACCAACCTCTCATGGATAGCCCCATATACCCGTACGATTACTATATATTTAAAACAACTGATACGTTTATTGACAACGAATGTTACGGCTTACGGCTGGACAAACTTATTTATGTACTCATATTTTTGTTTTAAAAAGATCTCACTATGTGCACCTAGCAATATTTAAATTAAAAGTAATATAAATCTTCAACAAAACGGAACGAAAATTCAACGATTACCATAATTTTCGTTGGCTCACTTCTCTATTTAATTCGACAGGTTACACAGAACTTAATCCTAACTGGAATGAATTTTACAATTTTTAAAAATACATAAATTTAGAATACAATAAAAAAATGTTACAAATTTGTCGTAAATAAATAGACACAAGTGTTTCATAACCATTGTTCCTCGTCAGCGCAACTAGCCTACGGATTTTGGTAGGTCTGGTAATTACAGTACATAGTACTTCATTCATCTTTGTTTACTGTGGACCAAACAGAGTACTAAATGCACTACCGGTTTCCAACTTGTCATGGTAACCATGGCAAAGTGAACGTTAGCAAGGTCAAACAGTAAAATATCTGCTGTTTTGACTTCAGGCTCGTTATCAGAGAATCCTGAAATCACAATGTATCAAATTTCATGTAAATATGCAGAAATATTCCTCCTTTTTAAAAGTTGGTGAAGGCGCCGGGAATTCTACCTAAAAATAACAAGTGAAAAAATATTCGGTCAAATTGGCAAAAACTTCTTATACAAACTCTTATTGGAAAACTTTCGAAAATGGCTTCTTTGATTTCTAATACCCTATCAATAAATTAGAAGTTCGAGAAGATACAGAATTTTACAAACATTTATAATTTAGTGTTAATATCTACATACCGAGAACAAATATTTTTCCCATTTTTCGTTTTCAGACATGCGAGGACTCGTTGAATCGGGGCTTTTTTGAAGAAACTGAATATGTCCTGTAAAAATTTGCAACCAGACATTCTAACGACCCCAGGGGGGTTGAAACCACCCCCTCCTTGAATCCTGAAGTGTCCCTCAAAGAGAAGAAGGTATCCCCCGTTTTCAAGGGTGGAGAACACGATCGTTGTATCAGTTTCGCTCCTAGTCCACAAAAACTACCCTTGCATGCCCAAAATCATCGGTTTTTCTTATAGTGAGATCATAAGTGCTCATTGGATCAGGTTTTCTGAGGAGATATTTTTTTTTATTGTAGCTTAAAAGGAGTTTGATAAGACGGGCTATGCGCATGTATATAGTCGTATATGTGCATAGTCCACGTTTTTATTATATATTTATTTTCACATTATGTACATGATTTTTATTCTTATTCTAGACATGCGTCATATATTACTATTATTAATAAATTTTAATTTACTCTTCGACGTTTACAAATTAAATCAAATTCTGGCCAATCGGTATGGACATTAAACTCTTCAATGAGACTTGCTTCCATCTGGGTACATTCATCGTTTTCAGCACGTTTGGATGTTTTTTTGCATGTTTCGGTATTGTGGGAGGGGGTAGCTTCAACTTCCTTGGGATCGTTAGAATGTCTGATTGCAAATTTTTACAGGACATATTGAGTTTCTTCAAAAAAGCTCCGATCCAACAAGTCTTCGCAAACCTGAAAACGAAAAATGGGAAAAAGGTTTGATGCATTTGGGGGTGGTTGGTTGGGGGTAGGAGGCTAAATAATTTTAGCATCGTATTCCCCGCCCTTAAAAACGCGTGGAAAACAATTTTCAGTACGTTTGGACGTTTTTTGCATGTTTCGGTATTGAGGGAGGGGGTGGTTTCAACTCTCGTGGGTCGTTAGGACGTCTGGTTGCGAAATTTTACAGGACATATTGAGTTTCCTCAAAAAGAACCCGATCCAACATGTCCTCGCATGCCTGACAACGAAAAATCGAAAAAGAAGTAGTTTTTTGGGGGTAGTTCGAGGGAGGTAGAGACCGTGCGACTATCGTCCTCGAAAATGGAGCGGTTGTCATGTTTGGTCGCTACCCCTGCACTTTTGGGGTTTTACACTTTTAACATTGGAAATGTTAATGTTCGTATACGGGGCCAGAGTTACGAGTTTTATCCAAGGCCGCTGACACGAAAGTGTTGAGGTCAGATGACGTAATACTGAGATACGCAGCGTTCGAGTGGTAACAGCTGGGTAACAACGGTGTCGATTAGAGGTGGGTAGGTGGGGTACATATAGATTAGAGACGGGTAGTACTCGTATGATTCATATCTCTGGTAGCGGTACGAAACATACGAATCTTTTCTCGATACGGATTCGTTTGGTACGAACCGTTGAAGAGTCTAATCGCCCATCTCTAATATAGATAGTGTATCCCTCGCCCGGCGAGCGAAATGTAGAGCAGAGTGAAGTCTTTAGTTATAATACCGTACTCGCTTAATGGAGTAGCGTCTCATTTGATCGGCGCGCTTATTTTGTAGCTATGGATTCCAATAGTTATTTATGTTATAAGGATCATAATGACAGTCATTACGATACTAGCCGTGAATATTTGATTGAATATTCGATTTTTGATAACATTGTGTGTACCATAATGATTGTTTATGATCCAAATTTCATACAAAATTTTATCTTCTGGCGTGAGTTAATTAAAATAAAAAGTAATATGTATCTTTATTGCATTTTGAAGCTTTGGGCAGTAATTATTTCAAATTGACATTCAAGTAGGTTACTGTCGTGCTACTGTCTGTGATGTGTCCAAGTTACTAAGTAACTGTTTAAAGGTTGTTTATATTCATATCTTATTGTTATAAAATAATATTGCTAAAGTTTTCTTAGTATTCCCAAAAAATGAGCGATTTAGAAAATAGTTTGCCGCCAGAAATTGAAGAATTGGCAGAAAACGTAGTTGCTTTCCTCCTGCCCCAAAAATCTAAAAACGTTTATGAAAAAATTTATGACCAGTAATTTTATTTTTTTTTATCATTACTGAGTACTATAACGAAACCATTATAGTACTCAGTCTGATGTCTATATAAGTATATTTTATTTAGCTAGCTAAAAACCAGTCACCCTTCTCTGTGGCTCCGACCCTCACAGAGGGAAGCTGGTAGTACCGGTAGCCACTCCCCACGCCCGTGGGGTAAGTGACCACTGGGTCCGGGAATCGTGTGCCCTGAGCAAACGTAATGAACCGAGGATGACGGCCTTCTGCATTCTGCCGGCTAAGACCTCTGCCGAATTTCGGCATGCCGGTATGATCTTAAGTTATGAAAGCAGTGTGTGTCTCGTTCCACCGAGGGCTCCTATAATCAGTACCACTATCTTAACAGTATGGTCTGGATACAGTCTGCGGAGTTCGAAGAGCAGATCTCGATATTTTGTCCGTTTTTCCTCCTCCTTCAAGACAATGTTGTTCTCCGCGGGAGCCGAGAACTCCACAACAAACATTGTCTTGAGTTGATGGTAGAGGAGGACTACGTCAGGCTTGTTGGCTTGTACTTGCCTGACGGTGGGAAACGAGTAGTTCCAATAAATTAGAAGCAGGAGGGGCAAACCGTCATCCATCTAGCCTTTGGTGCGGATAGGGGTCAAGGGCAAGGTGGTGGGGCCCAGCAAGATCGACAGCCCATTGTTGATGACCGCGATGAACAAGGACGCTTTGAGTGGACAGATGAACCGAGAGACGACCTTATGCAGTGCTACGAAAGCAGTGAGCCCGCGCGAAGGGGATACATGGGGCGAATACATGTTCTGTGGTGTGCAAGAGCACAGCGCCTTCACGCCACATTATTATTATTATTTTTTTTTTCACAACTAAATATTGGAATTTTTGGTTCATAGTTAACCGGGGTCTAAACGACCAACGGTATGCTCATGGGCCAACACCCTTCGAACCGTGCTACAGGTAGCTAGGATTATAGCTTTTTGCGCGAGTCCTATCGCCCTCTGATGGTCAGATATGTCCAGCCTGTTTAGCGCTCTGGGCAGATCTTTATCAATCAAGCCATTAGCCGATATTACAATGGGTATTATGGAGACCTTTCAAGTAAGTAAATTACTTACTTATTATTATTATATAGACTTAACAGCGGCACACTTTCTCAGCCGTAGCTGGAAACTATTCATCGAATTCCTCGCGCGCGATTGAAATTCGGCTCTGTTGGAGCCTGTTCCAGGTTTTTAGGCCCTTCAGGCGACGTTGGTGATGTCCGCTCCAACAGCTAAGAGTCCAGATCCTAGTCCAGGACTTTCCTTAAAATATGCGCTGTTCCCAGTAGTGCGATCTTCTGCACTTCTTGTGCGCTCGGTTGACCAGGCAGTTGTTGTAGACTCCGGTCATGGCCCTTCTTGATAGTTCCTAGGGCTCCTACAATTACTGGCACGACTGTGGTCTTTGCATTCCACATTCTGCTAACTTCTATTTGGAGGTCTTTGTACTTGCTCAACTTCTCTGTTTCCTTGAGCATTATATTGGTGTCATTCGGGATGGATACATCGATCAGCAAACAAGATTTCTCCTTTTTATTGTGTACGATAATGTCTGATCGATTTGCGCGAATTTCTCTGTCTGTTATAATTGGCATGTCCCACATAATTGTGACGTCGTTGGTACTGACAACCGTCTCAGGAGTATATTCATAATATTTTTGCGGCACCGGTATATCGAAGTCCTTGCACATGACCCAGTGGAGATATCTAGCCACTCTGTTATGTCGGTGAGTGTACTCTGATGGTGCCAACGTAGTACATCCTGCCACCACATGACTGATATGTTCTTCTGCCACTCCGCACATTCTGCACTTGCTGTCAACAGGCTGCTTGAAGATCATTCTCTGGTGGTATCTAGTGTTTAGTGCTTGATCCTGCGCTGCTATTATCAGGCTTTCCGTTTCTCCCTTCAGGTCCGAGCCATTCAGCCACTTCGTAGACGCCATTTTGTCCACTGCCGGTCGATCGAGGTCGCGGAAGAATTGTCCGTGTATCGGCTTTGAACAGAGTACTTCTATTTTCCTCTTTTCGATGCTGGTTTTAATTTTCTTCTTGGCGTCCTCATCAGTGGTCTCATTACCCAGGTATTCTGCTTGGATTTTACTCGCTTCCTTCTGGATGGAATACAACTTTTTATCTTTATCATACTCTTTAACTATTCGAGTGAATTTGTCCTTCCCCTGTCTGATATACGCGCTCAGTCCCACGATAGAGGAATCATAAGCAGATTCCAGGTCTATCAATCCACGACCGCCATCTTTCCTCTTAACGTATAACCTGTGCACATCTGCTTTCGGATGATGGATTCCGCCCATTGTTAGGATTTTTCTTGTCTTCCTATCCATTTTCACGATGTCGCTTCGAAGCCAATCCACAATTCCAAAACTGTAGGTGACTGCGGGTACGGCAATAGTATTTACTGCTGCAATTTTGTTTTTGGCGTTTAGCTCGGTCTTAAGAGCTTGCCGAATGCGACGGTAGTATTCCCTGGCAATCCTACTTTTCATTTCATCGTTATCGATTCCGGCGCATTCTTCGACACCTAGGTACTTACTTGTATGTTTCTCCCAGATCCATACTCCGTATTGCAGATTGATCATTCAGTACGATATTTTGACTTTTCACGTGTTTACCCCGCTGGCGGACCACTGTAGCACATTTTTCTAAGCCAAATTCCATCTTGATGTCATCACTGAATGATTTGACGATGTCCAGCTCTTGCTTTAATTGAGCTTCATTCTTGGAAATAACTTCAGGTCGTCCATATAGAAGAGGTGGTTTACTCTATTGTCACTACTGATTTCGAAGCCAAGTCTCGTTTTGTTTAGTTGGTTTGAGAGGAGGGCGAGCGCTAGGCAAAACAGTAAAGGTGAAAGCGAGTCTCCCTGGAAAATTCCTCTTTTGATTTGCATGTTCCCTGTTTTTATGTGACCTTTTGAGTAGTAGAGCCACATTTCCGTTTTCCATCCCTTCATCGTGGTTTCCACGAAGTCTGTTATTGTTGGGCATAACTTTTCAGGGATTCAACAATCCATGTGTGGGGAACACTATCAAACGCCTTTTTGTAATCTACCCATGCCATGCAGAGGTTTCTGTGCCGCTTCTTAGCGATCGATGTGATGGCCTTACTCACTAGCAGCTGATCCTTACAGCCTCTGGACGCTTTTCTAAAACCTTTTTGTTCCTCTGGGAGTATCTCGTACTTTAGCAGGTGGCTGTAGATTTTATTTGCCAGTGCAGCAGTGATGACTTTGTATATTGTTGGCAGACAGGTTATTGGTCGGTAGTTCTTAGGATCCTTTGCGTCCTTGCCTTTATAGAGGAGGAAAGTGCTTCCTTCAGTTAACCATTCAGGGGCCTCATCTGGGTGTTTTCTGATTTCGTTGACAGCCGTTGTTAAGCTTTCATGTAGGGCGCTAAGTTGTTTTAGCCAAGTAGTTTAGCACTAAGTTGTTTTATTATTATTATTATTATTATTTTGACACGTCAGAAGATAAAATATTATTATGTTTCATACACGGTGTTATCATTTCCAATGTCTCCGATGGTTGCAAGGATTGCGGAATCTGTGAATTTTTTTGCAAGTTTATGGACTAATAGGTGAGTGGATGGATAATGAATATTTTCTTGGAGTCTTGCAAAATCTAAAAATTATAGTATTGCAGCACACCCCTGCCTAAAGTTCTAGCACCAGATTTAGAATATGTACAGTAGTTTCCCAATATTGGGTTTGGATTAGCGTCCATCAATTTGAGTATGTTCCATGTATTTGAGTATGTGCTATCCATGTAAATGAATAACCCTGTACTACATTTCTCGAACTGTATCTCGGAAACTAGATGTAGGATCGAGTTGGGCCCATGAGAGCTTTGGATCAGAAAGTCGAAATCTACATCAATTTGACCAAAATTCAACTTCCATAAAATAACGGCAGGATCCTTTCAACATTTTCAATGTTTCTTTTGGGGAATATAACCATATTAGTTAAAGCCGTAACCTTTACATTTTATCATTCGGGTTTAAAAAATCTAAATTGTAATTTATCAAGCCTGCGATAAGCAAAGACAGCCTATGGGAAAGTCACAGCGACTGCACTACGTTTGCATTCCCCGAACAACTATAACGTCAAACTGTATTTAAACGTCTTAATTTTGTGACACCACTTATAAAGCACCATTGTCTTATCTGACCATCCGACCTGCCCCGCTTAGACGCTGTTAGCTCTCGTGACCACTAAAACTAAGAACCGGTCAATTATTTCTTAAACTGTGACATCTTTAATCTAATTAGGGATAGTTCGGCCACCAACCGTAACTGATATAACGTTTCAGATATATCAGGAATAGTTTTCTCTTTTTTATCGGTCGTATTTTCTTTTGGAATTTATTAACGTCTGCTTGTGACTAGAGTTCGTTTATTAATTTGTTAGGTTTGGTGGTCGTTTAATGGTCTATCAGCATGGAGCATCGTTATATAAATTATACAATAATTAATATAAACGGCTCCGTTGATTTTTGCTGCTGTTGGTATTCAGATTACGTGCAAAATTATGCAAGTAGATTATGGTGGAAGTCAGTTTTGAGGACCGCACGTTAGGTACGGAGGAAGATCAATTCTGATCTAGGATTCTGCCGATTCAAACTGCAGACATGCAACTTTAGAAACAAAAAAAGGCTAATCAAAACAATAGTTATTTACATTACTAGATGCGAAAGTTTACTTTTACATGTGAGGTGAAAACCTAAAAGGGTTTTCGCATCGTGTAATGCATTATATTTTTTTTACTACCGAAAGATATAAGATTTAATAATTTAAAACTAATTATTTCATGAAATTATTTAACGTTTTTAATAAATTTTATAGTTTCGGAGGCTCTCTGTGAAAATGATTTCATGCCAACGAAGCATTTACTATCTGCTGTTGAGGTTTATGTTAAACATTTTAATTTCTGGTGGTTTCAAACTAAAATAAAAAAATATGTTTGGTATCGATGAAAATCGGATACAAGAAGCAGCCAATATTGCTTGTGCCTCGATTTACCCCAAGAAATCCAAAGCAAGGTATATGCAAACTTATAAAGCGTTAAAATTAGTTTTTTTTCTGTCCTGGCCACGAAACCTCTACTTTTGTAGCTAGCAACGCCTTAGAAACCAAGGTAACTCGAATGTATACTTTCGTTATAGCGCGTGTTGATATAGACGGTAGTAGAAATAGTTATTTTCGTACTACTAGCTTTATAAGTGTCATTTTTTTACGCCTATCAGTGTTATGAAAGTGTCACTTGTAAAGTGTCATAGGCAAAAGAGCACAAACTTCACTTTTATGCCCTAGGCCAAAAAAGTAAAGTAATAAGGAAGATAAATAATAATAATAATTGTATTATTTTCTGCCACCAACGAAGCACACGCATTTTTGGCTGCCTCCTGAATGTCGATACTTTCATCATAATCCATAATTTTATTGCAAAAAATCACGTAAATAACTTGAATGGCGGAAATTATTATGAATTTGACAACTTATTGACAGTAACGATAGCAGAAAGCAAACACTCTCCAATTAGAGTCTAAGTCAACCAATAAATGAGTTCGACAAATCTTGAAATATAATAATTTTGAATGAATTTTCCTAAAAATTGTAATATTGCTAGTAGGGCGAAAAACGCCATATGCACATCGGCTTGTATCGTGTACCTACAGGTCTCGAACATTGCAAACTTCAGCCTTACGGGCTTCGGTTTGCACTGTGTTCTCGACATGAAAATACACTTACAAGCCTTGGTACATAAATAACTATTATGTACGCCAATATTTGATTACAACATTGGACGTTGTCAAAATCTGTCGTTCAGTATATTGGCCCAATATGTTAGTGCCTATATTGGGCCAGTCAACTTGTACTCGGGATAATATGTTTATTTATTACGTAAAATATCCCATATCAAAATAATCAATAGGGTTTAAATCATAAGATCTCGCTGGCCACCTGATTGTACCCTTTAATACAATTTAATTAATTATTTTGTAAAGTTTTGGTTAATTTCAATTAATTTTTCCAAGATTGATGACCACTTTAAAAACGTTCCAGTGGCTATACGAATTATTTCATGTAATTAGCATGAACCAAGGTAGGTTTTAACATTACGTTCACCTCGTCGTCTGATAGTTTTTTTTACAATACTCGTTTGGAAATTGAATTTTTTTTCTCATAAACAAAAATTTTAGCAAAAAAGAAAAAGAAAATATGTTTACACTAATCATAAATAAAAATTTGATTCTTTATCTAGTGGTTACATTACCAAAGTATGCCTGTGCCGAATTTCACGTCAACACACTAAGTAGTGTTAGCACAGTGGTGATTTTTGTGAGAGGTTTGAAATTCAAAAAATAGTTATTTATTAGGTTAGAGAGTTATGTTACATATAAGTGACTTATATGTAATAACTCACGTGTCTAATACAACATTTTATCCACACTTTCATATAAATGCTTTTTGAGTGACAAACAACAAAATTATTAAAATATCATTTCATCGATTTTTTGTCAGTGTCAACGTCAAAGTCAACAGCGTTTCTCTAAAAATATAAAATACAAGTAGCTTATTGCTAAGTAGATTCTGAATGGATGTGCCGAGAAAGCTGTAATTGTTATCCATTTTATCCACGGGTTTGTTTAATAAACATTGTGTAATTAGTATCAAAATGGAAAATTGTGAAAGATACAATATGGAAATTCCGACCGATATTTTGCAAGAAGCCAAAAAAGCTACAGCCAATTTAATTCCAGAAAAGTCTAAAAAATTTTAAAAAATATCTAAAATTTGAAAATTGGATGAAAAAAAGAGGAGTTAGTGCTGTAGACGAAGAAGTGCTTCTCGCTTACTTTCTAGATTTGAGTAAAAAAATTGCACTTCCTTCGATGTGGACTAAATATTCTATGATAAAGGCGACTTTAAAAGTATACAGGAACTTTGATATAACAAGATATGGAAAACTTGTGGCATACTTAAAAAGCCGATCAAGAAATTTCAAATCCAAAAAGGGCAAAATTTTGGAAAGAGCACATATCGAACATCGAACAATGTTTGATGGATGCCCCTGACGATGAGCATCTTATGTCAAAGGTGGTGTTTATTATGATGTTCTTGCTTTTATGTATTTAATTGTTTGGGTTTTTTAGGTTGCATTGATATTGGGAGTTTGCGGTGCCTGCCGTTGCGGTGAACTGACCTACTTAAGCGTCGAAGATATAAAAGATAAAGAAATTTATATATATCCATACCAGATACCAAGACGAATAAATCAAGAAGTTTCACAGTTTTAAATGCAGGATTTTCGGTAAACCCACTTGATTTGATTAGGAAATATGTATGTGTCTTTAAGACCACAAGATGTGTCTCACAAAAGATTTTTCGTAAATTTTCAAAGGGGAAAGTAGTGCACTGTCCAATGCGTTGGATTAAATAAGCTCTCAAAAATTCCAAGAATTGTAGCTGATTATTTGCAATTGCCAGACGCAGATTTGTATACTGGCCATAGTATGCGCCGTTCTTCGACAACTATTTTGGCCAATGCTGGGGGTGACATTACCACCCTTAAACGTCACGGTGGGTGGAAATCATCCACTGTGGCGGAGGGTTATTTGGAAGATTCAGTCTTAAACAAGATTGTTATTGCTAAAAAATACAGGAAGAGCAGAGCAATGAGTCAGGTGATACAGACGTCATTACTAGTATAGAGAAAAATTGTGTACAGGAGAGCAGTTTTCTTTATGAAAAATCGAATATGATGACAATAAATGTTAACATAAATATAAATAAGTGTTAGCGCATGGATTCTTTGTTTTGTAAACTTTCCGTATAATAAAGAATAAATAAATTATATTAAAATTAGTTAATGACTAAATCACTTTAGTGATCTAAAGTATACTTTAGCTCATTACTACTTTACTACTTTATCTCACTAGTGACTTATGTGCCACTTTATACCTTCAAAATCTCATCAATAAAGAACACTTTATGTGAAAGTGTTGGATAAACAAATTTTAAACTTTTGTCTTTCGAATAACCCTAAATCATGTTCAGGGGGTTGGTAGTGATGTCCCCTATCACCAGGTTTCGTTTTGACCACTATCTCTGGGACACACTGTATAAGCAATTATTTAAACACCGCGACATGACAATTCCACTTGCCCCAGTGCCCCCTGCGACCGATCCGCGTTTAAGTACGCCCGGTACAAATATTCTACAAATCATGAAATGCCCATCAACCGAGACGAATTTACTTTACAAACAGACCACCTACACTGTCGCCACCTTAAAGGAATCTAAATTAACTATCTCTGGAAATTTTAAATTAATGCCTCAACTCATTTGTTAGCGGCGCGTTCTTTCTCCCACAGACGCACAGACACACACACACTCACACACATCTTTTATGTGTAATTAACAGCGCTGGGATGCCAGACATTTATTTCGCTACCTAATGTATTAAATGCTGTTTCGTAATAAAATAACAAATAACTAATAGGTATGACGGAGATATTGGAAGGACTTAAGTAATTTGTATCGGCTGCTCATAATTTAAAAAAACTGTTTATCTAGAAGAGGTAATTAATGTATCTGTTTGGATGACAAGTCTTTTAAAATTGTTACTAAGTAATGTGCAGTCCAGAATTATTTATTAAGAGGCCAACCTCCCACAGATTTGAGGTTAATTATATCGTAACACTATAAATGTAAAGCAAGACGCATATTTCAAAGGTTTCCTTATAGGTTGTTTATGAACGTTTTTACTGAAATATTTCAGCTATCATAGAATTTTTAACCAAAAATAAAAGCATGAAGTGTTTATCATATTTCACGTTTCGTGTAACTTTTCGAAGGTAGACAATATTTTGTATCACTACAAAACATTTTTTTTATTTTTTAGTGCATTTTGGATAAAAGCGTGTTTCTAAAAGTGTTATAATTTAGTTGCTCGTTGTTTTCTGTATTCCATGAATATTTTGTTATAATTTATAATGTAATCATTTTTATTTTCAAGTCAATTACTCTTTAAGATACGCACGGTTTACAGGTAAATTGGTGGCCTATCAAATTTGATGAATTTTTAATATGTTGTATTTTAACTGATTCAACGATTTCTCAAAACGTTCATGCAGCTATTGAAATGATAATTGCTGGAAATGAATAACCAGACTATTTACCATTATTTGGTCTTAGATTGATATGTCTGAACTTCCGGTTTTTACGGAAGTGACGTCAAATCACGTTTTTCGAATTTTGCTATGTATGAAGGCGTCTGTCTGGATTTCGCGATCTGTTATAGTCGGTACATCATTCATAATTGTTACATCCTTTTCGTTAATCACCTTTCTGGCTTATGACCGTAATACATGCACATTACCCAGTGTATGGATCCGGCCACTCTATTATGCCTAGAAGTGTACTCAGTAGGTGGTAAAGTGTTACACCCTACTATTACGTGGCTATCGTGTTCTTCTGTTATTTTTACAAAAAAAAAATTGGAAAAACTTTCCGGCGTTCATAGACTATGAACGCCCCACTTGTAAAAAAAAACACCATTTTAGCCACTTGTTATATTAAATACTATTTTGTAACGCCGTATCCTGAAATGACATTTATTTGACAGTTTCAATAAATCAAAACAATGTCATTATTGAAAAGTATAAAATAAAGAAAAAAGTGTGAAATAAAACTTATTCGTTTCTATGGAAACAGCAATAGAATTTGGTCTCTTTACAAAATTATATTGTTTTCTGATTTCGAATGGCGATACAAAAAATTTTTTCTACTCCCTACATAGAAAATACTATTTTGCTCCCTCATTTCAGGGGGCAAAGTAGTACTTTTCCTCCCTCGGGAGAAAAATACTTTGCCTCCCTAGGGAGGAAAATACTTGGCTCCCTCTGGAAGCAAACAAGTAAAAACTTCAAATAGTAGTGTATAGAACTCTTTTATTGATACACAAACTTCTTGAAAATGTATAATTATGCTTTTCTTTGAAACAGATTTTTTATTACTTATTTTTATTTATAAAAATTGAAAACAGTTTAAATCAAGGTTTAAATTAACATCAGTAACTAAATATTGTTAAAATTTATGGTACAATTAGTTAAATTACTAATGGAGATTCCTCCTGAAGAAATATTGGCTCTGCTGGTGGAGATCAGTTCCTGTTTGTTGTTTTCCAAAGTCTTGGTCGCTGATGAAGTACTTGTAGAAACAAAATTTTCAAAAACAAGACAATGTTTTTTGGTACTTGAAGTAGTACTTTCTCCCGTAATTATTTGGCTGGCTACCTCATATTTTTTAGAAATTCAATCATCTAAGTACCCTTCTGCTACTACGTTTGTTCGCCATCCCCCATGTCTTTTTAGAGTGAGAATGTCACTTCTAGCATTGACTAATAACGTAGCTGAAGTACGGAGGAAATTGTGTCCAGTATAGCCTTTCGAATCATCCAAATTTAAAAATATTGCTGTTCTGTATGGAATTTTGGCAATTGTGCTTTTGCCAATTACCTGGTTTGTACATTTCCCTTTAGCATAAGTTACAAAAAATCTAGAATGACATGTTTTAGGGAACCTACAGTCCAGATATTTTCTATTCATATCCAAGACAGATACTCCGTTTAAAATCTCATTTGTTATTGTAAATGTCCTTTTGATATTAGTTTTTGAGTCGGGTATTTTCACCACCAAAATAACGCCTTTATCACTGATATCCTCAAGTACCATATTAACTAATTCATCGCTACGACATGCCCCAGCAATTCCAAATATAAGCACGACCTGAAAAAGGAAAATGCACTTATGACAACTGCCTAAAATGTCACTTAATTGTCATTTTATATATACTTTCTAATAACAAATACTGCGTTACGTTTCTATTTATTATTGAACAATAACGATCAATCTTACCTTCATATGTAAGTAAGTTTCATCTGGAGCTTCTGCAATAAACTTGTTGATATCCTCCCTTGAAAAAGTATTGGCTTTCTTGGCTTTATATCCGGCAGATTTCCGTTTTAAAAAAGCTACTAATTAAGGAAACTTAATGTCGATATTGTCTTTAATTTGGAGTGTAGATCGCAACATGCTGTACTTGCTCCATAATGTTGAAGGCTTCAAACCGGCACATTTTTTGCAAAAGTAAAATAGGACCACTTCTTCACATATTTTTCTTATTTGCCTAGTCTCTATCCAACATTTAAATAGCTGGTACACTTTTTCATATTTTTCACGAGACTTTAACGGTAATATATTTAACGAAACCACGTTTGCTTCTTCCAGAATATCTTGAGGAACTTCATCTTCACATTCGGAATACATTATTATAAACTTTTTGGAAGTTTGTTTATTTTGTAAACAAGAAGCAACCTTAGCAACGTTCCATGTACTTTGATTTTAAAAAATATTTACTTATCTAAATACCTATTATGACATTTTGACATATTTGGTTTTTTGATTGTCATGCATAAGAAAATATAATAAAATATATGTAAAACCAATGTAAAAAACACTGTAAATGGTCGTAGAAAAAATCATATGTATTACACAGGAGCAAAGTGCCATTCCTCCCTTGGATATTGATGCCCTCCGCTTCGCGTAGGGGATCAAACTATCCGCGGGAGGAAATTATGCACTTTTCTCCCTTGTCATACAAATAGCTATTGTATATAACTCGACACTAAAATGTGTTTTTTCTTCAAGCGTATTAAAATGTTTAAATTATGTCACCAAAAACAGAAGTAGAAGTAGGACATTGTTTTACTAGTAACAAAATGTTAGTACCGAACGCCACCGTAGTGGACATTGTTTTACTAGTAACATAATGTTAGTTCCGAAAGCGCCACCGCAGTGGGTATTGTTTTACTAGTAACATAATGTTAATACCGAAAGCCACCGGTGGCGCGCTATCCACTAGCCACTTGTCATATTGTGTCAACATGTAAGACTGTAGTTTGAATATTTGTACATTTATGATAAATAAATGAATTTTTGCATTTTAATATGCTTGAAGAAAAAATAGTATATATTACACGGAGTAGAACGCCTTTTTTTGTGTTTCGCCCAGTTTACAAATCCTGAGCTCAACACAAAAAAAGAGTGCGTTCTACTCCTAGTAATATAATATACTATTTTTTACTTGTGTGGTTTATAGCACTCGCCTTCAGCTCGTATTATGAATCATAGTACATTTATATCAGAACGATCTTCTTGTCATTTTCGATAGGGTTTTTCTGAATAAGAACTTCGCCGACTCAGCATTCTCATTCATTTTTTCTGTCGATTCTGCAAAATTTTTCGCTTTTGTCAACTATAATAAACTAACTAGTGTCATAGAAACGATTCAAAGATCTTCTATTTTTTTGCTCAAAATCAGATTTTTTCACCTGCTCTCATACGGCTTTCACGCTCCTAATTTGGCCGTGGTCGTGGATAAATCGTTGAATTACATTCGGGGATTAACAGCCTTTCAATCTACTCGAAAAAATGTGACTCTCGGCTGGGCCTCGAGTGCACATTTTTTCTCATAGATTAAAGGCTTGTTAATCCCCTTATATAATTAATAACTATTATTTCACTCTTTTTTCTTTATTTTACACTTGTAAATAATGACATTGTTTTGATTCATTGAAACTGTCAAATAAATGTAATTTTAGGTATGGCGTTACAAAAAATTATTTTAATAAATTTTTAAATATTTGCTTGGAGCCAGTATGGCTCCAAGCTAAAAATGCGTATATAAACATTAAAAATGAGAATAAACTTGAAAATCTTAAAATTTAAGGTTATGATGCAGATGGCCTATATCTATTAAGAAGCATTATCCTAAAAATCTTGACTGGGAAAAAGCCGTTTTTAGAAAAGCGGCTGGCGTTATTAAACTGAAAAAAAGATATTCTTGTAAGTAAATGAATACTACACTTCTAAGAAAGTTTTTAGCTAAAATTTGTTTATTACGAAGATGTCTCTTTACATTGGCTCACTGCCACCTGCTCCCCTCTGATTTGATCGCCATGCTCCCTCTTAATTTAACTTACAAACTTAATAATTAAGTTATGTTGTTATACCTATTAGATTAAATAAAGTTGTTTAATTGTTGTATGAACCATTTTGCATTATTTACTTAAATGATCCTCAAAAGTTGCCGTGGCAACTTTTTGGAATTGAGGCTCATTTTACGGACTCAAAAAAAAAGAAAAATAAATAAAAACAGATATTTTAGGGACCAAATCCAAAAAAGCAATAAACAGCACAGCTAATGTTTACGAGTTAAATCGCTACACGCAGATTGATTTCCTACAATGTGTACACCAGATTTCCCCTGATGATTGCTCGTCATTGCACACGTAGTTGAAATCGTTTATTAAAAAAATCGCTTCTGATAATTCTGAAGGTTGCAATTAAAGTCTGCTTACCACACTGAATATAAAACATAATCATAATGTTATTCAAAAATTCTGAAATACTACGTCATTCATTAAGAAACTTTTAGAAAGCTATGAATATGTAAAACAGTAAAGCACCATGAATTGAACGTAGAATGTCTTTGTTTACTCGGTGCTTTGCCTACCGCGATATGTTAATTTCAGTTTTAATGTAAGGCAGGAATTAAAATCCACCTGCTATGTAAAACCTGTAACATCCTGGGGAAGGTTCATTGTCTTTGACATCATTAGACAGTGCAGTGATTTCTCTGCTTGCAACTTGGTAGCAACCAAGTGGAAACAAATGAAAGATGTAGACGAGCTTCCGCCACGAGCTAACTTTAGTTACGCAACGGAGAACTAGGCGCGATACAGGGTGCCCAGCTTAGACTTTCCACAAAAGTTAGATAAAAACTTTGTTGGTTATTTGTTCATTTCGAACTGAAAATAGTTACAGTTAGTAGAAAGTGACTTATAACCAGCTGATGGGTGTAAAAAATGCAGAGTTAAAGAAAACGCAAATTGGACGTAAGGCAAATCTGAGAGCTGGCATTAATTTGGTAAGGTAGTGAGCTCTCGTCTTTCGCTCGGTAGTGTGATACTACGAGAGCCCACCCTAACTGTACGTGCACCCCCTCCCACCCGATCCTTGGGGACAATGTTTTTCATAAAGATAAAAGCTTAAGGAACAATTTCAGACATGTTCCCAAAAATAAACTGGCTGTACTTTCAAAATGGCGTCCGTTGAATAAAAAACTTGTATATTTGGGAGAAAGTAACATTTTTGGGGGTTTTATCTTTCCTTTTCCCTTAAAGGTGGTGGCTGAGTCGCATCCAGTAACTCAATGAAAGCCCAGTAATGCCGAACATTTTTGAGGTCCGTACTCTTCTGCTAATGCTGATATGTTAATAAGTCTTCTTTTATTGCCAAATCCGGTATAAAAAAGTAATTTACATTTAATTTTATTGAAATGAGCCAGCAGAATCCAAAAAGATGTCAACACTTTTAACCCTAACCTGTTCATAACCCATTGTTACCGTTTTCGAGATAAATGTCTGCAAATTATAATATTATTATTATTATTGTTATTAATTTTTTTTCAGTTTATTTTATTTCACTAAGAAAAATGTTAAACATGTGTAATCAGAAAGAGAAAAAAAGCTTTATTTTACTCGTTAGAACTGCTAAGAATTAAAGGTTCCATAGTATAGCATTTAACCGTGCGCTTGGCCGTTATTTCACTATTTTTTCCAGGAATTCCGTGGCTTTAGCGATAAATTTTATTAGGACATTTTTTGTTCAGAAACACGTGCTCTATCCACCTGTATTTTTTCCTTCCCCGACTTAAGGTAGTACTGTCGATACTGCAGGAGTCAAAAGTATACACTGTCTCGTTTGACTTGCGCAGTATTTAGACTAGGCAACGTCGCGATGGAGTGAGAGAGAATTGACAATGATTTATCAAAATCGTCGCTTCAACTGCCTTCGAAATCACTAAACGTCAAAAAATGCCACTTTCGATTTGTTCGTGCCGATGTGCGATTTACGATCGGGTTTAACTGGAAGTCTTCCTCTTTACGTCGCGACATTATACGGCCGTCTTGCTGGTGTTTTTCCAAAAATATGAACGAGTCAAGATCGCATGTTTTTGCAATTTTCCCGGTTCCGAAATGCGAGCTGTTCTTTGCTATTTTTCGCAGATATCTCCAGAACCATTCGAGCTAGCTAATTTACATAGAATTAAATTTACTTAAATTATATTTATAATGTTGCAAAAACCGAAGAGCATATTGCATTTGATCGGCAAGAATTAGAAATTAAAACCGTAAATATCGCTAGCAGAGAAAAACATTTCATATCATTGTGTTAGTGAACGAATTCTGAACAACTTTCAAAATGTCCGTCTGTCCGTCCGTCCGTACGTCCGTCCGCTCGTCACGTTTCTTGTAATCACGAGAACTTAAGAAAGAAAAGTCCGATTGTGTTGAAATTTAGAAAGTAAGTTAATGTTAGCTAGAGGAAGAACTCTTCTTTTCCATCCAAAGTTAGCCAGAGTAGGTGCATTTTGGAATGATTGCAAACCAGATTATAGATGTAGTGATTAGTGTGTTGAATGAGGGCATCCTGTGTGGGCGGTAGACTTTGAATCATCTTTACTTTTCCTTGTGTGAAGAGATTCTATCTGAGCTTGTTGATGCTGTCAAGTTCTGTTGTGCCATCGTACAGAATGCATGTGAATCGTTCTATAAGTTTTAGCATCCACTGGCTGAAATTGATGTTTTGCAGAGAAGATAAATCCTTCAGTGCCTGGAGGGTATGCTTTCCATGTCTTCCATGTTGATATTTTCCCCTTACCAAAAAATTGTGATGTTTATTAAAAGAACATTTTCATGGAATAATTCTTGGATATTCTGATTCACTTCCTATAATAAAGAAAAAAAACTGGAAAAACAAAGAAAGGTGATAATAAGTTAGAAAATCTTGCTAAAGAATTGAGCATAAATTGTGATAAAGCTCATGATGCTCTTCATGACGTAGTCATGCTGGATCAAGTTTTAAACAAATTAAAGATTGCCAACGATGATTTACTTGGTTCTTTTTTAAGTTGGGACGATGCTTGTAAAAAAATAAAATTTTTGAAGAATTTGCCTATTGCTATAAAAGGATTAAATTTATTAAAAGACTGTGTATCAATAGGTATTAGAAGAAAAATGCAAACGTGACTTACGAAATGGTTGAAGATGCATATAAAAAAACCGCTGCCCAAGGAATCACTACTTCCACATCCAGATTCTCTATCCAAGTCACTCACAACGAAAAAACTTTGTATGTGAAAATAATTGTTTATGGAACTTTATAATAATATAATATTTGAAATCCTCTACCCCAAAAACCCATAAAACGATACCCCACATCGGTAGTGGGGTGGGGTGGTGATAGGGGGGTGGTAGTGGGGGTTGGATGAAGTAAAAAAATATTTTGAGGTTTCTGGTTCCTGTACATACACTAAATCACAATTTTTTTTTCATCCCCTTTAATAAGGATGTGGGGGTGGTAATGGGGGTGGCTAATGCCAAAAATTTTTTTGAGACCTTAGCTTCTCTTGTGTATACTATATACCAATTTCATGGACTCTTACCTGCTTAATTTACCCATTTACCCCAATTTACCCCCCAACCCTTCGACGGAACAAGATGAAAATATAATCTAGTTCTAGAACTCGTTAAAGTACATATGTGTACCAAATTTCAAGTCAATATCTTAAACGGTTCCAGAGTAAACGTGCGCACAAAAAAAAGTTACAGACAGACCGACAGACAGACAGAAAATTTTTTTTTTTCGCTCAAACTTAAAATCTCGACGTTTCATGACATTTTAAGCCTATTTGGACAATAAAAATTTTTTAAAATTTTTTTGTCGTTACTATACTTCCATTGGACGTGGAAGTAAAAAACCGCTGCCCAAGGAATCACTTCTTCCACATCCGGATTTTCTATCCAAGTCACACAACGAAAAAATTTTGTATCTGGAAATAATTGTTTATGGAACTTTAATAATATAATATTTGAAATCCTCTACCCCAAAAACCCATAAAACGATACCCCACATCGGTAGTGGGGTGGGGGTGGTGACGGGAGTAGGAGTGGGGGGTGGATAAAGTAAAAAAATATTTTGAGGTTTCTGGTTCTTGTACACACACTAAATCACATTTTTTTTCATCCCCTTTAATAATGGGGTGGGGGTGGTAATGGGGGTGGCTAATGCCAAAATTTTTTTTGAGACCTTAGCTTCTCTCGTCTATACTAAATATCAATTTTATGAACTCTTACCTGCTTAATTTACCTATTTATTCCAAATTTACCCCAATTTACCCCCCCAACCCTTCGACGGAACAAGATGAAAATATAATCTAGTTCTAGATCTCGTTAAAGTACATATGTGTACCAAATTTCAAGTCAATATCTGAAACGGTTCCAGAGTAAACGTGCGCACAAAAAAAGTTACAGACCGACAGACAGAAATTTTTTTTTCGCTCAAACTTGAAATCTCGACGTTTCATGACATTCTAAGCCTATTTGAACAATAAAAGTTTTTAAAAATTTTTTTGTCGTTACTATACTTCCACTGGATGTGGAAGTAAAATAAATATAATGGTTTATTAAACATTTTAGGGAAAGATGAGAATGGTGTTGTTAAAGTTACAAAACACAAACAAATATTGCAGAGAATTTTTAATTTTTTAAAAAATAAAGAAAAAAAATAACCAAGAAATCGTTATTATAACATTAATTATTAAAAAAAATGAAATAATATTATCTGTAACATTATTAGTCTTTCACATTTTATTACATTTAATAAATATGTGCTAATAAAACATCGTTCATGTTATTTTTAATAAAGAATTTTTATGAAACCTACAGTCTAATATTCCATACATTTTTAAATTTACGACGTTGCCACGTCTAATAAACTACGATATAAAAAGTAGACTTTAACATTTATTCGCTAATTTCTACTATCACATTCTCTGAAGCTGTACTTTTAAGAGTCTAAAATGTTTTGTATATTATTTTCTCTCGTTTTCTCCTTTTTAATTGAAATCTGAACGGTACTTTTTGTAAAATATGATGAAACCTGTGATTTCTCATAAGGATCAATGTTTATTCGCTAATAATTACTACTATCACATGCTTTAAAGTTGTACTTTTAAGTGCCTAAAATGTTTTGTATATTATTTTCTCTTGTGTTTTCCTTTTTAATTGAAATCTGAACGGCACTTTTTGTAAAATATGATAAAACTGTGATTTCTCAATGTTAAAAGCAGTACAACCTTAATTTCAAAATTTTGAAAAAATGGATAAAAAAAAATTCCCTTTTTTTATGTCCTGCATCCGAGCGAAATATAAACTTTTCAGGATATAATTCTAGACACTTTCACGAACTCATTAAAAAAAAAATTATTCGTTTTGCAAGTTTTTGTAGGTTTTTGTAGGTTCTATGTCGTGTGAGCTAAAAAGAGTGGGGTGCTTTTCATTTAATCTAATGATGTCTTCGGCGTTTCAGTTATCGATCCTGTTAGAACTAGCGTTCGAAAAACGCCCCACGCTATTATACTCAAATATTATACTTTTAAAAGCGTGTTTTGTTAGTTTTTAAACTATTAATTTATTTATATATAAGTACGCCTCATGCCGACGAATCGATTGTAAAAGGTATCACACGCATAATCTTGCATAGATACTCCCTGTACAATATTTGATGCGACCTGATAACTCTCCACCGGTAAATGCTCTAATTGTTGTTATTTTGTAATGTAATATTACCTCCTACTAAGACAAATAAAGCAATTTCTGAAAGCTTTGTTTACAACAACATGGAACGATGTAATGCATACTATTTGTAACAGTATCTGGCTTGATATTAGCTAACAAAGTGGAAGAATAGAAATTAATATTATTAATTTTATTCTTTTATGTAAGTTCGTTTTGTTTTTTCTTTTAATTTATTTACATTTGCAACGTATATATTAATATTAAACTTAATCCGTGATATAATATCCTGGAAAGGATAATTAAACTGATGTTAATCAGGATGAATTTAAAAGGTTAAGGTAAAAAGTTAAAATTGGTTCCGATAATTCTTATAAAAGGTATTGTAATCATATTGAGGGAAATATACTTAAAAACCGCTGCCCAAGGAATCACTACTTCCACATCCGGATTCTCTATACAAGTCACACAACGAAAAAAATTTGTATCTGGAAATAATTGTTTATGGAACTTTGTTAATATACTATTTGAAATCCTCTACCCCAAAAACCCATAAAACGATACCCCACATCGGTAGTGGGGTGGGTGGTGACAGGGGGTGGGAGTGGGGGGTGGATAAAGTAAAAAAATATTTTGAGGTTTCTGGTTCTTGTACACACACTAAATCACATTTTTTTTTCATCCACTTTAATAATGGGATGGGGGTGGCTAATGCCAAAATTTTTTTTGAGACCTTAGCTTCTCGTGTCTATACTAAATATCAATTTTATGAACTCTTACCTGCTTGATTTACCTATTTACTCCAAATTTACCCCCCAACCCTTCGACGGTACAAGATGCAAATATAATCTAGTTCTAGATCTCGTTAAAGTACATATGTGTACCAAGTTTCAAGTTAATATCTCAAACGGTTCCAGAGTAAACGTGCGCACAAAAAAGTTATAGACCGACAGACAGACCGACAGACAGAAATTTTTTTTCCGCTCAAACTTGAAATCTCGACGTTTCATGACATTCTAAGCCTATTTGAACAATAAAACTTTTTAAATTTTTTTTTGTCGTTACTATACTTCCACTGGATGTGGAAGTAAAAAGAGTTCCTCTCATCTACCGAACTTTATGAATTACAATAATGTATATCTCACTGATCTTCAACTAATTACTAATTCTTTTGCTAACTTTTTTCAGCAATCTTATTCTGAATCTGAAACTCATAACGCATAATTTGAAAAATGATGAAGATAGTAGATCACATTGAAATTTAACCTGTTTTACAGAAGATGAAATACTGACTGCATTAAAAAAAAAACTAAATTAACCTCTGGGCCTGACAATATCCACTCATACGTATTACGTGACTGTGCTGCTAGTTTTGTGGGGAAATGATCAAAAATTAAGTAAAAACCAGGCCTTTGGTTATTGTACGTTAAATCACAATTTTGTTTTTTTCACCCCCTTTAATAGTGGAGTGGGGGTGGCTAATGTCAAAAATTTTTTTTGTGACTTTTGCTTCTTTTATATATACTAAATACCAATTTTATGGACTTACTTGCTTGATTTACATATTTACCCACATTTACCCCAATTCACGTCCCAATCTTTCAACGGAATAAGATCAAAATATAATCTAGTTCCAGATCTCGTTAAAATACATACGTGTACCAAATTTAAAGTCAATATCTTCAACGGTTCCAGAGTAATCGTGATGCGCACAGTAAAAAAAAGTTACACACCGACAGACAGACAATTTTTTTTCAAATTTAAACTCTCGGCGTTTCATGACATTCTAATCTTATTTCAACAATAAAAATTTACAATTTTTTTTGCGTTATTATACTACCACTGATGTGGAAGTAATTTTATGGCCTTTCGGATAACCTTATTGCACTTCTTGAATGTTGTATGCCATGTTGTGTTATTTGTTGTAAACCACGGTGTTAGATCTATCAAAGTTTTAACTGCATCAGGAATCCCTCAAGGTTCAAACTTAGGTCTACTTTTTTTTTGTAAATCACAATCTACTGTAACTATCTTCTATACGCGAATGATTTAAAATTATTTTGTAATGCTGTATGTGAAAGCGATTGCCTCGAACTACAAAAAATTATTAATATCTGGTGTATGATAAACAAATTATCTTTAAATAGAGCAAAATGTAACTCTATTTACAACAAAACAAAATATTCTATTCGATTACAAATTGAACAATCATCCCCTTTTTGGTCATGATACTTTTTGTGATTTAGATGTGACATGTGATAAAAACTAACTGTTGTAAACCACATGGAGCTTGTTGTCACTAAAAGTTAGAACTCAGAGTTTTGCCATATTTTTAAAATCATAAATACATTAAAACAACTAGGCACCACTTTTGTTAAATCACATCTTGAGTATACCTCAACAAATAAAAAAACAAGCACTATAAGGTGAGCAATGATGAATTATTCGATAGATATTTAAACAAGTGATCCATTGTTTTTCCTACTAGTACGGGAGGCAGCGCTGATTTGAACAAGTCATTTCATACCGACTAAAAATCATAACAATAATAGTCTTCCCCTAATACATCTGCAATCTGAACGTCAGCTACTCTGATAGCGGTGGAGCTAATGGTGAGAGCATGTTAAAGTTGTTAAAAAATCGTTTTCCATCGGTTTCTTTGAATATCTAGAAATCTATAAGTTCTATGGAAAACAACAAAAAGAAAGAAAACTTTCGTTATGAGCTGTACCATAAAAGTACATAAACTATAATTCATTCCAATTGTTATTATTATTAAAAAATAATAATAAAATAAATAAATCACCAAGTATGTCTACGTCATATTATGTTCTTACAAACCGGGCCTCAGTCACCAGATAGCGGAGTGGGTACGAACGTCTCGGGTTCAAATCCTGCTCGCGATTTTTTTTTATTGTATCAGTGATATTAAAAGTTTTACAAAGCTGTATACCGTGTGTGTAGCGGCTCGCTAGGCATAGGTAGTAAGAATTACAACATCGCGTGTGCCAGCTGGCTGAAATGAAATAACTGCGAGCTGGGATACTCCGCTAACGGACGAGTTTACAGCGCTGTGTTGTCATATCTCTCGCGCTACGTGAATGTACATGCCTAATGGACAATTACACGCACGGTATATGAACATAAGGGTAGTTGTTCAAGTTAGGTTGTTTTTTCGAGTATGAAAATACTCGTAGCATATTTTTTTTTTTAACTTTAACATGCTGTTACTTCTAGCTCCACCGCGGGTGCGGCGACTGGCGCTGATTACTGATTACTGAATATTAATCAATTGATAAAAATGAAATTTATTCGGTATAAAATGCATGATTTGAACAAGTCATTTCATACCGATTGAAAATCATAACAATAATAGTTTTCCCCTAATACATCAGCAATCTGAACGTCAGCTACTCTGATAGCGGTGGAGCTAATGGTGAGAGCATGTTAAAGTTGTTAAAAAATCGTTTTCCATCGGTTTCTTTGAATATCTCGAAATCTATAAGTTCTATGGAAAACAACAAAAAGAAAGAAAACTTTCGTTATGAGCTGTACCATAAAAGTACATAAACTATAATTCATTCCAATTGTTATTATTATTAAAAAATAATAATAAAATAAATAAATCACCAAGTATGTCTACGTCATATTATGTTCTTACAAACCGGGCCTCAGTCACCAGATAGCGGAGTGGGTACGAACGTCTCGGGTTCAAATCCTGCTCGCGATTTTTTTTTATTGTATCAGTGATATTAAAAGTTTTACAAAGCTGTATACCGTGTGTGTAGCGGCTCGCTAGGCATAGGTAGTAAGAATTACAACATCGCGTGTGCCAGCTGGCTGAAATGAAATAACTGCGAGCTGGGATACTCCGCTAACGGACGAGTTTACAGCGCTGTGTTGTCATATCTCTCGCGCTACGTGAATGTACATGCCTAATGGACAATTACACGCACGGTATATGAACATAAGGGTAGTTGTTCAAGTTAGGTTGTTTTTTCGAGTATGAAAATACTCGTAGCATATTTTTTTTTTTAACTTTAACATGCTGTTACTTCTAGCTCCACCGCGGGTGCGGCGACTGGCGCTGATTACTGATTACTGAATATTAATCAATTGATAAAAATGAAATTTATTCGGTATAAAATGCATGATTTGAACAAGTCATTTCATACCGATTGAAAATCATAACAATAATAGTTTTCCCCTAATACATCAGCAATCTGAACGTCAGCTACTCTGATAGCGGTGGAGCTAATGGTGAGAGCATGTTAAAGTTGTTAAAAAATCGTTTTCCATCGGTTTCTTTGAATATCTCGAAATCTATAAGTTCTATGGAAAACAACAAAAAGAAAGAAAATTTTCGTTATGAGCTGTACCATAAAAGTACATAAACTATAATTCATTCCAATTGTTATTATTATTAAAAAATAATAATAAAATAAATAAATCACCAAGTATGTCTACATGTCATATTATGTTCTTACAAACCGGGCCTCAGTCACCAGATAGCGGAGTGGGTACGAACGTCTCGGGTTCAAATCCTGCTAGCGATTTTTTTTTATTGTATCAGTGATATTAAAAGTTTTACAAAGCTGTATACCGTGTGTGTAGCGGCTCGCTAGGCATAGGTAGTAAGAATTACAACATCGCGTGTGCCAGCTGGCTGAAATGAAATAACTGCGAGCTGGGATACTCCGCTAACGGACGAGTTTACAGCGCTGTGTTGTCATATCTCTCGCGCTACGTGAATGTACATGCCTAATGGACAATTACACGCACGGTATATGAACATAAGGGTAGTTGTTCAAGTTAGGTTGGTTTTTCGAGTATGAAAATACTCGTAGCATAATTTTTTTTTTAACTTTAACATGCTGTTACTTCTAGCTCCACCGCGGGTGCGGCGACTGACGCTGATTACTGATTACTGAATATTAATCAACTGATAAAAATGAAATTTATTCGGTATAAAATGTAGCGCTGCCTCCCGTACTATACTGTAATTTAAAAACAATTTGTTATTATACAAAGTGGAACTTCTAAAAAATATATTTTAGTGTCACATTTATTATCAATTATTTCCACCGAATATGTATACACCTCATTCTGGATCTTTTAGATATTTTAGATTATAAATCACAATAAAAATATATTAACACTAGCCTTAAACTTATACCTTGGCCAGAATTAACAATATAATAATAAATACTACACACAGAATATAGGACTCACAATGGGACCACTTGAGCAGTTTTCTAGCTCACGTTTTTATATTACATCTAGAAGAAAAGATAATAAAACTCATATTTAGCTAAAAATCATACGAAATTTTGGTGAAGATATAAACGATGTCACACTCTACTATATAGGCACACAGTAATGAGTATATTTTTATATTTTATAAACAATATTCGCCTTAATTCACAAGAAAATCAATGTGTTTGTGAAGTACAAAAAATAAGATAGAAAAGTGTAAATGCAGTACTATACTTCCTTTGTTGGCAAAATTGTTTTCTTTATTTATGAAATTTACAGTTGAGAGAGAAGACAAAAAAATTATTGTCCTGGTTTTAATCTTAACACATGGAAAAAACCGCTGTGTAAGGAATCACTATTTCCACATCCAGATTTCCTATCCAAGTCGCTTACAACGAAAAAAATGTTGATACTATATTTCCACTTCACTATCTGGAAACAATTGTTCATAGAACCATAATAGTACAATATTTGAAATCGTCTACCTCAAAAGCCCATAAAGCGATAGCGACAAATCTCAAAAAAAAATTTGAGATTTTGTACACACTAAATAATATTTTATTTTCTTGCCACCAGGTTATGGATATGATGGTGGGGTATGGCTGGTACCAAAAAAATTTTGAGACCTTAGCTTCTCGTATATACACTAAATCCCAATTTTATAGACCCTCACTTGGTTGCCTCAGATATTTATTTCCATTTACCCCCTAATCAGATTAAAATACAGTCTAGTTCCATATCTGTTATAATACAAAAGCGTTATTTAGGAACGTTTATATGGAAAGCTCAAAACTCAAAGAGAATATTTGAGAAATACCATATGGATTTCTAAACCCTCATTTACAAGCAAACTTCAAACAAATCTTTAATTTTGTAACAACTCACATCCTGCTCTAATATTCTCTCTCTTATAAGTAAATTCAGATATTTACACGTCCACGTGTATCAACACTCAATATATTTAAATACCAAGCAATGATCCTTCACCCTTGCAACTCCACCATTCGGAAGGTCGTACACGTGAAAACAACAAACAAACTTTGCCAAACAGCCCGAAGCTCTACATTATTTCCCAATAATATTTTTATACATCTCAACGCCACATAACATCGTTTATAATAGCTTGGAGATTTCGATCGGGTGTATACAAAAGCTGTCAATTGTATCAAAATGGTCTATATAACATGTGCCCTACGTATCGATGGTTTTATAATTTTACCATCCATGCCTACCGCTATCCTTTTCCCTCTCTTGTGGTGGTTGTTAGGGCGGGACAGAGATGAAGGGCTAGGAAGGTGCAGACACTCAGAGCGGACTCCTCCAGGTGTTTATGGGATCAGAGGTTACTTGATACTGCCCGGTGCATTGTCAGACACCATCTGCTAAGGGCGCGTGCTCCATTTACACCCCGAATACACCCCCAAAGTCTAGTAGGATATCAAGTTGCGGGACTGGGCTTCAGGGGCTTCTTGCAGTAAAAGTGTAATTTTGTTTGATTTTTTTGTTTTATTTGATTAAGGCCAGTTACTTTGTATGCAAACAAGCAGAAGGTTGGTTGACACTATAAGAGGGTCCTGTGTCGGGCAATAAAGCTATTATTTATTTATAAGTATAAAATATACAATTTTCAAAATAGGTAACTCTTGTTTTATTTTATAAACTTTTTTAACAGCGTTTTTAAAACAAATTTTGTATCTACCACCTAAAATAATTATTCTTCCGATGTCTAGACTGAAAAATATATATACAGAGTGGACCAAATTAGATGGCATTTGAGGTTTTCTTTAAAACTATGGCAGATAGACAAAAACAATATAGGTGTCCTGAGCTCGATTTTCGAGAAACAAACAATGGTGCAAACCGCGTATATATTTTTCGACTACCGAGATACAGTTTTTGAAAAATTGGCATTTTTGAAAAATTGGCATTCTAAATTACCAAGTATCGAATCGAAAATCGAGTAACACATTCTTAACGCACTTTTTGAGTAGAATCCGTTGCTGATAAGAAAATTATGCATGCCTCAGTTTTCGTGATATAGACATAACTTGTGTTTTTTAAATGGAACACCCTGTAAATTATTTCATTATTCGATCACAAATTAGCTATCCAACGATATATCATATGTCATATTTATCTCTAGAAAAAGTGGTTAATTTTCGCAAAATTTAATACATTTGTGAGGAGGTCATGGAAAACTATTAACAATACTTCTTATAATATAAAATAATTTTGCCAAAAATAGGAAAAGCTAAACTACAATAAATGTTCGAATGGTCTTCCATTGTCATCTGCATATTTATTGCATTTTTAGTATTATTTATTAAGAAGGCCATGGGAAAAAAAAGAAAATCGAAATAATCCTAAATGTCAAAAATTATTTGTGAGTTAATTGTGAGTGAGCATTGTTAAAAATGGTTCAATTTAGTAATAGTGAAAAATATGATATGATTAAGTGTTTTATAGAATGCGGAGAAGATTCAAATTTAGCTTCCGAGCTTTATTTTAATAGGTAAGTTATAAACGGCAAAACGTTGTGCCAAAAGTGCCACCTAAACAATATTTTTAGATATCCAGAAAAGAGGCAACCTGACATAAATATTCAAAAGGCTACAACAAAATTTAAAAAAGTTTGGATCATTTGTAAAACCCCGAGCAAAAATATATAATAAATAGTCTGGGGTCCAACAGTACGAAATCGCTCTAAATTCGAAGTAACCTGTTCCGACATGACGTACATTTTTCAACTTCAGATTTGCAAAAAGGGTTATATAGGACACCAGAAATTACTTGTCGGATTCTTATCGCCTCTTGCATAACTTCTTAAATGATAAGAAAAGAGAGGAAATGATAATTCCTAAAAAAATGTTTTTTAATACATAACACGTCCTGTAAAAGAAACTATGAGTGCTATCCATCTAATTTTTTTATACTATACACTAAAGACATAAGCGCTTGGATGAGGCTCGATGGCACTGTTTATATATGTTTAGTTTTTTGGGAAAAAAATATGAAATCTGTAACTATAAAATATTGTAATAAGAATTTCAACATACGAGCAAGTACTTCAATTTTAAATTTTTTATGTATAAACTATGCTAACAAACATACCCAATATATTGAAAATGTTTTTAAGACAAGAACTAAGTTGATATTGCAGATAGTATTCGAGTTGTGAATTTTTAAAATGGGTGCATGATGCGGCGCATGTAATAAAGGCGACAGCTCTCCTAAAATTCATAAAGCCCATGAAAACAGTTTACAGTGGAATTAGCTGGTATGTTTATGTATATAGTGTGAAGGTTTTTGTCTTAACATTTTAACATTTTAACATTATAAAAACTATTTGTGTTTGATTGTTTAAATCGATTGATTATTGTTTGCGGTTCATATTTATTATTTACTAGCTATGCCCGCGGTTACGTTCGCGTGGAATTTTGAAATTGACTAAAAAGCTTCTTTATAAACGACGTTTGAGGTAGAATCACCATTCTGGAATATTTCAGAAAACTCACAAATTTTCTGGACTACTCTCGAATTTTCTGGAATATTACAGAAGTTTAATCTTAAAAGTTTATGCCGTGCAAATACGCTTATTGTAGAGATCAAGCTGTATCTATTAGACCTATTTTCATAAAACTTGGCTTAGTCTGGGCCGATTTCGATGAAATAAGAACTAAATGTTACTACAAGCTTAGATGAACCTCATTGGTGCAGTAGTTTCTGCGTGATGCGCGTTCAAACAGACAAGCAGACAAACAGAGAAAAATTCCAAAATCTGTCTTAATGTATTCCTTTACTTATCTTACATCCCCCACATCAGTTTTTTTGCAAATATTTTCAATGTACATACACGTCAACTTTACAAATGTATTATATGTACACGTTTGAAAATTATTAAAAGGTAAAATAATTTAATAAAAGTGATTTACGCTCCCTCCCACCGACGGAAGACGCTTTTCAACAACATGTTGCAAATATTACTTTTTTTTAAACAGTGTTGTGAACCGTCATTCAAATTACCTCTTGCACAAAGTTTTGGATGCAGAATTGGAAATCAGGAGCTGGTACCGATAATGTCGACAAAAAAAAGTTTATCTGAACTTAAATTAAAAAGTGCAACTGTAAAATAAAATGCGACACAAAATATTCTTGTGAGTGGTATTCAGTTGCGTGCTCGTGTGCTGCTTTTCCTGAAAATTGTTTTAAGGGAAAAAGCAATATGCATCAGTTTATAATGATAGTGATTCTGACTAAAATGTTAGAATAGTTATACACAAAAATTACATAATATACAACATTAATGTTTTATTTAAAATATCTCCCTTTTCTGCTTTCTATTAAATATGCTAAATACCTAAAATAATATTTCTCACTAATGTTTTATTTCTTAAACAATATAAAAACGAGTAGAAGTTGTACTCGGGCATGGCCAATTGCGAATACCTATTTGATTAACATTTTGCTCGAACACACAATTCACTTTGTATCGATTATTATTTTTTTAAATAAGTGGCCGCAATCGGCAACGCCCGACTACTTTCATTCGTTTTGTTGTATTATTAACATAAAGTAATTCAAATTTCAATTATATTGAACAATATAGTGCTTTTTACTGTTACACTGTACCAATTATCGTGTAGACTATTTTTATTTTAATGCTGAATAATTACGCGCCTCATAAAAAAATCATAAACAAAAAACTGTATACGTTATTGACAGGATCTTTTTTAAAAAAACTTTTTCAATATATGGACTATATGTGGTAAGCAATTGTATATAAGAATTTCATAAATTTAACATAGTTGTCCGCATATCGAAATTTTTAGAACGTAAATATCAACCTTTTGATTTTAATTAGTTTTTTCCAAAAAAAATATTCTTTTCAAAAATACCAATAGCTTAGTTAGAATCAAGTATATCTTTTGAGTATACATACTAAAAATCAGATCGGTAGGTTACATAGTTTTTGTTTTAATGGAGAATAACCATTGTAAAACATAATTTTGCAATTATCAATCCGCCATCTTTTTTGCGATTTCTGAAGTTGCGCAAGAGCAAAAATTAATCCGACAAGTGTTTTCTACTGCCCCAGGTAATGCTCTCTTCATTACTTATATCAACTTTTGTACGTCATGTCGGAACAGGTCATCTTGATTTTGGAGTGCTTGGACCCCGGACTAAAAACAGGTAGAGAAGCTGTAGAAAATATTGTTTGGAAACTGTAAGAGAAAATCCTAATATATCGTCTCGCGAAATACAGGAAAATTTAGGAATCACAAAAGCAACTGCGTTGCGTTGCTTAAAAAAAAATAAATTCAAACCCTACAAAATTAGGATTAGTCACCATCTATACCCAAACGACTTTCAAAAGCGTCTCGATTTTTGCCAGTAGTTTTTGCGTCAGTGCAATGAAGTGTCAGGATTAGAAGGAACAATTATATGGACAGACGAGGCCCATACAAGCCGTTTAATCGGCACAATAACCACCATTGGGTTCATGAAAATCCGCACGTAACCGCTATAGCCCGGGAGGCAGCGTTGCATTTTTGATGGTGATTTAACGCCGCTTGATTTTGTGTGTAATCGATAGTCTAGATATGGCTAGTAATGGAAACAAGCGTCAGCTGTGGACCTGGTCGTGAGAGGTCTATTATGTCGAAAAAAAAAAAAAAATTCAAAAATGATTTCAGGTCGTTTGAAAATTTGTACAACAAATGTTTACATGATAATAATAATTAAAAAAAGTCAGCTGCGTGGATAATGGGGGATTATACGTCAGCCGCTTATATAAACCTGTATAAAAAACAATTGATATAAAATCATTTTAGGTTCAATGAAACTTATACAGCTAACTCTTTATATTATTTAAATGATAAAAACAATCCCATCTAATTTGGTGCACTCTGTACACGCATTTCTCGAAATATAGGTGTTAACTAAAAACATTTCTTCATCAAAGTTAATGACTTCATAAATTAAATATTTTTCAAGCTAATAAAACATAATTCTGCACTTGTACGCACTTGCTTTTTTAATGCTCTAACTGTATTTTAAGCTATTTGTTATAATGTAAACTGTCATATGACAAATTTTTAGTACTACCAAAATAAGGACAATTATTTTACTTAGTATAGTAACGACAAAAATATTTCAATTTTTATCGTTCAAATAGGCTTAGAAATATTCTGTCTGTTTGTAACTTTTTTTGTGCGCACGTTTACTCTGGGACCGTTTAAGATATTGACTTGAAATTTGGTACACATATGTATTTTAACGAGATCTGGAATTAGATTATTTTCATCATATTCCGTTGAAATTGGTAAATGGGGGTAAATAGGTGAATTAAGCAGGTAAGAGTCCATAAAATTGGTATTTGGCATTTAGTATATACAAAAGAAGCTAATGTCTCAAAAAAAATTTTGGCATTAGCCACCCCCATTACTACTTCCACACTATTATAAAAGGGGGTGAAAAAGAATTATTATTTAGTATGTGTACAAGATCCAAAGGCCTCAAAAATTTTTTCACTTGGAATATTTTATCGAGAAATTAAGTTTTTAGCGAGAAAACCGAACAATGAATAAATCATATTATGCTTGCTGCAACTTTTACTTTTAACTTCCTCACTTCGAACGTAGCACCCTCGACCAACAAATACCTTAACGACCCCATAACAATCTGAAAATAACTCCATAAACACCGAAATGTTTGCCAAACGAGAAGGACATATGGCAACGTGTTTGGATAGGACGCGTGCCCTTAGACAGTTGATAGTTCGAGAACAAGAAACAGCCCTTGAGCAGGTGGTAGAAGACAAACACTATGATTTGCATACAGCATACAAGTCGCTGAGGCCTAATAAGGGCCCCGAAAAGGCCGGAAGCGTGTCCTTTACCGCGCGCTCCCACAGGAAGACGGTTATTGAGTTTCAGCACACGCCGCACCGGCCGGGGTCGGGGATTGTGATACGGAAGGAATGGATAATAAAAGTGCGGATATGTATTGTCTTTTGTCTGTTTTCGGATTTTTATTCTTGGTAGTGTGCAGGAAACGTAGCGGCTGATTGTAGGTGTTAAAAGTGTAATTAATGGGTTTAACTTTGGGAGAATTATAATCGTTAACGTCATGTTGGAATGGTGTATGCATTGTTGAAAGGTGAATTTAAATAAGCTGGGGGCTGGGGCATGCTTTCAAATTTATCTCTGTTGCATTGATATTAGATGTTTCAATGCTTAATTGATAACTACCCAAGTAACAATTTAAATGCCAACAAGTATTTATCGGGTTTTATCACAGATTTAAGAAGGTAAATAACTGTAAATGAACTGGGTTTTATTATTTCTTTTGTGCATACCAAATTATCTGCAGGTAATATGTACTTAAAAAAAGGCCTTCACGTTACCTTGAAAGCAATTTGTTAAACCTCTTTGCTCTTTAAGACCTATTGGTTTTATAGCCACTTAATTGCTGCATTATTCAAAACCACAATAAACTCATTAAGTCTTATAGTGGATTTTAAATATTTTAAGTTTTGTGGTAGACATCTATAAATCTTTAGGTTTTATGAGTTTTAAAATATGGTCTTTAAGTACTCCTTATGATCAAGCAATAAAACTAATAACTCTTAAGTAGTCTTACCCTTAATATATGTTATAATAAATACTATTTGCTTTTAACGATAATTGGTAAAGGTTCCTTAAAACCTAATAGTTTTTTGGTAGATTTTTTAAGCTACGTTAAAACTTTTTGGTTTTCATAAAACACATATAAATCCTTTGGTTCCCCCACTTACGCCTTTAAACTTTGAGAGAGGGTTCATATAGCGCATAGTAAACGCCATTTTGTGATTATGGGTTTAAGGTTATGTTATCTGAGCTATGTACATTTGGATTAGAGATTGTAGAGATAAATCTTAAGGCTTTTAAAGAAGAGTAGTAAGGCTGGGTAAAGTCTTACAGGCTTTAAAATAGTAATAAAGTGGAGCAATTGGAATTTAACATAACCTTTAGTTTTATAAAAATATTTCCTAAAGCCACAAACTCTTAATAGGGTATTCTATTAAAATAAACGGTTTTATTAATTTTTCAGCCATGTTTTTTTCTGTTAACTATGGCAGACATGTTTGAACAAAGTTAGGGCAACAGTGTTGCTGGCAACAGTGTTACTGTTTACATTTAGCCTTCAACGATGAAGAGATATTCTTCAAAAAATATTTTATCTTAAAAAGAATAAAACAAAAGTGAAAATCAATCAATTCAAATTCGAATTCATTTACTTGGATCTCTTCGGTGAACTACGGTTTCTACATGCGCAGTTTGATGTAGTAGGGGCCATCAGTACGTTATAGTTCTAGCGCTGAGGTTCGTTTCTTTATTTCAACTTTTATTTCGTTTTTATGTTTGAGAATAACAATTTAAGAAAATAAAAATTAGTGATGACACATCTGTGGATAAAGAGCTAGCTTTATTTTTAAAAATGAATCATCACAGTCGGTCCAGTGGGATCCTCTGGCGAATCCGGAAAAGGAAACGGCTTGTATTTTAAATATATAGATCTTTTGACGGTTAATTAATCATAGCTACAACTTAAATGGATACCAAATAGGTATTTTTTCCGTTCTAGAGGACTATGAAGAGTATGCTATAGAATGTTCAACAATTATATAAAAACTTTAATAAACCGGTAATGTTTACATCTAGTTTTGTATTTAATTCTGAAAGAAATTAATGAATCACAAACAACGAAACTATATATCTAAAAGTCTAACATAACTGACTATATATTACACAAATATCGTTAATATTCATATTTCTAATTACAGTTTCGTTTTGCCACGCCTACTGTGAATTATTTGAAGATTTAGGGCAGACAGATTTGTATTTATTAACACTTTAACCCCCACGTCAACCCTGAGCCACTACCAGTTAATGGATGAGTCTAGATTTATGTAACGTATAGGGTGAGTCGATGAACTCGAAGTGGTGAACATTTAGGTTTTTTATGTCGACTGTGCCTTCAATATTTTTTAAAGGAACTATATACAGATAATTAATAGGTCATCCGTATCACAAGAAAATTGGCAAACGCTACTAATCATTAAACAATTTTGGTTTCTTAAATATCAACAAGGGTGCTATAAAACTATTTATAAAATGCTTTGAAAAACCTATTTTGCTGTAACAACATCCTTAACACCATCATAAAGCAGCTTCTAGAATAAAAGGGCCCTCTCTTATGAAGGTTGTTAAGACCTTTTTTAAATTCTCTCATAAAACTCCACAGAGTGACGTAGCGCCAGTCATGAAAACCTTCCCAAGGAACAATTTTGATTTCTTAAATATATACAGGGGTGCTACAAAACTATTTATAAAATGCTTTGAAAAATCTATTGTGCTGTAACAACATCCTTAACACCATCATAAAGCAGTTTCTAAAATAAAAGGGCCCTCTCTTATGAAGGTTGTTAAGACCTTTTTTAAAGTCTCTCATAAAACTCCGTAGAGTGACGTAGCGCCAGTCATGAAAACCTTCCCAAGGAACAATTTTGGTTTCTTAAATATATACAAGGGTGCTATAAAACTATTTATAAAATGCCTTGAAAAATCTCTTTTGAGGTAACAATATCATCATAAAGCAACTTGTAGACTAAAAGGGCCTACCCTTATGAAGGTTGTTAAGGCCTTTTTAAATTCCATCATAAAACTCCTTAGTGAGGCATAGTACCGCTCTTGAAAACCTTGTTCGGGCCGTTTTAAAACATTTCTTAAAACCCATTTTAAAACTGTCGGAAGCATTTTTATTAGCTTTCTGCATTTCTAGAAAACACCTAGAAAGCTACCTTAAAACTGGTTTTTAAAACTCTTATAAGTTATTATTGCATTTATTTTTTCTAAACTGATTTAAGCAAACACACCATCAGACTTATTGAAGATAAAATGGAATTTGAAATTTATAAAGCATAATCACTTTATGCTTTACTATAACCTCTCTAAGGCCGATTTAAAAGGTAATAAAAAGACATCAGGTATGACAAAAAAATTAAAACCAACGGCAGTTTACCGTTAAAATTACAAAAGAAAGGCCCAAAAAATAAGGGCGTCTCAGAAATAATAATGATTTTAATATCCATACAAAATTTGCATAGACGCGTAATCAGCAAATTTAAAAACCGCTGCTCAAGGAATCACTACTTCCACATCCAGATTTTCTATCCAAGTCTCTCACAACGAAAAAATTTTGTATGTGGAAATAATTGTTTGTGGAACTTTAATAATATAATATTTGAAATCCTCTACCCCAAAAACCCATAAAACGATACCTCACATCGGTAGTGGGGTGGGGGTGGTGATAGGGGGTAGTGGGGGTGGATGAAGTAAAAAAATATTTTGAGGTTTTTGGTTCTTGTACACAGTACACACACTAAATCACAATTTTTTCTCATCCCCTTTAATAATGTGGTGGGGGTGGTAATGGGGGTGGCTAATGCGAAAAAATTTTTTGAGACCTTAGCTTCTCTTGTATATACTAAATACCAATTTTATTAACTCTTACCTGCTTCATTTACCTATTTATCCTCATTTACCCCAATTTATACCCCAATTTACCACAATTTACCTCAATTTAGCCCCCAACCCTTCGACGGAACAAGATGAAAATAATAATAATCTAGTTCCAGATCTCGTTAAAATACATACGTGTACCAAATTTCAAGTCAATATCTTAAACGGTTCCAGAGTAAACGTGCGCACAAAAAAGTTACAGACAGACCGACAGACAGAATTTTTTTTCTCCCAAACTTAAAATCTCGACGTTTCGTGACATTCTAAGCCTATTTGAACAATAAAAATTTTTAAAATTTTTTTTGTCGTTACTATACTTCCACTGGACGTGGAAGTAAAAAGTAGGCTGCTTCTCGGTTCCCAGGGTAATTTTCTGTCTTTTCTTGTAATTCTACGTTAATGTGCTAAAGAAAAAGTGATAATTATTAAGAATTATAATTGTGAATTGACCTTGAATATTTTTATATAACAAGAAAAACATGGCCGGCCAACTAAAAACCTAATTATCATTTTACAGTCCTCTCATTGAACTATATATTCTAATAAGGTAATGACCTAGAATATTTACTCTTAATGAAGTCCTTTTGTATACTATCACAAATAATCCCTTCCTTACATAAATGCAAATGCATTTGTCGAATACCACATGGACTTGATAAAAGCTGTAATAAAACGATTGGGATTTAAAAGAACCGCCTCCAAGACGAACCGCGTTGACATTTAATACAAAAAACTTAACCTCAAAATAATTGGCACTTCAGGTAGACATATTGTTTATTATTTTTATAATAAACGTTTTATTGATGTTTTAGAAAGTGCTTTATGGAATTAAGATTTGCCTTTTAGATTTATAGAAGCCTTCTTTTCTTCATAACGGTTTCATCACAACATTCTTCAAGGATGTTTTAAGAGTCTAGTTTTGTAATGGCCTTTAATAAGTACTAATAGGCATTGAAAATGTCTAGTTTTAAAAATGATTGAAAATGCATTCATTGCAAATATGTTAAAACCATAAAGAATAATTTAAAGCCTCATTAAATCTAAATGGAATTTAAGACGTTAATAAAACTAATTAGCTTTATGGAGAGTTTTATGTAGGTATGATAAACCCATTACAAATACATATTATCCTAGAAGCAAATTAGCTTTATAATTAGGTCTTACAGAATGCTTTAAAATTTACCATACAAGAGCAAGTATACTTGAAGCCTACTTAACTACAACATCAATGAAGCACAAGACTATTTCCTAACCCTGCCAAACCTTTCTTAAAACCTCCTCAAGTCCAAATGACTTTTAAATTGTTCCTTGGGAAGATATGATAAACCCATTACAAATACAAATAATCCTAGCAGCAAAATAGCTTTTTAATTAGGTTTTACAGAACGCGTTAAAACTTACCTATAAGAGCAAATATACTTGAAACCTAAAAGATCTTAATCACAACATCAATAAAGCAAAATACTATTTTATAACCATGACAAAACTTTCTTAAAACCTCCTGAAGACCAAATGACTTTTAAATTGTTTATTGTGCCTTTTAAATTTTAATATAGTTCTTATCCTGGACAACTATGGTTTTATAATACTCCTCAGATATTCTACGAGCAAAGATTTATATGATTCATTAAAACTTGAAAGCTTTAATAGTAGTTTCAAAAAGAGGCATGTAGGTCTTTCTCGAAGTGGGCCCCTGTACTCTTATAAGGGTTTTAAGTCAGTTTTTTAGATCTCTCCAGACCATGTATGTTTATAAGTAGTCTTAGTGAGCTTTTAGAATGTTTCATAGAGTATATTAAAACAAAAATTGATGCTTGGGAAGTTATCGATAGATTAATATCGTCAGAAAGTGTTTGGTCCACCCTGTAGACTGGGCATATAGCTCCTAAATTATTAGATAATTTAATCGAGAATAGCGATCGTTATCTCCGACTTGAGGAATTTTAAACGGGGGCCCTTCTATAATAACACTTTCGAAATTTAAAATCTTTGGCATATGTGGGTCCAGAAAATTAGTAATCATCCGTGGCGCCCTATAACTTGGTAGCATAAATTATGATATTCGGCAAACGTAAAGAGGAACAGTTAGAGCACGTTTAATTTAATCACACTAATCGAAATTTTAATGACAGTCAATTTAAAACGATCACCGTAAATGTCGCGTTATTAAATTGTTAATGTTTATTATTGTTTAATACGTGGGCGGAGAGGTAGCTATTTTGTTTAGAATATGTTTATGTGCGAGTCACTGGCCTTTTTATAGATATGAACAATAGAAAGTGTGCTCGGGAAGGCATAGGATCGTTGTCGAATTTTATATGAATATCAAGAAAAACTGACTAAAACAAATTGGTATTATATTTTTTTTAATATAGTCGAGTCAATGAAGGTTTTCACTTATTAATTCTCAGCAACAGCTCCGATTTTAATATATTTTTTTAAATGTGTGTTTTTTAATACTACTCAAAATCAGAAACATCCCAATTGGCGCAATCCCCAGGGGGTGGAAATTATTCAATTCAATTCAATTCAATTCAATTTATTCTCCTTTAAATGCCACAATGGTACAATTACAATTGAAGAGCTAAGTGGATAAAGGTGTTATGTGACATTTTTGAAAATTTTGAGATTTCTACACAGACAACTATTTTAACTTATAATCTATCATTTCAATAAGTTTTTGGGATAATAAACCTTTCCTAAATGCGTTTTAATGTTTGATAAAGGTGTTATGTACATATGGTTTTTATATAATTTAATGGATAAAGGTGTCATGATCACATACCACCTTTATCCATTACTGTGCGATATTAAATTGTTTTAATCCAAAACACTTTGCTTTTAAAGTTATGTTATATTGACATTAATGTGACAAGTTGTTTTAAGTGTTTCTTACTATTATAGTGAAAATGGCCAGTCGTAGTAAACTGATATTACAAATGGCAATGAATAAACGATTTCATGAATCATGTAAGATGTTTATAAATTGGCTGATATTTGGAAATAGTGCTTATAGTGTTTTAATCCATATATTCATTTCGTTCAATTTCGACATTGTATGAGATGGTACAAGAGTCGAGATGGTACTTGAGTATCTAATTGCTGTAAACACATTTATACCTTTTGGCAATTCAGCAGAAATCAGTCACATAGTGGCAATTTCTTCCCAGGCAAGTTTTAATAATGTTTTAAAAACAAAACATTATCAATATAAAATGCAATAATAAAATACGAATTTACCAAAGCATTCTAGCAAATTAGTCTGTAAATCAGAAATACTGGAAAGTGACGCTTTGCGGTGTTGATTTTTGTACAAACATTTTTATGCTGACAAGTAGAAGAGGGCTGGACCGTAGAAATTTCTATGACAAGAGCAAAACTGATATCTGGTATGGCTTCTGCCCACCCAATATTTTGAAAGAGCATTAAATTGTTTAAGGCAAATCTGGCGAATTCCGAAATTCTTGCGGAAAAAATAATTAGTATGATAATTACGCCAATCAAGTCAAAGGTCATTTGGGTTTGTAAGGTTATCGTTTAAGAATTACAGGGTTCGCTATGCTTACATCTATTGGGTTATCTGTGAAAAATCCCTGCCTACCCAATAAAAATGCTGAAATTACGTCCATGGTGTTCAAAATTGTTTAATTGAGATCATGAAATGACTCACATTTTTTCCCAAATGTGATGCTGGAAATAATACCAAAGAATACGGAGAAAATTAAACTAGCTTTCGAACAACAAAAGCGTGACGGAGCAAAAGTTACAGTAGATAGAACGATTTGCTTTCTTACTTTAGATCTTCAGCAAACCATGCCGCTGCCAAAATTGAGTACATCGAAAGCACTTTACCTTCGTCAAATGTGGTTTTACAACCTTGGCATACATACATTGAGGAATACTGAAAAAAAAACGTTCTTTTTCACATGGACTGAAGATATGGTCAGCCGTGAAAGCCTAGAAAAGGCTAGTTGCTTACATACCTTTTCACAAATTTACAATGAATATTTCCAAGAAAAGATCGATCACATTATAATATGGCCCGACTCCTGTGGTGGGCAAAATAAAAACTTCAATATCATTACACTTTACCAGTTGTTGATTTTAAAGAGAGAATTTAAAGTTATCGACCATAAATTTTCGGAGGTGGGACATTCATATTTAGATTCAGACAGAGACTTTGGCATAGTCGAGAAAATTTTAAAGAAACATCAAAACATCTACGTTCCGGACCAGTATCGAGAAATTTTAAGACGCCGTTGTCATAGATATGAAGAATCATTTCAAGGATATTGATGGAATTGCCTCAAAACTCAATTTGTACAACAGGAAGAAAAATTTGAACAATGAAAAGGTTTATTTTCGCGACGGTATAAAATGGCACCTATGGGTGCTACTATTACATCACTAGATGAAATGACTCCATTTTACAAAGTCGATATTTTAAAGAAAAGGAATATGCATAAGATAAATTCCGACGGTATTGCTCTAACGGTGTTTAATGAAAACAAGGGCAGCCTAAGTGTAGGAAAACTGGCCAATCTTAAAGAACAATTACCATTCATAAATGAATGGTAAGGCCGTATTATCACAACATACTTGCAAATGACCAAACTGTGGCTCAAAACCGTAGAACTGTCCGACTACCTAAGATTTGTACAATGTTTTAATAATAATAAAATATGTTTAATTTCTTAACACTTTTATTCACTAATTCCTTATTCATTTCAGAGAAACTTATGAACGGATAAAGGTGTTATGCACATTATTTTTTTTAAATTTTCGAAAATAATGACAACTCACAACTTTAGTAATTTGTCTCTGAAAAGTACATCAAATGTCAATATCATCGCAAAATGCAAGCTATATAGTCGTTATAACAAAAAAGTTCTCGCCTAAAAACTTTCGAGTTAAATTACTCAATAACGTGTTTTTGTGACATAACACCTTTATTCACTTAGCTCTTCAATTGTACAATGGATAAGGTATGTCAGTTTGTACAAAAATTCATAAGAAAATACAAGAAAATATGTAAATATAAAAAAATAATATATAAATTAATTATATATAAGGTTATATACACCAATAGGTATATTTAGTTATAAAAAGTAGATAAACATAAAAGGTAAGTAACAAACGAGAAATATGATACAGACATTACGATTAACTATGACTATAGGCATTATAATAACACTGAAAGATTGTTAAAGCTGTTAGAAATCAAAAAATCTCATTTTCCTGCAATTTAATATGTTGTTCAAATTCATTGATATTGTAAAAAACATTAGCTGATAACATGTTTTTAATTTTATTTTTAAATTGTTTTGGTGATTTCAAATTTTTTGTTTCGTGTGGTAACATATAATAGTATAGCAACCTGCATAATATGGTGATTTTTTGTAGGCTTCACTGCAGCATTTTTTTATGTAAAAATTATTATTATTTCTTGTGCTGTATTTGTGAATGTCAGTGCATGTTTTCAATTTATCTTTGTTGCTATGAATGTGTTGTAATAATTTTAATAAATATATTGAAGCTACGGTTAATATTTTTGGCTGTTTAAAAATGTCTCTACAGGAGTCCATACGCTTTAAGCCAAATATAAGGCGTATTATTCTCTTTTGTAGAATAAATACCCTTACATTAGAAGTTGCTTGTCCCTAGCCAATAACGTTATAGCAGATCGCTGAGTAGGCTAATGCGTAATACACGTTAATTTGAGCCTTCTCATCAAGTGTACTTTTTAGAGAGAATATGGCATAGTAGGCCTTGTTAAGTTTACTACAGACATGTTCAATTTGCTCATTCCATGATAGCTTCGAGTGGATATAGTGGATCCCAGGAATTTTGCTGAACTTTAGTTTTCTACCGCCTGATTCTCTATTTTCAAATTAAAAGTAGATGGTGTCTTATTTTTATTTAAAAATTCTGTATCCACCGTTCTTTCCGCATTGACAACAAGATGATTGTTTTGACACCACTCATAAAATTCTTTTATGGCATGTTAGGCTTTTTTTATCGCCGCATCGCCATTAGCATCTAAGACCACCACCGTTGTATCATCTGCATATATAAATACTCTCCCATTGGTGATATGATTCGGCAAGTCATTAATATACAAAAGAAACAGCAATGGTTCCAGAATTCCCCCTTGAGGAGTTCCAAGCTCAACATCATAAATATCGGAGGTACTCTGTTCCATTTTAACTGTTATTTTTCCACTGGTCATGTATGAAATGATTCTATTATTAATGGAGCCTCTTATACCTAGTGCATCCAATTTCTGGGCTAAATATGTAGGGTCAAGAGTATCAAAAGCTCGTGACAAGTCAAAAAATATGCCTATTACACATTCCTTTTTGTTTAATTTGTCATGAGCATATTGCACTAATTCAACTGCAGCAGTTTCAGTTGAAAGCCCTTTTCGAAACCCGTGTTGACTGTCGGTAAGTAATTTATGTTTATTAATGAAGTTAACTAAACGTTTATAAACAGCCTTTTCTAATATTTTGGATATAGGACTTAACGTCGTAAGACCTGTAGTTTTCAATTTGTTGGGATCACCCCTCTTGGCGTAACTTTTGATATTTTTAGCCGGTTAGGAAAAGTTCCACCTAGTACGGATTTGTTTATTATTATTGCTAAATAGCAAGCTAATTCGTTGCAACATTCTTTAATAAGTCTTACTGGGACTTCGTCAATTCCGACTGATTGTTTATTTTTTAAATTCATTTTTCATTTTTTTCAATGACCTTTAAAATATCCAGACGTCGACCGAGGAATACATTCTAAGCAAACGTTGATTTTTCATCTAAAAAATGCATGTTTCAGAATGACTTTTCACTAATAACTCGAAAGCTTTCAGTTTTACCAAAAAATGTATTATAAGCAAAAATAAAGCCTATTAAAATAACAAATCGTTCTATTTTTTTTTAATTCTGTAGGTGCAATACAACCGAGTTTTGGGTCGTTGAAGTTGACTTTTTGTTCGCCGAAAACTGAATTCGAAAAGTCGTTGGCATAAAAACTAACGGAGTTATGACGAAAATAAAATGGTTGTCTCTTTTTTTCGGAGAAAAAAATCAGCAATGAAACCAATGGCTTCACCGCAAGAACTGAAATTGAACGTAATCCATTTACAATTTACTCTATTTAAGTACTAACAATATGTTCTAGGAGTTTGACCGGTTTAAAATGCATATATTTGAAAAAAAGTGATTCAAATTTGAAATCATTTTTGAAATTTCTTAAAAAAATTTCGTTTTTTCACAATAATTTAAAGACTAAAGAAGATACGTAAAAAATGCTAGAGTACAAAAATTTAGGTTTTTTTACTGAAAATTTTGTTTTTTTTTTAATTTCTCTAGGATGAAAATTAATTGAGATATCACCGTTGTAAGTTTGCATTTGAGTACGAGGACCACCTTCCCCGAGCCCTTTAAACCCAAAAATCTCAAAAACGAAAGGTTCGAGGAAGTCCAACTTTACATGCCTTGTAGCCCTTAAAGTTCCCTGTAAAATGATTTTTGGAGCGACGGAAAATTAAGGAAGTTATCATTGAAAAACCAATTATAGCGCATCTGCTCGAGAGACGCTGATAAGTCTTCGACATGGCTCAATTTTTTCAACTGTATCTCTTTAGCAGCTCCGTACAGTAATATTGTGCAGTACCTACCGGCTTCTAAAATTTGTACTCTAGCATTTTTTACGTATCGTCTTTAATCTTTGAATTATTGTGAAAAAATGAAAATTTTTTAAGACATTTCAAAAATCATTTCAAATTTGAATCAAACTTTTTTCAAATATAGGCATCCTAAACTGGTCAAACTTCTAGAACATATTCTTAGTAATTTAGTACTTAAATAAAGTAAATTGTAAATGAATTACGTTCAGTTTCAATTCTTACGGTGAAGCCATTGGTTTCATTGCTGATTTTTTCTCCGAAAAAAAGAGATAACCATTTTATTTTCATCATAACTCCGTTAGTTTTTATGCTAACCAAAGTTCTTTTTAAAGGTCTTTTCATGTACTTTTAAAAATGTTTTATATGTCTTCCTCCAAAAATTTTTCCCCAATGCAGGAACATAAATAGATGCATGGCATGTTTTTTTTTGTACAAGAACAAACCTTACTGCCTCAATCTAGAAGAAAAGAATTCCTTATGAATTTTTAAAACATCAAATATGTAACGACTTGTAAGTTCGTAATACTGAATCAAGTGTGCGGGTAGCGTTCTTTTCGATCCATAATCTGTATATTTTCCTCTCCTTTCCTTTCATTTCTTTTGTCAGTATACGTATTTTTAAGTAGTCTACTGAAATGCCTTTTGGACTTATATCCGTCCAATTCTAAATTCTTCTCATAAATAGATGACATACCATACCCTTTGATTTCAAAAACCTTTCTCAAGAATTTTACATATTTTGGTAAATCTCTTTTGATTGTACGTTTTCCACTTTTATTTTTATTGTTAGATAGACCTTTGCATTTTCTATTGCGACTTAAAAAACATGAAACATGATATTTAGTTTCCATAGCTATTAAATCGTTAAGCAGGAATTCTTTCGAAAATTATGGGATTTTGGTGAGCTGTTATTAGTCTTATTTTTGTTTCTGTGTTCGTGGTCATTACTTGAGAGACCTTATTTATTGTTGATGCCTTTTGACAAAAAATACATTTCTCTATAAAAAAAAATAGTTTTACGCAAGGGCACAACCTGAAAAAGTTGATGGACAGGCACTGGATCCATCTGAACTGTTTTCAATTCCTTTTTCTTTTCTATTTTTCTTCTCCTTAAATGTTCTATATTTCTTTTGCTAGAAAAACTAGAATAGCAATTTCGGAGCCAAACCAAACCGCCAAAACTGTTTGTTTTTCGAAATGATATAGTTCTAGAATATAGATCATTTCCTCTTTGGTTGCTTATTTTTTCATGGAGTTTTAAACAATCAATAAATGTTGCAAATGATTTCTCAGAACCTTTAATTACAGTGCCCGGTTTCCTACAAATTAAGCATAATTTCTTAAGAGTTTCTTACACTAAATTTTATTTTTGTCTCTACCTCACTTTTAGAACCTGTGACGTCGGTAGTACTTTCCATTTTACTTTCTTCTGAAAAGCACATACATTAGTTACCTATATGGTAGAAAATTCTACTGAAAAAATACATTATCAGCTGAAAGTATCTTGCAAACAGTAAACTAGGGAGTTTCGTATAACGTGTTAATCTATTACATACGAATTTTATATAGGTCCATATAACATTGAATTAATATAATCAACAAATATACTTATATTTATTCTATATTAATCATTTTCCAGACAAAAATTTAAAAACATCACAAACCACAAGGGTTACAATGCGCGTATCTATTTAACGAAGACCTTTGCGGGAAGCAGCGCGGGTTCTTGAAACAGTCTTAAAGTAGTGGGATAGCCAGTATTTCCAGCGAACGTGATGCCGCCGATATGCTTCGAAAATTGACATCACACTATATATTATTAAATATCTCGGTTATTAGATGCTCAAAAAAATCTCATTTGAGAACCTTAGTAATCTGGAAAATATAGCGAATATTTTATAAAGAATAATTGTTTTCGATAAATATAATAGTTTGGGAGATATTGTCGTGGGAAAGAAAAAGTGTTCGAAAAATAATTTTCTGCTGTAATCGAAGAGAGAAAATGAGGATTTTTGTTTTTTACTGCCATATAAGCCAATGTAAAAGATCATTTATTTATTTATTTTAAAAATAGAAATTCTACCGAGAATTTAATAATTTTTGGATAAAATATGCTTCATGATTGGCTCTATCACGTGGCGTGATTAGTTAGAAAATTTTGATTTGTGCCCTTATATTCATTACGATTTTTTTACGAAAAGTGGATTCCTAATCTACAGGGTGTGAGCCACATATCCGGCAAGGTCATACATTTTTCTCTAAAAGTGCCAACGGGAACAAAAACTAATCGACTTTTGTCAATGCGGGCACTCTATATAGTGGAAGACCAGATCCCCTGAATTTGACACCCTCTATACAACTCGCGAACACCCACCTAAAAAATAGGTAATCTGATGTAAAATAACCTGCTAAACTTGATTTTTGAATTCGCCCATTGATTTGAGATTGCCAAAATGACCAAATTGGCAATTTTCTAAAAAAAATAAAAATTATGTGTTATTTTTTGTTTTTCATATAACACGTCATATATATTACTTCCACGTCCAGTGGAAGTATAGTAACGACAAAAAAAATTTTAAAAATTTTTATTGTCCAAATAGGCTTAAAATGTCATGAAACGTCGAGATTTTAAGTTTGAGCGAAAAAAAATTTTTGTCTGTCTGTCTGTCGGTCTGTCTGTCGGTCTGTCTGTAACTTTTTTTTGTGCGCACGTTTACTCTGGAACCGTTTAAGATATTGACTTGAAATTTGGTACACATATGTACTTTAACGAGATCTAGAACTAGATTATATTTTCATCTTGTTCCGTCGAAGGGTTGGGGGGTAAATTTGGGGTAAATAGGTCAATCAAGCAGGTAAGAGTCCATAAAATTGGTATTTAGTATATACAAGAGAAGCTAAGGTCTCAAAAAAATTTTTGGCATTAGCCACCCCCATTACCACCCCCACCCCTTATTAAAGGGGATGAAAAAAAAATGTGATTTAGTGGATGTACAGGAACCAGAAACCTCAAAATATTTTTTTACTTCATCCACCCCCACTATCACCCTCCTATCACCACCCCCCACCCCACTACCGATGTGGGGTATCGTTTTATGGGTTTTTGGGGTAGAGGATTTCAAATATTATATTATTAAAGTTCCATAAACAATTATTTTCACATACAAAGTTTTTTCGTTGTAAGTGACTTGGATAGAGAATCTGGATGTGGAAGTAGTGATTCCTTGGGCAGCGGTTTTTTATTTTACTTCAGAATTTTTAAATGTTTTTACATAATATTCTCTAACTATTTTTTGATATGTTGAAAGTAAAAAACTTTACCTAAAAAATAATTAGTTGGCAAAAAAAAAACTTTTCTTTGACGCAAAATCTTTAAAATTTGCAGAGTAAAATGTCCGATCGAGGTATCTTTTTTATTTTTAAAGTTAGGTGCCTACTATAACCGAAGAAAATGTTCCGAATGAACTAAATAAAATCTTTTATAAGAAGTTTTTTTTGAAATTTTGCTCCCTTATCGAAATATTGATTGTTTCAGCGTCCGAACGAATGCGCGCTACTATGAATCGGCCGCAATCGCATCTAGAGCTAAACGTAGACACGTGCCGGGTGATTATTATTTTCCAGTGTCCATTTATGTTAAGTTGAAAGTGCTTTTTGTCTCAGTCCTTATATTTAGTACGTTATAAACACATAGTTTGGCATAATAAATTATAATTACTCGGATAGGAAATCAAAGGAAACAAGCTAAAAACGTACTCTTCGCCTGTTCACTGGATTTTTATATAATTGTTATACATTCAATAGGATACTTTTCGCAGTTTTTTGTAAATAATGTTACTTTTAGACATTTTTAATTTTATAGTACGATCTTAGTTGGTAAAAGAGTTGGTAAAAAAACTATACCAAACCCCATTTGGGTTTCGATTCCGAATCAAAAGAACTACACCACCACCTTACACGTAAAAGAATGTAAATTTTTACATTATAAGATACGAGCTAAAATCATATTTTCAAGGTTGTATATTACCTACATTATGAAATGTATATTTGTAAAATATATAAATATTTAGATATTGAAATGAAATATCATTTCACCAGATTTCTAAATTCAATTACAAAAACATAAAAATTAAAAAATTTTTTTTTCAAATTTAAATCATTAAGTAATAACATTTTTATTTACCGATCGATTTTGTTCAAATAGGGTTCTTCCTCTAGCTAACACTAATTTACTGTCCAAATTTCAGTACAATCGGAATTTTCTTTCTTCAGTTATCGTGCTTACAAGAAACGTGACGGACGGACAGACAGACGGACATTTCGAAAGTTGTTCAGAAGTCGTTCACTAACACAATAGTATGAAAATTTTTTGTCTGCGAGCGATATTTACGGTTTTAGAAATGTACCGATCAAATGCAAAATCCGATGACATTTCTGTGGCTCTAAAACAATATTTAGAACAGAAAAATTTATTTTTATCACTAAATCCAGTTTACCATGCACAATGTAGAAGATCGTATACCCGAACTGCTTATAAAAGAAAATTAGAAATTGTAAATCCTAGTACAGAGAATACAAGTAAAAAGGACATTTCTGCAATGTGCTATTTACAAGACAGCCTACCAAATTAAGCCCAGAATTCCAAATGTTTTAGATTTTGGATGGTACCTAAAGGAGGAAATCTTATTTCCAAAGATGATTTCAAAAAGCCCAAAACCCAATTTTATTGAGTTAACTCCATTTTGTAAATGTAAATTATATAACTGTACTACAAGCTGCAAGTGTAGCAAAGCAAACGTGCAATGTAACATAAGTTGTTTATGCGAAGGAAAATGTAATCTTTAGTACCCACTTGCTGTTATAATTAATCAAAATATATTTTTTAATGTGTATGTTTCGAGATTATCTACATAATTTTATAACATTTAATTGTAAATAGAAACTAAATAATCCGTAGACTCACTTGATCGCTTAAACGACACCACAGATGGGCGACGTTAACAGAAGTTATGCTTTAAATTAATGCGGACGAGTTGCGCGGCCGCATTCATCAGCGTCATCTCGTTACATGAGCCAAATTTCAAAAAAATCTCTTTATAAAAAAGTTTGTTTAAAGTATATGGAACATTTTTCTGGTTTATACTATAACTCTCTCTTTAAAAATAAAAAAGTTTCCTCGATCGGGTATTTTTCAATGCAAATTTTAAAAAACCGCGACAATAGAGGGTAATTATATTTTTTTTAGGCACTATATTATTAGTTACACTATATTCATTGCCGTCAGCCTGTCCAAGATTATTGGAGGGATAATGTGTAAAATATTGGTCTAAATCGGAATTAAAATAATAAAGGTATGATGTGTTATGTGCAAAACAAAAATTAACACATAATTTTAAAATTTTTCAAAAAATTTGCGAATTGACCGATTTGGCAATCTCAAATTAACGGGCGAACTCAAAAATCAAATCCAGATGGTCATTTTACATAATATCATCTGTTTTTAGGTGTGGGTTCGCGAGTTGTATAGACTACTTTTAAAATGCTTCCTACAGATTGGCTGCTCTCCGACTAATAATAGTGGAAGACCAGACCCTCTGAATTCGACACCCTCTATACAACTCGCGAACACCCACCTAAAAAATAGGTAATCTGATGTAAAATAACCCGCTAAACTTGATTTTTGAATTCGCCCATTGATTTGAGATTGCCAAAATGACCAAATTGGCAATTTTCTAAAAAAAATAAAAATTATGTGTTATTTTTTGTTTTTCATATAACACGTCATATAATTTTTATTTTACTTCAGAATTTTTAAATTTTTTTACATAATACTCTCTAACTATTCTTTGATATGTTGAAAGTAAAAAACTTTACCTAAAAAATAATTAGTTGGCAAAAAAAAAATAACAACTTTTCTTTGACGCAAAATCTTTAAAATTTGCAGAGTAAAATGTCCGATCGAGGTATCTTTTTTATTTTTAAAGTTAGGTGCCTACTATAACCGAAGAAAATGTTCCGAATGAACTAAATAAAATCTTTTATAAGAAGTTTTTTTTGAAATTTTGCTCCCTTATCGAAATATTCCTTGATTGGTTCAGCGTCCGAACGAATGCGCGCTACTATGAATCGGCCGCAATCGCATCTAGAGCTAAACGCAGACACGTGCCGGGTGATTAGTGATTATTATTTTCCAGTATCCATTTATGTTAAGTTGAAAGTGCATTTTGTCTCAGTCCTTATATTTAGTGCGTTATAAACACATAGTTTCGCATAATAAATTATAATTACTCGGATAGGAAATCAAAGGAAACAAGCTAAAAACGTACTCTTCGCCTGTTAACTGGATTTTTATATAATTGTTATACATTCAATAGGATACTTTTCGCAGTTTTTTGTAAATAATGTTACTTTTGGACATTTTTAATTTTATAGTACGATCTTAGTTGGTAAATGACTTGGTAAAAAAACTATACCAAACCCCATTTGGGTTTCGATTACGAGTCAAAAGAACTACACCACCACCTTACACGTAGAAGAATGTAAATTTTTACATTATAAGACATATTTTCACGGTTGTATATTACATTATGAAATGTATATTTGTAAAATATATAAATAATTAGAAATAGTAAAATGAAATATTTCACCAGATTTCTATTCAATTACAAAAACATAAAAATTAAAAAAAAATTTTTTCAACAGTAAAATCACAAGAGTTTTTTTTTATCGGATAAATTTCTCTTTGTAACGAAATAATTTTGCCAATCAGTGATTTTATGAGAAAAACTGACATGAAAAAATCGCGAGACCGAAGATCGAGCGATTTTGTCAAATGTCAGTTTTTCGAGCAAAATATTGAGTTAAAAAGAAATTTATCCATAAAAGAAAAGCTCGAGTGATTTTTGGCAAGATAAATTAACGACAGAATATGTGAACGAATAACAATTAAAAATAATTATAATTTTCTCAAAACGACTCATATCGTACAGTATAATTTCCACAATACTTAAAAATTATAGCCGACACTACAGATTTTAAAATGACGTGCGACTACTAGATATACTCTGCTTTTGAGGAACAGGCATTTTTATTGTGATAAGAAACGATGCACCTTTTTTATCGCTATCAAAGTGACAAAATGTGACTGTCAAATAGACTTTTTTATATAGGAGTTAATTTATCAAATTTAAATCATTAAGTAATAACATTTTTATTTATCGATCGATTTTGTTCTAATAGGGTTCTTCTTCTAGCTAACACTAATTTACTGTCCAAATTTCAGTACAATCGGAATTTTCTTTCTTCAGTTATCGTGCTTACAAGAAACGTGACGGACGGACAGACAGACGGACATTTTGAAAGTTGTTCAGAATTCGTTCACTAACACAATGGTATGAAAATTTTTTGTCTGCGAGCGATATTTACGGCTTTAGAAATGTACCGATCAAATGCAAAATCCGATGACATTTCTGTGGCTCTAAAACAATATTTAGAACAGAAAAATTTATTTTTATCACTAAATCCAGTTTACCATGCACAATGTAGAAGATCGTATACCCGAACTGCTTATAAAAGAAAATCAGATATTGTAAATCCTAGTCCAGAGAATACAAGTAAAAAGGGTATTTCTGCAATGTGCTATTTACAAGACAGCCTACCAAATTAAGCCCAGAATTCCAAATGTTTTAGATTTTGGATGGTACCTAAAGGAGGAAATCTTATTTCCAAAGATGATTTCAAAAAGCCCAAAACCCAATTTTATTAAGTTAACTCCATTTTGTAAATGTAAATTATATAACTGTACTACAAGCTGCAAGTGTAGCAAAGCAAACGCGCAATGTAACATAAGTTGTTTATGCGAAGGAAAATGTAATCTTTAGTACCCACTTGCTGTTATAATTAATGAAAATATATTTTTTAATGTGTATGTTTCGAGATTATCTACATAATTGCATAACATTTAATTGCAAATAGAAACTAAATAATCCGTAGACTCACTTGATCGCTTAAACGACACCACAGATGGGCGACGTTAACAGAAGTTATGCTTTAAATTAATGCGGACGAGTTGCGCGGCCGCTTCCAACAGCGTCATCTCGTTACATGAGCCGAATTTCCAAAAAATCTCTTTATAAAAAAGTTTGTTTAAAGTATATGGAACATTTTTCTCGTTTATACTATAACTCTCTCTTTAAAAATAAAAAAGTTACCTAGATCGGGTATTTTTCAACGCAAATTTTAAAAAACCGCGACAATAGAGGGTAATTATATTTTTTTTAGGCACTATATTATTAGTTACACTATATTCTTTGCCGTCAGCCTGTCCAAGAATATTGGAGGGATAATGTGTAAAATATTGGTCAAAATCGGAATTAAAATAAAAAAGATATGATGTGTTATGTGCAAAACAAAAATTAACACATAATTTTAAAATTTTTCAAAAAATTTGCGAATTGACCGATTTGGCAATCTCAAATTAATGGGCGAACTCAAAAATCAAATCCAGAAGGTCATTTTACATAATATCATCTGTTTTTTAGGTGGGTGTTCGCGAGTTGTATAGACTACTTTTAAAATGCTTCCTACAGATTGGCTGCTCTCCGACTATAAGAGAATTCGGAAGAATACGACGCTGGAGTGTCGATTTTGGGGACGTATTTTTTGGAAAATCGAACTATTAGCGAGATGAGCTGTCCGGGGAATTCGTATCAAACGTTTCCAAACCCACATTTCGAAAAACATCAATACAACAGTAAATATAAAGATAGATAATGGTAAAGATGGATGCCTTCTTGATATGGAAAATAACGTGTGTGCAAGGTTAAAATCATGCATATATCCACACAGATATGACATTTCAAAAGAGAAGAAATATACTTACAGCATTATCTACACATTCATTGGAAAATGGACACGAGATCGATTTTGACGATGTTAAATGTTGTGCAATGAGGTCAACTACAAACAAGGGGTTAATCTTGAAAATGAGATTATATTAATGAACAGAAAATTGTATGAATTTGAGGTCAGACGTAACAGGTCTGTGATATATGCAGAAATATACTAAAGTGATAAAAATATCTTTAGTCAGATTTAAATAGTAATTGTCAGTTATTATATCAGTACACCTCTTTGATTTAATCGTAGAAAAAGAAAATGTACAGAAACTCAGTTTCATAAAAGGCTGAACTCAAATATCGAATAAAAAATGTCTATGTGTGTGTGTAGACCCGTCTCTTATAAACACGATAACTTTTTTAAACTTAACAATTACACAGGGCGATCATCAGAGACATGTAAACTCTCATTATCTATATAAACTATGTTCTATTTTAGAGCAAAATGTTACTAAAGTTTTTGATTTAGTGATAAATTTTATTAGGACATTTTTTACTCAGAAACACGTGGTTTATCCACCTGTAGTTTTTCATTTTTTCCTACCCTAACTTAATTTCAAAATTTTGAAAAAATGGATACAAAAATTTTTTTTCATTTTATTTTTATTTCTGCATTGGAGCGGAACGTAAACTTTTCAGGATATTATTCTATACACTTTCAGGAACTCATTAAAAAATTATCCATTTTGCATGCAAAATGAATAATTTTACTATAACTCTGTCGTCTGGGCTCTTACTATTTGTAAGATTTTCTAGTTACTCACTTTTTGTAAATAAGGATTTCCTGTCCTATAAGATACATATAGTTAATACAAACTTATTTTTAAACTGAAAAAAAGAAGCATCACTGAACTGGAATGCCTGTATGCTCTCTGTAATATATTTTAAAATAAAATTGTCTATTGTGAATTATCAAAGAATGCCACTATTTTTTTCTTCCACAGACTTTGAACGTTGCTATGGTTTATTCATTACATATGTGAAAAATAGGATCGAAACTTGACCGAACGTTTCCAGAATATTAATAACAATAAATAACGGGCCAAGGAATTTTATAATCGACAGTTTGTCATTTACCTGATCTCGATTTTTTTTAGTTTCTTACCTTGCGGTATGAATTATGGAGTAGTGATGTTTACCGTCCGCGTCCGAGGAGAATTCGTTATGTCGCTAAAATTAAGAACAAAGCTTTGTGTTTGCCCATTGTTTGACGTTTTTCATCTTGTCTAGTTGTGTACGTACTTAGAAGGACGGGTTGTAATTTGATACTTGACTTTTTGATACAAGTTTTTCAGATATGACATAGACATAGAGTATAGAGATGAAGATGTACAAACAGGCCCGGATTGGGCCAGCGAGTTACCGAGTAAAACTCGGTGGACCGCTCACTTCGGTAGGCCGGTTAACTTTGGTGGACCGCGGGCATTTTTTTTATTTTCTGCCCGCCCTTGTTCATTAATTTTCAGTTCGGGGCAAACAATTTTTTGCAATTTTCTCCCTTCGTGCTCATCAATTTTCAGGCTGGAGTGAAAACATGTTTTTCCGATTTCCCCCGACCCCCGTTCTTCAATTTTCAGTTAATTTTGTTTTTCTCATTTTTTTAACATTGTATATATGTTATAAACTACCTAAAATTGTATAAAGCACCTACGCAGTAGAGATGAGTTGCTATTTAACAACCTGTTATTTTATAACTGTTATTTGCAAATAACATTAACAGACTGTTATTTCTGTTCGAAAATAACAGGTGAGAAAATAACAGATAAGCAGCTGCGGCAGCAGCATGATGTATGAGATAACGTCTCTGAAATAAAATTTGCAAACTGCGCACTGCGGTATGCGCATGCCAGTACTTCTCAGCGATCTGTTATTTTTAGACTGTTATTTTAAACTGTTATTTCAAAATAGCAGTAGCAGTCTAAACTGTTATTAAAAAATAACTGCTTTTACCCATCACTACTACGCAGTCCCGGCTACCAAAAATTATGCAAGCGAGTTATCCCACATTAGGGATAATCGCAGAGGTCAGGCCCAACCTCAGTGCAATGGAAAAGGCCTCGTTCTGGAGGAACCGCCTTATTGATCACACCGCCACCATGCCACGTAGCATGGTTAGTATTTGCTCTTGCTTAGGGCTATCCAACTTTCGCATGTATATGTACCTCTCTAAAGTGTTTGATAAAAGTGATTCAAAGTAGATCAGCAACTTAAAACTAATGCAAGTGTATGAGACTGTACTTTTATAAATCAATAACAACTTTGGTTTACCTTTCAACTTCGACTTGAAATTTTTTTATCATTTAAAATGTTGGCAAAGGTATTTTACTTCCACATCCAGTGGAACTATAGTAACGACAAAAAAATTTAAAAAAATTTTTATTGTTCAAATAGGCTTAGAATGTCATGAAACGTCGAGATTTTAAGTTTGAGCGAAAAAAAAATTTTCTGTCTGTCGGCCTGTCTAACTTTTTTGTATTTTAACGAGATCTGGAACTAGATTATATTTCCATCTTGTTCCGTCAAAGGTTTGGGGGGTAAATTGGGGTTTTGGGGTAAATAGCTAAATCAAGCAGGTAAGAGTCCAGAAAATTGGTATTTAGTATATACAAAAGAAGCTAAGGTCTCAAAAAAATTTTTGGCATTAGCCGCCCCCCCCCCCCACCCCGGCGGTTTTTGTTACTATTATTTGCTAAATTAACTTAAACGTCAAAACAAAAATCCATAATTTGGTGTCTTTAAAGCGAGATAACTTTACGTTACTTTTTTTCACCCTTTCTACTTCCTTCACTATCACCATAAACATATGTTCACTTAGTGGTTTATGATCAACGTATTTTATATAAATAACTAACACATTAAGAAAATGTATGAAGTCTATGCTAATTATTAATTTAACATACGTGACGTACCTATAAATTGAGAGTTTAAAACGTCTTTTGAATCAAAATTTTCTACCTGCAGTGAAAATTTAGTAGATCATAAATATAAAAAACATAAAATCATAAGGTGGTACACTATATAAACTTATTATTATACTAAAATCATTTTTAAACCAATGAACATATATTTCGCGCCTTTTATACGTTCTGATGTTTATCAATTTATATGAAAAGTAACATTAACATAGTTGTCTCAAAATTTGATTCCCTTTCATTTCCAATGGTTGTTTTTACTTTTTGGTGCTACCCTATAACTTAGCAAGCCCCCCGCACAATTAGAAACGTTTTCATTCTCATAGCGACTTCGTTCCAGAAACTTTCTGGAAACTTTCATATGAAAAGTTTCCTTTATCCATCTCTGGATTTCTTATAATTTTTACGGTCATTGGACCTTTATTTCAACAAGTGACATAATTAGAGAAGGAGCATTTTTATAACCGGTTGGCTACCTAATAAGTACGATAGGCATATCACCAATTTATCATGGGACACCCTGTAGCGACAGTCTATTAGGTAGAGGTAAAACATAGAGCCGAGGAATCTTGGTCGAGTGTGGTATCGTGCGGGGGTGTCCTGTACCTGGGTGCCACTCCCTGTGAACTTAAATGCCGACTTAAAAATGAACGGATTCATTTAATAAAGAATTTAGAGAAATTGCTCACGATGATTCACGTTTTCCGTCGGTATCGTATACGTTGCTGCTATTCCGTCAGATATAGTAGGACCATAAGGACATGTAAACTGAAAATATGCGGATTTGAGGATAGTTTAGCCAATTTCTTCCAGAAGAGAAGAGAACTCAGTGGGGAACCTATTGCTCGGCCTTGTTATACTCTTCGCAAATACGAAAACGAAGAGTATATTGTATTTGATCAGCACATTTCTAAAATCATTGTGCCAGTGAACGAATTCTGAACAACTTTCAAAATGTCCCTCTGTCCGTCCGTCCGTCCGTCACGTTTCTTTTAAGCACGATAACTCGAGAAAGAAAAATCCGATTGTACTGAAATTTGGTCAGTAAGTTAGTGTTAACTAGGGGAAAAACCCAATTTTTGAACAAAATCGATCAGTAAATAGAAATGTTATTAATGATTTAAATTTGAGATTTTTTTTTTGATTTTTATGTTTTTGTAAAAATTTACATTTTTTTACGTGTTAGGTAGTTCTTATGCTTTTGACTCGGAATCCAAGGGTCCCGGGTTCGAAACCCACATGGGGTATGGTATAGTTTTTTTTATTATTACTTTATTTTACACCAATTAAGTTTGTACTATAAAATTAAAAACGTAAAACTAACATTATTTACAAAAAAATGCGAAGAGATCCTATAGAATATGTAACAATTATATAAAAAGTTTACTAAACCGGCGAAGAGTACGTTTTTAGCTTGTTTATACTTGTAAAATGTGTTGTCAAACTGAAAACAACTTCCACTTAGGCATAGCCAAATAATGTAATGATTTCGTCTTTTATGGGTATATTAATGTTCTTAGCGATTATATTAATTATTTAAATCTGCTTTATTGCAAAAAATTCGTTTTTCTTCAAACGTAAGAAAAACATGACATTTCTTAACTCATTTCATGACATTAAAGTTTGACTTTTTATATGGCTGTGTGTTGCTGTTAACAACGGAAGTAAAAGTACTTTTTCGTCATAGCTCCCTCGTAAGTATACTCTAATTCCATTGTTTTATCGATCGTAAGTGACGCTTTATGTACCAAATACTTGTTGCCATTGGCAACGGGTCGTTATTTCTCATAACGCCCCTAGGGAAATAAAGTAAATTTGGGAAAAATTTCTCTTTTATATAACAAGTATTAAAACTTTTTTGGAAGTAAATCCAGATAAGCCTTGCTTGCTTTATCTTCTATATCCGATATTATTTTCAAAAATATTCAGAGCTATTATAATAATATGATTTAATTTATCTTGACAGTAGTCATTTGAATAGCAGCCGCGTCCTAATATTATTTTATTGACGGTTGCCGTGGATATTCCAAGCACACATTTGCCTAGCAAATTTGAAATCTTACTCAAATAATTATAGTTTTCCACTAGTTTTTCTCAAGTTTTTTTCTAGTTTAATGATTTATGAGTATGGCGAAAAACATAATATCCACCGTGGGTCGTACAGTGCGATTTTTTATTCTCGAATACTTGCAAACCTTGGCCCTACGGGCCTCGGAATGCAAACGGTATTCTTGACAAAAGTGTACAAGTGTACATACGACCCTTGGTACATAAATAACTATTTTTGACGCTGTGAGCGGCAGAAAAAGTAATATCCATAGCCGCCCATTTATGCGGCCGCCCGTGTGCGCTGCACACTTTCGCACACTGGTAGGCATCAAGATTTTAAAAGAGACAGGTTGCCTGGTAACTCAGGAGCCAATAAAATTCTTGTGCGGGAGTGACGTGTCCAGAGGACCATTTAAAATTAACATGCACAACAAATGATCTACTTAAAATATGAATATCCAAAATAATATTTTCAATAACTGTGTAAGCAGAAATAAAATATATTAAACAAAGTACGACGAGATCAACGAGGTTAGGGATACACTGGTCGACCTTTGCATCTTTTACCTCCGTGAAGTGAGTTGTAGAAGCGGGTCCTCTGGATGACGCGCAATATGGCGCTCTCTAGTTACCAGGTAACCTGTCCTTTACAAACCTTGGGTAGGCATGGCCCTGTCAAATAGAATAAATCTAAACAATCATGGCAAACTTAAATGGAAAAGTAAAAATTAAATTAAAATAAATATTGACGTTTGAAACGTCACTTCCCAAGGAACAAGTTTGGTTTCTTAAATATATACAAGGGTGCTATAAAACTATTTATAAAATGCCTTGAAAAATCTATTTTGCTGTAACAATATCCTTAATACCATCATAAAGCGACTTGTAGACTAACAGGGCCCACCCTTATGAAGGTTGTTAAGGCCTTTTTAAGTTCCATCATAAAACTCCTTAGTGAGGCATAGTGCCGGTCTTGAAAATCTTGTTCGGGCCGTTTTAAAATCTTTCTTAAAACCTATAAAGCTCTTGGAAGCTTTTTATTAGCTTCCTGCATTTCTAGAAAACACCTAGAAGGCTACCTTATAATTGGTTTTTAAAACTCTTATAAGTCCATATTAGAACTGAGAAGCTATAAGAATGTCCACGAAGGAATCCAAATAATTTTATTATTGCATTTATTTTTTTTTTAAACTGATTTAAGCAAACACACCATCAGACTTATTGAAAATAAAATGGAATTTGAAATTTATAAAGCGTAGAGTGGCACTATAACCTCTATAAGGCCGATTTAAAAGGTAATAAAAAGACATCAGGTATGACAAAAAATTAAAACCAACGGCAGTTAATCGTTAAAAATAATAATGATTTTTAAAAATAATAATTTTAATATCCATACAAAATTTGCATAGACGCATAATCAAAAAGTAGGCTGCTTCTCGGTCCCCACGGTAATTTTAAGTTGTTTTTTGTAATTCTACCTTAATTTGCTAAAGAAAAAGTGATAATTATTAATAATCATAATTGTGAGATTGACCTTAAATATTTGTATAACTAGAAAAACATAGCCGGCCAACTAAAACCTAATTGTCATTTTACAGTCCTCTCATTAAACTATATATTCTAATAATGGCAATGACTTAGAACATTTACTCTAAATGAAGTCCTTTTAGTCTTTTTGTATACTGTCACAAATAATCCCTTCCTTACATAAATGCAAATGCACTTGGCGAAGATCACATGGACTTGATAAAAGCTGTAATAAAACGTTTGAAATTTAAAAGAACCGCCTCCAAGACGAATCGTGTTGACATTTGATACAAAAAACTTAAAACTTAACCTCAAAATAATTTGACAGTGTGACGCGCGCGTATGTGTTCTAAATATACGTGTACACACAAGCATCAACGACACTTCAGGGAGACATACTGTTTATTATTTTTATAATAAATGTTTTATTGAGGTTTTAGAAAGTGTTCTGTGGAATTAAAATTTACCTTTTAGATTTATAGAGGCCTTTTTTTCTTCATAACGGTTTCATCACAACATTTGTCAAGGATGTTTTAAGAGTCTAGTTTGTTTTGTAATGACCTTTAATAAGTACTAATAGGCATTCAAAATTTCTAGTTTTAAAAAGGATTTAAAATGCATTTATTGCAAATATGTTAAAACCATAAAGAACAATTTAGAGCCTCTTTAAATCTAAATGGAATTTAAGACGTTAATAAAACTAATTAGCTTTATGGAGAGTTTTAAGTAGGTATGATAAACCCATTACAAATACATATCAAATAGCAAGATAGCTTTATAGTTAGGTCTTACAGAATGCTTTAAAACTTACCATATAAGAGCAAGTATACTTGAAGCCTAAATGGCCCTTAACTACAACATCAATAAAGCACAAGACTATTTCTTAACCCTGACAAACCTTTCTTAAAACCTCCTCAAGTCCAAATGACTTTTAAATTGTTCCTTGGGTTGCGTGGTATCATTGGATTCAGAAAACTATGCAGAATTCAAAATTGCCATAATATATAGAATGTTCCATTTGAAAATCAAAAGTTAGTATCACTTCCGGTGAAACCGGAAGTAAATCATTTATACGTCAAAAAGTGACGTTTATTAAGTTTATAGGATGCTCCAAATTTCAATCGGTTATCTTTAAAACTAAAGGAAAAAAGAGGGTGTACCATGATTCTGTTACATGCGGCATGGAAAGAATGGTTATTTTCTTGTTTTTCATACTCAATGTTATATGTTAAGTGTATAAAGGAAATTGATAAACTTTGCAATATTTTTCAAATGTTTGCATCACTTCTCGTTAGAAATTCTACAAGAACATATATTTCCCCTCTGCTTAAATAATTGATTACGAAACAGCCAAATTTATAAATATACCAAATTCATTTCACGTTTAGGTGGTTTAAAAAACTACGAATACACTTTTCATAATATTTTTCGTGTAGAATACCCTTTTTGAACCGATTAACAGTTGACCTTGCCCGTTTTAAAATTATAACGTGTGGCTCTGGTTCATTCATTACAATAGGATTACTAGTAGGTGGCTGCGGTGGCTTACTTGTTCCTACTATCACGGCTTATTTCAACAGCAACTGTATATAACCTCCTTAAGTGAAAGTTCCCAATTGTCCATATATGTTGGTCGGGGGCTAGACAATACAATAAAATATACGAGTTAATTAATAATAATTATTAATGACATACCTACGTGTGCTTGGAACACGATTGAAGCCCTTATGGTAAAAAAAATATTTCGAGGCATCCGCACAATTCCATAATTCATTTGAAATTTGTGTAGTTTCTGAAATATAAACATTTTTGAAAATAATAATTCAACCACCTTCAAAAAAGAACCCAAAAAGTCCATCGTCCAGTTACACTCAAAGAAATAGAATGGGTAAATTCAACAAAAAAAAAATGGTTAACTAACAATATCGTTAATTTTGTTAAACTAAACTATATTGATGGTATTTTTAAACAAAAGGTGATTGTTATTTTAATTAATAAAAAGTTGTCGTACAACAAAACAAACATTAACTTAAAAAATAGATGACTAAGACTATTATTTTTTTCGTCTGACTATTATTTTGTTGAATTCTGTCAAATTAAACTAGATAATAGTATATTTTATTTTTAACTATTGTCGAATTGTAATTGTAAACCCAGTAGTAGTTTGCTCTACTATTATAGTTGACAGATAAACCAATATTATTGTAGAGTTAACCCGCAGTTCTGCTTACATAAACATAACATCGTTCTGCAATCCACTTTGATGAATTAAGACGTCGCATCAGCGCTTTTGTTTGCAAATAGTATGGGTTAAATCAATAAAAAAAATAGTATATATATTGTATATATTTTAAAATCCTGAATATAATGCCTTTGCCGTGTTTATATATATATATATGTCTCGTTATTAGAAATTTATAAAAATAAAAATCAGTTTGCAACAAATTCTGAAGTTCACAACTATCACACTAGATCTGGAGGTGATCTCCGAACACCACGCTATCGACTTTCGAAGTCAACTAAAAATTCTTTGGATATTAAATTGTTTAATCGCCTACCTAATCACTTAAAAAATTTGAATAACCCTAATAAATTTAAAATGATAATGAAAAAGCATTTCCTTACACACTGTTTTTATTCAGTCGAGGAATATATTCAAACCCCCTTTGACATGTAGTTTACAATAATATACAATGCATTACTTAATGAAAACGCTTACCGTCATCACCATTACATAAGATATTGTATGTTTTTTATCATGTTTTTATATAAATATTCTTGTATTTATATAAGTATTTTTGTGTTAGTTATCTTTTTTAATTTTTAATATGTGACTGCATGCATCTCAATGCATTTAAAGACTGTATTAGAGTAATTTTTTCCTTGACTTGCCAAAAGTATTGTATTATATAACTTGGTCCAATAAAATTTCTATTCTATTCTATTGTTCATTTTGTTAAATTGAAGTATATTTAATGGTATTTTGAAATAAAAGGTGATTGTCACACAACAAAATAAACATTAACTTAAAAAATAGGTGCATAAGACTATAATTTATTCATCTTACTAATAATTTGTTGAATTTTGTCAAATGAAACTAGATAAATAGTAGACTTTATTTTTAAGTATCATAGAATTGTAATTCTAACCCAGTATTAGTTCGCTGTATTATTGTACTTGGTAGACAAACCAATAGTATTGTCGTCTTCTAGAAGTTCTAAAAGGGAATTACCATAAAATTTGCTTGCTTACTACGTAGTCTATTACAGAAATTATTCCTAGATGACGCCACATACAAATCACTGACAATAATCAATCATGCATTATCTTATACTCTTATGAATTTATAGAAAATTAACATTAACTATGAATGCAATGTTCAAATTCTTTCAGGGATCATCGATATATTTGGATGAATCTTATAAACGATCTCTAATCTTTGGTTTGGGTGGTCTGATGTCTCAATACTGAGATTTTGGCTAACCAAAAAAAAACTTCATCATACAATAAAGTGTAGATCAACCTAAAAATTAGTTGGTGAACAAAAAACAAAGTCGTTGTACTATTTAATTGTAGACCAAATTGAAAATGGTTAGTGAACATAAAAGAATGTCATTATACTGTTTAATTTGTTGTTCTACAAGAAGATATGATCACAGCATATATGATTATTAAACTATTTGTTTACGAAAACAAATAAAGTTGTTCTATGACTATTCTTTTCTGATTGATTTAACTATGAAACTAGATAGGCGCGATTTTATATGCTCTTTTTGGTTGAATTCACCTATCATTTTCTTTGAGGTAGTTGAACCTGAATAGCTAACACCGATATTGAGGTTCGTGTGACTTCAACGACTCGGCGCACATTGGTGCCTTTTGTAAAATTAGGCGTCAAAATTTGGTACACTAAAGAATTTGAGTACGCTGAATTCAGTATTGCTTCCTAAATTTTGTTTTTCAAAATGGTGGCTTCAAAATTTTGGTCAGAATAAGGAAAAAAGGTGAATTCGATAAAATCATTGTCTAAGTTTGGAATTGAGTGAAAATAATGTCCAATTTGTGTTAAAATGTTGTGTTTGGATGTATACATTCATATATAAGTGATTTTAGTACAAGTATTTTCTAAATTTAAAATAGCAAATCCAATATGGTGCCCAATGTGGCCAAAGGATCAAAAATCACTCTGGGAACTATTTTTTGTGCTATTGCCTAATTTTTTTTTTTTAATACTTGGAAAGGAGTCCGTATATGTTTTTGAAATCTCTCAATTCTAATTCTAATGGTAAATTGACGATTTCGACAGTTGACAGCTGCCAACCTGTCAAGTCAACATTAACAATTCAAAAACTTGAACTAATTTATAATAATGATCTTGAAAAATGTTGTTATATTTTTCTAGTTGCTGTATTAAGTGTCAGATTAAGAATTTTACAGTTGACAGCTGTCAAAACAGTGTCAAATTACTATTAACTATTGAAAACTTGAAATAATTTTATAACTTTATGGTTTTGAGGTCGCTGAATTCAAATTTTAAGTAAGATTGACGATTTTGGCAGCTGTCAACTAGCTGTTTAATGACCGGCCGCAGTCTTCCCTCTTAACGTATAACCTGTACTCATCTGCTTTTGGCTAATGAATTCCCCCCATTGTTAGAATTTTCCTCGTCTACTTGTCCATTTTCGCGATGTCACTTCGAAGTCAATCGACAATTTCAAAACTCTATGTAACTACGAAGACAGCAATAGTGTTTACTGCTGTGATTTTGTTCTTGGCGCTTAACTCGGTTATTATTATAATTATTAAATAGATAAGATCAGGCAATTTTGTAATATTGCAAAGTAGCCTAGACGACAGAGAACATTTTATATTGAAACTTACAACAAATTTGCAAAATGAATAATTTTTGTTTTAATGAGTTCGAGAAAGTGTATAGAATAATATCCTGAAAATTTTTAGCTCAAATAGCAATCCTATTAAATCTGTCCATTTCTAATCACGTGTGCTGAAACAACCAATCAGAACAGAATTACACTGAAAAGATCCCTAAGGGCACGGTCAGTAAACTATACGGTTGCATCATCCCGCAGCTTTTAGACGAAGGAGAGCGCGGGGGAGGTAAACGAAAATGACGTAGCCTCTAGACCCAGCCAGGGCCGGCACTAGACATTTTGCTACTCACTCAATTAATAAACACTGATATAAACGAATAGTATACACTGGGACGACAGCAAACTAGTTTATTACACCGGACAGTGACAGTGCGACGTGCGACAAACAATACAAAAATAAACACACTGTCGTTGTAGTATGCCAGACAAATTGAAAACACGACACGCGGCAACTAGTGCCGGCTCTGGATCTACCTAGACTTTGACCTTGATCTGAATAATTAAACAAATAAAGCGTGCAAGAGAGACAGATATCCTATTCCCATGCAAAAGATAGAGACAAAGAGATCGGTGGCTACATGACGTAGGCGCTAGACCCAAGTTCCCCCCCGCGCGCTCCTTCGTCAAGAAGCTACTGGATGAGGTAACCGTTATAGTTTAATGACCGTGCCCTAAGGGATCTTTTCACTTATGTCATCCAGTTTGACAGTAATGACAGTTCAATAATTTAAGGTTTATTTTTTGACAATGTCGATTTAAAACTGCAAATATTGATTTAATGAATATAATAATGGAAGAAAACACACCAAATAATACATAATACATAATCTACATTTAATTTTACAAACTGCTCTTTTAATAATTATGTCTTTAATAAATAGTTTTGAACAAATAAATAAAATAGATTGCAAATGATTATCGATACCTGTCCGCATAGGTAGTTAGTATATGTACTTCACATACCCCAATTACGTTGGCAGACGAAACTTCCAGTCGGCGCGCGCGTAAACTGGAAATAGAAACTAAATTTTTTTTTCTATTTGAGGATAACGCGCGCGCCGATCGGAAGTTTCGTCTGCCAGCGAAATTGAGGTATGTGAAGTACATATACTAACTACCTATGCGGACAGATATCGATAATCATTCGATTAAAAAATAAATGCCCCCCCCCCTCCCCTGTCTCCCCATCATACCAAAAGTTCCAGAGAGAAAAAAATTTTGAACTTATATGGTCTCTTCGATTACCGACTGGCAGACGGTAACCATTCGTCGTCGAATTTGCACGCTATTTCCTAGACTACTAATAAAATTTATCGCTAAAGCCACGGTATTCCTGGAAAAAAATAGTGAAATAACTTTATCATTCAGCGCGGCCAAGCGCACGGTTAAATGCATACTATGGAACCTCTAAAAATTCTTAGCAGTTCTAACGAGTAAAATAAAGCTTTTTTCTCTTTCTAATTGCACATTTCTAACATTTGTCTTAGTGAATAGGAAGATAAATAGTGAGTATGTAGGGAAAATATATAATTATGAACGCATACACAAACACCACACATATCCGCTGAAACGCTCGCTGTTTTACTGTAGTGTACAGGTACACCTATCCACATTTCAGCTATATCCAATGGATTCCTTATACATTTGTTAATGTATTGGAAAAGTTCCAGAATTTATATTCAAAACAATCAAAAATATTTTCATAGTTATAAGATCGTGAAAATCGCAATTTCTTATCATAATTTAATTGATCATATTTTCGAAAAAATGCATAACGAGTAAACCGAATTTGTTTTTGAACATTCTAAAAGTATAAATTTTTTACAAAATAGTGATATTTTATTTTTTCCAATGGGTTAAGTGCTTGGTAAGTTACAGCCTCCAATATATATATTTATCAAGAAAATCATCAAACAAGGAAATTAAAATGATTTGAGATGTACTTTTTTGTGAATCCACGTTACTATAACTTAATAAACCATAATAATCATGAAGTGTACATTACATCCTTTTTAACAGTTCTCAATGAAGAAAGAATTTTTTTGAAGGGTTTTATATAAGTATATTTTTCCCATCAACCCTTTGCTTGTATTGTTGATTGATTGATTGATTGATTTATCAGCGTGCGGTATGCATTGCTGCGACTCCCGGGGTTATACAGCTGGGCCTGCTACGTCCACGCTGGGTTGGACTAAGGTCTTGCTTGTTGCCAGCAGCGAGAGCCACATGGTGCATGGTAAAGGAACATGGGATGGGAGGTGTAGGTATTTATGAGATGCGTTACCGCATTGTGTCGTGAGGGAGCGTTTAAGCTCCCTTTTTTGTGTTTTTGGTTCTGGGCATCTGCCTCTTCTGAATCTTCGTGTGAAATATGTGCTGTGTCTTGATATGGAGTGTTTATGCTCCTCTTTTTGTGTTTCTGCTTCTTCAAATCTTCTTTTGCTGAGTCTTCTGATTCCTCGATTTCCGATACTGGGTTGGATTTGGGTCATGGTTGTTGTCAGCAGGGAGAGCCACATGACGCATGTTTTTTTCCTCGCTTTTCTTTCCTAGTTTTTTTTTATCCTCTCGATTGTTGTTTTCCACGTGTAACATGGTCTCCCTATTTCTAGTTTGCTGCTGTTCAGTGTTAGCGCTTTCTTCTGCTGTCCTTTTTGCTTTAACCTTCTTGATCCTTGGTCTTATCTCTCTGCTTACCAGGGTATGGTCTGTTTGTGTAATTGAGCTTTCATTACTCCAGGTGTCAATGCAGGTTTGACTTTTGCTCCATGTATTTTTTATTGTTAAGTCAAACATGTGTGCTAGGTTATTCAGCGCGTTTCCATTTTCGTTAGGCCATGTGTGGAGTATACGTGCATTGAAGTCTCCTAATAGTATAATGGACATTTTTCTTGATTTTTCATAGCGTTAGTGTGTGCCGGTTTTCTTTTTCTAATTGATGGCTTAGTGCTCCATATAGACAGTCCTCTCTTCGGTTATTACTGATTTATTTCTCCTCTTTGCCGCCTGGCATGATTTCACTGCACTATATATACCATTATTTACTGCGTTAGAGGGGAAGCACTGTGTAAAGTTTTGGTTTGTATACCTAATTAAACACTAACTAATATTTCTTATCAATTACTGAAAATGTTCCGAGATATGTATTATTTTACAAACACATCCACTTATACTTTTTTTAACTATATTTTTTACACGTTGTCACTATTTAACTTTTATAAACTTTTATGGGTACCCATTGGTGACAGAGCATTATAAAGCAGGTTTGGTCGCCTAGACAGCAAGATAAAAAACCGCTGCCCAAGGAATCACTACTTCCACATCCACATTTTTTATCTAAGTCACTCACAACGAAAAAATTTTGTATGTGGAAATAATTGTTTATGGAACATTAATAATATAATATTTGAAATCCTCTACCCCAAAAACCCATAAAATGATACCCCACATCGGTAGCGGGGTGGAGGTGGTGATAGGGGGTGGTAGTGGGGGTGGATGAAGTAAAAAACATTTTGAGGTTTCTGGTTCTTGTACACACCCTAATTCACAATTTTTTTTTCATCCCCTTTAATAATGGGGTGGGGGTGGTAATGGGGGTGGCTAATGCCAGAATTTTTTTTGAGACCTCGGCTTCTCTTGTATATACTAAATACCAATTTTATGGACTCTTACCTGCTTGATTTACCTATTTTCCCCAAATTTACCCCCAACCCTTCGACGGAACAAGATGAAAATATAATCTAGTTCTAGATCTCGTTAAAGTACATACATGTACCAAATTTCAAGTCAATATCTCAAACGGTTCCAGAGTAAACGTGCGCACAAAAAAAGTTACAGACAGACCGACAGACAGAAATTTTTTTTCTCTCAAACTTAAAATCTCGACGTTTCGTGAGCCTATTTGAACAAAAAAAAATTTTAAAAATTTTTTTGTCGTTACTATACTTCCACTGGATGTGGAAGTAAAAAGCATCAGAAAGCTACAATTTCCATCTTTTAAATGAACCAACACTGATATATATATTGAACAAATTTTGATTTAGTGACATGTAATTCAGTGCGTCGGTATCACAGTTATGCGTTTCAAGCGCGCGCACGCATGGATCTCGCTCCGCGTTCTAACTTTACACTTGACTATTTTTTTCCGGGAAAACCGTGGCTTTAGCAATAAATTTTATTAGGACATTTTTTGGACAGTAACACGTATTTTTTTATTTTTTCCTACCTTGACATAATTTCCAAATTTTGAAAAAATTGATAAAAACATTTTTTTCCACTTTTTTTTTATGTTCTGCATCCGAGCGAAATGTAAACTTTTCAGGATATTATTCTATACACTTTCACGAACTCATTAAAAGAAATACATTCAGTTTGCAAATTTTTGTAGGTAAATACCTTCATCGACTGGTCTAAAGACTAATATCATTTTTGTAGTTTGAGGATCGAACAAGGTGGTTGTGTGTTCTAAAATGCTTAAAAAACATAATCTCTTTAGCCACGAGTTTGAAAGTAAAAATCTTTTTTTTTTTTTTTTTTTAATCGCCTTGTTTATATTAATGTCCTGGCGGAGTTTAGCCGTAGGCTATTCTGCCACTCAACCAGGACGGACGGACACACATAGACAGCATCACAACACCCATTCCCTGCGACATTGCCATCTGCCGCAGCTGAGACTCGAACTCAGGAGAGGAGAACGACTAGACCGTGTTGTCTCTCACACAACAGCAGTCTAGCCCACTGCTACCATCTCGGCAACACGAGAAAAACGCCACTACACATCCATACCCTAGCCAGGATTCGAACCCGGGACCCCGTGGTCGCAAGCCTAACACCTTAAGCTCTGCGCCACCTTGCAAGTATCAATTTTTATAATTAGTATTAATATAGGGGATCATTTCTATATTACATATTTTTATTTCAATAAATGTTCTAAATGTTTTGTAAACTCGTTTTTTTTATCTATCTACTGCTATACCCTGTGCGTAATGGCTTTGGGAAAGCGTAACAATATTATAACAGATTTTCGGATTTTCCTCTTAAACCCAAAACGGCTGAGTGCAACGCAAATTGATACGTGCATGAAACCTGGTAATGAATACTCTGCGAGCGCGTAGGAGTGTAACAATGAATGACAATAACGTAAGACAAAAGCGCGAACATACCGGATACTGGCCAATGTACTCAATGGACAGCTTCCGTCGTTTTTGTCAATGAGCCACGGCGTCCTATGATGTGATTATGACTCGCGTCATCAAGCATGCTGACATGTGTCAGTGAGGGGAGCCGCAGGAATATTAATCTGGAAGGCACCGGCCGGTGCGCTTCCAAAACTCAAAGAAACGAGGGAAATTGATAGTCACAGCGCGGCCCGCAATTCAAAAGTTTTACATGGATGTGAATAGTTTTACGGGTACGTGGAATGGAAGATTTGTCTGGCCTTCGGTGTTACGGAACTGTCTAGTAAAAATGCAACAAAATATTCTCTTTACGTGTCCTGTATGTGTATATTGTCGTACTCTCAAATCTTGTGTCAGATAGAACCCATACACTTTTATAATAGGGGAACCCACGATGCTAAATGGGGATTTACTCGAGCATCGTGGGGACCTATTGGATTTTGAAGATTAGATGGAAGAAAGAAAAAAGGATATATGATGTATATCCTTTCACCGGTGGGGGAGAGTCTACAGGCTTTCAAAAATGTAAAAAAAAACAGTCACATGGAAATACTCGAGCGCGTCAGATATTGATGGTGTATATGCCCCACGTGTCTCCGATGACGGAGGTATGTTAATCTGCCGGTTTGCATGGTGGGGGCGGCCGTACGGAAGGGTTAAAAAAAATTTACTCGAGCGCGTCAGATATTAAGAGCGGATGTTAAATGAACCCGAACGAAGCTCTCATTCAAAAGACTGACGATTCGGATGTGACGCAAGCTCGTGGCGGCTTTGTTAAAATGCAAAAAAAATCGCCATTTTGAAATACTCGAGCGCGTCAGATTTTCATACAGACGGTTCGTGCTGATCAATAATCTGACGATTATTTGGAGGGATTTGCTTAATCTGAAGGTTTGATGATTTTTTTTTTAAATCACTGAATGTGACAAATAAAATGCACGGAAAACAGCATGCAAATAAAAAACCGCTGCCCAAGGAATCACTACTTCCACATCCAGATTCTCTATCCAAGTCACTCACAACGAAAAAACTTTGTATGTGAAAATAATTCTTTATGGAACTTTAATAATATGATATTTGAAATCCTCTACCCCAAAAACCCATAAAACGATACCCCACATCGGTAGTGGGGTGGGGGTGGATGAAGTAAAAAAAATATTTTGAGGTTTCTGGTTCCTATACATACACTAAATCACAATTTTTTTTTCATCCCCTTTAATAAGGAGGTGGGGGTGGTAATGGGGGTGGCTAATGCCAAAAATTTTTTTGAGACCTTAGCTTCTCTTATATATACTAAATACCAATTTCATGGACTCTTACCTGCTTGATTTACCCATTTACCCCAAATTTACCCCAATTTACCCCCCACCCCTTCGACGGAACAAGATGAAAATATAATCTAGTTCTAGATCTCGTTAAAGTACATATGTGTACCAAATTTCAAGTCAATATCTTAAACGGTTCCAGAGTAAACGTGCGCACAAAAAAAAGTTACAGACAGACAGACCGACAGACAGACAGAAATTTTGTTTTCGCTCAAACTTAAAATCTCGACGTTTCATGACATTTTAAGCCTATTTGGACAATAAAAATTTTTAAAAATTTTTTTGTCGTTACTATACTTACACGACGTGGAAGTAAAAATAACAAATTTTGTTGAAATTTGTAAAAAAGTTTTTTATTTTATTTTCTGCACACGTAAATCTATTTCTTTTAATTATAATACATATAAACGCATATATTATAATATATATACTTTCGGTAATCTCTTTCTCTGATAAGATCACAAATGATAAATAAATAAGAGGTAAAAAAAAAAATAGGGCCGAGGTTAATAAAAAACGATATTTTTAAACTTTTTGATAGTTTTATTAATGGGTAATACATGGTGTCTACCAAATCCGGACGTGGAAATTTCCGACTTTTTCCCGGTTTTTTCCGGACTTTTTCCCAGATTTTCCTGTTTTTTTTTCCAAGCCTCAATATAACAGACTAGTACAAACAATATAGAAAAAGTAATGAACGAGAAGCAGATTTTTCTAATTATTTCAGTCATAGCTCCAAAAGTACAAGAAAAGAGAAAGCATTAATTTAAAAAATAAAAGTTTCATATCGTATGCTTTATTGGCTATAATAAAATAGATTCTAAACAGTAAATAAAAATATTTATTTAGCAAATCGACCTCACATCGGTGAAAACTTGTAAACAAATGTATCGAGTACTCAACATAAACGTAACTTATTATAAAAAATTAGTACATAAGTATACTCAAGGTGTAAACCTTTATTTCAAGACAAAAATTTAAAATAGTGAAAATATTATAAACAGTGTATTTGCAGGATCTACGTCAATCTACCATCATGAAGAAAGGGGGCCAAAGGTGATTTCTGCTCGTTCGAGGGAGGAGGAGAGGTTGGAGCTAAAAATGAATATTTTTCCCGAGAAAACGGGGGGATATGCGTTTGAACCGAATCATTTGAAAGAAAATGCTTTTCCACCCCTAGGAAGGGTAAATCAACCCCCTAGGCCTGCTGTCTGGATTCCACTTACTCTATAACCCGCCTTCCATGTTATTTCAAGTATAACCCGTCGATAAATCGCTCCCCAGGCCCGTTTATATATAAAAACATAAGGGGATCCATAACAGGGGTGGTTTTTGGCCGCATCAGGGGGTTGCGGCGGTCAAAAACTTCTCCCACCACTTCCATCGTGTTCAGCACCTTCGAAAACGGGGGAGGAAAGTAATCTCGTCTTTGCACGAAATATGTACACTATTTTTGCCTTCATTACATAGACTACTAAACTTTATTGACGATATTTGTTACTTCGGCTTGTGGAAATCGGCAGATTATATTTTTCCCGTTATCATTGAATTATTTCATTCAAAATAAAAAAAAATCTACCGCGCTCGAGAATGTCGAGATGACGTTTTTTTTTGCAAATTTGTGACCTTCCCACTCCCTTACGTCACGCTTAAGTCGTCAGATTATTGAAATGCACACTTTTCAGCACGTAATTAACCCGTCATACCTTAATCTGACGAGCTCGAGTATTTCCAACTATCGATTTTTTTTTACTATTCTGATCGGCTGCCTACACGCGCGGCCCTATATAGAGGACTTAGATATAGTGGAGGTACTCAACAGGGTGCAAGGTATCTCCCATATGTTAATCTGCCGCGCTTCAGTAAATCCCAAAATCCCCTATTGAGCTCCATTATTATTACTGGAGCGCATCCGCCGAGAAAAAGATAAGTTATGAAATCAACTTTACTTTTTTTTTTTTTTTTTGACAATTTGGTTACACGCATTCTCTTTTATTATGTTATCAAGTTAGTTCAGCTTAATCGCACGGGGTGGGGGAGGAATTCGCATTTAAATTTCGCAAAAACACGTTTTTTCACAATAACTTCGTTATTATTGACTTGACGAAAAAAAAAGTTGAATCAAAAATTGAAGATCTTGCGGAAGCACATAATCTGGTTCAAATCGGACGGTAACTTTTTGTGGAATTTTTGTTTGAAAATACGCGTTTTTTTGCCGTAGCATTAATATACAAAAAAGTAATTCCTTAATTTTTTCACGAGAAGGAGTTAGGGGGATGAGATTTTTTTGAGGTAGGTAAAATAAATAAGAATTGATGGAGCCGGAGGATGGGTGTGGTGGGCCAATTAGGGAGGGGGAGGAGTAGGGAAAGGAAAATTATTCAACCCCCTATAACTTTTTTCCCTGTCGTGCGATTTTGAAAAACCAAAATGGAATTTGTTCGCTATTACCACTAGTATTTGAATGATTATTTTTAAAAAAAATTTTTCAAATAAACAAACTTGTGGGATGGGAAAAACTTTTTGCATTTTTTTTTCATATGCGGTTTTGAGTACGGAGGACTAAGAGATTTTTTTTACAGGTAAGTGAGGATTTGTTTGTCTTTAATTCAACAAAAATATATTGCAATCCAAACAACAAGAAGGGAAGGTGGAGGCGCATTATGCGTTTGCAGGAATAAAGGGTTAAGGAAAAGGGATAGGGACTTTCGACCTTGATATTAGGCAATATAAATCTTTTTTCCATCTTAGTATTTTATTAGTTATATAATCATATAATTTTTACTTTCCCTCCCTAATTGGCCCACCACCCCCATCCTCTGGCTCCATCAATTCTTATCTATTTCACCTACCTCAAAAAAATCTCACCCCTCTAACTCCTCTTTTTCGTGAAAAAATTAAGGAATTACGTTTTTGTATATTAGTGTTACGGCAAAAAACGCGTATGATAAAAAAAAACCGCTGCCCAAGGAATCACTACTTCCACATCCAATTCTCTACCCAAGTCACTCACAACGAAAAAACTTTGTATGTGGAAATAATTGTTTATGGAACTTTAATAATATAGTATTTGAAATCCTCTACCCCAAAAACCCATAAAACGATACCCCACATCGGTAGTGGGGTGGGGGTTGTGATAGGGGGGTGGTAGTGGGGGTGGATGAAGTAAAAAAATGTTTTGAGGTTTCTGGTTCTTGTACATACACTAAATCATATTTTTTTTTCATCCCCTTTAATAAGGGGGTGGGGGGTTGGTAATGGGGGGTGGCTAATGCCAAAAATTTTTTGAGACCTTAGCTTTTCTTGTATATACTAAATACCAATTTTATGGACTCTTACCTGCTTGATTTACACATTTACCCCAAACTTACCCCAATTTACCCCCCAACCCTTCGGCGGAACAAGATGAAAATATAATCTAGTTCTAGATCTCGTTAAAGTACATATGTGTACCAAATTTCAATATCTCAAACGGTTCCAGAGTAAACGTGCGCACAAAAAAAAGTTACAGACAGACCGACAGACAGACAGACAGAAATTTTTTTTCGCTCAAACCTTAAATCTCGACGTTTCATGACATTTTAAGCCTATTTGAACAATAAAAATTTTTTAAAATTTTTTTGTCGTTACTATACTTCCACTGGATGTGGAAGTAAAAAATTAACGAAAAGTGACCGTTCCTTTTAAAATTTACCAGAATATGTGCTTCCGCGGGATCTTCAATTTTTAGTTTAACTTTTTTTTCGTCAAGTCAATAAGAACAAAGTTATCGTGGTCACAATTTTCTTTTGGCATAAGCCACCCCCCACCCCACTCTCGCTCCCACCCCATTATTAAAGAGGCTGAAAAAAATAAAATTATGATTTAGTGTGTGTTCAAGAACAAAAGGCCTCAAAATTTGTTATGACATCAGCCTAGCTGAAAATAAAAAAAATGTGTAGGTCATCCAATTAAAAAAAAAAATGCTGATGACCTTATATCTCAAAAATATAATGACTGTTGAAAATCAGGTACATCACTGAACAGACTAAAAGACCTACAGACAATGGGGAACTTGCCCATTTTTTAAATGTCATTAAAGTCTGTGTTAATGTATAAAAACACGCCACACCGAATATCAGTTCTTAAATCGCAGTACTTACTTTGCAATAAATAATTAAAATTGAAATCCTCGCGAAAAGCACTGTGACGTCACTGCGTGAAAACTAGTTTCGCGTGGTGTCCCTCAGACTGGGCGGCGGTTGGCTTTGAGACTAACTTGCAACACCTCCTAACCTAACTTTAGTGTTTACGTTTGCTTGTGTGAAAACGTTGTTTTGTATATTCACGTGTGCTATTCGACTTTTTTTTGAAGATTTTGTTTAGTTTATGATTCTGTTTTGTGTTGAGAAATGGAAAATACTTACTATAAACACTGTATGGATGAAGTAAAAAAATATTTTGAGGTTTCTGGTTCTTGTACATACACTAAATCACATTTTTTTTCATCCCCTTTAATAAGGGGTGGGGTGATAATGGTAATGCCAAAAATTTTTTTTAGACCCTAGCTTCTCTTGTACATACTAAATATCAATTTTATCGACTCTTACCGGCTTGATTTACCCATTTACCCCAAATTTACCCCAATTTACCCCCCAAACCTTCGTCGGAACGACATGAAAATATAATCTAGTTCCAGATCTCGTTAAAGTACATACGTGTACCAAATCAATATAGTCAATATCTTAAACGGTTCCAGACAGACAGACCGACAGACAGACAAGACAGAAATTTTTTTTCGCTCAAACTTAAAATCTCGACGTTTCATGACATTTTAAGCCTATTTGAGCAATAAAAATTTTTAAAAATTTGTTGTTACTATACTTCCACTGGATGTGGAAGTAAACAAGCTAAAAACGTACTCTTCGCCTGTTCACTGAACTTTTTATATAATTGTTATACATTCTATAGGATACTCTTCGCAGTAAATAATGTTAGTTTTTAGACATTTTCAATTTTATAGTACGAACTTAGTTGGTAAAATACTTAGTGTGAAATAAAGTAAAAATAAAAAAAACCATACCAAACCCCCATTTTGGTTTCGAACCCGGGATCCTTGGATTCCGAGTCAAAAGAGTAAGAACTACACCACCACCTTACACGTAGAAAATGTAAATTTTTACATTATAAGATACGAGCTAAAATCATATTTTCACGGTTGTATATTACATTATGAAATGTATATTTGTAAAATATATAAATATTTAGATATTAAAATGAAATATCATTCCACCAGATTTCTATTCAATTACAAAAACACAAAAATCAAAAAATTTTTTTTTCAAATTTAAATCATTAATAACATTTTTATTTACCGATCGATTTTGTTCAAAAACAATGGGGTTCTTCCTCTAGCTAACAATAACTTACTGTCCAAATTTCAATACAATCGGATTTTTCTTTCTTGAGTCATCGTGCATCGACTGGGTAAAATTAGGCAGATTTTAATCGCTTATATTTCTAGAAGATTTTTTTTTTAATTTAACGGAGTTTTTAATGATGTTAGTTTACGATTTTGAGTATTTTAATTAAATTTTATTCCTTATTGTAGGAAGGCTATTTTTTCAATCCACTTAAATTTGTCCAACCCTGTATAAATATTCATGCTACAGAAAGCACACAAATCTAAAGCTAACAAATACATTCGGCATAATTCACCTAGAAATGCAGTAACTCTACTGGTGGATTCTTCCCAGATCGTTAAACTACCCGGAAACGGTGACTAATTAGACACACAGTAGGTAAAACACTTAGAGCGTTATCTAAATTCACCATAATCGGCAAAATATACACATTAACACCGGTAAATCTCCAGCGTACACGCTTTACCGGTTTGGTATAAAGTTAACAAACCGCCCACAGTAATGACATTTTTCGAATTTTTTCCCTCCCAAGTGACAACCAATAAATAACTCAGTCGAATCGGACCTTTATGATATTTTAGTTTGGGAAATCAAGAGGGCGCCGACAAAGTGATCACAACAGTGGGCCAGTTTAGGCCTGTGAAAGACATATTTTTCAAAAGCATTGTTAGCGTGAGGCTGTGGACGTAGGGTAGAGGGGTGTCGGTCGAATCGAGTCCCGTCAGGGTGAGTTGTCACTGTGTGTGGCGCTTTGGACTGTCCGCACTAATTTCTGCTTCTTTATGCCGTTGAATTTATAGAGTAGACGTCGCTTATTGTCCCCGATTTGGTGTCGGATAAGGTTGATAGGGATTTTTTTAAATACAATCACAAATGTTTATTAATTATACTGTCAAATTTTCATGGGTGAAAGGGAAGTCGCAGTTGTTGAGATTTAATAACAAATGTAAAACTCTGCGTCATACAGGTGTGTATGAAAACAGAACAATCAATACGAATTTAATATCAATAAATTTGGTAGATAGATTTATTAGAATAGAATAAAATAAATTTATTCACCATAAATCTTGTTATAGAAACAATATCGGTTTTGTCAGCAAAACTCGCATAAAATATAAAAACCAATTAATATAATATACAACGTGATATACCATGACATGCGAAAAATTTAACAATACGTTATCCCCACCGAAAGGAGTTAAAAAAAAGAAAAATTAAAAAAAAATGACCAAAAAAATTACCTTATTTTTTTGTAGCGCCACCAATGACTTTAACCAATCTGACGTAATGCGGTACAACATATCACTTTATCAGACTTGGGATTGACACTATTAACAGCAAAGCTGGATAGGGTAGAAGTGACTTTTTGGTTTTAAAAGACATTGATGCCAGTCAACTCTGCAATAACAAGAGATATTTACGTAAATCCGTCAATAACACGCCGGTGTCCTGATTGTTCGACAGAAAGCAAAAAACGCAGCACTTTGATCTGTGCTTTGACCGCACTCGTCGGCTTCAGTTTTTTTGCCAATTAAGGAAATGTAAACAACTCCAATATGTTCTTTCAGAAGTAAGTTCGTCGCCCTAATACTGACCTACTCAACATCAGTAGTGTATCTTCTCAAATTTACTAATAATTTAATATACTAAATTACCTCAGAGCACTCTAAAATTTTGCAGGGGCTTTCCCACATTGAAGACTAGTACACCATTTTATTTTCCGCATATCATGGTAGATCACGCTGTATATGTCATATGTTACAAAAATTTTATAAAACAAGACTACAAAAATATATAATAAAAAAGAAAACATAAAAAACAAACTAACACATATAAAGGTAAAGCTATTCCCCATTACCTATAAAAAAAACTCGGTCATATTATAAAAACAATGTTCATTCAAAAACATTTTTAGTTTGCTTCTGAACAATCTAAAAGAATTTTGTGACCTTATTTCTATAGGAAGTTTATTATATACGGGGTGTCCCGAATTGCATAGGCCAAACTTCACTGAGTAATACAACTTTTCAAAATAAGAAAAAAAGTTCCTATAAACATGGGTCGGGAAGTGCTTAGTTTCCGAGATAAAGGGTGTTCGAGTAATTCTCCTGAAAATGTTTTTTTATGAATATTTTCGAAACGTCTAAAGATAAACAAATGATAATTTACACAGGAATTTAATTTTTTATGCTTTTTGAGACAAAATGACAACTATGTACGAAAATCATTCAGGAGCGGGTGAAACTGGGGGGGCCTAGGTACAATTTAGCCCCAACTTTATTGTGTGACACTTTTACATTAATTTATGAGCAGAACTTAACTCAACAAAAAGTGTGTTTTGTCTCTAAAATTATCAGTTTTTGAGTAAATCTTATCTGAACTTTATTCGGGAATAGTTTTTTATGAATATTTTAGCACAACAGAAAAAACAATGATAGTAAAACAAAATTTGATTACATCATTTTTTATTAGACAACAATGAATTAGATTAAAGTAAGGTAAATTACAAATTACTAGAGTTGTTCAAAGTGCATTCCGCCAGCATCAACACATTTCTGACATCTGCGCCATACAGAGTGTGTAGCTTTACGAATGAAATCAGGATTAGCCCGCAAATTTTCACATTCTTCGAGAATTCTTTCTATTAACTCTTCTCTTGTGTAGACTTTGTCCTTTAAATAGCCCCGGACAAAAAAATCAACTGGAGTTAAATCCGGTGAACGGGGTGGCCAGGCTCTTGCACCTAATCGACCAATCCACCGTTCAGGATAATTACAAACGGTTCTTAACACCAAAATGTGCAGGAGCTCCGTCCATTTGAAACCAGCATTCATTTGTTAAATTAAGAGGAATATCCTCGAGACATTGAAAAAAATGGTTATTTAAAAAATCATTAAATAATGGTCCATTTAAACGGGGAGGAAGGATGTGGGGCTCACAAAAAGTCCCGTTTATAACACCACACCATACATTAACGCTAAACTCCCGTTGAAATGTCCTAGGGCGAATTATATGAGGATTCCGATGAGCCCAGATTTTTACATTATTAAAATTAACCGATCCATTACGGTTAAAGGTAGCATCATCAGTCCAAATAATTTTACTTCCGAAATCGGGATCTTGTTCCATGAAAACTGATACGCCTTTCGGGATCACCTGGTTGAAGGCTTTGGACTGGCTGCATTCGAAAAGCTTTTCTGTGTCTTTTTTCAGAATCCGAAAAACATTGTTTTTGGAAACATGCACAGCTTGCGCACGCAGCTGTTGGACCGCTCTGCTGACACTTAATTTATTATTATTGTTAAATTTGGCCAAAATTATGTTTTTAAATCGCCCATTTCGCTGTTCTTCATTTCTTGGACCTCTTTTAAGTCCAACATTTCTAAATTCCAGGTGGGTTCGAATAAAAACATCTTTAGATGGTTTCCTTCTATTAGGAAATCTTCTGCGATATTCGCGTACCGCGGCATTCGCGTTTCCATTACAATATCCATAAATAAAATGAATATTCGCGTACTCCACATTACTAAACATGACCATTTTTCAATTTTCAATAGAACACTTTTTCCAAAAGGAAATAATAAAACTACAGAACAATGAACTACAGAAAACACAAAAAACAACATCATCATTATTGTCATTCTGGCATTGCATGCTAGATTATTTTTCATTTGTTACAAACATTACAATCATGGCACACTCCTGCATACCAGGAATGCTGGTAATAATTAATAAAGTTCAGATAAGATTTACTCAAAAATTGATAATTTTAGAGAAAAAACACAAGAGACTTTTTTTGTGTAGAAAACTTCAAATTTTTTAGTTCTGCACATAAATTAATGTAAAAGTGTCACACAATAAAGTTGGGGCTAAATTATACCCAGGCCCCCCCAGTTTCACCCGCTCCTGAATGATTTTCGTACATAGTTGTCATTTTGTCTTAAAAAGCATAAAAAGCTAAATTCCTGTGTAAATTATCATTTGTTTATCTTTAGACGTTTCGAAAATATTCATAAAAAACATTTTCAGGAGAATTACTTGAACACCCTGTATCTCGAAAACTAAGCACTTCCCGACCCATGTTTATAAGAACTTTTTTTCTTATATTGAAAAGTTGTATGACTTAGTGAAGTTTGGCCTATGCAATTCGGGACACCCTGTATATAACTACCAGTACAGTGGGGTGATTTTTTATATTTGCTAAAGTTGAAAATATTTATGTGTGTTGTCCCCGCACTTCTGGTGTGGTAGCTGTGTGTATGTCACTATTTGTTTTAAATTTATTTAGGTCTTTGAGTCATATTTTTTTGTCTTAAATGTATCTCTGCATGATTCTCTATGGTTCAAACCAAACAGAATCCGAATAATTCTCTTTTGCATTACAAAAACTCTACTCGCCTCAGCTAACTGACCCCCAAGATTTTGGGTTTTGGACGATATTTCTTCTCTCTCTGTGCGGCTACTTGCCAACTTAGGATGGTTGACTAGTACCTTCTCGTATTTTTCCTTGAATTTTAAAAGAAGTAAGCTCGAAGATGCTTCTCGAGTGGCATTTAAAATGTCTTCAGAACAATTTTCTAAATTGTTTTCAGTAGCAAGACTCATTTTTATAATTAATATATAACTTAGAATCAATTCGACTCACAAAAATTATACTTAATTGTTATTATATAAATAAACAAAGCCGTGTCAGGTACTAGGTTTCGGAAATTCTACACAAGTACCTACTATGAATTTTTTTAAATTTCAAACTTTGTAATGCTTTTATATCTATCACTATTTGCTTATAATTACCTACTACACAAAACGCGAAAAAATAGTATAAACAAATCTCGTAAGAAAAGCAATTTTACTAAACTCATATAGGTTTTGAGTTACTCAAAAACTATATTCGTTTAGTAAAACTTTGCTTTTCTAAACTTGTTGTTTAATGTACTATTATTGGCACATAACCAACAGCGTTATCGCCGTCATTTTGTCAGGCTGACCTAAAAGTCAGATAAATTCGGTAGACTTTATTAAAGTAGATATCTATCTAGTTAACCTACCCTGTAATTTCATTTTAGCACTTATGTAATCTTTATTATTATTAAAATATTTAGCCATAACGTATCAATTTTCTAGGGAACACATATTTTTATGTATAAAAAAACAACAGAATCAAATTAGTTAAATAACGTAAAATAACATCACACCAGCACAGAGTACAACGAAACCTCTTAAATTGAATATAACCACTTAACTCAGAACCAGTGGAGTGATGTGACTTCATCCGCGCCGTCGGCCGTTTCAAATATGTTACGAATTGGAAATCAAATTTTTCACTATATACTTAAAAGGTTAAATACTTACGGAAAATGCAAAAATAAATTATAAAGTAAATATCACAAAAATGAGCCCATTCAGTACCAGGGATATGTTTAACTGTTTTATGCACGAGTGTAAAGCGATATAAAACAATAATTAACTTCCCAGCGAAAATTATTTGTTATAACGTCTGTACGTCTTTTATATATATTTAATGCACATAGACGTAATAAAATGAATAACCCACCTTTAATTATGTTTTGCACTGCGATACATCTGCCCTCTCTGCCCCTTATTTAATTGGCTTTTTATCCATTTTGCTCTTCATACCAACGATACATTCCCCTGTTAATTATCCACATGTTCTAATTAGTTTCTTTTGTGCCGTAATTATTATCATTACTCCAGCAATTAAATTTGTAAAAATGGCGCATCTACTCGTAATTATTGCCTTGATAACTAAGCGGGTTATTTTCGTACTAACGAGAGAAGTTTTAACAAAACCATTAACTGCATGAATGTGAATGTCAATATCATGGCCTTTCAAATTGAAATCATTTAAGACATTTGTATAATTGATTTGATTGCCATTGAAACAAGTACGTGTAATATGTTCACTACGGCGTTGCGAAATTGTTGTTCCTCGTCAGTTCAAAGAAAGATGCCAATTTTGGGCCCAATGCGCCCACCTTAGAAAAGTGTACTATTTTATGTTTTTTAGCATGCTGATTACAAATATGACCTTCAATTTGCCGAAAATTGAGCGGAAAAGGACTAGAGCATTATTAACTGATATCACAGTCACCCAAAAAAAATGGTCTGGCCTGCGGACCAGACCAGTGTATCCTTATGTATTTGGATCCGCTGAAACCGAATCCGAGGTCAAAATTATCAGATTACTTCTTTTTTCGCCCCTAACACCAAAAAAACACCCTCCAAAAAAGTGGTCTGGCATGCGGACCTTACCAGCGTATCCTTATGTATATGGACCTTCTGAAACCCAATCCGAAGTCAGAATTGTCAGATTCCCTCGTTTTTCACCCTCAATCCCAAAAAACACCCCCAAAACAAACAAAAAACAGTGGTCTGGCGTGTGGACTAGATCAACGTATCCTTCTGTAACTGTGTAAATAAGTTCTTAAATATATTGCACGATAAATTAGACAATCACCATCAAGGCATTGGTATATTTCTTGATTTGAGTAAAGCGTTTGACTTAGTAAACCATGATATACTCTTAAATAAAATGAGTAGATACGGTGTTAGAGGACAGGCATTAAAGTTGTTTCAAAGTTATTTGGAAAATCGATCTCATTATGTGAATATTGGTCATGTAAACTCCGAATCCCTTATCACACAAATAGGCGTACCTCAGGGATCCGTTTTAGGACCTTTATTATTTAATATTTATATTAACGACCTCAATGCAGATAACATTTTAATGTTAGCAGATGATACGTCGATTATTAGTGGTAACAAAGACCTTAAAACCAGTGTAGGTTACTGTAATAAGCAATGGCAAGATATTTACACTTGGCTCAAAAAAACAAATTATTAAAATTTTTTTACCTCAGTTCTGCTCCATTAATTGGAAAGAGAAGGTGAATACCTAAATAAGGGGAATTTTTTAAAGAAAATGTTGTTTAGTGATGAGGTTACGTTCACAAGTGGAGCGAATAACTCTCAGAATACAAGGCATTGGGCAGAAGTACATCCAAGCTGAGTGATAAATTGCAAAATGCGGTACTCGCAAAAAATAAATCTCTGATGAGACATATTAAATAATAGAATAATTAGCTCAACTTTTCTATGACGAAAAGAACAGACAATTATTTTTGGACTTCTTTAGGAATGATTTTTCCAAGGCTCTGGATGAACTACCAACAGCCGAAATCTATTCTTTCAATTAGACGGCTGTCTTATCCACAATGCCAGGATTGTGAGAATTTGGTTGGAAGAAAATTTTCCTAACCGGTGGTTAGGGCGAATTTTTTTATTTATTTATTTATTTATTTATTTATTTATTTATTTATTTATTAATTTATTTATTTATATAGTTACACCACCCCACAGTAAAAATCAATTACGTGGTGGGGAAAAAACACAATAATTTGTACCTAATGGTAAAAAATATACAAACAGACAAAAAGGGAAAAGAACCGATTATAAACATGCATAATACACTAACAGATTAAAAGCATATGTGTGCTGAAACAACCAATCAGAACAGAATTACATTGATAAGATCCCTTAGGAATTTTTTTCACTTATGTCATCCAGTTTGACAGTAATGACAGTTCAATAATTTAAAATTTATTTTTTGACAATGTCGATTTGGAACTGCAAATAACGATTTAATGAATATAATAATGGAGGAAAACACATAAAATAATACATAATACCTAATCTACATTTAATTTTACAAATTGCTCTTTTAATAATTGTATTTTTAATAAATACTTTTGAACAAATAAATAAAATAAATTGCTAAAAATTTTCTATGCGAATACCCCTCGAACGTTGATAAATAGCTCATAATTTTATCACAACTTCCTCAAGCACGTTGCTTTTAGTTAATATTACCAAGCAAGTGCTTCCGGAAACTGTGATAAAATTATTTCGTATTATCAACGTCCTTGGGATATTATAGCTGAAAAGATACACTTAATATTTGAAATACTCGAGTAAAATATATCAAGCTGTCCTTCAATAGACATGTACGTGTTACACATAAAAAACCGCTGCCCAAGGAATCACTACTTCCACATCCAGATTTTTTATCCAAGTCACAACGAAAAAATTTTGTATGTGGAAATAATTGTTTATGGAACTTTAATAAATCCTCTACCCCAAAAACCCATAAAACGATACCCCACATCGGTAGTGGGGTGGGGGTGATGATAGGGGGCGGTAGTGGGGGTGGATGAAGTAAAAAAATATTTTGAGGTCCTTGTACACACACTAACTCACATTTTTTTTCATCCCCTTTAATAATGGGGTGGGGGTGGTAATGGGGGTGGTTAATGCCAAAAATTTTTTGCAACCTTAGCTTTTCTTGTATATACCAAATACCAATTTTATGGACTCTTACCTGCTTGATTTACCTATTTACCCCAAATTGACCCCAATTTACCCCCAACCCTTCGACGGAACAGGATGAAAATATAATCTAGTTCCAGATCTCATTAAAGTACATATGTGTACCAAATTTCAAGTCAATATCTTAAATAACCCGTACTTTATACTCCCCAACTTTGCCAGATTTGGAAAAAGTTGGAAATTTGAGATGCAAGTTGGCAATTTCTATCGAAAATTTTTTTGTTAGATTTTCTCCCCTCCTCCCCCCGCTCGTCAATATTTATTTCGGCGGAACTTGGGAACTTGGCAAAAGTTGGGTAATAGTTGGAAATTAGAGATGTAAGTTGGCAATTTCTATTTATTTATTTTTTTAATTTCATCCCCCCCCCCCCTGCTCATCAATTTTTATTTTGGGTGAAAGTCGGAAATTTGAGACGTAAGTTGGCAATTTCTATTGAACATTTTTTTTTCAGAATTTCTCTCCACCGATCATCAATTTTTTGGCAAATTTGGAAAAATAACCCCCCAAAAAAGTTGGCTCGCTACGACTCTGGATTTAATAATTCAATGTCATCAAAAACACTTGAATTTCTAATCACAAAACCCAAACTTTTATAAGCATAGATTACATTTTCTATATGTTAATTTAATAAAATTTAGTTTCGAGTCGAACAGAACTCCCAAGTCATTGAACTCATCTGATCTATTCAATACGGTATCGTTCAACTCATAATCAAATAACAGTGGATTATTCTTCCTGCTGAAAGACAGAACGCTACATTTGGATATGTTTAAAGGCAGATTATTTAGAAGACACCCTTCATTGACATCATTTAAATTACTTTGGAATAACACACAATCCTCGTCGGTATTAACAGTATAGTACAATTTCATCAACATATAGCAGGCAGTTGACATTAACACAAGTCACTAAATCGTTAATAAATAAAATAAATAATTGAGGTCCCGTACTGAGCCTTGGGGCACTCCGGAAATAGCTAGAAATTGATCAGATTTAAAGTCACGGTATTCTACGTATTGGCTCCTTCCAGTTAAAAAAATGACAGCAGGGAAGTTAGCAAGTCCGAAAAACCGAGTACTTTAAGTTTATGAAGGAAAATGCCGTGGTCAAGCATGTCAAAAGCTTTGGAGAAATCAGTGTATATAACGCCAACTTGTTTGCCCACATCGATAGTCTCAGAAATAAATTGTGTGACAGTGAATACATTTGTAACTGTTGACCTACCCTTTAGAAAGCCATGTTGAGGTATACTGATCTGCACTTGCACATTATTATTTTGGTCATAATAGGTTAGTAGAATTTCCACTCAGATTCCCAGACCTAACCCCTAAATTTTTCTATGGAGAATTACTAAAGAAAAAGTTTACAAAACCCAACTAACCAATAGAAAAGAACTACGTGAAAAGGATAAGACAGACTTCGCAAATTAGACGAGAACGGTTAACTAAAGTTATGGAAGACATTAGAAAACGATACTGCACGTTTTTTTTCGGCGGCTAACATCGAATGTTTGTGTAAAAATTAATTATACATATGACTGCTTTAATTATAGAAACCTCCACAATTCCTCTATTAGTTTATAGTTGCGCCCAACATGGGGCATATAGCACATGCTGACCATCCATTTTATATCTGCATTATTGTCGGCGTCCACAAAGCAAAGATCAGAGCCTTATCGAATCCAAGCTACCTATGCTTTCCATAAGTCGCCTCCGATTTTAATTTAATGGTGAGTGTTTATTTTAATTTACGTTAGATAATGAGGAGATATTGATTCCTTTGTTATGGTTCTGGTCGAATAATGGTGACGATGATGAGCCCGTCACGGTGCCTGTGTGTATTTTCTCTTACTCGCAGGTCGGTTACATGGGAGAACGAGAGCCACCTGACATGGGGCACGCGTCGCCACCTGGCTCAAATTATTACTGTCGCCTTTCGGTTACATGTTGATAAAATTATTAGACTTGTGAAGAGTTTGGTTCTAGGGGCTGGCGAATGCCACTCGAGGAACCAGTTTAACATACTTTCATCTTGTCAGTTCGTTTTTCAAAAAGGCACATCTATAAAATCAGCAATAGTTAATGTTTTAATATCTCTTCATGAAAGTTTGAATAGTAAAAATAAATGTATCAGTATATTTTTAGAACTAGTAAAGCATTTGATCTTGTTAATTATGAACTCCTGCTTGATAAGTTGTATATGTATAGTTTAAGAGGTAAAGTAAAGGACTGGATTAGTTCGTATCTCTTTTAAAGGAGCCAAGTAATTGAGATTCATGGTTGCAGGTCAAATAAACTGACTGTGTGCCCCAAGGTTCAGTCCTTGGGCCATTGATATTCATTATTTTTATAAATGATTCAGAAAATATCGTTAATTAAAGTAGCTTGACATTGTTCGCTGACAATTCTTTGTTCAGGTCCATCTCAATATGATGTTATTTTACATAGTCAAAATATTTTAAATGTATTTGTTCATTTGTTGAGTGATTTAATGAAATCAACTTATTACTTCCACATCCAGTAGAAGTATAGTAACGACAAAACATTTTTTTAAAATTTTTATTGTTCAAATAGACTTAGAATGTCATGAAACGTCGAGATTTCAAGTTTAAGCGAAAAAAATGTGTGTCTGTCTGTCGGTCTGTAACTTATTTTGTGCGCACGTTTACTCTGGAACCGTTTGAGATATTGAGTTGAAATTTGGTACACATATGTACTTTAACGAGATTTAGAACTAGATTATATTTTCATCTTGTTCCGACGGGGGGAAAACCATTATTAAAGGGGATGAAAAAAAAATGTGATTTAGTGTGTGAACAAGAACGAGAAACCTCAAAATATTTTTTTACTTTATCCACCCCCTGTCACCACCCCCACCCCACCACCGATGTGGGGTATCGTTTTATGGGTTTTTGGGGTAGAGGATTTCAAATATTATATTATTAAAGTTCCATAAACAATTATTTCCAGATACAAAATTTTTTCGTTGTGTGACTTGGATAGAAAATCCGCATGTGGAAGTAGTGATTCCTTGGGCAGCGGTTTTTTTGAACATTTCAAAGATAGAATGTATATTGTTTAAGTCAAGATATGCTCCAGTAACCAAGAGTCACTTAATTAAAATTAATGAAACATCTGTAACATAAGCACACACTGTAAAGTTTATATAGGTATATATATTAATCAGTTTTTAAATTAAGATGATAATATACGAGATCTGTGTTTAAAATTGTCATGTGTGCTACGTTTTATAATGACTTGAATTTTTATTTCCACATCCAGTGGAAGTATATGTAAACGACAAAAAAATTTTAAAAAAATTTTATTGTTCAAATAGGCTTAGAATGTCATGAAATGTCGAGATTTTAAGTTTGAGCGAAAAAAAACTTCTATCTGTCTGTAACTTTTTTTGTGCGCACGTTTACTCTGGAAACGTTTAAGACATTGACTTGAAATTTGGTACGCATATGTACTTTACCGAGATCTAGAACTAGATTATATTTTCATCTTGTTCCGTCGAAGGGTTGGGGGGTAAACTGGGGTAAATTTGGGGTAAATACGTAAATCAAGCAGGTAAGAGTCCATAAAATTGGTATTTAGTATATACAAGAGAAGCTAAGGTCTCAAAAAATGTTTGGCATTAGCCACCCCCATTACCACCCCCACCCCCATTATTAAAGGGGATAAAAAAAAAATTGATTTAGTGTGTGTACAAAAACCAGAAATCTCAAAATATTTTTTACTTCATCCACCCCCACTACCACTACCACCCCCCATCACTATCCCCACCCCACTACCGATGTGGGGTATCGTTTTATGGGTTTTTGAGGTAGAGGATTTCAAATATTATATTATTAAAGTTCCATAAACAATTATTTCCACATGCAAATTTTTTTCGTTGTGAGTGACTTGGATAAAAAATCTGGATGTGGAAGTAGTGATTCCTTGGGCAGCGGTTTTTAACTATCAACCAAATATCATTAACTTATTACCATGCACATTTTTGTTCTAGAATAACTTACAGCATCTTATTTTGTGGAACTGCAAATTTCCGGATTAATGTCTTAAGAATTAGTACAGTTAAATTGATTATTTCCAGCAATAAAAACTTAAGTAAGCCATGAAAACAAATGTTATTACGGGTGTCAATTAATTTAATTTGATTTATTTATTTAATTTTTTTAAATTTGCCTTATTAAAAAAATAATTATGTTGTTGTAAAATCAATTTATTCATACTAGTACAACATATTATTATGAACAAAAAATGAAGAATATTTTTTTTTCATTTGAGAATCCGTTTTGCAGATAAAAATTATTTTTAGTTGAAAAAATTGTTTTTTTGACGGCGCCTGTCTCAAACACCTTTGAACCTACTACGATGTAATCTTGTACAAATGGGTTTCTAAAGGTGCTGATTAAGAATATCTAATTAGTTTTTTTGCAAAAAAATTGCTTGCTTATACTTTTTTTTTTGAAAATCGACCTCTTTTTTCCATCCTAGAATCGGACGCCTTTGGCTAAAATAGAATGTGGTTACGTCTAAAGACTCACTTTATATGTATATAGTCACCACCAAAATTTCAAAATATTCGGATATCAGATGAGCGAGATATGAGGGTGGCTCCATGAAAAGTGCGACACACTGTATAAACCCAATAAGTTTTTGTCCACATAAACTATTTGTCTGAACAAAATAAACCAACTACATAATATTATTAAATTCTAGACAACAAACAAATAAGGATTTTAAATATCAGACTGCCATGTACAGTTTACTTCTAAAATGTACTGTGAAACAGGAATTTATACAGCAAGGTGAATTGAATATTATTTAGTTTAAAACTTTTAATACATAACATGCGTTGAACAACGTAATACAAATTGTAATACCTACGCTGTAGAAATATTGCAAATTTACCTACCTACGCAGTGGCGTAACTAGGATGAGCCCCATGTGCAAGATCATCTGGTTGCCCTCCTTAAACTTTATAAAACACATAAGTTTCGTTAAAATAAAATAATTCTGTTTATTAAACATAAAATAAAAAACATTTTTTTTTCAATGTATAGCTCCTAGAGGCCCTCTAAGTTCTGAGACCCGTGTCCGCCGCATTCCATAGTTTCGTCACTGTACCTGCGAACGTGGGACAACTTATAAGACCGAAACAAAAATAACGAATGGGTATGAAGCCACGGACTGCAACCTCGCCAGTGCATTCGATAGGATTGCGAAGGATACAGTAGAAATGGCTCGGAATTTTATAGTCGACGGTGATATTTAAAATCATTCACTTCAATGTACAACACAAGCCTTTAATTCGTCCACAACTGCAAATATTTGGCGAATGCTCTAATTGTTTAAAAAAACATGAAGGTTATAATGCTTTTATCCCCCTGTTCGCTTTTGAATTAGGATCCGATTCGAAATCGAGTTATTTGACTTCCATCTAATCCGTGTAATAATAATAGAGAACAACGCACGGCGAGCAGTGAATGGACGCAGGATCACCTGGACTTCCGTCGGAAGTGGAATTACTATGCGGCTGGGCACTCACTGGAACTAAATGGAATTTTAATTCAGCAGTTCTTAATATCAAAACAATCATTCATTATTTTAATGACATAAGTATTGTAATCGCGAATACACGGAGCGATCCATTGTTTCGTTTCGTCCTTCCACCCGGACGACGCCAGATGTAAATCCTTTTTGCCATTTCAGTCATGCCTCCTAAAGACATACCATAGGATATCTAAAAATAGCACGGGATATTATTTTTAAATTGTCTTTAAAGCGATTGTTTAACGTTTTATTATAAACTCAGTGTTTTGGAAACAACGATAGTCTAAGTGCCCGCGTACATAAATGCAATTTATACATATCCTTATATAACTTCCTGTATGGCATAATTGCGTTTAGTCTATCAGTTTTTTCCTCTGCGAAAATTTTCGTAAACGCGGCGTTCCTCCTCGGCACGAAAAAGACGATTTCCACACGTCGGAAAATCGGCAATATATTTTGTCCGACAATTCGAAAATTGAATTCTACATATTTTTATTAAGCAATTTTGAAAAAATCAGCTAGTTATCAATAAATGTTTTAAAGTTATGTTATGTTATGTTTAGGGTGGTAGACACCCTTAACGTTCCAAAATTTTTGTCGGACAGTTTGTAGAAATATATATGTAGAATCCAATTCTCAAATTGTCCGACAAAATATATTTGCCGATTTTCCAGTCCGACGTGTGGAAATCGTCTTTTTCATGCCGAGGAGGAATACCGCGTTTACGAAAATTTTCGCAGAGGAAAAAAGTGATAGACTAGGCGCAATTATGCCGTACAAGAAGTTATGAGGATATGTATAAATTGCATTTATGTACGCGGGCACCTAGACTATGATACTTCTATGGACCCTGGAGATTCTTCAACGAGATTTCATAATACGTTGGAGTCAACACAATCCAAGAAACTATAAGTAATACAGTCTACAGGGCAAAAAACATGGGGGGGTACCTGTGAATAATTTATACAGGCATTTTTGATCAGTATAATGTAAGGGGAATTGCCAAAATCACTAATTAATGTTTTCCACAAAAATATACATGTTTAAAAAATGACGATTAAAATAGGTTTCTCTCGATTATCTCCTTTAGTGTTAGTTCTACCCTAAAATAAAAACCGCTGCCCAAGGAATCACTACTTCCACATCCGGATTTTCTATCCAAGTCACACAACGAAAAAATTTTGTATCTGGAAATAATTGTTTATGGAACTTTAATAATATAATATTTGAAATCCTCTACCCCAAAAACCCATAAAACGATACCCCACATCGGTAGTGGGGTGGGGGTGGTGACAGGGGGTGGGAGTGGGCGGGTGGATAAAGTAAAAAAATATTTTGAGGTTTCTGGTTCTTGTACACACACTAAATCACATTTTTTTTTTCATCCCCTTTAATAATGGGGTGGGGGTGGTAATGGGGGTGGCTAATGCCAAAATTTTTTTTAGACCTTAGCTTCTGTCGTCTATACTAAATATCAATTTTATGAACTCTTACCTGCTTAATTTACCTATTTATTCCAAATTTACCCCAATTTACCCCCCAACCCTTCGACGGAACAAGATGAAAATATAATCTAGTTCTAGATCTCGTTAAAGTACATATGTGTACCAAATTTCAAGTCAATATCTCAAACGGTTCCAGAGTAAACGTGCGCACAAAAAAAGTTACAGACCGACAGACAGACCGACAGACAGAAATTTTTTTTCGCTCAAACTTGAAATCTCGACGTTTCATGACATTCTAAGCCTATTTGAACAATAAAAATTTTTAAAAAATTTTTTGTCGTTACTATACTTCCACTGGATGTGGAAGTAAAATAAATAAATTTGAGGTATCCTATATACATAACAAGCGGAACTTTTTGACATACAAGTGATTTTTTTTTCACTTCCGGTTTCGCCGGAAGTGACACTAACTTTCGATTTTTAAATGGAACACCCTATATGTTATTGCATTTTTAAGTTGGACTTAACCAGTGGCGTCTTGGCTAGGTCCGCGGGTCCGCAAACGCAGACTGGGCCCTAGATCCTTTAGCCCCCCCTCATCCCATCAATAAAACATGGCAATGAATAATCAAAAAATTTTAGTGGAGTCAAATTAGGACTAGAAAATTCGCAATGTGAATTGTCTGGTCAGGGCAATTTTTTTTGTTTTAACGTGTTCAGGGGATCAACTTAAGTTCACAGTTCAGTTTTGCAGTTTCTGCGAGGTCGGCGTATTGTTCATTTAAACAATTCATTTTTTGGACCATGTTTTCCATCGGCTTTCTTTCTATAAGTCCTATGGAAAACAACAAAGAGAAAGAAAATGTTCGTTATGAGTTGTACAATGAAAGTACATAAACTATATTCCATTCCAATTGTTATTATTAAAAAAAAAAGAATATTGCAAAATTATACGTTTCGAAACAAATCACTGTTCTTTCAGAAATAATGGATAATATTCAATGAAATTTTGGAGAAATATTGCTCTGATACAACACCACTTAAAATTAAAAAAAAAATGATCATTAAAACGGCTCAAATATACAATTGTTACTAAAACTTTGCACCCTTGTGAAATCCTGCCATCAAAACCAAGAAATGTGAACGATGGCTCAAATTGTAGCTTTTTATAGGTACTTTAAGGTCATGATGAGAGATTTGATTTTTATTTGTTTTATGAGAATTTTTTATATTTTGTTGTTTTGTTTTTGATTGTGATTTTTATTTGTTTTATGAAATGAATTATTTGTATTTTGTTTTTTCTTCAAATTTTTTAATTTATTACTTGGTACTTAATGAATTTTAATCCAAAAAATGTTTATTTTTTGTAAATAAATATTTCTTAATATATGAATTAGGTATTTTAATTTTCTCACTAATATAACATTTTTTAACAATAAATAATATTAACTGGAGAGCATGAGCGTCATGAGGACCGTACAAAGAAATAGCTTGCACTCCCCTGGCTTTACTCAACTATCTGAAAGAAATATGGCAGACGATACGAAAAATATCAGTTTGAATTTTGAAATTATCCTCACTGCAAAGAAAAAAATTGGGCCCCCTAAGCCCAAATCGCGGACCCAACTAAAATTTGGCAGGACGCCACTGGACTTAACAACTAGAGAGTTTTATTGAAGGTTTGACAAATACCTTGAAAAGTTAGTCATAAACCAATAAAGACTACAAGATAATTTAGTTTCAACGTAAATACTTGAAAGCCTTTTTAAAACCTTCTTTAAGACAAGACGATCTTTAAGTGCATTTGACATTTATTATATCTGGCATAAATCACTGGTTTATGAAGTATCCATTATAAAACACTGATAAAACTTAAATAAACCTAAAATGAATTTAAGTTGTTACTTGGGTAATGACGTATTGTAAAGTTTATTGATTATGTATTCAATGCATTAATATACAATGCATATACCTTGTATGTAAACTTTATTTGGGGCAATAAATGTTATGTCATTTTTCTCTATTGTAAATACTTTATGATTTATAGCCGAAAATTCGTGAGAAACATTTTTTTTTCTCGAAAACGAAAATTGATGAGCGAGGGGGGAGAAAATGGGAAAACATAACTTAAACTTTAAAATACAATGTAACGTAATTAATTATAAAAAAATGTGTACAAATTACCCAAAATTTTCTTTTTTGGGTTAATTTGGAAACTTTATGAAAAAATTATGAGTTACAGTCTTTGCAATGTAAAAAATTTTAGTATGTTTCATAGGTTTATTTTTAGGCAAACGTTTTTTCCAGCATTTTTAATTTTACAACATACTACATTTGGAAAACTTAAAAAATGTAATTCATCATTCATATGATAAAAAGAATATGCATAAATTAATTACTGATCTATTATAATGGATTTAACAAAAACTTTCAATTTCGCGTGATGGTTTCTTAAACAGTAAATTATAAAATACTATATTTTATACATTTTTACAGTTAATTTCAGGCAGTGGCGCAGCCAGAAAATTCCTCTGGAGATGAGTAGTAGATTCCTCTACTAGATAATATTGGCATTAATTACAAAATATTTATTTCAAGGGATAATTTGGATACTGCTTTGTACTGATAGAGATTATGCTTCTCTATTTTTTGGCTCATGGAAGACGGCTTGAGGGGGGCCCATGGCTCCCCCCCTGGCTGCGCCCATGATTTCAGGCGGAATCGAGACATACTAGTGAGGATGTGAAAGTAAACAAGATGCTCTTCTTTTTTTACTGAATCACCTTTGTTCCAAGTACATAGAAAATAATATTTGTCAGCTTCTCTATTTCATCTTTCGATAAATATTAATTTTTATAAAGTATAATTTATTTACGCACTGTTTCGACATAATACAGCGGAAAATTTTCGGAAAATTCTTTTGCGTTTCAGATCCATTAATTTTGAATTATTGGTTTCGAATAATTACAATATCAAGTATTGCTCGAATTGTAATAAAGTCTTACAATAATTTTTTATTCAGAAAAGCTCACTCTGGGACGGAAAATTCAATTTTCCAGACACATGTACCAACTAAAATGTACGGCATGGTAAAAAAAATTATTATTATATAAAATAGAATTAAAATAATCAAGCTTTATGTAGTATCAAATCACCACCCTTAATAGAGGTCTAGGAAGGGAGTTGATCTCGCGTTTGCCACCCCATGGTCCAACTGATTTGTACGGCATAGCAAAAAAGTTCATCCTTGTTAATATAAAAATCGAATTTCATAAAAGCCGTATGGTATCGTATCACCTTAGTTAGACTTTTCGGAAAACGAAAATTATTCCTGTACTTCTGTCCCATTATTTTTGTACGGCATTCTCTTTTTAAGAGCCACAGATATAAATACAGTCCAAATAAACGTAAGCCGTACAGGATCGTTTGAAAAAATGCAACCCCCGTGAGTTACGATTTTCACTTTTCCGCCTAAAATGTACGGCATAGGGCTCAAAGTGATTTATTTCTGTAGGACTACAAAAATCATACATACCTTTTCAAGCGGTATCAATCATATGACTCCCTAAAAATTTAGCATGGGCTTGTGGTTAGGGATTGCAATTTACCGGAAGTTTTAATAACCGGTAAATCGGTAAATAAAAATGTAAATAACCGGTTAACCGGTATTTACCGGTAATTTTTAGAATGAATGATTAGGGTGGAGAAAATGGCAATTATCTTTTTCCATGTACAAAATTATCTAAATTAAAAAAAAAAAATTGTCCACGAATATTAAATAATGTACTCATTATGTATGTTTCCTCAAGGATAATGCTATCCATTATTCCCTGCAGTGAATAATGATTTCAGTATTCACTAGTGAATAATAAGGACAGTCAGTTGTTTATAAGAAGTCACGGGCAGGTATTTTTTCAATTCGAGTGCAATCTCGCAACTTTTTAGTAGAATTTATGGCTACTTTCTGAAACAATTATTCGTTAACTGTCATAGCTACAACTGTGTGAACAATTTCACTGTTATTATCAAATTTATGAATAGATAACTTTATTTAGCGTTTCAGAAACAGACCCCCCTCTTTTATCATACAATTTCGTTTTTTTTTTATTGAGCAGGCTGTTATGTCAAAGAACGGCTTGTTAAATTAAATTTAAACGTCAACGTTATTTACAATAATTTTACATATTACTCAAAAAGAATAATATAAATAATTCGTTAATTAACTTCTTCAATAAACAATTTAACAAAAATATCTAATAGTCGTGGACAAAGTATAATATTCTACTCGCATATAATGGCTACTCTGGTGACTTACGACATTCGCCTACGGCTCGTGTCTTAAACTTCACCCTCGTGAATAATAGCCATCATTATATGCTCGTTGAATAACATACTATTATATACGTATATTTAATATAATGAATAAATCAAAGGTTTTTTATCAAAAGGAAAAAATATAATGAAATAAATTTAAATAAATAATTATTCTGTAAATAACAAAAATATTAACTTAAATAACAAAAATTCAAATGGGGCATTTACTAAATACCTAATCTAAAAATATAATATTTTTCAAAAACGACCTGTTATAAGGGTTACCTTTTCAAAGCTATATCTGTTAGTCGTCTGATATTTGTTCATAGAATACCACCAGCTGAAGATGTCCTTCCTCAATCGATATTGGTGGGTCGATAAGTTAATAAGAATTGGTAATAACATACTTCTAAATGTATTCCACAGATATTTGCGGCAGTAAAATATTCAATTTCCTATCGTACGATATTGTCAACGTCTCTCTTACTTGTATTTCTTAGAGCTTGGTGTCTGGGTTTTACTTTTTATAATATTATTTATTTATTGTTAAAAGTGCTCAGTGTTGGGACAGTCACTCTGTATTTAGTGAATACTAGTCACTTACATAAATAGAAACGTTGAATACTTGACATATCGTAAGTTCAGAATTTACCGAAATAACCGGTAAAAAATTAAAATAACCGGTAATTATCGTCATGTGTTTTTTGTCCTAATAACCGGTAAACCGGTTAACCGGTATTGCAATCCCTACTTGTGGTCTATAATGATTGTAGATAAAACCATCAATCTCGATAATACACACATAATAAATCAAATATCATCAACATATTATATTGTACACAATCCAAGTAAATACAAAAATTCCACTATCGACCATAGTAGGGCATTACTTGCGAATTTGCCACACTACACTACTAATTTGTAAAACAGCTGACTTACTACCGTGAGGAGTGCCTTTACCTGTGGATATGATGACGTCCGAGAAATGTCGTCCGCATCTCTGGAATTAAAATAATTAAAGCCGAAGTGGTTTTATCGGCCGGCGTTGATGAATTAGATGGGAGATTTCGCGATGACAAAGTTGGCGAATTCCGCGCATAGCGGTGGCGGTCGATCCCAAGGTCGATTGCGGGTGGTGCCCCTCCATCAGAGAGGTCCGACCGCCGGGCCCGCTACCTGAGAACCACCGCGAGAGATAAGCTTCATTGCGAAAATTATTACACATACCAACAGATAGTTAGCCGTTCGGGCGCAGTGGCACAACTGGAATTTTTGAAAGGGGGTAATCGATGATTTTTGCTACTTTTCTGAACAAACTTGTAATATAATATACAGTCTGTCCCAAAGGAGGAGGGCCTATAAGGTCGGTTTTCGGCCCTTTTTATTTTTGGTAAAAAAATTTCGAAACAATTTTTTTTTATCATATACAGGGTGTCCATTAAAGAATGGGCCATAGAGGAACAGTGGATTCCTGACATTAAAATATTACGATTTAATCAAACTTACCTTACTCCAAAAGTTAATATTAACAGAGATACAGGGTGTTAAAGTCAATATTATATTTATACAATAATTTATAATTTTCCTACATAAGTTTTTCAAATATTGGTATGAAAATTGGTGAATAGGAGTTTTTTGATATGAAAAATTAAAATCTTATCCTATTTTTGGTGTGAATCCTAGAGGACGCCACATAAGCATTGTTTAAGGTGTAAATGTACTCCTAACTTTTTCACCCGTGATGTTATAGCCTTTTTTATTAAAATCCTGAACCTACATCATTTTGACGGAGAAAAAGTATCAAGCGTGGATCTAGAAATTTCAATAATGTTTTTCTCGTCTGTGGCGCATGGGACCCATACGAAATATGGGAAATAACATCTCGAGAAGCACTTCTCTAACGACCCCTAAAAAATTTTGAAGAAGCAGTTTGCGAAATTTTTTTTCAAAATTCGGTTCCCCCCAGGTCTAGGGACTCCTGTTTAAAATTATTTTTTTTGTCACATGCATTTTACTTTTCATAAAAATATAGGTTTTGAAATTTATGAATATATTACTAACTGAGATACAACGAATTAAAATTTTGTGATTTGTTAAATTGTAAATCACAAAATTTCAATTCGTTGTATCTCAGTTAGTAATGAAAATATTTTCATAAACTTCAAAACTTATTGTTGTACTTTTATGAAAAGTAAAATGCACATGACAAAAAAAATTATTTTAAACAGGAGTCCCTAGACGCAAATTTCTTTCTCAAAATTTTTTAGGGGTCGTTAGAGAAGTGCTTCTCGAGATGTTATTTCCCATATTTCGTATGGGTCCCATGCGCCACAGACGAGAAAAAAAATATTGAAATTTCTAGATCCGCGCTTGAAAAGTATACTTGTCATTAGCCTCAGAAACTGACCGTTTTCGAGACAATCGCATTGTAACAGTCAGCCGCATAATTCATTATAAGAAATATTAATTTTAATCTAGTAGGCACACGGTTAAATCTGACATTTAAATAATTAATAAGGATAGTTAAAATGGAGTTATGTGGAAAAAGAGAGGTTTTATTATTATTACAAATTAAGCAATTAAGTAAACAAAAACGATATCAAGGAAAATGTCAAATTAAACAACAAAATAATAATTTAAATAATTGCAGCAATTCATTTTCAAATTGTCTTCCTCATCAACGTATGAGTAACCTAGTCTACTAGACACAGACTAGATTACTCATATGTTGAGGAGTTGTTGTGTTTGTTAATATCAATGTGTTCTGTTTTATTTTTCAAATCTAATGTGACAAAGGAAAACTCACCTAAGTAGTCCTGAGGATGTCAATAAATTTTGACGAAACGTCGACTATTTAAAAAGTCTATTCCTAACACCTTCTGGTTTATACCCGTCAACAGTTACCAGCATTAAAGCAAAGACCATCAACCAAAAATTAAATAATAATACTATTGTGATATATTGTCCATATTCATCTAGTTTTTGATTTAAGCTAATAGGTCCGTTCGGCATTTTTTTTATTTTAGAAACCGAAGTTAGAACACTTTTTAAGGCAATTTCTAAATGTTTAGGTTTTTATTCGAACGTTTAAGCCCTTAAATAAATTACCAAAGTTGGACCGCGCGAAAACAAGGCGGAGCTTCGCGTGACATCACTTTGTAGATGCTGATCAGGCGACAGTCGAGATTTAATAATTAAAAACATTGGAGGTGAAATAAAATAACATTTTAAGAAGAAAAACTTCTATGCAACTTTTCATAAAAATTGATAGTCTTTAAGTTATAACGACTTGAAAATTGGGACTTTAGCTTAAAAAAAAGTTATTTCAAAACAATATTCGTCAAATAACTCGAAAAGTATTCCATTGAGCGAAAACATGCTAGATACAAATAAGAAAGCTACTAAATTGAGGATGAATTTTGTTTTTTTCTAATTTCTGTAGAATTAATGGTTTCGGAGATATGGAAATATAAAGGAGGCGTCCGAACGTCTATAAGAGGAAGTATTTAGTTTAAATGTTAAATATCTCAGAAACTATGGCACTTACGTCAAAAGCGGTAAGAACAAAAATGAAAGACTATTAATTAGGCTTTCAACTGGTTTTTTCTCTATTTCTATAGCATAAAAAACAAAGAAGTTCTGACAGAAACAATGCACTTTTTCAATTTTTGTTTACGCAAAATGACGTCACGAATCGGCGAAGCGTTTTTTACTGAAATCCAATCTTTAACATTGAATATCTAAGGATTGGATATACTTATGAAGCTGAAATTTTAAGAGCTTATCTAGATGATCGAATTCTATTGAATACCATAAAAAAATAACGAAAATAAATTATCGGTAACAAGCCCATTATTATATAACATCCAAGTTACTATATTATTTCAACGTACCAGTCCAACATTTCGAAAATAAAGGTTGAAATCTAACAACGTCCTTATTGCACCTCAAGAAACGCCCGTGCTGGAGGAACAGGTTTAGAGCTATGTGAGATTAAAAATAAAACCACTGATTAATCCATTTAATTAAATCATTTGGCCATTTGCAGGTCTTTGTTTTGTTGGGTGCTCTCGAAGATGGAATCCGAAGAAGCGATTCTCGGTATTTCGTAATTGAGGCTAAATTAAGCAGTCAGTACGAAATGTTGTTAACGATAATAAAAAGGGAATAACGTTTGTTTAAGGATAACGTACGTGCCAAGCGGGATATAGTGGGGTGGCCAAATTTTTCGAATTATCTTATACTACATCAGTACCTAGCGGTAAAAAATATACAAAATTTAAAACTAATGTCATTTGTAATGATAATTTCTTTTTTATGGGTGATTTTTGTAGGGAATCGGATAATACTCAGTTTCTGTATGGTTCCAATACCATCCTCAGGGCCCAGGGGTGGAAACCACCTTTAAGTCGAAAAATGTAATATTTGAAAGTATTGCACTCAAAGAAATAGTATGGGTAAATTCAACAAAAAAAATTGGTTAACTAACAATATCGTTAATTTTGTTAAACTAAATTATATTGATGGTATTTTTAAACAAGATGTGATTGTTATTTTCATTAATAAAAAGTTGTCGTACAACAAAACAAATATTAACTTAAAAAATAGATGAATAAGACTATTATTTTTTTCGTCTGACTATTATTTTGTTGAATTCTGTCAAATTAAACTAGATAATAGTATATTTTATTTTTAACTATTGTCGAATTGTAATTGTAAACCCAGTAGCAGTTTGCTCTACTATTATAGTTGACAGATAAACCAATATTATTGTAGAGTTAATCCTCAGTTCTGTTTACATAAACATAACATCGTTCTGCCATCCACTTTGATGAATTAAGACGTCGCATCAGCGCTTTTGTTTGCAAATAGTATGGGTTAAATCAATCAAAAAAATAGTATATATATATTGTTCATTTTGTTAAATTGAAGTATATTTAATAGTATTTTTAAACAAAAGGTGATTGTCACACAACAAAATAAACATTAACTTAAAAAATAAGTGCATAAGACTATAATTTATTCATCTTACTAATAATTTGTTGAATTTTGTCAAATGAAACTAGATAAATAGTAGACTTTATTTTTAAGTATTATCGAATTGTAATTCTAACCCAGTATTAGTTCGCTGTATTATTGTACTTTGTAGACAAACCAATATTATTGTTGTCTTCTAGAAGTTCTAAAAGGGAATTACCATAAAATTTGCTTGCTTACCACGTAGTCTATTACAGAAATTATTCCTAGATGACGCCACATACAAATCACTGACAATAATCAATCATGCATTATCATACTCTTATGAATTTATAGAAAATTAATAACATGATTGCAATGTTCAAATTCTCTCGATATATTTGGATGGATCTTATAAACGATCTCTAATCTTTGGTTTGGGTTAGAGTTGGGCGATTCGACTCTTTTTAAGGATTCGTACCAAATGAATCCGTATCAAGAAAAGATTCGTATCGAGAGATTCGTACCACTTCGTATCACTGATTCCATGATACTAAACAGTATCATGTACTGATTCGTACTATTCGTATGTTTCGTAACACTGATTCCATGATACGAAACAGTATCATGTACTGATTCGTACCATTCGTACTATTCGTACCCACACTTCCACGACTCTACAGTGTTCAGCATAGATTATAGAATATTATATGTGGTGTCAGTTAGGGCCAGAGTATTATAATGTTATATTAACTGTACAGTTTAAAGTTAGGACTTCGAGCGCCTTCTATTACATTAATAATTTCGTCGTCGTCATTAGACATCAGTAAAAAGATAGATAGATAGCGTTTATTTAACCATACACTCAAAGAAATAGTATGGGTAAATTCAACAAAAAAAAATGGTTAACTAACAATATCGTTAATTTTGTTAAACCAAACTATATTGATGGTATTTTTAAACACGAGGTGATTGTTATTTTAAATAATAAAAAGTTGTCGTACAACAAAACAAACATTAACTTAAAAAATAGATGAATAAGACTATTATGTTGTTCGTCTGACTATTATTTTGTTGAATTCTGTCAAATTAAACTAGATAATAGTATATTTTATTTTTAACTATTATCGAATTGTAATTCTAACCCAGTATTAGTTCGCTGTACTATTTGTACTTGGTAGACAAACCAACATTATTGTCGTCTTCTAGAAGTTCTAAAAGAATTACCATAAAATTTGCTTGCTTACCACGTAGTCTATTACAGAAATTATTCCCAGATGACGCCACATACAAATCGCTAACAATAATCCATCATGCATTATCTTGCACTCTTATGAATTTATAGAAAATTAATAACATGATTGCAATGTTCAAATTCTCTCAGGGATCATCGACATATTTGGATGGATCTTATAAACGATCTCTAATCTTTGTTTTGGGTGGTCTGATGTCTCAATACTGAGATTTTGGCTAACCAAAAAAAACTTCATCATACAATAAAGTGTAGATCAACCTAAAAATTAGTTGGTGAACAAAAAACAAAGTCGTTGTACTATTTAATTGTAGACCAAATTGAAAATGGTTAGTGAACATAAAAAAATGTCATTGTACTATTTAATTTGTTACAAGAAGATATGATTATTAAACTACTATTTGTTTACCAAAGCAAATAAAGTTGTATGACTATTCTTTTCTGATTGATTTAACTATGAAACTAGATAGGCGCGATTTCATATGCTCTTTTTGGTTGAATTTACCTATCATTTTCTTTGAGTGTGCTGATTTGTTCTTGAATCGTAGTACAGTTATGTTTTTGGGGTCGCTGGTTATACATTTGAAGCCAAAATTCGAAAATACAAAATGGCGGCTCTCATGTGGTGAATAACTTAATAACTTCTTTGTTCTTTACGCTACAGAAATAAACAAAAAATCGTCTGAAAGCTTAATTAATTATATTTAATTTGGGTTCCAAAAATTTATCTTACTTAACCATTCTTTTTTGTTATTACCACGGATGACTAAAAAATGTTTATTTAGTTTACAAATTTAATTATATTTATTTACTGTTCACAAGTTTAATAGGTAAACCTACCTGCCACTTTTGTGTTTTTTAGTCTTACATTTATGCAAGATGAATTCATGTAGTATATTTTGCAAAATTAATTAAGATTTAGATTATTGTCATAATTTGTTGCTGTTATTGTTGATATTAATAAAATATATTATTATTACTATTACTTAAGTCTACATAACTTCTGGATTTTTTATAAACCCAAAAAACGGTAAACGATTTATGAAAGTAAATGAAGAAATTAATATAAAAAATAATGATCTGCCCGCATTTGGGGCCGAGATACGAGTTTTTGCGTTTCGGCTGCCTTATAAATAGATAAATTGATATTATTCCTTGACATTTGAACTAGTTGTTCTTCAATGCTTATATCTTTGTCTCAGCTAATTGAAAACAATCCAATCTACTATTATGTCAACACTGTTCATATATTTATCCACTGATATAAGATATAAGAATCAAATGAAAAAAAGCTTCACAAACCGAGAGTTTAAGGCCACGTCATAAATAATCAGTACTGGAACGCCCTCCACTAAAGCCACGATTAGATTTCGAAGTTCGTTAAAAGTGTCTACCCTTATTTGTTGCCGACAGCCGATGCTAATTTTTCTATCCGTAAATCTTAAAGCAAACAAAAACTGTTTACCAATAACAAACATCTAAACAAGACAACATATTGGGGCCGTTTAGCGTTTAGGTAGATAAATAATTACAAATCGGCAAGTCGATGATTATAGGGGGCTGGTATGGCGGGCCTCGTCAAAAGTGGACGCAGTGACGTAGCTTCAGGAGCAGGAAATTCTTCACTTTAATTAGTAGGTAGTATAGTTAAAAAGTGTATCGTGTACAATTGGAACAAAAAACCGGTGAAATTTAAATTGTTAAAAGTTTTCATTTGCAAATCAGATTTTTGAAACTTCTTTATTTCTGTAAATTCGTCTATTCGTCCAGGCTCCAGGGCGAAAATATTTCCTTTTTTGACAAATTGAGGCGGCAATGGTTATTTTTAACAGCTTTGTTTCGAGGTCAGGAAAAACAAAAACTAGCTGTTTGAATAATTTTTTCGAATGGTACGCTGAACTCTATACAGCATACAATATCGGTACAAGTCCTTCGTATGGAATTGCGGTATGAACCGACCGCCCACAATAAAGACGTCTAACAGTACTCTAGCAGAAGCAAACAGTGACACACCCCTTCAAGAGTTACTGCTCTCGCTTGCTCTTATTGCCGCACCCAAAAGAAACATTTTCCGATACTGTATATAAAGCTAATTTATAGAAGTTAATATATTCACCATAACAAAACTACTTCATAACTGATGCACTAATGGACCAAAAGCGCATTATTATTATACGGAGGAGTGTAAACGAACTTCTATTCGTCTCTTTGCACCTCTATAAGAGCTTCTTAAGATACTTTATAAATGCTGTGAGAATGTTGCTGAGGCGTGCTAAATAGTCGTATGAGTACTGGTTTTTGAGACCTTTAAAGGTTAAAATGGCTTTTAAATCTACGCCTATTCTGATTTTATGCTGGTTGTATAGATGCTGAACGTTCTCTAATTATAAAGCTTGTACTCTTATACAATGGATATAAAGAGCTCTTGTAGCCATTGTAACGGTCAACTTTTTAGTATTCGCAAATTTCTATTAAAATACGTTAAATTACATAATTTTAAATCTTTATTACCAAAAATTACCTAATTTGTTATTTTTATCAAAAAAGATTTAACGCCGGCCCTGTGTCGCTTACAAAACGACCTTGTAAACATTCTATATTCTCGCGGTAAATAATGAGTTAGCCTTCAAGCAATTTTATAAAAAATACTCGGGTAAACCGGTCACATGGAAACTGTTCCTCCAATCGGCAAGTGCGAATATGACCTGGTGTCTGGTTACCTTAGTTACCGACCCCCGAAAAATAAGGCGTTAGGCGCGAGTATAAAACCGTAAACTAATGTCCTATATATACTTTTGAAGGCAGCTCTCGGGCTTGCCAAGTCGTCAAGATTATGGCTGGAATTTGAGCCAATTAATTGTTGAGCAGTACCGAGTAGTTAAGAAGTTAATATGAAACTTTGTTCAGTATAGACGCCCCGAATTAAAGTAGCATTTAATAAGTATAGTGCTAGCTGCTTTAAGTGCAGTAATAAGAAAGTTAAGTTTAAAGTCAGTGTTTAATATACCTATACTGGTATAAGTATGTAATTCTTGAGATTACAGCTGGTAGCGACCTATAAATTTGAGCTTGTATCTTATAGTATTCCCAAGGAACCATTTTAGTTTATTAAATATATACAAGGGTGCTATAAAACTATTTATAAAATGCCTTGAAAAATCTATTTTGCTGTAACAATATCCTCAATACCATCATAAAGCGACTTGCAGACTAAAAGAGCCCACCCTTATGAAAGTTGTTAAGGCCTTTTTAAATTCCATCATAAAACTCCTTAGTGAGGCATAGTGCTGCTCTTGAAAACCTTGTTCGGGCCGTTTTAAAACCTTTCTTAAAACCTGTCAGAAGTTTCCTGCATTTCTAGAAAACACCTAGAAGGCTACCTTAAAACTGGTTTTTAAAACTCTTATAAGTCCATATTAGAACTGAGAACCCTTAAGAATGTCCACGAAGGAATCCAAATAATTTTAATATTGCATTTATTTTTTCTAAACTGATTTAAGCAAACGCACCATCAGACTTATTGAAGATAAAATGGAATTTGAAATTTATAAAGCGTAGAGTGGCACTATAACCTCTCTAAGGCCAATTTAAAAGGTAATAAAAAGACATCAGGTATGACAACAAATTAAAACCAACGGCAGTTTATCGTTAAAACTACATAAGAAAGGCCCAAAAAACAAGGGTCCCTCAGAGATAATAATGATTTTAATATCCATACAAAATTTGCATAGACACGTAATCAGCAAATTTAAAAAAGTGGGCTGCTTCTCGGTTCCCATGGTAATTTCCGGTCGTTTCTTGTAATTCTACCTTAATTTGCTAAAGAAAAAGTGATAATTATTGATAATTATAATTGTGAGATTACCTTGAATATTTTTATATAACAAGAAAAACATGGCCGGCCAACTAAAAACCTAATTGTCATTTTACAGTCCTCTCATTAAACTATATATTCTAATAATGGTAATGACCTAGAACATTTACTCTAAATGAAGTCCTTTTAGTCTTTTTATATACTATCACAAATAATCCCTTTCCTTACAAAAATACAAATACACTTGGCGAAGATCACACGGACTTGATAAAAGCTGTAATAAAACGTTTCGGACGTTGACATTTGATACAAAAAACTTAAAACTTAACCTCAAAATAATTTGTATCTGTGTGTGTGTTTTAACAGTCCTTTTAAAATGGCCACTCTTTTTTATTTTCCTACACCTTTCCAAAAATGACTTAATTGCACATCGGTAAGTCGTGAAATGCTTTTAATTAACACACACACATGCATCAACGACACTTCAGGCAGATATGTTGTTTATTATTTTTATAATAAATGTTTTATTGAGGTTTTGGAAAGTGTTTTATGGAATTAAAATTTGCCTTTTAGATTTATAGAGGCCTTTTTTTCTTCATAACGGTTTCATTACAACAATTATCAAGGATGTTTTAAGAGTCTAGTTTTGTAATGGCCTTTAATAAGTACTAATAGGCATTGAAAATGTCTAGTTTTAAAAAGGATTTAACATGCATTTATTGCAAATATGTTAAAACCATAAAGAATAATTTAAAGCCTTTTTAAATCTAAATGGAATTTAAGGCGTTCATAAAACTAATTAGCTTTATGAAGAGTTTTATGTAGGTTATGATAAACCCATTACAAATACATATTATCCTAGAAGCAAATTAGCTTTATAATTAGGTCTTACAGAATGCTTTAAAACTTACCATATAAGAGCAAGTATACTTGAAGCCTAAAAGGCCTTAACTACAACATCAATAAAGCACAAGACTATTTCCTAACTCCGACAAACCTTTCTTAAAACCTCCTCAAGTCCAAATGACTTTTGAATTGTTCCTTGGGCTGCCTTCCTCCCTTTTGCAGAAGTACATTTATATCTCTATTTTGTGTTTACCGGCAATTGGTAACTTTCCACATCGAGACCAAACACGCCTTCTGTGTTCTGTGTGGCATTTCGTTGTTTTCGCGAGTACTACCCGTCTATTAAAAACTATTAATAATATTTCTTATTTAATAGTTGCAAATCATTTTCTGTGCATAGCACCTTTCGTTGTTGTATGTACCTTGTAGCCTAAAATGCTACTATGTATTTCATTTCTTATGTTATTACCTTTATGTACGTTTAAAGATTTGTTTAACTATCAATCTATCAAAATTTGTTTATTTGTAAAATGTCACGTAAGCTATTCATTCGGTAATAACTAAGTTGGCCAACTAAACAACTAACAATTTAGTTATCTATTTGTTGAAGTAGTTTTTGTGCATTGGGCCTTCTGCCAATAATTTTGAATTTATCTTTATGTGTTCCCGGATCTATTTACCTCTTTTAGTATATCTGTCTGCCTCTCTGTATATGTTTCATTCTGTTTGATTTGTATAAACGTAATCCAAGCACAGTTTTATTTGTCCACACCCTGATTTGTCAATTGCTCTACCTTATATTTTAACTCTCCAATAAATTTTGTTATTGTTAAATAGTTATTTTTTATTTCAAAAGATCCTTACTTTAATCATGAATTTTACCTTATTATATCCCAGACTGGGACTTATTCTCATTCTTTGAAGTAATAAGCTAGGTTTTTGATTTAAATTAATAGATTCACTTTTGTTAATTTTTAAATAGCCCGGCTATAAGTTTTGTCTCTTTTTGAGTACTTTTAATAAAGATAGAAAATAACCAACGTATACCATTATAAAATAATTAATGTTAGTTTTGGGTTATACAGTATTATTTTATTGAGGTGTAATATTAATGCCAGCAAACCATAGTTATCACAGACATTTTTATACGTAAAGAGTATCTCACAATGGATTGTTATTTGAAACAATTATAACTGAATTATTTATTGTTTACGTATTTTATTTCATTACTAAATTATATAATTCACTACAAAAATTGAGCGAGAAATGTTACAAAAGTATTCTGGCACGTCTATGGGCACTTCGGATAGTCAGAAGTCTTGGCAATTTTAGCTGCCGAATTAAAGGAGGCCTCGATAATGAACCGCCACCAGGAGAGGAGAGCATCGGTCGATGCCGGTGAAGCGTCTAAGTAAAGGTGCCTAATAATTGACATTGTCAGTGCTAAACGACCTGTGCCCTATTATCCCGGGCTCGGTCGGTGTCCTTGTTTTATAGGTGGTCCGCGATCATTAGCGATGCCGTATTCATCACGTCCGTCAAGGAAATGCCTAACTTTAAAAAAGTTGTGAAGACCACCGCAAAATCGCTGTGTTACTCATTAAAATAAGAAAATATATTTTTTAAATGAAACCTTTTCAAAATAAAGTCAGTAAAAATTACCAAATAAAATTCCACCAAGATAATCCGTTATTAGTATTCGCTGAAACTGAAAACACAGTATTAGACACCAAAATAACTAACTTGTCTGTTTTATACGCGCTAAGATATGGTCGATTTTAATGATGATCTCGGCCGCCATCTTGAATATTTAAATTAGCAAGGGACAAAGTGGCACCCTGCAGATTTTTATTCTGTATGCATGAAGAAACAGAAATCACTCAAAAACATTGAGCGGACCTTACTTCCAGGTTTTTTGACTTGCAACAGACTACAGTTACTCAGGACTTCTACGGTTTCCAATCAAACATATTGCTGGGATTTCAGGATGTCAGGATCATGTTTACAAGTTCCCGGGAAACTCGAAATTTCAAGGTCGACGATTAGAAATTGAATGTAAAGACTCATTTGTCAACCATTGAACAAAAAAATTTACGCTATGGTTTTAAATGCTCATTGTGAATTTCTTGAAAAGGCGTATTTAAAAAAAAATCACGTGACAAATCTATATATTTTTATATTTATATAATATAGCATTTCAGGAGTCATAATTGCAAAGTTACATAGAACATAGAATGGAAATAGGCCGATAATTTTGAAGTATAGCCGGATTGCCTTTTCTAACGCAAGAGTAACTCTGGCAGTTTTTGATATGCCAGGAAGCATCAGATTGCAGGGTAAAATTGTAAAGTAATGGTTCTAACAACGCATGACAACAATCCCAATGATAGTCTATACTATATTTCATGAAAAAAAAAAATCTGGCTGTTATTTACAATCACCAAAGCCTCGCTAGACTCGCTCAAGGTTTTGAATAGTACGCACTCAATTAGGTATGCTCTGAAGTTCATAAAAACTTTTTGGGCACTTAGGAAGGAAAATTTTTAATTATGATAAGATCTTAATACTGTTTCTTACATTGTTTTATGGAAGTGTTATAGTTTCTAAAATATTCAATATTTAAACTAAATACTTCATCCTATAAAACGTTCAGATGTCATCTATAAACTTTAATATCTACGAAACTATTAATCCTACATAAATATATAACAAAAACAATTTCATTCTCATAGTTGAAAGATTCGACTTTTACTTGGTGAAAATTAATGTCAGCACTATAGTTTCACAAATAAAACACTTGTTTTTCAAATTTTCACTGGTATATTAAGTCAACATGACAATTGTTTCGTTAAACATTAGCTTCATCAGATGTGAGTACAAGATAACTTACAATTAAAACTAGTGTATTAAATACCTAAAAGTTTATGACCTGAGAAATAATTTATTCTATAGCCTAAGCTGAATTAATAATCTGTTACTGGAAATGAAATTAAAATAAATTTACAAGAGGTGAATTATTTACGTCTGTTTGATCGTTAAGTAAAATATTAGATTTTTTGTATCTATTCATTTCTAAACCCTCAAGCAACGTGAGTTTTGGTCCTTTACTAGCTGTGTGAAGGATATCAAAACTATCGTTGATACATAGTTATTGCACCAACGCGGCCAGGCTTGTAATACGTAATTCAGCGCTCGGCGGGGCATTAGTCCGGGGAATAGCTGTTGGTTGCAGTCAGGTTTTTATTCCTTATATATTTAAGGAAATGTATAAAAGAGTTCGACAAAATATTTCACTAGTAAATATTCTGCCCTCTAAAAGCATACCTTCTAACTATGCCCATGTCAGGGCTACTGCTGTTTCGATTGTAATGGACATCAGCCGCTAGATGGAGCCTACCATTTTTGTTGCATGTCGGGGTTTTATAAATCTCGTCATGTACCAAGAGTGAATAAATGCCTCGTTCCAGCCGTCTCAGATCTACCTTGCACTGATGAGAACCAATAGCTCGAAACTGCAGTCTGCAAGTGGTATGAGATTGCTGGCACGAGAGCTCCTTAAGTAGGAATAAGTCCTTCGGCTGGTGTCTATTAAAATCGAAACTTTAGCGTTTTGTGGCAATACATAGTTCTTGCACCAACGCGGCCAGGCTTGTAATACGTAATTCAGCGCTCGGCGGGGCATTAGTCTGGGGAATAGCTGTTGGTTGCAGTCTGGTTTTTATTCCTTATATATTTAAGGAAATGTATAGAGGAGTTCGACAAAATATTTCACTAACAAAATTTAGGTGTTTAACTTATATTGGAGAGTCAACTGACAAAATTACGTTGTTTTTAAAGAAGCAGGGTCTGAATATAGCTTATAAGACTAACAATACCTTGAGTACATATATTAAAAATAATAAAGATAGAAACAAAAAAGAAGATTTGTTGGGAGTATATAAGCTTACTTGTGGAACTTGCCCTGAGATAAAATATGTATAGAAGAACATAAAAGTAGTTTTTTGAAAAATAAGAATACATCAACATTTGCTAACCATTTACTATTAGAAAATAACTAATTCAACGATAGTTTTGATACCTATCCTTCACACAGCTAGTAAAGGACTAAAACTCACGTTGCTTGAGGGTTTAGTAATTAATAGATACAAAAAAATCTAATATTTTACTCAATGATCAAACAGATGTAAATAATTCACCTCTTGTAAATTTATTTTAATTTCATTTCCAGTAACAGATTACACAACCCCACAAAAAAAAGTCCAAAGCAGCGAACCAGACTCATGTATTCCTATGTATTTTCGGTCGCTGAATCCGAATCCGGCGTCAAAAACAATCGTATACCCCCAAAATCATTAGCTAGAGCCAAAAAACACCCCTGAAATGGGGTAAAAAGAATATTAAGCTACGAGGATAGTTGTTACATCTTAATCAATCGATTTATACAAATTAAGGTAAACAGCAGCGTACATACAATAGATATGAAACACACCTCTCCAAGGAGGGACGAAAACTAGCTCCCATATATAAAAAAATCGATCCAAAACAGCAATGACTGCTGAAAAAGCTCGAAATGTCTAATTTTTGTTCAACATGAGTTGAGAACAACCATCCATCTTGAATTAGGTAGCTTATATCCTTTCTGGGGGGTGTTACTTAATAACATTTATAGGACATGAGTTTCAAACTCCAAGCGTGCAACACGATTTTTGCCAATCATAGCATCCATAAAAATGTAAATCCGATTAGTTTTTCTCTGTTTTTCCAGCATCCTACAGGGGTAGTATCTCGCAACCCCGTGGGGGTGGTTTTCAAGCACATCGTCGAACATAGTCTAGTTTCTACTCTCTTCCACACAACGCAGGTGTTTCGAATTTTTATAGAAGTCACTGTAACTTTTTATAGTTAAATCTTACATAGGGGGTAGTTTTTTTAACAGTGTAGGATGTTGATCGTACGTAAGTTTCTGGTTCTATTTTAGAGTACTACGCAATTTCAGCCAATCATAGCATCCATGAAAATAGAAATCCTGTTGGATTTTACGTTTTTTCTTGTTTTTCTCGTGTCCTTTGAATTTGAGGGTGGTTGTTCTCAACCCTATAGGGGCAGTTTATGAAGATTACGTTGGACCTGATGTAGTTTCTTAACACTTTAACAAAACTTAGACATTTCGAGCTTTTTCAGCAGTCATTGCTGTTTTGGATCGATTTTTTTATATATGGGGGCTAGTTTTCGCCCCTCCCTGGAGGTGTGTTTCATATCTATTGTATGTACGCTGCTGTTTAACGTTAATTTGTATAATTCGATTGATTAAGAAGTAACAACTAGTCTCGTAGCTTAATCTTCTTTTTATCCCATTTCAGGGGTGTTTTTTGGCTCTAGCTAATGATTTTTTTTGACCCCGGATTCGGATTCAGCGACCGAAAATACATGGGGATACATAGGTCTGGTTTGCTGCTTTAAACTGTTTTTTTTGGGGGGGCTGTGTTATTAATTCAGGTTACGCTATAGAATAAATTATTTCTCAGGTCATAAACTTTTAGGTATTTAAGGTCCATTAGTTTTAATTGTAAGTAGTCTTGTACTTACATCTGATGAAGCTAATGTTTACCGAAACAATTGTCATGTTGACTTAATATACCAGTGAAAATTTAAAAACCAAGTGTTTTATTTGTGAAACTATAGAATTTCATTCTCAGTTAGTTTTTGATATCTACCATTTTTTTGCTAAAATTAATATTTATCGAGATATTTGCAAAGAAACAAAAACTTTTACGTTTTTTCGGAAATCCCTGTATAGTTTAAAATGCAGTTTTTTTCTAAAGCAAGTGCTATAAATGGACGAAAAAATGTGAGCATCTAGGTCATACTATATGTTAACGAAAAACAATACTTATATGAGAATAAATTTTTTAAATTAGTGACTACTTACATTAACAAAATGGCGACCTTTTTATTAAAAATATGTGAAGCAGTACATTGGTTCTGTCATAACATTTTTATGCTTTGGAAATTGTCAAGAAATCATTTGAGAGCCTATTTAATAGTCTTTCATTTTACTTGTTACGTTAGCATTTTTAACCTAGAGTGTCGTAGTTTCTGAGATACTTGACATTTAAACCAAATATTTCGCCTTATAAACGTTCGTACGCCATCTTTATTATTCCAGATCTCCAAAACCGTTAATTTTACAGAAATTAAAAATATGACAAAATACATCCTCAATTTAGCATAGGGTGACCAGATTTTTGTTAAGTGAATGCTGGACACTTCTGCTGGGAAAAGAATGATGGGCGGGGGGGGGAGGGGGGTCAGAAATCCGAAAAATCATTTCTCGATTCCAACATTTTTTGATGACCGGGGGAAGTATCCTAAAAATTTTTTTTTCCAAGTAAAACACAATGCTGTAACTTCACTATAACCTATAAATTCTGGACTTGTGCTGGACACTTGTAAGACTTTCCAGCGAAATTCCGGACATATGGTCTGAATGCTGGACTTTTGCAGGACACTTGTAAATGCTGAACAGTACTCCAAAATGCTGGACTTTCCAGCGAAATTCCGGACGTATGGTCACCCTAATTTAGCAGCTTTCTTATTTGTCTCTAGCTTGTTTTCGCTCAATGTAATACCTTTGATGCAATTCTTTGGTACTCTCGGTATATATGCAATATAAATAATGTTGAATCTGCTCAGAGAAAGTTCTTAAAGAATCTGTTTTTCAAGGAAGATAGTGTTTACCCACCAAGAAGGATTAGTACATACATTTATTCTAGCGAATCGCTTAAAGACTCGACGTGTGTTATTTTCCAGTAAATATCTATTCAGTATAATTCATAACAACATTGGATACTCTTCCTGTTGGGTATAATCAATTTCCGTGTACTTAAACTCTCAACCCGATATAACAACCTTTTATTGTGATAACCACAGGACAAACACCATGGCAAAATCTGCAATATATGTATTGGGTAATACTTTTAATGAAATATCCCACCATATATAAATATCAAACCATATTATAGCAAATTCTGAATAGAAAAATGTATGTTTGTAAAATATACCTAGAATGTTTGTTTTCTTATTTTTCTTGTTTCAATGCATTTTTAAAGTATTTTTTAACAAGCTTTTATTAGGTTGACCTGTATCTATGTAAGTAATAAGGTCTAAGGAACTGAATTTCACCCACTTCTAATTGTTGTATCATCATGAAACTTGGCACATGTAGTATACTCAATATTATATGTTCAAAATGGCCGCTGCCCCAAGATGGCGGATTATCATTTTCTTTACAAACTCCTTGATATGGATATCGAAAGAAAGGTCTTGATAAGTAGAAAACAAATATGTGATCAAAATTTAAAAATTCAAAATTGCGGCGTCAATATGGCGGATAGGTTTATCAATTATCGTCGGATTCGACTGAAAATCGGTATCTGTGGGTTATCCATGTTGCAGATGACAATTATTTGGTCCAAATTTAACAATTCAAAATGGTGGATAAGTTTTGTAATTTATGGTCTGCTTCGTATGAAAATCGATGTATGGGGATTTTTGAGGTCGCAGATTATAAATATTTAGTCGAATTCTTTATATAATGTCGAAAGGGCCAAAATTTTCTCCTTAAATATAAAAAAAATATAGTAATAGTTTAAAAAACTAAAAAAACACGCTTTTATAAATACTGCACTAAAAATAAAAAAATAATTATCGAACCTGTTCTCTCTGTCTACTACGTAAGGGCCTTTAGGCGAGTCTGCCTGGGGTAAAAAAGAGGTGATTTTACAAATTTTGTATACCATTTGAGTTAGCAACGGATTCTTATAGAAAAAATTCCGCTGAACAAGATTTTCTTATGAAAATTTTTCCTAAACCGCGAGCTTCATGGTCAAATAATTGTTTAAACAAAATTTTTTTCGTTTTTATTTAATAAAATGAAAACGATTTGACGGATTCGAAAGTTGACAAAGAGCATGTATAGACGCATCGTAAGACGCTCCCGAAATAAGTGCTAAAAGTCAGTTAAAACCACGGTAAATCAAATTTAAGCCACCGGTGAGCCAAGAAATTTTGCTTAACGTGACATGTCATAATAGGAAAAAAAAGTTCATATACAATTAATAAATTGAAAATTACTATTAGTGTTTTTTAAATAGTACCAAAAAATAAACTGTAAAGCTGTGCCTTAGTTGACGGTCGACCTAAATAGACCTAGCTATATAGGTACCTAAAAGACCCTTTCAAGTGCTTTATTGCGTAAAGAAAGCAATAAATATTCAGTGTCAAAAGTGAACAACACGTGTTTATAAAGGAAAGCAAGACAGACATATTAAACGTAAAAGTGTAAATAAATAAATAATAAATTTATGTGTGCAGTGGAAAGTTTTTTAAGTATACTAAGCCCAAAAAGAAGAGGGAATAAAAACCAACAATCACCACGCCAGAAACCACAGAAAGCTAAGCTATAAACTAATTTATTTTATTTTATTAAATTTAATTACTTTAATAACTTTATCAACTTAATCTCTATTAACCTAATTCATTAACTCAAAACATAATATTTTAAATAGTATTGAGTAAACCAGAGGCATACTATTAGGTCAATAATACAAATAATAATTAATAACCAAAACCGAGTTTCTTTCAGCCAATCAAGAGAATTACGCATGATAAAAATGGTGATAATAATAATCCGAAAATCAGTAATGCATCGCTATTAAAGTATGATTATACAGATTTCCTGTGTGAACCTTCAAGTGTGTTTTTCATAATTACTAAAAATATTCAAACAAATTTAATCAAAATTGAACACGTAATGATCAGTGGCGCAATACTCTTAAAGTATACCTATCTTTCAGGTGAGGTTCTCATAATTGCTAAAAATATTCCAACGAGTTTAATTTGGATTAGACCAGAAATAATCAACGGGGCACTGTCAATGTGTAGCGTCCAAACTCAATCCTTATGGCACCTCAATGTAGGTATGCGTGATACAGGTTTCTCCCAGGAAAATGGTTTCCAAGAAAATACACACAGAAAAGAGCAATCTTGATACCTAGAGGAGCGGAAACTCAACTTAATAAATAGATCATATCGTGGGAGGCAGGGAGATGACTTATAGTGTTCTGTCACCATGGATATCCATAAAAGCTTGTAAAAGTTAAATACAAAGTGACAACGTATAGAAATTATATTTAAGTTTGTATAAGTGAAAGTGTTTGTAAAATAATTTATACCTCGGGATATTGTCAGCTTGATAAGAGATATTAATTAGTTAGTGTTTAATTAGGTACACAAACCAAAAATTTCCACAGTGCTTCCCTCTAACGCAGTAAATCATAGTTTATATACATATATACATAATGCAGTGAAATCGTATACCTGGAGATTTCAATGCACATATACTCCACATATGGCCTAACGAAAATGGAAACGCGCTGAAAAACCTAGCACACATATTTGACTTATAATGACAATAATAAATACATGGAGCAAAAGTCAAACACGCATTGACACCTAGAGTAATGGAAGCTCAATGACACAAATATACCATATCCTGGTAAGCAAAGAAATAAGGGAAAGGATCAAGAAGGTTAAAGCAAAAAGGACAGCAGAAAACCTACTGAAGAAAACGCTAACACTGAATAGCAGCAAACTAATAATAGGGAGACCATGTTACAGGTGGAAAACAACAATCGAGATAATCATAAACAAACTGGGAAAGAAAAGCGAAGGGAAAAATAAAAAAAAAACAAAAAACCATGCGTCATATGGCTCTCGCTGCTGGCAATAAGCATGACCCAAACCCAACCTAGCATCGGAAATCGAGGAATCAGAAAACTCAGAAAAAGAAGATTTGAAGAAGCAGAAACACACAAAGAGGAGCATAAACAGTAATAAGCACTCCATATCAAGACACAACACATATTTCACACGAAGATTCAGAAGAGGCAGATACCCAGAACCAAAAACACAAAAAGGGGAGCTTAAACGCTCCCTTACGACACAATGCGGTAACGCATCTCACAAATACCTACACCTCCCATCCCATATTCCTTTACCATGCGCCATGTGGCACTCGCTGCTGGCAACAAGCATGACCTTAGTCCAACCCAGCGTGGACGTAGCAGGCCCAGCTGTATAACTCTGGGAGTGGCAGCAATGCCTACCGCACGCTGGTAAATCAATCAATCAATCAAAATGAAAACGGTTTGACGGATCAGAAAAAATCTTGATTCAATCGAAAGATATTTTCAATACGTCGTTTGGCGCCAAGCACAACTCATTTTGTCAACCCGTTCATTTGTTATAACCAAAATAAATTTCTTAATTAACAAATTGATTACTCCGAAACTAATAATAATAATAGTAATAATAATAAACGTCTTTTTTATTTTTCCAATAACAACAGTTACAAGAAAGTACAGATTTTAATTAAATATAATAAAGGTATAAAAAAAATAAGTATATAACAAAAATATATTTTACGAGACATTTAACAGTTTATTGGAAATTCCCCCAGCGAATTCAGAATTTCAACATAAGTAAGTTACGCCGAGCTCTGCTCTTCCATTTAACTCCTTAATGAGGTCAGGATATTGGTTTTTTCAAAAAACATGCCTTTTATACCAAAGAATATACCATATTTTTTTAGCCCCATATCTTTAATACTTATTGATTGTTTAAACAATTGGCATAATTTGTTAATTAGCAAATAACTTTTTTTTGAAAGTTTGATCGAATTCAAACCAACTTTAAACGATAAATGTGAGGTGGAAAGCAAAAAGGGACCTCTTGTCGGCAATTTCCGGTTTTTAGTTATTGATATAAAATGAATTAAGCTCTAATTCTGAACAATTTGGTGCAAAAATCATGTGTCTATGATTTTTTTTGTTTAAGTTACTAGTGCGTTTATGAAAAGGGACCTCTTGTCGGTCCCATGTTATTTCTCCATATTTCTCCATAAGCGACAATAGATACCTTTCCAGGGGTGAACATTGACTAGTTTATCGATTATTTCAAGTGTTTCATCCAATTATATCGGTTTTGTAATCGATTACAACCTGTAAAGGACAAAATCCGAAAATCGATAATTTTGACCCAAACCACTAATTTCAACTGTACTGAAAAATTGACATCGCCGACAAGAGGTCCCTTTCTGCTTTCCGCCTCACAAATATTGATGTCGACCATAGAAGTCTGCACGAATACAACTTTTTGCTTTTGTTTATTTAAAGTTTAAATTAATTTTGCAAATTAACAAATGGAATATCTCGGCTCTGAGTAAGCGTATCGGAATGGAGATTTGTGCATATGAAAGTGCTTGGAAAAAGGAAAATTCTGAGACCAGAAAGAACGTGATCGGATAACCGGAACCGGAAATATAAATGATATTGCGTTAGAGGCTCTAATTTGTTTATTAACAACTTTTTTGACACGAGGTTTGGTGCAAATGAAAGCTGACAAGTTTTTCCATCAACCATAAAAAGAAAACGGTTTGCGTTTTAAATGTATAGATTTTTTCTATTGTAATAGTAGAAGTGGAGGTTTTTTCGTACTACAGACGTTTTTTAAAGTAAAATAATAAACGGAAATATTGGAAAAAACGGCTTTAGAATAAGACCTGATTTGCACACCGCTATGATTACCCGCTGATTTGTAAAAGCAGATTCGTAATCGCCAACCCAACGACACGTCAGACTTGCCCAAGAATTAGCAACACACTATCCAAACAAAACCAAATATTTACCAGGCGTTAAATATTCAATAAACCAATATTTGCCATCGACTCCGAACACGGAGTTAAGTGGCCGAGTGCGCACATTGTTAGGGGGACCGATAATTGGGCGCGTTATCAGTACAGCAAGCCGGCGCTTATCGGGGCTGGCGGCACCCGCGTTACTTCAAAGTGACGCAAAGTTGCTCATTATCCATGAGAAAAAGATTATACGCACCCACACGGTACACATAACGTTGAAAATATATCAAACTTGTTGCATAACGAGCAGCATGTAGGTAATAGAATTTTTATGTGTGCTTACGTCAGCCATTAAAAACAAAGGTAAGTTAAGTACATATAAGTCATATTCGAGTTCAGCGGTGTACAGATCGTGGGATTGTATTGAATTGAATATTTTTAGTGAATTCTTTATTAGTACAGGACGGACGAAATTAGATGGGATTTGAGATTTTCTCTAAAACTATGGCAGATAAACAAAAACCAATATAGGTGTCCTGAGCTCGATTTTCAAGAAACAAACAATGGCGTAAACCGCGATCGTTTATCTTTTTCAACTACCGAGTGAGATACAGAGCGTTTTTGGAAAATTGGCATTTTTGGATTACCTCTATCTCATTTACAAAGTGTCGAATCGAAAATCGAGGAACACATTCTTAAGGCACTTTTTTGAGTAGAATCCGTTGCTGATAAGAAGAAAATTATGTGTGCCTCAGTTTTCGGATTCTACTCAAAAAGTGCCCTAAGAATATCTTACTCGATATTCGATTCAAAGTGATTAGAACTGGCATCTGAGGCATCGGAACTTTAATATAGTAGGAATAACATAACTGTTACTAATTTTGCGACTTCAGGGTAATATTCACTTTGTGGTATGCATTTGTAGTGACAATTAAGTAGATTCTACTGAATTTAGGCACTGTGTAGTTATAACACTTTCAAGTAACTGCTGGAGAATCTGCAACGTCGCGGATACTACTCTGCATTACTTTGAAGCATCCTCAACTGCAAAGTGAAAATTGGTAGTAATGCCGACTGCACAGCTTTACCAAAGGACCACTTGAAAGTAGACTAACTTATTAGTGACATCTCGAGTAAAAATGAGGTTATTTCTACGAACATAGGGGCTTTGATGTTATCTTTACTACTCCCCACTAATTGAAAATGACTTAAAAGTTACATATACCTTGAAAATCTACTATAGACTAATATTAACTTTTAAGAAAATTTATATAATTATTGGCATTGAATAAAATGGCGGCATCTGAAATGCTCAGTGAAAGCGAAATAAAGTTTATCAGCACTCATCCACGTTTTATAGAAAACTGAAGAAACAGTTAAACAGTAGTAGAGAAATAGTGATTCTTCAGAATATGATGCAAACATGAAAGATTATTTCGCCACAGCAAAACCATCATCTTTGGCAACAAGTGCAAAAGTGCTCCCATCAACACAAGAAGAGTAATCGAAAACTATAAGTTGTAGTGATTAATGATACTGTGTACTGCTCGAAAATTACAACTTGTCTTTAACACACAGATTGACCATAGTTCAGTTAGTGATCCACTGAGCATATTAAATGAATTTGCCGATTAAAAACTCCAAATTTAATAAATATTGTGTCGATGGGGAACGGACAATGTCGGTATAACGGCATAAGACATTGTTTATGTACAATAAATTGAACTGAATGAAATTAAATGTAAACTGATCACTAAATAAATATGAAAACTGTTATGTATTTTTTCCATTATTACTCACCTTACGTTAATAAATATATTTATCCAACACTTTCATATAAAGTGATCTTTATTGATAAGACTTTGACGGTATAAAGTGACCCATAAGCCACTAGTGAGATAAAGTAGTAAGCTAAAGTGAGGTAAAGTTATTTAGTCACTAAAGAGTAATTTTAATATAAAATAAAGTCCAAGGAGTTTATTTATTGTCTCTTCTGTACACAATTTTTCTCTATACTAGTAACGACGTCTGTATTGCCTGACTCGTTGTGCTGCTCTCCCTGAATTTTTTTAGCAATAACAATCTTGTTGAGACTGAATCTTCCAAATAACCCTCCGCCACGGTGGATGATTTCCACACACCGTAACGTTTAAGGGTGGTAATGTCACCCCCAGCATTGGCCAAGAGTTGATGAGGAACGGCGCATGCTATGGCCAGTATACAAATCTGCATCAGGCAATTGCAAATAATCAGCTACAATTCTTGGAATTTTTGAGAGCTTATTTAATCCAACGCATTGGACAGTGCACTTTCCCTTTTGAAAATTTACGAAAAATCTTTTGTGAGACACATTTTGCGGTCTTAAAGACATATTTCCTAATCGAATCAAGTGGGTTCACCGAAAATCCTTCATTTAAAACTGTGAAACTTCTTGATTTATTCGTCTTGGTATCTGGTATGGATATATATAGATATTATTCTTTATCTCATATCTTCGACGCTTAAGAAGGTCAGTTCACCGCAACGGCAGGCACCGCAAACTCCCAATATCAATGCAACCTAAAAAACCCAAACATTTAAATAGGTATATAAAAGCAAGATCATAAAAAACACCTACCTCTGACATAAGATGCTCACCGTCAGGGGCATCCATCAAATATTGTTCGATATGTGCTCTTTAGAGATGAGTTGCTATTTAACAACCTGTTATTTTATAACTGTTATTTGTAAATAGCATTAACAGACTGTTATTTCCGTTCGAAAATAACAGGTGAGAAAATAACACATAAGCAACTGCGGCAGCAGCATGATGTATAAAATAACGTCTCTGAAATAACATAACATGCAAACTGCGCGCTGCGGCATGCGCATGCCAGTACTTCTCAGCTATCTGTTATTTTTAAATGTTATTTTAAACTGTTATTTCAAAATAGCAGTAGCAGTTTGAACTGTTATTAAAAAATAACTGCTTTTACCCATCACTAGTGCTCTTACCAAATAATATCAGATAATAAAAAGTACTTAAAAAGTATAATAATTGTTATTTCTAATAATCCACATATTCCCTTCGCACACAGTGACAGTGACACTTTAACAGTTATTACCGCGTTGCCAATTAAAAAAAAAAAATTACCTATATCGATTCTGCCAATTCTACCAACATGAAAATAAGTTGGTAGCAACAGTTACTAAGATCTTATAGCGTCATTGGTCCCATTTGCTACATCTAGGTAAATATAACTACACAGTGAAATTGTTGCAGTTGCCGTCACCACTGTTAAAGTAACAACAACTATAACGTTGGTGGCATCTGCTACTTTATAGTAAATGTAACTTGTAGGGAAATAATTTTGGTTTTTTCAACCTCTAAGTTACTGCAATTAAAATCGCCATTTTTCTGTTGTTGAATGAAGACGCCATATTGACACGGATAAAAATATAATTCAATAAAAAATTTCTTTTTATTATAGTCATTTACAAATATGTTTTCTAAGTAGATTATTACTTTATAATATATAAAATTTTAAAAAAAACGTTTTCCATAAAAAACTTTGCAGTTTTGCTGGTACACATAATTTTTGCAAAAAATTTTTTTTCCGAAAAAACCATTTTCTCGAGGGGGCGTCTTTTTTATCGAAGCATCATGATAACATTTTACAGAAAACAAGTGGTGGTTTTAATATCCACACCCAGGGTAAATGCAAAACATCATGATTTATAATATATGCTTATGCATGTTGTATATAATCACCTTAACTTGGACCTTGGACATATCATGTGCTTAAACTCAGTAAGTCATTAATTTGCTATTCGAATAACAGAGAGCCAAATATATAGTTTGCGCTCTCATTTCGGTCAGCTGAGCTGTTCCAAAAGTTAGTCATTTCTACTACTTGGCTACGTCCCGTTTACGTAATAACCTAGTCTTCAACACGGTAATGGTAGAAGTACCGGAATAGTAATTTGCTACGTAATTATTATTCCCCATTTTGGTGAATACTTGGTAGAAGGATGGTTCCCATTACGTAACAGTCCTTAGTTGCGGAAACCTTTAAAGTTCCCCTAATGGCAACTATTACGTAGAAACTACTAAAATTGCTGCTTGGGTGTCTATCTGCCATAGTTTTAGAGAATTTGGTCCACCCTATACAGTCATCGAAAGATAAGTGTAGGGAAACGCTTTATTTCGGCGTCTAGAAAAGGACGCCGTGTTTGTAAATTCTAACTCGCTGGAAACGCAGTTTTGTTTTTGTAGCATGTGCACAAAATCACCACAGCGTGGATTGTTTCTGTTGCGTTCTACACCAAAAGTAGTCGCAAGGAAAAAAGTTGATAGAATTGTACCTGAAACTAAATAAATAGAACGTTTTTATTCAGTATTTAGTAACTTCTTAAAATCAAACAGGCCTAGAAAACGATGAAATAAAATTTCATTAAATGTAATTTGAAGTAGCAGTCAACTGTGGTGTAACATTCAAACGCGATCTAACCCACTGCACTACCGCCTGTATTCCAACTAACAAACTACCTTTATAATTTTTCGGCGAAGTGGGGATTATGACATGCAAAAGCCGTGGATTTGCAAATTTGTAGTATAAAGGTCTCCCATAACTCAATTTTGTTTTTGTTGCGATATTATGCTGCAAAAATATTCATATACCCAAATTATAAAACAGTTTTATACATTTTTTTAATTAAAATAAGAACATTTCTACAGTTTCCGCAATACAGCAAAATTGCTCTATACACTCAAAGAAATAGTATGGGTAAATTCAACAAAAAAATGGTTAACTAACAATATCATTAATTTTGTTAAACCAAACTTATATTGATGGTATTTTTAAACAAGAGGTGATTGTTATTTTAATTAATAAAAAGTTGTCGTACAACAAAACAAACATTAACTTAAAAAATAGATGAATAAGACTATTATTTTGTTCGTCTGACTATTATTTTGTTGAATTCTGTCAAATTAAACTAGATAATAGTATATTTTATTTTTAACTATTATCGAATCGTAATTCTAACCTAGCATTAGTTCGCTGTATTATTGTACTTGGTAGACAAACCAATATTATTGTCGTCTTCTAGAATTTCTAAAAGAATTACCATAAAATTTGCTTGCTTACCACGTAGTCTATTACAGAAATTATTCCCAGATGACGCCACATACAAATCACTGACAATAATCAATCATGCATTATCTTATACTCTTATGAATTTATAGAAAATTAATAACATGATTGCAATGTTCAAATTCTCTCAGGGATCGATATATTTGGATGGATCTTATAAACGATCTCTAATCTTTGGTTTGGGTGGTTTGATGTCTCAATACTGAGATTTTGGCTAACCAAAAAAAACCTCATCATACAATAAAGTGTAGATCAACCTAAAAATTAGTTGGTGAACAAAAAACAAAGTCGTTGTACTATTTAATTGTAGACCAAATTGAAAATGGTTAGTGAACATAAAAAAATGTCATTGTACTATTTAATTTGTTACAAGAAGATTATTAAACTACTATTTGTTTACGAAAACAAATAAAGTTGTATGACTATTCTTTTCTGATTGATTTAACTATGAAACTAGATAGGCGCGATTTCATATGCTCTTTTTGGTTGAATTTCCCTATCATTTTCTTTGAGTGTAAGCATTTTTGCTCTATGACTCACTTACGTAAATTATAATAGCTACAGCTGTAGATCATTTATATAGCAATTTCCCTGTGCTGTTATATAACACTCATTATTATCTACCTTTGTACAATAAAAATGTTGCCGAAGCAATAATTGTACGGTCATTTTCGAACCAATGAGTGGTCAAAGAGTGTTGTGCAGAACATTTATAAAACAAATACTTTTTCACCCACTTCTGTGCCAGTCGCCATTTTATTCTGAATTTCAATAAGGATAGAAATGTTTTTTTTTTGAAAATATCTAAAAGTACCTACTTTCCTTTGAAGAAACCGATGAATCCTCAATAGTCCAGATTCTGGAGACGTTTATCTTTCAGCCCTAAGTACCTGTTAGACATACAGTTGGAAAGTGCCGTATTGGATGTAAAATTTTCTGCCCGATCCGATTCCGAAGTGGGGATAAAAATTAGGGATTGCCTTCAACCCTTAATCCGCGAATTTCCCTTTGTTTCGGAAATTGTGAAAAATTGAATTTTTATATAACTTGCGTTTTCTCCCACAAAACATGAGCTAAAAATCTATTCTTTTTTTTAATCGTCGCCCACAGTATACTTAATGTAAGAGTGTGATCAAAATGCATCAAATATTTATAGAAATTTTAGAAATAATACATTGTGTGTCTAGTAGTAAAAGCAATACATTCCCAGACGACGATATAAATTGAAGTCCGGGAATGTGCTTTTACTACGAGGTACACATACAATTTTTTCTGAAATCGCAATCAATATTATTATAAATATTTAAAAAAATCGCTGCCCAAGGAATCACTACTTCCACATCCGGATTTTCTATCCAAGTCACACAACGAAAAAATGTGGTATCTGGAAATAATCGTTTATGAAACTTTAATAATATAATATTTGAAATCCTCTACCCCAAAAACCCATAAAACGATACCCCACATCGGTAGTGGGGTGGGGATGGTGACAGGGGGTAGGAGTGAGGGGTGGATAAAGTTAAAAAATATTTTGAGATTTCTGGTTCTTGTAAACACACTAAATCACATTTTTTTTTCATCCCCTTTATTAATGGGGTGGGGGTGGTAATGGGGGGTGATTAATGCCAAAATTTTTTTTGAGACCTTAGCTTCTCTTGTCTATGCTAAATATCAATTTTATGAACTTTTACCTGCTTGATTTACCTATTTACTCCAAATTTACCCCAATTTACCCCCCAACCCTTCGACGGAACAAGATGAAAATATAATCTAGTTCTAGATCTCGTTAAAGTACATATGTGTACCAAATTTCAAGTCAATATCTCACACGGTTCCGGAGTAAACGTGCGCACAAAAAAAGTTACAGACCGACAGACAGATCGACAGACAGACAGACATTTTTTTTCGCTCAAACTTGAAATCTCGACGTTTCATGACATTCTAAGCCTATTTGAACAATAATTTTTTAAAAATTTTTTGTCGTTACTATACTTCCACTGGATGTGGAAGTAATAAAAAAATATTAAATATAGCCCAGGAATTTTAGTTTTTTACCCGGAATTAATTATTGTAAAGCTGAAAATTTCCAGGATTGTAGTTTTGGTCCAGGACAACACGTAGCAAAAAGTCCCCTACTCTCCCCCTTCGGCTTCCCTGTTTTTTCAGAGCAACAAGGGCCTAAGTCGCAAAAACTGCAGAGCTGACTATAAAGTGCAACAGGAAGGTTGTTACTGGTTCGATTTGGGCCGAAATGATCATAAAATATTAGGAGAAGCCTATCCGTTCATATTTCAGATGTTCCATGTATATTTTTGTTCATAATTTTCCGTTCTAGTTCTGTCAACATTTCAAAAATTTTAAAAAAATTTACAGAAAATTAGAAAAATTCCGAAATTGAGCCATTGCGGGTAAATGAAGACATGGAGGGGAAAACGTACCCCAATAAACATTTATCTTCAGGTATGTATGTATGTCTACCTTCTCCGTCGCGTCACCCGAGCCTGCGAGAATTATTTTTACTTTTTAATGAATCCACCGTTTTGAATTCTGAAATTGGTATAACATTTTCGTGTTTAGTGACCTCAAAAACCCCCGAATGTTAAATTTTCACAACAAAATTACCCAAATTTTCTGAAATATATCCCATTCAAAATATTTTTGAAAGAAAAGTGGTTTGGAAACCACAGAAAAAGAGCATGTGCTTTTAATGAGCAATCTTTGAACTATTTTACATATAAAACATATCGTAGTAATAGTTATATTTAATTCACTTTTTCAAACTTTGAAATTGTTTATTTATACTCATAAATTATTAAATTAATAGGGATTGGGTAGGTAATAAGAGAAGAAACGCAAACCAAACACAGAAAAAGAATGCCACAACTTTTGTTAAACTTGTCCAGTGAGCTACACAAAAGCCCCCTTTATATCTTCATATGAATGTTATTATAAATTTAGTCATTGTTGGGCTATAGGTAAACGAAACAGAAACTGACGCGATTATCTGGAACCTCGATCGGTAACAAAAACAAGATTTTAACCACCCCAGAAAATTCGGATCGGCATTAACAATACGTGGCCGCATAAAAATAAGATGTAAATCCTCCGTCGCATTCACAGGAGGTTTGTTGCACTTGTTGGCAAACCTTCTGGGATTCCTGCGTGCTCTAATGACACGGAATTTTCAGCAAATGTCAAAATGCCTGTGGGCCGATTGTGACGAATGAGGGACTGACAAAGGGATTTGCAAATGCGTTTACAAAACGCTTTCAGATAGCTCAGTCGGTCATGCAGATTAGGTGGATAAATGGGCAGATTGGGCTTCTGTGTTCGACCGCACGGAAAATTGTAATGGCATTAAGTATCATTGTTGAGGAATCCAACTAACATTTTGTAGATTTTTGCGGAGATTAATTCTTTAAATATAAAATAGAATTACATTAAGAAGTTATACGAATACGGATTTTCTGAAAAAATATACTCGTAAGTGTCTGTGTTAGTTGTAGGCTAATGAGTGAGCAAGGGTCCTACTAATTAAATAATATAAGAAACTAGTATAGCGAAAATCAATACGTAATGCGATCCTAATAGTCGAATAGCGAGGGCCTTGAAGTTGACACATGCTATGCAACTCTCGAACATACAAAAACAGACAGTTGATTCTTATGTAAAAAGACCTCACAAAACATATTTTTTCTTCAAACGTTAGAAAAACATGACATTTCTTAACTTATTTCATGACATTTAAGTTTAACGTTGCCATTAACAACGGAGGTAAAAGTACTTTTTCTGACGCTGTGAGCGGCAGAAAAAGTAATATCCATATCAACGCGTATTTTATTTTTTACGCCGACCATGCGATATTATAGACGGAGAGCCAAAATAATTCTCTGAATTTACTAAGCCTGGTTTTTTGCCAGTTGATTACAGTAGTTGTGTACACTAGCATACTGCGGTCAGTCAAGCGAAATCGAGAACAGGTGTCTCAGGTACGCTATCAAAGGTGCCATATTTACGGAGGTAATAAAATGAATTTACTAAGGCTAAAAATCGTTATGCAAATTAGATATTGAATGTAAATAACAGTTATGTCAGTCAGTCAGTTGAATGTGGGGACGGAGCTGGTCAGTCAGCCCCAATGTATGTACAAAAAATAAACAAGCTAAAAACATACGCTTCGCCTGTTCATAGAACTTTTTATATAATTGTTACACATTCTATAGGATACTCTTCGCAGTTTTCTTGTAAATAATGTTAGTTTTTAGACATCCTAAATTTTGTGATACCATATTTGTTGTGAAAAAAATTATATGAAAAAAAAAATAAAAAAAATACTCAACCTGTGCGGGATTCGAACACGGGGCCTTTGGATTGCAACGTAAAACTTTAGCCGCTGCGCCACCACATATTACTACGAAAATTGGTTGTCTGTGATATATATACCTTTCAACAATCATACATATTTCAACTCCCATTTCTATGAAATATATTAGTAAAATCCATAAACAAAAAAAACTATATTATGGCAACAATATTTCGCAAGATTTCCATTTTAGTACAAGCGACAAAAATTAAGAGAATATATTTTTTTTAATTAAATAATTAATAACTTTTTTATTTACCGATCGATTTTCTTCAAAAACAATAGGGTTCTTCCTCTAGCTAACACTAACTTACTTTCTAAATTTCAATACAATCGGACTTTTCTTTCTTAAGTTATCGTGCTTACAAGAAACGTGACGGACGGACAGACGGACATTTTGAAAGTTGTTCAGAATTCGTTCACTAACACAATGATATGAAAATTTTTTCTCTACGAGCGATATTTACGATTTTAGAAATGTGCCGATCAAATTCGTTTTTGCGAAGAGTATAATGACGTGCAATTCATTTACTAAACTTCAAAATCTTTGTACAGGTATTAAATGATATATTAATCATAAATAAAATGGTCAGTCAACCATTTTGTGGGACAACGCCCGTCATCGAAATAAAAGAAACAAAATTTCGCGCGCGCGATCTGTGTGGCAGGCGGCGGCTCGCTCTTTTTCTTATTATTACTTAACGAACTATTAACTTTATTTTAAAGTGTAATTGACAGCAATGTTAATAATATACATTTTGTAAATAATTAAATCTGACCTAATTTCTTTGACATAATAATAAAATACATAGTAAAATTATTTGATCTCCGTCAACTTTGATTAAATGTCTTTTAAGAATTCATCTATACTGTAGAAGGCTTCCTTTATTAAAAATCCTTTCAGCAGCTGCTTATATCTCATCTCCGGTAAGACTTTTACCCAGCCGGGAATTTTATTATAAAATTTGGGGTCGTAACAATTAAAACCACAGTCATTATATTTTAATCTATTAAAATCAATTGCAATATTATCTAGATTATTTGTATTGTAGTTATGAATTTCCTCTTGTTTTTTATAAGAGTGTATGTTTTTATAGATATATACTAAGCAATGAAATATGTAAAGTGAGGGGAATGTTAGAATTTGCAGTCCAATCAATTTTTGCCTCACGTCATCTCTATATCCCAAGTTTGTGATTATTCTAAACGTTTTTTTTATATTTCATGTTTTACAAATATTTTATTGATTTATCTTGTTGTAATAGTTGTAATAGTGTTGTAATAGTATTTTTATAATAATAATATATATTAAATATAATATTTTAAGTGCGTACATTTTTCAATATTTCTTTCATAATGGTCTATTCAATGTAATTAGGACAAATTTAATTATCTACAAAATGTATATTATTAACATTGCTGTCAATTACACTTTAAAATAAAGTTAGTTAATAGTTCGTTAAGTAATAATAAGGAAAAGAGCGAGCCGCCACCTGCCACACCGATCGCGCGCGCGAATTTTTTTTTTATTTCGCTGACTGACGGGCGTTGTCCCACAAAATGGTTGACATTTTATTTATGATTAATATATCAATTAATACCTTTACAAAGATTTTGAAGTTTAGTAAATGAATTGCACGTTATTTATTTTTTATACATACAATGGGGCTGACTGACCAGCCTCGTCCCCACATTCAACTGACTGACTGACATAACTGTTATTTATGTTCAATATCTAATTTGCGTAACGATTTTCAGCCTTAGTAAATTCATTTTATTAGCTCCGTAATTATGACACCTTTGATGGCGTACCTGAGACCCTGTCCTCGATTTCGCTTGACTGACCGCAGTATGTTAGTGTACACAACAACTGTAATTAACTGGCAAAAAACAAGGCTTAGTAAATTCAGAGAATTGTTTTGGGTCTGGCTCTTGGACTATTAACACAATGTGTTTTTGGTGGTGAAATTCGAGATTTTTTATCTTAATTTTTTTTTATGAAGAAAAAATAGCATGTCTTATTCGGAGTAAAAGCCACTTGTTGTTCTACGATAGCTATTAACATTTTTTATTCGGTTCTGACATACCTATTCGATTAGATCAAATAAGTATAGTAATTAATATCCGTTAGTTTTTGAAGCAGCGCATATGGTCATAAAAGTCAATTTCTAATTATCAGTTCAATTAAAACAGTGAAATCTATTATAATTTTTTTAAAACAATAAAAAAGTGTTCTCAATTTATTGTTTACTTAAATGCGAACATGGTACGATAAATCAAAAGATTTAATAGCCCTGTAAATTATCCAAACAATTTATTATGGTACTACCGAACTATTTGCGTTATTGTCTACCGTACTAACAGAAGTTTATTGCTGGCATCATTAATCCTGCAAAATAGCAACAATGTAAATCAATTTGATGCGCGTATTATTAAGTTAAATTGATTATTAATTTTTCGAGAAAAATATATATGTTGTTGCAATGATTCGTGCATAAATAATAACTTATCAACTCTCCCTTGCTTTGTTGTTCATTTTTTGGGAGAAAACTGCATTCAGAATTTCAGTAATAATCCGGAAGGAAGCGAACTTCACGAGATTAACTTCTCAGGTGTTTAGTTCCAAAATTATTAAAAGCAAAACTGAAAAAGAGCTTTTTCGTGATTTTTGTGCACATTGCTATTAAATAAACAATGAAAGTGAAATAGATTATTCGAATACTCAATTGCTCGAACTGGACTGTCCAGTTCGAGCAACGAGGAGCAGCAGTAGGCAGCTTTCAGCGAGAACCTGAAGATGACAAATGGGATTCTGCCGAAACGTCGTTAGACATCAATGGCTCCAGCAGGAACCTATCAACTATGTAGGAAAACACCCGGAAGTACACTTCATTTAACACCCGCGAAAACCTAAGAAACAACATATATATTTATTAATGAAAGAAAAACTGAAGAGATAAAGCGAAGAATACTTATAGGTAATAGATGCTACTACACCTAATGCAGTCTCTGAACATTTGAGAAGAGTATACTTACAAGTAGAATTATGGTTGGGAAATGACATTTCGCCAATAGAATGGGGATGGAAACATTATCGTGGGATGCTGAGACCGATAACAATGAATAAGCCATCAGCCCCTGAAAATCTACTTAAAATTATTTTTTGTACATGTAAGAGAGGATGCGGAGCTGCTTGTGGATGTAGAAAGCATGGATTACATTGCACTGCAGCTTGTTCCGAATCCAATGGTGATAGTTGCTCGAACCCTTCTCCTATTATAGAAACAAGCGAAGTTGAAAACGAAGATATCGAAGATAAATAGTATATTTTGTTAAATTTATTATGAATTATGTGATTTAACAATAAGTTTATTTCCACAGAAATTCTAATGTTTTTTGAATTATGTCTTATTTTAAAGTTTTTTGTCCGCCATTTTGGGTCCCACATTTTGAATTTGTAATTTTTTACCTTAAATTTGTAATCATAAACCTATAATACTATTCAGGTACGATTTTTTTGTCTACAGAATAAAAACTATTAAAACTTATGTGAATTGAGTATTTTTTCAAAGAATTTGTAGATCTCACATTTTAGTAATAGGTTTTAGCAATACAATGCAAAAAGTTTCAGTAAAGTTGATTCATAGGAACTGGGTTCCAAGGTTTTTTAGTTTTCACACCTAACGGCACTCCACTATATACAGGGTGCGTCACTTAAAACCCAGACTTGTAACTTTTTTATTTTTGAAGCGATGACCATGTTGGGCACATCAAATTGTAGCCACTTTTAAAACCTTTAAACATGCATACAGAGTGATTTAAAACAATTTTTTTTGAAAAAATTGTTAAGAAAGGAAACTTAATTTCTTTGAATATTTTTTACCTCACCCTGTACATGAACTGTGTTAATGTTTTCTTATAAAGCTTCAATTTATGTTATTAAAATAAAAATTTTGCAATTTCCTATTTAGTACATTTTAATATAAGTTTGTTTTTAAAAATACTTATTTCTTTTGTTTCTTGTTGCTGTTTTGTTATGTTGAATATTTTTTGTGATATGTATTTTACAAATAAAGCATAAAATTATTATTTACATTCTTTTCAAAGTTATTTTAAAAAATCAGTTTGGAATCGGAAAGTGCTTTTAATTCTTTCTCTAAAACCAAAAAGAATTTCGAATATGACGTAATAACATAAACTGAAGCTAATTAAAACCTTTATAAGAAAACTTTAACGCAGTTCATGTACAGGGTGAGGTAAAAAAATATTCAAGGAAATTAAGTTTTCTTTCTTAACAATTTTTTCAAAGTTTCATTTTTTAAATCACTCTGTACACATGTTTAAATGCCTTAAAAATATCTACAATTTGATGTGTCAACATGATCGTCGCTTAAAAAATAAGAAATTTACAAGCCTGGGGAGTTTTAAGTGGCGCACCTTGTATAGACCCTAGAAAATTTTTTTTTTTGCATTCCGCTCTAGAATTAATAGATCTGTCAGAAAATGCGATAAAAAAAATGCTAAATGAGCCCTTTGATTATTTTTTATTTATTTGCTTCCAGCACGATTATTAAAAAAGTGTATAAGTTGTGATTTTCTTAATAACTAAATAATATTCTCTAATCTATAATCTGTCAACGAAAACTAATTTTCACTTTTATCAGAGCCCGCGGTATTGATGCGTTTTGTTGCACTCAAAATACCCAAATTTCATTTAATTTGGTCCACCCTGTATATAACTTCTGACCTTATGATAACAACACAATTTCGCTGAGATGAAGTAATCAAGTATAAAACAAAAGATATTCTCTGGGGATATGCCAATAAGTGATCCTAACACAAGCATAATTGTATCTAGAAACCATCAAACATCTGGTACATTTAGATCTAGAGTGTAGGTCAGACAAAAAATGAAATCACATAATTAATGCCCAATTTCACGCGGCATCATCTTAAAAAGATCCAGTCTCGAGAAAAGAGCCAACATACCTGTAGGTGACCACCCAAACACCCAATAAAGGGGCGGGTTTTTTTCCTCCAACAAAACAAATTATGTACAAAGTCAGTCTTTAAATGTCCTTTGTGCAAACAAAATGTTCACACGTATTAAGGAGTATTGTCCTGGCAGATTGCTTTGTTTACAAGAGTCCAACATCCAATTTGTTTCGTTGTATAGGAGTCAATGTGTGGAACGCTTTGTTTAAATAATGGGATTTTTTCAGCCTTCCGTGATGGCTTCTTCATTTTTTTTTGTAGAGAAAAGGGCTGACGCCTTCCTAATTAATGTTATTAAAACTAAATATTTCAACAAAGGAGGCTGTTGCGGACGTTTTATGTCTTTGAGAATGGATTATAAAGCTACCGATTCGATTAGAAAATGCAGGCTTCTCCTTGACGGTAATGCTTTTATTTTTTTCATTTACCTTCTCGTGAAACAAAAAAATATTTGACTTTTGTATACAGAGTGTCCCAATACTCGCTGAATATCAATTCATCGTCGATTTGACTAAACTTAGCTTCAATCCAAACTGATTCGTTTTGCCCCGAGATGACATCAAAGTTTCATCAAAATTTTTAGCTTTTTCAAATGACTTTCAAACGCTCTGTATGATTAGAATTAAATTAGATATCACACTGTTCTCATATAAATGTAATTTGATACGGAATAAAACAACTGTTTTATAAATATGAATTCCAAAAGCTTATAAATCTAATTTTGAATAAATTAAATTAAAGTAAGTACACATTTCTATAATAATAATAATAAAGTTTATTTACAAAAAAAAGAAAGAAATACATGATAGTTATAGAACTTCGACAACTTGTAAAATAAACTGGATACAGTCAGAAGATGATGTAACATCTGACCGTGACTGAGTTAAAAACAAAAAAAATAGCGAAAAAAATTTTCTTATATGTAGTAGCTAAAACTATAATATAGATAAATGGTATAAAATACTTCAGAAACTAATAATCAACATTATCAGCATGTAAAAAATAAAAAAGGTAAATATTAAAAACTATAGAAAGAGAACTATTAAAATAATAAAAAACCGCTGCCCAAGGAATCACTACTTCCACATCCAGATTCTCTATCCAAGTCACTCACAACGAAAAAACTTTATATGTGAAAATAATTGTTTATGGAACTTTAATAATATAATATTTGAAATCCTCTACCCCAAAAACCCATAAAACGATACCCCAAATCGGTAGTGGGGTGGGGGGTGGTGATGGGGCGGTGATAGTGGGGGGTGGATGAAGTAAAAAAATATTTTGAGGTTTCTGGTTCCTGTACTTACACTAAATCACAATTTTTTTTCATCCCCTTTAATAAGGGGGTGGGGGTGGTAATGGGGGTGGCTAATGCCAAAAATTTTTTTGAGACCTTAGCTTCTCTTGTATATACTAAATACCAATTTTATGGACTGTTACCTGCTTGATTGACCTATTTACCCCAAATTTACCCCAATTTACCCCCCAACCCTTCGACGGAACAAGATGAAAATATAATCTAGTTCTAGATCTCGTTAAAGTACATATGTGTACCAAATTTCAAGTCAATATCTTAAACGGTTCCAGAGTAAACGTGCGCACAAAAAAAAGTTACAGACAGACGACAGACAGACAGACCGACAGACATACAGAAATTTTTTTTTCGCTCAAACTTAAAATCTCGACGTTTCATGACATTTTAAGCCTATTTGGACAATAAAAATTTTTAAAATTTTTTTTGTCGTTACTATACTTCCACTGGACGTGGAAGTAATTAATGGCAGTCGGTATATAAGTTAATAGCCGTATATAAAAGACTTTCCAATTCATATTAGGATCAAACATTTATTTATTACTGCAAGCAATCCCTCATATTAGGTTTTGGTTTTTCAAGTCAATTTGTGCAATTACTTTTTGTCTGTCTGACATTACATATTTTTTAAATTCTATTTTGAACTTGCTTTTTTGCCAGGGATTTTATATGTTTAGGGAACGCATTGAAACATTTTGAGCCCAAAAATCTCCTACTACGTTGTCCTGTAGTGGTATTCATTTTTGGCACCTGTATACATCCTTAGTAGTTTGCCTAGTTCCATAAAAGGAAGTTGCTTGTGTGGAGTTTCCTACATTTTATAAAAAATAATTGTCAAATCAAGAAAATTACTCTCGTCGAAGAAACGGTTAGATGAATACAATCGATTTTTACCTAACAGTATTCTTAAAAACTTTTTCTGCATAATTTCTAAATTAGACATTTAAGTTGCTTAAATCTAAATAATATGCATCAAGTTTATGTACGACAGATTTGACATGCTTGTCCCACCTTACGTGGGGATCTAAGGCTACACCTAGGTATTTCATACTATTTGCCTTCTGGATATGTTGTATGTGTCCAATTTTTAAAGAACTAAAACCAGGTAGTCCATTTACGAATAACGAAAACGGTTAAGTATCAATTTTTTTTAATATGTATAGTTAACAGCTTTATATCAAACCAGTTCTTAAATAGTATACGTTCCATTTCAACTTTATTTTTTAGTGAGTTGCCCTTGTAAAAAAACTATAAACTATAAACCAAACGTTTCCAAAATATTCACATAAAAGTACAGGTGGTGTTTCCTGCCATACTGTGTAAATAATACCACCAATTCACCCGAAAAACTGTTCCAATAATGAATGCTGAACGTAAAAATAAATGATTCAAAGCCACCAGACAATGACAAAGTCTTTTTATTGTGGAGACCATTTCAATGTCAAAGAAAAGAAAATTTGAAATGGGTACTCATCACAAGAAAAAAAACCGCTGCCCAAGGAATCGCTACTTCCACATCCAGATTTTCTATCAAAGTCACTCACAATGAAAAAAAAAATGTATGTGGAAATAATTGTTTATGGAACTTTAATAATATAATATTTGAAATCCTCTACCCCAACAACCCATAAAACGATACCCCACATAGGTAGTGGGGTGGGGGTGGTGATAGGGGGATGGTAGTGTGGGTGGATGAAGTAAAAAATATTTTGAGGTTTCTGGTTTTTGTACACACACTAAATCAAAAATTCTTTTCATCCCCTTTAATATGGGGTGGGGGTGGTAATTGGGGTGGCTATTGCCAAACATTTATATACTAAATACCAATTTTATGGACTCTTACCTGCTTGATTTACGTATTTATTACCCCAATTTACCCCCCTTCTACGGAACAAGATGAAAATATAATCTAGTTCTAGATCTCGTTAAAGTATATATGTGTACCAAATTTCAAGTCAATATCTTAAACGGTTCCAGAGTAAACATGCGCACAAAAAAGTTACAGACAGACAGACAGACCGACAGACAGAAAATATTTTTTTCGCTCAAACTTAAAATCTCGACGTTTCATAACATTCTAGGCCGAGGAGTAAGCCGCTGGTGCATTTTGGTGTACAAGACCTCTGCATTGCAATGAATTGCAATGCATAGTTGGCGCATTTAAATGCCGACGGTGAATTTAAATGCATTGTTAGTGCATTGCAATGCTTAGCAGTACATTTTGATGCATTGATGCATTTACGTGCATTTTAGTGCATTGAGGGGGAATTGTGCTGCATTTTATTACGATTTAGGAGAACGGTGCATGCGCGTGAATCAGTTTCCCAGCAAGCAACAGGTGTATTGGTCGGGTTAGTCTGATAGTGATAGTGTGGATTGTGAAAAACTTTGTTTACAATTGAGAAGTTGTTAAATAAAATTAAAATGTAAGTAGATGTAGATTATATTGAATACTTTATTATTTGACATGACATTCAAAACTACCTCGAAAACTACTAACAAAAATAATTTAATTTCATTGAAAAAAGATGGTGTCTATATATTTCTCACTAAATTATTTATTTTGTAGGCAAAGGAAATTCATCTTATCGACATAGAAAAAACTGTTCAGGAGGCATTAGGCGACGCTCAAAAAGACATTACAAGACTAGAAGTGAAGCCAAAAAAGAGCTTTTGGAATATCTTTTATATACCTTTACGTAATTTTAAAAAAGAAAAAGAAGGTAAAAAACATATCTTTGCAGCAATATAAATTATAGCTTTAACAAGAAATTTGTATATTTTGTCTGTTATTGCAGAATCACTATTTACCCGATACTCTGGCTTGCTACAAAAATGTAATCAAATAAATATAGTTTAATCTAATCTAAGTATACAATATTTAACCTCATGTCTAACATTGTGAATCACTTTAAATATTAAAAACTATTAAAAACTACTGACATCGACGATACATCTTTGGTGTTTCCGAGAATGTTTCAGTACAAAGGGTAATTTAAATAATTGTCTAATATTTACAGAATATTGCATCAAAATGAATTGTTTTAAAATTGTGAAATAACAGACAAACATCAAATTCTAAACTCATATGCCCGCTCCGTGCCATCGGTGTAAAAATATTTAATTACGTCACATACATCTACAATTTAGCGTACACCTTACAACATTATTTCGGCGTTTATTTAATAGATATTTTCGGGTTCTATATGAAATTGTTTAACGATATTATTCAACTTAAAACTCAAACAAATTACACATGAATTAGACAACAGGCAGTTTAAGTAAAATATTTGGATTTATTAAAATGGAGGCAAAATAATTGAAATATCTTGCTTATGACAATGTACATCGATGGATTGTGAAATGTGAAGGGTGCATTTCGAAGCATTGCCAAACTTCGCTGATACATTTTAGTGAATTTCAATGCTTAATAATGCATGGTGCATTTAAATACTTCAGCAATGCATTGCGGTGAATTATGTGCATTGCAATGCACTTTAGTGTACAAATTCTGGCCAGCGTTCTAGGCTTATTTGAACAATCAAAATTTTTTAAAATTTTTTTGTCGTTACTATACTTCCAATGGATGTGGAAGTTACAATTATAGTTCTAAGCATTTTATTTGTGGTAAGTTTTTGTATCTTAATTTAAGAAATCGATTTTTAACATGGGTTTATGTTGTACGAAAATCGGCCGTATTACAAGACTAGTGTAGCGTTCTGGCTGTTACAAATTTAAATTACCCGCCAAACTGGGGATAAAGCAGAATGTATTCTACATCGCTCTAGATTAGAATGTCATTCAGTTTTGACTCTAAAAAGAGGGAAATGGCTTTGATGTGCTTTTATGTATTTTATATAGTTTATGTTGGAATAAAGTGCAGCTATTGATTATCTATGAAGCTTCCTAGACGCCCTATACTAGGATGATCCCGTACGGTTTTTTATGTATATTTTAGACAGTAAAGAAATACACGTAAACAAACTAACTCATATTAAAATTGCATTTATTAGTAAGCAGTTAGATTGTAACGAAGAAATGTTATGCTTTAATACAAATTCCTTAATTTATAATACTATTGATTGTGATTTCAGAAAAAATAGTATGTGTACTTCGGTGAGAAAGCACTTCCCGGACTTCGATGCTTTGCATCATCGTCCGGAAATAAAAATACATAATATACTATATAAAAAAAAGTACCTTAAATACAATGTTTGGTTCAATTTAAAAAAATTCGAAATTTTTATTAAAAAAAATTAATTTCCCGAAATATCATTTAATCCATATTTCTCATATGGAAAACCGTGCTGTAGCTCTTTTATTTTTCTAAAATATTGCTAATGTAACTGTCAAAAAGTTGTTAAATATTTTTGGATTCAAGTTATTTAAAGGAGGTTAATAATTTTGTGGGCGGATCTGGACCTTGAGCTTGGAAGGGTAACATAGCCGCGCGCTGAAAATAACAAAAATGTTTTTCCTTGAAAATTAAAATTGATGAGCGCGGGGGGGGGGAAGGGGGTTGGAGAAAATCACAAAAAAAATGTATAAGCACAACTAAATAGAATATATATTAAAAAATATAAAATAAAATAACAAAAATTATGAAGTTTTAAAATGAAAGTTGATGGTTTACCGAATCTTGGGTGCTTGGTCACAGGCAGATAATAATTTGGTTTAAATCGAATAAAATCTACAAAAGTTATAAAGGTTACTGTTTTAAGTGAGACGTTAGAGAGAGACTGTAGGAATGATACTAAAATAAAAATTGCCTGTCAATTTACAGATTAAATCTGTCAGATTAAGGGCGAGTAATACCAACTAAGTTCAGCCAAGTTCAGCTTGATCCAAGATCAAAATCTATGGTTACGATTCTTCTAGGCCCGCATTGGACTATAAAAGTTCTTTAACAAAAACCTTTTATAACAGATATTTTTTATGAGAAATGTGTAATATTTTATAAAATATGGTCGATATTTTATAAAATTTGGTCTATTACACTATCATCTTTATCAAAAAATATATTTTATAAAAGATATTTGTCAAAGAACTTTTATAGTCTAATGCGGACCTTAGGCCACCAATAGACTATAAAAGTTCTTTGACGAAGATCGTTTATAAAAGATATTTTTTACGAGAAATGTGTAATATTTTATAAAATATGGTCGATATTTTATAAAAGATCTTTGTCAAAGAACTTTTATAGTCTAATGCGGGCCTTACAGACCAAATTTTATAAAATATCGACCATATTTTATAAAATATTACACATTTCTCATAAAAAATATCTTTTATAAAAGATCTTTGACAAAGATCTGTTATAAAAGACGCTGTGAGCGGCAGAAAATAGTATATTATATCACTAGGAGTAGAACGCACTCTTTTTTTGTGTTGAGCCCAGGATTTGCGGCTGAGGCGAAGCCGAAGCCGCAAACTGGGCGAAACACAAAAAAGGCGTTCTACTCCGTGTAATATATACTATTTTTTCTTCAAGCGTATTAAAATGCAAAAATTCATTTATAAATGTACAAATATTCAAACTACGGTCTTACATGTTGACACAATATGACAAGTGGCTAGTGGATAGCGCGCCACCGGTGGCTTTCGGTATTAACATTATGTTACTAGTAAAACAATACCCACTACGGCGGCGCTTTCGGAACTAACATTATGTTACTAGTAAAAGAATGTCCACTACGGTGGCGTTCGGTACTAACATTTTGTTACTAGTAAAACAATGTCCTACTTCTACTTCTGTTTTTGGTGACATAATTTAAACATTTTAATACGCTTGAAGAAAAAGATCTTTGTCATCAAGGAACTTTTATAGTCTAAAGGTGGCGTAAGAAATATGTATAATATTTTATAAGATTAGTCGACATTTTATAAAATTTGATAGATAATATCATTCAGCTTTTTTTATGACCTTACAGATGGTGTAAAAATATATGGGGTGTTCCAATTAAGAAATCCAAAGTAAAGTTCACATCTCCGAAATGTGATTTTCAATAGTTTTTCTGAAACGATTTTTGGAAAATGCATATGATTTTCTCCAGCTTTTATTACTTCCACATCCAGTGGAAGTATAGTAACGACAAAAAATTTTTTTAAAATTTTTATTGTTCAAATAGGCTTAGAATGTCATGAAACGTCGAGATTTCAAGTTTGAGCGAAAAAAAAATTTCTGTCTGTCTGTCGGTCTGTAACTTTTTTTTGTGCGCACGTTTACTCTGGAACCGTTTGAGATAATGACTTGAAATTTGGTACACATATGTACTTTAACGAGATCTAGAACTAGATTATATTTTCATATTGTTCCGTCGAAGGGTTGGGGGGTAAATTGGGGTAAATTTGGAGTAAATAGGTAAATCAAGCAGGTAAGAGTTCATAAAATTGATATTTAGTATAGACAAGAGAAGCTAAGGTCTCAAAAAAAATTTTGGCATTAGCCACCCCCATTACCACTCCCACCCCATTATTAAAGGGGATGAAAAAAAATGTGATTTAGTGTGTGTACAAGGACCAGAAACCTCAAAATATTTTTTTACTTTATCTACCCTCCACTCCCACCCCCTGTCACCACCCCCACCCCACTACCGATGTGGGGTATCGTTTTATGGGTTTTTGGGGTAGAGGATTTCAAATATTATATTATTAAAGTTCCATAAACAATTATTTCCAGATACAAAATTTTTTCGTTGTATGACTTGGATAGAAAATTCGGATGTGGAAGTAGTGATTCCTTGGGCAGCGGTTTTTTAGAACTTTTTTACGTAACTCCAAAAATAACAACGATAAATGAGGTTCTAACGTTCGCGCGACCACCCTGTATATACGAAATATCAAGTTTCAATAACTTATTCTGAAAAACGGAACATGCCATGTTCGTGTAACACTCAGTATACTAAATAACAAATCTCCCAACTGGTTGAATGTATCTATTCCATTATTTCCAGTCTATAACCTCACCTATTCTAGTATCATCTAAAAATACAAATTTGGCATGTAACCGTTTGGTAGTTCATGTCGATCGTTCAACGAATCGAAAACTATTTCCTTTGTGAGCGAAGAATGCAGCGCCATTGTCGAAAATAATTCGTGTTAAATTTACCAGAAATTAAACGGAATTAAGCTCGTCAAATAGAACATTAGGGGTCATTATAAGTGCACCGCGAAACAGCATAAAGGAATTAAAAACCAACAACGAATTACTAAATAATAACCGATAATATTTATAATGCCGCAACTCACAATGGTCGAAATTACTGAATCACTGAATTACTGAGTACAAAAGCGGTTTATTACTTTGTAGTTAATAAGTTAATTGGGGACTAAATTTAGCCTTTTCCACCAAGGAAATAATTCCCAAAGTATATATAGTTAACCCTGATTCATCAATGTAGAGCCCACAGTTTAAAATTTTAAACAATTTAAAGAAAATTGAACCATGTTACTATGTTACAAAAAATTAAAAATTATGAAATAGAAGGACCTGGGTTAATAAGGGCCATTTTGGCCTATGGTAGGGTATAACGTAGTTATTTTCATATAAAATATGTGCTTGGATTACGTTTACAAATATCAAACATAATGAAAGATGCACAGAGAGACAGACAGATTTATCATACACTAAAAAAGGAAAATATATATATGATAACTTACAAAGATAAATCCATAATTATTAGCAGAAGGCCACAATACATAAAAACTACTGTAAATACTTCAAAAAGATAGATAACTAAATTACTAGTCGATTAGTTGGCCAACATAGTTATTACTAAATGAAAAGATTAAATGGCACTTTTCTAATAAACAAATTTTGATATTTTATATCATAAACAAATCTCTAAACGTAAACAAATGTAATAACATAGGAAATGAAATACACAGTAGCATGTTAAGCTACAAGATACATATAAAAAAAATATGTGCTCTGCACAGAAAATTATTTACAGGTATTAAACAAGAAATCTTATTAACAGTCTTTAAGAGACGGGACGAGCACTCGCGAAAAGGATGTAACGAAATGCTCGCACATAATACTGAAACTTGCACCAAATTGGCGCCTTTGGCCACAATGTAAAACGAAAGTTAATGGAATGTAGTCCGGAGCTATTCTCAGTTGCCGGTATACCCAAAATAGACAGGTAAATGTACTTACAAAAACTGCAGCAAAAGAGACGAAGGCACTGTTATGGGTTATACCGACCCTAAGGAACGGTTTACCAATGCAGGATCAAATTTGCATGTTACCTAACCTCGGGATAATTTAAACCTCAGGTCAAAGTTTAATAAATCCTTGAATAACCTGAGGTTAGTAACGCCTCTTACAGAGTTACCATCTCTAGATTTGTCAAATTTGCGTGTTAGCTAACCCCAGGATAACCTGGGGCCAAAGTGAATGTTAAACTCGCATCCATTTATTCACTACATTTTATGTGCAAGGCAACCATCAGACTATAAAAGTTCTTTGACAAAGATCTTTTATAAAATATATTTTATGAGAAATGTGACAGTATAATCGACCATTTATCATATTACTCACAAAATATCTTTTATAAAAGATCTTTATCAAAGAACTTTTATAGTCTTAGGCCCGCATTAGACTATAAAAGTTCTGCCTTTGAAAGAAATTTTATCAAAAATGTGATAGTGTAATCAATCGTATTTTATAAAATGTGGTCGATATTTTATAAAATATGACAGTAAAATATCTTTTATAAAAGATTTTTGTCAAAGCACTTTTATAGTGTAATGGCGGCCTATCAGAAATGTGTAATATTTTATAAAATATGCTTGATATTTTGTAAAATTCGGTTGATTACATTGTCACATTTCTCATAAAATATCTTTTAAAAAAGATATTTTATGAAAAATGTGATAGTGTAATAGACTAAATTTTATAAAATATCGACCACATTTTATAAAATATTACACATTTCTCATAAACTAGCTATTTGTATGACAAGGGAGAAAAGTGCATAATTTCCTCCCGCGGATAGTTTGATGCCCGACGCGAAGCGGAGGGCATCAATATCCAATGGAGGAAATGGCACTTTGCTCCTGTGTAATACATATGATTTTTTCTACGACCATTTACAGTGTTTTTTACATTGGTTTTACATATATTTTATTATATTTTCTTATGCATGACAATCAAAAAACCAAATATGTCAAAATGTCATAATAGGTATTTAGATAAGAAAATATTTTTAAAAATCAAAGTACATGGAACGTTGCTAAGGTTGCTTCTTGTTTTCAAAATAAACAAACTTCCAAAAAGTTTATAATAATGTATTCCGAATGTGAAGATGAAGTTCCTCAAGATATTCTGGAAGAAGCAAACGTGGTTTCGTTAAATCTATTACCGTTAAAGTCTCGTGAAAAATATGAAAAAGAGTATCAGCTATTTAAATGTTGGATGGAAACTAGGCAAATAAGAAAAATATGTGAAGAAGTGGTCTTATTTTACTTTTTCAAAAAATGCGCCGGTTTGAAGCCTTCAACATTATGGAGCAAATACAGCATGTTGCGATCTACACTCCAAATTAAAGACAATGTCGACATTAAGTTTCCTAAATTAGTAGCTTTTTTAAAAAGGAAATCTGCTGGATATAAAGCCAAGAAAGCCAATACTTTTTCAAGGGAAGATATCAACAAGTTTATTGCAGAAGCTCCAGATGAAACTTACTAAGGTAAGATTGATCGTTATTGTTGAATAATAAATAAAAATAAAAACGTAACGCAGTATTTGTCGTTAGAAAGTATATATAAAATGACAATTAAGTGACATTTTAGGCAGTTGTCATAAGTGCATTTTCTTTTTTCAGGTCGTGCTTATATTTGGAATTGCTGGGGCATGCCGTAGCGATGAATTAATTAATATGGTACTTGAAGATATTAGTGATAAAGGCGATATTTTGGTGATGAAAATACCTGACTCAAAAACTAATATCAAAAGGACATTTACAATAACAAATGAGATTTTAAACGGAGTATCTGTCTTGGATATGTATAGAAAATATCTGGACTGTAGGTCCCCTAAAACATGTCATTCTAGATTTTTTGTAACTTATGCTAAAGGGAAATGTACAAACCAGGTAATTGGCAAAAACACAATTGCCAAAATTCCATACAGAATAGCAATATTTTTAATTTGGATGATTCGAAAGGCTATACTGGACACAGTTTCCGCCGTACTTCAGCTACGTTATTAGTCAATGCTGGAAGTGACATTCTCACTCTAAAAAGACATGGGGGATGGCGAACAAACGTAGCAGCAGAAGGGTACTTAGATGATTGTATTTCTAAAAAATGTGAGGTAGCCAGCCAAATAATTACGGGAGAAAGTACTACTTCAAGTACCAAAAAACGTTGTCTTGTTTTTGAAAATTTTGTTTCTACAAGTACTTCATCAGCGACCAAGACTTTGGAAAACAACAAACAGGAACTGATCTCCACCCAACAGAGCCAATATTTCTATTTACCTAATTCTACCATAAATTTTAACAATATTTAGTTACTGATGTTAATTTAAACCTTGATTTAAACTGTTTTCAATTTTTATAAATAAAAATAAGTAATAAAAAATCTGTTTCAAAGAAAAGCATAATTATACATTTTCAGGAAGTTTGTGTATCAATAAAAGAAGTCTTATACACTACAATTACAGCTATTTGAAGTTTTTACTTGTTTGCTTCCAGAGGGAGCCAAAGTATTTTCCTCCCTAGGGAGGCAAAGTATTTTCCTCCCGAGGGAGGAAAAGTACTACTTTGCTCCCTGAAATGAGGGAGCAAAATAGTATTTTCTATGTAGGGAGTAGAAAAAAATATCTTTTATAAAAGATCCTTGTTATAGCCTTATTATTGTTATATTAAAATATCATATATAGCCCTTGGTATTGCTATATTAAAATGTCATATTGGATTGTTTATTTTGTATTATATTTTAAAATGTTAACATTTTGTGTATCTTGATTAGAGAATATTATTTAGGTATTATGCAAATCACAACTTACACACTTTATTATTTATTAGGAAAATACCTACTTTCTGTATATTGTTGCCCTAATTCAATACTTCGTCAGTATTAGCTAGAAGAGTAGTTATTTTGATTGATTCTCCAGTGTGGACGCTCGCACATATCTTCTACTAGGGTAAGCGAGTCGCTACACTTATCAAAGAACTTTTATAGTCTAAGGCGGGCCTAAGAGTGACCCTAGGCCCTCATTAGACTATAAACGTTCTTTGACAAAGATCTTTTATAAAAGATACTTTTTATGTGAAATGTGTAATATTTTATAAAATATGGTCGATATTTTATAAAATTTTATTATTATTAAAATATTCCATAACCATAAAAATGTCTACACACGGCAAAATATTGGAATCAGCTTTAACGTATCCATTTTCTAGAGAACATATATTTTTATGTATAAAAAATAACAATCAAATAAAGTAAAATAACTCCACACTCGCAGTGTATGTTGTAGAACTCTCCAAAATCGTCCTAAGTTGAAGACATAATCAAAATTCGACTTAGGCAAAAATTTCATTTAAAGACATTTTTAAGAGTCTGCAGAGCCGCAGATCAGTCCATAAGGACCGTTTTGGGTTTCTATAAGGCGTTGTAAATGACCAGGTGAAAATTCGAAGAAACACCGAATTTTCACTTAGAAAAAATGTTTTTGGTTCAGGATATGAGAGCAGAAGTATATAATGACAAAGATTTATGAATTATATACTTTTTCAAAGGTACCACAAATTGGACTTTGAAAAATAATATTTTTGAAAGGGCGTCAAAGTTTGGCTCAAGAATCGATTTATCGAAAGTACGCCAAAATTTCACTTGCAGACTAATTTTTCAAAACTGCGTTGAAATTTGGCTTGAAAATCGATTTTTCAAAAGTACGCCAAAATTTCACCCGCAGATTAATTTTTCAAAACTACCTTGAAATTTGGCTTGAAAATCGATTTTTCAAAAGTACGCCAAAATTTCACCCGCAGATTAGTTTTTCAAAAGTACCTTGAAAGTTGGCTCGAAAATCGATTTTTCAAAAGTACGCTAAAATTGGTCTTAAAATAGATTTTTCAAAAGTATTACAAAGTCAGTTTAAAAAGTACCACGAAAATATACTTTAAAATATTTTTTATTTTTTATTCCTCCACCAAAGCCATTGACCTTTGAGGTACGGTCATTGAAAGCCCAATTCTAAAGTATGAGCATAAAATTTTAGCGATGCACTGCATCCGAAAGGCAAAATAGAAGATTTTGACAAAGCCGGCGTAGTGCCGATAAGCAAAAATTGATAAAAATCAATGCACATGTACAAGGCCGGTTTCTCGCATGGAAAGAGTTTGGATTGACTCAGCGGCTCGCAATTTGGTCGAGCGCGTTGAGTGGTCCAGACAAAGCAATAGTAGAAAAGCCAATAACAGGGCTTTTCAAATGACAAAGTTATAGAGGAAAACGCCTTGTGCATAAAAATCCAAAAATTCAATTTTGCCTAAAAGTCGCTCGAAGGTGAGTAGCTGCCATATCAATAATATTGAACGACTGTGATAAGGGTTAGTAAGTCGTGGACTGATCGAACGCCATTCAACTTACGCAGTAATAAGTCCTCTGAATGTGTTTGAGTACGTGAATCTCCACGATACAAGAACTTTAAAGCAAAGTAGTCTCTAGCGAAACTAAATTCATTTAGTAAAACTTTTTTAAGTTAATTTCAATCAGCCTTACATTTACCCAGAGTCTGAAATGATTCAAAAAGCTCGCATTTTGATTCTGAGAAGGTATGTATGAATCTTTTCTACCTAATCGATCGTTAGCGTGAGCGCTCTCGCTTGTATGGTCTGAAAGTCACTACCTTGATTGGGGAAGGCACGATTCTTATCTTGAGAATTTTGTATAACCAATTCTGTTAAATAAACGGATTCTTTGAACTATTGTTTCTTAATTGATCTTGAGGCCTGTTGACGGGCTATAATCCCTGAAACTTTCGTATAGAAAACCGGATGTGTCGAGTTAATTCGCATTAACGTTCGACCTTCTGGTTGCTTTACGGAGGTTTGATGGGGATTTTTTTATGCGTTTTTTGAGAAATAAATTCCGTTATTAATAGACCAAAACGTGGTTTCCGCGTATCAAAACTAATCCCTCCCCAGAGAAATTCTTCGGTTGGGATTTTTTTATGCAAAAATTCAGGAAATTAAGAGGTGCCTAAACCCCTAACGAGGGAATTCGGGTCCAGAGAGAGCGTAGTTTCCGATCTGTGGTAGTGCAGCCTTGGTCCATTACTCGGCTACCGAAGTGCATCTTATCTCGAACCCGCCTGGGAGGTAGAAGAACGGGGTAATACGCGACTGGCGCCCCCTGAGAAATAAATTGGTGTCGCGTAATTTTGACGTCCGGTAGTGCGTTCTTCTACATGTACAACGAACTGAATATAACCGCATAACTCATAGAACCAGTGGAGTGGTATGACATCACAGATGCTCACTTCGCGGAATATGTTACGAATTCGAAATCAAATATTAGGGTCAATATTAACGCTACCTGCCTAATTTTTTCACTATATACTTGAAGAGTATGTTAAATACTTACGGAAAATGCAAAAATAAATTATAAATTAAATATCACTAAATAAGCCCATGTCTCTATCTTCTGTATATATATGTTACAACGAGGAGACCAAATAATTGACGAATATTCCAATTTTGATCGAACAAAAGACTAATGTAGTATAGTACAGTATAGTATAGATTACTATTTTATTTCCGACTCTTTGTACGCGACGGTTTATTCCTTTGTCGGCATACCCGGCGCTTTTGATATTTGATAATAGGACTTCTCTTAAGGGTAAAAACACACTAGGCGTTTTTCGCCGAGTCGGCAGCCGACTCGGCAGACGACTCGGCACATGGTTCTATACTAAATCATAGAAACGCACACACGTGATTTTGATCTTAGGCGACACGCCTCGGCACATCGTCTGGACCATGGGCCGCTCGTTGAGGGGCGTTGGCGCTCGTCCTCTCGTATATGGGTATTACATGTAACCGCACACACGAGGCTGCGTGTTTCAGTCGTAAATTTGATGCGTGCTTGCCAAATCAAATCTGTTTACAAATACTTTGCGTGAAATAACAGAGAAGAATGGGTGACAGGTATTATATAAACTTTTTGTCTGGCGTTCCTTAACAATTGGATGTTCCCACATACGCCTATTTTTTCTTTTTTTTGATTGACAATATAATAAACCCGACAGAATTAATTCTTCCTCCTAGCTGTACTACTGAACTGACAACGTTGTATTTTGATGCTTTCTGCGACAACTAGTTAAACCGCTTCGTGTGTGTTGTTACAGGCGGCTGCCGAGTCGGCTGACGACTCGGCGAAAAACGCCTAGTGTGTTTTTACTCTAAATCTTTTGCGACTACTATAATTACAGTGTTACCGTCGTTAAAATCATGAGAACACCGTATATAAATCAAAGTCTTCTAAAACTTTCATCGGTTATGGTGTTTATATGACAATTATTAAAGGTTAGTTTACTGTCAAACGTTACACCGAGATCAAAGATTAGAAAATTAAGTCTCTAATCTTTGCCGAGACCGTGGAAAGTTAATTGCGTGAGGGCACCGAATCTTCTAAACAATAATTAAATTCGAGGTTGATGTTTATTAGTAAACGTTAGAACATTGCACTTCCTTATAATTTAACAGTAATTTGTTTAATTACACCATTCATTTTTTGAAGTATTTATCCAAGATTTCTGCAACTGCGTTTCAGATAATTAAAATGGGCAAGAAGGGCCTAAAAATAATGGCCCAGTAGAGCAGCGCGGCGGCAGCAACTGGTTAACTCCAAATTATAGCGCGTTTTTGTGCGTACCTGCCCATCCGTCGAGCACCTGCTGTATTGGCATGGCATCACCCTCTAGTTACCGTCCGCTGCTTCTTGTCTGCTCGCAGCACGGCCGATCTTTCAAATCTACAATTCCGATCACGACCACATCAGCAGCGATTAGCATTCTTTACATACTGCGCACAGCTGAGTTAAGCTCTCTGAGCTTAACTTTTTAAGCAAACTAAAAAGGAAGTAATGGGGCATGCGTTGTGCCGGGTAATTTCGGTGTCAAATCGAGGAATGTGTGCATCGATGAAACCGCCGAGATGGTAATTTGTTTTTGATGCCTTCACATCGCGCGGCCCTATATTGCCAAAGTCGACACGGTTTCTAAAGTATGGAAGGCCAGTAAAATTAGCCTTATCTTCTTACAGGGTGGACCAAATTAGATGGGATTTGGGGTTTTCTCTAAAACTATCTAGGCAAAAACCAATATAGGTGTCCTGAGTTCGATTTTCGAGAAACAAACAATGGCGTAAACCGCGATCGTCTGTCTTTTTCGACCACCGAGCTACAGTGCGTTTTTGGAAAATTGGCATTTTTTGATGGCTAGTTTATCAATGTCTAGTTAGCTAAGTTAACTAAATTGATAACAATTAATTTAGCTAACCGGCCAGCTAGATCTCCCGATTAACCTCTGCCGACTTTTGGTTTTGGGGTTATTTAAAAAATATTATATATAGAGAACGTTCTGATAACACAGAGGAATTGGAAAACAAAGCATTAGCTGCATTTCGGGCAATAATTCGTGTCATGGATTGGAAATGCAATAAATGCTGTAAGGAGAAGGTGTCAAACATGCATAGATGTCAATGGAAACAATTCGAACATTTATTGTGGTTTAGTTTTTCCTATTTTTGGCAAAATTATTTTATATTAGAAGAAGTGTTATTGTTGTTGTTAATAGTTTTCCATGGCCTCCTCACAAATATATTAACTTTTTCGAAAATTAACCACTTTCTAGGCATGAATATGACATATATCGTTGGATCTAAGTTGTGATCGAATAATTAAATAATTTACAGGGTGTTCCATTTAAAAGAATACAAGTTATGTCTATATCTCGAAAACTGAGGCATGCATAATTCTCTTTTTATCAGCAACGGATTCTACTCAAAAAAGTGCCTTAAGAATGTGTTACTCGATTTTCGATTCGACACTTGGTAATTGAGATACAGAGGTCATCCAAAAATGCCAATTTTCCAAAAACGCTCTGTAGCTCTTATCTGCCACAGTTTTAGAGAAAACCTTAAATCCCATCTAATTTGGTCCACCCTGGATGTAGTGTACTACTACTCATTGGTGTATGTGATTTCTTATAATAAAAACATTCGAGCTGTTATGATATAACTACTGACTCAGGACAAGGATTAGGACCAGGCAGTCAGTCTTTATATGATAGCAGAATGAAGTACAACAGTAAAGAGTGTGTTTTATTTAAACAAATTGTTCAGTGGCGACGAGGATTAACCATATAAATAAAAGCGAGTGCGCCTTAATTCTTTAATGTGTAAATCCAGTGAAAAATAAGAAGGAACAGAGCATAAACTTTGTAAGGAAAACTTCAACAAATATACATTGAGTACTAAGAAAACGGGCCTAGCACTATTATATCGCAATGTTTATAATATAATTAAGAAAACCAATTAAAACAACCCTTATCATAGGGAGTTTTACAAGCATTTAGGAGGAAATAGAAATTATATTTGTCCGAATCATTTAGGTTTTGAATCACTAGTATACCATAAAGTTCATTAATTATTATTTGTCTTTGAGAATCAAAAAATTGTTGGTGTTGGCATTATTATTATTAAAAGAGCGTACAGTAATTAACACAAAAAAGTGAATTTCATAAAATGTATTAACGCACTCGCAAAACAAGGGACTCAGGTCCATAACAAGGGACTCAGGTCCAAAACAAGGGACTCAGGTCTAAAACAAGGGACTCAGGTCTAAAACAAGGGACTCAGGTCCAAAACAAGGGACTCAGGTCCATAACAAGGGACTCAGGTCCAAAACAAGGGACTCAGGTCCATAACAAGGGACTCAGGTCCAAAACAAGGGACTCAGGTCCAAAACAAGGGACTCAGGTGCAAAACAAGGGACTCAGGTCCAAAACAAGGGACTCAGGTGCAAAACAAGGGACTCAGGTCCAAAACGAGGGACTCAGGTCCAAAACTAGGGACTCAGGTCCAAAACACTAAGAAAGAAAGCATCACGGAATCTGTTCGAATCGAACACGAGGGACAATGCTACAACGAATGAACATACGCGGGGGATACGAATTGGTGCGTGGTCATTCAGCGTTGGAAATAATAATAATAACTAATAAATAAGTGTGCCGCTTGCGAAGTCTAAAAAATAATAATAGTGATAATAATAATAATGGGATAGGTTTGATGATTTCCAGTTTCAGCTAAGAAAGCGTGTCCCATAAATCTAAAATTCTTAATAATAATATTAATAATAATTCTTATATCCCAATCATAGGTACAATTAAGTAATAATCATTCAAGTGGCTATAAGGAGTACGTCACAAATACATACCATAATAAATCAACTAAACATTGCATTAGTATAACAAAATGTAAAATATAAAATCAAATTACACGTAAAAAAATTGTATAAAGGAGCACACAACACATACATTATAACAAACTACAAATAATATAACACGTAAAAAATAGTAAGACTAAATGAAATTTATTGATACTTTTCCCTTAACAAATTCTTTATCGTCCTTTTAAAAATAAATGACTTGGAATTTTCTATATCAGTAGGTAAATGATTATACATTTTACATTCATTATAAAAGACACTTTTTGATACAAGTGCTGGTGAGGAATTAACTGATCTTTAAATCTTAAATCCAATAATACACCGCAAAACGTTTCCGATTTTTTGACAGAAGGGTCACTTAAGTTTAAATATTCTGTGTATTATTTTTCTAGGGTATGGGACTGAACCACTCGCATTTCGTTGAATGAATTAAATTCGAAAAAAAATGTATATTTTCGTTTATTTTGTAACATAAGAAAACTTAAAATATTTTATTAATCACAGTAGTTAATTACACTTGTTAATTAAATACACATCTGTGTAAATTTGCCGTTTTGTAGTCCGAGGTTTGTTTGTAAATAGATTTGATGATTCGGAGCGAACTGTTTTACAACTGTTAAAAGTTATTAGTTCTCTAATATTCACGACATGCATCCGAATAGACCAGAAAAGATCTCGGCGTGAAACGATTCGAACGGAAGCATGGGCGGAGAACGGAAATATTTCTGATTTACTTTAAAATTGAAAATAAAATATTTAATGAATTTTGTGACTGTTAATATTTTGGGAATTGACTGAATTAATTATCTACTAAATTTTCATTATTAAATTATTCACAAATAAACAATTTTCAAAAGGTCCTTGGACACAAACAGCGAGTATTGAGGACCGGTAAAAAAAAGGTATGAGCGGACTGTGCTTGCAGGAAATATATTTCAGTATTCCAGGAGCGTACGTAGAGGCAACAGCTGAAATAGATGTATATCAAGCTACAACTCACTATTCACCGAAGGTTTGTGGTCGACGTGGAAGCCACAAACATTCTTCTTCAAGTGAAAAGTGTCCGGCTTTAAATCAAACATGCAATAACTGTGGATCCCAAGGACATTTCAGGTTTCAATATAAGACATATGCAGAAAGAAAAAAACGTGTGAGAAATAGTCAACCATATGTAGAGCTTCCTAGAAAATTCAAGAAGGAGAAAGTGGCACCTATGAAGAAGAAACAAACTAAGTCTTCCACATCGATAATGACGAAACAATAACCTACAGTTTAGGAGGAGTTGAGATAGATATACCCATTTATTCAGGTAGCAAGACCCAAGTAACAATCTTAATTTTAACATACTCTATAAGATATTCTAAAAGCTTATTTCTAAGACTTCTTTTAAACGTAAATGGTCTGGAAAGACTCTATAAAACTATCACCGACGCCAGGAGACGAGCTGCCCCCGGCCTGGAAGTTTTGCCGAACCTCTTCCCTTAAGAAGAGTAGGGATCTTTTACTTGCCTAACATGGTGATGGGCCCTGGTAGCGGAAATAGGCCGACGTTAAATAGTTAAAAAAAAACAAACAAAAAAAAACTATAAAACTTACTTAAAACCCTTATACGGGTATAGAGGTCCACCCAGAGAAAGGTCTACATATTTTCATTTAAAACTACTTTTAAAGCTTTCAAGTTTTAATGAATCATCTAAATCTCTGCTCGTAGAATATCTGAAGAGTATTATAAAACCATACTTTGTTTGGAATAAGTACTTATTAAAGTTTAAAATGCACACACAAATGCTTGAGAGAATGTTTTGTATTTAATAAAGTAAATATAAAAGAAAATATATGGGACGCCATGCATAGTTATAAAATGAACATATCGCAAGTACTGAGAAAAATTACTTTATAAATGAAGTACTGAGAGTCCTCGTAGTGGGCTAAAATTTTCAACGAGGCTAAGTTTACTGTAAAATCTAGTTAGACAGTTCTTACAAAATTTTTGCGCCCTCCAAAAACGCAAATTTAAATAACTATATGGATAAATTATTTTTCTCCTCGATGACTTAAAAATAAATAAATCAGTATCATCTTTCCATAATATGATTCAATGTTAATAAATTCTTTCTAAAAAACATTTCTCTTACAAAAAAAAAATTACATTTCTATGTTCAATCTGGAACCTTCCCAGTGTGGCTGACCGTTGTTTATTTCTTGACCTTTGAAAGTGGTGGCAGCTGTGTGCATCGACCATATTAGTTGTGAATAATTCTACTTCAAACGTGTCTTGTCTTAAAATGCCTACAAAATAACCAATTGCTCTTTAAGTACGCTGATTTATTTTTGTAGAAGTATGTTTTAAGTCCCATAATTATTTCTTAAAACTTGTAGGCTATTTTAAAACCTATGCTAAACTGAGGAGTTAACACATCCGCTTTAAGACATATACGTTTTATGGCCTCTTGTATAACCTAACCAAAAAATTCAGTTTGATTTTAGTACTTTGTCATTTTTGGAAAAAGTGAGTGGTAGAGCCGCTTGCTATTATTATAAATTACCAAGAGCAGGTATAGTAGCGCAGCGGGCTAAGGCGTATTAGGGCGAGCATGCTTGGTCACACTCTCTATTGTGTACTGGGTTTGATCTTCATCTCCGACACTAGCAATGTCTGCTGGTAATGGATATTGTCTGAGCTTCTTCAAAAGAAAAAAGGGAAAGATTACGGCGACAGGAAGCGCTGATCAGAAGAAACCCCATTAGGACCAAGGTGTACGTGAAACACCTAATAAAGGAAAACACAACTTGCCTCAACTTTAATGAAAGTACACAAGTAATGAATAAGGATAGAGTAGACATACAAATTAAATATGATGAAACAGGCCAAAACTACAGAAGGAACATCGTGCATCTAAAGAAGAGGGAGAATGGGCAGTGTATGTTTCAAAATAAGTACATGTGACCGACAAAAAACAAGAGTCAGATAATTACTGATATTTCGTAAGCCTAATTTACTTTAGTTTCGTGTGATATGCGTTGTATGCTACTTTACTATATTGTTATATATATATGTTACAGTAACAGGTGAGTTGATCCAAGGCAAGTCTATGTTCACGTGACCGACAAAGGATCAGAGGCCGTAGACTGGTATTCTTCAAATTTGCACCTTTGGTTATGACTTTTATATTAATATATTTTGCTATATCATATTCTTATATTGTTCTATTATTATATAGTTAAGTAGGTATATTGTTATATTTGGTGCACCGCCATAACTCACATTGTGGACATTATTGTTAATTTCATTAACACTGTTGTAAAAGGAAAAGTGGATGTAGTGTACTACTGGTGTATGATGTATGTGATTTCTTATAATAAAAACATTCGAGCTGTTATGATATAACTGCTGACTCAGGACAAGGATTAGGACCAGGCAGTCAGTCTTTATATGATAGCAGAGTGAAGTACAACAGTAAAGAGTGTGTTTTATTTAAACAAATTTAAATGATTGTTCACTGTACATAGTAGTAAAAGGACGAGACACTCGATATATGCAAAATAAAAATGGCCTATGCAACTGGCGAATGTTCAAAAACTGAAGACGTATTCTTATGTAAAATGATTAAACTCTATTATGAATGGAATTATATTACATTCTATTATTTATGAAATTTCGCGGAAATACAGTATTTTATATTTCTCTTCCCAAACTCTGTTATTAACAATTGACACGGCTTGAAAATCTGGACACACATATTCTGAAACATGTTGAATCGATTGTTCAACATAAAATTGTACCAAAAGTAAAATATGTGGTACAAAAAAATATTTTTACTCGAGTTCACATGGATCTAGTTATCTATTAGATACCTAGAATGACATGTTCCAGTCATTGAGAAAGCAGGAATAAAAGACGTTATTCTTAAATAATACATTTACTGTTACGCAAAAACATGCTGTGCTACAAATGAAGTATTTGCATAAGTCATCCTCCAAAACATCTTAGAAAAACTTCCTACTGCTATGCATTTCTATACAGATGCCTCAAAATCTAACTAGGGTACAGGCTTAATACCTAACTCAAGTACGCAATCAAAATTTAAACTCTCCCAAGACATGTCGATATACTCAGCAGAAGCATATGCTATAGCCAAAACCTTGGAACATATTATACATAAGCAGGTTAAAAACTCAATCATCCTAAGTGACTCCAGATCTCTTGGCAATAAGGAATACTTATAATCCTGTATCCAGCATATGTCACCCTTTCATTAATTTAATTAAACACTATAATTATTTATTGAAAATATCTGAGTTTAAAATTAATTATATATGGGTTAAAGCTCACAGCGGCATAAAATTCAATGGAAAAGTCGACATATTGGCCAAAGACAGTGTCGAATATGGAGATCCTGTAGACCTGTCTACAGGGCGGTATAAATATTAGCAAAGCGAGATTAAATAAAAAATGGACTCATTGGCACGAATATTGTTTTACTACGCCTACAAGATATACCCATATCCAAATAGAAATTCCTAAAGAACCTTGGTTCCACTTTTTTCATATTCCTAGGAAATATACTACTACACTTATTAGGTTGAGATTTGGACATGGTTGCTACCCCTCTACATTTAAATAAAATAGGAATCTTACCGACCAAAATATGTGAAATTTGTAATGTTGTAGGCGATCTGGACCATTTGTTTTCTAACTGTGCTAAACATTCATCTGGACGTGACCAACTGTATGCAGATATTCTGAACCATAACATTCAAATGCCAGTCAATCTATTACACCCATTAGCTCTAAACGATAATAGAGTGAATGCAGTTATTATACGCTTTTTGAAAACGTCTGGTCTGAAAGTATAAATGTGTAACTAATAGATTCGTTCCCTATATGTCTCACCTTTGTTTTAATTTTACCTAATTCCCATTTACCGTAGTCTATTATAGTGTGTCTAACAAAATGCCCTGAAAGACTCCTGGGCGAGAAGAATGTGCATCCGTACCTTCCATTGGATCTTCTTTATAATTTCCTGTTTTTTGGATTAGGATAGGTTTAGGGTAATATATGTATAGATGTGCGCTGCATGTATATGTGTGCAAATGTGTTTATCCGATTAGTTTTATATATAACAACTTGTGCCTGGCTGCATGGATAACTCCTAATGCCATAAAAAAAAAGTATTTGCACCTGCAAAATACTGTTATATTTGCAAAGTCTGCATTTATTGTGTTGCCGTCTTTCCTGTGCTATCTAAATTCAAAAATACTCGCGAGAAATGTATTTCTTACGGCCATTTTTGAAAAATGGCGTGTCGAGCCGGCCGAGATAAAACAACCTTGCTTTAAATAGATTCCACATGAGTTTTTTTGCTGATTTAATCAAAAGCTGGAGTATTTATATTACTCGACTGAAGTATCAGCAATGCAAATGTAATTTAGTCTTCTTCCAACTATATAAGGAACGTTGTCAACCTGGGCATTTATTTGTAAACAAACAAACCACCTCGAAGCTCACCAACAAATCATCTTTTTATTCTTAGATTTCGCGTACTTTGTCATCTGTAATGACGTATGGAGGATTTTTAAAATTTATATTCAGCCTTGCGAGATCAGAGATCAAATTGCCATTTTCACATTCCTACTCATAATCCCTGAGAAAAATCAAGATAGTACGCAGCCAGCCTAAATATAAATAAAAAATCCATAGCAATTTATTACAGAACGAATTTTCCCAGTTGGCTGACGTATTTGATTGCAAAAGCTGTCTTCTCCACATATCGTTAGATCTAAACGATATGATGTTGTTTTTATGGGCAAACTTGCACAAAAGTAGTTGTCGCAGGGCGCGATGGGCCTCGGATGCAGACTCGGAATGAGAATATTTCGTCTGGACGGGGCGCCGATTGGGCGATAACAAGTGACAAACGCGCTGCACCCAGCGCTCCCATGTTATGAATACAAATATGTGTCTCTCATAACGCCGCCAGCCCACTCTTCTTCTTCGTACCAGTTGTCGTGGTCGATGCTATGTTGTTTTACCAGCCCTCGAGAGGACAAGAAATAGAATAATAATTAGACACCTTTTCTTGTGCCTACTCCGGCAAGATGATTAATTTCTTCGAGGGAAATGACAAAACTTAACAATCGCCTTTGAGACCAGGAGTACTACGCATGCATGGTACAAGTGGTTTAGTTTAACTTTTTCATTTCGTCGGGCGGTCATAATGTAAGATTTATTTCGTACTTCGCAAGTCGATCTTGATATTTTAGCAAATCGTTATAGTTCGAGAGATAGCCGCACGAAACCCTACCTCATCGAACAGATTAATTCGTGATAAAGTAATAATATATATATAAAAAAAATCACTAAACCGTTGATTTGCCTCAGCGTATCCTGGCGAGTTAATTACGGAACATAAGAAGGTATTTTTCTTAGGTTTCAAAACAGGAGGCTAAAAGGACCCCGCAAGGTGGCAATGGAAATTGGTTCTTGGTCAATTTCGCTCAAATTCTAGTATGATGTTCCTTTGACCTTCCTGAAAAAAGTCTCCATGGACATAACCTTCTAACTCCTTTCCTTTAAGCTACAGAAACCTCAGAAGATGCTGGGGTCTCAGAGTGAAAACTACGTTTTAAGCTCTTTAAAATGCGTCAAGTCAGTTTCCCTCTACCACCCCCTTCAACCCAGGGGTTTTAGGAAAAGGGCAAAAAAGAGGAAGGGAAAAAGGGGAAAAGGGCAAAAAAAAAGGTCTTGAAACAAGGATCTCACTAACCTTTCTGAAGTAATTTAACGCGCTGAAACTAATTTTGGACAAAAAAAATTAGGGGATGAAGAGGCAAACTGAGCCGATAGAAATTTTTTTTGTCCAAAATTGGTTTCAGCGCGTCAAAATACTTCAGAAAAGTTAGGTGAGAACCTTCGGACAAGACCTTTTTTTTTGCCATTTTTTAGGAGACAAAAGGGGTGGTAGAGGGAAACTGACAGGGTAGAAAAAAATATTTTGTCCAAAATTGGCTTCAGCGAGTCAAAATACTTTGAAAAAGTTAGATCAGAACCTTGGGACAAGCAAGACCTCATTTTTGCCTTTTTTAGGAGATAAAAGGGGGTTGGTAGAGGGAAACTGACATGATATAAAAAATTTTTTGTCTAAAATTGGCTTCAGCGCATCAAAATACTTCAAAAAGTTAGATCACAACCTTAGGACAAGACCTTTTTTTTTTGCCCTTTTTTGCCCTTTTTTAGGGGATAAAAGGTACCGAAAAAAATGAGACGGTAGAAAAATTTCTTTTTTCCTCAAAATTAGCTTCAGCGCGTCAAGACACTTCTAAAAAGTTAGATGAGAACCTTAGGACAAGACCTTTTTTATTTGTAGATCTATGTTACACTGGCCTACAAATGGAAAAAAAGTCATGCTCAGCGAACTAAACCATTGTATTCCCATTTATTTCGGCTCGCTGAAATTGAATATGACTCAGTTTTGGCCTTACTTATCATGAATTTTTCAAGTATTTCAAAAAAGTGCTTTTTTCTTAGATGGTTACACTGTATGCGTCAAGACGTTAAATATCAGTTAATAATGCTCTAGTGGGTACCCCATCTTTTTCCACTATACGTCTCCATCAGAATACTCTTGTAAAACTGGTACTAGCGATAAATCTTCTGCAGGTAGTCTTATTGATTCTTGGTATTGAGCATAAAGTGTTTCTAAATCGTTTTCTCTCTCCATCTCTGAAACCGCTCAATTTTCGGCAAATTGAAGGTCATATTTGTAATCAGCATGCCAATAAACATAAGATAGCATACTTTTCTAAGGGGGGCGCATTGGGCCCAAAATTGACATCCTTCTTTCAGTTTTTTTTTTAATTTTCTCCTGACCTAAACTTAATCTTAACGTTCGTTTTTAATACATATAACTTTCCTCTGAGATTATTAGCCTTGCACTCAAACGCGAAAATCCGGTATGACATCAGTTGACACGCTATAAGGGCTTGTTTTGAATGTTCAACCCATCAACTTAAAACAATAAAATCGTAGTTACTTATTTTCGCCACATTTTAATACTATTCGTGTCAATTCGACTGGACTAGTTGAGACATTTAATCAGGGCGCCGAGATAATAATAATAATCCTTTATTTTCATCAGACTTCTACAGAAGTATTGAATATTGTCAATCAATAAGGTAAGGTAGAGAAATTCCATTAATCTTAAAATTAAGTATAAAATTTAAGTTAAAATGTATATAAATTAAACAATCCTGTGTTTAACAAGTACAAAAGTAAATAATTAAAATGTACAAACATCACTGTTAAGAATTTAAAAATTTAAGTTTAAAAGTGCATTCAATGAATAACAATTAAGTCACTATTTAAAAGTACTAGAATAATTAAATTAATAGACAGTACATAATTTTTATATCTCAAAAGTCTTTACATTGCAGATATTCCTGAACACTGTAAAAGCTATATTTCAACAAAAGTATACGAACCTTGATTTTAAAGAGTTTAATATTTGGTATTATTTTCAATGAAAATGGTAATTTGTTGAAAATTTTTATTTGCATAACAATAGGACTGTTAGCCACAAGTGACAGCTTGTGACAGGGAATATCTAGGTTGCCATTTGGACGTAAGCTGTAGTTGGATTTAGCATCTCTGCTTTTACCATAATTAATTAGGTTGTGTTTAACATAGCACACACAATTTAAAATATATACTGATATAACAGTTAAAATACCAAGTTCCTTAAAGAGACCTCTGCATGAATCCAGACGATGTCTGAAGGTTATAGTTCTAATAATTCTTTTTTGCATAATTAAGATTTCGAGTATGCGAACATTGTTGCCCCAACAAATTATACCATAGTTTATGCAAGAGTGCACATAAGCAAAATAATAACTTTTTAAAGTGTTTAAATTTACATTTTTTCTAAGCTGCCAAATAACAAAACAATAAGATACTAAGAATGTGATCTACTTGATTATTCCACGATAACGTATAATCAATGTATAGGCCTAAAAATTTCACAGTTTTATTTTGTTCAATGCTTTTATTATTGATCCTCACTAATAGGCTATGATCCATCTTAGGTTATGTAGAAAATACTATCATATTTGTTTTTAAGGCATTTAGGACAAGACCGTTTTCACTGCTATAATTCTGCATGATGTTTACTTGGGACATGGCTTTACTGCTAAGATTATCTACATGTTTATCTTGTAAGGCTACCGATGTGTCATCAGCAAAAAGCGAAACCAAGGAACTTTTATCAAACCCATTCACAATATCGTTCACAAATATAATGAAAAGAACAGGGCCAAGTGTACTCCCTTGAGGAACTCCCGTAGATATACAACTTGGAGTAGAGTAGAAAGTATTATTGTTTTGTTTTAGTATTACTGTTTGATGTCTGTCTTTCAAATAGCTTGATAACCAGTTTAATGCAGATCCGCGAATCCCATAATTATAAAGTTTATTTATTAAGAGTTCATGGTTAATGGTATCAAACGCCCTGCTAAGATAAAAAAATAGGCACATTGTATTGTTTTGCAAATCTAAATTAGTCAATATGAAATTATAAAGCGATAAAATAGCATCCTGAGTGGAGTGTTCCTTTCGAAAACCATATTGTGATGAGGACAATATATTTTCTTTAAAGAGAAAATCATTTAGTCTTATACTATAAGCCTTTTCGTACATTTTTGAAAATGCTGATAAAAGTGTTACACCTCTATAGTTTGATATTGTAATATGTTGCACCCCTTAAAATTTAAGGTTATGTTACTAAAAAGTAGGCAGACTTCAACAGATCGAATGTCTGAATGAATGTAGTGTATTTGCACCTACTCGAAAAAGAACCTACCAGAAGATTCCAAAGTGACATCTGGAATTCTCTAGAGAATGGTGGCGTCATCACAGAACAATCGAGATCTGTCATTTTTAGGTATAAAAGAACCGACCGCATTCTCGGCGAGTAGTTCAGAAAGTTCAGAAAGTATAGAAAGTGAGGTTAAGAGTTCAAAGATAAACAAAGTAATAAACATTGTGATTTTAGTCAGTAAAGTGTATTTAAATTAATAATAGTATTGTGAAGTATCCAGTAAATATTTAATAAAGTGTGTTAGTGGACATCTCTTGTTATAATTTTTGGAACCCACGGAATTTGCGAGGGTGGTTTCCTAAGGGTGGAAACACGCGACAAATTGGTGTCAGAAGCGGAATTTTATGACAAGAGGAGCTCTGAAGTTGTGCTGGAGTGTTCGAGAAGGATTCTCGAGGGATAGTGCTAACACAGGACTAATTTACTGGACATTGTTCGAGGGTTATTTTCGAACAGGAAAATAGTGTTTAAGTGCATTTTTGAGACATTGTAGAACATTTTATTAGGACATTAGTGTGATAATTAAATCCTTTGAACTGAGAAGTGATAGAGACACTGAAAAAGACTCATTTAGTGCGTGAAAATTTCTAGAACTTTTCTATTTGGACATTAGTGGAGATTATTAAATTCTCTGAACTGGATAGTGACAAAAGACTCTGGATAAGACTTTTTCGTGCTATTTCGAGATTTGTCTGAAAAGTTCCATTACCGATATTGACGTGACAGTTAAATTTATTTTATTTTAATTTCGTCATATGCCCGTAACAACAAGAAGTATGGCATCCGATAAACAAATACAGGACTTATTCGAACAATTCCAAAAAATGATGGCGCAGCAACGGCAGGAAGACAAAGTAGAACAGGAGAAAAAACGTCAAGAGGAAGAAAGAAGACGTCAAGAAGAAAGGGACGAATTAAAGAAAATGATGGAAGATCAGGAAATAAGACGTCAGAAAGAAAAAGAGGATGAAGAAATAAGACGTCAGAAAGAAAAAGAGGATGAAGAAAGAAGACGTCAGAAAGAAAAAGAGGATGAAGAAACAAGACGTCAGAAAGAAAAAGAGGATGAAGAAAGAAGACGTCAGAAAGAAAAAGAGGATGAAGAAACAAGACGTCAGAAAGAAAAAGAGGATGAAGAAAGAAGACGTCAAGAAGAGAAAGACGAATTGAGACAAATTATGGAAGACCTGAAGATACGACAGCAAGAGGAGAAAGAAGAACAAGAAAGACGACATCAAGAGGAAAAACAGGAGCAAGAAAGACGCCAGGAAGAATTAAGGAAAATTCTAAATGAACAAATCAAAATACAACAGGACGCTATAATTTCTGCCAATGAAGTACTAAAATGTGAAGTCAAAGAAGAGATAAACAAGGTCGAAGGTAAAGTAGGAGTAGTCGAGACAGAAGTCAGTCAAGTAAAAGGAGAAGTAACCGAAGTTAAAGAGAAAGTAAACAAGTTCGAAGAAGAAGTCAAAGGAGAAATAGACCGGCTTAAACGACAGTTGAGAGATAGAGGAAGCCAGCAAGTGGTATCATCAGGACAGCGACTAAAACCTCCTTCTTTTGATGGCCAAAGTTCCTGGACGACGTACAAGAGGTAGTTTGAGGCAGCAGCGTGTGCGAACAATTGGGATAATGAGGAAAAGGCCATGGCATTAGTTCTAGCACTAAGGGGCCAAGCTTCAGAGTTACTCCAAACCATCCCAGTTGAGAAACAAAGGGATTTTATAGCCTTGGAAGCTGCATTAGACTTGAGGTATGGCGATCAACACCTTGCCCAATTATACCAGGCTCAGCTGAAATCCCGGATGCAAAAAGCTGGGGAAAGTTTACAAGAATTTGAAGCTGCGATAGAGAGACTGGCACACCTGGCGTATCCGAGTGCACCTAAAGAATTCCAGGAACAATTAGCCGTGGGGGCCTTTTTAGATGGTATAAGGGACGAAGAGGTCAGGCGAGTTCTGAGGCTGACGAGACACCAAAGTAGTAGCGAAGCTTTGGTGCGTGCACTCGAAGTAGAAGCCGCTTACAAGGATACGCCAAGGTCGAGAGTGCGAGCTGTGACTCTCGAAGAATCGCAACCAGAAATGAACCAGAACCCTATGTTGACGGAGATGCAGAAAATGTTTACCAAATTATTGAACAAAGTGGATGATCTTAGGGAGCAGAGAAAACAACAAAATAAAGGAAAGCCGAGTGGAGGTATTAAATGTTACAATTGCGGCAAGGTAGGACACATGAAGGCAGACTGTCGACAGCAGAATTCGGAGAGTCGAGTAAATGCTGTGAATCTTGAAGAGAAGCAGGAAAACAGTACCAGGGGGGTTATGCTGGTTAGGGAATGCAGTGCCCCCAGAGAAATTAAGATTTCCCAGCTTCGAAGAATCGCAAGCAGTCTGTTGTTGCATGGATATGTGAACGGAAGAAAATGTTTGTTTACCATCGACACAGGTACTACGTCATCAATAGTACGGCCAGGATTTATATCGGGCATAAAGATTACCAAGAGGCAAAATGAAGAAGTGATCGTCCGGACAGCTACGGGGGACAGGGCTACGGTTCATGGAGAAGTAGACCTGGGTTTGCAGATTGGGCATTTGAGGTTCGACCACAGGGTCATCGTGGCTGACATTACGGATGACTTCATTTTGGGACTGGACATTATGGAACAGTATGGATTTATTGTTGACGTAGGGAAGCGAATGTTAAGGATTGGGAACGAACAATTTATTCTGTCAAAAGTGAACGACCAATGCGAGAAAACCAGGCTGTTGACAACGCAGGCAGTCAAGACTCCTGCATTATCCAGAAAACCAGATAAAGAAGATTGCAAGCGCTACCCTCAGGTGGAAAGATTGTCGAACATGGTTGAAGTCAACACTGTCAAGGTCGATCTTCCAGAGAGTTGGTCAAAGAAAACTCTGAGGCAAGAGCAACTGCGTGATGTAGAAATCGGACCCATGTTGCGAGCAAAAGAAGAGGGAACGCGTCCACAATGGGATTCACTTACAGTCGTAGACGGGCTTTTAAGGAGAGCATGGGAAAGCCCAGATGGGAAGCAGGTTGCCATGCGTCTAGTGATTCCCAGGTGTCGTGTACCAGAAGTACTCCAGGAAGCACATAATGAAACATCCAGCAGACACTTCGGCATAAACAAGACATTGAGTAGAGCACGGGAACAGTTCTATTGGGTTAATAGTCGCCAGGATGTGGAGGCCTGGTGTCACAAGTGTAAAAATTGTGCTGCCCGTGGAGAACCATTTTCGATGAGCAACTACAGGAATGGAAGTCGAGAACAGCCAAAGTATGATCGAGAGCAGATGAACAGAACTAGTAACCGCTTGAAGGCTCGTTATGATCAGAATGCCAGTACAGGGGGATTCAAGGTGGGGGATCTGGTTTGGCTGTACAACCCACAGCGGAAGGAATGGAGACCCCCGAAATTTCAACCTCCTTGGGATGGACCGTACACTGTTATTACCCGAATTAATGATGTCGTCTATCGTATTCAACGAAACAAAAAGTCCAAGATGAAGATCGTACACTTGGACAGACTGGCGAAGTATGTGAAAGAGGCTGAATTGCCTGACCGGGACGTTCAGGCTTAAGGAGGGGGCAGTGTAATATGTTGCACCCCTTAAAATTTAAGGTTATGTTACTAAAAAGTAGGCAGACTTCAACAGATCGAATGTCTGAATGAATGTAGTGTATTTGCACCTACTCGAAAAAGAACCTACCAGAAGATTCCAAAGTGACATCTGGAATTCTCTAGAGAATGGTGGCGTCATCACAGAACAATCGAGATCTGTCATTTTTAGGTATAAAAGAACCGACCGCATTCTCGGCGAGTAGTTCAGAAAGTTCAGAAAGTATAGAAAGTGAGGTTAAGAGTTCAAAGATAAACAAAGTAATAAACATTGTGATTTTAGTCAGTAAAGTGTATTTAAATTAATAATAGTATTGTGAAGTATCCAGTAAATATTTAATAAAGTGTGTTAGTGGACATCTCTTGTTATAATTTTTGGAACCCACGGAATTTGCAAGGGGTAGTTTCCTAAGGGTGGAAACACGTTACAATATTAAGGATATGTCTCCTTTTTTATGAATAGGCACTGCCAATGCTTGTTTTAGTAATGTCGGAAATATACCTTCTAAAAATGAAAAATTTATTAGTTTAGTAAGTGGCTCGGCTATGTAATCAATGACTTCTAATAACAAGGAACATGGTACACCATCAAAACCTGCTGAGATATACAACATATCAAAAATTCAGCCAATTTAACCCCCAAAATAACATTGTGATTTAGTGTGTGTAACCAAAGACAACAAAATTCTTTAATAAAAAAATAAATTGTGATTTAGTGTGGATACAAGAACCAAAGGCCTTAAAATTTTGTTCGCTTTCAACCACTCCCACTACCACCCCCACTGGAAATTTGGATGTGGAACTAGTGATTCCTTAGGCAGAGGTTGATACTTCATTATATGTTGTATAAAACAAATAAAGTAGCGGGAATTAACCAAATTTAGTATAAAGTACTTTGCCAATTGTGAACGCCACTTTAGACAGCAAGTTGGTTTGTTCCCAGGCCTTTATAAAACTCTCCCTATCACGATATACTAAAACAAAAGCGAAACTTTTTCTTTATCCCTTTGTTAGACCAATTGCATTAAAAGAAAACAACTCAACGTCGAGAGGCTAACTTTTCTTGTCAAACTGCGATCGGCTTGAGAGGGCTCGTTATTTAATTGTTTTTCCCAACTCACTTGAGGCACGTACTTTACTTTTCCTGTTTCAACTCGTTTGCAGTTGAAACTTTAGAAAGGGCGTTTTTATAACTCGTAACTGATCGTCTTTATAACTGATCTGAATAACCAGTATCGTTCATATATAAACGAGAGCAGGTTTTTGTATGCTGACAATTCCCATTATCAATTTGTTGAAGCCTGATGAATTTGAAGTTCTGCAACTACACTTCTCCAAGAAATTAACGCACCACCAAAAAATAACCAAAAGTTTGAAGTTAATTTTTGTCTAGACCTCTTGTCCGATTTCGATGATTTTTTTTTGTATGATAGCCTCTTTATTCAAGAATGTGAATGTTCTATTGTCTTTTCAAAGAAATTTTGTTTTATTCATTACAGGGTGTAACAACGACGTGTTTTTTTCCATTAAATTTTGTAACACCCTGTGGAGTTCAACAGTTACACCAGCAAGTTAGAATTTAAATCGTACTCCAGCCTTACCTTTTCTTAACATTCTCTTTTTTGATTCAGTTTATTATCTTCATTAATATCAGAAACACACAATTTTAAAGCATGACATGTTTTTACTTAAAGGTAATATCGAAACAAAAAATTAAATGGAAATGAACAAGATGCAAAGAAGGAATGTCAATAGCGCGTGTTTCCGCCTCTACCATGATTAACTTCTGGCAACGCCGATTCATACTTAAAATAAGCGACCTTATTTCATTTTAGTCCAATTCTTCCCTTTGAACCAATTTCCGCTCAACGTCTTCTAAGGTGTCTAATTGATTACGTACCTCTTGTAATTTTCTACCAAGTTTATCCCAGAGGTTTTCCATTGGATTTAAGTCCGGGCTATTAGCTGGCCATGCCATGGTGTCAATTCCGACTTCTGCCATATAATTTTGCACAACTCGAGCAACATGAGGTCTGGCATTATCCTGCATTAACATAAAGCCTTTCCCTATATATGGGGCATATGAAACCACGTGGTTGTCTAAAATGTCTTGTATGTACCGTACAGCTGTAAGGCTTCCATTAATGACGACAAGTTCCGTGCGACCGGTCAAAGAAATTCCTGCCCACATCATACATCATACCGTTCATTGGGACGTCTATATATACGGAGACGTCTATCATTATTAATAATTAACACACGTTCCCATTGAGCCACGGTCCAGTTAACATGCTCTGTGCCAAAATTTAGCCTAGCCCTCCGGTGATTTCTATTTAAAGCTGGACCTCAAACAGCAACTCTTGGTCTCAAATTACATGCTCTAAGTCGCTGTCTAATGGTTTCCCCACTAATTTGTAAACCACTTACTTCTCGAAGCTGTATCTGCAAACTTCGCGCTATTACAAAACGTTGTCGCGCCGTTTAGAGTGTCAAATATCGGTCATTAATTGGGGTTGTTACTCGATTTCTTCCTTGTCCCGGTCTGCGAACATGACTTCCAGTCTCTGTATCACTCTTGAAACAGTTGTATGCGCAACATTAAATCGCTGTCCAATTCTTCGATAACCCAACCTAGTTCGACCAATATTAATGCTTGAGCACATTCTTCACCACTAAGATTTCGTGCTTCACGTTCCATATTGACAAAAATATTGGAAAAAAATACGGCTATTACCACAACAAACACACTCCTTTCAAATGCTTTTTGATATTTAATCCACATGTCTCTTCTTTTTTCCATAGCATGCTACTTACTTCTGTTTTTTCAAAATGAAATGAATAAAAATATGTTCTGCTTTAAAATTGTGCATTTCTGGTATTAATGAAGATAATGAACTGAATCAAAAAAGAGAATGTCAAGAAAAGGTAAGGCTAGAGTACGATTTAAATTCTAACTTGCTGGTGTAACTGTTGAACTCCACAGAGTGTTACAAAATTTAATGGAAAAAACACGTCGCCTGTAATAAATAAAACACAATTTCTTTGAAAAAACAATAGAACATTCACATTCTTGAATAAAGAGGCTATCATACAAAAAAAAATTATCGAAATCGGAGAAGAGGTCTAGACAAAAATTAACTTCAAACTTTTGGTTATTTTTTGGTGGTGCGTTAATTCCTTGGAGAAGTGTATATCAGGTAAGCTCGAAGATTAACAAAATCGCTTAATATTACACGGCTGGTCGACTGTAGTCCCCACTCTGTCATATAGGTGTACCGATCAACAATATAGAATACGACTTACATATTAATACTATCAATCCTAATTCCTCATCTACTTTATTAATATAGTCTGTATAAACAGACCCAATTCATAACTAACTTACATAGTAATATTTTAAATAATTCATCATTAAAAATTATTATTTGGGTACCATACTATTTGAATACATGTGTATATTTATAAACATGCTGAGAACAGCACTGTAGACAAGACAACAAAATCAACATTGACCTTATTAAATGCTGATGCATCATTTATCCCAAGCATTTAGACAATAAATGATGACTGCAAGTGTCTACCCGGACATCAAAATGGGTGTTGAGGCACGAGAGTATTTACGGGGGCACCGAAAGGGGACCAAGGCGCTGCCTGTTGGAAGCGTCCCTAAGAGCACCGCATTTATCCAATAAATGATGATTGCAAGTGTCCACCCGGACATCAAAATGGGTGTTGAGGCACGAGAGTGTTTACGGGAGCACCGAAAGGGGCCCAAGGCGCTGCCCGTTGTAAGCATCCCTAAGAGCACCGCTGCGCTGTGGGTTTGCATCCCAGATTGTATGTATATTTGTAAGTTGTTACACTTTTATTTTTTTGTTTCATTTATATTATTAAATACATATTGTGTTGTTAAAATTGACTGGATTTAATTTGTTTTCCTTCAGATACTTTAAAGTTATAGCACTTTTTAGGCGTGATAATACATTACCGACGCCACTTGGCAACGAGCTAGAAGAAACGCTTTACTCTGAAGTACTTCAATTGATTTGGGATATTCTATACCTCAATTAGGAAGTTTCCTATTTTAGAAATATCATGTACATTCAACTTCATTTAGTAGTCTTTCAGATAACTAGTCAAACAAAACAAAAAATTATCTCGATATCTGAAAAACTCACGAACTTATTCAATTTCTTATAGACCGTGGGATAGTGACAGATTTTTTTAAACGTTTGGTTCCTATCTGGCCTTTTGGGAGCCTTTTGTGCCCGATTTGTACTAACCATTTTCGTGTTTATCAAACGGTTATCCAGGGCCCCTCAGCGGAAAACAGAAAAGAAAATTTCATGAAAATGAGCAATTTCAAACGTTTTGTTCCTATCTGGCGTCAAGTTAGACTTACGTTTTAAAGAAAAATATCCGACGGAAGCTTATCGCCAGACAAATTCCGTGGGCCGGAAGGCCCGAAATTTCAGTCCGAAGTTGTAAGAAAAATGGTCAAAATCAAACGATTTGGTTCTTGTCTGGGAATTGTATATATAGGTAAATAGATTATAATTATCGCGATATAACAAACGCCAGACAAATTCCGAGGGCCCAACAGTGAAAAATTATTGTTCAAGTTGTCAACCATTCCGCGAAAATCAAACGATTGGTTCTCATGTGAAATGATTTTTTTTGTAAAAATTAACCAAAACGAAAATGTATTGTCATTGTCATTCACAGACATTTTTAGTGGGCCAAACATATTTTAAATCTTAAAAGAAGTGCACGAAAAATAGCCATTTTTTCAAACGATTTATTCCTGTCTGGCATTTGGATTTTAAAAAGATATGGTAATAAATAAACCATATTTCAAGTCCCAGACAAAAAGCGTGGGCCAAACATATTTTAAATCTTAAAAGAAGTGCACGAAAAAAACCATTTTTTCAAACGATTTATTCCTGTCTGGCATTTGGATTTTAAAAAGATATGGTAATAAATAAACCATATTTCAAGTTCCAGACAAAAAGCTTGGGCCCAGCCGTAGATATGTTGAGTGAAAGTATCGAAAAATCAAAAAACAGTCGTGTAGAAATCGATGCATTTTCAAACGATTCACACTCGTCTGGCATTTCATTAGCTTGTCACTGTAAAAGAGTATTTATTATACACATTTAAACAAATTTGTTTCGCGTCACTACTTAAATGCCGCAAGCGCGGATTTATGGGGGTAACGGGGTAATTACCCCCCAAGATTCTGTAAACAATCAACTTTCATTTTAAAATTTCATGATTTTTATTGTTTTATTATATATTTTTGAATATATATTCTATTTAGTTGTGTTTGTAATTTTTTTTTGAGATTTTCTCTCCCCCGTTCATCAGTTTTAATTTTCGAGGAAAAACATTTTTGTTATTTTCATCCGCCCTTGAAATGCCGTTTTTTTCTCACTTGAAACTCATTTGGAATTTGATTTTCTTTATCACTGGAATCAATATAACTGTCACTTTCACATTCATAATCTCTCGATCGAATAATATTTACAATAAATAAGTTACATACTAGCAAAAAGACAAATATAAATTATTACATATTAATATATAATTTACAACTCTGCACTACACCATATCTGAAACTGAGAGTCCTCGTAAGTCCGTACCTGTTTCATTCTCCCTTGGCGTAGGTAGTCAACCACATAAAAGTGATTCCTTCTCTCATTTTAATGCACACGACATAAGACACGTAAGATGCGATGTGGTAGAAACATATGTGGTATGCATTGCTTGCGAGCGTCGCTGCTTTTTATACTCCCCGCTCGTCCCGGAGTGGTTTTTATTTAGTGTTTGCTAAGGGGGAACTTGCCCATTTTTTTTTTATTTCATTAAAGTGTCTGTTTATGTATAAAACCATGCCACACCGAATATCAGCTCTTAAATCGCAGTACTTACTTTGCAATAAATAATTAAAGTTGAAATCCTCGCTACTCCTCGCGGTAAAAGCACTGTGACGTCAGATCGAGAAACTAGTCTCGCGTGGGGTCCCACAGATGGTGTACTTTAGCCGAGCGGTACGTCTTCACCCTAATTACTAGACTGGGTGGCGGTTGGCTTTGAGACGTCCGCATATTTGGTCTTTTGCTCTTTATGTTAGAGAAAAAATAAAAAAAGTGTCGGAAAGCTCAATCAATCCTCTTTACATAAGCTATCTACAAATTTTTCGAAAAAAACAGAGATATTCGAGGAAATGTAGGGAATTACACGTTTTCCTATAGTGTTTGTAAATCTAAAAAAAAAATAATTTTTCTCAGAAACCTTTGTTTCAAAGGACCGAGATTAACGGAACGTCAAAGTAGTACATGATATTAAGTGAACATCATATATGAGATCGATTTCAATTAATTACTGATGAATTACGGTGACAAAATGGAGAAATTTTACCGAAAAGAAAAAGTCCCAAATCCCGCCCCCGTCTAATTCCTTCATTTTTGTCGGAATTCAAAAAAATTAAAAAAGAGTTTTAGCAAATTTTATTCTATTTAAATTAGCTAGAGTAGTCTTTTGGCGTAGGAGCCAAGATTAAAAAGTTGCCAACTGTAGAACCTCAAAATTTGCGATATATCTACAGCTGCGCCCCAGATTTTTGTCTGGCACTTGAAATATGGTTTGTTTATTAACATATCTTTTTAAAAAACAAATCCCAGGCGAGTGTAAATCGTTTGAAAATGCATTGATTTATTTTTACACGACTGTTTTTTTTTTGATTTTTCGATACTTTCGCCCAAAATATCTACGTCTGGGCCCAAGCTTTTTATCTGGGACTAGAAATATGGCTTATTTATTAACATATCTTTTTAAAATCCAAATGCCAGACAGGAATAAATCCTTTGAAAAATGGCATTTTTTTCGCGCTTTTCTTTTGTCTGGCTATCCAGGGGACCCAGCCAATTCGTCTGGGAATCTTAAATTGAAACTACTTATTGCCTAATATTAACAAAAAAACAAATGCCAGATGAATGTAAATCGTTTGATTTTCGCGGAATAGTTGACAACTTGAACAATAATTTTTTCACTGCTGGGCCCTCGGAATTTGTCTGGCGTTTGTTACATCGCGATAATTATAATCTATTTACCTATATATACAATTCCCAGATAAGAACCAAATCGTTTGATTTTGACCGTTTTTCTTACAACTTCGAATTGAAATTTCGGGCCTTCCGGCCCACGGAATTTGTCTGGCGATAAGCTTCCGTCGGATATTCTTCTTTAAAACGTAAGTCTAACACGCCAGATAGGAACAAAACGTTTGAAATTGCTCATTTTCAAGAAATTTTCTTTTCTGTTTTCCGCTGAGGGGTCCTGGATAACCATTTGATAAACACGAAAATGGTTAGTATAAATCAGGCACAAAAGGCTCCCAAAAGGCCAGATAGAAACCAAACGTTTAAAAAAATCTGTCACTATCCCACGGTCTATTATTTGAATACTTCGCCTCGGCTGAAGTCCACCGTGACATCACAATACATAACGCGCTGACTTGCCGTGCCGGCGGCCCGCCGGATGTTCCCTTTATTTAGTGTATCTGCTCGATTTTCTGAAATGTCACAAAATGTCACTTTTGATTCGTTCGTGCCGAGCCGAATTTTCGAATGTCGCCGTGCAATTTACGATCAGGTTTATCTGGAAGACTTCCTCTTTACGTCGCGACATCATACGGCCGTCCCAATGGCGTTTTTCGAAAAATATGAACGTGCCAAAATTGCATGTTTTAGAAATTTCGGCTCTCAAATGTAAGCTGGCTATAAATTGCCGGTGCCGAGCCCGCTCGCTGTTGGCGGAATCATGTATTGTGACGTAATCGAGCCTCAGCCCAGATGATCGCAGCATTTTAAACTTGGAAGGACCATAACTTTTTTATTTATAGAGGTAATTTAAAAAAAAATTACAGATATTTTTTAGATTTTTACGACTATTTATTACGAGAAAATGAGAAAAATGGAAACTTCCTAATTGCGAAGCATCAGATAATATATCTTGTAGTTTCATTAGATACATATTAATTTTCCCACTTGTACCAGAGGTCGCATATACACCGTCACAACTTATAAAAGTAATCAGAAAGCACTTACCACGTTCACAAAGTCTTGAAATGTAATGGCCTGCGTATTGGAAGTCCTGGACTTTTCCAGCAGTATTTCTCGTTTTCCCGTGTTCACCCTCTGCCTAAACTCCGGTTCCGACATGGCGTTCACGAAATCTGGCCATGGTATCTCCCCGAAACCTTCCGGATCGTACTTTAAAAATGGTTTTAATAATTGCGTCTTTAGGGTTATGCAGCTACTTACTTTATCGAAAAATTGTCTCCATTGCTGAAAAAATTAATTAAAATATAACCATGGATAGCATCTCAGTTGAAACTAATTTGAAAAATATTTCCTTTGCAGTAGTTTCCACACCAAAACACTTGATACTATTACTAGATGTGTTTCGTCAAGCATGTTGGCATCATTAGGAGCTGATTAAAACTATTATCACCAGATGATGTCAATATGGTTGCCAAAACGCGTGTCAAGTAGTAGTATTCGAGTGTAATTTTCGTAAAAACTACTCCATAGGCAGTGTGCAACAAAAGTTCTAACTTTCAACCTCTCCAGGACAACGAAATATTTGAAATATATTTTAATGTGAGGACATCGCAGATACCTAGAAACAACAGGCTGACATTCCTTTCGTAAAACGGTGAGTCAAAAAAAGGTTCGCTCATTTATGTATGTGCTACTCCTCTACTACAGATTATTAACTGATTAGTTTAGTCCTTAAACTGTACAATCTACTTTTTCTACACCTATTGGTGTTGAATTATATGACAATTATTAACATTTTTTCTGTGAAAAGTCATACCTATAAATCACTGTAGTGAATTATCTATTCATAATTCACTGCATTCGTCCAATCACAAATATAAATTCAAAAAATCACTGTTTCGCTGATTCAATAATATTTTAAATCGACCGTGATCAACTCTTACTGCGGCTGACAATCAACTGTCAACGTGACAACCAAGTGTATCACCATATTGCTTGTTTACGTTTTCCAACGTATGCACTTCTTACGAGTAGGATTTTACAATCCGTGCAAACTAATAATTCAACCACTAAAACTGCCAATCAGATGTAACAATGGAAGTGACAACCCCAAATTTAAATATTACTAACTGCACAAATTTCAATATATCATCCTAGTAGTTCACTTAATGAATAATAAAAATTAATTAAACGTATTATATTGTGTTCCATTAAAGTTATCAAATGTCAGTCTAATTTATTTGTTTAATTAAAAAATCGTATTCATCAGAGAGTTTACTCCCCCCCCCATGACAGAAACCTAAATCCGCCCTTGGTGCCACAGGCTAGTGGCTCACCCCTACATATCCTTTATTTTTTAACTTATCCATTTGAAATTTGGGGTGCATAAACTACCTGTAAAAATGGATTTTTGGACATAAAAAACGGTATGAAACCATTTCCGGTTTACCCGGAAATGACCACAACTTTCGATTTTTAAATGGAACACCCTGTATATTTTTACATATCTGGATTCAAGACAACATTCTGAGTATACCATGAGACTTTCGTGAATTTTTAAGTCGATGTTCAGTTTTTTTAAGAATTTCAAGACATTCGTCTAGAGTGCTTTGGAATACCAAAATTTGTTCTACGACAGGTAAAGTCTAAGAGAAAAATATAATTTCTCGCTTAATTTCATTAATAACTACTATTTAAGAAGCCTGCAAAGTTGAACATATCACTTTTCAGTCCTTCAGCTATACAGGGTGTGCCAAAAGCCGGTACCAACTTTCTTATTTTAAAAGGAAATCTACATTTTTTACATGATTCGATTGGCCTTCCAATTCTGAGTTTAGACAACCTAGGTGATGTTAACTAGGTTTTGATACATGTCAATTTTTTTGAAAATTGCCGCTGTAGTGGTTTACGAACAAATTTGTATCTCACAAACCAAATTAATGAAGCAGTTAGCTGAAAGTCCAGGCTAAGATCAAGACCTGATGTCCCATCGGTGGTCTCATCTTGTACCATATGGGCGCAGGAGATTTCAAAATGTCGCAATAAAAAATAGTCAAAAAGTCTATTTTTTCAAATGGCACCTACTGTTTTTTTTTCGAAAGAAAATTGAATTTTAGAGTGAGTTACTTAAGCATTCCCTATACTTAACTTCACCCCCAATCGAGTTATTCAATAAGACCCAAGAAATACCTTATCTCGTCGAGATATTGCTCGGTTATTCAAGTATGCCGTGGAAACAAGACAATTCTGACAATTTACTTAAAAATATGTATGCATATCTTAAGTTGTTTTTGAGTTATTGGCATTTTTTAAAAGAATTACTATTTTTTTTTTCCTCAAGAGTAGTAGACTTTGGAAATGATCGTTTCATTTGAATTTTTATTCAAAAATCGTATTGAAATAACAAATAGTAACAACAAAATGACAACAAATGAAGAGATTAACAAAATAATTTATTTCAATACAAGCAGACCTGTGCCGAGTACCAAAAAAAAGTACTTGCAAAAATTCGAGTACGTGTACCCGATTCATTTTACTTATGAGTACAGTACTCGTAAGTATTTTATTAATAAGAAAGTATAAGTACGAGTAATACTCGCAAAACCATCATAAATTCGAGTAACGAGTACGAGTACCCATAACCATTAAAATAAGTTAATATTTTCTTTTCATAGTCTTTAGACAGAACTTTTTAACTATATAGATAAGAACAGATAAAAAGACACTCAGTCAAGTTTAAAATAAAATAAAACCTTTTATTTAATAAAACAAATTTAACGAAATAACCATTAGGCATTATGGTTCACAGAAAATAAAAACATTATTATTTATAACATAGGCATAGGACATCTCACTTTTTATTAGCAGAACTTCATAGAAGACCTCATTTTGAAATAAAAGTCTCTTCAAACGTTGCTCCTTATTATCATTTTTGTAAATAATCGCTCACAAAAAAACCGCTGCCCAAGGAATCACTACTTCCACATCCAGATTCTCTATCCAAGTCACTCACAACGAAAAAACTTTGTGTGAAAATAATTGTTTATGGAACTTTAATAATATAATATTTGAAATCCTCTACCCCAAAAACCCATAAAACGATACCCCACATCGGTAGTGGGGTGGGGGGTGGTGATAGAGGGGTGATAGTGGGGGGTGGATGAAGTAAAAAAATATTTTGAGGTTTCTGGTTCCTGTATATACACTAAATCACAATTTTTTTCATCCCCTTTAATAACGGGGTGGGGGTGGTAATGGGGGTGGCTAATGCCAAAATTTTTTTTGAGACCTTAGCTTCTCTTGTATATACTAAATACCAATTTTATGGACTCTTACCTGCTTGATTGACCTATTTACCCCAAATTTACCCCAATTTCCCCCCCAACCCTTCGACGGAACAAGATGAAAATATAATCTAGTTCTAGATCTCGATAAAGTACATATGTGTACCAAATTTCAAGTCAATATCTTAAACGGTTCCAGAGTAAACGTGCGCACAAAAAAAAGTTACAGACAGACCGACAGACAGACCGACAGACAGACCGACAGACAGACAGAAATTTTTTTTTCGCTCAAACTTAAAATCTCGACGTTTCATGACATTTTAAGTCCATTTGGACAATAAAAATTTTTTAAAATTTTTTTGTCGTTACTATACTTCCACTGGACGTGGAAGTAAAATTGTGATATTGCTGCGAAGGACTTAGTATTTCGTAACAAATAATTCAATACTGAAGATCATCACCTAGCTATTATATTATTTCTGGTGGCGAAAATAGAGGGGTATTTATGATTTATTTTAATAATAAAAAATGATCGCCGAATTGAAATTTTCCACACATTTTCAAAAAATATGAAATGGCATTCAACGTTATCCCGAAAGTAAATAAAATAAAATAAAATAATAAATAAGACAATGTAAAATCATGATTTGGCTTCTAATCAGTATTGTCGCTTTTTCTTGAAAACGATGCGTCCTATCGATCTGGCAACAAGGCATTTTCGAAATAAAATTGAATGCTGTTTAATATTTTTTGAAAATATTTGCAAAATTTCAATTCGGCGATAATTTTTTCTTAAGTTTCATGAATAGTAAATATCTCTCCATCTTTGTATCTTCTCAATTGGTAATAATTAATAGGCAATCAATGGTTTTCAGTATTGAATTATTTGCTCTCAAAGAAGTGATACGCAGCAATATCACGAATTTTTTTGCGATCGGTTATTTTAAAAAATAATAATAATAAAAATGTATTTACAAATACATGCCCTATGTCACAGAAACGAAGCATCTTAGGATCGATGATTAAGGACACTTTTATTCTCAAAATTAGGTCTTTTACCTAATGAAGTCATGCTAATAAAAAGTGAGCCACCTTGTATAATATCAAATATATATAATATATACTGCTGAGCTGACGACAGATGACAATTGACTAGTTAGTGCCTAAGCCTTGAGTGGTAAACTAATGACTGCACACTAAAGTAAAGTAAATCTCTGAGACTACTTGTACCAGAGAAATAGAGGGGGTTGAGGGTTGAGTACTCGTGAAAAGTAACAATTCTTGACGAATACTTTGTACGAGTAATTTCTAATGTGCTGCAAATACGAGTATTAAGTCCTCTAAACCAAAAAGTACTTACGAATAATTAAAAAAGAGTTCTTTTAGTACTCGAGTACAAAATACGAGTAAAGTATCCGTGTATTCGCCCAGCTCTGAATACAAGTGCTCAATGTGTGCACCGTTTTCATTAAGACAGTCTACAATACGCTCCTGAATAGACTGCGTTGCTCTCCGAATTTCAAAAGGTTCCAAACGATGAAAAGCTCCAACTATCCTTATTCTCAAGTCTTCTCAGGTTCATGGCTTACTTGAAAAACCAAGCAATATCTCGGCAAGATGAGGTATTTCTTGATTCTTATTGAATAAATCGATAGGGGGTGTGAAGTTAGGTATAGGGAATGCTTAAGTAACTCACCCTAAAATTCAATTTTCTTTCGAATGATGTCAAAAAAAAAAACAGTAAGTGCCATATGAAAAAATCGACTTTTTGACGATTTTTTATTGCGACATTTGGAAATCACCTGCGCCCATATGGTACAAGATGGGACCACCGATGGGACATCAGGTTTTAGCCTGGACTTTCAGCTAACTGTTTCATCAATTTAGTTTAATAATTTTGAACGATTTGTGAGATACAAATTTGTTCGTAAACTACTACAACGGCAATTTTTTAAAAAAAATTGACATGTATCAAAACCTGTAACAGGTAAGTTAACATAACCTGAGTTGTCTAAGCTCAGAATTAGATGGCCAATCGAATCATGTAAAGAAAATTGTAGGTTTCTATTTAAAATAAGAAAGTTGGTACCGGCTTTTGGCACACCCTGTATAACTGGAGGACTGAAAATGTTTTAGGTAGAACGGGCATGATCGATTATGGCTGCATACCAAATTTCAAGTTTGTAATCCAATTGCAAGTTGCAAAACTTCTAACGAACGGCCTATGGGAATCACCCTGTATAAAATATTTAGAAATGTCAATGTATTTGACTTCCCCTAAATATGTTATTTGTTACTGTTGTGGTGGATAAATATGCCTTTTATGGATCACGTTATTAATACACACATTCTGCATTAAACCGAGTAGTTTTCATTTCGTACTCACATATTAACGAAGTTATCTATTTTTGGCGCATTTCCCATACGCGGAACTTCTGTGCAATTGAATATTAAAAAAAAAAAAACAGAAAAACAAATATGTACCTATAATATTCTATACTCTAATGAAACGAACTACAAAATTGTCATACATCTCTCAGCAGTTCCCTCCTGAGCGACGCCTCATCAGGTTCACTGGCCAAGTCCGTGTGGTCGGTGTCGTAGTGATCCGGCTCGTTTCCGGGAAAGGAGACGAAGGATCCGGTGATTGTGGCGATGTGTCCGGGTTCGATGCCGGACTCCTCAGACTGGGCGTGCGCTAGCGAGGTAGTCAGGAATTGCGTTGTAGATGGCGACAGGCGATGAGGCCATGCGGAGTGCGAGAGCATAGCTTGCAGGATCCTGGATATTGGAGATGTTCCGCTAGAATAGGCAGTGGCTGGAAGAGAAAACAAAGTGTAATGTTGGTTATATAACTCGAAGGAAATATTTATATGAACAGGTTTAAAATGTCTACGAATAGACTAATTCATAAGTTCAAAGCCGTGTTAATTCTTGATAAAGCTTGTAAAAATATGAGTGGGGGCTCATTGGAGTTGGAATGTTGTCTAGAAAAATGTGCAAAAGTTTCAAATCCGCACATAAACAATTGCAAAAGTTATAAACAAATGAAGATTGAGAAAATAACGAATTTGGTTTTTTGCAAATAACTCGAAAACTATTAATATTTAAGAAATTTCCAATAAAAAAGTCCCAACTTCCGAAACTCTATCTCTATTATTAATAATTTTAATTTAATGTTGAAAATAGAGCTACGCGCGGCGAATACTAAGCCGTTACGATGCTCTGAAACCGGCCGTAATAAGTAAAAATATTTTTTTATGTTGTTAAATATTGATTTAAAAATTCAAAAAAATTGTGGTATTATTTAGACACTTAAAGGAACAATGTTGGAAAAAATCGTTTCACCAATTTTTCATAAAATGAGCCTAATTGTTAATTAACGTTTTTTTTTTAGAGTTTGCCCTTATATTTCAAGTCCAATAATTGTTAAACAAAAGCCACTAAAATTATTTCGCTTACCTTATGTCAACTATACTTTATGGGATTATGACATTGCGATGTTTTTAATTGTTATAGTCTATTAGTTATTAATTATTTAACCTAACAAAAAACTAAAAAATTAAAAAGAGGGGTTGAAAAATTTTTTTTATTAATTTTAATTATTATTACTGTTTTTATATTCAAAAATACTATAAACATAAACATAAACTTAAGCCCCTTATTTGGCCCCAGCTGAGTCCAAGCCAGTACAACTTTGATTCTCACATAATATGTCAAAGATTTTAGCGCTCCGTGTAAAACAACCAACCAAAAGCCCAAAAAATGGTGATTTTGACGTATTTTTGGATCTTTATCAATGGTAAAAAATCGAACTAAGTAAAATGTATGTTGAAGTTTGAAAAAATAGTAATTTTTTTTTTGCATCGAATTTAAAAAAAAAGTGTTGTTGGGGCCAAATAAAGGGCTTATGGGCACCCCTCCTTTGTATTGCTATTTGTTTAAACAAATTTTACAAACAAATAGATAAATTACGTATTTTTGAAAAATTTTTTTTGCCATTATATTTGTTATAAAATGATTTAAACAAATTTTTTTCTTAAGAAAAATTTTTTTAATTGTTTATAATCATTTTTTCCCTTTTTTCATTATTTAAACAAATTATTAAGACAAAATTTTATTCTTAAAATTTATTATTTGCAATTCTCTACAAGATGAAAAAAAGAAAATTTTTTCTGTTAATTTATTTGTTAATTTAATAAACAATTTGTTATTAACAATCGCCGAATGTGTTTATATTATTATTAGATAGACAAACAAACAAAAACAACCGTATACATAAGCATGTCAAAAAACATTTTTTAATATTTTTTATAGAATTTTAAATTCAATTTTTTTTTTGACATGTTTATGTATACGGTTGTTTTTGATTGTTTTTTCTATCTAAAAAGAATATAAACACATTCGGCGATTGTTAATAACAAATTGTTTATTAAATAAACAAATAAATTAACAACAATTTTTTTCTTTTTTCCAAATAATCGCAAATAATAAATTTGAATAACATAATTTTTTTAAATTATGAAAAAAGAAAAAATTATTATAAACAATTAAAAAAAAAATTGAGAAAAACAAATTTTTTGATCATAATTTTTATAAATATGGCAAAAATTTTTTTTTTCAAAAATACGTAATTTATCTATTTGTTTATAAAATTTGTTTAAACAAATAGCAATAAAAATTTAAAGTTTCTATATTATTATAGTATTTTTGAATACAAAAACAGTAATAATAATTAAAATTAATAAAAAAAAATTTTCAACCTCTTGTTCATTTATTAGTTTTTGATAGGTTAAATAATTAATAACTAATAGACTATAGCAATTAAAAACATGGCAATGTCATAATCCCATGAAGTATAGTTGACATATGGTCTCCACGAACCGAAATAATTTTAGTGGCTTTTGTTTAACAATTATCCAACTTGAAATATAAATAATACAGTAATAGTCGACCTTCTCTATAGGGGGTGCTCACAAATAATTCCCCGCAAGCTGATTTTTTTCAGGGTCGATGGAGGGGTGTCTCCCGAGTATACGATCAAAAAATCACAGTGCACACCCCTTGGGGAGTGTTGCAATAGGGGTGGTTTCTTATTTTTTGTTTTTTTGAAATTTTCTTTTTCCAGCTTGTACAGTAATATTCTCTACAACTTTGCCTAGTAAAATTTTTTTGTCCAGCACCCATTATATGGGAAAACATTCACCATATTTATTTACTATGGTTCATGAAATATACAAACAAAAGGCTGAATAGTTGGGTTTTACAGGGTTGATTGAGAACTGTCTCCTGAGTCTCAAAAAAAAAAAAAAAATTGGTTGGAGATTCAGGAGACAGCTCTCAATCAACCCTTCAGCCTTTTGTTTGTATATTTCCTGAACCATAATAAATAAATATGGTGAATGTTTTCCCAGATAATGGGCGCTGGACCGTCAAAAATCAAAGTTACAAAAAGATTTTATTAGGCAAAGTTGTAGAGAATATCACTATGTACAAGCTGGAAAATTTCAAAAAAAACAAAAAATAAGAAACCACGCCTATTGCAACACACCCCAAGGGGTGTGCACTGTGACTTTTTGGTCGGATACTCGGGAGACACTCCTCCGTCGACCCTGAAAAAATCAGCTTGTCGGGAGAAATTTTTTTGAAAAATGATATCTTTATTGGACTAAAACGCAAATTCTAAAAAAAAATTGTTAATTAACAATAGGCTCATTTTATGAAAAATCGGTGAAACAATTTTTTTCAAACGGGATATTGTTTCTTTAAGTATCTAAATAATACCATAATTTTTAAAAAAATTTAAATCAATATTTAATAACAGAAAAATATTTTTACTTATTACGGCCGGTTTCAGAGCATCGTAACGGCTTAGTGTTCGCCGCGCGGAGCTCTATTTTCAACATCAAATTAAAATTATTTTTGTATTGGAAATTTCTTCCTCTTTAAGAAACTTTCTTTAAAATTTCTTAAATATTAATAGTTTTCGAGTTATTTGCAAAAAACGAAACTCGTTATTTTTTCAATCTTCATTTGTTTATAACTTTTGCAATTGTTTGAAACTTTTGCACATTCCGAATCCAATGAGCCCTCAGTTATATTTTTACGAGCTTTATCAAGCATTAACACGGCTTTGAACTTGTGAACTAGTCTAGAAGCGGGAAGTGTATACAGAGTAAGAAAAAACTCACGCATAGTACATCAGTAACCTCGTAAATATTATGGGTTGTTCCAATGGAATGTAAGCTTTAGAAGTCTCATTTTATTCGTTTAATTTGTTTAAAACTAATATTTAAATGGATTTGTAGTAGCAATTAAAAATATTCTGCCAAAAAAATTGTTTTAGTACAACTTGCTCCAAATTTTCATTTTTCTTATTTTTTTATCATCAGAAATGCATGAAGTCTCGCCTCCGTTATGTGTTCTCTATATAGCAGAAAAAAAAATAAAAATACATCTAAATATGATTTCGATCCAATTTCAAAACCAGTACCATCATTTTTTCCAAAGTTGGCTCTGAAATAATTTATTTCCGGTTACTATTCTGAATAAATATTTTCTTTCTTTAAACGTCAGAAAAACTCATTAACTCATTTTACGACATTAAAGTTTGACATTTTAGACGGCTATGCGTTGCCATTAACAAAAGTATTTTCCTGACGCTGTGAGCGGTAAAAAAAGTAATATCCATTGCAACGCGTATTTTTTTTAATACGCCGGCCATGCGATATTAACACAATGCGTTTTTGGTGATCAAATGGGAGATTTTTTATCTTTATTTTTTTTTTAATTAATCGACGTTTGAAGAAAAATACTATTCTAAATAATAAAAACGGTACTTTATGCACTCACAAAACATTATCACTTGAAATGTTATGGAATCAGTACGTGATTCTGGTAATATTAGTGTGATTGAGGAAGGTATGTTTTATTAAATAAGGTAATTCCCTGTTTGTTTAAGATCAGGTATCACTTCCGTTTACTACATTTGTAGACACAAAATAGTAATTATTTTTTTTTTTTTAACTGTTTAACGCCGGCCTATTTCCGCTACCAGGGCCTATCACCGACGCCAGGAGACGAGCTACCCCCAACCTGGAAATTTTGCCGAACCTCTTCCCTTAAGAAGAGTAGGGATCTTTTACTTGCCTAACATTTAATAGACAAGGGACCGCCTGCTTTACATCCCCTCCGAAGGATGGTATATCCACTACGTAATCCTCGTCTGAAATTACGTAACTTCCCAGTATATACTGATATACAAGCCTCTAGAAGGTGGGGCGAGAACGCTGTATTTCCCAAGATAGGTGGGTCACCCATCCAAGTACTAACCGCGCTCGACGTTGCTTAAACGGAATATCTACTGATATTCACATTGAAGTCGCCTCTACGCTCGCCCCCAGTAATTATTTTATTAGGAATAAAAGTGACACTTTTGTAACGAGTCTGTAAGTTACAAACGAGTCACAACAAGTGGCTTTTGCTCCGAATAAAACGTGCTATTTTTCGTCGATTAGCTATAAAAAAAAATAAAGATAAAAAATCTCGAATATTACCACCAAAAACGCATTGTGTTAATATCGCATGGCCGGCGTATTAAATAAAATAAGCGTTGCTATGGATATTACTTTTTCTGCCGTCAGAAATAGTTATTTACCTTACTAGACGCGAAAGTGTACTTTTAGGCGTGATGTGATCTTTGAATGGTCGAGGCGAAGCCGGGACCTTTCAAAAAACACCTAAAGGAGCTTTAGCATCGTGTAATTTATTATATTTTTTCTACTACAGAAATATATGGGATTTAATGATTTAAAACTAATCATTTCATGAAATTATTTGACGTTTCTAATAAATTTTATAGTTTACTAGGTTGTCTGTGAAAATTGTTTCCAAGGCAACGAAAGATTTACTATCTGTCATCGCGGTTTATGTTAAACACTTTAATTTCTGGTGGTTTTAAACTAAAATAAACAAATATGTTTGGTGGCGTTGAAAGCAGCCAATATTGCTTGTGCCTCGCTTTACCCCAAGAAATCCAAAGCAAGGTATATGCAAACTTATGAAGCGTTAAAATTTGTTTTTTTTTAATTTTTCTGTCCTGTTCACGAAAGTTCTACTTTCGTAGCTAGTAATGCCTTAGCAACCAGATGATTCGAATGTTTATTTTTGTTATCGCGCGTGTTGCTAGGATTGCAAAGGTCATATATACAGGGTGATTTATCACAACATACGGAAAATAAAATGGTGTACTAGTCTACTATGTGGGAAACTTCCTGCAAAATTTTAGAATGATCCGAGGTAACATAGTAATGCAAAAGTTGGCATAAAAAATGAAGCTGGCGCGTGCGGTCAAAGTGCCACGTTTTTTGCTTTCGGTCAAAGAATCAGGACAACGGTAGGTACTGTCGTGCGCAAAAAAAATGGGACAAGTCTTATAACGTATTTTTGCTAAAATCTAGTTGTGTACATCTAGCTTTAATTTTTGTGACATTGTCAGTTATTTGTCAAAATTTATTGCAACTGTTCAAATTGAGACAGATTTACATTAGAAAAAAATAGGTGTCTTTTTTTTTTGCTCACGACAGTACAAACTACCGCCGTAGTTTGGTGTTTTTGTGTTATTGACGGGTTTAAGTAAATATCTCTTATACTTTCTTGTTGTTGTAGAGTTCACTTATTTTGCTATTTTTGTAGTGTGATTTGATTAAAGCCTCCGATTAAAGAACTTATATCTAGATACATAATGGCATGAATTTTATGATCCCGAAAGACTCCCAATCTAAGGCACTTCTTCCCATAAGTTGCTGATTGGCCCATCGGCGTATTCGCTGCCACTGGTACACGGTCGGCTTCAGTTCGATTATCATAATTTCAATTTGACAGTTTTGACAGTATCCGTGATTAATGTTAATAAGTGTTTTTCGTGTTTTTCGATCAAAATGTGGTGAAGAAGTCTTTTTATTTTAAGTTGTGATTTGCCTAATACCTAAATAATATTCTCTGTTCATATTTACTCAGTTAAGTGACAATTTAGTGCAACATGCAACAGTGCTGTGCCATTTGCAGAAATCGATCGTTTCATAAGTAGTAGGTCATAGTCGTAACATGATGAGGTTCAGTTTATAGTTTTAATAATAATATTATAAATAATATCCTTCCAATGCATATTTCCCTTGAATAAAACATCTTTACCTGTTGTATTTTTTCAATCTGCGTTAATATTCCTAGAAGTTAACCAATAATTATCACATAAAAGAGGTACAATATTTTACATTTTCCCTTCTACACATACCCGCCTCTGTTGCCTATGGGATGTGATGTTCATCTATCCATTTTAATGGACATATAATGTGACTATGTTAGGAGCAAATAAGGTATATGAAGAAAAGGTAGCCATTATGTATCTAGATATAAGTTCTTTAATCGGAGATTAAAGCCAAAAAGTCACTTCTACTCTCTCCAGCTTCGCTGTCAGTCCCAAGTCTGATAAAGGGGAAGGGGAAGTGATATGGTTGCACCGCGTTAGGAATTGCAATACCGGTTAACTGACTATCAGGACAAAAAATACATGACGATAATTACCGGCTATTTTTTACCGGTTATTTCGGTAAATTCTGAACGATATGTCACGTATTCAACGTTTCTATTTATGTCAGTGACTAGTATTCACTAAATACAGAGTGACTGTCCCAACACTGAGCACTTTTAACAATAAATAAATAATATTATAAAAAGTAAAACCCAAACACCAAGCCCTAAGAAATACAAGTAAGAGAGACATTGACAATATCTTGCGACAGGAAATTGGTATATTTCGCTGCCGCAAATATCCGTGGAATACATTTAGAAGTATGTTATTACCAATTTTTATTAACTTATCGACCCACAATATCGATTGAGGAAGAGCATCTTCAGCTGGTGGTATTCTATGCACAAATATCAGACGACTAACAGATACAGCTTTGAAAAACTAACCCTTTTAACGGGCTATTTTTAAAAAATATTGTATTTTTAGATTAGGTATTCAGTAAATGCCCTATTTGAGTTTATGTTTATAATTTTTGTTATTTAAGTTGATATTTTTATTATTTACCGAATAATTATTTATTTATTTATTTCATTTATATTATTTCCTTTTGATAAAAAAACCTTTTGTTTGTTCATTATATTAAATATACGTATATAAAAATGTTTTTTTGTTAAATTTAGATAATTTTGTACATGGAAAAAGACAATTGCCATTTTCGCCACCCTAATCATTCATTATAAAAATTACCGGTTAACAGATTATTTACATTTTTATTTACCGATTTACCGGTTATTAAAATTTCCGGTAAATTGCAATCCCTATACCGCGTTACGTCAGATTGATCAGATTGGTTAAAGTTATAGGTTATTTGGTCATATTTTTTTAATTTTTTATTTTTTCAACTTCTTTCGGTGGGGACCAAATACTGACAAACTTTCCGCATGTTGTTGTAAATCATCCTGTATAGACGGTAGTACAAAAAAGTACTTTTACCTCCATTGCTAATGGCACAGTCGTCTAAAAAGTCAAACTTTAATGTCATGAAATGAGTTAAGAAATGTCATGTTTTTCTGAAGTTTGAAGAAAATAGTATATTATATTACTAGGAGTAGAACGCACTCTTTTTTCGTGTTGAGCCCAGGATTTGCGGCTGAGGCGAAGCCGAAGCCGCAAACTGGGCGAAACACAAAAAAAGGCGTTCTACTCCGTGTAATATACTATTTTTTCTTCAAGCGTATTAAAATACAAAAATTCATTGATTTATCATAAATGTACAAATATTCAAATTATGGTCTTACATGTTGACACAATATGACGAGTGGCTAGTGGATAGCGCGCCACCGGTGGCTTTCGGTATTAACATTATGTTACTAGTAAAACAACACCCACTACGGCGGCGCTTTCGGAACTAACATTATGTTACTAGTAAAACAATGTCCACTACGGTGGCGTTCGGTACTAACATTTTGTTACTAGTAAAACAATGTCCTACTTCTACTTCTGTTTTTGGTGACATAATTTAAACATTTTAATACGCTTGAAGAAAAAAATATTTTTTCTATCCATAATTATTCAGTTGAAAAATTATTTATTTAAATTACCAGGGAACGTCTTTGTAAGTTCAACTTGACAAAATGCAGTTTTATTACAATGTTCTTCTATGCCACGAAATCAATAGACTCAATTTAAAGTAAACAGACACCCACAGTTTCATACCCAAAATGTTTATTTATTTTCTTATTTAGTAAAATAAAACGCATTTAAACATATCCGTTTAACTGCTTCATCTTTAAAAGTACACATTTTGTAGTAAAAATTAAATAAATAAGGTTTTCATCATAATGATTTTAAATGAAGAGCTAAGTGGATAAAGGTGTTATGTAACAAAAACACGTTATTGAGTAATTTAACTCGAAAGTTTTTAGGCGAGAACTTTTTTGTTATAACGACTATATAGCTTGCATTTTGCGATGCTATTGACATTTGATGTACTTTTCAGAGACAAGTAACTAAAGTTGTCAGTTGTCATTATTTTCGAAAATTTAAAAAAATTAATGTACATAACACCTTTATCCGTTCATAAGTTTCTCTGAAATGAATAAGGAATTAGTGAATAAAAGTGTTAAAAAATTAAACATATTTTATTATTAATAAAACATTGTACAATTTTTAGGTAGTCGGACAGTTCTACGGTTTTGAGCCACAGTTTGGTCATATATGTATGTTGTGATAATACGGCCTGTATTCTTCATTTATAAATGGTAATTGTTCTTTAAGATTGGCCAGTTTTTCTACACTTAAGCTGCCCTTGTTTTCATTAAACACCGTTAGAGCAATACCGTCGGAATTTATCTTATACATATTCCTTTTCTTTAAAATATCGACTTTGTAAAATGGAGTCATTTCATCTAGTGATAAAATAGCACCCATAGGTGCCATTTTATACCGTCGCGAAAATAAACCTTTTCATTGTTCAAGTTTTTCTTCCTGTTGTACAAATTGAGTTTTGAGGCAATTCCATCAATATCCTTGATGATTCTTCATATCTATGACAACGGCGTCTTTGGGAGTTCTTAAAATTTCTCGATACTGGTCCGGAACGTAGATGTTTTGATGTTTCCTTAAAATTTTCTCGACTCTGCCAAAGTCTCTGTCTGAATCTAAATATGAATGTCCCACCTCCGAAAATTTATGGTCGATAACTTTAAATTCTCTCTTTAAAATCAACAACTGGTAAAGTGTAATGATATTGAAGTTTCTATTTGGTCCACCACAGGAGTCGGGCCATATTATAATGTGATCGATCTTTTCTTGGAAATATTCATTGTAAATTTGTGAAAAGGTGTGTAAGCAATTTCTAGGCTTTCACGGCTGACCATATCTTCAGTCCATGTGAAAAAGAACGTTTTTTTTTTAAGTATTCCTCAATATATGTATGCCAAGGTTGTAAAACCACATTTGACGAAGGTAAAATGCTTTCGATGTACTTAATTTTGGCAGCGGCATGGTTTGTTGAAGATCTAAAGTAAGAATGCAAATCGTTCTATCTTCTGTAACTTTTGCTCCGTCACGCTTTTGTTGTTCGAAAGCTAGTTTGTAATTTTCTCCGTATTCTTTAGTATTATTTCCAGTATCACATTTGGGAAAAAATGTGAGTCATTTCATGATCTCAATTAAACAATTTTGAATACCATGGACGTAATTTCAGCATTTTTATTGGGCAGGCAGGGATTTTTCACAGATAACCCAATAGATGTAAGCATAGCGAACCCTGTAATTCTTAAACGATAACCTTATAAACCCAAATGACCTTTGACTTGATTGGCGTAATTATCGTACTTATTATTTTTTCCGCAAGAATTTCGGAAATCGACAGATTTGCCTTAAACAATTTAATGCTCTTTCAAAATATTGGGTGGGCAGAAGCCATACCAGATATCAGTTTTGCTCTTGTCATAAAATTTTATACGGTTCAGCCCTCTTCTACTTGTCAGCATAAAAACGTTTGTTCAAAAATCAACACCGCAAAGCGTCACTTTCCAGTATTACTGATTTACAGACTAATTTGCTAGAATACTTTGGTAAATTCGTATTTTATTATTGCATTTTATATTGATAATGTTTTGTTTTTAAAACATTATTAAAACTTGCCTGGGAAGAAATTGCCACTATGTGACTGATTTCTGCTGAATTGCCAAAAGGTATAAATGTGTTTACAGCAATTAGATATTCAAGTACCATCTCAACTCTTGTACCATCTCATACCATTTCGAAATTGAACGAAATGAATATATGGATTAAAACACTATAAGCACTATTTCCAAATATCAGCCAATTTATAAACATCTAACATGATTCACGAAATCATTTATTCATTGCCATTTGTAATATCAGTTTACTATGACTGGCCATTTTCATTATAATAGTAAGAAACACTTAACACAACTTGTCACATCAATGTGAATATAACATAACTTTAAAAGCAAAGTGTTTTGGATTAAAACAATTTAATATCGCACAGTAATGGATAAAGGTGGTATGTGATCATGGCACCTTTATCCATTACATTATATAAAAACCCTATGTACATAACACCTTTTTCAAACATTAAAACGCATTTAGGAAAGGTTTATTATCCCAAAAACTTATTGAAATGATAGATTATAAGTTAAAATAGTTGTCTGTGTAGAAATCTCAAAATTTTCAAAAATGTCACATAACACCTTTATCCACTTAGCTCTTCAAATGATACTTGGAAACTTGAGAAATGTTAGAAGATATTTAAATTTCTGCCGGATGCGCGCCGATGCTTGGGGTATTTGTTAATATTTATTTAGGTATTTTCTTAGAATACCCGAGAGAAAAAGCTCCATTTATAGGATAAGGTCGAGTACAATAGTAATACAATTATACAATAATACGCATCTATAAAAAACAAACGTATACACCAACTACAAGTGAGATAATAAAAATATAAGTATTACGAAAATTAAAAGTAAGTAACTGATTACAACAAATACGAAATAAGCAAAAAAACAGAGAGAGTTTTCAATTACAAATAAACTTGCGTTAGGTTACCCCAATAGTTACTATCTTTTTGTACAAATTCATGTTAGTTTCTGGAGTCGGTAAGAAAAGTTTAAGTAGTCTTAAGATATGCGAGGTACATGATAATTTGATAATAAATATTTGTAAGGTTTTCAAATTTGATGATGTGAATAATTTTATATAAGAATATAATAGAGTGAATGGTTTTTCTTTTTAAAAGATTATCAAAACAAAATAGTGTCGAGAGTTCCTGTATACATCAGTTTCGCTTAAAGTGAAGTAAGAACAAATAAAGTTGCATTTGAAATATACGAGAAAAAAGTAACCGGCCCAAACCGGTATACAAAAAATAATCGTGGGTAAAGAATATTTATATCAATATTACATTATATAACCCACCAATTCTCAAGAGTGTTCAGAATTTTAAAATCACGGTCTCATGGGAGATATATAGTAGGTAAACTCTGTTACGTATGCATGCCCCGTGGGTGTAGGCTGCGGAAAATGCTTTTGAAATTAAATTTCCCCAAGTAAATGTTATCAAATTTATCGATCAGAATATCAGAGATATTATTTTTATACTGCACTCTCCACCTTAACTTTGCAATGATCTGAAGTTGACCATGGTCCATTACCAAATTATCGTAGGAACAACATACAATAAATAGTATATTATTTAACGAGTGTGTAATAACTATCACACGCGAGTAGAATACTATTCTTTTTCTACGATTACCCAACAGGAAGTTGCAAATTTGCTGAAGTTCCTTCATTGTCGGTCTAATATGATAGCGCTAACAATAATAATTTAGTTCACATACATGAATAAAAAAGTTTTTCTTGCGAACATTTACGTTTTTTTGGGAACAACATTAACCGGTGCTCCATTCTTATTACAATTTTCGAAACTAGGAAGCATACCCTAAAAAGATTGTGTCCAACTAGGTGGTTAGCACCGCTTTGATTTTATATTTAACGATTCCTGTATCAGTGGCTTCAGCCGAGAGGTCATTTTCGAAATAGAAATTAATTCAAAACTCTTTATTACAAGAAAATTTTTCAAATTTAGCCAGATTTTACATTGAAAATGAAACAGCCCGAAGTAATCTATACTTCGACAGAGTAATCCAACATTTCGCCGAAACCAAAGCCAGGAAAGTAACTATTTAATCTAATATTATTATTATAATTATTATTACTTATTTAAAATAAGGGCATTATTTTGTGGAATGTATTAAGTTTTATTTTTTGTGATGTGAATTGTTTCACGAATATATTATTTTTAATGTTTAATAAATTTTTTTTAAATCAATTTTTAATTCTTGCGTTGAGACGTTTGTTTTATTATTTCATGAACGATGGAGGGGGGGGGGCAAATGACAATCTGCACGCGGACCCAATGGTTTCTAGTTACGCCACTGATCAAATGCTATAAAACAGAAAAATTATGGTACCAAAAGTAAGCTCAAAAAGGACCTGCAACATGGTTTTTATCATTTCAGTGCGATGAAAATCGATGAAGGTACGATACTGGAAGTATTTAAGTACTTAACAGAAACGAATTCATAAAGTTTCGTCTCTAAATATCTTGAGAATTATAGTTAATGCTAGACGACAGTGGCGGATTTATACTTCTGCTGCCTAGGGGCTATCGGAAACTTGACCGCCCTCCCACCACCTTCCCACTCTCTGCTCCTTGCCTCATCAGTAAAAAATGATATTCCCTCTACACGTCACCTCCCCTTTTAAAGGGTCAATTCCCTCCTCGCTCAGTTCCTTTTACGCTTTCTCCCCATAGGTTTGTCAATAGCACAAAGCACAAAATCATTAGTACGAGCAACAGTGGTTTTCGTTCAATTAAAAACCAGATCGAATATTGTTTATTTTATCATATCAGAACGAGAACAAAATAAAATTTGAAATAAACTTTGGTATGCATTTAAAATGTTATTCGTTTAGACATTAAGTCAAATAGACTTAGGCCAGATAGACTTATCAGCATTCAGCAAAACAACTCCTACTAATTTAAGTTCTATAACAGATATTGAGAAAATTCAATGTGGTCCCGCGAACGTTAGAACCTCATTTAACTTCATTATTTTTGGAGTTACGTAAAAAAGTACAAAAACAAAAGTTATAGAAATCACATCAGTGGCGGCTCGTGATATTTTCTGCAGAGGAGGCTTGATATTTTGAAAGACAATTAACTTGCAATATGATTACAATTTGTACATTTCCCCACCACCCTCGAGGTAGTACAACGGCGCGTTACATTTTTTTGTCGTGGGTTGTTCGCCAGGATACCGATTCACGACTTGAGAGAATAAAAGAATAAAAAGAAAAGGAAATAGAAAATATAATGAGACGAAAAAATCATTCTCATGAAATTTCCGTTCCTACGCCTCGAGTATCGGTATCCAAAGGAGCCCTACTATCCCACTTATAATTAAGTTATAACTTTTAATAAAAATCAAAATAGTTTTGGAAAAAAAATTAAAGTATTTTCCGACAAACAAAAATTGTATTCATTATCACTGCCAGAGTGTAAAATTATAACTTTTAATAAAAATTAAAATAGCTTTGAGAAAGAAGTTATATAAAAAAATATAACCGCGGAAGAATTAAAAAATATTTCCTAAAAAATAAATAACGCAAATAAATATTTTTTCTAAAATAACAACTATATTAATCTTTGGTGTAAAGCCTAAATATTTTTATAAATGAGTGGTAACCTGCGATTTTCGGAACTAGCAAAATGGTTGATTACTTCATCATAAAATGAATCGTGTTTCTTCAATTCTGACAAAAAATGTTTTTCTATTGAAATAAGCGATACATTTGAGAGGCGGTCTTGACTTATTTTGTTTCTAGTAAATGTTTTTATACGTTTAAGTGCTGAAAATGATCGTTCTACAGAAGCTGAGGTTACTGGAATTGTTGACACTAATGATAAAAGTTTGTACAGTTCGGGTAGACAGCTTTTTAAATTATTATTATATATATAAGTAAGCATTTCTTGAGATGATTTTGGATTTGCTAAAAGTTGCTGGTCAGAATACAACACGCATAGTTCATTTTTTAACGAAATACGGTAAAAAAGGATAATGGTCCATTAATTTCTCCATTAGACTGGTAGGGAATGATTTAGAAAACGCTGTAAAATTATTAGGATTTACTAAATCGTAACATTGCAAAGTATTTAAATCAGAAAATCTAATTTCAATTTGGATTATAATGGTGTCTAAAATTTCTATAAAAATTTGTTTGTAATGTATATCTGCCCTGTCAAAGTTATATGTTGTCTTTCTTTTTTTAAATTGTGGCCCTGGCTCATCATCTACGTTTTCAGTATTTTCTAAAAAAATATTGTATAAAGTATTGAAATGTATTTCGTTATTGCGAAATTCTTTTAATTTGGATATAAGTGACTTAAGTCTATTTTTAGAATATGTTATATCAGTTAGTTTATTCTGTAAAATTTGGAAAACAACATCAGTTTGCTCAAAAATCATGTTAAAAGCTTTTAGAAAAAATATGAAATTTTTATCCAACAATAACGATTTTAATCCGTAAGCTGCTCTTAAAGTCTGAGCGTCATTTAAAAAATCTTCACTTTCCAAAATAAAATTAAAAACGTCAATAAGTTCTTTCCTGTATTTGTCAACAGTGAAAACAACTCTAGATGAAAAATTCCAACGAGTGGGAGCGTTTGTCGGAATTCTATGTTTCATATTAATTGTATTTAAAACATCAGTTCTTTTGGTAGATTTTGAAAAAAATGACGAAAAACCAGTAACATTTGAAAAAAATATTCTAACTTCTTTAATTCCGTTACATGCTTTACTCAGAACTAAATTTAATTGGTGTGCATAACAGTGAATGAAGTAAGCTTGAGGAGCAATATCTTTTATTTTTGTTTGGAGTCCATTAAGATGCCCTGACATAACTGCAGCGCCGTCATAGGTTTGTGCTATTAATTTATTTTTCAAATCAAATTTACCAAATTCGTCGATTAATAATTTAAATAAACTCTCCGCGTTTCTTCCACTACTCACATCAAGAAAACCAACAAACCTTTCAATAACTTCGCCGTGCATTACATATCTAAAAATTACGGAAAGTTGAGATTTACAGGTAATGTCCGTCGTTTCGTCAATTTGCCACGAGAAAAATTCGCAATTATATAGTTCTTCATAAATTTTGCCTTTAATAATCGAGCTAACACTCTCAATTAGATCATTTTGAATTGATTTAGATGTTCCGGAAAAAATAGTGGCGTTATTCAAAAAGTTCTCTAATTTTGGATCATACATTTTTAAAAAATCTATTAGCTCTTTGAAATTTCCTTTATTGCACGAATCGCGTTTTTCGTCATGCCCTCGGAAAGAATTTTCTTGCGAAGATAAATATATAACGGCATCAATTAATCTCTTTAATATTTCCCTATTTTCACGGACCTTTTCATTAAAATTTTCTATTTCTCTCTTATGTGCAGATTCCAAATAATTTACAATATTTTGTTTACCAAATATTTCGAATTTAACGCAAGATGAAATGTGCTCCTGGGATTTTTCGTGCTTTTGTAAACCTCGCGACAAATTTTTCAAATTATTAAACCCGGTCCTGCCCCAAATTGAGGATTGATCATTAGTGAATAATAAACATCTCCAACAATATAATTTGTTTCTAACTGTTGATGCCGTTAACCACTCGATTTTTTTATAATTGTTATCACAAAACCCTCTGTTTTGTTTTCCACTTTTAAAAACTAACGAAGGCATTGCTGGTGTAGGCCTAGCAATTCTTTTAATTCTTACCTTTTCGTCGTAAGTAAGAGTAGAAAATCCATTTAATAACAAATAATCCACCACGTCTGGACAAGAGATGTTGTTGGGAATATTTTCACCTAGAGCACTCATTTCTAGCCCGCCTATCAAATGTTTTATGTATTTTAATGTCAAGTTGATCTTAACCGGCTAAACGACAAATTACCACTGACAGTTCGTTTTCCTGTGAATCACCTGAACCAAATAAAATCGAGTACAACAAATATCAAAGGGACCGCTGCGAGTGAAAGTACTTGTCTTCTCTATACTGTGCCTGAACTCCTGAACTGCACATGCGCTATAAAGAACTGAGGACTGAGGCTAGCGGCCTAGCTTGTCTTATTTGAAGTGTTGCTAGACAACGCAGAAGTAATGCAAGGTCATTTATGTTAAAACTAAATGCCTTGAAGTTGGAAGCTATTTCGTATAAGCCTCAAGCGAAGCGCTCTGTTCATTCAATGAAAGACCGGGTCGCCCGGGAAATATGCATACAAAGACAATCCGGACTGTGACGTTATAGGTATGTTTGTGGAAAGGAAATGCAGAACTTTTTTATACACTGAAAATTAATTAATGAACTATAAACAATAAACAATATTGAAAATTGAGATATACCTAAGTAGAAATTTCTACAAGTAAAAGATATTAATTTGGAAGATTGCAAGATATGTTGCTTCTTCCAAAGGGAGGCTCAGCCTCCCCTGCCTCCCCTGACGAGCCGCCACTGAATCACATACATTTTCCAAAAATTATTTCAGAATAGCAATTGAAAGTCGCATTTCGGAGATATGAACTTTAACGTTAAGGTTTTTTTTTAAATGGAACATGGAGTGTTCCATTATATATTTATATTTGAAAGGTCATAAAAAAGCTTTTTAATTATATATAATACATGGTATTTATCTTTAAAAAATTTTGTCTAATTTACTATAAATTTACAATTTATCAAATTAGCCATGGAAAATAAAAGTATGTAAATTAAAATAAACAATATGTTCGGTGTCAAAATACCTGTCAGTATCTAATTTCACTTTATTTTAAATAAAATGGAAAATTTCAATAATTGATATAAGTATATTTTTCGGAGTACCATCACTTAATGTAAGAAAATATAAAACTTAATATCTACTAGGTATAGTTTTTAAGAAAAATGTGTCATACATCATTGAAAAGGGTTTTCTATGGCCTTTCAAATGATGTAAAAACATATGGGGTGTTCCATTTAAAAAACGAAAGTAAAGCTCATGTCTCCGAAATTCGACTTTTAATTGTTTTTCTGAAATGATTTTTGTATAATACATGTGATTTCTCATAACTTTTATTTTTGAACTTTTTTACTAACTCCAAAAATAACGAAGTTAAATGAGGTTCTAACGTTTGCGCGATCACCCTGTACAGTTGACTATAATAAGGATCTCTAATCTAATTAAAATAAAAAACACGTTCTCAAATAAATTAAAAATGTTCTGATAGTACCTACATATTAATAGTAATAATTTTACTTCCACGTCCAGTGGAAATATAGTAATGACAAAAAAAATTTTAAAAATTTTTATTGTCCAAATAGGCTTAAAATGTCATGAAACGTCGAGATTTTAAGTTTGAGCGAAAAAAAAATTTCTGTCTGTCTGTCGGTCTGTCTGTCTGTAACTTTTTTTGTGCGCACGTTTACTTTGGAACTGTTTAAGATATTGACTTGAAATTTGGTACACATATGTACTTTAACGAGATCTAGAACTAGATTATATTTTCATCTTGTTCCGTCGAAGGGTTGGGGGATAAATTGGGGTAAATTTGGGGTAAATGGGTAAATCAAGCAGGTAAGAGTCCATGAAATTGGTATTTAGTATATACAAGAGAAGCTAAGGTCTCAAAAACATTTTTGGTATCAGCCACCCCCATTACCACCCCCACCTCCTTATTAAAGGGGATGAAAAAAAAATGTGATTTAGTGTATGTACAGGAACCAGAAACCTCAAAATATTTTTTTACTTCATCCAACCTCCACTACCACCCCCCTATCACCACCCTCACCCCACTACCGATGTGGGGTATCGTTTTATGGGTTTTTGGGGTAGAGGATTTCAAATATTATATTATTAAAGTTCCATAAACAATTATTTTCACATACAAAGTTTTGAGTGACTTGAATAGAGAATCTGCATGTGGAAGTAGTGATTCCTTGTTTAAAATGTGGATATGATTTTTCAAGTTATTGCTGTTAGGTACATGCGACATCACTTTTATTAAAAAAAACATTTGCAACCCTTAAATTCGCTAATGTACCTTCATAATATAATACCTACTAAGTGTATAGATATGTAATGTATGTCATTTTTGCGATAAATATTCGCAAAAAATTGTTTAATTAAGGTGTTATTGAGCTCAATATAGAGGTTATGACATCTACCAATAAACAAGGCATTCTAATATATATTTTATAATAATGTAGGTAGCCCGTTACTGATATTTGAAGTACTTAACTAGGTATTCATACTATGCATATAACCCGTCTAAAAATAGATACACACCACACTACCTATATGAGTAAAATTCTGAAAACAGTTTCCATGTAAACATTCCTACTGAAATCCAAACACACTCACCTGGTCAGTTTTCGTTACAAAGGTTCCTTTTCTCGTCCTGCTCGCCCAGCTTATAAAAAATTACATCAAAATAATTTTTGATAACATCGGTCCCAGACACAACTCGTTTAGTAAAATAATAAAACAAAAAGCAAGAAAACCGCGAAATAATAACAAAAACACAACCACCTTCCCTCACTTCAAAGCCAACTGTCGGAATTTCCACTTTTCCCCTAAACCCAGAAGTTCCTAGCCGCAACTTCACTGCGTACAAATTTTCTCCTACAACTGGACACACGATTCCATTCCATGACAAAAAACATATTTCGTATTGTTTTTAAACAACCAATACTCTTATTTTAAAATTCTGATTTTAATATTAATTGATATTAAATTCATTTTGATTCTTCGAACTTGAAATAAATTATTTCTCATGAACTGTTTTGTGCGTACGCTTGCAGGAGAAAATTTATTGGCAGGAGCGAGTCATGCAGTTTTCATCGATTTTCAGCCCTTGTAACCCTGCTAAATTTTGAGAAGGATTTGTATTCAGGAACAGGAGAATATCGACGCGGGTGATTTGAGTACACTGACTCATGAAACACTTGGACTTAGTGGTTATGTAAGAGTCTTATGTAATACAGTATCCACGGATCGTTTACAGAGGTGTAGTGTGTGTTGCATAGGGCGAGATAGGCATAGACAGACAATGGAAATATTTTGTTACAAAGAAAACAAGCTAAAAACGTACTCTTCGCCAATTTACTGAGCTTTTTATATATAATTGTTACACATTCTATGGGATACTCTTCGCAGTTTTCTTGTAAATAATGTTAGTTTTTCGACATCCTAAATTTTGCATTATCTGTTGTGAAAAAAATTATATGAAAAAAAAAAAATGAAAAAAAAAAATTCAACCTGTGTGGGATTCGAACACGGGACCTTTGGATTGCAACGTAGAACTTTAGCCGCTACGCAACCACATATTCCTACGAAAATGGATTGTCTGTGATATATATCTTTCGACAATCATACATATTTCAACTCATTTCTATGAAATATATATTAGTAAAATTCATAAACAAAAAAAATATATATTATGGAAATAATATTTCGCAAGATTTCCATTTTACAAGCGACAAAAATTAAGAAAATATATATTTTTTAATGAAATAATTAATAACTTTTTTTTTATCGATTTTCTTCCTCTAGCCAACACTAACTTACTTTCTAAATTTCAATACAATCGGACTTTTCTTTCTTAAGTTATCGTGCTTACAAGAAACGTGACGGACGGACGGACGGACGGACATTTTGAACGTTGTTCAGAATTCGTTCACTAACACAATGATATGAAATTTTTTTCTCTACGAGCGATATTTACGATTTTAGAAATGTGCCGATCAAATACAATAGTATAATGAAACCGCTGCCCAAGGAATCACTACTTCCACATCCAGATTTTCTAGCAAAGTCGCTCACAACGAAAACATTTTGTATGTGGAAATAATTGTTCATGGAACTTTAATATAATATTTGAAATCCTCTACCCCAAAAACCCATAAAACGATACCTCACGTCGGTAGTGGGGTAGAGGTGGTGATAGGGTGGTAGTGGGGGTGGATGAAGTAAAAAAATATTTTGAGGATTCTGGTTCTTGTACACACACTAAATCACATTTTTTTTTTTTCATCCCCTTTAACACGTTGATCGCCATGACGGGCCGATGGGGCCGGCCTGTACAGTTCTTACGGCGCCATGTCGGTCCAGACGGACCGGCGATGCAGTATTGTATTCTAGCGTTCATACAATGCTGCCGGTCCATTGTACACTTATTTTTCAGGCAGCACTGGACCGGCATAGCTTCCCCAAATATTTTGCACTTTAAAAGTTTTTCGTGCAACCATTTTTAAGGGTTTTACGTGGATATTTCTAAATAAATTAAGATAAACTGAATTTTATACATTTTATTTTTATATCTACATTATTGAAATATTACAAGTATTAATTTATAAAACATAGTAGAATAGAATAATAAAACCACTTTAACATAATATCTAATTTATGGTTTTATGCACCTTATTGAAGCATTCCAGGCAAAGAAAGGGTTGATCTTCACAATCTTTACACATGGTGCTAACTTTCTTTGTTTTGTTTTTCGCAACATTTCGCCCTTCATTTTTACTTATATTGAAATAGCAATGCTTGCAATATTTGCGTGTAGCATATCTTTTTCCTTCAACTTGTGTTAATTCGTGACGTGGCTTGCTTTTCTTGCTCTTGCTTCCTTGAAATTGAGTTTCTTCCTCAGTTTTTTTACCACACAAGTACTGGACTACTATCTTACGAAATTCTACAATTTTCATTTTATTTCCTGTGATTTCCGTATAAATAACAAACGCATTTACCATAGAAGTATTTAGAATTAATTCTATTGCTAATTTTCTATACCATTTAACAATTTTGCGCAGTGGACTGGAATATGCAGCCATTTGATCGGATAAATCAACCGCCGATTTTCCTTTGTTATAATCTAGCACCATTTGTGGTTTGTTTACCAGTTGTCCAGTTTTTCTCTTAGTTTGGACAACTGCATTCGAATGTTTCGTGGAAAGCATTAAAACATTTCTTTTATCCCGCCAGTTTAGTATAGTTATCCCGTTGTTGCTCTCCATAGCAATAAATTCGTCAACTTTCAGTTTTGCTTTTGCGACTTCTGACGGCATACCTTTTCTATTACTTCTCATCGTCCCTACTAGATGAGTATTCCTATCCAACAAACGTTGGGCTGACTCTAAGCTAGAGTACCAATTATCAGTACAAATAGTTCTTCCCTGGTCTAAAATTGATTCACATAGGCTCATTACCACACTCAAAGGTGTGGTTTTACTTTGGTCCATTGTTTTTCCGGCATATATTTGTAGATTGTAAGTATAACCTGTACCGGAACAGAGCTTTAAAATTTTTATACCATATTTATGTCGTTTTTGTTTATTGTATTGCTTCATGAGTAGCCTACCGCGGAAGGGAATCAATGACTCATCCACGCAAACCACTTCATTAGGTTCATATAAGGATTGAAAATTGCTCCTAAGCATGTCAACCAAACCTTTTATTTTGTGTAGCCTGTCCCCTTCTATATAAGAACTGTTATCTGCAAAATGCAACATCCTAAGAAGAATTTCGAATCGATTTCTTGTCATTACAGATGACGCAAAATTATTTTGAAACATTGGATGTAATCAACCACAGCCTGCATTTTTACCAAACCCATCCATGCGATTATTCCAAATAATCTTTTTATTTCACATATATCAGTGGGAGCCCAAGCGTGTAACCTCGAGGACGGCCCTGCGTCACTCTCTAGCAATGTTTGTGTGGCATATAAATTCGTTTCATTCACGATCATCTGGAATATGCGATCATCCACAAGTGCTTCAAAAAACTCCCCTGGTTCACTTAGAGCTAGTATTGCGGCTACATTTGGATCAACTCCAGATTCACAAGCAAATTTTTTAAGTTTTTGTTGATTTCCAAGTGGTTCGTGCCATGTTATTGGGGGTATATTGTCATCAACATCCATGTTTTCTTTATCAGAATTTGTTGTAGGTGACTCTGGTCGAGACTGAACAGCGAGACCTAGATATGCACATATTTACCATAATAACAACACAACACATTTTTATATTATAACTTACCTTCCTGCGTAGTAGAAATTTCGCCGTCGGAAGAATTTGTTTCAAGTATTTCATCGTCTGAAGAGGAAAAGTAGTTAGGATCGTCGTCAGAATCGTCTTGATAATCGTATAATACCTGATCTTCATCAGACATATCGTTTAGAATTTCTTCTAGTTCTTGGTCAGTGTAATATTGGGTTCGTTTACTCATTTTGTAAAATCAGTCTCTTGAAATAAAAGCTCGTATTATACGAACCAACACACACTAAAGCAGGCACGTTCTAACTGGTCTACCCCGTTACGACTACTTTCCCGCCAATTGCATAATTATGCATATGCGCATATAAACACATATTTATGAAACGGACCGGCACAGAGTCATGTCAAAAATTTTACATACAGCGCCGCGTCGGTCCTATGTGACCGGCAGCAAAAAAACTAATTTTTCTTCAATTTGAAATAATTTTTTTGAAAACTAGTTATGTGATGTTAATTGTATTATAGTGATATACTCAAAATGATATATGGCTTCATGGAACATTTTTTAAATATGACTCGGCGATCAACGTGTTAATAATGGGGTGGGGGTGGCTAATGCAAACATTTTTTTTGAGACCTTAGCTTCTCTTGTATATATTAAATACCAATTTTATGGACTCTTACCTGCTTAATTTACCTATTTACCCCAAATTTATCTTCGACAGAACAAGATGAAAATATAATCTAGTTCTAGATCTCGTTAAAGTACATATGTGTACCAAATTTCAAGTCAATATCTCAAACGGTTCCAGAGTAAACGTGCGCACAAAAAAGTTACAGGCAGACCGACGGACAAACAGATAGAAATTTTTTTCGCTCAAATTTAAACTCTCGACGTTTCATGGCATTCTAAGCCTATTTGAACAATAAAAATTTTTTTAAATTTTTCTGTCGTTACTATACTTCCAGTGGATGTGGAAGTAATACACCAATGTAAAATGAGAACCAATTAGATCTCGTGTCTTTTGTCTTAGTCGTCTTGTGTTAGTAACTAAGCTAAAAACGCGAAGAATATGACAAGGGATTAACAAATATGAAATTAGAAAATTACTGATGGCTCTAACTCTTTTGATATTTCAATTTGTAGGATGTAGGTATTCTTTGCAAATTTAATAGCCAAAATTACTTCTCGACTTAGAGACATTGCCAGGGCCGTGTAGAACGGGTGTGCGAGGTGTGCACCACACACCTTCGCCTATTCTTGGGGCGGCGGCGGACGGCTAGAATAAGGGAATTTCTTTTTTAACAATAATAATGATAATAATAATAAATTGCCTTTATTTCCAGTATTATACATTAATACAATACCTAGGGCGTAGTCTGCTACTCTACTCTATTTTGAGATTTTCTCTTCTCCCGCTTATCAATTTTTATTTAGGTGGAATTTTCTTTTTTTTAAAATTTTCTCCCCTCCCCTCTCATCATTGTTTTGGAGAAATTATTATTTATTTATTTACAGAGTTGGCTTCTTAAGTTTATGACGTTGGCTTATTTGAAAAATAACCCCCCGAAAAAAATTGGCTCGATACGGCTCTGTTTGTTACTGTTGAAGTAGGAGGCAGCATTTTATATTTTCCACACCAGCCACCAAATTTCTAGAAACGGCCCTGGACATTGCACAAGACTGTTTTGGCTGTTCTCTTATAGCATATTACATTGAATAGGTATATAGATTATAAGGAATTGCTTTTATATCTAGCATTTTTTGTATATTAAGAGGACACAATAGGGTCTTTCTGCTCCTTTCGCCTTTGTTATATGCTAGATACCTATATGCTACACGAAAATGGTGGTTTCTAGCCTTTATTTGCCAACAGCGAACTCTATACGAAGGAACGATTTAGAGCCGCGATTTTAGTTTCAAATTCCAAATGAAATTATTGGAAATCGTTCCAGATTTTCAGTAAAAGAGATAAAACTTGTTATCAAGAACGCGACAAGTGAGTAATTGCTATAAAGCTAGTTGGCTATAACCGTTTTTACTGTTAAATCAACCATGTGTGTATACATGTTTATTTCCATATATCCATATCCACGTAGAGTGAAATTACTTAGAGAAGAAAACATCCGCACAAACTGATATCGCTAGCGAGTGCCGATTGTCTAGGTCGTGTTCGGTATTTATTATATATTATAGTGAATATTCAACCATTTCTATGAATAAAACAGATGAAATGAAATTCATTTTAATTGCAATTCTCCAATATTATTAATAAATGAAAATAGTAAACTTAGTAGTTTTAGTATGTTATCTTCTCTAAGTAATTTCACTTTACAATCCAGTGAAATTAGACTTTTCTGAACAAAATATATCCTTAATTTTTTTTTTCGAAATCGATTTATTTTGATGTTTTAAAGAAAATATTAAAAATCGGCAACGAGATCACTATGGCATAAAAAATTATTCAAGGTCAAAGTTCACAAAAAACGTTTTTTTGTGAATATCGCGCTTTCTATGGCTCGGAGGCCAATTGAGGTTATTATGAAAATGAAAGATAACGAAATTGCGCACAAAAATGATCTCTTCCATTTTTTATGTACAACGAACGGTTTAGGCCAAAGTATGCTTCGAAATTTCTAGCGGTTTCTCTTTTCATATTTAGAAGTGTTCTAATCTCAGTTCTAATTGTATAGGCAATACTTTTGACACTACTAGCGTAATGAAGGTTGCCTAAGTAGGATTAATGCAGGAAGACATGTTTAGATTCTTTTAACCTCAGCTTTTAATAGAAATGCTACGCAGCAAACATTATACTTCTGTGTGATGTGGGCTGCCTGATGTTGGGAAGTATCTTATATATAAAATGTACTTCCGGTGTATATCCCATTATAAAATTGTTTGGAATAGCACAATTTTAGTAGTAAATGCGATATTAACGATATACTACAAAATGTCATGCACCTAAAAATATAAAAACTAGAACAAAACTGTAAATATAATTAAAAACGAAATTTGAAGAGGCAACGTTTCGGAAAAATCTTCGCTTTCTATCCTCAACACTTTTTTATTGTCAGACTTGATAGTTGTTAATGTATTTCCACTGTCAAACGAGATATCAAATTATATTTATTTCATTCTTACTTCGCCTCTGAGAATAGGGTAGGGTGTATACCAATTCACAATTTTGAAATTCCGACTTTTTCAGGGCTTTTCAATTAAAATTTCAAAAAATTTTTCTGGTGGAAAATGAAAATTGATGCAGAGGATGGGGGGCAACATACGAATAACTTTGGATATAAATTTTAACTGACTTTTTCTATAATTTATAAATCCCCTGACTTCCAGAAAGTATAATCCTGGTAACTAGTGATGGGAATAATCGAGATATGACAATCGAATTAGTCAATTAGGGTATTAAAATGTCTCAAAATAATCGATTACGACTCCAAAAATTAGTATATACAGTGCGTCCCAGGATAGATGTAACAAGTGGTGTAATGGACCAAAAATTTTGGAACAAGGAGGTTGAATATTTATATTCTACCTCCATGTTTTGGAATGGTATTTGGGGATTGAGTCCTGCTTGTTGTAAAACTAAAGTATACCAAAAATGACTTGATTTGGTGTTCTACAGGGTGTTCTATAAGCAAAGTTGTAAAAATCACCACTAATAAAGTACCTTTATTTTTCAAAATATGAAAAAATTCCACTAAGAAAAGTTATTTAGAATGCAATTTTATACCTCTATACCAAATTTCAGAAATATAAAATTATTTTTTTGAAACTTCCCATTTTTTCAATAAATTAGTATTTTATTTTGAACCATTCAATTAAAACTGCATAGAAATTATTTTTTGTGAATTAATATTTAAAGTTATGTAGAAGCTAAAAATAAGCTATGAGAAAAGCAATGGATACACATTTATCTTTTATTATTGACATATATGTCAAACGTAGTCAATATTATCCTTAATTTCTGTTTCAAATTAACGAACCAAGCATAAAAAATTAAGTGAAAATGGTACTCACAGTGCGTGAAAAAATTTATATTGTGCAATGCTACGGAATTGGCGGTGAAAACTCGCTAAGAGAAGTGGTAAGCCAATTTTGAAATTTCCAAACACTGCTTTGTCACGTACTCAGGCTATAAGAATAATTAAAAAGTTTCTGGCTACTGGTCACGGTTAGGGATTGCATTACCGGTTAACCGGTTAACCGGTTAACCGGTAAACAGGACAAAAAACACATGACGATAATTACCGGTTATTTTAATTTTTTACCGGTTATTTCGGTAAATTCTGACCTTACGATGTGTCACGTATTCAACGTTTCTATTTATGTCAGTGACTAGTATTCACTAAATATAGAGTGACTGTCCCAACACTGAGCACATTTAACAATAAATAAGTAATATTATAGGAAGGGCATTTTCAGTTGGTGGTATTCTATGTACAAATATCAGACGACTAACAGATACAGCTTTGAAAAACTAGCCCTTTTAATAGGCTATTTTTAAAAAATATTGTATTTTTAGATTAGGTATTCAGTAAATGCCCTATTTGAGTTTATGTTTGTAATTTTTGTTATTTACAGAATAATTATTTATTTAAATTTATTTCATTTATATTTTTTCCTTTTGATAAAAAAACCTTTTGTTTGTTCATTATAATAATAATAATAATAACACATTTATTTTACTCAAAGTAAAAATGGTACAAACTGAACTGTAGAGCTCTTCTTCAATTTGTCCAAATACAAATAACCTAAATCTAAGATTATAAAAAAATATTAATACATATAAATCTAAAATTTCAAGAAAAAAATAATTATTATTTTATTTGTTAATATTCAGTAATGAATTGTAATAATCTAACAAATGTTATATTTTATAATAATAATAACAATAATAACAACAGCAGCACTCAGACATGCAAGCAGACAAGGGGAACGGGCAGACCCCACGAAGCGAAGCAAAAAGGTTAAAAGTAAACAAAATTATATCGGAAAAAGAAAAAGAAATATATGCACATCCACAATGCAGCATCAAGTCTCCTGCTTCTGATCAGCCAAAATGTAATTTTTGACAACTTTAATAAAAAAAAATTTGATTTATATTGTTTATATTCATTTGGAAGTTCATTCCAAAGATGAGATGCAAAATACGTAAATGATCTTTGAAAAATCGCAGTTTCATGCTGAGGCACCAAAAAATTTTGTATGTATCTTGTATTATGCAAGTGATCTCGTGAAATTAACTTATTTCTTAAGTACTGAGGTTCGTCATTATGAATTATTCGCCAAATAAGTGTGAGCATGTGTAAACGTCTGCGGTTTTCCATGTTTAATATGCTATGTTTATTTAGATGTGGTTATATATGTTGTCTAGATGGGATACTGTAAATATAACGCATTCATGAATTTTGAAGTTTTTGAATTTTCTTTTTTGCTGTCGCCGATAATAACTTTCCATATACAACATCACCATAATCAACTAAAGATAATACGAGTGAATCACAAAATTTTGATTTACACTCTCTAGATATGTCTTTCGCAAAACTGTATAATTTTTTCAATCGACTGTAAGCGAATTTCAATTTGGAAAAATATATTTCACAAAGCCTAATTATATTAATTATACGTATATAAAAATGTTTTTTGTTAAATTTAGATAATTTTGTACATGGAAAAAGACAATTGCCATTTTCGCCACCCTAATCATTTATTCTAAAAATTACCGGTAAATACCGGTTAACCGGTTATTTACATTTTTATTTACCGATTTACCGGTTATTAAAATTTACGGTAAATTGCAATCCCTAGTCACGGTAGGCAGGAAGCATCGATAGGTTGCACAAAAATGTCGACAAAAACTGCAAGCTGGGTTGTATTTGTTGATGATTATAGGTGCAAAATCCGTTGAAATTGAAATCCTACCTGCTCCTTTTCAAAAGTTATTCATATTTTTATATTTCAGATTGGGACAATTTGGAATAAATATCAAAAGTTCTTTTCTAAATAGATATTTAAAAGTTTTTTATACTCAATACATGGTATATTATAGGTATATCAATATTATATAGCTATATTATATATATATGTATATAATAATTACGATAAATGCCACTAGGTGGCAGAGGGCAGTCGAGTGTTTCCCGCAATAAAAAAGTCAAGTTTAAACTATTAATATTAGTGTTTTCTGGCCAATGTATTTTCTAGTTTTAGAAATTCTCATATCACAAGTAAGAGTAAGTAATGATGAATAGTCAGCTGAATAGTCGGGTGAATAGTTAGCATCCGCTTTATAAATGCGATCATGAAGAAAATCGTACAAAAGTATGCGCTCTTTGTGGGAAAAAAATTATTTTCCAAAATAAACCTTCCCATCATTTCTTGCTATCTGAAAAACATATTGAAGTTATAAAAAAGCATATCAATGATGAATTTAATATTTATAATAGTAAATTCCCAAAAAGTTTATGTAGCTCTTGCCGACTAACTATAAATGAATATGGAAATGATATTTTCAAAAGACCTCGTCCAACTATGCCCAATTACGAGGATCTTAAATTATCAAAAGAAACAAGAACGATGGGTTGTAATTGTTACATCTGTCTAACAGCACGAGTTACGAGTCATAAAAAACAAAAAAAAAGGTAGAGGTCAAATTAGGGATTTCTCTACAAATATTGACGTAAACAAGTGTTTTGACGATACTTCGCAACAAAAAGATTTACTTTCTAAAAATGAGGCAAAGGCAACTAAACCGAGAACTTCTACTGAGTTATGTAACAGTTGTTTTCAACAAATAGGTAAAGGCATATCACATTCTTGCATCAGAGGTCCTTCTACTTCTAATGCTCGTGAGAATGTTTTGAATATAGTACAAAAGTTACCCGAGAAACAGCAGAACCAAATAATAACTAAAATTTTGAAAAAAAAAATATCCAACAATGATAACAAAGATGAAGATGAGCTCGTGTTAAATACTCTGGGATCGAAGGTTCGGGTAACTGTAATTAAAAAAAAAGAAAAAGAATTAAGATTTTCTGCCGAAAGATTAGACAATTTCCAAGCTAATACTGGATCGTCTACAAATGACATGAAAAAATTGGCTAACTTCATTCGTAGTTCTGCTGGTAGAAAATCAGTTCCCAAGAATTACAATCAACATTTGTATGAAAAATCTAATATGCTGGAACACATTTATAAAGAAGGTTTCTACGAATTCGAAACATCCAAAGATGGTATTAAACAGAGACCAGTTGTGTATGCTACTGCATCAGAACTCGTAGACTTTGTCTTTGAAAATCGAAACATTGAACATATTGAACAATCAAAAATAAAAGTAATGGCAGATGGAGGACAAGATTTCTTCAAAATTTCTCTTTCAATATCAATTCCAGAAGACCACTTGAAAGAAAATGACTTGGATAAAAGTAAAAATGTTTCAACTTACTCTACTGGTGGAAGTATGGCAAATAAACGTAAGTTGACTAGTGTATTTAAATTGCTTTTATTAGGCATAGTGCCTCGGATTAAAGAGACCTATGATAATTTTAAAATTTTGGTTGAATTGACGAAACTCAATGAGATACACTTTAAATTTGTTGGAGATTTAAAGCTCGTTCTATTGGTCAATGGGCAGCAAACTGCAACGGCTTTCTGCCCTTGCCCTTATTGCTTCGTCACATTAAATGAATTAAAAAGTTATGATAAAATGATTGAGGAAAATTATATAAGCAGTGATGACAAAAATCTTGATTTAAAGACCTACAAGCATTTAAAATATGACTACTTTAAATTCAAGAGCTTGGGTAATGACAAAAAAAAGGCTAAAGAATGTCGCAGTACAGTTAATCACCCTTTATTCATTGAAGACGGCACTACTGAAGATGATAACTTGTACGTACTTCAGAAGTGTATTCCTCCTGAACTACACCTATTACAAGGGTTTGTCAACCATCTTTTCTGGGACGGTGTAGTTAAAATTGAGGAAATTGAAAAGATAGAGCGTTACTGTGGCCGAATAAATTAGGTATATCTCATAAGAGCTATCAAGGAGATATTTTTGAAGGCAACCAATGTCGGAAATTACTTAAAGAGGCCGATAAATTGCAGGATCCTGAAATTTACTGACTATTTACTGAGCTTGCAGGACCATTTCGTTTACAGCCTTATATTGCTGCATTTAAAGCTATGAATAAAATTGTTGAAAAGTGCTCTGCTGCCAAAAAAGCTGATCTTACTGACTTTAACAAAAATTTAAAAGAACTCCGTGTAGCCTTAAAAAGTACTGAAATTTCTCAAACACTCAAAATTCATATTATCCTGGAGCATTTGGAGGAAGCAATCATATTCTTGAATAATGATGGCTTAGGTTTATGGTCCGAGCAAGCTGGACAGTCAGTTCATAGCGAGTTCAATAAATATTGGGATAGATTTAAAATAAATTTGCTAGATGAACCATCTTTTATAAGTCGCTTAAAGAAAGCTGTCGTTACATTTTCATCACAGTATGTTTAAATTTACAAACTTAAGTTTACAAAACTCTAAATAATATTTACAGAAATAGTAACACATCTTAAAATCTAAAAATAAAAAGATATAAAAAAAAACAAGAAAATCTAAAAAAACAAAAAAATATAAAAAAAACAAAAAAACTAAAAAAAAAAACATAAAAAATAGAAAAAAGAGGTACAAAGTAAGTTGCCTCCACGTGGTGTACCTTGGAAACGATTAAAATCGGCTAAAAACTTACGTAAGATTCTTTATTATTCTCTTGCATAATAAAAATTCAAACGAGATTATACTTTTGATATTTATTCCAAATTGTCCCGATCTGAAATATAAAAATATGAATAACTTTTGAAAAGGAGCAGGTAGGATTTCAATTCCAACGGATTTTGCACCTATAATCATCAACAAATACATCCCAGCTTGCAGTTTTTGTCGACATTTTTCGGCAACCTATCGATGCTTCCTGCCTACCGTGTGGTAGTGTTCTTAACATGAAAAGAAAAATAAAAGTATATGATGAAGACAATGTTGGGACTATTATAGCTCATGCCTCTGTTATAGAAAATCCTAGGATGCCACTAAGAGAGAGAGATCAGCTCTTATTAATATTAGCAAGTCTGAACTCCAAAGAATTTACAAGGCAAAAATTAGGTCATATAAAGCAAATTATAAACATACGCTTGAAGAGGGAAATGACGGCCGTAGGTTGGATTTTTGTTTGACCATTGGAGAAAAAATCATGGAAGAGAGATTTTTTCATCATTTCATAATTTTCTCAGATGAATCTACATTCACAACCAATGGTGTTGTTTCATCTCAGAATTGTCGGTTTTGGGCTTCTGAAAATCCAAATCTTAGAATTCACTGTAGAAGACAATATTATAAAAAAGTGAATGTGTGGTGTGCCGTTTCTTATCACGTTGGAGTTATTGGACCTTATTTCATTGAGGGAAGGTTAAACCAGCACACTTATTTACAGCTTTTTGAAAGATTTTTTGAAGAACATTTAAATATTTTAAGAGATATGCCTTTAGTTCATTTTCAACATGATGGTTGCCCTGGCCACTCCACAGAAATGGTTAATCGGTGGTTGAATTTAAATTTTGGAGAAAATTGGATTGCCAGGAATGGATCGATCAAGTGGCCGGCGAGATCCCCAGACCTATCAATATTGGATTTCTTTTTATGGGGTCGCCTCAAGCAGTTGGTTTACGCTGAACCACATCCTAACGATGTAGCAGTATGGAAGCAGAGAATTACAAATTCCGTAAACTCCATACCGTTAGATCATATTCGAAACAGTTTTAAGGACTTCAGGCGAAGGATCGAAATGTGTGTGGTAGCTACGTCGAATAATAAAAAAATTGTAAACATTGTTTTGTATTGGTCAATAATTAATTTGTTTGTGAATCTGTTATTTTTGACATTTATTACTTGTTATAATTTTTAAACCTCATTAATCTTCTGTTAATAATTGTTTCTTGTTTTACAATTAATTCGATTAACATTATACCTTCTTACATCTCGTATATTCAATTTTTTATTTACCAATAGCCTACTTTTTGAGACGATTAACATTTGCTCCTACACAACTTTAAATATGAATTCAACTCTAATAAATGATAAATGTGTATCCACTGCTTTTCTCATAGCCTACTTTTAGCTTCTACATAACGTTAAATATTAATTCACAAAAAATAATTTCTATGCAGTTTTAATTGAATGGTTCAGAATAAAATACTAATTTATTGAAAAAATGGGAAGTTTCAAAAAAATAATTTTATATTCCTGAAATTTGGTATAGAGGTATAAAATTGCATTCTAAATAACTTTTCTTAGTGGAATTTTTTCATATTTTGAAAAATAAACGTACTTTATTAGTGGTGATTTTTACAACTTTGCTTATAAAACACCCTGTAGAACACCAAATCAAGTCATTTTTGGTATACTTAATTTTACAACAAGCAGAGGACTCAATCCCCAAATACCATTCCAAAATTCCAAAATTTTTGGTCCATTACAGCTCTTGTTACATCTATCCTGGGACACACTGTATATTTACTAATGCGACTTCGTACTATACTAACATTAGTAGTACTGGAAAAATTAGCTGTATACAATTGTTCGATGAATGAGACGGCAGCCGAGTCGATTATTTTCTCGGTTTCGAAGTAGGAATACTTGATCAACAACGAACATGACAAATTATAACACAGGTTAATACTTATTAGTTGACATTGCAACCACAGCACAATATACAAGTAAAAATGTTGATTTAATAAATAGGTATATTTAATTTGTGTAATTAATTAGCAGTAGTATTTTATATCAGCAATTGCTGCCACATTGCAATCTCACGGGATCCAGTGACCATCGAATTTCCCATTTTTAGAATAACTTCATGTTCTTTAAGCCACACATCGAGACCTCTACACGATTCGCCTACATGTTTACTGTACTCGCAAGAAAAACTAAATACAATTTTTGCAACTTTGAACCACATTTACCAGCTAAATTTTGATAACATGTATTAAAGTGGTGCCCTTATTGGAAATATCTGAATTCATTGAAATAATGAAAAGAATTTGAGGCTTCCATTCGGGTTTGAAAGAAAAAGAAACATTCTTATAAACAAATTTATTAAATATAATTAATGTACAAATACCAACATAAGATATTAAGTCACATTGGTAAAAATAATAAATCTGTTTTAATCTTCTTCTTCCTCAGCAGCTGCTCCTCCAGTTCCCTTGCGGAGGTTCTTCCTCTTAACACGTCCAGGACGACCACCACCGAAGGGTGATTTCAAGGAGAAGTCGATGTGTTTTTGCGAGTCCAAACGAACGATGAACGATGGTATATTGACCACCTGTTTACGGACACTGCAAGAGAAAAATAAATAATAAACTTGCCATTATTTGAAAGCATAAATTAAAATGTCTTAATTTTTTTTTTTTTTACGTTGTCGCCTCGCAAGGTGTTCAACTACGTTATTGACTAACTCGGTTGAAGCATAAGCTGGTGTCATTCCTCTTCGAGTTTCTTTAGCACAGGTTTAAGCATCGATAATCTTAACCAGTGACTCTAAGACTCGGAAAACATTTAAGTAATACAGTTCTCTGCAACTATTTTCACTTTATAGGCCGTTGGAATTAATAAAAAAAAAGGTGGAGATAAAACTTCACTGCTGCCAACTCTTCTAAACTGAGAGTTGGAAACAGTGTTTGACAAATTGCATAATTCGACATTTTTTTAAATATTGTAGACTACAAAACAACCTAATAAAGATGATTTATATTCAGTGGAAGTAGGTTTAACATTAAAGATAATGAAAACAATGTTATGATTATTATTTTATAAGGTATTTAATTGCTGCAAAGTTTGGAAATTGAACGAGTTGGTCAACATGTGCAGTGAAATACAGTGATGCCAATCTAGACACTTTTTACCAAACTTTCTTTCGTGCAAATCGTCAATTGTAGCCATTAAGCGCATCCTAAAGTGCACAATTTGCATCCGTTTAAAAAATTTTTTAATGATTGCTCTAAAATCAATAAAATATCCAAATTTTATACTCGAGGGTTTTCGAGGTCATCAATTACGAATTTGAAGAGAAAATCGGAAAATTCAAAATGGCTGACTGATAATGGCGCGAAATTCAATTTTAAAAGTACATTTTTTTCCTTTTTTTTTCCCACATAAAATGTATACGAAGCAAATAAAAAAATGAATTTACGTCTTTTTTAACTAAATTTTCAATTATTTTTTTGCATTTTCCCCTTCCCCCTCCTATATCTCATTTTTTAACGCGTTGGCATTGAATATGGTAACTTAAGAATATAGCGCGAATTTCAAAATAATATAAGCTATATATTAAAAAATAATTAAAAAAAAAAAAATTTAATGCACTTTTCTTTTTATCAATTTTCATATTCAATGCCAAACGCGTTAAAAAATAAGATATAGGAGGGGGGAGGGGAAAATGCAAAGAAAAATAAAAACTGAAAATTTAGTTAAAAAAGACGCAAATTCATTTTTTTATTTGCTTTGTATACATTTTATGTGAAAAAAAAAAGGAAAAAAAAAAGTACTTTCAAAATTGAATTTCGCGCCATTATCAGTCAGCCATTTTGAATTTTCCGATTTTCTCTTCAAATTGGTAATTAGTGACCTCGAAAACCCCTGAGTATAAAATTTGGACGATATTTTATTAATTTTAGAGCGATTATTAATTTTTTTTAACGGATGCAAATTATGCACTTTAGGATGCGTTTAATGGCTACAATCGGCCTATAAAGGGTCTTAAATGACCCAATTTGTTACTTAAGGCTTGTATAATACTAAAACAAACCATTTTTCTCAAATTTGTATGAATCTTAAATGAATATCTTTGAAAAACCCTTGAAAAATGCACAAAAACAGGAAAAAATGCACTTTTTTGCATAACTATGCAATTTTAGGTACTTTCCCCGTCATTCTGTGCGTACGGACTATGATTTTTCAAGTTTTTATACCTAAAAGATGCATTCTATGCAATAAAATCTTTTGGACATAAAACTCTTGAAAATCTTTTTTTTTTTTTTATTATTAATTCCAATGGACTACTGGTGAGTATCTTGAAAACTTGGCCATTGATTTAATAAATAAATGCAAAAATGAGTATAACTGCAAAATTACTAGTTTGGTCACAGATAAAGTGGGAAACATGAATATGAGGGAAAAAAATTGCCGAGGCCCTGGATTACGTCATCACAACAAACGGGTGTTCTGCCCATATACTGAATTTGCTTTCCAAAGATTTAGAAGTTACAAAAGTAAAATCACACGTATTTCAAATTGTAAAATATTTTCGGAATACACACTTGCCAAATGCTTGGTACTAAGAAAAAGGGGGCAAGAAACTAACATTACCATAGTATGTTAGATGGAATACAGTTTCAGATTACCTTAGGGTTAGTCACTGAATGACCCAAGTTGTTGGAAATAATGTAAATCTGTGAAGAACACAAAGATAACATTGATCCATTGATTTTTGAAACTAAATGGCTGAGGATTAAAATTGCTGAAACCTATTTGTGCGACACTCGACAGAATTCAGCAGTAAGGTGCCAGTTTGTCTTGCAGTTCAGGGATGGAAAAAATTGAGTAGTTTTTTATAGTTTTGAAGATGACAGAAATTTAAGCAATGTCATCAGATGTTTGAAAGGAGATATGATCAAGCTTTAACGCAATCTCATTTTTGGAAGATTTGTTGTATCATATAGAAATAAAAACAAATACCCATTGATGAAGGAAGAAAAAAAGGTTGCTGTAGTTCCCCAATATTTTTCCGGCACAGCGTTATTATCGTTAATAATTAAGTTGGAAGCGAAATCCAATCCCTTCCAAGAAACAAGGTCTTCAGAAGAAGTATTACCAAATGTAGTGGAGGAAATCCCAAAAATATATTCCACAAATTAACAAAATACTGGAACTGATAATTCCTTTTCTGTGTGCTGTTGCTTCTTCTGCAGACGTGGAAAGAATATTTTCTTTGTATGGACTTGTTCTTTCATATATTGGGAATAGATTGGGCAATGAAAAAGCATCTAAATTAGTATTTCTTTTTAACATTATAATACTTAATATGCATCGTTTTGTACTGTTTTGAAAAATATATATTTTTATGTTCACGTTTGTTAAGTTCCTATTTTGTTGAGAAACGTAGGAATTTTAATTTTTGAAAAGAAATATCAGCCAAATGAACTTATCGATAACTGGATCATTTTAGAATAACCTTGTAAAAATAATCAACAGAGAAATAAAATTTTTCTTCATCAGCTTTCGATGACCCATGACTACAATACTACGTAAAACATTAACAAGCAAAATATGAGATAAAGCACAATTTTTTACCTGTTCTTCAATCAGGCTCTGCAAAATTTCAAGGCATTGGTCATTCAACCAAGTGGCCCTTACGAATTGTTTTACACATGGTAAAATTTCAAGGCATTAGTTAGTTCAACTAAGTGGCCCTTATGAAAAATCAAACTGCGTCTTAAAACAGAAGTAAATAATATTACCGGATGTGTCGCTGCCTAATCAATACACGTGCATGATGGATGGACTTGGCGAGCCCCAATTTGAATACTTGCGTCTGGAGACGACGTTCCAAGAAATCCTCAATTTTCAAACCCAAGACGTAATCGAGCTTCATTCTGTTTTCGTCCAATACTCCGATACGGACCAGCCGACGCAGTAATGCATTACCTACACAAAAAAATTATATAAAACAGAATCCACAAAAAATAATTTATATACGTGGTGGACTAAAAGGTTTACAACTTTATTAGGCAGGTAAAATAAAAAATAAATAAAATACCAGAGTGAGTGATAAAATGTATCGAGATTTTCAACTTTTAAGTCTGAATGCGGAAGTCAGCACAGAAATGGCTCAAAATTACATGCGCTTGGTATAATAATCTGCAACAACCAATAATCAGTAAAATTAAATGTCTATTCCTTCAACTATTACAGGTAGAAGATAAATAAGCAAGTTGTAATTTTTCTTTAAATAAATGTCAGGGATCGAAAATATGATATTTATATAAATATCAGACAAACTGATATATATCACAAAAAACTTGATATATATCACTTTTTGATATTTATGATATTTATTTTTATTTTTTTAATTCATGTAACTTATTTATGCAAATAAAACCACGATTGAATTTAAAAGAGTGCATATCATATTTTAAATCGTTTTTATTCAATGTTTTTTAAGCTTATTATGTCTTGGCTCTGAAAATGTAACAAACAAAACATAAATTCTAACAATTTAAAATAAAGTCAAATTCTGTGCAGCTGCCTCGGGTGCCCAAGGCACCCGCCCGAAAGTTCTTCTCACGGCCCAATGATGTATCACTTTACCCGGGTTACCTCTCTATCCGCCCAGCTGCATTTGGGTATCATTGGTTCGTACAAGTGGGAAGAGAATCATGAGTTTTGTTACATCAAAATTAAAATGACGATCTTGCCCCGTCCAACTGTAAAGCTAAGCAGCTGAAAAGAATTTGGACAACAAAATTGCTCTCATAGATGTTCAATATTAGTATTATAAGGACAATAAAGAAGTACCTATAAGTATTAAAATGAAACTAATTTAAAAAATATACATATAATCGCGCACCATAGGCGTAGGCGTTTTATTTTTATATTTGCGATATATATATCATGATATTTATGGTGTGATATTTTCCATAAATATCATGATATATATCAAGTGATATATATCCTCGATCCCTGATAAATGTTAACTAATTTTTTTTACTAAATAACAGGTTTACAAAAAAAAAAAATGTCCAACCAATGGAATTCCATTACCGTACCCCGAAGGTTTTTAACGTGCTGAACATGATGCCATAGTCCGTTTTGCGTCATCACGTCAGGATTTCGAGAAAACTTTTACCCCTTCCGAATTTTTACATATATAATTACATATTTTTAAAGCGCTACAATTTCAAGGAAAGGGGTGGTTTTTCATGTTTTTATAAAATAAAATAAAATTAAAAAAAGTCTTGTATTTCGATGGCTTTTTTTTCCAACTTTTACATTTCCCCTCCCCCGTTTTTAGGAATTTTAGAGTGGCCATATCTCGAAATGCATTTTTCGAACAAATTCACAAGAGTAAAACATCTTATTTTGTGCCAAAAAAGGTAAATACATTTTTCTTTTTTTTTCATTTTTGACCTAATTCTACAAGTTACGGAACCCGTGATAAAAGGGGTGTTTTTCTACCCCTTCTGATCATTTCCTACTCTAATCTTTTTTCAACTTTTTTATTAACGTCATTACAAACACATTGCACAAGGTTTCATCAAAGTCCATTCATTAGCACTCAAATTAGAGATTTTGGTCATTTTAGCGATCCGTTGACTGGACTATAGGTATAGTTGTCTTCAGATCAACTAAGCACTGAAAAAATGTCTTTGATCTCTACCGTATCGCCAAAATTTTTGACATGCATAACAAGTGCGTAGTCAACTATATATTACACGTCAAATTTTGATAAATGACAGATAAACTCACAGTAAGTTAAAATTTAATACTAGTTGTACCGGGCTTTACAAGATACATGTGTGCGGAGTGAAAGCAGAGCTTGTACTGTTGTGCGCAAAAAAATGGGACAAGCCCTATAATGTATTTTTGCTAAAATCTAGTTGTGTATATCCAACTTAACTTCTGTGACATTGTCAGTTATTTGTCAAAATTCATTACAAGTGTGCAAATAGAGACAAATTTACATTAGAAAAAAATGGTTGTCCTATTTTTTTTTGCTCACGACAATACCTAGTATCTGGATGTGATAATCGGAGATTTCGACGCCCGACGAATTTGGTAATTGTGTTAAAAATTTTCGTTTTAAAAAAATTCTTTTTACATAAACGTATAAATTCTTAACTTGTAATCTGACGAAGAAAATTCATTTTTACTTATATGTCCGAACACGAGTATTACAGTAAGGTTTAGAAAGCTGTAAAATTCTCTGTAGAAATAACATGGTAAGTAAACCTACAGTTGTTCTATTAAGCATTCAAAGGCATGATAGTCAAGGTATTGGAGTCAATGTACAGCAAAGAATATTGATAATGTATGACTAAGTGGGGCCAAAAACGATAAATGATTTAGTTAAGTCAAGAACTTCAACGAAGTCACCTTGGTCACTATCAGGAGCACAGTAATTCAATATTGCAGCTCAGTAAAGATGACCCAGATTTTAGTAAGAAAACTCTAATGAGTAGTAAAGAAGTAAGCTTCTACTTAAAAAAGTGCCCAATAAACAAAATGGTAATTGAAAAATGTTAGTTAACTTTACATCCACCTAAGAGTAAGTGTGGTGTAGTATCATTGGGTCATAATTCTACATGAATGCCAAGGGTGATAATGCTAGTTCTGGGGTCTGACGAGCACTATCGTAAGACAATTGTGTGTGGATTTTTTTTGGGCATACAAATTGTGATTAGAACCCTGTGATCTTAATAAAATGATGCATAGCATGAACAACTACAAAAATCTTCATGAGAATATTTCTTGAGAATTTTTGGGTGTCTAAACAGAGATAGAAAACGTGGTTTCAACAAAATGGCGTCCATTCTATACACAGCGAATGACAGAAATTTTGGCAAGAATCTTCCAGGCAAATTGATTGGCCGCTCGATATTGCTAGAGTTGTTTTGGAAATATCAGAAAGGAATAGTGTATGTAAACATGCCAGATACAATCCAACAACTGATAGAAATGTTGGCGAGGCTATAACTAAAACGGTACCTGAAATTCGTCAAAAAGTGACGGAAAATGCCACTGAAAGATTTGCAATACAGACTGGCGCAACACAATGGTCCTTACTTACTACACATAGTCCTCAACTTTAAACAACGTAACTTTGTACGCATTTCAATTAACATTGCAAATTAAATTGTAAACCATTTTTTAATCCACTCCACAACAATTACAATAAAACATTAAACTTTAGGAAAATCAGTTATTTAAATAATTTTGGAACTAATTCGTTTTGAACTAAAATTTTACTGCCACAATGAGAAATTATGCTCCAGTACTCATATTTAGTTTTCATTTTTCAATACTAAACAATTAGTCGTAGGACATTCATTATTAGAAACGATTTAAATTTGTTTTCGGTTTTAATGGTCACAAGTCGTAATAATTCACAATTATTTGAAATTTAGTTTGTTCAAAAAGGAATAAAAGACGAATCCACAACAAATTCAGTTTTATACGAATTAGCTCCATTTTCTCCCTAATTTCCCCAGAGTTCAAGCAACGAAAGTATAAATTGATTGTATCCTCAACTTTCGGCACAGACAAAACCATTGAAAGAAATTGCCTGTTTCCTAGCGGGAACATTATCTGCCCCTATTAAATATTCTGGCACTCTCAATAATCAGTAGTGATTATCGGAGCGTGGCGTCGGGGCAACAAACCAAAACCATACTCAAAACATATTTACCTTCGAACAACCTTTTGGGGTCCTTTTCTTCCAAGGTAAGCAGTTCACGGGCAGCCTTACGGATCTTAGCCAGGGTATACTTGACCCTCCACACCTCACGTTTGTTACGAAGACCAAATGCTCCGATGATCTTTAATTCTTGATCCAAACGTGCCTTTTCATAGGGACGTCTAGGGGTAACATAAGTTTTTGAATAAACCGAAGGAATCCTCCCGTTAACCATTTTGGCGAGATTTCACTGCAAAACACGTGTTATATCAAATACTTATGGACCATCTTAGTAACGTGGCACAAAAAACAACATAAAAACATGTTATCTCGCCATGAATCGGAAAAGCAATTGGTACTTCCCGGGATTAAACGAGATTTTTCTATAGCCTTGTACGATTAGGAGTCTTTGGAGAGTTTCACAAAGCACCTTGCCCAAAATACAAGGCATAACCTCAAAATATTAATCCGCAATTATTTCATCAATCGTTCAATAATTTCGCACTATTATTCTCTAAAGGCAATGCAAGCTAAAATCTACAAACGTGGATGCATATTTTGAGGTAAATTAACAAGTTTCAAAGTAAAAAAGCACAATGTAACAATAACTGAGAGCTTACCCAATCCGCCTTCTACCAATGCTGGTCACAAAAAGAATGGTTTTTTGATTTGCAAATGCATGAAGCTTTCGTTATCCGGTGAAGAGAGAGACAAGATCCAAATCGTACGAGATGTGAGCGAGATAGAGACAATTCTTTGGGGTAGGAGGCACTACGCAAGTCAGAGAGTAGTCTTTTACAGACTGTGCGCACTCCCACCGTTTTTCAAAACGCTGTTTAGTTTTCCATTACGCCGCTCATGCGCTACTTGCATTCTTGAATCATATGACAGCTGCGCAAATGCATCTTGCCCGACTGTCACTACTGTCAGTTGTCACGCCATTATTGTTTACATATCTGTGCTTTGTGTTCTGGACATTAAGCTAATAATTATTAAATCGATAATGCAGCAGTCCGTTTGTTCATTTGTAAATAACGTGAATTTTCAATGAAATTGGCTAGAAACGACGCTGTTCTGTTGAATATTAAAAATGTAACTCCAAAGGGTTTTATGTGTTGTGACTTCTTAATGCTAACAAGGATATAAACATGCATTGGTATTATTGCTTTGCAAAGAACGTGACTCCCGCAAGAAATTGACTAAAAACGAAAGACTGATGGGTTGTACACTTCTGTGCAATGAAATCCCGTACATCCATTTTTCGCTTGATTAAATCATTTTATTTATCAGCGTCAGTGTCATATTTTCGCAATGCCAAAATTAACTAAACATGAAAAAATTTTATTTCTCTCTAAAATTGAAGAGAGATGGTCTATCAGAGCAGTTGCTAACCATTATCAATTGAATAAAAGTACTGTTGAGTGTGAAGAAAATAAGTGGGAGAAGGAAGGTAGCGTAAAGAAAAAAGATGGTTCGGGCTGATCGAGAAGTTCAAATCTTTGTTCAAGATAAAGCACTCCTTCTCTATTTGAAGGAAAATCCGTTTAAAACAGTAGGAGACGCTATGTTCATGACAAATTTTCCGGCATCGAGTTCAACAGCTAGCCGAAGGATAGGAAAATTGGAAATAAAAAACTGTACAAGTGCCAAAAAGACCATATTAACAGAAGCAATCCCGCATTATGTTTTGTTTAAATTGTGTCTATCGCCCCCCGTTGGAGTTTTGGAACAATGTTGTGTTTACCGATGAAAAAGTTTTTCAGTCTTGTAATGACGGACATATGCATAAAATATTAAGTTACATTATTTACACAATAAATACAATCGCAGTTATGTGCAGTCCGTATCTGTGAATTTTTCAACGTCAATTTTTACATTTGTTATAAATCAAAATCATTCCCATCGAATGGTGCAAAAAAGTAAAAAAAAAAATAAAAATACGTGTTTTTCTTCTGGATTAACATTATTCAGATACATTACTTATGACGTTTTACAATCAATGTCAGTTTTTATAACCTATATGATAATAAAAAATCTAAATTCCAAAAAGACTGATTCACACCGCTTAATATTAGGGAAAACTGGATTGCTTGATTTCTCAAGTGAACGGGATTTTATTGCACAGAAGTGTACGTGTTGTGTTGCTACTTCTAAAAATTTTATCAAGGACGTGAAAATGCATATTGATTTGTAAAGAACGTAGCTCCCAAGAAATTGACTAATTATTCAATTTTAAAGACTGATGGGTTCTACGTGTTGTGTTTCTACTTCTAAAAATTTTAATAATGACGTGAAAATGTATATCAATTAATTGTATTACAGGTATTTTGATACATTAGTTACTTTAACACTACTTATTCCAATGCAGCTTCAACATCTTAATACTTTTGTAATAATTTTACTTACGTTAGTTACTTTTTAAATATATTTTTAAATGTTAATGCATTTAATGTAATGATTTTCCGTTAAGTTAATAAATGATCAATTTCTAGTTTCAAAATGACTTATTTAATTTTAAACCCACCAGACTATAAAAGATAATTTATGAGTAATTTGATAGATATTTTATCTCATAAAATATCTTTTATAAAAGATCTTTGTCATAGAACTTTTATAGTCTAATGATGGCCTAAGCAATTTGTTTGAAAATCGTTTAAAATTCCCTCCTGTACCAATCCCGCCTGTATCAGAAAGGCGGGAATACAGCGCTGCCTGCGACGTAATGTTTACAGTTTGGAAAATACTGAGAGTTGCCTATCTATATCTAATATATAAGTCCTTAATCTATGGTCTTTGACCTATTTCCGTTTCCTTTGCATTGATTTGAAATATCACGTTAAGAGGGCTAAGGAGGTCCGCCATATTGCCGAAATACTGGGTATAGAATTACGTTCCTTAGAAGGCATTAATTAAAAAAGTATGAATGGGGATCTGTCTATAATAATGTTTTGTATTCCGGAAACTCAGTGAAATTGTTATAAAACCGCTAATGAAGAAAAAAAAAATCATAATTTGATTTACCGAGAAAAATACGGAGTTAGCGAAATTCTTTGGTTGAATACCAAAACTTTTTCTAAATACAGCATTTAAAAATAATCAATATTAAAAGCCCAAATCTATACCCCGATGTTTTGGAATTTCTACTCTGGTATGTAGCGGCATCTGCGGCCCGATTTCTTAACTAAAACAGTTTGGCAACATTGTTGATGACCTAATAAGCCTAATAAATAAAAATGTAAGTAAATTGTTAAAATCTCGGAAGCAAGCGCTCGAAAGACAAAGACAGGAGCTCTTAGCTGAGAAAGATGGAGCGAAATATTCCTTAAAACAGAATAGACGGTCAAAATTTTAAATTATTTTATAGTTCTGACTTTTTGAGTGCCCGTTATATTTCAGTTTATTCAAGAGGTTGTTTAGTTTAAACTCATGTTTCTAGCAAGTGTATTATAACTTGGTGTAATGTGGAAAAACATTTTTAATTTATATATTTATTGTGGTGTACTTGTTATAAATTTTTGTGATAGGACACTCGACTTTGCGTTTGTTAAATTTTAAAGGAAGAAAGGCAGGTTTAATGCCTATAGATAATACTTTTTAGCTATAATCCAGCATGTTATTTAATATTACCTTTAAGAAAAAATTGCAAATTAAATTTTTATTTTTAGTTATAGAGGTATGTAGATTTTGAACAAAATATTGTACAATATATGGGTTATAGAAGAAAAGCAACAAAATTTAAAATTTTGAACAAAAGCGTTATAGGTACGCAATAAGAAAAAATCGAAAACTTTCCATTTTGAGGTAAATTATACTAAGTAACAGAGTTTAACATATATTACATCGCATGTATAGTTAAGAAAAAATAAATGAAGAGAAGTTTGGAGTGAGCGCGAATTTTTGTATTGCCGTACCTACCTTTTATTATTTTTTTTCCATTGCATGGGTGCAGATGCAATTAAGGGGATGAGGGATTTATATGAAAACATTTAACAAAATAGTCGTCAATGTAAAATATATATATTACTTTTGTTTAATAAGTCTTTGAAAAAGAAGCGAAATGAAAACAAGGAAAACAAATGATCAGTTTTTCCTCAACAAAAACAGTAATTTTGGTACGTGTACCTATTTTACTCATATTGAATATGCATAAATAGAGGCTACTCGATTAGAAACCCCGATAGAAGGCATATGAGAACCTAAACTTTCTTATTATCCCATTAATTAAGTAAATAGTTAATAATTATTATCTTGAGTTATTTATTAATTTATTTTGGAAATGTCTTCATTTAAAATAATATTTATTTTATTTACTTATGGACGTGTAGAAATATTTTCATTTTATTTATTTTAGTTTAGGAAAATCATATTTATTTTTCTTCTATTATTTTTTTTAAGTTTATGTATTTGTTTATTATTCACTTATTTTATAAGGTTTTTGCTTTGAAACTTTGTTTTCTTCAAAAATATCGAATGAGGTGCGCTTAAGAGCTCAGTTCACGACTGGCAACCCCGTTTCTACAGGAAGCCCTTACTAAAATATAGCTTTAAGTTTCAAGCCAACAAAACATTATTCATCTATATTCTGGTTGCTTAAAAACTTCTCTTTAGTGAGTTTAATTCCCAAACTTGTGTTTTTATAATATTCTTTAAATCGATGAATAATTGAATAAATTATGTAAATTTTGTACATAGAAAATAAAGAAATATCATTTTGTTGATGGTTACTTATTTTACTTCAGAAAAAAAATCATTATGAAAGAAAACCAAAAGACTTTACTCACAGTTAAATTCTTTATTTTGCTATTGGTTTCGTGAACAAAATTTTGCTTTACATGCTCGGGCAAGAAGAATTTTTCAATAAAATTGACAAGGTTTGTCAAGAAAAACATTGTACAACATAGTATAATTGGAAATTTGTAGTCTACTTATGTAAGATATACTTAATAAAGTACTATAACAGTATTTTAAACAAGTTCCGAAAACCAATCTTTTCACACGAGTGACAGTTTGGTGGAAAGAGCCGAAGGCAAGTTCCACAAGTCCAATGAGTGTGAAAAGATGTTTTCAAATGTGTTGTTCACAATATTTTTTCTACGACTGCAAGAAAAACAAACAATTCCATAAGTAAACAGGTATTATTTATTTAACAAAACACTAAAAATTTAAAGGACATATATGGCACAATTTTAAGGTATTTTGACCCTCAGTAGAAAATTTTGAAATTTTAACAGATTGTAGTTTATATTATAAGAAGTAATTTCATTATTGAAAGAAATTTATTATTGAAAGAAAGTCCTAAGTGTACAGGGTGTATCTGAAAAGTTAAGTAAAAAATAGTGATTTTTAAGATATCGCATATTTATTACTGGCGTCATTTCAATTATTTCTTTTCATTATACAACGTGCAGTACAGATTAAGACATGTATAGTTGCTATACCATACAGAATGTTCCAAAATTATTATCATCAGGTTTTTAGTATTCTTATAATAGATAAAAAGGAAATATATTTTAATTACTATTTAATTAGTGGTATTTAGTTGGATTTGAGTCCTATCTATTTAAGTGGTGGTGTGTTTTATGTTATGTTTAGACAAAAATTATACAGGACATTAAATAGTCCAAAAAAGTAATTATTATTAAGTATTTACTAATGGCCGTTTGGCTGAAAAATAAAAAAAAAACAATCTTGAAAGTTGCAATAAAATTCTCATCATTGTCATTAACGATGGCGGTCCCGAGCGCAAAAATGCGTAAAAATAAGGCATCATAGCTCGATAATTTCTCCCTTATACCTGATCGAGGAAACTTCTTTTCTATAAAACTGTTTCGAAAGTTTTATAGAAAAAACTTCATAGAATGGTACCTGCCTATTAAAAACTTTACAAAAAATAAAAATTATTGTTCATTTTTTATTTTTTGTTGGATTTTTTAATAGGCTAGGCAGGTACCATTCTATGAAGTTTTTTCTATAAAACTGTTGAAACAGTCTTTAAATCGGATCAGGGATAAGAGAGAAATTATCGAAGTATAATGCCTTGCTTTTACGCATTTTTGCGCTTGGGACCGCCACCGTTAATGACAAGATTGTTTTTTTTTTTCAGCCAAAAACAGCCATTAATAAATACTTAATAACAATTACTTTTTTGGACTATTTTGCATTGTTTTTCATCACCAGAATGTTCCTCGGATAAAAATATATTTTTCTAAACGTGCTTATTAGGTAATCATTATATTTTTGGAACACTGTATGATTTTTGTCTAAACATAAAATAACATAAAATACACCACATAAATACATAGGACCCAAATACAACTAAATACCACTAATTAAATATTAATTAAAATATATTTAATTTTTCTGTTATAAGAAAACTAAAAACCTATGATGATAATAATTTTGGAACACTGTATGGTTTAGCAACTATACATGTTTTAAACTGTACTACACGTTGTATAATGAAAATAAATAATTGAAATAGTTATTCGTTTTTATTTCTGACGCCAGTAATAAATATGTGATATCTTAAAATCACTATTTTTAATTTAACTTTTCAGATACACCCTGTACACTTAGGACTTTCTTTCAATGATAAAATTACTTCCTTTAATATAAACTATATGTTAAAATTTCAAAATTTTCTACTGAGGGCCAAAATACCTTAAAATTGTGCTATGTTCTTTAATGTAAAACTGGAGTAGTTAAACAAGTCAGTTGCTATGAATTTGAATAGGCTAGCCTACATCAAAAAATACAAATAAAAGGTGTCTGTTCTGTTTTCGACAGAACGGTGTGAAAAACATGTTATTTTTTTTTTTGGATTATTGCACACGTGTGAAAAGAAACAGTTTCGAGTTATTGTGCGTTATTTGTCATTTTCGAAGACAGTTGTTGAAAAGCTACTTTAAAATGTTTTTGAGACGAGGACAAATGGCGAACGTAACACATTGTCAACAGATCTCTTGTACTGTTCGTCATTTGTCCTCGACTAAAAAACATTTTAAATTAGTTTATAATCCTCTTTAACTATATTTTGATACACGTAAAGAACCAGTAGACAAACAAAATATTCAACGATTAAAGTAATCTACCTCTTCTGGGTACATTACTTTTGCGAAATTATTTAATTTAATGCTACACTGGTAATACTTTATTAAATGAATCACTATACGCTTTCCTTAATTATAAAAAATATTTCTCATGTACTATTTTAAAAATGATCCAAATAACAAATGAGAGTCGCAAACACTAAACACAGCATTAGGTCTTTAACAACACTTACAAATTTTAAAAAATGTAGGTAGGAAAATACTGCAAATATGACTCAAAACAAAATTCTTGCCACCTTATAGGTTATGTTTTGATTGTCCTCGAAGATGAAAAATAACGTAATATCGTTCATTTCACTTGGCCTGAAAAATATAAGATAAAAACTTTAACATAAAATTTTTCATTAAATAATCAGTTTATTTGTAATCCAAAAATCATTATAAACTAAAACAATTCAAAATATTCACATTTGACGATAATAAAATAACCACTCATTGCAGAAGGCAATGTTGCCAGCTATATTTTGACGGAATAAAGGTACGATTAATACTCGACATTCCCTATTAGTTGCATCACATTCTCTGGCTGAACTCTGAGAGCAACGGACTCTAATTACGTATTTCTGTGATAACGTAAATGTAACTATGGGAAATCTGCGACGCGCGGGGAGTATTGGTGGCTTTGATAGGTTCGATCAGCTGATCCTTATCCCTCTTAAAGAAAATGTAGATAATGAATTACTTTATTCTGATCCTCTATTGAATAATAGAGGACCAGAATAAAAGTGAGGGCTAGACAAGCAGTTATCTCGTCTTACGTCAATTTGAAAACAAACTATTAAGAATAAATAAAAGTAATTTATTTGTTTTATTCGTTGACGTCATTCCGAAATTTGATAAGTAACGAGTTTGTGTCTTAAAATAAATTGTTTGTTACACGTTCAGTTTCATTATAGTTATTAAAAATCGATTTATATGATATTTTTCCCCATTCATTAGACTTTTGACTTGACTGGTGGTGGCTACACGACCAAGGTCGCGAATATCGTCCGCAGCTGCGAAATTACGTGAGCTCAGACACAAAACAAACTCAAAAACCGAATGAGTGTAAACTTTCACTTGATATTTAAAAATATATTTTTTATTAGCGTGCATTGTGCAGTGGTTATATAAAACAGTTTCGGTTATGGTGCGATCAGGGCAATACTAGCCATGTTTTTTACGCGTGTGATACAAAATTCTTCGGTTTTACACAGTATTTATCGGAGAATTTGCTTATCGAATGGTGATTTGCGGGTTGCGAATTTGCAAACTACGTCGCTAATTATTTCGAATAAAATATTAGATCAGGATAAACCCTGCGGTTGGGTGAACAGGAAGAGGTAAATATTTATTTTTCAATCCAAAAGGCACCATCCTGTTTTGTTTACGTTTCAAATGTCACGTCTACATAACCTTGTTTTGGAGGTTGTCAATGTTAACAATAAACAACAATTTACTCTTTTCTTTCAAGTCAATGACGTTCGGCAGTTCTTCCGGTTGTTATTTTATTAAAGTTTTCCGTTTTTTTAGGTCAGGGTCATTAGGATCAGCAGCTGTTATTACTGCGGATATATTAAGAAGTATGTCGTCCGAAGCAAGTTCTTCAAAAAGGGTTGCGGGGACTAACAGACTGATTTTAGAAAAATCACCGTACTTGTTGCAGCATGCTACCAATCCTGTTGATTGGTACCCTTGGGGGCAGGAGGCGTTCGACAAAGCCAAGGCTGAAAATAAGTTAATTTTTCTCTCCGTTGGTTACTCAACATGTCATTGGTAAGAATTTTAAATTATAGTCATTATGAGGTTCTTTTGTAAATTAAATAAAAAAAGTACATACCCAATTACTTATGTATGCGAGGAAAATAATGCTTATTAATTTGAAGGTCAAATCAGGGGAAACATTTATGATGTAGGAATAGTTTGTATGATATGATAAAAAATAATCTGATTTTAATTTATTTGCGATGGTAGAAACCTTCTTTAATTTCTTAGGTATTGGGGTATAATAACTCCAGTTAGAAATAATAAGCAACATCTCAAAGAACGAACATTCTCTTTTCACAAATTTTATTGAAAAGAACATTTTTGTTTTCAAAATAATATCCTTTTTTTAAGCACAAGCCATAAACGAGTGAGATAAACCCATGTGTGAAAAAATTACACTTTAGAGTTAGTTTCTTACATTATTTTTTCTGACTGTCCTCAGATTCCAATTAAATATGTAATAATGTATAATTTGACGTTTTAAAGCGAAGAACGCGGGACAACTTCTAAGGCTGTCCAGAAGGGAATTAGACATTTGAAAAAATGCAGACATACAATCTATATCCACCGACATTGTCAGTGCCAGTACACGGTAGACAGTCTGCTAGTAGATTAACAATAGAAATCAAATAGATGTGATTTATGTCGACATAGCAAAGGCATTTGACAGAATTTGTTAACAATTTTAATAGCAAAGCCCAAGTGTTATGATTTTCATCAAAGTTTATTACATTAACACAAAATTATTTAAGAGAATGAAGTCGATATGTCATTGTTAATAACTACAGGTCTCACTGCTATCACATCAGTTCAGGGATACCCCAGGGTAGCAATCTGGGCCCATTGCTATTTTTTATTTTTATTAATGACATTAGGACAGTTATAAAGGAATTCGAATGCTTGTTATATGCTGATAATTTGAAACAATTTCTCTCCATAAGATCCTAAACGGATAGCTTAAGTTTGCAATGATCTCTATAGGGTTGAATATTGTTGCCAAATAATTGGGCTTGAGCTTAATATCAATAAATATTTTATCATATCTTTTATAAAAAATGTAAATAATGTTCTAGTCTTTGATTGCATTATAAATAATACTGTTATAACTTGTAAGAGTACTGTAAAAGAGTTGGCATCACATTTGATTCAAAGTTGATGTTTAATAATCATATCTATAATATCTCTAATTCTGCTATGAAACTTGGGCTTTATAACACAAAATACTAATTCTTTTAATTCATGCAAATTAAGCAGAATACTCCAGCAATTTATCTAACATCGAATTAATAAATCCTTTAATTTACCCAACAAATCCCAACATTCCACCCAAAAGAGTATTCCCTACCCAAACAATCTACGAATCCCTTGTGTTATTACGTAATCAACAATAGTATAAAATACACTCATAATATTATATTTCATTTTTTTTTTTTTTTTTGTAAAAACCTTATAAACATAAGACGTGTTATATTTGTTTTAAATTAATAAGTATTGTAAATATAATATAATGTACACAGGCTGGAAGACTTAGGTCATTAGCCAATTGGAATTTCCAATAAAGCTTTGTACTACTACTAAGCAGAATAGTTCTTTTATTCGCCACACAATATCCTTTAGTCGATTGAGCTACTGTACGAGTTATAAATAATAATGTATATTATGTATGTATATTTTTCACATATAACATATGTTTTACGGGCAAAAAATAATGAAAAAAATACAATTTTTATAGGTGGGAAAAAATATATTTTTGGTTGATATTTTTTGTGATTCTTCCGCAGGTGTCACGTAATGGAAAAGGAATCCTTCGAAAATGCCTCAGTAGCAGAAGTAATGAACGAGCACTTCGTGAACATAAAGGTGGATAGAGAGGAACGACCCGATGTCGACAAACTCTACATGACTTTCATCCAGGCCACAGTAGGAGGTGGAGGTTGGCCGATGTCCGTTTTCTTAACTCCAGACCGGGAACCACTAGCAGGGGGAACCTACTTCCCTCCGGAAGACCGATACGGACAGCCAGGATTCAAATCGGTTTTGAAAAGTATCGCAGAACAATGGAGAAGCAAACAAACCGCCATTCTAAATTCCGGCAAATACTCGATGGAGGTCTTGAAGAAGATTTCAGAGAAGGAGCAGAAGGATTGCCAAAGTCTAGACGTGCCCGGTGAAGATGTCTGGAAGAAGTGTCTCCTGCAGCTATCCAGGAATTATGAGTCAGACTTTGGTGGGTTCAGCCCAGCTCCGAAGTTCCCGCAGCCTTCGAACTTCAACTTCCTCTTCCACATGTACTCGAGCAACAAGAAAACAGAACAAGGAGCTCAGTGTTTAGAAATGTGCTTGCACACACTGAAAAAAATGGCATATGGTGGCATTCATGATCACGTCAATAAAGGCTTTGCGAGGTATTCCGTAGACGGACGATGGCATGTACCCCATTTTGAGAAAATGCTCTACGACCAAGCCCAACTAGCCGTCTCGTATTGTGATGCGTACGTACTTACAAAGGATGAATTCTATGCCGATATCATCCGGGACATTTTGACTTACGTTTCCAGAGACTTAAGTCACGAGCTTGGAGGCTTTTATGGTGCCGAGGATGCCGATTCGTACCCCTACGAGGGGGCGCCACATAAACAAGAAGGCGCTTTCTGTGTGTGGGAGTACGACGAGATCTTCAACTTGCTTGATGAAAAAACAAACGATATATCGCACGCCGAAGTCATCGCTTACCACTATAACGTGAAGAAGGAAGGCAATGTTAAGCCGTCGCAGGACCCACACAAGGAGCTTAAAAACAAGAATGTTTTGGTTTGCTTCGGTTCATACGAAAGTACCGCCAATAAGTTTGGCATAAGCGTAGAGGCCTTAAAGGAAATCTTGGAGAAGTCCCATAAGGTGTTGTACGAGGAGAGACAGAGGCGTCCCAAGCCACATGTGGACACGAAAATAGTAACTTCGTGGAATGGGTTGATGATATCGGGTTATGCTAAAGCGGGGTTTGTGTTGAAAGATCAATCGTACATAAATAGGGCCATCCAGGCGGTTGGTTTTATCAAGAAGTTTTTGTACAACGAGGAGGACAAGAGTCTTCTGAGGTGCTGTTACAAGGGGGATGACGGACAGGTTGTTCAAACGTAAGTAATACCTTTTATAACATTGTAGAGATTGACTGGCGGTTAAATTGGAGTAGAGTAGATTTATTAGTGTTCAAATATACAAATATACAATATACATACACATATTAAAATATTTAGAGGAACATAAATTGGCTTAGAAATAGTATAAAATTTATACAAAATACTACACAGAAATATTTATTAAGGACGCTTCTATCTCATCAAGTGAGTAGAAGCCATTTGCTCCCAAGAATTTTTTTACTACAGACCTGAATCGATCAAGGGGTACTTGATTTACATTTTTCTTTAATTTATTATATAATTAAGGTATGTCATAGGCGTTACCTGTATGCAACTTAGTTAGATTTTTAAAACGTATCGTCTCTTTTTCTGGTGTTATAATAATAATTTTCACTATGAGTAGCAAATTCGTTGATGTGTTTTTTTATATAGGTAAGGCACTCTAATGCATATATAGACGGTAAAGTTAGTATGTCTAGATCAATGAATATCGGTTTAGCATCTGCTCAATAGCCTATTCCCCCCACAACTCACTGCTCTTCGTTGTAGGCCAAAAAGTCTATGCTTGCTACAGGCACGGCGAAACGTGATCAATCCAGGTGGGTAGAGATGGTAGGTGGGGGGTCTCCCGTGATTATTAATTATGATCAGGAATTGAAAAAAAAACGTTAAAAAACCTTTTTCGCTCAAATTTTCAGCTGGGTAATTCCCCACCTACAGATTTTTCAGGGGGGTAGTACATGGGTAGTACTACCCACGTACCCATTTCTTCTGCCGGCCCTGGTCTGCTAGCCGAATGTAGAATACCATATGAGAGTTTAGAGTGAAATAGTGCATGACAGGCAGTTCTTCAGATATTTATAGACACTATTTGATAACTGGCGTAATGCATATGTGGTCCTTGCTAAACTAAAAACTTTACAAAAGCAGGATTGTTATTTAGATTGTTTAGATCTTTGATGAATGAGATCATTGTGATGATTTTATTTTAGTTTAAGGTAAGTTTACTGGCAGAAAACCACATTTCACCATTCGATTGTATATTCCTGCAATAATAAAGTGAGTCATCATCTACATACAAGAGAGATGACAGGCAGTTCTTAAGATATTTGTATAAAGGCAGGCTTTATATCATTAATATAGGTCAGGAACAGTACATGGCCCAAAATAGATCCCTGTGGTACTCCATCCTTAACTGGCAATTTACTGGATACATCCTGACCCATACAGACTACCTGTTTACGACCGTCAAAGTAGGATTCAAGTAATTTAAAACCGTGATTACGGAAATTCTATTTGGGCAATTTTAATAGCATGATCTTGTGGGATATGCAGTCGAACGCTTTACTAAGATCGCAAAATGTTAATACCGCATAAAATCCATTTTCAAAGCAGTTCAGAGTAATATCTGTAATCTTGATTATATTAGATTAGTTTATTACTAAATACATACTGTGAGTTGTTTAACAATTTATGTTTCGCAAGTTACAATTTGTAGTTTTAAGACTTTCTTGAAGGTTTTTGACAATATAGGTAGTAAGGAAATATTTGAAAATAGGCACAATTTTATGACATCCCAAAACACTCTCAAAGTTGGTGTGTCCTTGTTCTAACAAAATGTCTTGTCCAAATATTTTAATGCTGTGTTGTGGGGCTCAAATAGTGATGTAGTAAATCCTCCGATTAAAGAACTTATATCTAGATACATAATGACCATCTTTTCTTCATATACCTTATTTGCTCCTAACATAGTAACATTATATGTCCATTAAAATGGATAGATGAACATCACATCCCATAGGCAACAGTGGCGGGTATGTGTAGAAGGGAAAATGTACAATATTTGTACATATTTTATGTAATAATTGTTGGTTAACCTCTATGAACATAACGCGGATTTGAAAAATATAATGGGGAGAGATGTTTTATTCAAGGAAAATATGTATTGAAAGGATATTATTTGTAATATTGTTATTACAACTGTAAACTGAACGCCATCATGTTACGACTATGATCTACTTACTTATGAAACGACCGATTTTCTTCTTTTCTAAACTGCCTTCAGCAAATGGCACAGCACTTCAACATAAATATGTAGCATTAAATTTTCACTAAACTGTGTAAATATGAATAGAGGATATTAGGTACTTAGGTATTAAGCAAATCACAACTTAAAATAAAATTACTTTTTCATCACTTTTTGGTCGGAGAACATGAAAAACATTTATTGACATTAATGGCGGACACTGTCAAACTGAGATAATAGGTGTGTTCAAATACCCTACACTAGCTGCACTAGTGCAGATAATAGAAGGAGATAGAGTGAGACTCTGCATTAATTGAAGAGAGATAAATTTGCACTGGTGTAGGAGTGGAGGATTATTGAACAAAGCTTATGATAATCAAACTGAACTGATCGTGTAGGAAACAGCCGCAAGGCGGATGGGCCAATCAGAAACTTATGGGAAGAAGTGCCTTAGATTGTGAGTCTTTCAGCAACAAATAAATCAATGCCATTATGTATCTAGATATAAGTTCTTTAATCGGAGAGTAAATCTCATTCAAATTTTTAACGTCTTTAACGATATTTAAATAATAAACAAAAATTAATGAAAACTAAAAATCCTCACTTTTCAAATATCTTAAAAACCAATGAACATGTAAAATTGCACAACTTGATACCAATTTAACTAACTCTGTACCTCTTAACTGTTTCCAGAATTCCAGTATTAGGGGTTGAATTTCATTCATTTCACACCCTCGCGTCCTAAAAATTGTCAGTAACAATTTCAAAATGAGTGATTTCTTTAATTATGTGTAAGAAAATGTCCATAATTCCAAGGGTGTTTTTCATAGGCAAGCCCCCCGCATCAAACCATGGGCCCCGGTACCAAATTCACTGACGGGCCCCCGCGCCTAATAATTGATGAGCGGGAAAAAACTTTCTTGTCAAAATCTCTGGCGGGCCCTCACTATGGGCCTCCACGCTTAATACTTGAGTGGGAGGAGAAATTTGAAAAAAAAAATTGCCAAAATCTCTGGCGGGCCCCTCGGAAGCCAGCGGGCCCCTGCGCTTAATAATTAATTAATTGATGAGCGAGGGGGAGAAATTTGAAAAAAAAAATTTAACAAGATCTCTGGTGGGCCCATCAGAAGCCCAGGCCCCTAAACTCAGTACCCAATAGACCCCCCCCATACGGGGGGGGGGGCTGTTCATAGGTAAAAATTAACTTCAAACAATGCATTAATAGACAGGAAAACAAATATGAATTCCTAAATGTATTCAAATTTAAATATATTATCATATTTAAATAAATACGTGATAATCAAAATTACTTGAAATTCTAAATATTAAAGGATTTCTAATAATAACAATAATCTTTGTTGAGATAGGAAACTCCTAATATAAATACATCCACATTACATATAAATTAAAAAAAAAGTCACTTAATATGCCTAGTCATAAAATAAAATACTTGGATTGTGTAGAATCCAAAACTGTGAGTATTTCTTTGATAGATTGTTAATTCATATTTAAAAATATTTTCTGTCGACCGTGTATTTAGGAGTTTGATTAATGTATACAAAATCGTTTATTAATGCATGATTTCTACAAAATCGTTTATTAATACCCCCATTTTAATGCATGATTTCTAAAAATATCCAAATCAAAACGCCGTGCCATCAATATCTGTCACTGTCAAACTTGCAATTTTTCTCCATTTTATTAAAAATACAGTCAACTAAAAAATGTTCTAACTAACTCGTATATTAAAAGGCGATTAATAATCTCGCTACGCTCGCGTGTTAAAATATCTCGATTATTAATCGCTGTTATAAATACACTTGTTTGTTAAATAACTATTAAAGACATCTGCTATCTTTAATTTGTTTTGGTAAGTTATCTCCTTTCCTGTCAGTCAAAATTAGGTATTTCGAATATTATAGAAAACGAAAAAAGCTGCAACTTTTATTAAAACTGTTTTTCTCTTTTGTTAATATTTTACGATTTACAGCCGTCACAATGGCGAAAATTTGTGCTTCGCTGCACATTCTTGGAATTATCTCTGTCCTCGTTGCTCCCATGTAGTAAGAGGGAAGATGCTTGAAATTTTAAAATGCTTAAAAAAGTGATTTGCTCTTAATTTCCATTACGCAGAAAATGATTATAACAAAAGAAATTCAAAATAAAATTTATTTTCCGTAAAATTAATATTTAGATTATGCCGTAATTTGTAAACAAAACCACGTGACTGCAAACGGTTTCTTATTGGCGTGACGTCAATGACAACATCCGTTAGTCGGATAATTTGTCCAAAGTAGACTCAGTGTCCTAACCTCTTGCTGCTAATTTTGGAGAATCTTGAATGTAAAATTACCATATTTGTAGTGATACTCTTAGTTTTACATTTAGGCACAATGCAATATTTATAACTCATAAGTCATAATAATGTTGTTCACTAGCTCATTAACCACAAACACCACAAACAAGAACTTGGTAAACTGACTGTAAACAATAAACAGTAAACCGACATTTGACAAACCCATCGAAATTGCTTTAGATATACGAAACTACTGAAGCATGTTTATACGGAAAAAGAAACTTCCGTTCACTATTCCATCCTTGTCTGACAAGATCTGATTGGTTGAAGAAAACGTCCGATTGGCTTAACTGTCTGTACACAGACCGAGAATAAGGATGGGATGGTGCACACAAGTTTCTCTTTCTGTGTCACTTTCTCTAGTCGAGTGCACCTTCCAGTTTGTTATTAATTTCGATGGACAAATCATAACGGAAAACGTCACAGTTAATGGCGCCAAATAACTGCCGTTTTGAAATATCCAAATGCGCCACCAATGAAATTATTTATTTTCTCGCTATATTAACATTCAAAAAATTGTAAATTTTACATTTTTATAACTTTTTTTTGATGCTGTATCGATTTTTATTATAAAAAAAAATCAATAGAGAAGTTGCTCTATTAATTATTATCAGTATTGTAGGTTATAAAACTTCCCAAAACTTTTGTTAGAACAATTTTCTTCCAACTGTTTTAAAATTACAGCAGCTCAAAATTTAAAAAATTATGACTTTCGAGCTGCTGTAACTTGTAAACAATTGATAGTGCAAGAAAATTGTTTAAACAAAAATTTTATGAAATTTTATAATCTACAGTATTAATATTGTATTATTTGAATTTATATCTATTTTAAAACGATTATAAAGTAATTTTTTTCACAGAAAAAGTCAACTATGTTATGTACTGCATAAATACCTACTTTTAATTTTTGGCTTTCAAAAAAATGATTATAAAAATGTAGACCTTATATACTCCATAAATACCTACTTTTAATTTTTGACTTTCAAAAAAATTATTATAAAAATGTAGACCTTGGATGCAATCAGTTTGTTTTTCCTAAAAGTCATTGGTCTAAATACCCGGTTCAACTCAGATGCACACGACACTTAATCACGTTGATAAAATCGTGCCAAAGTCACCTCTTTAACATAGATAAATTAAAAAAACATAAGTTTACTCTTAGTGATAAATGTTTGATTAACTAATGTATTTATTTCCTTGAAAGTGGATTAGTATTTGGAATAGATCAAAATATTTTCAATAATTTTTTATATTTATCCATCTAACCAAACACTAGAGGCAAGGTTACATTCCATGATTGAGGTTATTACAGGTTATTTACTTTTAGTTTTTAACAGCATACGTATTATTGAATTCAACTGCTATTAATTATTTGTTCATTAATTTTTGTTTGTATATAAAAGGTATGTTGCTTTCAAATAAAACATGACTTGTATCTTAAATCATTCTATTCAGAAAAAACAATAATTTGACAATGGGCTCATTTAATGAATTTTATTTAGTAGTTGTTACTTCTTGTGGATAAAGTATTATTTAAAATTAGGCAATGTTGAAAATTTCAGATGAATCCAATATGGTTCTTGAAATATACAACTTCTAAAGAGGGAATTGAAAGCACGATGCGACCAACATCGTGACGTCAGAGAATAGGAAACGAAAAGGTCGCGCAACATATCAAAGCTCGTGCATTTCGCTTGAGATCGTCAAGTCTTTCTCTGTGGGACTAGCTTGATCCTATCAAGTCACGTCACAGTCGAGATTCGACAAGGCGGGTGCGGTCCATGTTTATAATTTTTTTTAGACGATTTACAGGTCTCACAAAATTCTAGTTTTTTGCACAGGGTCTTAGAATTTTAAGATCTTCCAATAATCAAATAAAAAAAAGTGCTAAATGAGCCCATTGTCACATCCATTTATGAATGGAGAGTTTAATGCATTGCTGTTGGAATTTCTCGAATCTCCTTGATTCATTGTAAAGCAGGAAGTTGATGGTTGATTTATTACAAAATTAAAAGTTGATGGTTGATTTCTTGTTAAACTGGAAATTGATGGTTGATTTTCCTTTCCCGTTAGAATTTTCTCAGCTATCATCTTTTCATTCTTCAGTGAATTTTCCACTTATCGTTAGAGACAGTTGCTGATTTCTATCCACCATGACTTTTTAAAACACTAAACGGCCAATAAGGATGCTGGTGATTGGTTTACCTTCTGTGGAATAATTATTGTTTGGAAAAGTAGTTTATAATGAATTGATTGTCTACTGCAATAAGAATAACTTGTTAATATGTCATCAACCGGGTTTCACAACTAAGCACTTACATGAACTGCACTTCAATTGTCACTTACTAGTTGGGTGTTCAGATGACTGATCAAGGAAAATATATCTTAGCTATATTCTTAGATTTAAAATGACGATTTGAAATTATTTATCAAAAAGCCGCTGCCCAAGGAATCACTATTTCCACATCCAGATTCTCTATCCAAGTCACTCACATCGAAAAAACTTTGTATGTGGAAATAATTGTTTATGGAACTTTAATAATACAATATTTGAAATCCTCTACCCCAAAAACCCATAAAACGATACCCCACATCGGTAGTTGGGTGGGGGTGGTGATAAGGGTGGTGGTAGTGGGGGTGGATGAAGTAAAAGAATATTTTGAGGTTTCTGGTTCTCGTACATACACTAAATCACAATTTTTTTTCATCCTCTTTAATAATAATGGGGTGGGGGTGGTAATGGGGGTGGCTAATGCCAAAATTTTTTTTGAGACCTTAGCTTCTCTTGTATATACTAAATACCAATTTTATGGACTCTTACCTGCTTGATTTACCCATTTACACCAAATTTACCCCAATTTACCCCCCAACTCTTCGACGGAACAAATTGAAAATATAATCTAGTTCCAGATCTCGTTAGTACATATGTGTACCAAATTTCAAGTCAATATCTGAAACGGTTCCAGAGTAAACATGCGCACAAAAAAGTTACAGACAGACAGACCGACAGACAGAAATTTTTTTTCGCTCAAACTTAAAATCTCGACGTTTCATGACATTTTAAGCCTATTTGAACAATAAAAATTTTTTAAAATCTTTTTGTCATTACTCTACTTCCACTGGATGTGGAAGTAAAATATTGTTGGATAAATTTCATATATACATATAAGTGTATAGTTTTATTACTTCCACATACAGTGGAAGTATAGTAACGACAAAAAAAATTTAAAAAAATTTTTATTGTTCAAATAGGCTTAAAATGTCATGAAACGTCGAGATTTTAAGTTTGAGCGAAAAAATTTTCTGTCTGTCTGTCTGTCTGTCTGTCTGTCTGTCTGTCTGTAACTTTTTTTGTGCGCACGTTTACTCTGGAACCGTTTGAGATATTGACTTGAAATTTGGTACACGTATGTACTTTAACGAGGTCTGGAACTAGATTATATTTTCATGTTGTTCCGACGAAGGGTTGGGGGGTAAATTGGGGTAAATTTGGGGTAAATGGGCAAATCAAGCAGGTAAGAGTCGATAAAATTGGTATTTAGTATATACAAGAGAAGCTAGGGTCTCAAAAAAATTTTTGCCATTACCACCCTTATTAAAGGGGATGAAAAAAAATTGTGATTTAGTGTATGTACAAGAACCAGAAACCTCAAAATATTTTTTTACTTCATCCACCCCCACCCCCACCCCCCACTATCCCCTATCACCACCCCCAGCCCACTACCGATGTGGGGTATCGTTTTATGGGTTTCAAATATTATATTATTTCCATAAACAATTATTTCCACATACAAAGTTTTTTCGTTGTGAGTGACTTGGATAGAGAATCTGGATGTGGAAGTAGTGATTCCTTGGACAGCGGTTTTTTATATATTTTTTTACTATTTGGTGATCTGGTTTATTTGTGTATAAATTTGTTATATTCTGTTTACAGATAAACTGTTGTATGACGATTTATCCTATATCATGTATTTATGATCGACAGGATTAATAAATTATTATTATTATTGTCGTACTAAATGTAACACTCTGAATTGGTTCAGAAATTATTAGACTAATAGAAAACAAATCATCATCAAGTTAATAATACATTTTTTCCAAGTCTTGATGTTGATCTTGGAGTTCCGCAGGGAAACATTTTATGCATACAGTGATTTTTATAGGTTTAGATATAGCAACGACGGCTACCTACGCCAAGAGTAAAAACACACTAGGCGTTTTTCGCCGAGTCGGCAGCCGCCTGTTACCACACACACCAAGCGGTTTAACCAGTTGTCGCAGAAAGCATCAAATACAACGTTGTCAGTTCAGTAGTACAGCTAGGAGGAAGAATTAATTCTGTTGGGTTTATTATATTCTCAATCAAAAAAAAGAAAAAATAGGCGTATGTGGGAACATCCAATTGTTAAGGAACGCCAGACAAAAAGTTTATATAATACCTGTCACCCATTCTTGTCTGTTATTTCACGCAAAGTATTTGTAAACAGATTTGATTTGGCAAGCACGCATCAAATTTACAACTGAAACACGCAGCCTTGTGTGTGCTGTTACATGTAATACCCATACACGAGAGGACGAGCGTCAACGCCCCTCAACGAGCGGCCCATGGTCCAGACGATGTGCCTAGGCGTGTCGCCTAAGATCAAAATCACGTGTGTGCGTTTCTATGATTTAGTATAGAACCATGTGCCGAGTCGTCTGCCGAGTCGGCCGCCGACTCGGCGAAAAACGCCTAGTGTGTTTTAACCCCAAGAGTATTTCCCCACTCCCGCTACCAAGGCTTTGAATTCTAGGATCATAGACAGAGATAAACGCGTTTTGCGAGTATCAGAAAATGCAATTTTTCGTACGTTCCTGCCGAATCCGATTTGTGAATTTGGCGTATGCAGTTTGCAATGGGGTTAAACTGCTATTCTTGCCTTTTTAATCCAGGGAAATGAGGTTTTGGCCGGGACTGTGACTCATCCAGGCAGAGACCACGATTTTTAGGTAGTATAGGTGTCAGTAAATGAAACCTATATAAAATCTGCGGTCGATTTTCTGCCTATGTTTATTTACAGCCATTTTAATGCAAAAAAATGGAAAAAACGTGTTTTTTCACACTTTTTCACCTGCCACTAAAAAGTAAACTATCTTACAGATAAATCAAATGAATCACCTTGTAGGAAATTAAAAAAGCTTTAAAATGGCGGTTGTTAAATGTCGATATAGTTAATTGTTGCTAAGATAATTGCAAAATGCGGAATTTTATTCAATAAACAATATCTTGTGTAAAAAACAATCTACTGTTGTGTCCTTGCGTAAATAGTTGACTCTCATAGTGCTTAATATCTGGTAAAAATTTCAAATCGATTCGTCAAATAGTTTTTGCAAAATTGCATTAATTTATCCCAGAGTCCTTTCTTTTGCAACCCCACTACGTCCAGAGAAAGCAAAATACAATGATTCTACGGCCTCCACCTGAAAGGGAAAGACTTGATTTACCAAAATGCTTTGTTAGATATCGAAAAAATTAATTTTCAGACCTGCAAAATGACGTTGCAAAAGAACTCAGATTTTTACCTTATAAACAAATAGAATAATTTTTTAACAATTGATTGTAGAGCATCGGTTTTTCGATATTTGAAAAGCTGATATTTTTACACGAATTTTGAAAAAAAAAAAAGAAGGTCCTAGGTCAATTTGGGGGAAAGTTAGCATTTTTTTTCAAAAATTCATAGCTCCTTTGTTTATAATAATTAAGAAACGTAACAAGCGCCATTTTAAAGGGGAAGAGTTCAACTTTTAGTGTAAAAAATTTGACAATGATTGCACTTTCTCAAAACTGTTGGCAAAGCTTCTAAAATGAGGCTCGAATCAACTTAGCTCGGAGGTTGTGGAGGGGGAACTCTCAAATCCGCGCATTCAAAAATTGAAACAGCATCTTCAAACTGACTACATAAGTCATAATTTTGGTGTTTGTTAACCAATTTTGATATTTCTTTTTCCAATTTGGGGTACCTTTTTGCGTACGTTAATAATATTCAATCTGTTAAACTATTAACATTGATATTAACAATGCAATTTGTTTAAACATTAAAAAAAAATTTTTTTTTGCAAAATATCAAAATTTTTTGTTTTGTTCTTGTTGAAAGTTGTAGAAAAGGCTTATGTACACGTAAATATATATCTTATTGTTATAAACAATTTAATTTTTCAAATTTATAAAATAAAAACACTCTATTCGATATAATTTACATTTTTAAGATATTTTTCAAATGCAAAATTACCATACAATTTATGAAAAGTGCTCTTATTAATTTGCGTATTAATAATTATTAATAAATAATAAAACAAACCATTACTTCCTTCGTAGAAGTATACAACACGCGTGTGAATGTACATGTAGTGACAGCGTTTGTCATGTATAATGGTTTGTATGATACAGTAGAAACTTTCTATGGTTCAACACATCTGCTCCAAAATAATAAGAGAGTAATAATCAACTTTAAAAATATTAATTGTTTATGGATATTACCCAAATTGAAGTAATTGAACAAATACAATATTTAGGTTCAATTATAGATAATACTTTATTATTTAAACATCATTTTGAGTACATAAAGAAAAAAATCGCAAAAAAATTGTTTCATTTTGTCAGAATATCTCTTGATTTGAATCCAAAAACAAGAATAACTGTATACAAATCAATAACTTTGCTTCATTTTGATTTTTGTACTACCGTTTTGTATTTATTTCATCAATACAGTGAGAATGAAATTCAGCCATGATTATAATTTTCAGGTACAGTTCGTCTCAAACTTATAGCAACATGAGGCCCAGTGTTTCAATGCAAAGTTAAGCACTTTATCCTACAAATAAATTAGCTAGAAGTTTAGAATATGCTTTTATTAAACACTTTAATATTGCAACTTCATATTCTTACCTTCTAGCTAATTTATTTGTAGGATAAAGTGCTTAACTTTACATTGAAACACTGGGCCTCATGTTGCTATAAGTTTGAGATGAACTATATACTCCAATTCAAACTACGTTAAATATTTTAAAGTGGGTGCCTGTGCCTGTCAGAATTACCTATTTTACAATGATTTTTATTATATTTAAAATTATAAAGTGTTTAATGCCACCATATCTAAATAGGTCATATAACACTAGCTCCCTCAACAATTATCATATTAGCAGAACTAATATTTTTAGACCAATGAATAATACATTTTTTTAAAGGGACTTAATAACTTGCTGACAAATTAAAAACAGTATTACACAGCCAGGACAAAAACAATCATGCTTCTTCTGTTTTTTCCAGGCCTACGCCCATTGTCGGCTTCCTAGACGACTACGCCTTCTTAATAAGAGGGCTCCTAGATCTCTACGAGGCCTCCCTCGATGCCGATTGGCTGCAGTGGGCCGAAACATTGCAGGAGCAGCAAGACAAAATGTTTTGGGACCCCAAAGGCGCTGGTTACTTCACAAGTCCCGAGGGAGATCCTTCTATCCTGATTCGAGGAAAGGAGGGTAAGTTTCATTATTTTCATTCTACTTGAAAGATAAACGCATGAATATGTGTAGCTAAATTTGATAATTCATTGGTTTAATTGGTTTCTAAATCAATAAGATCTATACCGTATATATAATAAATAATTTAAATGTTTATTCAGTAATGAGAAATGACTGCTGCGTCGTCTGGAGAAGACTTTACAATTTTAACAGTTTCGCTGCGCATGACTCTCATGAGAGTCAGTCCCGTTTTTAGCACAGTGCGCACAACTCCCATGTGAACCAGGCCATATTATGTATTATTATTATGCCAGTCAGTACTGAACAAGAAATTCTTGGCCAGGTAGCCCGTTCAAAAACAAGAAATACTCTGTATATACAATTTTTATTGACACACTACTCGATTTCTGACACCTAATTATACAATATTCTCCAAAAAAGCAGTCAGCGTGGGGCATGACCCACAGCCTGAACGGCCGCAGCAAAAGTATTAAACATCTCCTGATGGTGCCAACATGATGCATGAAACACGCGTTGATTGCATGGTTCATAAGTTTCAGTGTTTGTGGCAATTATTTCATCGTCATAAATACGTAACTCAAGGTAAAAAACAGTTACTTTATCCTTGTATTGCGTATTAAAAAAAGCGTTATGCTTATTGCTATTATTTTCCAGGTTGTTTTTTGTTACTATACAATGAACCCAATGTACTCGAATTATGCTAAACAAGATTGCAACATTGAAATAACGGGTTTAACGCCTACTTGCGTAATCAATATTTATGTTTTCAAATCGATGTAAACAGAAGTGACCTAGAACCTACCTAATTTGTATGTGCCAGACAGCAGACAGTCAGATAGAACGTGATAAATTTAAATATGCTATTTATAATTTGTAGGTGAAAGTTCTTGATTATGAAATGGTAAATACTGAAAGGGAACTGGAGGCACTGAAATACATTCACATTTATTTTTTTTACATATTGTAATGTAACTATTTGTTTTATTGCAACACAGTTGAAGATATAATTAACGATAATAGTGTTATGTGCCATTCTTGTTAAAACCAAAATATTTTTGGCGAATTTTTTTAAAATTTAAATTTAATTTTTTTATTTTTATTATTACACTAGAAGATAGAATAATAGACATTTTATTAATGTTGATATGTTTCTTACCTTCCAAATGGGAATTATTCACAAAAATATAAAATTTAAATATTTTCAATTAACGGAGTGGAGGTTAGCTTTAACGGAGGGGAGAATGACACTATTAGGAAAAGATAGGTTCAACAAAGATAAGGATTATAATAAAAAGTAGCCACTTAAGTTTTTACAAACAGAAGATATATTTCGTTAGTTGCTGTAGGTAAAGCAAAGTTAAAATGAAGACAACAAAACAATGGTTTTAAATTACTTTTTGTAAAAGTTGTTGCGCAATTTTTACAATAAAAAAGCAAAAGAGACTTAAATGTTTTGACTTTTACGAGAATGACCCTATTCTTTTCTTACCTATTGCCCAAGTAGCACAGTGTGTGTAGACCATTAAGTTTTAACAGCTAAATTTGGCTTCGAAATCTCAAAGCCTTTTACTCCAAATATCTATACTGTAATAAGATTAGCGAGTGCGAATATGAAATTAGGCGACGAATATAGAGGACAAGATCTGCAAAAAGAGATCATTATAGGTACTTTGAAACTTAACCTCACATATTATCTATAAATGCAGATGAAAGTAGGTACAAAAAATAACTTACTAGTGAAAAAATTATCCAGTAGAAAATGTTGACTAACCACACGTACATTCGCTAGGTGGTTTTTATTATTTTTTGAAAAACATTAACAGGTAAACAATACAAAAAATAATTGTTTTCCTCATTCACTAGTGATATGTTTAGATAATAGATGTTGCATTCTTTGTGATTTGTGCGAATTTGACTTTTGGATCAGCTGCAATATGGTTCATACAATGGCTCAGTGACAGCTGTAACAATGGGGTATTTTCCATTTTTTTAAAATTCAGTTTTGGTGATATATTACGTCAGCTGGTACAGAACAGTGCTGAGTGTTGATCGCCTGCGAGGCAGCGCGCATCACCTTTCTTGCATCAGCTGACGAATTTTCCACCCACATACTTGCAGCTGACTGTGTTTATCGTTAATCTTAGTATGAATATTATCATATACCCGAATTTCAAAGTTCACCATAAAGATTGAATTAGTAATATCGATATTGATAACTTAATGTTAGATAACGTGCTTGCTGCGTTCCCGAGTTTCTTTTTTTAATTTGATTAAATATTCAATTTATCATTAATATACGTTATTTTATGTGAATACAAATTAATACATTCGTACATTTCAAAATTATACAGAATCATCTGCTCAGAAAATTTATTTAGTTTTGTCACTCGCATCTAAAAAAAAATAATTATTTATAAAAAAATGATTAAGATTACAATAGGATGAAAAGTGAAAAGCACAAATTATATAATGCCTTCAGTATTTTCGACATCTCGGATAATCATTTCCACTTATGGAGGTAATTGATCTCCATCAAACCACTTGCAAGTTAAATTTGTTTTCCTCAAGCTGTCACCCATAACCAAAGGATCTAATGTAGATGGCATTTGTTTGCGTGCGTTGTTCCAAATCGTATACATACATACACAGTTCTTAAAACGTGCTGTACAAGTTCCGATTTCGACGGAGAGATATGCATCAAAAGAGAGAAAAATGATCATTCACCCACTGAGCATCAAGAGAGTGATGAGTTGGATGAAAATGAGAATGAAGAAGATCTGTTATCGGAAGCCGAATAAATTTATTTTTATTTTCACTAAACTAAATAAATTTTCTGAGCAGATCATTCTGTATAATTTTGAAATATACGAATGTATTAATTTGTATTCTCATAAAATAATGTATATTAATAATAAACTGAATATTTAATCAAATTAAAAAAAGAAACTAGGGAATGCCGCACGCACGTTTTCTAAAATTAAATTATTATTACTAATTAAATCTTTATGGCGAACTTTGAAATTCGGGTATATGATAATGTTTTGCCACGAAGAGCTCAAAATCCTGGGTGAGCGGAACAGAGTAAGACTACTCTGGGTGCCGGGACATACCAGTATAGAGGGCAACGAGAAAGCTGACGAACTTGCTAGACAAGGAGCAGCGAATATATTCTATGGCCCAGAACCTGCGCTGGGTATCACAAAAGGCTCAGCCAGAAAGGTAATCAAAGACTGGGTCAAGAGTAAACACAACCACTACTGGAGAAACATTCCAGGAAATCGACATGGGAAAACACTTATCAATGGACCATGTTCAAAACAAACTGAAGAACTGCTCACAAGAAACAGGACTCAGCTGAGAATCATAACAGGTCTTCTGACGGGACACTTTCCCATCAAGAAGTACCTGCATTTAATTGGAAAGTTTGCTGGCGACCTTAACTGCAGACTGTGCGGTAAGGTACCAGAAACTGTAGAACATATTATACATGACTGCGAGGCACTGGTCCGCAAAAGGTATAATATCTACGGGCAAACACAAACAGACCCGGAAACCATCAAGACTCGTCCATTTTCAGACCTGTATCACCTTGTCAGTGACACAGGAATACTAAAATGGACAAGTGTAAACTAAAAACTAAAAAACAGGGTAAGCACAATAAGCCCAGGAGGCTGCAGTGCATTCGGAGTATTCCATACAGACGAGCCCTAAGAGGAGGGATTTTAGTCAGTTGGAGCCTGACACTCAGACCTATTCCTAGTTGGGATAGGCAGCCCGTGTGGGTTTCCCCGCCTCGCCAAAAAAAAAAAAAGATAATATTCATACTAAGATTAACGATAAACACAGACAGTCAGCTGCAAGTATGTGGGTGGAAAAGTTGTCAGCTGATGCAAAAAAGGTGATGTGTACTGCCTCGCAGGCGATCAACACTCAGCACTATTCTGTACCAGCTGACGACTTTTCCACCCACATACTTGCAGCTGACTATGTTTTTCGTGAATCTCAGTATAAATATTATCTTATACCCAAATTTTAAAGTTCGCCGAATAATTTAAATTTTCATGTTTTTGGACCTGTTTGATCGATCAGCTGACGGTAAATCCACCGCCCCCCGTCCAGCTGACTATGTTCTACTTTCATTATATAACATAATCTTCCCCTCATATAAGTTTCAGCGTTCGCCGGATAGTTTTTTTTCTCAATTTTTTTTACGTGTTTTCAACTCTTTGACAGCCACCCCCACCGCTACCCAACCAGCTGACGGTCCATTCATTGCTAACTTATATGAGAACAATCCATTTTACATATTTTCAAAGTTCGCCGGATAGTCAGTCATTTTATACACGGGCTCCTGGCCTATTAGAGCAATGGGAAGTATCCGAAACTATTTTAAAGATTATGTCATTTATGATTTTTTAAATATTTATAATAAACGCGTATTTCCCTCTCACTCTGCAAAATCCTATCCTTAATTTTTATCTGTGGCGCTATCTGTAGGAGCTCTATGAAGGTGAAACATTTGCCTGTAAATATCCCTTCTCTCCCGAACTTCTTCTTACTTATGGTTTTGACGAGTACTGAAAGATGGCGCCACCGAACTCAAATTTACAAATCTTGCAAATTAACTCTTTCACTATTCATTTAAAACATTAAAACTATTAAAAATAAAACACCATCAACTCGCCCTCTATTTTGGAGCCCAAAGGTGCCTAGAAACAGGTTTTGTTTTGATTTTCGATGCAAAAATCCCAAAAATAGTTTGGTTATATCATTTGTTATATTACTCAATCAACTTCTCTCTCCAACATATTAATCTTACAGGAATAAAAAGTAACAAATTTATCAGTTCATAAACTTAAGTTTTGATCTTCACTTTTTTTTTTTTTCAAAAATACCTTTATGGTGTAAAGTGTGATTTTTTCTAAAGCAATGAGCAAAATGCATAAATTTTGTTGACATCACCGAATAATAGATCACTAAAAAGCGTTATTTTCTATGTATTTTTTATTTTTTTTTTATCGGAATTAAAGGATAAAAAAATAATTTAGTTTCGCTGAGAATTTAGACACGTTCAAACGAAGCAAGTTTCCCGCCATTTGCGTGTGACGTCATCCGGCATTTAGCATTGGCAATGTTTATTAGTATTATTTTCAACAGATATTTAATCTATGTACTTAGTGGTGGCAAACTATTTAATATAAAAAAGTTATATAATCTGAGACGAAAAACAATAGTTAATGTTGATAAAAATATTAAAATAATGCATTATGTTTACATATTCTGAGGTTAGGTATCTAAATCTAACTGCAGTAAAAGGATAAAAGTGAGCGTAAACAAATTTATTGTTACGAACAATGAATGATGCATCCTTGTGGCTTTTCCACCTCCAATTTCTGCACTGATATAATCGGTATTATTACCAAAAAATTGCTCATTATAAACACGTCGATTTTCGGCAAATTGTCACTTTGAGCTTGCACAAAGTCGCTGTTCGTCATTTTTACCACTTAGATAAATTAATACACTAATAATTTTTACAAAAATAAACAAATCGATATTTAAAGGTCAGCAGACTAAAATTTAACATTTAATTAACACACAATTTAATATTTCAGCACTAGCAGATGTAAACTGTCGAAGCTATCAAACTTGTCACTTGTCTCCGTACTTTTCTAAATTTACCGCTGGGTGGATAAAATACGAAGCTGATTGGCTGTGTTTTTCAAATTAGCCAATCATATAATGTTATTTCTTACTGATGCGCTCCACCGGTGAATTTAGAAATCTGCGGTCTATGGATGAAACTAAAACGTTATGCCAGATGACATCAGTACCGTTTACAGTCACGTGGTTTTGTTCCGATAAAATTTGAATTTTAAAATGATTTTTTTTTACAAAATAACTTTTTTTATAGTTTCCTTTTATTATATACTCGGCTTATATAATATGTATAATGAAAAAATAATAAATTAATGCATTTTTAAAATTCATGCATCTTGCTCATTGCTTTAAACAGGCAAAAAAAATGAGCTATACTGGGTGTGAACGGAATCAATTGACAAAAGCCATGATTTCCAAAGTTTTCAAGGTATAAGACTCAAACTTGGCAGGGGTAATATACACCAAAAATGATCAATTTTTCATTATTTGACACTTTTCTGTTACTTCCGGTTTCCCGGAAATGACCCTAACTCTGAAATTTTAAAGTGAACACTGTATATTTCTTAATTTGTTTTTCGGAGATGATTTTAAGTATGATTGCAGTTTTAAGAAATTTTTTGATACTATTTAATTTTTCGGCTCAATTTTACTCCCACATCCACGAAGTGGATTGGAGGATCTTAATAACGGTTAAAAAAAAATTGAAATTTTTGTGTTCAAATAGGATTAGAATGTCATGAAACGCCGAGATTTTGAGTCTGAGCAAAAATAACATTTGTCTGTAACTTTTTTTTATGCGCACGGTTACTTTGAAACGGTTTATGATATTGACTTGAAACTTTACACATCTAACGAGATTTGAAACTAGATTATATTTTGATCTTATTCTGTTGGGGGCGAAGGGTGGTAAATAGGCAAACAAGAGTCCATCAAATTGGAATTTAGTGCATGTATGAGAAGACAAGATCTCAGTTTTTTCTTGACATCAGCCACTCCCACTATCACTCCCATTACCACCCCCATCCCATTATTAAAGAGAGTAGAAAAATAAAATTGTGATTTAGTGCGTGTACAAGAATCAAAGGGCTCAAAACCTTTTTTGTCATCAGCCACCTCCACTACCGATGTGGCGTATCATTTTATGGGTTTTTGGGGGGTAGACTGTTTCAAATATTCTATTATGAAAATTCTATTATTTCCACATAGTGGAGTGCAAATATAGTATCGAATTTTTTTTTGTAAGAGAGATAGAAAATCTGGATGTGGAAGTAGTTCTTCCTTAGGCAGCGGTTTTTATTTTTGCATTTAGAGTGCAGTCAATACACTCAAATCAATCTAATGTACCAAAATGATAAGAGAGAAAAGTAAATGTCGGATTTTTCGGATTGGTTTAGTAGGTATCTGTATATGACCAACTAAAGTTTTCGAAATCGCTAATTTCTAATGAAGTAATTTTTTTCAAATGGCAAGATTTTCGACAATAGTTAAATACTGATTTTCACGACAAATTCATTGGCAACTAAAAATCTAAAATCATTTTGATATTACCCAAATACATAGTAGTTCAGTCATGTAATGATTTATATCTGACGAAATTCATAAAGTTTTGAAAATTGGTAGAAATGTTAAGGATATCATAAGAATTACTAAACCGAAAAGTTCCCACCGCTAAATAGTGTACTTCATCCCCTAGGACGTCGTTTCCACCCCCATTTTGAGGTTTTTTTAGATTTTCCCAGGAGCGGTGCACTTTTTGATACAGATATCCATATACAAAATTGTTCATTATAAAATTCTCTACTAAAAACGTATCTATTCTTTTTTTCCTAAAATTAATAGTACTGTGGGAAATAAGGCGCGCACACAAGGGTTGGTTGCGGTTAACACAATACATTTAATTGTAATGTTTACTATAAAGTACTTTACAGTTCAATGCTTAACGCTAAAGCAGTAGTTACTAAACTCCACTTAAAATTATTATAATAAATGTACCACTTCCATCCTCTAAAAATAACGCGATTTTTAAAGAAGCGAGAATATCGTATATTGTACTTGTTTCAACGCCACGAGGTAAAGTACTTGGCGCGTTTTTTTACGTGGTGTTCCCTGTAGGCCTAATCCACTAATTATCACAAGGTGCTCTACATTAATTAATCTTCGTCATCGTCCTTAGATTCGACATTCATGCATGCTTGTCAGTGGCAATGCTAACACATTGTGGAGCAACGTAAGCCTGCTCTTCTGCAACTGCACCTGTTTTCGAACCCAAATTTGCATGAACAAGAAAGTAGTGTTAAAACAGATTCGGGAGCTGGCTTTTTTGTTGTCATAATTGGGGTTAATATACCGCCGAATTTTTCCATTCCCAATCAGTAGCTTCTAGTAGATTTGAATTTGGCAAAAAACGCGATATGAGTGTTGCGGAGCAGCAGCAGAAGTTGGTAGTTTTGAGAACATTACAGTATTGTTCGCTTTACCAACAAGTTTGTTAAAAGAGATAAATCTGTATACATCTAGACTTTTTTCTGCGGAGGTGAATTTGTATAAAGCAAGAACAAACCGCTCTCCTACTCATTATTAAAAGTTTTCACGATGTCTTGTAAGTCATCTCTTTTATTAAGTACATTGATTGCATTAACCTTTCCTTTGGAAAAAAACCCTGTGGTTGTGTCTCAACCGCTGATGGTCATACGGATATTCAGCGAATTATATGACCTGCGCTGATTACATTTGCGCCTCATACCAAAGTATTATTAATGTTAGGAAAAAAAGTGTACAGACGTTTTTGGTAGAGAATTTTATAATTTTCATCAAAAAGCGCATCGTTCCCGAGATAATCTAGAAAACCTCAAAATGGGAAGGGAAAATGGGAAACGGCGTCCTAGGGACTGAAGCACACTATTTAGGAGTGGGAACTTTTCGGTTATTAATACACAAGAGGTCGATTTTTTACCGGGTAAATTTTTTTGGACAAAAACCTGTTTTCCCATGAAAATTATTCGAGAATTAAGGGCATGGAAAAATCGCGACACGAAGGGGAGCGATTTTTCCTATGTCCCTTAATTCGAGCATAATTTTCAAGGAAAACAGGTTTGAGTCACTTAAAAATTTACCCAAGTAGAAAATCAACCTCTTGTGTATTACAGAAGATTAATATATGATTAAAAAATATTATCTAAAATAATTATTAAAACAACAAAACTGTTTATTTAATGTTTTAAAAATAACGATTTATAATAAAAAAATCGGCAGCTACTGGAAGCGGCTAGAACCTCCCCACCCGGTGAATCTTTGAAGCCGAAAAGAGCACTAAAAAATATGAACGATCTCATTTAATATATTTATTAAGTTGAAATATTTCTTTCATATTAAAACAGAAAAAAAAGTCTATTACGTTCGGTGGGATTTGGACCTAAGAACTTGAGTGTTAAATTTATAGTCTGCACAAGGTTAATATTTTATTCAGTATTTTAATACAAATATATGCCTCACCGGGATGCCGGAAATAGCGGAAATAGTTTTTAAAATATAATGTCACTGTCACTTTTAAAGTTTTATTGGAAAAAACTCACCGAAAACTTTTCGGCGAGATTGCTTATATTTGTAGGGCTTGTGAGCGGTTCACGAAGGCCTCACACACCTTCCGTGGGCTTTATTAACGTCGAAGAAACTTGTAATGTCTCGATGCACTTGACACTCAAATTTAGAGAGAGTACAGTAACTATACAGAGGCGAAGGCTAGCCTTCCCGCCAAAACCAAATTTGTATACTCATTGCCATTTTTTAATTGTTTAACAATCAACCTCACTTTTATCTTGACACTGTTGACGTTTATCGTGTTAAGTTTGGATTTGTGAATTTTATTTCCACTCATTTTGGGATATTGAAAACATTAACCGAGAATTAAAATTCTCATAAATAAAACCTAGTGTACAACTCAATTGAAAATAGGCGCCGATTATAAGCAATTCAAATGGTAATATTTTTCAATCCAACTCGAAATACACTGTTTTTTCACTGTATCCTTAAATGGAGATCTGCACGTGACGGCATAGCTAACCTCAAAAATATATATTTCTTAAAATTTAAAAGTATTACGTAGCTATTATTAAAATGTCTGCCTGGTTCGCATACTTTCGACCAAAATCTAGTTCAATGTAATGTTTATAAAGTTCTAACTAGTTTGTCACAATAAAATAAAACGCATTTTGCAGGTTTGAAATCTAACCTATTAAAAGAAATAAATTAACAACATATTTCTCTCAGTGTAGACCACGGTGTATTAAATAGGTGATGCGACGACAACCCTCACAGTGGCTTCATAAGTACTTACTTCGTACATAATGTAAAAGATGGCAGGACAACTAAGTTCTCTCATTACTTACGCATAGATAGATAATTTTACAGGTTTTGTGCATACGTGCATACAGTGATGCATACATTCCCGGCTTTTTGTTTTTGATAAGAGTCCAGTGACATCTAACATTAAGTAGCTAAATTAAAACATTGAAAGAATATATGCAATACTACATGCAGTATTGCACGTGTCGTCACAGCTAACCTCAGAAATATATATTTCTTAAGATTTACAGGTATTACGTAGCTATTATTAAAATTTCTGCCTGGTCCCTGTACTTTCAACCAAAGTCAAGTTCAACGTAATGTGTATGAAGTTTTAAATAGTTTGTCACGATAAAATAAGACACTTTTGCAAGTTAGGAATCTAACCTATAATTAGCAGTCTATTTTTATTAATCAACAATATTGAAAAATTATTTGCGTGAATTTTTAAATATTTGCTTGGAACCTCCAAGCTAAAAATGCCTATACAAACATTAAAAATGAGAATAAATGAAAAAACCTTAAAATTTGAGGTTATGTTAGTTATATGATGCACACGCCCAGGTAATTGTAGGACCTTATTGCTCGCGCCATCTACTAAAGTAAATAGAAACCATGCACTTACGAAGCCATTATCATAATAGGAAAGTGCCGGACCACCTATTTAATACACCGTGGTGTAGACGCAACTGGTACGCAAGGTTACAGAAAACAAGCCATCAAAACTCAAAGGAACCGCCAAAGACTTCGCCTCTGTGCAGTTACTGTACTCTGTGGTTACACTATAAAATATATCTTACACAAGAAGCGTGTTATTTGGTTTTTAATTTTTTTCACGGAAACCAAATCGAAAGAGTGCAAGTGTGATATATCGTTGAAATCGGAATTTTTACTGCTTTGCAATGGTTCGATTACAAATTGTAAGTAATCATAAAATAAGCAACTTGTTGTGCCAAAACGGCAACAAACGTAATCCGATCTCAACCAAAACCTTTTCAGATCTTCTGGAGCACTAAAGAAACCCTCATGCAAAGTTTCATCCAAATCCGTTTAGTGGCTTCGCCGCTATCGTGCTAACAGACATACACACACACACACACACACACACACACACACACACACACACACACACACACACACACACACACCTACCCGGTGCGGCATATGTTATGGCATCTGTGCAACAGACCAAAAAATGGCATCATTCAATCTACTTAGATAGATTAACCTTTGAATGATAATATTTTAACCTGATATAATCGCCATAGCGATACACTCACTTTTGTGGGGGCTAGAGGGAAAATAAGTTAAAGGCGATTACGGCATCAGATGCCATAAGTACCTATATATAGACGTTTCAATGTATGATGCCACATGCACTGTTTCAGTGAGAGAAATAAAACATTGTATTTTTGGTAGAAAAAATTGTTGTAATAAAACAATGGATTTCTAAAACATAATATGTTTTTTTTAACTCACCAACTCGTCAATATTTATTTTATCAATTAAAAGTGATAGAACATATTAAGATATTTTTTATATATTTATTATTATAGATAAAACATAATTATCACATTTTCCGAGTAGTTTCAAACTAAAACTGTTCTCCCTGGTTAATAAGAACATTGTTGCTGTTGATGAGAAAATCGATGATGAAAAAAAAAAAGATGGCAGTAGCGAATACTTTTTGGACATAAGTAGATCCTAATGTGTTCTATCTTTGAGTAAAATTTGGCTCAAATCAGAAAAAGACTAAAAAAGTTATAAGGGTGTTACAGCTTCAAGTGCGACATATATTTATTACAAGCTTTTATTTAACGTGCTTTGTATGTTAGTAAGTAAGTTATTTTATTGTCTTAGTTGTACGAAACCTTCGCACTTGACCCGTGTTTTTTTAATATTGTAATGTCTTATTGAATAAGTTATGTTACATTTATATGTTCTAGTTTTCAATTACAACTGAGATTACCCAAAATTGTCATTTTATGACTTATTCCCTCCAAATAAGCAAATTACTTCCATATCTAGTAGAAGTATAGTAACGCAAAAAAAAAATTGAAAATTCTTATTGTTCAGGTAGACTTAGAATGCCATGTAACGACGAGATTTTATGTTTGAGCAATAAAAAATTTCTGTCTGCATGTCTGTCTGTCTGTCTGTAAACTTTTTCTTTGTGCGCACGATTACTCTGGAACCGTTTAAGTTATTAACTTTAACGGAATGTATGTATTTTAATGAGTTCTGGAACTAGATTATATTTTGATCTTATCTCGTTGAAAGGTTGGGGGTAAATTGAGGTAAATGGGAGGTAAATAGGTAAGTCAAACAAGTAAGAGTCCATAAAATTGGTATTTAGTATATATAAGAGAAGCTAAGGTCTCAAAAATATTTTCGGAACCAAAGACCTCAACTCGACTCCCCGAACGAACGAATGTAAAGCTGCGTAATTTCCATATTTTAGATTTGAAAAATCATTTTAACATAAATATTAAGTAACAAATAATTTTTACTCATGTTCCTGCATTAAAGAAGAATTAAAAAAAAACTGCTGCCCAAGGAATCACTACTTCCACATTCAGATTTTCTATCCAAGTCTCTCACAACAAAAAAAATTCTCTATGTGGAAATAATTGTTTATGGAACTTTAATAATATAATATTTGAAATCGCCTACCCCAAAAACCCATAAAACGATATGCTACATCGGTAGTAAGAGTGAGAGGATGGTGGGAGGGGGTGGTAGTGGGGGTGGATAAAGTGAACAAAAAAAATTGAGGCCTTTGGTACTTGTACGCACACTAAATCACAATTTTATTTTTTTCGCCCCCTTTAATAGTGGGGTGGGGGTGGTAATTATTTGAGATCTAAGCTTCTCCTATATATACTCAATTCCAATTTTATGGTTATTTGATTTACTTATTTACCCTTCAACCCTTCAACGGAATAAGAGCAAAATAAAGTCTAGTTCCAGATCTCGTTAAAATATATACAAATTTTAAGTCAATATTTTAAGCGGTTCCAGAGTAATCGCGCTCACAAGAAAAGTTACAGACAGAAGTTTTTTCTTTGTCAAACTTAAAATCTCGACGTTTCATGACATTCGAAGCCTATCTGAACAACAAAAATAAAAAAAAACTGCGGAAAAACTGTGAAAGTAATAAAAATAAAATTTCAGAACAAAATATTCAGCAGGAAGAAGTTATCACGAGTTCCAGTAAATAAATTAGAAAATTAGTTATCCGAAAATTATCGTTTTTGCTAAAAAAATAATATTTTCTCACTCGAGACAAACAGTTTATAAGAAATGTTGTGTGCACAATGAAAAAATCTACGGAGTTTGTCTCTCGAGTCTCGCATATAAGCGTTATTGAAATATTAAAGAAAACAAAATAAATTAAATTTTCAACAACCGCTACTTCGTTAATACTTACATTTATTTTTACAACATGCCGTATGTTTTTATATTGTAAATTCAGATTTTTACAAGTTTACTACCCACTGACTATGATTTAAATTTGAATCACAATCTATAATTATGCACATAAACTTAAAAATTTACCCCATGCTAAACTGCATCAATAAATAGTTATTTCTTTATATAATGTATTCAGAGCAAAGCGATATTGTATGTGTAAATGGGAAATTATTCTTATTATAAACACAATTTTCTGTTTTCTGCTCTTGCCCTTTTCTTTACCTGACTTTACTAAATTATAATTTCAATTATTCAGTCTTTATAATTACAGCGAATAGATAATATTAATGTACTTACCATGCTGCATTTGCATATATGTGGCTCATAAAATAAAATAAAACCCTTAAATACACACTTTATTATTTATGGCATCACACCGGCTTATGAACTTGCCAACGACTTAGATACGTTATAAAGCAGAGAGAGAATTATGCTGCATAGGGGGCAGCACCGGACTACGTGAAGTGTGATGCTATAGTAAATATGTGTGTGTGAGTAGTGTAAAACACGACATTATGGCATCATACACAAATAAAATTGAAGGTCATTGGTATCCGATTATAATGATACCAGAAACGCTAAAAAACCACTCCAAATTTTATGGCATCGTGTGTATGATGCCATTAAGTCAGCGGATGCTATAGTGTAGTGAAATGCACACACACGATGCCATAGTAAATGTAATACAAACACACACCCACACACACACATACACACACACAGACATTTTTCAAAAACAACTTTTTTGGGTTCCTGGGACCTCAAAACGTAAAGATTTGATGTTATCTCAATTTTCGATTTTGGACTAATTGTAGTAACCTCCCACAATTTTATTGTGGGGAGGTTAAAATAAAAAGATTTTCTAATGTTTTTTATCATGTTATAACCCCAGTCAGTCAAAATATTTGCAAGTTCATCATAGTAGTCGTATCTTTTTCGAGGGAATAATGCTCTTTGCAAAAAGCTTTAAATTGTTTCCATATAGAATTTTTAGTGTTTCTCGTTTTAACTGGGACACTTTCATTCATAGCTTAGTTAATATTTTCTTGTGAAACATCACCAAATCGCTTTTTCTCATTCATTTTGTGTACAGAAATCAAAACGTGAAATGTCAGATTTTAATAATTTCAATGACTTTTTTAGTTTGACACATGGCTACTACGAAAAAAGTAACATACATTTTTCTCGATTTTTTCCACTTATCGATAGCCGTTTTTCTCACTTTAAACAAATCCTATTGGTCGATTTTTTTGAAAATGTACGTTTTGATTGGTTAATAAAGTAAGAATATATTAATCGGTTTAATAATACTAATGCTATCCTCACTATTTCTACCAATTTTTGAAACTATGAATTTTGTCCGATATATTACAATTTTAACTGTTATATTACTGAATAAATAGGTTCTTTGGTAAATAATAAAAAAATCGAGAAAATACTCTTATCAAGTATGCCGTGGAAATTGAATAAATTTGATTCGAAGTATTCGTTTTGTCAACAAAACAACATTGCAAATAAAAATAATGCTATCTTTTGATTAATCTTATAATTTGTTTTTTCGTTGTTAAAATAATAAATTTCGGATACATTGTACAGTGTTGTTTTGTTGACAAACGAAAGTTTTGAATCCAGTTCGACTTGAAGTTGAGAGTACAACACAAAAGAAATTTTGTCTCTTTCGGCATCTATTTATCACATATTTTATATTGATAGAAAATTTAGATGGGAAATACAGGAAGTTAGACGTTTAATTTACCTTTATACAATTGTTTATACATAACTTACTTTCACGGATACTTCCGGTAATTTCTGTCGCATATCGAGCACGCACCTTGGAAAAACATAAATTATACCAATAACGCCACTTTTATGGCAGCGCAGGTATCATGTTAATAATAAACAACTCCTGAAGGTCCGACGGACTAGTCTTTTTTCATCCCGCCGCCTTTTCTTTACACCTTCTTTATCCCCGACGCCTTATGCCCGGCCGGCGCTAAAAGCAAACGAGACTTCCTGCGAAGAGGCTCTTAAAGAAAAACATCGAGACCTTTGCTGTTGATCTTGCCGTAGCCCGTGCCCCACATTTAAATTTACTATCCCTTAAAATACGGTAAATATTTCTTTTTTTATGTGCACGTGGAGGGTCGCCGGAGTGGACCAAAGAAAAAAACCGATTTAGTTCAGATGTTATTGATAAAAACAAAAAATAATATACATGATAATATGTAAAAGTATAATTTATAACCTACCTGAGTTTGTTAAAGGATAGTTATTTAAATATGTTTACTGCAAGGTCAAAGAAACATTTTGTTAACATAAAATAGTTATTCTTTTTTTAATTATGTGATATAGTCTATTTTTTATTTGTTTAATTCTATTGATTGATTCTACTACCACTAATTCATTTTTAGCCTTCGATGTAATGTCTAGTGTTTTTGGCTTCTTATGGACTTTTAAACTTACTTCTTAGTGAGTTCTTTTAATTGTAAACGTTTTATCTCTCTTGTAAGGGTGTCTTTATTTTAAGTGAGTCACACTGTATATTTAAGGAAATGTATAGATTTCGACAAAATATTAGGTTAGTAAATATGTCGAGTGTTGTAAAATAAAGATTGTTTTGTGGCTGTGATTTATTAGCAGGCCACGGTAAACCGCTTTGATAGAAATATTCAAAATATAATTAATTAATTAATTAATTAATTAATTAATTATCTATTTTGGCTGGCGAATATCTCGTAAACTATAACACATAGGAAGAAAATGAATATAGACATTCTTGTAGGATATTTAATTATGTTTAATTTTGCATAGATTACCTTTTTGCGTACGACGCATCGTTTCCGAGTTATAAGAGAAGAATAGAAAAAATGAACCTTTCTAACCCCCCCTCCCCCCCTGACGCGGCGGGGCTAGGGGCGGGGACTTTTAGCATGTTTACCTCCTAACTACTTCTAACACATTCCTGAAGAGGAAAATTCTACCCTCCTCCATTTGTTTTCCCGTAACAACAATCAAAATTTTCCAAAAGTGCGTTTGTCTAGTGAGTTTTTTAGTTATTTATAGTGTATTTTAATTAGTTTTAGGCCCATGTGGGCACTTGTTTTTAATTTTTAATTAGTTCTTAAGTCTGCCTGCGGCAGACAGGAGTTTCTAGCAAGCCAATTTAATTACCGTTAAGCCGAACTGGACCCACCCCGCCCAGCCCCACATTTACCACAAATTTGTTTTATTATTGTCTGGCAATCTAAAGGTCTTGTCCTCCGATTAAAGAACTTATATCTAGATACATAATGGCATTGATTTATTTGTTGCTGAAAGACTCACAATCTAAGGCACTTCTTCCCATAAGTTTTTGATTGGCCCATCGGCCTATTCGCGGCTGTTTTCTACACGATCGGTTCAGTTTGATTATCATAATCTCAGTTTGACAGTGTCCGCCATTAATGTCAATAAATGCTTTTCGTGTTCTCCGACCAAAAAGTGATGAAAAAGTAATTTTATTTTAAGTTGTGATTTGCTGTTCAAAGTTTTGCAAAATTTTCATTTTTCGACATTTTTATGGTAGTAGTATGGTAGTATTTCACAGATTTTTAAGTTAGAAATTGTTAAAAATGTCGAAAAATTAAAATTTTAATTTCTATTCAATTTCTAACCTAAAAATCTGTGAAATACTACCATACTACTACCATAAAAATGTCGAAAAATGAAAATTTTGCAAAACTTTGAACAGCTGTATCTCTGATACTATTTGATCTACAGAGTTCGCTCTGGTACCAATTTGTTGCAAATTTAATCTACTTTTAAAAAATACTAAAATGTTTTTACCGAAAAAGTAGGCCTTGGGTGTCAAAATCGACAAAAATTGAAAAAAAAAACAAAAATCTCGCAGTTTTTTGGATTTTTGACCAAGATCCGGAGGTCTGCCGAGGTCGTAAACTTGGTCGTTTGTTAAAGCATTTGGAATTTAAATATAAAAGAGATAGTGATAGAGAAGAGTGATAGGGGCTACAGTATGGAAAACCTTATTTGTTTCAAAACATATTACATTTTTCACCATCACAATCACCGTTGGATATAGTTTTTATAGATGAAAGATGGATATTTCAAAATGGTAGCAATATTAGAACATGGCATGATGACAACATCAAATCAGTTTTAAATGAAAAACAATCAGATGGCAAAAGATATATAGTTTGGCATGCTGGCAAACGTGAATTTATAGATGGGGCAGACCGAGTTTTTTCTACAAAGAATAAAAGCGCTGATTACCATGACAACATGAACTCTACATTGTTTGAAAAATGGCTGGAAGAATAGCTCTTTTACCTCGGTTCAAAAAACCATCACTTATTGTTATGGGCGATGCAAAGTACCAATCACGGCTCAGCGAAGATGTGCCAAATGCTTCAACGAAAAAGGATAATATTATTTTGTGGCTACGTAGCAAAAATATCAATTTTCTGGAAAAAGCACTAAAACTCGAATTGCTACAAATAGTAAAGGAATACAAAGCAAGTTTACCATATGCCGTTGATGAAAAAAATTGGTAATATGGGTCACCAAATTTTGAGATTACCACCCTACCATTGCATTTTCAATGCTATTGTAATAATTTGGGTCCAATGCAAAACATTTTTTAATAAACAAATTATTGGAAAAGACAGGAAAGATGGAAATGCCGTTTTAGATGTTTGGAAAAAGCATTACAAAATGTGTCACCTGAAAATTGGTCTGATTGTGTTCGCAATACAAATAATATTATATGTCATTACTACAAAAAGGGACATTCGAGATGTTCAGGTTAAGCCATTTATAATTAATGTGTCAAATTCTGATTCTGGAAGTGACATTGGCTTATCTCTAGACTCAGATTAACTGTTTTTATTATTTTATTTATTATTTGTATGTGTATTATTTTTTTTTATTATTATAAATATGAAATAATACTGGTTTAATTTTTAATTTCTTACAATTACGAAATTTTGTGTATATTTTAACTGAAAAACAGTTGAAAAAAATTGTCCATAATTTGCTCAAAGCGACCTAGTTTATAAATACAAAAAAGTCTCATTAAATGAAACCGCGTGTTTCACTCGACTTTTTTTTTATTCTGAAACTATATAAGTCCGGACCTGAGCAAAATCCCACCAGCAACATCAAGCAGTTTGTAAGCCAATACAAAATACACCCTCATATTACATTATGCCTTAGGCAAAAATTGCTGCTTACACTTTCAGCCCCAATGAGGTATGATCATGTCTGAACTTTCGATGGTAGGCGGGGTAAATTATTAAAACATGGGAAAAACACACAACTTCAGAAATTGACTGAAACGGCAAAACCTTTGATTGCGTTAAGCATGTGGTTTAATCTGTGTATGCACATGTAATTAATGGCACCTATGTACCCTTTTTTGTACTCCATATATCTGTTTTCTTATCTTTAATGAGATATTTTTAAAATCATTGTTTTTGCCCTTTAAAATCCTATACATGTCAGTCAACACCCCTTTTTTTGATGACAAAGTTACTGGATTATATAGACAAGGTGGCGATGGCAATCAGCGAACAGACAAATTAAGAAAGGCTTGTCGTCTATCAAGCGGAATATCTGGATTCGACCGGTTAGACTTTGTTCTCCGGCTGGAGCTTTCCTAAGTATGCCCCTCAGATTTCTTAATAAAAGTGTTTGAACAAATGCGCGTTTAATTAAGAACGGTTGACGTACCCGTCACAATATCGAATTCCCATCGGAAGATGAGATGTTTTCATAGGAATTTCGTTGCCGATCCATCATCGACGTCTACGGGGATCGACTGTTTCGTTGGGGATCCTGTCGTATTTCAGGGACACAGGAGAAATTCGCTTAAACGGAACAATATTACGAGGTGAAATATTAGTACGGTTAGTCCATATCAGTAAAGGGTGGACCTCTAGAACTATGGCAGATAGACAAAAACCAATCTAGGTGCCCTGAGCTCGATTTTCGAGAAACAACCAATGGCGTAAACCTTTTTCAACTACCGAGCTACAGAGCGTTTTTGGAAAATTAACATTTTTGGAAGACCTGTATATCTCAATTACCAAATGTCGAATCGAAAATCGAGTAACACATTCCTAAGGCACTTTTTTGAGTAGAAAATTATGGAGTAGTCGAGAATCTAAAGGTCCGAATTCGATCATGGGGTATGAACTCGCCGGTATAAAATTTAAAAAATATGGATATTATCCAGAATTTTATGCCGAATTCGATTTCAGAGGGCGCGATGTCGGCCAAGATTGCGAAATTGCAAAAAAAGTAATAATTTCGAAAAAAAATTGGAACTTAAATATTGCATTATCTTTCGTTTACATTGCATTTACGAGCTTATTTATAAAGATTTTTTAATAATTCTTATATCAATCGAAAGCTTAATGTTTGTAGTTTCATACAAGGGTAATAGAGAGACATTATTTTCATTATAAACAACACTATAAATTGTTTAAACAATATGTGCTCAGAAAGTGTAGTGTAATTTTCGGCATCGAGGTACTTTTGTTATTATTGCAGATAGATGTGTAGTTATTTGAGACGAAATACGTAGAATAGACTAATGAACATTTTTTATTAAAACAATTTTTTAATTCGCTGAATAATTTATGTGAGATATGATTTTTTAAATGTAGGGCGTGCGGCCGTAGTCATAACTCATCATAATAATAAATATAAGCGTGGCCTCGGGTACGCGATTTGCCAGTGTGCATTTGCCGTTCGCATTGTTTATTAGTTCTAGTCTGACAATATAGCTAATTTTTTTCATTCCACAAAGGCATGCTTGAAAGAAAATTGGACTGAATTGAAGGTATTACTTCCTGAGCCCGAACAAAAAACTGCTTATATAATTGATATGATGGCTTTTATTCAGCGTCATCAATTCAAAAATTGTACAACGTTTAAGGAGCTATTCGGAAAGTATGCAGATGTAATTATAGGTAGCAAACCCGTTGAATGTGATTTGATCGTTTTAGTGGGAGATAGATATGAGACTAATGTAAATTGCATCAAAGAAATGGAGCGAATGCGACGCAGCAAATTTACTGTGATGAGTCATGAATTTGAGGTGCAGGATAATATTATATTATATTATTATTAATTATTTTATGAACACTTGGATGCCAAATATAAACTTAAATATCTCCGAAATTATTAATCCTACATCAATAAACAAAAAATATAATTAATTCCCAGTTTGTACTTTCTGTAATTGGTCTGTAACATTTTTTCGATAAAGTAATACTTTTCGAGATACTTGACGAATGCCGTTTGGAAATACCTTTTTTTTTAAGCTAAAATCGCAGTTCTGAAGTCGTTATAACTTAAAAACTATCAATTTATGTGAAAAATTGCATAGAACCTTTTCTTCTTAAAATGATTCTATTTCAGCTCCAATAAATATACATATATTTTTTAAGTGCCACCCCCCGAGAGTGGATGGTATCCACCCCCTATAAATTAGCAAGCCCCCGCACAGTATAGAAACTTTTCTGTGAAGCATTTACTATTATACTGCCAAAAATGAACGAAATCCGTTCAATATGACATTATTCCGAAGTTAAAACCTCTAGTTACCGTACTATAAGTTGTGATCGAATAATGAAATAATTTACAGGGTGTTCCATTTAAGAAAACACAAGTTATGTCTATATCTCGAAAGCATAATTTTCTTCTTATCAGCAACGGATTCTACTCAAAAATGTGCCTTAAGAATATGTTACTCGATATTCGATACAACACTTGATAATTGAAATTGAAAAATGTCAATTTTCCAAATACGCTCTGTAGTTCGGTAGTCGAAATAGACGATCGCGGTTTATAGTTCCTTAAGGTAAACTAGAAAAAGGCAAAAAGCCCAAAAGTTCTGCGACTGGACCGCAAGATATCTTCTCCCCGTTTTCGAGGGCGGGGAACACGATGGTGGCAATACTACTACCCCTAAACCGGAAAAACCACCACTTTTTCCGATTTTCCGGTGCTAGGCATTTTTTTATCGGCAAATTTTATTAACGAAAGTTGTTCAGAATTGTGCACTGGTATCATTCAAGTTTTCTCTAAAAGCCTATCGATGGATTTTTTCAATCGGTTCAGGGATGTGGGAGAAATTGTTGAATTACGAAATCATTTTCTTAAGTACGACACCGCGACCCTTAACTGTGTTCTACCACTTTGATCGTTCTAATAAGACTTTAGTGTGTATTATTAAAGTATGAGGATTATTTCATGAGATATTTGTTGCAGAACCTCAAATTTAGACACACCACGTCGCATACAAGCCATAGTTAATGATGAAATAAAATACTAACGTAGGCGGCTGTCAAATGTCAACTTTTTTCCAGTTCAACGGCTACATTAGGGGCGGGGCCAGTCGAAAATTAATTCTAACATGAGAGCATTATGTACCACGATTCTGTAACTAGATTAAATCATAATAATTTCAATACAAACAACTAATGCTGTAATACAAAATCTATAAGCTCTGATTATCAATTAATTATTTAACGGCGCTTTTAATGATCCATTCAATATTTACGTCTCCATTATCCTTCGGCTCCGTCACATTGATTTTATCCTAGTCCAAACTAAGTCAGGATAATAGGGGAATATAATGACGAATGTGTTTTATTTTTCGCATTTTTTTTACCGCGAAATGGTTAATTCTGTTTTACAGTGCGAGATCCGGACGCGTGAACTTTTTTCAACATGAAATTTTTCTACAAGCTACTAGTATCGAACCTTTTAGTCGGAGAGAGTCCTCCCTAGCTGTACGTGCAGCCCCCCCCGATCCTTGGGGACAATGTTTTTCATAAAGATTAAAGCCTAAGGAACAATTTTAGACATGTCCCCAAAAAGAAAACTGGCTGTACTTACAAAATGGCGTGAGTTTATAAAAAAAATTTTTGGAAATATTGTCTTTTTTTTTGGCTAAAATTGTTCCTTAGGCTTTAATCTTAATGAAAGACATTGTCCCCAAGGATCGGGGGGTGCACGTACAGTTAGGGTAGTATTTGATGAAACGGCCGAGTTGCCTATCAAAAACAACAAACAACCGTCACATTTTTTCATAAAAAATAACATACCATTTCGTAGATAATATTGAACTAAGTGGAAAAATGTAGGGTTGCCATCCTCCATCTTGCCCCGCATCCCTGGCACCCTTAGTGAAAAGTTTTTTTTTTAAATTACCCTCATCGTTTTTTGTGATGAAACTTTGACCAAATGATAGCTCTCGGTTTGTAGAACACGGGAAAAATAGGTTGCCTTTCAAAAACTTGGGCTAAACAGGCGGCAACATAGCATTAATCGGCCGACGCGCCTACCGATTTCCAGCGAGGCTAATTTCTTTGTCTCGTCGAATTTCATCAAATGGTCGGTTCCTTCTGAGTGTTTGACAACTGCTAATTTTGTAGAATTTCCCTTCTTTGTATGGCTAATATGTTCTTCGAGTCGTGATTATATGTCGTTTGGTCTCTCCGATGTAAACTTGTCCGCAGGAACATAAAAACACCAGACTCAGAGAACACATTAGCACACAGTAACCGATTTTTTGGACACTCAATTAGCCGATCAACACCGTATACCTACTGAAACGCTAAACTTTGCGTTTGCATTCCCGTTCACATCTTTCCCCTTCGGGCGCATGAAATATCACGGACACGTTTTGTATCTGGATGGGGATTAAACTTGTCCCGCACCTCGGGCAACCCTTAGTAAAGAGTTTTTTTTAAACTACCTCATCGTTTTTCGTGACAAAACTTTGACCAAATGATAGCTCTAGGTTTGTAGAACACGGGAAAAACAGGTTGCCTATCAAAAACTTGGGCTAAGCATGCGGCAACCTAGCATTAATCTCTCAACGCATCTACCGATTTCCAGCGAGGCTAATTTCTTTGTCTTGTCGAATTTTATCGAAGGGCCGGTTTCTTCTGAGTGTTCGGCAACTGTTGATTTTGTAGAATTTTCCTTCTTTGTATGGCTGTGTTTTCTGAGTCTGGTGTTTATATGTCGTTTGATCTCTCCAATGTAAACTTGTCCGCAGGACAAGAGAACACATTAGCACACAGTAACCGACTTTTTGAACACTCAATTGGCCGATCAACACCGTATACCTACTGAAACGCCAAACGTTGCGTTTGCATTCCCCTTCACATCCTTTCCCTTCGGGCGCATGAAATATCACGGAAACGTTCCGTATCTGGAAAGGATTAAACTCGCCCGCCGCAAAATGCATTCAGGATTTTATAAATATCCTCACACATTGCCAGATGGAACAAAACAATAGACTTGTGCTGGTGGTGGAATGCACGGCTCGCATGCTTGACGTGTTTCGATATATATACGCGTCGAAGGAGAACCGAAAACAAATGATGACAAATAACTCCCAGTCTGCGTTTGACTATTTAGTTTGTTACCTACGTGTATCGTAATTTGATACGGAGTATTGGTAATATTGACAAGAAAGCAATTGTTTTAGTTCATGTATTGGCGATTGGAAAAGCTCGGATAAGATTTACAGTAACAATTTTGGAGAAAATATAACGTGTATTCCTTTTCTTCTCAGGCAGTTTTTAAATTATCTCGGCTATATAACGTCTTTCATGACATGACGCAAAATAACGATATTGCTTTTGAGCATGAACAAATTTGTTACGCACGTTAAGAATAAGTTGCAACAGTTGTATGACATGCCAATCAATATTTTCGCGAATATTAATGATACTTTAATAGTAGGTATTGCTTTTCAACTCAACATAGTAGAACAAAATAAAATCAAACCTAAGGAATTTAAACAACTATATTAATACGGTTAGTCACAGGCTTCTGTTAGATAAGCTTGAACATCTGGAAGTCAGAGGTAATGTGCTTAAACTCTTCAAGAGTTATCTGCATGACTGCAAGCAAACAGTGGAAATAAACAAGGTTCTTAGTGAACAAGTGACAGTTACCTATGGAGTACAACAGGGTACTGTACTTGGTCCTATTTTATTTACCATATACCTCACTCAGTTACTTACCTTATATATTGTATACCGGAAATACTTGGGCATAAGTAAGAGAGTTAGCAGTGAGAGATTTAAAGAAAATAATAAATTGGTTTAATGCTATTTTGTTAACTGTCAATATAAACAAAACTAAAATAGTTCCATTTACCTCTTATGAAAAATATCCGATTATAGCAACATATCCGTCGAAAGTCGCGATATTACCATTGTCACCTCAACTAAATATCTCTGAATGCAGTAGAGATACGTTCCAAAACGGTAAAAGACTGCCTTGAATCCCTGGCGAAACTGGCGGAACACAACAGTATACAACTGGAGTGGACGCGAGGTCACCAGGGCAATGAAGGCAACGAAAAAGCAGATAAGCTGGCCAAAGAAGGCGCAAAAACAGCCTTTATGGAACCTGAGCCATCCTGCGGGATATCATACAATACCGCAAGAGGAATGGTAAAGGAACTATTGAGTCAGAAACATATCCTGTATTGGACTGGCACGCCGGGGATGAGGCAGTCACGCATGTTCATCACCGGCGGGCCATCCATGACAAAGACCAACGAATTGCTAAAGCTGAGCAGAAAACAGCTGAGATGTGCAGTGGGAATCCTAACAGGACACTGCACACTGAATAGACACCTAACTAACATAGGTTTGAAAGATAATCCAGAATGCAGGATGTGTGGTGAGGATGAAGAAACTCCTCACCACATACTATGTGAATGCCCAGCCTTAGCGGCTGGGAGGTTCTCACACTTCGGGGGACTAACCGTAACCCCGGAAGAAATATCCAGAGCTCCCATTGACCGTATACTCTCCTTCTGGAGAGGAACGAGATTAATGGGATAACGAGACTATGGGGTACAATAAGCTCAAGCTTCAGTACAGCGGGGCTTCGGCACCACAACCCATAAGGAGAAAAAAAAAATATATCTCGGTATTTTCATTGATTCGTTCTTGAGATGGGACGAGCATGTAAAACATGTAAAAAACAAACTTGGAGGTATAATATTTAAATACTATTTATGTCGACGCATCCTTTCTTTACATCAACTGAAAATACTATATTATGCCCTAGTGGAGTCTATATTGCAGTATGGTATAGTGGGTTGGGGGGATTAAAAAAACTTCAATGGAATCCCTGGAAAAAATTCAAAAATCGATATTCCTCTAATAAACTGTATGATGAACTTAAATTATAAGATATCAGGCAATTATATACCAAGGCCGTATTAATATTCTTAACCAATAACAAAAAATATTCAAATGAACTTGACCACATATATAACACAAGAATAATAACATCTGCGCATCTAACCTTACCCAGAACCCAAAAATCAATTGGACAGAGATCTTTTATATATATTGGGACAAGATTATACAATGGTATGCCAGGGTTTCTCAAAGTCTTAAACAAGAAACGTCTATTTAAAACGAGATTAAAAAAATGGATTCTCTCAAATAGTCGACACTTTTTTCGTAATATTATTGACCCACACTTAAATAATTTTGTCCTACACTGCTGATAATAATGAATTATTATATGTACATGTGTGTGTGTTGCACACGTTTGTATGTATTTTATGTAAATAATCCGTATTTAGGTTAAGTAATATGATTCATACACCTCTTCATAGTTGGTTTTATAATTTTATAGTTGTTTATGTTATGATAATATGTTAATGTTTTAGCAAAATATTCAATTGCCCATAGACAGATCCCTTGTAAGGACCTATATGGGCTTACTTCGTTATTTTTCGTTGTTACATCATTATCTTGCCAATAAATTATTATCTAATAACTACATCCTTTAAACAAAATAAAATCGGTAAAATCTAACACAGGAATATTGTACTGTCGTGCGCAAAAAATGGGACAAGTCTTATAACGTATTTTTGCTAAAATCTAGTTGTGTACATCTAACTTTAATTTTTATGACATTGTCAGTTATTTGTCAAAATTCATTGCAAGCGTGCAAATGGAGACAGATTTACATTAGAAAAAAATAGTTGCCGTATTTTTTTTTCTGCTCACGACAGTACCTACTAATGCAGGACCTAATTAATATTAAGTAACACAGGCGACTGCCCACATCCGTCAGTTTCGATTCATTTCTCCACCACTCTTATTTCGTGGCGCGCTTTGTCGCAGGACAGCCAAATTAAAGAAAATTATGTCTACCTTTTCACTATCAGACTTCCGACCAATTTTCCGACTATATTGAATATGTTTTACAATACTGAATTTTGTTATTTTATTTTTAACTCTAGGCATATATTAGATAATAATCAGTTTAGTAACACAACGAAAAGAATGTCCAATAATTGTCCTCCTTCCATACTGGAGCACATATATTCCATGAATATATTATCAAGTTGATATTATTTTTAGCTAATAAACTACTGTATTTATCCATAATTTGATTAAAAACGTCACTCAATCAGTGTTCCGTTCGAATTTTATTATCAAATTCGCATCGCTGGATGCTCCGAGTTTAATTTGGCCATCTGAAATTGTCGTTTTTTCAATTTTTTTCCACAATATAGAATTTATAATTCCATTTGAATTCAATGTAGTTTTAACTCCATTTAAACAGTGTATTGTATCGAGTGCTTGAAACATTGCTTTTAATGAATTTTAATTTCATTTTCACTCTTGACTATTGTAATATAAAATTGATTTTACGTGCAGCGCTAATGGAAAAACACTGAATTATTTGAAAATTATCAATCTAGCACATCTAATATAATCATCTAACTGAGTTACAGGTCCTCTTAAGAAACTACATATTAAGGTACTTGTATACTGATAAGAGCGAATCTAACGGTGGATTTAATAAATTAAAGCGCGAGAGAGATAGAGTAAAAGGATTTGGCAACACTGTATTAAATACGATTGTCATTACTGTCATATACTAATCTGCTACAATTAATCTGGCTATATTTCGCTCGTGCCGAGCCGAATTTTCCAACTTCGATATGCAATTCACGATGAGGTTTAACTGGAAGTCTTCCTCTTTACGTCGCGACATCATACGGCCGTCCCGCTGGTATTTTTCAAAAAATATGAACGTGTTAAGATCGCATGTTTTTGTAATTTTTTCGTCTCCGAAATGCCAGCTGTTTTTTACTATTTTTTGCAGATATGTCCGAAATGTTAAGAGCTAGCTCGAAATAAAAAATTAGGTCAAACAAGTATTTTTCACTGCGAATCCTTTGCTACCATCAGAATTTTAACTTTTCTCTTCGTTACGGAGATATTTACTGAAATGTCGACGATGTAGGGCAAAAAAACGCAAATTTTGTGCTTCAAAAGTTGTCAACTTCTTAATCTTGACTCCTACGCCAAAAGACTATTCTAGCTAATTTAAATAGAATTAAATTTGCTAAAACTCTTTCTTTTATTTTTTGGATTTCGGCAAAAATTAGAGAATTAGAGTGGGCGGAAATTGGTACTTTTCTTTCTTCTGTAAAATTTCGCCATTTTGTCACCGTAATTAGTCGTTAATTAATTAAAATCGATCTCATATACGATGTCCACTTAATATCATGTATTACCTAGATACTTTATTAATTTCGGCCCTTCAAAACAAAGATTTCTGACTAAATTGTTTTTTTAAGATTTACATGCATTTTCTAGGAAAACGTAAAATTTTCTTCATTTACTCGAATATCTTGATATTCATCGATTTTTCAGAAAAAATTGTAGGCAACAAATCTAAAGAGCATTTATACTAAGTTTTAATCTTATACTTTTTAAAAATTTAAATATTCACACCATCTTCTTAATATACAACGTTGCCAATCAATTTCAACAGCTGTTTCATTTACACAAAAGTTGGTCTTAAAATTGATTAACGTTCTAATAACTTTTATACTAGACGGACGATTTTTTCAGGGTTTTAACAGAGTGTTAATAAGTAACTACTTAATGTTATATTAGTTTTTGAAGCATATTTCTCAAAAACTGTGGTAATAAGAGCAAAAATTAACTTGAGCCGATCTCTACTACGTCAAATAAGGCATCTTTGCCTAAAAAAGTCAAACTTTCCGAATCAATTACTCCGAAACTAAACGGACGATTTTATTTTTATTAAAAATTCAAGTGTAAAATCACTTTATTTATTAGTATACCAAATTACATTTAAAACTGTAAAAGTTCATTTTAGTATACAAGTACCTTAACAAGCTAAAAACGTACTCTTCGCCTGTTCACTGAACTTTTTATATAATTGTTACACATTCTGTAGGATACTTTTCTCAGTTTTTTGTAAAAAAATGTTAGTTTTAAACATTTTTAATTTTATAGTACGAACTTACTTGGTAAAAATAAAAAAAACTATACCATACCCTATTTGGGTTTCGAACCCGGGGCCCTTGGATTCCGAGTCAAAAGTGTAAGAACTACACCACCACCTTTCACGTAAAAAAATGTAAATTTTTACATTACAAGACACGAGCTAAAATCATATTTTCATGGTTATATATTACATTATGAAATATATATTTGTAAAATATATAAATATTTAGATATTAAAATGAAATATCATTTCAGATTTCTATTCAATTACAAAAACATAAAAATCAAAAATTTTTTTTTCAAATTTAAATCATTAATAATATTTTTATTTACCAATCGATTTTGTTCAAAAACAATAGGGTTCTTCCTCTGGCTAACACTAATTTATTGTCCAAATTTCAGTACAATGGGATTTTTCTTTCTTGAGTTATCGTGCTTACAAGAAACGTGACGGTCAGACAGACGGACATTTCGAAAGTTGTTCAGAATTCGTTCACTAACACAATGATATGAAATATTTTTGTCTGCGAGCGATATTTACGGTTTTAGAAATGTACCGATCAAATGCAATATTACTCTTCGTTTTCGTATTTGCGAAGAGTATAGTAATGGTGGAGAAGTGTGCATGCATAAGTATAAGAAAAAGTTATCTCTTCCTTGCCCTTCTCCCTCTCTTTTCTCCCCTTCCCCCTCACATTTGGAACACTTTAATAACTATGATGATCTTTATTTTCCTTGCAAGATAAACCCAATTATAAGACAAAACCTAAAAATAATCATAATGTGCTGAGTGTAAAAATATGAATAGACAACAGTATATGAATTATAAACACTGCAACATTTTAAAAGCTTAATTTACAAGATACTCACAGCCGCAGCTGTATCTAGTAGTTGTTTTTTGCTACATACATTCATATCACAGAAATTTTCTTATTTTGTTAACGTTGTGACATATTTGTAATGGGTGTAATGGGCTAATGAAGCTTATTTAATATGCACACGCCAGTCTTGTGTAACTTATTAATTTCAACCTGTAAGGTATTAGAATCATCGGCAAAAGTAGTTTTTTACAATTATTTTGACTGCACAAATCATTAATAAACAACAATAGCACTAGAACCTTGTGGAACACCAGAAGTGGATATGAAAACTTCCGATCTGTAACCATTATACGCGACGTATTGCTTTCTGTGTAATAACTACGACCTTGAAAGAAATATTAAAAGGACGCTAACGGCTAAACCCGAAATTCTGTAATTTATCTAATAAGAAAGTATGATCAATTTTATCGAAAGCCTTCGAGAAATCTGTGTATATCGCACCCACCTTCCAAGTTTGTTAGTTTAACAATAAACACAATAAACAATTTGCTAGTAGTAATATTACTTCGCTAGCTTCCCCGGTAGAAAATAGCTCATTTCGAGAAACAAAACAAAATGCCTCCCGTATCTATTATTCTCTTCTGCAACGAGAAGTTGGCTTTGTAAAAAAACTAAAACTGGTTACATGGAATTTCCTGATTTATCGAGACCGATCGATATCCTAGTAAAATCGCGTATTTGCTTGAAAAGCTACATGTATCGTTGTTTTGTTGCCTCATTCATCCTCAACAGTTGGGAGTCGGTGTCAAAATATTATCGTTGAATTTAAGCCGTACTACAAGCGAGGCAGGACAGAGCCCGACATGAAACATATTTCTAAGAGAATTAGGACTATCAAAATATTTTGGCTGGCTACCTGTTTAGCGTAACATGTAATATAAACATACTTACAGGGCTGATTTAGAAACACTTTACTTGACTATTTCCCTCATGTAAGAACCAATTAATATAAAAATAACCTAAAAACACCACATAAGTTGACAACTCCCAATTTCAAAGCCAAGGCTGTGTGGACAAGTTAGTCCGGGGTCCAAGCACTCAAAACTCAAGATGACCTGTTCCGACATGACGTACAAATGTTGATATAAGTAATGAAGAGAGCATTACTTGGGGCACTAGAAAACACTTGTCGGATTAATTTTTGCTCTTGCGCAACTTCAGAAATCGCAAAAAAGATGGCGGATTGATAATTACAAAATTATGTTTTACAATGGTTATTCTCCGTTAAAAAAAAACTATGTAACCTACCGATCTGATTTTTGGTATGTATACTCAAAAGATATACGTGATGCTAACTAAGCTATTGGTATTTTTGAAAAGAATATTTTCTTTGGAAAAAAATAATTAAAATCAAAAGGTTGATATTTACGTTCTAAAAATTTCGATATGCGGACAACTATGTTAAATTTATGAAATTCTTATATACAATTGCTTACCAAATATGGTACATATATTGAAAAAGTTTTTTTAAAAAAGATCCTGTCGATAACGTATACAGTTTTTTGTTTATGATTTTTTTTATGAGGCGCATAATTATGCAGCATTAAAATAAAAATAGTCTACACGAGAATCGGTACAGTGCAACAGTAAAAAGCACTATATTGATCAGTATAATTGCAAATTTGAATTACTTTATGTTAATAATAAAACAAATCGAATGAAAGTAGTAGTCGGGCGTTGCCGATTGCGGCCACTCATTTAAAAAAATAATAATCGATACAAAGTGAATTGTGTGTTCGAGCAAATTAATCAAATAGGTATTCGCAATTGGCCATGCCCGAGTACAACTTCTACTCATTTTTATATTGTTTAAGAAATAAAACATTAGTGAGAAATATTATTTTAGGTATTTAGCATATTTAATAGAAAGCAGAAAAGGGAGATATTTTAAATAAAACATTAATGTTGTATATTACGTAATTTTTGTGTATAACTATTCTTACATGTTAGTCAGAATCACTATCATTATAAAATGATGCATATTGCTTTTTCCCTTAAAAAAATTTTCAGGAAAAGCAGCACACGAGCACGCAATTGAATACCACTCACAAGAATATTTTGTGCCGCATTTTATTTTACAGTTGCACTTTTTAATTTAAGTTCAGATAAACTTTTTTTGTCGACATTATCGGTACCAGCTTGTGCAAGAGGTAATTTGAATGACGGTTCACAACTCTGTAGGGAGCGTAAATAACTTTCATTAAATTATTTTACCTTTTAATAATTTTCAAACGTATACATATAATACATTTGTAAAGTTGACGTGAATGTACATTGAAAATATTTGCAAAAAACTGATGTGGAGAGGTGTAAGATAAGATGAGTAATGGAATACATTAAGACAGCTTTTGGAATTTTTCTCTGTTTGTCTGCTTGTCTGTTTGAACGCGCATCACGCAGAAACTACTTAACCACTGAGGTTCATATAAGCTTGGAGTAACATTTAGTTCGTATTTCATCGAAATCGGCCTAGACTAAGCCAAGTTTTATGAAAATCGGTCTAGTAGAACAGGAGATACAGCTTGATCTCTACAATAAGCGTATTTGCACGGCATAAACTTTTAAGATTAAACTTCTGTAATATTCCAGAAAATTCGAGAGTACTCTGGAATATTCCAGAAAATTTGTGAGTTTTCTGAAATATTCCAGAATGGTGATTCTACCTCAAATGTCGTTTATAAAGAAGCTTTTTAGTCAATTTCAAAATTCCACGCGAACGTAACCGCGGGCATAGCTAGTAAATAATAAATATGAACCGCAAACAATAATCAATCGATTTAAACAATCAAACACAAATAGTTTTTATAATGTTAAAATGTTAAGACAAATAACTTCACACTATATACATAAGTACATACGCCTAGGAAACATAAACATACCAGCTAATTCCACTGTAAACTGTTTTCATGCGCTATATGAATTTTGGAAGAGCTGTCGCCTTTATTACACGCGTCGCATCATGCATCCATTTTAAAAATTCACAACTCGAATACTATATGCAATATCAACTTAGTTCTTGTCTTAAAAACATTTTCAATATATTGGGTATGTTTTTTAGCATAGTTTGTACACAAAAAATTTAAAATTGAAGTACTTGCTCCTATGTCGAAATTCTTACTACAATATTTTATAGTTACAGATTTCATATTTTTTTCCCAAAAAACTAAACATATTTAACCAATGCCATCGAGCCTCATCCAAGCGCTTATGTCTTTAGTGTATACTATAAAAAAATTAGATGGATAGCACTCATAGTTTCTCTTACAGGACGTGTTATGTATTAAAAAACATTTTTTTAGGAATTATCATTTCGTCTCTTTTCTTATCATTTAAGAAATTATGCAAGAGCTGATAAGAATCCGACAAGTCATTTCTGGTGTCCTATATAACCCTTTTTGCAAATCTGAAGTTGAAAAATGTACGTCATGTCGGAACAGGTTACTTGGAATTTAGAGCGATTTCGTACTATTGGACCCCAGACTGAGTTATACACAGCTTTCAATGGCTTATAATGTCTAACGTAATTACAAAATAATTTTCACAACTAAAATTAAATACAAATGGCCTACGAAGCACAAATGCACTTACGTATGGTAATCCATCATAAAATAGAAACGACACCTTATTCGGAAAATCAAATTCTGCACTAGCACTATACATTATAATTCGTTCTCTCTACTTAAATAAGCAAAACTTAACGTAATTATTAAACTTCTTAAATTAAAAATAAGGATTAAATACATAAATATATATTAATAAACACTTTAATATAATAATTCTTGAAAAATTCACTGTAGTTAAGTTAAGCTAGCGTTACTAGATGACGGTACCATGTCATGTGATGTCGGCAACCTTAGAACGTAAAAGCGAGAGATTAGTAAAATGCAATATTGTCTGGCTTTACTCCTAGTGTAATTGGTCGAAGCGTGCCCGAGAACTCTTTACAGTGAAGTCCAGTCTATGAGTTACAATACCTATGTTTAACGTATTTTGTTTTTTATTGAAATGAAATTTTATGAAATTGAAAATAAAGGTTAATCACATATAATAACAAGCTCTTCGCCGGTTTACTAAACTTTTTATATAAATTGTTACACATTCTATAGGATACTCTTCGCAGTTTTTTGTAAATAATGTTAGTTTTAGACATTTTTAATTTTATAGTATCATACCCCATGGGGTTTCGAACCTGGGACTCCCCACACTAAAAAAAAATTGTTCGAAGCAAACAAAAATTTTGTTGCGTATATACAAAGCAATTTCTTCGTTGATGTTAATAAATTTTTGTTGCTCCAAACAAAATTGTTTGAAGCAACAAATATTTATTATCATTAACCAAAAAATTGCTTTGTATATACGCAACAAAATTTTTGTTTGCTTCGAACAATTTTTTTTAGTGTGCAGTTATTGCTACATTGAATGTACTCGCAGCATTCTTGTTTAAATGGTCTGCAATAGAAGTTTATGTTATCAATAGTAACCAAAATACAGTCTAGATATAGTAGATTATTATACTTAAAAAATAACTTACATTTTTCCACTTCTGAACTTTATATCACGTGATTTTTTTTTTGTTTCAATAACAACTTAGAAAAGATAGATTAAATTAATTTATTCATAATTGTACACCTGTTATACATTATTAAATAAAATGTCTATACCTAAATTCACCCAGAAAAAAGTTACAGGACGAAATTTGAAAAAGAAAATATTAAAAATTAGCAAAAAAAGTTAAAAGTTGCAAACTTTGAAACGCTATATCTCGGTCACTATTAATCGTAAATCGTTTTTACAGTCTTATTTTAACGGGTAAAACGCCAGCTTTTTTATGCAGTAATAGTCCAGTAGAATTAGGAAAAAAAGACTGAAATTTATTGTAATTCGTTTCAGGATGCCACGTGGATTAAACGATAGTTTTATTGATTACGAACATGACCCTGAATTTGGTCCACTTTTTGACCGCCGGAACATTGTTTATTTAACGATTTATTGTTGAAAAATTAAAAAAATCGACTTTTTTAAAGATAACTCAAAGACCTTTGACGATAGGTTTTTCAGTTTGTAGATACTGTTAGAACTTTGAAAAACGGTTAATTTGAGAGATGTTTCGTTTGAAACGCTTGAAAATTTGTTTAAGTAATTGCAAAAAACCGCGAAAATTTTAGCAATTTGCAAATATTTTTCATTCTTTAACAAAAGCACCTTAGTGCTTGAAACTTTGAAGAAATATGTCTTTTATTACCCCCAAAGTTATCCCAAAAATTTCATCAAAAAATTTTAATTAGTTTAAGAGATATTCAATTTGTTTATTAAAAATATAAATAATGTAAAATGCAAATTTACCCAGTTCTCGTTGTCGTAGAGGGTTGATCTGGACATCCTTTTTTTGTTGAGACTTAAACTTTATGTTTTCATTAATGGAAAATCAAATTTGCATTATTTTCAACTTCAAAATGGCGTTTGAAAAAGTGTCACATTTTGAGGTTAAGTTTTTGGCTAATAACTTTTAAACAAATAAAGATTTTGCAATATCGTTCTCATATCTTTGTTGCTGGAGTCTTTTCACACATTTTCAAAAAAAAAAAATGACTGTAGCCTTATTAGAAGCCGAGATGATTTTTTTTTTATAAATTCGTAAAAAATTTTTTAACAAAAAATAATTGTTTATAACAAATTATTGTTTAATTAGGAAAAAATCGACATGACATTATTATTTCATCACGCTACCCCAAATTAACAAAAAAAGTCAAAATCCGAGAAACGGTAAATTTTTGGTTGACGGATTTGAACTCGTCTCGATCATTTTATGAACGTGTTACAGATATGACTCATGCTTCTCACTCTGACTCTGACGCTGATTTAAAATTAATTATTGTTATCGTTGCAAATTGAATTTTTTCCCTCAAACTCAGCTCTATTACATAGATAGACTATTAAACTAGTTGTTCGCCAAGTTTCAGCTGTTAATGTTTATTAATAAACAAATTACGAATTTATTAAAAAAAAAAATCATCTCGGCTTCTAGTAAGGCTACAGTAATTTTTTTTTTGAAAATGTGTGAAAAAACCCCAGCAACAAAGATATCAGAACGATATTGCAAAATCTTCATTTGTTTAAAAGTTATTAGCAAAAAACCTAACCTCAAAATGTGACACTTTTTCAAACGCCATTTTGAAGTTGAAAATAATGCAAATTTGATTTACCATTAATGAAAACATTAAAGTTTAAGTCTCAACAAAAAAAATGATGTCCAGATAAACCCTCTACGACAACGGGAACTGGGTTAATTTGCATTTTACATTATTCATGTTTTTAATAAACAAATTGAATATCTCTTAAACTAATTAAAATTTTTTGATGAAATTTTAGAGGTAATTTTGGGGTGATCAAAGACATATTTTGTCAAAGTTTCAAGCACTAAAGTGCTTTTGTTAAAGAATGAAAAATATTTGCAAATTGCGAAAATTTTCACGGTTTTTTGCAATTATTTAAACAAATTTTCAAGCGTTTTAAACGAAACACATCTCAAATTAACCATTTTTCAAAGTTCTAACAGTATCTACAAATTGAAAAACCTATCGTCAAAGGTCTTTGAGTAATCTTTAAAAAAGTCGATTTTTTGGAATTTTTCAACAATAAATCGTTAAATAAACAATGTTCCGGCGGTCAAAAAGTGGACCAAATTTAGGGTCATGTTCGTAATCAATAAAACTATCGTTCAATCCACGTGGCATCCTGAAACGAATTACAATATGCATATTTGCTAATTCCACTGGCCTATAATGTCTATGCCTAAATGTACCCGAAAAAACTTACAGGCTAAAATAAAAAAAAATCAAAAATTGAATTCTGAAGGTGCCATTTCGATTGGAAATTTAATTCTCTACAACTTTTCTCATTATAGGAAAAATGCATAGTTTTCGAGCAAAACTCAAAAATGTGAAAAGTGGACCTTTTTACTTCGATCTCAAAAACGCCCCCTTTAAATGGTAACACTCCGTGGTTTTCTCATATTTTGGGGTCAATTGAGCATAAGAAACAATAAAAACTCTGTAACGTTTTAGTTCCTTTTTTTTTGGTCATAGACAATAGCCTATTAGGGAACTTTGTCAATGGGAATTATTTTTTTGAACAATGAAGTCTCTTTTTTACCCCCTCTCCACCATCCCTTCATCCTCATTCTCCTCTCTCACCTCTCTATATTTCTCTCTCTATCAACGTCCCCCCTATCACCTTTCTTCCTCTACCTCCATTCTCCTTTTCCCTCTCGTTTGTCTTCTTTCTTTTTTCCTCTTTCCCCCTTCTCTATAACTAGTTTTAAGCTACAGTGATATAGCATTTGCCATACGTCACTGTGTCATAGAGCTAATGAGACACAACCCTCAATCAAACGCCTCCCTTACCTAATCGAATAAAAGTATAGATTATATCGAGTACTTTAGGTGGCTCAACGATATTACACGTAATTGTATTGTTTCAGATCAAGACGGCGCTGAGCCGTGCGGCAACTCCGTCTCGGTCCACAACCTAATCAGGCTGGCGGCGTATTTGGACAGGCAGGATCTGCGAGATAAGGCCGGAAAGACCCTCACGGCCTTCTCTGAGAGGCTCAAGTCGATTCCGGTCGCCTTGCCGGAGATGACGTCGGCCCTTATGTTTTATCATAACTCGCCAACGCAGGTGAGTCGAAATGGTGGTGTATTTATTATAAATTTAGGTAGTTCGGGGTTGGGCGGGTGGTGATTGTGGCAGGCAATGTTAATTTGAAAATTAATTATGTTTATCGTGTTGCCAGTTTTCTGCTGATGCTCCGCGGAGAACAATACATTGCTTTTATATAAGATGTGTGAAGTATACGTAAAAATATTTTGCACGATAATATATTGGCCCAAGAGAAGCAAAAAAAAAGTCTTAAGTAATTTTTGCTGTACTTCAACGTTTTGCTAAAATTAATTTATTATACACGTTGCATCGATAATGAGAAATAAAAAACATAATAAAAACATCATCATAATAAGGACACCTCCGTTGTCGACACCGGCGGCTCAAAGAGACATTTCATGTGTTTTTCATCCTTACGTTGTTTAGCTTACCAATCATACAGTATTGTGAATGTGTTATATTTATCTAGTTTTAAGGTAAATTTATAGAAAAAGTAATAAAATTGGATGTGATGAATTAAATGTTAATTGAAATTAAATTAATCGTTATTTATTTAATTACCACAGGGTTACCCAAATTTTCATTATAATGAACAAAAAATAATTCTCATCGTTAAAATACGTGTTTTGCAGACACTATAAATTACTGACGTCAGTGACATTTCTTAATGAAGGTACAGGGAGCTTCAAAAACCGACCTGGACGCCCTACTTTTGTTTTAATAAAACCTGTGAAATAATTGTGATCTTTCTGAAAAAGTGTTAAAAAGGCAGTGAGTAATTTAACGTTAAATGTCAATTAGTGTTTTCAATTAAAAACTGATTAAACAAAGTAAAAGTAAAACTTATTATTTTAAATGATAGAGTTGCAACACTTGTCAGTGACATGACAAGTGAACGCGATATCCTCGTCTGTTCTGTCTTCTGTTTATAGTTGCACTGTCTATACTGAAAACGTTGCATATGTCTAATTCATTTTAAATACAATAAAATAGGTTTGAGTTAGAAATTTTGACATATAAAATGACACTTCAAAACTGACGTAAGTGTCAAAACGTCCAACTTTTCATAACTAATTTTACCTAACTGCCCAAGTAACAATTTAAATGCTATGTGGACTTGAATAAGTTTTGTAATAGCTTTATTGAGGATGTACGTTTGCTAAATGGCTTTATAGCGGTAGTATCGCAGGCTAACAAGTCTTTCAGCCTAAGTAGTTTTATTAAGAGTTGTAACAACCTCCTGGAGGCTGAGTGTCAGTACCATTTAGCATTTGTTTTAAATCGAGTCTGTTGACACTTGTAAAGGTTTTATGGTGTGGTCAGCACTACCATGTTAAAATCATTTGGCCTAGGAAACTAATTTACCTCAGAGACAGCGTTCATAAAACCAGTATGCCTAAGAGTTTTAAAGGGGCACCTGAATATACTAATCATAAAACTGCTATAAAGCTGTATTGGCTTGTGTAATGCCAAATGTAACATAAGAACCATTTAGTCTGGACAAATTCCTTCATAAAACCGCAAAAGTTGCAGTTTGACAGATGGATAAATAGATTTTACTTATTTTAGGTTAATTTTTAATTACTTTTGTGTGAAGTACCTCAAGAAATTAAATATGGAGACGAATTTTTCACAAACGCGGATGAAAATAAAAAAAGTGGTTACTTTAAACAATTACAGCCACATCACACATTTGACTAATCAAAATAATCAAATAAACGTGAGCGGTTATCTTCTTCTTCTTATTTATATCTTTTTGCTCTTTTATTCACATTCCAGTGCAGTTCACTGCATCTGGATATAAGGGCATATAGCTGACCTTTTCAGAGCAATCACAGCACAGCTAAGGTAAGGAAAAATTAATTAACAAGTGTGAGGTTATATGTAAATAAACGCCAAAAAAAAAGTCAAATATCTTTGGGCGATAGGTTTTATGGTGGTTGTGAATAAATCCAACAAATCTTAATAATATAGGTCAAATGGTGTTAGACAAGATCAATTGGTATTAGACAATACCAAATGGACTTACATACATGTAAAAAGACTTAAATTGGTTGTAATTAGTAGAAAATGCTCTTGTACGAGCGCATTGTGAAATCTTAGGATCAAATACTCTTATTGTGGTATTGCCGGCAACCAACAGGTTTTAATAAAAAAAATCGTAATTTTTCTACAAAAATATTGCCATTTTTCTACAAAAATATCTTTGTAAACAAAAGCTGTCATGTTGAAATTATTCAAACGAACAATTACTTAGTTGCAATGGGTATAGCCGGATAAGCATAGTGATAACCCCTACGGTTGGGCCAGTTAGTAGTATCGCTTAACTCCTCGGAAACCAACGGAATTTGGCTCATAATCAATAAAAGACTTATAAGTTCTGCTACTAACATGTTGCGACCTCACTTCTACTTTAATTATATTATTATTGTCTTTAACATAAACCATAATAACTGATACGATCCAGTGAATAAAATTTTCAAGTCGTTCTGTCATTTCTGGGAAATCAAGGAGGTATGAGGATTTCAACTGTTGAAATGGAACCTTTTGCCTAGTCCAATGTTTCATCTCGATCTCTAAAGTTAAAGTATTCTTCACAGTTTGCTGCGATATCATTTGGAAAATAATGTTTTCGGAAAGACTAACATCTGAAAGGCGTTTTGTTTTCCAAATCTATTAATTAAAAACAAGCTATCCGGAAGTATGCACGGACTCTAGGAACCAATTTGTTATCCCACTGCTGATGAAGTAGTCGGTACTTCTGTCCAATTACACCGTGAGTTGCCTCAGCGATCCAGCGAACCTTTGTTACTCGGCGTGAGTCATTGGATTCAGCAGTGGTCAGCTGACTACGTTTGCCTTTAAGAGCAGGCATAAGTACTTTATAACCTCGTTGTTCCAAATGGTCCTTTACATCGCGAATGCCTCGATCGACGATACAAATATCACCTTCCTTTAGAGGATTTTGCAACTCTTTCGGATCTTGCAAGACAATTTTTATGATATCCGCATTATTCTGCGTTGCGTGAAAAGGTTCGGGCATTTCGACAATATAGCCGTTTGTGGTGCAAGTCATTGTCGAAATGCTCGGACCTTTTCACCCAACGCAGAATGATGCGGATGAAAATATAAAGTACTTATGGCTGCTCTTAAAGGCAGACGTAGTCAGCTGACCACAGCCGAATCCAATAACTCACGCTGAGTAACAAAAGTTCGCTGGGTCGCTGAAGCAATTCACAGTGTAATCGGACAGAAGTACCGATTACTTCATCAGTAGTTGGATAAAAAATTGCTTCTTAGAATCCGTGCATACTTTCGGATAGCTTGTTTTTTAATTAATAGATTTGGAAAACAAAACGCCTTTCAGATGTTAGTCTTTCCGAAAACATTATTTTCCAAATGACATCGCAGCAAACTGTGAAGAATACTTTAACTTTAGAGATCGAGATGAAACATTGGACTAGGCAAAAGGTCCCATTTCAACAGTTGAAATCCTCATACCTCCTTGATTTCCCAGAAATGACACAGAACGACTTGAAAATTTTATTCACTGGATCGTATCAGTTATTATGGTTTTTGTTGAAGACAATAATAATATAATTAAAGTAGAAGTGAGGTCGCCACATGTTAGTAGCAGAACTTACAAGTGTTTTATTGATTATGAGCCAAATTCCGTTGGTTTCCGAGGAGTTAGGCGATACTACTGCGAGTGTGCAAATGGTAGACGCCCAGTCGGGTGCTGTTCACACATAACTGCAATAATTTATTATTTATCTCACGCTCGATATATTTCCAAAATTGTAAAACCTGCAGAAATGCTAAGTAAACTTTTTGATGTTACAAATTACAATATATTCAAGAATAAAGATTAAGAGCCCAAACATCTCAAAATCGAAATTTAATTTTTTACACCATGGCCCACCACTTTAAAAAATGTGAAAAAATTACAAACCAACAAGCATATGAAGTAGTTATTACTGTAAAAAAATAAAGGTAGTCACTTGATAAAATCCTAAAAAAAAAATTTCAAAATTTCAATTATTATTAAGCCAAAAAATCTGAAAAAAAATCCTGACATGCACCCTTAAGACTGTATGGACCCTGATTTTTTTTCAGAATTTTCAATGCAACAGGAAAAGCGAAATTAAATAGAAACTGAAAATCATGTCTCCCTCTATAACTGGCCCAACCGTAGGGGTACGGATTTAAAACTCGGCAGAAATTGTTTATTAATAGAGAGCTAACAAGCCATGTATGCAGTCTAATTTGGCTCAGGGGCATTTTTCACTATGCTTATCCGGCTATACCCTTTTGCAACAATTTATGGGTATAAGGACTAAAATCATGATTAGTATTACTAACGTGTGATTTAAGTTGATGTCAACAAAAAATAAACCTTTTTTTAAAAAATGAATTTTAAAATATTTTTTAAAATTTTCAATATTTTTCAAGGGCCTCCGTATTTTTCGACCTACTAGTTGTGATATCATCAGTACAATTTAATGCGCAGCTAAATTTTCACTCAAGCTGAGTACCTACTGAACTTGATAATTTTAACCAGTATACAGAGAGACCAGCTGAAAGCTGAACAACAGCAAATGCTTATTATAATATCCATTACCAACACGCGATTAATTTGCCAACATTGCCAACTTAGTTTTAATATGATGGCAAGCATAAAACCTTTTTATTAAAAATAACCATATTAACAGAGCAAATAGCTTTTTTAACCGCAGTTCTAAAGCATTTTAGTTTTATGATGACTTTACGAAGTGGTTTTATAATAGTTTAAACAACGGTTTGTAGATAGTCCCTTAAGGCCAAAATTATGCTTTTAGAACTTATTGTTGGTTTTATGAATAGATTTATTTATTTAGTCTTCAGAACGTTATAAAGGCTGTTTAGAATAAAACCAATTGGTTTTAAAATAACTTTTAAAAAAGGCCCTCAGAACTCTTTTAAGAATGGTTCCTCTTAGCTTTATACAAGCTTTATAAAGGTTTAATAACGTTTGTCAAAGATATATAGTTTTATCAGAAGTTTTATTAAATAGACTTCAAGAGGTTCCGAAGATCACGATAAAATTTAAATTGTTACTTGGGTGGTGAGAAAAAGTTCGTTATATCATCAATTAAGAACAATAAACAACTCTCAAGAAGAAAAAGAAACAATGTTTATTCAACACAAAATTGAATACTGAGTCCATAAAGTGGAAGCTTTTAAATTCTTCTTTCCTTCAAATTATGCTAACAAAACTTTTTCATTAACACGATTTACCTTATGCTGTCTAATTTTGCTGTCAAGTTTTGTCCGATTCTTTTATTTTGAAGCACGTTACTATCTATAGAGTGTGAAAGAAAAGTGTATTTTTTTACCAAACTTCCACAAAAATTATTTTATATTTCTTTGATGCGCATTTTTTAGTCACTAGTTTATGGGAAAAAAAGCAGTTTCTCAAATTTTTGATATCTCTCTTATTTTATAAGATACCGATTTTTTTCTAACGAGAAGAGGTTCGGCAAAATTTCCAGGTTGGGGGTAGCTCGTCTCCTGGCGTCGATGATAGGCCCTGGTAGCGGAAATAGGCCGACGTTAAATGAATAAAAATTAAAACAATATTTGATTATTTGATTATCTAAAATCACCTTTAATATAATAATAGTTATTATTGTTATGCGTCAGAAAAAAAAATTTTCTCGTGGAAAACCTGGAAAATTCAGGGAATTTTTTTCAATTAAGTCTGAATGATGAATAAAAAAAAACAATAACCACAAAAGATATCAAGGAAGCTCCTGGGGGCAATTAATGACAAAGCTTAATATTAAATATGTGTTTTATGTATTTAATTGATTCATTCGTGAAATATTCTCCCCAAATACCACTCGTGCTTTTATATTTTATGTACAAATTTCTCGAGCTGAGTTGCCAAAAGTAATATAATTTGTGTAAATTGATAATTGATTATCAATGTTAAATCCACCGCGCTAAAGCATTCGAGATTTAATCAGATAATAAACTGTCAATTTAAACTTTTTTTATTCTAAGCAACTATGCTCTCGAAAACATTTTTCGATAAAATTCTAAGCACTCCTGATAATACCACTCGGGGTAAATGAAGCTGAATAGTGAATATCCCACAACGTTCACTAAAAAAAATATGTTTGTAATATTAATGAATCGGTTTGTCGGCTGAAAACACAGGCACACAAAAAAAGTACATTTTTTGAGGTTTCACATATACAGTGTGTCTCAGGTAGATGTAACAAGAGGTGTAATGGACCAAAAATTTTGGAATGTTGGAATGGTATTTGGGGATTGAGTCCTGTTTGTTGTAAAACTAAAGTATACCAAAAATGACTTGATTTGGTGTTCTACAGGGTGTTTTATAAGCAAAGTTGTAAAAATCACCACGAATAAAGTACTTTTATTTTTCAAAATATGAAAAAATTCCACAAAGAAAAGTTATTTAGAATGCAATTTTATACCTCTATACCAAATTTCAGGAATATAAAATTTATTTTTTTAAACTTTCCATTTTTTGCGAATTAAGAGTTGAATTCAAATTTAAAGTTGTGTAGGAACAAATGTTAATCGTCTCAAAAAGTAGGCTATTGGTAAATAAAACATTGAATATACGAGATGTAAAAAGGTATAATGTTAATCGAACTAATTGTAAAACAAGAAACAATTACTAACAGAAGATTAATGAGGTTTAAAAATTATAATAAGTAATAACTGTCAAAAACATAACAGATTCACAAACAAATTAATTATCGACCAATACAAAACAATGTTTACAATTTTTTTATTATTCGACGTGGCTACCACCCACATCCACACACATTTTGATCCTTCGCCTGAAGTCCTTAAAACTGTTTCGAATATGATCTAACGGTATGGAGTTTACGGCATTTGTAATTCTCTGCTTCAATACTGCTACATCGTTAGGAAATGGTTCAGCGTAAACCAACTGCTTGAGGCGACCCCATAAAAAGAAATTCAATATTGATAGGTCTGGGGATCTCGCCGGCCACTTGATCGGTCCATTCCTGGCAATCCAATTTTCTCCAAAATTTAAATTCAACCACCGATTAACCATTTCTGTGAAGTGGCCAGGGCAACCATCATGTTGAGAATGAACTAAAGGCATATCTCTTAAAATATTTAAATGTTCTTCAGAAAATCTTTCAAGAAGCTGTAAATAAGTGTGCTGGTTTAACCTTCCCTCAATGAAATGAGGTCCAATAACTCCAACGTGATAAGAAACGGCACACCACACATTCACTTTTTTATAATATTGTCTTCTACAATGAATTCTAAAATTTGGATTTTCAGAAGCCCAAAACCGACAATTCTGAGATGAAACAACACCATTGGTTGTAAATGTGGATTCATCTGAGAAAATTATGGAATGATGAAGAAATCTCTCTTCCATGATTTTTTCTCCAATGGTCAAACAAAAATCCAACCTACGGCCGTCATCTCCCTCCCGTATGTTTTCAATTTGCTTTATATGCCCTAATTTTCTTTGCCTTGTAAATTCTTTGGAGTTCAGACTTGCTAATATTAATAAGAGCTGATCTCTCTCTTAGTGGCATCCTAGGATTTTCTATAACAGAGGCATGAGCTATAATAGCCCCAACATTGTCTTCATCATATGCTTTTATTTTTCTTTTCATGTTAAGAACACTACCAGTAGCCAGAAACTTTTTAATTATTCTCATAGCCTGAGTACGTGACAAAGCAGTGTTTGGAAATTTCAAATTAAATTGGCTTACCACTTCTCTTAGCGAGTTTTCACCGCCAATTTCGTAGCATTGCACAATATAAATTTCACGCACTGTGAGTACCATTTTCACTTAATTTTTTATGCTTGGTTCGTTAATTTGAAACAGAAATTAAGGATAATATTGACTACGTTTGACAGATTATGTCAATAATAAATGATAAATGTGTATCCACTGCTTTTCTCATAGCCTACTTTTAGCTTCTACATAACTTTAAGTATTAATTCACAAAAAATAATTTCTATGTAGTTTTAATTGAATGGTTCAAAATAAAATACTAATTTATTGAAAAAATGGGAAGTTTCAAAAAAATAATTTTATATTCCTGAAATTTGGTATAGAGGTATAAAATTGCAACTTTTCTCAGTGGAATTTTTTCATATTTTGAAAAATAAAGGTACTTTATTAGTGGTGATTTTTACAACTTTGCTTATAAAACACCCTCTAGAACACCAAATCAAGGCATTTTTGGTATACTTTAGTTTTACAACAAGCAGGACTCAATTCCTAAATACCATTCCAAAATTTTTGGTCCATTACACCTCTTGTTACATCTATCCTGGGACACACTGTATACGTGAAACCTCAGAAAATTGACTTTTTTTTCTGTATGTGAAATTAACGAATCCGTTTATTGATATAATGTACGTTTACATAGTATTAATAAATATGAACATTGTATTAATGTACGTAAATTATATCAATAAAAAAAAAATCATAAATTCTCAGCTAATGAACCTTTGTTTGATTAACATTACGAACATATTCTTTTCAGTGTTAATGGCAGTGAAATGTATTCCAAAGCAACTTGTATACACATCAGCGCTTAATGCTCCCCACACTCAGCTTGTGTCTCTTTTCGTTCCAGGTCTTCATCGCCGGCCAGACCGAGGACAACCACACTCAAGCCCTCCTGGACGTGGTCCGTGCCCGTTTTCTCCCGGGTCGCATCCTGGCCGTTGCCGACGGCCCCGGGGGACGGGCCGGGCTGCTTTACCGCCGCCACGAGACCCTCTCGCGGTTGAGGCCCGTCCACGGCAAGCCGGCCGCCTACGTGTGCAGGAATTTCGCCTGCTCCTTACCAGTGACGGAGCCTGATGAGCTGGCCACGTCGTTGGACGACGGGAACGGTTTGAGAAGGGCAGATCAGGACGAGGATGATTCGTAATGTTTTCGTTTTAGGCGGAAGCTAAGTTTATGTCTATAGTCGAATAAAACTAAGCATCAAAATTGCGATTTGAACGGTTGTTTAAGGATTTTTTTGCCGAAATGCAATCTGTGTGTTATCAGAAAGTTATTGTTGAGCAAGTACATATGAGAGGGTGTATTTAAACCGGGGGTTACACAACAAAGCAAAAACGCGACAACGCCGATGGGAGTCGGCTGTCAATCTTCCAATTTTAACAAAAACCTAACCTAATAATTATTTTATTAATAGTTTTGACCTTCGAGAATATAGGGGAAAATAAAGGTCGCCAAACAGCTGTTTGTTCGGGCTACAACTGTAAACAAGCAAATTATTAATCCCCGATTCCTTGGCTGGTGCAAAATAATGATCTCATCCCCGTAGGGGATCCTTTCTAATATGACGTTTAGCATCATTTACGTATTGTTTTCTTTCGTTTTTTATTGTGTTTTGTGGGGTTTTAATTTTGAAAAACGAGTTTTTGTTTCGTTTTTTTAATATCTCGGGTTCATTGGATATGATTTGATCTTAAAAAATAAATGATCAACGAAACTACATAGTACATAGGTCCAAGTCCGACGTGGCATTTTGTTTTTTGCAAAAAAAATTAAAACCACGAAAATTTCTAATTTTACGTAAACTAAAATTATACATCTTTTTTAATGAAACTTGGTGCAATTATAGGTATTTTTATTTTATTTTAATTGCTATCAGTGACACAATTTTACCAAATATTAGTCCTATTTATCCTATTTATAGGTGTAATAAAAATACTAAAAATATCGAAAAAAAATTACATTTTTTGAACAGCTGGTCTAATTTAAATAATAAAAAAAATGTTCTACATATAATTAGGGCACACTTATTAAAACACCGAGAAAGGTCTTTAATTACAGGAACATCGGCTTTTTTTATATTGTGACTAGAATAGTAAACAAATGATATTTTTTTATTATGGATATTTGAGAAAACTTCATTCTTGATAAAAGTTAGTGCTTCATGCCATAACCAGTTTAGACACATTTGATTGAGCTATTTATACAGTGTGAGCCAGTTAAAATGGAACCACCTGTATAACTTTTATTTTTTATCCGACTTGAACCAAATTTTACCAAAAGATAAAACAAATCAGTATCTACTCATGGCCAAAACAACATTCGCCTCTTACAAATGCAAAGCCTCCTGCTGCGGTACCAAAATAAATGAAAAAAATAAAGAAATCATATTAGGCATTTTTTTATCGAAAAACTGTATTTATGAAAGTTGTGCAGAATTGTTCAAAAACCTAGATTCCAAAATTTCAGCAATATTAAAAAATATTGAAATTTTGTTTAAGACAATATCCGAGTCCGAAAGTATAATTTTAATTGTTTTTTTTTTCTTTAGAAAATTGTGCTATGACAATTTTGTTTGAAATTAAACGCAAGCTGTCATGTAGCTGTCAAAGGTTTTGTATTTTTTTAAATTTTGTCGAAAAATTCAATATTTTTTAATATTGCTGAAATTTTGGACTCTAGGTTTTTGGATAATTCTGAACAACTTTCATTAATAGTTTTCTGATAAAAAAATGCCTCATATGATTTCTTTATTTTTTCCATTTATTTTGGTACCGCAGGTGGCTTTGCATTTGTAAGAGGCGAATGTTTTTTTGACCATGAGTAGATCCTGTTTTGTTCTATATTTTGGTAAAATTTGGTTCAAATCGGACAAAAAATAAAAAAAGTTATAAAGGTGTTTCCATTTTAAATGGATCGCACTGTATATGGTGCGATAAAATTGACATTTTTTATTCAGAAAATCAAAAATTTACGAATATCAAAAAAACTCATATACATTAAAATACTGTTAAACACCAAGTTTCGAAAACGAATATCTTCACACGAGTAAGACATCAGTTTTTAAGACAGTAAGACCCACAAGTCGAATGAGTGTGAAAAGATGTTTTCAAACGTGTTATTTATAATATTTTTTCTACGACTGCAAGGAAAACAAACAATCTCATAAGTAAACAGATCAACCATTTTTAATAAACTTCTTTAAAAGTGATGTGTTTTGAAGACTTCAAAACTGATGTTTAGTTTTTAAATAAGTCGGTTCAAAAAATACAAATAAAAGGTGTCAGTTCTGTTTTCGATAGGACTGTGTGAAAAACATGACAGTACTGTGTAAAAAAACACGACAATACTGTGTAAGAAACATGACAGTACTGTGTTTTTTGGATTTTTACACACATCGTGTGAAAAAAGACAGTTTCGAGTCATGGTTACTCTGCCTTATTTGTCGTTTTCGAAGGCAGTCTTAGAAAAAAGATATTTCAGCTTCTAAGTAATGTAGAAGGGTCTATTTTTTTAAATTGTTCGTTATTTGAAGTACTTTCAATAAATGAGAAACGTTTTCAACTAAAAAAATTGGTTACAAAAAAAAATGCATGAAATACTACTTCAAAATAATAAATAAAATATTATTATAATTATTGTAAAGTTACGTTCAAAAACCTACGCTTTAAAAAAATCTTAGTGTGACCAAATGGGTAATTTTATAAAGTTTTAGAAAAAAAATGTACATATTTTTGTTTGAAATTTGCCATAATGTTATCCCATAACCCCTGAGACTTATAATTTCACAATTTTTATTAAAAAATGTTTATTATTCTTTTAGCGATGTTACTAAAGAAATAATAAATATTTTTTAATCAAACTTTTGAAATTGTAAGTCTTACTGAATACCTACTACTATGGCAAATTTCAAACAGAAATTATGTATTATTTTCTCTATAAACGAGACTATGTAAAATTAGAAATTCTTTCGCGGTTTATATAGTTGTTTCCAAAAAACAAAATAGCAGATCGAACTTGAACTCATATAGTTTTTTAATAGTTTATTCACATCTTGTTTTTTTAGCGTGATCCAATGAACAAAACCCGAAAAAAAAACGAAACAAAAATACGTTTTTTCATAATTGACCTTAATTTCTAAACATCGCTCAGATCCCAGATTAGACATTGTTTTACTATAACTTCCTGGTACCATATAAATTGCATTTCCACAAAAAAATTAACCCCTATTCCCCCCAAACAATCGATTTAAAAAGCACAATTTTATTCGACTATTATTGGTTTATTTGTGCTTCATAAGCATGTTAGCGTAGAAAATTGACTCGTGATTCCTGTTGATTCCTGTTTTAAATTTTATGCCGTGCATTAAATGGCCGACGCAACGGCAACTGTTTGTATATAGAGGTTATGTGTTAATTTATTGTTAAAGGATTGAAATTTTCGAATTTGCTTTATTTTATTTTACTCTCAAAGAGCAATATTTTTTATATTGAGCTGAATGTAAAGTTCAGAAAAATATTTAGAATATTTATTGCCTTTATCGTCAATATGTATATTTTGAAAAGGGCTGTTTTTGTTATAGCCATTCGACGATCTGTTTGAGATGCAAAAAAATTGTTCATATTAATATTATACACTGTATATAAGGTACGTATACCGGGTGTCCATGATGTAAGAGCCATAGCTTCTTAATTTCGATGGGAACATTTAATTTTGGCGTTTTGATGATTGCAAAAACTTATGTTTTGACACTGCCGTGACTGTGATCAAGGGCAAGTAGCAAACAGGCAGGGTTTGAAAATTAAGGAAAAACTCGAGAAAAAATAAATATACAGTGTTTTCGAAAAGCTAGTGCAAGAATGTTAAGGTTATAGAATGTTAGGTTATGCAGTGTGTCCCAGGATAGATGTAACCAGAGGTGTAATGGACCAAAAATTTTGGAATTTTGGAATGGTATTTGGGGATTGAGTCCTGCTTGTTGTAAAACTAAAGTATACCAAAAATAACTTTATTTGGTGTTCTACAGAGTGTTTTATAAGCAAAGTTGTAAAAATCACCACTAATAAAGTACCTTTTTCTGAAATCGATCGGCAATGTCTACATTTTCGGCGCGATTTCAGATCGAAAAATGCACAATTCCAGTATTTTAGTCCGTTGCTAAGAAACTATCAGAAAACAGACCTGAAAAGATCCGTTGCCAAGCAACGATCAACATTCCCGTACGGTTTTTTATGTATATTTTAGACAGTAAATAAATACACGTAGACAAATCAACTCACATTAAAATTGCATTTATTAGTAAGCAGTTAGATTGTAATGAAGAAATGTTATGCATTAATACAAATTCCTTAAGTTATAATAATATTCATTGTGATTTTAGAAAAAATAGTATGTGTACTTCGGTGTGAAAGCACATTCTCGAACTTCGATGCATCGTCGTCCGGGAATGTATTGCTTTCACACCTAAATACACAATATACTGTTATTTTTCAAAATATGAAAAAATTCCACTAAGAAATGTTATTTAGAATGCAATTTTATACCTCTATACCAAATTTCAGGAATATAAAATTATTTTTTTGAAACTTCCCATTTTTTGGGAATTAAGAGTTGAATTTATATTTAAAGTTGTGTTCGATTAACATTATACCTTCTTACATCTCGTATATTCAATTTTTTATTTACCAATAGCCTACTTTTTGAGATGATTAACATTTGCTCCTACACAACTTTAAATATGCAAAAAATGGGAAATTTCAAAATAATAATTTTATATTCTTGAAATTTGGTATAGAGGTATAAAATTGCATTCTAAATAACTTTTCTTAGTGGAATTTTTTCATATTTTGAAAAATAAAGGTACTTTATTAGAGGTGATTTTTCCAACTTTGCTTATAAAACACCCTGTAGAACACCAAATTAAGTCATTTTTGGTATACCTACTTTAGTTTTACAACAAGCAGGACTCAATCCCCAAATACCATTCCAAAATTCCAAAATTTTTGGTCCATTACACCTCTTGTTACATCTATCCTGGGACACACTGTATATGTTAGGTTAACTTTTATCAAAATATATACCGGGTGTAACAGGATTATGGTACCCCCCCCCCCCCCCCTTTTCTTTCTTAGGTTTGAAGATAATCGATTGAAATTTGGGATATCCTATATACATAATAAGCAGCACTTTTTGAATACAAGTGATTTTTTTTTCACTTCCGGTTTCGCCATAATCCTGTTACACCCGGTATAGTACAACTTTGCAATTACAGTTCTACAATAGTTTAGAACCATTGTGCTCGAATAGTTAACAGTGAGGTAATTCTAAGGTTCAACTAACTCTTTGACATCTAATCTACTTGACATCTGTCACTTTGACATTTAATTTGACATCTGTCACTTTGACATTTAATTGATTTGACATCTGTCACTTTGACGTCTAATTGACGTGACAGCAATCACTTTGAACAAAGCGAGACGTCTTAAAAATAGTGATAGCTTAACCCCACAAACAACACCAGCATATGATAGAGGTTGTTTTTATACGTAATCACAGATTCGGACGTCTCGTTTGTGGGACATATCGGTCAAATCTCAATAATAAGTCAGTATTACGTTACTCAGATTAGGTCAGATCTCTACTCTGAGTTCTAAACAACGCACTATCTAACTATATTTTAACGTGACACGCTGCCACTTAGATCTAAAGTAACAAATATAAAAACTTACCAGGTTTTAAAATGTTTCTCATTGAGAATAATGGCAATAAAGTGACGTATAGTAGTCTCTTCGACACCCGGTATATTATTAGTAAGGTCGATATTATTGCAGATAGGATTAGTCTTAGGTAATGTTTAACAAAATAGAAATTTACTTTCAAAAATACTTGTCTCTAAAGGATGAGAATGGGATATTATTGTTCTGAGATGAACTGGTTTTTTCTTCTACATTAGAAATCTTTTCTAGTTTGTTAAGGAAAGGAACAAAAAGTGATAAATGAGCATTAGGCACACATGGTGTAGTCATGATTGTTAAATGATGTATTTTTTGTTTCAAAATTTGTTTTCTAGTCATATTGTTTGAATATTAAAGTACCTATACCCTATTTACAGTAGTTTTATTTGCATTCCCTTAAATTTTGCTGTTTCCAGTCTAGAATGCCGTTCATATTTATATCAGATTGGGACACAAGTGACAACGATGAATTTCAAATTTGGGACAGGGCAGGATTTAGGGATGACAGGGTCCTGGGGCACTATCGGGTGGGGGCCCATTCAAGGGCAGTGAAATAGAGAAAATTTTGTTTCTTCTTGGGAAGAAAATAGCAAAAAAATTTTTCTCGAAAATGAAAATTAATGAGCGGGTGGGGGGGGGGCATATTAGAAAAAAAAATGTCTTGTGGGGGCCCCGTCATAAATCCGACTCTGATTTGAGATACTAACTGCCAAATGGAATTTTAGAAGACTAAAAAAGGTAAGCAAAGGCATAATAAATCTTTTATCAATAAAGCACCTGATACAGATTGTCTCATTGTCGGACATTTAAAATACTAATTAATGCGTACGGCTATAATTTATCTAAAAAGTGGCGCAATTCTGTACTATCCACAGAAAGACTTTTTGACTGCAAACTTTTTTGTGGACTGTGAAATTTACTTTTTATGTACGTCATCTGGGCGTTTAAGCACCAATAAAATGTAAATGATCCTCTTGGGTCCTATTTACCAAGTAAATGAAATGCTAACAGTCCTAATTGTTATTTGCTCTCATTAAACTTAAAAATTACGTGTAAATTGTAGTAATGTTGAGGGCTTGCTTGATCGCGCTTACGAAGATGAAATTATCTCGAAGAAAACAGAAATTATACAAGTTCGAATAATGTTATGTATACCTACTACAAGTATTGAGGAATTGTACTCTGGAGGTGTAAATTTACAACACCTTTTACACAAATATGAAATTAAAAGCTATTTAACATTGCGATATCGTTTTTTTTATTTGGACTTCAATTAGAGACCAAAAAAGGACTATAAAATCCTGAATAACAAAATAATCAATATATATTTCTAACCAGTTTTAAATTGTTTAATTTATTATTTTGAAGTAGCTCATACCTAATCTGAGTCAATAGTTTTTTTTAATCTATTTATTTAACGTCAGCCTATTTCCGCTACCAGGGCCTATCACCGACGCCAGGAGACGAACTACCCCCAACCTCTAAATTTTGCCGACCCTCTTCCCTTAAGAAGAGTAGGGATCTTTTATTGCCTAACATTTAATAGACAAGGGACCGCCTGCTTTACATCCACTCCGAAGGATGGTATATCCACTACGTAATCCTCGTCTGAAATTACGTAGCTTCCGCGTATACACTGATATACAAGCCGCTAGAAGGTGGGACGAGAACGCTGTATTTCCCAAGTACTAACCGCGCTCGACGTTGCTTCAACGGAATATCGACTGATATTCACATTGAAGTCGCCTCTACACTCGCTCCGAGTCAATAGTTAAAAATAGCGAATCCAATATGGCTGTCATAATTGCAGATTTATATGAAATTTGCTACATGGAGGTTTCAGGATTGTCTGATAATGAGATGTTAAAACTTGAAAATTTAAAACGACGTGTATTTTCTTTTACTATGGTACTTTTCTCCCACTGTGCGGCACCTCAAGATTTCATGCAGTGTTAATATATTATAAACGGATTTTCCAAGGGTTTGTCGAAATACATCATCATCACAGAAATTTATTCTCACTGTAGAATATCAGCATTCTTATGTAAACAGCAAAAAGACAAATACTAACACTTGTAAAGTATAACGATTCAGTCTCATCATAATCTATCCCTGTCAAAAAATCCTGTTTCAAACTTATAGATAATTATAAATTTTTTATGGGTACCTAATCATAAGAGCCTATCTGGTTTATAAGGTTTTATACAGTACATTAATTTTGCCATATAGAAATTATATTGGGATGAATAAGTATCTAAAGGAGTCTTAATTGAGTTGGAATACCCATGTTGTTATTGGTATGTTTCCATAAGTGTTTATCTGAATAGTGTTGAAACTGAAAAGGTTTCATCAGTAAAATCAAATACGAGTTCTGTAATCTTTTATAAGAAACATAATTAGTATATGAAGATCTGAGGGGTTGTTATCAGTTTTAGTTTATATAATAATTTAATGAGGATCTATAAGGATACGTATTAAAAAGTATTAATAAGGAATTACATCGAATAATTTTGTGATTTTTTTGAGATCTGAAGAGTAATGAAATTGAAAAGATATACTAAGGAATTCCTAGTAGACATTTTATACATTTTTATAAGAATATATTTGTAGTTAATTTTATAAGAGTTCATGGGTACATATCAGTTTAGTTTATATAAGAATTTAATGAAACGTGTAAGGATGCATGTTAAAAAGTATGAATAAGGTATTATCGAATACTTTTGTGAGTTTTTTTTGGAATCTGAAGAGTAATGAAATTGAAAAGATATACCAAGGAGTTCCTAGTAGGCATTTTATACATTTTTATAAGGATAAGTTTATACTTATTTTTATAAGACTTCATGGGCCTATATTAGTTTAGTTTATATAAGAATTTAATAAGGATTTATAGGGAATCCATTATAAAAAGTATTAATAATGACTTACAACTATTAATTTGATAAATGTTCATGGGGTTCCAGTAATGGTAAAACTAATAATGTTTCATCAGGAAACCAGGGATGAATTTTATAACATTTAATAAGAAATAATTAGTATATGGTTTTTATAAGATTTGAAGGGTTATTATTAGTTTAGTTTTATATAAGAATTTAATAAGGATTTCTCAGTGCACCCATTGAAAAGTATTATTTACAATTATTAATTTGGAAAATTTTCATGGGATTTCAATAGTAGTCAACCTAAAAAAGTTACAATAATTACTAAACTAAACTTACTAATAAAATAGATTTCATAAAATTTACATTAAAATCCATTGTAAGTGTATACACATTGTATTTTAGAAAACCCTCTTATTCCCATAAAAGCATAAAAGTGTTACAATAGACCTCAAGCGAGGAATATACATTAAAAACTCACAGAATATATAAAATTTTCGTGTTTCAAACGTCATAAAAACTTATAAATACTTATAGGCCTCGTACTGAGAATTTACATTAATATCTTTCAAATTCATATAGAAACCTATAAAACTTAAAATGTTTTCTTAACTTCGCAATTTAATTACCATAAATACGTATAAATATATTGATAGACTTCATTCAGGGAATTTACTTTAAAACCCCATTGCATATCCTCATAGAAAACACTTCATATTTCAATTACCGTGAAAACGTATAACTACTGATAGACTCCATACAGGGAATTTACATTAAAAACCCATTGTACGCAGCAAATCTTATAAAAACTTCGTATTTCCTATTAATATAGGTATGCAAATGCTGATAGACCTAAGGCAAGGAATTTACATTAAAAACACATCTCAAATAGCTACATCAAACCACATTCAGAACTTATAAAAAACTTTGTATTTCAAATAATATAAAAACTTAAATATACTAATACATATAACTACTGATAGACTTCATATAGGTAATTTACATTAAACGCAGCAGATATTATAAAAACTTCGCATTTCCTATTAGTATATGCAAATGCTGATAGACCTCAGGCAAGGAATTTACATTAAAAACACATTTCAATAGACCACATTTAGAACTTATAAAAAAAACTTTGTATTTCAAATACTATAAAAACTTACGTATACTAATAGGTTTCATACGAGGAATGTACATTTAAAACACACACACATAATTAAAACTTATGAAAGTTTAGTGTTACATACTCCAGCCTCCAGTAGAAGTAGCTGTTATACACGTCGCTCATTCATATCTAATCTAATGTGACCTAAGAAACTAGAATGGGCTTGTTAAATTGAAAGTAAAGCAGTCTCTTTTACTGCTAACTTATTAACTGCGTTTAGGCTAGAACGCTAGAGGAAACAAGGATTTTTGCAGTATTTAGTGTTTGCTATTAATATTTGAAATATTAATAGTAGTAAATAATATTTACTTACATATGTAAGTTTATGGGATTTGGCATTAAAAATATATTTCAAATACACAACCAAAATCTGTAAAAAAACCTATCAATACTAATAGAATTTCTACGGGAAATTTACATTCAGAACACTATACAAACCTATTATAAAAACCTATAAAAACTCATCAATACTGGTAGATACCATATGAGAATTTACAATTAAAACACATTTCAAATACACACATCAAAAATTATAAAAACTTATATATTTTTTTTATAAGGATTTTTTGACAGGGATACCTCAACCGCGAAAGGAGGATAGTAATTAATACACGTGATCAGTGCATGCAACATATACTATTGGCGTTTGAATTTGGAGAGGGTGTAATTCAAAAATTTTTTTTACTGTTACCAACTTCCACTCCACGCCGTGGTTGTGAAATTAATACCAGGCTTTCCCGCAAACGTGTTTATTCTTTGTAGGAAAAATGAAGTGTAAAACAGAATAGAAATTAACTTTAATATAATTTCCGAAAGGCTAACGAGATAAGTCTTTTGCCCATTAATGTTATTAAATTATTCATTCAAATGTGAAAAGTTATTATTTGGGCATTAAATTTTGTTTCAACAACAGAACCTTGCAAATGTGTATCCCTTTTTACTGCCCCTGTTTCTGTTCAGCAAATAAGATACGTTTTATGACAAAATTATAACCCGGATAATTAAAAGGCTTACATGTCGTAGCTATAGGGCAGGGGCGGCTTAAGGGCCGGGCGACCGCCCGGGGCGTCAAACTGATGGCAAAAATTGTTTAATTTTTTTTAATGTACCATTTTTATTACTTTTCGTTGAAAAATAATATCAAACAAGCTAAAAACGTACTCTTCGCCTGTTCACTGAACTTTTTATATAATTGTTACACGTTCTATAGGATACTCTTCGCAGTTTTTTGTAAATAATGTTAGTTTTAGACATTTTTAATTTTATAGTACGAACTTAGTTGGTAAAAGACTCAGTGCAAAATAAAGTAAAAATTAAAAAAAAAAACATAAACCCCATTTGGGTTTCGAATCCGAGATCCTTGGATTCCGAGTCAAAAGCGTAAGAACTACACCACACCTCACACGTAAAAAAAAATGCAAATTTTTACATTATAAGACACGAGCTTAAATCATATTTTCACGGTTGTATATTATGAAGTGTATATTTGTAAAATATATAAATATTTAGATATTAAAATGAAATATCATTCAACCAGATTTTGAGGGGTTCACTGATACTATGTAAACTGCGATGTCCAGACGGGCTATGTATCTAAATTTTAAATATGCATTTTGTGTTTTAAGGCGGTCGGAAGATATTTAAGAACTGATATTTATTATTCCCCTTTAAAGGGATATAATTTCCTTATTAGTCATTTAGAGTACTTTTATTTTTGGATGTACTATCAGCCACATAAATACCGAGAGACAATTTTGTGTTAACTTAAAAAGCAGTGTGATCTGGTGGTCCGAGGAGATGATATCCTTGCACTTTAGTACATAGTACGCCTGTGAAATTTTCGTGATTTTCTAAAGGAGGGGCGCCAAAAAGTGTTCCCGCCCGGGTGAAAAATTTATCTTGAGCCGTCCCTGCTGTAGGGCACTTCGCGTTGCAATTCCACCGTTTATTTCTGGTATTTGTGAGGCTTAAACGCTGTGGCTTACTACGTGTTTTCGCTATTGGAGTCTCGCGACTACAAAGCAACTAAAATTTATTGGCATTGTAAATTCCGCTTAAACAAAAATTTCAAGTATCAAGTTACGAGGAATTAATAGCTTTTTGTGTTTTTAGGGAGCAAGAAGCCTTTAAAGACCCCAGATAATGGGAAAGAATGGAACTACCAACAAAAACACTCACTTGGCTATAAGAGCCTGCGAGTGTAAATAAGAGTACAGAAAAATCACTTGGGTTCCTTCTTTTCCGTAATTTAATAGCACGTTTGAGTAATGTTTACAAGGGTGATAATTGCATTCTCGGAGTTTGTGTTATGTGCCACTAGTTGCCTTGTTGAATAAATGTGAATTAAAAAAATGAAATTAGGTATTGTAGACTCCAAAGGAGTATTTGATTCCACAAAAAAAAATTAGTAACGTTGCTATTATTTGGCTTCTCCGCAGGAAAAGGACATATCCATTTAAGTTTTTAAACTTTAACGGCAGGCTTCGTTATCAGAGAAATCTAACTTTTCCCAAAATTTTAGATAAAGTGGATAATAAGGAAATAGGCATATAATCCACTTCATTTCTGGCTCCTTTTTTATGGAAGGGAATAACTTTCGCGGTTTTTAAAATGTCAAGGAAGACACCGTCATTTAATTGATACGTTATTGGCTTTACAAAAAAATTCTTTAATAAACTCGATGAAACATTATCAAGACATCAAGACCTGTCGAGTTAGATGCCTTCGTTGAACTAATAATATTGAAAATTTTTGTTTCAGATGCTTCTTCTAAATATATTGTTGGATAGTAAATGTTTGTTGATGGTTTAGATTTATTGTCGTATTGTTAGTTAATCATTTAACTGCTTTGGAATATTTATAAAATAATTATTAAACGTATTTGCTATTTTAAATGGATCAGATTCACTATTATTTTCTATTATTATTTCATTGACAGAATGTACATGAATGAAAGCCAGTATTAAAAATAGAGAGAGAATCGATCGCCCATGTCAAAACCATAAAATTTCTAGGACTTTACGTAGATAATGCATTCCATTGGGAAATGCACACATATATTCTCTTTAATAAACTTTCATATTTTTGTTTCCCCTTCTTTAGATTAAAAAATAAAATATAACTGATCATCAAGTTCAGAATTAGATAGGATCTGTAAAAAGAGATAGATTTGCCTTTATGCATTTTTTTTACAAATGTTGCTATTCCACCACGTACATAATTGCTCCTAGAGAAAAGTTAGTTAATTTGTAGGCCAGTATGTTAGCCAATATTTGGATAGGCACAGGGCATTATATACTATATTGTAGACCGAGTAAATGATACCCATCCAGACACTTTGCGGACAATACCAGCAATTACAATTTATCACCCCTTTGACCCCCAATTTGGGGATATTGCTCTAAATATTTTTGCTCAAACTTTTTGGGTGTCGAATAATGTCCTATTTGTAGTTCATCAAAACCTTACATCTGAGGTATAATTTTACTGGGCTAAGAATGTTTTTCTGAATTAAAAATTAATATACAGTGTGTCCCAGGATAGATGTAACAAGAGGTGTAATGGACCAATAATTTTGGAATTTTGGAATTGTATTTGGGGATTGAGTCCTGCTTGTTGTAAAACTAAAGTATACCAAAAATGACTTGATTTGGTGTTCTACAGGGTGTTTTATAAGCAAAGTTGTAAAAATCACCACTAATAAAGTACCTTTATTTTTCAAAATACGAAAAAATTCCACTAAGAAAAGTTGTTTATAATGCAATTTTATACCTCTATACCAAATTTCAGGAATATAAAATTATTTTTTTGAAACTTCCCATTTTTTCAATAAATTAGTATTTTATTTTGAACCATTCAATTAAAACTGCATAGAAATTATTTTTTGTGAATTAATATTTAAAGTTATGTACAAGCTAAAAGTAGACTATGAGAAAAGCAGTGGATACACATTTATCATTTATTATTGACATATCTGTCAAAAGTAGTCAATATTATCCTTAATTTCTGTTTCAAATTAACGAACCAAGCATAAAAAATTAAGTGAAAATGGTACTCACAGTGCGTGAAAAAATTTATATTGTGCAATGCTACGGAATTGGTGGTGAAAATTCGCTAAGAGAAGTGGTAAGCCAATTTAATTTGAAATTTCCAAACACTGCTTTGTCACGTACTCAGGCTATGAGAATAATTAAAAAGTTTCTGGCTACTGGTAGTGTTCTTAACATGAAAAGAAAAATAAAAGCATATGATGAAGACAATGTTGGGGCTATTATAGCTCATGCCTCAGTTATAGAAAATCCTAGGATGCCACTAAGAGAGAGATCAGCTCTTATTAATATTAGCAAGTCTGAACTCCAAAGAATTTACAAGGCAAAGAAAATTAGGGCATATAAAGCAAATTATAAACATACGCTTGAAGAGGGAGATGACGGCCGTAGGTTGGATTTTTGTTTGACCAGTGGAGAAAAAATCATGGAAAAGAGATTTTTTTCATCATTTCATAATTTTTTTAGATGAATCCACATTCACAACCAATGGTGTTGTTTCATCTCAGAATTGTCGGTTTTGGGCTTCTGAAAATCCAAATTTTAGAATTCATTGTAGAAGACAATATTATAAAAAAGTGAATGTGTGGTGCGCCGTTTCTTATCACGTTGGAGTTATTGGACCTTATTTCATTGAGGGAAGGTTAAACCAGCACACTTATTTACAGCTTCTTGAAAGATTTTCTGAAGAACATTTAAATATTTTAAGAGATATGCCTTTAGTTCATTTTCAACATGATGGTTGCCCTGGCCACTCCACAGAAATGGTTAATCGGTGGTTGAATTTAAATTTTGGAGAAAATTGGATTGCCAGGAATGGACCGATCAAGTGGCCGGCGAGATCCCCAATCAATATTGGATTTCTTTTTATGGGGTCGCCTCAAGCAGTTGGTTTACGCTGAACCACTTCCTAACGATGTAGCAGTATTGAAGCAGAGAATTACAGATGCCGTAAACTCCATACCGTTAGATCATATTCGAAACAGTTTTAAGGAATTCAGGCGAAGGATCGAAATGTGTGTGGATGTGGGTGGTAGCTACGTCGAATAATAAAAAAATTGTAAACATTTTTTTGTATTGGTCAATAATTCATTTGTTTGTGAATCTGTTATGTTTTTGACATTTATTACTTTACTACTATAATTTTTAAACCTCATTAATCTTCTGTTAGTAATTGTTTCTTGTTTTACAATTAGTTGGATTAACATTATACCTTCTTACATCTCGTATATTCAATTTTTTATTTACCAATAGCCTACTTTTTGAGATGATTAACATTTGCTCCTACACAACTTTAAACATGAATTCAACTCTTATTCGCAAAAAATGGGAAGTTTCAAAAAAATAATTTTATATTCCTGAAATTTGGTATAGAGCTATAAAATTGCATTCTAAATAACTTTTCTTAGTGGAATTTTTTCATATTTTGGAAAATAAAGGTACTTTATTAGTGGTGATTTTTACAACTTTGCTTATAAAACACCCTGTAGAATACCAAATCAAGTCATTTTTGGTTTGCTTTAGTTTTACAACAAGCAGGACTCAATCCCCAAATACCATTCCAAAATTTTCGGTCCATTACACCTCTTGTTACATCTATCCCGGGCACACTGTATCATCATCATCATCATCATCATTAGCTCTACAGCCACATGTGGGTCTCGGATTTCTCAAGTTTTTTTGCCATCCTCTATCCAACGCCATCCTCTGCCAGTTGGTTGCCCCGATTTCTCTGGCATCCTCATCCACCCCGTCTCTCTATCTCAACTTCGGCCAACTTTGGGTCGTGTTCTTACTGGATGTCTGTTTAGGTTCTTTTTTGATCACGCGGTCTTGATTGTTATTACGAAGTTCTTACCTTTAGCTGTGCGTATTTTTTTATATAATTCAAAATTATATCTTCTGCACCATGTTCCATTGTCATACTTTGAGCTAAAAATTCTTCTTAAAATTTATCTTTAAAAAATCATCTGTAAGTATTCATCAGCTTTGCCTGTCCAGGTCTCGGGTCCGTAGGTAAGAACTGGGATTATAAGGGTTTTGTAGATTTCGTGTTTTTGTTTTCCATGATAGACTGTCTATGACTTTTAAAATGTTTGGTGAGACCGTATTATCACTTGGTGGCAGTTAATATTCTTCTTTTGATCTCTAGTAGTGATGTTATGTTTTCATTGTTGACAGAGAACCCAAGATAGATAGAGTTTTGTTGTATGTCGATTTTGTTGTTTACTATTGTACTATTTGTACTTTTCGGCCATCCATTGGGTGTCTGTTGCTAAGTGTTGAAGTCATTATTTTAGTTTTTAATTCCACATTCAGTGGAAGTATAGTAACGCAAAAAAAAATTGAATTTTTATTGTTCAAATAGGCTTAGAATGTCATGAGACGTCGAGATTTTAAATTTGAGCAAAAAATTTCTGACTGTCAAGTCGGTCTGTAACTTTTTTTGTGCGCACGATTACTCTGGAACCGTTTAAGATATTGACTTGAAATTTAGTACACATGTATTTTAACGAGATTATATTTTGATATTATTCCGTTGAAAGGTTGGGGGTAAATTGGGGTAAATGGGAGTAAATAGATAAATCAAGCAAGAGTCCATAAAATTGATATTTAGTATGTATAACAGAAGCTAAAGTCTCAACAATTTTTTGGCATTAGCCCATTACCACCCCCGCCCCAAAAAGAAAATTATGATTTAGTGTGTGTACAAGAACCAAAGGCCTCAATTTTTTTTTACTTCATCCACCACCACTACCACCCCATTCTGCCACGCCCACATCGTTTTATGGGTCTTCGGGGTAGGCGATTTCAAATATTATATTATTAAAATTCCATAAACAATTATTTCCACATACACATTTTTTTCGTTGTGAGAGACTTGGATAGAAAATCCGGAAGTAGTGATTCTTTGGGCAGCTGTTTTTCTTTTTTCACTGCTAATCCCATCTTCCCTGCCTCTCTAGAAAATGTTAAAAATGCTTCCTTAGCCTTACGCAAGGTCTGATGGGATCTAATATCTACATCATCTGCGTATGCCAGTATTTGCGTTGATTAGTTTATTATCGTATGTCAGTTTTTAACGGATTTATCTAGTGCAATATTGAATACCAGGCCTGCGAGTGTGTCATCTTGTCTCAGTCCCTTGTTGGTCTCAACAAGGGACTTAATATACAATAATTAAAAAGAACAGATTTTAGATGTTCAAAATTATCTTTCTGATGATTTGCAAGTGTTTAAAGTAATAACAATAATAATTTTACTCATTATTAGATCGCAATGCCTTAAAATATAGAAATAACCATCTCTCTAGTGTATGAAAATGCCTTTACAGATTATGTCACAACAAAGTTCATCTCGATCGTGATTTAAACACTGCCTGGCGCTTCTATCAACATCAGTATGCCCCTCGCATCATTCTACTTTTTCACTACAATAGGCGTCCTCTATAAAAATGGATCTGTGGACTAAACTGCAGAACGTGAAATGGAAATATTTCGTTGTTGGCCTACTCTTTAGAATTTGTTATCAACCCTTGCAATTTAAACATTTTAGATTTTATAAAACTTGGCATTTTTATTACACGCAAACACGCAAAATATGTACAAAATGTTTTTTATTTATTTGCAACGATAAGGCTTTCAAGTTTCAAGGTAAATTTTTATTTGGGAATAAATGTTATAAAAGACGGTTATTAGAAATTAATTGTGACACGAGCATTTGGTTTCTGATGGCTGAATTTTCGCCAAGCATACAGATATAAAGCATTTTTCGCGACTGAAGTTGTAAAGTCTGTATGAAAACATAAAACTCTCTTTGTTTTTACATAATCGGTTGGTGCACACATCCTTGCATTTAAGTCGTCAAATGGGTCTATCATTTACTACGGGAGCCCACCCTAACTGTACGTGCCCCTCCCCCGATCCTTTGGGACAATGTCTTTCATAAAGATTAAAGCCTAAGGAACAATTTAAGACATGTCCCCCCAAAAAAACTGGCTGTACTTTCAAAATTGTTTTTATCATTTAACACAAAAACTAAAAAGAATTTCCTTAAATATACAGTGTGACTCACTTAAAATGAAGACGCCTTTATAACTTTTTTATTTTGTTTCAGATTTGAATCAAATTTTACTCAAGTATAGAACAAATTAGGATCTACTTATAACCAGAAAAACATTCGCCTGCTACAAAGGCATAGCCTTCTGTGGTACCAAAATATTCTGAAAAAAAATAAAAACATTTTGAATGTTAAAAATTCTAAAAAATGCATCGGAACGGCGCCACAACCGTAAATACACCAAAATTTGATTTGGTTATGGATGGGGGATTTTTCATACATAAGCTAATTTGGCAAAGGGGGTCCTCAGTTCCCGCAATTTGTGGTGGATACGTGAAATTCGTCAAGACCCATTAATATGATTTTTAATATTTTTCAGCATATTTTGGTACCACAGGTGGCTTTGCCTTAGTAGCAGGCGAATGTTTTTCTGGTTATAAGTAGATCCTAATTTGTTCTATACTTGAGTAAAATTTGATTCAAATCGGAAACAAAATAAAAAAGTTATAATGGCGGGTTAAAATGAATTTTAAGTGAGTCACACTAGGAAATGGATAGATTTCGACAAAATATTACGTTAGTAAATACGTCGAGTGTTGTAAAATAAAGATTGTTTTGTGACTATGATTTATTAGCAGACCACGGTAAACCGCTTTGATAGAACGATTCAAGGTACCTAGTACTTTTTTTTTTAATTATCTATTTTGGCTGGCGAATATCTCGTAAACTATAACACGTAGGAAGAATATGAATATAGACATTCTTGTAGGAAATTTAATTATGTTTAATTTTGCATAGATTACCTTTTTCCATACGACGCATAGTTTCCGAGATATAACCGAAAAACAAAAAAAAATGGGACTTTTAAAGCGCTCCGATCACCACCTAGGAGTGGGGACTTTTGATATGTTCACCTTCAAACTAGTCCAAACAAAGTTCGAAGTCAAATTTTCTGTCTCTAAAATTTCCCTCTGTAATCGTTCGTTGCTTGGTCTAAAGGGCTTCATTGCAAAACGATGTATGTAAGTAGGTATGTAGTACGTAAGAGCAGCGAGTGTTCCTATCATACGAGTTTTGCACATGTGTGTTACATACTATTTTTTCTACGGTTGTGAAGTTATTTCCCTTAAAGCTTTTCCAAAATTCTTTCTATGACTGCCTTCGAAAACGCACAGTAGCCATGACTCGAAACTGTCATTTTTCACACGATGTGTGCAGAAATCCAAAAAATGTCATGTTTTTCACACAGTCCTGTCAAAAACAGAACTGACACCTTTTATTTGTATTTTTTTAAGTAGGCTAGCCGATTCAGGTTCATAGCAACCGACTTATTTAATGACTAAACATCAGTTTTGAAGTCTTCAAACCACATCATTTTACTTCCACGTCCAGTGGAAGTATAGTAACGACAAAAAAAATTTCAAAAATTTTTATTGTTCAAATAGGCTTAAAATGTCATGAAACGTCGAGATTTTAAGTTTGAGCGAAAAAAAATTTCTGTCTGTCTGTAACTTTTTTTGTGCGCACGTTTACTCTGAAACCGTTTAAGATATTGACTTGAAATTTGGTACACATATGTACTTGAACAAGATCTGGAACTAGATTATATTTTCATGTTGTTCCGACGAAGGGTAGGGGGGTACATTTGGGGTAAATGGGTAAATAAAGCAGGCAAGAGTCCATAAAATTGGTATTTAGTATATACAAGAGAAGCTAAGGTCTCAAAAAAAATTTTGGCATTAGTCACCCCCATTACCACCCCCACCCCCCTTATTAAAGGGGATGAAAAAAATTGTGATTTAGTGTATGTACAAGAACCAAAAACCTCAAAATATTTTTTTACTTCATCCACCCCCCACTACCACCCTTTTCGCCACCCCCACCCCACTACCGATGTGGGGTATCGTTTTATGGGTTTTTGGAGTAGAGGATTTCAAATATTATATTATTAAAGTTCCATAAACAATTATTTCCACATACAAAGTTTTTTCGTTGTGATTGACTTGGATGTGGAAGTAGTGATTCCTTTGGAAGCGGTTTTTAAAGAAGTTTATTAAAGATAGTTGATTATGCAGTCGTAGAAAAAGTATTGTAAACAACACGTTTGATAACATCTTTTCACAATCATTTGACTTGTGGCAAACAAACTGTCTCACTCGTGTGAAAAGATTCGTTTTCGAAACTTGTTGTTTAAAATACTATTAAATTTGTGAAGATGTAATCGAGGCGTGTGGTAAATTTTCCGCAGTCATTTTGAAGTTAGTAAATTCGACTTTCAACACAATCGTATAAAAATAATTGTGCAACACGATTGATCGTAAGTGACAGAAAATATTCGTCGTTTTGAATCTTTAAGCTTTAACGTCAAGCTCGTTATCAGAGAATCCTGAAAACTTCATGTATCAAATCATGCAAATCTGTAAAAATATTGCAATTAGGCAGCCATATTGGATTCGCCGTTTTGCATTATTAAGTTTTGACATCAGAATCGATATAAGTTACTTTTAATATACTTAACTATCAAGTTTTATCCAACTTTGACGAAAGATTTTTTTATCACTAGTGCATCTATTCTGCCAAAGAGTCTCGCCGGTTAGTGTACCTTCCTGAGGATATATTACTGCAGATTAATTAAAATGGCCTAACCATATTGTCTAATAACATCAATACTTCTTAAGCAAAAAAAGAAGATAAGTGAGAGCCAAACCAAAAGTAGTAGTATATTTTTCGATTATTAGCTTCCAAATGAGTAGGAATTAAGTGGTCTAGGTCTTCGCACTTAATTTTTTTTGTGTGCTTCTGTTCATTACCTAAGTTTATATGTTTAAGCATCTTCCACCAATCTGACCTTGGAGTAATTTTTTCACACGATAATTATGTTAGTGTTAAATAATATAGATTTATTTGGTAGGGGATATAAAAACAGCACCCTCAAAAATTAAATTATTTTTTTTATATACTAAATGACGTAACAGGAATGTAAAAAAAATGTAAAATATAAAGCTGTTTTATATCAACGTCTATTAATTTCATTTAATTATCTTCAATAGTTTAAAAAAAAATAATTTTAAAGTGAGGGTTGTTATCCCCATAACTCTGGTAATGCAGGATATAGAGGTGTATTAAACATTTTATTGAGCATTCCTAGCCATAAGCAACATTCATGTGAATAAATAGCCCAATAAGCCGCTGGGCTCAATTCCAGCGAGACCTTTTGCGAAAAAATATTTATTTACAATTTTGGCTCACTTTCCATGAGACTTAACTTAATGAAACTATTATGAGACTACTCATACCTTGCAGTTTGATAGATTTCATAGAAGTCTTGTAAGTCAATCCAAAGCACTGGCAGAACAAACATTAAAATAATACAAACATAGGCACGAGCCGAGTTGAGAACCTTATTTGAATTTTTTGAAATGAGTTAAAAATTGGACCAGTTAGATCTCTATAACCATCTATAGTCTATGTAATGAAGCATTATTTGACGAGATTACCTTCCCCCCCCCCCGTTTTCGAGGGTGCTGAACACACGATGGAAGTGGTGGGAGAAGTTTCTGATCGCCGCAACCCCCTGAAACTGCCAAAAACCACGCCTTTTATGGGGATCCCTTTATGATTTCATATAAACGGGTCTAGGGAGTGATTTATCGACGGGTTATACTTGAAATAACATGGAAGGGGGTTATAGAGTAAGTGGAATCCAGAGAACAGGCCTAGGGAGTTGATTAAACCTCCCGAGGGGTGAAAAATCTTTTTTTTTCAAATGATTCAGTTCAAAGCTTATCCCCCGTTTTCCGCTAATCACGTGAAAAATATTCAATTTTAGCTCCAACCTCTCCTCATCCCTCACTCACCAGACAAGGGCGGATCTAGAAAGGTTACAGGGGGGGGGGCACTGCGGTCATACGATCAATAATTATATCGACATTTTCAATATTCAATAGTAAATAATATTAGATCCTATTTTTCTCGGGGCCCTCGGGGGGGAGGGCAATTGCCCCTGGTGCCCCCCTGGATCCGCCCTTGTCACCAGAAAGCATGCTATTCAAGATTTACAGGTTTTTCGGCACATAATCGTTATTCCTGTGCATATCCTTTAATTTTTCACGGAAGAGAAGGAGGTAGCGACCTCCGGGGTTGCTTCAACCCTTCCAAGAGGTATAAAATTCATTAATTACACTTTGGATCGTCAATATGCCCTTCTCCGTTTTCGCAGGCGCTGATCACGATAAAAATATGATTAATGAATTTTACACCCCTTGGAAGGGTTGAAACAACCCCCGAGGTCGCTACCACCTTTTCTTCCATGAAAAATAAAGAGATATGCACAGGAATAACGATCATGTGCCGAAAAACCTGTAAATCCTGGATTGCATGCTTTCTGGTGAGTGAGGGGTGTTTTCTTCCCGTTTGAAGGATGAGGAGCTAAAAATGAATATTGAATCGAATGATCTGAAAAAAAAGGGAGGGTTTAATCAACCCCCTAGGTCTGCTGTCTGGGTTCCACTTATTCCATAACCCCCTTCCATGTTATTTCAAATATATATAACCAGTCGATAAATCACTCCCCAGACCCGTTTATATATGAAAACATAAAGGGATCCCCATAACAGGGTTTTTTTTTGGCCGTTTCAGGTGGTTGCGGCGGTCAAAAACTCCTCCCACCACTTCCATCATGTTCAGCACCCTCGAAAACGGGGGGAAAGGTAATCTCTGCACGAATTATTTACACCATTTTTGCCTTCATTACATAGACTACTACTTATTACTGACAGTATTTCTACCTACATTTACTTTCGTAATATCAAACATGAATATCTCTTACATGTGATTAAATCCACTTGGTAAAATAAATAGGTACGCAGGTATTTACTTGAACAAAATTCAATCAATCAAATAAATAGGCATAAATATGTACTAGGTCCTGAATTTAAATATCATTTTGTACCTACACATACTGTAAACATTATCGTTTATAAATAACTATTTATTTTGTATAAAACACGTAAAAATATACGCATTCAATAAATCAATAATATGTAAATCATTATCATTGCAGTTTACAATCATTTGCCAGTTCCCATTTAGATAATGGAAGTTGATATAAATATTCATATCACGAGATCAGGAAAAACTTAGTAGGCTTTTTTCCACTAACGCAACGGTTCCGAATCAAAACAAAAAACAATCGGCTGTAACATTGTCGCTTCATTGTTGATAGTTGGAGTGCGTTTGTCGCGGTACTAGAATAAAATTTAATTCGTTTCAGTTTCGTGTGTTGTTTAGTGTCTTAGTTAAAGAGATTTTTTATTAGCGTGTGCTGTGAATTTTGCTGTCTTAGTGCTTGTTTAGGTAAGTGCATTTCAAGATTTATTAGAAGAGTCTAGTAGGTGTAAAAATTTAATAAAATTATCGGGCATTTCCTAACCTACATCAAATTTGGAAGTAGTAGTTACTTTAGTTGATGACTGTTGGAAGTAACAACGATATGTGGCTGAAGACAGCAACGAAATCAGAAATGAGAAACGATTATTAAGAGTCGACCAACGAAATAATGCACATGAAGTTAAAATCTTCGTAATTACAGAATTGAAAAGTATTTTCCTATAAAACCAAACATGTATGTTGACAAGGGTTGAGCAGCTAAAGTTATCTAAAGCAAAACACGGATTTTAAGAGGGCGAAACACCCCAAAAAGTGTAAACTGTAAAAATAAGATAACTATAACATAACTATTGTAAAAAAGTTTTTAAGACTTTCATATTTTAGGGTGTGATAGAAAAGAGCATTTCCAATATTGCATAATTTTGATTTAATAAAAAACAGAGTTTAAGAGGGTAAAACACCCCAAAAACTATCTAAAAATAATGTAACTATTGCAAAAAAGTTTTTAACACTTTCTTATTTTAAGGTATGTTAGAAAAGAGCATTTCCAATATTGCATAATTTTTATTTAACAAAAAACAGGGAATAAGGGGGTGATACACCCCAAAAACTATATAAAAATTGTAAAATTTTTTAGCGCTTTCAGATTTTTGAGGGTGATAGAAAAGACTATTTCCAAGATAGCATAATTGAGATTTAATAAAAAACAAAGTTTAAGGGGGTAAAACACCCCAAAAACTATCTATAAATAATTTAACTATTGCAAAAAAGTTTCTTACACTTTCCTATTTTAGGGTATGTTAGAAAAGAGCATTTCCAATATTGGATAATTTTTATTTAACAAAAAACAGGGGATAAGGGGGTGGTATACCCCAAAACTCTTTAAAAATAATATAAGAATTGTAAAATTTTGTCACGCTTTTACACATTGGAGGGTGATAGAAAAGACTATTTCCAAGATAGCATATAGGGATTGCAATTTACCGGAAGTTTTAATAACCGGTAAATCGGTAAATAAAAATGTAAATAACCGGTTAACCGGTATTTACCGGTAATTTTTAGAATGAATGATTAGGGTGGCGAAAATGGCAATTATCTTTTTCCATGTACAAAATTATCTAAATTTGACAAAAAAAATTTTTGTCCACGACTATTAAATAATGTACTCATTATGTATGTTTCCTCAAGGATAATGCTATCCATTATTCCCTGCAGTGAATAATGATTTCAGTATTCACTAGTGAATAATAAGGACAGTCAGTTGTTTATAAGAAGTCACGGGCAGGTATTTTTTCAATTCGAGTGCAATCTCGCAACTTTTTAGTAGAATTTATGGCTACTTTCTGAAACCTTAAGTACAATTATTCGTTAACTGTCATAGCTACAACTGTGTGAACAATTTTACTGTTATTATCAAATTTATGAATAGATAACTTTATTTAGCGTTTCAGAAGCAGACCCTCCTTTATCATACAATTTCGTTTTTTTTGATTGAGCAGGCTGTTATGTGTCAAAGAACGGCTTGTCAAATTAAATTTAAACGTCAACGTTATTTACAATAATTTTACATATTACTCAAAAATAATAATATAAATAAATCATTAATTAATTTCTTCAGTAAACAATTTAACAAAAATATCTAATAGTCGTGGACAAAGTATAATATTCTATTCGCATATAATGACTACTCTGGTGATTTACGACATTCGCCTACGGCTCGTGTCTTAAACTTCACCCTCGTGAATAATAGCCATCATTATATGCTCGTTGAATAACATACTATTATATACGTATATTTAATATAATGAACAAACCAAAGGTTTTTTATCAAAAGGAAAAAATATAAATGAAATAAATTTAAATAAATAATTATTCTGTAAATAACAAAAATATTAACTTAAATAACAAAAATTATAAACATAAACTCAAATAGGGCATTTACTGAATACCTAATCCAAAAATACAATATTTTTCAAAAACGACCTGTTAAAAGAGTTACTTTTTCAAAGCTATATCTGTTAGTCGTCTGATATTTGTTCATAGAATACCACCAGCTGAAGATGTCCTTCCTCAATCGATATTGGTGGGTCGATAAGTTAATAAGAATTGGTAATAACATACTTATAAATGTATACCACGGATATTTGCGGCAGTGAAATATTCAATTTCCTATCGTACGATATTGTCAACGTCTCTCTTACTTGTATTTCTTAGAGCTTGGTGTCTGGGTTTAATTTTTTATAATATTGTTTATTTATTGTTAAAAGTGCTCAGTGTTGGGACAGTCACTCTGTATTTAGTGAATACTAGTCACTTACATAAATAGAAACGTTGAATACGTGACATATCGTAAGTTCAGAATTTACCGAAATAACCGGTAAAAAATTAAAATAACCGGTAATTATCGTCATGTGTTTTTTGTCCTAATAACCGGTAAACCGGTTAACCGGTTAACCGGTATTGCAATCCCTAATAGCATAATTGAGATTTAATAAAAAACAAAGTTTAAGGGGGTAAAACACCCCAAAAACTATCTATAAATAATGTAACTATTGCAAAAAAGTTTCTTACACTTTCCTATTTTAGGGTATGTTAGAAAAGAGCATTTTCAATATTGGATAATTTTTATTTAACAAAAAACAGGGGATAAGGGGGTGGTATACCTCAAAACTCTTTAAAAATAATATAAAAATTGTAAAATTTTTTCACGCTTTTAGACATTGGAGAGTGATAGAAAAGACTATTTCCAAGATAGCATAATTGGGATTTAATAAAAAACAAGAGTTTAAGAGGGTAAAACACCCCAAAAGCTAACTAAAAATAATGTAACTTTTGCAAAAAAGTTTTCAACACTCTCCCATTTTAGGGTAGGTTAGAAAAAAGCATTTCCAATATTGCATAATTTTTATTTAACGAAAAACAGGGGATAAGGGGGTGATACACCCCTAAAACTATATAAAAATTGTAAAAATTTTTAGCGCCTTCAGATATTGGAGGGTGATAGAAAAGACTGTTTCCAAGATAGCATAATTGGAATTTAATAAAAAAACAGAGTTTAAAAGGGTAAAACACCCCAAAAACTATCTATAAATAATGTAACTATTGCAAAAAAGTTTCTTACACTTTCCTATTTTAGGGTATGTTAGAAAAGAGCATTTCCAATATTAGATAATTTTTATTTAACAAAAAACAGGGGATAAGGGGGTGGTATACCCCAAAACTCTTTAAAAATAATATAAAAATTGTAAAATTTTTTCACGCTTTTAGACATTGGAGGGTGATAGAAAAGACTATTTCCAAAATAGCATAATTGGGATTTAATAAAAAACAAGAGTTTAAGGGGGTAAAACACCCCAAAAGCTATCTAAAAATAATGTAACTTTTGCAAAAAAGTTTTCAACACTCTCCCATTTTAGGGTATGTTAGAAAAGAGCATTTCCAATATTCCATTATTTCTATTTAACGAAAAACAGGGGATAAGGGGGTGATACACCCCAAAAACTATTCAAAAATAATATAAAAATTGTAAAAATTTTTCACGCTTTTAGATATTGGAGGGTGATAGAAAAGACTATTTTCAAGATAGCATAATTGGGATTTAATAAAAAACAAGAGTTTAAGATGGTAAAATACCCCATATCTTAAAATAATGTAACTTTTGCAAAAAAGTTTTCAACACTCTCCCATTTTAGGGTAGGTTAGAAAAAAGCATTTCCAATATTGCATAAATTTTATTTAACGATAAACAGGGGATGAGGGGGTGATACACCCCAAAACTATTTAAAAATACCTAATATAAAAATTGTAAAATTTCTTCACGCTTTTAGATGTTGAAGGGTGATATAAAAGACTATTTCCAAGATAGCATAATTGGGATTTAATAAAAAACAAGAGTTTAAGAGGGTCAAACACCCCAAAAGCTATCTAAAAATAATGTAACTTTTGCAAAAAAGTTTTCAATACTCTCCCATTTTAGGGTATGTTAGAAAAAAGCATTTCCAATATTGCATTATTTCTATTTAACGAAAAACAGGGGAAAAAACTATTCAAAAATAATATAAAAATTGTAAAATTTTTCCACGCTTTTAGACATTGGAGGGTGATAGAAAAGACTATTTCCAAGATAGCATAATTGGGATTTAATAAAAAACAAGAGTTTAAGATGGTAAAATACCCCATATCTTAAAATAATGTAACTTTTGCAAAAAAGTTTTCAACACTCTCCCATTTTAGGGTAGGTTAGAAAAAAGCATTTCCAATATTGCATAATTTTTATTTAACGAAAAACAGGGGATAAGGGGGTGATACAACCCAAAATTATTTAAAAATAATATAAAAATTGTAAAATTTCTTCACGCTTTTAGATATTGAAGGGTGATAGAAAAGACAATTTCCAAGATAGCATAATTGGGATTTAATAAAAAACAGAGTTTGAGAGGGTAAAACACCCTAAAACTATCTAAAAATAATGTAACTTTTGCAAAAAAGTTTTCAACACTCCCATTTTAGGGTAGGTTAGAAAAAAGCATTTCCAATATTGCATAATTTTTATTTAACGAAAGACAGGGGGATAAAAGGGTGATACATCTCAAAAAATCGTTAAATAAAAATTATCCTTTTTTCTAACATACCCTAAAATGGGAAAGTGTTAGAAACTTTTTTGCAAAAGTTACATTATTTTTAGTTAGCTTTTGGGGTGTTTTACCCTCTTAAACTCTTGTTTTTTATTAAATCCCAATTATGCTATCTTGGAAATAGTCTTTTCTATCACCCTCCAATGTCTAAAAGCGTGAAAAAATTTTACAATTTTTATATTATTTTGAAAGAGTTTTGGGGTATACCACCCCCTTATCCCCTGTTTTTTGTTAAATAAAAATTATCCAATATTGGAAATGCTCTTTTCTAACATACCTTAAAATAGCAAAGTGTAAGAAACTTTTTTGCAATAGTTACATTATTTATAGATAGTTTTTGGGGTGTTTTACCCTCTTAAACTCTTGTTTTTTATTAAATCCCAATTATGCTATCTTGGAAATAGTCTTTGGAAATAATTTTTTTTTAATTGTTTATAATCATTTTCTTTTCCTTTTTTCATTATTCAAACTAATTATTAAGAACAAATTTTATTTTTAAAATTTATTATTTGCAATTCATTCAAGGTGGAAAAAAGAAAAAAAAATTGTTGGTAATTTATTTGTTTATTTAATAAACAATTTGTTATTAACAATCGCTGAATGTGTTTATATTCTTTTAAGATAGAAAAAAAAATAACAAAAACAACCGTTTACATAAACACGTCAAAAAAAAAATTAAATATAAAATTCTATAAAAAATATTAAAAAAATTTTTTACATGTTTATGTATTATGTTTTTGTTATTTTTTTTTTCTATCTAATAAAAAATATAAACACATTCGGCGATTGTTAATAACAAATTGTTTATTAAATAAACAAATAAATTACCAACAATTTTTTTTCTTTTTCCCACCTTGTATAGAATTGCAAATAATAAATTTTAAGGATAAAATTTGTTCTTAATAATTTGTTTAAATAATGAAAAAAGGAAAAAAATTATTATAAACAATTTAAAAAAATGTTTAAGAAAAAAACATTTTTTTTAACCATATTTCATAACTAATATGGCAAATTTTTTTTTTAAAATACGTAATTTATCTAATTGTTTATAAAATGTATTTAAACAAATAGCAATAAAAATTTAAAGTTTATGTAATCTTATAGTATTTTTGAATATAAAAACAGTAATAATAATTAAAATTGATAAAAAAAAATTTTCAACCTTACTTTTTCATTTTTTAGTTTTTTATTAGGTTAAATAATAAATAACTAATAGACATAACAATTAAAAACATAACATCGCAATGTCATAATCCCATATAGTATAGTTGACATAAGGTCTCTACGAAGCGAAATAATTTTAGTGGCTTTTGTTTAACAATTATCCGATTTGAAAAAAATTTGTTAATTAACAATCGGCTCATTTTATGAAAAAACGGTGAAACATTTGTTTTCCAAATGGAAATTGTTCCTTTAAGTGTCTAAATAATACCATAATTTTAAAAAAATTTTAAATTAATATTTAATAACATAAAAAAATATTTTTACTTATTACGGTCGGTTTTAGAGCATCGTAACGGCTTAGTGTTCGCCGCGCGGAGTTCTATTTTCAATATTAAATTAAAATTATTAATATTAGAGATAGAGTTTCGGGAGTTCGGACTTTTTTATTGGAAATTTCTTCCTTTTTAAGAAGCTTTCTTCAAAATTTCTTAAATATTAATAGTTTTCGAGTTATTTGCAAAAAACGAAACTCGTTATTTTTCAATTTTCATTTGTTTATAACTTTTGCAATTGTTTATGTGCGGGTTTGAAATTTAGGCACATTTTAATTTTGTTATCTTAAGACAAACCTGAACCAACCTATATATTCGTTTAAAAGTAAGTACAGATGAAAGACTCATTTTTGTTATATTTTATTGAAAAACATAAGTATAGGACAAAAAAACAGCAAACAAAAAAGACTTGGAAAAAACGGTTCAACAAAAACTATACAACTAAAAAAGCCAACAAATAATAAAAAATATTTAAAAACAAAAAAATCTAGGTTCTAGAAATATATCATTAGATAAAACGAAACACACAAAACAAAACAAATTGTCTTTGCAGACTTAAAGAAAATCTTTTTTCTTGCTTTCTCAGATGCAAGCTGATCTATTAGACTAGTTCACAAGTTCAAAGACGTGTTAATGCTTGATAAAACTCGTAAAAATATGAGTAAGAGAGCTCACTGGATTCGGATGTAGTTGAAACTTTGAAATTTTACTTATGTGTCCATATCTTTTTCCCTATTGCCCGTAGGGCTCTTTACCAAGTTACACTTTTTGAATATTCATCCCTCCTCTATATAATATATATTTACATATTTGCCGTAGGACAAACGGTTTTGGCTGTACGAGGCCGGAAAAGTCGCGCTGTCCGAATTTGGGGGGTCTTCTGTACAGGACAAACGGCTATTATTTCCAATTCCAATCTACAATACTACACATCTAATGCCCTTAAGGAGGGATGATGATTTGTGAAAAAACTTTCATCGAATACCGCGCGGTTTCCATGATACGGGATGTTGAAATTTTGAAAACCCCTGTTTTAAAAAAAAAGTGAACCTACTTTCTTTCGCTCATTTTTTTTTCATGTATGTACGACCCTAATATAAGAAAATTTACGTTGGTTTCATTTTAATACATTCTTTGATTTGGGGGCTAGACAGCAAAATATGCCAAAAATGGCTATTTTGGTATTGTTGCATTATGAAAACCAAAACCAGTATAATTTTGGTAAATGTTTTTGTTTATCCTAAAAGTCCAATTCATTGCGCATAGAAAATGCGTTTTTGTATTTAAATAGGATAAACACTTATTGTGTAATAACGATTATGGAATAGAATAGAATAGAATAGAATGTTTATTGACCATTTAAGATACAATTTGTATATATGGTAAGTCAAAAATTACAAAATCGTAGTTGAAATATATAAAAACAAAACAAAACCAAGAAGAGAAATGCATGTGGGAACATATATATGTAAATATAAACAGCAACCTATATCTATCTGTAGCACAATCTATTACTAACATAATAAAAACAAATAGACAATATATAAAATGACTGGATAAAAGAATAATACTAACAACTAAACACATCCATCACTAAAATAGTAAAAATAGACAATACAGCTTAAAAACTAAACATAATTTATCACAGGTTTAATAAATTTGAATATGTAAAGTCTTTTATATCATAGAATGAATTAGAAATTAATAATTGTTTTATTTTATTTTTAAATTTATTATAATTTGCAATATTTCTAATTTCATTTGGCAGCACATTGTATAACCGTATACAGTTATAATATGGAGAATATTCATATCTCGCAGTGGTATGCTTAGGAATCGACAGTAATTGGCCGTGTCTCGTATCATATAAGTGATTTTCCGATCTAGTTTCGAAAATTTTTATATTTTTCTTAGTAAAGCATAAACATTTTAATATGTATATACAGGGTGTTGTAAGAATATTTTTATTTTTGAATATATTGCGACATGTTTCGCGAGGTTGTAAGTTATATATTATGTCATGTGTTCTCTAGTCTCTTTTTCACAATTTCTTGAGAACCCCCTATTCCGTCCGAGTCCCTTCATTTTTTCATTAGCAATGTCCCTCATAAACAGAAAAAGCAAGAAGCGACACATAGTTGTATTTTTTCGTAGTCAGCGTTGAGTATTTACTAGTCAGTCGATGAAAAGTATGATCTGAAGTAATTTTTTGCAAACAAGTGCGTTTTACTCGAAAATGGTACTTCCTATCGCATTTTAACAAGAGACCCATTTTAACACCCTATTATGTGCCCTGTCCACGTGTATATTGTTTTCTGCCCTACTATGAACCATAAGGATGCAAAAAAAAATTGTGAAAAGGGGAGACTGGAGAACACATGACATAAATCGTTATTACACAATAAGTGTTGATCCTATTTAAATACAAAAACACATTTTCTATGCGCAATAAATAGAACTTTTAGGATAAACAAAATCATTTACCAGAATTATACTGGTTTTGGTTTTTTTTAATGCAACAATACCAAAATAGCAATTTTGGCATATTTTGCTGTCTAGCCCCTAAACCAATGAATGTATTAAAATGAAACCAACGTAAATTTTCTTATATTAGGGTCGTACATACATGAAAAAAAAATGAGGGCAAAAAAGTAGGTTCACTTTTTTTTTAAAAAAGGGGTTTTCAAAATTTCAACATCCTGTATCATGGAAACCGCGCGGTATTCGATGAAAGTTTTTTTACAAATCATCATCCCTCCTTAAGGGCATTAGTATGTGTAGTATTGTAGATTGGAAATAATAGCCGTTTGCCCTGTACAGAAGACCCCCAAATTCGGACAGCGCGACCTTTCCTAATTTGTTCAATACTTAAGTAAAATTTGATTCAAATCGGAAGAAAAATAAAAAAGTTATTTCAAGTGAAACACACTGTATATATTTATTTATTTTATTTTATATATAGATCAGCTAATAAATATTATACATAGAACAAGCACTTATTCTATACATGGACTATCTGAAATGGAGCTTATTATGCCTTGCGCGGAAACTTCGAAGCACATTTTTGCCTAAACCGTTTGTTGTACATAAAAAATGGAGATCATTTTTGTGCAGAATTTCATTATCTTTCATAATAACCTCAGTTGGCTTCCGAGCCATAGAAAGCGCGGTATTAGCAAAAAACCCTTTTTTGTGAACTTTGATCTTGAATAATTTTTTATGCCATAGCGATCTCGTCGATTTTTAATATTTGTATAAGATATATTTTGTTAGATCAGAAGCCATATTTTTGTCTAAAATGACTGCAGTATTAGCCCAGACGTCAGAGAACATTTTGTAGTGAAACCTACAAAAACTTGGAAAATGAATAAATTTTTTTTAATGAGTTCGTGAAACTGCAGAATAATATCCTGAAAAGTTTACATTCCGCTCAGATGCAGAACATAGAAAAAAGTAAAAAAAACCTTTTTTTTCATCAATTTTTTCAAAATTTTGAAATTAAGTCAGGGTAGGAAAAAATAAAAAATACAGGTGGATAGACCACGTGTTTATGAACAATTTATCGCTAAAGCCACGGTATTCCTGGAAACAAATAGTGAAGTAAGTTTGTCGAAAAGTAAACTTTGCAGGATATTATTCTATACATTTTCACGAACTCATTAAAAAAAAATTATTCATTTTGCAAGTTTTTGCAGGTAAATACCTTCATCGACTGGGCTATATATTATGTGGTGGTGTCGTGGCCACCCCTTTTCATGGGGTGGCATCCAAGAAAAAAAAAATATTGGAGTTGAAAGATTGTCAAATTTAGAGAAGAAAAGATTCTATATAAACTGATAGTCTAAGTTGTTATAACTTGAAAATTGGGATTTTAGTTTCAAAAAAGAGATATTTCAAACAGGTTTTTGTCAAATAACTCGAAAGGTATTACATTGAGCGAAAACATGCAAGAGACAAATAAGAAAGTTACTAAACTGAGGATGAATTTCGTTTTTTTCTAATTTGTGTAGAGTTAATGGTTTCGGAGATCTGAAAGTATAAAGATGGCGCTCGAACGTCGGCGCTTACGTCAAAAATGCTAACGAAGAAAATGAAAGACAATTAATTTGGCTTTCAAATGAATTTTTTAATGTTTCTATTGCATAAAAAACAATAATCTAGTATTTAATATCTAAATTTAGAGGTGATTTTTCATGAGGGTAAGAGAAGCGTCTGGACGATATAGAAACTGAAGCCATAAAAAAATTATTATTGCATATGAGATTATTCCAAAATTTTACATATTTTTAACCTCTCTGGGCAGTTCTACAAAGCATGGTCGATTCATGATATTAGTGCCTTACTGATCAAAAATTGGTCCAAGCTACAACCCGTGTCCAATATTCGCTTAGATGAGTCTTACCGCACCTTGTTATAATAAAAAACTTGAGCTAAATTACGACAAAAATAAAATATTGGCTGTTTTTACCCCCAAAACTCAAGACCGTCACGCGTAACTCCATACAGATTGACACTTGTTTTGGCTGAAATTTTGTTACCAGAAAAATGATTAGTGTCCATCTCTGCTATAATTATTACAAAATATCCAAAATTGTTGGCAAGATACAACTTTCATGTTTTAAAGTCTAGGATTTAATACATAAACTATTAAAGTCGCGTAACTTGGTTAATACTCACGACCGTCACAGCGCTCATTATTAGTTAATAAGTTGAATGCTGGGACTACCAGCGACTCAGAAACCCATCGAAATTTAGTTTTCGTTGTGAAATCATGTGAGACAATAACCAAGTGCTGTTTCCCAAAACATTTTGAATTTCCAGTAATTTATATTAAGTCTAATATATGACCTTGTACTTTCTTTCATGACCGTCACGTTGTGTATTTTAGCATTTATCAACTTATTAATATCCAAATACGTTTTTATTTGAGGTATCCAGTACACTGTCTTCTCCTAACCTTACTTTAATAATAGCTTAGGGTGAATATAATTCTTAGTCATTTTTGTTTAGCGGCCCTCACGACCGTCACACTCATGACCGTCACATGGCACAAATTTGAGTGTGATGGTCTTGAGACTCTAGTGACGGTTATGAGAAATATCACTGGCATTACTCTCCTTCACTCTTGTAACTTTTGAATGGTTACAAACTCTGATCTACTCTAAAAAATTCGTACAAAAAATTCTTACCTGATGTTAAATCGCTTCTAATTTAAATAAATTCAGTATACTGTACGGACGTTACTATCATCCAACATCTTTCTAGTATCCTAAGATATGTGCATGTACAAGACAATTCAATATACGTATATAACTGCGCAGTTACTCACATTAATTGTTAAAAAAAACAATAAGTTTTTACTACATGAGTAACATATCAAATATTTAGGCACTCAAACTGGCCATCGATATAAAAAATTACATGAACAAAAAAATTGAAACAGGGGGTCCTTTATTCTGGACATCACTGTAATGCAAATTAAACATAAGTCACCGACCTCAAAAGTCCTTAAAGGTGATGAATAATGATACCAGAAACTCCAGGCTCTCCAGGTGAATTCTCGTCATGTAACTGTAACCTGATGCGTGACTGCAGTCTACGTACTTAAAGTCTGTCCTAGTAGCGTCCTCACAACCACAAACTCGTAAATTCGTAACCATAACAGCAAATTCAAATCCAAAATTCGGCACGTGGCCTCCAACAAAACTTCCATAACAAGAAAAATCTATCTCCCAAACTTGAAAGTAAAGACTTAACTCTCCAATAGATTAATTAACCATATACAATGTCTTGCCTATTTAAAAGGATAAAATGTTTAGAATTTGATACTCTAAGAAAATCGCAAAAATGCTTTTACCCAACAAAACCGGAATGGGCTCACACAAAAAAACAAGGATCCATTAGCTTCGTTTCCTACCTATTTAGAAGTTCCACAATAACCATAATCGGCTTCAAACAGCTTAACAAACAATCAGGCCCTTCTAAACTTTAAGACTTTCCAGCATAATCCCCAAAAGTGAATATCGGGATGTTTTTTTTAAAAAAAACAAGTCAGGAAAAATCTCAACTGAATGGCGGAACGACGCGCTAACCAGTGAACAGAAACCCACGTTTTCTTTTCTGGTCAACCACATGTTCTCGAGCACCAATCACAGCTTGCCATTTCATTAGGAACCTACCCATAATTCCTTTTCGCGTATTAATTTATAAATACACAGAAAATAGTCCTAACCATAGAATGATTAAAGCAATTCTTAAAATAGAGACTAATAAGCATAAAACCCATGATCGAACCATATTTACAATAAAAATAAATAAAACTAGGATTAATAATTTAAATGCCATAATTTTTCCTCCATAACCAATGTTGGTAACACTTTTCCTCAAACTGAAATATGACAGCTGACAAAAAGGAATAATGAAAAGGTCTACCAGGCTTATTCTTTTAAATAAATAAATAAGAACTTGTTAACTACAGGTAAGAGAGTGTGGTTTTGTTGTAACTAATAGAAGTGTAACTAAATCCTTTTTCCAGACTATACGCCCTGAAATGTGTATATTTGCCTACACTTACAGACATTCCCAAAGATGTTTACACACTTTGTTGGAACCGAATTCCTGAGAAAATAGCAAGGAAAAATAATAGGATTAGCTCAATTCAACAGTAAGTCATACAATATAAACTCTCCCTGGTAGCTATTACTAACTTGTGTTTTGTTTATCGTTTTAGGTTAGGCAGCCAAAATACCTCCTGCCAGCAACCAAAGGAAAAATACATAAAATAAAAACTATTATAACCCTCCAGACATGACAAATCCATGAACCTAAATTATAATGATTCTATGAAATAAAACCCATAGGTAACAAGGTTTCCAGAGTATTTTTATTTAACCAACGATACACAAACAAGTTACCTTCTCTATCCACTTTGCTATCAACAAAAGAAAAGAAGCAAATATAAATACCCTTTTCCTCAGGTATCAACTAAAACATTTAAAAAAACAAACGTAGCCTCATTCATTTTTAAATTTACAACCGCATATACAACTATAAGATCGGAACCCAATTTAACGTTACAATACACAGCACAAATATAAATGTGACGGTCGTGTGTTTTGTTATACGTTTCACCACAGTACCTACACAGAGGCGAAGGCTTTGTCGGCTCCTTTGATTTTCGATGGCTCGTTTTTTGTGACCTTGAGTACCAGTTACGTCTACACTGAGAGAAATATGTTTTTAATTTTTTTCTGTACCCTACATTTAAGGATACACTGAAGAAAAAATGTATTTCAATTTGGATAGAAAAATATTACCATTTGAATTGTTTATAAACTGCGTTTATTTTCAATTGAGTTAGGCCCTAGCAAATTTTCTGAAATGTAATTATTATAATTGCTATAATGATACCACTTGATATTTTTTTGTTTCGATTTCGAGCTAAAAATATTATTATAATGTGACGAAGGAGTATTCTAATTTCCTTACCAAGGAAATGTATTTTTCAAAAAAACTATATACCTTCTAATATATTTAAATAAGGCGCCATTCTGATTTCCGACCGCCCGGCCGGCCAAATTGGCTAAAGCAAAGCAAATACCCAAGCAACACACACAGCAACCAAGCTTTATTAGTTTTTATTTCTCAAATATTTAAATAATTATTGTTAGTGGCTCTATGAAATATTTTGAACGTGAATCTTTGTTTTTTCTATTTAGTTCAGCGCTATTTGAGTGTCTTCATTCCAGACTATATAAATAAAGTGAGTAGAAAGAAATGTATAAAAATATAACATAACCTTTTAAACTTCATGTTATGAAAAACGTATCTGACTGATTGAATACCTATTTAATTATAGTTATTATAATGTGTTCGAAATTATGAAAATTTAATAGGATGTTTTATACTTTCAGAATGTAAGCTAAAAAGGAAGATTTATATATATTCCAGTATTTTAGTTGACAATCGCTGAGAAACCTACAAAATAAAATATTATATAATTTGGCGAGAATTGAATAATATTGAATCAGCTTGGAGAGAAAATGTGAAACATGTGAAAGTATTATCAAATCTGACAATAAATCGCTAACGTTTTGAGAAATGGTGAATGACTAGTACAAATGTTGGTGTAAATATCTCATAATATACTGAGAATTGCTTGGTTTTTGAGAGAAATGCGTAGACAAAAGGATGAGTTCAAGGCACTCAAAAATCTTGAAGGTATATGTGGTTGGGTGTAAGAAGTACTCTTCAAGAAATTTGCAGGATAAAAGCTTTTTGCAAAGGTAAGACTTAGTTGTCGATGATCAACCTTTTTTTTCAATATATGCTTACCTGATTAAACATTGCTTAATGAATAATTGCCAACATGCAAATTCATTTTTCAGGTTATGAACTCTTAGCGTAGCATCTTCAACAAAAGCCATCGACTCCTTGGATTACTCATTGTGACTGTGTTACTAATCTAGACAAAATCGTTCACTACCCATCAGTCTTTCCTTTCAATTTTTTAGCAGTAAACACGGTGGCTATGTTCGAAGGTTATAAATGTTATAATTTCTGTGAAAAATACCATATAAAGTAAACAATGAAGATTTGGAGTATTGAACTACTTGAAATATGTAAAAAGGTGTACACGTCTTCCAGTTTTTGACCTCTTGCCTATGATATACCTATAGATGGAACTATACAAACCATTGTAATTTGTACAAAAACTTCTTTTTATCGTGTCTTGTTAATGTTATACAGTATCGGAAAGCGTTTGATTTGGTGCGGCAATAAGAGCAAAGCAAGCAATGATGTACATTAAGGGACATGTCTGCTTTGCCTCTGCTAGGGTACTGGTAAACGCCTTTATTGTAGGCAGTCGGTTAAGTCGTTGAAACTATGCAATCTCAACGGTAGAACTTTCCGATACTGTATAATATGTCTAACACGTATTTTATTATTTTACGTAGGTAGGTCAATTGTTAAATATCCCTTGTATTTTATTAAATACATATATTCACTTTTTATTATATTTTATTTATCACTTGTATTATTGTTGTTAGCAGTAAATTAAAATAGTCGATTATGTAGAACTTATATATACATGCATCTTTGCATCTAACTGAAAGTAAAACAAAATATATTTACTAAATATCAAATTATTTATTATCCAACGTTCCATTAATACTCAGAAGAAGAATTGACAAGAAACTTACTGGAGATATAAAGAAAGATCTATATTGCAATAAAAAATAAATGATTATATTATACACATATTAATATCTAAGTAATAATAAGTAACATTTGTAATTACATAATTCAAAGAATATTTGCTACAATTTGACACTTTCAAAACCCATTCAGACTTTATTTATGTGTTCACTGACTGGAGGATCACTTTCAGTCTTAATTTCATAGTTTTTGAATGTTAAACAATCCCAACACTGGGTTTTTAAACACCACACAATATATTTTAAAAGGACGTTTAGTTCCAGATCAATCAATGACAGCAATACTTTAAATTTCTTTGATTTAAGCACTTCATCAGATATCTTAATGTAGTCTGTGTATTTTTCTCTTGAGATACCTGATTTAAAAAATGCTATTAAGCTTCTTTCTCCCTCAGCATCAGCTCTACCGTCGCTCAACTAAAATTTAAACATAAATGATTATTAAAAATGCTGACAAATTAATATAAAGTGTTATTTTTTACCATGAATTGTTTATTGTTTGCTTAAGCAGTAGTTATTATTATCACAAGCACTTTTAGTTCCACATTTAGCTTTTAAAGTTGTATCCCATAAACATCTAACTAGATGGATCATAGTGGTCTTGAATTACGGACTTTCCTGCAACATAAATCCACACTAAAAATCAAATTCTTAAATTAACAAGTAACAACTTACCATTAATAAAATACTTGGAATATTCCAGTAAAATAATTCCTTTTAATTGCTTGGAATCATCGACTTACAGTCGATGCTTAGAATCTTTTAACCTTAACCTCTTCTGGTTGTAAATCGACGTTATTTTATAACTGATGTTTTCTCGGATTGCCACACTTCAACAACTAATAATACAACAAAAACTGGCCATTTTGTATGACATAATGTCCATAAAAACTATGAAAAATTCAATTCTTAAGTTCAGTCAGTCGCCATTTGACAGCAATGACAAGTGAATTTAGAAAGTGAGGTTGATTGATATACCAGTTAAAAAATGACGATGCGTATACAAATTTGGTTTTGGCGGGAAGGCTTGCTTTCGCCTCTGTGTAGTTACTGTACTCTGTGGTTTCACTAAGGAAAAACAGCTGTAACATTTTAGTCGCGGGAAAAAAGCTGGTGCCACAAGGCATACTTGAAAAGTAGACACTTTAACCATTTCAAAAATGTATGCCATCAATAGATTCCTGACATTTTATTTTTTAACATTGTCAATGTGAAATCGACCATGCTTTGTAGAACTGCCCCTCTAATCTTTAAATTCAAATACGTATTTGCAATCGGCAACGCTAAATCGCAATTATTACTTGTTCACCCACAAATGTGTTTTATTATTCATAGACACGAATGTACACTACTGTATACGGCATTTTATCTAGCAAACCAACCTCAACAGGTAAAACTTTCAGCACCGCAACTCCGTGTATCAAATATTCAGGCTTAATTCACGAATCCTGAAAAAAATAAAAGGTCCTAGTTCATAAAATCAATCTAGGTAATATCAGAAACTGAAAACATCGCTGAAACTCATTTATTCAGTAATTTCAGTGCATATGCCTGTGGATGGAGCATGCTCAGTTTTCCGTGGCATGCTGGACGCTGTTGCATCTTCAGTTATCGTTCGACAGTTGAACATCGAAGCGCGAAAATCCCGTGTAGATCGACGTCGTCACAAGATCTCGATTAACCATCGATTTCATTAATCAATACCTAAGAAACTTTTTAAAATTACAGTGAAGTTAAGTTCATTCTTTCGTGTACTCTTAGTTCCAGTGGTTTTTGTTGGATTGTTTACGTTGTTTTTTTAATTTGCCACAAGGTAAGGCGTTTTTTAATTCTTGAGGTAAAGTTATTTTGTTATGACTTGATTACATCAGCTCTGTTTTAAGAAATACCAACCTTATAAACATATTTCGAAAATTTATGATATAAAAGAAATTATGGTAGTATTAGTAGTTGTGATGTTTTGATTATAAAAAATAATTTGAAGAAAAACGCTGTTCGGTATGGAAGACGTATTTATGTGAAAAAGTTATTTCGGGTACCGATTTTATTGCATTTTATTCAGATTTTATATGTTTATGTCTTGACCTACCAAATGTTAGTAAATTCACATATTATTAATAATGATACTCGCCTTAGTACCTCATAAACAGTCTTAAATTCTGTTCACGTTTGTTATGGGTGATGCACTAAGTTTGGAGCGACCCCATGATATAAAACGAGGTTCACACATAGTTTAGTTTGTTTATGTTATCTATCATGCAAAAAATGTGGCGGAATCCTACGTATAGTAGTCGGACCTTTAATAGTTTTTTTTAGAACACGACGTTATCTACATTTATCGTATCGGTATCGATTATCTAATTAAATGTACATTATAATTTCGGAACGAAGCGTTAATTTATAAAATATTCGATATACAGGGTTTCAGATTTGAAGAGGCATAGTGGAATGGGAGATAGAGAGCACTCAGCTCAGTTTAAAACACCCCTAAACTTTCGAGTTACAGATTTTACTGTTTTTGACTAAAACTGTAGTCCGCCATATTATTAAAATGGTTGCACGTACAGGGTGGACCAAATTAGATGCGATTTGAGGTTTTCTCTAAACATAGACAAAAACCAATAGGTGTCCTTAGCTCGATTTTCGAGAAACAATCAATGACACAAACTGCTATCATTTATCTTTTTCGACTATCGAGCTACAGAGCGTTTTTGGAAAATTAGAATTTTTGGATGACCTCTGTATCTCAATTACCAAGTGTCGAATTGAAAATCGAGTAACACATTCTTAGGGCACTGTTCTGAGTAGAATCTGTTGCTGATAAGAAGAAAATTATGCATGCTTTAGTTTTCGAGATATAGCATTATTTGTGTTTTTTTAATGGAACACCCTGTAAATTATTTCACTATTCCATCACAACTTAAATTAGCCAACGATATGTCATTGTCATATTTACCTCTAGAGAAATTGGGTTTCGAAAAATTTAATATATACGAAAAATACAATAAGTTAAAAAAGCCACATTAGAATATAATAGTTAAAATTCCACAGAGGGTGTAAAGATACAGAAAGAAAGAATTTATTTGTTCTAAGCAACGCAACGCAGTTCTTTTTGGGATTCCTAAATTTTCCTGTATTTCGCGAGACGTTATATTAGGATTTTCTCTTACAGTTTCTAAAACAATATTTTCTACTGCTTCTCTACCTGCTTTATTATATATTTTTGCTCGAGGTTTTACAAATGATCCAAACTCTTATAAATTTTGTTGTAGCCTTTTGAAATTACAAGTAGTTTATTCTAAGTATCGATAACTAGGGCTTTTTTTATATCGACATATAAATCATCTATTATTCTTTATTAATAATATTTCATAATCGCTTAACACAAACATAGATAATCTTACAACAGCTAAACACGGATATCTCTTATATAACAAAATATAAAAATCAACAGAATATTTCAAAAGGATATAAAAATCAATTTCCCGTCAATTACGGAATCAGATACATATATCTATTTTCTTTTCATTTACAGGGTATTTTTGAATTTAATAAATTCTTGCCTCTATATTTTAAAATGGGGCAGCAATTATGACAACTGCCAAATTTAAAAATGATATTTTCCTATCAGTTACGAAATCAGACAGATCAAAAATAATATGTATCTATTTTTCTATACATTTACAGGCTATTTTTAAAATTAATAAGCTCTTACCTCTATATTTTGAAATTAGACAGCAATTACGACAGCTTCCAAATTTAGAAACTATATTTTCCTGTCAACTACTAAATCTGGCAGTTTAAAAACATTATATATCTATTTTTCTATACATTTATAGGGTGTTTTTAAAATTTATAAGCTCTTACCTCTATATTTTGAAATGAGACAGCAATTATGACAGCTGCCAAATTTAGAAACCATATTTTCCTGTCAACTTCGGAACCAGGTACATTAAAAACAATTTGTATCCGTTTTGCTATATATTCACAGGGTATTTTTAAAGTTAATAAGCTCTAACTTCTATTTTTTGAAATTTGACAGCAATTATGGCAGCTGCCAAATTTAAAAACCATATTTCCCCGTCAACTACTAAATCTGGCATTACAGTGCATTTTTAAGATTAATAAGCTGTTACCTCTATATTTTGAAAATTAACAGTAATTATGACAGCTGCCAAATTTAAAACTCATATTTTCCTGTCAATTACTAAATCAAACAGATCAAAAACAATATATATCTATTTTTCTATACATTTACAGGGTATTTTTAAAATTAATAAGCTCTTCCATCTATCTTTGGAAATTTGACAACAATTATGGCAGCTGCCAAGTTTAGAAATACTTATTTTCCTGTCAACTTCGGAACCAGGTACATTGAGAAAACACTATATATAACACCAACCTGTTATTGTTTGAATTATTTATCTAAAAATCCTATTTTTTTTATATTTGACAGTAATTTTGACAGTTGTCAACAACTAAATCAAAAATTCATCTAGACAGATCAATAGCTGATTAAAAGACGAAGATTTTAAAAAAAATTTTGTTACGAAAACTCAAACTTACGGCCCGTTAGAATAAATTTAATAGGAAAAACAGTATTTTTTTGTAAAAATATGATTTTACATTAAAAATTTAAAAAAATGAAAAATGAAATTTCAAAATCCTGCTAGAGGGATCGATAGATAAATTCAAGACGAACATTTAAAAAAAAAAGAATGTCTCAAAAACTTAAAATTTACGACCTCTAGAGTAATTTGGGTGGAACACTGGCATTTCGCGCCACTGTGCGTCGTCTGTATAATAGAAAATCCGAATGTGTCAAACGGCCATTCGGATGTTTCTTTGGAGGTTGGGATTTTAAAGGGTGCCACGTAGGTATTTTACTGGACATCTGGATACAAAAAACTGCAACTCGCATGTTGTGTGGAACGTGTAGATGTGAGAAACTGTGCCTTGGATGTCTGATTGGACGTCAGAATGTGGACAAGAGCAACTGTCACGTCCCAAAGTGAGAAAATACTGGCTCTAGAATGTGCATGGTTGAAAATTTGTTATAGCTGTTCTTTCTACTATCGTTACCCTTACCTCTTAACTCTATCCCGCACTATTGGATGATGTTTGAGTGACAGTCACTTGGTGTCAAAAAGTACCCAATCTTCGGACTAATACTATAGCGGCTTGGATTTTTTTTGCGAATTCTTAAACTTTAGAGTTAGTACAGTACCTAGAGGTAAAAAATATGCAAAACTTCGGAATAATGTCATATTGAACGGATTTCGTTCATTTTTGACAGTATAATAGTAAATGCTGCACAGAAAAGTTTCTATATTGTGCGGGGGCTTGCTAATTTATAGGGGGTGGATGCCACCCCTTCCCAGGGGGTGGAACTTAAAAAAAATATATGTTTATTGGAGCTGAAGTAGAATCAAATTTTAAGAAGAAAAGGTTCTCTGCAATTTTTCACATAAATTGATAGTTTTTAAGTTATAACGACTTCAAAATTGCGATTTTAGCTTAAAAAAAAAAGGTATTTCCAAACGACTTTCGTCAAGTATCTCGAAAAGTATTACTTTATCGAAAAAATGTTACAGACCAATTACAGAAAGTACAAACTGGGAATTAATTATATTTTTTGTTTATTGATGTAGGATTAATCATTTCGGATATATTTAAGTTTACATTTGGCATCCAAGTGTTCCTAAGATAATTATTTAGAGTGAGAGTTAAATATCTCAGAAACTGTGACACCTACGTCAATGACGCTAATAGGTAGAATAAGAGGTTATTCATTAAGCTTTCAACTATTTTTTTATTTGTTTCTGTAGCATAAAAAACAAAGAAGTTATGACCGAAGCAATGTGCGTCTACACATTTTTTTATTAACAACGTCGCCATTTTGTTACTGTAATTAGCCAGTAATTAAAAAAAAAGGAATTTCAAACACTGTTTCTCATTAATATATAGCATGACGTAGATGCTCAAATTTTTTGGTTTGTATACAGCACTTGCTTTAGAAAAAAATACAGTTTAAACTATAAAGGTATTTTCGATAAAACGTAATTTTGTTTTCCTCTTCCAGATATCTCAATAAATATTAATTTTATTGGAAAAATGGGTAGAGACCAAAAATAAAGCTCATAAACGATAACGAATTTCGCTTGTTTATTTATTTACATAGATTTAATAGTTTCGGAGATATGAAAGATTACAAATGGCGTCTGAACGTGTATAAGACGAAAAATGCAGTTTAAATGTTAAGTATCTCAGAAATTGTGACACCTACGTCTTGCATGCTAAGAAATGGAATTAAAGACAATTAATTGCGCTTTCAAATTATTTTTTACTCGTTCCTGTAGCATAAGAAATAAAGAAGTTATGACGGAAAAATGTGCGTATTTATATTTTTTTATATAAAAAGGTCGCCATTTTGTTACTCTAATTAACCAGTAATTAAAAAAAAATATATCTCAAATACAGTTTTTCGTTAAGATGTAGCATTGCCTAGATGCTCAAATTTTTTTGCTCATTTAAAGCACTTGCTTTAGAAAAAAATTCATTTTGAACTTTAAAAGTAATTTCGAAACACTTGGATACCAAATATAAACTTAAATATCTCCGAAATTATTAATCCTACATCAATAAACAAAAAATATAATTAATTCCCAGTTTTTACTTTCTATAATTGGCCTTTAACATTTTTTCGATAAAGTAATACTTTTCGAGATACTCGACGAAAGCCGTTTGGAAATACCCTTTTTTTTAAAGCTAAAATCGCAATTTTGAAGTCGTTATAACTTAAAAACTATCAATTTATGTGAAAAATTGCATAGAACCTTTTTTTCCTAAAATTTGATTCTATTTCAGCTCCAATAAATATATATATATTTTTTAAGTGCCACCCCCTGAGAGGGGGTGGCATCCACCCCCTATAAATTAGCAAGCCCCCGCACAATATAGAAACTTTTCTGTGAAGCATTTACTATTATACTGCCAAAAATGAACGAAATCCGTTCAATATGACATTATTCCGATATTAAAACCTCTAGTTACTGTACTAAGTATCAACTTCAAATATTAAAAAGAAATGGATGTGCTTTTACTGCTAAGAGAGTGAATTTCAAAATTGAATACTGACTCAAATGTTAAGAGTTAGTTATTGAAAAACATCATGTAGGTACTTATATGTTTTTGATTATGATTCTGATTACGAATCTAAAGTCAGAAAATTCACGATTGCACCCTTGATATGGGATATAGGGATACAACAGAAAATAGCTATATTTTGTTTGTTTTGAGCGAGTAGAAGTTTTTATATTTTAGGACATAAAACTTAAAACTATCCTAATAATCATTTTGAAGGTCCTCTAATCCTCATTAAGGTCAGGTAGGTCAAAACAATACAGAGGTTGTCAGTTTTTCTATATTCATCTTAAATGCGTCAATTAAAAAAAACGTTAAGAGTTAACTTCAAACACTTCTATCTAATAATCCTGTTTATCAAAAAAATAAAAAAAGCAAGGTTTTCCTTAATTTATTGCCATATTTTTTTGTTTCTAGTAACATTCATCTAAGATGCTGCCCTGCAAAGTTATTTAAGCCTAAAGACAAAAAAAATCATTTTTTAAAAACTTTCCAAAATACATTAAGTCTAAAATCATTTAGATAATGCATCCATCACAGTAAAAAAAAAAGCCTAACAAAAAACACAATTTGAAATTTACTGGAACCAAATAACGGGCACTCTTTTGTGTAAAAAATCAAAATTTTGCCTTTATTTTCCTTGTATCATTTTTGATTTGGCAGATATCAAAATCTGCCAAAAGAAAATTTTAAGCTACTGTAAAAAGCTTTAATTTGGTTAAAAGGTTTTTTAAACCAGAGTAATGACTGTTTGAAGAGCGTGACCTTTTGAGGGCTACGTTCAGATGCACCTAACATTAACTGCATCTCGGCAACGATGAGCCTAAACAAATTTTTATTTCATGGATTATTTTTGTTATTTCATAAGCTAACTTTTTTTGTTATGACAACTCGAGGACAAACTTTTTCGAAAATATGATCCTCTGAGTAATTTGCTTAAGACCTTTGAAACATCTGTGTTTTTTGCTTAAAAATCAACGTTTTTAACCCCTTGTAATTCGGCGAGTATTAAAGTAAAAAATACATTGCAGCTGGCAATGATGAATATTTCACCATTTAGTCGTTTTTCTGAATGTGTCAGTAGGTGTTTGCAATATAATATTATGTCTATATGAGAGCCGTCTCTGGCACCGAGATAAAATTCCCGAGCCCTGTTGATAAGAGCACGAAATTTGTTTGTTTTTGAAATTTCTTTCTGGCGTGTCTGGGAAATCCCGACTGTTATTTCCCGGTAGCGGAACCTATAACAACTGACATAATTCTCTGGAAATTCGTTCCCGAGATTACCGGGACAGAAACTCTACCCCTCGTCCCTAACAATTAAAAAAATGATGTGTTCATTATGTCTATTTTAAACCACTCACTAAGATTTGAATAACTTACGTTGAACAGTTTTGAGGATCTGATAAATCTTATTTGACTACAGTTCAGCTGTTAATTCGTTATATCCCGGAAAATGTGAATAATATTTTAGATATCAATAAAACATAGCTATTTGCCTACAATATATTTTTTCATAATTGTAGTAGTAGTAGTAGTACTGTCGTGAGCAAAAAAAAAATAGGATAACTATTTTTTTCTAATATAAATCTGTCTCTATTTGCACACTTGCAATGAATTTTGAGAAATAACTGACAATATCACAAAAATTAAAGTTAGATATACACAACTAGATTTTAGCAAAAATACTTTATAAGACTTGTACAATTTTTTTTGCGCATGACAATACCTATCTACTGTAATATCAAAATTTTTTTCGGTGTAAGAGACCTGGATCTCGGCCTGGATAAGAAATCTGGATGTGGAAGTAGCGATTCCTTGGGAAATAAATGTTTGAGGTATTGTCAAAAATATGGCTCTTGCTTATTCGGTTTGACAAAATCTCACATTTTTCGATAAAACTGTTCAACTCAAATTTCAGTAGTAGGTTACAATGAATATATAACTTTTTAATTTTTTTCCGCTCCACCGTCTTCGAGATATTCACGGTTAAAGTGAGACCTTCACATTAGCTCTCTCACTTTTACCAAAAGTTATAAAATTACATTCCCCATATAACTGCGAATTTTACAATCATTTATCAGGAAAAATAAATAATGCTAAATTTTTACATCTGTTAATTTATGACAAATAAATATACTAAGTTAAGTGCCTGCTCCCACTTAGCTATAAAAAGCCCATCTAAATAAATTCCCATTAAAAATATTTCCTTTGTTTGAAACAACAAACCGATCCAGAAGCGTGTGTAATGTTTTTTCTATGACTCGAGCATTATTTTTAATGTACAAACTATGCTTTGTGAAAATTACATTTTCGGATGTGTTTATGGTAGTTAACGTTTTTTACTTACATAGTAATTGTTGTTTGGCCATAACCAAACGAATGAATAATGACCGTAAATAATACAGAACTTCTCTTTAATGGATTTCATGCTGCTTTGCTTTAACCCTCGCGTAGCGTGTTTTTTTCCTGGCGATTTATAAAAATTGTGTTTGAATTTTATGCTAGTTTGGTCTGGATATTGTTATGCCTAGCAAAATGTTGAAACACTTATACATAACTTGATGATATCCTGGGATTTTCGATCTTTTAATGGAAATTACTAATTTTCTAACGGTTCGATTTATTCAACTATCGTCAGAGAACTGCAAAGTATGTAAAAGACAAAGATTATCTGCTATTTTCTTATTACAATGAATGTAAAAAGGCTTCTGTACTTCAACACTATCGAGTATCATAACTGAGGAAATGTTGCAAGCCATCGACAACACGAAAGTCACGTCTTTGACAATACTTGATATAACGAAAGCTTTTGGCTCTTTAGATATTAATTGCTTAATTGAAGAGCTAAGTGGATAAAGGTGTTATGTCACAAAAACACGTTATTGAGTAATTTAACTCGAAAGTTTTTAGGCGAGAACTTTTTTGTTATAACGACTATATAGCATTTTGCGATGATATTGACATTTGATGTACTTTTCAGAGACAAATAACTAAAGTTGTCAGTTGTCATTATTTTCGAAAATTTTAAAAAATTAATGTACATAACACCTTTATCCGTTCATAAGTTTCTCTGAAATGAATAAGGAATTAGTGAATAAAAGTGTTAAGAAATTAAACATATTTTATTATTATTAAAACATTGTACAATTTTTAGGTAGTCGGACAGTTCTATGGTTTTGAGCCACAGTTTGGTCATTTCTAAGTATGTTGTGATAATACGGCCTTACCATTCATTTATGAATAGTAATTGTTCTTTAAGATTGGCCTGTTTTCCTACACTTAGGCTGCCCTTGTTTTCATTAAACACCGTTAGAGCAATACAGTCGGAATTTATCTTATGCATATTCCTTTTCTTTAAAATATCGACTTTGTAAAATGGAGTCATTTCATCTAGTGATGTAATAGTAGCACCCAGGTGCCATTTTATACCGTCGTGAAAATAAACCTTTTCATTGTTCAAGTTTTTCATCCTGTTGTACAAATTGAGTTTTGAGGCAATTCCATCAATATCCTTGAAATGATTCGTCATATCTATGACAACGGCGTCTTTGGGAGTTCTTAAAATTTCTCGATACTGGTCCGGAACGTAGATGTTTTGATGTTTCCTTAAAATTTTCTCGACTCTGCCAAAGTCTCTGAATCTAAATATGAATGTCCCACCTCCGAAAATTTATGGTCGATAACTTTAAATTCTCTCTTTAAAATCAACAACTGGTAAAGTGTAATAATATTGAAGTTTTTATTTTGTCCACCACAAGAGTCGGGCCATATTATAATGTGATCGATCTTTTCTTGGAAATATTCATTGTAAATTTGTGAAAAGGTATGTAAGCAACTAGCAATTTCTAGGCTTTCACGGCTGGCCATATCTTCAGTCCATGTGAAAAAGAACGTTTTTTTTCAGTATTCCTCAATGTATGTATGCCAAGGTTGTAAAACCACATTTGACGAAGGTAAAATGCTTTCGATGTACTTAATTTTGGCAGCGGCATGGTTTGCTGAAGATCTAAAGTAAGAAAGCAAATTGTTCTATCTACTGTAACTTTTGCTCCGTCACGCTTTTGTTGTTCGAAAGCTAGCTTGTAATTTTCTCCGTATTCTTTAGTATTATTTATTTTATTTTTTTTAAATGTTTTTTAACCCAATAGATGTAAGCATAGCGAACCCTGTAATTCTTAAACGATAACCTTACAAACCCAAATGACCTTTGACTTGATTGGCGTAATTATCATACTTATTATTTTTTGCGCAAGAATTTCGGAATTCGCCAGATTTGCCTTAAACAATTTAATGCTCTTTCAAAATATTGGGTGGGCAGAAGCCATACCAGATATCAGTTTTGCTCTTGTCATAAAAATTTCTACGGTCCAGCCCTCTTCTACTTGTCAGCATAAAAATATTTGTACAAAAATCAACACCGCAAAGCGTCACTTTCCAGTATTTCTGATTTACAGACTAATTTGCTAGAATACTTTGGTAAATTCGTATTTTATTATTGCATTTTATATTGATAATGTTTTGTTTTTAAAACATTATTAAAACTTGTCTGGGAAGAAATTGCCACTATGTGACTGATTTCTGCTGAATTGCCAAAAGGTATAAATGTGTTTACAGCAATTAGATACTCAAGTACCATCTCGACTCTTGTACCATTTCGAAATTGAACGAAATGAATATATGGATTAAAATATTATAAGCACTATTTCCAAATATCAGCCAATTTATAAACATCTTACATGATTCATGAAATCGTTTATTCATTGCCATTTGTAATATCAGTTTACTACGACTGGCCATTTTCACTATAATAGTAAGAAACACTTAACACAACTTGTCACATTACTGTCCATATAACATAACTTTAAAAGCAAAGTGTTTTGGATTAAAACAATTTAATATCGCACAGTAATGGATAAAGGTGGTATGTGATCATGACACCTTTATCCATTAAATTATATAAAAACCATATGTACATAACACCTTTATCAAACATTAAAACGCATTTAGGAAAGGTTCATTATCCCAAAAACTTATTGAAATGGTAGATTTTAAGTTAAAATAGTTGTCTGTGTAGAAATCTCAAAATTTTCAAAAATGTCACATAACACCTTTATCCACTTAGCTCTTCAATTACAAAATTAAGTTAGTATGGTATATCTGGAAGTCCTTTCTCCTGGTTTCAAAACTATCTCAATGGTAGATAATAATTTACTAGTGTTAATACAGGAAACTCAATACTTACGTCACAAAATAGATCAGTTGCATCTGGTGTTCCGCAAGGATCTATCCTTGGACCACTTCTTTGTAATATATTTATTGCAGATATTTATTCTCGATATTTCCGCTATATTCAAAACTCTACATGTATGCTGATGACATTCAGTTAATACCTAGTTTTTCTCCTTTCGGAATTTCAAAAGGCAGAATTGTATCAGTAATGATTTAAGTGTCATATACGAGTGGACAATCTAAAATACTCTTGTAATAAATGCTAACAAATGTCAAAATATTGTTTTTGGAAGTTCTCAGCAGTTACTCAACTTTGGAGAACTAAATATTCTAATAAATAATGAGTCCTTACACCAACAAACGGTGTAGAAAATCTTGGTGTTTGTTTTGATTCTTCATTAAGATTTTCTGGGCATGTTAATTATATTTGTAAAAAAAAAATTTATAGCTTAAAACAGTTGTACCTATGCCCTTAAAAAATGTTTGGATACAAATAATAAAATATTGCTTTCTGAAACTATCCCATTTAAGTTATGCAGATATTGTATACGCTCCCTGTCTTTCACAAGAAGACAAGTACCGATTACAAAAATTCGATACTGTACAACTGTACTCCAATATGGTAACATTACTCCACATTTACGTGCTTTCAGCCTGTTAAATATATGTGAAAGAAGGTTCATACACACTCTAGGATTCGTTCTAAATATTTTCACAGGAAAACCTAATTATTTATTCAATAAACTACAAAGACGTACAGAAATTCATACCAGAGATCTGAGATGTGGAAAATAAAGTTTGTATTCCCTCTCATAAAAATTCATCTTTTCGATCGTCCTCTTTCATAGCAGTATATATTATCGATAACATTGACAACTTGTCAAGTTCAATATCATAATATGTCAGTGGAAATTGCAAAATGTAGACCAAAGGAAGACAATCTTATCAAGATTAGGACATTTTAATGTACAAATGTTATAAATTAGGATTGTGTATTTATTTGTACTGACTTAATAGACCGGGAGGTATTGACGGATCTGTGAGAACGATTAATTAGCGTCTGCCAAATTACCTATTATATTACCAGTAAAAATGAATACACGAATCTATCACTCAACAATATTTGATTTTTTTGTGATGTTGTTATTGTTTTATATAGTCTTGTACATGCTACAATCGTCTGCCAATTGTCGAATCGTTATTTTTTTCTCATAAATTTCATGAAAAAACGAATGGTAGACGCTAACTAATTGTTCGCCAACATTTAAATTCATTTGTAATGTTGTTATTGTGAATATAATCTTGTGCATGCTGAAATTGTCTGCAAATTGTCAAATCATTATTTTTTTTATCATAAATTTCATGAAGAAGCTAATGGCAGACGCTAACTAATCGTTTAAAACGTTGTCAACATTTTTCAACTTTCGAATTATTTTTTTTAATGTTCTACAAGTCGAAAATGTCTGCCAATAAATATATCAACACTTGGTCGCATAAACTTCATAACAAATTATGTTTCAATTCCGAACTTATCATTACTAGTCCAGGGAAATGAGTAAAAAAAGTACCATGTTCGGGACTGTGACTCATCCAGGCAGAGACCACGATTTTTAGGTAGTATAGGTGTCAATAAATGAAACCTATATAAAATCTGCGGTCGATTTTCTGCATATGTTTATTTACAGCCATTTTAATGCAAAAAAAATGGAAAAAACGTGTTTTTTCACACTTTTTCACCTGCCAGTAAAAAGTAAACTATCTTACAGATAAATCAAATGAATCACCTTGTAGAAAATTAAAAAAGCTTTAAAATGGCGGTTGTTAAATGTCGATATAGTTAATTGTTGCTAAGATAATTGCAAAATGCGGAATTTTATTCAATAAACAATATCTTGTGTAAAAAACAATCTACTGTTTTGTCCTTGCGTAAATAGTTGACTCTCATAGTGCTTAATATCTGGTAAAAATTTCAAATCGATTCGTCAAATAGTTTTTGCAAAATTGCATTAATTTATCCCAGAGCCCTTTTTTTTGCAACCCCACCACGTCCAGAGAAATCAAAATACAATGATTCTACGGCCTCCACCTGAAAGGGAAAGACTTGATTTACCAAAATGCTTTGTTAGATATCGAAAAAATTAATTTTCAGACCTGCAAAATGACGTTGCAAAAGAACTCAGATTTTTACCTTATAAACAAATAGAATAATTTTTTAACAATTGATTGTAGAGCATCGGTTTTTCGATATTTGAAAAGCTGATATTTTTACACGAATTTTGAAAAAAAAAAGAAAGTCCTAGGTCAATTTGGGGCAAAGTTAGCAATTTTTTTTCAAAAATTCATAGCTCCTTTGTTTATAATAATTAGGAAACGTAACAAGCGCCATTTTAAAGAGGAAGAGTTCAACTTTTAGTGTAAAAAATTTGAAAATGATTGTGAAATTAATTGTAATGACGACGATGATGATATTGAGAATATTAATTTAATGTTAGATAACTTTGATCATTCTAATGTTGATGATAATGAGCCGATCCTAAAAAAAATACGAGTTGACTGATTTTACCTTATTAGAATGTGTATAGGTATATTATTAAGTAAATTTATATGTGAATCGACAAATATTCTGTATTATTATAAATTACAGCGTTATTTATATCGAACAATGTGTTTCTTTTCACACTTTACAAATTCTATTGTTTATAACTTAATATAACAGTAATTTATATATTTAATTGTACACAAACCTTTCCTATAACTTTCAATAAGAATAATACAAAAATTTTGATAATGTATAAAAATATTTTTTTGTAAAATGTTTAAACAAATTACAGGTAATTATTACTCTCTTATTATTTTGGAGCAGATGTGTTGAACCATAGAAAGTTTCTACTGTATCATACAAACCATTATACATGACAAACGCTGTCACTACATGTACATTCACACGCGTGTTGTATACTTCTACGAAGGAAGTAATGGTTTGTTTTATTATTTATTAATAATTAATAATACGCAAATTAATAAGAGCACTTTTCATAAATTGTATGGTAATTTTGCATTTGAAAAATATCTTAGAAATGTAAATTATATCGAATAGAGTGTTTTTATTTTATAAATTTGAAAAATTCAATTGTTTATAACAATAAGATATATATTTACGTGTACATAAGCCTTTTCTACAACTTTCAACAAGAACAAAACAAAAAATTTTGATATTTTGCAAAAAAAAAATTTTTTTTTAAATGTTTAAACAAATTACATTTTTAATATTAATGTTAATAGTTTAACAGATTGAATATTATTAACGTACGCAAAAAGGTACCCCAAATTGAAAAAAGAAACATCAAAATCGGTTAACAAACACCAAAGTTTGACTTATGTGGTCAGTTTGAAGATGCTGTTTCAATTTTTTAATGCGCGGATTTGAGGGTTCCCCCTCCACAACCTCCGAGCTAAGTTGATTCGAGCCTCATTTTAGAAGCTTTGCCAACAGTTTTGAGAAAGTGCAATAATCATTTTCAAATTTTTTACACTAAAAGTTGAACTCTTCCCCTTTGAAATGGCGCTTGTTACGTTTCTTAATTATTATAAACAAAGGAGCTATGAATTTTTTAAAAAAAAATTGCTAACTTTGCCCCAAATTGACCTAGGACGTTCTTTTTTTTTTCAAAATTCGTGTAAAAATATCAGCTTTTCAAATATCGAAAAACCGATGCTCTACAATCAATTGTTAAAAAATTATTCAATTTGTTTATAAGGTAAAAATCTGAGTTCTTTTGCAACGTCATTTTGCAGGTCTGAAAATTAATTTTTTCGATATCTAACAAAGCATTTTGGTAAATCAAGTCTTTCCCTTTCAGGTGGAGGCCGTAGAATCATTGTATTTTGATTTCTCTGGACGTGGTGGGGCTGCAAAAAAAAGGTATCTGGGATAAAGTAATGCAATTTTGCAAAAACTATTTGACGAATCTATTTGAAATTTTTACCAGATATTAAGCAATTATGAGAGTCAACTATTTACGCAAGGACAAAACAGTAGATTGTTTTTTACACAAGATATTGTTTATTGAATAAAATTCCGCATTTTGCATTTATCTTAGCAACAATTAACTATATCGACATTTAACAACCGCCATTTTAAAGCTTTTTTAATTTCCTACAAAGTGATTCATTTGATTTATCTGTAAGATAGTTTACTTTTTACTGGCAGGTGAAAAAGTGTGAAAAAACACGTTTTTTTCCATTTTTTTGCATTAAAATGGCTGTAAATAAACATATGCAGAAAATCGACCGCAGATTTTATATAGGTTTCATTTATTGACACCTATACTATCTAAAAATCGTGGTCTCTGCCTGGATGAGTCACAGTCCCGGCCAAAACCCCATTTCCCTGGATTATACATAGTATGTACAAAGTAAAACAGTTTCTAAAAATCACCGCGAACGCATGTGCATGTTGTAATCGTCTGCAAAGTAGTTTTTACAATTTCCATATCATTAATGATAATTAAGTTAAATGGCAGACGCGAACTCATTGTTCTTAAATGTCCATTTTTCTTGCAAGTTAAGTTAATTTTTTTGGCCCTCCTGCACGTGGAAATCGTCTGCAGATTAACTTCCGCTGGATTGCTTTTGTTCAAAGTTCCACAAAAACCACTTTGCAAACGCACTCTGATCGATCAAAAGGTTAGTTTTCAATTACAAATAAACAATTAATTTGCAATATCGGTGCTATCGAAGAAACTTTTTTATACGCTTATAAAATTCGTCAAATACCTATAATTAGTCTCTGCTATAATAAATTGGCAGACGTAGATTAATCGCTCTCAGGGATCTGTCACTATTAATCCAGGGAAATGAGGTTTTGGCCGGGACTGTGACTCATCCAGGCAGAGACCACGATTTTTAGGTAGTATAGGTGTCAATAAATGAAACCTATATAAAATCTGCGGTCGATTTTCTGCATATGTTTATTTACAGCCATTTTAATGCAAAAAAAAATGGAAAAAACGTGTTATTTCACACTTTTTCACCTGCCAGTAAAAAGTAAACTATCTTACAGATAAATCAAATGAATCACCTTGTAGGAAATTAAAAAAGCTTTAAAATGGCGGTTGTTAAATGTCGATATAGTTAATTGTTGCTAAGATAATTGCAAAATGCGGAATTTTATTCAATAAACAATATCTTGTGTAAAAAACAATCTACTGTTTTGTCCTTGCGTAAATAGTTGACTCTCATAGTGCTTAATATCTGGTAAAAATTTCAAATCGATTCGTCAAATAGTTTTTGCAAAATTGCATTAATTTATCCCAGAGACCTTTTTTTTGCAACCCCACCACGTCCAGAGAAATCAAAATACAATGATTCTACGGCCTCCACCTGAAAGGGAAAGACTTGATTTACCAAAATGCTTTGTTAGATATCGAAAAAATTAATTTTCAGACCTGCAAAATGACGTTGCAAAAGAACTCAGATTTTTACCTTATAAACAAATAGAATAATTTTTTAACAATTGATTGTAGAGCATCGGTTTTTCGATATTTGAAAAGCTGATATTTTTACACGAATTTTGAAAAAAAAAAGAAAATCCTAGGTCAATTTGGGGCAAAGTTAGCAATTTTTTTTCAAAAATTCATAGCTCCTTTGTTTATAATAATTAAGAAACGTAACAAGCGCCATTTTAAAGGGGAAGAGTTCAACTTTTAGTGTAAAAAATTTGAAAATGATTGTGAAATTAATTGTAATGACGACGATGATAATATTGAGAATATTAATTTAATGTTAGATAACTTTGATCATTCTAATGTTGATGATAATGAGCCGATCCTAAAAAAAATACGAGTTGATTGATTTTACCTTATTAGAATGTGTATAGGTATATTATTAAGTAAATTTATATGTGAATCGACAAATATTCTGTATTATTATAAATTACAGCGTTATTTATATCGAACAATGTGTTTCTTTTCACACTTTACAAATTCTATTGTTTATAACTTAATATAACAGTAATTTATATATTTAATTGTACACAAACCTTTCCTATAATTTTCATTAAGAATAATACAAAAATTTTGATAATGTATAAAAATATTTTTTTGTAAAATGTTTAAACAAATTACAGGTAATTATTACTCTCTTATTATTTTGGAGCAGATGTGTTGAACCATAGAAAGTTTCTACTGTATCATACAAACCATTACACATGACAAACACTGTCACTACATGTACATTCACACGCGTGTTGTATACTTCTACGAAGGAAGTAATGGTTTGTTTTATTATTTATTAATAATTAATAATACGCAAATTAATAAGAGCACTTTTCATAAATTGTATGGTAATTTTGCATTTGAAAAATATCTTAGAAATGTAAATTATATCGAATAGAGTGTTTTTATTTTATAAATTTGAAAAATTCAATTGTTTATAACAATAAGATATATATTTACGTGTACATAAGCCTTTTCTACAACTTTCAACAAAAACAAAACAAAAAATTTTGATATTTTGCAAAAAAAAAATTTTTTTTCAAATGTTTAAACAAATTACATTGTTAATATTAATGTTAATAGTTTAACAGATTGAATATTATTAACGTACGCAAAAAGGTACCCCAAATTGAAAAAAGAAACATCAAAATCGGTTAACAAACACCAAAGTTATGACTTATGTGGTCAGTTTGAAGATGCTGTTTCAATTTTTTAATGCGCGGATTTGAGGGTACCCCCTCCACAACCTCCGAGCTAAGTTGATTCGAGCCTCATGTTAGAAGCTTTGCCAACAGTTTTGAGAAAGTGCAATCATTTTCAAATTTTTTACACTAAAAGTTGAACTCTTCCCCTTTAAAATGGCGCTTGTTACGTTTCTTAATTATTATAAACAAAGGAGCTATGAAATTTGAAAAAAAATTGCTAACTTTGCCCCAAATTGACCTAGGACCTTCTTTTTTTTTCAAAATTCGTGTAAAAATATCAGCTTTTCAAATATCGAAAAACCGATGCTCTACAATCAATTGTTAAAAAATTATTCAATTTGTTTATAAGGTAAAAATCTGAGTTCCTTTGCAACGTCATTTTGCAGGTCTGAAAATTAATTTTTTCGATATCTAACAAAGCATTTTGGTAAATCAAGTCTTTCCCTTTCAGGTGGAGGCCGTAGAATCATTGTATTTTGATTTCTCTGGACGTGGTGGGGTTGCAAAAAAAAGGTATCTGGGATAAATTAATGCAATTTTGCAAAAACTATTTGACGAATCGATTTGAAATTTTTACCAGATATTAAGCAATTATGAGAGTCAACTATTTACGCAAGGACAAAACAGTAGATTGTTTTTTACACAAGATATTGTTTATTGAATAAAATTCCGCATTTTGCATTTATCTTAGCAACAATTAACTATATCGACATTTAACAACCGCCATTTTAAAGCTTTTTTAATTTCCTACAAAGTGATTCATTTGATTTATCTGTAAGATAGTTTACTTTTTACTGGCAGGTGAAAAAGTGTGAAAAAACACGTTTTTTCCATTTTTTTGCATTAAAATGGCTGTAAATAAACATATGCAGAAAATCGACCGCAGATTTTATATAGGTTTCATTTATTGACACCTATACTACCTAAAAATCGTGGTCTCTGCCTGGATGAGTCACAGTCCCGGCCAAAACCCCATTTCCCTGGATTATACATAGTATGTACAAAGTAAAACAGTTTCTAAAAATCACCGCGAACGCATGTGCATGTTGTAATCGTCTGCAAAGTAGTTTTTACAATTTCCATATCATTAATGATAATTAAGTTAAATGGCAGACGCGAACTCATTGTTCTTAAATGTCCATTTTTCTTGCAAGTTAAGTTAATTTTTTTGGCCCTCCTGCACGCGGATATCGTCTGAAGATTAGCTTCCGCTGGATTGCTTTTGTTCAAAGTTCCACAAAAACCACTTTGCAAACACACCCTGATCGATCAAAACGTTGGTTTTCAATTACAAATAAATTCGTCAAATTCGTCAAATACCTATCATTAGTATCTGCAATAATAAATTGGCAGACGCAGACTAATCGCTTTCAGGGATCTGTCACTATCTCTCGGTCTATAATACTTATTATTACATGTGCATTCTTAAATGTATCTATATGCATGTGCTTTACATTTTAGGCGTCTATTCTATTTAGCAGTTTAGGTTTCAGTTTTATGAAAACTGCACAGTGGGACAGGTTATTATGCAATAAAGTTTTTTAAGGCATTACTTAGTATCAAGAAATTGTATTATAGACGTTTTAAAATTATCATATAAAATGGTTTAATTGACGACGACTTATAATTTTGATGCATTTTTTTATGAAGTAACTGTACATTGATCTGTGTAAATACTTGTTTTATAATGCACCAATAAATAACTTACTAGCGTACTTATTTAACGAACGGTTTCAATTTAGTATATACCTACTCTTGACAAAAGCCAAAAAAAGCTGAAACACGTGTAGAAAGAATTCTTTAACTTTTTGAAGCATTTAAAAGCAAATTTTCTTTATATTTAAAATACTGAATACTGTTTCACTGAGCCAGCCACAGAGTCAATTCAATACAACGAAAATCTGTTACATTATCAGAACTACAAGACGTGAAAAATGTGTTTCCCCAATGTCAGTATTCACAAATCGACAAGAAATATTTCAACGTTTTTTTTATTCAGCGAACAAAAAATGTAAATACGTAAAAAATGAAGTCTCTATAGACCTCCTGCGACTCTTCCGTTTCATTTCCCGACGTGACTGGCGTTGGGTTAATACTATTAGTCTCCAAAATGACATCATTCACCCTTTTTCTATACGCTAAGCCATTTATTTGACGAGACCACAACTTCACCCCCAAACACCCCTCCGTCATTAATGAAAAACCGCTAATCAATCGGAATCCGGAAACATCCCTACACAGAATGTCTCGTCATTGAAACCCATCAGCCTCGTCTACATAAAAGCCTTCCTGTGCCACTAATATTCTGACTGTGCAGTGAACTGCTGCAGGAATGTCGTCCTTAAGCAATCAAGAACATTTGTCTAATTTGCAATAGAATTAAATTTCGAATTAAAACAATTATTGACTAATAGATGGGAGGTTGTAGGGTTAAGTAGCAAATAGAAAAAAGGAAATCGCGCCATATAGCAGGACGTATTTGATTAATCATTAACTTGAGTCTTGAGACTGGAATATTTCCAGATGACCTGAAGGAAGCCTTTATAATACCTGTCTCAAAAAAACGACAAACAAAATAACCTGAAAAACTTAAAACCAATTGCTCTTGAAATATTTAATAGAAAAAATTATCTATAAAAGGATAATGAATTATCTAAACCAATATAAAAGTCTCTGTGATGCTCAAAAAGATTATAAAGGGAAGATCCACTATTGGGGCAGGCTTTCAGTTCATCGATGCATTAAATTCCGGAAAACAAAAGTAGGTATATTTTTAGACTTGTCAGAAGCATTTGACAGTATCGATCATGTCCACTTACTCACCAGATTGGAGGAGTATGGTTTTCGTGGCACCAGTTATATGCTAATTAATTAAGACAGTGTGTGCATGTAAAAGATTAATGTACTGGAAAAACAATAACATCAAAGTGGGAGTATGTGAAGAGGAGGTTCCTCAAAGTAGCATCTTGGGGCCTCTACTCATTTCATTATACATTAATAACCTCCTAGAAAATCTTAAAATCTTAAACGTAAAGTAGTCATGTTTGCTGATGATAACACTCTTTATGTCAAAAAAACGAATAGACAAAAGGCGAGGAAGACTGATTTTGTTGTGGTTTTCCATAATAATGTCCACACTCTTACTATGTTCTTTTGAAGCGATATGGTCTTCTGTCTCCTGGTGCACTAAATGCTCTAGTTGAACGTCACAATTGTCATTCTCTGCCACATCTTTAAAGCTGGTGCAGGATTGTCCTAGACAGTTAATGCCTCCGATTAAAGAACTTATATCTAGATACATAATGGCTACCTTTTCTTCATATACCTTATTTGCTCCTAACATAGTCACATTATATGTCCATTAAAATGGATAGATGAACATCACATCCCATAGGCAACAGAGGCGGGTATGTGTAGAAGGGAAAATGTACAATATTGTACCTATTTTATGTGATCATTATTGGTTAACTTCTAGGAATATTAACGCAGATTGAAAAAATACAATAGGTAAAGATGTTTTATTCAAGGGAAATATGCATTGGAAGGATATTATTTATAATTATTATTAAAACTATAAACTGAACCTCATCATGTTACTACTATGACCTACTTACTCATGAAACGATCGATTTCTGCAGATGGCACAGCACTGTTGCATGTTGCACTAAATTGTCACTAAACTGTCTAAATATGAACAGAGAATATCATTTAGGTATTAGGCAAATCACAACTTAAAATAAAAAGACTTCTTCACCACATTTTGATCGAAAAACACGAAAAACACTTATTAACATTAATGACGTATACTGTCAAAACTGTCAAACTGAGATTATGATAATCGAACTGAAGCCGACCGTGTACGAGCGGCCGCGAATACGCCGATGGGCCAATCAGCAACTTATGGGAAGAAGTGCCTTAGATTGGGAGTCTTTCGGGATCATAAAATTCATGCCATTATGTATCTAGATATAAGTTCTTTAATCGGAGGTTAATGCAGATTGTACAGTAACGGAGGCCTACATTCTGCATTTACAGTCAATCCTGTATCATTTTGAACATGAGCAGGATATTGTGTTTAGGATCGACTGTAGATCCTTGGCGGTGGTAATTGACACCTAACCAGATTTAGAGTTTCACTATCCCCAGTCTAGTGATTCAGCCTAGGGTTATTGTTATTTCCATAGCGTTTTTTAACTTGATGGTATGTTCTAAGAGAATGCTGACTTGCCACTGTCAGAGGGGAAGGCAAGCTTGCGAGGCTGAAACGATTTTTTGCAAACGATTGTCGTCCTTGGCTTCTTAAAGCGCTACAATAAATAATTATCCCGTCTTATCAGTTTTATCTGGAAGTGCGTTTGGATATTTGAAAACATGAACAGCTGCCTGCAATTCCTCGTGTTTCTTGAACATTCACAAGTTTTATTTTTCCCTATATGAAAAACGACGATATTGTGTTACACCCGCTAAATGTGTGTAAAAACAAAATTTTGTCGTGTACTTCCAACGCAAGATTTAAATTTCTGGTGCAGTGTAGCCTTTTGTTGTTGTTCCTTTGCCGGTATCATGAAATATGCGTTGGAACAAGATAACTCTATCGCTGCCAGGATGACCAAAATATCTATGTCCTCCAGCTACTCTAATAATGAAGGTGTTGGAGTATGACAGAGCTTGTTTTGTTGAAAATCCTTCACTGCGCAGTTTGCAACATGTCGATAAGCTGACTTTTGTTTTTATCATTTCATCAAACCAGTACATGTTATCGTCGAAGCCGCTCAACTGTTTTCGTGCTTTTAGATGCTGGGTCATAGGGATACTCATCGAAAACAATGTGCGTAGAAGAAATTACATTGCCCCTCTTGCCCCGCTTCCAGCTGCAGGTACTTTTTGAGATTTTATTGTTGCTTATAAGTCTGCAATGGACTGTAAATCATATACACCCTCTCTACATCAAAAAAATCAATTGTGTTTATTAATGAGAGAACTGAAAGATTAATACCACTCGAACATTACTCAAACGCCGAATACATCCTGAAAAATATTTATTCAAATAAAACGGCCCCTTTTGCTTTCATCGTTCTAATTTTAGTAATGTCCTTCAGAGTATTTATTTATCTGTTGATATTACCTAAAGGCCATCTTTGTGCCACTCCATTATTTCCAAGCTGGAAACATTGTACATTAATATTTTAAATTGCCTCTAATATATTTTCCGACATAACGTCATATTACGCGATATCAAGTGACTGATGATGGTGATGATGAGGGATGTAATAATAAACTGGTGATAAAATGGTAGTTATCATTTTCTGTCTGAATCAACAAAATATGAGTCCTCGAAACAGCTTATGAAATTTAATTCGCGATATTTTATCAAAGAGACATTGTTTCATGACTGTTTTTATTTGAATTGTTATTGGAAGTCAAATGAATGTTGAGTACTTTTCATATTTCTAACCTAACTTTCGAGGAGATTGATTAATGTATTTGTTTTTCGTACTGCTATACACACGTTTATTCGCTAGTACTATGTTATGGCGAATTTCATATAATGCAGACAATTTAGGGTGGCTCATCTTTTTCGAATTCAGAATTTTAATTTCCCACCTCTGTAAATAGTTCCATTTGGGAAATGTGATTTACAATCCTTGGCGCTTATTTTGCAGGCATCACATGCAGCGGCTATTTTTGGTGTGATGATGTTACTGTTCCATACAATCTTTTCTTTGTTGGTTGTGATGGGCTAGGCTCGTCTTGTAATAACTCTTCTTGGGCTTAAAATCTTTCATGTTCATTTTCATTGGAGTCCGCTGAGCTACTGGTGGATGATGAATAGGTGGCTGTTTCCACCAATCTAGACTTTTGCTGAAGATTTCGCTGCAATCTTTCGGATAATTTCTGAGATTTCTCTTCAGCTGATTTCTCTCGAGAAGCAAGTTGGTGATCAATACCATGCATAAAACCAATGTTATTTAAAACTCTTCATATATTTTCCAATTCCAAAGCATTTGCACGGGATATACCAAATAAACCGTGCAATTTGTCTAAGAAATCCTTCAATGACGTTTCTAAAACTTACCCATGCTGCTCTCTCAAAGCCATTCATTGTGTTCTCAAAATTTTTATGTCTTAAGAGTTTTCAAATTTGAGGTCAATCAAATATTCCCTCTTTTATTTTCGCATTAAATAGTTGAGAAGACCGTAACGAAATTCATAAAGATTTTTTTGAGGTTATGTAAAAAATTCTAATGTGATTGGTCAATGTGCTAGTCTGTTGGCTAGTGCAAAATTTTTTGTTTGTTTTGTGTGTGTGTAATCACATACAGTTTCGTTCCACCCATTGAAAAATCTATTGATAATCAAAATTGCTGTACGGGGGTGGTTGAAAACGTTTATGACTTCGTAACAAATTTATTATTAAAAATCTGAATTGGCTTCTCGAAACTTTGTTTCTTTCACCTGCCCGAAGATTAGTAGTATAAACCGGTACAATTTAAAAATATATTTACGTAGAATATATGAGTTAGTGCACTAATATGAGCGTAGGTAAAGACAAATAAACACAAGAGCGTCTCTAATATAAGCAAATCTAAATCTGATCGCGGTGTTTATAAATTTGGAGTACTTTAATTATAAAATCAATATTGCTACTGACAAAATCAACTAACCAACATATGGTTACTACGTGTTAAAATAGTCGTTCTGTGGTATTACAGTAATTGAGCCCAGTTTATCTTCCATATAAACGCAAATACATTGTTGTTATTGGAGGTCTAGTCGATATAGCAGTGTTGTATTTGTTAAATCAAACAAACCTGTGATTGTACTTACCTAAGTAAATTTTGCGAGAGATTTCTACAAATATAAAATTAACTATTTCTTAAATGTTTCACCACAGCAACTATTTTAAAACAATAAACTCAAATTGTGGATTTTCTGTTGAATGATTTGATAACAGTTGGCAAAAAAGTATAAAATATACAGTGACTTATATTTAAGTACCTTTCTTTGAGGGGATTGATTATAGAACACCAAAGTTGAATTTTGGTTATAAAATTTTGTGAAATATTTTTGTTAATAAATTCGGAAGTAGAAATTTTTTTTTCTACAATTTGGTTCTCCAGTACATTGGTTTGCAATCTAGACAGTGCCTTCATACTCATTACCCTAATACATGGGGTGCAATTAATTGGCGACCGTGCTTGCCTGACCCAACTCCATTGGATTTTTCTCTTACATTAGAGATAAAATTTATTCAGCACCTGTGAATATTGCAGAAGAATAGGGGGTCGTGGACCATTTTTAAAAAATTTTATATTCAAGTACTTTATTAAATTTTATTTGACCCGTATTTTTTTATTTTACAATCTAAAGTCATTTTAATAGTGAAATTAATTATTTAAATTAAGAAATTTTGAATTCGCGCCCATCACCACGTCAGATATGAGCGCATGCGCAGTTAGATAAGGGAAAAATCGCTTTGCTTATTTGCTGTTAGCATATAGTCCAGTCACCTCTAATTTGAGTGCTAATGAATGGATTTTGATGAAACCTTGTGCAATGTGTATGTAACGACGTTAATAAAAGAGTTGAAAAAAGATAAGCGTAGGAAATGATCGGAAGAGGTAGAAAACACCCCTTTTATCATGGGTTCCGTAACTTGTAGAATTAGATCAAAAATTAAACCGAAACAATTTTATCTTTCTTTGTCCAAAAATAAGATGTTTTTACTCTTGTGAATTTTTTCGAAAAATACATATTTTTGGAGATATGGCCTCTCGAAAATTCCTAAAAGTGGGGGAGGGGAAACGTAAAAATTCAAAAAACCAGAAAATGAGCCGCCATTTTTTCAGTATGGCGGCCGTAGTGCAATCAAGATTTTATGGGACTTTTAGTATATTCAATAAGAAAACACATGCAAAACATCTCAACCAAATTCTTTGCTCGTACTAATTTTTTCAATGCTCCTCTAATTTAGGCTTATCTTTCCTATAGTAACATGACTTTATTATGATCTAGAAATATCTGGGACGCTTTTGAGTAACTGCCACTTAAAAACTTAATCGAATTGCCAAATCAATCAATTAAGTCAAGTGTAAAGATAGATGATTACTAACTTTTCCTACAAATGATGGATTTATCAACGAAATATATTTTGAATAATTTAGTGCCATTTCTTTCAACAAACTTCTAATGACTAAAGCGAAAAGTATAACCCTACAAGTAAGTAATTTACGGAATTGAAGCTTTTAGCTTTTAATGTCGTCAAATTTCTACATGAAAGTATCTTAAAGGAATATAAATACAAATTTATTTTATTTTATCAACTTTGAGAGCCCTTATTTAGACAGCGACTTAAGATATGGTGTTTTTTCTTTTCATTTACTTCCCTCGAAACTCTTTTTACTCAATTTCAGGTTTATTTGAACAATTCAACGTAGTTATTTAAGTAATGAAATAAATGTTTGTATTTTAAAGCAGAACAGCCTACTGTGATCGATAAAGATTGACCACTTACTTTTAAGAATTTTATCAATTTTCAGAAAGTATTTTTTATGAAATCGATCGGCAATGTCTACATTTTCGGCGCGATTTTAAATCGAAAAATGCACAATTCCAGTACTTTAGTCCGTTGCTAAGAAACTATCAGAAACAGACCGGAAAAGATCCGTTGCCAAGCAACGATCAACAAAACCGTACGGTTTTTTTATGTATTAATTTAGACAGTAAATAAATACACGCAGACAAACCAACTCACATTAAAATTGCATTTATTAATAAGCAGTTAGATTGTAATGAAGAAAAAATAGTATGTGTACTTCGATGTGAAAATACATTCCCGGACTTCGATGCTTCGTCGTCCGGGAATGTATTGCTTCACACCTAAATATATTCCCAGATTCTTGGAAAGAAATGTCATGTTTTTCTGAAGTTTGAAGAAAAAATTGATTTTCAGTACTCGTTATGGCGTTTAACATGATTTTTTGTGTTTAAAACCCTCTAGAGCCGAAAATATGGGGTTTTATGGGTCATGACTATTACAACTTTTAATCACCGTGCTTCTAAGCTATCTTTTTCCAGAATTTCGAAAAATTTGTCGGGGTCCTTTCACACGGGTTTTATGAATATTTTGTGATTCTAACAAGTACGCCCCAACTAACTGCAAACTGCTAACTTCACGTTAATTCTGGGCTTACGCCTAAAATAACATGTTATGTCATCCTAAAACTTTATAAGGAACAGGAATAATCCTTATCCCGAGGGAAATCTGTCCGGTTATTTTAAGGAGATGAAAATAAGCGAGTAATGGAAAAAGAACGTCCTCGAGAGGATCGACAAATTCTTTAAAAAAGTTATCACGATTAACAATTTAGTCGAGAGAATTATCTAATTGAATAAAACTCGTTTAAATAGAGTTACTTTATCGCAGTACAATACTACAGAGAATCAGGCTTTTATCTCGTTTTTTAAACTTTGTTAATTACTGGATTTAAAACTGGATGGTCTGTGAAAATTTAACACGAAAATTTAAGGCAGTATATATTCATTATTGGCCCCTGGTGAAGGCGAATGGTTCGTCGACCATTACTCAGGGGTTGTTAGAAACATTTACAAGACATATACAAAATACATGTGTATTTTTTGTCACTGGTTTTTGTAAAAGCAGTAAAAATTCGAGTTAATATCTATTTCATTTCAACGCAACTTCTCACTCGTGTGTGTTTTCTTAATTTTAAATACAATTAGAGAAAGAGTTTATAAAGTTCAATAAAAATGGAAAACAGGAATTCTCGCCGTATATACCCCAAAAAGGCTACTGACACTTACGGGGTTAGTCTAGGAGATAGCTACATATATGGGGCCTTCGATATAACATGGTGGCATTGCTGTTATATTTTAGCAAATATTTTTCTATTTTCTTCAAATCTTATGTGAGTCAGACCTCACCGCCTGACCGTTTTGGCGCTAGCCGCCCCAAAAAATATTCAATTTCAATATCAGTAATTCAAGTAACTATTTTGTTCTTACAGGCAAGTCTACAACCTTACTAGTAATTTCCATAGCCTACTAAGTAATTTTTTTACGTCGCGTTCATCTGAAAAAAATAAAAAATTGTTCGTCTCACTTATTTTTCGGAATTTTTTAAATCTGAAAAAATTGTTGCACTTAGAATTTTATGCTTATAATATATATTAATAAAGTTTTTTCTATTTAAGAAAAAAAAGTTTATGTCACTTCCAGTTGAACAGGAAGTATTATTTTCGCTTCTGTTACTCTAAAATTATAGCCCACTTTAGTCTAATTTATGTGTACCAAAAACGAAATTTTAAAATTAAAAAACAACCAAAAATTGGGGTGTATATATTGACTTGTGGCCACGCGGTATGAGAAGAATTCTTGTGTTATGATTAAAACATTTTAAAATATATTTTGATAACGTCTTTAAAACGTCTTGACAGGCGCCACTAGTTACATACATTGATTAAATTTTCTGATTGTAAACAATTTAATAACAAAAGCATTAATTCAATTTTCTTTTTTTTTTCAGGTTTCGCCAACATTCGAATTAAGAACCTAGTCCAAGTCTACTCAGTTCATCCTAATACAGTTACTGTTTCTAATCTCTTAGCGATAAATGGTAATTTAAACTTCGGTAAATAAAAGTAGCTTTTATTTTGCTTAAATTTAATTTGCCAACTGCCAGAGCAAACTTACAAAATCTTAATTCCCGCGGTAAAGTACTTGCAACATAGCCAATCGTAAGCACTTTACAAATAGAAGCAAGTGCACGAAGCGCGTCGCGTATAATCTCATGAGTACACCCCAGGACTTATGAACGTCTCTCGAGTGAATAAAAGTGCTATTGACCCCGCTATGACTGTGGTGATGTGTGATGACGTGGTGATGTGGTGATATCTGTGATACGAGTGCAAATACGATGCACTATTACCCCAGCACAGCCTTTACCAGCGCAGGTTACACTCACTGTAGATCCGGGTCTGAGAGCGGTCTTCATCGGAGGGACGTCGATGTCTTCGACAGCGGTGATTCGACCCTTTCCGATCTGGATGGTAAGCGTCTTTTTCTTAGTAGTTGCTACGATTTGATATAAGTAGGAAATGTAACGGAACAATTTAGTAGATCAATGAAATTTTTTTGGGGGAAATGTGTTTTTTGGAAATATTTCGAAAAATCATTTTAACGAAAAAATCAAGACATATTTTTAAAAATTAATAAAATTTTGAGACTTCGATCCATTTTCGGTAAAGATTGACCAGGATACAATGTTTTGAAGTTGTATCCTTTGCACCCCTTTGAAGTTGTAATTTTTACTCTATTTTCGCAAATGATGTTCGCTTTTAAATTGTACGTTACATCTTGGTAATATATATAGGGTGTTGCATTCGGGAAAATTGAGGAAATCGAATACAGAAAAAATTGAAATTATTATTTCACTCATTTAATATGGTAGTATTTTTTGAGATCATTCTAGCAATCAGATGTCATTATCGGTAGCAAAATGACTGGAGTTACTTTACTGTAAATGACAGTTTTCAAGGAAATGCGAAAACTTCTGGTTCCACCACCTGGGTGCTTGTTTAAGGCCATATAGACTTTTCTTTAACCTACAGACACGACCTGTGCCATCATTGAACCTTTCAGTGTTGTAATATAAATAGTTTTTCTTCAAGTTCTTCATATAAAAAGGCAGTTTTAACGTTTTAAACTGACTAATTTTCAAGTTTTCATTGGCCGCCATACTTAGAAGAGCTCTAATCGAGCCCCAACGAACAACAGGACTGAAGATATCATTAAAATCAACAAAAAGTTGCTGAAGATAGCGCTTGGGAACCAACCTTGCCTTGTAGCGCTCTATGCTTCCATCCGTTTTTTGTTTGATTTTAAAAACCCAGCGACTCTTCAGACATTTCTTTCCCTGAGGTGGACTCACCAGTTCCCATACTTCATTTTCTTTCAGCGAAGCCATCTCTTTCTTCCATGGCCGTCTTCTACTGAATAGAATCTTCTGACGACATTGCATTTTTAAATGTAACTGGTTCTCTACTGGAGGCCAACATGACAAAGTCTTGATATCTTGATGGCATCCTGATGTTATCTCTGCTTCGCAAATTTGGAATGTTCAACGTCAATTGTGAATCACTGTTAATGTCAAGTTCATCCATACGATCCTCTTCCTCAACATCAAGATGCAATTCTTCTGTATTTGTTTCATTCCCAGAATCAACATTGCAATCAATAACAGGAAGTTTAATTATTTCTTTGGATGTCTTTTCATTTTTGAAAAAAATATCTCGACTCACAAAAACATCATTTTTCTCAGGTACCCAGACTCGATATCCATCTTTGTCACCACAGTAACCCACTACGTAACCTTTCAAAGCCTTTCTATCGAATTTCTTTCGTTTCTGTTTAGGCACATGAATAAAACATTCAGTTCCGAAGATTTTCAAATGATTTATACGAGGCTGTTTACCAAACCAAAGTTCAAAGGGAGACTTTCCGTCAAGAGGCGTTGGACCAGTGCGATTAATAACAAAAGTAGCAGTGTTAACTGCTTCCGCCCACAGCTTTTCTGGAAAATCTTTGGCATGTAACATTGTTCTGGCGGGCTCAACCAAGGTACGATTATCCCTCTCAGCATCACCGTTCTGCTCCGGTGTATCAGGGCATGGTCCAGACCAACCTCCTGAGTGATTTTTGTTACCTCTGTGTTTGAGAATTCATTATCCGTCAATAGCTCCTTAACAATATGTCCAACATTTTTAACTGCTGCCAAAAATATTTTCAGTGTGTCCTTCACTTCAGATTTATTTTTCATAAAGTAAATTGAACGAAAATCATCCTTGAACTCCACATAATTCCAAGAGACGTTTCAGGCATTGGTCCACATACGTCTGCATTTATCAAATTTCTAGGGCTAATAGGTCGACCCTTACGAGTGCCAAATTTTAAACGGTGCATTTTTCTATATATGCATGCATCACAGAACTTTTCGTCAGATTCAACCTTAATTCCTTTATGTGCTAGGAATTTTTGTACATGACACATGTTCTGGTGACCGAGTCTTCCATGCCATACCTGTAGTTCATTTTTAACAGAAGTACTGCTAGCTGCTACAGAGACTTAGTCTGGAACTACCGCTGCAACAGTCTCTCCATCTTGGCTCTTAAACAAACAACACTTGTTATCCGAATACTGGGAAAGGCCATGATCTAGAACAGACCCAAATGAAAATAGATTTTGTTATCTATCTGGTACAAATCGAACTTTGTTGAGATATCCAGGTTTCCATACAGAATCAACTAACATTTTCACATGAATAACACCTTCACCATATGCCATCGTTGATTGTCCATCACACAGACGGAGACACTTAGGTACAGAATATGAAACATATTCTAAAAACCAATCAGAACGTGACACAACATGATGTGATGCACCTGAGTCAATTAGCCAGCAGTCTTTTTCACCACCATTTGCAACATTAATAAAAAAGCTTGACCATCAATTTTTTTATTTATATCACCTGGTTTTGTAGACCTGTCAGATTTCAATTTACTGCAATCATTTCTCAAGTGACCAAGCATCTTACAGTAGAAACATTTAGATCATTTTTGAACTTCTCTCCAATTCTGTTTCATAAAAGTTTCCATCCTCTTTTTATGATTTTCGGCAATTAACGCCTCATCATTTTTGGCAACAGATGCACTTGGAATTTGATCAAGCTCCTTTAAACGCTGTTCATGTAACCTAAGACGCTCGGTTAGTTTTGCAATTGTTCGATCACGGCTTGGTGTAGATTCCCAAGCATTTTTAAACTCCAAGTATTCACTAGGCAACGTATTTAAAATTCTGTTTAGAACAATGTCAACTTCACATCTTCTGCTTTTAATTAATTCAGCAGATCATGCAAAATTCTCTGCAGCTTTGCAACATGCACTGCTATGTCATCTTGTGAATCCTTTTGATAGTTAAATATCTGTGAGTAAATTAAATCTAACCTGCGCTGATTCTTCTGCTCATACACACTGTGCAAGCGATCCCACATTTCTTTTCCTGTTTTGCAGGTCAAAATATGCTGTTTCAAAACTAGTTTTAAACTAGTACCAATAATACACCTCGCAATGGCATCTGCTTCCTCAAAAGTTTTCATGTCAAGAATTTCTACTGCATCATCCGCAACAAGATCGGGAATCTGAAGTTCACCTGTGATAATCTTGCCAGCTTTGTGCATTGTTATGTACAGATTCACATCAAACTTCCAAGAAATCCAATTTGTCTCATCTTCCAGTTTATCAATAACCTGAAATTTGTCCATTTTTGATAGACGTCAAACTCAAATTTCATCTGACGAAACCAGAAATACACAACTTTTTACTTATTCTTTGCTTCACTGGCAGTAACTAGCATTAACTGGGCCCGTAACCTATTAAAGTTTGAATAAGAAATATGTTTATTAACACAGACACTCTGTGACAGACAAATTACAAAGTATAAAACTCAGATTGACAGTACAACAATACAATTAATACCAACTTGATTTATTTCCAACACTTATTGAACGATATGAGCCACTACCCTTTTGAAAAAAAAAGTTTTCGATAAAAAAATGTTTTGTTCAGTTTTGGTGGCTTCGTAAATATTTATTAATAAAATTAAACGAAAAATTATATTTTTTCCTTGAACTTTACCTGCCGTAGAACAAATTTTGGTATTCCAAAGCACTCTCGACGAATGTCTTAAAATGCTTAAAAAAAGAACTGAACATCGTCTCAAAAATTCGCGAAAATCTCAGTAATGTTGTCTTGAATCCAAATATGTAAAAATGTACAGGGTGTTCCATTTAAAAATCGAAAGTTGCTGTCATTTCCTGGTAAACCGGAAATGGCCCCATACCGTTTTTTATGTCCAAAAATCCATTTTTACAGGTTTATGCACCCCAAATGGATGGCTAGGCTCCTATAATTTCATCGGGTAGGAGATCCTTTAGGAATAAATTATACGAAAAGGTTGTAATATACAGGAATAAGTTACATACAACATAGAATTTAATGGCTTAATATGTAGTAATAACAAAATAATTGTCACTAGAATTAAACAGAAATGCCCACCATGTAGGCAAATCAATTATTACATGTGTAGAGACAAATGACATAGAGCTACATATAGAGATAAGTTAAACATACTCGCTCTGGGAAGTAGTTCAGGAGCATATTCTCCCATGGGATTTTGAATGACGAAATTGTATGACTACATAGAATATATTTCCTGTACATTCTACAATGATGCCTTACCAGGTGATTGGATTTGTGGCAGGCGGTCTGTGTGATATCATAAATCAAAGATGGCAGCCGGTTCGGACATTGCTGGGAGTAATTGATTATAATTTATGGTAAAATACAGTATATTTTTCTTTTACATAGGAACACTGTATTAGTTTCAGAATCGATTTAGGTGCACATTGGAGAGTACACATAACAGGGAAATCGGTATTTTCTCCCATTTCCCATCCAAATTCAGTATATGGTGTTAGATCAGCTGATCAGCACGATGTCATTCCATGACTTGGTAATGTGATCTAAGAATAAAAAGTGACAAGGATGCTCTTGTAGGAGCCTGATACACCTTAGAAATGAATTTTTCAATGCTAGGGTCGTCTTCATCATTAAACTCTTCGGAGCATTCAAATTTCCTGAGAGCATCAAGTACGTCGTTTCCTGCCGTCTTATACACTTCGACAATAATGAAACACTTTCCACCTCGGTATGTAATATACTGTTAAAACATCGACAGTTGTTTAAAACAGCATTGTGTATTAAATATGTTTTAAATATTTGTTTAAAACACGATGCGATGTTTTAAACATCTTGTTTCAGGCATTTTTTTGTAAACATGCCAACCCTGCTTGCGACCTAGACTAGCTTATATTCCCGTCACTCAGTATTTTATTGTAGAACTATAAGAGAAGAAAACGTTCAGGGAATTCGCCAGCCTTGACACAAACGGATATCATTCATATATTTCTCTCCGTTGGAGACTATGGTCATATAGTTTGATTTATTCATCCAAGTCTGTTGATGGTCCTTGGCTGTAAAGTAGATCTAGTGTAAGAATCCCCGTCCACTGCGGACGCTCATCAATTTGTTACTTGGCACATTTCAAAGCGCAAAGTTTGAGCAGTTTCGTGCAGCACGTGAAAGTAACTTTAACGCAGTTTTAAAGGTTAATTTGTGTGTTAAAATTCTGTTTATTTTAAGGACCTACTTTAATTATCCGGCGTTAGCCAACCTTTGCTAAATATCTAATAAAAGTTTTAATGTGTGTATTTAACCTAATTAGTTTTTGGTAATATGTTACTTAAACGGCTCATCGCGGGTTTGACTAATTGCAATTATTGTAATAATAGTGGAGTTGATTTGGTTTTTTTCGGCGAATACATTTCACCTGAAATTTTATTGTTGATTCTTATGTATTATGACCTCCTGATTACGAAAAGCCCAAAAATTCTATGTGCGTCAAAAGTTATATGCACTTTTTGGCGCGCTTTGACGGAATTTCAACTTATCTGTTTAATATATCTTGTACCAGTAATCGGACGGAAATTTTATTTAAAATAAAATTTTTGAAAAATATAGACTTGTCCGATATGTATTGGTCAATCCGCCATCTTGATTGATTGATTGATTTACCAGCATGCGGTAGACATTGCTGCCACTGCCAGGTATACAGCTGAGCCTGCTACGTCCACGGTGGGTTGGACTGAGGTCATGCTTGTTGCCAGCAGCGAGAGCCACAAGGCGCATGGTAAAGGAATGTGGGATGGGAGGTGTATAGAGATGTTACCGCATTGCGTCGTGAGGGAGCGTTCAAACTCCCTTTTTTTGTGTTTTTGGTTCTGGACTTCTGCCACTTCTGAATCTTCTTGTGAAATATGTTGCCGCGTTGTGTAGTATTACAGAGTGTAAGTCTTCTGATTCCTCTGTTTCTGATTGTGGTAGAGTATATATCGTTGAGATTTCCTTGTGGTGTTCATTTTTTGATTCTGATCCTCTCAGTTGTTCTTCGCTGTAGCATGGTCTCCCTCCTTTAGTTTGTTGACGTTCGGTGCTAGCGCTTTCTTCTCCAGATATGTTGGGTTCTTTCCTTGGGTAATGTCCCCAGTATTTCATTGCGTGGCATTTCCATCTTTTTTTAATTATCTTTCCTCCTAATAGTCTTCTGGTTTTTGTTGTTGCCGCGTCTTTTGACTCCATATGTTGGTCATTTGACGGCTATGTACACATATTTGGTAAGGTCCCCTGATAGTTTATTTTTCTCAGTGAACGGTATGATTGCCCTTGTGACTCTGTATGCCGTTTTTCTTGACGCAATTTTTAGTTTTGATTACCAATTGATATCCAGTCTAATTCTTTTCCTGTCAGTTGTTTTTCGATTTCTTCAGGTACTCTGTGGTGACCCATATTATTTAAATATCAGTTATCACTTAATTGTTGTTATATTAGTATAATAAAAAAGATATATAACTTTGCAGGTCTACACAGGAATAACATGGTCACATTTTAATAATTTACTGCCCACCACAAGTTCATGGTGATAGCGGTCGACACTTTCAAGGGCTTGGATGTATAAACACTTCTCAGACTATCCTCTAAGAAAGCTGTTTGAGTTAGATTTTCAACACTATATTATAACACCCACAGCGCTAAAAACATGCAGTACCACAAAACACACTCCTATTAAAACAGACAAACAAAAAGTCAAAGATCAACAACACTTATCTGTGATACTTCTATTTCCTTTCCTTTTTGACTTGTTCTGTTGCATTACATCAAAACCACTGTACCTATTTCTGGATTATGTACGAAATCACTACTCACAAAATCGCTAATCGCACGTCCCGAGATATGTGTTACGGACAAAAATAGAAAACACCAAGAATAGCCGAAAAAATCAAAATTGAATATATTTTCTATAAGGAGTAATTTTACCAAGGTTACCAAAAAAAACTCATTTATGGTGAAATATAATGTACCAATCCCGAATTTTTCTTGTATCGTTGGACACAAGGGAATTTGGGGGATTCTGGTGTACAAGCTCAGGAATTAGTAGGGAATTAGTAGAAATTGGTGGGATTTAGTAAAAATTAATGGGAATTAGAAGAATTAGTGAGGAATTAGTGGGGAATTAGTAGGAATTAGTAGGCAATAAGTGTGAAATTTATACGTGGGGCGCAACTTGAGACATAGTAGCACTCGTATACTGCCCTGCTATGACAAGAAGTCGTATCTGAGAAAATGTAATTTTAGAGAAATCAACTATTTTCTGAATTATGTTATGCCATCTACATTTCATAATTCATGATTTTCATTTTTGGCAAATAAATACGTCCCTTTTATCAGTGTAACCATATAACAAAACATTGTATATATGTTACGACAAATAAATCTGGTAATGATCGGATATGACTTTTGAGCTTAGTGAATAGGTCTATTTTGTAGATACGACACATATTCGTTATGTATATTCACTAGCTTTGCTTTAGATACGACTTCTACATTTTGTATAATGGTGAGAGCACTAATACGGTGCAAATGCAATTAAAATTTCAAAAATTATTTTTTTGCAGTTACATCTTGTCTTAGCAGGGCAGTATAGCTCATATACAGATTCGAAAAATCTAGTTTTATATATGCATCCTCAGTTCAACGAGTGCAAGAAAGAAAACAGAGAAATTAGAAAAAAAGGCATATTATCCCAGTACAATGCGCCCGCGGTTAGAAATGATGCCCTGCGTTGACACACGACAATAAGATTTCACAAAGTGTGGAGTGTGATACAGATAGACACTTTTTCATCAATTTTAATGATATAGGGTTTGGTGGGTGTGCGACTTGTGGATTTTTAAATATTAAATTAAATTAAAATAATAAAATAAAGAGTAATAAATATTTATCAGTTAATGAAAACTGAAGGACCCCGCTCAGATCTTATGGGAAGTGGCCCCCGGTGAAAAGCTCTCATGGACCAAACTCGATTCTATTTGTTATTACAATATATTGAGCACTTCAACATTGAAAAAAAAAGAAAATATACATAATAATTGTTCAAACTGGAGACCTTCAGCAGCCTGACAATATTCTAATCATTCAACGAAGGCTCTTGAGGGGTCTTGAATAGCATGCAGCCATCCCAATTCGATCTTCCAACGACTGAGATAAGCGAGACGCTTATGTGATGTTCCAGAAGTTAAAATAGTAAAATTCGGTACTGTACTAAATAATCATGCTATAGATTGGCCCACGTATTTTATTTTAATTCAACATAAAATGCTGAAATATGGGAGCAGCATAAAAACTGTATAGAAGCACGTCATTTAGAAAAACACTGATTTATGTTTACCGATTCTATTTAGGTTCAATAACTCATCGGTTATCAAAACGTTTGCAATTACCTGTGAAAACGAGAATTACTGCTGCGTCACGGCATTCGTAAACCTGACTGGATCCTGAAACAGCATTTGAAAAATCAGTTCCTGGATCGGTTCCTGTGAAACAAAGAAACGTTAGATATATATAAACCGACTGGAGATTGCTATGACGACAACTGAAATTTACGCTAATTGTAATGGAATTTCTAACGGTAAACTTAAATGAAAGCCACGTTTATGTTTATAGCTCAATCCTGAGTGCGTTTTTAGATTAAGCAAATACAGTTTACGTTGAAATTTCCTTTGATGAAACTTCGACATTGACAAAATGTATATTGCACTAAACTATATAGTACAGGAAAACTTTATTTTAACTCGAAAAAAATTTGTGCAGCCTTTAAACTTTGGTTATAGGTTCAAAATTTTTTTCATCCATTTTCAACACGGCTTCCGAGCAAACAAATTGACCGAAACGGCAACTAACCTAATCTCAAACACATAACACAACACAATCTGCCGGGTATTAGTCACTTCATAAACAGTCAACATCTAATTTGCGGCAGATCGTGTAGAACGACTTTACACATCATGTGCCGAAACAACCACGGCGTTTCACGAAATGCCTAGGCAGATTGTGCAACGTCAAATGCCGGCAGTTCATGTACTGCCTAGGCTTTTCACGAAATGACGGATTTCATGAAATGACTATATACCGGAAGCAAGCAAATTAATCAAGTACGGATGTGAGGCTGAACCCCTCTACTCTAAGAATTGCGTTTGTAATCAGGCTGCACTTGCCTGTACAGCTCTTTGTCATTGCAAAGGCCATTGTGAACAGTAAACAACAACATTATAAATATAATAATAACAACATTATAAATATAATTTTTATGATTATTTTCTTAATAGTTAGTCTGTAATTTTTTTTATTGACACGTTTGTAACATGGTCAAATACATTATCTCAGCAAATTGTGATTGTATCGACATCTTTCTTTACTCACATTGTAGCCTATTTATTCTTCTTAAACAGTAATAAAATAATGTTTCCTGTAAAACTGACACCATTGGAAATATTTAGCAAAACCGACAAAAATATAATAATAGTAATAATAATAATAATAATAATCTTTATTGGCCACTTGTGACACATAGTAGTGGTTAATAATAACAAACAAACATTATTACAATGAAAGAAATGACAATACAAAACAAAACAAATACAACAATCAATCAGTCAAGAAATATTTAAAAGAAAAAAAATATCTGGATACAAGATTTTCGTAACCTGAAAAAAGTCCAAAACTTTGGAAGCTCGTATCTCGCAAAATATTAAAGTTACAAAAGCGGACACTGATCCCAAATTGTAGCAAATTTAGTTTGCATTAAATCCTTTTTGCTACAAACCCAGAAGTTGGGGACATATTTTAAGTAAAAACCAAATAAAAGTCGAAAATTTACAGTTACAGTTCAAAGAAAACAAAGATGACGTCGTATTTCAAGATGGCGGACACTGAAATCCCTGAATTGATAGTACTGAGGGTAAGGGGCGATCGTAGAGGCGACTTCAATGTGAATATCAGTCGATATTCCGTTGAAGCAACGTCGAGCGCGGTTAGTACTTAGATGGGTGACCCATCTTGGGAAATACAGCGTTCTCGTCCCACCTTCTAGTGGCTTGTATATCAGTGTATACGCGGAAGCTACGCAATTTCAGACGAGTATTACGTAGTGGATATGCCATCCTTCGGAGGGGATGTAAAGCAGGCGATCCGTTGTCTATTAAATGTTAGGCAAGTAAAAGATCCCTACTCTTCTTAAGGGAAGAGGTTCGGCAAAATTTCCAGGTTGGAGGTAGCTCGTCTCCTGGCGTCGGTGATAGGCCCTGGTAGCGGAAATAGGCCGACGTTAAATAAATAGATAAAAAAAATAGTACTATATAAGAAGTGTGCAAAATTTGGAGCTTTAATCCAGCAGGTCACGATCTTTTCGCTAAGAAACCACACCATAATTTTTTTTATGCTTTATCGATTTTCATTATAAAGAAAGATCATGCAAGTTCTCCATTGAGTAAAAATAAATAACGGAGAAGGAGAATAAGAGAACTTAATAAGAAGATAGATTGTTTATTTAAAAAATATGTATTATCATATAAAAAATGTTTATAATAAATATCAAATTTTATTATTTTTGTTTAATAACGATCACGCCAGACTACAACTTCTTGTTACAAAATTATGTGGAGGTTTTAAGATGAACGAAGTGAAAGTGATTGAATACGGTTGATAAAAAGTTTAATACATTTGTTTATGAGCTATACCGTCTGGTGAGATGTATGTTTTTCTGCGGCTTCTCTTTTATCCGCTGCAGACTCAGTTATATAAATTAAGTTTACAAAAAGGTATATTTCATTTCTGTGTCAAGAGTTTCAGGCTATAGGTTTGTTCGTGACAAAATTTTATTATATGTTTACTCTGCGGCAACACTCTGAGAGTCGCACGTACTATATGGAAAAAAAACATCGTTTTCTGAATCACGTTTAATAAAATGAAATAATGTCATCGAAAAGTTTATACTTGAACTTTAATTTGAAATTTTTTTACGTTAACTTTTGATTGTTTTATAACATCTTTTAGTTTATAATTGATTGATTGATTTACCAGCGTGCGGTAGGCATTGCTGCCTACCCCCCAAGTTATGCAGCTGGGCCTGCTACGTCCGCGCTGGGTTGGACTAAGGTCATGCTTGTTGCCAGCACCGAGAGCCACATGGCGAATGGTAAAGGAATGTGGGATGGGAGGTGTAGGTATTTGTGAGATGCGTTACCGCATTGTGTCGTGAGGGAGCGTTGAAGCTCCTCTTTTTTTTGTATTTTTGGTTCTGGACTTCAGCCTCTTCTGGGTCTTCTTGTGAGATATGTTGCCGCGTTATGTCGCTGCTGTTTGGGCTACTATTTTTGTATTTCTGCTTCTACAAATCTTCTTCTTCTGAGCCTTCTGATTCCTCCGTTTCTGATTCTGGTAGAGTATATATATATCGCTTCGATTCCTTTGTGGAATTCATTTTTTCCTCTCGCTTTTCTTTCCCAGCATGTTTGGTCCTTTCCCAGTTTGTTCATGATCCTCTCGATTTTCCACATGTAACATGGTCTCCCTATTTTTAATTTGCTGCTGTTCAGAATTAGTGCTTTCTTCAGTAGATGTGTTGGTTCCCTTCTTTGGACGTGTCCCCAGTACTTCATTGCGTACATTTATATCTTTTTTGTAATTGTCTTCCCTTCTAGTAGCGTTGATATTTTATGTCGCTGTTTTTGTCCTGTTGTTTTTCTGAGTAGTTAGATGATGTCTTTTTCAGCTCCTCTCAAACTTCTTCTGTCGGCTTTTGTTGTTGCCGCGTTTTTAACTCCATGTCATCGTTGGCAGTATGATGGCTATGTACAGCCATTTGGTCAGGCCCCATGATAGTTTGTTTTTCTCGATGAACGGTTAATTGCCCTTGTGACTCTGTATGCTGTTTTTATTCTCTCCTTTACTTTACTGTTTCTCTCATTTTCAGTTGGTTCGTCAGATATGTTCCTAGGTATTTCAGTTTGTTCGTTGTTCTTAGGGAGTAGTCACCTATTTTGTATTTTTCTCCGCTGATCCGACTCTCTCTTGTTGATGGGTCTCGCTCCATTATTAAACTTTTCTTGAAGTTTATTTTCAGCCCAGATGTTTCCAGATGCGGTTTCATGTTTTCTAGGAAGTTAAGAATTTGTTGCTCTTCTTCTGCGACGATTAGGAGGTCATTGGCGTATGCTAGTACGATTGGGGTTCTCAGTATTTCCGTGTCTTCGTTGAAATTTGGTATTTCCCTTATTGTGTTTTCTATTACTTGTTCTAGGACCGTGGTGAATAGTCGGGGGGATAGGGGGCATCCTTGTTTGACTCCTCTGGTTCTTTTGTCTGGTTTCCTTCATTTGTCCGAACCATTGTATGGCAGTGGTTTCATGAAGGCAGGCCTTTATACTTTGTTTATTAGATAGTGCGGTACTCCTTTGTTATATAGGGTGTTGACTATGGCCTCGTGACTGATGGTATCGAATGCCTTTTGAAGATCTATAGCAACTATGTGCAGTTTTGTCCCTTCTCTCCATTTTTCTTCCAGTATTCTTCTGGTGGTGTACATGTGGTCGTCCGTTGATCTGCCTTTGATGAATGCTGTCTGGTAGTCTGGCAGTCTTCCAATGTACTTCTCTAGTTGCTCGAGCAGGAATTGTGCGTAGTCGTCTATATTCTGTGGCGAGTTGGTTTTTGGGAGGGATATTTGTATAGTCGTTGTCCATTCCGTAGGCAGAGGTTTATAATTATTGATAAATTGAGAAATAAAAAAAAACAGTCTCATTTTGTGCCGTCAAATGTAAAAGATGTTTACCTAATGTCATTTCATAAATAAATGTACAAACTGACTAATACTGGGAGGAATTATTTATCATGATATTTTACTTAAGATATACAGGGTGCATCACGGTTAGTGGTCTATTAGACGTTTTAGAAAAACTACAAATAATTTGAAGCTGAAAATGTAGGAAGAAGGGTTTTCGGGGTACTCTATTTAATGAAAATAACATTACGTATGTGACACTTCCGGTTATACCGGAAGATGATATCAACTCCCTTATTATGCTCTTCGCAAAAACGAAGAGTATATTGTATTTGATGGCACATTTCTAAAATCGTAAATATCGCTCGTAGAGAAAAAATTTTCATATCATTGTGTTAGTGAACGAATTCTGAACAACTTTCAAAATGTCCGTCTGTCCGTCTGTCCGTCCGTCCGTCCGTCACATTTCTTGTAAGCGCGATAACTTAAGAAAGAAAAGTCCGATTGTACTGAAATTTGGAAGGTAAGTTAGTGTTAGCTAGAGGAAGAACCCTATTATTTTTGAAGAAAATCGATCAGTAAATAAAAAAGTTATTAATTATTTAATTTAAAAAAAATATATTCTCTTAATTTTTGTCGCTTGTACTTAAATAGAAATCTTGCGAAATGTGGTGGTGCAGTGGCTAAAGTTTTGCCTTGCAATCCAAAGATCGTGTGTTCGAATCCCACACAGGTTGGTTATTTTTTTTATTTTTTTTTTTTTCGTGTAATTCTTTTCACAACAAAGATGGTATCACAAAATTTAGGATGTCCAAAAACTAACATTATTTACAATAAAACTACGAAGAGTATCCTATAGAATGTGTAACAATTATATAAAAAGCTCAGTAAATTGGCGAAGAGTACGTTTTTAGCTTGTTTTAAATGGCATGCCTTATTATTTATGCCGGATTTGAATTCTACTCTACTTTACTCTCTCTACTATTTAAGGTAACTTTCAATATCATTCCCTATCTAAAAAACCAATAGTTTCTGAAATATTTTGAATTTAATGAAATCTGATGGTGGATGGCAAACATTTTTTTGAGGCCTTTGGTTCTTGTGCATATACTAAATCCTAATTTTATGGAATAAGACTAATGAATGAATTTTGATGAAACCTTGTGCAATGTGTTTGTAATGACGTTAATAAGAAAGCTGAAAAAAATATTAGACTAGGAAATGATCGGAAGGGGTAGAAAACATCCCTTTTATCACGGGTTCCCTAACTTGTAGAATTAGCTCAAAAATGAAAAAAACATATATTTACCTTTTTTGGCCCAAAATAAGATGTTTTTACTCTCTTGTGAATTTTTTCAAAAAATGCAGGTGAATGTATTATCAAGATGCAAGACTTTTTTTCGTTTGGAACTTTTCTGTAAAGTGCGCTTTCACCGAGTCTTTTCGGAAAAACATTAAAAACTACCCCTTTATTTGAAATTGTAGCGCTTTAAAAACATGTAATTTAAAAATTTTAAAAAATTCAGACGTATTATTGAGACCTGCTAAACATTTTTTTCTCTTGGAATTTTCCGAGTTACAGGCAGTTTTTCAGGATAATTAATGTATTAAATTTTTTGCACGTTAAAAAATACATGAACATTCGAAAAATCAGCGTGATTTATGTATATTATTATAAAAAAAATATGAAATCTATATAGTTATACAATTTTTAAAGGTTTAATATAATTTTTAAATTGAAAATGTGAAGTTTTCCGGAAAAAAATTTTTTTTCACAATTTTTATTTGTTAATGATAATGATGGGAGAACTGATTCAAAGGGTTGAATAAGATTTTTTTAATCAATCACTTTTTTCAAAATAATAACTATACGGGCTTCATAATTTTTTATAATAATATATACAAATAACGCCCATTTTTCGAATTTTTATGTATTTTTTAATGTACAAAAATGTAATACATTATTTATCGTGAAAGACTACCTGTAACTCGGAAAATTAGCAAGTTACAAAAAAATTTCAAGAGAAAAAAATATTTAGAAGATTTCAATGCATACATCTGAATTTTTTCAAATTTTTAAATTACATATTTTAAAAGCGCTACAATTTCAAAGAAAGGGGTAGTTTTTTTCCGGAAAAACTCGGTAAATACGCACTTTACAAAAAAGTGTTGTATTTCGATGATACATTCACCTGAATTTTTTCAGATTTTTTTTTTCAACTTTTGCGCCCCCCCCCCCCCCACTTCTAGGAATTTTCGAGTGGCCATATCTCGAAAAATATAATATAATATAAAATATTTTTAGAAAAAAATCACAAGAGTAAAAACATCTTATTTTGGACAAAAAAAGGTAAATATATTCTTCTTTTTCATTTTTGACCTAATTCTACAAATTACGGAACCCGTGATAAAAGTCTACTCCTTCCGATCATTTCCTACTCTAATCTTTTTTCAACTTATTTATTAACGTCATTACAAACACATTGCACAAGGTTTCACCAAAATCCATTCATTAGCACTCAAGTTAGAGGTGAAACCTCCCGTTGACTGGACTATATAATCTAGTTCCAGATCTCATTATAATACTATCTATCCATACTCGTAATATACGGCTGTGACTGCAAAGCCATTCGCATAAAACCGTCGTTATAATACATATGTGTACCTAAGTCAATATCATAAGCCGTTCCTGATAGTAGAGTTGAAATCAAGATCTTTGTTGACTTCTGTGGAACATGAAAGGTAAAAATGTGCTGATTACGCCATTATATAATACTTGACGTTTATATACACCCCCTAAATTCGTCTGGCGATATCGGTGTCCAAACAACCCCCAGGGGTGAAAAACCGAAAAAAGCAGAAAATTAGATGTTTGCTTCATCTTTCTATCAGTTTTTTAATTTTTGATGAATTATCCATAATAACAAAGTTATGGCTATTTATATGCAAAAGAACTGTATTGTTTAAAGCGTAAAATATTTCCTAAAACCTTGCGTGGCTCTCTTATTATGCGAATATTTATTTTGTTATTTTGGCAAATTCGTTCCACTCGTGATTGTGGACAGACCAACTAAAATTTTAAAAATTTAATAAAAATAAAAGTTGTAGCGTATACTATCAAGATTCGATTACTTTTTTCAGTTTTAAATTTCGATCATAAATAAGTGAGTTATGAATTAAATAGTTAGTTGTCAAAATTATGCCACAACCCCAGTCGCATCTATCTCTACTTTCCGTCGCATTCTAAGATGCCTGCCCGCCCGTCACGCGGCCCGCGGAGCTCTATATACTCACGCGCAAATGCATATTTATAATAGGTACTGGCATGTAGAAAATTGTTAATTACATCTTTTTAGTGTTTTTTTGATTAAGTACTCTTATATATTTATACAATTATTGTACATTATGGAGTCTTCATCTAACAATACGGATTAAACGACAAATGTTTGTAAATCAAATTGTATAATTTAATAATTTGTAACTAAACTGGTAAGTTATGTGAAAGTATTACTGACTAAAACTGTTTAAAAATAATGATTTTAGTAAACAATGTGAACTGTGCAAAATGTTTGCCATTGAAAACTCAAAGGTAATGTGGCATAAAACTCTCACAAGCAAAAAATATTTCTCTTTGGAATAATAGGAAGGTGGATATTATTATATTATATTAGAGAGACTGAAATCAGAACCAGCGGAAATAAATTACGGAATTATTGTAAACCAGACAAGAATACCGTAATTCGAGTATATTTTTTAAATAAATGTCATTCCGGCAAAGATTAGTGAATTTTCTTTAATATTTGATTTCAGAATGTGCAATAGGGGGCGGACAATTCAAATTTGTAGTGAAAAGAAAGAAATTAGAGCAAAATCGGCTGAACACGTGCCTCCGAGACCATCTATTTTATTTCCATGGATGAACCTTCATAAGATCCTTTATAGGGTTCTAGAAATGACCGTAAGGACAAACATAGAGTATCGCGTACTTTTGATTTTTATTTTTGTTTATTTGTGATTTTTTTGTACAACCTATTATATTATATTATTAATTAGTGTTTGAGTTTTTCTTAACATTTTTAAGCATTTGAAATTGTTTAAACAATTATATTTTGACATACATTAAATTTATAGGAAAATAAAATTGTTCAATGAATTATAATTGTTTGAACAATATCATAAACATTAAAACATAGTGTATAGTGTACGTCAAAAATAAAAATAATAATTTTATTTATATTAAGTCCTGGCGGAGTTTAACGTAGCTACTCCACCAGTCAATCAGGGAATTCGCGATACTTTATTTGTGGACTTACGGGGTCACCTTTGGGACCCTATAAAAGAGTCTTATGGGGGTTAAATTTTAAGAGGAACAGTTAATTTATCTGGCGGTAAGACAGAAAAAATCGAACCTATTTTTTCTCTGGTATTAATTTGAACTACCCTATTGCGCATCCTGAAATGATATTTATTTAAAAAAGTTAGTTGTATCGATTTACGGCAGTATTATCTGCTTTACAACAATTCCTTAATTTTTTCCACTGTTTCTGATTGCTGCAACGTCGCGTCGCTTTACAGAGCACCGTCCCATTATTTAAAAGATAAATATTTTTTTGCTTGTGAAAACAGAGTAAAAGGTTTTATGCACTTTACCTTTGAGTTTTTAATATCCATAATAATGTTACACACTCCTCATTGTTTACTAAAATTATTATTTTTAAACAGTTTTAATGAGTAGTACTTTCACATAATTTACCAGTTTAGTTACAAATTATTAAATTATACAATTTGATTTATAAACGTTTGTCGTTTAATCTCTACTGCTAAATGAAGACTCCATATTTTACAATAATTGTATAAATATATAAGAGTACTTAATCAAAAAAACACTAAAAAGATGTAATTAACAATTTTCTACATGCCAGTACTTATTACAAATATGCATTCGCGCGTGAGTATATAGAGCTCCGCGGGCCGCGTAACGGGCGGGCAGGCATCTTAGAATGCGACGGGAAACGGTTGAAGTAAAGATAGATGCGACTGGGGTTGAGGCATAATTTTGACAACAACTAACTATTTAATTCATAACTCCCTTATTTATGATCGAAATTCAAAACTGAAAAAAGTAATCGAATCTTGATAATATACGCTACAACTTTTATTCTTATTAAATTTTTAAAATTTTAGTTGGTCTGTTCTCAATCACGAGTGGAACGAATTTGTCAAAATAACAAAATAAATATTCGCAAAATAAGAGAGCCACGCAAGGTTTTAGGAAATATTTTACGCTCTAAACAATACAGTTCCTTTGCATATAAATAGCCATAACTTTGTTATTATGGATAATTCATCAAAAATTAAAAAACTGCTAGAAAGATAAAGCAAAAATCTAATTTTCCATTTTTTTCGGTTTTTCACCCCTGGGGGTTGTTTGGACACCGATATCGCCAGACGAATTTAGGGGGTGTATATGTTATATAATATTACACGCTATCTTATTGCGACTTAGCCATAATAAACCTTCACAGGTATATCGTATTTCACGATAACAGCTTCTCTTATTAATTGCTTATCTTCAAGATATCATATTACACCTTTGTTTCTCATAACTTGTGCAGACTGCAGAACTGCAATTCCTTAGTTATATATTTTGCTTACTCAGGTTCTGTATGTTATAAATATGACTAAACACGCTTTGTTGAATCAGTTATTAAACTCAGTTAGAATGCAACACTTCTAATTTATTGTATTATTCTTCTTCAAGAGCCAACGTTGGCTCCATTAAATAAATAAATCCTTTTTAAAAAGTCACTCATGTAAATCGTGATCTAACATTGGCGCAGTCGGTAGGATCCGTAAACATCATCAGAACAAGAAGCCTAACTGGTAGTGAAGCGTAAGAGAACAAGGAGAACATCTGCAGAAGGTGCCTAACTAGTGCGTGTACATCTATTAGAACAAGGAGACCTTCCTCACTGGTGGTGGCGGATCCCAATCCCTTGACGGACGAAGAACCTACTCATGGAGATGAAATTAACGTAAGTCATTTTAAGAATCATCTCGTTATTTCATTTCATTTTACAATTATTATTTATCACAATTATTTACGTGTATTATACCGCTAATACACTCGGCAAACAAAGCCAATTCTGTTATCAAACAAATCCTATACAAGCTACAACGCAACAATTTTAATTTTAAGTTATTTATTTTCGTATTCACGAAACGACTGTGTATTATACAGTTAATACACAATTCATTTACGACGTAACAAAACAAGCTAATTTTAATTTAATTTCCGTATCATACTGCTGATACGTAACCAATTTTAGTTCAAAAATCTCTAAATAAAAAAGCAAAATGCCTGATAGAGCTCAACCAGAGACTGTTCAACCAGTGCCACCGGCACCAGCCGAACAACAACAACAACAACCACAACAAATTGAGCCTTACAAGCTCTCTGAAATTTTTTCACTAATACCAGAATTCGATGGCAACGCCATAAATTTACAGACATTCCTAAACTCGTGTTCCTGTGCACAAAGCATGGCAATTCATGACCAAAAAATTCTATTAACCATGCACATCAAAAATAAATTAAAAGGCAGAGCCGCCGAACTTATAAATTCACGCAACCCTAGCACATGGCCAGAAATAAAGGCACTACTAGAAACTCATTTCGGAGACTCCCGAGATTTAACGTCCCTAATTCAGGACCTACAACGAATTCACCAATTACCTAGTGAATCCGCCTTAACATTTGTTTCGCGTTTACAAACGCACAATGCGAAAATGCACGCTGCAGTGCAAAAACAAAATTTAACTTCGGAGCAAAGAACCGCGCAAACAAACCTGATTGAAACTATGACATTAAATAATTTGTTAACGGGTCTAGAACCAAATCTAGGCAGAATAATACGTGCCAGTAACCCTCCTTCTATAATGAACGCGATTATTAGAATTCGTAGAGAGCTACAACTCTCTTATTTTGAACAGCAAAAATTCCCAAAAAATAGTCCAGTCAAAAATCCAGTAATTCAACAAAAGCGACCACAAGGTCCCAATTTGCAACAAAAGTTTTGTTCCTTCTGTAAACGGAATGGACATGTAATAAGCGAATGCCGCACAAGGCAACAGTCTCAAAACTTCCAGAGACCAAGTTTCCAAGGAAACTCAAACTCACAAAATTTTTCTCATCAAAACTTCGCACAACCGAGTAATAATCAATTTAGTCAGAGGACATTCCCTCAAAATAATCAGCCAAATCAATCACAGCAAAACAGGCCCTCAGCCATAAGGCCGAACCCTAATTTTATGCAACAGCGACCATCAGCTATCCAACCTAACCCAAATTTTAATCGCTTTAACCAGCAAAAAGCTCATCATTTGAATTACGATCCTTATGACAATTATGACAATCAATGTAACTATAATCAATTTAATGACTACTCATGCGATTATCAAAACGTAAGTGATAGTTATGAAAATTACGATTCAGGCAACGCTCAAAACTTTTCAGATAACTATACGGCTAATTCCCAATATGAGCAGTACGAGAATTATACTGCTAATTCTCAAACACTACACGAGGATTATACTGCTAACCCTCAGGATTTTTACCAAGGTTTGGACCAACCAACAGATCCTCCCAACGAGGAATTCGAACCAATTACGGAGCTAGAAACTCAAATTCAAACTATGAACCTCAACGACAATATCGACCCTATGCTGAACTTCCCAGAACAAAAGTTCATATAAATACACTTTCTCGTACCTTGTTAACCGTAAATTCAAAAAATCTTTATTATACGAAAGACGCAACAGGGAAATTTAAAATCTTAATAGACACAGGTGCAGGTATATCAATTTTTAAACCCAAGACAGCTGAAAATTATAGACGAAGATCCCCTGAAAATGTAACTATACAGGGTATTACTGATCAAAAATTTTATATCAACGAATCCGTTCTCATCCCCTTTTCAGATGAGTCACACAAGGTTTATATCTATAATCTAGATATAGATTTTGATGGATTATTAGGCGCAGACTTTCTAGAACATTATGAATGTCGAATAGATTTTAAAAATAAACAGCTAGTCACAAATTTTAAAACTTTACCGTTATTTAAAGTTACGGAAGATATAGCTACAGAAAATTTACCTCTACAACCAACTACAAATTTTACTATAAAAAATCAAAATTTGGACATCACAAAAAATCAAAATTTAAACATCTTAAAAAATCAAAATGTAGACAACGAAAAAAATGTAATCCCTATCGAATCACGTATGAACAAGATTTTCAAATTAAAATGTAACTTGGAAAACACCGAGGCTATACTGTTAGCCCAGGAAAATGAAAAGGTACGCCTACCGAATGCTCTTGAAAAAATCGATAACAACGGAGAACTTCTAACATCAATATTAAACGCTAATGCGATACCGAAAACTGTAAGTTTCTCTAACCTTAAGCTGGAACCAGTACAAAAATTCAAAGCAATTTTTAATGCAAATTATCAAGAGCCGGATTCCCAACCTAAGAACAGAAATCTTGAAATTAAAAATCAAAATTTAGGCAATGAAAATAATTTAATTCCTTATGAACCACATACCGAAAAAATAACTAAACTAAAAAGTAATTCCGCTAACACTAATACCAAACCAGAAATACAGGAAAAAGCAAGAATCTCAGATTTAACCTCCACTGTTGTTAACCTACAAAGAATTAACATTTCCAATACAAAATCGTACTCTATAGATAAACCCAAGCCAACAATTTCAATTTTTAACATTTCAAAAAACGATCCGAAATCACAACTGAAAATAAAAACACCTAACATACTTTCAAAACCTTCATTTCAAATCGGCAACGAAATATCTCGCAAACCGAAAATTCGGAAAATGAATAAAATTCTAAGAAACATTCGAACAATTTCTTGCAATCAAAATAAAAATAAAGTTCATATACCACACATACACATGAACATAAGAGAACAAAATTTATTTTTAGCATCTATGAAAGCAATAGCAAAAATTGTAGAATTTTCAAACCTAAAATTCGAGCCTATTCAAAAATTCAAATCTATATTTAAGCTTTATTAGCGATACCAGGTTTTGTCTCAATCGGATTTCGACACTATGAAAAAATATGTTAGCAAATAGTACATTAATTTTACAAACATAAACAATTTTCAAAATTATTTAATAAACATTTTTACACCCAAGTAAAATTTTTCCAGTAAAAAATAGTTTTTCAAAACAAATTATCCTACATTAAAGTCATTTACTTTCCTAAATAAAAAAAAATAAAGTATTTCAAAATTACATGATATATTATCTCAAATGATTTATAACATCACCCTGTAGATTAATATCTTTATTTTTCGTTCACTTCTACTGAAAAAAAAATGTTTCTTTTCCTTTAATTGAGTTGTAACAATAATGGAAATAGAAAATAAAATACCTTAACTCTTAATCTTTTCGATTAAACAAAAGGTGACTTAAAGAAAATGTGTAAATTAAATTCGAAGAAATTCTAACAAACACATTTATACTTCCCACAGAAGCACGTCTTGTATGTTTATCAATTAAACATTTTATCAAGAATTGCAGGACATCTAACACTCTAGTTTTATATTGTATTCGCTATAATGTTTCATTACACGCGTTTTACATGTAAACAACATTCAAGATAAGATTAAAAAACGCATCAGAAACTTTTCACGATTAAACTGTAACCTAAAGCTAGAATGCATGATTTAAATTAGTAAATCCTTCACAAAAAAAAAAAATAATAACAAATATACAGTACGTTGTTTAGAAGAAGAAAAATTAACAATTTGCAGAATGTTCAAATTCCATCATAAATCGTACACGAATTTAACACCTTTTAAGAAAAAATGTATTAATTAATAAACTAGTCAAACAAGCAACTTTTATATCGAGAATACAAAGATATTATGACTTTCTTTCATCAAAATAATTCAGACCTCCGTCACAAAATTTGAAGGACATATGTTAACCTGAATTTTACAACGATAAAATCAATATTATATCGAACAAAACAGTCAGACATAGGAGATATTTCATCATCCCTCTATCTCTTGATATTGAATCCGTAATTGAACATCTATTTTTGGTATTATTTAAAAATCAAGATATTTTAGATCTTTCTAAGATATACTTTGTGGAAAATAATCTAGACCTCCCTATACTTGAAATTTTATCATTCATTTTTGCAGAAAAAAAAAAGACTTAAAGATAATAATTTGTCAAAACATTGTTCAAACTCCTGACGAAGACCAAATCCCAATAATCCTAGAACAATATCATAGTAAAAAAAAAATTTATCTACACCGCGGAATAAACGAAACGATTCGGAGAATTAAAGAAAAATACACTTGGCAAGGTCTAACTAAAGATGTCGAAAATTTTATAAAAATTGCGAAACTTGTCAAAAGACTAAAGTATGCCAGAAAAATCAAATAACCCTCTAGTAATAACGGAAACCCCAAGAACACCTTTCGAAAGAATTAACATCGATTCATTTGAATTCCCCACTCGAAATTACGCTTTAACCATTCGCGAAGAATTAACCAAATTCACGCAAGCCTATGCAGTCCCGGATAAATCCGCAAAATCCGTCGTAAACACTTTGTTGTTATCTTTCAACATTATGGTACCCCATTAAGAATCCATTGCGATTACGGTGGCGAATTTGACAACCGTTTGATCAAAGATCTCTGTACCCTCTACGACATAAAACTGACGTATTCAAGCATAGGACATTCCCAATCCAACGGATCCCTAGGAAGATTTCATGCTACTTTAGCTGAAATGATAAGAATTCATAAAACTGAAAACCCGAACGAACATCCTTTCACAATTTCACCATATGCAAAAATATGCTATAACAATTCGGTAAATAAAACACACGGTTTCACCCCATATGAACCTATCTTTGGTCATACATCTAATAGACCACCTGAAACTCTTCACAACCAAAAGAGCTAATTACAAAATATGTCAGAGATTTAAACAATAGAACATCTCACTATTTTGAAATTGCCCGCAATCGAACACAAACTCAAAAAGAGAAAGCGAAAGTTCGCTTTGACAGAAATGTTCCCCAAAAACGACCTGAGTACAATCTAGGTGACTTATTTTATGTAAAAGAATCACAAATTAAGAACAAACTACAAAACAAATTTAACGGTCCCTTTAAAACAAAAGAAATTTTTCAAAATTCTGCTACCTTAATTAAACCTCGAAACAAAACAGGAAACTGAAGTTAATTTGCCGCTGACCAGAAATCAATTCTGTTTAGAAGCGAAGTCAAAACAGAGTTTAACCTTTTAACACAGATATCTAGTTCTATAAATTTTTATAAATTAAATTTGACGAAGTCTTCTCAGACACAAAAAGATATAAACGAGGAATACTTAACGGTATCGGTACAATATTCAAATCCATAACTGGAAACCTAGATGCTGAAGATGGCCAGTACTATACTAATTGTATAAATAAACTAAATAATGACGAACATCAATTAGAAAACTTAATCAAAAATCAAATCTCAGTTACAACTTCTGTTATCAAAAATTTCAACTCAACTATACAAAAATTACAAATTGATGAGGAAACATTTAACAAAGATATCAAAGAAATCGAGCACACAATTCAAACCATGACTCAAACGATCCAAGCTGCCGAAATAAAATTAAAATTTCTATACATTTCCGAACAACTAATGGCCAGCTATTTGTATATCGAAGATAATCTAAACGATATTTTAAATTCAATAACATTTGCCAGATTAGGAATTATTCATTCATCAATCATAACACCTGATCACTTAGTAACGGCATTACAAGAGATTTCACAGAGTTTGCGAAGGAACAATTTGCCTCTTCCAATTAAATCATCAGCAGTTGCTCAATATCTGGACATTATTGAACTAAAAGCTTTTCAACTAGATTCTAACCTAATATTTGTTTTAACAATACCTCTTATTGAACCTCAAAATTATATCACCTTTCGTCTATACCCCATACCTATACTTGATAACAGAACTGGTCTACATCACATTCTATCTATTTCACAAAAGTTTATCGCGAGAGACGATGATTCTTTAATGTACATACCTAGACAAAATTTAAAAGAATGCAAACCACTCTATTTTGAAACCAAACTATGTTCGAACCTGTTTGCTTATCCTATCGACCAAAATGCCATTTGTGAAGCTAGAATATTAAAACCATTGCCGAAACTCCCAGAAAATTGTCAAACTTCCTTCATCATCAGTCAAGGATACAACGTCCAAGAACTTGAAGACAACACATGGCTAGTAATTAATTCCGAACCACTTCACATTACCATCAACTGCCCGAAGAGAGAATCCATAATAGAGCTAATTAACAAAAATTCCATCATAAAACTACAACCAGGATGTTACGCCTATGCAGGCATTACTCGAATACAAGCCAGTGCTAAAGACTTTTCCGAAATTAAGGACAATTCACATCCAATCCAAATTCCTTTTGAATGCTGCAATCACATGCCCGACAAAATCGAAATCCCAAAATTAAAACCGCTTAAATTAAACAGTCTCGACGTAGAAGATTTAGATATTGCTAAAAACAAACTAGAGCAATATTCCAAAGACCTAGACGACCTCATAAACGAACCTTTTGTGACTAAACATGTATCTTGGTTCACATACTTCATAATCACTCTCATCATCCTATTAGTTCTACTTTACATAACTTGTAAATGCAGAAGAAGAAGATGTGGAGCATTGCGAATCCAACCCTCAACGGATAACCCTCCTTCACCTCCTTCAGAGCGAAGCAGAGTATTTACCAAATTTCCTAGACTGATCCCTCCAAGAAAGCGACCCGGTATTAGACCTCAAGAAGAAGAGGACATCGAGTTAACATAGACTTTCATGTGGAGTTTTACCCTTGTCTATTAATTTAGACTATTGTATTTTATCCTTATTACGTTATGTAATGTTTTATTATCGCTTACCAATTTTAACTTTTACATTATTTTATTATTTTGCTTTGTATTCATTCAACATTGTTTCAATTTATTTTTGCATTATATTCATTTAACGTTTTAACAATTTTCAAAAGTTGCTGCATAACATCAACTTTTTTATTAAGGGGGAAGTTGTTATATAATATTACACGCTATCTTATTGCGACTTAGCCATAATAAACCTTCACAGGTATATCGTATTTCACGATAACAGCTTCTCTTATTAATTGCTTATCTTCAAGATATCATATTACACCTTTGTTTCTCATAACTTGTGCAGACTGCAGAACTGCAATTCCTTAGTTATATATTTTGCTTACTCAGGTTCTGTATGTTATAAATATGACTAAACACGCTTTGTTGAATCAGTTATTAAACTCAGTTAGAATGCAACACTTCTAATTTATTGTATTATTCTTCTTCAAGAGCCAACGTTGGCTCCATTAAATAAATAAATCCTTTTTAAAAAGTCACTCATGTAAATCGTGATCTAACATATATACATATCAAGTACTATATAATAGCGCAATCAGTACATTTTTACCTTTCAATGTTCCACGGGACACGTTTCTAAACGACTTTTTCGAATTCTGAACCTCTACTATGAGTAAACGTGCGCACAAAGAAAGTTACAGGCCGATAGACCGACAGACAGAATTTTTTTTTGCTCAAAATTAAAATCTCGACGTTTCACTACATTGTAAGCCTATTTGACCAAAACAAAAATTATTTTTTTTTTGCGTTACTATAAGTACTTCCACATGTGGATGTGGAAGTAACTACAGTGAACTTTCCTCATTCACTGAATCATCCAGAATAACTCTGGGTATCTTTATACTTTTACCTACGACTTTGAAGAGAAAAGCAATTGAAATTGTTTCCAGTATACATATATTGTTGAATATGATTAATTTGAATATACTACGAAATAATAATTTTGAGTATGCCATCACTAATCACTCGACGTGGATTTCGCCAACAATGTAGGTAAAATCTGCATTAATACGTTTTAATCAACATGGTTGACGAACCGCGCATCGAGTGATAGTCATTGTAGAATGAGATGTTATTTGTCATTAATAGATCCTCCTCTGTCATCTCCTTCCTCTTCAATTTTGGCCAAACCATCTCTTTTCTTGTAACTCCGTAATAACTCAGATGGAATGAAATGAGGCATGATGATACTCTGAGTGGAACTACCAAGGTCCGAAAATTGGGGATCAGAAGGCGGTTTCTTATCTATCCACTTCCTCTTGATCAGATCCTCGAACAGCGCCGTCTCGTTCTCCAGGGCCTCTTGAACAAACACATCCTTGGCTACCATCCTGTCTCGGGATAAGGGTGGGTTTTTGTTGTACTCGCATATCCCCAAAGTGGCCATCCCTTTCTTGTACTGATCTAACTCGATGTACCCGGTCTTCATCCTGTCCATGAGCCCATAGAGTTCAAGGATGTGTTTTTCTTCGTAGAGAATCGGGGCCTTGCCCAGGCCGGACCTGTACATTAGACACCTACTGAGTAGGGCCAAAATGAAGTTGATCGGATTCTCTGGCAACTCACTTAGAAGATGGGCTATTATGAATTGGAACAAGTCGAAGATCCTGTGAACGCGCAAGTATTTCTGTGCAGTTTTCGTCGATATTGAAGAGCTGAATACAAAGCGGTCTTCTTCTTCCTGTGGTAGTTGCAGCTCCTCAGCCTCCCGTTGTTCTTCTTCTTCGGCGGTCTCTAGGCCCATCAGGTATTCCAGACTTTGTTTCTGGACTGATATGTCGGATTTTACCGATGGAATTTCTGTCTCAGTCTCTATAGATTTGGTAATGCTTTTGGATGACGAAGAGGAAGTTATCGATGTTCGACTTTCTTCTGCTTGATATTTGTATAGCTGTTGCAATCTGGAAAAAAAAAACAAATTAAAAAAATTCCAAGAATTATAAATATCCTACCCAGCATAGCATTACTAGAACAAATAATAATACCACAGCTACACAAAAACTGCCTCAAAAAGGGAGATTTCTTTAATTTGCACTCGACATCCCCACACCGATCAGGACTTTTAGTATGTTGTTCAGGACCCCCCCCCCCTCCCCCCCCTCCCCCCCCCCCCGACAACTGTACAAAAACTGGCCACTACACGAATTATTTCCCCTAATCGGCCTTTTTTGAACTTCGTTGACTGGATTAATAGCAAGAACGGTGTCGTCATTAAAACCATCTCTCCTGACGTGTTTGTCGTAACACTCCTTACAAATTCCCTAAACAAGTTCTATTGGGTTGAATTGTCAATGATATGGTGGAAGTCGCAGTACTTCATGTCCACCTCTCTCTCTCACTTTCTCTCTCTCTCTCTCTCTCTCTCTCCCACTCTCTCCTACTCACTCTACAATTACTCCTAGCGTTGACTAATTGTCCCAATAACAGAGAATGACCTGATATGAATGCATGTGACATGGAATGACCCGATGTGACGTCATCTGACAAGTTAGTGCATGACACTGAATAATTATTGACAGGTTTTCCCTCACTGTAAGCCACCCAAAACTCTCCAGATCCAAGAACAAGGGCATCATTTGAATAATGTTCGATGTACGGCCAATACCTCATAATCTCAACTGGCTCTATATTGAAACCCTGGTGGTTTGGGACCTCCGACCCATTGAGACATTTAATCAGGGGTCCAAAATATAGAACATATCAAAAATCCGGCCAATTTAACGGAAGCCACTTTTGTATAAGAATGAGCTCATTTAATGAATTTCATTTAGTAGTTGTTACTTCTTTTGGATAAAGTATTACTTAAAGTTAGACGATATTGAAAATTTCAGATGAATCCGTTATCTGGTTTTCGAAATATACGACTTTTAAAAATGTCAGAGAATAGGTGAAAATAGTTGATAAACTGAAATTCTTCACAAACACGGATAAGTTTCAAAACACACTGCTTGAGTTAATACAAAGGCGTAGAAAGGCCACGTTGCTTTTTTTTATAATTTACACTTACAAACTGGGAATTTACAGTTACAAACTGGGAATTAGGCTAATTTACACTTAGCAACTGTAAATTAGGCTAATTTACAGTTACAAACTGGGAATTAGGCTAATTTACACTTAGCAACTGGGAATTAGGCTAATTTACAGTTACAAACTGGGAATTAGGCTAATTTACACTTAGCAACTGGGAATTATGCTAATTCACATTCAGCAACTGTAAATTAGGCTAATCCACAGTTACAAACTGGAAATTAGGCTAATTTACACTTAGCATCTGGGAATTATGCTATTTTGCACTTAGCAACTGTAAATTAGGCTAATTTACAGTTACAAACTGGGAATTAGGCTAATTTACACTCAGCAACTGGGAATTATGCTAATTTACAGTTACCAACTGGAAATTAGGCTAATTTACACTTAGCAACTGGGAATTATGCTATTTTACACTTAGCAACTGTAAATAAGGTTAATTTACAGTTACAAACTGGGAATCAGGCTAATTTACACTTAGCATCTGGGAATTATGCTATTTTGCACTTAGCAACTGTAAATTAGGCTAATTTACAGTTACAAACTGGGAATTAGGCTAATTTACACTTAGCAACTGGGAATTATGCTAATTTACAGTTACCAATTGAAAATCAGGCTAATTTACACTTAGCAACTGGGAATTATGCTAGAATCCATCTAGTGGCTAATGTCCATTGCAATCGAAGAAAAAATTTGAAGGTTTGTGGCAATAGGCTCATTTAACATTTTTTTATTATTACATATTCTGAAAGAACTGGGTGAGTATAGTAAGTGTGCCAAAAATTAGAATTTTCTGACGTCGCCTTCAATGTTTAAAAAAATTATTAAAGTCGGCGCGCTTAAAAACGCTCGGGATAACATGTAGCCGAGTTGTGACGTCAGATGGCTGAACCGCCCAGTGAACACGGCTGTGAATGCAAGTTAGTAGAGTAAAATCTGGAAGTAAAGTCGCTTAGTTTTCGAGAGAAAAAACCGGCGTAGAACCAAACCAGACTTGGTGGGATTCTTTAGTAAGATAATCGTGTACACGAAATCATTTTTTATATTTTTTGGTGGTCGAGAACTTTTTTATTTCGGAAAAACTCAAACAAATAGATATTTAATGAAATATGTTTTTTAACGTCTCCACCGCTATATCTCTAAAATATTTGTGTTATCAAGCTATTTTTTTTAGATTAAAGTAGACACAATAGCGCTTCGAACAACGTCCCACGTGAACCCGATTTATTTTTTTTTTTAGTTGGAAAAATAATAGGAAACTCAAACTTGTTATTTTCAGTAGCGTAATTTTAGACAATCGAGAAAAAAATTATTTATGAAAATTTGTATATACATGCTGCGTACAAATTGAAGCCAATAGTTGAAAAAAGTTTTTAGTATAAAAATTTTTCATGTCCCGTTCATAGTATTGAGTCAGCGATTTTTTTTTAACGGGCCAAAGTCATATTCTTGCGCGCTCGGCTGTAGCAAGCCTGCCGACTACAACGATCTGACGGTCCCGGTCGGGGTGTATGTAGTAGTTTAACTTATATCAATAGCATTGAACTCGTTATGTTTAATATAGAGTTCAATGATCAATAGATACAAAACCAGTAGTGATTAAAAGCATCTAGGGGATCAATATTATTGTTCAATATTTCATATATTGTACAGTAGTATTGATCATATGTTGTTAATATTAAGAAATTGTACAATAAATATAAAATAGTCTCCTTTTAATAATAAAAAGACAGGTAGGTAGATATAAATACCTAATCTATAAATATCAATCAGTGTTACTAAAGGCGAATTTATAAAAAGAGTCCTTGTCCTAACTTAGCCTATCTTAGTCTTAATTTTTTACCTAAAAAGTTAAATGTACAGGTTACCCGTATTCTGTTTATAAAAGTCCTAATCCTGTCTTGGTCCTAACTTAACCTAAAATTTTTAAGTTAATTTTTCCTAGGGGCTAATACCACAGAATAGATTAGAAATCAATTCCAATTGGCGTGAAAAGTTCGTGTATCTATTTTACGATCAACTTAGGACAAATGCCAGTTCTGATAAACCAGTCTTAGGACATCAGATATGTTTTAGGGAAAAATTAAGACTAAGATAGGCTAAGTTAGGACTGGGACTTTTTTTATAAACTCGCCTTAACTACCCACCTAATTAGTAAGTTTATTAGACATTTTTAAATGAATGAAAGTAAAAACGTACGCATAAAATGAGTTTCATTGTTGAAATAAATTTTCTATTTTGATAGATAAATATGTAGTATGTAGTTTATGTAGGCCCTATATTAATAGCATTCTAATTCGTTCATATCTGCCTCGAAATCTTTAATAATGTTGTTACAGGAACGACATTTGCACTCGTTGCAACATTTTATGCCTTCCTTAAAACAAGCACATTTTCGATTGTCACAATTTTTATCCGAACAATGAATACTTAATGATTTTCGACAACCACCACTTCTACGCGACCAACCCTGCATGCGAGGTGTATTAATTGCGTCCCAATGTCGCATTTAGCGCTGATAAAAAAAACGCTGTTGCCACACGGTACATTTTAGGAAAAAATATATTGTTTCAAAAACTTTTGTGATTATTAGGCTTTATTTTCTTCGCTGCATGTATGTAAATATTTTCAAAAATAAAAAAGTTTATCGATTGGTGAAGATTTCAATACATAAAATATATATTTTTAGTTTATCTGATTTTTAGAGAAATGAAAGTGCGAATTGTGCCCAAACCGTTTATATTGGTAAAAGCGCTACAGTGTGTGCTTTAATTTGACACAAAACAAGTTTCGGTACCTTTAATAGTTTTAAAAATATAGCGGTGGAAACAAAAAAAAAACAATTTTATTTAAAAATACGTTTTTTTCACTTTTTATTGATTTAAAAAGTTCGAGACCACAAAAAAAGAAATGTCGTAAAATATGATTTCATATGCCCGGTGACATACTCAAAGGAACCTAACATGTTTGACTTGGTTTTACGCCAAAAAAAAAAAAACCGACACGATAGACTTACGAAATCGCTGCTCTAATATAGGTATCGGCGCACGCCAAGTGACGTCACTCTACGGACTGTTGGCCGGCCTAGCGTGTTTCTATTCAAATGCGAATATCTCTGTGGCTATAGATTCAATTGAGCTGAAATTTTTTTCTGAGGCTATTGGTTTGTTATACTTTAAAATGAGGAAGAAAAAGTAGGAAACTGCCATATCACTAAATGACCCTATACATAGTTATTTCACTTAACGCGGCCAGGCTTGTAATTCGCAATACTGCGCTCGGTGGGGCATTAGACTGGAGAATTGCAGTATGGTTTTTATTCCTTATATTGTCACGACCCTCGGGCCGCTGTGACGGGATTCCTTTAAAATACTCGCTTGCTTGCAAGAGGATTTGAATTTAATGAATTAAATGAATACTTGTAAATAAAACATTGTGGTAGAAAACAAGTTACCGGTTTATTAACAAAGAAACAACACAACAAAACAGAATAATTAGTACATTAAATACCCCCTGGGGCTCACCCCTAAGGGGGGAGTTGGGCCACGCACCAAGCCACCACCAGTTCGTACCAAAATCTAGAACCCAACTAAATTTTGAAACTAAAATATTTTCTAGCTATTCTTTTTGCAATTCAGCAGTTACCTAGATAACAAGTAACTCGGGTGAATGCACCAGCTTGCTGCTGTCTCAACAATTTCTGTTTGCAAATATTTTAATAATAATTTCTATGTAACAATAAAGTAATGTACTGGGTGTCCCAAACAACTTTTATATAAATTATAATTACTGCGTGACACATCTCCCCCACCTAGGAAAGCTGGCCTCCAGCTTTAAAACTAGTGTTTAATGAACAACAAAAAAAAAATTCTAAAGTGAATGGCATTAACCTCATAAACATAACATACATTGGGGAAGTGTTAAATCCCAAAAAAAAATTGAAAATATATCATATGGAGCAAAGTAAAAAAATAAAATCCAGATAGATTATAATCTTATCACTTGCAAGTCGTTAAGTCTCTACTTGAAGTTGCATTGTATCTCAGTTAAATTCATTAAATAGTTGCAGTGACAAATTATAACTAGCGGATGCAATATTATTATCAAACAATAATTTCATTGTCAGTTTCAAAAAAAATATATCCTTTTAAAATAAATTAAAAAAAAAACATTAACTCTCTTTTACTTTAGTACTGCAAGCCCCTTTACCCCGTAACTATAATAAATTGCTCTTGATTTAACAAAAAAAATACGGAAATATCTAAAAAGACAAAAAAATAAATCGTTGCAGTAATAAACTAAAGCAGGTCTTGAATAAAATGAACAAAAAAACATTAACTGAAAATCTAGGATGAACCACAAATTTCTAACTAGGGCACGCGAAAATGTCTCGCACTGTATAACTTTAAGTCAGCACACGACTGTTATAGCACAAAATTTTGAGTCCGGCTCTGTTCGATAAATTCAATTCTTAGATCACACTTACACTATTGTCCTCCCACGGTTCCAATGTGTTCCAAATGTCTATTATTCCCCCGGGGCTAGTTAGAGGAATTATCATTTTCACATCTAGACTCGTGCTGTGTAACCTGTGGCTTCTCAAAATTGAGGGAAGAACATCCACACCCGCATACTATGACCGCTGGCTCTCATCCTGACCATCCTTCCATTACGTAGGGTTGCTGGGGCTCCCTTTTCCCTTCTTCCATAGCTGCCACCATTTTTCAGGAATGTGCTGTCTGCTTGTCATCCCGCCATTATTTGATCCTTACATCTGGATTTGACTATCAGTCAGGTTAAGGCTAGGAAAAATTTAGGCGAAGAGGAACCACTCGCAATGTGGCTGCGAAAAAAAAATTGCCTTTTTGACATGTGCCTTTTTGTTGCCTGACTGACAGGGGAACTCGTTCAAGAAACAGTTACCATTTTCATTATGATTGGTTTCGGGAAAATTGGGAAAGAAATTATAGAAAATTTAACAATGGATGGGCCTCAGTCGCTACGTCTAACAGGTGGAGTTCCAAATCCAGTTCTATTCTAATCCTGGGGCTTTCGAATAGGGTTGTCTTCCTGTGCTATGTGTGCCTCGTTGCCATGGTGCGATTACATAAAACAAATACACCCGAGTAAATTCTTATATAGTGCAAAAAAATACTAAACAAAACATTCATAAAATCGTGAAAAAATAATCCTTACAAGTGGTTCACCTAGTCAAGTTATTATTATTATTATTATTATTTGATAAAAGAACATCATCTACTGGGTAGCACGAAAAAAAATTAACCCTTTACTAATTACTAAAAAAAAAAAATTTTTTCCCTGCTCATTTAAACGTAATAGGCGGTTCATACGTTATGCTAACATACAATGTTACTATTAAAAATTTTAGAAAAATTTTTTACCCATGTAATTCAACAAAGCACTTTAATTTGTTTCCCATCTTTTAAAACATTTTAGTTAGAGTTATTTAGGGCTTGCGAAACAAAATCACCAACGTATGCCTTGACAATTATGTCCAAAAGAAAAAATATATCTGTTATTTTTTACTCCATAGACTCCATATCATTAAAAAAAATTTAAAAAAAGTCATGATGCTATAAGCAATTATTCCTGTTTTATCTCTCCCTTTTAAAAAAAATTGAACAGTCAGCTCATATAAATAATTCATTAGTTCTTTGATAACTTTTTCTCACCTCCACTATTTAATAAAACTCATCGGCGTTAAAAGCAATTCATATTTCAAACGCCATTATTTCTTTTTACGCAAAACTTAGACAATTGCGACTCTAGGAAAAATAAAATGTTCCTAACCTTGTACCTCATAGTGAAAAACTTACTAAAAAAAATATTACTTTGCTTTTAAAACAGGGCATTTTTCTAGGAGGACCTCGTCACTAATCATAGATCACATAACTAATTATTACTCTGATTTCTGCCCTCTGGGGGAACAGGGTAAACAAAATACTTTATATAATAGAAAATATTACTCTCGCGCGCTTTTCCCAAAAATTTTGCCATTTTTCTAACGAGTATTCAGGGTTTTAAGATACCGTGGGTTGCAAATACTATGGTCATTTATTTATATAAATGATTATCTATCACAGGCTCCAAGCAAAAAATAAATTTTTTATACTCTCAGTTTTCCGTGGGTGGTTAAACTTCATGGTTATTTATTGTATCATCAATGTTAATTTTGCTTGAACAGGACAGTGCTGAGTCGTCAGCTATTTACTCTGCCATTTATCTAGTCACCTCGACGTAGCAACTAGCTTAAATCGCCTAGCAACATCGCATCGTAGCTCAACCGTCTGCTCTGGTTCAATTGAAATTGTCCGAGAAAAAACAAATTTTACACACCCGATTCGGCACTGTGGCCTTCATCTGAGGACCCCACAATTCCCTACAGGACACACTCTAGACTGTGTCCTGGTTCAAATTTATTAGGGTCCAACAACCGATCTTACTACTTAGAATTCGCAAAAGAAAAATTTCTTTTGCACACCCCACACGGTATTATACCTCTCGATTCCTCGGTTTGTTGGCCACCTAGGCTTTAACTACATATCAAAACAACTCTTTCCTCTATCTACGTTCCAAGAGTGGTTTACTTCTCCAGGAATATTGACCGTACACACATTTATTACTTATGTTCTAGTGCGAATTATAAATTAGAGTTAACTTTCATGTACCATTATTAGTTGAACCTTATTTGTCTCAACTCACGTACAGATTATTTCTTTTTCTCGCGTCTCTCACCCCCGACGCTTCATCCAACCTCATTCACTAAACTGAGGAACTTTGGTACCAATACTCATAATGAATCATCACCCATTCATTATCAACTTTCTTTGTACTCCTTGTCACATCGCTCCCTTCTCAAAACAACTACTCTCCTGGCTATATGCCTCGACGAACATTGAATTACAAAAGAAGGGATATACTGCTCTACCATGAACAGCCGCGTAACGGTACTTATGCTTTTTCATTTCAAGCATTTGTGCCTATTCAAAGGCTGTGGTACCAATAAATAATCAAAATATCACTCTCAATATTTCAACAAATATCTCTCGAAACTCAAATCAACTCTTTACTCAATGTAGGCCTCAAAAAATATATATATCTCTCACTAACTTCTCATAAAACTCATAAACTCGTAAAAACTCCTTTGGACCCTCCAATGACACATTATTCAAAAAAAAAATAAAGGCATACTCTATGTCACATCGCTCCCTTCTTTCAACAACTACTTCCCCGGCTATATGCCTCGATGAACATTGAATTACGAAAGAAGAGGTTAACTGTTCTACTGTGAACAGTCGCGTGACAGTACTTATGCTACTTTTGACCGGGCTAACTTTCATCTCATTCTCGTTCCCGTCGTCTCAAGCATTTGTCCACCCTACAAGGCTTTTGAAAGCTATGGATATCCGTATCAACTCCTGATAACGCGATATAAGCCTCGTTACAAAAAACAACATACTTCAGTAACTCATCATAAATCTCACAACTCAAAAGAAAAAACTCATTGTACGTCTCATTGTCCACAACACAACTTTTGTGCTAAAATATCACATCACAAAGTAACTCTAATTCTCGATATTCCTTATTGCTCATTATTTCATATTCACCAATTAAAAGAAAGAATCTCAATTAAATCTCTGTCACCCATTCTTCATTATACATAAAAATATTTCAATGTCCCCACCATAGCCTAGGTATTTCTTTCATTCTAATAAAAAACATTACCTTTATAGCCTTTCACTGATTCTAATTATATTCTATCATTCACGCGATGTGGCTTGCACTCAACCAATGGCCACAATCACCCTGTATAATCCAGTTATATTTTATAAGTTTTCTCCCCCCATCTTACTTTAAACTCAATTAAAAAAATACAATCATTCCAGCTAAATTTAATATTCCTAGTCAAACTTAAAAAATTTACCAATACTCTGGTCCCTCCTTTATGTAAATTTAAACAAAAATTTTCACCCTGATGTAAAATTTCCTGTGGTAGGCCTTACTGGTGCGTGGTTTTTCTAAGATGTACTTTTCTAGGGGCATTTGAATTTACGCGGTAAAAAAAAAATTAACTTAAAAAACAAGAGATTTACACAAACGAAGACTTTCGCAAAGAATGTAGGTTTATTATTAATTTCTAGAGATAAGAGATGACTTCAAACAGTCGAGTTCCAATCGACTTTTCACCTCAAATTCACAAAGGCTTACAAAATAACGCATATCCTTGGATTTATCATTATATTCACACTCAAATCAATTTTTGCAAATAAAACTAACTGCAACAAAAATAACTGTTTTCTCACAACATAAAATATGGTGGTACATACTAAAAAAATAAAAATTCACATGTGGCATATTTGATCGACGCGACGGCGACAAGTTATTTAACTTTGTATATTAAAAAAAATAATTACAAACTTCCCTAAGATGGGAGAAAAAGAAAAAAATCGCGAATTCACTTATCAGCAGGTAAATTTATTTATAACCCCACCATTGCAAATAGCCCTTGTAAAAATTAAGTATAAAAACCACATTTATTATTCAAAATTGCAATCACCGTCCAGTTCTAAATTTTTCAAAGATTAAAACCATTGTTGTTTTCATCGCTACCACCAAAAAAAATTAGTACGTCACCCCTTATCTACGTGTGCCCCTAAATCAGTTTATTTACCTACTTTTGTAGTACCCTGTGATTTCTACCACCGTATAATTGTCAATAACACGAAAAAATAAATTATTTAATTAAAACCTCCAAATATAATCACAAAATTCAACAAGATGTATGAAAATTTAACCAGTATTCATTTAAAACTTTTTAAAATAAAAAAATCGTCAAATTTAATCATGAAAACCAACACGTAACATAAAAAAAACTTAGGCAAGTAAAATATGATTTCACACTTAAAAAAAAAATACATTTTACATTAAAGAAATTTAAATAAAATGGGAGGGTTGTGAAGAACCACCCCCTAGGAACGAGGCTAGGCGCCTCCACCACGTGTCACGGGGTTAGTTAATAAAATTACCCCGACACGTTATGCCCGGCGCCTCCACCACGTGTCACGACCCTCGGGCCGCTGTGACGGGATTCCTTTAAAATACTCGCTTGCTTGCAAGAGGATTTGAATTTAATGAATTAAATGAATACTTGTAAATAAAACATTGTGGTAGAAAACAAGTTACCGGTTTATTAACAAAGAAACAACACAACAAAACAGAATAATTAGTACTTACATTAAATACCCCCTGGGGCTCACCCCTAAGGGGGGAGTTGGGCCACGCACCAAGCCACCACCAGTTCGTACCAAAATCTAGAACCCAACTAAATTTTGAAACTAAAATATTTTCTAGCTATTCTTTTTGCAATTCAGCAGTTACCTAGATAACAAGTAACTCGGGTGAATGCACCAGCTTGCTGCTGTCTCAACAATTTCTGTTTGCAAATATTTTAATAATAATTTCTATGTAACAATAAAGTAATGTACTGGGTGTCCCAAACAACTTTTATATAAATTATAATTACTGCGTGACAATATATTTAAGGAAATGTACAGAGGAGTTCGACAAAATATTACGCTAGTAAAAGCATATCTACTATATATGCGATTGTCGTAAAAACTCATTAAATTTTCCTAAACACCCGTAAAGCACTTGTAAAATAATAAAGTTAGATTTTTCATTCAAAAAATAATTTCTGGGGTAAGTAAAAAGGAGATAAGAATCGTAGAATAGATACGAATTGTATCATATTATATTGTAAACTTTTCAAAAATTATTAAAAAAAACTTTTTTTAATTTTGTTATTTGTTTTTTTAAATTTTTTTAAAACCCTTCCATTCGAAAGCCTATAAAAATAACTCTCCTTTGAGCTATCACAAGGCGTCGATTGCTATTTGAAAAAAAAAATGGATTAGCCGGGGGCTCTGGGTGAACAATAAAAAATAATTTTCATATGAAAAGATGTGCAAATAATTAGTAAATTTGATATGCGCAAGGTTTTTATAAAAAAAGTTGCTAGTTCAAGATTTACTGAATTTATTTTGTACTTTTTACACAGGCTGTATAAAATTACATGCTACACAACATTCAATTTTACATAAAATTTGATATAATACATAATATGTAAAGATTGTCTAAATGGTAGGTTTTTATAAGTTTTATAACAGGATTTAATTCCAGCAAAATCTACTACTTCTATATATGTAATTGAACCTTGTCAAACAAAATTAATAATTAAGAGGAAACTAATACACTGACGGTGAACGGTGGTAATTCTGTATTATTTTGAAAAAAACAAAATTGCACCAAGAATTTATCTAGGAAAGTTCCAGAAAATACTCCATCATCCTTTAAAGTATTAAATATATTTATCCAAAATTGGCCGTGGACTTGAACATTTTCTTCTATAAATTTTGCCAGATAAAATATTCGTAAAATGTTTTCTTCTGTATAAATTAAGTCTGCTCAACTGTCTTCTTAAAATTCGGTCACTATTTGTTATGATTTAGAGCCAGACCGGAAAGTATTTCTAAATGCTGAAGGCCTAACGTAAAGTAAAACGTGATTAAATGATCCAAAGAATGATCTATCATGAACGTTTCAGTACTAGGTATATCACTTAACTGCAAATGCGAAACAACCTGTTACAGAATGCCACACTACGTACATATAATTCCCAGTTTATAACTGTAAATTAGCATAATTCCCAGTTGCTAAGTGTAAATTAGCCTAATTTCCAATTTGTAACTTAGCCTAATTTACAGTTGCTAAGTGTAAATTAGCCTAATTCCCAGTCACTAACTGTAAATTAGCATGATTCCCAGTTGCTAAGTGTAAATTAGCCTAATTCCCAGTTTGTAACTGTAAATTAGCATAATTCCCAGTTTGTAAGTATAAATTATAAAAAAAAGCAACGTGGCCTTTCTACGCCCGTAAGTTAACGATTTGTAATATTGTGAAACTATAATAACGGATTCCTATCAAGTGACGTCACGGCCGATACTCACAAGGCGGTATGGTCCATTTTTATGATTTTTTTTAGACGATTTATAGGTCTCACAAAATTCTAGTTTTTTGCACAGGGTCTTAAAATTATAAGATCTTTCCCATAATCAAATAAAAAAAAGTGCGGGGTTCTTTATTATTATCTTCTTGAGCTATTTTATTTTGTCTAATTATTATTTTTTCTAACAAATGTAAACATAGTAAAAGGATATACAATAAGAACAATTCTCTTACCTCTTCTGTTCTTCCACTTGAAGTGCATCCTGTAGCGACTCCAAGTTCCTAATACCAAAACCCGTCACTAGAATGGATTGTTCTACTGAGGTCCTTTCTGCTTGTACACCGTCGTCATCCAAAATTAATACATCAGCAAAGAGAGGTTCTTCTTTAAGTTGCTTTCGTCGGTATTCTTCTATTGTTATTTTCGGGTGTTCAGATTCATTTAAAAAAGTGTATTTTTTTACATGTTTACTATCTTCTTTTTTTGGCAACCCATCATCAAAAATAATATGATGTTCACCAGTTGACCTTCTTCGCCTGTCCCCAGAATTTTGACTGGATTTGGAAGAAGTTAAAGAGGCCTTTTTAACTGAGGATGTCGGCGAAAGATCGGCACTATCCGATGACAACGTTTGGTAGCTCATGTTAATTATCTGTCAACATTTCTGATTTGACAGTACATTGCTTCTTTATATGACGTAATAGCACAGAATAACTACCAGAAGAGGCACTCTCAACACTGCCTTTGACGTTTCTTGATCAATTTTTGTGACCTTCGCCATTTTGTTGTGGGTACTTTTGGTGAGAAATTTAAACAGCGTGTTTACAAACAAATCCTACAGCAAAATTTTGATGGGAAGCCTAACTGTTGTTTCTGGTAGTTCTCTTTTCTGTGGTAATAGTCTAAGAGGTAGAGAATTTTTTTGGTATTAATTTTTCCAGTCAGCGAACATCGATAGGGTTGTTCTGTTAGTGATTCTAACTTTTCCGATGAGTTGAGTCAGAAAATGCCTTGGAAAATACAAAATGTGTTCCACTTTTTTTACAGTATTGAAAATGGTTCTATTAACAAGTCGGACACTAAAATCAAGTAAAAAAAAACAGCCTGGCTGATCTGTAGGCATAACAAATAAGTATGTGTAACGATTCATTTTTAATTAGGGATAGTTTAATTTATTGTAAATGTTTAATAATTTTTATAAGTAAACTTAGGCAGATCCGCCCCTGTGCTATCTTGAGGTCGGCCCAAAAGACACATTTAGTTCTAAAATATAGTAGGCATTTTGTTGGCCCATTCTAGTATTTAATTTAAGTTGTGATCGAATAATGAAATAATTTACAGGGTGTTCCATTTAGAAAAACACAAGTTATGTCTATATTTCGAAAACTGAGGCATGCATAGTTTTCTTCTTATCAGCAACGGATTCTACACAAAAAAGTGCCTTGTGTTACTCGATTTTAGATTCGACACTTGGTAATTGAGATATAGAGGTCAGTGGCGGTCTGGCCAGGTCGGCTAGTCGGCAAAAAAATGCCGACTGGTTCCTAGGCCGCGTCTAACGAGGGGCCATTTTGGGATGAAAAAATTTTTTTTTTGAGATTTCTCTCCCCCCCGCTCATCAAAAAAATTTATTTCGGATTTCTCCCCCCCTCCCGCTTATCAAAAAAATTTTGGACGACGTTTATATACATGCGAAGCAAAAATATTCAAACCGCTGACGAACTGAGTTTGAATGTTTATTGTAAAATGCCGACTAAGTCCTAGACACCCAGACCGCCACTGATAAAGGTCATCCAAAAATGGCAATTTTTCAAAAACGCTCGAAAAAGATAGACGATCGCGATTTGCTCCATTGTTTGTTTCTCGAAAATCGAGCGCTATCTGCCATTGTTTTAGAGAAAACCGCAAATCTCATCTAATTTGGTTCACCCTGTATCCGAGTAAAATGTTAATCAAATGGCTATTTGCATTCGGCTCTACCCGACTGCAACTTCTCCTTATTTTTATATTCTCAGTTATATGTACCTTACATAAATTTTAATTGAACCGTGCCCGTAAATGTTAACTTGTCACGAGCTGTAATGTTTTTAATTTATTTTCAGAGTCGGAGTCTGGTTCTGGATCTGGAGTGGACGTGGACCCGAATCTACCGTATCCAGGGATCGCACCAGTGGCACTGCGGTATCTGTCGCAGACCACAAGGCCTCGGAGCTGGTGCCTGGCACTCATCTCAAACCCATATCCTTTTAATGCTAGAAGTACACGGCGGGGTTGTAGGGCGGGCTTGGAAAGTTTGACGCACTGTGAAAGTTGCCAAATATTTGTTTTTATGAATACAATTTTTAAGCACTCGATCGGAGTGGTAATAAAAAAATAACCATGAATAAATAGTAGGCAAAAACATGAAAAGTGAAATAAGCACTGTTTAAAAGAAGAAGCAGATATACCGGGTGATATAGGGAACATGTAACTCTTTGTAGCCTTTTTCCTTTTCAAATTTGGATATGTTTATTATGGTAAGTGCGCTGCTTCTAACATGTACACGTTTTTTTTCTACTTTCGGATTAGCCGGAGGTTGTAATCTTATTTTTTTAAATGGATAGGTAACTTTTTAAGATTCTGATGGGAAATTCAATTTTCTTTACAGACTTTATTCCCAAGGTTGAGAAAAAACACATATACGAACCAATTTTCTCTCAACAGAAAGAAGGTCATGGAAAAAATATTTAAACAGTAACATTTTAGTAAGCTGGCCATGGAGTATTCATAGAACAGTGCAGAGAAGATTGCACAGAATAATACCACTGCATTATCTTTGATAGATTATGCCAACATCTACGTTTTTGCAAAAAATATAAAATTAGGTTCTACTGAAAGCAAACAATCCAGACAATAATAAGTCATATAATTATAACATCTGATTTACTCTCATCTGATGATAACTATGAAAATATCTTTGATTGTTTTGAATATAAATTCTGGAACTTTTCCAATACATTAACAAATGTATAAGAAATCCATTCGATATAGCTGAAATGTGGATAGGTATACTTGTAATAAATACAATACAGTAAAGGCACGTAAAAATTCATGCGAGCGATTCAGCGGCTATGTGTGGTATCTGTGTATGCGTTCATAATTATATATTTTCCCTCCATACTCACTATTTATCCTCCTTTTCACTAAGAAAAATGTTAAAACTGTGTAATCAGAAAGAAAAAAAGAGCTTTATTTTTTTGTTCAGAAACACGTGACTTAATTTCAAAATTTTAAAAAAATTGATAAAAAAAATTTTTTTTTTAATTTCTTTTTATGTTCTGCATCCGAGCGGAATGTAAACTTTTCAGGGTATTTATTCTATACACTTTCACCAACTCGTTAAAAAATATATATATTCATTTTGCAAGTTTTTGTAGGTTTCACTATAAAATGTTCTCTATCGTCTGGGCTAATATACTTTTTTCACAAAATTGGCTGTAATTCTGTTTTTTCAGCCAATTTTAAATTCGAGAAAAAACTGTAAAAAAATGGATTATTCATCGGAACCATGAAAAGTTACCTTTCTATTTAAAAAAATTCAGAATTCGCAACTCGCGGCTAAACCGGAAGTAGAAACAAAAAGCGCAGCATTTTTTGCACATTAATAAATATTTGAAAATTTTATTTTAAAAAATTAAAAAGTTCAGGCCCAAAGTCAGCTTTATCACTTTTATTTAAAGAAAGTTTAAATTTACCACTTTTGCGAGTTTTTGTTAATAAATATTACCTTCAAAATCTCCAATGAAAATTTGTATTTGGGCTGTAATTACTTTACTTTTAGGAATATGCTATAGAAACTGTTATTTCTTGACACCAACTGCTTATTTAGTCTCATGAAATGGCTACAGAAGTGCCAGGAGATGTTTCGATTTCTTAGAATATCGTCAACTTAACGTTTGCCCTAGAGACTGTATATAATTCTCAATTATTATTAAAGAAATGCATAAAAGCGAAATTTATTTACATCTTCCTTCAAAACAGTATTATTCTTCAAAAAATAATAAAACAGTGGTGATTAAAATATGCCTTCCCAAGGAACAATTTTAGTTTCTTAAATGTATACAAGGGTGCTATAAAACTATTTATAAAATACCTTGAAAAATCTATTTTGCTGTAACAATATCCTTAATACCATCATAAAGCGACTTGTAGACTAAAAGGGCCCACCCTCATGAGGGTTGTTAAGGCCTTTTTAAATTCCATCATAAAACTCCTTAGTGAGGCATAGTGCTGCTCTTGAAAACCTTGTTCGGGCCGTTTTAAAACCTTTCTTAAAACCTATTTTAAAGCTGTCAGAAGCTTTTCTATTAGCTTCCTGCATTTCTAGAAAACACCTAGAAGGCTACCTTAAAACTGGTTTTTAAAACCATATTAGAACTGAGAAGCTATAAGAATGTCCACGAAGGAATCCAAATAATTTTATTATTGCATTTATTTTTTCTAAACTGATTTAAGCAAACACACCATCAGACTTATTGAAGATAAAATGGAATTTGAAATGTATAAAGCGTAGAGCACTATAACCTCTCTAAGGCCGATTTAAATTGTAATAAAAAGCCATCAGTATGACAAAAAAATGAAAACCAACGGCAGTTTATCGTTAAAACTACATAAGAAAGGCCCAAAAAACAAGAGCCCCTCAGAAATAATAATGATTTTAATATCCATACAAAATTTGCATAGACACGTAATCAGCAAATTTAAAAAAGTGGGCTGCTTCTCGGTTCCCACGGTAATTTTCAGTCGTTTCTTGTAATTCTACCTTAATTCGCTAACGAGAAAGTGATAATTATTGATAATTATAATTGTGAGATTGACCTTGAATATTTTTATATAACAAGAAAAACATGGCCGGCCAACTAAAAACCTAATTGTCATTTTACAGTCCCCTCCAGTGTTGCCAGGTCTGGTAAAATTTCACTAGATCTGGCGATTTTTTTAAAATCTAGTGATTTAGTGAAAACTTTTATGAAAATGCCCATTTTTAATGATTTTTGAATCATCCAATTTATTGCCCTCTACTGGTAGGTAGATAAACATTAAATTCGAGTTGCGATCCATTTAATACAGAACTGTTCACGTTAATCGCTACCACGGTCAGTAAACTCTACGGTTACCTCGATCAGCAGCTCTTAGACGAGAGAGACGCGCGGAGCGGGGAATCGAATGAAAGAGACAGACATATCTGATTTCCGTGCAAAAGACACAAAGATGCCTGTAGCGTCTACAGCTGACGTAAGCTGTAGACCCTAACAGAATAGCTTTCATTCGATTCCCCGCTCCGCGCGTCTCTCTCGTCTAAAAGCTGCTAATTGAGGTAACTGTATAGTTTATTGACCGTGAATCGCTACAATCGAATAGCCTGGGCACGTTGCCCTCTAGCGTCTCGTAGTTACAAACCCTTTAATACAATACAGAGTACGAAGTCTGGCAACGAAATAATCAGATAGAGGACGCTCAAAGCTATGCTGTGCTCAGAGAGCTCAAGAAAATTGCGTGTCCTACAGATACTGCAATTTTTGAAAATTAAAGATGAGAGCTTTAATTTCAAATCTAGTGAAATTTTAGTAAGATTTAGTAACTTTTTAAAGCGTCGTCTGATATCTTTTAAAATTTTGATCTGGCAACACTGGTCCTCTCATTAAACTATATATTCTAATAATGGTAATGACCTAGAACATTTACTCTAAATGAAGCTCTTTTAGTCTTTTTGTATACTATCACAAATAATCCCTTCCTTACAAAAATGCAAATGCACTTGACGAAGATCACATGGACTTGATAAAAGCTGTAATAAAACGTTTAGGACGTTGACATTTGATACAAAAAACTTAAAACTTAACCTCAAAATAATTTGTATGTGTGTATGTCTTCACAGTCCTTTTAAAATGGCCACTCTTTTTTATTTTCTTCCACCTTTCCAAAAAAGACTTACACATCAGTAAATCGTGAAATGCTTTTAATTAACACACACACACACACACACACATGCATCAACGACACTTCAGGCAGACATATCATTTATTATTTTTATAATAAATGTTTTATTGAGGTATTGGAAAGTGTTTTATGGAATTAAAATTTGCCTTTTAGATTTATAGAGGCCTTTTTTTCTTCATAACGGTTTCATCACAACATTTATCAAGGATGTTTTAAGAGTCTAGTTTTGTAATGGCCTTTAATAAATACTAATAGGCATTGAAAATGTCTAGTTTTAAAAAGGATTTAAAATGCATTTACTGCAAATATGTTAAAACCATAAAGAATAATTTAAAGCCTCTTTAAATCTAAATGGAATTTAAGATGTTCATAAAACTAATTAGCTTTATGGAGAGTTTTATGTAGGTTATGATAAATCCATTACAAATACATATTATCCTAGAAGCAAATTAGCTTTATAATTAGGTCTTACAGAATGCTTTAAAACTTACTATTAAGACAAGTATACTTGAAGCCTAAAAGGCCTTAACTACAACATCAATAAAGCACATGACTATTTCCTAACCCTGACAAACCTTTCTTAAAACCTCAAGTCCAAATGACTTTTAAATTGTTCCTTGGGTTGTTTACCTACCCATCTACCTGAATGTTTAAAACGATCTAATCTCCAATTCAAATTGCAATAAACGTAAAATAACTCGCTTACTTTATTACTTAAATCCATTCAGTGTTGAAAAACTAATGCTTTGACCACTTTTACTAATGTTGACGTGTAATTACGAAAAAAATTGCATGGAGCTACCTTTTGTCACATAAAAATATTTTCCCCGAATGTAACCTGCTCCATTAAATCATTTATTTCGGCGGTCGACTGCAGCAAAATTGTTAACTTTCTTACAAACCGTAATAAAGCAATAAAGACCCCAGTTATGGCCATAGTTTTTGATATATTGTAAAGCATAGTACAGAAAACAAGATAATACTGACAAACAATAGGGTATTTCCGCTCACGGAATTTGAGTATCTCCATTATTCTTACACCAATAATTTTTGAGACGTATTTATTTGAAAAATTTCCTGTACTAACGAAATTCATGTTTTCAGTTATAGCATATTGTGGTGTAAATCACAAATCGGCCAGGGCGTGCGGGACGTGCAATTGTAAACTCAAATTGATAACGGAAAACAACGTACAAAAATAATGAAATTTTTTATAACAATCAAGCAATGTAGATAATTGTTTTGTTAAAACTTGCTCCATCCTTTTCTAAAGATTTCATATCGTAAAAGTATGCATATATCTAAAATAATTTTTAAAATTCCTCAATGCTGAAATGCTTTGTTTAAACAACTTTTGTAGTAGGTATTTATTAACTACGAGGAAAATTTGGCAACACCGGAATTTGTAAAGAACACGCTTTCCACTGGTTTGAAAATCCTTTGAGAAGGTGAAAATAACGCTGTAAATTTGGTGCAAACATGAAATTAATCAATTTTCAGTAATAAAAAAAGATCTGAAAAATTTTTCTTACGTTTTTTGTAATTGCGGACAAACTCTCACCTTCTATTGTTAGATACGGCAGGCATTCCAGATAATGTACATATTTTTCTGCATCTATCACTTCGAGTCGAGAGTTTGACATTTTAGGAACACCCTTTGAAAAGCTAAATTCCCGAATGCTATCTCTCTGATGGTTCAAAAAGGACTATGCGATCCATTCTGATAAATCATTTACCATTCTGTCTTTGTAAGACAGTTGATCGCAAAATTTCGTCGAATGTACTGTTCGCAGTTTTGGTGTCAGTGTTAATTTATTCAAATGTTGCTCACAAATAACAGTTTCTAAATTAAAAAATTAATACATTTCCCATACTGTGGGAATTTAAAAATAAATCACATTGATGTAAAACTTTACAGCTAACAGCTTTCTATTTTATCAAGTCATTTCATTATTGTTCTAAAAATTGTCTAATAAAATTTATGCCTCCCACAACTCGTTAAAAGAGTGCCAAACTTTCCGTTGCCTGTCCCATAAGACCAGCGTACTTAACTTTATTATTAAGAACCTTCTCCGTCTGCACCCTAGAACAATACAGGTGAGTTTATGCTTGCGTTTAATAATGAACTGTTTGTTGGTCTTTGTTTTATTACTTAAAACATCGTTTTAATGATATCAATGTTGGGTTTCTCTATTAATTTACTGTTGCCTATGGGGTGAGACGATACGCTTGTTAGAATTGGAATCAAATACGAAAAGACGCAATTTCTGATTGGTTACAGAACTCGGGAATTTTATCTCTGTGACGTCGAAATCAGGGTTGGCTCGAGGTCAGAGCGGAAAGATTTTTATGCAAGTATGACACAATATATCTAAATTTGTACTTTTTTTAGTAATATTCAAAGTTTTGCAATTTCGGCGGCGTTGCCTAATTAAAGGAGATAATAAACCGCATTTGTAAAAAATATAAAAGTATCGCCGTACACTGGAATCTAATGTTGACACTCAATCAGGATCGAATGCTTTTAGGGATCTACTGAGCAACTTGTTGAAGCCAACCTTGTCGGTACGCTTTGAAGATTGCTGGAATTCCAGCAAACCAGCTCACTGTCCGAATGAGTTCAAGTCATGCCGACAATGTTGGCTCCAACAAGTTGGATCGTCTGTAGACCCCTTTCAACCCTGCAGTTGTAAAAGAGTCAACTACGTCTTTAGGTAATTGTCAGTACGTTTCACAAATGTAGATTTCCGATAAAAGTAGGTTACGTATTAACATTTTAAAATGAGATAAATTTTACTTTATCACGTTGTGTACATTTGTAACGCACATGGTACATGGCAGTTTTATGTCATTTGTTTGTTATGTATGATTTAATCAGCAGAGCGGTTTATATATTAAAATCCTTACTCTTTCCAAATTTACAATAACAAAGGCTTTTGTCACGCTCAATTCTCTGGACGCGGAATGGTATTGACGGATACACAATAAAATTCTTTCTGGTATAGGCTATATTTCGTCGATTCCATTTAACGATTAACTTCTTAATTAACTAATTAAATTCGCCCGTCTCTTTCTGGACGCATTTTTAAGAACCTCACTTTTTATTCACGATGCTCCCTTTGTCGTGTCGTTGTATTTTGCAATTTTGTTGAAATGTCAAAAAATGCAACTTTTCATTCGTTCGTGTAGAGCCGAATTTTTTATTTGCCCTATGCAATTTACGATGCGGATCAACTAGAACTCTTCCTCTTTCCATCGCGATATCGTACGGTCGTCCCGCTGGTGAATTTCGAAAAATATGAACATTTTAAGATTGCATGTTTTTCGACTCCAAAACGCTACGTTTTTTCGCCCTTTTTCGTTTATATCTCGGAAACGACTGCAGCTAGCTCAAAAATAAATTTTCACAAGGGTCCAGATAATTTCTTGAGGAATCGCCCAGTTCCATCAGAATTGTTCTAAATACTTTCGTTTCGGAGAAATCGACCCAAATGTGTGGCGATGCACGACTCAAAATGGTACATTTTTCGCTTAAAACCTCCATAACTCCTAAACGGTGGCTCCTAGGCCAAAAACCTTCGCCCTAACGAATTTATACAGAATTAAATTATCTGAAAGTCTTCTTTTTTTTAATTGTCATACTCCAAAAATTAACGAGCTAGGAGCGGTCAGTTTTTTAAATTTTTTTTCATCCCGGCCGTGCCTACATCATATTATTGTATTTACTTTATCGATTTTCTGAATCGTCCAATCAGACAGGGACAATTGTATAAACTGGCGATCTGCATAAGCGCCCTCAATTTTACTTGCCAAATGGTAAACAACCGTTCAAGAGATGACACCAGCCGGCAAATTTCGATCGATAATAATGTCATTTGTTTTACCGCATAAGTAAAGTGTGATGTACAGAGTGATATTTCTTAAAGTGGCAGAGCCTCCAAGTGCTTTCGCTGATAACTCGGGAACGGTTGTAGATATCGAATTGAAATTTGAAACGAAGGTGGAAATGTTGTAGACGGACGAAATACAAGTGAATTAAAAATACACCTACGTCTACGTGACGTCACAAAGAAGAAAAGTTCTTACAACAGAGGAACAGGTAGAGACATCGACTTCATATTTGAGACGTAGGTGGAACTATTGAAGAAAAAATAAATTCGAGTGAATCAAAAATACACCTACGTCACAAAAATAAAAATTCTTACAACAGACGAGCGGATACAGATATCGATTTGATATTTGAAACGTAGGTGAAGATAAAACAAATCCGAGTGAATCAAAAATACACCTACGCCACAAAAATAATTTTCGGAGAAATGTCACTTTTCAGAAAATGTCAAATTTTCGGAAAAATGTAACTTTTTAGAAAAAAATCAAGTATTCGGGGAAATATCACTTTTTAGAAAAATGTCAAATTTTCGTCAGAATTCAAATGTTACTTTTCAGAACAATGTCAAGTTTTCGGAAAAATGTTAAATTTTCGGAGAATGTTACTTTTCGGAAAACGTCAAAAATTCGGAAAAAATTTCACTTTTCAGAAAAAAGTGTCAATTTTCTGAAAAATGTCAAATTTTCAAAAATTTTCCAATTTTCAGAAAGATGTGGTTACTAAAAAATGGCAAATTTTCGGAAAAATGTCAAATTGACAAGAAATTCCAAATATTAAATTGATTGAAACATTAAATTGAGTGCGAAGCACTCAAGCCCTCCGCTAGGAGCTAGAATGGGTTTTAGCCCATTCTAGTATTATATAATAAAAATGGTTTATTTTATTGGGAAAAAAATGTTATGTTGCCAGCAGCGTTGGGTTTTTATATTTAATTATTATGAAAATGAATATGATAAACATGCAACACATATTAAACAGAACAGGATGACAAGTATATGTTTGATTTTAAATTGTTTTTTATTTACTAGATATGTATCACATGTTTTTGTAGGAACCATTACCGTTTTTAGGTTAAATTTATTATCAAAAATACATTGTAGCTGGCAATGATGAATATTTCACCATTTCGTCGTTTTTCTGAAATTTTCAGTAGATGTTTACAATATGAAAGCCGTCTCTGATGGCGAGATAAAATTCCCGAGCCCTGTATAATTAATTATTAGTAATAAACCAGTGGCGTAGTCTAAGAGGGTTTACGGGGCGTAACCCCCCCATCTGAGGTGCACATTTTGTGCCTTATAAACTGTAAAAATATATTTCCGCCTAAAAATCAACTTGATACTTTACGAAGAATCAAATAATTTTATTTCATCTGCTTTGACCGTTCTAGTTGACTTACAGCGTCCGGGTTTGGTGCATTATATTTGACCATAGATGAGTTTTGTTTTTGACAACTTTGATCAAATCACTCCGTCTTATTGAAAAGATATTCAATTTTTATTTTTTCGGCCATTTTTGGTGTTTTCTATTTTTTTCCAAGATGGCGGATTGACCTATACATATCGGACAGGACTATATTTTTTAAGTATTTTATTTCAAATAAGCCAGTATTTTTAAAGTTTCCATTCGTTTACTAATACAAGATATATTAAGCAAATAAGTAGAAAATCCGTGAAAGCGCGCCAAAAAGTGCACATAACTTTTGACGCACCAGGAATTTTTGGGCGCAAATATTTTTCCATAAGAATCAACAATAACGTTTCTAGTGGAATATTGTTGCCGAAAATAATCAACCCAACTTGCAGTATTAATAATAGTTACGTTTTGAAAATAAACAATATATATTATTATTACACGGTTAGAAAAATAAAATCTTTCTTAAAATTTTTTTTCAGTTTAAACATAATGATAAACCCCAATAACAAATAATACTGTAATAAGAGAATGTTAATTTTTAAACTAAAATACATATTTTTTATTTTTCTTTAAAGTCCAAATTTTTTAATTTAATAATAAATATTGCCATTTTGTTCCTCCTCGAAACCAAATAATTTTAGTTTGAAGCATTTTTTTTAAATAGTGTTTTTATCCAGATATTTCGTTGTGTCAACTTAATTGGGATTCTCGGTATACTAAAATGCGAGATTTGTGAATTTACCTCAATACCATACACATTGAAACCTTTGTAGTAGTTGTATTGGTACCTTAGTGGTGTTTTATAGTTTTTCGGAATTTTTTATACTGTCAAATATCGTTTGATGTTCTTAAAACTTCCATGTTAAAGACTAAAGACAAGACTATCCTGTGTAGTGTTCATGAAATATAAAACGTAGAGCACGTGAGAGCTTGAAGGAGATTCATACGATTTGTTTATACGATCTAATAAATTGATAGTTATTTTTAACTTGATCTTTTTCTGGCTAAGATATAAAAAATATCAATTATCACTAGTTGTAAGGCTAAGTTTAAATTCTGGACGAAACTACATTAATCGTCTAACACATAACTTTTGAACTTGGTTCGCATTTATTATACAAGGTGCTTGAGAATGAGATTTATATTTCAAACTCGAATTACTTTTGAATCAATTCGAGTTGTGGACGCGGCCTATCATCTTTGGGCGGGGGATAGATGCGGATTAGATAATAACGATGGAATAGTAGTGGTGTGCATCGTTCCTTCTTACTAAAGGCATAATTCAAGGCCGGTTATTCTTATACTGCAGCTAGGAGTTTGTTTTGCCCTACAATATTCTCCGTGCGAATGATGCACCAGATGTTAATTTGGTAAAAGTCTGTTAAACCAAATGCCGGCAGAATAGTTCAGCTATCCCGAGGATGAAGATGATAGGAATACCTGAAAATGTCGCTAGTGTAAGGGGCAAGCAATAGAAATAATTGCAGAGGCCTAGAGTTGCAGGAACTTCAACAATTTTCCTGGTTACAATGCTGAGACATGGCACCAGTAGGATGAAGCCACTGTCCACATGACAAGAGAGTCTATGACTACTGCCAGAGAGCTCTTTCCGGATAGAGTTATTTCCAGATTTAGTGGCCTTTCCTGGTATCCGAAGTCACTGAACCTAGTTTTTTTTATGGTGATATCTAAAAAGTAAACTTTACATCGACTATCATGCTAATAACACAGGCACACACACAACAAAATATATATATATATTTTCCAAAGGTGAAAGACATCTACCCAAATATCACGTCAAAAATATATGTTTCACTGTTCAATTTTTCTCAAATGACATTTCATACCTAAATTCGGGGTTAAATGGCTATTAAATCTAATAGAACAACATGCGTTGAAATGAAATTTCTGAATCGTTTAAAATGAATCTAGTCACGTACTTCCAACGTTCTATCGTACCACGGAAATTACGGTGGTGTACTTTTTCCCCCCAAAAAAACTACTACTACCTCTTGTTCTAATTTTTCAATAATACGCTTGTGAGGGCTTGACAGATCGGGGTTATTACAGGGAATATTGATAAGTCGAGTATCTTTTGACCAGGAGACGCCAAAACAACCCCGGGGGTTGTAGCACGCACAAGCAGCGAACATGCTGTTGAAGGCGCACATGGCTCGTGCCACGGCGTATTACGACAAGTGGAAGATTCGGATCAACGCCGAGAAGTCGGAATCAATTATCTTCACGCGCCGCTTCACCGAAAATCGTATTCTTACACCACTTTCGATAGGGGTGGTACCAAATTCCAATAAAGCGGTGCGTGAAGTATCTGGGGGCAGAAGACTGACGTTTAATACACACGTAAACGAGACGATACGAAAGGTCTACTCCATGTCCAGGAGTCTGTATCCGCTCCTGGCGCGGGGTAGCGGACTCAACAGGACCAATAAAAAGTTGTTGTATACGATGGTGATCAGGCCGGCTATCACATACGCGGCGCCGGTGTGGTGCAGTATCCCGGCCTCGACAATGCGAAAATTAAAAGTACTAGAATACAAATTTATGCGCCTCATTTCAGCCTATGATAGATACACCTCCCTCAAAGATCTCTATGCACGTTGCCACGACATAACCCCACTAGCGGACTTCGTCCAAAATACATCGCAAAAATTCTACCAATTCAAATTGGGCGAGAGTCCGCTAACCCGAAGCATTACACGAATCAGACAGCATAATGCCATACTTTTCAACATAAAACACCCCCTACTATACCAGGCGTTGCCTATCTTTCGGCAATCTCCCTAGCCAAATCTTTCCTACACCACAATTTCCCTTTCACCACTTTTTACTTTTACCACTTTTTACTCTAAAACCACTTTTCTATTCCCTCTATTAATCTCGTTTTTGTTATTTTTGTCAATTTTGTTCTTTTGTCCCTTTTTGTTCTTCCAAATCCCCTTTCGACCAATAACTTCTCGCAAACCCAAACTTTTTAAATGATAATTTCCCATTCACCCTACCTTCCCGAGGGCAGGCGGACCATCGGATGAAGATTGTGACTTGTTCAAACGGGTTTTTCCCGTATCACCAAAACAGTGCGCGTGTGTTTGTGCGCGCGCCCCTAACCACAGTTTTTAATTTAGCTTTAATTAGTTATAAGTGTTTTTAAACTTCCTTTAGTTATAAATATACAAATTGTTAGTCTGTTTTTCCTAGACAGGAGCCATAACCCACCCATTAATTATCGTTCAAGCCTGAGTCGAACCCGCTTCATCCGACTGCACATTCACCACGACGCTGCGGGGCGTGGTTGTGCAGTCGGCTCTGAACCGGAATCCGACTCTGGCGCATATTTGTAAACCTAATTATAAATAAATACTTTTTGAACTGAAATGAATTGGGGGTTGTAGCCACTCCCTCCCTGAATGACAAAACATAGGGGAAATACTGCGAAAGGGCTGAAGAACGTTATCCGTTATCGAGCCGAGGAACACAATAGTTGAAATACTTCTTCGCCCTCGATAACGGAGGGAAATTTTTTTTCAGCCCTTTCGCAGTATTTTCGGAATATTTTGTCATTCAGGGAGGGGGTGGTTCCAACTCCCAGGAGTTATTTTGGCGTTTCCTGGTTAAGAGATACTCGGTTTATCAACATTCCCTGTAATAACCTCGATCTGTCAACCTCTCACACTACGATTAAAGAACTTATATCTAGATACATAATTGTACTGATTTGTATGAGATAGTTACAATCTAAGGCACTTTATAGCGACAACGCTATAAATAAAATTAGAACTGGAGTAAATATACGTATATTTGTTTTTGTTGATACATGTTCATATTTTTATGTGATTTTATATTTTTTTGTATATATATTATTATATATTTTTATCGAATGTTTTTCTTTTTTCCTTAGCGGCTCCATGGAAACTTCTCCATTTTGTATCGAGTTTTCCTTTTTGTTTCTTAGCGACTCCATGGAAACTTCTCGATTTTGGAACTTCTCGATTTCCAGTGAGTAAGTCGCTATAGTCGCTATATACAAGGGTGTATAACTTCTCGATTTTGGAAATTCTTGATTTCCAGTGAGTGAGTCGCTATAGTCGATATATACACCCCTGTATATAGCGACTATAGCGACGCACTCACTGGAAATCGAGAAGTTCCAAAATCGAGAAGTTTCCATGGAGTCGCTAAGGAAAAAAGAAAAACATTCGATAAAAATATATAATAACATATATACTTAAAAATATAAAATCACATAAAAATATGAACATGTATCAACAAAAACAAATATACGTATATTTACTCCAATTCTAATTTTATTTATAACGTTGTCGCTTTACACTTCTTCCCATAAGTTCTTGATTGGCTAGTCGATCTATTCGCGGCCGATTCGGGTACGATCGGTTCAGTTCGATTATCATAATCTCAGTTTGACACTTTTGACAGTGTCCGCCATTAATGTTAATAAGTGTTTTTCGTGTCTTTCGATCAAAATGTGGTGAAGAAGTCTTTTTATTTTAAGTTGTGATTTGTTTAATACCTAAATAATATTCTCTATTCATATTTACACATTTTAGTGACAATATATTTAGTGCAAAATGGTGAAGTGCTGTGCCGTTTGCAGAAAGAAAAGAAGAAAATCGATCGTTCCATAGTCGTAATGTGATGAAGTTCAGTTACAGTTATAAAGTGAATAGCAACTAAATTTTAATATCCTTTCAATACATACTTATCTTACTGTATTATCTTACTGTAATATCGTATGCCTACATCACGTTATATAAAGAGCCGGAATTGCAATAATTCATTTTAATGAAAATATTTACCATTCTACACATTTTCTACACACACAACGCCACTGTTGCCTATGGGATGTGATGTTCATCTATTCTTTTTAATGGACATATAATGTGATTATGTTAGGAGCAAACAAGGTATATAGTGAAAAGATAGCCTGTTATGTATCTAGATATGAGTTCTTTAATCGGAGCTCTCACAAGTATAGTACGGAAAAATTGGAACAACCCATTTAGTGGTAGTACCAGAAGGGTGGGGAAAAATCACTTCAACCATCGTGTTCCTCGCCCTCGAAAACGAGAGAACAGCGTTCTTCAGTCCTTTCGCAGTATTTTCGGAAAGTTCCGTCATTCACGGAGGGGGTGGTATCAACCTCCGGGAGTTGTTTTGGCGTCTTCTGATCAAAAGATACTCGATTTATTAATATCCCCTGTAATAACTCCGATCTGTCAAGCCCTCACAAGCATAAGAGCATAGTACGGAAAAATCAGAAAAAGGTGTAGATTTTTTCCATTTAGAGGTAGTTCAGAAGGGTGGGGAAATAGCAATGCAACCATCGTGTTCCTCGTCCTCGAAAACGAGAGGAGACCGTTCTTCAGCCCTGCCACAATATTTTCGGAATGTTTTGTCACTCAGGGAGGGGGTAGTTTCAACCTACGGGAGTTGTTTTGGCGTCTTCTGATCAAAAGATACTCAATTTATTAATATCCCCTGTAAAAACTCCGATTTGTTAAGCCTTCAGAAGCGTAGTACGAAAAAATCAGAGCAAAGGGTTGTTGGAGGCCATATTTCCAATATGGCGTCAGAAGAATCATACCAAATCATTCGTACTATAACTATTAAATTCAAGTTTAGTTTAAAATTGCATGTTACAGAACTTAAACATTTTTATAACCTGTTTGTTAGGATATAACAGTTCATTAAATCGCCAACCTATGTAAGTATAAATCTTTCTTCTCTTACTGAACGTCTCATGCTCCGCGATTTGGATGTTTTACAACTTAATTAATGACAATGAATCGATTTTTAAGCCCTTCCCAAGGTATGATCATCAATTAATATTCCCCGTGCTCGTCGAAAACCTTCCCATATGAGCCCAGCTTCATTTGTTCCGACTTATAATGGCTGTCTAAAAATACCCCTTTATTATTTTATGATTTACCCATTTATTTCACAGTTTGATCCAACCGCACGCTGGAGTTTCATTTTATGCCCTTTCATTCACAATTCTCTTTGTGATAAATGGGATTTGTAATGTTTCTTTCTTTGTTATTCTGCGTTGAAATGTATACATTTTAAATGAAGTTTTTCTAATAAAAGACATAAAAATTTCCAGTGAAAAACATAATGCCAAAGAATTAATAAGTGTACGTATATGTAAAAAGTAGAACAACTCTTTGCCGCAACTTTAGCATTTATTAGAATTTGATCACTTGTGATAATAGACTGTTTAACAAGCTGTGAAATGTCTTCTTTCTAGAATTCTCCAAAAGTGTGATAAAAAACAAACATAGCTGCAGTCATTTTTATTAGTTCATTCTCTATGGGTTTTATCTCAAAAATAAGTCGATAAGTATATCTTGTATATACAAGTAATATTTTATGTATCGGGTGACAACGATTGGTTTTACAAAGCACCATTTAATTGTCTTTAAATTGAATGAAAATATTTTTATGAAAAGTCAAATGCATATGACAAAAAGAAATAAAAATAAACAGGTGTCCCTGGACCCAGGGGAGGCTACCGAATTTTCAAAAATGTTTTCGCAACTGCTTTTTTAAAATTTTTAAGGGGTCATTAGAGAAGTGCTTCTCTAGATGTTATTTCCCATATTTCGTATGGGTCCCATGCGCCACAGACGAGAAAAAATATTGAAATTTCACCAGCCGCCACTGATCGGAAGTGTTTACCCTTATCAAATGCAATCCACAGTTGAATATTAGGTTTGTAAGTTTGTAGCTCGAAAAAGATGCCCACTAGTACCACAATAGCATCTGTGTAAATTGTATTTATGAGGTTGTTGGTTGCACCCTTTTGTAATGTAATGCATCCAATATATGAAGACACATTCTGATATCAGCTTCTTCTTGGTTAGTTTCGGACATCGGTGCACTGTTATTTTTTGAAATAACAGATTTACTATAGGTGATGTATATTTCTTTATCTTCGTGTACGTCAAAAGCTGCGACTGCATCACTTAGTAGAGTAAACAGTTCTGTCTTGTTCTCTGAATTCTTCAGGAATGTAGCGAAGTTTTTGGGGAGTGTGGTTTCCCTTGTGACTTTTATCCTTTCTTCCGTCCCTCTCTTCACGCGTGTAGTTTGCTTCAGACTGTCTGGCTTGAATATGTCCCATACAGGGGCGGATACAGGATTGGCTTCTAGGGGGGGGGCACCGGAAGAAAATTCATAGTAATACTCTTGTTATGGATGTCTCACGGCATATTTCACACTTCTGGGGGAGGGGGGGGTACGTGCCCCCGTCACTAGAAACGCGGTATGCATGAAATATTGTGTTCCACTAAATTAGCTAATAATTTTTATTGGGTGGTAAAATGCAGAGGCGACTTTGACTTTTTCCCGAAGGGGGGGGGGGGGGGCGAATTCGGGATTAAAAACGCAAAATATGTACTAAAATTGCAAATTGCACTATACTGTTCTATTTTAAACTCATTTAAAAAACTAAGATTTAGCCGAATTTATTAATGAAAATGAGAAAATGTGCTTAACAGGAGAAAATTTCCGAAAAAAAAAAAAGTTAAGAACCCTCAACATAGAGCATATTTTAGCTTTTATGGATTCCTAGAGAATTTGGTGATATATTATACTGTATATTGTTACTATATGAACCAAACAAAATAACACCAATTTGAACTATTACTATTTTTAATATGAAAAAATAATAAAATACATAAATATAAAATTATAATAATTATAAAACAAAATCCAAATTTCGGTTGCGACTGGTTGCCAATCTATTTATAATATCGTCTACAGATATAGGTATGTCGCGATGAATATGCAATAAAGCCAAAACAGCGAATTTGTTTTAAAAAAATTTTAAAACATTTTAGGGGTGGGCGATCGCCCCTATCGCCCCCCCCCCCCCCCAAAAGCCACCACTTGTAAAATACCTAACATAAGAAGACGTTGGAAACAAATGCATGTACAAGGAAGCTAGTTTTATTATAAACGTCAAATTTTCTTGTATTTTCATTGTTAGTAACTTTGTGTTGTCTTTCTTGACAAATTTCGTTAATTATTATTAACAGTAAGTACTTACTAGTAATAATAGTAAGCTGAAAAAATTGTAATGGTTTATTCAAGAGAGCATCATTTATGGGGTGTCGAAAAAATGCCAGAAACGCTGAAAAACTCTACCAGGAACGCTTTTCAGATGCTCCTTCACATGTATGTCAACCTTGCCTGGTGCAGCATCTAAAAAATGAAAATAAGGCCACATTAATGTTAACAATAATGAACGTTTCATTGTAAGCGAAGAAGTTGAAATAAACGTTCTAGCGTATATCAAATATGACCGCACTGCTTCCATTCGCGAATTATGTGTACAATTGCAAATTTTAAAGAAACACGGATTTAAATTCACCATCACCTATATGAAAATGACTACAAAGAAGGCTTAATTATTGCAACTGGTTTTAGATAATTTAGTAGTAAAAAGTCACCGCACATGGTGACCAACTCGCCTAATTTCCAAACTTTGTAAAAATTAAATACCTAACTTCTAAACTGGCAACTCTGATAAGTAATAAATTGTATAATTTGAATTATTTTACCTATTTCAAACTACAAAACAAACTAATGATGATGATTTCTAATCAGTCAAAATATACTCAACATTAAAGATAATGAAAACAATTGTATGATTATTATATTTTAGGTATTTCATTTTTACAAAGATTGTGAATTAAACGAGTTAGTCAACATGTCATTGTGCAGTGACATTTAATGATACCAATCTAGTTTTTGTTATGACACTTTTTTACCAAACCTTCTAACGCGAAATAGGTCAATAGACAAGTGTAAATTTTAAAAAGAGCTAATGCATTCCAAATCCAGTGCGTTTAGATGAAAAAAGTGCGTTATTACGGAAATACTTTGACCAACTTGAAATTTCCATGCAGCTTTCCCGCAGAAAACCCAACTCGCTGCCATTTTTTTGTGTATCGACTGTTTATAATAAAAATTTGTATACTTTCCATTTTTTTTACAAGTTCACCCCATTTTTTCAACCCTTTCGACACTTGCAAACCTCCTGCCATTTTTTTACGTATTTTTTTTTCAATCACTTTCTTTTCATATACAGTGTGTCCCAGGATAGATGTAACAAGAGGTGTAATGACCAAAAATTTTGGAATTTTGGAATTTTGGAATGGTATTTGGGGATTGAATCCTGCTTGTTATAAAACTAAAGTATACCAAAAATGACTTGATATGGTGTTCTACAGGGTGTTTTATAAGCAAAGTTGTAAAAATCACCACTAATAAAGTACCTTTATTTTTCAAAATATGAAAAAATTCCACTAAGAAAAGTTATTTAGAATGCAATTTTATACCTCTATACCAAATTTCAGGTATATGAAATTATTTTTTTGAAACTTCCCATTTTTGCGAATTAAGAGTTGAATTCATATTTAAAGTTGTGTAGGAGCAAATGTTAATCATCTCAAAAAGTAGGCTATTGGTAAATAAAAAATTGAATATACGAGATGTAAGAAGGTATAATGTTAATCGAACTAATTGTAAAACAAGAAACAATTACTAACAGAAGATTAATGAGGTTTAAAAATTATAACAAGTAATAAGTGTCAAAAACATAACAAATTAATTATTGACCAATACAAAACAATGTTTACAATTTTGTTATTATTCGACGTAGCTACCACCCACATCCACACACATTTCGATCCTTCGCCTGAAGTCCTTAAAACTGTTTTGAATATGATCTAACGGTATGGAGTTTACGGCATTTGTAATTCTCTGCTTCAATACTGCTACATCGTTAGGAGGTGGTTCAGTGTAAACCAACTGCTTGAGGCGACCCCATAAAAAGAAATCCAATATTGATAGGTCTGGGGATCACGCCGGCCACTTGATCGGTCCATTCCTGGCAATCCAATTTTCTCCAAAATTTAAATTCAACCACCGATTAACCATTTCTGTGGAGTGGCCAGGGCAACCATCATGTTGAAAATGAACTAAAGGCATATCTCTTAAAATATTTAAATGTTCTTCAGAAAATCTTTCAAGAAGCTGTAAATAAGTGTGCTGGTTTAACCTTCCCTCAATGAAATAAGGTCCAATAACTCCAACGTGATAAGAAACGGCACACCACACATTCACTTTTTTATAATATTGTCTTCTACAATGAATTCTAAAATTTGGATTTTCAGAAGCCCAAGACCGACAATTCTGAGATGAAACAACACCATTGGTTGTGAATGTGGATTAATCTGAGAAAATTATGAAATTATGAAAAAATCTCCCTTGATTTTTTCTCCAATGGTCAAACAAAAATCCAACCTACGGCCGTCATCTCCCTCTTCAAGCGTACGTTTATAATTTGCTTTATTTTCTTTGCCTTGTAAATTCTTTGGACTTCGGACTTGCTAATATTAATAAGAGCTGATCTCTCTCTCTCTCTTAGTGGCATCCTAGGATTTTCTATAACAGAGGCATGAGCTATAATAGCCCCAACATTGTCTTCATCATATGCTTTTATGTTTCTTTTCACGTTAAGAACACTACCAGTAGCCAGAAACTTTTTAATTATTCTCATAACCTGAGTACGTGACAAAGCAGTGTTTGGAAATTTCAAATTAAATTAGCTTACCACTTCCCTTAGCGAGTTTTCACCGCCAATTCCGTAGCATTGCACAATATAAATTTTTTCACGCACTGTAAGTACCATTTTACTTAATTTTTTATGCTTGGTTCGTTAATTTGAAACAGAAATTAAGGATAATATTGACTACGTTTGACAGATATGTCAATAATAAATGATAAATGTGTATCTACTGCTTTTCTCATAGCCTACTTTTAGCTTCTACATAACTTTAAATATTAATTCACAAAAAATAATTTCTATGCAGTTTTAATTGAATGGTTTAAAATAAAATACTAATTTATTGAAAAAATGGGAAGTTTCAAAAAAATAATTTTATCTTCCTGAAATTCGGTATAGAGGTATAAAATTGCATTCTAAATAACTTTTCTTAGTGGAATTTTTTCATATTTTGAAAAATAAAGGTACTTTATTAGTGGTGATTTTTACAACTTTGCTTATAAGACACCCTGTAGAACACCAAATCAAGTCATTTTTGGTATACTTTAGTTTTACAACAAGCAGGACTCAATCCCCAAATACAATTCCAAAATTCCAAAATTTTTGGTCCATTACATCTCTTGTTACACCTATCACATTGTATATGGCAGACAAAATAACGCCACAAAACACAAAATTTTTTGCAAAAGAAAATCCAATTTCCATTGCGGCGACACTCGGGCCACGGCCAGGACCTCAATTTTTTTTTATTACCAAACTTACCTTTCTCAATCCTCCAAAAGGCAGACAAAAAAAATCACAACCCTCTCCGTGTCACTCGCTCACAGTCTATCAATCCGACCCCAGAATTTTCTATATTTGAATATGCATGTAAACTAACAATTCGTCGTTTACTATGCTTCAAATTGTGGCTTGATTTGAGTAAGTAATCTAAAAGATAAGACCTTGAAAAGTACTGAGTAAAACTCATAAATCACTCTGTAGTTCACTAAATTAAGCAAACTCTATATCTACCATAGCAGTATTTTCTCTTCGTTGTAAATCACTCTGTGTATTATTATATCCAAGAATACCAAAAATTAATACCATTCTAATATAATCGTTTTTAAGAGGTCTGCTAAGAAGCCAAAAGTTAAAAAGTTAACAAAAAACGTTCGCTAATGAAGAATTTTAATAACGAATCTGTCGTAAGCGAAGCCTCGTGTTACAGCTAATATTCCTATAAAAAGTAATTCAGCTTTTTTTTTTAAGAAAGAAGAGAGAATTTAAACCTTAATCGAGTTGTATTCCATTAAACAAATGTTCGAAATTCCTACATAAAATACGTTTATTGGAAGTTTGATTATTTTTTCAACATCACAAATAAACAGATTTGAGTGACTCGAAATTGGAATATTTCGGACGTGACCTTAATATTTATAAAACATAAAAACTCATTTCAATTACATATTTTTAGAATATAGCTAGATATTATCCTGCTAAATATGCGTAGCTCTGTTTACCATAAGAATGAATGTTAGTACTGTCGCATTGATTTGATTGCGAATCTTTTTTTATAAGTTTGTTCAGTTACCAACGTCTAAGAAATATATTAATTACACCAGAAATAATTTACTGTGTGCCTTCGGCTGCAAAAATAACAAGGACACCTGAGGTAGTAGTATAAATCGAATTTTTGAAAATCGAAATGGCAATTTTGATAGACATTTCACAATATTTATATTTGTCGAACGGATTACTCCCGATAAATCGCTTAGAAATAGGCAAGTCGCAATTTTCGGTTTTAATTGATAGTTTCTGATGGGTCCCGAAAAATGTAGGTGATTTGTTCATTCTAAGTTCGTGCAACTCTTACAAACATAGTGGTAAATGTGGCGGCCGCAGCGCACAGATTTAATGAAAATGAAAAGTAAAATATTTTAATTAAAATAGAAAATTCCATGTCCATGCCATTTTGCCCATTATTCGGTGTCCCACAGGAGTCCCACCTAGATCCACTTTTGCTTTTGATTTTCATCAATGACTAGTAGAATTATAATGCAAAGCGCTATTATTTTCGGATGACTTAAAGGTATTTATATACGACTGACAAATAATATGAACATTAAACAGGTGATTTTTGGTATATAATGCCATCAATTAATCCCACAGGGAATTATGACGAAGGAATTCTGGTCATTATACCTCCTCGTGTACCAATCAGAAAATTATGCACGAATCAGTCTATCTGTGCATATTTAAAATACCATAGAGACCGGTAACTATGAAAAAAGAAACAGACACCGTAAACAATCAAAGTAAAAACGGGTTTTGTGGAATTGTGTTTGATTGTGTTAGTTTTGTGGTTGAAAGAATGGAAAGTGATTCAGAAGATACTATCTCCTATGCACCATTCAACGAATTGGAAAAAATAAGCTTACTGTACTTAGAAAACAAATAGCAACTTATTATACTCTTCGCAAAAACGAAGAGTATATTGCATTTGATCGGCACATTTCTAAAACGGGAAATATCGCTCGTAGAGCGATCATTCATTATAATAATGAACGAATGTCCGTCCGTCCGTCATATTTCTTGTAAGCACGATAACTTAAGAAAGAAAAGTCCGATTGAATTGAAATTTGGAAAGTAAGTTGTCAGGTATTGTTTTTGAAAAAAAACAATCAGTAAATAAAAACGTTATCAATCATTTAAATAAAAAAAAAATAATTTTCTTAATTTTTGTCATTTGTACTTAAACAGAAATCTTGTGAAATATTATTCTCTATAATTTTTTTTGTTTATACATTTTACTAATATGTATATATTTCGTAATAGTATATCTAATCCGTTGAAATATAATTCTCGAATGATATACAGTGTGTCCCAGGATAGATGTAACAAGAGGTGTAATGGACCAAAAATTTTGGAATTTTGGAATAGTATTTGGGGATTGAGTCCTGCTTGTGGTAAAACTAAAGTATACCAAAAATGACTTGATTTGCTGTTCTACAGGGTGTTTTATAAGCAAAGATGTAAAAATGATCACTAATAAAGTACCTTTATTTTTCAAAATATGAAAGAATTCCACTAAGAAAAGTTATTTAGAATGCAATTTTATACCTTTATACCAAATTTCAGGAAAATAAAATTATTTTTTCGAAACTTCCCATTTTTTGCGAATTAAGGGTTGAATTCATATTCAAAGTTGTGTAGGAGCAAATGTTAATCATCTCAAAAAGTAAGCTATTGGTAAATAAAAAATTTAATATACGAGATGTAAGAAGGTATACTGTTAATCGAACTAATTGTAAAACAAGAAACAATTACTAACAGAAGATTAATGAGGTTTAAAAATTATAACAAGTAATAAATGTCAAAAACATAACAGATTCACAAACAAATTAATTATTGACGAATACGAAACAATGTTTACAATTCTTTTATTATTCGACGTAGCTACCACCCACATCCACACACATTTCGATCCTTCGCCTGAAGTCCTTAAAACTGTTTCGAATATGATCTAACGGTATGGAGTTTACGGCATTTCTAATTCTCTGCTTCAATACTGCTACATCGTTAGGAAGTGGTTCAGCGTTAACCAACTGGTTGGGGCGACCCCATAAAAAGAAATCCAATATTGATGGTCTGGGGATCTCGCCGGCCACTTGATCAGTCCATTCCTGGCAATTCAATTTTCTCCAAAATTTAAATTCAACCACCGATTAACCATTTCTGTGGAGTGGCCAGGGCAACCATCATGTTGAAAATGAACTAAAGGCATATCTTAACATATTTAAATGTTCTTCAAAAAATCTTTCAAGGAGCTGTAAATAAGTGTGCAGGTTTAACCTTCCCTCAATGAAATAAGGTCCAATAACTCCAACGTGATAAGAAAGGCACACCACACATTCACTTTTTTATAAAATTGTCTTCTACAATGAATTCTAAAATTTGGATTTTCAGAAGCCCAAAACCGACAATTCTGAGATGAAACAACACCATTGGTTGTGAATGTGGATTCATCTGAGAAAATTATGAAATGATGAAAAAATCTCTCTTCCATGATTTTTTCTCCAATGGTCAAACAAAAATCCAACCTACGGCCGTCATCTCCCTCTTCAAGCATTTGTTTATAATTTGCTTTATATGCCCTAATTTTCTTTGCCTTGTATATTCTTTGGAGTTCAGACTTGCTAATATTAATAAGAGCTGATCTCTCTCTTAGTGGCATCCTAGGATTTTCTATAACAGAGGCATGAGCTATAATAGCCCCAACATTGTCTTCATCATATGCTTTTATTTTTCTTTTCATGTTAAGAACTCTACCAGTAGCCAGAAACTTTTTAATTATTCTCATAGCCTGAGTACGTGACAGAGCAGTGTTTGGAAATTTCAAATTAAATTGGCTTACCACTTCTCTTAGCGAGTTTTCACCGCCAATTCCGTAGCATTGCACAATATAAATTTTTTCACGCACTGTGAGTACCATTTTCACTTAATTTTTTATACTTGGTTCGTTAATTTGAAACAGACATTAAGGATAATATTGACTACGTTTGACAGATATGTCAATAATAAATGATAAATGTGTATCCACTGCTTTTCTCATAGCCTACTTTTAGTTTCTACATAACTTTAAATATTAATTCACAAAAAATAATTTCTATGCAGTTTTAATTGAATGGTTCAAAATAAAATACTAATTTATTGATAAAATGGGAATTTTCAAAAAAATAATTTTATATTCCTGAAATTTGGTATAGAGGTATAAAATTACATTCTAAATAACTTTTCTTAGTTAAATTTTTTCATACTATAAAAAATAAAGGTACTTTATTAGTGGTGATTTTTACAACTTGCTTATAAAACACCCTGTAGAATACCAAATCAAGTCATTTTTGGTATACTTTAATTTTACAACAAGCAGGACTCAATCCGCAAATACAATTCCAGAATTCCAAAATTTTTTGGTCCATTACACCTCTTGTTACATCTATCCTGGGACACACTGTATATTACAAACATTCGATTTTCATAGTAGTGTGTGATGGTCTAATGGCTAAAGCTTTTGCCTTGCAAAGGCCTTGTGTTCGAATCCCTGACATGGTGGTAGTTTTTTTTTCATTTTTTTTGTCTTATATTTTTGTTCACAACAAAGTTGGTGTCACAAAATTTAAAATGTCCAAAAACAAAAACTAACATTATTTACAAGAAAAGTGCGAAGAGTATCCTATAGAACGTGTAACAATTATATAAAAAGCTCAGTAAATCGGCGAAGAGTATAATGCTTCCACTAGTTTGAATTTGTCGAATCCTAAATTTTACACCGATCATTGCTTTCGGAGATCTTCGGCTACACTATACATGGATGGAGGTGGTGATATTACAGGGTTGAAGCGTCACGGAGGCTGGAAGTAGCTGAAAGATACACCGACCAATCTGTTAAAAATAGAATAACAGCCGAAACTATTTCAAAGCAAGTGAACAATGCTACGGCTTCTACTTCTACATCTGCTAGAGTGGTTAATGTTGATAGTATTACTATCATTGAAAATAGTGCTAATCACACTATAACAAAATATCCCCTTATCAGTTCAGTTTACTAACTGTAGTAACATTAACTTACATTTTGTTGAAAAGAAATAAATAATTTAAAAATTAACATTTTTTATGCGTTTATATAATTATTATGTATGTATCACGATATTTTATATACAGGTTAGTCGTATATAAAGTATAATATACAACTCACTATAATGTTACTTTGGATAGTTACAACACTCGCTTGCTGCGCTCGCTCGAGTTGTACATCCTCAATAATAATAGCATCATTCTATTTATTAAGGTTAATAATCATTGTGATTGACAAACATTGCAAAATGATTTGAAAAAACTATCATCTTGGTGTGAAAAAAAATAATATGATACTCAGTACTGACAAATGAGAAACTCTAGCTTTTTCAAAAAGAAAACAACCAATTTTATTTAATTATAACAATAACCCTGACCTGAGTGAACCTGACTCGTATTAACTGTAATGCAGACTCGTAAATTACATTTACTAGTGATTTTAGACTCAATACCGGCCTCTAGGGTGGGGGGGGGGGCGTGCCCCGCATGAGGCGCCGCGATGCGAGCCTAATATAATCAATGAACTAAACAAACAACTGGAACCAACGCGAAATAGCAAACAAGTGAGACCAATTTCATAATTATGCAACCCGCCGTACTGTGGAATCTCTGTCTCTTTTTTTCCCAATGGAACAAATGGGGAAAACTTCGAAAATGTGGACATAGAAGAAGTGATAAATACATTCGCCGCCATTGCACATACCTACACATTACATTTTAAGTATTTCTTTAACTGTTGGTAAAGCATTTGGCTATTAGACTTGTTATTTATTATACTCTTCGCAAATACGAAAACGAAGAGTATATTGCGTTTGATCGGCACATTTCTAAAACCGTAAATATCGTTTGCAGACAAAAAATTTTCATATCATTGTGTTAGTGAACGAATTCTGAACAACTTTCAAAATGTCCGTCTATCCGTCCGTCAAGTTTCTTGTAAGTACGATAATTCAAGAAAGAAAAGTCCGATTGTACTGAAATTTGGAGAGTAAATTAGTGTTAGCTAGAAGAAAAACTCTATTGTTTTTGAACGAAATCGATCGGTAAATAAAAATGTTATTCATGATTTAAATTTGAAAACAATTTTTTTTGTATTTTTATGTTTTTGTAATTGAATAGAAATCTGATGAAATGATATTTAATTTTAAAATATAAAACCGTGAAAATATGATTTTAGTTCGTGTCTTATAATGTAAAAATTTACATTATTTTAAGTGTAAGGCGGTAGTTCTTACGTTTTTGACTCGAAATCCAGAGGTCCCGGGTTCGAAACCCAAATGGGGTATAGTATAGTTTTTTTTTATTTTTACTTTATTTTACACTGAGTATTTTACCAACTAAGTTCGTACTATAAAATTAAAAATGTCTAAAACTAACATTATTTACAAAAAACTGCGAAGAGTATCCTATAGAATGTGTAACAGTTATATAAAAAGTTCAGTGAACAGGCGAAGAGTACGTTTTTAGCTTGTTAATTTATTTTTTTGCTTTTTAGTCTTATATTTAAGGAGAGAATTTGGCACTTTCGACATTTATGTAAAAAATTTGACTAAATATTTATAATCTGCGACCTCTAAAACCCACAGATAGCGATAGCCATACGAATCAGACCATAAATTACAAAACTTATCCGCATTTTGACGCCACCATTTTGAATTGTTAAAGGACCGGATAATTGTAATCTTCAACCTCGATAACCCACAGACACCGATTTTCAGTCGAAGTCGACGATAATTAATAAAACCTATCCGCCACGTTGACGCCGCCATTTCGAATTTTTAAGTTTTGATCACATATTTGTTTTCTACTTATCAAGCCCTTTCTTTTGATAGTACACATGGGGCAGGGTTTTGCTAATATTATATATTACAGTATATTGATCACAAAAACTTAACGTTCTTCTCGAAAGATCGCCTCCTCATTTCTTTAAACATCTACAGGGCGATCTATCCTACCCATATCAAGGGGGTTGTAATGAAAATGATAATCCGCCATCTTGAGACGGCAGCCATTTTGAACATATTATAATATTCAATCAATCAATCAATCAACAAGACTTTATTTATAATTAAAAGTACACGCGCCTAGTCGGAACCTGACCCGGAGCCAACCTGGCAACCACGATGCGCAGCACCGTAGTGGGTGTAAGGTTGGGCGGAGCAGGTCCGGTTCGGCTAAGGACGGTAATTCAGGTGAGGAGTTGTAACTTCTATTCGCCGAGCGAATTTAAAAACAACAATGCCTTAAAACTATGCTGCCCATAAGAGCCTAAAACTAATTAATATATATTTTAAAAATTGCCGCACTGTGCACGCACAAAAAACACTAAAGAAATTTTGATTACACTCACGGGAAAACAAAACAACGAAAAAACCCGTTCGAAGTAATTCTCCACCCTGGTGGTCTTCCTGCCTCCAGGAAAGTAGAGGGAGTTAACAGTTGTGGGTTTTAAAAGTTCAAGAAGGTTATCGGTCGAGGGATGAATGTTGCGGGTTAGCGGACTATCGCCCAATGAACAAACAGAAAGGGAATAGAGAGGGGGTTAAGATTATAAAGTTGATAGGTAAGGGTAAAGATAGAGTAAAGGTAGACTATAGTAGTGAAGAAATTGGCTAAGGTGGAAGTTGCCTGAAAATAGGCAACGCTGGTATGGTAATGGGTGTTTCAAATTAAATAGAATTGCATATGCTGTCTGATGTGTGTTATGTTGCGGGTTAGCGGACTATCGCCCAGTTTGAATTCGTAGAATTTTTGTGAAATCTGTTGAACGTAGTCCGCTAGTGGAGTTATGTCATTACAGTAGGCGTACAGATCTCTGTGTGAGGTGTATCTGTCCGAATCAGAAATGAGGCGCATAAATTTGTGCTTTAGAACACGAAGTTTTCTCATTGTCGAGGCCGAGATGCTGCACCACATCGGCGCACAGTGGAAAAAAAAGCCTGTTTTGGACAAAAATCTGCCTACAAGTCAAATCTTAATCAATTTCGATCTACCTTGGCTTAAAATGTAGGTTATTAGCTACACTTTCAGAGTATACTGCCTAAATTGCAAACCCCGATTTCCTAACCCCAAAAAATGTATCAAATATGAGAGTAATCACTTTTTTCTATTTCTACAAGTCAAATCTTGATCAATTTTGACAATCCGGGGGGTTCATAATTTAGACAGTATACGCTGAAAGGGTAGCTAATAACCTGCATTTTAAGCCCAGGATTGTCAAAATCGATCAAGATTTGACTTGTAGAAATAGAAAAAAGTGAGTCATATTTGATACATTTTTTGAGGTTAGGAAATCGGAGTTTGCAATTTAGGCAGTATACTCTGAAAGTGTAGCCAATAACCTACATTTTAAGCCAAGGTAGATCAAAATTGATTAAGATTTGACTTGTAGGCAGATTTTTGTCCAAAAAAGGTTTTTTTTTTTCCACTGTGCGGCGCCGCGTATGTGATGGCCGGCCTGATCACCATCGTCTACAACAATTTTTTATTAGTCCTTTTCAGTCCGCTACCCCTGGCCAGAAGCGGATACAGACTCCTGGACATGGAGTAGACTTTCCATATAGTCTCGTTGATGTGAGTGTTGTACGTCATATATTGTTGTATATTGAGTATACTGTATTGTATTGTCATCAGAACTACATCAGTTGCCAAGTTTCATGATAATACAACAATTAGAAGTGGGTGAAATTCAGTTCCTTAGATTTTTTACTTACATACATACAGATCGACCTATTAAAAGCATGTTAAAAAGACCGGCCCTGATTTTAGTTTTAATCAACATATAGACAGAAAAATCAAAAAGCAAGTTGTATGTTTTTATTTGTAGGTAGTGTAAATGTTAATAATATGTATATACTCCATTTAATATTATATAAATAATTGGCACTCAGTAGTCTTGAATATTGTTCGGTGTAAAATACCGCATATTATAGGTACGCAGATTTAATCGTTATCGAAACTAGTTTAAACAGAAATCCATAAAATAGAATAGTGAGAGACATTGCCAAATTTTCAAGGCTTGGCAGCCTCACCGGTTTCCCATTTATATAGCTACAAAATTGGTCATAAACTTATTCGCCGTAATTTCATATACCCTGTAGCGATACTCTTATTCTTTATTTTTGGCTACACAACATGTATGGCATAAATCAATAAGAACATGTCGTCTTATCCACAACATCTTAGGAAAAGCTTTGTGGCCCATGTATTTAGTCCAGCTCCCATTACTGTATAGGGATTGCATTACCGGTTAACCGGTTATTAGAACAAAAAACACATGACGATAATTACCGGTTATTTTAATTTTTTACCGGTTATTTCGGTAAATTCTGAATTTACGATATGTCACGTATTCAACGTTTCTATTTATGTCATTAACTAGTATTCACTAAATACAGAGTGATTGTTCCAACACCGAGCACTTTTAAGAATAAATAAATAATATTATAAAAAGTAAAGTCCAAACACCAAGCCCCAAGAAATACAAGAGAGACATTGACAATATCTTACGACAGAAAATTGAATATTTCACTGCCGCAAATATCTTGGAATACATTTAGAATTATGTTGTTACCAATTTTTATTAACTTATTGACCCACCGATTGAAGAAGGGTATCTTCAGCTGGGGTATTCTATGCACAAATATCAGACGACTAACAGATATAGCTTTGAAAAACTTTTACCAGGCTATTTTTAAAAAAAGATTGTATTTTTAGATTAGGTATTCAGTAAATGCCATATTTGAGTTTATGTTTATAATTTTTGTTATTTAAGTGGATATTTTTGTTATTTACAGAATAATTATTTATTTAAATTTGTTTCATTTATATTTTTTCCTTTTGATAAATTAACTCCTATATAAAAAAGTCTGTTTGACAGTCACATTTTTGTCACTTTGATAGCGATAAAAAGATGCATCGTTTTTAATCACCGATAAAAATGCCTGTTCCTCAAAAGCAAAGTACATGTAGTAGACGCACGTCACTTTGAAATCTGTACTGTCAGCTATAATTTTTAAGTATTGTGGAAACTATACTGTACAATGTGAGTCGTTTTGGGAAAATTATAATTATTTTTAATAAATTATTGTTGTTGTTCGTTCACATATTCTGTCGTTAATTTATCTTGCCAAAAAACATTCGAGCTTTTCTTTTATGGATATAGGGGGATTTCTGCCTCCAGTCAAATTTAATCCAACCCACGTAAAAATGTTCTCTTGAACCTCCTGAACAAATGTTCAAATGCAGCCAGGTCCGAAAAGGTCTTCGTTTCGAGATATCGTTCCAAATACATTTTAAAATTGAAAAAATTAAATTAAAGTTGGCTTTGATTTTATGGCAGAACTGCATAATTAATTCTTAAATAACACCATATTTCTTACTCATGTTAATGACACCGTGGGTCTTTAAAGACTTCGCTGCAGTTTTTTCAATTCAAGAATAAAGTTGTGATACTTTTTTTTTTAAATAAAAAACTTTTGTTAAGTTCTGTGACTCAAAATCTTATGATGAATTATTGTTCTCCGAGCTAGGATTGGAATTGTTCTTTTTTTATTTGAACTTTCAGAGTGTATCATGTTTTTTATTTTAATTGCCCATTAAATGGGCAATTTAATCAGGTCCATTGATTTTTATTTGAACTATGATTATGGAATTTTCTGTGGTAATCTTACCTAAACAATTTCGATCAGTAATTCGTGTCCACGTACTCAAAAAATGCCGATATTTTTTAAAAAATAACACACTCGTTCTTGGATAGTAGGAAATTCAATGAATCAAAACAATGTCATAATTGACAAGTCAAAAAGAAATAAAAAAGTGTGAAAACTTAATATTTTGTTGTTTTACTAATGATTTCTATGGAAACAACAATAGAATTTAGTCATTAAGACAAGGTAACTTTGGGCGATTTTGGATTTGGAACGATCTTTAGGGCTCCATATCTCGAAACGAAGACCTTTTCGGACTTGGCTGCATTTGAACATATGTTCAGGGGGTTCAAAAGAACATTTTTACGTGGGTTAGATTAAATTTGACTGGAGGCAGAAATTTCCCTATATGGTGTGCGGGGTCCTTTCTTTTTAACTCAAAATTTTGCCAATCAGTAATTTTGTTCGAAAAACTGACATTTGACAAAATCGCTCGACCTCCGGTCTCGCGATTTTTTCATGTCAGTTTTTCTTATAAAATCACTGATTTGGCAAAATTATTTCGTTACAAAGAGAAATTTATCCGATAAAAAAAAGCTCTTGTGATCTTACTGTTGATAAAAAACCTTTTGTTTGTTCATTATATTAAATATACGTATAAAAAAATGTTTTTTGTTAAATTTAGATAATTTTGTACATGGAAAAAGACAATTGCCATTTTCGCCACCCTATTATCCATTCGAAAAATTACCGGTAAATACCGGTTAACCGGTTATTTACATTTTTATTTACCGATTTACCGGTTATTAAAACTTCCGGTAAACTGCAATCCCTATTACTGTATAGCATGTCTAACAGCATTACGCCGCAGCATGTCGTTGCTTGTTATAGTTGACCTAAACTTTATAAGACACGTAAAAAATCTCAAAGCCAAGCCCCTTTGGATAGAGTGGGGCATGCTTTATTTTTCTACAGCATATTAAATAATAAATATAATGTATTACTTAATACATAAAACATCATCATGCTCGTGTAAAGTATGTTCTGGCATGACTAAAATAAGAAATTAACAGAAACACGCCCGTATCAATTATGATTTCAAATTATTTTGATATAATTACGCAACTCCCTCCTAAAATATTTGACGACCTAACGCTGGTTATAGTTGCTATAGTAACCGATAGGAGAGAGTTGCGTAATTATATCAAAATAATTTGAAATTATAATTTATACAGGTGTGTTTCCGTTAATTTCTTATTTTAATTAATCATGCCAGAACATACTTTACAGGAGAATAATGATGTTTTATGTATTAAGTAATACATTATATTTATTATTTAATATGATGTAGAAAAATAAGGCATGCCCCGTTCTATCCTAAGGGGATTCGCGGCAAAGCTTTGTGATTTTTTACGTGTCTTATAACATTCTGGACAACTATAAGCATATGCCCACGGCCCACAATGGGAAAAATGTGCAATTTTTTTGACAAAAATCCGCCGACAGTAGACATTTCAGTCAAATTGAATTAAAAAAGTGGAAAATACTCTTAAGACATTGTACTTTAGAGTAGTGATTATATTTCCATCTTATTCCGTTGAAGGGTTGGGGGGTAAATTGGGGTAAACAGGGGTAAATAGGTAAATCAAGCAGGTAAAAGTCCATAAAATTAGTGGTTAGTATATAAAAGAAAAGCTAATGTCTCAAAAAAAATTTTGGCATTAGCCTACTACCCCCACCTCATTATAAAAGGGGGTGAAAAAAAAATTGTGACTTAGTATGTGTACAAGACCCAAAGGTCTCAATTTTTTTTTACATCATCCACTCCCACTACCGCCCCCTTCCACTTTTAATATAGGAGTTGAAGGTTTAAGGTGGCGAAAATTCAAGATTCAAGTGAAATAAAGTTTAAGTGAGCAAAAGTTGTACTTCAGGGTTTTTTGATGCTGACCTCATCTTTAATCTTACTCGCATTCTGTCAAGGAATGAATAAAAAATTACGATATTCCAAATACTCGTCGCTAGTTGCGTTTAAGCTTGTAAATATTATTTTACTGACAGGTAAAAATAAGGATAGTTTTTTATCCACATGATTTTATCCCTACTACTAAGTAATATCTGCGATTTTTTGGGTTAGGTTAACCCAAAGCCACTTTGTCGCAGCACCACTCTAAAATACAATGTCTTGAGGATATTTTCCATTTTTTTTAATTTAATTTGATTGAAATCGCTACTGTCGGCAGATTTTTGTCTAAGAAGGGCGCATTTTTCCCACTGTGCGGCCTTAATAAAGCTGTGTCCAGCAGATTCTGGGTAACATAAGTCCAACGTTTTAAAATGTGTCCTCTTCATCAGAAATGTGTACAGAGTGTCCCAGAATTTCGTTAATAAGTCATATCTCGAGTATTTGAGAATATAAAGCAACTAAACTAGCAAAATTGTGGAAGACACCAAAGAACTTCTGAGATCTTCTGATTGCACTCTTGACACCGTCTTTCTGATTAAACCTTCGAAATCGTATTGATTTTTACAACCCTACGAAATTGCCCCCAAGTTTTCTTTTTCGAAATAATACCCTGCAATTTAATCCCCATTTACTGTGCATATTGTAAAGTGCCATTTTTGACATTTTCAGTATGATTTTTCCTGTGCCAAACAATAGATTTTCGTACAATCACACCGGCCATGATTATAGGCTTACACAGATAACCTGCTACGACAGGAAGGTTCAAGGCTTATGTAGAGTCCGAAGCACAGTTTGAACGTTTACTATAATATAATTTTAAAAAGCTTTTAGTTGTTATTGTTGCATTTATTTATTTAGGCCCCAGCGCATTACCCCGAGGCACACCATCTTAATTTTTTGTTTTATCTAATAAAATCCTGTTGAGCTTATTTATATACCACCTGTCGCATATAGAATTTGTTACTCAAGCTAGAACATAATTTTTAACTCTGTAACTCTAATAAAGAGCAGTTTATTAGATTTGAAATCAATTACAAGGTCGGGAACATTAAAAATTAATAACAATTTACGTATTTATGAATAACTGAGAGAGGGAAAAAAAACAAAAGTGCTGCAAACCTGTAGAATGCGTTTACAAACTATCCTGGGCGATTGTGTAAATTTGCACTCATCTACGTTGCATGCAACATGTATTAATTTATATAAACGGCGTCAAAATTGTTTATTTCTCTGTATCTCAAGGAAAAAAAATTCAAGATGTTCGAAGATTTTTGATATTATTGTTAATTTGTTACATGAACTGAATTTGTGGTCGGTTCCTTTTGAAACATCTAATCTTGTAAATAATTCTAATTACACGAAAGAAACTGCTTTCTAAAGCTTCAAAATAAGTATATTGATTGATACATATGTTTCAGCTTATTAGGCCTTTCTCAAGAATGAAACCGCTGCCAAGGGAATTACTACTTCCACATCCAGATTTTCTACCCAAGTCTCTCATAACGAAAAAAATTTGTATGTGGAAATATTTGTTTATAGAACTTTAATAATATAATATTTGAAATCGTCTACCCAAAAAAAACATAAAATGATATTCCACACGGCAGTGGGGTGGGGGTGGATGAAGTAAAAAAATATTTTGAGGCTTCTGGTTCTTGTACACACACTAAATCACATTTTTTTTCATCCCCTTTAATAACGGGGTAGGGGTGGTAATAGGGGTAGCTAATACCAAAACATTTTTTGGTATTAGTATGTGTATACACTAAGTACTAATTTTATGGACTCTTACCTGCTTGATTTACCTATTTACCCCCCATTTGCCTCAATTTACCCCCCAACCCTTCCATGGAATAAGATGGAAATATAATCTAGTTCCAGATCCCGTTATAGTACATAAGTATTCCAAATTTCAAGTTAATATCTTAAACGGTTCCAGAGTAAACGTGCGCACAGAAAAAGTTGCAGACCGACAGACAGACAGAAATTTTTTTCGCTCAAATTTAAAATCTCGACGTTTCATGACATTCTAAGCCTATTGAATACTAAAAATTTTCAAAAATTTTTTGTCGTTACTATACTTCCACTGGATCAATCATATTTATTTTGAAACATTAAACAGCAGTTTTTTCTTGTAATTAGAGATAATTTATTGTCTTTATTGATTGACCTATAAAGTGAATATCTTATTTTATGTATTTCCTTTGCTTTCAATAACGTATGCAAAGTAATAAAATTCGAAGGAACACTATGAAAGTTGTAGAGAAGCGTTCGTAAAATTCGGTCAATCGATATGCATTCATTTCATAGGTGACAGCGGCATAAAAGTATATGCCCCTGTCGATAAGTATCCTGCATAATATAATATCCGCGCATCTCCGATGATATGAATTATTTATTCCATAATCACGCCATATGGCGTCCTCCGAATGGAAATCTGGGATCATAAAAACATTCTGTAGACAGGTTAAAGTTATTTATCTGACGGAACAACGTCAAATAATTTAGCTTTGGAATTAAATTTCCATTTAGTGCCATTTCTCCTCAATAGACGTAATGGAGGCGAATCGTTTATTGCGAGATTTATTCAAATTCATCAGATGAATCCTCTTAGATCCGATTCTTGAGAGGGTCTTCGAGATTATGTCCTTTTTATATGAGGCCGTCAACTTTGGAAGTAGTTTTAGAATGGTAAATTTACGTTGAATCTGTGAGACTGTTCAACTCATATAAAGTAATGGAGGTGATGAGTAAACTTAATTAAATTATTAAATCTCCAAGTAATATGACCCTCAGTATCACAGAGGATACTTTGTCGGAGGATATTGAAGTTAATGTCTTCTTCCGAAAATCCCAATTATTTAGTAACAAGCATATTTTTTAAATGTAATTACAAATTCATTAAAATATTTATTTTTCTATATTTTGGCGTTTGATTTAAAATCTAAATTGCTATTTTGCAGCAGATCTATAAAATAGCAAACAGAATTTTTTTCGTAATTTTTCACATGATTTTGGGCTCGAATAAATCCAATAATAGTTAGTAAAATTACCTTGAAATTATATTTATAACATTTTGGAGAGTCATGTATTATTTTCTTTCTACTGTCTCCTCTTAGGTACTTAATTCTTTATCTTTGAATATGCAATAATTAATTAATTATATAAAAGTTCGGTAAATCGGCGAAGAGTATAATGTTTACCCTAGTTATTATTTAAATGATTAAAACACATAATTTGTATTATATCCATTTACAATTTACGAGCTAGATTTTTGATCTAGACGTATTTATTTTCATTAAGGTACACCTTCAAGGTTGATTTGTGTAACCAGAAGCCTATTTTCCCCGAGCTCTATAACTAACTTTACAAGCTTCCAAACGCAAGAGAAGTAAATATCCATAGATATAACTAACTATATACAACACAAGTTCAGTGAAATGTAAATAAACATTGTAGTCAGTCGTTGGGTTCGAGCTAGCACTGCTATTGACTGTTATTTTTGTACATCCGTCTACTTCGCTGATTTAGTAACCGCATTTCGTCATTTATTTTCCGAAGGCGATTTAATGCTAGGCATTAACATATTGGTCTGTGGAAATTTGTTGCCACGTGAAGTGTAATAGTGGGAATAAACCACATAGAGTAGTCGGGCAGAGGAACTATTAGTCTTCGGTAAATAAAATGTATGAAATACAGTAAAACGTGCAATAAATTTTCCATATAATTAATGGGAAAATCTAGGGATCTTTGAAAATGTTCTTAAAATTATCATTTTACTTCCTCTTTTGAAAACTGTGTTGATTATTCTCTGCCTCAATTGTTCTACGGAGTTCACTAGTATTTGTATACCAACTCCTTCATATGTCTGGGGGCAGACATGAAAATCCAATGGAGTTAAGTCAGAGCATCTCGTGATTCAGTTATTTGGGTGCTCTTCACCCAAGAACCGTAAACAGAGGGAGGATAGCCAATTCCCTATGCTGCAACGTTCGCCACTTGCCGGCAAAGCTGTGACGTCACGGCGAGACCTAAAGCTGTTGTTTACGTTTCTGAAGGTATTATCTCTCTGTGTTTAGTGGGATGATTATTAAGTTTTGTTTACTGGTTTTCTGTGTAAATCTAATATGTACATCTTCGTCTGTGCTTTATACGTTTCCTTAAGTTAGAAAAACATTCTTGATTAGTGAAATTGTGTGCAGAAACAGCGACATATTACATATTGCTGTTTTGGACCTTTATATGATTTAAAAGACAATTATTATTATCAGTGATTTTGTATATATTATAGAAGGTAAAAGAAGCTTAATAATTCATGTATTAGATTTAGATATCGTTATTATCCATGACGTAACTCTGGGTGTCCCACAAGGCTCAATTTTGGGGCCTTTGTTATTTTTGCTATACATTAATGATCTACCAGACCACATTCAACATGGCGTTACCACAATGTATGCAGATGATACCACTGTCTCAGTATCAGCTGCTACACAGGAGGAACTTAACATTAAAATTTATACCACACTTGACGATGTACACGCTTGGTGCCAGAAACAAGCTAATTTTAAATAAAGATAAAACCGTTTTTGTTTAACAGTTTTTTTTTTGTGAATCAAGGATCAATATCCGCCGTATAGAAGAACAAAAATGTATGTTTCCTTGAACCAGGAATTTGATTTCCATGACTTGCTTTTAATAAATTTGACATGATTATGTCAATTTTTTCAATTCTTGTCAATTTTTGCCAGAAACCTCCACGCATTGCCTACCGCACTGTAATTTGCATGAATTGGGTGAGTTTAGTACGTCATATCTGTGTATACAGTATGTACACTGTAGCGACCCAGTATTTCTACTTGTGTATAGAGGTATGGGGACGGGCAGTGCATTGTTTAGACTGGAATCAACTGAATATTGTTTGTACGGGACTAAGAAATTTATTCCATGTATTTTGGTCCATTTTCTGAGGGGGCGGAAAATCGACCTTATTGACCCTCCTACTCAGGCCCGATGAGAGGGGAGGTGCGGGGAGGTGCGAGGGTGGTTCCCCCCGGGCTCGTTTAAGGGGCCCGGTTTTCAAATAAAAAATTTGTAGTATAAATTTTTTCCCATCCCATTATTTTAAAAATTTATTTTCCATTTTGTCACTGCTCATGAATTTTTTTTTGAGGTTTCCCCCCCTCGCTTATTATTTTTTCTCTCAGCCGCTCAATGCATTTTTTTTGAGATTTCTCCCCCCGCTCATCAATTTTCAAAAAAATGATAACATATTTCATAAATCTTATATACAGTGTGTCCCAGGATAGATGTAACAAGAGGTGTAATGGACCAAAAATTTTGGAATTTTGGAATTTTGGAATGGTATTTGGGGATTGAGTCCTACTTGTTGTAAAACTAAAATATATAAAAATTGACTTGATTTGGTGTTCTACAGGGTGTTTTATAAGCAAAGTTGTAAAAATCACCACTAATAAAGTACCTTTATTTTTCAAAACATGAAAAAATTCCACTAAGAAAAGTTATTTAGAGTGCAAGTTTATACCTCTATACAGGAATATAAAATTATTTTTTTGAAACTTCCCATTTTTTGCGAATTAAGAGTTGAATTCATGTTTAAAATTGTGTAGGCGCAAATGTTAATCATCTCAAAAAGTAGGCTATTGGTAAATAAAAAATTGAATATACGAGATGTAAGAAGGTAATGTTAATCGAACTAATTGTAAAACAAGAAACAATTACTAACAGAAGATTAATGAGGTTTAAAAATTATAACAAGTAATAAGTGTCAAAAACATAACAAATTAATTATTGACCAATACAAAACAATGTTTACAATTTTGTTATTATTCGACGTAGCTACCACCCACATCCACACACATTTCGATCCTTCGCCTGAAGTCCTTAAAACTGTTTCGAATATGATCTAACGGTATGGAGTTTACGGCATTTGTAATTCTCTGCTTCAATACTGCTACATCGTTAGGAAGTGGTTCAGCGTAAACCAACTGCTTGAGGCGACCCCATAAAAAGAAATCCAATATTGATAGGTCTGGGCATCTCGCCGACCACTTGATCGGTCCATTCCTGGCAATCCAATTTTCTCCAAAATTTAAATTCAACCACTGATTAAACATTTCTGTGGAGTGGCCAGGGCAACCATCATGTTGAAAATGAACTAAAGGCATATCTCTTAAAATATTTAAATGTTCTTCAGAAAATCTTTCAAGAAGCTGTAAATAAGTGTGCTGGTTTAACCTTCCCTCAATGAAATAAGGTCCAATAACTCCAACGTGATAAGAAACGGCACACCACACATTCACTTTTTTATAATATTGTCTTCTACAATGAATTCTAAAATTTGGATTTTCAGAAGCCTAAAACCGACAATTCTGAGATGAAACAACACCATTGGTTGTGAATGTGGATTCATCTGAGAAAATTATGAAATGATGAAAAAAATCTCTTCCATGATTTTTTCTCCAATGGTCAAACAAAAATCCAACCTACGGCCGTCATCTCCCTCTTCAAGCGTATGTTTATAATTTGCTTTATATGCCCCAATTTTCTTTGCCTTGTAAATTCTTTAGAGTTCAGACTTGCTAATATTAATAAGAGCTGATCTCTCTCTTAGTGGCATCCTAGGATTTTCTATAACAGAGGCATGAGCTATAATAGCCCCAACTTGTCTTCATCATATGCTTTTATTTTTCTTTTCATGTTAAGAACACTACCAGTAGCCAGAAACTTTTTAATTATTCTCATAGCCTGAGTATGTGACAAAGCAGTGTTTGGAAATTTCAAATTAAATCGGCTTACCACTTCTCTTAGCGAGTTTTCACCGCCAATTCCGTAGCATTGCACAATATAAATTTCACGCATTTTCACTTTCACTTCATTTTTTATGCTTTTCTCATAGCTACTTTTAGCTTCTACATAACTTTAAATATTAATTCACAAAAAATAATTTCTATGCAGTTTTAATTGAATGGTTCAAAATAAAATACTAATTTATTGAAAAAATGGGAAGTTTCAAAAAAATAATTTTATATTCCTGAAATTTGGTATAGAGGTATAAAATTGCATTCTAGATAACTTTTCTTAGTGGAATTTTTTCATATTTTGAAAAATATAGGTACTTTATTAGTGGTGATTTTTACAACTTTGCTTATAAACACCCTGTAGAACACCAAATCAAGTCATTTTTGGTATACTTTAGTTTTACAACAGGCAGGACTCAATCCCCAAATACCATTCCAAAATTCCAACATTTTTGGTCCATTACACCTCTTGTTACATCTATCCTGGGACACACTGTACATATATTGGCCCATATTTTTCTCACCGGGCCCGTATTTCCTCTCCACGGACCTGCTCCTACTTTGAATCGTATATTATATCATCGCGTGTCAATTAATAGATTCCAGTTTGTCAGCTTCTATACTATCACACTATCAGGTAACGCAAACTGAGTTGTAAATGTAACTCTGAACGAATTTCTTTAAAGGAATTCTTGTTCTTTCGTACAATGATTGATATGTCTCGTCTACCCTAAAATGTCACTTAGGATTTCCAACTGGGTCTTCAACACGTCAACGTATTCCCCTTGTGAGGTGGTATCAGCGTTTCCGAAACAGTTTGATGTTCTTATTTACTGCCCTTGCTTACGCGTAGGCACGCAATATCTAATCATGGAAAACATCAGTCTCCGAGATTTGTTCACATCTTTACGATTTAGATGATGGTTTTTCTGTTTGTCTATTATAGTAATTTACCGCTTAATCATAATTCCCATTTTTTCATATAGTGGTTTAAGAACCAGTCAATCTCGGTATTTGACGCAGAAAAAAATAATAGAGATTTTTGGTAAAATAAACAAAAAAAAACTTTAAATGTTTTAAACTAAAATAGTTATTTTTTCTATGACTGTTAGAGAAACTGTGCTTTTTTTCATCATGTTTAATGCGTCAATCATATGTTTATGGTGATACTGAAAAAGCGTTAAAAAAGTAACATTATTTCACTCTTTTGTGTAGCCGAATCCATGAGTTCATTGAAAACAATTGAAGTCTTGTCTCACAATCTTCGCTTTATATACGACAAATTATGAATGTGTTTTGAAGTTTAAGTTGATTTTGAAATTTATTTATATAAATATGGAAATTAAGCAGTTAGAAATATGCGGGTGCTGAAAACGAATCCGTCACCCGTTTTGGCAAAAAATCTCGGGAACACATTAAAAAACAACCCTCATTTGGGGGCGACAATGGAATTGATATTAGTTTAAATACTCTCGATAACTAAGTAGAAAAAAAAAGTAAAACAACCAAATTCACCCTTTCTGCCCTCCTCGCCATTCCCTCACCACCAAGAAGGTTGTAAGCTACTGTAACTACTATATATTTATTTACATATTTTTAAAAAAACCAGAACACTTCATGTAAATAACTATATAGTAGTTATAGTAGCTTACAACTTTCTTGGGGGTGGTGAGGGAATGGCGAGAAAGGTTGAAGGGGTGAATTTGGTTTTTTTACTTCTTTTTCTACTAAGTTCTTGAAACTTAGTATTTAGACTAATATCAATTCCAATGTCACCCCCCAAATAAGGGTTGTTTTTTAATATGTTCCCAAAATTTTTCGTCAAAACGGATGATCGATTCGTTTTCAGTATAAGAAGTACAAAAAGATGGCTTACACACTATACCATGGATGGGCCAAAAGAGCCCCTTTTTTAACATTGTTCTTTGATATATGGAGATATCAGGATTCTCTGATAACAAGCCTGACGTTAAAATTTACTATGTAGAAACTAAATATAGAGGTTGGCATAAAAATGAAGAAACAAAGAATTTAAACGTATTTTTAACCGACTTCAGTATTTATATTAAGGTTCAATTAACTGGGTGAAATTTTATTTCATAATTAATTTCAATTTTTATTCAAATTTTTCTTTATTAAACTAAACGTACTACTTCTCGAACATTGATTTATGTGAACTGAAATTCTTTCACATAATAAAAATTTAATTCTTTCCCTTACAATGAGCCGAATAGCAAAGGAAGTTTCTGTGTTTTCCACATACGGGCTACGGTTCCTTGTCACGCAAACCGTTCATACGCCACATACAAAATCTCCACAGCATAAAGATAAATCAGCAGTAAGCAAATCGACCGCAATCTAATTTAATTTCTAAGATAGCAGATCCCCTGCGGTTCTGGCCGGATTCTCAGCGGCTCATAATAAGTCTGATTAGCAGATTGTTGTGGTGGGTATCAATTTAGGTAATTATAGCGGTCGCCGTGAGCTTCAGGTAATGACTTTACTGACACTGTACTATCTGAGGGAAATCTTAACTTGTATAGTGGGTGATTAACTGCAAAAGTTGGTAAAATGTAGAGTTTAGTGTGAGTGCCAGAGGAAATAAAATAGGGTCCAGTATGCTGCAGACTAATTGGAATGCCAATCCCCAAATGTGTCTAATAGGATAGAATAGAATACATTTATTCACCATAAATCTTGTTATGGAAACAATGATTTTGTCATGAAAACTCGCATAAAATATAAGATATAAAATATAAAGACCAATTAAAATAATATATTTGTCATATATTACAAAAATTGTATAAAACAAACAAGACTACAAAAATATATAATAAAACCGCAGCCCAAGAAATCACTACTTCCACATCCAGATTCTCTATCCAAGTCACTCACAACGAAAAAACTTTGTATGTGAAAATAATTGTTTATGGAACTTTAATAATATAATATTTGAAATCCTCTACCCCAAAAACCCATAAAACGATACCCCACATCGGTAGTGGGGTGGGGGTGGTGGTAGTGGGGGGTGGATGAAGTAAAAAAATATTTTGAGGTTTCTGGTTCCTGTACATGCACTAAATCACATTTTTTTTTCATCCCCTTTAATAAGGAGGTGGGGGTGGTAATGGGGGTGGCTAATGCCAAAAATTTTTTTTAGACCTCAGCTTCTCTTGTATATACTAAATACCAATTTCATGGACTCTTACCTGCTTGATTTACCCATTTACCCCAAATGTACCCCAATTTACCCCCCAACCCTTCGACGGAACAAGATGAAAATATAATCTAGTTCTAGATCTCGTTAAAGTACATATGTGTACCAAATTTCAAGTCAATATCTCAAACGGTTCCAGAGTAAACGTGCGCACAAAAAAAAAGTTACAGACAGACAGACAGACAGACAGACAGACCGACAGACAGACCGACAAACAGAAATTTTTTTTTTCGCTCAAACTTAAAATCTCGACGTTTCATGACATTTTAAGCCTATTTGGGCAATAAAAATTTTTAAAAATTTTTTTGTCGTTACTATACTTCCACTGGACGTGGAAGTAAAAAGAAAACATAAAAAACAAACTAAGAAATATATGTGTATATATATAAAGGTGAAGCTATTCCCTATTACCGATCATCGGTCATGTTATAAAAACAATGTTCATTCAAAAACATTTTCAGTATGCTTCTGAACAGTCTAAAACGATTTTGTGACCTTATTTCTATAGAAAGTTTATTCTATATATAACTACCAGCACAGTGGGGTGATTTTTTATCTTTGCTAAGATTGAAAATATTTATGTGTATTTTCCCCGCACTTCTGGTGGGGTAGCTGTGCATGTCACTATTTGTTTTAAATTTATTTAGGTTTTTGTGCATGAAACAAGAAATTTTAAATATGTAAATGCAGGTAACCATCATATTTTTTTTTATTTTAAATGTATCTCTGCATGATTCTCTATGGTTCAAACGAAGCAGAATCCAAATAGTTCTCTTTTGCATTACAAAAACTCTACAAGCCTCAGCTGATTGACCCCATATACAATATTGTAGCTATGGCTGAATATGCTAAAGAGTAGTAACATGTCATTAATGCATTTTTATTCAATCCTTTTTTAAACTTTAAAACTGCAAATGTTGTTTTTGCTAACTTAGTGCACAAAGTCTCTATTTGAAGGGTAAAATTTAATGTTGCTCTCTATCACTGAACGAAAACAACATTCTTAATGTTGTTTTCGTGTTGGTCTCAACATATTCTATTTTAGGACTACTATTAGAATTGGTAAAATACAAAAATACTATTGTTTTCATGTTAATAATTAGAGCAGAGAATTTTTAAAACACCAGTCTTCAAATTGCTTAATGACTGTAGCAGTTCTATTCTCTAAATGTTCAATGGTATCACTGTGGATTACGATAGATGTGTCATCCTCGTACATAAATAATACCTCACCTTCTGTTATATAATCTGGTAAATCATTAACGAAAATAAGAAATGAAAATAAGAAATAAAAGTGGACCAATAACGGAATCTTGAGCTACACCGATTTCCATATTAACGATATTAGACATTTCTGAGTTTATTGAAACTAAAATTTTCCGATTTTCCAAATAAGAAATTAGACATTTCAGAATGTTTCCATTTATTCATGTTATTTGTAATTTGTCCTCAAGAAATTTCGGATTAACTGAATCTAAAGCTGCAGTTAGATCAAAGAAAAGACTAGCTACCTTTTTACCTTTATCAAAGTAATGGTAGATTTTTTGAACAAATTCTAGTTGTCGCTAGTTCTGTAGATTTATTGTCTCTATAACCAAACTGGCTATCAGTAAATAAATTATTTGATTCTAAATTTAGGTGTATTCTATTGGCAACTGCTTTCTCAGGAATTTTAGATAAGTATCTTAGTAAAGTTATGGGCCTATGATTTTCTACCAAGTTCGGATCATCTTTTTTAAATCATTTTAAAATATCCGGAAACTGTTTAAGATTTGCCGGTAAGTTAATAAGATGTGCAAGAGAATCTGCTATAACGTACAGAACTTTATTAGTCGGAAAGGTATTTCGTCAACGCCTGTGGAATTCTTGTTTTTCATATTATCAATTATACTAATAATTCCGTCTCCTGTCACAGGTTCAAAGGAAATTGCTGAATTAATTATTTTCCTGGATATTGTACAATTATTTGATAAGTTATTTCCAAAATGGTTATCTAGTTTATCTTTAACACATGTAGAAAAATAATTAGCAAATATTTCACGTATTTTTTTCCGTCACATATTATTTCATCATTTACTTTTATGCCAGTTCTCATTTTCTGTTTTTGTCGCCCCAATCTGTTATTAACCATTTGCTATAAAGTTATATTTTTATTATTTGAATTTTCAATTGTATTTGTATTTATTTCTATTCGTATATTAGATATTTTATTATTAATGCATTTTTTATAATTTCTAAAGGATCTCATCAGTTCAGGACAACTTTAACAATGCAATAAAGATACTTTAAGTTATTTAATTCCTGTCTCAGTCTGAAATCGTTTTTAGGTTTGCTACTTTTTTTGACTGACATAACTTTCTTTTTACAACTCTTGTCCAAACACCACTGGAAGTGCGCCAAAAAATCACAAAAGTAGTCATTGATATTGTCATGTTCCTTAGTAAATATGTCAAAGTCATTATAAAATAGGTTAGCAAAATTAAACATGTTTTACACATTGTCTTATCTGAAACAAGGTCGGTACAATATAATAACTTTCCATTAGATTATAATTAAATAATTGTCCTTTTTGATCCGATATGCGTGAATCTACTATTATTACCTCAAAATCTGTTAAATTTGTAATAACATGGGTAATATGATTGGGTTAAATTAATATTGAAAAAAAACGATCACTGTTAACCCCGGCGCATCCACCAATTTGTTAACAGTAATCGATTACTTGTAACGTACTTTTCAATATTCACCGGTGAATACACCGTATTCCGGTTTCATCATCAAATATATATTATACAATACAGTATTAAACAAGCTAAAAACGTACTCTTCGCCGGTTTACTAAACTTTTTATATAATGTTAGTTTTAAACATTTTTAATTTTATAGAACAAACTTAGTTGGTGAAAGACTCAGTGCAAAATAAAGTAAAAATAAAAAAAACATGCCATACCCCATGTGGGTTTCGAACCTAGGACCCTTGGATTCCGAGCCAAAAACGTAAGAACCACCTAACACGTAAAAAAATGTAAAAAATGTAAATTTTTATAAAAACAAATATCAAAAAAAAATTCTCAAATTTAAACCATTAATAACATTTTTATTTACTGATCGATTTTGTTCAAAAACAATAGGGTTCTTCCCCTAGCTAACACTAACTTAGTATCCAAATTTCAGTACAATCGGATTTTTCTTTCTTAAGTTATCGTGCTTACAAGAAACGTGACGGACGGACAGACGGACATTTTGAAAGTTGTTGAGAATTCGTTCACCAACACAATGATATGAATGTTTTTTCTCTACGAGCGATATTTACGATTTTAGAAATGTGCCGATCAAATACAATATACTCTTCGTTTTTGCGAAGAATATAATAATGACAAAGAGTACAATAACTCTAGATGTAATAAGAAAGGGTGAGGTTCAAACACTGAATCACCGAGCTGTTATTATTGCATCATCTAATGGTCTCGGCTGGTCGTCACGCTATAAGATCGTGTCGTACTTCATACTTGCATTAATACTCCGTCTTGCCTAAGTGTATCCTAAAACATTTGTTGTTATTGTGTTATTTTAAATTTTTGTTGACAATAAAAGGGCCCGTAACTACTGAGTAGCACTCTTAGGTGGTATGCTTAGCCTAGTCTGTTGTAAACGATGGCTAATTGTTTTTTGAACACCCTGTACAGAGATTCACAACCTTTACCCGACGAAGACGCCTACCGGTGAATAATGCGCTTCGGATGTTAGCGGGATGTCATCATTTATATTTAAATGGTTCTAGGGCCGGATTTTCCTTTATGAATATTAAAACAAATAGGTACGTGCGCCCTTACAGCTGCCGCACATCCTAAAACCTAAATAAACTTGTATATTCGTTATTTATACTTAAATGAATTTATGATGCTTTACACGACTACCCGTTCGTATTGGCTTGGATATACGCGGATGTAATCCTGCATAATTATTTAATATTTCGTCTCCTTTCATTCATTTCTGTTAAATGTGCGCGACAAAACTACTTGCAAAAGAAATGTTTTCAGTCACACGACTGGTAGATTTATACAGTATATAAATGGGGCAGTTACACATTTATTATTCACTGTAACATTCAACTGAAATGAAATATATTTACTGCAAATTACGCTATGTAGGTGGCTGGGATACACGTTTACACAATTTTGTACTTTTTTATGAACTTATTTTATACGTGTTTATGTCAGTTATAATTAATACATTTTTGTACTAGCGGATTTAATTTACTAATGAAATCTGCGTTGTACTGACCCCGCTGTATCCTGGAATATAATTTTTATAAAAATACTAAAGCTGCTGCCTCCACTCCTACCTGGTTTCTCAACTTTTAACGAACTAGTCAAGGTGATGAGAATATCCTTCCAACTAATACTCATGATACTATGTCCCCTAAAAGTTTTTACCAATTTTTGTTATATCTTTTTGAGACATCCACCATTGTATTGATGCTGCATTATCCAATGATTCTTTAGAAAACATGGCAAGTGAAAAGGGTACTGAGTTTCTAATTTGATGACAGGCCATAACAAGCCAGTATTATACTGCCCTGCGATGACAAGAAGTCGTATCTGAGAAAATGTAATTTTAGAGAAATCAACTATTTTCTGAATTATGTTATGCCATCTACATTTCATAATTCATGATTTTCATTTTTGGCAAATAAATATGTGTGTCCCTTTTATCAGTGTAACCATATAACAAAACATTGTATATATGTTAAGTTACGACAAATAAATCTGGTAATGATCGGATATGACTTTTGAGCTTAGCGAATAGGTTTATTTTGTAGATACGACACATATTCGTTATGTATATTCACTAGTTTTGCTTTAGATACGACTTCTACATTTTGTATAGTGGTGAGGATCACTAATACGGTGCAAATGCAATTAAAATCTCAAAAATTATTTTTTTGCAGTTACGACATCTTGTCTTTGCAGGGCAGTATAATTCACTTCATATAAATTGATCCAATGCCGCACTTTTCTCTTGTAATGTTAATTTGTGTTTGATTTTTGTAGGACCTAAAAGGTATGCAAGGTAATGGAATGGTGTTAATGCCTAATTTGTATCGTTTTCTAAAGAATTTTATTTACTGCACTATTTTAGCTCTTTCCACACCTCTACACCTTACAAAACTTATCCGCCATTTTGACGCCACCATTTTGAATTGTTAAATTTGGACCGGATAATTGTAATCTGCAACCTCGGTAACCCACAGATACAGATTTTTAGTCGAATCCGATGATAATTGATAAAACTTATCCGCCATGTTTACGCCGCCATTTTGAATTTTTAAGTTTTGATCACATATTTGTTTTCTGCTTATCAAGCTCTTTCTTTTGATACCCATATCAAGGGGGTTGTAAAGAAAATGATAATTCGCCATCTTGGGGCGGCGGCCATTTTGAACATATTATAATATTGAGTATACTATATTGTATTGTCATCAGAGCTACACACAATTTCCCCTTCAGGGTAAGAGCAAGTGTCCGGACCATATAGAAATTACAATAATAACCCATAAAGAAAAATCACTACTTCCACATCTAGACTTCCTATCCAAGTCTCTTATATTGAAATAGTATATTGTCTATTTAGGTGTGAAAGCAATACATTCCCGGACGACGATGTAAATTGTTGGCCGAGGCGCTATCCGAGGCCAACAAGCATCGAAGTCCGGGAATGTGCTTTCACACAAAAGTACACATACATATATTTTTTCTGAAATCACAATCAATATTATTACAAATTAAGGAATTTTCTATTCATGCATAACATTTCTTCATTACAATCTAACTGCCTACTAATAAATGCAATTTTAATGTAAGTTGGTTTGTTTGGGAGTATTTATTTACTGGCTAAAATATACATAAAAAACCGTACGGGAATGTTACTTTCCCGGCCTACGCCGGGAAAGTAATATTTCCTTACGGTTTTGTTGATCGTTGCTTGGCAACGGCTCTTTTACGGTCTGTTTTCTGATAGTTTCTTAGCAACGAACTAAAATACTGGAATTGTGCATTTTTCGATCTGAAATCGCGCCGAAAATGTAGACATTGCCTATCGATTTCAGAAAAATACTATATTTGCACTCCACTGAATGTGGAAGGAATACGCAGAAAATGGCATGACAAAGATACAAACAGTCATTGTGTGTCGTGGACTACGTGATAGAAGTAAAGCTTCTACTTGAAGTATTTTCTTCGAAGAAACCTACTAGGCATCCATACTACTCGAGGTAACCCACTGCGTATCCAATTTACTCGAGGAAAGCCACTGCGCATCCAAAATATTCGAGGAAATCTACTGCGCATCCATACTACTCGAGGTAACCCACTTATTATAGAATCAAGAAAATAATAGAAGATCTATAAACACCGTACAGGTTGCATGGAATTCTAATTTGAAATCGTAGAAGCTAAACGTACATGCGATGACGCGTCTCTGGCGCTATCTCCTCATCTCTCCTTGAAGCATTGGTGTCAATTTAGCAACCTGCTAAAATAATCTTGAAAGGCAGGCACGCTGATATTAATTTGTTCATGGGACTCGAATTAAAATGCAACCTGTATAGGCCACGTAAATTATAATTTTAGGAGAAATAATTTATAAAGTAATAATATTTGGGATGTGTACTCGAGACAGGGTCAGAAATAGATACCCGAAAAGTTCCCCCCCAATTTAGGGGTGGAGAATTTAGTTCTTTTTTTTGCAAACCGTCCCCAACGGGGACTTAACGCTGGTTTTTCACTTTTATCTTGTAAACCGTTCGTCGGAAGAGAAAAAAGTATAGAAAATAAAAAATTTGTCGTTAAATTCTTCATAAAAAATGTCCTATTAACCATGTAGCTTATCCTCACCTATTTCGCGCTAACAGCGTCCGAATAGAGAGGTAGTTTGGGGCGCAGAGGTAAAAATCGATCCTATTCGAAGTTTCACAGCGAATATCTTAAAACCGATTAGTTTAACGAGAAAAATGCTCCGGGATGAATTTATAGAGCGAAATTTTCTCTATAAGATGCATATATAGCGGGTTTTAGCGCAAGTGATTTTTATTTTCCCCTTTTTTTCCACAAAGCTGTGTTTTTCAATTTAAGCTCGTTTCCACACCATCCACGAGGTAGAGCTCTTGGTGCGTTTTTTTAAGTTATTTTCTCCTGTAGGCCTATTCCACTAAAATTTTTTCCAATTTTACTCATCGACGAACTCTTCTTCGAATTCAGAATTTAAACATCCTTTCCCATGGTAATTAAAGCCCATTGTTGAGCAGCGCAATTCAACCTTAACACAGCTGCATCGTTTTCCGCGACCCTTTTTGAAGCTGCGGGATATTAGCTTTAGGGTGGAAATTGGTGCAGGTAACTCGGTGGTATAAATGGGTGCTAAAATGTTGCCTACTTTCTTCCAACCCCCATTCCGTTGGTTCCAAGTTTTCTCATCGCCAAGCATGAATTTGGAGAAATATTCTGTAAGAATGTTGACGTAATGCCCCAGATGTTGGTGTCAGTCTTGGTAGAATCCCGGCAGTACTAGATTGACCGACTAACTTTGAAGATAATGGAATGTCTCTTTTGGGGACTTTGTATACTGCTAGAGCGAATTGCCCTCCAGCACTTGTAATTTCTTTTTTCGTTGAGCTACGGTTGTTGAATATACGGACAACCTCTTCGAGATCTTTTCTTTTATTGACGCATTCCACCATTTGCAGTTTTCCTTTACCAAAGAAAGCTGAAGTGGTATCACATCCACAGAATGCGTGGACAAACAAAACTGTCTCCTTACAGCTTTTTAAAACTTCCGAGGACTGCAAGTCACGAGAACTGTAAGCTTTATTTTTTATTTTTCCCTGAGCCTCTCTTAAGAAACGGATATCTTTATCTTCAGGTGCGAGAGCGATAATCAATGCGAGAAGATCAATATCTTGTCCGACGATGACCACTGTATCGTTTTCATGAGATTCATTTAAGGCGGTTTGAACTATGTGTACGTCAGCGTCGTCTACAGCAGTAATTGTTTTGATTCCCTCGTTTTTAAATCTCCCCACCAATTGCGAAATAAACCGTTCCTTGTATGTGAGATTGTTTATCATTTTATTTTGCGTTTCAGTCAGTGGCGTGTTCTCATTGAAAATAATTTCCGGTGAAATGCGTTTCAAAAGTCGCTGCTGTCTTTCGATGCTCTTCGTATTGCAGGCATTGTCATCATATCCGTCAAACACTACAGTCACTTTTTGGCCGTAATGATTACGAATAAGGCGAATGTACGCTGCATAAACGTCGTCAACAATGAAATAGCAATCGGAAAAATGTATTGGCCACTCTCGTACAGTATTGAAAATATCATACAGAGACGATTTCTTAGTTTTTCTCATTAACCCTTTCTCATCGAAGAGAGGAAGAGGAATTGAAGCAAGCTCAAAGTTGAAACATGACTCCAAATTTTTCTCCATTCTTATTGGGATGCTCTGCCACATGTATTGTTCTAAACAATGTCTGAAATCTACAAAATAATACAATTAACCAGTATTTTACTGGAAAGTAACCTCTACGCCTGTGACTTTTACGTCAAAGGATCAGTTAGAGGGTGGTTTTGACAAATAATGAATAAGAACAAAAATATAAAAATGACGTATTTTGCTGACGTTTCGGAAAACGAATCAGGAGGGCGATTTTTGAGCGTTCGTTTCTAAAAGCGAACACTAAAGTTTGCGAATATTATTGAAATGTAATTTTTGACTCTTCGCTTTTAAACGAATATCCTTATTTTCAATCGTTTTTGAGGTAGAGGTTGACAATCACTCGCATACCATTAGCGAACCGCTCCTCCTGTCAAATGGTATAGGTTATGTTGACTTATTTTCGGTATTGGTGTGGACATAAAGTAAAAAAGTTCAGTTTTTGGAACAGTGAATGTTGAAATTATGTGACTCATCAGGAAATACAATACTAAACATTTTCTAAAATGGAAGATCTCATCTCATCTCTTTGCACTGGTCAACTTAGAAGTGGTAGATGAGGAAAATCATCCTAACAACATTCGTGTCTTCCGAGACACTTTTGTGGAATTGAGCGATAAAATGTTTATTAAAACGTTTAGAGTATCAAAAGATTTGTGTCTCTATTTGGTTGAGAGACTGCAGCCATACATAGTACCTAAAAGGACAGCCACCGAGTTGGATGTGCAAAAGGATTGCAATCTTCTTCCCTTTATTTTGATCATCAACTTTAGTGAAGTATTTTTAAATTTTTCACTTAATAAAACCAGATTTTTTTTCATAAACTCTACAAGGAGCCTTTTCTGCTTCTCGGGCATATTTGCGTTTTTTGCTGTTGCCGACGACATTGTCTGTAACAAAAATTGCACATTACAAGGATGCACGTGGACGTACAAAATTGCAAGATGATACCAAAATAAATGACAGAAATCGTGGTTATGTTACAGATCAGCTGTGAATTTACGACGTTGCCAAATGCGCCCTCCACTAATAAACGAAAGGAGCAAGAAACCGAAGCGAGGATGCTCGGAAATTGGTATTATTATTTACACTCGTTAGGAACGTCACGTTTTTAAACGAATACCTTTTTAAACGAACGTTCTCAAAAATCGCCCTCCTTTTCCTTTCTCAAAGCGTATTATAATGTTCGTGGGCTGTGTATATTAAATACACAGCTTTAAGAATATATTTGTTATATTCAGTATCCATAGATACTTACTGCTTACACAGAACTGTTGATATATCTAATTGATAGTTTTATTTTAAACAATGTTGAGTTTGTTAAGTTCTTCTTTTAACATCGGCGCCAGGTTGTGCAAACATCTACAGAACAATTCGACACGCATTTATCCTCATTCAATAGTATTATAGTCGCTTCTTTAATTTTTCTTTTCTTGCTATCTGTCTCTTTTGTTAAAATTTTTGCCGAGTCCCAGTTTATTCTATGTCCGTTTTCCCAAGCGTGTTCGCAAATCTTCGATTTCTGAATCTCATTTTTTCTAATGTAACCCTTGTGCTCACCCAATCTAACACTGAATGGTTTGGATGACTCACCCACATGTTTATTACACTCACACGGAATACTATAAATGCAGTTTTTTGAATTTTGCTCATGATTTAGCGGTTTTGTTTTTGTTAAAATAGATCTCAATGTATTGCCCGTTTGAAATATCGTCCTAATATCAAATCTATTGCCTATACGGCGTAGCTTTTCAGCTTTTCGCCATGCCATAATTTGGCAAAATTCTTACTTAATATTCTAAATCCATTATTTGGAAACACCAATTCATATATTAAAAATAGTAGACACTTTATAGAAAAGATTTATGAAAACAATATTCATGATACCCATCTGATGGTTAGTTTTGATGTAGTTAGCCTCTTTACCAATGTCCCAGTAGATAAAACTTTAGACATAGTCAAGTGTAAATTGTTGAATGATAATAATTTGGAAGCTAGAACTAAATTAAGTGTTAATAGCATAATGGAACTTCTAACATTATGTATAAAAAAGACTTACTTTCAGTTTGAAGGTGATTTCTATCAGCAAAACTTTGGTATGGCAATGGGGTCTCCATTGTCACCAGTTTTAAGTAATATATTTATGGAGGACTTTGAAACGAAACATATTCAAAATTGTATATATAAACCGGTTAGCTGGTGGAGATATGTTGACGATATATTTGCAATTTGGCCCCACGGAGTCGATTTGCTAGATAATTTTTTAGAAAATATAAATAATAAAGAACCATCTATTAAATTTACATTAAAAGTAGAAAATAGAAATGAACTACCCTTTTTAGATGTTTTAATTAAAAGAGTAAATAATATGGTTGAAACAAGCGTTTATAGAAAACCAACACACACCAACAGGTATTTGAATTTTAACTCAAATCAGTCGATGCATGTTAAAAAGGGTGTCATAAAATGCTTATATGATAGGGCCAAAATAATTTCTTCTAATGATGAAATATTAGACAATGAGAAGCGCTTTATAAAAGAGGTTCTTATAAACAATCAATATCCTGAAGCTTTTGTTGATAGAACTTTCACATATATAGAAAATAAAAATCATGTACGACCAAAAACCTGAACAACGGTACACGACGTTAATTCCTTATGTACACGGATTATCTGAAAAGCTACGCCGTATAGGCAATAGATTTGATATTAGGACGATATTTCAAACGGGCAATACATTGAGATCTATTTTAACAAAAACAAAACCGCTAAATCATGAGCAAAATTCAAAAAACTGCATTTATAGTATTCCGTGTGAGTGTAATAAACATTATGTGGGTGAGTCATCCAGACCATTCAGTGTTAGATTGGGTGAGCACAAGGGTTACATTAGAAAAAATGAGATTCAGAAATCGAAGATTTGCGAACACGATTGGGAGAACGGACATAGAATAAACTGGGACTCGGCAAAAATTTTAACAAAAGAGACAGATAGCAAGAAAAGAAAAATTAAAGAAGCGGCTATAATACTTTTGAATGAGGATAAATGCGTGTCGAATTGTTCTGTAGATGTTTGCACAACCTGGCTGCCGATGTTAAAAGAAGAACTTAACAAACTCAACATTGTTTAAAATAAAACTATCAATTAGATATATCAACAGTTCTGTGTAAGCAGTAAGTATCTATGGATACTGAATATAACAAATATATTCTTAAAGCTGTGTATTTAATATACACAGCCCACAAACATTATAATACGCTTTGAGAAAGGAAACAGATTCGTTTTCCGAAACGTCAGCAAAATACGTCATTTTTATATTTTTGTTCTTATTCATTATTTGTCAAAACCACCCTCTAACTGATCCTTTGGCGTAAAAGTCACAGGCGTAGAGGTTACTTTCCAGTAAAATACTGGTTAATTGTATTATTTTGTAGATTTCAGACATTGTTTAGAACAATACATGTGGCAGAGCATCCCAATAAGAATAGAGAAAAATTAAGAAAATGCCACAACCAACGTTTAGACAATATGACTCCAAATCTTCTTCTGAGTGAACAGTACAGATTATCCTCTGATATAATTGCGTGGAGTCGAGAAACACAGCTAAGGGGAAAATACATAAAAATAACTTGCGTCAAAACTCGCTATATATGCATCTTATAGAGAAAATTCCGCTTTATAAATTCATTCCCGAGCATTTTTCTCGTTAGTAACCGGTTTTAAGATATTCGCTATGAAACTTCGAATAGGATCGATTTTTACCTCTGCGCCCCAAACTACCCTTCTGTTCGGACGCTGTTAGCGCGAAATAGGTGAGGATAAGCTACTATTATTATGGAGAATTTAACGATAAATTTTTTATTTCCTTTACTTTTTTTTCTTCCGACGAACGGTTTACAAGATAAAAGTAAAAAACAAGCGTTAAGTCCCCGTTGGAGGTGGTTTTTTTCAAAAAAAGGACGCTCCACCCCTAAATTGGCGGGAACTTTTCGGGTATCTATTTCTAACCCTATCTAGAGAACGCATCCCAAATATTATTACTTTATAAATTATTTCTCTATTCCCTGTATTTTAATCTAATTAGCGTGTACTAGTAGGGTGTTTATAAATCTTAAAATTCCACACCTACAGTCGGGGAGCCCTCCCCGCCCTGGGGACAATGTTTTTTATAAAGTTTAAAGCCTAAGGAACAATTTAAGACATGTCCTAAAAAGAAACAAAAACTAGCTGTACTTTCAAAATGGCGGTCATATGTTAAAAAAACTGTTGCCAATGTTGTTTTTGTCAGTTAACACAAAAACTAAAAAGATGGATAAAAACTTTTTTACAAAAAACAACGTGTTCCTATACAATATTTTGATAGGAGTTACCATTTTCAAGATAAATTAAGAAAACATGGAAATTCATATATCGGTAAATCACTTAGAGGAAATAACTGTGACAATTATTGTAAGGCGTATAATATAATTTTATATTATTAACATAACAAAAAATAAAATAAACTGAAAATAATAAATAATAATATTAATAATATTATGATTTGCAGACATTTATCTCGAAAACGGTAACAATGGTATCTGGAAAATGGTAACTCGTATCCAAATATTGTATAGAAACAAAATTGTAGAAAATTTTATGCACTTTGTTTTCTGTGCAGAAAGTTTTTCTCCATCTTTTTTAGTTTTTGTGTTAAATGACAAAAACAATATTTGCAATTTTTTTTTAACGGACGCATTCTTTTTTTAAACGGACGCCATTTTGAAAGTACAGCCAGTTTTTTTTTTTTGGGGATATGTCTTAAATTGTTCCTTAGGCTTTAATCTTTATGAAAAACATTGTCCCCAAGGATCGGGAGGGTGCACGGACAGTTATGGTGGCCTCCCGTAGTATTACGTTTTATATTGAATTTTATATTTTATTTTAAGAGCTGAATCATTTATCTGGAAAATGGTAACTCCTATCCAAATATTGTATAGGAACAAAATTGTAGAAAATTTTATGCACTTTGTTTTTTGTGTAAAAAGTTTTTCTCCACCTTTTTTAGTTTTTGTGTTAAATGTCAAAAACAATATTTGCAAATTTTTTTTTTAAACGGACGCCATTTGAAAGTGCAGCCAATTTTTTTTTGAGGACATGTCTAAACATTGTCCCCAAGGATCGGAGGGGGATTTGCACGGATACTTAGGGCGGGCTCCCGTAGTACTAGATTTTCTATCCAAGTCTCTCACAACGAAAAAAAATATGAGGAAATGAATTGTTTATAGAATTTTAATAACGTAATATTTGAAATCGTCTACCTCAAAAACCTATAAGACGATAGCACATCAGTAGTGGGGGAGGAGATGGTGGTAGAGGGGTGGTAGCGGGGGTGGATGAATTAAAAAACAAATTTTGAGGCCTTAGGTTCTTTTATACACGCTAAATTATTTATTTTTTTCACCCCCTTTAATAATGGTGTGGGGGTAGTAATGGGTAATGGGTAAAATGCCGAAACTTTTTTTGAGACATTATCTTCTCTTGTATATACTAAATACCAATTTTATGGACTTTCACCTGCTTGATGTACCTATTTATCCCCATTTACCCCAATTTCAACCCTGCAACGGAATAAGATGAAAATATAATCTACGTAGTTCTAGATCTCGTTAAAATACATACGTGTACCTTTCAAGTTAATATCTTAAACGGTTCCAGAGTAATCGTGCGCACAGAAAAAGTTAGACAGATCGACAGACTGAAAAATATTTTTTTGCTCAAACTTAAAATCTCGAAGTTTCATGACATTCTAAGCCTATTTAAACAATAAAAAATTTAAAACATTTTTTTTTGACGTTACTATACTTCCACTGGATGTGGAAGTAAAATTATCAATACATATGAAGTTATTCCGAAATTTTACATATTTTTTTACCTCAAGGTACTGTACTAGTACTTTAATATGTCATCCCATATCCCGATTGTGCTGTGTGGGTATTTTATTGTCATCAATGCAGTAAAATAAAATATTAATTTAAAAACCGTATAAACATCAGTCACAGCACATTAATATTGCAATATGTATATAAATTTTTGATGTGCTTATTTAGTCGTTAAAGAACCTTGATGCAATTCCTTAGAAATGTTATGCCCTCCCAGAAACGATTTATTTACTCTTATTTCTTCCGGCGACCTAAGCCAAACTATTTACTTTTTCTCGGAAATATAATAGGCCATAAGCTATAAATATAATGGCTGGCTTCACATTACCCGCGTAATATATTTCCGTGGATGCCAGCCGGAAGGAAAACACCTGTTTTACTTTTTTTTCTAATAATCCCCGAGGGTGCATTTGCAAGACATTTCGCTTTGTAATAAATTATGCTGAAGGGGAGCGCAATGTGGAAACAAAGATACGTTCAACAAGTACCGACTTCCTTATCTCGGCGAATCCGGCAGAATGCTGAAATATGGGACACGAAAAAATGTAAGAAATTCAGTTGTCGGGATTTAGCCCAGTCGTTGAAGGTATTTACCTCCAAAAACTTGCAAAATGAATAATTTTTTTAACAATAAGTTCGTGAAAGCGAATAGAATAATATCCTGACAAGTTTTTTATGTTCTACATCGCTCGAATGCAGAACATAAAAAAAAGTGAAAAAAAATTTGTTTTTATCCATTTTTTTAAAATTTTGAAATTAAGTCAAGGTAGGAAAAAATAAAAAATATAGATGGAGATATCACGTATTTATGAACAAAAAACTGCCCTAACAAAATTTATCGCTAAAGCCACGGTATTCTCGAAAAAAAAAAAAAAGTCAAGTAACGTTATTACTCGGAGCGAGATCCATGCGCGCGCGCGCGCTTGAATATGCATGACTGTGGCACCGACGCGACGCACTGAATTACCATGCCAGCCCCTTTTTCTGGGGCAGGGGCGTACGGCAGGCCCCCAAAGGTGTAAGAAATATGAAAGTCATAGGTTTACGCATGGGGGTTAGAGGTATTTCTTAATTTACTCCCAAAAATCATGAATCCAGACTCTCATTCATTTTGGGTGGTACAAGGAAGCGTTACGCTCGCCCAAAGGACCCCGCGCAAACATTATGGGCTTGAGTTCCCGGTCGATTCGTATGAATTTTTGATATGTTGTACTTGACACCCTCCTGATCAAAAGTGTTCATAGGCCAAAGTCCGGAAATGAACAGTTTTCGAGATATCAAGTACGCAAGGTCTCAAAAAATGGGATATTTCCATGAACCTCAAGATGGAAAAAAGTGCTCTGACCTGGAGGTCAGACCATGTTCTCCTTATGTTTTCAGGTTCACTGAATCCAAATCCGGGGTCCATTAAGCCCCATCACGTCAGAATCGAGGGTATTTGAAGGTCAAATTCAGTCAAGTCAGATGAAATCATCGGATTCAAAATCCAGGACCCGAAGGTCTGGTCATCCCCTTGTCAGTATTCTTTTCCCCCTTTTCGAGTTTCCTTTATTTTTGTTTATTACTGCTATTTTTGACAAGAACTGTCAAAAGCCACCTAAAACACTGTTGATGGGCAATGAAGGAAAGGAAGAAAACGGTCAATACCAACACCGCGAAGGCATTTTCGGGTACCCCAGTCAAGAAACGATGCTTCTGCTCTCGCAAACGAATTTGTTTATTCGATTGCTCCTAACAAGAAGTGAATAATAATGCGTTTAATCCCAAAGCGCCCCTCGTTCGCATAACTCACCGCAATGTATATAAATGTGTATGTTATGAGTTGGCCTAGAACCACCAAGTACGCGACGAACAAAAGCGTTGCTAGGCAGTTTTATTAGTTTGTTCACAAGTTTGTTGACCTTGAAGATCAGTTTCAAGGCCAGTAATCGAATAACCCAAATCAAATAACAGACCTAACATACGATACTCCACCTGAACAGAATTTTCCGCTTATTCTGAAGCCAATGTCAAAAGATGTGTTTCCATTAAAAAGAAGGTAAATTGTCCCTAACCCCCTTTGAACCATACAACTTTTGCAAAGGTCATATCTCGCTACCATACACCGTGGTTATGAGGGCTACTGTCTGCTGTTTTGTGTCCCCCGGGTCTCGTGATTATTGGCTCTCCGATCTTTTGTGTTAGTTTATGTGGTTGTGGTGTCGGCTATCTGTCTGCGGTGTGAGGTTGTACACTTGTGGAGTTAATAAAATATCAGATTTTGACGGCCTCTTCTGAATTTGACCTTCAAATGCCCTCGACCTGACGTGATGGGGTTTGACGGATCCCGGATTTGGATTCAGCAGCCCCAAAAATATGTATATGAATTTTTTCAGATTTTTTGACGGTATTTTCTCAATTTGACCTTCAAATGCCCTTGACCCTGACGTGATAGGGCTTAACGGACCCCGGGTTTGGATTCAGCTACCCTAAAAACATAAAGAGAACATAGTCTGACCTCCAGGTCAGAGCACTTTTTTCCATCTTGGGGTTCATGGAAATGGGTGCATTTTATCGCGTTTAAACAAGTACACCTTTTCTTTAGGAAACTAAATTGCGTTTCGATTATAGTAGAAGACGATGTCCAAAACCTAACCTCAAAAAAGTTACGGCTTAAAGTGTCACGTAAAAGTCCTCTAACTAGCGCCATCTATAAAATATGGCATCGGTAATAGCACCATTGTAATTAACGACCTGAAAAACATGTTGTTACCAACTTTGAAGTAGATACGTATAATAGTCTCTAAGATAGAGACAAATTACGAATACAATGTTTTTACTTTGCCACCCTATATCTTGAAAACGAAAAGAGTTAGACCACTACTTTTTGAGTTAAATCGACTTGTTTTGATGTCAATAATCTATGGCTAAGCGTTGTCCCAATCTTTTCGAAACACCCTATATATTGGTTACCCATATAATCCGATGAATATTGTAAATTTATGACTGGCAATCAGTTACTTGGTAAGTATGAACCTTCTCATTGCGAAAATACGTGCACTATCTTTGACAAGTGGTACAAGGACCAGCTAGAGAGGGTTGAAACGTCTAATCGCCTGATTCCACTATAATTATTTATTTTCATTCTAATAAAGTTTGTTTTTTTCTGATTAGTTTCTCTTCTCGTTTTAATTATTTATTCTCTCTTTAATAACCCTCTCGTACATGTGACGCACACGCGCGCACACAAGTTTCTGATTGAATTACACGGTTAACCAAACCAGTACATGCGTTAGGAAGCTACGATATGCCGTCAATTATCGTGATGCTCGCACCACTTTTCAAAGATGGCGAATGTCTTTTCGCACTCAGGAGGTTCATACTTACCAGATTCCTGATTGCCATTCATGAACTTACCGTTTTTTTATCTGACTTTTTTCAAATTTGGGCGAGCGTAGCTCTTTCTTGTACCGCCCAAAATGAATGGGAGTCTGGATTCATGAAATTCAGAAATCCCTCCAACCCCCATGCGTAAACCTATGACTTATTTGTGACTTTTTTTTTACTTTTACAAGTCATATTTCTTACACCTTTGGGGGTCTGCCGTACGCCCCTGCCCCCAAAAAAAGGGCTGGCTTGGTTATTTTTGTGTTCTACTGCCCCAAATTAATAACAATTCACACATTTTGGGAGTAGACCTATGACACCCGATTAGTGGTCGGCGGACTCCTGGTCCAGAATATTGATAGTGTCAGTTACTAAGTTTGTTTTCCCACCCCGTATATACCCGAGAATAGTTTTATTACAAGAAATAAGAGGAAATATTGCCAACATAACGAAATATAAAGCGTAACAACTTTCTGGATGACCTACAATAACGAAATTATTATGACTTTGCAATAGATTTTATAACAAAATTAAATTGTTTTATTGCGCCCCCGGCAATTAACTCTCTACCCTACGTTATTATCCATCTATTATTTGTAATACTTGTTTCCAGTAAATAATGAGAACAATGCCTTATTGTATACGCGGGCGCGGTATTTTTTTGACAATTGTGCGTGGGTGTTTGTTACAAAAGAACTTATTTATATTTTATCAATTATTCGCTAAATCAAATGAAAATACCTGGTGGTTCGGAAGTAATGGTCCATAGAGCATCAGTGGATTTTTAATTTTCTCACATAACTTTTGAAATGTCGGCGCATACTACGTTAATATTCCTCGTAATAAATTATTGTTAAAATGCGATTATATTTCACAATTTTCTCCTTCAACAATTACATAAACACGGGTAGTTTGGTCTCTTGAACGATTGAGTCACAATGTTTAAAGTAAACTTTTTCCACTTATCCCTTCACAGACCCTTACTAGTCGAACCGTCGGATATCACTTCGTTTTCGTGTGTCTTGCGAGTTAGACGTGTATCAATACACATACGTTGTATTACTGTTACCCCAATTCAGTCACATGATTCATTTGTTTGTGTATTTATGGTAAACATTTCTACAGAAAATAAATTCCTAGTTACAGATATTTGTGTAAAGTAAAATAATAAAATAAAATATGCGTGAGTGGTAGTATAAGTGCAAGGAAAAGTGGAACTATTGTTTATTTTAAAATACATTAGAACCTATCTGTAAAAGGAAATAATAAAAATATTAATAATATAATAAGCTTCAATGTACTGTATGAAAAATGTAACACGAATCGCCTAAGTTAATAGAATGGGGGAATCTGATATAAACAGTTAAATAAAACAAATAAAAAATTGGAAATCTGTCTGAAGAGACACATTTATATATGTATATAAAGGCATCATACACTAATACCAAGGAAAATGTGGTAGCAGACAGAGAATTCAAATCTATAAAAATGCAGATTGAATGACAGTAAGTACCTACTTTTACTGTAAACTGGAGTACAGAAAATTTGTACGCATTACCACCATTTTTCATAGTAACAAATATTATAAAGTAAATTGTCACAGATAAAACAGACGATATTTTGATTGCTCCTTTTTGAGAATGGCAAACTTAGTACCCGATGTTCACAAAAATTTTGAAAACCAATTTCTTTTCTTATAAAAAGGAAGATTACAAAAGTGTGCGCTGAAGCAATCTAAGACAGTATTCTTCTTACCTAAGCAAATGGCGAGACTACTGTAATGTTTTGCAAAATGATGCTTGTATCTACAAACCAGATGTAACAATTACATTTTCTAAAATTCAATTTGTTGTAGGAGATAGTCTTTTGCATCAGTACACTCTTGCAGCTCTACGTCAGCCTTGGTAATAAAATATATGATAGTTAAATGTATGTTTGTTAAATCCCAATGTTTGTATTTACACTTTATGTGTTATATGACGTATATGTACATTTTCTATTTTTAATTTAAATATTGATCTGTGCAAATACCATTTTGTATGTAGCACCAATTGGTTTGACAAATTTCGCGAAATACAACAAAAAAAGGTGCTATATACATAAAAAATATAAAACTTAATAATAAAAAAAATAAAATAAATAAAATAAAACTATAATAAAAGGTCAAGTGCCCCAAAATACAGAAATACCTGCAATCCAAATGCAGTATTACCAAGGAAAATTGTATCCTCGACAGTCTCTCAGTTTATTCAAACTTTCACTTAAAGTTGGTTACTTTCTAGCCTTAGACTCTGGACACAGAATGTAGATTTTATCAAAAAATCAACATCAATAATATTAAAGTAGCTCAAAAAAAAATAATAATAAAGTAATGTACTAAAAACTTCCAAACTTTCAATATCGACAAATCCAAAATTCAACAGCTTCTGATACGCCTACATTTCTGAAATAATCAAGAATCATCTCTGGTTATTGTTCTAAAATTTCACTTGGTATATAAACGAGACATTAGCCCTGAAGGTGAAACTAATATAAAAAGTCACACAAAGCAGCAACTGCTCAAACGACAAGTAGACGGGTCAAACAATACAATTTATAATAGACTTGTGAAGCCAGTAAGAAGCCTCATTGAAGGAATGATTAGAGGTTCCAATATGGGCTTACATAATGACATAAGTTTCGGATAGACTTATTGCTACTGTCGAATAATACACAGTATATACACAATTCTGTCGAATAATACACAGTAGAAGTTTATTTTGCATTACTAGTATTATTTATAATAAAAATCATTAAAATGTTGCCCTTTACAAATTGTTAATATTAACTACTGTAATTGATTTTTGTATCGTTTTAGAGTCTATTACTAAAGAACTCAAATATCTGAAAATTTTTCACATAATTAATACACTTGATAAAATAGATCGTTTCTTAAAACATCTACTCGTGTTTATGTAATTGTTGAAGGAGAAAATTGTGGAATATAATTGAAAAATTAATCGACTTACCTGAAGATTAATTTAAATTATATGAACAATTTTCTCCAAAACAATTACATCATACACATTGCGTATGAAAAATTTCAAAAGTTATTCGAGAATATTAAAAATATAATAGCGACTTTAATACTCTGTATATCTACTAAGGTAAGTTTAGCTAAATCACAATATTTTAATATCAGAAATCTACTGTTGCTTTATGGATCGTTACTTACTGACCACCCTGTATAAACAAGATAAACTCTGAAAACCAATTTACACTGAACAAACTATGAAAAATAATAAGCGTCGAAAGTGACATCAGCTCTTGACCCGTGAAGATCAGAGGGCATGAAATTGACCAGTGAATATTACTCCTGCGGTCGCCACGCCGGCGTTTGAACCCCAATTTTTCAGCCGAAATCAAAGGGCCAACGACACTGCCAAGTATGCACTAGAGTTTTATATATTATATTCCGGTCCGCTCTCGAAGAAAATCTGATATGAAACTTTTAGGAAATTGGATTGATGTAAATTTGATTGCAGGACAAAAGAAATGCTAAACAAATCAAAACAAAGTTGTTTTGGTAGGCAAGGTCGCTTTGTTTTCTTTTATGGTCCATAACCACTTTCACTGCTTACGCAGTGTAATGTTCTTTTTTTTTTCATTCATAAAAAATGTGTAAAACTTAATGTAGGTGATACATGCTCGACAATCTAGAAACAACAAGTATTGGGTTCGGTTTAAGTGTGTATTATACCAATATAATACAAGAATTGCAATTATAGACTGAGCCAGTGAAAGCTATTAAATATATTAAGAGTAAGCAAGATGATTAGATCATTAGGGAATTAGGAGCAATGCACCTAATTAGTCCAATCAATGAATGCCCAAAGGGGATTGTAGAGAACATTGAGGGGGGGAGAATTTTCCTCATCAGGAATGTGTTGGGAGTAGTTAGGAGGTACACATATTAAAAGTCCCCGCACCTACCCCCGCCGTTTCAGGGGGGAGGGGGCTGGAAAGGTCCCTTTTTTCGATTCTTCGCGAAAAAAGGTAATCTATGCAATTAAACATAACTAAATTTCATACAAGAATATCTGTATTCATTTTCTTCCTATGTGCTATAGTTTCCGAGATATTCGCCAGTGAAAGTCGATAAATAATAAATTAATTAATTATGTATATGGAATTTTTCTATCAAACCACTTTATCGTGGTCTGCTAATAAATCACAGTCAACACTCGATGTATTTACTAACGTAATATTTTGAGTCACTTAAAATGAAGACACCCTTATAACTTTCTTATCTTGTTTCCGATTTAAATCAAATTGTACTCAAGTGTAGAACAAATTAGTATCTACTTATGACCAGAAAAACATTCGCCTGCTACAAAGGCAAAGCCACCTGCGGTACCAGAATATGCGGAAAAAATTAAAAATCACGTGGGTCTTGACAAATTTCACTATAAATTGAGGAAACTGAGGATCCCCTTTGCCAGATGAGCTTATGTATGAGAAATCCCTCGTCAATAACCAAATCAAATTTTGGAGTATGTATGTTTTTGGCGCCGATCCGATGCATTTTTTTTAGAATTTTTAACATTCAAAGTGTTTTTATTTTTTCTGTATATTTTGGTACCGCAGGTGGCTTTGCCTTTGTAGCAGGCGAATGTTTTTCTGGTCATAAGAGTAGATCCTGATTTGTTCTATACTTGATTCAAATCGGAAACAAAATAAAAGTTATAAAGGCGTCTTCCTTTTAAGTGAGTCACACTATATATTTAAGGAAATGTATAGATTTCGACAAAATATTACTTTAGTAAATACGTCGAGTGTTGTAAAATAAAGATTGTTTTGTGACTGTGATTTATTAGCAGACCACAGTAAACGGGTTTGATAGAAAAATTCCATGTACCTAATTAATTAATTTATTAATTATCGATTTTCACTGGCGAATATCTCGGAAACTATAAGACATAGGAACAAAATGAATATAAACATTCTTGTAGGAAATTTAATTATGTTTAATTTTGCATAGATTACCTTTTCCCGTACGCTGCACAGTGGGCCAGAATCCGAAAAAGCTGGCCATAATTAAAAAAAATAGAGTAATGATTTTGAAAATTTTCATTTTTTATAATTTGCTAACAGTTTTTTCAAAAACAATATGGCGTCTCCAATATGGCGACAAAAATTTAAAGAAAGTTAACCATTTCAATTGAAAATTGGTACTCATGGGTTTTCGAGACCGCTGATTACGAATTTGGTAATAGTTTTTTCAAACGCAAAATGGCGGCTCCATTTCATTTGGAAATTGGTATTCGGGGGTTTTCTAGGTCGCTGATTACGAATTTTAATTCAAATTTAAATAATTTAATTAATCAATTGATTTAAATTCAATTTTACATACTTTTAGGCTGTTTCTAAATTCCAACCAAAAAACAAATAATTTTTCAATAATTATTTTTAACAGTAATTTTTTCAAAAATTGTTTATAACACTTAAATATTATAAATGGTCACGTTTAAATAGAATTTTTAAATAGATATATGCTAAGACATCACTATAAACCAAAGTTAACAAGACGCTGTATTTTGCACCGTGTCAGAAAAACGACCACAAAAACAAGAGTGGCATCTAAAGGCAGCTAATTTTTACATATTTCATTACATGAATGTTCAACGAACAACTGAAAAAAATCCCATTGAACGAGTGTGAACGAGTGATAAACTTTTTTTTTAATAAAGAAGCAAATGTTTTCTATATTCTATGAAAAAGTCACCTCCTATTGAATGTTAATAAATATTTACAAATTAATAATTACGAAATTTCACCTCCGACATTTAATTATATATATCGTGTGGAGGAGAATCCTTTTTAATGTATTATAATGTCACTATTTTCTAAATTTTTACCGTACTTTCTGTTGACTACAACAACACGCGTGAAACAAATGGCTCGGTGCGCTTCGTATGATGGTCACATTCAGAATGAAGTTACACAGAGCTCAAGGGATGCCGGCTCCTTGGGACCGGTTTATATTATACCTGGAGTCACCTACTAAACGTACTGGGACAAAAAGTCCTAAATTCGAAACTCGATTTTTCGATTTTTGGCCAGTTTTTTCGGATTCTGGTTCACTGTGCGACACATTGTTTCCGAGCTATAAGCGAAGAATCAAAAAAGGGACCTTTCCACCCCCCTCGTCACCTGAAGCGGCGGGGCTAGGGGCGGAGACTTTTAGAATGTTTACCTCCTAACTACCCTCAACACATTCCTGAGAGGAAAATTCTCTTTCCCTCCATGTCCTCTACAACTCTTTCGTTGACTGGACTAAACGAAGAAAGGAAGCTTTTCTGAATTCCACTACTAGGCTGACAATAGTCAATTATATTTATCCTTTGATCCTAAAACAAATATATTTTACGTAATTGGCTAATGAAGAAAATATAATGCTACAAAAAAACTGCAAGATGCTCAAAAAATACACTCATATCTAAACTACCAGTGAAAACTCGAAAAATTCAGATATAATTCGTCAATTTTCCTGATTATGCCAAATTAATAATTAGTATTAATAATGCCGGAACAAAGAGGCAGACATTTTTCTTTAATTCAAGAAACTCTTTCAAACTTTGAGCTGCTTTAATTTTTAAAAACCATGGAACAAAATCTTTATGCAGAAGTTTGTAAAATTTTATAATTTACAATGTTGATAACTAATTACTACGTAGGAGCAACGGGGGGCAGAGATAATTGCAAAAATCCGCAGCGAAGCATACATTTTGACCAATCTGACGCCTGTAAATCATAAAATATTGTGACACCTCAGAAACATTTATGAGCGCTCCCTCTAAGTTCAAAAGGTAGAGAGTGAACAAAGAACAATTCAGTTGGTTGGTTCGGCTGTCGGCCCAGAGATTGCGCGCAGTGTCATAATCTGGCCTTCTAGAAACCTGTAGAGAGCTGGTGACATTATACAGACTATTCTGGTCCTCCATTTCTGGGTATATAAAGGCATGGAGAAGTTCAGAACAGACAGTCTAGTTTGAGTTTAGTTGATGTACAGTTCAGATATTGAGTATATACCTGACTGTATTGGATCCACAGTTAATTAAGTCAAAAACTACAGATATAAATGAGTTTTTCCACTTAATCGAGCATACGCAAATACTACTTAACAATAACAGTTTCATGGAGGTGGTAGTAGGCGAGGAGAGCTTGAATGAAGTTAGATAGTGGCGCAAAATATACACTGATATGTTCTCTTGCCATGTCAACAACATAATATAGTCCATTAACTCGTTTCATTTTACGATTAAATGCCACGTTTTCGAATTCCTGTCCCATTGTGCGTCGCGTCGGAATGTTTCTGAGTTCAAATAATGCAGTATAACAAATGATTAAAAAAAGTTTTTAATTGAAATTAGTTATTTGTGGGTTCTGAAGTTTTGAAGATTTTTTGGCTTCATCGACTCGACTAAGCGTGTAATTCTAGCAGCTTCATTGATAATAATTTGTGTTATTAGTCCATATGTGCTAAAACATTTTGAGAGCGGATTATTTCAATTAAAAAGGATAATATTTACATCTCTTAAGATAACGACATGTTCAACTGTTGGAGCATAAGAATTAATTTATTGCAGGATTGAAGGAAAAGGCTTAGGCTGTCACTAAACGATCACACGATCACTCTGTACATATGTTGTTATTTCAGTTATTTACGGTTACCATGAACCACAAAGTCATGTATGAAATATTTGCAATTAATGATACACAACATTGCTTTGGAATTATGCCAGATACAATATTGTATTCACATGCAGAATTAAGTTCAGCTCAAACGGGGAATGCCGATATTAATCGCACAGCGATCAATGTATTATCTTGTAAATAATATTTACAGCGAACTAATGGTGGTTTCTCTTAACTGATTGTGTGTGATTATATTTTCTGAGTTTGCGGTAGAAAACATAACTTCGACTTTGGAAACAATCTATATACAGTGTGTGCTATTTAATAACGCAACACCCCGTTATTTTGAAATGCGTTGGTCGATTTAATTTTTTTTTTTTGATATATAGTGCTAGATGAGCTTTATTTGACTGTTTTGAAAAATTTGTAATTTTCATATTTTCAAGGCCTATTAAACTCCTCCCTACTAAACTCCTCGAAATTTCGAGATCGACTATTAGGCAATTTTTTATCGGCAAATTGGATAGCGTATTCGATTCACAGTTGTCTCAAATACCTCTAACAAAATTTTACCTCGATACCTCAAATAGGGTGTTTGTTATTCAATAGCCAAATTTAAAATTTCTCACTTTTTGACTGGCCCTGTATAAAGGTCGGTTAGATTTACTAAAAAGGTAAAGTAGTCATTCGACTTAAAGAACATCAGACACTAAATGAGGAAGAAAAAAAACGAGGCAGATAGTTCATTGAACTATGACATTAGTATGGTATAAATATAGGATACGTTGTTAGATTTACTTCAGTTATAATCATCACATGATTGGCGAAATGCGCATAGATTATGGCATTCAAAAGTTACGAGCCATATTCACACTGTTACTAATACAATGTATAAAGAAAATTTGCTTTCTATTAAACAAGGTACTTAGAAACACTTAAGCCAAACTTACATATTACACAGCAAGATGATTACAGCTGGCATATTGGTGTATTTCGTCCAATCTTCCTATATATATATATATTTATTTCTTCGATTGGGCTAATATATCTATTTCTTCAGGATCTTCTTAGACTTTCTCTTTCTCCATAATAATGTCCATATATCCATATTTGATCGTACAATCATAGTCGTGTATCGTAATTAGAACGGTATTTATTCTCATTCTTCTTCGAATGGTCCTGTTTCTCACTGTATCTTGTTAGCCTACAGCATGACCTTTAAAAATTCATTTCTACTGCCTTGACTGTTCGGATCGTGGATAAGAGATATTGAATTGAGAGTGCGATTATCAGCAGAGCTTGATTAGATCTTATCCATCCGACTCAGTAACTCAGTGTCTACGTTGCTAGACTTGAGATCCTGACTAAGATGTGGATGTTTACTGGCGTTTTTAATGTTACCGACACGGTAGCAGTGGGTTAGACCGAGATTAAGTGAGTCGCTAATTACTGCTGTTATCTCTCTTGAGTTTGAATATCAGCTGCAGCAGATGGCAATATCACAAGAGATGGTTGTCATGTAGCATGTTAGTAGTCTGTTGTGTGCGTATGTCCTGGTTGAGTAATGGAATAGCAGATAAACTCCACCAGAACGCGGACGTTGTCATAAAGAAAGCGTTGAAATAAAATAACATTAGACAGTACAGAAGACAAGTCATTAATACAAAGAAAGAGAAGAACGGGATCTAGGACAGATCCTTGGGGGAGTTTGTTTTGAATATGTGTAACTTATACGTCCACGTTATTAGTTAGAACGATTTGAAGACAGGGGAACTGAACTCAACATTAATTAAGACACCTTGCAGGTCCTATAAAACAACGATTCCACAACTCCACATTTGGCGCCCAACACGTGGAACAGCCATAAATTATTTAATCACGTAAAACGTAATTAAACTGTTTTCAGTGTGCTTACCCTGGCTCAGCTGTATTACACTTAACCCAAATTGCTAGTACTAATCGAGACAATTTATAATTAAAATTATTGTTAAAGCCGGCAAGAATGTTTTCCACTTGATGCTCCTATTCGTGAAGTGAGTTTCCTGGTTACTTGTAATTACACATCTAATGAAAACAAACTATTTCCTAATCCGATGGTAAGGACCTATTCCCGTTACATTCAAGAATTCCATATAAGCCGGGAATTGCGAATATAAGGGATAACGCAGAATTACTGATGTGATGTATCAGCTCAAATAGTTTAGTGGTAGGGACACAAGCTTTCAGTTAAAAATTATAATAAATTTAGAACATCAACATTCATTTATAAATCACTAAATATTTTGCTATCAACATATTTATCTCAAAATATTCAATTTTAGAAGGGACATACATGGGCTTATATTTTTTTAGGGAGGACAGGGGATAGGTGTTCAAACAACTTAACACTTATTTAAATGCTTAAAAAAATTTACTCAGCTCGTAAAAAACAATAAAATTCCTAATTTGTTAGGGTGGGTGCAAGTAATATTGTATGGGCCCATAGCCTACCCTGGCTCCACCGTAGTTCCGTGTCTGGGTTTACAAAAAAATTAAAGAACAGTTGCTAACATAAAATAATTCTTTTAATTTTGTGATATAATTATTTCATTCATTTATAAATTACTAAATAATTTTCTACCAAAGTATTTATCTGAAAATATTCAATTTAGAACGGACACTCATAGTTTCAGCACGAGATAGAATACATATGGGATATATCCTACTTTACTGATGAGAACAAAAAAGAATATGTATGATAAAAGTAAGACAGACAATAATAGTCCTGAGTTGTTTGTTAGAGGATCATTAAATTTAAATGTGTTTACTAAAAGTTAGAAAAACACTTGCTGACATAAAATAGTAATTCTTCTTTTAACTGAATGCTATAGATATTTGAGTCATTCTACTGATATACATGGGCAGTTCTCCAATTTCATCAATACAATTTTATAAAGAATGCAATATGAAGGAAGAACGAAGAAAATATTCAGTACCGTTTTTAAACAATATAAACAAAAGTGGCTCCAAGTCAGATCCTTGTGAAATGCCAAGTAAGGTTTAACATTACTAAAAGCTTGGGTTGTATTGTTGACGGAAACACATTGTTTTCATCTGTTGTGTGTGATTTTAATAGAGCTAGAGGTAAACGTCTTATATCATAATACGATAGCTTTGTTTACATCAGATTGTGAGGAACACAGTCGAAAGCTTTCGACAGATCACATGTAATAGGTACTTACCGTAAGTATAAATCGTTTAGTTTAGGTGATATTAAAAAAAAAATGTTTTTATATATTTTTTTGTATAGTTCGTTAAATATTAGTCCTATAATTCAGTTAAAATAGACAAAAAAAATTCCTAAACCTCGGAAAAATTCCGATGGTATTTATACAGACCTTTCTCATCAAATAAATGAAAATACTTCCACTGGATGTGGAAGTAATATCAATAGTCTTCATTGATCCGGTCGAGCTAAACATTTTATTCAAGGTCAAAGGTGCAAAAAATCGGTTTTTCAAAAATATCTTAACGGTGAGTTTTTATAATAACTGGTTGCGGTACTATGTCTGCATTTTTCAAAAGAGGTAAAATAAAAGTATTTAAATTAATAGAAAAATGTCTGATAGCTTTGCTGACTGAATTTATGGGAGTTAGTGTTGTCTGCTTTCACCAAAGCAGACAGACTTCATACAGTTGGCGCATAATAATTACTATATGTTTGGATGTGCCCATTCCAATGAGCAAAATGCATAATTTTTTTTGACATCACAGAATAATAGATCGCTAAAAAACGTTATTTCCCCATAATTTTTATTTTTTTTATACGAATAATTGTTTAGTTTCGCTGAGAATTTAGACGCGTTCAAACGAAGCAAGTTCCCCGCCATTTGTGTGTGACGTCATCGGGCATTAAGCATTAGCAATTAGTACATTGGTTTATTAGTACTATTTTCAACAGATATTTAATCTATGTACTTAGTGGTGGCAAAGTATTTAATATAAAAAAGGTATATAATCTGAAAATCCGACGAAAATCATAGTTAATGTTGATAAAAATATTAAAATATTGCATGATGTTTACATATTTAAATCTAACTGTAGTAAAAGGATAAAAGGGAGCGTAAACAAATTTATTGTTAAGAACAACGAATGATGCATCCTTGTCGCTTTTCCACCTCTAATTTCTGCACTGATATAATCGGTATTATTAGCGAAAAAAAGTGCTAATCATGAACATGTCGATTTTCGGCAAATTGTCACTTTAAGCTTGTACAATAGGGTGGTCCAAAAATGACTTAATTTAATTTTTTGTTTCCAAATCCGAAAAAAGTAATTACTAATTTTTTGGTTTTTCAAAATTTTGATTTTAAATGGGGCCTATGGAAGTTCCCCATTTAAATTGCATGGGAAAAAAATCACTTTTTGGGATTTTTTGAATAATTGTTTAGGGTTAGGGAAAATCTTGCATTAAACTTGGAGAGGACTATCCAACGAAGAATTTGATGTATATACATATGAGTTTGTCTCCCCTAACATACCTCCACGGTGCACCGAAATCTACCCTTAAATCAAAAAATGTATATTCTTCAGGTAGTTTTCGGGGCACCGTGGAGGTGTGTTAGAGGCGACAAACCCATATTGTATATACATCAAATTCTTTTTTCGTTTATGGTCACGTGGTTTTGTTCCAATAAAATTTGAATTTTAAAATGATTTTTATTACAAAATAACTCTTTTTTATAGTTTCGTTTTATTATATACTCGGCTTATATAATATGTAACATGTATAATGAAAAAATGATAAATTAACGCATTTTTAAAATTCATGCATCTTGCAAAATAAATTTTTGCAAATTTTGACTGGAGGAATTGTTGAGGAATTTAGTAGTGAACAGAAAAGGTCTATTTTCGTCGTAACATCAACGTTTGAACTATTCGCAAAAATTGAACTTATGATGATGTAAAACCAGTATGCTTTCCTTCCTCAAGACTGTCAATTAAACCACCCACCGCCCTTTGTGCAGCTTGAATGACTTCAACGATTGAAATTTAATTTTCACTTATTTAACATTAAATAAAAATGTGATTTATATATGCGTTCTTGTCTATTTTGAATAAAACAAATTAAAGTTATAAAGAAACACTGGAGACAAATTGTATTACCTGCATGCCTCGTTTGTGTGTATTTATTTTATTTCCTATAATAAATAAAAGACGTGTAGAATTTAACCTCTGAATTAACTTGCCTCGATTATAAATTACATTCCACTAAAATACATCATATTACGTGCGATGTCTTAAAATAATTACGATAAATTACAGCCGGTCGATATATTACATGTAATAGAGCTACAGCGTACAACATTGAAAAATTATTAATTAAGATTGGACGCAGTTTCCACCGAAAGATCCACCATTATTTACCTATAAAATACTACATCCTCCTACACCACGCGAAAATGTTTACCATAGTTTCTGATAGCCCAGCTCGTCGGTCGATAAAATATTGTGCCGCCAGACTTTATAAGATCTCAGAAAAACAAATATTTTATATATATTTCTATATATTTGTGAGTTTCTTCGCATGAGTAACAGCTCATTCGTTCTAGGATTTATGCCCAGGGCAAATATGAGTTGCTTGTATTGTTTTAGATGGTTTTATTTAACCACTAAATAATATTCGGTAATTCCAACCCATTCCTCTAGATATATATTTTATAAATGTGAAATTCACGTGCAGCATATACTGATATTGAAATAACTACTTTACACATAATTTAACATACTGAGTAGCATAAAAGTATGGGAACATAGAACAAAATACAATAATAAATAAAATACAATACAATAACATATAATAATAACAAAATAATTAAAAAGATAATATTTAGTAATATTGTATTGTAATATTTAGACAAATAATATAATGCTACAAGTAAACTAGAGTAACCCACAAAAATAAAATTGGCTCGTGGGCTTACAATATTTAAACTAACACGTGTAATTAATTAAATGCAGCAGGATAACTTGTAGTAGAGTGCTCGGTGCCCAGATATACGCATAAAAATAAGTTCTGTGGGGGTTTCGTTGTTACAAGCTGAATTTGATATAAAATTAATGATGATATACTGATGTTTAAAAATCTCAAAGCCGTCAAAAATTTTCCTACTCAAAAGGTCATTATAATCAAAAAACGAGTTATTTCTTAGTGAATTAGGTGTTTTGATATTTCTACTTTTGAGTAATAGCAAATTCTTTTAACCATGAATAGAACTAGTCTAAATAAGTAGATTTTCGAACAGACCCACCTCGAGAAATCATGCCTGCCCCCCTCAAAGGGGCTGCCTGTATCTGCTTATATATACATTTTTTTTTCTCAAAAACGGTAGGAGCTAGAGGTATGATCTTGGCGCCATTCGATAGAGTATAAAATTTTGCATAAGACCCTCCATTTGCTTTTTGCTATTTTCTGTTTTTTAAGGCCCCACAGCAAAAAAAAAGGGTAAGGAGCCTTGCAACAACGACACATGTTTGGCTATACCTCTAAAACGGCCCAATAAATCAAAATTCTACAAGGTATAAAACATAAAGACCATTATTTTTTCTATCGATTGGAATATTATTTGTATATGTTATTTGTTTATATAAAGCCGTCAGTGGCGTACAAAGAGAAAGATGCACATGTGTATAATGAATTTATTTAAAATAATTTATTATTGTTGTTAAAAACAATAATAATGTAATAATTTTGAACAGGTACAATCAGTACAATAATAAATTATTTTAAATAAATTCATTATGCACATGTGCATCTTTCTCCTTGTACGCCACTGACGGCTTTATATAAACAAATAACATATACAAATATATACCAATCGATAGAAAAAATAATGGTCTTTATTTTTTATATCTTGTAGAATTTTGATTTATTGGGCCGTTTTAGAGGTATAGCCAAACATGTGTCGTTGTTGGAAGGCTCCTCACCCTTTTTTTGCTGTGGGGCCTTAAAAAAAAGAAAACAGCAAAAAGCAAATGGAAGGTCCTATGCAAAATTTCATACTCTATCGAATAGCTCCTACTGTTTTTGAGAAAAAAAATATATAGGCAGATACAGGCAGCCTCTTCGAGGGGGGGCAGGGGGAACAGGCATGATTTCTCGAGGTGGGTCTGTTCGAAAATCTACTTATTTTGACTAGGTCTATTCATGGTTAAAAGGATTTGCTATTACTCAAAAGTAGAAATATCAAAACACCTAATTCACTAAGAAATAACTCGTTCTTTGATTATAATGACCTTTTGAGTAGGACATTTTTTGACGGCTTTGAGATTTTGAAACATCAGTATATCATCATTAATTTTATATCAAATTCAGCTTGTAACAACGAAACCTCCACGGAAGTCACAATAAGCGTATTAATGCACTCTACTAAATACGAATCCTAGAAAAAAACTTTGAATACAAAAGTTGTAGGAAATTCCCTGGCTATTTGACGGCGACTTGGGTTTGACCTTGACGTGACCTTCAAGGTCATTTGAAGGTCAAGTCGTTTTTTTTTTAATGGAACCCTCTACTTTTAACCCCGGAAATGAAACAAGCGGAAAAATTTTACGTTCGGATATGACCTTCAGAGGTCAATTTTGAAATGCCGCAGGTCATATCAGAACGTAAAATTTTCCGCTCGTTTCATTTCCGGGGTTTAAACTAGGGGGTTCCATTTAAAAAACCGACTTGACTTTCAAATGACCTTGAAGATCGTGGTCAAGTTCAAATCCAAGGTCACCTTCAGATATCCAGGGAAATTTCCTACAACTTTTGTATTTAAAGTTTTTGTTTAGGATTCGTATTTTTCAAGTTATGTTTTTCAAGTTGTTCCCATACTTTTATGCTACCCTGACATGGTTATTAGATGATAATTTATCACCGAATAGAACACCCAAATCAATATTTTCTTCAACTCTTTCCAAATGTACATTACCTATTCAATATTGAAATTGTATTACTCGTTTATTACGTGTATAGATTGTGATCTTACATTTTTGTATAATAACTGGTAAACAGTTATTAATTAATCACGCGAATTTTTTTTTATGCACTAATGTACAATTCATAGGATTATGAATAATTTTTAACATTTTATGTCATCAATGAATAGTATTTTACAGTTTTTCACTGACTCGACAATATCATTTATAAATAATAAAAAGAGAGGCCCCAGGTGTGGACTCTGAGGGACACCTGAATCAAAACATATCAAATTCATAATTATTTACTCTCACAAATTGTTTTCTGTTTGACAAGTAGGAGAAAACGAACTGTACTAAAGCGCTAAAGGAAAGAAAATTGTTTTAACTTACTTAAAATAACAGCTGTATACACTATAATAGTTTATAACAATAAACGAATAAAAATGGTGCGTCTAAATTCTACATAAAGACACAATTTTGAAACTAGAAACCAGAACTCTACAACTGGGATTTGTAATATAAAGGGCCCACAAACCACGTATTATCTCTGCTTTAAGTGAAATAAATTCCCATGTAACTCTGAGCACTGGACTATCAAATAATAATGAGAATAGTTTTATATCAAATTCTGGTTTCATAAACGATCAAAAAGATATATGGAATAGCATAAAATGGAAGCTCGCATTCAGCAGCTGAAATAAGTCTAGTTAGCCGCAAAACACATCCAGATCGTGCGATTCCCCACTTCAAAGATACATAACTGTAAAAAGCCTTCTCAACCTCCAGCTAATCCCTTTGTAAAACAGCCTGTCGGATTATACAAAATGCAGTCAACAAGTAACATCCCTGAACTCAATCCCTCTCGGCTAGATCATTCACTCCGAACCTTTCAGTCCGCAAGGTTCACCTTTTGGCCCATTAGACCGCTTCAAACCATCCCTTAGTTACCTCTTAGTTACGTTTGATTGTTTCTTTCATCTAGAGTTTCATAGGTTACAGTGCAGTACAGAAGAGCTTGAACTATCCCCATTTTAAGGGTATCGGTAAGATAATACATGTGCAAGAGATGTAATCATTAGCAGCAGGGCTTTATAATAATAATAATAATAATAGTGTCTTTATTTAGATTTTAGATAAACTTACAAAATTAATTATGCTTTAGAGAAGTGGCGAAGTTCAACATAGCTGCTCTTCCGCTTGACCACTTCGAGCTATACATAATGTTAAGCTATTATAGTTACATATGTGTAAAAATAACAAAATAGAACTAAGGAAATATAGGAAAAAAACTGTAGATAACATATTAATTATTTCTAGAATCTAAGTTGCAGGCTTTGACTTGTTTTCGAGATGATTCTAAACTAGTTAATGCTTTGAGGGTCCGAGGTGGCCGATTAAATATTTTTACAGCGTTGTAGCTAAAGGAACTTTCAAAAAAAGAGGTATTATGTCGGGGAACAGTATATAAAGAGTTGTTTCTAGTTGGGTGGTCATGTATGTCACTTGTTTTCATTAATTTATCATGTAGAAATTTGGGGGTTTTCGACATATCTACCTTGTAAACAAGACAAACCATATGAACTCTGAACCGCTCTTCCAGGTTCAGCTATTTTGAGTCATCGAGTTTATCAGAAATATGATCATATTTTCTCAGATTATAAGTATATCTAAGGCAGCTGTTTTGAAGTCTTTGAAGGCTTATTTTATATTTACTTAGTAGCGCTGGCCATACACTACATCGCAATACACCAAGAATTAATGAATCACATAGCTTTGTAAGTTTATCTTTGTGCGTATATAATACTTTAAGTCTACTGTAGGATTTCCGGATGATGTGGCTCACATGACTTTGAAACCTTAGGTTATCATCAAGATATATTCCCAAGTTCTTACAATGGTTAGATGGTGTCAAAGTGACTCAATTTAAATTAATGATAAAATTTGGGTTATTCAGAAGTGTGACTCTGTGCCTCTGTGTTTTAGATTCATTAAGAGGCGGACCATGAATATATGACAAATGGTGGTTAAGTCCTCGTTAATTTTATTTAAAGCAATAGCAGTCTCATTTAACGAAAAGTTAAAAATATCTGAAAATCATCAGCGTATTGATGTGAGCTACAGTGCTTCAAAAATTTAGAAAAATCGACATAGTAAATGGAGAAAAGTAGTGGACCTAACATACTACCCTGAGGAACGCCCTTTTTGACATCAATTTTATCAGTCTATAACCACTCTTTGACTTCTAGATACTTAGAAAAAAAATTGTACAACTTCACCAGGGCCAAAGTATTTCAACTTGTACACAAAACTCTGAATGGTCTGAAACTGAACGGTCCAAGGTATCGAACTGTAATCTAATAGCACTAGACAAGAATTTTTTTGATTATCAACAGCTCTGTATAACTTATCGGTAACATGTAGTAGTGCATTAGTTGTACAGTGTCCTCTACAGAATCCTGACTTGATGACTGGCAATACATTATTATTATCTAGATAGGCAGTTGTTCATATACAATTCTTTCTAGTATTTTAGAAATAGTGGCAAGGATAATAATAGGACGAAAATCGGAAGTAGTTGAAGGATTGCTAGTTTTAGGCACAGGAATGACATAAGCTTCTTTCCAACTATTCGGAAATGTTCCAGTTGATAAACATATGTACAGGGTGTTTCGAAAAGATTGGGACAACGCTTAACAGTAGATACTTGACATCAAAACAAGTCGATTTAACTCAAAAAATAGTGGTCCAACTCTTTTCGTTTTCAAGAGGGTGGTAAAGTAAAAAAATTGTTTTCGTAATTTGTCTCTATCTTGGAGACTAGAATACGTATCTACTTCAGAGTTGGTAACGATATGTTTTTCAGTTCGCTAATTATAATGGTGATATTGCCGATGTCATATTTGATAGATGGCGCTAGTTACAGTACTTTTATGTGACAGTTTAAGCCATAACTTTTTTGTGGTTAGGTTTTGGACATCGTCTTCTGTTATAATAGAAACGAAATTTGGTTTCTTAAAAAAATATGTACTTGTTTAAACGCGATAAAATGCACCCTTTCAGAGAAATACGCGATTTACAACTTTGTCACACACCTGTTTGAAGAAATTCAACACCCCGGTTGTTTTGAAAAGATTGGGACAACGCTTAACGTAGATTCTTGACATCAAAACAAGTCGATTTAACCCAAAAAGTAGCAGTTTAACTGTTTTCGTTTTCAAGATACAAAGTGGTATAGTAAAAAAAAATTGTATTCGTATTTTGTATCTATCTTGGAGAATATTATACGTATCTACAACAAGCACTATTGACGATTCCAAGACATAATGCTTGACGTACACCTACTAGATAAGAAACAGCATTTAGGTACAATTGAATTTCTTCGAACTGGTGTGTGATTGTAAATCGCGTATTTCTTTGAAAGTATGCATTTTATCGCGTTTAAACAAGTACAACTTTTCTTTAGGAAACTAAATTGCGTTTCGATTATAACAGAAGACGATGTCCAAAACCTAACCTCAAAAAAGTTATGGCTTAAAGTGTCACGTAAAAGTAGTGTAACTAGCACCACCTACAAAATATAGCATCGGCAATATCACCATTGTAATTAGCGACCTGAAAAACATGTCGTTACCAACTTTGAAGTAGATACGTATAATAGTTTCCAAGATAGAGAAAATTACGAATACAATTTTTTTACTTTACCACCCCGTATCTTGAAAACGAAAAGAGTTAGACCACCACTTTTTGAGTTAAAGCGACTTGTTTTGATGTGAAGAATCTACAGCTAAGTGTTGTCCCAATCTTTTCGAAACACCTTGTATATTAATTATAAATGTTAAGTGTTCACTTAGATAAGGTATAACTAACGATAACATTTGACGTTATCAGAATCCCTAGCATTATGAATATATTGAGGGCAAAGGTATTCATTTATGAATATTTTGGCTTCAAAATTTGTCTTAGACAAAATTATTTTTCAAATTCCTTTTCAACACGGTTAAAATATTTATATTACGAAGAAATTAAAGAAAAGTCGAAGGTGGCGTTATTTTTCTCTTACATTTGCAAAACGAATGTAAAAAAATATGTATTTACTATTTTTTCCAGCTTCAAAATAGTTATTATTTGCCCAAAATGACCTATCAATTGTTCTGCTTAAAACGTTTTAAAAAAGTCCGTATAAATTCGATTTTGTTAGTCATTTAACAAACACATGTATCAAAATTGAAGCTAATAAAATATCGAAGGAGCCAATATTTTGAAGGACGCCCTTCCTTCTTTTTAGGAACAATTTTTGGTTTCTTAAATATCTATAAGGTATAATGTCATGAAAAATCAATTTTGCTGTGATAGCATCGTTAATGCCTTCTTAAAGCAGCTTTAGACTAAAAGGTCCACTTTTATGAACGTTGTTAAGATCTTTTTTAAATTCTCTCATAACACTGCTAAAAGCGACTCTTGTCCGTTTTAAAACCTTTCTTGAAACTTATTTTAAAGCCAGATGGCTTTTCATAGGAGCTAAATCGGAGCACCATTTTTCCAAGATGGCGGCTTGAGCGCACCAGTTTAAGGTCAGGACTTTTAGTATATTTAATAGTAGGCCTGAATGAATATCTTTGAAAAGTTTCAAAACTTTAATATTTATTTTCCCTATTTGACCATTGAAGAGGAACCCGCCACCACCACTGATGCATCTCCAACGCCAGGCTTCTTTGAAAAATATGATAGGAAAAAAATACTAATATATAAACCGTATTGCTGTAGGAATAACTAGAGAAACAACCAAAAGATGTGGTTGTATAATGGTAACTCGACAAATTTACCTAGGAGAGTACCTGTCACTCGGCTTATCTCTCCTAAGAGATGCCTGACAACATATATCTTAAGGTAAAATTCGAGCAGGAATAGAGGCGCCATAGGTTCGATACCTAAGCTTTTTTTTTACAATACCCTGGAGATGGAGTGGTCCATATTCATTTTATATAAAATAAGATACATATATTAGAGAAGGGAGTAAGGAAAGGAGAAGATGGTTAATAGAAAGATGAGTTTATCAAGGGTTATTACTTTGCTCTGGGAGGATAGTTTTGGCCGAAGCCAATGTAAGAATAGGAGTTTAGTCTAAAAAGCGGTCTAAGAGATCCGCGAAGGAGCGGATGTGTTGTTGGAAGGTCCCTACCTGAGTGTCAATGCTCAGGGGAAGCCTATTTGCAATAAGGCGTCTCGTGTCGGCATATTTACCACAAAAGAAAACCCGTGCATTGGCTCGTAGATGAGCAGTTTGGGTTTTGCCTTTTGCCGATCTTGGATAGAAAAGCAGGAAAGTAAAGAAAAAATATTTGACTGTAGTATACGTACAAATACATTTAGCAAATGTCACATGGGCTTGATATGGCTGTAATAAAACCTTTGGGGTTTAAAAGAACTGCCACCAAGACTAATCTGCTTGAGAAATTTAAACTTGACCTATACATTTTCGTCGGACTGTGTGTGACTGCCATACAAAATTCATCGAATTCATCGTGCTTATACACACAGCTCTGTTTTGTAACAGTCTCCGTAAAATGACTACCCTTTTTTTATTTTTGTCTACCTTTATAGAAAAGACATAGTTACAAGTCGTGAAATGATTTAAACATATACTGATACAACTATTTGTTATAATAAATGTTCAACGAAATTTTAGAAAGTGTTTTACGGAGGCCTTTTCCTTTGTAACGGTTTTATCTCAACATTTGTCACAGATGTTTTAAGAGTTAAGTTTTATAATGGCCTTTAATAAGTACTAATAGGTACTGAAAATGTCTAGTTTTAAAGATAATTTAAAATGTCTTTATTGGAAACATGTAAAAACCATAAAGAATAATTGATAGTCTCTTTAAAAAATTGAATTTAAAAATCTAATAAAACCATTTAGCTTTATAGAGAGTTTTATGTAGGTATGATAAACCCATTACAAATACAAACGATCCTAGCAGCAAATTAGTTTTATAATTAGGTCTTACAGAACTCTTTAAACTTTCCAACGAGCAAAATTTAAACGTTATACAACTATTTTGTTTTATAGCAATTTTATAAATGTAATAAAATAGCAATAAAACAAAATTTTTGTAGAAATGACAATTAAAAAACAAATTTGTTTTATAATAATTTTTTATTACCTTATAAGAGCACGTATACTTGAATCTTTCTTAAAACCTCTTGTTCCAAATTAAATTGTTACTTGGACTGCACGGTTTTTGCGTTAATGAGATCAAGTGTTTTAAAAGGCCCGTATCAGATAACACGCTCCACAAGTTATTCCATTTTTTCTACTTCCATCCTTAAAATGGCGTTTATCGTATACGTTTCCATGACGCTAAATAATCCTTTAAACACGCTTTCGACAAACCGTGACTTCGTGCATTTTAGTCACAGGCTGAACTTAGCAACGAGATATTAGTCACGGCTGAGGTTAATTCTAGATATTTTAATGGCAAAAATCAAGTTAGTTTTCCGTAATTCTTGTCATCAATCTGTCAAAATAAATCGACGCGTTGTGACAAGAGACAAGTAATTTTGTATTTTTTGGAAAAAAATGAGCCTAAACGACAGTGAAAGTGAAGAAGATGTTTTCATTGGTACTCCGCCCGAAATTACTCAAGCAGCGGCATCGGCAACTGCTAGTTTGCTGCCAGAAAAATCTAAAAGTCAATACGAACGTGCATATAAACTTTTCCAAGATTGGCGTCAAGAAAACCAAACAAATTCATTTTCTGAGAATGTATTACTTGCTTATTTCCAAAATTTGTCGAAAAAGATGAAACCGTCCTCTTTGTGGGCAATCTATTCAATGCTGCGGACGACAATTAATCTAAAAAACAATGTTGATATTAGCAAGTACCCCAAATTGTGCGCATTTCTGAAGCGTAAATCAGACGGTTACAGACCTAAAAAGTCGAAAATATTGACACCCCAGCAAATTAGAGAATTCTTATCATCTGCTCCAGACGAAGAATACCTATTTACAAAGGTAATAGTATAAAACCAAATTAAATAAAAATAAACAAAATTATAAATATTTTAGGTAGGGTTACTTTTTGGAATAATGGGAGCTTGTCGGCGGGAAGAATTGACGAAAATTTAAACAAGTGATGTTGAAGACCTTAACACGGCCCTTTTAGTTCACATTCCTGACACGAAAACAAAAACGGAACGTCAGTTTGTTATTGGAGGTAATTTCTATCATACATGCAAGAAATACATGGAACTTCGACCTCCAAACCTGACAAGTACTACCCGATTTTTCTTAAACTACCAGCGAGGAAAATGTAGAAAACAGCCAATTGGAATTAATAAATTTGGCAGCCTCTCTAGCGTAGTAGCAAAATTCTTAAAATTACCTGACCCTGCTGCTTATACTTGGTCATTGCCTAAGAAGGTCTTCAGCGACGATTTTGGTGGACTCGGGTGCGGACATCACAGCATTAAAGCGTCATGGAGGGTGGCGATCCACAGCTGCTGCAGAGAGTTATATTGACCACTCGTTAAACAATAAAATTGAGACCGCTACTAAAATCATGAACACTGTTCAAAATAATGCAATGCAAAAAAATAAAGAGAATATTGATATTGCAATTGCTCAAAGTTGAAGCATTGATAAAAATGAAAGTGGACCAAGTATTAGCTTCAATTCAAATCATGAAGCAAATTTAACACAGTTCGATGGAACGCATTTAGGAAAATCACTTAGTTTTTTTAGCAATTGCCAAAATGTTTCCAATGTAACCATTAATATACACAATAAGTAGAACAATAGTTTAGTAATTTTTTACTGTTACCATGTTATTGATACGTTAATAAATGAAATATTAAAATAACTTCCAAATTTTTTATTTAGATATTTGCTGTCGTAGAAAAAGTATAGTATGCAATACGTTTTATAAACTTGTTAGTCACTCATTTTATTAAACACTCGCTCCGCTACGCGTCGCTCGCGATTAATAAAACTCGTGACTAAAATGACGTTTATAAAACTTGTTACATAATATACTATTATGCAATCAACCGAACTCTGTATACGTACGTTATCTTTGCGTTGCGAAATCGCCTCAAACAAAATTAGGTGGAATTCAAGAGACACTTCATTTATTCTGAATAAATTTCCCTTAGAGCCATTTTACTATATATCGATATAGCCGGCTGAGCTACTCCAAAATCGCTTAAAATTTCAATTATCTGGAACGATGAAATGCAAACGAAAATAGCTGACGTAGGAGCTCATAAATACCATCTCAAGTGCAAATGAAGCTATTTTAATTAATTGGAAATTTCCTTTCGCGAGGAAAATTTATATTGCCCTGTGATATTGCTATATTTATGTTTTTGTTCACTTTTTTTCTCTCGCAAACGTTTCATTAAGCATTTTGGCCTTTAATTAATAATCACCCAATGTTATCAGAATTAATATCAGTGAAATATGTTGTTGTATAGTTATTTATCAAACACTGCTTTTATGTTATATGGAATACATAGATAAACACCATGGCATGTCATAACAGCTCACATGTTCACAGTCTAATTTCAGGAATGTTTTTATATGCATGAACATATTATTTATGGGCATTAAATAAATGAAAAGCTTTGACACATTTAATTTTTTACACGATGTTTTCCATAGAGCTCTGAAAAGGTCATATGTTGCCACACTTTTAAAAAAAGCAAATCCACAATCTATCTCAAGCTACTGACCTATTTCCCTACTAATTGCAATATTAAAAGTGTTCGAAAAATGTATCAACGAGAGATTACTGGATTTTTTAAACAACTGTAATTCAATAAATCAATGCCATCGTGGGTTTCTAAGCGGCAAATAAACAACAAATACAAGGCATGACATAACTAAGATTATTGTAAAAAGTTTGGACTCGAATCATCAAATAGCTGATACAGCACGAAACTTCTCCAAAGCGTTTGACAGTGTAAATTTAGAAATAATTCTTTTAAAATTATAATTTTATGGCATACAAGGTGTAGCATTAAATTTATTTCAAAGCTATTTAATGGACAGGGAGCAGCGAATAATTTTTAGAACACTAACTGAGCAAACAGATTATTTGTTATAAAAAGGGGGTGGAATCGATCTGTCATCTTGTGTATTAAATTCTTCAGCAAAGCTTTTCGCTGATGATTCATTTTTATTTCCACATCCAGTGAAAGTGTAGTAACGTCAAAAAAATTTTTTTAAATTTTTATTGTTCAAATAGGCTTAGAATGTCATGAAACGTCGAGATTTTAAGTTTAAGCGAAAAAAAATAATTCTGTCTGTCGGTCTGTCTGTAACTTTTTTTGTGCGCACGTTTACTCTGGAACCGTATAAGATATTGACTTGAAATTTGGTACACATATGTACTTTACCGGGATCTGGAACTAGATTATATTTTCATCTTGTCTAAGGTCTCAAAAAAATGTTTGGCATTAGCCACCCCCATTACCACCCCCACCCCATTATTAAAGGGGATGAAAAAAAAATGAGATTTAGTGTGTGTACAAGAACCAGAAACCTCAAAATATTTTTTTACTTCATCCACCCCCACTACCGATGTGGGGATCGTTTTATGGGTTTTTGGGGTAGAGGATTTCAAATATTATATTATTAAGATTCCATAAACAATTATTTCCATGTACAAATTTTTTTCGTTGTGAGTGACTTGGATAGAAAATCTGGATGTGGAAGTAGTGATTCCTTGGGCAGCGGTTTTTCGTAAAATGCGACACTTCTACACATATTCTACCTTATGTAAATGAATGCTTAGACTGTACAGGGTGATTCTTTTAAGGCGGCCATTAGAATATTTCCCATTTGCAATGAGATAGCCATTTGAGATTTGGTACCCTACCCTAGTCGACCATTGCGAGTAAGAAAATATAATTTCAAAGTGGCGGCACTTCGGAAATACCGGAAGTCGATACCAACTTGCTTATTTTATATGGAACACCCTATATATTTTAAACCTAAACCGAGCAGTTTCGGAGATATCTGACATTTTATAAAAAATTTGACAGATGCATCGGTTTGCAAGAACCGTTATAACTTACTTCTTCGTTGAAATTATTTTCGGTCTCGCAATGGTCGGCTATGGTAGGATACCAAATCTCAAATGTCTATCTCATGTGCAAGTAGGAAATATTCTAACGGCCGCCTTAAAAGAATCACCCTGTATACGTAATTGGTGTGAAATCAATAAAATTAAAATTAATTTCGAGCAAACTTTAACCAAAGACGACGAGCGAACATTGCAACTACAGAGGAGTCTACAGAGATTGATCTGTAAAGAGGGTGTGAGGAAGAAACGCACCATCAGGTATAAACTCATGAGGCGGTAATAAATAAATTATTGTTTCTCAGCTTAAAACAGGTTTCCTTGCCAAATTGGGAGAAGATCGGTCAAGAGGTAGTTGAGATATTGCAAAAAAAAGAAAAGAAAAAACAATTTTGACACCCTCTATCCTAGTCTATGTAGTGAAGCATTATAAGACGACTTTTTTGTAAATATTTCGTGCAACGACCCTGAAACCCCCTGAAACGCCACCCCTCTGAGAGGAAAATATTCATTTTTAGCTCCAGCCCCTCCTTATCCCTCAAACGGGCAGAAACCACACCTCACTCACCGTTTGAGGGATGAGGAGAGGTTGGAGCTAAAGATGAATATTTTTCCCGTGATCAGCGACTCTGAAAACGGGGGATACGCGTTTCAACCGAATCATTTGAAAAAAAATGATTTTCCACCCCTCCGGAGGGTTTAATCAACCCCCTGCTGTCTGGATTCCACTTAACCTTCAAATTCAAATTCTTTATTCGCTTTGTTGCTACAAACTACAGTTGTGGATTAGCTTCGTCATAGTAATTGTGAGGATACAATATTAAGAATTACAAGTCTATGTAAAAAAAATAAAAGAATAAAATTTCTTTCCTATATAATAGAGAAAAGAGAATTAAAAAAAAAACTGTAAAAGAAAACGTATAATATATATGACTAGGTTGTACAGAAAGTTGACAAAAAAAAAAGCATATACGGAATAAAAAGTCTAGTTAAGAATTTGCACCTACTAACATTAGCACATAACAACATTATATATATAAAAGCTTGGAGACAAGTAAAAAGACAAGCACAACTAAAAAGAAAGTACCAAAACATCATTAGTATTAAGAATGTCTAACTGAGTTACAGTATTCTTCGAATTCTTTAAGGCTATAAAAGCATTTCTCTAACAGTAAATTCTTTATTTTGGTTTTAAATATATTAGCCGATTTGCTATCTTTAATTTCGTGTGGAAGCAAGTTATAGTACTTGTGACCAGCATAGTATGGAAATTTTTTGTAATATGTGTGGTTGAATTTATCAATGTATATATTATTTTTATTTCGTGTTGAGTACGTATGAATATTTATGTTTTTTTTATAGTTGTTAATGTTTTGATGAATATATACCATTAGTTTCAAAATGTAAATACAAGCAAGAGTTAATATTTTTTTGTTAATGTTATTTCAAGTATAACCCGTCGATAAATCACTCCACAGACCCGTTTATATATGAAAACATAAAGGGATCCATAAAAGGGGTGGCCGTTTCAGGGGGTTGCGGCGGTCAAAAACTTCTCCCACTACTTGCATCGTGTTCAGCACCCTCGAAAACGAGGGAGAGATAATCTCGTCTTTGCACGAAATATTTAGACTATTTCTGCCTTCATTACAATCATTCTACAGCAACAATTTACTAAAGCATGTTTGGTTATATCCTCATATTTTGGTCCAAAGAATCTATCCTTGGCCTAGTATTAATGGTCCACCCTGTATAGTTTTTATCATTTTTTAAATAATATTTCACTGCTTGAGTGACGTCTTCACTGCTAAATCTAGACTAATTCCAGTAAACACTTGCCTGTAACATATTAACGGTTTCTGAGCTAGTCGTCGGTCTTCTTTCTTCTTATTTATTTCAAGGGGTTACCCCAAGGGTCGCTTAATGATAGAAAAGGATGGCGAGCATCGGTAACGTTACATTTCGCTACACCAAATCACATTCTAATAGAGATTATACTACAGTTAGCTTGATTATATGAAAGTTGAAATCTGTACTTCGACTCTCGCTAGATTTACTTCCCTGTGAATGGAACAACTGACCGAAAAAGAAAGTGCGTGTAGATGGAATCTGCAAAGTAAATCCTTCCTTGATGTGACAAGACGTGTCACATTACCTCTTTTCTGCAGTGGATTTGAATGGATTTTCCGCTGATCTGAGCCTTTTCTCGTACTAAATGTTAAACTGACTGTGTGGAATATAATGCCTTAAGTGTTTCAATACAATGTGCTCTCTACTGCAGGAGAATATCGACTGTTTGTAGGTTATATAGTTCTTTACTAAAGAGGACGAACATATAATGCAATTTAGAACTTGGTAAACGTGGTCATTAAAAGGATTTTATTATTTTGTTCATCAAAATTCCAGAAAAAAAACTATTTTCCTCGCAATGATTTTTATCCAGTTTAATTATAAATAATATGTCGTTTTTTTATAATCATTTTATATTTTTTACATCAACCAAAAAGAATTATACAGAGTGAATGCTAACGTGATGTTGCATGGTTATGTTTGTCCATATGTCTCCGAATATTTGTGCTTTCTCATAAGACTGCTGGTCTGATCTGAATGCAGTTTTGGGGTAGGCAATAAGGGGAATAAGAATTTTAAAAATATTTTTAGAATTCAAACCGGCTCCTCCGCCATTTCTTAGAATTTAACAAATGAAGAGCTAAGTGGATAAAGGTGTTATGTCACACTTTTAAAGTTTTGAGTAAATTAAATAAAACGGTTTTGAGTTGGAACTTATTTATTTTGTCTTCGATTCAAATAAATAATACCTCATAAAATAGATAATTTTGGGTTATGTTCTTTTGTTTACACTAATATTAAAGAACAATATCAAGCTGTTATGAAACTAGATTTTTCTCTCCAAAACTGTGTACATCCACTAAAATTACTGGTTGTATGTATGACATGGCGCCTTTATAATTAAAAAGTTTCTATAAAATATTACAAATTTAGAATTCACCGTTTATTGGGTGTTAAATCTATATCAAGGGTGTTCAAAAATTGCATAAAGTAATTTTTTTAAAAATGCGACATAACACCTTTATCCACTTAGGTCTTCAAATGTAAATAATAGACTGGTGGTAGGTACATGACCAGCCAGGTGCAACGTTTTTAAAATGCATGCCAATCATATATATGAATAAAATTACCATGAATATGCCAGAAACGCAAATTTTAGGCAGTCGTCACGTGCAGAAGGGTGTGCAAATCAATTTTTTTTTTTTATTTTAAAATGGATGCCAATAGTGCCAAACGAAAAGCCTTGAAAAAAAATCCAAAATCAAGGACACCAAAAAATTTTACGATTTAATGTGCGCATCAAAAGTTGTTTTGCGCGCGGAAACTGCATGCCAATGAATTTCCGCTGGATTCTTTTTCACGGCTTTTCGTTTGGCACTATTGGCATCCATTTTAAAATAAAAAAAACACAAAAAAAATCGATTTGCACACCTTTCTGCACGCGACGACTGCCTAAAATTTGCGTTTCTGGCATATTCATGATAATTTCATTCATATATATGATTGGCATGCATTTTAAAAACGTTGCACCTGACTGATCATGTACCGCCAGTCTATAATAAGGGTACTTTCACAGATGGGCATTTTTTAGTCGACTAATCAGTCATGACTAATGACTAATTGGTTAGTTGTTAGTCGTGAATGTTTCGACTGATGAGTGATTAGTCATTAGTCAGACTAAATATTGATTTATTCGTTAGTCATGACTAATATACAGTGTGACCAATTTAAAATATAACTTTTTTATTTTCTGTCCGACTTAAACCAAATTTTACCGAAAAATAGAACAAATTAGGATCTACTTATGGCCAAAAAAACATTCGCCTCCTACAAATGCAAAGCCACCTGCGGTACCAAAATAAATGGAAAAAATAAAGAAATCATATTAGGCATTTTTTTATCGGAAAACTTTATGAATGAAATTTGTTCAGAATTGTCCAAAAACCTAGAGTCCAAAATTTTAGCAATATTGAAAAATATTGAATTTTGTTTTTGAAGTCCAAAATATCGACAAAATTTAAAAAAAAATACAAATCACTTGACAGCTACATGACAGCTTGTGTTTAATTTCAAACAAAATTGTCATAGCACAATTTTCTGAAGAAAACGAGTTAAAACGAGTTTTTCGATAAAAAAATGCCTAATATGATTTCTTAATTTTTTCCATTTATTTTGATACCGCAGGTGGCTTTGCATTTGTAAGGAGCGAATGTTTTTTTGGCGATAAGTAGATCCTAATTTGTTCTATGTTTTGGTAAAATTTGGTTCAAGTCTGATAAAAAATAAAAAAGTTATAAAGGTGTTTCCATTTTAAATGACTCACACTGTACATATGTAACGACTAATTTGATATAAATATAGTAAAACTAGAGAAATATCTCTCAGCAAAGAAAAAGGTTGACTTTATAGTAACAGTAAAAAGAATAATAATTACTTCCACATCTAGGTACTGGAGGGGAGTATAGCAACGGTAAAAACAAAATCAATTTTTTTTTGCTCAAATAGGCTTAAAATGTCATGAAACGTCAATATGTGAAGTTTGTGCAAAAAGCTTCTGTCTGTCTAACTTTTTTGTGCGTACGATTACTCTGGATTACTCTTGAAATTTGGGACCAGTATGTATCATAATGAGATCTGGAATTAAATTATATTTTGATCTTATTCCGTCGAAGGGTTGGGGGTTAAATATGAATCAAGAGATAAAGCAAGTAAGCACGTGTTCATACAATTTTTTAAGACCTAGTTTCTAGTACACATAACTAGAAACTAGTCTTAAAAAATTTTAATATCAGCCACCCCCACTACCACCCCCGCTCCAATATTAAAGGAGATTAAAATATAAAATTGAGATTTAATGTGTGTACACCATTATTAAAGGGGGTGAAAAAATAAAATTGCGATTTTGTGTTAGTACAAGAACCAAAGGCCTCAATTTTCTTTTGGCATTAGCCAGCTGATTACAGTAATCATTACTTTTCCATTTTGATTACCTTACCTCCGACTTTACTATATCTGTTGTAATAAACGCTCATAATTTATTAAAAATAATGCTTGCTTATTTGACCAGTGGGAACAGAAACGTAGAAGAGGATGGAGGTTTCGGATTTAACTCACGTTTCTTGTATGTGATAACTTAAGAAAGAAAAGTTTATTGAAATTTTGAAAGCAAATTAATGATAGCTAGAAGAATAATCCTATTGTTTTTTAACAAAATCGATCAGAATAAAAAAAGGTATTAATCATTTAAAATTTAATAAAAAATCCAAATTTTTATCGCTTCTACTTAAATAGAAATCTTGCCCAATGCTATTTCCTATCATTAGGTATTTTTTGTCTAAACATTTTAGTAATATGCATTTCATAATAATATATTTAATCGTTGAAATATGAATTGCGAATGATATATATGATAGATATTCAAGTCTTCTAATATACAGTGTGACCAATTTAAAATGTTTGAGCCAGTCACTACAGTTTTGCATTACAAACAAATGGTCTTGTGTTCGAAACCCAGCTAGGTTGGATTGCGCTTGTTTTTTTTTTACTTTTTTTTCATATGTATTTTTTTTTTCGCCAGCAAAATTGATATTACAAGATTTAGAATGTCCAAAAACTAACCTTATTTACACGAAAACTGCGAAGAGTATTCTATAGAATGTGCAACAATTATATAAAAAGTTCAACAACCAACTACTAATCACCAATTAAGTTATCTTTATTATTTTATAATATTTATGAATATGGCATTTCATTTTGGTATTTTATTTAAGTGTACATTCAACAATATACTACGAACATTAACGTGGGAACCGCGCGAAAGTATCGTAGTGGCAGAAACAAATACGTATTATCTCTGATGGCGGCTAGATGTTCCGGCATAACTTCCAGGCCACATATAATCATTATTTTAATCAAATTTCTTATGCTCGTTTGCATTTATTTTTTGTATATAGAACTATTCCAGATTAAACTCGCTGCTTGGCTTATATTTTTTTGTTTCATATAAGTGTCTGTGCAGGGAAGAAATAGTAAAACCCTGCTTCAGAGTTCAACAACCGGCGAAGAGTGTAATGTTTAGTCTAATTGATATATGATGCTTGTGCTTTAAATAATGAAAACAAAAGAATGTAATAGTGTATAAGGGATTTTTTTTCTCATAGTTATACACGAATTTTTAGATAAAAACCTGTTTAAAATAATTTCTCATTGATGGATGTTATTTGTGAAAATGAATGAGTTGCTGTGAACTGTTGTTGTTCCTGTTCTCCTGGTCATGGAGATTACGAATATGCAGTATAAACACCAAGACCGTCACTCCCCGTTTAAAATTGGTGGCAGTGTCTTATATCCTCTACAAATAATTCTTATTATCGCTTATTTATTTGTAACTTTTGGAAATGAAAAATGATTTATAACTTTTTATATTTATTAACTTTGTTTAAAAATAATAGGGTCTTCCTTGAGCTAACACTAACTTACTCTCAAAATTTTAGATTCTACTACGTGGACGTGGAGTCTTTCTCCCACTTTTACGGACACAATTAGGTACGGTTTGTTTATAGTACAATAAGTGAAGCTTTTAAATCCCAGCCCGAAAACGATGTAATAAATTTCCAAATTTTTTTCTTCAACATGCTTCATAAAGTATGTACGTAAGAATCTACATTGTTATTTTTCCTACTTTTTGATTAGGGGTGGTTTCCACCCCTTCTTAGGGGTTGTCAAAACAAAAAATACACATAATCTGATAGAGAATTAAATTATAAGAAAGAAAGGTCTTATACACTTTTTTGCTAAGATGCATATTTTTCGAGATATTGCGAACTGAAAATTGCAATCTTTACCCCCCTAAACTCAGTATTCCTAGACTTTTTTTTTAATTACTCGAAAGATGTGGACTTAAAAAAAAATGCAAGGGTACAAAATTAAAGCTTTTACGAAAACACATCGAATGGTTGTTTCTTTTTTTTCCGATGTTTGGTTTTGGAAATATGGCATTTTCAAAATGGCGCCGAAACGTTCAGAAAAAATATACGACGTTGAAATCTAAAATAACTCAATCTACAACTATGAGAAAAATTGTTATTCTAGTAAAAACCGCTGCCCAAGGAATCACTACTTCCACATCCAGATTCTCTATCCAAGTCACTCACAACAAAAAAACTTTGTATGTGAAAATAATTGTTTATGGAACTTTAATAATATAATATTTGAAATCTTCTACCCCAAAAACCCATAAAACGATACCCCACATCGGTAGTGGGGTGGGAGTGGTGATGGGGTGGTAGTGGGGGTGGATGAAGTAAAAAAATATTTTGAGGTTTCTGATTCCTGTACTTACACTAAATCACAATTTTTTTTCATCCCCTTTAATAAAGGGGGTGGTAATGGGGTGGCTAATGCCAAAATTTTTTTTTGAGACCTTAGCTTCTCTTGTATATACTAAATACCAATTTCGTGGACTCTTACCTGCTTGATTTACCCATTTACCCCAAATTTACCCCAATTTACACCCCAAACCCTCGACGGAACAAGATCAAAATATAATCTAGTTCTAGATCTCGTTAAAGTACATAAGTGTACCAAATTTCAAGTCAATATCTTAAACGGTTCCAGAGTAAACGTGCGCACAAAAAAAAAGTTACAGACAGACAGACAGAAAATTTTTTTTCGCTCAAACTTAAAATCTCGACGTTTCATGACATTTTAAGCCTATTTGGACAATAAAAATTTTAAAAAAATTTTTTGTCGTTACTATACTTCCACTGGACGTGGAAGTAAAATTAAAGGTGTTGGGACGTATTACGACCTTTTAAAATGAAAACTAAAAAAGTTACAAAAAAAAGTAGCGCATTTAAAAATTTAGCAGTCATTTTAGATTAATTCAAATTTTTTAAAAATCCTTCTAGATATTGTTAATGCATATTATTACTAACATGCTCAAATTTTTTAGAATTTTTGAATCAATTATTTTTCACTCTGTACCCACTTTCAATAATGAAAATTTTCATAGTTTTAAAAAATCGGGAGTTTGGAAATCGCTCAGAAAATATTTTTTTATAAAAAATGGTAAGAATACAAAAATGAAGCTTATAAAAAGAACGAATAGTTTGTGTTTTTTTTATTTTCCAGAGATATAAAGGTTTAAAAATGGCACTTGAGCGCATAAGCAAGAAAATTATGAACGTATTTAAAATTAAAATATCTTAAAAACTATAAGATTGATAAAAATATGATATAAGAATGAAATGAAGCTTATGAAGAAACGAAGAGTTTGGGTTTTTATTTTTTTTCCCCACGACACGACTGTTCCAGAGGTATGACAGTTTGAAATAATGTTGAAACTTTCCAGTTTGTACGCGCATTTTAAATGTCTATAGTAGGTAGACAAACAACGAGCAATAGCCGTCTATTTTTCGAAGAATATGCAGAAAAAGCGGGTTGCATTATATATAGGTACTTTAGCATGTTTAAAGTGCAGATTAAAAATGTTATTTGATTAGTTTACTTAATTGTATTAATTTGATTTATTTATAACAATCTGTATTTTTAATAAAATTGGACATATTACTGTATGGATTTTCGTGAATTTATTTGTAACATTAGAAGAATTATTATTTTTTCAGTATTTATGGGTAGTTTCAATCCCTAATATTTTCGTCTTTCCTGTGTTTTGAATCATATTCAGCGACCTCAAAAACCTAAGTATATGGATTTTCGTGATTTTATTTATAAAATTAGAAGACATTAAAAATAAAAAGCAGGTAATGCGACAATATAGTTTTTGATGTACGTATTTTATAAAGCATATTGCAAAAAAAATTAAGGAAACTCCTTTCATCGTTTTCGGGCCGGAAATTTTACCATTTTCACTGCTTCGCTTACTGTAGTATTACTCCACTTCTCTATTTCCCATGTACACTGATATCTAAACGGCAGATATTTTGTTTTTTGTCAACTTGTTCGTCCTGCATATACCTTGAGAATTAACTACCATTATTACGTCACTGTCGGTTTTGCGGCACATTCAAATAGGTAGTTGAATTTTGATAGTTTTTTAAAATTCATCCACCACCTAATTACTAAAATGTTTTATTGGCGTATTTTTTATTGTTTTCATATCCACCTCGATAGCCCCAAGCCCTGCCAACATCAGGCAACAATCTCCTTTTTAATGTTTCGTTATCTCAACCGATCTTCCAGTACAAAAACCATCTTAAATTATAAAATGAAATATTCCCAAGAGCAAAATGAGGAAAGACCTGTGAATAAAATATTGCAGTAATTTTTTTATCAGATGCAACCCGGGTCAAACTGTTCCATTTTTTACAAATGGGGATAACAAAGGAATATATATCCACGACGATGGAGTTGTACAAATGAGGACAATTTTATTCGGCTGGATGAAAAATTCAGTTTCATTTCGCAACAGGTAAGATCTATGCTGTCGTGGCCATAGGCGTCCTCTTAAGGGAGTTATGGTTTGTCTGTTTTTTGTAGAAGCTAGACGCCAGAAGATAAACTGGGACAAAATAAGAATACCAAGATTGTCTAACGCCATTGGTAAAAAGGGAATACATTATATACTGTGTATTAATTATATGATGGTTACAATTTTAGCAAGTGATATAATAGAATAGAGGGAACATACAAGTTTTATATACGACTAACAGATAAAATGATAGATGATTTTTGGTATATAATGCCATCAATTAATCATTAATATAAGGTTATTTAACAGATACCTACCAAGTAAAATATTATTGTATTTTATACTTCAGAAAAGTCGTACAAGACAATTTTATAGTTCCTTTATAAATATTTTGCAAATACTTGAAGCTAACAAATTTCCTTATCATTAAATGTAAAATAATTGAGGCGCTTTCAAATATTCCGAGGTGGAATTGATACATTTGCAATGGAAAGTGATTAGGAGTAAAAACCACGGAAGGGGAAGGGTGGACACATTATTTCACAGAAACTATGATATTATATGATATACTTTGTTGCTTGTCTACTATTAAAGATTGGTGGTTCCAGCCTACTTGTAAGGATTGGCGGTAACCAGGGAAAAGTTGAAGATTGAAAAACATAATCAATAAATACAATACATACATCAATATTATACATAAATACCAAATCTCTATATATATTCCTGCACAAATGTTATTTAACATTACAAAATGAATAATATTTAGATATTACCCTTGTTGTTAACAATTATGGGGGCAGTTTTGGAGCAACGTGATAGCAAGGAAGTAATTACTCCTTTAGCTTTCTTTTCACGTAAGCTTACTATAGCACAAACAAGATACTCAGCTTTTGATAAAGAGCTTCTTTCCTTATTTACCGCTATTAAGCATTTTAGGTTTCTGCTCGAAGGTCGTAAATTCGTTTGTTTCACCGACCATAAGCCATTCATTAGAGCATTATTCACCAAAGCTGAAAGATCTCCTCGTCAAATACGACATTTGGAGTATATCGCACAATTTGCATGTGAAATCCAGCATATTTAGGGAATGAACAATATTATAGCTGATACCTTATCGCGTATGCATGATACGTCCTCCTTACAGCAATGCATTTCTTCAGTTCAGACCAGGAAGTCTAACTTTATTAATATTAATTTCGACTTAAAATTACTAAGCAAAGCTCAAGAAGAAGATTCTGATCTTAAATTCCTATTGTCGAATCAATCATCGAGTCCTAAAGTTGTTTATAATTTGAAGAAAATTGATATTCCAGATTCAGATGAATTTATTTGGTGATACTTCTCGCCCAAAGCTACGCCCGTATGTTCCCAACATGTATAAACGGACTATCTTTGATATATTTCATGGTTTATCTCATCCTGGGATTAAAGCTACTAGAACGTTGGTTATTAACAACTATTTTTGGCCCAAAGTGAGCATAGATTGTAATTTATGGGCGAAATCATGTATTAGCTGTCAAACTAATAAAATCAACCGTCACACCAAAAGTCAGCTTGGTAGATTTGAATTCCGAAAGGTCGCTTCGATCATATTCATATACAGTATCGAAAGATTTTGGATTTGGGTGGCAGGCATAGTTTCAACGGCTTGACAGACCGCCTACAATAAAGGCGTGTACCAGTGCTCTAGTAAAGGGAGCAAATAATGACGCGCTATCAAGAAAACACGTACATCATTGCTATTAAAAATTTCAGTACCATTTATTCAAAGGAAGGATGTAGTTGGCTCTGTTCAGTATAGGTAATATTATTACGTGCTTTAATAACTGAAATTATTTAACCTGTTTTACTTTCAAAACGAGTCAAATAATTTTTTACATTTCCTGCAGTAGCTGCCCACGCACATATTGTGGGGAAAGCAGGTGGCACGAGTAGGATGTGTTATACGATAAAAAAGAATAGCCTAGTTGCTTCGCTCTTGCTTGCTCTCATTGCCGACCCAAATGAAACATTTTCTGAGACTGTAGATCTAGTTGGATCATTGCCTCCTTCTAAAGGATGTTTTTATATACTTACTGTTATCGAATGATTTACTAGATGGCCAGAGGCTTGTCCTCTTTCTGATATTACGACAGAGACCGTCGCACGCACTTTATTTCAGAATTTTGTATGCCGCTTTGGCGTATCTATTTATATAACCACGGATCAAGGCGTACAATTTGAGTCAAAGTTATTTTCGGAGTTTTTAAAATTTTTAAGGTTAAACAGGATACGTACAACCACGTACCACCCTTCTTCGAACGGCATGGTGGAAAGGTTTCATCGCTCTCTTAAAGCAGCATTCAGAGCTGGGGCTAACACGTCACATTGGGTGGATGAACTACCTATTATATTATTGGCTTTCAGAGCGATCTCAAAAGGCGATTTGCAAGTCCGAAAGTTCCCCTTTTTATTACTAAATTACGTTCTTATTTTGATAATCTAATTGATACTTCTCCTGTTCGTCATGATAATCACAAATCATTTATCAATCCAGACGTTTTAACTTGTGATTTTATTTTTGTTCGAATAGAGCGTTTAAGCGTGTTTTTCTCCTCTGTATGATGGACCATTTAAGGTTTTGTCCCGTACGGATAAATTAATTACTTTTCTTAAGGGAACTAAACCCGTAGCTGTCAATACCGACGGAGTTAAGCCGGCATATTTATTGACAGGTGTTTGTGATGTCGCTGCACTACCTGCTAAGCGAGTTAGTTTCGCCATATATAGTTCAACTAATTGCAACTGATTGACTGTTTCTTTTATTAGCGGGGGAGTAATGTGGCAGCTTGCTTGCCTACTATTAAAGATTGGTGGTTCCAGCCTACTTGTAAGGATTGGCGGTAACCAGGGAAAAAGTTGAAGATCGAAAAACATAATCAATAAATACAATATATCAATATTATACATAAATACCAAATCTATATACATTCCTGCACAAATGTTATTTAGGGGCGAGCATAGAGGCGACTTCAATGTGAATATCAGTCGATATTCCGTTGAAGCAACGTCGAGCGCGGTTAGTACTTGGATGGGCTTCCATCTTGGGAAATACAGCGTTCTCGTCCCACCTTCTAGAGGCTTGTATATCAGTGTATACTCGGAAGTTACGTAATTTCAGACGAGGATTACGTAGTGGATATACCATCCTTCGGAGGGGATGTAAAGCAGGCGGTCCCTTGTCTATTAAATGTTAGGCCATAGCGGAAATAGGCCGACGTTAAACAGTTAAAAAAAAAATGTTATTTAACTTTACAAAATGAATAATATTTAGTTATTACCCTTGTTGTTAACAATTTTAAAGAAACTTTTAATATATACATGAAAACAACAAAATTTTAATTATTTATAGAAGAAAATTTACCAAACAACTTCTATGTACTCCTAGTACATCGTACAATAGATGTCGTACATTTTAATTATACACCTCTCAGGGAACTGCCTCAATCTGACTTTTGTACGTTGACGACGAACTTTCGTCATCGCGGAGGTGGTTGTAATTTTGGGTTAATTTGTTATAAATTCCCAAAGCACAAAGTAAATATAACAGGTAAAATAAATAGTTAGTTTATGACATAAATGTTAGTTTGGTTTATATTGCATTTCCATAATACGACTGACAAGTAATTACCTTGCCGAGGTTTTAATACCTAAAGATATTACGCAAAGAAACATTCACGTTGAAAAAATTTAAAAGTATATGTTTTAAACAGATCCCACACAAAATTCTTTTTTAAATTTAACTAAAAATGTGTATATATTTAGTTCTGCATATATCATAAATTTAAAAATAGCATTGGGCTAAAATAATGAATATGTCAATTAAATATCTCAAAGAAGAAATCAAAGTAACACTACATTTCATAACACAAGCACACAAAAATAAGGTCATGTACTTTTTTACCGACTATCATATCTATATGTATTTTGGGGCACGGAAACCGAGAATTGTTACATGCCATCAATATTTTCATGTAAGCTCAAAAAACAGCTTAGAACAAGCTTGAAACCGGGTAAAAAGTAAATTGGGGGATTAAACGAGTTGACCTACGTTTTTATACGTATTTAGAGGTGCTGAAACCGAATACGAGGTCAAGATTTTCTTATCATGTCATGATTTTGATATAACCTCAGAAACACCTCAAAAATGGTCAAAAATGCTTGTACAGGTAAAATTAAAAAAATTAAATGAGCAAGCCATCATCACGTATTTTTGGTCATTAAAATCGAATATGTTTCAGAATGGAATCCACAGGTTAAAACGTTTACATTTTGACGCAGGCTCAAAAAACCTGTGCAGACTAACCCCTCCCCGGAAAGGGTGGAAAAGCGTTAGGGGATACTTCAAAATGATTTTTGCATCGTCTTTTAAGGTTCTATGTTCAACTGAGCAGTTTCATATTTTTTGGAACAAAGATAGCGCTGTGCAGCCGTGAAAGCAATTTTCACCCTCCGGAAAAGAGTGGAAGGGTCTAAATGTAAGTCAAATCCTCCTGAAGTTTTTTACCGCGCTGAAAGATACAAATATTTTTTTAGAGAAATGTAGTTGTTAAATGTATACGAGCGCTTTTCACCCCAATAGACGGCAAAAAAAAGGTAGAAGAATGTGTTTTTGGGACTCGTGCCCGTTGAGACTTTTGATCTACTAGATTAGTAGAACATATTAAAATTTGGGCCAATTTCCCATAAGATTTGTGGTTAAATGCCATACCTTAATAATGAAATTAGGAACTATTTTCATTGACAAACCACGATATTCAAGTACAACAAAAATTTACATTAAAAAAAATATATAGTTGTATTCGTTAGAATAATAGCAATTATTTAAAACAATTTTAAAGATTATTATTGTTTTTTAAAATAAACGCATATTTCCCTCTCACTCTGCAAAATCCTATCCTTAAGCATCCAGCAGTAACCTGCCATCGTATTTACGTCCATTTTCCTTGGTAGCAACGCTCCATCTCTGTTATATATCGGTGCCTTTTCTATTTTACAACGTGTATGGTTTGTTCTCAACACATATGGGCGAGGGACGCGAAAGGCGTAGTAAACACCCACAAAACACAATAGAAAACGAAAGTAAACAATACGCAAATGGTACTAAACGCCATATTAGAAAGAAGAAAGAAGATGAGATCATTATTTTGCACCAGCCAAGGAATCGGGGATTAATAACACAGCCTCTCAAAAAAAAAAAGAAAAGTTCAAAGCAGCGAACCAGACCCATGTACTACTATGTATTTTCGGTCGCTGAATCCGAATCTCAAAAAAATCGTACACCCCCAAAATCATTAGCTAGAACCAAAAAACACCCCTGAAATGGGGTAAAAAGAATATTATTAAGCTACGGGAATAGTTGTTACATCTTAATCAATCGAATTATACAAATTAAGGTTAAACATACAATAGATATGGGAGGGGCGAAAACTAGCCCCCATATATAAAAAAAATCGATCCAAAACAGCAATGACTGCTGAAAAAGCTCAAAATTACTAAGTTTTGTTAAAGTGATAAGAAACTGCATCAGGTCCGACGTAATCTTCATAAACTGCCCCTATAGAGTTGAAATCAACCACCCTCAAGTTTAAAGGACACGAGAAAAACAAGAAAAAACGTAAAATGCCACAGGATTTCTATTTTCATGGATGCTATGATTGGCTGAAATTGCGTAGTACTCTAAAATAGAATTAGAAACTTACGTACCGCCAACATTCTACAGTGTCAACCCTCAGAGGGTGTGAAAACTACCCCCTATGTAAGGTTTGTCCTTAAAAAATTACAGTGACTTCTATAAAAATTCGAAACACCTGCGTCGTGTGGAAGAGAGAAGAAACTAGACTATGTTCGACGCTGTACTTGAAAACCACCACCACGGGGTTGAGAGACGCCACCCCTGTAAATCCCTGAGCATAATCCCTATTATTATAAAAAGAACTATGGAAATGAAACGAATAAGCAACAGTATAGCTTTTTCGTTACATCTTGAATTACGGTAGTTTACTTCCTTTCTGGGGGTGTTACTTAATAACATTTATAGGACATGAGTTTCAAACTCTAAGTGTGCAACGCGATTTTGCCAATCATAGCATCCATAAAAATGTAAATCCAGTTAGTTTCTCTCTGTTTTTCCAGCATCCTACAAACCACCCCGTGGGGGTGGTTTTCAAGCACATCGTCGAACATAGTCTAGTTTCTTCTCTCTTCCACACAACGCAGGTGTTTCGAATTTTTATAGAAGTCACTGCAACTTTTTATATTTACATCTTACATAGGGGGTAGTTTTCACACCCTCTGGGTCCCTATTCTCGAAATCGGGGAACAGCGTTCTCATGAGAAAAGTGGGCGGAGTTCTCTTACAAAGCATTAAATGGTATTCTGGAGCAAAAGTGATCGTTCACATCACACGTTTGTAAGAGAATACTCTTCTCTTGCTATTTTTCAAGGGAACGGAGCGTTCTCCTAGGAAAATATCGCTGGAGTTTGCGCAATGATTCTGTTTTGTGCGTTCTTAACCTCGCTTTTTGAAATATGTGGTTCTCAATAATTATCATTAGACGAAAAGAGTTTATTGACTATGTTTTTATCGTTAGCTGAGTTAATGCTATAAGTTCATTTAATAAAGCCAAAGGAAGAACTGCTGTTTAGAATAAAAATATATGCCTTAGGTTTCAGTGTCTACTCAAGCATAGGGTATACACTATACCCCTAATAGAGCATCAAAAACAATTAAGCTTGTTGTGTGCTTCGTGCTTCATAACATGTATAAAAGCAAATATACCTGTTAATGCCGAACAGGTAGAATTTGGGATATATCAAGAACAAAACGTTGAAGAAAGGCCTCACAACAGAGTCAATCCTGATTTGTCAGAAAATTTTATTCTTGAAAAAATACTTTGACATGAAGAAAATTTAGGTTCCGTGTACAGGGTAATATGCAAAGAATAAAATAATGTGATGGCACCAAATCAAAAATATTTAAAATCAAAATATTTAGAGATCAGAATTAAAAGCGTTAAATATATATAATGTAGAAAACGCTGATGTTTTATTGCCCGATGCACATTTTCTGTGAAAATCACATGCCTAAATATTGAAAGAAAAAACTGGGTTTTCTCAATTTTTAAAATGATATTCTCAAATGTGTATCGAGCAGAAATTCATTTGGTTGTTTTAAGATTTTTTGATTTTAAATGTTTTTTGATTAGGTGACACAACTTTTTATTTCTAGCACACAACCTAAATTTTGTCCATGTTAAAAGCATTTTTTTTTCTACGCACCAACTTTTATCATGATAAAATGTTCAATATTTGTGTATTTGTGCTTTATGCAGATTTGATTTTTTAAAACGTTTATTACTATGATTTTTTTCCCAAAAAAAAAAAATTTATTATGGAATATCTGTTTTCTTTTATTATTATGGTTTTATATATATATAAAAAATAATAGGTAATAAAAAGGGAACAATTTATGAAAATACTTTAAACTAGGTAGGTACACTGAATTATCACAATTACAGTTAATTGGTAAATTTGAGTAGGTATAGTACTTATAATAGAAAACTCTATGCACGAATTTCTCTAGTGTGGTGACCACAACCACCCTAAAAACAAGAAATAACCTCTTAGACGACAATAACAAACATTATGCATAAACTAGTAACTGTTATGCTAATAACAAAATCGTTGAAAACACATTGGTAATACGAAAAATGTTTCACTTTTTTAATAACTCATCCTACAAACGGCAAATAGTAAACAGTTTTTAATTTTGAGGTTATAAATATGAGCAATCTATGCTTCTTTTCATCTGAAAACGGCAGGTATTGAAAATGAATTAGTCCAAAGGTACTTTGGTATAATTAAATTGTTATAAATGAATATTGATCATAATTATGATCAATATTCTTACACATCTTTAACTTCCTGCAAAATATTTTCTCGCATTTCCACAGATCTTCTTAAACATTGTAATTTCTCCTTTCATATTCGGCCTTACAAATTAAATACTTTCGCTTTTCTTCGTAGCACTTAAATAATACAATTTTATTTTCAATAAAATAATAGCATAAACAGCATTCATTTATAAAAACTAGGTTAGTTACGAAACTAATGTTCTCTTTTAAGCGCCAAAAATACGTGGCTTCTATTGGTGGATTCTACAGTAAAATATGTGGCAACATTGAATCATCTGTTCCTCGAGTGATCGACATCCCACGTGTTCGAGAATACCGATTTTAGAGCACAAGAGAATAGCGAGGGATGTGAATGATCCTTTCCGTGATGTGAACGTTCCCGTTCTCTCACACTCGAGAATTAGGGCCCTGAGGGTTGACAGTGTAGGATGTTGATGATACGTAAGTTTCTGGTTCTATTTTAGAATACTACGCATTTTCAACCAATCATAGCATCCATGAAAATAGAAATCCTGTTGGATTTTACGTTTTTTCTTGTTTTTCTCGTGTCCTTTGAACTTAATGGTGGTTGTTCTCAACCCTATAGGGGCAGTTTATGAAGATTACGTCTGACCTGATGTAGTTTCTTAACACTTTAACAAAACATTTCGAGATTTTTAAGCAGTTATTGCTGTTTTGGATCGATTTTTTTATATATGGGGGCTAGTTTTCGCCCCTCCCTGGGGGTGTGTTTCATATCTATTGTATGTACGCTGCTGTTTAACTTTAATTTGTATAATTCGATTGATTAAGAAGTAAAAACTATTCTGGTAGCTTAATCTTCTTTTTATCCCATTTCAGGGGTGTTTTTGGCTCTAGCTAATGATTTTGGGGGTGTACGATTTTTTTTGACTCCGGATTCGGATTCAGCGACCGAAGATACATGGGTCTGATTCGCTGCTTTGACCTTTTATTTTTTTTTTTTTTGTGGGGCTGTGTAATTTGCTTGTTTACAGTTGTAGCCCGAACAAACAAACAGCTGTTTGGCGACCTCTATTTTCCCCTATATTCTCGAAGGGTGGAACCGTTCACCTTGCTCCTCGCTATAATCTCCGAAATTTTCTGGGAAGTAATCAACATGAGAATCTAGGAAATGTAATTTTAAATTCATTAAACATCCCAATTTTTGAAAGTTTTTGACCACTTCTGCTGCTACACGTAGTCATCACTTTTTACATTTCCCAAAAAATTCTCCACGACGTTTTTGAAATTTTAAATTTGGCTATTGAATAACAAATACTCAATATGAGGTATCGAGCTAAAATTATGTATAGAGGTATTTGAGACAACTGCGAATCGAATACGCTTTCCAATTTGCCGATAAAAAATGCCTAATAATCAATCGCGAAAGTTCGACCCATTTAGAAGAACTTAGTAGGCCATGAAAATATGAAAATTACATTTTTTTAAACAGTCATCTAAGAGTATCTCAAAAAAAAAAAATTAAAATCGGGCAGCGCCCTCCAAAATAACGGAGTGTTGCGGTATTAAATATCACACACTGTAAATGAAGATTATTATGTTTTCTTACGTTTCGGTTTATTAACCATCGTCAGAGAATTACAATATTTACAGAAAACAAAGATTTATTTATGTGCTTTTATAAAATTTGGCGTGTAATACTTGCAAGTATCATGATTTCTAAATTTTTCTATACTAGGAATCTGGACTGATGTCACCAAGAAAGAACTTTGGTGATATCGTGCGCCTAACATGACAGCTGACGGGATGCCGTCAGACATGCCATACAGCAAATGGAGGTATCACAAAACGCATGGCAAGACGTGAATAAGAAGAAGAAGAAATGTATCAAAACAAGTTGGATACTATTGAACTCTTAGAATTGGCAAAATATAAAAATAGTTTCAATGCCGATACAAAACCTATCCAAACAAATCCGCTTTATTAGTCAGTAGGTCACGGGCTGTCGAGCCGAGACAGAGTTTAGATAGTGGTAGGAATAATCGGATTGGCTGAATTCGGCCAAGGGTGACATTGGTCTAGTATAAAAATAGAACACACTTTTAGGTTGACTTTGGCCAAGATGATGCCAACATTGTTGGTGAAGTGCGTGTCGAGTGATAAAATTCAAGTGTCTTGATGTTTGTGAAAACTACTTCATAGAAAAAATTTAATTGTCTTTGTCTGGGTAGATGAAACTTGAAGAGTTTGCAAATAAACATTGTCTTCCTTTAACAGAAATCTTGTAACGAACGTCTATGGATTTAAACTCGGGAGACGGTAACGCAGAATAGGGTATTACTCTAGCCTCGTGTCGCGGTATGTTACATTTATTACGTTCCTAGTTTACCCTTGTATTCTGCAATTTGTATCTTAGAGCACGATTTTTATTTAATTTCGTAATAGTACGATAAACAAAGTTCACTGTGTTAGTTTAGATATTGTAGTAGTTCCATAATTGCAAATTAGATAATAAGCTAAGTCATTCCCTTTGTACTGGTTGGCCAAGGATCATCGGGCTTTGCTAGGAATTCATGAGCAAAAGCAACTAGTTGTGATACTCGGACGTTGGTGGCTTATTCCGGAATGTTCTGTAATGATGCAACTATACCAGGTGACACAAAGTACGGAAACACTATATTTCCACCAGAAAATAAATATATGGGTTGTATGAAAAGTAACTTTTTTTTAAACTATACCTTTCAAAACAAAATCTGAAAAGAAACTCGTAGATAATAGCACTATCTATGGGACGTACAGGGTGGACCAAATTAGATGGGATCTGGGGTTTTCTCTAAAACTAAAGATTTATTGAGAAGGCCATGGTAAAAAAAAAGAAAATCGAAATAATGGTGAATGTCAAAAACTAATTTGTGAGTTAATTGTGAGTGAGCATTGTTAAAAATGGTTCAGATTAATAATGGTGAAAAATATGATATGATTAAGTGTTTTATATAAAGCGAAGAAGATTCAAATTTAGCTTGCGAGCTTTATTTTAATAGGTAAGTTATAGACAGCAAAACTTTATGCCAAAAGTGCCGCCTAAACAATATTTTTACATATCCAAAAAAGAGACAGACATACATAAAAATATTCAAAAGGCTATAAAAAATTTAAAAGAGTTTGGATCATTTGTAAAACCTCGAGCACAAATATATAATAAAGCAGGTAGAGAAGGTGTAGGAAATATTGTTTTAGAAACTGTAAGAGAAAATCCTAATATATCGTCTCGCGAAATACAGGAAAATTTAGGAATCCCAAAAACAACTGCGTTGCTTAAAAAAAATAAATTCAAACCCTACAAGATTAGGATTAGTCACCATCTATACCCAAACGACTTTCAAAGGCGTCTCGATTTTTGCCAGTGGTTTTTGCGTCAGTGCAATGAAATGCCAAAATTTGAAGGAACAATTATATGGACTGACGAGGCCCATATAAGCAATGGCGGAATTTTTAATCGGCATAATAACCACTATTGGCCTCGTGAAAATCCCATCTAATTTCTTTCTCCCTGTACGATTGTCCCTCTCTATAATAAGAATGTAAATTCTGTTTCTAAAATAAAATAAAATAAAAATATAATACCAAAATATCATTAATCCGGGGACAAATTAAAGAAAATCTGTGACTAATTATGCAATTAAAGAGTCTGGTGATAAAAAAACAGCAGATAGTAACGGTAAATTGCAGTGGGCGTAAGGGAACTCTCGTCCAGTAGATAACAGCGCCAGCGTCCACAAGTGAACCCTTGAACTCAACAAAGAATAAATCTCAAAAAATAGTCTGCTCGGGAGAGACAAAAAAGCTGGAAATTGATGCTTACTTTATAAAGAATAAAGATAAAAAGAAACGGAAACGCCTAACCGTTTTGAATGCATGTAAACTCCACAAATAGGGCACTTAAAAGTCATGGTTTTAAAAACTGGGTGACGGTGTGGAAAGTGTCTAATTTTAATGTTTGGAGATAAAAAGCTTACATTTCAAGGAATTTATACGTTTTAAAAGTGTATAGATGTAGGTTTTTGTCAGGAACACTTGGTATAGATATTAATTATTATTGGACGAAACATATTGGAGAGGACGTTAAAAAAACAATAAGATTTATAGAAATCCAATCAATACGTTAACAGAATTAATTGCGGAAAGCAATTACAAATATGTCCTATCAAATTATTACTCCACAATCGTTGGAAAATAGTTATGTAGAGGTTTGCAATAGGGATTTAGATGGTATACCAAATTGTTTACAGCGTTCGTGAAAATTAGTAATAGTAATTCTAAACTAAAATTCACTATTAATTTAACTTAAAATTATATTAGCCCAGGAGTTTTAGTCAATATATCGCTTCTACCCGAAATTAATTATTGTAAAGCTGAAAATTTGCAGGATTGTAGTTTTGGTCCAGGACAATACGTACCAAAAAGTCCCCTACTCTTCTCCGTCGGCTTCCCTGTTTTTTGCGGAGCAGCAAGGACCTAAGACGCAGAAATTGCAGAGGTGGATGGGGTACAGTCACTGATTTAAATTCCGACATTCAATCAAAAAAATAAGTAAGGCTGATTGAATCCCGCTCATTTAAATGGGTGACCAAGTATCTCATATATCAGTCAGTAGTCTATCAACTAAGACAATTTCGGGACGTTAACTCGCTAGTAAGGAGGGGATGACCTCCGTGGCGTGATAACCCCCGGACATCCAGTAAAAAACATTCATTGTATTTCTTAAATTCTGTAAATTGTTACTTGGGGGTTCGTTAATGGGTCCAGTTTGACAGTTGTGATTTAGTGTATGTACAGGAACCAGAAACCTCAAAATATTTTTTTACTTCATCCACCCCCCACTACCATCCCCCTATCACCACCCCCACCCCACTACCGATGTGGGGTATCGTTTTATGGGTTTTTGGGGTAGAGGATTTAAAATATTATATTATTAAAGTTCCATAAACAATTATTTTCACATACAAAGTTTTTTCGTTGTGAGTGACTTGGATAGAGAATCTGGATGTGGAAGTAGTGATTCCTTGGGCAGCGGTTTTTCTGAATGTTCCGTAGGCTATCAGACCATAATCAATTATTGATCTTATTATGGATCTGTGTATGGTTAATAAGCTTGCCTTTTCAGCTTCTGTGGTGATGTGCCAGTACCTTTAGTAAGTTGATACATTTTGTGCAGATCTGCACTGAGAAGTTGAGACGATTTAATTTCTGGTCGAAGACTACAAAGAATTTTATGTTTCAGGAATTTAGTACTTCACCATTTAGAGTCATTGCTGGTTATCTAACTTGATTGTTTCTAGAAAACAGTATGCTCTTTTTTTGGACGACAGTTTCAACTCCGATGAAGTTTATGGTTTGTTGAATTAATAATTCCAAAGTTTCTATATTGTTTCCTTTACTGTAAACAATGTATTGTTTATTGTTAATTTTGGATTTTTGACGGCTGTTGCTATGATATGGACTCGCTTGAAAAAAAAATCAAAATTCTACTTCTTTTGAAAAGGGTCAAAACGTGAGAAGCTACCTAACCATATTGGATCCGTCATATAGAATGTTTCGGATTTCTCATCAACCTTAAGTACTAACAGATGTCCGTAGTGGATTTCCGGTTTCTAGGTGATCGAGAAAGTCCCGGACATTGTTTGTTGACAGCCAGAATCACCCATCGGGGATTTTATATTATTTTTTGTTTCTTGGAAATGAAATCCTTATAGTTTACATTGAAATTTACCCACTAATATACCTACTTTTTTAAACTCCATTTAAGTCTACTATTTCTAAATTTCTTGATTTATCTCCACATAGAGCTGAGATAATGATTAGTAAATCAAAAGCAATATTGCGAGTACTACTGATAGTGATTTTTTTTTTACTTATTGAACATTTTTAGGATATATTAATATTAAACTGTCAACCATTAACAGGATTAGCACAGCAGCCCCAGTATATGACATGAGAGGTCCTAGGACGTAACAGATAGCGGACATATACATTGAACATGTTTTGGAAGCCTAACATTGTATTTTACTGACCACTAGTTATATCCAGCGTCATTATCTCAACGCAGACATTGTATTTTAATAGAGATATGGCTGGCCTAATCTGACACGGTGCTTATACACTAGCAGAGGCTATTGTTGTCGATTTTCTATACTCATTTAGTCATTTGTATTTAAATTTATTCGCTATAGAACTTTAGTTTTTGGTGGTTGTCTCAATCATGGTGAGAATTATTCACGCAGATTGTGCAGGTAACTTGGCCAATTTATTGTGTAATTGTTGGGACGTGTGGCGTGAATAGAAACAAAAAGTGTACAGGTTTAATTACAGTAGAAGTAAAGGCGGACATGTCCACAATGACAATGATCAAATGCTCGATATTTAGCTTGAAAGCGTTGGGGAATTATCATTAACGTTAATATTTTGTTTTTGTTTAACTCGTCATATATTTTACTTTCCTCGCTTATGGAGATATTGTAGTTTTGAAAAAATAACTTTCCCAGATTTATTCAGCCTTTCACGTTTCAGACTATGTCAATTACGAAAATGAATTCCGTCAGTCTGTCGGTTGGTCTGTCTGTCTGTCTGTTAGCGCTATATTTACAAAATTATTTGACAGAAAAGAATGATAACGGAAACGCAAGTCAACAGTGTGTTGACCATAGGTATATTTATGTATAATTAATACATTATATAGGTACTCTTTTTCATGTGTTAACAAATTAATGAAATTTCAAAATCTACCTAGACTCTAAACTGATGTAAAAATTTTGTTTCTGCTGAGTACAGGGTGTACCAAATTAGATGGGATTTGGGGTTTTCTCTAAAACTATGGCAGATAGACAAAAACCAATATTGGTGTCCTGAGCTCGATTTTCGAGAAACAAACAATGGCGTAAACCGCGATCGTCTATCTTTTTCGACTACCGAGCTACAGAACGCTTTTGGAAAATTGGCATTTTTCATCTATATCTCAATTACCAAGTGTCGAATCGAAAATCGAGTAACACAACTTTTTTGAGTAGAATCCGTTGCTGATAAGAAAAAACCGCTGCCCAAGGAATCACTACTTCCACATCCAGATTTTTTATCTAAGTCACTCACAACGAAAAATTTTTGTATGTGGAAATAATTGTTTATGGAACTTTAATAATATAATATTTGAAATCCTCTACCCCAAAAACCCATAAAACGATACCCCACATCGGTAGCGGGGTGGGGATGGTGATAGGGGGTGGATGAAGCAAAAAAACATTTTGAGGTTTCTGGTTCTTGTACACACCTTAAATCACAATTTTTTTTCATCCCTTTAATAATGGGGTGGGAGTGGTAATGGGGGTGGCTAATGCCAAAATTATTTTTGTGACCTCAGCTTCTCTTATATATACTAAATACTCTTATATATACTAAATACCAATTTTATGAACTCTTACCTGCTTGATTTACCTATTTTCCCCAAATATACCCCAATTTACCCCCCTTCGACGGAACAAGATGAAAATATAATCTAGTTCTAGATCTCGTTAAAGTACATATGTGTACCAAATTTCAAGTCAATATATCAAACGGTTCCAGAGTAAACGTGCGCACAAAAAAAAGTTACAGACAGACAGACTAGAGATGGGCGCGTGAGTCGATTTTGACTCACGCTCACGCACGCTCACGACTTTAAACCTTTAGCTCACGCACGACTGATATATGTTAAGGCAAACTCACGCACACGGTGAAATTTACGTCACGTGCCCATCTCTAAGGCAGACCGACAGACAGAAATTTTTTTTTACTCAAACTTAAAATCTCGACGTTTCGTGGCATTCTAAGCCTATTTGAACAAAAAAAATTTTTTTAAATTTTTTTGTCGTTACTATTTATACTTCCACTGGACGTGGAAGTAAAAATTATGCATGCCTCAGTTTTCGAGATAGAGACATAATTTACCAAGGGCGTAGATAAGGAGGGGGAGGGCTAGAATATAAAATAGTTTTTCTATGTCGCTTTTTTTTTCGAGTAAAATTTTGAGTTGAGGACTTTTTTTTTTAATTTTTTCCTCCCCGCTCGTCAGTTTCGAGTTGAGAAAAAAAAAAAATTTCCCCCGCCCATCAATTTTTCACATTTTAGCCCTCTACAGAAAAAAATATTTACGCCTTTGTACCCAACGATATAACGATAGTGTAAGAGTAGATCTGCAATTTTGCAGAATCTAAACTTCGCCGTTTGTTTGACCACCATTTATTTCATTATTTGTATTTGTAATTCTGTATGTCGAACAATAAAGACGTTTATCATTATTATTATTATTATTATTATTATTTTTTTTTTTTTTTTTTTTTTTTTTTTTTTTTTTTTTTTTTTTTTTTTGTTAAAAACCAGTCACCCTTCTCTGTGGCTCCGACCCTCACAGAGGGGAGCTGGTAGCCACTCCCCACACCCGTGGGGTAAGTGACTACTGGGTCCGGGAATCGTGTGCCCTGAGCAGACGTAATGAACCGAGGATGACGGCCTTCTGCATTCTGCCGGCTAAGACCTCTGCCGAATTTCGGCATGCCGGTATGATCTTAAGTTCTGAAAGCAGTGTGTGTCTCGTTCCACCGAGGGCTCCTATAATCAGTACCACTATCTTAACAGTATGGTCTGGATACAGTCTGCGGAGTTCGAAGAGCAGATCTCGATATTTTGTCCGTTTTTCCTCCTCCTTCAAGACAATGTTGTTCTCCGCGGGAGCCGAGAACTCCACGACAAACATTGTCTTGAGTTGATGGTCGAGGAGTACTACGTCAGGCTTGTTGGCTTGTATTTGCCTGACGGTGGGAAAAGAGTAGTTCCAATAAATTAGACACTTCTCATTTCCCACAACGGACTCAATATCCCCGGAGCGTAAGGCAGCACTGGTGTCTCGTCTATCCCATACGAGTGCCTTAGGTGATAATAAAGCACTCGTAATGCTCCGTCGTGCCTCTGGATATAGGCCGAGACTGCATATGTCGGACAAGCCGACAACAGGTGCATTAAAGTCTCTGGCGCCCTGCGGCAGGCCCTGCAGCTGACATCAGGGACCTCTATACCCATGACACGACTACGATAGACGAGGGTATTAAATACACCATCCTGGCAAGCCATTATGAATCCCTCGGTCTCAGACTTCAGCCCGGCTGACCTTAAGAAGGCAAAGGTCAGCCTTTCGGATAAGCCAAGGTTCTCTATATTTTTATAGAAAACTCCATGCATTGGCTTATCCGTGTGAAGCTGCAGAAAGATGTTGTGTTCTGCAGCTTTAATTTGGGCTTTTCGTCGAGCAGGTTCCAACTCGGTGACAGAGTCGGGATTTACCCGCTCGACGTCGAAGAAGAGACCAAGTTCATCGGCTGCTCTTTGTGCTGCCTTAAACAAAAAGGCTCCTATTCCTGCACTTTCATGGTCTCGGACCATGCAGAGGAGGGGATCCGAACTCCTGATGACCTTACAGGCTCCATCCAGAACCATCCTATTATGGAGACTCTCCAAACTCAAGAGTCCACGGCCTCCCCGATGTCGTGGGAGGTATAGCCGTGGAACGGACGATTTAGGATGCAAACTTCTATTGAGATGCATCTTCTTGCGGGTTCCTACGTCGAGTTGACGCAACTCCTCTCGAGTCCATTTCACTACTCCAAAGGAGTAGAGTAGGATCGGAACGGCAAGCATGTTGGTAGCAGACACCTTGTTCTTCCCCGACAGTTCTGAGGACCAGATCTGTCGGAGTCGGTGCTGATACTTGCCGCGGAGAGCGTTTTTCACTACACCCACTTCTTGGGTGGAGCGTTGCTCGACACCCAAGTAAGTGTACGACTCTCCGGCATCTAGATGATGTAAGATGCTTCCGTCAACGAGTTGCGCGTCCTCTTCGTAGTTCCCGCATCGTCCTCTCTTGAGATGGACCAGTGCACATTTGTCCATTATTATTATTATTATTATTATTATTATTATTATATATCATATGTTATATTTATCTCTAGATTTTCTCTTACAGTTTCTAAAACAATATTTTCTACAGATTCTCTACCTGCTTTATTATATATTTTTGCTCGAGGTTTTCCAAACTCTTTTAAATTTTGTTGTAGCCGCTTGAATGTTTTTATGTCTGGCTGTCTTTTTTCTGGATATCTAAAAATATTGTTTGGGCGGCACTTTTGGCACTAAGTTTTGCTGTCTATAACTTACCTATTAAAATAAAGCTCGGAAGCTAAAGAATCTTCTCCGCATTCTATAAAACACTTAATCATATCATATTTTTTACCATTACTAAATTGAACCATTTTTAACAATGCTTACTCACAATTAACTCATGAATTAGTTTTTGACATTATTTTGACGATTATTTCGATTTTATTTTTTGTCATGGCCTTCTGAATAAATATTAGAAATGCGATAAATATGTATAGATGTCAATGGAAGTCAATTCGAACATTTATTGTAGTTTAGTTTTTCCTATTTTTGGCAAAATTATTTTATATTATAAGAAGTGTTGCTGTTAATAGTTTTCCATGGTCTCCTCACAAATATATTAAATTTTTCGAATTTTTTCTTTTTCTAGAGATAAATAAGACATATGATACATCGTTGGACAGCTTAATTTAAGTTGTGATCGAATAATGCAATAATTTACAAGGTAATTCCATTTAAAAAAAACACAAGTTATGTCTATATTTCGAAAACTGAGACTGAGAAAACTGAGACATCAGCAACGGATTCTACTAAAAAAACTGCCTTCCCCAAATTCTAACTAATGTGGTCCACCCTGTACGTTTAAGGTTTCTTAAACTCTTCCAAGAATGTCAAAAAACCTTTCGAAATTAACTTGAAAAGGCGATGAATCTACATTCCTTTAATTTTCCTACCTCTTCAGTCACCATATATGGGTGTTTTTTACCTTTGTTTACCCCAGCTCCATCTTGTAACTTGTGGAATATTAGGAAGAATGAAGGATATTTGTAACTGTTCAAGTCCGCACCGGATAAAGCAAAACAATGTATATAAATTTTTCAATTTAGACATTTTCATTAAACACCTAAAACTTTTTCAATTATTACGCTGTCAACGGTATAGAACAATAGCAAGCAGGCCAATGGTTTCGCTCTCTGAATGCGGTAACTTCGACGGGACTTGTTGATCGCGAGCATTTTCCCTCTGCTATGTAGATCGTTTCTGTGATATATTATTTGGAACGGGCGTTTAACAAAGGGTTTGGTATGGCAGCTTGATATGTTTGCATTCAAATTAACTGGAATTTTTATTTAGTCTGCTCGCAAACTGGAGTTTCTACAAAAAAAACCAACGCGAGTTTCGTTAATCAAGATGGCATCATCGGAGACCTCTAGAACTCAGGATTTCAGCACTAACCATCGTAGCCACAATCTATCAACGTCTACCCAGTCGCAGAAAGTGACATTTTTAAGACAGCTATTACTACTCCTTTCGGTTTATTCGAATGCCTCTTGGTTTACGAAATGCTGGTCAAACTTTTCAAAGATTTATGAACGAGGTACATACATGTTTACCTTTCGTTTTTGTCTATTTAAGCGATATTTTAATTGCAAGTAAATCAAATTTACAACATTTGGAACGCGATGGAAGCGTTTTTTCGAAAGATTAGACATATATGGTATAAATATTAAACCATCTGAATGCATTTTAGGAGCTGATAGCTTGGCTTTTTTAGTACATCATATTTCTTCACAGGATATTTTACCTTCTGCTGAAAGAGTTGATTAGTTCGAGTCGATTAGTCATTAATAATTTTCCCTTAAGCACCTTCAACGTTTTATAGGTATGGTAAACTTTTATCATCGTTTTGTACCGAACTTCGCTGAAATTTCAGTTCCTTGCATTCTTTCTGTACCAATTTATCACATGATAAAATTACGAAAAGATACGATTGGCCTATTGACTGTATGGATAGTTTCTTAAAAGCAAAAACGCTATAGCCGATGCAATTATTTTACTTCATCCTTGTTGTAATGGTAGTATACTCTTATCACTTACAGTTGATTGTTCTAATGTCTCTATGGGAGCAGTTTTGGAGCAACGAGATAACAAAGAAGTACTTACTCCTTTAGCTTTCTTTTCGCGTAAACTCGCCTTAACTGAGACCAAATATTCAACTTTTGATAAGGAGCTTTTATTCTTCTACACTGCTATTAAGCATTTTAAATATTTACTTGTATTTGTTTTACTGACCATAAACCTTTGATCAATGCTTTATTCACAAAAGCCGAAAGATCTCCACGACAAATACGTCATTTAGAATATATTGCTCAATTTTCATGCGAAATTCGGCACATTAAAGGAAAAGATAATGTCATAGCGGACACTTTATCACGTGTATATGACACATCTTCTTTAGAGCAATGTATTTTACTAATTTAAACTGAAAAGGTCTCCTTCAATTAATATTAATTTTGACTTAAAATTATTAAGCAAAACTCAAGAAGAAGATTCTGGCCTCAAATATTTATTATCAAATCAATCATCAAATTCTAAAAACCATTTTCAATTTGAAAAGAATTAAAATTCCAAATTTGAATGGATTTATTTGGCGCGATTTTCTCGACCAAAACTACGACCTTATGTTCGAATTATTTACAGAAGAACGATATTTGATATATTTCATGGTCTTTCTCATCCTGGAATTAAAGCTACTACGACTTTAGTCACCAATAATTACTTCTAGCCCAAAATGAATACTGACTGCAATTTATGGGCTAAAACCTGCGTTAACTGTCAGACTAAAAGCCCACTAGGTAATTTTGAGATACCTAAAGGCAGGTTCGATCACATTCATATAGATTTAATAGGACCATTACCTCCATCCAAGGGTTGCTCTTACATTCTAACAGTGATAAACGATTTACCAGATGGCCAGAAGCCTCTGCCAGATATTACTGCAAAAACTGTGGCACGTTCATTATTTCAAAACTTTGTTTGTCGTTTCGGTTAGCCTTTGTATGTCACAACTGATCAAGGTGTTCAATTTGGATCGAAATTATTTAACGAATTTGCAAAATTTTTGGGTTTTCATAGAATTAGTACAACCACTTACCACCCTCAAAGCAACGGTATGGTTGAACGATTTCACAGAACTCTTAAAGCTGCCTTAACTACTAGAGCTAACACGTCACATTGGGTGGGATGAACTCCCTATTATACTATTAGCTTCTAGATCGATTCCCAAAGAAAATTTGCAATGTTCTTCCACCGAACTAATATTTGGTCAAACTCTACGAATACCTGGCGAATTTTTCACTAAGGGCGAGTTGTACCAACTAGGTTCAAGTCAAGTTCAGCTTGATCCGAGATCAAAATCGAGGTTAGGATTGTTGAGACAATCCTAACCTTGGCTTTTAATATTGTATTAAGCTAAACTTGTTTGATCTTATTTGGTTCAACTCGCTCTAAGTCATATAATTCTCCTGATATTCCTTACTTTACTGACAAATTACGAACTTATTTTAATGATTTGACTTTTATTTCTTCATTTCCTCATGTTCATAACAAATCGTTTGTCAACCCTGACATTCCTACTTGTGATTTCATATTTGTTCGCAAAGAACGTCTTAAACCTACCTTTTCTCCTTTGTACGAGGTCCCATTTAAAGTTTTATCCCGTACAAATAAATCAATTACTTTTGATAAAAGAAATAAAGTCGTAACTGTCAGCATTGACATGGCTCTAACTTTCAATGCCAAATATTTTTTCCAAATAGAATTTTTCCGTAAAATTAATAGACAGATCAGTTTACCTACAATCATTTATTTCTTTTATTTTCTTGTTAGATTAACTCCGCGAGTTAGATCCCATTGCAACTGAAAGTTGGTAAAAATCCATCTTACGTCAAGCAGACCGAGACTACAGAAAACGAAAGCCGTCTATTTTTTTTTTTTTTTTGGTATCGCAAACTCAATCCGGGGACACACTGTATTATACAAAATACATAAATGAAAAATAAATACAAAAATAAAGCTCAACTCACCTACTGTGTGAGTTCAGCAAGTCATATTTATTCATATTTAGAGCACAATATTAAATTGTACAGTAAAGAGGTTTGACGGTCTGTTTAGATTTTATTATATTTAAGTCTTAACCCAAGTAGGAAATAAACCACCCTCCCTAACTTTTGAATAAATTTAATATTATTAAAACCTTTTTTGGCGTTCCTCCCATATTATAATAGTCTCTTTCATATTGATCTACTACTCTTTACTCTCTCCGTTTCTGCCTTTTCATTCTTAGCTCCATATTATAACAATTATGTACGAGTTTATTTTCTCATTTCAAATATATCTTATATTTTTTCACCCCTTGTTTGATGCTATTTCTGGAAAAATTATAACGTTTTATGGATGGTCATGTAATAAAAACACGTAGATAAGACTTACTCTCGTCGAACAGCTCCTTCATATAAATTCTATTTAGTGGAGTAAAAAACAGGGAAAAAGTAGCTTCCTTCTCGAGTTTTTTTTTTTAATCTTAGAACAAACTGAGACATATACCATTTCGTTAAGTAGATCGATGTTCATTAGAAATCATGAAATACGATATTTTTTAGTGGTCACGGACATTGTTATTTTTAAAAAGGTGTGAAATTTTGATTTTTTTTTAATCATCTAATGCCATATCTCAAAAACGAATGGAGCTATCCACATGAACTTTTTTTTGTTATAAAACACACACTTAAGCACTTCTATCGGTGTATAGTATTGTTAATTAAAACATTTTTAAGCATGCTAAAAACTTAGATAACCTAGAAGGTTCAGAAAATACGCAGTCAAATTTTCACTAAGCTAAAAACTTTTTTGTTTTTGGAAATTTTGTATAACATGCTGCGAAGAAAATAAAGCCAAAAGACCAAAAAAGTTTTTGATAGCATAACTCTTATTGTGTCTTTGATAGTTTAGGTACAGTGATTTTTTAACAACAAAATAATTGAAATCGTCTACCCCAAAAACCTATAAAACGATATGCCACATTGGTAGTGGGGCTGAGGGTAGTGGAAGCGGGTTGGTAGTAGTGGTGGATAAAGTAAAAAAAAAATTAAGGCCTTTGATTCTTGTACACACACTAAATGACAATTTTATTTTTTTCGCCCCCTTGAATAATGGGTGAGGGTCGATAATGGGGGTGGTTAATGCCAAAAAAATTTTGAGACATTAGCTTCTCTTATATATACGAAATACCAATTTTATGGACTCTTACTTGCTTGATTTGCCTATTTACCCCCGTTCCAGATCTCGTTAAAATACATAGGTACGTGTACCAAATTTCAAGTGAAAATTTAAACGGTTCCGGAGTAATCGTGCGCACAAAAAAGTTACAGACAGACAGAATTTTTTTTGCTCAAACTTAAAATCTCGACGTTTCATGACATTCTAAGCCTATTTAGACAATAAAAATTTTAAAAAATATTTTTGTCGATACTAGATTTTTTTTTTTTAGATTACTCTGAAGGAGCGGGCGATTGGCCTTCCCCCACTGCGACCTATAAGGTCTATTGTAGTACTCCTTTTTTGTCGATACTAGCACTGAATTCGTTTTTTTTTTTTTTTTTTCTCATTGGAACTGAATGTCCAAGTAAAATGTGTAACGATATTCTTTCCCTTATTACCACTTGTATTATATTGTAGAACGTATGGCCATTGTGCGTGGATTATCTGCTAAAAAAATATTTAAGATAAAAAAGCAATCTAAGTTTCATTGTAAAATGGAGTGGATTTTATGTGGCGTAGTAAAAGAGGAGAACGATAAACTTGTGCGCAAGCCATGGAAACAAGGTTTAGAGACTATAATTAGGGACTATAATGCGGAAATTAAAAAAGACTTAATATAGGATATTTTTTTTCTTTTTTGTCACCTAAATTAGACGAAAATAACACGTTTACCCAATTATTGTGTGGATCTAGGGTAAAAATGTAATGCATGGGAGTTTCGGATAGGGACTCTGACACAGGAAATGTCGGATACAAATATTAAGATTGCTACGTTAAAAAAAAAGGTGCTTTAAGAAACTGTCTTTTCTATCTAGCTCCAATAATAACGCAAAAAAAGGAAAACTCGATAGTTTACTTTTTATCGAAATACTCCAAAATTATTACTTTTCCTAAACTTCTGTTTATGGAATTTTATTAGCCCCCTAGTTGCGCAACTTTTTTTTTCCATTTACTATAATATTATTTTTTACCGTTTCCGAGATCCCAAAGCAATGCATTTTTACCCCAGATACTCTATTTAAGATTTTTAATTCCTTTTTGCCTTCAACCTTAGTCCTTAATGCGCCACTGGAAAAAATAAATGATCCTTTTAGATCCTAAAACGTGATAAAACAGCCCTAAACATAAAAAAATAATAATGAAAAGTTCCTTTACACACAATACATAATCATTATTATTCTTAAGTGCCGCGCGCGTACGCTTCGACAATTCCTCCATAATAAAAAATTCGTAACTAGCAAACTATTGCTAATAATGAAAATATTTTTTTCCTAAAAACTTTTTCAGTCTATTGACTTCATTTTCTTCACAGCATGTTACACAAAATTTTCAAAAACAAAAAAGTTCCTCGCTTAGTGAAAATTTGATGGCGTATTCTCTAAACTTTCAGGGTCATCTACGTTTTTGCCATGTTCACATTTTTTTTAATTAGCAATGCTATATATAGAAAGAAGCGCTTAAGTGTGCGTTTTATAAAAAAAAAAGTTCACATCGATAGCTCAATTCATTTTTGAGATATGGCAATAGATGTACAAAAAAACATGATTAAAAAAAAAATTTACACTTTTTTTTAAATAAGAATATCTGTGACCACTAAAAAATGTCGTATTTCGTGTTTTTAGGTATAAGATGATGTTGTTGGTAATACCCACTGTGTCTGATCTTGTTCTAAGCTCATAAAAAAAAACGACACAATTTTACCTTTTTTTCGCTCCTCAAAATTATAACGTTTTATGGATGGTCATGTAATAAAAACACGTAGATAAGACTTACTCTCGTCGAACAGCTCCTTCATATAAATTCTATTTTTAAATACAACGCGCAACGGTCTATCTAATGTATCACTGGCTAACGCTAACCGAGTTGTGACAGTCCATCCAATTGATGAGATGATATAGTGCGCATTTCACCTTTTTAATGTGCATTTATTAAGTTCAAGGCTAAAATACAACGTGATTTACCATGATATGCGGAAAATAAAATGGTGTGCTAGTCTTCAATGTGGGAAAGCCCATGCAAAATTTTGGGGTGCTCTAAAGTAATTTAATATATTAAAAATGGTAAACATTTACGAAGATACACTACTGTTATTGTCTAGGTCAGTAATAGGACGACGAACTTACTTGTGAAAGAACATATTGGAGATGTTTACATTTCCTTAATTGGCATAAAATGTGAAGCCGGTGGGTGCGGTCAAAGTGCCGCATTTTTTGCTTTCGGTAATTTTGGTCATTTTTTGAAAATTTTTCATTTTTTTACTCCTTTCGGTGGGGACATAAATTTTCCGCATGTCATGATAGATCACCCTGTATATATTTTTTGAAATCGACACTAAAAAACCTGAAAATCGTCTGTAAAGTAATTCAATACTGTACGATTTCTTGTAGTTGGCGGAGGTGACAGATAAACATTTTCTTCCAAAAAATTGTTCAGACTTGACCTTTAAATAATTACTTATGACATTTCTTAATGCCACTTTAAATTATTTAAAAAAAAATTAAGTTGATTAATTTTAATTTCACAATTTCTGGATTTCAAAAAGAAAACTTAATATGTACCTTGGCACCAAAGTTTCTTTTTATCACTTATGTGGCTTATTCCACATCATGATAAAAAGTTTAACTTTAGTGCCTAGATATATAAACGAGCTAAAAGCGTACTCTTCGCCTGTTCACTGAACTTTTTATATAATTGTTACACATTCTATAGCACACTCTTCGCAGTTTTTTGTAAATAATTTTTAATTTTATAGTACGAACTTAATTGGTAAAACACTCAGTGTAAAATAAAGTAGAAATTAAAAAAAACTATACCATACCCCATTTGGGTTTCGAACCCGGGACCCTTGGATTCAGAGTCAATAGCGTAAGAACTACACCACCACCTTACACGTAAAAAACACTTAAATTTTTACATTATAAGACACGAGCTAAAATCATATTTTCACGGTTGTATATTAACATTATGAAATGTATATTTGTAAAATATATAAATATTTAGATATTAAAATGAAATATCATTTCACCAGATTTCTATTCAATTACAAAAACATAAAAATCAAAAAAACATTTTTTTTCAAATTTAAATCATTAATAACCCTTTTATTTACCGATCGATTTTGTTTAAAAACAATAGAGTTCTTCCTATAGCTAACACTAACTTACTGTCCAAATTTCAGTACATTCGGATTTTTCTTTCTTGAGTTATCGTGCTTACAAGAAACGTGACGGACGGATAAACAGACGAACAGACAGACGGACATTTTGAAAGTTGTTCAGAATTCGACCACTAACACAATGATATGAACATTTTTTGTCTGCGAGCGATATTTACTGTTTTAGAAATGTGCCGATCGAATGCAATATACTCTTCGTGTTCGTATTTGCGAAGAGTATAATAACTATTTTCTACGACTGATTTGAAAAGTGTTTAAAAACGCACTGCTAACTACAAATCCTTAACGCACGCTAACAGCTTGTGAAATAGTACATAGTAGTAAAAGCAATACATTCCCAGACGACGATGAAAATTGTATTGAAGTCCGGGAATGTGTGTTAGGGAAGTTAACTTTCCCGGACTGTTTTCTGATAGTTGCTTGGCAATGGATTAAAATACTAGAATAGCGTATTTTGGGATCTGAAATTGCGTCGAAAAAGTAGACATTCTTTATCGATTTCAGAAAAAGTAACTTTTTAAGTACAATTTTATTTAAAACAATGTTGATTTTTTTCCTCTTATTATATGCATTAATTTTTTTCTGTTTTTTTTCAGATCAGTTATATTTAAACGTAAGTACATTTATTTGTATTTCATAACACAATAGTTTTTAAGATGCGAGTTAAATATTCATTAGGGCCAAACTAGACGAACGTAATTTACGTCGCGTATTCAGCGCCGCGTATTCTACGCCGAAATTAAAATCACGTTTTTGAATGTAGTCAGTTAAACGAGCGCAATGTAACGTATCTATGGCAGAGCCAAATACGCGACGCAAATACTCTCGTCTAGTTTGGCCCTTAGAGTTAAAATTAATAAATAGTTTCACTAAATTAATTTATTAGCCGGAATTCGACACATGCTATGCAACTCTCGAAGATATAAAAACAGACAGTTGATTGTTATGTAAAAATACCTCACAAAATATATTTTTGAGGTCGCGATTTGTTTTGGAATTGCGAAATTGGAAAAAATTGCACTTTTTCATGCTTTTTACGGAAATCACTATTTTCGCATTTTTAATGTTCCCACTTCTTTATATCTGTTAATAGTTGACATAAAAAATTGATATTTTAGTAGTGCAATAGTCAAATCTTTCGTTTTCCAACGGTGTATGCAAAAACAATATATGTTTTGATATGACTGAAAAATAAATAATTATTAGTGAAAGGGACAGTACTTTTGTATATTTTACAGCGATAAAGTGTGGATCGAGGTAACTTGTTTATTTTTCAAAATAACTGTATACTGTAATCGAGTAAGCTGTAGCTATTGAAATGAAAAAGTTTTTTTATTTGGAGCGTTTTTTCATAAAATGTATATTAAGTGAGAAAAAGGTGGTGAAACATGACTCATACGTGCGGCGCTCTGGCTCGCAATCCCTAACTACGATAACTATAAATCCCTACAAAGACCGACTCGACGCAGCGGTCATACAAGACATCCGTGAGAAGAATCGACTGAGACGGCTTTGGCAGCGAAATCGTGATGTCGACGCTAAGGCCCAGATGAGAGAGCTGCAACGGCGCATTAGGACCGCCATCAGCACCACCAGGGACCGGAAATGGCGGATCAAACTCGAAGCGCTTAATCCTCAGGTCAACTCGCTGTGGAAACTATCAAGGGCCATGAGAAGTACACGGGAGGCCATACCCGCGCTAACCAACGCCAACGGACAAACGGCTGTGACGGACGCCCAAAAGGTGGAGGACCTAGCAAATCATTTCTCAGAAATACATAACACGCAAATACCCAACGATCCGGGACACGACCGCATCGAAAACGACGTCAACGAACTGATTGGCCATGACATCCAATTGACTAGACGCGAATTTCTAAAAGTCATGGCCAAGCCCTCGGAGGTTGCAGGCATTGTCCGGACCTTACCAAACGACAAGGCCCCGGGGGCAGACTGTATCGAATACAGGCTGCTTAAATATCTTCCGCGGAAAGGCATTGTACAATTGACGTACATTGTCAACGCAATCCTGCGGCTACAACACTGGCCCAGCCAGTGGAAGTGTGCCGTGGTCGTGCCGATCTTGAAACCGAACAAGAACGCCAAACTCGCCGGCAGCTATCGACCAATCTCGTTGCTGTCGGCGATTTCCAAGTTGGTGGAGAAGGTCATCCTGGTCAGACTAGACACTGCCCAGGACGAACTCCACATCGACGATGAATGCCAGTTTGGTTTCAAGAAAGGCAGGGGCACTGTACGCCAGGTCGTCAGGATCGTGAATGACGTCAAAGTGCAGTGCAACCGCGGAAAAAGCACAGTGATGGTGCTACTTGATATTGAGAAGGCTTTCGATACAGTGTGGATCCCGGGCTTACTCTACAAACTCAATTCGCTTAAATTTCCTACGCATATCACGAAACTAATTCACTCTTTCCTGACGGGCAGATCACTGCAGGTTAGGGTGAATAACAAACTATCAACTCGGCGGGACATTCGCGCGGGCGTCCCCCAGGGGTCGTGCCTGTCACCAAAGTTATACAATCTGTACGTCTCCGATTTCCCGGAGTTTCCGAATACGAACCTTGCCAAGTACGCCGACGACACGGCCATGTACGCGCATTCACACAACGCACAAGCGGCGAACATGCTGCTGAAGGCGCACATGGCCCGTGCCACGGCGTATTACGACAAGTGGAAGATTCGGATCAACGCCGAGAAGTCTGAGTCAATCGTCTTCACGCGCCGCTTCACCGAAAATCGTATTCTAACACCACTTTCGATAGGGGGTCGCCAAATTCCAATAAGGCAGTGCGTAAAGTATCTGGGGGTAAACTTGGACAAAAGACTGACGTTCAACACGCACGTTAACGAGACGGTACGAAAGGTCTACTCCATGTCCAGGAGTCTGTATCCGCTCCTGGCGCGGGGTAGCGGACTAAACAGGACCAATAAGAAATTATTGTATACGATGGTGATCAGGCCGGCCATCATATACGCGGCGCCGGTGTGGTGCAGCATCCCGGCCACGACAATGAATAAATTTCGAGTCTTAGAGCACAAATTTATGCGCCTTATTTCGAACTCCGATAGGTACACCTCCCTCAGAGATCTCTATGCACGTTGCCACGACATAACCCCACTAGCGGACTTCGTCCGGGAAACATCCCAGAAATTCTATCAATTCAAACTGGGCGACAGTCCGCTAACCCGAAACATTACACGAATCAGACAGCATAACGCCATACTTTTCAACCTTAAACACCCATTACCATACCAGGCGTTGCCTATCTTTCGGCAACCTCCCTAGCCAAATCTTTCCTATACCAAAATTTCTATTTCACCACCCTTTCCTTTTCACCACCTTTTACTCCCAAACCTTTTCTCTATTCCCTCTATTAATCTCATTTTTGTTAATTTTGTTAATTTTTGTTATTTTGTCCTTTTTTGTCTTTTTCAAAATCCCCTCTCGGCCAATAACCTCTTGCAAATCAAAACCTTTTAAATCATAACTTCCTCTCACCCTACCTTTCCGAAGGCAGGCAGACCATCGGATGAATGTCGTCATTGGTTCGAACGGGTTTTTTCGTTAAGCTTTTCCCGTATCAGCAATCCAACCTTTTAAAACAGTGCGCGTGTGCGTCAGTGCGCGTGTGCTGAACAAAAACTCATTTCTCTAGCTTTAAGTAGTTTATAAGTGTTTTAAAACTATTCTCTAGTTGTGAATTAAAAAATTGTTAGGTTTAAGTCTTATTTGTTTTTAGACAGGAGTCCTAACTCCATATTCGATGTATTGTCCTAACTTGAATTGAACCCGCTCCATCCGACCGTACATTCACCACGGCGTTACGCGACGTGGTTGTGCGGTCGGCTCTGTACCGGGATACGATTCAGGTGCATGTTTGTATGCTAAACATCTAATAAATATTTTTGAATTGAATTGAATTGGCTCGCAATCCCTAACCGTATCGCGCAACAGATAGTTTTCATTTGAATACGTTCTATGTGAGTAAGGAGTGTTATAGCTCACTGCTGTTACTTTTTTTACATTATTGAAAACATTGTTGTTTTAAAAAAAATACATAATATTTTCAATATTTTCAAGTGGTTTATGATTCATAATATTGGTATAATATGAAGAGATCGGGTGAGAAACTTTTAATGCAAACACGTGCATATTCCTAAATATAATTTTTTACTTTTATCTGTGGTCAACATTGACTTTGATCAGTGTATTGTGTATCAGACAGGAACTTCAGAAACTGTTTAAAATGTTACAGAAGAAAACTACACAAAACTATTACACTCGGTGTCGTTTAAATCGGACAATATATCAGTGGCATTGGGAGCTCATTTGGAAAATAAGGAAATTTTATTTCTAAGAATCCCGTTTATCACGCCAAGTGTAGAAGATCGTATATGAGGATTTTTTATCAAGACATACATGTTCCTATGAAAAATGCCGACAATACGGGCACTACTAAAAAAAATGTCTTATTTGTAATAAAGAACGCGACATAGAAGGAAACCGAAAGCAACTGTATGTAACGGGCAAAACGAAATTTTCCAGAAAGCTAAGGAGTTAAACGACGAGGAAATACTAGATGGAATTCAAGGATTCAGCGACAGTTGCATAGACATGATAGCAAATGTTTTGAAATATCACAATTTATGTATACTAGATTAAAAAAAAAAACTAATACTTCAAAGAAATAAAACTAAGCTAATATTCTTCAATTTAAAGACCTGTTTTTGCAAGCCTTATTAAAATTAGAAAAAAATTTATTGGTAAATGCTGAAGTTTTAACAATAGCTCAAATTCGTCACCTTCTTCATACAGATGCCACTAAATACATCTATTGGACTGAATCATATCCAAGTTCAAATGAGATTTCAAAGAAATTAAAGTAACATTTCGGAGATAAATTACTAATAATTGTAAGGGGTTCGAAGTTGTCTAGTTATGTTTGTTCAACGGCAAAAATAATAAAATTGTTGAACGTGCCAGAAAAGAGCATATCTCAGTCATCAGATAAAAGGATATTGCCGGACAGACCAATTCTTCTTGTCACCTACAGTCTGACATCTACCAACTTGCTAAAGTCTTAAAAACAGATTTAATTATGTAAATCTGCAGCTGATAACATAGAAATTACTAAAGAATGTGCTTCTAAAATTATTCCGAATTTGTTTTTCAAAACTGCCTATTTCGTTCAGCCAAAAATATCAAACCTTTTTGAATTTGGATGGCACAAGACAGACAGCAACATAATGCCAATCACGGTGATAATTAATGCGAAGTCAGATTTTTTAAACAACACCATTTTGTTAAGTGCAAACACCTAATTTGTAACAAATCATGTTCCTGTGCTAAAGCAAATGTACTTTGTTCTATAAGCTGTTTATGTGAAGACAAGTGTGTATATATCGAATAAAAATGTATTTATTGTGTGCTACTGCAGAATTCTATTACTCAGTATAATATTATCAATATTACTTTATGAATACATCTGGAAACGATCTGGTGCATGGTGCACATGATCTGGTGCATGGTGCACATGATCTGGTGCATGGTGCACCCAGAATTTAATGCAGCGCGTACAACACTCAAGCTTATTACACTTTTATGACCACCAACCTGTTATAAACAACGATTTTATGTTTTTCAAAAATTAATTCATACCTTAAACTACATTTCACTCGTATACTAGTACTTTATCTTCAATAATAAAAAAGTTTCCTCGATACAAACTTTTTCAATGTCGCTACTGAAAAATTCATGTGAACTCGGGCGAAAATATTTTTTTTCCAGCAGATAATTTATCTTTAGTATAATTTTATGTATGGCAATCGATTCATCATATTTCGAAATATGTGTCCTCAAGCCGAGTTAATTGTTATTAACAAAGTTATGGGATGAGAAACATAAAATATTGTATTTTCGAGGAATTCCAGAGAAAAGTGGAAAAGTGCATTTTTTTCCGATTTCGCAATTCCAAATCAAATCGCGACCTCCATATTCGAATTCGGCAGATCATTTTACATAAGAATATGACTTCAGTTTTTGTGTGTTCGCGAGTTGCATAGACCAGAGAGATTGAATATAAGAATATCTTGATTGCTCTGTCATAGCTGATGAGTATTCATTTTTTGTGGGGCTATGTATTTTTTGATAGCATCACGCATATCACAACTTCAATCCCTCATATCTCAAAAACCAAACGTATGCTCATCTTTAAATTTTGTATTCAGGATGTTCTCATTATTAACAATAAGTTAGCACTTGGTTTGAAACAAAATCGAAGGCTAGAAAATGGGTGATTTTTGATGTCTTTCCCGATATTATAGTTCACTCCATTCTTATACTGCACATAAAAAAACTCAAAGTTGCCGACCAAATTAATATAAAGGGAGACCGGGGCACGCTTTATTTTTTTAGACTATATTCAATAATAAATATAATGTATACTTAATAGATAAAACATCATTACTCTTATGTAAAGTATGTTCTGGTATGATTAAGATAAGAAATAAACGGAAACACGCCTCTTTTAATTAAAATTTCTAACTCTTGTGATATAGTTACGCGAATCACCCCTAACTAAAACGGCGCGTAGTTTATTGTTGGCGTTAATACCAGGATAGCAGGTAAGCAGGTAAGGACGGGCAATGCATCCCCCATTGAATAATATATTCCTATCATGACGCAAAACAAAGTAAGATTTTTTATTTACCGAAAACACGATTTTTAAATTTCTAGTATTATTTTGTTCATTCTAGTACGCCTCTCTAGTACTCTTGTGAGCATATAATAGTACCGACTTTGTAGACAATTATTTGGGGGGGTAGGTAGGTATTTTTTGTATGGAAATGCAATCTGTATTACCATGGAGGTGTTCATTAAATTATCTACTTTTGTTTGTAATTAGTTTAATCAATTACTTTCAAAGTAATCAGAGAAATTCAATTATAAACAAATCAATTTGATGATATTAACATAAAAGTAGATTTTCAGGTACATCAATTATTAATTGAGTTGTTAATTACTATGTTGCAAGCTAATTAGTGAGTTGTAATTACTGTTTAAAAGTTTACACAGCTCTCTTTCCCATCCACAAGTTGACTAATAAAACGCGGTATTTTAATAAAAGTCTAGCAGCAAATTAATTGATGATTAAGCTAAAAGCGTACATTGCAATATTATATTCCATCCAGTAGTACCGAATTAATCCGTAAAATGGCGGAGCAGGGATTATACATATATATTATAGCTAGGGAGCTGGCGGCAGGAATTTTCAAAAGATTTGTTCTTGTGCTGGAAGTTGAAAATAGTGAAGACCTAACAATAAAAAATACTAATGGCCACTTCTGGTATTACGTTATGGCTGCGTTATCAATTAACAGCTCATTAAAAATGAAAGAAATGGGTACTTGTTTTAACCTACGTTCCCTGACAGGACATTGATATAAGTCCAATTGCCAGACGTGTATGTTTCTGCGTTAATGAGTAATTAATTTTTTTATATATAAAAATTTAAATGATTTGTTGGTCGACAAAATTTGTATGAACATTTTCAATAGGTCACCAGAAAGACCTAGGCACAGATACAAAGGGGGTTTCTAGGCATCGATAGATTTTGCTGAAATTTTAGTATGTTACACCGGCTCGGTGGCGCAGTGCTTAAGGTGTTAGGCTTGCGACCATGGGGTCCCGGGTTCGAATCCTGGCTAGGGTATGGATGTGTAATGACATTTTTCACGTGTTTCGGAAATAGATTAATAATTGCATTTAACGCGACCACGATAGCAATTGCTGTAGTTAATGATGAACCAGGTGTAATAGAAACTTCCTATTTATCCTTATGTAATAGGCGATTTTAATATAATTTGTTCATGGCTTATATAGTCTATAAAAGATATTAAATATATCAACTGAAACATTTTTATCGCTTTCAGTTCGACTGGAAATGTTATCAATCAGTTATATCTCTAAAATGCAATATTGTCTGACTTTACTCATAGTGTGAATGATCGAAGCGTGCCCGAGAATTCTTTACAGTGAAGATCAGTCTATGAATTACAATACCTATAGATTAACGTGTATTGTTTTTCTTGATTATCATTATCATTATATCATTTATACCTACTTTGTTTTTATTAGATGAGTCGCTTTGGAAATGCATTTTTATGCGACTTAAATGAAGTCGAAAATGAAGGTCAGTAAACTCTAAAAAGTGACAAGAAAATGTCTGAAGGCAATTAATTATAAAACATAATATTTAAGATGTACCTAATAAATTATTTTCTCGTGAAATATTCTCCCCAAATACCACTCGTGCTTTTAAATTTTATCTATAAATTTTTGCTCAAGCTAAGTTGCCAAAAGGTAATATAATTCGCGTAAATTGGTAGTTTATTATCAAAGATTTAATCCCTTCCGCTAAGCGCTCGGGATTTAATCAGATAATAAACTGTCAATTTACACTCTTTATATTACCAGGCAACAAAGCTTTCGCAAAAATGTTACTGAAAAAATTGTAAGCACTAGTGATATTACATACCAAAATTGTACCGGCTCAGGGGCGCAGCCAGGGGCGGGGGCATGGGGCCTGGGCCTCCCCAAGCCGTCCTCCATGAACCAAAAATAAAGACGCATAATCTCTATCAGTACAAAGCAATCCCCGGAAATGAATATTTTGTAATTATTGCCAATATTATCTAGTAGAGGAATCTATACACATCCGTTTACAACAATTTTCTGAAAAGTTTTCCTCATCTTCTGGAAAGGCCGGTTCTATTGCCCCCCCCCCAAGATGAATTTTCTGGCTGCACCACTGACCGGGCTTGACAGCTAAAACGTCAGTTGAATATGTTTTGTTCTGGAAATAGTTTAATAAATATTTTTCGTACATTGAAAATAATCTGAAAATTTAGCATTCAAAGCGTGTCGCCTTTAAGAAACCGCATTCATTTGAAAAAGTATGAAAGTCAGAGAGTCAAATCACATCAAAATGAACTCAAGCAGTTTCTAGGCAACACGTTTTCATGTGCTGAATTTTCGATAATTTTTAAAGCAATTAATAATATTATACAGAAAATTTAAATTCAAAATGTCACAAAAACACAATTAGGTGCTACTGGAATATATTAAACCAATACATTTAGAGATGTCTTTTCTTCAAAGAAAATACGTTAATTAAAAAGCTCTTGACACTTGACATGTGATGTTTCTGGAATGAATAACTAAACTGATTAAAATCGTATGACATATTATAAATATCTTTATTAAAAATAGAAAAATTGTATACATAGCTAATTTATATATTATCTTTGTCGTTTTTCGATGTAGGCCATCGTAATATTTCGTCGCAAAACTCGTCTATCCGAATTTTATTTCATACGTATATAAATTTCCTTTTCCTTTTCTTTCTTTCGACATATCCAAAATCTTCACAGAGTCACTTTCGTGACTAGACGTCATCGCTTTAACAAGTTAAAGAAAAAACAAAAGGCAAACAATGATTTAATAGAGCTTTTTGTACATGTCAACGATTATTGTTATTAAAAACGCAGCGACCTGGATTTCTGGCAGTTGTATTTAACACAATAAATAAATATGAGACACGAACAAAAAATATGGAGAGCTTTTTAGGCCAGTAGTGTAAAACCAAAAAATTAGACTGATCGAAAATAATTGCTACAAAAGCTTTTATTGTTTTAATGGCTTCATTTGTTGCCTAATATGACTATCCTAAGTTCCCCCCTTCCCTCGGCGGAGTTGTGCTTAAGTGGTGGGGGGTAAAATGTACCCCCAATAGGGATATTTTTATATGATTATATCTCATAATATCGAAAACATAATCTTATTAAAAGTTGTAGGGTATTAAATTCTGCATTGAATGAGACCAGATGCATATTTTTTGGAACACCGTTCCCATAGTAGTGCTCATCAAAGTTGGACAAATTTTACATATTTATGAAAAATTTTCGTAGGAAATAATTTAGATAAATTGCGATTCGACCTGTTTTCCAAAGCCCTAGTGAAATCCAAATTCAACCTGGCATCCCTACCACCAACATCCGAAGCAGCCCGCCAACATTGCTTGAGAACTTACCTACAAGTACAAATGTGGTTAGGACACCAGATGGATCCACTCCTCTGGGGATGGCAGGCTTCAAAGGTTGGTCTTGCCCCCGTTTCTACCTCCAAGGAACCAGCTCCACAGTCTCTTCTCTCCACAATTTTCTGCAAATGCAACAAGGGGTGTGCAGGTGGTCGTGGCTGTCGATGTCGGAAGGCTAAGATTAATTGCTCATTGATTTGTGCCAACTGCAAGGGAAACTCCTGCACTAACTCCCTCCAACCAGATGCAATTAACGAACCAGAAGACCTGGACTGCATATATGGGGAGACGAAAATTACAGAATTTCGGGAGCCGAGTGATGGAGCGACGGACTCCGTGTCGGAAATTACAGACTTCGAGGAGCCGAGTGGTCCAACGAGAATCAAACGTCGATGTCTGTGAAATTTGTGTACCTACCTATTTTTTTCCCTTTTCATCTTTATACCATTAACTACAATTTTTGTTATTATGAAATATCATATATATCATATTTATATAATATCATATATAAATCATCACTAATTGATTTCAAGAATTGTGTTTCTTATCCTGCCTCCATCTTTATATCACTTGAATGGATTTTATCGTATTCTATATGAAACCATTTTTTAATATTATCTTTTTATATATTCTACAATTTTAATATTTACTAATAGTCCCCAGTACAGCGTCCTTTTTTGAAAAGCATTACAAAAGTGATAAAAATGGTCTTAGCGGCTTCATTTTAACGAGTCTACCACACTGTAAAATTTTCAGAGTACGGGATGGGCGCTTTTCCGCACGCGCAGCACCTAAACCTGTCTAGCGCGGTTATGATTTTTTATTACAAAACTCAAATTTTCTATTTTAATTGAAAGATTATGCGTCAAATCAAAAGAAAATTTTTTTGTCCGAAAAAAAAAGGGCGTGATTGTCGAGTCCGACACCTGGAACATATCACTCTAGCGCGGTACCGTTTTGTTATTGCAAACACCTAATTTTCAATTGCAATTGCTCATAATTGCCTAAAAAAGATAGTCCATAACTTGTCCTATAAATTTTCAGCCTCGTTTTTTCAGTCCGACAACCTGAATATGTCAGTTATGGCAGGTTATGTTTTGCGATTACAAAAGTTACAATCTTAATTTTTTTCACTTTCAAATAAAATATGTATATTAAAAAAATAGGGTCCGACAAAAAAAACTAATTAAAAAAATTAATTTTTTTTTTTAAATTTTTGAAAATAGTGCCAAAGCGCGTGCACTAAACTATACTAAAGAGTGTGCGCGGGAAGAGCAGCTGATGAATTCATCGCCTCATGGTCCGCCAGGCTCCATTTTTATATATATACGCTTTGCTTTGCCGGCTTCGTTCTTGAACCCTACCTATCACCCATGTATGAGATAAACAATCATACAGAGCGTTGTTTTACATATGAGAATAGATACCACAAGTCATAACAGACGTTTCGTGTATATTTTTGGTCGGTTTCCCTTTGCTACATGACACGCTTAACAGCATTACTTCTTTTGTCGTTACCTGTTAAGTTTACAGAGACATAGCATTATGCACGATAGCTATTTGAACTTATGTTTTAAAAGTTTTCCTTTACTGCTTGCTACGTCTAACAGTGTCCCGTATTTTATCGTGGTTGCTTATTGCTCACTAAAATTTAATATTTTTATGTTGTTATAACAGATTAATATTTATTTGAAAATATATAGAGTACTAGTTAAGTGAGTTTAGTCAACTCTATGAGATAAACAATCATTATACAGAGCGTTGTTTTACATATGAGAATAGGTACCGCAAGTCATAATAAATGTTACGTGTATACGTATGTATACTTTTGGTAGGTCTCCTTTTGCTGCATGATACGCCTAACAGCATTACATCTTTCGTCGTGGTTACCTGTTAAGTTTACAGAGATATATCGTTATGCACGATGGCTACTTGAACTTATATTTTTAAAAGTTTCCCTTTACTGTTTGGTACGTCTAATAGTATCCCGTATTTTATCGTGATCTTGTAGAAGAACGCACTACCGGGCGTCAAAATGACGCGACACCAATTTATTTCTCAGGGGACGCCAGTCGCGTATTACCCCGTTCTTCTACCTCCCAGGCGGGTTCGAGATAAGATGCACTTCGGTAGCCGAATAATGGACCAAGGCTGCACTACCACAGATCGGAAACTACGCTCTCTCTGGACCTGAATTCCCTCGTTAGGGGTTTAGGCACCTCTTAATTTCCTGAATTTTTGCATAAAAAAATCCCAACCGAAGAATTTCTCTGCGGAGGGATTAGTTTTGGTACGCGAAAATCACGTTTTGGTCCATTAATAACGGAATATATTTCTCAAAAAACGCATAAAAAAATCCCTATCAAACCTCCGGAAAGCAACCAGAAGGTCGAACGTTAATGCGAATTAACTCGACACATCCGGTTTTCTATACGAAAGTTCCAGGGATTATAGACCGTCAACAGGCCTCAAGGTCAATTAAGAAACAATAGTTCAAAGAATCCGTTTATTTAACAGAATTGGTTATACAAAATTCTCAAGATAAGAATCGTGCCTTCCCCAATCAAGGTAGTGACTTTCAGACCATACAAGCGAGAGCGCTCACGCTAACGATCGATTAGGTAGAAAAGATTCATACATACCTTCTCAGAATCAAAATGCGAGCTTTTAGAATCATTTCAGACTCTGGGTAAATGAATAATTAAGGCTGACTGAAATTAACTTAAAAAAGTTTTACTAAATGAATTTAGTTTCGCTAGAGACTACTTAGCTTTAAAGTTCTTGTATCGAGATTCATGTACTCAAACACATTCAGAGGACTTATTACTGCATAAGTTGAGTGGCGTTCGATCAGTCCACGACTTACTAACCCTTATCACAGTCGTTCAATATTATCGATTTGGCAGCGTCTCACCTTCGAGCGACTTTTAGGCAAAATTGAATTTTTGGATTTTTATGCACAAGGCGTTTTCCTCTATAACTTTGTCATTTGAAAAGCCCTGTTATTGGCTTTTCTACCATCGCTTTGTCTGGACCACTCAACGCGCTCGACCAAATTGCGAGCCGCTGGGTCAATCCAAACTCTTTCTATGCGAGAAACCGGCCTTGTACATGTGCATTGATTTTTATCAATTTTTGCTTAGCGGCACTACGCCGGCTTTGACAAAATCTTCTATTTTGCCCTTTGGATGCAGTGCATCGTTAAAATTTTATGCTCATACTTTAGAATTGGGCTTTCAATGACCGTACCTCAAAGGTCAATGTCTTTGGTTGAGGAATAAAAAATAAAAAATAATTTAAATTATATTTTCGTGGTACTTTTTAAACTGACTTTGTGGTACTTTTGAAAAATCCATTTTAAGATCAATTTTAGCGTACTTTTGAAAAATCGATTTTCGAGCCAAATTTCAAGGTACTTTTGAAAAACTAATCTGCGGGTGAAATTTTGGCGTACTTTTGAAAAATCGATTTTCAAGCCAAATTTCAAGGTACTTTTGAAAAGTTAATCTGCGGGTGAAATTTTGGCGTGCTTTTGAAAAATCGATTTTCAGGCCAAATTTCAACGTACTTTTGAAAAGTTAATCTGCGGGTGAAATTTTGGCGTACTTTTGAAAAATCGATTTTCAAGCCAAATTTCAACGCAGTTTTGAAAAATTAGTCTGCAAGTGAAATTTTGGCGTACTTTCGATAAATCGATTCCTGGGCCAAATTTTGACGCCCTTCCGAAAATATTATTTTTCAAAGTCCAATTTATGATACCTTTCGAAAAAGTATATTATTCATAAATCTTTGTCATTATATACTTCTACTCTCATATTCTGAACCAAAAACATTTTTCCTAAGTGAAAATTCGGTGTTTCTTCGAATTTTCACCTGGTCATTTCCAACGCCTTATAGAACCCAAAACGGCCCTTGTGGACTGATCTGCGCCTCTGCAGACTCCCAAAAATGTCTTCAAATGAAATTTTTGCCTAAGTCGAATTTTGATTATGTCTTCAACTTAGGACGATTTTGGAGAGTTCTACAACAATCTCACTAAAATTTAATATTTTTATGTTGTTATAACTGTCTAATATTTATTTGAAAATATATAGAGTATTAGTTAAGTCAGTTTAGTCTTGTCTGGCGAGCTGATTATACAATATTTATTTATTTATTAAGTTGCATAATTATCTTCTCTAAAGGTATGAATTTAATAAAATATAAAAGTTGTTAAGAACAAAATTTGGCCTGATTAATTTTCATAATTTTTTTCACAAAGAAAACTAAAATTTACTTGAAGTGAAAGCCAGAGCTTTTTTAATATTTATTCATTCATTAATTAGTATTTATTTCTTTATTAAGTTGCATAATTATCTTCTCTAAAGGTATGAATTTAATAAAAGATAAAAGTTGTTATGAATAAAATCAGGTCTGATCATTTTTCATAATTTTTTTCACAAAAAAAAATAATTTTATTTATTAATTAATTTATTAGTACTTATTTATTTACAATACATTGCACAATTATCCTATTTCAGGGTATAAATTAAATAAAATCATAATACAACATATCAACATTAATTTACATAATGTTTGCAGTTAATTATACACGAAAATAAAAATGCGATTAAGGATGCACCGTATTAACCTTTCTTTTTTATCGGACTGGTAATATGATCCACTATTTTTGTCGGACAGTGCTATATTTAGTTTAAAAACGTACCAATCTATCACGTGTGATTTTTGTCCAAAATTTTGCAATCGCAAAACATAACCTGCCATAACTGACATATTCAGGTTGTCGGACTGAAAAAACGAGGCTGAAAATTTGTCGGACAACTTATGAACTATCTTTTTTAGGCAATTATGAGCAATTGCAATTAAAAATTAGGTGTTGTGTAATAACAAAACGGTACCGCGCTAGAGTGATATGTTGCAGGTAGACTCGTTAAAATGAAGCCGCTAAGATCATTTTTACCACTTTTGTAATAATTTTCAAAAAAGGACGCTGTACTGGGAACTATAAGTACAAGACTAGTACAATGGAGTGCTATAGTATGTACTAGGTTTAATATAGTGTAAATAACACATTTTTCATAAATATGTAAAATTTGTCCAACTTTGATGAGCACTAGTATGGGAACGGTTGGTCCAAAAAATATGCATCTGGACTCATTCAATGCAGAATTCAATGCCCTACAACTTTTAATAGGACTATGTTTTCTATAGTGTGAGTCCTTTACGAGATATAACCGTAAAAGCGCAAAAATACCCCTTTTGGGGGTACATTTTTACCCCCCCCCCACTTAAACACAACTCCGCCGGGGGGGACCTAGGATAGTCATATTAGTCAACAAATGAAGCCATTAAAACAATAAAACCTTTTGTAGCATTTGGATTTTAAGCCTACTGGCCTATTTACCTTGTTGCAATTTGGAAATCAATTTTTCGAAAAGTCAGCGACATCAGAGCTCGTAACCTTGATTTCACAATTCGCACCCCCAAAAACTGTATTCCTAACGACGCGACGAACGGACTAACAAATCATATACCTAAATTGCCATCAGCTCCCTAGCTATTATAGCCACGTGCTCGACACGGACAGTTTTTGCTAAAAACTAAAGGCTCCACAAACTTCCCCACAGCTATTCTGCCAGCATACATTTCGCTAATTAGAAAGTTAGTTTCAGGCGTAACTAAATTGAAAATATATAATTATGAAAAGCGATAAATTTGCAGCCGACTATATTAACAGGTTTAATGGGGTGCCTAAGCATCACATGTCATGGCTTTCATGAATAATGTTTGCAAAATATGAACGAGGAGTGTATCGTGCGGTATTTTATAATGAATGATAAGCGCCAGGTAATCGTGTGAATGACTTTTCGAGGCGTGAAATTACACACGATATATATAAATATATAACAGTGCTTTCATTTTGAAATAATTCACTTTGAAAGTCTCTCGACGGGGCAAATGCAGATACGCTGCTGATGAAAAATCGGTTCATCCCCCTCCTCCCTCGTAATATCAACTGATTAAGAAACTGTTTCGAATAAAAATGCTCTGTGATTTTGTTGAAGGAATGGAAAGCTGCATTTTTGGGTCACAAGTTGCAGATGTCTGTGCAAAGTCTAAAATTTTGGTATTTTGGTGTACAGCTTCCAGGTATTACTAGGGATTGCAATTTACCGGAAGTTTTAATAACCGGTAAATCGGTAAATACAAATGTAAATAACCGGTTAACCGGTATTTACCGGTAATTTTTAGAATGGACGATTAGGGTAGCGAAAATGGCAGTTGTCTTTTTCCATGTACAAAATTATCTAAATTTAACAAAAAACATTTTTATATACGTATATTTAATATAATGAACAAACAAAAGGTTTTTTATCTACAGTAAAATCACAAGAGCTTTTTTTTTATCGGATAAATTTCTCTTTGTAACAAAATAATTTAGTCAATCAGTGATTTTATAAGGAAAACTGACATGAAAAAATCGCGAGACCGGAGGTCGAGCGATTTTGTCAAATGTCAGCATAATTTTCATGGAAAATAGGTTTGAGTCACCCAAAAAAAAATTACCCAAGTTGAGAATCAACCTCGTGTGTATTACAGAAGATTAATATATGATTAAAAAATATTATCTAAAATAATTATTAAAACAACAAAACTGTTTATTTAATGTTTTAAAAATAACGATTTATAATAAAAAATAAAAACATTTTCTAATGTTTTTTATCATGTTATAACCCCAGTCAGTCAAAATATTTGCAAGTTCATCATAGTAGTCGTATCTTTTTCGAGGGAATAATGCTCTTTGCAAAAAGCTTTAAATTGTTTCCATACAGAATTTTTAGTTTCTCGTTTTAACTTTCATTCATAGCTTCGTTAATATTTTCTTGTGAAACATCACCAAATCGCTTTTTCTCATTCATTTTGTGTACAGAAATCAAGATGAAAACGTGAAATGTCAGATTTTAATAATTTCAATGACTTTTTTAGTTTGACATAATAATATGGCTACTACGAAAAAAGTAACAATCATTTTCTCGATTTTTTTCCACTTCTCCATAGCCGTTTTTCTCACTTGAAACAAATCCTATTGGTCGATTTTTTTGAAAATGTACGTTTTGATTGGTTAATAAAGTAAGAATATATTGATCGATGATAAAAAACGATGCACCTTTTTTATCGCTGTCAAAGTGACAAAAAAGTGACTGCCAAATAGACTTTTTTATATAGGAGTTAATTTATCAAAAGGAAAAAATATAAATGAAATAAATTTAAATAAATAATTATTCTGTAAATAACAAAAATATCCACTTAAATAACAAAAATTATAAACATACTCAAATAGGGCATTTACTGAATACCTATTCTAAAAATACAATATTTTTTAAAAATAGCCTGTTAAAAGGGTTAGTTTTTCAAAGCTATATCTGTCGTCTGATATTTGTGCATAGAATACCACCAGCTGAAGATGCCCTTCCTCAATCGATATTGGTGGGTCGATAAGTTAATAAGAATTGGTAATAACATACTTCTAAATGTATTCCACGGATATTTGCGGAAGTGAAATATTCAATTTTCTATCGTAAGATATTGTCAATGTCTCTCTTGTATTTCTTAGACTTGGTGTTTGGAGTTTACTTTTTATAATATTATTTATTTATTGTTAAAAGTGCTCGGTGTTGGGACAGTCACTCTGTATTTAGTGAATACTAGTCAATGACATAAATAGAAACGTTGAATGCGTGACATATCGTAAGTTCAGAGTTTACCGAAATAACCGCTAAAAAATTAAAATAACCGGTAATTATCGTCATGTGTTTTTTGTCCTGATAACCGGTTAAACCGGTAATGCAATCCCTAGGTATTACTAGTAGTGTGGTGGCTTAAAGCAAATATTAGGCAGAATCGTGACCTGCTGGATTAAAGCGCCAAATTTTGCAGAGTTTTTATGTACCCTCAGTACTATCAATTCAGGGGGGGTGCACGATTTCAGTGTCCGCCATGTTGAAATACGACGCTATCTCTATACATTTTCGACTTTTATTAGGTTTTTACTAAATATCTCCCCAACTTCTGGATTTGTAGCAAAATGGCTTTAATTTAAACTAAATTTCCTACAATTTAGGCTGCTAAATACCTTTCTTATAAGTCTGATGGTGTTTATCCAGCTGTTGGTACACTGCAATCTGAATTGTTGGCTAGATTTAACTTAAATGAACTAGCGTTACGACGAGAATACTGTGTGTACTTTTTTTACATAAACTTTTAACCAAAATTGACTGTCCTGAGCTATTAAATGTAATTTACTTCAATTTACTCTTTTCGAACTCGATCGTACTCTTTATTTTATTTATCGACTCCTCGTACTAATTTACTAAAATTCTCACTTATTTACTCTATGTGCTCGCAGTTTGCCCAATAGTATTTGTAATATTAAGAATGCATTTCTTTTAGGTATTTACGTTATATAATAGGATTGTATTTGAAATCTTTATCTTTATATACAGATATATTGTTGTTTCTATCATTTGTATCCTTCTGGGACTTTTTCTGTCTGGGCAGTTGTACCATTAAATAAATAAATAAATAGTATATCTGTCATTATTTATAATATCAACGCCTGCAAGCAATTCCGAATCTACAAAATGGAGAATTTTCGCATCAGTCGAAAATTTATTGAACGTCCTTTTTAAAAAGTGAAAACAGGTTCCGGGAGGGATGACCAGACTGTGGAACTCCGGAAATTACGTTGACATTTCATGATTCATTTTGTTCTGTTTTCACAGTTTTTATTCTGCCTCTTAGCTATGATTTTATCCACTGCAGTGATGTATCGTTAATACCATAAAACGAGAGTTTCTGTAGGAGCATTTCAAACATTCAGTACCCTCGCCATTAAATGCCATGAATTTTACTGTGGTAATATTATAAGTAGGAGAAATGAAAAGCCATTTAAGCAGCTATTTATTCTCATTTTTTAAATATATTTCGTCCTACTTATAGGCTCTCCGGTTGCAAATAAATAGCTCATAAAATCCTTAAAATAAATAGCCGATCTGGGATGAGAATTACTCTTTGAAAACTTCGCTAAAGGCTCTAAACAATAACGATTTACTACAGTTAAAAAACTCCCGAGGCCCGCTACGGGTAAAAAAGGAACTCATTCCCGGGCTTTAAAATTAAATTATTTTTGTTCTCTCATGGAAAAACAAATGCCGCTGATCTTTTGCGCTTTTATCATTTTTATTGAATTGGGTTTTATCTCTTTCAAGGATGAAAATTTAAAGGTTTTGCTTTTATATGGCATGACGGTGAAAATTAACTTTCTCTGCTTAACAATAAATGCTTGCCGGTCAGGTTGGTTTAAACTGTTAAAAATGCTTATCAGTGGCAGGATATGTGCAGCTTACTTTAAATACGTGGATGTGGAAGTAATATAAGAAGTACACTGTAAAGTGAGCAAATAAAACAAAAATAAATTTAGACTAGAGGCAGATGTTTGCAAGACAACTCCCACATTTCTCTTTAGGTGCTAATTCTAGAGGCAAAGGTAGTAAGGAAAGTTCATATAAACATGGGTCCGGAAATGCTTTCTAAGGAAGCTACGGCCCTCTGAGAATGGCTCCTAAATATTGGTTTTTACTGATTATCTTGGAAATATTTCGAAATTTGGTTCACAATTTTGCATTATTCTGGCTTATTTTTGTACAATACTAACAATAGTTAATTTTAAAAACTACTAAAAAGTAGAAATATTTTTTTTAAAATTCGTATACCTGTAAACCAAAAGCTTTGGGGACGGTCATATAGCGCTATTGCATAGTTACTTTGCTCAATTGACCGCCCCAAAGCTTTTGGTTTCCAGGTGTATGAATTTTTAAAAAAATATTTTTACTTTTTATTAGTTTTTTCACATAAAAGTTTTTTCTTAAAAATATTTTTTTTACATAATTTTATTTTTTACTTTTTAGTCTACTTATTTTACAGACAGACAGACAAAACCCTTCATTTGCCACCGCCATCCACCCCTTCCCTCTCCCGTCTTCTCACTCCTCTAACACTCTTCCCACCCCTTTCCCACCTCTTCCCACCCCTTCCCATTCCTTTTTTATTAAATACCCTACACTAAGAAATTTTTGGCCAGATATTATGTGTAGGGCAGGTATTGTGTATAAAATTAGCTAACCCATTATATGTGGTAAATACCATAACATTTATTATCATATTCATATCCCTCAAATTTCAACGAAACTGGCTACACCATCCATTCTATTTAACCTAGCACACTGCAAGAAGTGCACGCGATTATTTAGAAGAACAAAAAGCAAAGGATGACCATAGTGCCCCGATGGAAACAATCACAAAATGTTTCATAAATTTATAGAATGGATTTCACTATATGACATTTTAATCATCCATGCCATAAATTTAAATGTAAAATGCCCTGTTTTACAGTAATCCCAGTTTTAAAACATTTCTCCTGATGTATGTATTTCCTCGCGTAAATGCATTCATATTTCATACGTGAACGTCCGTTTTTGTTTATTGTATCCATATTATCTTTCATTAGAATTAATAGGCTTACAGCGTATAGTCCATTGCAAAGATAGAAGAAACACATAAATCCGAGTCAGAGAATTTACACCACAGAGAAGCGACAATATCGGCGGTTCCTTTGATATCTTATGGCCCGGTTCTAATGTCATTGAACACGAGTGAAACACAATCTCTTACACCCGGTTTTACATTCGCTGGTCAAGTGCCACTCAGAGTTAACTTTCAGGTTATTATAGAAATTGGGTTTTACAATAGCTGGTCATTTTCAAGGTCGTAGTTATCTAGCAATTAACTTTACTAACAGATGAGGTGTGAGTAAACTAGAAGTTAGCAGTTTACTAGCAATTTATAACCTATAAAATAACTGTTACAAAATAATGTTTTGATATTTCGTTTAAAAATGGATACGTACGAAGTAAATATATATAGCAGTGATAGGAGCCAAGAAAGCCCAAGGTAAACCGGTCTAGACCAAACATTTTTGAAGAATACATTTTTTATTCTCTATAAAATTTCTATATTTTTCTATTAAATTTACGAGAATATCCTCCTCATCGGCAGAGAAATTTGCTCACCTTTTATTATCCATAATGTAATACTTAAAATGAAAAACATTTTTATTGTTAAAATAAACGTTTCTATGTTGTAATAGAATATAGAATAAATTGTATAAATATGTCATTTACAAAAACTTGTAAACATTAAATACTACTTACTTAATAATAAACCACTAACTCAAAAATCGCTTCTGATATTTATATTTGACAGTAAGTGACGTGTGACTTTGACAAAAATTAATACATTTTATGTATATTACCCATTTTTCTACTACCAACATTATAAATTTTTTATAATGTTGGTAGTAGAAAATTGGGTAATATACATAAAATGTATTAATTTTTGTAGTACGTCGGGTACACCAAAGAAAGCTGCACTTTTTGGTTGGAATGTGCCACTTTCTGTGGTCATAGTTAATGCCAAAAGGTAACTTTCCAGATATGGAGCCAATTGAAAATCCGTGCAGAACACCAAGATGATTAAAGATGGCCGCCATTTGCCACTCTAAATTTTTTTATATATCAGCTCCTAATGGTCCAATTTCGATTTTCTTTTTTGTTTACAATTCATGACTTAACTTTATATTGAAAAACGCAAGTGTTGGTAAAGTTGTAGTTAACCTGCAAGTAAGAGTCAACTAACATGAAAGTTAACTTGCGATTGTAAAAGCGGCTGTTACACTGAGAGAACTTTAAAGTTTGATGTACATTGAAAGCAATTCAGTATAATATGTTACTATACCACATATTAAATATAATTAATAACATAATATAGTGACAACTACACAACCTATCTCATATATGCGCATACAACAACTTTCAAGACTGTTTATTTAACACTATTATAGGTGGATATAACACTGAATTTAGTTTCTCCCAGATTTCTTATGTACAAATACTTGAATCAATGTATTTAGTCCAGTCGACAAAGGAGTGGAGGACATGGAGGAGGGGAGAATTTTCCTCTTCAGGAATGTGTTGGGGGTAGTTAGGCGGTAAACATACTAAAAATCCCCGCCCCTTCAGGGGTGGAGGGGGTGGAATGGTCTGTTTTTTTTTCTATTCTTGGCTTATAACTCGAAAACGATGCGTCGTCGTACGGAGTTTCCGATATATTCGCCAGCGAAAATCAATAATTAATAAATAAATCAATTAGATATATCTGACATTTCTCGATCAAAACGTTTTACCGTGGTCTGCTAATAAATCACAGCCACAAAATAATCCTTATTGTACAACACCCGATGTATTTACTAACGTAATATTCTGTCGAAATCTATACATTTCCTTAAATATACAGTGTGACTTAAAATGAAGACACCCTTGTAACTTTTTTATTTTTCTCCCGATTTGAATCAAATTTTACTCAAGTATGGAACAAATTAGGATCTACTTATGACCAGAAAAAAAACGAAGGCAAAGCCACCTGCTGTACCAAAATATGCGGAGAAAAATAAAAACATTTTGAATGTTAAAAATTCTAAAAAAAAAGCATCAGTGTTAATTTAATAAAACGACCCGTATTTTACTATAGTATCATTATCATTAATACTCATCATCAATACACTAACTAGCTGGTTCATTTTAGTGTTCACAAAAAGAAAATATACTACATATCATGGCTATGCTGTATTCTGTGACGAAATTACTCAGACACAGCAAGTACAAGTAAGAAAGACACAACAATCGGATCGACGCCAAAAACATACATACACCAAAACTTGATTTGGTTATTCATGGGGGATTTCTCATACATAAGCTCATCTGGCAAAGGGGATCCTCAATTTCCGCAATTTGTGGTGGATACGTGAAATTCGTCAAGACCCACTAATATGATTTTTATTTTTTTTTCCGCGTATTTTGGTACCGCAGGTGGCTTTGCCTTTGTAGGAGGCAAATGTTTTTCTAGTCATAAGTAGATCCTAATTTGTTCTATAGTTGAGTATTTGATTTAAATCGGAAACAAAATAAAAAAGTTATAAGGGTTGTCTTTATTTTAAGTGAGTCACACTGTATATTTAAGAAAATGTATAGATTTCGACAAAATATTACAGTAAATACATCAAGAAATGTAAGACACCTAATTGATTCATTTATTAATTATCGATTTTCGCTGGCGAATATCTCGGAAACTATAACACATAGGAAGAAAATGAATATAGGCATTTTTGTAGGAAATTTAATTATGTTTAATTTTTCACAGAATATTTTCTTCCGTACGACGCACCATTTCTGAGTTATAAGCCAAGAATCGAAAAAAGGGACCTGCCCCCCCCTCCTCCCCTGAAGCGGCAGTATTATAGGCACTTTTAGTATGTTCACCTCCTAACCACACCTGACACATTCCTGAAGAGGAAAATTCTCCCCCCCACCCCTCCATGTTCTCTACAATCCCCTTTTGGGAATTCATTGATTGGACTAATGATACGACAACGTTTCGCATTTAATGAAAGTTGTGCAGCTTCTTTTCACTTTTTGAAACATCGATTTTTCTTTTCTTTAACTCAACTAAATTTCCTCCTCATTTTCAGAAGATGAACTGAAGAAAATCTAATCTAAAGGTGCCAGAAATTGAGCATAAGTAGTACCTACTCATCTTGTTCTATAAGAACAACACTAAATTACAAAATAAAGAATTTTTAAATTTTATTTTCAATTTTTCTTTCGCTATTTAATTTACATTGGCAATTTTTTTATTTTTCGGCCTTATAATATTTTTCATAACATTAAATAATTATATGTAAACTTTTCTTAATTTTATTTATTTTAATTTTTAACTTTTTTTTTACCTTATAATATTTGAACGTCGAATTATTTTATCTAAATCTGTTCAACACCTTAATAAATACTCACCTATTTTATGTCTTAAAGCATTACCACTTGGGACCGCACTGGCAATCGACCTAAACACTTACTTGCACCACACATTGACCATTATAGACTATAGAGAATATTTATGAGTTACTTTGTTGAAAGCCAACTCAGGTATTTGGTATGTTAAGATATAATATTACAAACAGAACGCCTGGTTGAGAATTCTGTAGCATGTCGCTTCATTTTTACTTAGAGGGCCCCCATATACACAATACTAAAACTGAAGATTAAAATATTCTATAGTATTTATATTTTGCAATGCCTTCTATATATTGAAAAACATTAATCAAATTATTTATTACGCGCTCAGCTACATTCCTATGCCACCCGAAGTAATACGAACCTCCGCTTTGATTTTTTACGTTTATTGAAAATATGCAGTGGCCCAGCGTACTATGCAATACACGTACGTACGTACTATGCATTACCATGTAATAACAGGAAACTGTTGTAAAATCGTTTTTAGATAGCCAATGCATTCTGTTCATTGAACGAGTTTTTGACTCTGACCTTTCTACTTTATGTAAGTAACATAAATATATGTTTGTTGAAAATTACCAGTTTTTTATAAATTATATTTACTACATTTCTATTCAAATTTGTTTGTGATCATATACAGGGTGTTCCACTTTTCATGGAGCTATCCTCATATCTCGCTCATCTGATATCCGAATATTTTAAAATTTTAGTGGTGAATACACAGGGTGATCTACCACGACATGCGGAAAATTTAACAGTAGGCTGTCCCCACCGAAAGGAATTAAAAAAATGAAAAATAAAAAAAATGTGACAAAAAAAATATAACTTATTTTATTGTAGAACTGCGCCGCCTATGACTTTAACCAATCTGACGTAACGCGGTGCAACCATGTCACTTCCCCTCCCCCTTTACCAAACTTGGGACTGACAACAAAGCTGGCGGGGTTAGAAGTGACTTTTTGGATTTAATCACATTACAAAAATAGCATAAATTAAAAAAAACTGTATAGAACTCAGCACAGCACAACACTGAAAAGTAAAGAGCCAAAGAAAATATTCGAATGCATTATATTCAATGCACTGTTCTAAGCGCAGAATGGCATATTGAATGGAATCAATCTACAAATACAGTTTAAAATTTAACGGTACGCTTCAACTGGAACTCGGGAAGACAATAAACACACTGACCCTATGTCTTACTACGTACCTGCAACGGACCCGATTGTTGAAGTTTGTAATAAGATATCAGTCACGATCAAGTGTTGGCCTTAACTTTTATTTGAAGGACGGATCCGTTCCAGGTGGTACGTAGTTCATTGCATTATGCACTGACCTAGACAATAACAGTTGCGTATCTTCGTAAGTTTTAACGCGTTTTAATATATTAAATTACCTCGGATCACTCTAAAATTTTGCAGGGGCTTTCCCACATTGAAGTACCCCATTTTATTTTCCGCATATCATGGTAAATCACCCTATATACCTATAAAAGATATTTTTAGTTGAAAATATTGTTTTTTTGACGAACCTTGTCTCAAACACCTTACGATGTAATATTCTACAACGGATTTTCTAAAAGTGCTAATTAAGAATATTTTACTAGTTTTTTTCTAAAAAAAAAAAATAAATACTTTTTTTTTGACCCGCTTTTAGCCAAAAATCTGGAAAATGAGCAAGCAGAAAATGTTGGCATATGGTTTTCCAACTACGTTCCAATTTTGGACATTATTGATGTCGCCAGTGCTGCCAATTGCACGGAGAAAAAATGCTGGCATATATCGAATGTTGATCGCCAAGATACCCTATTAAACTAGCACCAAACTCCAAAGTGTATACTCTGTTCCACAATTGAATATTGTCTGGGGCGGCTAGCACCAAAACGGGCAGGGGGGGAGGTCTCACTCAAATAAGATAAAATACTTGCTAAAACATAACAGCAATGCCAACATGTTGTATCCCAGGCCCCATATATTTAGCTATCTCCTAGACTATCACGAACAAATAGGATTCCAGCTAGTAAGATGTCAGTCGCTATATCGCTTCGATTAAAATATCATCGGTTGTCTTCACGCCACCTCCGTGAACTTAACCCCGCCTATTTTCACAATTGAAATACTTTTCAATGCGAATCGTTTGCTAGTGATTGCTCCTCACCTCCTTTCATTTGCCCGTTGCTGCTTATAGAAAAACCACAGATGTGTTCGAATCGTATATCTATTATATGGGTTGAATTTGATAACAACTTCCCCCTCTATTGAATGTTTAAATCCTTAGTGCCCAATCTGTTTACTCGTCTATTTCCTGCATTTGCTCGTCATTGTATACAATGAAAGATATATGAAGATTATCAGCTTTGTTATATGGTAATTTGCAGAGGGAGTAATAAAATTAGTATTTCTGAAACGAGGGAGTTGAGGAAAAACCTTGGAATGAGCTGTTATTTTTTAAATGTCCATCTTTTGATGCTGACGTTATGATGATGAAGTCATTAATGTGGAAGTAAAGACCTCCGTGAAGTTGATCTCTCCATTTTCGAAATTAAATACATATATTTCAATTGAAAAAGTATTAATAATCTAATACAAAAATATCCGACCTATAATTTAAAACAATAATCGTTATAATTTCTGTCGAATGCCATTATAGTTATATTACAGGCCATTAGCTGTGTAGAAATAACTAAAATTTATCATTTTAAAGTATCTCGTAACAGTTTGAAGAGATTGCTCGCTCTACTGTTGCTTCAGGTTAGAGCATCAGGTGTTTCACGTCTAAAATTAGAAGCTACCCGTCTATTTATTATTTAAAGAAAATCAGGGATTTAATATCGATTTTATCGGTGCAAATATGGGATGGTTTCGCAAGTAGGTAATATACGAGAAATAATGGAGAAGTCTACAGAATATCGTCGAAGTAAATACATGAGTTTTATTTTGCATTATGAATTATTTTGCTATTCTTATTAAAAAATTTGGCATTTTAGCATAATGCAATTAATACATTATTAGTTGTAATGGTACTATTGTGTGCATTTATTACAAATAAAATAACAGCTTTAGCTACTTTAATTAAGAATAAATTTAGAAAATATGCATATAGAACTAGCACAGTCGTTGAAACTTGCAAAGTGAATAATTTTTTTAATGAGTTCGTGAAAGGATAATATCCTGAAAAGTTTACATTTAGCTCGGATGCAGAACTTAAAAAAAAAGTGAGAAAAACAATTTCATCCGTTTTTTCAAAATTTTGAAATTAAATAAAGGTAGGAAACAAATAGAAAATAAAAAAAACAAGTATATATATTTTTCAAGTCGCTTTTCCGGAAAAGCCAATGGGATAATCGGAAAATGTATGAAACCTTTTACTTCCACATCCAGTGGAAGTATAGTAACGACAAAAAAATTTAAAAAAATTTTTATTGTTCAAATAGGCTTAGAATGTCATGAAACGTCGAGATTTTAAGTTTGAGCGAAAAAAAAATTTCTGTCTGTCGGTCTGTAACTTTTTTTGTGCGCACGTTTACTCTGAAACCGTTTAAGATATTGACTTGAAATTTGGTACACATATGTATTTTAACGTGATCTGGAACTAGATTATATTTTCATCTTGTTCCATCGAAGGGTTGGGGGTAAATTGGGGTAAATTTGGGGTAAATAGGTAAATTAAGCAGGTAAGAGTCCAGAAAATTGGTATTTAGTATATTAAAGAGAAGCTAAGGTCTCAAAAAAATTGTTGGCATTAGCCACCCCCATTACCACCCCCACCCCATTATTAAAGGGGATGAAAAAAAATTGTGATTTAGTGTGTCCAAGAATCAGAAACCTCCAAATATTTTTTTACTTCATCCACCCCCACCCCACTACTGATGTGGGGTATCGTTTTATAGGTTTTTGGGGTAGAGGATTTCAAATATTATATTATTAAAGTTCCATAAGCAATTATTTCCACATACGAAATTTTGTCGATGTGAGTGTCTTGGATACAAAATGTGGATGTGGAAGTAGTGATTCCTTGGGCAGCGGTTTTTTGTAGGAAGTTTTATTCTGAACACGTTTACCTATGTTCGTTTAGCCTTAAAAACGCGTACGTTTCGAGATATATACTTCTAAATTAAAAAAAAAACACGAAAAAACGTATATTTATGTATATATCTCAAAAATCATTTCTTTTTTTTCTGCGCATAAGCAAAACCTTGTTCTAAAACTTATTTCATATGCAGAGAAACTGCTATTCAGAGTTTTTCTACGCTTTTTTCCTAATTTGAGTGGACTATGTATGCATTTTTTCGAAAATATGATCAATCCCATCATGATCAGAAATAGCGATTTTCACGATCTTATCCTTATTATAACTCTCTATGGTTTTGAATATAAATTCTGGAACTTTTCCAATACATTAACAAATCTATAAGAAATCCATTGGATATAGGTGAAATGTGGATTGGTATATCTGTAAATACAATACTGTAAAGGCAGGTAAAAATTCATGCGAGTGACGGCGCGGCAGATCTGCTTCGATCCTGCGGCTATGTGTGGTGTCTGTGTATGCGTTCGTAATTATATATTTTCCCTCCATACTCACTATTTATCCTCCTGTTCACTAAGAAAAATGTTAAAAATGTGTAATCAGAAAAAAAAATGCTTTATTTTACTAGTTAGAACTGCTAAAAATTTTTAGAGGTTCCATAGTTTGCATTTAACCGTGCGCTTGGCGGCGCAGTGACAGAGTTATTTCACTATTTTTTTGCAGGAATACCATCGCTTTAACGATAAATTTTATCGGAACATTTTTTGTTTAGAAACACGTGGTCTATCCACCTGTATTTTTATTTTTTCTTACCCTGATTTATTTTCAAAATATTCAAAAAATTGATGGATGGATTTTTTTTCTCACTTTTTTTATGTTCTGCATCCGAGCGGAATGTAAACTTTTCAGGATATCATTCTATACACCTTTACGAACTCATTAAAAAAATATATATTCATTTTGCAAGTTTTTGGAGATGTTACTATAAAATTTCTTCTGTCGTCTGGGCTAGTCGTTATGAGGCCATAATCAGTATAGTGTTTTGTATTTATTTTTGCTGTTTTGGATTTCATATTTTAATAATAAATAATAATATTGTTAAATACGAAAACACAATGTCGTCATACATACGAGGAAAATGGCAACACTGTTTCGGTTGCCAAAAAGAGCATTTTCTCTATATTGGTGGTAAATTTAATATTTTTGTGGTTTTGAAATTTTTTAACGATAACCCAATTACAGATATAATCCGGCTTTTTCACCATTTAAATATTCTCTTATCGAACTATTTTAATAATAATACACAAGGTGGGTGTACAAAATATATTAATAAGAAATAAATATACAACAAATTCTTACTTTCACAATTTATATATTGTATATATGACTTGTGATTTATATATGCCCACCGTTTTTATCCAAAGTACCATGGACTCTAAACCTAAAAATTAGAAAGTAAAATAAGCATTACTTTCTTAACATCATCTATTTATTATTTTCGTCTATTTAAGCGCTCAACCACAAATTGTTCTTACCAGTGGCGGCTGGTGAAATTTCAATATTTTTTTTCTCGTCTGTGGCGCATGGGACCCATACGAAACTTGAGAAATAACATCTAGAGAAGCACTTCTCTAATGACCCCTAAAAAATTTTGAAAAAGCAGTTTGCGAAAAAATTTTTGAAAATTCTCTAGCCTCCCCTGGGTCTAGGGACCCCTGTTTACTTTTATTTTTTTTTGTCATATGCATTTGACTTTTCATAAAAATGCATCGACAGATTTTGGAGTTTGTGAAAATATTTTCATTACTAACTGAGATACAACGAATTGAAATATTGTAATTTGTTAAATTGAAAATTACAAAATTTCAGTTCATTGTATTTCAGTTAGTAATGAAAATATTTTCACAAACTCCAAAATCTGTCGATGCATTTTTATGAAAAGTCAAATGCATATGACAAAAAAAAATAAAAGTAAACAGGGGTCCCTAGACCCAGGGGAGGCTAGCGAATTTTCAAAATTTTTTTCGCAAACTGCTTTTTCAAAATTTTTTAGGGGTCATTAGAGAAGTGCTTCTCTAGATGTTATTTCCCAAATTTCGTATGGGTCCCATGCGCCACAGACGAGAAAAAAAATATTGAAATTTCACCAGCCGCCGCTGGTTCTTACTGTCCCATGTAGCTAAACCGTAGAATAGTGGAAACTTTAATAAATTATTGGCAATTACCATTTCAAAAAGGGAATAACAACTAATTCTACTATAATTAGTCCGCATTAGTGTGTAAAAAATGTTTTCTTCTCCGCGAAAAGTTTAGCTGATGATGCAGAAACTGGAGAACTTTCCTGTTATAAGTTCACGATAATTAGAGACAAGATGAGTCTAAAACATTCATGAACATTATATCCGCCGTGAAAAAATGCCTGTAAAGAAAGAATCATTTGATTACAAATTCGAACTTAGATAGCTCCACGAAAAGAAAATTACAGTTTCACCGGAATTTCAGTAGAATTAAAATTAAGATATTTCACTGATTTATCATAAAAAGGCTAGTATGCAAAATGAAGGTCTGACAAGTTCAATATCTTCACATTTTTATCAAATATTTGCGTGAAAAATGCTTAATAAGGTGACTCATAGAAATCTCTGAAAACTCATTTGAAAAGTTACAAACAAAGAATATATTTTTCGGATTTTTCTCATTATAATTTGCAATATTGCAATTTACTTTACTTTCTTTAATCAAGACCTTTTATATCCAGATTTCGTTCTTTCATGGCGACTATCGCCGCAAGTCAATCGAACTTCGAAGGCGAAAATTCGAACTCGCTGAAACGCGTGAGGACATTGTGTAATTCATAAATCAAGACTATAAATTCATATGGCCCATCCTAATACTTCATCGGTTACCACTGTTACACAACACAGTCTATAAATCACTCACTAAGTCAACATATTGTATTGACATCTATTCTCGCCAAAGTAATGGACAGTAAGAATCAAACAGTGCAGTGTTAGATCAGTCGTCAGGTAGATTAACATCGTTTTATATCGGGCAAAAGATTTTACTGTTGGAACCATCTCTTAGACATACTAATTTTCCCCCCTCGCCCGCCCCCACGGAACACCCCCAATTCTGTGAAAATATCGTTTAAAAATATTTTTTTTGTCAATATCTCGGTTCTGAACGGTTCTACAAAAAAAAAAGATTGTTATAAAATTTAAAGATAAGTAAATTCTCTATCGAAATGGTTCAGATATTTTTACGTAGTATTAATTCTTGGAGTTATAGACGGAGGAAATCAAGCATCGTATCGCATGGCTGAAGTTATTATTGCATGTGAAATAGCAGTGCACTTCGTAGTTCACTTCTTTTGTCCCCGTGCTTGTTTTTACAGATAATTGTTTGCATAAGAACATTGAGACTGTTCGGTATGTCATTCTCAACATTTCTAATAAACCTTCTGATGTGGGGTAACTTTTTACTTCATATACATGAGATCCAATATCTTCTAATATTATTGCTCCAGCCGCCTTTACAATTCGCAATCGTTCTTCTTCCACGTTTTTTTGCGATTCTCTTACCAATTCGCTTTTAAAATCTTAAAACCGGTATTCCGAAAACTAATGATAGGATCGTTACTATAGTCCACGCAAATTAGACTTTTTAGAGAAAAAAATTCATATACAAATTATATTTCTGCTATGTATAGTTCATAGGAGTAGAATTAAGGATCCGAAGAGTTCCCACCTTATCCGTCGATAGAAACACCTTTTTTGGGGCTAAAAACCACCCCCAGACGGGACTTAGTTACGGTTATTCTTATTTTTCTTCGGATCCGTCATTCCCACGAAAACCAGGTATAGGAACAAACATATTCTTCATTAAATTCTACATAAAAAAAAGTTCTATGGTCGATTTGCGTACTCCCCACCGTTTTCTCGCTATCGACGTTCATAGTAGGGGGTAGTTTGGAGCGCTCGGCGAAAAATCGGTGGTACGCGATTTTTCACAGCGAATATCTCCGAAACGGCTACTTTGACGTCAAAAATGGTTATAATGAAACTTGTAGAGCGGATTCTCCTCTACAAGACTCATCTTGTGCTTTTCTTTCTTTTTATTATTTTTGTTGAATTTTCTCGCTTTTTTCGAAGATACGCACTTTGTAATATGACCTCGTTTCCACACCACCCATGAGGCTGAGGTCTCGGTGCGTTTTTTTTGTAAGTGGTTTCCCCTGTAGGCCTATTCCACTGTCGTCATTGTCGATAGGGTTTTCTTCAATCAACTCATCTTCGGTAGGTGAATTTAAGCAGCCTTGTCCGTGACAGTTGGAGCACATGGTCGAGCAGCGCAATTCTATTTTTACACACCCGCATCGTTTCCCGCAGCCCATCCTGCAGTTGCAAGATATAAGTTGTAGAGCGGAAGACGGAGCTGGTGCCTCAGGTGTAAAAATGGGTGAAAGAACGGTGTCAGTTTTCTTCCAACCCAATTGTGTCGGATCAAGGTTTATTCCTCTCCATAACTGAATTTGATGAAAAACCCTATAAGCATGCTGATGAGAAGCGGCAGACGTTGGCGGTAGTCTCGATAATAGTACAGCGTTACTTGATTTCCCGACCAATTTATTGAATGTGAGAAATCTATTTCTATTTAAAGATTTCTCTTTCTTTGGAGCTTTATATAACGCCATCGTGAAACGCTCTCCAGCAGTTGCGACTTCTTTTGTTGATTGAGGGTTGTTAAATATAGGCACAATGTCATCCAAATCTCTTCTGTTATTAAGTATAGTTACAGTTTGTGCTTTGCCTTTACCGAACAAAGCAGAAGTAGTGTCTCAACCACTAAATGCATGTGCAAACAGCACAGTTTCCTTACAGTTTCTCAAGACATCCGAACTAACACGAAATACGCACCGAGTCTAACATCGTTATTTCACAACTAAATATTCGACTCCGTAGTGTGCGCTGCTGCCTGAGCCTTTCCATCCGTGGATGCTTAACTCGGGTTATCGTACATATTGAACATATCTTGCTTCTGAGAGCTGGCTGGGTATGGGGTAGTCGGATTATCTTCGGAATATCAGATTTGTTGCTGTTTGTTCCACTATGTTGGGTTGTAAGGATTGTTATGGCTATAGTGCACGTGCTCGGTGTGTTGTTTGCTGGTGTGAGTGGGTGATTTGGTTTGGTGGTGGGCAGGAGTTTGGATGAAGCGGTTTACAATTTGTGTATTGTGTCCAGGGTTAGTAAATTGCTTAAGGCTCTTTTCGTGGGCTGGGGTTGGATTATCTTTTTTTTTTTTTTTTTTTTTTTTTTTAAGATTTTTTTTTTCTTTTTTTTTTTTCCCGGTCGCCCAGGTTAGTGGTTTACAAAATTAGCTTCAGGTAGGGTGGGTTTTAATCGAGAAAGGAGGTAATAAACTCCACAATAACAAGAATCTTGTCTATGGGGTCTGTGCTGCATTTTGGTCTATTGACGGTCTGACCGAGTTTATGTAACAGGTCTTTTAGGTTGAAGTCCTTCAGGAAATTCAGTATTTCCCCGATTGGGTTAGCGTGCTCGGTGTCAGAGTCATTTAGTGGGGGTATTTGGTGTTCGTTAGGGTTGTTTTTCACCATGTCACTGTACGTTGGTTTATGTTTTAGTTGGGGGTTGTTAGTTGTTTCGGGTTTTTTGTTTATGTTGGTAGGTTGGTTAGTGTTGGTGGTGGTACTTTCTGGGGGGTTGTTTGTCTTTGGGGGTTTTGTGTCCTGAGCCTGGCCATCGCCGCCAGGTAGGCCGGGCATCCTCTGAAGTTAGAAGGGTGGGATGCACCGCAGTTGACGCACCTGCACGTCGACGCGGTGCATTGCCCTCCCTCGTGCGTTAGCCCGCATCTCACGCAATGTGGGATGCGGTTGCACAACTCCGAGGAATGTCCAAACCTCTGGCAGCGATAGCATTGGGGGATCGTCGGCCTGATGTACTCCTCAACTCTGATCCTGATGGAACAGAGTTCCCTGAGGGCGTACATCCTGTCGGTGTCCCCTTTGCTCAGGGTGACAAGGATTATTGGTAAGGGTTGTTTGGTTCCAGTTTTTGAGTTTGTCAGCCTGACTATTTTTTGAGGGTGAATGTTCATGTTGTGTAGACTATTTTGGATGGTTTGAGTTTTTACGTCGGTCGGTATATATTTTATAACTGCTTTAATTGGCCTATTGTCAGGGTGATTGTAGGTGTGGAATTCGATTTTATTGGAAATTAACATATTGACAATGATTTGATGGTCGCTAGATGTAAGTGGTTGGCAAATAAGAGATATAATGTTGAATCTGAACACTGGTCTTTGGCTAGTAAATCTGTTTATTAACTCGATTATTTCGGAGTGTCTGTGTAAATGGAAATGCTTGGTGTGTAATTTGGTTTAATTGTCGTGTCAGCTTGGGTGCGGGGGGGGTTCTCTAGTTTCAGGTTGGATTTCATTTCGAGAATGGACAATTCATACCTGCCCCCCTTTCTCACATTCCCCAAACCGGAATCTGTCGAGCAGCTTCGACAGAATCCGGTCAAACATAACAGTGCCGTGACGTTTTCAAAGAATTTGGGCGAAAAGAAATAATAAATATTAAAATTATGATAAAAGCGAGAAAATTCAACATAAATAATAAAAGGGCAGTTCTACAAAGCATGATCGATTTCACACTGACAATGTTAAAAAATAAAATGTCGGGAATCTATTGATGGCATACATTTTTGAAACGGTTAAAGTGTCTACTTTTCAGGTATGCCTTGTGGCACCAGCTTTTTTCCCGTGACTAAAATGTTACAGCTGTTTTTCCTTAGTGAAACGTATAACAAAACACACGACCGTCACATTTATATTTGTGCTGTGTATTAATATAGATATGCTAAATGGATTATGAAAAAGTTGATTCTTTGAAGTGAAAAATATGTTATAGCGACTATAGCGACTCACTCACTGGAAATCGAGAAGTTCCAAAAGCGAGAAGTTTTCATGGAGTCGCTAAGAAACAAAAAGGAAAACTCGATCCATAATGGAGAAGTTTCCATGGAGTCGCTAGGAAAAATAAAAACATTCGATATAAAAATATAATATCAATATACTTAAAAATACTCAAATCACATAAAAATATGAACATGTATTAAAAACAATATAAGTATATTTACTTCCATTTTAATTTTATTTATAGCGATAACGCTATAAATTTGGTGACCCCGACGTGATCATTTTATGTCCCGACGTGATCTCTATATGCCCGACGTGATCTTTTTATGTCCAACGTCATAAATATATGCCAGACGTGATAATTTTATGTCCAACGTGATAAATATATACAAGAAGAGATTCAATATATCAACTACCGTTATAAATTGACCATTTTATGAAGAGAAGAATTTTCCGATGAATTTTGAATAGAGGTTCCAAATTTGAATAGATGTTCCTATAATTTATGGTAATTTCCTAATTCAATCAACTGAAGTTGTACATTACAAGTACTGTCATCTGTCGGTGAGTGAGTTAAAGTACATTTCCTTTTTTATCTAAGAGAGTAGTAAATCAATCAATCAATCACAATCGATTAGTTATGCAAAGACAACCTTCAGACGAGGATTTTCCTCAAACCCATTATGTCACCTCTGTCAAATTACCCCCATTCTGGAAATCAAAACCAGAAATTTGGTTTACCCAGATTGAATCACAGTTTTCTGTTGCAAAAATTGTCAATGATAAGAAAAAGTATGATCAGGTTATAGCTAATTTGCCATTAGATGTGATAGATAATATATACGATATAATATCTAATCCCCCGGAAACGGATCTCTATATAAATTTAAAGAAAGTTTTAATTTCACGTTTATCATCGAGTGAGGAAAAACGTCTGAATGATCTGTTATCAGGTTCCCAAATGGGCGATCTGAAACCTTCAGATTTCTATAGATCCATGCTGAATATGGTTGGAGGATTCAGCATGGTTAGTCAAGATTTATTGATAAAGCTATGGAAAAGACGTTTACCTCAAACAGTATATATTGCCATTACAGCTTCAGGGAAAACAGACACAAAAGAGATTCTAGATATTGCAGATCAGATCTGGGAGTCCTGTCAAAATTCAATGGTTGCATCGTACTCCAAAAATCCTCTTGACTCTGAGTCCACCCCGTTATCAGATTTAACTACCACTATCAAAAATTTTTCAATCACTTTCCATGATTCAATTAATCAAGTATTACAAAAACAAGAAATTTTTAATTCTCGATTAAACTCTTTAGAATCCAGACTTTCCAATCAATCCTTCGAGCCTCAACCTTCTACTTTATGCTGCAACAATTGCAAAAGTAGAAGCAATTCACAAACTCGTACCACTAATCGCAATCGTTCACCCAGCCGTAATAATGTTTCCAATAAATTTGATCGTACAGACAATACTATTTGTTACTACCATCAACTTTATGGTACCAATGCCTATCGTTGTGGAGGTGAATGGTGCAAATTCAGTAAGAATTGTAAAAAATCTGATAATTCTCAAAGATGACTGAAGTTTGATAATTCTATGACGTCCGATTTTGACATTTCTAACAGCAAACGTCGTCGACTTTTTATGTACGATAGATCTAACAACCTGAACTTCCTAATTGACACTGGTGCCGATTTATCTGTGGTGCCACGCAATGCTTTCACAGATTTAAAAAAGAATTTCGATACGATATTAACCGCGGCTAACGGTTCAACCATTTTTACATACGGTAAGAAATTGTTAAAAGTCAATCTAAACTTACGTAGATTATTTCCTTTCGTTTTCAATATAGCAGACATTGACATACCGATAGTCGGAGTAGATTTCTTGTCTCATTTTGGTTTAGTTGTTGATCTTAAAGGAGCTCGAATAATTGATAACAAGACTAATTTGTCAGTTAATTGTTTTATTAAAAATAGTCCTTTAGACAATTATAGATTAGATTCACTTAAATTATTTCCTTTGACAGATAAATATAACAAATTACTTTTACAATTTCCTAATCTAATTAGTTCACCAGATTACAATTTACCTATTAAACATTCTATTGTACATCATATAGTTACTGAAGGTCATTTACCTTTTTCACGACCTCGTAGATTAGACAATCTTAAATTTAAAATAGCTCAAACAGAATTTAATAACATGGTAGAATTAGGTATCTGCAAACCATCATCTTCTCAAGTTTCCTCTCCACTCCATCTAGTGGCGAAAAAAGAAAAGAATGACTGGAGACCTTGTGGAGATTATCGACAACTAAATACGGTTACTATTCCAGACAGATATCCATTACCTCATATCCACGACTTTAGCTCTCAGTTGCACGGCTGCACTATTTTCTCCAAGGTTGATTTAGTGCGAGCGTACCATCAGATACCTGTCGCTGAAAATGACGTTTATAAGACAGCTATAACAACTCCATTCGGACTGTTTGAATTTTCCCGCATGCCTTTTGGTCTACGCAATGCCGGTCAAACTTTCCAACGTTTTATGAATGAAGTACTTGTCAATTTACCTTTCGTTTTCGTCTATTTGGATGATATATTAATCGCAAGTCAATCAGATGTACAACATTTGGAACATTTGGAAAAGGTTTTCAAGAGATTAGACACATACGGAATTAACATTAAACCATCTAAATGTATCTTAGGAGTTGACAATTTAACCTTTTTAGGTCATCACATCTCTTCATCAGGTATTTTACCATCAACTGAGAGAGTCGAAGTCATTAATAATTTCCCTTTACCGACAACTCTCAAACAACTACAACGTTTCATAGGTATGGTGAATTTTTATCATCGTTTCATACCTCATTTTGCTGAAATATTACTTCCCCTATATTCTCTTTGTAACAGTTTATCTCATGATAAAATTACAAAGATAAATAGTTGGCCTGATCAATGTTTAGACGGTTTTTCGAAAGCCAAAGACGCAATAAGTAATGCAGTAGTTTTAGCTCATCCTTGCAATAATGACGATACTATCTTATCTCTCTCAGTTGATTGTTCTAACCTTGCCATGGGTGCAGTTTTAGAGCAAAAAGATAATAAGGGATTTCTTGCTCCTTTAGCATTCTTTTCCCGTAAATTAACCACAGCACAAACCAATTATTCGATTTTTGACAAAGAACTTTTAGCATTATATACTGCAATTAAACATTTTAAGTTTATACTTGAAGGTCGCAAGTTTAATTGTTTTACAGATCACAAACCTTTAATCAACGCTTTATTCACAAAAGCAGAAAGATCTCCTCGTCAAATACGTCATTTAGAATACATAGCTCAATTTTCTTGTAAAATACAACATGTTAAAGGAAAACATAATGTAATAGCTGATAGCTTGTCACGTATTTACGACACTTCTTCCTTAAAACAAGATATTTTACCACTTCAACTTAAAAATTCTCCCTTCCTTAATGTTAACTTTGACCTAAAGTTGCTTAGTGAAGCTCAGGAGAAAGATTCAAATCTCAACTATTTATTGTCAGATAAATCATCACTAACTAAAACCAATTTCATTTTAAAAAAGATACAAATTCCAGATTCAAATGATTTTATTTGGTGTGATGTTTCTCGTGCAAAAGTCAGACCTTTTGTCCCACTTATTTACAGACGAACGATTTTCGATATTTTTCACAACTTATCTCATCCTGGTATTAAAGCCACTAGACTGTTGATTTCAAATAACTATTTTTGGCCGAAAATGAACACAGATTGCAATTTATGGTCAAAATCGTGCATTAACTGTCAAGCTGTCAAAGTCAGTCGACATACGCGAAGTGCACTCGGGAACTTTTCCATTCCGAAAATCAGATTCGACCACATCCACATAGATTTGGTAGGACCATTACCTCCATCCAAAGGTAACTCTTACATTCTTACGGTGATTGAACGATTCACTAGGTGGCCGGAAGCGTACCCTCTTCGCGACATCACAGCAGAAACAGTTGCGCGTACTTTATTTCAAAACTTTGTTTGTCGTTTCGGTGTTCCCTTGTCAGTAACGACTGATCAAGGAGTACAATTCGAGTCAAGATTATTTAATGAATTTGCAAAGTTTTTAGGTTTTCATAGAATACGTACAACTCCATATCACCCAGAAGGCAACTCTTTAATTGAAAGATTTCATCGCTCACTTAAAACTTCCTTGTTAGCTAGAGCCAATACATCACATTGGACAGATGAATTACCCATCATTTTATTAGCATTTAGGACAACTCCCAAGGAAGATCTGCAATGTTCACCTGCTGAACTCATATATGGTCAAACCCTTCGTTTACCTGGCGAATTTTTCGTTGAATCGTATAATTCCCCAGATATTCCTTATTTCATTGACAAATTACGCATTTATTTTAATAATTTAAAATTTGTTCCTCCAACTTCGCATGGCAATTACAAAACTTTTGTTAGTTCAGATCTTGCCTCTTGCGATTTTATTTTCGTTCGCATTGAACGTTTAAAACGTTCATTTACTCCTTTATATGAAGGACCGTTTAAAGTTTTATCTCGTTCAGATAAGTTATTTACCTTTAAGAAAGGAACCAAAGTCATAACTGTCAATATTGATAGGGTTAAACCGGCTTTTGTATTAGTTGACAGATGTGACACTTTGCCTACCCCGATTAAAAAAGTACGTTTTGCAATCGACACGTTGATTGATTGACTATTTTCTTTTTTAACGAGGGGGTGTATATAGCGACTATAGCGACTCACTCACTGGAAATCGAGAAGTTCCAAAAGCGAGAAGTTTCCATGGAGTCGCTAAGAAACAAAAAGGAAAACCTACAAGATATTAGAGAAAATTTTGGTCGTAATAATACCCATGAATAAAATAAAAAGTGATATAACTGGAAGTATCTGTTTCTTTCTTATTTGAGCCTAATACTTTCGAAATTCAGTTAACTGTATTGACTCAAATTACCTTTTTGTGTCTAAATTTTGTTACCGATAACCAGTTTTGTTCATAATTTAAAGGACAATGGTCCTAACGAGATAAATAATATTTATGACACCATTGTGAATGAGGTACTGTGAGTTACGCGTGACGGTCGTGAGTGGCATGAGATGGTTGCAAGATTCGTAAAACGGTCATGTAATTGCTGGCTGAGGTTGCCAAATTTTTGAAAATAAAAATAAAAATAGTATTTGAGGGTCAGATCATATATATTTTCGCTAGTAGGAACCAAATATGAAAAAATATACAAGTTGTCCCATTGAAAAAATTTGATATTCACGTCATTTGCCTCGAAATAGGAAGTCAGAAGTTGTTTTTTTACATCATATAATTGGAAATTTCATGCCATATCACTACACCAAATTTGAAAAAAATCCATTCAACCATTCAAAAGTTACAAGAGTGAAGGAGAGTAATGCCAATGAAATTTTTCATGACCGTCACTAGAATCTCAAGACCATCACACTCAAATTTGTGCCATGTGACGGTCATGAGTGTGACGGTCGTGAGGGCCTCTAGACAAAAATGACTAAGAATTATATTCACCCTAAGCTATTATTAAAGTAAGGTTAGGAGAAGACAGTGTACTGGATACCTCAAGAAAAACGTATTTGGATATTAATAAGTTGATAAATGCTGAAATACACAACGTGACGGTCATGAAAGAGCCATATAAATTACTGAAAATTCAAAATGTTTTGGGAAACAGCACTTGGTTATTGTATCTCACATGATTTCACAACGAAAACTAAATTTCGATGTGTTTCTGAGTCGCTGGTAGTCCTAGCATTCAACTTATTAACTAATAATGAGCGCTGTGACGGTCGTGAGTATTGACCAAGTTACGCGACTTTAATAGTTTATATATTAAATCCTAGACTTTAAAACATGAAAGTTGTATCTTGCCAACAAATTTTGGATATTTTGTAATAATTATAGCAGAGATGGACACTAACCACTTCTCTGGTAACAAAATTTCAGCCAAAACAAGTGTCAATCTGTATGGAGTTAACGCGTGACGGTCTTGAGTTTTAGGAGTAAAAACAGCCAATATTTTCTTTTTGTCGTAAGTTTTTTATTACAACAAGGTGCGGTAAGACTCATCTAAGCGAATATTGGACACGGGTTGTAGCTTGAACCAATTTTTGATCAGTAAATCACTAATATCATGAATCGGCCATGCTTTGTAGAACTGTCCAAAAAAAAAAAGAAAAGTACAAGATGAATCTTGTAAAGGAGAATCCGCTCTACAAGTTTCATTATAACCATTTTTGACGTCAAAGTAGCCGTTCGGAGATATTCGCTGTGAAAAATCGCGTCCCACCGATTTTTCGCCGAGCGCTCCAAACTACCCCCTACTATGAACGTCAATAGCGAGAAAACGGCGGGGAGTACGCAAATCGACCATAGAACTTTTTTTGTGTAGAATTTAATGACGAATATTTTTGTTCCTATACCTGTTTTTCGTGCGAATGACGGATTCGAAGGAAAATGAGAATAATCGTAACTAACTTCTATCTAAGGGTGGTTTTTCGCCCCAAAAGGGTGTTTCCATCAACGGGTAAGGGGGGAACTTTTCGGATCCTTACTTCTACCTCTATGAACTATGCATGGCCCAAATATAATTTGTATATGATTTTTTTCTTCTATTCTCTATTTTTTCGTCTAATTTGCGTGACTACTATGCTTGTTGGAAATTATAACATCAGCGCCACAACCTGTTCACCTTCTTATCTTTATGAAAAATTTACCTTCAGGCGTGACATTCAAAACACAAATTTAAGATACGCAAATAAACTTATTATTCCTAATTATTCCAAAACTTTTTATTTCGACGCTCATTTGTATATAACGCAATCTCGATTTACAATAATATAGATGACCAACTGAAAACAGCTTCTGTAAATTTTCGCAAAACGATAAAATCTCATTTACTCTCTCTCCAAATTCTATAAGATGGTAATTAGTTTTATATTTGTGGATGTATGTGTACTTATGTGGGTATATTTGCCTTTTCTTTCTTAGTCTTTAGTTTCTATGTTTAATTTTATGCTGTATGTTAGTTTAGTTTTGTTTTACTTAATGTTAGATTAGACTTAGATTAGATTTAAATTATTATGATGTAAAAGGTTAAGTTGAGTAGCTATTAAGCTAGACTTCGCCTTAGTTTAGGAATGTGCTGTAAATTTATTCCTAAATAAAGCCATTTTATTATTATTATTGTTATTATTATTTGCCTACTGTCAGTTCTGTACGGAGGAATGGAACCATTATATTCGCGAAGTATGTCATTCAAGGAGAACTGACATATATAAAACTGTCGATATACATCGCTGATGCGATACCACGCTTGACTTCACCCGCCTATAACTCCAAGAACATTAATACTACGTAAAAATGTGTCTAAACCATTTCAATAGAGAATTCATTTATCTTTGATAACCATCTTTTTTTTTTTTTGGTAGGACCGTTCAAAACCGAATTATTGGCAAAAAAATGATTTTTAAGCGATATTGCCCCAAAATTGAGGGTGTTCTGGCGGGAGGGGAAAAACTAGTATGTCTAAAAGATGCCTGTAATGAACTGGTTCCAACAGTAAAACCCTTTGTCCAATTTAAAACGATATTTACGCATCCTAAACTCCCTGACGACTGGCCTATGTTGCGGACGTCTACCTAAAATATACTGTTAAAAATTACCTATAAATACATGTAAACTCTGGATTTCCTTGATTTGTCAAAACTCGGAACTCCACGTATTCGTAATAATTCGAATTCGAAATTTTAAAAGTCTGTACCAAGGGTCCATGTATGTTGTATGTAAACTCTCCTAATGGCTGGCCTCTGTCAGACGGACTCTTTAAACCCTACAAAAAAGGGAACAGGTCTTAATTTCCAAATGTCCTTATAGCGATTGTATTGCAAAAAATAAAAATGGAGATAATTAGCAATGAACAGATCTGGATAAAACTTTTATTAAATATGTACATAGCCTAGGCTACTGACAAAGTCATTAAATGACAAAGAAATGGCAGCGGCAACATTTCTAGATATAGAAGGAGCGTGCAATAATGCGACAACGCAATCTTTAACGAATGCTTTGTTAAATAGAGGAGTCCCAACAGTACTCTACCAGTGGATTAAAGCCAGCCTAGAAAAGAGGATAATAGTATCCAATCTAGGCTACCATTGAGGCAAACGTGAGTACAGGCTGCCCTCAAGGAGGGGTATTATCTCCACTGCTGTGGGCAATCCTTGTTGACAAACTCCTCCGAAAAATTTCCGCCGAAGGTTTTTACTGCCTAGGATATGCTGACGATCTAGCGATAGTAGTCAACGGGCGATTTGCGAACACGATATCAGAGCGTTCACAAAGAGCCCTAAACATTGTCGACAGTGAAGGACTTTCATAAATCCTCACAAAACTACAGTCGTCACCTTTACACGGATAAGAGCCTTGGGAGGCCTAAAACCTCTAAGGCTCAATGGACTGGAAATTCCATTTGCTAGCGAGGTTAAATACCTAAGAGTCATTTTCGATCAAAAGCTGAAATGGAATTCGCAGATCCAAAAAGTCAAACAGAAAGCAACCATTCCCCTGGGAAGGTGCAGGCGGATGTGTGGAAAAAACAGGGGGTTAAACCCCAAGATGACCCTATGGTTATACATTAGGGTTGTAAGACCCATGACAACCTATGGAACGGTGGTATGGTGGACCAAGACACTGTAGCTTGGAGCAATAAGGCTATTAAGTGGCGTACAAAGGCTTGCTTGCCTGTGCGCCACTGGGGCCATAAAAACTGCTCCCACGGCTGCATTGGAAGTCCTTATATTTATTCAAGGAGAAACTCGTTCAGTGGTACATAGGCTAATGCAAGGCACAACGCCCATAAGGCAACAACACGGAACAGAGCACCAAAAGTTATACTCAGAGCTGAAGGCAGATCCCATTTTGGGAATGCCCAAGGACACTATGGTCCCAAAGTATAACTTCTATAAAAATTTTCAAATCAAAATACCAGACAGAGAGGACTGGAAAAACGGTGCAAATGATATGTGGTATACGGAAGGCTCCAAAACAGAACAGGGAGTCAGAGCTGGGATTTACGTGTGGGATTTAGTGGTGTGCAAAGAAAATAATGAGGCAAAGAACTGTAAACTAGTCAATTGCCATTTTTTCCGACAGCCAAGCAGCGCTAAAGGCACTCGTCCATGCAAGTCGATTCAAGACTAATATGGGATTCTATGAATGCCCTTAGGAAGTCAGAACAAAGTGACCGTGGCAAGGGTATCAGAACACGAGGGACACAGGGGAAATGAAAAGGCTGATGAACTGGCCCGGGAAGGCCCTAGTAGAATCCGAACCCTTTTGCGGTGTGGTTAAGCCACGCATATGAACATCCATTAATGAATGGGTACAAAATAAATCTCTAGAGAGGTGGAAGAATTCCCACAATAGAGACAGGTCAAAAAGTTCATTAAAGAACGATCGGCCAAATTCACGGAAGACCTACTACTCCAAAATGGAAAGGCCATTAGGATAACGGTAGGTCTTCTAACTGAACACTGTAGGCTTAATAGGCATATGAGTCTAATGGGCCTGGCAGAGGATACAACATGCAGATTCTGTCAAGAGGAAGAGGAAACCTCAGTACATGTGCTGTGTCATTGCGAAGGCCTAGCCAGACTAAAGTTCCAACTACTTGGCGAAGAGAAACCAAGGGCAGATAGCTATACCAAGGAGCCTTTATCAAGGTCATGGAGTCTGATCCAAAAGACAAAACTGGATAAGGAGCTTCAAGTAAAATTAGACAAGGAGTGTCACAATAGACCCACAGGTGGTCAAGGCTAATCAGCCAGCTCCTTTTTCAAATCTAAATCTAATCTAATCTAGCCTTAGGAAAAAAAAATAAGGAGCCAGTATACAAGTTTTTTAAACAATTTAACATAGCTTCAATAATAATGCATCGATTTTGATGAAGAAATATGCTCTTTGTGTATGTTAATAACCACAAAAAATTTCAACTCGATATTTTTGTTTAAATGCACACGAAAACATGATTGTTTAAAACTGCTGATTAGCAAATAAATATATCGCTTACCCAAACTGAGAAATTCTTTGGTCCCGATGTGACCTCTCCAGTGGGGGATAAGCTTTTAGATATGTGTTCCATAGTCACCGCATCAATCTGTACTTTTCCTAATAATTTAATAATTGCTCCTCCGCTTGTCCCCTTCATTGCCCAGCAGTGCCCTGGCGACATGTCAGCCTAAAAAGTAAACATTAAATAGCAACAAAATAAATGGGGAAGTGATTTGTGTCGGCATTTCTTATTTTCCAATATTTTCTATCCAGCTCTCACTTGGTTCTATATTTTTCTTCTTCTTGAAAGTCAATTCCAAACCTCTTATTTCTGGCATCCTTTGTATGTGCCTATAACGCTATAATTTCTAAAGCATCCGATAACGTCTTTTCTTCCCTTAACCTTTCCTACATAGTCGAGCAACATGCTTCTACATTTACTCCAATATCTATTTTCTAAATCATTGGATTTCCTTCTTGTAGGATTTACTATTCAATTTGTCCATTTGTTTTTGGCAATCCTATAAATATCTTCTTCTTAAACAAATTTCAAACATCCTTTGGCAGCTTGTTTCTGGAATCCTTTCCATGTGACCATACCGTAACTATACATAACTAATGCTCTTACTTCTACAGCATTCGGTAATATCGGAAATATATAGAGATATACAAAAAATGTGCTGCACGAATTATTGCAGGTTCGGGTTTTCGTGAGAGCTGTCGTACTACATTAAGGGCCCGTTTATCAATACAAGGTTAGGTTAGTTTGACTCGGGGTTAAACGCTAACTCCAGGCTAAAGTGTTTATCAAGTCTGGTTAAAAGTAACCCTAAAGCATGAGCAGAAAAACATTCGCCTGCCACAAAAGCAAAGCCACGTGCAGTACCAAAATATGCGGACAAAAATAAAAACATTTTCAGTGTTAAAAATTCTAGAAAATGCATCGGATCTGCGCCACAAACGTACATACACCAAAATTTGATTTGGTCCTTGATGGAGAATTCCTCATACATAAGCTCATCTGGCAAAGGGGATCCTCAGTTTCCACAATTTGTGGTGGATACGTGAAATTCGTCAAAACCCACTAATATGATTTTTAATTTTTTTCAGCATAATTTGGTACCGCAGGTATCTTGGCGTAACTACCACGTGTTATTCAAGACGTCCAAATAAACACAATAAAAAAACATTTTCCGTAGGGCACGATTTTGGCAACAAAAGTCTAATTAGCCTGGAGTAATAGTGCTTTATTAATGTTACTAAACGTAAAAATATTTTCACTTAGCTAAAATTCAATACCTGTATCATGGCTCTCGGGCCGTGTTTGCCATCGCATAACGCCATAACGCCAAACAGAGTGACTGCCTGCTCAAAGTTTTCGGTACCTGGCGATAACTGAATAATTTTTCCACCTCGAATAAAAAATAAATTATTAAATGTTCACTGGACAGATTTTCCAAAGACCTTACCAATAGATTCCAGTGCAAAATCGGTTTTGCCAGTTTTGTCTGAGCCGAATTTTTCTATTTCTTGAGTTACGATGCTTTTCAAAACGATCTGGTATTTATCTGAAAACATCTCAAATTAAAGATCAATTTAAAATTGCTCTTAATAGACCAGTCGAATTAAACATAATAAAAAAGTTGCGTCCTGTGGACTTTTTTTTGTGAAAGTTGTTTAAGAGGGCTTAATAAGCAAGCACAGAAAACTACACCCTATTTTTAGGGGTTGAAACTTTGAAATTTTACTTGTGTCCATATCTTTTTCCTTATTGCCCGTAGGGCTCTTTATCAAGTTACACTTCTCTACATAATATCCTCTACATAATATATATATTACACATTTGCCGTAGGACAAAAGGTTTTGGCTGTACCATACTACACATACTAATGCCCTTAAGGAGGGATGATGATTTGAGACAAGCGCGAACCCTTAAATAGGGGGGTGAGAACTCCCTATTCCAGTGGCGGCTGGTGAAATTTCAATATTTTTTTTCTCGTCTGTGGCGCATGGGACCCATACGAAACTTGGGAAATAACATCTAGAGAAGCACTTCTCTAATGACCCCTAAAAAATTTTGAAAAAGCAGTTTGCGAAAAAATTTTTGAAAATTCGCTAGCCTCCCCTGGGTCTAGGGACCCCTGTTTACTTTTATTTTTTTTTGTCATATGCATTTGACTTTTCATAAAAATGCATCGACAGATTTTGGAGTTTGTGAAAATATTTTCATTACTAACTGAGATACAACGAATTGAAATATTGTAATTTGTTAAATTGTAAATTACAAAATTTCAGTTCATTGTATTTCAGTTAGTAATGAAAATATTTTCACAAACTCTAAAATCTGTCGATGCATTTTTATGAAAAGTCAAATGCATATGACAAAAAAAAATAAAAGTAAACAGGGGTCCCTAGACCCAGGGGAGGCTAGCAAATTTTCAAAAATTTTTTCGCAAACTGCTTTTTCAAAATTTCTTAGGGGTCATTAGAGAAGTGCTTCTCTAGATGTTATTTCCCAAATTTCGTATGGGTCCCATGCGCCACAGACGAGAAAAAAAATATTGAAATTTCACCAGCCGCCGCTGCCCTATTCCGTCCTTCATTTTTTCATTAGCAATGTCCCTCATAAATAAAAAAAGCAAGAAGCGACACATAGTTGTATTTTTTCGTAGTCAGCGGTGAGTACTTACTAGTCAGTCGATGAAAAGTGTGATCTGAAGTAATTTTTTGCAAATAAGTATAGCTTCTAAACCAATGAATGTATTAAAATGAAACCAACGTAAATTTTCTTATATTACGTACATGAAAAAAAAAAATGAGCAAAAAAAGTAGGTTCACTTTTTTTTTAAAAAAAGGGGTTTTCAAAATTTCAACATCCCGTATCATGGAAACCGCGCGATATTCGATGAAAGTTTTTTCACAAGTCCTCATCCCCTCCTTAAGGGCATTGGTATGTGTAGTATTGTAGATTGGAAATAATAGCCGTTTGTCCTGTACAGAAGACCCCCAAATTCGGACAGCGGGACCTTTCCGGCCTCGTACAGCCAAAACCTTTTGTCCTACGGCAAATGTGTAATGTATATTATGTAGAGGAGGGATGAATCTTCAAAAAGTGTAACTTGGTAAAGAGCCCTACGGGCAATAGGGAAAAAGATATGGACACACAAGTAAAATTTCAAAGTTTCAACTCCTAGGAATAGGAGACGCACATGGTGTAGCAGGCTGTAGTTTTCTGCGCTTGCTTATTATGCCCTCTTAAACAACTTCCACAAAAGAAAGTCCACAGGACGCAAAATTTTTTATTATGTCTAATTTGACTGAAGTATAAGTTATTTTTAGATTTTGGTACGATTTCTGGATTGTTTATTTATTTATTTAAAAATACATTAACCAACAGAGAATTAAAATTACAAGGCTGGTGGTAATAACAAAGAAATGTAGAAGCATAAGAATGTGAGATAAACAACAGAGGTAAGAACAAAACAAAATTTTAGTCGGTACTCTTAATATTTTTCTCGCAGCTGCCTAGTACCTGATCTAGATGTTCCGGAATTTAATAAACTTAACGCCACAATGTGTTGTATTTTCAATTGCTTTAAAAAGAAATATTTGCTGTGACATAGTTCTGCGTATAAAAGACAATTGACACTCAATTTAACTGTAATATAATTAATAAAAATATTGAAAAATAAAGGGCCTAACACAGAACCCTGGGCTACACCCGATGTAGATACAAATTCTGCAAACTGTTGACCACAGAATTATATATTTTCAAGATATGATATGGAAAAAATAACAACAAATATCTTGAGAGGCCAAATTTTAATAATTGTTATAGTTACTATACGGTTGCAACTAGGGAACTTTTGGATATTTTTTTGTTTATTAACGGGCCTTCGTTATCAGAAAAATTACAAATTATTGTTGTAGATTTGTAATATGTTCTAAGGCCATATGGAACATACAATTTTGTAACGATTCATTAAATATTAGTTTTTTACTCTGACTAAAAGAAATTGTAAATATTGAAGGATTATTAAATTCTTATGTGCACTTGTTCAGTCAAACCTAGATTATTATTAGCCCAGTCGATAAAAGTATTTACCTCCAAGAACTTGGAAAATGAATATATATTTTTTAATGAGTTCGCGAAAGTGTGTAGAACAATATCCTGAAAAGTTTATATTTTGCTCGGATGCAGAACATAAAAAAAAGTGAAAAAAGTTTTTCAAAATTTTGAAATTAAGTCATGCTAGGAAAAAATAAAAAATACAGACGGATAGATCACGTGTTTATGAACAAAAAATGTCCTAACAACACGGTATTCCCGGAAAAAAAAAGACAAGTAACGTTGTTACTCGGAGCGAGCGAGCGCGCGCGCGCTTGAATACGCATAACTGTGACACCGACGCACTGAATTACATGTCACTAAATCAGAATTTGTTCAATCGAGATGAGTGTTGGTTCATTTAAAAGATCGAAATTGTAGCTGCTTTTTTGTTTTAAACAATGCAAGCAAAGGATGAATGGGATACTCATATATTATCCCGCCCGAACTCATTCGTTGCAATAAAAAATATAGAAAAAAATAAAAGCCCTTCAAAAAAATTCTTTCTTCATTGGGAACTGTTAAAAAGTATGAACACTTCATGATTATTATGGTTCATTAAGTGGTAGTAACGTGGATTCAAAAAAAGTACATCTCAAATCATTTTAATTTCCTTGCTTGATGATTTTTTTGATAAATATATATATTATAGGCTCTAACTTGTCAAGACATTGACCCATTGGAAAAAATAAATTATCACTATTTCGGAAAAAATGTATACTTTTCGAATGTTCAAACACAAATTCGTTTACTTGTATGCATTTTTTCGAAAATATGATCAATCCCATCATGATTAGAAATAGCGATTTTCACGATCTTATCCTTACAACTCTATAGTTTTCAATATAAATTCTGGAACTTCTCCAATACATTAACAAATGTATAAGGAATCCATTGGATACAGTTGAAATGTGAATAAACGTGTAATGAATACAATACAGTAAATGTAGGTAAAAATTCATGCGAGTGACGGTGCGGTAGATCTACTTCAATCCAGCGGCTGTGTGGTGTCTGTGTATGCGTTCATAATAATTATATATTTTCTCTCCGTACTCACTATTTATCCTCCTATTCACTAAGAAAAATGTTAAAAATGTGTAATCAGAAAGAGAAAAAAGCTTTATTTTATTCGTTAAAACAGCTAAGAATTTTTAGAGGTTCCATAGTATGCATTAAACCGTGCGCTTGGCCGCGCAGAGTGATAAAGTTACTTCACTATTTTTTTCAGGAATACCGTGGCTTTAGCGATAAATTTTATTATTGTTCAGAAACACGTGCTCTATTCACCTGTATTTTTTATTCTTTTCTACCCTGATTTAATTTAAAAATTTTTAAAAGATGGATGAAAAAAGTTATTTTTTCACTTTTTTTTATGTTCTGCATCCGAGCGGAATGTAAACTTTTCAGGATATTATTCTATACACTTTCACAAACTCATTAAAAATATATATGTATTCATTTTGCAAGTTTTTGGAGGTTTTACTATAAAATGTTCTCTGTCGTCTGAGCTATATCCTCTGTTATAACTTTACTGCTACTGAATAGGTTTTGCGGTTACAAAGAGATACGTGATACTGATATATGGACATCATCATCATTTTAGGGCGTTATATCACTTTATTTATTTCATCCATAGTATAAGAGGAACATATTGAAGAACTTTTATAGAATTTCACTAGAAAATAAATGAGGATAATTTATATTTACAATACCTTGTTCATTCTTGACATTAGTTACGGCGATATCCAATCTCTTCAGTTTGTAGTCAAACTCCACTAACTGTGCCTTCACAGTATTCACATCTTTGTGAATTTTTTTTATGATATCTGTGTTGCTTATCACTTGCATGTAGATATATAGAATTGCAGTAAGGCCTAAAATGGGAGTATAGTTGATGAATTTGTTATACAGGGTGATTTACCTGACATGCGGAAAATTTATCAGTTTTGCTCCCGCCGAAAGGAGTGAAAAAAATGAAAAATTAAAACAATATGACCAAAAAAATTAACTTTTTTTTTTAGAAATGCGCCGTCAGTGGCTTTAACCAATCTGACGTAACGCGGCACAGCCATATTACTTCCCCTCCCCCTTTATCAGACTTGGGATTGACGCAATTGACAGCAAAGATGGAGAGGGTAGAAGTTACTTTTTGGTTTTAATCAAATCACACTTCGACCTAAAGCAAAAAACGCGCCGCATCCGCCAGCTTAACTTTTTATGCCAATTAAGGAAATATAAACATCTTCGATATGTTCTTTTACAAGTAAGTTCATTGCGCTATTACTGACCACAGACAAGTAACAGTGGCGTATCTTTGCAAGTTTTAATGCAATAAAAATTACTAAATTACCTCAGATCACTCTAAAATTTTGCAGGGACTTTCCCACATAGAAGACTAGTACGCCATTTTATTTTCTACATGCCATGGTAAATCACCCTGTATACAGCATTAATATTATTTTTTAAACAAATGTAATTTTTTAAATTCTGTTCAATGATGAAAATGATGATTATTAGTAGGTATGCATCAAATATATACAAAAAAAAGAAACAATTTTAAAAAAGTTTTGACAATTGGAAGCCGAAATATGACATTCTTTGAGCGAGAAAATACATTTGTTGAAAATGAGTTTAAAGAAATGCCAAAAATGGCATTAAATTAAAAAAAAACACTGAAAAAAAAAGCTAAATTCTAAGAAAATTATGTTGTTCTGCGACTCAATGCCCTTAAACAATTGACGATTCAATTTTCGAGTTTGTTATTGTTTTTTAGACGTTGTTTGCACACATAGACCAGTGCCAATAGTTTTTGATTAAAAAAAATTCTTAGCAGTATATGGGATGGGAAAATTTAGGATTAATGGTATATAATTGGGGAAAAATCGATTGGACCGCAACAGATAACCGGAAGTGGGGTGGGGGTGTGGAAAGGTGTGTGTTTAGGGGTAAAACGTGGTTTTCTGCGATTTCTGACAAAAGTAGACCTCCTATCGAAAAAAGTTTAATGTAAGAGTTGTAGATAATTGAGAGATCTACAACTTTTATTTGAACCGTTTTTTTACATAACCTCAAAAATTTTGAGAAAAACGCGAAACGAAACGAAAACCCAATTTTTTGTTTTTTAATTTTTATCTTCCACAAAAATAATTTAATTTTGATGAAATTCGGTGAAAATGTACATTGTTATGTATCAAAAAAGCTGTAATTTTTTTGAGGCGTAATATTCATTTTTTGATTTTTTTGCGAATTTAATTTGAAAAAAAGGCCTAATTTTCAATCAAAAAAGTTGATTAACAAAGTTTTGATTTTTGAAAATTTCAGGACGGCATTTTTATTATTGAAACCTCTACTTTAAGATGGTGAAAAAAAATCACACTGTTACTACGGAAAAACATTGTCAAAAATGGAAAAAACCAAAAAGACACTTTTTTCAAGATCGATTTTACCGTAAATGTCACTAATTCCCCATTGTACATTTAAATGAAGTGTTGTAAGTTGTGCAAAACGGTAATTTCAATGTTATACGTAATACGGGAACTTTAATTAACCGTTTAAAGTTCGGACTGCTGAAAACCGAAATGTTTAAACAATAATTTTACCTAAGAAATTGCTAAAAAATTACAATTTTTAGGCAAGAAAAAAAACTTTTTTATGCTTTATGGGCACTCTCACATTAAAACTAAGTTTATTATGTATTTTACATTAAATCAATTAACAAAGTAGAAATACATAATCAAAATTTATAATAAACTCATTTTCTGGGAAGCTTCTCTACATCATCAGACTCAACACATTGTTCGGTTTCTTCAGGAATTTCGATAAGGTCTTCGACTTCGTCAAGGTCCTCAAGTTCATCTAGATCTTTATTTTCAATATTATTTTGAACATTTGTTTCGTCACACATCTCCTCCGAATCTCTGATTTCTTCTAATGGTTGTATTTCAGAGTTAGAACAATTTCCACCCCGTGACAATTCGAGAATAGAATAGAGCATTTTATTCCATGCTTTCGACAGCCGCATCTTTTACTACCACAACCAGTTTCACAGCTGCAGCAGATAGATTTCAGCAAACTTTTAGGAATTAATTCTTTTTCTGTCAATTTAGGCATTATTCCGGTTAGATGGTGTTCCCATCCCAAATCCGTAACTGTAAGTTTATTACCAAGCCAAGTTTGAATTTGAAAATAAGCCCTGTAGCAGTGTTGTTCAGCTGCTCCCTCAGTTGGTGGTAGTTTTTCTAAATTAAATGAAGTCCTTACCGTAGCGGTTTGATATCAATTCGTTCAGTGACATATCCTTTTTCTTACATTTATAAATAGACGCTATTAGCTTCAATCCATTTTCGGCTATTGTTTGTTTGTCTACATTTCCCCGATAAAAAATTTCCGTGAGCTTTGATAAATTTTGGTTAGTCGGTAATGATTTTACAGTTGTCACATCAGCTTCGGGATACCCATACCCAAATACTTATTAACCATTTCATCAATCGTATCATTTTTTTGCCAAACTACTTTGTGTAGCAGAAATCCACCATCAACAACGTGTACAGTATTACTGGAGATCGGCAATGCATCAATTCGTCGTAAACATGCGATTTCACATTTTTTCTAAGGCCATTTTGTGTAAATATTTACAATGGAAATGGAGCAAGCTCATACTCCAAATACTTTTTCATATCATATAAAGCAAATTGTATATGAGGAGAAACACAGAAGTTAATATTGAAAATTACGATGAATAACGGTGTAAACAACGACGTGCCAGTTGTTAACGCGTGAAAAGGCAAGCAAGCTGGAAGAAAAGAACGAAAAAGAAGTGCGCGCGCACTCGAGAGCACGTAGTAGTAAAACTGCCCCGCCATAATTCAATTTTTCAACTTTGAATATTTTGAAATACGTATATCAATAAAATTGTTTCAATCTATGTATGCCCATAAAGCATAAAAAAGTTTTTCTTGCCTATAAATGGTCATTTTTAGCAATTTCTTAGATAAAATTATTGTTTAAACATTTTGGTTTTCAGAAGTCCGAGCCTTAAACAATTAATTAAAGTTTCCTTATTACGTACTACATTGAAATTACCGTTTTGCACCACTTAAAACACTTCATTTAAATGAACAATGAAGAATTAGTGACATTTACGGAAAAATCGATCTTGAAATAGTATATTGTGTATCTGGGTGTGAAAGCGATACATTCCCGGACGACCATGCAATTGTTGTCGAAGTCTGGGAATGTGCTTTCACACCGAAGTACACATACTATTTTTTCTGAAATCACAATAAATACTATTTTAAACGTATAAAAATCAAAAATATTAACATATTAAAATATATATAAAAAACCGTACGGGAATGTTACTTCCCGGCCTAGGCCGGGAAGTAACATTCCCGTACGACTATGTTGATCGTTGCTTGGCAACGGATCTTTTCCGGTCTGTTTTCTGATAGTTTCCTAGCAACGGACTAAAACACTGGAATTGTGCATTTTTCGCTCTAAAATCGCGCCGAAAATGTAGACATTTCCGATCGATTTCAGAAAAAAAGTGTTTTTTTTGGTTTTTTCAATTTTTGACAATGTTTTTCCACAGTAACAGTATGATTTTTTACACCATCTTAAAATAGAGGTTTTAACGAAAAAAATACCGTCCTGAAATTTTCAAAAATGAAAACTTTGTTAATCAACTTTATTGATTGAAAATTAGGCCTTTTTTTCAAATTAAATTCGAAAAAAAAATCAAAAAATGAATATTACGCCTCAAAAAAATTACAGCTTTTTTGATACATAACAATGTACATTTTCACCGAATTTCATCAAAATTAAATTATTTTTGTGGAAGACAAAAATAAAAAAACAAAAAATTGCTTTTTCGTTTCGTTTCGCGTTTTTCTCAATATTTTTGAGGTTATGTAAAAAAATGGTTCAAATAAAAGCCCACGTTTTACCACTAAACACACACCTTTTCACACCCCCACCCCACTTCCGGTTATCTGTTGGGGTCCAATCGATTTTTCCCCAATTATATACCATTAATCCTAAATTTTCCTACCATCCATATACTGCTAAGAATTTTTCAGACTTTCAGCCTTTGGAAACCGGTTTGGCACTGGTCTAACATTTCAGCTTGAAATTTGGCATAATTGTTTTAGTGGATAAAATTAAAATTTGTAGGGAATTGTTTTTTCCCTACAATAGCAATTTTTTTGCTGGAACTTGTCGGAAACATTACAAGGGGTATAGCAAAAAGTTTTTGGAATAAATCTTTGTCCCGCAAGTCATTTGTTTAAACAAAAGAATGTTGAAAATTGTGTTTTTTCGCAGTTTTTCCTAAATACAGCTCGCTGTACAGCTCGCATCGCATTGAATAAAAAAAGAGATTGTTCATAATCGAATTCCGACTAGAACCTTTCTAGTTAATTTGTTAAGTTGCAATAAATAAAAACAATAAAGACCAGCCATTTTAAACAATTCATAACTTAAACACTTATGTAAATATTTTAACGAAATTTTAGGAAACGATGCCTCTAGTGGAGCTTAGTCATCATCATCATACCGAATTTCAAGTTGGTATGTTGACAACAACGCCCAAAAAACAAAAGCAAAATCGAAAATTAAATCGTGGATTGTAGACCAGGAGCCCGCCGACCACTAATTGTTTGTCATAGGTTTACTCCGAAAATGTGTGAATAGGATCATTTAGTGAAATGGCAGTTTCCTACTTTTTCTTCCTCATTTTAAAGTATAACAAACCAATAGCCTCAGAAAAAATTTTCAGCTCAATTGAATCAATAGCCACAGAGATATTCGCATTTGAATAGAAACACGCTCGGCAGGCCAACAGTCCGTAGAGTGACGTCACTTGGCATGCGCCGATACCTATATTAGAGCAGCGATTTCGTAAGTCTATCGTGTCGTTTTTTTTTTTTTTGGCGTAGAACCAGGTCAAACATGTTAGGTTCCTTTGAGTATGTCACCGGGCATATGAAATCATATTTTACGACATTTTTTTGTGGTCTCGAACTTTTTAAATCAATAAAAAGTGAAAAAAATGTATTTTTAAATAAAATTGTTTTTTTTGTGTTTCCATTTAAAACTATTAAAGGTACCGAAATTTGTTTTGTGTCAAATTAAAGCACACACCGTAGCGCTTTTACCAATATAAACGGTTTGGGCACAATTCGCACTTTCATTTCTCTAAAAATCACATGAACTAAAAATATATATTTTATGTATTGAAATCTTCGATAAACTTTTTTATTTTTGAAAATATTTACATACATGCAGCGAAGAAAATAAAGCCTAATAATCACAAAAGTTTTTGAAACAATATATTTTCTCCTAAAATGTACCGTGTGGCAACAGCGATTTTTTCTATCAGCACTAAATGCGACATTGGGACGCAATTAATATACCTTGCAAGCAGGGTTGGTCAGATTAGTCGCGTAGAAGTGGCGGTCGTCGAAAATCATTAAGTATTCATTGTTCGGATAAAAATTGTGACAATCGAAAATGTGCTTGTTTTAAGGAAGGGCTAAAATGTTGCAACGAGTGCAAATGTCGTTCCTGTAACATTATTAAAGATTTCGAGGCAGATATGAACGAATTAGAAGACTATAAATGTAGGGTCTACATAAACTACATACTATATATTTATCTATCCAAATAGAAAATTTATTTCAACAATAAAACTCATTTTATGGGTACGTTTTTACTTTCATTCATTTAAAAATGTCTAATAAACTTACTAATTAGGTGGGTAGAGTAACACTGATTGATATTTATAGATTAGGTATTTATATCTACCTACCTATCTTTTTATTATTAAAAGGAGACTATTTTATATTTATTGTACAATTTCTTAATATTTTAACAACATATAATCAATACTACTGTACAATATATGAAATATTGAACAATAATATTGATCCCTTAGATGCTTTTGATCACTACTGGTTTTGTATCTACTGATATAAGTTAAACTACTACATACACATCGACCGGGAATCGTTGCAGTCGACAGGCTTGCTACAGCCGAGCGCGCAAGAATATGACTTTGGCCCGTTAAAAAAAATCGCTGACTCAATACTATGAACGGAACATGAAAAATTTTTATCCTAAAAACTTTTTTCAACTATTGGCTTCAATTTGTACGCAGCATGTATATACAAATTTTCTTAAATGAAATTTTTTCTCGATTGTCCAAAAATTACGCTACTATTATTTTTCCAACTTAAAAAAAAATAAATCGGGTTCACGTGGGACGTTGTTCGAAGCGCTATTGTGTCTACTTTAATCTAAAAAAAAAAATAGCTTGATAGCAGAAATATTTTCAGAGATATAGCGGTGGGACGTTAAAAAACATATTTCATTAAAAATCTATTTTTTTTTAGTTTTTCCGAAATAAAAGAGTTCTCGACCACCAAAAAATGTCGTAAAAAATGATTTCGTGTACACGATTATTTTACTAAAGAACTAAGACTGGTTTGGTTCTACGTCGGTTTTTTTTTCTCGAAAACTAAGCGACTTTACTTCCAAATTTTACTCTACGAACTTGTATTCACAGCCGTGTTCACTGGGCGGTTCAGCCATCTGACGTCACAACTCGACTACATGGTTATCCCGAGCGTTTTTAAGCGCGCCGACTTTAATAATTTTTTTATATATGAAGGCGGCGTCAGTAAATTCTAATTTTTGGCATACTTACTATACTCACCAAGCTCTTTCAGAATATGTAATAATAAAAAATTGTTAAATGAGACAATTGTTGTCAATTTGTTGTAGTAGAGCACAGAAATGTCCATGCCAGCCTTTTTTTTTGGTAGAGGGGCGTACGGCAGGCCCCCAAAGGTGTAAGAAATGTGACTTGTAAAAGTAAAACAAACAGCCACAAATAAGTCATAGGCTTAAGCATGGGGGTTGGAGATATTTCTTAATTTACCCACAAAAATAAAGAATCCAGACTCCACATTCGCCATTTTCGACTTTGCTTTTGCTATTTAGGCGTTGTCGTCACTTGAAATTTGGTATGACGATTTATCACTAAAAAATTTGTTTCTTTTAACACTGAGATATTACGCTATTGGTAATTTTTTATTAGCTCCATGAGATTGCATAAATGTCAGCAGATCTTAATTTTGCGCCAAGAAGCTACTTCGTCCGTCCAAGATACTGCATCTGTTTATGCTTATTATACTCTTCGCAAAAACGAAGAGTATATTGCATTTGATCAGCACATTTCTAAATCAGTAAATATCGCTCGTAGAGAAAAAATTCTCATATCATTGTGTTAGTGAACGAATTCTGAATAACTTTCAAAATGTCCGATTTTCATAAAAATTTGGATTTAGGTTCTACTTACCCTCTACTCCAAAGTTAACCTTGTACCGGGGGTTGCTTTTACCCTGGGGGTGGATGCCACCCTTTCTCGGGGGTGAAAAAGTTTCATTGAAAATAAGTCCGGGAATGGATAGACTGACTAATTCTAACCAACTTTTGTTCTATAAAGTTTTTTCTGAAAGTCAATACTTTTCGACTTACTCGCGAGTGAAAGTGTCAATTTTTCAACCAATTAACCCACGTTTTCAGACAGTTTTTCGCGAATAACTCAAAAAGTAAGTATTTTATCGAAAAAATCATTCTTAGTAAAAATGTAGCTTGTAAAAAAAAACAAAAAGAATGGTGGGTTTATGGTGTCTGTAGTCCCAATACAAACGGAGTAATAACTTGTTGAAGGTTGGTTCTTATTCGTCAAACGCCAATATTGAAAGTTTCAACGTGATGTTGTCAAAAAACGATGCATTTTTCGGAGAAACTCATGCAACCTTTTTTGAAGTGCTTGAAAAAGCCTTTATTTTTGTTTTTTATAAAAGTCCCTAGCATCAAAACTAAGCGAGTTATATCAAAAATAATGTTGTTCCCTATTTTTTTTTTGGCGTCAAAAAAATGTGAAAATCACCCCCAAATTACTACCCCAATTGAAAATAATCATTACCACTTTACAATTTACTATTTTCTGAAATCGATCGGCAATGTCTACATTTTCGGCGCGATTTCAGATCGAAAAATGCACAATTCCAGTATTTTAGTCCGTTGCTAAGAAACTATCAGAAAACAGACCGGAAAAGATCCGTTGCCAAACAACGATCAACAAAACCGTACGGGAATGTTACTTTCCCGGCCTAGGCCGGGAAAGTAACATTCCCGTACGGTTTTTTATGTATATTTTAGACAGTAAATAATTACACGCAGACAAACCAACTCATATTAAAATTGCATTTATTAGTAAGCAGTTAGATTGTAATGAAGAAATGTTATGCATTAATACAAATTCCTTAATTTATAATAGTATTGATTGTGATTTCAGAAAAAATAGTATGTGTACTTCGGTGTGAAAGCACATTCCCGGACTCGATGCTTGTTGGCCTCGGCTAGCGCCTCGGTTAACAATTTGCATCGTCGTCCGGGAATGTATTGCTTTCACACCTAAATACACAATACACTATTATTTATGTACTTGCAACATGCTCTAGAAGTTTGACCGGTTTAAAGTGGTTAGTTTTGAAACAATTTGAGCTTGAAGTGAAAAAAGCATTTTTGTAATTTTGCCACCAAAAATTGCATTTTCTTCAAAATAACTCCAACACTATTAATGATACCCAAAATTTTGTAGAGTACAAAATTGTAGGTTTTGCTTTTCTGAAGAAGTTTTTTTTTTCTTTTGGATAAAATTTGCCGTTCAAAGTTTGCATAGGTTCGTAAATAGTAACTTGTTCAAGCCCTTTCAGCTCAAACCCTTTCAAAAATAAGGGCTGAAAGAAAATTAAATTTATATGAGCTTTATATAGCTCTTGAAAAAACCTACAAAATGGTTTTTGAAGGAATTGATAGCTTAAAAACTAAGCGAGTTATGGGTAAAAAACCAAAGGCTGAGGAAGAAATGTATTTCTTGAAGCTAGGTAAACAAAACGTCGCTGCGCGGTGTATTCTTCCAAATCTTTAGAAATGGATTACCCAAACTGCTCAAAATTGATTATATTCGTTCATTGCTTTACTGGATGTGACTCAACTTCTGCGTTTTTCAATAAAGGGAAAAAAATCGTTGATATTTTAGAAAAACGACAGGACGTAAGAGATAAAGCGCAGATTTTTTACAATAGTCTTACAACCGTTGAGAAGAATTTACAGGCTAGTCAGTACTGTACTGTCATGTTGTACGGACTTGCGAAGGACACTCAATTGAATGAATTGAAAAAGATGAATGACTTACCTGCATATCTCGAAAAAATGAGATACGAATCTTTTATAAAGGCCACCCCGAAAAAAAATGCAGTTAAGTTGTCCTCGCTCGTTCCAACAATTGGTGCTTTAAATGAGCACATAAAAAGGGTTTACTTGCAAACCCAGTTATGGCTGGGAAATAAAAATATTGATCCACTTGATTAATATTGAAGGAGTATTAAATCCAATCAAAACTCCGAATCAACCTGCACCTGAAGAGCTGTTGAAAATGATTTTTTGTAGCTGTAAAAAAGGGTGCGGTTCAGCGTGCGGTTGCCGAAGACTAGGACTTTTCTGCAGTTCGACATATATAACAAGCAGCGAAGACAATTGTCAAAATAGTGCTCCAATTATGGACCAAGAGGAGGACGAGGAGGAAGAAGAGGATGAGGCGGACGTGGAAAGGAATGAGGACGAAGGGGAAAAGGGAGACGATAGTGAAGAGGATTTTTGATTATTTATATGTTGTAATAAAAATAAAACAAATTAAAATCCATATAAAAATAGAATTTTTATTTTCATGCAAATCGATGATATTTCATCATTCCAAGTTGCTAAAGAACATTTTGAAGATATTTTTTTTTAATTATAACTATTCTAGGGAGTAGTGCAGTCATTGAAGCGTAAAATAGGGTTTTACCTCCTAAATATTTTACTATGAATCGATTTACATGAAATTTTGGAATCAGGCTTATCTTACCCTTAACTTCAAAAGTGATATTGACCCGACCTCCGTTTTTTATTTTTAAGAGGTGAAAACAACCCCTTAATGAAAAAATTGACATTGAGCCTTTTTATCGCTAGAAAACATGTTTAATAATACGGAGTGACATTTTATAGTATTCTCTAACACAATTACCTCATGTTTAACCCATTTTCAACACCTGAAAAACTTTACAACCCCTGCAAACGACCCCTAAATTGAAAAAAATCACAAAAAATTACTTTTATGTAACTTAAAAAGATTTAAATATAGAGTAAATATTGTTTTACGTTGTCTACCTTATTTGTCATAATTTAACCCTGTTTCAACCCTTAAAAACAACCCCTCTATAAAAAATTGTATAAATAATTTTTGTTTGGTGAACTGAAAAGGATTTAAAGGTTGTTCCACTTTCTCGAAAATGACTTTCATATGTTTAAGCTTTTCAACCCTTAAAACTACCCCTGAATTAAAACATTGAAAATATAAGTTTATACAATTAAAAGACATCACAAACAAGAGCATACAATACATAAAAAATTATCGTCCATAAAAATAATTATTCATGACTCAATATCAGAGCTGCTGTCGTCAAGATCTTCTTCTGGATCAATTGGAGGGCTATTCTGGCAGTTATCTCCACTGCATGTTCCACAAGTTACATTGCAAAACAGCCCGACTCTTCGGCATCCGCAAGTGGCTCCGCAACCTTTTTTGCAGTTGCAAAAAATCATTTTGAGCAACTGTTGCGGTGCAGGTGGATCAGCAGTTTTTATTGGATTTAATAACCCTTCATTATTGACCCATCCCCAATCAGTTGGATGAATATTTTTGTTGCCAAGCCAAATCTGAGTTTGTAGATAAACCCTCTTAGTATGCTCAACTAAGGCACCAACTGTTGGAACTAAGGATGATAATTTTGCGGCACTGTTTTTCGTGGTTGCTTTAATAAAACTTTCATAGCGCATCTTTTCGAGATATTTTGTAAAGTTTTCTACGCGACTCAATTTATTTGGATGTATATCTTCAGCAAGTCCATACAAACATACCATGCAATATCTACCTGCTTCTAAAATATCTTCGAGTTCAGATGTACTATTAAAAAATATCTGAGCCTTATTTCTCAAATCTTCCCTTTTTCTAAAAGATCACCTGGCTTTTTCGTGGTCGACCCATCGAGCAATACACATACTTACTCTCATTCAAATGTGTTATATATACATATATGAACGTTGGTATGTATTCATGCCCATGTTTCCGATATATATATGCCATATATGTATATATATACATAAGACAATAGTTTTGGGTCCATATTATTGTGTACTTTCACTTTACTCTCCAAATATTCATGCTCCGAAATTTTTAGTTTACTAAATAGAAAAAAATACGATTAGTTTTTGGACCGTAACTCCTACAATTTTGAAGCTATCACAACTCAAAAAAAAAACATTTTAAAAGTAATTGAAAGAGCTACAACTTTTTTCATTATGATATGTAGTGAAAAACCTTTTATTTTGAAACGATGAAGGGTCAAAGGGCTCGATTGCGGGACTGCGATTGCGCTACCGCGCGCTCTTTAAACAATCATATCTCCGTCAATTTTGGTGTGACAAAAAAAGAAAAAAGGAAAATGTTTGTCAAAAAAAGACCTACATTTTTTATTATCACAGTTTTTTACGTATCTTTCATTATTTTTGAAATATTATGAAAAAAAGGTGTTTTTTTCAAAAATGTAAAAAATTTTTTTTTCTCAAAATCGTGATTTTTTTGAAAAATATGTATTCCAAAGCAGCCAAACCGCTGGAATCCAATAAACTCTTCATATTAAAGTTAATTCTAGACGGAATACGATCAATTTTAATTTTGGTGGAAATGGCACTTATGAAACACATCGATGTTTAAAAAAAAACATTAGATGTCCCTCTTTTTTTCATTACAACTCACTCACTTTACGCGCAAAAGACTTTTAACACTGCTCATTTTAAAGATTATTTTAAGCACTATAAAAAAGTTTCTTATTGTCATATGGATAAAATGTATCCGTTGTCCGCTAGATGGCATTGAATACATCGATTAAATTTCAGACAAAAAAAAAACGGCTTTGGTCTTCAATATCTCGCTTAATATTGCACTTAGAACACTTTATAAAAAACCAATTTGTTTATTTTCTCACTTGCTATAATTTTGTTCATTATGAAATTATCGTTAAAATGCATATTTTTTGAGATATTTGCAAAAAACCGTTGAAAAACGTGGGAAAATTCCGAATTTTCAATCGCCAATAACTTGGAAATTATTGAGTTTTTGAAAAAACTTTACAGAACATTTTTTGCTCAGAATTAGGTCTTCTATCGATATACGAGGTTATTTTGAAAAAAAAAAAAAATTCCACCACCGAGAAGGGGTGGCAACCACCCCCAGGGTGAGAACGGAGATCGGGTCAATATCACTTTTGAAGTTAAGGGTGAGATAAGCCTAATTCCAAAATTTCATGTAAATCGGTTCATAGTAAAAAATTTAGAAGGTAAAAAGCTTCAATGACTGCACTAGAGTGGCTTTTAGGGACGAAACTGTTTAATAAATCATAAATTATGTCCCTTAATGTAATTTGAGGTTCGTTCAACTTATTTAAAGATGATTTCAATCGATTACACGTTCGAATCTACAATTCTAAAATTATTTCGAATAGGGGTAGTTTTCACCTCTAAAAGATAAAAAGCAACCCCCGGCACAGAGTCAACTTTGAAGTAGAGGATAAATCCAAATTATTGTGCAAATCGGTGCTGTTTGGCAAAATTATACAGTATCGCCGTATTTTACCTTCATTGACTGGACTATATTCTACAGACATTCATTCAATTTATAAAGTGATTTGTGTTGGTCCAATAGCTAAAGTTTTGTCTGGCAATCCAAAGGCCTTGTGTTCAAATCCTTGACACGGTGTTTTTTTTTCATTTTTTTTTTCATAAATTTTTTTTTTCACAACAAAGTTGGTATCACACAATTTAGAATGTCCAAACACTAACATTATTTACAAGAAAACTACGAAGAGTATCCTATTGAATGTGTAACAATTATATAAAAAGCTCAGTAAATCGGTGAAGAGTATAATGCTCCCACTAGTTTTCTATTTCAATTAATAGCAACCGCTCTGCTGATGAAAAATTGGGGCCTCTGCTTACCTTTGTTGGGGTTTCACTCATTTTCTTAAAAAATATATATATAAAATTATCTATCAGAAAATATTCTAGTTTATATTATAATAATTGTTGTTCGTTCCTGTCATTGTCAGGTGATTTTTCGACAAAACCAAACAAATGCTTTTAACTTAGTAATAAAAACTAACAGAAAATCACTTATTTTTCGGTCAATTTCAATCAATCTAGAGTTGGAAACCCTGTAGAAAGCGTTATCAACCCTAACCCACACATAAAATGTGGTGAATAAACGGTTTCGAGTTTAACACTCACTTTGATCCGAGGTTAAAGTTATGCTGGGGATAGCTAACACTCAAATTTGACCCAACATTGATAAACCAGTCCTTAGACCCTCAATTACTCCACTAGTACTTTTAAATTATAATTACTGGAACTAAAATAGTTTATGGACACGGCTCTAATTAAAAAAGGACGATATACTCACTCAGGAAAACAAAATATTTCAGCCAGTTGCTCCGTCTACAGTCAGGTATGTTACAGGGGTTTATCTCGTCCATAATTTTATTCCCCGTCTGGAAGGGCTCAGGATAAGTGTGTATCCTAAAATCAAACTCCCTGCTGTCCTGACTAGAAGTACTCTGCCGCCTTTGTCGATGGTTTTCCCAGGTTTTTGGTACTATTTTTAAGTCTTTTTGGGGTACTTCTAACCGGCTGTTGCTCAGATCCACGTACAACTCTTTCAATAACGGCCGTTTCGTTGAAGATGACAAAGACGCTATAATTTAGAACATGGACTGAAATAAAAAGAACACTACTTGTATCAACGTCTTCTCAGGAAGCTCACCTGAAATTCTAGTGTTGTAAGTGTGTTTTTGAAACTTATTTCCTAAAAAGAAAGCGCTTAGTCAAAAAAGGATCTGTATGTAAAGAGGAAAAAATTTGACAGGGATATTTGTAACGGATAATCCTACCTGGGAGGGGTTGGGAGCTGTGGGAGAGACTGTTGCTTTCTGAAATCAAAATCTAAGTGATTAATGGGATACGCGTGTAAACTAGCATTTACCACAATAACAGGCACTGCGGCGGCGGGGATGGACGTATGGCTCGCTTTCTGAAAATAAAAAATTGTATTGACAAATTTACCAAACAAAGTTGAATGACATTTCAAAGGGAGTGGCTCATATCATTTCGATTTAGTGCACTCATGTGGCGTAGCTCGAGTAGCGCCGATCTAGCTGTCAAGTCTGACAATATAGACCAAATTTGTTGGTTGTGATTTTAGTCAGTATACCTTTATGTTGTGTATATTCTTATGACGAGAAGGAATGAATTATGTGTTCTTCATATGAAGAAGTGAGTTTTCATTTGTTCGCAAACTAGAGGTTCCGGCACGATTTTAGTCAGACTGCCATGTGTTTTAAAATGATGTTCAAAGTAAAAAATTCCTCGGAAAACCATTGGCATATCATTGACGTGGGCCCAAAGATCTGTTACGTCACTATACTCACGTGAACTTGTATTTGAATAAAGAATTTTTCCGCGTTTCCGAACAGGCTGCCAGTGACAAGTATACAAGTTGTTATAAAACTACCGAAAAAAAGATGGTAGGTATACCGTTTGCGTATGCCCAATACATTGAACAAATCGTGTAAGGTAGTGCAAAAATTTTGAATCGAATCTAACTGTTATAAACTATTTCTGATTATTATAACCTGTAAGTTCTATTTACATTACTTCCATTAGTTTCTTTTCATTTTCAAGAACATTTTTTTCCGATGCAACTGCAGCCTCCGATTCTAAATACCGACTAAAACAATTAATATTAAACCTCAGATTTTTTTCTGAGAATTATCTTAATGTGAGATACCTATATTAAGATAATTTTTGTAGAAGTATTACATGAGTGACGAATTCTTCTAAATTTCCAGGAACCGCTGAACATGAGTATGAAAAGATTCATCACATACTGCAATAAGATTCATTATTTTGAAACTACTCTCCCAAAAATTAAATTAGAGCTGGGAAAAATTTCATTATATTCATGCCCAAAAATGAAATATTGCCTAAAATAAAAACGTTTTACCTGTTATTGATAGGCTGCTTGCTTTTGAGGAATTATCCATTAACAAATAAAATTAATAACTGCTGTTATGATTTTGAGATACGTATTGACATACTGGTGTTACTAGAAGTTCTCGTGACAAGACGTCATTTTGAAACTATTTGAGTAGGGTATATAGTACTATATAAAAGTGCTAACTTATTATTTATCATTTGTAGCTCATTGTGTATAGAGACAGACGAAGACAACATAGCGAATCGTTAAACCAAAAATTTATTTATCACTGTTTGTCCTATTGTAGCCATTTATATGCATCTTTGAGGTCTTCGGGGAATATACCTCTGCAGAATGTTGTTCATTATACGTTAATATCCATACTTTTTGCTAAAATATTAATACATCTCAAACAATAAGCGTATAGTCCCCTGCCAAGTGTACAGAAATAGGCTCCAGTGGGCTCCTTGATGATGCAAGTGTGGTAGTAGTCTAAATCTCTTTGTTAGGCCTTGAAGAAACATAATTTCGATGTTGGCACTCTCAAAAATGATGCGCATGAGTACTGCGCGCGAAAAACAAAATGGCCGCCATCGCAAACATGTTTTTCAATTTATCTAAGTAACCATTGGGATTATGAAAAAAGTTTTATACAAAAAATATTGCTAAATCAATTTTACGCAAAAAAGGTTATTATAAGTTTTTATGCAGGACTAACCATTTTCCCAGAAACTTAACTTTTAAAATTATTTCATGGCTTTATATCTATTTATAGTTATTTGTTTGAAATTATTATTAAAAAGTTAAAATTACCCTCAAAGACAAATCTGTAGCCATAAAGACAGATTTATCTCTTATTTCAAGATTATTGATAGCATCCAGAAGCAGACCTGACGTAGATTTGGGATACTATTTGAGCAACTACGAGTTCTCAGCACTACCGAAGTCATTATTTGCAGTTGACGGGAGTATGCACCATTGTCTAGCTAAGTACAAACTTATGGATGCTCTTGAATCAATGCAAGGTATACCTGCCGAAGAAAACGATGATGATCATGCTTCCACCACACCTGCAGTTTTAGAAGAAAATGAGGAACTACAGGAAAAAGCTGCGATAATAGATGGCATGTCACTTCTTCACATCTACCACAAACCTACCACAGTGAAGACATGCCGTGACCTCGGTTTAAGCTTCAGAAAACTCGTTGAAGAAAGACATGAGAGTGATTCGGCAAAAAGGCTCAGATCCAATCCAGTACAAAATCGGACCAGAAACGAAAATTGGAAGTAGCAATGAATAAATTCTTGTCCCACGATAAGACGAAGAATGAACTGACAGAGTTCCTTTCCGGTCAGATTCTCCAATTTGGCGTGACCAATAACTAAAGGTTTGTAATCAACTGATTACAAACCTTTTGTTATTGGGGGACAAAGCAGCTTCATCACATGGCGATGATGTATCCAGTCTTTCAAGTACGCAGGAGGAGGCGGACACAAAGATCATATTACATGCAGTATATTTAGCACAGAAAGGAATTAAAACTACTCATGTATTCTCCCCCGATACTGATATCCTAATTTTGGCACTAAGACGAGTTTGCATTTTTCGTTGGCCATGTCATGAAAAGGTTTGTTCAGCTGGGTCAATTTACAGAGCACTTAGACCTCTGAAAGCCTCTGCACTTCCTAGATTACACGCACTTTCAGGAGCAGATGTAACAGGATCATTTGCTGGCAAAGGTAAAATAAAGTGGTGGAAAACTTTTAATTCTGCAAGTGATAAGATGCTAGAAGCTTTGGCTACATTGGGGACTACACTGTCTCTCACAGAAGATGTCAGGGCTAACTTGGAAGCGTTCATTTCTCAGCTTTATATCCCCAAAACAACACTGACCGACATAGGAGCTGTGAGATGGTTGTTGTTCACCCAGCTTTGCTAAGGGCCCACCTTCAGTGTTTTGAGTGGAATCAGGACCTCATTCAGCATCCCAATAATTCACCACCTTCAGATTTTGGATGGAAGAAAGTAGGGAGCACATACGAGCCAGTTGCTTGTACCAAACCTTGTGCTCCAGAGCTTATCTTGGAACTTTGTCTGAACTTTGTCTATATAAATCTGTAACTACTGTATTTCTATAAGTTTCTTCACTAAACGTTAAAAAAAAAAATTCCCTTTTCTGGCCTTGGATGGGTTCCATCAGCCAGATACACAGATGGGGGAAAGAGAAGGAAGTAAAAAGGAAAACGTTAAAATTATATAGGTACTTTTGCTTTCAATTTCCTATGCCTACCTGTACTGGAAAACATAGGGGAGATAGGGGTATTTGTTAATTTATTTATGTTTGTAATGTTTTAGTTATAATTATTGTTTCCAGTGGCCCGAGAAATAGTGTTAAATATGTTAATATGCACTGGCAAATCTCTCATCATTAGATATATTAATTTTTATTATTGGAAACTATAAAATGAAACTTTTTGAGGGAACTGTTAGTTCTACATAAAAAATTGTAATAACCTTTTCTCTGTATAATTGATTTAGCAATATTTTTTATATAAAACTTTTTTTCGTAATCCCAATGGTTACTTAGATAAATGGGAAAAAGTGTTTGCGATGGCGGCCATTTTGTTTTTCGCGGATGTACATTTGATAGGGGACTACGTAACGCTTTTACAAATTGTCTTTTAACTTTTCTGAAATTGAAATAAATTCACTTAAAACTTGTCTGCTAAATGGCAATTTAATGCCGATAATTTGATTAGCACAATTTCTAATTAGAAAGATTTTAGCACCATCATGAAGACTGGTGGTCGGTAAATCCAATAATATGCGATCAAGAACAATAATTGCGAACGATTGAAGTCGATCGGAGGTCCGCGGCATCTCCCTATACTGACGAGAATCTTTTAGACCTAACTATGAGGCTAAAATACGATATATTTTCAGCTTCAAAGTGAATTTTCAGCATCATATTACCTCACATCCTATGATGCTTTTGGCCACATCAACCGAAAAGGAAAACATAAAACGGTTAATGGTTTATGGAAAATCAGACGGTAAATGGTAAAAGTGGTTCAGTTCTTACATGTTAGCATTAAGACCACGGGTTTCCAGGTTAGAAGGTTTCTGGATGTTTAGAGGCGTTTTTAGCGTGTTAACGAAACTGTGGCAATGGCCTAGACGGCGGTTGAGTAAGTCAATACGGTTAATCGCTGTTATTTCTACTGAAACCGCGCCACAGCTGCAGCAGGAAATCTTTGTTAAAAAACGACTAATGAAACAGGGGCTTGGGCATTGTGAACAAGAACGTGAATGTTCTGGTGCATGTACAAAAAAAAATACAAAGATATGACGTTTTATAAAAGGAAACTTTTTTTCGACTATGTATGTATAAAATTCCAATGTTCACGAGACAGTTCACGACAGTTTACGAGACAATATTGAAAATAAATGAAAATTGCATCTGGTGGTGAATTTTCATGGCCTTGAGGCACGGATTAGCGTTATCCGATCGAGTTAAAGTTTTGTATAGCTCGTTTTTTAAATAATTTGAACCACTTTAGGGGGTGGGACCGAAGAAATTGGAAGAATATCATCAATATCATAGCTAAATACCACTCCTTTATTTAGTAAACTTTGTCAATGAGAATTAATTATTTCTTTGGGCAGTAAAATTTCTCTTTCTCTCTCCTACTATAATTTTATGTCAGAAATATAATAGTTTGTAGACAAAACTAGTTGCGGTGCTTCTGTCGAAGAAATATGGTTATTGTTTTCATATACACTTTGTGTATCATACCCTCGTAACTGTAGAGGTGGGTACACGCGTCGAGAGCAGCTCCATCCCCACGAGCATGTCCTGCATGTATGTTTAATACATCTAAATATAGGACGCAGCCTCGCAACAGGCAGGTGAGAGCGTACAGCGTGGTCGGATCAATATTACCTGGCGATCTTGCCCTCATCCAGCGTGTGCACGGCCTGCCCTGTTGCTTGTGCCGTGCCACTGATAGCGGCGCTTCGTTTTTGTTGCTCGAAATTGATTAACCCCGTCTTATCGCTAACACACTCGTTTCCAGGCAGATTTCTAGTCCTCTTGGTTCACAAATCACTTACGGGATGTAGTGGCTGATAGATTTATTAGGAAAGGTGTACCGTCTAAGGGTCTTTTTGCGAAATAATCGGAGTGTAATGGCGTTGAAGTCACCTCGGATTCTCATTTGTGGTACATTATTTTAGCACATTTTCTAATTAATTGAATCCATCAAAGCCTGCATTGATTGGCTAACTAAATTGTTGTTTTATTTTGAAGTAGTATTGAAGGGTATATGTAATGAAATAAAAAAGAATTTGCAGGGGTAAGATACCGATATCGACTTGAAATTCGTCATAATAATGGGGTAATATCGACCAAACAGTATTCTTCGAAAATAATTTTAGGAAAAAATTTTAACGGAATATTAAAAATAATATATTTTTTTTATTTATATGTTGTAATAGAAATAATTTTAAATAATACATTAAACATTATAAATCACATTCTCTATCATCAACAACGATTCATTAAATGACTTTATAAATAAAAACATAGAAATAGAAAAAGAAATAGTTTATCGATATTACAAACTTATAAACCAAATAAATCACGCACATAGTTTTGACAAACAGGAACAGTTAAGTAAAAAAAAATCAGTCGAAAAAAATTCTTGAAAATTATAGAAAGCTCTTTTATATGTAAACTTTTAACCTGACCACAAAACTGTTTGTATGGCAAAGAAGTAATATGAAATGGGAGTTTTTTAAAAAATGAGGAACCAAAGTAGTTAACCCCATTTTTACTTTTTTCTAATCGTAGATATCTCAATCTTATTATATCAATATCTTATTATCGAACCTTGTATCATGGCCATGTATATCCCCATGAACGACGAAATCCTTTGTTTTCTTTAACATATATCAAGCACCTATAGATATAAAAACCGCTGCCCAAGGAATCACTACTTCCACATCCAATTCTCTATCCAAGTCACTCACAACGAAAAAACTTTGTATGTGGAAATAATTGTTTATGGAACTTTAATAATATAGTATTTGAAATCCTCTACCCCAAAAACCCATAAAACGATATCCCACATCGGTAGTGGGGTGGGGGTTGTGATAGGGGGGTGGTAGTGGGGGTGGATGAAGTAAAAAAATGTTTTGAGGTTTCTGGTTCTTGTACATACACTAAATCATAATTTTGTTTCATCCCTTTTAATAAGGGGGTGGGGGTTGGTAATGGGGGGTGGCTAATGCCAAAAATTTTTTGAGACCTTAGCTTTTCTTGTATATACTAAATACCAATTTTATGGACTCTTACCTGCTTGATTTACCCATTTCCCCAAACTTACCCCAATTTACCCCCCAACCCTTCGGCGGAACAAGATGAAAATATAATCTAGTTCTAGATCTCGTTAAAGTACATATGTGTACCAAATTTCAAGTCAATATCTCAAACGGTTCCAGAGTAAACGTGCGCACAAAAAAAAGTTACAGACAGACCGACAGACAGACAGAAATTTTTTTTCGCTCAAACTTCAAATCTCGACGTTTCATGACATTTTAAGCCTATTTGAACAATAAAAATTTTAAAAAATTTTTTTGTCGTTACTATACTTCCACTGGATGTGGAAGTAAAAGAAGGAACTGCTAATATTCCATGTTCAATGAATTTATATATTACGTCATCTCTTTATCCAAGAGTTGAAATCGATCTTACAATACATATGTAAATATCTCCGATTAAAGAACTTATATCTAGATACATAACAGGCTATCTTTTCACTATATACCTTGTTTGCTCCTAACATAGTCACATTATATGTCCACTAAAATGGATAGATGAACATCACATCCCATAGGCAACAGTGGCGTTGTGTGTGTAGAAAATGTGTAGAATGGTAAATATTTTCATTAAAATGAATTATTGCAATTCCTGCATTACCGGCTCTTTATATAACGTGATGTAGGCGTACGATATTACAGTAAGATAAAACAGTAAGATAAATATGTATTGAAAGGATATTAAAATTTAATTGCTATTTACTTTATAACTGTAAACTGAACATCATGTTACGACTATGGAACGATCGAGTTTCTTCTTTTCTAAACTGCTTTCTGCAAACGGCACAGCACTTCACTATTTATTTGCACAAAATATATTGTCACTAAACTGTGTAAATATGAATAGAGAATATTATTTAGGTATTAAGCAAATCACAACTTAAAATAAAATTACTTTTTCACCAGTTTTTGGTCGGAGAACACGAAAAACATTTATTGACATTAATGACCGAACTGTCAGCTGAGATTATGATAATCGAACTGAAGCCGATCGTGCACGAGCGGCCGCGAATAAGCCGATGGGCCAATCAGCAACTTATGGGAAGAAGTGCCTTAGATTGTGAGTCTTTCAGCGACAAATAAATCAATGCCATTATGTATCTAGATATAAGTTCTTTAATCGGAGGTAAATATGAGATTGTTTATCATATAAACACACCTTGCCAGTTTTTTGAAACATTGTCCACATGTTGGTCCCAATGCAGTTTTGGAACAAGAACTACTACCAGAAAATTTACATTATCTGGGTTTTCATACTTTTCAATATAATGAGTAGAAAATACCATATTTGCTATTTTGGTATCATTTAAACACAAGACATTGGCTTGGAACAACTCGGAAGTAGTCGACTATGTTTACAGCATAATACTCAATCTGGTTCTCATTACAATTTATTTTAGTAGCATCATCTGCATCCACCACGAATTTAGCATTTAAAACATATTGTGGTAAGTCATTGACATAGATCAAGAATAACAGAGGTCCAAGGACGGATCCCCGAGGTACTCCATGATATATGCCCGCTATTGTTGATGCCATACCATTATAAGGAATGACGGTTTCTATTTTCGAAATAACTTTTAAGTAGTTTTAATGATCTTGGTTTTACACCATATTTGTTCAATTTTCCCAATAATATATTATGCCGAACACAGTCGAATGCCTTCGAAAGGTCACAAAGAGTGCAGCCTGCGTAATTTTTATTTTCATATGCATCTGTGACGCAATTAAAGAGTATACTTATAGCATCTGTCGTTGATTTCTTTGATCTGAAACCAAACTGCGCACTGAAAAATAATACATTAATCTTGTGTGTAGCAATTTTTCAAATATATTTCCAAGAATGGGTATAATTGATATGAGGCGGTAGTTAGACATATCATTTAACTCGCCTTTCCTTTATATTAGGACAACTTTGTAAATTTTTAAGTAGATGCTCCCTAAGCTTTTGCATTACCAAATTACTTTAATGTCAACCCAAGCAACAATTCAATTCTATTTAGGTTTTATCGGCGTTTTATAATTTTTCCTGACCCATCCCCATTTCTGCGGATCGTGAAAGTTTCCAAGCCACGTTTGCACTTGTAGGTATGTCCTGAAAGTGTATTGCCTGGCCGCATCTGATGTCTATGGAAGTGATGCAAGGTTCGTTTTTGATTTTGTTGTTGCTGTTACAAAACCTTTGTGAAGTAGCGAATTTAACTCTTCTTGTGCTTCATTTTCTTTGTACAAAGCAAGAAAGAATGTTTCTCCTGCAGTACCGAAAAGTTCGGGAGAAACTTTTTTTCAAATATTTTAAGGTGTTTCCCAATGATCGTTGTTTTTCAAAATTTTCGATTTGCCAAATCCAAGAACAGAGAAAGTCGTGTCGCACCCGCTGAAGGTGTGTAGGTAGAACCAGGATGTTGTCGCTTATGACATCGTCGTATCGAAGGGTTGATGTTGGGTGCAGTTTCTCAGTAATTTTTTGCGAGTTTCTTGAAAAACACGTTCGATTTGCCAGTAACAGGAGAAGATCGATGTACCTTTTTATCTGACCATACCGTATTCCATACTAATGGGCCTTTCCCACGTAATTGAACTTGATGTTTATTATGTCATAAATCATTTATTAACACCTAATAAATATTGTATATACACGTCATAGCGTATAATATTTTAATTTTAAATGGATATTTTAAAAATAAAAATTAATTGAATTGAATCTGCGGTAGGTTCTTGATGAAACATATTAAATAAAATTAAGAAATTTAAACACTTGGTATTTTGTTTCACTGGTTTTTATTCAGATTTTTCTGACATATGTTTCGGTCTCACGACCATTATCAAAGAGTCTTAATAACTAACCTAAAAGTGACCGCTTACAATATATATGCACATTGTTACCTACAATAAGCTTGGAATGGGATGATAGCTAATTTACATTTATTGCAATTGATTAAATTTAATCCTACCTGGTACTAGGAACTTAATTATCTTACTAGGAACTTACTTAATTATAATTTTAATACAGTGTCTAGTACGGGAGTATTTGCAAATATAATTTGTGTATTTGTAACATTTTTGTGGTTTTTTAGGGCCCTCTTTATTTCCAAAATTTCAAGCATATCTAGATTATCTCCTTTATTGACCTTATGTAAAAGTTTAACATTACTATTTTACTATTGCTACAAAATCATTTCTTTATCAATAGCAATAGTAATGTTAAACTTTTACATAAGGTCAATAAAGGAGATAATCTAGATATGCTTGAAATTTTGGAAATAAAGAGGGCCCTAAAAAACCACAAAAATGTTACAAATACACAAATTATATTTGCAAATACTCCCGTACTAGACACTGTATTAAAATTATAATTAAGTAAGTTCCTAGTAAGATAATTAAGTTCCTAGTACCAGGTAGGATTAAATTTAATCAATTGCAATAAATGTAAATTAGCTATCATCCCATTCCAAGCTTATTGTAGGTAACAATGTGCATATATATTGTAAGCGGTCACTTTTAGGTTAGTTATTAAGACTCTTTGATAATGGTCGTGAGACCGAAACATATGTCAGAAAAATCTGAATAAAAACCAGTGAAACAAAATACCAAGTGTTTAAATTTCTTAATTTTAAAATAAAAATATTGTCTACTTCACTTCATATTTCAAACAAGATTACGTCATGGGCGGACCCTCCCATCAAAATTAAACAATTTCCCGCTTCATACGAAGATTAACCGAACCTGTTGACATTTCTGAATTTTGGAAACCTGCCGATGAGACAAATTTCATGTTGCCTAATGTATATTAATGTTTAGCGTTAGAGGAAATTCTTTAATTATTTCACTAAAGAATGTACTTTTTATCTCCGCTTCTGAAAATAACGAATGTCCATTGAATAATACCACCTACTATAATAAAAATGGTAATAATTATCAGAAGAAACACACTTAATATGTCGGCTCTCAACAAATAACTGACACTTGGCAACACTGATGGAAATAAAATATTAAATAATAATTAATAAAGATATGTTATGTTCTCTTATTTACGTAGTGATCGTACGTATCTAGTATTTTGACTTTATAACTTTGTTTCTTATTAATTATTTAAAAGTATGTGTATGTACTGTGTAGACATTAAAATGGAGAAAGGTTTTGAGAAGGCGGCAAGTTTTTGATTGAAATAAATAACTTAGAACCAGCGTTTACACTTGTATTTTTATAAGATGATACAATACAATGCCTTACAACTATTTTATATGTAGTCCAAATAAGATTCACACTCACAAATAAAAACACGAAACACTTTAGAAAACAAAACTACATAAAACGAACTGATTTGATGAGGTTATGTTATTATCGAATGTGTCGTGAATATGTCACACGTTGGTCACACATCACTAGAACTAACAAATCTTGATGTCATATCTGTCAATTCGGTAAAGGTAGAAAGAGACAAACACTTATACGTACAATCTGCTCATGTGTAGCCTCTACCAAGGGTGCTAGAGTATAATGATTGGTCTGTCCGCCGAATGCATCATTAGTGGAGAAATAATGCCGTCAATTTTAAATTCATATAACATAGTAATTTTTTCTGTAGAAAAGAAGCAAATTTCGCAAAAAAGAAAAAATGTTTTAAAGAGAACTTCTCAAATATTCAATAAAAAAAAACGTGTGACATGCCGACTTTGCGGCGCACTATAGTGCAAACTATTGTTCGAAAATAAAAATTGTGGATTTTTCCTGTTCTACATTTTTCATGTGGAGCAATTTTCTCGTAGGAATTACCCATATCGAGAAAAATGCAAAAAACCGCTTGCCGCCCCCCTATTTCAAACTGTCTCTCGCAATAAACAAAAAACTATCGGTACTACGAAGAATATTAGTAGTACTTAAAACAGGAAATTTTACCCCCTTTAAAACGCCGTAGTTTTTATGTAGCCTCAGCAGAAGCCGAGATATTTGAAGAAAACGGTTCTTAGGCCTTTTTTTTTTTAGATGGCATAACGCCGTTATTTTCTTAAAGGTAAATGTATAAATTAGAGCTCCCAAAAAGGGAATAGCGCCAAATTGTAACATTACTTTTCACTAAAGAGAAAGACAAAACGGAAAGCCCCACATTGGGACGGAAAATTGTAACACTAACTTCTTAAAGGGGACAAAATTATTTAAAACTCCCTAAAAGAGATAGCCAGTGAAATGTTATATTTTGAAGGTAAAACGGGAGCAAAAATTGATCTATTATTTAAATAATAAACTTGGCTTATTACTTGAAAGAAAGAGAATAAACCCATGTTCGGGATATAAAAAGGTAAAATTCGTAAATAAACTGAGGGAATTTTGAAATAAAAATTAACTAGTTAACAATAATCCAATTTATTGCAAAGATAAATGTAATGGTAGAGCAATGACACAAATCAGGGTTTGGGCAAATAAATTGTGCTTACGAAAATTAAAGTTCTAGATAACAAATTATATAAAATGAACAAGCTAAAAACGTACTCTTCGCCAATTTACTGAGCTTTTTATATAATTGTTACACATTCTATAGGATACTCTTCGCAGTTTTCTTGTAAATAATGCTAGTTTTTGGACATCCTAAATTTTGTGATACCATATTTGTTGTGAAAAAAATTATATGAAAAAAAAAATGAAAAAAAAAAATCCAACCTGTGTGGGATTCGAACACACGATCTTTGGATTGCAAGGCAAAAGTTTATGGAGATAACATTTCGCAAAATTTCTACTTAAGTACAAGCGAAAAAAATTATGAGAATTTATATTAAATAATTAATAATTTTTTTATTTACTGATAGATTTTCTTCAAAACCAATAGGGTTCTTCCTCTACCGAACACTAACTTACTTTCCAAGTTTCAATACAATCGGACTTTTCCTTCTTAAGTTATCGTGCTTACAAGAAACGTGACGGACGGACGGACGGACAGACGGACATTTTGAAAGTTGTTCAGAATTCGTTCACTAACACAATGATATGAATTTTTTTTCTCTACGAGCGATATTTACGATTTTAGAAATGTGCCGATCAAATACAATATACTCTTCGTTTTTGCGAAGAGTATAATAATACACAGAGAGACAGAAGTACGTAAACAGTAATGGTACACGATAACCTAAAAATGTGAGGCAATAATGCTTGGCAAAAGGTCACAAAATATAAAAACTATAGGGCACACTCCAATAAAAAATAGATAATTATTGAAGTATTGGCAAAACAACCAGAGGCATGACGGAAATGTAGGGAACCTAGCCCGTAGGTACTGAAGGTCACCGGTAAACACAACGGAGAAATATAAATGTTCTTGTACTTACAATAATTGCTGTGAAACGACGGATACACTATATGTTTATGGAAACATATTATAGGTTGTTATCAGTTGTAACTCGGACAAATTGTGAATTTTTACCATTTCTAGGCAAACTAAATACTTTAACCGTAATGTACTTTATTGTTAAACTGCATTTAGAGCAGTTATAACTAAACTATTAAATTCTAAATGTAATTCTTCACGTCTTTACTAAACAAATGCTTGTGCTTGATAAAATTCACCATAATAGTTATTTAGATAACACACAAATAGGCTACTAGTAAGGCCAAAGGCCCAGCGAAAAGTAGTCTGAAAACGTTGAGTGGACATTTTATATGATCCGTTCTCACACTGCATGATGGGTATGTACTGAAGTGGAGCGTAGGATTACAAACCAATCACAATTCATTATTTTAAATTTATGATTTCCTATTGGAGAAATGTCTAACCTCGAAGCCTTCGAAGTATTCCGTTTCCGCGTAATATTGTTTGTCAAACTCCAGTTGCGCAACGTGTCTACGACTCACCTACGACCCCTAAACCCCCCCACCACCACCACCACCACCAAAGCCCGTCGACGTCGGGTGACTGTCGATCACTTCGGATATACTGACTTGGGGTAAATTAAATAATGCTGAATAGTTATAATTAATAACCCAGAAATTATTGTAATTTTTTTATTTAGTAACAAAAAAACTCCAACCTACGGCAATGAAAATTGTATTAAATTATCTAATCAAACCGTATATACTAGAGAGCGGCTATAACACAAACGTAAGGGTAATATGATGTGGTGGATCAACTCCGCAGACAAAAACAATTACGGCAATACCCAAGAAATCCCATATACCATCTAGTGAATTATTCGTTAAAAAGCTATTTTCTTGCGGAAACTGGAGTCAGCATTACCTCCTATGAGATTTCAACCCTCTGCATTAGTTACCACTTCTGCATGAATCTCCCCGCAAGGTTCATTAAATTTTCGCTTTACCTCAAACATATTATTGAAATCCAATACCCGCAAAAGGTTTGTTATGGTTAAGTAAGGACTAGTTTGTTATGCTATATATCCTTCCGGAAAATATTCCCTTTCATTAATGGTATCAGACCCTTGTGCATGATATTTCTTCACTAAAATATTTAGTATTAATTCGACGAATACACACTTGAAAATAGATTGCCGGAATATACAGTGATCCATTAACGAGAGAAATTAGTGATTTGCTTGTAGGTATAAAATTTAATTCAAATGGCCCAGAGGCCTTCCAAAGCGTTGTACTGATGGGAAAGAGGCTGTACGCCTAACAGGCAACCACGACATATGTCGTAAGACGTGCTATACAGTAGGTGGAGGTCGACCAGAATAATGGTGAATGCTATCGGGGTCAATCTCTGTCATTAGCTCATCAATGCTAATCTAGATACTGACACTTTTAGCCTGGTAACTTTGCCAAAATCTCACTTTCTAGTGGAATGCACATATTTAACGCAAATACTCAGATACCCAGGAGATGAATGAAGGTTGCCTCGTAGCTCTCGTACGGTGACTAGTTTACGGACATATTGGAGACACTTTTCTCCGCCTTACTATTGGTCCAAAACCTATACATGGTACACATTCTTAAGGGTATGAATTTTAATACATGCAGCTATTTACAGATCTGTAAGTTAAGCGGTAAAGTAGCTGTTAGGTACATGTTTGAATTTCCCGCTTAAGTAATGCTGTGCATTGATTAGATAATAACGCGGTGTTCTTGTAGATCTTAGACACAACAACAATCTATAAGATGACTTCTACAAGGCCTAGAGATGTCTTTCCACTCTCAGAGTGATTCTTTATAACCCTTAAAAAACGGCTTAGATCTGAGTTCTGTGATAGATAAAAACTACTCTACTTACTTTAGATTCCTACCTACTACTAAACAACTTAAAAAAGACTGATAGTAAAGACGCTCATGGTATAAACTTGAAAATTCTCAATTCTATTAAGCACATTATATACATTCATTTAATCAAACTTGTAAATCAATGTATTAGAAACACTGTATTTCCTAAAATTCTTAAAATTCCAAAAGTCATTCCAATTCACAAACAATAATGCGACATTAATAATCCTGCCAATTATAGATCGATCTCCATAATACCTTTTTTGCAAAATTCTTTGAAACCGTGCTAAAAATGCAAATGACATCTTATTTTGAGAATTTTAATTTATTTAACAATCACCAGTTTGGGCTCAGAGCTAAAATGCCCATCACTTTAGCTATAAATACACTAACGGACATGATAAATAGAGGTTTCGAAGATTTTGTACGCTCAGGGTTTAGATTTAAGGAACGCGTTCGACTGCATCTCTCATGATATATTGATAAAAAAGTTAGTTCTTTATAAATATTCTATTATCAGCCAGAAGTTACCATCATCATATCTTCAAGAGAGATCCCAGTTTGTTAACTACAGCAACATGAATTTCAAGCCTATAAATGTAAAATATTGTATACCCCACGGCTCTGAATTAGGCCCAACTCTTTTCCTTATTTCTGTTAATGACTTGCCATCCAACACCATCTCAGCAAGATCTGTCCTTTTTGCGGACGACACCACATTAAGTTTGAGACAATGCCTCTGATGTTTTAAAAAATTAAACTTATTTACTACTTAAATGACAATATATAACAGGGGGGCCACTTTCTCGAAAACCGGGAAAAGTCAGGGAATTTAATAGGTCAGGGAAATGTCAGAGAATTTTGGCGAGTAAGGGATTTTTGTGAAAATCCAGTCAATGCCGAATCAAACTCGTGCACCAATTGTTAGGTTCCCTACTCATCATTAAAGTGCTTAATATTTTATTGATTTGTTTGTTCTTTTCTATTTCTATTCATATATACTTTTAAAATATGGGTAAAAAGACTGATTTTCATTTAAAACAGCTGAAGTCAATGGGATAAATCATACAACTAATCACGTTCACTTAACGAGCAGTTGTAAAGAAAATAATATACGACAAAATGGAATGACAATAGTCAGGGAAAAAACTAAAAAATATCCTGGAAAACCGGGAAAAGTCAGGGAAATTTGTTGTGGAGAAAAAGTGGCCACCCTGTATAATGACACCTAGATTTTTGATGTTACCACTTTCTTCCAGACTTATTACATCATTTATTTATATAGGTATGGATTTATACGAAGGCAGTCCCAACTTGTATGAACTGAAAGCCACATATTTAGCTTTATTCAAGTTTAGTGTTAAGATGTTATCGTTAAACGATGTTATTATCTTAGAAAAGTCTTTTTGTACAGTCGTTCGTAGAGAATACCATGATTTCAATTATGTAAAATAATCATGTTATCATCAAAGCTTGTTATTTTCGCCATGCTTTTTAACGTAATAGATCGTTGATATACACTGAAAGTAGCAAAGGTCCCAGAACGGTTCCCTGTGAGACTCCATATCTAACTATTTTGAGAGTACTAATGTATATCTTGTCAAATTTTTGTACAGTTTTGAAATAATTTTCGGATTTAAAAGCCCTTTCCAAAATTCGGGCTGTTCAATGTTAGCGTATTTTCCAAGCTTTAATCTCGTTGAGAGATTCTGTTGAAACTAAAAGCTTTTCTAAGTGGAAATAATTTTTAATTCAACATTTTTGGTCGATTTTGTGTCTACAACTTTCTTAAAAGCCCCATCACCATAGACACAATAGTGTAGACTGACCCAAAGACGTTGGTACGTAATGCCTATAACGAGAGAGAAGGTACTATTTGCTGTAGCTCTTTTTCAGTTTAGCACGGGTAATATTTTATCGTTATTTGTAGTCTCGCAGTTTGAGCATCAAACTTACAGCAGGTCGAAGACAGGGAATGGTCAGTCCATACATTATGTTTATACCCATTACGTACAGTCTTCACGTACAATTTACGACTATAAGTAATAAAGCTTTAACATCTAGTAATCAGGGGCGGCTTAAGGGCAGGGCAACCCGGGCGGTTGCCCGGGGCGCGGGCACGGAGGGGCGCCAAATTGAGGGTAAAAAATTTTTTTGGACTTCTAATAGCACCTCTCCCCCATGAGGCGATACATTTTTTTTAGCACCTCCTTCCATGAGGTGAAAAATTTTTTTTTTCAGATTTATATTTGCACCACCCCCCCCCCCCCCCATGAGGCGATAAAAAGTAGTGATCGCGGAGTCCGAAGGGATATCCTTGTACTTTAGTATGAAGTACGTCCGTGAGGACCTCAGGAAAGGGCGCCAAAAAGTGCTCCCGCCCGGGTGGAAAATTTACCTTGAGCCGCCCCTGCTAGTAATATATGAAAATAAATTGTTGGAATTTATATCTATTTAAATATCTTACTCCATTAATGTGTTTCACTGCACTGTCTAGACTTACAAAAGAGCCTTTTTACTTTTACTTTACAATTATGAATTATTTATATCCCAGAAAATCAATAACCCTTACAGCGTACATATACTGTACATGTATTTGGATTTAATGATGATAAACAAGACCATTGACGTATCATTTGCAGATTTTCACCGACAAAATCCTCATTTGTAAAAGTACACACACTTCGTGAGATCTTCGCATTGTGCGATGATCTGCGTTGATACACGGCAAAGTGATAAAAATAAGATTTCACGAAGTGTGGAGCGTGCTTAATTATCTCCAGATGATGCCAAGTTCGTTGCCGAAATGAATACTTCAGAGGCAGTTCACATCAGTTTTCTCCAGGAAAAAGAAAAACGGTTAATTTTTATTATTTCAAGAAAATGCGAAGGTATGGAGAGAGTAACTGACTGTTCTTTATGCGTTTCTGCGTATTCAGAAATGTTTATTCTTAATTAAAACCTGGCATTATTCAATTAGTATGAGGCCAACAACAACATTCATCTCCCTTGACAACAATATACCCACTTCCGTTAACTTAATCGAAATTCATTGTATTACGTAGCTCGAAATTGCAAAGTTTCGCCAGACGCAAAAATTGTTTCATTTCTCTAAAACACCCTAATCAGATAAATGTATTTTTCTTTTATGGGAGTTAAATAAAAACCAACAAGGCACAGCAAACACAACAAATAATAGTATGAAAAGTTACAGAACTAACAACCACCAGTTGTTCCAAAGGCGGGGCCATATTTTATTCACGAATGCAACCAAGACGATTTATTTAAGAAAATTTACTTCTCGAGCCGCGTTAGCATTCATTCGGCGTAGTTTCCAACTATGCTGAACTTTATTGAATATTTTAAACCCTAACAGAATTTAAAGCGGGAATGTGCGCTTACAAATCGAGGTAGATTTTTTCAGCACTCAGGAGAAATACAAAAGTTGTTTTTCTGTATTATGCACGTGAAAAAAATGCTCTGCCTACCTTATAGTGGATTTTATATGTACACTATAATGAAACTATCCCTTTGCCTACCTTATAGTGGATTTTATATGTACACAATAATGAAACTATCTCTTTGCCTACCTTATAGTGGATTTTATATGTTCACGATAATGAAACTATCTCTTATGGGCAAATGGTATGGATATTTGCATTGTGATAATGAAAAATATGTACCTAAAAAAAAAAATCACGTGTTTGACAGATCGATTTGACGTTTCATTGGTTACCAGTCCAAATCAAACACCAGCGAAATTTCATTAATCAGAGGTTTAAATCTAAACATGGTAGCATATCTATAATAACTTATAGTCCTGTCAATTGAATGGTTTCTAAAAGGAAATGCCGAGATCACAATTTTTGACTTGAGGTGTTTGGACTATTTAGGAGGTAAACATACCAAAAGTCCCCGAACATTGGAGGTGCGGGGGGTGCAGGGGGGCACGAAGAAAGTCCCGGTTTTTGGTTTTTCGCTCATATCTCAAAAACGGTTAGCTATAATCAAAAAGTGGCTATATGCAAAATTAAAGCTGAATAAATTTTCTACTATTCTTTTTTTCGTATCTGTTATTGTTCAGTAATTACTCCAATCAATAAAGGAGGTGTAGAGTGCATGAGCAGGGATCTAAACGATTCCTTTAGAAAGTTGTTCAGGGTGTTTAGGGAGTGAACATACTGAAAGTCCTGACGTCTAGGAGGTGAGCCGGAGGGGGCATAGAGAAAGTCTCATTTTTGGTTTTTTCGCTTATATCTCTAAAATGGTGCGTCATAGGGAAAAATTCTTATGCAATTCTCTACAACTTTCATTTTATATACTTTTTTCGAATTCGCAACCGTTTTCGAGCTACACGCTCCGGAAAAGTGAAAATTTTCGAAAAACAGATTTTTACCTGAAAAATAGAAAATTGTATTTTAAAGATAATAAAAGAAAGTAGGACCTCCGGTGCTTATAATTGGCACCAGGGTGTCTCCTACATGTTTCCACCCACACTGTTGAGGGGGTAGCTCATTCCCGAGCTACTGCTACACTTGGTGGTAGGTGCGCCGGGAATGCTGTTTAGCTGCGCTCTCAGTTGGTGGGAGGGAGCTGATGTCAGGCTTAATATTGCCACTGACCTCATGAACAACTGGAAGTGGTACTGGTTGAGGGAGGTCTGTCTTGCTGGTGCCCCATACCATTTGAGGAAGCAAATTTTCCAGCCTCTTCAACATCGACTTGAGTGGAGGAGGGGTTGTAAAAGATCACTGCCGCTTCCTTGATGATTTATGACTTATGTACAATTTTGGGAAGCCCACCTTGCTTTTCCTTAAAGTTGAAGAGGTAAAAAATCTGTTTTTCGAAGAGTTTCGCTTTTCCGGAGCGTGTAGCTCGAAAACGGTTGCGATTTTTCCCTACGACGCACCATTTTAGAGATATAAGCGGAAAAACCAAAAGTGGGACTTTCTTTGTGCCCCCACCCCTCCGGCTCACCTCCTAGACGTCAGGACTTTCAGTATGTTCACTCTCTAAACACCCTGAACAACTTTCTAAAGTAATCACTTAGGTCCCTGCTCACGCACTCTACACCGCCCTTTAGGTCATTCGTTGACTGGACTAAATGGATTACATATCTTTTAACTGTATTCCAACTTTATTATTTTATTATAAATTGTAAAAAAAAAATTAACAATCATCGTAGAAAAAAATTTTTGTACAGCTGTCCGTTTCATAGCAGACTGAACTCAAATATCGAATAAAAAATGTCTTTGTGTCTGTAAGTGTGTGTGTGTGCGTGTATATGTATGTGTATACCGTTTCGTCTAAACACGATAACTTCTGTTAGACTTAAAATATTTAATTACAATTTGGAACGTATGTAAAACAGCATAGTACAATAATCCCTATTGAAATTGGGCCATATCTGTAATAACCAGAAGTCTACACATTCTCGCGGAAAACCAAAAACCGGGACCTTCTTCGCACCCCCCTGCACCCTCGCACCTCCTATGTTCGGGGACTTCTGGTATGTTTACCTCCTAAATAGTCCAAACACAGCCCTCAAGTCAAAAACTGTGATCTCGGCATTTCCCTCTAGACACCTTATTGAACGTTCATTGAAAATGTACCTGAAGTTTCGAACGTTCACTTGAACGAATTTCATATGAAAATGAAAGATTAATAAAAACCACATTTCGATTTAAGTGTAAAAACTTAAGTATTGTGGATATTATTGTCAGTAAATGTGGCAATGAAGTGTTCACGTCTAAATCGATGTGTGGTTTTTTATTAACTTTTCTTTTTCATCTAAAATTCCTTCAATTGAACGTTCAAAACATCAGGTACATCATTGACAGGGCTATTAATAAAACACTGTGTAAAACAGGCATGTGTCAACCACTAGCTTTTTAATAAATTTTAGTTGATCATTAACTACACTTGGATATACTAGATAAGTAATGAAGTCAGAAGGATTCTTTTAAACCTCCACTCTTCATACTTCAATACTAGAACTCTATTTATCAAATTAAACTACGATGTAACGAGTAGTGTATATGACATAACAGAGGGCGTTCCTCAAGGATCTATTTTAGGTCCGCTGCTGTTTAATATATATGCCAATGATTTGATAGCATACCTAAGCGGAATACCAAACGTCCATGCTATGTTGAAAACATGAAAATTATTATCGTAGACAGTGATTTCTATAGTATTAAAAATACTGCTAATTTAGTGTATTCAAATATAATTAAATAGTCTGCAGGAAATAAGCTCAACTTAGTAAAAATACAACGAAAAAAGTGTTAACTATTCACATTCCAAAAAAACATATCTGATATAGATATGTGGTTCATTTAAACATTTTAACTAAATTGTATAATTTGAAGTTGGCATATTTGTTTACAAACATAAATGAGCTAATCAAGTAAATCATGGTCACAATACAAAATTTAAAGGGCTACTACAGTCAAATTCTTACCGAATACCTTTTCACAAAAAAAAAAAATTTACAGTGGTTGTAAATATTTTATCTTTTTATGTGGTGACATGAAATGTTCTACGAACGTCTCTGTTTTCAAAAGCAAAGTTGAAAACACTTTTGCTGAAAAAAATTGTTATGAAATGGATGATTTTTTCACATATTTTTTCTCTCTCTCTCTCTGTCTTTTTTGTTTTCCATTATTTTTTAATGGCTTTTCATATCATTGTGTTAGTCAGCGAATTCTGAACAACTTTCAAAATGTCCGTCTGTCTGTCCGTCACGTTTCTTGTAAGCACGATAACTTAAGAAAGAAAAGTCCGATTGTATTGAAATTTGGAAAGTAAGTTAGTGTTAGCTAGAGGAAGAATCCTATTTTTGAAGAAAATCAATCAGTAAATAAGAAAGTTATTAATCATTTAATTTAAAAAATATATATTTTCTTAATTTTTGTCGCTTACACTTAAATATAAATCTTGCGAAATGTTATCTCTATAATATATATTTTTTTGTTTATGCATTTTACTAATATATATTTTATAATAATATGTCTAATGCGTTGAAATATGAGTCTCGAAAGATATATATTACAGACATTCAATTTGTGTTGTGATCTCTGATGGTCTAGTGGCTAACGTTTTGCAATCCAAAGATCCCGTGTTCGAATCCTAGTCAGGTTGCATGTTTTTTTTTCAATTTTTTTTCATATATTTTTTTCACAACAAAGTTGGTATCACAAAATTTAAAATGTCCAAAAACTAACATTATTTACGAAAAAACTGCGAAGAGTATTCTATAAAATGTGTAACAATTATATAAAAAGCTCAGTAAATTGGCACAGAGTACCTATGTTTTTAGCTTGTTTTTCGTTATTCTCGTCATGTTTTAAGTACGAGCGTAACGTTGATACACTTTTATATTTACATATTTTATTAATCTCTTAAAAACACATAACATATATCAGTATCAAAGTGTTGGCACGATTGATTGATTTTCAGTTTTCTTATGGACACTCATCTTGAAAACTTTTGTAATAGATACATACTAATGCTTCCTGAAATAAAATAGGTGAGTATTTATTGAAATGTTGAAGAGATTTAGATAAAATGATTCGATGCTTCGATGAAATATTATAAGGTAAAAAAAAGATGAAAAATGAAAAATTGAAATAAATAAAATTAGGAAAATTTTAGATGCAATGATTTGATGAAAAATATTAAGGTCGAAAAATACAAAAATGGTAAATGTGCAATAAATACTGTAAAAAAGGATTCCATTTTCTAAAATTTTTATAATGTTTCAAATTAGAAAACTAGCAGCTGTGTCAGGTATTTTCAATACTCCTAAGATACTTGCTTGAGATGTATCTGTGTCTGTGAATTTTTTAAGTGTTCCGACACCTTTGCCCCACCCTGTATAATATTATTAAACATGGTGATAAAAATGCCTCGGTCAAGACCCATTACCCTGGCGGCAATCCTTAAGGTGAATTATGCAAATGCATCCTGGAACAGTTGCTTAGGCTCCGGTTGATTGATATGTGTATACCGACAGAGGCAGAGGCTGTCGGTGAACTTACCGGATTTACCAACCGAGCGATTTTGTGGCAATTAAACGCATGATTGGAGTGTCGGCTCAGCCAGCAATTAATTTTAACAGCTCATGATATATCTATTAGCAAACAACTGATCTAAAGCCTCAATGACAGAGGGTGATCTATTTAGTCGAATGATCGCGTATTGTTCAATATGGACATTAGTTACTCGCCTAGTGTTCGCCACTCAAAAGGTTGCCAAATAGCTATGATTAAGTGGGTAACTTATCTTACAAGTGACCGCAGTTGCGCCGCAATTTAACCGCGGGCTGCTTCCCAGAAGTTTCTCTGGATTGTTTTAATAAAGTCTATACGGGGTTGGTCTGTTTTTGAAGTGGAGATATTTGAAGCGTGTTTATGGGTCAAAAGCAAGTAGAATTCTATGTACGATCATTTCTGAGATACAGTCTTAGAGAAGAGGCAACCGAAGTATGTTTACAATTTTTTTTTATCTATTTATTTAACGTCGGCCTATTTCCGCTACCAGACCTATCACCGACGCCAGGAGACGAGCTACCCCCAACCTGGAAATTTTGCCGAACCTCTTCTCTTAAGAAGAGTAGGGATCTTTTACTTACCTAACATTTAATAGACAAGGGACCGCCTGCTTTACATCCCCTCCGAAGGATGGTATATCCACTACGTAATCCTCGTCTGAAATTACGTAGCTTCCGCGTATACACTGATATACAAGCCGCTAGAAGGTGGAACGAGAACGCTGTATTTCCCAAGAGGGTCACCCATCCAAGTTCTAACCGCGCTCGACGTTGCTTCAACGGAATATCGACTGACATTCACATTGAAGTCGCTTCTACGCTCGCCCCGTTTACAAATTTAAAAATATTTATAAAGGTATAGTACCCAGAGATGCAGGAAAATACAGAATATGTATTTCTTTAAATTTGATATTTCCAATAATGTAGATAGCAGCTTCTTCTAGAAGGGTGAAATTAAAAATCTAACCATTACCGAATTCTTACCAGCCTGGAAAAGTAAGAGAATCGAAGGAATTTAACTTAAATCCTGGAATTTCTGTCATTATTTATAAAATACTTCATCTTTCTACCATGCAAAAATCATAAACCTTTAATTTCATATTTGTTTTGGTTATTCAATACTTAAAATAAGTTCTTATAAGCAATGTTCCAACAAACACACTGTAGGTGGCAAAGCAATGGGCCATTCAATTTATGGCTGCTAAAGTGTTGGCAACTTTGCCAATACCTGTAAAGCGAATACAAAATACTGTTTAACATTATATCATCTGTCCTGTAACGGTAACTTGATGGCCCTACGTGTTTAATATGTTATTGCATACTTGGAATTATTTCACCATCGTTATTACGTTAACCTTGTCACACTTTGTACCACCTTCTCCCACTTTCCCCTAATTACCCTTAATTACCATTAGTAAATAAATTAATTACCCTTAATTACCATTAAGGGCAATTAAAGGTAATTAGGGGAAGGTGATACAAAGTGGGACAAGGTGAGGCAGGAGATGACAAGACTGGACGAGGTAGGGGATAATACAAGATTAAAATATTGATAAATAGTTAACATACTACTTACTAATATTTGATGTCATACTGTGAAAGCTTCGGATGAAGTAAAAAAAATTGTTGAGGTCTTTGGTTCTTGTCTACACACACAATTTTATTTTTTTCACCCCTGTGGTGTTGGTGATAATGGGGGGGTGACTAATGCCAAAAAAATTTTTGAGACCTTAGCTTCTCTTATATATATAGACCAGACGACAGAGAACATTTTATAGTGAAACCCACAAAATCTTGCAAACTGAATAATTTTTTTTTTTAATGAGTTCGTGAAAGTCTATAGAATAATATCCTGAAAAGTATACATTCCGCATCAGAAAGCTACAATTTCCATCTTTTAAATGAACTAACACTCATGCAGATTGAACAAATTCTGATTTAGTGACTTGTAATTCAGTGCTTCGGTGTCACAGTCATGCGTAATCAAGCGCGCGCACGCATGTATCTCGCTCCGAGTTATAACGTTACACTTGACTATTTTTTTCCGGGAAAACCGTGGTTTTAGCGATAAATTTTGTTATTACATTTTTTGTTCATAAATACGTGATCTATCCATCTGTATTTTTTATTTTTTCCTAGCTTGACTTAATTTAAAAATTTTTGAAAGAATGGATGAAAAAACATTTTTTTTCACTTTCTTTTTATGTTCTGCATCCGAGCGGAACGTAAACTTTTCAGGATATTCAGGATATTATTCTATACACTTTCACGAACTTATTAAAAAAAAAATATATATTCAGTTTGCAAATTTTTGTAAGTAAATACCTTCATGGACTGGGCTAATACTAAATACCAATTTTATGAACTCTTATTTGCTTGATTCACCTATTTACCCTCATTTACCCTAATTTATCCCCAACTCTTCAACGGAATAAGATCAAAATATAATCTAGTTTGAGATCTCGTTAAAACACATAAGTGTACCAAATTTCAAGTCAATATCTTAAACGGTTCCAGAGTAATCGTGCGCACAAGAAAAGTTACAGATAGAAATTTTTTTGCTCAATTTAAAATCTCGATGTTTCATGACATTCTAAGCCTATTTTAACAATAAAAATTAACATTTTTTGCCATACACTGGCATGTGCATGTAAAATTACTCTAATAGTTTCCAATATTTTTTCCGTGACAGACGTTTCGAGATCCCTGTCTCATTCTAGTAGGCCCTACTTTCCTGTATGGCACGTTTAACAGCATAACGCCATCTGTCGAGGTTGCCTGTTAAGCATACTGCCTATCAGCATATCTTATTAGAAATAATATACTATAATATTACTAATAAATAAATAAATAAATAAATAAATACACTATTCGGTTTAAGTAAATTATTTAATACTATAATCTCTGCTCCAAACAGCAGCACCTAAATTCACATCGACTTGTACCTTTCTGAAGCGATATTTTGTAACATCTAGATGCCTGGACTGTTCGAAATTTCTAAAACAAACATTTATTAAAACCAGCAGAGTTATTAACAGATTCTAGGGTAGTAGAGGCTACACTTAGTCTGCTTATCTACGGTCTTTGTTCCAAACTGGGTTTGCTGCATTTGCGGAAATTAATAACAGGACTTTATCGAACCTGATCTTTATATTCCTTAATGTAAAGTTTCATGGCTTGTCGGGTCCTATTTTGTAAAATGCAAGGAAGTTTGACGATTTCGTTTCATTTCCGAAGGCGAATCATTGTAAAAGTGCAACAAGGTGTATATACAGTAATAATAACAATTTAAAAAATTATAAAACCGGATCCATCTCAGATGTAAACCAGTCAGTAGAGACAAAAAAATGGCCTTTGCCTTATAAAAGGTGGAGCAGTAATGATTTTGATATATGTTGTTTATAGTACACGGAAATTAGGCAAATTTATGTGGAATAGAAGAAAAAAATTATAATAAGCTGAAATGTCTATAATAGTTAGCTTATGCGTGTGAGAATACATATCAAAAAAGTTCCCACCCCCAAGGGGTAAGCTTCCTTCACCCTATCTCACCCCCTTTAGGGACACCGCACTGGTTTTTTACAATATCTTTTAAACGCTTTATCTTAGGGAAAAACATAAGTATAGGAAAAGGTTTGTCACAAAATTCTCTACAAAAAAGGTTGAGTGTTATGTATCGATATTTCTATTACTTTTTATGTTATTAAATCGTAAACTGTAGGGTTAAACAAAAATGAAAGTCTGATTATATTGAATACGGTACTTAATTAATATTTCAAATGATCCAACACAATCCTAACCACCTTATTTATAAACACGCTAGAGAGAGAGCCTACGACCTATGAGTTGGTGCGGCTAAAAAAAAAAACTACAAATAACTGAATTTAAAAACTGAAATACATCTTCCAATTCTCTACATTACAAAAAAATTGTTAGTTTTACATAAAATGTTAGTGCCCCCCTCCCCCAGTAACCTTTCTGGATCCGCCCTTGAACTACATTTTGAAATACAGAAAGGGCATCGGTTATATGGTGGTCATGCATCTTTGTAAATAACTCGTTTATTTTTAATTTTTCGAAAAAACTCTATTTCAGATTTTTTGTCCAAAAAGGTCCGTGCCTTATACTGGTTATAAAGATTGATCGACGGAATACTTAATTTTCGATTTTTATTAGGAAACTGTTCGGTATTTGTAGAATTTATCGAAAAAATCAAGTTTTCCAGGATTTGTAGATTTGCCATTTTTGAAAATCAAAATCGGACCTTCGGTCCGGGGTTATCAATTTCTTTGGAAATACTCGGCCTTGGAAAAAATACTTGCAGTCAATGGATTCAGGCCGCCAGCAATAGGCTTCATTTGTGGTCGTGTACCTTTGATCCCACCAGGAGCTCAATTCTCGAGTTTAATCGAATAAATTCGTGCACGAATTAATTCGAAGCATTCCTTTGCGAGTAGTTGCACGGTTTCTTATTCTTGACCAACCATCGTAACCGACTATTCGAGTTGCCCCGTGAAACACTTGGCAACAGTGTAATCAACTGTAATTTCTTTATTTGCAACTTGAAACATGTATTTGACATAAACTGTCCACCCTCTGATTAAAATTTGAAGGTTATTTGTGACGAGAAAAGTATCGTTCACCTATTTGTAAATTATGAAGAATCACGTAAAACGATTGGAAAAAAAGGACCTAACCCCACAGAACGGCAGAAAAGTAGCATGGTAGAATATTTGAAGAAAATACCGCTTTTAATTAGCGGTAAATTTAGTAACAATTTTACTTATAAGGATGCGCAAAAGAGCTGAATTGAGTCAGTGGGTCTCCTCGCAGGTCTCTTATACGGTTCTAAAGAAGTTATCAAAAATTGACAAAGTTCCCTCGACATTCTAAAAATTTGCAGGAACATACTATTTGATAATTGAGCAAATGGATCGCCTGCATGTCTCTCAATTATTTGTAAATCTTCAATATCAATTTCTGTTTCTTCCATTTCCTCTAATACATTTAAACATACAAATTCATCCATTATTGACATTAACAACACAAGACATCTGAAATATCTTAACCTCACTAATCCGATACGGATGCTTTAAACCTATTTGCGATTGGTAAATGACCGCTCGATGTATTCTATCGAGATTTGTTGGCATTCGAACGTCATTCGATCACCCAAGAATGCATTTTCATCGAGTGACATTACTATTCGATCGACCTTGTATTATTCGATGAGTCGAGAATTGAGCTCCAGGTCTCATCGAAATCGATCAATATCCTGGACAGTTATTGTGCTTCTTAGCCCGATTTCGAGAAAACCAGTTTTTTGCAAAAAAATTCAATTTCCATTTGTTTCCCGACATAGTCTCCAGTATACTTATCTGTAGATCGTTGCCAGCGACACCATCTCTTTTTTGAAATATCTCGATCCGACTGCCCGTTACCGAGTTATTCAATTTTTCCCGAAAAACTTAAAACGTCTATATCGGGTACTTTCGGTTTCCGAACGGAGCCGAGTTTCCAGGGTTAAGGTTTTCTAAAGGCCTCCTATCAACCATCCAAGTTTCATCGAAATCCGAAAACGGATTAGGGGGGGCTGAGCGTGACAGACCGACTGACCGACGGACGGAATTTTCTAAATTCGCTCTCGAGTCGATAGATATGACTTTCATTTCGATCCGACGTTTTTTTCGGGTTTCGATGGTCCACTGATGCAATACCTACACTACATTTTTTTGTTACCTACTCCCAAGTTTGCCGTCGATTAACGTAAACACCCTTAATAATCTGCAAACGACCTATAGACATGTTTTATAGAAAATTTAATTCTCAATATTTTTCAATACCTCTAGTTTTGTCGTAGAACATCACATTTCCAAAATATTATTGAAAAACCAGCACGGTGTCGTTATAAAGGTGAAAAAGGGATGAAGCTCACCAGTTAGAGATGGGAACTTTTTGATCCTGTATTCCTACCCCCATCAACTGTCGATTCAGAAAATATCAGCTTATTATAATTTTTTTCTTCCATGTTTACTAATTTCCGTGTACTATTAAGTCGAGGCCCTAATCAAAAATACAAGTTTTCGACCTTAGGAGGGGAAAGCGCGAGTCGCCATCTTGAATTAAGGTGTAAAAAATTGTTTTTTCAAAATAATTCAGCAACGCTCGACTCTACGAGAAAAATGTTCCAGACAAAGTTAAAGAGGACAAAATGTCTCACATTTTGCATTGCATTAGTCTAATTATTTATACGATAACAACGCAGAAAGTTTTCATTAGGGTTCGGAAAATTATTTGTAGCTAATTATAATCGTGAAAAAAACACTTTCCGAAATGTCTTCGTATCATCATGTTTCAGATTATGCAGATACTAAAAGGTTTTCCATTCCGCTAGTACATAGTCTCTCTGTATGTCTGTCGTGTATCTGTTGCGTTGGCGTTGGCATCATATTTAAAAACCTATTTGATGGATAAAAATAATATTTGACAGGTAGTTCACGCTACTGCCAAAAAAGACACCTGACAACTCTTAATGAAACTTATACAGGTTGGATACTTTAAAAAATAAAACGTCAGGAAAATATCTGGAATGTGGTTGACAAGGATGAAAATCTAATACAATTTTGGTAAAAAAAATATACAAAGTGATCACAGAAAGAAACAAGCTAAAAACGTACTCTTCGCCTGTTCACTGAATTTTTATATAATTGTTACACATTCTATGTAATCCAGTCAATGAGTGCTCAAAAGAGGGGTGTATAGTACATGGAATATGCGAGACTTTTTGACTTCAGGACTTCGTTAGGAGTAGTTAGTAGGTAAACATACTAAAAGTCCCCGCACCTGGGAGGTCAGCTTACGGCGGGAGGGAGGGGGGAAGGTCCTATTTTTGGGTTTTTCGATTATATCTCGGAAACGGTGGACTTTAGAAAAAATATGTTCTGAATAAAAATGAAAGCTAATTAATTTCCTATAAAATTGTTTCCATACATATTTGTCGAATTTCCAATGGTTTTCGAGATATTCGTTGCTGAAAATCGATAATTTTCGAAAAAATCATTTTTACCTAACTCTTTTTGTCAAACATTTGCTTCTAGTGCCTCCCACGAACGTTTCTCAGAAAAATTATCAGAAACGAAGTTGTAGAGCATTAAATTTCCTTCAATTTGATATACACTTAAAAAATAATTTTTTCGAAAATTATCGATTTTCAATAACGTATATCTCGAAAACAGTTGGAAATTCGACAAATATGTATAGAAACAATTTTATAGGAAATTTAATTAGCTTTCATTTTTATTTAGAACATATTTTTTCTAGAGTTCACCGTTTCCGAGATATAATCGAAAAACCCAAAAATGGGACCTTCCCCCCTCGCTCCCGCCGTAAGCTCACCTTCCAGGGGCGGGGACTTTTAGTATGTTTACCTACTAACTACTCCTAACAAAGTCCCGAAGTCAAAAAGAAGTACCGACCCCGGGCCCAACTTTCCATATTAGTTTCAGTCATTCACTAATTACTTCTCTACTTGAGGGCGATGTTGCTTGGACTAATTACTAAGGAGCGATAGACGCCGATTGTAATTAAGCTTCCACATGTTTCCACATCGTTAAAACTGGAACCTCTTAATCTAGATAATATTCACTCATACGGTCATATGGTGTACTCATAAATAATCCCAGGTGTTGCCTAGTGCCATAAATTTACTAAAAGGGAAGTGTATTCTGTAGAATATAGTAAAAGCTACTGTAGTTTACTACCATATAAGCGTCAAAACCTTCATTAAATGCATACGGCGTATAAATGCAATATCTGCGTTGAAAGCTGAGAGCCCTGTTTGCAGTAATGTTTAATTAGTCTCTATCCCTAATGTTAAGGTGAGGATAGAGCGCTAAAAAGTTTCAGATAAAGAAAAGATTCTGTAGATCCTTTCACAAGAGTTATGTGATTAAACTGGAGAAGGGAAGTAGTTGCGTTGCAAGATTACACCTGGAAAATGGAACTGTATTTGTATGATAGCAAAATGGGTTTTAGACGGGTGACTCTCACGTCGTGACGATCTAAATGTCTACAATTTCCAACTTAAACGGCATATTGCATGTTTGAAAAAATTAATGAATTCTATATATCTAGTATAAACGACATTGTATATGACGACAACTATTAGTTTGAACTGGCCGATTTAAGAGGAATAAAAATGCGAAATAAGGCATTGACACAAATCGAATTAAAAATTTCAATTCGTAATATTAGTAGAGCGGAATTTAGGTTGAAATCGCTCAAAAAAAGTTTTCAGAGTAGAAAGATATGAAGAGCTAAGTGGATAAAGGTGTTATGTCACAAAAACACGTTATTGAGTAATTTAACTCGAAAGTTTTTAGGCGAGAACTTTTTTGTTATAACGACTATATAGCTTGCATTTTGTGATGATATTGACATTTGATGTACTTTTCAGAGACAAATAACTAAATTTGTCAGTTGTCATTATTTTCGAAAATTTTAAAAAATTAATGTACATAACACCTTTATCCGTACATAAGTTTCTCTGAAATGAATAAGGAATTAGTGAATAAAAGTGTTAAGAAATTAAACATATTTTATTATTATTAAAACATTGTACAATTTTTAGGTAGTCGGACAGTTCTACGGGTTTGAGCCACAGTTTGGTCATTTCCAAGTATGTTGTGATAATACGGCCTTACCATTCATTTATGAATGGTAATTGTTCTTTAAGATTGGTCAGTTTTCCTACACTTAGGCTGCCCTTGTTTTCATTAAACACCGTTAGAGCAATACCGTCGGAATTTATCTTATGCATATTCCTTTTCTTTAAAATATCGACTTTGTAAAATGGAGTCATTTCATCTAATGATGTAATAGTAGCACCCATAGGTGCCATTTTATACCGTCGCGAAAATAAACCTTTTCATTGTTCAAGTTTTTCTTCCTGTTGTACAAATTGAGTTTTGAGGCAATTCCATCAATATCCTTGAAATGATTCTTCATATCTATGACAACGGCGTCTTTGGGAGTTCTTAAAATTTCTCGATATTGGTCCGGAACGTAGATGTTTTGATGTTTCCTTAAAATTTTCTCGACTCTGCCAAAGTCTCTGTCTGAATCTAAATATGAATGTCCCACCTCCGAAAATTTATGGTCGATAACTTTAAATTCTCTCTTTAAAATCAACAACTGGTAAAGTCTAATGATATTGAAGTTTTTATTTTGTCCACCACAGGAGTCGGGCCATATTATCATGTGATCGATCTTTTCTTGGAAATATTCATTGTAAGTTTGTGAAAAGGTATGTAAGCAACTAGCCATTTCTAGGCTTCCACGGCTGGCCATATCTTCAGTCCATGTGAAAAAGAACGTTTTTTTTTTTCAGTATTCCTCAATGTATGTATGCCAAGGTTGTAAAACCACATTTGACGAAGGTAAAATGCTTTCGATGTACTTCATTTTGGCAGCGGCATGGTTTGCTGAAGATCTAAAGTAAGAAAGCAAATCGTTCTATCTACTGTAACTTTTGCTCCGTCACGCTTTTGTTGTTCGAAAGCTAGTTTGTAATTTTCTCCGTATTCTTTAGTATTATTTCCAGCATCACATTTGGGAAAAAATGTGAGTCATTTCATGATCCCAATTAAACAATTTTGAACACCATGGACGTAATTTCAGCATTTTTATTGGGTAGGCAGGGATTTTTCACAGATAACCCAATAGATGTAAGCATAGCGAACCCTGTAATTCTTAAACGATAACCTTACAAACCCAAATGACCTTTGACTTGATTGGCGTAATTATCATACTTATTATTTTTTCCGCAAGAATTTCGGAATTCGCCAGATTTGCCTTAAACAATTTAATGCTCTTTCAAAATATTGGGTGGGCAGAAGCCATACCAGATATCAGTTTTGCTCCTGTCATAAAAATTTCTACGGTCCAGCCCTCTTCTACTTGTCACCATAAAAATGTTTGTACAAAAATCAACACCGCAAAGCGTCGCTTTCCAGTATTTCTGATTTACAGACTAATTTGCTAGAATACTTTGGTAAATTCGTATTTTATTATTGCATTTTATATTGATAATGTTTTGTTTTTAAAACATTATTAAAACTTGCCTGGGAAGAAATTGCCACTATGTGACTGATTTCTGCTGAATTGCCAAAAGGTATAAATGTGTTTACAGCAATTATATACTCAAGTACCATCTCGACTCTTGTACCATCTCATACCATTTCGAAATTGAATGAAATGAATATATGGATTAAAACACTATAAGCACTATTTCCAAATATCAGCCAATTTATAAACATCTTACATGATTCATGAAATCGTTTATTCATTGCCATTTGTAATATCAGTTTACTACGACTGGCTATTTTCACTATAATAGTAAGAAACACTTAACACAACTTGTCACATTAATGTCAATATAACATAACTTTAAAAGCAAAGTGTTTTGGATTAAAACAATTTAATATTGCACAGTAATGGATAAAGGTGGTATGTGATCATGACACCTTTATCCATTAAATTATATAAAAACCATATGTACATAACACCTTTATCAACCATTAAAACGCATTTAGGAAAGGTTTATTATTCCAAAAACTTATTGAAATGATAGATTATAAGTTAAAATAGTTGTCTGTGTAGAAATCTCAAAATTTTCAAAAATGTCACATAACACCTTTATCCACTTAGCTCTTCATATGGGACCTAAACCATCTGATAGAGAAATAAATAACGTATTATATTCCTGGTTGACGACCTTTTCCCTTGGTCGAGATAAAATTTGTGAGCACTTAATTTCAGAGATTTCAATTTTTCTAATACCGCTCGCTTGCAAGTAAAAAAACATATTACTTGGACACTACTGCACTACTGCACTTAGGTGAATTATTCTAGATTTGAATAATAGAGTTTATTCCATATACTAATTCTACATTAGAAAAGTGTCGTAATTCGACTTATTAAATTTTGTGAAACCAATATACGTTTTGCAATAATTGATAAAAATGCTAATGTATTGCTTTCACACAGGCATAACTTGTTATTTCAAGATATCGATTTCATTTTTTTTTTATATTAACCTCTTCCCTGATGTTTAAGGAACATTTTCTGTCATACAACATATTGTCGCCTTTCACAAATAAAGGCTATAGAGATATTTGAACACGCGCTTGTCGCATTAGTCAAGTAGCGCATTGCGAGTGGGATAAAGATAGATAGATACGTGAACTAGCGCGTCGAAAAAGGAACGACTGACATAATACAATAATACTGATGGAGTATTATTATTGTGGTGCCTACCTTCTGTTATGAAATGAAACACAGTTAGGAAAAATAAATTTGAATTACCAATGAATGAAGTATTTTAAAATATTTAATCGTTTTTAAATTTTTGTCCCGTTTGCATCCAAAAATTTTTACTACCTCATTTGATGGTTTTTATGTTACATTGCATATTTACACATTTTATATATTACTAATAACTTTTATAATCTACTTTTAGTCAATTAATTAAGTGCTCCACTTGGTGGTTTTCCACCTGCATATGGCGAACTTCATCCGTATCTATGTATAAGGCAAATATTTCCTGCCGAGATAATAATTGCATTTCGGTAAATGTCTTCGAGAAAATCCAAAATGTACATCGGCCTACAGGTGCAAAAAATGCTGTAAGGTTACGATTCAAATTAAACCAGTTACTGAAGAACTTGATTTTTATTTAATTATTTTATGATCAAAATTAACGATTAAATACTTTAAAATATTTCATTCATTGGTAATTAAAATTTATTTTTTTCAACTGTGTTTTATTTCATAACAGCAGGTAGGCACCATTAATAATACTCCATGAGTACTATTGTATTATGTCAGTCCCTCCTTTTTCGACGCGCTAGTTCACGTATCTATTATCCCACTCCCAATGCGCTAGTTGACTAATGCGACACGCGCGTGTTCAAATATCTCTATAGCCTTTATTTGTGAAACCCAACGATATGTTATAGGACAGAAAATATTCATTAAACATCAGGGAAGAGGTTGATATTAAAAAATTTGAAATCGATATCGTGAAATAAAAAATTATGCCTGTGTGAAAGCAATACATTAACATTTTTATCAATTATTGCAAAACATATATGGTTTTTTCAAAATGTAATAAGTCGAATTGCGACACTTTTCTAACAGAATTTAAATAGAATAAACTCTATCAATCAAATCTAGAATCATTCACCTAAGTGCAGTAGTTTCCGAGTAATATGTTATTTACTTGTAGGCGTGCGGTATAAAAAAAATTGTAATCGGTGAAATTAAATACTCATAAATTTTTGTCTCGGCCAAGGGAACAGGTCGTCAACCGGGAATATGATATCGGTTTTCATTCTTTACAAAAATAACTACAATGTATAAGTTAAGATAGTGTTCTACCTTGTACCTGTTGCATACAACTCTTTCTTACAGATTCCCATTCTCAGTCGGCAATGTAGACATGTAAAAAGGCACTACTTGCTACTTGTCACGGGGCGTCCATCCTGCCTGTGTAAATACTGCTGAATTTCAGCTATTTGCGAGCAGGAGTACAAGTTCATACGGAACTTTTAAGATTACCATGTTATTTCCATGTCAAGAATCAATAAATGTCTTCATATAACACCCAAGTCTCACTATTTGACTTTATAAAATGGACGTTTATGTAGATTTAATGCATAGTTTCTTTGTACGCCAGTTTTCCGGGAAATATTTTAGTATTCATAAATTCGACTTGCAAAAATTTGCTATTTCGTGCATTCAGGGCGGGATTTATGAGATAGGTACGTTTAGCACAACACATTTTAAACACGAATTTGTAAGAATTGGCATAGGAATAGGCAGCAGTTTCGAGAATATATGTATTCCCAGTATTAATAAGTTAGAATTATAACGGCAATGAGCACGAAGATTTAATTTTCGCCACTTTACAATATTTCGTGAAGTTTTTAGCTAGAAATGCTACTGCGATGTGTTTATTTTTATTTTTTCTACTCCCTTTTGTAAATTTGCTGTTTTCTGTGCAGTCTGTAGAATGGATAAGTAGGCAATTCCCGTTAACCGAACTGATATATTTTCGAATGTATTCCGTTAATACACAATTTTAACCAGCAGAAACCAGAAGTTTTTGACAGCGGTTGCATATTGGTTAATCGGTTACATAGTTATTAACGGGAAATTTGAACTGGAATTATTTTTTTGTCAACATAACCTAGGATTTCTAATAAATTTTCTGACAAATGGATGCTGCAGCAGCGTTTTTTTTCCAAGAAGAAATTCTGGATAGTAGCAGTAGTTCAAGTAGTGAAGATGAATTTCCAATGCGAGGTCATATGGTTCTTCGACCTAGAATACAAAATTACATTGACAGTTTGACGTACCCCCTCCTAAATTGAACCGCTGTTACCGATCTAAAACGTCGGTCGTTTTGGTCCAAGCTGAAATCAATTTTTCAGGAACCGCGTTCCATAATTTAACTTATTTTGGGGGATATGACATTTACGGGACAGTCAAAGCCCTACCAAGAAAACGATTAACGGAACATATTCTGTGATTGGTCGGTTTCATATCCATATAGATAGTATATTCGGAATATGTTCCGTTAATCGACTTGGTTTTCTTGGTAGGGCCTTGACTGTCCCGTAAATGTCATATCCCTGAAAATAAGTTAAATTATGGAACGCGGTTCCTGAAAAATTGGTATTTCAGCTTGGACCAAAACGACCGACGTTTTAGATCGGTAACTGCGGTTCAATTTAGGAGGGGGTACGTCAAACTGTCAATGTAATTTTGTAATCTAGGTCGAAGAACCATATGGCCTCGCATTGGAAATTCATCTTCACTACTTGAACTACTGCTACTATCCAGAATTTCTTCTTGGAAAAAAAAAACGCTGCTGCAGCATCCATTTGTCAGAAAATTTATTAGAAATCCTGGGTTATGTTGACAAAAAAATAATTCCAGTTCAAATGTCCCGTTAATAACTATGTAACCGATTAACCAATATGCAACCGCTGTCAAAAACTTCTGGTTTCTGCTGGTTAAAATTGTGTATTAACGGAACATATTCACAGTTCGTGTATTAAGTACATAGGCAACTATTCGTTTTTAAAAATTCAAGTTAGTGCGTAAGCTGTCAAAGTAATTGTCAGTGTGTATTAGGGCATGTGCACGTGACGTCACAACTAACCTCAAAAATATATATTTCTTAAGATTTACAAGTATTACGTAGCTATTATTAAAATTTCTGCCTGGTTCCTGTATTTTCATCCAAAATCTAGTTCACCGTAATGCTTATGAAGTTTTAAATAGTTTGTCACAATAAAATAAAACACATTTTGCAGGTTAGGAATCTAATCTATAATTAGCAGTCAATATTTATTAGTCGGAAATATTGAAAAATTATTTGCGTGTATTTTTAAACATTTGCTAAAAATGCGTATACAAACATTAAAAATGAGAATAAACTTAAAAAACTTAAAATTTGAGGTTATGTTAGTTATATGATGCAATGTCCTTATTAATGTTTATTAAATTTTTCAAAAATTTGTAGTTTTTTCTTAAGCTGGTCGTAGAAAAAGTGTACTGTACAATTCGAGTGGATTATCCACATCGCACTCGAAAGACTGAGCACTCCATTCCGCCTACGGCGCAACTTCTTTATCGTGCGATATGGATATCATATCCACTCTTGTGTTGCACAAACTACTATTATTTATTACAAATCCTTAGCAACGTAAAAATCACGGCTGGGTATACTTTCATTCCTGTCACAATTTTTAAGAAGATTTATTTAAAAATCGAATTTTAAAATTATTATGTTTTATAGAAAAACCCAAAATATTTAAAATGTAGGTAGTTAATTATGTTCCTTTTGCTTCTATAAACCTGCTATCTTCACAGAAAAATAAAAAAGAAAAAAATCTTCGATTTTTATATTGATTCAGAAATTAAATAAATGCTAATTTCAACTGACATTAAGATTATTCTAAATCATAACAAGGTGTAAGAGATCAGTGTATACGCAGAAGCTATCCAATTTCAGACGAGTATTACATAGTGGATATACCATCCTTCCTGAGGTAAAGCAGGCGGTATCTTGTCTATTAAATGTTAGGTAAGTAAAAGATCTCTACTCTTCTTACGAGAAGAGGTTCGGCACAATTTCCAGGGTAGCTTGTCTCCTGGCGTCGGTGATAGGTCCTGGTAGTGAAAATAGGCCGACGTTAAATAAGTAGATAAAAAAAAACAAGGTATAAGATTAGTAGGTCATAAATGGGTTTTGCTGACAAAATTACAGAAACGCATCGGAATTAGTATTGTTGTGTCATCAGTCATAAGTATGAGAGCTCGTAAAATGTCGCGTTTTGGAAACAAAAGTAGAGAAAATATTATCTACATATGCAATGTTAAAAAAATATTTCGACCTATTTTAGTTGAAAAACACTACTACATGAGGGGTTATTAATATATATTCACTCAAATGTTTGATATTACGTTGTTATAGCGGTGTAATGCTATTAAATAAGATTCGAAAAGGGTTTCAAAATATTTGTATTCAAATTTTAAAATTATAATTTTTGTTAAATTTGTTATTGTATTATATTTTGTTTCCTGGATCCTTGGTTACTTGAGCCTGGGGTTGGTGACTTATATTTACCCAGCAAGTGAACTGATCGCCACACTACTCCCCCGCTAATAAAAAGATCAGTCAGTCATTCAATTTGTCAATAGCAAAACGAACTTTCTTAATCGAAGGTGGAGTGACATCACATTTGTCAGATAATAAATATGCTGGTTTAATCCTGTCAATGTTTACCGTGACGGCTTTAGTTCCTTTAACAAAAGTAACCAATTTATCTGTACGGGACAACACTTTAAAAGGTCCATCGTACAGCGGAGTAAAATATTTTTTAAAACGTTCTTTCCGAACGAAAACAAAATTACAATTCGAGATGTCTGGGCTGACAAATGATTTGTAATTAACGTGGTGAACAGGTGGAATGAACGTTAAATTATTAAATAAAGTACGTAATTTAGTAATAAAATAAGGAATATCCGGACAAGTATATAATTTAATAAAAAATTCACCAGGTATTCGTAAAGTTTGACCAAAAACGAGTTCTGCGGAGGAACATTGCAAATCGTCTTTAGGGATGATTCTGAGAGCTAATAGTATGATAGGAAGTTCATCTACCCAATGTGGTGTAGAAGACTTAGCTCTCAGAGCAGTTTTAAGAGATTTATTAAACCTTTCAATCATTCCATTCGAGGAAGGATGATATGGTGTCGTACGAATTCTATGAAATCCTAGAAATTTTGAAAATTCTTTGAACAGTTTTGATTCAAATTGAACGCCTTGGTCGGTTGTCACTGTGACAGGGACACCGAATCGACAAACATAATTCTGAAATAACGTACGCGCTACAGTTTCCGCAGTAATATCCTGAAGTGGATAAGCTTCGGGCCATCTAGTAAAACGCTCGATCACAGTAAGAATATAAGAACAACCTTTAGAAGGAGGTAATGGTCCTATTAAATCTATATGTATGTGGTCGAATCGTCCTTTAGGTATATCGAAGTCAGTAATCGGGCTCCTCGTATGTCTTGTCACTTTATTAGTTTGACAGCTAATACAAGTTTTTGCCCAGAGATTACAATCTGAAGTCATTTTAGGCCAAAAATAATTGGTAGAAACTAATGTTCTAGTCGCTTTGATACCAGGGTGAGACAAACCGTGAAAAATATCAAAAATTGTCCGTCTATAAACGATAGGAACATAAGGACGAAGTTTAGGGCGAGAAACGTCACACCAAATAAACTTGTCTGAATATGGAATTTTAATTTTCTTTAAATGAAAAGTTCTCTTCGTGTTCGATGAAGTATCTGATAATAAAAATTTAAGGTCAGAATCATCTTTTTGAGCTTCGCTCAATAAATTTAAGTCAAAGTTAATATCAACTAGGTTAGACTTTTGGGCTGAAATTGGGGAAATGCATTGTTGTAAAGAAGACGTATCATGCTCACGTGATACAGTGTCTGCAACAATGTTATTTTTGGGTATACAATGCGTGAAGCGTCGGGGGTCACCAATATAGCGGTGTAATGCTATTAAATAAGATTCGAAAAGGGTTTCAAAATATTTGTATTCAAATTTTAAAATTATAATTTTCGTTAAATTTGTTATTGTATTATATTTTGTTTCCTGGATCCTTGGTTACTTGAGCCTGGGGTTGGTGACTTATATTTACCCAGCAAGTGAACTGATCGCCACAGTTGTCTTCACTAAAATGGGTGGAATTCTGTTTTTCTTATATGTAGTTTATTCTTTCATACCTAATATATTCACTTTTAAATGCATGCCATTTACATCACGCCGATGGAAGAAACCATCCAAATCATCTTGTAGCAATGCAGCATCAAAAAAAAAATCCAATTACTTTGAACACTTTTAAATCATCCGTAAACGTTAAGAAATTACTATTTTCTATTACTGAAGAATATCGTTCACAAAGAGATTAAATAAAAGAGGGCCAACATGAGATCCTTGAGGAACTCCTGATGTTACTCTAATCTATGACGATAGAAAACTACCATATCTTACACATTGCAACCGACCAGTAAGGTAATTAATAATATACTCCAATATATTGCCACTGACATTTAACTTTTTTAATTTAACAAAAAGTAGATCGTGATCGACTCTGTCAAATATTTTAGAAAAGTTGGTATATATAGATTTACCCTAAACAAACATGTTGCTGATTTAAAATTATGTATTTACAATCCCATGATACATTTTTGGATACTAAGTAATCTAATAATTTTGGTATATACGACTGTATGTAAACTGTTGTACTGTACAGTTTTTCATATTTTCTTTTGGTACAGATTTACTTACGTCTTGACCTTAGGTGATTCTGCTTTCAAAAGTAGGAAAATGTATCTAAGTTAGTTCATTTCAATTTAAAGAGAAACCTTTGTTTGATTTTGAAGGTATACTGTATATATTTCATATCTTGAAACATTTATTCTATCACTTCTTGGTATAACTCAATTATGTATACTGAAAAAGCACTATATAAACAGTTTCAAACGTTGCTTCTCTAAATTACGTCAAATTTAAAAAGAAAAAAGCCACTAGATTGACGGTGAATAATCACTGGCAAACTTTGAATAATCTATTTCTACTACAAATAATCTAAAATTAAAAGCTGTTGATTTAAAAGTAATAAACACGCTTTTAAATAGATATGTATACGGATCAATAAAAAATAAATGGAAACAAAACGAAAAATCGTCTTACGCTGCCAACGTTTATGCTGAAGCAACGCCTCAATCAACAATTTGCTCCTTTGTATATTCTACAAATATAGAAAATATATAAAACCCTACAAATTAAAATTTGACCTCATACTTTAACAAATATGTAGTGGTAACACGGTAAAAATTTGAAAACAATTCACTGTTCCGTTTTTGAATTGGAGTCGAATGAAAAAATAATTGTTTTATTTTATTTTTAATTACTTCTTACTGTTTATTAGTTATTTGGCCACTTTCTGCAAAAATATTTAAAAATTTTAATTAAAGAAACCTCTGCACCAAATTGATCAGAGAGGCTGGTTTTTAATACTTCTGATTAGTACAAAATGTCTGTACCGGTTTGTTGTCGGGTAGTTGGTTTGGAGATTAATCAGGGTCCAGATTAGTAAATAAGACAGCCCAATAAAAATATAAACAATTTATTTTCTTCTTCAAACAGGTAATATGTGGCAGTGTTACATAACATGCAGGTACAGGTTATACAGGTCCGTATCTTTTACGGTTTTGTATTATCAGACAGAGAGAGAGAGAGAGAGAGAGAGAGAGAGAGAGCGTAACGATGCGATGCGAACTTAGTTGCTGCTACTGGAGTGGCATCGGGCGTCGGGCGAATATCGTCGACTCAAGAAGTTTCCCAGCTAAACACGCTGTAGGAGGTCTCCAGGTCAGGCTCATCCGCTCTGGTTCTGGTGGCGAAATGGCGTCGGGGAATGACTAACGACTCGAGCTAAACACGCTGAAGGATTCCCAGGGTCAGATTGCATTCGTTCCGTCGTGTTTGCGTCGGGAGATGCACAAAGCTGTAATATGTCCAGCTCACCACGCTGTAGACAGATTGACAGAATTGCTCACACTGAATTAGTTGATTTGTGGCCGGGCTTTTATATCCGAGAATCCTCGCTTACTGGTGACGTAGAACTGCGTATAGTTTAGTGTCGTGTGCAAATCCGTGCCTCTAGACGGGAGCTGGGTAGATTTGCGGGCCGTGTGCACATTGGTGTCGTGTGTAAATCCGGAAACTTTAGTAATGGAACATGAATTTATGAATGCTTCATTACATGTCTCACATCTGATTTCTGTTATTAAAACGACTATTTTTCCGAGCAGCGCCAAATCAAACTGGCATCCGGCTTCAAGATGGCCGCTGTTTTAAAAAATTTAAAAGATCGACGTTTCTAGCTAAACCATTAATTTTACAAAAAAAAGTTATTAAATGTTCCTCATTAAATTTTGAACAAGAAAATTTTTTTCTAAAACTAAAAAATTAAGGCTACTACTATCACAAAGTCAGTTTCTTCTGATATTTTACAAAATGCACAAAGTAATGTCCTATATTTGTCATAATAATTATCCTTTGACCATAAAGTAGCAATCAGAGTTGAATTATCGAATAAATTAAAAGACTATGGGGCATAATATTTTAAATCTCGGTCCTCAATCTTCTATTAACAGACGCTTTCACGTTCATTTCGAAACCTCAAGAAAATATTCCTGATAAAATTTTAAACTTATTCCAACGATTTTTTGTTTTAATGTACTGCAATACTTTTGCCTGCACTAAAGTAAATCAGGCACGAAAGGCACTGTTTACTTCCAGGAATAGGCACAATGTGTAACATCCCCTCTTCAAAGGATGCTTTGGAGCAATGACATTTTACGGGCTAGCTTCCAAAGCGGGCACATTTGGGGACAGTCTCGGACATCAAATTTGATTTTGCCCAATCTTGAAAAACGGGTATGGTGCCTCTCCGAAAATGTTTGGGTGCCAAAATGGTCAACACTTCCGGAGGTATCTAAAGCCCTTAGACAATTAATTTAATGTAGTTGCAAAATGTGGTTGTAAAAAATCCGGCTTGTAATGCACGTTACTTTGCACAAATTGTAAAAGAGAATGCAACTAACTTAAAAAAAGGTATGTAAGTCTAACTAAAAAAATCTTTACCTATTTCACCTAAACTTTTTTATTCAGAATTTAATTTGGAACAATTGTTCTTAACAACTTTTTTTTTACATCAATAGTTTAGATAGAAAATTCGTTCTTTTAAATTTTCTAAATCGGCCGCCATCTTGAAACCGGAAGCCATTTTGATTTGGTACTGCCGTTTTAATGACAGAAATAAGTATACCAAATTAAAAGATTGTTTCACTAATAGCAGTTTCTTTCTGGGTCGCCGCTCTACTATAACTAAAAGTTAAATTGAAGGCTGTTAACGATTCGGAAATATTCGTTCTATTTCCGTTATTAAACTTTGACTTCTAAGCAGGGCATATTTTATGTTATAGTATAATTAACACTATTTTCAACGGTAGTAATATCAGCATTAACCACTCTAGCAGCTGTAGAAGTAGAAGCCGTAGCATTGTTCACTTGCGTTGAAATAGTTTCGGCTGTTATCATTTTATTTTTAACTGTTGGTGAATAGTAATATGCACAACTGCACAATGATTGGTTAATTCTTGGTGGTTTAACTGAGAAGTTTGAGGCTTTTATTGATACACTCGATAGCCTCAAGGATCTTATTACTGTTGATGAACTGACTGGAAAACTTTTGTCAATGGATGACAGAAAACATATTGACTCAGACGATGTAGCACTATATACAAGCGGAAAGAATAAGTATTTCAAATCATGGAAGACCAAAGATAGCAGCAAGAAATATGAGAGCAGGCAAGGTGATAACAAGAAATTTGTTTTTCGTTGTTATCGTTGTCATGGAGAGAACCACAAGGCATCAGATTGCCCGGAGAAAGAAGACTATAAAAAGTAACTAGGCACGTTTAGTTGCAAAGGGATTTACCCAGCGCTATGGGACAAATTATTTAGAAACCTTCCCGCAAGTAGTTAAATACACTACATTGAGATTACTACTTTCATTAGCAGTCACTTATGATTGGGAAATAAGCCATTGGGATGTACTCACTGCTTTTCTACATGGTAGATTAAAGGAGGAAATATACATGGTTCAGCCTGAGGCAATGGAGGTGTCTGGTCAGGAAAACAAAGTCTGTAAACTTAATAATGCCCTCTATGGATTAAAACAAGCTTCTAGAACTTGGTATATGGAGCTAGACTCTGAATTGAGATGTATGAAATATGAGCAATGTGACAGTGAACCATGTGTTTATGTGAAGAGAAATCAAAATAAGAACTATATACTAATTGTAGCAATATTTGTTGATGATATCTTTGTATTTGGTAACGATTGTCATGAAAAGACGCTGTTACTAAGAAAATTGTCATGTAGATTTCCTGTAAAAGATCTAGGAGAAGTCAGATCTTTATTGGGAATAAGGGTAACAAGAGAAAAAGACAGAATAACGTTGGATCAAAGTAACTATATTCAAGAGGTAATAAGTAAATATGGCATGAGTGATTGTAAAGGAGCTGTAACTCCTATGATAGTAGGACTAGACTTGTCACAAGGAGATTGTGATGTCAATTTTCCGTACAGAGCCCCGGTTGGATGCCTAATGTATATTGCGATAACCACTCGTCCAGATATAAGTCATGCAGTGAGTGTACTGTCAAGTTTTAACAACTACTATGGAACAGATCATGTTAAGGCTGCAAAACGAGTGTTGAGTTATCTGAAGAGTTTATTGTTTAGAGTTCACTAGGTCAAGTGATGTTCCAAAATTGACTGGTTTGTAGATGCCGGATATTCAAGAGACCCCCTAGTATGTATATCTTATAGTGGTACCGTAATATCGTGGGAAAGCAGAAAACAAGGTAGCGTATCTATATCGAGCACAGAGACAGAATATAAAGCGTTAACTAATGGGGCACAGGAAAGTATTTATTTATCTAATCCCTTGGGAGAACTATTGAATAAGAAACAGATGACTCCCATTATGAACAATGATAGCCAATCAGCCCAGAAACTGGCAAAGAACCGAAAATTTAGCAAGCGCTTAAGGCATGTAAAAACTAAGCATCATTGTATAAGGAAAGCAATAGAGAATAGTCGAGTTCAGTTTGAATATATACTGAGGTATTAGTAGCGGACCTATTAACCAAACCTTTAGGAGGGACCAAGACAGCTCAATTTAGAGAGAAATTATGTGTTAAACTTAAATGAAACTTTATTTTAGCCAACTGCTCATATTAAAAGGGGGTGTTGGTGAATAGTAATATGCACTAGTTGTGCTTACTATGGTATATTGTTGTTTAGTAATTTGAGTATGCTAGGGTCAGATTTAATTAATAATTCGTATGTCAATATAATCCAATGAAAACATTATATATCCAATCAAGCCTATTTCCTTATACAAATTGACACAATATCCCATCATTAACAGATTGGTCGATGTATCCTTCAGCTACGAGTGAGGACTTCCAGCCTCCGTGACGCTTCAACCCTGTAATATCGCCACCTTCATCCACGTATAGTGTAGCCGAAGATCTCCGAAAGCAATGACCGGTGTAAAGTTCAGAATTTGGCAAATTCAAATAAGTTACTATTTGTTTTCCAAGTACAGTAAACTTATTTTTTCCAATTCGTTGAATGGTGCATTTACCTCTTTGGTAAATTAAAAAAAATGAGCTTATTGTCACATGCGATGGTCGAAGATCCATGTACTTTTTTACAATCCCATAAAATTGACCAGTAATGACAAAACTTCTTACCACTTTGGTTTTCGTTTTAGGTACAGTTATTAATAATGTACCCATAATGCACCCATAATGCACCCATAATTCCCACGATTAATAAGACCTTAAATAAATTGATATGTTAGATTTGAGACATTTAGTATCTGGCAATCTTACCTTATCTAAAAGATAAACTCTATCAGGTGTTTCATTTATAAGTTTATTAATTTTTTCTGGTGTCAAAGTTTTGGCCTTTTTCGCTTCATATCCCTCAGATTTTCTTTTCAGAAAAGAACGTAGTTTTCCATACTTTTCCAAATCTATGTTTGTGTTTCATTTTGAAAACTGCTTTTAGCAAGAAATAAAATGACCATAATGAAGAAAATGTATCTGTCAGTTAAGTCGGCAAAATAGGCTAATAATACATTTTCAGAAAGCGAGTTAGTTTTTTTCTGAATGCGCCAGTCCATGAAACTTTGGTACGTTTTATCATAAAAACTTTTTGATTTCTGTGGTAGTAAATTAGATGCTGTTGCTTCTACTCAGTTATTTCTGGTGAAGAAGGGGGATAGTATCTTCTGAATCACTTTCTATTATTTCAACCACAAAACTAACACAATCAAACACAATTTCACAAAACCCGTTTTTACTATGATTGCTTACGGTGTCTGTTTATTTTTTTTTTTTCATAGTTACCGGTCTCTATGGCATTTTTAATGTGCACAGATAGACTGATTTATGCATAATTTTCTGGTTGGTACACGAGGGGGTATAGTCTAGGAAATAGCGTGCAAATTCGACGACGAGTGGTTACCATCTGCCAGTCGGTAATCGAAGAGACCATATAAATACAATTTTTTTTTCTCTCTGGAACTTTTTGGTATGGTGGGGGGATAGGGAGGGGGGGACATTTATTTTTAAGTCGAATGATTATCGATATCTGTCCGCATAGGTAGTTAGTATATGTACTTTACATACCCCAGTTACGCTGGCAGACGAAACTTCCGAAAGGCGCGCGCGCTAACCATAAAAAGGAAAAAAAATTTTTAGTTCCTTTTTCCGGTTAGCGCGCGCGCCGTTCGGAAGTTTCGTCTGCCAGCGTAATTGGGGTATGTGAAGTACATATACTAACTACCTATGCGGACAGATATCGATAATCATTCGATTTAAAAATAAATGCCCCCTCCCTATCCCCCAACCATATCAAAAAGTTCCAGAGAGAAAAAAAAATGTATTTATATGGTCTCTTCGATTACCGAGTGGCGGTAACCACTCGTCGTCGAATTTGCACGCTATTTTCTATACTAGTATAATGACCAGAATTCCCTCATCATAATTCCCTGTGGGATTAATTGATGGCATTATATATCAAAAACCGCTGCCCAAGGAATCACTACTTCCACATCCAGATTCTCTATTCAAGCCACTCACAAAGAAAAAAAATTTGGACGTGGAAATAATTGTTCATGGAACTTTAATAATATCATATTTGAAATCCTCTACCCCAAAAACCCATAAAACGATACCCCACATCGGTAGTGGGGTGGGGGTGGTGATAAGGGGGTGGTAGTGGGGGTGGATGAAGTAAAAAATATTTTGAGGTTTCTGGTTCGTGTACATACACTAAATCACAATTTTTTTTCATCCCCTTTAAAAAGGGGGTGGGGGTGGTAATGGGGGTGGCTAATGCCAAAATTTAGCTTCTCTTGTATATATTAAATACCAATTTTATGGACTCTTACCTGCTTGATTTACCCATTTACCCCAAATTTACCCCAATTTACCCCCCAACTCTTCGACGGAACAAGATGTAAATATAATCTAGTTCCAGATCTCGTTAAAGTACATACGTGTACCAAATTTCAAGTTCAATATCTTAAACGGTTCCAGAGTAAACGTGCGCACAAAAAAGTTACAGACAGACAGACCGACAGACAGACAGAATTTTTTTTTTCTCTCAAACTTAAAATCTCAACGTTTCATGACATTTTAGGCCTATTTGACCAATAAAAATTTTTAAAAATTTTTTTGTCGTTACTATACTTCCACTAGATGTGGAAGTAAAATCACCAATTTAATGTTGCTATTTATTAGTCCTATATAAATTATATTAATTTGATTTTTACTTACTTGGTATCTAAGGATCGGCAACCAGCTGGTGCAGAAATCTATATATAGCATAATCTAACACACGTCTATCCTCATTTAACAAAATAATAGCGGAGACTCCTCCAGTTTTCTTTTAGTTGCGTTGCTTCCTTTTTACTTCCACGTCCAGTGGAAGTATAGTAACGACAAAAAAATTTTTAAAAATTTTTATTGTCCAAATAAGCTTAAAATGTCATGAAACGTCGATATTTTAAGTTTGAGCGAAAACAAATTTTCTGTCTGTCTGTCGGTCTGTCTGTAACTTTTTTTTGTGCGCACGTTTACTCTGGAACCGTTTAAGATATTGACTTGAAATTTGGTACACATATGTACTTTAACGAGATCTAAAACTAGATTATATTTTCATCTTGTTCCGTCGAAGGGTTGGGGGGTAAATTGGGGTAAATTGGGTAAATCAAGCCAGTAAGAGTCCATGAAATTGGTATTTAGTATATACAAGAGAAGCTAAGGTCTCAAAAAAATTTTTGGCATTAGCCACCCCCATTACCACCCCCACCTCCTTATTAAAGGGGATGAAAAAAAATGTGATTTAGTTTATGTACAGGAACCAGAAACCTCAAAATATTTTTTTACTTCATCCACCCCCCACTACCACCCCCCTATCACCACCCCCACCCCACTACCGATGTGGGGTATCGTTTTATGGGTTTTTGGGGTAGAGGATTCCAAATATTATATTATTAAAGTTCCATAAACAATTATTTTCACATACAAAGTTTTTTCGTTGTGAGTGACTTGGATAGAGAATCTGAATGTGGAAGTAGTGATTCATTGGGCAGCGGTTTTCCAAAATTTACGAGTCCCACTAGACCCTATGATAACAGTAAATAATCATTAATATGCCACAAATAATTACATATAGACAATTTTAATTTCTTTAAATTAATGAGTAAATACAACGTGATCTACCATGACATGCGGAAAATTTAACAGTAGGTTGTCCCCACCGAAAGGAGTTAAAAAAATGAAAAATTAAAAAAAAACAAAAAAATTACCTTATTTTACTTCCACATCCAGTGAAAGTATAGTAACGACAAAATTTTTTTTTTTAATTTTTATTGTTCAAATAGGCTTAGAATGTCACGAAACGTCGAGATTTTAAATTTGAGCGAAAAAAAAATTTGTCTGTCGGTCTGTCTGTAACTTTTTTTGTGCGCACGTTTACTCTGGAACCGTTTGAGATATTGACTTGAAATTTGGTACACATATGTACTTTAATGAGATCTAGAACTAGATAATATTTTCATTTTGTTCCGTCGAAGGGTTGGGGGTAAAATGAGGTAAATTTGGGGAAAATAGGTAAACCAAGGAGGTAAGAGTCCATAAAATTGGTATTTAGTATATACAAGAGAAGCTAAGGTCTCAAAAAAAGTTTTGGCATTAGCCACCCCCTTACCACCCCCACCCCATTATTAAAGGGGATGAAGAAAAAATGTGATTTAGTGTGTGTACAAGAACCAGAAAGCTCAAAATGTTGTTTTACTTCATCCACCCCCACTACCACCCCCTATCACCACCCCCACCCCGCTACCGATGTGGGGTATCGTTTTATGGGTTTTTGGGGTAGAGGATTTCAAATATTATATTATTAAAGTTTCGTAAACAATTATTTCCACATACAAAATGTTTTTTGTTGTGAGTGACTTGGATAAAAAATCTGGATGTGGAAGTAGTGATTCCTTGGGCAGCGGTTTTTTTGTAGAAAATGACTTTAACTAATCTAACGTAATGCGGTACAACCATATCACTTTATCAGACTTGGGATTGACACTACTGACAACAAAGCTGGATAAGACAGAAGTAACTTTTTGGTTTTAATCAAATCACACTACAAAAATAGCGAAATAAATCGAAGACATTGACCCCATGCTGAACGACATGCAGATATTTGAGATATTTAGTTAAACCGGTCAATGACTTTTTAGGGGTCTACACACACACGATGCAGCGGCAGAGAGCCAGCCTTGTTGGCATGCTTTGAACTAATTCGTAAAAGTGAACTGGTCCGCTGGAATTCCAATTATCTTCAAAGCGTACCGACAATGTTGGCTCCCTGCCGCTGGATCGTGTGTTTTTTTGATCTCGCCGGCCGGCTTCACTTTTTATGCCTATTAAGGAAATGTAAACAACTCGAATACGTTCTTTCACAAGTAAGTTCGTCGACCTATCAGGAGTAGGTCAGGAATTACTCAACATCAGTAGTGTATCTTCGCAAATTTACTAATAATTTAAAATAAAAATTACCTCAGAATCCTCTAAAATTTTGCAGGGGCTTTCCCACATTGAAGACTAGTACACCATTTTATTTTCCGCATTTCTTGGTAGATCACGCTGTATAAAAATAAGAAAGAAATGCACATTAATAGTGTTGTAACCTAGAAAAACTTCTAAAAACACAAAAATTTTGCATATCATGCTGACGAACGTTTCGTCAATTAAGATGGCATCATTAGGTGATTATTAAAATTATGAGTATATTACTTTATTTGCTACTTTTCTAAAACATCTCAAGACATTACAACCTATGATTCTGAAACATGAGTTCTAGCAAGTGAGATGAGAATGGGCTAAATAACCTAAAATAGTATATTGTGTATTTAGGTGTGAAAGCAATACATTCCCGGACGCATAAACGTAATCTGCAGACGCATAAGGCATAGCCAAAATGATTCTGTAATATTCAGACACAACCGTCACCGGCTTATATGTTTCATTGCTTATTGGTAAAATGCACAGAATAGAATGTGCACAGAAAAGCCTCAAGCGTCTGCAGATGATAGTTTTATAGTTTATATAACAAACACATGAAATTTTATAAAGAGGTCTACAGACGATCCAACCAACCAACCAAAGTACGTGGTTCATTTTGAAGTTTACCATGCGAACTCGAAAAACTGCTGGACTCAACATTGTCGGTACGGTTTGAAGGCGCTGGAATTCCAGCACACCAGCTTACTTTTACGAGTTGTCATGGCAATTTTCAAAATGTACCGAAAAGGTTGGCTGGTTGGTTGGTTCGGTCGTCTGTAGAGCCCTTAAGAATAGTATTTTAATTCATATTTTTATCTCTAAATGTAAAAAATCTAGAGGTGTTTAAAACTGTTGCAAAATATAATAAACACAGCCCGTCGCCTGCAAATGTAGTAAACTGCAGACGTACTAGGATAACTACGTCTGCACTTTACTCTCGTTTTCATTGGTTCTAATATTCTTAAAAACCCGAAGCGGACAGCTATGCCTTATGCGTCTGCAGATTACGTATATGCTTCCCGGATGGATATATGCAGAGGCATAAAGCCGGAGTCCCACGGCCTGTGACTTGACAAACCTCGAGTTACTCGTGGTTCGTACCTGTGGATTTGTGATAGGTCGAATTCCAAGCCACGCGCCGTGGGAATGCGTGTGGCTTGGCAAATCTCGAGTAGCCTCGAGTCGACCACTTCTCGTCAATACACCACTGCGCCGCTCAAATCTCGCTATACAATCCACAACAGGCTGTAGGAACGGATGCACGAGTCGTACTGGCTTGTCATCCGTCGATCCACAAGCCTTTGATGTCCGAAAATTTACCGACGTTTCACGGGAAAGATCAAGCCATCACGAGTCACCTCGAGCAATAACGAGTATTTATGTTCCCATGGCGCGAGGTATGACAAACTTCAGACAAGGCTCGTCAAGTCACAGGCCGTGGGACCCCGGCTTAAGGCATAGCTGACCGCTTCGGGTTTTTAAGAATAATAGGACCAATGAAACGAGAGTAAAGTACAGACGTAGTTATCCTAGTACGTCTGCAGTTTACCACATTTGCAGGCGATGAGCTGTGTGTTTATTATACTCGAAAAAACGAAGAGTATATTGCATTTGATCTGCACTAAAACCGGAAATACCGCTCGTAGAGAAAACATTTTTATATCATTATGTTAGTGAACGAATTCTGAACAACTTTCAAAATATCCGTCTGTCCGTCCGTCCGTCCGTTCGTCCGTTACGTTTCTTGCAAGCACGATAACTCAAGAAAGAAATATCCGATTATACTGAAATTTGGACACTAAGTTAGTGCTAGCTAGGGGAAGAAACCTATTGGTTTTGAACAAAATCGATCAGTAAATAAAAATGATTTAAATTTGAGATTTTTTTGATTTTTATGTTTTTGTAAAAATTTACATTTTTTTACGTGTTAGGTGGTTCTTGCGCTTTTGACTCGGAATCCAAGGGTCCCAGGTTCGAAACCCACATGGGTATGGTATGTTTCTTTTTTATTCTTTCACCAACTAAGTTCGTACTATAAAATTAAAAATGTTTAAAACTAACATTATTTACAAAAAACTGCAAAGAGTATCCTATAGAATGTGTAACAATTATATAAACATTTAGTCAACCGGCGAAGCGTACGTTTTTAGCTTGTTTTATTTTGCAACAGTTTTACACATCTCTAGATTTTTTACTTTTAGAGATAAAAATATGAATTAAGATACTATTCTTATAAAATTTCATGTGTTTGTTATATTGACATAATTGGAACAAAATTAAGCTATAAAACTATCAGCTAATTGCAGACGCTTGAGGCTTTTCTGTGCACATTCTACGACCCCACTTTACCAATAAGCAGCGAGACATATAATCCGGTGACGATTATGTCCGAATATTAATTATTTTGGCTATGCCTTATGCGTCTGCAGATTACGTTTATGCTTCCCACATGACGATGCAAACAAGCATCGAAGTCCGGGAATGTGCTTTCACACCGAAGTACACATACTATTTTTTATGAAATCACAATCAATGTTATTATAAATTAAGGAATTTGTATTAATGCATAACATTTCTTTATTACGATCTAACTGCTTACTAACAAATGCAATGCAAAATGGGAGTTGGTTTGTCTGTGTGTATTTATTTTCAGATTTCAGATGGAAAAATGCACAATTTCAGTATTTTAGTTTGTTGCTAAGAAACTATCAGAAAACAGACGGAAAAGATCCGTTGCCAAGCAACGATCAACAAAACCGTACGGAAATGTTAATTTCCCGGCCTAGGCCGGGAAAGTAACATTCCCGTACGGTTTTTTATGTACATTTTAGAGAGTAAATAAATACACGCAGACAAACCAACTCACATTAAAATTGCATTTATTAGTAAACAGTTAGATTGTAATGAAGAAATGTTATGCATTAATACAAATTCCTTAATTTATAATAATGTTGATTGTGATTTCAGAAAAAATAGTGTGTGTACTTCGGTGTGAAAGCACATTCCCGAACTTCGATGCTTGTTGGCCTCGGCTAGCGCCGATGTATTGCTTTCACACCTAAATACACAATATACTATACTGTCTAAAATATACATAAAAAACCGTACGGGAATGTTACTTTCCCGGCCTAGACCGGGAAAGTAACAATCCCGTACGGTTTTGTTGATCGTTGCTTGGCAACGGATCTTTTCCGGTCTGTTTTCTGATAGTTTCTTAGCAACAGACTAAAATACTGGAATTGTGCATTTTTCGATCTGAAATCGTGCCGAAAATGTTGCCATTGCCAATCGATTTCAGAAAAATTAAATTTGTGCAGGAATATCAAGAATTTAAAGGGTTAGAAACGAAAAATTCCTGGAATTTTTTTTTAAATTGATTTCTGTCGCTACAGCAAGTTATCAAATATAAATCTGTGTAAAAATAACGTCGTTTTAAAAGTCCCATTAAAGGCTGTTTAAAATTTCATTTCCATTATTATTTATTACCACATAACATTCAGCAAAATAGCTTTATACGTTTCGGGCTATAATTTCAAACCACGTCGCGTCTGTTCATTTCTAACTTTAACTGGCGGATGAAACAGATCCTCGGTCCCGCTTAATTGGATAATTGTTCCGGAATTTGTGTAATGTTAGGCGATGATATGCACTTTTGATGTGTAATTACACAGATTTCGAGTTTCAAGCGAGGAAATAACCTGCAGGAATAAGGAATTAAATTATAAAGAGCAGTATATGTAATTTGTTTTGAATAATTTGAGTCGGTAAAGAATGAAAGGAGGAGGGTCCATAAGGCCGGTTATCGTGCAATATAAAAATTTCTTCAATAAATAAATCAATAAAAAAAATCAATAAGATAGTTCTGACTTCACATTCGTGAAGTCATAAATAATATAAGTTTCATCAATTTATTCTCAGTACTTGTTAATTATTGATTTTTTGACTTTATGAGTGGTTTTCACCCTCTTAGAGGTAAAAGCACATCTATTCTTTTTAATATTTGAAGTTGATACCCTAAAATTTAAGAATCCGCAAAAGAAAAAAAATCCAAGCTGCTATAGAATTAGTCATTTAACATTTTCTCTCAAATGAATTGGAATAACTACGATGCCTATTTCATGCTAAATCAACCAATAGAGATAAAATTTTCATAATTTTTGGTGAAAACGTTGTACTTGACAACAAAATGAACATTCCAATTTTTTAAATTTTTTTGAATATTGGTTCTCGAATACTAAGTCACTGAAAATTAAAAGAAAGTCAATTTTTTGGGGAAAATTAATTTTTTTAATAACAAAAACTCCGGAACAGTAACGTCGGTTTGTAATGTTTAAGCAGAATTTTCCTATTTGAGTTCCAAGAATTTTGTGACCTCAAATCTAAAGGTCGAGATCAAGGTCGCAAATATAAAAGTGATATTTCTTAAAAAGTATATATTTGATAATTACGAAAAAAAAATTTTTATTTTTTCAATCGTTTATAATTTATTATTTGTGGCATTATTCATGATTTCTTATGTTTGTTGAGTATTTACTATTTTGCCACTGTCAAAATATTTAAAAATTTTGATGAAATAAACCTCTGCGCCAAAAGGATCAGACAGAGGCTGGTTTTTATATTTCTTTTACAAAATGTCTCACACCTAAAAATACATAAACTGAAACAAATTGTTAAATGATAAATACAAAAAATTAAAACGAAGGCAGTTGACGTTTCGGAAAATAGTTCTTTTTCTGTTATTAAAACTAAACTTTTAAGCATGTCAGTCATATCTACCATTACATAAAATTCCGAAGTAGGCCAACAACAGGAACATTGTACAAAAAATATTGTTTTAGGACCATGTGTACTTTCAAGGCACCAATCGCAATTTTTAACGTTTCATTTTGTGATTTACAATATTTAATTTACATATTTAAAAAGTATTATTATTATTATTATTAGTCTTGAAATAAAAAAAATAAATAAATAAAACTTTTTTTTTCAATAAAACGTTTTTTGTTTTTTTTTAATTTATTCTCACAGATGTCTAAGACAAGTTTTTTTTATTTACTCTTCACACATTTAATACGTCTGCAACTTCGAAACAAATAAAAATCGACCTATCACTGTTGTGTTTTTTACTCTTACAATTGAGTCTACGCTCCCAAAATCTGAACATACGGGACTCCATATATGTTGAAATATGTTAAACATAAAAAATAAATATTTATTAAACGGTGATAACCTAATACAAAAATTTGTTTAATTATGATTTGTTCATTTTACTTGCACATCCAGTGTGGAAATATAATTACGCAAAAAAAAAAATTGAAAATTTTTATTGTTCAAATAGGATTAGAATGTCATGAGATGTGTTGAGGTGTTAAGTTTGAGCAAAAAAATTCTGCCTGTCGGTCTGTCTGTAACTTTTTTTTGTGCGGACGATTACTCTGGAACTGTAAGATATTCACTTGAAATTTGATACACGTATGGTATAGATATATTTTGATCTTGTTCTGGTAAAGTGTTGAGAGGTAAATTGGGGTAAATGGTGGCAAAAAGGTAAATCAAGCAAGTAAGAGTCCATAAAATTGGTATTTAGTATATATAAGAGAATCAAAGATCTCTTTTTTTTTTTAACATTAGCCCCCTTTACTACCCCACCCATTATTGAAGTGGGTGAAAAAATAAAATTGTGATTTAAAAGTACATTTGTCTAACTGCCAGGGATGAACTTGGTTATGGTGATTTGGAGACTATTGGAGTATTTTAACACAAAGGTATGCAGCATATGTACCGAAGAGAGGGGATGAAAATGCAACTAGGATTGGTCACGAGGCGTCGATGTTCTTGATTAATTTTAAAGCCTATAGAGATTCTAGAATATTCTGTTTTTTGTATTCCGCTCTAAAATTAAGAGATCTTTTATAAACTGTAATAAAAAATATGCTAAACGAGCCCGTTGCAAAAATGTGCAGCGAAGCACAAATTTTCACCATTCTGATGGCGTAAATCGTAAAATAATAATAACAGAGAAAAATAGTTTAAATAAAAGTGGTAGCTTCTTTTATTTTCTACAATATTGGTAATACCTAATTTTAGGGTAAAACTCACAGTAAAGGAGATAATTGAGAAAAACCTATTTTGACTGTCATTTTCTCAACATGGCGGCCATACCGGACACGATGTTTTTGTGGAAAACATCGATTCATGATTGGGGCAAGCCCATCTATGGTATAAAAAAAGAAAATCTCTTATAGCAATTATTTGTGGGTATCCCTCCCCTCATTTTTTTGCTCTACAGATTGTATTAAATGTGGATAGCTCCCAATTTTAAAACCAACTTCATAACCTATAACTTTGTAAATCATTTGATGATTCCCTCTAACTAGTAGTGTTTTATACTTTTTTACTTTTACGTAATTATCTTCTTGCATATTTACGTTATCATTATTACTTAAACACATGTACTTATTGAATAGTGAATTTTTAATTGCCTTTCTGCTCATTACCTGCAAGTTTACGTTGCAGCTTAACAAGGATAAACCTTTAACCGAAATATACTTAAAAAATAAATACCTATTATTTCTTCTTACACCATTGTTAAAAATTATTATTTTCGGTATTCAGCAGATATCTTTCAAAGAAAAACATTCGTTTCTTTCATATACCATTGGTGCAAGTCTGACCAAAATAGAAGATCAACAAGAGCTCCCCCTACGAAGCGACTTGTCGACTTCTTTCTTACTATATCTGACACTCAGCATGAAAAACAATAAAACAACCACTCTTTCTATATATTGATGATACAAGTCTGTTCATGCCAATATAGGATAAGAAGCCTCCTTTACGAGGAATTCTTTCTAGTATCTCTAGCCCTACCTAGAGGATACTACATCACAATCAAACATTTGTTACATTACAAAGCCAAAAAATATTAAAAAGCACAAAGAAAAAAGGTATAAAATTTGGCTCATCGCATGCATGTCCCAATAAATGAAGTATTTCATATATTTTCCATTGATTAAAACCTCTAAACATTGTACAATCTTTTTCGTTCTCTTTCAAACTCGTCAGGAGGATATAAATCCAATTCCAAACAAAAGTTGCTATTAAAAAATAAAAATAAAATATTTTCATGTCAAAAACTAACAGGAAGACATATATTTACTTGACAGATATAAGTCGACAAGTCGTCTTGTTGATCTTCTATTTTGGTCAGACTTGCACCAATGGTATATGAAAGAAACGAATGTTTTTCTCTGAAAGTTATCTGCTGAAAACCCAAAATAATAATTTTTAACGAAATATACTTACGTAAGCAAAAATTAATATTTTTACTAGCTTACATAAAATGTTATACTTTGTACTGCTTTAAATCAAATAAAATTGCTTTATTTACAGAGGATTGTAATTTGATGTACCGTTACGTAACGTTTTATAGTGAAATGTGCTTGAACATACAATCAAGTTTGCTCAACGATGCAAATGGTAATAAAAGCATATGAAACAAGTCATAAGTTATAGAGTATTTTATTAAAAGTGGATTTGTTTGCTTTCACAAAAACTGCACAATTTAGCAAATGCAATACCTGTATCAACATAATATTACTAGCTGCAATAACTCGCCTGCTAATAGTCATTTGACTAATATATTTTGCTTTGACGTATAACACAATTTGCATAAATTTTCATAACTTGTTTGATGCTAGGAAAACTCTTTTTAGTAAAATAGTCTTACTTTTTTATGTAAAATATCGTATACCTCGCTTATATCGTCATGTTCTTAAAATATAAAATGGATCTAATATCTAAGAGTAAAAGTAAATATGTGAGAAAGCTGAAACTTATTTTTAATATATTTCCAAGAATATCCTGTTGAAGATCAGCCTGTTGGAATCTTAATAACTTTCAATGTTCCACAGGGTCTAGTCTGAGACCCCTTTCTTTTAACATCCTTATTGATGATGTTGTTTTCATTAAGAAAACGTATAAAATGCGTATGCCCTAAATAATATAAATATTGACCGCGTTAGCCGTAGGAGGTAAACATGTTATCTTCACTTGACTTTCTTCTTCGTCTTCTTCTTCTTCTTATTGACGTCAATCCCTATCCCTTCGACAGTTTGTTTGAACTCTACCATTTGACATGTAATTATTTGCGATGAATTTATTGTGTTGTAAATTTGTATTTCATTCCTGTCAATAAAATCATTTTTTATTATTTATTTTTTTTTGTAAAAGCCAGTCACCCTTTAAACTCTGTAGCTCTGAGCTCTGCCGAATTTCGCCATGCCGGTATATTCTTAAGTTCTGAAAGTAGTGTGTGTCTCGAGGTCTCGAGGGCTCCTATGATCAAGACCACTAAATAGCTTGACAGTATGGTCAGGGTAGAGCCTACGGAGTTCGAAGAGAAACTCTCGATATTTCGTCCGTTTTTCCTCCTCCTTCAACACAATGTTATTCTCCGCGGGAGCCGAGAACTCGACAAACATTGTTTTGAGTTGGTGGTCGAGGAGGACCACGTCAGGCTTATTAGCTTGTATTTGCCTGACGGTGGGAAAAGAGTAGAAAATTAGACACTTCACGCTTCCCACAACGGACTCAATATCCTTAACCCGGAGCGTAATTATTATTATTATTGTTTTAACTATCGGAATAATCTATTTTCCCATATTTAACCTAATATCAACGCTGAAAGGTCACATCTATATGAATGTAAAACCTTTATACTCGTTCAACTTTCCCTTTCCGTTTTACAGCTCTTCTTTAATGTATTACCAGACTCTTCCTGTTTTTGCTCGAGATTATATTAAAACTTGAGAACGTAACCCAAGGCATAAAAGAAAATGATGACCACTGCATATTTTGTAATAACTTGAACCATAAAAATCAGGTGATAAAATGAAAAATGAGTGTGAAAAAAGATTTATTGCAATTGTAAGATTTTATGTGTTATACCATATATTCTACTATGCATGGTGGGTTATGTCTTGTAACTGGTGTCATTTATGGATTAGCAAGGCATTAAAATACTTTGTATCTAAGATAAAGGCCGCCACTCAGTGGCACGAATCGTGATTTTTTCGTTCAAAATATCTAGAGCACTTATTTCGCAACCGATTGGATTTTTTTTTAAATACTCATTATTTAATTTCCGAAAAACGTAAGAGAGCCGATTTCGGCATAAACTTTGACAAAAATATTTCATTTTTTCATAATTTTTTAGCATTTTATAACAGCTATGGGTTCCGCCATCTTGCAGGTTGGTTTATGACAATTTAGATATCAAATTCGTAATCAAAAACCCCCGAGTAACAAAATTTATGTAAATTGAATAAGAAAAAAAGTTTTTATTTGTAAGTTTTGTTAAGATTTAAATTAAAACTGACCATTCTGGCTAAGCTCAATAATTTTGGTTAGCATAATTCAAAAAATTGGCTCTCTTACGTTTTTTGGAAATTAAATAACGAGTATTTAAAAAAAAAATTATCCCAATCGTTGGCGAAACAAGTGCTCTAGATAATTTTGTATTATTTATTACTCTAAGAAAAAGAGGCGACGCTTTTCGCGATAATTTTATAGAGCCAAAGTGGAGCATAAAGTTCTCTAAAAATTAATTCGAGATTTACCTTTTATAGTTTAGTCAAAAAAAACTTTTAAAACACGGACGCTGTAGTTGTCGTTCTTAATTGTTTCATTAATTATTACATTTTATAACTATCCTAATAGGAACATTTGCTATCTTTCACAAGTTTGGAAATTCGCCTTCCAGCCCCCTTTGTTTTCGTGCAAATGAACTAGAAGATTTAGAACTTCTTCCATGTTCGTTCTGGCATAACTGACTTTGTTATTATCACATATTTTGAAATCTGCGACTGATCACATGGCTCATAAATGCTCTAAAAATTTCGTAACCATTTTGGACACATTTTTCATTAAATTTCATTGCACTTATTACATTAGTTTGACCTTTCTGTGCAGAAAGAAAATGCCATTTTTTTACTTCATTAGGTATATTGTCTTCTGAACGTCTTAATAGCTTGTGTTCGGACATTTTCTGAATATAGATTAGTCTCTTAACAATCACTACCTCTTGCTTAAAAACTCATTTATTCATTTACTCCAGATATAGAACTAGTTACTGGATTTCGAATCCCAATTATATCAAAGGATATTAATTCACATTATGCTGCACAAGGCCATCAATAATATTGCAATTAAACAGGTAATTATCAAGAGACAATCATCTATTATAGATGGTATACAGCTGTAATAATAGCTGAATATACTCTTGACATGCAATCCCTACTTATTGGAAAGAATGAAGTGAATTTCAGTTCCCCATATTTTTAACCTTCATAGCAGCAAGCTCTGAAAATAGTGCATCGGTCCGACCGGGGTACACGTACACCCCACCGATAAATTTGTATTATGAAATAAAAAAAAATTAGTTTAATAAATTTTGCTTTGTTTTATTTTAACATAAACATAAAATAAATATTAACTCGATAAAAACAAAAAAAAAAAACATCAAGTTGTTTACTTATTATGCATTTTCTTCAATACACTTTTGACACTGGACTTGCCTTGGGTTCGGGTACACCTAAATTTTTAGCATATTAGGCAATACTTTCTCGATTTTCGGTCTCTTCGTCTTTTCCTTCATTTGCCACTGATAAATCGGGAAAAGCACTTAGCATATGTATCAAGATTATTGAATGCAACCCAGTTTGGTTATTATAGCAGACGACTGCATGCTCTTGCATAAGGTCTTTACCATACTGTAATAAAAAACTCTGCGACGATGGTCCACAATTTGAAAGAATTTATGCCAGCTATCCAATAAATATTGAAAACATTGCCATAGGCCACCTATTGATTTTCCTCTGATACGAATACTGTTTCACCATCTTATCTATTAGCATCGACGGCCCCTTTCGTACTATTATAATGAAGAATTATATCAGGCTTGCAGTTATCTTTTTCTCAGGACACTCGGTCGTCAGTGTGTTCAGTGAATAACGTAATTGCTGTACGGTTCTTTTTCGGCACATAAGACACATGGTTCTGTTTTGTCCTAAATATGACCAAGCTGGAAAATACAGGCTTGTAGGGCTTAGGAAGTAGTTCCGATGAAATATATTTCTTATCCTTTCTAAGGGTTCCAAATAAAGTTATATTTTTTACCACAACTTGTCCACGCTAATGACAAACTAATGAAAAAGTTGTGCGCATTGATCTGGAGTGCGCATTTAATATCCCCTCCCAATAATTAAAAATCCGAACACAATGCTGAAAACAAAATTCAGAAATAACAATCAATTTTTTTTCTTTTTTTTTTTTTTCTAGAAAAATACATTCCCAATCAGGCTAATATTCTATTAAATCAGGTAAAAACGAATAATAAACGAATAACATTTTTGACAAAAAAAAATACGAGGAGAAATCTAGGCTTGGGGTGCATTCGCATTCCCTTGGTGCTACGAAATTAAGAGAAGATGTAGAATAAATATTTTCCTGGCATAGGATGGTCGACCACAGATACAAATATTAAGTAACACGCGTGAATAGGTTAAAGCATAGTACATACTAGAAACTCCTACTTCATTCAACATAACTTTTAGTTACAATAATGCAAAATAACTTGATTTAGCTTTCTGCATAGGTGATTAGTATGTTGTTCCCATGATAAATTGCCATTTACAAAGGTGCCAAGAAATTTCGAGCAGTCGTTTAAAATTATTCCAGGTAAAGTAATCGTACGTCTTGTGTGTATATGTGTGTGTGTTCTGTTAAATGGCACTGGTCATAAACCAAATAGCCAGGCATTTGTTGTCTATTCAACGGATTGTTAAAAATAATCAAGAGAAAGTGGAATAAAAATTACACCTTTTAAAATATGTAATAAATAAAATTAATCGGTATACATTTTCAATTAAAAATTACAATTAAATAATAATTATTATTAGTTATAAACTAGATTGTTTTCAAATATTTGCTACAAAATATGGGTTCATACATATACATACATACATATACATATTTTTTTTTATTAAACTTTTTTTTTTTAATTTATCATTATTATTTTTATTTATTTATTTTTTAATTATCCTTCAATGGTCTTAGTTATTACCTATTAGTATGTTCCTCTTTTTGATTTTCTTTTTTGTTTTTTTTGTGCCTTCTTTATACATCTATTATACTAATATATTTCCTTTTTTTTTTCCTTTTTATTCATTTTTTTTTCCAAAACACCTACGACAATACTATCCTAAATTATAATATATACACTATATACACATACACATGCTTACATTATATATATATATATATATATATATATATATATATATATATATATATATATATATATATATATATATTTTTACCTAACTAGTTTATAGTTCTATTTTGTTTTTTATTATAAATTCATAGAGTATTTTATGCACATCTTTATTTTCTAACGCTAATAAGTTGGGTAGATTTGTAGGTAGTGAAATATTGTTGCGGGCAAGTTTAAAAAACATTACACTAATTTCCTGGAACTTTAATGGACATTCCATCAAACAAGGTTGTAAATTGCCTTCTTCTCCACAGGTGCAGTACGGGTCCTCTTTGAGATTCAATTTGTATTTATATTGATGGTAAAGACAATGTGAGTCTAATTCGGCACATTACTCTTACGAAATTTCGATTAATTTCACCTTTAAACCAAGGATGTCTGATTTTAATCTGTGTCTGAAGTTTTTTATAGTTTTCTCCTGCTGGATAATTTAGATAGTGCTGCTGCCAATTTTCTCTAAGTCGTTCCTTTATTAGTCTATTAATATCTGTAAGTTTGGGATGATGTCGCCATTTTCAGTTGCTTCCTTTGTTAACTTGTCGACATATCATTTTGTGTAATACCTGCGTGTCCTTTTATCCATGTTATTTCAAGGCTCTTGTCTCGTTGTATTAGTTGGTTATATTTTATAATATCAATTATTATATAGTTTGCGTCAGACCTTGAGTTACAATTCTGTATTTTCAACACTGCGCTCTTACTGTCTGTGAATATAACAAATTTGTTGGATTTCTCACATTCTAAGCAGTATTTAATTGCCTCCTTGATTGCTACTAGTTCTGCTGTGTAAATAGACGAGTTGGTCGGTAAGAGGTACTTTTTAGTCATATTTTCGTTTTCATGGTAAATATCACAGCCGGTTTTGTTATTTTTGAGTGAGCCGTCGGTGAATATATAATCGTAGTCGGTCCAGTTAGTATTTAGTTTTGATTTAAATATTATGTTGTTTAACAATACGTTATCTTGAAGATCTATGAATGATGTTCTGGGTAATTTTTCATAATTTGAATATTCTGGTATGAAACAAGGAAGAATGTCCGACTGATGTATTTCTTCTTTAAATTGAGATATCCAGGTATAGCTTTCCACTAATAACGGCAATTTTTTCTTTTCCCAGTATTTTGCTGTGTGGCCCAGTATGGTTAATTTGTGTATATTTTCAACAACATCTTTATTCCTGCTGTATATTTTTAGTAGTAAGTTATCGCTTAACTTTTGCCTTCTGAGGTGTAAAGGAGGTTCAGCACATTCGGATTCTAGGATGTTCAAGGGAGTGCTTTGCAGAAATCCAACACATAGTCTGAGACTTTTGTTTTTAATTTGTTCAATTTTTTGAAGATAAACTTTTGCTGCTGATCCGTAAAAAACAGAAGCGTAATCGAGAATAGATCTTACTAGCGAACGATAGAAAGTGAGACATATATTGGGGTCAGCTCCCCATTTTTGGTGACTAAATACTCGTAAAATATTAAGTGAGTTTTCACTTCTTTTGCAGATATAATTTATATGTTCTTTCCAGTTTAGTTTCTTGTCTAAAATGACCCCTAGATATTTAACTGAAATCTTATATTTAATTTCGAGATTAGATATTCTGATAGTGTTGGGCGGTTGAAATTTTGTTCTTGTAAATGTACATATTGATGATTTTTCTTCGGAGATTGGAGATCCATTTTGGTCGAACCATATTTCTGCTCTTCTAATGGCATTTGCTAGATTTCTATTGCAATAGTTTATGTCATTGCCCTGCGCTCTGATGGCAAACTGATATACTTTGGTGTTGGTATTAGTAAATAACAGTTCGAAGTCATATGAATATATTATGTACAACAACAATACTTCCTTGCGGTAGGCCTATTGATGTCTGCCTTGGTCCAATCAGTTCGTCATGGGTTTTTATGAAAATACTTCTAGTACAATAGAGCTTATGGATGTGCAAAATTAGCTTGTTGGGTAGTCCAATTTGTTTCATTTTTTCTGCGAGTATATTAAGGTTGACGTTGTCATATGCCGCGGTGACATCTAAGAAAACCACACTGGTTGACTCGTTCTTTGTGAATCCCAACTGAATATCCGAAATTAAACTGGCTAAATTTTCTTGAGTCGAGCAGCGTTTTCTGAATCCAAACTGCGATTTTGGAAGTATATTCTTACTTTCTAAACAAAATTCTAAACGATTTTTTATTAATCTCTCGTATGTTTTTAATACACAAGAAGGTAAATTGGAAAGCATCGAATAGTGAATGTTATCTTTACCAGGAGCATCGTACGTCTTAGGTTGAAATTTAAAAATATAGTTTTATTTTCATTTAGCATCAGTCTGTTTCGGTCGCATCAATTACTATTTCATTCAATACAATATGAACTTTGTTAGATATTTCTTCAGGGCTAGTAGCAGTTACCGTAATGGATGTGTCATCTGCATACGTAATGGTGAAGCCATTTTTGATAAAATCTGGAAGATCGTTATATATATAAATTAAAAATAGTAACGGGCCTAATATAGATCCCTGCGGAACTCCCAATAGAATATAAAAAATATCCAACTCAGTTTCTGTTTTGCACAAATAAAATCAGGCACTTCAGTAAGTTACCTCTAATACCAATAGCCTGTAGCTTATCAGCTAAGATATCTTTGAGAGTATTCAAGTCAGATGTTATTCAAGTAGGTATTTAAAATCTGTCACGCTCGACTGCAAATTCTACTCGTTTCTGCTGTCTGCTATTTCGTTATAAGATAAGTGTAATCTTTCAAAGTTTAGTTCACACACAGCAACTTTTACTAAGGAAATTAGTAATTCCTAATATAAATTCTGTTTTATCTTCTTATGAGAGACGAGTCACATTTCAGACTTCAGAACTTTCAAGAACAAACAAAATAGTAACTTTATTTTGCGCTACTGCACCATACTGTTTTCTAATAACAAAAGTTGCTACTTAGAGGTTTCACTATCCATCTGACTCTTGGTTGAGCTCCTCTTGTCTATGTCTAGGCCTCTTGAAACTTTGAAGTTAAGTACGTGCCGATTTTCCAGTCCAGCGATAATGATTTAATAAGCTAACGATCACAGACGGTGAGGACGTTATTGTTGCTCAGGCGCCGCATGCTGTAAACAAATTCTATACAGCGAAATGGGTTGAGTACTCCACAGAAATAGAATAGTGTAACAAATTGAAATAATACACTGTTTTACTTTGTGAAACAAGCCCCTATATTTTGAAACACAGTAGTGTGGCCGCGGTTTCGTAGCCTCGCTACATTATCAAAGACAATGAACTTAAACTACAATTGCAAGGAATATATTCTAAATAACTCTTACCTCCTATAGCAGGTCAACTAACGAAGACGACCCTAGTTATAATTGTTCGTTAAGTAATTGTAAATTGTATTTTTTATTATGTTTGTAAAGAAAAATTTTAAAAAAGGGACTCCCTCTTCCCCTCGTTTCCCTCACCCTTCACCGCCCATAAGAACGGTGTAAGTTACAATATCTAATATACGGTTATTTATTTATTTAATGTCCTACAAGTCTGTTATTTTACAATAACCACCCTATTTTGAGATACATTAAATGAAAAATAACGCCCTAGGGCGTTATGAATATCTATAACGCCCTAGGGCATTATAAAATTATAATACAACCCAAAACAAGCAAATTATGATAGCGTTATTAACAAACAAAATGCGTTGCTATACAACGGCGGCGTTTACAAACAATTTTGATTTTTACTCTCTTTTAAATCAAATCGTTCTGAACATAATAGATGTCAAATTAATAAATCGTAAATGTCAAAAAAAAAATTCGAATTAAATAACAGACTTGCAGGACATTAAACGTTGAAGGCACCACGGTGTTATAGGATAATGACGCCCTCGGTCGACGTACACTCCCTCGGGCCAGAGGCCCTCGGGATTGTACACTGCCGACCTCGGTGCGTTATTATCCTTATAACACCCTTGGTACCTTAATAACTATAAAAAAAACAAAACTCCTCTTTAAATGGCTATTATCAGGTTATAATGTGATTATTTCTGAATACTCTTACACCCATCCCCACCAATTAAGTTGGTGGCTTTTATCTTTTTAGAGTTTTTATTGGTTTTAATTGCAAAAGAAATCCCTAATCACCCAGTTTGATGTTTTTTTATCATAATAAGGTGATTTAGTCAATTCAGATGAATGTTTCTCACCTTTGAATATATCTCACACTTTTGGGGTAGGGGTGTACGGTGTGCATATTACTATCCAGAAAATATTACTTGTTTTTTATATTAAAAAATTCTGTAATTATTTAAATAACTAAATATTTTTTTACTATAAAAATCAAGCAACATTTTTTCCCTAGAGGGGGTAAGAAATATTCAGGAGTGATCTGAATTGGCCAAGTCACCTTAATATGATAAAAAAAAAACATCCAGCTGAGTATTAGGATTCTTTTTGTAATTAAAACCGATCAATATCCCTGAGAAGGTGAGACCCACCCCAACAAGCAAAATTTAAATGTTATATGACTATTTTGTTTTGTTGCTATTTTATAAATGTAATAAAATAGCAATAAAACAAAATTGTTGTAAAAATGATAATTATAAAACTAATTTGTTGATTGGGGTGAGGAGGCATATATGTAATCAGAAGTAATCAGATTATTTTATTCTGATAGCAACCACTTAATGAGGTGTTTTGTGTTTTTTTTAATATGTAAATAACTATATAGTAGTTACAGTAGCTTATAACCTTCTCGGAGGTAGTGAGGGAATGACGGGGATGGTTGAAGAGGTAAATTTGGTTTTTCTACTTGTTTTTCTACTTAGTTATCGAAACTTAGCATTTCAATTCAATTTAATATCAATTCCAATTCCAAATAAGGGTTGTTTTTTAATGTGTTCCCGAGATTTTTCGCCAAAACGGATGACAGATTTGTATTCAGCACTCCAATATTAGTAAAACAAGATGGTTTCCACACTTTACCACGAATGGGTCAAAAAAGCCCCTTTTTAACATTGTTATTTCTATTGCTTCCAGGGAATTTAGTTTATGACCCTTTTGAGACGTAATGTAATATTCTATACAGTTATTATGTGGAAATGTGGGTCCTGTTTGTAAAAAATGATTTGCAAAGTTTGTCCTGTTATGCTGAAATCATGACATATGTTTCTTAAATCTAGTTTCAACATTTCTTCCAGTCTGGCCTATATAACAGCTATTGCATTCTGAATATTTGAGCTTATAAACTCCCAATTTTTTAAATTTTATTTTTACCGTTCAACAATAGTTTGTGACACGTTTTAAAAGTTACTTTAACATTAATACGAGAGAGCATTTGAGATATTTTGTTAGAAATTGGCCCGAAGTATTTAAGAGAGATGTATTTTAAATTTTCTATTTCTCTATGTACCGGATATATTTGTCGAAGGGTTATTGTTGTTTATTGGGTTGTTTATCAGATCGTGTTTATGAGACCGAACGGAAAATTCCTAAATATTGTCGTCAGGTGGTGCAATGAGAAATTCCTCTACATAACAAAACTACAGTTGTTTTACACGAAGAAGGCCTAAAACCACTAGCTTAATGGAATGGAAATATTTAGGAGCCATTTTTGACCAAAAATTGGCATGGAATAGACCACATCCAAAAAGTTACTAAGAAGGCAACAACTACATGGGAAGGTGTGAAGATGTGTGAAAAATACTGGGGTTAAACTCCAAGATTACCCTATGGCTATACACTAGGGTCGTAAGATCCATGATCACCTACAGCTTGTTGGTATGGTGAACTAAGACACCGCAGCTGGAGGCCATAAGGGTATTAAGTGGCGTACAGATTTGCTTGCCTGCGCGCCACGGGGCCCATAAAAACTGCTCCCACGGCTGCATTGGAGATCCTTTTAGACCTACCACCACTACACACAAAATATGTACCCAAGGGGAGGCTCGTTCAGTGCTGCACAGTCTATTTCAAGGCACAACGTCCATAAGGCAACAACATGGAACAGAACACCAAAAGTTATACTCAGATGAAGATAAATTCCATTTTAGGAATGCCTACGAGTACTAGTTCCAAGGTATAACAATATTTTTTAAATAAAAATACCAGATAGGTCTGGAAAACCGGTCCTTCAATATCGGAACAAATAGTTTGGTATACCGACGGCTTCAAGACAGAACAAGTAGTCGGAGATGGGATTTACGGGATGAGATCGAAAGCAAAAATCCCGATAAATGTAGGAAGACACACCACAGTATTTCAGGCTGAAGTGGACGTTTTACAGTCTGTGGAAAGGAAATAACGAGGCAAGGAACTGTTAACCAGTCAATTGTCATTTTTTCTCTCAGCCAAGCAGCGTCAAAGGTAATCCAGTCCACGCAGATCGATTTAAAACTAGTACAAAAATGCCCATGTGGGTCTAGGAAGTCAGAACAAAGTGACCGTAGCGTGGGTACCAGGACACAGGTTTTGGTCTTAGGGACCCTAACCCTTGTGCGGTGTGGTTAAGTCATGCATACGAGGATCCATTAATAAATGAAGGGGGGGAAGGAAGGTCCAGAGGAATAACGATGAATGTCACAAAAATTTAAAATGGAGATATTTGTAGTTCTATGAAGAAAACGGTTTTATTTTTAATACCAAAATAATATGTTCATTCATCGTTCTAGCCTAAAAACAGGTGGACATTCATCGCTTTTGCCCTTTTTATCTAAATTAAATTTCCCAATATCTAGATACTCTCAGCATTTTTTGCCTGGCTAGGCTGTACAGTAGATAGTACTGTAGTGTGGCCAACAGATGGCAGTGTTAACTCAGTTTTAACTATTTTGTGACAATCATCGTTATTCCCCTGGACCCATTTAATGTACAAAATATATCTCTGAAATTGTGGATGAGTTTCTTGCGACAGAGATAGGCCCAAAATAGAAACGCCATTAGGATAATAACTAACTGGACACTGTGTGTTCAGTAGAGATATGGACCTGCTATAGGATGCAACATACAGATTCTGTCAAGAGGGAAACTTCAGTACATATGCCATGACACAGTGATGGCCTAGTTAAACTGAGATTCCAACCACTTGGAGAGGAGAAACCAAGGGCAGGTAGCTATGCCAAAGAGCACTTACAAGGCTGTGGAGTCTGGCATAATAAGTCTATCCTAGGACAGTTACCAGTTTAATAATATTTTGCTTGGTAATGTTCGCATATTCGGACAGATTCTTATTTGGGCAAAAAAATGTCGTTTTTTCTTGGTAAATTTTTACTTTTCGAAGTAAAATATTTTATTAAGGAATGAACATTAATCCCACGGTAGAAATTTACGTAATGTTAAATATCGCTTTGAGGAATATTTTGGGTCCCTTGAATTGAAGATGACAAGATACCGTCCTCAATTTCCGTGGTGTTTTATAAGGACACCTTTTGGTAACTACGACATAAAAATAAAAAAACATATTTTTTAGTTATTTTCGTTCCACCTAAATTTTAAACATTAAATATCTGTAATTGAGAAATATAGCGCCATTCGCAACTTGTCTTGGAAGCCTGAGGTAGAATTCGCCTTGCTTAAATTTTGACACATACCTTTTTGGAATAAGGCGGCAAGAAAAAAATACGGATACTTCTAGTGACATTTTGTCCCAAACTAAAAATATTGCATTATACTTTTTGGATATCCGGTGGAAGAGGGACTGAAAACCTTTTTTTTCGGGGAAAGTTAGTTAAAAACAACTACTGTTTCGATACACATTACCTACAAGAAGTATGAAAGGTTTTTATTTTCTTAATACCAAATAACATATGTTTTTAAAGCAGTCAAGGCGGTCTTTCATTTGCTCTATCTCAGATTGCAATTAGTTTATTTTTCATTGCCAGGATTACCTCGATTTGTATACACACGCATGTCGAAAATATATTGATTCCATCAGTAAATATTTCCCTTTGTTCGATGATATACGAGTATGCATAACATGTAGTCTGTTCTCCGGGATAACAAGCTGAAACTATCAACACAAAAACCATTTCAATTTGACTTCTTAATCAAATTATGCCCAAAGGCATTATTCCCGACGCGCCCATTTAATAATAAACCGTATAAAAGATGAGATAGAGGTAAAAATGGCCTGTGTATATAGACGATGATGAATGGAGCAGCATGCCAAGCGATCTGGGAAGACAGTTTAAAGTGATGGATGGCGGTAGTGAACCTAAAATAGCGAATTTATCAGTGACGGGGAATAGATTATTAGCAATAGGATAATCTAGGATGTTATATATGTGTATAGTACATATACGGAGCATTGCATGTCAACCCGAACACATTTACACCCAACAATAAGATCATCGAAACAAAATGTTTCGGGGCTCAAAATTTTCATTAAGAATTGTAGTTTTGTCAGCAATATGGCAATTTTGGAAATTCAATGTGACGGCTACAAACAGGACAATTACAAAAACATGGAAATAAATATCAATTACAAAGTGAAAAATCTGAAACTGGCCACAAAATTTGCTCTTTTCAACGTCATATCTGGCTTCTAGAAATTCAATATGGCGATTCCAATATGGCATCTAAAATGATAATAGTACAGTTACTAAAAATTTTAATTTAGAAAGATTGTCATGGTTAAATTTCTTTTTTCTTTTATAGTTTAATAGTAAATGCATGAAAAAAACGTTTCCATACTATTTATGTATGTATGTATGTATTTATCCAAAAAGCAGGGTTGAAAAAAAACAGTTTTTTTCATTTTAAACAGAAAAACAGTTTTTTTTTGTTTTGAACAGTTTTTTTTTGTTTTGAACAGTTTTTTTTTGTTTAAAACAGGTTTTTTTTAAATTTTAAATGGTATGTTTAAAACATGTTTAAAACGTTTAAAACTATATTCAACTAAAATTAAACGGTGCCAGGCACACTATGTCTGCTACTACTACTTGATGTCAGATGGTGCTCTTAAACGGATTTTACAGTACTCTGCAAGTAAAATGCTCAGTTTAGTGCACGTGACCACTATATCGGAATTATTTATCGGAATGGACCATCATCGGCACTTTTCCTGCTTTTCCACAAACTCCAAAATAATACATTTATTTAAAACATCGCACTGTGCTTTAAACTGTATTTTAAACAGTTGTTTAAAACATGGCATTGTGTATTAAATATGTTTTAAACATGTGTTTAAAACACAGTGCGATGTTTTAAACACTTTGTTTAGAACATTTTGTTTTAAACATGCCAACCCTGCCAAAAAGACATGCATATCAATTACTTGAGAGGTTATACTAAATAATATTAACTTAATAGTACAGTACCTAGAGGTAAAAAATATGTAACATTTCGGAATCATCTCATATGTAATGAGAATTTTTCTTTATGGGTTATTATTGTAGTCTTCAGCTTCTATATGGCCCTGACGCAAGTCGTTGATAAATATCAAAAACAACAAGGGTCCCAAATTTGAACCTCGCAGCACGCCGGGGTTTGCAACCAACTTATCAAAAATCTGACCTCTATATTTAGACGTGCACGTTCTTTCACATAAATAAGGTGCAAAGAATTGTGCGTATAAAGAATTATGCGAGGATTTACCATTTTATGGGGGGCGAGTGCCATCCAATCTGAGGGAGTGGCACAAAAAAATAACCATTGGAACTGAAGGATAATGCAATTTTGAGAAAGGGGATACTACACAATTTTTCACATACATTTATAGTTTTTAAGTATCTAGGGGTAAAAATATGCAAAACTTCGGAATAATGCTTCACATAAAAGTTTCTATATTGTGCGGGTGCTTGCTAATGTATAGGGGGTGGATGCCACCCCTTCTCAGGGGGTGGCACTTGAAAAATATATATATTTATTGGAGCTGAAAAGAATCAAATTTTTCACATAAATTGATAGTTTTAAGTTAAAACGACTTCGAAATTGCGATTTTAGCTTAAAAAAAATAGGTATTTCCAAACGGCTTTCGTCAAGTATCTCGAACAGTATTGCTTTATCGAAAAAAATGTTATAGACCAGTTACAGAAAGTACAAACTGGGAATTAATCATATTGTTTGTAGGATTAATAATTTTGGAGATATTTAAGTTTATATTTCTATTTTTATAGTTTCCGTCGAATAACTCGAAAAGTGTCACATTTAACGAAAAAATGCTGGCAATCAAAATGAATGCTTATAAACTGCGGATGCATTTGATTTTAATTTAATTTCCGTAGGGTTAATATTTTCGGAGATATGAGATATTGATATGAAATATTACTCGTTACAAACGTTTAGACGACGTTTGTTGTTGAATTTCCGAGGTTATCTAACTACGTTTCGGAAGAACCACAAATGCCATCTTCAGGTTCTCGCTGATAGCCTATTGCTGCGTCTCGTTGCTCGAAGTTAACTGACGTCTAGTGTTGGTTTGCTTCTTATATATACTGTGGACATCCGACCTCGTGTTATTGGCTTTCTTATCTTTAGATGAGACGTAACGTACTTGTCGAGTGAGATTTTTATTTTGATTGGCATATAAAGAAGCAAATTTTCAAAAGTGTTTTAAACGTTTATTTCACGGGCACAAGATATCGATTTAGCCCATATGTTCATAAAGATTTCAACTTGTAACAAACTAGTTCCTAACTTGATTGGCTTGACTGCGAACACCAGGACAATGAAGGTAATGAAAAAGGGGATCAGCTGGCCAGAGAAAGCGTAAAAACGGCCTTGATGGGATCCGAGGCAACCTGCGGGATATCATATAATACTGCAAGAGAATTGGTAAAGGAACTATTAAGTCAGAAATACAAGTTGTCTTGGACTGGGGCATCAGAAGTGAGACAGTCACATATATTCATCGCTGACAAACCACCCTACACTAAGATTTAAAATTAAATAAAGAAAACCGCTCGACAAATAATAATAAATCGCGTCTCCTTTTCCAATACTTTGCAGCTTAAATAACGCAGGGTAATTAACACTTCTGATACTGGTTTAATAATTTTGAAACATGTCGAATTTAATCCTGCACATATACAGTTAACCCGTCCCGAGGCAAAGTATAATATTTTACAAGCACTAAACACAAATACAGTTTCCCAACAAAGTTCCTTAATCTACAACAGTATGATGACAAGCGATAATTAATTTCTGCACTAAATGCATTTCCAAAACTTTATAAGTTCTTGCAGTAAACCGGGCATGGATACATCGGTTCGGGGATAAATCCAATTATTTCACTTGTTTATGATATTTCGCAGCACAGTCGATAAAATTGGCAATGTTAATACAATACTGGACGTCTGAAAATTCTCTACCCCGCGGAATATGATTAGGTTAGGTTGATATGTAAGTGGGCTATATTCACTGCGACAATCTGGTCTGTTGTGGTTCACTCCTAATTATATTTCACCTCTTTCAGCTTTTTAATAAATCCGAGAGAATGTTTATGTCCTCTGGCAACAGTTGCCCTTTGCCAAAAAATGAGAATCTGCAGCGGGGTAGGTACATAGACCATGCTCTGCCATTTCATTCTCCTCCAAACACAAACGACATCCAGCGTTATCCGCTAATCGAAGTCTGTGTAGGTGGCAAGTTAGTCTGAGTGGCCGGTATATAGGCAATTAAAGTTTTCAGATGTAACCTATTAAACTCTAATAATTTTTTAGTTCTTGATTTCAAAGGATATAAGAACCTTTTTTGAACGGACTAATCCTGGTAGTTCTTGCCAGTACTGGAGTATTTTCCTTTCAGTGGTTGACGGTATGCCAAGCACTGATTATGGTTCGACAGATCTCGTTGCAGCTCTTTTTTTGGCTAAGGAATCGTCTATTTCATTACCCTCCATGCCAAAGTGCTCGGTTCCAGACCAGAGACAATTTGTTGTTTCCACCCCATTGGGTTAGAGTTTTATGGCAGTTCCAAATCGTTTTAGCATTACAACGATAGGACCCAAGAGCTTTAAGAGCTGCTGGGCTGTCTGAAAAGATTCTTGTTAGCGGAACATAGCAGTCTGTAAACCATGAGACATGTCAGGTAACCAACTTTTCGAAAAAGTCTTCCTAAAGAAGTTGAAAACAGTTGAATTATTTACAACTGAAACATATTTAGTTGAGTTGAACCTTCGATTTCAAAAAGATAACCAGAACACGATATATGATCACGAAGCAAAGATCTATCTTCTGATCAGTTTGCAAAAAGCATGTTTGCAAAGAACATTCCATTCTTATGTGTCTCAGTTGTTACGAATAATTTGATAGTGAAGTGTATGTATTAGCAGTTAAAATAAATGTATACTTTTAACTTTTTATATTCAATTTTGAGGTCATGGTGACCTCAAAATGCCAACAATCACTTTAATTTATATTGAAAGATGCAAGTTTATCAACAAGAATACCTGTCATGATCCTACTAGATCAAGAAATACTTTCCTTGACGACTCTTACTTAAGAAGTTGAAAATAAAGATGTTGGGGGGAGAAAGACGAGATCTCTCAACAAAAACAATTAAAAAAATATATTGAAAATACTTAAATCGTTTATCGAAATTCAGTCATTCACAACAATTATTGAACCTTATATTCTATTTCAACTCTAGAAAAGTTGTACAAGTTTTTTCGAACTCATTATACACATATGTACTTTAACGAGATCTGGAACTAGATTATATTTTCACCTTGTTCCGTCATAGGGTGGGGGGTGAATTGGGGTAAATTTGAGGTAAATAGCTAAATCAAGCAGGTAAGAGTCCAGAAAATTGGTATTTAGTATATACAAGAGAAGATAAGGTCTCAAAAAAATTTTTGGCATTAGCCACCCCCATTACCACCCCCACCCCGTTATTAAAGGGGATGAAAAAAAATTGTGATTTAGTGTGTGTACAAGAACCGGAAACCTCAAAATATTTTTTTGCTTCATCCACCCCCACTACCACCCCCTTATCACCACCCCCATCCCACTACCGATTCGGGGTATCGTTTTATAGGTGTTTGGGGTAGAGGTTGTAAATTTTATATTATTAAAGTTCCATAAGCAATTATTTCCACAAAATGGTTTCGTTGTGAGTGAGTTGGATCGAAAATCTGGATGTGGAAGTTGTGATTCCTTGGGCAGCGGTTTCTTGATTTATTTTTACAATTGAGTTTTGTCGATGACACGGCTATATTTTTTAGAGGAAATACATGGGACGGCTTAAAGAAATAAGCTGAAAAAGACTTTACTACCATCAAAAAGTGGTTTGATTTTAATTTGTTAACAGTCAATTTTAATAAAACATTTTATATGCCCTTTACTTCGTATAGTAATAATTTACCTTCTTTCGGTCCATTAGTGATGGACGGCGACTTACTAATCCCGGAAGCAACATCTATTAAATATCTTGGAATAACATTTGACAGACATTTACGTTGGGATCTGCATATAAATAATGTTGTTGCGAAAATTAGAGGACTGCTTCCAAGAATAAAATATTTAAAACCCCACTTAAATTTAAAACAACTAAAAATTCTATATTATGCCTTAATACAGTCAGTTATCATATGGTATCATAGATTGGGGTAGAGTACGTGATTGCTACCTAAAAAAATTAACAGTAGTGCAGAACTGGACTCTTAGAATTATTTATGACAAGGGATATAATTGTTCGTCTGATGATCTATATAAAATCAGTGAAATATTTGATTTACGACAGCTCTACTCTTTAATATTACTAATTTATAATTTCAAAAATAAAAACAATTTACAACCAATTGAACATCCTTATAGCACAAGAAATAAAGAAAATAGTTGTAAAATAAATCCAAGATGTATAAAAGCAATTAGTCAAAAATGTCATACTTACCTTATTCCCAAATATAATACCCTACCCAATGACTTAAATATAAATACTCTATACCTATTTAAAAAAAAAATAAAAACGTGGATAAAATCATCAAGATTACAAATAAATAATATAACAAATTTATAAAAAGTTGCCTACCTGCATAGTTCCTGAAATAGATTTTAACTTAATATGCCCTGAATATCGAAACATGCTTTGAGAAATGGTCACTTAAATGTCAAAAAAAAAAAATAAATTTATTACTATTGGTCACAAACAAGTAGAATTATCTACTTCAGTGATTATTCATGTTTGTTCAGTTATTTGCCTATGTTTTATGTAATATGATGTATTATATTAAATGAAGTGTTGTGAATAAACATTATCATTATTATTATTATTATTATTATTATTATTATCATAGACTTAACGGCGGCACACTTTCTCAGCCGTAGCTGGAAACTATTCACCGAATCCCTCGCGCGCGATTGAAATTCGGCTCTGTTGGAGCCCGTTCCAGGTTTTTGGGCCCTTCAGGCGATGTTGGTGATGTCCACTCCAACAGTTCAGAGTCCAGAGTCCAGATCCCAACAAGGGATCACAGAGACTCCTAATCCAGGACTTTTCTTAAAATATGCGCTGTTCCCAATAGTGCGATCTTCTGCACTTCTTGTGCGCTCGGTTGACCAAGCAGTTTTTGTAGTCTCCGGTCATGGCCCTTCTTGACAGTTCCAAGGGCTCCTACAATTATTGGCACGACTGTGGTCCTTGCATTTCACATTCTGCTAACTTCTATTTCGAGGTCTTTGTACTTGCTCAACTTCTCTGTTTCCTTGAGCATTATATTGGTGTCATTAGGGATGGATACATCGATCAGTAAACAGGACTTCTCCTTTTTATTGTGTACGACGATGTCTGGTCGATTTGCGCGAATTTCTCTGTCTGTTATAATTGGCACGTCCCACATAATTCTGACGTCGTTGGTACTGACAACCGTCTCAGGCATATATTCATAATATTTTTGCGGCACCGGTATATCAAAGTGCTTGCACATGACCCAGTGGAGATATCTGGCCACTCTGTTATGTCGATGAGTGTACTCTGATGGTGCCAGCGTAGTACATCCTGCCACCACGTGACTGACATGTTCTTCTGCTACTCCGCACATTCTGCACTTGCTGTCAACAGGCTGTTTCAAGATCATTCTCTGGTGGTATCTAGTGTTTAGCGCTTGATCCTGCGCTGCTATTATCAGGCTTTCCGTTTCCTCCTTCAGGCCTGAGCCGTTCAGCCACTTCGTAGACGCCATCTTATCCACTGCTGGTCGATCGAGGTCGCGGAAGAATTGTCCATGCATCGGCTTTGAGCAGAGTACTTCTATTTTCCTCTTTTCGATGCTGGTTTTAATTTTCTTCTTAGCATCCTCGTCAGTGGTCTCGGTATTATTATTACCATGAGTGCGTAATTGCCTTACAACTCGAATTATGTACTTTACTTTACCTACGATCATATTTAGTTATTCAGTAAAATCTGGATTTAGTTTACTAGTCAACAATATTATTCAACAAATATTATGTCAATTTTGACAGCGTTTGAAAATTAAGTAGGCGCATTTGTTCTTTTAAACCCCGCGTCAGCGATATAAGCCACCTATAATTGCGTGTCCCGTGCGTTTTGTTTACCGTGCGATTTGTTTACAGTGCGTTTTGTTTACAATATGTAAAATTCAACTTACATAGATGGCAGGTAGTGTGTTTTTTACTATTTACAGTAGTGATCGTAGGTAAAAGTATTTACCTAACTAGTATATCAGCGTGCCGAGATTAGGGCAACAATATACAGAAAGTAGGTACATAAACTTCCGATGGTAAACTAAGGCCCCGGTATATCATTGTCGACTTTGATTCTGCCTTAACTACACAAAAGATACATTCCACAACACAAATCACATCCACCAATACGCCACAATGAAAACTTAGTTATTAGACAGAAGTTTATAACATCAGTACATAAATTGGCTGGTAGTCAAAGTTTACTCATTTCAGCGACTGAACGTAGTAAATAGAGAAATAAACCTAGGAACCGTGTATTTGTGTATTTAACTTTCTGTATGAAAATAGTTTGAGTTATGTCCTTCGTTATTATATAATTTATGATCTGGTTTTCGATTATGGATGAGGCAATCCCGCAAATTGGTTATTATAACAAGGCGCCATGCCGGTTTGGAATACGTGCTTTATTATATCGACTATTAAATCATTACCATTTAATAGTCAATCGAGTAAAACTTTTAAGAAATGTAATTGTGATCAGGAGTTTTAAAGTTACTTTAAGGTAATGTCTCGGAGAATGCTTTATATCTATTTTGTTTGTAAATTATCTGAAAGTGGTAAACAATATATGCGAAACGTGGATCAATGTTTCATGAATATTTACAAATTTGTCTGAAAATGTTAAAAAATATTCTCGAAACGTAGAGCACTTAAACTTGTGCTTCTATGTTTAACGTGTTCTATAATAAGCTTTTTCTGAAATCGATCGGCAATGTCTACATTTTCGGCGCGATTTCAGATCACAATTCCGTTGCTAAGAAACTATCAGAAAACAGACCGGAAAATATCCGTTGCCAAGCAACGATTAACAAAACCGTACGGGAATGTTACTTTCCTGGCCTAGGCCGGGAAAGTGATATTTCCGCACGGTTTTTTATATATATTTTAGACAGTAAATAAATACACACAGACAAACCAACTCACATTAAAATTGCATTTATTAGTAAGCAGGTAGATTGTAATGAATAAATGTTATGCATTAATACAAATTCCTTAATTTATAATAGTATTGATTGTGGTTTCAGAAAAAATAGTATGTGTACTTCGGTGTGAATGACATTCCCGGACTTCGATGCTTGTTGGCATCGTCGTCCGGGAATGTATTGCTTTCACACCTAAATACACAATATAGGTACTATAACATAAACTGTTATAATATATCCATAATTTTTCATTGCTGTTTCATGATTATTTTTACAATTTATTTTTATTTACTTGCTTTCATTTGTTTTATAAAAGTGAACAATTGAATCTGTCTCCTTGCTATTCCACGAACACCCTCCCAAAGCAATGAAATTATTAACCTTGACATTCCGCCCAAGAGATGAAGTAATGTCAGGACCATGGTTGGATGGCACTGGATTTCCGTACAATGTTATTTTTTACTATGACGAAAAAGAGAGAGTCCATTCAATGGACCATCCGGTGACCTGACTGGCCATTTGACACTTCATCTTGTTTCCGTTCACTTCGAATGAAATCAAATCATTTATTGGTGCCAACAACACTGTATGTATTTTACAAAAGTAGTGATACAAAAAACAAAATGACATCTGGTCCGGACCTAATACCCACTTTTTGGTCAAAAATTATGCTTATGTGCTATTAGTTCCATTGTACATACTTTTCAATCTATCATTAAGAACATATGCGAAAGACTGGAAAATAGCAAAGGCGTGTCCAATTTTTAAAGCGGGAGATCCTAATGTAAACAATTACAGACAAATTTCTATTCTGAATAACTTCGCGAAGGTTTTTGAGATAATTTTGTATAACCACATCTATTCGTCTACCAAAACAATTAAATCGCCATATCTACATGGTTTTATGACTAACAGATCGACCGTAACAAATTTAGTAATTTTCACTCAAAAATGTGTCAAATTCCTTAGATGCGCAAGGACAAGTAGATGTGTTGTACATAGATTTCTATAATGCTTTCTACAGAATTGACCATAAAATATTACTAAACAAATTGGAAAATTTTGGATTTAATACTCAATACTGTTACTGTTCATATCAGTTTGTATTCAACAACGATTTTAAATCATCTATATAAGCATCTACATCTGGAGTACCACAGGGTAGTTATCTTGGATCCTTATTGTTTCTATTTATCAACGATTTATGTGAAACTTTAGAATGTGACAAACTAATATATGCAGATGATTTAAAGCTTTTTAAAAGTATAAAATCTGAAGATGACTGTAGAGAACTGCAATTTTATATCTTGAAAAATAAAATCAATTTTGTTTTGTACCAAAATTATGATGTACCCGGTATCAAGCTAGCATCAATGTTCTATCAGTCAATGCACGTACTTACTTATTTACCAAGATAGTGAATTGTAATAAAGCTAACTTATATATATGATGTATTAAATTGAAATAAACGGGTGTTGTGCATTCGAAAAACGTGATTTGACGTCACCTCTGGCAAAACCGGAAGTTCAGGCACATCAATCTAATTTCCAGCAGTTGTCATTTCGATACCTGCAGTATGTTTTGAGAAATCGTTGATAGAGTATCGAGGGCTAGGTCCAGTTTTTGGGGCCATCTATCAGAGAAGCTTTGCCAAAAGAAATTTATTTTTCAGAATCGGTTGAACTACAACTGACATAATATTTGTTGATTAATATTGTTGACTAGTAAACTAAATCCAGATTTTACTAAATAACCAAATAAATATGATCGTAGGTAAAGTATAGTACATAATTCAAGTTGTAAGGCAATTACGCACTCATGGAAATACGCACTCGCCGCTACGCGGCATCGTGCGCAACTTTTCCATTCGTGCGTAATATGCTTCTTACATCACTCATTACGTAATATACTACTTATTACAAACATTTTGAAATCAATTTTTTCTGTACATGAAAATGGAGATATCTATTTTAAAATCAACATGTCGGAAACTTTTATCACTCACTTGTAACAAATAATAAATAGAACTGCATATCATATCGTGTCTCTTCACAATCTTTTTGAATTAGCGTTTGATGTCCGTCACGCGGCAGACTTCATTTTTCACTTTATATCATAAAATGTGACATGAATTATGACAGATTACTTACATAAAATAAATTATGTTTTGAGTGCACTTCAACGCTGACGCAATCTTTAACCTTAATACAGAGAACAATCTTGTACACTACACGTAGTTTTATCAAGGGATGTAAATAGTTTTATATGCTAATTAGCAGATAACAAAGTGATTTCCACCAACACAAAATACTTAATGCGTGTTTCACCAACCAAGACGGCTTCATCAGGAGATGATGATCAGTTTTAGTTACTTCCAGATGGTGCCAACTTGCCTAGTGAATAAAATAAAAAAATATAATCTAGTTCCAGATCTCGTTAAAATACATAAATGTGCCAAATTTCAAGTCAAATATCTTAAACCATTCCAGAGTAATCGTGTGGACAAAAAAAGTTACAGAGCGACAGAATTTTTTTTTTGCCCAAACTTAAAATCTCGACGTTTCATGACATTCTAAACCTATTTGAACAATAACAATTTTCAATATTTTTTTGCGTTATACTTTCCAAGTGACAATTTTAGTTTTAAGATATTCTGAAAGCTTATTTCCAAGACTACTTACAAATATAAATGATCTGGAAGGACTTAAAACCCTTATAAGAGTACAGGGGCCTACCTAGAGAAAGACCCACATGGCTCTTTTTAAAACTACTATTAAATTTAATGAATCATCTAAATCTTTACTCGTAGAATATTTGGAGGGTTATAAAACTATATTTGGTTTAAGAAAAGCACTATATTAAAATTTAAAACGCATACACAAATGCATTGAGAAAGCGTTATTTAATGAAGTAAATATAAAACCAAATAAATCTATTGCCACACTCACATCATCCACACAATATATGAGCCGCCATGCATAGTTATAAAATGAACATATGGGGAACACTGAGAGAGAGTATTTGTAAATAAAGTATTGGGAGTCCTAAAATCTTCAACGAGACTAAGTTTACTGTAAAACATGGTTAGATGTTAGATAGTTCTTAAAAATTCGCGCGCCCTCTAAAAACACAAATTAAAAAAAATATATATGGATAATTAATTTTTTTTTCGGTGACTTAAAACCTTCACAGAACCAAAACTTGGAACCTCTCCAATATGGCTGACCCTTATACATTGCTTGGCAGCTAGAAATAATGGCGACTGTAAGCATAAACCCTACTAGTTGTGATAATTCTACTTCTAACGTGTTTTGTCTTAAAATGCCTATTAAATTACCAATTACTCTTTAAGTACGCCAATTTCTTCCTGTAGAAGTATATTTTAAGTCTCACTGGTTTTAATATATTCTTTAAAACTTGTAGGCTATTTTAAAACCTATTCTAAACCTTTTAAGTAATTATCGCAACTACTTTAGGACATATAGGGTTTATGGCGCCTGTAAAACCTAACATAAAAATTCGGTTTGATTTTGCCACATTTGTAGAAAATTATTGGTAGTACCGGTTGCCATGTCGGTCGGTAATGGATATTGCTTGCCCTCTTCCAGACAACCTTGTCTTTGGATTTGGGGGTTGTCTACTATGTGTGTTGTGTTTATTTCATCCACATACACACGGCATCCACAAATACATGAAATGCCAACGAATATTTCTTAATACAGCTTTAAAACTACCTATTTTAAAACCCTATAGTCTGGATAAAGAGAAACCAAATCCTTTTATGATTAAGCCTGACTTATTATATATGTTTCTGCCCATTTCATTAAAACTCTAAAAAAGTTGTATTTATGAAGGTTCGACTCGAAACTTAGTGATGTCAAAGCATATTAGATAGCATTAACAACTACTCCAAGATAATTTTATAAAGCGATTATAAAACCCCAACGTTTCCTAAATTCTTCAATAAAACTCGATCGTCCTAAGTTGGACTTAACAATTAGAGAGTTTTATTGAAATTCTTGAAAGCCTTTTTAAAACTTTCTTTAATACAATACTATCTTTAAGTGCATTTGACATTTATTATATCTGGCATAAATCACTGGTTTATGAGGTGGTCATTATAAAGCACTGATAGAACCTAAATAAACCTAAAAGGAATTTAAATTGTTACTTGGGTCCCACTGGATGTGAAAGTAAAATGTAACCAGAGGATGTCTTTATTTCTAATTGTGCCACAGAAACTGAAAAAATACTAGAACCGTATTTAACAACTAAGCATGAAGTAAATCTTTAATCCTTTAAACTTGGAACACTCCTTGTCGTATAAACATGCCACATTATTCTTAATGCTGAACACTAAATCTCGAACCGCGAGACTGAGGAAGAATATTTCAGGTAAGTGCCTCTATGTTAGTTCACGTAAATTTAATACGATTTTAATGGCCTACTTCTTTTTTACCCTGTACACCTGGGAGGATACAGCAGCCCAATAAACCATCACAAATCCGTAAACAAGTAAGGAATAGGTTATAAGCCAACTAGGATCCAGTGGCGGCAGTTCGCTTTTCTCATGGGGATGCGAAATTCTTTTAAGCATGACAAAATAGGAGCAGTAAACCTACTGCTTTATGACTTTTGGGGATCGGTCAAAGCAATGGCAATCCCGAATCTTAAATTGAGAATATTTCATTAGCATTTCCATCTATACTAATACTAATTATAGTGAGTTTTAAATGAAGATTGAAAGCATGAAATAAATTTGAGATTAATTTTAAATAAATAAATAAACTTTTTAAAAACAACGGTTTTCTTTTAAAACCAAATTGCGCTAAAAAGTAGAAAATAATTTCAACTTTGTAAATAGAAAATGGGCGCTCATGAAATATTACTTCGTCTAATCATTTTGATTTACGTTTACATTTCATGAACGCCCAATGGTTTTCTATTTACAAAGTTGAAAATTATTTTCTACTTTTAATGCAATTTGATTTTAAAAGAAAACCATTGTTTTTAAAAAGATTTTTTTAATTTATTTATTTTTAACTTGTTAGTCTTCGTTACGTAGCTTATCGTATTTGATACCTATGTGAAAGGGGTTACGAAGAAAAAAAGTAAACAGCCATCTTGGGTTTAGAATGACGTCAAGTGGCTTATCGTATTCTACTCAGAAAACCCTTTCATTTGATACCCATGTCAAGGGGGTTGTGAAGAAAATGGTAATCCGCCACCTTAGAGCGTCCGCCATATTGGGTTTAGAATGACGTCACGTAGTTTATCGTATTCTACTCGTCAAACTTTTTGATTAGATACCCATGTCAAGAGGGATATGAAGAAAAGGTAAGCCGCCATCTTGGGACGTCCGCCATACTAGATTTAGAACGATATTAGTTATACTATATTTAGTCGCGTCATGATAGTTTTTTAGCAAAGGACTAATCGGCCTAATTTTTTTTGCAAATTGTTTATTGAGGTCTAAGGAACACTGGTAAAATAAAACAGGCCGCTGGAACTTTTTCTCATTTTTTCATTAATAAACTAACAATTTTAAGCACTAAACAAAATAATTAAATTTGTTAATTTGCTATCTCGGAAATTATTTGAGAAAACCGACTGAAAAATTTACACTCGGGGGTTTTTGATCTCGCTAATTACGATTTTGATTTTGAAGTGAAAATTAGAAAATTCAAAATTTTTTAGAATTAAATTTATATTTTTTTAAGACAATTTTTTTTCAAAACAATTGCTTTTTTTTTCGACGTACCTACATTGTTAAAATGCCTTGCGTTTTAAACACAAGGGGTTTTTGAAATACATCCATACATTTAGAAATATTAATACTCCTATCTTTCTTATATACGCAAAAATATTTGTCAAAATGCTTAAAAAACCGAGAAAATGAATTTTGATTACTGCAAAAAAATATCCAGTACGCCTATGAACTAGTGGCCTTTCAGCATCTAACTCTGACCTTGATCCGTATTCTTACAGCGTCGGTGCCAAGAGCAAAATGAAATGCAACAGGTAAATTGTGGCAGCAGGTGTCAATAGTGTAGTATTTACTGCTGTCAGAATACGCACTGGTCGCTGTTCGTACGGGGTAATATTGAATTACTGGCTTTTTACGTTTTTACCGATGGCGAATTTTACAAAACATTGTGCTTTGTTGTGGTGCGACCGGCAAAAATGCACGTCAGACTCGTATATTTCATCAGCAACGGTTTCCTAATATGCGTCATCCCGGCTGTACATTTAAGCTAAAAAGAGCTCAAGCATGTATTGATAATGGTGGATTGCACTTTGAGCACTTTAATTAAATATGTGCATGTGAGTGTTTTTAATTTTGTTTAGATTTGATAATTATGTACATACTTCTATACAATGCTGTAATAAAAGTGATTAGTGAATAATTTACATTACAAACGTCGAGATTGGAGGGAAAATAATTGAAAAAAAAATTCTGCTGAATTTTTAAATTTAAAAGGTGGCAGTGGTCTTCACATTAAAGCATAAGGACTCGCAAATTAAAATATATGGATGTATTAAAAAGCACCGTGTATACAGATATTTGATTTCTACTAGTGTTACCCACTGTAAAAAGTCGGGGTAAATTCACAATGCATTTACATTAAATATGAATGTAAATTTGATGCACATTTTTACATAATACCTGTAAATATAATAATTTTGGAAAACATAGTGTAAAAATACTGGAATGTGTATTTTTACATACGTATTACAGAAATAAATGTGATTATACTATAAAAATTCACACAATTCCTTAAATTGTACGAAGGCGTAGAGCCACTTTAAATTTTATTTTTACTAATCTCGAAATTTCGACTTTAAATCCGAAATTTCTATATTAATTTCGAAATTTCGACTTTAATCTCGAAATTTCGACAATAATCTCGAAATTCCGACTTTAATCTCGAAATTTCGACTTTAATCTCGAAATTTCAACTTTTTTCTAGAAATTTCAGCTATAATCTTAAAATTTTGAAACATCCCCATTAGTTGCAACCATATATACGCTTTGTTTTCAGTGTGGAACAGAAGAGTGGGTAAATTTTTCAAAAAAAAACGAAAAAATTCCGCTTTCTTTTTTTATTGTCATTTTTTTACAGTCTTAAAGTACATGAAAAAATCTACAATATATAAAAAAAGAATGTGCTCCACGATGCTTTCCACAAAAATGATCAGTAAATCAAAATATTTACAAAAATGCAATTTTTGACCATTTTTTGTAATGTTTCAAAACCGAATTTGGTATACGTATTTATGAACCTTAAAAGAATATTTCCTAAAACTTTGTTAAAAATAACGCATTCAAACCAAAGTGTTTCATGAAAAACGAAAAATCACCAATGGAAGCAATTATCATTTTTGCTTGAGGTTAGGAAAATAATTTAAATAATTCTAACCTCCATAGTTTTATAGACAGTTATTGGAAAAAATATGGAAGCCGACATGTTTTTAAAAAACTAAACCGGAAACGTGAAAATATTTCAATTTATCTGAAAAATCCAAATAAATAGAACTTCTGATCAACTCCGAATGCAAAGATTTTTGCTATAGATTCTCTCTGATGGCTAAAACTTATTAAAAAAAGCAACGTAAATATTCCGGTAATAGAACACTACTTTGAAATGTATTTTATTATAGTTTTTTTCTGACATTTTATATCTATTCTATATTTTGTTATTTTTAATAAAGTTTTAGTTTCACAAATGTATTTTGAATGAGAATAGTGTCTTGCACACTTAATGCATAATGTTTTAACAAATAAAAAAAAAATGTTATTTATTCAAATTCCATTATCCATTATTTAATTTGATTTAAAGATTATTTAACGCCGGTGGAAAATCCTATAGATATAAAATTTCTTTAATCTTTAATATTCTTACTACATAATAGCATATTAATATTGACACTAAAAAGCAAAGCACGAAGAGCAAAGAAAGCCTTTAAAAAGAACATTTTAATTTTGAGTAATTTAATTTAGGCGCACGAATAAACACACGAGGCTAATGACCAATGCCAAAAAAGATTATATATTATTTAGTCAAGATTAGAAATTTTTTTTTCAACTTTGAAAACCTATAACTTATTTAAGGAAAGATTTTTAGATAATGGTAAATCGAGTTAAATCGCCATTACTTCCTTTTTTTCCATTTTTTGGCATACCTTTATGATTCACACCATGTATTGTTAAAGTTATGTATGGGTTATTGGACAAAGAATAAATGAAGTACTATATATTTCATTTAATGTTATATACTAAAGTCGAAATTTCGAGATCAAAGTTGAAATTTTAAGATTAATGTCGAAATTTCGAGATTAATAAATATAAAATTTAAAGTGTAGTCAATACAAAAATTAATAACTTGATAAAAAGTGTAAAACAACCTAGCTTATTATCACAAAATTGTCCCAAGACATTTAAAATATTTGACAACAAAAAAAAAACAGTCAATAGAATTGGATTTTTCAGGTCCTCAATTAATGGCTGTTTTGAAATTGAAAGAATTCGTATAGGGAATAAAAACACTGATTTTTACTTCCACATCCAGTGGAAGTATAGTAACGACAAAAAAATTTTTAAAAATTTTTATTGTTCAAATAGGCTTAGAATGTCATGAAACGTCGAGATTTTAAGTTTGAGCGAAAAAAAATTTCTGTCTGTGTAACTTTTTTTTGTGCGCACGTTTACTCTGGAACCGTTTGAGATATTGACTTGAAATTTGGTACTTTAACGAGATCTAGAACTAGATTATATTTTAATCTTGTTTCGTCGAAGGGTTGGGGGGTAAATTGGGGTAAATTTGGGGTAAATAGGTAAATCAAGTAGGTAAGAGTCCATAAAATTGGTATTCAGTATGTACAAGAGAAGCTAAAGTCTCAAAAAAATTATTAAAGGGGATGAAAAAAAAATGTGATTTAGTGTGTGTATAAGAACCAGAAACCTCAAAATATTTTTTTACTTCATCCACCCCCACTACCACCCCCTATCACCACCCCCACCCCACTACCGATGTGGGGTATCGTTTTATGGGTTTTGGGGTAGAGGATTTCAAATTTTATATTATTAAAGTTCCATAAACAATTATTTTCACATACAAATTTTTTTTTTGTGAGTGACTTGGATAGAAAATCTGGATGTGGAAGTAGTGATTCCTTGGGCAGCGGTTTTTAATAGGTTTTTAACATGGTTTCTAAACTGTTTGAAGCTGCTTAAATCCTTCAGACCCTGAGGTAGGTGACTGTAAAGCTTGATAGAAGTTGTATATGGTCCCCTGCCCACCTGAACCAACCTACTCGGAACATATAAGTCATTATCGGCACGCGTAGTGTATTTTTTTATGTCACTACATTTAGGTATTTGATCAATATTTTTCCTGACATAACACACACATTCTAAAATATATAATGAGTAAACCGCAAGGATTCCATGTTGTTTGAAATAGGGCCTAGAGGAAGTCAAGTTGAAACATACTCCTCATTATTCTCTTTTGTAATAAAAACACTTTCTCTATCCCAGAGCAGTTACCCCAGCATAGAATACCATAAGAGAGAATCGAATTTATTTGCCCATAGTAAAAAGATTTAATTGTCTCGATATTTACTACACCATTTATAAAGCATTTCTTCCTGGAACTCTTTTTTTCAATTTTGGCATACCTTTATGATTCACATTATGTATTGTTAAAGTTATGTATGGGTTATTGGACAAAGAACAAATGAAGTACTATATATTTCATTTAATGTTATATATTAAAGTCGAAATTTCGAGATTAAAGTTGAAATTTCAAGTCTAAAGTTGAAATATCGTGATTAAAGTTGAAATTTCGAGTTTAAAGTCGAAATTTCGAGATTAAAGTTGAAATTTTAAGTTTAATCTCGAAATTTCGAGATTAATAAATATAAAATTTAAAATGGCCCTTCTACGCCTTCGTAAAATTGACAGCTAATTTTACATTAAATAATCATGCTATTTTACAGTACTTCTCCACTTTACTTGTAACTTTACAACCCATTTTAACTACCGGAATTTTGTAGTATTCCTTTTTACGGTGTGTATTGACTGCGTAATTTATAAAGCATGAAACCCGCAAACCAATAAATAATCACGTAATAACCGCTCTCTCCACAAACATTGGTCTTTTATTTAATATACTTAATACGTTACTACAATTTGCCCTTCATAGAGTTTATATAGTAATAGTCGGAGAGCAGCCAATCTGTAGGAAGCATTTTAAAAGTAGTCTATACAACTCGCGAACACCCACCTAAAAAACAGATGATATTATGTAAAATGACCTTCTGGATTTGATTTTTGAGTTCGCCCATTAATTTGAGATTGCCAAATCGGTCAATTCGCAAATTTTTTGAAAAATTTTAAAATTATGTGTTAATTTTTGTTTTGCACATAACACATCATATCTTTTTTATTTTAATTCCGATTTTGACCAATATTTTACACATTATCCCTCCAATAATCTTGGACAGGCTGACGGCAAAGAATATAGTGTAACTAATAATATAGTGCCTAAAAAAAATATAATTACCCTCTATTGTCGCGGTTTTTTAAAATTTGCGTTGAAAAATACCCGATCGAGGTAACTTTTTTATTTTTAAAGAGAGAGTTATAGTATAAACGAGAAAAATGTTCCATATACTTTAAACAAACTTTTTTATAAAGATATTTTTTGGAAATTCGGCTCATGTAACGAGATGACGCTGTTGGAAGCGGCCGCGCAACTCGTCCGCATTAATTTAAAGCATAACTTCTGTTAACGTCGCCCATCTGTGGTGTCGTTTAAGCGATCAAGTGAGTCTACGGATTATTTAGTTTCTATTTGCAATTAAATGTTATAAAATTATGTAGATAATCTCGAAACATACACATTAAAAAATATATTTTCATTAATTATAACAGCAAGTGGGTACTAAAGATTACATTTTCCTTCGCATAAACAACTTATGTTACATTGCGCGTTTGCTTTGCTACACTTGCAGTTTGTAGTACAGCTATATAATTTACATTTACAAAATGGAGTTAACTCAATAAAATTGGGTTTTGGGCTTTTTGAAATCATCTTTGGAAATAAGATTTCCTCCTTTAGGTACCATCCAAAATCTAAAACATTTGGAATTCTGGGCTTAATTTGGTAGGCTGTCTTGTAAATAGCACATTGCAGAAATGCCCTTTTTACTTGTATTCTCTGTACTAGGATTTACAATTTCTGATTTTCTTTTATAAGCAGTTCGGGTATACGATCTTCTACATTGTGCATGGTAAACTGGATTTAGTGATAAAAATAAATTTTTCTGTTCTAAATATTGTTTTAGAGCCACAGAAATGTCATCGGATTTTGCATTTGATCGGTACATTTCTAAAGCCGTAAATATCGCTCGCAGACAAAAAATTTTCATACCATTGTGTTAGTGAACGAATTCTGAACAACTTTCAAAATTTCCGTCTGTCTGTCCGTCCGTCACGTTTCTTGTAAGCACGATAACTGAAGAAAGAAAATTCCGATTGTACTGAAATTTGGACAGTAAATTAGTGTTAGCTTGAACAAAATCGATCGACAAATAAAAATGTTATTACTTAATGATTTAAATTTGATAAATTAACTCCTATATAAAAAAGTCTATTTGACAGTCACATTTTGTCACTTTGACGGCGATAAAAAAAGGTGCATCGTTTCTTATCACGATAAAAATACCTGTTCCTCAAAAGCAGAGTATATCTAGTAGTCGCACGTCATTTTAAAATCTGTACTGTCGGCTATAATTTTTAAGTCTTGTGGAAATTATACTGTACGATATGAGTCGTTTTGAGAAAATTATAATTATTTTTAATTGTTGTTCGTTCACATATTCTGTCGTTAATTTATCTTGCCAAAAATCACTCGAGCTTTTCTTTTATGGATAAATTTCTTTTTAACTCAATATTTTGTCAATCAGTAATTTTGCTCGAAAAACTGACATTTGACAAAATCGCTCGATCTCCGGTCTCGCGATTTTTTCATGTCAGTTTTTCTCATAAAAGCACTGATTGGCAAAATTATTTCGTTACAAAGAGAAATTTATCCGATAAAAAAAAGCTCTTGTGATTTTACTGTTGAAAAAATTTTTTTTTAATTTTTATGTTTTTGTAATTGAATAGAAATCCGGTTGAAATATTTCATTGTAATATTTCTAATTATTTATATATTTTACAAATATACATTTCATAATGTAATATACAACCGTGAAAATATGATTTTATAGCTCGTGTCTTATAATGTAAAAATTTACATTCTTCTACGTGTAAGGTGGTGGTGTAGTTCTTTTGACTCGGAATCGAAACCCAAATGGGGTTTGGTATAGTTTTTTTACCAAGTCTTTTACCAACTGAGATCGTACTATAAAATTAAAAATGTCTAAAAGTAACATTATTTACAAAAAACTGCGAAAAGTATCCTATTGAATGTATAACAATTATATAAAAATCCAGTTAACAGGCGAAGAGTACGTTTTTAGCTTGTTTCCTTTGATTTCCTATCCGAGTAATTATAATTTATTATGCCAAACTATGTGTTTATAACACACTAAATATAAGGACTGAGACAAACAGCACTTTCAACTTAACATAAATGGATACTGGAAAATAATAATCACCCGGCACGTGTCTGCGTCTAGCTCTAGATGCTATTGCGGCCGATTCATAGTAGCGCGCATTCGTTCGGACGCTGAAACAATTAATGAATATTTCGATAAGGGAGCAAAATTTCAAAAAAAACTTCTTATAAAAGATTTTATTTAGTTCATTCGGAACATTTTCTTCGATTATAGTAGGCACCTAACTTTAAAAATAAAAAAGATACCTCGATCGGACATTTTACTCTGCAAATTTTAAAGATTTTGCGTCAAAGAAAAGTTGTTATTTTTTTTTTGCCAACTAATTATTTTTTAGGTAAAGTTTTTTACTTTCAACATATCAAAGAATAGTTAGAGAATATTATGTAAAAAAATTAAAAAATTCTGAAGTAAAATAAAAAATATATGACGTGTTATATGAAAAACAAAAAATAACACATAATTTTTATTTTTTTTAGAAAATTGCCAATTTGGTCATTTTGGCAATCTCAGATCAATGGGCGAATTCAAAAATCAAGTTTAGCGGGTTATTTTACATCAGATTACCCATTTTTTAGGTGGGTGTTCGCGAGTTGTATAGAGGGTGTCGAATTCAGAGGGTCTGGTCTTCCACTATAAGTAATAAACTGTTTACCAGCCTTAATTTTCTTTCAATAAACTGAAATATCCATCAAAAACACTCGTGTAGGCAGTATTTTATATTCGCTTACGTATCAACTTTTATTTTCTCTTATTGAGTTTATTAAGTTGATTGAGACGGGGTTTCCTACAAACACTTAGTGTGGAAGGAGAGCCGCCGACAATTTGAAACACTTGTTCGCAATATAAGCCAAATAATTTACTTAGAATTCTCCGGATTCCGACCGTGAACTTAAATCTGCTCTAGACGAATTTATTCCGGAAACGGAAATCGTATGTTATTTGGCTGGAGCTTTCACTGTTGCTAGAATCACTGACTATGTTTTTCAGTGTAAAAACATCCGTTCTCAAGGATTTGTTTTTAGGAAAAATTATAAATCGATATATAATGGTAATAGTTTGTATTCTTACCATTAAAAGTTTCTTGCCCAGTAACTCGTAAATATTGAAATATGATTAATTACTTTCATTTATTAAGTCTAATAATAATAATAATTAAAAAATGTGATGGAGGACGATAATATTTCGCATATAGTTAAGACAACCGTGAAAAAAGAAATATATAAAAAACCGCTGCCCAAGGAATCACTACTTCCACATCCAGATTTTCTATCCAAGTCTCTCACAACGAAAAAAAATTATATGTTGAAATAATTGTTTATGGAACTTTAATAATATAATATTTGAAATCCTCTACCCCAAAAACCCATAAACGATACCCCACATCGGTAGTGGGGTGGGGGTGGTGATAGGGGGTAGTGAAGTAAAAAAATATTTTGAGGTTTTTGGTTCTTGTACACAGTACACACACTAAATCATAATCTATTCTCATCCCCTTTAATAATGGCTTCTCTTGTATATACTAAATACCAATTTTATGGAATCTTACCTGCTTCATTTACCTATTTACCCCCATTTACCCCAATTTATCCCCCAACCCTTCAACGGAACAAGATGAAAATATAATCTAGTTCCAGATCTCGTTAAAATACATACGTGTACCAAATTTCAAGTCAATATCTTAAACGGTTCCAGAGTAAACGTGCGCACAAAAAAAAATACAGACAGACAGACCGACAGACAGAAATTTTTTCTCACTCAAACTTAAAATCTCCACGTTTCATCACATTCTAAGCCTATTTGAACAATAAAAATTTTTTAATTTTTTTTTTGTCGTTACTATACCTCCACTGGACGTGGAAGTAATATGCAGGGCGGTCACCTTAGAAACATAATGAAAAAAACCGCTGCCCAAGGAATCACTACTTCCACATCCACATTTTTTATCTAAGTCACTCAAAACGAAAAAATTTTGTATGTGGAAATAATTGTTTATGGGACTTTAATAATATAATATTTGAAATCCTCTACCCCAAAAACCCATAAAACGATACCCCACATCGGTAGCGGGGTGGGGGTGGTGATAGGGGGTGGTAGAGGGGGTGGATGAAGTAAAAAAACGTTTTGAGGTGTCTGGTTCTTGTACACACACTAAATCACATTTTTTTTCATCCCCTTTAATAATGGGGTTGGGGTGGTAATGGGGGTGGCTAATGCCAAATTTTTTTTTGAGACCTTAGCTTCTCTTGTATATACTAAATACCAATTTTATGGACTCTTACCTGCTTGATTTATCTATTTTCCCCAAATTTACCCCAATTTACCCCCCAACCCTTCGACGGAACAAGATGAAAATATACTACAGTTCTAGATCTCGTTAAAGTACATACGGAGTGACCCATTTAAAAGCGGGGCACCTCTCTAAAATGTTTATTTACTGTGCGATTTGAATCAAATTTTACTCAAGTATAGAACAAATTAGGATCTAATTATGACCAGAAAAACATTCACCTTTTACAAATGCAAAGCCACCTGCGGTACCAAAATATGCGGAAAAAATCAAGACATCATATTAGGCATTTTTTATCGCAAAATTTTGTTAATGAAACTTGTTCAGAATTGTCCAAAAACCTTAAGTCCAAAATTTAATCAAAATAAAAAAATAAAAAAATTGAAATTATAAAAATTTAAAAAAATCATTATTTAAAAAAACTGCAAATTACTTGACAACTACCTGGGAGCTTCTTTTTAATTCCAAACAGAATTGTCATAGTACAGTTTTATAAACAAAAAATCTCATTAAAATTATATTTTCGGACTTGGACATTATTTTAATAAAAATTTTAATATTTTCTTATTTATATTAAATTTTGGACTTAAGGTTTTTGGACAATTCCAAATAAGTTTCATTAACAAAATTTTCCAATAAAAAAATGCCTGATATGATTTTTTTATTTTTTCCGCATACTTTGGTACCGCTGGTGGCTTTGCATTTGTAGGAGGCAAATGTTTTTCTGGTCATAATTAGATCCTAATTTGTTCTATACCTGAGTAAAATTTGATTCAAATCGCACAATAAATAAAAATTTTAGAGAAGTGCCCCGCTTTTAAATGGGTCACTCTGTATGTGTACCAAATTTGAAGTCAATATCTCAAACGGTTCCAGAGTAAACGTGCGCACAAAAAAGTTACAGACAGACAGACAGACCGACAGACAGAAATTTTTTTTTCGCTCAAACTTAAAATCTCGACGTTTCGTGACATTCTAAGCCTATTTGAGCAATAAAATTTTTTTTAAATTTTTTTTTCGTTACTATACTTCCACTGGATGTGGAAGTAAAATATGGCAGAGGACGGTAATATATCGCAAGCAGTTAACGCAATTGTCAAGGAAGAAAAATATGAAAAACATACCAGGTGATCACCCTAATAAAATAATTATAAAAAATGTGAGGGATGACGATAATATTTGGCATGTAGTCAAGTAAATTCTGCAGGGTGGCTACCCTAAAAATAAATAATGACAAAAATATGACGATGGGAAATAATATTTAGCATGTAATTAACACAACTTTTAGTGAAAAGTATACAGGGTGGTCACTCTAGGAAGTGGAAAATGATATTTTAAATGTGATGTCACTATTTCCAGAAAAAACCTGATATACTTTTATTTAAAAAATATATACAGGGTAGTCGTCATATGGAAAAGATAATGAATAAATGAAAGGTGCTGAATAAAGAGGGAAGTTTTGCGTAAATACTTTTACAGATTTTTTAAATCATCACTTCAATAGTATATTGTGTATTTTGGTGTGAAAGCAATACATTCCTGGACGACGATGCAAATTGTTGGCCGAGGCGCTAGCCGAGGCCAACAAGCGTCGAAGTTCGGGAATGTGCTTTCACACCGAAGTACACATACTATTTTTTCTGAAATCACAATGAATATTATTATAACTTAAAGAATTTGTATTAATGCATAACATTTCTTCAGTACAATCTAACTGCTTACTAATAAATGCAATTTTAATGTGAGTTGGTTTGTCTACGTGTATTTATTTACTGTCTAAAATATACATAAAAAACCGTACGGGAATGTTACTTTCCCGGCCTAGGCCGGGAAAGTAACATTCCCGTACGGTTTTGTTGATCGTTGCTTGGCAACGGATCTTTTCAGGTCTGTTTTCTGATAGTTTCTTAGCAACGGACTAAAATACTGGAATTGTGCATTTTTCGATCTGAAATCGCGCCGAAAATGTAGACATTGCCGATCGATTTCAGAAAAAATAAGTTTTTTAGAAGCCTAGTCCTAGTTTTTTTAAATGGAACACGAACACCCTGTAAATTATTTCGTTATTCGATCACAGCATAAATTAGCTATCCAACGATATATCATATATCATATTTATCTCTAGAAGAAGTGGTTAATTTTCGAAAAAATTTAATATATTTCTGAGGAGGCCATGGTAAACCATTAAATATAAGAAGTGTTGCTGTTGCTAATAGTTTTCCATGGCCTCACAAATGTATTAAATTTTTCGAAAATAACCACTTTTTCTAGAGATAAATATGATATATCGTTGGATAGCTAATTTAAGGTGTGATCAGATAATGAAATAATTTACAGGGTGTTCCATTAAAAAAAAACCGTTCCAATAAAAAAAAAAACACAACAATTTATGTCTATATCTCGAAAACTGAGGCATGCATAATTTTCTTCTTATCAGCAGCAGATTCTACTCAAAAAAGTGCCTTAAGAATGTGTTACTCGATTTTCGATTCGACACTTGGTAATTGAGATATAGAGGTCAACCAAAAATGCCAATTTTCCAAAAACGCTCTGCAGCTCGGTAGTCGAATGATATAGACGATCACGGTTTACGCCACTGTCGAAAATCGATCGAGGTTTTTGTCTATCTGCCATTGTTTTAGAGAAAACATCCAATCCCATCTAATTTGGACCACCCTGCACTGTCATAGGAAATAAGGACCTTAAATTATCTTGCAAAATATTTATCCTTGATTTTTCATGTTATATAGTAGGGGAAAATGTCAAATTACTAGAGCCTAAATGATACATCCTAGAAGAAAATTGTTTTTGTAGAAAATATTGCTTAGAATAAAATAATAACAGTGTTAGTAAGGTCTAATATATTGAACGCCATTTTTTCAAGATATCGGTCAAACTCAGAGTGTGAAATGGGTGTAAAGTTAACATGATTATTAAGGACGTTTTCATTTGTTTCTGCTCATTTGATCTTGAAATACTATTTGATTACTTCCTTAATGACATATCCGTTGGCACAAATTCACGATTATAGTCTTATCAGAGAATTGATTCATATTCGCATAACCCGTGATTGACTGACTAATAAAAAATCGTCCATTTATTTTCTGATTAGGCCGAAATTAATAGCGAACTGTCCGGATTGAAATGCGTATCCGGAGATAAACATGCTGGTTAATGTATCGTTTTCGCTCCATCTGGCCATTTAATGAACGTTTATCTGACTTTTTATTAATCTCTTGATAAAACGGCCAAACTTTCATCCACTTCACTGGCTTTGAATCTGTTTCAAGCATACCAACAAACTTGTGCACCGAGAACTTTTATGACCAAGTTTAATTGCATATAAATTCATTTTCCTAACACCGCACTAACTGAGAAAGTTACATAGCCTTTTACATACAGGATTGGGTAGACGAATATTTGCTATGACTATGGTAATATACTTTTTGTGTATGGTTATGGTAATTTTTATTAACAAATTAGTGGTCGAGATCTATTTTTGAACAGTCCTTGATTGGTCCCGGCCAAACAGTTGTCTAATATCGCCTTTCATCGATATTACAGATGGTGTACCTTGGGGATCAATATTGGATCCGTTACTCTTCATACTTTATACCGCAGATTTGTATTTTTAAGTCACTCTAATAGCCATTTTCATACCCAGATATAAATACTAAACAGGTTGACAATTTTAAGTGGACCACCTGGACCACCTCAAATATCTCCGTTGTTATCGTATATTAAGTGGGGAAACATTTTTCATAAAAAAATTGTCAGCATTTTAAGTGATCATCCCATGATTGAAACAAAACCCTTGACCATGGCGTCCTTAACAAGTAATCGACAAAAAAATCACAATCAGTAATGATTTATTTACACTTGTTACTACATTTTGAAAAAAATGTAGTATAGGTTTTACATTTTTCCAGTGGACCATCGAAATCCGAAAAAAACGTCGGATCGAAATGAAAGTCATATCTATCGACTCGAGAGGCAATTTAGAAAATTCCGTCCGTCGGTCAGTCGGTCTGTCTGTCACGCTCAGCCCCCCTTTTCGGATTTCGATGGAACTTGGGTGCTTAATAGGAGGCCTTTAGAAAACCTTAACGCTGGAAGCTCGGCTCCGTTCGGAAACCGGAAGTACCCGATATAGACGTTTCAAGTTTTTCGGGAAAAATTGAATAACTCGGTAACGGGCGGTCGGATCGAGATATTTCAAAAAAGAGATGGTGCCGCTGGCAACGATCTATAGATAAGTATACCGGAGACAATGTCGAAAAACAAATGGAAATTGATTTTTTTTGCAAAAAACTGGTTTTCTCGAAATCGGGCTAGGAAGCACGATAACTGTCCAGGATATTGATCGATTTCGATGAGACTTGGTGGGATCGAAGGTACACGGCCACAAATGAAGCCTATGGCTGGCGGCCCGAATCCGTTGACCGCAAGTATTTTTTCCAAGGCCGAGTATTATTTTCGATAGATATTGATAACTCCCGAACCGAAGGTCCGATTTTGATTTTCAAAAATGGCGATTGTAGAGCTCGATTAAGTCCATTAGGTGACGTTTGTGAGAAGTTTGACAAAACAAAAGCGAATCTACAAATCTTGGAAAACTTAATTTTTTTGATAGATTCTACAAATACCCAACAGTTTCCTAATAAAAATCGAAAATTAAGTATTCCGTCCATCAATCTCTATAACCGATATAAAGCACGGACCTTTTTGGATAAAAAAATCTGAAATAGAGATTTTCGAAAAATTAAAAATAAACAAGTTATTTACCACAATATAACCGATGCCCTTTCTGTATTACTTTAGTCAATGCAAAAAGAAAAAAAAAGGTACTGAGTCATCCCAACAGGTATAAAAAGCATATCAAAATGTAGTTTTTAGCTTGTTAATATTTTAAAACAACACAACTTACACATCAATACTGTTAAATCATCATTACTAGTTTTTGGTAACCAATGTTTTATCATGGTTGAAAATAGAAATAATATCCCTTTCAATAACCGCCAAAAATCTTTTCCCCTATTTAGTAATTGAGTCTTCGCCTAGTGAATATTGTATATAATATATTAAGTATTAAGGTCAGTAAATGTTCTTTACTGGTTGAGGATATGAAACTAGTAAAACACTTAATGACCGCAGTGCTTATGACGTTTTTTGCACGCTCAAATATTGAAGAAATTTAATTAAAACTGAAAAACTTAATATTTTAAAAACATATAAAACAAATAGCCCAGTCAACGAATGAGTTGTAGAGGATATGGAGGAGGGGAGAATTTTCCTCTTGAGAAATGTGTTGGGGGTAGTAAGGAAGTAAACATACTAAAAGTCCCCGTCCCTAGCCCTGTCGCTACAGAGAGGGGGGGGGGGGAGTGGTGGAAAGGTCCCTTTTTCGATTCTTCGCTTATAACTCGGAAACCATGCGTCGTACCGGGAAAATTTTTCTATGCAAAATTAAATTATATTAAATTTCTTACAAGTTCAAACCAATCTTTACTCCACCCACCAAATACAGCAGCTAGCGCTGAAAGAAATTCTGTTCTTGCATGCTTTTACTGACTGCTATTCAACATCTGCAACATTCCGAGAGAGTAAACTTGGTTTTATAAAACATTACATCATTTGTAGCAAGCGAATGTTTTTCTGTCCATAAATACATCCTAGTTGTTCTATACTTGAGTAGAATTTGATTCAGATCGGAAACAAAATATTCATTTTCATTTTAAGTGAATCATACTGTATATACAGTATCGGAAAGCGTTTGATTTGGTGCGGCAATAAGAGCAAGCGAGAGCGAAGCAAGCAATGATGTACATTAAGGGGCGTGTCTGCTTTGCCTCTGCTAGGGTACTGGTAGACGCCTTTATTGTGGGCGGTCGGTTAAGACGTTGAAACTATGCAATCCTTAAAGTAAAACTTTCCGATACTGTATAAGGAAATGTATAGATTTCGACAAAATATTACGTTAGTAAATACATCGAGTGTGTATGTGATTTATTAGCAAATCACGGTAAACCGTTTTGATAGAAAAATCTCAGATACATAATTTATTTATTTATTAATTATCGATTTTCGCTAGCGAATATCTCGAAAACTATAACACATGGGAAGAAAATGAATATAGACATTCTTGTGGGAAATTTAATTTAATTTGAAGTACTTTTTGTCAAATCTCACCAAAATGAACTCAAGCAGTTTCTAGGCAACACGTTTTCATGCTGAATTTTGAAAAAAAAAACACCATTAAAAGTAAACAGTATACGCGGAAAATGTTTTTAGAATTCTGTTAGATCAGAAAATACGAATTGAATGGGGAGTAAAAAATGATCTCTCTGAATACACCTCGAACATTGATAAATACTCAAAATTTTGTTGTAGAGAATGCTAGTTCAATAATTTCAAATTTATTTTTTGATAATGTCCCAATTACGATTTGGCACTGCAAATAACTGCTTGATAAATATAATAATAGAGAAAAACACACCAAATATCTACATCAAATTTTACAAATTGCCCTTTTAATAATTGTGTTTTTAATAAATAGTTTTGAATAAATAAATTAAAAAAATTGCAACAGATTTTCTATGTGAATGCCCCTCGAACGTCTATAAATAGCTCATAATTTTATCACTTCCTCAAACACGTTGCTTTTACTATGGCGTCGGGATATTACCAAGCAACATGCTTTTGGAAACTGTGATAAAATTATTTGTGTTATCAACGTCCTTGGGACATTATAGCTGATAAGTCGCATAGAATTTTCCTTCTCAAAATTTGATTTTTCCTCAGCTATAATGTTTTTTTTTTAGGTGACCCTGAAAAGGGGTGCCATACACCCCCTATAAATTAGCAAGCTCCCTCATAATATACAAACTTGTCTGTAATGCATTTACTATTAAATTGCCAAAAAGGAACGAAATCTGATTCATATGAATCAGATATATATTAATAATTGTGTTTTTAATAAATAGTTTTGAATAAATAAATTTAAAAAATTGCAACAGATTTTCTATGTGAATGCCCCTCGAACGTCTATAAATAGCTCATAATTTTATCACTTCCTCAAACACGTTGCTTTTACTATGGCGTCGGGATATTACCAAGCAACATGCTTTTGGAAACTGTGATAAAATTATTTGTGTTATCAACGTCCTTGGGACATTATAGCTGATAAGTCGCATAGAATTTTCCTTCTCAAAATTTGATTTTTCCTCAGCTATAATGTTTTTTTTTTTTAGGTGACCCTGAAAAGGTGCCATACACCCCCTATAAATTAGCAAACTCCCTCATAATATACAAACTTGTCTGTAATGCATTTACTATTAAATTGCCAAAAAGGAACGAAATCTGATTCATATGAATCAGATATATTTCCAAAGTTAAAACCACTAGTCACTGTAGGTACTCTAAAGAATTTGTTGTTATACTGTCGAGTCATTTAAGTATATAACACATAGTACATGTCTTATGATGCATTGTGGCATTCCAATATCAACTCGATGTTGGTCAGGCTTTGTACTATTTTTTTTTAATAGATAATAGAAATTAAAGATTTTATTCAATCTAAAAATTTCGCTTTCATTAGTGTGAAAAGTTTAGATACTACTGCAAAAAATCGAGCGACTGGCTAGCTCGTATCAAAATTAACTAGTAGATTTGAAAATCAGTGACTAAGTATAACATTTTTCTGTTTTCTGTGTGTTCCTGTATACCAATTAAGTCGCTACTTTCAGCAACCGACAAGTAGTCCCTTTATATGCTTCGATTTATTGATTATATGTCGTACAAGCCTCTTCATAATAATTGGGAATGATCGTTATCGGTTTAGTTACAAAATATTTGCATTTTTTGTGGTCGTAATTCTTACAGTAAATATTTGTCTTCGATAAATTCGTTTTGGTTATTGTAGGATAACTATCGTCGGTATTTCAATTGCTTGTGGGATACGTTCCTGTCCTTGCCCGAGCTCTCATAATCACACGTCCAGGAATTCAGCGTATGAAGTGCTGTTGTTTTGGATAGTCGCCGCAATATCACACATCTATATAATAGCTTTATAACAGAGTAACGACAGTCTACATACGGACCTGGTTATAGCCTGCCGTACTCGACATTCTAATTACGTTAATACCGCCATGTCTTGAGTAGTTTGGAGTTGAAACTCAATTGAACAACCCAGTGGCGGCTGGTGGTTGTCGTTAATAGGCGGCCATGCGGTGGGGGTAGTTGGGACTCAGACGGTCGAAGGACGGGCAAAAAAAATTTAACCGCCCATACTGAAGTCGGTTAAAAATACGATTGAATTCGTTGTTCGTCCATTTTTACACCGATCTCAATATCGATATTATAGTCTGAGAAAGAGTGGACGGTAGAACAAAAAATGAACGGTATTTTAATCGAAGGAACTAGCAGATAGAGTACCTGAAGCAGCACCGTCGTTGACTACTTCCTACCACAGACCTATATTTAAGATTATGATGGTTTTGCCGCTTATAAGAGATTAATTGTCCAGATCTCTTGAATCCCACAATCATTCATATGTGGCGAGTGTACGAAGTTATCGCCTTGATATCTTATACTTTGTTAGACTGCTGCAAAAAAAACACTTAATAGATAGTAAGGAGACCTTCAGCACGATCGGGCACGATATAGTGTCGTCCCGCTGGGTATTTTGGAATATTATCTATATTATTGTATATTGTTTTTTAAAAAATGATTCAATGCTCTCTTTAGTTAAAACTCTGATATAATTTTTAAATTCTTACCTCAATATTATGGACTGTATAACTATTTAAAAAACAATCTTTAGACCACCATACTGAAGCTGAATGAAAATGATTTATAGTTATAAATGAAATATATTTATAAAAAAATCGGCAGCTACTTAAAGCAGCTGGAACCACCCAACCCAGTAAATCTTTGAAGCCGAAAAGGGCACTAAAACATATGAACGATCTCATTTAATTATGTTTTTTTATTTATTTTTAAAAACCATTAAATTCTTTGTGGACAGCTTCTCAGCCTACTGTGGCCTGTCAAACTGACAGCTGTCAAATTATTGGTCGCTAAACTTTGTTAGTTCTAAATCTGTCAAATTGACAGCTGTCAAAAATTCTGGTTCTAAACTTTGCTGGGGGATTTTATTTTTTGACAGTTGTCGAAAATTTTTAGGTTGGTATTGCACTTGGTTTGGTTTTTAGGTTATGTTAATGTTGTTTAGATTGTGATTGCCGGAAATTTTTTCGGCGTTGTGCCGGAAATGGAAACAAGTTTCTCAGACTTTTAACGTCACTGTCACTTTTAATAGTTTTGGACAAAAAACTTACTTTGGATCCAGTTAAGGACCGTCCGTAACCACACGGGCTCCTTATGGGTTGTATACGCCTTACACAGCTATGACTAACTTTAAATGCATTTTTCGCGAAATCTCACAACTAGTATGACGTCTTCAGAGAAAACTCGTGTATAATCTGCACGCTTTAACACACTAGTCTACCGAACGCTAGGTTAAACTATAAAATATATCTTACACAAGAAGCGTGACTGATTTTGTTTTTTAATTTTGTTCACGGAAACCAAATCGACAGGTGCAAGTGTGATATATCGTTGAAATCGGAATTTTTACTGATTTTCAATGGTCCGATTATAAATTGTAAGTAATCATAAAATAAACAACTCGTTGTGCCAAAACGGCACTAAACGTAATCCGATCTCAGCCAAAACCTTTTCAGATCTTCTTGGGCACTATCGTGCTAACATACGTACACACACACATACATACATACAGACATTTTTCAAAAACCACTTTTTTGGGTTCCTGGGACCTCAAAACGTAAAGATTTGATATCTCAATTTTCGATTTTGGACTAATATTAGTAACCTCCCACAATTTTATTGTGGGGATTTTAAAATAATAAAATAAATAATGTGTATATAGTACCTGAATTGAGAGAATTTTTTTTTGCGTGTATCGTCCCATACTACAAGAAATCAACAATTGATTTATATTGGTCACCGGTCACCGCAACACAACACAACGTATAGTCAACATTAATGACACATCGTGCACGACAAAGCATTAATATAATACCTTAAGACATAGATTTTTTTAACATTACCTTCGAACAGCTAAAAAGATTATACAAACAAAACTTAGACCTTTAAATGTAGCCTTATCTGTTTTTATTTTCATTTGAAAATACTATCAATAAAACATATGCATTAGAGCATTCCCTTTTAAAATTGAAGGACCATTTTATATTCCTATCAAATCAGTACGGCAATCGGCAAATCGTGTAAGGGTACATTTGAGCGAAAATTGCAAATATTCGATGGAATATGTTTGGGAAATATTTCCTGAAAGCTCTCATGCGTCGACATTTGATTAGCTTTGTCGCTGCAGAGCCTGCAGTCCAATTTGCTTATTACTAATTCCGAAAATGCAATTTCGTGCTTGGAACGCAGATAAATGGGACAGTATTATCATAAATGGAGCAAAGTAACTGTAGTTGTTTAGTTTTATTACCATATTTCATTTTAGTTAGACCAGGAAATTCAATGCAAATAAACTAGTTGCTTGTTCTTAATTAAATTAAACACTGCTTCTAGATGTATCAAACAATATACCGGGTGGAGCATTAATAATAGGCCATAGTTCTAGGGTAGATTCTTTGGACCATAATATGAGGATATAACCAAACATGCTTTATAGACCGGCGGTACATGATCAGTCAGGTGCAACGTTTTTAAAATGCATGCCAATCATATATATTAATGTAATTACCATGAACATGCCAAAAGCGCGAATTTTAGACAGTCGTCACGTGCAGAAGGGTGTGCAAGTCGATTTTCCGTTTGCATGGAAAATCGACTGTGAACGATTTTAAAATGGATGTCAATAGTGCCAAAGGAAAAGCCGTGAAAATTGGCATGCAATTTCCGCGCGCACACAAATTTTGGTGCTCACATTAAATCGTAAAATTTTTTGGTATCTCCGAACGAAGTTAAAATGCATGCCAGCATGTTTTACGATAAATTTGCACTGTCAAACGACGATTTACCGACTGGCATGCAGTTTTATAATGCAGAACGTTATAAAAAATTATTCCTAAAAATGCAAAAATTCAGATCTCCCCGAACGACTTTAAAACGTTAATCAGTTTTATGAATAATTTGCACTTCCAAACGTCGATTTACCGATTACCGTGCAGTTTTCTAGTGTAGAACGTTATTAAAAGTTATTCCTAAAAATGCAAAAAATTCAGGTATCTCCGAACGATTTTAAAATGCATGCCAATAAATTTTATGATAAATGTGCACTACCAATCGACGATTTACCGATTGGCATGAAGTTTTAAAATTGATTGTTTGTGTTCTTTTACCCTTTTCTCAATACTTCTACCACTCTGACCAATATAGACGGCATTACAATTAAATCCTTATAATCCATCAGATTTATGGAGTATGGAATTAGCAGGAGGGTGGTCAAAAACCACAGCACTTAGGCCCCATTGGACCCCTTGTACATCCTCCCTCTAGGCAGACACTCGCCTAGGCCCTCAACCAACCTAATCTTTCGAAGTAGGTGGTGATGTTGCCTAGGGGCATCTCCCTTACATTTTCCAAGGTAGGCCAACGCTCTCCCAAGATGGATTCTCTGATTGATGAGACGGCTGAACAGTCACAGAGTACGTGTTGAACCGTCTCATCTTCTTGTTCACAACCTCTGCAAAGAGGTGTTTCGCTTAATCTCATATTGTATAGATGTTTCCTTAGCGGACAGTGTCCAGTCTGGATTCCTGTTATAAAACGTAGATTCCTTCTGGTCATTGCCGGTAGTCCATTGCTGTTTTCTTGTTGGGATACGTGAGTAGTTCCCTAGCGAGCTGACAGCTGCTTGTTTCATCCCACAGCTTCTTAAATTCGTTGTGGGTGTTCTCCTTAATTAATTGTATTGTCGCCGTAATCGGTAATAAACTGGCCGGGCCTCGTCCAAAGATAAGTTGGCCTGCTGCCTTCTTGGCCAGTTTGTCGGCTTTTTTGTTGCAACTGCACTGTGCGTGTCCTTTCACCCACATACCGAGATGTTGTTCGTACTGGAGGCACCCACAAGTGCTTGATGACATTCCCATACTGCTCCTGTGGTTATTTTGTAACTTCTCAGGGCTAGTAGTGATTGTCTACAGTCTGTGTAGATCCTGATTGTTTTGCCCGTAGTTTGTCTGCGGACAATCTCTTTTGCGGCTATGGTTATGCCCACCAGTTCAGTTTGTACTATGCTGGCTCGCTCATCCATAGTCCATTTATATTGGATTTGCAGGCTTCTGGAATATATTCCACATCCTGCCCCCTCCGTCTTCCTTGATCCGTCTGTGAAAATGTTTATCACACCTTCACCAGCGGTCTCGTTTTCACTATTTGTCTGTATTGTGTAGGGTCTGTCAAAGACAAATCGGGGAGAGATACCATCTGTGCATGCCTGTAGAAGAGGCGTCTTCCTGACAGCCTCGTTCCACAGGCGACTTCTGGTCTCCCCACAGCCTACATTTGGTTGTAGGCCAACGGACTTGAGGCGTGCCATTGTTATTAAGGCCACTTCTCCTAGATATAGATCCAGTGGTGGCAGACACAGCATTACCTCCATTGCTCTCGTTGGCGTTGTTCGCATAGCTCCTGTTATGCTTAGGCAGGCAACTCTCTGCACTCGGCTGAGCTTGGCTCTCGCTGTAGTCTGTTTACTCTTAGGCCACCAGACCACAGCTCCATAGGTTATCATTGGTCTTATGATGGCAGTGTATATCCACATGACCACTTTGGGTTTCATTCTCCAGGTTTTCCCCACGGTCCTGCGACACTGCTCATAAGAAACTTTTTTAGTCTTCTCTCTAAGTGAAGATTCCATGTTAGTTTGGCGTCAAAGGTTACCCCAAGGTATTTCACTTCTGATGCGAAACTTAGTGTTGTGTCCAGGAGAACTGGTGCTTTCAGTGCTCCTGGTTTCCTTTTTCTTGTGAAGAGAACCATCTCCGTCTTCCTGAGATTAACAGACAGCGAGTGTTCTCTGCACCATTTTTCAATTATTCTTAGAGCCCCCTGCATCCTTTCACAGAGGACTCCTTCAAATTTTCCGTTGAGCAGTATTGTTACATCATCTGCGTAGGCGATTGTGTGGAAACCCTCTGAGTTGAGGTGGCGCAAGAGGCTGTCGAGAACTAAGTTCCATAGCAGTGGTGATATTACACCTCCCTGCGGGCAGCCTCTCGCGACCATTCCTCGCACAGAAGCGTCTCCCACACTGATTTGTACAGCTCTTTTGGAGAGCATGCTGGATATCCAGCTTCCCATAATCGTGGGGACGTTTCTCTCCACTAGGGCTGCCGTGATTTTTGGGAAGGTGGTTTTATCAAACGCACTCTATGAAGACACCTAGGGTGGACTCTTTATTGTCCAGAGATTTCTCAATCCGACTCGCGACCGCATGGAGGGCGGTGTCGGTGGATCTTCTCAATGTGTATGCATGTTGATTGGGATGCAAAGAGTTGTCTTTCACTACGACATCCCTTATGTATCGTTCACATAGCTTCTCCATCGTCTTGAGTAGAAACGAGGTTAGGCTGACAGGCCTATATGCTTTGGGGGTGGTATAATCCATCCGCCCTGTCTTTGGAATGAACACAACTTTCACTTCTCTCCATATCTCTGGAATATGAAGGTGCGCCAAGCTCGCCCTAAATACTCCGACCAGGTGCGGCAATAGTTCATCCCGTCCATCAGATTTATTAAGTTTATTTAATTTTTCTTTATTATTGACTAATACTCTTCCGAAATTTTAAATAAGTTATTAGGCACATAAATATCTTTTTTCCATCCGCGAAGTCACGATTATAGTTATTCGGGTATTTATTTATTTCGATGGCTTCTCTGTATCTTCTTGGCCAATAATTATTGGTGTTGGCTAATTTCTTTATCTTGTCGAATTTTATCAAATGGCCGGTTTTTTCTGAGTGTTCGGCAACTGCTGATTTTGTAGAATTTCCCTTCTTTGTATTGCAAATGTGCTCTCTGAGTCTGGTGTTTATATGTCGTTTGGTCTCTCCGATGTAAACTTGTCCGCAGGAACATGAAATCCTATTTACTCCTGGTGTCTCTAGTTCTAGACCTTGATATTTGGGAAAATCTTGCGCCACCTTTTGTTTCGCATTATATATTACTTTGACGTTTTTTTCTCCAAAACTCTTCCATACATCCTTGTATATATGGAAGGTAAGCTGTTGCCGTGTATTTCTTTTCTTCTTTCTCTTCTTCTTCTTCTGTTTTGGTTGTATCTTGTCTCTTTGCTGCGTTGTCTATGTCCTTCGGTTTGTATCCATTTTTGTGTAGTGATGTTTTTAAGGTCCGATATTCTTCTTGGAGATGTTCTGTCGCGCAAATTTGCTTTGCTCTATGTACTAGTGTGTTAACGACGGCCTGTTTTCGTGCTGGGTGGTGGTGAGAATTAGCGTGTAGGTATCTGTCACAGTGCGTCGGTTTTCTGTATACCTTGTATCCTAATCTTCCATTGTCCTTCTTGAACACGAGTACGTCCAGAAATGGGAGTTTGCTATCTGTTTCTATTTTCATGGTGAATTTAATCTTATGATGTAAGTTGTTTAAGATAAGATACTTTTTTGAAGTTCATAACATAAATATCTGTATGGTTTTTTAATTTATTTAATTACATATTTAACAGCTGTATTGAAAACATTTTTGAGTGCCGTACAGTTTAAAAAAAAGCATGTGATAAAAAATAACAGAGTTATTGAGTATATAAATATTTCAAACGACACATTTATTTTCATTCACAACTTTTTATTAGCATCCACGTATGATAAATATTATTTGAATGGTATTGAAATGGACATAAACTCGCGCACAGGTTGATATTTAAATCAGCTTTTATTAGGCATTGCCAACATAAATACTGTTTAAAATTATTTGAATTTCCACTAAATCCATCGAATTGATCTTTTAATTATGATGCAGTAATAAATGTTGATAGTTTATTTCGAAATAAATTGCTTTGGAGATTACCTTTGGATTAACTTTATAATTATTAAAAAGTTTAAATAATGTGATTTATCTATGAACGTATTTAATACCCGGCTTTCAAATTAAGAGAATTTGAGCAGTAATAGATGAATAATATTATCTATTCAGCGAAAACTTCCTTAAAGATAGGATTTTGCAGAGTGAGAGGGAAATATGCGTAAATTTTCGGTTTATAATAAATAATTAAAAAATCAAACATAGTATAATCTTTAAAACTGTTTTAAATAATTGCTATTATTCTAACGAATACAACTATATATATTTTTAATTGTAAATTTATGTTGCACTTGCATGTCGTAGTTTGTCAATGGAAATAGTTCCTAGTTTCATTATTAGAGTATGGCATTTAACTATATACAAAATTTATGATAAAAACTGTATATGGTTTGTATTCCATAGAGCAAATGGGAAGTATCTGAAACTATTATAAAGATTATACCATTTATGATTTTTTAAATATTTATAATAAACCGAAAATGAACGCATTTCCTTCTCACTCTGCAGAATCCTATTCTTAAACTAAACTGCTGGCCAATTGAAACGGACCAAGCGAATTTTTAGGTTGAATTTAAAGCCCCATTTTTGAGAACGAGAACTTAGGCGGTTTTCAGTATTTAAGAGATAATTTATTTGCGTTTCAGCGAATTTTGTCCGATTCCTTTTTTTTTTAAGCACTTTACTGTCTACTGGTAGTACTAGCAGAGCAGGAATTATTGAAAATTCATAAGAATCGTGCATTTTGTGCCAAGTCTTTGAAATTTGGTATAGTCTTATGGTTTTAGGAAACCATCGCAAGCAACTTGTGCGACCTCTGGTGGCCTGTTTGCTATAAATCCAATATGGCCGCCATCTGTATTGGTATTTTTAATAGATGGGCTTCTATTACACACAAAATCTTGAGTAATACCACTTTTTATAGGTTCTAGGATGCGAGGAATCCATTACTCAGGTCTAATTCGTGTTTCAAAATCAATTTCAAGGTCATTACAGTAAGAGTAAATAATTCTTGAATGTCTAAAATGTCGCAAATTATCTAATTTTGACAAGCTGTATCTCAAAAATTGTCCATAGGATTAGCTCGATGTGATAAGAACTTTTGATCAGCATGACTTGAACTACAAAATACCAAAATTTCAGCCGATTCCACCGAATCAACATTTTCATGGGTTTTGTTCCGGGGTCCTTTGTCGAATTTAATTATTGTTTAGAAGATTTAGTGCTTATACGTTCGTCAACATTCCGTGATTGGTATTATAACACAGTGACACTACTATATCAATCATTTGTTCCATTCAAATTGGAATATTCGTCAATTATTTGGTCTCCTCATTACTTACAACATACATATACAAAACATAAAGAGAATTGGGTTGTTGCACTAAGTTAAAATTTGAGGAGAATCTATGTTAAACAATAACAATTATTCATAAAAAATCATTAGAAACATGTAGAAGTTGAAAAGAAAGTCTTATAATATTATAATATTAATTACAAAAATACATGCATTTAAAAGGGAGATGACATAATAACGGCAGTCTGTAGAGAAGTTAGTTATAAAACGACGAGAAACGGGTACTAAGTTAGAAACTCGCTGATAGCGACGGAGAAAAAAGACAATCACGACAGTTTAATCTGACATTATATTTAACGTCAAATTCAACTGACGTTCATAGGATACAATTCGGTATAGTTTAACAGCATCTAGTTATGGATAAATATAAGTACAGATAGTGTTTTCTGCCGTACTGTGTAAATAATACAACCAATTCACCAGAAAAACTGTTGTGTTCCAATAATAAACGCTGAACGTAATAATGAATGATTCAAAGTCACCAGAGAAGGACCAAGTCTTCTTATTGTGGAGACCATTTCAATGTCAAGTAAAGTAACAAATTACAATGTATTCTAAGCGTTTTATTTGTGGTAAGTTGTATCTTAATGTAGGAATTTAATTTTTAATATGGGTTTATGTTTTAGGAAAAACGGCCGCATTACAAGACTTGTGTGGCGTTCTAGCTGTTACAAATTTAAATTACCCACCAAACTGGTGGATAAAACAGGGTGTATTACTGTATTCTTAACGGCTCTAGATTAGAATATTATTCATGCTTTGACTTCCTAAAAGGAGGGAAATGGCTTTAATCTGCTTTTATGTATTTTATCTAGTTTATGTTGGAATAAAGTGCAGTTGTTTTTGTTAGCTATTGATTATTTATGAAGCTCCCTAGACGCCCCATAATACTAGGATGATCAATAAATTAAGAAAGGAAATTTAAAAACTCGCCGTTGAAAAACTATACGAAACAAACTGTGAAAGTCGTCTAAAGTCGGTGAACACAGTCAGTCGGAAATGGCTACAAATGCGTTAGATTGTAGTTATAAATGCCCTTTGAATTATGTGTGTTATAAATACATATTGTTTATTGCTTAGATAGATACTAGCATAAAGTACTTACCTATTTATTATTTTTTGTTATAATACAGACCTTTCTTGATATCTTCGTAAGTCTCATTCTGACTCTTCTTAGAAGTGAGTATCAACGGATAATAAATAATTTCTTTAGTAGATAAACTTATTTTGTTGTTTTCAGTTAGATACGCATGTATATAGTTAATTAGGAAATAAAACAATGAAAAGGAAATATTTAATAAAATACAAAGTATAGTTAACAAATTCATCTAAATTAGATAATAAAATACATATTAGACATATTATGTAATATTAATAAGATAAGATAAAGGAAGTTCTTGCAGAAATTACAATAGTTTGTACTGTCTATAGCAGCTGTAACGTAAGTACCTTGCAGCTTTTGCACTTCCAACCATTGCAATGTCAAAACGATCGTCTCTTTTTAAAAATTCGCTGACCATAAATATATCTACCGCAACTAGAATGTCAGAATTAGCTTTTACAGATATACTGCCTTAGTCGTTTTGTAAAAAAATATTAACAATAACTGCAAACATCAATCACTGCTAGCTAAACGTCAAATTTACTTTTGACATATGAGGTTATTTTCTTTCTTGTCAGCAATGTCAACTTATTCGTCTTCATCTGTTCTGTTTATAAGTTCAGATGTAACTGCCGTTATGACGTCACTACCTTTTTTGACGGCACATTCAAATAGTCGAAGTTTAACAATTTTTTAAAATATGTTGCTCTAAGAATTTTTCTTCCAAATTAAATATATAACTAAATTAAGTCGTCCACTACCATATTTCACCATTTTTGAAAATTCGTTAACAACCCAACGTTTCTCAAAGACTAAATCACAAGAAAGATGGCGTCTATCTTGCTATTAGTTTTCCTCAGACTACATTTTTAAACAGATTTTCACTTTCGAGCCTGGAGACTCGTATAACTATTTCACAACAAGTATTTCCTTTAACACACAAGTAATACATAATGTAATAGATTTTGGTGCTCTCTTAAATTGACTAAATTTTTGAACGAGATTCTACACTAAGCAAAACTAAATTTTCACCATCATATAAAATGTGTGAGAACTATAAAAATCTTCAAGACTAGCTTAATATCTTCCATTGCAATGTAGCTGCGATAAAGAGATTAACTGCATAAATAAAAAAAATTGTTTCTGTTTTGATTTTATCAACGTATTTGTAAATACCTATTATCTCCTGCCCCCTGCATTTGAAATGCTCTAGTTGGGCAGTGTATTGTTAAACAAATGAATTCAAATGCGAAAGGAATATTTTTCTTCAAAGTTGAAAACTATTATAATGAGTATTTTTCTTGTTCTGACAGATTTAGTAGGAGTTAACGTTTTTCAGTTTATTTTCGCTTTCGAAAGTGACATTATTTTTCATGCATTATTTTCTAAAAAGTTTCGAATACTTTGTTAACGTATATTCATTTCTTTCCAAAGCTATTTCGACGTATATTAAAGTGTGTTTAACTCTAACCTTTATAACTGTGACGCCCAAATGTAACATTCCCTTCGTTTTCGAAGAGTGTAATAAGCATTTGCGGTCGGCATCTTCCGAGTGCAAGTACCGTAACTAATTTAATTCAAAAGGATATCCTTATTAAAGGATTCTGTCGTATATTAAGCGCCTGCCGCCTGGTAGTTTCACCTCTGAGACTGTCCTTGTGAAGGAGAATTAGGGCTAAGAGAGCAACCCATAATTTATTATCCTCTATAAATGCACTGTTGTACCACAAAGGCGATGTGACGCCAGAAAGCATCTGTCAAAATTTCAAATAAGCTCAAAGAGCCATACGCGGGGCGCCATTTGTCTTACACTCATTTACATTTAAAATGACTAGCTTCAGCATCGACAAAAACAAAGTTCAAGTCTTTAATAGTTTGCTATTGTTTCCTCAAACATAAAACAGTTCTGGAGTATGAAAATGAAAGTGATATGAAGGTGGCTCAACACTTTAATAATCGTCATCTTGACTCTAACTTTCGCAGAAGTAAAACCTTATTGTTCTAGAGATCATGTTCGTTATTCCATTGGTGTTCGGGCGTAGCAGATTGTTTTAACAAATATGGTAGCGTGCTAAAATATCAAGCGATAGGTAACACTAATAAAAATTTAGTAGAGCCGATGAAAAATTTAACACCTTTCAAAATTCCACAGCACGTAACTCGTTAACCCTTACTCTAACCTTAGTTTGTGGGCAACCAACTTTTTTTATATCAGTTGTTTATTTTGCACTTAGAGTGAAGTAAAAGTTAAGTTAAGCGGTTCAAAGGTTACTTTGCTGTATGAACTAAGATTACAGTGGATGGGCTAGAAACGGGAGTAGTTCTCGAACAATTGCTTTTATTTACGAACTTAATAAAACCAGCTCTTTCAACTAGGACGTATGGCAATTTTCAATAATAATTTTAGAACTTAATAAGAGCTGAAATCAATCTAAAAATGGTACCATATTTTAGAGCTACCATTGAAATCGATTTCTTGTGGAGTTAACAAATTAAAAATAACCTTTTTTAAGCGAAATTGTGCGCTGGCGCGCTGAGCGAGTATAGAGCACACACCCAGCAGGCTCTGCAATAAGTAATTCCGTCCAGATTAAGATTTTTGTACTACGTTAGGTGAAATTCAATCCAATTTCTAGTTTTAATTTCCTTCTGGTTGTAAGAGTAGAAAATGGGCCGGAAATAATTGTGCGATTAGGAAATTCTTCAAATAGAAATGTACATACAAACTTTCCCTGTGCTTCGATCACGAAGGCTTAACTTCATATTAATTGGAGGGAAATGCATTTAGAAGTGCTCAAAAACTTCTCCCTGAATTACCACATTCTATTCCAGTTGTCTACATATTTGTTCCAGAAACTTTTCCGTTCCGAACTTCAAGTATACTTTCACGGTTAAGTAGCTGTAGTTGCGGCTCCTCGAACACGATAAACCTTTTGAAAATGCAGATGTTAAATCTCACTGCTTAACTTTCCCACAAATATAAATGTTTCAAACTTAAAAATTCTACAATGGAAGCTTTCAGGCTACTGAGTTGCATTCGCGTTGGATTGTTGACGGTTCTATCATCCCTTCTATTCATACGATAGATATAGGTCAGGCAATAGATAAAAAAAGCACTTGAACACGGAGAAATTAAATAACCATTTTATTTAAAAGCGCTCCGGAGTGTGGTGAATTGGCGAATCGTAATTACTGTTATATGAATCGTTATTTTAAAATTTGGTTTTCACTATTATTATACTTTTCCCAAAAACGAAGAGTATATTGCATTTGATCGGCACATTTCTAAAACCGGAAATATCACTCGTAGAGAAAAAAAATTCATATCATTGTGAATTCTGAACAACTTTCAAAATGTCCGTCTGTCCGTCCGTCACGTTTCTTGTAAGCACAATAACTTAAAAAAGAAAGTACGATTGTATTGAAATTTGGAAAGTAAGTTAGAGTTAGCTAGAGGAAGAAAATCAATCAGTAAATAAGAAAGTTATTAATCATTTAATTAAAAAACTATACATTTTTGTCGCTTGTACTTAAATAGAAATCTTGCGAAATGTTAACTCTGTAATATATATTTTTTTTTGTTTATACATTTTACTAATATATATTTTATAATAATATATCTAATGCATTGAAATACGATTCTCGAAAGATATATATTACAGACATTCAGTTTTTGTAGTAATGTGTGATGGTCCAATGGCTAAAGTTTTGCCTTGCAATCCAATCCTTGCCGTTTCACAGAAAATCGGATTCTAACACCATTTTCGATCGGGGGTCGCCAAATTCCAATTAATGGAGCGTGAAGTATGGACAAGGGACTGACGTCCAACATTCATATAAACGAGACAGTACGCAAGGTTTACTTCATGTCCAGGAGTCTGTATCCGCTCCTGGCAAGGGGTAGCGGACTCAACAGGACAAATAAAAAACTGTTGTATGCGATGGTGATCAGGCCGTCCATCTACATACGCGACGCCGGTGTGGTGCAGTATACCGACCACGACAATGAGAAAACTCCGAGTTCTCGAACAGAAATTGATGCGCCTCATCTCTGATTCGGACAGATACACCTCCCTCGGAGATCTATATAATCGTTGCCACGACATAACGCCACTAGCGGACTACGTCCAAGAAATCTCTCAAAAATTCGATCAATTCAAACTGGGCGATAGTGCGCTAACCCGCAACATAACCCTAATCAAACAGCATAATGCGATCCTTTTCGATATCTGACACCCCCTACCATACCAGGCGTTGCCTGTCTTTCGGCAACCTCTCTAACCACACTTTCCTCTACGATAACTTCTCCTTTCCTCACCTTTAATCTTCACCAAAACCTACAACCAACCTCTCTCCATTCGCTCTATTTGTTTTTACCTTTTTTGTTCCTTGTCCATTTTTGTCTCTAAATTCAGTCTCGACAAATAAATTCTTAACCAACCAAAATTTCACAAAACATTATACAGTTAACTATCCACGACACTTCCCCGTCCTCAGAAAAACTGTCAGGCTGGAATTGTCTCAAACGGGTTCTTTCGTTGAGTTTTGTTTTCCCGTGAAAGCAATAAAAATTTTTAAGTGTTCGCGTGTGCGCGAAATCGATAGTTTTTACAGTTTTAATTTTAATTATTTTGAAGTACCCTCGTGTACTACGTTGCACAATATTGTTAAATTTAAGTCTTTCTCCATTAGGCAAGAGTTTTAACTCGCCAACCAATTTTCGGCTCCGCCAAACCGGACCCTCCCCGCCCAGCCTCACACTCACCTCGGCGATGTTCGCCGTGGTTGTCTAGCTGGCTCCGGGCCGAACTCCGGAATGGCGCATTATCATATCCTGTGAACATTAATAAATGCTTATTGTTGTTATTGTTTTCAATCCAAAGATACTCGATCGAATCCCAGACATCACAAAATTTGGGATTTCCAAAAACTAACAATGTTTACAAGAAAACTGCGAAGAGTATCCTATAGAATGTGTAACAGTTATATAAAAAGCTCAGTAAATTGGCGAAAAGTACGTTTTTAGCGTGTTTCTTTTGAGATAATCAGCACTAATTTAAAAGTCAGTGAAATGTACCTTAATGCTGCTTAGGGCACATTTGCATAATTTTGCATATCTGGTTGCAAGAGAACCTTTTTCATTTATTTTTTTTTACTATTATTGCAGGTAACTTTGCCACATAAATCTGAACCAAACAACAACACTTTTCACTGGCACTAACGACTAAGATGTTTATTAAATTAACAATTGAAAACAATCTGTTAGTCTCCATTTAACAGCCAAATATTTAATTCATACCGAGTTTGGTAAAGCGAAACCAGAATGTATAATTAATTAATTTTACATGATATGATTTGTATCAAACTATTATTTGGAAGTTTAGTTGTTTGTTAGTTACATAATATCGAATTTAACAATTTTAAGGTCAAAATTAAGCGGAAATTATATTACGAAATTAATGTTGGTTTAGTAGAAATTAATATATTATATTGTAGTAGCTAGATCCATTAGTAATGTTTAAGATTTTTGGTGTATCTATCGGGTGTGGCTGTATAGAATTTCATTAACACGTATTGAAATTAATTAATAAATGATAATCAAAATGTCGGATGGTCAGAAAATTCATATAGCTTAACATGTTAACAGAAAATATGCAAAATATTAGTACATATCTCTATTTGATTTGGTGGATGATTATTCCCTAAGTATCTTCTCATCCCTATTACACTAGTTTATTTATAGAATTTGCTTTAATCACTGCACTGTTCCGGGAGTTAATGAGGCGGGACCTCAACCCCCACATCAGAAACAGAACAAAACAAGACAAATATCGTCTCCAAATTATTAATATTAATGAGCAAACACAGAGCGAGAAATTGACGGGACTGAATCTATCGGAACTAACCAAACCATTTACACATATCAGAGATATTCAACCAAACATTTCCGCTTGTTTGGCTCGTTACATAGACAAAACAATGCTTTTGCCTGAATATGAACGTTCGAGTATCGTTACGCACCCATAATGGGGAAAGTCGTGCTGAAACTGTATATTGAAGTAAATGTATCCACGAGAACCTACATTGAGGCTGATAGGTCGTTTAATAATAATGAACTAGGACAGTAACGGTTATCCGATGAGGAAATTTAATACAGTGGGGTTGATTTCATCAATTGTTTTAGTGGGTAATTGATGTCAATATTATCCATGCTGCTTTTTTCGTAACGGAGTTTCTCTTTCATTTAAACCAATGCTTAAGTTTATGATGGATTTATTAATGCAACAGAATTAAATTATTCAATAATATAATAATAGTAATAATATTTATTTTCCATTTGCGTGATACATTATACAGAGTGGAACAGCCAAATGGAATAAATTCAGTATATCAATTATTGTGCATATTTATAAAAAATCGACTTACATAAACCTTCTTTTTTGTATATAATGGTAAGAAATCAACAGCAGACAAACCATAAATCCCGTTTAAAATAAATCATTTGTATACTTACAGTCATTTTTCTTTTTATCTGCATTACAACTTTGTGTATTATTATATATATAGAGGAATAAAAAAATAGTGTGATGAGAGAAACCATTAGTAGTGTGAGAGTGTGGGTTCGCCATCTCCCTCTACCACCACTTGGCCTTGAAAATGTCGCCAATAGTGGCTAATCGCTAATTTGCTGCTGCCGAGATGAACAAGTAGTCGGTATAGGTGGTCCTTTTATAATGAAACTGTGGAGATCGACAACAAGCATTTCCCTATTACCTCCATTATATAAACAATTAGTGCAAGTAGACACAAGAAAATTCTCGTTCTGCTTCAATAATCGGTCATCGGTTTTGTCCAAGAACTTGGCCAACTGTATGCTGCGTCACAATAATGCAACATATTACTTTTAGTCCAGTCTAACTTGAGTGCTAATGAATGGATTTTGATGAAACCTTGTGCTATGTGTTTGTAATGACGTTAATAACAAGTAAAATTGAAAATTTTTAAAAACCCCAGATCAATGTATCTAATCGTACCAGTTTCATATGACCGAATCAAAATGAGGCCTAAGTCATGTTCGGCTACCATAATTGTCTGCACATTTTCAATTTTACTTCAATCGGACAATTTCTAGAGAAGTTCAACATGGCAAATTCAAGATGGCGACCAAACATCAAAATCTAATATGGCCTATAACCTTCTCGACAAAATACTCTTTCAAATAAAAAAAAAACTACATCAAAATCGGATCACCCATTGAAGAGATTTGAAGCCACAGACAGACAGACAGACAGACAGACATTCAAACATACGCGTCAACACCCCTGTTTTGGGGTCGGGGGTTAAAAAACTTAAATAAAAGATTAGAGTATGAAATGATCGAAACTTGTAGAATTAAGTCAAAAATGGAAAAAAATATATTTACCTTTTTCGGCCCAAAATAATATGTTTTTACTCTTGTGATTTTTTTTTGAAAAATGCATATTTTTCGAGATATGGCCAGTCAGAAATTCCTAAAAGTGGGGGAGGGAAAATGTAAAAGTTGAAAAATAAATCTGAAAAAATTTACGTGGATGTATCGTCGAAATACAAAACTTTTTTTTATTTGCAACTTTTCTGGAAAGTGCGTTTTTAAAGAGTTTTTCAGGAAAAACCTGAAAAAACCTTTCTTTGAAATTGTAGTGTTCTAAAAATACGTAATTTAAAAATTTGAAAAAATTCAGGCGTATACGTTGAGGCCTTCTAAACATTTTTTGTCTCCAGGAATTTTTTTGTAACTTGCTAATATTTCGAGTTATAGGTTTTCACGATAAATAAAATAAATTTTTCCGGAAAACTTTTATCACATTTTGAATTTGAAAATTAAATTGGACCTTTAAAAATGGTGTAACTGTATAGGTTTTATATTTTTTTATAATAATATATATATAAATCACGCTCATATTTCTAATTTTCATGTATTGTTTAATATGCAAGAAATAGTACTATTTATCGTGAAAAACTGCCTGTAACTCGGAAAATTAGCAAGTTACAAAAAAATTCTGAGAGACAAAAAATATTTTGAAGGCCTTAATGTATACGTCTGAATTTTTTCAAATTTTTAAATTACATATTTTTAAAGCGCTACAATGTCAAAGATGGGGGTAATTTTTCATGTTTTTCCAAAAAAAACTCGGTGAAAACGCACTTTACAGAAAAGTTGCAAATAAAAAAAGTTTTGTATTTCGATGGTACATTCAACTGAATTTTTTCAGATTTTTTTTTCAACTTTTACATTTGCCCTCCCCAATTTTCAGGAGTTTTCGAGTGGCCATATCTCGAAAAATATGCATTTTTTCGAAAAAATTCAAAGAGTAAAAACATCTTATTTTGGGCCAAAAAAAAGGTAAATACATTGTTTTTTTTTTTCATTTTTGATCTAATTCTACAAGTTAGGGAACCCGTGATAAAGGGGGTGTGTTCTACACCTTCCGATCATTTCCTACTCTAATCTATTTCCTTTATTAACGTCATTACAAACACATTGCACAAGTTTTCATCAAAATTCATTCATTAGCACTCAAGTTAGAGATTTTAGTCATTTTAGCGCTCCGTTGACTGGATTATTTTGGTTCCCAGGTACGGGAGGTCCATCTGCATTGAGGAAGATAGCAGTCACTTTCTTTTTTCAGCACTAGGTGTGTCGTTACCGTGTCAAGAAAAATGATCCCCGATTTGAGTAAAAGTTTATTAGCAAAAATGAAACATACTATTTACAAAATAAATAAAAGAACTCCACCGTTATTGCCAGTTAGTATAAATATTGCAATTTAATATTTTTCTGTTTGTAAGCATTCATGTTTTATGTTTTAATAACAAATTAGGTGTTAAATTCCCCATTGTTGCTTCCCAATTAGAGTAGTAGACACTCAATTGGATTTAGGTCGGGTCTCTTTTGTGGCTACTCTGCCCTTGGTACTAATTTAGGAACATGTTTGTTTCAATTTCTTACAAATTTACATAAAATCATATTCACTGCTGGAGCAAAATTTACTCAATCCAAAATTACATAGCAATAACCACGGTTATAAAATCGAACACACAACAATTATAAAAAATTTGTTACTATTTTTGGTATATTTCTAAGTGCTTTGAATATAATCTATACACATAGCATATACCTACGTAAAAAGACCACTTTGTTAGTGCCGCCAGAGTATGTAAATTTTATGATATTAAGCATCAAATGAAAATTTTTGTCCCGAGGCATTATTTCACATTTCAGTGAATAATTTTGTTGAATATTGATTACTTTTTGCCCGTTATTCTGTAGTGCACGGACAATAGGAATCGTAATTATGGAGATAATAATCCATTCTATTAAAACATAAAATGAACTACCTCGTTATAAATGATCATAAAATGCTAAGTTTGCTGAAGTAGTTTGTCTGAGGCTAGTAATTATAAAAATTAGAAACAATGCAAACCATTAAAATTTGACTAGTCTACAATTCTCAATTAAAAATAATTGGGCTTAGTTACACTCCTATTATACGTAGTCCATTTAAGTACTTTGTGTTGTTTCAAATATTAAAAGGAGTAAATGAATCTCCTAACGCAATACGCAATTATATGCTTGTATTATGGATCACCCAACCCAAATATGCCTAGATCCTCTTGTAGGTTTTTTTTATTCAAAGGTATATAATGGCGAATACTCATCAGACAACGACAGTCCGAAACTGCTACCTAACTTTTCCCTACAGATTCGTTGCATTTCCATTGGAATTTGCTGTCCGCAAAGCAAAACTAACTTACCTTCAATTGGATTGAGATCGAAGGATGTATTTGGCTAATCTGCCACGTCAAATATCGGTCTCTTCCAACTATTATCTAACAATCTACTGTTAGTGGCTGCTGTACGATTTTTTTTGCCATTTGGCATGGTTATTCTTACTCCAAGGTGATGATTCGTTTTCGATTAGGACGCGTCAACATTTTCCCTTAGGAAGAAAGCAATATGGCCGCTATATTTTGATCCAATACACTGTACAATGTAAAAAAAAGTAATATTTTCAAATTGAACATGTTGGGTATATTTTACGGCTGTTTTTTTGAATCCTGAACGCAAATATAAATTCCTTTTTCTCATAGGAAGCTACAAAAAACTACCAATTGCTTTATTTAAAAAGTAAATTTTGTTAGAATAATTAAATAAGTTACCAGAAAGTACTAGTAATTATTTTAACTTTTAGATAAATCTTATCACAGATAAGTATAAACATATATCCTTCTACTAAAAGAAAGGAAACATGCACATTATGTACAGTATTAGTGTCACAATAATGTTATTTCTTTAATTTAAACTACTCTGTTCAATGGAATCAAAAATAAATAAAACAGAATAGTTTAAATTAAACAAATAACATTATTGTGACACTAATACTGTACATAATGGGCATGTTTCCTTTCTTTTAATAGAAGGATATATGTTTATACTTATCTGTGATAAGATTTATGTAAAAGTTAAAATAATTACTAGTACTTTCTGGTAACTTATTTAATTATTCTATTTTATAGAACTTTTACGTTTGGAGTATGATCTCTAGACAAGGAGAGCTGACATATTATATGATCCAGAACCCGCGCTGGGCATTACAAAAGGCTCAGCCAAAAAGGTAATTAAGGATTGGGTCAAGAGTAAACATAACCATTACTAGAGAGATATTCCAGGAAATCGACATGGGAAAACACTTATTAATGGACCATGTTCAAGACAAACTGAAGAACTGCTCACAAAGAACAGGATCCAGTTGAGAACCATAAGAGGTCTTTTGACGGAACACTTTCCCGTTAAGAAGTACCTGCATTTAATCGGAAAGTTTGCTGGCGACCTTAACTGCAGATTGTGTGCTAAGGTACCAGAAAATGTAGAACATATTATACATGACATAGGCGTTGGACCGCAGAAGATATAATATCTACGGGCAAAATACAAACAGACCCGGAAACCATTAAAACTTGCCCATTTTCAGACCTGTATCACCTTGTCAGTGACACAGAAATATTAAAATGGACAGTGTAAACAAAGACAGGGAAAGTACAATAAGCCCAGGAGGCTGCAGGGCCCTCGGAGTATTCTTTACAAGCGAAGAGGAGAAGTTCTAGTCATTTAGAGGCTGACACTCAGACCCATTCCAAGTTGGAGGTAGCCCGTGTGGGTTTCCCCTCCTCGAAAGAAAAAATGATCTCTGGTTAAATCTCCGATTAAAGAACTTATATCTAGATACATAATTGTACTGATTTGTATGTTTTTGAGATAGTTACAATCTAAGGCACTTCTTCCCATAAGTTCTTGATTGGCTAGTCGATCTAGTGATGGGTTGCTAAATAGCAGTCTGCTACTCATAGCAGAAGCAACTGTTACGAGCTCTGATAAATAGCTGCTATTTTTATAGCAGGTTGAAATTACTCGCTGAATGCCAATGCATAGATTAAAGACTTATAAATTATACATGCCAATGCGCCCATACAGCAACACGAGCAGGCAGCACCGGCCCAATAGCAGCGACAACACAAGCAGCGCATGCACATCTAGCTACAGCGAGTAGCGAGTCCACAGAACAGCCTGTAGCCTGTGATACAGCAGTTAGGAAGGGAATATGTAACTCGTGTAAAACTATTTTATATTTTAATAACACTTAACATGTTTGTGCTGATCAGATACTTCAGTGAAATATAAAGAATAAACTGTAATCATTCTTATGTAGGTATTTCTTTTAAAATTAATCACATTTAACCATCTATTCAGCGAATGCGTTTACTTCTGCTATATGGCTCAGCCAAGTTTCATTTGTTATTTGCTAATATGCGCCATTTAGCAAAAAGAACAACTAGTGGTAAAAATAGCTGCTATCAATATAGCAGCTATTTTTAACTGCTAAATGGAAGTAGCAGTAGCAGAAGTAGCTGCTATACAAAAATAGCTGGTTCGACCCATCACTAAGTCGATTTATTCGCGGCCGATTCGGGCACAATCGGTAAGTTCGATTATCATAATCTCAGTTTGACACTTTTGACAGTGTCCGCCATTAATGTTAATAGGTGTTTTTCGTGTTTTTTTATCAAAATGTGGTTTATTTTAAGTTGTGATTTGCTTAACACCTAAATAATATTCTCTATTCATATTTACATAGTTTAGTGACAATATATTTAGAGCAAAATGGTTAAGTGCTGTGCCGTTTGCAGAGAGCAGTTTAAAATAAAAAAGAAGAAAATCGATCCTTCCATAGTCGTAACATGATGTTATAAAGTAAATAGCAATTAAATTTTAATATCCTTTCAATACATATTTATCTTACTGTATTATCTTACTGTTATATCGTATGCCTACATCACGTTGTATAAAGAGCCGGTAATGCAGGAATTGCAATAATTCATTTTAATGAAAATATTTACCATTCTACACATTTTCTACACACACAACGCCACTGTTGCCTATGGGATGTGATGTTCATCTATTCTTTTTAATGGACATATAATGTGACTATGTTTTGAGCAAACAAGATATAAGTTCTTTAATCGGAGAGTTAAATTATATAAGGCGAATACTATATAAATTGGTCCCTGGGAAACTGTTGACACGTCCTAATCGAAGATGAATAATGTCTTTGGTGTTAGGACCAAAACCGTGCCAAATGGCACCCTGTGGAGTTAAAGGGCAGTATTCACCCTATTTATGCGGCGTACCGTACCCACTATTACAAAGAAGACAACTTCTAGAATTTTTATTCCAAATTTGTCCTAGCAAGATACTCCCTACTGCAATTGGGCCATATCCATCCTGTAGGGTGGTTGCCAGAAGCGTGTTATCTGGCATGTTCTGTATAAACTACGGTTTAATGTAATTTTATGAAGACGTATAAGAGAGCAAAACTGCAAAATAAAGGCTGTCTGTCAAGTTCTAATGAAATAAATCGAAAAGACATTGACCCTATGCTAATGAACTCTTCAAAAACAAGTAGATATGAGATATTTACTTAAACCCGTCAATAACACGCTGGTGTTCTTATTGTTCGATCGAAAGCAAGAAACGCGGCACTTTCACCGCACTCGCCGGCTTCACTTTTTATGCCAATTAAGGAAATGTACACATCTCCAATACGTTCTTTCACAAGTAAGTTCGTCGCCCTATTACTGACCTAGTCAATAACAGTAATTTATTTTCACAAATTTACTAATAATCTAATATACTAAATTACCTCAGAACACTCAAATTTTGTAGGAGCTTTCTCACATTGAAGACTAGTACACCATTTTATTTTACGCATATCATAGTAAATCACGTTGTACATTATTATAAAAAATATATAGTTATACCATTTGTAAAGGTTCAATATAATTTTTAAATTGATTATGTGAAAAAGTTTTTCGGAGAAATTTTTTTTCCACAATTTTTATGTGCAAAAAATGTAGTACATTATTTATCGCGAAAAACTGCCTGTAACTCGGAAAATCAGCAAGTTACAAAAAAAATCCAAGAGACAAAAAATGTTTAGAAGGTCTCAATGCATACGTCCGAATTTTTTCAAATTTTTAAATTACATATTTTTAAATGCTACATACAATTTCAAAAAAGGGGAAGTTTTTCCGAAAAAACTCGGTGTAAACGCACTTTACAGAAAAGTTGCAAATAAAAAAAAAGTCTTGCATTTCGATGCACCTGAAAACCACAAAAGTAAAAACATCTTCTTTTGGGCCAAAAAAGGTAAATATATGGGTTTTTTTTTCATTTTTGACCTAATTCTACAAGTTACGGAACCCTTCCGATCATTTCCTACTCTAATCTTCTTTTCAACTTTTTTATTAACGTCATTACAAACACATTGCCCAAGGTTTCATCAACATCCATTCATTACAACTGAAATTAGAGATTTTGGTCATTTTAGCGTTCCGTTGACTGGACTAATAGCTATTCTCAGTCGACCACGTCCGACTACAACTTTTACTTGTTATTAACTTGTAATTAAACTTTATTTTCATTTCATGGTCCTTTTTAATGCTATGCCCTGAAGAATATTCCAGCACGACATGCGACTAAATTATTTGAGTTAGAATATGCACACAGTTTTCGATTCATCAATTCCTACAAAGTGCTATATATGCGCCTGTGACGTTCAAAGCTAAGAGTTGTGGTTTAATATCTCATTAAAATCGAGGAAATGAATGATACGTCCATGAATAATAAAAGACAGTTACAGCAAACAGCTCGTCTAAAGTAATAGTCCTACATAAATAATTAATATTAAAGCTTTTTGTTACTCCATATTTTTACATGAATTTAAATACCATTATCTTTCTCTTACAAAGGTTTTTTAATGAGTTTTTTAAAGCCTTTGTTCTGTTAACTTTCATGCGAAAATATCCAAGCAATGTTTCTTTAAAGCCCTGTTATAAAGATCCCTTTTTATTCTTGTATTAAATTACTAGAAGAGAAACTGAAATATGACGTTGATGTTTCGAGTTCATATTTCTCTTTAAAGTAATTTTTTCAATGATATAGAGTGAGAACGAAACGAACAGCTCCATGTTGTCATATTGTGAACAAAGTAGCGTCGATTTCCTAATTTAGTTGTTATAAGGTGTTGATTTTAGTGACATACACAAAACTTTTTAGGTCATAAAACTTTTTTTGTTCTTTGGCATTATGTTCGCATCTCCAAAGTGAAGACAGCGAGAAATTGAACAAAAAAAATCATGAAGTAATCTTTTTTAAAATCGCAAGCATCTTTTTCAGTTCCAAAATTGAAGAACTGTTAATGATCGGCCAATCAAAGATAAACATTCTTTTATGCATATGAGAGGGCGAGTAGGGTGGGGGAACGCAGAACGCAGTTGTTTTACTACTAATCGTTCTCAGAAAATATTCTCGCCAAACTAAAATAGCCATCAAATATTTGATGTATCTTAATAATTCCAAAAATGAAATTACTTGAAAGCAAATAAATACTTATTTATTATAAATAAAATTTGGGAAAGCGAAAAATACGTAGTAAAATATGCAGGACCATTTTCAGTAAATTGTGAGAATTCCTAATTAAATAGTTAACAGGGGATAAGTGTTGTATTTGCTTTGATTAAAACTAAAACACTAAATTTATCATTCTTCCCATGACGTCATGATAGCTAGTCACAACTCTTTTGTTGTCACTTTAGTTTATCTTTACTTTACCATCAATTACGTTGAAGTATAGATGTGCTACTTTATTTGGGTTAATAAAGTAAAGATATTGAAATCAAAATAAATAAAGTTGCAGATGTGTAATTTTTTAAAGATGTAATGCACCTTCTTTAAAAGTATGTGCCTAAACTCCTGATAATAGGAAATCATCTTTAAAATTATGAATAGATGATTCATAAACTACAATTTTTAAGCCGTAAGCAATTATTGGAAAATAATTATAAAATTAGTTTTACTCACAAAAACAATGGAATTTCTAGGGTGCAATCTCAATTTGAAACTTTTTAAAAAGTACTTTACTTTAATAAAAAAATATATTTCAGACGACTTTGTAGTTTAAAAAGGAACATGTCAAACTGAACTGTGGTTAGTTCATTCAAACAGGACGACTTTTTTAATCCATTGGGGAAGGCTGGAATTATAATATGTTAATTACATTCTTAGAATTAATTAATTTCAAAAATATAGTCATATACATTTATAATATATGAATAAAATTATTGATTTTTGAACAAAATAATCTTTAGTTAATTTGCTTTTCACCCTGCATTAAACACAGGTGTGGGTATTTAACGTTTTAGAATAGTGATACCTAATTAATCCTTGCATTGAAATAGAGCTTAAGTATTAATCAAACTGAATTCCAAGGCTTCAAATATCAAAGAGTATTCACTTCTATGATCCTACAAAATAATGGTTTCCTACTTGCCTGTGAACACGTGTTTGCTTGTAATTCAGTCTTTTGTCAATCTGGCTCAGTCTCACCACATTTATGCTTCCCAAACACTAGATAAAACAATTTAAATAAGAGACAAGTTTTCCTTTAGAGACATGTTTTCCTTTGATACAAATATTTTTAGAAGTAGGGGCATGTTTTTTATTTATTTTTTTCAGTCTTTTACCGAATATCTATAAATGCACTTCCCCAATTTTAAAAGCAAGCAAAGTATGAATAACTTAAGAACGCTTTTATTACGTTGGCGCTGAAATATTTCATACTAATTAGCGAAAGAGATAACTGAGTTGTCGCAAAAGGATTTTAAAATTATTACTTTGGCTACTTGGGAAACTTAATTATGATTTTCATGTTTTATTAAGTTTTTAGTACTACATTAAGACCACAATTTCACCTAAATAAAATTTAGATACAAAGTATCTTGAATTTTACGTTTCTACATAAATTCAATGGGAATAAGCGGATAGAATTTCAAAGGGGATATTTCACAAAATATGCTACGAATATTTTACATAATTTAATGCATCTCAGGTTGCGGATTATATTTTATTATTTTATTTTTATTATAGAGGAGGAGAAACTCAACATATACCCGTACTTTCCATATATGTCTGCTAATGTGATTCATTTTTTCAAACATATTCGAAATCTTAGTTCTATCACAGTAGTCACGTATACACCAAAAGACAATCAAATCATAAAGATTTTCTTCAGTTTCTTGTACACAGAGATTAACAAAAACAAATCATACTTTTGACAATTTAGCTAGAGAAAAAATTATTGATAAAATTTAAAAGCACGAGTGGTATTTGGGGAGAATATTTCATGAGTAAATTAATTAAATGCATACCACATATCTTTAATACTAAGTTTTGCCATTAATTTCCTCCAGACGCTTTGTTGACATTTTTGGTGTTTACTGACCATTTTGATTTAATTTAATCATTTATGTCATAAAAATATGTATATTCAAAGCGACTCATCTAGTAAAAAATAATGTAGATATAAACACAAACGCAGCTGCACAAACTTTAAGTCCATAGAATTCATCATATTTTAAATGTAATAACAACCAAGAAACAAAATAGCACGTTGTAATCATAGATATTATAATACACAGACTGGCTCAAAGCCGCTGAGAAGTCTTTACTGCAAGGAGTTCTCGCACACGCTTCGATCAATCACAGAAATCGAAATAGAATATAGTTCTAGTAGTGACATCTAGTAGCGTTACTGGAATCGTATACTAGACAGTATGCAAAAGAATTGTAATTATTTATTATTATATTAAAGTGTTTATTGATATATATTTAATCTTTATCTTTAATTGAAGAACTTTGATAATAAAGTTATGCTTGTTTCGTTTAGCAGAGAGACTATCTGAGAAGTTAATACTTGCCTGTATAGTGTATATGTAGCTTTGTATCATTTATGCCTACACATATAATAACTGATTTGCCTGCTTGAAATGCGTTTCTATTAATTTTAGTTGCCGTAGTGATAATTATTTTGTAACCACGTTTTAATGCCATTGAAGGTTATGTTACTTACCCTGTATGACCATATTACAACCTTCACACGTAATATTTTCACACAAGGTCACTGGGTCACAAGGTCACAAGGTTATATTATTATTTATTATTTTATTATCTGTGTATTATTTTATCTGTGGTATGATATGTTGTTGTAATTCCACTTTGGAAATAACTTAGATAAGTATTAACCCCATTTTGAGCCTTTTCTACCCCATTATGAATGAATTATGATCTTCAGATACAACTCCACATAGTTTATCTCATCTCTTCGCATTATTCGAATTAATACTGTCTTCCATTAAGTTTCAATAAAAGATAGATATTTTGCTATCATTTAAGACTGCACTCTAGGGCCCTATTTATTCCTGCAATCAATAACTTGCACAATTTAATTTTCATTGTAAGTGCATTAAACATTAATCGTTGCATGTGCATCCAGAAATAGTTTTTAAGTAAATGCAATTTTTATAGTACGAAAATAGATCTTTGCGCGTGTATTAATGCTGTAAAATATATGCGTATACAATAGTGTACATAAATATTATTATTTAAAATATTAACAAGAATATATGATTTATAAAAATTACTACTGAAGGTCTTTTACATTTCTTATTATATGTAATATAAAACCAAGAAACTACCCAGTATTTACATAGTTGCCTTAGTTAGCGGACAGAAAAGTTAGATAAATACAACCTAAATCAGTATTTTAAAATACATAATATTTATTATTATACTCTTCGCAAAAACGAAGAGTATCTTGCATTTGATTGGCACATTTCTAAAATCGGAAATATCGCTCGCAGAGAAAAAATTTTCATATCATTTTGTCTGTGAACGAATTCTGAACATCTTTCAAAATGTCCGTCTGTCCGTCCGTCACGTTTCTTGTAAGCATGATAACTTAAGAAAGAAAAGTCCGATTGTATTGAAATTTGGAAAGTGAGTTAGTGTTACCCTATTGTTTTTGAAGAAAATCAATCAGTAAATAAGAAAGTTATTAATCATTTAATTTAAAAAAAATTATTTTCCTAATTTTTGTCGCTTGTACTTAAATAGAAATCTTGCGAAATGTTATCTCTATAATATATATATTTTTTGTTTACTAATATATATTTTATAATAATATAACTAATGCGTTGAAATATGGTTCTTGAAAGATATATATTACAGACATTCAATTTTTGTATTAATGTGTGATTTCCCAGTGGCTAAAGTGTGGCCTTAAAGATCGTGTGTTCGAATCCCAGGCAGGTTGGAAGTTTTTTTTTTTTTTAATTTTTTTTGTATATTTTTTTTTCACAACAAAGTTGGTATCACAAAATTTAGGATGGCCAAAAACTAACGTTATTTATAAAAAAACTGCGAAGAGTATCCTATAGAATATGTAACAATTATATAAAAAGCTCAGTAAACTGGCGAAGAGTACATTTTCAGCTTGTTATACATATTTTTAAAACCGTAAATATCGCTCACAGAGAAAACATTTTCATACAATTGTGTTAATGATCGAATTCGGATCGATCCGTCCGCTGCTTGTACGCACGATAAGTAAATGAAGAAAGAAACGTCTGATTGTATTGAAATTTAGAGAAAGTTTAGTGTTCGCTAAAGAAAGCTTATTTGACTTTTTTTGAATTTTCATAGTTTTTTGCCGTTCTCGGATCTTAAATGTTATCTGGGACAATTTTCGTGACAAGTTTGTGATGAAATTTTCGACGAAAAAGATATACGTTCTTTTTTTTGTAAAACGAACGCTATTTTTTTTTTAATTTCTACGCGCATAGTCCAGATATATTGCGGCAAAGGCAATAAATGCGTGTTTTATAAAAAAAATAATTTTCACTAGTGAATATTCATATAATTATGAGGAAAATTAGTAGGCTCAAATCATAACTTTGTGACATCCCCGACATCGTCCTCTTTTCCAGCCCGTAGACGTTCACTCCTGGACATGACCCTCTTCCATTTCCTTCCATTCATAATATTTAATAAACCATTTTTGAAGGTGGTTTAATTTTTTATATATATATTTTTAAAATTAATACTTACTTTTCAATACATCTAAAAATTTCTAGAAAAATTAAAACTATTTCAATTTTTCCTTTTTTTTTTTTCGTTCTTGTTTCGTTATTTTCTACAGTTTATAATTTAGTTGTCATGTTAATGTGGAACACAGTTTTAGTCTGCGTGCCGCACAAATAAGTAATAGTATATTATTCAACAAGAATTCAGCGACCTGAAAAACATAAGTATATGGATTTTCGTGAATTTGTTTGTAACATTAGAAGAATTATTAATTTTTTAGTATTTAATATTTTCGTCTTTCCTATGTTTTAACCTCATAGTCATATTCACCGACCTCAAAAACATAAGTATACAGTAGTGGCATTGTGAAATATTGAGTCGATGCCAATGTAAGGTAGAAGAGAAGAGAAATGGACAAATAATATGCTGAAAAGAAAAAGACTTAACCTACGCTGTTTCCACTTTAGCTACATAGTCGTCTAAATAATCCTTCCTCTTATTACTGAATTTTCTTTATGATACATTTGCGTCAACTCATTCTGTTTCTGTCATTTCTTCATAATTAGACAAAGAATATGTTTTGACGACATGGATGAATTATAGATAAAAAAAAACGGCACTCCCATATTAACCTGCTTATTCAGTTTACAGAGCCGAGCGGGAGGCGCACACGTGTAGACTGTGGGAGTGGCTTCTGACCTGTTGCCGGTTAGTGATGGGCTGCTAAATAGCAGTCTGCTATTTTTTAACTGCTATTTGGTTCATAGCAGTAGCAACTGTTACGAGCTCTGATAAATAGCTGCTATTTTTATAGCAGCTTAGTGCCAACGCGCCCTTGCAGCAACACAAGCAGGCTGCGTCGGCCCAATAGCAGTGATAGCACAAGCAGCGCATGCACATTCGAGCAGCGAGTCCACAGTGCAGCCAGGAAGGGAATATGTAATTCATGTAAAACTATTTTATTTCAACAATATTTAACACATGATTATGTTCAACTTCCGCTCAAATATTTTAGCGGAATATAAAAAATAAACTGTAATAATCGTTATACAGATAATTTATATATTTTTTAAAACTAATCGTATGTCTTTTAAAACTAATCATATTTAACACTATTCATACAGCGATTACATTTTTTTTATAAAGTTTCATTTGTTACCTATCTGCGACCTATCTGTTAATACTAGCCATTTAGCCAAAACAGCAACTAATGCTAAGAAATAGCTGCTAATAAAATAGCAGCTATTTTTAACTGCTAAATGAAAATAGCAGTAGCAGAAGTAGCTGCTACACAAAAATAGCTGGTTCGACCCATCACTATTGCCGGTAAAGCATGTAGATATTTGACATTGGAGGAGATTGGGGTAACATAAATTATTTTACACCATGTTAAAATACGCAGTATAAATCTAAATAAATTTAACAAATCATGATGTTTCTATAAACCACTCTTAATTAAGTTATTTCAGCAAGAAACCAGTTACAAATAAAGCCGTATTAATCAATAATCGGATTTCATCTGATTTCTCATTTTCTTATTTACCCCCACTTTATCCCATCACTGCAGTGGATTCGCCTAGAGACATCCCCACTTAAAATAACTATGATCTAGATTTATTTAAAGAATTTTCATATTATTTATTTTATCAGATTTATGTTTTTTATGTACGGAATATTAGTTTAATTTTCATGCCACATGGCTAAAAATGTGCTATCTTGAAATGTACTAAACAATTTTTAGGGAACTCCCGTTTTCATCATAAACGTCTCAAGCCGTAGGAGGGACAATAAGAGGGGATAGAGGGCGGAATTCTTAATATTTTGAAAGTGCTTGGCATCGATGGTAATATATCCCTTTTTTTCATGTACGTTTGCTATATATATTTCACTCTATCTTAGCTGCCACTAGTGTATGAATTTTTGTGATTTCATATGTAAAATTTGAAGACATTAATTTTTCAGTATTTAAGAGTGATTTCAATCCTTAATAGTGTTTTTAAATAATACATATTGACAAGCAATGACAGGACTAATTTTTGATATTTGTAGGTATTCATTGACATCTACGATTTAAACAATTACAATATAGTTGTTATGGAAATGAAGTCTGACTTATACAGGCAGATAGTAGATGTACGCTTTTTTTTGCACAGAATAGTACGTATTTTATAAAGCATATTGCAAAAGAAAATTAAGGAAATTCCTTTAATCGTTTTCGGGCCGGGAATTTTACCATTTTTACTGCTTCTCTTACTGTACTAATAACTTTTAAACAAGAGAAGAAATAAAAAATGACTTAGCTTAACCGATTTGGTTTGTTAACATTTTTACGCATAATTTCTGAGATATATCGCATTCTGGGTTCGAGTCCAGCCCCGGTACTGACAATACCGGTGGGTATGGGTGTATGTCTGCGTTTTTCCAAATGTATAACCCCCTTCCGAACAGCATTGGCCATGGGTTTGGGGGCTATCTATTACATCCCAGGTAGCAAAGGCACGTGAAAATGACGTGAAAAAATGGTCAGGAGTGACGAGTTAGATGACGTAAATGAAATGTGAAAATGACTTCCTAATGTCTCAGACGAATGACGTCTGTTTCAGGTTATATTTGGTAATCCCCCCCACAGATTTTTAGTAATAGGAACATATAAAACTACATATTAGTTAGTAATCTACTTGATAAAAATAAAATAATTAATGCATAAATAAGTTTTGTCCTAATGAATTTGTTTGTTAGCCATCCGTAATTTTATTTACATTAACATATCTAATATTGTTTACCATCACTCCAACTTTTTCTCACAAGGGTTGCCTGCAAATTATAATGTTTATTAAGTTATTAAATTCATTTTTACTTACCTTTACCAATTGCGGTTCGTAGGATTCGAACCTACATGTCTCCTGTTGTCCGTATTACAGTACTGACGCTTCAACCAACTGAGCTAGCTTGTCGACCGCTATTTCGGATGGTAAAAGCAGTATTTATGGTAGTGAATGAAGTCTTTATTATGTGAAATTGAATTTCTTGCCTTATTTAAAATATATGAAAATCTTTCAGGTTCTCGCTTCGAGTTACTAGTATTTATATTTATTAATAAGAACTTATTTAATTTAATTAAACTGTCACCAGTGTCACCTGAGAAGTACGAGTAGTTGTTGAACAATGTAATTATTACATTAATTAGTATTAGTGGCGGTTCGTTAAAAAAAAAATATTTTCCCCAGATCTCGAAATTGAAGAGCAGAGAGGGAGAAATCCGAAAAAAAATTTCCTTATCTCAAATTTGATGAGCGGTGGAGAGGAAGTCAGGAGTCAACTATTTTAAGAATTAAAGTTTTAAGTTGAGGTACTTATACAAACCTGGGAAGCGTGTAAAGGTGTAATATCGTCATCTACAACATAAATACAATATTTAATGGTCTAAAACAGACCTAAAATTGAAAAAAAACCAATAAGCAATTATTACCTTAAAAAAAAACAACTAAAATTTTTTTCGCAATAAAAAAAACGGAATGAGCAGGGGCCGAACCGCCGACCTCATGACTTGGAAGACGACGCCTTAAGCACTCGGCCACCAACCTTTCTGAGGCTACTTACCTAAAGACTTTATAGTTGGAACACGCAACGGATAGATTTTGGTTTTTAATGCATTTTAATCTAATTTTATTATTAAAAGAATAGATACAAATATAATTTAAACAAATAAATTGCCGAATCTTTGTAAACTCTTTCGAATATAAATTATTTTGGATAATGTTAAAAAACATTATATCCTCGAATAAAAACGCCAATACTTATTCCTCACGACACGGTTTATTTTTGTTTAAACTTTACACTCTGCTTACGATAACAAAATGCCATTAGCGAGTTTCAAAGTTTGTAATCCGATAAAATATAAATAAATTTAACACCGAAAAAAGACAACAATATGACGTGATGTGTAGCACGTCATTTTAATGTCACTTATAAGACGTCATTCTGTCGTCGATTTTTAGTGCCCTGACGTCTTTTTGACCAGAATCACCAGATTTTGACGTCATTATAACGTACCCTTGCTACCTGGGATGTAGTGTGTTTATTGAATAATTAATTATTACCCACGGCGCGGCCGTGTGTAATTATTACTTGTTCAAAAACGTATAATAATGAATTATTCAGTATTTGTTTCGTTTGTCTAGCCACTTCATGAGTTATGTCAAAAACTTGCACTCGAATACATCACGTCAGTGGCATGACCTCCGACAATATTTATTTGACAAATAAGGGTAGGTCTCATTCTGCCTTCCTTTGCGCTGTTGTAACTTGAAATCCAGTAGGTTGTATATGTGTCCCTTTCAACACGACAGAATCTTTGAAAATTTTTAACGAGGTATACAAATAGTAAAAGAAGCATCGTCGAAGGCAGCTTTTAGGGGCGAATTGTATTCATGAAACACAAAGAGGGCTTTGAAAATGCCGTAGGTGAATGCTGGAGGCTCTTTGAATGCAACATTTTACGTTAACTGATATGGCTTTTAATTTCCATCGAGTCACGAGGTTCGATACGACTTTCAATCAGCAATCACTAAATTAAAAGCCGATAGTTGCTGTGGGGGCAAGTCGGGAATTGGTTAGTGACCAAATGAGGGTAAATATTGCAAATGTATGTCGAGACCACTAACTTAATAATCTTAACCTTTAATTTTATTTTTTTCTCGACTTCGTTGCCCAAGTTTAATAAAACTCGTGAAAATGGTAGTAATATATAGGCAGTCCCTTGCCTCTAGCTGTAAAATGCCATTTGTTGTTTTAAATTTTATCTATAAATATGTTCTCAAGCTTATTACCTAAAATTAATGTAAGTAGTGCAAATTACATTTTAAAACAAGCTAAAAACGTACTCTTCGCCAGTTTACTAAACTTTTTATATAATCGTTACACATTCTATAGGATACTCTTCGCAGTTTTTTGTAAATAATGTTATTTTTAATTTTATAGTACGAACTTAGTTGGTGAAAGACTCAGTGTAAAATAAGGTAAAAATTAAAAAACCATACCATATCCCATGTGGGTTTCGAACCCGGGACCCTTGGATTCCAAGTCAAAAACAGCAACAACAACAACAATCATTTATTTAAATTAAATGTTACAAACCTCCCCGGAACCTGGCGGATTCTGAGTCAGAAGCGCAAGAACTACACCACTACCTAACACGTAAAAAATGTAAATTTTTACTTTATAAGAGACGAGCTAAAATCATATTTACATTATGATATATTTGTAAAATGTATAAATATTTAGATATTAAAATGAAATATCATTTCACCAGATTTCTATTAAAATACAAAAACATAAAAATCAAACAAAACATTTTCTCAAATTTAAATCATCAATAACATTTTTACTGATCGATTTTGTTCAAAAACAATAGGGTTCTTTCCCTAGCTAACACTAACTTACTGAGCAAATTTCAGTACAACCGGATTTTTCTATCTCGAGTTATCGTGCTTACAAGAAACGTGACGGACGGACGGACATTTTTAAAGTTGTTCAGAATTCCTTCACTAACACAATGATATATAAAATGTTTTGTCTGAGAGCGATATTTACGATTTTAGAAATGTGCCGATCAAACGCAATATACTCGTTTTCGTATTTGCGAAGAGTATAAAACCGCTGCCCAAGGAATCACTACTTCCACATCCAGATTTTCTATCCAAGTCACTCACAACGAAAAAATGTTGTATGTCGAAATAATTGTTTATGGAACTTTAATAATATAATATTTGAAATTCTCTACCCCAAAAACCCATAATTGGTAGTGGGGTGGGGGTGGTGATAGGAGGTGGATGAAGTAAAAAAATATTTTGAGGTTTCTGATTCTTGTACACACACTAAATCACAATTTTTTTTCATCCCCTTTAATAATGGGGGGGGGGTGGCCAATTTTATGGACTCTTACCTGCTTGATTTACCTATTTACCCTAAATTTACACCAATTTACCCCCCAACCCTTAGACGGAACAAGATGAAAATATAATCTAGTTCTAGATCTCGTTAAAGTACATATGTGTACCAAGTTTCAAGTCAATATCTCAAACGATTCCAGAGTAAACGTGCACACAAAAAAAATACAGACAGACACACCGACAGACAGACAGAGAGACCGACAGAGAAATTCTTTTCACTCAAACTTAAAATCTCGACATTCTAAGCCTTAGCAATAAAAATTTAAAAAAAAAATTTTTTGTACTATACTTCCACTGGATGTGGAAGTAATAAAAATCAAACTGAACCGGCTAACCGAGTGGGAGCAACTTTTGTTTGTGGTGCAGGTTTCTCATGTTCTAAGTAGGCAGTGCAAAGGTTTTTACTGCTGAAGTCGACGATCATCGACCGTCTGGCGCCTAGGGTAAGAAAGTTTTTAGGGTAACAAAAGCTTTAAAATGTTCTGATATAATATATTATTTATCATCATTAAAACAGCAATAACAGAATAATATATACCTCTAAAAGTTAACTTAATAATTCGGGAAAACAAAACTATGTATTTTACATTACAATTCGCAGCACTTATTCAAACTCTCAGACAGTACTCTCTGTTTAACTAAATGACCATAAGTTAACTTTTAAATTTAATATATTCAAAAAAGGATTAAGTAGGTAAATTTATATATCAATAAAAACTTTAATATTATTAACATAATAATCATTATTTTCTGAATCATTCACTGCCGTGAATACCTACTATCTGGTATATGGTTCTCGTAGTGTCACTAGATGGACCTGCTAGAACAATATTTCGCTTCTTTTTTTAATAGTGGGACTATCGATACTATGGGCAGGACATTGGTCAATGTAGTAGTGCTTTCTCAGTTTCTTTTTGGAACTGGGAATTTTCTGACTTTTTGGTATTAATATAAAAATCATATGAACACGACACGACATATGCGTTGTGCTTACTTCGAATAGCTGATTCAGAAACTTTGAAAACTTAATCCACGGATTTTTCATAAACAAAAATTAAGCGATTTACAAAACGTATACTTTTTTTAATTTAAGAATAATTTCTTATCATCGTAAAGCTACCGGAAAATGATTCAGGCTGATTGTTGAAGTCAGTTATAGTCAGTATCAAAATATCCAGTAGTATATTAATTCACACCTTCAAAAACCCATTTCTATCAATTTTGACAGTGATGCTTAAAATAGTTTCCGATTTTACTGAAGCATATTTATCTCACTGGACAATTTGATCTCTGACACACACTGTATAAGATTAGGATATACGTATTTTAGATTTATTGAACATCCAATATGCATATCTAAAACTTGTTCTGTTTTTGTTCCAGGTCCCAACCTTTCACGTAAAAAGCCTTTTTGGTGCATGGTGAGTCTAATAGAACGTGGAATACGTAGAATTATAAATTATGTGGGTGGGCTTTCAGAGTATTAAGCTTGAACCAATAAAGAAAGGAAGCTCTTTATATAAGACTGTATACTTTCTAAAGTAGAGCGGACACGACAAAGCCAAAAGTCTTAAGCATGCAAACCAGTTTTATTGTTCTTCGACGGACCGTTTCAACTGAAATATATGCATAATTTATAGGAATATACATATATAAATAATGTACAAGCCGTCCGAGAAGTATGGATCATATAGTTTGGCTCAAAATAGCAGTAAAAGTAGCCGCAGTTTATTTACCTAGGACGCAGAGTGTCAGAAAGTTTAGAAAGCGACCAACAATCGATTTTTCCGAGTCTGCATTTAACTAAGAAGAGTGAATAGAAAAGTCATATTTAAACTATAAATGTCACTAGATAATAAACCAAACACTTTGTGTGATAAATTTGAATTTTTTAATGTTAACAATTGTACTTAGATTTGTAAACCTTAATGCATATCGATTTTTTAATTGTTGAATTACATAAAAAAGGTAACAGAAAATTGAAAATTCGACGAGCTGATCAGCATGTATGAATATGTAACTTCAGCATTGTGCAAAATTGGCGCAGTCTTAGCCGATCACATGTATAGGTTTTAGCGCGACAAATTTGTAACGCTCTTTAAAACACAAATTATAGTGCATATACGGATCATTAAATGGAATGACACAGTATCTTTTCCTAGAATCAAATTTTCACATTACAGGACGTGAATATTCACCCTTCGTGTTACGTTAGGTGCTTCTTCCTGGTTTTGTCACATACCGTTGAAGTGTGACGACCACGGAATGTTACATCCAGCCATTACTTCCACCAGATGTAACTTAAAATAGGCTTCTTGCACAAAATATAATTTTAGGATTTTTAGAATCTTTACTTGATACAAAACACAGTGTGTAAAGGATTTTTTCTTATTTTTTCTTTTACAGACCGTATTCAAAATTAAAGTTTGAATAAATCCGTTCGGCGCGCAAACAACGCGTGACGTCATGCATTAGGAGAGAAAAGGAGAAAAAAATCAGCATAGAACCAGTCCAGACCTTATAGTTTTTATAAAGTGAACAATATTTTTTTGTGGTACAGATATTTTTTATTTCGAAAAAACTTGAGAAATTCATTGATTATAAAAATCGTGTTTTTTAACATTTACACTGCCATATTTTCAAATCTAATTAAGCTATGGATCTGAATTTTTGTTTAAATTCAAGTACACAAATAAGCGCTTCCAATGGTCTTTTTGTTTCTATCGATAACTGTTTATTATTTTCTTTAAACAACAATGAACTTATTACCAACTATTATTTCGCTAAAAATGTACTTATATTTTGACGAAGCGACAAACTTTTTTATTTTTGAAAATTTTCATATACATGCAGCGAGGCGATTACAGCCAAGATACAGGAGAAATTTTTGAAAGAAAAAATGTTCATCTAGGACAGTTTTTTATATATGAATATTTTGGGACGCAGTAGCATATGGCATACATCCGGCCTTTGAAATAAATTTTTCAGACGTGTTTAAAATAATTTAAACCCTCTTAAATATGGTACAGTTATATACACACTATAATTTAATATCACAGACCGAATACTACTAAATAACTAGAAAATAACCGCAGACTGTACACGAATTATATGTCCGAATCATTGTACGCGCAGAGATATAGTGATTGATGACGTAAAGTCCAATTATGAGTGTCTTCTCAGATTAGCCCCTTCTCCCGGATATTAGTCGGTGATCTAAATATTTTCCAGTTAGAAATTATGAACACAGATTTGATAATTGCTAATGTTTGGTAGCACTATTTTGATACATATAAATTAATTTAAAATATACGGCACGTACAACAGGCCTATTGCTTTGCCTCTCACTATCATCAAGGCCACAGCCCTTTCATGGTTTTCTGAGCAAATGTGTTCGGTACTATTTGTTTTACATGCCCAAGAAACTACTTTATCATGTTGTATAAATGTTTGTGTTTCTGTTGTTTGGGAATGTTTCAGTAGAAGTTTATAATATAATATGATATCTGTGTGAAAATCATCACTGATGCCTGATACCTCTGTCAGAGTTCCGGTCATGTCTTAGAAAATAAAATATTCCACCCTTGTGCAGTTTTTTCGATTTCATCTCTGATTACATCTGCAACACACTGTGAATTAATAACCATTTTTTACAGTGCCTAAACATTTTTTCACGGGAATGCTGCTAATTCTGACCCACTCGAGTTGTTTTAAACATATTTTAACATTGTAACTTAACCCTTCAACGTTACGACGTAATTCAGATAATTCCCGATAACTATTACCTTCAAAGACTCCATTTCTATTAATTTATTCATTTGAACACTTCAATCGATTCGCCTGTCTACAACATCAAACCGCATGAATATTTTACATTCTCTTAAAAATAGCAAATAAAGCCAGGCTTTCAAGACGGATACGTTTTATAGCTGCCAATGTTGATTGAAATGTAGTTGTACTACGTTTCAAAAAACACTTCGCTGGCTTAGAGACAGACACACTGGCGTGTTTACTACAACGGGGATATCTTATTAAGTTTTCCTTCGTCGGTGTAATTACTGCTAATTGATTTTTGTATTAATGTTGCTTTGTTTGTACACCAATTGGGGTTTTCAATCAGTTCGGATGGAAATTATTGAAATACAAATATTGTGCGTGGAGCTGCTTGTCAGCTCATTACCGAGCTTAATTAAATAATCCTCTCATTTTCACGAAAAAAGTACTCACTTTTGGAGTTCTTCTCGTATGTTATTAAGTTATATTTTTATATATCCTGATATCCCAATTCCTAAGAAGTACCTTTATCCCAAATATATCAAAGTTTCTCGCGTTTAAAGTCGATTCTTAAACCAATATATAACCTAGTGCCAAGAATTGTATTTAAAATATGTTGGGCAAACCAAACGTTCAATTGAAAGTAGATCTAAGGAGCATATAACTTATTTCATTGCGCAAGGACAGATCAATTTACTGTTGCCTACAGCTATTTATTTTGTCAATTCATTCTAAAGAAATATAAATTATATCTAAAATACTTATTGAAAATAACTCTCTATTTGTGTTTGGCAGCATTGGAATATTTTATGATTTTTATGATTTTATTTATCACTACAAACAAAATCAGTCGGTATATTATAAGTTCTTTTTACTCTTTAGTTAAATAAATTTTTCTTACGGTTTTAACTTTGTCAGAATGTCAGATTCGTATTTCATTATAGTACACGCATATTAGATTAAAAAACAGTGAATAGAAGAAATAATTTAAAAAGTAATATTATTTGAGATGCGTACTCTAGATAGGGTTAGAAATAGAGACCCGAAAAGTCCCCCCCCCCCATTTTGAGATGGAACGTCCCTTTTTGGAAAAAAAAACACCCCTAATGAGGACTTAAAGCTGTTTTTTCATCTTGAAAACCGTTCGTCGGAAGAAAAAAAAAGCATAGCAAATTGTCGTTAAATTCTGCATAAAAAATGTTGTATTAATCTTGTAGCTTATCCTCACCTATTTCGTGCTAACAGCGTCCGAACAGAACAGAGGGGTAGTTTGGAGCGCACAGATAAAAATCGATCTTATTCGAGCTTTCACAGCGAATATCTTAAAACCGGTCACTTTAACGAGAAAAATGCTCAGGAATGGATTTATAGAGTGGAATTCGCTCAATAGGATGATGTATAGCGGGTTTTGACGCAAGTGATTTTTATTTATATTCCCCTTTTTTCACAGATGCGTTTATAATTATACGTAAAATATGTGTAGTCCCGACGTAGATATAAGGACGGCCTCAGACTATACCCGGAAGGATTTCGGCAATACATGAATAATTATCGTAAACGTATATATAGTATATTTAAAATTATATTACATTTTCTGTATCATTTTATTTACTTCTCTCTCAGATCCTGACACTGAAAATTAAATATAAGCAAATAAACAGTCAGGTTTTTATAAGTTTTGGAGTCATGTTTCAACTTTGAGCTTGCTTCAATTCCCCTGCCTTTCTTCCATGAGAAAGGGCTAATGAGAAAAACCAAGAATTCGTCTCTGTATGATATTTTCAATGCTGTACGAGAGAGGCCAATAGATTTTTCTGATTGCCAGTTCATTGTTGATGGCGGCAATTTGATTCATCGAGTAGTATGGCCAAAGCAGGGCACCTTTGACGACGTTTATACAGCCTACGTTCGCTTTATTCGTAATCATTACGGCAAAAAAGTGACTGTAGTGTTTGACAATGTCTGGAGTACGAGGAACATCGAAAGACAGCAGTGACTTTTGAAACGCATTTCACCGGAAATTATTTTCAGTGAGAACACGCCACTGACTGAAACGCAACATAAAATGATAAACAATCTCACAAATAGGGACCGGCTTATTTCGCCATTGGTGGACAGATTTAAAAACGAGGGAATCAAAACAATTACTGCTGTAGAGGACGCTGACCGTTCAAACCGCCTTAAATGATAGATATTAAGATATTAATCTTCTGGCATTGATTATGGCTCGCGCACCTGAAGATAAAGATATCCGTTTCTTAACAGAGGCTCAGGGCAAAAAAAGAAAATAAAGTGTACAGTTCTCGCGACTTGCAGTCCTCGGAAGTTTTAAATAATAATTATTAATAATAAATAAAAAATAAACGCATATTTCCCTCTCACTCTGCAAAATTCTATCCTTAAATAAAAAAAATTAACATTTGTAAAAGTAGTGCTAATTTATTTTTGAAACGTAGTATGTTTATATATTTGATTGATTAAGTGAAGATATTATTAAAGATTCACGTATTTTCTTTTTTTTTAAATGCCAAGAATCCTGTCATGTAATTCAATACTTCGTCAGTATTAGCTAGGAGAGTAGTTGTTTTGATTGATTCTCCAATAATGAGTGTTTTAAAGTATTTGCCTGACTAGTATATTAGCGTGCCCATATTAGGGCAACAATATACAGAAAGTAGGTATTTTCATAATAAATAAAAAAGTGTGTTAGTTGTGATTTGCATAATACCTAAATAATATTCTCTAAATTGTCACTTTATAACATAAACTTTATTGTTTGGAGAAAACGGAATAGATATAAAATCGAAGGCGGCAGCATTTCGACCTCAATCACCGAATTACGCATTTTAAAGTATAATGGCGTCAAAATTGACACGCATCAGCATAAGTTAATAAAACAATGATGTTGTGTAGAAAACAGAACGGGAGAAGTTATGTAAACACGGTGCAACATGTAAAATGGCTTCAGCAACAATGTATCAGTTATCGGCATGGAAAGGCTTACACTCGTCAGCCTGCTCGGGCTTATGGTTTAATCTGGCCTATGCAGAGCTGGCACAGCGACACAGTTACGGACTGTAAACTGTAAGCTCCCCCATTCTCATATTCGCATTTAACAAATCCCTTGTTCGACTACACGAAATACTGGCGATGCATACTTGGAATTTCGTTATGAACGAACTAAGCGACGGTATTGTATACGAGGTGTTTTGGTTGTTTTTTTAGGTGGAATTCCAAGTTAAGGCTGAAAATTGCGCATGACTGTGAAGAATCTTACAGTCCAGGAGCCAGAAAATATTTTGGAGTGCGCTTGATATTCATATATTTAGTGTGAATGTGATGTAACGGTTCATTTTTAGCCCTTGACATTAGTTTATGTAATTTACCGGATTTACTACATTTTGCATTTTTCGTCAGAGAATTATTTAGGCCGACCCTGTATTTTATGGTATCTTGATAGCTTAATAAAATAATAGTTTTGAATAATTCACGCGTCATATGAGTTCCGTTTTTCTCTATTATAGAAGGCTATCGAACAGAATCGAAGCTTTCTTGAGCCAACGCATTCGTGCTTTCTCTAGATTTTAGCGCGTAATCACGGCATTTCTAACATGGGATCAGCTCTGAAGCAGGCGGGCTCAATGCCCAGGGGAGTTTACAAATCTATCCCAATTAATTTCTCCCCTAGTTTCATACGTATTCCCTGATCGCTGCTTATATATTAATCCGTTTTAATTATAAGAATATAAGTGAGTGCATCGAAGTTCTCAATTAAAAACTGTAAGTACAGAACATTTATTTTACGTCGTTTCTGGCTCAGCGAAATTGCTGTGTTTAAAAGTCGTGTTTTTCTACGATGATGTCGTAGTCGTTGTCTACATGCCTTCTTTGTGTGGAATGCGTGTTCCAGTCTATTTATTAACTTTCGGCTCAACGGTTAATGTTAAATCTAATTTCAGTTTGACCCGATGGGTAGGAAGATTTCATTCGTGAATGTGTTTTAGTTTTTCTAGGACATGAAAAGTCATGCCTAGTTGTACCTTTTTGGTAAATGTCAAAAATGACAGATAGAGAAAATTACGTGATTGCTTTTGTGTACGTCAATTGGCATTATCTTGTAAGCATAAACTATTGACAAAATCAAAATTGATTTAAACTGATGAATAAAAGTTTCCTCATATGACATTGTTGGCATAGCATAACTTTTATATTTTCAAAATAACTCAGATACTAAGCCATTAAATTAAAACACCCCTTAGATGGTTCACCCTGTATCACAGGTTCTTTTTCTCATTGGTTTCAGTAACTACAATTTTCTTTGACAGAAAATATTCTCTAAACAATTCATGTGTATGTATGCTTACACTTACTTCAATCTTAATTATAGCGACCCTTCCCAACCATTTGTTGAATGGACAAGATTACAGCGGCTACCGAGAACTTCGGTTGTGAATCCGAACAATGCGTCCCGTCCCGCCTTTGATATATACGCGATCATAGAGACTGTAAAGCGTCAAGGGATAGGGACGATCTCAGAAAGGGCCTTTGATTGTAAGAAATGGCGGGATTCGAGTTTAATTAATCCCACTTCTGAAACTGAAACCCGGAAAAACGGGAAAAGATAAATTATACGATTTAGATGAATCTAGAGTAACAGTAAGTTTGCATAAGGTCAAGATGAAGATTTTTCAAAGCGTCAGCAGGGGACGTTCCTCTTTTGATATAAATTAAGATATTTGCTGAATAATGAATACTATTGAGGATCAAATTTTTTTACATGATTTATTTAGCGTATGGCATTGCACATCACAAGAAAAAAGAACATAAGTATACATACAACATACAATTAGCGATTGAAAGTTAAATTTAGGTTAAACGTATTCCTTCCCGCCATCATAAAAACCCCATTGCATGGGGTTGAGTAGTCAACTTTTTTGAAAGATTGATTGTCCATGTGAAGCATGTCTACAATTCCGAAATTTGGCCGCGGGGAGCTGCAGTGAATCGTTTCACTTTCAACAAGGATCAAAATTCCCCTCTACCAGCCTCTCTAATTGACGTAAATCATCAATCTGCAGATAATGTACGGATTTGTCATCTAAACATTAGAAGCTTACGTAATTTGAATTTTTGCTAGAGAGTTCAGAGTTTCGGGAGATTGTATGCATTTCTGAATTAAATTACAAAAATTGTGAAATTCCCGCTTTAAAACTAGAAAGATATAAACTCCGTCACTGCTATTGTAGAATAAATCATAATTTGGATGGGGTAGGAGTTTTACAGAGGTATTGCACTTTTTTCGGCTTTTCCTAAAGCCTTTGAGATATCATATCTTCTGAGATTGGCTGATTTCATAACAAAGCCATAACCTGAGATATCGTGAGATAAACAGTGCAAGGAAGAGAACAAAGAAATCAGGACAAAAAATACGGATGTACCGCTCCCAGCGCATTCCACACTTATGAAATCTTATACTTTTATCACCTTGTTGTGTATCAATGCAGGGCGTCGATACCTATCGTTTCTAACCGCGTGCGCATTGTAGTGGAAGTAGATACGTCTTTCTTTCACTATTTTCTGTATATGTTGTAGTTCGGTGACCAACAATGTTGCAATATTCCATAATGGAATTCCAGAGGAATATATAAAATAGTGAGTACTCGAGGATCTGAAAAATCTTGAGCCTTCTCTTAAGAAACCATAATATTTTGTTTGTCTTCCCGATCATTTGTTCGAAATGCCCAGAGAAAGAAAATTTAGAATCAAATATGTCGCTTAAATCTTTCACAACTTTCACAGTGGTTATGTTACCCAAATTCGTTAGGACTTATGAGTAATAGCCTGCGACTACAGATCATAGAATAGCATTAACAACATTAAGAAGCATGTTGTCTTCACACCATGAATAAATTGGTTCAAGGTTTTTGAATCTGGACACAGTAATCCACACAGTAATCCAATCGCAAAATATTTTCAGGTTCGTCCGCAAATAGTAAAAATGTACAATCAATATTTTTAGCAATATCATTGATGGATACATTGAACAATGAGGGACCGATATGGGAACCCTGCGGTACTCCAGATGTTGCACAGAATGTCTATGAAAAATATCTGTCAGCGAGAACCTGCTGAGTTCTCTCGGAGAATACGACCTAATCCAAGATACTGAAGGAGGACCAACTCCAATTTTATGGAATTTCTTTATAAGAAGAGAGTTGTTTACCTTATCGAAGGCTTTGCTCCATGTATACCGCAAGCACGTCTGCGCCTCCTACCAGAGACGCTGCTCTACAATGAAATTACTTAAGGAAGCAGATATATATTGTTTCAACTAACGACTCGAATAATTTCGGAATTGCTGACAGGATACATACAGGTCTGTAGTTATTTATAAGAGATTTGTCACCAGATTTATAAATCGGAGTTATGTATGAATATTTCCACATGGTGGAAAGGTGCCTGTTCTTACGGACATGGAAATGTCAGGAAGAGCGATTTGAAACAGGACTTTAAGAAGGCTGGTGGAATTTTGTCTATCAATTGAATCAAGGGCAGGTTTTATACTAACTGATTTGTTTTCACGTTTTATTTTTAACTACACATGGAAAAAAAATGAATTTTATTCCTTACTTTTGTTACAGTGTACGAGGACCGTGGCTGTCAAAGCTACGTTTCGGCAAAATCACACCTGCCTTCTTCAGGTTGTCGCTGGTAGGTGCCTACTGCTGCATCTCTTTGCTCGAGCTTAACTGACGTTCTCCGTGTTATGCTGCCTTTTGTACACATTGTTAATTAATTATAATTACTTAAGATAATTTAGATGATTCTATAGCCATTACACAGTTAATCAATACATATTGCTCAATTTATAGTTGCATGTGATCATGAATGAGCTCCTTTGCGGATAATTTTTCTTAAGCTAGTGCCGGTAATACCCCCGTATTATTTTATTTCCAGCCTAAGCCGGGGTCGCAGAACTTCGTCTGTATTTTTGTTCATAAATTGAGTAAATCCAAAAGTTCCAGCCTATCAAAATCCGCATAAGCTTCTAAGATAAGGCAATATAAATCTTTAGTGTGGCTCGAATGCGCGATGAAATAAAGGACTAAGGGAGTCGGTTGAGGAACGTAAAGGAAATAACTTAATAACTTACTAAAATTGGGAGAGTTATGGTACAATCATGAGGGGAGTGAACTACATTGCTGGGGTTGTTGAACTATATAAAGAAAATGTTATGATTTGTTGTACGTTAAATCACTGTTCAAAAATGGGGCATTAATAAAGATATGCCAAGAAAATAACAAAAGATAAGGTAGCAAAGGATGTATAACATGCTCTGAAAATTTGGTGGAAAATGAAATGAGTCCAACTAAAATTCTAGGTACATTTTTTAAATTTAGTACATACCTACTTAATGTTTCAATCACTATTTTTTTCATTCTATTAATATTTATGCCTTATTAAAATTATCTGTTTGCGCTTACCTTTTAAAAGTACTTTTATTATTACGGATATTAAGAAATGATTAACAGGGAAGAAAATTAAAGTTTATCATTATTTCTGATTAATAAGAGAAAATAGCACGGTCCATTTCAGAAATTTTCCATAGGACCCTACGAAAATGAAAATGAAATTCTGTCTTTTGAAAAAAACTTAAAAATAGTCGTACCTATCAGTAATGCAAATAACTATTTTGTTCTTTACAGACAAGTCTACAACCTTACCAATAATTTCCATAGCCTACTTTGTAATTTTCTTATGTCGCGTTCATCTGAAGCGGCCATTTTGAAAAAAATTAAAAACCATAAAACCAAAAAACCATAAAAAATAAGTAATTTTATTTAAGAAAAAAAAGTTGACTATACACAAAGACGTACGTTGGAGGCATATCAAAAAGAGCTACAACGGCTTCGTAGAAAAACAGGAGCATGCATACACAGCGATTTTGCTGTGTATGCATCCTGTACTTACAGTTTTTAAACGGGAACTTCGAGGCACCCACTTATTATTTTTATAATTATGACAGATTAACATATAACCAGTGATTAGGGAATATTGGTGAAACTGGGGGAGCAATTAGGCTGGTAAATTCTCTGGGCATTACGCTCGCCCTGTTCGGACCGCATTCCAAATTAGAATGATCTACTGTCGCGATTAGGCGCTAAAATATCAAGTTGGCACTCATGCACCAATTCGAGAAAAGCTTCTATTCCGTTCGATAGCATTCTAACATACAGGGTCGGCCTAAATAATACTATAACGGAATAATGTAAAATGTAGTAAATTCGGTAAATTAAATGAACTATTTATTACCAAGGGCTAAAAAGTGAACCGTTACAACTTCAGCACGTTTTTCATAAATTAATTTTTATTTTCAAGGCATTTTCTGATTATTTTCATAAAGAATCTGACTGCAGCACTAGATTCACAAGATCTTAAAATAGTTTTAACCAAAATTTCATTAATAATAATAAAAAAAAAAGTTGTAATGGAATCAATTTTTAAAAATGCATCGTGAATCAGTCCGAAAAATGGATTCCAATAACATGCCATAACAACCAAAAATTTTCAAATAATTTTTAATTCTAAAAGTAACTGAATAAATCTTTGTATTATATTTTTCAATTTTTAAGCAATTTTGAACAAACAATTTTTTTAAGAAAGTGTTCGAGAGCAACTCCTACCTCGGAGTATGGAGCAGGATATGGATTATGTTGATTATTATTAGTTCATGTTGGAGATATAAAAAATTAGCACAAATATGAAACCAAAAAACTCAAAGCAATCGATCACCCACTTGAAATTGAGTTTGATTAATTAATTAATTCGGGAATTGGAACCACAAATTGGAAGAGAACTCAAATATTAACTAAAGGGGTTGACATAATACGGTATTAAATTCCTTTGCCGGAAAAAACTTAATAAGCTACAACTCCGGCTTACATTAAACATTATAACTTCGTATTTTATTCGAAATTATGCTCTCGCAAGTTGGCGCTCTGATACTAAAAACTTTTAAGCTACTTTATGTTCGCTTATTGCTCATCATGTTTTTTAAATTGTACCTCTTTCTTTTTAAAAAAGAATTATTTGACGAACCCTTGCCGTGTTGAGAGTCTTGAATAGCTAGAAAATTAATGAATACCTTATGTTCACGATCAAACTTTCAGGGTCTGCCTGCATCTTTGTTGGACACGGGACGAACAAAGTTTGCGTGATTTATTGAGGATTAGTATCTTCATACGTGGTTTATGACTGAATGGAGATTGAAGGATATTCAGGATTTATAGAGCTGGTCGGCTTATACGGAAAGGAAGTGTTGGTGAGGCCGAGATTTTATTTATTAACCGCCGTGATATGCGAGAATTCACAGGAAAATCTACCTAGGATATATTTCTTGTGTGAAAATTCTCCTAAGGGGCAGTGACGTCGTCAGAAAAATCTAAAAAAAAATGAGTCATTATTTTAAAATCATTTCTAGTCCTCGATGTAAATTGACAATTCACCTCTGGAACTAGATATATATGTATATAGCACTAATTATGAAAATAATAGACCCGCTTTGAAATTTAGCAGTACTGTTCTTTGATCGGCATTAATAATGATAATAATAATAACAACTTTATTTCATTCGACTTTCAAAGAAAGCATTATAAAACTAAGATTACACTAATATAAAATAAAGACAAGTAGAATAACTATCAAACACTTAGACAAAAGTCAAATAAAATTTAAACATAGGGTAAAATTATAGTAGGATAAAACAGGCTTGTTCTGTTTTATGACCGCTTAAAATAATATTTTCATAGAGGCTTTTTATTGTTATTATGAAATAAAAACCGCTGCCTAAGGAATCACTACTTCCACATCCACATTTTCCATTCAAGTCTCTCACAACGAAAAAATTTTGTATGTGGAAATAATTGTTTATATAATTTTAATATAATATTTGAAATCGTCTACCCCAAAAACCCATAAAACGATATCCCACATCGGTAGTGGGGTGGTAGTGGGGGGTGGATGAAGTAAAAAAATATTTTGAGGTTTTTGGTTCTTGTACACACACTAAATCACATTTTTTTAACTCCCTTAAACAATGGGGTGGGTGTGGTAATGGGTGGGTGTGCAAATGCCAAAAACATTTTTGAGACCTTATAGCTTCTCTTGCATATATTAAATACCAATTTTATGGACTCTTACCTGCTTGATTTATCTGTTTACTCTCATTTACCCCAATTTAACCCCCAACCCTTCAACGGAATAAGATGCAAATATAATCTATTTCCAAATCTCGTTAACATACATACGTGTACCAAATTTCAAGTCAATATCTTAAACGGTTCCTGAGTAATCGTGCGCACAAAGAAAGTTACAGACAGACCGACAGACAGAAATTTTTTTCGCTCAAACTTAAAATCTCGACGTTTCATGACATTCTAAGTCTATTTGAACAATAAAAATTTGATTTCAATTTTTTTTTGTCGTTACTATACTTCCACTGAACGTAGACGTCATTAGGCACTATAGTAAGTATTCTTCAACTGAATAAAAAGTACATGTTTGTAAAAAAGATTTCACCTATTTCTTAAACAAATGAATAACATTTATACTCTATACGACATTGTAACATATTAAACAATTTTTTCTACAACTGTCAAAAAAGGCTATGTTTGCGCATTAATGTCAGAGTCTAAAATGAGACATTTTTTCATTGACATTATTTTTTTTGCGTTACCATGACACCGTGCGCAAAATATTTTGCGCACATACTGTTATTGTCTACTTTTTATAATTTTTAATGTATACACGAGAATTAAACAAACATCTAGTTTAAAAATAAATGAACTGAAAGTAGAATTTTTAAAATTATTTTATTTTAAATAAAGTATGATTTTTTTAACTAATGGTTTTAGTTTAATCAAATGAAAGTTGTAGAAAAAATATTGTTTGCATCTCAAGTGCAAAATTCTTTGGTCATCTCGAACGATTTTTTGACTCGGCTGCGCCTCGTCAAAAAACTTTCGCTCTCGATCACCAAAGTAGTATTTTGCACACTAGATACAAAAATAACTATTATAGGCATTACTTTGGGACTTTCTGCTACCATAGATAAAGAATGAGATGGAATGTTTACAAAGTAATTTTCTCGAGGATCGCTACTAGCACAGGTATCATGTCTACTATTAAAATCAATTAAGTTATTTTTTACAGTATATTGCTGTAAAAAATGTAAAATGTATAATGAAGGAGCTGTTAAAATTTCTATTTCACTAAAAAGTTTTCTGCATGAATATTGTGGTGGTTTGAAAACCATTGTGCGAATTATGTTTTTTTTTGTGAAGTATAAATAGTTCATTAAAACGGCTGCGATTGCCCCAACAGATAACTTAATAACTTAATTGCTACTTAATTGCTACTGAATAAGTGCAAAAACATACATATTTTAGATGTGAATATTAATAAATGATCATGGCTGCCAAATAGACCAGGCACGTTTTCAAAAAAGAACAATGCAAGAAGCATTTCATGTAATAATTGGGAAAACAACGCTTTTAGAGTATTTCGACCTCCCTGAATACGAATCTGCCTGTTGCCAAAGCGAAATTTGGACCGGAAATCCGGTATCCAAGATGGCGACCAAAACTCTGTTGCCCTATATCTCCCTTGTCCGTTGACTTAAAATAATGATCTAAGCGTCTGCTTAGGGGTTTTCTCGGATGCGAAACACATTACAATGCTCAAAATTTACTTACCTGCATGGTTTCAATATGGTGCCCAAGATGGCCGTCAAAACTTTATTGCTCGGAAGTAAGCAAAGAAGCAAGGAAGATAAGAAAACGACCATTTCAAAGTTCAAACATTGTTTATTGCAAGATTGCAAAGATGATAAAACAATCACTCAAGTGTATCGGAAAAGACTTTCTCTCGGACAGAGCCACCTTCGCGTTGCGCGTCATATCGATTGGACAAGCTAGGCATGAAGGTAAAGGAGATTGGCACTGTACCTAGTGATTTATAATAACTCACAAGTGAATTATTATAACTATTTGTTTATGGATGCCATTAATTGTTCTAAAGCAATTCATGAATTAGTATATAATCTAATAAGAGTAGATAAATGTATGTATACACAAATAGATAAATAACAACTGTCACCATTTTGCAGATATTTTAAATTTTTCTGAACCAAGTTCAACAAAGCTGTGACATCATTGATATATTTTTAATGGGATCTCATACATTTGAGGAGTCTACACACGATCCAGCGGCAGGGAGCCAACCTTGTCGGCATGCTTTGAATTCATTCGTAAAAGTGAACTGGTACTCTGCTGCTGGATTGTGTGTAGACCCCTATAATGGTATGAATTGATAACCCTCTTAAATACGAATTCGGCGGTATAAGGCTGTAAATTAAGCAGGAAATAAAGTGTACTGCAGGCGACGACATAAATATTATCAGAGGCTTCGGACCATTAATCATTTTTAATTAATTTATATTAGTTATTAATTAAATTCGAATAAATTTAATTAGCGGACCGTTCCAATTTGGTGAATAAATCGTATTTCCTATTATGGCTTTTCATTTAACGAAAATAATTTATATCGTATTGTGCAGTTTTGGTCTACAATTTGCTTTCATTTGTTTCAATTATACAAACTAAAAATTATCTGTACTGGGAGCATAACATTTAAACAAACTATTATTCACATTAAAAACAAATAAACGTACACGTTATTTTGACATTTTGAACTCAATGTTTAAAGATAAATAAGATGTGAACATTGTATTTTTCCCGATTTATTGAAGTTTTAATGTAATTATTGGATACTTTTCGCAGTTTTTTGAAAATAATTTTTTTTTTTTTAGATATAATTACTATACCGGGTATCTCACAAATCAAATCAAATTTATTGGTGCTTTAACAATACAGTTTTACACAAGTCAAATACAGAAATAGTCATAATATTATGCAATGTCACATATAAAATATATAATATAAGATACAATATAAATAAAATGTAAAATAACAATAAATAATTTAAAAATATTTCAAATATACTTACAAAATATTTATATACATACACAAATATACACAATAAAATATACTGAAAATTTATATAAAATTATTAGAGAATATTATTTAGGTATTATGCAAATCACAATTTACACACTTTTTAATTTATTATGAAAATACCTACTTTCTGTATATTGTTGCCCTAATCTGGGCACGCTAATATACTAGTTAGGTAAATACTTTAAAACACTCATTATTGGAGAACCAATCAAAACAACTACTCTTCTAGCTAATACTGACGAAGTATTGAATTACATGATAGAATTATTAGCATTTAAAAAAAATTATTGAAAATACCTAACTCATTTATTTACATTTAGTCATTCACACTTCTTTATTTAATATGAAATTATCTTCTTTCTGTATATTGGTAGCTTAATCGGGTCACGCTAATATACTACTTAGGAAAACACTTTAAAACACTCATTATTGGAAAACCAATCAAAACAACTATTCTAGCTAATACTGACGAAGTATTGAATTACATGATAGGATTCCTGGCATTTTAAGCCAAAAAAAATATATTGGAAGATACTTAAATTATTTATTGAAATTCAGTCATTCACAAGAATTATTAAACCTTACATTCTATTTCAACTCTAGAAAAGTTATACAAGTTTTTTGAACTTGTTAGTTCTCATCAGTAGAGTATAGAAACATTCATTCATTATTTACAAGCCTATTCTTGATTTATTTTTACAATTAATTATTTTTATTTATTTGCTTTTATCATGATTAGAGAATATTATTTAGGTATTATGCAAATCACAACTTACACACTTTTTATTTATTATGAAAATACCTACTTTCTGTATATTATTGCCCTAATCTGGGCACGCTAATATACTAGTTAGGTAAATACTTTAAAACTCTCATTATTGGAGAACCAATCAAAACAACTACTCTTCTAGCTAATACTGACGAAGTATTGAATTACATGATAGAATTCTTAGCATTTTAAAGAAAAAAATATATTGAAAATACTTAAATCATTTATTTACATTTAGTCATTCACACTTTTTTATTTAATATGAAATTAGTATTGGCTAGAAGTTGTTTTGATTGGTTTCCAATAATGAGTGTTTTAAAGCGTTTTCCTAAGTAGTATAATAGCGTGACCCGATTAAGCTACCATTATACAGAAAGTAGATAATTTCGTATTAAATAAAAAAGTGTGAATGACTAAATGTAAATAAATGATTTAAGTATTTTCAATATATTTTTTTCTTTAAAATGCTAAGAATTCTATCATATAATTCAATACTTCGTCAGTATTAGCTAGAAGAGTAGTTGTTTTGATTGGTTCTCCAATAATGAGTGTTTTAAAGTATTTACCTAACTAGTATATTAGCGTGCCCAGATTAGGGCAACAATATACAGAAAGTTGGTATTTTCATAATAAATAAAAAAGTGTGTAAGTTGTGATTTGCATAATACCTAAATAATATTCTCTAATCATGATAAAAGCAAATAAATAAAAATAATTAATTATATAAAATTGTTGTCCATTATTTGGCTTCAGTGCCATTAAAATTTAAAAATTCATGTATATTATAGAAACATTCTATTAGAAAAAAAAATTATTAACTGTTTATATTTCACCTCTGGTAAGGCCTTCATCCAATTTGAAATTGTATTAAAAAATTTACGGCCGTAACAATTAAAGCCACAATCACTTGACTTAAGCCTATTAAAATCTATCACTAAGTCCTCGTGTTGTATTTGTGAATATTCTCATGTTTTTTGTATTGGTTTATATTTTTATGAATATATATCAGGCAATGAAAAATGTATAGTGACGGAAATGTTAAAATTCCCAATTCAATAAATTTATCTCTTACATCCTCTCTATATCCACAATTTATAATTATCCTGATAGTTTTCCTTTGTAACCCGAAAATTCTGTTAGCTTGCGGAGCATGGGCCCAGTTTATCAGACCATAAGTCATATGGGACACTATTAGCGAGTAATAGGCCGTTAATAAAATTTTAAAAGTTTTACAATATTTTTTAAATATTGTAATAAATTTATTTTTTGATATTTTTTTTGCTGTGTAATCAACATGGTGGAACCAGTTGAGATTTGGGTCAAGAAAAACGCCTAAAAATTTAATTTCTTCTGGGTTTTATAATTTTCAATTGGCCTATGACTGAAAATCATATTCGTAGTTTTATGCTCGTTTAGTGCAATTTATTTGATTATTTTTATTTTTCATTTTATTAATTACATCACGTACTGTATTTATACTAACTGCATTAAATTTAAAATTTGGTACATTTGCTTCAATATCATTGTGTGAAAAAAAATATCTGTATAAACCCTATTTACTATAAGCAAGTTTTGTGTAATATTTTCAGTCACGTTTATAAAATAATTATTCATGTCTTCTACATTTAACTCGGTATTTGACTGGCGGTACATGACCAGTCAGGTGCAACGTTTTTAAAATGCATGCCAATCATATATATGAATGAAATTACCGTGAATATGCCAGAAATGCAAATTTTAGGCAGTCGTCGCGTGCAGAAGGCTGTGCAAATTTTGTGTTGTGTTTTTTTTGTGTTTTTTTTTTTTTTATTTTAAAGTGGATGCCAAGAGTGCCAAACGAAAAGCCTTAAAAAAAATCCAAAATCAGAATCATCCAAAATCAAGAACACTAAAAAATTTTACGATTTAATGTGTGTTTTGCGCGCGTAAACTGCATGCCAATGAATTTTCGCTAGATTCTTTTTCACGGCTTTTCGTTTGGCACTATTGGCAACCATTTTAAAATAAAAAAAAAATAAACAAAGAAGATCGATTTGCACACCCTTCTGCACGCGACGACTGCCTAAAATTTGCGTTTCTGGTATATTCACGGTAATTTCATTCATATATATATGATTGGCAGGTATTTTAAAAACGTTGCACCCGACTGGTCATGTACCGCCAGTCTATTAAGAATTTTTTATTTTTTTGCCTATTTTGGTTTATGATATTCCAGAAAGTCTTTGGAGTGTTTCCATTTTTGTGTAATATGTTATCAAAATAATTACTTTTAGTAATACTTATTTGACGTCTATATTCCGCTTTGTACTTTTTTAGGTGTTCTTTTAATTTCACATCTTGAAAGTTGTTATATAATTCACTAAGTAAGCATACATTTTCCCTCATTTTATGCAAATCTGAGGTAAACCATTCTTTTTTAAATTTTCTCTTGTTTATTTTTATTTGTTTGCGGAAAAGCCTTATCAATACTTTCATTTAAAATTTCCAGGAAAAGTCTAAATTTTTCATTTACATTAAGATTGACATTATTGTTTGCTGTGCTCACCCAACTGCAATCAACTGTCTCCAAGTTATTATATAGTAGAAACATACCTTCGTCAGTAATTTTTTAAATGTAATAGTATTTTCAGGCTGAACATTGTTCTCAATTGTTAAAATAATATTAACTGCCTTATGATCCGATAAACCTAGGTCAAATACGTCCATCTTATATTTATTACTTAAATTTATTAGAATATTATCTAAGCAGATTTTTGTCTCGTATTTTCAGAGAGTGTGCTGGAAAGAAAACGAATTTATTAAATCGTGGAATTTCAAGTATTTCCTATCAGTAGTATTAAATTTTATGTCAAAATCACCATTTATAATAATGTAATAAATAATCTTTTTTAATTTTTAAGTTTATTTAGCAAATGATTAAATTTTGATAAGAAAGTAACAAAATCCCCCAGAGGTGACGTTACGATTAATAAATTTAATTTATCACATTCACCTGCTACTATTTCACAGTGTACCTCTATAGTATATGAATTTATGTCCTCGCAAGGAATAAAGTTAAAACATTATTTTTTACACAAAATTGCAACTCCCCCATGAACTTCTCACAAGATTTTCTTTTGTGGGTTGTTTCTACCTGTTTATTTACGAAGATCACTATATGTAAATCATTACTATTAGGTACCCATATTTTACAATTCCAATTTTAGTTGATTTTGAACAAAACTTTTGATATTATGTTTATACTATATTTTTTATACTATATTTTTTTTCTCTATTTGTAATTACTACTTACTACTTACCTTATGTACAACCCGATTTTGTTTTTTATTGATGGTAAATAAACATTATTATTATTATTATTATTATTGTATTTTTTCTACAGTAGCTTGTTATGACATCATAATTATTAAGAACTAGATTTTGCATTTCATATTCATTCAGAAAATGTTCAGATAAACATAATACATCGTACTTGTTATTTTTATCACATAAAAATGCTTCAAATTCATGTATTTTGCTACGTATAGATTGCACGTTTAAATGTAACACTTCTACTTCCGAATCACCTGTAGTATATTATGGGGGCATTCAAAAAATACGTTCGCTTTCAGAGGGGAGGGGAAAATGGGACAAAATGAACGATAGGAAGGTATATGAAAACTTCTCACAAAAAATGAAAGAATTGCCATAGTAGTATACTAGTCACGTCGCCAACTAAGGAAAAAAGCTTGGACCTTGAATGAGGGTACAACTTTTATTTTATGATTGATTCTAGTCTTGTTTGATATACTGAACCATAATCCGTGGGGTGCCACAGTGGCACCCTTGGGCAATTTAAACTATTGAAGGTCAAAGGTCACGAGGGTAAAAAAAGCTGAACCACCCATTTTATTGCGAATTAAGAGAAATAGGTCCACCCAAATCAAATATTTGTAGTAAGATATAATGTTATATATTAAAATAAAATATTTCTGTCAATCACCTCTATGAATCCTTATTTTCATAAGGATAATAAACCAAACTGCAACGAATTGCTAGCCTGGCCGCGTTATGTATAGAAATCATATTCTACAACAAAACGCTTGGTTTTGATTGAAGCAAACACCAGCCGAAAGATTTATTCCTAATTAAAGGAACTTTCATGCTAGTCATGCTAGTGTTTTCTTCAATCAAAACCAAGCGTTTTGTTGTAGAATGTGATTTCTATACATAACGCGGCCATGCTAGCAATTCGTTGCAGTTTGGTTTATTATCCTTATGAAAATAAGGATTCATAGAGGTGATTGACAGAAATATTTTCTTTTAATATTTTTGCCCTCTAGAAGCATGTCTCCTGAACTATTGTTATAAAAACACCTAATCATACATTTCCAGATATATTTCGACTATTTTTCGACATCAGTGGAATTAAAATTAAAAATAACATAATATACAAGATAACATAAAATGGTAGAATTTTAGTAATTATTAATTTTAATTCCACTGATGCCGAAAAATAGTCGAAATATATCTGGAAATGTATGATTAGGTGTTTTTATAACAATATATAAATGTATATAAAATATAAATGAAAGACAAATAAGTTTTAAATATTCATTTATTTGATAAAACTACAATAGTTAGATAAATGTTTTAATAGAACTTTGTAACGTTATTCAGAGTCAGAAGTGGACATTTCACTCTCACTGTCATTAAATTGAGTTTCCTGAGTCTTCACATTGCCACACAAATCGCCACCTTCACACGCGCAAAATTCTTTACAAGGAAGACCTGCATGGGCACAACTGCACCTTGCTGTTGAACATGGCTTCTCACTTGAACAGCTACATCTTAAACTCTTCAGCAATTCAGGTGGTGCCAATCCTTTGTTACTTGGCAGTAAAAGGGGTACCAAAGAGTGTGTTTGTTCACCCTTTTTCCATCCATAATCAGTTGAATTCAAGGGCGGAGGGAACGAAGATGCTGCTGCGTTCCATGTGCATGCTTGCAAATGGCATCGTTTTGCGTGAAGTTCAAATGCCTCTGTTGTCGGGGGAAGGTTCTTAATTTTAGGAGGGATTTTCTTAGACAGCCACACTCTGTATCGAACATCTGTCATGTTGTGAACTTCCTTCTTGTATCCGTAGCAGTGTGCAATGAATTTTGTGCATTCTGTTGTACATTGTTGCATTGAAGATTCTACACAACCTAAATGCTTAAGTTCAACACCAGATCTCAGAACTTTTATGGCTTTATTCTTTCCAATGCCAAAAAGTTGGGAAGTAGTATCACAGCCAGTGAGACAATGTACTGCTAATAGGGAGTCTGCTTGGGTTCTTAGATTACTAACTGTTGCCGCTATATCTGAGAGCTTTTCTTTGTCAACTCTCTGTAGTGTTGACAAAGTGTAATATACCGTTACAAAGATTTGCACATAATCAAACATTTATCTAAATTACACTTTTTCAACACTGCAAAAAAGCGATTCCACACTTGATTCTGCTTGAAATAACATGCTGGTAACACTTCTTCTTAAAAAAAAATATATGTATGTATAATAATATAATATAATAAAATACAATATAAATAATATATATTATAATATCTAACTACAAATATTTTATTTGGGTTGACCGATTGCCCTTAGATCGCAATAAAATGAGTGGTTCAGCTTTTTTGACCTTCGTGACCTTTGACCTTCGATATTTTAAATTGCCCAAGGGTGCCACTCTGACACCCCACGGATTATGGTTAAGTATATCAAACAATACTAGAATCAATCATAAAATAAAAGTTGTACCCTAATTCAAGGTTACATGGTTCGGCGACGCGACTATACCTTTTGAAACATTTCAGAACAGTCAAATGTGCAGCAATTGCACTCAGTATCAAAAGAAAAACACATTAGTTTGTCGAATCGTTACAAAGTACATCATCGTATATCACCGCAAGACTATATTATTTCTAGATGCAAGCGTATTAGAGGGTAAATCGTTTTCTGGGAGAGCATTTATTTCCAACAGGTGACAGATTTGAACACAAAAGTTTCCTGGGAGTGAATATTTATTTGCCTCATCAGGTCTTAACGTCTGCTTGCCGTCACGCGTGTGACAAAGTGGCACCATCACATAAATTATTCAATAAATACCGCAGGGGGAAAGAAGTTTTAAAGAGGGTTCGTTAACTGTTATTATTTCGCTCGAGCGATGTGGCTTAATAAAATTCGCCAATGGGGCGTTTGCCAGGGCGAATTTATGGACAATTTGGTGTTATATTGAATATTCAGACACTTCCAAACTGTTGCAAATTGTTGATTCAGTAAATATTTAAGAAAACTACCTGTAACTTGGAAAAATAGCAAGTTACAAGAAAAAATTCAAGAGACGAAAAATGTTTAGAAGACCTCAATGCATCTGAATTTCAATTTTTTAAATTACATATTTTTAAAGTGCTACAATTTCAAAGAAATGTTTTTCCGGAAAAACTCGGTGAAAACTGTTGGTTTTTGGTATCCTTTAAACTACAAAAACTGTATTCACTTAATGTTGTTTTAAGATTATGAAATAAGAAATAAGTTATGTATCAATAACAGGCTCTGTCTTGGCGATGTTATGCTTACGAATCATTCGTTATTGATTCTGGGAATATTTCAACGACCTAATTTTTAACCATACCAATAACACCTCACACTATTTTAATTTTAATTTTTAGTTCTTATAAAGCTCTCAATCTGTAAAGACATTTTACACTTGTTAAATAGAGCGTACTGCAAACACTGTGTTTTACTCGAATACCATACCTTCCTTTTGGTTATGGGCCCAGCTACCGTGTGTGATCGCAAGTGAGTGTGTAATTCGAGACAGTGTAAATAAAGCATAAATAACGATGGCGAGTGGTACATCAACTGCGTTAAAGCGCAATCTAAAACTGTTTAATGGTGAAAACTATTTAATGTGGAAATTCAGACTTCAAGAAATTATTGAGCAAGAAGGGGCTAGTAAAGTGTTAAATGAAGATCCACCGACACCAATTACTGAGGAGTGGATACAGTGGGAACGATTTGCCAGAGGGACATTAATCGAGTACCTAGATGACACAGTCGTATCACAAGTGCCACCAGGTCGTGCGACAGCTCGACAAATTTTGGAGAAATTTGATGGTCTATACGCCTGTAAAAAGGTGTCAACTCAGCTTTGTCTCCAAGATCGGTTGTTTAATTGCAAACTAAAGCCAGGTACGTCGCTGAAAAAGCACATGTTAGAAATTGATGAAATGGTGCGTGATATGGTTGCTTGCGGCGGGGAAGTGAGTGAAACAACAAAAGTGTGGTACACATTAAACTCATTACCTCCAAGTTATGCACAAATAAAAGCTGCAATTAAAACTATGTCAGATGAAAGAATTACGCTAGCATTTGTAAAAGGAATGCTGCTGGAACATGAAGAATATCTTGTGCGTGAAAATACTGACACAAGCATGAAAGCTCTTCATTTCCGCACCATAAATGCACATGATAATCGAAAGAAGTTTACTCAAAGAAATAAGCCTGAATTTAAAAATAAGCAGGTGAAAAAGTGTTTTTACTGTGGGCGAAAAAATCATTTTAAACGTGATTGCCATTTTTATAAACAAAGTCTGAAGGTGCATGAAAAACGCAACAAAAGAAATTATCATGAAGCTAGTGCGTCAACAGCAGTAATGGATAAATCGTTTGCTTTTATGATGTGTGCTGAAAACACTGCATCGTGGCGTTTTGTGCTGGACTCTGGTGCAACAGAGCACATCATAAATGACTTTACTCTTTTCACCGAATGCGAAAAGCTGGATAATCCAATTCGCATAACTGTGGCGAAAATAGGGACGATCATTGAGGCGACACATATTGGTAAAATAAATGTTACAACTTCACTTGGCTACAGTGGCGAGTTGAAGAATGTCCTCTACAGCAAAAGTGTCCCAACCAACCTCATCTCAGTGAGGCGCATCCAGGAGGCTGGAATGTCGGTGTTGTTCACAGAAACTGGTCATGTCGAGGTCAGAAAAGGGGATACAACAGTTATTAAGGGTAAGCGCATAAATAATTTGTATATTATAGACTTAATAGTACAAAATGCGTATAATACAGCACGGGCTGAGGGTCACGTTGCTGAGGCAAATATTATTGATAAAAATAAAATGTGGCATGAACGACTGGGTCACATAAGCAAAGAAAAATTTACAAAAATTAAAGTAAATCAATTAGCCTATGACACTGTTTGTTTAAAGAATATAAATCCTTTTCATTCGTTATGCGAAGCTTGTATTAGTGGAAAACAAGTACGCTTTCCTTTCGCCAAGATAAAAGATAAAGAGTATATACAAAGGCCATTATTTGTTGTACATTCTGATGTGTGTGGGCCGATAACACCGTCTACGATAGATGAAAAGAATTATTTTGTAAATTTTATCGATGATTATACTCATTATACCGTAACTTATTTAATGACAAATAAATCAGAGGTATTCACTTGTTTTAAAGATTACGTTGCAAAAAGTGAAGCTCAATTCAATACAAAATTGGTTACTTTGTATAGTGACAATGGTAGTGAGTACTTGTCTGGCGAAATGAAGGAATACTGTAAACAAAAAGGTATAACGTATCATCTCACAGTGCCATACACTCCAAAACAAAACGGCTTAGCAGAACGAATGAATCGAACATTAACAGAGAAAGCGCGTGCAATGGTGCACAGTGCGGGTTTAGATAAACGCTTCTGGGGTGAGGCAATCTTAACTGCAACTTATTTGATAAACAGATCACCAACAAAAGCGGTAAAGTTCAATAAAACGCCATATGAAATGTGGCATAATAAAAAGCCAAAATTGGGTCATTTAAAAATATTCGGGTGTACAGCATATGTGCATGATAAAACGAGAAAAAGAAAATTCGATAGTAAATCGTATAAAGGAATTCTCGTGGGTTATGTGCCAAATGGATACAAAATTTTTATTCCTAAATCAGAAAAATTCATAGTTGCACGTGATGTAATATTTGATGAAATTATATATAAAACAACCAGACAAGAACTTGATGACATTGTTAAAATTGGTAGCGAGGTAAATACAGATATAAATGTACCATGGGGTACGGAAAATAATTCAGCAGGGGGTGCTGGAGAAAGTAAATCTGTAGATAATATCACACCTAGTCAAACGGACGGTAAAAAGTGCAAACAAACCCTTACTGGAAAAGGTGTCCCTGAAAATTGCACTCAAGGTCAAACATCCTCAGTAAAGGATGGACCAACCAGTATGAGCTCAGATAGTGAAAGTGAAAGAGAAAGTCCGTGGGCCTCTACTAAAAAGTTGAGGAAATTAAACAAAGTACAGGTAGTGAGGAGGAGTAAAAGGTTGAAAAATAAACCAATAATGTCATATAAAGAGGATGATTTCGATATAAATAATTATTTGATAGGTGATCAAATGTTTGAAAATGAAATTCCTAAATGTTATCAAGACGTAGTTAAAAATGCGTTCAGAACAAAATGGGAAAAAGCAATAAATGATGAGTTAGAATCATTAAAACGAAATAAAACGTGGACATTGGTACCGAAGCCGAGTAATACAAATATTGTTGATTGTAAATAAAAGGAGACGGTAATGGAAACTCGGTAAGATATAAAGCTCGCTTAGTAGCGCGCGGTTTTAGCCAAAGAAAAACATTGGACTATGCGGAAACATTTGCGCCAGTTGCGCGTATTGGTACTTTTAGGTGCGTGCTTGCGTTAGCAAATCAGTTTGAGCTGTTAATTCATCAAATGGATGTAAAAACAGCATTCCTAAATGGAACATTAAAAGAAAATATTTATATGAGAGTGCCTGACGGTGTTGCAGTTCAAACAAATAATATTGTATGTAAACTAAATAAATCTTTATATGGATTAAAGCAAAGCGCTAGATGCTGGTATGAGTGTTTTAATAACATAATGAATGAACGAGGATTTGTAAATTCGTCAGCCGATAATTGTTTATACTTCTTAAACAAAGGTCATGTTCATAAAAACATTTATGTAATTTTATATGTTGACGATTTAGTCATTGCTACAAAAGACATCAATACAATGAATAATTTTAAAAAAATTTTAATGAAACAATTTGAAATGGTTGATTTAAAGGAAATTAATTATTTTCTAGGAATTAAAATACAAAGATCAGATTCTGAAATTTCACTTGATCAAACCACATACTTAAAATCAATATTAGAAAAATTTAGAATGAATGAATGCAACCCGGTTAGTACACCATTGCCTGTAAAATTAAATTATTTAGCATTAAATTCAGATGACAACTATGATGCACCTTGTAGAAATTTAATTGGCTGTTTAATGTACGCAATGCTGTGTACGCGACCAGATTTATGCACTGCAGTAAATCTACTTAGTAGATATCAAAATAAATGTAATAAAGAACTATGGCAATGCTTAAAACGTGTATTAAGATATGTTAAAGGAACGATTGACATGAAATTAGTATATAAGCGTAATGAAAATTACGAAAGAAAATTGACAGGGTATGTTGATGCGGACTGGGCAAGTAATGAATTGGATCGTCGAAGTACAACAGGTTGTCTATTTAAATTATTTGAAAATTGTACGGTGACATGGATCACACGACGACAAAATTCAGTTGCTGCCTCGTCCACAGAGGCTGAATACATGGCTGTATTTGAGGCTGTAAAAGAGGCCTTGTGGATTAAATCCTTGTTAGTCAGTATTAATGTCAATATGTCAGAACCGATAACACTGTATGAAGACAATCAAAGTTGTATAGCACTGGCAAATAATCCAGTTAGTCATAAACGTTCTAAACATATCGACATTAAATACCATTTTATACGAGAGCAAGTAGAGAACAATGTTGTCTGTTTGAAATATTTGTCTACAGGTCATCAGGAGGCCGACTTACTGACGAAATCTTTACCATCACATCAGTTCAGGGAGCTGAGGGAGAAGATGGGATTACAAGAAAAATAGAAAACAAAATTCTATGGAAACTCTAGTATTAAGATGTTTAACAAAATGTTATTGTTTTAAATTCAAATATTCAAGAATGATAAGTATTGTTACTCATTTAAGAGTTCATGGTCTGGTTAAGTTTTTGAGGGGTTTTCCTTAACCCTTGCAACAAATGTTGGGCCATTAGTTGTTCGACTCCCCATAAAATAGTTAGTATAAGTTCATACATTTTTTGAGGGGGTGTGTTGGTTTTTGGTATCCTTTAAACTACAAAAACTGTATTCACTTAATGTTGTTTTAAGATTATGAAATAAGAAATAAGTTATGTATCAATAACAGGCTCTGTCTTGGCGATGTTATGCTTACGAATCATTCGTTATTGATTCTGGGAATATTTCAACGACCTAATTTTTAACCATACCAATAACACCTCACACTATTTTAATTTTAATTTTTAGTTCTTATAAAGCTCTCAATCTGTAAAGACATTTTACACTTGTTAAATAGAGCGTACTGCAAACACTGTGTTTTACTCGAATACCATACCTTCCTTTTAAAACGCACTTTACAGAAGAGTTGCAAATAGAAAAGTCTTGAATTTCGATGATACATTCACCTGAATTTTTTCAGATTTTTTTTTCAATTTTTACATTTTCCCTCCCCCATTTTTAGGAATTTTCGAGTGGCCGAATGTCGAAAAATATGCATTTTTCGAAAAAATTCACAAGAGTAAAAACATCTTATTTTGGACCAAAAAAGGTAAACGCGTTTTTTTCATTTTTGACCTAATTCTACAAGTTACGGAACCCGTGAGAAAAGGGGTGTTTTCTACCCCTTCCGATCATTTCTTACTCTAATCTTTTTTTTAACTTTTTAATTAACGTCATTACAAACACATTGCACAAGGTTTCATCAAAATCCATTCATTAGCACTCAAGTTAGAGATTTTGGTCATTTTAGCGCTCCGTTGACTGGACTAAAATTAATTTTGTATCCTACTGTATAGACTGAGTATGTTTGGTAGCATATAATAAAACGAAGTAAATATATAAACATACAGTTTTAAAATTTACAAATATCCGGTACATGTTTTTAAATACCAGTAAACAATATATTGTGTAAACATAAAATGTTTAATTTAATATTTCGATAATATAAACAATATATTATTTACAACGTGGAAACAGAAAAAATTTCAGCATTTTTTTCCTCTCTATTGACTATTTAAGTATCGTTAATACTAGACCCCTTAACGCTCAGATTTCCTCGACGTCCTTCTATAAGCCCTCTTGGATATTGGGCCATTGTCACGAAAACGTGCATTTGCAGAAAGTAATTTTAAGAAACATATATTTATTTATTTTCAAAGATAACATTCAGATAAGAACACAAAAATTGTTAAATAGATATTTTAAGTAAGTGGTTGAGCTTAAACTTAATTAGTTTTGGTAAAAAAAACATTTTTTTAAAAATACTAGTTAACGCAAGTGAGAAACAAAGTATCAAAAGTAAGATATAATCATTAAATAATAAAAGTTGAAGTTAAAAATTAAATGTTTAGTCTCTCAATGTAAAAAATACAAATAAAATCTTTAATTCTCCCTAACAGAAAAATTAAAAAACAGAAAGAAAAACAAATGTACCAAATAAAAATAAAAACTTTAATGAAAGTGAGAAGGAAGTAAAAAAGTTAGGTATATTATAGTAAAAGTTAGTGGATTTTAATAGCTTATCCTCTTATGTATATAAGAACGCAAAATACGTTTCTATTTGCGCGTTCCAACTTACGAAATAACGCAAGTGAAGTTAACGCAGGTGAGGTTTCAATTCAAATTTTCCGTTAAAAAGCCGATAATGTACTTGAAAAATAGCGCCATTTCAAAAATATATATTCTAACAAAATATCAAACAATCTATAGCTAAATAAATAACATATTGCAAATTTTTGAATAAAATTTCTTGTTAACAAATGCTAACATGCTTAACGTCTCTATACATACAATCATTTTGGCGCCAAACCAGTAAAAACTAGCACTAATTATTCACTCATTTCCAGCGCTAGAACCTCAACTGGTAAAATAAAAATATATCCTCACATTTAAAAGTCATGACCCACTCGATTCTAAGCAGTAAAATCAACGTGTTAACTAAAGTGAGAATACTTATAGAGACACTTAATAAAGTAACGTTTTGAAGATAAATTAATTTTTAAAGTACCAGTTACCATATTTTTAAAAATTAATACTTTTTTTGAGTTTTTCAAGACGTTTCTTCTTTCTTTTAAATCTATATTACTATAAAAAAATATTTTTTGACAGGTCAAAGTCGTCTAATACATTGGGGTAAGGACAGTTAACAAACGTGAGATCTCACATTCTGTTATATAAAATAAAAACAGAAAGAAACGATTAATTCGAAGAAAATATTTTATTTATATTAATCCGATTTTACTTAAATATTAAAAACTGAAAACAACTAATTTTTTTAGAAATCTGAACTTTTATGGCGAAGGAACTGCAAAGTGCACGTTTTCGTGACAATGACCCATATTCCTGTTTTAGGAGACAAGATACAAGACACTCAAGGCATATGATATTATCATACCACTGCACATATCCAGACAGACCCACAAAAAGTGACCCTTTGGTTAGTATTGATCGTTAGAGAAAAAGTGTTGAGAATATTTTAATCTTTGTCTACGTTTTCTAAGGCTATCCATCTTAAACGGGCACCATTTATTATTACCGCGGTTGTAAATTGTGCCTGCATGCGAACATATTTATAATCTCGAAATAAAAATTAATACAAAGTGTAACACCTATTAATTTATGTTAGAGATGATGGACCATGGATTTACTGTTGTTTTGTAATACTTGCTGCAAAAGTTGGAACATTCTGAAAGAAAATAAAATGTATCCGTATAAATTTAAGCTTATTCAAAAAGTACATAAAAATAAGCATAAGTATCCGCTTTTGTCAGTGATATCTCATAAAATTCGAATTTTCAATTAATATTAGATCCAAACGTAATAGCACTAATTCTGCAAGATTGTTAGACTTTATAATCGAGAAACAAATACTTTGTATATACAGGGTGATTCATAAGTAATGTAACTTAACTGTATATAGTAGAAGTCAAAATAGTAAAATTTAGCCAATAATGCCTTAATGAAATGTTTATAGGTAAAAAGATTCAGGGTGTTAGAGTTAAAATTATTTTTTTTATTTTCCTTTGTAATTTAATGATTTTTAACATTTTATCATGAAAATTGGTGGGTGGGGGTTATTTGTGGTGGGAAATCATAACACACCTTCAACTTTCGTCTAGCTCCTAGAGGGTGCTACGTACGCTATGTTTATTGTGTTAAAAGGGCTGTAACTTTTTCACCCGCACATTTATCGCAAATTTCGCATAAAGCTTGTATTCCTCTATCATTTCTTAATAAAAAAGGTATACTTGTTTTAAGTCTCTAAGTACAACAGGTTTTGAGAAAAGTGCAAATCAAGAGTTGCATGTACATTTTTTAAAAGCCTTTTCAAATAATAATTTTTAAAAGTAGGCGTTGTGAAGTAGGCCCAAAGACAAAAAGTACCTGTCAAACAATTAATATTTCAAACCATAATTAGTTGTTGCGGAGAGTTTTATTTAATTGTGTTTTTTATTCATTTCTAATATCATTTTATAAAAAATGCCTCGCCATACATTTTTTCGATTTCTGAAATGAGAGACATGGTTTGTGTATACTCGGAAGTAAATTTTTGTGGTCATGCTGCAGCTTGACGGTACTTAGAATTGTATCCAAACAGAAGGCAGCCTGATCAAAGGTTATTCAAAAACCTTTCTGATCGTTTGGGAGAAACAGGTGCATTTCGCCCAAAACGTGATATTGCTGGTCCTCCAAAAAGAATATCTGTGGCTCAAGAAGAAGACGTTTTAGTTCGTGTTGCAGAAAATCCGCAAATAAGTACGCGGCGGTTATCGGCAGCAACTGGTCATCAATTCATAGATTATTAAAGAAAGAAAAACTTAAACCATATCACTTTACTCCAGTGCAAAATTTGTTACCTCGTGATCTTCCACAAAGGTCGCAGTTTTCATTATTTTTGAGTAACAAACAACATAATGACCACATGTTTATGAAACGAATATTGTTTACGGCCGAGGCCACTTTTACCAGGCGTGGGGTATTTAATTGGAGAAATAGTCATTCGTGGGAACTTGAGAATCCCTATTTATACAAGGAAAAACACTTCCAGCACGAATTTAAAATAAATGTGTGGTGTGCTATCATTGGAGACTGCATACTAGATCCGATTGAGTTACCACCAAATTTAAATGGTGCATCCTATCTGGACTTTTTAGAAAACATTCTTCCTGAAATCTTATATGATGTTCCGATAAATTTAAGAAACAATACGTGGTACATGCAGGATGGGGCCCCAGCACATTATTGGATAGGAGTATGTAATTATTTAAATATGCACTATCCACATCACCGGATCGGGGAAGTGAATTTCCTTGGCCACCTCGTAGTGCTGACCTCAATTCTTTGGATTTTTACTTTTGAGAAAAACAGGTGCATTTAGTATACAATGATTACATAAATACCCGGGAAGAATTATGGGAAAAAATTTGTGAAGCTGTGGAAACTATTAGAGAATCGTTATTTAAAGTTAGATATTCTCTAAATAAACGTTTAAAAAAATGTATTGAGGTTAATGGTGGTCATGTTGAACGTTTATTGCAGTAGGTATTTTAAAGTTGTTCTTATTATTGTTCTAGTTCTTATTATTTGTGATACATTGTTTACCATTTTGAATTAAGTTATTTATGTCTACTAGTTAAAAGTGTATCATTATTTGTTTTGTTTTAATGTCTGAAATTTTGAAGTTATTAAACGCCATACAAACAGTTACCACACAAACGGTATTAGCTACACAGAAAAAAATATTTACAACTAAAGAGTGTCGAATTTTGCTGCCAAAATAGTTTTTCAAATTGTATAATGAATTTGCATGCAACTCTTGATTTACACTTTTCTCAAAACCTGTTGTACTTAGAGACTTGAAACAAGTATACCTTTTTTATTAAGAAATGATAGAGGAATACAAACGTTATGCGGAATTTGCGATAAATGTGCGGGTGAAAAAGTTACGGCTCTTTTAACACATTAAACATAGCGTACGTAGCGCCCTCTAGGAGGTAGACGAAAGCTGAAGGTGTGTTATGATTTCCCACCACAAATAACCCCTACGTACCAATTTTCATGATAAAATGTTAAAAAATCATTAAATTACAAAGGAAAATAAAAAATTTAATTTTAACTCTGAACACCCTGCATCTTTTTCTATTTCATTAAGGCATTTTTGGCTAAATCTTAATATTTTGACTCCTATTATCTACAGTTAAGTGGGGGGGGGGGGGTGAGTGACTAATTTTAGCACTAATGTATTTCCTCCGCGGAATGATTAAATTTGATTATGGACATTTTTTTCGTAGAGTGCTTAATTATTCGAGATATTTGAAAGTTTCAGGTTAAAAAAATCACCTTGTACCTATATCTACTTGTACATTTTGAAGACAAATTTTACTAAACAAAGTACTCACGTGAATGTCTACAAAAAAATTTGATTCGGCATCTCCCGTTTATTTCCATCTTAATTTTTGCAATTCCAGCTGTGGCAAATAGACAAACGGTCATCCCAATTCCCTCTCCTATCAATTAGAGTGGTTTCCCAAAATTGTTACCTCAACGGACCCCATTAAGGTGTAGAAATTGTGCGCCGAGGTAGCTGAAAATCAGACCTGAAAAATAAATTTCAGGTTGATGTATCGTTTGTTCATCCTGTCCGACTTTAATGTCGAACGCAATAGGCGCTGCAAATTGCTGGTAGACCGCAACTAACCGCTGTTAGCTGGTTTGGCGCAACAATCGCATCAAACTCGGGATCGCTCATTAGTTCTTTGAGGAAACTTCAAGTGTTTGAAAGCAGTGACGGAGGAGCGCTGAGCGGATGTGACATTATTGGATGTCGGCCATTTTTTTTACTTAAGGCATTATCAAATTCACTCGAAAATTTCACACCACATTTTTTAACCAATCATAGGCTTGTTTTTTGTTAAGTTACCATGGCAACCCAAAAAATTTCCGGAAATTTTTTACAAAGTGGAAATTTTTCTGTCATTTAAAATGTCAAAGTAAAGACGCGGACGTTGAAGTGCTTTTAGAATTAAAATTATTTGGCGACGCAAAGGATATTCACGAGGATATTATAAGTACACAAATTAATATGTTAATATTTATTTTTTTGTTTACAAAAATAAAGTTGTGGATAGGACTGAAGACTGAACTTTTTAAATGTCTATGTTTAATAAGATATATGAAATATTTCGACACAATTTTATTTACTTTTAATTTAGATAGTCTATTAAATTTGCTTGAAGATTTTAGTAGATATTTTTGGATTCTTTTGAATAGCTTTACATCCAATATTTCTTCATAATGAATATCCTCAACCAATTGTGACAAGTAAGTAAGCTGACGATGATATTTTTCAATATCTGAATATTTTACTTCCACGTACAGTGGAAGTATAGTAACGACAAAAAAATTTTTAAAAATTTTTATTGTCCAAATAGGCTTAAAATGTCATGAAACGTCGAGATTTTAAGTCTGAGCGAAAAAAAAAAAAATTCTGTCTGTCTGTCGGTCTGTAACTTTTTTTTGTGCGCACGTTTACTCTTGAACCGTTTAAGATATTGACTTGAAATTTGGTATACATATGTACTTTAACGAGTTCTAGAACTAGATTATGTTTTCATCTTGTTACGTTGAAGGGTTGGGGGGTAAATTGGGGTAAATTTGGGGTAAATGGGTAAATTAAGCAGGTAAGAGTCCATGAAATTGGTATATAGTATATACAAGAGAAGCTAAGGTCTCAAAAAAATTTTTGGCATTAGCCACCCCCATTATCACCCCCACCTCCTTATTAAAGGGGATGAAAAAAAAATTGTGATTTAGTGTATGTACAGGAACCAGAAACCTCAAAATATTTTTTTACTTCATCCACCCCCCACTACCACCCCCCTATCACCTCCCCCACCCCACTACCGATGTGGGGTATCGTTTTATAGGTATTTGTGGTAGAGGATTTCAAATATTATATTATTAAAGTTCCATAAACAATTATTTTCACATACAAAGTTTTGTCGTTGTGACTTGGATAGAGAATCTGGATGTGGAAGTAGTGATTCCTTGGGCAGCGGTTTTTTCACAAAATACACAATCCATATGTTTTAGAACCTGGAGCTATTTTTGAGTTATATGCCCATGTACTTTATTCTTTTGGCTGATAATCACTACTTCCACATCCAGATTCTCTATCCAAGTCACTCACAACGAAAAAACTTTGTGTGTGAAAATAATTGTTTATGGAACTTTAATAATATAATATTTGAAATCCTCTACCCCAAAAACCCATAAAACGATACCCCACATCGGTAGAGGGGGTGGGGGTAGTGATAGGGGGGTAATAGGGGGGGGGTGGATGAAGTAAAAAAATATTTTGAGGTTTCTGGTTCCTGTACAAACACTAAATCACAATTTTTTTTCATCCCCTTTAATAAGGGGGTGGGGGTGGTAATGGGGGTGGCTAATGCCAAAAATTTTTTTGAGACCTTAGCTTCTCTTGTATATACTAAATACCAATTTTATGGACTCTTACCTGCTTGATTGACCTATTTACCCCAAATTTACCTCAATTTACCCCCAACCCTTCGACGGAACTAGATGAAAATATAATCTAGTTCTAGATCTCGTTAAAGTACATATGTGTACCAAATTTCAAGTCAATATCTTAAACGGTTCCAGAGTAAACGTGCGCACAAAAAAAGTTACAGACAGACCGACAGACAGACAGAAAATGTTTTTTCGCTGAAACTTAAAATCTCGACGTTTCATGACATTTTAAGCCTATTTGGACAATAAAAATTTTTAAAAATTTTTTTGTCGTTACTATACTTCCACTGGACGTGGAAGTAAAATAATGATTGTTATAGTTTTCGAGGTTGTTTATAAAGAAATGGTAAAAAAATGAAACTTTAATCTGTAATTTTTAAAATTTATATTGTCTTATTACCAGCTCTTTATTTTTAAGGGAGAAAACCAACCCTAAAAATCTTATAAATTAATTTCTCTTCTAATTTTACGAATAAATTAACGAAAATCTATAGACTTCTGTTTCTGAGGTCGCTGAATAAGACTGTGAGATCAAAACTCACGAGACGGGTTGGAATCACCCTTAAATACTGAAAAATTAATAATTCTTCTAATGTTACAAATAAATTCACGAAAATCTTATATACTTATGATTTTTACGTCGCTGAATATGATTATCAGGTCTAAAATTTAAAAAAAATGGTGGATTAAAAATGGTCACAAAAGAATATAGTAATGTCTAATTTTATTAAAAATACAGATTGTTATAAATAAATCAAATTAATACAATTAAGTAAATTAATTAAATAACATTTTTAATCTGCACTCTAAACATGCTAAAGTGCAATGCAACCCAATGTATTCATACGTTTTTTTTGCGTATTTTTTGAAAAATAGACGGTTATTACTCGTTTCTCTACCTACTAGACATTTAAAATGCGCGTGAAAAGTTTCAACATTATTTCAAACTGTCACCTTTGGAACAGTTTATGGTAAGAAAAAAAATAAAAACCCAAACTCTTCGTTTTTTTTATAAGCTTAATTTCATTCTTATATCAATCTTATTGTTTTTGAGATATTTCAATTACATACATATTTTTCTTGCTCAAGCGCCATCTTTAAACCTTTATAATTCTGGAACAGTTTGTCGTAAAAACCGCTGCCCAAGGAATCACTACTTCCACATCCAGATTCTTTTCCAAGTCACTCACAACGAAAAAATTTTTGTATGTGGAAATAATTGTTTATGGAACTAATAATATAATATTTGAAATCCTCTACCCCAAAAACCCATAAAACGATACCCCACATCGGTAGCGGGGTGGGGGTGGTGGTAAGGGGTGTTAGTGGGGGTGGATGAAGTAAAAAAACATTTTGAGGTTTCTGGTTCTTGTACACACACTAAATCACAATTTTTCTTCATCCCCCAATAATAGGGTGGGGGTGGTAAGGGGGGTGGCTAATGCCAAAATTTTTTTTGAGACCTTAGCTTCTCTTGTATATACTAAATACCAATTTTATGGACTCTTACCTGCTTGATTTACCTATTTTCCCCAAATTTACCCCCCCAACCCTTCGACGGAGCAAGATGAAAATATAATCTAGTTCTAGATCTCGATAAAGTACATATGTGTACCAAATTTCAAGTCAATATCTCAAACGGTTCCAGAGTAAACGTGCGCACAAAAAAAAGTTACAGACAGACCGACAGACAGAAATTTTTTTTTCGCTCAAACTTAAAATCTCGACGTTTCGTGACATTCTAAGCCTATTTGAACAATAAAAATTTTTTAAATTTTTTTTGTCGTTATAGTTCCACTGGATGTGGAAGTAAAACTAAACTATTCTTTTTTTTTATAAGCTTCATTTTTGTACTTGAGCAATTTCTAAAAACCCGATTTTTTTTTAAATTAAGAAAATTTTAATTATTGAAAATGGGTACAGAATGAAAAATAATTATTTTAAAGATTCTAGATTTTGAGTAATTTTAGATTTTAACGTCGTATATTTTTCCTGAACGTTTTAAATATTCTAGATTTTGAGTAATTTTAGATTTTAACGTCGTATATTTTTCCTGAACGTTTCGGCGCCATTTTGAAAATGCCATAGGTATTTCCAAAACTAAACATCGGAGAAAAAAAGAGAAACCATTCGATTTGTTTTCGTAAAAGCTTTAATTTTGTACTCTTGCATTTTTTTAAAGTCCACATTTTTCGAGTAATTTAAAAAAAAAAGCGTCTAAAAATACTGATTTTAGTGGGTGAAAATTGCAATTTTCAGTACGCAAAATATCTCGAAAAATATGCATTTTAGAAAAAAAGACCTTTCTTTCTTATAATTTGGTTACCTATCAGATTATGTGCATTTTTTGTTTTTTGCGACACCTAACCCCCAACCAAAAAGCAGGAAAAATGACAATATAGATTATTATATACATACTTTATGAAGCCTGTTAAAAAAAAAAATTGGAAATTTTTTACATCGTTTTCGGGCTAGGATTTAAAAGCTTCACTTACTGTACTATTCATTTGTTTCGCTTTTTGGAGCTTCTGCCATCTTTAAATTAATTTTAAAAAGATTCATTTTTTACAAATTCTTTATAAACAACCTCGAAACAATCATTATTTTCTTAAAAGAGATATTAAAAAATTCCGATAATTTTATTTTTCATTGAGATTTCTAAAAATTTCATTATTATTTTTTAATTTACGGATCTTCGAAATTGCCGTAATTTTCAATGAGTAAACTTTTTAGTATATGGCATTAGAAATCCAACAAAAGAAAATCATTCAAATCCATTCACTATAGCTGGGTTCCGTCATTTTTTAAAAGCTTTTATTTAACTTGCAATGTTTGTATGATTGTTTGTTTAGGTTAAATCTTGCAAGCTGAATTTCGACTAGTTCTAATTAAGCTAGAGCTTTGAAATTTGGCACATATGTATAAGTCCGGTGACAATGCAACATAGTAGAGCCATTATCGGTCTAAATCCAATATGGTGTAAGTCCCAAGATGGCGGATCGCCTTTCTCTTCACAACCCCCTTGATATGGGTATCAAATGAAGGGGTTTGACGAGTAAAATACGATAAACTATGTGACGTCATTCTAAATTCAAGGCGGACGTTCCAAGATGGCGGATTGCCTTTTTCTTCACAACCCCCTTGATATGCATATGAAATGAAAGAGTTTGACGAGTAAAATACGATAAACTATGTGACGTCATTCTAAATTCAATATGGCGCACGCCACAAGATGGCGGATCGCCTTTTTTCACAACCCCCTTGATATGGGTATCAAATGAAAGGGTTTGACGAGTAAAATACGATAAACCATGTGACGTCATTCTAAATCCAATATGGCGGACGCCCTAGGATGGCAAATTATCTTTTTCTTCACGACTCCCTTGCCATGGTATCAAATGAAAGGATTTTGTCTGCCTGTTTATCTGTAAAATAAGTAGACTAAAAAGTAAAAAATTAAATTATATATAAAAAATATTTTTAAGAAAAAGCTTTTATTTGAAAAAACTATACTAAAAAGTAAAAATAATTTTTTTAAAATTCATACACCTGGAAACCAGTTTTGGGGGCGGTCAATTGAGCAAAGTAACTATGTAATAGCGCTATATGACCGTCCCCAAAGCTTTTGGTTTCCAGGTGTATGAATTTGAAAAAAGTTATTTTTACTTTTTAGTATAGTTTTTTCAAATAAAATATTTTTCTTAAAAATATTTTTTTCATTTATAATGACTAATTGCACTGGACTACAGTTGTATAGTACATTTGCCAAAGAATGATTTTCATGAAAATAAATAAACCTTAGCGCATCTGAGATAAATTTTCTTTTCTACGCCACTGTTGTATGTCGCCATTCTTTCTTCTATCACTCCGGGGTAGAACTTTAATTGCACGTCACAAATAAGAGAGGATGTTGCCTAATTATTCCCTAACCCATTGTTATCGTGTTAACAATGATATTTCTTATTGAAGCTCCATATTATATGTCAAGACCTTAGGGAGCAATCATTAATTTATATTAAAAATGTCCCTGAACGATATATAATGAAGCTAGCATAGCAGGAAAAGTTATAACGTGCCTTTATTATGCCTGGACCACAACTGAAGGATTAAGTCTGATTTTTAAAACCATAACCATAAAATAGTTCTTTTTCCGAAACGTCAACTGCCTTCGTTTTAATTTTTTGTATTTATTTTGTTTCAGTTTATATATTTTTAGGTGTGAGACATTTTGTAATAGAAGTATAAGAACCAGCCTCTCTCTGTCTGATCCTTTTGGCGCAGAGGTTTATTTCATCAAAATTTTTAAATATTTTTACAGTGGCAAAATACCCAACAAACGTAAGAAATCATGAATATGCCACAAATAATAAATTATAAACAATAAATTATTTCTTTTGCGGCATAATCATATAGGTTATTTCACTGCATATGTATTCTGTATAGCTCATTTTAATTTTATGGTATTAATTTCATATTAATGAAATACAAATTAAAAAAAATCGCTAAAAACTCGGCTTTCGGACTTCTGTACACTATCTTTTAACAACTGTGCTTTTAGATTGCATTATTTTTAGCCATTTAAATAAATATTTTGCGCTAAAATTTGTCAGGGAGGTATAGTTCAATAAAGCGCCTCGATTCATCAATTTTCGTTAAAATTGATGCATTATTACATCATACTTCTTAAATTATCCAAAAAAGGAAGTTTTTAATGGTTTTTATTTTTTTTTACAAATTAACAAAACTATAAAAAAGTTTTTCATAGGTCTAGTTTTGTTCAAAATTTTATTGCGAATAATTTGGTATTTTTATTTTTGGGATGCGATTACAAAGGCCCGAGATAATAAGGAACACAACAGAAAACTTCAAAGTTGAACCAAAATTGTTTAAATTGTACAAGAAGCGATGGACGGATTTAAACCAAAACTTTTCATAGAACTGTTATTGTAGTACAGTACCTAGAGGCAAAAAATATGCAAAACTTCGGAATAATGTCATATTGAACGGATTTCGTTCATTTTTGGCAGTATAATAGTAAACGCTTCACAGAAAAGTTTCTATATTGTGCGGGGGCTTGCTAATTTATAGGGGGTGGATGCCACCCCCTCTCGGGAGGTGGCACTTAAAAAATATATATGTATTTATTGGAGCTGACGTAGAATCAAATTTTAAGAATAAAAGGTTCTATGCAATTTTTCACATAAATTGATAGTTTTTAGGTAATAACGACTTCAAAATTGCGATTTTAGCTTAAAAAAAAGGTATTTCCAAACGGCTTTCGTCAAGTATCTCGAAAAGTATTACTTTATCGAAAAAATGTTACGGACCAATTACAGAAAGTACAAACTGGGAATTAATTATATTTTTTGTTTATTGATGTAGGATTAATAATTTTGGAGATATTTAAGTTTACATTTGGCATCCAAGTGTTCATAAGATAATTATTTAGAGTAACAGTTAAATATCTCAGAAACTGTGACACCTACGTCAAGGATGCTAATAGGTTGTTAATTAAGCTTTAAACTGTTTTTTTATTTGTTTCTGTAGTATAAAAAACAAAGAAGTTAAGAACCGAAGCAATGTGCGTCTACACATTTTTTTAATAACAACGTCGCCATTTTGTTATTGTAATTAGTCAGAAATTAAAAAAAAAGGAATTTCAAACACTGTTTCTCAATAATATATAGCATGACGTAGATGCTCAAATTTTTTGATTTGTATACAGCACTTGCTTTAGAAAAAAATACAGTTTAAACAATAAATGTATTTTCGATAAAACGTATTTTTTTTTCCTTTTCCAAATATCTCAATAAATATTAGTTTTATTGAAAGATGGATACTATTTCAAGTGAAACACACTGTATATATTTATTTATTTTATTTTATATATCGATCAGCTAATAAATACTATACACAGAACAAGCACATATTCTATGCATGCACTATATGACAGGGAGCATATTATGCCTTGCGCGGAAACTTCGAAGCACTTTTATGCCTAAACCGTTCGTTGTACATAAAAAATGGAAGAGATCATTTTTGTGTGGAATTTTATTATCTTTTTTTTTTATTATCATTTTCATACCAACCTCAATTGGTCTCCGAGCCATAGAAAGTGCGATATTCGCAAAAAACCGTTTTTGTGATCTTTGACCTTGAATAATTTTTTTATTCCATAGTGATCTCGTTCTCGATTTTTAATATTTTCTTTAAAACACCAAAATAAATCAATTTAAAAAAATGAAGGATATATTTTGTTAGATCAGAAAAGTGTAATTTCACTGGATTACTGTTGACTGTTCACGAAGTGACTGATACCCAGCAAATTGTGTTCCGTTGTTTGTCGGAAGCCGGGTTGAGCTGTATTGTTTTATTTATTATGGAATTTAATTTGAAAAAGTTATTGGGGTGTGAAAAAGACTTGTTTAGTGATCATCACAAAGAGAGAGTGTGAGAGAGAGAGAGATAGAGAGATGGAGATTTAATTAATTTTGATTTTAGGTTCAGATTTATTTACGTTTTAGATTGCTAACGAAATTACGAATATATAACATGTTAACCTAACCTAGCCTCAAAATTAATTAAATATTTTTCGCACCTCCTTTAATTTTCTGATGGAATACGGTCATTTATTCGGCTTTGTTTCATAACTTACTCTTACTCTTTGTAACGGTCATTGAACAAGTCTTTTTCACTCTTACTTTCTATAATAAATAAAACAAATCGTGTCGAATGACTTTAATTAAACATAATATGCCGAGATGACCACGGCGTTCACAAAATGCCTAGGCAGATGTGCAATCTCAAGAATTTGCATGATATGCGGGCAGCTCATGTACTTCCTAGGCTTTTCACGAAATGACGTATTTCGTCAAACGACTACGACATGTACACACTTGAAACACAATTATTGGGTTTTGTAATATAGAACCGGCTACAAAGATATATATGTAATGTAGTCAAAGAAAAGTTTCTTTCTTTCTTTCATGCACAGTTTATAGCTTATTTCCGCTTTCGCATTGGAATATTCTTTTCAAAGTATTAAAATATGTAACATCACTATTTATGACAAGCCTCACAAGTTTGACGGTTCGTAAACTTTTTCCTAAATAAATAATTTATCAAAGTTTGTTCACCGGAATAAAGCAAGATAAATGTTACCAATCTTCATTGTTTCAACACAAACTGAAAATTTAGTTAATGTTTGTTGAAATGTAATAACAGGCCTGACAAAGTTTCCGACATGGGCGTGGAATATGGTTGGCTCACGAAACCAGTGACGTAGCTTTAAAAACTGTGTTCAAGTGTCACCACCTCCATTTAGTGATAAAAGAATGAAAAACAGTTTAAGAAAGGACAAAAGATAAATGCAGACGCAGACAAATAAGCACTGTATAAAAGAATCTTGCTATATCTTTTAACTTCCCCACAAAATTGTGGGAGGTTACTAAAATTGGTCCAAAATCGAAAATTGTTTACGTGAAAAAAAATAAATAAAAAACAAAGCAAGTTGAGATATGATTACGTTTAGTGCCGTTATGGCACACAATTTAGTGCCCTTTTCGGCTTTAAAGATCCACCGGGTGGGAAGGTTCCAGCCGCTTCCAATAGCTGCCGATTTTTACAATAAAAAGATTTTGATTCTAATCATCAAAAGAATATACAAATCTGAAAAATATATACATTATTTGGCATTTTGAGAAACTTTTTATAATTTTTGACAAATGTGTATTTCCCAAGGAATAACTTTTGGTTTCTTAAATATCTACTACAAGGATGCTACAAAACTCGTTTATAAAAGGTCTTGAAATTTTTATTTTGCTATAACGTCTTTAATGCCATCATGAAGCAGCTTGAAGGTTGTTAAGCTCTTTTTTAATTTCTCTATTAAAACTCCTTAAGTGGCATAGTGTCACTTTCGAAAACTTTGTCCTAGCCAATTTAAAAGCTTTCTTAAAACTTATTTCAGAGCCAGGTAAACTCTTTAATAAGCTTCCTGTATTTCTAGGAAACACACAAAGAGCTACCTTAAAACTGATTTTTAAAACCCTTATAAGTTCTTATCAAGAGTTAGGAGCTATAAGAATGTCTACAAAGAACCTTTTGGATTTAAAACTGATTCTGATGTTTCCTATTAATTAATTTCACACAGCTTTGCTTTTTATCAGACCACTCTTTTACTTCCACGTCCAGTGGAAGTATAGTAACGACAAAAAAATTTTTAAAAATTTTTATTGTCCAAATAGGCTTAAAATGTCATGAAACGTCGAGATTTTAAGTTTGAGCAAAAAAAAAATTCTGTCTGTCTGTCGGTCTGTCTGTCTGTCGGTCTGTCTGTCGGTCTGTCTGTCGGTCGGTCTGTCTATCGGTCGGTCTGTCTGTCTGTAACTTTTTTTTGTGCGCACGTTTACTCTGGAACCGTTTAAGATATTGACTTGAAATTTGGTACACATATGTACTTTAACGAGATCTAGAACTAGATTATTTTCATCTTGTACCGTCGAAGAGTTGGGGGGTAAATTGGGGTAAATTTGGGGTAAACGTGTAAATCAAGCAGGTAAGAGTTCATGAAATTGGTATTTAGTATATACAAGAGAAGCTAAGGTCTCAAAGAAATTTTTGGCATTAGCCACCCCCATTACCACCCCCACCTCCTTATTAAAAGGGATGAAAAAAAATTGTGATTTAATATATGTACAGGAACCAGAAACCTCAAAATATTTTTTTACTTCATCCACCCCCCACTACCACCCCCCTACCACCACCCCCACCCCACTACCGATGTGGGGTATCGTTTTATGGGTTTTTGGGGTAGAGGATTTCAAATATTATATTATTAAAATTCCATAAACAATTATTTTCACATACAAAGTTTTTCGTTGTGAGACTTGGATAGAGAATCTGGATGTGGAAGTAGTGATTCCTTGGGCAGCGGTTTTTTATTTTCGTCTAACTTTCCAGGAAAGATGTAACTGCAAGTGGTGAAATATTTCAAACAGGCATTGATGCAGCTGCAGACATTTTTGTTATAACTATCACTTTTTATCGGAATACCCACCCTTTTATCTTTAATAATAAAAAAATCATGTTTTTCACTTGCTGTTTTTTTCAATGCTTATTCGCATTTTTGTACAACATTTAATAGTTTATACTTTTATAAAAACAATATGTTCGTAAAGTAATTTTACTTTATACAGCAAACAAGAACTAGAGGATATATTCATAAAATTTGAGATTAATGTCGTTAATAGCACATAAGATACTGAGTGAAAAATAAAAGTATTTATTTTCATATTTTTCCCAGTTTTGACAAAAATATGTTTTGTTTTTCCAGTTCGCAATTCCGAATTAATTGACGGATTTTAAATTCAAACCTGACAGAAAATTTTACGTAAAAATCTCTTCGGAAATCTGTATGTTGTATTTTATTATTTATGTATTATGTTTGTAAGGGTCAGCATTTTTTTTTTATTTTAGAAAAATCGAAAGTAGAACACTTTTTAAGACACTTTCCAAATTTTTAGTTTTTATTCGTTTAAGCTCTTAAATAAATTACCAAAGTTGGACCACGAGAAAACGAGGCGGAGCTCCGCGTGACACGTTACTTTTTAGATGCTGATCAGGCGACGCGACAGTCGAGATTTAATAATTAAAAACATTGGAGGTGAAATAAAATAAAATTTTAAGAAGAAAAGGTTCTATACTACTTTTCATAAAAATTGGTAGTCTTTAAGTAATAACGATTTTTTTAGCTTAAAAAAAAGATATTTCAAAACAATATTCGTCAAATAACTCGAAAAGTATTACATTGAGCGGATGCTCTAAGACGGCGGCTTACTTTTTCTTCACAACCCCCTTGGCATGGGTACTAAACGAAAGGATTTGACGAGTAGAATACGATAAGCCAATATGGCGGACGCTGTAAGATGGCGGATTATCTTTTTCTTCACAACCCTTGGTATGGGTATTAAATGAAAGGGTTTGATGAGTAAAATACGATAAAATACGAACTCAAGATATAGGATTTAGTTAGATTTTATATTTTTTGTAAATTAAAATAATGTATTTTTCCAACTGTATGAAATTAAAATAATTAATAAAGACTAAAAAATTAAAAATAAATAATTAAAAAAAAACTTTTTATAAAAAGTAGAGAATATATGTTTTCAGTGATTATAAGCTGATCAGAATAATTTTTAACTTTGTAAACAGAAAACCATTTGGCGCTCATAAAATGTAAATGAAAATCCAAATGATTGACAAAGCAATATTTGATAAGCGCTCAATGGTTTTCTATTTACAAAGTTGAAAATTATTCTGATCAGCTTATAATCACTGAAAAAAAAATTTCCACTTTTTAGTGTAATTTGTTAATAGAAAACCATTGCTTTTAAAAAGTTTTTTTTTTTGGTTCATTAATTTTTTTATATCCTTTAGTCGACCCTCCCACCTTTAAAATGCGCCCTAGCGAGAACTAGGATTCTCTACTATCTTCTGAGATATTTGTTCAACCAGAATCATGCACATCAGTAAAGAATAATATTCTATTAAATACATAATAAAATGTGAACGTTACCCCACTGACTAGACGACGTTCTTTAGAATTTGTGGGTTACCTCGAACTTTTTTTACTTCCAAGTTTGGCAACAAGTGGAATGAGTTGTACGCGCCAGAGATGTACACTGCGAACGATGTATCAATATTAATGACGCAACTTTTCGGGAACTTCCATTTTTAATGTCAAATTTACTAAAGTACCAGACAGAAATTTACCGCAAGGGAGTGAAATAAATATCTAAACATAATTACTAGTTAGAGAAATGGTAGAAATTGTAATTCTCGCAAATAGTCTGGTTCATTGATTAGTAAGTTACTCCTAATTAAATCGTGTAAATAAACTTGCTTAGATTAAGTTAAGTTCTACGTATCCCCTGACAATGTCAACTTATTTGCCGAATCACGTATTAAGTATGGGGTTTAATGACCAAACTTTAACACAAGATTTTCTAGCATTACATCTGGATACAAAATAAGATATTTTAAAATTCAATACGTGTATTTTTCTTAGTCAATAAATCACAGCCAAGTCCAGAATGACCCTCTTTTGTCCATTTAACAAAAGTTTCTTGATGAATCGGAATCATTTGGACTGAATTAAAATTTATTGTTCTGTATCATCTTGAGAATTCGTTCAACTCCCACGTAATATATCAAAATAATCCCAAAGAGGCCTATCAATAGTGGGTTTATTAACCAATCCATTATGTGATCTTTTCACTGAAAGAAGTATATAAGACAGGCTCAGATAGTTGCGTTTGTAGAAAGGGCCTTGGATACAAGAGGCAGGCCCTTCATTTTATTTTATATAAAAACACTTCTACGAAATCATGATTTAATTCCCAAAACTACAAGAATGCCGTTCTAACTGTCGAGCAGCAACGTTTTCAGAAATCTTACAGCCCATATCCATGTACTAATTCTACCTATTATGAACTAATTAACTAATTAGCTCTATGCGGCAATTTGGCGATATAGAAAACGCCCCAAGGAATGTACATAATTATAAAACAATTTTATAAATGTTGTATTATACTCTTGTAAAGGTTCCCGATGTAACTCTTATAGAGCTCCAAATAATTATGCTAATATTTTTATCTTATAACGATTACATAAATGTTGGTTACAAAACCATTATAAAACTTATGGGTTGCTCTTTCAATGTCAAATTACCAGGTGATATTAACGTTCTTAGAACTAATTATAAACCAGTCCTTGATAAGTAGTGCTGTTATACAGAAACTGTTTAGGGTGTTTTAAGGAAGTTCAGTGAATACATAAAGAACTTTAGAACTTTTATACAGCCGAAAGTTCGCTGTTGCAGTATTTCATCTGCTGTAGCTATGATATGTATGTAATTACCGCCAAACTAACCACAGAGCTAATACCCTGTAATTGTACTAGAATCCACAACATTTCTATGCGAGCATGGTTGTATAATATCTATGTAAGAAGCTTGTAGCTATATAGTAACTACATAACTAGCTAAATTGTTTTATAGAAAAACCTGCGGCACTATTAATACATAAAAAGCATATGTAGCTATATAATAACTCTGTATAGAGAGTTAATTTTTTATTTGTTATAGGATAATCCGCTGTAGCTTTTACACTACATAAGGACCTGTCGCTATATAATGGCTATATAGCGAACTAAATAGTCCTATAAAACACAGCATTTATACAGTACAAAGTTGGAATATGTATAATTATGGCTAATAGAACCGAATAATTTTTTAAGATACAGTCTCTATGCAATTAGAAGAGCTTTGTAACAGCTGTTATAAAACAAATTGTTTTGTAAAAGCTGTTCGATTTGACCTGAAAATTGCCAGTAGTTTCTTATAAAGCCATTGTCTCTTATTAGTAATAAAAATTGCTCTATATTAGTCATTTTCATAAAAACTGTATTTCAGCTATTGTAGTTTTCAAAGAGGTAAGATGTAAGAAAATTAATATTTTATTTAGATGCATTACTTTAATGCTTAACTTTAAGGAACACTTTTATTCCACATGTATTTTCAATTACGTATTACGTTTTAAATAAGTAATTTACGAAAACAGTTTTGGTTATATAAAAGTAAATAATTTGAAGAATTTTTTTTGTTTTTTTCATAAATCTTGATCAGTCAGACTTTCTTAAAATAGTTCTTTCGAATGATACGATCGGTTCTGTACAGCAAATATAAAACTAATTTATAGGAGTCAATATAGTCACCATAACAAAACTACTTCATAACTGATGCATCAATGGGCTATAAAGGTGCATTATTGTTATATAGAGGAGTGTAAACGAACTTCTATTAGACACTATGCATCTTTGTAAGAGCTTCTTAAATACTTTATAGATACTGTGAGAATGTTACTAAGGGGTGCTAAATAGTGGTTTGAGTACTCTTTTTTTGGCGTCCTTAAATGAAGAAATAGCGTTATAAACCTTCTCCTATTGTGGATATACAATGGTTATATAGTTACTGAAGAACGTTCTCAGATCTTAAACGTAAAACTGTTACTATTATATAATGGTGATATAGATGTTCTTATAGCTGTTGTAAAATAATTAGTTGGAATGTGAGACTAGAGATTCGGATTAGAATTCTAGCTAGGCTATTTACGTTTACTGGCGTTTTTAATGTGTTACCGAGATGGTAACAGTAGGCCAGATTGCTGTTGAATGAGACAACGTGGCACGTTTTTATCTCTACTGAGTTCGAGCAACGCAAAATTCAACCAATAACAAATAATTAAAGTTGAAATCGCTACCTATTAATTTTAAACAAGGCAATGGGCTCGAGGAAGGCTGTAACGTCATACCGTGTGTCGAACGAGGAAGAGCAAACGGCAGTCATTGCATTCGCCTTGACATCGAGGTGGAAAATTGTGGTGGTGGCGGAAGTTGACGCTTTTGAGTTTATTTTATGTTTTAAAAAGCTCCAACATTGAAAGATACTTTAAAAAAATACATATTACAAATACTATATAGTGCTAGTGTGTCCTATTACGTCCTATAAAACCCACAATAAAATATTTATTCGTGTACACAAATTGTTAAAACCATGCAGAAGCAATGTAAAAGACATCTGAATTATCCTTGGATTTATTTAAATTTTGAAACAATAATAAAATAAACTGATATACCTACTTTTTAGCTTCAACACCGCGAATTTCACTAAGAGAAAAACTTTCCGCATTCTTATAAAATATGCCACCATAAAAAATCATATTTTCAGTGGATAAATTGTCTGATTGTCCCTATGAAAGACCCTAATCGGTCATTTTGAAAGAATATTTACACCTCTAAAGCTTTGATAGTTATTAAATTAGCACACAATATTTGTAAACACACGAATATCGAATACGTTTTCGCAGTCTGAGCGCATCTGCGGCTATGGCGCTATATGTCAGCACACTGTTTGACGTCACAGTCAACGGCGGACTTTAATAGCTAATGTTTAATTTAAGTATTTGAAATATGTTTTTTTTTTGTGAACTATAGCTTATTTTTGTAAGTATTACGATTCCGTGCACAACTTTATACCGGGTGTCAAACGAGACCAAGCTCGATGGGTTTATTGTTAGCCACTGAGAAGTCCCTGCAAAAAGTGACTTGTGAGGTTTGCTTGCAATGTTAGGAAGTTGTCAAGCTAATAAAAGCGCGTTGAAATTTCTTGAAATAGTTTATTTTTCTCATGAGAGACATGCATTCGTCTCCCCGCACTTATCCCGAAGGTCCGCAGAATCCGTTCCTTCCAATTTTCTATTTCTGGCTAGCATGAATGTAGGAGAGCAAATCCCGTGCCGCCTCATCCTAGACATACGCTACTCTGGAACATATCAGCCCCGCAAATGATTCCCGCAGGATTTGTATTCGCGGTTTCGAGCATATTCAACACATCAGGTCGGAATATGACTGGTTCATTTCTACAGATAGTTTTGCGCTATTGTTCGTGATTTATATGCCTCGCTACTTCCTCAACGAATTCGCCAAATGCCGTGTATTTAAATCAGCGAATTCGCTTCTCAATGGTATTTGTCTATTCACGGAATTGTTAGAAGATTTTCGTGTTATTTCGTGAATAAAGCTGTTTTTGCTTTCTCTGGATATGTGAATGCGGTTATTCCAGCTCGGTTATGCGGAATTCACCAAATGTAAAGAGGCTAGGAACGTGGCAAAATTAAAAGTATGTTGTCAATGGAATATTTTGACGCCATACCCCAGCTTTGAATAATATTAGTTCAACAGCTAGTGCACTTTTCCTAAATGATTTCGACAGTTGAGTTGTAGTTGTGTTATTTTGATGTAATTGATCCCTAAAAACTACTTCTGCTACCTCAGTGTCGGGGTAAGTAGGGAGTGAGAACTCCTCGAATATGAAAAAAAAAAAATTAGAAAATAAATGATCTTAGACAATCTGAAACTTTGTTGTTTCGTCAAAATTTATTGACATCCTCAGGACTATTTAAGTGAGTTTTCCTTTGTTACATTAGATTTCAAAAACAAAACAGAACACATTGATATTAATAAATACAACTCCTCAACGTATGAGTAACCTACACTCAAAGAAAATGATAGGTAAATTCAACCAAAAAGAGCATATGAAATCGCGCCTATCTAGTTTCATAGTTAAATCAATCAGAAAAGAATAGTCATACAACTTTATTTGTTTTCGTAAACAAATAGTAGTTTAATAATCATATCTTCTTGTAACAAATTAAATAGTACAATGACATTTTTTTATGTTCACTAACCATTTTCAATTTGGTCTACAATTAAATAGTACAACGACTTTGTTTTTTGTTCACCAACTAATTTTTAGGTTGATCTACACTTTATTGTATGATGAAGTTTTTTTTTGTTAGCCAATCTTACTATTGAGACATCAGACCACCCAAACCAAAGATTAGAGATCGTTTATAAGATCCATTCAAATATATCGATGATCCCTGAGAGAATTTGAACATTGCAATCATGTTATTAATTTTCTATAAATTCATAAGAGTAAGATAATGCATGATTGATTATTGTCAGTGATTTGTATGTGGCGTCATCTGGGAATAATTTCTGTAATAGACTACGTGGTAAGCAAGCAAATTTTATGGTAATTCTTTTAGAACTTCTAGAAGACGATAATAATATTGGTTTGTCTACCAAGTCCAATAGTACAGCGAACTAATACTGGGTTAGAATTACAATTCGATAATAGTTAAAAATAAAATATACTATTATCTAGTTTAATTTGACAGAATTCAACAAAATAATAGTCAGACGAACAAAATAATAGTCTTATTCATCTATTTTTTAAGTTAATGTTTGTTTTGTTGTACGGCAACTTTTTATTAATTAAAATAACAATCACCTCTTGTTTAAAAATACCATCAATATAGTTTGGTTTAACAAAATTAACGATATTGTTAGTTAACCATTTTTTTTGTTGAATTTACCCATACTATTTCTTTGAGTGTAGTTTATACTGTATAAACTAGGTTACTCATACGTTGACGAGTTGTTGTATTTATTAATATCAATGTGTTCTGTTTTGTTTTTAAAATCAAATGTAACAAAGGAAAACTTACCTAAATAGTCCTGATGATGTCAATAAATTTTGACGAAACGTCGACCATTTAAAACAGTCTTTTCCTAACACCTTTTGGTCTATGCCCGTTAACCGTTACCAGCATTAAAGCACAGACGATTATATTTTGATATATTTTAAGGTTGAGGGGTAAATGGGGGGTAAATCAAGTAAATGTTTTGGCTTTTGGCCATTAAGTATCACCCATTATTAAAGGAAATGAAAAAAATAAAATTGTGATTTAATGTGTGTACAAGAACCAAAGGCCTCACATTTTTTTTACTTCATCCAGCCCTACTACCACCCCCCTACCATCACCCCCAACGCTACTACCGATGTGGTATGCCACACAAACAATATGATTGTTTTATGGGTTTTTGGTGCAGACGATTCCAAATATTATGTTATTAAAGTTCCATAAACAATTATTTCCATATATTTTCGAAATTTCGTCGGAGCAGGGTATTATAGTAGATCCTAGGCCTTCTCCCTCCACTCTTTTTGTGACGTCACAGAGGGGGCGTGGCTTGGGGGGACAATTAACGGGTAATTAAGTGTAATTGAAGGTAATTCGGAGAAGTTGGGACAAAGTGGGGCCTAGTGGAGGTAATTAGACGGTAATTAGTGGGGGGGGGGGGTGACAAGTGACTGGGGGTAATTAGGGGAATGTGTGACAAGGCGGGACAAAGTGGAAATTAGTGGGGGTAATTAGCGAGTAATTAGTGGGCGTAATTATAGGTAATTAAGGGGGTAATTAACGGTTAACGGTAATTAAGCGTAATTAAGGGTTATTAAAGGTAATTGAGGGTATCTAGGGGAAACTGGGACAAGGTAGGGCATAAAACAAGATTCAAATATGGATAAACGGGGATAATCTACTACTTATTAATATTTGATGTCATACTGTGAAAGGATAAACATGTTTACATGTAATGTTTGTAACGCAACATTGGTTTTGGTCTTGCGGACTAAGCCGCCACGCTGATATTCATAGAAACAAATCTTTTAAATGAGTTTTGCATAATAAAATATTTAATATACAGGATAACGCAAAAGATTGTTTTTATGAATTTTTTTTCGTTGTGAGAGACTTGGATGGAAAATCTGAAAGTGGAAATAGTGATTCCTTTGGCAGCGGTTTTATAATTTTTAACGATCCGTTAAAAAATTTTCTCAAAATACGATATTTTAAAAAAATTGCAAGAAGTGACAGTTGGTCCATATTTCTCCATTATTATGACGATGTTCAGGTTGAAACTGGTACTTTCTGCAAACTTTTTTTTAATTTCATTAAATACCCTAAATACTAGTTATAAAAAAATAATTTGGTTGGCTAATTTATGTTTTGATAAATTTTGTTCTTTGGAAAATGTAATAACTTATTATTGAAAATCAACTTTGACTTAAATTGTTTTTGAAACCTCATCTACGTAAATAATAATATAAATAGGTACACACCAAATGCCTTGCTTGCAATCGTTTCTCTACCTAATTTTCATAAAACGTTTCTCAGGTATTTGTTTCAACTAAAAGACAATTTAAAATATGCCTGCTCGGGAACGTTTTTTTAACGATGTAATATGGAGATTAAAAAAGCCTTGCATGCGAGCAATGAATTTAGAAGTAAACGAGAGACCACCTGAGCACATACACTTCACTCACAATGAAAATGTTGACATTGTATCCATTATAATGGATTAAATCTCTGCTGGCTCTGACAACGGAATGAAACAGGTAAGATACCGATTTTAAAAGATAATTACGGTTAATTACCACTTACAAAACTAACGAAGCGAAACTGCTCAGTAAAACTACCAACATTAAGATTTGATGGGCTTTTTCAACGAAGTGCCCATCAAATGATAGGCCGTTTGCTGACAAGTTTTACAGTACACATTAAACTTGGGTAAATTAGAGGGAGAGAAGAAGTCGACTGACGTCAGCACATTTTAATGTAATCATAGAAATAGTTCGAACTCTGCCGAAGGCAAATACCCATTTTATTTATCTAACTAAGTGATGTGGTCGTTTTTATATGTATATAGCAACACTAGGATGTAGGACATTCGGTAATAATAATTTTGTAACCTTTCAAATAAAGTTTTCGAAATGATGCCTTTTATATTTACTGAAAAAACCCTCATATTTAATTTTCAATCAAGTGAAAAATTATTGTTGATCTATTCTCTTGTCTTCTTTTAATAATTGATAAAACTTGATGGTATGTATGATAATACCAATAAAACAGGATAAAATGGAAAAGTTTTCAAAAGAATTGTAATATCTGAAAGACTATTTTAAAAATGTTATGATTTTAAAATAAATTCGACACCTTAAGGTACTTGTATACTGATAATAGCGAATCTAGATGTGGATTTAATGAATTAAAACGCCAGAGAGATAGAGTAAAAAGATCTGGCAACACTGTATTAAATACGACTGTCATTATACTAATCTGCCTGTTAATTTTTGCAAAATGTATTTTCAGTTTAGATTAAGTTGGAAATAGATAATAACCTTAATATGTGTGACAAGTTTCATCAAAATTAGTTCAGCCATTTCTGAGATCCAGGCTGTCACTTAGCCAAAAAAAAAAAATAATATTCAAAATAATTTACAAAGCAAATCCGCAGGAGGCAGTTCATAAACTGTAACAACACTAATTGGGGCAAACGGGATTTTTCATTTAAAATACTGATGTGATAAAAAGAATTTTAATGAGGCTGGGGTAAATTTGAATGGAAAATACAGAGGGATAGAATCTAGTTCCTTTGAGGATTATTCATCATATTTCCGTATAATTGAATTTCTCAGTGAAAAGTTGAAAGTGAAAAGATGTAAATTGTGGTCGCGCACCAATTTTAAACTGGGTCCGCCAAGCTAGAGTTATAATTCTTAACTAATGCCCAATACAATTATAACTTGTTACACATATTCGTATAGAGGCCAAAGACAAAAAACTTACAAAGAGTTTATACGAATACTGGCTATAGTGACCTTTGTATTAGTTTGAGCAATTTCCATTATATTTATATCACAGTCACTGAACACAAAACGTATCGAGGGACCGGTAGGCAATTCAATGTATCACACTATAGGCGTTATATTTATTAGACTAACCAAATTCTATCACAATAAATGGGTAACTACTTGAATACATAACAGAAAATTGAATTTTTACATTTTTAAAAGGTTGTTTTTCATTAACCTCATTAATAAATATGCGTATTTTCTGCTTTGCTGAAAGACACGTAAATTCTCATTCTTACAGCATTCTTAAAGTTAAGTTATAGTATATTATACAACAATTATATAATGAAGGCTATTCTTATTGAGGATGGAGATTACAACTCGAGCGAGTGTTGTAACCATCCGAGGTAATACTAGCCATTATAGTGAGTTGTATACTATACTTTATATACGACTAACCTCTATATAAAATATAGTGATACATACTGTTATGTATGTAGGCAACACAGAATTCAATTAGTTCGGATGTTGTCTGAATGTAGAGAGTTGCATCTACTAGAGAAAGAACCTACTAGAAGCTCTAGAGTGATGACAATCTATTCTGGAACTATCTAAAGAATGATGACGTCATCACAGAAAATTCGGGACCAGTCATCTTTAGGTATACAGGGTGTTTCAGTTAAAAAGCCCCGGGTTATTATCTCGTAAAATAATAAAGATACTTAAAATTTGTAAATCGCGGATAATTGACACCAAAAAAAGGTCGTAAATAACTGCAGTTAGAATTGTTCCTTCGCAGTGCACAGAGATGGCGCTGCGGTGAGAAATTATTTTTCGATGGCTGGAACCTTGAAACATGATTCATACGATTAATGAATAAATCGTGAGTAATTTTGACTATGTAAAAAATTTTGTAAATTCCAGCCGTTTTGGAGCTACATGAATTTTTTTCTCCATTTTCTGTCTCTGTAAATTTTGAAAACTTCTGTAACTTTTCTGTTTATCATTTTAGAACACCAATTATTTAGAACTTTTATCTTATTATATTCCATACTTCTTATATTATTACATATTTTGAAAATTATTACTAATTTCAAATTTTCAAAATTATGTAGTTGCATTTGAAAAATGCTTCCTTTCTAAATTTATTAATTTCTTCTGGTGTCAAAGTGTTGGCCTTTTTCGCTTCATATCCCTCAGATTTTCTTTTCAGAAAAAAACATAGTTATTTTCAAAACTGCTTTTAGTACGGAATAAAATAACCATAATGAAGAAGATTTGTATCTGTCAGCTAAGTCAGCAAAATAGGCTAATAATACATTTTCAGAAAGCGAGTTAGTTTTTTTCCTTGAAACTTTGGTACGCTTTATCATAAAAACTTTTTGATTTCTGTGGTAGTAAATTAGATGCTGTTGCTTCTGTTCTTTCAGTTATTTCTGGTGGAACACAGGGGATAATATCTTCTGAATCACTTTCCATTCTTTCAACCACAAAACTAACACAATCAAACACAATTCCACAAAGCCCGTTTTTACTTTGATTGTTTACGGCATCTGGTTTTTTTTTCATAGTTACCGGTCTCTATGGCATTTGTAGTGTGCACAGATATATTGATTCATGCATAATTTCACAGCATTTGAGATATTTTTTAAATTTGAAATTACTTTTTAGTTTCCAGTTCATTGCATTTTTTCCATAGCTGAGTTTTTTTTTATTGTTTTTCTAATTAGTTATTGCTTGTCTCTTATTTTACTGAAATCAATTGTAAATGAGTCGGAGTCGCCAGTATTATTCAGTAGCTTATCGATTTTATTCGGGTAACTTACTAACGGCACCAGTTCGACATTACTAATGGATTTAAGAGTCATTTTTTAGTACGACAACAAAACATAAAGCATCCAAGTGATTTTCATTTTTACTACAACACTTGACTCAGGTTCCAGGATACGGCGACATGCGGACGGCAGTTTCCGTGTTATTTTATAAACTGATGGATTATGTTAATGTTACGAGTTTTTACACAAGCTTTTTATACCAAGGGCTGATCTGTACAGCAGGGAAGTGAATAAATGTCTCTGTCGCGAACACTGTATTGCCTCGGAAGAAAAATAGATCGGTTTATAAATCTTCCGCATTAAAAACATTATTTTTTACTTACGGAGATTATTCCAACTGGATCGATTTGTATAATACGATTACCGGAAGTATTTTTATCTTCGCATTTCATTATCGGTATAGACTCAGCTAGAAAACAAATATACCTTTGTATATGCAGGATGACTGGGAACAATATTTTTAATGTTTTTCATAAAGATTAAAGCCTAAGGAACAATATTTGTAAAAAAATTTTTTATAAACATGGACGCTATTTTGAAAGTACAGCCATTTTTTTTTTGGGGACATGTCTAAAATTGTTTCTTAGGCTTTAATCTTTATGAAAAACATTGTCCCCTAGGATCGGGGGGTGTAGAGACTACATGATTTTTAAATAATATGGCTATCGGTATTTATAAATTACTAAGTTACCAAGTATGTTTTCTCAACATCAGAAACTACTTTAATTTTGATGTTTGAAAAAGCTGGATTGTCACATCGACAGAATATTTTAAAATTTCGACTATCTTGTTTTCAAATTAACTGAAGGATCAAGGAATGCACATACCACAGAACAGAAGTGTCTCATTCAATCTTTCGTGTGAGCATTGGAGTATTTGAGATGTTCTATTACTGGCTAATTAATAAAATGACGACATTTTTATGAAAAAATGTAAAAACGCAGTTTGTTTCGGTCATCTCCTTTGTTTTTCATGATAGAGACACAAAGAAAAAACATTTGAAAACCTAGTTTGGCCTTTAATAGTTTTGACGTAAAGGCCACAATTTTTGAGATATTCAACATTTAAACTAAATTATTCGTCTTCTAAACGTTCGGATAATCATCCTTAAAACTAAAGGAACCAAAATATACGGAAATTGTTATTTTTTATTTAAGACTTAAATGGAAAGACACAGTTCTACAATCAAGCAAATAAAAACTAAAATAATTTTACTCCGTTCTGTATATAAAAATTAAAAAAAGAAAGACTAATATATGTACAGTGTGTCCCAGGATAGATGTAACAAGAGGTGTAATGTACCAAAAATTTTGGAATTTTGGAATGGTATTTGGGGATTGAGTCCTGCTTGTTGTATACCAAAAATGACTTGATTTGGTGTTCTACAGGGTGTTTTATAAGCAAAGTTGTAAAAATCACCACCAATAAAGTACCTTTATTTTTCAAAATATGAAAAAATTCCACTAAGAAAAGTTATTTGAATGCAATTTTATACCTCTATACCAAATTTCAGGAATATAACATTATTTTTTTGAAACTTCTCATTTTTTCAATAAATTAGTATTTTATTTTGAACCATTCAATTAAAACTGCGTAGAAATTATTTTTTGTGAATTAATATTTAATTATGTAGAAGCTAAAATTAGGCTATGAGAAAAGCACTGGATACACATTTATAATTTATTATTGACATATCTGTCAAACGTAGTCAATATTATCCTTAATTTCTATTTCAAATTAAAGAACCAAGCATAAAAAATTAAGTGAAAATGGTACTCACAGTGCGTGAAAAAATTTATATTGTGCAATTCTACGGAATTGGAGGTTAAAACTCGCTAAGAGAAATGGTAAGCCAATTTAATTTGAAATTTCCAAACACTGCTTGGTCACGTACTCAGGCTATGAGAATAATTAAAAAGTTTCTGGCTACTGGTAGTGTTCTTAACATGAAAAGAAAAATAAAAGCATATGATGAAGACAATGTTGGGGCTATTATAGCTCATGCCTCTGTTATAGAAAATCCTAGGATGCCACTAAGAGAGAGATCAGCTCTTATTAATATTAGCAAGTCTGAACTCCAAAGAATTTACAAGGCAAAGAAAATTAGGGCATATAAAGCAAATTATAAACATACGCTTGAAGAAGGAGATGACGGCCGTAGGTTGGATTTTTGTTTGACCATTGGAGAAAAAATCATGGAAGAGGGATTTTTTCATAATTTCATAATTTTCTCAGATGAATCCACATTCACAACCAATGGTGTTGTTTCATCTCAGAATTGTCGGTTTTGGGCTTCTGAAAATTCAAATTTTAGAATTCACTGTAGAAGACAATATTATAAAAAAGTGAATGTGTGGTGTGCAGTTTCTTATCACGTTGGAGTTATTGGACCTTATTTCTTTGGGGGAAGGTTAAACCAGCACACTTATTTACCGCTTCTTGAAAGATTTTCTGAAGAACATTTAAATATTTTAAGAGATATGCCTTTAGTTCGTTTTCAACATAATGGTTGCCCTGGCCACTCCACAGAAATGGTTAATCGGTGGTTGAATTTAAATTTTGGAGAAACTTGGATTGCCAGGAATGGACCGATCAAGTAGCCGGCGAGATCCCCAGACCTATCAATATTGAATTTCTTTTTATGGGGTCGCCAAGCAGTTGGTTTACGCTGAACCACTTCTTAACGATGTAGCAGTATTGAAGCAGAAAATTACAAATGCCGTAAACTCCATACTGTTAGATCATATTCGAAACAGTTTTAAGGACTTCAGACGAAGGATCGAAATGTGTGTGGATGTGGGTGGTAGCTACGTCGAATAATAAAAAAATTGTAAACATTGTTTTGTATTGGTCAATAATTAATTTGTTTGTGAATCTGTTATGTTTTTGACATTTATTACTTGTTATAATTTTTAAACCTCATTAATCTTCTGTTAGTAATTGTTTCTTGTTTTACAATTAGTTCGATTAACATTATACCTTCTTACATCTCGTATATTTAATTTTTTATTTACCAATAGCCTACTTTTTGAGATGATTAACATTTGCTCCTACACAACCTTAAATATGAATTCAACTCTTAATTCGCAAAAAATGGGATGTTTCAAAAAAATAATTTTATGTTCCTGAAATTTGGTATAGAGGTATAAAATTGCATTCTAAATAACTTTTCTTAGTGGAATTTTTTCATATTTTGAAAAATGAACGTACTTTATTAGTGGTGATTTTTACAACTTTGCTTATAAAACACCCTGTAGAACACCAAATCAAGTCATTTTTGGTATACTTTAGTTTTACAACAAGCAGGACTCAATCCCCAAATATCATTCCAAAATTCTAAAATTTTTGGTCCATTACACCTCTTGTTACATCGATCCTGGGACACACTGTATACTACTCTACATTCTGTTACTAATTACTGTTCTGAATCTGTTTGGTGTACCTCTAATGGGTTTGTCAATATTTTGTTGATCAATCAGCATACATTATGATTTCATGGTTGTTTATTTTAGAAAATAAAAAGACTTTCACAAACACACTTTCCTACAATGTATCCGCCACATGAAACTTTTAACTCTTTCTATTTTTACACATGGCTGTAGATGCATTTAGCCTGTACGACAAAGTGCTTCGAAGTTGTAAAACCCTCAAATGCATTTTCGGCTTATATTCCAAATTGAACAAAAGCGGTAAATAAGCCAAGATTGCCTTTAGAAGCGATCGATAAATGTCTTGAATTACATTCCAAAACCCAAAACGATAATTCGAGAGTATTAAATAAACCTGCTATATTTCTCACATTGTTTTTTGTTCATTATTACTAATGATAAAATTAGAATTAAAAATAATAAATTGAATGAATTGTCATTGCTATGATGGCATAAGCATTTCGGTAAACATTAATAAAGAAAACATTTTGTTTTGACCCAGTTTAAATTACTTCCACATCCAGTGGAAGTATAGTAACGACAAAAAATTTTTTAAAAATTTTTATTGTTCAGATAGGCTTAGAATGCCATGAAACGTCGAGATTTTAAGTTTGAGCGAAAAAAAAATTCTGTCTGTCGGTCGGTCTGTCTGTCTGTTTGTCTGTCGGTCTGTAACTTTTTTGTGCGCAAGTTTACTCTGGAACGTTTAAGATATTGACTTGAAATTTGGTACACAGAACTAGATTACATTTTCATCTTGTTCCGTCGAAGGGTTGGGGGTAAATTGGGATAAATTTGGAATAAATACATAAATCAAGCAGGTAAGAGTCCATAAAATTGGTATTTAGTATGTACAAGAGAAGCTAAGGTCTCAAAAACATTTTTGGCATTAGCCACCCCCATTACCACCCCCACCACATTATTAAAGGGGATAAAAAAAATGTGATTTAGTGTATGTACAAGAACCAGAAACCTCAAAATATTTTTTTACTCCATACAGATTTTGTAATATTCTAATACTGCATATGATATTTTTTGCTTTATAATATTGAATATTAAATTCCACAAGAAAAAGTGCGTAGCGGTTTTCTTAGACAAATAAACTCCGACATGTTTATATTAACTTTAGGTGCAATATAGGTGTATTCCTAAAAAGGTCTGTCAGATCGTGAATATGTCATCCCAGAACCAGGTCATAAATTGATAGTAAATTTTTTAACTGGGCCTTTTCCTCGCCACAGTTACAGTCAGCAATTAATAATTTAATCTAAATTAAACCTGCCATAACACACTATACGTATATCGCGCCAAAATTGAATATTTTCAGAAAAATGTCTGGTGGACGAAGTAAAAATTTTTTTGAAGCCTTTGGTTCTTATACACACTAAATCACAATTTTATTTTTTTCACCCCCTTTAATAATGGGGTGGGGGGTGGTAATGGGGTGACTAATACCAGAAAATTTCTTGAGACCTTAGCTTTTCTTATGTATACTAAATACCAATTTTATGGACTCTTACTTGCTTAATTTACTTATTTACCCCCATTTACTCCAATTTATCAAGTAACTCTTCAACAGAATGAGATGAAAATATAATCTAGTTCCAGATCTCGTTAAAATACAAACGTGTACCAAATATCAAGTCAATATCTTAAACGGTTCCTGGTAATCATGAGCACAAAAAGTTACAGACAGACAGATGGCCAGACAGACCGATAGACAGACAGAACATTTTTTTTGCTCAAACTTAAAATCTCGACGTTTCATGACATTCTAAGCCTATTTGAACAATAAAAATTTTCAAATTTTTTTGCGTTACTATACATTTATGGAAGTAAATATAAGCTGAGTTTAAATTGTAAAAATTCCTTTATGGAATCAGAAGTAATAATACCGAACTGACTAAATGAAACCAAAATTTCATACTATTTCGTACTTTTAAAATTTTATTACCTCCACATCCAGTGGAAGTATAGTTGTTCAAATAGGCTTAAAATCTCATGGAACGTCGAGATTTTAAGTTTGAGAAAAAAAAATTCTATCTGTCTGTCTGTCTGTAACTTTTTTGTGCGCACGATTACTTTTAACCGTTTAAGATATTGACTTGAAATTTGGTACATGTATGTATTTTAACGAGATATGGAACTAGATTATATTTTGATCTTATTTCGTTCAAGGATTGTGGGATAAATGGGGGGTAAATAGGTAAAACAAGCAAGGCAAGAGTCCATAAAATTGGTATTTAGTATATAAGAGAAGCTAAGGTCTCAAAAATTTTTTTGGCATTGGGGTTTTTAAATTTGTAATTTAATTTTATCAATCATGGACATTACATTTATGAGGTACCTAAACGTTTTATCTATAAATAAATGTAAACTAATTGATTTTTTATTGGTATGCTGATTGTAATTTAGGTTATTTTAAAAGCTGATAGAGATGAAAGAATTTTAAAGTTGTTATTGTACACACTCGGAAAATTACTCGATACCTACAATAAAGTTTTAATAGCGTAACGTCACTAATGTATTTTCATTAATATCTGCCACGAAGCGCAATGTGGTTTCTAGTCTGTTTACCATTCATTTAGCAAAAAATACGCTCCATCTAGACACATGCAAGCAATTGATATTACCATTTTCATCTTAATTCACAGTTTTTGAGGCATTCCTATAAAATACATTCGAGCATCTCTATCGCTATCTTGGAACTTATGGATTTGATTTAATAAGGGCGAAAGGGCAAATCATTGTATAAAATCCCTAACTTACAATATTACACATTTGGTACATAAAATAGATATAAGACTTGACATTTATTAAATATACACACACATCAATTATGAATAAAACTTGATTAAAATGTAAACAATTAAAGTAAAAATAGATAAATTGGAAATAAAAAGAAGTCATATCCTTAGCTTTAGTGAAATAAACGACAAACAATTACGGAAGAAAGTATCATAATTGTAAAAAGCAACTGGGTTATAAAAATCCATATAAACGTTAACACTATAATGATTATTAAAAGTGAATCTAGCTCTGAATATCTTCATACCATTTAAAGTATCTGATTCTAATATAGTGATATGAAGTCCATATGCAGATAAAGAAGCACCAAAATACACATCACTTTAGACAAAAAAATATTTATTTAAATTGAACCTACATACAGTATGATCAAATAGTAATAATAGAACTGTATGAAAACCAATTAATATTAATTATATTTTAGTTTTAAAAAAGCGTAACTTTTTCATGATACTTAAGTTCTGACTAATGGTATCGTACTTCTGCCTCCATAGTATGGTGGTCGAAAAGGCTACAATAAACGACCAAAGCCAAGCTCTCTGGTTTACAGAGACAAGCATGCCTGGCAATAACTGGCACAATAAGTACCACACTCTCAGCTGCTCTGGAAACCTTCCTGGATCTACCCCCTCTCCACATCTATTTGGAGAGGCCAGGTGGGCAACATACAGACTTCAACAAACGGTAGCTAATATGCCGCAGGCTAACATCATGGAACACAACAAGCTGTCAGATGACATGGAGTGTCATGACTTCCTGGGAATGCTTTCGGGTGTGAAGCCTACCGTGACCAACTATGAACTGCCTTTATACGTCCTGTTTCCTATAAGAGACGAATGGGATCGAACAAAACTGACCTACAAAGAGCAGACATCTGTTGGTTTACAGACGCCTCCAAAACCCCTGAGGGAGTTGGTGAAAGAGCATACAGTTGCAACCCAAAGGTAAGAATTACTTCGAACCTGGGTAATTATGCGACTGTCTTTCAGGCAGAAGTTCATGCCATTGATAGATAGCTTTATTGGTGCTATAAATTACATTTTACACAGGTCAATACATACAATACAATAAACAGAAACATTAGAAATAAAATTACAATGAAAAACAACTAAAATGTAACACATTTACAGTTAAAAAGTCGAGTAAGAGAAAAAAAGGCACAATTTAAAAAAATTTAAAAATATGTAGGGGACTTGGATACATAATTAAAGTTCAGAAATCAGTACATGATTTTAAAGTGATTACGTGAGGGGCACACATAACAACTAAATATTTTTGATATTGGACAAAATCTCATCAATTGTGTAAAAGGCATTTCCAATGAGGTAGTTTTTTAACACAGTTTTAAGTTTGTTTGGAGTCAGATTCCTTACTTGGATCGGTAGACAATTGTAGGCTTTTGGACCATAATAGTTTAAACCATTTCTTGATCTGTTAACTCTATGAAAATCTAAGCAAAAATTATTACGATGTCTAGTATCATGATTATGAATATTTTCAAAGTTGATTGTATTACTTAAATTATTTTTTGTATGCATTATACATTCCATAATATAAATACTAGGTAATGTTAGGATGCCCAGTTCTTTAAAAGCCTCTCTGCAATCCTCCCTATATTTTAAGTGATTTATGATACGTATTGCCCTTCTTTGTAAACCAAATATTCGTCTTGCTGAGGACGCATGCCCCCATACTGTTATTCCATAGCTTAGGCGACTATGAATTAATGCAAAATAGACCGACCTCATTACTTCGCCAGACACTAAATTATTGATATTTCTTAACATGTAGGTATATTTATTTTTGGCCAAGTGATTAATGTTATCATCCCAAGTTAACTTATCATCCAAAAAGATGCCAAGGAAACAGACTGATTTGGGATTTTGCAATTTAATTGAGGTTTTTAAAGTGAAGATCATTGTTTCTGTTTTAGACTCATTTAGACTTAAGTTATTAGCTGCAAACCAGTCGAAGGCCATCGACCGAGCATTCTCCAGATTACTGCTAAGAGCTTGAACTGTGTACAAGGAGGCTTGAACAGATGCTTCCTAGACACACATCAATAAGAATCTTTTCAGACAGCCAAGCAGCTCTCAAAGCTCTTGGCTCACATCGGTGCAATTCTAAATTGGTCTGAAACTGCCAAAAGGCTCTAACCCGATTGGGCAGATACAACAAATTAACTCTGGTCTGGATACCAGGCCACTCTGACATGGAGGGCAACGAAATAGCCGATTCCTTAGCTAGGAAAGGTGCGGTATCAAAATTTATCGGACCAGAACCAGTGCTTGGCATATCGGCAAGCACTGCGAAAACAACCGTCTTGACCTAGGCTGTGAGGAAAATCCAGGATTAGTTCATTTAAAGGAGTTTATTACATACCTCTGAAATCAAGAACTAGAAAACTATTAGAGTTAAATAGGTTACATCTAAGAACTCTAGTTGGCCTATACTAGTATACACTGGGCACTGCAGACTAAATCACCACCTACACAGACTCGGAATAGCGGACAACGCTGAATGCCGACTGTGTTTGGAGAAGGATGAAACGTCATCGCACGTTCTATATACCTGTCCTGCTGCAGAAAGAACCAAATTCTCACTCTTTGGCAATTGCGACTGCTGCCAGAGGACCTGGACAACCTCTCACCCAATGAGGGAGTCGGATTTATCAAAAGGCTGAACCTATTGGGTGAAATATAATTAGGAGTGAGACACAATAAACCAGATGGTCGCGGTGGATGGTCTGGACTAGCCCACTCGCATATCAACTTAACCTATCTCTAAGTTAGTTAAAATAATTTCACTGATTAGCCTCATTTGGTCATTGGTTCCGCGATTTATAACATGGTCCAATGAGAAATTATGGTGCAATGGTGTCGAGCTAGCATATTTATGTTTGTTTTATTCCTGTATTTTTTTGCATGAGTTTTAATGTACCCTAATTCTATCTTTCAAAAGTTGTTTGATCCGACCGATGTAAGTTTTATTATGAGACAAGAAATTCTATGTAAATCAACTAACAAATTCAATAGGAAGTTCATCTTTTACAGAAAAGAAAAGGTGGAAATAACAATATTTTATTTTGAATAGTAAAATTTTCAAACCGTCCATTGAGAAACATTCAATATTTTGCAGTAGATATTTTTACCAGTATCAGCAGTAAATAATACAATGATTAAAGCGCTTTCATTCGGATTATTTTTCAATAAATTGTCGCAACGCGTATGCAAGATGTGCTTTTGGATAAACGAATTGTTTATGAGTTTTTGTGGGCAGAATGCCAATGCAAGGCTACAAAAAGTCAATTAATGGAATGTTTTGTTTCATATTTTTTAACAATGTAAATTGTTGCTCCTTCGATTATGTGCAATTATTAAATGTAAATATTAACTAATTATTTTAGTTAAAATAAATAACCAGAAATTTTATTTGATTTATATCAATGATTCTGAGATGTTAAATAAAATTAAATATAAAAAAAACTTTTTAAAAACAAGCTTATTATTATTTAAGTGTACTAAAAGGGGAAAAATAAAAATAAATATTGTCTTAAAACTAACAATATAAAAAACAAGAAAAAACCAGTTCTTCTATATGCTGAGCATATTATCTGCACACTTGACTTTGTGCATTAATGCAACTTATATATTTACATATATTTTTGCAAGATTGTAACATAGATTATATTAGTGAGAAAAATAACACCTTATACCCCAAAAAGGAAACACGAAGCAGCTACGGACACGTGTTTCGGAATTATTGCGTAGCGTAGCAACAAAAAGGATCTGGAAAGGACAGATAGGAACAATAATTGAAGGTTGAAAGCACATTATAGATTATATTACTTGAACCTTTGGACCCTTACCAAAAAAAGTATCTGACAAATGCCATAGTCCTGTGATATTAGGAAAATATTTTGGAAAGTTTTGGGACTAGCCGAAAATTAGTCTACCCCCTACAGAATTTCCTCAGGAATCTGAAAAAAATAGTGTTGACCACTGAAAACGGCGGCTTTAACTGTTATTTAACTTTTTGTAAACAAAATGAATTTTGCAACTTAGATTTTTGCTTATATCTTCGCTTCTAAAGGTCGTAGAAAAACGTTCTACCTATCATTTTCTTCGTCATGAGTTCCTCTATAAAGTAGGTACTCGCAAAGAACGAATCTTTGATTGTTAATAACATTTTAGGGCAAAAAACTGAAAAAATTGAATTTTTCGATCCTCGAACTTTGAAGTACTGTAGAAACAAATATAAAATCTGTATGTTACCGATATTATGAGAAATAGTACATAGTTTTACCCTTAATAAAATGCACTTTGTCCCGTTGCAAAATAATAATTATTTTTTTACAATTAATTTATAAACGAAAAATTCAAACTGTTATATTAAAACATCAAATTAATATCTTATAATTCCATTTCGGTAAATACATTACATTTGACGTACATTTACATAATCAAAAAGAAAATTAAGGGAATATCACAATTAACATTTACACAACACTATGAAATTTATTTTTTAAGGACCAGTTTAAATCTTAGATCCTATTCTGTAAAGCACATTTTGCCGACATCTACGAGATGTGGGTAGCGATACAGCGATTACAAAGGAGTAAAACTTCAATCATCTTGAAATGTTCATTAAATTACCGCCACGTGTTCATCATTGTATCTAGTTGTTGTTAACAGCTTAAAGCTATTGGGATACAGTTTCTGTATTTCTCAGGTGGATATTGACTGAAAATTGTTTTGGCAAAGGCTGTAGTACGTTCTGCATGTACGTAGATATTTTAGCTAAGGCAATTAGTTGTATCTAGATTATGTTTAGAAATTTTCTGATTTGTTCAGAACACAGATCACAAACAAACGGCATTACCTACGTAAATATATCGTAAACAACTAAACATTTTCAAACAATATCATAACAACGAAATGATAAAATATGGGGAAGATGTCATCGCCTCGTGTCATCTTGATCGTCTTGCCTTGTACAATACGTAACAGCCGAAGAGCTGACTTCTGAATACGAGATAAAAAGTAGAACGTACATATTGTTAGCATCTGAAGTTATTATTCCATAGTTGATCTCGAAGCAGAAAGCATAATTGACGAATTTCCAAAAATGGTGAAGTATAGTAGTGTAGACGTTAATTTCGTTTTATATATAATTTGGAAGAGAAATTCTAAGCCTAACATTAAAAAAATATATTGAACTTTGATTATTTGAATATGCCACGAAAACGGCAGTGACGTCATAACGGTACTTAGATTTGAAATTTATCTAGCACTGTTTGGTGTTATTGTTAATACTTTTTTTCAAAACGACTAAGGCAGGACTTCTAAAAGCTAATTCTGACATTCTACCTGCTGTAGTTATATTTATGGTTGGCAAACTTCTAAAGACGATCGTTTTAGTATCGCAGAGGTCAGAGGTACAAAAGCCGCAAGGTACCTATTTTACAGCTAGAGTTTTGATTCGAAATATTAGGAAAAACGATTATAGGAACCATCAAATATTTTGATTAGTATTTATATGTATTTTATATTAATTTCGGTGCAGTTCAAAAATCTTATAGCGATAATGTTATCAGTTAGTTTACATTTTACGGAATGGTCTCACGATGTAGAGGTTAGGTATACGAAAAAAGTTGCTGCCATCGAATTAAATCGTTACTATATTTTGAGAAAAAAGAGTTTAGTACAAATATTGCTGTAAGTCCAAATATTAAACATGGGGATATTGTGAATTACTTTATTTTTGAGAGAAGTGCATAGACAAAAGGAGTTCAAGGCATTCAAAAGTTTTGAAGCTGTTTGTGGTTAGGTGAAAATAGTGCTCTCCAAGAAATTTACAAGATAAAAGCTTATTACAAATGTAAGAATTGCTTATCAATGATAACAATTTTTTTCATATATGCCAATAATTTCGGTTTGTTTTTTCTAGGCTCCGAGATCTGTGACGCCACGCGCACACGACCTAGAGGTTAGTTTTTGTTTTTTTCTTATGAATGAGTACCCAATACAAATTTTCTTTTCTCGATTAAGCCCAATGAAATATACGTGAGAATACACCAGATTTTATGAAAATGCAGCCATCCATTAGCTTATACTGCTGGTATTTTGCCATATCTTCTTCAAGCTACAATAAATATTTTTTACAACTATAAAAGAGATAATTGTCCTACTTTCATTGAAATGGTCTCACAACAAAACATTTGGTCTTTGTTATTAATACACTTTGTCGAGTGGCCTTGAACCACTAATTTTTCGTTCATAATTCATTATTGAAGTACTTAAGAAAAGTTTTTTTAGTGAATTGGTGGTATTATTTACACAGTAAATATATATATATTTTTTTTTATGGCGTTCGGTCAAGGACCATACTGCCAGCCGCAATTTTTTTAAAAGTTAATTAAAATCTTAAATTACTTTGTTGCTTATACAACATACATGAATACTATGATAAGTATGAGAAAATGATAAAATATCCTATGTCTATATCTAACCTAACACGAACACAGTAAATATGAATTTGATATTATTCTGTTTTTTCCGTCGCTAAAAAAGAGTTTCTTAATTAGTACCCATTTTTCATCATTATATAACTAACTTCTCTACAGACTATCATCGGTGTTTGAAGTGCACGTCTTTTATTAATAATTTATATTTTAATATTATAAGCTTTTATTGTCAACTTTTACCTACATGTTTCTAAAGATTTTTTTAAAAAGAAATGCTACTGTATAATACAGATTCTGCTAAAACTGAAACTTATTAAAACAACCTAAATTGGGAAGATACTTGAGTTAAAGCAATATCTTCCAAGAAACTGTTTGAATTCTTGAACTCAATTAGGTCTTATTGAGTAGTGACGTTGCTGATTGGTAGTCGATTTGTTCGAAATTGATGTTCAAGTGGCGACCTATGGATTTTATGTCTCACGATAAACTTGTTTACCCTTAATTACATCGTTCTTGAATTCTATTTTATTAAAAGCACTATAAGGAACCTTGGACGCAAAGGATCATAATAATTAATTAATTAATTTAACGTCTGGAGATCGTGACCTATGGAACTAAACGGCTGTATCCTCATATACAAAATGATTATTTAAAAGGACACTCATCAATCACTCAAAATATGAATGCCTTTGAATTATACCTCATGTTAAGTAATTATACAGGGTATTTCAGGTATGCAGTCATTATTTTTAGGGGTGATTCTGTCAAAAAATAATAAAAAAAATGTCCTATAAACACGGGATTGGAAATTCATATTAAGTGAGCCTTCTGAAGTAAACGAAGAAAAAAATTGCATCACTGTCACAATTTAAAAAAATTACGATCAATTACGTAATAGAAAGCAAACTTCGTAGATTGGTCAGTGCTGGAATAAGAAGTTTTTATTTCCTACGTATCAAAAATGTAGGCCAATCCCACTGAATATAACTGGTTGAAACTTGTCCTAGCGAATTGATGATTGGTTAGAATAAGCTGTGTAGTCAACGTGGACTATCAGGGGTGGACTAACTGTTTCTTCGTCATAAAAGTTTAATGAAAAGTTTTATCAAATCTTTTGTTGAAATAAATAGTTTATCTTGTTTAACACTAAAAGTAAAGTTTACAAAAATAAATAATTGTTACAAAGAATATCGTGATTCGATAAAAATGAAAGGGTAATGACACGGTTTTTAATTAATTCGTGAAAGAACGCTCGACGCTGTGGAAGTAGACCACGCCAGACCCTGCCATTTCGGTAAAATTTAGCTTTTGCGCAGAGAGGCATAGAATTCTGGCCGTTATATACCCATGACGTTTAAATACTTCAAATACATAGGAATACTAGAAGTGCACTGGGAGATACACGTTTTCCGTGTAAAGTGACCACTAATTTTAATGCGCTGTAAGTTATATGCGTGTGATATATTTAAACAATTTTGTTATTTGGTGATTTGTGATTTCTTAATGGTGATAATGTTTCGTCCGTGGGAGAGCCCGAGTTGTAGTAAAGATGAGAGCGGGAATTGCAATATTATTTGTATCAGTAATGACGAAGACAGTGATACTGATATTTTGAAAAATATAAAAATTAACAACAAACCTCATTCTAATTAAAAAAAAACAACAAATTTTTCTGAACGTACAAGCAAAAAGAATTTGTTTGAGTGTATACCAATGTCTCATGGAGGACGCCGAAAATAAAATGGTAAGTGAAGTATGGTAAAGAAGGCAGCATCATTAACGAAAATTCCGTATTCGGCAATGAGCCAGCTTGTGAGGCAAGGTATTCAAAAAAGGAACAGGAGGTCTGACGCTAAAAAAAGTCAGATAGTTGGATTCATCATCCACAAAACTTTTGAGGGATGTGATCTATGAGAAATATATAAATGGTGACATACCCACTATTGACAAACGCACACACCTTGTTAAAATGGATATAACTTTTCCCAAAACAACCTTACACAGATGGCTTCAAAAAATTGAATTCAAATTGACAATCATCGACAAACGGGCACTAATGGAAAGCAGGTGAATAGTTCACTGGCGCCATGAATATTTGGAAAGGATACAAGGATACAGAAACGAAAATCGACAGATTTATTATTTAGATGAAACATGGTGTGATACACATGACATTGCAAGGAGGGGATGGACTGATAAATCGAGAAAATGCCAATTGAAAGGTATAGCGGCAAATAAATGATCTCGCCTAATTATACTTCATTGCGGAACTACTCACGGACTGAAATTATGTGGAATAAATGGAAGAATGCAACGTTGATTACCACAAAAATATAGAATCTGATATATTTGAGGAATGGTTGGAGCATACGCTAATTCTGAATTTGAAACCTAACAACGTGATTGTTAAGAATAATGCATCTTATCATTCAAGACAAATTTCAAAATTCCAAATACTTCATCAAATAAGGAAGAAATACAATTTTTTCTGATTGATCACGATCTCTACTTTGAAAAATGTTACACAAAGAAGCAATTATTGGAAGTACTGCGTACCAAAACATTTGAAAAAAAGTCATCGAATTAATTCACAGTGAAATTTTTAACACACGAGAAGACGACTGGAGAAAATCAATTCACAAATTAATCAAATATGAAGATGGATGTAGTGTACTACTACTCATTGGTGTATGTGATTTCTTATAATAAAAACATTCGAGCTGTTATGATATAACTGCTGACTCAGGACAAGGATTAGGACCAGGCAGTCAGTCTTTATATGATAGCAGAGTGAAGTACAACAGTAAAGAGTGTGTTTTATTTAAACAAATTTAAGTGATTGTTCAGTGGCGACGAGGATTAACCATATAAATAAAAGCGAGTGCGCCTTAATTCTTTAATGTGTAAATCCAGTGAAAAATAAGAAGAAACAGAGCATAAACTTTGTAAGGAAAACTTCAACAAATATACATTGGGTACTAAGAAAACGGGCCTAGCACTATTATATCGCAATGTTTATAATATAATTAAGAAAACCAATTAAAACAACCCTTATCGTAGGGAGATTTACAAGCATTTAGGAGGAAATAGAAATAATATTTGTCCGAATCATTTATGTTTTGAATCACTAGTATACCATAAAGTTCTTTAATTATGATTTGTCTTTGAGAATCAAAAAATTGTTGGTGTTGGCGTTATTATTATTAAAAGAGCGTACATTAATTAACACAAAAAAGTGAATTTCATAAAATGTATTAAACGCACTCGCAAAACAAGGGACTCAGGTCCAAAACAAGGGACTCAGGTCCAAAACAAGGGACTCAGGTCCAAACAAGGGACTCAGGTCCAAAACAAGGGACTCAGGTCCAAAACAAGGGACTCAGATCCAAAACAAGGGACTCAGGTCCAAACAAGGGACTCAGGTCCAAAACAAGGGACTCAGGTCCAAACAAGGGACTCAGGTCCAAAACAAGGGACTCAGGTCCAAAACAAGGGACTCAGGTCCAAAACAAGGGACTCAGGTCCAAACCAAGGGACTCAGGTCCAAACCAAGGGACTCAGGTCCAAACCAAGGGACTCAGGTCCAAAACAAGGGACTCAGGTCCAAAAACAAGGGACTTAGGTCCAAAACACGAAGAAAGAAAGCCTCACGGAATCTGTTCGAATCGAACACGAGGGACAATGGGTCCAGAAAAAATGCTACAACGAATGAACATACGCGGGGGATACGAATTGGTGCGTGGTCATTCAGCGTTGGAAATAATAGTAATAACTAATAAATAAGTGTGCCGCTTGCGAAGTCTGAAAAATAATAATAGTGATAATAATAATAATGGGATGGGTTTGCTGATTTCCAGTTTCAGCTAAGAAAGCGTGTCGCATAAATCTAAAATTCTTAATAATAATAATAATAATTCTTATATCCCAATCATAGATACAATTAAGTAATAATCATACAAGTGACTATAAGGAGTGCTTCACAAATACATACCATAATAAATCGTCTAAACAGTACATTAGTATAACAAAATGTAAAATATAAAATCAAATTACACGTAAAAAAAAAATTGCATAAAGGAGCACACAACACATACATTATAACAAACTACAAATAATATAACACGTAAAAAATAGTAAGACTAAATGAAATTTATTGATACTTTTCCCTTAACAAATTCTTTATCGTCCTTTTAAAAATAAATGACTTGGAATTTTTTATATCAGCAGGTAAATGATTATACATTTTACATTCATTATAAAAGACACTTTTTGATACATGTGCTGGTGAGGAATTAACTGATCTTTAAATCTTAAATCCAATAATAATAATAATAATAATAATAATAATAATCATAATAATAATGATGTAATGATGATGATAATAGCAACTAGACTGGCTAAGCCGAGGAACTAAATTTTTGTATCGTATACAGGATGAGACGAATAAATATGAGCTCCAAATGGTTGGGTGGAACAGCATTGGAACATTTCGATTGCGAAGGAGATGTCTGCTCAGAATGCTTGCGATAGGAAAAAGCAAAAAAGGCATTCAACGTACGCGTGCAAATGAACACAATGCTTTTTAAGTTGATAGAGCAATCGCGCACTTGAAAATCACCGCAAAACGTTTCCGACTTTTGACAGAAGGGTCACTTAAGTTTAAATACTCTGTGTATTATTTTTCTAGGGTATGGGACTGAACCACTCGCATTTCGTTGAATGAATTAAATTCGAAAAAAATATATATATATGTTTTCGTTTATTTTGTAACATAAGAAAACTTAAAATATTTTATTAATCACAGTAGTTAATTACACTTGTTAATTAAATACACATCTGTGTAAATTTGCCGTTTTGTAGTCCGAGGTTTGTTTGTAAACAGATTTGATGATTCGGAGCGAACTGTTTTACAACTGTGTCAGGTGTTTATATTAAAGGTTATTAGTTCTCTAATATTCACGACATGCATCCGAATAGACCAGAAAAGATCTCGGTGTGAAATGATTCGAACGGAAGCATGGACGGAGAACGAAAATATTTCTGATTTACTTTAAAATTGAAAATAAAATATTTAATGAATTTTGTGACTGTTTATATTTTGAGAATTGACTGTATTAATTATCTACTAAATTTTCATTATTAAATTATTCACAAATAAACAATTTTCAAAAGGTCCTTTGACACAAACAGCGAGTATTGAGGACCGGTAAAAAAAAAAAAGGTATGAGCGGACTGTGCTTGCAGGAAATATATTTGAGTATTCCAGGAGCGTACGTAGAGGCAACAGCTGAAATAGATGTATATCAAGCTACAACTCACTATTCAGCGAAGGTTTGTGGTCGACGTGGAAGCCACAAACATTCTTCTTCAAGTGAAAAGTGTCCGGCCTCAAATCAGACATGCAATAACTGTGGATCCCAAGGAAATTTCAGGTTTCAATATAAGACACATGCAGAAAGAAAAAAACGTGTGAGAAATAGTCAACCATATGTAGAGCCTCCTAGAAAATTCAAGAAGGAGAAAGTGGCGAATGTGGATTCCATACAAGAAGACACCGATGAAGAAGAAACAAACTAAGTCTTCCACATCGATAATGACGAAACAATAACCTACAGTTTAGGAGTTGAGATAGACATGCCCATTTATTCATGTAGCAAGACCCAAGTAACAATCTTAATTTTAACATACTCTATAAGATATTCTAAAAGCTTATTTCTGAGACTACTTATAAACGTAAATGGTCTGGAAAGACTCTAAAAAACTGACTTAAAACCCTTATACGGGTATAGACTACTAGAGAAAGGACTACATATTTTCATTTAAAACTACTTTTAAAGCTTTCAAGTTTTAATGAATCATCTAAATCTCTGCTCGTAGAATATCTGAAGGGTATTATAAAACCATACTTTGTTTAGAATAAGTACTTATTAAAGTTTAAAATGCACACACAAATGCTTGAGAGAATGTTTTGTATTTAATAAAGTAAATATAAAAGAAAATATATGGGACGCCATGCATAATTAGAAAATGAACATATCGCAAGTACTGAGAAAAATTACTTATAAATGAAGTATTGAGAGCCCTCATAGTGGGCTAAAATTTTCAACGAGGTTAAGTTTACTGTAAAATCTAGTTAGACAGTTCTTACAAAATTCTTGCGCCCTCCAAAAACGCAAATTTAAATAACTATATGGATAAATTATTTTTCTCCTCGATAACTTAAAAATAAATAAATCACTATCATCTTTCCATAATATGATTCAATGTTAATAAATTCTTTCTAAAAAACATTTCTCTTACAAAAAAAATTACATTTCTTTGTTCAATCTGGAACCTTCCCAGTGTGGCTGACCGTTGTGCATTTCTTGACCTTTGGAAGTGGTGGCAGCTGTGTGCATCGACCATATTAGTTGTGAATAATTCTACTTCAAACGTGTCTTGTCTTAAAATGCCTACAAAATATCCAATTGCTCTTTAAGTACGCTGATTTATTCTTGTAGAAGTATGTATTAAGTCCCATCGGTCTTAATATAGTTATTTCTTAAAACTTGTAGGCTATTTTAAAACCTATGCTAAACTGACGAGTTAACACATCCGCTTTAAGACATGGCCCCTTGTATAACCTAACCAAAAAATTCAGTTTGATTTTAGTACTTTGTCATTTTTGGAAAAAGTGAGTGGTAGAGCCGCTTGCTATTATTATAAATTACCAAGAGCAGGTATAGTAGCGCAGCGGGCTAAGGCGTATTAGGGCGAGCATGCTTGGTCACACTTTCTATTGTGTACTGGGTTTGATCTTCATCTCCGACACTAGCAATGTCTGCTGGTAATGGATATTGTCTGAGCTTCTTCAAAAGAAAAAAAGGGAAAGATTACGGTGACAGGAAGCGAAGATCAGAAGAAACCCCATTAGAACCAAGGTGTACGTGAAACACCTAATAAAGGAAAACACAACTTGCCTCAACTTTAATCAAAGTACACAAGTAATAAGTAAGGATAGAATAGACATACAAATTAAATATGATGAAACAGGCCAAAACTACAGAAGGAACATCGTGCATCTAAAGAAGATCGAGGGAGAATGGGCAGTGTATGTTTCAAAATAAGTACATGTGACCGACAAAAAACAAGAGTCAGATAATTACTGATATTTCGTAAGCCTAATTTACTTTAGTATTGTCGTGTGACATGCGTTGTATGCTACTTTACTATATTGGTATATATATGTTACAGTAACAGATGAGTTGATCCAAGGCAAGTCCATGTCCACGTGACCGACAAAGGATCAGAGGCCGTAGACTGGTATTCTTCAAATTTGCACCTTCCTTTGGTTATGACTTTTATATTAATATATTTTGCTATATTATATTCTTATATTGTTCTATTATTATATAGTTAAGTAGGTATATTGTTATATTTGGTGCACCGCCATAATTCACATTGTGGACATTATTGTTAATTTCATTAACACTGTTGTAAAAGGAAAAGTGGATGTAGTGTACTACTACTCATTGGTGTATGTGATTTCTTATAATAAAAACATTCGAGCTGTTATGATATAACTGCTGACTCAGGACAAGGATTAGGACCAGGCAGTCAGTCTTTATATGATAGCAGAGTGAAGTACAACAGTAAAGAGTGTGTTTTATTTAAACAAATTTAAGTGATTGTTCAATGATTACAGAAAACTGGGCCAAATCTTTACAAATAGCGGAAATAAATTCATCATCGACGTGAGAGGGGACAGTTACACTGGCGAAGAATCCGAATAACAGAAAAGAAATCTATATTTTATTTTATTCGCTGTTTATATTTAACGTTACTTGATATAACGGGTATATTTATGAGAGTGACGGTGGCAGTGATAGTGAATGAATGGTATTCTGTGACAGTGTTAGTGACTGTGATAAGGTTCAATATTTCTATTTTGGAAAAGTATTATTATTCCTGGTAAGTTTAAAACATGTTTTATTCGCAACATTTTAAGAATGTTTTTATTTTATTTATTTTACTTTAGGAAAATGCTATTAATTTTCTTACTAATATAATGTTTTTTATATTGTGTTGTTGTTGAGTTTAACTATTTATTTATTTATTTTTATTCAGTTTTTACTTTGAAACTTAATTATGTTATTTTAATAAGAATGTTTAATATGTTGTTATTTTGTAGAATAGTTACTTATTTTTAACTTAAAAATGCTGGTTTATTTATTTATTTTAACCTTTATCACCATCCTATCCTAGCAAGGGATATGCTTGTACCCCTCGTTGGTCCTTGTTAGGCAATAAGAAGAACTGGTATGTTTGAAGTTTGTGTTACACTTTAGTAAACATACTCATTTTACAGTTCTGATGTCTGATTTCGTATTATTCACTTTTAAAAAAATTATGTCATTAAAAGTTTTCTTGAAAGAAGTTTTTTGTTTTTGGCTAAAATGAGCATAAAAACGTGGATTTAATTGTATTTTATGTAATTATTCTCTATTTGTATAGTGCAATTGAACGAGTATTCAAATCCCTTAATTCATTGCTTGAAACTGAAAATACATTTTAAGTCCGGTCCTGTGCACTGCACGACTTAACGCCGGCGTGGCGGTATACTCATGTCACGAGGGTCGACATTCAAGGGCTGTTTGCCCTTATGCCAGCCTTCGTACTAAATAAAATCTAAAGAATTTGTTAGTAAAGAATGCTAAAAGTTTTATTTAGTGAGTTTTTGGAAATAAAATTTAGTGTTTCAAACTGCTGTAATTAGCCATAAAGTGTTGTGTTAGTTTTACTGGATGTCGAAATGTAAGTACATTTAAACTTTTCTTTCACTGGCCTTTATCAACAACTACGTCAATTTCTGGGAGCTGTCTACAACAGTGCAACTTAAATTAAAGTGTGTGCTCCGTGTTACCGTAACTTTCTGTAGAAAGAAATTAAAATTAACGTTTGCTTACGAACTACATATTATGATTGCTGTAAATGTAAGAAATGGAAATGTTGTTTTCTGTAATCTTTACATGGTCAGTTAGACCATTATATATATTTTGTTTTTAAAATTTATTGTAGTGCTGTATATTTGTTACTTATTAAATGTTTATCTCGACCGTATTTTATACTACCTTTTTTTGCTTGTTACATGTTTCTATTGACCGTATTTTATAGTACAAGTTTAATAAAACATCGGTAAATTAATTTAGTTTGGAATCGGCCGATCAGTTATTTTCTTTGATAAGTTTTTGTTAATATTTTATTAATAACTTTACTCGTGAAGTATCATGACATGATTTGTGTTATTTATTTGGTTTTAAATGAAAACGATATCTGTTATTTCGCCTGCTCTCAGAGAATGTTTTGTGCTCATTAAATTTGTTTTTGAAGTTAATATATGGCTTATTATTATCATGGAGTTTTATTTATAATAACCTTCATAAGTTATAGTTATTTGTACTACTAGTTAATTTACCTTTCTGAACTAGCTAGGTAATAGTAAAGTCAAGTCATTTTCTTTGTCTTGGAATTATTTGTCTCATTAAGGAGTATTTAATTAACGTCATTATAATTAATCAATATAATTTATTAAATAATAAATTGTAAAAAAAAGTGAATGTCACCGTGGCCAATTTTTCTTTTAAACATATCAAAAGAGTGCATTCAATATGAACATTTTGACATGCGGCAGCGTATGACTGACCTCAACAAATTAATAATTATTATAAAAGTTGCTTAAACCTACGACTATTTGTTTCGAAATTTATACAAGAAAAATTCGTTAATGTCTTCCCTTTTGAAACAATACATAACGATCTATTATTCAACACTGTATATTTACTTCGCCAGAAGGCATAAAGCTCATGAGTGTTCCACGCGTCGTTCTCATCAAAACACATCATTAAACAATGTCGTGGTGTCTCTGTAAACAAGGTAGTGGCATTAACGTCGACAATTAGTGGAGATTCTTATAACGTGGTGAGTAATGAGACGTGTTTTATAAACAATTTTTGCACCTTGGTCGGACGCAGTTGTTGTGATGTCTGTACAAGAAACCTCAAACAAAATAAACTTGCTTTAGTGGTACGCCTGGCTCATAATGAGACCGCCCTCTCGGCTTAATTAACTGCTAGTCAGATAAATTTAGCTTGTAGAACTTCTAGGTAAGTTTGTCTGTTGTACTGTTGTATTTTATATAAATAATATAGTACAAACAAATGTTACATTTTATAAGCGAATTAGTAAGAGGTAGAATATCGTTGCAAAACAGAGGTTTTCACTGTGTAAAAATGTTCGTGTCAATGAATCCATGATACAAACTTCGGGTGCTGATTCCTGACGATATTTTTAAACAAAAACTGTATATGTGTCCCAAAATGAACCCTTTAAATGGGGTGACTAAAATTCACTTTATGATTATTATCTCGGGAAAGCTCTATCATAATACAAAAAAAGTTGGTAATGGGTGTATTTATAGGAGAGTGGTCCTTAGCTATACTTGACGATTTTTTTTTTCTTACAATTTTTTCGGCCTCACCCCCTAAGGTGGTTCCAATTATTTAAAAAATGAAGTATACAAAATTTTAACTCGATCGGATAACGCTAACCCGTGCCTCACGGCAATTAAAACTCACCATCAGACACTTTTCATCGATAATTTTTTCTTACAATTTTAACATTCACCATCAGACGCAGTTTTCATCTGTTGTCAAAAATAGCTTTTAGCGATCTAAAACATCTGTTCTTCTAGTTCTAGTACCTGTTTACGCCAATCAAATTGTAAGAGAAAAAACGAACGAATAAACGAAGTTTTAGAAAATGAAATTTTCATTCGATTAAAAATATAGAAAATTTCAATATGATCAACCGGTAACGAGATACTTTTGAACATAGGTGAAAACTGCGTATTTTAGTGACTTTTAATGACCTTGAGGCACGGGTTAGTAGTACAGTACCTAGAGGTAAAAAATATGCAAAACTTCGGAATAATGTCATATTGAATGGATTTCGTTCATTTTTGGCAGTATAATAGTAAATGCTTCACAGAAAAGTTTCTATATTGTGCAGGGGCTTGCTAATTTATAGGAGGTGGATGCCACCCCCTGTCAGGGGGTAGCACTTAAAAAAATATATATATTTATTGGAGCAGAAGTGGAATCAAATTTTAAGAAGAAAAGGTTCTATGCAATTTTTCACATAAATTGAGAGTTTTTAAGTTATAACGACTTCAAAATTGCGATTTTAGCTTAAAAAAAAAGTATTTCCAAACGGCTTTCGTCAAGTATCTCGAAAAGTATTACTTTATCGAAAAAATGTTACAGACCAATTACAGAAAGTACAAACTGTAAATTAATTATATTTTTTGTTTATTGATGTAGGATTAATAATTTCGGAGATATTTAACTTTACATTTGGCATCGAAGTGTTCATAAGATAATTATTTAGAGTGAGAATTAAATATCTCAGAAACTGTGACACCTACGCCAAGGATGCTAATAGGTAGAATAATAGATTATTAATTAAGCTTTCAACTGTTTTTTATTTGTTTCTGTAGCATAAAAAACAATGAAATTATGACCGAAACAATGTGCGTCTACACATTTTTTTAATAACAACGTTGCCAGTTTGTTACTGTAATTAGCCAGTAATTAAAAAAAAAAAAGAATTTCAAACATTGTTTCTCATTAATATATAGCATGACGTAGATGCTCAAATTTTTTGGTTTGTATACAGCACTTGCTTTAGAAAAAAAAATACAGTTTAAACTATAAAGGTATTTTCGATAAAACGTAATTTTTTTTCCTTTTCCAAATATCTCAATAAATATTGGTTTTATTGAAAAATACCAAAAATAAAGCTCATGAGCTGATAATGAATTTCGCTTCTTTATTTATTTACGTAGATTTAATAGTTTCGGAAATATGAAAGTTTACAAATGGCGTCCGAACGTTTATAAGACGAAAAATGCAGTTTAAATATCAAATATCTCAAATTATTTTTTACTCGTTCTTGTAGCGTAAGAAATAAAGAAGTTATGATGGAAAAATGTGCGTATTTATATTTTTTTATATAAAAAGGTCGCCATTTTGTTACTCTAATTAGCCAGTAATTTAAAAAAATTATCTCAAATACAGTTTTTCGTTAAGATGTAGTATTTACCTAGATGCTCAAATTTTTTTGTTCATCACAGCACTTGCTTTAGAAAAAAATGCGTTTTAAACTTTAAAGGTAATTTCGAAGCACTTGGATACCAAATATAAAGTTAAATATCTCCGAAATTATTAATCCTACATCAATAAACAAAAAATATAATTAATTCCCAGTTTGTACTTTCTGTAATTGGTCTGTAACATTTTTTCGATAAAGTAATACTTTTCGAGATACTTGACGAAAGCCGTTTGGAAATACCTTTTTTTTAAGCTAAAATCGCAATTTTGAGGTCGTTATAACTTAAAAACTATAAATTTATTTGAAAAATTGAATCGAACCTTTTCTTCTTAAAATTTGATTCTACTTCAGCTCCAATAAATATATATATATTTTTTAAGTGTCACCCCCTGAGAGGGGGTGGCATCCACCCCCTATAAATTAGCAAGTCCCCGCACAATATAGAAACTTTTCTGTGAAGCATTTACTATTATACTGCCAAAAATGAACGAAATCCGTTCAATATGACATTATTCCGAAGTTAAAACCTCTAGTTACTGTACTATAGCGTTATCCGATCGAGTTGAAATTTTGTATAGTTCATTTTTTAAATAATTGAAACCATTTTCGGGAGTGAGACCGAAAAAAATCCAATGCCACAAAATAAGGACCACCCTAATGCATAGTTGAAGCAATGGATCTTTGAACTGGCGTCACTAATGCAGATAGTAAGCAAAGACTATCGTTTGTATGCTGGCGTCTCACTTCTTACAACTGAACTGCGTGGAATGGATGTAAGGATGTCCGTCTTCCATAGTCTACGACCTATGCATGTCCTGCGTGTTATATTTGAGAGTAATGGTAACGTGAATCAGTTCAAAGAGATTTGTGATGTCTTTGTGATACATGGAAGGAGCTGTTTCCCCACTAATTGGTTTTCCTTATAATGAACTTTTGGTAAGGTTCAATATTATCGATTTCAAAACAAAGAGAATGTAAAACTTTCTTATTTAAAATATTGCATAATCAAATGGATTGCTCTGGACTCCTTAGTAAGCTTAGTCATCGTTCCCAACTTGATAAAATGGCACATAACATCGCTTTTGTATTTACTTGTTCCTCAGACAAATGCTTTGATGTTTTCTCCATTTTATGTTTTGTCCACCAGTTACTATACTCCCGCGAGGTTGGTAAGCATCTGGAGGACCATGGTTGTGTAAACTACGTTTCAGCAGAATTACATACACCATCTTCGGGTTCTCGCTGAAAGTTGTCTACTGCTGCTCCTCGTCGCTCGAACTGACTGGAACAGTTCAGTTCGATTTTATGCTTTCTCTACGCTGTAAATAGAGTCTTCTAATTGGATAGCGTACCACTAAATAAATAAAAATTTATAAACGTCATAATACATAACCTAGAATTTGAAAAAATTACTACCAAGATTTCAGTATGGTTAATAAAGGATAAATCTGTATCAAAGCTAATCTTTGCTGAAACTCATTGTCTATATCGTAACTAAGAGGATTTTTTGCTTGAGTAAGGTACAACCTTGCGCTTGGGTATATTTAGTGATAACTTATTAATTCTATAAGACTCTACTACTAAATATATTTAAATAAAATTGGGTTGCCTTGCAATCATCCTAGTCAAATTGAATAGTGGTCCAAAATTTGACCCTTGTGTCACCCCTCACAACGTGATACACAAGTCCGACTTCTAATCGTCTTACAGACTAAAAAAATTATTTGCCGATGAAAAAGTGCCAATTACAGAATACTACTTGATGTTGGCGCAAATAAAAGTAGTATCATAAACTGAGAGGCTTAATAAATCTAACTAAATTTAGTAAGTTTTCGTCCGTGGCCCATTTCTTGTAACCATGAAAGTTGGCATTACCTTGCAATAATAGAAAGAAAGCTTCATGTATAATTCACATAATAATAAAAGCTTATGTGTGCACTGTACGGTGCCGCCACGTTGATGTCGTTTTGTCTGGTTTTCTCAAGCTTAAATGAAAATCGACGTCGGTATTAGATTCAGGACAAGAACAAAGTGTTTTACAATAAGAGCAACGTCGCTCTATAAAGCCCGTTTGCATGATGAATATACGACCCAAATCTGTTTGTACTTCTGTATTTCTTTGCGCACCGTCCAAATAATACAAAGGCCTTTGTATTTGACTACAGAGAAATGGATCACTTAAGTAATTAAATTATTTCTCGTCGTGGAAATGTTGGTAGTCCCACATACTTTTCTTATTTTAATTATTAGGGACATTTAAGTTCTAACTTTTAGCCTTTCATTACATAATATAGAAACAGCACACTAGACTTCAAATTTGCAATATAAAAAAGAATTAGATAAATATAATTAAGAATAAATTGGGAAATTATAAAGTTTTGCATAGCTTAATTTTACTTAGTTTTTCGGGAACGGATAAGTCTACACTCAATGAAATAGTATGGGTAAATTCAACAAAAAAAAAATGGTTAACTAATAATATCGTTAAACAAGAGGTGATTGTTCTTTTAATTAATAAAAAGTTGTACAACAAAACAAACATTAACTTAAAAAATAGATGAATAAGACTATTATTTTGTTCGTCTAACTATTATTTTGTTGAATTCTGTCAAATTAAACTAGATAATAGTATATTTTATTTTTAACTATTATCGAATTGTAATTCTAACCCAGTATTAGTTGGCTGTATTATTGTACTTGGTAGACAAACCAATATTATTGTCGTCTTCTAGAAGTTCTAAAAGAATTACCATAAAATTTGCTTGCTTACCACGTAGTCTATTACAGAAATTATTCCCAGATGACGCCACATACAAATCACTGACAATAATCAATCATGCATTATCTTATACTCTTATGAATTTATAGAAAATTAATAACATGATTGCAATGTTCAAATTCTCTCAGGGATCATCGATATATTTGGATGGATCTTATAAACGATCTCTAATCTTTGGTTTGGGTGGTCTGATGTCTCAATACTGAGATTTTGGCTAACCAAAAAAAACTTCATCATACAATAAAGTGTAGATCAACCTAAAAATTAGTTGGTGAACAAAAAACAAAGTTGTTGTACTATTTAATTGTAGACCAAATTGAAAATGGTTAGTGAACATAAAAAAATGTCATTGTACTATTTAATTTGTTACAAGAAGATATGATTATTAAACTACTATTTGTTTACGAAAACAAATAAAGTTGTATGACTATTCTTTTCTGATTGATTTAACTATGAAACTAGATAGGCGCGATTTCATATGCTCTTTTTGGTTGAATTTACCTATCATTTTCTTTGAGTGTACCTCAGAATCGCGAACAAATTTATTTTTGCAGAAACGGGAACGGAAGGGAGGAGGTTTTTTGCTCATACTTCAATGAAAAACGGGGTGAAATGTGCCAAAAAATCTTTTAGCATTTTCAGTTATTCCTGTAAAAAAAATTGAGATAAGCAGATGATAAGCTGCAGTCGGTGTTATATTATGTGATTGTGCTCACAATTAATGAACTTTCAAGTATCTCTGAACACATTAGAGGCGTAGGGCAGGCCCCTAAATGTGTAAGAAATATGACTTGTAAAAGTAAAAAAAAAACAGTCACATATAAGTCATAGGTTTACGCATGGGGGATGGAGGGATTTCTTAATTTAGCCCCAAAAATTATGAATCCAGACTCCCATTCATTTTGGGTGGTACAAGGAGGCGCTATGTTTGCCCAATTTTGGAAAAGTTAGGTAAAAATAATGATAAGTTTATGAATGGCAATCAGGAACTTGGTAAGTATGAACTACTGAGTGTGAAAATATATTCGCCATCTCTGAAAAGTGGTACGATAGCCTTGCCATTCACGATAATTGATGTACCAATATTTCCAAACACATAAACTGTTTACCTGTGTAACTCGATGAATGTCATAAATTTAGGACTTGGGTAGTATGAACCTTCTGAGCGCGAAAATTCATTCACCATCTTTAAAAAGTGGAGCGAAAGTTTCGCCTTTCACGATAATTGATGGCATATCAAAGCTTCCTACCGCATATTCTGTTACTGGTGTAGTCCTGATTGCCAGCCGTAAAATGATATTCATCAAATTACATGAGTAATCACTGTATGTGGTAGCAAGCTCCGATACACCATCAATTATCGTGAAACGCAAGATCTTCGCACCACTTTTCAAAGATGGCGAATTGTTTTCGCACTCAGGAGGTTTATACTTACCAAGTTACTGATTGCCAGTCATATATTTATATATTCATAGAATTACACAGGTCAACAGTATATGCGGTAGGGAATTCTGGTACGCCATCAATTATCGTGAATGGAAAGTTAAAAAAAAAATTGCGAGCTCCTTGATCAAACTTGGCGAAAATTGTACATTTGGATGTCCTTTTTTCAAAAACAATATGGAAGCCATTTGAATGTTCGCCAAAATTTACAAATTCCTGTCTTCCAATCTATTCAATCATTAATATGTCTAATAACAATAGATACGGATGCAAGACATTATGGATTTAGACCTATTTCTGTTCATTTTTAATAATTCTCAGTCGTATACAGTGGTGTAGTCGACATGTTTAAAATGCGTTTAAAAATAATTTGAAAACACAGCTCTTAAGTAATTTATTGTTTTCTATATGACTCAAAATTCAGTGATTTTTGCGAAATTTTCCTTAGATTTCCATGATTTTTTTTTAGGATTTTTAAAATTCCCTGAATTTTTCAGGTTCTTCACGTTTTCTATATGAGTCCAAACCCTGTTACTGCAAAATATTGAACAATGCACGCTATTGCTTTGAATTGCGCATTTTCAATTAATGCGCATTGTTCAATGAATTTTGAAATAATATATCATTATTTGAACGTTCTTTTCAAGTACTACCAGAAGTAGTTATTTGAAGTATCCTTATTTTTATAATAAGGATTTATAATTAAATATAAATTTGATGGTATAAATAGGAATGTTTCTGTATATTTAAAAATCAACAAAGGTAGCCACTAGCTTGAAAAAAACTAAATAATAATAGTTACACGACATTACCAACCAAATATTGACAAGTTAAACATTTAAATTTACAAACGCATATTGGATAACAATATACTGTGTAAAGTGCAATTAAACTTTTTACTCTTGTTTTGTTTACAAAACTTCCACATCCGGATTTTCCATCCAAGTCTCTCGCAGCAACGAAAAAATTTTGTATGTGGAAAAAATTGTTTATGGAATTTTAATAATATAATATTTGAAATCGTTCACCTCAAAGGCCCATAAAACGATATCCCACATCGGTAGTGGCGTGGGGTGGTAGTGGGGGTGGATGAAGTAAAAAAAAATATTTTGAGGTCTTTGATTCTTATACACACTAAATCTCATTTTTTTTCACCCCCTTTAATAATGGGGTGGGAGTGGTAATAGAGGTGGCTAATGCCAAAAATTTTTTTGAGACCTTATAGCTTCTCTTGAATATACTAAATTGAATTACCAATTTACTCCCATATACCCCAATTTACCTCCAACCCTACGACGGAATAAGATGAAAATATAATCTATTTCCAGATCACGTTAAAATACATACGTATACCAAATTTCAAGTCAATATCTTAAACGGTTCCAGAGTAATCGTGCGCCCAAAAAAAGTTACAGACCGACAGACAGACAGAATTTTTTTTCGCTCAAACTTGAAATCTCGACGTTTCATGACATTCTAGCCTATTTCAACAATAAAAATTTTCAAAAAAAATTTTTTTCGTTACTATACTTCCACTGAATGTGGAAGTAAAAGGACCAATAAATATTTGAATTGAATTTGAATTTGAATCTGACAGTCACCCAATTAAGTAAAGTAACTTTAATATATTTTAAGTACGTTTTATTTCAACTTTATTATAATTTCTCTAGTGGTGTCACTCCATTTTCAAGAGTACACACTCACAGAAAATGATAGGTAAATTCAACCAAAAAGAGCATATGAAATCGCGCCTATCTAGTTTCATAGTTAAATCAATCAGAAAAGAATAGTCATACAACTTTATTTGTTTTCGTAAACAAATAGTAGTTTAATAATCATATCTTCTTGTAACAAATTAAATAGTACAATGACATTTTTTTATGTTCACTAACCATTTTCAATTTGGTCTACAATTAAATAGTACGACTTTGTTTTTTGTTCACCAACTAATTTTTAGGTTGATCTACACTTTATTGTATGATGAAGTTTTTTTTGGTTAGCCAAAATCTCAGTATTGAGACATCAGACCACCCAAACCAAAGATTAGAGATCGTTTATAAGATCCATCCAAATATATCGATGATCCTTGAGAGAATTTGAACATTGCAATCATATTATTAATTTTCTATAAATTCATAAGAGTATAAGATAATGCATGATTGATTATTGTCAGTGATTTGTATGTGGCGTCATCTGGGAATAATTTCTGTAATAGACTACGTGGTAAGCAAGCAAATTTTATGGTAATTCTTTTACAACTTCTAGAAGACGACAATAATATTGGTTTGTTTACCAAGTACAATAATACAGCGAACTAATACTGGGTTAGAATTACAATTCGATAATAGTTAAAAATAAAATATACTATTATCTAGTTTAATTTGACAGAATTCAACAAAATAATAGTCAGACGAAATAAATAATAGTCTCATTCATCTATTTTTTAAGTTAATGTTTGTTTTGTTGTACGACAACTTTTTATTAATTAAAATAACAATCACTCACCTCTTGTTTAAAAATTCCATCAATATAGTTTAGTTTAACAAAATTAACGATATTGTTAGTTAACCATTTTTTTTGTTGAATTTACCCATACTATTTCTTTGAGTGCATAATTGTATATCTTCATAAAGTCTTTCGGGGAAGGTCTAAATCACCCGCTATAAAAAATTAAAGTGTTATATTAGTAGCATCTTTTATTTGCTGATAATAAAGCATAAACACTTACATTAGCAATTAGCACGTGCTGAAGTATAATAACGTGTTTTTTGTATTGAAGACTTTTCATAAAAAGTATTACAAAGCAAACTATAATTTAATTTGATGGGTTCCAACACGAAACAGCAATCATCGATTTGGGGGACTTGTTGCGTGTAGCGTCGACGCTAATATTTCAATCTGTAAAGAAGTTTAATAAAAATGCGCACGCGTCTTCTGTGTCGATCATAATGTTTATTTGATTACCAGTTGCTGTATCCTGGGAATTCCATGAATAATAATGCAAATATTTTTCTTAGCTGGATGGTTTGCATTTTTAGGTAACTACTCTAATCCATATATTCTAAGAAAAGTATTTTTCAAAAATATCTGACATGAATATGTGTAATTAGTTATCTTAGATGTCTCTTGTAAAATAACAACAGTAACAAAATTAATAGAAATCTTTATATCAATAGTATTTAATACTAAGTATATTTGTCTCATTTTAATATAAAAAAATTGATAGTTTAAAAAACTAAAAAAACATGATTTTATAAATGCTGCACTAAAAAGCAAAAGCCGCTTCCCAAGGAATCACTACTTCCACATCCAGATTCTCTATCCACGTCTGTCACAACGAAAAAAAATTGTACGTGGAAATAATTGTTGATGGAACTTTCCCACACAGCACAAGGCTGTCCGAGGGATATACCATGGCAAATCCCATTTAGTATTTGGGCTTGCCTATGGACATCCTAATATCCCAGTTTGTATGCTTTTCGGCACTCTTTTGGTCATCCCAATGTCACAACTTGGTATCAGATAAAAGTAATACGAGGGACGTCCTGAAGGATATGCCGGCGCTTGTACTAAGGACGTACCAGGACATCCCGGGACATTTCGGGATGTCTTAGGTATTACGAATAGGCTGTACAAACTACATACTGAAATGTCCCAGGATATCCTACGGACTGCAAATAGATATCCACGGGCAACTTAATTTTTCTGTTTCTTGATGGGATCCTCTGCCACGTTTTCTTCTAAAACAATGTTCGGAAAATCAACAAAATAATACAATCATCTAGTATTTTACTGGAAAATAACCTCTACGCCTGTGATTTTTACGTTATAGGAGCGTAGAGATTTTTTTCGTTTCGAGTAAAATACTCGATAATTGCATTATTTTGTAAATTTTATGGACACTGCTTTAGAAGAAAACATGTGGCAAAGGATCCCACCAAGAAACATAAAAATTAAGAAAATGTCACAACCAAAATTTAGATAATAATGTTATACTTACATTTAAAAAAATTGAATTGTAAAAATTTTTAGAATTTTTGTCAAATATGCACATTTTTGAAATATTTGCACTTGCCTATTTTTCCTTATAACTTATACATAATTTCTTGGGTTTATGGTCAGTTAAGAAATAAAATATTATTTTCTTACGATTCGGTTTATTAACCATCGTCAAAGACAATATAATTTTATAAAAAAACAGAAATATTTTGTATGTAAGGAATTAAGTGCTACTTAAATAATAATAATATTTTAATAATAGAAATAAGCTAAACACATTCAATATTTAAAAACATTTGTAATCTTAAAAAGAGAACTTCTTAGAAAAATGTAAAATAAATACCTATATTACTTTTGCAAATTTAATAGCCGAATGTGAATTTTTAGGATGTAGCGCACTCCTACTTCTCTATTCTCTTCTTTGCCTCGCTTTTCTCTTTTGCACTTCTCGGATAATCTTTTAACAGCTTCTCTGCTTCGTTTTCCATAATATACTCATTCATGGGTGCAGCTAAAATAAACGTAGTTATTATTATTTGAACTACTATTATTAAAAAAATACATGAAAAGTGGGCAAGATAAAAATAATAGAAATTATTGAAGAATATAGGTATGACCTATAGCACTCAGTGAATATAAATTAAAATCCATAAAGTACACTCTGGCAAATAGAATTTCAAGATAAAATATTGTAATAGGTTTCTGTATTTTCATGCAGCCTGTCCACCTGTGTTCGGTCTGATATTGTATTATATCTTTCCTTTAAAAGTGTAATAAAAGTTTCAAATAATTATCTTAAAGCACAATATTTACTTACTTATTTTCATTCAGTTAGTTGCTAGTTGGTTTTAAAATTATTAACTCATCGGGTTTATTGTCACATTTGGTAATACTTTCACGTGATTCACATTTTCTCTCCAAGCTGATTTCAGTATTCAATTCTTCAGCCAAATTAATATTTTATTTTGTAGGTTTCTCATCAGTGATTGTAAAATATGGGAATGTGTATAAATCCTCATTTTTTTTAGCTTCCTTTGGCATTCTGAAAGTATAAAAAATCATATTATATTTTCGTGGTTTCGAACACGACATTAATAATTAATTAAATATTCAATCATAATCAAATAAGTTTTTCATAACATGAAGTTCAATAAGTTATGTTATATTTTTATACATTTGTACTCACTTTTTATAGTCTGGAATAAAGCTGAATCAAATGGATAAAACACAAAGATACACCTTTAAAATATTTCATACAGCCACTAACAATATATATTTAAATATTTGAGAAATAAAAACTATAAAACTAATAAAGCGTGGTTGCAGTGTGTTTGGCGTTTGGTTTAGGCACTGAGTTTGGAGTATTTGTTTTGGCCAGTTTGGCCGGCCGGAAATCAAAATGGCGCTTTATTTAAATATAATAGAGACCTAATATTAAGGAGATTTAGGGCTCTTCATCGGATATCCGTTCTTAATCCCGATGTTAGTCTACATAGTTAATGCCAAAATGGAATCTATTCAGGATAACCCATTGACGTCCATAAAAGGATATCCTAGGACGTACTAAAATGGGCTGTCTTGAGGACGTCCTAAAATAGGATATCCTAAAAGGTACATCCGTTTCTCTATTTATTTTACGTACTGGGATATCCAAGTACGTCAATTTGTCATCCCATATCCCAATTGTGCTGTGTGGGTTAATAATATAATATTTGAAATCGTCTACCAAAAACCCATAAAACGATATCCCACATCGGAGGGTGGCGAAAGTAAAAAAATATTTTGAGATTTTTGGTTCTGGTACACACACTAAATCACAATTTTTTTCATCCCCTTTAATAATGGGGTGGTGGGTGGTAATGGGGGTGGCTAATGCCAAAATTTTTTTTCAGACCTTAGCTTCTCTTGTATATACTAAATACCAATTTTATGGCTCTTACCTGCTTGATTTACCTATTTACCCCAATTTATCCCCCAACCCTTCGACGGAATAAGATGAAAATATAGTCTAGTTCCAGATCCCGTTAAAGTACATATGTGTACCAATTTTCAAGTCAATATCTTAAACGGTTCCACAGTAAACGTGCGCAGAAAAAAAAGTTAGACAGACATTTTTTTTTCGCTGAAACTTAAACTCTCAACGTTTCATGATACTCTAAGCCTATTTGAACAATAAAAATTTTCAAAAAATTTTTTGCCGTTACTATACTTCCACTGGATACACTACATATCTTAGTCATTTTCAATATTAAAATGTTCTCGCTCTCATCCGTTGTGGTGTGTAAAAGTTCCTAGTTATTTAATAGAAAGATTATTTAATTCATTTTTGGAGTGGAATGTGTTTGGTAGAAAGCCAAGAAATACAGTAACTTGCAAGTCGTTCAATTACATTGTGTGGAGTCATAATTACCAGTGGAAGTATAGTAACGACAAAAAAATTTTTAAAAATTTTGTTCAAATAGGCTTAGAATGTCATGAAACGTCGAGATTTTAAGTTTGAGCGAAAAAAATTTCTGTCTGTCGGTCTGTAACTTTTTTTTGTACGCACGTTTACTTTGGTACCGTTTAGATATTGACTTGAAATTTGGTACACATATGTACTTTAACGAGATCTTGTTCCGTCGAAGGGTTGGGGGGTAAATTGGGGTAAATTTGCGGTGAATAGGTAAATCAAGCAGGTGAGCGTCCATAAAATTGCTATTTAGCATATACAAGAGAAGCTAAGGTCTCAAAAAAATGTTTGGCATTAGCCACCCCCACCCCATTATTAAAGGGGATGAAAAAAAATATGATTTAGTGTGTGTACAAGAACCAGAAACCTCAGAATATTTTTTTACTTCATCCACCCCCACCACCACTATCGATGTGGGGTATCGGTTTCTGGGGTAGAGGATTTCAAATATTATATTATTAAAGTCCCATAAACAATTATTTCCACATACAAAATTTTTTCGTTATGAGTGACTTGGATAGAAAACATGGATGTGGAAGTAGTGATTCCTTGAGCAGCGGTTTTATACGAAGTATTACAAGACTATGTTAGTGTCACCGTAGTTGTCAGACTTTGCTGTTCTGTAAGGTGATTATATTTCTGACCATAATATTGAAATCATAGAGCCAGCTAACATTCCTGACCTTAGTGTATTGAAGTTTCTTAGGAAGTGATTTCAGGAAGATTAATTGAACTTCAATTTATAAGAGGTTTGCGGCAGCTAAACAGCAAGTTAAAGTAAGCTTCAAGCCAAAGTCACAGGAAGGCATACTAATTAAATTTATACTTAACTTCTTTTTTATTTAATTTTAGGGTTTTGCAGTAAAAATGTATCTTTTTATTATTTCTTACTGTTTATTAGGATTTTGCTACTTTTGTGAAAATATTTAAAAATTTTAATGGAAAAAACCTTTGCTGCGCCAATTTTTTAAATATTTTTAAAGAATTGGCAAAATACCCCATAAACAGCAAGAAAGCATGGATATGTCACAAATAAATAATTATTTTTTAGGTTAATTATACGTAGGCCTTTTTTAAGAAAACGGTAAAATCAAATACCGCTCTTTTTGTTCACATTCCCATTTTAACTTCATATCATTCTTACTAAATTCTGCAAACTTCTCACTGCTCCTTGAATGCTTCAGCATTTCTCTCTATTAAACTTGTATCTAATATCGTTTTTGTTGAATTTAGAAACTTCCACGAGTAAACACAAGCTTGTAGAACTCTCAACTTCATGCTTATAGCTTAACGTATACATAACTAAAATACTTTAATTGTAAAACAAACACCTAAGGTATTTGCAAAAGATTCTCCTAACTTTATATTAAATAAAGATTTAGGGGAGTAAGTTTATACACCTGAAATAATGTTGAGGTTTCAAATCTTGTTTGTAAATACGAAACATAACCATTGTCTGCCTTTAAATATGAACTTTGAACTTAGTAGAATGTAGAGTAAATGTTATATAGTCCCGGGGGAATTTAACAAGAGCGGTTTCTTCCTTTATATGTTAGTTTCCGTAAATTTTTTATAGGTATTAAATATTTGACTCTGTAGAAGTAGTAGGCCAACTAGAATAATGTGTGGAACACAAAACTCGGCCAAGATGTTGCAAATTAGAAGTAATAATAGAAATTTTATGCCCAGTGGTAATTGAAAATTCGGTGATAATCAATGACTCACTTCAGCTTTGACCATAGCGATGGAATAACATTTTTAAACCACTCGTTGTGTTCAACTGAAAACGAAATCTTGCCTTTCATTCATCTTACTGCCTAATCCAAATAAAATGTCATATTCTGACCTAATGCTCTCAACATGGTAAAATTTAAAGAGAAAAGATACCTATTACAAACGGAAATGATCATTTTATAGCTAATGCAACAGCAAGGTCAATCATTTTGGATCAATCTGCAAAAATCGCCTCTATATAACTTGATATAAACTTTACTCAGTGTTAACTCTACTATTTTCGAAAATAATAATTAGGTCAGGCATTGTAGTAGGTGCGGTACGATTTTTTTTGCGGCATCTCAACTCCACGGAATGTCATTTGGCATTAATGTTCCTTATTTCAAGGCAATTCATTTTCGATTAGGACGCGTCAACATATTCCTTTAGGAACCAAGATGGCGGCCATTTTTTGAAAAAAATAAGCTAATAAGTGTTGACTCGTACCATTCTTCTGATTAAAAGCATCTAAAAATTGACTTACCAACTCATCTAATGACTCAAGTTTGAAACTGCTGTAAAACTACGGGACTCCTGAAATAAAAAAATATCAATTTAACAATAATCTAATTTATTAACAATATAAAAATGATGATAGAACAAGAAGACAATTCAGGGACAGGCAAATACATTGTACTAATGAAATTTTACAAACTCTTATTAATTACAAGGTGTACATGGAGAGACAGACATACGTATACCGTACTAGTAAACAATAATTCGTAAGAAAAAGAAAATAAGGAAAATTGGCCAATTAGTATTATAATATGCATTTAATAAGAAATAAACACAAGTAAAATCATTAACAAATAATTAGGAATGGTAATGCAAATGATTCTAATCAAAAGCATAGCAACAAACTTAACTAAACTGTACAAAGATTATGTGCTTGTGCATTATTTAGCATTTTACGTAAGTTATTCAGCGAAATATCTACATAATTTTTAACAACGAAAGATAAAGCACTCGCGAAAACAATGTTGTTTGTCTGTTCAAACAACGGGATAAGTTGACAAAAGTATAATAAGCCCACAAAGATAGGAACTCAAAATCGAATAACCGCACTACACAACCGGTTGAAATGACACACTGCTTAAATCGCAAAAGATACCTGCTTCGACATACGTTATTACCTTTTCATAAAACGACTTTATTATTTAAAAATCCGTGCTGGTTATGTGAAAGTGTATCACTTTTATTAAAAAAAATCAGTAATCGGTTTAATAATCAATATTCAATAATTTTTGAAACCCTGAAGGTATGGTAACTGGTCTGTAATTTTATAACTCTTGTATATTGTTTTTTTTTTATGAACAGGAATAACTTTCCCAATTTTCAAACTTTCTGGAAATGCTCCAGCAGAAAATGATAAGTTTACAATATAAACTAAGGGTTCTATTATTTCCATCATTACTCTTTTAATGAGAAATCAGGGTACATGGTACATCGTCATGTCCTGATGAGATGTGACGTCCAGTATACAATATTAAACAACTGGCTGCCATTATAATCTCCAAGTGAAATAGGTTCTAGAAATGTATACACAGGCTATCAAAATGATAAATAATAATATCACTTCCCATTGCATATGTTCGTGCCAGCTTTATATTTATAGCAATAACTCCCTCACGTTCATTTACTAGGACACAGTACGCTTTAAAAGAGATGCATAAACATTTATCATTCGAATAACTCTACCTTCATCTCAAAGAGGTATTTTCTGATAGTGCTTATCCAAAACGGCACACGATCTCCATGTCTCAACATCTCCAGATTATCCATAATGACGGAATCGATATGGGTCGTATGTCATTTGACACCCTGGATTGTCGACACGCTTGCCTCGTGGAATATTAAGATAAGACCTCAACTACAAACCGCTTTATAGCATTACCTTAATATTCTCCTAGCAACCCGATGTATCTGTGTACGGCTAAATCAGAGAAGGTAGATATGAAGTCGACAGACTACAAAGCCTTTGCGCATAATAAGATGGTTGTTCCAGAATGTGCAGCATAAACAAGTCTGCTTGCAATTAAAACTTGTAACTCAGTTTGTCGAGTTGTAGAAACAAGTGTCTTCTGTCGGGGAAAATATTGCATCATAGTATGTTAATTCAAAATTAAATTTGGTGCAATCATTTTAAAATGCATTTTAAGAAAATTGATGCCAGCTTCCCAAATCGCAAAGAAAAACAAGATTTGTTCTGTAACAATAGTTTAGAAGTTGATATGGTATATTAAGATATATTTAAGATATTAATAATTTTCATGCATCAATTAAACATTAACAATTTCATGAGACTGTCTAAAACAGTGTCCAGGTAACGTTTGATATTAGTAAGTAGATAAACATGTATTTACGTTAACAGATACCCTAGAAGGGAATTTCAGCAATATGCAATGGACAAGTTGATTTCAAAACAATATTTAACTAATATGTAATCTACAAATAAGCTACAAAATAATCAGGTTGATTAACACAAAACACAAACACAAAAAGGTTTAGAGATATCGAATCAAGAGCGTCAAATTATTGTATAAATTTAGAAATGGGAAAACAAATTCTAGAATGTTACATGTCATTGAACGTTCTGAACAATATATGTTTTCATTTTTTTTTATTTATTTTATTTACAAAATTAGTAGTTAAAATCAAAAGCTGCTTTTTTATTCCAGACGCTGGTATATTTCTGTAGGTAACAATTTAATTTATTAAAAGTAAAATAGGTCACAGCATCTATTTATAAAATCACTTTTGCACCCCAGATGGTCGTTGTTCTCCATTCCAGCGCATTACAGAGGTCACTCTGTCATTGTATATTTTCCATTGTCGACCGACGTTCGAAATGTTGAATTTCGGTATGTTTTCAGTCTGCATGAGATTTTCCTTACAATAAATGCATGCCAAGCTAAGGAAATAAAGCGTGCTTTTACATAATACGTTCGCTACAATATTATTATCTCTGCATTGTATAAATATTTCTTACGGAATAAAAGATCCGCTTTATTGAAATTTCAATTTCAACAAAAACTTGCAAGGATGTTTTATTACGTTACTTTGAAGAAGTTAAATGTAGATAAAAATGTTCAATTGAATTCATTATTTACGTTACGTTAATTATATGAGTAAAGGAGTAGAAATTGTAATCGACTGCCAATACCTATTTGATTTAACATTTGAATGCAATGCGGTACAATTCACCATTACATGGCGCCACTGAGATTTAAGTACAAATTTTGGGCCAGGGTGCAACTGAATTCGCAACGAAAGCTAACCTTTCTTTTTTATTTACATAGAAAGGTTGTCGCTGCAACATGGTGCTGCACAAAGTGACTAAAATTAAATCTGACCTGCAAAATCTTAAAACAATTCCTATTAAACCTTTCAGTCTAGTCAATTACTTCCACATCCAGTGAAAGTATAGTAACGACAAAAATTTTTTTTAAAATTTTTATTGTTCAAATAGACTTAAAATGTCATGAAACCAGGGATCGAAAATATCATGATATTTATATAAATACCAGACAAACTGATATATATCACAAAAAACGTGATATATATCACTTTTTGATATTTATGATATTTATTTTTACTTTTTTAATTCATGTAACTTATTCATGCAAATAAAACCACGATTGAATTTAAAAGAGTGCATATCATATTTTAAATAGTTTTTATTCAATGTTTTTTAAGCTTATTATGTCTTGGTTCTGAAAATGTAACAAACAAAACATACATTCTAACGATTTAAAATAAAGTCAAATTCTGTTACCCGCTCGAAAGTTCTTCTCACGGCCCAATGATGTATCACTTTACCCGGGTTACCTCCTCTATCCTCCCAGCTGCATGTGGGTATCATTGGGTTCGTACAAGTGGGAAGAGAATCATGAGTTTTGTTACATCAAAATTAAAATGACGATCTTACCCCGTCCAACTGTAAAGCTAAGCAGCTGAAAAGAATTTGGCTTAAAAAAACAACAAAATTGCTCTCATAGATGTTCAATATTAGTATTATAAGAACAATAAAGAAGTACCTATAAGTATTAAAATGAAACTAATTTAAAAAATATACATATATATTTTTCACCAATGGCGTAGGTGTTTAATCGCGCACCATAGGCGAAGGCGTTTCATTTTTATATTTGCGATATATATCATGATATTTATGGTGATATTTATGGTGTGATATTTTCCATAAATATCATGATATATATCATGATATATATCAAGTGATATATATCCTCGATCCCTGCATGAAACGTCGAGATTTTAAGTTTGAGCGAAAAAAAAAAATCTGTCTGTCTGTCTGTCCGTCCGTCCGTCCGCGTCCGTGCGTCTGTCTGTCTGTCTGTCGGTCTGTCTGTAACTTTTTTTGTGCGCACGTTTACTCTGAAACCGTTCAAAATATTGACTTGAAATTTGGTACACATATGTACTTTAATGAGATCTAGAACTAGATTATATTTTCATCTTGCTCCGTCGAAGGGCTGGGGGGTAAATTGGGGTAAATTTGAGGTAAATGGGTAAATCAAGCAGGTAAGAGTCCATAAAATTGGTATTTAGTATGTACAAAAGAAGCTAAGATCTCAAAAAAATTTTTGGCATTAGCCACCGGGTGAAAAAAAATTGTGATTTAGTGTATGTACAAGAACCAGAAACCTCAAAATATTTTTTTACTTCATCCACCCCCACTACCACCCCCTATCACCACCCCCACCCCACTACCGATGTGGGGTATCGTTTTATGGGTTTTTGAGGTAGAGGATTTCAAATATTATATTATTAAAGTTCCATAGACAATTGTTTCTTCACACAAAGTTTTTTCGTTGTGAGTGACTTGGATAGAGAATCTGGATGTGGAAGTAGTGACCCTTGGGCAGCGGTTTTTTGGGTGTATTTTGATATCATCTGCGATTCTCAAGTTAGAAACATTACGAGGAATTAAACTCAGCAAAGCAATTTCTGAACTGCGCATGCGGTGATCTAAACTCCATTGCACTTGCTCCATGACTTTATTGCAATGTCAATGTGCAACATATGTCAAAGAATTTTTTCTACTTAGTCGAATTTCTGTAGACATTTGATAAAACTACTAAAGCCGCGTTCTCACTATGCAAGATGTTTATAAAACATTTGTTTTAAAACAGAGTTTTATAACCTGTTACAAATTCAAAGGGAAAATGTTTTAAAACAGATACGTTTTAAAACAATTTTCGTGTTTTGTAACAAGTTGCACTGTTCCCGTCCTATGTCGGTAAACATCAAAGAAAATTGGTAACTTGTTTTAAAAACATGTTGTAATTCTGTTTAGAAACTGTAACATGTTAAAAAACACTGACGAGGGTATCATTTTCGTCGTCTGAATTCAGTCACTGTAATCTGTTCAGAGCAATTAACTATGGAGTAGAGACAGGCTGATGTTTATAGACTTATCGAAATGTACTACTACACCAAATTTGAAAAAAAATCTATTCTCCCATTCAAAAGTTACAATAGTGCCCTATCGGCCCGGTATAGAGATTTGGATGTTAGGTTTCTTAGGGGCAGTTTTTGTGATTTTTACGTATTCAGTATTGTTCTTCGTAAAAGACACATAAATAAAAAGAAATAGCAGGCCGATTCTATCGCTTTCTCAACAATTATATTAGATGTGCACTGACATGTTCCTGATCAATTCCCAATTTCTATTACATTTTCACTAAAAAAAAAATTAATACAGTTATTTTCAAGAGTCGACATACTTATTATTGAAATAGCAAGTTCAAGGTCAGTGGCGTATATAAGAGAGGCCCAGGGGTCCCGGGCCATCCCGAAATCATGTAGTAAATTATTAGATTGAAGTATTAGAAAATTAGAAAATATCTTTAAGCCGTTGAAAACTACAACAATTTATGTGTTTAAAAATATATTATCTGGGCGAGTAGTTCATACATTCGGCCTTACAAAAGGTCGAGAAGTTTTAAAATTTGTCAGCTACAAACATTTTGATGCTGTGAATAAGCTCTGAATAATTTGTGAACACAACGTCACGACGCCATCTTGGAATGATGGCGCCGAAAACAAGGAAAATGACTATATTTTCGTAACAGTACATTACAAAATTATCGATCGTATAAAAAAATGTAATAAAACAAAGTTGGGGAGAATTTTATGGAGAATGTTTTTGCTTAGAAGTGTCATTTCTATCAAATGTACCGTTACGAAGATATATCGATTTTTCTTAATTTTTTCAAGATGACGTCACGACGCACTATTCGCAAATTCAGGGAACATAAAAACATAAAAATCCACATCGCCACCAAATTTCGAAACTTACCAGTCTTTTGCGAACAAAATGCTTTTTTGTATATATTGACTGGATGAAAATTTTATTCAGAAGATTTTAGTGTACGTCTAAATCATAATCACCTTGAAATTTTCACCTGACCCCTCACCCGTGTGTTGAAAATATCCGCCCCACTGAACGTCATGATGACTAAATGTTTTCAAACATAGTTTGCTACCCCTTTTGGGATGTCTTGAAACCAAATGTTATTAAACAAGTTTTGAAAACCTGGAGTTTTAAAATAATTAATATAATAATATAATAATGTTTATTGCTCATTACAAAAGTACAATAATAATACAATAATACAATACAATAATACAACACAATAAACAAAACAAAACTCATGTTGCATAGTGAGAACGCGGCGCAAGAAATCTACTGTTGTTTCCTGCCAAAAAAAATGTTCTTATTATCAATATTTAGAGGAAGATTATGATAATTCATATAGAAGAAACTTGGACTTAGTAGACCATTTTAAAGAAAAAGCATAACTACACGCAGTGGATATACTAGTACAGTTTTAACTTCGGAATAATGTCATATTAAACGGATTTCGTTCATTTTTGGCAGTATAATAGTAAATGCTTCACAGAAAAGTTTCTATATTGTGCGGAGGCTTGCTAATTTATAGGTGGTGGATACCACCCCCTCTCAGGGGGTGGCACTTAAAAAATATATATATATATTTATTGGAGCTGAAATATAATCAAATTTTAAGAAGAAACGGTTGTATGCAATTTTTCACATAAATTGATAGTTTTTAAGTTATAACGACTTCAAAATTGCGATTTTAGCTTAAAAAAAAAGGTATTTCCAAACGGCTTTCGTCAAGTATCTCGAACTTTAACGAAAAAATGTTACAGACCAATTACAGAAAGTACAAACTGGGAATTAATTATATTTTTTGTTTATTGATGCAGGATTAATAATTTCGGAGATATTTAAATTTATATTTGGTATCCAAGGTATCCGTATCCGTATTTGGTATCCGAAATTACCTTTAATGTTTAAAATGCATTTTTTTCTAAAGCAAGTGTTTTAAATGAGCAAAAAAATTTGAGCATCTAGGTAATGCTACATCTTAATGAAAAACTGTATTTGAGACAATTTGTTTAAATTACTGGCTAATTAGAGTAACAAAATGGCGACTTTTTTATATAAAAAAATATAAACACGTATATTTTTCCGTCATAACTTCTTTATTTCATATGCTACAGGGACGAGTAAAAAATAATTTGAAAGCGCAATTAATTGTCTTTTATTTCATTTCTTAGCATGCATGACGTAGGTGTCACAATTTCTGAAATATTTAACATTTAAACTGCATTTTTCGTCTTATAAACGTTCGGACGCCATTTGTAAACTTTCATATCTCCGAAACTATTAAATCCATGTAAATAAATAATCAAGCAAAATTCATTATCAGTTTATGAGCTTTATTTTTCAATAAAACTAATATTTATTGAGATATTTAGAAAAGGAAAAAAAATTACGTTTTATCGAAAATACCTTTATAGTTTAAACTGTATTTTTTTCTAAAGCAAGTGATGTATACAAATCAAAAAATTTGAGCATCTACGCCATGCTATATATTAATGAGAAACAGTGTTTGAAATTCCTGTTTTTTAATTACTGGCTAATTACAGTAACAAAATGGCGACGTTGTTATTAAAAAAATGTGTAGACGCACATTGCTTCGATCATAACTTCTTGATATTTTATGCTGCAGAAACAAATAAAAAAACAGTTGAAAGCTTAATTAATAACCTATTGTTCTACCTATTAACATCCTTATCGTAAGTGTCACAGTTTCTGAGATATTTAACTCTCACTCTAAATAATTATCTTATGAACACTTGGATGCCAAATGTAAACTTAAATATCTCCTAAATTATTAATCCTATATCAATAAACAAAAAATATAATTAATCCCCAGTTTGTACTTTCTGTAATTGGTCTGTAACATTTTTTCGATAAAGTAATACTTTTCGAGATACTTGACGAAAGCCGTTTGGAAATACTTTTTTTTAAGATAAAATCGCAATTTTGAAGTCATTATAACTTAAAATCTATCAATTTATGTGAAAAATTGCATAGAACCTTTTCTTCTTAAAATTTGATTCTACTTCAGTTCCAATAAATATATATATATTTTTTAAGTGTCACCCCCTGAGAGGGGGTGGCATCCACACCCTATAAATTTGCAAGCCCCCACACAATATAGAAACTTTTCTGTGAAGCATTTACTATTATACTGCCAAAAATGAACGAAATCCGTTTAATATTACATTATTCCGAAGTTTTGAATATTTTTTACCTCTAGGTACTGTACTATACCATCCTGCGGAGGGGGATGTAAAGCAGGCGGTCCCTTGTCTATTACATGTTTAGCAAGTAAAAGATCCCTACTCTTCTCAAGAGAAGAGGTTCGCCAAAATTTCCAGGTCCTAGCATCGGTGATAGGCCCTAGTAGCGGAAATAGGTCGACGTTAAATAAATAATTTAAAAAAAAGAACACTTCTCTAATATAGTTTCTAAAGTATTTGAATTCATAGACTTATATTCCTAGACTAAGCAGTGTGCCGGAGAAGAGTGACCTACTTTTTTCCATCGTCTCTATCTTTCAACTGATGTTAATAGTTCTCTTACTCGCTTTTCCCTTGCCGTTACACGACCCGACTACGATGGCGAGACACACAGAGCGAAAAAGTAACTCGCTAGAGAGAGACAACCAACGACACGAAATCATTTTGTAGTCATTAGGAGTTGCTGGTGAGCTTAGTCTAGGAACGTAAGTCTATGTTTGAATTAGGAGATCAAAAGTGCATGCGCAGTGGAAGGATTGGTTTGCTACGTTTAACGTCTCAAGAAATATTGGTTCCGCCTATACAGTGTTCGGCAGAGGGTGTGCCAAACGGGAATGGTGGATAGGTTGGGCCATTTAGAAGTTAGTTAGCCCTAATGACCCTTATCCAAAGTATCACCGTTTTTGAGATATTATTATTTTATTATTTTTTTTAATTTCCCTCAAATCAGCCTTTTAGCATGTATAACAATTTTTTTATTGTTGTAACAGTTCAAAATAATTTTTATTATTTTCTGCAATGTATCTGTGTTCTAACAAAATTAAACGAAATAAAGTTAATAAAATGAGATAGTTTCTCGAGTCACAGACACATCCACTAGCAGAAATAAGATAAGATAAGATAAGATAATTTATTGATGTTATTTACACAATATAATGTATTTACACAAGTCAACACAGTAGAAAAATTTTAATTCAATTCTATAATAAAATTTGGTAAAAGACAAACAATGTTTTTAGACAGACATACAGACTAAATCTAAATGCATGTATACACATATACATATTATTCTTTTTTTTTTTTAATCAGATCAGGTCAATATTACAATTTAGAAATTCCTCATAACTGAAGAATGCGTTTTCAATAAGAAACGTTTTCATCCTATGCTTGAAAGGTTTAAGTGGCAATTCTCTAATAAATATAGGCAATTTATTGTAAAATTTGATGGCCCAATACTTCGGTCCATTTTGAATCCTCTTTAAACGACAGTATTTTACAACTAAATTTTCTTTTCCCCTAGTATCATGGTCGTGGATGTCCTGATTTACTTCATAAGTACCCTCATTTTTCTTAATATGCAATAAGTTCTCTAACACATAAACAGATGGAAATGTTAATATTTTATGTTTCACAAAGGAACTTCTGCAGTCTTCCTTATAGTTCAACTTATCCAATATCCTCACTGCCTTTCTTTGCAACCTGAAAATACGTTCGCGATCTGCAGCATGTCCCCAAGCTATAATGGCATAGGTGACATGTGTGTGACAGAGAGCGAAATATGCAGTCCGTAGAGTGTTGGTGGAAATAGAGTTTGCTAAGTTGCGGAGTACAAATATGTTAGAACTAATTTTTTTTGAAACAGTATTTATATGTTCATACCATTTCAATGTTCCGTCTAGATGTACGCCCAGAAATTTTACGCTACATGAATAATTAATTATATCTTCATGATTTCTTAATGTGAATAGCATATTTTGGGTTTTATCTTTGTTTAGAAAAAGTTCATTTGCATTAAACCACTGTCCAGCTTTGACTAGTGCCTCACATGAATTTTCAAGCATCGTATCTAGGTTTTTTCCAGATGAACGAAGAGTAGTATCATCTGCAAATAGCAAATAATTTGTTAAATGGTTGCCAAACGGGAGATCGTTGATAAAAATGACGAATAACAAAGGTCCTAATATAGAACCCTGTGGCACTCCGACAGTTATTTTCTTCTGAGCAGACAATACCCCTTCTACTTTTACCTGTTGATATCTGTTATCAAGATAAGATTGAAACATTTGCAAGCTACAGTTGTCAAAGTTGTATAACTTTAGCTTCCGTAAGAGTAATTCATGTGAGACACAGTCAAAAGCTTTACTTAAGTCACAGAACGTTATTGCTGTGAATTCAAGATTTTCAAACGATTCTGTTATGTTTATTAATAGATCTAGTATACCTGTGACTGTGCTTCGATTTTTCCGGAATCCGTGCTGGGAGTTGGTAAAAATTTTGTTATCTTCAAAGTAGCGTGTTACTCTGCTAGCAATACATTTTTCAAATATTTTTGAAATTATCGACAGTAAGGATATTGGTCTGTAGTTCGATATATCATTGGTATTGCCTTTTTTGAAGATAGGGATTACTAAGGCCTTTTTTAGGCTAGAGGGGAAACTTCCTTCTTTAAAGCAAACGTTTATTAGTTTTGTTAGTGGTATTATAATTAAATTTTTTATGCGCTTAATGATTTCTACATTAAATCCATAAATATCCTTACTCTGTTTATTTTTTAGAGAATTTATTGTGTCTCTTACTTCATTGTAAGTAACTTCCTCTAGATGAAATTTTTGTTTCGGGATATTTAAGTTTGTCATAGTAGCTAAGGGATCGATATTTGCTTTTTCTATATCTTTTAATAAATTTTGAGCAATATTTATAAAGTAATCATTGTAGCTATCTGGAGAAATGCTTCCATGATTTATTTTATCTTTTGAGGTTCCTCTTTGGTCATTTATTATGTTCCACATGGTTTTTGTTGGGTTTTTTGATGTTTCAATTAATTTATCGTTAGCAGATTTTTTAGCATTGATAATAGCTAGTTTATACTTTTTTTTAAGATCTTTCTTTTCTTTATTTAAATCTGGAGATGGGTATTGTTTATACAAATCATTTAAAAAACTTAGTTTTTCTCGCATATTTTTTAGGCTTTCATTAAACCAATTAACCTTAATTACTTGATTTGTTTTGTTTACGTACGTTTTTTCAGGGAAAGCCTGTAAATATGCATTTTGTAGTTGATCTACAAACGTCAATACTTTACTTTCGCCATCTAAGCGGTTATCACCAATAAATGACCATGAGATATTCTCTACTAAATTATAGAAAATAATTTGTCCTTTCTCTGTTATGGGTCTACAGGTTTTTTTGTTCAGTTCAGTACTAATTGTGTTTAGACTCACCTCAACTTCTAGCAATTGTCCCTGATGATCAGATAGATCGGGTTCAAAGGTTTGTGATTGATAGGAGTCACAGTTAAAATTTATGAATATATTGTCTATACAATTTTGTTTCCTTGTTTTATCTGATATCGTTTGTATAAGTCAACATTAAAATAGAGAAGCGGGAGAGTCCTACCCTATGAAAGACAAAGACTGTAGAATTATTTTACCTGTGCCGAGAGGGTTGTTTACCTGTTCGCTACATGCGTATTTGTATATCTCGCAATCGAGTTAAGTTCCACCGTTATTTGTTATTGTTAGCGTGCCCCGTATCCTTGTAAACAAATTACCACCAATCTTATCATGTTATTTAAAAAGTTTTTATTTCATGTGGCATACGGTTAAAAATGGCATTAAAGGGAGACGTTTTTGAAAGCATTTGAACATCTTGATAGCTTTTCGTTTTTTTGCAAATGCAAGGGAAAGTTGAACTTTATGATCCTTTTTACCAATTCTGGGGACTCTGTTAGCTCATAATATTTTTTTCTTTAATTATCAGCGTCCCATATGATTTTGTTGGAACACAGATACATTGCAGAAAATAATACAAATTACAACCATAAAAAAATATTATATATGCTAAAAGGCTGCATTCAGGGAAATTTTCAAAATAATAATAATAATAATAATAATAATATCGCAAAAAACGGTGATACTTTAGATTGACGTCATTAGGGCTAACTAACTTCTAAATGGCCCCACCTATCCACCATTCCCGTTTGGCACACCCTCTGCCGAATACCCTGCAGTTATTCTACCCTGGCATACTCCACAACACATGGCATAACGTATTTACTGCAGATGTTAAAGAGAATTGATGTCAGAACACTGTCCTATCTGACGCCCTTGCCAATTTAATAAAAAAACGAAAACTAGCAAGAATTGAATATAATGAAAATGTTATTAATAAAACACTTAATTATCATTTATACATTCCTTCACGTTTATCATTTTTAAGATTGATTGCATTCCAGATACGGTTTCAGTTTGTTGACTACTATTGTTGCTAAATGGGAAGCTCCAGAGGGAATAATAAGGACATGAAAAATGGGATACATCATTCACGCTGTAATATATTTTGTCCAGTCGTCTCTAATAAGTTTCTCTCGATGTCTAACGTAATTTGTCCACTTGTCAGGGGTATTTATAAAAATCGACTGCCATAAGTTCTAGGCGTATCTTAATAGCCCAGTCCTTAGAGAAAAAATAACGGCAAAAGCTCGGATAAAATCATACTTAATAATAATATGTTTATTTTATTGAAATAAAATGTTATACAAAATACATAAAAAAGCTCAGTGCACAATAAATAAGAAAGTACTCCTAAAGTAGATCTTGTGAGGAGTATGACAATAATCCATTCATTCACATCCATTTTAGATACTCCAAGTGCGCAAAAGTGAAGTGAGTGGGAAATACCATAAACAAATAATACCTTATAAAATACAATATACAATACTGTTACGTTTTGTAAATACCCTGTACCTTGGAACCGGAAATTATAACACCAGGGCAATACTAAACACTAATTTATTAACTTACACACTAGTTACAACGATAAATTACTTTACTAATATTACACTAAGTACTATAATTCACTTTTTCAGTCACTTGACCACTTTGCATACTTGTTCTTAATGTTTCTCAATTCACTATCTAACTAAACTATACTGAACATCTGACCTGTACTCTCTTTGCGCGGCCACTCTCTCTGCTTTTATACTCTTGGGTAAGTAGTTCTGGATCTTTCTAGCAGTTCTCTAGATGTTTCTAGATGCCTAGCTTTTGACACCGCGCACGCCATCTCGCGGACGATTGCCAAAATAGCCAATAACTAACTTTATTGTTCTTGTTCTTCTACATGGAACTTAGAGGGAGTCCCATAGATGTCTCTGGGGGTAGAACATGTAACAATACTAAATACCTAAGCCACACATACACAGAAACTTACATTATGGGCTCAACATTCATACTTATTTAAACGAAATATATTAAGTATATAATTTATGGATCCACATACGTATATTCCTTAAAATTTACTTTTATTAATCACATTTTTTTAATTTGCATTCTCTGCATCCAATATCATGTACTTTTTGACGGGGAATAGAAAGTATATATTTCTGTATACAATTTTTAAATGTATACGTGGACTTTTATGTTGGATATTTCACTTGGTAAATTATTATGTAGTCTTGGACCCAAATATGTAAAACTTTTTTGGCATAGAGTTCTCTTTCTCGTATCATAAGCGTGAGTATTTTTTTGCAGGTATTTAGAGGCAGACTAATGCAAGAGTGTACAAAAAATAACTGTCTGGGATCCATTACGGCCGTTTCTTTATACAAGAGATTTTCTAGTCAAAAGTGCCATTACGTTTCGTAAAAAAAGAGAAAAAATATTCATCATCAGGTATCAGGGGGTCAGTAATCTGCTGAGATTGCTGACAATATCTTGGCGATCTTTTGGTATTTTTAGTCGCAACACTCAAATTCGAAGGTTATTTTTCCCATTATACGGCCAATTTTTAGTTATTAACCATTATTTGAACATTTTAAGTAATTTTGCTGAAATTATGCCGTTCACTGTTCATTGGTATGCATTTAGTGAAAGATGACATACAAAATTATAAGTACTTATTTAAATTCTAGTCTCTACAATAAAAGTTTAAAAAAATAAGACATTTGAATCTGGGAAAAAAAATATATAAAAAAAACCCTAGGGACTGAGCTCTAAGCGGGGCCCCATATTTCAAATATACAACGTTTTCAATAAACAGAATGATACTTCTACCGCATTAATATTCATAATGCGAAGAAACTTTGCATATTTTCTATTGAATCAATGATACCTTGTTGTTTACAAGCTGTGTTCAACACTTTACCCTGAGCAATATTAATTGATAATTAATTCTCCGCTCAAAACATGCGATCCTCGAAGTTCCTAATTTGAATATCAGTAGAGAGCCAAATTACTCGATACGCGTCAAACAAGTCCTCCAGAGATACCTAAGATTGCTCAGCTGAAACATTTAGAGAAGTTCTCCGACCACAAGATGCAATAAGCTTGATATATTTATCTCGTGGGTGTCTAGCATACCTTTAGCGCCTCACCCGAACTCGGAGAGTTTTCTCTATGTTTATCGCCTTCGTTAAATTGGAGGACATGGGTACGGTTCATTTTTTATTAATCACAATGTGACTCGTATACGTATAAACGCGCTTATCCTTTGTTATATACAATACAATCCATTTATTGAAAAAGTAAACAGTACAACTACGGACTTTTCCAAAAGGAATTGTATGAACAATGTTGTTCTTAAACACTTCCCGAGAAATATATATTGTTTAATTTTTTACTTTTTGATTTTACGTAAAAAAGTAATTCTTGATGAACAAGTCTGCTTCACCTGAAACTCTTTTCCAATCCTTGTCAGCTTTACAGGGTTATCCAAAAAACTTTCCTAATATTTTGAAAATATTTTTGTAATTATTAATTATTTTAAAATGATGTTTCATACATTATATTAGAAAAAAAAATCTGGTCCAATACAGGGTGTAATCAGTTTCATGTCATTAAAAAAAACTGGTGGTGAGGAACGACTAAACGAACAAAAAAACCTTATATAACATGGTTTAAAACCCATAGTTTTAGAAACAATAAGTAAACAAAAATTTCAAAAATTTTCAATAATATTGTTTGAGAACTGCTGGAATGTTGGGATAGGCTTTTATCTTCACATATGTCGGCGCCTCTAACCATCAAATACGCTAATACGGCTCTATCAAAGTGTCGCGCTCCTTTGTTAGAGACGCGCGTCGGCGAGAACACAAGTTGATAATCACACTTTTTATGGTTTTTTAAAAGTAGGTAAGGTAAGGTCTTTAGCGGTGCGGCAAAGGTGAAAGACGTCGGCGTTTTCTGAGTGCTTAGTAGATCTGAAGAAAACTATATTCTCCCTTGTGCAATATTTTAGTTTCTGTGGACACTTCGTTAAGTACACACGTCGAACCCGTTCGTTGTTTTTGTATGTGCTTTTGTTCTTTTTGAATTTTGGGTCGCGTATTTACAATTAAGATTTTTATTGACTTACCGTTCAAGTCGTTAAGTTCTTGATTACGTACAGTCACTACTTGTTCGTTCTTTTTGTGTTGCTTTTTGGATTTTGCACCAAGTTTTTATTTTTATTTTGTTTATTGACAACGTTAGTTGATAGTTTAGTGTGGTATTTTAGTGTGCATAGAAACCATAAAAAATGATCCTAATTTACCAAATGAGTTGAACGGAGTGCGTATGTCCTTAGTTCGAATATTTTAGTTTTCGATACCTGATTGGCAATTCGTTAAATAAATCAGATTTTTTCCTAACTTAAAATACACATAATTATTTTCTGTTATCGTATCTCAGACGTCTAACTCTTTATTTCCCAATGTCGTGCAATAATTACTCGTTTTTTAAGCTTAACCCAGAACACTTATTTAGATTACAAATGTTAATAAATCACATTTAAATCTGATAAATTATAAACAACAATAAAAGCTCCAATATTTTGTTCTAAATTAAAAAAAACACACATGTAAAGAAATGCTGTGTTTAAACATCCACGCACATCATTTACTTGCAGTTTTGCAAAAAGAGATAACGAATTATTCACATTTTTATAATTGGTTCGGTTCAGGCGATCATCAAAGGTGCCGCCCTTGTTTGCTTTGAAACCGCGGGCCGGCGAGAACGAGTCGGTCGGTAATCTTTGCACTTTTTTATGACCATTTAAAAGTTGTATAATTGGGAAGTATACGTCCATTGACCCAGAAAGGCAGTGGTTCTCAAATGTTTCCTACCCTAATATTCAAATTGTTGACCTAGGTCAGTTTTTTCAAAGTGCCCCTAGAGGAAAAAGTCATAAAGGTTTTTTGTTTGTCTAGTCGGTCCCCATTACCAGTTGTTTTTAATGACATGAAACTGATTACACCCTGTATATCCATATTGAAAATCGAGATTATCAATTTTAGATTTAACCGGCTCTGTGGCGCAGTGCTTAAGGTGTAAGGCTTGTACCTCACAAAACATCCCCCATGCCGGTAATTATGAAACAATACATTTCATTTCAAAAATAATTTTCTCAAAATTTTGTTGTTTCAGCATAAAAACAACAATTTTAAAAATTCACTTCGTGTTATTGGTTTCTTACCCTGTATAAAAGCGCATATTTTTATCACAATATATGTGATGACGTTACAGGAATGATATTCGCGAAAAAAAAAATCGAATCCTTCAATTGCCATGAATATATTTGATAAAAATAGCCACTTTTTAACTTTAACACCCTGTATCTCAAAAACTAGTCATAGGATTAGATTGGGCCCATGTTACTTTTAATCAGGAGATCGAGTTTTATAACATACTAAAAATTCAGAAAATTTAACCGAGAACCATTTTATATCAGAAAAAGTGCGGGGTCCAATTAATATCCTTTGATATTGCTTAACATTTTGTATTTATCAATAAATAAATATATGAGGAACCATTCTAAAACCAAATGAATGGGAATATATCCAGATGTAATCGGGTAACTTTCGTGTATCGAGGCCAGTGAAATACATCCATCCCAGTGTAACCTGTTAAACGTCTGTTAGGGCAAATAGGATAATACTTCCATCATTCGATTACAATTCTGCTCAAATAGGAGGAAGAGTTAAATGCTCTGAGCGCGGATAATTAAGGCAATTTTGAGTCCAATCTGCATAAATGGACACCACATACATGTACGCCTATGGTGACGGTACATCAGGTGTATGTAATCAGTGCTTTGCTACTTCACACTTCATACTACAACGGATACATCCCTGGTATTACGTGCGTCTTTGGGATTTAAATAATGTAGCTGTGTGAGGGCCGGTTATGTATGTTTGAAACTGAAAAATACATTTCAACAAATTGTAAGCTATTCGTAAGCGTTTGATTTGTTTCAACTAAGAATTGGCACAAACAGAAGTGCTTCTACGTTTTTAAAGGACTTCATAAAGTTTAAAAAACGTAGCAGGAGTTATACTTGCAATAACTTCGCGGATACGATTTGGTAAAATTTGAAGTATTTGAGGTGGTGTATAAAAAATTCGTTCTTTCACATAACCCAACAAAACAAATCTAAAATGCTTAGATCTGGTGAACGTACAGGTCCATATGTTGCAATTACTCGCCTATTATCCCGGTTCACTAAACGGGCCATAACTCAAGCGACATTATGAAGGGGAGCCCCATCTTGTTGGAAATATATTTGTTCAGAAACTGCAAGTGGTGAGTCCATCAATATCTCTTCAATATCATTTTGCAGGAATTCTAAATATTTCGCACCTGTCAAGGTCCTTGAAAGAAAATAGGTCCAATAATACTTGTTCCAATCACCCCAGCCCACACATTTACTCCAAATCTTTCCTGAAAATTACCTTGTCTCATTAAAAATTGATTTTCCTGCCCACAATATCTATTGTTTTGTTTATTGAACATTCCGTTTTTGGTGAATCTCGACTCATCAGGAAACTGTATCAAAGAAACAAAATTCAGGTTGGCGGTATTGTTCTGAAGTAACCAGTCACAATAACGTAATGTTCATACAAACGCTGGTGCACTTGATATTTAAACGAGCGGTAACCATATTTTTTGAGAATCTTTCTTGCTGATTCATAACTAATTTGCACCTCGTGACTAATTTCTCTACTAGAAACAGTAGGATTCACTTCTACAAAAGCCAACATGTTAATTTCTGTCGCTTCATTAACGATAAAAGCTGCAGGATTGTTATCAATTCCTCTCTTGATTTGTTCCTCTACTGTTCGGATACCTTTGGACATGTCTGCGGCGTTTCTGGAATTTTTATGGCATTTTCCAAAAATTAACATGTCCACTTTTTCATCCGTTGTATGTCAAACAACAATAATTAACAAACAACAGCAACTTTAAAGATAAAGGGCAAACATATTATGTAACAATACACACGTATTCTGATCTGTCAAACTTCTTTCTTGTTTCCACACACTTCTTTAACTTGCAGTGTTGTTTTGTTGACAACATGAATGTTTTGAATCTAGTTTTATTCAATTTCCACGGCATACTTATTTGATAAGCGTATTTTTTCGACAAGTTAATTATTATCCACCAAAGAACTTGGGTTAAACCATCAAACCGATTTTCGATTTGAAGGTATCAATGGATTTGTCGTAAAAATTAGTATTTAACTACTGGGTATTTAAAAGATGTTGTCATTTGAAAATTACAAATTAGTGATTTCGAAAAATCTCACGTTTATATTTTTCTCTTATTGTTTTGGTCCATTTGATTGATTTGCATTCATTGTACTCTAGATGCAAAAATAAAAATATCAATAAAAAAATCAAATAGTCTCAAAAAAATTTTAAAACTACGCAGTCGTACTTAAAATCGTCTCCGGTATCGAAAAATGTAAAAATATACAGGGTGTTCCATTTAAAATTTCAAAGTTAGGGTCATTTCCGGGGAAACCGGAAGTGATGGAAAAGTGTCAAATTATGAAAAATTTGCCGTTCTTGGTATATATTACTCCTGCCAAATTTAAGACTTATATCTTGAAAAGTGTGGAAACTGTGGTTTGTCTAATGATTCCGTTAACACCCGGTATAGATTACAAAATAAATGATACAAAGTGTTGAAACCAAGAGGGACCTAGGTAAAACTTTAGAAACCCAGTAAGAGCGAGTTAAACGAAAATATGATTGTAATTTTTATTTTTAATTATCTATTCAACAGACGCCAAGAACAAGAAAAATTGATCCGCGAGAATTTATGACGGTGTACTTTAGTTCAGAAATAGTTAAAAGGAAAACAGTCCTATGATAAGTTAGATCTTCTGTTTTGGAATTTAGTACAGTACCTAGAGGTAAAAAATATGCAAAACTTCGGAATAATGTTATATTGAACGGATTTCGTTCATTTTTGGCAGTATAATAGTAAATGCTTCACAGAAAAGTTTCTATATTGTGCGGGGCTTGCTAATTTATAGGGGGTGGATGCCACCCCCTCTCAGGGGGTGGCACTTAAAAAATATGTATATTTATTGGAGCTGAAGTAGAATCAAATTTTAAGAAGAAAAGGTTCTATGCAATTTTTCACATAAATTGATAGTTTTCAAGTTATAACGACTTCCAAATTGCTATTTTAGCTTAAAAAAAGGTATTTCCAAACGGCTTCCGTCAAGTATCTCGAAAAGTATTACTTTATCGAAAAAATGTTACAGACTAATTACAAAAAGTACATACTGGGAATTAATTATATTTTTTGTTTATTGATGTAGGATTAATAATTTCGGAGATATTTAAGTTTATATTTGGCATCCAAGTGTTCATAAGATAATTATTTCGAGTGAGAGTTAAATATCTCAGAAACTGTGACACCTACGTCAAGGATGCTAATAGGTAGAATAATAGGTTGTTAATTAAGCTTTCAACTGTTTTCTTATTTGTTTATGTACCATAAAAAACAAAGAAGTTATGACCGCAGCAATGTGCGTCTACACATTTTTTTGATAACAACGCCGCCATTTTTTTACTGTAATTAGCCAGTAATAAAAAAAAGGAATTTCAAACACTGTTTCTCATTAATATATAACATAACGTAGATGCTCAAATTTTTTGGTTTGTATACAGCACTTGCTTTAGAAAAAAATACAGTTTAAACTATAAAGGTTTTTTCGATAAAACGTAATTTTTTTCCTTTTCCCAAATATCTCAATAAATATTAGTTTTATTGAAAAATGGGTAGAGACCAAAAATAAAACTCATAAACTAATAATGAAATTCTCTTGTTTATTTATTTACATAGATTTAATAGTTTCGGAGATATGAAAGTTTACAAATGGCGTCCGAACGTTTATAAGACGAAAAATGCAGTTTAAATGCTAAATATCTCAGAAATTGTGACACCTACGTCACGCGTGCTAAGAAATGAAATTAAAGACAATTAATTGCGCTTTAAAATTATTTTTTACTCGTTACTGTAGCGTAAGAAATAAAGAAGTTATGACGAAAAAATGTGCGTATTAATATTTTTTTATATAAAAAGGTCGCCATTTTGTTACTCTAATTAGCCAGTAATTTTAAAAAATTATCTCAAATACAGTTTTTCGTTAAGATGTAGCATTACCTAGATGCTCAATTTTTTTTGCTCATTTAAAGCACTTGCTTTAGAAAACAACGCATTTTAAACTTTAAAGGAAATTTCGAAACACTTGGATACCAAATATAAACTTAAATATCTCCGAAATTATTAATCCTACATCAATAAACAAAAAATATAATTAATTCCCAGTTTGTACTTTCTGTAATTGATCTGTAACATTTTTTCGAGATACTTGACGAAAGCCGTTTGGAAATACCTTTTTTTAAGCTAAAATCTCAATTTTGAAGTCGTTATAACTTAAAAACTATCAATTTATGTGAAAAATTGCATAGAACCTTTCCTTCTTAAAATTTGATTCTACTTCAGCTCCAATAAAAATTTATATTTTTGAAGTGCCACCCCCTGAGAGGGGGTGGCATCCACCCCCTATAAATTAGCAAGCCCCCGCACAATATAGAATTTTTTTGTGAAGCATTTACTATTATACTGCCAAAAATGAACGAAATCCGTTCAATATGACATTATTCCGAAGTTAAAACCTCTAGTTACTGTACTAATTATGTTTACAGTTATTCGTTAAATATCAACTTTATGCCACTTCTCAGAGCATAAAATAAGGTATAAAGTGGGCGGCACTAGCTAAAAATAGAAAATTTTCGTTTTCGAGGTAAAAAGAAAATTATTTTAAATTTTACTCCCCCCTCCCTCATCAATTTTTTTTGAGATTCCCCTCCCCCGCTCTTCAGTTTTTCAATTTGGAGGAATTAGAGGTAATTTTCTCTTTCCGATTCCTGACTACATATGATTTTCGAGTTCTAGTGCCGCCCAGTGAAAATTATTTAAAATATACTCTGCTACTTCTTCATCAATCATTGGCCGTCAATTTCTTCCAAGGCAGCTCTAATTTCACACCGACGATATCACCCTTCCACAATTTTAATAAATTTACGTAATAATACAATTTTGTACCAAAACATAACCATTAATGACGAGTAAAACACCACTAATTTCATATTAATTAAATTGGGCTTCAAAAGATAATTGGTCGGTAAGTGTCATTTTCCAACTCCATCAAGGGTACGAAAGCGAGAAAAAGGAGGATAAAAACAATGTAGGGGCGTATCACAATTCGTGTCTTCACAGCCCCTCTCCCAGAACTGAAACGATGTGACAAGATTTCATAATTTTCCTACCAAACTAATATTACTCTCTAATAACCTTCTGGATAACAACCACTTAGATAGACAGAAATTTAATTTCGTTAGTAAACAAAATTATGGTAATGTAACCAGTCGTTGTAGTATATTAGAGACAGAGTTAGCAAACACTGCTTCAGTACGCAGAAACGTAATTATTTAATTAAAGAAAGGGAATGGGAGAATTATGAGTCTGTGAGTGAAGTAAGTGAAGACAAATAGGGATCGATACAGACGGAAAGACGTAAACCGTGACACTGTGGGCTCGCCATCTGTTTCCGGTTTGCAATTCCTCGGGTTGTAGACGATGTAGACAATAAAATTGCCTTAAACCGCCTTGTCCTGGCACAAGTGTAGTTAGGACTGGAATATATATATACTATTTTACATTTTTGTAGCTACAGAGTTTATTTGATATTTATTACTGGATAAATTATATTATTTAAGTTCTTAAAGTTCTCGGAAAGTTTTAATTATTCGAAAGGTAACAGAGTAGTAAAGATTTAGATCCCAAAATTTGTAACTATAGAGAGACATTTATTGCAAAATAAGGAGCAAAGTTGATTGATTGATTGATTGATTGATTTACCAGCGTGCGGTAGGCATTACTGCCACTCCCAAGTTATACAGCTGGGCCTGCTACGTCCACGCTGGGTTGGACTAAGGTCATGCTTGTTGCCAGCAGCGACATGGCGCATGGTAAAGGAATATGGGATGGGAGGTGTAGGTATTTGTGAGATGCGTTACCGCATTATGTCGTGAGGGAGCGTTTAAGCCCCCTTTTTTTGTATTTTTGGTTCTGGGCTTCTGCCTATTCTGGATCTTCTTGTGAGATATGTTGCCGCGTTGTGTCGCTGCTATCTGTGCTCCTATTTTTGTACTTCTGTTTCTACAAGTCTTCTTCTTCTTCTTCTGAGGCTTCTGATTCCTCCGTTTCTGATTCTGGTAGAGTATATATCGCTCCGATTTCTTTGTGAAATTCATTCTTTCCCCTCGCTTTTCTTTCCCAGTATGTTTGGTCCTTTCCCAGTTTGTTCATGATCCTCTCGATTGTTGTTTTCCACGTGTAACATGGTCTCCCCATTTTAAGTTTGCTGCTGTTCAGTGTTAGTGCTTTCTTCAATAGGTGTGTTGGTTCCCTTCTTTGAACGTGTCCCCAGTACTTCATTGCGTACATTTCTATCCTTTTTGTGATTTCCACGTGTAACCTGGTCTCCCTGTTTTTAGTGTAGAATTTAATGTAGAATTTTTCACTTATCAACGAGCGTAATTTTGACCTGAAAACCTCATTTGATAATTTACTTAAGAAAAATATTATGTAATCAGATTCACAACACTGTATTGTAACACCCACAACGTCAAAAAATATGCAATACCACAAAACACACTCCCATTAAACTAGACACCAACAAAAAGTCAGGATCAACAACACTTCTCTGTGATACCTCTCCTCCCCTCCATTCCCCTCTCCTTTTGATCCGCTCTACCGCACCACACCAAAAACATTGCACCTAGCTCTGGATCATATTCAAAACCAATCACCACTCACAAAATCGTCAGTCGCACGTCCCGAGGTATGCATCACCTCTCAAACACTCATCCCTCCCTAACTCAAAACTGTATCCTTCGCACTCTGTATCCAGACCAAGTGATGGCACACAAAAAGGAATGTGTTTTCTATGTTTTCTCCTTCCAACGATGGCCCAGCGCTCCACACAGACAATTCCCGCCGCCGTCGATCCCTCGCACCAGTAGCCAATGTGTCCTCGCTCCCGCGCTCCGCAGTAGATACATCATTCTTGTGCTTTCCGGAGAGCTACTATCTCCCGTTTACCCCCTGCTTGTCACTATTACGGTCCTAACCTTTTTAAACTGTTTAATAAACTTTCTCAGTCCCACCCTAGCCGCACCAGAAACATAAACAATTTGTATGTTTCCATAGCATGGATGAGGCTTTCCAAATTCCAATGGCACCGAAACCAAGCCAATGGCCACCAATTCCATCCAAATTCCCATTATATTCTTAAATTGCTTCAATTCCACACGGTGCACTGTCACCCTGATGGGGCACGCCCCTGGCCAGACTCATATGTAAATTTGCTAGAAAGGATTGTTTATTGACTTATTTTTAAGTTATAAGAAAATATTATGACCATATACGTTTGATTATTACGGGTTCAGTTTATATTAATTTCGCCTGAGTATTTTTAATAATTATGAAAAAAGATTATTTGAAGGTTAACAAAAGAAATTTATATGACCATACTTTACAGACAGATCAAATTCATTTGAATATTTTTATAATGGTTAAAAAAATAATTTACAGGTTTACAGAGGGATATCATGCCATGCTTTAATTTATTGCCATAAACTTGTCGACAATGTCAACTCTTCAAGAGTGATGGGCCTAAACCCTTCAATGGTTATAATAAATTTGTCTGGGAAGGTACTTAAAAATGAAAAAGGAGGTACTTATCTTGCTTTTGCCTGTCTTGGGTTGTTTGTTTAATTACGCTCTTTCCGTTTCTTAATACACAGCACTGGTCACAAAACTGTATTAGTTGTTTTCAAATATTAATTCTATTTCAACTTTGTTCTTTTGATATGAGGTATCAATTTGCGCGTAAATTCTTGGGCTATAATTCACCTAATTTTTATCAAATTTCACGGAGTTTTTCACGGCAATTTTGCGTTTATAGTGGGAGTGTTTCAGGCACCCAACCGTTCGCTTCGAAGGCACAACCGACTATCATTGCAAAATAAGGAGCAAAGTTAACAATAAAAAGAATTATTCCCATAATGTAGGTAGATAATTGTTCAGTTTATTACAAACTTTTAGAATTTATTGGAATCTATGTCCCGATCAGAAGACTAAGACTTTGTTTTCGTCTACCTATGTATTAGTACAGTAATCAGAGGTTTTAGCTTCGCAATAATGTCATATGAATTAGATTTCGTTCATTTTCGGCACCCCAATAGTAAATGCACCAAAGAAAAGTTTTTATACTATGCGGAGGCTTGCTAATTTATAGGGGGTGGATGCCACCTAAAGGAAAACCAAAACATTGGAGGTGAGAGAAACCAAATTTTGAGAAGAAACGGTTCTATGCAACTTTTCACTTAAAGTGATCGTCTTTAAGTTGGAACGACTCTAAAATTGAAACATTAACTTGAAAGAAGAGGTACTTTAACACGATTTTCTCGAAATAACTGGAAAAGTATTACATTGTGCAAAAACATGCTAGAGAAAAATAAGAAAGGTACTAAATTGGATATGAATTTCGTTGTTTTCTAATTTCTTTAAAATTAAAGGTTTCGGAGATATGAAAGTATAAAGACGGCGCCCGGACGTTTATAAGACAAAGTATTTAGTTAATATCTCAGAAATTACGACAGTTATGTCAAAAATGCTAACAACCGAAATGAAAGACTATTAAATCAGGCTTTCAAATGATTTTTTGACTATTTCTACAGCATAAAAAACAAAGAGTTATGACAAGAACAATGTTCATCCTCACATTTATTTAATAAAAACGTAGCCATTTTATTAGTGTAAGTAGGTAGTGTAGTCATTAATAATAAAAAAAAATTTTCATATACTGTTTTTCTTTAACAGATAGTATAACCTAGACGCTCACATTTTTTCATCCGTTTACATCACTTGCTTCAGAAAAAAAAATGCGTTATAAACTATAAAGGGATTTTAGAAAAAACGTAACGTTTTTGTTTGCAAATCTCAATAAATATTAGTTTTAGCAAATAAATGGCGGACATCAAAAATTAAGCTAATACATTCAGAATGAATTTATTTGTATTTTATATATCCGTAGGATTAATAGTATCGGAGATATTTAAGTTTATAGATGGCATCGGAAAGATTATAAGATGAAGTATTTAGTTTAAATGTTGAATATCTTAGAAAATATGATACTTCCATAAACATTTCTAAGGAGCAGAATAAAAGATGATTAATTAATATCTTAAATGATTTTTAGTTTATTTCTGCATCATAAAAAATAAAGAAGTTATGGCCAAAAACTTGTGAATTTTCACATTTTTTTTTTTAAACAAAATGTCATCATTTTGTTATTGTATTTGTCCAGTAATTCTTTTTTTTTAATGCTGTTTTTTGTTAATATATAGCATCACCTAGATGCTTAATTGTTTTTTGTCCGTTTAAAATACTTGCTTTAGAAGAATTTCCATCCACCTTATTGAAGCCGCCATTTTAATTTTTAAATTTGGACTTCAGATTCGTAATTAGCGTTTCCAAAAGCATAAATATTCTACGTTTCAAAAATAAAGTTATTCGTTATTCGTTTTCAAATATTACATATCTTAATTTAGGGTGAGGACCACCCCTTAAATTACCCTTAAGTGTCCGGACAAGTGTCTGGACCATGTAGAAACTGAAGATGATCCCTTTTACTACGGTAATAACCAATGAAGAAAGATTATCATTACATATGAGATTATTCTGAAATTTTGCATATTTTTTACCTCTAGATACTGTAATTATTATATTCTTCGCAAATAAGAAAACGAAAAGTTTATTGCATTTGATAGGCACATTTCTAAAACCGTAAATGTCTCTTGTAGAGAAAAACATTTCATATCATTGTATTAGTGAACGAATTCTGAACAACTTTCAAATTGTCCGTCTGTCTGTCAGTCTGGTTTCTTGTAAGCACGATAATTTAAGAAAGAAAAGTCCGATTGTATTGAAATTTAGACTGCACGTTAGTGTCGGCTAGAGGAAGAATACTATTATTTTTGAATGAAATATATGAGTAAATAAAAGAGTCATTAACCATTTAAAATTTAAAAAATTGTTTTCGTAATTTTTCTTCCTTAATCGAATAAAAATTTTGTGAATGTTATTTCCTATCATTATTATACTCTTCGCAAATACGAAAACGAAGAGTATATTTAATTTGATCGGTACATTTCTAAAACCGTAAATATCGCTCGCAGACAAAAATTTTCATATCATTGTGTTGGTGAACGAATTCTGAACAACTTTCAAAATGTCCGTCCGTCACGTTTCTTGTAAGCACGATAACTCAAGAAAGAAAATTTCTATTGTACTAAAATTTGGATAGTAAATTAGTGTTAGCTAGAGGAAGAACCCTATTGTTTTTGAACAAAATCAATCGGTAAATAAAAATGTCATTAATGATTTAAATTTGAAAAAAAAATTTTTTTGATTTTTATGTTTTTGTAATTGAATAGAAATATGAAAAGATATTTCATTTTAATATATAAATATTTATATATTTTACAAATATATATTTCATAATGTAATATACAACCATGAAAATATGATTTTAGCCCGGGTCTTATAATGTAAAAATTTACATTTTTTTATGTGTAAGGTGGTGGTGGTATACCTTTGATTCGGAATCCAAGGGCCCCGGGTTTGAAACCCAAATGGGGTATAGTATAGTTTTTTTTTTATTTTTACTTTATTTTACGCTGAGTCTTTTACCAACTAAGTTCGAACTATAAAATTAAATATTGTCTAAAACTAACATTATTTACAAAAAACTGCGAAAAGTGTCCTATAGAATGTGTAACAATTATATAAAAAGTTCAGTGAACAGGCGAAGAGTACGTTTTTAGCTTGTTTGTCTTAGATATTGTCTTATAGTGGTAATACCGACTACTCTGAAGCGACTGCCTAATTGTAAAATTACTACGACTAATTTATAGTCTTTGCGCCACATTATTTGTAAAAGATTTGTTTATATATTTTACTAATATAAATTTCATAACAATGTAATATCAATCATCGAAGTATGCTTTTCAAATAGAGATATTAACACTTTTAGAGAATAGCGAATGGTGGTTTATTGGTTAAACTTTTGGCTTGCTAATATTTAGACACATTTCAACTCAATATTACAAATACCATGAGCCATAACTGTTAATATTGTGCGTAAAACATTATTCCCGTCCCCCAGCTCCCGTAAATAATATATTTATTTTCAATAACAAATCATTTTATAAAAATGGGATTCAAGCTTACAGCTATAGCTTTATTCAATAGACATGTCTTCAGGAAACTCGCTGATATAATAAAAATGTCGTGCACGGAATATCTGTAAAAATCACAATTTGTTGAGACACGGATTTGAAAAGCAGTAAAATGTTTCCTGTTAAACCGAGTTGAAATTTATGCTGCATTGTTTTGTAGTTCATTTTAAAAGTGCCGTGGTCTGGTTCAAGGGCCGGTTTATTCGAGATTGAAATTGAATTATGCGTATTTCTACGCCGACAGTACAGTACAGTACGGCAATTCTCCATTAAATGGATTAGTTTCAATGAACTCGTAACGTCCTGTCAGTATCGGACGGTTCTCCTAGATCTGTACGCTGCCCGAAGTTGCATATCTCCATTTTTTTAAAGTTTGTAAACCAAATTAGGAAATATATTGCCTATATTACTAGCACAAATTAGGAACACGTGAACTAGTACAGTAACTAGAGGTTTTAACTTCGGAATAATGACATATTGAACGGATTTCGTTCATTTTTGGCAGTATAATAGTAAATGCTTCACGGAAAAGTTTCTATATTGTGCGGGGGCTCGCTAATTTATAGGAGGTGGATGCCATCCCTTCTCAGGGGTGGCACTTAAAAAATATATTTATTAATTGGAGATGAAAAAGAATCAGATTTTAAGAAGAAAAGGTTATATGCAATTTTTCATATAAATTGATAGTTTTTAAGTTATAACGACTTCCAAATTGCGATTTTAGCTTAAAAAAAAGGTATTACTTTATTGAAAAAATGTTACAGACCAATTACAGAAAGTACAAATTGGGAATTAATTATATTTTTTGTTTATTGATGTAGGATTAATAATTTCGGAGATAGTTAAGTTTATATTTGGGATCCAAGTGTTCATAAGATAATTATTTAGAGTGAGAGTTAAATATCTCAGAAATTGTGACACATACGTCAAAAATGCTAATAGGTAAAATAATAGGTTATTAATTATGCTTTCAACTGCTTTTTTAATTGTTTCTGTAGCATAAAAAAACAAAGAAGTTATGACTGAAGCAATGTGCATATCCACATTTGCTAAATAACAATGTCGCCATTTTTTTACTGAAATAGCCAATAATTAAAAAAAAAAAGGAATTTCAAACACTATTTCTCAATAACATATAGCATGACGTAGATGCTCAAATTTTTTCGTTTGTATAGAACATTTGCTTTAGAAAAAATTAAAATTTAAACTATAAAGGTATTTTCGATAAAACCTACTTTTTTTCCAAATATCTCAATAAATATTAGTGTTAGTGAAACACAAGTAGAGACCAAAAATAAGGCTAATAAACTGGTAATGAATTTTGCTTTTTTAATTATTTACATAGATTTAATAGCTTCGGAGATATGAAAGTTTACAAATGGCGTCCTAACGTTTATAAGACGAAAAATTTAGTTTAAATGATAAATATCTCAGAAATTGTGACACCTACATCAAGCATGCTAAGAAATGAAATGAAAGACAATACACTGCACTTTCAAATTATTTTTTATTCGCTTCTGTAGCATAAGAAAGTTATGACGGATTTATATTTATATTTTTTTTATATATATAAAAAGGTCTTCATCTTGTTATTCTAATTACTAACTAACTATTACCGTTAAATTGCGTATTAAGTTTTCATTTTAACACCCTTGCTCGTTTTATGAAAATTTTCACTAGTAATCTCCCTAGTGCTTAAAAAATTTCTGGTAATTAATTAAAGCATGTGGGGGATTCGGTTAGAAAACTTCACTCCTAAATTAAATGAAAAAATAAACAAGCTAAAAACATACTCTTCGCCTGTTCATAGAACTTTTTATATAATTGTTACACATTCTATAGGATACTTTTCGCAGTTTTCTTGTAAATAATGTTAGTTTTTAGACATCCTAAATTTTGTGATACCACCATCTTTGTTGTGAAAAAAATTATATGAAAAAAAAAAATGAAAAAAAATACTCAACCTGTGCGGGATTCGAACACGGGACCTTTGGATTGCAACGCAAAACTTTAGCCGCTGCGCCACCACATATTGCTACGAAAATTGGTTGTCTGTGATATATATATCTTTCAATAATCGTACATATTTCAACTCCTATTTCTATGAAATATATTAGTAAAATCGATAAACAAAAAAAAATATATTATGGAAACATTATTTCGCAAGATTTCCATTTTAGTACAAGCGACAAAAATTAAGAGAATATATTTTTTTTAATTAAATAATTAATAACTTTTTTATTTACCGATCGATTTTCTTCAAAAACAATAGGGTTCTTCCTCTAGCTAACACTAACTTACTTTCTAAATTTCAATACAATCGGACTTTTCTTTCTTAAGTTATCGTGCTTACAAGAAACGTGACGGACGGACGGACGGACAGACGGACGGACAGACCGACATTTTGAAAGTTGTTCAGAATTCGTTCACTAACACAATGATATGAAAATTTTTTCTCTACGAGCGATATTTACGATTTTAGAAATGTGCCGATCAAATACAATATAGGTACTCTTCGTTTTTGCGAAGAGTATAATAATATAAGAATGACAGCTAGATTAGGTTAGGTTATGTTAGTTATTAGGTTGTGTACTACATAGAAAGGTTGGGTTGATCCTTTAAATATAGACGTAAAGAAGGAGGACAGTTTTTTTTATGCCTTATTTATATTAACGGTCTGGCGAAGTTTAGCTAATATGCTACTCTACCACTTAACCAGGACCGCGAGATGAGATCCGGTCACCAATCCAAGTGATGGACTCGCCGGCGCGTGCTTAACTTCGCCGATCGAAGTCCAGTCACTGAAGCCAGTACCGTACGTCACCTCAGTTCAAATGAGAAGCGACGGAAATGCATGTAGAATTTCGATTACTGGTTGATCAATGTGGCGGATAACCTTGGGATCAGTAACGTTTTTCATAGTATTGGAATTACTTTTTCTTCATGCGGAACTTTTTATAAAGGATAGAATTTTCTGATAACTCACTAACGAAAAAAGTTTCTCATGTGATGCACACTTTTTGCCAGACAGGCAAATATATTTACTGTTAGACATTCTTCTTCTTTGGTATTACAACCCTTGGTGGGTTTTAGCCTGCTTCACCAGTTGTCGACATTCGTCCCTATCATCTGCCTTTCTTCTCCAATTCCTTACTCTCATAACTTCTAGATCCTCTCTAACATCATCTAACCACCTTTTCCTAGGTCTTCCTCTTGCTCTCTATCCTGGGGTTTCCACCCCACCACTTTTTTGGCCACCTTTCGTCTCTCATTCTCTCTACATGTCCTAACCATCGTATTCGTTGTGCTTTAACAAACCGTACTATATCTGCCCCGTCTATCTAGTGTACTGTTAGACATTACAAAAGTAAAAACGAAATTTAAAATTTGAAAAATTATACGCTTAAAGTAAAAGCCGGTTCTGCCCATTTAGTTAGAGCCCACTTCATCTCAGAAAATAGCTGTTTGTTGTTTTTCGTGCATTTGCGCGTTGCTTCAAATATATTTTATTGCATAGTTAGCAGTAGCATTTTTAATGTCACATAAACAATTTTATTTTATAACTACTTTATTGCCACTGCCATATTGCAACGCTATATAATAATTATGTAGCAGACTCTGGAACAACAATTTACTTTCAATAGCAAAACTGTCCGAAATAGTGCTTTAATGTAATTGTTTTATAAGATAATAAGAAACAATTATAAAATATTTTTGATACATATTTATAACGGTGCTGAAAATACTTCCAGAACGTTACTAAAAAAGCACTATAAAATTATTTAGATTTATAAGCTGAAATGTTTTATAACTTAGTCACAGAAATGTTTCTAAAATAATTTCGTAACGGCTTTATAAAATATTTTATAATTTTGCTGTAAAATCGTTTTAATGATAAATTTATAAAACTGTTCAGTTTCAGACAATCAAATAGTGTTTTCTGCAACTCTAATATAATAAATTGGCATTTTAGAGGCATTAATAAAATAACAATAAAACAAAATAATCGTATAACATTTAAATTATAAAACAGAGCTGGTTAGGCTGTACGTATACAGCAGACAGCCTGTATTACCATATCTGAAAATAGCTAAGTGATGGACTGTAACTTCTCTCAGTTAATTATCTCCACACTCTTCTCATCCGCGAGTAATTGTAACGCGATTTACCAGGCGCGTTATTCCGAAAGTTTGGACGCTGATTCGGTTCATTTCCGGTTTCTAATTACTGCGCGATTAGGTATGCAGAAGGGCGCTCGATTAATTTCCTAAAACTATTTTTAACGGTGTTGTGCGATTTTGGAAACTCGAATTTAAGTGACCGTTTAAATTCTGATTTCCTCGGGCCCTCTTTCATTCCCGCCCTAATTCCAGCTTTAAAACGAATCCATTATTTTAATATTATCTCTCTTTGGGGCCGTAATAATTTCAATAATTCCACGCTAATAGAATTAAAACGTGAATAGGGACAAATTGCTGAAGGCATTTATTTATGACTCGGTTTACAGAGAAAATCATTTTGGAACAGTTGGGTATTTAAATAAAACGATGCTTGATTGTTAATTTGATATTTATATTTCATGAATTATAAATAACAGGATAACAACTTTAACAAAAGTGTAAACACGTAGAAATGAAAAAAATTGGAAAAACGTTTTTATAGTTAACAACAAAATAATTAATTAATTTCTATCTGTTCCAATTAGCACATTTTAAAAAAATTGAATATTTTGTAACAGTGGATAATGTCAAAAAAATGTCAAAAAATATTAATATGCGAAAAGAAAAAAAACACTATTTGTACACTCTCTGCTTCTAACAATAAATCATCAAACTTATTGTAGTAAAGTCGATTGATTACCTCGGAACCAGACGAAGAAGAATGAAATCGTCTGAAACTTTTTGCAACGTATTTTTTGTACTAAAAATTGCAAAGTTTATAAGTTTATCTTGTAGGCTTATTAATAATTAATTGTTTAAACAAATAATAATGATAATAATTTAATAAAACTAAAAAAAAGTAATTACTGGAACTAAGGAAATAAAATTTTGAGAAAAAAGGTACTACATGATTTTTTATATAAACTGTTAGTTTTTAAGTTATAACGATTTGAAAATTGCGATTTTAGCTCGGGAAAACAGATATTTCTAAACGCTTTATAACAAATAACTCAAAAAACATCACATCTAGCGAAAAAACGCTTTTCGCCTAAAATAAAGCTTATGAACTAAACTTGTATTATTTCAAATTTCCGTATGACTAAAAGTTTCAGAGATATAAAAGTTTAAAGTTGGCGTCTGAGCGTTTATGAGACGAAGTATTTAGTTTAAGGGTTATATAACTCAGAAACTGCGGCATTTATGTCAAACATTTTACATTCATTTCTGTAAGATTAAGAGTTTCGAAGATATAGAACTGTAAAGATGACGTCCGAATGTTTATGAAACGAAGTATTAAAACGGGTTAAATCCCACTATTTATATTAGAAAAATTATTACTTTATCAAAATTTTACTTTTGTATTTACCTGACTAGCTCCTAAGTTAAAACTTCCAATTGGCATAGTTTTGAAATAAAACTCAACATTAAAATATAACAAATATAGTACATAAAACTGATAGAGCAAAGAGATATACAGTAGGGATTGCAATTTACCGGAAATTTTAATAACCGGTAAATCGGTAAATAAAAATGGAAATAACCGGTTAACCGGTAATTACCGGTAATTTTTAAAATGAATGATTGGGGTGGCGAAAATGGCAATTGTCTTTTTCCATGTACACAATTATCTAAATTTAATAAAAAACATTTTTATATACGTATATTTAATATAATGAACAGACAAAAGGTTTTTTATCAAAAGGAAAAAATATAAATGAAATAAATTTAAATAAATAATTATTCTGTAAATAACAAAAATATCAACTTAAATAACAAAAATTACAAACAAACTCAAATAGGGCATTTACTGAATACCTAATTTAAAAATACAATATTTTATAAAAATAGCCTGTTAAAAGGGTTAGTTTTACTTCCACATCCAGTGGAAGTATAGTAACGACAAAAAAATTTTTAAAAATTTTTATTGTTCAAATAGGCTTAGAAAGTCATGAAACGTCGAGATTTTAAGTTTGAGCGAAAAAAATTTTTCTGTCTGTCTGTAACTTTTTTGTGCGCACGTTTACTCTGGAACCGTTTGAGATATTGACTTGAAACTTGGTACACATATGTACTTCAATGTGATCTAGAACTAGATTATATTTCATCTTGTTCCGTCGAAGGATTGGAGGGTAAATTTGGGTTAAATAGGTAAATCAAGCTGATAAGAGTCCATAAAATTGATATTTAGTATATACAAGAGAAGCTAAGGTATCAAAAAGAAATTGGCATTACCCACCCCCATTGCCACCCCCACCCTGTTATTAAAGGGGATGAAAAAAAAATTGTGATTTACTTCGGCCACTCCACTACCACCACCTATCACCACCCCCACCCCACTACCGATGTGGGATATCGTTTTATGGGTTTTTGGAGTAGAGGATCTGAAAGATAATATTATTAAAGTTCCATAAACAATTATTTCCACATACAAAATTTTTTCGTTGTGAGTGACTTGGATAGAAAATCTGGATGTGGAAGTAGTGATCCCTTGGGCAGCGGTTTTTCTATATCTGTTAGTTGCCTGATATTTGTGCATAGAATACCACCAGCTGAAGATGCCCTTCCTCAATCGATATTGGTGGGTGGATAAGTTAATATGAATTGGTATTAACATACTTCTAAATGTATTCCACGGATATTTGCGGCAGTGAAATATTCAATTTCCTGTCGCAAGATATTGTATTTCTTAAGGCTTGGTGTTTGGATTTTACTTTTTATAAAATTATTTATTTTTTGTTAAAAGTGCTCAGTGTTGGGACAGTCACTCTGTATTTAGTGAATACTGGTCACTGACATAAATAGAAATGTTAAATACGTGACATATCGTAAGTTCAGAATTTACCGAAATAACCGGTAAAAAATTAAAATAACCGGTAATTATCGTCATGTGTTTTTTGTCCTGATAACCGGTTAACCGGTATTGCAATCCCTAATATACAGGGCAAATAAAATGTGCTGACGATAATAATATTCCACAAACAATTCATACAAAATGAATGGTACACAGCGAGACGGACATACATAAAAAGGTAATAATACGGTACTCTAAAAATGTAAAAGAATAATGCTCGGCAAAAGGCAACAATAAACCAAAACTACAAGGAATACTCTACTAAAAAAGATAATGAATTAATTAGTTGGCGAACGTAATACTCTACATAGTATTAATAAACAACATGTTTTGATACTTAAATCAATAAACAAATCTCTAAATATAAGTAAAGGTATTAACAAATAAAATGAGATGCGTTGTAGCATATTACTTGAGGAGTATATTACAAACATTTAAAAATAAACAACATGTTGTGTTTAACAACAAAGATAAAGCACTCGCGAAAACAATTTGTTTGTCTGTCAAACATCGGGATGGACACGAAAGTACAAAATTCCACGACATTGTGGAATTAACCAAAAACACACAGCACATGTTGAATGATGCATCCACAGCTACAATATCCAGGGGAAAGCAAGACTTACAGAAACTGCTAAAAAACTGCCAGAGACACTATATGCTGGTTACTTATTAAATTGCACTCAAAGCAGCTATAGCTATAACTACATGAACAAATTCTACGTGTAATTTTTCTTCACTACTTTACTGAACCAATTCTTGTGCTAAACTTCTCCAACTAATTGGTAAAATTCACCATAACAATTAAAGTTAGCACACAAGTTGACGACTTCCAAAGCCTGGCCGAAAAGTGACTCCAGTGCGCATGAATTCGTCATTTTATAGGTACAATGCGCGTAGGATTACAATACACGCACAATTCGTTATGTCATGTTTGTGCTCTCCTATTAGAGAAAGATGCCTAGCCTTGCGACGTTTTCCGCGCTCTATTCTGCAGAGCCTGGTAAATAAAATACCTTGAAGACAGTGACGGCGTTAGGTCTTTTTTCGACAAAAATATAAAATAATGTAATTTAGCAAATTTTAATAGACATTTATTAATGGCTTCAAAAATGGACTGTTAAAATGGCACTTCTGTCAAAAATGTTAAGGATTAAAATTAAAGGATATTAATTAAGGTTTTATGTGATTTTTTGGTTGTTTCTGTAGAATCAAAAATAAAGAAGTTATAGCCGAAACAATGTGCGTCTTCACATTTCTCTAATAAAAATGTCGTTATTTTGTAGCTGCATTTAGCCAGTAGCCCACCGACTCGGTGGCGTAATGCTTAATTGGTTAGGCTTGCGACCACGGGGTTCTGGGTTCGAATCCCGGCTACGGTATGGATGTTTAGTGGCATTTTTCATGTGTTGCCGAGACGGTAGCAGTGGGCTAAACTGTGGTTGTGTGAGAGACAACACGGTCTAATCTAGCTCTCCTCTCCTGAGTTCGAGTCTCGGCTGCGGCAGATAGCAATGTCGCAGGGAATGGGTGTTGTGATGTTGTCTATATGTGTGTCCGTCCTGGTTGAATGGTAGAATAACCTACGGCTAAACTCCGCCAGGAGATTACTATAAATAAGGCGATTAAAAAGAAATAATAATAATAATTCTCAAATACTATTTGTCGTTAATAGCAATACCTAGGAGCTCAAGTTGTTTTTTTTTGACTTCATGTTCGCAATCAGTAGGCCCAAAAATATATAGTCGGGGAGCCCTCCCCGTCGGGGTGCCCCCCCCGATCCTTGGAGACAATGTTTTTCATAGATTAAAGCCTAAAGAACAATTTAAGAGATGTCCTAAAAAAAAAACTGGCTGTACTTTCAAAATGGCGGCCATATGTTAAAAAAACTGTTTCCAATGGTGTTTTTGTCATTTAAAACAAAAACTAAAAAAGACGGACAAAAACTTTTTTCACAAAAAACAACGTGCATAAAATTTTCTACAATTTTGTTTCTATACAATATTTTGATAGGACTTACCATTTTTCAGATAAATGAGTCCAAAATTAAGAAAACATGGAAATTCATATATCGGTAAATCACTTAGAGGAAATAACTGTGACAATTATTGTAAGGCGTATAATATAACTTTATATTATTAACATAACATATAATAAAATAAACTGAAAGAAATCAATAATAATAATAATAATAATATAATTTGCAGACATTTATCTCGAAAACGGTAATGGTATCTGGAAAATGGTAACTCCTAACCAAATATTGTATAGGAACAAAATTGTAGAAAATTTGATGCACTTTGTTTTTTGTGCAGAAAGTTTTTCTCCATCTTTTTTAGTTTTTGTGTTAAATGACAAACACAATATTTGCAAATTTTTTTTTAAATGGACGCCATTTTGAAAGTGCAGCCAATTTTTTTTGGGACATGTCTAAAATTGTTCCTTAGGCTTTAATATTTATGAAAAATATTGTCCCCAGGGATCAGGAGGGGGGGGGGGGGGGGGTGTACGGACACTTAAGGTGGGCTCCCGTAGTAATAAGTATACTGCCTAAAAATCAGTATTTTTTCTCAATTAATGTACCAAACTATAAAAACTGATAAAATTGCAATTTTTTTTTGCTGTTTTTAGACCCCCATCGAGACCACTAATTAAACAAAGATCGTTAAATTCTAACCACTAAACATTTTAATATTGGATCTTAGCAATACAATGCAAAAAATTTATTTACTGGTGATCCTGTCCTCTTCGGCATTTTTCATTTTTTACGCCTAACGACTCTCCAATATTGATTCAAGTAGAATATTTCGTACTCCACGTTCTATAGATGGTAAGAAATATGTTCAATGAACTTATGATCTTGGTTATATAGCAAGAGATTTTTATATGATAATGGCCATTTAATCTTCTTATATGTTAAATTTTGAAAGATATTTCCTTAACTAAAGCACACATGGTTCGAGAGAGTCTCCATGATGGTAATTCTATTGAACTGCGTCACACTGGGGATGTACCAACCATGCCTGGATAAGGACCCGTGCACCACGAATAGATGCAAGATATTACAGGTATGTTGAATTTAATATTTACAAGTTTTTCTGTGTTATAAGTAGATGTTAAGATGTTTATCCAAAATTATTCGACTACCACTTTAATGCTTGTCTCCCATGGCAAGAAGTGTTAATCTACTTTTTTCTGAGATTGTTAAAAAAACTGTACTTTTTTAAATTATTTTTTGTGCGTAGACACATGCCTACAGTACAGTAGAGCAAAAAAACGGGGGTGAATAATTCCTACAATAAATTTATTGGTTGTATAATGTAGGGAAGGTTGCTATAGTCATTAATTAATGTTTTCCTCAAGAATATCGTGGCCGCTCCGACCGCATTACTATCAATATTATACTACGGGAGCCCACCCTAACTCTACGTGCACCCCCCCGATCCTTGGGGACAATATTTTTCATAAAGTTTAAAGCCTAAGGAATAATTTTAGACATGTCCCAAAAAAAAAACTGACTACTTTCAAAATGGCGTCCGTTTATAAAAGAACCATTTTTCAAATATCGTTTTTGTCATTTAACACAAAAACTAAAAAAGATGGAGAAAAACTTTCTGCGCAAAAAACAAAGTGCATAAAATTTCTACAATTTTGCTCCTATACAGTACTTGGATAGGAGTTTTCTATTTTCGAGATAAATGATTCAGCTCTTAAAATAAAATATAAAATTCAATATAAAACGTAAATAACACCTCATTCGCTTTTAGATTCACTATCGCTGTCTCCCGATACATCGAATATTTCTTCCAAGTCTTCTTCCTCTATTGCTTCATTTATGATATCGTTATCATTCTTACTTTCGTCTATTATGATTTGATTTGGAATCATCTGAAGAATTTCAGTAAGCGATTGAGGCAGTATTTTATCTGCTGAAAACCAAAGAGGTTCTCTATTTTCTTGCCATCCATAATCATTCCAAGACTTTGGAATATTGTGAACACCTTCGTCGGCTAATCCTCAAATACGCGTTTGGTAAACACTCATTTTAATAATATGCTCGATAAGACAAGCTCTTGATGGTGGAATCGAAGGAAAATCAACTTTAGTGTCAATTGATAAAGACAAATCTTTGTCTAATAGCAATTAGGTGAAGCTCGTTCAGGCTAGCGCATTTCCTTGATCCATATATGGCACATATAAACTCCTCTAATGATGCGACTAATTTATCATCAATATTCCAGCTGCTCCCCAAATCTTGAAATGTTCGGATATATTTGGTATATTTGGGAGAAAGTAACATTTTTGGGGGTTTTATCTTTCCTTTTCCCTTAAAGGCACTACCTGAGTCGCATCCAGTAAATGAATGAAGACTCAGTAATGCCAAAAATTTTTGATGTCCCGTACTCTTCTGCTAATGCGGATATGTTAATAAGCATTTATTGACAAATCCGGTATCAAAGAGTAATTGTATTTAATTTTATTGGAATGAGCCAGCAGAATCCAAAAGATGTCACTATCAACACTTTTAACCCGAATCTGTTCATAAACCATTGTTACCGTTTTCGAGATAAATGTTTGCAAATTATAATAATATTATTATTATTAATTTGTTTCTGTTTATTTTATTACTTGTTATGTTAATAATATAAAGTTATATTATACGCCTTGAAATAATTGTTATTTCCTCTAAATAATTCACCGATATATGAATTTTCATATTTTCTTAATTTTGAACTCATTTATCTGGAAAACGGTAACTCCTATCAAAATATTGTATAGGAACAAAATTGTAGAAAATTTTAGGCACGTTGTTTTTGTCCATCTTTTTTAGTTTTTGTGTTAAATGACAAAAACCACATTGGCAACAGTTTTTTTTAACATATGGCCGCCATTTTGAAAGTACAGCCAGTTGGTTTTTTTTTTGGGGGGGGGCATGTCTAAAATTGTTCCTTAGGCTTTAAAGATTAAAAAATATTGTTCCCAAGAATAGGGGGGGAGGTGCACGTACAGCTAGGGTGGGCTCCCCGACTATTATAGATTATAAAATTTCCCAAGACTTTTGTTTCGGCAAATTTCTTCTACGGTCAACTATTTTGTTGATTGTTCTCACTATATTCAATTTTAAATTATTATACGTGTATACCATTCTTCTGTTATGACTATAGATATGTAGTTATTTTTACTGCTAATTCTTCTTTCAATTTGCTTCTTAATATCAGTGAATTGATATCTGCGAATAGATTTGATTTGGGATTTGTTATCTTGGGTAGACAATCTGTATAAAGTAGAAATAGTATCAGTCCGAGTATTGACCCTTGTGGTACACCTTTCTTAGGTGACATCCAGTTGAATTTATGTTCTTGTCTCCATTGCTATTACGCATCATTGTCTATCATATAGATAAGATTTTAGAATATCAAGTATTTTCCTCTCTGAATCCCATTATTGCTAATTTTCATAGTAGGTTATCGTGATTGACACTGTCGAATACCTTTGACAAGTCCATAAATTAATCAACCACACGGTCTTTTTGACTCAGTCCTTCAAAGATATCACATAAGGCTAGATATATAGCTCTTGTCGTGTGATAAGAAATAAGATCAACTTGGCGTAAAATATGTTTAGTATCGTAAGTTATCACAGTGACCCATTGGCGGTCCTAGAAATTTCAATAATTTTTTTCTCCTCTGTGGCGCATGGGACGCATACGAAATATGGGAAATAACATCTCGAGAAGCACTTCTTTAACGGCCCCTAAAAAATTTTGAAAAAGCAGTTTGCGAAAAATTTTTTCAAAATTCGGTTACCCCCCCACGTCTAGGGACTCCTGTTTAAAATTATTTTTTTTTGTCATATGCATTTTACTTTTCATGAAAATACAACAATACGTTTTGAAGTTAATGAAAATATTTTCATTACTAACTGAGATACAACGAATTGAAATTTTGTGATTTGTTAAATTGCAAATCACAAAATTTCAATTCAACTAAAATGCATATGACAAAAAAAATTTTAAACAGGAGTTCCTAGACCTGGGGGGGGGGGGGGTAACCGAATTTGGAAAAAATTTTTCGCAAACTGCTTTTTCGGGTCGTTAGAGAAGTGCTTCTCGAGATATTATTTCCCATATTTCGTATGGGTCCCATGCGACACAGACGAGAAAAAATTATTGAAATTTCTAGGTCCGCCCTTGCAGTAACCTTGCCAGATTCGTACGTAAAGGCCCATAATAGTAATGAGCAAACAACGCGTAAAATTAGTTTTATGCGAGACTGACAAATCAATAAAAATAATACGACCCCACCGATAATAATTTATAACTGACTTTCATAGCACTTAAACCGTAATGTTATTGTAAATGAACAGTAAATTGTACGGAGCCCGCTGCCAATAAATCACAAAAATTCACCGAAGGAATGGGCGATAATCGATATTTTACGACATGCGGAAGATTATTAAAATCCACTTATTTGCTAATTTGCAGAAACAGAAATTATAGCGCTGGCGATAGTCGACCCACCCGCTTTGCAAATAATTGTATTAATGTCGATTCTAACTGCCTATAAATTGAACAACTGGAGAGAGTTTTGTAATTCTATCCAACTCAGCCATAGTTTGTATTTTGAACGTTCAATTTCAAGTAATTTTATTATATTTATACAGCATTTCTGTTAAGTGACACGCTCTCTAGCAGAGAATATGTGACACTCACAAATAAGGAGATAATATTTGGTTGCTTTTTTTAAAATTAATTTAGAGTAGACAAGGAAATTACCGATACCAGGAGGCAAACTACCTTCAACTTGTAAATTTTACCGATCCTCTTCCCGATAAGTAAATTTTTATTTGCCTAACGTCTAATAGAGAAGGGGCGCGAATATTAAAAACAATTGAATTAAATTCAGTCATACACTGAATGACTGAACTTAAATAAATGATTGAAGTATTTTCAATATTTTTTTCTGCTTTAGAATGCTAGGAATTCTATCATGTAATTCAATACTTCATCAGTATTAGCTAGAAGAGTATTTGTTTTGATTGCTTTTCCAATAATGAGTGTTTTAAAGTATTTACCTAGCTAATATATTAGCGTGACCAAATTAGGGCAACAATATACAGATAATTGGTAATTTCATATAAAATAAAAAGTGAGCAAGTTATGATTTGCATAATACCTAAATAATATTTTCTAATCATGATAAGAGCAAAAAAAAATAATTCAGGATGTTATCGTTGGCAGTATTATGTCTGCATGTTCCTTTGGATTAGACTCCTCGGTGGTTTATTTTTCTTGATGAAAGGTGGAATTGTTCTTGGTACTCTATATGCCGTTTTATTACTTTCCTGTTCAGTTTGTTTCCTTTTCTGTTGGTTAGTCAAATATATTCCCCGGTATTTTTGTTTTTTCGCCATTCTTGGAGTTAACCGCCTATAATATTTCAGTTTCCTCCCTCATAATTACATAATAACACGTGTAGTTTACGTCCCTTGAGCGATTGAGTCACAAGAAAACGAAGTAGTGAGTATTATTTATAATAAAAATCATTAATATGTTGCCCATTAAAATTACAAATTGTTACTGTTAACTATTATAGTCATTTTTTATTTTGTTTCATAATCTATTACTAAAGAACTAAAATATCTAATTCTTCTTCTAATCTATTTCTTTATACATCTACATGTGTTATGTAATTACGAAGGAGGAAATTGTGAAATATAATTGAAAAATTAATCGACTTACCTGAAGTTTCTCTGAGCTATAATTAATCCGAATCTTAGTTAGGTGGAAAATTTTGCTTCGCCATTGCTATTTCAAAAAATTAGTCCTAAATTTTTACTATGCCCTTCTATATTCTCTATTATATCATTACGTATGGAAAAAATACTTGATCTAATTATTAATGAATAAAAACAAACTGAAAACTTATGATCATCATTATGAAGCTCGTACCAAAGCGGAAATGTATATAAGTAAAAATAACCTTTCTCCCTACAGAAAGTCCCCAATATGTGCAGGAAGTTATTTTTTAAATAAATTGCCTCTGATATAAAAACTTTACAACTATAAAGAAGTTCAAAGAAAAACTAAAGACGTTCTCAGCCGGAAATTGCTTTTACTCGGTGGAAGAATTTCAGAATTTTAAATTATAATAGTCGCTAGTCAGTATATTTTTCTGTCATTTATATAAACGATTCCCGTTCTTATACACTTATATGTAAGTTTAAAGTATATTTTGCCCGTGTTCGGTATTGTATGTAATCCTGATTTGGTATTGAGGTCATAGCAATCAATATTTATACCCATGTACATAAGTCACAGAAATAAATTATTTTTTCTTCAAGCGTATTAAAATGTTTAAATTATGTCACCAAAAACAGAAGTAGAAGTAGGACATTGTTTTACTAGTAACAAAATGTTAGTACCGAACGCCACCGTAGTGGACATTGTTTTACTAGTAACATAATGTTAGTTCCGAAAGCGCCACCGCAGTGGGTATTGTTTTACTAGTAACATAATGTTAATACCGAAAGCCACCGATGGCGCGCTATCCACTAGCCACTTGTCATATTGTGTCAACATGTAAGACTGTAGTTTGAATATTTGTACATTTATGATAAATAAATGAATTTTTGCATTTTAATACGCTTGAAGAAAAAATAGTATATATTACACGGAGTAGAACGCCTTTTTTTGTGTTTCGCCCAGTTTTCGGCTTCGGCTTCGCCTCAGCCGCAAATCCTGGGCTCAACACAAAAAAAGAGTGCGTTCTACTCCTCTCATCACCTTTTTAACATTCTCATTCAACCGTTCATAAGTGAACAGAAAAACCATATCGAACATTGAAAATCATAGTAAATATGAACAGCAGAACTAAAAAAAATATGGCTGTGTGTGACTACCATGAAAAAGTAAAAAATGTAGTAAATGTAAAATATTATCTTTAGTTTTATTCCTCTAGTTAGTCCATATAAATGTAGGAGTAGAGTACAAAAAAAAACACTGGGATAATTTAGTTATTTGCATATGTCTGTAAATAGAGTTGGCATAAGCCCATTATTAGAAAATAGCAATTTGATATAAACAGATTATTAATTTGCTACTAATGATTGTAATTAAAATACTGACTGATTATTGATTAACTCTGTTATTAAAATAATAACGCAAATATCATTAAAGATCAGAGAAACGCAAATAAGACTTAACATATAAATATAAATCAATAGTAATGACAAAAAAAAACAGAGCATGCGTATCTCCGTTCTTGCACTTCCTCACAACAGTGTAGTCATATTAAGCAAATATACTGGAGAAACGTCTAAGTTTTGAGTTCTTGCTGGTCATCATTACGGTTTATCCAAGTGTCAAGGCAATTGTGTTGTGGAAAAATAATATAATAATGAACTATAATTTATTTAACGGTAATTTGATGGTATAACTCTAGATAGAGCATTGATTAATATTTAGTCATTGCTCCATCAGCATCTGAAACTGCTTGGGGGTATTTTAAGCATAGATAAAATTATATTCCTTACAAGACGAATTTCTTGTGAAAGGTTCTTCCACGCATCCTCAGTCATCATCCAACATTTCAAACATTTCAAACAATCAGGATGTCAACCTTGCAAACGCCATTGACAATACAAATTTAATTGTTTTAAATAACGGTTTACCCACTAGAGTAGCTTACCCCAATACTGTTAAATCTTGTGTCGATGTAAGCCTATCCTCATCAAACATATCTCCACTAATAGACTGGCAACTCTCAGACGATACTCTAGGCTCTGATCATTTCCCGATTATCATGCAGTTACATATTAACAGTCTTGAAGATCCACAAATAATTTATCCATCACAAAAATGGCGCCTGGACACTGCCGACTGGGAGTTATTCAGTCGTCACTTGAAAAATGATTTTATCGATGAACAAATTTTCACCAACATTGACGATAAAATCTTATTTTTTATAAATAGTCTGAATAGTGCAGCCTCCATTTCCATTAAATAAAACAAACCATTTATTCCTAAAAAACGTGATAAACCCGTGTGGTGGGATGACGATTGCGATTCAATGATCATCGCTAGAAAAGAAGCACTTAGGAGATATAAATCTCTAGCCAATGAGAGTAATTTTATAGAATGTAACAAAGCTATTGCGCAAGCCAATAGATTATTTAAAAATAAAGCCAAAAAACACTGGGAGGGCTTTTGTAACAACTTAAATAAAAATACTCCAATTGGCCAAATATGGGAAAAGGTAAAGAGTTTAAAAAAGAGAAACACTATCAAAACCCTTATATCTGATGATGTGGCGAAGGACGTATCAAATAAACTTACACCACCAAGCGTGGAACATAATTATAACTTTGACTTTTCCGATAATCACCACAATAATACATTTCTTTAAAGAAAATTCTCCCTGCAGGAACTAGAAAAAGCAATAAAAAATCGCGCTAATACCTCTCCTGGCCCAGATGATATTTCCTATCCTATGCTAAAAAATAAGGGAATACTTGCCAACACTTTTCAGCTAGACATTTTTAACGATATGCGGCTCAATTCTTATATACCAAACTGTCTAAAGCAGACCAATGTCATTCTTTTCCACAAATTTGGTAAGGACCCTCTATAGGCGAATCTTTTAGGCCCATTAGCCTCATGTCTTGTCTCACCAAGACCTTTGAGAGACTTATTAAATTTAGACTCGAATACTGGATTTTAAACAATAACATGTTACCTCAAAATCAATACGCTATGGCTCAACAGATGCTATGGTACATTTGGTAACTGATATTCAGTTAGCTCTTACAAATAATAAATGTACAGGTGCGCTTTTCGTTGATATTAAGAATGCTTACGAAAATGTAAATTTATTTATCCTGTCCCAAAAAATTCCTCTTCACATAGTCAAAACAATAGTAAATCTTTTTGTGTTACGAGAAATCTCTATTAAATATAATAATAAAATATTAGGCCCCAGGGTTACATCTCAAGGATTACCACAGGGCTTAGTTTTGAGCCCGTTGTTGATTAATGTATATACTCGTGATATACATGATATGGTCAAATAATATCACATGCATTTAATATGCCGATGATATCGCAATATATTCTACTGGGAAAAATCAACAAGTCTGTGCTAATGAATTATCTCACATTACTTATTGCTTAAAAGAGTGGTGCGGATTTACCATATCCACGAACAAAACAACTGTGATGTTCTTCACCCGAAAACGTATTAGTTTTCAAGACACTATTACATTAAATAATACTACATTTCCTGCATCTAAATCTTTTAAATACTTAGGAATTATACTTGATACTAAACTGCTGTGGAAAAATCAAATAAAAAATGTTATGAATAGATCTGAAAAAGGAATCAACTTCTTGAAACAAGTTTGTAGTTTTTCCTGTGGAGCAGATCAGGATATAGCCCTACTTTTTTTACAGATCCTTTATAAGATCTATAATCGACTATGGTAGTATATTATATGGCTCGTCCTATAACTCACATCTCAAAAAAATCGATAGAATTCAGTTTAAAGCAATTAAAACATGTCTGCGACTCATGAGTTCATCCCCTAACCAAGCGGTTTTAGTGGAAGCATTGGAGCAGCACCTAATGTACAGGAGAGAATATTTAGCGTCAAAATATATCTTAAAAAATAAATGCAATGAGCTCTTTATGGGAAAAATTCATAACATTTTTGTTAAAAGTCTTACCGAACCCTAATGGGCGAAAAAAAACTCCCCACCACTATGCAATGCATATGGGCTTTGCCACAATCTCGAACTTCTGGCTGTAAACTCCACCAAAGAAAAAAGTATCTCTGAAATGAAATATAACACCCTCTTCTTTAAGCCAAATGTTCATATACCAACCTATCCTAAAGACGAAGATATATCTGTTCATAAAACTTTCTGTGAGATTCTGTCAAATTTTCCAACTAACAATCAAAATTTTTACTGACGGCTCGAAAACTGCAGATATGTTAAGTGGAGCTTTCTATGTTGCTTCCACTCAATTCGAATATTCCTTCACTCTAAATCCCGGACTCAGTATTTTTTCGGCAGAGGCAGCAGCTATTTCTCCAGCTGTAGAATGGGCAATCTCTACACAATATAACCAGGTCGTCATTTGTACCGATTTTCAATCAGTTTTAAAAAGTTAAATAATTTTCCTGGAGCTAACTGCATTTACCCGAACCATTTTATTATAAATATCATGGAAAAATTAGCTATGGCATCGATTCAGAATATCAAATTTCATTTTTTGTGGGTAAAAGCCCATTCAAATATAGCAGGAAATAACAAAGCTGATAATATAGCAAGGCACACCAACGCTGTTATGGCGGAAAAGGAAACTTCTACAGTCGTCCCTGATTTTTATCCTGTCGTCAAAAAAAAAACTTTTAGAAAAATGGAACCTTCAATGGCAAGAATATGGAAAACTATCCAACACGTATTATTTTAAAATCCATCCAAGTATCACGTCTTCACAATGGTTTAAAAATTGTCAACTTAGTAGAAAAACTATCTCGACTATTAGCAGAATTAAACTTAACCATGACAGATTCCCCGCCCACTTGCATAAAATCGGTATACGAGAAGACCCACTCTGCCTCTACGGCGAAATTGGAGATATTAACCACTTAATTTTCAATTGCCCTTTAACGGATATAAACTCTAAAATCCTTATCAAATATCTGAATGAAAATGGGTTTCCTTCACCTGTAAGGTTGCCATCTCTTAAGCCTCTCTAAACTTAACTGTATGAAACATCTTTCCTCCTTTTTTATTAATTGTAATATAGACATCTAGTTAACCTCCTACAAAACCTTTGTTGACGCTGTGTGGTAGGTTCTTCTACAATAACACGTAAGAGTTTTAAATGCATGGATAAACAGAAGGGGACCAGTACCAAAGCGAATTACTGAGTTCCTATGTTTTACTAATTTAATCACGCCTAATTAAATATCGATTACTAATTTTAATTAAAGAGCCAATTCAAAGGTAATATTGGCTAATATCACAAAAAATAACGGCTTTATGCAAATGAGACCCAAAAGTTTCTCTGAAATACAACTTCAATATTAGCTCCTATAAGCCCCGCGACGCGCTAATTGAAAAGTAATCTCGGCAGCAAATGCGAAGCAAAACCCCGTTTCGGCAAAAAGTAGTGTTTGGCCGGACGTAAATTACTCAGAATTTTCTGTAAACGATTAAAGTTCAAGAAGTAATTCCAGATCTTTGTCAGCACTTATAAATCGGGAGCTTTTGTCGGTTTGATCTTAGGACGGTTAGTTCGCATTGTGTCTGGAGAGGGGCAGACTTATAAAAAGCAATTTATAAAGTCCTTTTCAATTGGGATAGCAAACAATTGTTCTACCAACAGAGGCACCCGGCGGGAACAATAAGATTTGCTTTTAAGGGGATGTCGTCTAAAATATATTTGTAATGATTATCTTTGATGGCTGTGTTGGTCGGCCATTCGCTTAATTAAATTATTCAAATTGAAAACTTAGGGAAATATTTAAACGTTTTTGGTAATAGGGTCGCTTTGATGAGTATAAACTGGTCAATATAACGTTGCGACGTCATATTGTTGACGATTGTCATCAATAACCCCACAACTCAATTAACAATGTAAATGCCTTTTACATTTATTTAGGTTTTATGGGTGTTTTATAATGGTCACCTCATAAGCCAGTGATTTATGCCAGATTTATTAAATGTCAAATGCTCTTTAAGATAATTTTGTCTTAGAGGAAGTTTTAAAAAGGTATTCGAGACGTTACATGAAAACTAAATTATCTTCTAGTTTTTACTTGTTTATGCCTTATCAAGGATCTGTCTTCAATAAAACTCTATATAGTCCGGTGATATTAGGAAAATGTTTCGAAAAGTTTTGGGACTAGCCAAAAATTAGTCTACCCCCTACAGAAAAAAATAGTGTTGATCACTCAAAACGGCGGTTTTGACTGTTGTTTAACTTTTTGTAAACAAAATGAATTTTGCAACTTAGTTTTTTGCCTATATCTTCGCTTCTAAAGGTCGTAGAAAACCGTTCGACCCGTCAATTTCTTCGTCATAAGCTCCCCTATAAGGTAGGTATACGCAAAGAACGAATCTTTGATTGTTAATATCATTAATGGCAAAGAACTGAAAAAAACGAATTTTTCGATCCTCGAACTTTGAAGTACTGTAGAAACAAATATAAAATCTGTATGTTAACATATTTTTACTCTTTATAAATGCACTTTGTCCCGTTGCAAAATATTAATATTTTTTTTTGCAATTAATTTATAAAAAAAAATTCAAACTGTCATATTAATAGATCAAATTAATATTTTACAATTCCGTTTCGGTAAATACATTGTATTTGACGTACATTTACATAATCAAAAAAAATATTGCAAAAAAATTTTAATTTGCGACTTTTTTACGTAAAAAATCAATTTTGCAACTTAAACAAATGTACATATCTCAGGTGGATTTTGCATAAAATTTATTGCAACCAACGGCATTTCAATTGTCATAAAAAAAACACGAATTAAAAAAAAAAATGTGTTCCGATGCTCTGGAGCCGAGACGTTTTTTGCGATTACGGCGAAATTTGAAAATACTTTTACTTGAAAATTTAACTGAATATTTCTCAGAGTAAGTGTTATCACTGACAATAAAATTATATAAAATAAAATATTTTTAAGAAAAAGCTTTTATTTGAAAAAACTCTACTAAAAAGTAAAAATAATTTTTTTAAAATTCATACACCTGGAAGCTTTGGGGCGGTCATATAGCGCTATAGCATAGTTACTTTGCTCAATTGACCGCCCCCAAAGCTTTTGGTGTCCAGGTGTATGAATTTTAAAAAAATGATTTTTACTTTTTAGTAGTTTTTTCACATAAAAGCTTTTTCTTAAACATATTTTTTTTATATAATTTTATTTTTCCTTTTTTAGTCTACTTATTTTACAGACAAACAGACAGACAAAACCTTTTCATTTGCCACCGCCATTCACCCCTTCCCTCTCCCGTCTTCTCACCCCTCTAACACTACTTCCCACTTCCCTCTTTCCCATCTCTTCCCACCCCTTTCCCACCTCCGATTCACATCACTTAATAGAAGTGTACATTTGTTTAAATTGCAAAATTGATTTTTTGTAAAATATCGCAAATAATTTTTTTTTCAATATTCTTTTTGATTATGTAAATGTACGTCAAATACATACATATTTACCGAAACAGAACTGTAAAATATTAGTTAGATCTTTTAATATAAGTTTTATTTGTTTTTTAAAATAAATTAATTGCAAAAAATTAATTAATATTTTGCTGGCCTATAAAACTAATATGCTTTGAGATCACTAAGTTTCCAGTCGAACCTTCATAAATAGAATGAAGCGGACAAAACCTGTAATAAATCAGTCTTAAGTATAGAAGGATTTAGTTTCCCACTGCCCAGACTATAGGTTTTAAAATAACACACCCACACATAGTTGACAACTCCCAAATCCAAAGCCAAGGCTATCCGAAAGGGGGTTACACATATGAAAAGGCGCAGCCCGATAAACAATTTAAAAGTAATTTGATCTTCAGGAGGTTTTAAGAAAGTTTTGTAAGGGTTATAAACTAGTCTTTTGCTTTATTGACGTTGTGATTCAGATCTTTTAGGCTTCAAGTATATTTGCTCTTATAAGGTATGTTTTAAAGCGTTCTGTAACACCTAATTATAAAGCTAATTTGCTGCTAGAATTATTTATATTTGTAATGGGTTTATCATATCTATAGAAAACTCTCCAAAAAACTAAATGGTTTTATTATCTTCTTAAATTCCATTAAGATTTAAACAGGCTTTAAATTATTCTTTATGGTTTAACAAGTATGCGGTAAATACATTTATAATAATAATAATAAAGCGTCTTTATTCATTCCCAGGAAAATATATATATAAAATTAATTGCATTTTTAAATAATGGAATGAATTGGCGAAGTATCATCAAAATGGGCGCTTTTAAGTTATTTTTAAAACTAGATCTGGTCCGTCGGACAGGCCACTTTTTTTTCGACGCGTCTCGATAACCATCGGGTATCATCAGGAAATTGTTAGAACTGTTTGAACAGGTCTCACACAATGATATATTACTATTTCAATAAGAAGAACACTACATCTCGATATTTATATAACTTTGTATTTTCCAGAGATTCGACGAGTTCATTTTCGCTTTCTTCTCACTGGAGATGACCATCAAGATGATCGCTATGGGTGTATATGGTCGTGGTTCGTATCTGGCGGACTCCTGGAATAGGCTGGATCTTTTTATAGTGATAGCAGGAGCTGTGGAGTATGGACTTCCAAATTTTAATAATCTTAATTTATCAGCCGTCAGGACAATTAGGGTACTTCGTCCCTTAAGGGCGATCAACAGGATACCAAGTAAGTAAAAAAAAGTTTGACTTATTACCTCATTTACTTTTAATTTTGTGAATTTTTCTTGCTCGTGAATTTATCTTTTCGTTAGTATATGATTTTCTACACGTTCCCGATGTTGTATTTATTGTGTGACGTTCACTTTTTTAATAATTTATTATCTAACTTTTATTGATTAATTATGACATTAATTAAAAACTCCTTAATGAGCCAAATAATTCCAAGACAAAGAAAATTACTTTACTATTACCTAGCTAGCTCAGAAAGGTAAAATAACTAGTAGTGCAAATAACTATAACTATGAAGATTTTAAATAAAACTCCATGATAATAATAAACCATATATTGACTTCAAAAACAAAAACAAATTTAATGAGCACGAAACATTTTATAGGTGCGGGCAAAATAACAGATATCGTTTTCATTTAAAACCATATAAACAACACAAATCATGGATTACTTCATGGCTAAAGTTACTAATAAAATATTACAAAAATTTAACAACGTAAATAGTTGGCCGGCCGACCGCAAACTAAATTAATTTACCTATATTTAATTAGCTTGTCGATAAAATACAGTCAACATAGACAAGAAATAAGCAATAAATCGTATCATTACTACAATAATTTTTAACAAAATGTATATACTGGCCTAACTGACCAGGTAAAGATTAGAGGAAACAATAGTTCCATTTCTTACTTAATGATCATCATAGAATTTTAAATGCTTGAAAGCAAATGTTAATTATAATTTCTTTCTATCGAAAGTCAAGTTAAACACGAAACACACATTTTAATTTAAGTTGCACTAGTGTAAACAGCTCTCAGAAATTTACGTGGTTGTTGATAAAGGTCGGTGAAAGAAAAGTTTCAATGTACTTACATTCGACATCCAGTAAAACTAACACTACACCTAATGGCTAATTACAGCAGGAAACCCTCTTTAAAAGCAGTTGAAACTTGTTTAAAAAAAAACTCACCAAATAAAACTTTACTAACAAATTCTTTAGTAAACCTCCTTAGATTCTATTCTTCTTTTCTTTACTTCAGTACTCGGGAATCTCAATATGAAGGCCGGCATAAGCCGTTCTTATTTACTATTTATATGGGTTGGCAAGGAGTGACAATATGGCGTAGCGCAACAATTGAAATCCACCAATCATTTGCCTAGTTTTAAAATGCTACCTTATATGAAAGTAGGAGTCGCTCTATTGCATAGCATCATCCTCACATAGCGGGTAAAATTAAGAAAGCCAAAAGTTCGACTGCAGGGCCAGCATTAGGCGTTTCAAGGTTTCATAAATACTAAAAATGTCAGCAACAAAATATTAATCGGTACCAATTAACTATAATTATGTTTAAAGAGCCTGATAAAATGGACCGTTACAATCGAACTCTTCTCGAATACCTAAACAGAGTTTGCATTTGGTCGGTACATTCCTAAAACTGTAAATATCGACAGTAGAAAAAAAATTGCCACATCAATTCTAACTGCAGTTGTTTAAGGTCTTTTTTGCTACCAATCATTCGCTATTTACAAATTTCAAGTCTTTAAATCTTCATTATTTTTCGAGAAATGGCCCGGGGACTTTCAGCTAAAACTCCCTGTGGATAAGTGTTACATCAGTGAAAAAGTAATTTTTCGCTTCGTTAGATGACATAACATTTAAAAACATCTGATTACCGTATTTTTATTATCGAAAAAAATAACCTAACATTTTCCTGTATAAGATTAATATTAATAATGTTACCCACTCTGCTAGCTCTGCTCAGTACAACAGTGCATTCAGTATTTTCAAAAATTTCTTGTATATATATGAAACCAGAAGTGCTCAAAAGCTTGCCTGCAAATGGTTCGTTTTACCTTAAAACGGATCATGATAATTACTTAAAGCTTTTATGTAATTATCATCCTAATAGACACGAAGAGAATTAAATAGTGAAAAAATATAGGGCGTTTTTATTTAAACTAACGAAGGGAAACACTCCGTATAATTTTAAATATCTTTGGACTATGGAGAATTGAAAATAAAAATAATACCCTTCAAAAACAGCCGTTATCAAATTCAGAACTTAGGTGCGCCCTGTATACGTGGAAGGCATAGGTTACATATTTTAACATTTCATGGTAACGATAAAAACAGTAAAGCACTAAGTGGCTACACGGGTTACTCGTTTAACTTTTTGTTATGAGACTAAAGAAAATAAAAGGCAGTAAAAACTTACGAAAGTTTTGCTCCCAACTACTAAAAATGATAAATTATGTGAGACGACGATTCGCTGAGACAAGATGAGTTTGTAAAATATAAAATCGATTCGCCGCTTGTAGTGAGGTCCAGTTTCTTATTACATTCAATGCAATATTCACACAGCAAGGGTGGATGTAAATGAAAAAACCAGAAACTCAAAGTAAAAACTCAACAGTGACATTGGCGTTGAAGGTTTCAGGATGAGTATTTGGCAGACACTTATATAAAATAAATAGTAAACAAAAGTAAAAGTTATTAGTGTTGCATAAGAAGTGCATTTTTGTAGTTAAATAAAAAAAATAATAAAAAATAGTTATTAATTATACAAGTGGATTAACAAGCCTTTTGTGTATAAAAAAAAAGAATGAAATAAGTTAAATAACGAAAAATAACACCACACCCGCACAGTGTACAATGAAGTATCTTAAACCGTTGAGTGATAAGTCCTACCACTCACCGCTTAAACTGAATATAACCACATAACTCATAGAACCAGTGGAGTGGTGTGACATCATCCACGCCGTCGGCCGTTTCAAATATGTTACGAATATAAATCAAATATTACGGTTAATGTTAAAGCTAGCGGCCTAATTTCTTCACTATGTACTTGAAGGGTTAAAACTTACGAAAAATACAAAAATAAATTATAAAGTAAATATCACTAAAGGACCCCATTGTATCTCCGTGTATAATGTCCTTCCTGATGAGATTCGTAATATTTCGCAGTACATGATATTAAAAGAAAAAGTAAAAGCATATTTGGCTGTCAATTGTTTTTATAGCATAAATGAGTTTTTATGTAAAAAATAATTTTATCTTTAATATTCTTACTCATATACAGTTTGTCCCAGGATAGATGTAACAAGAGGTGTAATGAACCAAAAATTTTGGAATTTTGGAATGGCATTTGGGGATTTAGTCCTGCTTGTTGTAAAACTAAAGTATACCAAAAATGACTTGATTTGGTGTTCTACAGGGTGTTTTATAAGCAAAGTTGTAAAAATCACCACTAATAAAGTACCTTTATTTTTCAAAACATGAAAAAATTCCACTAAGAAAAGTTATTTATAATGCAATTTTATACTCCTATACCAAATTTCAGGAATATAAAATTATTTTTTTGAAACTTCCCATTTTTTCAATAAATTAGTATTTTATTTTGAAACCATTCAATTAAAACTGCATAGAAATTATTTTTTGTGAATTAATATTTAAAGTTATGTAGAAGCTAAAAGTAGGCTATGAGAAAAGCCGTGGATACACATTTATCATTTATTATTGACATATCTGTCAAACGTAGTCAATATTATCCTTAATTTCTGTTTCAAATTAACGAACCAAGCATAAAAAATTAAGTGAAAATGGTACTCACAGTGCGTGAAAAAATTTATATTGTGCAATGCTACGAAATTGGCGGTGAAAACTCGGTAAGAGAAGTGGTAAGCCAATTTAATTTGAAATTTCCAAACACTGCTTTGTCACGTACTCAGGCTATGAGAATAATTAAAAAGTTTCTGGCTACTGGTAGTGTTCTTAACATGAAAAAAAAATAAAAGCATATGATGAAGACAATGTTGGGGCTATTATAGCTCATGCCTCTGTTATAGAAAATCCTAGGATGCCACTAAGAGATAGATCAGCTCTTATTAATATTAGCAAGTCTGAACTCCAAAGAATTTACAAGGCAAAGAAAATCAGGGCATATAAAGCAAATTATAAACATACGCTTGAAGAGGGAGATGACGGCCGTAGGTTGGATTTTTGTTTGACCATTGGAGAAAAAATCATGGAAGAGAGATTTTTTCATCATTTCATAATTTTCTCAGATGAATCCACATTCACAACCAATGGTGTTGTTTCATCTCAGAATTGTCGGTTTTGGGCTTCTGAAAATCCAAATTTTAGAATTCATTGTAGAAGACAATATTATAAAAAAGTGAATGTATGGTGTGCCTTTCTTATCACGTTGGAGCTATTGGACCTTATTTCATTGAGGGAAGGTTAAACCTGCACACTTATTTACAGCTTCTTGAAAGATTTTCTGAAGAACATTTAAATATTTTAAGAGATATGCCTTTAGTTCATTTTCAACATGATGGTTGCCCTGGCCACTCCACAGAAATGGTTAATCGGTGGTTGAATTTAAATTTTGGAGAAAATTGGATTGCCAGGAATGGACTGATCAAGTGGCCGGCGAGATCCCCAGACCTATCAATATTGGATTTCTTTTTATGGGGTCGCCTCAAGCAGTTGGTTTACGCTGAACCACTTCCTAACGATGTAGCAGTATTGAAGCAGAGACTTATAAATGCCGTAAACTCCATACCGTTAGATCATATTCGAAACAGTTTTAAGGACTTCGGGCGAAGGATCTAAATGTGTGTGGATGTGGGTGGTAGCTAGGTCGAATAATAAAAAAATTGTAAACATTGTTTTGTATCGGTCAATAATTAATTTGTTTGTGAATCTGTTATGTTTTTGATATTTATTACTTGTTATAATTTTTAAACCTCATCAATCTTCTGTTAGTAATTGTTTCTTGTTTTACAATTAGTTCGATTAACATTATACCTTCTTACATCTCATATATTCAATTTTTTATTTACCAATAGCCTACTCTTTGAGATAATTAACATTTGCTCCTACACAACTTTAAATATGAATTTAACTCTCAATTTGCAAAAAATGGGAAGTTTCAAAAAAATAATTTTATATTCATGAAATTTGGTACAGAGGTATAAAATTGCATTCTAAATAACTTTTTTTAGTGTAATTTTTTCATATTTTGAAAAATAAAGGTACTTTATTAGTGGTGATTTTTACAACTTTGCTTATAAAACACCCTGTAGAACACCAAATCAAGTCATTTTTGGTGTACTTTAGTTTTACAACAAGCAGGACTCAATTCCCAAATACCATTCCAAAATTCCAAAATTTTTGGTCCATTACAATTCTTGTCTCATTTATCCTGGGACACACTGTATACGTGTATATGCACGTATATATCTGTAGTATAAACTTTGATTTGTATTTTCTTTATTGACCTTGTATTTTGATTTGCCATAATATGTACATATTTGTATATAATTTTTATTAATAAATTATTATCTCTCCACGCGTTGAGTACAGCATTCGATTGTAGTGTTCATGTGTTGTGGTGCTTGTGGAAGCCACTTCGCGTCGGATATTAAACGCACAAAAAAATGTTAAGTGTCACGCGAGCTTAACAGACATGTACTAATAGAAAATCTATACTATTTACCGGCAAATCCAGGAGATTTATTGCCAGGAAGCCAATTTCCCGTAACAAATAAAGCAATAAGAGATGGTGTCCAGGAAATGCTCCTATAGTTTTTTAAGGATTAGGTTTTATTTCCTTCCTCACGCAGTGAGTAAACGACATGGCTCGGACTCTTTAAGAATGGATAAGGTGTATTAAGCTTTCGTGAAAGCCCAATAAAAAAGGAAATGTGAAAGAGCGCCGTGCTGAAAGGGAGAACAGAGTTGAGTTTGTTGGTGTGGGGGAATATTTTTTTTAGTCACAGAGTACAGACGCCTCAATATAGGTTCGTGAATTAATAATAATAATAATAATGATAATAACTTTGCCTGTGAAGTAGTTTCCACAAACACCAAAACACTTCAATACTGGAACTAGATTATATTTTCATCTTGTTCCGTCGAAGGGTTGGGGGTAAATTAGGGTAAATTTGGGATAAATGGGTAAATCAAGCAGGTAAGAGTCCATAAAATTGGTATTTAGTATATACAAGACAAGCTAAGGTCTCAAAAAAATTTTTGGCATTAGCCACCCCCCTTACCACCCCTACCCCCTTATTAAAGGGATGAAAAAAAATGTGATTTAGTGTATGTATAAGAACCAGAAACCTCAAAATATTTTTTATTTCATCCACCCCCACTACCACCCCTCCTATCACATCCCCACCCCACTACCGATGTGGGGTATCGTTCTATGGGTTTTCGGGGTTTCAAATATTATATTATTAAAGTTCCATAAACAATTATTTCTACATACAAAATTGTTTCGTTGTGAGTGACTAAGAATCTGGATGTGGACGTAGTGATTCCTTGGGCAGCGGTTTTTTAAATTTTAAGTGCAAGCAAATACTTAACGTTAATGTATGTATACATAAATGCCTATATAAATACATCAATAAGTGAAAGGTTCCAAATGGAGAGGGAAGTTTTATATAAAACCTTTAAAATTTTTTTTAATAATCCTGTCGTTAAACAGTACATCGATAAATAGCTGGAGTGAGTGATCGAAGCTCACCCCACATTCCGCGTGACATCTTCGAATTCATGGAATATCGAGCAACACGTATTTTAGTTCGGCGGATGAATTTAACAATTTTAGGGTAGGAATATCTCCGTCAAATATTTCAGCGAATAGTTCGCCCATAAATTTCCATTTCGGCCCTTTCGCGATATCATTAGCAAACACGCCGTGCCCTGGGAGGTAAACCATGACCGAGTCTGTTTACTTTGCAAATAATCAAGTTTGATGAGGAGGAATAAATTACAAGGACCATTCAGTTCACGTTGTATTAATAATACGCCAAATTGTTGGAATTAATTGAAATATAATCAGTTCAAGGAGTGGTGGGGGATTCCCCGAGATCACAGGTTTGTAGACAGACAGTTTAACAGGGCTTAATCGAGTTGCTTTCGCCGGATGACTACGAGATCATGTATAGGATGAGTCAGTATTGTGTGTATCAATATTTCCTCAACCGCACAGTGTGAAATTAACAGTTAAAAAAAATTGTATCATGTTTTTTAAATTTAGGGGTAGTTATTCTTCCTATACATATTTACGCTCAACTAAGGGTGGTGCAACGCTTTTTATGCCTAATGCAAAAAAAACACTCACATGCGTACGGCAGCTAGTTTGTTTCGGAGAGCAAAAAGAGGAGTGAATAATAGAGTAAACACAGACAAACAATAGAGGGCGCCACTTTGCCAATAGTTAATTTAGAAATGAAATTCTGTCAGCCAAGAAACAAAATTTTAGCTGGCATATAACATGCGATGGAAAGTACTGAAATTTTAACTAGTATCGTTTTAACCATAGTACGAAATTATTCATTATGAAGTCTAAGTAAAGTTTGGATGAGTATCAAGAAATGAGAGCACTTAGACATGGACAACATTTATTTAAAATTACCCAAATTGTATGTACAAAAAAAAATAACATTTAAGATTAATTACACTGGTGATTTGAATTAAAATTTCAATCAAAGTACTCTAGGTTATCTTGCTAGCATATGAATTTAAGTATGTGACAGGGTGCTTACCCTTCTCGCTAAAAAATTTACTATTGAAAAGTCTTTACTCAAAGAGCTATTTATGTGAGGTTAAAAGTTGATAACAGAACTAGGCTATCTTGTCCTACTAAAATAGCGCAATGCCTAATTACCATGGTACCATGTTTAACTTTTACAGCGACATGCTTACAGAGATTCATTTGAGTACACTTGAAATCGAACTGAAGGTTCACAACTTATGACTCAATAAATGATCTAATATCGTAAAATAATTTAATTTAATTATTGTCACAAAAAACTTACTAAACTGGTGGCTTAAAGCCATTGAAAATTAAGAAAGAGAAAACCTTGTAAATTCCGGCAGTCCGACGAGATTCTGAGTCGTCCTCCTTGATACCTAGAGCACATCTCCCAGCGCTTCAGTGTCTCGGTGCGACGTCTCCCCACAAGATTCCAGTAAACAGCTGCTACTCCAGCATTAATATGAATAAATTTCATCACAGTGAGTGACAGGATGGCGCGGACCAAGTCCAATTAAACAGGCCAGCATGAGGCGCTTCCAAGAGGATCAACATAACCAATAATAAAACCACGTGTTTTTTCCAGAACATTACCAGAACAAATCACTGGATCCAAACATTCCAAACACTCTCCATAGAGAGCATTACCCAACAAAAAAAAACCGCCAACTTGAAGGTTCAGCTAAACACAGCTTTCTGAACACTCTGAACATTCGTGGCAAGAGTAGTACGAGAGGACACTCTAGGACATCATCCACAAATCCATGAAAATATCACTTTAGCTACGATGCCACCAAAACTCCTCCAAAAGAAGAGCGTGTCCCCAAGGCTTCGCTGTTTTCGCAAGAAGGATGTCTTTCGACCGTTCCCCCAGCGTTACCAACATAAAACTAGTTACGAAAAAGTTCTCTACTCCCTCGAACAATAAAACGTGTTAGACCTAATTTTAAGAACATAAGAGGAGTAAATTCCATAGACTGAAACCATCTAAACCCTATTAAATAAATAAATAAACTTAATTCAGTTATACACCTTTAAAATGGCATCAAAAATTACCGGACCAAAAGTTTTACAGTATGCAACACATCGTACCGTCAAGATGCAAGTTGGTTACCTACCTGTAACCCGTAACTTGATCCCTGAAAGTAAATAGTGAAGCTGTTTAGGCAGCACTAAATCAATTTTAAATACTAAATTACTAGAAATTAGCACTTTAAAATGCTACAGTGGTTTCAACCCTTCGTAGGGTGAAATTCTGTTTCTAAAGTTTTTGTAAGCTCACTCATCCAAAATCATAAAATAATTCTGAAAACCCGTTCTGTAACTTATTTTTCAAGTTAATTTTTATTTAAGGGTAGTTACACCCTAAGGAGGTGAATACATTTTTTTTTCAGTGAAAATGCGTCAAGATTTCATCCGTTAATTGGTTTAAGGGCAAAAAGTTAAAAAAAATGTATCATGTAATTTTTATTTTTTTTTATTTGGGGTTAGTTTTTATCGCTTTAACCCTTATATTAAAATTTTGCTAAATTATAATCAAACCTAATGGATTCTCAAATTACTAGTAAAGAAATATGCCTTTGTGATAATTTAAGGCTCGCAGTAAGAATATTGCGAAAACAGGTGTTTAAAATGATGCGCACATTTCCAGGCTATTTGACCCCAAAATTCGTAATCAGCGACCCAAAAAACATTCATATAAGCCATAAAAATCCGTTTAAAAAACGCTTAGAGTACACAAATTATAAAAATTTTAAATTTTTTATAATTTTCGCGGGGTTTTGGCAGCTGACAGTTGGCACATAATATCTTAATTGAAAAAGCCGCAGTTATCTGATAACAAGCCAGCTTTCACAAACATTTTGCACCTAGTTTCATCCAAATTGATCAAAAATTGGAGTGGAATTTTGAAAATGAAAACTCAATAATTTCACACTGTTGAAAAGATAGATGAAGATGATTAGATGAAAATTGTGAGAGATAAGAGAGGCATTGCTTGATTTACCCGCATACGGTAGACATAGCTGCCACGTCAATGCTGGGTTGGAGTGAGGTCATGCTTGTTGCCAGCAACGGGAGCCACATGGCACATGATGAAGGAATATAGGAAAGCGTTTCCGCATTACATCGTGACTTGGACTGTTTATGCTCCTCTTTTCGTGATTGTTTTACAAGGCGTCATTTAATTGTAGGTAAGGTAGAAGCTTGAAATTTGGTTTACAGATATTGCTCATTGAGGTTCATATTTTCCATGAAAAGATAATTGAATACCACTTCCGGTTTTTCCGGAAGTCAAGAATTTTAAATGGAATCCTGTATATATTTTTTATATAATTGGATAGAGATTAGAATTTCAACTGCATATTACATGTTGCCTATTTTTTTCAAAATGGCGGCGAAGGAGGTATTTTTCCTAAATGTAATATGGTGGCAGTCTGGCGTTATTAATGAAACTGATGACAAACGACTTGTTAAGATAACAAACAAAATGTGTTTTCTTAATAGTTTTCAAACAAATTTGCCAAACTTTTAATTTGTCACAAAATGGGATCCATTTTAGATATTGTTTAAAATGTCAATATTTTTCATCAATTTTCTCGAAAATTTTGGTCACAGCTGTTACTTCTTTCGTTTGATTTATGTACGAAACCAACATTTCTTATAAATAACTAAATATGTGTCGAAATGTATATCATTTACCATTTTTTAGACACATGCCAGTCACTTTTATGTTTATAACTAAACCTGTTTTAAACTCACTATCACCTAAAAATGTTTCTTGCGTATCTGGTAGATATCAAGAGGCATATTTTAAAATTGTTTAAAAATCCACATGCTGTTTCACACTGGTGGTAAACCAATATTTTTTAACCGATTTCGGAAAATTAAAAAAATTAGGAGTTTTTCAATCCAACCCGGATGTAGTTTTTTTTTAATAATTTATGATGAATTATTACTTATAGATTGGATTAAGCGCTGTAAATGCATTATTTTTCGGAAAAAGTCAAATAAACACAAAAATAATGTATGCCTGGATAGAGGATTAGGATAAAATAAATATATAAAAAATGTTGGGTGTTCCATTTAAATCCTAGTATTAGCTTGCCACCACTCTGTGAAACACACTGTAGATTTTAAAACATTTTTAGAGTATGTCACTCCTGATCTCTGAGAATTTTTATATGGGACATTTTTGCATATTTCAAACGGTTGAGGAGATATTGACCATTCTCACATTATTCACTCACCCTGTATATAAAACATACATACAGGTCGAAATAAAAACCTCTATTTTTTTTAGAATTTTTAAAAGTGTAACACAGTATTCACAAATTTGAATAACTAGAAAGAACAAACAATCAAAATCAATTTTTTCCCAATCAACAAATTGCATATAAAACTCTGGATTAAAAAAAATATAGAATCCCTGGCTCCCCAATATGAAATGGTTTAATTATTTTTCAAGCACTCCATTTACGACTTCCGGTTGTAAATATATAAATATAATAACACAGATTTTATTGCATTTGGAGAACTGCCAAAATTAACAAATTGTTTTAATGCATGTGTTAAGACTATAAAAAAAGTAAAGTATACAATTAAAATATGCTCCTTTCTTGTTAGTTTCGTCATGGGAAATTAGAGCTGAGCATCGCTTTCAATCAAGGCTGTTAAAAGATTTTCAAGCGGTATAAACGCTTGCTGCTATTTCACTAAGCGTAACATAGCGACAATAAATAATTGTCACTTTCGAACTTGTTCTGTATTTGTTACCTTTTTCAGTTGACAGAAGAACTTACAAATTAATTCGTATAATAGGTTTAAAAAAAGCAATACTTGCAAATAAGCCACAATTTAAGTAGAACATTGACTGTGAAATCGAATAAAAAAGTTTACAGGAGCAAGGTACCTGCAGCGAGTTCCAAAAAAGTGGTGGTGGCCAAAATAATGTTTTCTTGCAAGTATTTCCATAAATAATCGTGCGCCTAATAGGTAACGGCGACAAATGGCGTGTTGCTGAAAAACGTGCACTACAGCAAAGGGAAGCAAGCTAGAAAATTTATGGATCACAAAACGTCTGTCAAGACGTTGAAGAAGGATAAATGTTTTAGGAGTAGAAACGCCTGAAAAAAAGCTTGATGTTTTAAGTCATTATACAGGGTGTAATCAGTTTCATGCCATTAAAAAAAACTGGTAATGGGGACCGACTAGATAAACAAAAAACCTTTATGACTTTTTCCTCTAGGGGCACTTTGAAAAAAACTGATCTAGGTCAACAATTTGAATATTAGGGTAGGAAACATTTGAGAACCACTGCCTTTCTGGGTCAATGGACGTGTAGTTAGTTCCCTTTAAATTGTCATAAAAAAGTGCAAAGATTACCGACCGACTCGTTCTCGCCGGCACGCGGCGGCCCGCGGTTTCAAAGCAAAGAAGGGCGGCACCTTTGATAAGCGCCTCAACGGAACCAATTATAAAAATGTAAATAATTCGTTATCTCTTTTTGCAGAATTGCAAGCAAATGGGGGGCGTAGAGATTTAAACACAGCATTTCTTTACATGTGTTTTTTTAATTTAGAACAAAATACTGGAGCTTTTATTGTTGTTTATAATTTTTCAGGTTTAAATGTGATTTATTAACATTTGTAACCTAAATGAGTGTTCTGGGTTAAAAACTTAAAAGACGAGAAATTATTGCTTGACATTGGGGAATCTGAGATACGATAACAGAAAACAATTATGTGTATTTTAAGTTAAAGCCACTTTACATTAATGCAATATTGCAGGTGGCATGCAAATTTTTATTGCGCGCATGCGTACATCGAGCTATTTCGATTAGCTGATGGCAATATTTTTCATTGCATTGAATTAGCGCGTGTTCTAATTTGATTGCATGGCAGATGCAATGTAGTTACTTTCTTTGGGAATATTTGGGTTGCCAACAGAATATTGCAGTAGTGTAAAGTACTTTCAAGATGCAAAAATTATCAGGCAAAGTTTTGCATGCCATCCTTTTCATTGCATTACATAAATGTAAAGCCGTTTTTAGGAAAAAATCTGATTTATTTAACAAATTGCCGATCAGGTATAGAAAACTAAAATACACGAAATAAATCTAGAACTCACCAATACATTTGTTGATTTACCTAAATTTTTCGAAATGGCTTCCGTCTGCATCAATACACTTTTCAACACGTCGAACTAAGGACGTACGCACTCCGTTCAACACATTTGGTAAATTAGGTTCCTATGCACGTTAAAATACCACACTAAACTATCAACTAACATTGTCAATAAAGAAAATAAAAATAAAAACTTGGTCCAAAATCCAAAAAGCAACACAAAAAGAACGAACAAGTAGTGTTTGCACGTAATCAAGAACTTAACGACTTGAACGGTAAGTCAATAAAATAAATCTTAACTGTAAATACGTGGCCCAAAATTCAAAAAGAACAAAAACTGTAACACAGATAGTAATCAGGGGAGTAATTCCAGGGTTCAATAAAAGTCAGATAGGATGTTTTCAATTTAACAAGGTTTATTCAACATACACATAAATACTTTGAGAAGGTAACTTCAACTCAGCAAAGTATATTAAATGAGATAGTATTAGTATACAAACACAATCCTCGTTAATATTAGTCTAAGGTATTAAACAACAACGTTATATCTAACCTGATATGAATGATAAATTATACAAACGCAAAAAGGGGGTGTTGACAATTTTGACTTTGATTGAACCTAGAAACCTTCACTATTGCCAATCGTCGAACGTATGAAGTTTGCAAATCGAAAACGTTCGAAATAAAAGAATAAAATAAGCGAGGTGAGGAAGACTGCCAAAACACAGATCTGGATCGCCCTACATGGGCATCCAGAGAGGATTGGCAGGTAGCAAAGACGGTGATAAATGTGGACAAAGTAAAATGGGCAATAAATTCATTCGAACCATTTAAATCGCCGGGACCAGATGGCATTTATCCGATAATGCTGCAAAAGGGACCGGATCTCCTATTACACAGGCTATGTATGATATTCAGGAGCAGTCTAGCTCTTGGATACATACCAAAGGCCTGGAGATTAATTAGAGTGATATTCGTACCGAAACCTGGGAAGGAACAGGAAAGGGCGAAATCTCTGAGACCGATAAGTCTTATGTCTTTTGCACTAAAGACTTTAGAAAAACTACTGGATAAGCATATTCGGGATGATGTACTGGTAAACCAACCCTTACATCAAGATCAATACGCCTATAGAGCCGGTATGTCAACAGAAACAGCATTACATCAGCTAGTGAATAAAGCTGAATATGCTCTAGAAAACAAAGAGGTACTATTATGTGCCTTCTTGGACATTGAGGGAGCGTTTGACAACACATCCCTACAATCTATCAGGAAAGCAACGAGGAGAAAAGGGATCGATGCGACCAGCTGCAGGTGGATAGACTGCATGCTTAGAGGAAGGCTGATATACACATCCATAATGGGGGAAACGCTGGTAGCTCGAGTTGGCAGGGGGTGTCCGCAGGGAGGTGTTCTATCGCCTCTTCTGTGGAACCTGGTCATGGACGAGCTGCTAACGCGACTGGACATAGATGGACATAAAACACTAGGCTATGCAGATGACTTAGTCATTCTAGCACAAGGTAAATTTAACAACACAATAAGGGAACGTTTGCAACAGGCCCTAAATGTTGTAACGAAATGGACAGATGAAGAGGGACTAAATATTAGTCCCTCAAAGTCAACCATAATGGCATTCACCAGAAGAAGGAAATTAGAGGGGCTGGGACCACTAAAACTTCGAGGTGATCTAATACAACTATCGGGCGAGGTAAAATACCTGGGAGTAATACTAGATCCCAAACTTACCTGGAACCAACAGTTAAACAGAACCAAAAAAAGGGCAGAAACCACACTCATGCTGGCCAGGCGCACCCATGGGAAAACATGGGGACTAAGGCCAAGCATGATGTACTGGAGATATATCATGGTGGTTAGATCCATGATCACATATGCATCCTTGGTATGGTGGCCAAAGATGTTGCAGCGCACTGCTGCCGCTGAACTAAGCAAGATACAAAGACTTGCCTGTCTGGCGGTAACAGGAGCGATGAAAACCACACCAACAGCAGCCATGGAGGTCCTTCTGGACCTCCCCCCTCTCCATCTGATGGTAATGGGGGAGGGGGCGATGGGACACTTCAGGCTGCAATGCAAACCCAGCGACAAATACGCCGCGCTAGGACACAATCGAATTAGGAACCTTGTGGGAGTGACAACATCTCTGATGAGGACAGACCACATGATCCCTAAATATACCTTCAACAGAAACTTCGAAATAAAAATAGAAGATCGAAGTGTATGGTCATTAACCGGTAACAGCACCAGACCGCGGGACTTGGTCTGGTATACAGACGGATCAAGGACCGCGAAAGGCACTGGTGCCGGCATATATAGCGACATGAGGAACTCTCAGTTCAGCACATCGCTAGGAAAATACACTTCTGTCTTTCAGGCAGAAGTATACGCAATACTAGATTGCGCAAAAGAAAACAACAGGAGAGCCTATAAAAATAGGCAGATCAGTATTCTAACAGACAGCCAGGCAGCCTTAGGGGCTCTGTCAAACCCCAAAGTGACGTCCAAGCTGGTATGGGAATGCCAAGAAGAACTAAGAGCCCTAGCGGACCACAACAAGGTAACCCTTCAGTGGGTGCCGGGACACGTAGGAATCGATGGCAATGAAAAAGCTGACGAGCTAGCGAGAAAGGGATCGTCAGCTCCATATATTGGCCCAGAACCGGCCCTGGGAGTGCCTAAAACCACAGTACGGGGCCAAATGAGGGACTGGATCAAGAACCAACACAAAGAATACTGGGACAAAATAACCGGACAACAACATGGTAAAACCTTTATTAAGGAACCATCCAGAAGGAAGACCGAAGAACTGCTGTCATTAAGCAGGAATCAGCTCCGCATAATTACTGGCTTCCTAACAGGGCACTGCGCCCTGAAAGGACACCTTCACAAAATGGGATTATACAACGGGGACCTAAAATGCAGACAATGCAATAGGGCAACGGAGACATCCTACCACATCCTGTGCGACTGTGAGGCTTTGGATCACAGAAGACAGGCAATATATGGACAACCAAGACTGAGTCCAGAAGAATATGAAGCCAAACCAGCGATGGGGTTGTACAAACTAGTGCAAGGGACCAGAGTGCTGGATTGGTTATCATAATACTAAGGGGAGAAAATCACAATAAGCCCAAGAGGCTGCAGTGATTCCGGAAACGTAAGTTAGACGGCTCCCGAACAAAAAAAAAAAGCGAGGTGAGAATCGATACCTCAACTGAAATCTCGTTTGACTGTTAACTTTGGCGTTTAGAAATATCACCTTAGAAACCGTTTAATCTGACTTATGTCGCTTTGATAATCGACCCACAGCTGTCGCTACAACAATTAACAATCTAATGCGTCATTCTGACAATTAATAAACATCTGTTATATCGATAACCAAATTCTTTGACATACGTCGATTTGATATTCAGTTGACCGTTGGTCACTTTGGTACGCGGCGTTAGGCAATATCATTAAATTCGCAACTTCTTTTCGACAAATACTGATGCTTAACGTAGGAACGACTCTTGCATAGGTTAGCGGCGGTCTCATCATCTAACTCAAAGTGATTATCGAGTATATGATAGCGGCAGATTTACTAGCTGAGACGGACAAGACGCAGATGTTGTATCAAGAACTCTCACCCACCGACAAGTGTTATTCGTACGCCGTGACAACTATATTTGAGGTTAGAATGTTGTGAACTTTCTAATATTCTCTCCGGTATGAGAATGAATTTCTGAGCTCCTGCATCGGCTTTTATAGTGGAAGGTTGCTAGGTCTGTGATGTTTACGTCGTTGTTACAGTTAAATTAGAACGATCTGTTCATTATGATAAACCCATTTCACTCTCGTTAGTTTGTACTATTACATTTAAGAGTGAAAATAAATGCACCGTTACAAAACAACGAACGGGTTCGACGTGTGTACTTAACGAAGTGCTCACAGAAACTAAAATATTGCACAAGAGGGAGTATAGTTTTCTTCAGATCTACTAAGCACTCAGAAAATGCCGACGTCTTTCACCTTTACCGCACCGTTAAAGACCTTACCTTACCTCCTTTTAAAAAGCCATAAAAAAGTGTGATTATCAACTTGTATCCTCGCTTACGCGCGGTCTCTAACAAAGGAGCGCGACACTTTGAAAAAGCCGTATTAGCGTATTTGATGGTTAGAGGCACCGACATACGCGAAGATAAAAGCCTATCCCAACATTCCAGCAGTTCTCAAACAATATTGAACATTTTCGATTTTTTTTTCTAAAACTGGGTTTTAGACCATGTTATATAAGGTTTTTTTTGTTCGTTTAGTCGTTCCCCACCACCAGTTTTTTTAAATGACATGAAACTGATTACACCCTGTATTAAATTTCCGGTCAGTAAGTCTACGCTTAAACGAGATTATGCTTGATAATCCACCGCTAACTGTAATACCATTCAAGTTTGTTGTGGTTAATTGGGTACAAAAAAATAATTAGCACTAAAGCTTAAATACATCATTTATGAATGGCCAAAAACAGGCACACGAATGTTTCGGTTATTCGTATGATTTGGTAGGCTTTAAAAGATCGTTAAATGAAGGAAAAGAGCGCTTTTTGTTGCGGAAAGATAATTACGCAGGAGATTGCCTTTTTATCCTCCATGAAGTTAATTGAAATATAATGTTTTCACTTTTACTGTGGGTTTAAGGATATTATTTTGGGATTTTGGATGTCTCGTGGAATGTGTTGGACCGGATCATCCTGTCTGGACAGTTTAGAATAATTTTTAGTTATTGCCACACATGCAGAAATAATTTTTGAAAGTAAATTATTCCCAAGACGTGGTTCGAATTTCAGTATGAACTGTAGGCCCCGTTTCTTTTATTCAGACGAATCTAGATCTCCTAGGCTTACGAGGGTCATTAGTGCGACCTGGAATGCAATTAAAAACATTTTCAAACAAACACTGCGTTGCATAGGCAACATGTACTGAAGTATATATAGGATTACTTTTAACATAGAACCCACCACGACCTGGAATTGAACCCGCTACCCCTGATCGTGAGACAATATAATCGAGAGTAATAGGTTTGATTCCAGGACGTAATGCAATATTGCAAATTAAGGTGGTTGATATTATTTATAGAAGTAAAAATAATCACAGTGTGAACAAGGTCAAATTTAACTTTTCTTTAGTTGATATGAGAGTATCACAAGGGTCAGTTCTGGGCCCTGTTTTATTTATATTTTATGTGTGTCTATTAGTTAAAACTGCTTTCGCTATGCATACTGACGATTTCTCTTTAAAAGGTTAAAATAAAGCGATTAACAATTTGCCTCTTGACCAACAAAAGAATTTTAGAAAGTGTTTATAGTTGGTTTGATTAGCACTTTCGATGCAAATAGAACTTCAGTAATTAGATTCCACAATAAAGACTGTGGTACTGTAAGGATTTATTGTATCATTGAAAATGTTAATGTTTGTTTTTTAGAAATTCTTATCGATGATATCCCAATTGGATATAGCTCATTGTAATTTTTTTGCTTCCATTCGAGTTCACCATTTTACTTCCACATCCAGTGGAAGTATGGTAACGACAAAAAAATTTTGGAAAATTTTTATTGTTCAAATAGGCTTAGAATGTCATGAAACGTCGAGATTTTAAGTTTGAGCGAAAATAAATTTCTGTCTGTCTGTCTGTCGGTCTGTAACTTTTTTGTGCGCACGTTTACTTTGGAACCGTTTAAGATATTGGGGGTAAACAGGTAAATCAAGCAGGTAAGAGTCCATAAAATTGGTATTTAGTGTATACAAGAGAAGCTAAGGTTTCAAAAAAATTGTTGGCATTAGCCACCCCCATTACCACCCTTACCATTAATAAAGGGGATGAAAAAAAAATTGTGATTTAGTGTGTGTACAAGAATCAAAAGTCTCAAAATATTTTTTTACTTTATCCACCCCCACTACCAACCCTCTGCCACCACCTCCACCCCCACTACCGATGTGGTATATCGTTTTAAAGGTTTTTGGGGTAGACGATTTCAAATATTATGTTGTTAATGTTACCTCGAGTAGTATGGATACGCAGTGGCTTTCCTCGACTACTATGGATGAGCAGTAGGTTTCCCCAAGTATTATGGATGCTACGTGGCTTTCCTCGAGTATTTTGGATGCGCAGTGACTTTTTTCGAGTATTATAGATCGCAGTAGGTTACCTCAAGTAGTATGGATGCGCAGTGGGTTACTTTAAGTAGTATGGATGCGTAGTGGCTTTTCTCGAGTACAATGGATGCGCAGTAGGTTACCACGAGTAGTATGGATGCGCAGTGGCTTTTCTCGAGTGCTATTGATGCGCAGTAGGTTATCTCAAGTGATATAGATGCGCAGTGGGTTTCCTCGAGTGAAATGGATGCGAAGTGGATTACTTCAAGAAGTATGAATGCGCAGTGGCTTTCCTCGAGTAAATTGGATGTGCAGTGAGTAGTATGGATGCGTAGTAGGTTTCCTCGAAGAAAATGCTTGAAGTAGAGGCTTTACTTCTATCGTGTAGTTTACGACACACAACGATCTTTTTATATCTTTGTCATGCCATTTTCTGCGTATTACTTCCACATTCAGTTGAAGTATATTAACGCAAAAAAAATTTGTGGAAATTTTCATTGTTTAAATAGGCTTAGAATATCATGAAACGTCAATATTTTAAGTCTGAACAAAATAAATTTGTCTGTCGCGTCGGTCTGTCTGTTAGTCTTGTATCTTTTTGATGCTCACGATTACTCTGGAACCGTTTAAGATATTCACTTAAAATATGGCACACGTATGTATTTTAACGAGATCTGGAAATAGATTTTATTTTGATCTTATTCCGTTGCAGAGTTGAAGGGTAAATTGGGATAAACATAGGTAAATAGGTAAATCAAGCAAGTAAGTGTGCATGCAATTGGTTTTTAGCAAATATAAGAGAAGCTCCCCCAAAAAAATTGGCATTAGTCACCCCCCATTACCACCCCCACCGGTGAAAAAATAGTGTGATTTAGAGTGTGTACAAGAGCCAAAGTCATCAAGAATTTTTTTCACTTCATTCACCTCCACCTCCACCCTACCCTTATTACCGATGTGACGTATAATTTTATGGGTTTTTGGGGTACATGATTTCAAATATTATACTATTAAAGTTCCATAAACAATTATTTCCACATAGTGGAGTGCAAATATAGTATTTTATTGTAAGATACTTGGATGTGGAAGTAGTGATTCCTTGGGCAGCGGTTTTTTATTTCACATTATTTTATTTGGCCAAAATGTTCGATTTCATTGGTGCTCATTCTAGTGTTATCTTCCTTTAAAAAAATCAAAATGGACGTCACTTTTTCAAAATGGAAGACTAATTTCAAGAAACAAAGATGGAAATTATAGGAATATTGTTTGTGAATTATTAAAGAACATCATATCCAAAGATCATTATGAATCACTTTCGTTGGAGGTCTAAGAACTGGCAGAGTCCCAGTGATTTACAGTGACATAGGTCGTGTACTAGCAAGCGAAATTCTGCGTCCAACAACAGGTAACCGCGATAGATGGTGTGATACTGTTAGACGTTCCATACAGCAAGGATAGGCCAACTAGAATAAAGCATGAGTCGTCTGGCAAGATGTCGCGAATAAAAACATAAACATAAACACACATCACAGATAGTAGACAACCCCCAAATCCATAGCCAAGACTGTGCTGAAGGGGGTTATACATTTGGAAAAACGCAGACATACATCCACACCCACCGGTGTTGTCAATACCGGGGCTGGGGGTCGAACCCAGAGCGCGGTAGGCAGTCGATCAGCATATTCGCCACTCAATACGCCTTAACCGATTGAGCTAAAGCGCCGGTAAAATAAGAAGAAGAAGTTGCAAGCAATACGGACCTTTGCGCAGGGAAGGACTATAGTATTATCGATGTACACTTCTGTGCAATAAAATCCCGTACACCTATTTTTCGCTATATTAAATCATTCTTTATTTATTTGTCAGTGTCAGTGTCATATTTTCGAAATGCCGAAATTAACTGAACATGGAAAAATTCTAATTCTCTCTAAAATTGAAGAGGTATGGTCTATCAGAGCAGTTGCTAACCATTATCACTTAAATAAAAGTACCTTTTCTTCACACTCGTTATGAGTGTGAAGAAAAGGTGGGAGGAGGAAGGTATCATAAAGAGAAAAGAAGGTTCAGGCCGACTCCTTGGCTATTTGAGGGAAAATCCGTTTAAAACAGCAGTAGATGCTGTGTCCATGACAAATTTTCCAGCATCGAGGTCAATAGCTAGCCGAAGGATAGGAAAATCGGAATTAAAAAACTGTGTAAGTGCCAAAAAGAACATAACAAACAGACATTTAAACAAAACAGAAGAACATTCTGTTTTGTTTAAATTATATCTTGTAATGACGGACATATTCGGGTGTATGTGGTAGTAAAATTATCACAGGCAGACACGTGCAGTACAGACATGCAGAAAACCGCTTTTTAATGTTTTGAGCTTTCAGAACCTGGCCTCATCTCGGACACAATTTTTCAACGTCAATTTTTACATTTGTTATAAATCGAAATCATTTTTCTGAATAGCTTATTTATGACATTTCACAATCAATGTCACTTTTTTATAACCTATATGATAATAAAAAATCTAAATTCCAAAAAGACTGATTCACATCACTTAATATTAATAAAAGCTGGATTACTTGATTTTTCAAGTATACGGAAGTTTATTGCACAGAAGTGTACAAAAATTTGTATTGATATTAGTTGTAGAATGTTGGTACTACTGATTCGGATTGGAAGAGATTATTCCTTGGTTCCGAGCAACAAAAGGCAATGCGATTACTTTAGGGCTACAGACTTCTACATTAAAACATACAACTCGGTATTTAAATACGTTGTCCGTTACTTTAGCACTAAATTAATGTCTTTAAAAATCCTGAATGTCAGACTACTATGTAAATTCAGCATTCATAACTACGTAAAAAGGAAAAGTAACAATTCTGTTGCAATTTAAAACGTTTACTGCTCGGTTTACTCCTCACGCTATTGCACATCACAATATAAATCACTAGCGTTAAATGTCGTAAAGATCCTATTAAAATTCTGCATATACTTTCAAAGACGATTTCAGTACAATTGAACATAAAAACTTATAGCTTTCTTTCGTATAATTTGTAACAATTTGCATAGTGTGAGCATATTCATTCGGAATATTCTTCATTTGAATTCTGTTTGATGCATTTCTACACAATATTGTGTAGGATAATAGTACTGTTAAATTCTTTACGAGTTTTATGATAATGCGACTATATTGTTTAATGGTAACTAATTTCAGTGATGTCTGTGTATGGCCAAATTTGTAAATAATTATAATACTATAATAATTTAGTATTTCATCAAAATGACACTATGATAGATAGATCTTTATTGGTCATATATACACAAATTATAAATTACGCTTTGACACGTCAAAATGAAGGGCGGATCCAGAAAGGTTACTGGGGGGGGGGGGGGGGGGGGGCACTAACATTTTATGGAAAACACTAACAATTTTTTTGTAATGTAGAGAATTGGCAGATGTATTTCAGTTTTTAAATTCAGTTATTTATTTTGGCTATCAATCAATAAGGATAAGATAAAACCGCCGAACGATCAATAATTATATCGACATTTTCAATGTTCAATAATGAATAATATTAGATCCTATTCTTCTCGGGGCCCTCGGGGGGGTGGGGGGGTCAATTGCCCTTGGTGCCCCCCCTGTATCCGCCCTTGGTCAAAATATGATTGTCTTAAGTAAATTTAAAAAAATAGAAAATGACAGAATAAACAAATAAATAAATAACATATAAGAGTAAATTTTTGAGTAAATAAAAATAATAGAAAATGGCAGAATAAACAGATAAATAAATAACATATAAAGTAAATAACAGTTATAGCACATAGAATAACGTACAACGCAATCATTATCATGCATAGAATAAGTTTATAAAGTTAAATGAGAAAAAATCAGTTAACAGGAATTCGTCAAAATCATAAAATGCATTTTCAAGGAGGAATCGTTTAACGGGGTTATTTCATGTGTGTAAAAAACTTAAAAATACCTACTAATTTGAACAGTTAAATTATACCAGGATAACGTAACAACAATTAAAATCACTCTGATATTTGTTAATTATTCATAAATCCACAAAAACTATACTACATTTTTAAATTTTATTAACGCGTGACGTCAATGGTTAGAGGTAATTTTATTGTTGTTAGATTGCTGCCCTGTCAGTACCAAATGTATAAATGCTAAAGTTTTAACTTGTAGTTTTCCAGTTTGCAAATATTTTATGAATTTTAGGAAATGCGAAAAGGGGCATATTTTCGGTCATAAATTTGTTGTTTTTTTATGATAGAGAAACAAGACGTCGGAAAGCTCAGGCAATTTTCTTTAGAATTGGTGTCTACAAATATTTTGAAAAAAAACTGATAATTATCGAGATTTTTCCGAAAAAATTCATGTAAATCTTAAAAAAAATCATTTTTCCCAAAAACGTTTGCTTTGAAGGGCCGAGATTAATGGAGCATCTAGGTAATACATGATATTATGAGGACATCGTATATCAGATCAATTTCAGTTAATTACCGATTAGTTACTGTGACAAAATGGCGAAATTTTACCGAAAAAAATTCTCACTTCCGCCCCTTCTATTTCCCTCATTTTTGTCGCAAGACAAAACAAAGGAGTTTTAGCAAATTTAATTCTAATTAAATTCGTTGGAGTAGTTTTTTGGCCTAGAAGCCAACATTAAGGAGTTACCGACTTTTTAAACAAAAAATGTGTGAAATGAAAAAAAAATATTAAAATTCTGATGGAACTAAAAGATTCGTAATGAAACGAACTCGTTTTACGGTATTTTTTTTTCTAATTTTGGGCTAGCTCTTACCGTTTCAGAGATATAGGCGAAAAATAGTAAAAAAAGGATGCATTTCGGAACCGAAAATAGTGCAAAAACATGAAATCTTAAAACGTTCATATTTTTCGAAAAGCACTCGTGGGGGGGCCGTCTGATGTCCCGACGCAAAGAGGAAGAGTTCTAATTGATCCGCATTGTAAATTGCACAGGGCAAATAATTCGGCTCGGCATGAACGAATCAAAAGTGGCATTTTTTGACATTTAGCGACAAAAAAATGACAGTCACACATGTCAATATAATGGTGAAGTTTGTATTTCATGGCTGCCATACAAATTTACTGCCTGAACTATTAGCCCAGTCGTTATAGTTATTAAGGTATCAAGGGTGTTATAAGGATAATAACGCACCGAGGTCGGCAGTGTACTTCCCGAGGGTCTCTGGCCCAAGGGAATGTACGTCGACCGAAGGCGTCATTATCCTATAACACCCGTGGTGCCTTCAAAGTTTAATGTCCTACAAGTCTTTTATTTAATTCAAATTTTTTTTTTGACATTTACGATTTATTAATTTGACATCTATTATGTTCAGAACGATTTGATTTAAAAGAGAGTAAAAATCAAAATTGTTTGTAAACGCCGCCGTTGCATAGCAACGCACTATATTTACTAATAACGCTATCATAATTTACTTGTTTTGGGTTGTGTTATAATTTTATAATGCCCTAGGGCATTATAGATATTCATAACGCCCTAGGGCGTTATTTTTCATTTAATGTATCTCAAAAGAGGGTGGTTATTGTAAAATAACAGACTTGTAGGACATTAAAGGTATTTACCTTGCAAAATGAATAATTTTTTTTTTAATGAGTTCGTGAAAGTGTTTAGAATAATATCCTGAAAAGTTTACATTCCGTTCGAATGCAGAACATACAAAAAAAATGAAAAAAAAAATTCTTTCATCTATTTCTATATGAGTGTTGGTTCATTTAAACGATGCAAAATCTAGCTTTCCAATGCTTTTTTGTTTTAAACAATACAAGCAAAGAATCGATGAGAAAAATATATTTATAGATATTATCACGCCCGAACTCAATCGTTGTAATGAAAACTATAGGAAAAAATTTTTTTTTCTCCATTGAGACCTGTTAAAAAGTACTTACACTTCATGATTGATATGGTTCATTAAGTTGTAGTAACGTGGATTCAAAAAAAAGTACATCTCAATTCATTTTGATTTCCTTGCTTGATGATTTTTTTTTGATAAATATATATATTGGAGGCTGTAACTTGCCGAGAACCTGACCCATTGGAAAAAAAAATTTCATTAGTACGGAAAAAATGTATACTTTTTGAAAGTTTAAACACAAATTCATTTACTTCCATAATTTTTTTCGAAAATACGATCAATCCCCCCGTTATGATCAGAAATAGCGATTTTCATGATCTTATCCTTATAACTCTATAATTTTGAATATACGTTAAAGAATGTATAAGGAATCCATTGTATATAGTTGAAAGGTGGATAGGTATACCTGTAATAAATACAATGCAGTAAAGGCAGGTAAAAATTCATGCGCGAAACGCGAGGTTCCATAATATGCATGTGACATTTGACCGTGCGCTTGCACGCGCAGAGTGACAAAGTTATTTCACTATTTTTTTTCGGAAATACCGTGGCTTTAGCGATAAATTTTATCTGGATATTTTTTGTTCAGAGACACGTGGTCTATTCACCTGTATTTTTCATTTTTTCCTGCTCTGATTTAATTAATTTTGAAAAAATTGATAAAAAATTTTTTTTTTATGTTCTGCATCCGAGTGGAATGTAAACATTTCAGAATATTATTCTATTCTATACACTTTCACAAACTCTTTAAAAAAACATTATTCATTTTGCAAGTTTTTGGTGACTTCACTATAAAATGTTCTCTGTCGTCGGGGCTATACATATATACTGATCATTTTATTGTGATAATGTACGTTTACATTTATAAAATAGGTATTTTTAAAATGTAACTAAACTCTTTTGTGTGACTTGCTATAAACATTTTATATGTGATATAGCTAAATAAATGGCAGACATCAGATAAGGCTGTGTTCTGTCGCCAATCCTCTTCAACATCTATAGTGAACACGTGATGCACCGTGTGCTAGAGGACTGGCAGGATGGTATATCTAACTTGTTTACAGACGATATCATCTTAATTGCAGCAGGCGAGGATGAACTCATGCACTTTCGCACAATAAGCTCTGATTACGGTTTAACTGTCAACTACAGCAGACGTGCCACACAGTAAAGAGTGGCCAACTGAAATAATTTATGGAACACAAAACACCTGCCAAAACTTTGAAAACACGAAGTAAATTTTGGCTTACTTTCCCTGCAATAAAATAGTTTATTAAGGATTTTAATCACAATTCCTAAGTACGTTAGCGACCTACTTATTGTATTTAACGATCTACTTACTGAATAATTTATAGGTGGTTTCCCTGATGACCCGAGAAACTTTAAAAACTTATCGAGCACGTTTTCTTGCTATAATTGAAAAGAGGTCTTTTCACCTTTATTAAAAAGTTTTCAGCTTGCACAGAATGAACAAGGAGTAGTCGTGTTGTTTTTACTCAAAGAAAATTTGCGCTTCCTCAACTCTCAATTCGAAGTAATTATGCTAGAAAATATACTGCGCTCTTAATGTGCCAAAGACAGAATTGAAAAAAATAGCGGTAGAAGTAATGGAGTCTAGACACCTTTAGACAAATTGTTCGCCGTCTTAAGTGCAAATGAAACAATTACGCTTTGAGAATATTAGAGCGAGAATCGTTGGAGTATGTTTAATTAACTATGATATAAAACCTTGAAGCTCAATGGCGCGTCGACAGAAAATTAAATATGAAATATCTCAGAAACTATAAGAGGGCCTTTCCAAATAAACAAAAATCATCCAGAAAACAAACGCGAACAAAAATCAATATAATTTTCTTCAGAGCTTCTTAAGGAATCAGAAAACCTTAGAGAACTAAATAATTTAAGAAATACGCTGAATAATTATAAATAAACAATATAACATAAAAAAGAAACAATATAGGGGAAACGTTATCAAAGAGATGCAAATACAAAATATTTTAAAAAATGAAAATTCTAAAAATAAAACAAAAGCGTTATGACAAATTTTGCAGAGTGAGTCTTCAGCATGCTGATCAAGAGTCTCAATGGGCCCAAAGACCTGCTATGTATAGTTTCCGAGATATTGGGCCTCAAAGTGGGTCTTTTAGGAGGGATGACTCAGTAATTCTGAATAATTAATCCCGGTCGAATTGGCTGAAATTTTACAGAGTGATAGTTTTCAGCATGCTGATAAAAAGTCTAAATGGGCCCAAAGACCTGCTATGTAGAGTTTCCGAGATATTGGGCATCAAAAAGTGGGTCTTTTAGGAGAAATTCTGAATAATTATTTGCAACATTTATTGTAAATAGTATCACCAGACTTGATGAGGGTATACTAGGATTTCTGGGGTCGCTGAATCCGAATATGGATTTCGCAAGACCCTGCAAGGTCACCTATAAGTCATTTCAAGGTCAAACCAAGAAGAAATAATTAGAAAAATCTGTAAAAAAGCATAGGTAGATTTTTGGGGTCACTGAATCCGAATATGGATTTTGCTTGATCCTGCAAAATCATTCAGAGGTCATTTCAAGGCCAAACCAAGAATAAATTATCCAAAAAAATCTGTAAAGGTACATGTGTAAGTTTTTGAGATCGCTGAATCCGAATATGGGTTTCGCTTGACCCTGCAAGTTCACCCAAGTAATTTCATGTTCGTGTGTGTGTGTGTGTGTGTGTGTGTGTGTGCGCGCGCGCGCGCTTGCATATAGAGTCTTAAAGAGTTTATATCGATAAAACGTTGAGGTTAGTTGTAGATTCATGATAGTATCCTTTATTCTTGGTTTGACCATTAACACTTATAGACCCATCTCACTTTTAAGCGTTTTTCTAAGATAATTGAAAAAGTGATCGCAAATAGAATTGTTTCATTTCTAAATTAAAACAATTTATTAACATCGTCTCAACATAGCTTTAGAAGCAAATTTTCTACAGAAACTGCTACAAATGAGTTAATTCAAAAAGTATATGAAAAACTAGATGCCAAAAATTGTGTAATGGGAGTTTTCTTTGACCACTCTAATACTTTTGACACTTTAGATTTGTCTTTTGTTTCACACAAATTAAATATGCTAGGTATTAGAGGCAACCTAAATAAGTGTATTATATCATACATCAGTGATAGGAAAAATCAGAGTCAAAATAGAAAACTCTCCTTCATATGAACATGAGCTAAACATTGGAACACCCCAGGGTAGCGTGCTGGGTCCTTTGATATTCCTGCTATATGTAAATGATCTACCACACTATATAAACTCTGCAAATGTTTACATGTATGTAGATGATGCATCTTTTATAGTTATAGCAAAAACTCCTGAACAACTAGAGAAAAATGTGAACAATCTTTTACATTTGTTCAGTGATTGGTGCTTTAGAAATAGGCTTATAATAAATTATGGTAAAACAGTCATTTTACTACAAGACAAAAAAGAACGGAGTACAATTTTAATATAAATTTACATAATCATTCTGTATCGCTTCAACCAGAAATAAAGTTTCTGGGAACTATAATTGATGCGAATCTCAGCTTTACAAGTCAGTTGAAACATTTACGTAAAAAAATGGGGCAATCCTGTTTCGTTATCACAAATTTAAAAAGTTGCTCCTAAATGTCTATTATGCCCTAGTTTACTCTCAAATTTCTTATAACATAATTTCAATATTTAACTTAGGTTATATAAGGATACTTTTAAAAGAGAGAAAATATTGACTGTGGTATCTATATGTATATTTTTGAATGTATTATTTATCTTAGAAAAAACCAAAATCAATTCGTAGACAATAAGTTTGGACATAACTTTTACACAAGACATAGAGACAATATTTTTAGATTTACAAAACATAGACTAACACTTACCGAAAAAAGTCTACACTATTCAGCAATAAAGTTTTATAATCACTTACCATTAGACATAAAGGAAATTGAAACATTTAGATAATTTAAAAATAAATTATTTAACTATATCTGTGTCATAGAGCCATCCCTATACAATAGGTCAATATTTGAATTACTCATTAAGCAACAATTGAAATTTCTTGTATCAATAATTTTATAATAATAATAAGTGTTTAAATTTTAAATTTGTATGTCATAAATTTTACTATTTTATTGTTTGTGAAAGTATACAACTATTTTTATTACTAGCATGTATTTCATGTATTTTTTTTAAGCTTGTAATTTGACGATACCATGTATATTCTGTGTGTGTATGTACGTATATGTAGCCTGATCAAATGGTAGTTTTTCGGTAACATGAGTCCGGTAGAAGGTTTCTCAACGGAATTATATGTTTTTTGGGGTGCTGAACACGCATCTGAAGTATGCTGCCTCGTAGCAGTACCGACTCAGGTCGAAAAATGCAAAAAACCTTGAAATTTTCGGAGTTTTTCCGGTTTTCCGCTCATATCTTGCAAATATAGCAACTAAATTAATAAATCGATTTATATTACTATTTAATCCTATATATTCTTTTCTATAAAAATTTACTAGTGAAGAAATAAATAACACAAACCTTATAAATAAAAAAGATATTCAATCTAATTATACTACTATTTCAATTAATGAACTATTTAATCTCAATAATTCTAACTCAATAATTACAGATAAATCCAAAATTATAAAATAAATACTTAAAAGAAAAAATCTTAAAGAAATTAACAACAATAAAAGAAAAAAATAATACAAACAGAAATTATCTAGAATAAAGTTTATAACTTTGAAATCACAAATCAATATTTTTATTAAACTATCTAAATTAAATTCAAAATACTGAATATTCTGATTTTAAAATTAAAATATTTAAAGGAACTCAATGTAAAAATAGTAATAAATATTTGAATATTTCGAGGGGGTGTAGAGGTTAACAAAGAAGTGACTGAGATACTGTATATTAGACCCCCCCCCCCCCCCCCCTCGGACGAAATAGGTCGCTTAATTTCGCCATTTAAAGCCGACGACCCTCGTGTTTTGAACATATAAGCCTTACGACTATTACTTGGTAATATTCGGAATTTAAAGTTCTATTTCTTGAGTCTGTAAGGCAATAAAAACATCTTTGCCGCTAAAATATAGCCCAATTTATGCCAAGAATGATCCTAGCATTTGAGATTCCAAATACGTTTTTATACGTTCAAAAGAATATTTTACGTATAACTAACATTTTCAGTTTTCTGTAATTTTCAAAGGCACAGTTATAACAATGTGCCAACATACTCTCCTTTCTAATCTACGCTGAGGAACTCCGTACGAAAATTGCCAGTCAGTGTTCGTTTCTTGCACAATTAACTTCTTACCAAATAAAATTAATGTCTAATTAGTTCTGAAAATTTTCGCCTCACCACACAATTTTAATTAATTTAATGCACTTCTCTGATTTTATGCATATTAAAGTTAATTGAAAATTGTATTTGAACAAATTTTATTAAAGGCAAGATTGTCTGATCTGGGTCACTAATTTCAAAGTTGGCTTACTATTTGACAGTGCAGTCTCCGGTTGTTCATTTTTGATACGGATATGAGAATTTTAAAACTTTCGTGCCCTTTCAGTAATATGCAATTTCGAGAAAGCATTTGAATTTCTACCTCACGACGTTATTTATGATAAAATTAATACTAAAATCGCGATACAGCAACACTGTTTTATAAAAGGACGCTCTACAACCACCAGTCTGGTTTGTGTTATGCAATTTATTTCGGAATCCATTGACGGTCAATCCTAAATTGACATAATTTACACTGATTTCTCCAAGGCATTCGACAGACTTGACCAATACTATGTTGCTTAAAAACTAAATCATGTCGCATTTTCTGAAAACTTGACTACACTATTCAGATCTTACCTGTTAAGTAGAGTTCAATATGTTACCTTCAATGGATTCAAGTCTCGAATAAGTTGGTTCCTCTGGAGTCCCACAAGGGTCGGTTCTTGGACCACTGTTTTTCCTAATATTTATCAATGATCTGGTGGATGACTTAACAGACAAGGTTAATTACTTAATATATGCTGATGATTTGAAGCTTTTTAACTTAATTTAAACAAAATTAGTAACTGTAAATACTACACTGTAAAAAGGAATACTACAAAATTCCCTTAGTTAAAATGTTGTTGCCAGCAATATAAGTTGTAAAATTACAAGTGAAGTGGAGAAGTACTGTAAAATAGCATGATTATTTAATGTAAAATTACCCGTCAATTTAAGGAATTATGTGAATTTTATACGTATAAATAAGTATAATCACATCTATTTCTGTAATAAGCATGTAAAAATACACATTCCAGTGTTTTTACCCTATGTTTTCCAAAATTATTAAATTTACAGATTTTATGTAAAAATGTCCATCAAGTTTACATCAAAATTTAATTTAAATGCATTGTAAATTTACCCTGACTTTTTACAGTGTACCTTCCATTAAATCCGACAGAAAAGCAATGTTATGTCTTTTACACGTTAGGTCATTCTTATTTCCTGTGATTATAACATAGATAATAATATACTTCACCGGCCTGAAACAATACGTAGGGCGTTATCTTTGACACAATCCTCTTTCAATATAGATATTAGCGCACTAGTATCAGAAGCCAGCAAGACTTATGGGTCTATAATTAGAAATTCCCATAATTTTTTAAAACCTTGCGCCTACTATTTAACGTCGGCCTATTTCCGCTACCAGGGCCCATCACCGACGCCAGGAGACGAGCTACCCCCAACCTGGAATTTTGCCGAACCTCTCCCCTTAAGAAGAGTAGGGATCTTTTACTTGCCTAATATTTAATAGACAAGGGACCGCCTGCTTTACATCCCCTCCGGAGGATGGTATATCCACTCGTCTGAAATTACGTAACTTCCGCGTATACACTGATATACAAGCCGCTAGAAGGTGGGACGAGAACGCTGTATTTCCCAAGATGGGACCCCATCCAAATACTAACCGCGCTCGACGTTGCTCCAACGGAATATCGACTGATATTCACGTTGAAGTCGCCTCTACGCTCGCCCCTATCTATTTCAGTTCCAAATGTATAAATTGCGCCAAGTTCACGAACCGAAAACGGACATATAAATAAAATATAAATACGCGATTGTGAGTATTGTGACACGATATTGAGACATACCGACTTCTAATCTAATTCTAACCTAGCTAGGTTCTAATTTCTAAACTTTCCACTTTTTAGTTTCACCGTGAGCACCGTATCTGTTATTATACTATATTTTCTGATCAGTAACTGTTCCAAAACCGGAACCGTACCGGAATCGCTATTTCATTTCGGTCTAGATCCCTGTATTAGGCCTCCATATTCCATTTTCGAAATCGCCTCATTGCTTTGGAAACTACCACCTATTTTTAATGAAAATTTTGAGCAGCGAAATTTTTTTTATGACTCTTATTTTTGAGTACAAGAATGTTCCGGTTGACATGGTGTGCCCCATATACTATACTAAAATAAATATAACTATTGGACTATAAATTAGATATATGCTAATATTAGTAAAGGGAGAAATAAGAATTTAGGTTGGAAATATAACATATTAATTGTTATGTGTAAAACACATATTGTTTACTTGTTATACAGGGTGATTCTTTTAAGGCGGCCATCAGAATATTTCCCACTTGCAGATGAAAGAAAAATAATAATTTCAAAATGGCGGCACTTCCGGAAATACCGGAAGTCGATACCAACTTGCTTATTTTAAATGGAACACCCCATATATTTTCGAAATGATCATAAAATTTTGAGTCAAGACATGACACCTAAACTGAGCAGTTTCGGAGATATTTGACATTTTATAAAAAATTTGACAGGTGCAGCCGGTTTGCAAGAACCGTTATAACTTTCTTCGTGTAAGAGATCCTTATTTGCTCTTTGGTACGTAGAAAGAACACAAGATGAGCTACTCCCTACAAAAAAAATAGATTCCAAAATATTATACCAAGTGTTTTATTTTTCACGTTACATTTTGTCAAATTCAAACCTCAAAAACTTTTTTATTTCAAATGGAACACCCTGTATTTTTTTACATCAGATGATGTTAAATTAAATTCCCTTTTTTCTAGTATGAGCATTGTAGGGGTTAAACTTACAACTTTTCGAAATATTGACGATTTTCTTAAATGTCCAAGAATTTTTAGTAAAAATTGCCATCAACTTACCCATGATTATAAACAATCATTAATGTCAGTCATTCTCTTTTGTTAAAAAATGCCAGCACGTTTAAATTACACCCACGAAGACTTTTAGATTTGTTTATTATTTATGGAGAATGTGATGAAGTAATAATACCAAGAACATGTAACACATTTGCTACATGTGGATATTTCTGAATATAAATAAATTATTATTATTATTATTATATATTGCAATAACTTCATCACAATTAATTTTACTTAATTTAACCGTTCTACATTTCTACCGAGCCTTATTTTTACCTCAAGAACCTCAATATTAATTTTAAAACTGAATAAGCAGCGGAGATATGATATGGCAGCTGTCAAATAAGATATTAACTTGTTCATTTGGTAGACGTGCAGACAGGAAAATTTGTTTTCCATTTCTTGTTGCGTCTATCATAAATAATTGACAGTTTGCTTCTCTAAGAAAAATGTTCACAAATGTTCTAGTTGTTCTAAAACAATCATTGTTAATTCATGCGCTATGCGAAATGTGTAACAGATGTAGAAAGTGTAAATATCTAATACTGACATTGAACAGAACAATTGTTACATGGAGCTATTAAAAATTTAAAGTGTTATTGAAGAAACTCACATATCGGAAACAAGTTATTGTTTGCGAGCGAACAAACTTTGAAATTTTTATTGATACTTTTAAGTTTCTGTATCTTTTTCTCCTGATCGATAGTCTTGCCAAGTTTAATTGTAAATTCGGTTTCTCCCGCATTGACTAAAATTATGACTAAATACAGGGTGTCTGCTGTGTAGGTACACACATATTTGGCAAGATAATATATAACATAAACCTAAACACATATTGACCCAAAAGAAGCAAAAAATTCTTATACATTTTTTGCTTTACTCCAACGGTTTTACTTAAATTAATTATTTTTTAAAGATACGATATTTTCAGGACAGACCGTATACAGGGTGCGCCACTTAAAAGTCCCCAGACTTGTAACTTTTTTATTTTTGAAGCGATGACTACGTTGGGCACATCAAATTGTAGACATTTTTAAAGCCTTAAAACATGCATACAGAGTGATTTAAAAAAAATTGTTGAAAAAATTGTTTAGAAAAGAAACTTAATTTCTTTGAATATTTTTTTACCTCACCCTGTACATGAACTGTGCTAATGTTTTCTTATAAAGGTTTTAATTAGCTTCAATTCATGTTATTAAAATAAAAAAATTTTAAAAATAAAATTTTGCAATTTCCTATTTAGTACATTTTAATATAAGATTGTTTTTAAAAATATTTATTTCTTTTGTTTCTTGTTGCTGTTTTGTTACGTTGAATATTGTTTGTGATATGTCTTTTACAGATAAAGCATAACATTATTATTTGCATTCTTTTCAAAGTTATTTTAAAAAAAAATGAGTTAGGAATCGGAAAGAGTTTTTTATTTTTTTCTCTAAAACCAAAAAGAATTTCGAATATGACGCAATAACATAAATTGAAGCTAATTAAAACCTTTATAAGAAAACATTAACGCAGTTCATGAACAGGGTGAGGTAAAAAAATATTCTAGGAAAAAGTTTTCTTTCTTAACAATTTTTTCAAAAAAATTTTTTTTAAATCACTCTGTACACATGTTTAAATACCTTAAAATATCTACAATTTGGTGTGCTCAATATGATCGTCGCTTAAAAAATGAGAAAGTTACAAGCCTGGGGAGTTTTAAGTGGCGCACCCTCTTTATTATGTTTGCTGTATTAATAATGAGACAAAAAGAACGCCGGTGTCTCTTTCATAAAAGGAATCCTCCGCTGTCTGCATCTGCGGTTCAAAGAAAATGTCCATACTTCGTTGTTTAGCCGTAGGTAAGGCCGCCCGATTCCAATCCAACAGTGTTGCCATTTATCTAGTTTTAAAGTAAAAATAATAAATCGGTGTAATGAACGAGGTAATAAATTATATGTTCATTGAAATTAAATTAACCGCTATTAATTTAATTACTACAGTGGTTAAAGAAATTTTCTATAATAAAAAAAATTATAGTTTTTTTAATTTCATCGTTAAAATCATGTAGACAGCAAATTACTGAGATCAGTGACATTTTTTCAATAAAGACTCAAAGAGCTTCAGAAAGCCGTCCTGGATGTCCTACTTTTTCTAATAAATCTTATGGAATAATTATGGTTTGTGAAAAATTGCTAAAATGGCAATAATTAAATTAATATTAATGTCAGTTAGTGTTTTCATTTCAAAACTGATTAAACAAGGTGAAAGTAAAACTGTTTTAGTATTTTTAAATGACAGTCTTGCAACGCTGTAAAATCCGTGTTATTTATACAAGTGTGCGCGATAACCTTGTCTCTTCCGTCTTCTGTTTATAGTTGTACTGTCTAAACTGAAAACATTACCTATTTCTAATTAATTTTTAGTCAAAAAATAGGTTTGAGTTATAAAAAATTATAAGGATTTTTCACTTCTTTTGGGCCAACATGTCATCCTGCAAAATATTTGTACGTATAGAGCAGACACCCTGTATATTGGGTTGCCCAAAACAATTCACAGTTTTTTTTTATGGTTATGTAGACTATATAGAAATGAAAGATGTATGGTTCAATCCACTCTTTGCTATTTTAAATTTTTGAAAGGTGGTTGTGGAGCGCAGAGAATCAACGTAGATTTCAGATTTGAAAAGAGGAACTAGCTGTGTTGGCCTTGACCACCGCAACCTCTGTGGATCAAATGTGGCGCTTCTCTTCTAATTTTTACTTAGATCTCCTTATCCAGCTTTGTCTTTTGTATCAGACTTCACAGCCTTGATAAGGGCTCCTTAGTTTAGCTATCTGCCCTTGGCTTCCCCTCGCCAAGTAGTTTGAATTTCAATCTGGCTAGGCCTTCACAATGGCTTAGTACATGTACTGAGGTTTCCTCTTCCCCTTGACAGAATCTGCATGTTGCGTCTTCTGCCAAACCCATTAGACACGTAGGTCTATTAAGTATACAGCGTCCAGTTAGACGACCCACCATTATTCTAATGGCCCTTCTGTTTTGGCGTATAGTAGGTCTTCCATAAATATGGCAACATTCTTTAATGAACGCATTGGCCTGTGTCTGTCGTGGGAAACTCTTTCAACATTCCAGAGGATTCGGGTCCTGCTAGGGCCTTAGACGCACCTTCCCGGGCTAATTAATCAGTCTTTCTATTTGCCCGGTGCTCCTTGTCTCCTGCTATCCACGCTACGGTCATTCTGTTCTGACTTCCTAGGTCCATAAGGGCATTTATACAACCCCATACTAGTCTTGAATCGATCTGCATGGAAACGTTTGCCTTCAGCGTTGTTTGGCTACGGGAAAAATTGCAGTTGACTGGTTAACAGTTCCTTGCCTTTACACACCATAGTAAAGCGGCCACTTCAGCCTGAAATACTGTGGTGTGTATTCCTAGACTTTTCGGGATTTTCGTTTTCTATCTTATCCCGTAAATTCTTGTTCTGTCTTCGAGCCGTCCGTATATCAGACCATTTTGTGCCGATATTGGAGGACCGTTTTTCCAATCCTTTCTGTCTGGTATTTTGTTTTGAAAATGTTTCTTGATACTTTGGGATGATCGTATTCGTGGGCATTAATATAGCCTGAAGGAATTGTATGGTTTATATATATTTAATTGAGTGATTTTTACTTTCCTCGCTAAGAGGAAGGAAAATTTGCAAACATTGTAATACAGGTTTTTTGCAGTAATCCCTTAAATCTTATGTTGTGGTCATGGCTGACTTGATTAGCAAGAAATCTATGTTGATTCTTATATTCAAATATACAGACTTCCAAAGTGTATACACTTGCAACAGTTAGTATATTTAACTTTTTAAAAGTAGTGCGACAGCTCTCACGAAAATCTAAACCTGTAATAATTCATACAGCATACTTTTGCAGAATGAATACTCGATTTATATGTGCACTGTTTGCCTAGTTTGTTGTACTATATCTCAAATGTAAGTGGAAATTTAGATAATACAGGCTCATGAGTACATCACGGATACAGTGTAACATAAACCTTAGGCCATAACAATTGCTACATAATTTATTACATAGATTATCTGTATGATTTCCCTAATCTAAGTTTCTATCAAATATTGTGCCTAGTGATTCACAGAATGTAATATCAGTGTCGCTACCATTAAAAAATGACTTATCTAAGTTTCTGCGTAGAGTAAGAAATAGCATGTTAGTTTTATTTTCTTACAAGTTAACGTAATCACATCATTTTTTATCAATGTTGCAATGTTGTACCTGACCTAAAAACTAGTCGAGAGTTTATAGGTATTTAATTCCAAAGAAATACCATTATAAGCAGCATTGATAAACTGATGTGAATTACGTAATATTTATTTTATTCTTTTTAGTGCATTTTAATTGTTAGCTTTATAGGTTTGTATGTATAAACATTAAGATGATAAATAATCACTGCAATCCAAGGCTTGTAACAAAAAAGAAGTTTGTGTGAATAGGCTCTTAGAGTAGGTATTTAATAATAAACTCTTCAATCCCAGAAATCCTATGTCTGCTCATAAGATACATGAATGAAATCATCTTGTAGCCAAAACATCATAAGATAAACGAATTAAATGTCTATGTAGCGATAAAAGTCAGTTAGACGAATAAAACCAGGATTTCTTAGATATTTGCAATAGGTTGTGGGAGGGGGAGGTCGATCTACAATTGAATTAAAAGACTGCAACGGCTGCAGCGTTTCTTATAATTTAAGAGGTGGCTGTAAAAAAATGCGACCATTAGTTAACAGAATAAAATGTTTTTTAAATGTTAGTACTCACAGCGACCATAAAAAAAATCACGCATTGCCTGGGAAGAAGTTGTGCAGAAATTTCGTATGAATTTTCTACGGTACATTTTTCGTATACTAACCATACCAATCGCGGAACAGCTTCAAATTACTTTTAAAATTTAGTGTTTACAGAGTAAAAAAAAAATCAATTGCATTGCCTCGTTAATTTTTGTGCCAATGTCTTGGCAATTAACTTTTTTGAATTTTTTTTTTTTTGACCCTTACTGTACCTATCGATTAACAGTTTCAAACTACCACCAAATTATAGTTTAAACATTTATCTATTAGAAAAAATAACATTGCCACGTCTATGCTTGTGCCAAACACACGGCAATGTCTCTCAAAGTCCTATGTTATTACTAATACAACTCATTACAGAAGTATTCAGGTAAAAATAATTAATCATTCAATAAACAATTATAATGATTTCAAAACAGCAGTTTTTATTTATTTAAATATTTTATAAAGTTTAAATACTTAGTACAAAGAAATAATTTTCATATATAGTACAATGAAATTGACGATGATCATGACGATAATAATGATGATGTTTAATGACAATACATAAATATGTATGTTTTAACGTATGTTTCTAGATATATAAGTTTCTATCAATTTCATTGTACTATATATGAAAATTATTTCATTGTACTAAGTATTTAAACTTTATAAAATATTTAAATAAATAAAAACTGTTGTTTTGAAATCATTATAATTGTTTATTGAATGATTAATTATTTTTACCTGAATACTTCTGTAATGGGTTGTATTAGTAATAACATAGGACTTTGAGAGACATTGCCGGGTGTTTGGCACAGGCATAGACGTGGCAATGTTATTTTTTCTAATAGATAAATGTTTAAACTATAATTTGGTGGTAGTTTGAAGCTGTTAATCGATAGGTACAGTAAGGGTAAAAAAAAAAAATCAAAAAAGTTAATTGCCAAGACATTGGCACAAAAATTAACGAGGCAATGCAATTGATTTTTTTTTACTCTGTAAACACTAAATTTTAAAAGTAATTTGAAGCTGTTCCGCGATTGGTATGGTTGGTATACGAAAAATGTACCGTAGAAAATTCATACGAAATTTCTGCACAACTTCTGCTCAGGCAATGCGTGATTTTTTTTATGGTCGCTGTGAGTACTAACATTTAAAAAACATTTTATTCTGTTAACGGATGGTCGCATTTTTTTACGGCCACCTCTTAGACTATTAACGTAAACTCTGATTTCATGTAGCACGAAAACGATGTAGCAGGTTTCGAGAAAAAGTCTTTTAATTCAATTTTAGGTTGAATTGAAAACCTTCTCCTTTTGTAAATTTTTTGAAGTCTCGGGTACGTCTGCTACTTTTTCTTTCAGAATACTGATATGTTGTGAAGTGAATATTTTTCAAATTTAACACAATATTGAAATACTTGCATTATGTTCAGTTATTTCTATAATAGGCTGTTCCTTATTGTTCCCGCAAAAGAATCAGTGGGACCCTCAGGTGTTATTTTACTCCTTTCTACAATTCATATCATAACATTCTTTTTCCCGTAGCATCATCTTGTCACCACTACAAAATCACTTAGTTATTTCAACAGTTCCATATTATTTCTCCTTGCTTTCCACGTCCAAACAAGAATTAAAACTACAAATTTCACGCGCTCTCAACAGCCTCAGTACAACGAAACAAGTGCATCTTGACATTGCCAGAACAAGCCCACTCCAAACGTCTCAAACCTGGTAAATTACCTTTCTGTGTACGTTTCTATTTCGTTCTAATTTATTTTAATGGTGTATGTGAAAATAAAATATCTTATCTTTTAAGATCGTCCAGGCTGTAATGAGCGTAGTTCAGGATATAAAGTTTCCCAAGGCCGGGAGTTGGCAAATAAAATTCTCAGTGACAAGAAGGTCAAAGCTCAGGAAAATCATATCGGTCCTTCTGCCTCTTGAACTTTCGAAGTTATTGCGATTTAAGAGCTGGCAATAGTTTTACGTTTAATATGATTCGTAAGTTTTGTTCTTTCTCTTTATTAGAATAAATTTAAGAGAGGCAGCCATGCATAAAGGCAAGTTGACTGTTGACTTGAAAAATATAATAAAAAAAAATGTTGATAAGCTTTCATGTAAATGGTGGCATCATTTTACTATACAGGGTGTCAACGAGATCACTTTCCGGCCACCATTTCTTTATTTTTTAACGGATCGAGATGAAACTAGGCACGTGTTCCGTGTTACCAAAATGACATTTTTTGATCCATCTGTGTAGTTTCTATGATTTCCGGTTTCACCAGACCTACTTTTGATTTTTAAATGGAACTTCCTGTATATTCGCGAACCTTTAAATCTGTTAAGAGCTCTGCATATCCAAAGTCCTAAAGATGATAATCTGACTAACCAATACAAAACATATCGCAAACTATACAGAGGTAAAATAAAAGATACTAAAAAGGTCACCAATGATAAATATATTTTAAGCTTAAATAATATATCAAAAGGTATATGGAACGTAATAAATAGCAAACGTGAGGGTTGTCTTACAATGAGAAGCTCTGATGACCCAAATTTGTTTTATTTCATACTGTCCGGTAAATGACTATTTCCCGGACTCATTTGCGGCCGGTAAATCGAACATTACAGTATCTGATACCGTAATGTGTTACTTGCGAACATTACGGTATCTGATACTGTAATGTGTTACCTAGCAACACTATCATATTATTGTTTTTAGTAAGCAAGTTTTGACTTTTGACTTTTTCACCTAAAAGTATAAGAAATAAAATATTTAAATACACAGTTTTAGCAATTATTTATTAACACTATTTTCGAATGCTTTTCAAATTCTTTCAGAATTTCTCTCCTTAATGGTGAATATGTGGAATGAAAATCGTAGACGATCAAATGTTTATGTTTCATATAATATAATACCTTGAGACAATTCGATTTTTCGTCTTGTTTGACAGAAGGCTCTAAAAGAGCCTCTTGAATTTTCCGGAACAACATTTTATCATTCGCTTCTAAAGTACAATTACGAAGTCAGTTAAGTACGTTAAATGATGATGACGATTAATATCACGAAATTCTACAAAAACTGAGTACACCTTTTTGCCATTTTGTTGAAAAACGAGGATATAATAATATCTATTAGGTTATTCAATATCTATAACAAAAACAACTGTCATAATTCAAAGAAACACACAAGAATGGAGTCATAGCCAACTATAAAAATGCGTCCCGAGAAGTATTTTATTGAAGAAAATCATTCACCGCTATATAGCGTTTTTTTACTGTAAAATATACTTTCTACCAACTTTAGTAAATGAAGAATGTTACATAACTATAGATTAGGCTTCTACTTACAAAATTTATAATATTTTGCTTAACTAAAGTTGGTAATTTTTATTTTATTTGAACTTATATTAATTCATATTGATACTATTGTGAAGTAAGCATTTTGGCCCCTACCACTACCTATGAAACATACTTTTCTACCAATTTTAGTAAATGAAGAATGTTAGATAACTACAAATTAGGCTTCTACTTACAAAATTGTTAATATTTTGCTTAACTAAAATTAGTAATTTTTATTTTATTTTGATTAAATAAAGCTCTCTAGTTCTAAAGTTCTTTATTTTATTTGGAGCCAATATACAGATTATTTAATTTACACTAAATATGATGATTTTTTTCTGGATAATTTTCCGGTGCTTCAACACATTTATTTTAAGTCTCCTCCGAAATCTCCATAATACAAAACAATGCAAAAAATATGGTTTTATTTAGTTGACAGTGACAAGCTAGAGACAACCATAATTAGCTATGGAAAACAATGGCTATAACATCGTTACGGTGATGCGATTGTCAGATTACGAACTAATATTTCTCAAATTTCAATAATTATAACTTTTTATTCATTTTAAAAAGGATTTACTGGACAGTATGAAATAAAATATTATACGATACACGTTTCATTACGGTACTCGTTTATATTCCGGACTCGGCTCCTGCGTCGCCTCGTCCGTAAAACAACTCGTACTGTAATAAGTCACCTACCGGACTTATAACGTAAATTACTATTTTGTAAATATCGTAAATGAAATAACTAGTAATATTTCTAAATCAAATATTAACCCAGTTAGTTTACTTCAGTCATGTAACATAAAAAACAATATAGTTTAAATTTAATGAAATTACTACAACTGAATTGAGTGAAGCAATAAGCGCAATAAAAATAAAACAAGTAAAGATTGTTATGAAATAAATGAAGAGCTAAGTGGATAAAGGTGTTATGTGACATTTTTGAAAATTTTGAGATTTCTACACAGACAACTATTTTAACTTATAATCTATCATTTCAATAAGTTTTTGGGATAATAAACCTTTCCTAAATGCGTTTTAATGTTTGATAAAGGTGTTATGTACATATGGTTTTTATATAATTTAATGGATAAAGGTGTCATGATCACATACCACCTTTATCCATCACTGTGCGATATTAAATTGTTTTAATTAAAAAAACTTTGCTTTTAAAGTTATGTTATATTGACAGTAATGTGACAAGTTGTGTTAAGTGTTTCTTACTATTATAGTGAAAATGGCCAGTCGTAGTAAACTGATATTACAAATGGCAATGAATAAACGATTTCATGAATCATGTAAGATGTTAATAAATTGGCTGATATTTGCAAATAGTGCTTATAGTGTTTTAATCCATATATTCATTTCGTTCAATTTCGAAATGGTATGAGATGGTACAAGAGTCGAGATGGTACTTGAGTATCTAATTGCTGTAAACACATTTATACCTTTTGGCAATTCAGCAGAAATCAGTCACAGTGGCAATTTCTTCCCAGGCAAGTTTTAATAATGTTTTAAAAACAAAACATTATCAATATAAAATGCAATAATAAAATACAAATTTACCAAAGTATTCTAGCAAATTAGTCTGTAAATCAGAAATACTGGAAAGTGACGCTTTGCGGTGTTGATTTTTGTACAAACATTTTTATGCTGACAAGTAGAAGAGGGCTGGACCGTAGAAATTTTTATGACAAGAGCAAAACTGATATTTTGAAAGAGCATTAAATTGTTTAAGGCAAATCTGGCGAATTCCGAAATTCTTGCGGAAAAAATAATAAGTATGATAATTACGCCAATCAAGTCAAAGGTCATTTGGGTTTGTAAGGTTATCGTTTAAGAATTACAAGGTTTGCTATGCTTACATCTATCGGGTTAAAAAGAATTTAAAAAAAAAATAAAATAAATAATACTAAAGAATACGGAAAAAATTACAAACTAGCTTTCGAACAACAAAAGCGTGACGGAGCAAAAGTTACAGTAGATAGAACGATTTGCTTTCTTACTTTAGATCTTCAGCAAACCATGCCGCTGCCAAAATTAAGTACATCGAAAGCATTTTACCTTCGTCAAATGTGGTTTTACAACCTTGGCATACATACATTGAGGAATACTGAAAAAAAAAACGTTCTTTTTCACATGGACTGAAGATATGGCCAGCCGTGAAAGCCTAGAAATTGCTAGTTGCTTACATACCTTTTCACAAATTTACAATGAATATTTCCAAGAAAAGGTCGATCACATTATAATATGGCCCGACTCCTGTGGTGGACAAAATAAAAACTTCAATATCATTACACTTTACCAGCTGTTGATTTTAAAGAGAGAATTTAAAGTTATCGACCATAAATTTTCGGAGGTGGGACATTCATATTTAGATTCAGACAGAGACTTTGGCAGAGTCGAGGAAATTTTAAGGAAACATCAAAACATCTACTTTCCGGACCAGTATCGAGAAATTTTAAGAACTCCACAAGAACGCCGTTGTCATAGATATGAAGAATCATTTCAAGGATATTGATAGAATTGCCTCAAAACTCAATTTGTACAACAGGAAGAAAAACTTGAACAATGAAAAGGTTTATTTTCACGACGGTATAAAATGGCACCTATGTGTGCTACTAATACATCACTAGATGAAATGACTCCATTTTACAAAGTCGATATTTTAAAGAAAAGGAATATGCATAAGATAAATTCCGACTGTATTGCTCTAACGGTGTTTAATGAAAACAAGAGCAGCCTAAGTGTAGGAAAACTGGCCAATCTTAAAGAACAATTACCATTCATAAATGAATGGTAAGGCCGTATTATCACAACATACTTGGAAATGACCAAACTGTGGCTCAAAACCGTAGAACTGTCCGACTACCTAAAAATGTTTTAATAATAATAAAATATGTTTAATTTCTTAACACTTTTATTCACTAATTTATTATTCATTTCAGAGAAATTTATGAACGGATAAAGGTGTTATGTACATTAATTTTTTAAAATTTTCGAAAATAATGACAACTGACAACTTTAGTTATTTGTCTCTGAAAAGTACATCAAATGTCAATATCATCGCAAAATGCAAGCTATATAGTCGTTATAACAAAAAAGTTCTCGCCTAAAAACTTTCGAGTTAAATTACTCAATAACGTGTTTTTGTGACATAACACCTTTATCCACTTAGCTCTTCAAATATTAAGATAAAAAAATTCGTCATGAGTACACTTATTGGCTCTCTCACTAAACTATTTAACCAATGCATAAAGGAAGGTATTTTTTCTAGTTGCTTAAAAACTTCTAAAGTTGTCCCAATATTCAAGAAAGGTGAGTTAAATGATATGTCTAACTATCGCCTCATATCAATTATATGGAAAGATATTTGGAAAATTGCTACACACAACATTAATGTATTATTTTGAAACGAATGACCTCTTCAGTCTTCAGTGGGCAGTTTGATTTGAGATCAAGGAAATCAACGACAGATGCTATAAGTCTACTCTTGAATTACATCACAGATGCATATGCATGTTTTTACATAAAAGGTCCAAATATCCCAAACTATCCAAAATTTTCTGATTTGGCCGCCATTTTGAACTTCGTTTACTGTATATCATCATCGTAAGAACCATACATTTTCCCTCTTATTTATTCACTCAGCATGTGGACACTCAAATATAATTTTATTTGTACACATGACATATGTATATCAATTTGCTTTCCCGAAATGTTACGCTCTTTTAAGAATTTAATAAATATAACATAGAGGTAATTTGTTTCCATAACTTCGAAAATACCCCGTATATTGTGTAAGATAACACCTTCCCTTTCTTTATTTAATACAGTGTTACCTAACCTAAAATAAAATGCAAGCCCATTGTTGATCTTCCGATTGTTATCCCATCAATTTTCTCTTTCTATTTACCTTCGTCTCTTTGAAAGGATCCGAAGAGTGATGAATGGTTCTCACGCGTGACTATTGCTCTCGAGTTTTTTTTATAAACATCTTTAGAATATTGATTTGCCATACAAGAACAGAAATTGGTGACTGGCACGTGGATAAGGGGCGGAGACCTATACACTATTTGTTTTCGATTTGCGGGTGGCTGCCGTAAGAGCTGTATCCGAAGATGTCAATTATTACTTTATAATGGACTATTTAAATATTTACAATTGACTGTGACAGATGGCACGATGTTGTTTGAAGTGCCATACAGTAGGGAGGCCAACTAGAATAATGCATGAAAATGTATGTGAAGATGTTGTGAATAAGAACTGAATTGAAATTAGGAAATCTACGTATGTTAGGATTAATGATGGAAAAATTTGAATATAAACATTTATTCTTTATTTGGTAAATTGAAATATTCTACAATTGTTAATTACTGCACATCAGTTGTACACTACCTCGAAAGTGTGCATTTTTTAAATATTTATTCTGTTCTGATAGAATAACTGCTTTTACAGGCATATTTTACTTGTACCATGTTTGATCTACTTGTATAGATAGATAGATATTTATTGGGGCATGTAGTATTGTATTTACACAAGCCCATAAAATATACAATAGCAAAATATATATAAATATAAAAATAAAGATAAATAAGAACAAGCTAAAAACATACTCTTCGCCTGTTCACTGAACTTTTTATATAATTGTTACACATTCTATAGGATACTCTTCGCAGTTTTTTGTAAATAATGTCAGTTTTAGACATTTTTAATTTTATAGTACGAACTTAGTTGGTAAAAGACTCAGTGCAAAATAAAGTAAAAATAAAAAAGAACATACCAAACCCCATTTGGGTTTCGAACCCGGGACCCTTGGATTCCGAGTCAAAAGCGTAAAAACTACACCACCACCTTGCACGTAAAAAAAATGTAAATTTTTACATTATAAGACACGGGCTAAAATCATATTTTCACGGTTGTATATTACATTATGAAATGGATATTTGTAAAATATTTAAATATTTAGATATTTAAATGAAATATCATTCCACCGGATTTCTCTTCAATTACAAAAACATAAAAATCAAAATTTTTTTTCAAATTTAAATCATTAATAACATTTTTATTTATCGATCGATTTTGTTCAAAAACAATAGGGTTCTTCCTCTAGCTAACATTAACTTACTGTCCAAATTTCAGTACAATCGGATTTTTCTTTCTTGAGTTATCGTGCTTACAAGAAACGTGACGGACGGACAGACAGACGGACATTTTGAAAGTTGTTCAGAATTCGTTCACTAACACAATATGATATGTCTACGAGCGATATTTCCGGTTTTAGAAATGTGCCGATCAAACGCAATATACTTTTCGTTTTCGTATTTGCGAAGAGTATAAAAAGGTAAAATAACGATTTCACATAGTAATGCTTGAAATGTCAGACGATAAATATTCATTTTCAAGTAAATATTTTTTTTGTATGATCACTACTAAAAGTAGGATTTTTAATGTGTGCTAACTACGTTAAAAATGTCATTTTATAGCACGTGTTCAAAGTCAGTTACTTTTAACATAAGTGTTAAAAGTAAATTTAACATTACCTAGATTGTCTAGCTTCATGACACAGTGTCATTTTTGACAGACAAATACAAATACAAAATTAAAAAATCAATAATACCCAGATATTATGTTTTAGTTGTGTTCATACAAAAAATAGTATATGAATATACGTGTAAAAATGATTTTATTTTGTTCCTGCAAAATATGTTGAAAGTAGTATGTTGACACGCAGTACTAACCTCAATTGGCGTAATGAAAAAATTATACTTGAAAGTGATTTGCCTAGAACGTCAACATAACCGCACCAATTCAGTTTATCATCTATTATAACGCCTAACAGCTTGAGGCTTTCTCCATTTCTAATGCTGTGATTCGATGATATAATAAGTTTCTGTGATTTATCACTGTTTAATTTAAGTTTATTTGTGGTAAACCATTTATCAGCAATACTAAATTTGCTCTAAGTTATTACTAAGAGATATACAATTTTATTTAAAGCAATCAATATTGTATCGTCTGCGAAGAGAACACAATTATAAGGCTGAAGAAATTGACAAATATCGTTGATAAATAATATGAATCAAATAGGCCCCAGTACAGATCCTTGAGGCACGTCGTGTTTAACATCACTCATTATTAACACTGACAAATAGCTTCCTGCCCTTAAATCAAAAAATGTAAATTCTTCAGGTATTGTTCGGGGCACCGTGGAGGTGTGTTCGGGGCGGCAAACCCATATGTATATACATCAAATTCTTCGTTGGATAGTCCTCTCCAAGTCCTATAAGTTTAGTGCAGGATTTTCCCTAACCCTGAAGAATTATTAAAAAAATCCCAAAAAGTGATTTTTCCCCATGCAATTTAAATGGGAAAATTCATATCCCCATAGGCACCATTTAAAATCAAAATTTTGAAAAACAAAAAATTACTTTTTTCGGATTTGGAAACAAATTGGGGGTGGGGGGATCGAGACCTTCTATAAAAAACCACTGCCCAAGGAATCACTACTTCCACAACCAGATTTTCTATCCAAGTCACTCACAACGAAAAAAATTTGTATGTGGAAATAGTTGTTTAAGGAATGTAATATTTGAAATTCTCTACCCCAAAAACCCATAAAACGATACCCCAGATCGGTAGTAGTGTGGGAGTGGTAGTGGGGGTGGATTAAGTAAAAAAATATTTTGAGGTTTCTGGTTCTTGTACACACACTAAATCACATTTTTTTCCCTCCTTTAATAATGGGGTGGGGGTGGTAATGGGGGTGGCTAATGCCAATTTTTTTTTTGAAACCTTAGCTTCTCTTGTATATACTAAATACCAATTCTATGGATTCTTACCTGCTTGATTTAACTATTTACCCCAAATTTACCCCCCAACTCTTCGACGGAACAAGATCAAAATATAATCTTGTTCTAGATCTCGTTAAAGTACATATGTGTGCCAAATTTCAAGTCAATATCTCAAACGGTTCCAGAGTAAACGTGCGCACAAAAAAAGTTACAGACAGACAGACCCCGACAGACAGACAAAATTTTTTTCCGCTCAAACTTAAAATCTTGACGTTTCATGACATTCTAAGCCTATTTGAACAATAAAAATTTTTAAAATTGGATGTGGAAGTAAAATTAAGTCATTTTTGGACCACACTAATAATCAAACCGCTGCCCAAGGAATCACTACTTCCACATCCGATTTTTTATCTAAGTCACTCACAACGAAAAAATTTTGTATTTGGAAATAATTGTTTATGGAACTTTAATAATATAATATTTGAAACCCTCTACCTCAAAAACCCATAAAACGATACCCCACATCGGTAGCGGGGTGGGGGTGGTGATAGGGGGTGGTAGTGGGGGTGGATGAAGTAAAAAAACATTTTGAGGTTTCTGGTTCTTGTACACACCCTAAATCACATTTTTTTTCATCCCCTTTAATAATGGGGTGGGGGTGGTAAATGCCAAAATTTTTTTTGAGACCTCAGCTTTTCTTGTATATACTAAATACCAATTTTATGGACTCTTACCTGCTTGATTTACCTATTTTCCACAAATTTACCCCAATTTACCCCCCAACCCTTCGACGGAACAAGATGAAAATATAATCTAGTTCTAGATCTCGTTAAAGTACATGTGTGTACCAAATTTCAAGTTAATATCTCAAACGGTTCCAGAGTAAACGTGCGCACAAAAAAAGTTACAGACAGACCGACAGACAGAAATTTTTTTCGCTCAAACTTAAAATCTCGACGTTTCGTGACATTCCAAGCCCATTTGAACAATAAAAATTTTAAAAAAATTTTTTGTCGTTACTATACTTCCACTGGATGTGGAAGTAATATGCCTTTCTCTATCTTATTAATAAATATGTTGAAAGTTCAAATAATTTTGGAAAATTTACGCCTCTCACGACATGAATGAACACAACTTTTGCCAAGATTATGCTAATTTGATGACTTCATAGTTTCAAAAGTAGAATGATGCAGCATTTTGAAAAGCCCGTATACAATATTTACAAAACCAATAATAAAAGGGCCGCCTTAACATATTCCCTCATATACTAGAAAAAGGCAAAATAAACAAATTTGCAAAGTTTATATTTTCATTTATACCATATAAGCAATCTGGGATTCGCATTGGAAAGTAAATAAAATTTTCTTATCACGTCTTTGTACGAAATACTTCTTGGGTACACATATTTCCTTTTTGACAGGTCGCGGGGAAATTCGTTTCTGTTATTACAATGTAATTCAATTTTGGCCGTGAAAAGATTCGAAACCACCTTTGCATTCTCTCTCCGATATCCAGCTGGTCGATATTGGGGGCTCCAGCTATTGTTAACTTCCCGCTCTTCTGAAAGCGCAAAAGAGAAGTTAATGTGATCGTCCTTAAAAACAACGATGTTTGATGTAGAACTTCATTTCTCGGGGACTCTTGCAATAAATTGTCCTTAAACCAAAACAAAACGACGAATATGATGTTTACTCATAGCCCTCTAGAGAATTAAAATAATAAAAAAAAAAAACTAGATGACTTGGACTTTATCTCGACTCAAAGTTAAATTGCAGTCAGATTTCTTTGCAAATAAACTGAGCAAAAATATTTTTATCCCAAGAAATTTATGTAATATTGTACATACCAATTAATATCCTTACTATTGCCTTTCATGCTTTAATTGCATTTCATATAACAATGGACTGCTAAACTGGGGACATGCACCTCAAGCTACCAGAATATTCTCTGTACTGAGAAAAGCAGTTAGAATAATGGGGAACTTGCCCATTTTTTAAAATTTCATTAAAGTGTATTTATGTATAAAAACACGCCACACCGAATATCAGCTCTTAAATCGCAGTACTTACTTTGCAATAAATAATTAGACTAATTTGCGTTTTAGTTTTGTTACATAGTAACACCTCCTAACCTAACTTTTGTGTTTACGTTTGCTTGTGTGAAAATGTTGTATTATGTATTCATGTGTGCTATTCGGCGTATTTTGAAGATTTTGTTTGGTTTATGATTCTGTTTTGTGTTTAGAAATGGAAAATACTTATTATAAACACTGTATAGTGTCGCTTAATGCCGTCGTTCGACTTTAACTGACGTTACGTTTCAAGACTGGGTAAAATCAGGCAGATTTTAATTGCTTATATTTCTGGAAAAGGTTTTTTTAAAATTTTTGTTGTCTTACGAATATTTGACATGTAGTTAACCTGTTTTAGAGAAAAAGATATACGGGTGGTCACTCAAAGAATAAAATAATTAACTGGACTAAAGGATACATTTTTGAACATCCCCATTTCGTCGAATTTCGTAGGGCTCAACTAGTAATAGTCCAAGATCCCAGAGCTGCCAGACCTACGTCATTTTAGCAAAGCTAATATTTTGACAACAAATAGTGTAATATCTGGTTAAAAACGTATCCGTATTTGCTAGTTTGAAAGCGGGGCCATTTTGCAGAAAATAGGTACAAAAGGTACATAAAAATTTTACTAAGTACGTTAAAGTATGATAGATGGTTTATTTTCCTTGTGACCTGGAGGCAGGGAGACCACCAGGTCGACAGTTCTCGTACGGGTTTTTTCGTTTAGCTTTTTACCCGAGTCAACAACCCAAATTTTGTAAGTGCTTTGCCAAGTGTTGTGTTATTTTAGGGTCATTTAGTGATATGGCAGTTTAATACTTTTTCTTCCCCATTTTAAAGTATAACAAACCAATAGCCTGTGTGTGAAAATGTTGTATTATGTATTCATGTGTGCTATTCGGCGTATTTTGAAGATTTTGTTTGGTTTATGATTCTGTTTTGTGTTTAGAAATGGAAAATACTTATTATAAACACTGTATAGTGTCGCTTAACGCCGTCGTTCGACTTTAACTGACGTTACGTTTCAAGACTGGGTAAAATCAGGCAGATTTTAATTGCTTATATTTCTGGAAAAGGTTTTTTTTTAATTTTTGTTGTCTTACGAATATTTGACATGTAGTTAACCTGTTTTAGTGAAAAAGATATACGGGTGGTCACTCAAAGAATAAAATAATTAACTGGACTAACGGATACATTTTTAAACATCCCCATTTCGTCGAATTTCGTAGGGCTCAACTAGTAATAGTCCAAGATCCCAGAGCTGCCAGACCTACGCCATTTTAGCAAAGCTAATATTTTGACAACAAATAGTGTAATTTCTGGTTAAAAACGTATGCGTATTTGCTAGTTTGAAAGCGGGGCCATTTTGCAGAAAATAGGTACAAAAGGTACATAAAAATTTTACTAAGTACGTTAAAGTATGATAGAGGGTTTATTTTCCTTGTGACCTGGAGGCAGGGAGACCACCAGGTCGACAGTTCTCGTACGGGTTTTTTCGTTTAGCTTTTTACCCGAGTCAACAACCCAAATTTTGTAAGTGCTTTGCCAAGTGTTGTGTTATTTTAGGGTCATTTAGTGATATGGCAGTTTAATACTTTTTCTTCCTCATTTTAAAGTCTAACAAACCAATAGCCTCAGAAAAAAAAATCAGCTCAATTGAATCAATAGCCACAGAGATATTCGCATTTGAATAGAAACACGCTCGGCTGGCCAACAGTCCGTAGAGTGACGTCACTTGGCGTGCGCTGATACCTATATTAGAGCAGCGATTTCGTAAGTCTATCGTGTCGTTTTTTTTTTTGGCGTAGAACCAGGTCAAACATGAGTATGTCACCGGGCTTATGAAATCATATTTTACGACATTTTTTTGTGGTCTCGAACTTTTTAAATCAATAAAAAGTGAAAAAAATGTATTTTTAAATAAAATTGTTTTTTTTTGTTTTCACCGCCATATCTTTAAAACTATTAAAGGTACCGAAATTTGTTTTGTGTCAAATTAAAGCACACATTGTAGCGCTTTTACCAATATAAAACGGTTTGGGCACAATTCGCACTTTCATTTCTCTAAAAATCAGAAGATAAACTAAAAATATATATTTTATGTATTGAAATCTTCACCAATCGATAAACTTTTTTATTTTTGAAAATATTTACATACATGCAGCGAAGAAAATAAAGCCTAATAATCACAAAAGTTTTTGAAACAATATATTTTTTCCTAAAATGTACCGTGTAGCAACAGCGATTTTTTTTATCAGCGCTAAATGCGACATTGGGACGCAATTAATACACCTCGCATGCAGAGTTGGTCAGATTAGTCGCGTAGAAGTGGCGGTTGTCGAAAATCATTAAGTATTCATTGTTCGGATAAAAATTGTGACAATCGACAATGTGCTTGTTTTAAAGAAGGGCTAAAATGTTGCAACGAGTGCAAATGTTGTTCCTGTAACATTATTAAAGATTTCGAGGCAGATATGAACGAATTAGAATGCTATTAATGTAGGGCCTACATAAACTACATACTACATATTTATCTATCCAAATAGAAAATTTATTTCAACAATTAAACTCATTTTATGCGTACGTTTTTACTTTCATTCATTTAAAAATGTCTAATAAACTTACTAATTAAGTGGGTAGTTAGTAACACTGATTGATATTTATAGATTTTTATCTACCTACCTTTTATTATTAAAATGAGACTATTCTATATTTATTGTACAATTTCTTAATATTAACAACATATGATCAATACTACTGTACAAATATATGAAATATTGAACAATAATATTGATCCCCTAGATGCTTTTGATCACTACTGGTTTTGTATCTATTGGTATAAGTTAAACTACTACATACACCCCGACCGGGACCGTCAGATCGTTGCAGTCGGCAGGCTTGCTACAGCTGAGCGCGCAAGAATATGACTTTGGCCCGTTAAAAAAAATCGCTGACTCAATACTATGAACGGGGCATGAAAAATTTTTATCCTAAAAACTTTTTTCAACTATTGGCTTCAATTTGTACGCAACATGTATATACAAATTTTCGTAAATAAATTTTGTTCTCGATTGTCTAAAATTACGCTACTGAAAATAACAAGTTTGAGTTTCCTATTATTTTTCCAACTTAAAAAAAAAAATAAATCGGGTTCACGTGGGACGTTGTTCGAAGCGCTATTGTGTCTACTTTAATCTAAAAAAAAATAGCTTGATAGCGCAAATATTTTCAGAGATATAGCCGTGGAGACGTTAAAAAACATATTTCATTAAAAATATATTTTTTTGAGTTTTTCCGAAATAAAAAAGTTCTCGACCACCAAAAAATGTCGTAAGAAATGATTTCGTGTACACGATTATCTTACTAAAGAATCCCACTCCACTAAGTCTGATTTGGTTCTACGCCGGTTTTTTTTTCTCGAAAACTAAGCGGCTTTACTTCCAGATTTTACTCTACTAACTTGCATTCACAGCCGTGTTCACTGGGCGGTTCAGCCATCTGACGTCACAACTCGACTACATGGTTATCCCGAGCGTTTTTAAGCGCGCCGACTTTAATAATTTTTTTATAAATGAAGGCAGCGTCAGTAAATTCTAATTTTTGGCATACTTACTATACTCACCAAGCTCTTTCAGAATATATAATAATAAAAAATTGTTAAATAAGCCTATTAGTTTTAGGTCTCTGCGTAGACAGCAATTTTTAATATTATTATTAATTTTTAAGTTTGTTTATAACAAAAAGGAGAGCTAATCCCCCCCCCCCGTTAACCGTTAAGCCGAACCGGATCTGCCCTGTCCCACCTTACATTCACCACAGCACCACGTGCCGTGGTTGTTTGGTTGGGTCCGGGCCAGGATCCGGCAAGGCACATAGTTGTACTAAACTTAAGAATAAAATCTGTTTTGTTTTGTTTTGTCAACCTCCAAATCCAAAGGTCCGAGGTTCGATCCCTGAGCGTTCTCAGCTTTTTTTTTTCAACAAATATTAATTTAAGGTGGCGATTACCAAGAAAGAGACAACCGAAAGGGAAATATTTATTATTTTTGGCCATAACTTTTTTCTTAGTACGTGTATTTGAAAAAAAAACTGAGAACGCTCAGGGATCGAACCTCGGACCTTCGGATTTGGAGAGAGAGAGAGAGAGAGAGAGAGAGAGAAAACAAATTTATTTGACATTTCTTGTTACAAGAATGCACCTCATCGGATCCCGGCCCGGAGCCAACCAGACAACCACGGCGCGTAGCGTCGTGGAAAATGTGTGGTTGGACGAGGCGGGTCCGATTTGGTTTAACGATAATGCTTGTTGCAGCTAGGATACCTGTCCGCCTTAGGCAGACTTAAAACTAGGTTAAAATTAGGGAATGTGCTCGCACGAGCCTAAAACTAATTAATAAAAAACTTAAAACTAACACTTGCACTGCACTTACAAATTTTTGGTTGCTGATACGGGAAAACAGAATTAAACGAAAAAACCCGTTCGAGCAAATGACGTCCTTATGGTCTGATCGCCGTCAAGGAAGGTAGGGTAGTTAAAAGTCATGGAATTTAAAAAGTTTGGATTCACAGGATGTTATCGGCCTAGAGGGAATTTAGAAAGACAAAAAGGGGACAAAAAGGTGAAAAAAACAAAATTGTACAAACATAAAGAAGGGGTTGGAAAGTTAAAGTCGAGGAAAGATAAATAATAGAGTAGGGTTAGGTTTTCGTAGAGGGAAGTGTGGCTAAGGAAGTTGCCGGAAGATAGGCAACGCCTGGTATGGTAGGGGGTGTCTTATATCGAAAAGTATTGCGTTATGCTGTCTGATTCGAGTAATGTTGCGGGTTAGCGGACTACCGTCCAGCTTAAACTGATAGAATTTTTGCGATGATTCTCGGACGTAGTCCGCTAGTGGGGTTATGTCGTGGCAACGTGCATAGAGATTTCTGAGGGAGGTGTACCTACCAGAGTCTGAAATGAGGCGCATACATTTGTGTTCTAATACTCTCAAGTTCCGCATTGTCGTGGCCGGGATGCTGCACCACACCGGCGCCGCGTATGTGATGGCCGGCCTGATTGGAGGCTGACGCTTACACCATGTAGTTAGCGTGTCACTTGTAAAATAATCCAGCTATCATAATTTAACGTACTGAGTAAAATTCTTATGTACTTTTTGTACCTGTTTTCTGCAAAAGGGCCCCACTCCCCACTTTCAAACTAGCAAATACGCATACGTTCTTAACTAAATATTACACTATTTGTTGTCAAAATATTAGCTTTGCTAAAATGACGTAGGTCACTCTATAATTATAATACTAGAAATGAGTTAAACATAAAATTCGACTATAACAAATTAAAGTCAAGTGATTACGTATTTTGGCCCCATTTTATATAGGTGCACATGTATATAGTGTCCGCGGATGAAGTTTGGAATAGCAGACACTTTTTTATTTTTTCTCCAATACAGTCCATTTATAATTTTCATCATACACGATATTAACCTATTTTTCTTTATTTTCAGGTATGAGGATACTGGTTATGTTACTCCTAGACACACTGCCCATGCTGGGCAACGTACTCTTACTTTGCTTCTTCGTATTTTTTATTTTCGGTATAGTGGGGGTGCAACTATGGCAAGGGGTGTTAAGGCAACGGTGTGTATTTAATCCAAAACTCTATCCAGATGTGGAATTACCCCCGTAAGTAGTTAGTTGGTAATTTGTATACTTGTTTCAACGTTTTAATTACGTGTTTGGTTTGGTACAATATTGGATTTGTAGGTTTTCAAAATTTAAAAATTTGTAATTTCCTGATTTACATGTAAATTGTGTAGATGTGCACAGTGGATGTTAAAGTTGTGTATTAATTTGAGTGGAATATGAATGTTTAAAATAAGAGCAAAGCTAAAATTAAATAACAGTTGTTTGGGTGTTCCACAAGGATGCTTCCTAGGACCAATATTATTTGCTCTAAACACAAATGTTATTAGACGTCACGCTAGTTTATTTTTCGATTAACTAATACAGGGAACTTGACTATTGACAAGAAAATGAAAATATAATTATTCTAAAGTAAATGAATCATGATCGAAGTATACGTTGGAAGAAATCAAATATGCGTCACTTCAATTATTAGACGAATACAGTGTGTTGGAACACCTGCTTTTCGGCTAGAATACAAGTTCAACCATAATTAAACAACAATGTAATTTTTGCACATGCAAAATGAGTGTTGCCTGAAATTGGCGATAATAAAAATGTTTTTGTTTTACAAAAACTATAGCAACAAAAGAGAAGCATATTCGTCAAATGTAAATTCTACTATTTCATATAAAATTAATAAGAATGTAAAACATTTTTATGTAAAGGCGTAAAGTGACAATTTTGCCAGACTTTTCCAGTTTTTCCAGGATTTTTTAATAAAAATTCCAGAAAATTTTTCTGCTCGAAAATGAAAATTTATGAGTGGGGGGGGGGGGGATGGAAAACATTTTTTGACGAGCAGGGGGGCGCAAGATGAGAACAACTTTAGATATACTTAAGTAGTTCTAATAAGTTTTCCCTGACTTCTTTCATAAATTTATAAATTCCCTAATTTTTCAGGTTTCCCTGTTTTCCAGAAAGTATACACCCTGGTTTTAGTACAAAATTGTCACGGTTTCTATAAAATTGACTGTATATTTTACGCCTAAATTAGAATTCCCTCATTCATCCAGATATTAGGAATATGGGAAAAAATGTCGATTTCTATACTTCACACCCCCGAGTTATAATATAGTTCATATAGACGAATAAAACTTAGCATCAAAATTAAGATTTCAATTATTGACTTGGAGGGAGGAGCAATTTTTTGTGGAAATGCAATCTATGTGTTATCAGAAAGTTAAAGTTTTGCGCAATTTAGGAGGTGAGTGTTTTTTGTATATTAAGTTTTAATTTTGAAACGTGCTTTTGTTTAGTTTTTTCTTTAATATCTCGGATTCCGTTCATTGAATCTTGTCAAAGAAAATAGAAATTTTTTTTAGGGTGACCACCCTTCATCATAAAAAAATAGTGACAATGTGACGGAGGTAATATTATTTCGCATGCAATTAACACAACCAACAAGGAGGAAAAATATGAAAGATATACAGGGTGATCGCCATTAAGAAAATAATGAAAAAATGTGACGGTGAGCAATAATATTTTGCATGTAATTAACACAACTGTCAAAGAAAAAAAATTTTTAAAAATATACAGGGTGGTCACCCAAAAGAAATTAATGAAAAAAATGTGAAGGAGAACGATAATTCGCCTGTAGTTTAACTGTCAAGGAAGCAAAGTATGAAAAATATAGAGGGTGGTCGCCATTAAGAATATAATGTATTTTACAAAAATGCGTGAAATGCCGTTTTAACATAACAAAACGACTCTCCCAACGAAAACTGTAGTAACTCATAAAATTCGTGTTCGAGTTACAATATTCAATATTAATTATAAAGGTGAAATTTCTCTAGAAAACTATCGTAACTTTCTGTGAACTGTATTCAACCAATACATCGTGAAATGTATAGTAAGTTGTTACAATTCTTCGATTTTTTAAGGATACCATTTAAACATTTAATCGCATTTTTATCAAAACTGAAATTCCTGAGTTGCTATTGTTTTCTTTGGAAGAGTCGAAAAGAAAATGATTTTAACACCATTGTAAAGCACGGCCAAAAACCTGCAAATAAAAAGAAAAGTCTTATGATTTTTCGAAAATCTCATTTTTTACAGAAAATAATAAATATTTTTGTTTGCAATTTTCCATAGTAGTTTACATCCAGAAGACTTATTTTTTCTCCTAATTTCATTAGAAAGAATGTAACATTTTTTCAGTAATTTTAGTTAATATCAAATTTGAAATTCGCGGTTATAATTATTTTGAAAAAAAAACAAAATGGCTGCTCGGATTTGGGCCTATACAGTATTAATCCAGTCAACGGGGGGTGAAACCTCTAATTTGAGTGCTAATGAATGGACTTTGATGAAACCTCGTGCAATGTGTTCGTAATGACGTTAATAAACAAACTGAAGAAAAGATTAGAGTAGGAAATAATTTACATCTTTTGCACATTAAAAAAAACCGCTGCCCAAGGAATCACTACTTCCACATTCAGATTTTTATTCAAGTCACTCACAACGAAAAAATTTTGTATGTGGAAATAATAGTTTATGGAACTTTAATAATATAACATTTGAAATCTTCTACCCCAAAAACCTATAAAACGATACCCCACATCGGTAGCGGGGTGGGGGTGGTGATAGGGGATGGTAGTGGGGGTGGATGAAGAAAAAAAACATTTTGAGGTTTCTGGTTCTTGTACACACACTAAATCACATTTTTTTTTCATCCCCTTTAATAATGGGGTGGTTACAGACCGACAGACAGACAGAAATTTTTTTTCGCTCAAACTTAAAATCTCGACGTTTCGTGACATTATAAGCCTATTTGAACAATAAAAATTTTTTAAAATTTTTTTGTCGTTACTATACTTCCACTGGATGTTGACGACTATATTATTCATAATTTATTTATAAAGATTTTTATTTTATTTTATTTGGCCTGGTCTGACAGAGAACCAGAGATATTGAAAAAAAAACAAAACAAAAACACGTTTTTCAAAATTGAAACTTAATTTCCAAGAAATGCTCACCTTCCAGATTGAACAAAACTTTACCGTCACTTTCGGATAACATACAGGGTGCATTCTCACAAAAAAGTTACCCCACCCCAAACAACGTATGAAAAAAACCACAGTTTTTTTCGTCTAATCTGCTTATCATCATAATGGATTTGACTCTTGTTTTATTATATATATATTAAAACAAAATGATCACTTAACGTCGAATTAGCAAACTTTCACCAAAAAAAAAGCACACACAAACAGAAAAAAATACATATTCATTGTACAAACATGTTTAATGAAAATTAAACATTAATTCTTCGCCAGTTAATGCAACATTTACTGGATTTTGTGTAATGTAAGCTGTTAAATTTAATATTAATTGGACGTTGATTATGTCCAGAACAGGCAACCGCAATTATTTTACAAACAAACGATTCACGTCCACATCTGCACACATGAAATCAGGAAAAATCTTCATGAAACGCTGTAATTTAACGTCCTCGCTTATCGGGAATAAAAAAACAGCACAGCAAGGATAAATTATAATTTGCCCAAGTCCTGCGTGTGCCTTTGATGTGTATTTTTGAAATTATTCGATAGTGAAGTAGAATCATAATTTTTAGCCCCTAATTAAATGGTATGCAGTTTTTTTATATAAATGGTAGAGAAGAATGAGTATCGTAAAATAATTATGGAGGGGCTTTAGCAGGCTTAAGGCCATTTTTCTATCACGGAATGTCGTGAATTAAAAATTTGAAAGTTTCAAGTGCTGCTAAACTTCCAATCAACTTGAGATGTTTATACTCTCTATCTTATATTTCCCTTCATTGTTGATGTTCCACGTCGAAAAGTTTTTTGAAAAAATAAACTATAGTAACGTTATTTTTGAATTTCAATCAGTGGCGTAGTCAACTTTTTGGGGCGGAGGGGGCAGTCGTATAAAAGGCGGTATGACATAGTTGCGCCCCTCTAACTCTCCTCGCTACGCCGCTGATTTCAATGTTCCAAGAATCTACAAAATGTCGAAAGGTGCTCTTTTAAAACTTTGTGTTAAGTTCGCATTACATATAGTAGCGTTTTGTCAGCAAAATAACATTTTTATCATTTTTACCAGTGGCGTGCAATGAGATAACCTCGGTAATACATACTTTTAAATAGTATGCCACTATTTTTCCTCAAACTGACAACTTTATAAATTATTTTTGTTAACCGTTTTTGAAAAAAACAACACGTGCAGCTCTGTATGCCTAGAGGTACTAGAATAATTTCCATAAAAATGTCAATCCGATTGAAGGTTGTTAGGAGAAAACTGGTTGCCAGGCACCCACATTAAGGGGCTGCAACTCGGTTAGGAGGCGCGGTAGGAAAAAATGTTATTAGGAAAATCTTCATCTCTGGGACATCCCAATCTACAGTTGAATTTAATGTACTTTCTTTTGAATGACCCTGTATAGGAAGAGTATATTGCATTTGATCGCCGCATCCAATACCGTAAATATCGCTTGTAGAGAAAAGAAATCATATCATCCTGTTCGTGATCCAATTCTGAACAACTTTCAAAAAGTCTGCCCGTTCGTTCGTCACGTTTCTTGTAAGTACAACTGAAGAAACAAAAGTTCGATCGTATTGAAATTTGGACAGTAAGTTACCCAGTAGAAGAAGCCTATTGTTTCTAACGAAATCGATCAATAAATAAAAAAGTTATTAATCATTCAAATTTAAAAAAATTGTCTTCTTGATATTTATGTTTTATAATTGAAATGTTATTTCCCAATACTATTTATTTATACATTTTACTAATTAAATGTCATAAATCCAACCGTCGAAATGTGAGTTTCACCTAGGCACATTATACTGCGACATTTACTGCGACTTTTGAAAGTAAGGAATAATAGTCAATTTATTACTTTAGACTCAAAATCCAAGGGTCACGGATTCGAGACGCAAATAAATAAATTGGATTGTAGTTCTTTTTTTATTTTTTTTTTCTGACGAAAGTTTCAACAACTAATTTCCTTCGTACGTCTTTGTGAAACGGTCACTTTTAAGAAGTTCACTGGTGTCATAGGAAGAGTGTAACCGTAAGCACAGTTTATGAAGGAAGCTGTCCTTGAAATCATGAAACAAGTTACCCGGAAAATGTCACTCCTGCTACGCATAAACCATGTATGATCAAATTTGAAGAACCAGCAGCTTTATCCATATAAGTGTGTACAACTTTTTCCCTAGGATTTGCCCCAGAGAGTAGCATTTTACTCCCGGCTTCAAGAAAAAGCAGGATTTTTGTCTATAGTGTAGTTTACGGATCTGACATACTTTTTCCGAAATACAATCACAATTACTGTGTGGATAGATAACCCCCCAATCCTCATGCTACAATTGAAAATCATTCCCAAGATCACTTTTCTGCTGTTTTGGTTGAGATTGTAGCATATTTTCTTATTGGGCACCATTTTCTACCTCCCAGGCTAGGTTGGCTAGGTTAGCTCCGCGTATATTTTTCAGCATATTAAATCTTATTTAAATAAATTGGTTAACTAACCCGAGAATTTGTATGGTTGGCAACACTTTCAAGCTAATTTTCGCTTATTTGACAGAACTGACCAAACTGTTTTTTGAGGTTTAAGCTTCTGAATAACTTTTATTGCTGAAGTAAATGGTACGAAATTTAGTTTTTACTATACTGACCGATCGTGTTTATTTATTTATAGGATGGATATGGATTTCATTTACATGAAATGACGAAAACGAATTTTTATTTGTTGCTGATTACTTCGGACGGCCTAGACAGAAGAGCATTTAAACAAAGACAGGATCATTTCGTGCATTAGACTTATAAGGAGTTTTATGTCAGATTTCGATTATCAAAAAATACAGTAATTTGTCACTTTGTTCATTTAAAATCGAAAAAGCAGTGGCCTACTTTTAAAAAATAAAATTATCGAGGTTACTTCAACGTACGCCATTGGTGGAAATAAAGAAAATATTATTTTAGCGCAGTAATGCTACTTTATGTAATACTAATTTAGACAGTTTTAAAACAATAACCCTTAGAATTTGTTAGATTTCTGGAAAAACTATTTTTTAATCAAATAAACTACTTTGTATCTTAAAACCGAAACCTTTTAAAACAAATATATGTATATATATTTTTAAAATTAGTCAAGGAATCTCCCCTTGAAGTTTGACTATGTACTACTACTAGTGTGTGTATTTAGGTATATTTAGTAGGGCTTAAGTCTGGAATGCGTGCTGGCCGACCCAAAAAATCAATGCCCATTTCGTTATTTTACAACAGTTTCTTACAATATATGAAGAAGTTTTGTAGTGACTTAGCAGCAAGTTTAACTTAGCAAGCTTAACCAGCTGCAAATTGCGCTATATGCGATTCAAAAACGTCTGCCAAAAAGTAAGTAAATAATTTTATCTGGTCTTACAAGCCACTAAAGCCCCTTATAGCTACGCGAATTTTAGAAATAACGATGCCATGCCATTTAATATCGGGACTCTGGAATATTTCAGTTCAAATTCTACGACACTATAACGTTCTCCACCTTTTTTTACATACAATAAACCCAATATATACGATTTTTAGACACCCCACAAAAGCTGAAAAGCTTTTCCATCATGTTTAAAGTAAATCCAAGCATGTAAAAAATGTTTGCATTTCATTTTTGAATTGTTTTTAAACCCCATACTGCCCCCCGTTTTAAAAATTGTCCTACAATTTGATATTTTGTTTTAATGATTTCGCTTATTGACGCAGGATCATCAGCAAATAAAATATTTGTTATTATTATTGCTAGAAAAACGTAACAAAACTTGCGAGATAAGGTTAACTTTGGGTCGTATTTTATCTCAAAATATTGAATAAAAACTGTCGCATGATGTCATATTTTATATATCATTTATTTATTAATGTCCTACAGGTCTGTTATTTTACAATAACCACCCCATTTTGAGATACATTAAATGAAAAATAACGCCCTAGGGCGTTATGAATATCTATAACGCCCTAGGGCATTATAAAATTATAATACAACCCAAAACAAGCAAATTATGATAGCGTTATTGACAAACAAAATGCGTTGCTATGCAACGGCGGCGTTTACACATAACATAATAGATGTCAAATTAATAAATCGTAAATGTCAAAAAAAAAATCGAATTAAATAACAGACTTGCAGGACATTAAACGTTGAAGGCACCACGGGTGTTATAGGATAATGACTCCCTCGGTCGACGTACGCTCCCTCGAGCCAGAGGCCCTCGGGATTGTACACTGCCGACCTCGGTGCGTTATTATCCTTATAACACCCTTGGTACCTTAATAACTATAATACACAATGAAAATTTAAATAAGCTTTATCACTATTTTATATTAAATATTGTTGAAAAGTTGTCATCATATCATACAGTCTTAGTCCATAATTATTTAAAAGACTACAATTAATATGCAAAATATGTGTGTCGTAACTGGAGAAAATTTGTATATTTCAGTATTAAATATAAACATAAATGCATATTTAAATTGACAAACACGTCTTAAAACTTATCAGACGCAGCTTGAAACTCAAACATCCAAGTCAGAAATAATATATGTACACATATAGGTAAGATAGGATGTATTTGCCTCTTATTTATTCCCTTGTAGGGTTGAAAAGTAAATCTTAAAAAAGCGCGTTCAGCTATTTTGAAATATGTTTACATTTGCATTTCGTCACGGAAATAGCAACACTTGACAAACCATTTACTCAGTCGAATTGGACATAATAAAAAATTTTGCGTACTGCGGACTTTTTTTGTGGAAGTTGTTTAATAGGGCATAATAAGCAAGCACAGAAAACTACACCCTGCTACACCAAGTGCGTCCCCTGTTTTTAGGGGTTGAAACTTTGAAATTTTACTTATGTGCCCATATCTTTTTCCCTATTGCCCGTGGGGCTCTTTACCAAGTCACACTTTTTGAAGATTCATCCCTCCTCTACATAATATATATATTACACATTTGCCGTAGGACAAATGGTTTTGGCTGTACGAGGCCGGAAAGGTCTCGCTCTCCGAATTTGGGGGGTCTTCTGTACATGACAAACTGCTATTATTTCCAATCTACAATACTACACATACTAATGCCCTTAAGGAGGGATAATGATTTGTGAAAAAACTTTCATCGAACATCGCGCGGTTTCCATGATACGGGATGTTGAAATTTTGAAAACCCCTTTTTTTAAAAAAAAAGTGAACCTACTTTTTTTCGCCCATTTTTTTTTCATGTATGTACGACCCTAATACAACAAAATTTACGTTGGTTTCATTTTAATACATTCGTTGGTTTAGGAGCTAGACAGCAAAATATGCCAAAAATGGTTATTTTGGTATTGTTGCATTAAAAAAACCAAAACCAGTATAATTCTGGTAAGTGTTTTTATTTATCCTAAAAGTCCAATCCGTTGCGCATAGAAAATGTGTTTTTGTATTTAAATAGGATCAACACTTATTGTGTCATAACGATTTATGTCATGTGTTCTCCAGTCTCCTTTCTCACATTTTTTTTTTCTGGCCTTATGGTTCATAGTAGGGCAGAAAGCAATGTATACCTGAACAGGGCACATATTAGGGTGTTAAAATGGATCTCTTGTTAAAATGCGATAGGACGTACCGTTTTCGAGTAAAACGCACTCGTTTGCAAAAAATTATTTCAGATCACACTTTTCAACGACTGACTAGTAAATACTCACCGCTGACAACGAAAAAATAAAACTATGTGTCGGTTCTTGCTTTTTCTGTTTATGAGGGACATTGCTAATAAAAAAATGAAAGGACTCGGACGAAATAGGGGATTCTCACTCCCCTATTTGAAGGTTCACGCTTGTCTCGAATCATCTTTGCAACTTATTTTGTGTCTATAACAAAATCCACAGTAATTTTACCTTGATCGAGAAACAGCTATTATATGTCCATTTCATCGGAAAATGATTTAAAAAAACAAACTCCTAAGAAAGAAAACACCAAAATGTAGAATTTATATATCAGATCACAATTCAGAACACAATGAAAACTCAAAGCAAACATAACCAAACAAGTGCGTTTTACTCGAAAACAGTACGTCCTATCGCATTTTAACAAGAGACCCATTTTAACACCCTATCCACGTGTATAATGCTTTCTGCCCTACTATGAACCATAAGGGCGCAAAAAAAAATTGTGAAAAAGGAGACTGGAGAACACATGACACAAATCGTTATTACACAATAAGTGTTGATCCTACTTAAATACAAAAACACATTTTCTATGCGCAATGAATTGGACTTTTAGGATAAACAAAAATATTTACCAGAATTATACTGGTTTTGGTTTTTTTAATGCAAGAATACCAAAATAGCCATTTTTGGCATATTTTGCTGTCTAGCTCCTAAACCAACGATTGTATTAAAATGAAACCAACGTAAATTTTCTGAAAGAAATGAAAGAAAAATGAGCGAAAAAAAGTAGGTTCACTTTTTTTTAAAAAAGGGGGTTATCAAAATTTCAACATACCGTATCATGAAAACCGCGCGGTAATCGATGAAAGTTTTTTCACAAATCATCATCCCTCCTTAAGGGCATTAGTATGTGTAATATTGTAGATTGGAAATAAGAGCCGTTTGTCCTGTACAGAAGAACCCCAAATTCGGACAGCGCGACCTTTCCGGCCTCGTACAGCCAAAACCGTTTGTCCTACGGCAAATGTGTAATATATAGTATTATTTAGAGGAGGGATGAATCTTCAAAAAGCGTAACTTGGTAAAGAGCCCTACGGGCAATAGGGAAAAAGATATGGGCACATAAGTAAAATTTCAAAGTTTCAACCCCTAAAAATAGGGGACGCACATGGTGTAGCAGGGTGTAGTTTTTTGTGCTTGCTTATTATGCCCTCTTAAACAACTTCCACAAAGAAAAGTCCGCAGTACGCAAAATTTTTTATGATGTCTAATTCGACTGGACTAATTTGCAAACAGCAATCGAATTGTACAATGCTACGATCTTTTCTGGTTAAAAACCGTATCGCTCATACGGAGTGGAGAGTTTTTTTTAGATTTTGAGATAAAATAAGACTCGATCTTTCTCTCGCGACATCGCACCGCGTGGGCAACGTTACCGAAAATTAAAAATTTCACAAAAAAAAACTTGTCCAATCCTTTTGCAGTTTATTTATTGACGATCCTGTAGCACCATGGCAAAAAATGTACAACAAATCATTTCAGCAGCATGATTGGGATTATAATTCATTAATTATTAGCATTTATCATTGAGGCGCTAATTTATGCAAAACTGTTTCTGTGACAGTTACACTATGTGGCAATTACAGTACTGGGAAAATTAAATTTTACGAACGATTCAATAGAAATATATCATGGCGATTTTAAAAGCATCAATTCCGGAGTAATTGTAATAACGAATCGAGTTTTGTTTTGGGTGAGATCGGAAAATTGCATGCTTTTGATCTAGTGTGAGATTTTTTATGAATTAAATTTTATTATTGCCTTTGTTATTTCATGATATACAGAGTTCTCTATCAGCTCTATGGCAAGCTACAGTTGGTAAATAAAGTTTTACCAGAATTTGGATTAACATCAGAATATCTTATAAAGTGTGATTATGATATTGGTGACGCTGATGTTTCCATCGAGCGGGGCAATGTAACTGTTTTATTTTTGATTTTAATCAGCATATTGCAATGTTGGTTAGTTATCCAGAACATTGATTTCCATGTCAACGGTAGCTGAAGTCCGGCGACATGGCGTGGATTAGTTGACGTCGAGTAAACTAGACATATAAATTCCAGTCTTAAAGAACACAATTTGAATAATGTGACGGCCCTACCCTAGGCACCTTTGTAAATTTTGCTATCACATTTTCACCCATCACTCAGTCATCACTTTGCAGAAATTACGATAGATCAAAATTTAGCAAAATTTTAGATGCTGCAGTTTTTTAGTTTTGAGCTTGCAGAGTATCCAGGAGTATGGAGAAGTTTTTGTTCATAACTTTTTACTTCCCTTCAATAGTTAGGGTAGGAAATGCACTATCTGCAAAGAGGCAGCTTACTGTGGGAGTCCCGCAGGGGTCTGTACTAGGACCTCTGCTATTTTTAGTATTCATCCACGACCTCCCATTTCGTGAAAACACAGAGAGTTATATTCTATTTGCAGATGACACGACGATATGGTCAACAGCTGATGACCTTAATGACGTTGTAACAAGGTCATGTGAGGCACAATCAAAAGCAGAAAGGTGGTTTAACTCCAATGAGCATGATATTTACTTTGAGAGACATTGAGAGTGCTGTTATCCTGTAGAATAGTGTGAAATTTTTGGGTGTTCATCTTGACCCAAAACTAAAATGGGAAGAGCATATGAATCATCTCTAGAAAAATCTAAGTAGTAATATATTTATTCTACGCAACTTACCAAACTGTGTCTCAACTGACACTAAGAACTGCTTACTTTGCACTCTGTCATTCAAATATTTCATATGCTGTTCTCGCTTGGGGACACGCTGCAGATTGTCACACAATTTTCAACGTGCAAAGAAAAATAATAAGGATTCTGGATGCTCTTAAGTATGGAGATGACCGTAAGAACTTGTTCATAAATCATGAAATATTAACTTTTCCATCTATACAGGGTGCGCCACTTAAAACTCCCCAGTTATTACGTCATATTCTTATTTTTTAAGCGACGACCATGTTGGGCCCTTCAAATTTTAGATACTTTTAAGGCATTTAAACATGTGTACAGAGTGATTAAAAAAAATTTTTGAAGAAATTGTTAAGAAAGAAAACTTAATTTCCTTGAATATTTTTTACCTCATCCTGTACATAAACTACGTTAATGTTTTCTTATAAAGATTTTAATTAGCTTCAATTTATGTTATTACGTCATTATTTGAAATTCTTTTTGGTTTTAGAGAAAGAAATTAAAAACTCTCCTTCCGATTCCAAACTGATTTTTTTTTTAAAATAACTGAAAAAATGTAAATAATAATTTTATGCTTTATTTGTAAAAGACATATCACAAACAATCCTCAACGTAACAAAACAGTAACAAGAAACAAAAGAAATCAATATTTTTAAAAACAAACTTTATTAAAATGTACTAAATAATAGGAAATTGCCAAATTTTTATTTTTATTTTTTTTAATAACATAAATTGAAGCTAATTAAAACCTTTCTAAGAAAACATTAACACATTTCATGTACAAGGTGAGGTAAAAAAATATTCAAAGAAATTAAGTTTCCTTTCTTAACAATTTTTTCAAAAAAATAAATTTTTTTAATCACTCTGTATGCATGTTTAAAGGCTTTAAAAATGTCTACAATTTGATGTTCCCAACATGGCCATCGCTACAAAAATAAAAAAGTTACAAGTGGCGCACCCTGTATACCGGGTGACAACGAAATTAGTCCCGTTCCAATTTCTAGGTTGATTTTAGGAATACAATTTTGAAATTCTGGCATATCATTTGCGACACAAAAAGCCACATTTTGCACTTATTAAGTGAAAAATACCACTTCCGGTCCAACCTGAAGTAGCAACAATTTTTTATTTTTAAATAGCAACCTATATATATTTTTGCATATTTAGATTCCACATGAAATTCTCGTTACAACGATGTATCACAACTAGGTAATTTTTTTTCCAAATGGCTTCATAAATTCGAAATTCGAAAAGGTGAAAAAGCTAAGTTGGCAACTGCAAGACTGTGTTCTCAAAAAATTTATCCAATAGGCCCTGAATCACCTTAATTTTTGTTGTCGCATTTTATAATAAAAGTTTATTTCGTGCCAAAATCACTATTTTGAATTGAAAAACAATTTTTTGAAAAAACATAAAAAGCAAATGAATTTTATTCAATTTTTTTAAATGGTAACCATATTTAAAAAAGCACTACATAAACTTTATCAAATAATAACTTAGGCAAATGTTTGAAATGTCATTTTGTCATAGCACGCTTGTAAAGTTTAATACATAAATTAGTACTGTCGTACGCAAAAAAATGGGACAAGTCTTATAACGTATTTTTGCTGAAATCTAATTCTGTACATCTAACTTTAATTTTTGTGACATTGTCAGTTATTTTGTAAAAATTCATTGGAAGTGTGCAAATAGAGACAGATTTACATTAGAAAAAAATAGTTGTCCTATTTTTTTTTGCTCACGGCAGTACATACGGTTTCATTAAATAATTGAAGAATAGCATGTACAGAAATCCAATAATTTCAGTGTAAATTAGCAGCGAAACTAGACGCATTATACATAAAATAAAAGGTTAATGTTTTGAGCTTTGTTGGTGCAAGTGGTTACCTTAAAAAAAAACTGAATAAAATCCATTTGCTTTTTATGTTTTTTCAAAAAATTGTTTTTCAATTCAAAATAGTGATTTTGGCACGAAATAAACTTTTATTGAAATGCGACAATAAAAATCAAGGTGATACATCAGATTCAAAGCCTACCGGGTAAATTTTTTGAGAGTCTTGCAGTTGCCAACTTAGCTTTTCACTTTCGAATTTATGACGCCATTTGGAAAAAATTACCTAGTTGTGATACATCGTTGCAACGAGAATTTCATGTGGAATCTAAATATACAAAAATATATATGCTATTTAAAAATTAAAAGTTGTTGCTACTTCCGGTTGGACCGGAAGTGATATTTTTCACTTAATAAGTGCAAAATGTGGCTTCTTGTGTCACAAAATTTCAAAATTGTATTCCTAAAATCAACCTAGAAATTGGAACGGGACTAATCTCGTTGTCACCCGGTATATTAGAAAATTTATTGTACATTAACAGAAACTTAGTCTCATATGATACATATGTACATAATTATTGCACGAGACATAAATCGAATCTAGCTGTTAAGTATTGCCGTTTGAAGAGGGTCAAAATGGGCCAAACACTCCAAACTACTGGGTCATAAAAATTTTTAACAAACTGCCACAAAAAATTAAAGATTTACCTTTACAACATTTTAAGCATAGGATCAAAAACTTTTTAATTTCCAAAGCCTTTTATAACTACAATGAATTTTTGGACTGTGATTTTTCTGATCAGTCTTAAATTTTAATTATTATTACTTTAAGTTTTACTTGTAATATTTGATTTTATTTAATTTGGACAATTTTCTCTATGTGACTTGTGTAAATGCCAAACAGCATGAAAGCATCAATAAAGTACTTATACTTATAAGTATCTTTTTTCTTTGATGCTCAATTTTTTGTTCTTAGTGACATCGGTTTCCTCTGAAAGAAATACCACAGAATGGTATTTGAACCAAAAATTTATCTCAAAACTACAGAGAAAATCGAATGCAACACATTAACTGAGAGAGGGTGTGTACATCGGTAGAGAAAAGTTCTGTATCGTACAAGTATTATAAATACACCTCCAAAGTAGTGCTCCATACTGCTGGGATACTCTGTATATTGCTTTAGATCGCTTTACTTGAATAAAAATTCACATTTCATTTTAATATTATTGGAAAATACAAATACATTTTTTATTTAAATAACCCAGTGTTAATTCCTCACTACGAAAGAGATACCACACTCACATATGATTTGTTGGCGTACATTTTTGCCATGGTTTTGCCCTGTTTGAATGGTGTGGCTTTGGTTTTGTTCCAGGGAATTACCGGAACAGTACGTTGTGCGCGTGCCTTATACGTAAGATCACATGCTGGCAGCTTGTTCTGTGTGCCTCTCAGTGCGTGTCTTGTCACCTACGTACCTATCTCACTTTATTACTTTTTTTTTATCTCTTCGAAATGTCTGCTGAAAGAAGGAACGCGCTAGGGGAAATATATGATGCGGAAGCGATGATTTTTTTTGTCAGCTTCGACACAAAATCAATCGAGAGTATCACAATCGTTTACAGCATGCAATGCCACCACAGAACTAGTAGGCTGATGCATAGTAAAATGTAACGTAGACATAAATAAACAAATATTAAATTAAATATTGGACACTTCAAAATGGTCTGGAGGACCAGTGAAGAATCACTCGTTTAGTAAACCAGTATTTTTTTATTCAGGGTATTTCAAGTATTAGTATCTAGTATGTTTTTATTTTTTAGACTGTTGATATTAAAATAAGTTGATATGTATAACCTGGAGTATTTCGGTGAGTTTAAATGAAAATTATTATATTTTTGTAGGTTTTGATTATTCATCATCGTCAGAAAACTAGACTATTTACAAAAAAACAAATATCTTTGATGTGCTTTTTTATAACAATGGAAATGTATTACTACAATTACTGTTATCATTAAATTTTCCTAATTTTTCTTAATTTTGTTGGCAAGCCTACGAATATAATAATATACCAGTAATATACAGTGTGTGGCACTTGTGCACAGTACACCCTTGTAGTTTCCAAATTTTTTTTCGAGTTGAACGAAATCTTTCTTAAATATAGATCAAATCTACTTAAGGCTAAAAAATATTCGCCTCCTGCAAATGCAAAGCCACCTGTAATACCAAGATAAGCGGAAAAAATAAAAAAAATCATATTAGACACTTTTTTATTGGAATTTTTTTTTAATTTTAAAATGTTATAAAAACACAAAAATCTTTGTTTTTCGTAAATATAGTAGTTTTCTGCGATTATGAATAAACCGAAACATAAGAAAATATAATAATTTTCTTTTAAACTTCCAAGAATCTGAGGATACACATCAAGGTATTAGTATCAGGACAACAACGTCAAAAAGTAATTTTAAGTTGTATGTGGTCTGTAACTTATATTTGAGCTATAATCCTTTAAGAGATAAAAACTCGCTTTTTAAAAATATCTGAAGAACGATTCAGAAGAATTTCTTTTAATTGTGTATAAAGGATGTCGTAACCGAAATTAGCCAGCCTGGATAACTTTGGAGATAATAAATAGTTTTTTGAAAAATTGGTAAAACAGGTCGACCATGTTTCCAAGTAGTACCCATTATAAAATGTAAAACGTATACACCTATTTTCATCATTAAATTACAAATTAGGGGGGTAGACAGAAAAAAGGAACAATAATTCTAAAACGGTTTTAATAATCACCGGCTCCTCCACCATTTCTTAGAAAACAACGTCTATATAAATATAAAATTATAGTCTGGGCGACACAGTGGCGAAAAATGCCAGTGTTCCACCCAAATTACTCTAGAGGTCGTAAATTTTAAGTTATTGAGACATTTTTTTTTTAATGTTGGTCTTGAATTTACCTATCGATCCCTCTAGCAGGATTTTGAAATTTCATTTTTAATTTTTTTTAATTTTTAATAAAAGATCATATTTTCACAAAAAAATACTGTTTTTTCTATTAAATTTATTCTAACGGGCCGTAAATTTGAGTTTTCGTAACAAATTTTTTAAATCTTCGTCTTTTAATCAGCTTGCATTTTTGATTTAGTTGTTGACAACTGTCAAAATTACTGTCAAATATAAAAAAATACGATTTTTAGATAAATAATTCATACAATAACAGGTTGGTGTTCAGAAAAAAATATATAGTGTTTTCAATGTACCTGGTTCCGAAGTTGACAGGAAAATATGTATTTCTAAATTTGGCAGCTGCCATAATTGTTGTCAGATTTCCAAAGATAGATGGAAGAGCTTATAAATTTTAAAAATACCCTGCAAATGTATAGAAAAATAGATATATATTGTTTTTGATGTGTTTGATTTATTAATTGACAGGAAAATATGAGTTTTAAATTTGGCAGCTGCCATAATTGCTGTCAAATTTCAAAAAATAGAAGTTAGAGCTTATTAACTTTAAAAATACCCTGTGAATATATAGCAAAACGGATACAAATTGTTTTTAATGTACCTGGTTCTGAAGTTGACAGGAAAATATGATTTCTAAATTTGGCAGCTGTCATAATTACTGTTTCATTTCAAAATATAGAGGTAAGAGCTTATAAATTTTAAAAACACCCTATAAATGTATAGAAAAATAGATATATAATGTTTTTAAACTGCCAGATTTAGCAGTTGACAGGAAAATATGGTTTCTAAATTTGGAAGCTGTCGTAATTGCTGTCTCATTTCAAAATATAGAGGTACGAGCTTATTACTTTCAAAAATACCCTATAAATGTATAGAAAAATAGATATATATTATTTTTGATTTGTCTGATTTCGTAACTGATAGGAAAATATAATTTTTAAATTTGGCAGTTGTCATAATTGCTGTCTTATTTTAAAATATAGAGGATGAATTTATTTCCAAATTTAGAAATCATATTTTCCTGTCAACTACTGAATCTGGCTGTTTAAAAACATTATATATCTATTTTTCTATACATTTATAGGGTGTTTTTAAAATTTATAAGCTCTTATCTCTATATTTTGAAATGAGATAGCAATTATGACAGCTGCCAAATTTAGCAATCATATTTTCCTGTCAACTTCGGAACCAGGTGCATTAAAAACAATTTGTATCCGTTTTGCTATATATTCACAGGGTATTTTTAAAGTTAATAAGCTCTAACTTCTATTTTTTGATATTTGACAGCAATTATGGCAGCTGCTAAATTTAAAAACCATATTTCCCTGTCAACTACTAAATATGGCAGTTTAAAAACTATATATATATCTATTTTTCTATACATTTATAGTGCATTTTTAAAATTAATAAGCTGTTACCTCTATATTTTGAAAATTGACAGCAATTATGACAGCTGCCAAATTTAAAACTCATATTTTCCTGTCAATTACTAAATCAAACAGATCAAAAACAATATATGTCTATTTTTCTATACATTTACAGAGTATTTTTAAAATTAATAAGCTCTTCCATCTATCTTTGGAAATTTGACAACAATTATGGCAGCTGCCAAATTTAGAAATACATATTTTTCTGTCAACTTCGGAACCTGGTACATTGAAAACACTATATATATTTTTCTGAACACCAACCTGTTATTGTATGAATTATTTATCTAAAAATCGTATTTTTTATATTTGACAGTAATTTTGACAGTTGTCAACAACTAAATCAAAATTCATCTAGACAGATCAATAGCTGATTAAAAGACGAAGATTTAAAAAAAAATTGTTACGAAAACTCAAATTTATGGCCCGTTAGAATAAATTTAATAGAAAAAACAGTATTTTTTGCAAAAACATGATTTTTTATTAAAAATTTAAAAAAATGAAATTTCAAAATCCGGCAAGAGGGATCGATAGGTAAATTCAAGACGAACATTTAAAAAAAAATGTCTCAATAACTTAAAATTTACGACCTCTAGAGTAATTTGGGTGGAACACTGGCATTTCTCGCCACTGTGCGACGTCTGCAAAAAAAGTTCACGTCATCAAGTGAAACCATGAGAGGGGACACAAATAAAAAAAAATTCAGTACATTTATAATGTATTAAAATATTTTAAATAAAAATGGAGCATGTATACACAAGGAACGAAGAAATTATAAGAAGAACTAGTTTTCCAGATAATTCTAAAGACAGCATTTTAGAAGGTAGGACTTTTTTAGTTTAAAATTTGTTTTTCTTTGCTCTCATAAAGTACTGATACTAAAACCTGAAACACCCTATTTATTAAAAGAACGAAACCAATTGAAATATATTTTTCCTCTGGATTTAAGTAAATCATGGGTTATGATTTTTAAAAGTTTATGATATTAGAGTATATCATTGCTAACACATTATCGAAATCTTCACATCTTGAAGATAGTTCTTATGCCGGTCTATTTTTTTATGTGTCATTTGCCAGAATATTTGTCTTCTAAAGTCAGTAGTCCTTCGATTCTACTTTCCATAATAAATAAAAAGAACAATAATCTGCTACTGCAAATGTCATACTTTGGCACTCTCATCTTATGACATGCGGTTATGTCTATTTTTATCTTATCTTATAAAGGAAAAGAAGGTAGATTAAAAATATAAAAATAATGCATAGTTTATACTCTGTTAAAAGTGAAAGTAGAGGAAAAAACCTAAATACAAGAATGTCATGCAATTCATCAAAATCTTTGTCATCATCCTCGCTATCTTCATCTGAATTTATAATAATTGGAATAATTTCTTCTATGATTGCTTCCGTATTATAGCTTTTAAGAGTTACTGTTGCTGTGTGTTTCATTTCATAATTCGTCTATTATCTGATCGATGGTCTCTTTTAACATGGCTGTTTCACTATATTCAATTTCCGTCTATTTTTGATGAATATTTGATATTTGCTCAATAAATTCCATAGCATTAAAGAATTATACTGACAATAGTCTAAAAGAACTCTTATAGTTCTCGTTTAAACGTTCTTTCATTGAAAGAAATAGAACAATATTTGAGCCATTCTTGTGTATCTTCTCTCTTGCATGCATTGGTTCGATGTTTCTCTTGTGAATGAAAATGATATCTCGCATTATTGAACACAATAACAGAAAGTGCTTCCAAACCGAGCAACTTTTTTTCAATCCTCAAAATTTTAATGGTTCATATTTTTCATGAAAATCAACGAATTTGTTTCTGGTGACACTTGTCAGTAATGTCTTAACCAGATCGGAGTGGATCATCAGTAGTTTATTCATTTTTGCTTATTAGAGAGATGTCGCGTACCGATCACTCGATTATAGAAAATGATGGAGAGTGTAAGTCATGTCACATTTACAGCAAATTATATTTTAACAGAGTGCATACTTTGGAAGTTGTCGCTCATTTAGTAGTTTACCATACATTCGAAACGAGCTCTCCAGTATCCTGGATATCTCCTAAGAAGCACTGATATGTCCATTGTCTATGTCTCAATATAAACAACTTGTCAACTGTCAACAAGTAGTCATGATTCCATGCCAGGCATTTTTTAATATCAATTAGACACTATTATTGAGTACCTTTTTGTGCTTGCAAGAAGCATTCTGTGCCATCTCAATACGTACTTTTACTTTATTGCCCGAGTCCCATCTTTAATGAAGAAGATATTTAAAAGAAGTTATTTAAATACAGATTACATTAAGGTAGAGGCATCGAGATGTGAGACGTTATGGCGTCCATTTTTTGCTTACAATCTTTAAGTCTCGACGTTAACTTTAAGATCAAATTATCTGCTAAATTGACTTTATTTACTATAGGTTATAAGTCGTTAATAAAAAAGGGGAAAACTACTAAAATATCACATCGAAGATGGCAAACTCTTCAGGACACTACAGTTTAGGTACTTTTCAACACAAATATATTCGCTGGGAAAACTTAAAACAGAATTAAAACAATAACCACGTTGTCATTAACGGAAAAACATAAATATATATGATACTCTCTAACATTGAGTTGTGAAATAGTTCAGTGTGTTGTATATTTAATGATATTGATCAAATATTGGTGCACCTTGGGAGTGTTGTTCTTTTTAAATGTTTAAGTAGTACGCTTATAGAAACATAGGTGCCGTTCTTTCAACGATGAGAATGTTTAAATTTCAACTGGGAATGAGGCATTATAGTGATATATAATGTCCACAGTACATGCCCTTTTTTTAATGATTAGTAACAGGCTGAATTTTCGTGAGTAGCTTCGTTTTGACGAGACGTCCAACTTTTCTCTCTGCGAACATTCTCGGTAGTGGTAGCTAATAGCAAAAAATATTTTTTCTATTTCACACGAATTAGACAATTCGACAACCTGTCAAATTATTTTGGCAATATATTTTTCATTCATTAAACGTTTGTTAAAGAGTTTGTTTTTCGATTACCTTGGTTACGTTTACGCGAGTTAATTATAATAAGCCCGTGTCTGTCCACAACAACATAATTTGACAGGTTGTCGAACTGTCTAATTCCTGTGAAATAGAAAAAATAATTTTTGCTATTACCGAGAATTTTCGCAGAGAGAAAAGTTGGGCGTCTCGTCAAAACGAAGCTACTCACGAAAATTCAGCCTGTTACTAATCATTAAAAAAAAAGGGCGATGTACTGTGGACTACAAATTTCTTACATTCCTCTAACCGCTTTTTTTACATTCCAGTCAGTTCGACCCCAATGTATAACCACTTTTTCTAGAGATAAATATGACATATGATATATCGTTGTACAGCTAATTTAAGTTGTGATCGAATAATGAAATAATTTACAGGGTGTTCCATTTAAAAAAAACACAAGTTATGTCTATATCTCGAAAACTGAGTCGTGCGCAAATTTTTTTTTATGAGCAACGAATTCTACTCAAAAAAGTGCCTGAATGTGTTACTCGATTTTCGATTCGACACTTGGTAATTGAGATATAGAGGTCATACAAAAATGTCAATTTTTCCAAAAACGCTCTGTAGCTTGGTAGTCGAAAAAGATAGACGATCGCGGTTTGCGCAATGTTTCTCGAAAATCGAGCTCAGGATACCTATATTGGTTTTTGTCTATCTGTCATAGTTTTAGAGAAAATCAAATCCAATCTAATTTGGTCCACCGTGTACACCTGCTTTGGAGTGGAGTAAAAATCAATTTCTTAAAAAAATGTTTGGGGAAAGTAGGGAATTGTTAAAAAAAGCTATATTTGGCGTTTTATTATTTTTTTTTGAAGCTTAATTACATATTCAATAGTAGTTTTGTTCTGTTCTGTTCGAAATTTTATTGCAAACAATCTCTATTTTTTATTTTTACAATATTACCGGAGATATTTGCAAAAAACAAAAAAAAACGAATATGTTCCCGACCCGCCCGAAGACCATAGCAATCATATTTCTTTATAGTGTATTACAGATTTCAACAAAAAAAATACCCTCACTTTCTTTATTTTACTTCCACATCCAGTGGTATCTCGAGTGGTATAGTAACGACAAAAAAATTTTAAAAAATTTTTATTGTTCAGATAGGCTTAGAATGTCATGAAACGTCGAAATTTTAAGTTTGAGCGAAAAAAAAATGTTTGTCGGTCTGTAACTTTTTTTTTGTGCGCACGTTTAATCTTGAACCGTTTGAGATAGTCACTTGACATTTGGTATACATATGTACTCTAACGAGATCTAGAACTAGATTATATTTTCATCTTGTTTCGTCGAAGGGTTGGGGGGTAAATTGGGGTAAATAGGTAAATCAAGCAGGTAAGAGTTCATAAACTTGGTATTTAGTATATACAAGAGAAGCTAAGGTTCAAAAAAAATTTTGGCATTAGCCACCCCCACCCCACTACCGATGTGGGGTAATCGTCTTATGAGTTTTTGGGGTAGAGAATTTCAAATATTATATTATTAAAGTTCCATAAACAATTATTTTCACATATAAAATTTTTCGTTGTGAGTGACTTGGATAGAAAATCTGGATGTGGAAGTAGTGATTCCTTGGGCAGCGGTTTTTATTTTTAGCTCAATTTTTACTTTACTGCTGAGCCATTTATTATTAAATATTTAACTAGTTGAATTATTATTTAATATGACACATTTAAAAATAAATACTGATATTCTCCTGATTATCAGAACCAAAACCGAAAGATCTTAACAGTTTATTTAGAAAAATCACGCACTTTATATTCAAATTTTGCTGTCACATAAGTTGGATATACCTGACAGGTCGGTACTAACTTTATGAGCCAGTTTTATATATCAAAGAACAAACAACAAAGCTTGCATGTATAACGCTCCGAAAAGTTTCCCCCTTCGAGTTATATTATATTTCATAAGTTGCCATGGAAGGGAACGCGTTTTTCAATTAAATTTCATAGGAATGGTTCAAGATGTTCTGTATGAGATCGACCTGCAAAAGTTGACGTTGAAATATTGCAAGAGTAGGAGTAGGTATCACGGTTCCATAGTCTTGAGATTTTTAGTATCGGCCGTGGAGAAGCATGATTAAAGCAAGTTCTTCAAATCTTTACTATAATCAGACATTAGCAAAATTATAAATAAAGTAAATTCAGCTGACAAAAAAAAATTAATAAAGTAGGCCATGGATTTCAAATGTCTCTAAACCATTTTGTAGCTTATAAAAGTCGGCACAATTTTCGTAGAAACAATTTTTTTGCACAACTGATATTAAGTGAGATATTCTCGAGGGCAGCCTGTATATTAGAATTTTCTCTTACAGTTTCTAAAACAATATTTTCTACAGTTTCTCTACTTTCTTTATTATATATTTTTGCTTGAGGTTTTACAAATGATCCAAACTCTTAAATTTTGTTGTAGCCTTTTGAATATTTTTATGTCTGACTGTCTCTTTTCTGGATATCTAAAAATATTATTTAGGCGGCACAAAGTTTTGCTTACCTGTTAAAATAATGCTGGGAGGCTAAATTTGAATCTTCTCCGCGTTCTATAAAACACTTTGTCATGGAGTATGGAGTATGGAATTAGCAGGAGGGTGGTCAAAAACCACAGCACTTAGGCCCCATTGGACCCCTTGTACATCCTCCCTCTAGGCAGACACTCGCCTAGGCCTTCAACCAACCTAATCTTTCGAAGTAGATGGTGATGTTGCCTAGGGGCATCTCCCTTACATTGGCCAAGGTAGGCCAACGCTCTCCCAAGATGGATTCTCTGATTGATGAGACGGCTGAACAGTCACAGAGTACGTGTTGAACCGTCTCATCTTCTTGTTCACAACCTCTGCAAAGAGGTGTTTCGCTTAATCTCATATTGTATAGATGTTTCCTTAGCGGACAGTGTCCAGTCTGGATTCCTGTTATAAAACGTAGATTCCTTCTGGTCATTGCCAGGTAGTCCATTGCTGTTTTCTTGTTGGGATACGTGAGTAGTTCCCTAGCGAGCTGACAGCTGCTTGTTTCATCCCACAGCTTCTTAAATTCGTTGTGAGTGTTCTCCTTAATTAATTGTATTGTCGCCGTAATCGGTAACGAACTGGCCTGGCCTGGTCCAAAGATAAGTTGGCCTGCTGCCTTCTTGGCCCGTTTATCGGCTTTTTTGTTGCCACTGCACTGTGCGTGTCCTTTCACCCAGCATACCGAGATGTTGTTCGTACTGGAGGCACCCACAAGTGCTTGATGACATTCCCATACTGCTCCTGTGGTTATTTTGTAACTTCTCAGGGCTAGTGATTGTCTACAGTCTGTGTAGATCCTGATTGTTTTGCCCGTAGTTTGTTTGCGGACAATCTCTTTTGCGGCTATGGTTATGCCCGCCAGTTCAGTTTGTACTATGCTGGCTCGCTCATCCATAGTCCATTTATATTCGATTTGCAGGCTTCTGGAATATATTCCACATCCTGCCCCCTCCTTCTTCCTTGATCCGTCTGTGAAAATGTTTATCACACCTTCACCAGCGGTCTCGTTTTCACTATTTGTCTGTATTGTATAGGGTCTGTCAAAGACAAATCGGGGAGAGATACCATCTGTGCGTGCTTGTAGAAGAGGCGTCTTCCTGACAGCCTCATTCCACAGGCGACTTCTGGTCTCCCCACAGCCTACATTTGGTTGTAAGCCAACGGACTTGAGGCGTGCTATTGTTATTAAGGCCACTTCTCCTAGATATAGATCCAGTGGTGGCAGACACAGCATTACCTCCATTGCTCTCGTTGGCGTTGTTCGCATAGCTCCTGTTATGCTTAGGCAGGCAACTCTCTGCACTTGGCTGAGCTTGGCTCTCGCTGTAGTCTGTTTACTCTTAGGCCACCAGACCACAGCTCCATAGGTTATCATTGGTCTTATGATGGCAGTGTATATCCACATGACCACTTTGGGTTTCATTCCCCAGGTTTTCCCCACGGTCCTGCGACACTGCTCATAAGAAATGTAAGCCTTTTTTAGTCTTCTGTCTAAGTGAAGATTCCATGTTAGTTTGGCGTCAAAGGTTACCCCAAGGTATTTCACTTCTGATGCGAAACTTAATGTTGTGTCCAGGAGAACTGGTGCTTTCAGTGCTCCTGGTTTCCTTTTTCTTGTGGAGAGAACCATCTCCGTCTTCCTGGGATTAACAGACGAGTGTTCTCTGCACCATTTTTCAATTATTCTTAGAGCCCCCTGCATCCTTTCACAGAGGACTCCTTGTCACTTTGTCATATTTTTCACCATTACTAAATTGAACCATTTTTAACAATGCTCACCCACAATTAACTCACAAATTAATTTTTGACATTTACGATTGTTTCGATTTTCTTTTTTTATCATGGCCTTCTCAATAAATATTAGAAATGCGATAAATATGCATAGATGTCAATGAAAGACAATTCGAATATTTATTGTAGTTTAGTTTTTCCTATTTTTGGCAAAATTATTTTATATTATAGGAAGTGTTGTTGTTAATAGTTTTCCATGGCCTCCTCACAAATATATTAAATTTTTCGAAAATTAATCGCTTTCTCTAGAGATAAATATGTCATATGATATATCGTTGGATAGCTAATTTAAGTTGTAATCGGATAATGAAATAATTTACAGGATGTTCCATTTAAAAAACACAATCTCTATATCTCGAAAACTGAATTTTCTTCTTATCAGCAACGGATTCTACTAAAAAAAAAAGTGCCTTAAGAATGTGTTACTTGATTTTCGATTCCACACTTGGTAATTGAGATATAGAGGTCATCCAAAAAGACTTGTAGAAGCCGATTTTCAAATCTTGTTTATACAAAGTTCTGAATAAAATTGTACAAAAATGATTTTCAAAAATATTTTTTTTATCTTGTTATATTATCAAAACAGAAATCCACAATGGGGCACCCAAAGAAAATTTTTTTATAAACACTTTATAAACACTATAAACGTGTTTTACGACAATATAATTTTAAATTAATTTATTAATTCGTATTCTCTGAACAATGCTGAAGAGAGGACTTGTGTGTAATTTTTATTTCACTACATTTTCACGATTCATATTAATATTAGCAGATGTTACTCAAATTTGGAGACTATTTTCTTGGAATTTCGAACAAATCTAATATTGTGAGATATTTCCATCAAATGTCGAAATTTTGTTTGAGGAACGACTCACTCTGTATTCGCTGAAAATTTCCTTTTATTTTGTCGTTTCAGATTTCAGATCAGATCCAGCGTTGATAAAACGAATTAAAGATATAAAACGCTTTCTCCCCGAAATTACGTTTTCAACGCTCTGCCATATACGACACTTATTTTCTATACTCCAGGAGCTATCACATAAATAATTCGTATCAGATGACTTCCTCGTATGGAGGCAATCAAATCAGGAATATTTTTTATCTACAGGCTGGTTCTTTTATCAAGGGAAATGCGTTTTTCTTGTAAACTTTTGAAGAAAATATAATATCTATGTGAAGAGGCCATGGAAGACTATCAATAACAACAAAACTTCTTATAACATATAAGAATTTTGCCAAAAATAGGAAAAACTAAATTACAATAAATGTTCGTACGTAAAATGTGTGAGTTAATTGTGAGTGAGCATTGTTAAAAACGGTTCAATTTGGTAATGGTGAAAAATATGATATGATTAAGTGTTTTCTAGAATGCGGAGAAGATTCAAATTTAGCCTCCGAGCTTTATTTTAATAGGCAAGTTATAGACAGCAAAACTGTGCCAAAAGTGCCACCTAAACAATATTTTTAGATATCCAGAAAATAGATAGCCAGACATAAAAATATTCAAAAGGCTACAACAAAATTTAAAAGAGTTCGGATCATTTGTAAAACCTCGAGTAAAAATATACAATAAAGCAGGTAGAGAAGCTGTAGAAAATATTATTTTAGAAACTGTAAGAAAAAATCCTAATATATCGTCTCGCGAAATACGGGACGATTTAGGAATCCCAAAAACAACTGCGTTGCGTTGCTTAAAAAAAAATAAATTCAAACCCTACAAAATTAGGATTAGTCACCAACTATACCCAAACGACTTTCAAAGGCGTCTCGATTTTTGCCAGTGGTTTTTGCGTCAGTGCAATTTAGTGCCAGGATTTGAAGGAACAATTATATAAACAGACGAGGCCCTTATAAGCAGTGCCGGAATTTTTAATCTGCATAACAACCACCATTGGGCGCATGAAAATCCGTTACAGTTAATCGTCAAGGACGATTTAGATTTGGTGTATGGTGTGGTTTTATTGGATACCAAATAAGTCCTCATTGTTTTCACGGTATTTTGAATACCGAAAATTTTATTAACATTCTACAACAAAAAATAGAGCCCTTTGTAGACAATATGCCTGTAAGACAATTTCAAATATTAATTTACCAACACGAAGGCGCCCCAGGTCATACGTCAAGTGAAACACGAAGTTATTTAAATACTCAATTTGAGGAGGATTCGATAGGTATATATATCACTCAGGACTAGTCTATCAATGTCTAGTTAGCTAAGTTAACTAAATTGATAACTAACAATTAATTTAACTGGACATTAATAAACAACAAAGTAGTTTAGATATTGTTTAATTTTTTTGGCGGGTTGTTGTTGAGATATCGAGTTCATATTTGATACGTAGGTGGCACTATTGAAGAATAACGAAATTCGAGAGAATGAAAAATACACCCACGTCCTGATGACGTCACAAAAATGAAAAATTCTTACAATAGACGAACTGTTTGAGATATCTTCTTCATATTTAAATCGTAGGTGGCATTATTGAAAAAAAAGAAATCCGAGTAAATCAAAATACACCTACGTCACATGTCGTCACAGAAATGCAAAATTCTTACAATTAACGAACGGTTTGAGATGTCTTCTTCATATTGAAAGAAAAAGAAATCCGAGTGAATCAAAAATACACATGACGTCACAGAAATGAAAAATTCTTACAACAGATGAACGGGGATAGATATCTATTTTTATACTTAACATGTAGGTGGTATTATTGAAGAAAGACGGAATCCGAATGAATGAAAAATAGAATAGACGTATCCTGATGACGCCACAAAAACGTAAAATTCTTATAACAGGCGAACCGGTGATATCAAAAAAATATTTGTACAAGACGGGTCACAATTTTTTTTTTCCAAGAAATGTCGAATTTTCAGAGAAATGTCACTTTTCAGAAAAATGTCAAATTTTCGGAGAAATGCCACTTTTTAAAAAAAATGTCAAATTTTCGGAGGAATGTCACTTTTCAGAAAAATGTCAAAAATTCGGGAAAATGTCAAATTTTCGAAGAAATGTCACTTTTCAGAAACATGTCAAATTTTCGGAGAAATGTAACTTCAGAAAATGTCAAATTTTCAAAAATAATAAAATTTCTAAAAATTGTCAAAATTTTTAAAAAATGTCAAATCTTCAAAAAGGTCAGTTTTTAAAAAATGTAAAATTTCTAAAAAATGTCAAATTTTTTAAAAAAATATAAAATTATTAAAAAATGTTAAATTTTTGGAAATATGTCAAATTTTAAAGAAATTTCAAATATACGGAAAAAAGACAAATTTTCATAAAACTTTTAAATTGATTGAAACGTGAAATTGAGTGCGAAGCACTTAAGCCCTCCGCAGGAGATAGAATGGGTTTTAGCCCATTCTAGTATTATATATAGAGAACGGTCCTAATAACATAGAATTGGAAAACAAAACATTAGCTGCGTTTCGGACAATAACGCATGTCATGATTGGAAGTGCAACAAAAGAAAGTATCAAAAATGCATAGATGTCAATGGAAGACAATTCGAACATTTATTGTAGTTTAGTTTTTCCTATTTTTGGCAAAATTATTTTATATTATAAGAAAAGTTGCTGTTAATTAATAGTCCCCTTACCGCATAGCGTCCCATATATGGCACAATGAATTATTTTCAGTGTATTTGGTGCCATCTATTAAAATATCACTAGAATATCCTGCCCATATTAATAAAGAAGCTATTACCGACATCTGTAAACATTACTATCGACTAAATATATTATTTGAACTAATATGATCACCTTTGTTCAATGGCTGCCTCAGTAACAGCTGATCTTCCCTAACCGTCAATTTGCAAACTTATTTGTAAGTGTTTTTGGTGAATATTTTCTAACAAATTAAATATTGTGGGGAAGTTTGACTATAATTAAGTGGTGTACAAGCGAAATAAAGCAGTTTTGTTTTTTAGATATCATTATTTTTTGGAAATTAGGTATGTGCCATATATGGAACAGCATGCATAAAGGAATCGGGTAAAAATACTGAATTTTGTTTTCAGTTGAATTATCCCTTCAGAAATAATGGATGTAAAAAAATTTTTTGGGCGCGTAGGAGATGTACCGAATAAAAATGTTAGTAAAGGAGATAATCTGTCCTAAGATGATCACCCGACAGCTCAATACGGTGTTATTGACGAAACTGATTATGTTGAAAAAGAGGACGAAAAAGACGACCCTAATTTATTTTGTAAAGGCACCCAAACAAGCCAGAACCTCCGATTTGGACATAATCAGATCTGTTAATGCATGAGAAAGATATAAAATTCCTTGGAAATGAGAAACTGCCTCAAGAAATTGAAGACCAGTTTTTCAAAATTTTCTTTACCGATGAAATACTCAATAAAATTGAATATGGGAGTTAGCAGTAGTGAAAGCAATCCGCACACTGCAAATATCTGAATTTTCCTGGAAAATTTTTTATGTTCTGTAGAAAGTGCCTTTATTATATGATGTGTCACACAGAATGAACATTATATAATGTCTTTGTTGCATGGTGTGCCATATATGGCACAAACCCTTTTTTTCAAAAATATGTGTGAAATTTCAAAATTGATTTTTTTAAATATTTTTCCTATAAATAGTATGTCTAACTAAATACACTGAATTTAAAATTTTCATCAAATTGCAAAAATCATGCTGTAAGGGGTTTTAATAGTTTTCCATGGTTTCCTCACAAATATATAAACTTAACCACTTTTTCTAGAGATAAATATGACATATGATATTCGTTGTCGTTTAAGTTCCGAACGAATAATGAAATAATTTACAGGGTGTTCTATTTAAAAAAAACACAAGTTATATCTATATCTCGAAAACTGAGGTATGCATAATTTTCTTCTTATCAGCAACGGATTCTACTTATAAAAGTGCCTTAAGAACGTGTTACTCGATTTTCGATTCGACACTTCATCCAAAAATGCCAATTTTCCAAAATCCAGCTCAGGACACCTATATTGGTTTTTGTCTATCTGCCATAGTTTTAGAGAAAACCTCAAATCTCATCTAATTTGGTCCACTCTGTACTAAAGTGATTAAAACTTTTTTAACTCACGAGTTTTAAACCTGACCTGCCAACTGGGCATTTACGGGAATAAAAACCAAATCGTTGCATTTATACGCGAGTTATAAAATCCCTGTTGGTGGCAAATAATACTTCCAACGAAAAAGAACAACACTCCGAAACACTCGTGCTATCTAATATTCTTTTATGTAGAACAAAGCTGGCAAAAACTCCATAATATATATATCCCTTACAAGAAAACGCAGACATCACGGAATGAGGAATGAATGTTGCATGCTCTGAATCGATTTCATCTGTACAGTTTCCGTACGAACCGCTCGCATAAAATACCGCACAAAATTTCGTTCACTTGTTGCTGTTCACATATCCACCAAATTGTCTCGTTTAGCCCGAGCTGTGAGTAACCGAGGTAATTTGTAGCACGGTCATTTTGATCTGTTCCCTGAAAGTTCAACGTAACTTGTTAATGGGATATGTGCTTGTAGCCCAGTGTCCAGAATAGTCGGGAATGAGAAGACACAAATTCGATCATAGAGTGTGCACAAGTAGTTTTGAAAAATAAGTACATTAACTGTAATGACCACGGTTGCAAAAAACGTATATTTTTTTTTCGAAAATGTTTCTTACTGAAAGGATGAGTGTCCATAACATAAGAAAAATTCCCCTGAAAATCAGCCAATGCAACACTTTGTTACTAATATCTGTTGTGTTATTAAGTGATTAATAAAAGTGTATCAACGTTGCCTTCATGGTTAAAACATGACGAGAATAACGATAAATTAACGATTTCTCATTACTTTTCGTTATTCTCGTCATGACATGAGAAAAGCATTTACCCAAAAATTCATACACATTCATACTCAAAAAGTTCAAATTACTTAAGTATTGGTTTATAGTTCTTTCATCTCGCAATAATAAAAATGGCGATTAAAAATATTTTTCATGATTGTCGAACCTCATCAGAAACGTAATCAATGTCTTGCCTACGACAATGATTAACAAAACAATTAGCAATAGATTCTTTATATTCCCTATTTAAGTATAAAAGCACGTAAAAATTTTTAGAGATTTGCCATAAAATGACATTTTTGTTTCTTTTTCAATTGGACACTAATATAGTTATAAAAAACCGGTTATTTTTCAACATTATTTTTATTATTGCGAAATGGAAAAATCTATCAACCGATACATGCAACTGAAAGCTGAAAACTTTCTCTTTAAAATGATTTTTATTCTATTTTATATACAATAACTGAACATTTAATCGATTTACCTGAAGATTAATTCAGATTATATGAACAATTTCCTCCGAAATAAATGAGCATAAAAACTCACTTAGAACATTATGGCTCAATAACTCAAAAGACACACACATGTAGTTTTTACATGTGTTATGTAATAATGAAGGAGGAAATTGTGAAATACAATTTTTATATCAGTTATGAATTTATGAAGCTTTTTGTGTATGTGCGTGAATTTTCGGAGCAAAGCTGCTTTCTAAACAGATACAAATATTAAAGCGACTTGTAATTAATGTGATGGTTAAGTTCAATCTTCGGGCGCTGGGCTAGTAAGGATTTTGGTGTTTTAATTGTGTCAGATTTATTTCCACAAGAACTTTGTTAAAGTAACTCCCATCATTATTAAAATTTGCACCGAATCCCGAATATTCCCAAAAAATGGCTGTGGTACAAAACAATTTACCTTTAAACAGTGCATGTAACAGTAACAAGTATTTAAACATTTTCCTGCCTGCTTTGCCATATTTTGTCCGGTATTTTAATTCTCTATACAACTCTTGCGTGGTTATATTGTAAATCTGCTCGACCACACGGATCGTTTGTTTCAAATTTCAGTTCTACCTTTAGTGAAATTCTACTGGCTATTTTCAATTGCATAGCGTTGTAGAAGTGTCCATTATATGTTAGATTAAATGTTCACACAACACAAATCACATACATGTTATGCGTTACACAATAATTGAACATGCTGTTGATTTTTCTTATTTTCGTTCACTTCTTTGCAGACTAGACCTCAGAGAATTTAAATGGGAATTATTGCCGAATCGCTATTTTTTGCATTTTTGGTTGAATTTGGACATCAAATAAGCGCACTTAATTTTGCATGAACGCACCAATAAAGGAACATGAACACAAAAACAAAACAGGTGGATTGTTTCACCATTCGTTTAGTAGCTTGAAACTATCCAAAAAATTGTAAAAAATTGCGAAGATGGGTAAAGAAATTTCTATTTCCATTTCCGGAACGAAATCTTGATAGAAATGAAAGTTTCCAATAAAATATTTGAATGTTTGAAATTTTCCAAAATTCCGGGAAATTTTCCTTTAGAAACTTTCGGAATATTCAAATATTTTATTGGAAACTTTCATTTCGATCAAAACTTCGTTCCAGAAACTCCCGAAAGTTTCCTGGGAACTTTCATTGGAAAGTTTCCTTTACCCATCTCTGAAAAATTGTTTGAAGAAATTGAGCCTTGTCCCCATTAGTCGGTTCAGACGCCCCCCCACCACCCACAGACAATCAGAGACAGTTGAATTGATTTAATTTAATTTTTTTCGGCGACAACATTCCACCTGAAATTTTACTGTTGATTCTTATGTATTATGACCTGATTACGAAAAAATTATTTGCGCCCAAACATTCCTTGTGCGTCAAAGGTTATATGCACTTTTTGACGCACTTTCGCGGATTTTTAACTTATCTGCTTAATATACTCTCTTGTACTAGTAATCGGATGGGAATTTTAAAAATACTGGCTTATTTGGAATAAAATTCAATAATCCATTCAACTGCACTATTCCATGAACATTTATACAAGACTTATAAAAAGCTGTTTCGGTAAAACTACAGACCTGTTAAAAATAGTATCAGGTAGTCGTTTTAGCGATATTAGTTTTTAATTAATTTTCAAGCTAGTGTGAAAAGTGAAAATGTACCTTCTTTGCTTTTTCGTTCCCATGTTCCCCTATGACGTCATTTCTGCAAAACTAGAAACCCTCTTGGTGTATAAATACATCCAATAATGCAAAAAAATAGTGGTGGAACATTTTCTATCTGAGTCGATTTTTTCGGTCTGAGGACTAGTCTATTTAATCATAGTTTATTTTAAAAACATCTGTATCTGTTTAGTTACTTAATTAATCGTATTTCTCCATCAGCTGTATATAACATTTATTTATTCTAAATATTACTTATAAAATTTATAAAATAAATCTGTGCAGTCCTTACCGAAGATTTCTCGAATATAATTTGATTATTTCTCTTTTATGTTTCGTACAACTTACTTATTTGACTACGTTAATACTATTTGAAGTATAGCTAAATAGAGCTAATAGGATATCAGCGTTCTTATGTAAACAGCCAAAAAGAAAATATTGAAGCTTGTAAAATATAATAATCAGTCTATTTCGAGTACGAGTAAGACTAACACAAACAAGGTTATAACGTGAATTACAGGTGTTTTGTTGATAAAAAAAGCAGTATTCACAGTGCACATCATGAAATAAAATGAAACACAGATTAAAATTAATTGAGCAACTCGCGGCCTGATAAGCAAAAAAATGGCCTATAAATTAAGACTGAATCATCTGCTATACAACGTTCGGCATATGTATGAAATAATGATTGTATGTATTGAAATAAAAAAAAACTTAATTTTTTCATGAGAATGACTATAAAAAATCATGAAAACCTTATGCAGTTTTATACATTAATGACCGAAAGCTACACATAAAGACAAGTTAAACACACTTGCTCTGGAAAGATATAAGAAATGTATTTATGGTAGTAGTAATTTACAAAATAATAATAACACACACACACACAATTTGTAAAATTTATTCAACCTTTCAGGACGTACTCTCCGTGTAGAGAAAAACAAGACTTTTTGCCCATTTTTGTGAACTATTTCGTTATTGAACTTTGTGTTTAATAAAAAAAAGCAGAACCAAGAATTATGTATTCAAATGTATGCATGTACTTCTTTGTTAGACGTTAATAAGACATTTTTTTACCATTATACGCAGGTTATGAAATTTTAATAAACCCGCCTAACTCATTTGTAATCCGTTTCAGTGATGCTGCTACGTATTGTTCTTGCTAATCGAGGATCACTGCTTTTTTCATATTGTACGTTTCAACGTCAGTACTACCCGACATCGATAATTTAACTACAATAGAAGCTACGCTCTTGTCGAATGTCAGAACAATCAGAACATTTATACAAAACAAGAACGCTGTTGTAACCGGAGTTAGACTCCGGTGTATTAGAGCTTTTTGTTACCGTTTATCAACCCATATCTATTTTGACATTTATGGTGTGCCTAAATCTTAATGGGCTTATTAAATCGTCTTTGTTTAGTTCTGATTCAAATTAAATACACAGGGTGCTGCAAACGTATGGAATTATATGCGTATTTTTAAAATACTAGTTTGAAGAAATGTTTCAAATGAAAATTATAATTACACAGGTCTACAGAAAAAATCGGCAGCTATTGGAAGCGGCTAGAACTTTCCCGCCCGGTGAATCTTTGAAGCCGAAAAGAGCACTAAAAAATATGAACGAACTCATTTAATATATGTATCAAGTTGAAATATTTTTTTCATATTAAAACAGAAAAAAAAGTCTTACGTTCGGTGGGATTTGGACCTAAGAACTTGAGTGTTAAATTTATGGTTTGCACAAGATTAATTATTTATTCAATGTTTTAATACAAATATATGCCTCATCGGATCCTAGCCCGGAGCCAGCCAGACAACCGCGGTGAACACCGCCGAGGCGGGTATGAGGCTGGACGGTAGGTCCGGTTTGGCTTGGAGAAAAATAGAAATGTGGAATAGTAGCTCCTGTCTTCTGTAGGAAGGCTTAAAAACTAAGCTAAAATTATAATGCGTCCACATGGACCTAAAATTAATATAAAAATAAACACAACATAATAAAAACTAAGTTCGTAGGCAAGGGCACTTAATAATTTTGATCATTGATACCAAGAGTTATATGGTTTTTCCAAAAGATGACCATCCCTACCACCCATTACCAACGAACGAAAAAATCCATTCGTTGGTAATGGGTGTTAGGGATGGTCATCTTTTGGAAAAACCATATAACTCTTGGTGGACAGCTTCCCTGTCAGATGTGGCCGGAGTAGTGTTCATGGTGGATCGTTTAAGTTTGAGTTGATATATTTTGTTTTATCTTCTGGCCTCGACCGATTTTTTACTAAATCGGTCGGGGAAGTAAGCTGTCAAATTTTTGGTTCCAATGTTTTTCTGAGGAATTTGGTTTTTGACAGTTTTCGAAAAAATATTTTAGGTTGGTATCAATGTCTTAAATTATTTTTAAGTTATGTAGTACTATTTTTAGGTTATGTTGCCGGAAGAATTTCCGGCGGGATGCCGGAAGTAGCGGAAATAGTTTTTAAAATATAATGTCACTGTCACTTTTAAAGTTTTATTGGAAAAAACTCACCGAAAGCGTTCCGGTGAGATTGCTTATACTTGTAGGGCTTGTGAGCGGTTCACGAAGGCCTCTCACACCTTCCGTGGGCTTTATGAACGTCGAAAAAACTTGTAATCTCTCGATGCACTTGACACTCAAAATTACTCAGCATACAGTCTGCACGCTTTAACACACTAGTCTATTGAACGTTAGGTTAGACCACAGAGTACAGTAACTATACAGAGGCGAAGGCAAGCCTTCCCTCCAAAACCAAATTTGTATACTCATCGTCATTTTTTAATTGTTTAAGAATCAACCTCACTTTTATCTTGACACTGTTGACGTTTATCGTGTTAAGTTTGGATTTGTGAATTTTATTTCCACTCATTTTGGGATATTGAAAACATTAACCGAGAATTAAAATTCTCATAAATAAAACCTAGTGTACAACTCAATTGAAAATAGGCGCCGATTATAAGCAATTCAAATGGTAATATTTTTCAATCCAACTCGAAATACACTGTTTTTTCAGTGTATCCTTAAATGGTGATCTGCACGTGACGTCATAGCTAACCTCAAAAATATATATTTCTTAAAATTCAAAAGTATTATGTATTATTAAAATTTCTGTCTGGTTCCCATACTTTCGACCAAAATCTAGTTCAATGTAATGTTTATAAAGTTCTAACTAGTTTGTCACAATAAAATTTTGCAGGTTAGAAATCTAACCTATTAACAACCGGTTTTACAATCGCAAGTTAACTTTCATGTTAGTTGACTCTTACTTGCAGGTTAACTACAACTTTACAGACCCTTGCGTTTTTCAATATAAAGTTAAGTCATGATTTGTAAACGAGAGGTTGTGAATAAAATTTATAATGTTGGTAGTAGAAAAATGGGTAATATACATAAAAAGTATGAATTCTGTCAGTCACACGTCACTTACTGTCAAATATAAATATCAGAAGCAATTTATGAGTAGGAACCGCCAACGCCTTCGCCTCTGTGTAGTTACTGTACTCTGTGGTTAGACTATAAAATATATCTTACACAAGAAGCGTGTTGTTTTTTAATTTTTTTTCACGGAAACCAAATCGAAAGAGTGCAAGTGTGATATATCGTTGAAATCGGAATTTTTACTGCTTTTCAGTGGTTCAATTAGAAATTGTAAGTAATCATAAAATAAACAACTTGTTGTGCCAAAACGGCAACAAACGTAATCCGATCTCAATCAAAACCTTTTCAGAACTTCTGGAGCTCTAAAGAAACCCTCATGCAAAGTTTCATCCAAATCCGTTTAGTAGCTTCGCCGCTATCGTGCTAACAAACATACACACACACACACACACACATACACACATTTTTCAAAAACAACTCTTTTGGGTTCCTGGGACCTCAAAACGTAAAGATTTGATGTTATCTCAATTTTCAATTTTGGACTAATTGTAGTAACCTCCCACAATTTTATTGTGGGGAGGTTAAAAGGTCTTGTCCTCAGGTTCTCATATAACTTTTCTGAAGTATTTTGACGCGCTGAAGCCAATTTTGTACAAAATATTTTTTTCTATAATAATAATAATAATAATAATAATAATAATAATAATAATAATAATAATAATAATAGTGTCAGCTTTTTTTGACCTTTGGTTTTTTACGGTCAGCAGGGCTAAAGTCGGAGACCGAGGGATTCATTGTGGCCTGCCAAGATGGTGTTATTAATACCTTGGTCTACCGCAGTCGCATTATGGGTGTGGAGGTCCCTGACGTTAATTGTAGGACCTGCCGTCAGGCGCCGGAGTCGCTCATGCACTTACTATCTGCATGCCCGATTTACGCGACTTCGGCCTACATCCATAGGCACAACGCGGCTTTACGAGTGCTATACTACTACCTACGGCACTTGTACCAAGTAGACCAAACACCAGTGCTGCCTTACGTCCCCGGAGAGATCGAGTCTGTTGTCGAGAACGAGAAGTGCAGAATATATTGGAATTACTCGTTCCCGACGGTCAGGCAGATTCAAGCAAACAAGCCTGACATAGTCCTCCTCGACCACCAAACCAAGATGATGTATGTCATCGAGTTCTCGGCACCTGCCGAGACAAACATCATCTTGAAGGAGGGGGAAAAACGGACTAAATACAGAGATCTCCGGTATGAACTCCGAGTGCTATACCCAGACTACTCGGTCAAGATGATCGTCCTGATAATCGGTGTACTTGGTGGAATGAGGCCTACGCTGCTCTCGGAGTTAAAGGCCATACCAGCCTGCCAAAAGTCAGCCGAGTGGTTGGCAGGCCAAATGCAGAAGGCAGTTATCCTGGGGTCCCTCCGTCTTCTTAGGGCACACGAATCTGGAATCTACAGTCACTAATCCTGCGGGATGCGGGGAGTGGCTGTGGATAGTTCGCTGGCGCTTCTCCCGTGAGAATGTCGGAGACACGGGAGAACTGTCCAGCATCGCGCACGCGAAAAAAAAAAAAAAAAAAAAGTGTCAGCTTTCATCTACCACCCTTACCATATACTTTGTGTAAGCCCTAGTCAACACCTTCTTCATGGATTCAGCCAATAGACTGTTCATGGAAGCTCTATAACTCAATACCATAATTTTTCCCTATTTTCATCCTTATATAGGGGATGTTTTTGGCCTTTCTAAATTAATCAATGGATATACGGATTCGTCGATATTAGATATGAATTCTGCGTCGAAAAATACTAAGAATATCTTGATTGCTCTGCCATAGCTGATGAGTATTCATTTTATGTGGGGCTGTATATTTTTTTATAGCATCCCGCATATTACAACTTCAATCCCTTATATCTCAAAAACCAAACATATACTCATCTTGAAATTTTGTATTCAAGATGTTCTCATTACACAGGCCCACAAAAACAAATGACCTGCGTAATGGATTTCTTTTCCTCTTTTTTTCTTTGACGGTTCCCTCTTCATTGTCTAACAAAAGTCAGCCATCATATTGGTGTCCCATCTACCTTGATAACGTCTTTCCATTTCCTTAATATCTTGATGAAATCGTTCGCCTTGTTCTTCACTGAAGTAGTCAAGGTGTGAATGAAGGAAATGCCATTTCAAATTCATTAGACACCTCATTTTGTGGTAATTCTGTTCCCAGATTGCATATCACTTTTTACTTTGTACTTTTCCAAAAATATGTATATAGGTTTTAAGAGTCGTTTTTTGTAATCCAAGTTCTTTTCATTGTCATGATTCTCAATATTTTTTTAAATAGTATTATGATAAAAAAGAAAATTTAAAAAGGGGTATTAAAGGTATCCGGTGCACGTTCTAATATATCTCCGTCTGAACAAATTTCGTTTGTGAAAAAATGATCTAATCCCATTCTTGATACCTCTTTCTGTCCTTTAACCGTCGAATCACGTCCTCAATTTCCACACTATATTTCGGATCCGGTACACGTTATTAATAGTAAAACTATAAAAGAAAAAAAAGCGATTTCATTTTATATTTTCATATGTATATTAGGGATTTTACTCACTCTAGGGGTGGTTTTACCTCTTTTGATGAGTAGTTTTGCACTTGGTTTGGTGTCAAAAATAAATAGCAACTAAAATTCATTAGTACTACTGTTTGGTATTCTTTTTTTTTCTACCATCTACCTAAATTTTATTAAGCTGTCATTTTGTTACATATCTGGTCCATTTTTGGACTATAAATACACTATTAAAAATTGTGACAATTTGGATAGGATTTTGCGGCTCAAATAATGTGAAGGTAGAATTTTTTCCTTTTTTTGGGTTTACTTAAACTTGATAATATGAATTGTGATTTATTAGGTCATTAGGTTGTTGCGCTGTTGGGTTATTGTTGGTTTATGGGTCATTACGTATATCTTTTGAAGATAAAAGGGTACGAAAACACCACTGAACGAGGAATTTTTCTTTTAAATTCACGAATTTTGGTAATACTGATTGATTTATTGAGTCATTGGGTTATTGGGCCGTTGAGTTATTGTTGGGTTATGGGTCTTATTGTTATCTGCTATATCATTATCACCTCGAAAGTATGTATTGGAGCTGTCTTCAATTTACGCCAACGCCACTGTCAATGATCTTGAAATATGTAAAGTTGATACGACGAATTAATGAATTTCATAACTCAGAATTCGTCCAGGATACCAGATACCAGATTAGTGTTGAGCGAGTGAAAATACATGGGAATTTGTGGATCTGGTCACTAGCCCAGGATACTTTTTTGTTTTTGTGGGCCTGTGTTATTAACAATAATTTAACACTTAGTTGGAAACAAAATTCGAGGGCTAGAAAATGGGCGATTTTTTTCACAACCCAAATAACTGAAATCTAGAATAAAGCTGCAATAATACACAGAATATGGTAATATACAAATTAGGCGAATGTAGTTTTATATATCCTGAGATAAACGAGTACGAGGAAAGAAAACAGAGAAATTAGGAAAAGCATAACGGACATACTGCTTTAAGAACGCTCCACACCAAAAAGAATGAGATACAGGGGAAGGTCCTATATGGCCACAATGTATTCTTCCGTACAAGGTTTTCAGCGCCAACTGGCTAGTCCTAGGCAGCATGAAATCCCCCCACTACCACACATACCGGGAACTAAACTCAAGGTTGTCAATCCGTGCACTCTCCAGTTGCTAAACGCTAAAACTTTTTTTCTTCAATTTTAACAAAAAAATACATCACATGTTTCTTGTAGGCGATATCATAACGAATAATTTTCATTTATACTTTTTTTAATTTCCTTTATTCTGAAGGCCGTTCGATCCCTACACACTCCGGATTTTTCTCGTTAAAAACTTTATTAATAATTGTGGAAAAATATAAATATTGTTACCTGTGGTAATGGGCTACTTCAGGCGGGTGCTCTGCCTCCAAACTGGCCCCCCGTAGGGCTCCAAAGTGGCACCCATAGGGCTCCGGCGCGGCCCCCTTCTCAGGCCCCATTTTAGTCTTCACTCAAGGACTTCTTTAGTGTCCATTCCCAGTGAGGCCAACATAACCTTACTCTGCATCAACCCATTTCTTTCCTATAGCCGATGAGACATTCCTAGCGTCATCTAGTGACCAATCCTCAAACTCTGAATAATTATAAGCACCTAATATATAATGAAATTTAATCCTGTAACAATATTTATATTTTTCCGCGATTATTAATACATTTTTAACGAAAATTATCCGAAGTGTGTGGGGATCGAAAGGCCGATCTTTCAACTTGTAAGCCATGATCTGTCACTTCAATCCCTTTGCAGCGCTGTAAAACCCTTCAGAAGTATGGAAATTAAAAAAAGTATAAATGAAAATTATTCATAATGAAATCCTCTACAAAAAACGTGATTTATTTTTTTGAACTGAAGAAAAAAGTTTTAGCGCTTAATTTCCGACAAAAGAAATGGATTCTAAACAAAAAAACCTCAAATTTTTTTGTAAGATATACCATTACGGAGATATAGGGCAAAAACTGTTAGCACCCCCTTTTTTAAAATGGCGGCCAATGGGTTGGCCGCCAACTTAATTTTAACCTTACACCGGCCTCCCCTAGATAACGAAAAAAAATCTTGTCCTACCCAAAATGCATGACCCTACAACGGATAAATTTGCTTCATCTTCAGTTCAATACCTGTTTATATTAACAAATATTAAACAATTTTTCCAGTAACCTATTAATAATATACAGGACGTCCCTGGATGGGGACTTATACCATAAATGGACCTAAATTTTAATTTTTTAAGAAAATATCACAAGCAAAATTTTTTACCTAGTGACTTTTGTCCAAAAATTTAAATTTAGATTTATTTGTAACCCCATTCTGGGACACCTGGTATACAGGTTGCGCCACTTAAAACTCCCCAGGCTTGTAACTTTCTTATTTTTTAAGCGACGATCATATTGGCACATCAAATTGTAGATATTTTTAAAGCATTTAAGCGTGTGTACAGAGTGATTTAAAAAAATTTTGAAAAAAGGCTATTTATTAAATAGTTCTTGCCTTAGTACATTCGATATTTTTTAATGACGCGACAAGGACGAAAGTACAAAGAAAATTGATATTTATTTAACTCAGTACTCAGTGTTTTAAGAACATCGAAGCACAGAAGAAATTTAAACTTGTTTTTTATCTATTTATTTAACGTCGGCCTATTTTCGCGAAAGAAAACTTAATTTCCTTGAATATTTTTTTACCTCACCCTGTACATGACCTGCATTAATGTTTTCGTATAAAGGTTTTAATTAGCTTCAATTTATGTTATTACGTCATATTCGAAATTCTTTTTGTTTTTAGAGAAAGAAATTAAAAACACTTTCCGATTTCAAACTGATTTTTTTAAAAATAACTTTGAAAAGAATGTAAATAATTGTATGCTTTATTTGTAAAAGACATATCACAAACAATATTTAACGTCACAAAACAGCAACAAGGAACAAAAGAAATAAATATTTTTAAAAACAAACTAAACAGGAAATTGCAAAATTTTTCTTTTTTAAAATTTTTTATTTTAATAACATAAATTGAAGCTAATTAAAACCTTTATAAGAAAACATTAACATAGTTCATTCACAGGGTGAGGTAAAAAAATATTTTAAGAAATTAAATTTCCTTTCTTAACAATTTTTTCAAAAAATTTTTTTAAATCACCCTGCATGCCTCTTTAATGGTTTTAAAAATGTCTACAATGTGATGTGCCCAACATGGTCATCGCTTCAAAAATAAAAAAGTTACAAGTCTGGGGAGTTTTAACTGGCGCACCCAGTTCATAATTTCAAAAAAAATTATTAAGCCATCTCCAGACGACGCTTCTTGTCAAACCGCACGTGCCATTACTTTGGGATTGTCTTGTCGAAATTAATTTTACGTTCAAAATCACACCGTGGTTGAACCCTCACTCAGACTGAGATAATAAAATAAAGGGGCGAATGCAGTAATAACATAAAGAGTTTTATTCGAAAATTTATTACTTTATACTCTTACATCATCTATACGAGCATCTTTTTTTTACACCCCCAATATAAAATTTACTCCGTCGTAAAATTCCCGCATAACAACATATACGTATTGCGCTAGATTAAATAAGAAGTTTCTGACTTTATGGCACTGCACATTAACGCATGTCCTTTATCAGCGTGTTATCTATCGTCTGGAGAAGTGTATTGTGTAAGTTATAAATGTAATGTAGTTATCTATAAAGCTGGAAGAACAAAGCAAAGAAAAGCGGAGAGATTTTTCGGATCCAGTCAGCGTGTGATTACGTTTTTGGCAAATTGAAGGAAAAAGTTCCGAATAATTAATTAAAATATCGCATTAAAGAACAGCGTAAAACAGTGATAAGCACTCGTTCTGCAGACTAATTTTGATTGGCGCAATTCACAAAGTTTTATAATTATTTTGTCATGCAATTACTTCCACAAAGAAATTATTTTTAAATAATTAATCTCATCAGTTAATTAAATGAAATGGTGCAGTAATTCTTCGATCAATTTATCAATGTATTAACATGGTAGTTAATGACAGCATATTTTTTGAGATCATTACACTCATCAAACGTCATCATTAGTAGTAAAACAACCTGTTCGGTTTTGGACAACACAGGCAAGTGAATATAATTCAATTAATCCATCAATCAAAATAAGTTATTAGATATTAACTAGACATTATGCACCTCTTGTGCATTGTAGTAATATATAGTATATGTAGGCTGATTCTTGCCTACCTAACTATTTCAATTTCCAGGGTTGGAAAAAACAGTTTTTTTTTTCGTTTTATAAAAAAAAAGCTTTTTTATTTTAAACAATTTTTTTTGTTTAAAACCTTTTTTTTTCAATGTTTTAAATGGTATGTTTGAAACACGTTTAAAACGTTTAAAATTCTGTTCAACTAAAATTAAATGGTGCCGAGGTGTCTGCTACTACACCTCGATTCTAGATGGCGCTCTTAAACGGATTATACAGCACTCTACAAATAAAATGTTCAGTTTAGTGCATGTAACCACTGATCATTTGACTCATATGAGTAAGACTACAGAAGCTATTTTTTGTGAGTGTTTATAACGGATTGGACCATCATCGGCTTTTCTTGCTTTTCCACAAACTCCAAAATAATACGTTTGTTTAAAACATCGCACCGCATTTTATACAGTTTAAAATGTCGCATTGTGTATTAAATGTGTTTTAAACATTTGTTTAAAACACGGTGCGATGTTTTAAACATCTTGATTTCAATTGAATTGAAACGCCTACCGAGAAAGCAAATTAATTATTACATGTGTGCACAAATGACATAAAGCTATATATAAAGACAAGTTAGACACACTCGCTCTAGGCTGAGATGTACTTATGGTAATTATTCATTACAAAGCAATAACACGTTAATAATTCGAGAAATCAAAACTGTGCACTGTACATTACAATTCGTAAAATTTATGTGACCTCTTAGAAATACTCTACTTCTTAACTATTACTTAATTTTTAAACTTCTTTAAATTAAAAATAAGGATTAATATGTAATTTGTGATAACGGGACCATGGATAGTACTGGTCAATGCAGTAATGTTTTCTCTGTCTTTACTTGTCATGTGATTGGTCGAAGTGTGCGTGAGAACTTCTTGCAGTAAAGACCTCCTCACTATCTTTCAGCCGGTCTATGTACGACAATATATCTGTTTTCAACGTGCTATTTTGTTTCTTGATTGCCATTATGTCAAAATTAGGGCGAATTCTGCTGATTTTAAGGTTCTGCAGCTGCGTTTATTAAATATTTCTACCTATATTATTTTTTACTAGATAAGTCGCTTTGGAAATACATCTTTATGTGGCATATATAATGAAATTAAAAAAAAAATGTAAGTTAACGCCAAAAAATGTTAGGAGATGGTCTGGAGGCAATTGATCCATAATTTACTATTAAAAAGGCCTCTTTTGTTTATTACCCTCTCTGAAAATAATTTAAATGAAATAATTATCAATTTTATTTCTCATACCAATGAGAAAATAACTAAAACCACTAAATCTTAATCACTTAATAACTGAAACTGCAACAGAATGGTATATGTAGTTGTGGATATACGTTGCAAAGATCGTTGATCGTTTTTACCGCTATGTTACTTTCATTTATCTTCAGTGTTGCTAAAGTTGACATATAATAAAAGGAACATAAGTAGGATATTTGAGAATTTCCGTTTACCTACCTATATTATTTTCATCTCAGAAAATGTCATTGAAAAATTTAGGAGGCCGGGCCACAGGGTACATAAAAAGCAGGGGCTCTAAAATCCTAGATCCGCCTCTGTTCAAAATCATTTATTAAATATGTGCCCTCTTCTTTGCCACATATGATAAACCTTGTCCCGCCTTACACACAAGTGTTATCTTATTCATTTAAAACTGCGGCCGTACAACTTCCTAGTAATTTCGACCCTTAGTCAGCCACAGTTTCACCCCAACTAAACTTCAAACATCCCTTAGAACTTCGAAGAACATACAACATTAATGATAACTATTGCCAGATTAACACACTGCTTCTTAGTTTGTATAGTCTGACCCAAATAGTTCGATAAAGGTGAGTTTCGCAGTTTATTTACATCTACAAAGTTTTTAACTCTAAAGTTTTACCCACACAGGGTGAACTCTCCTTTTCACCTGAGGAAACAAATTAAGACATAAATTCAAAGAAAGGTACTTAGAAAGGATGCGTACCTTGAAGTTTTTGGTGTCACATCAATTGGGCGTAGATAATAGGAGATGCGACAATAGAGAACTTACCCATTTTTTTAAAATTCATTAAAGTGTGTGTTTATGTATAACAACACGCTTCACCGAATATCAGTTCTTAAATCGCAGTACTTACTTTGCAATAAATAATTAAAGTTTAAATTCTCGCGAAAAGTGCTGTGACGTCACTCTGTGAAAACGTCTAGGTAACACACTATAACAATTGATCCCGTCAAGGCGCAAGCGTTCTAATAGAAGTTCTGTATGTTATCACGTTTATAGTTTGTAGATTAGAACAGACAAGAGGAATATTAGTACTTTGACAATTTTAGGTTTTGGCTTTTGATTTTTAATTTTAGTTCACTGTGCTACGGTATGACTGAATCAGACAGTTTGCCATATCGATTATGGTTATTGAAACACTGAATTTTTCAATACATACTGCGCGATATTCCGATAGCTATTGTTGATGCTGCTTCAGTGCTTCATTCTCCTAAACTGACGAAATACGTAACAATCAATTACAGCACGTGCTTGTCTGCTACATCTAAGAAACAGCTTCAATGTCACAATTAGGTGCATACCGGCAAGGTAGTTCAGTTGGCTAAACCGTGTTGTGCGGCTAATATGCTGGTCACATTGTAACGGTTCATTTTTAACCTTTGAACCTTTTTTAATTCACCAAACTTATTATAATTTATATTCTTTCCGTCATAAAAATATTCTAATTCCGACCATGTAGTACTAGAACTTTCGGTAGGAATTTTAACCTTGTGGAGTCTCCGCACGAGGAAAGAAAGAATACCTCGTTTGGGACGAGTCGCCAATTCGGCGAGAGATTATTAAATAAGAGTAACAATTCATCTCCTTGTTTTGATAGTTGCCGGTAGAATTTGATTAGAAATAGACAATCTGGGAACTACTAATCGAATTTGATTACGTAGTTACAATTTAGTGAGTGTGTTAGAATTGGTGGGTAACACAAGCTTTCGATGATAAAATACATTATTATGGCTACTGCGTTTAGTTTGACTAAAAAATTATGTAAATTTGAATGCTAAATCAAACCTGATACCGACCTATGTGTACCTAGTTTGTTTCTGTAATTATCATATAGTAAATACGTCTATTTCATCACCGTAAGTAAATAAACATGTATCTTATTCCATTGTGACTAGTGGCGAATTGCAGTTTATATGGACTATATTCCCTTATTTTCTTCGTACATCTTAGTTGTTTGACGGCGTCTCAGCGTTTTTCACCTGTTGTGTAGTGCGGTAATTGTTTTTGAGTCCCATTTGTCTGTGTGCTTGTTAACGCTTTTACCGCTTAACCAGGTAAACGGAATTGTTTTCGCGAGTGCGTAGTACTTTTCCCTAAAAAACTTATGTCGATATTTTTTTGTACAACACATGAAAAGTGTTAATCTGTGCATAAGCATATTGTTTTTGTGCATTTTAGTTAAGTTTACTACTATGCCTCTGATTCCCGATCATTAGTAACGTTATTCATAACAATTTGTTTATAATTTCAATTATATTAGAACTGATTAAACATTTGTTTGTTAATAATAATTTAATTCAATTCGGAGTATCTGAGTTGGCCAACATTCCTTGTACTACAGTTTTACGAATAACCGTTTGTAATTGCTTTATATGTATGTATGTCTGTCTCTCGTTTTGTATTATGCATTTTAATAAATTGTTTCTCTGAAATATAATATCGTAAGCACGGTTTTATTTGCCCACACTTAGTTGTCTCTACCAATATATTTCTCGTTATATGTTATTGTTAAATAGTGACTTTTATTTCAAAAGTCCCTTGATTCATTTATGTATTTTACTTTTTGATATCCCGAACAGGAATTTATTCTCTTTCTTTTAAATAACAAGCTGGGTTTTGCTTTTTGGTTTCAAAGTTAAAAAATTACTTTTTTGAGTAGCTTCAACATTGTCTATCGTGTACTAGGTTCAAGCCCAGCCCCAGCACTGACAATGTAGGTGGGTATGGACGTATGTCTGCATTTTCCTAAATTTAACCCCCTTCCGTACAGCCTTGGCTTGGGATTTGGGGATTGTCTACTATATGTGTGTTTATGTTCATTTTACTTGCACATCCAGTGGGAGTATAGTAACAAAAAAATTTTTGAAAATTTTTATTGTTCAAATAGGTTTAGAATGTCATGAAACGTCGAGATTTTAGATTTTAAAATTTCTGTCCGTCGGTCTGTAACTTTTTTGTGCGCACGTTTACTCTGGAACCGTTTAAGATATTGACTTGAAATTTAGTACACGTATGTACTTTAACGGGATCTAGAACTAGATTATATTTTCATCTTATTCCGACGAAGAGTTGGGGGGTAAAATGGGGGTAAATAGGAGAATCAAGAAGGTAAGAGTCCACAAAATTGGTGTATAGTGTATACAAGAGAAGCTAAGGTTTAAAAAAATTTTTGGCATTAGCCACTCCATTACTACCCCCACCTCATTATTAAAAAGGATGAAAATTTTTTTAATTTAGTGTGTGTACAAGAACCAAAGGCCTCAAAATATTTTTTTACTTCATCCACCCCCACTACCACCACTATCACTACCCCCACCTCACTACCGTGTGGGATATCGTTTTATGGGTAGACGATTTCAAATATTATATTATTAAAGTTCTATAAACAATTATTTCCACATACAAAATTTTTTCGTTATGAGAGACTTGAATAGAAAATCTGGATGTGGAAGTAGTGATTCCTTGGGCAGCAGTTTTTTAAACACAACCTTGTATTTTGTGTCAGAGCTTTTCCCTATATATCCACCTCACTTTTCCCGGTTAACTCTTGCCCCAGAAACGGAGATCCCTACCGCCTGAAAGCATACAGGTGTGAAGTTGTTCCGAGATACTCTGACAACCTGCACTGCTTCCAGCGACGATAATAAATGTCGGTCACGTGCGTAGCGAACAAGGCGGCTGTCAGCGAGTACATGTTAACACGGCCTATTTGGCAAACACACAGATCATTTGTAAAATGTCGCGGCTGTGTGAGAGCTCGTAGATGAACGCACCGAATATTCATATTTATCTTTTCAGAATGAATGAGTTCTGAAAAGAAAAACGAAGTCGATTTCACTCAAATAAATGTCTAGTAAATTCGTGTTAATTTAAAAGTGTTAAAGAATATACGTATAAAATGTTTTGCTTGTCTAAAAACTGTTATTCGTATTCTCCAACAGAGATATTCAATGTCCGATGTACAAAGAACCTACACAAAAACTATGAAAATATAAAAATAGCATAAACAAACTATTCTCATTTTTAATTTTGGAGGAAAATACGAAATAAAAAGTTGTATAGAATTTTAAAAGTTATCTACCCTTTCATACCCAGACACCACAAGTATATCCCTTGTACATCCTATGGATATCCGGATTGGACATGAAGGGCATAAAACGGATATCGTTGAGATGCAGATAAGGACCACATAGAATATTCTATAGATATTCTTTTGTCAAAACTTTGGACGTCCATAAAATATCCATTGTAAAGCCTTAGAAATATCCATTGGACATACATAGGACGTATTTTTTACACTATGCTTGACAATGAACATCCGGATATCCACTGTATGTCCAAAGGACAGCTTTATGAATATCCAGGTTTATAAAAATATATACAGTGTCCATCAGCTCGGAATAAATCTAAAAGGTATTTAAATTATTACTTATGGTAATATGTAAGTATTTTTAATTAATTGGTATTTTGTATTTAACAAATATAACATGCATATTGCATATTATATAGTGCAAAAATGACATCTGATCCTCAAGAGCGCTAGAGATATTTGATGACCTAACTCCGCTGATGAGCCGCCAAGTAGTCGGATGAATTAGTAAGTAACCACACTGTGACGGTTTTGTACCATCTTCGGCTCGAATAGAATAATGGGTATTTTTTCTGATCATTAGTTCCAAGCAAATCACTATTCGATGTTTTCAGAATAAACTTTGCGATTCAATTCCTATAGTATTAATTTATTTGAATATAACATAAAGTGTGACTGCTTATTGTCAGTGATTTATAAGTGGCGCCATCTATAAATAATTCCTGCAACAAACTACGTGGTAATGGATACACAAATAAACTTCACCAACAAAGAACGAACAAACAATTTTGAAAACGTTGAACAAATAATATTTTGGGATATCCAAATGCATGTTTAATATATTATATAATATATCTATACCTTGAAAAAAGGCTGACAAGCTAATTGGATGTCATACCTTAGTGGACAACATATGAATATACGTGATGGATAAAAGCGGATATCCAGTGGATATCTCTCGATGGACAATGCACGGACATTCGTAGATGAATTAGAAATGGATATCGCATATATATCCCCTAACGGACAATATACAGATATTCGTTGATAGATAAGACAAGATATCCACTGGATATCTCTCCATAGACGATGTACAGATATTCTCGAAAGGATCAGAAACGGGCATCCAATGAATATTCCTCAACGGACAATGAATATGATAATTAGTAATTGGATAAGAAATGAACTTCTACTGGATATAGTAGTAAATATGGTATATCTTCCTTTATGGTAATTTATGGTAATTTATGGTAATATACGGATATTCGTGTACGGATATAAAATAGACATCCCTAGGATATTCATACCATGTCCTTAGATATGCGAACACGATATGGACAAACAATAAACACCGTATGGATATTCTGTGCTATCTGGGTGATTTTATTCTTGGATTTAAATCGCGCGTTTGATAAGATAAGAGGTACACGTGGAAATTATTTAATCTTCTCCGAGTCGTACTAGCATTGTGATCCCCAAGGTAGTGTGCTGAATCCTCTTTTATTTATTATATTCATAAATGACATAGCTAAGGCCCATATGACTAATGGGTCGCGCATTACAAACCTGAATTATTTTATAATGTGTTGGAAAAAGAGCAAAATTATGAAACTGTTTATTTGCAGAAGAAAATAATACGTACTATGTTACTTAAACACTCGCGTTGCTCCTGCAGGAACCTATGCTGAGAATTAGGCATTCTAACGATTTCTTATTTATATATTTTAAACAGTGTTTTTTTATTTAAAGTATAGTGGGTTAAGTGGTAGAACACAAGTTAAGTGGTAGAACAGACTCTGCAATAACCCTATTGCAGAAGCTGAACTTCGCCCTGTTATGCCACAATTATTTAAATTTTTGTTATTAATATTATAGGCACCTGATGTAAAACATCTGTAAAATTGTGGAGGTAAATAAAGACGTTTATTATTGTTATTATTATTATTATAATTCATAAAGTGCATGAGCAGAAGAGGTCGACTTCTTTTAACGAACATTTCAGTCTGAAAAGTATATCTTCCTGTTAAGGGGAATTATATTAAGATAACAAAAAAGAGACAGAACTTTTAACAATAGCCAAGAAAATAATTTTAAAAATGTTCAGAAAAAATGAAGCGATTTCTAAGAAAGATTGCTGGATTAATTTAAGGTGAGTCCTTTCGAATATAAAAGTTTGAGATAGGCTTTGGTAAATAAATTCAGTTTAGAGCACTTGGTTCTCTAGTACAACCAGATGTAACTTGTCACAAAATTAAAAGATTAAAAATTGACATTTTAAATAAATGTTCTTTTTTTATTGAATAGATAAGTCTTTTATAAATAAATTCTTTTTTTTCAATTCTAATATAACCAGAGTGTGGGTTATCAAAAAAAGGCAATGACTGGAAATTAATATTTTCGTAGATAAATCTATCTATCTATCTTTTTTGATTATTCATATAGTATTTTTTCTGTTGTTTGCGATACTCTATAAAAATATTTTTTGTACTATAACTATTTATAAGCAAACAAAAAACAATTCACTTTAAAACGCAAAGGATAGCAAAAAATATAATAAAAAAAAAGATGTCTTGATCAAAGTAGCGTGACACGCTTCAACACCGTGATAGTGACGCCTGTCAAAATCAATAATTAGATATGGTACTTAAGTTGAAGTAAGAAGTACAGATAATTGCTAACCTGTGAATGTGGGAAAATAACCGACTATCACCAGGGATATTTTATAAGAATTAGAAAAAAATTTACGAGAAAATATTTCAATAACAAACTCTCGTTTGTATTTCGGAGATGGTGTGAATATTTCAGTACATTTAAAGCTTTAGAGAAACCGTACTTATTTCGTTTCTCTAGTATCTCTCAACATTTATTTTACATTTTCAAGCAGACAGATCTATAAAAGCATTCTTTATTTTTTCTATTTTAATTGAGACGTATGAATAGCCCAGTACGTTCTTGGGTTCACTGAAATTAAACGCCTCGCCAGGAGCGTATTTTTCTAAAGGTGCTTTGTCTGGAAATTCTCATACGCTTTTATTTTATTTTGCCCAGGATTACCGCTATTTGGTTCATGGCTAATTGCTCTTTTCCGCTTCTGAGTAATCTGCAACTATGAATACATTATTTATTGGTGTCTTATTCGTTTTTTGTATTTTATACGGAGAGGAAGGCTTAATGAAGTGCAGTTTTCGTTTTACTATATTATCTTGGGTTTCAGGAATAAATTACGAAATACAAGAATTGGCATAGCTTTTAAATTTAAAGGGTCTAGCAGGATAAGATAGGATCAGCGGCCCCAGAGAGGTATTTTCAAAATTTCACACAAGTTCAGCCTCCGATCTTCCTGCGTTCTTGAGATAATTGACCATATATAGGCTAGAGCGGATATTATTGAAAATTATTTTGTTCAAAAACTAGTGCAGCTAAACTAATAACCAGTGATAGGAATTTTGGGTTTAATTTCAGGTGCGTCGTTACAAGGATTTATTAAAATATGCATACATTATTAGTTGTAAATATGTATACATGTATTCTATTAGGCCAAAATAAATGAGAAACTCGTAAGGTAGGTTCGTATTATATTTAATTTCGATTTAATTTTGTAAAAAAGAACAAACTTTAAGTTTTTGATGTAAAATTTTATATACCTACCTATATGAGCCACTGGAATTAAACCCAAATTCCGATCATTGCTAATAACACGAAAACTCTTTATTAAATTACATTGTTCTCTATTATATATTTTTTGTAGACTTTTCAACTATATTTACTATTTACAAAAATTAAAAATAAAAAAGTCTTATTATTTTTTTTCATAGTTCACACAGAGGTACAATCACAGAAAAAATATATAATGTAGCTTACTATGTCTAGTATTATCACCAAAAAGTGCACTCAACTAAAATGTGTGCAACACTTCTTAAAAAATGGACCACAATAGTCGTGACGTCATGCACGAGGCGGTTAATTTAAATTGCATTATATGCAGTCTTTGAAGCATGCCTTCTGTACATGTGTTTTAAGGGTCAAAATAAATTACTTAAAAATGTATCTAAGGATTGGTACGTTATTTTTTATATTTAGCTATTGAAACCTAACTACTGATTTAAAAATAGAGCTGGATTAAAAGTTTTTTACAAGTGGTAATCAATTTTTTCTACCGAAAATAATTAAAAAAATATTTTCTGGATAGCTATTTCTGCACATGCGTTCTACAAGTGCCTGGAACATTATTGGGAACGTAGTTCTTTGATTATTTCTTTGTATTCTAACCTCAAAGCCTGTTTTATTCATTTTCATTTGAAATTGAATTGCTTTCCATTATTTTGTACTATTATCATAGATTTTCAACCTATAACTTCGTGTTTAAATATTTGTAAGTAAGTATTTTCACTTAGAAACGCAAATAAATAAAGAAATTACATATTGTATCATTTATTCACAACTTATTTCTATTAAATCTATAAATGATTAAAATAGTTTAAAATTGAACTGTCTAGTAAATACGACATATTCCATGAACATGCTTCATCTGTTAGGGTACGAACATGCCGAAGATCCTACCCAGCTAGAAGTTCATGCCGCAGTTTCAGAAGATGTATCGAAGCCAACAACGTGTAAAACAAACCTATACATTTAAATGTGACCGCACATACCGTGGATGCTAGCAGAGTGGACTGCTCTTAGCACAAATTGATAGCTTGGATGCATCGACTGAAACTGCTGCCTGAACTTCTATATCTGCGTAGCATCTTCGGCATGTTCGTACCCTTACAGAAATATTATAGTGTGCAAAGAGAGCCAGAGCAGCTACATATGATGTCATAACCATATTCCCCTTGGACAAGTACATTCTGCATCTGTTATATTTTTATCGTTATTCAAAAATATCTGAAAACAATTAATTACGTTAAAAGTCAAATATGATAATGTTCAAAAAAAAATGCACACACCTCTACTTTATAGATTCTATCTCTCATGCTAGCATGAACTTGTCCCTTAACAATCGGTACTTCGAAATCATAAATCATTCCTTTCACGTGGCTCGCTTCAACAGAACTTTCTGCCTTGACCATGAGTTTTCCTTTATCTTTAAAAAATTGAGCAATCGCAGAAAAATGCAATACGTGGTTTTGAACCATTTTTCAATGCTAAAAATAGGTAAGTATATAGATACATACATATTTCAAAATTACTTTGTTATAATTTCAGTCAGAAACGTAGGTACTTACGATGCCGTTGAAATATATTATTATTGACTCCAGTACAAATTTGGAATGCAAACGCTTTAAATACTGTAAAATCCTTGAAAATTATAAAAAAAAATAATCCACTATACATAACCTTAAACTTCATCTAGTCCAGGTAAACAAATAAAAAGATGCAGATATGCTCGACATGCGTATACACGCGTGCGCAATAAAAAATTAATTTCTGAAAAAATTTCAAGAGGACTTTAAAAATTACAGTTTTATTACAAAAAGTAGCAGCTTTTAAAGTTAAAACATTTGTATGATAATTCAATAGTTAAATATTCACAGATTTTCTGAAATTTCGAATTCAATTTTGACCAGTGTCTTATGTACAGTGGTAATAAGGTCGATGTTAGAAATAGGATGGAATAGTTAGAGTGGGAGTGAGACGTCACACTATTTCGGTCCATTAAAAACTCGTTATGACCGCCCTGGAGTACTTACTGCTTTCCATCTCTCTTTAATATAAACTTGCTCATAAATGTATAAACAAGTAGTTATGTGTTTGTAATTTAAATAAATAAAGCAAATGCTCTGAATTACAGTTATTATTTACGTTAAAAATAAGAAAGGCGCAGTAAAGATAAAAATAAAGTCCACGAAAATATTATTTATTATGATACAAATTATTATTAATTATTACAATATAATTATTTTTCGTCGCTGACCTCATGAATAACTATGTAAATATTTTCTAATGTAAATATATTAGATAAAACTTCTGCTGGACGTAATAAGCGGGAAAGATATCGGGCATGAGACGAGTAATATACGGCTGCGGCTATGTGTGAACAGCATCCTACCGTTCTTATTTCATTGGGACATTCGCAGAAATACGGCGTATGCTTTGAATTGTCGTTCCATTACGTATATAATCAATGGAAAGGTGGTAAGTTTTACTGTTGATATGCCTTGATCTTACCTCCAGTTTTAATATGTTGGGCGAGGATTTTCTATAAAGTGTTTTGATTACACTGTTGCATTAAATACACTGTGAGCTACAATTTCAAAAAATAATGGATTTTTAGCTTATCTTTTGTGGGAGAAAACGCAAGTTGTAACTTAAAAATTCAATTTTTACGATTTCCGAAATAAAGGTAAATTCGCGGGTTAAAGGTTGAAGGCAATCCCCAATTTTTCTATGCCCTCCGGATTCGGATTCAACAGAAAATTTTACATCGAATACGACACTTTCCAGCTTTATGCCTGGCAGGTACTTAGGACTGAAAGATAAACGTCTCCAGAATCTGGACTCTTAATTTTGTTTGACAGAGATTGTAAGTACAATTGATTTCAAAAAGTAGTACAACTCTTAGATAAGAAAATGGCCTTTTTTAGTTGTCTAAATTGTTCTGTGGGCAGTAAATTATTGAAATTAACTTAATAATGGAAATATCGATGTCAGTCAGTTGTAATTACGTAAGTTGATACTGATATGTTCATAAAATTTGAAAAAAATCTGGGAATAGACTAAAAATAGAACCAACATAACTTCAATGATATCAAACGATTAGATGAGATTACTTTTGTTAAAGTCGCGGCCACATATTAAAACTGGAGGTAAGATCAAGGCATATCAACAGTAAAACTTACCACATTTCCATTCATTATATACCTAATGGAACGACAATTCAAAGCAAACGTCGATATTTCTGCGACTGTTCCAATGAAATAAGAACGGTAGGATGCTGTTCCATATAGCCGCAGCGGTATATTACTCCTCTCATGCCCGATATCTTTCCCGCATAGTACGTCCAGCAGAAGTTTTATCTAATATATTTACATTAGAAAATATGCCCGTAGGTATTCATGAGGACAGCGACGAAAATTCATTATATTGTAATAATTAAAAATTTGTATCATAATAAATAATATTTTCTTGGACTTTATTTTTATCTCTACTGCACCTCTCTTATTTTTAATATAAATAATAACTGTAATTTTCAGAGTATTTACTTTATTTATTTAAATTACAAACACATAACTAAGTACTTGTTTATACATTTATGAGCAAGTTTATATTAAAGACATATGTAAAGTAGTAAGTACTCCAGGGCGGTCATAACGAGTTTTTATTTTTTTAAGAAGTGTTGCACCCATATTATTTGAATACACTTTTTGGTGATAATATTAGACATAGTAAGCTATATTAAACATTTTTTCTGTGATTGTACTTCTGTGTGAACTATGAAAAAAAAATAAGAATTTTTTATTTTTAATTTTTTTAAATAGTAAATATAGTTGAAAATCCTACAAAAAATATATAATATACAACAAAGAGTTTTCATGTTATTAGTTTAGCTGCAACAGTTTTTGAATAAAATTATTTTCAGTAATACCCGCTCTAGCCTATATATGGTCAATTATCTCAACAACGCAGGAAGATCGGAGGCTGAATTTGTGTCAATGGTAACTTTATTTTTATAAAAAAAAATAACTGTATATACAAACAAAAAATCAAACAATAAAGAATGGCTCACTCAAGCCATAGTAAAACAAAGTAACCACATAAAAAATCTGTATTGGCTATGGACGCAGAACCCTACCGTAGAAACTAAAAAAATATATAATGAAGAAAAAAGTAAGTACAAAGAAAATATAAGAAATGCTAAACAAAATTATTATACCAGAAAAATAAACAACTCTACCAATAAATTAAAAACGTCATGGGGTATTGTAATTCTAAATTAGGTCGGAAATCCCAAACAAAGACATCAGTCTTAAATATCAAGACAAAACCGTATCAGATAAAAGAGAAGTACTTGATATGTTTGCTGATTTTTTCTCAACAAATGCATCCCAAATGTTATACCAACATTTTGGCTCAAATCTTTCTCTCCCCTGTACAATATCACCACAAAATGAACAATCAATTTATGTTGCACCAATTACGGCAGATGAAATAAATAAAATAATTATGAACTTAAAAAATAAAAAGTCTGTTGGTTTTGACGGCCTAACTGCGAACTTACTGAAACAGGTTAAAGATAACGTTATTGAGCATCTTACTTTTTTATTCAATCTGTCAATAAATGAGGGATACTTTCCGGACATACACAAACAGGCATTGATAACACCTCTCCATAAAAAGGGTCCAACTGATGAACTTGAAAATTATAGACAAATCTCTATTTTAAGCGCCATTGCAAAAATATTCCAAAGAACTATATATAATAGAATAAACTTGTTTGCGGAAACAAATAATATATTAACTGGAGCTCAACATGGTTTCCGTGAAAATAGATCCACGGAAACAGCAACGTGTCATTTGCTAGACTATGTGTACGTAAATCTATATAAAGGTAGATATCTTGTTTCTTTACAATTTAATTTATCTAAAGCCTTTGATACCATAAATAAAGACCTGCTAAAGCATAAACTTTACAGCATGGGGATTAGGGGTAGCATTTTAAATTGGATAATGTCCTACATGGAAGGCAGAACTTTGAGGGTAAAACTAGGGGATGATTTGTCAGAAGTACAAGAACTAGTACTTGGAGTTCCTCAAGGATCTGTCTTGGGACCTTTATTGTTCATGATATATATTAATAATTTACCTGAGCAAATAACGAATGGTCACCTTACTATGTTTGCAGATGAATTTACAGTCACCATAGCTTCTGACACACTTGAATGGCTCCAAGAACAAGTAAAAGAAACCCTAGAAGAAGTTTATATCTGGTTTCAAAGAGATAAATTAATTTTAAATGAGTCAAAGACAGTTTTCATAAATTATTATATTCAAAAACCATTACCTGACAATACAACACAATGTAGTGACATAACATTAGCTCAGTGTACCAAACTTCTTGGTACGTATATCGATTCTAAATTAACATTTGATACACATGTAGAACATGTTTGTAAACAGTTAAGTAAAGCATATTTTGCTATTATGCAAATGAAAAATACATTGAATGAAGAATGCCTATTAAATATGTATTATGCTCTTGCATATTCACATATAGCGCACAACATTATTTGCTGGGGAAGTTCTACACAACTTGATAGAGTTTTTCTATGTCAGAAAAGAATTATTAGATTAATTTTTAAGCTGAGTTATAGAGCTGTAAAAATACTTTCAGAAAAAAAAAAGTATTAACTGCACCTTGTATGTACATATTAAAATGTCTAATGTATGTGAAGAAAAATATGAACTTACTTGAGACGTTAAATACTAATCATGATTATAATACTAGACACGGCAACTTTTTAAATATTCCAAGACATTTAACGACTTGTTTTAAGCGATCACCAAAATAAAACTGTATTTCTTTTTACAATAATTTACCTGTGGAAATAAAAAATATTGAAAATTATGACAAGTACAAAAAGGCAATAAAACAGATATTGGTCGAAGGAAAGTATTATGGTGTAAAAGAGTTTTCACAACGGTGAACTCTGCTCTACTTTACTTAACTACTTATTTTAATTCTGTATACATGTAGGTATTTTGTTTTTATATTCTTTTATGATGTGACTATGTTTGTTGATTGTCCATAAGTAACATTATATACAAATTATTCGTATTATTGACTTGCCATATATACTGTATTGTATCGACATGGTTAATAAAGTATTATTATTATTATTATTACTCACCGATGTCAAAACACAAATTATTTTGAAGATACCTCTCTGGGACCGCTGACCCTGTCTTATCCTTTACTAATTTTGCAAACCACAAATTATTGAGTGAAAATTGATAACACTACTACTCTTGTAGTTTTTTTGCAATATATGTATTAAGAAAAAAGATTATGGCCAAAAATAGTAGATATTTCCCTATCGGAACCTTCTTTCTTAGATATGGTCATGGTAATTTGCCGCGAAATGTACATTGCACTCTAAGCATTTTTTTTTTGTAATTTACTCATAATTTTCCAAGTAGGCAACTAAGATAATTAATGTAATATCTTCTTCGATTTTCATTATAACAGGACGTTTTTCTTTTAAATTAATTCTTTAATTTATTCTTAGATATTTATTATTCTATTTAATTGGAAACAAATAATACAGTAAAATCTATGTACATTATCCATCTTTTTATGCTTATAGTTTAACTCCGCTGTATCTTTGAATTATTTTGTATATTAAAATAAGTTCAAAGATTTTAAATCCTAATTATTTACTAATATTTTAGATAAGAAATTGCAATTGTCATTTCATAGCTAACAATCTGCACTATAACAAAGTCATAACCGAGTTAAAAACCGGCAAGGATCACTGATTATTTCCTTAATAGAAACGAGTGCCAATCCTCATCCTTTATCCACGGCTGTCGATCCTGCGAAGCCCGTAGGGTGCAATTTCCTACCGAACACTCCTGTAATGGAATTTCTATTGTCGAGTACCATTTCGAGTCTGGTTCGACTAGATCAAAGATGCTTTACCCAAACTATACAAATAAAATCAAGGCGACAACATTTATGTTGTCCGAAATAGGGAAATAACTGTCGAATGTATTTACTTGAAATTCAGTTCCAGTGGATATCCAGCTTAAATTGACTGCTTATCGTGCAGAAACTATCGTTAAGGTCTGGTGAGAATTAAATTTCTACTTGCACAAGCAGTGCTTAGAGAGGTTCGAATAGTATTATCTTTGGATTCCATATTAGCCCAGGAAATTTGCTAATCTAATTCGGCAAAGTTATAGTTTGATAAGGATTTTAATTTGTAGTCCTTAGAGTACAGGGTTATTGATTATATATTGATCTCCCTTAATTTCTCTTTTATTGTAAATAAAAAAAAAGTTTCGTATAATAGTTGTAGGGTTGTATATATCGTCGGCTGAAGTGCAAAATCGTGTATGTCAGATCAGGATAATTTTACAGGAGAGATAAAAAACTTTTTTTTAAAACTGGAAATGAACTCTAAAAATCTCAATATCGTCGGCTGAGGTGCAAAACCGTGTAGCTCCGAAAATAAGGCAAATTGAGATTTTAACAATGTGATATAACAATGAAGGTTGTTTTTTAAATTGTATTCTTTTAGATTTTAGATTTTAAATATATGAGGTCTAGCTGTAATATTTCTTGACCTATCGGACATTAAATTTGCTCTGAACATGCATATAGGTATGGTTATTGGAGGAGGATATTGAAGGAAGCGCAGTAATTACTTTAACGCGGTAGGCTGTGACTGATGATACTATGACAACATTGTTACTGTTTGACATTTCGTATTATTATTAATGAATGATTAATTTGGGATGAATTGAATCGAGATTATTAATAAACAAAAATTATACATTACCTAGACATATAAAAAAATTAATTCATAAATAAATTATCTAATCCATGGATTTAACTTTTGCTTATAGGCCTTATAGTAATTAAAACTGAAGCATCCAGGAGGATGCCGGCAAGTATGAAGAGGTCCTATTTTTTTTTAGTAACTAGAACAGTTATACTTTTATTTAAAATAAAATCATCAATATGTTCGATGTCTTAAGAAAACACAAAAAAAACCTTTAATCGAGGCTGCCTCGGGGTTGTAAATTAATTACATTATAATCTCAATGTATACTTTAAAACCTACATTTTGACGTAAATTTTATTCATTATTTTATGACATAATAGTCAGGGTACCTGGAAGTAGGGTATAGTAAAGGTTTTCTGGCTCTTTTTGGTTCTTCAAAGGGTCACCATTACGACTCCGATTGATGCCACTTTAGCACCCTTGGGCATTTTGAGATATTCAAGATGGCGACTGGCTTAGAGTGCAAAAACAGTTTTTTTTCAAATATTTCATTATATGGGTGTGTGACACGTCGTTTTATATGTTTTTAAGGTCTGTGAATTAGTATTTGAGGTTAAAAATCGTGTAGGACGTAATCTTTAAGTGTTGCTAATTTACTTTATTAAGAGGGCGGCTGATTCGGAGAATGAACTAATTTTTAAAGCAAAAAAAACTAATACCAAGTTTTGTTGTATAATCAAGTTAGGCTTTAAGAATACGGATAACACCATATCCTTAAAAGTGGTATGCGTGAGCAAGTTGAATAACCTTTTAAAAACATTGGTTAAAAGGTCCTGCTAGCTCAAAACAACAAGGTTTTAAAAAATTAAACAAACGTAAACTTAATACTCTGTATTTTTTAGGGTGGAAAGGCTTGATCATCCTTTTTTTATTTTATATTTCTTATGATTTACTTACCTACTTTTTTCGTTCTTTTTTATAATTTTTATTTTTCTTGTGTTTTTTTTAATTCTATTGCAAAAACTGTAAACAACGAAACATCAAAATCAACATGTAATCTTCTTCGGAATCTTCACTGTCAGAAGTTATATTTTCAGAAATTCTCGTGTGAGAATTCCGGCAAGAATGTCCTGTGCTTAATTGCAGACAATTGCGCATTAAACTGCATGGCAAGGCATTAGCCGCGCAGCTGCATCGTGTTGTGTTACACGGAACTATTGATTTGCAAGAGCCTTTTGCATTTGGAGCAATTTTAATCTTTTTTGGCAAGGCGATCGGATGTAATTTCATTTTATCCTCGTCAGCCTGCCACCCTTATTGAGTGGCATCTATATTTGGCCAAGAGAAATCCATTACAATCAACCACGAAAATGTTTGGAAATGTGCCTTTTTTACGTTTTCTTGAAAACATTCAGTAGCTGGTGGAGAATGGCGAACTTTTAGTTGGGTTTGTCCGACTTTTTTAACCCATAGAGAAGTTCTAACATCAGTCATTTTGCTAGCATTATTTACTCCATAACACAAAGCTACAAAAATTGTACATTCTTGAAAAACATCTTCAATATTGCTGTTTAATCGACCCAAATGCATTAAAACCCGACCATCCGTCAAATATTTAATGACTTTTTTTTTTTTAAATCCCATGGTAATCAGCCATCGTGTCGCAACTAGATAAACAATGTGCGGCTGATAAATATGGTATGATTTGTTTGTGTTTTAAAACCATGGCCCTAATATCTGTGGTGGCTCGCAGTGACTTAAAAGAAACCATAGAAACCTCGTTTTGCAAATCTAGTAAATTATAATAATATACAAGTAAGACAAAAACATTACATTTACATTTACATTACATTAAGTGGAAGAACAGTTACCACATATTTTTTATGTGGAAAACTGAACTTCGCCGTTTATTTTCGTAAAATTTTGAAAAGAAAAGAAAATATTATGTAATTATTGTATATTCCCTTACGAAAATAATAAAGACGTTTATTATTATTATTATTATTTACGACGATGTCTGGATTTCTTTAATCTCGTGAATAAGTTGCTACACCATAATGGCATCCGCTTCTTCATGTTGCGTCGCTAGATCAGCCCTCTCAGATATCACACCGCTTTGTAGTCGAAAGGGATTAGTTTGTAATCCCGTAACAATTAAACGATTTTTTAAAGTTAAAAAATAATAATATAAACGTTTATTTTTAAACTTTGTTAGCTTAACAAGATTAAGACGTAATCTGAAAAAAATTATATAAAAAAAAATATTTTTAAGAAAAAGCTTTTATTTGAAAAAACTGTACTAAAAAGTAAAAATAATTTTTTTAAATTCATACACCTGGAAACCAAAAGCTTTGCGAACGGTCATATAGCACTATTGCATAATTACTTTGCTCAATTGACCGCCCCCAAAGCTTTTGGTTTCCAAGTGTATGAATTTAAAAAATATATTTTTACTTTTTAGTACAGTTTTTTCAAATAAAAGCTTTTTCTTAAAAATATTTTCCTTATATAATTTTATTTTTTACTTTTCAGTCTCGGTACTTATTTTAGAGACAAACAGACATACAAAACCCTTTCATTTGATACAAATGGCAAGGGAGTCGTGAAGAAAAAGATAATTTGCCATCCTAGGGCGTCCGCTATATTGGATTTATAATGGCGTTACATAGTTTATCGTATTTTACTCATTTGATGCCCATATCAAAGGGTCTGAAGAAAAAGATACTGCGCCATCTTGGGGCGTAAGCCATATTAAATTTAGAATGACGTCACATAGTTTATCGTATTTTACTTGTCAAACCCTTCCATTTGATACCCATATCAAGGGGGTTGTGAAGAAAAAGACGATCCGCCAGCTTGGGACGTCCGCCATATTGAATTTCTAATGACGTCACATTGTTTATCGTATTTTGCTCGTCAAACCCTTCCATTTGATACCCATATCAAGGGGGTTGTGACTAAAAAGCCGATCCGCCATCTTGGTACGTACGCCATATTGGATTTAGACCTATAATGGCTATACTGTGTTGCATTGTCATCGGACTTATACATGTGTGCCAAATTTCAAAGCTCTAGCTTAGTTAGAAATAGCCGAAATTTTGATTGCAAGATTTGACCTAAACAAACAAATACCGTGCGTGTAATTTCCCATTAGGCATGTACATTCACGTAGCGCGATAGATATGACAACACAGCTGCCGTAAATTCCTCCGTCGAGCGGAGTATTCCAGCCTGTTATTACATTTCAGCCAGCTGGCACGGGCGATGTTGTAATTTTACTCCCTATGCCTAGCGCTCGGTTACACGCACGGTATACAAACATTGCAAGTTAAATAAAAGCTTTTAAAAAAATCAGCTCATACTCTTCAAGAGTGTTTCGCATCCGTAATTTGAATGAGGGACCCTCTCAAAAAGCATAGGCCTAAATTATATCCTAACATTCTTCCGTAAGGAATTAAAAATAACTTTTTAATTCCTTACGGAGGAAAGTTTAATATTGAATTATTAAATAAAGGGAGAATTATTTGTTGTAAAACATAATTGCATCTTGTGTCCGAGGTATGTTTCTTTTGGTATCGAGTTTGTTTTTAACACCCACAATCGGTAAATATTATTTGTGTTCTAGAACCTGAAAAACATAGAAAATGATGTATAAACATGTCCACATTTGGTGAATTAACATTTTAAAAAAATTACACCAGATAAGCCGCCATATTGAATATCTCAAAATGTCCAAGGGTGCCAGAATGGCATTAACCGGATTCTTAAACTGGACCTACTGAACTACCGATAACCGTAAAAAAACCTCTACTATACCTTACCTCCACCTTTTTTGATTCAAAATTCCATGAAGCGGGCAAAATTAGTTTATATAAAAGGCTTCCTTTAAGTCTGTGGTAGTACTACTCACTTACAGAAAATTTTTCATGTTTGTTATTCATAGGATATTTACACGGCCGGCTCTTAGACTATTTGAACCAGCCAGGTATGTTTACATAATTGAATATTATTTTTCCTGCACTAAATGTCAAATTAATTACATTCTAAGTATCCGAGCACGATGAATAGGGATCCATCAAACCGGGAAGCCTAGAAGCCAGCAGCCTGTTTGAAACCCGCAGAAGAAAATGCAATCAACATAATCACTTCATCTTCCAGATTTGGGTTTGGTATTGTGGCGCGAATAGCAATGGTATCTACTCTACAATGAACGCAAATGTTTGCAGGCTATTCAATTATATACAATGCCATTAACAATGGCCTTTGTGATCTGTTACCGACTAGAAAACGTCGTTAGGTGTATCCTTTTCAGCGGCATGCAAACAGAATTGCACTTGCCATGGAAAAAAAACCAATGACAGCTATTTGGATGTAAATTTCTATTTCTGTACGGGTGAATGACGGCGGAAAGCTTACCAATTTTAATGAAAACTTTCGTTGTATAAAACTTTGGTCAAGAGAGCGAGTGTACGTTTGTAGTCTACTAAAAATGAAGGAACACAAACATACGTAAAATATGTAAAATAGTTACCGACATAATATTCATCGACATACAATCATCGGCTATTTTATCGGTAAAATTTTTTCGAAAACTGTTACCTGGTAATATAAAGAGGGTAAATTAACAGCTTATTATCTGATAATAAACTGCCAATTATATTACCTCTTGGCAACTTTGGCAACTTAGCTTGAGAAAACATTTACAGATAAAATTTAAAAGCACGAGTGATGAATTACCGTATGTAAGTACATTTTTAGTTTGTTTGTTTCCAGAGTGAGTGTGTTTAACTTGTACACATGTAATAATTGATTTGCCTGCTTGATAGGCATTTCTATTTAATTTTAGTTGCGGCAGTAATAATTATTTTTTATGTGGTGTGGCTATGTTATATTGCTAATGCTAAACGCTTGTTGTATAAAGTGTTTATTGATATATATATATATTTACCTATTTAATTCTTATTTTCAATTTAAGGAGTTTAAAAATTAAGTTACGGTTGTTTAGTTAAGCAGAGGTTATTTATATTCTGAGAGTTGCGTTGGAATAAGTGTAATGTATTGTATTTCAATGCATAGTTTTGATTTCCCGAATTATTAACGTGTTATTACTTTATGATGAATTATACCAGTTATGTTAACTTCCGGCATTTTGGCTAGAGAAAACATCTATAGATAAAATTTAAAAGCACGAATAGTCCTATTTGCGGAAAAGATATCACCAAACAAAACATGACATATATCAAAATATTACCGCGATAATATTTGTCGATGCGTCGATAGAGAATTAGATCGATACATTTTTTGTGTTGGTACTGCCAAAATCCGATCTAGGTAGTTTACCACCACGGTTACCTCAATCAGCAGCTTTAGGACGAGAGAGACGCGGGGGGCGGGAAATCGAATGAAAGAGACAGATATATCTGATTTCCGTGCAATAGACACAGACAAAGATTCCGGTAGGGTCTACAGCCTACGTCACCTGTAGACACTACAGGCATCTTTGTCTCTGTCTTTTGCACGGAAATCAGATATGTCTATCTCTTTCATTCGATTTCCCGCCCCCCGCGTCTCTCTCGCCCTAAAGCTGCTGATTGAGCTAACCGTACCGTTTATTGGCCGTGGTTTACCACCACTGAACTATACTACATATTGGAAATCTCACTGGATACACCCACCCGATGAAGAAGGAGAGGGAAACATAAGACCCGCATTGCAATACACCTCCGTCTCTTTCTAACGATGACGCAGTTATCATTCCATTATTTAGTATAGTTCACTGTTTACCACTAACAATTACATTTGATCGGTGTAATGCTGTCAAAAACGGGATTTCATTGGCGATCACGTTATTGAGTAAAATAACCACGTTAATATATTGACTACGTTGCAGTAGAACGTAGAAAATTAATTAATTAATTTCATTTTTTTTTAATTAAGTTCTAACATTTGCCACACTTATGGAGTCACATTATTATTAGTGCCGATAATATCATCTCTCAATTAATCTGTGGTAGTGCCTCTGATAGTCATATTGTTATACAACTTCTCTGGCATAACCTCACAAAAAAAAGTAATAAAGAAATACGCATTTTATATGACGGGGCGGTATAATAGAAAGTAAGACACGATACATGAAAGAGAAATATCTGAAAAATGAAAATTTTCAGCAAGGTTTAGAAATGATCCTTTTCAGTAAAATTCATTGAAAAGCTATGGATTATGCCATACCATATAAATGCTAGTCTTTAATTTGAAACTAATAATAATGATGTAGCTTATATTGATATTAGTATTATGTATCGATATCCAAAAACTGGAAATTATTTTTAATTAGAGGAGTAAACCAATGGGTTTCCTTATTTACAAAATAGTTTATAGTTTATAGTTAATAGTTTAGTTTACCCGAACTGATTTGAAAAAATAAATTCCTATTTTTTGTAAGCTTACAAATATTCATAATAAAGTAAACTTAAACGTTGTTTTTGCCTCTCTTAGTTAAAGGAATAGATCTGGAGCATTGTCTTTTCAGACATTCTTTTGGTATGTTTTGGCTACCTATCTATCACTTATTAACTTTTAGACAAATATACAGCAATAAAAACAGATTATTTTGAAAACTTCCACTGTTTTATTTTCCATTTCTGACTTTTATTATGTTATTCTTCCTCTCAGTGTTTTACATCTTTTACCCACACAATTCCAAAAAGAAACAATAAACATTCTAACACAGTACTCTCTTATAGTTTGTATATACAAAGCTAAACTGATTATATTTATTGCTTATGTCAATATTTTGGCGATCGAAAATTGCAGTAGAATAAGTATGATCAGGTAAAAACCAAATAAATAGCAATACCAAATATATTAGCTGCAGAAATAAGTAAAGCTGGTACAGCAACTATGTGCGGTGTATAATATATTTGTTATTGTGAATATTTAACATAAAGGTGGTGCGAATTGTAAGGTACGTGAAAACGTAGTAGATTTTAATTTCCAATTGTAGTTGAAAAAAAAAACAATTTTTCTTCTAATCCTGTTGCAATATTACAACTTTTTAAATGTCATTTTAGTTCTGAAAAGTCTTTCTTTTTATAACTAATTATAAAATTAATGTCGTGTATTATCACCGGGTATAAAATGATGTAACTCATGTAAAATAAAAATTTCTTCGTAGTGTATAGCTATTTTCTTTCGTGCTGAACGAACTAATTGCAATCACTAAACAGCCAATCAAATCGAAGTATTTTTGAAATCCTTGGTCTCTATTGGCTGCTTACTGATTGTGTTCACTTTGTTCAGCACGAAAGAAAATAGCTTATACATATGTCCTCTAATTGGTGAAAGGTGAGTCTGTCATGCGAGTAGCGGAACAACGCTCAACAGGACCGTTTCCACTATGTAAAAAAAATAGTGTTGTCGATTGAAATCATTAATACCGATTTTTTTTATGAATTATGGATATTATGGAATGCCCAAAAAAGCCTTTCTGCCACTTCACCTACGGAACATAATGCAACTGCTACTTTGCAAGTATGTTAAAAAACAAAGTAGTTTGACGCTGACTTCTGGTATTAATAGTTTATAATATAAAATGTAAGGAAAACAAAGACTTGCATTTTACGAGAATATAATATTCGAGATAATATTTTAATTCTCGAAAAATTTCTCTGTTTAATTATTCTTAAAACTAAATATATTCGGACATTCATATATTTATTATTTGATTTGTAACTTGTTTCTTTTTTATTCATCCCTCTCATATTGCTAAACCAATGTTATTCATTATAGTTTGATTATTTATTTTACTAATGAATAATATTTTACAATAATGAAAAGTGCAATCATTTTACATACAATTGAATTACTACATTAGATCTGGAATAGGGTGACCATACGTCCGGAATTTCGCTGGACAGTCCAGCATTTTGGAGTACTACCTGTGATCAAACAAATTTTTCCTCTAGGTCATCAAAAAATGTTGGGATCAAGAAATGATTTTTCGGATTTCTGCTCCCCCCGCTCATCAATTTTTTCCCCAGCAGAAGTGTCCAGCACAAAAATCTGGTCACCCTAATCTGGAACTATTACATGAATCGGACGAACGTTCATTTGTTACTATTATTACCTAGATAATGTTTAAATGTTTATTACTATCTATATAGAATAAATTAAATGGGTATAAAAGCATTTCCTTTTTAATTGTTCTGTTGTTAAAATTATACATAACATGATAGTATAATTCAAGTTTATTTTCCATAATAATATCTCATAGATTAATACTGAAAAATTTTATAATTACTGAAATAGAAAGTAAAAATAAATTATTCAAATTAAAATTATTAAAAGTTATTTCCAAAGCTATATTTTCCTTTGAATAACGATATATTTTATAGAATGATATTGATTTGTTTAGTAATTATCCATTATAGCCTTAGCTCCCATGACACAAAAAGGTACCCCATCGAACAGCTCAAATTTAAAAAGTGAAAATGGTTGTATTGGAAAACATGTAAAAAACATGTTACGCCCGCCAGACGAATAAAAATTGCTATTTTCTATATATTTTTGAAATAGCTAAAAAAAAACGAATTTATTTTTCAAAACACCTGCTTGAAATTCACACAATTTATGGTAAATAATGTATAATTTTTGTTAATCTGACAGACCTTTTGTTACAATTTTTTTTTTCATGAAAGTACACTTCATAACACCTCTGCTTTTTGTTTTAAAATAAAGTTTGAGATATCCCCCATCTATTAAAACTTGCCGTCAGTTTTCCCCATATACGTCAGGATTATCAGGATTTTCCTGACGTTGGATTCGTGATTCGTCGGATTTCTTGATGTTGAATTCGTGATCAACGACCCAAAAACGAGTATTTAAAAACAAAAATCATTCAAACCGGTTGAGATTTGACTTATAGGCAGATTTTTGACAAAAATATGGATGTAGATGTATGTCTGTGTTTTTCCAAATCTGTAGCTTTCTTCCGGACAGCCATGGCTTTGGATTTGAAAGTCGTCTACTATATGGTATATTTATAATTATGTTTATTTATTTCTGAGGGTCCTAATTCATTGAAAAAAATTCGACGTTAATGATTTGTCAACGACACTATTTCTTTTACATAGTTGAGACACCTATCGAGCCTTGTCATACGCGTACCCTGGCAGACAGCCATGTTCACTATTTATGGTACAGAAATAGTAGAATAATGTTGAAATAGTTATTTATATTACTAGATGCGAAAGTTTACTTTTAGGTGTGAGGTGATTTTTGAATGGTCGAGGCGAACCGAGACCTTTCAAAAAACACCGAACACCTAAAAGGGCTTTCGCATCGTATAATGTATTATATTTTTTCTACTACCGAAGGATATTACATTTTCAGAATTTTTAAAATTTGAAATTAGTAAAAATTTTCAAAATATGTAATAATAAAGTATGAAATATAATAAGATAAAGGTTCTAAATAATTGGTGTTCTAAAATGATAAACAGAAAAATTACAGAAGTTTTCAAAATTTACAAAAAAATGGAGAAAAAAATTCATATAGCTCCAAAACGGCTGGTATTTACAAAATTTTTTACATAGTCAAAATTATTTACAATTTATTCATTAATCGTATGAAACATGTTTCAAAATTCCAGCCATCGCAAAATAATTTCTCACCGCAGCGCCATCTCTGTGCACTGCGAAGGAACAATTCTAACTGCAGTTATTTAGACCTTTTTTGGTGTCAATTATCCGCGATTTAAAAATTTTAAGTATCTTTATTATTTTACGAGATAATGACCCGGGGACTTTTAGCTGAAACACCCTGTATAGGTTAAACCTAAAAATTATATTTTGGTAACAAGATTAAAAAAATCTTGTATGAAACATGAAGTAAAACTATCTTTCGATCATGTGGCGCGATAAAAAGTGCCATTTTTACTTGCTGTTGCTTAAATGGTAATTTGCGATGCGATGGAAGAAAAATTGACACTGCATACAATGCAGAAATTAACTTAAAAAAATATGATAGCCCGTTTTCACGTATACGCCGGCCACCTTGATAGTCCTGAAACTCATCTAATAATGCCTTATATATTTTACAGAGAAATAGGGTACTTCTACAAACCAGTGGAGACGGACTACATCTGCAGCAAGAGCAACTACTCGGGGATGCACTTTTGCTCGGATCTGCCCCCCTTCAAAAACGGATCCCATCATTGTAACCTCACAGTAGAAGAAAAAAGACTACCCGAATATGCCTACAACGATTCCTACTGCATTAACTGGAATCACTATTACACCAGCTGTTCTGACAAGAATCAGAATCCCTTTCAAGATACGATATCATTCGATAATATAGGGTTGGCATGGATTGCTATTTTTTTGGTAAGTATTCAACTCAGTCGTATATCACCGCCATAGGGTGGATTTCCGACAAATTTGGTGTAATTTAACACTACGTTATAAATTTTAAACAATTTTAAAAATTTGAACCCCTCGAAAATATAACAGACGTCACGGTGTGAATACGGAGAGAAATCTATTTGTTAATTTTACATCTATGTCAAATTATATTAGACAATAGAGTCCAATTTCTCGTTATCTTCCACTAATAGCCCAGGGTCGATCCAGGTCGATTTTCAACAAATTAGAGACAAGCTGAAATTTGGTATGGTGCTTTGCTTTGAAGTGCTAAATATACTCTGAAACCCCAGCGGTGAGTGGTTAAGCCCGTCCTCCCAAAACAACCCCCCAAAAGGGGTAAAATGGTCAATTTTTCACTTTTTTCTTTATAACTCGAAAACGAAGCATTGCAGGAAAAAATTCCAAGAGGCCAAAGTTGAAGAGCAGCAAAATTTCCCATCGCAAACGTCTACTTTGAGAAATTTTGAGTTAGCAGTGGCGGAGCAATGAATTTTCAAATTTAGGGTATTTTTCTAAATATTTCGAAAAAGTGCTAAATTATGTTTTTTTAGCTAGGTAACTTCAATTTTAATCAAATATATAATAATACAGTGTAGCACTATAGAGGTATAAATTTTTGAGGGTACTCTGTGGCGGGTATAATAATAAAGATTAAATAAACTAAAACGTTTTAATTTTAAAATAGGATTTAAAAAAAAACAAACAACTTGTAAAGATCTTTTTCTTCATCTATGTCCAAATTTACAGCCCGGTTTAGAAAGTAATTCCATTGCACTGACTACATGCCATAGTGCACTTCAGGCCCTTTCGTTTGCATGCACATACTTTTTTACATCCTCTTGATGAACAACTACAAAAAAATTGCTATAAATAATTGCGAAATTAGAAGCAATCGCTTCTAATTTCTCCTTTGTAGCCTGAGGGTTCTAAAATTCTTTTAGTAGGTTACCTAACTATTTTTCTTGGTGGTATTTACTAAATTTTCCCTTTATTGAATAATGCAGACGTGGTGTCACAACCGGACATAGCGTGCAAACTTAGAATATAAAACATCTTTTAGGTCTCCCAATTTTTGTTGTAAGGTTGGTATGTCGGTTATTTTATTTGGCTTTGATAATTTTCCCGGACGAACCATAAACAATCTTTTCTGGCAATAATGGATTAATAACACCATGAGGTCTGTATCATCGCTAACTACTGCTACCGCATTTTCAGAAGAATTCTCACTAATTGCTATTGCTGTCAATGCTGTTATTACAATGAGATTATCGGCATCACCATCTGAGTATTTTACATTAATTCTATTTTCAAACAACATTTTTCCGAGGGCACGTATAAAATTGTTTTTGTAGGTGCTTTTTAACAAAAAATCTTCTTTTGGTATCCTCACAGCAGATAAATTCGAAAAAGATACAATGCACGTATCTGCGATTGTATTTATTGTGTAAATAATGTAACTTAATATTTTGTCATGGCTCCGTTTCCTTTCAAGATGTAATTAAATCTTGTTGGCATAGGAGCAATTAGTCTAAGACAATAGCTTTCTTTTTCTCTTAGCTCCTCCCAGCAATTTTCAATGGCCGACCACAACTCTTCTCCATTTCTTGAAGTTTTGTTCATAATGTTTTTTATTAGCAAACTCCAGACGTTCTCAATTGGGTTTATATCGGGACTGTGCGAAGGCCACGGTAATAATTCAATATTATTGATCCCAAACCATTGAGTAATTACCCTGGCAGTAGGAATAAGGCAGTTGCCTTGATAAATGAAGGTGTTGTTTGGATATAATTGCTCCACCGAAGGAAGCACAACGTTTTCCAAAATATCCCTATAAACCTGTCCATTAAATCTACCATTACCCATAATACGTCACATTACACCAGGGCCATGCACGCTTATCCATGCCCAAACACCGGACCTGTTCCGCGGAGACACGTAACGTTCGTGAAACCTGGTATTTGCAGGACGGTACACCCGAATATGTCCGTCATTACAAGACTGAAAAACTTTTTCATTGGTAAACACAACATTGTTCCAAAACTTCAACGGACGATAGACATAATTTAAACAAAACAGAATGCGGGTTTGCTTCTGTTCTTCTGTTAATATGGTCTTCTTGGCACTTGTACAGTTTTTTAATTCCGATTTTCCTCTCCTTCGGCTAGCTGTTGACTTCGATGCTGGAAAAGTCATGAACACAGCGTCTCCTGCTGTTTGAAACGCATTTTATCTCAAACAGACAAACAGCCAAGGAGTGCTTCATCTTGAACGAGATTTGGACTTCTCGATCTCCCTGAACTGTCTTTTGTCTTTACGCTACCTTCCTCCTCCCACCTTTTCTTCACACTCATAACAGTACATTTATTCAATTGACAATGGTTAGCAACTGCTTTGATAGACCATCCCTCTTCAATTTTAGAGAGAATTAAAATTTTTTCATGTTCAGTTAATTTTGATATTGCGAAAATATGTCACTGACACTGACAAATAAATAAAGAATGATTTAATATAGCGAAAAATAGGTGTGCGAGATTTCATTGCACAGAAGTGTACAAGCGACGTAGATGATGTCATTGCAAAATTAGCGTTTTAGTTTATGCTAATTTTTGCTCAAAGTACATAGTTTCAAACCTAACATATTTACTAAAATGTATTAAAAATTGTATATTTTTATACAGATTCAGAAAGTGTTGGTTTTGGTATTGCATAGTTGCAACGACTTAACCGACCGCCCACAATAAAGGCGTCTATCAGTACTCTAGCAGAGGCAAAGAGTGACACGCCCCATCTCGAGAGAATCATGTACATCATTGCGTGCTTCGCTCTCGATTGCTCCTACCATACCAAAACCAACACTTTCCAATTCTATATACGCTACTTTCTGTTTAAATTCGTGTTACTGTAAAAGTTCATTAACATTTACCCTTACTTTGAAGATAATACCTTATATACCACCCTGTATAATAATTTGCTAATACGTAAATGGATATAAATTTTCTCCACGCTAAATTCAGAATGAAATAAAAACGCTTTTGAACTTTTTATACGATATTTACATGAATGAATTATCATTGTTTTATTGCCTTCGCTAAATTGGTAAATCGACAGATGGATGACGTTTGTATTTGTCAAATACACATTTTCATTAGTAATGAATTTATGCTTTTATGCCTGTTTCATATGATTAAAAAATTCCATCTATTTATTAATAGAATCCTGCCCGGAACTAATAAAAACGGTCCGCGTTTCGAACTAGAAATCATAACGTAGTTAAACTTGTGGCATGAAACACATTCAGCTTGTTTTATTGGTAATCCAAATACGATTTGGCTTCGTAAACTATCAACTGCAACATTATGTCAATTTTATGTTGTGAAATACCACAACAGTATACAAATCATGAAAAACTTATAAACCTTGCAATTATGTGTGTACGTGTGACCTGGCATAGTCCATAGTAGTTATTGATAAAAATACATTAATTTCTTGAATAAAACCTAATGTAATGTATGTGTGTAATGGTTTTTAGTTGCGTTACATTTTAACCAATTACATTTTTAACACTCGGGACATACACTTCTGTGCAATGAAATCCCGTACATTTGAAAAATCAAGTAATCCAGTTTTCACTAATATTAAGTGGTGTGAATCAGTTTTTTTGGAATTTAGATTTTTTTATTATCATATAGGTTATAAAAAACTGATATTGATTGTGAAACGTCATAAGTCATGTATTTGAATAATGTTAATCCAGAAGAAAAACATACGTATTTTTGTTTTTCTTTACTTTTTTACACCATTCGATGGGAATGATTTCGATTTATAACAAATGTGAAAATTGACGTTGAAAAATTCACAGATACGACTGCATATAACTGCGATTGTGTCAGTGGCGGCTGGTGAAATTTCAATATTTTTTTTCTCGTCTGTGGCGCATGGGACCCATACGAAACTTGGGAAATAACATCTAGAGAAGCACTTCTCTAATGACCCCTAAAAAATTTTGAAAAAGCAGTTTGCGAAAAAATTTTTGAAAATTCGCTAGCCTCCCCTGGGTCTAGGGACCCCTGTTTACTTTTATTTTTTTTGTCATATGCATTTGACTTTTCATAAAAATGCATCGACAGATTTTGGAGTTTGTGAAAATATTTTCATTACTAACTGAGATACAACGAATTGAAATATTGTAATTTGTTAAATTGTAAATTACAAAATTTCAGTTCATTGTATTTCAGTTAGTAATGAAAATATTTTCACAAACTCTAAAATCTGTCGATGCATTTTTATGAAAAGTCAAATGCATATGACAAAAAAAAATAAAAGTAAACAGGGGTCCCTAGACCCAGGGGAGGCTAGCAAATTTTCAAAAATTTTTTCGCAAACTGCTTTTTCAAAATTTTTTAGGGGTCATTAGAGAAGTGCTTCTCTAGATGTTATTTCCCAAATTTCGTATGGGTCCCATGCGCCACAGACGAGAAAAAAAATATTGAAATTTCACCAGCCGCCGCTGGATTGTGTTTACTGTTTATTGTGTAAATAATGTAACCGAATATTTTGTACATAGGTATGTCCGTCATTACAAAACTGAAAAACTTTTCCATCGGTAAACACAACATTGTTCCAAAACTCCAACGGGCGATAGACACAATTTAAATAAAACATAATGCGGGCTTGCTTCTGTTCTTCTGTTAATATGGTCTTCTTGGCACTTACACAGTTTTTTAATTCCGATTTTCCTATCCTTCGGTTAGCTGTTGACCTCGATGCTGAAAAATTTGTTATGGACACAGCGTCTACTGCTCTGAGATAATTAGAATTTTTTCATGTTCAGTCAGTGTCATATTTTCGAAATGCCGAAACATTTCGAAAATATGACTGACACTAAAATGTAACGCAACTGAAAACCCAAGACGTCAAGGGCGTAGATAAGGGGGGTAGAGGGGGTTAATTACCCTCCCCCAGGGCTAGAACATCAAAATAATGTTTTGCCATTTCGCTCCCCTACGCCTAGCAATTTTGCGACGAGGAAAAAAGTTTGTGTTGTGATTTTGCCCCCGCTCATCAATTATTAAACCTGGACAAAAAAAATCTGACATATTACCCACCTACAAAAAAAAACTATTTACGCCCTTGCAGGGTGTACATTTTGTTTCTAGGTAGTCCAGTCAACGGGGGGGGGGGGGGGTTCACCTCTAATTTGAGTGCTAATGATTGGATTTTGATGAAACCTTGTGCAATGTGTTTGTAATGACGTTAATAAAAAAGTTGAAAAGAATATTAGAGTAGAGTAGGAGTAGAGTAGAAAACACTCATTTTATCATGGGTCCGCAACTTATAGAATTGGGTCAAAAATGAAAAAAAAAAACCAATATATTTACCTTTTTTGGTCCAAAATAAGTTGTTTTTACTCTTGTGAATTTTTTCAAAAATTGCATATTTTTCAAGATATGGCCACTCTAAAATTCTTAAAAGTGGGGGAGGGGAAATTTAAAAGTTGAAAAAAATCTGAAAAAATTTTTTTCTGTAAAGTGCGTTTTCACCGAGTTTTTTCGGAAAAACATTAAAAACTACCCCTATCTTTAAAATTGTAGCGCTTTAAAAATAAGTAATTTAAAAATTTGAAAAAATTCAGACGTATGCATTGAGGCCTTCTAAACATTTTTTGTCTCTTGAAATTTGTTTGTAACTAATTCTCCGAGTTACAGGCAGTTTTTCACGATAAATAATGTACTACATTTTTGCACATTAAAAAAAACCGCTGCCTAAGGAATCACTACTTCCACATCCAGATTCTCTATCCAAGTCACTCACAACGAAAAAACTTTTTATGTGAAAATAATTGTTTATGGAACTTTAATAATATAATATTTGAAATCCTCTACCCCAAAAACCCATAAAACGATACCCCACATCGGTAGTGGGGTTGGGGGTGGTGATAGGGGGTGGTGATAGGGGGGGTGATAGTGGGGGGTGAATGAAGTAAAAAAATATTTTGAGGTTTCTGGTTCCTGTACATACACTAAATCACAATCTTTTTTCATCCCCTTTAATAAGGGGGTGAGGGTGGTAATGGGGGTGGCTAATGCCAAAAAATTTTTTGAGACCTCAGCTTCTCTTGTATATACTAATACCAATTTTATGGACTCTTACCTGCTTGATTGACCTATTTACCCCAAATTTATCCCAATTTACCCCCCCCAGCCCTTCGACGGAACAAGATGAAAAGACAGAAAATTTTTTTTCGCTCAAACTTAAAATCTCGACGTTTCATGACATTTTAAGCATATTTGGACAATAAAAATTTTTAAAAATTTTTTTGTCGTTACTATACTTCCATTGGACGTGGAAGTAATACATGAAAATTCGAAAAATGAGAGTGATTTATATATATATATATTATTATAGAAAAATATGAAACCTATATAGTTAGACCATTTTTAAAGGTTCATTATAATTTTTAGATTGGAAATTTTAAAAAAGAGTAAATATCTTATTTTGGGTCAAAAAAAGTTTGCACAAGATTTCATCAAAATCCATTCATTAGCACTCAAATTAGAGATATTGGTCATTTTAGCGCTCCGTTGACTGGACTAAAGCTGTCATAATATGAATGCATGTATTCGGTTATATTTTTCGTACATGTCATTATACGAATTAATAAAATTACTTCCACTGGATGTGGAAGTAATTTTATTAGTTCGTATAGTAACGACAATTTTTTTTTTAAATATACCTATATTATAAATATTCATATTAAATTTGTTATTGGAAATTAAACATACATTCTCTTTTCAAGGTCATATCACTGGAAGGTTGGACTGAAATCATGTACTACGTCCAAGACGGCCACAGTTTTTGGGACTGGATCTATTTTGTACTGCTCATTGTGGTAAGTAAGGCTATAATATTAGTACCAGTAAAATATTGTGGCTCATGGTACGTAAGTGCTAATAAGCAGTAGCAAGAGGTAGTCTTAGTTCATAAAATCGCAAAGTGAGTTCTAATCTCTTTTCTAGACACACCTTATCTTAATTAAGTAATCCAACAAATCTTAATTAAGTAATCCAACAAACTCTATCAAGCCATGGATGAGCTCCAAATCCCTCGTAAACTCATAGAACTCGTCAAAATGATAATGACGAAAGTCACATGTAAGAGGTAACGTCCGAATCCAAGGTGAGACATCAGCCCCATTCCAAACTAATAGAGGACTAAGATAGGGAAATGCGCTGGCGTGCCTCCTAATTACCCTAGCCCTAGAGAAAGCGATCAGAGACTCAAATATTGAAAAAAGAGTGAGAATCATGAACAAATCGAGCCAATAATGGCATACGCCGACGATATTGACCTGGTTGCTCGGAACCTACGCCAGTCAAAAGAAATGTTCAACGCATTCCCTAAATCAGCAGAAAGAATGGACCTAAAAATAAACGAAGAAAAGACAAAATTGATGATCTCAAACCCAGATAAGAGACATCGAGGCATAGGACAGAACGTTACGATGGAAGAATATAACATTGAAACCGTAGACAATTTTGTATACCTAGGATCCCTGGTTACTAAAGAAAACATAACCTCAGAAGAAATTAATAGAAGAATAAAATCAGCTAATTATGGTCTAAGTAAACATTTGAAGAGTCGTATATCGCAAGAAACCAAACTGAGGATATATAGAACGCTAAAATTATACCAGTGCTGATTTATGGCTCCGAAACCTGAACTCTGAGTAAGTGAGATGAGAACCACTTACTGACATTTGAAAGAAAGATTTTAAGAAAAATATTCGGGGCGGTAAGAAAACGGAACGTGGCGCATAAGATATAATTTCGAACTCTACAAAAAATACAGGGAAGTAACAAAAGCCACGGGTATGGTAAACACAATAAAGGCAGGACGCCTTAGATGGGCGGGACATATTCGAGCTAATGAGAATTACCCACCTCGAAAGATTTTTAAAGCAGAACCAGAGGGAACTAGACGAAGGGGCCGACCAAGTCTGCGCTGGAAGGATGTGGTCAATGAGGATGCGAAAATAATAGAAGCAGCAAACTGGCAAAGGTTGGCGACGGATAGGACGGAATGGAGGAAAAAGCTAAAGGAATTCGGGGCCCACCCAGTGCTGTAGTACTAAGGATGATGATGAATTCAACAATCAGCAGGGTTGGCATGTTTAAAACAAAATGTTTTAAACGAAGTGTTTAAAACATTACACCATGTTTTAAGCAAATGTTTAAAACATATTTAATATACAATGCGATGTTTTAAACAACTGTTTAAAGAGTACTTTTAGGTACTCACTTCCCTGGCTCCCATGTAATCGAAGGTGAACTTCCACAGGCCTTCCTGGAAGAGGATGCACATCGTCCTACCAGAGAAGGGAAAAGGCTAGCTGGAAAAATATTCACCCCTAGCAGAATTAAATGGGCGGTATCAACCTTCAAGCCCTTTAAATCACCGGGCAGGGATGGTATTTTTCCTGCCCTGCTTCAACATGGAATTGAGGAACTTATCCCATGCCTGAGAAGCATATTCATAGCAAGCTACACTCTTGGGTATATTCCCCAAGCTTGGAGGGAAGTTAAGGTGGTGTTTACCCCAAAGATAGGCAGACGTCCACCAGACGAGCCAAAATCTTATCGCGCCATCAGCTTAACCTCTTTTCTCCTTAAAACAATGGAGAAAATACTAGATCAACAGATTAGAAGCGAAATCATTACAGTGAAACCGCTTCACTCGAAACAATTTGCCTATCAACCTGGCAAATCAACGATAAATGCTCTACATGGCCTGGTCAAAGACATCGAAAAGACATTTACAGCAAAGGAACTGGCTCTGTGTGCTTTCATAGAACACCTCCTATGAATCTATACAAAGAGCCGCGGAAAAAAGGGGAATACAGTCCCCAACAATCAGATGGATACAATCCATGCTAAGAAGCAGAATAATTACCACAAATGTGGGAAACGAGTCGGCCACCGTGACTGCAGTTAGAGGTTGTCCACAAGGTGGAGTCTTATCGCCTTTGCTGTGGTCAATGGTGGTCGACGATCTTCTCCATAAGCTGAGTAATTATGGCTTCAACGTTCAGGGCTACGCTGATGACCTGGTCGTTACTGTGAGAGGCAGGCATGAGGTTATGATCTCAAACCACATGCAAATTGCCTTAAACATAATATCTAAATGGTGCTCGTCAGAGGGTCTTAGTGTCAATCCGAGCAAAACAGTTCTTGTTCCATTCACCAAAAGGAGAAAACTCAATTTGAGAGCTCCTATGTTAAATGGAACAGTACTGAATTTTTCCAGTGAAGTCAAGTATCTAGGAGTAATCCTAGACCAAAAACTTACCTGGAACTCACACTTAGAAAGGACACTTACCAAAGCAACGACGGCTATTTGGACGTGCCGTAGGCTGTTTGGTAAGACTTGGGGTCTGAAGCCGAAAATGATACACTGGTCCTACCTATCGGTTGTGAGACCTATGGTTACCTATGCATCATGCATATGGTGGCCAAAAACAGAAGAAAAAGTAGCACAAGGAAAGTTGCAGAAATTGCAACGCCTTGCCTGTCTAGGGACTACAGGAGCAACGCGCTCGTGTCCCACAGCAGCTATGGAGGCAATGCTGGACTTACTTCCTCTGCATTTGCATGTGAGGAAGGAGGCAGCACTTAGTGCCTTAAGGCTGCATCAGGCACTTAAATTCAGACCAGGCGACCTGGTTGGTCACTTAAGGATTCTGGAGTTAATCCAATTCGAATCCGTGACCAAACCCACTGACTCAATGCCAATCAAGCATGACTTTGACTGCCCGTTTGATGTGCTGATTGAAAGCCGTCAGGCGGGCAGGGTCGGAGCATTGCGGTTGGAGAAAGAGTCACACGTCTGGTACACAGATGGATCCAAGATGGATGAAGGGGTTGGTGTGGGCGTAGCAGGGCCTAAATGCAGGCTATCTAAAGCCCTTGGTAACACCCCAACCATCTTCCAAGCAGAAATTTATGCTATAGATCTATGTGCCCAGGAATGCCTAAATAGAGGCACTCGAAGGGCAAAGATCTATATACTTTCAGATAGTCAGGCAGCATTAAAGGCTCTCAGGTCATATACCTTCGAGTCAAAAATTGCCTGGGAATGCAGACAATCCCTGAAGCAACTGGCAAAAAACAACAAGGTTACCTTGATGTGGGTGCCAGGGCATGAGGGGATAGAAGGCAACGAATTGGCTGATAGCCTCGCAAGAAAAGACGCTGAAGCCCCGTTTTTTGGACCCGAACCGTTCTGTGGCCTATCCAAGGGACACATAACGGAGGAGGTCCTAAAATGGGAAAAGGAACAAAAAGAGTCCTACTGGAGGAACACTCCAGGCCAAAGACAAGAAAAAAGGTTTATAACCTATTCAACAAAGAATGCCACAAGGCTTCTCGAACTGGAAAAGTCCGATCTAAGGCTGATCACAGGCCTTCTAACTGGCCATTGCCCCTTGAGATATCATCTCAAGAACATGGGCATGGCAGAAGATGACAAATGCAGATACTGTGAAGCTGCGACTGAAACTGCGGAACATATACTTTGTGAATGCAGGGTGCTAATCCGCATTAGGCTAAAGTACCTAGAACAGGCGGAATTAACGCCTGAAGACAGGGAAATTAGCTCCCAGGAAAATCGCAAGCTTTGCAGTCTTGGAATCCTGAGCAACAACTAGATGCAGGGTAATTCACAAAATACCTTTTAGGTCGAGGTGAAGAAAGGCCAACCAAGGGCCAAGCGACCCCTTAAACAATCTACAATCTACAAACAACTGTTTAAAACCCAGCTTAAAACGCAGTGGGATGTTTTAAACAAATGTATTATTTTGGAGTTTGTGTAAAAGCAAGAAAGGTGCCGATGATGGTCCATTCCGATCAGTTCAGGTCCATAGTTAACTCACAATGGTATACTGAGCAATTTATTTATACAGTGCTGCAAAATCCGTTTAAGAGCGCCATCTGGCATCAAGTAGGAGTAGCAGACGCAGTAACTTGGCACCGTTTAATTTTAGTTGAATAGAGTTTTAAACGTTTTAAACTTGTTTTAAACATGTTTTAAACATAACATTTAAAACATTGAAAAAAACTGTTTTAAACAAAAAAACTGTTTAAAAAAAACAGTTTTTTTCTTTAAAATGAAAAAAGAAACTGTTTTTTTCCAACCCTGACAATCAGCTTCTAACTTGAATGTTTAATACTATTCAATACAGAAAGTTGAATATAGCGATTAGAAATGTTTTCTTGTCGTAACATTTAAGTATCTACCACCCTGTATATTTTTCACCAAAAATATAATTAACACATATAAATATAAGTGTTTTTCCTGGCGGTTGTGTTAACTATATGCCTGATATTATTGTCCTCCGTCACATTGTTTCATTAATATTTTTTTAAAGTGTTCATTCACCCTGTTTATTTTTCACTAAAAGTATGGCAGCTTTATTCCACCGTCCCTCCCTGATCGGCCTCTGGTGACAACTTTATATAAAAACCGACTAAAAAAGTTAACAAAAGAAAGCAGCCTGGTGACTATTTTCACTAGTCAGTAGAGGCCGTGAGGTAAAAGTCGTTATCGAGGAAATACAAAAGTGTAGTAGCGGCTGAATAGAATCAAATGGACTGTATTTAAAATGTATCGGTGGTCCATTACAGGAAAACGTGTCACCCATGAGAAATGCCACATAAAAAGTAACGCTGTTATTGATATTCAACGTGCCTAACTTGTAAATTTTCGGTCTGGCAGAAGTAATGTTACAGCGCGCAACCCAATTAAGAATGTATTCGGGAGCGGCGTCTAAAAGCTTTCGTACGATATATGTGATAGAGCCGTAATTCGCCCCACAGCACCCTCTCGATATTTTTTTTCTAATCTTTTTTTTTATATTTTACAGATAAATGTTTATAATTTCCGATCACCTATACTGAAAATTAATAACATAATAAATAGTGTGACTGCGTTGTTACTATCCGATACAATGATTATATTTTACGCTTAAAAGCTATCGATTTTTTTTTATTTTGCACAATACTTTTGTGTATAAATGGTGTGCCAATTTGAAAATTGCCCACCCTTTATGTCTCTTAGATAAAATTTTTTGTATATGTAAACTTAACACCATATTTTAAGTACTGCAGAAGGTATAACAATTGCCATAATATCTCTCTAACTTGAAATCTTCACTTTAAATTACTTGTTTTGTATGACAACAACTTTCTTCCACAGGTTTGGTATGGCAACAGTACTTTTTAACTATATTTGCTATAAAATTTAAAAAAACAAAGAGCGACACGGTACGGTAATATTTTGAAGTAATACAAAACTATAAATTATTTTATCACATCTTTTTCTCAGTATGGCAAAACAACAACGACAACTAATCAGAGCCGTTCCTAAACACTATGCTTAGTGCTTGTCTAAGCATTCTAAGCACTTTTATGCACTGCGCTTAAGAGCTCTTCTTAATATCGCTGCTTAGTGCTTCGAGCACTTTGCGAAAGGGCTTAGTGCTTAGTAATCTCGCAAAGTGCTCACGAGCACTCGAAAAGTCTCGTAAGCGCTTTAGCGCTCGCGAGCACTAAAATGCTTGCGAGCACTCCAAAAAGCTCTCAAGCACTTTATGACTTGTAAACACTTTAAAATTTTCGCAAGCAAAGAATCATTTCTACATGGAATTGTGAATGCACACCCAATTTAGAAAAAATTTTTAGACTAAAGAAAATTTAATTTATGACGAAGAAAAAATATATAATTAATTACATCAAAATTTGATTTACAATGCTTTATAATAAATTATTTTCATTCATCACTTTTTTCAAAATATTCTCAAATAATTGATGATTTCCTGTTTCATTTTTGCTCTTAAACGGCTGGGATTATCAAGTTCATTCATACATTGTCATCAATCATATTATGTTACATTTTACATTACAAGCAGAATACGCATAGGTACTTACCAAATTCACGTAAAAATGATACCTTTATTATTTATCATATTAGCCAGAAGTACAAAATGGTGTACCCTCCTACCCTCTGCCTAAAAGCATTATGTGAGGTAAATTGTCTCTTTCCTTGAAAAATAATTCTCCACCAAGGTGAAAATCAGAATAGTATACAGTATTAGTGTCCCCGGACGGACCTAACACTTAACTACACTTGCAATCTTTCTTATTTTGCATTTTTAGAGAAAAAATCACTCTTCATAAAATGTTTTGCTTATTCTGAAAAGTCCTTAGCTATAGGTAATCAGAATTTCGAAATAACGTACATGATGGTTAACAAATAAGGAAACGTAAATTTGTGCCAAAAGTAAAGTATAAGTATTTTGAGAAAAGATTGTTACAGGAAAAAGTTGTTTCTAATGTCAACAAAAGGTCTGATATGAAATTTGAACGTCGTATCTCAAAGTTGATATTTTTGCCAAAATTATGATTAAAATAATTTTTTGTAATTGTCATTAAAAATGATATTTTTAATTCATTGATAGGTGAACTAAAAATCGACTTTTATAATGTTATGTGTTAATAGTATATTATATTACTAGGAGTAGAACGCACTCTTTTTTTGTGTTGAGCCCAGGATTTGCAAACTGGGCGAAACAAAAAAAGGCGTTCTACTCCGTGTAATATATACCATTTTTTCTTCAAGCGTATTAAAATGCAAAAATTCATTTATTTATCATAAATGTAAAAATATTCAAACTACAGTCTTACATGTTGACACAATATGACAAGTGGCTAGTGGATAGCGCGCCACCGGTGGCTTTCGGTATTAACATTATGTTACAGTAAAACAATACCCACTGCGGTGGCGCTTTCGGAACTAACATTTTGTTACTAGTAAAACAATGTCCTACTTCTACTTCTGTTTTTGGTGATATAATTTAAACATTTTAATACGCTTGAAGAAAAAAATACTTTTAACACTAGTGTCGAAAACAGTTTTAACACTAGTGTTAAAAATAAAATGCTATATACCATATAGTAATATGCATTCTTCTCAAGATAATAGAAAGCTGTATTGATAAAATTAGAAGAAATATATTACTTAGAAACAATACATATTTTTTCAAATAAATTATTTATTTAAATATTTGATGTCTGGAGCTTCATTCAAAAATGTTTTAATTTGTTCGCTAGTAAATATTTTCGATTTTTTTGGCCGATATCCTTCACTTTTTCGTTTTAAAAACGCTATTATTAGCTTGTAATACTTGCTTACATCCACGTTGTTCTTGATTTGCAAATTAGCTTTTATCATAGAGAAATTAGACCACACTGTTGACGCCTTTCATAACGTAGATTTTTCTTCGAAGTAAGCCAAAAGTATATTTTCAGTGAACTTGTCTACTACTTTCTTCATTTCACATCATTCAATAAGTCTTTTATATGCTATACCATATTGTTGCCGCGATTTCTGGGGCAACAGATCTAAAGTTGCCCTATTTGCGGCTTCTTTTAACATCTGGTGGAATAATGAAATTACTTTTATTTCCCGTATTTTCTTCAAAATCCATTTTTTTAGCCACAAAATTTACGATATTTAAAGACAGCTTCAATTGTAGTTACTAATAAACACTAAACAACTTACAATTGTTTTACTTAGTTACCCTTTATCCAGTACCTGACTTGACATTTACACTTTATAGTCCAGGGAAATGAGTAAAAAAAGTACCATGTTCGGGACTGTGACTCATCCAGGCAGAGACCACGATTTTTAGGTAGTATAGGTGTCAATAAATGAAACCTATATAAAATCTGCGGTCGATTTTCTGCATATGTTTATTTACAGCCATTTTAATGCAAAAAAATGGAAAAAACGTGTTTTTTCACACTTTTTCACCTGCCAGTAAAAAGTAAACTATCTTACAGATAAATCAAATGAATCACCTTGTAGGAAATTAAAAAAGCTTTAAAATGGCGGTTGTTAAATGTCGATATAGTTAATTGTTGCTAAGATAATTGCAAAATGCGGAATTTTATTCAATAAACAATATCTTGTGTAAAAAACAATCTACTGTTTTGTCCTTGCGTAAATAGTTGACTCTCATAGTGCTTAATATCTGGTAAAAATTTCAAATCGATTCGTCAAATAGTTTTTGCAAAATTGCATTAATTTATCCCAGAGACCTTTTTTTGCAACCCCACCACGTCCAGAGAAATCAAAATACAATGATTCTACGGCCTCCACCTAAAAGGGAAAGACTTGATTTACCAAAATGCTTTGTTAGATATCGAAAAAATTAATTTTCAGACCTGCAAAATGACGTTGCAAAAGAACTCAGATTTTTACCTTATAAACAAATAGAATAATTTTTTAACAATTGATTGTAGAGCATCGGTTTTTCGATATTTGAAAAACTGATATTTTTACACGAATTTTGAAAAAAAAAGAAGGTCCTAGGACAATTTGGGGCAAAGTTAGCAATTTTTTTTCAAAAATTCATAGCTCCTTTGTTTATAATAATTAAGAAACGTAACAAGCGCCATTTTAAAGGGGAAGAGTTTAACTTTTAGTGTGTGTGTGAATCGATATTCTGTATTATTATAAATTACAGCGTTATTTATATCGAACAATGTGTTTCTTTTCACACTTTACAACTTCTATTGTTTATAACTTAATATAACAGTAATTTATATATTTAATTGTACACAAACCTTTCCTATAATTTTCAATAAGAATAATACAAAAATTTTGATAAAAATATTTTTTTGTAAAATGTTTAAACAAATTACAGGTAATTATTACTCTCTTATTATTTTGGAGCAGATGTGTTGAACCCCCATTAAACAATAAAATATGCCTAGCTGATTCTTATAATCTGTGTAAATTTGAAGGAAAAAATAAATGGACATATACCTGGGATCAATATGTTTTAAATCATTCAACTAAATATTGCCAAATTCAACCAACTATCCCGCTACAATACTGGCACGACCGTATCAATTTACCACGAAAATACATTGCTACTATTATCAGATTAAGATTTGGTCACGCCTGCTTTCCCGCCCATTTGTATAAAATTGGAGCGGTATCGTCACAACTTTGCGATTCGTGTTATGTTATAGGCGATCTTGACCACATTTTCTTCGCTTGTGATAAACATAAAACTGCCACAGATGAATTAATTAAGAATATTTCTTCATACTGTAATACGATGGCCCCATTTAACATGGTCAACGTACTCCATATAGGTACTAAAAAAATCTACGAAATGATTATCGGCTTTTTGTTAAACACCAATATTAAATTATAGGTTAGCTTTGTTTTCCTCTTGTTTTAACCCTATGTTTTTACCCATCTTTCCGTGGTCTTTTTTTTGTGATGTCAAAAATTAATGCCCTGATAGACCCCTGGGCGAGAAGCGTGTTTCCCTGTATTTCCCGTTGTTGATCTTCTTTACATTACTCCATTTTGTTTTAGGTATAGTTTTCTTAGTTCATTAACATATTAACAGATAGCGACTGGCTGTATGGTCTTTGACCCAAAGCCAAAAAAAAAAAAAAAAAATGTGTTGAACCATAAAAGTTTCTACTGTATCATACAAACCATTATACATGACAAACGCTGTCACTACATGTACATTCACACGCGTGTTGTATACTTCTACGAAGGAAGTAATGGTTTGTTTTATTATTTATTAATAATTAATAATACGTAAATTAATAAGAGCACTTTTCATAAATTGTATGGTAATTTTGCATTTGAAAAATATCTTAAAAATGTAAATTATATCGAATAGTGTTTTTATTTTATAAATTTGAAAAATTGAATTGTTTATAACAATAAGATATATATTTACGTGTACATAAGACTTTGTTACAACTTTCAACAAGAACAAAACAAAAAATTTTGATATTTTGCAAAAAAAAAAAATTTTTTTAAATGTTTAAACAAATTACATTGTTAATATTAATGTTAATAGTTTAACAGATTGAATATTATTAACGTACGCAAAAAGGTACCCCAAATTGAAAAAAGAAACATCAAAATCGGTTAACAAACACCAAAGTTATGACTTATGTGGTCAGTTTGAAGATGCTGTTTCAATTTTTGAATGCCCTCCACAACCTCCGAGCTAAGTTGATTCAAGCCTCATTTTAGAAGCTTTGCCAACAGTTTTGAGAAAGTGCAATCATTTTCAAATTTTTTACACTAAAAGTTGAACTCTTCCCCTTTAAAATGGCGCTTGTTATGTTTCTTAATTATTATAAACAAAGGAGCTATGAATTTTTGAAAAAAAAATTGCTAAGTTTGCCCCAAATTGACCTAGGACCTTCTTTTTTTTTCAAAATTCGTGTAAAAATATCAGCTTTTCAAATATCGAAAAACCGATGCTCTACAATCAATTGTTAAAAAATTATTCTATTTGTTTATAAGGTAAAAATCTGAGTTCTTTTGCGACGTCATTTTGCAGGTCTGAAAATTAATTTTTTCGATATCTAACAAAGCATTTTGGTAAATCAAGTCTTTCCCTTTCAGGTGGAGGCCGTAGAATCATTGTATTTTGATTTCTCTGGACGTGGTGCGGGTTGCAAAAAAAAAGGTCTCTGGGATAAATTAATGCAATTTTGCAAAAACTATTTGACGAATCGATTTGAAATTTTTACCAGATATTAAGCACTATGAGAGTCAACTATTTACGCAAGGACAAAACAGTAGATTGTTTTTTACACAAGATATTGTTTATTGAATAAAATTCCGCATTTTGCAATTATCTTAGCAACAATTAACTATATCGACATTTAACAACCGCCATTTTAAAGCTTTTTTAATTTCCTACAAGGTGATTCATTTAATTTATCTGTAAGATAGTTTACTTTTTACTGGCAGGTGAAAAAGTGTGAAAAAACACGTTTTTTCCATTTTTTTGCATTAAAATGGCTGTAAATAAACATATGCAGAAAATCGACCGTAGATTTTATATAGGTTTCATTTATTGACACCTATACTACCTAAAAATCGTGGTCTCTGCCTGGATGAGTCACAGTCCCGGCCAAAACCTCATTTCCCTGGATTATTATTGTCACATATAATTGAAACGAACGATCGATCGGGAGTTCAGACGTCACAGACGGCATTTTTTTTAATAACAGTTTTACAAAAAATATTGTATGATACATTTGTTAAAAGTGATTTTATTTTGTTCGTGGGGTTGCTCCACTCGCTAAGCTCGTTCCGCAATATTCCCCACTCACAAAATAAAATGTCACTTTTAACACTTGTATCATAAATAACTATTAAAAAATGAATTAAAGAAATGAAAAATAAAAAAATATATAATATTTCTACTGATGTTTTGTTATCATGTCATTATGCTCTTTGGTTCAGTTTAATTATTTTAATCAATTTTGGCAAAAATATCAACTTTGAGATACGACGTTCAAATTTCATATCTGAACTTTAATTGGCACTCGAAACAATTTTCTCCTGTAACATATTTCCTCTCAAAAAACTCTCAATTTCTTTCTAGGTTGTTTTTGTTAACATTTTTTATAAATAACACATAAATTCAAAGAAATTCTAGCCTCAATCAATAGATACTCCATTTCTTTTATTTTTAAAAAGTGTTTAGTGCTTCCGAATTTAAAGCACTTTTTCAGAGTGCTTAGCAACCAGTAACCGTGAGCACTCTACTATTACAGTGCTTAGTGCTAGAAAAATAAAGCACTTGTTTTGAGTGCTTAGTGCTCGCGGGCACTTTTTAGCAGTGCTCGCCCAGCTCTGCAACAAATCGAGGTATTTGGTATGGCAACAATATTTATTGAAACAAGTACCATACGGTAGGTTCTCAAGCAATGGGTACTGAAAAAAACACACTTTTGTGCGAGTATGGCGGGCCCTTCCACCCACTGAAACGGTATGGCACAAATATTTTTGAACACTATAGTACAAATAGGCAGTGTACCAAAAATCAGTCGGTAGATTATTCTTTCTTTTTCACTCAAAAATTTACCAGTTTAGCTTAGTATGTCGACTTTTTCCACACGCGGTAGTATGACACTAATTTTTCGTCAGGTTTTTTCATGAAAACTCTCGCTAAAAATAAAAATAATCCGGTAGGATATAACACAAAAATGTACATTTTTTGACATTTTAAATTTTTTTTAACGTGACGCACCCGCGAGAAAAGCCATACCCCAAAAATATGTCATCATATTCTATAAAAGTCTATAAAGTTCTAGGATACATACTATACTGTGGTCCTTTTCTTTTTCAGATCGGTTCGTTTTTTATGATAAACCTCTGCCTGGTCGTAATAGCAACCCAATTTTCTGAAACGAAGAAACGCGAAATGGAGAGAATGAGGCTGGAGCGGGCGAGGTTTCAAAGCAGCAGCACCTTGGCCTCGTCGACGAACAACAGCGAGCCCACCAGTTGCTACGCGGAGATCGTCAAATACATCGCCCATCTCTGGAGGAGAAGCAAAAGGAGGATGCTCAAGAAAATAAGACTTTACAGGGTGCGAAGGGATCAAAGACGGGACAGGAAGATGATAGCGGGAGAGACAATAAGACTTAATTATGCTAGAAGACACCATCCGAATTGCCCTAGGCTAAGACCAAATGTGAGTGTCATTTACTGCTATCTGTTTAAAAAATTAACTATTAACAACACAGCCTACAAAAAAAGTGCCTGTCCGTCGCACAGTGGCACGAATCGTGATTTTTCGTGCAAAATTATCTAGAGCCCTTGTTTCGCAACCGATTGGGACAAATCTTTTTTCAAAATACTCGTTATTTAATTTCCAAAAAACGTAACAGAGCCGATTTTTTAATTATGCTAACCAAAATTATTGAGCTTAGCCAAAATGGCCGTTTTTTATTTAAATCTTAATAAAACTTACAAAAAAAAATTTTGTCTTATCCAATTTACATAAATTTTGTTACTCGAGGGGTTTTTGAGGTCGCTGATTACGAATCTGTTATCCAAATTGTCATAAACCGCAAGATGGTGGAATCAATGGCGGCTATAAAATGCTAAAAAATGATGAAAAATGAAATATTCTTGTTAAAGTTTTGAATATAAGTAGGTACTGATAAGTACTTTTAAGTTAAAATAAATTAAATTTCAAGTTCCAGGAAGAAATTCAAGATGGCGGATCCAATATAGCGGCAATGAGATGATAAAACTAACTTAAAAATAAATTATATGCATTAAACTAAAGAAAAAATTTAAAGAGGAACAAATTTTCTGAAATTTTCAAATATATCCAATATGGCTGCCACACATTAATTATCAATCAGAAATATGCCATTAATTTTGAACATAACTTTAAGTAGGTCGTATTAATATTTCTTGTTTTTATCTGCTAATGATGTAATAAATACCTAACTCCAAGAACTTTAAAACAAGAATATTAAACCTAACATAACCTAAGCCTAATAGAACCTTAAACCAAGGACTGTACACCTAACATAACATAAGGCAAAAACTTTACACCAAGAACTTTAAGCCTAACATGACCTAAGACAATACCATTACACAGAGAACTTTATAGTATGAACCCTAAACCTTACATAACCTAAGTTTATGGTGTAAAACTCTTGCCTTAGGTTATGTTAGGTAAAGAGTTCTTGGTTTAAGATTCTATTGGGTTTAATATTGTTGTTTTAAAGTTCTTGGTGTTAGGTATTTATTATATTATTAGCAGATAAAAAAAATAAATATTAATATGACCTACTTAAGGTTATGTTCAAAATTAATGGAGGACTGAACTTATGATTGATAATAATTAATGTTGCCATAGATGGGCAAAATACTCATTTAAACTACTTCAAGTACCAAGTACTTGAAGTAGTTTTATGTGCAAAGGACCTATTTAAACTACTTCAAGTAGTAGTATAAGTACTTGAAGTAGTTTAAATGAGTACTTTGTCCATCTCTGATGGCAGCCATATTGGATATATTTGAAAATTTCAGAAAATTTGTTCCTTTTTGATTTTTTTAATAATTCTTAGTAATTCTTTCGTTTAATGCATTTAATTTATTTTTAAGTTAGTTTTATCATATTATTGCTGCCATATTGGATCCGCCATCTTGAATTTCTTCCTGGAACTTAAAATTTAGTCTATTTTAACTTAAAAGTACTTATCAGATATATTCAAAACTTCTCGGCATAAACTTTAACAAAAATATTTCATTTTTCATCATTCTTTAGCATCTTATAGCCGCCATTAATTTCGCCATCTTGCGGGTTGGTTTCAGGCCTGTAGCTAGAAAGTGCTTTCAGGGCGGGCAAACAGTTTTTCAGGATGGGCCCGTAAAAAAAGTCCGAAAAATTTTTGATGAGATGAGCGGGGGGGGGGCAGAAATACAAAAAAAAATTTAATCCAAAAAATACTTTTTAATCCGAAAAATTTAGACAATCTTTACCCAATCTCTTTCAAAATATTAAAAAGACAGTTAAAATTGCCCCCAGTACGATCACCGTAGGTCGGGCGAAACTTATTCCAGGACGGGCATTGCCCGTTCTGGCCCCCCCTAGCTACAGGCCTGGTTGGTTTATGACAATTTGGATATCAGATTCGTAATCAGCGACCTCAAAAACCCCCCAAGTAACAAGATTTGTGTAAATTGGATAAGGAAAAAGTTTTTATGAAGATTTAAATAAAAATGGCTATTTTGGCTAAGCTCGATAATTTTGGTTATCATAATTCAAAAATCGGCTCTCTTACGTTTTTTGGAAATTAAATAACGAGCATTTAAAAGAAAATTATCCCAAGCACTAGCACAGTGGCACGAATCGTGATTTTTTTCGTTCAAAATTATCTAGAGCACTTGTTTCGCAACTGATTGGGATTTTTTTTTTTAAATGCTCGTTATTTAATTTCCAAAAAACGTAAGAGAGCCGATTTTTGAATTATGATAACCAAAAGTATTGAGCTTAGCCAAACTGCCCATGCTACACTGTGATCACCATGTTACTTACAAATAAAAACTTTTTTTTCTTATCCAATTCACATAAATCTTGTTACTTGGGAGTTCTTGAGGTCGCTGATTATGAATCTGACATCCAAATTGTCATAAACCAACCTGCAAGATGGCGGAATCAATGGCGGTTATAAAAATGCTAAACAATGATGAAAAATGCAATATTTTTGTTTAAGTTTATGCCGAAATCGGCTCTCTTACGTTTTTTGGAAATTAAATAACGAGTATTAAAAAAAAAAAATTATCCCAATCGGTTGCGAAACAAGTGCTCTAGATAATTTTTGAATGAAAAAATCACGATTCGTGCCACTGTGCGACGGACGCTCGGTAACTGCTTCGAATGACTATTTTAATTTTTTTCACGGAAATTTCTACAAATAAATTTGGTAGTTATCTTCCGATGATTAATATATTTCACAAACATGGATTTACTTAATAGACTATTGGTGTCTTCAGACCCAGTAATTTTTTCTATGAGAAATCTACTCAAAAAAAAATGGTACTCTTTCCTAAGGAAGTTCTCCAGTTATTGAAAGAGTCAGAATATCATGTCGCCTGAGACAAAACCGCTGCCTAAGGAATCACTACTTCCACATCCAGATGATTTGGAAAACTACCGTCCAATTAGCTTATTGTCCGTATTTTCAAAAATACTTGAATGTCTAATGTACAAAAGACTGATATCCTTTTTAAACAGTACCAACTTTTTTAATGAATTTCAGCACGGATTTATGAAGAATAAGGCCACAGATACCGCTCTTTTTAATTTTGTTGATGAAATAATAAGCGCCTTGGATGGTCGGGAAATTGCCTGCGGACTATTTCTTCACTTATCTAAGGCGTTTGATACTTTAAACCATGTATGTTTACTTGATAAGTTGAACAAACTTGGTGTCAGAGACACAGCACACAAATGGTTTTCTTCCTACTTAAAAAATCGTACTCAACAAACATCAATTCTGATTCATGGGCAAAAATACGTTTCTGATTCTGTTACTAATAACACAAGGTAGTGTGCTTGGGCCCCTTCTCTTTGTCGTTTATCTAAATGATCTATCCAACGTATGCTCAAACAACAACAACTTCAGACCTGTGAATTACGCCGATGACACCAATATCCTCATTAGAGGTAAGAATATCTCTGACATAGAACAGTTTGCTGGGGATATTTGGCAAAATTTGAGAGATTGGTTTTGTATCAATCAACTGATACTCAACGAATCCAAATCCAATGGTATGTTTTATAGAACTGACAAATCGAATTTGGTAGTGGGGGTGGATAAAGTAAAAAAATATTTTGAGGTTTCTGATTCTTGTACACACACTAAATCACATTTTTTTTTCATCCCTTTTAATTAATAATGGGGTGGGGGTGGTAACGGGGGTGGCTAATGCCAATTTTTTTTTGAGACTTTAGCTTCTCTTGTGCATACTAAATACCAATTTTATGAACTCTTACCTGCTTGATTTACCTATTTACCCCAAATTACCCCCCAACCCTTCGATAGAATAAGATGAAAATATAATCTGGTTCTAGATCTCGTTAAAGTACATATGTGTACCAAATTTCAAGTCAATATCTCAAACGGTTCCGGAGTAAACGTGCGCACAAAAAAAGTTAGACCGACAGACCGACCGACAGACAGATTTTTTTTTTGCTCAAACTTAAAATCTCGACGTTTCATGACATTCTAAGCCTATTTGAACAATAAACATTTTTAAAAAAATGTTTGTCGTTACTATACTTCCACTGGATGTGGAAGTAATAGTGAGACAGAAGTGTCTTCTGGCAGCAGTACCGATACCGAGGATGAACAAATATGAATTTGATCATGAACTCTTCATGTTGTAGAATAATAAAGACATTTAACTATATTGCAATCTAATCCAATATGTGCTTTACATGTTCAATATACTATTTTCTAGGCGACTAGGTGATTTTTTTACACTTATTTTACTTTTTACATCCCCGCAAACTTATTATTTTTATTTTTATTTAAATAATGTTTCCATGCTAAATATACTCATTTTTAGAAAACTGGCCCATTCTTAAATTATTTTGCCGCGTCTTTCGCATTTTCCACCCCCAAAAATAGCCCTCCCAATAAAATTATTATTTTTTTTTCAATATTTTTTTTCAGCTGATTTGTCCATTTTCATTTCTTTATCACGTTTTTTCAATTTTTGCACCCCCTCTAACAACACCTCCATCACTAATTTTTTTAAGTATTTTTTATGATTGATGTACTCATTTTTAGGCGACTTATCATGTTCAGAATTTTGGCCAGGCTTTTCGATTTCTGGGCCCACTGTGTATTGTTAGATTTGGCAACCGTTATACCAGTTTTAAGTATTCAACACCTTACTCCATTTTCCTTTCGAGAAATTAGTAGGCGCGAACAAACTAAGCCTCGCCATACACAAAAAATACACCCAGAAATTAAAAGTTTAATATTAAAATATTCATTCCAATGAATCTCGATTGATGTGCTCCCGAGATGAAAAATTACAGTTTCATTGTTTTTGCACCGCCTTGACGTTCTTAAAGACTTTAATTTAAATAAATAAAGCGGCGTACCAGCTGCCGAGCAATTTATTCCACAATTAAGTAGATTTATCATAATATATTTTGAGTGGAACACAAAGAACTTTTGCATCAAGTTGGAATATTAATTGTTCCCGCCTCATATCCGTGTGTTTAACATTGAAATGAACAAATTTTAGACGGTTCAGGCTCGTTTTTCAGATGGATTAGTCAAACAATGCTAAGATCCGGGTTCCTCTCCATTTATCACGATGGGCAAGTTTATTAAGGCGAAGGCAAGGGCGAAATGTACAAAGGCATGAGTTTTTAATTTCAATTAGAAGCGGAATCTTTTACAGTATGGCGGGTGGCTGAGTTAGGTCACTGACCTAGTAACGGAATATATAGAGTGTCTCATTTCAAAGTGACGCGCATGCGGTAGCAATGAGCTAGTCCATTATCGATACAGGGTTAGGTTAGTTTGCCCCGGGGCTAAACACTAACTCCAGGCCAAAGTGTTTATGAAGTCGGGTTAAAAGTAACGCTGGGCTAAAGTCAAAGGTAACTTAGCCCGAGCTTCAAGTTGGGGGTTGTCTCTGTTAGCCCGAGGTTAACCTAAAAATTGTATGTTTGCTGTTGACAGTTGTGTGAAAAGTCAAAGTTATTTTTTGGTTAAAATATTAGAGCAGCGATTTTGTAAGTCTATCGTGTCGTTTTTTTTTTGGCGTAGAACCAGGTCAAAGATTCCTTTGAGTATGTCACCGGGCATATGAAATCATATTTTACGACATTTTTTTGTGGTCTCGAACTTTTTAAATCAATAAAAAGTGAAAAAAATATATTTTTAAAGAAAATTGTTTTTTTCTGTTTCCACCGCCATATCTTTAAAACTATTAAAGGTACCGAAATTTGTTTTGTATCAAATTAAAGGTCACACTGTAGCGCTTTTACCAATATAAACGGTTTGGGTACAATTCGCACTTTCATTTCTCTAAAAATCAGATAAACTAAAAATATATATTTTATGTATTGAAATCTTCACCAATCGATAAACTTTTTTATTTTTGAAAATATTTACATACATGAAGCGAAGAAAATAAAGCCTAATAATCACAAAAGTTTTTGAAACAATATATTTTTTCCTAAAGTATACCGTTTGGCAACAGCGATTTTTTTTATCAGCGCTAAATGCGAAATTGGGACGCAATTAATACACCTCGCATGCTAGTACAGTAACTAGAGGTTTTAACTTCGGAATAATATCATATTGAACGGATTTCGTTCATTTTTGGCAGTATAATAGTAAATGCTTCACAGAAAAGTTTCTATATTGTGCGGGGGCTTGCTAATTTATAGGGGGGTGGATTCAACCCCCTCTCAGGGGATGGGACTTAAAAAAAATATATATGTTTATTGGAGCTGAAATAGAATCCAATTTTAAGAAGAAAAGGTTCTATGCAATTTTTCACATAAATTGATAGTTTTCAAGTTATAACGACTTGCGATTTTAGCTTAAAAAAAAGGTATTTCCAAACGGCTTTCGTCAAGTTTCTCGTAAAGTATTACTTTATCGAAAAAATGTTACAGACCAGTTACAGAAAGTACAAAATGGGAATTAATTATATTTTTTGTCCCCTTTGGGGATCACATAAACTTGACAGTAGTGGCAGACGAGTAGAGCAACTGATGGATGAACTTAATCTAACTATATTAAACTCTGACGAAGGTACTTACCTAAATTCCAGATCTAGCAATTTTTCATCTATTGACCTAACAATGTGTTCTCCTGCTGTAGCTCCCCGGCTCACTTGGACTGTAATCAGCGACCAAATGTATACGGATCATTTTCCAATAACAATAACTAATGATAATGCTATAGCGATTGAACGCCCAAAGAAATGGTTATTGAACCGGGCAAACTGGAAACAATTTCAACAAAACCTTGCATATGTAGAACCAGCAGGTGATGTTAATACTTCAGTAGAATTACTTCAAAAGTCAATCTTGCAAGCAGCAGAGAAATCAATTCCCCAATCTACTGTAGTACTACCAAAAAAGTCTGTTCCATGGTGGAACGATGAGGTCAAACGGGCAGTATCAGAAAAGAAGAAACTACTAAATCGTTTCAAAAGATACCCTACCCAGGAAAATATGATCGCTTTTAAAAGAGCTAGAGCATATGCTAGACGTATCATACTTACCAGTAAGAAGGCAACTTGGGAAACCTATGTCGAGTCCATTAACATTGATACACCTCTTTCTGAAGTATGGAAAAAAGTGAGGAGTATATCAGGTAGGAAGACACAGTCGCCAGCTCCCATTTTACTACATGATGGACAATTTATTGCTGAAATAGAAGCTGTTGTAGACATTCTTGGAAGCTACTTTGAACAAACTAGCAGTACTCAAAATTATCATCCCGATTTCCAACGTTTAAAACACAGCTTGGAATCAGAACTCGATTTCGTTACTCAAGAAGCCTTCGACTACAATAAGGACTTTACTATGCTGGAATTTGAAAATGCGCTATCGTGTGCTAATAAATCAGCTCCAGGTCCGGATAGGATACCTTACGAGTTCATAAAGCAGCTTCCTAGAGAATTTAAAATGAAAATATTAGAACTGTTCAATTTTATCTGGAGAACAGGTATTTACCCAGATCAGTGGCGTCACGCCATTATTATTCCTATCTTAAAGGCAGGTAAAGATTCCCACCTAACATCGAATTACCGCCCAATATCTCTAACTTGAGTAAATTATTAGAAAGGATTATAAACAACAGACTTGTGTGGCTTTTAGAAAACCTTCATGTTCTAAGTCCCCTCCAAATGGGATTCCGTAAACATCGATCTACCTGCGATCAGCTCGCATTGCTGGAAAACACCATCCAGAATAGCTTTGCCAAAAGAGAACACACAGTTCTAGTGTCATTTGATCTAGAAAAAGCTTACGATACCACTTGGAGATATGGAATCTTAAAGGTACTACACACGTGGGGTTTACGAGGGCGTCTTCCTCTATTTATAAAGAATTTTCTAAGTAACCGTCAATTTGAAGTTCGAATCAATAATACCAAATCTAATCCATTTACTTTGGAGAACGGTGTACCTCAGGGATCCACTTTGAGTGTTACACTATTTTCTGTTGCTGTAAACGAACTGATCTCTGAAGTTACACATCCAGTATTAGGCTCCATATACGTGGACGATCTGATAATATTTTATTCGGCCAAATCGATGGAAGAAATAGAGGAGAATATTCAGCAGAATATCAATAGATTAGTTGGAAAAGCAGAACGCCTAGGCTTTAAATTTTCTGTGTCGAAGACCGAGTGTATACATTTTTGTTGCTTAAGAAGGCCTCACAACGAACCTCAGTTGTATGTAAATGATAATCGTATAAAAGTCAGTAATACAATCCGAATCTTAGGTGTAACCTTCGATACTAAACTCACTTGGGGTCCTCACATAACTGACTTAGCAAAAAGAACAAAGAGGGTTTTGAACTTGATACGCTCTGTCTCAAGTATCAATTGGGGTGCAAATAGAGAGGTGTTACTGAAGTTATACTCATCCTTGGCACTGTCAAAACTAGATTACTGCTGTCATATATACTCTTCGGCTCGCAGATCCCGACTTAGAGTCTTAGACTCCATACACTGCATGGGTCTCAGATTAGCAAGTGGTGCTTTCAGAACTAGCCCAATGGAGTCAGTATACGTAGAAGCGGGGTTTCCACCACTGAAATTTAGAAGAGACCGCCTGCTACTAAATTACGTTACTAAAATCTGGGCTCTCCCAGATCACCCTCTTCATTCTATAATTCTTGATACAGAATTAGATGATATCTACGAGAGAAGACCTACCATCACACGTCCACTGAAGATTCGTGCAAAGGAACTCTTAGAAAAATATGACATTGAACTCCCCGAAGTCTTACGTCTGGGTAATTGTGAGATAGCGCCGTGGGAGCTACCACCACCGTCAGTAAGAATAGATCTCACTAAGTACAAGAAAGGCGAGGTAAACAACATAATCCTTCTCCAAATGTTTCACGCAGTCATAGATGAGTATCCAAATGCACTGAAAGTTTATACTGATGGCTCAAAAACTGATTATGGAGTGGGCTGCGCCTTCCTAGCTTTGGAAGAGACTTACTCCTGGACACTACCACCTACGGCTAGTATTTATACGGCAGAATTGTATGCTATATGGATGGCACTTAGATACTGCGAGATGTCAGTGTATGATCAATTTTTAATTTGTACAGACTCGTTGAGCTGCATTCAAGCGATAGAGAATATTTTCTCACGAGATCCGCAGGTCCAAAATGTCCATTCATTACTAGCCTGGATGACTAACATCGGTAAGCAGGTGGTTTTTGTCTGGTCGCCAGGACATGTGGGAATCCATGGTAATGAGAAGGTTGATATGGCTGCCCGTCAGGCAGCAGAACATCATTATACCGACAGCGGTATACCAGTAATAAACACTGACCTGAGGCATGCTTTTACCTCCAAGACTACTAATGCGTGGCAGGCAGAGTGGGACACCACAATAAGTAAACTTCGGGTAGTGAAACAAACAGTAAACAAATGGATACCCCCTAGAAAGCTGACAAGGAGAGAGCAGGTGGTGCTCACTCGTCTTCGAATTGGTCACACTCATATAAGCTCATTCCATTTGTTAAGAGGTGAAAGACCACCTCAATGTCCTACCTGTGGAACTGTCATCACAGTCAAACATCTGCTCCTTGACTGCAACGACTTAGAAAATGTTAGGCAAAATTTACACATGCCAAGATCATTAGTAGAATGCTTAGGTAATAACAGCTTATACATAGACCGCGTATTAGAGTTTATAAGAAAAGCTAACCTATTTTACAAAATATGATAGACCTTAGTATACCTACCTAATTTATATTTATTTCTGTACCTGTAACTTGTATTGTGTCAATATATATTATCTACGTCCAGGCGGCTAATGACCTAAGCTGTCGATGCCGCATTAAAAAAAAAAAAAAAAAAAAAAAAAATTATATTTTTTGTTTATTGATGTAGGATTAATAATTTCGGAGATATTTAAGTTTATATTTGGTAGTGTTTCGAAATTAAATTTAAAGTTTAAAATGCACTTTTTTCTAAAGCAAGTGCTTTAAATGAGCAAAAAAATTTGAGCATCTAGGTAATGCTACATCTTAACGAAAAACTGTATTTGAGATAATTTTTCTAAATTACTGGCTAATTAGATTAACAAAATGGCGACCTTTTTATATAATAAAAGTATAAATACGCACATTTTTCCGTCATAACTTCTTTATTTTTTATGCTACAGGAACCAGTAAAAAATAATTTGAAAGCGCAATTAATTGTCTTTAATTTCATTTCTTAGGTGTCACAATTTCTGAAATATTTAACATTTAAACTGCATTTTTCGTCTTATAAACGTTCGGACGCCATTTGTAAGCTTTCATATCTCCGAAACTATTAAATCTATGTAAATAAATTAACAAGCGAAATTCATTTTTCATTAAAACTAATATTTATTGAGATATTTGGAAAAGGAAAAGAAAAATTACGTTTCATCGAAAATACCTTTATAGTTTAAACTGTATTTTTTTCTAAAGCAAGTGCTCAAAAAATTTGAGCATCTACGTCATGCTATATATTAATGAGGAACAGTGTTTTTTTTAATTACAGGCTAATTACAGTAACAAAATGACGACGTTGTTATTAAAAAAATGTGTAGACGCACATTGCTTCGGTCATAACTTCTTTGTTTTTTATGCTACAAAAACAAATTAAAAAACAGTTGAAAGCTTAATTAATAACATATTATTCTACCTATTAGCACCCTTGACGTAGGTGTCACAGTTTCTCAGATATTTAACTCTCACTCTAAATAATTATCTTATGAACACTCGGATGCCAGATGTAAACTTAAATATCTCCGAAATTATTAATCCTACTCAATAATCAAAAAATATAATTAATTCCCAGTTTGTACTTTCTGTAATTGGTCTGCAGCATTTTTTCGATAAAGTAATACTTTTCGAAATACCTTTTTTTTAACTGAAATCGCAATTTTGAAGTCGTTATAACTTAAAAACTATCAATTTATGTGAAAAATTGCATAGAATCTTTTCTTCTTAAAATTTCATTCTACTTCAGCTCCAATAAATATATATATTTTTTAAGTGCCACACCCTGAGAGGGTGTGGCATCCACCCTCTATAAATTAGCAAGCCTCCGCACAATATAGAAACTTTTCTGTGAAGCATTTACTATATACTGCCAAAAATGAACGAAATCCGTTCAATATGACATTTTTCCGAAGTTTTGTATACTTTTTACCACTAAGTACTGTAGTATGCAGGGTTGGTCAGATTAGTCGCGTAGAATGACGGTTGTCGAAAATCATTAAGAAATCATTGTTCGGATAAAAATTGTGACAATCGAAAATGTGCTTGTTTTAAGGAAGGCCTAAAAAATTGCAACGAGTGCAAATGTCGTTCCTCTAACAACATTATTAAAGATTTCGAGGCAGATATGAACGAATTAGAATGCTATTAATGTAGGGCCTACATAAACTACATACTACATATTTATCTATCCAAATAGAAAATTTATTCCAATAATAAAACTCATTTTATGCGTACGTTTTTACTTTCACTCATTTAAAAATGTCTAATAAACTTACTAATTAGATGGGTAGTTAGTAACACTGACTGATATTTCTAGATTAGGTATTTATATCTACCTACCTATCTTTTTATTATTAAAAGGAGACTATTTAATATTTTTTGTACAATTTCTTAATATTAACAACATATGATCAATACTACTGTGCAATATATGAAATATTGAACAATAATATTGATCCCCTAGATCTTTTGATCACTACTGGTTTTGTACCTATTGATATAAGTTAAACTACTACATACACCCCGACCGGAACCGTCGGATCGTTGCAGTCGGCAGGCTTGCTACAGCCGAGCGCGCAAGAATATGACTTTGGCCCGTTAAAAAAAAAATCGCTGACTCAATACTATCAACGAGACTTGAAAAATTTTTATCCTAAAAACTTTTTTCAACTATTGGCTTCAATTTGTACGCAGCATGTATATACAAATTTTCATAAATAAATTTTTTTCTCGATTGCCTAAAATTACGCTACTGAAAATAACAAGTTTGAGTTTCCTATTATTTTACCAACTTAAAGAAAAATAAATCGGGTTCACGTGGGACGTTGTTCAAAGCGCTACTGTGTCTACTTTAATCTAAAAAAAAAATAGCTTGATAGCACAAATATTATCAGAGATATAGCGGTGGAGACGTTAAAAAACATATTTCATTAAAAATCTATTTTTTTGAGTTTTTCCGAAATAAAAAAGTTCTCGACCACCAAAAAATGTCGTAAAAAATCATTTCGTGTACACGATTATCTTACTAAAGAATCCCACTAAGTCTGGTTTGGTTCTACGCCGGTTTTTTTTTTCTCGAAAACTAAGCGACTTTACTTCCAGATTTTACTCTACTATATTACAAATGGAAGCTTCCGACCCCCAGGGTATAACCCCATAGCTTATTTGGGAGTGAATTAATGAATAACACACTGACAGCAAAGTGTGTAGTTGTAGAACAGTTCTTAATCTTCGTAAAATAAATAAATAGTTTGATAACTTATTGCTGAGTGGCTCAATATGATTACTCTAACTTAAAGTATCATCAAGAACTATACCGAGTAAACTGACACTTTCTGCCTTCGTTGTGTCATATCTGGTAGAAAAAAATAGTTTTTGTGTTTTGTAACGATCTAGTTTGTGTGCATTAGCATACCAAAGTTCCGCTCGACTTTCAGTTTCATCAATGATATTAATGGTATGAAACTGTTAATATTCTTGGCAATAGCTGTAAGAATTGCGTCATCAGCAAACATAACAATACTGCTAGGGAATAAGTAATAAAATAAATCGTTTACATAAATTATAAACAGTAGAGGTTTCAGCACAGACCCGTGAGGCACTCCATGTTTTACTGATCTAAAATAAGATGTCATATTGTTTTGTGAGATGCATTGTTGCCTATTCTCCAGATATGACTTTAACAGAGACAACGGTATACCCGTAATCCATAAAAACTAAGTTTTTCGACGATGAGAGTATGAGAGACACAGTCGAAGGCCTTGCTGAGATCACACAGCGTAATTGCAATATTTTTACCTACTTCAAGGCCTTCAACTATGTCACCAACAATCTTACAGATTGCATCTATCGTGGAACATTTTTGCCTAAAACCATATTGGCAAGCATGCAATAAAGAATATTTTTCGAAATATTTCGACAACCGATTTTTTAAAATAATTTCAATTATCTTGCCAAACACAGAGATAATCGAAATTGGCCGATAATTATCCGGGCTATTTGAGTCACCTTTCTTAAAAACAGGCACAATTCGAGCTACCTTAAAGATATGAGGAAAATAACCCTTATTAAAACATTCATTTATTATTCACGTTAATGGGAGAACTAGAAAATCTATTCTTTCTTTAACAATTTTACTATTTAAATCTAAATAACTAAACTGTTTGAATTTTTCTGCGAATGTATTGCGTCTATAACTTCTAATGTGATGACAGGTTCAAGAAAAAAGAAGTATTAGGCGAACGAACATATTCTAAAAAGTTTGAAGCATTTACGTTATTTAAAGGTAGACTATTTATGATTTTATCTGCTATCGTTGAAAAAAAAAATCAACAACGCTGTTAGGATCAACACTAGTATCAGTATTATTACTTTTCCGGTCACTATTACTTTCAAAATGTATTAATTTCCATTTGGATTTATTTGTATTATTATTAAATAATTATTTATATGGATTTATTATCTATAAATAAATCGTAAGCCGTTTTTTTTGCCCTGATTATTTCATTTTTATATAAATTTTTATAAGTAACATAAGCAGCTTTATCATTAGGATCCCTTGTTATACAATGGACCTGTTTAGTGGCTGAGAGTGTATCTCTCATATTACGTAGGTTGTTGTTAAGCCATTGAATTCGTGCCTTCTCTCCCGAAAAACATTTTTTCAATGGAAAATGTTTATGTATTAGAGCCTTATAATAGTTATTTATTAAGAAACTCGATTGAAAATTTAGATATAAAATATGTTCCAATTTATTTTTCCAAGATATTTAACTTTTCGATTCCCGCGGACGTAATTTTACGTTTCCATATTATTTTTGAGGTTGCGCAATTGTTACCTTTTACCAATATATATTGACCATAATGGTCAGATAGGCATGGTTCGATAATGCCCGTCTCAAAATAATTACCTTCTATGTTTGTCAACACATTGTCGTCATTGTCTATACAACTAGAGCAGGTGTCACTAGCCCTGGTCGGTTCTAAAATTGCTATTTCGAGCCCATATGATTTTATTAAACATACGTTTCCTTTAAAGGAGCCAGAAGAGTAGAGTGAAATTACTTAGAGAAGATAACATACTAAAACTACTAAGTTTACTATTTTCTTTTATTAATATTATTGGACAGTCTCAATTGAAATAAATTCCATTTCATCTGTTTTATTCATAAAAACGGTTGAATATTCACTATAAATATATAATAAATACCGAACACGAACTATACAACCGGCACGCGCTAGCGATATCGGTTTGTGCGGATGTTATCTTCTCTATTTAATTTCACTCTAGTAACTATTTAGTTATTCTCAACTCCTTCCTGTTTTGATACCCGCGCAACTTAAAACCCATTGTATTTACCCCATGTTAACCGCTTCGGCTTAATGAAATTTTGATTCATCAAAATTTAATTGAGCCCTCAATCCCGATCCTATCATGTATTTACCGTAAATCTGTAGAGCTACAGTCTCAAAGTTAATTCATTCATTTCGACAGCAATCTCAAAGCGTGCCAAGTACTCGCGCAGTTTCGAGGACCAGTTCAATTTGTCTGAGCGAACACGCTCCGAGGGATAACAGGACTGACGACGTGGAGTTATCCATAGTCCCGAAGAGGCCGAGCCTGCTGCGAGTCCCCTCCGTCTCCAATCAGGACATTGCATCCTACAATAACGACGTAAGTATAGTGTAATTAGTATAGAGTAATTAAAAACAGTAAATACTTATGTGCGAGGATATGCGGAAAGTTTACAGAACGTCGAGGTTTTAGCAAAATTGGACTACGCACTAGATTGACGTAAATAAATAAAGAAATAAATGAATAATAAAATCAAATCACATATTTTTAAAGTTACGATATAAATAAATTTATAACATATAATAGTAACAAATGAATTCTATCTGTGTCAGGCGCGCAGCCAGGGGGGTCATGGGACCCCCCCTCCCAAGCCGTCTTCCATGAACCAAAAAATAAAGAAGTAGTATAGGAAATAGCGTGCAAATTCGACGACTAAAGAAACTAAAAAATTTTTTTTCTTTTTCCGGTTAGCGCGCACGCCATTCGGAAGTATCGTCTGCCAGCGCAATTGGGATATGTGAAGTACATATACTAACTACCTATGCGGTCAGATATCGATAATCATTCGATTTAAAAATAAATGCCCCCCCCCCTCCGTATCGCCCCACCATATCAAAAAGTTGCAGAGAAAAAAAAAATGTATTTATATGGTCTCTTCGTTTACCGACTGGCAGACGGTAACCACTCGTCGTCGAATTTGCGCGCTATTTCCTAGACTAAAGCATAATCACTATTAGTACAAATAGTCCCTTCATATTAGGAAATATTTAAGAAAATTTTCCCACAGTTATAGACCTGTAAAAGGTTAAGTATTTGAGTTGTCTAAACATGATTTTTACCCCCGCAGTTCTAAAAACTACCCTGGTTTTTGAGAAATGTATACATATATATGAATTTTAGCGTTTTTTCGTCCTTTTCTCTATATTGAGGAAAAACTGTGCATTTTGGTGAAAAATATCAAGAGAGCAAAGTAGTAGAGCATAAAATTTTCTACTTTTTTTCGAATTCCGCTTAGTTTCGCCGCTAGAGGGTGCGAAAGAAATAAATATACATATAGACTTTTGCGCCTTTTTTTAGATTTTGAGCCAAAATTATGCATTTTTATGAAAAATTACATGAGATCAAAGTTGTAGAACATAAAATTCCCTATCTTTAGCTCTAGTTTTTTTTTTTTTTTCATAAAAATATATATATTTTTTGTTCTATAACTTTGATCTCACGTAGTTTTTCATAAAAATGCATAATTTTGGTTCAAAATCTAAAAAAAAAAGGCGCAAAAGTCCATATGTCCATATTTCTTTCGTGCCCTCTAGCGGCAAAACTAAACGGAATTCGAAAAAAAAAGTGGTAGAGGCAGAACTTATAAGGAAATTTTATGCTCTACAACTTTGTTCTTTTTCACCAAAATGCATAGTTTTTCCCTCAGAATAAAATAGAGAAAAAGACGAAAAAAAGGCTAAAATTCATACATATGTATATATTTCTCAAAAACCACCCTTTTTTAGAACTGCGGGGGGGTGAAAATCATGATTAGACAAGCCAAATACTTCACTTCTTACAGGTCTCATAACTGTGGGAAGATTTTCCATAAACAGCAATTTTTTGACTAATTTGAAGGGACTAAAAGCAGTAACCAAATATCTCTTGAAATTAATATTTTGTAATTAATGCCAATATTATCTAGTAGAGGAATCTATACACATCCGTTTTCAACCATTTTCTGAAAAGTTTTCCTCAACCGGTTCTATTGCCCCCCCCCCCCCCCCCAGATGAATTTTCTGGCTGCGCTACTGATCTGTGTAGAAATGTTGATAAGGCTCGATTCTGGCCTGTGTTGTGATCGCCTCTTTTAACTATCTATCTCAAAACTCATAAGGTTTGAGAAATAAAAAAGGACAAGTCAGCATGCTGCAGAGAGCAATGATAACGTGAGAATGACACTATATCTTTGTTATCAATATAGAGGGAAATATTTAATTGTTCTTATAAGGGCACATTTCAATAATTTCAGTAACTTATTTTCCTTTTTGACAATACAGAATATCGTATAGGAAGTCACATAAATCACAGGGTGATTCATTAGGAATGGGTAATATTTTACCTGTAGATTCTAGAGCGGAAAATATTAATTTTTTGCTTAACAACTGGGGGTCAAATACTAATACTTATGTTATATTTCAGTTATGTTTTCACATACCATCATAAAAGTCGGTACATTCAGTGGCGGCTCGTCAGGGGAGGCAGGGGAGGCTGAGCCTCCCTTTGGAAGAAGCAGCATATCTTCCAATCTTCCAAAAATCCTTGGGGGTGGTGGGGAAATGTACAAATTGTAATCATATTGCAAGTTAATTGTCTTTCAAAATATCAAGCCTCCTCTGCAGACAATATCACGAGCCGTCACTGGTACAATTAGGGTTTTTGACGTGAGAAAATCGAGTAAGCTATCATTTTTGGTGTATCACATAGAGGGCGCTACGTATGCTATCTCGGTTTAACAGAATCCGTCATAAATTTTTTGTACTTCGTTCATTTATATATAATCTCATTGCAAAATTTTTTATTTAACAACATATTTTTAAACAAAAAAGAGATACTTGTGTGTGTTGATATATAATATACATTAAGATTTAAAGAATTCTGCTACTGAATAGTAACACTAATCTAATAAAAACATTTTTAATTTCCCTCTAAATGCATACATTGTCTCGCTAAACTTTATTTCATTCGGTAAGCGGTTGAATATTTTAGGTCCCATTGACCTGGGAGATTCACGAGTCATTTTAAGTCTGGCATAAGGCACATGGAACTCATTTTTCTGTCTGGTATCGACATTGTGGTATTCACTGTTTAAAACAAACTTATTCCTATTTCTAAAAACATACATACAAATTTCGAAAATATACAAACATGGCAAGCAAAAAATTCCAAATTCTTTAAAAATACCTTTAGAAGTTGAGTGGCCGGTACGCCGGCGATATATCGCAAATACGTTTTTGCGCAATAAAAACATTTGCTGCTAGGGTGGATTGTCCCCAGAAACAGACGCCATACCTCAAGCGTGTATCAACTTGGGCATAATATAAATTAATTAACTGTTATTTATTTAGAAACTGATATTTCTGAACAAATAAGTTATTGATGATATTCTAGATATCAGAACTTCACAGTGATGTTTACAATTCGCCTCAGGTATTATTCCTAACTACGCGCTTAAATTTTTAGGGCATCCCTCTGCACTCTAAATAATTATCTTATATTGTATTTTTTCGTTTCCCCTTTTTGAATAGATGCAACCAACGTAAACATATTTGTGTTTATTTCAGATTTCAATTATATTAAGCCACTCGAATCTAAAATAACTATTTATAAAAGCAAATAAAATTCACGACATTACTAGTTTACGCTAGCTAGAATTATGCTCCTGTAACTTAAATCAATTGAATACGTTTCATATTTTAATTCTCGATCATTAGATATTTCTGAGCATGTTTCGAATGTGAATAAAACATTTCCATCGAGATTGTATGATATGCCGCAGGTTGGCTCGAGTTCCATCAAGGCTGTTTTTGCGCCTTCTTCGGCCAGCGTATCTGCTTTTTCATTACCTTCATTGCCCTGGTGTCCTCGCGTCCACTCCAGTTGTACACTGTTGCGTTCCGTCAGTTACGCCAGCATATTAAGGAAGTCTTTTACCGTCTTAGAAGGTAACTCTACTGCAGAGGATGAGGAAAATTTTTCAGAAAATGGTTGAACACGGATGTGTATGTAGATTCCTCTATTAGCTAATATTGGCATTAATTACAAAATATTTATTTCAAGGGATAATTTAGATACTGCTTTGTACTGCTTCTTTATTTTTTGGAAGACGGCTTGGGGAGCCATGGGGCCCGCCCCCCCCCCAAGCCGTCTTCCAAAAAATAAAGAAGCAGTACAAAGCAGTATCTAAATTATCCCTTGAAATAAATATTTTGTAATTAATGCCAATATTAGCTAATAGAGGAATCTACATACACATCCGTGTTCAACCATTTTCTGAAAAATTTTCCTCATCCTCTGGGGAGGCCGGTTCTATTGCAATCGACGTAACACGTGACACGAGGGTGGCTCTGTTCGAGAGAATTTTTTTTCCGATACGATGAAATAGAACGGTCCATTATTATTGAGGGGAGAAAGGTGATTTATCATGTTTGAATAGTTTCGATGTTTTCAAATCAAGTTAAGTAATAATTGTGAAAAAATGATGAATTGTTAGTGAAGATGAACTAATATGTACGCCACCAGAATGAAGACAAGTAGCTAATGATACAATACATAATTTATTACTCGAAAAATCGCAGAACAAATATAAAAGTGTACAAAAATTAAATTTTACAGTTAATTTTATTAATAAACAAACTGAGTAATTTAAACAAAATTTTCTCAATTTAATGTTTATTATAATCGTAGATAAAGTATAGCATTCAACTTGTGATAATGGTAATAACTCACTTGATGAATTACAGCACTCGCCTGCGGCTTGTGCTGTAAACTTCATCTGTGTGAGTTATTACCTACATTACCGCTCGTTGAATAGTATACTATTATCAAATCGTTATTTGCATTGCCAAATCGTAATTGTAACATTGTCAAAAAATAAATTTTTAAATTATTGAACTGTCAAACTGGGCGACATAAGTGATAATTTTCCTAGGGAGATTATCAGCTATAATATCCCAAAGACGTTGATAATACGAAATAATTTTATCACAGTTTCCGAAAGCACTTGCTAAAAGCAACGTGCTTGAGGAAGTTGTGATAAAATTATGAGCTATTTATCAACGTTCGACAGAAAATTTTTTGCAATTTATTTTATTTATTTGTTGAAAACTATTTTAAAAATACAATTATGAAAAGAGCAATTTGTAAAATTAAATGTATATTATGTATTATGTATTATTTGGTGTATTTTCCTCTATTATTATATTCATTAAATCGTTATTTGCAGTCCCAAATCGACATTGTCAAAAAATAAATTTTATATTATTGAACTGTCAAATTGGATGACACAAGTGAAAAGATCCCTAAGGGATCTTTTCAGTGTAATTTTGTTGTGATTGGTTGTTTCAGCACACGTGATTAAAAATGTGCGAATTTAAAAGGATTGCTATTTGAGCTAAAAATGTTCAGTATAATGTTGTTTTGATTGGTTGTGTCTGCACGCGTGATTAGAATTGGACGAATTTAATAGGATTTCTATTTGGGCAAAAAATGTTCCCATTAATATCAGCGTTATTCGCGGAGTATTAACGAATAATGACAACGATAAGCTTATTTTTCTCATAGCAGCTGTTTGCATGAGGTCACAAGCCAAAGGTCTATTGCGGAAAGTTTGTAACAACATCCATAATTCCTTACTCTCATTGGTTATTATTATTTTTAGGATTTTTTTCTAGACATCCCCACAAACAATAATAACGAAGTAAGTGTATTTGTGTTAAGGAAGCTTGAATGCACATTTATGTACTTAAAAAAAACATGTGTCTAACACCTTCTTTTTTTTTTTTTTTTATTAAACATTTAGTGTTACACCTCGCTATATACAGTGTGTCCCAGGATAGATGTAACAAGAGGTGTAATGGACCAAAAATTTTGGCATTTTGGAATGGTATTTGGGGATCGAGTCCTGCTTGTTGTAAAACTAAAGTATACCACAAATGACTTGATTTGGTGTTCTACAGGGTGTTTTATAAGCATAAAAATCACCACTAATAAAGTACCTTTATTTTTCAAAATATGAAAAAAATCCACTAAGAAAAGTTATTTAGAATGCAATATTATACCTCTATACCAGAAATATAAAATTATTTTTTGAAACTTCCCATTTTTTGCGAATTAAGAGTTGAATTCATATTTAAAGTTGTGTAGGAGCAAATGTTAATCATCCACTGCTTTTCTCATAGCCTACTTTTAGCTTCTACATAACTTTAAATATTAATTCACAAAAAATAATTTCTATGCAGTTTTAATTGAATGGTTCAAAATAAAATACTAATTTATTGAAAAAATGGGAAGTTTCAAAAAAATAATTTTATATTCTTAAAATTTGGTATAGAGGTATAAAATTGCATTCTAAATAACTTTTCTTAGTGGAATTTTTTCATATTTTGAAAAATAAAGGTACTTTATTAGTGGCGATTTTTACAACTTTGCTTATAAAACACCCTGTAGAACACCAAATCAAGTCATTTTTGGTATACTTTAGTTTTACAACAAGTCCCAAATACCATTCCAAAATTCCAAAATTTTTGGTCCATTAAGCCTAGTTTTCATTAGTCGAGTTAGCGGTCAAGTAATTTGGGCATGTACTAACTATCCCTCTCACTCTACCAATGAAAACGTAATTGGTAGCGTAGAGTACTAGATCATGGTCGAGTAGAGTGGGATTAAACGGTGATAAAGTAACTCGTCCACTCGCCTTCTCCTACCACCTTTCTACTCTACTCGACCGGCACTATACTAATGAAAACAGGTTTAGTATAGTCGAGTGTCTAGTTGGCTGATGTTAATTTTTGTGATTTCAATTTTGCACTGTACGACTCGACCACTATTTTAATTTGTGCGTGAAAACGGATACTCTCCCAAATCCGGTAGAGTAGAGTAGTTTGGCTAAAAAGTATGCCAGTATACTCTACCGCTAACTCTACTAATGAAAACTAGGCTTTACACCTCTTGTTACATCTATCCTGGGACACATTGTCTCTCTAACAATTTTTTAACAGATTATTTAACTCATTAACATGGTAGTCAATAAAGTTCCATTTTTTTAGACCATTGCACCAATCGAATTGGCGGTAAAACAACTAAATCGGCTTTTGACAGCACCGATAGAACAGCAACAGTTTTATCATTGTGAAACGCTTTGTAGCCGTAGACATAGTATACATACTTTATTTGTGAAATATTCTCCAAAAGTACCTCTTGAATTTTAAATTTTATCTATACATTTTTTCTCAACTTATGTTGCCCAAAGTAATATAACTTGTATACATTGGACAGTTTAGATTAAATTTAATGAGTCAAATTCTCAAATCACACTTTTTATATTACTAGGCAGAGCTTTCGAAAAAATTTTGTCGATAAAATTCCAAGTGAAACTACATACGAAAACTGTTCATTGTACAAACAATGGTTATTCTGTTATTTATTTTAGAGCCCTACCAATCTGCTATCCCCACCAACAATACCAAACAACCGCAGAAGGTCGTCGGTGATGTTCAGTGATGTCATCGTTCTGCACGGCCAGAACAACTCGGCAGCAACATCGTCGTCGAATCTACTTTCCACCAATACCAATATCGACAAGAAAAATGTCTGTTCCAGTGAAAAAACAACACAAGCAGGTAAGACACTTAATGCAGGTTGTAAAGCGATAAGTGTTATATAGGATTATAGACGTCGGCGGTAGTATGATGCAAGGGGGAAAGTATAAATAGATCGCTATTACAAAATTGTAAACATGTAGACATTTGAAATTTGGCGCAGTCATATACTTTGGGTTTCTTATATAGGGAAAAATCTAAAATTGTAAAAATATCACCCCTGATAGGCCCTAGGGGTGAAGATTGTAATAGTCATGTAGAAACTTAAAATTTAGCATACACTGTAAAAAATTATGTAACTTTACCATCGTTACGTGTAAAATTCCCATGTAATTTTACCCGCAAAGAGACAGGAAAATTTCCATTTACCATGGAGGATTACCCCAAAATATAACGTAAATAAAAATTTTCCACTCTCTTTGCGGGGAAAATTCCATTACTATTGGGGGTAAATTTACTATGGAAAAAAAATCCTGTCTGGATAAGGGGCAATTTTATTACATGTACAGATTTCTTTAGTCGAATCTTAAAACTTATAACTACACTGTAAAAAATGATGTAAATTTACCATCGTTGCGTGTAAAATTCTCATGTAATTTTACCAGCAAAGAGACAGGAAAATTTCCATTTCCATTTACCATGGAGGATTACCCCAAAATATAAGGTAAATAAATATTAAGTACATGTAATAAAATTGCCCCTTATCCAGACACGATTTTTTTTCCATAGTAAATTTACCCCCAATAGTAATGGAATTTTACCCGCAAAGAGAGGGGAAAATTTTTATTTACCTTTTATTTTGGGGTAATCCTCCATGGTAAATGGAAATTTTCCTGTCTCTTTGCGGGTAAAATTACATGGGAATTTTACACGCAACGATGGTAAATTTACATCATGTTTTACAGTGTAGTTATAAGTTTTAAGATTCGACTAAAGAAATCTGAAAATCACAAAATCATCCCCCAACCCTTTAGGGTTGGGGGATGATTTTCTAAGCCCTTTAGGGCTTAGAAAATCAAAGCATTTAGGCCTTATGTACCTACCAAATATGTTTACAAATAGAATGTTAGTGAAGAACATTGTCCTAGAAGAGAATGATTGGTGGATGAAGTGGCTAATGGCCAGAGCAGTCGATACACCTGTGGGAAAAAATCCATTCACTTTGGATATATTAGTAGGGCAACAGACTAAGGATAGCCTACGACAACGCGTTTGTAGTATATGATTTATGTTGGGTCCGACGAAATATAGTCTGTCCAACGAAATTTTCAGTCCTTTTAACCTTTTGAATTGTCACCCCATAAATTAAAGCTAAAAGTTGGAGCACTCAGCAGGTTGCTTGGAAACTTAAATTCTCTCATTTGTATAATAGAACCGTGTTTCAAATTCGTGGTTTAAAATCTTATATCATTGAGATCAAAATAATTACAGGGAGTAATGTTTTTCTTCTGGAATACTATGAACTTCCTCGGAATACTCTTTCCATTTTAAACGTCTTCAGTTTCCTATGGCCTACTATTACAATAAATAAAGCTCAAAGGCAAACTTTAAGTGCAGCAGAAATTGACATAAAAAAAACCATGCTTCTCTCATAGTCAATTTTATGTAGCTTGCTCTAAAGTAGGTAAAAAAAAACAATATTTTTATTTGAACTTCAGAAGGCAAAACAAAAAATTTTATGCAACAAAGAACCCTTGACTTAATCTACTGATAATCTGCCTTTGTAATGCTAAAATGACCAGTGTTTGTTTCTAAAAAAAATAATATCCTATGCGAAGAACGGGTATTTCTGCTTGTAATGCTATAATAGTGCCATAATAGTTTTTATATTTCACACATTTGAAAACAACAAAACTTACATATTCCCAGATTTATTTTTACATTTACACACACACTTAGAAAAAAAACAAACTACTTACTTTTTTATATTTGACATAATAAAAAGCACAATGATTATTAGTTCTGAAATTAAATCAACTATTATTCTTTTATTTGAAACATATAACTTATAAAGTTCATTCTTAAATCTCTACTTGTCAAATAAAAAATATTCCTGGACATTTTAAAGTTTCCAGTGTACTGCACGGAAAAGAGTAAATAGTGCCAAGTAGAGCTACATCCACTTAAGATTCCAGCCTGGGATTCAACAAAAAGTCGTGTAATCCAGCTTATGCTACACTTCTTTTCGACTTAAAAAGTTAAGCGGATTAAAAGGACTGCGTAATAAATTACGTGCAACCGAAGATACACTGAAATCCTACGAACCGCGAGATGAAAGGTCTCGATTTAAAATAAAAAACAAATTAATACGAAAGAGTTGAAAGTATATATTGTGTTTTCACAGAAGGGTTGATTACACGCTAATACGGGGAGTTTTTACCTTTAAAAAATGTGTCTATTATCTGATTTTAACGGGGCTTTTTTATAAAGGTAGACCATCGAAAACTCTACTTTATGACAAAAATTTAGAGATTAATTTCAATTTTCAAAACCTACTATGATTTTTTTTCAATGTCAAAAATTGACAAATTTGATTAGCGATTTTTTCATAAAATCTAACTATACACTGGATTCAGAAACATCTTAAATGGGTAAATCCAAAATTTCGTGAAGAAATATTGAATAATGACAGATTTATGACAAAATTAATGTAGGTAGTATTTTATAATCACTTTTACATGATTTTTTTCTGAAAATCGAAGTAGCCCATGAAAAATAAACAAAAGAAAGATAAAAGTGGATAGTTTTAATAAATATTGCCTTTTAAACAAACTTAATCATATTGGACTTAAACACATGTATTAGAGAAGTTGCATGATTTTTTTTTATAATGACAATCAATACAGCATCAAAAAAAAGTTATAAAAATGTAAAATTTACGATTTTTTAAACGTTAATACAGCGAGAAAATAAATAATTTCATCGGCGAGGAATTTGTATATTTCAAAACGCCAGTTATTTGGCGCCATTAACTGTGACGTTTTCCGTTATGATTTGTCCATCGAAATTAATAACAAACTGGAAGGTACACTCGACTAGAGAAAGTGACACAGAGAGAGAAACTTGCGTGCACTATTCCATCCTTTTTCTCGGTCTGTGTACAGACAGTTAAGCCAATCAGACGTTTTCTTCAACCAATCAGATCTTGTCAGACAAGGACGGAATAGTGAACGGAAGTTTCTTTTTCCGTATAAACATGCTTCAGTAGTTTCGTATATCTAAAGCAATTTCGATTGGTTTGTCAAATGTCAGTTTACTGTTTATTGTTTACAGTCAGTTTACCAAGTTCTTGTTTGTGGTGTTATTGTGTTATCATTTGGTTAATGAGCTAGTGAACAACATTATTATGACTTATGAGTTACAAATATTGCATTGTGCCTAAATGTAAAACTAAAAGTATCACTACAAATATGGTAATTTTTCATTCAAGATTCTCCAAAATTTGTTCGTAGACAGATGTCAGCAAGGGGTTAGGACACTGCGTCTAGTTTGGACAAATTATCCGACTAACGGATGTTGTCATTAACTTCACGCCAATAAGAAACCGTTTGCAATCACGTGGTTTTGTTTACAAATTACGGCATAATCTAAATATTAATTTTACGGAAAATAAATGTTATTTTGAATTTCTTTTGTTATAATCGTTTTTTGCGTAATGGAAATTAAGAGCAAATCACTTTTTCAAACATTTTAAAATTTCATGCATCTTCCCTAAAGTAATAATAATTAGGTAGGTATTTAATATACAAAATAACAACACATTACAACATTACACTAGAACTAAAACTCGATAATACCGCTTGCCTTAAATTTTTGTACCCTCTACAAGGCCGCCGTTTATTTCGATGCACTTGTCGAATCATGTTTTAATATTTTTTTACGACATTCTGTTATTGTTGCCGGGTAACTTCTGCACAAGTTTGTTTTATTCTTGCACAGAAATCTTCTCTATTACTCGGGCGTGACCTGTAAACTTTAGATTTTATTAAACTCTATAAAAAGAAGTCCATCGGTGTTAAGTCCGGGGATCGTTGTGGTCATCCAATTAGCGGGCTACCTCGACCTATCCATCGATTAGGAGAGTTAGCATTAAGCCTTCGGGTAACCACTCTGGCATTATGGACGGGCTGCCATCTAATTGAAAGTGTAGATTCAGTCTTTCTTATATAGAAAGTTCATGTAGCATATTCCAAGATTCGTTTCTTAGGAACTGTAAAAACTGCACGCTATTCATATTATCTTCAAAAAAGAAAGGACCAATGATTGTTTCATTGAGTAGCCCACACATTAACTTTTTGGGAATATTGTCTTTTACAATAATGACCCACTCTGGGTTTTCTGTAGCCCAAAACCTAGAATTTTGTGACGATACCACCCCCGTTTGTAGTAAAATTTGCCTCATCGCTGAATAAAATAGTTTTTAAAAAATATCTGTAATTAAGATACACTCAGATATTGTTTATACTTTATTATTTGTGGCATATTCATGATTTCTTAGTTTGTTGGGTATTTTGCCACTGTAAAAATATTTAAAAATTTTGATGAAATAAACCTCTCCGCCAAAAGGATCAGACAGAGGTTGGTTTTTATACTTCTATTACAAAATGTCTCACACCTAAAAATATATAAACTGAAACAAAATTGTTAAATGATAAATTGAAAACTTAAAACGAAGGCAGTTGACGTTTCGGAAAATAGTTCTTTTTCCGTTATCAAAACTTTCACTTTTGAGAATGTCAAACCAGACAGTTTGTTGTTTATGTATTTCCATAGTCACGTGAGACATTAAATTGTATTTATTTTATTTTTACTCACTTCGTCTCTGAGGATCGGCAACCAGCTGGTACAGAAATCTACAGAATAATTAGAAACACATTTATCCTCATTTAATAAAATAGTAGCGGATTCCTTAAGTTTTCTTTTAGTTGAGTTGCTTTCTTTTTCCAAGTCCCACTGGATCCTATGATTGTTATCCCACGCATGTTCACAAATTTTTGATTTTTGAAATTCTCCCTTTCTAGCATAATCTCGGTGTTTACCAAGCCTTACGTTGAAAGGTCTAGATGACTCACCTACATAATGCTTACCGCACTCACATGGAACACTATAAATACAATCCTTGGAATTTTGAATAATATTCACCGGTTTAGTCTTTGATAAAACAGATCTTAATGTGGTTCCTGTTTGAAAAACTGTTCGTACAGAAAATCTATTTCCGATTTTTCTCAATTTATCCGATAAACCTTGTATGTATGGAATTACTGCTAAAGATCTAAATTCAGGTTGTAAATGTTGAGTGGTTACTCTACTTTCAATGTTTGCCATCTGGCTATCAACAAAACCCTCGGGGTATTGATTATTCAAAAGAACGGTTTTAATAAATTTTTTCTCATTACTTAAACTTTCATCATTTGAAGAAATTACTTTAGCCCTATCATACAAACATTTTACGACACCTCTCTTAACGCTAATATGTTGATTTGAATTGAAATTCAAATATCTGTTTGTGTGTGTTTGTTTTCGATAAGCACTGGTTTCATATTTATTATCTAACTTTTTAATTAAAATATCTAAGAAAGGTAATTCATTATTATTCTCTACTTCTATTGTAAAATTAATTGAAGGTTCCTTTTCGTTAATTTGATTTAAAAAATTATTTAAATGTTCTTTGCTATGAGGCCATAACGCAAAAATATCATCAACATATCTCCACCACACTATAGGTTTATAAATTAAGTTATTAATATTATTTTCTTCAAAATTTTCCATAAAAATATTGCTTAATATTGGAGATAAAGAAGAACCCATGGCCATACCAAAGTTTTGTTGATAGTAGTCATTATTTAATTGAAAGTATGTCTTTTTAATGCAAAGAGTAAGTAATTCCATTATAGTTTCTATGCTTAATTTAGTTCTATTCGCCAAATTTCCATCATGTTGCAATTTCCTTTTAATTATTGTTAATGTTTTATCTACCGGAACATTTGTAAAAAGGCTTACTACATCAAAACTCACCATTAGATGATTCTTATTAAAATTGTTTTCAAATAGTTTTTCCAAAAAATGTTTGCTATTTTTAATATAAGACTCAGAAGAAATGAGGATAAATGTGTTTCTAATTATTCTGTAGATTTCTGTACCAGCTGGTTGCCGATCCTCAGAGACGAAGTGAGTAAAAATAAAATAAATATAATTTAATGTCTCACGTGACTATGGAAATACATAAACAACAAACTGTCTGGTTTGACATTCTCAAAAGTGAAAGTTTTGATAACGGAAAAAGAACTATTTTCCGAAACGTCAACTGCCTTCGTTTTAATTTTTCAATTTATCATTTAACAATTTTGTTTCAGTTTATATATTTTTAGGTGTGAGACATTTTGTAATAGAAGTATAAAAACCAACCTCTGTCTGATCCTTTTGGCGCAGAGGTTTATTTCATCAAAATTTTTAAATATTTTTACAGTGGCAAAATACCCAACAAACTAAGAAATAAGATATACTCCTTGAGCCCACAAACAAAATTCTATCCGTCTTTCGTCATCATCGGGTTCCAACGTATGTAAAAACTTGGGTTTGAATGGTTTTACTTTATTCTTATTAAGAATAGAATATTTTCTCTAGGTAAATTCAAATCTAACCTATCTACTCTTACACTGGCGTTTGGATTGTCGTTAAAATAATTTAAAACGGTCTGCTCGTACCTGGGTCTTCTTTGTACATTATCTGTTCTTACAATACGCACATGCCTCCTTGATACTTGACAAAGTCCCATCGTTGACTTAACAGCGTCCGCGTTATATTTGACCATAGATTAGTGTTATTTTTGTAGACTTTGGTGAAATTACTCCTTATCGAAATTTTGATTTTATCGGTAATTTTTTATGTTTTCTATTTTTTTCCAAGATGGCGGATTGACCTATACATTCGTGCCCCCCTGACCCTCCGCACCTCCTATGTTCAGGGACTTTTGGTATGTTTACCTCCTAATAGTCCAAACACAGCCCTCACAGCTCTCAAGCAAAAAATGGGGTCTCGACATTTCCCTCTAGACCCCCTCATTAAACGTTCATTGACATGGCTACTATACGACTGCAAAACGTCAGGTATTAAAATGCTATTATAACAATTTTTCATTTTACTTTCTATACTAAGTGTATATTAAGAATAACAAGTGTTTCAAAATTGTCCCTTGTTGTACTTCGCAAGCGCAACCCCGTCAATAAATCATTTAACCGATAATTTGCTCCCAGGCAATACACAAAATTCTCCCTTTGTTTCAGGCGACGGCAACATCTGGCAGATAAGCTCAGTCCCAAACCAACAACAACTGCTCCAAACCCAACAACAAATCCAACAAGACTGCAACGACCTCATGAACGGAGAGGCCTTGACCTGCCAAGAACTCCTAGCCCTGGGCGCGATAAACGCCGCGCTACCAACCGGCCAAATCGTCCTGGACACCTTCTTCAACTCGCTGTCCAAAGGCATCGGCAACAGACAGAAGAACAGCGAGGAACTCTACATCCAGCAGCTACCCGAAGACGACTACACGTGCTGTCAAGACATGTGGCATTGCGAATCAGAATACAAAAACGAGAAGAGATCGAAGTTCTACGTTTTTTGTTGTCTCGTGATGAAAGGCATCGTGAAATTGCTGAAATCGTTTCGGAGATATATTAAGATACTCGTCGAGCACAAGTTGTTTCAGCATGGAATCTTGTTAGCTATTTTGATCAACACCCTGTCGATGGGTATCGAGCATCATGAACAATCGGAAATTTTGACTCACGTCGTCGAAATTACTAATATTATATTTTCCGCCATTTTCGCCGTGGAGATGGTGTTGAAAGTTATAGCTGAGGGTCCATTTGGGTATATTTCCAATGGGTTCAATGTGTTTGATGGGGTTATTGTAATTTTAAGGTAAGATGTCGATGTAATGTGATCAATTATATTATGTGCTGACAGCTATCTAGAGACAATCGTCACAGAGACAATCATTTTAAATGGCATGATATGGCAAGTGAAAGGTCTTTCTTCCCTGAACACCATACAGCTAAAATTTCTCGAATTCTATCAATTTGTTTTCAAGATATTTAGAAATCAAGAGCGTTCTTTATTTATTTATTTTATGTGATTACCCTGCCCAACAGGTACTTGACCAAATGTTATAATTGTATCAACGTTATAAATTCTAGAAAAAAGCTTCAAAGCTCTCATTAAATAATTAACCTTACCTGTTAAGTCATCTGCTGTCATTGATACATATTATGAAAAACAGTAGTCCACGAACCGACCCTTGTGGTACTCCAGAGGTAACCACGTATTCTTTATTAATTACTGCCGGTATTATCAACACTTTTAAAGAGATATTTGACTTAAAAGGAGCGTTAGCCGCAAGAAAGCGTATCATCACCTATAATACACCTAGAGCATTGATAATACCGAGATAATTTTGTCATAGAGACTGCTGAAAGAGTGTTGCTTGGTAATAGCCCGAGGCCGTAGGCCGAGGGCTATTACCTTTAAGCAACACGCTCTTAATTTAATAATTTCTAAATCCAAGATGGCGGATCCAATATGGCAGATGCTAAAATCCAGAAATTCTTCAAAATTTGAAGATTGTGCCCTAAAACTTATTACTCGGGAGTTTTTGGGGTCGCTTGAGTGAATTCTTAGATATAGTTATCAAATAATAAAAAAAATATTTTGGAGCAGATTGACAATAAAATAAAACATTTTCTATTACATTTTTTAACAGTGACGCCAATGTATTAATTCTAACATATCTTCATTAGCGAAGTTTTTGCAAGGCATTTTTTTGAATTTGTTAATATTCGTATTTATTTTTGTAATGGTTTCACTATTTTTTTGATAGAATGCAGAAAATATTAGTAGAATGATATAATGACTTATGGCAACGATTTTTAAGTTAAATACAAATGCCAATCCAATCAAATTTTAACAATTTGTTGTGTGGTATTCAGAAAAGGAGTATTTTTCAAATATCACTTGCCCTGTCATGTAGAATGAAGTTGACGTGTCTGAATGTTTAAAAAAAACAATTTGAACTACTCGAAAACTCCAGTTTCAGTGGCCCACTCTGTGCTGTAGCATTGTGCTTTGCTATGTCTAGAACAAGGTGACCCAAAAATTACTTGTAGTGATGAATCTTTATTATGTTTGGAAGTTGTGATGGCAGTTTCCTCAACATGTTTTTACAAGCGATATCTTACTAAAAGTAATAAATTATTCTCCTTAGAACTGAAATATAAGGAGAAATAGGAACTTCAAATTCTAAAGAAATTTCTATAAACATCAAACCACAGTGTATTAACCTTATTGCGCAATTCGATAATCAAGATGACATCATCAGGTGTGATAAAACCTCTTCAGGTATTTGCCACCCGAAGATGCCAACTTGATTGGTGAAACCAATCGTATTTAAACAATTTATTTTATTTTCAGTGCTATAGAACTTTTCAAGAATTTCATGGGCGAGCCGCATGCAGACTCTGGCTTGTCTGTGTTGAGGACATTTCGCCTCTTGCGGATATTAAAACTAGTAAGGTTTATGCCCAATTTACGAAGGCAATTGTTCGTCATGCTGCGGACGATGGATAATGTAGCCGTATTTTTCTCTCTTCTCATTCTCTTTATTTTTATTTTTAGGTAAGTTTATTTCTCATTTTCTCTCCCTTTTCAGTAATCTTTAACAAAATAAATAAAACAACAGATATATACTTATTCAAGTCAACACAGAGAAACAAGAAAAATATGACCGAGAGTTTTTTAAAAAATATATTTTTGTTCGTATCTTAATTGGTAAGGGTTTTTTCAAATTTGGTAGGGGTGGCATTTGATTTTTATATTTTTTTTGTGTAAATAAGTTTTTTTAGAAAAAGAGTTTTTGTTTCGTTATTTTTGTTTATTTGATGTTTAGAAAAATCTGTATACTCTATACACATCACTATATATACTTCTTACAACACTTCTTTTCTTATTATATATCTGACAAGGCAAAAATGCACCTACTGTATAAAATATATATACTTATAGCACACTGTTTTTTTATACGAAACACTTTTTGTACATAATTTTCTTACAGTGGACGATTTCGCGCGTCCAGTAAGGAAAGAACTAGGTTAGGTAAATTAAAATATTTAGCCATGGAGATATAATTAAAAAATACGTTTTTCTACTTTCGGTGATCAGTTTTATGAGTTTTTAATTTTGAGATACTCATTATTTGTAAACCATTTTTCCAGTAGACTATAATATAACGCGTCCTGGAAATAACGACCAGGTAAAAAAGTCTTAAAGCAAGAACAATTTAACAGAGTGATACGTAATGTTTTTCTATGACCACAATGGTTCAGTTACCAAATTCGAAACGGGGCTCGAATTTTGGAAAGAAAGAGCTGATTTCAAAAAATTTTATTTAAAAAAAACGTTGACATCGCTATAGGGGGCTTCATTAAAAAAATCAAGCTTAAATTTTAAAAATTATGTTTTTCTTAAATACCTCCAGAAATACCTACAGCTCGAAAAAAAAGTGAAATTTTTTTCGAAGAAGAGGAAATTTAGAAAATATGGTATTTTTCGTAGAATGGGTCATTTTTGGGTAACATAGAGTTTAAAAAGGTACAAAAATAATATTTGTATATATATTTTCTTTTATATTTTTGTGTTTGGGACCGCTTTATATGTAAGCTTGAAAATTTTATTATATTTGATATAATGTTGAGTAAAAATATTTAAAAAACAAGCTAAAAACGTACTCTTCGCCTGTTCACTGAACTTCTTATATAATTGTTACACATTCTCTAGGATATTCTTCGCACTTTTTTGTAAATAGTGTTGGTTTTAGACATTTTTAATTTTATAGTACGAACTTACTTGGTAACGTGTAAAATAAAGTAAAAATTAAAAAAAATCGTACCAAACCCCATTTGAGTTTCGAATCCGGGACCCTAGGATTCCGAATCAAAAGAGTAAGAACTACACCACCACCTTACACGTAAAAAAAATGTAAATTTTTACATTGAAGTAAAAAAATATTTTGAGGTTTTTGGTTCTTGTACATACACTAAATCACATTTTTTTTCATCCCTTTAAATAATGAGGTGGAGGTGGTTAATGCCAAAAAATTTTTTGAAACCTCTTGTATATTCTAAATACCAATTTTATGGAGTCTTACCTGCTGGATTTACCTATTTACCCCCATTTACCCCAATTTACCCCCCAACCCTTCGACGGAATAAGATGAAAATATAATCTAGTTCCAGATCCCGTTAACGTATATAAGTACCAAATTTCAAGTCAATATCTTAAACAGTTCCAGAGTAATCGTGCGCACAAAAAAGTAACAGACAGACCGAGAGACAGAACATTTTTTTTCGCTCAAACTTAAAATCTCGACGTTTCATGACATTCTAAGCCTCAGGGGTGGCTCAAGGTAAATTTTTCACCCGGACGGGAGCACTTTTTGGCGCCCTTTCCTGAGGTCATCACGGACGTACTTCATACTAAAGCACAAGGATATCCCTTCGGACTCCGCGATCACCACTTTTTATCGCCTCATGGAGGAAATACAAATAGAAATCCAAAAAAAAAAAAATTTTTTCGCCTCATGGGGAGGTACTATTAGAAATCTAAAAAAAATTTTATCGCCTCATGGGGTGAGTACTATTACACTCAAAGAAATAGTATGGGTAAATTCAACAACAAAAAATGGTTAACTAACAATATCGTTAATTTTGTTAAACTAAATTATATTGATAGTATTTTTAAACAAGAGGTGATTGTTATTTTAATTAATAAAAAGTTGTACAACAAAACAAACATTAACTTAAAAAATAGATGAATAAGACTATTATTTTTTTCGTCTGACTATTATTTTTTTCGTCTGACTATTATTTTGTTGAATTCTGTAAAATTAAACTAGATAATAGTATATTTTATTTTTAACTATTATCGAATTGTAATTCTAACCCAGTATTAGTTCGCTGTATTATTGTACTTGGTAGACAAACCAATATTATTGTCGTCTTCTAGAAGTTCTAAAAGAATTACCATAAAATTTGCTTGCTTACCACGTAGTCTATTACAGAAATTATTCCCAGATGACGCCACATAAAAATCACTGACAATAATCAATCATGCATTATCTTATACTCTAATGAATTTATAGAAAATTAATAACATGATTGCAATGTTCAAATTCTCTCAGGGATCATCGATAGATTTGGATGGATCTTATAAACGATCTCTAATCTTTGGTTTGGGTGGTCTGATATCTCAATACTGAGATTTTGGCTAACCAAAAAAAACTTCATCATACAATAAAGTGTAGATCAACCTAAAAATTAGTTGGTGAACAAAAAACAAAGTCGTTGTACTATTTAATTGTAGACCAAATTGAAAATGGTTAGTGAATGTCATTGAACTATTTAATTTGTTACAAGAAGATATGATTATTAAACTACTATTTGTTTACGAAAACAAATAAAGTTGTATGACTATTCTTTTCTGGTTGATTTAACTATGAAACTAGATGCGCGATTTCATATGCTCTTTTTGGTTGAATTTACCTATCATTTTCTTTGAGTGTAGAAATCCAAAAAAAATTTTTGCCCTCTGACGCCCTCCTTTACCCTCAATTTGGCGCCCCTCCGAGCCGGCGCCCCGGGCAGCCGCCCCTGCTAAGCCTATTTGAACAATAAAAATTTTCAAAAATTTTGTTGTTACTATACTTCCACTGGACGTGGAAGTAATTCGAGACCGGCTTTTCATACATACATTAAATCTCAATTTTATAGCTCTTACTTGCTTACTTTACCTATTTAACCCCATTTACCCTCCATCCAAGTAAAAAAAAGAGACAGACAGACAGACAGATCGACATAGATAAGGCAGAAGACGTCATCCTGATGTAGGGTATAAAATCATAATTTTTTCGGTACGATTTTTTGGATTCACTTTTTAGAGAATCTTTTTAAAAATAATATAGTGACTAGTATTTTTATTTTTGTTTTTGTTTTCTTGGCAGCCTGGAGACAGAAAGCGTCTAGCTACTATAATTTTTATTTTTCTCGTAATTGAACGTTCTGTGGTCGTAGAAAAAATGATATACATATAATTCGTATGTAAAATATCTTATTGTACCTTCTACTGCTGCAAAAAGACAACATTTTACTGACCTGTACAAATAATTATTATCAGTATGGACGAATCAGTATTATGAACAAGTTTAGTTAAAAATGCTTATTTGAACCGTGAAATTTTTGAAAAGCCTTTTCTCTTACTTTCTCTGTTACAAACAACGGTTTGTTGCGGAAAATCTAGCCAAAAGTAAAACCATAAAACTGATCCAACTCTGTGTATTTTGACTGTGTATAATTGTATTATTAATCGATAAAAATAAATATGTGATTTTAAATAGGTGAACTAAATTTTCCATGACATTATCCGCACTACCTACCAGTAATATTGTCGCAAAACTAAATATTTCTCTTTATGGATATATCCAATGGTAAAAACGTCTACTCTACCTCAATTTCGCTATATTTTTAGCTAAAAATCATTATTTTCATAATTTATCAACTTATTATATAACTGTTATACATTCTATGGGATACTCTTCGCAGTCTTATGTAAATTATGTTAGTTTTAGATTTTTAATTTTATGGGCCAACCTAGTGGGGTGAAACACTCGCCAATATAAAATAAAGTAAAAGAAGTTACCACATCTAACCTATTTGTGTCTCGACCCGCAACTCTTTGGCCTCCAGTCAAAAGTGTAACCGCTAGACCACCATTCATTAAGTTAGTGAAGGAAAATTTCTATAACATAATAGGTGAAAATCATGCCTCCACAGTTGGATATTATATTATTATGAAATGTATATTAGTAAAATACATATATAAATCAATAATGATAAGATTTCTATTAAGTAGTCAAACATAAAAATTAAGAAGTCAGTTTTTTAAGATTTAAATTGAATAGTAACTTTTTAGTTACTGACCGATTTTTTTTTAAATCTTCCTTTAGCTCAAACTAACATACTGCCAATGAAAATTTCAATACAATCGGACTTTTCTTTCTAAGTTATCAAGCTTATAAGAAACGTGACAGACGGACGGACAGACATAAGATAAACAGACGAACATTTTGAAAATTGTTCAGAATTCGTTCATATAACACAATGATATGAAAAGAGGGTTAATATTTAAGTAAGGAAAATTATATAAAATATTATAAAGGCATATGAAAAAAACTTGAAAATACTAAACTTGATTCATCACTTGCATGCGCCATATTGAATCATAAATGGGGCGATGTTATTTTCTCATAAAATTTATAGTTTGGGGCGGTATTTTACTTAAAGTTGTGTGTTCGTATGTAAAGAACAATGTTAAGCCCATTCTGACAGTGCAGAAACAGCGTTTGTCGACTAATTTTTGGGCGCTGAACAAGATTATGAACAGTGAAACAAGGCCTTTAGTTGACCGAAGCGTAGGGCCTACTAATACTATGAATTCTCCTGTATTAGAAGTATTTTTTCTTGAGTAAATTATATTATTTTTGACAAAGGTGCCAAATACTGTCAGTCATTTATACTTTAATGATTTTTATTAACTTTATTGATATAATAAAACTGCATGTTAGTAAATAATGTTATCCTTGCAATAGTAATAATAATACTTAATAAGTACTTTATTAATCCAATAGATCAATCAATATTGATATAGGACAAGTCAAAAAAAGACTACACTAATAAGTAATCATTTACACATATTAATATTTTTTTATTTATTTATTTAAAAAGCTAAATATTCATCTACCCTATAAAAGGCATTAATGTTTTTAACGGCAGATATAAATTTCTTTAAAGTACAACTTTTTATGCTTACCTATATCTAATTTATTGTATAGAATCGTACCGACATAGTAAGGATTAGATTTATAGAGCTTTAATCTGTGAAGTGTGTGCTGCAAATTTTCTCCATGACGTGTGTATTATATTCATGAGATATATTCTGAAACGTGAATATGTTCAAATTTTTTTGACCAAAGTTAATATTTAAGTAAGGAAAGCCGCACTATATACCCTAAAGAAGAAACATATGCAGCTACGGACACGTGTTTCGGAATTATTGTTCCTCGTCAGCGTAGCGTAGCATCATAGGCCGATCTAGATATGAATGCATAAATATAAGTACTGTGTACTGTACTTTCAGCCTTCAATTTTTGTTCCTATCTGTCTTTTCCAGATCCTTTTTGATGCTACGCTACGCTGATGAGGAACAATAATTCCGAAACACGTGTCCATAGCTGCATATGTTTCTTCTTTAGGGTAAATGGCGCGATTTTCCTTACTTATTTGTTTTTGACCCTACTAATTCCTTTCTAAAGTTAATATTTCAAGGATATAATAAAACAAGGAATATCCGTACAGGTATATGATTTAATAAAAAATTCACCTGGTAGTCGTAAAGTTTGACCAAAAACGAGTTCTACGGAGGAACATTGCAAATCATCTTTAGGGATTTTCCTGAGAGCTAATAGTATGACAGGAAGTTCATCTACTCAATGTGGTGTAGAAGCTTTAGCTCTCAGAGCAGTTTTAAGAGACTTATTAAACCTTTCTATCATTCCGTTAGAGTAAGGATGGTATGGTGTCGTACGAGTTCTATGAAATCCCAAAAATTTTGAAAATTCTTGGAATAATTTCGATTCAAATTGAACTCCCTGATCCGTTGTCACTGTGACACCGAATCGGCAAACATAATTTTGAAATAACGTACGCGCACATATCTTCTTGCTAGAAGAAGTGAGGCGCTACACAAGCTTCATTGTGATACCAAATAAGTGGATACAATTATATTATTTCCATGACTTTTACAGACTTTTATCAAATATGGAAAGTTTCCTCGGCACATCTCTGCGGTAAAGTTAATATTTTTTGAGAAATACAGGTCTGTTTACAGAATTCAAGATACTGCAATCCTTACATCCTGTATGAGATTTCCAGTTTAGTGACATATCTACATAAACACCTAGAAGCATAAAGTCTTTTACTTGTTCAATTGTTTTATGCTGAAGTTTAATTAGTGGACTAGATACATAATTGGCATCAACAGGATGAAACTGCATTGAAAACGTTTTTTCCTGATTCATTGCCAGGTTGTTTGAAGTAAAATAATCGAAAAGGGAAATCAAATTATCCTGCAGAAGTTCAGACATTATATATACATCTTGTTTGCATGATAAATGAGGCATATCATCAGCAAAAGTGGAAATAAAGTCTTCTATATCATTCATATATAAGAGGAATAGGAGTGGGCTCAGAGCACTGCCCTGAGGAACTCCAATATTAACATCCATATCCTGCGATCGCTTGCCACAATATTCAACGAATTGCTTTCTGTTTATGAGGTCGTAATATCTTATTGCACCGACCACGCAATCCATAACACTTCACTTTTTTACTCACTTGTTACCCTCATCAAGATTTTTGTAAATATGATTTAAAAAACTACCACATTGTCCATTGTCAAAAGCAATTATTGGTAGTTGACAGATGTCAAATGCCCCGTTTAAGCGGTTTAAAAATCAGTATTGGCATTTGACAGTTATCAAAAAAGTATATCTTCCAAAAGTGGAAAAAAACAGTATTATTATGTGCTAATATTCGATTACCGGATAGAGTCATTGACAGTTAAAAACTGTCAATTTGACCATGTTTCCACCATTTTCGATAAATTCTAGTGTTCAGCGAACAAAAATTAGTCGAAAATCACTATTTCCGCACTTTTGTCGGAATGGGCAAAAAATTTTTAAACATTGTTCTTTGGCACGGTTATTTTCACTGTTTGTAATAGAGGTTTTTGCCATTGGATATATCATAGACGAAGTAATTGAAATCAGAGTGCACTGTCGAACAACGTCAAAAATTCATGAAATTATTACTTGAAAATACATACCTATACCAAACATTCCAAATATCACCAACAGCTCAAATATCAAACAAATCATAAACAAATTTAAAATAATTTACCTCTCACTTCCTATACATTTTCATAAAAAACATAGCTAAACTTCACTGGAATTATTTTAAATTTGAATTTAAGAAAAATGTATGAACATTTTTTTATTAAAACATGCTATAAAATGAGTGTTAGTCTTGTGTGTTGCTTCCATTGGAAATTGTATTTTCGCTCTTAAACTGGAGAGGTGTTAATAGATGTTTTAATAAAAATTGATTTAAAGCTGCTGTATCTGGGGGTTAGTTGGACTAATTTCTGAGCCAAACGTTGTCTTCCTAAAGACAAAATATCATAATGTATACCGGAAACTGCAAGGTTTAATTTAATTCACATTGGCCGTATACAAGAAAAGAAGCTTAATAGTAAAAATGTAAAAGATTTTTTTTTTAAATACACTATAGAAACGCACTGAAAAATAAAAGACAAATAAAAGGGCGATAAAACTTGGAGTTCGCTATTTTCTTGTGAAAATTGAATTTCGTTGAGATTGGCTAAATGTCTTGTAGATTTGGTCTTCCTGATCAAAAGCTCCTAGAGGACCAACTCGATCCTACGTCTGGTTTCCGAGATGCAGGTAAAAACATTCAAGTTAAAAACTTCCGAATTTATGAATTTTTTAAACATTCTTTATATTGCAATACTTTCTAATGCTGTTTCGAAATATTTTGAACGATTTTTCGTTTTTATAAAATGCGTGGAAAAAAAATTGCCGAAGGCGACAGAAAATTTCTCTTAAAAATAACAGGTAAAAAAATCGGTCACATTGGCTAAAACTTTTTTCATGAGGTTTGTGTCTTCTAGAACAAAATACTATTATTACTCTTAGTAGTAAAGGACAGAATATTTACTAGTATAACATTTTGTCGAACTCCTCTTTACATTTCCTTAAATATATAGGGAATAAAAACCAGACTGCAACCAACAGCTATTCCGCGGACTAATGCCCCGCCGAGCTCTAAATTACGAATTACAAGCCTGGCCGCGTTATGTGCAATACTATGTATTGTCACAAAACGCTGAAGTTTCGATTGCAACAAACATAAGCCGAAAGACGGATTCCCACTCAAAGGAGCTCTCATACCCACCACTCTACACCACTTGCAGACTGCAGTTTCGAGCTATTGGCTCTCGTCACTGCAAAATGGGTCTGGAATGACTGAAACGAGACTCTCGATCACTCTTGGTAGATGACGAGATTTATAAAACCACGACATGTAACAAAAGTAGTAAACTCCATCTAGCGGCCGATGCCTTGTACTGACGAGAGCCAACAGCTCGAAACTGCAGTCTGAAAGTGGTGTGGAGTGGCTGGCACGAGAGCTCCCTTGAGTAGAATAAGTCTTTCGGCTGGTGTTTGTTGTAATCGAAACTTTAGCGTTTTGTGATTTTGTAGTTATTGCACTTAACGCGGCCAGGCTTGTAATTCGTAATCCAGCGCTTGATGAGGCATTAGTCCGGAGAACAGCTGTTGGTTGCAGTCTTATTCCTTTTATATTTAAGGAAATGTATAGAGGAGTTCGACAAAATATTACACTAATAAATATTATTACTCTTGTTGAAACTCTTTCGAAAATGGCTTCTTTGATCTCTAAATCCGCCAACGAAGAAAATCCAATTTAGTAATTATTATAGTGTATATTAGACCAACCCAAAAAAAAAAAATCTTGTTATATTTTATGTCTCACCCTGTAAAAATGTTCCTTTTTATGTAAAAGAAGAAATGCTCTTTTTATTAAAAAAATATGAATTTTAAAATGTACTACCACGCTCTAAAGTACGCTTTTTTTTTTTTTTTTTAACTGTTTAACGTCGGCCTATTTCCGCTACCAGGGCCTTTTTTTTTTTTTTTTTTTTTTTTTTCGGTGGGGGAAAATCTTTCAAAGACACCACGGCCCGTGGTAGTGTGGGATTTCCACCCACTAAAAACCCCCACCTCTTCACTCTCACACCCTGGAATCGCTTTACAGCATGCATCTGAATGTGGGAGATTCTGCCTTAATTCTCATGTCTCCTTTGCATGTCCCTCTCTTCCTGTTCTTTTGATTTCATCATTTTTCTGATGTATTTCTCTATCGAGCTCCATTTTTCGCAGTTCTCCATCATTTCTTCAATGATGTTGTTCTCGTTCCAGATTTACCCTCTGTCTTTCGGCTTCCCATCTAATGCATTCGAACATTGTATGTGCTACTGTGTCCCTGTGTTCGCAGTATGCACATATCTCCTCTTCTGCCTTGCCTATCCTGTGCGTATAGACTTTGAAGGATCCGTGTCCAGTCAGCATCTGAGTTGTAAAATAGTCCGTATGTCTATGTCGGCACTTGACCCATGTCCTCACGTCGGGTATGAGAACTTTGGTCCACTGAGCTACATCAAGCGTGTCCGTCCACCGCGCCTGCCATCTCTCCAGGCTGGTCTCTCTCTCCGTTTTCTTGGCTTGTAGCGTACCCCCGTCTTCTCTTTCATAGAGTCTTCTCCTTTCATCTATCAAAAGGTCTATGGGGAGTATCCCTGAAACTACTTGAGTTGCGCTCGCAGATATCGTCCTATACCCACTTATGACCCTTAATAGCGCTTTTCTTTGGGTGCTTATTAGCATTTGTCTATGCCGTCTTCTCTCTATAGCCGCATGCCATATCGGGGCTCCATACGTCAGTATCGACTGTATCACGTTGTATAAGACCTCCCGCTTCTTGCTTCCAGGTCCTTTTATATTGGGCATAATTCTCGAAAGTGATGCTATGTTCGCTTCTACTTTCTTGATCGTATGCTTGATGTGTTCGCCGAAAGTCCCCTTTTCGTCGATTATTATTCCTAGGTACTTCACGTGTTTCTTGGGGATAATTTGGACGTCTTTCAGTTGGAAGCTGATATGTCTTCTGTCCCTTTTCCCTTTGAGGATAATCGCCTCCGTTTTTTCTGGGCCGAGTTCTAAGTAATGGCGTCTCATCCATGCATCTATGATCTCCAAAGCGTCATCTGCCTTGGAGACTAATCCTTCTTCTCTGTCTGCTACTAGCACTAGAGCGATGTCGTCGGCAAATCCTACGACCCAAGTGTCCTCCGGTATTTTCTCTTTCAGAACGCCGTCGTAGAGGATATTCCATGATGTCGGACCGAGTACTGAACCCTGCGGGACTCCAGCTGTAACTTAGAAGACTTCTCCTCTTTCGATCTCCAACGATCTTTCTTCGAGGTAGCTGCTCACGATGTTAACGAGGTACTGTGGGATTTCCCTTCTCGTTAACTCCTTCATGATTTTTCCCCATGGTGCGGTGTTGAAGGCATTCCGAACATCAAGAGTGATTAATGCTCCCCACTTCTTTGTCCCATTGCCACTGATTAGCTGTCTCACTTTTTCCACAGCGTGCAGTGTTGATTTGCCTTTTCGAAAACCATATTGATGGTCCGACAGTCTTTCTGTGTTTTCCAAAGCTTCTTCCAGTCTTCTTTTTATCATTTTTTCGTAGAGCTTACTTATGGTAGTAAGTAAGCATATTGGTCTATATGCTACTGTGTCTATGCCGTCTTTTCTTGGTTTTGGTATAAGAACCAATCTTGCTTTCTTCCAATTCTTTGGAAAGTTTTGCTCTCTCAGTAGTCTGTTTAGAATACCTAAGAGCTAATTGGGTGCTATCTTGCCCACTACCTTGATAGCCTCTGCAGGAATACCATCGTGGCCTGGGGCTTTCCCGACTTTTAGTTCTTGTAGGGCCTGGTTCAGTTCCTCTTGCGTGAACGGATCTATATTTTCTACTCTTGCCATATGTTCCTATTTGTCTTCTCTCGTTGGGAAGAGTTCTTCTACTATTTCCATTTTAGTATCTATGTCCAAGTCATAGGAGGCGTATGCTTTTAAGCTTTTAGCCGCTATTTTGTATCCTTGGCCGAAAATGTCATCTTCCAGTTTTTCACACAACTGATTCCAGTGCTTGCTTTTTGAGGCATTTATTTTCTTCTGCAGCTCCTTTTTTGCTGCCTTGTATGCTTCTTTTGCTTCTAGCTTGTCCTCGTCAGCAATACTATGGTCCCTTGCCGTTCTCGTGGCAATTCTTCTTTTTGTTAGACATTCGCGTCTTTTAGCCGCTATGTCGTCATCCCACCAGTATGGCATCCCTTGTCTGTTTTCAAGCCTTTGCGTACTTCCGCAGTAGGCTTCTTTCAGTGTTTCCTGCAGGAATTCCACTGTATCTTGTTCTCCATCCCTATCTAGCTTCCATTCCACCAGGGTCTTGAAAGAGTTCCAGTCGACCATCAGTTCGCTTCTCGGCTCCATAGGACGTAGCGACTTATCCTCGATATCAAATAGTATGTCTCTGTGGTCACTCAGGTTTTCCGTCACAAGTACTTCCCATCCTGATATGCGTCTTGCTACTCCCTGTGTAGAGCACGTGACGTCTATGAAAGACTTCACATTTCCTCTAGCGAAGGTAGGTATCCTGCCAGTATTGTGTACCACCATATTTAATTCCGAGAGCCATTTTGTGAAACTCTCCTCTTCTGTCCGTAGTCGGAGAGCCCCACTGCGGGGATTTCACGTTTAGGTCACCCGCCACAATGCTTTCGCCTGACGTATTCCTTCATTTGCTCATGATATCGTCGATTTCCTGCTTGAATGTTTCTAGCGGGATATTCGGAGAACTATAACAACAGCAGATCCTATAGCCTTTGAAGTGTATGGTTACAACCCCCTCCCCGATTTCCAATTTAGACACTTTTGTTTGCCTATTTCTAATGTATAGGGCCACGTCCTTCCTGTGGTCGGTAATGCAGCCTTTTCCTTCTATTATTTTCTTGTTGGGTTCTGTGACAATTAGAAGGTCTACATTTTTCTCTGTAGCCGTGGCAAAAGCGATGTCGTGTGCCACCCTTCTTCTGTTCAAATTGCATTGCAGTACCCTAAGGCCTTTTTTGTGGCGTGCCGGCTCGTCTCTTCTAGGGTTGGGCTGCATTTTGTGAGGGTATTTACGTTCTTGGGGTCCTCCTTCCCCTTCCTTTTAGCCTTTCTTGATCTACTAGTTTTTTGTAGATTGGGCATTTCATGCTGTCTACTCTGTGGCCTTCTTTTTTACAGCTTGGACAAAATGCTTTGTCGTTGCATTCTCTTGCCTTATGTCCTGTCTTTCCACAGTTTAGACATCTTTCTTCCCTATCCGGGCCTTGACAGTTTCGCGCCACGTGTCCATATTCTTGGCACTTGTGACACTTAGCGGGCGTAACCCGTTCTATCATTCGGCAGCTAATCCAACCTATTTTTATTCTTCCGGTCTTAATTAGATTTTGTGCTGCACTTTCCGCTACCAGGGCCTATCACCGACGCCAAGAGACGAGCTACCCCCAACCTGGAAATTTTGCCGAACCTCTTCCCTTAAGAAGAGTAGGGATCTTTTACTTGCCTAACATTTAATAGACAAGGGACCGCCTGCTTTACATCCCCTCCGAAGGATGGTATATCCACTACGTAATCCTCGTCTGAAATTACGTAACTTCCGAGTATACACTGATATACAAGCCTCTAGAAGGTGGGACTAGAACGCTGTATTTCCCAAGATGGGAGCCCATCCAAGTACTAACCGCGCTCGACGTTGCTTCAACGGAATATCGAGTGATATTCACATTGAAGTCGCCTCTACGCTCGCCCCCTAAAGTACGCTATTTCAATCATTTAGCGTTATCTACAAAAATTAGGCTGCGTGCTTCATCTAATATATGTTTTTTAGTGCCAAAGTGGTTTTTCACTTTAAATATTATATAAATAATTGAAAATTATCGAGTAAAATTTTTTTGTAAGAAACTCGACAAAAAAAAAACTACTTTAAAATGTTAAAAAACGGACAAAAGGAAAATCTCATATAAATCTGCTTTAGGCCTGCCGAAAATACTTTTTCAATATATTCCAAAACATATCTAAACCAAAATTTACTATAATTACTTGCAAGCGAGCAGAAACTAGAGTGCCAAAATTAAAGTTTTCAGGGTGTATTTCACAATTTTACTAATAAAAGTACCAAAAATATATCATTAAAATTGTAAATAACTAATGAAGTTACTTAAATAATATTATTTTTCCTGGAAAATTATATTAAATATAGGAAATATGTATGTGGAAAAAATGTATGCATAAATCTTAAAGTTGTCAGTGATTCTGCTGAATGTCAAATTGCGTTGACTTCTCGATTTAATAATGTTATTACAATAGATGAAGAACAAAAACAAGCTTTACTGTTAACACAAAGTGCAGAAACAAAGAAATGTACAAAAACAAAAAAAATATATACCTAATAAATTAAAAAATTATTATTAATAATAATTATTTACAATGGTGAATAACTTAAACAAATTCGCCTATCCTTAAAAACCCGGACCTCAAAAAACAATAGTATCTATATTTAATATAATTTTCCAAGAAAAAAAATATTATTTAAGTTATTAGTTATTTACAATTTTAATGATATATTTTTGGTGCTTTTATTAGTAAAATTGTGAAATACACCCTGAAAACTTTAATTTTCGCACTCTAGTTTCTGCTCGCTTGCAAGTAATTATAGTAAATTTTGGTTTAGATATGTTTTGGAACATATTGAAAAGTATTTTCGGCAGGCCTAAAGCAGATTTATTTGAGATTTTCCTTTTGTTCATTTTTTAGCATTTTAAAGTAGATTTTTTTATCGGGTTTCTTACAAAAAAATTTTACTCGATAATTTTCAATATTTAAAGTGAAAAACCACTTTGGCACTAAAAAACATATATTAGATGAAGCCCGCAGCCTAATTTTTGTAGATAACTCAAAATGATTGAAATAGCGTACTTTAAAGCGTGGTAGCACATTTTAAAATTCATTTTTTTTTTAATCAAAAGAGCATTTTTTCTTTTACATAAAAAAGAACATTTTTACAGGTTGAGACATAAAATATGACAAGATTTTTTTTTTGGGGGGGGGGGTTGGTCTAGTGTATATACAGAATTGGAGTTTAAAGGAGCCATTTTCTAAAGTTTTTTTTTTATTGGGAAGACAAAGTTTATAAGAAGAAAAGTAAAAATAAAATCGGTCGAACTTTTTCACTTGTTATTTTTAGGCCCATTTCTGTGGCCTTCGCCTAAAGTTTTATTTTTTTCTACGCTACTTTTATGGAAACAAAAAATTGCATAAGTTAAAAAAATGTTCTAAAACACTGTTAGAAAGTATCACAATATATAAACTACATGTAAAAAAGTCATAAATTTGGAAATTTTTCCACTCGTTTGTAACTTTTTTTAGCTGTATTTCGAACACTCGACGTGGCTTATAAGAACTTTTGATCAGAATTTGGCCGAAATTTTATTTCCATAAGAAAACAGCGAAGTTCATTTTTCTCACTTAACTTTTTTGATAGCCAAAATTTTGTAAAAACTTTCCCCACACTCTCATTTTGTCATATGTCCGAAAATACTGTGATGTTTTTTAGTACACCTTTGATAAAAAAGCTGTTTTTTTAAAAGTTTTTTTTATATATTTTTATTTTATACTAAAAAGTTGTTTGTTCTAAGGGTTGCATCTATATTTTTCAAAATACAACTAGAAGAAAAATAGCCTGTGTAGGTCATGCGTTATAAAAATGAAGGAGATTTCATTAAATGGAACTCTCTGTATGTTTAACATTTTTTTTTTTTAATTTTCCCTGATTTCAAATAATATTGATGCATATTTAATAACCGACCAAATTATGTACGTCATTTTATGTCAAAAAATCTTATATATTTGAAATCCGGGAAAAAAGATCTAAAAGAAAATGTAAAAATATACAGGGTGCTCCATTTAATAAAATCACCTTCACGTTTATAGCTCGTGACCATGCAGTCTGTTTTATTTATATATTTTAAAAAATATAGATGTAGCCCTGTAATATTAGTACTAAGCTTTTTTTGGAACTTAAAACAAGGGAGTTAAAGTAAAGGCCCAAATTATAATGAGTAACCCTGTACAGTTCTTTTCTTCAAACTTCGGTGTAAAATTACTCAGGCTTGCTTTACAGCCTACTAGTTCGTGATCCGTAAATACATATTAGTCCAGTCAACAGGGGGTGCTAATGAATGGATTTCGATAAAACCTTGTGCAATTTGTTTGTAATGACGTCAATGAAAAAGTTGAAAAAAAAAAAGATTAGAGTAGGAAATGTAGAAAACACCTCTTTTATTACGGTTCAGTAATTTGTAAAATTAGGTTAAAATGGGAAGAAAACGATATATTTACCTTTTTTTGGCCCAAAATAAGATGTTTTTACTCTTGTGAATTTTTTCGAAAAATGCATATCTTTCGAAATATGGCCACTCGAAAATTCCTAAAAGTGGGGGAGGGGGAATCTAAAAGTTGAAAAAAAAATCTGAAAAAAATGAGGTGAATGTATTATCGAAATACAAGGCTTTTCTATTTGCAACGTTTCCGTAAAGTGCGGTTTAAGCGAGTTTTTCAGGAAAAACATGAAAAACTACCCTTTCTTTGAAATTCTAGCGCTTTAAAAATGCGTAATTTAAAAATTTGACGTATACATTGAGGCCTTCTAAACATTTTTTGTCTCTTGAAACTTTTTTGTAAATTGCTAATTTTCCGAGTTGCAGGCAGTTTTCCACGATAAATATTGTACTACATTTTTTGCACATTAAAAAATACATGAAAATTCGAAAAATGAGCATGGTTTATATGCATTACTATAAAAAAAAAAATGAAACCTATACAGTTATACCATTTTTAAAAGGTTCAATATAATTTTTAAATTGAAAATGTGAAAAAGTTTCCTGGAAATTTTTTTTTCACAATTTTAATGTGCAAAAAATATAGTACATTATTTATCGTGAAAAACTGACTGTAACTCGGAAAATTAGAAAGTTACTAAAAAATTCCAAGAGACAAAACATAATGCATACGTCTTTCAAATTTTTAAATTACATATTTTTAAAGCGCTAGAATTTCGAAGAAGTTTTTCATGTTTTTCCGGAAGAACTCAGTGAAAACGCACTTTACAGAAACGTTGCAAATAAAAAAGTATTGTATTTCGATGATACATTCACCTGAATTTTTTCAGATTTTTTTTTCAAATTTTATATTTCCCCTCCCCCTCTTTTAGGAATTTTCGAGTGGCCATATCTCGCAAAATATAAATTTTTCAAGAAAATTCACAAAAGTAAAAACATTTATTTTGAACCAAAGGGCCAAAAAAGGGTAAATATATTGTTTTTTTTTTTCATTTTTGACCTAATTCTACAAGTTACGGAACCCGTGATAAAAGAGGTGTTTCTACCCTTTCCGATCATTTCCTAATCTAATCTTTTTTCAGCTTTTTTATTAACGTCATTACAAACACATTGCACAAGGTTTCATCAAAATCCATTCATTAGCACTCAAATTAGAGATTCTGGTCAATTTAGCGCTCCGTTGACTGGACTATATCTATTGTGCAATAACTTAAACCTTGTAGAATACAAAGACAATTAAAAAATACATGGGAATTGGTATCAACTGACCACCAGAAATTACTAAAAATATATGATTTTTGGGATGTTCTAGTATCCTTGGCATGAATATTTTTGGTTGCAAGTTTTGCAACGACGAAACAAAATATACGTCCGAAGGGATATGTAGATCTGATCTCGACGAGGACAAAGATAGAAAAAATTTCGATTCGCTTTTATGGTCACTAGTTACCGTTTTTCAGGTACATATCAAGTTTTATATGAAACCAAAATACGACATTTAATACTGGATTTAGTAAATATTATAAAATAAACGCTAGTAAATGTTACGAAAATGCATATGCATTAAATTGGAGAAAATAATGCGAACCTGCAATATCCGAATTATGATTAAATCAGTTTTTATATTAAAAGTTATCAAGGAGGTGTGTTTCCCACACTGTATATAAATATTTTAACGGTGATGATGAAAGTTTTTACTATCATTCTTTTCAGAACTTTTTCTCATTTTGTATTTTTGAGGATAACAAAATCAATGAAAATCATTTTTTCAGTATATTACATGCTAGTGTTAATTACACGTAGAAGTTTTTGAAGCGCCTTCAACAAATAAGAAGCAAAATGGTCTGTAAACAGTGTGAAATAAAATGTCGCATGATTTTACAACTATGTATCACATAGTTGTAATCACCCTGTATATTACAAAATATTTTTAAACTGAATACTTTTGTGCTTTTTACCATCCCGTTTTTGGGATTGTTCGATATCTGTTATAAAAGAGGCAGGATGTTTGGACGACGCGAAGCTGAGATACTCTGTATAGTTGATTAACGTCATAATTAATTATTAGTGTAGTAACTCGTTAATAAATATCTGTTAATTTTGACTAATAAGAAAGTCTTATTAATTTTCTAAGACTATACAAGCTTTCAAAATCTAATAAATGTAGTAACTTCAGTAAACTTTTACTTTTATTAATGTTTATTTTATTATTTATTTCATAGTTTTTTTTTTTGCAAATTTAGTAATTTTAGTAAATCCAAAACCCAATCCGAGAGATTCTTAAGCAAATGCAGAAGGTCTTTATGACTTTGGTCAGCCCTCCTTAACAAGTCATGGCTTTAACGGGACATTTTACCGTTCTGGTGGAGTCGCTGGGAAAGTACTTAATATTTCACCCTTTTTTAATTTTACTAATTTGGTAATTCTAAAACATACATTGGGTGATTCTTAGCCGCTTGCAAAGAGTTTCACTGAAACAAACATACCTATAAACCTTTTTTTAGGCCTGTTAAAAAAATTGGTAGAAGTAAAAAGAAATATAGTTGTTTATCATTTTTATAACCTTGGTTTGAACACTAGAATTAGTACAGTAACTAGAGGTTTTAACTTCGCAATAATGTCATATTGAACGGATTTCGTTCATTTTTGGCAGTATAATAGAAAATGCTTCACAGAAAAGTTTCAAATTTTAAGAAGAAAAGGTTCTATGCAATTTTTCACATACATTGAGTTTTTAACTTATAACGACTTCAAAATTGCGGTTTTAGCTTTAAAAAAAAGGTATTTCCAAACGGCTTTCGTCAAGTATCTCGAAAAGTATTACTTTATCGAAAAAAGTTAAAGACCAATTACAGAAACTACAAACTGGGGATTAATTATATTTTTTGTTTATTGATGTAGGATTAATAATTTCGGAGATATTTAAGTTTATATTTGGTATCCAAGTGTTTCGAAATTACCTTTGAAGTTTAAAATGCATTTTTTTCTAAAGCTCGTGCTTTAAATGAGCAAAAAAATTTGAGCATCTAGGTAATGCTACATCTTAACGAAAAACTGTATTTGAGATAATGTTTTTAAATTACTGGCCAATTAGAGTAACAAAATGGCGACCTTTTTATATAAAAAAATATAAATACGCACATTTTTCCATCATAACTTCTTTATTTCTTATGCTACAGGAACGAGTAAAAAGTAATTTGAAAGCGCAATTAATTGTCTTTAATATCATTTCTTAGCATGCGTGACGTAGGTGTCACCATTTCTGAAATATTTAACATTTAAACTGCATTTTTCGTCTTAGAAACGTTCGGACGCCATTTGTAAACTTCCATATCTCCGAAACTATTAAATCTATGTAAATAAATAAACAAGCGAAATTCATTATCAGTTTATGAGCTTTATTTTTGGTCTCTACCCATTTTTCAATAAAACTAATATTTATTGAGATATTTGGAAGAGGAAAAAAAATTTCGTTTTATCGAAAATACCTCCGATTAAAGAACTTATATCTAGATACATAATGGCTACCTTTTCTTCATATACCTTATTTGCTCCCAACATAGTCACATTATATGTCCATTAAAATGGATAGATGAACATCACATCCCATAGGCAACAGAGGCGGGTATGTGTAGAAGGAAAAATGTACAATATTGTACCTAATTTATGTGATAATTATTGGTTAACTTCTAGGAATATTAACGCAGATTGAAAAAATACAATAGGTAAAGATGTTTTATTCGAGGGAAATATGCATTGGAAGGATATTATTTATAATATTATTATTAAAACTATAAACTGAACCTCATCATGTTACGACTATGACCTACTTACTTATGAAACGTTCGATTTCTGCAAATGGCACAGCACTGTTGCATGTTGCACTAAATTGTCACTAAACTGTCTAAATATGAACAGAGAATATTATTTAGGTATTAGGCAAATCACAACTTAAAATAAAAATACTTCTTCACCACATTTCGATCGAAAAACACTTAAGTTATTAACATTAATGACGTATACTGTCAAAACTGTCAAACAGATTATGATAATCGAACTGAAGCCGACCGTGTACGAGTGGTCGCGAATACGCCGATGGGCCAAACAGCAACTTATGGGAAGAAGTGCCTTAGATTGGGAGTCTTTCGAGAACATAAAATTCATGCCATTATGTATCTAGATATAAGTTCTTTAATCGGAGGAAAATACCTTTAAAGTTAAATTGTATTTTTTTCTATAGCAAGTGCTGTATACAAACCAAAAAATTTGAGCATCTACGTCATGCTATATATTAATGAGAAACAATGTTTGAAATTCCTTTTTTTAATTACTGGCTAATTACAGTAACAAAATGGCGACATTGTTAATAAAAAAATGTGTAGACGCACATTGCTTCGGTCATAACATCTTTGTTTTTTATGCTACAGAAACAAATAAAAAAGCCAGTTGAAAGCTTAATTAATAACCTATTCTTCTACCTATTAGCATCCTTGGCGTAGGTGTCACAGTCTCTGAGATATTTAACTCTTACTCTATATAATTATCTTATGAACACTTGGATGCCAAATGTAAACTTAAATATCTTCAAAATTATTAATCCTACATCAATAAACAAAAAATATAATTAATTCCCAGTTTGTGCTTTCTGTAATTAGTCTGTAACATTTTTTCGATAAAGTAAAACTTTTCGAGATACTTGACTAAAGCCGTTTGGAAATACTTTTTTTTTAAGCTAAAATCGCAATTTTGAAGTCGTTATAACTTAAAAACTATCAATTTATGTGAAAAATTGCATAGAACCTTTTCTTCTTAAAATTTGATTCTACTTCAGCTCCAATAAATATATATTTAAGTACCACCCCCTGAGAAGGGGTGGCATCCACCCCCTATAAATTAGCAAGCCCCCGCACAATATAGAAACTTTTCTGTGAAGCATTTTCTATTATACTGCCAAAAATGAACGAAATCCGTTCAATATGACATTATTCCGAAGTTTTGCATATTTTTTACCTCTCGGTACTGTACTAAATTGACAGGGAAAAATATTGAACATCGCGACATATTTTTGCATATGGCAACCATGCCTAAGTATATAATTTCAGATATTGGCTATAACACTCTGTATATACATTAAAATAAATACCTCTGAAATTCGTCTGCTGTTTTTACAGTGATATAAGCAATTCTAGACTACTCGATTCAGAAACGTTTTTCTGGAGAAAATAATTTATCAACATGAGTTATATTTCTTGAAGCGATTCCGTAGCCACTTCATCATCATCAATTCGAAGGACATTGTTTTCGGCATAAAGTGATAAGGGTCGGCTCATCATCGCTGCTATTACCTAAAGCATTTTTTAACATCTCGTTAGTTTCTCTGACCCTTATATCGCTATCCAGTCTGCTTCAATATCCGCGCAATCGAGCTTAAAATGGTAAGGGGGTAACTATTAGCTAGCTACTTGTAGGCATGATTTAGCTAATTTGAATCATTTATACTTTAAGTATAAAATTTAAAAAAGATTCCCGATTCGATCCGTATGTGTTCAATTACTACTCTGGATTGGCTTAAGCTATTTCTATGATTTTTTTGTAAATTATAGATTGTGACTCGGTGGTAGTCCTGTTATAATTTCACCAAGCTAATGTCTAGTGAAAAGTGAGCAAAAATTGGAGTGTTTAATCACAAATCTTATGGGAAATTGGCTTACGGTGAAATTGTCCCGAATTTTGTTGTACTAATCCAGTAGATCAAAAGTCTTAATGGGTCCCAAAAACACACCCTTCTACCTTTTTTGCCCTCTATTAGAGTTAAAAGCGCTCGTATACATTTAACAACTACATTTCTCTAAAAAAATATTTGTATCTTTCAGCGCAGTAAAAAACATCAGTCGTAGGATCTGATTTACATTTAGACCCTTCCACCCTTTTCGGGGAGGGCTGCACAGCGGTATCTTTGTTCCAAAAAAATATGAAACTGCTCAGTTGAACACAGAACCTTAAAAGACGGTGCAAACATCACTTTGAAGTACCCCCTAACGCTTTTTCACCCCTCACGGGGGATGAAAATGGCTTTCACCTCTGCGCGGCGGTATCTTTCTGGCCAAAAAATTTATGGAACCACTCAGATGAGTACTACATCTCAAAAAAAGGTGTAGGAATTACTCCGCCCCTAACCATTTTCCGCCCTCGTGGGGGTAAAAGTATACCACTGTGCAGCAGTGAAAGTGATTTTCAGCCCTCGGAGGGGTTGGAAAATGGTTAGAGATTGGCTCAGAGCCATTGCTGTACCTCTTTTGAGATGTGTTGTGCTATCGCTGTACAGGCAATTTATTGAGAATCACCAGGGGTGGAAAAGCGTTAGGGGGTACTTCAAAGTGATTTTTGCACCGTCCTTTAAGGTTCTGTGCTCAACTGAGCAGTTTCATATTTATTTGGAACAAAGATACCGCTGCGCAGCCGTGAAAGCGATTTTTACCCCCCGGAAGGGGTGGAAAAGCGTTAGGAGGTACTTCATAGTGATTTTTGCACCGACTTTTAAGCTTCTGTGTTTAATTGAGCAGTTTCATATTTTTTTGGAACAAAGCTAGCGCTGTGCAGCCGTGAAAGCGATTTTCACCCCCCGGAAGGGGTGGAAGGGTCTAAATATAAGTAAGATCCTACGACTGAGTTTTTTTCGCGCTGAAAGATATTTTTTTAGAGAAATGTAGTTGTTAAATGTTACGAGGGCAAAAAAAGGTAGAAGGGTGTGTTTTTGGAACTCGTGCCCATTGAGACTTTTGATCTACTGGATTAATAGAACAACATATCAAAATTTGGGCCAATTTCACCGTAAGCCAATTTCCCGCTTACGGTGAGGAGTCCTTTAGCGAATGTGTTAACGATAATAAAAGACGACTTATAATAGTAACATTTTTTATAAACTTTTCTCCTTCTTTGACCCGTTCTCGTGCACCACTGGACATAGGTTTCCTCCATTTTCTCCACCGCTGTCTGTTCTGAGCACTTAAAATCCAATTCCTGCCGGCTTGTCTCTGTATGTCGTCCCTCCATCTTGTTTCCCTGGGTCGCCATTGCATTATTGTTTTCGACCACTTGATACCATCCCTGGAGACATATCCTGCCCAGCGCCATTTATTGTTGCGATCCGTTCTATGACATCGACTACTTTTGTTCTTCCTTTGATAATCTCGTTTCTAAATCGGTCCCTCAAGCTGATTCCCAATATTGCTAGTTCTATTGCCGTTGGCAAGTCCGGAAACGGTGTACCCCGTTCTGTGTTAGGGATACAGTCTCGAGGCCGTAGGTCATGACGAGTAGTATGAAAGTGTCAAACACGTTTCTCCTCAGGTTAATGGGGATGCAAGTTTTCCAGAAGCCACCCACGTAAGGCCAACTCGCCAGGTGATTTCTTCTATCTGGTTGCCATTGTCAAGTACCAAGCGTTTGATTGTCGAGTATGACCTGGATGTTATCAGGACTCATAACCTTGGTTTTCACGAGATTCATTCTCAAGTCCATGGCCTCAAAGCTTCCTTGAACTCTAATCATGACTCCAAGCTCGTCGGCATCGGAATTCTTCAGGACGATATCGTCAGCGAAGCGCAGGTGACTCAAGAACTTCCGAGCAATATTGACACCCTTGCGCTCCCTCATTAGATTTTTAACAACGTCTTGTAACGCCAGAGTAAACAGCTTCGCCTTAGCTGACTCCTCTCTTGATGGGAATTCTTCCAGTAAGTCTCTTCTTGACTTTAACGTGGAGAGTGGCATGTTTGCAGATGTCTTTGATGTGATTCGAGAATCTCGAGTTGATCCTCACAACGTCCATCATGCAAAACTGCCCATATTTCGACAGATCCAAATGCTTTCTGGTAATCTACGAACAACAGGTGGACTGGATTTCTCAATAAGCGTACATACTATCTAAATGTGGTCGATCGTACTGTACTCTTTACTTGCTTCACGGGTTGGTAAATCTCAAGCTTGTTAGTGAGATGGTTGGCGATTATTTTGGTAATGAGCTTGTATAATACAGAGAGGAGGCTAATCGGCAGGAAATTTTCATGTTCGTAGAGGATGGTGACTTCAACATTCCTCTATGCGCCTGGAATCCTCCCTTCTTCCAAGCACTTGTTAAGAAGAATGAATAGTGGCTTGTCCAGGGTTTCTCCTCGAGTCTTTAGCATCTGGTTTTCCCGGGAGTTGCGGTTCCTTATCTGAGTTAGTGCTGCTCTTACCTCCAACTAGTTAGTTTCGGGGATCTCCTCTGATTCGACGTTTTGGATCACTTGACCTCTACTCTCACGTAGATGGTCAAATTCTGACTCTAACAGGCCGTATAATTTCCGGTAGAAGTTCTCAATGACGACTGCTATTGTAAGGTGTTTCTACTCGGCGGCGGTCCCATTGTAGTTTTTTTCGTCAAGCTATGATCAATATACGGTGAGCGGGACTCTCAAAACTAAACAAAATACAAATTTCGTCGAAATGGTGTCAAAAGTTAAAAATTCAAAATTGCGAATTCAATATGCATGATATTTCAGAATTCTCTAATAAGGAATCTGACGTTAAACCTTGAAAATTCAAAACGACGGATATTTTCTTTTACTAGGTATATAGAAGCTAAATAGAAGACTCTATAAAGAGGGTGAAACAAAATTTTTGAACTAGCATTTATCAATTCATAAGACGTTTATGGAGATATAATTTCCTATAAGTCTTATTTTCTATCTCAGAAAGGCTTAATTGAAAATATATGAACAGATTTTATCATAATACGCAGACAACCCATTCATTTTATAAATTTACTAAATCCAGCTAACATGGCAACCTCCCAAAATTGTATACACTAATGTAGTCTATGAATTTAATTATATTGCCATTTTGCATAAGAAAATACATTAATATTTTAATAAACATAACTGTAAAGTAAAAAAATGGCAGTATTACAAGAATTTTATTAACATAAAAACTTAAGAAAAATTGTATTTTAATCTTGTCCCCATTTTGAAGGTAGGTAGCATTTTATTTTACATGACAAAATGTATTCGGAATACGATAAGACAGTAAAAAAATTTATTCTAAAATGGGAGAAACATTGTCTATGCAAAATATGTTTGTAGGTTATGTTAACCTTTCTTAATTTAATCGAAACAGAACTTTTGTCATGTAAATTTCATAAGTATTTTTCTACAATTTCCAGTTTACCCCTCTTATTATGCATGTTTTTTTCTAGTAAGTTTGAAAAGAATGTAATGCTTAGCCTTAGACGAATATTACCATAAACCATCGCTCAAAATTAAGTAGTATTTGTGCCATATAACCATACACATTTTAGAGTAGAGAAAACTTATTTTGCACTAAGTATCGAACCCCCATCAGAGGGTTTTACCATCATTTTCTTTACCAAAAAACACATATTGCTCAGTGTCAAGACACAAGCTTGTTTGTAAATAAGCAACTACAATCATTGTGTTCTTGTAGTAGTATATTGGGTTCGTTTTAGATGTGTGTGTGGGCGATATGGGGTTCCAAAAAATTTCAACTGATATTGAGACCATTAAGTGCAGTTGAATTGATTTTTTTAGGCGACAACATTCCACCTGAAATTTTATTGTTGATTCTTATACATTATGACCTAGTGGTAGTGATTACGAAGAAAATATCTGCACACAAAAATTTCTTGTGCGACAAAAGTTATATGCACTTTTTGACGCGTTTTCACGGATTTTCAATTCATCTGCTTAATATATCTTGTACTAGTAATCCGAAGGGAATTTTTAAAAATCTTAAAAAATATAGGCTGTCCGATACGTATTGGTCAATCCGCCATCTTGGGAAAAAATAGAGAACACCAAAAAGAGCCGAATAAATCAAAATCGAATATCTTTTCTATAAGGAGAATTTCACCAAAGTTAGCAAAAATAAAACTAATTTATGGTCAAATATAATGCACCAATCCCGGACACCGTATGTCAAATAGAACGGTCAAAGATGGCGGACGAAATAACATTTTTAATTCTTCGTCAATTATCAAGAAGGCATTGTACGTCACTTTTTTTTCGATTGTACGTTATTTTATGTACTTTTAGGGGATAGAGTTCATTTTTTTTAAGTTTCAAAAAAGTGCATTTTTACAATTTTCAAAAAGGGATTTCCTTTGATCCTTTTTTCACCCAATTTTCATCGAAACGAAATATACTATAAAAAGTCTCGTATAACAAAAATTTAATACAAAATGAAACTTCATTAATTTGAAAAGGAAATTTATTAAGCATGCGCATGGTAATAATAATAATATATGATATATTATCAATAACCAGAACCAAGCAGTCAAGACTAAAGTAGTATTATTTTTATAGGTATGCCGATGAACGGAATAGCACTAAGAACATCGAGCACATTCGACGTTTACAAAAAAATGTTTGCTTAGATATTTCAATCACAACTGACATTATGAAATCATCGGTTAGTCAAAAAAAAAAAAAATTCTTAGCTTATAGTAAAAATAAGGATAGCTTTATAAAATTATTGCGCAAAGAGTTAATAGATAATGACTTTAATGTGAAAATATGCGGAGAAGACGCCGATACTACAATCTTTAAAACAGCTATTGATTTGAAAGACAATCAAGTTATAACAGTTGGTGAAAATATTGACCTTTTGGTTATAATGACTCAACTAACATGGAATCATCATAAAAAAAATTATTTTTACAAACCTAATATTAATAAAATCATTGACAAACATTATGATGAAATAAAATTGTCTGCAATTCAACTTACTGAAGAGGTAATAGAAAAACACTGTTTAAGAGTTTATTTCCAAGTCCAAAAATGGTTTGGCTCTGAGAAAGATCCTTTACAATTCGGGTGGTTTAAAACTCAGAATGGCTAAATGCCTGATGTTATGAGTGAAAGTAATGCTTTTCCTAAAAATTTACTAAGTGATATTTCTTGTAAATGTAAGAAAGGCTGTAAAAATAGTGTAGCTGTAGAAAACAATATACAGTGTGTCCCAGGATAGATATAACAAGAGGTGTAATGGACCAAAAATTTTGGAATCGTATTTGGGGATTGAGTCCTGCTTATTGTAAAACTAAATTATACCAAAAATGACTTGATTTGGTGTTCTACAGGGTGTTTTATAAGCAAAGTTGTAAAAACCACCACTAATAAAGTACCTTTATTTTTCAAAATATGAAAAAATTCCACTAAGAAAAGTTATTTAGAATGCAATTTTATACCTCTATACCAAATTTCAGGAATATAAAATTATTTTTTTGAAACTTCCCATTTTTTGCGAATTAAGAGTTGAATTCATATTTAAAGTTGTGTAGGAGCAAATGTTAATCATCTCAAAAAGTAGGCTATTGGTAAATAAAAAATTGAATATACGAGATGTAAGAAGGTATAATGTTAATTCAACTAATTGTAAAACAAGAAACAATTACTAACAGAAGTTTAATGAGATTTAAAAATTATAACAAGTAATAAATGTCAAAAACATAACAGATTCACAAACAAATTAATTATGGACCAATACAAAACAATGTTTACAATTTTTTTATTATTCGACGTAGCTACCACCCACATCCACACACATTTCGATCCTTCGCCTGAAGTCCTTATAACTGTTTCGAATATGATCTAACGGTATGGAGTTTACGGCATTTGTAATTCTCTGCTTCAATACTGCTGCATCGTTTGTAAACCAACGGCTTGAAGCGACCCCATAAAAAGAAATCCAATATTGATAGGTCTGAGGATCTCGCCGGCCACTTGATCGGTCCATTCCTGGCAATCCAATTTTCTCCAAAATTTAAATTCAACCACCGATTAACCATTTCTGTGGAGTGGCCAGGGCAACCATCATGTTGAAAATGAACTAAAGGCATATCTCTTAAAATATTTAAATGTTCTTCAGAAAATCTTTCAAGAAGCTGTAAATAAGTGTGCTGGTTTAACATTCCCTCAATGAAATAAGGTCCAAGAACTCCAACGTGATAAGAAACGGCACACCACACATTCACTTTTTTATAATATTGTCTTCTACAATGAATTCTAAAATTTGGATTTTCAGAAGCCCAAAACCGACAATTCTGAGATGAAACAACACCATTGGTTGTGAATGTGGATTCATCTGAGAAAATTATGAAATGATGAAAAATCTCTCTTCCATGATTTTTTCTCCAATGGTCAAACAAAAATCCAAGCTACGGCCGTCATCTCCCTCTTCAAGCGTATGTTTATAATTTGCTTTATATGCCCTAATTTTCTTTGCCTTGTAAATTCTTTGGAGTTCAGACTTGCTAATATTAATAAGAGCTGATCTCTCTCTTAGTGGCATCCTAGGATTTTCTATAACAGAGGCATGAGCTATAATAGCCCCAACATTGTCTTCATCATATGCTTTTATTTTTCTTTTCATGTTAAGAACACTACCAGTAGCCAGAAACTTTTTAATTATTCTCATAGCCTGAGTACGTGACAAAGCAGTGTTTAGAAATTTCAAATTAAATTGGCTTACCACTTCTCTTAGCGAGTTTTCACCGCCAATTCCATAGCATTGCACAATATAAATTTTTTCACGCACTGTGAGTACCATTTTCACTTAATTTTTTATGCTTGGTTCGTAAATTTGAAACAGAAATTAAGGATAATATTGACTACGTTTGACAGATATGTCAATAATAAATGATAAATGTGTATCCACTGCTTTTCTCATAGCCTACTTTTAGCTTCTACATAACTTTAAATATTAATTCACAAAAAATAATTTCTATGCAGTTTTAATTGAATGGTTCAAAATAAAATACTAATTTATTGAAAAAAATGGGAAGTTTCAAAAAAATAATTTTATATTCCTGAACTTTGGTATGGAGATATAAAATTGCATTCTAAATAACTTTTCTTAGTGGAATTTTTTCATATTTTGAAAAATAAAAATACTTTATTAGTGGTGATTTTTACAACTTTGCTTATAAACACCCTGTAGAACACCAAATCAAGTCATTTTTGGTATACTTTAGTTTTACAACAAGCAGGACTCAATCCCCAAATACCATTCCAAAATTCCAAAATTGTTGGTCCATTACACCTCTTGTTACATCTATCCTGGGACACACTGTATAATGTTCTATTCTATGTGTCTATTGTAAAGGAAATAATCGTGCCAATGCTTCTTCTACCTTTGATGAATCGGCTATCGATGAGGAATGCGGTGAAATTATGGTATATGACGGTAATGAAACTAATATAGTATATTTCATTTTGTTTCGATGAAAATAGGATTAAAAAAAGGAGTATTAAAGAAAATAAAGTTTTGAAAATTGTAAAAATGCACTTTTTTTGAAAATAAAAAAAAACGTACTTTTTTGACAATTAAAGAAAATGAACTTTATCCGGAGTCGAATAAATTTAAAATTTCTCAGTGACAACCTAATGAACCAACTTAAGGTAGGAAACCTTTTGTTTAAATTATTTCTGAATATTAAAAATTTTTGTGACTGGCCTAATTATCGCCCGGCACCGTTTTATATCATATCAACAAAAATTTGTTGGGCCCACACCAACAAAATAGATCTAATGCTAAGCATTGACTGACAATTTGTACTGCACTCTTTAAAATACCTTTGACACCCCTTGTATTTTATTGCTTGTTTTGGAGTGTTTATTAATGCTTTTTGTTGGATTTTTAAATGTGTTTATCAATATGTCACCCCTGCAAATATGTGTTGTGTCTTAACAGCAATGTTTATTGTTAACACTACATTCCTGTAGTTCTTAGAGGAATTAATCAAACACTTGGATCTTACGTTATTTGACTTAGTAGAAGTTAGTTTAGCTGATAAGGTCATCTAGAGTTAAAACGTTCAAATTTTTTACAGTAGATAGAGTAGTTAGACAAATATTTACTACGACACATTATCACACTTTCCTCAGTACAACATATTCGACTACTACTTATGAAATGTCACCAGACTGGGGTGTAGTAATAATGTCCCTTCTTCACAAAAAAAAACTATCCAGATTGTAAAAAAAATTACACTTCAAATTGGTCTTAAAAAAAATTGTGAAAATAAATAATATATTTTTGGAGTAATGATCCTGTATAGGTTATGCAGTTATAATTGAATTCTTTGCAAATTTGAATTACAGCTGCATAAAAATTCAAAATCCCCTGGTGGAACAAATGTTGGAACATGAAGTTAGTTTCTACAATTTGTATGAAATTTTGAAATATATTCTGGATCTTTGTCAATTTTATAGATCACTTTACAGTTACCTAATTCAAAGAAGTTGTTATTCGGTAATACATTAACTGGGGGGTTTATATTTTGTTCTGCCAATAGTGGAACTTATTTTATACACCTGTTTATACGCCTGTTTTTTGCCGTAATTTATTTGTAATTCATGAAATGTAATTATGAAATCAACATTTTTTTTTTAAATCTGCACTAAAGAACCTCATAATCGTCATTGGATATAAATAGTCATTAAATAATCTATTATTGTACGGTTTCTTGTAGTGGATGGAGGTGACAGATAAATGTCAACATAAATTTTCCATTGGTTATGAGATAATTACATTACAAAAAATTATTCAGATTTTACATTCAAGTAATTGAGACATTTCTTAATGTCACTTAAAATTATTTAGAAAATAGAGTTTATTAATCTTAATTCCAGTATTTCTGGATTTCAAAAAAAACTTAACATGCATCTTGGTACTAATAGTGGCTTCTGTGAGTCGGACAGACATGTCACTAATTTATAGCTTAAGGAGGCTATGTCTCCCCCCGTTTTCGAGGATGCTGAACACGATGGCGGCAATTTAACCTCTTTCCGAGTTAACCCCCCTCTCCCAAACGGCCAAGAACCACCCCCCAAAGGGGTTAACACGGATACGCCGTCTCATACCGACTAAACCTGCGTCACCCCCCGTTTTTGAGGATGCTGAACACGATGGTGATGCTGGATCTTCGCCCCGAAGCAAACCCGGTTTTATGAAGTGTACCGGGTAAGAGAAAATAAATAATATGTTCACATATCATTGAATACACACCGGATGATGATTCCAGGTTTCTTGATTGACTGTTCAACTGAAAAAAATAGGCGCATACTTCGTGCCTAGTTTTTGGGTGGGAAAATCTGGTATAGGGAATCACTGGTACAATTTCATTTATTTTATTATATTAAATAATGAACCTTTTTATTGACGCATACAATTACTTATTTTTTATATATACTTATTTACTATATATACTTATTTACTATATATACTTATTTACAATATATACAAGTTGAACTGTCAATCAAGAAACCTGAAATCATCATCCGGTGTGTATTCAATGATCTGTGAACATATTATTCATTTTCTCTTATCCGGTGCACTTCATAAAACCGTTTGAGGGGTTAGTTTGCTTCGGGGAGAAAATCCAGCATCACCATCGTGTTCAGCATCCTCGAAAACGGAGGTGACACAGGTCTAGTCGGTATGAGACGGCGTATCCGCGTTTCGGGGGTGATTTTTGGCCGTTTGGGAGTGGGGTTAACTCGGAAAGAGTTTAAACCACCGCCATCGTGTTCAGCATCCTCGAAAACGAGGGGTGACGCAGGTTTTGTCGGAATGAGACGGCGTATCCGCGTTAACCCCTTTCGGGGGTGGTTTTTGGCCGTTTGGGGAGTGAGATAAACTCGGAAAGAGTTTAAACCACCGCCATTGTGTTCAGCATCCTCGAAAACGGGGGGGAGACATAGTCTGCTTAAGCTATAAATTAGTGACACTTTTCGAGGTTTTTTCCGACTCACAGAAGCCACTATAAAGTTTCTTTTTATGACTTATATGGTTTATTTATAAATTACACATCGTGATAAAAAGTTTAACTTTAGTGCCTTGATACATAAATAACTACTACCGTAACTCCTCTATACATTTACTGCTCTGGAGTATATCAAATTAACACAGGGGACGCTTGTAAAGTACCTGCATTAAATGTCGGAAAAGGCTTTATATTAAACTAGGAAGCTCTGCATCAGCAAGGATGATCCATGATCTAAATATGCATGGTCTACTCATTCCTCTGAAACCCCTCATAAAGCGTGACGTCAGAGAAAGCTAACTTAGAGGGGATTTCAAACGCGTCATAGTCGTCACACGAATTCGCCCTTTGCCCGTCAGCATTTACAAACTCAAAGTAAAAGTGTGGATTGACTGCGCCAACATGTCCAATTTGTATGGACAGATCTATGTTTAGATCATGGGATGATGAGTCATCCACGGACTGGTTTTAGAACTTCTTGTGCCTCGTCAACGTGGAATAGATGACTCAAGTCGCCGATGCAGCTTCCATTAGCCCTACCAGATTAGTCCTAAGGCAGCAACTTGAAAATCAAATTGATAGCTCCATCTATCGTTAACTGCAAATACTACTCACTACTAGAAAATGGTAACTCCTATCCAAATATTGTATAGGAACAAAATTGTACAAAATTTTATGCACTTTGTTTTTTGTGCAGAAAGTTTTTATCCATTTTTTTTAGTTTTTGTGTTAAATAACAAAAACCATATTTGCAATTTTTTTTAACGGACGCCATTTTGAAAGTGCAGCCAATTTTTTTTGGGACATGTCTAAAATTGTTCCTTAGGCTTTAATCTTTATGAAAAACATTGTCCCCAAGGATCGGGGGGGTGCACGGACACTTAGGGTGGGCTCCCGTAGTAAACTGGATGAGAAAATTTCGTTAAATGTCCTTTTATTTGTAAAAGAGACTTATTTTTTTTGTTCATTTACATTTTGAAATAAAAACCGTTTTTTGACACACTCCTTTAGCGGACCTAGTTAAACAGAGAAAAATTGTATATGAACAACTCGCCTCAACTTTCATTACTACCTAACTACTGTTCATAGCCTTGAGATCGAAATCCTTCGATAATTTTGCCAAAAATGTGTAACAACTTCTCGCCAAACTTCACCTTGGGCTGTTACAGTGGGACAAATGTAAAATTTGCTCTCCAAAACCTTTTGAAATCCAGAACAGGGAACTCAAAGAACAGAAACAATGTATTAAACAATTATCTTAACTTTTCATAAACAAATTAGTCATTGTTAACTTTTTTTCATCAAAAAAAAGTTATTCTTTCATCTCTCTTCAATCAAAATAGTATCTATCGACAAAAAACTATTAAAACTTAACAAACATAGGTAGTTATATATAAATGGACAAATCGTGATGATCAAACTAGTTACTTTCTCAATTTTTTATCGAAACAAGTGGCAAAAGGGCACTAGATTTTTTTATTCGATACCTCTAACAGCGAAAAATCAGCCGGACATGAAGTAGGAACATTATTACTACTACCATTCAAATCTTCAAAAGCTTATTGAAACTAAATGTTGAGTTGATTAAGTATTAGTTGATGAGTTTATCCACAGTAGTGTATAGATTAATTAGATACTAATAATTATAATAACAGTAATAGCCCAATCATATTAGGAACAATGGTGGAAAATATTTCAACAGAGGTTAAATTCAGCAAATGAGTAACAAATATCTTCTTATCCAATATGCAGTAAATTTGCAATAGTCACGCTGATGTCATAAGAAGTTAATGAAACTCCACTTAGAGAGAGAGCTCCGCTCGATCTGTAATGGCCCATTTCCAGGATGTACGACAGTGAAAACGATACAAGAATTAATATTATTAGATTACATTCGTTTTACCAATTAACTCCTTATTTCTAATTTGAGTAGTTTGAAAATGAAGTTAAGTCGTTTAGTTAAGCAGAGCGTACCCCCTGAAAGGTTGAATAAGAGTTGCTATTGACATATACATTGTATAGTGCACCGTTTTCATTCCCCGAATTAGTAACCAGTTGTGACTTATCATTTTTTCATTTAACCCTCATTTCCAATTTGAAAAGTTTAAATATACATTGTACAGTGCAACATTTTGAGTCTCTAATATGTGTTTATATGATCTATGTAGGTTTATACAGTGAGGTCCATAAGTAACGGATAAATTCATTATCTACGTAATTTACAACTTATAAGTAAAATCCTGAAACACGTCAATTTTTAATTCTAAAATGACATTTTTTGAGCATAATTTTATACCTCCTCCTTCAACCCCCTTGGAGTTAAAATTTTCAAATGGAATGAGGGTGCGTGTGCTAGCTCATTTGAAAGGGTTTTTAATTCCCCATCCAGCAATATAAGGTTTTTTGAATTTTGTATATTCTTCATCAAGAAAATTAAATTTTAAAATGTATTTGTAATGTATACAATTCATTTTAAATGTATTGTTTTTTCTGATATGTAAAAAGAAACCTTTTCTTTCTCTGCTACATCTGTGCAAACTTATCATTCTAGTTATTTATCGCTGATTGTCAAGTTGATTATTATTTTAACAGTGAGTCTTTCGGATACCCAAAGAATTGAAATTTTAATATTATTAGGATGTGGTGATAAAACAAGAACGCAGAAACAGGTATGCGAAATCTTCAATACTAAGTATCCTGACCGTCGCATTTCTCAGTCTACGGTTAGTAGAATAGAAAAAAAATTTCGTGGATTTGGAAATGTCACATATATTCCTAAATCTGGTAGAAAACTCATTGTAGACGATGAAATGAAATTGGATATATTGTTAGATATTCAAGATAATCCACATAAACCTACAAGACAAGTTGCCGCCGATAATGATGTTATTAAATCGTCCACATTGCGTCTTCTAAAAAAAGAAAAATACCGCCCATATAAAATTCATTTGGTTCAAGAACTTAACGACGATGACCCTGCTCGCCGATTGGAATTTTGCGAAATCATGGCAAATAGATGCCAAGAAGATGAGTTATTTATAAAAAACATTCTTTTTTCTGATGAAGCAACATTTGTCTTAAATGGAGCAGCCAACAAACAGAACTGTAGATACTGGAGTACAGAAAATCCACATGGGATGATGGAGGCCAGTACTCAATATCCTCAGAAGGTGAACGTTTGGGCTGGAATTATAAATTCTAAAATTATTGGACGATATTTCTTTGAGAGCACATTAACTGGCGCACGTTATTTGGATTTTTTGCAAAATTTCTTAGTTCCAGAGTTAAGAAGACTTTTCCCAGATGATGACAACTCTAATGAAATTGATAGAAATAGCAGGACGGAACTACACCACATTTTGCATTGGAAGTAAGAGCCTATCTCAATCAAGTTTTTCCCAATAGGCGGATCGGTAGACGCGGTGAAATTGAGTGGCCCGCCCGTTCTCCCGATTTGACCCCGCCTGATTATTTTTTATGGGGTTATTTAAAATCGAAAGTCTACTTCAACAGACCAAATAATGGCGATGATTTAAAAGACAGAATAAGGCAAGAAATTAATCAAATCACCCCGGAAACGATACAAAATGTTTTACATGAATTTCAGCAACGCCTTTATCATTGTCAAGAAGCAATGGGCGCCCAGTATGAACATTTGATTTAAACTGCTTCATGTTCTTTTGTTTACTTAGTAACATTAAAATTGTAATATTTTTCAATAAAAAAATTTAGAAAAATTCAAAAACCTTATATTGCTGGATAGAGAATTAAAAACCCTTTCAAATGATCTATCTCGCGCACCCTCGTTCCATTTAAAAATTTTAAAGAGTATCTGTCATTCCAAGGGGGTTAAAGGGGGAGGTATAAAATTATGCTCAAAAAATGTCATGTTAGAATTAAAAATTGACGTTTTTTACAATTAATTATTTTTTATTTATTTGCTTTTATCATGTTTAGAGAATATTATTTAGGTATTATGCAAATCACAACTTACACACTTTTTTATTTATTATGAAAATACCTACTTTCTGTATATTGTTGCCCTTTTTCTTTTTTTTTCTTTAAAATGCTAAGTATCCAATCATGTAATTCAATACTTCGTCAGTATTAGCTAGAAGAGTAGTTGTTTTGATTGGTTCTCCAATAATGAGTGTTTTAAAGTATTTACCTAACTAGTATATTAGCGTGCCCAGATTAGGGCAACAATATACAGAAAGTAGGTATTTTCATAATAAATAAAAAAGTGTGTAAGTTGTGATTTGCATAATACCTAAATAATATTCTCTAAACATAAAAATTGACGTGTTTAAGAATTTTAGTTACAAATTGTAAATTACGTAGATAATGAATTTATCCGTTACTTATGGACCTCACTGTATAATGTGTCGTTGTATGGGCTGTTACAACCTTTACACGTCACGCCTGAAGGATATTCTGTCTGATTAAATTGTAAGAGTTAACAATTTATGATTTCGAAATGTCAAAGTAGGGATATTGAAATAGTTACAGATAGGCAAGGATCAGCCTACATAATACTATATATGTACTACATACTACTACAATTTACAGTTATATAAACTTTGAGAAACAAGCTCGAAAAAAACATGTATAGGCAAAATTTAAGAGCACAACTGGAAAATATTTCACGAAATAAAACATGACATATTATGTCAACGTGTTTTACAGCGATAAAACTGTACATAGAGTTTTATCGTGATAAAACTACATGATCGTACAGTCTTTTTACTAATAATGACATTTGATTGGCACAATGATCTCAAAAATGGCCTTTCATTAGTTAACCATATCAATGAATGAAATAATCACAAAATAAGAATATCTAGTTTTTCCTGTGCGTATAGTTTTTTGTCTCTCTTGTTCTATTGGCAGATTTTAGCGATTTAGAAAATAAACAAGGTTGGTAATTTCTTATACTTACTGCAACTTGTACATTTTACTGTTATCTAAGATCTCTTGCTAGTTGATTTTTTAGTAAAATGAAAAAACTTTGTGATAAACATGAAGTTGTTTGAAAGATAACGCTGACGGCAGTACAAGTCCAACCCAACCGTAGATTTTGTATGCTATTTAAGAAAATAATTGCAATACTTTGCAGAATTTCATCTCTGTTGGGTTGTATCCATTATTCAGTTACATTTGATCTAACATGATTGGTCTAAAAATAATAATAATAATAACAATAGTAGGCTTTAAACGTGAGGTATGTGTTTTGAAAAATATTTAAAACTCGTGTCTTATGTACACCAAATTCACATATTAAATGAACCTATTTTAGTTTAAAATGTTTTATTTATCAAAATAGTAAAAATGTGTTGATTATTTACTAATTAGTTGTTCATATTAATGAGGAATTGTCGCCAGGAAATTCGCGACCTCGTTAACTGAAAAAAAAAACACACAGAATCAAACTTACCATAATATGGAGATTTTAATAGCCTAGTCCCTATTTCAGATTAATCAAGTCTCGAGCAATTCAATGCTAATTTACAAAAAATAATTCGATGAATTAAAAATCCGCCTTCCACCGTACCGAAAAAACCCGCCTAGAATTTTGAAATCTAGGGCATCTAAATTCACATAGAAACCAAAGAAGGAACAGACACAAATTTTCTAGTGAACCAGTGATTTGAAATACTTTTTATGTCCAGTTATTTATAGGCGAACGATATTTGATATTTTCCATGGTTTATCTCATCCTGGTATAAAGGCTACTAGAATATTAGTTACTAGTAATTATTTCTGGCCTAAAATAAATACAGACTGCAACTTGTGGGCTAAAACATGCGTCAACTGTCAGACTGCTAAAGTTAATCGTCATATGAAAAGTCCAGTAGGTCGTTTTGAAGTACCTAAAGGTAGGTTCAATCACATTCATATAGGTTTAGTGGGACCATTACCCTCTTCCAAGGGTTGCTCTTACATTCTAACGGTGATCGAACGGTTTACCAGATGACCGGAGGCCTATCCTCTTTCCGATATCACGGCACGCACCGGTGCACGCACTTTATTTCAAAATTTTGTTTGTCGTTTCGGCGTACCATTATATATCACTACTGATCAGGGCGTCCAATTTGAATCAAAATTATTTAATGAATTTGCAAAATTTTTGAGGTTCCATAGAATACGTACCACCACTTACCATCCTCAAAGTAATGGTATGGTGGAACGATTCCATTAAAGCTGCGTTGATTGCTACGGCTAACACGGCACACTGGGTAGATGAACTTCCTGTTGTATTATTGGCTTTTAGAACTATCCCCAAAGATGCAATGCTCTTCAGCCGAACTCATGTTTGGTCAAACTTTGCGACTACCAAGCGAATTTTTTACTAAATCGTATAGTTGTCCTGATATTCCTTATTTTATTGACAAATTGCGCACTTATTTTAATAATTTAACTTTTATTTTTCCAGATTTTCACGTTAATTATAAATCATTTATCAGTTCTGACATTTTAACTTGTGATTTTGTTTTTGTTCGTAGAGAAAGTTTTAAACCTACTTTCTCTCCTTTGTACGAAGACCTATTTAAAGTTTTGTCTCGTACAAATAAATTAATTACTTTTAATAAAGGAACTGAAATCATAACTGTCAGTATTGACAGAGTTACACCTGCTTTTTTATTGGTTGACAAATGTTATGTCACATATAAAAGAAATCAATACTCTCATCTTCTTCTTTCTTTTTTTATACGCTTTCTTCAGAGTGTATTATTGCGAATTCTAACAAGAAAATGAAGTAAAAGAAATCAGTCATCATATCAACATTCTCCCCCTTCTTCTTTTTCTCTTTCGGAGTGTATTAATATTGCGAATTAAAATAAGAAAATTAAGTAAGACGTTAGGTACGTGTGGCAAGAATGGAGGCCTAACTTCAACGCTTGATATATTTTGAACATTTTCGTCCTTTTCCTGCTTAGGGTCCGCCTTTTGCCATAATAAACCTACGACTGACTAATTTACGCTACAAATATTTTACCCTGTTTTAAATATTCTTCCTAAGCATTTACCTCACGATTATTATAATAGGCACAATAAATTTGTCGACATGTAACTCGAATCATTTCACGAACATTTTTTATTAAACTTATTTTTTCGATACCCGCCACGTAAAGCTAGAACTAGGAAAATTTAGAAATAACCGATAACAGCTGGTGTGCTCACCCATCTAACACATGTTTTCACATACATTCCAACAGCATTCTGGGCATGTACCTGTTCGGTGGTAAGTTTTGCACCTATACTGACGAGAATGGGGTCACGAAAGACTGCGACTGCGAAATGATGAGCGACAAGCAGTGCCTGTGCGACCGAAAACATTTTAACAACATCCTCTGGGCCACGGTCACAGTATTCCAAGTGAGACAAATTTTTTCTAATTTTTTTCTGTCACCCTTCTCTGTTTTCCTCGGGTCGGGTCTACGGTTCCGCGCGGGCGTACTCGCCTCGAACGTAGACTCGGCCTTAAAACTTCTTTTTCGGAGCAGGAGAAAACCGGTTTTACTCGTGTTTTTTAGATCTTAACACAAGAGGACTGGAACATGGTGCTGTCGAATGGCATGGCGAAAACCTCGAACTGGGCCGCTTTGTACTTCGTAGCTCTAATGACCTTTGGAAATTACGTTCTCTTTAACTTGCTGGTCGCTATTTTGGTCGAGGGTTTCAGCTCTGAGAGGAATGAGAGGAGGGAGAGAGAGCAAAGGGAGTTGGCTAGGAGAAAAATGTCTTGTATTCTAGAGGCCAGTTTGAGGGGCAGCCCAGGCGATAGCAGCCAGTCTATGTCTAGTTCATCCGACAGCTATATACAGGTAGGCCGCCGGATATAGGCGTTGAAAACATTTTTATTGACATTCGCTTACATTTTTTAATATAATTTTAATAATAGTGGCCCCACTACAGACCCTTGAGGTACACTTTAAAATTTATAGTTACATTAACAATATATCTGCTCAGATTCGTTTATATTTGTTATTTTACAAATTTCAGGACAGAAAAAACTGTTGGAGATCTGCGGAGGAACTGAGAAAACCGAAAGATTTTAACGGGCAGAGGTCGCCTCTTGCTCTAAAAAACTGCGACTGCCGAGACAGATTTACGAAAAAAGACTGCTGTTACGTTGGCAAAGAGCCGAAATGCAACATACAGAAAGAATCTATGCTCAAGCAACCCGTAAGACAGGTAAAAATCCAAAATTATCTCTTCATATAACAATATATAGAGTTTCGCTTATAACTTGTTTGTTTATTGTGGGATTTTTTGTACGTTGACCTTGAGTTAAAGCTGAAATCTAGCTGTTTATGTTCATGTGTTCATTTTTTTTCCATAATTACTTAAACATATTACATACTAAAATCGCCATTTTTTAAAATGAACTGGCATTTATTTTCGTGACATTATATTATTTCATTGAATATTTCATATTTTATCAGAAAATATTTCGAAGCGTGTGATTCAGAAAACGATGTTTTTTTAATATAGTTCGTATGAATCACGGAAATAATTTACGAAAATGAAAATTTAATATACCTATTCGAGATATTAGGGCAATCGATGAGATTAAAAATTAACTTGTGCAAAAACAAAAGAGAACAAAGTTTCCTGCGGTCGTGTAAACTAAGAAAACCAAATATATTTAGCAACTGTCCATGTTCGAAGCCAACAGCGGGATATACATGATCAATTTTTGTATCAAACGAATTTTAGGTAGCGCCGTTGTATGTTCTCTATGCAGTTACAATATTTATAAATATTGTTTCTGTAAATAGATTTTTGCTCTTTTTATCCCACTCTGTACTAATAAATTTTCGCGCATCTGTTTTATAAACACTGGATTAGACGGGGGTAATATTATATAGTTAACCAGGTAGACACATAGTATGTATGTATATGTCAACTATGTAACCGGGCTCAACGTCTTGTCTAGCTGTCAAGCTTGAAGAGGGAATTTGGTTCTCCTCAAGTAATATTACAAGATCCTATACGTGAAACATCAATGGAAAGTATGAATTGAGGAACCGCATCAATTTCAGTAATTGTAACTTTATACCGTCCAAATCATATTTGTCACTACATTTATAATAGATCGGTTGAATTAGCTGTTTTTAGGGGGTTCACCCACTAGTTAATCCTACGTAAGTATTCAAGTAAAACAAATTCATCCTCAGTTTATAAGTTTTATTTCTGATATCTATAAATTTTTATTTATTAAGTTATTCACTAAGAAAAGAAAATATTACGTTTTTCGTAAATCCGTTTATAATTTAAAATGCATTTTTTTCTGAAGCAAGTGATGAAAAATTTTGAGCGTCTGGGTTATACTATATGTTAACGAAAAACAGTATATGAGAATTTGTTTTTTTTAATTACTGGCTACTTACATTAACAAAATGGCGACGACTTTATTAAAACAATGTGAAAACAAATATTATTTTTGTCATAACTTCTTTGTTCTTTATGCTACAGAGTTAATTAAAAAATCTGAAAGCCTAATTAATAGTGCCATAGTCTCAGAGATATTTAACATTTAAACTAAATACTTCGTCTTATAAACATTCGGACGCCATCTTTATACTTCCAGCCAGCATTTTTAAAATTCCCATTCCATTACTAGTATAAGAGATATTAAGCAGATAAGTTTAGAATCCGTGAAAGCGCGTAAAAAAGTGCATATAACTTTTGACGCACTTGGAATTTTTGGGTGCAAATATTTTTTTCGTAATCAGGGGGTCGTAATACATAAGAATCAGCAATAAAATTTCAGGTGGAATGTTGTCGCCAAAAAAAAAATTAAATTAAATCAATTCGACTGTACTGTAAAGGCTATCAGTTTACATGAAAATTTGCATAGAACATTTTCTTCTGAAAATCTGATTATCTTTCAGCTGTTTTTGTTTTTTTTTATGTGCCACCCCCTGAAAAGGGCTGACATCTACCCCCTATAAATTAGCAAGCCCTCACATAATATAGAAAATTTTACTTAATGTATTTACTATTAGGTTGCCAAAAAAATGAACGAAATCTAATTCATATGACATTATTCTGAAGTTAAAACCTCTACTTACTATTATATACTACAATTCCAAAAAATAAAAAAATGACCGGCCGTGGACGTACTATTTTTTCTCTTAACATTACACGGCGGTTATATGTGTGAATACTTTTCAGGTATGAGAGATCAAAGATACAGTGTAAAGTAGCAGACAGGCACAGCTCGCCTCGCACCGGGTTTTTAAAACACAAGCAGGTACTAATTTACCCAAAAACTGTAATAGTGCGGGTATTTCGAGAGAATCTTTCTAGATAACCCGTACAAAATATCAAGGAATGTTTAAAAATTTTTAGAGCACCCTGACCAAGTTTTTAGAGGATTTACATCTATGATAAGCTTTTATTAGGTACTCTTTGTCTTTCCAAACAGAGTATAAACCACTGGATTTTTTATGTTCCAGCCCTCGCCGCCGATTATCACGCACACCGCCGCGACGCCCCAAGATTCCCCCAGTACGACGCTGGACGATTTTCCCGAATTTCGCTATAATGTCACAGCAATAACAAACGACAATCCCACTGCAAGTGACAGCAGCCCTGGCTGCCCATCTAGTGCAGACTCCACCACACAAAAGACTTCGGTATGTTGTTCAAAAATATTACTATTCCAATGGGATGCCTTATCTTTTCTATTGTTAGTTTGGGATCGTGGAAAACTGCTATTTTTATTATAAAAATGTTCACAGTCGATTCTCCAGTTTGAATTCTCTATTGTTCCGAAGATAATGATCGTGTATAGAAATCAAGTTCTAGTAGCAAATTGTTCTCGTTTATTTGCCAAATGTGTCGATGTCGGGGAGATGGAAATCGAGGTAGCCAAGAAAATAATACAAATGTGTAAGAGGATAATTTTTCAATTATTTATTCCGGTATACTGGATACAACACCGAAAATGAATGTGAAAAAGGTCATAGTGGTGTAAGTCGCGAAAATGACCTAAAAAAAATTCATAATTTGTTATTTTCGGCATTTACAAAAAATTGGTGGGTGATGGAGCTAAACGGACACCTGATTCGTTCCGCAAGTCGAAATACAACGAGATTGCCCAATGGAGTCCAAGAAACAGACCACTTTCCACTTTCTTTATGTGTGTAATATATTTGCAAACGCGGTTTTCTAGAAAATGGCGGAGGATCAGGTGATATTATACAGTATCTTCGTAACTCAGTTATTGGTCGTCCAATTTCAACCAAATTTGGATCGGTATCAAAGACCTTTACTATTTACCTCCTAGAGCACACTTTCGCAGCACAATATTTATAATTAAAGGGCATAGCAGGATAAGCATGTGTTAGGTGCCCCCGCACCAATTGGGTCGAAATTTTTAGCACAAGTTGATTGTAGTGTTAGATGAAATTTCCCAAAATATTATTTTTGGAAAACCATTTTTACGGGAGTTATGGGGGTAAAAAGAAAAATGGAAAAAAAATTTTTTCTCGAGAACGGATAAACCGATTTTCATGAAAAAAATATATGTTGTGGCTTTTGATGGTGCAAATGTGGGAAAAAATTATTGAGTTCATTTGTCGAAAAAAAGTGGTGAAAAAATTTTTTCAAAATAAAAAAAAAAATTTTTAGGGGATGTTCTAGAGGCACACCCACCATTTTCTTCCAAATAAATGCTTATATGCCCCTTTAAAACATATCCAATTTTCATAGCGATCGGAAGAGTACAACATACTCAAAATGAAGCATTATAAGACGACTTTTTTGTAAATATTTCGTGCAAAGACGAGATTACCTCCCCCCCTCGTTTTCGAGGGTGCTGAACACGATGCAGGTGGTGGGAGAAGTTTTTGACCGCCGCAACCTCCTGAAATGGCCATTCCTCTTATGGATCCCTTTATGTTTTCATATATAAACGGGTTTGTGGAGTGATTTATCGACGGGTTATACTTGAAATAATATGGAAGGGGGTTATAGAGTAAGTGGAGTCCAGACAGCAGGCCTAGGGGGTTGAGTAAACCCTCCCGAGAGGTGTAGTTTTTTGTTCAAATGATTCGGTTCAAATGCGTATACCATTTTCGGGGTCGCTGGTCACGGGAAAAATATGCATTTTTAGCTCCAACCCCCTCAAACAGGCAGAAATCACCCCTCACTCACCGTTTCAGAGATGAAGAGGGGTTGGGGCTAAAAGTGAATATTTTTCCCATGATCAGCGATCCCAAAAACGGGGGAAACGCGTTTGAACCCGAATTATTTGATAAAAAATGATTTTCCACTCCTCGGAAGGGTTTAATTAACCCCCTGGCCTGCTGTCTGGACTCAACTTACTCTATAACCATCTTCCATGTTATTTCAAGTATAACCCGTTGATAAATCACTCCCCAGACTCGTATAGAAAACATAAAGGGATCCATAAGAGGGGTGGCCGTTTTAGGAGGTTGCGGCGGTCAAAAACTTCTCCCTCCACTTGCATCGTGTTCAACACCCTCGAAAACGGACGGAGGAAGGTATTCTCGTCTTTGCAAGAAATATTTACACTATTTCTGCCTTTATTACATAGACTAGCGGTTCATTACTACATCTTACTACCACGGTCACTGGTGGCCATTACAACCCTAGCATTTAAATCAGTATCAAACTTCAAGAAGTGTGGCGCAAAAATTCTCCGACGACAACTGTGGGGTCAAACAAAATCTAGTTTGAAAATCTGAAGATTTTGCAATGATGACATCTGTAGTCAGCCTAGGAAAGAACTAGTTTTCAAAGTCCACTACGAGGAGGTTACAGTGCCTTTCACTAGTGAAGGTGCCTGTTTATTGTGAGCCGCCTTGCCTCTCACGAGTCGGGGTGTTTATTTATCGTGAGTCTCCTTGCTTCTAACTAGTCGGGGCGCTTGTTTATTTTAAGTTCCCTTGCCTCTCATTAGTCGAGGTGCTTGGTTATTATGAGTCCCCTTGCCTCTCACAATTCGGGCTGACTTTTTTGCGTGAGTCCTCTTGCCTCTCACGAATCAGGTTACTCTATATTGATGAGACTTCTCTTAGTCTTCATTCTTCGAGAACATCCCATAAAAAAAAATATTTTGAAAACAGTTTTCAAAAAAGTTGCAGGGGATTGCGGCGGTCAAAAACTTCTCCCACCCCTTGCATCGTGTTCAGCACTCTCGAAAACGAGGGGGAGAAGGTAATCTCGTCTTTGCACGAAATATTTACAAAAAAGCCGTCTTATAATGCTTCATTACATAGACTACGCGCCGCCCGCAGTCTGCCAATGATTATCAATTTTGAGTATGTTGTACGCTTCCGATCGCTATGAAAATTGGATATGTTTTAAAATGGCATATAAGCATTTATTTGGAAGAAAATGGTGGATGTGCCTCTAGAACATCCCCTAAAAAAAAATTTTTTTTTATTTTGAAAAAATTTTTTCACCACTTTTTTTCGACAAATGGACTCAATAATTTTTTCCCACATTTGCACCATGAAAATCGGTTTATCCGTTCTCGAGAAAAAATTTTTTTTCCATATTTCTTTTTACCCCCATAACTCCCGTAAAAATGGTTTTCCAAAAATAATATTTTGGGAAATTTCATCTAACACTACTATCAACTTGTGCTAAAAATTTCGACCCGATTGGTGCGGGGGCACCTAACACATGCTTATCCTGATATGCCCTTTCCGCCCAAAAAAGTGGAATTTTCATTAAAAAATGGCACGAATTCCATACTGGAATATGGAATTCCTCAATTTGGATCTCGGATTCGTGATCAGCGACCTAAAAAACCTCCTAGAGCCCATTTCTGAGGCGAAATATTAACTTTATAAATTTTTTTATGACAGCTACTTTTTGGGGAACTTTAAACCCCCATAACTTTCTCATTTTCGGAGGTAATGTAGGAGTCAATGCTGATGAATGTTCCTGAGGGTCTAGGGACCCCTTGAAAAAAGGAATTTTTCAAATCAGTACTGTTCCACCACTTTTCCACATTTTACACTTTTTTTTCCCTCTTATTTACTGGATTAATTCAGAATTTAACAACATTTTGTTTTTTGGTTTTCGAATTACGGTCCCCTTAAAATTACCTATTTTAAACATTAAATAATCACTAAAAACATTAAACAATCACTAAATTGGCAACGAAATTATTTTCGAAAAAATGTCATTCTTCATTTTCTCTTTAAATTCATTCATTTTTCTACCATCCCATATCATCGATACGTTCAAATTTCGTAGAACAAGAATTTTCATTGAAAAATTGCTAAAAATTTTGGGCCGTAAATTATTCGGGAATTAAGGATTACCGAATTTGAAAGTATAGAGGATATGGGGTGGTAGAAAAAATGAATTTAAGGAGAAAATAAAGAATGACTTTTTTTCGAAAAAAAATTCGTTACCAATCTTTTTATTCATTTACTTCTTTCTCTTTTTCTTTGATCTTCTTAACAATTTGGAAAAGATCCAAGCCTATGGCGGCAATATTTTTTCTTTTCTTGAGTTTACTTATGTTACTTATACGAAAGCATTTCACGGAGTATTTTAAAAAGGTTAGAACTATCACGTCACAAGTTCAGGTCTGTCTAAATTCATAAAACTTAGCCATTAACCAAGAGTCCATGCCCCTGAATAACTTGATAGTTGATTTATTGATTGATTGATTTACCAACGTGAAAGCAATACATTCCCGGACGACGATGCAAATTGTTGGCCGAGGCGCTAGCCGAAGCCAGCAAGCATCGAAGTTCGGGAATGTGCTTTCACACCGAAGTATACATACTATTTTTTCTGAAATCACAGTCAATATTATTATAAATTAAGGAATTTGTATTAATGCATAACATTTCTTCATTACAATCTAATTACTTACTGATAAATGCAATTTTAATATAAGTTGGTTTGTCTGCGTGTATTTATCTACTGTCTAAAATATACATAAAAAACCGTACGGGAATGTGACTTTCCCGGCCTAGGCCGCGAATAGTATATTGTGTATCTAGGTGTGAAAGCGATACATTCCCGGACGACGATGCAATTGTTGGCCGAGGCGCTAGCCGAGGCCAACAAGCGTCGAAGTCTGGGAATGTGCTTTCACACCGAAGTACACATACTATTTTTTCTGAAATCACAATAAATACTGTTTTAAACGTATAAAAATCAAAAATTTATAAACATTTAAAAAAAAAATTCTGAAATCACAATCAATACTATTTTAAACGTATAAAAATTAAAAATATTAACATATTAAAATATATATAAAAAAGCGTACGGGAATGTTACTTCCCGGCCTAGGCCGGGATGTAACATTCCCGTACGGCTTTGTTGATCGTTGCTTGGCAACGGATCTTTTCCGGTCCGTTTTCTGATAGTTTCCTAGCAACAAACTAAAATACTGGAATTGTGCATTTTTCGCTCTAAAATCGCGCCGAAAATGTAGACATTCCCGATCGATTTCAGAAAAAGTAACATTCCCATAGGATTTTGTTGATCATTGCTTGGCAACGGATCTTTTCCAGTCTGTTTTCTGATAGTTTCTTAGCAACGGACTGAAATACTGGAATTGTGCATTTTTAGATCTGAAATCGCGCCGAAAATGTAGACATTGCCGATCGATTTCAGAAAAACATCTTATTTTGGGCCAAAAAAAAGTAAATATATTGTTTTTTTTCATTTTTGACCTAATTCTGCAAGTTACGCAACCCGTGATAAAAGAGGTTGTTCTCTACCCCTTCCGATCATTTCCTACCCTAATCTTTTTCTCAACTTTTTTATTAACGTCATTACAAACACATCAAAATCCATACATTAGCACTCAAATTAGAGATTTTGGTCATTTTGACTGGACTAGTTACCAGTTTTTTCTTAACGACATGAAACTAATAACCCTGTATATCTTCTTCCAGAGTTTAAGTCTGCTCAAGCCCCCAACACTATCGCCCCCACCACTGACGTTCCGCCAGTTCGAGCGACCCCCGGACGAACTCAACCAGCCATCGGGGAAGATCGTGATTCACAACGAAAAGATCGGTTCGAAGACGATGTCGTTCTCGGAGAAGGTCGGTTCGGTACCGAACAAAAACGACACGAAACAAAACCAGGACAAAAACAAAATCCAAAGGAAGTGCTCTTGGAAATTGGCGTCGAGACCGAGCTTGAGGAGGAAGAAGAACCGCAGCGGATCGGATTCAGAGGCCGTTCCGTTGAATAATGGTAGGGACCACTCCCAGTGTAATGGTGGTGGGGTAACTAGACACGTAAGTAGTGTATGTCGATTAAATGAACTCATCGCTTCTGTCGTTTTTTTTATCATATAGTTTAGTTTCTGCGTGAATCCAACAAATAATTTTCGAAAAATCCTTCTGTGCTCCTCGGTACTTTTATTTTACATCGCAATACCAATACGATATACTCTATTTGGTAGACAGATAATAATAAATAACTCAAGACCGGTCATGGGTGTACTATTTTTTCTCTTAGCATTCATAGAAATTATACAGACAGGGTTGTGCAAAAACCCACCTTCTTTAGAAAGAGACGACCCACTGGGTATTTAGGTGGGTTTTCTGGGCAATTGTGGGTAATTGTGGTTTATTCTGGGTTTTTGTAAAATTCAAATTTCCCGCCTAATTTCCCACCTTTCATTCGGCGTTGCTTTGACAATATAGCATTCGGCCATATTTGGAGCAAACTGAGGAAAAAGCTTGGAGCTGAAGGCGTCAGAACTAGTTAAGACTTAATAGACATTTAAATAAAACATAAAATATCTTCTCAAAAGATATGTATCTTTTGTCTTTCACATTCCAGTTTGAGGAAAATTTGTCAACTTTTTGTTATTTGTTTCATGTTTTTATTTTTCTCAACCTTATATTTACTTGTTTTATTGTTTACTAATATATTGACCCGTTACAATTTTCTTATCGTTTTGTTCGTTTTGTTTTGTGAGGCAAAATATATTTTTTTATAATAATTGCTTTTTTTTTCCTGCAAAAAAAAAGAAAATCAAACAAAAACCCAGATGGGTTTTCTAAAATCAAAAACCACCCAATGTACCCACCGATTTTTTTTAATGATGCCAACCTATATACAGAAGAATCTAAAAAAAATCATTTTATATGAAAGAACTGTCTGCTGTTTGAATTATCCAATTAACTATTTCCAATTCTTAGTCTAGTCCTCGTTGCCTGCCGGTTATACTCTTTGTGAATACTTTTTAAATAGGTGCATGAGAGAGATCAAGATACAGTTTAGGGAGACAAAGGACAACTTGCGTCGTATGGAATTTTTAAATTATAAGCTGGTAATTTATCCAAAAATTACCATATAGTACACATGTTTCAAATTAATTGTGACACCTTGACCATGTTTTTAGAAGATTCACATTTATAATGAGTTTTTATTGCACTTTGTCTTTACCAAATAGAGTATAGTCGTCTTGCGGAAAAACAGCATTTTATAAAATTTTTAGTCGCGTTTGCAATTGATTTCGATTAATATTGCCACACAGATAATAATTAACGTTGACTTTCTGAGATTCTTTTACGCCTACTTAAGGAAAAAAAAATTAAAAATTTTTATATGCGAATCAATTTTCCACCTCAATTTATCATAAACAAATTCATTTTTTTATTTTTCAAAATTCTCAAATGCATCAAATCAAATAAAACACGTGCCAAAATTCTCGTGTAGTGAAAAATTTTTACCCAAAATTTTGAAAGGATATTGTTTAAATATTCGAAGTAATAGACAATTTAAAACCCTAAGAACTTAGAAAGATAAGGCTTTAATTTTGCTGCTGGTGATTTCCACAGTGTTTTGAATCTTTGACGGGTAAATTTTTTTTGGCAAAAACCTGTTTTCCCATGAAAATTATTCGAGAATTTAGGGCACAGAAAAATCGCGACACGAAGTGGAGCGATTTTTCCTATGTCCCTTAATACGAGCAAAATTTTCATGGAAAACAGTCACTCAAAAAAAATGTACTCAAGTGGAAAATAAACCTCGTGTGTATTACAGAAGACTTATGATTAAAAAATATTATCTAAAATAATTATTAAAACAACAAAACTGTTTATTTAAAGTTTAAAAAATAATTTATAATAAAATATAGAAACTTTTTCTAATATTTTTTGTCATCAAACATATTTATTGTATCTATATGATTTACACAATTATTAAAAATAATGCTATTACGTTTAAATTCTTCTTCATAGTTTCATGCTCGGTTTCATGGTTAATATTTTCTTGTGAAACATCACCAAATCGCTTTTTTTCATTTTCAATCGTTTTTAGTGTCAAAAACCGTATTTTGACAATAAAAATTGGGATTTACTCGAAACATACGCGGTAGAAAATTTCTTGAATTAAAAACTCGGTTTCAGCACACAGAAATACTTAAGGCATGAATACGTTTAGTCCTTGGAGCAGAATTTTTTTTTGTAGACCTGTGTAATTTTTACTTGAACTTAAGTAGTATAGTTTTACATAAAAGTTAACCAACAAAAAATAATTAAAATCAGACGGTTTAGAAAACAATCAACTTCAAAATCATGGTAAATTTTGCGGACTGCGTTTATTTTATCGCCACTGTATTTAAAAATTTAAAAAATTAAGAATTAAAATTTTTAAAAAATAATTTTCAAAAATAAAAATTCGAATAATATTTGTTAGGTTCACGCAATAGTCCTATTTAATATTAGCTGGGTTTATTATAGCCATATTGGATGGATATGGTATAGTTGTTAGGATAATCTGATAGGTACAGTCAAATAATTTTCTAAAAATGAGGCTTAAAGACATGTTTCTTTAATTTAAGTGTTTTTTCCGTATAGTCGGGGAGCCCTCCCTAGCTGTACGTGCACCCCCCGCCCGATCCTTGGGGACAGTGTTTTTCATAAAGATTAGAGCCTAAGGAACAATTTATGACAAGTTCTAAAAAAAAAACTGGCTGTACTTTCAAAATGGCGGCTATATGTTAAAAAAAACTGTTGCCAATATTGTTTTTGTCATTTAACACAAAAACTAAGAAAAATGGACAAAAATTTTTTTTTTTTTCAAAAAACAACGTGCATAAAATTTTCTACAATTTTGTTCCTATACAATATTTTGGCAGGAATCACCATTTTCGAGATAAATGAGTCCAAAATTAAGAAAACATGGAAATTCATATATTGGTAAATCACTTAAAGGAAATAACTGTGACAATTATTGTAAGGCGTATAATATAACTTTATATTATTAACATAACAAAAAAAATAAAATAAACTGAAAAAAAAATAATAATAATAATAATAATATTGTAATTTGCAGACATTTATCTCGAAAACGGTAACAATGATATCTGGAAAACGGTAACTCCTATCCAAATATTGTATAGGAACAAAATTATAGAAAATTTTATGCACTTTGTTTTTGTGCAGAAAGTTTTTCTTCATATTTTTTAGTTTTTGTGTTAAATGACAAAAACAATGTTTGCATTTTTTTTTAAACGGACGATATTTTGAAAGTACAGCCAGTTTTTTTTTAGGACATGTCTTAAATTGTTCCTTAGGCTTTAATCTTTATGAAAAACATTGTCTCCAAGGATGGGGAGGATGCACGGACTGTTAGGGTGGGCTCCAGTAGTATTATGTTTTATATTGAATTTTATATTTTATTTTAAGAGCTGAATCATTTATCTGGAAAATGGTAACTCCTATCCAAATATTGTATAGGAACAAAATTGTAGAAAATTTTATGCACTTTGTTTTTTGTGCAAAAAGTTTTTCTCCATCTTTTTTAGTTTTTGTGTTAAATGACAAAAACGATATTTGCAATTTTTTTTAAAACGGACGCCATTTTGAAAGTGCATCCAATTTTTTTTAGGATTAAATTGTTCCTTAGGCTTTAATATTTATGAAAAACATTGTCCCCAAGGATCGGGGGGGGGGTGCACAGGCTCCCGTAGTAGTAACTATATAGTGTTAATCTATTATAACAGTGTAAAAACAAGCAGAATACTAATAAGAATAATATCTTTGAATTAAGATCTCCCTTCTGAAATACAACCCCTTAAAAAAGACGTATTTAGTTGAAGTACTTTTTTACAGATAATTCAAAGATAATTACGTAATTAACTTTGAAAACAAAATCAAAGAAGAGTAAGTACAGAGTAAGTAAGAATTTCTTATAAAAGCATTGCAGGGTCATTCCATATCAAATCAACCAAGCAAAAAAAAAACACCACTCGGATTTTAACGAATTTTGGTACACATATTTAACCCCTCCAAGGTATTAAAAATCCAGAATTTCAATAGGACTCAAAAGAATAAAAAATTAACACACTTTATTACAACAGGGGGTATTTTTAATAATTATTATCTCAGGATGCTGAGAAGGAAATTTTTTGTGTAAGCACTCGTTTTGTAGTTTATGGATTAAAGTTTATTTCTATTTAAAAAAAAATTACCATTTCTTTGTCTCAAGGTCACTCTCAAGATCATAACTGCTCAAATGGTATTATCTAAAAAAGTAATTTTTTTTTTTCAACTCAAAAAATTAAGTAATATTAACTGAACTTTCCTGTACCTCTGTGCCAATATTGAAAGTGGGGCGACGACAAATAAGTAAGCAAATAAATAATTAAAGTGTGGGTATATGCGCTGTATAAAATATCGCCTAACCGCGTCGCTCAGACCTAGCGCGCGACTAGTCTAGACCCGCCGTTTGCCGCGAATAGTGCATATTTAGACATCTAAATATATATTTATCAGGTTTTGAACATTTTTAAATCAAATTAATTTATATTACTTAATTTTATCAATAGAACAATGGATAGTTCCTCAGTTTTTAAACTTAAGTGTTGTAACCCATTTAATATTGTTGACCACAAGTCTACGGCATTAAAATTTTTAAGAAATATAAGTGAATCTATGTGGAAATCAAAGATTTACAAAATGCAAAAAGGTATGAAAATTTGCGAAAAATGCCGTAGAATGTATTATTCTAAGGAAAAGGAAACATTTGCGGTCCTAAAGATTCTCCAAGTAAAGAGCCAAGTACAAGCAAAGATGCAGATTTTATTGATCCTAGTGTTTCAATAGACTTTTTAAACCAATCGCTGGTTTCAATTGGTGACTCACCAGTAATAAAAAATAAGATTGGTGCACCTGCTTACACGCAGTATAAGGTTGACAAAATTAAAATTAATATTGAAGAAAAAATGTTTGGTGTTACTCTCCCACCGCAAGAAAAACAGAGAGAAAATGATGAATCAGATATAATTACTCAGCATAAAGAAAAATTTGAATCAAGTTCATCCCGTAGTGAAAAGTTAACTATTTTGACTGTATTACCTAAAAGCTGGAGCCTCAAAAAAATTCAGGAAGAATTTAATGTTACCAACTATACGGCACGAAAAGCCAAGGCTCTGGTTAAGGAAAAAGGTATTTTATCAAGTCCCAACCCCAAGCCTGGAAAACCTTTAGATAATACAGCTGTTGAAAAGATTAAGAACTTTTATAATGATGAAAAATTCAGTAGAATGTTACCAGGAAAAAAAGATTTTGTCTCTATTAAGGAGAAAAATATAAAAGTCCACGTTCAAAAACGGTTAATTCTTGTGAATTTAAGTGAACTTTATCAAGCATTTAAATCAGAATTTCCAGATATTAAGGCAGGTTTTTCAAAATTTTGTGAATTACGCCCAAAAAATTGCATCCTTGCAGGTTCAAGTGGCACGCATACAGTGTGTGTATGCGAAAAGCATCAAAATGTCAAGCTAATGGTTAGCGGAGCCAATTTTGACAAGCTTTTTCTAAAAGATGATGATGTCCCAATTAAGACATACAAGAGGTGTTTGGCAAAAATTATGTGCAACCCGCCAGAGGTATCGTGTTTTTTTAACGAATGTGTTCATTGTCCAAAAGTAAACAATTTCAAAGACTCTTTGAAAAAAGCTTTTGATAACAATATGGTGGAGACAATTACCTATAAACAATGGGTCACAGTGGACCGTTGTACCATGGAGACTATAATAAAAACTACCGATGAATTTCTTGAGTCTCTATGTGAAAAATTAGTTAAGCTTAAAAAGCATTCCTTTTTGGCTAATCAGCAATCATCATATTTTAGTTTTATTAAGGAAAATATGAAAGTTGGTGAATGTGTGCTCACATGTGACTTCGCAGAAAATTACTCTTTTGTTGTGCAAGACGAAGTGCAATCATTTCATTAGACTACCAGCCAAGCAACTTTGCATCCAATTGCCGTCTACTTTAAAAACGAAAAGGACCGTGTTCAACACAAAAATTATGTTGTTATTTCCGAGAATTTGAAGCACAATACTAACGCTGTTAATCTTTTTCAAAAAAAATTAATACCTGCACTGAAAAACCTAATCCCTGACTTGCAAAAAATTTATTACTTTTCGGATGGATGTGCAGGTCAGTATAAAAACCGAAAAAATATGTTAAATCTGTGCTTTCACGAGTCTGATTATAACGTAAAAGCAGAATGGCATTTTTTTGCTACCAGTCATGGCAAAAATGTATGTGATGGACTAGGTGGAACTGTAAAACGACTTGCGGCGAAAGCAAGTCTACAGCGACCTTATTCGGATCAAATTTTAACACCTCGACAGCTATACAACTTTGTGACTGAGAACATAAAAAATATTAATTTTATTTATTGCACAGATGATGACCATCAGCAGAATGCTTTATCTCTTGAAAGCAGATTTGATAAAGCGAAACCTGTTTATGGAATTCAACAATACCATTGTTTCATACCTATGAAAGATATGGTTTTGAAAGGAAAACTCTATTCAAATAGCAGTAAGAGTACTGAATTTAACCTTGGAGATGGTTTACCTAGTATTGAATTTGAGGAAATTTCTGGCTTTGTCACTGCCATGTATGATGATTTCTGGTGGCTAGGATATGTGTACTAGGTAAAAATGATGAAACTGAGGAGGTGACAATCAGTTTTTTACATCCAAGTGGCCCTTCGCGATCATTTCTGTATCCAAATAAACCCGACGTTTTAAATGTCAACCCAAAAACAATACTACTTAAAGTGGATCCTGTCACTGAAACCGGAAGGGTCTACAAGCTTAGTGAAGCTGAAATGGCATTATCTGATACGGCTTCAAAATTATATAAATAACAATTATTAAACAAACAAATTTTCGTATTAAGTACCACCAATAAATGTTTATTTTTTACGTACAACATATTTCATTTTATATTACCCATTTAGTATTTAATTATGCTTATTATCGCAATCATGTTATCATGTATGACAAAAGTGGTTGTGGCAGGGAAACGTGGGGGGGTGGGGGGGGTTACACAAACCTATTTCCAAGACTAATAATAACAACTCTTTTGATATATGTAAAATCAAAATTATAAATTGCAAAATAAAACACTAAACTTTGCGATTAGTGTCTTGAAAGTACACATTGTCCTAAAATAATATTTTTTGTACAATGTTCCCGTTGTTGCCCCACTTTGAAATTCTATGCAATGGTAGATATGACCACTAGGGACAAATACAATTTTTTTAGTAATTTTCAAAAATATACTTTTTGAGAAAAATTACTTTTACATTTGTGACCTTGACCTCGACCTTTAAATTTCAGGTCACAACATTTTTTAACTTCAAATATAAAAATATTGCTAAAACACCATAAATTGACGTTTGTCCCACCCTTATATCTCTTAACGTTTTGGAGATATTGTGATTTAAAAATCCCTATTTTCCAAAATTACTGACTTTCTTTTAATTTTCAGAGACTTATTACTCAAGAACCAATAATCAAAAAAAATAAAAAAATTGAAATTTTCATGTTGTTGACAGGTACAACATTTTCACCAAAAATTATCAAAAGAAGTCAAGTTTCAAAATTTTATTTTTATTGGTTGATTTGGCATGGAATGACCCTGCAATTTTTTTAATTTATGTTATTTTTTAATAAATGCTAGTAGGTCTTTTTGCTATTTTTTTCACAAAACTAAATATATCCTCTTAGTTAATTTGAAGCCGAGAAATATCATAATTTTTTTGCGTTTAAAAAAAAATTAATGCAAAAAACGGTTAAAATAAGCAAAAAAATATTTCGTTAAGAACGATCAAAAGTATTACCTTTAAAAAAATTTTCTCCATAACTTAATAGCATAATTTTATAAGGCCTCAAAGTTTTAAATAATTTAGGACTCTGTGTTAGTTCAAATAAATATTTTTGACTTTCAATTTTCTGTGGTTGTTAATACCCACAAAGATAATATTTTTAAAATTGTGTCCAAATCGATACTTTATTATTAAAGCTATATGAAATTGTTTAAGAAAGCTAGGTATATAAGTACTGGCTTTTTTATTTTTTTAAGCCTACATATTTAATAGAGATTTTGTCTAAATCTGTTCGAAATTTTATTGCGAACAATCTCTATTTTTTATTTTTGCAATATGACTGAAAATGTCTGTAATAAAACGAGAAAAACGATGTTTTGGGATTTAAATGAACATCCCAATCTCGTGAGGGTTTTCCCTGGATACGCACAAATTCACGCATGGAGAAAACTTCAATTAGTATTGTTGACAGTAGCCCATAATAATTTTCACAGTACTTACCTAATCGTTTTCCCATATCCATGAATTTGTTTGTATCCTCACGGGGTTCTTTTGTCTGATTTGCCCGTTTTCAAGCAAGAAAACTCTGACCTAGATAGACTCTACCTTTAAATTTGCGAGATACAAGTCAGAAAATCATAGAAAATGTAAAATTCCTTTGGTACCTACTTATTATTGTATACACGTAGACGTGTTTCTATATACTTATCTGTTATTTTATTTTTGATACCTATTTTACTATTTTTATATTTTTAGAAGCAAATTTATCATTATGTAGGTGACCTAATAATTAGCAACTTTTCGGTTTATAGGCAGGTATTTGATATGCGTAATTTGATACGTTTTTTTGCCGTTAATTACCTCCTGTCGTAAGTTCTGCATTTTTGTAAAATTAATTACTTTTACATAAAAATGGGTAACGTGATAATACATATACCTAGGTAGTTCTTACCTTTCAGGCGAGCTGCCACAAAGCTTCCCATCTTATAACACTGCTTTATAAAACTTTGATTCAAAAAGTTTAGTCTTGGAAACTTTTCACGAATTAATTACAACTTAGGTAACCGCACCCGCACAATTATTCACGTAACTTCATTATAGATTTAAAATTTAAATCGATACGTAAACCGTTATATTAAAAGCAAAGCACAAACACTGAATTAAAAACACTAAAAAACAATTAACTAATAAACGACACGAACAATAACGAAACGACTTTGTTTTGTTTTGATGTTTTGATTTGAGTACAGGCAAACCGCGAGAACTGAGCATGCGCACAGTAGACGCACGTGGAAGAATAGTCAAAATCGAAGGAACATGCTAATCATAGTGAGGTTTTACGAAAATTCGCTGTAAGTGATTTGCAAAAACCGTGCATAGAGTAACTAAGATAGAGATAGTGATGTGGGCACTTGTAGTAAATTTTCGTAAATCCAAGTAAACATAAACAAAGACAAACGTTTTTGTTATTTGTTTGTCAGATTGATGGATTGTCTGTGGACGGAAAAGTGGTGGTAGGAAAATTGTTTTTACTGAATTTAGTTTTAATTATATCATCAGTCAAATAATTGAAAAAAATTTCGACGTTAGGGAAAAATAAAGAAGTTTTCTCTGTTTCAACGTGGCACCAAGCGTGTTGCTACCTCTTTATCACTTGTGTTGTAAGTAAGGGAAAGCTTATGTTTTGATGGATTGCTGTTGAAATAGAGAAAACGCCCTAACCATCAAAATTTGAAATTAAAAACAAACTGGAAGCACTCGGCCAGGGACGTCTTAAGCATTATTGAGGCCCTAGCCCCATATGCAAATGTAGGCCCCCCTTTTATAATTTTAGTCCAGTCATAAAGTAAAAAATACACCAAATGCTCGTAAAAAAATTTATCTGAGATTTTCCTTCAGTAACTGTTAGTGGAGGGGTTATACATCATAAAACCACAAAAATTCGTTCTGGGGGTGCCGCGTATCCCCCCCCCCCAAAAAAAAAACACCCATTCGGCGAAAAAAGCCTTATTTTACTGATAACTCGTTAGCCGTTGAAGATATAAAAAAATTGCTCATCATAAAAAGAAAGCTTGGATAATTTCCTAAAAAAAGTCCTTCTGTAATTTTTTTGTATATGCCAGTTTTCGAGAAAATCGATACTGAAGATATAAGGAAAATTGAATTTTTAGAGAATGCCTTATACAATCGTTAATATTTTCGCCAATTGTCAACATATCTAAGAAAATAAGTATGCAAATGAAAGATATTTTTATAACCTTCAATTTTTCACCATAGAAAATTATAAAAGTAACTATATTTCTAGGGTTTTAAGGTCGTGTTAGTAAAAATTGATTTTTTCCCGATTTTTTGAATATATATTTGCCAATTGTTAACATATTATAAAAAATAGAATCAGATATGAAATACATTCATTTAATAACTTTGTTTTTTAACCACAAAAAATAATGAAAGTCCCTATATTGTAATTTGGAGATTGTGTAAGTAAATTTTTTTTTCAAATTTTTTTTAAGTAGATCTTTGTCAATTGTTATTGTTGACATGTTATGGAAAAATAAGCAAATGAAAGATTTAATAACTCTATATCATAAAAAATTATAAAAGTCACTATATTTTTACTAATTTGGAGATTATGTCAAATGTAATAAAATGAAACACTTTAGTAATGAGTTTTGATCTGAGTTTATTTACAAATTTAAAAAAAATATATTTTACAATAGCATTTTTTTCCTGGGAAAGATATAGTATAATTTTGGTATGATCAAATAATATGAAGTCTTACCTTTATTTTTAGACCGAGTACATTCAAAAATATTAAAATACAAGATTAATTTTAAAAAAATCCAGAAAAGGCTGCATATTCAATTTTTTGATATTTTATTATGCAATTTTTTAACTATTAAATGATTAGAAACAATAGTTATATGACATATCAACTCAAAAAAAATTTTTTGAGCTGAATTTTCAAGATGTTTGGGTCTTTTTTTTAATTTTTAGGAAGCAATAAAAAAATTGGCCAAAATTTGGCTAATTTCAACATGCTGGTTTTGTAAATGTGAATATTTTTATTCCTATTTTTTTCTGCATTGAACTAAAAGATAATGCATTTATAACTTATTAAAGTCAGTTATATTTTATGGGTCTGTGAATAGTTAGAGACGCAAAACATTAAGAAATAACTATATTATATTGTTATTTTTATATATGTACTAATAAATATCAATAGCCATCAAAAATGGCAACACAAGAGAGTATTTTATATCCCCTTTAAATCCGATTTTGATTTTTCTTCCTAGCTTGTATGGTCTTCGAGTAATTCAATTTTTTCTATAGGCCGCGCGCAAAAAATTTCAAATAAATGAAAATTCGCGCGCATTAAAATACAAATTTTGGAATTTTCTTCAATATCGATTTTCTCGAAAACCATGGCATATACAACAAAATTACAACAGGACTTTTTTTTAGGAAATTAGTCAAGCTTTCTTTTTTATGATGAGCAATTTTTTTATATTTTCAACGGTTAACGAGTTATCAGTAAAATAAGGCTTATTTCACCGAAGGGGTAGTTTTGGGGGGGGGGGTTGCGCGGCACACCCAGAACGGATTTTTGTGGCTAACAGTTACTGAAGGAAAATCTCAGATATCATTTTTTGTGATGGAAATTTCTATAATTATTGGACTATTTTGTTTGCAATCAAACAAAATAGAAAATAACCTTTAAATGGGCATGTACGACGAGGCCCCTCGGAAGCCAAGGCCCCCGGCCATGGCCCAGTTTGGCCATGCCTTAAGATGTCCCTGTTTACATAGGCTTATATGGCAGTAAAAAACAAAAATCCTCATTTTCTCCGTTCGACTACAGCTGAAAATTAATTATTTTTCGAACACTTTTTCTTTCCCACGACGATATCGCCCAAACTATTATATTTATAAAAAAAAAAAAATTCTTTATAAAATGTTTGTTATATTTTTCAGATTACAATGGTTCTTAAATCAGATTTTTTGAGTATCTAATAACCAAGATATTTAATAATGTGTAGCGTGATGTCAATTTTCGAAGCTTTTCAGCGGATTGAAATTATTTGTGGCTCCGAGCCCCCACTCATTGCTACTCTGCTTCAACTCCGGGAGCACCCAAGTTCCACTTAGAATGAATACCTACACAGCAGTGGCGGCTCGTCAGAGGAGGCAGGGGAGGCTGAGCCTCCTCTAACAGCATGAGACTCCTCTATCAGCATATCCAAGGGTGGTGAGGAAATGTACAAATTGTAATCATATTGCAAGTTAATTATCTTTTAAATATCAAGCCTCCTCTGCACAAAATATCACGAGCCGCCACTGCTACACAGGACTGTAAACTTGTCAGAATAATTTATTTTACTTTTTCATCTATAGGTAAATTGATATGTAAAAACTCAAATTTCAGATTACAACAAATTGGATTTTCTAAAATTTTAGACATGAGATCTGGGAGGTTTAAGGTAGAACATTGTTGAATATTAATCCAATCGGTGCACCAGGGCGGCTCCAGGGAGAACCTAAAAACAATTGTTATCGGATCTAAAAATGTTTCAAATAGAAATTGTTTAGGATGGAAAGTATCACTTAAAAGCGTATCTTTAGTGCACTCAGGAAGAAAGTTATAGTCGTATATGATGAGGAAGTACTGTCGAGGTGAATCTAACTGAACCTGATTGGTACTTATCTTTTACCAATTATTAATTAATATAATATTGTGTTTAATAGCAAAAATGTATACATATTTCATTTGATTTTCAGGTTTTATTAATTTTAAAATACAGTGTTGGCAGATAACAGAATCCATATCAAAATAAAAAAGTCATGAAAAATGAAAAATAATATAACAAAATTTAAATGCCAATTAAAGATATACACTATTCACTTTCTTCGTCTAATTCAAATACATTTTTATTGATATAGTTGACTACACAATTCTTATGCGTATAAAAAATGTCAGCGTCTTTGATCTTTACTGCACCGCCAAAGAAGCAGACATTTTTTACATGTATAAGAATTGTGTAGTCAACTTTAAGTAGTTTTTTATTTCTGAGTTCTTGCAGGACTTTTTCTCCATGCAGGAGCATAAATAGATGCATGGCGTGTTCTTTTTTTTTTTACAAGAACAAACCTATACTGCCTCAATCTAAAAGAAAAGAATTCCCTGTGAATTTTTAAAACATCAAATATGTAACGAATTGTATAAGTTCGTAATACTGAATTAAGTGTGAGAGTAGCGTTCTCTTCGACCCATAATATGTATATTTTCCTTTCCTTTCCTTTGTCAGTAAATGTATTTTTAAGTAGTCTACTGATCTGTCTTTTGGACTTATATCCGTCCAATTCTAAATACTTCTCATAAATAGACGACATACCAAACCCTTCAAAACCTTTCTCAAGAATTTTACATATTTTGCGTTTTCCACTTTTATTTTTATTGTTAGATAGACCTTTGATAGGATTTTTGTAAGCTGTTATTAGGTCTTATTTTTCTTTCTGTGTTCGTGGTCATTACTTGAGAGACCTTATTTATTGTTGATGCCTTTTGACAAAAATACATTTCTCTATAAAAAAATTAGTTTTACGCAACGGCACACCTGAAGCCTGAAGAAATTGATGGACAGGCACTGGATCCATCTGAACTGTTTTGAATTTCTTTCTTTTTTCTATTTTTTTTTTCTCCTTAATTGTTCTATATTTCTTTTGCTAGTCAAACTAGAATAGCAATTTTGGTGCTAAACCAAACCATCAAAAATGGTTTGTTTTTCGAAATGACATAGTTCTACAATATAGATCATCTTCTCTTCGGTTGCTTATTTTTCATGGAGTTTTAAACAATCAATAAATGTTGCAAATGATTTCTCAGAACCTTTGATTACAGTGCCCGGTTTCCTACAAATTAAATAATTTCTTACGAGTCTCTTTTACACTAAATTTTATTTTTGTCTCTACCTCACTTTTAGAACTTGTGACATCAGTAGTACCTTCCATTTTAATTTCTTCTGAAAAGCACATACATCACTTACATATATGGTAGAAAATTCTACTGAAAAAATACCTACCAGCTGAAAGTATCTTGCAAACAGTAAACTAGAGAGTTTCTTATAACGTGTTAATCTATTGCATACAAATTTTACGTCCATATAATACTGAATTAATATAATCAACAAATATACTTATAATTATTCCATTAATCATTTTCAAGACAAAAAAATTTTAAAATATCACAAACCACAAGAGTTACAATGCGCATATCCATTTAACGATAGGCTTTTGCGGGAAGCAACGCGGGTTGTTGAAACAGCCTTAAAGTAGTGGGATAGCGAATATTCCAGCGAACGTGACGCCGCCGATATGCTTCGAAAATTGACATCACACTACATATTATTAAATATCTCGGTTATTAGATCCTCAAAAAATCTAATTTAAGAACCTTAGTAATCTGGAAAATATGGCAAATATTTTATAAAGAATAATTTTTTTGATAAATATAATAGTTTGGAAGATATCGTCGTGGGAAAGAAAAAGTGTTCAAAAAATAATTAAATTTCTGCTGTAGTCGAACGGAGAAAATGAGGATTTTTGTTTTTCCTGTCATATAAGCCAACGAAAAAGATCATTTATTTATTTATTTTAAACATAGAAATTCTACAGAGAATTTCATGATTTTTGGATAAAATATGCTACATGATTGGCTCTATCACGTGGTGTGGTTAGTTAGAAAATTTTGATTTGTGCCCTTATATTCATTATGATTTTTTTACGACAAGTGGATTCCTAATCTACAGAGTGTCAGCCACATATCTGGCAAGGTCATACATTTTTCTCTAAAAGTGCAAACGGGAACAAAAACTAAGCGACTTTCGTCAACGCGAGCACTCCACTAATATTGCTCGTAGGGAAATAAATTTCAAAACATTGTGTAGGTTCCAAGCAATAGTTGTCACCATTTTAATTACATATCTGTATGCAAGTAACAATATATATTTGCTACAAGCAGTGACATTGCTTGTCATATCGCGAATACCTTTGAAAAATGCTACTTTTCATTTATTATTATTTGACTGTACGATAACTGTTAGTCTAGGCTATATCACAACTATATGTCGCTTGTATTTTGTTGTCTGCACGTTTTATTTCAGGCAAGCTTGCGAAACGATTCATTATTACAATCTTCGATAAGGATCCAAAATGACACTCAAAAGGACACTCCCAATAATAAGAGTGCCAAAGGACTTAGTCCCCAAAATTCCATTAGATGTAGATCAAACACATTCAGCACTGTACCACCACAAGTAAAAATCATCCCCTACTTACCACAATCTACCGTTTTGCTCACCGAGAACAATTTTTTAGGCACCAGCAGCTCCGGCATTGACTAGAAAAAACTCCCTGAATAGGTCCCCAGTTCTCCAGAGCAAATCGAACAAATCAAGCAGTCCGATAGTTTCGAGGAAAAACAGCCACGTAGAGCTGAAATCTGTGAACAGTTTAAATGATAAAACTGTGACGGAGAGAAGTCTGCCTCAGATTAAGTTAGAGGAGAGTGTTCCGAGGTTCTCTCCAAGATTAAGTATTTTTAACAGACTGAGTATGTTAATGGAACCTACGGGGTGCTTGAAAGGAAGGGATGAACACTCGCTGTATATATTTTCGCCCAGTAACAGGTGAGATTTTTTTTGTTAATAATGTAATAATGAAGAAAATTTATATTTTTATACATGGTAAGAATGAATAGTACACAGAGAAACAGAGACGTAAAAAATAATGGTACACGATAATCTAAAAATGTAAGGCATGTATAAATGTAATGTAAGGGATAATACTTGGCAAAAGTCCACAATACCCTAAAACTACAAGGCATACTCTATTGAAAAAGTTGGCCAACATAATATTAAATCAATACACAAATGTTTAAACGGTAATTACAAAGGAAATGAAATTAAATGCATAGTAGCATATTACTCGAAGAGAACATTAACAAAAGTTTATAAATAAACAGTTGTGATACTTTAAATCAACAAACAAATCTTTATACGTAAGTAAAGGTATTAACAAATGAAATAAAATCCATAGTAGCATCTTAAATTAAAATTTACATGCATAATGATAATGTACTCGTGCACAATATTAATGTACAAGAACTAAGCAAGAAATATCTACATAAGTTTTTGAAGGGAAGGTACGATGCACTCGCGAAAGCAATTTTGTTTGTCTGTTCAAACAAAGGGATATACTGAAAAGTTACAATTCCACAGGGGAGTGAAATTAAACAAAAACGCACAATACATGAATGAAGCACAATATACCGTCCACAGCTACGATATACGAAGGAAACCAAGTGAATTTAGCCCTTAGGCACTGCAAGTCACCGATAGACGCAACGGAGAAATGTTTTTGTACTTACAATAACTGCTGGGAACTGACGGAACACTATGTTAGGATTACGGAGTTAAATTCATAGCTTGGTATCTGTTGTAACCATGTCAAAATGCTAAACTATACCATTTTAGGCATACTAAACACTGTCACCATGATGTACTTTATTGTTAAAATAAACTTAAAGCAGCTATAATTATACAATCAAATTCTACGTGTAAATCTTCATATCTACTAGAAAATTGCTTGTGCTAAACCTTTCAAAACTAATTGGTAAAATTCACTATAATCGTAATTAGCAGTCTACGTAAAATGACAAAGTTTCGTGCTAGCTTTAAAACTCCTTATGGGCGATTATAACATCCGTCAGGATTAAACATTTGGAAATACTGTATGGTAAGAGGCGATAAAATTGATTTATATATTTTTTTCAGATTTCGACAGCGCTGTCGTTGGCTTGTGAAACAAAACTGGTTTGATAACTTGGTGCTCTTCTTTATTGCCCTGAATTGCATCACCTTAGCCATGGAGAGGCCTAATATTCCACCAGATAGTACGGAGAAGTTATTTCTTCAAAGCTGTAATTACATTTTTTCTGTTGTGTTTGCCACGGAAATGTTTGTCAAGGCAAGTTCTCAACATGTCAGCATGTAATATTTGCTGTTATATTATTAACTAAAAATATAAAGTAATCGATAAATGCCAGTTAAATTTAGATATGTTAAGTAAGTTGCATTTTAGGTGGTAGCCACAGGGATGTGTTATGGCCCGAATGCTTATTTCACGTCCGGCTGGAACATTATGGACGGTTCCCTTGTACTAATTTCTCTGGTAGATATAATAATGTTTTTAATCAACGACACCACCTCCAGAATATTCGGAATATTGAGGGTAAATATCACTGCAAGCTAAAAAAATGTATTATTTTCTTTCTAAATATTTTTAGGTATTTCGTTTGCTGAGGTCCCTTCGTCCATTACGTGTAATTAACAGAGCGCCTGGTTTAAAATTGGTCGTACAAACCTTGTTGTCCTCGTTAAGGCCTATCGGAAATATAGTGTTGATTTGCTGCACTTTTTTTATAATCTTCGGGATCCTGGGAGTACAGGTAAATTATTATTATTATTAAATCGTCTTCAGTTTTTAAAAATAAAAGAAATAGAAATGTAATATACATTGATCTAAATGTTTGCGTTCAAGGTATACTCTCAGAAATATTTAAGCTATAGTATGACTAATTCATTCCTTAGACAACTATAATCTGTACACTAAGTCAAAATGTGTTCAGAAACAATCCAACGTCTACAGCAATTGGCGATTTAAATTAATTTTTCCGCTTTGGTAACGCATGCTGCGTGACATCATGCCGGAGATACTTTGTTGCCTTATAATGCATTATAATAGGTGTACCGCGGGGTTCAATTTTAGGCCTTTTATTTTTATAGTCTTTATATAAACGATGTGATTTACTCCTGCACATATCCACACAAATAATCATGTACGCAGTCAATGTAAATTTTTTTGTATAGGTAGTTCATTACACAATTCTTATGCCTGTAAAAAATGCCGGCGTCTTTGATCTTTACCGCACCCTCGACATTTTTTACACCCTCAAGAATTGTAGAATCAACTTTAGCTGAAAATCATGTATTAAATTCAATAATTGTCTCAAATGATTTTTTATAAATGGTGTGATCTACCTGTAAACACAGAGGTAAAAATGCCATATTAGGAATTATTTAGTCACATCCATGTTTTAGACAAAATACCAAAGCTGATATTAAAAGTCTTAAGTCGGTTTTGATGGTATTGGTTGCTGCAATTTTTTTAAAGTTTAAGGCTTTAATACCCAATTATCAATCTGGGAATATCAATTATCAATCTGTTTTGGGAATATACAATTTGCTTAATTACTAACTCTAGTTTCCTTTCAAGTTGTTCAAGGGGACATTTTATTACTGCTCTGGAGAGAACCTCACTGGAATCGTTACCAGGAGAGATTGCGCAGAGAAGGGTTATGAGTGGAAAAACCAAAAATACAACTTTGACGATTTAGTACAAGCGCTGATGTCACTTTTCGTTTTAAGCTCAAGGGATGGATGGGTCAACATAATGTACACGGGGCTTGATGCAGTAGGTGTTGATAAACAGGTAGATATAAATATTATTTTCCTCCTAATTATTTCGGGTACAAAATAAAACTTCTGAATACTTACCTACTTATAATAAACAGTGGACTATTTTATACCAGTACCTCAGTTTTTAAATTTAGTCTCATTTTATCTGCATATATGAGAAAGGAAAGGCTTCTAACATACAATTTTAATGTAAGTTCTATATAAATAAGAGGAGCAGTAGGACCTAAGTACAGTACCCTGAGGTGCATGTTTACGTTATTCGCATTTTGACTTGTGTTTTAGCCCATTGTGAACTACTCTGAATGGAGGCTTCTCTACTTCATATCCTTTATCCTTCTTGTGGGGTTCTTTGTTCTCAACATGTTTGTCGGAGTGGTGGTGGAAAATTTTCATAGATGTAGGGAGGAACAGGAAAAGGAAGAGCGTATAAGGAAGGCGGCGAAGAGAGCGTTACAGATGGAAAAACGAAGAAGAAGTAAGTATAATCAATGTTATTGTTGTCACTTCTTTAGTGCTATAATGGGAAATAGCTGATGAGCAATTTTAGATGAGCTTTATGAATGTCACGAGGGAAATTTTATTTGCGGGATATGCTCTTTCAAAAATATACAATATTTGTTATTTAGGGTAAGCAAGGATTTATATAATCTGAAACCCAACAGAGTAACAATTGAAGATGTGGTAAAAAATAGTCGCTTACAAAAATATAATATCCAGAGTGTTCCTTTGAAATTGAGAAAGTTAATGTGGCTTTCAGTCTTACCAGAATATATACTATAAAATAGCAAATTTTATCATTTTGAAAGTTTTTTGGGGAAACCAGCACCGCTTCATTCTTTTATTGTTTTACATTAATTTATATTGCCAGACCCTTTTCTCCCGGTCTAGTGTAATCTCAGATATGATTCCAGAAATGAACGAGCCACCCTACTACATCAACTACGCCCCCTGGCGCCTAGACATCCACAAAATCGTCACCTCCAAATACTTCGACTTAGCCATCGCCCTCGTGATTGGTTTGAACGTCATCACGATGGCTACGGAGCGATACAAAATGCCCGAGTATTGGGAATATGCGCTGAGGATATTCAATTACTTTTTCACCGCCGTGTTCATATTGGAAAGCACCATGAAGCTCATAGCGCTGGGTTTCAAGGTGTACATGAAGGACAAGTGGAACCTGCTAGATGTTGCCATTGTGATATTATCCGTTGTTGGTATAGTTATAGAGGAAATCGTCCAGGATTTGAAGATTATTCCCATCAACCCTACTATTATTAGAGTGAGTAAAACATAGTGTATAAAAAGACAAGAATTTAGCTTATATAAATCTGTTTTCAAAACCAATTGGTGAATTCGTTTTTATATCTACTTCTAATGAACATGTTCATAGACATTCAATTTTTGCCGGATTGGATAATAATGATATGATCATTTCTAAAGCAAGCTCAGATATTGCGGAGAATTTCAATAAAAACTTTGTTGAAAGTGTTGTGAATGTTGGTGAATTCAAGCATTTTATTTTATGACTAGGCAAATGTGAATATATTTCAGTATATTATGAGTTTCCTGAATAATAATAATAAAAATATTGTATTGTTAAAACCTCTGTCGAGGTCCTTCTGTCAAGGAGTTTCCTATTTCAATAAAAACAATTTTTATTATTATTATTACTATTACGAAAGAATGCCAGTTGTGCCAATCACTGTAAAAGCAAGTCGTCTTTAATGTCAGTGATATGTCATTTTGGTGTATAAATTTTAAATCATTTATTTATACTAATTTTAGAAATTTTACTTCTCAGGTATTACGTGTTATGAGGATAGCAAGAGTGTTGAAGTTGTTAAAGATGGCCAAAGGTATCAGGGCCCTTTTGGATACTGTGATGCAAGCATTGCCCCAAGTAGGCAACCTGGGGCTGTTGTTTTTCTTGTTATTTTTTATTTTCGCTGCGTTAGGAGTAGAACTGTTCGGTAGACTAGATTGTAACATCACACCATGTCAAGGTAATACGAAGACTAGTTATCTCCATCAGAAATAAAGTTATCCTTTGTAGGTTTGGGGGAACATGCACATTTTGAAAATTTCGGGATGGCCTTCCTCACCCTCTTCAGGGTAGCCACCGGTGATAATTGGAACGGGATTATGAAGGACACCTTGGATGATGAAAATTGCAATCCGAAAGATGACTGCATTAGGAATTGTTGCATATCGCCAATAATAGCGCCAATTTTTTTTGTTATTTTCGTACTTATGGCACAATTCGTGCTGGTAAACGTAGTTGTAGCGGTAAGTAAAGGAATCTGTTTAAATCCGATTCCAAAATATACTTTACATAGATACATTTCATTCGTATATCCACAACCGGATCTCATTTATATAACGATCTACATTTACTTATAAAGAGCCCCACGTTGGGCGCCAATTCTGAAAATTAAATAAACATTTTGTGTCATAGAAAATAAGTTTTACAATACTTATTTATTCCATAGGTATTAATGAAGCATTTAGAAGAATCTCATAAACATTTAGAAGACGAACAGGACATGGATGCACAGTTGGAAAGGGAATTTGCAGAAAAACAAGAAATTAATGAAAGGCGGGAACTCTGCCTTGCTCTCCAACTCGATCAGGAATGTCAAAGACAACAAAAGCCACTAACAAAAGTAAGTAGTCTCAATAGATTTCTTCCAGCAGCACTTAGTTTAAAATGTTAACAAATTCATCGGTTGTTAAAATTTTCGGCCCCACTTTTGTAACAAGTACGAAGGCCTCAAATTGCTCTAAAACTCTAGGAATATGTTCTGTAAATCATCCTGATCAAAAGTAATAATGGTCGTAGGTCCGAAAAATCTCGTATTTCTGCAATTGCACGTCATAATTTTTTTATGATGATTGTATTATTTTTTACAACAGCATTATCTGCATTTTTATAATATGTTCCTTCTGTCAAGACGTATATGTACCAATTTTTGCGAGTTAAAAATTTAGTCTACGTTTCAGGTTCTCTCACTGCCATCCAACTTCATGTACAATCCTCCCGGTACAAAAATAATCCTGGAGAGACAACCAACCCAAACAAGACGTCAGACCCTACATAGCCACCAGCCAATAATGATGTCGAATTTAGACGACATCAAGAACATCGATGAATCGGTTTCGGACATCTACAGCATACAGGAGTACAAAGTGCCGGAAAACTACGAAAAAAACTACCGACAAATCGCTCAAACCAACCTAGACGAAATAGTAACGATAAGCCCACAAACTGAAACTCCGAAAACTCCGAAACCTCCGAGAAGCGACGAACCTAGGATCAAGCGAGTGAACGAAACTAACGAGAGCAACAAGCTTTTGTTGGTACCGCTGGAGACCAAGCCCATGCACAAGTATTACGGCAGCACGAAGCACTTGTTCCAGAAGCAGAAGTCAATGGATATCGGCGAGGAGACTCCATTCTTGCTGTCCGTTCCTGGGGTGCAGCAAGGTGGGGAGCCGAAAATGCCAAAGCACGACAGTCAGGAAAGCGTCCAACGAATCATAACCGAACGAAGAAAACTGGACGAGAACCTCAAAGAAATAAACCAGTATGATATTTTCGATGTTACGAGGAACAGCAGTGAGGAAAATCTGGTAGACAAAGATGAACAACGAGAAGGAAGCGATGTAAAAAGTAATGATAAAAACGATACTCGATGTTAGTTGGTAGATTATTACCTATTTTTATATATGTAAATAGTTGTAAAAAAACCTTTTCCTAGTCCTATTTATTTTTACATATCTGTAGTAAATGTTTAGTATTTTGTACATTGTTATATAAGCATTCATTGATCTAGAGGAATTGTGAATACTACTTGTAATTATAGCAGTAAGCTGTTCTAGGTAATCGCTCCTCTCGGCAGCCATATCTTATATCGATAACGATGCGAACCAGTCATCGCTTATTGCCTATAAGGAACGGCGTAGCTGAGAGTGGCCTATTTTAATATGTACCGTTATTACAAACAGATAATATCAATGGCAGAATAAATATAGAAACTAAAAAAAAAACTTCAGATAGAAACTTGAAATAAAGGTCGGCTTTGTGTTTTTTAACTAATACTTTAAAAGGAAATGGATGATATAAGGAATATTTAGAACTTATAATATGGACATAGCACAATATCATCATGTTATCAAACCCCGAAAATCTTAATAGTACGTATATATTTGAAGTGATGCTAGGCGTGGCAATGCTGTGCTTTATTTTTAATGGCAGTATAAAAGTTCTATTTAACTAATTAGTGCAAAATTTAGGGAATTCGTCAATGTCTCTTTTGAAAAGTAGATTTGTTCATGTTTTTTTTTAAGTATCCAAGCAACAGAGTTTCGTATAATAAACATTAAAATCGTTCCGATTTTCTGAATATACCCTACAAACACCGAAGGTTGGCCCTTCAGCGGGCCATCACTGGGCCAGAAATGAAACTTCTGGCCCAGTGATGGCCCACTGATGGGCTGATCTTCGGTGTTTGTTGGGTAGGTTGAAAATGGTCCACGCGATAAACGTATATTGCCGGTACCTATATGATAAACTATTAAACAAATTAAAAAATTAAAACTGTGAAAATCAATTGAAGAAATTGATTTGGCATAAAAGAAGTTATTAAAAACGTATAAAAATTATATTTGAAATATTAGTTATATTGTAACATTGAATACACGGTTTTTTAAATATCAATATAACATATTAAACGTTAAAGGGAAGCATCATGTAACAATCTTTTAAGATTGATTGAAAATCTTGTAATAAACAAGATTTAGATATCAAAACTGTAGGTTTTATTATTTAAAATCAGCAAAAATATTGGAATTTTCAATGTGATAAACATTAAGTATAGAAATGCTTATTGTATATACCATATATATACTTATACCAAAAATATACCCAATACATGTATAATACATCATAAATATGTGTGTTGCTTGGGATGGATTGAAATTATTTAGGTATCAGCAAGAGAACTGTAAGTTTTGAGGTAGAATAAATCAGGAAGCTGCATTTTTATCCATGACTTCAAATAAGCCTTCTAATCAATCCCAGCTGGTGCAAAGAACTTCGGAGATTGTTTCTAATAATAAGATTTATTGGTCCAATAGATCATTAAACAATCATATAGAGTCAAAAATTAAAAGTATAGACAAGTAAAAAATAAAATATAAAGTAAATGTCAAAACATAAGTAATTGAAATATATAGAGGTAAAATTTTTAGTAAAGATCACAATGTGTCAATTAGAAAGTCACTGACCAAGTAATATGCGTTTCCCAAAAGTAGCCCCTTGATACATTTTTTAAAAAGGTTGGAACTTAATAACTTTAGTTTGACAGATATTACAGTTTAAAGTTTTCATTTTTAACATATATTAGAATACTCATAATAAAAGTACAGGGCAACTTAAAATATTTAAATTTCTAAAATGCTCTTTGCCATTACCTCGTGAATTCATACCATCTAATCGCTTTTTTCTTTAGAATAGTAAAAAGCCCCACGTCGGGCGCCAATTTTGAAATCGGCATGCGAGAAACAATGCATAAAAGAGGACTTATAAAAAAAATAATAGATTGCTTGAAATACTGAGGAACTGCATATCTTTTTTACTTTCCTTCTATTTACTTAAATCAATTTCATAGTGCACTTTTCTACCTACTTCTTTCACTTAAATTCTTAATTTTCCATGATTATTTTCAATATAAAAACTTAACGTTCACACTCTTTGCATATGAAAAATGTGACTGTTTGATAGGGCATGCAGAACGAGACCCAAAAAAATATCTGGTCAAACATAATTTTAACTTTTACAGTTTTCCGGTAATTGACATTAATGATCACTATTATCAGTGCAACTACCACTTAACATGTGACGTAGTGCAACTTTATTGGGTGTCTGACAATATTAAAAACATCACATCATACCGACGCCAATTAAAAAATATATGGGTTGTTTTTTAAGACAGCCTAAGCAAAACAAATACAGATTTGACAAATGCAGTTATATGAAATAAACGAGCGCAAGACAGAAAACAGATAAATTAGAAAAAGAAAGACGTATCTATTCCCACTACAATGCATAGGCAGTTAGAAGCGATGGGTACCAATGTCCTACATTGACACACGACACGACACGGTGATGAAAATAAGATTTCACGAAGCGTGAAACGTGCTGGGAGCAGTACATCCATCTCGCTTTTCTTAATTTCTGTTTTCTTTCTTGCTCTCATTTATCACAGGATATACAAAACTACATGCCAAATCTGTATATAGCGACTTGTAGAATCCATCTTCCATTTTTACCTTTCCAAGAAACACTAATAAACACTTCTCAGGTATGAACAAGGTATGTGCACTCTCATACAATATATTTTTTATTAATATATAGCATTACATAAAAAATGTATTTTATTAATAGTAGAATACCACAATAGAATCGTTAGTTAACTTTTCTTAGATCAACACTGACAAAAATCCATCTTGAAAATTTCAACTTGGTATTTAAAACACAAATCCGTACTTTAATTTTAATGTGCCGACTTAAATTATGTTTGTTCTTATAACTATTATGTTTATTCTGTTTCTTTTTTACTTATGTTATAGTTGCATTATTTCGAATAACAACTGTACGGTCATCCAAACTATGTGATTATTTAAATACTGTTACGGCAGATAAGAAACAGGAATTTAAATGTTATAGCGCTTGGTGGATATTATTGATTAAAAACTGTGACATAATTTTAAGGTAAACTATTAGATAGAATAAAAGGGTAGAGTAAATTACTCCTAAAATTAATGTTAGTGATATAGCCAAAAAAAAGCCGATATAAAACTTATCGTTTTAAAACGTATTACTATCTGAGTGCAGGTGTAGACTATTTTTTATTTATGGTAGAAGTCACTTTCGAAATATACACGCCATCAGGAAATTGTCGCTTCAGTTTATTTTTGATTGAAAAGTTATGAGTTGTACATTATTATTTTCTAGTAATAACAAGTTCAAAGATAAATATGCAAAAGAGCTGTCGGAATACTAAAAAAAAATTCCATACAGGACGTTATTAAAATTAAAAATAAGCTGCGCCAAATTTGAAATAAAATTTTTGTAAATAATGCCATTTTTGATCACTTGATAAGAGACGGTCGATGCAAGGCTACAAAACGTACTTCTACACGAGGTTAGGCCATGTGACATCAGCTAATAGACACGCTTCCCTAGCTAAAGGAAATATGCGTCTACTATAAATGTTTATTTATGGTTCGCGATAAAGTTGGGCGGTTCAAGCATGGAGCAAAAACCAGCAAGAAAGTAGTATTTTATATCAAAATGTACTAATACATCCACTAAAAACCTTTGTGATTATTCTGAGAGCTCTGAAAAGAAAAGTAGTTTGCAACAGCTCGAAGGAACGTTAGAGAAGTATAGTCTACATCGGCGGTGTATTTCTTACTAAACTCTTTGCTAGTGTTAGATACGTATAGAATGGGTGATAAAATGCATTCCAGATTTTCAACTTTTATGTCTCCATGTGGTAATCAGCATAGAAATGGTTCAAAAACTTGACAGTGCAATGAAAATCATACCCTCTATAATAAATCTGTAGCAGCTAATGGTTAATCAGTGAAATTAAATATTTAATGTTCCTTCAATTACTATACAGGTAGACGATGAATAATAAAATTGTACTTTTTTTTAAAAAATATGCGTAATTAATTTTGCTTAACTAGATAATTAACACCTAGGTTTAGGTTCGTGTTGCTCGCTAGAAAATCAAACACCATTTGCTCATTTACATGTGGTAAATTACGCAAATCAACTTTATGATATCCCACCTACACTATGTCAAATTTTAATAAACATGACCGATAAACATGCATGAAGTTTATAATATTTAATACTAGTTGTCCCGCACTTTGTAAGCTACGTGTGTGCGGTGAAAGCGGAGCATGTGTCTAGTATCTGAAGTCAGAAACCATTTCTGGACATGCGATAATCAGAGAACTTTAATTTGGCAGTTACACCCAATAGGCCCATTCAGCATTTTTTTTTAATTTTAGATATCGAAAGTAGAGCACTTTTTAAGGCAATTTCCAAACTTTTAGGTTTTTATCCAACCAATGTTGGACTATGCGAAAATGGGGCATAGCTTTGTGTGACATCACTGCAGATGCTGATCAGGTGACAGTATAGTCGAGATTTAATAAGCGTGTGGTACGTGTTATTGTTTCTCTATGGAAACGGCATTTGATTGTTGAATTATATCTTTTTTATCCTCTTGCTGGTTTAAAATGCGTAATTTTTATGCAGAATTTGTACTGAAACTCAATCTTTAACATTGAATATACTTTTGAAGCTGACATTTTAACAGCTTATCTTAATGATGGAATTCTACTGAATGCCATAAAAAAAATAACGAAAAAAATTATCGGTAATAAGCCCATTATAGTTAAAAATTGTCCATTTTTTCTAATGCGCTTTTTGTATGGTCCCTTATCAAAAAATGTTTGCTATATTGGTTCTTTTGCTTATTATTACTAGCATCACAAATGTTTCTTTCACAGCAATTGAAATCCGTTAAAGTCTTAACTTTAAAGAAAGCAGTCAATATATATATATTTTTTATTATTTACTAAAAATACAAGCAAAGGTGAAAAGATCTCAGTTAACTTTTATCAAAAATAAACAGGGAAACTGCAATTTCCGTGGTGTATCAGTTTAAAATAAGTTAGTAAGGCTGGAGGAGACACAGCTACGTTACCTAGTTTCTTAAGTTTATTAAAACTAAATTGATCATCACATACCACCGTGCACTACATTTTAAAACATAGAGAGAAAAACGATGAAAACCTGTTTTCCGATGAAAAATTCTGTTTAAATATAATTCGCCACAAATTACACAAATTTAAGAAATGTTTACTCGAGCATGAAATACAGGGTCAGAATTATCATTGGAGAACAGATTTTGATTGCAAATTCTTAAATATACAATTGTCTTTAAAATAAGGGAAACAACTTTAAATCGACAATCTCAATTTCGCCTTCCATATGCTTTTTCTGATGTAGCAAAGAAAAAGGTAAACAAACTATCTAATGTCAAATTATAGGTACCTATCCACCTTTTCATACGACGTATCTGATCCATGAATGAAGAATTGTCTATCGAAAGAAAGATAAATATATAATTTTACATGTATATATTTTATAGAATTACCTTTCATTCTAATTCTTCTTTGTTTTAATACAAAGTTCTTATATAGTCTAAGATACGTACTAAGGTCGACCTTCACCGATCAGGTAACCGAATGAAATCTATTTTTTATGAAAAAAAAATATGCTAACAAAAGCAGCGGTGATGGGTTGCTTAACGAAATATGTTCAAGGCTTTTTTTTTGTTTTTTTTATTTATTTTTTTAAATTTTTTTTATACTTATCGTTTCGCAATAAAATTATCTTTATTTTGATATATAATTTATTTGGTTACCAGTAGTACCAATCAGTGAAAGTACCACTTTCTATTCACCTATTTAAACCTAGCAACCGTACAGCCTTGAACAGAAAAATGTAAGCAACCCTATGTTTACATATTCTATAGGTTTCTTACTTTCGATTAGCGTTAAATTTTTTTGGTTAGAAGATTGGTGAAGGTATGGAAAAAAAAATTAATTATTAAATTTTCAATTAAATATAGCCTTGAACATATTTCGTTAGGAAACCTATCACCGTTATTTTTGTTAGCATATTTTTTTTCATAAAAAATAGATTTTATTCGGTTACCTGATCGGTGAAGGTCGACCTTAGTACGGATCCTGTACTAATACTAGTTGTAATGAACGCAAATATTCCATTTTCCAAATGCTTATGTAGTTATTTAATATTGACCATATTTGGTACTGATCTGATCTGAATGAAACTAATTCCTGAATTTTGGACATGTGGTCCTTAATAATTTTCAAATTCCAGAATTGCCCATCATTCCTCCTTGCGCTTCATCCGCCATCTTGGAAAAATGGCATTTTTAGGTTTTCAAGAATATCTTGGTTGTTATTGATTCTACAGTAAGGACAACAGAGTATAAAAATAAAGGACAAAATCTCTATGAGTGTAAGCAAATTTTTCATAAATGCAACATGAACCAAGATATAAGCGATTTTATGAAGAGAAAAATGGAAATGGCGGCATTTTTTGCATGAAGTTCTTAAATGTTATTCAATTTTGTCAACAACTGACAAAAAGGTGTAGGTTTTCCGAAAAATCTTGTATACAAAAAAAAATTTCACACTTGGAGCAAGTTTTTTATAACGTAATGTAACAAAGATTTCAGTATGAATGTCAAATTCTGTTATTCTGTCTTGTTCTGGATTTTTTCCTTGATATGATCAGTTTCATTACGGCTATCACTTTCAGGGTCATCAGACGGTGGTAGCTAAATCTAAATAAAATGTGCCACGACAATATTCAGAGAGTATGAAAATCCTAAATTTTCATAAATCTACAAAAATCTTATTTCGGTCATAACTCAGTTGTTTTTTAATGCTACAGCGAATTAAAAATAGTATATAATGCAACAACCATTTAATGATAGCTATTAAGACACGAGCATGAGAATTATAACATGAATACGAGCAGCGACATAATAAGGAGAGACTGGAAAAGTAGGCGTAGCACATGGCCAGAACATATTCAAGCAAATAGTCCGCATGGGCGTCACTTGAACTTAACGTTATGGAATTTGCGAATATTTTAAAAATGTATAGAGCAGCATGTACTCCGTTTTTAAATATAATATAATTTATTACTACTTCTACAGCAATTTAACTAATAGATTTGAGCTCAACTAATAATAGAACAGCAATAAAAAACAATATTCATTCATTAATTGTATCCCTCAAAGCAGTACTCCACTGCAAATCTTGGCAACTAGGGCCAACAAATGCACCCCCACTGCGTCCCTCGGGCGTTTATTGTTTGTCCAAACAAACCGTACGTATACTGAATTGGGATTGCCCCTCTATACTTTAGACCTCGTTGAATACGAGTGCCTTAATTGCCATTAAATGTGAGTTGCATAAACTATTTTTTCTACGACCAGTCATAATTAAATAAAAAATTAATACTTTATTTCTGAAATTGCTAGGAAAATATGGCATGACAAATGACTTGTCTAAATTGATATTTTAGATCAGATGTTCAAGGCAATTTGTCGCATTTCTATTGGTTATAAACTTGTATCTTAATGTAAAATCTGTAACTTAATGAATCTCATTAAAGTACAGGAATGTCTAATAAAAGAATTAAAGCATGAGAGTAGAAAAAAAAAACAAAAAGAGAATTTTAAGAACTTTAATTTATGTCAAGAACACTTTTTACGTGAGGGTCAGAAGATTTAAAAATGTTTCTTGGCCATTAAAAGTTCAAGTGCCAAATTTACAATCATATTTCCAAAACTATTAAAAAAAAAACAATATGGATTTTTTAAATTTTCATTCTACGGCCAATGGCAGCAGAAAAAGCCTAGATTGTTTTTGAAAAGATTTACAAAATGCTCATTGTCTAACACAGTTAATCACGAGAAAAAAGAATATATCTAAAATAATGAAGGATCAGATGAACCTCTTGTTCAGCAACTTCACAAAATGACAAGCAAAGCTTTTGTGTATCCAGTCTTACCTTTTGGGTACAACTAGCATTCAAATAGATCATTCTGATTTCAAGGGCGTTCCAACGGCTTCACAGTTTCACAATAATGCTTCATTCAGGCTTCACAGGTACTTGTTTTTAGCAGATCCGGACTCAAAATACACAGCACGAAAGAAAGAGGGGGCGGGTCACAAGAAACAAAAGGGACTAATAACAACTGTTTCTCCTATAAAAAAAAAGGTGCGAGAGAAGTAAGACGCTTGTTTTTCACAAAGTTCGCAAGGCAAGTCTTCCCCTTTTCGTTCCAAACTGTTAATTTTAGAACAAAAGTAACTAAATTTGAATTAAATATAACCAAGAAGACGAAGCACATTGTTTCGTATATAACTTCATTATTTTTAAGGCTATATGAGAAAAAACATTTTAAATGAAGTTTCAAAACCTTTGATTTCTATCATAATATGTATTTTTCAGACTTATTGTTTGAGATATTTGCCAAATTTTAAAACTATTCATTGTACAAAAATAAAAAACAAAACAAATATCTGTCATATACCAGTTTTTCGTTAGTTTTTTGAGTTATTTACTAAAAACAGCTCAGGTTACCAATTTTTAATACTAAAATCTTCAAATGATTATTACTTGGAAAATATGAATTTTCATGAAAAATTGTATACCTTTCTTTTCTTTAATTCTCTATCAGATCCAGTGGTTAGTTTTTTTTATTTTTTAATTGCTTTTGGAACTTTTATTGCCTTTAAGATAAGAATCTTGCTAATTCTTCCTCATCTTGCAGATACGTCCACGTGATAGTTTCAAATATGATTTAACGTAAATGTATATAATTTTTTAGTTGTAAACGAGATTAAACTCTTAGTAAAATATAAGGACTATCTTACACAGAAAATAATTGAAAACATGTTTATTTTATTAATAGAAATTTCAAAAGTTTCTGTATGAGTTAGTCGAAACAAATTGATTTTTACCAGTGTTTAAAAGTCAATTTGTTTGTGGGTCTGTGATATTTTTAGTCCCTTTTGTAGAATAGCCTCTGTATTTTTAAATAAATTGTTACTTAATCCGAAAGTTCGTTGAAAAGCTATAGATGTATTTATTTTATCATAAAACAAAATGATTGTTATGTAGATGACAGACTATTTTCAATGGGAAGATTCAAGTATTATTTTTCTATACCACAGCACCAAAGAATCAGATACATTACTTTCTCTGTTATTCTTTTAGGGGCCATTAAGCAAATATGTTCGGTTTTGAAAGGGGGGGAGAGTGGGTTGATAGGCAGTAAACATTCTCATAAAATTTTAATTGAAAAATAGCTTATTTAACATTTTAAGTTCGTTCACTCCTGACAAACTAATCAAAAAAATATTGAAAAAAAAAATGGGAGGGGGGGGGGGGTAAAAAATGATCCGCTTTTTTCAAACTTATTTGTTCAATGGCCGTAATGTATGACATTTTTTATTAACGATTTACTCACAATACCTCCCATCTTTCAACGAATTTTTAAATGAACATGTTTAGCTTTTATCTAGTCATGAAAGCTTTTAAATTATTTCTTCTACCTGTGCCTTTTTCTGTCTTTATAGCAGAACAGTATCTTCGTTTCTATTGTCAATAGTTCTAGCAAAAATAAAACGTACAACTTGTACTTAGTATCGTAAAATAAACAAAATAAAAACTGAGTGAAACTGAGCATTCGTCTTTGATTTGTGCCCGATTTGGATATCAAATATCCCTTCCCGACTAGTTTTTTTACCATATATTTATTACCTAGGACTTGCCCACTTCTTTCTTACAGATGTTCCTTGCGAGCTCAATCTACGAATCATAATAATCCAATTGCTATTATAGCATAAATTATAAAAGTTCCAAAGTCACTTGAAATCATTAAAATGTTTATCATAACTGTTCAATTTAAATAGAGCAGTTAATAGGTCAGGCGTAAAATACAGAGCAAAGGTGTTAAAAAGTCTGTCGAATGCTTCGTTACCTCCGGAGTACCACAAGGATCTGTTCTTGGACCACTACCTTTCATTATAATTATCAATGATATACCGATTGACCTAACAGACAAGGTTAATTACTTAATATATGCTAATGATTTGAAGCTTTTTTTTTTAATTTACACCATTGATGATTGTCTTCACCTGCAGAAAAACTTAACAAAACTATTTGGTGTACTAAAAATAGGACCTTGCATTAAATCCGCAAAAATGCAATGTTACGTCTTTTACATGTAAGTCCTCTCCTATTTCCTAAGATTATAACAGATAATAAAATACTTCATGTGACTTATCTATGATAAAGCGCTCTCTTTCAATATACGATACACATATTAACACCATAGTCTCAAAAGTCAGCAAGACTCAGATATATAGCTATAAATTCCCATGACTTCAAACCCAGATGCTCTATTGTTGTTGTGTTAGATCCAAGCTTGAATATGCGTCACTTGTGTGGACCCCACGCTATAACGTACATGTCAAGGAGTTAGAATCGGTTCAACGCAAATTTCTTAAATGTATGTATTTAAGATCTGAGGGCAACTTATCCAGCAATTGGTTTTCCACAAGAAGTCCTGCTGGATAGATACTATTTAGTTCCTCTTAAAGAACTTCTGAAAATTGTGTAGAGTTTGAAGTATATTTAATCTTGCACTAATTGTTCTCCTAACTACCTCCCACATATTATGTCCAATGGGCTTAAGATCAGGGGATTCAGCTGGTCAATGCATTAACACTTGTGCTGTCTGACACTTGTTGGACTGTCAAATCGAGTGGAAATGTGATTAGTAAAGAGGAATTCAAATAATAAACACAACAAATATATAAATTAATCTTTACTCGATTATCCAAGTACAATTTTGTAACAAAAAAAAATATTTATTCGTTAATTCTAAATGTACATTAATTAAAATGAAAAAAGATCTCTGAATTCAACGTCAATCAATCCGACTTACATACTAGAAAAATAAAAATACAAATCATCACCTTAATTTACAATAGAAGACCGGCCAGCTGTAGTCATTGAGTAAAAAATGGATACACCGATGGGAGCTTCTTATTTCCTATAGACCTCACCTGTTTGTGACACTGTAAAGATCCAGACGACAGCATGAGACAGGCACACGAAAGAACGACTATTTGTCTTTAAAAAAATACCCCAGAAAATTTTCTAAACTTTAGGCAATTCATATGGGGACCGCGTTTTTAGAAAGAATAAAAACGGAGGCAAAAAATAGGTTTCTTTTCATACTTCGTCAGTCAGTTAAACGGTCTTGTATAAATGTTTATCTATTGGGAGACTGAGGCACGTTACACGTTACTCCAGGACATCTCAGATTTTTGGTAGAACGAATTGTTAAGGAACTGAATTTTGATACTAGTACAGGATATGCAGTTATGTATTTGGTGTAATAACATATTATTACATGGCTGGCTAAAACTGTGCAGCACCCAGGGTGGCAGTGTGTTTTTGCTTCTTAGTAAATATCGCTTTAAATATTAATTTTTGCAAAATATGTAAAGAATACTTTTTTACAGCTAATCAAATTATTTTCAATTTGTTTTTCTATGATAAAAATTGACAAAGATAGATTTTTTCTTGTGAATACACAATTTTAACCCAAGAAGAAATATCGTACTTGTTAAATATCCCCGAAAACATTGATTATTTAAAAAAATATTAATTGTCTTGAAGCTAAAAAAAAAAAAATCTCGACGTTCATGCCATTCTAAGCCTATTTGAACAATAAACATTTTCAATTTTCTTTTGCATTACTTACTTCACTGGATGTGAAAGTAATTATCTTTTTTAATTTTTCCTTTCTTTTGGCAAAAATTTGGTATATTTTGGCTAATAAATGACGTGACGCAGCTTAAATAATATATAAAGTCTGTTCACTGATAGAAACCCGGTCTATAGTGTATGGAATATCCTCCGGAGCTCTATCCTTCCTTGTCTTTATTAAAATATGGTTTGCAATCTAATCTGTAACGTAAGTTTTAATCTTTGAGGTCAAGTGCGGCATTTCTATTGTTCAACAGCAAACCAATTTGCGTGTGTCTCGTTGTCGAACGCGGCTGGCGATTTCAGAGGCAGGTCGATTTTCTCAGAAGTAGGGTATAGCAGGTATAGTGGACTTATTTCAATTAGTGCCGGCATCTTAATTCAGACGTTCGTGACGTCACACCGGGACTCTATCAGCGAACAGACTTTAGTAAATAAGAAATTCTATTTTTTTTATGTATTGTTAAACAAAATATTATTTCTTATGTTTAATAAATGTTTTATTTTTGATATAGGATTGACAGTTTGAGACAGTTTGAGCTGTCAATATTGATCAAAAAAATTGTCCAATAAACATGAAAACTGTTAAAAAATCATAAGTATATATAATTTTTTATTTGAAACGAATTGAGAAACTCCAACTTTTTTAAATTTCATTTGGTTGGTTAAAATATATATCATGTCCAATTGAATTAACAGTTTCTCCATTGACAGCTGCCAATAACAGTAAATTGATTTTTTTAATAATATTTAAAAAAAAAGAGTCTGCAAATATGAATTATAAGAGAAGTCGCTACATCTTGGGTCTGGGTATAGTTAGTGAACGTGTTTACATGGCAATGTTCACTCAGTTATTAGGATAATCTTGAGCTGCAAAATTTTTGAGGGAAGTTTTTTTAAAGTTTAAAACCTATTCTATATGATGGTGTTAATTTTTCTCCACTAAAAAATGTGTAAATCGCATTTTTTAGCCATTTCACTCAATAAAGATAGCTTATTACCTACAAAAAAAGCAACATTTGTTGGCAAAAATTTATTTTTAAATATCTATCGAAAAACTGACTACCTTTTTTATTGAAATTTCATAGATGAAATAAATAGGACATATATATTTTATAAAATAATTTGTAAAAATATAATCTATAAATTAATTTAAAAAAAAATTCGTTCTAACAATTTGTTCCAGGCATCTTTATCATTATGGGAATCCAACATAATTTTGGCATGATCAGAGGTTGATTTACCAATACATACAAAATGTCTTCCTTCTAATCTGTGAACCGTGAATGCTTTCCAGAATAGACGAAGCAGACTTAACACTTTTGCCGCGGCCGTTCAGCCTATGGGTCACCCACCACGCTGACTGGTTTTTATTGCATAATATATATTGTATAATTAGGTGTCAGAAATCGAGTAGTGTCAATAAAAATTGTGTATACAGGATATTCCATGTTTTTTGGACTGATTCTCCGCTGACTGGCATAATAAAAATAATAATACATAATATGACCTGGCTCACATGAGAGTCGTGCGCACTGCGCTAAGAACGGGACCGACTCTCATGAGAGTCATGCGCAGCGAAAGTGTTAATGCAGCTAATTTCAGATCACAAAAGTTATGTTCAAGTCAAGTATAGCCAGAGGCACAGGAAAGATTTAAACTATTGCAACTTAATAGGTAATAGTATCTTGGCATGTCGTATTTTGATCGTATGCAAGTCTAATTTTATTTCAAGTGTATTGTACATAACATTTTAAAGTAGCTCATAATAATTAGTATGTTACCAATTGTTCATTTTATTATTTTTCAAGCATTTATGTAGAAAACATAAAAATTGTCAGGGCATTTTTAAGTTAAGATCCAAAATTGAATTTCAGAAATGTTTCCGTCAATTTATATCCATCACCATCAGGTGAAATTTAGGTCAAAAAGCTATTAACAAATACACCATTATGAAATGAGAAATGTGATGGGATCAAGAAGACAGTATGGGACACGAAGCAATGGTCGACCAATCAAAGGTCGATAGATTAGTGTATCATATTAAGAATCTAAGTTTCTTTTAATTTAAGCTTCTATAGCAAAAAAACATTTTGTTTTTCCATTATCTTATATCTTATTGCAGACTTCAAAATTGGAAGAACAACTTAATAACCTTTAAAAAATTACTTATGAAATTGAATAGATATGAGCTATTTTCAAGTCAACAAGATTTTGAATAAAAAAAAAATACAAACTATAAACAATTTGACAGCAATGTCTGTTATTGTAAATCATAAACTTGGAACAAAACGAACATAACCTAAATGTTGAAAATATCAAACAGAGTTAAAACTTTATGACACAATGCCAAATTTTATTTAAAATTTAATGCTGGAGTACGGATGACAACTTCCCAATTAATTCAAAGTCATTGAGATAGTATTAGTTAAGTAGTCATCCAGTGCCTTGAATTAAAGTTTATATAAAATCTGACATCATGTCATACAACCTTTACAGGCAAAGCAGATTTCAAATAAACCAATCAATATACTGAGCATCAATGTCATCACTAATAATATATTAAGTCGCTCTAGTTCAAACCACCATGAATAAATGCAATCTTGATCTTTAAAATACATATGAATACAAACAACCATTGTCGGCTCAATCTAATCATCCACACAGAATTTTACACAATTTAGATCATTTGTTTTTTTATTTTGACAAAAGAAATTCACTCAACTATGCATTGATAAGTACTATTATGAATCACAAAAAGTGTTACGCCCTTTCTTGAAAATTATTTAATCGTAATAAATCAACTAAAGTCGGTATCAGGGATTATGACGTGTGCGTCACGAAAAGCGTACGGTCTAAGATGATTTGAAGTGAGGGACGAACAGTGTCGGATCAACCAGTTAATAATTTGTACATTCATTTTTTAAATAATGTTAATATAAATAATTTAATTACACACACGCTTAATTTAATTTAATACAGCAATATCTAATACACATATAGCTTGAATAATAAAAAATAGTCCGTTATTCAAGTGATTATTATTTATCTACCTATTACTTATTTAAAATCTAAAATATTGTCGCACGGCTATGTCGAAAGTAATTGAGAAGCCACAAACGTTGTCCCAGTATCGATTTGAACCACATGCAAGAATGACAGAGATGAACGTATAATTGTAAATGTTTTATAGAGTGGAAAGTCGTAGGTAGCTTTACAATTACCGCTTGATATGTGTATGAGTGAGAACAAATCTTAAAGCAAGGCGTAGCTCGAACCGTACACACGTCATAAACCCTGATACCGACTCTAACTTGCTATGGCCTGTGTACTAATTCACGATGCAGATAAGTTAACAGCTCTGAAATTAATATTTCGGTTTTGTGAAACCTAATTAGTAATTTAAGCATGGTAGAATTTAGATTACGTAATTTGTTTCTGTGTTTTTTATTAATCTATTATGTACCTACTTACTATTATATAATAAATTATTATACAGTAAAGGGCACCAAAATAAATGTATAGAGAAATTCTATATACTATTGTATCACACATTGAATGCCCATTGTAGTACCATTTAATTATTTGTACTTTCTCTATTCGATAATTATTCATTTTAAAAGATTAATATAATTTTGAGAGCAACACGTAAATTTTACAAGGATAACTATGATCTGCAACTCACTGGCTCTACAAGGCAAATAAGATCAGAAGTCGACAGAGAGCACCTTAAATCAATCAGGGTTGGAAAAAAGTGTTTTTTTTTTTTCATTCAACATTTTAAACAAACAACTGTTTTAAACAGTTTTTTTTTGTATAAAACGATTTTTTCAATGTTTTAAATGGTATATTTAAAACATGTTTAAAACGTTTAAAACTCTATTCAACAGAGCCAAGTTACTGTATCCGCTACTTACTTCATGGCAGAGTGCGCTCTTAAATGAATTTTACAGCACTCTACAATTAATATACTCAATATACTCAGTATACCATTGTGAGTTAACTATGGACCTGAACTAGTCAGAATGGACTATCATCGGCACTTTTCCTGTTTTTCGACGGACTCTAAAATAATACATTTGTTTAAAACATCGCACTGTGTTTTAAACAGTTGTCTAAAACATTGCATTGTGTATTAAATATGTTATAAACATTTGTTTAAAACACAGTGTGATGTTTTAAACACTTTATTTAAAACATTTTGTTTTAAACATGCCAACCCCGACTAGAATAGGCTTTAGATGGGCGCTATCTTCACCCTTATTGCACATATACGTAAGTATATAGGATTTCCGTACTGTAGATTTCAATTGTCTTACTTCTTGTTCCAATGAGGTAAAAAAAGAATCTTTTTGGGTTCAAAATTAAATAATTTTAAATAGATACCTAACATAACCCTCTGACCCAGAAGGCCCTGACTAGACAGATGGCATGGGAGAGAGAAGTAAAGTGGGTGTGTCATGTGGCCCTAAGATAATGTTTGCTGGCTATCAACAGAAATGGTTAAGAAATGTTAATTCTAACATAAAAAGGTTCGATGACGAAAAGGAGTAGAATCATAATTATGTATGATATAGACGTAAATAGTGTAAAATTCCAGTATGGATGATGCTATTTAGGTGAGTCTGCATTTCCGCTGTCTCCCCACAGCTCCATATATTCACTATATGGAGGACACATATTATATCTTTACATTTCATTACAACTCTCTCGCCCTGACCTACAGGGACAGCATATTTAAGTCCCACATATCCAAAAAAATTCTAATTCCGCCCCTGAAAGAAACTAACAAACAGATACAGATTCCCGTGCTTGAATGCGACGAGATCTCTGAGCTAGCTGACTATGGTTAGAACGCTGTTTAATTATCTCTGGGGAGTATTTTGGTCTCAGTTCCATCAATAGACAAACTTCGCATATTTTTATATTCACCTTATTTAATGATGGATTATATCACTGGTGTAACTAAGCATAAAGGTTTTGCAAACTCTATAACACTGGTGCATCAATTCAAAAGCATAACCTCAAATAGAATGGATAAGGCAGTTCTTATCGTCACCAGTTTGGAACAGTTAACGAAACAGACTTTCGAATCAAAATGAACTAGACAAAATATAAAAATTTATATAGGCAATGTTATTTTTTATCATTAGCACATTGACCTCTATATCAGTTGTTGACTACTTTTCAAAAAGGGTGAAATATAGTAGTTTAGGAGTTAACATTGTTACTTATTCAATTTAGAAGAAAAATTTGAGGAGCAACTTATTTTAAAAAATTCTCAAATCTGGACTATTTGAGTGTGCCGTGAAAATGGCAGTAATGCCATAAGTGTAGATAGCACTGATCTTATACAAGATTTGTAGAGTATAAGGTTCCCTCATTCTGTTTTTAGGCGAGGCATGAGGCCGGCGATGAAAAGTCAGACAGTTACATTCTACAACTTATCCTGATTACCACCACGCAAAACGGTAACTCAAAATACGAGGACAATTAGCCCCTACCTCAAGCGCATCATTGCGAGTTCTTTGCTCAATTATTAACATTACACAAATTCTTACAATATTTTAAATCAGGTCCTGCATCTGGTGTGATTTCACACCAGCTGCTCGTTGGCTAATGACATTTTTTGGTGGGGACCGTGAGTTACGAGGCAACCTTATAGTGTACAAATATTGGAACTTATATGCAGGATATTTTGATGATGCAAGATGATCAAGTTGACAATGAACACTGAACTATATAAACTCTTCTGTCAAAAGTTGATGTTTAGCTAGCAGTGTGTAATGCAAAGAGAACAGAGAGAAGAAGTATATAGTGATGCAACGATTCTTACTTTTACGATTACGAATACGAGTTAAATTTTATAGTATAACAATAAAAAGCAATTGTTTTTATTAAAACCATTTTATTATTAATTATTAAAAGCAACTACTTCTTATATAAAGTCAGTTTACTATTAATGTCTTCAAATTAAGCAATTTAGGTAAATAATGTAAATAAATATGCCCCACTTAAAGATCATGGTGGATAAAATAAAATATAATCAAATACTTATTACAAAAAAAGAATCAACTCAAAGTAGAAACTTTGTGTTAAACGCTTACAAAATTGAATTGGAAATTATTACAACTGCAAGCATGTAACGATATAAAACAAAAATCAATGTTCCTGAAATAAAAAAAAAAGTAATCCGCCTAGTAGTCGAAATTTATCGTAGGCAAATTTTTATTTAAAAACATAATAATTGTAGGTTTGTTCGGCAAAACCTATTTCTCGTAGTTGTTTGCATGAGACCAGCAGTGGAAAACAACCTCTCCGATGGAACACTAGAAGCTTCCAATGAAAAATATTTATGTTATAATTAATATTTTTAAGCGAGGAAAGGTCATATTTTTTCTTTCCAGTTCAGAATGGCATCTTCTATATTAAGTGGCGCAGCGTAGAAATTAAAAAGCACAAATCGTAAATAATCGTTTGCAATATTCGGCGATTATGATTCATCGTAAAATGCCAATAATCGGCGATTACGGTTAATTTTATTCGTAATAGTTGCATCACTAGAAGTATCCCGCATATAATCATGTCTGTAAAAGTTAAAATTCTACTTTTTACGGGAATAATTAAAGAACAGAAAGCTTACTCTTTTTTTTTATTACTCATGGTTTTATGATTACCTTCTCTGTGATTACCATTGTGATGACACCGGCATTTAAAAAGCGTGTATTTTATTAATCGATATCGTAATACTATAAGATTTATGAAAAAATGAAAATGCAGTTTGAAGAAGTTACCAACAATGATTGTTAAATCCACCATTAAGCTTACTGAGCAACTCTTTCGGTGAATATAAAAAGTCAAATATCACATGTTTAAACATGGAATTTACTTCCTAAATGCTATTGCGACTTCTTTAACTGCTCTTCAGCATCTGAAAACCTTGTTTGTGTCGTTAGACATGATCTGGGAGGACGTTTAGAAAATTTTCCGAGGCCTGTTCTCTTCTATAATTACAAGGATAAATACCTCTGACATGAAATGGAGATACACAGTTTTTCAGTATCTAGAGTAACACAGTATGGTGATTTGTCAAAAATAAGGAGTTACAATTTTATAAATACCTCTTTTACAATAGTAAAAAAACCGATATGAGAGAGAGCGTTTGCGGCTTTGACAGCTAAATCTGGCGAGCACTGTCGACTTTTTCACAGCTGAAAACTTATAAGAAAACAAAATGGCATCAACAACCATTTCCCTGTTCTTCCAGAATATATAAAAATAAAGTAAAAACCACACCATAATAGCTCAGTTAACAAACATTTTTGATGTATACTTTCTTTTTTGTTAATGTTACTCCAAAATTTGCTATTTTTCATATTAAATAATACATAAATAGAATTTATAAATATATCGGAGTTCGCTTGTAAAGGTGCTTGAGATATTCTTTTACCAAATTAAAATATACATTTAAATGCAATCAAATCTTCACTAGATGTAGTCCATTCCAAGTGTTTCTGAATTAGCGTAGGACATAGGGCTATGATAAATTTTCTAGGGTTGTATTGAGAACAACCATCACAATGGAAGAAAACAACTGTGGTTATAGATAATGGTTAGATCGCCTGTAAAATTTAAATACAAATGTGACTCAAGGTTCAACCTTGGGGGCACTGTTGTTCACCTTGTACATTTCTGTTATATCAGATGTAGTCACTAGTTGTTAACTACTTCAATATGCATATGATTTCCAAATACATAAATCGTTTGATTTCCAAGAGTGGCAAGATGCTTTAACTTTAATCAACCAGGACGTAAACAGAGTTTCTGTATATTCATCATCTGACCATAATTTAAAAGCGAACCCAGAAAAATCCCAAGTAATGCATTGAAAAAGTTATCAGAAACGTGACGTTACTTAAAATGGTAAAGAAATAGTAAATGAGGTAAATAATTTAGGGATTACACTTGACCTTAAACTTCAAAAAACATATCATAACCAAATTGAAATTCGCATAGTCAATTTAAAAATTTAAAGTTTTCTATAAAAGACTTATCTAGCAAGTGCAAATAAAAATTTTATGATTCTCTCATATTATCCTTAGTTGACTATGGGAATGTTATGGAAAATTATTATCGGCAATAGTAAAAAGGAAAGGCCATGGCAGGTTAAGATAAGTGTCCGTGCCTTTGCAACCTTTTTGGGTGTGGTTCCTTCCAGTGATGTATCTTTGCGTGAGATACTACCACAAAAAGTTTTGACCTGAGAAAATTTCCACTCTTTTCGAAAATCTGAAAAAAACTTTTTTTCTTGATCAAGTGAACCAATTTGTTTGTGTTTCATATATATTGTAAATCTACTCAAGACAATTTATTAATGATATTTTCAGGAAATCTTTTCATGAAGAAAAAAAAATTACACGTTAGAGACCACCACCATTTTTTAATTAATTATACACCATACAATAAGCTATAACATCTATTTTTCACAAAACTCCATCGAAGAGGTAACGTAATCAAATTGGCAACGATAATGTTACCCCTCTTAGTAAACACCCTGTATCGTGGGTTCAGAAATGATAACACCCTGGGGTAACACTAAACAATAATGTATTAACTTATTTACTAATTACAACAAATAGAGAAAAAGAGTATAAATAGGGTCATTTAGTGATATGGCAGTTTCCTACTTTTTCTTCCTCATTTTAAAGTATCACAAACCAATAGACCTATCCAGTTAGGGCAAGCGAGCGAGATATATACAGCCTAATGTGCGTTGAGTGAGACAATAACTAGTGCGTGGTACGTTGTGTGCATTCTTGTGGCTGCCTCTGTATCTCAGATACGCATTGAACGTACGACAGTGTGCAATAATATACTTGTTAAATAACATTATTAAGTAACATACAATTCCAAATTTGTGAAATGTGGGAGAAAAGTTTATGTAGATTTAAGGAATTTAAGCAATCCTCGAACTATTGCCACAAGAATGCGCGCGCATGACGTATTCACAGCCGCTTAACAGGATCGGTCTATAGCCTCAGAAAAAAATTTCAGCTCATTTGAATCAATAGCCACAGAGATATTCGCATTTGAATAGAAACACGCTCGGCCGGCCAACAGTCAGAAGAGTGACGTCACTTGGCGTGTGCCAATACCTATATTAGAGCAGCGATTTCGTAAGTCTATCGTAACAATATATTTTTTCCTAAAATGTACTGTGGCAACAGCAATTTTTTTTATCAGCGCTAAATGCGACACTGGAACACAATTAATACACCTCGCATGCAGGGTTGGTCAGATTAGTCGCGTAGAAGTGGTGGTTGCCGAAAATCATTAAGTATTCATTGTTCGGATAAAAATTGTGACAATCAAAAATGTGCTTGTTTTAAGGAAGGCCTAAAATATTGCAACGAGTGCAAATGTCGTTCCTGTAACATTATTAAAAATTTCGAGGCAGATATGAACGAATTAGAATGCTATTAATGTAGGGCCTACATAAACTACATACTACATATTTATCTATCCAAATAGAAAATTTATTTCAACAATAAAACTCATTTTATGCGTACGTTTTTACTTTCATTCATTTAAAAATGTCTAATAAACTTACTAATTAGGTGGGTAGTTAGTAACACTGATTGATATTTATAGATTAGGTATTTATATCTACCTACCCATCTTTTTATTATTAAAAGGAGACTATTTTATATTTATTGTACAATTTCTTAATATTAACAACATATGATCAATACTACTGTACAATATATGAAATATTGAACAACAATATTGATCCCCTAGATGCTTTTGATCACTACTGGTTTTGTATCTATTGATATAAGTTAAACTACTACATACACCCCGACCGGGACCGTCAGATCGTTGCAGTCGGCAGGCTTGCTACAGCCGAGCGCGCAAGAATATGACTTTGGCCCGTAAAAAAAATCGCTGACTCAATACTATGAACGGAACATGAAAAATTTTTATCCTAAAAACTTTTTCAACTATTGGCTTCAATTTGTACGCAGCATGTATATACAAATTTTCATAAATACATTTTTTTCTCGATTGTCTAAAATTACACTACTGAAAATAACAAGTTTGAGTTTCCTATTATTTTTCCATCTTAAAAAAAAATAAGTCGGGTTCACGTGGGACGTTGTTCGAAGCGCTATTGTGTCTACTTTAATCTAAAAAAAAAAAAGCTTGATAGCATAAATATTTTCAGACATATAGCGGTGGAGACGTTAAAAAACATATTTCATTAAAAATCTATTTTTTTGAGTTTTTCCGAAATAAAAAAGTTCTCGACCACCAAAAAATATAAAAAATGATTTCGTGTACACGATTATCTTACTAAATAATCCCACTAAGTCTGGTTTGGTTCTACGCCGGTTTTTTTTTTCTCGAAAACTAAGCGACTTTACTTCCAGATTTTACTCTACTAACTTGCATTCACAGCCGTGTTCACTGGGCGGTTCAGCCATCTGACGTCACAACTCGACTACATGGTTATCGCGAGCGTTTTTAAGCGCGCTAACTTTAATAATTATTTTATACATGAAGGCGGCGTCAGTAAATTCTAATTTTTGGCATACTTACTATACTCACCAAGCTCTTTCAGAATATGTAATAATAAAAAATTGTTAAATGAGCCTATTGGTTAGAAACTCGATATATTAATAAATATATAAATGAAAAACAACTGCTTGGATTACACGTATTAAAAATTTTTTTGAAACAACGAGATGTATTTTTCCAATACATATATTTTTTACAAAACTCCATCGAAACGGTAATACATAAAAAAATTATGTGTTTATTAATAAGAATACATAATAAAAAAACATGTTATGCTAATGATATATGATAGAATAGAATAGAATAGAATAGAATAGAATAATTTATTAACCTCAAATTAACATAACATAAGTTACAAAAGGTCGTCTTCATCACTGTCCTCATTTATTGTAACGCTGATATCTTCAGACGGTTTTATTGATGGTTTCGGAATATCGTCAAGAAACCTTGCATGTGATAGGAATATGATAATAAAACTAAGTTAGTTAGTTTTCCATTAGTTATACATTGATTTATCATATGCAAGGTTTCTTGACGATATTCCGAAACCATCAGTAAAACTGTCTGAATTATTCGCATAAGATATTAAAAAAAATGTTTTTTTGGATTTTCAAAAAAAAAATGTTTCCCAGATATTATGAAGTTCTCGAGGTCAAGACTTTTTGTGGTAGTATCTTACGCAAAGATACATCGTTGGAATGAACCACGCGCAAAAAGGTTGCAAAGGCACGGACACATCTTAACCTGCCATGGCCTTTAAAAACTTCGAAATTCATGTATGTATTATATCTTCAGTATCCCATATAAATAAGATATATCACAATATCTAAATATATATACAAGTGAATACAAACAATATAAATTAAAGAAAAAATTATTAAAGCGGTCAAAAATTACATCTTAGCCGGTTAACAACTGGAGACTAGATGTTGTACTGTGATTGCACATATATTTCTTTCAGTTTTAACTTTATTCACTTTTAACCTTTTTGTTTTTGTTTCCAAGATCCACCTATTCCCTTTGTTTGTTCGTACGTCTGGGTACTGCTATTATTGTTATTATTATTATAAAATTCATTGTTGAATGTTAAAAAAAATGCAATTTAAATTTTTCTTGGCATTTTAGATTTATATACTTATTTCTTTTTATAATCTTAAATTTAGATTTTTTGCTATTGGGCAAATAAAAAAAAAGCTCTATAGTTTCATTTGTACCATTTTTACTTTTGAGTAAAATAAATTATTATTTCTGCTACAGGAAAATAATCAGATACAACCTTAACAAAACGAATATCAATAAAATCAACAAAACCATAGTCAAATAGGTTCATGAAATTGAAGGAAAAGCACTAGATCAAGAACAAATTTCCAATTTTAATGTAAAGTTATCTCAAACAGTATTAGAAAACACACCTAAAACAGAAGTCAACCACTACACGCAAGAACTACCCCCATTCATAATTCGTTTAATCAAAACAAAACGAAAAATGTATAGAGACTACAGAAAGGATGGTAAGCAAGAAATTAAAGCTCAATTGAATAAATATAATAAAAACATTCAGCTACTTATTCAGGAATATAGACAACATTAATGGATCAGCACATGCGAAGAGATCAATCACAAAAAAGATAAAACTTACTGGAACGATATAAAAAAATTGTCGAAATATAAAAACAAAAGTAAAAATTATACACCTTTAAAAGAAAATGGGCAAGTTTATGAGACCAATGATGAGAAAGTAGGCTTGTTTGCTAAACAGTTTGAAAAGACATATAGGGAATCACAAGACGCCAGTTTCGATAATCATCATTATACCTTCGTCAATAACTGGTATGATACATATATGGCCGAAAATCCAAGACTAACAGATCATACAATAGATGAAACGGAATATTTCGAAATAATTAATGAGGGAAAGAACACTGCTCCGGGACATGATTATATAACAAAAAATATAGTAAAGTAACTAGACTATCAAATTCATTTATATATAAAGAAAATATACGAGTATTGCAGACAACATTGCTACTTTCCTGAAGAGTGGAAAGTAGGCACAATCGTAACCATCCCAAAACCTAATTTAAATCACACTAATCCCAATAATTATAGACCTATTACGTTACTGCCTGTCCTAGGGAAAAATCTAGAAAAAATTATTAAACACAGAATTCAAGAAAGTATAGGTCACACTATACCCAGCTATCAGTTTGGCTTCAAATCCAAATGTTCAACAATACACCCACTGGCCATACTTACGAACAACATAGAAACCTCCAAACTCACCAACAATAAAACAGCAGCACTCTTCATGGATATTAGCAAGGCATTCGACAGCGTGTGGCATAGAGGGCTAATTTTCAAACTACATCAACAAGGATGTCCTAAATACCTAGTGCTACTTATCAATAACCTGTTGCAAAATCGCAAGTTGAAAGTTAAGATTCAAACCGCATATTCTCAAGAATTTACGCCAGAGCAAGGATTACCACAGGGGTCTCCATTGTCGCCAATTCTATATAACATATATTGCTCTGATATCTACAACAATGATGTTCAGTACTTCTCACATGAAAAATATATATTACAATATGCAGATGACACAGCACTGGTATCCCATGGAAAAACTTTAACTAGTACTATGGAGAAACTCCAAGACCTTGCAAACAAAACAATCACGTGGTTCAGTAAATGGAGACTCAAACCTAACCCTGAAAAATCACATCTAATTATATTTTTTCATACACCATACCAAACTTCTCCAACGTTAAGGACCATATTATTAGGCCTGAAACCTGTGCTAAATATCTAGGAATAAACATAGACTACAAAATCAACTTCAATTTTCACAACAAAAATACTAAAAAGAGCATAATATCAAGAGCAAAACATTTTAGATGTCTATCATGGAAAAGCAATGGAATAAATCTAGAAACAAAATGTAAGATCTACAAGTTAATTTGTCGACCCATAATAGAGTATGGACATATAATATTCCTTAACCTCAAAAATCCCGCCTTACGAAATTTAAAAGTAGCTGAAACTAGTTCCATACGTTCAATCACCAAAATCCGCCACCCTAATAACCCAATTCATCACCCTCCAAATACCTTATTATACCAAACTTCACATATACAACCTATTGAAGATAGAATAGCATATCTTTCGCAAAAGTTTTGCCAACGACCAGAGAACAAGGAGTTGATTGCACCTTTTTGTATTAGAAGAGACCCTAGAGCAAGGAATAGATATAAACATCCAGAATACACCATCTGGGAAAAAATCCAAACATACTGAAACACTTACAGTTAACTGAATTTTTTTTTTCTATTAATGTAATGTTTTTTTTACATATGTATAATTATATACACAATAGTACATTTTATATTGTAACGGGCTGAAGGACCTCGGTCAATTGCCCTTTGATTATCAGTCAATAAAGATCATTATTATTATTATTATTATTATTATTAAATTATTATTATTAGTCAGTTGTTAGTTTATTTAGATTCATTTTATATGCTTGGAGGGTTGTTTTTTTTTTTACTTGTAAAATACTTTAATTGACTATGTACTGTTACAAACGAATTTATACAAAGATTATTACTCGTTTTGGAAGTTAAATTTTTAGTCACTAGAAGGCAATGGGGTAAAAAAAATACTACTACTAAAAAATACTTTAGATACTAAATACTCATAAAATTATATTAATATTTAAGTACTTAACGTCAGAAATAAACTATCATCACTGTAGCAAAAGAATAGGCAACTATAGTTGCAAATAAAATGCTGTTGTACTACAAATTCAAGTTTTCCACCTCCTACCCTAATTAAAAAACCTTTAGAATGGAACAGATTATTTAAAATTATGAATATTATAGGAGAAAGTGGGATGCTGTGAATATTATTAGGAAAAACATATATACTTAAGAGGAAATGCATAATGGGCTCATTTAGTGATATTTAATTTACAATTTACTTTTGCATTTTCCGGAAGTATTTAACCATTTAAATATTTAGTGCAAAAATTAGGCCGCTAGCCTTAATATTAACTGTAATATTTGATTTCCAATTCGTAACATATTTAAAACATCCGACAGCACGAATGACGTCACAGCACTTGCTCGACTGGTTTTATGAGCTTGCTGTATGAAACTATATGGAAGCAGGCGAGTGGTCGACCGCAGGAGTGATTTAACTTCACACTGCGTTTTCGCGTGCTCTATTTTCATTATTTATTCTGAGGGAGGAGTCGAAAAAAAAAATCTAATATTTTGCACATTTACTAACTACAAGATGTACTTTCGAAATATGAATTAAAAGAATGCTAAATGAGCCCATTGGACGTGACTGAGGTGAAAGGAACGTGTCAGTCGGTTGAGACGAACACATTATATTAATAAGGTTTTTCTACTATCATCTAATGTGTAAAATAAAGTATAGTCGAATAAACTTTAACTTGACTGGTCTAAAGGTTACTTCATCATATAAACCAAAAAAAACAGACATACGCGACTAGTTTCCCTCTGCGTCATTGCAATGGCTCTGTGCACTTCGCAAATCAAATCATATGTTGTGTTACCAACTCATACACATGCCAAGTTAGAGTTTACTCGACTCCATTGCTCTGTACGTTTGTCAATCTCTTGCGATAAGCAATTAACCAATTATGGAAGGCTTTTTTCACCTTGTAGGGCATTTATCTTGGTCGGTTTTAGCACATATATCATCAAGTTTTTACTTCAAAGAAATAAATAGTAAGTAAATAAAAAAAAAATCGAAAATCCATTTCGGCTGAGTTAAGCAAGAGCTAAACTGCCCGAAAAAGTAGATTTAAGTTAATTAAAACAACTGCAAATAAATGATAACCAGATTTTTTTTTATGTACTCTCAATCTAGGAGTAAGTAAACGGCAAGTTTGCTTAGTGTAAATGCAGTGCTTTTAATGTAGTGTTTTATTTTTTGCATCATATACTTTCAAATTATTTAACTAAAATATGGAAAAACTGATTTTTATTGTTATTTTTTTAAATATTCAAAGCCCGCTGCAGATAAAACTAAATTGTCAGCCACATTTTTAATTACTCTTTATCGTGTTTTTTTTTTACTAATTATCACCTTTATCATGTTTATGACATTAGATTATCTTCTATTAGAGTATTATGTATTTGTGCAAGGTCAAGGTTAGACCTCCTTAAGCATATTTATTATACGTTTTGGATGTTCAGAAATTGGACAGCCTCCAAAGTCATTCATCGATAAAATCAGGGAAACCGAAACATTTTGTTAGTATCAACGGTACTTTTTTTTAGGAAAGAAAACGCCATCAAAAATTTAACTGAACTTCAACAGAAATAATTGCATAAAACGAAAGAATTCTGCAAATCAAATAAGCATTACATTGGTAATGTAACAAAACCTTCATACAAAATTTTCAAAACTTTAATATTCACAACCGGAATAACATCAACGTGGAAAATAATTTGACATTTCCTGTAAACCAAGAATATGCTACCATCTCCTATCTTACAATTTAATTCCAATGCTTCCTATATTATATTTTATGTTCAAGATGTGCGTGAAGTATAACTTAGGAGGTTTAGTTACATTATAAATTACATATATTTTGATGGTATCTTGTTTGACACAAACAATGTTTATGGTTGGGTAGATAAGACTAAAAACTGAAGTATGCACTTTGTTCGCAAGGAAAACAGATTATAATTCTTCATGCTGGTCGTGAACACAATTTTGTAGAACACACAACTGCAGATTTACTTGAAAAATGATTCTTCTACCCCAACACTCTGCCAAAATCAGTAATTATTAAGGACAAAGCTTCGTATCACTGGGGTATGTTAAGTAAACCACCTAATAATGATACACAAGGGATACTTTAAAAATGAGAAACATGGACATCTCTGAGAAGGTTCCAAAAATTATTAAAAAGTATAAGGGGACGGGTCAAGAGCTGTCACCATAAATTTATGGCAAGGCGATAATGCATTGTTGTGTGGCCATGTTATTCTTTAAGATAAACATGGTTTCTTAGATAAACAAGCGGTGACTTGGGTAATACAACCTGATCAGTGGCGTACTATTGGTATAATATACCTTTGCAGTTCAATGGAAATGCACAGATTTTCCCAGAAAATGATATCTATATACAAGAATAATGGACCGAATACAGAACGTAGAAATAAAAGATTACATCCTGGTAGGCATTGTTCAGGCAGTCACTTTCAGTGCAGATATTTCCGGGGTCCAATGAGGAGTCAGTATAGGATTGACTAAAAAATTTTGCAAAAGCATTTAATCTGTCATCAGGATCTTTAAGTGAAACTCCATCCAAAAACATTTCATCCGAGACCTTTGTTGACATTTTTTTTTACTATTGATGAAGGCCCAAAATTTGTTAAGATCGCTTTTTATTGTTCTTTCTGAATCTTTCACGAAGTTTCTGTATGCTATATTAATATCGCATTTTATTCCATACCATTTTTAAACTCTTCCTAAATACGGAGATCACATATTCTAGCATACTGCTTTCTAAGCCTTTCCTTGAGTTTGATTTTTTTTTATGATGGTGCTATTGAACCAGGGTGGGTATTTCCCATTACGAGAGACTGATTTCTTAGGTACGCAAGATGCAAACACGAGATCTAGTTTATCATAAAATTGACTGCATATGCTATTGACGTCGTTAAAAGAGGAAAGAAAGGTCCAGTCAATGCCAAGAAGGTTATCATACAATTTGGAAAGATCACATTTACGAAAATTGTAACTGTTATTATGGTTAGTTGGAAAGTTATTATTGAGGTTCTTGGCGGAGTTCATATCTATTGATATGTCCAGGGCAGGATGATGCATGTCTTTCATCGTTATAGGATCGATAGAACGAGTTACGCAACAATTTCTGTTGAACAACACAAGGTCAAGAATTTTTTATTCTAGAAGCTCATTCAACAAGCATCCAACAATAATTTTTACATTTTGTTATGATCCATATTTCTTTTAGATCAGTTTCGGCTAAAATAGCCCATTTTTTATTATTCCTCCTTCATTTTCTCTAAGGATGCAATGAAGCGCTACACCTTTTATTTTAGATATATAATAAAGTATACCATAACATATTATATGCATAAAAATGAAAATGTCTCTATTGTTCATTTAAAAGAGAAGAAGTAGTCACCAAAAATAGGCGGCAAAACTATAAAAATTGTTGTTGAATCCTTGTGGAACGAACATCTAGAATAAAAAATGTTAATTACTTTATTTGTGAGACTTATTTGGTGTTTCAAGAATTTTTAAAGCTGAAAAGGTGGCACCCACCCTTTGTTGACTTTTATTGAATCATTTATAAAGTTTTTCACTTAACTATTATTTATTATAAATAAAATTAGTATAAAAATAAAAATGGTTCTAAAGCTTTTTAGCAGATACCCATAGATACAAGTTAAATTATAAGTGATGGTTTTATACTGTTCCAACTGAGACTGAACAGACTATACCAGTCTATAGATTGCAGATTCCATGTCATAGAGAAGTTTTGGAATCATGTTATCACTTACAAAGGATTTAATATTCTTGGACAAACCATCTTGAGACATAAAAACTCAACAATGACTTCATCTGAGGTCTTCAACTCCTAATTTCAAACTAAGGCCTGGAATCTATCCAAGGTATTGACAGATATAGATAGTATAATAAGGATGTGGTGTCACTGGTGTTCCACAACTGCGACTGCGAGATCTTTTTAGGGATTTTTCACTGTGTCCATTAGAAATGTAAAAATAAATAACCAAAACCACAACATGTAGGAATTGCATGAGCATAATCAAAAAAGATGATTTTGAAAAGACCTTAGAAGAAACATCAGTCTTATTCTGATAGTGAAATTGAAGAAATAACAACTCTAGTGACAGTAGCAAAGACAATTTAATTAAGTACTTACAATTAATTAACGTTTTACGTTACAATTCTCTATTTGATTTCGCCTAGGTTCACAGTTCACACTTTTCGAATACATTTTGTTTTATTAATATTTTCTTGTAAATTTGATAATCAACAAAAAAAAAACACTTTATTTTTGGACACCTAATAAGCTCTGGGTAATTTGACAATGGTAATTTACTCACAGTAATTTATGGCAATTTACTACAGCAATAAATTGGCATATTCTAGGAAATCGGCATGGGAAGGCATTAAAGGACCATGTCCGAAACAAACTGAAGAACTGCCCAAAACAGAGTGCAGTTGAAAATTAGAACAGGACACCTTCCTGTCGAGAAACCTATCTACACACAATCGGATAATTGGACAGTGAGCTGGAATGCAGATTATGTGGACAGGAACCAGGAAGGGTAGATAATATTACAAGCAAATGCGAGGAAACCATCAAGACTCGCCCACTCTCAGACCTGTATCACCTAATCAGTGGCAAAGGAGTACTAAAATGTGTAGTGGTTCACGACAGGGAGAGCACAATAAGCCCAGGAAGTTGTAATACCCTCAGAGTTCTTCAACAGACGAGTCCCAAGTTAAAAAAAAATGAAATAAATTAGTAAGAAAATAGTTCATTTTTTGAGGCATTTTGGGTAGGAAGGTTTTTCTTTTTCATTGTGTTGGGGGGGGGGGTGCCGTTGTAAGTTTAAAATTGAGTTTTCGGGGTCGATGTCCTCCCAATTTGGCCTCCATCTTGAAAATGTGCAAAAAGTTTTTGCCCTAATGGTACATCTTACAAACAATTTATAGAGAGGTTTTTTGTTTAGAATCGAATTCTCTACAACTCAAATCAAATAATTAAAAAGTTATAACCCTTGGAAGGTAGAAATTTGTCACAAAATTTTCTTTCAAGCGGTAAAACTTTTTTCTTCAATTTTAACAAAAATATACATCACATGTTTCTTGTAGAGGATTTCATAATGAATAATTTTCATTTACACTTTTCTAAATCCGTATATAAATTAGTAATTGAGGCGCTCGCGTGCAAACCCCGATAAATCCACACACACAAAGTTGTGGGAAATTACAAAAAACTATATTGGATTTATCTGGTTTTGTTCGAAACGGTCAACTTTAACATTAGATTTATATGGGATTTATCGCGTTTTGGTTACCAAAGATTACTTATAGGCTTGTAGAGTTTAGTCTAACATACATGAAACTATTACAAACTCAAAATTGACTTTTTGTGGATTTATCAGGTCAACTTTAACATTAGATTTATATGGGATCTATCGCGTTTTGGGGACCAAAGATTATATAGGCTTGTAGAGTTTAGTCTAACATACATGAAACTATTACAAACTCAAAATTGACTTTTGGTGGATTTATCGGGGTTTGCGCGTGAGCGCCTCAATTGCCCAGTGGCATTGAAATTGCAAATTTTAATGGAAGAAAGTAGCAAGGTTGAAATTTATGAAACACGTGATTCTTTTAAAGATATTTTTCAAAAAAAAAATGATAAATTTCAATCACCATTTTAGTTGTACTTGTTTTGTTATTGGAGGGTTATTGATGATGAATATTAATGTGAAAATTAAAATGAAAATTTTATATTGATATTTTATTGTATGGAATTTTAATTTTATTTATTAAGTTTTGTGTCCATTTTGCCTTTATGGATGTCCATTTTTAAGGCTTGTGCGACACAAAAATGGACCTTAAAATGCCTTGGTATAGTAAACGCTAAAGATATAAGATAATTGTTTTATTGCCGACCGTTTGTATGCGCCGGCTTATTCCTTTGTCGGCTTTTGGTGTTTGATAATAGGACTTCTCTTACATCTTTTGCGTCTACTATAACAACCTGTACTCTTCACTGCTAATTCATTCATAAGTATATTTTATTCAACAAAGCAGAGTGCTTAAAAAAAGCTTAACTATTAATTCTCACCAAATCTAAACAAGTATTAAAAAAATAACAGAATAATTCTTCATTTCATCTCTCAGTACAGGATACACTATACATAAAAAATTTCAATATTACATAATAAAGTGATAAAGAGAGGAGATTAAAGTGAAGTAAGCAAATATTATGTGTACAAATAAGTAATAAAATATCGTAATACATAAACCGAGGAGCAGATAGCATTAAAAAAGTTATTTAATTAAAAATAACTTTTTATATCTCAAACACTCTTCCTCGTTACTTTGTATTTATTACCTGCTAACGATTTGCAAAATTACAATTTTGTGCACCTTTACAAGAGAACTCCTAGGTATACCAAAACCATTTCTAAACAAATAAAGTTTGAAAAATGCAGTTAGAGTGTTACGAAGCAATGTGTCTACTATTAGATATATTCTCATCGGTAGACACATCATCACATCATAACTATTAGAATGTGTACATAGCTCTATAATAGTCACTAACCTGTACGGTGGCTGAAAGAAAAAAGATAAGTCGTAAACTAGAACGCCACCTACCTGTAACGGGAGATCTTACTGGTCAATAGAGGGGACAAAATTAACGTCTTTGGCGGTGCCCGTGGTGGTGATGATGGCGGCCTGAAATAACATTTATCTTAAGATGGGACTCTAATAGTTAAAGTCTGTTCGCTAATAGAATCCTGGTCATATAGTGTAAGGAATATAATCCGGAGCTGTATTCTTCCTTGTCTTTATTGAAATATTGTTTGTAAGTTTTAATTTCTGTGGTCAAGTTATGACCGACGTCCGGCATTTCTATTGTTCGACAGCAAACTAATTTAATTACTATAAATGTATTACACCGAGAGATCGAGAAAGACTGAACGTGACGTCACACGGAAAAGTCACTAAAATTACCAAAATTGATTTCTATTCTACATACATTACTAAAACTAATTTCCTATGTTGCTAGGAGTAATGACTGGTTCTCTAGTCACTGTTACCAATCTGATGTCTGTAATTTTCGTGAATGTTATTATTATTGGCTTGTGTTTGATTTATCATTTATCTCCCTTTTTGACTAATAAATTCAACGTAATCAGTTGACTGTCACTTGTGTGGTAAGTTAATAAAGAAACTCGCATTTTGTGTCAATACATTTTGAATATAAATCACTAGGTCACTGTTGCCAATGTGAAAATGTTGAAAGTACCAGAAAATAGTACATATGTATGTAGTATGAAAGCGGCACAAAAGCAATCTTTAGGGAGCGGCACGTTCAGTCTTTCTCGATCTCCCTGTATATGCTTATAATTCAATTTCCTTTAAATGAACCTAATTAAATACATCAAGTAAAATATAAAACAAAGCGACACCACTGTACATTCGAAAACACCAACGAGCCTACGGCATCTTAGCTCAGACGTTCGTGACGTCACACTGGGACTCTATCAGGGAACAGACTTTATTTAAAATACAAGTGGGATAAGAACATTACTATCGCTCGCATGTGAATTTTGTATAAGGCCATTAGGCAGTCATTCAGAACGCAAGTTATCTACAGATAATAATTCTAAACGGAGGCAACCAGGTTATTTATCAGCGAGCGTTGATGAAATCAGTGCAAACTTGCTTAAAAAGGTAGCAAATCAAATAGCAGAACCTCTTGCATATCTCTATAATTAATCAATAGCAACTGGCATTTTTTCTAATCAGCTGAAACATTCGAAAATTATATTTAAAAAAAAGTTTCTTCATGAAAACTACCAACCTATCTCGCTTCTATCGAGTTTTTAAAAATACTTAAGAAATTGGTCGCAACAAGAATAACAGTATTTTTTACAAAATGAAAAATTTTCACACCTCAACAGTTTGGCTTTCGACAAGGACTCTCAACTGCCGATGTAGTCACATCTTTTGTAAATCATTTGTATGATTGCTTGGATGCTGGTGATAAGGCGATTGGTCTGTTTCTCGATCTCAGCAAGGCATTTGACCTCGTGGACCATGATATTGTATTATACAAATTGGAGTGTTATGGTGTGTGGGGTGTGTCTCGTGAGTGGTTTGAAAGACATCGTGTGAAACTTAATAATGTAAAATCTACAACACTTAACTGCAATATAGGCGTCCCACAAGGATCGGTACTAGGACCATTGCTTTTTAATATGTACATAAATGATTTTCTAAATAGTGTCAAAACCATTGAACTTGTAATGTTTGCAGATGATGCCAGTCTCTTAGGTAGATCCTCTAATGAGGAAGACCTAAGAATTAAAATGGGTGCCTTGGTCGAAACCTCCAGCATGTGGACTTCGGGTAACAAACTACTTTTAACTCAGGAAAAAACAATTTTCATACAATTTCCAATCAACCATGCAGCAAATGATCAAAGTACTCTAATAATATGTAACGGTAGAAGTTTAGAACAAAATTGTCACATAAATTTCTGGGAGTTGAAATCAATAATACTCTAACCTGGAATCACCATATAGACAATGTTTGTAATAAGATCTCCAAATTATGTTTTACCTTAAGGCATTTAAAAACTGTTGTCAATAATTTTATATTAAAAAATTTCTATCATCTACATACTTGTATAATTAATTTACTGGTTCTGGTTTTATAAAAAATCCAGTTATTTAACTTTGTTCATAACTATAATTTTGAAACATTCCAAAAAAAACAGTTTGAATTGAATTTTTTTTTCTTAACACCATAGTAAAATAAAAATACATGTAAAAAGCTACATTTTGAAAAGAAAATTGCCCTCCTATGAGTCTATGTATTTAAAAAATAATCGATCGCAATTTCGAAATTTTTTTACATTTTTACCCATTTAAGAAAATATTTTAGCATGGAAATTAAGTACAAGTACAACCGCCTCAATTCTAAGGGGCTTTAGATGACTTGCATTAATTATGGCACTTTATCATTACTCACCCGAGTCTCGGTCAGAACGGTGCTTCCTATCTCGCTCCCTCTCCCTGTCCCTTTCTCTGTGACTTTCTCTCTCCCTCACAGGCTCCCTGCGCGGCTCTCTATCTCTTCTATCTGTTCTATCTGCTCTATCTGTTCTATCCTCAGTTTTCGACCTCTTGTCCCTATCTCTTCTCTCCCTCTCCCTCTCCTTTTCTTTCTCCCTAGTATTACATAACACACTTCAAAATTAATTATTTACCTTCATCAAAATCTTACCTTTGCTCTGACCTGCTCTTCTCCAACTCCCTCTCCCTTTCTCGCCGCTTTTCTCTTTCCCTTTCTCTGTCTTTGTCACGCTGTCGACTTTCCTCCACACCAGACCCCAACCCGCCTCCTCCTCGCCCCATCTGTCTTTCTTCTTTGGCTGCTTTCACCAAGGCGGTGATTTCATCAACGGCGGCTTTCAGCCTGGCAAAACCCATGTGTTGCTTACCCATCAAGTGGTCGTCTATTCTTTGTTGAGCATCGCCGACTATAAGGAAAGCCCCACATACTTCGCAGACTTCCATTTGTTTCTCTTGGGCAGCCGCGAGTTCGGCTGTTGCGTTCCAATGGCTGTGGACAAGAAAAATAACGTATAAAACTATTTACCGAACACACCTTAAGTACACACCCGTTTTCGATTTGCTTTCGAAGGTTATCTCGTTCCTCCTTCAATTGATCACAAAGTTTCATCAGTCCTTGAGCTTGTTCGACATTGCCATCAGTCCCAGCTTGTTCGGCTTCGGCTTCTAAATCGTTTATTCTCTCGTTTAAAATGTTTATCTGCTCTTGGTTTTTCTGGGATTGCGCAGGAGATATCGCAGGCAATTCGTTCTTCCCACTAAGTGCTAATCTTTGTTTACCCTTAACTATTTTTCTTTCAACCTCATTCATCATGGAGACACAGAACCGAAGAAAGTCCTCTTCGTATTGAACCTTTCGATGGTGGGTTGATTTGGCATTTTGGAACAACTTCCTTACCTCTTCGTCGTGCACTTTCGTACAGGCTCCCAGATCTGCTCTCGTGTTTACAAAAAGATCGTGAGGGCAGAATTTTACCATAAAATATTTACAGTACTGAAAAGGGAAATATTCCGTTAGGTATTCGACAACAAAAAAAAAATGTTACCTCTGGATCTTCCCAGTTTAATTCTTTAACTTTCTCGTTCGGCGCTACATTTCTATTCCTCCCCATTAATTCGTCCAGAAGCTGGGCAGCAGCCAACACAGCCATTTTTTAAAGAAATGAGACACAGAGGACACCGAACAACGACAAACCGTCTAAAAAATAACAACAGAGAACTAGTGACTCACTGACTTAACTGAATGAAGCTGTTATGTTGGCAATGATTGCTAGGGATGTATTCGCGATCTTCCCGGTGTCTTTATAATGCCGGTAACACAATATGGTTATTTAAATGTAATAAAAGGGGGCAATTATGAAAATATTTAAATTTACCTTTTCACTACCAGAGAATTAAAAAATAATTAATATTGAACCTTCTGCGTTTGATCATACAGACATCAATCAAGTGAAAGTTTGTTTTTTGTTATAAGTAACAGTATATTGTGTATTTAGGTGTGAAAGTAACACGGTCAATAAATGGTACGGTTACCTCAATCAGCAGCTTTAGGACGAGAGAGACGCGCGGGACGGGAAATCGAATGAAAGAGACAGACATATCTGATTTCCGTGCAAAAAACAGAGACAAAGATGCCTGTAGTGTCTACAGGTGACGTAGGTTGTAGACCCTACCGGAATCTTTATCTCTGTCTTTTGCACGGAAATCAGATATGTCTGTCTCTTTCATTCGATTTCCCGCCCCCCGCGTTTCTCTCGTCCTAAAGCTGCTGATTGAGGTAACCGTACCGTTTATTGACCGTGTAAAAGTAATACATTCCCGGACGAAGATGCAAGTTGCGTCGAAGTCGGGGAATGTGCTTTCACACCGAAGTACACATACACTATTTTTTCTGAAATCTCAATCAATATTATTATATAAATTAAGGAATTTGTATTAACATTTCTTCATTACAATCTAACTGCTTATTAATAAATGCAATTTTAATGTGAGTTGGTTTGTCTGCGTATGTATTTATTTACTGTCTAAAATATATATAAAAAATCGTACGGGAATGTTGATCGTTGCTTGGCAACGGATCTTTTCCGGTCTAATAGTTTCTTAGCAACGAACTAAAATACTGGAATTGTGCATTTCTCGATCTGAAATCGCGCCGAAAATGTAGACATTGCCGATCGATTTTAGAAAAAATATAATTTTTCTACATCTGCTTGGAAAAGTGTTTAAAAAGGCACTGATAACTACGCTTGAAAATGATTGATTTCACATATAGCGTTTGACAAATCCTTAATGCACGCTAACATCGTATGAAATAGTATTTTTCTGAAATCGATCGGCAATATCTACATTTTCGGCGCGATTTCAGATCGAAAAATGCACAATTCCAGTATTTTAGTCCGTTGCTAAGAAACTATTAGAAAACAGACCTGAAAAGATCCGTTGCCAAGCAACGATCAACAAAACCGTACGGGAATGTTACTTTCCCGGCCTAGGCCGGGAAAGTAACATTCCCGTACAGTTTTTTATGTATATTTTAGACAGTAAATAAATACCCGCAGACAATCCAACTCACATTAGAATTGCATTTATTAGTAAGCAGTTAGATTGTAATGAAGAAATGTTATGCATTAATACAAATTCCTTAATTTATAATAATATTGATTGTGATTTCAGAAAAAAATAGTATGTATACTTCGGTGTGAAAGCACATTCCCGGACTTCGATGCTTGTTGGCCTCGGCTAGCGCCTCGGCCAACAATTTGCATCGTCGTCCGGGAATGTATTGCTTTCACACCTAAATACACAATATACTATTTAAACGAGTTTCGAAAACGAATCTTTTCACACGAGTGAAACAGTTTGATGGAACGAGTCGAATGAGTGTAAAAAGATGTTTTCAAACGTGTTGTTTATAATATTTTTTTTACAACTGCAAGGAAAACAAACAATTTTATAAGTAAACATCAGATATTATTTATTTAACAAAACACTAAAAATTAAAATTTAATGCATAAAATTGGAACGGTTAAACAAGTCTGTCCCAACAAACACCGAAGATCGGCCCATCAGCGGGCCATCACTGAGACAAGTTTCATTTCTGGCCCAGTGATGGCCCGCTGAAGGGCCAACCTTCGGTGTTTGTAGGGGTGGCTATATGAACCTGAATAGACTAGCCTACTTCAAAAAATACAAATAAAAGGTCAGTTCTGTTTTCGACAGGACTGTGTGAAAAATCACACAACGACAGTACCGTATTTTTTTATTTTTGCACACATCGTGTGAAAGAAGAGTCAGTGCGACTTTCATTGTATTAGTAAATTTTTTGCATGACGTCTTATGACAGCTTATTTTGCAACATTAGACGCCCAATTTTAAAAGGATTTATCATTTATCATGATCTGTGAAATGAAATACTGCAGGATGAAAAGAATATCACGTTTGTTGTTCGCAAGTTGGTGAAGTAAAAAAATGTTCAGTACTTTTTCTTAAAATCAGTACCTTTTTTGTTTCGATACCAGTACGTCAATTTTTGATCCACTGGCAACGCTGTCCACAGACCACCCCTGTGGAAACGTCACTACTACTAACGTCAGTTGACAGCTGTTTGAAATTTGAGGTTATAGTGGATCCGTATGAAGTAGATAAGCGCTGGTAGAATTGGCCACGACTGTAAAATGATAAATATGGTACCACAGATCAAAGTAAATTGTTACCTCTCATACCATATATTTTTGTGATACATTCTATAGTAAAATAGTTAATGGAATCAAATTTAGTTCGTATGAGCCTACTTGACGAAGACGAAATGGTAGCTACAAGGGACTGGAGAAAGGCGTTGAGGGCTCAACCTGCATACAGAATTGTGAATAGGACAGTTCGAGGACAAACACAATTTACATGTATAGTCGGTTTAACAGGACTTCTGCTGTTAGTCATCTTGTATATCTTTCCTATACGACGCTCAGCTACTCCGTTGCGGAGCAGCGACTACAATTATACCTATCCATTAACAAGACCTATTAAAACAAGCACTGTGCATACTTTTCGGATAGGTAAGTATCAATTTTTTTGCTAAAATATATAATAAGACGTGACAAATCAATTGTTACAGCCATCATTGCCGATCTAGATACAAATTCAAAGAGTGAAGATGAGAAGAACACCTGGTATTCCTATTTTAAGACAGGTTATCTTAGCTACAATCCTAATAGTCATTCGGTTGTTGTATCATGGGACCGAAAAGAACCAGAAAAGCTCAAAAATAATTATGCTTTGAAGGGGAGAGGTATGGAGCTCTCGGAACTAGTCACATTTGATGGAAGATTGTTGACGTTTGATGACAGAACTGGTATCGTCTACGAAATCATTAACAATAACATCATACCTTGGTTGTTGTTGATGGATGGAAATGGAAGGTACTTTGTCGTTTTACAGTTACAGTTATACTTTTGCTTATTTAATTTTCTTGCCTTCGGTACTACAGAGGTCCCAAAGGATTCAAATCTGAGTGGGCGACAGTAAAAGATGAAATTCTCTATGTTGGGTCCATGGGCAAGGAATGGACGACACCCACAGGAGAATTTGAGAATAATAACCCCCAATACGTCAAAACTATCAACACGAAAGGGCAGGTATGTCCAATGTAAGATACCATGAACTAAAAATAAACACGATACTCTAAAAGAAAATAGATTGCAATAATTTTTTTTATTATATTCAAGCAATTTGTTGTCATTTCCCTATGCGGCGTGTAATTGGTAATCCTTTTAGGTGTTTCACATTAATTGGATTGAACAGTATAAACGGATAAGGGAGGTTCTAGGAATATACTGGCCAGGATATATGATTCACGAGAGCGGAGTATGGTCGGATGTACATCAACGATGGTTCTTTTTGCCAAGACGGTGCAGCAAAGAGCCATATAACGAGTCGTTAGACGAGCATAGAGGATGCTCGGTATTGATCTCAGCTGATGCCGATATGTACGATGTTAAAGTAGTGCAGGTAAAGAAATTTTACTAAATAAATGCCTCTGTGATACTATTAGACTCGGTATACAACCTCATTTTGGTCAGATTTACTTCATGTGTTGCAAATCTGCTAGTAAGATTTAATCTTTGCTGGATGAATTGCACTTGGGTAATTCCATATAGTTATTATTTGAGTAGTCTGATAAACTACTTTGTGTAACTCGATAAGGTGAATAAATATCCAAATATTATTATTATTATTGCAGATTTCGAACTCCAGGCCTACGAGGGGCTTCTCTAGCTTTAAATTTATACCCACGTCAAAGGATCATGTGATAGTGGCTCTAAGGACGGAGGAACTTGAAGGAAACACTTCGACCTATGTATCGGCTTTTACCATTGATGGAGAAATCTTATTAGATGATATCCACATAGCAGACTTAAAATATGAAGGATTTGAATTTATATAGCATTCCCAAGTGAAATATTAGAGCATTGTAAGATAGTGTACATAAAATTTGTATATTTTTTTGTAAGTATTTAAAAAATAGTCAATAAGTAAGTGTATAGTGGTAATTTATTAATAAAACAGAATAGAATACTGTGATAAGTATTTTTTACTGATTATATATCAAGACAGGGCTTTTAAACTACTAAGAATATAATAATCCATGCAGTTTCATGTACAAAGGCAATCTGAAAAGTTTGTAATCTGACATGACAGCAGTGGCGGCTGGTGAAATTTCAATAAATTTTTTTCTCATCTGTGGCGCATGGGACCCATACCAAATATGGGAAATAACATCTAGAGAAGCGCTTCTCTAACGACCCCTAAAAAATTTTGAAAAAGCAGTTTGCGAAAATAATTTTCAAAATTCGGTTGCTCCCCCTGGTCTAGGGGCTTCTATTTGAAATTATTTTTATTTTGTCGTATACATTTGAATTTTCATAAAAATACAACCTATTTTGGAGTTTATGAAAATATTTTCATTATTAACTGAAATACAATGAACTGAAATTTTGTAATTTACAATTTAACAAATTACAATATTTCAATTCGTTGTATCTCAGTTAGTAATGAAAATATTTCCATAAACTCCAAAACCTAGTGTTGTATTTTTAGGAAAAGTAAAATGTATATGACAAAAAATAATTTTAAACAAAAGCCCCTAGACCAGGGGGAGCAACCGAATTTTGAAAAATTTTTTCGCAAACTGTTTTTTCAAAATTTTTTAGGGGTCGTTAGAGAAGCGCTTCTCTAGATGTTATTTCCTATACTTTGTATGGGTCCCATGCGCCACAAACGAGAAAAAAATTATTGAAATTTCACCAGCCGCTACTGCATGTCAGCACTAAACCTGGATAGATTAAAATCATAGAAATGTATGCACGTCAAAAAGAAGGGTTTTTACATGAATTCTGGTAAAAGCACACATAATATCATAAGTATAAATATGCATATAATTAAAAAAAAAACAGGTAACGGTTACTAATATAAAACAGACAAAATTGCAGCGTAATACTATATCACATTTCTCTATTTGTAATTTGACTTTCAATTTCTTCTAATGAGAAGAATGCATTTTTTATAAAAAAAGTCTTTAATTGTAGATCTGAATTTTGTTGGAGGCAAAATTTTCATACTACTGGGTAATATTTATATATTTTAATACTGTAATATTTAAACCAGTTTGTCGCTGGGTAAGCGTTGTAAATTCAAGATATATACTATCTCTGTGTCTGGTCTCGTACTGATGCAAGTCAGCATGAGTATTAAAATCATTCGAATGATTGTTTACGCATGAAATAGATTATAATGCATATGTGCAAGGCAAGGTACGTATGTTAAGAGATTTAAACAGATGCTTAGTATCGTTGCGGTACCCTGCACCACCTACAATCCTGACGGCTATCCTTTGAAGACCAAAAAGTCGGTGCTTACCAGCAGAGTGCCCCCAAGCAAGGATGACAAGGTGAATGGTGATGAAAGACAAGGTTGCAAAATAGGCTGTTTTTAACACATTTAAAAACACTGAGTTGACAATTGCCTCAGGCAATATATATTTTTTGTTCATTGTTCAGCAACATAATCAATATGAGCATCCCAACAAAGAGAGTGGTCAATAAATACTCCTAGAAATTTACTATTTATGGAGTTATTCGGTAAGTTGCTTAGGTCGTGTGTACTCGAGATCATTTTTAAACTCCGACCCCAAAAGACGTATGTTTGTATGTCTGTCTGTCTGTCTGTCTGTGGCTTCATATCTCTTCAACGGGTGATCCGGTTTTAATGCACTTTTTTTTATTTCAAAGAGTATTTTGTCAAGGTTTTTGCCATATTAGACTTTGATGTTTGGTCGCCATCTTGATTACAAGCTTTTATTTAACTTGCCTTGTTCTTGTGGATCAAATCTTGCAACTGAATTTTAAAATAGTTATCCCCAACCGATTGAGCTGAAAATTTGCATACACGTTTAGTTTGGATGACAATGCATGGTTAGCTAAGTGACGTCATTCCAGATCCAATATGACGGACTTCCAAAGATGGCGGACCAGTTATTTTTTATGCACCCCATGATATGGGTATCAAATGAAAGAGAAGAATACGAAAATAAAATGACGTCACACTAAATTCAATATGGCGGACGTAACTGAATTTTAAAACAGCTATCTCCAACCGATTGAGCTGAAATTTTGCATACACGTTTAGTTTGGGTGACATGGTTAGCTAAGTGACGTCATTCCAAATCCAATATGGCGGACCAGTTATTTTTTATGCACCCATGATATGGGTGTCAAATGAAAGGGTTTGCTGAGAAGAATACGAAAATAAAATGACGTCACACTAAATTCAATATGGCGGACGCCCCAAGATGGCGGACAAAATTTTTTAGTTTTAATACTTTTGATCGTATTTGCTCATATGTTGCATTCTAAGAAATGGTAAAGGATTCGGTTTAAACTATAAGTTTTATATCGGATAGGAACGATGCAATGAATATACACTTCTCCAGGAAATTAACGCACCACTAAAAAAAATAACCAAAAGTTTGAAGTTAATTAATTTTTAACCCCCGACCTAAAAAGAGTTGTTATAAGTTTGACGCGTATGTTTGTCTGTCTGTGGCTTCATATCTCTTCAACGGGTGATCCGATTTTAATGCACTTTTTTTTATATGAAAGAGTATTTTGTCGAGAAGGTTTTAGGCCATATTAGATTTTGATGATTGGTCGCCATCTTGAATTCGCCATGTTGAACTTCTCTATAAATTGTCCGACTGAAGTAAAATTGAAAATGTGCAGACAATTGTGGTAGCCGAATATGATTTTGGCCTCATTTTGATTCGGTTATATGAAACCGGTACGATTAGATATATTGATCGGGGGTTTTTAAAAATTTCCAATTTTTTAACCCCCGACCCAAAAAGAGAGGTGTTATAAGTTTGACTCGTATGTTTGTTTGTCTGTCTGTCTGTCTGTGACTACATATCTCTTCAACGGGAGATCCGGTTTTGATGCAGTTTTTAATTTAAATTAAATATAACACATAAATATATTTATAATAGAACCGGTCTTGTAGACCGTGTGCGACTAGTAGAATACAAAATTGGACCGCGGCGGCTTAAAGGTTAAAAAGTTCTGTGTGGGACTCGTGATATAATAATACGCTATGTTGTATGTATATGTTTAGTATAAAAAGTGTAAAATAAAATTAAATTACAAATTTAAAAAGACCCCCGACACAAAAATATCGACTAAATAACTAATATAAATAAAATAAATTAACACAACTTTAAAAATTATGAAATAATTTTGATTCCATATACGAACTCTTATGATTTATTTAAATCCAGCTTACATTTTCTTTATGTCCTCGAGATTTGGTTTCTTATACGCATGAATATATCGGGAGCTGCTGTTTTGAATATAACTAATTAGTAGTTCGTCTTTACAGCAACCCCCGACATATTCCTGAGTATAAGAAAGCAGATTTGCTAAAAATTCACTAACTAATTAATTTCTAGCTTATCGCTGAGAAATCTAAAAAACGAAAGAACTAAAAAGAAGCACACACTCGAGACCTACCAAATGGAAAAAAACATTTTAAATTTTCCTTAAACTAAAAAAGTTATTCAACCATTTCCAATAACATTTTTGAGGAAAATGTCACCGAGCGCGAAAAAATATTCAGTTAATAGCGTAGCTGACAAAATCAAATAGAAAAATATTCAGAGCTAACCATGATGCCGTTAAGGACTATTAAATGGCTGCAAAAAAGTTCAATTTTTTCTTAAAATAAAAAAGTTATTCACCAATTCCAGTAAAATTTTAAGGAAAATGTCACCAAGCGCGCCAAAATTTCAGTTATTCCTAGGGGGCCGTTTTGAACAACCCCGACAAATTGTTTACAACCTCAGAGAGTATAGGAGAAAAAATTTACGCACCATAGTGACGACCGGATTAAGGATTGGCGCGGTCCTAGGCTAATCATGTATTTACGCCCTCTCTTATTCATAATAAAAAAAAATTGTCCAAATTCAAAATTGACGAGCGGAAGGGGAGAAATATGGATTTCAAAATTGATGAGCGGGGGTAAAAAAAAAATTTTTGAAATCAAACATTGGGGGGCGGGGGACAAAATATATATTTTTTAATAAACAGACCATAAAGAGCTCGCAACACTCCTCGTGCCCTAGCGCGCGCCCTTTCACACATTGTCGCCCCTAGTTAGCCTTATGGATAATCCGATCCTAACCATAGTCAGTTCCAGATAGTTTGTCAGTTCGTCAAGTTCTCCAGCAACAAGTCAACTACAGCTCATCTACACTTAGGCTTACCTATACCTACAACTAGACACTGCTGCCACATACACAAGACGTTCCATAATGCGCTTCGCCGACGACTATAAGTTCCACTGCGGACGAAACGAAAATCACCGCCAAATTACCTGTGCCAATAACGGTTACAAGACTGACTTACCCTCAAATACCGATTGAGCATAGATTTTCAGATAGCGCTACACTGAACGAAATCAAAGTTTTCGTGTTTTAAAGATTTACCTGCGTCCGGCAGCTTCATCATAATTGGTGATTGCAGTACCTACATAATATAATCTATGGGACTTAGTTCTATTAATAGACGGCCAAAATGAATCACCCTGTATATACTTAGAATTATGCTGCGGATTTGAAATGTCTTTCCAATAATCTAATAACGCTATACCTAGCAGGGCTGGCTCTAAGGGGGGGCGAAGCGGGCGGCTGCCCGGGGCGGCAAAATTCTAGGGGCGGCAAATTCTTCAAATCCACAGTTACCAAAAAAATATAAAAAAGCTGAAATAATTGTTTCACTAATATAGTAATATGATGTTAACTTTATATAAATAATTTGTCATTGTTAGTTTTTTTGTATATAAAGTAGGTTACACCTGTTTTTATATGTGATTTTATTTCTTGTTTAATTTCTGTGGTGTGATATTTTTTGTAACTTTCAATACGGTAAATTTTTTCAATTATTTTATTTTACCCTTTTAAATACAGTAATCATATTGCTGAAAATCCAAAAATTGCTGTAAACCTTATAACTAAAAAGACAAACCATCAAGAATATTCAGTAGGTGACTCTTAAAATGTTATAAAAAATAACAGACAGGTAACGAGGTAAATAAAAGACAAGGTGATATCCAACCCAGATTGAAATAAATTAAACTTAATTTTTTATTCAAGTTTGTTTTGTACATTCAGAACTGTTTTATGTTATCCAATCAGGTCCTATGCCTACTGTTAATGCGGGAAAAAATATTATTCACTTTTAAAAAAATTTTGAACGCACCTTAGTACTTTTTTGGGGATTTTATAGTTTCTCTATTTGCATTATCTGTATTTGGCAGATGTCAACTAGAAATGTCATACTTCACATTTTGTGATCAAGTTTATTAATCTGCTAGTTTTAAATCATCAAAAATTAGATTTTAACGAAAAAATAAAAAGCGGGACAAAAAAGAAACTAAAGAGACCAAATGGGCAGACTGAAGCAAGCAAATTTCAGCCAGGCCCCCCGCATAAAATCATGGGCCCCGGTACTAAATTCACTGGCGGAACCCTGCGCCTAATAATTGATGAGCGGGAATTTTTTTTTTTGTCAAAATTTCTGGCGGGCCCTCGCTACGGGCTCCTCGGAAGCCAACGTGCCCCCGCGCTTAATAATTGATGAGCGGCGGGGAGAAATTTGAAAAAAAAAAAATCCAAAATCTCTGGCGGACCCCCATTACGGATCCCTCGGAAGCCCTGGCCCCTAAACTCAGTATCCAATAGACCCCACTCCATACGGGAGCCTGATTTCAGCTTCCTAATTTAGGAGAAGCTAGCCCTTCTGCAAGCCCCTTTTTGTTTAGTAAAAAATCTGAATAAACTACATATAAAAGAAAAACCCTCCTCTGACTTATTTTTGTACTTACAATTGTACGACGTCAATAAGAATGGAAATAAATCACGTGTCTTTCATTTGCCCTCCACTGTCTTTTTTTGCCCCACTTGGAGGGTAAAAATGAGACACTGTTTATTTTTGTTTATCAATTAACGGTACTTTTTAGTGAAAAAAATACTTAGAAATATATTTTTTCCTGTCATTTCTACATAAGATACCAATCTTGCATTAAATATGACTCGATTCTAAGCAACCTAAAAATTGAAAGATGTCATTTTGTCTCATTTTTACCCCGCCTGACCTCAATGTTATTTATATAAGAGAGGGGCGGCAAAATGAAACTGTGCCCGGGGCGGCAAAATACCTGGAGCCAGCCCTGATACCTAGTTAAGAAACTACACCCTCTTTAATTTTATACCCAATATTTGCCTACTATCTGTTTGTCTATAATGCTCTTTTCGGGTATATAAATATATATACACATGTAATCCCTTCCCTAATTTAGTTAATAATAATTGTTTCCATTCAGGTACAATAAACTATATATTACAGCTCTTTCACAAGAACTGAAGAATTATTTATTCACCAAAAGCTGGTTTAAAGAGCAGGTAGGTACTTCCATAGAATTTATTAGAATTAATTATTTTAATAATCCTTTGCCAGGATGAACAAGATTTTTGTAAAGATATTAAATTCTATACAGATATTTAAAAATATATATACAGTGTGTCTACGCATGAATGCAAAAAGAGAAGAAACTTTTTTATTTTACAGGTTTCGAAGCTGCACAAAAGCTATTGTATACTTACTACTAGTTCTGTGGTGGATAATAAATAGAAAATGGAGAAAATATACCGTTATCAAGTATGCCGTAGAAATTGAATAAAACAAGATTTAAACACCATTTACTGAGCTAGAAAGTTTCAAGTAGGCGGGATATGCACCTTGAATATATTTACTACCTTTTAACGTGGAGTGAAAAGTATTTTTAATTTAGATACGTTTTTTTTGTTAAAATAAATTTTGTATAGAACACTTTTATTATTTGCAGTTGTTTTATTGACAAAATGAATGGTTTGAATCCAGTTTTATTCAATTTCCAGGACATACTTGATAAGATTTTCTCGATTTTATAATGATTATTCACCAAAGAATTTTAATCCGGTGATTTTAGATTCAAAAATAACGATTTCTCGGAAAGTTTTGGGACAAGCCAAAAATTAATCTACTCCCTACAGAATTTCCTCAGGAATCCAAAAAAAATAGTGTTGACCACTCAAAATGGCGGCTTTAAGGGTTATTTAACTTGTAAAAATAAATATGGCCCTCAAATAGTTTTTAAAAAAATTATAAGCTGCGCAAGAGTACTTAAAATCGTCTCCGAAATCTAGAAATGTAAAATATACAGGGTGTTCCATTTAAAATTTCTAAGTTGGGGGTCATTTCCAGGGAAACCGGATGTGATGGAAAAGTGGCAAATATTTACCAATTATTTAACTTGCTTTGTATGAATGTTTAGTTAGTTTAGTATGCTAAGGAGGATTCTTGCAAGTCAATTTTGAACCACTTAACGACGTCAAATTGAGTTGAAATTTTGTATACACGGTGACAATAGAATAATATGGTACCAAAAAGTGTGTTTTTTAGTTTTAACACTATAATTTGATCGAATAGTGTATCCACTCAGACGTTGTATTCTAAGAAATGGTGAAGAATCCGGTATTATTTTAAGTAAGGACGATGCAATGAATATAAAACTAATTAAGACGTGACTAAAAATTTTAAAATAAAATTAAATGTAAAGAAACTTTTTAAAAACAAGCTATTATTATTTAGGTGCATTAAAACGAAAAAATAAAAAATTTAGTTGTCTTAAAAGCTTGTTGCGTGAATAGAAATAAAAAAATACCCTAAATAATAAAATCTTGTTTTTAAAAAGTTTTTTTTGCATTTAATCTTTATGTAAGTGCCATAGTCAGAGGTGTCGCTAAGCTTAATTTTGGGGGGGGGGGGGGGGGGGTTAATAATTCCCAACTCTCAATGCAGGAATTTTCTCAACTCCTCAAAAAAATTTTCTCCCAACTTGAAGCATGAATTTCCCAATTCGAACCACAATAAAAAAAATTTCCTTAGAAAATTAAAATTTGAAGCTTGAATTTCTCAACTCGACCACCCCCCATCCCCATCCCCCTTAGCGACACCCCTGGCCATAGTTTCTGTGATATCTAATATTTATACCAAATACTTCGTCTTATAAACGTTTAAACTTCCATATCTCCGAAATTAGAAAAAAATTAAATTCATTCTCAATCTCCACACTTTCTTATTGGAATTTTTTCGTTAAATGATACTTTTCGAGTTATTCAAAGTAAATCGTCTTGAGATACCTGTTTTTTCAAGTTAATATCACAATTTTCAAGTCGTAAGTCTTAATAACCTACCAATTATTCATTTAAAAAGTTACATAGAACCTGTTTTTCTCAAAATTTGGTTATCTTTCAGTTCGAATATGGTTATATCATTTTTTTTGCGGTGTCACCCTATAAATTAACAAGCCCCTCACAACATAGACATTTTTTTATGCATTTACTATCTAGGTATTAAATTGTATTTAAAAAAAAAATTAATTCAAATGACAATCTTTCATCTAAATTAAAACATCCAGTTACGGTATATAATATTATGCAAATAGAGGAAAAATTGGGTTTGTTAGACATTCTCGAAATTAAGAAATCCATAAGAAGCAGGTAATAACATCAAAATTGAAGGTATTAAAATTATTAAGCATTATTAAAGCGTTATTAATATGCAAATCCAGGTACCTATTAGAAAAAAATCTAGATAATGTATAATAAGTTCTTGGTATGATTATTATTATTATTATATTGTACACTATTATACAACAATATAATGGCCAAAAGACCGAAACACCTCAGATCTACCTATCTAAACTTTTAAATTAATTCTGTGAAACAAGAATCAAGTGTTTGTCTTTCTTAATTTTTTTATTTCCATTTAAATTTTATTTTCTCAATGAATACATTATTACAAATAAATATGATATACCACGTTTTCCCTTATTGAATCCCTACAGCCAGTAGCTTAGCCAACAATTTAGAAAGGGGTGGTGAAACTTTTTAGAGATTTTAACTTGGGTATAATGTTATATGAATTAGATTTCGGTTTTGACTTCTAGGTGCCATTCTTTTTGCCTAGAAAAAGAAGTATTGAAGCTGACAATGAAATTTTGAGACAAAAAGGCTCTATGCACCTTTTCATACAAATTGGTAATCTTATTTAAGTTATAATGACTTGAAAATTGAGATTTTAGCTTAAAAACCGCTGCCCAAGGAATCACTACTTCCACATCCAGTTGCTCTATCCAAGCCTCTCACAACGAAAAAATTTGTGTGTGGGAATAATTGTTTATGGAACTTTAATAATATAATATTTGAAATCGTCTACCCCAAAAACCCATAAAACGATATGCCACATCGGTAGTGAGGGTGGGGGTGGTGGAAGCGGGGTGGTAGTCAAGTTAAAAAAAATTAGGCCTTTGGTTCTTGTACACACACTAAATGACAATTTTATTTTTCCTTTAATAATGGGGGTGGTAATGTGGGTGGCTAATGCCAAAAATTTTTTTGACAACTTAACTTCTCTTATATATAAAACACCAATTTAATGGACTCTTAATTGCTTTATTGCGTATTTATCTCTATTTACCCCAATTTACCCCCCAATCCTTCAAGGGATTAAGATCAAAATATAATCTAGTTCCAGATCTCGTTAAGATACATACATACGTGTACCAAATTTCAAGTCAATATCTTAAACGGTTCCAAAGTAATCGTGCGCAGACAGACCGACCGACAGACAGAACATTTTTTTTTGCTCAAACTTAAAATCTCGACGTTTCATGACATTCTAAGCCTATTTGGACAATACAAATTTTCAATTTTTTTTTTGCATCACTGCTTCCACTGGACGTGGAAGTAAAAAGAAGAGTCGTGGAGTCAAATTAAGGACCAAAATAGGTTAATAAGGAATTCTCTAGCTACAGCAATTTTATTGTTTTGAATTGTTGTAGGTATAATAACAAGTGCTCTGAGCAATTTTTTCCAATGCTTCTTGTAGAATTTTAACAATTTATTTTTCAACACACATTTTCTGCTATTTTTCCTATTATCTCATGTCATAGTAATCGTATCGCAATAATAAAAATACCAAATTGTTCGCTATAAAATTATGAATAAGACTAGGCATATTAAGAAAGAAACTTCTTGATAATTTGTAAATTTGCAAAAAAATAAAAATCACCAAAAATTCCCATTTTTTAACAGTTTAAGAAATATGATGTAATAATTCATCAATTTTAACGAAAGTTGGTGTAACCATGCGCTTTATTGAACTAAACCTCCGTGCCAAATTTTAGATCAAAATATTTATTCAAACAGCTGAAAATCAACAATAATTTCGACATTTCCATCGCATTTTGTTTAAGTGCATCGACTCGTAGTGGGACAATTTTTCTTTTAAAATGTAGGTTTTCACATATATTTTACGGTCTTGTTTAGAAAGAAAAAAAAATTAAATTTAAACTAATTTTTTGGAATTTAATTGTAATTATGGATATTGCACGTATAAACAATTTCGAATAACTACGTGATTTTTTTGTGAAACCAAAAACGATAACCGAATTATGAAAGTACATGAAATAACCAACGTTTAAAAAAAAGAATGATGTTCTACTTACACTTGAATCCGTGATACGTTAGTTTTTGCGTTTCAGTCGATTAATAAGTAAACATATTGAAATTTTTTCTTGAAATTTGCGCATATTTTTCCAAAATGATTAGGTAGATATTTCAAAACGGTTCTCGTCAAATAACTTATTACATTTAGCGAAAAAATGCCAGAGCATAGAATCGAGTTATGTCCTTAACAAGTATTGATGAGCATAATATGAAATGGTAAATTGCAAAGTTTCAGACAATTTAACAGAAAGCCATTTGCCATACGAAATGTGATTGATTTTTTTTGAAAATTGGAACAAATCTGGAGGTTGAGACAAAAAAAACAATAAAATTTGTTTTTTTCGTACCACGCTGGTCAATAATAATCTAACGGGAAATTCATTGCTCGGAGCCTGCAAGCACCTGTCTCAGGTATAATCAAGTGATTATCAATCAGGTCAAGACATGCCAGCTCTCTCTATCTCTCTCTCTCCCTCCCTCCCTCCATCTCACGGACAAAATATCCAATAGGAAAGAAGAGGGTGGGTTTTGTGGTTTGCTTATTAGAAATTCAGTAAAATATTCTGATTGGACCCCTCCTACCTATTAGAGTCCAGGTTGCTTAAAAGTCTTAAATCACGAGTTTAGTCTATTCAGTCATTCAGTGAGTTTACTAGTGTTTTGTTCTTGTTCTGTTCCTTGTCAAGTTTGCTACAATTCTTGTAAGTATATGTGAAAATTATATTATGTTTATAGAGTCAAAAACGTGGCCAGAACACAAAATTCCACGCTAAATTGTAGATTCCCAGTCGCAAAGATCCGCAAGCACGTTTAAACAGCTACAATTTAAGAAAGAAATTCCTAGTGTGACCAAATGGTAGTTTTTTATAAAGCTTCAAAATATTTTACAGGAAACTAATAATAGTATAGTTGGCGTAATAGATATAAGGTATTTCCTCTTAATAAATATCAAAAGCGCCGGGTATGCCGACAAAGGAATTAGCCGGCGCATACAAAGGGTTTTGCGTCTTGCGAAATATTAATGTGACTTCGACTACTATACTTATATTGTTTTAGGAGTAAAAGTGATACTCTTGTGACGAGTCACAATAAGTGGCTTTTACTCCGAATAAAACATGCTATTTTTTCCTTCAAACGTTGATTAGCTATAAAAAAACAAGCTAAAAACGTACTCTTCACCTGTTCACTGAACTTTTTATATAATTGTTACACATTCTATAGGACACTCTTCGCAGTTGTTTGTAAATAATGTTAGTTTTACGTTTTAGACATTTTTAATTTTATAGTGCGAACTTAGTTGGTAAAAGACTCAGTGCAGGGGCGGCTCAAGGTAAATTTTCCACCCGGGCGGGAGCACTTTTTGGCGCCCTTTTCTGAGATCATCACGGACGTACTTCATGCTAAAGTACAAGAGCTAAAGTACATAGAGCGGGATGCTATTAAAAATCTGGATTTTATCGCCTCATCGGGGGGGATTCCAAATCCAAATCCAAAACAAAATTTTTTTCGCCTCAGAGCGGGGTGTTATTAGGAATCGGAAAAAAAAATTTATCGCCTCAAAGAGAATACAAATAGAAATCCAAAAAAATTTTTTTTTCGCCTCAGCGGAGGATGCTACTAGAACTCTAAAAAAAAATCTGAAATAAAATGGCCTCATGGAGTAGGTACTATTAGAAATTCGAAAAAAATGTTTGCCCTCTGGCACCCCTCCTTTACCCTCAATTTGGCGCCCCTCCAAGCCGGCGCCCCGGGCGACTGCCCGGGTTACCCGGCCCTTAAGCCGCCCCTGACTCAGTGTAAAATAGAGTAAAAATAAAAAAACTATACCATACCCCATTTAGGTTTCAAACCCGAGTCAAAAGCGTAAGAACTACACCACCACTTAATACGTAAAAAAACGTAAATTTTTACATTATAAGAGACGAGCTAAAATTATATTTCCACGGTTGTATATTACATTATGAAATGTATATTTGTAAAATATATAAATATTTAAATATTAAAATAAAATATCATTTCACCAGATTTCTATTCAATTACAAAAACATAAAAAACAAAAAATTTTTAAAAAAATTTAAATCATTAATAACATTTTTATTTACCGAACGATTTTGTTCAAAAACAATAGGGTTCTTCCCCTAGCTAACACTAACTTACTGTCCAAATTTCAGTACAATCGGATTTTTCTTTCTTGAGTCTTGAGTTATCGTGCGTACAAGAAACGTGACGGACGGACAAACAGACGGACATTTTGAAAGTTGTTCAGAATTCGTTCACTAACACAATGATATGAAAATTTTTTGTCTGCGAGCGATATTTACGGTTTTAGAAATGTACCGATCAAATGCAATATACACTTCGTTTCCGTATTTGCGAAGAGTATAATAAAGATAAAAAATCTCAAATTTCACCACCAAAAACTCATTGTGTTAATATCGCATGGCCGGCTTATTAAATAAAATACGCGTTACTATGGATATTACTTTTTCTGCCGCTCACAGCGTCAGAAAATAGTAATTTACAAGACCGGAAAGAGATGTTTTGGAAGCTTGGGAGACCTGCAAAACACTGTTTTTCGGTCGTGTAACGTACAATTTTTTTTTTTTTCGGCCGACACTGTCATACAAAATTTTAATAAATTTTCTAACAAATCAACGACAAACAATAATAACTAATTAAATAAAACATTTTTACGACCGACACTATTATACAACTTTTTTGCTTGTAACGCTTTAAAATCTGAATCCATATTTTCCATAACTTGCGTATTGACTTTTGAAAACTCGTAAAAGTTAAGTGTATGTACCTATTTGACACTCATCTCAACAATTAACACAAATCCGTTTCCATAACAACCAGAATAACAGTGGTAGGAAAAGCTTTTTCCTGAAATCCATCGGCTGTCTACATTTTCGGCGCGATTTCAGATCGAGAAATGCACAATATCAGTATTTTAGTTCGTTGCTAAGAAACTATCAGAAAACAGACCGGAAAAGATCCGTTGTCAAACAACGATCAACAAAACCGCACGGGAACGGGAAAGTAACACTCCCGTATGGTTTTTTTATGTATATTTTAGACAGTAAATAAATACACGCAGACAAACCAACTCACATTAAAATTGCATTTATTAGTACCTAAGCAGTTAGATTGCAATGAGGAAATGTTATGCATCCTAAGTAACACACATGGTACCAAATCTTTTCGGTTTCGGTTTTGCTACGAAGCCTTAGTTCCCTATTGCTACTTTATTGGTTAAGGCTACTTTATATTGTTCTTTTAAAGTAACTGTTACCACACCGATACCATTTATTGGAACTGTAAACGCCCAAAGTCAAAGTAACATTTCAGTCATTTTATTGTTACTCTATAGTGGCAAAAACTATATAGTACCAGTGAATCAATTACTGCCACCCACCAGTGCCATTAAGATGCCTAAATAAAGTAACTGGGTACGTAGAGAGGAAATCTAGGTTCCAGAATAGTTCCAGTGACCATCACTTGGAATTTTAAAGTATCGTGGCAAATTAGTGGCAACATGGGTAGCGAAATAGTTCCTGTTGGTACTTTACAATTCCAAAATAGAATCTGATACTATAGAGTCACATCAGGATAGTTGCTCTTGGGTCACCATAGTCACAGACCTTTTAGAGGTAAAATGGGGTAGTTTCCTATACTTTATGGTGGAGGGCATAACTTTATAGTACCTTTGTTAAAATTGGCCATTATTAAGTAGTTGTTAAAATTTTTAGAAAAAAAAAATTGGTTTTAATCAAAAATAGACAATGGTTATGTTAATATCTTATCATAAACTTTTACCAAAAATTATTTTAAAAGTATTCCAAATTTTTCCCTAATAAATATTTAAATTTTTTAATCTTGCCTTTTTAAATTATTTTGTCAAAAAATTACAAAAAAAAGGTTATTTTGAGGGCGCGTTGAAATTTTATCATTTAATATGTCAACTTATATAAAAAAAAGTAAGTTGCGTTTGAAAAAATGGCTAAAGAAGTACTTTAAACACGCGCCTAAAGTTCTTTTTGGTATAATATTATTTCACTGCGCCATTATTATAATGGAAAAAAACAAAGAGGTCGCTAAAAGATAAACACCATTTTAAAAAGTGATAGTGGCAGTTACTAGGTAGCCACGTAGCGTTTACTAGGCCGCCGAGTCGCGGAGTAGTACCCGCTACTACCCCGATCCTTTATAGTAACTAAACATAGTCACATCTATAGAGGCCGGGACTACCCTGCTACTAAAAATTTTTCCCCATTTTAGTGGCGGCTACGTAGCTGCCACGTAGTAGGGACGTGGCAGCCTATGGTAGCGGTCCACTTTATCGTGGCTTTTATAGTCGCCGATACGTTCCCGCGACTTTATGTGTTACTTGGGACTAATACAAATTCTTTAATTTACAATAATATTGACTGTGATTTCAGAAAAAAGAGTATGTGTACTTCGGTGTGAAAGCACATTCCCGGACTTCGATGCAATTTGCATAAATACACAATATACTATTGCCGATTTCTAATGTCACTTTCCGGTCTATTCCGGGAAAACGTTAATTTCTGGCGGATAATTTCCAGTGGCGGCTCGTGATATTTTGTGCAGAGGAGGCTTGATATTTAAAAGGAAATTAACTTGCAATATGATTACAATTTGTACATTTCCTCACCACCCCTGAATATACTGCTAGAGGAGGCTCAGCCTCCCCTGCCTCCTCTGACGAGCCGCCACTGATAATTTCACCAAAAAAGGTGTACTTTCTGATCGGCCGAAAAAAAAATACTTTTACCTCCATTGTTAATGACAACGCACAGCCGTGTAAAAAGTCAAACTTCGTTCGTCCGGCAAATACAGATGAGTCACAATAAGTTGCTTTTACTCTGACTAAAACAAGCTATTTTTTCTTCAAACGTCGATTACCTATTAAAAAAAATAATGTCTCGAATTTCACCACCAAAAATGCATTTTGTTAATATCGCATGGCCGGCGTAACGCGTTGCTATGGATATTACTCTTTCTGCCGCTCACAGCGTCAGAAAAAATAGTTTTACCTCAAGTCAAACTTTAATGTCATGAAATGAGTTCAGAAATATCATGTTTTTCTGACGTTTGAAGAAAATAGTATATTATTCAACGATAATAAAATGAGGGCTATTATTCACGAAAGTGAAGTTTAAGACACGGGCCGCAGGCGAGTGTCGTAAACCACCAGAGTGAATAGTAGCCATTATATGCGAGGAGAATATTATGAGGAAAATTTTTCAGAAAATGGTTGAAAACGGATGTGTATGTAGATTCCTCTTTTAGATAATATTGGCATTAATTACAAAATATTTATTTCAAGGGATAATTTAGATACTGCTTTGTACTGCTTCTTTACCGTGTCTATTAAATATTTTTTATTGTTGTATTGTTTACTTAAGAAATTAATCGATTAATTTATTTATATTATTCTTTTTGAGTAATAGGTAAAATTATTGTAAATAACGTTGACGTTTAAATTTACTTTGACAAGCCATTCTTTTGACACATAATGGCCTACTCAATAAAATTTAAAAACAAATATGATAAAAAAGGGTCTGTTTGTGAAACGTTAAATAAAGTTATCTATTCATAAATTTCATAATAACAGTAAAATTGTTCACACAATTTTAGCTATTAGTCCCTTGAGGTAATGCTTTGACCCTAAAAGCAGTGGCATAACTAGAGTCGATGAGTCCCGTGTGCAAGATTATCTCCCTCTAGGGCGGTTTTACGTGGGGGGGGGGCAATGGTGGTAAATATTTCCAGTATTTGCGGGCGCCTCTCTGCATATAAAGATCAATTCAAAATCATATTTAACAATTTTTTTTAAGTTTCAATAATAACACAGCCACACAAAAAAAAAGTGGTTTGGCCTGCAGACCAGGCTAATGTATCCTTATGTATTTGGACCCGCTGAAACCGAATCCGAAATCAGAATTGTCAGATTACTCCTTTCTTCACCCTTAACCCCAAAAAAGCACCCCCCCAAAAAAAGTAGTCTGGCATGCGGACCATACCAGTGGATCCGTATGTATTTTGACCCTCTGAAAAAAGTAGTCTGACCTGCGGACCGAAGTCAGAATTGTCAGATTCGGTCGTTTTTCACGCCCAACCCCAAAAGACATGCCCAGAACAAAAAAAGTCGACCAGACCAGTGTATCCTTATCAAATACCCAAGGATACACTGCCAATGATATGGTCCTTCGGACAGGTCATTTTTGATGGGTGTTTTTTGGGGATTGGGGGTGAAAAAAGAAGTAATCTGAGAATTCTGACATCGGATTCGGTTTCAACGGGTCCAAATCATGATACAAAGAATACAAGGTATGACATTGCGCATGTGGGCGGAGCCGCTTCCTTCGTAAAAGTGAGTTTGCCGACGTCTGTGAAAGTTGTTTTTTGGATTATTTTACTTATTTTAGTGTTCTTGCAATAACCTTCAGTTATAAAAATGCGTTATGCATTGGCATCATGTAAAAGTGACAATATGTTTAAAACATATTTATGCGGAGATAAAGCTCATTTATAAAGAACGATGCTTACTAAGAACACTAAGAATCCCTATTTATTCAAAATTCCAGTGAGTTCAGACAAATCCATAATACAAATTCTTTGTATCATGAGGAAAATCCTATGTAATTTAAAATCCCGCTATCACCGCGTGACGTCTTGCGCCAACCGGACCGAATTTGGGGCACTATCTAGCATACCTTCTATTCTTTGTATCATGGGTCCAAATACATAAGGATACTGGTCTCCAGACAACTTTTTTTTGGAGAGTGGGTGATCAGGTACTTCTTCAATTCGAGTGCAATCTCGCAACTTTTTAGTAGAATTTATGGCCAGTTTCTGAAACGCTAAATGGAATTATTCGTTAACTGTCATAGCTACAATTGTGTGAACAATTTTACTGTTATTATCAAATTTATGAATATATAACTTTATTTAGCGTTTCAGAAACAGACCCTCTTTTATCAATTACAATTTCGTTTTTAAGTTTCATTGAGTAGGCCGAAGTGTCAAAAGAACGGCTTGTCAAATTAAATGTAAACATCAACGTTGTTGAAAATTGACAAAAATTTTACATATTACTCAAAAAGAATAATATAATTAATTCATTAATTGATTTCTTCAGTAAACAATTTAATCAAAGATATTTAATAGTCATGGACAAAGCATAGTATTCTACTCGCATATAATGGCTACTATTCACTCTGGTGATTTACGACACTCGCCTACGGCTCGTGTCTTAAACTTCACCCTCGTGAATAATAGCCATCATTATATGCTCGTTGAATAATATACAATTAATTTTCAGCTTTATTTCTCAAGTCGTAATGCAGGCATAATATAGCGTAGAAAGTGCCTTTAAAGTAACGTTGCGAGCTTGCGCGAGGTTTAAAGACTTACTTATCTTATACACTTGTATCAGATTTGAGTCTATAAGTAACAATAACTCTTTTCTTTTCAGTATACTCCACAATGGCATCAAAACCGCAAAGAATTAACAAAATAACTCTTGATGACTGCGTGGCCACGGGAACTGATTTATCCGACGGTTATATATACCTGATCATTTATTTCCCGCACAGTTTCCCGGGGATGGAGTACGAAATTCTGTGCGAGCAGAGACAAGACTATCTCCTACTGGAAAAGGGAGACCCCATAACAGTCTATAGTACGCCTACTGTTCGCACTGAGGCATGTGTGGCAGCAGTTAAAAGTAAGATTATTTATCTAGTTATTTACATTTATTTAGAGTAGATCCAAAATTGTACTTAATTAGTAAGTAGTAATTAATTAGTCAATCATATACATATAATTAATTAGTTAATTACAATTAATTAATTTAATTAATTGATTAGTAAAAATATTGTTACTCTGTATTTATTTTGCGACTAAGGTGCGATTCAAAATTGTTTTACTAATAGACGGGAGAGCTGGGCACGAAATTTCGATATGACTCGGGTCATGAAAAGTTTTCGTAACAATACCTACGTCGTACTCAGTGGCGGCTGGTGAAATATCAATATTTTTTTTCTCGTCTGTGGCGCATGGGACCCATACGAAATTTGGGAAATAACATCTAGAGAAGCACTTCTCTAATGACCCCTAAAAAATTTTGAAAAAGCAGTTTGCGAAAAAATTTTTGAAAATTCGTTAGCCTCCCCTGGGTCTAGGAACTCCTGTTTATTTTTATTTTTTTTTTGTCATATGCATTTGACTTTTCATAAAAATTCAACAACAGATTTTGGAGTTTATGAAAATATTTTCATTACTAACTGAGATACAACGAATTGAAATATTGTAATTTGTTAAATTGTAAATTAAAAAATTTCAGTTCATTGTATTTCAGTTAGTAATGAAAATATTTTCACAAACTCCAAAATCTATTGTTGTATTTTTATGAAAAGTCAAATGCATATGACAAAAAAAATAAAAATAAACAGGAGTCCCTAGACCCAGGGGAGGCTAACGAATTTTCAAAAAATTTTTCGCAAACTGCTTTTTCAAAATTTTTTAGGGGTCATTAGAGAAGTGCTTCTCTAGATGTTATTTCCCAAATTTCATATGGGTCCCATGCGCCACAGACGAGAAAAAAATATATTGAAATTTCACCAGTACACTAAGAGAGGGCCCTGATTTGTGAATTTGCTGACAGCTCGAGCGGGGAGGGGCACGAGTGAGAGCGGTGAAAGTAGACTCTTTAACAGAAATCGTCGCGGTTACGCTTAAAAATTTATAGAATAAGACATTGTGAATTACGTAATCGAAAAGTGAAGTTGCTGACAGGTAGGTAAGGGACCAAGACAGAGGAGGCTGTTGCCAGCGGCCATCGAAGATATCAACAACTGGATGACGACCCACAACCTGGAAATGGCTCCGGAGAAATCCGAGGCAATTGCACTTACTGGTAGCAAACACGTTAGGGATATGACAGTTAATATCCTTGGTAAGGATGTTACCACTAAGACTACTGTTAAATACCTGGGGATGTTTATAGACCAAAAGCTCACGTGGAATGAACACGTCCTGTACGCCACACAAAAAGCTGAGAAATCGGCTATGGCCCTCCGGAGGCTCATGCCAAGAATCGGTGGACCAAAAACAAGCGTTAGAAAACTCTTGAACTCGGTGGCCACATCGATTCTCTTATATGCCGCCCCGGCCTGGGAGGATGCCCTCAAAACTGCCAGAAATCGAGATCGCCTGCTCAGGACACAACGTGCCATGCTACTGCGTGTCAGCTGCGCTTATCGCACCGTCTCCACTGTTGCCCTACAGGTCCTAACATCTGTACCTCCCATCGACTTGCTTGCCAAGGAACGGTCTTATAACCACTCCTCGGACATAGCGACTAAGACCTTCAATAGGAACTGTCTCGTCGAACGCTGGCAAGAACGATGGAGCTACGCGGCAGAAGGCAGATGGATACACGAACTCATCACCGACATACGAATATGGTTTACCCGCAAGCACGGCGACTTTAATTATTATCTTACGCAAGCCCTTAGCGGCCATGGTAACTTTGGTACCTACCTTAAGAGAATTGGCAAGAGAGAGAACGACACCTGTGATCACTGCCCTATAACGGACTCACCTGAGCATACGTTGTTTCACTGCCCTAGATGGGCCGAAGACAGGGACACAGCTGCGAGGGCTGTTGGACAAACGATCACAAGTCAAAATATCACAAACATAATGATGGCCAATAAAGAACAATGGGCGATTATCAGCACCATGTGCTGCTGCATTCTACGGAAAAAAGACAAAGAAGAAAATAGGCATAACCAAAACTGAAAATATAGTCGCTACCTCCGATGCAATGTTTTGATACGGTTCCGGAGTAAGAAGAAGGGGGTTTTTTAGCGCGGTCAAATCCCACATATCCCTGCACACTGGAACAACAGTGCAGGGAACCTTTTGAAGGTTTTTCCCTCTTAAAAAAAAAAAAAAAAAAAAAAGTAAGGATAAGTAGGTCAGGCCCCCGTATGGGGGGGTCTACTGAGTTTAGGGGCCCGCCTGAGATCTTGACAAAAAAGTTTTTTTTCAAATTTCTTCCCCCCGCTCATCAATTATTAAGCGCGGGGCCCGTTGGCTTTCGAGGGGCCCGCAGTAGGGACAAGCCAGAGATTTTGAAAAATTTTTTTTCAAATTTCTCCCCGCTGCTCATCAATTATTAAGCGCAGGGGGCCGTTGGCTTCCGAGGGAGCCGCACTGGGGCCCGCCAGAGATGTTGTCAAATTTTTTTTTCAAATTTCTCCCGTCCGCTCATCAATTATTAAGCTCGGGGGCCTGTTGGCTTCCGAGGGACCTGCAGTGGGGGCCCGCCGAAAATTTTGACAAAATTTTTTTTTTCAAATTTCTGCCTTCCACTCAACAATTATTAAGCGCGGGGCTCCGTTCACTTCTGAGGGGCCCGTAGTAGAGGCCCGCCAGATATTTAAAAAAAAAAAAAAATTTTCCCGCTCACCAATTATTAGGCGCAGGGGCTTGCCAGTGAAAATTATTGCGGTAATAATACAGCGGTGAGAGCATAAAACATGGGGCTTAGTCCAAATAAGTGCGGGAGTTTTGAAACTTTTGGAATTTACAGATTTCGGTGCCCTGAATGAAATAAGAAAAAATGCAAAATGTGATGTCAGCGTCCGGCGCCCCCATATGAAAAAATGGCGCTCAAAAACAGTTTCTTTGAAATATCTTCTTATGAAAATAATAGAGCATTAAATTTTCTACAAAATATGTCCTATACAATTTTTCGTTAAACTGAATAGTTTTGGTGCAGCAGCCGATCGAAGTCAAGCATTCTTGACAAAATTAGGATTTCTTGTAATTTCTCAATTTAATGCGACTTTTATGAAGGAGTATTTTTGTGTCTAGACAAAATTCGTTTTCATGAAAATTCTCAAATATAGTTGATTTTACTTGTCTGATACGCATAGCTCAATGTTCAATACTCGTTTCCACACCATCTTGAGTATATGGCGCGTTTTTTTTTACGTGCACTCAAAGAAATAGTATGGGTAAATTCAACAAAAAAAATGGTTAACTAACAATATCGTTAATTTTGTTAAACTAAACTATATTGATGGTATTTTTAAACAAGAGGTGATTGTTATTTTAATTAATAAAAAGTTGTCGTACAACAAAACAAACATTAACTTAAAAAATAGATGAATAAGACTATTATTTTTTTCGTCTGACTATTATTTTGTTGAATTCTGTCAAATTAAACTAGATAATAGTATATTTTATTTTTAACTATTATCGAATTGTAATTCTAACCCAGTATTAGTTCGCTGTATTATTGTACTTGGCAGACAAACCAATATTATTGTCGTCTTCTAGAAGTTCTAAAAGAATTACCATAAAATTTGCTTGCTTACCACGTAGTCTATTACAGAAATTATTCCCAGATGACGCTACATACAAATCACTGACAATAATCAATCATGCATTATCTTATACTCTTATGAATTTATATAAAATTAATAACATGATTGCAATGTTCAAATTCTCTCAGGGATCATCGATATATTTGGATGGATCTTATAAATGATCTCTAATCTTTGGTTTGAGTGGTCTGATGTCTCAATACTGAGATTTTGGCTAACCAAAAAAACTTCATCATACAATAAAGTGTAAATCAACCTAAAAATTAGTTGGTGAACAAAAAACAAAGTCGTTGTACTATTTAATTGTAGACCAAATTGAAAATGGTTAGTGAACATAAAAAAATGTCATTGTACTATTTAATTTGTTACAAGAAGATATGATTATTAAACTACTATTTGTTTACGAAAACAAATAAAGTTGTATGACTATTCTTTTCTGATTGATTTAACTATGAAACTAGATAGGCGCGATTTCATATGCTCTTTTTGGTTGAATTTACCTAGCATTTTCTTTGAGTGTGGTTGTCCCCTATAGGCCTAATCCACGACTAGCCTGCTTCTTGAGGCGATTTAGGTGCTTGATGTCGAAGGTCAGGTTCGTTGTAGTCTTCAACATACTTTCTTCGGAAATTGCTTCCGTTGCGCTGTCCACTGATTCTACGTATTGACTGTTCTCCATGCTTGCGAGAAATGTTTCGACTGGAGAGTCAACTTCCTCGTCGTCATGAAGTTCGTCGACTGTTACTGGTGCATTGTCGCAGCTTTTTCCGTTGCAAAATTTGCAAATTACAGAACATTTTAACTGCACTGCACCCTTTTTTACATTTACAGGAAAGAAATTTAAGTAGCTTTTCAGAAGCAGGATCTTTCAGCATTGTTACTGGTGTAATCCCAGCTTTGCTCTGTTTCCACTCCCATTCTTCAACATCTTTGGATTAGGCCTATAGGGGACAACCACGTAAAAAAAACGCGCCTTATACTCTACCTCAAGGTGGTGTGGAAACGAGTATTGAACATTGAGCTATGCGTAGCAGACAAGTAAAATCAACTATATTTAAAGACTTTCAGGTATGAAAACAAATTTTGTTGCATTAAATTAAGAAATTACAAAAAACATAATTTTGTCAAGCATACTTGACTTCGATCGGCTGCTGCACCAAAACTATTCAGTTTAACGAAAAATTGTATAGGACATATTTTGTAGAAAATTTAATGCTCTTTTATATGCATACGAACATTTTTTGCCGTATGAAGAACCCGAAGCGAGATTTCAAAGAAACTGTTTTGTGCGCCATTTTTTCAATATGGCGGCGCCGGCGGCTAAGATCACATTTTGCACTCTTTCTTATTTCATTCAGGGCATCGAAATCTACAAATTCCAAAAGTTTCAAAACTCCCGCACTTATTCGGACTAAACCCCATGTTTTATGCTCTCACCACGCGCTGTATTATAACTTATAACCGCAGTAATTTTTTTTTTTTTTTAATTTTTGGCAAGTTGACATCCGTCAGCATCCTACTTAACCCTTACCTGCCTGTCCAGCAACTTCACATTTTTGTTAAAAAAAAAAGTCAACTTTCACCTCTCTCACCCGTGCCCCTCCCCGCTCGAGCTGTCAGCAAATTCTCAAATCAGTACGACGTATTGTTTTGGAAACTTCATGACCGAAGTCATATCGAAATTTCGTGCCCAGCTCTTAGACTATAATAATAGTTACAAACTCAGTACGGTGGCTAGGGTGTAACGTAAGAGAAAGGCTACGCGAAAGTGATCATACGCGACTTGTATGGGCAGATCCTGTATGTTTGGATCATGATTCTATAGTGGTCGAGAAATTGAGACATTAAATTTCTGAAAGTTTATAAGTTGGTTCACTGCTTCTTTATAAAATTACTTGAAGAAAAAAAAGTTGACATGAAAAATATCATTCAGTGATATATTTTTTCAAGGTTAGTCATTTGTTTCAGCCGACATTTTCGACGTTCAATCTGAATACGATTTTTTGGTGGAAAGACGCAAAAAGTTTAATGAGGCATACGAGAGAGTAAGTATCGATTTTATTATTTAAAACTAGTAGAATTTGCATAGTAATTATTCGATTGTGTATAAATCTCCAAGTGCTTTGTGTCTAAAATACTTCAATCGTTCTTATTTGTTTGTTTATCCAACACTTTCATATAAAGTGATGTTTATTGATGAGATTTTGAAGGTATAAAGTGTCCCTTAAGTCACTAGTGAGATAAAATAGTGAGCTAAAGTATACTTTAGATCACTAGTCACAATTTTTCTCTAAATTAGTAACGACGTAGGTATCGCCTGACTCGTTGCGCTGCTCTCCCTGTATGTTTTTAGCAATTACAATCTTGTTTGAGACTGAATCTACCAAATAACCCTCCACCACGGCGGATGATTTCCACCCACCGTGACGTTTAAGCTACACTCAAAGAAAATGATAGGTAAATTCAACCAAAAAGAGCATATGAAATCGCGCCTATCTAGTTTCATGGTTAAATCAATCAGTAAAGAATAGTCATACAACTTTATTTGTTTTCGTAAACAAATAGTAGTTTAATAATCATATCTTCTTGTAACAAATTAAATAGTACAATGACATTTTTTTATGTTCACTAACCATTTTCAATTTGGTCTACAATTAAATAGTACAACGACTTTGTTTTTTGTTCACCAACTAATTTTTAGGTTGATCTACACTTTATTGTATGATGAAGTTTTTTTTTGGTTAGCCAAAATCTCAGTATTGAGACATCAGACTAGTGATGTGTCGTTCATGAACGGACCCGTTCACAATGAACGGGTCTTCCAAAAGACCTGTGAACGATTCGATCACTCTCCGTGACCCTATCGTTCATATGACCTGACCGAACACAGAACTTCGGATGGTATTTTCTACTAAGATATTCACGATCGGTGCGCGGCGAACGAAAACCAACAGATCATCTCGCAAACAAAATTTTAAAAGGAGGTATAATATAACACATATATGCTCTGAATTGTAATAGAAAATATATTATTATATTCAAAATGTTTCATAATTCAGGGAGATGAAATGCAGTCGTAATTTATAAACTTGGAAATTGATAATGTTGATTTTAAATAGTGTCGGTACCTTTTATTGATTTATTTAAAAAAATATATAAAAGTTCCGCGTTACTCCACACAAAATTGTTTTCGGTGGAAAGTGCTTAATACCAAAGAAAATACATCAAAGGACTCGCCGCTGCACGGGAATGAACGACGAAACAGATCTCATCGCGAGCTGCGTATCTCTCTCTGATCCATGACCATGTACCCACCGGGTCATATGAACGAATCTTCATGAACGGGTCATTTGAGTGATTGACCTGGTAAGACCCGGTTCACTCAATGAGCCGGGTCTTACCATCACTACATCAGACCACCCAAACCAAATATTAGAGATCGTTTATAAGATCCATCCAAATATATCGATGATCCCTGAGAGAATTTGAACATTGCAATCATGTTATTAATTTTCTATAAATTCATAAAAGTATAAGATAATGCATGATTGATTATTGTCGGTGATTTGTATGTGGCGTCATCTGGGAATAATTTCTGTAATAGACTACGTGGTAAGCAAGCAAATTTTATAGTAATTCTTTTAGAACTTCTAGAAGACGGCAATAATATTGGTTTGTCTACCAAGTACAATAATACAGCGAACGAATACTGAGTTAGAATTACAATTCGATAATAGTTAAAAATAAAATATACTATTATCTAGTTTAATTTGACAGAATTCAACAAAATAATAGTCAGACGAAAAAAATAATAGTCATTCATCTATTTTTTAAGTTAATGTTTGTTGTGACAACTTTTTATTAGTTAAAATAACAATCACCTCTTGTTTAAAAATACCATCAATATAATTTAGTTTAACAAAATTAACGATATTGTTAGTTAACCATTTTTTTTTTGTTGAATTTACCCATACTATTTCTTTGAGTGTACAATTCTTGAAATTTTTGAGAGCTTATTTAATCCAACGCATTGGACAGTGCACTTTGCCCTTTGAAAATTTACGAAAAATCTTTTGTGACACATTTTGCGGTCTTAAAGACACATATTTCCTAATCAAATCAAGTGGGTTTACCGAAAATCCTTCATTTAAAACTGTGAAACTTCTTGATTTATTCGTCTTGGTATCTGGTATGGATATATATAGATATTGTTCTTTATCTATCTATATCTTCGACGCTTAAGTGTTCACCGCAAAGGCAGCTACCGCAAACTCCCAATATCAATGCAACCTAAAAAAACCAAAACAATTAAATACATAAAAGCAAGAACATCATAATAAACACCTACCTTTGACATAAGATGCACATCGTCAAGGGCATCCATCAAATATTGTTCGATATGTGCTCTTTCCAAAATTTTGGCCTTTTTGGGTTTGAAATTTCTTGATCGGCTTTTTAAGTATGCAACAAGATTTCCATATCTTGTATATCAAAGTTCCTGTATACTTTTAAAGTCGCCTTTATCACAGAATATTTAGTCCACATCCACTTCGTCTCCTCTTTTTTTCATCCAATTTTCAAATTGTAGATATTCTTTAAAATAGGTTAGGTAAGAGAATATTATTTAGGTATTATGCAAATCACAACTTACACACTTTTTTATTTATTATGAAAATACCTACTTTCTGTATATTGTTGCCCTAATCTGGGCACGCTAATATACTAGTTAGGTAAATACTTTAAAACACTCATTATTGGAGAACCAATCAAAACAACTACTCTTCTAGCTAATACTGACGAAGTATTGAATTACATGATAGGATTCTTAGCATTTTAAAGAAAAAAATAATATTGAAAATACTTAAATCATTTATTTTAAGTATTTTCAATATTATTTTTTTCTTTAAAATGCTAAGAATCCTATCATGTAATTCAATACTTCGTCAGTATTAGCTAGAAGAGTAGTTGTTTTGATTGGTTCTCCAATAATGAGTGTTTTAAAGTATTTACCTAACTAGTATATTAGCGTGCCCAGATTAGGGCAACAATATACAGAAAGTAGGTATTTTCATAATAAATAAAAAAGTGTGTAAGTTGTGATTTGCATAATACCTAAATAATATTCTCTAATCATGATAAAAGCAAATAAATAAAAAATAATTAATTGTAAAAAAAAAATAGGTTAGGTACTTTGGACTTTTCTGGAATTAAATTGGCTGTAACTCTTTTGGTTTCTTGCAAAATATCGGTCGGAATTTCCAAATTATATCTTTCACAATTTTCCATTTTGATACTAATTACACAATGTTTATTAAACAAACCTCTGGTTACAAACAAAATAGATAATAACCACAGCTTTCTCGGCACATCCATTCAGAATCTACTTAGCAATAAGCTACTTGTATTTATATTTTTAGAGAAACATTGTTGACTTTGACATTGACAAAAAATTGATGACATCACATTTTAATAATTTTATTGTTTGTCACTGAAAAAGCATTTATATGAAAGTGTTGGATAAAATGTTTTATTAGACACGTGAGTTATTACATATAAGCCTTTTCTTCCGTGACTTATATGTAACATAACTCACTAGCCTAATAAATAACTATTATGGCTATTCCTACACAATTGTCTCAAAACTAACAAATGTTTCTATTTAGAGATACAAAGAGTTCATGAAATCAAAAGCAAAGTCTAGGAACCTCAACCTCGGTGATACTGAAACCGAAAGGACCGATTCGACTGAACGGTCTTCAGATGAGGAAAAACAAAAACCACTGGCATGTTCCTTGGAACATGCCAGTAGTTCAAAAGTAACGTCGGCATATGGAACCAGAAGGAACCGTACGCTTAGAAATACTGAAATGGAAAGGGAATCAACGGAATGGTCTTCAGATGAGGAAAAGTACAAGAAGTTCAAGGAACATCCCAGTAGATCAAAAGTAACATCCCCATATGGGGCATTAAGGAACCATATGTTTAGATATATTAAAACTGGAAGGAAGTCAAGTCAAAGGTCCTCGGATGAAGAAGAATACAAGAAGATCAAAGAGCAGACCGGTAGTTCAAAAATTGCATCACCATATAGAACCCTGAGGAACTATATGCTTAGAGATTCTGAAACGGGAAGGAAATCTAGTCAAAGGTCTTCGGATGAAGAAGAATGCAAGGAACATCCCAATAGATCAAAAGTAACATGCCCATATAATTCCATAAGGAACCATATGCGTAGAAATACTGAGACTGAGAGGGAGTCATCTGAACGATCTTCTGATGAAGAAAAATACAAGAAGCTCGAAGAACAAACCAATAAATCAAAAATAACGTTCTTACATGGGACCCTGAGTAAGATTCTTAGAGATGTTGAAACTCAGAGGGAGTCATCTGGACTGTCTTCAGATGAAGAAAAACACAACAAGCTCAAAAAGGAGAACGAAAACTCCACGGAGTTAATTTCAGGTAGAGTCACGTTATAAATAAGATATTTTATTGTAGAACTTAAAGTACAGGAAAAATAATTTTTAATTACATAAAAATGCATGGCTGGATAAAATAGTAGATATAGTGAGTAGTAAAGGTAATAGCGAAAAAATAATAACCTATATGACTAAAGTTTTACCCAGCCATTTATTAATACGTTATCATTACAGTGAATTTTTAACTTTATTTTCTTTACTATTAGAAGAAAATATAGCTGATGACTTTTAGTTGTTCTATCTCATTTAAAGTGAACATGAAATTCGAAATTCTTTGAACAATAAAATGTGATTTAATATTTTTCTTACCAACCAGACATAAGTATTTCACATCTACAGACAAATCGGTCTTTTAAATGACCCCTTTTACCTTTAAGTGAAATATGGAAAGATTTCCTGTATTTCTCACAACCAGAGGAAAATTTATAGACTTTAGAATTTTAATCGATAAAATATCATTTTTTTTAGTGTTACTGAAAGTATTAAACGACCATAAAGATAACAACAATGTGAAGCACTGTATCTGCCAAAACCAAAGCCTACCGTTAGAAACTTGCAATGAATCAGGAAGAAGACTTAACAGCCAGGTATTTTTGAATTATTGTAATAAAAATATTTCTAAAAAATTTTCCAACTAACTTTTTTAAAGGACAATCACTTCGAAAGTGCCTCCACATCTTCACGAAACACAACTTGGGAAATGAGACCAGCCCGCAGACTAGTTTTAGAAGGCAGTAAAGAAAATGAGAAAAATTGTAAATGCTGGAGGTGCGAGGTAAGTATATTTTTATTGTATTTTATTTTAGTGAAAATATCTCTAAAAAATTTTAAATTAATATAATCTGTATTTTTTAAAGGAAGAAGATTTCGTGCATACTTCATCATCATCATCAGTTGAAACTAGGGGAAAGAGGCCGATAAAGAGAGTACTTTCAGAAAGTGATAAAGAAAATTTGGAAAATTATAAAGGCAAAGTATGTTATTTAACTCTTTTGCTTCTTATTGGCTGCCTTCATCCTAGAAAAGCGCTTTTGGAGCGGAGCATTTTCAATTAGAGCAAATGAACTTCACTCTCAGAAAATTTTTATTAACTTTGACGCGCTCATAAGCGGTTAATTCTACGGAAATGAGCCTGTTAAGGACTTTATAGAGAATTTAGTGCTAAAAAAAAGTCATTAATTGTTCTGTTGTGACGTTGTAGAGTAGTTCACAAGTTCAAAACCGTGTTAATGCTTGTTAAAGCTCGTAAAAATATGAGTGGATTCGGAATGACGTCTAGAAAAATGTGCAAAAGTTTCAAACCCGCACATAAACAATTGCAAAAGTTATAAACAAATGAAGATTGAAAAAATAACGAGTTTCGTTTTTTGCAAATAACTCGAAAACTATTAATGTGTAAGAAATTTTAAAGCAACATTTTTAAAGGGGAAGAAATTTCCAATAAAAAAGTCCCAACTCCCGAAACTCTTTCTAATATTAATAATTTTAATTTAATGTTAGGATGCTCTGAATCCGGCCGTAATAAGTAAAAATATTTTTTCATGTTATTAAATATTAATTTAAAATTTTTTAAAAATTATGGTGTTGTTTGGACACTTAAAGGAACAATATCCCGTTGGAAAGGAAATGTTTCACTGATTTTTCATAAAATGAGCTTATTGTTAATTAACAATTTTGTTAAACAAAAGCCACTAAAATTATTTCGCTTCGTGGAGACCATATGTCAACTATATGGATTATGACATTGCGATGTTTTTAATTGTTATAGTCTACTAGTTATTAATTATTTAAACTAACAAAAAACTAAAAAATTAAATATTAATAAAAAAAAATTTTCAACCTCTTTCACTTTTTAGTTTTTTGTTAGGTTAAATAAATTAATGACTAATAGACTATAACAATTAAAAACATCGCAATGTCATAATCCCATAAAGTATAGTTGACATAAGGTCTCCATGAAGCGAAATAATTTTAGTGGCTTTTGTTCAACAATTATCCGACTTGAAATATAAACGCAAACTAAAAAAAAATGTTAATTGACAATAGGCTCATTTTATGAAAAATCAGTGAAACATTTTTTTTCGAGTTATTTGCAAAAAACGAAACTCGTTATTCTTTCAATCTTCATTTGTTTATAACTTTTGCAATTGTTTATGTGCAGGTTTGAAACTTTTGCAAATTTTTCTAGACGTCACTCCGAATCCAATGAGCCCTCATTCATATTTTTACGAGCTTTATCAAGGGGTCTACACACGATCCAGCAGCAGGGACCCAGCCATGTCGGCATGCTTTGAACTCATTCGTAAAAGTGAACTGGTCCGCTGGAATTCCAATTATTTTCAAAGCGTACCGACAATGTCGGGTCTCTGCCGCTGGATCGTGTGTAGACCTCTCAACACGTCTTTGAACTTGCGAACTAGTCTAGTTGACGGTTCGCGAGATATTGGCGTTTGAACCTCAAGACTCGAACACTTTAAAAAAGAAAAATTGATGATTTTTACTAAAAAAAATACGTTTTGAGATTATTATTAATAGATGCTGTTTTTTGATCGGCATATATTTTCTGGGCGATACAGTTTGTAATGGTTTTCTCATTCTAAAGCAGTCTGTTAACAACTGATATTTTTAATTATTGCAATAATACTTGTGAACAGTAACAATATTTGTAGAAAATTATTTGACTAATATTTTTTACAGGAAAAATATTTGGAACATGACCCTACTATGTTACCAAACAAAGTTAAGAAAAGAAGGGTGTCCCAAGAAGTATTTTCAGATGACGATGAAGAAAATATGGAGAACTGTAACGGCGAGGTATATTGTGCATTTATCGAGCATTATTTTGATTATTACACTAATTGACACGGCAATCAAATGTCATTATTAGTAATAAAACTGCTAGATCGGTTATTATACATTCAAGGACGCACTTTTATCACTGTAAAACTTTATACCATGCGTGTAATTGCGAAATGGGTATGTACATCCACATAGCGCGAGAGATGTGACAACCCAGCAATAGTAAAACCCGCCTGCCGGCCGGCACTCGACTACTGAAGTATCGAAGTATCCTTTCATTTTAGTCAACTGGCACACGCGATGTTGTAATTCTTACTTCCCATGTCTAACGTTCCGTTACACGCACGGTATATAGTTTTATCACTGTAATACACGATGCAGATTTTCACATATGTCATGTCTTATTTCGTGAAATATTTTCCACTTGTACTTTTAAATGTTATGTATAAAGTTCTTCTCGAGCTTGTTGTCTAAAGGTAATACAATTCTAAATTGTAGAAATATATAGTATATGTATGTTAGATGGAATTTGAGGTTTTCTCTAAAACTATGGCACATAGACAAAAACCAATATAGGTGTCCTTAGCTCGATTTTCAAGAAACAAACAATAGCTAGAGGGCGTTTTTAGAAAATTGTCATTTTTGGATGGCCTGTAGATCTCAATTACCAAGTGTCTAATCGAAAATCGAGTAACACATTCTTGAGGCACTTTTTTGAATAAAATCCTTTGCTGATAAGAAGAAAATTATGCATGCCTCAGTTTTCGAGATATAGACATAACTTGTATTTTTTTAAATGGAACATCCTGTAAATTATTTCATTATTCGATCACTAGTTAAATTAGCTATCAAACAATATATCATATTTATCTCTAGAAAAAGTGGTTAATTTTCGAAAAATTTAATATATTTGTGAGGAGACCATGGAAAACTATTAAGAACACTTCTTATAATACAAAATAATTTTGCCAAAAATAGGAAAAACTAAATTACAATAAATGTTCGAATTGTCTTCCATTATCCATGCATTTTTGACACTTTCTCCTTACAGCATTTGTTGCATTTCCAATCATGACGGGAGTTATTGTCCGAAACGCAGCTAGTATTCTGTTTTCCAATTCTTCTATGTTACTAGAACGTCCTCTTTATGTAATATTTTTTAAATAACCCCAAAACTAAAAGTCGGCAGGGGTTATACCGGGAGATCTAGCTGGCCACAAAATAGGACCATTATTTCCTACAAATTAAACAATATCTAGTATTCTCTCTATCTTTTCGCGTCATATGATTGATCCTATCGTGCGCGAGTAACTTTTTGCAGTATGCGCTCTTTTGTTACTTACTTCAAAATTTGTGTTAAATGTTATTTTGGTCTATTAGAAAGAAAATTTAAACATTAAAAATATGTTTTATGTATTTTATTATTCATAAATATTCTGTGTAAATAACACTCGGGCTTTTAAATTGTATTTATAATTTTTTTCGAGCTACGTTGCCAAAAATAACACAATTCGTGTAAATTGGGGAGTTTATAGGTCTCAAAAAAAATTTCTAAGAAAATTCTAAGCACTATAGGTACTGTAAATTGCATACGAAAAAAATATTTAACTGTAGGTTTTACAAAAATTTAATTTATTGATCATTTTTAGATAAAAATTGGTTCTGGAGGAACGCCAATACCCAAGAAAATATTCGACAAGATAAACTGGACCAAACATACGGCCGCTACAAGAAAGTTGCTTATGGCAGTGTTCCCAAGAGAAGTCCTGGCGACACATTCCCTAACTGGCAAGCCGAGTCCTGCATTTCTGAACAGTGGCAAAGAGACCAAAATGAGGTAAAATTTTTGTAGTAGGTTATTTGAGTTTTTGTTAATAAATGGCCCATAGAGTATAAATGGAAACTCTTGTTTGATTGCAAATATAAGATGACGAATGCAAAATGTAACTTCAGTCAAATATTTAAATTTTTCATTACTGCAACCTTACAAAAATATAAATATATGTTACTAACTAAAATACTGAACTTTATAATACTGTTCTTTTTTGTTAAATATTTACAAATCTTGAAAATAACTCTGTGCCTTGTTGAAATTTTGATTTAAGAAAATGCAAAATATCATTTAATGCAGATTCCTCATTTTGAAAAGCGTGCTATGACTCTTTTGTTTCTACTAACATATTGTTAATGTAACTGTCAAAAAGAGTTATCGAGTATTTATCTTTTTGTGAATTTCACCCACATTTCATTTTTTTTTTAATTGCATCCAAACTTTGGATCCAATCTCTCTGGGAGATCCCGAATAATAATTTGTTGATGTCTAACATTATTTCTCATCTTTCTCATTCAATCTTATATCGTAGGTGACTTCGCATTTGAAGAGAGTAAATGATTTTGTTAGTCATAAGTATAACTTAATGACCTCTGTATTTTGAGATAATTTTGATTGAAATCGGATGTAAACTAAAAAAGTTATAGGAGTGTTAAGGTCATAACAGTAGAGGAGCATATGTAGTTCTGTGGCGAAGTTGTCTTTTGATAAGTTTTTTTTTATCTATTTATTTAACGTCGGCCTATTTCCGCTACCAAGGCCTATCACCGACGCCAGGAGACGAGCTACCCCCAACCTGGAAATTTTGCCGAACCTCTTCCCTTAAGAGTAGGGATCTTTTACTTGCCTAACATTTAATAGACAAGGGACCGCCTGCTTTACATCCCCTGCGAAGGATGGTATATCCACTACGTAATCCTCGTCTGAAATTACGTAACTTCCGCGTATACACTGATATACAAGCCGCTAGAAGGTGGGACGAGAACGCTGTATTTCCCAAGATGGGTCGCCCATCCAAGTACTAACCGCGCTCGACGTTGCTTCAACGGAATATCGACTGACATTCACATTGAAGTCGCCTCTACGCTCGCCCCATAAGTTATTTTCATAGTGCCACTTGGCTGCTTGGCTATCAGGAACAATGACAATCCTTACTTTATTACTTCCTCTGCATCTCTGTTTTGCAGCCAGCCACTTCAGCCTGAAATTTTATGCCGTATCTACCTGGACTTATCGGGAATTTTGTTCGGCCTCGAAGTCGTCTGTATACCAGAATATTTGTGCCAAAATTGGGGGACCGTTTTTCCAGTCTTCTTTGACTGGTGTCTTGATCTGGAAAGTTATATTTTGATACTAGAGTATTGGTGGGTATTCCTAAAATGATATGCCTTCAGCTTTGAGTATAACTTTTGCTGATCTGTTCCATGCTGCTGCCTTATGGCGTTGAGCCTTATAGGCGAGCGGTGCACCCCTAAAAAGATGAATAAAAAAGTGACATAACCTCCCGAACAAAGTTGCCAGATTGAAACCAATTGGAATCGATTAGTTACGTTTTAGGGAACAAAAAACCTAAATAACATTTTTTTGTCCGAATGGCAGGTAATTTGTTACCACCAATGAAATTGCAGAGTAAAAAAAATGTAAAAAAATCCATTTAAAAATCCATTTTATAAGTTAATTGGGCAAAAATAAACACTTTTTGTCTCTTGTAATGTTTTCGAAAAATGCACTGTTTTTGAGTTATAGGCGATTTAAGGTCCGAAAAAGGCCAAAAATCGACAACTTCAAAAATTCTTATCTCGGCTTCTACTAGACTTTTTTTAATGTTTTGGGTCGTAAAATGATCGTTAATACTTATACTTAAACATACTATTTTTTGTAATAAAGCAACTTTTTATTTTCATTCCACTCGGATGCAGACCATAATAAGTGAAAAATTTTTTTTATTTTATCAATTTTTTCAAAATTTTTAAATTAAGTCAGGCTAGAAAAAAAACAAAAAATAAAAGTGGGTAGACCACATGTTTCTGAACAAAAAATGTTCTAATAAAATGTATCGCTAAAGCCACGGTTTTCCCGGAAAAAAATAGTGAAATAACGTCACTCCGCTCGGACAAGCGCACGGTTAAATGCATACTACGGAACCTCTAAAAATTCTTAGCAGTGCAGCAGTTCAACAAGTAAAATAAAGCTATTTTCTCTTTCTGATTACACATTTTTAAATTTTTTCTTAGTGACTAAGAGGATAAATAGTAGTCTGGAGGGAAAATATTGGAAATGTAAATGTAATGTATTGGAAAAGTTCCAGAATTTATATTCAAAACAATCAAAGATATTTTCATAGTTATACGGATAAGATCTTGACAATCACAATTTCTTATCATGGTTACAGCCTCCAATATATCAAGAAAATCATCAAGCAATTAAATTAAAATGATTTGAGATGTACTTTTTTTGAATCCACGTTACTATAACTTAATAAACCATAATAATCATAAAGTGTACATTCCTTTTAACAGTTTTCAATGAAGAAATAATTTTTTTGAAGGGGCTTTTATTTTTTTTTATATTGTTTATTGTGACGATTGAGTTCGGGCATGATAATTTATATAAGTATATTTTTCCGTCCATCCTTTGCTTCTTTTTTTCCGGGAAAACCGTGGATTTAGCGATACATTTTATTAAAACGTTTTTTGTTCAGAAACACGCGGTCTACTCACTTTTATTTTTTGTTTTTTTCTAGCCTGATTTAATTGAAACATTTTTAAAAAATTGATAAAATAAAAAAATTTTTTCACTTTTTTTATGTTCTGCATCCGAGTGGAATGAAAATGAAAAGTTGCTTTATTACAAAAAATAGTATGTTTAAGTATAAGTATTAACGATCATTTTACGACCCAAAACATTAAAAAAAGTCCAGTAGAAGCCGAGATAAGAATTTTTGAAGTTGTCGACTTTTGGCCATTATCGGACATTAAATCGCCTATAACTCAAAAACAGTGCATTTTTCGAAAACATTACAAGAGACAAATAGTGTTTATTTTTGCCCAATTAACTTTTGAAATGTGTTTTCAAATGGATTTTTTACATTTTTTTACTCTGCAATTTCATTGGTAGTAACAAATTACCTTCCACTCGGATAAAAAAATGTTATTTGGGTTTTTTGTTCCCTAAAACGTAACTAATCGATTCCAATTGGTTTCAATCTGGCAACTTTGTTCGGGAAGTTATGTCACTTTTTTATTCATCTTTTTAGGGGTGCACCGCTCGCCTATTACATTAGGCTGTGCACCACTGAACGAGTTTCCCCTTGAATAAATATGTGTAGTGATGGTATAGTACAGTAACTAGAGATTTTAACTTCGGAATAATGTCATATTGAACGGATTTCGTTCATTTTTGGCAGTATAATAGTAAATGCTTCACAGAAAAGTTTCTATATTGTGTGGGGGCTTGCTAATTTATAGGGGGTGGATGCCACCCCTCAGGGGGTGGCATTTAAAAAATATATGTATTTATTGGAGCTGAAATAGAATTAAATTTTAAGAAGAAAAGGTTTTATTCAATTTTTCACATAAATTGATAGTTTTTAAGTTATAACGACTTCAAAATTGCGATTTTAGCTTAAAAAAAAAGGTACTTCCAAACGGTTTTCGTCAAGTATTTCGAAAAGTATTACTTTATCGAAAAAATGTTACAGACCAATTACAGAAAGTACAAACTGGGAATGAATTATATTTTTTGTTTATTGATGTAGGATTAATAATTTCGGAGATATTTAAGTTTATATTTGGTATCCAAGTGTTTCAAAATTACCTTCAAAGTTTAAAATGCACTTTTTTTTCTAAAGCAAGTAGTTTAAATGAGAAAAAATATTTGAGCATCTAGGTAATCCTACATCTTAACGAAAAACTGTATTTGAGATAATTTTTTTAAATTACTGGCTAATTAGAGTAACAAAATGGCGACCTTTTTATATAAAAAAATATAAATACGCACATTTTTCCATCATAACTTCTTTATTATACTCTTCGCAAAAACGAAGAGTATATTGTATTTGATCGGCACATTTCTAAAATCGTAAATATAGCTCGTAGAGAAAAAATTTTCATATCATTGTGTATCCGTCTGTCCGTCCGTCTGTCCGTCCGTCCGTCTGTCCGTCCGTCCGTCACGTTTCTTGTAAGCACGATAACTCAAGAAAGAAAAATCCGATTGTACTGAAATTTGGACATTAAGTTAGTGTTGTCTAGAAGAAGAACCCCATTGTTTTTGAACAAAATCGATCAGTAAATAAAAATGTTATTAATGATTTAAATTTGAAAAAAAAAATTTTGTTTTTTTATGTTTTTGTAATTGAATAGAAATCTGGTGAAATGATATTTCATTTTAATATTTAAATATTTTTATATTTTACAAATATACATTTTATAATGTAATATAATTTTAGCTCGTCTCTTATAATGTAAAAATTTACGTTTTTTACGTGTTAAGTGGTGGAGTAGTTCTTACGCTTTTGACTCGGAATCCAAGGGTACCGGGTTCGAAACCCAAATGGGGTATGGTACAGTTTTTTTATTTTTACTTTATTTTACACTGAGTCTTTTACCAACTAAGTTCGTACTATAAAATTAAAAATTTCTAAAACTAACATTATTTACAAACAACTGCGAAGAGTATCCTATAGAATGTGTAACAATTATATAAAAAGTTCAGTGAACAGGCGAAGAGTACGTTTTTAGCTTGTTTCTTATGCTACAGGAACGAGTAAAAAATAATTTGAAAGCGCAATTAATTGTCTTTACTTTCATTTCTTAGCATGCGTGACGTAGGTGTTACAATTTCTGGGATATTTAACATTTAAACTGCATTTTTCGTCTTATAAACGTTCCGACGCCATTTGTAAACTTTCATATCTCCAAAACTATTAAATCTATGTAAATAAATAAACAAGCGAAATTCATTATTTATTTTTGGTCTCTACCCATTTTTCAATAAAACTAATATTTAATGAGATATTTGGAAAAGGAAAAAAAAATACGTTTTATCGAAAATACCTTTATAGTTTAAACTGTATTTTTTTCTAAAGCAAATGCTGTATACAAACCAAAAAATTTGAGCATCTGCGTCATGCTATATATTCTGTACCTACTTTGGAATGAAAAGGGCGGGTGTCCATTTTTTGTGAATTTTATGTAAGAACTGTTTCTAATAAAGAAAAGCCTTATATTTCTATAATTAAAGGCCAGAAGTTCATATATGTAATGTTTTAATATATTTTCAACTTTAAATAGACGGTTGTCCAATACTTGCTCCACATGTCTTACAAAAATGACCGTTTCTAAAAAATATGATTTTGTGACAACCGCCCTTTTCATTCCAAAGTACAGTATTAATGAGAAACATTTACTGGCTAATTACAGTCTCAAAATGGCGACGTTGTTATTAAAAAAATGTGTAGACGCCCATTGCTTCGGTCATAACTTCTTTGTTTTTTATGCTACAGAAACAAATAAAAAAACAGTAGAAAGCTTAATTAATAACCTATTATTCTACCCATTAGCATCCCTGACGTAGGTGTCACAGTTTTTGTGATATTTAACTCTCACTCTAAATAATTATCTTATGAACACTTGGATGCCAAATGTAAACTTAAATATCTCCGAAACTATTAATCCTACATCAATAAACAAAACATATAATTAATTCCCAGTTTGTACTTTGTGTAATTGGTCTGTAACATTTTTTCGACAAAGTAATACTTTTCGAGATACTTGACGAAAGCCGTTTGGAAATACCTTTGTTTTAAGCTAAAATCGCAATTTTGAAATCGTTGTAACTTAAAAACTATCAATTTATGTGAAAAATTGCATAGAACCTTTTCTTCTTAAAATTTGATTCTACTTCAGTTCCAATAAATAAATATATTTTTTTAGTGCCACCCCCTAAGAGGGGGTTATGCCTCCCTGGTGCCTGGTGCACAAACAAACAAACATATACCTATTAACCAAGCCTGTGTACGCTACTTAATAACATAGCTAACAAGCTAACTTTCCTGTTATTACACTTTCTGGCAGTGGCGCAGCCAGAAAATTCGTCTGGGGGGGGGGGGGGCAATAGAACCGGCCTTCCCAAAGGATGAGGAAAATTTTTCAGAAAATGGTTGAAAACGGATGTGTATGTAGATTCCTCTATTAGATAATATTGGCATTAATTACAAAATATTTATTTCAAGGGATAATTTAGATACTGCTTTATACTGCTTCTTTATTTTTTGGCTCATGGAAGACGGCTTGGGGGGGCTCGGGCCACATGGCTCCCCCCCTGGCTGCGTCCATGCTTTCTGGATAAAAACCCGTATAGATTGATGTTTTCTTTATACAAGCTTTTTGAAGGGCCAGGTGACAATTGATTTTATTTTAAAAAGTTGATGTACTACTTTGTCTCTTTTACCCATTTTTTTGAATTAAAAAGGCCATTATCCGGAAACCTCAATCGGACCATTTAATGGTAAGAGGAATCTTGAACCTCTTCAGACATAACATTTCTTACTCTACCTAGATAATAATTAAAATTTCTATTTTACAGACTGGATCCATCGAAAATTAACGATATAGTGGAAACCGTAAGCAGAAAATGTAAAATATCACCCTCGATGGTCAGAAATGCCATTACTACCAAATGTGCAGATGAGAACAAGCTGTATAGAAAAAGATTGAAAAAAAATGGCATCTGCAAAGAAGCAAGCGACGTTGCTAATACGACTGTATAAGAGGAGAGCAGCTCTAATCAAACCAAGTAGTTTCGCTCGGTCCTGTTTATTGTTAAATGCGCGAAAATGTAATAGGTTCCTTAAGAAATTCATCGAATGCTAAACTAATATCGAATTTAGACGTTAGACAAACACCAATGCACTTGTACTTTTTTATTTGACTCGAGTTTCACCAGCCATGTTGGCATCACCTGCTGGTGAGTGAAACTGATGTTTGATGTTTAGTTTTAATCATTTCCATATGGTGCTAATATGGTTGACGAAAGACGAATCATCCGTCGAGTAATAGTGTTCGAGTGTAGCATTCAAGTGTGTTGATGTTTGTAAAAACTATAACGCCAACGGGACACAGAGTTCCAGCCGCATCCAAGAAGCTAAAGCCGGTTAGTGGATGAAGTAGCTAAAGTTTATTCAAGTAATGAATTTGGTGTTATTCAGTCTAGTAAATAGGAATCACCTCTAGATCCTAGCAAAACTGAAAAAAAAATAAATAGGAAGATTTCAGTTTTCAATTGCATGTATTGGTTTACAGTTCTTCTTATTTTGTAATAATGATGAAAGAATAAAATGAATGATTAAAAATATGCTTTCTGATTTTCAAAACCTATCGTGAATATTGAGGGTGTCCCATAATAAAATGCAAAAAATAGAATTGTCGAAAATTAAAGTAGGCTTTCATATTAAAATTTTCAAAATACGCGTTACCTGTCCAACCGCATCCTCGTAAAACGATGTTCCAAAAACGGTTTTTCATTTTTGTCTCAAAATTTCGTAAAGGAAAATAAAACAAATTTAACACAAGAAAAGGGCATTTCAAAAAATTCACCTAGCTTGTTTACAAATGGGTGACAAATTTCTCGAAATATCTTTTGCTTGCTAATTTTTTTCAATTAAAAACTGTCTTTCTGATAATCAAAGTTCGTATCTCATATTGGAATTTATAATTTCAAATTATTATTAAAACGGCTCAAATATACAATTGTTGCTAAAATTTTGCACCTTTGTGAAATCCTGCTATTAAAACCAAGCAATGTGTACGATTGCTCAAATTGTAGCTTTTTCTAAATACTTTAAAATTACAGAGAGAGAATTTTTTTTTCAAAATTTAAACCCTTTTCATTGCAGCTGTTTATAATTTTCGAAATTATAGTTATAAACAAATTCAAATAACTCTCTAGTTTTTTTATGAAATAAAAAAACGGGAAAGGAGTCATTTGGAGATGAGGTACGTTAGTTTTTACGATTAAGTCATTTATAGGTAAACAAACAAATCGATATTTCTTATTGAAATTTGGACTGGTAATTTTCCAATGTTTATTATTTTGTCTCTGGCACTTGAAAATAATTCAATTGTTAAAAGATGCTGTATAGAGGCCCGAAAGCGGGGTCTTTGGCGATTTTGTTAGAGATTCGAAAACAAGCTGGACTTTGGTCGCAAGACAGCCAAGTGAGTCTAATGCTAATGTTAATGTCACCAGCATTTTTTATTCAGGATGCGGACGTCTCGAGTTCAGATCCTGCTCGCGAAATATATATTTTTTTTATTGTATCAGTAATATTAAAAGTTTTACAAAGCTGTATATATGAACATAAGAGTAGTTGCAGTGTTAGGTTCGTTTACCATTTTCGTGACAAAAATTTAAAAAGTTATAAAAACATTGAAAATGTGATAAGCCGCTTTATTCGATGTTATTTTAACAATTGAAGCTTTTGATTATCTTCAAAATAGCAGAAACAAAATAATAAGCATTGGAGAATAACCAGCCCAAATTTCAAGGAGGAATATCAATTTGTTTATTTATAAGCGACCTAAACGTGAAAACCAACGTATCTCAGTTCCAAATGCAAGTCCCTAATAGCACAGCATTGTCCTGTGGACATCTGAAGGACGTCCACGACGGACATACAGTACATCCGATGGACGTTCGTTTTTGGTCCAAAGTACATCCGACGGGCAGCCGAAGGACGTGCAAATGTCACAACTTGCGATAATATTTGAACATTCTAATTATTTAGAAAAAAAAACCGGAATGAGCAGGGATCGAACCGTCGTGATTTGTAACTCGATGTACTCTCACTCGGCCACCAACTTGGCTTATTAGTGTTTACTTAAAGACTACAGTTGACTAATATAACTATTTATTTCAAAATGTAGAAGGACCTATTTGAATGTTTAATAAATATTTAGTATCAAATAATATCATTAGTAATTTACAAAAAAGATTAAAATTAAATTAATAATGACAAATTACAAATTACTATAAAAAAAACCGCTGCCCAAGGAATCACTACTTCCACATCCAGATTCTCTATCCAAGTCACTCACAACGAAAAAACTTTGTATGTGAAAATAATTGTTTATGGAACTTTAATAATATAATATTTGAAATCCTCTACCCCAAAAACCCATAAAACGATACCCCACATCGGTAGTGGGGAGGGGGGTGATGATAGGGGGGTAGTAGTGGGGGATGGATGAAGTAAAAAAATATTTTGAGGTTTCTGATTCCTGTACATACACTAAATAACAATTTTTTTTTCATCCCCTTTAATAAGGGGGTGGGGGTGGTAATGGGGGTGGCTAATGCCAAAAATTTTTTTGAGACCTTAGTTTCTCTTGTATATACTAAATACCAATTTTATGGACTCTTACCTGCTTGATTGACCTATTTACCTCAAATTTACCCCAATTTACCCCCCAACCCTTCGACGGAACAAGATGAAAATATAATCTAGTTCTAGATCTCGTTAAAGTACATATGTGTGCCAAATTTCAAGTCAATATCTTAAACGGTTCCAGAGTAAACGTGCGCACAAAAAAAAGTTACAGACAGACAGACAGAAATTTTTTTTTCGCTCAAACTTAAAATCTCGACGTTTCATGACATTTTAAGCCTATTTGGACAATAAAAATTTTAAAAAATTTTTTGTCGTTACTATACTTCCACTGGACGTGGAGGTAATAAACTACAAATTTTACAGAAATAACGGTCAAATGTAAACAAAAACATTGTAAAATTAACGTTTTTTTTGTTTTTATATTAAATAGACGTCCTGCTGCTGTCCCTATAGGGACCTAAAATGTGCGTACTTGCCGAAGGACGTCCGTTGGGGCACTTATGTTGGACGTTAAGTGTGCTATTCGCTGGTATGTATACATATTTCGGAAACGTGTTGGAGAGAAAGCGGTATGGAGATATTATCATTTATTGCAAAAATATAATATTTAAATCAATGGACACGAAAAGGACGTCCATCTCCTGTCCCTATATGGACATAAAATGTACATAGTTCCCGTACATAAAATGGACATACAGAAGACGTCCATTCCGTACAATTTCAAAGTAAATCCGATGATGAACGTCCGGTAGGCGTCCAGTTTATGTCCATGGACGTCAGTACATTAAATGGACATAAAACGGACGTCCGGCGGACATCGTGTGATTTTGGGGAGTAGAGCATTAATTTTTTTTTTTTTCAAAATTGGTTTTTTTAATCTACTTTCATTACTCCTTTACCGGTTATGATTTCATAAAAACACCAGGGAGTTACTTGAATTTGTTTATAACCATAATTTCGAAATCTATAAACAACAGGTAATAGAACAGGTTTAAATTAAAAAAAAAAATGTTTTTCTCCGCGATCTTAATAAAGTACTTAAAGAATGCTACAATTTGAGCCATCGTACACATTTCTTGATCTTGATGGCAGGATTTCACAAAGGTGCAATGTTTTAGCAACAATTGTATATTTTGAGCCGTTTTAGTAATCATTTGAAATTTTAAGTGGTGATTATACTTTATAAGAGCTATATTTTTCCAAAATTTCATTGAATATTATCCATTATTTTTTAAATAAAAGTGATTTGTTTAAAAACGCATCATTTTGCAATGTTCTTTTTTTTAAATAATAGTAACAATTGGAATTAATTATGGTTTATATACTTTTATTGTACAGCTCAAAACAAACATTTTCCTTCTTTTTATTGCTTTCCATTGGACTTATAGATTTCGAGATATTCAAAGAAAACCGATGGAGAACAGGCCCTAAAAAATTAAATTATTTAAATAAACAATACACCAGCCTCGCTCCCAGGTAGCAGGGTGACGTCATTATGACGTCTTTTAAAGGTGATTCTTGGTCGCCGACGTCATTGTCCCAATAAATGACGTACCAGAGACGTGATATTTAAAACGTACTTCTGACGTCATCATGAAGACGTCAAATACACGTTTCTTTTAGGTCATTATTTAGACGTCATTAAAATGACGTCATTCTATCGTCAAAATTGGTCATTTGGTTCACTATATATATTCATATATTCACTATATGTATATATAGAGATCTTTGACCAGTCAATAGCAATATGTTATTACAATAAAAACGTACATATAGAAACATCAGTATGTTTTGACATAGTTGCCGAATATATTTTGCAACCTGAAATTTTAATTTAAATAAATCATTATAAAATAAAAATAAATAGAAGTATTTAGTGACTAGTTCAATTTTTGCCACATAGTAATAATTTTGTTTTACTATTTCTAACTAGGTATACAGCTTTTAAACATATTTAAACAAAGATGTTGAATGGTTCATTGAGTTAAGTGTTACGTTGCGAGTCAAAATCAAAATGTTTGATTTTGATTTTGATTGTTACGTAGCGACTCAAGGGGTCCGCGGTTCGATCCCTGCACATTCCAGTTTTTTTTTTCGTCAAAAACTTTATCAATAATTGTGGAAAAGTATTATAATGAGACGTTTGCATCCCTTATCGCAAAATTCACTGATTACCAATACGTCATATGACGTCATTGGGCTGTGACATTATGCCGCCTTTTTCACGTCATTTTTACGTCATGCTGAAGGTGAAATTGACGTAATTAATGTCGAAAAAACGACGTCATAATGACGGCACCTTGCTGCCTGGGTGCAACTTACGTTGACCCCCTGAACTCGTTAAAAGAAAAACTACCCTGGCTAGACAATTCACATTAAAATCCTAATTTGACTCCACTATAGTTGCAAATTATAAAATAAAAAGAGATCCACCCTGCATGCGTAGATCTCAAATTACAACTAATTGCTTTATGTATTTGCAATAACACAAGAAAATAAATAAATGGGTACCTCAAGTTGGGTCTCCGCGTGTAACTGTAACTCTCCGGGATAGTAAAAAAGAGTGATTTGGGAACTTTCCTTTTAATATTTTTAAAAGCCGACTACAAATTCATGGTCAATATTTTTATATTTGTCCGCCTTCAGAGTGAAACATATTTATTAAAGATTACACCGACATCTGTGTCCCATATATTGAATCAATCATTCATGGATCCTCCGCGCCTCTGTATTTTGAACACGACATGATTCGCCACACCAATTGATGAAGTAGTCTAGAAAATGCAGGTATTATTAGTTCCTTATACAACGAATAGATGACGCCAGCTTAAAAATTTTATATTGATGGCTTGCAGTTGTTTTTCTCATAAAACTTATAAATAGTGCAGTTTAACTAGCAAAGTACCAGAGGTAGTAAATTGATTGATTCCTTTGTTAATTTCACATATGTTACAGAATAAGTGAGTTGACTATTTCATTTATTTCTGATAATAATTTTTAATGAATTCTAAATGCATGTGCTTAAATTGCATTTAAAAGTTTTTTATTTCGAAAATGTCAATGCCAATGCTTAATTTTATTGCCGCATTTCCTGTATGCACTAGTGTTTGTTCTAATGTGCCTAAAAATAGCTTTTCTTACATTATCATAGTGCAGTAAATCAAGTTTTGCTCATAAAACACGCAATGTGTAGGTATACCTCCTAGCGCTATATTTTCAGGCAAAGGTTGATTTTTTACCTTCTGATTAAATAAGTTACCTGCTAGGCGGCGATGCAACAACCATTATCTGGAATTTAACAACGCCAAAATACCACTTTAACAAAACACCGGGCACTACACCCGAATACTACGCGCAAAACGTGCGTTTCGTCAACCATGTTGGCATCATCAGGAGATGACTAGTTCGTAAATATGAAAAATTACTTTGAAAAAGTTTTTGTTGAAGGTTAAATTTCACAGTTTTTAAAATCGTAATTTTCATAATGCCGTTATATGAAAGATCGAGGTGAAGAAATAATTCCTATTTATAAATTATAGTTTATGATCTATGTCTGCTCGACCAGTGAACGATTTTCTGGATCAAAGTTTTCACGTGGGTGGATTGAGCGCAAGGAATTTTCGAAGTGGCCGGCGCGACTTGATTTCCGTGGGAATATTATTTTTCATATATAATATCATAAGTGATATAATTTTGTCGGCAAAATTTAGTGATTATTCAGAGAGTTTGTTGCTTGGCAATTTCGCGATTGACATTGACAGATAAAAATAAGGAGCCGTCAGGCGAGTTATTTTTGTGAATGTCAAGAGCGAAATTTCCAAAGCAACAAACTCGAGTAGAATATTCATTAAATTTTGCCAGACGAAATTATATCACGAATGGTATTCGTCATGACTATTTCATAAATAAAAATTTAGGGAAAAGAAAACAAATTTATTAGATATAGGAAGTAAATTTAAAAAAATAAATACATAAATCACCAAATCTTGAACATTTGGGGCCGTTATAGGGCATCTGCATCATGTAACCAACATAACCTTAGATTTTAAGTTTATTCTCATTTTTAATGTTTGTATACGCATTTTTAGCTTGGAACCGTACTGGCTCCATGCAAATATTTAAAAATTCACGTAAATAATTTTTCAATATTGTTGATTAATAAAAGTAGACTGCTAATTACAGGTTAGATTTCCAACCTACAAAAAGAGTCCTATTTTATTAGGACAAAGTATTTAGAACTTCATAAACATTACACTGAACTAAATTTTAGTTGAAAATACGGGAACCAGGCAGAAATTTTAATAATAGCTGCGTAATACTCTTAAATCTTAAGTAACACATATTTTTGAGGTTAGCTGTGACGTCACTTGCAGATGCTCGCATATTTTTTACAACTGACGTGAACTGACGTTTGCAAAAATTATTGTAATGACGCCCCACTTGTTGAATCGGTTACTATGTTTTCAAAAAACAAAGGAAAATTTGCCGCTGAAAGACAGGTTGGTTGCTTCATTCTGGCTTTTCATTGGTTGAGCAACCCTGGCAAAATTTTAAATGTTAAATTTTGTCGATGCGAAACTATTTTTTGATTAAAATGATCGATTTTGATTGGACGAAATTTATAGGAATGAAATAGTCACTATAAATAGTCCCTTTAGATATACATATAGCGCCAAAGACAGACAGACTAACGGGATTGGGAGACCTTGATCTTCGTAGCCTGCATTATAGACTAGTAGATGGTGACAGAAAATCAGAACTGATAGCCTACCGTCTGCAAGTAATTTAGTCAGTATTATCTATACAATAAAGCTCAATTTTTGGTACTTTCAAGGTTTGCCCGCATGCACGGGATGTAGCAAACGATTTCCGGTTTGCATAAAAAAACAATGTTTTCAATTAATACACTACTGTCTGCAAAGTTCATAATTCGAAATTGAAGGAATAAAAATATGTCGGAAGCGCTTTTGCAGACAGTTCTGTCATGCACCAAACCTTATACAGGGTACTCCAAAATATATCAAATTTTAGTAAAAAAAGCTAAAAAGAAAACATGATTTAAAAATAGAGCTTCGATAAAGAATTATTTGCAGATAGATTAAATGTGTACAAAGCACTTGCAGCTTAACGTATTTGTGTAAAAAAATGGGGGTAACTTTTACCAATTATTTACTGTCTGCAACTTGGTAAAAAGAAAGATTATTGATTCAAATATGCAATTATTTAGTTTGCAGACAATGCGCACATGTACAAGAGTCACAATAAAGTGTCAAAAATATTGAGCAACGCATCTTTGCCTAAGCATCAAGCTTAAAAGTTGAGGAGTATGGCTGGTGCAAATCGGAGAACTGTTTGATAGAGATGAAATGCCACAAACCGCCAAAGAAATTTTTGTAGCTGATAACGACAACTGTACGGAAATACCGTAGTTTTCTTGTTAATTCCAATGAATTTCAAATGCTGACTAATTTTTAAAATTACAGTCGCAATTACCAGTAACAGTGTGGTCGAGGAGGATAACGAACAAATAATGCCCACCGACAACAATGCTGATAATGATTCAGATGAAGAAAACTTGTTTTTAGAACATATCAGTTACAGCGAGGAACATATGTATCATTTCACTGAGGATTATCGGAAAACGTTCCAGGAGTCAGTGGTTGAGAATGATGATGTTGAAGAAGAAACAGACGGCGAACAAAATTTTTTATAAATAATTATTATTATTATGATAATATGTATAAGATTCTTGTTACAACTTTAATAAAATAATATTTTTTCAATTGAATTTAACTACGATGCGAATTATCGCTCAACTTTATCGAATACTAACACTAATTCTGGTCCGTGTGCATCTGCATGTTGTCTGCCCATCCGAAAAAAATATACTTGCATAAGTTAGCTTACACAATTTTGTGTTGCAGAAGATAAAGAGTTGTTTTTGGTGCATATCGCACACGAAGAGATATCAAACGGAATTCGCCGAGTTTTGACTCTATTGTGGCTCTCGTGCTTGTGGGCTTTTTCTGCAAATTGAATAATTGCGTATTTAACCCAGTAACCTTTCTTTGTACCAAGTTGCAGACGGTATAGATAGTTGTTTTTGGTACATATCTGTGGTTTTTGTGCATGTGCGCATTGTCTGCAAATTAAATAATTGCGTAATCGAATCAATAACTTTTCTTTGTACCAAGTTGCAGACAGTTAATAATCGGTAAAAGTTACCTCCATTTTCTTACATGTTTATAGAATTCAATGGACAACCGTGCATATTGGATTCGTCTGAAAACATTGTTTACAATAGTTTTGCAACCTAAATTGTCTAATAAAGCTATAATTGAACGGTAAACAATTGTTCAAAGTTATAAAAAAAAATAACAAGTTGACATGCGGACAATATGGTGATATGCATATCGTAAACGTCTGCACCTTTCCCCTACTCGTCTTCATGAACCAGAATCACCATTTTGTATTGTTTGCAGACGGTAAATTATCTTTTTTTTTTTATTAAAATTTGATACATTTTGGAGTACCCTGTATAAGGTTTGGTGCATGACAGAACTGTCTGCAAAAGCGCTTCCGACATATTTTTATTCCTTTAATTTCGAATTATGAACTTTGCAGACGGTAGTGTATCAGTTGAAAACACTGTTTTTTATGCAAACCGGAAATCGTTTCCTACATTCCGTGCATGCGGGCAAACCTTGAAAGTACCAAAAATTGAGCTTTGTTGTATACATAATACTGACTAAATTACTTGCAGACGGTAGGCTATCAGTTTTGATTTTCTGTCACCATCTACTAGTCTATTATCTGAAACATGGGAATCCGAAGAAATCTTGGAAAGAAAAACTTACCTATTAAAATAAAGCTCGGAGGTTAAATTTGAATCTCCTCCGCATTCTATAAAACACTTATCATATCATATTTTTCGAGGTTACTAAATTAAACCATTTTTTCCATTTTTAACAATATTCACCCACTCACAATTAACTCACAAATTAGTTTTTGACATTTACGATTATTTCGATTTTTCTTTTACCACGGCCTTCTCAATAAATATTAGAAATGCGATAAATGTGCATAGATATCAATGGAAGACAATTCGAACATTTATTGTAGCTTATTTTATGTTATAAGAAGTGTTGTTGTTGTTGTTGTTAATAGTTTTCCATGGCCTCCTCACAAATATATTAAATTTTCGAAAATTAACCATTGTTTCTAGAGACAATATGACATGTGACATATCGTGGGATAGCTAATTTAAGTTGTGATCGAATAATGAAATAATTTACAGGGTGTTATATTTAAAAAACACAAGTTCCCAAGGAACAATTTTGGTTTCTTAAATGTATACAAGGGTGCTATAAAACTATTTATAAAATGCCTTGAAAAATTTTATTTTGATGTAACAATATGCTTAATACCATCATAAAGCGACTTGTAGATTAAAAGGGCCCACCCTTATGAAGGTTGTTAAGGCCTTGAAAACCTTGTTCGGGCTATTTTAAAACCTTTCTTAAAACCTATTTTAAAGCTATCGAAAGCTTTTTATTAGCTTCCTGCATTTCTAGAAAACACCTAGAAGGCTACCTTAAAACTGGTTTTTAAAACTCTTGTAAGTCCTTATTAGAACTGAGAAGCTATAAGAATGTCCACGAAGGAATCCAAATAATTCTATTATTGCATTTATTTTTTCTAAACTGATTTAAGCAAACATACCCTTAGGCTTATTGAAGATAAAATGGAATTTGAAATTTATAAAGCGTAGAGTGGCACTATAACCTCTCTAAGGCCGATTTAAAAAGTAATAAAAAGACATCAGGTATGACAAAACAATTAAAACCAACGGCAGTTTATCGTTAAAACTACAAAAGAAAGGCCCAAAAAACAAGGGCGCCTCAGAAATAATAATGATTTTAATATCCATACAAAATTTGCATAGACGCGTAATCAGCAAATTTAAAAAAATAGGCTACTTCTCGGTTCCCACGGTAATTTTCAGTCGTTTCTTGTAATTCTACCTTAATTTGCTAAAGAAAAAAATGATAATTATTAATAATTATAATTGTAAGATTGACCTTGAATATTTTTATATAACAAGAAAAACATGGCCGGCCAACTAAAAACCTAATTGTCATTTCACAGCTCTCTCATTAAACTATATATTCTAATAATGGTAATGACCTAAAACATTTACTCTAAATGAAGTCCTTTTAGTATTTTTATATACTGTCACAAATAATTCCCTTCCTTACATAAATGCAAATGCACTTGGCGAAGATCACATGGACTTGATAAAAGCTGTAATAAAACGTTTGGGATTTAAAAGAACCGCCTCCAAGACGAACCGCGTTGACATTTGATACAAAAACTTAGAACCTAACCTCAAAATAATTTGACAGTATGACGCGCGCGTATGTATTCTAAATATATGTATACACACATGCATCAACGACACTTCAGGCAGACATATTGTTTATTATTTTTATAATAAATGTTTTATTGAGGTTTTAGAAAGTGTTTTATGGAATTAAAATTTGCCTTTTAGATTTATAGAGGCCTTTTTTTCTTCATAACGGTTTTATCACAACATTTGTCAAGGATATTTTAAGAGTCTAGTTTTTTAATCGCCTTTAATAAGTACTAAGAAGCATTGAAAATGTCTAGTTTTAAAAAGGATTTAAAATGCATTTATTGCAAATATGTTATAATAATAATAATAATAATAATAATTTATTTTCCTTTTTGACAATACAGAATATCGTATAGGAATAGTCACATAAATCTTATGTATACATATGATATAAAATATACATTAAGATCGAAAGAATTCTGCTACTGAATAGTAACACTTATCTAATAAAAACATTTTTAATTTCCCTCTAAATGCATACATTGTCTCGCTAAACTTTATTTCATCCGGTAAGCGGTTGAATATTTTAGGTCCCATTGACCTGGGAGATTCACAAGTAATTTTAAGTCTGGCATAAGGCACATGGAAGTCATTTTTCTGTCTTGTATCGACATTGTGGTATTCACTGTTTAAAACAAACTTATTCCTATTTTTAAAAACATACATACAAATTTCGAAAATATACAAACATGACAAGCTAAAAATTCCAAATTCTTTAAAAATACCTTTACAAGTGTGAGTGGCCGGTACGCCGGCGATACATCGCAAAATACGTTTTTGCGCAATAAAAACATTTGTTGCTAGGGTGGATTGTCCCCAGAAACAGACACCATACCTCAAGCGTGTATCAACTTGAGCATAATATAAATTAATTAATTGTTCTTTATTGAGAAACGATCTGATATTTCTGAACAAATAAGTTATTGATGATATTTTAGATACCAGGACTTCACAGTGATGTTTCCAGTTTAAGGTTTCATCCAGGTGTATGCCTAAAAACTTTATACTTTCCTCATTCTCGATTTTGATACCATTTATATCAATATTTAAACTATTACATTTCTTTTGCCTGGTGTGAAATCTAATTAGGTGAGTTTTTTCTGCATTGAAATATAGAGAATTTTTAGAAAACCAGTTATTCAAATTAGTCAATAAATTATTAGAATTATCTTCCAAAAGATTGTCCCTAGGATTAGATATTATAATAGATATATCGTCTGCATACATTGTAAAATGTACATTTGACGCCAAAGAGTCTATATCGTTAATATATAATAAAAACAAAACAGGGCCCAATATGGATCCCTGTGGAACACCCATATTTAGTTCTAAATATTCCGAATCAACTCTGAAAACTGAATTTTGCGTTTTATGTCGTAAACTAACATACTGATTTCGTCCTTCCAGAAATGTGCTAACAAAACTTAATGCGAGACCCCTTATTCCATAGGCAAACAGTTTAGATTTTAGTAAATCATGATTAACACAGTCGAATGCCCTGCTTAGATCACAAAATATCCCAACAGGGGATTCTCCTGCGTCGACAAATTCTAATATTTTATATAAAAATGAATGTATAGCCGTATTGGTTGACATACCACTAGTAAAGCCATGTTGATTCTCTGTAATTATTTTGTAAGTCTCTAAGAAATTTAGTAATCTATCCAAATAACAGTATTCAAATATTTTAGAGAGACCAAAAGGCACAGTTACAGGCCTATAATTTTCCAAAATGTCTCTATCCTTCTTCTTAAAAATGGGTACCACTTTTCCAGTTTTCAAACTATTTGGAAATGTCCCCGAGTCGAATGATAAATTGATTATATAAGTGAGTGGTCGAAGGATAAAATTTACCACTTTTTTTATCAGAAAACAGGGAATATCATCAGGACCAGATGATTTTTTGGCCTTGAATTTGTTTGTTAATAAATGTAACATTTCATCAGTAGTAAACGGTTTTAAATTAAATGTTAAAACCATAAAGAATAATTTAAAGCCTCTTTAAATCTAAATGGAATTTAAGACGGTAATAAAACTAATTAGCTTTATGGAGAGTTTTATGTAGGTATGATAAACCTATTACAAATACAAATCATCCTAGAAGCAAATTAGCTTTATAATTAAGTCTTACAGAATGCTTTAAAACTTACCATATAAGAGCAAGTATACTTGAAGCCTAAAAGGCCTTAACTACAACATCAATAAAGCATTATTAAAGCATTATTATAAGACTATTTCCTAACTCTAACCTTTTCTTAAAACCTCCTCAAGTCTAAATGACTTTTAAATTGTTCCTTGGGATGTCTATATCTCGAAAATTGGGGTGTGCGTAATTTTCTTCTTATCAGCAACAGATTCTACTCAAAAAAGTGCCTTAAGAATGTCGATTTCCGATTTGACACATGATAATTGGGATATAGAGGTCATCCAAAAATGTCAATTTTCCAAAAACGCTGAGTAGCTCGGTAGTCGAAAAAGAGAGACGATCGCGGTTTGTGCCATTGTTTGCTTCTCGAAAATCGAGCTTAAGACACCTCTATTGGTTTTTGTCTATCTGCCATAGTTTTAGAGAAAACCCCAAATCCCGTCTAATTTGGTCCACCCTATGCTTACACTACATAAAAAATGGAAAATAATAATTACAGTGAATGTTAATTACAAAGTAAATTGTTTATTAAAAGTTCCTTTCAGTACATTAAATTACGATAACAAATTATTTGTGAAATGTTTAGATAAACGGCGGCGGTTAAGTTTAACGTTCCTAATATGTTCTATACTATAAAGCAAAATCGGTCATTCAACGAAAGCTGGTAAAACAAATGCTCTAAGTTGACAGAAAGTCAAGTAAGAGAACAATTATTTTGCTGGTCTTGTTTATTTTTTTCTGGAGAAAATTCGGTGTGGATTACAGGAATTTAGATTGCTAGAAAAATACTAAGACCGCAAAAAAATTTCGCCTGCTGCGCATTATAAAGCACTCCTCCCCCCCCCCCCCTGCTTACTTACAACGGTTGCCTCCTCATTTCAGAATTTCACGAGCCGCCACTGAACCTGATCCATTTTTTCGTGTGGTCTCTATTTAATTAAGTATTAATATTGTTGAGCAATTAATTCACCTATCTTGAAACTAAACATTTATATGTATTGTTCTGAAATGGCTTTTAAACATAATAATTAATTATAACAAATATTATGATAATTTTAAACATATCTAAAAAATATATTAATTGTGATTTAGTAGTATTACACAAACGAGGAAATTAGTTTGAACCAGATTATGATAACAAATGCGTCAAACTTAAGATAACAGGTTTGGTATGAACAATTAAAGATAATCCTGACCTTGTTGGAGGACTCATCAGGGTCAGGGTTACTGTTTGATTTTTCATTCTATAAAATAAACTTAAAATAAGAAGACTTCTTCATCCAGACCAAACCGATATTGTAGTCGGTTATAAATACGTTTATCCAGCAAACACACTGTAGGTGGCAAAGCAATGGGCCACTACTTTTATGACTGGTAAAGTGTCGGCAACTTTTGCCAATACCTGAAAAGCGAATATAAAGTACTGTTAAACATTATATCGCCTGTTCTGTAATGTAGAGTGACCATACGTCTGGACAGTCCAGCATTTTGGAGTACTATCTGCGATCAAAAAAATTTTTCCTCTCGGTCATCAAAAAATGTTGGGATCAAGAAATGATTTTTCGGATTTCTGCTCCCCCCGCTCATCAATTTTTTTCCCAGCAGAAGTGTCCAGCACAAAAATCTGGTCACCCTACTGCAATGGTAAGTTGATGGCTTTATGCGTTTAATACACCAAAAAGTCGCACTGTACGACCCGCGGTGCATATTATATTTTTCACCATACCCATGATCATTAAATTATTTGAGTAAGATTTCATATTTGCTAAACAAACAGTAAAAGTAGCGATGCTTGGAATATCCATGGCAACCATCGATAAAATAAATTTAGGACGCGGCTTCTATTCAAATGACAGTTGTCTGGATTTACTTCCAAAAAAGTTAAAACATTTAATACTTGTTATATGAAAGAGAACATTTTCTCAAATTTACTTTTTTTCCCTAGGGACGTTATGAAAAACTAGTGGAAGCATTATACTCTTCGCCGATTGACTGAGCTTTTTATATAATTGTTACACATTCTATAGGATACTCTTCGCAGTTTTCTTGTAAATAATGTTAGTTTTTGGACATTCTAAATTTTGTAATACCAACTTTGTTGTGAAAAAAAAATATATGAAAAAAAAAATCACCATTGAGGGATCGAACCCAGGACCCTTGGATTGCGAGACGAAACAAATCAAATCAAAAACAAATTAATTTTAAATTAAATACACAAATGTTGTCCTACCTGAGCACTCATTCGTAGCCATCCAGACATCCACGATGCAAATAACCGTGGCAATTGAAAGGGTGGGCGGAATGAGGTCGGGTCAGATTCATAGAAATTGGAACATTAAACACAGTCTCCTTTCGCAGGATGGGCGAATTAAAAAGTGTATAAAATAAAACATGTAAAATAAATAAACTTAAAAATAATTGGTATATAATGCAAAAGATGCTGGTGTAAACAAAAAGTCACAGATATGGTTGGTTCACACGGGAAAATTATTAACCAAAAAAACCGTTCTAAGTAATGCAGCAAGAGCGAGCGGCTATGCCATACCGCACAATTTATGGTTTGAAATGTTTGTTTTTTTTTTAGAAATATCGCAAGATTCCTATTTATTACAAACCATAAAAAATGTAAAAAATATTTTTTTAAATTTTAAATTACTAATAACTTTTTTATTTACCAATCTATTTTGTTAAAAAACAATAGGGTTCTTCCTCCAGCTAACACTAACTTACTGTCCAAATTTCAATACAATCGGATTTTTCTTTCTTTAGTTATCGTGCTTACAAGAAACGTGACGGACGGACAGATGGACAGACGGACAGACGGACAGACGGACAGACGGACATTTTGAAAGTTGTTCAGAATTCATTCACTAACATAACAATATAAAAAAAGGGCATAGCCGGGTAAGCATGGTGTAACTGCCCCCAAGCGTCTGGCGCTTATATTTGTGCAGTAGGAAGCACCCTCGGAAAGTAGCAATTTTATAAAATATTAGCCGGAAAAAGGGACCGGTTTGGGGTGAGTAAGGGAGGGTTGGTTTTAGCAAAATTATTTTTTTTCTAAGAAACGGCGCATTCAATCGTTTTGTAAAAAATATATGTTAAAGACCTACTGAAAAAGTACTAAATAAAAAATCACGCTCAAATTCTGAAAACAGATACAGTAAAAAAAACATATATATTATTTTCAAATTTTTTTTAGGGTAACTTATCCCCCTGGTACCAGCCTTAATTTTTTTCTGTAGCATGTATGGGAACTTACTTATGTTATATTTTTTTCCCAGTCTTGTCCGAAGGTTACGCTATACTTAAAAAAAATGCCGAAGTGTGCAGTGTCGAATGCATATTTTGTGGATAATTAACCCCTTGCAAGCAAAAAAGGCCAAACTGCAAAGTTAATATGGATACCTGAGTAGTGTATACATATTAGTGATTAGTGATTGTGGAGATGGTGAACGTTGTAAGAGAAACCAACATAAAGCTGCAACGCTGACAGTTAATTAGGTGATCAATAAAGTTTAACTCTCTTGCGCCGCAAAAATCAGTTTATAGCCAGGGTGTTAAATATAATTAAGGGTAAAAACTAAAGTCAGCGGTACTATCACAGTATAGAGAAGACCAGTAGTTTCACTCGCAGCGGCCCCTTTGATATTTGTTGTACTCGATTTTATTTTTTTTAATCCACTGCGCATCTACTGTTTGTATCCCACGCGCATTTCGTCGTATATTGAAGACTGTTCAGAAACGTAAACGTAAACAAAAATAAACATCCACCCCACCCTACATCATCACTGCCATCCACTATCGTCGTGCCGTCCACTGCGCATCGAATAATTTAAGCCCAGGAGCATCGCATGCGCACTGAAAATCTTATACAACTGTTCCGGCTGAGTAGGACTACTGGTCTTCTCTCTACTGTGGTACTATCGATATTACCGTCGGCGGGGATAAGAGTTTGGTGTTAACAGTCATGTGTTGTTAACAATTTGCAGCACTAAATCTTAGCATTACTAACCTGTGATGGATATGGATGTTAATCTTCCTCAATGTCATCTGCAATCACTGCACTCATGCTATCCTTCTGAAACAATAGACAAAAAACTTCTGCCGGTTTAGGTATGCTTGATAGATATCGTCCTTGCGAAAGATAATGCACGACAGCAGCTACATGGGAACAACATCCAACAGTTCGATTCCCATTGGCACATTCAAAGAAATTGCAAAACTGCCCTTTGTAGATATTTCCAGCAAAGATGTACGGGACTTTCCAGGAATGACGGATTTAAAATTGTTTTTTACCGGATCGTACCAATATAAACAAACGATTTCGCACCAAGTCATAAATGGAACATTTAATCTTCAGTACGTTAAGGACCAGTCCAATGTACTCAATATACAAGTTTGTTCACGTCACATCAAAACGAAGGTTTGCCGATGTTTCATCGACTATATTCCTCACAGTGTCGGATGTTCCGGCGTTAGAAGACATTTCTGTGAATGTGCCAATGGGTATCGAACTGTTGAATGTTGTTCCCATGTAGCTGCTGTCGTGTATTACCTTTCGTATGGACGCTATCTAGCAAGCATACCTAAACAGGCAGAAATTCGCTCCCTATCGTTCCAGAAGGATAGCATGAGTGCAGTGATTGCAGATGACAGTGAGGAAGATTAACATCTATATCCTTCTCAGGTTAGTAATGCTACGATTTAGTGCTGCAAATTGTTAACAACACGTGACTGTTAAAACCAAGCTTTTATCCCCGCCGACGGTAATATGTGAATAATGACAGGCTTTGACAAAGTACTCCATAGCACCGCTGACTTTAGTTTTTACCCTTAATGATATTTAACAATACGGCTATAAACTGATTATTGCGGCGCAAGAGAGTTCAACTCTATTGATCATCTAATTAACTGTCAGCGTTGCAGCTTTTTATTGGTTTCTCTTTCAACGTTCACCATCTCCATAATCACTAATCACTAATATGTATACACTTTGCAGTTTGGCCTTTTTTACTTGCAAGGGGTTAATTGTCCACAAAATATGCATACGGCACTGCACACTTCGGCATTTTTTTGAGTATGGCGTAATCTTCGGACAAGACTGGGAAAAAAATATAACATAAGTGAGTCCCTAGACATGCTACAGAAAAAAATTCAGACTGGTACCCCAGGGATAAGTTACCCTAAAAAAGATTTGAAAATAATATATATGTTTTTTTTACTGTATATGTTTTCGGAATTTGAGCGTGATTTTTTATTTAGTACTTTCTCAGTAGGTCGTTAACATATATTTTTTACAAAACGATTGAATGCGCCGTTTTTTAGAAAAAAAATAGTTTTGCTAAAATCAACCCTCCCTTACTCACCCCAAACCGGTCCCTTTTTCGGGCTAATATTTTGTGAAGTTGCTACTTTACAAGATTGCTTCCTACTGCACAAATATAAGCGCCAGACGCTTGGGGGCAGTTACACCATGCTTACCCGGCTATGCCCTTTTCTCTACGAGCGATATTTACTGATTTAGAAATGTGCCGATCAAATACAATATACTCTTCGTTTTTGCGAAGAGTATAATAACGACCCGTTGCCAATGGCAACAAGTATTTGGTACACAAAGCGGCACTTAAGATCGACAAAACAATGGAATTAGAGTATACTTACGAGGTAGATATGACGAAAAATATATAAAAGCACTCTTTTGTCAATACCAAAAAATCTAATATAAACTGTCATGGGGCTAGCTGAGTGTTTGTCTGATTGATTGCCGGTAAACTTTTAAGATGGGTACTAAAATTTTTTTCTATATCTTTATTTTTCGTTATGGTGCTGTAAATGTAAACGTCTTTTAAACATCATAGATAACGATTAAATAACATTAAAAAAACGCTAAATATTCGTTAATTTTCAACGTTTACGAAACGAAAGTAAAAGTAAAATATAAAGGTTTTATTAAAGGTTTAAGTGACGTTAAATATGCACTAATCACTAATTATGTACGTTAATTAAATGAAATTAAACAGGCTCTAGGAATTCTCCATTTTCCAAAATATGATGAGTTACAGGATGAACCGCCATGTAGATGAATGGATAATTAATAGGTTAAGCATTCACTGGTTTTATCGTAAAACTAGTGGGTGCTTATAACCTATTACACAGATAGCATAAAACTTTTATGCTATCTCGGCCCAGTCATAGAATAATGATTTTTAACCTGATCGTTATAAGATACATTCAAATAAATCGATGTGCCCTGAAAGACCTTGAATATTGCAATATATGTTATTTATTGTCTATAAATTCATAAGAGTATAAGATAAAGCATGACTGATTATTGTCAGTGGTTTGTATGTAGCGCCATCTAGAAATAATTTCTGCAAGAAACTACGTGAGTAGAAAAACGTTAAAAAAACGTCATCATCTACCATTTATTTCACCTGTAGATTTAGAATGTCAGTACATTTTAATAAGTTGAAAGCATCAGTTATTTTAACGTTGAATAAAAAGTTTTAATGGCTTAATTATATTACTGCACTAAAAAACGTTAAATTTTGTCGTTTCAAAAATATCAGATTTAGCGAGTTGTTACAACTTCTCATATTATGAATGTGTATTGTGCATTAATATATGAGTAAAAGAAACGTTCTGATCAAAACGTTTTATTTCAGTAACCCTTCCACTACTGGTTGAGAATGTATGTAGGAGTAACGTATTTTATAGGTTTTATTTAAATATAAAATTTGACAACCGAATTTTATGCGTTGATATAGATTCGTAGAAAAACGTTTAAAGAACGAACTTTTCTTCCATCTATTTCACCTGTGGATTTAAAATTCCCTTGTAATTTAGTAAATTAGGAACAACAGTTATTTTAACGTTGTAAAAAATGCGTTTTATTTTTCTTTAAATAAAACGTATTAAATATATGTAATAAAAAACGTTAAACTTTTTCGTTTCACAAACGTTACTTTTAGTGAATCGTTAAAACTCCTTACATTATAGACGTGTTTTATACGTTATTACATATTTGTGAAAAAAAAGTACTTACTAAAACGTTTTATTTCTGTACTTTCTTCTACTAGTGGTTAAAAATGAGTGTAGTAGTAACGTATTTTAAACGTCTTATTTAAACATTGAAATTTTCAACAGTGCAACATAAAACATTTAATCACTACGATGTTTTAAAATCGTTTATTATTTTAGTTTATATGATGAAGCGACCTTTGGACCCGCCAAGTTAAAGTTTACTATAATTCCTAAGCCGGCCCCCCGTATGGGTTTATTGGGTACTGAGTTTAGAGGCCCGGGCTTCTGAGGGATCCGTAGTGGGGGGCCGCCAGAGATATTGGCTTCCGAGAGACCCGTAGCGGGAGCCCGCCAGAGATCTTGACAAAATTTTTTTTTCAAATTTCTTCCCCCCGCTCATCAATTCTTATTAAGCGTGGAGGCCCGCTGGTTAATTTGGTACCGGGGCCCACGATTTGATGCTGGGGGGCTGCTCCTAAGCTAACATATTTCACATAATAATATACAGGGGGGCCAAATTGATGAGTATTGGGGTCCTCTTTGTCGGCTGGTCCGTCCCCAATGAAACACCCTGTATATAAACACCCTGTATATAAACACTCTGTATATAAACACTCTGTATAAATACACCCTGTATATAGAATTTACGATGTTATATATTGTAAAATTGTATAAAAATAGTTTAACTTTTCTATAAACTTACGACGCCACCTGTTATACATTTATTATTGTAGAAACCCGCCTTTGCTTTCAACAACACAATATTTGATTTAGATCAAGTATTTTCGTATTTTGGAGGACTTTACTGACGAACTTTATGAAAATTTCCATCGGCCTGATAAAGCGATAAAATTTCTCTACACATGGGTGGAACTCGAAAGGGTACTGTCTATCTATCAATTATATAATATTAGTACGTAAACTGGTAGCAAGGAAAACTTCGATCTAATAATAATAAGTGAAAATAGTTTAGATGTAGTTCAGTATAAAATACAGAAAAATAGAAATAAATATAGAAAAAAAGTACTCTACAGATTTTACGAAATATTAAATTGTTTTCTGATCAGCTAAAACACAAAAAGCGAAGAAAATTTTGGTTATGCCCATCTGTCATTATAAGTAGGTATTATGTACATAACCCCATGTTATGTCTTAAAAAAAAACAAAATAAAGAGAATTTAAAATTGGTAGTGACCAATGACGTAGCTAAGGGGCTAAGGGGACACTCTGCCCCCTCCGTCCCCATTATGTAGCGCCCCTGCTGCAGATTAAAATCTATATTTTATTTTTTCTTGCAACTTTTTTCTACTGCCCATGTTATCGACTGTCACCTCCGCAAACAGCTGACTACGCCACTGGCAGTGAACCATGCACCTTATTGTTTGGCAATAAATCTTCAGTGTGCTAGGAAAAACATAACAGTGGTCGTGTTCTGATTTTGAAATATGTGTGGCAAGACTAAAGAATATGTAAAGTCTGTTCGCTGATAAAGTCCCGGTGTGACGTCACGAACGACTGAACTAAGATGCTGTAGGATCGTTGGTGTTTTCAAATGCACAGTGGCGTCGCTTTGTTTTATATTTTATTTGATGTATTTAATTAGATTTATTTAAAGGGAAATGAATTATAAGCATATATAATACATCTATTGTAAATTTATAGTAACTTAAGTTAAATAAATAAATTATAATATTGAATTGTTTTGATTTCAAGTAAAAAATATGATAAAGCAAGTATACAAAATAAATATAGGTACTTAAATAGTTGCAGCCTTATCTTTTTTATTTGTTAATAGAATTTTGTCAAATGGGTATATGTATTCTTAAAATGATAATATATACTTAATACTAATTATGCCGAATTCTATATAAAACAAATATGGCAGTAAAATACAAATACCTAGTATAAGATAAATAAATAAATTTTTTTCTTTTTTTCTTTCTTCGTCAATGTTTAATTCTTCAGAGTCCTGATCGTCACTTTCATTATTAACACTTATAATGAGTGGCATAATTTCCTCAGTATGAACCTCTCTATCATATGTCTCTAAAATCAATTTATTTGTGTGATTTACACACTTGACCAAATTGAGCTCGACACTTGAGATAAAGCCCCATTCCACATAGCAAGAACGGCTTCGCCACTAAAACCATCTTTCCCGATGTGTTTGTCGTAATACTCCTTACAAATTCCCCAAACAAGTTCTACTGGGTTGAACTGACGGTGATATGGTGGAAGCCGCAGTACTTCATGTCCATGCTCGCTAATTAAATCGTCAACAACATAGTGTTGCTCTGTTCTGTTAGCTCGGCTTTAAACGCGGTATCACTGAAATTTATGTTTTTGATCTTTAACCAGGTTTGTAGTTTTTCTTTCGTCCAAGATCGGGTTGGTTGTTTGTCTTGAACTCCTTAGCATTATCTAAAACAGTAATGCTTGGATTTTGTAACCTCGGCAAAAGTCTCTCTGTCAGCCACTTTTCAAAATGTTCAGAGTTCATGTTGTTATAGTAATCTGCTGACTTATTCTTGGTGGAGAAAACTAAATTCGCATCTTCAGCAAAGCCATGAATAGATCCTGCATGTACAACTATAAATCTTTTACCTCCTGTAGCTGTACGACGCCTTTTCGATTTACTGGAATCATCTTGCCAAGAACGCTTTAATCCTTCTTTGCTAAAGATCCAAGTTTCGTCTAAGAACACTACATCTTTGGGGCCATTACTTTTCAAATTTTTTACGTATTTGTGTAAAAACACTAGCCGTTTTAGATAAATTTGTGGTCTTTCACACAGTACTTTTCTATTCTCATTTTTTTAAAGGAAAAGCTTAATTTTTAATAATAATAATAATAATAATAATCCATCTCAAGAAAGGACGATGCGGGAACTACGGATAGGACGCGCAGCTCGTGGACGGAAGCATCTACATCATCTAGATGCCGGAGAGTCGTACACTTACTTGGGTATCGAGCAACGCTCCACCTAAGAAGTGAGTGTAGTGAAAAACGCTCTCCGCTGCAAGTATCAGCACCGACTCCGACAGATCTGGTCTTCAGAATTGTCGGGGAAAAACAAGGTGTCTGCTACCAACATGCTTGCCGTTCCGATCCTACTCTACTCCTTTGGAGTAGTGAAATGGACTCGAGAGGAGTTGCGTCAACTCGACGTAGGAACCCGCAAGAAGATGCAACTCAATAGGAGTTTGCATCCTAATTCGTCCGTTCCACGGTTATACCTCCCACGACATCGGGGAGGCCGTGGACTCTTGAGTTTGGACAGTCTCCATAATAGGATGGTTCTGGATGGAGCCTGTAAAGCCATCAGGAGTTCGGATCCCCTCCTCTGCATGATCCGGGACCATGAAAATGCAGGGGTAGGAGCCTTTTTGTTTAAGGCAGCACAGAGAGCAGCCGATGAACTTGGTCTCTTCTTCGACGTCGAGCGGGTAAATCGCGACTCTGTCACCAAGTTGGAACCTGCTCGACGAAAAGCCCAAATTAAAGCTGCAGAACACAACATCTTTCTGCAGCTTCACACGGATAAGCCAATGCATGGAGTTTTCTATAAAAATATAGAAAACCTTGGCTTATCCGAAAGGCTGACCTTTGCCTTCTTAAGGTCAGCCGTGCTGAAGTCTGAGACCGAGGGATTCATAATGGCTTGCCAGGATGGTGTATTTAACACCCTCGTCTATCGTAGTCGTGTCATGAGTATAGAGGTCCCTAATGTCAGCTGCAGGGCCTGCCGCAGGGCGCTAGAGACTCTTATGCACCTGCTGTCGGCTTGTCCGACATATGCAGTCTCGGCCTATATCCACAGACGCGACGGAGCATTACGAGTGCTTTATTACCATTTAAGGCACTCGTATGGGATAGACGAAACACCAGTGCTGCCTTATGCTCCGAGGGATATTGAGTCCGTTGTGGGAAATGAGAAATGTCTAATTTATTGGAACTATTCTTTTCCCACCGTCAGGCAAATACAAGCCAACAAGCCTGACGTAGTCCTCCTCGACCATCAACTCAAGACAATGTTTGTCGTGGAGTTCTCGGCTCCCGCGGAGAACAACATTGTCTTGAAGGAGGAGGAAAAACGGACATAATATCGAGATCTGCTCTTCGAACTCCGCAGACTGTATCCAGACCATAGGTACTGTTAAGATAGTGGTACTGATTATAGGAGCCCTGCTTTCGGAACTTAAGATCATACCGGCATGCCAAAATTCGGCAGAGGTCTTAGCCGGCAGAATGCAGAAGGCCGTCATCCTCGGCTCATTACGTCTGCTCAGGGCACACGATTCTCGGACCCAGTAGTCACTTACCCCACGGGTGTGGGGAGTGGCTGCCGGTACTACCAGCTCCCCACAGAGAAGGGTTTTTAACAAAAAAAATAAATAAATAAATAATAATAATAATAAATAACTTTATTTCCTTTTGACCTGCTGCAATACAAGTTTTGGACGAGTCAATTATAAATAACAACTAAGAAAAAATACATAGTACATACATAGTCAAATTTAACTAAAATACAATTAAAAACATTATTACACATACTTGGTCAAATTTAAGTTTAATAAATAACAAACAAACAAAAATTAAACAAACAATAAATACATTAACAACATAAAAATGAACGAATTTCTATCGCTTAAATGTCAAGTAGTAGTAGTAGTACAGAAGTTGAAAAATTCATAATAAGTGTAAAAACATTGGTCAATCAGGAATTTCCGAGCGGCACTTTTAAAGCAATTGAAGCTGTTAGCATCTTTTAATTTTTTTGGTAAAATGTACATCTTGATCGATGTGATGAAAGGACCTTTATTTACTGGGCTTATTATATATGCTGGTATATACACATTACTGCCGCTGCGAGTGTTATAGGTATTTATATCGTTACATTTTGGTAGTTCATTAATATTTTTTCTCACATAACACACTGACTGTAAGATATACATACAACAAACAGTAATAATTTAATGCTGCCTAAAGTAAGGTCTACATGATGTAGTGTAACCTAGGTTAAACATGCTTCTTATAATTCTCTTCTGCATGATAAATACTTTTTGTATTCCTGAAGAATTTCCCAAGCAAAGTAAACCATATGAAAGTGTACAGTTTACACAGCCATAATAAAAAGTTTTTAGTGTATCACTATTCACCGAGTCTCTTATTTGTAAAATTGCAAAGTTTTACTAGCCAAGTTTTTTATTACACCACACCTTCAGTATGGTTTTGCCAAGATAAATGTTTGTCCAACTGAATACCTAACAATTTTACACAATCATTTTGACAGATGGACTTGTCATTAGCTCTAACCAGTACACTTGAATCATTTTTAGTTCCAACTGGTGTGTATAACACCAGATCAGTTGTCTGTGCGTTTAGCACTAGTCCATTTTTATTGCACCAAATTGATATTTCTTCTACACATTTCGTAGCAGTTTTACTAAGTGTATCAATATTTTGAGCAGTAATAATAGTCGAAGTATCATCAGCAAAAAGGGTTAAAGAACTGTTACCGTTTACATTTTCAATTATGTCATTAATAAAAATTATAAATAATAATGGACCTAACACACTCCCTTGTGGTACTCCTGTCAACACATTTACATTTTCAGAAAAAACATGTCGTGTCATCTTGTATGACTTTTACAGTCTGTGTTCTCCCCTTCAAGTATGAATTTATTCAACTTAAAGCCATACCACGAATACCATATATCTCAAATTTTTTTAATAATAATTTGTGATTTATACAATCAAATGCTTTTGAGAGGTCAAAATATATACCAATAAACCAAGTTGTTGAGAATTTTTTCATAAAAGGAGAGAACAGCATCCTGTGTAGATCTGTTTCTACAAAACCCATACTGCCTCGTTACTGATACATTATGCTTATGAAGAAAACTTTATATCACTTTATATAAACTGGTACGGCCAATATCAACTAATGCTCTAGATTTTAGCTCTTTTAAAAGGATTGTAGAGTTTAAGGTCGCTTGGCCCTGAGAAGGCCTTTCATCGATTTTTAAAGCCTCACCCCCTCCTTTAAACAGCTTTTATTGACAATAAAGGTCCACCATTTTCATTTTCCTTTTGAAAATACTCCAACAAATTCAAAACTAATTGCTATGATTGCCGGTTTAAAAATTCACCAGGATGTATGTTTACTATTTTAACAATAGAACTAGACCAAAATTGCCCTCTTAGGCACTAATTGAAATAAGTTCACTTATACCTGCTATACCCGACTTCCGAGAAAATCGACCTGCCTCTGAAATCGCCGGCCGCATTCGACGACGACACGCGTTACGCAAATTGGTTTGCTGTCGAACAACAAAAATGCCGCACGTCGGTCATGACTTGACCACAAAGATTAAAACTTACGTTACAGATTAGGTTACAAACAATATTTCAATAAAGACAAGGACGGATAGAGCTCCGGATCATATTTCTTACACTATACAACCGGGATTCTATCAGCGAACAGACTTTAAATGTTTTATTAGGTATACCAAGCGTACCACCAAGCAAGACCAAACAATTAAAAAAAGGAAACATAAGTGTTATTTCTGTTATCTGCTGTTTTCTCTAGACACATTTTTACATAATATACTAATACAAATAAACTTCCACACATTTATTGTCCACGTGGAAGAAATAGTTTTAGTCATGTTTATTTTTGTTTTTAACAAAAAATTCCCGGTATCTCTGACGAAATACATAAATATAATACAAACACAAAAATATATCTCTGTCATCTCATCTTAAGATATAAATTAAAACAAAACAACATGCACAGCGCGTGTGTATAATACCTAGAGTCGCATGGAAATATTCGAACGTAAACACGGTTGCAAATGAGAAAAAAAAACGATTTTTTGAAAAATTAATTGACGTGAAATATTAATAAAAACAAGTAATGTACTTTTTCGCATATAAACAAATAAACATTGACGCATCCGTGTTGTTGAGGAGTGGCTGGTTCGACGTTTTACCTCTATGTTATATTTCAGTGTTACCAATCATTGGGTAATTCCACAAAATTTGGTTAGCTCTAATAATTTTGAGGAATTGTTAGGATTCAGAAAATTTGGGTAAATTTTGCAGTGGCGGCTGGTGAAATTTCAATTTTTTTTCTCGCTTGAGGCGCATGGGACCCATACGAAATATGGAAATAACATCTAGAGAAGCACTTCTCTAACGACCCATCAAAAATTTTGGAAAAGAAGTTTGCGAAAAAAATTTTTAAATTCGGTTCCTTGATCTAGGGACTCCTGTTTAATTAATTTTTTTTGTCATATACATTTGACTTTTCATAAAAATACAACAATGGGTTTTGGAGTTTATGAAAATATTTTCATTATTAACTGAAATACAATGAACTGAAATTTTGTAATTTACAATTTAACAAATTACAACATGTCAGTTCGTTGTATCTCGTATGGTTCTCATGCGCCACAGACGAGAAAAAAAATGTCCGCGAAAGTCTCATGGTATACTCAGAATGTTGTCTTGAACCCAAATATGTAAAAATATACAGGGTGTTCTATTTAAAAATCGAAAGTTGCGGTCATTTCCGAGTAAACCGTTTCTTATGTCCAAAAATCCATTTTTACAGGTAGTTTATGCATCCCAAAGGAGGAGGGTCTCTAAGGCCGGTTTTCGGCCTAATTTATTTTTGAATAAAAAACACTGATTTTTTTTTATTATCATCTACTATCAATATCGAATCGATTCCACTACAAACGAAACTTTCCCGCACTCACCTTCCCTGTTTATACCTCCCCTAAACAATTAAATAATCAGCATTCAGTTGATTTTTTTGCAGGTCATTGAAACATTTTAACATGACAGGGTGGCTATGTTTGAGCGCGAGAGAAATTGTTACTCCCCGGCGAATTAATTCCCTCGCCTTTCACTTGAAATTCCCCTACTCGAAAAACATGTATTCTTGAATAAAAGGAATAACGAGGGACCGGTGAAAGTTTGAGGGAGAAGTCTACAGTGTTGTCATATTGTTCTTCACAATATAACCAATCAGAACTCTCCTTTATCTGATATTTATCGGCTGTGGTGGCCAAAAATTGTTTGGTGGTGGCGTGACAGTTGACAGATCAAAAACATATTTATTCTAGTGATCTAAAGTTAATCTCATATCACAGTATTATAGTCTCATACGAAAAGCATTGTTTATTGTGTACAGAATGGACCCGATTATTCAAAAAAGTCGTGTCAGGTCACACGCACCCAACAAGATTTATTAGTTAAGTACATCGAGGAAAATCCACAAATGTACAGTGGAAAATTTAGTGCAAGCTATACTAAATCCGAATCGGAAAAATTATGCCGATCTTCGGCTAGGATGACGAAGCAGTGGGTTTAAAATATCTCACTAATGGTTTGGACAACCTAAATAAACAAACAAAAATTTTTTCCTAAGATTCGAATATTTTTCGCATTTTCAAACTGTTCCTTCGCATCTTCTAAATCATCCAAAACTTGTCTAGCCACTAAATCTTCGATATCCATTATTTAAATAAAATCGAATTAATATGACGTCTCCACACACACGATCATAACCTACAAAGTACTTAAAAAATGTTTCTTTTCTGCTTTCCCTCGACTTTCTCTCACTAAAAGTAAGGGAATTAGTAGGGGGTGTTTTCGTCTACCTGGCTGGGGAAAATAAATTCAAGAATACAAACTTTACGTGAGGGAGTAGAAAAAGATTATTTTCTCTCACTCATTCTACTCCCTCAAGCTCAAGAATAGTAACCCTGTTGCTGAATAAGGATATTTTTGATTTTGTACGTGTATTTTCGTTGTTTCGGAAGAGGTGGGAGAGAGGGGAGGGGGTGACAGGGGGTAAAAAGGGAGGATGGGGGAAAGTTTCGTTTGGGGTGGAATCGATTTAATATTGTTAGTAGATACTAAAAAAAATGTTTTTCGAGTTTTTTCCTCAAGAAATAAATTAGGCCGAAAACCGGCCTTAGAGACCCTCCTCCCTCCTCCTTTCCAATGGATAAGTTAAAAAATAAAGAAAATATAGCGGCGAGACACTATCCTGTGGCACCCGATATAGTGAAGGGAACTATTGTGAAATTCTGTTTATGTTGGACACCATGTGAATATTACTACAAAAATAATACCCTGTTTGTGATGTAATTATTAGTACCGGCGATTCCGCCATATATTCGAACATTCTCGTAAAAGTCGGTTAAAAAAAATTGCTCTTAATTTTTTTAAAAATCCTGACATGGTGGGTCAAAATAAGTTACAGATTCGCTTTTAGCGACCTTAAAAACATATGCTACACTGGGTCTGGTTCGGCGCACTTCGCAAAAATATCCTCAAACAACAGTCAAAAATGACTGTTGTTTGAGGTATTTGTATTTTCTTCGCAGCCGGTAAAAATTTTATTGCGATTTTTAGAGGATTTGAAAGTAAATAATTAAATATTCTAAGATTAAGGTTAAGGTTAAAATATGTGGACACATTCGTAATCTGGACTCATGGAAGAGAACATCTAAATAGCTTTTTAGACCACCTGAATAACATCAGCTTCCCTTTCGAGACGTATTAGTGAAAAAGAAACAAGAGGGAACACTCGGTATACAGAAAACTCATTCACACAGGCATTACATTATCTCAACTTTTTTTTTTCAAATAACAACCTACCCTTTGTGATACTTTAAAAGAAAGGTATTCTAATAGGCGGCGTAAAGAAAATCGAAATTCGTCACACAGACATCCATTTTATTCATGCATGTCTAGTTGCCTCAGAAAAGACGTTTGGTGACCGTCCATCCCGCGTCCCGCGTACTGCAAAAACTGTCAATAGAATTTTGGTCAGGAGGTCATAAACTGACACAACTGACATTTTCAATAAGGTACAAAATTATTTTGTGCAGGGTTCTTTATACCTGCCCTTTTCTATATTCCAAAATACGTGGCCTAAAAATTTGTAAAAAATTATAATACCCCAGGTAGCAAGGGTACGTTATAATGACGTCAAAATATGGTGATTCTGGTCAAAAAGACGTCAGTGCACTAAAAATCGACGACATAATGACGTCTTTTAAATGACATTAAAATGACGTGCTACACATCACGTCATATTGTCGTCTCTTTTCGGTGTTAAATTTATTTATATTTTATCGGATTACAAACTTTAAAACTCGTTGATGGCATTTTGTTATAGTAAGCAGAGTGTAAAGTTTAAAAAAAAAATAAACCGTGTCGTGAGGGATAAGTATTGGCGTTTTTATTCGAGGATGTTTTTTAACAATATCCAAAATAATTTAAATTCGAAAGAGTTTGCAAAGATTCGGCAGTTTATTTGTGCAGGTATCGAGTTTTTTTAATAATCAAATTAGATTAAAATGCATTAAAAAGCAAAATCTAGCCGTTACGTGTTCCACTATAAAGTCTTTAAGCAAGTACGCTTAGAAAGGTTAGTGGTCGAGTGACTTAAACTTTTAGTTGTTTTTTTTAAGGTAATAATTGCTTATAAAACCAATGTACGAATACTTTTTTTTCAATTTTAGGTCTGTTTTAGACCATTAAATATTCTATTTATGTTGTAGTGTCAATATTATACATTTTACCGTTTTTTCTCCAACACGTTTCCCAGGTTTGTATAAGTACCTCAACTTAAAACTTAAATTCTTAAAATAGTTGACTCTTGACTTCCTTCCCCCCACCGCTCATCAAATTTGAAATGAGGACATTTTTTTTCGGATTTCTCCCTCTCTGCTCTTCAATTTCGAGATCTGGGGAAAACATTTTTTTTAACGAACCGCCACTGAACTAATGTAATAATTACGTTGTTCAACAACTACTCGTACTTCTCAGGTGACAGTTTAATTAAATTAAATAAGTTCTTCTTAATAATTATAAATAAATAAAAATACTAGTAACTCGAAAAATTCAGGTTTGGGAACACGTAAAAAAATAGAAAAAAGAGAGAACCTGAAAGATTTTCATATATTTTAAATAAGGCTTTAAATTCAATTTCACATAATAAAGACTTCATACACATCACCATAAATACTGCTTTTAGCATCAGAAATAACGGTCACTAAGATAGCTCAGTTGGTAGAAGAGTCAGTACTGTAATACGGACAACGGAGACATGTAGGTTCGATCCCTACCGACCGCAATTGGTAAAGGTAAGTGGGAAATTTATGGCTTTTTTTTGACAAAAATTGATACGCGGCTCATTATCATATTTTATCACATTTTTAAAAAGTGTATTTTGATAATTTAAATGTCTAACTTTATGTTTTTGAGGTCGCGAATCAATATCTGATGTTAAATTGCTGATATTGCCAGTTGGCAGCTGTCAAATAACCATAACGTATTTAAAAACTTTCATATCTGATGTCAAATTGACGATATTTAGAGTTCATGGGATTGAAATCGCCAAGTCAATAGAAACACCTTTAGGGCTATTATCAGAAGAGGCCCAGGAGCCCAATAAAAAAACTTTTAGAAAAGCTCGAGCCCATCATAGTAGGATGTATCAGAGGGAGTCAACTAATGAAGGCACCCTTCATCAACTTTTAATTACGTCTGATCCATTGATTAGTGATCTCAGGATTCATGAAAATAGAAAAAAAAACAGGAATTAACACCAGGGGCTCTCGAGTTGTTATCTCGTTAATCTAGGTAACCCCAGAAAAAAATGTATTGAAAAAATAAAAGATTTGAACTCAGCGACCTCAAAAACATAAAGTCAATAAATTATGTTAAGTTTTTTAAAATATTTTATGGCCATTTGACAGCTAGTTGACAGCTGACAACTGCCAATATTGTCAATTGGACATCTAATATGAACTCAGACCTCAAAAACATAAAGTTATATAATGGTGCTAAGTTTTTTAATTCTTTATGGCTATTTGACAGCTGCCAACCAAGACCGGCGACAGGGGGGTATTATGGGTACAGTTGTACCGGGCCCCAGACTTTAGGGGGCCCCGCGCCGGACGTGAACTGTGAGGTAGATAATATAATTAGATAAATGAAATCACATATAATATCGCCACAGCGACGACGCCTCCAACCAAATAATCTATAATACTCTAATATTCTATAATAACAGAACTCAAGCATCGATTTTAGCACATGAATTATATCTGCAGTTTATTTTCATCGCTTCTCAATTTTCGCAATATCAATGAATATCAGACAGAAGAAAACTGTAAAATGTTGATTGAAAAGAAGCCGAAGGACCTTACATCAAACTTGGAAACTGAAATTATTCATCTAAAAACTATTTATAAAATGACCTTTACAGAAATTGCAGACTCGGCCTCAGGCCCTCTTATTGTATTATTGAATGCAATTAACAAGTTGCAGCTGAAAAGCAAAGCAAGCAAAAGCAAAGTTAGTATTGGATGCGTGTTTTCTGCAGTCCAGTCGCAGAAAGTGAAAGAGCATTCAGCAAACTTGTCTTTTGTCTTAATAAAAAAACTTCTTGCGAGGAACGATGCTTCAAGAGCGGATAAATTCTTTGACATTTGTATCTATAGAGCATCAAATAGCTGAAGAAATTGATTAAAATGCTGTTATAGATGAGTTTGCTTCAGTAAGAGTCCCCTACCACCTAATCTACATTAATCACAGCAGTAGCCTATCTGGCTATGTTCAGGCGACTGTTACCTGTCACTAGCACCAGCCGCACCCCGTACTAGGTCAAGGTACTAGAGCCCACAAACTGATCAGCGTGAGGGGCCACAAAATTCCTGTCGCCGGGCCTGTTGCCAACTGTCAATATCGGCAATTTAACATCAGATATTAATTCGCGACCTAAAAAACATAAAGTTAGACATTTAAATTATTAAAATACTTTTTTTAAAAATGTGATAAATTACGATAAGAAAAATAAACTTTCCGTCCTTGCAGGGATAATCGCATTAATAGTCAAAAGTAAAAATGAGAATCGACTTTTTCCAAATTTTAGCAGTGGTAGAGTAAACTACAGCTCTTGACGATTACTTAAAAAAAACCGCTGCCCAAGGAATCACTTATACTTCCACATGCAGATTCTCTATCCAAGTCACTCACAACGAAAAAACTTTGTATGTGAAAATAATTGTTTATGGAACTTTAATAATATAATATTTGAAATCCTCTACCCCAAAAACCCATAAAACGATACCCCACATCGGTAGTGGGGTGGAGGGTGGTGATAGGGGGGTGATAGTGGGGGGGGTGGATGAAGTAAAAGAATATTTTGAGGTTTATGGTTACTGTACATACACTAAATCGCAATTTGTTTTCATCTCCTTTAATAAGGGGGTGGGGGTGGTAATGGGGGTGGCTAATGCCAAACATTTTTTTGAGACCTTAGCTTCTCTTGTATATACTAAATACCAATTTTATGGACTCTTACCTGCTTAATTGACCTATTTACCCGAAATTTACCCCAATTTACCCCCCAACCCTTCGACGGAACAAGATGAAAATATAATCTAGTTCTAGATCTCGTTAAAGTACATATGTGTACCAAATTTCAAGTCAATATCTTAAACGGTTCCAGAGTAAACGTGCGCACAAAAAAAAGACAGATAGACCGACAGACAGAAATTTTTTTTTTCGCTCAAACTTAAAATCTCGACGTTTCATGACATTTTAAGCCTATTTGGACAATAAAAAATTTTTTTACTGCAATCGATTGTAAAATGAGTCGCGTCTCAATTTTTGTCCAAAAAAGCCATAAATATCCCACTGTGGCCCGGTTAGACTAGTAAACGCAATCATCGCTCATTCTCATTAATTATGAGACCTGGAATAGTATATTGTGTATTTAGGTGTGAAAGCAATACATTCCCGGACGACGATGCATCGAAGTCCGGGAATGTGCTTTCACACCGAAGTACACATACTATTTTTTCTGAAATCACAATCAATATTATTATAAATTAAGGAATTTGTATTAATGCATAACATTTCTTCATTACAATCTAACTGCTTACTAATAAATGCAATTTTAATGTGAGTTGGTTTGTCTGCGTGTATTTATTTACTATCTAAAATATACATAAAAAACCGTACGGGAATGGTACTTTCCCGGCCTAGGCCGGGAAAGTAACATTCCCGTACGGTTTTGTTGATCGTTGCTTGGCAACGGATCTTTTCCGGTCTGTTTTCTGATAGTTTCTTAGCAACAGACTAAAACACTGGAATTGTGCATTTTTCGATCTGAAATCGCGCCGAAAATGTAGACATTGCCAATCGATTTCAGAAAAAAGAATTTTTTTTTTACATTTCCCTCTCTGCTCATCAATCATTAAGTGCGTGGGCCCGCCAGAGATTTTGAATTTTTTTTTTTTCAAATTTCTCCCCCCGCTCACTAGGCGCGGGGGGTTGCCAGTGAATTTGGCAACGGGGCCCATGATTTGATGTGGGGGGGCTGTCTCTACATGGTAGGAAACCGCCTAATTTTGCCTTTGTTATTGTAAAATTTCGCATCCACTTTATATTTAACATACTCAAAACATGAGGATGTCGGCGATATCAATTATATCAGCGCCTAGCAGTCTACGACATCTGCGTTATCGAAATACTTCTACTTTCAAGGACACACGTGGACAGTTGCCAACACCGCGCGGTTTGTTTTCTATTCGTCTAACATCTAACACCAGTTTTTTGAATTCTGCCGCGTTGCTTAGACGGTTGTTCGAGAACAGATTTAATATAACCTAACTATTGTGCATAATCATATTGCTGTTAGACTACATAAACAAGTAGTTCTGTTTGGTGAAAGTTTATCGGGTAAGTGGCAGTTTAATATATGCTTAAGCACCTACCTAATAAATTAAAAGACAAACAGATCTTATCTCGAACAAGGATTAGTTTATTTGTATTTAATGTAATCTTGTGCCAACAATACATTTATCAATGATTTTGATATTAAATTGTGAAGTGTCTGTCAGTCAAGACAAAACAAAGAGATAGGTATACGAGGTTTCCATGTTTCAACAATATGTTTTTGATAAACTGGGTCACTTTGATACTTCCTTACAAAACCACGTTTTGCTTAAGCCACATATGAATGTAATCGGCAGATTAATATCTAACTGTGCTTTCCTAATAATCGAGATTGTCATGCAAATACAAAAACGTATTACCTACTTAATTAAAAATGTTAATAAACAATGGAGTTATAATTAATGCAAGAACTTGACCTTATTTCATGGACATTATACTCGTCATCCCCATCATATATGCTTTTGTAGGGAACAACTCACTCCTGATTTTTTTTCTCTAAGCCCTTTATGAATAAATGAATAAATAAATAAGTCTTTATTTAACCTGGCGGGGTGTCAACTCACAAAGCTGATGTAAAGGCCTTCTACATTAATATTATGTTACTGATTAATCACATCATCATAATATGCATAAGGATTAGAATACAAAGAAAATTAAATTTGATATGTAGTTACCTCCTAAGATGCCCTCGAATTTATTTATTCATATCTAATGCACATAGCTCCATAATTTTATCAGATTCTCTATCGGTTTTATCCTCATTAGAAAACAGTCTTCAACATCAAAACCAATCTTTACATTCTTCAAATAAAGAAACTGCTACAGAACGTTTCAGCTATGGGAAAAGAGGTTCATTTTATATGGGTGAAGCACACAAATTAATGAAATTGTTTTGTCAAGGAAAGTATCAACTCGGGATTTCTATTAGAACCAGAAATCTGTCTGATTCCTTTAACATTTTAAAATCCAAATTTAGAAATAGATTGTTAAAGTTGTGGCGGAAGTTCTGCCGTTCCAATCCTACGAGATATACACTTATTCATCCTGACCTCCCATCTAAGTTTTGGCCCGAAAATATGTAGCATTAAGACCAAAAGGAATAAGGGAACAAACCCATCTGCGAGACCATATGCGTAATGCATTTCGACTCTCCCAACGAAAACTATAGTAACTCAATTTCAGTTTTGAGAAAATTGTGATTAAATGTTTAAATAGTGTCCTTAAGAATCGAAGAATTGTAACAGCTTACTATATAGTTCATGATGTACTACTTCTCCTGTATCTTCACAGAAAGTTACTATAGTTTTCTAGGGAAATCTTACCTTAATAATCAATTATTCAACTATTGTGACTGAAACACGAATTTTATGAGTTACTGTAGTTTTCGTTGGGAGAATCGATTTGGTGTTTCGTTTATTGTACTCTATATCCCTTCATCTAAGGTAAATAGTCGAGGAGATAGGGGGCTTATTTGCTTGAATCTTATATTCTTCTGTTTGGTTTCCGTTGTATGTCCGAACCATTGAATTGAAGTGCTTTTGTGAGACAGACTTTTATTATCCTGTTTATTAAGAAGTGTGGTATACTCCTTTACTGCGTATGGTCTATGACATCGTGACTGATGATATCAAAATGCCTTCTGGAGATATATTGCGAGTTTGTGTAATTTTGTTCATTTTTCCTTCAAGGGTTCTTCCGCTTTGTTTAGTTGCTCAAGCAGGAATTGTTAGTATCTATATCCTAAGCTGCAGAGTGTTATTCTTGGGTATCGGATAGAAGATAGACAGATAGATATCTGGGAATCCAAAAAAAGACTGAGTTTGTAAATTGGAACTTGACTGGAAACACAGAGAAATGTTTTGAAAAAAATATAAAAACGCAACGAATATGGATCATTCGATTCCAATTCGTTTCAAATTTGTTTCCGGTTTACAATAGCGAATTTCTTTGACTATACAGTTTAATTTGATAAAATCATAATTTGTCTTATTACTTCTTAAAATGAATTTTCTTCGAAAATGCTTGTCCACAGTCATTTTTAATCATTCATTACATGACGAGTTTAATGGTCAGTTAATAATATATCCCCCTCGCCAAATCAAGATACAGACTTTGACCTTTGTATTTACTGAAATATCGCGCTACAGAATTAATTTTTTCTTTGTATTTGATATAATTAGATCCCGCGGCGACAATTTCCTGCGTAAATTGCGTTTATTACATCATTTGAAACAATAAGCAACTATGCCGTTCCAATTTTAGATGACTAATTACTCATTAATTAGACTAACTAGTTATATTAATGTGCTAATAATATAAAAGTGTGGATTCAGATGAATTTTCTAGCAAGTGCTAATTAAGCTAAGTTCTCTATCTCTATAAACATTATTTAATAATGTTTGTACAGTGAGGTTCATAAGAAATGGATACATTTTTAAGTAAAATCCTGAAACACGTCAATTTTTAATTCTAAAATTACATTATTTAGCAAATTTTTACACCTCCCTTAAACCCCTTTGAGGTAACAGAGTAACTCTTAAAAAATTTTAAATGGAATGACGGTGCGTGCGGTACCCCATTTAAAAGGGTTTTTAATTCTCTATTTAGTATTTTTTTAGTGAAAAATGTTACATTTTTAATATTACAAAATTTTATTGTACCTAAGCAAATTTTAACATGAAACAGTTTAAATGAAATGTTCAAACTGCTTCTCAACAGTAAAAGAGGCGTTGCTGACATTCTTTTAAAACATTTTGTATCGTTTCCGGGGTGATTAATTTCTTGCCTTTTTCTGTTTTTAAATCATCGTCGTTTTTGGTCTGTTGAAGTAGACTTTCGATTTTAAGTCACCCCATAGAAAATAATCAAGCAGGGACAAATCGGGAGAAAAACCTGGATACTCAATTTCACCCCGTCTACCGATCCACTTATTTGGAAAACTTGATTGAGGTAGACTCTTACTTCCAATGCAAAATGTGCAATGTGCAAATTATAAAATTTTCAAATTTAGTTTCTTAGTAAAGAATACATAGAATGTAAAAAGCCTTATATTACCGAATAGAGAATTGAAAATCCTTTCAATTGAGGTATCACATGCAATCTTATTCCGTTTAAAATTTTTAAAAGGAGCTCATTCCAAGGGAGTTGAAGAGGGAGGTATAAAATTATGCTCAAATAATGTCATTTCAGAATTAAAAATTGACTTGTCTCAAAGATTTTATCGTAAATAATTAGTATTATATTTATCGATTGCATGAGGTCTGATGGCAAAAAATTCAATTTAAGAACGAGTTGATAAGCAAACTATCTTGATTGTTTAAACAATGGCTAAATATTTAAGATATCGAAAATTTTAAAAAATGTTGAATTCTATGTACGATATACTACACTTTTCACGAAATAGAATTTAAAAACAGCGTTTAATATCAGAGAACTCTGGTCAATTAAGGGCTATGCCACAAATGCCACAGTAGTCAATCCTATCTAATGACAATTTATAGTTAATCGTGTGCAAAGTACGGCTTAAGTCAAAGAGGAAACGGGCAGTTTTCGTTTTTTTTTTTTTCGAATTTATCCAAAACGTAATTATAAAGTGACATAAATACATTTTTTGTTGAAAGGCCATTACAGAAACCAAACTGACAAGTAAAGGATATATCAGATTATTCTTCTATATGATCTTAGGTGATATGATTTTTCAAATAGCCCAGACGACAGAGAACATTTTGAAACCAGCAAAAACTTGCAAAATGAATCATTTTTTTTTAATGAGTTCGTGAAAGTGTACAAAATAATATCCTGAAAAGTTTACATTCCGCTCGGATGCAGAACATAGTGAAAAAAAATTTTTTTCATCTATTTTTTCAAAATTTTGAAATTAAAATACAGGTGGATAGACCACGTGTTTCACACATTGTTTTAATAAAATGTATCGCTATCGCTAAAAAACAGTGAAGCAACTTTGTCACTCTGCGCGGCCAAGCGCACGGTTAAATGCATTCTATGGAACCTCTAAAAATTCTTAGCAGTTCTAACGAGTAAAATAATAGTATATTGTGTATTTAGGTGTGAAAGCAATACATTCCCGGACGACGATGCAACAAGCATCGAAGTCCGGGAATGTGGTTTCCCACCGAAGTACACATACTATTTTTTCTGAAATCATAATCAGTATTATTATAAATTAAGGAATTTGTATTAATGCATAACATTTCTTCATTACAATCTAACTGCTTACTAATAAATGCAATTTTAATGTGAGTTGGTTTGTCTGCGTGTATCTATTTACTGTCTAAAATATACATAAAAACCGTACGGGAATGTTACTTTCCCGGCCTAGGCCGGGAAAGTAACATTCCCGTACGGTTTTGTTGATCGTTGCTTGGCAACAGAACTTTTCAGGTCTGTTTTCTGATAGTTTCTTAGCAACGGACTAAAATACCGGAATTATGCATTTTTCGATCTGAAATCGCGCCGAAAATGTAGACATTTCTAATCGATTTCAGAAAAAGCTTTTTTCTCTTTCTATTTACATGTTTTAACATTTTTTTTAGTGAATAGGAGGATAAATAGTGAGTATGGAGAAGAAATATATAATTATGAACGCATGCACAGACACCACACATAGCCGCTGAATCGCTCACATGAAATTTTACGTGCCCTACTTATTTATTACAGGTACACCTATCCACATTTCAGCTATGTCTAATTGATTCCTTATACATTCATTAATGTATTGAAAATGTTCCAGAATATATAATCAAAACAATCAAAGATATTTTCATAGTTATAAAGATAAAATCGTGAAAATCGCAATTTTTTGTCATGATCTGATTGATCATATTTTGGAAAAAATGCATACAAGTAAACAAATTTGTGTTTGAACATTCGAAAAGTATGCATTTTTTCCGAAATACTGACATTTTATTTTTTCCAATGGGTCAATGATTTGAGATGTACTTTTTTTGTAAATCCACGTTACTACAACTTAATAAACCATAATAATCATGGAGTGAGTGTACATACTTTTTAACACATTCACTGCCGGCACCGCTCCAGGGGCGTTCATCCGATTTTGATAAAAACGCCGTGACCGTCCGAGAGGCGTTCTTCTATATACCTAATACAGCGTTGCACTAAATTGTAATTAATTAAAAAAAAAAGGAAAAAAAAGAAGAAACGAAAAGAAAAAAAATGAAAAAAAAACTATTTTTTTAGGAAAAAAATAATGGAAAATTTTAACTTAGTAGAGTGTCCACTAGCTAATACAAACATTAAATTAACAAATTGCAAAAGAAAATAGGTGGCACACGATCAATCGTCACTAATGAGCCCTGGCAGTGAATGTGTTAATAGTTCTCAATAAAGAAGGAATTTTTTTGAAGGGCTTTTATTTTTTTCTATATTTTTTATTGCGACGATTGAGTTCGGGCATGATATTATATATAAGTAGATTTTTCCCATCCATTCTTTGCTTGTATTGTTTAAAACAAAAAGCATCAGAAAGCTACAATTTCCATCTTTTAAATGAACCAACACTCATATAGATTGAACAAATTCTGATTTAGTGACATGGAATTCAGTGCGTCGGTGTCACAGTCATGCGTATTCAAGCGCGCTCACTCATGGACCTCGCAACGTTACACTTGACTATTTTTTTTTTCCGGGAAACCGTGGCTTTAGCGATAAATTTTGTTAGGACATTTTTTCATCATAAATACGTGATCCATCCATCTGTATTTTTTATTTTTTCCTAGTTTAACTTAATTTCAAAATTTTGAAAAAATGGATGAAAAAAAATGTTTTTTTTAACTTTTTTTTATGTTCTGCATCCGAGCGAAATGTAAATTTTACAGGATATTATTCTATACACTTTACGAACTCATTAAAAAAATATATTCATTTTGCAAGGTTTTGTAGTTAAATATCTTTATAAAAGACTTTAGAAAAATTTGAAAGAAGTGCAATACCTCTGTAATTACAAATATGAGATTTGTTGTCATTTTTATGTACTGGTATAATTAATGATTTAGAATAGAGGGAAAGGAGACATCTGTAAAAACTAAATTAATGATGTATCAGTGGTTTGACAATAAATCCTGACACTTTGAGTAAAAGAACTGACATAAAAACGTATTACATACTAATAGCCACATGGCTATTCTTAAGCTACGTTTAAGCTCAATAAAAATTGAATGTATTTGGTGTGTATTGGTAAAATCATTTTAAAGCTAAAATTAGTATTTGATTAATAAATAAATGAATAAACTTTTCTTGGTGGCCAGTTGAACCTTACATCAGTTTTCTCACACATTTTTAATTAGGAAAAGAAAATTACCAAGTCACTAAAATAATTCATTTCGTTGTAAATTGCAGTTATGAGTACTGTAATCCAAAGAATATAATTCTATAAATAAGTTCAGAAATAGAATCAGAATCAGATGCTCATCAGAACTGAAACACTGATATTATTATTAGAATTTCTATTTGGGATTTTGGAATGAATCAGTCCTAGTTTCCTCGATCTTCCTTGTTCTTATTTTGGTTTCAGCTTTTCAACGGTCATTGTTGTGAAATACAATAATTTTCATCTGTGAGACTTCCAAAATGTATAATTAATTTTTGATGTGCAAATATATTACAAAGTTTAAAAGCATTAGAGAATTTTCCATAGGAGTTAATTGGGTTAAAAATTAAGTTTCCAAGTACTGTATTTTATTTATATAGAAGTAAATAAATTCACTTTTTAGTAAATAATATAATTAATTGTAGTATTTTAATTTACAGCGCTGGTTTCATCAAAATTTACATCAAGGATTTCCTATTTATATTAATTAATAATTTTTATTATTTACTTTTTATAATAATGGATTTTATTTTATTTACTTTTTCTGTCAATGAGCAAAAGTATTTAAATTGTAATATAAAGTAAAATGAGTAGAAGTTGCAGTCGGGCGTGTCATAATTCACTTTAACGTGGTACCACTGAGGTTAAGTACATAGCCAATCTATTTTTACTTCCACATCCAGTGGAAGTATAGTAACGACAAAAAGATTTTTTTTAATTTTTATTGTTCAAGTAGGCTTAGAAGGTCATGAAAGGTCGAGATTTTAAGTTTGAGCGAAAAAAAAATTTCAGTCTGTCGGTCTTTTTTTTATGCGTACGATTACTCTGGAACCCGGTACACGTATGTATTTTAACGTGATCTGGAACTAGCGGAACAGCGTTTTTTTTTCTTTCAATTGTTCATATACGTATCCGCAGTCGACAATGCCTGAATGCAACTTTCATTCGTTCAACGTATAATCGAACTTGAGACGATTTTCATCGAATAATTCGAAAATATTTAGCGAAAAGATACTAGAAAGCAATAAGAAAGCTTATAAATTGAGAACATTTTCATAATTTGGTTTAAATGTTAAATATCTCAGAAATTATGACATCTACATCAAAAATGCCAATATCCAAAATAAAAAACTATTAATTGAACTTTGAAGTGATTTTTTTGTCTGTTTCTGTAGCATGAAAAAAATTAAAAAAACTAAAAAAAATAATACAGAAACAATGTCTTAATATTTTTTTATATAAACGTTGCCATTTTGTTACTGTAGTTAGCTAGTAATTAAATTTTTTTATTTCAAATACTGTTTTTCGTTAACACATAACGCATAACGAAAATTTCTAATTTTACACGAACTGAGATTACTAAGGAAATAATTGGTCTCTTTTAATGAAATTTAATGAAATTTAATGAAATTGTAAGTCCTGTAGATGTAAACTATTATGGAAAATTACAAATAAAAATATTCATTATTTTCCTTAAAAAACGAGATTTTTTAAAATATTTTGAAACTTCATAAAAAAACTGCCATTTGGTCACACTAAGAATTTTTTTCTTAAATTGTAGGTTTTTAAACATGCTTTCCAACGGTGATAAAAATCAAGTTTTTGTATTATTATACTCTTCGCAAAAACGAAGAGTATATTGTATTTGATCGGCACATTTCTAAATCAGTAAATATCGCTCGTGGAGAAAAAATTTTCATATCATTATGTTAGTAAACGAATTCTGAACAACTTTCAAAATGTCCGTCTGTCCGTCCGTCCGTCCGCCACGTTTCTTGTAAACACGATAACTTAAGAAAGAAAAGTCCGATTGTACTGAAATTTGGACAGTAAGTTAGTGTTAGCCAGGGGAAGAACCCTATTGTTTTTGAACAAAATCAATCAGTAAATAAAAATGTTATTAATGATTTAAATTAGGGATGCTACGGATAGTGTTTTGGCCGGATCCCAAATACCGGATATCCGGCGTAATTCTTGTACCGGATACCGGATATCCGGCCAAATATCCGGCTCACATTGAAAGTTGGATTGAAAACACATTTTGGCAACCTCAACGACAAAAAATACTTACTGGCAACTCTTCTAGACCTCAAATTTAAAACAAGTTTTTTCGATAAAAATCAGGCTGAAAAATTCTGTCAAATTATTCTGCTGGAGGCTTAAAAAAATAGTTGTGATGATTCATATTCAAGCATGACAGTGAAAGTGGTTCTTCTCCTTCCAATAAACAAAGTAAGAGAAACCCACTAGATAATGTTATTGCTGATATTTACAACACTTTTTGGGACTGTTTTGAGGAAGTGGTGAAAAAAATAGTAGCGTTAATGAAAACGCTTCGGAGAAAAGTTCAATGGCCGAAGAGATCGATTATTATTTGAAAGAAGCACGGATTCAAAGAAATAGCGACCCTTATGCATGGTGGTTTACTAACTCCAATTAGTATACACTTTTGTCAAAGTTTGTAAACATATATCTTTCAGTCCCTTGCCGTAGTGTATACAGGGAGAGGCCCGTTTCAGAAGCTGGCAACGTATACGAAAAGAAACGCAATCGTCTACTACCTCTAAACGCCGAAAAACTCATCTTTATTCACCATAATTTACCATTTAGTAACTAATCTATAGATATTTCCAGTTTGTAGTAATAATTGTAATGCAGGATAAGTGAAAAATAATAAAACTGTTTCATTTTTTATACCACTTTTTATTTTTTAACTATCCGGTTTTGGCCGGATATTAGATCACTATCCGGTGCCCAGCCGTATAGTAATAAAGTGGCCGGATAGGCCGGATACCGGATAGTAACCGGATATCCGTTGCATCTCTAATTTAAATTTGAGAATTTTTTTTTGATTTTTATGTTTTTGTAAATATTTACATTTTTTACATTTTTTTACGTGTTAGGTAGTTCTTACGCTTTTGACTCGGAATCCAAGGGTCCCAGGTTCGAAACCCACATGGGGTATGGTATAGTTTTTTTTATTTTTACTTTATTTTACACTGAGTTTTTCACCAACTAAGTTCGTACTATAAAATTAAAAATGTCTAAAACTAACATTATGTACAAAAAACTGCGAAGAGTATCCTATAGAATGTGTAACAATTATTTAAAAAGTTTAGTAAACCGGCGAAGAGTACGTTTTTGGCTTGTTTAGAAGTTACATTTCGTGCATTTTTGTGATCTATTAAAAATGCTTAAAAAACGAACTTTAAAAAAAATTCTACATTAGTGAATACATAAAATAAATGTTAGTCGTTAATATACCTACAATTACGCAGGTATACGCACGTTCGTTCATCAAAACCGCGACTGCCACGACAAGAATATTTTCCCCACTCACGTTGCCAAGGCTTCGAGATCCTAGAAAAACGTGCGGAGATAATATCCATGCATTCTACTTACTCATCTAGAGTGCTCAGATACAGTCAAATGAGTTTCGTGAAACAACAGAATATGTAATTTTTTTGTACGTTCCTGCTGGACCTTCTTTTCGATTTGGAGTATGCAGTTTGCTATGAGGTTAAAACGCCATTCTTGCTCTTTTGATATCGATATCGTACGGCCTTCCCGCTCATGTATTAACGAAGTTGTTCGTTTAAAAATTACGTGTGTTGCTTCCTCTGCCATAACTCTTCGAATGCGCCGTTTCACGGCCATAGCGCAATGGTTAAAGGGAACTTTAATAATATAATATTTGAAATCCTCTACCTCAAAAACCCATAAAACGATACCCCATATCGGTAGCGGGGTGGGGGTGTTGATAGGGGGTGGATGAAGTAAAAAAACATTTGAGGTTTCTGGTTCTTATACACACACTAAATCACTTTTTTTTTTCATCCCCTTTAATAATGGGGTGGGGGTGGTAATGGGGGTGGCTAATGCCAAGATTTTTTGAGACCTTAGCTTCTCTTGTATATACTAAATACCAATTTTATGGACTCTTACCTGCTTGATTTACCTATTTTCCCCAAATTTACCCCAATTTACCCCCCAACCCTTCGACGGAACAAGGTGAAAATATAATCTAGTTCTAGATCTCGTTAAAGTACATATGTGTACCAAATTTCAAGTCAATATCTCAAACGGTTCCAGAGTAAACGTGCGCACAAGAATAGTTACAGACAAGACCGACAGACAGAAATTTTTTTCGCTCAAACTTAAAATCTCGACGTTTCATGACATTCTAAGCCTATTTGACAATAAAAAATTTTTAAAATTTTTTCCTTGTTCTATTATACTTCCACTGGAAGTGGAAGTAAAACTATATGCAGTGCATAATATTTGTTTTATTCAATAATTTGTAACAGTGCCAAATTAAAACAACACTTATATTTTTATTATCTATTTCCTAGAAACTAAAATTTAAAATGGCAAACAATAATATGTTTACTGACAACGCGTCAGCACCTCTATACCGATTTAAACAAAGCTAAATCAACAGAACAATCATATTTACCCAAATGTTCACGACTTAGTCAATAATTTATTAAGGAACAACATCTGATAAATATTTTACTCCGGTGTATGGTTTGCATGGCTATAATTAATAAAATAAACAAACCAGGAATAAATACAGTAGAATATAGTAAAAAAAATCTAAGTTTAAGTTGTATAAATACAACCAATAAGTATATTTACTGAATTTCCTGCAAACTTTGCCACAGTTTTATAGCATCATGTGTAATTGTTTTACTGCTATTTTCCCTTTATTTCATTGCAGTTGTCTGTACAAAATTCCAGGCTAGCACTCAGTAATATGTCCACAATTTTTATTTTGGTCTCTATATGCAAAAGTCTGTATATTGGTCAGACAGCATGATATTTGAAAGATAGAATAATACACGAATATGACAAAAGGTCAAATAATTCTAAAAAAATAATACTAATATAAAACAAAAATAATAATAATAATACACAACATTGGTGGAACATGTACTACAGAGCTATATTTTGGTACCGCTGGTGGCTTTGCCTTTGTAGCAGGCGAATTTGTTTCTGGTCATAAGTAGATCCTAATTTGTTCTATACTTGAGTAAAATTTGATTCAAATCGGAAAGAAAATGAAAGATTTATAAGGGTGTCTTCATTTGAAGTGAGTCACACTGTATATTTAAGGAAATGTGTAGATTTCGACAAAATATTACGTTAGTAAATACGTCGAGTGTTGTAAAATAAAGATTGTTTTGTGACTGTGATTTATTAGCAGACCACGGTAAACCGCTTTGATAGAAATATTCAAGGTACCTAATTAATTTATTTACTAATTATCTATTCTGGCTGCCGAATATCTCGTAACTATAATATAGGAAGAAAATTGTTGTAGGAAATTTAATTATGTTTAATTTTGATTTGATTACCTTTTTCCGTACGACGCCGATGCATCGTTTCGGAGTTATAAGCGAAGAATCGAAAAAAGGAACCTTTCCATCCCCCTCCCACTGAAGCGGCGGGACTAGGGGCAGGGACTTTTATATTTACCTCTTAACTACCCCCAATACATTTCTGAAGAGGAAAATTCTCCCCTCCTCCATGTTCTCTACAGTCCCCTTTTGGGCATTATTTGACTGGACTATTGGCAATTATGAATTATTAGAAGGTTGACATAATTCAAATAGAGAAGTGACCTTTACCCTCACGTCAACAGGTGATCTTTAATCTCTAGTTTACGAGGCTTTGCTTTTTCCTACATAAATCATGTGGGAGTTTATCTTTAGAAGATGCTAGGAGATCCCATATTGCATATTGTATAGGCTGTGTCTCAATAACCTGAAGGTAATCTGTGGTAATCACTATCCAAACATTACAAAGTATTTACTGCAGAAACTTAAATATTATCAATAATGCACAATGAAATTAATTTTATTTATTAAATCACTGAGACTAAAGAGCGAGGTCAAATTATGTATTACTCAGAGATTCTAGGAACGTATTTATCGATTCTTATTAATTAGCATATCTAGTTTCATGAATTAAAAAGAAGGCACTATGGAAAACAAGTCCTTAACCAACATTTTCTGCACTCTAAGCAACAGTAGCTCAACTTAAGTTTGAAAATATCAAGGAAATGTTAATATCAAACTGTAATACATTCGTTTTCAAGATAACGCATATCAGTCAGGGAACATACAGTTTATCAATTCTAATAAATCCCAAAATAAATTGACGAAATAACACAACAACTACGTCATGTGTCCTGTAATTAGAGTCTATGCAGAGGATGTCCCTTATTATGTTATTTTATATTGAAAAATACAAGGAAAATATGTAAGTACATTAGGTATGTTAAGTTAAATTGGTCTAAAATTTCAAATTATTATTCTTCAGCATTGTATAAATAATAAATAAACGTTATTTAAGTATTGGTGTGGAAATGTTCTAAAATATAGGTGCTTGAAATTCACAGGAAACGAATGTTTTCAGCCTTTCACGATTTTCACACCCTAGTAAAGTTTTGTTCTTGATTTGACTTATGAATAATTAACAAACCTAGGTAACTTATGTATCAAACATTTTAATATTCATTAAAATACCTATAAACAGTTCAAATATTATTTGCTATTGATTAGGGGGAAATGTAATATGAATTAAACATAGGAAACTCAATTTAACTTTGAGTCAACATAAAAGTCTCATAAGGTCTGGTTGTGAATTTGGTACCATAACAATACCCATTGCTTATATATCATGGGAAAATAAACAATTTTTGCGGATTGTTGCGGGACAACAAGCAACGACGATTTATATATATACAGGGTGTTTCACGAGAAAGCGGACATGGTTTAACGGCAGATCAAGGTCATCGAAGGTAATTAATGTTTGAAAAAATATAATTTTGTTCTTCAAGAAAACACTACCTTGTATATGTTTTTTAAATTTCAATATTAAATTCGAAAAGTACATAAAAAACTGAACAAAACAACTTCATTAATTTTTTTGTCACACTTTTGAAATAAATTCCATTAAATAACGCAATATGAGACTTGAAAAAATATGGATGAAGGATACGCGCAAAAAACGCTTCCACAGTTAAATTAGGCATTTACTTTTTTTTAACAATAATTATTATATTTTAATTACCAATTTTTAATTAAAAAATGATAGAGGACACTGAATAAAGAATCTATTTAATTTCTGTCATTTATTAAACACTAGTAAAACAGCAACATAATGTAACGTGTTTCCACCCTTAGGAAACCACCCTCGCAAAATCCGTGGGTTCCAAAAATTATAACAAGAGATGTCCACTAACACACTTTATTAAATATTTACTGGATACTTCACAATACTATTATTAATTTAAATACACTTTACTGACTAAAATCACAATGTTTATCACTTTGTTTATCGTTGAAGTCTTAACCTCACTTTCTATACTTTCTGAACTTTCTGAACTACTCGCTGAGAATGCGGTCGGTCTTTTATACCTAAAAATGACAGATCTCGATTTTTCTGTGATGACGCCACCATTCTCTAGATAATTCCAGATGTCACCAGAACTAACTTCTGGTAGGTTTCTCAAGTAGGTGCAAATACTACTACTTTTTAGTAACCAACATAACCTTAAATTTTAAGGGGTTGCAACATATTACAATAACATACCCATTAAAACAACAATAACAATAGCAACAAAGTTGCATATCAATAATGCACATAGTAACAAAATAACCAAGCGCGGATTTATGGGGGAGTAACGAGGTAATTACCCCCGCCCCAAGATTCTTTAAATCACCAACTTTCGTTTTAAAATTTTATGATTTTTATTAATTTTGGGAAGAAGAAAGTTTTAACGGGGTAATTACCCCTTCCAAGATTGTGTAAAACATTAACTTTCGTTTTAAAATGTAATTTTTTAATTTTGGGACGAAAAAATTTTTTTTCGGATCCTTCCCCCTCCGCTTATCGAAAAAATTTTTTGTCGGATTTCTCCCCCCCGTTCATCAAAAATTTTTTTCGGATTTCCCCCCCCCCTGCTTATCAAAAAAATTTAGGTTCAGTCTCCCCCCCCCAAGCTCAAGGTCCAGATCCGCCCTTGAAAATAACAAGCTATGGACAGAATAATTGTACAAAAAACAAAAAATGCAGATATTTTCATAATACTGTTTTAAGAATTTTTCTTATTTCTTCCTGGCGTCTTCCTTGCTCCTCTTGACGTGTTATTTCCAAGTCTTCCATCGTTTTTCTGAATTCGTCTTTCTCATCTTGACGTCTTCTTCCATGCTCTTCTTTTTCTTCTTGGCGTCTTATTTCCAGATCTTCCATCATTTTTCTCAGTTCAGTTTTTCTTCATGACGTTGTCTTCCTTGTTCTTATTTTTCTTCTTGGCGCCGCTTTTCTCCCTCTTGGCGTCTTTTTTCTTGATCCCCTTTTTCCTCTTGACGTCGCTTTTCCCGTTCTTCTATTTCCTCTTGACGCCGCTTTTCTTGTTCTTCTATTTCCTCTTGACGTCTTTTTTCCTGCTCTTCTTTGTCTTCCTGGCGTTACTGCGCCATCATCCTCGTAAACTCCGCAAGTAGGTCCTGTATTTGTTTATCTGCAGCCATGCTTCTTGTTGCTATGGGCATATAATCACTTTAAACAGTTTATTACACAATAGCGTTAAAAAAATCAGCGATGGAACTTTCTAGAAAAATCTTGAAATAGCACAAAAGAGTCTATCCAGTTATTAGAATTCCACTATCTCCAGTAATTTCCAAATATAATGTTCTACAATTTTTCTTAAACTTACACAAATAAGTCTTATTTAGTGTCTATATCACTTTCCAGTTGAAATAATTCAATTATCTCCACTGATTTCCAAAAAGAATGCTCTAGAAATTTTCCTAAACTAACACAAACAAGTCTTTTTCAGTGTGTCTATCACTTTACAGTTGAAAGAATCTAATTATCTCCACTAGTTTCCTAATAGAATGTTCTGGAACTTTTTCCGAGAACGCACTTTTCAGTTTTTAGTTCAGAATTAATCCCTACATAACGTCATGTAAGTGAATTCTCCGTGTCCCCACTAATTCCCGAGAAGAACACTGTAGAAACCTTCTCGAACAATTCAGAAATCTTCTGTTATAATCCCGCTTCTGACACCAATTGTTACGTGTTACTTCAGTGACTTGATCACTTTGCTTACTTGTTCTTAATGTTTCTCAATTCACTATCTGAGCTAAACTGTTCACCCACAGCTTCTCCATTCCTTTATATAATCCTAGGTAGTTCGCTTCTGGAACATTCTACTATTCTCCAGCAAATGTCACCACTCTAGATATTTCCAGATGAATAGATTTTGACACCGCGCGCGCCATCTATGGGACGATAGCCGAACCAACCAACTAATTTAGTTTCCTGTTACGTATACATGAGAACTTAGAGGCAACTCGCATAGATGTCTCTGGGGGTAGAACATGTCACAATACGTATTTACAAATTAGATTTATAATAATGGAAAGGACTAGCTTCTTCTATGGGTGATTCTGATTACCTTCGGTGACCTTTACCTGCCGTTAAACAATATCCGTTTTCTCGGGAAACACGCTGTATATGTAGCTGTTCTGTCTACAGGAGGGCTAGCATGACGATGCTTGGCTAAGAACCTTTATGGGAAAGTGCTTTATTATTCATAAAATAAAACGAATCAAAATCGGTCAATGTGCTTTTGAGTTATGAAGCCACAACAACGTGTATTATACGTGTTGGGGTTTAAAAACAACGTTTTAATGACGAGAGAACGTTAAATGTTAAATTGTTTGACATTAATGAGGCAATTTTTTAATCGCAAGTCCCTTTGGGATATTTTACATTCGCACCACATGATAGACACGTCTCATACATATTTATTTCTTTGTTTGAGTACCTGAGATAAATAGTGCCATCAGCACTTTGTAAGTGTAAGCGAGTTCAATGTCACTAAATTTGGGTGCTTATAAATATTATATAAAAGATCTGCTTGTTAAACTCTGGGACAAAGTTGACTCCTTTGGCTACTTCTTGTTTGGCAATGACTGACATTTTCACCTTCAGAATCCTTTGATCATCGATTTCGATGTTGTTGTTTGTAGGAATTTTTAAGTGTTAAGTATTTTCTAGGCTACTGGTTATAAATCATCATGTTTATTGGCTGCCACTCTTATCGTACATTATTAAAATATATAGGTATTTAATATCGCACAATTACAACATTTTAATTTTATATACTGCTATTCCAGAACTATTGCGAGAATAAAAGGTTTATTAAAAATGTCACGAGTAAACATAGCAATAAAATAATCATAAAATTAATTTAACTCGTGTGAGTATAAATAATGTGGTATACTGAACATTAATCTATTTAAATCAGTCCTTAATTTAAAAGCTATCCATTCTTCTTTTCTTCTTATTCACAACGGCAGTGATCTTGCCCAACTAGCAATTTGGTATTTTGTGAAGCTGCAAAAAAGCTTCATTTAATTGCGTTATAAAGTACATATTTCACTGTTTGTTATTATTACTAAAAACATCAATAAAACAAAACGATTTCTTAAATATGTTCAAAAAGTTGCATGCATATACTTACAAATATACAGGGTGATTCTTTTAAGGCGGCCATTAGAATATTTCCCACTTGCAGATGAGCTAGACATTTGAGATTTGGTACCGTACCATAGTCGACCATTGCGAGTCCGAAAATAATAATTTCAAAATCACTTCCGGATATACCGGAAGTCGATACCAACTTGCTTATTTTAAATGGAACAACCTATATATTTTCGACTTTTCGAAATGATCCTAAAATTTTGAGTCAAGACATGTAGCACACCCTATACCTAAACTGAACAGTTTCGGAGATATTTGACATTTTATAAAAAAATGTACAGGTGCAGCGGTTTGCAAGAACCGCTATAACTTTCTTCGTGTAAGAGATCCTTATTTGCTCTTTGGTACGTAGAAAGAACACAAGATGAGCTACTCTCTACAAAAGAAATTGATTCCAAAATAGTATACCAAGTGTTTTATTTTTCACGTTACATTTTGTCAAAGTCAAACCTCAAAAACTTTTTTATTTCAAATGGAACACCGTGTATTTTTTTACATTAAATGATGTTAAATTAAATTCCCTTTTTTCTGGTATAAGCATTGTAAGGGTTAAAGTTACAACTTTTCGAAATATTGACGATTTTCTTAAATGTCCAAGAATTTTTAGTAAAAATTGCCATCAACTTACCCATGATTATAAACAATCATTAATGTCAGTCATTCTCTTTTGTTAATAAATGCCAACAAGTTTATATTACACCCACGAAGACTTTTAGGTTTATTTATTACTTATGGGGAATGTGGTGAAGTAATAATACCAAGAATATGTAACACGCTACTCGATACCCACTTTATTGTTTCAATTGTTTCATAGACTTCTACGTTTTTTTTTGAATAAATTATAATTTTCAACAAAAACTTGCAAATAATTCAAAAAGTACATGTGTTAGATATAGGACATGCTGATATAACTTCACCTCAAATTTAATTCTACATCGATTGCCATAATAAAATGGCTATTTGATATATTCTAAAATTATCCAATATGCGTTTTACAGTGTATGGTGGATGGTTTCTGTTCTTGTGGGTATCGAGTAGCAAATGTATTACATGTTCTTGGTATTATTACTTCATCACATTCTCCATAAATAATAAATAAATCTAAAAGTCTTCGTGGGTGTAATTTAAACGTGCTGACAGTTTTTAAAAAAGAAAATGACTGACATTAATGATTGTTTATTTACTAAAAATTCTTGGACATTTAAGAAAATCGTCAATATTTCGAAAAGTTGTAACTTTAACCCCTACAATGCTTATACTAGAAAAAAGAGAATTTAATTTAACATCATCTGATGTAAAAAAATACAGGGTGTTCCATTTGAAATAAAAAAGTTTTTGAGGTTTGAATTTGACAAAATGTAAAGTGAAAAATAAAACACTTGGTATAATATTTTGGAGTCTATTTTTTTTGTAGAGAGTAGCTCATCTGGTGTTCTTTCTACGTACCAAAGAGCAAATAAGGATCTCTTACACGAAAAAAGTTATAACGGTTCTTGCAAACCGCTGCACCTGTCAAATTTTTTATAAAATGTCAAATATCTCCGAAACTGCTCGGTTTAGGGATAGGGTGTGCTACATGTCTTGACTCAAAATTTTATGATCATTTCGAAAAGTCGAAAATATATAGGGTGTTCCATTTAAAATAAGCAAGTTGGTATCGACTTCCGGTATTTCCATTTTGAAAATATTATTTTTGAACTCGCAATGGTCGACTATGGTATGGTACCAAATCTCAAATGTCTAGCTCATCTGCAAGTGGGAAATATTCTAATGGCCGCCTTAAAAGAATCACCCTGTATAATATGCTGATCTCTATACATGGTGTCCCACGACGAACTGCGGCGATCGATATCTCGAAAAGTAGACAGACAGACAGTAAAATTTTGAAAATCTGGTAGTAAACTAATGTCGATGAGTGCAACTCGGCTAAAATATTCTCAAGATGATGGCACTTCCGGTTATACCGGAAGTAGATGTCAACTTGCTTATTTTAAGTGGGACACCCTATATATTATTATATTTTTGGATTCTACGCAAAATTCTATGCCGATTTTGTGTATCATGTATTTTACGTAAGTCTCTCCGTTTTTGACATTTCAATTTTTATGTCAAAAATGACGTTTGCAGGCCCTAAAAAAATTATCAATTTTTCCTATAAGGAAGCCTTTATTATCTAATTTGGGTTGGATTCTTTATTGAGAAAGACCTACTCTAATAGCGTTTTTGTAATATTTTGATAAGTATTAATACAGAGTGTTCAAAAAATAAGAATAAAAATGAAATTGAGAAAACTGTCAAAAATCAATTTTTTCAAATGGAAACCCCCAATTTTTATAATCTTATCTTATTTACCGTTAAAAATAAGAGTAAGTTTGTGTATGGATGTCTATTCCGAAAATTTTTAGTTTTCAAAATATTGCCAATTCAATATTTATATATGGGGATTTTGCTATAGATTTTAAATTCAAATACTTTTAGTTGGCTATGATGGCGTTGGGTGCTAAACAATGTAGCTGTCACTTACCATTTGACAAGTATTAATTATAATGCCGGGGCGCTTAAATTATACGCATGAGGATTATTTAAATTTGTTTATAATCTATGGAGAATGTAACAAAGTTTTATTTTTTTTGTAATTAAATTTAACGCCAATTTGTTTTAATCATCATTACTTTATAATTAGCACATATTAACTGCCATAAATATTAATAAAAATGTGATTTTTAAACTTTTTTTGTCTTGTCATATTTACGACCTCGAACGCTGGTCTTATGAAATGGCTTCCCTATATAAATTTTGTGTTAATAACAAGCAATTTAAGATAATTAAACTATAGGCGATTCCTACAAAACATCTATTATAGTATAGTACCTAATGACAAAACATTTTTAAAAATTTTTATTGTTCAAATAAGCTTAGTTAAAATGGCCAACAAAATGACAAAATGCGGGATACTGCGATACTGGAAAGTCTACAGGAATCCGTACTAGATGTGTCCAAAACCACTCGTCTATTTGCCTCCCTAACTGCCATATCTCAGAGGCACTAATTTCGCAGGCACCTTGTGTATTATAATGTAGGCACTAAAATATAGATGCAAAACGGATTTTAAATCAGAAATTACACATACTCTAATTATACATGTGTCTAACATTCTACGACTTCTCTACAAAGTAGTATTTAAATTGGTTCATTATGTAAACATATAAATATTAAACTATTTAGCGTTCAACTTAGACTTCCTATTTAGCATGCCAAATGAAACGTCATTGTTTTGCAGACTTTTGTATTCACGGTACAAAAGTGCAGTTTAGGAAACTTCGCACTACTCCGTGTTCTGAATCAGTAAACAGACTTATAACAATATCAAAAATAACACACGTGCATAATTAATGTCCTCATAGGAGTAGAATAGACTCGGCCAGGCGACATAATATTTTCAGCAAGAAGTGCCAAGCAATACTTGAATGAAATTGTCTTATTCGTTAGATGAGAAGGATTTGAGCTGTTTTCTTATATTTTATGTACGTTTTTGATTCGGATTTCGGGAATTCCGCAAGGATCGGTTTTTGGCCCGCTGTTATTAAATGTACTTTTGGAAGAAAATGAGCGCACCTATTAGCAGATTTAACCAACATTTAAAACAGTTAAATTGATATTCAAATATTTTAATAATTTTTCTTTGTTTGACTTATCAACCTCAACAGTGAGGAGTTAGTTGCTGCTAATAGGGAAGGTGAGTTGGGTTTAGAGCGTCGTGAAACAGGTTAGTTTTACCCTACTGATGACTCGTCGTTGCGATAGTAATCCTGCTCAGTACGAGAGGAACTGCAGGCTCGGACATTTGGTTCACAACAATGTAGCTGTCACTTACCATTTGACAAGTATTAATTATCATGCCGGGGCGCTTAAATTATACGCACGAGGATTATTTAAATTTGTTTATAATCTATGGAGAATGTAACAAAGTTTTATTTTTTTTTGTAATTAAATTTAATGCCAATTTGTTTTAATCATCATTACTTTATAATTAGCACATATTAACTGCCATAAATATTAATAAAAATGTGATTTTTAAACTTTTTTTGTCTTGTCATATTTACGACCTCGAACGCTGATCTTATGAAATGGCTTCCCTATATAAATTTTGTGTTAATAACAAGCAATTTAAGATAATTAAACTATAGGCGATTCCTACAAAACATCTATTATAGTATAATACCTAATGACAAAAATTTTTTTAAAATTTTTATTGTTCAAATAAGCGGGCTCGTTCGAGCGGGCAGTGGTGCGAAGCTACCATCCGTGGGATTATGCCTGAACGCCTCTAAGGCCATATCCTTTCTAGTCGAAAGTGGAACTCTTGGAGAAGTTATTACAATCTGTTGTTATTAATAGTGAAAAAAAAATCCATGCCATCAACGTGTAGTAGTAGGTAAGAAACTATCAAATCAATTCCAGTATCTTTCACAAACGTACTGAATAGTAGAGAGCCTAAATTAGACCCTTGTGGGACATCTAACGTAGTAGCTACTTCCACAATTTGGTAACCATAACTTTGTACAAATTTCTACTTGTGAGGTAAGAGTTGAATATCTGAAGAAGCGGTAGGGAAAATCCATTGTTAGTCGATGTTTTAGAAAATTTTAAGCTGAGACCTTTACATGCTACAGATTACATGATTTAAGGACTGCGATGAAAGATGTAAAACAACAGACGTTGTCAACTCAAGCCTGACCAAAATCGATAACCTGGCATCCTTTACTAATACCAGGTTGTATCGCGTAATCACTAAGCCACACCGATAATTGTATATATTTTGGAATTATGACGTTTGGCTTTGTAGTTCCATCAACAATGCTATGCTGCTACACAACCAATATCTATCTTTTTCATTTTTATTGATCAAAGATATAGTTCACTTCATTTTATTTTAAAGTAAAATTAAACCTAATCTACGTAAAGTTGGTTCGAACTTGTGAGGCAGACTGTGTATTATATTTTTCGATATCTTATATATCTTCTTTTTTTTCTGTGTTTAATCAAAAATCTTAGTAATATTTTGCTCTAAAATATAATAAAACATAATTTATATAGAATATTACAGTTCACGCACCTCTGGCGATCACCCTGTACGGCGGATATAGCCCAATTTCAATATGGATTATTTTACCATATGTATCAAATTTAAAAAAAACATTTTATACTTATACATATACAGTGTGTCCCAGGATAGATGTAACAAGAGGTGTAATGGACCAAAAATTTTGGAATTTTGGAATGGTATTTGGGGATTGAGTCCTGCTTGTTGTAAAACTAAAGTATACCAAAAATGACTTGATTTGGTGTTCTACAGGGTGTTTTATAAGCAAAGTTGTAAAAATCACCACTAAGAAAAGTTATTTAGAATGCAATTTTATAACTCTATACCAAATTTCAGGAATATAAAATTATTTTTTTGAAACTTCCCATTTTTTGCGAATTAAGAGTTGAATTCATATTTAAAGTTGTGTAGGAGCAAAGGTTAATCATCCACTGCTTTTCTCATAGCCTACTTTTAGCTTCTACATAACTTTAAATATTAATTCACAAAAAATAATTTCTATGCAGTTTTAATTGAATGGTTCAAAATAAAATACTAATTTATTGAAAAAATGGGAAAATAATTTTACATTCCTGAAATTTGGTATAGAGATATAAAATTGCATTCTAAATAACTTTTCTTAGTGGAATTTTTTCATATTTTGAAAAATAAAGGTACTTTATTAGTGGTGATTTTTACAACTTTACTTATAAAACACCCTGTAGAACACCAAGCAGGACTCAATCCCCAAATACCATTCCAAAATTTTTGGTCCATGACACCTCTCGTTACATCTATCCTGGGACACACTGTGTACATGCACTCACAAGCACGCACATACGGACACGCAGACATGTCTTATTCGATATTTGAGCCCAACGTGTTATAAAACAGATTTCTGTACGAAATTTTTTTTCTATGGTGATTCACAGGCACAAAAAATATTTTTTGTTATGTACCAAAACACTCACTAGTCTACTATTGGTCCGCTAAACCCGAAAATGACATTGGTCTGGCCCGATCAGATCACAGTTTTGACCTATGACCTAAAATAACCCCAAAAATTTCGTTAAATTGATTTGATTTTAAAAAAAATATATAAGAAAGTAGACTCCTATATTTTTGACTGCTGAATAAAATGAGATAAATTCAGTTGTTCATAACCACAGGGCAAAAACTACCCCTATAAGAGGGTAAAAGTGCAATTTCAATGTTGAAATTTCAAAAACCTGCAATATCTCCAAAATTACGTTTCCTCCCCGTTTTTCAAGATGGTCAACCCGATGATATCCATTTTTTCTTAAGTGGATCGGAATTAATATGTCAAACTACCCCCTAAATGGGTCAAAATATTTAAAATGTTTGAAGAACGGACCTCTTTCAAGTTTTCAAGTAGAGTGCCCGTAGAATTTAGAATGCCTTGAATTTTTTGTAATTTCTTATTCAAAAGATCTATCAAAGTATCAAGTAGCAACCGCGTACACCATCTTATTCCGTTGCTCCTTTCAGGGGCTAACAGTAATCTGCCATCATGTTGTAATACGGTTGTTTAAATTCGAAAAGACTTTCAATCCCATCCTCCTTAATATTAGGGCTAGATTGAAAAAAAACGGGTTAAAATAAAAAAATCGAAGTACAAAACTGGATAAACCCAGTCTAAAATGGGCTCCGGGAGAGGCAACTCAATATTTTTTGAAGAGCAGGGGGGCGCTGCTACGAATCTTTTTAATAAGCGGGGGTGGGGGACACTACGGCGTGGCAAAGAAAAAACTACGGCAAAATTTTTTTGATGAGCAGGAGGGAGATTGCGGCAAACGCTAAAGCGGGCTACATTTCGCAGCGTGGTGCTAACGTGCTAAAAGTTGCAAAAAGGGACTACAAAATGCAGAACGGGCTGACGTTGGCAGGACTGGTAGGGACTAGTTTTTGGCTATTAGCCCGGCAGCTTTAACAAATTATGGAGCATAAGGTTTACATAAATTTGTCTGCTTGGAGGTTCTGTTTCCCTTGTTCCATTTTGTTTTGTTTGATTTAGCTGAGCCGCTTCAGTTCAGCCAATTTGAATTTTACTTTCCCCCGTTACATTTTCTTCTGCATGTCTAGCTGCTTAGAGGTGTTGTTTTCCCACTCTCATTTTGTCACATCAAATTGAATTACTTTGGATTGGGTAGCAGTTCGTTCCTGACTCAAATGGTTAGGTACTATTTCACTGACTTTTTATCCACTACTTCCAACTCTAGAAAACGGGCACACGCCTTGGTAAAACATTTATTCTTGAAAAAACACCGCCGAAATGAGGTTGTTTGACATAGTAACGGTGATTCCCATTTACTTAGGAAAAATTGAAGGATATCATCGGGTTGAGCATCTTGAAAAACTGGGAGGAAACGTAATTTTGGAGATCTTGCAGGTTTTTGAAATTTCAACATTGAAATTGCACTTTTACCCACTTTTAGGGGTAGTTTTTGCCCCGTGACCATGAAAAACTGAATTTATCATATTTTTCTGATTCAGCAGTCAAAAATATAGGAGTCTAGTTTCTTTTTTTTTTCCAAAATTAAATCATTTTAACGACATTTTTGGGGTTATTTTAGGTCATAGGTCAAAACTGTGACCTGATCGGGCCAGACTAATGTCATTTTCGGATTCAGCAGACCTGCGAGTAGACTAGTGAGTGTTTTGGTACATGACAAAAAATATTTTTTGTGTGCCCGTGTTATTAATAATTTTTGTCCGGTTTGTTTGATTAAATCAAGTCTGTAAAATAAGCGCACCTCGCCACCAGTGTATACATCTACCTTATACATGATATAATCATTCCTCTATCACGTTCCACTCATTATATTATGCGTTATTAATATTTATAGTCTCCTCATATGGTCTCTATTCAAATTAACATGACTTTTACAACTTTTTTTTCTCCAGGTATCCTGGTCTTGGCCGCTGTTCTTAGCAATCATTTCTTAATATATACCAGTTTAAAATACTTTATTTACTGTTAAATTATACTTAATACCCCGAGGAAATAGAAATGTAACTTTGTATAACATTGAAGTTATTGAGATGGCGATAATTGTAGTAGATATAATCGTTGAAATAATACAGGGTGAGTCATGAGGAACTGTACATACTTCTACCGTAAGTAGAGGCAGCTAAGACAAATACCAAGTGACCATTAAAAAGTGTTTGTTCCCTTTCTTTACTATCATACAGAGTGATTTATGAATTTTGTCCAAAAATTGTTTTGGTCATAACATTTTAACGGTTAATCCGATTTGCCTCATTTTTTACAACAATGTACACTGTTGCCTATCAACCATCATACATATCCAAAATTTAAAAAATCCAGGGACGGTTTCAAAAAAATTTGTTGGATTGCTTCGTATACGATAGTTCACCCTGTATATGATTTATCTAAAACTTGATATGAAATTTGTATAGGACACAAATAGGTAGTAAAACTTGAGTATTTGAAATGTTTGTCACACTCTCAACAATTTTTTTATTAACGATCAATTTTCAAGTCAAATGAAAAGTTTGGCAAAATGGAATATTTTAATGCATACTAATATTAATTAATACAAAAATTTAGCTAAAAGAAAATAATATCTACCTACATACCTCGTGCCTAGGTTTAGTAAGTACCATCATTTTAATCAATTTCCAGGCCAGGTCTTAAAAATGTGGCTGATGTGGTCCATCTAAAAAGTTGCCTCTGTATGTATTTTCTCCAATTAGTCAAATTGCTTCCAAAAAGGACAGAAATAAGTAGTCAAATTTGTGTTACCTAAATTTCCCCCATTTAAAGTGCCCAACCTATATGTTCAGTTTAAGATCAATTTTAGCGAAAACTGTACATTTTTCGAAATATTTTTAAAAGCCATCATATTCAAATGCAAGAATTGAATTTAAAATAAATACAAGATACTGATCTACGTTTTGATATTTTCGTTATTCCTTTTCTTTTCTTATAATTCTTAAATACATACGTATTCAGGGGCGGCTCAAGGTAAATTTTCCACCCGGGCGGGAGCACTTTTTGGCGCCCTTTCCTGAAGTCATCACGGACGTACAAGGATATCCCTTCGAACTCCGCGATCAATCACTACTTTTTGTCGCCTCATGGGGGGGGGGCAAATAAAAATTCGAAAAAAATTTTTGTATCGCCTCATTGTGCTATTAAAAATCTGAAAAAAAAATTTATCGCCTCATGGAGGGGGTGTTATTAAAAATCCGAACAAATTTTTTGCTCCCCGGCGCTCCGGGTTGCCCGGCCCTTAAGCCGCCCCAGTACGTATTGTAAATTAACATGTAAGACCTGGCCTGGAAATTGATTAAAATGATGGTACTTATTAAACCTAGGCACGAGGTATGTAGATATTATTTTTTTAGCTAAATGTTTTTATTTACAAATATTAGCATACATTAAAATATTCCATTTTGCCAAACTTTTCATTTGACTTGAAAATTGATCGTTAATAAAAAATTTATTGAGAGTGTGACAAAAATTTCAAATACTAATCTTTTACTACCTATTTGTGTCCTATACAAATTTCATATCAAGTTTTAGATAAATCATATACAGGGTGAACTATCGTGTACGAAGCAATCCAACAAATTTTTTTGAAACCGTCTCTGGATTTTTTAAATTTTGGATATGTATGATGGTTGTTAGGTAACAGTGTACATTGTTGTAAAAAATGAGGCGAATCGCATTAACCGTTAAAATGTTATGACCAAAACAATTTTTGGACAAAATTCATAAATCCACTCTCTATGATAGTAAAGAAAGGGAACAAACACTTTTTAATGGTCACTTGGCATTTGTCTTAGGTGCCTCTACTTACGGTAGAAGTATGTACAGTTCCTCATGACTCACCCTGTATAAGGACAATTGTATTTCATACGATTTATTATTTATAAAGTGCTTCGACTCAACAGTTAGTGGAGTCTTACCAAATATGTATTTCAAGTCTGTTTCTGACTATATAAGTGTCTTATTAATTGGGATATTTCCAAAAAAACTGACCACACCACAGTTTAACAAGAAGTCGACAAAATGATTACAATTTCGCTTAATTTTTCAAGAATATGTAATTTTCGATTACCAATATTATCATTTCTAAATAAACAGGATCATTACTGAGTAATGTTTTTTACTTTTTTCGGATGAAAAACATTTAATAAATATAAACTGTTAAATTTTTGTGTAAATATGTCGTTACTAACCTGATACTACTCATTGGAAACGTATTTAAAAACACGTAATAGTACAGGAACAGATTAAAAAACTCGAAAAAATTTGTGCAGACTTTAAACTTTAGTTATAAGTTTAAAATAGGCCAAAGTTCACAAAACAAAAAAGTTTAAGTTTAACGGATCCGCGGGAATCTATAGGGGATAAAAAGAGGTACTTTTAATAAAAAAAATCGATTTTTCTCTATTTTCTCGGGAAATATGGCATTTACAAAAAAATAGTTCAAATAAAAGTCGTTTCTGCAAAATTATCTTTAATTTAGTGTTAAATTAATTTTATAGCAATAATTAACCGAAATACGGACATTTTTCGATGGGGGGATGGCGGATCGAATTGTTCCCTAAAACAAGTGTTTTAAAGGGACAAAATAAATTGAGCATTTAGGTGATGCTATAACGAAAAACAGCATTTTTGAAAGAAAAATTAATTACTGAGCAATTACAATAACAAAATGCCGAGATTTTGTTTAAAAAAATGTGAAAACGCGCATTGAATCGGCCATAAATTCTTTATTTTTGTGATGTAGAAACAAACAAAAAATCATTTTAAAGATTGATTAACTACCTTTAATTTTGTTTCTTAGAACTTTTGATGGAAGTGTCACAATTTCTAAGATATTCAACATTTTAAACCAAATACTTCATCCTAAAAATGGTCGAATGCCATCTATAAAATTAAATATCTCCGAAACAATCAACCCTACACAAATATATAAACAAAATAAATTTATTCGCAGTTTATAAGCTTCATTTTTGATGTTCATCATATTTTCTCTTAAACTAATATTTATTGAGATATTTGCAGAGAAACAAGAATGTTACGCTTTTTCTAAAATCCCTTTATAGTTTAAAATGCAATTTTTTTTCTAAAGCAAGCGCTGTAACCCGATGAAAAAATTTGAGCGTCTAGATCACACTATACAGGGTGTTATTAAAAAGTAATCATTTAACCACAAATTCAGCACCTTAAAAAAAAGTTGATTGAACCTAATTCACCCTATGAAAATACAGCTCTCTAAAGTTGGAAATAAAAAAACATATTCTTTAAATATTGTACAATTGGCTACAGATAGTTTTTTCAATACTGGTACGCTGTAACATATGTCAGAGAGTAACAGTTTAAAGTAAAAATATTTTAAAATAAAGTTTTAGAAATGACTGATTTGGGGTGAAACAACCCTTCTCCCCTAACCCTTTTTTAAGTGGTACTATGGCTTTTTTGGTATATTGGTACAGAAAATTTAATTCTACAACTTTTTTGCATCTTGTGTTTTTCAAACACATGACAATGTTTCTAGTATTCTAAATTTCATTTAAAAATGATCACTTAAACGAAAAAAACACAAGATGGAAAAAAGTTGTAGAATTAAATTTTCTATAAAATGCAATATACCAAAAAAGTCATAGGCGTACCACTTAAAAAGGAGGTACGGGGAAAGGTTGTTAAACCCTAAATCAGCCATTTCTAAAACTTTATTTTAAAATATTTTTACTTTAAACTCTTACCCTCTGACATATGTTACAGCGTACCAGTATTGAAAAAAATATCTGTAGCCATTTGTACAATATTTAAAGAATATGTTTTTTTATTTCCAATTTTAGGTGGGGGTGCGATTTTGGATAGAGGTGAATTAGGTTCAATCAACTTTTTTAAGGTGCTGAATCTGTGGTTAAGTGATTGACATACTTTTTAATAACACCATGTATATTAACGAAAAACAGTATATGAGAATATGTTTTTTTAATTACTGACTACTTACATTAACAAAATTGCGACGTTTTTATTAAAAAAGAATGTGAAAAAGTACATTGTTTCTGTCATAACTTCTTTATTTTTTATGCTATAAAAATAGAAAGGAATTTGAAAATGTAATCAATAGTTTTTCATTTTAGTTAATAGCGTTTTTGGCCTAAGTGCCATAGTTTGTGAGATATTTAACATTTAAACTAAATACTTCGTCTTTCAAACGTTCAAACGCCACCTTTGGAGTTTCAGATCTCCGAAACCATTAACTCTAAAAAAATTGGAAAAAGAAGGTAAATTCATCCTTAATTTAGTAGCTTTCTTATTTGTCTCCAGTATGTTTTTGTTCAATTATTTGACGAAAACGTGTTTAAAATATCTGAAGCTAAAATCTCATATTTTCTTGAATTAACTTAAACCTATCAATTTATATAAAAAGTTGCATAGAACCTTTTCTTTTTAAAATTTAATTCACGCTCATCCCCAATGTTTTTGTTTTTTGTTTTTTTTTTTTTTAGCTGCCACCCCATAAATTAGCAAGCTCTCGCATAATATAGAAACTCTTTTTTTATGCATTTACTATTAAGCTGCCAAAAATGAATGAGATCTAATTCATATGACATTATTCTGAAGTTAAAACCCAGGGGCGGCTCAAGGTAAATTTTCCACCCGGCCGGAAGCACTTTTTGACGCCCCCCCCCCCCCCCCTGACATAATCACAGAAATTTCACGAACGTACTACGTACTAAAATGTAAGGATATCCTTTCGGACCCCGCGAACATTCTACTTTTTAACTTAACACATTGAGTAACAAAACCGTGTATACTCGGTGGTCCAAAATTGTCTCTGGATATTTATATGGGTGATAGTACACCCAAAAACAAAGGTACTCTAAATAGACACTAAAGAAATTATACCCCTTTAAAAGGGAATTATAAATATCAGTTTTTCGACAATATCTTCCGATCGCTTTAAAATATGTCATATTATAAATTTAGATATGGGCATCAATTTACATAGTACCAGTCAACTCTCTACTCTGCTTAAAGGGTAGTTTTAGGGGGTGGCGCTATCAATATTTTATCCCCAATTTTTTTATTTTTTCATATTTATAAAAATTCTTATAAAAAAAAATTTTCATACCACTAGAAATAAAAAGATGTTCTTGTTGTATTTCGATAAACCATTCTCAAGTAATTTATGTCTACACAAGACATCAATGTGCATTTACAACATATTATTAATAATAATAATAATTAATTTGTACCTAATAAGTATAAATTTTATTTAGAGGAAGGTTCCTTTTTATTGTTTTATTATTTCATACAAAACGAATTGCCATTTATTTATTTATAAACTGTAAATTATGTACGATATGAAATACATACAACTAATATTGGTATAACAATTTTCTGAATATTCTGAATATTTTCTGAATGAAAGTGCACGTTTCCTGTCTTCAATTATGCAAAATCTTTAATGATCAACTCCGTGTCAGTCAATAGGTAAATTCGGGTTCTGAAAATATCCGTCCCAGAACTATCAGAGAACTGTCAGGAGTTTGCGCAGTTCCAAATCCGACCGCATCAAAAGCAACTGCGCAAACTCCTGACAGTTCTCGGATGGTAATTTTCAGAACCCGAATTTACCTAATAATAGGACAGGGAGCTTGAGGTATGAGTAGTGAGGTGTCTCATAGCTAAACAAACATATTTGCGTTACATTTTTGAATTATTTAGACGGTTTTAATGTTATTCGACTGTTCTGCATTATTACAATTTAAACTGATATAGATTCTATTATTTGATATTATTTTCCAACGGAAACTATTATTAAATTAAAAAATATATATTAAAAAAAAAATCTGAATTTTGCCCTCAGTTTGGCGCCCCTCTGTGCCGGCGCCCGGTTTGCCCGGCCCTTAAGCCGCCCCTATTAAAACCTCTAGTATTTCGGTTAAGTATTGCTATAAAATTAAATTTAAAAACACCAAATTAAAGACAATTTTGTCAGAAACAACTTATATTTGAACTATTTTTTTGTAAATGTCATATTTCCCGAGAAAATAGAGAAACATCGATTTTTTAATTAAAAAACCCCTTTTCACCTCCTACACGTTCCCGCAGATCCGTAAAGCTCCTAAACTTTTTTGTTTCTTGAACTTTGGCCTATTTTGAACCTATAACCAAAGTTTAAGGTCTGCATAGATTTTTTTCGAATTAAAATAAAGCTAACGTAGAAAATATCGATATAAAAAAAATATCAAAATATGCTTCCCTTTCGAACCAGCTTCGAATAATTTAAAAAAGGAGGTGGTTTTCCGCATGTTTTTTTAAGTGGCATGATGTTGATATTAGCTATGGTGAATTTTGTTTCATTTTTTTTCTAGTATAAATCCAACACAAACATTTTCAAAGTCTTTAAAATTATGAGAAAGCAGAAAATTAAATTTTATAAAAGCTCCAATTTCACTTCTCAATTCCAGATTATTGTCGCTCGTTAACGTTGGTTGCTGGCACGCAGTCAAATTTAGGTCACGGGAAAAACGACGAGAGATAATTACATGCTTCCGTAGCGCCTTTGATCTTTGTGCATTGTTAAATATTTTTATTTTTATTTGTATCTTATTAAAATTCTAGCCAACTCCAGTACACGACCTTATATCAGAAATTTCATAGAATTCTGAAAATAGTATTGGTTCCAGGACATTAAATGTAAAGTTATAAGAGAAGCAGGAAGAAGTATGATTTACTTGACGAGAAAATGTGGAAATGTCACATATTTAATAGATTTAAACCTGCCCCGGGAAGGCAATGTGTGGTAAATGGGACTATTCTCTGTAAACCCCAGTTCTAGTTGGTAGAGGATGGTTGTTTTTTTTCAAATACAACTCCCTCACAGATAGGTTTCAGTTCTTGGTTTCAGATTTGTTTGATATCTGAGATGTGTTTTATGTTCTATTATCATTTATGTACAGGGCGTTATTAAATTGTTGTCGAGAAATTCGAGAGCTAACTGTATATGAAAAATTTTAAAAAAAGTTGCGTACGGAAATGCTAGAAGGAAGAGGAATTACAAAGATTTTGATATTTTCCAAATTAGACAAGGTGGTTATTGCAACCTGTTACAGTAAATGCATCTTAAGGAAAATCAGAAATATTTTTTATTTGGTGTCTGACAATCATATTTATATTTATATTAGAAAATTTATTATTTTGTCAAAACTTTACTTTTTTATTTACCTGGCTAGCTCCCAAATTAGAACTTACAACTGTAGCATAGTTTTGAAATAAAACCCAACATTAAAATATAACAAATATATTAAATTGATAGAGCAAAGAGATATACAGGGTGTGGGCAAATAAAATGTGCTGACGATAATAATATTCTACAAACAATTTATATAAAATGTAACGTTCACAGAGAGACGGACATGCGTTAAAAAAAAAGGTAATAATATACGATAATCCAGAAGAATAAGGCAGTAAGACTTGGCGAAAGGCCACAATACATGAACACTACAAGGAATACTCTAAAAACAAAAGATAAATTAGTTGGCCAACGTAATATTACTCTACGAAAACATTACCCAAAATAGTATTAATAAACAACATGTTTTGATACTTAAATTAATAAACAAATCTCTAAATGTAAGTAAAGGTATTTACAAAAAATGAAATGATATGCATAATAACATGTTCAACTTAAATTTGCGTTTACAAAATGCTGTGCTTGTGCATGCACATTATAATACTGTACATCTACCAAACAAAGAAATATCTTCATAAGTTTTTTTTAATGGAAAATGCGACGCACTCGCTAAAGCATTTTTGTTTCTACACGGGATAAGACACGAAAGTTACAATGATTCCACAACGCTGTGAAATTAACCGAAAGCACACAACACATGTTGAATGATGCCATTTGTAGAATCTACAACTACAATATCTAGGGGAATCGAGGAATATAGCCCATATAGCTCTTTGATATGGCAAGTCGCTGATATACACAACAGGGAAACACAAATGTTTTTGTACTTACAGAAACTACTGTGAAGCGACGAACACACTATAATGGTTACAAAACCAAATTTATAGATTGATATCAACTGTAACTCTACCAAAATGCAAAACTATACCATTTTAGGTATATTATGCACTATCACAAGAATGTCCTTCATTATTAAACTGCATTTAAAGCAGCTATAACTACAAAATCAAATTCTACGCGTAATTATTCTTCACCACTTTACTGAACAAGTTTTTGTGCTAAAATCTCAAAACTAATTGGTAATATTCATCATAATTATTAATTAGATAACACACAAGTTATGACTTCTAGGCCGAAGCCTATCGAAAAGTAAATCGAGCGTATTAATTCGTCATTTTACATGACTCAAAGTGAGCGTAGAATTACAATCCTCTCACAATCCATTGTCATGTTTGTGCTCTCCTATTGGAGGAATATGTTTAGCCTTGCCGTCTGCAAAGCACGTTTCCCACGCATTATTCTGGAATGTCTAAAGAGCCTGTTAAACAAAATACCTTGAAGACAGTGGCGGCGTTAGATATTTTTTCAACAAAAATATAAAATAATGTAATAAACTGTTGAATAGTGTTGGATTTAGATTTATCAAAGTTTATAACAGAGTTTACTAAAACCTAACTTGACATCTGTATGAGTTGTATGCAGAATGAATGCAGAACAACTTGCCACGTATATCTATCTAACTTCTCTCCCTTCTATTAGGAGACAAGTATATAATACACACAAACTAAGATAAATAATGTATGTTCAAGTTCGGCGATTCTCAAACAATCGAAAATTGTCCAACTTCTGTATTTATTCATGACTATTTTATTGATAAATTATCATTTTGTTTGGGTATTTATTTTGTTATATTTATTATGTTGAGCCAACGTTATCGAGGGAAGTACACATAATCTTTAGTTTATGGGATTGATTTTAAGTTCGTTAACAAAAACTTTTCAATTTGTTTGAGAACCTCTGCCATTTCTAACTCGTCCCCTACAATCTTAGTAGTACGGCGAATCGACCTTTAGACCGCTCAAGATTATTCACACTATATCTCAGTAGTTAAGTTAATAAAATCATGCTCAAACGTCGCTAAAGTATAAGATTTACGAAAAAAAAAAAATTTTGAGTCATATAAATTGTTACTTTCTTGCAATTCCGATTTATCAGAACTCAGGTTACTTGTGACGATATTATCTTTATTTTAAGAATATCTACTTTCTGCCTCTCATCTGTTATTCAAAGATGCCAAATTAAAATAATATGTGTAAGTAACATTGACATTAACCTATCAGCTTATATCAAATTCTATTTTATTTACTATGGCAGTTGCCTCTGTAACATTTATTGCGGAATGGAAAGTTATAATAGAAATACAATAGCCTTATTAATCAGAGGAATTTAGATAAGTATAAGTAGAAGATTTTTCCATCACACACCTATCGTTCCATTCATTCAATTTTTATTAATGAGTTTTTAACAATTGTATTATGTAAAAGCTTTAATGCCAATAAAAAGTTTACGTATCGTGAGGAATAACTGCATCTATTCCGTATGTCCCAAATTATTCTTGATCCTCAATCTCTCGATCTTATCATATTGACTGAGGAGTTATTTTCACAATCTGAAAAATGAAATTCATAACGTCATGTTTCTTGAAGCTAGATTTTCAAGAAGCCTCAGATTTGTTTTTGAAGTTTATTAGAAAAATTATTTATTTATATCTCGTTATTAAGTGAACATTTATTGGGGTTGGTACACCCCTTCCCCTAAAGCTTCCTAACATTTTTTCGTCTATCCATAAATCTGTATAAGTTTTATTCCAAGTTACATAGAATTTAATTTAAAGTTATCTTATTCTTAGGTATTTTTATTTTATGGAAATTAATAGGTTTGGGACAAACGCAAATAACTTGAGCGATGGTGTAATTCCTTTTATTTACAGAAATATGTGAAAGTGTTTGCCAAAATTTCCCTCTCTATGTGGCAACTGTTATTTATTTTTTTCTATTGGGTGTATATTCTTTTTATGGTACATTTTCCACGAAAAGCATTTCTTCCTTGGAAATTGTATTATTAACTGTATTAGTGATTTAAATAAAAATATGACAGCGTCATCTTTCTATATATAACAAAGATATTTGACACTATCAGCCATGTAACGCTTTAGGAAAAATTAGAAATGTTTGGAATCTGAGGCTATTCATATAACTTAATAAAAAGCTGTTTTAGTTACCGACAACAATATATTGCAGCAAATACTGGAGCAAATAATCCACAGTAACATGTGGCGTACCACAAGGCACAGTTCTTGGCCCGGTACCTTGCATAATGTATGTAAACGATCTGTTTACAAATACTTATACTGATGGTGTGACTATCTTATACCCATTGCTGATGATATGTTATTCACATTAAGGGTGATTTTTTGGGAGGATGTTCGATCAAAATTCGAGCAAAAAAATGTCTGTCTGTCGTTCTGTCGGTCTGTCTTTTTGATATTGCGACAAGAAAAGTACTAGTTTATGATAGTAACTGTAAAGTTTAAGAATAGTTATTTACGTTATTTAAGTTCCGAAAGTGGTCTTTTACTGGACGACTAAGCAAATTCCAGGACGAGCCGTAGGCGAGGCCTTGAAGCTTGTGATTCCAGTAAAAACACTTTCGGGGCGTGTTACCTACAATATTTTTTCTTCAATCATCTCTTTAAAGAAACCAAAAATTGATATACTTTGACTGTTTATAAATATTAATATTGATTGTATCTTCATCACTGTCCATTTTGAAATAACTATTATCTGACAGTTTTAAGCGTCATTATTTTGTTACCATAGCAACACGACTGTTTAGCGTCGAGTACGAATGTGATCAATGTGATTCATAGTAAAATAAAACCTGCAAATTGACATTGACGTTTAGATGATCTGTCACTTTACAGTACTAGTACCCGTAATAGCTACTTTCGGTACAAAAAATCGTACCGAAAGTACCTACTTTTGGAACAAATGAAGAAAAAGATATGTTCGTCCATCTCCAGAGGCAATAAACTAAAGTAAATTGCTCTTCCTGAACATTTTCTAATTATTTCCACATCCAATGGAAGTATAGTAACGCAACAAAACGTTTTGAAAGTTTTTATTACCCCAATAGGCTTAGAATATCATGAAACGTCGAGAATTTAAGTTTAAGCAAAAAAAAAATTCTGTCTGTCTGTAACTTTTTTTTGAGCGCACGATTACTCTGGAACCGTTTAAGATATTGACTTGAAATTTGGTACACGTATATGTATTTTGGAACTAGCTTTTATTTTGATCTTATTTCGTTGAGGGGTTGGGAGGTAAATAGGTAAATCAAGCCAGTAAGAGTCCATAAAATTGGTATTTAGTATATATGTTATATAATATTACACGCTATCTTATTGCGACTTAGCCATAATAAACCTTCACAGGTATATCGTATTTCACGATAACAGCTTCTCTTATTAATTGCTTATCTTCAAGATATCATATTACACCTTTGTTTCTCATAACTTGTGCAGACTGCAGAACTGCAATTCCTTTGTTATATATTTTGCTTACTCAGGTTCTGTATGTTATAAATATGACTAAACACGCTTTGTTGAATCAGTTATTAAACTCAGTTAGAATGCAACACTTCTAATTTATTATTATATTCCTTCTCCTAGAGCCAACGTTGGCTCCATGTAACTAAATAAAAGTTTTTAAAAAGTCATTCATGTGAACCGTGATCTAACATTGGCGCAGTCGGTAGGATCCGTAAACATCATCAGAACAAGAAGCCTAACTGGTAGTGAAGCGTAAGAGAACAAGGAGAACATCTTCAGAAGGTGCCTAACTAGTACGTGTACATCTACGAGAACAAGGAGACCTTCCTCACTGGTGGTGGCGGATCCCAATCCCTTGACGGACGAAGAACCTACCCATGGAAACGAAACTAACGTAAGTCATTTTAAGAATCATCTCGTACCATTTTATTATTTTATTATTTTTCGCAACTTATTTTATTAAAAGTGTATTATACTGCTAATACACTCGGCGCACAAAGCCAGTTCTATTGTCAAAGTGAAATCCATTCCTTTACAAACGCAACGAAACAAGTTCATTTAATTTTAAGTTTATTTATTTTCGTATTATACTGCTAATACGAAACATTGTGTATTATACAGCTAATATACAATCCATTTACACACGCAACGTAACAAGCTAATTTTAATTTAATTTAAGATCGTATCATACTGCTGATACGCAACCAATTTCTGTCCAAATAATATTTAAATACAAAAAGCAAAATGCCAGATAGAGCTCAACCAGAGCCAGTTCAACCAGTGCCACCGGCACCAACCGAACAACAACTACAACAGCAACAACTACAACAACAACAACAACAACCTCAACCAGAGCAAATTGAGCCTTACAAGCTCTCTGAGATATTTTCTCTAATACCTGAATTCGATGGCAATGCCATAAATTTACAAACATTCTTAAATTCCTGTCATTGCGCCCAAAGCATGGCAATTGGAGATCAAAAAATTCTTTTGACCGTCCACATAAAAAATAAATTAAAAGGCAAAGCTGCCGAATTAATAAATTCGCGTAACCCTGGCACATGGCCAGAAATAAAAGCACTTTTAGAAACTCATTTTGGAGATTCTCGAGATTTAACGGCCCTAATTCAGGACCTGCAGCGCATTCACCAATTGCCAGGTGAATCCGCTCTAACATTTATTTCGCGTTTACAAACGCACAATGCTAAAATGCACGCCGCAGTGCAAAAGCAAAATTTAACCACAACGCAAAGAGCTGCACAATCAGATCTCATCGAAACGATGACCTTAAACAATTTATTAACAGGCTTAGAACCGAATTTAGGCCGCATCATACGTGCTAGCAATCCTCCTAGCATACTGAAAGCCGTAAGCAGAATTCGTAGAGAGCTACAACTCTCCTATTTCGAACAACAGAAATTTCCGAAAAATAGTCCGGTCAAAAATCCCACTTTACAACAAAAACGACCCATTTCAAATTTCCAACAAAAATTCTGTTCATTTTGCAAACGCAATGGACATGTCATAAGCGAATGCCGCACAAGGCAACAATCGCAAACAATGCCGTCAACTTCGCAAAATTTCCAACGACCAAATTACCCAGGAAATTCAAGTTTCCAAAACTTTTCACAAAACAATCAATTTATCCAGAGGACATTCCCTCAAAACGGCCAACCAAATCAACCACAGCAAAACAGGCCCTCAGCCATAAGACCGAACCCTAACTTCACACAACAACGACCATCCGCTATTCAGCCTAACCCGAATTTCAACCGTTTCAATCAACAAAAGGCTCATCATCTAAATTATGAACCTTACGAAAACCAATGTGATTATAACCAATACGATGACTACTCTTTCGACAATTATCAAAATTGCCAAAGTCAAAATGAATCATATGAAAATTATAATTTTGAAACCAATCAAAATATCCAGGAGAATTATACCGCTAATTCTCAGAACGAGCAATACGAGGATTATACTGCTAATCCTCAGGATTTTCGCTTAGATCCGGAGTACCCCACGGATACTCCAACGCAACAAACAGACCAATTCGAACCGATTACGGAACTAGAAACCCAAATACAAACTATGAACCTAAACGACAGTTTCGACCCAATGCTGAATTTCCCAGAACAGACGTTCATGTAAATACACTTTCTCATACCCTATTAACCGTAAACTCAAAAAATCTCTATTATATGAAAGACGCAACTGGTAAATTTAAAATCTTAATTGACACAGGTGCAGGCATATCAATTTTTAAACCTAAAACAGCTGAAAATTACAGACGTAGATCTCCTGAAAATGTAATCATACAGGGTATCACTGATCAAAAAATCTATATCAACGAATCTGTTCTCATCCCCTTTTCAAATGAGTCACACAAAGTTTATATCTATAATCTAGATATAGATTTCGATGGATTATTAGGCGCAGACTTTTTAGAACATTACGAATGCCAAGTAGACTTTAAAAATAAACAACTAGTCACAAATTTTAAAACCGTACCATTATTTAAAGTCACTGAAGAAACTACAGTAAATTTACCTGTACAACCAACTAGTAACTCTAACATCAAACACCAAAATCCAAATTTAGGCAATATCAAAAATTTAATTTCTATCGAACCTCGCATGGAAAAAATTTGTAAACTAAAATGTAACCTGCGAAATACCGAGGCTATACTGTTAGCCCAGGAAAACGAGAAAGTACGCTTACCAAATGCTATTGTCAAAATCGATAGCAATGGAGAATTTTTAACCTCAATTATAAACGCGAATGCAATACCAAAAACGGTAAATTTTTCTAACATAAAACTAGAGCCAGTACAAAAATTCAAATCAATTTTCAATTTAAACACTCAAAATTCTGACTCACACCTACAGACGGACAGATCCTTCGAAATTAGGAACGAATTGCGCTTGGATCATCTAAACGAAGAAGAGGCCGAAATAGTAACGCAGCTTTGTTTAGACTTTCAAGATATATTCTATTTGGAAGGAGACAATTTAACTTTTACTAACGAAATTAAGCATTCCATTGATACGAACGATTCAAAACCGGTTTTTACAAAATCATATCGCTACCCTCATATTCATAAAGAGGAAGTCAAAACACAAGTCTCTAATATGCTTGATCAAGGCATCATTAGACCTTCGATTTCTCCCTGGTCCTCTCCAGTTTGGGTTGTACCTAAAAAACTCGACGCCTCCGGTAAACAAAAATGGCGAGTTGTAGTGGACTACAGAAAACTTAACGAACTGACTATTGACGATAAATACCCGCTACCCAATATTTCCGACCTCCTCGATCAATTAGGCAAATGTTAATATTTTACCACTTTGGACTTAGCCTCCGGTTTTCACCAAATCGAGATTGATGCGAAAGATATTCAGAAAACTGCCTTCACAGTTGAAAATGGTCATTTTGAATTCGTAAGAATGCCTTTTGGACTTAAAAATGCTCCATCAACATTTCAAAGAGTGATGGATAACATTTTATTAGGTATCCAAAATGAACGATGTCTCGTCTACATGGACGATATTATTGTTTACTCCCCTACTATTCACGAGCATATTTCTCGATTAACAGAAGTTTTCAAAAGATTACAGAAAGCCAATCTCAAAATTCAACCCGACAAATGCGAGTTTCTCCGCAAAGAAGTCGCTTATTTAGGACATCTCATTACAAAAGACGGCGTAAAACCGAATCCTTCGAAAGTTGACGCTATTCTAAATTTCCCTCAACCAAAAAATCAAAAAGAAATTAAATCATTTCTAGGCTTAGCCGGATATTATAGGCGCTTTATCCCTAATTTCTCCAAGATAACCAAGCCCTTAACAAAACTACTACAAAAAGACGTACCATTTCTCTTCAACAATGATTGTATAAATTCTTTTCAAAATTTGAAACAAACATTAACGACAACTCCGATATTAATCTACCCTAACTTTGATGAACCTTTCGTTCTAACCACTGATGCGAGCGCATTTGCCGTCGGCTCAGTGCTGAGCCAGGGGCCTATTGGCAAAGATTTACCCATTGCCTATGCTTCTAGAACCTTGTGCAGTGCAGAAACTAAATATTCAACGATTGAACGCGAGCTTTTATCGATAGTATGGAGTGTAAAGCACTTTAGACCATATCTGTATGGTAGAAAGTTCAAGCTTGTCACCGACCATAGACCACTCACCTGGCTATTCTCTATAAAAGATCCAGGAAGTAGACTTGCCCGTTGGCGACTCAAATTAGAAGAGTACGACTATGAAATAATTTATAAACCCGGTAAAATCAATAAGAACGCGGACGCACTTTCCAGAATCAAAATTAATCATTTTTCCGAATGTTCCAAATTCTATTCAAAGGTTCTAGCCGCGAATGACGAAGAGTCAGACGACGACGAAAACCCAGACGATAACAACGAAATCACTAACGAACAAATTTCTCGAGAATTTGAAACTTTCACCAACCTATATAAAACAACATCTTTAATAGACTATTCAAAAATCAAAGCCTCAAACAAACAACTCTTATACCGAGAACATAAAGATATTATAACCTTCTTCCAACAAAATAACTTACAAGGCTTACATCACAAAATTATCGAGGACATATTCGAAGAAAACCCCGAATTTCATAACGATAAAATCAATATTGTATCGAGCAAAACAGTCAGACATAGGAGATATTTTATCATCCCTCTACCTTTTGATATCGAATCTGTAATTGAACATCTATTTTTGGTATTATTTAAAAATCAAGATGTCCTAGACCTCTCTAAGACATACTTTGTCGAAAATAATTTAGACCTCCCCATACTTGAAATCCTATCATTCATTTTTGCAGAAAAAGACTTAAAAGTAGTAATTTGTCAAGATATCGTCAGAACTGCCGACGAAGATGAAATTCCAATTATATTGGAGCAAAATCATTTTGGTAAAAATAATCTACATCGCGGAATAAATGAAACGATTAGAAGAATCAGAGAAAAATACACTTGGCAAGGTCTAACTAAAGACGTTGAAAATTTTATAAAAAATTGCGAAACTTGCCAAAAGACTAAAGTATGCCGGAAAAACCTTAATAACCCTCTAGTAGTCACAGAAACCCCAAGAACACCATTCGAAAGAATTAATATCGATTTATTTGAATTCCCAACTCGAAATTACGCTTTAACTATTCGCGACGAGTTAACTAAATTTACACAAGCCTATGCAGTCCCGGACAAATCCGCAAAATCCGTCGTAAATACCTTGTTGTTATACTTTCAACATTACGGCACCCCGCTAAGAATCCATTGCGATTACGGTGGCGAATTTGACAACCGTTTGCTCAAAGATCTCTGCACCCTCTACGACATAAAACTGACGTATTCAAGCGTAGGACATCCCCAATCGAACGGATCCATAGAAAGATTTCATGCTACTCTAGCTGAAATGATAAGAATTCATAAAACTGAAAATCCGAACGAACATCCTTTCACAATTTTACCATATGCAGTAATATGTTATAACAATTCAGTAAATAAAACACACGGTTTCACCCCATACGAACTTGTATTTGGACATACGTCCAACAGACCACCTGAAACTTTGTATAACCAAAAAGAGTTAATAACCAAATACGTTAGGGATTTAAACAACAGAATATCTCACTACTATAAAATAGCCCGTAGTCGAACGCAAGCTCAAAAGGAGAAAGCGAAAGTTCGCTTTGATAGAAATGTTCCCCAAAAACGACCCGAATACAAAATAGGTGACTTAGTTTACGTAAAAGAATCACAAATCAAAAACAAATTGCAAAACAAATTTAACGGTCCTTTTAAAATAAAAGAAATTTTTCAAAATTCTGCTACCTTATTAAACCTCGAAACGAAACAAGAAACCAAAGTAAATTTTGATAGAATGAAACCATATACTGAAAATTAAATTTATTTTCAGGTTTCTCCTGCTGTTCGGATCAGCACTCTGTCAATACAAAATTATCCCAATCAATAACACCGTTGGTGTATACTACCACCAAGACACGGACATCGTGGTGACAAATGACAAATGGACTCTACTAGTGCATAAAAACATTTCATCCCTCAAACTAGCTTTTGACAAAAATCAAAATATCTTAGACAGAATCCTGTACACTCTCCATAATGGTGATCATAAGTCAATTATTTTTACGAGTGAAATTAAAACAGACTTTAACCTTTTAACACAAATATCCAACTCTATAAAAATGAAATTTGACGAAATCTTTTCAGATACAAAAAGATATAAACGAGGAATACTTAACGGTATCGGTACAATATTCAAATCCATAACTGGTAACCTAGATGCTGAAGATGGCCAGTACTATACTAATTGTATAAATAAACTAAATAATGACGAACATCAATTGGAAAACTTAATCAAAAATCAAATTTCAGTTACAACTTCTGTTATTAAAAACTTCAACTCGACTATACAAAAATTACAAATTGACGAGGAAACCTTTAACAAAGATCTCGAAGAAATAGAACACACAATTCAAACAATGACTCAAGCTATCGAGGCTGCTCACATAAAATTAAAATTTTTATACATTTCCGAACAATTAATGGCAAGCTATTTGTATATCGAAGATAATTTAAACGACATTCTAAATTCAATAACATTTGCCAGACTAGGAATCATTCACACGTCAATCATAACCCCTAATCATTTGGTAACAGCATTACAAGAAATTTCACAGAGCTTACGAAGGAACAATTTGCCTCTCCCCATTAAATTATCGGCAGTTGCTAAGTATTTGGATATTATTGAATTACAAGCGTTTCAAATGGATTCTAACTTAGTATTTGTTTTAACAATACCACTTGTTGAACCCCAAAATTATAACACCTATCGCCTATATCCTATCCCGATACTTGATAACAGAACTGGTCTACATCACATTTTATCTATTTCACAAAAATATATCGCGAGAGATGATGATTCTTTGATGTACATACCTATACAAAATTTGAAAGAATGCAAACCACTTTATTTTGGAACCAAACTATGTTCGAACCTGTTTGCCTATCCTATCGACCAAAATGCCATATGTGAAGCCAGAATACTAAAACCATTGCCAAAACTTCCAGAGAACTGTCAAACTTCCTTCATTATTAGTCAGGGATACAACGTCCAAGAACTTGAAGACAACACATGGCTAGTAATTAATTCCGAACCACTTCACATTACCATCAACTGTCCAAAGAGAGAATCCACAACAGAGTTAATCAACAAAAATTCCATCATCAAACTACAACCAGGATGTTACGCCTATGCAGGCATTACTAGAATACAAGCCAGTGCCAAAGACTTTTCCGAAATTAAGGACAATTCACATCCTATCTAAATTCCTTTTGAATGCTGTAATCACATGCCCGACAAAATCGAAATTCCAAAATTAAAACCTCTCAAATTAAACAATCTCGACGTAGAAGACCTAGATATTGCTAAAAACAAATTGGACCAATATTCCAAAGACTTGGATGACCTCATAAATGAACCTTTTGTGACCAAACACATATCTTGGTTCACATATTTCATAATCACTCTCATCATCCTATTAGTTCTACTTTACATAACTTGTAAATGCAGAAGAAGAAGATGTGGAGCATTGCGAATCCAACCCTCAACGGATAACCCTCCTTCACCTCCTTCAGAGCGAAGCAGAGTATTTACCAAATTTCCTAGACTGATCCCTCCAAGAAAGCGACCCGGTATTAGACCTCAAGAAGAAGAGGACATCGAGTTAACATAGACTTTCATGTGGAGTTTTACCCTTGTCTATTAATTTAGACTATTGTATTTTATCCTTATTACGTTATGTAATGTTTTATTATCGCTTACCAATTTTAACTTTTACATTATTTTATTATTTTGCTTTGTATTCATTCAACATTGTTTCAATTTATTTTTGCATTATATTCATTTAACATTTTAACAATTTTCAAAAGTTGCTGCATAACATCAACTTTTTTATTAAGGGGGAAGTTGTTATATAATATTACACGCTATCTTATTGCGACTTAGCCATAATAAACCTTCACAGGTATATCGTATTTCACGATAACAGCTTCTCTTATTAATTGCTTATCTTCAAGATATCATATTACACCTTTGTTTCTCATAACTTGTGCAGACTGCAGAACTGCAATTCCTTTGTTATATATTTTGCTTACTCAGGTTCTGTATGTTATAAATATGACTAAACACGCTTTGTTGAATCAGTTATTAAACTCAGTTAGAATGCAACACTTCTAATTTATTATTATATTCCTTCTCCTAGAGCCAACGTTGGCTCCATGTAACTAAATAAAAGTTTTTAAAAAGTCATTCATGTGAACCGTGATCTAACATATATAATAGAAGCTAAGATCTCAAAAGATTTGTTGACATTAGCCACCCTCCATCCACCCCCACCCATTATTGGAGGGGGTAAAAAAAAGTAAATTGTGATTTAGCGTGTGTAAAAGAAACAAAGGCCTCATTTTTTTAACTTCCTCCCCCACCATCACCCCTACTCCCACTACCGATGAGGCATAACGTTTTATGGGTTTTTGGGGTAGACGATTTCAAATATTATATTATAAGTTCCATAAACCAATTTTTCTTATTGTGAGATTTGGATGAAAATCTGGATGTGGAAGACACATACTGTGTTTTTCCGTGGAGCAGCCGAGATGGTAAGCGAGGAAATAATAATTAAAAATTGAATAGCAAAGCAATTAATATCATGCTTAAGTTACATCATTTGTGTTTCTCTCATAACAATTCCTAAGAATAAAAAAGTTTCAAAATTAAATTCTGCATAACCTAAAATAAAACTAGGTATTGCAAATAATTCTCATTTACTCCAGATTCTAACGAGTTGTTTGTAACTCCAATAGCGAATGAAACAAAGAACCATTACCATACCTGTCTATTATAATAAATCAACTTAGTATAAATATTGACTTGAACAAAGTTTATTTTCGCTTGCAAATTCGGAAAAATCATCGCCCTGTTTAAAATATCCAGACCTGACCAATTAAAAAACAGCCGGTGACCTTACCCAACAAATTTGTTTAAATTTATTTCCATATGCCCCAGTAATTGGCTAAACAATTCAATTTATGCAGACACGTGAATGCTTTCATTGACAATTAATTATCCGTTGTGTTATAAGTGACACTCTGCATATTTTTGTGTGGCATAGTAACAAAAATTAACCAGTGAGTAGACAGTATTACTGTTTGTGTCAAGTGCATGATATAATAGTCTCAAGTAGTTTAAAGCTGCATGCTCGAGGAAATTCGTATAGTGATTGCTTAAAAATAGACGAACTAGCTAGCATCAGATATAAACTCTAGTAGTTTAATAAATGTGTTTCTAGTAGTTTCTTATTAAGATGGTCTCGGAAATGTATTTGGTTTAGTTTAGTGTGTTTGAACTTGGCGGTGCAAGGGAAAAAGTAAGTCGTTCTATTTTCAATATACAGTATTTTTTACATAAGATCCAAATTTAAAAAACTGTCAGTCAGTTTTGCCATAATTGAATGAGTAGATAGTATAGTTCAGGTAAAATAGATGATAAATCGCCTCAACAAGAAGTAGCAAGGGTAGTTTTCCGACAAGTCTATATGAGATATACGTAGGCTGATACCAAAAAAAAAATTTGGAGCCTTTGGTTTTTGTACAGATACTAAATCACAATTTTTGTACCTTCTTTAGTAATGGGATGGGGGTGGTAATGGAGGTAATAGTGGGGGTGGCTAATGACAAAAAAAGTTTGGGACCTTGGCTTCTCGTACATACAGTACATTCCAATTTTACTGACTCTTACTTCATACTAGATAGGACGGACTCAAGACAGAACATGGAGTCGGAGCTGGAATTTACGGGATAAGGTCGAAAACGAAAATCCCGATAAGTCTAGGAATACATGCCACAATATTTCAGGCTGAAGTGGCCGCTACACAGTGGTGTGCAAAAGAAATAATGAAGCAAGGAACTGTAAACCAGTCAATTGCCATTTTTTCCGAGAGCTAAGCAGCGCTAAAGGCACTCGATTCCATGCAGGTCGATTCAAGACTTGTATGGGATTGTATAAATGCCCTTAGAGACCTAGGAAGTCAGAACAAAGTGACTGTGGCATGGGCACCAGAACACACCCCCCCCCCCCCCCTCAGGGGAAATCAAAAGACTGATGAACTGGCCCGGGAAGGCGCATCTAAGGCCCTAGTAGGACCCGCATACGAACATCCATAAATGAATAGGTACAAAATAAATCTCTAGAGTGGTGGAAGAATTTTCCACAACAGAGACAGGCATTAAAGAACGATCGGCCAAATTCACGGAAGACCTACTACGCCAAAATAGAAAGGCCATTAGGATATAATGGTAGGTCTTCTAACAGGACATTGTAGGCTTAATAAACATATGAGTCTAATGAGCCTGACAGAGGATGCAAAATGCAAATTCTGTTAAGAGGAAGAGGGCACCTCAGTACATGTGCTATGCCATTGCGAAGGCCTAGCAGACTGAGGTTCCAACTACTTGGTGAAGAGAAACTATGGGCAGATAGTTATACCAAGGAGCCCTTATCAAGGCTATAGAATCTGATACAAAAGACAAAGCTGGATAAGGAGCTCTAAGTAAAATTAGACAATAGATCCACAGGAGTCGTGGTGGTCAAGGTCAATGAGCCAGCTCCTTTTTCAAATCTGATCTAATACTAGGTAGTGAATGAAGACCTATAAAAAAAATTTTACCAAACCAAATCTTCAATTCTTTGATCGATCACAGGTCAACATTTGATCTAAGAACAATCACCAGACTTTACCAGAGTATACATAGGTTTTTTGGGTCGCTGATTCCGAATCCGAGGTTGGTTAAGCTTCATCACGTCAGGTTCTTGGTCATTTGAAGGTCAAACTGAGAAAAAGTGTTGTAAAAAATTTGAAAAAAATTATGTTTATGTTTCTGAGGTCGCTGAATTCAAATCCGCTGTTATTTTTACCCTTCAACAACATCAGAACATCTAGAGATCAGTTCAAGGCATTTTGAGATCATTTTGAAGTCAAATTGAGAAAAAGCGACTAAAAAATCTGGAAAAATGCTTACATGGGTTTTTTAGGTCGCTGACCTCGAATCCGTGGTTGGCTGGACTCTATCACATCGGATTCAAGGTCATTTGAAGGTCAAACAGAAAAAGTTGTGTAAAAAATTTGAAAAAATTTATGTTTATATTTTTGGGATCACTGAGTTCAATTTTGTCGTTATTTCATCTCAAAGTTTCTCTAAGGCCATATCATGATCAAATTAAAATAAGAATGTTGAAAATCAAGAAACTGAAAAATTTTAGGTATAGGTTTATTTTATCACTGAGTATAAATCTATATTAAGCCATCTGTCATCAACCTATTGAGATTTCTGTCAGTTATGTTGTCTACTCCGTAAGCTTTTCAATCTATCTAGCTTCTTGTCTGTCTCTATATTCCTAGCCGCTAGTATACCCATCTGTCTTTCGTATGATTTTCATAACTGTCTATCCAACCATTCGTCTATTTGCATGTTTGCATGTCTAGTTAAAAAAAAAAAATTAGGTGCAACATTTATAAATTCTTGTCTGTAAAAGCCTACATTATACGACCTTGAAACAAAACAGATTGAGCTTCAAGCAATAGAAGCAATGACAGCAAGTTTTGCCTCCTGGCCAGGACTCAATTTCCATAAGAAAGGTGCGGGGTCTTTTTTAATCATCATTTTTAATTTGACCTCATATGACCGTGAAATGAGTTTGAAATAACCTCTAGGGTATCCTTCAATGTCAAAATGACAACTGATTCGAACTGAGCGACCCCAAAAACATACAAAAACTTTTTCTCGGTTTGACCTTCAAATGACCTTGAATCCGATGTGATAGAGTCTAGCCAACCGCGGATTCGAGGTCAGCGATCCAAAATACCCATGTAGGCATTTTTCCAGATTTTTTAGCCGCTTTTTCTCAATTTGACCTCAAAATTATCTCAAAACGCCTTGAAATGACCTCTAGATTTCTTGAAGGGTAAAAATAACAGCGGATTTAAATTCAGCGACCTCAGAAACATAAACATACATTTTTTCAAATTTTTTACACCATTTTTTCTCAGTTTGACCTTCAAATGATCTTGAATCCGATCTTATAGAGTCCAGCCAACCCATGTAAGCATTTTTCCAGATTTTTTAGTCACTTTTTCTCAATTTGACTTCAAAATGATCTCAAAATGCCTTGAAATGACTTCTAGATGTTCTGATGTTCTTGAAGGATAAAAATAACAACGGATTTGAATTCAGCGACCTCAGAAACATAAACATAAATTTTTTCAAATTTTTATATGTACACTCTGGTAAAGTCTGGTGATTGTTCTTAGATCAAATGTTGACCTGTGTAGTTTTTTAAACTGTTAATTTTTTGCTCTAATTTTCCTTGAGTAATGAATATTAAATACAAAATGTACAAAATCCTACTTAGTAATATAGTACTGGCAGCAGACATAGTCCCCTTGAACTTGTTCTGGCTTATATCGATTGTGGAGAATATTTCAGTCCTAATACTAAAAATGAAATATGCATTAACATTTGTTTTCACATGCACGGAGTGCATGCCTCGGAAAATTTAAATTAGAAAACTACGACGCTGACGTCGCCGGCGAGAAAAATACATAATGCAAATAGGTTAAGCGTGCATATTTTCATAACCAAGTTCAACTGCATCTAATTCACGTTATTGCTGATAATGCTAATAAATCATATCATAGACGTATCACTTCGTTAACGCCTGTCATGAATAATTAATGAATTACATAAACCCATAATAATTGTAAGTACAGATGTTTTTATTTCTTGACTGTTGGTATTAAACTAACCTTATATGTGTCCGGGATTTTTCCGTCAGCTTAAATGAAAATTATTATATTTTTTAACCTTTCGGTTTATTGACATCGCCAGAGAACTACATTTACCAAAAACAAAGATTTTTTTGTGCTTTTATAACATTGAATATGTACTTCTTGCAGTTATTATTATTATAAAAAATTGTCTACCGCTGTTAAAGAAACTTCACTTTTTTCATCATTTTTCGTGCTTAAATAGTTATTTGTTTAACTAAGCAGCAAAATAGTAGAGAGATTAGCTACCCACTCACCAGCGTTCTTTCCTGTCATTCTTTCCTTCGACGTTTGGTCAGTTTTTACTGCAGGACAGTCCTCTGGCTTTTCAAAAGAATTATAATCCCTTCAGAGTCCACTAACACAAAGTACCTTTTCCTGCAGTTTTCTCATGTTCAACGAAATTTGCTGGAATGCGTGTCAGTTAGTGTCCAAAATTTGTCCCTTCGCCTAGGATTATCCTGTCAGATGAGCATTTTACTTTGGAACGTAAAGATTTATCTTTCCTTTCAAATCTTAGTGTACGTCCACTACTAAAGTGATGTGCTGTTATATATATAATAATTGTTATAAGGCGATGAAGTCAAATTTTTTCCAAATATTAACTATCGCCGAATAGCCGCGATTTTTTAAATTTCTGTTATTGCAAATCCCTTTATTTTTAATTTGCCAAAAGACGATGCGTGTCTATAAATTGTTTTAGAACGCCTTTAGGAACATTTATTAAATCAAATTTTTCATTTTTATCATCTTCCATATGGACTGTAGACTGTGTCTGTGTGTCGTTATCACTGTTATCATCCATCGCAGAAGACAAAATTAAAATAAAAAGGTAACCTATACCTACACGTTTACTACAAAACTAATTGGAAAGAGCGCATGTATAACAAATATGATAATAAACCTGTAAGGAAAGGCCTCGAACATTAACTAAGAGTTTATCGTGTCTGTCAGGAACGTAGGGATATCCTCGAAAGAATACATGATGTAATGGCCCGTGGTGTCATATTCCACTAACGTGCATTCTTTCCTTCGGGATTCGACTTTCCGGCAAGAATGAACGCTGGTGAGTGGGTAGCTATTGATTGCCACGGCTAGTATAAGGGGTCTACAGACGATCCAACCAACCAACCACTGTTCTTTCAAAAATAATGGATAATACAATGAAATTTTGAAGAAATATAGCTCTTATAAAAGTACAATCACCACTCAAAATTTCAAATCAAAATGATTATTGTTGCTAAAACTTTGCATTCTTGTAAAATTCTGCCATCAAAACCAAGGAATGTGTACGATGGCTCAAATTGTAGCTTTTTATAAATACCTGAAGATCACAGAGAGATTTTTTTTTCAAATTTAAACCCGTTTTATTGCAATTATTTTCAAAATTGTAGTTATAAACAAATTCAAATTCCTCTCTGGTTTTTTTATAAAATCAAAAACGGTAAAGGAAAAGGGAGTAATGAAAGTAGATTAAAAAAGAGCCAACTTAAAAAAATGTAATGCTCTACTTGCATTTGGAGCTGAGATACGTTACTTTTTACGTTTAGGTCACTTATAAATAAACAAATCGATATTTCTTATTGAAATTTGGACTCCAATGTCTCTTATTTTGTCTCTGCTCCTTAAAAATAATTGTTAAAAACAATTGTTAAAAGATACTGTATAGAGGCCCGAAAGTGGGGTCTTTAACGATTTTGTTAGAGATTCGAAAATCACCAAATGTGTCTAAATGTTATATTGTGTTTTTACAATCCGCACTTTAGTCGCTAGATAACCCAGTGGGTAAGGCGACTAGCACTTTTTATTCAGAATGCAGACGTCTTGGGTTCAAATTTTGCTCGCGAAATATATTTTTTTATTGTATCAGTAATATTAAAAGTTTTACAAAGCTGTATACATGAACATAAAGGTAGTTGTTTAAATTAGGTTGGTTTACCATTTTCGTGAGAAAAATTAAAAAAGTTATACAAAAATTAAAACTGCGCATTATGTTCTCAAAGCCGCTTTATTCGATGTTATTTTGACAATTGTAGCTTTGGATTATCTTCAAATATCAGAAACAAAATAATAAGCATTGGAGAATAACCAGCCCAAGAAATGTCGATTTGTTTATTTATAAGTGACCTAAACGTATAAACTAACGTATCTCAGCTCCAAATGAAAGTAGAGCATTATTTTTTTGTATTCAAAAGTTGTTTTTTTTAATGTACTTTCATTACTCGTTTATGGTTTTTGATTTTATAAAAAAAAACAGAGAGTTGCTTGAATTTGTTTATAACTAAAATTTCGAAAACTAAACAACTGCAATACAACGGGTTTAAATTTTGAAAAAAAAAAGTTTTTCTCCATTGTCTTAAAGTTCTTATAAAATGCTGCAATTTGAGCCATCGCACACATTTCTTGGTCTTGATGGCAAGATTTCACAAGGGTGCAAAGTTTTAGCAACAACACACATATTTGAGCCGTTTTAGTAATCATTTTGATTTGAAATTTTAAGTGGTGATTGTACTTTACAAGAGCTATATTTTTCCAAAATTTCATTGAATATTATCCATCATTTTTGAAAGAATAGTGATTTGTTTAAAAACGCATAATTTTGCAATGTTCAATTTTTTTTTAATAATTATAACAATTGGAATGAATTATAGTTTATGTACTTTTATTGTACAGCTCAAAACGAACATTTTCCTTCTTTTTATTGTTTTCCATAGTACTTGTAATAGATTTCGAGATATTCAAAGAAAACCGATGGAAAACATGATCTAAAAAATTAAATTGTTTAAATAAACAATACGCCGACCTCGTAGAAACTGCAAAACTAAGCTGCGAATTTAAATTGACCCCCTGAACACGTTTATCTAGAAAAACTGCCCTGACCAGACAATTCTCATTAAAATCCTGATTTGACTCCACTAGTAATACAGCCAAGGCAGTCATCAATCTATTTTGCTACTGAGATGAACATATAATGTTTTCGCCGATTGTTTAAATATATTTTAAAATATTTAAATTATTATAATTGCCATAATCTCTTTATTTTTGTTGTGATAAATTGAATAAAATTCATTAAAAATCGCAAATGTATAGGTGTTTGAGAAAGGCGTTACTGCATTGTGTCGTGAAATAGAATATTTACACTTCTCCCTTTGTGTTTTTGCTTCTAGAGTTTTCTTCTTCTTCTGTTTCCCCTGATTTTGATTCCGGGACAGCCAGTACTTCATTGCGTACTTTTCTGTCCTTTTTGTAATCGTTTTCCCTCTTATTGTGCAGTGTTTTCGTGAAGACAGGCTTTGTATGTTTGAAGTTTTTTTTAATGAATGATGGTATGAAATATTACGGTTTATTTATTTCTTATTTTGTGAACTTGGTGGAAAGATGTGTTCACCTATACTACGCATATTGAATATTTATAAAACATATGCCTTGTTTTGTAGTTGCATTAGTTGATTTTTCTTGTTTATGTATTGTGAATTTTATTTACATACAGATGTTCTTAATTTCCAAGTGCAGTTACTATCTGTCTTGATTTAACTTCTTTTGTATTTACAATTTCTGTTTGCATTTACCAAGTCTGTCAGAAACCTCCTACCCTGTAGTTGGGTCTGGTATCGATTGGGCAGTGTATGAAATAAATAAATAAGTAATAATATTACCCATTTATAGTTAACTTATTAAACTGAAATATATTTCATTTAAATTATTTATATCAGTGCGGTTGATTATTACGTTGTTATGTCTTTTAATTTTTTTTTTTTTTTTTAGATAATGTAAGTAAATATTATGATTGATATTAAAAGCAAAAATACAACCTTGATCTTAACCTAAAACTGAACACTTTCATGTTTATTTTTTTCTATTTTCTGATCAGTAAACTATGATTTTTTTTGGCTCAGTATACAAAATGGGTATCTATATTTATAAATGACATAATAAAAACCACATATGAATTTGTTGTGATCGGGCAATAAAATAAATTAAACACAGAATTAAAGTTGTTAAGAGTCACCTTAATTTAAAAATAATTGCTTTAAACATTTATTATTGGAAAATCAAATTCAATGCCCATAAAAAAAAACCGTGTAAATTATCATTAAATATTATTTTTCCACGTGGGTAAGATATGTCAAACATGTTATATGATGATTTTTTTGTTTTTACTCAATCATTAACTTTTTTAAACAGTAAATTGTGAGCTGCTTATTTTTATCTCGTGTCAGATGAGTAATATACATAGCTGACGAAAATGTTTGTTCTCGATAGCTCTATTACTTTAGTGATAAATTTTATAGTAAACAAATTTCATAAATGTTACAAATATTATAAAAAAAAGTATTATAAAAGTGTTTAAATATAATATTAAGTGGATGTCCTTACATGTTTTTTTTTAAATCGTCCTCATATAAGCGAGTCACTGAATAGTTGAAATAGAATCAGAGAATCTTGAAATTTCCGTGTACCAAATTTCTTGTAAATCTGCAAAAATTTGCATTATGCCAGCCATATTGACTTTTTAACTTTTGGCATCAGATTCGATATCTAAATCTAAATCCCAATTCTAATGCAATTCCTGAGAAATTTGTGCTTGAGAATCCGGCTCACTGTACGCTGGTCGTAGCTTGACGAAAAGAGACCACCGCTGAACAATAATGCATGTAGTTTGTAAATAACAGTTTTTGTAGAGTATAATTTGTTTTACATTCAGTAGGTTGAGCTTGAGAAGATACATATTTTGTTATTGTTGTATTGACATGAGCAGAGAATTGCAATGGTGACGTAACAAAAGATAGAGAAGCCTAAGATGGACGAAGACCGAGCTGAATAAAAATGCTGAATAAAAAAAATTGGATCATTGGGGGCTAAGAGATAAATGTCAATGCCAATCTTGAAGCCGAAAAAGAACGCGAAACTCGCCGGCAGTTATCGACCAATCTCGTTACTGTCGACGATCTCCAAGTTGGTGGAGAAGGTCATCCTGATCAGATTAGACTCTGCTCAGAGTGAACTTCACATCGACGACGAGTGCCAGTTTGGCTTCAGGCGGGACAGGGGCACTGTGCAGCAGGTCGCCAGGGTGCAATGCAACCTTGGGAAGAGCACCGTCGTGGTGCTTCTCGATATTGAGAAAGCCTTCGATACCGTATGGATCCCGGGGCTGCTTCACAAACTAAACGCGCTGGACTTGCCCATGCACATAACGAAACTTATTTACTCTTTACTGACGATCCCTACAGGTCAGGGTGCATAACAAACTATCAACTCGGCTGGACATTCGCGTGGGCGTCCCCCAGGGGTCGTGCCTGTCGCCAAAGTTGTACAACGTCTTCGACTTCCCGGAGTTCCCGAATACGAACCTTGCCAAGTACGCCGACGACACGGCCATGTATGCGGATTCGCACAACGCACAAGCAGCCAATATGCTGCTGTATTACGACAAGTGGAAGATTTGGATCAACGCCGAGAAGTCCAAGTCGATTATCTTCACGCGTTGGTTCACAGAGAACCGAATAGAAGACCAATCTCGATCTGGAGTCAAGAAATTCCAATCAAACTTTGCGTGAAGTATCTGGAGGTTAACTTGGGCAAACGACTGACGTTCAACACTCTCAATAACGGTACGTAAGATCTACCATGTCCAGGAGTCCGTACCCGCTCGTGGCCAGGGGTAGCGGAGTCTCCACGAAATTGAGACGGGTGGTAGCCCTGTGCATTCCACTGTACTTGTATCTAGGTTCAATGTGTTTTACATGTTTACACATTTTTCCTTTGATCTAACGAAATAATAAATCACACCACATTATCGGTCAGTAAAACTACTTTCTTCTCATTTCACATTTAATCGGCTGTTGTACTGCTGTAGACAAACATATCTGCCTTACTAGAAAGAGATAAAGCTATTTTCGCCACAGACTGCATGATTTTGATAAAACACTCATATCAGTCAAACATAAAAATAGATAAATACAGTTGCAGAGTAAAAATTAAGTAGTGGCTTTTTTGCTTTCGCGAGCTAAGGTTAAAATTTTTGACTGTAGTTTTAAAGTGCGCTGGAAAATGTTACTCGACAAGTAAATATCTTATACTTTTAATATCCTAACAATATTATCACATCATATATTATAAGATTATAGGTATGTTTAATGTAAGTTTAAATCTGTTTGTTTTTCTAGTAAAGCTTCAATTAGGTAGTATATAACGGAGACGCTTATAATGTTAATAAAGAGACTAATTTAAAGCCTCACTTTTGTTCGGTTTTAAAAATAATTGACTTTAAATAAATATTTTATTCCAATATGTTTTGTGCTATTCTTTTGTTAATGGTATTAAATTCCACAAGACAATCTTTTCTCTAATATGATATATCGGTATAATCTGCAGGGCTGATGACAGGGGGATAGGCAGGCCGTAGCTCCGGGGCCCGGCACCAATACATTTTTGTATTGATAAATCTATTGATTATAAATAAATAATATAATATTTTAAATTTAATATTATATGTATTGAAAATTAGTATTTTTGATTTGTCCCAGCCGAGGGGGCCCGCCAATTTGATTTTCCCCCTGGGCCCGTACCGACTGTTCACGGGCCTGATAATCAGTATTTGTAGTAAATTTTATGTAGAATATTATCAATAAGTATATAGGTAACATTTTCTGAAAGACCAACTATTTTGGAGAAAGGAGTAGCCTTTAAAGGTGAAACCCACACTTGCGCCTTTCTCTCTCGTTTCTTAAAAGCCCTCTGGCGCGTATAATCCCCAAAGGGCAAAAGATTATAATTTTTTTCCGATATGCCACCATGATAGTGGAAGTAGCTGATGCCACAACAAATTTTCAGACTTTTGGTTCTTATACACACCTTAAATCGTAATTTTATTTTATTACCCACCGTTTAATAATGGTGGGGGGTGATAGTTGGGGTGACTGATGCCAAAAGAGACCTTGACTTCTCCTACGTACACTAAATCCCAATTTTATAGACCCTTTCTTGCTTGATTTACCTATTTACCCCCATTTACCTCCCAACCCTTCAACGGAATAAGATCAGGATGATCTTGTTATAGTACATAGTTACACCAATCAAGTCAATATCATAAACCGTTCCAAAGAAATCATGACCCACAAAAGAAAGTTACAGACAGAAACTTTTTTGCTTAGACTTAAAATCTGGACATTTCATGACATTCCAATAGTCCAATCAATGAATGCCCAAGAGGGGATTGTAGAGGACATGGAGGGGGGGGGGGGGGGGGGGAGAGAATTGTTCTATGATATAAAAAAAGACTTCCATAAATTTCAGATTTTTAAATAATGTTTAGGGGTCGCTACCAAGTCTTGAATTTTCAAGATAATCGAGAATTTTTTCAAAATTTTTATCAAAATAAATCAAATGAACATCAAAATGACATTGATCATAAACTAAATCAATAAAATAGGATGGTACATTGTCCCCCACATTCATCTCAACTCAACTGTATCTTATTAACAACTTTTTTATTTATATTGTTTTATATGTATACAGGGTGTTTCAGCTAAAAGTCCCCGGGTCATTATCTCGTAAAATAATAAAGATACTTAAAAGTTGTAAATCTCGGATAATTGACACCAAAAAAGGTCTTAAATAACTGCAGTTAGAATTGTTCCTTCGCAGTGCACAGAGATGGCGCTGCGGTGAGAAATTATTTTTCGATGGCTGGAACCTTGAAACACGATTCATACGATTAATGAATAAATTGTGAATAATTTTGACTATGTAACAAATTTTGTAAATACCAGCCGTTTTGAAGCTACATGAATTCTTTCTTAATTTTTTTTTCTCTAAATTTTGAAAACTTCTGTAACTTTTCTGTTTATCATTTTAGAACACCAATTATTTGGAACTTTTATCTTATTATATTCCATACTTCTTATATTATTACATATTTTGAAAATTTTTATAATTGTCAGAATTTTTCAAATGCAACTAATTTTTAATTATTTTATTTTTATTGATTTTATTTTTTTATTATTTTATTTACCGCATATTTTGGTATCACATGCCTTGGTAGCAGGCGAATATTTTTCTGGTCATAAGTAGATCCTAATTTGTTCGATTATTGAGTAAAATTTGATTCAAATCGGAAACAAAATAAAAACCGCTGCCCAAGGAATCACTACTTCCACATCCAGATTATCTATCCAAGTCACTCACAACGAAAAAACTGTGTATGTGGAAAAAATTGTTTATGGAAATTTAATAATATAATATTTGAAATCCTCTACCCCAAAAACCCATAAAACGATACCCCACATCGGTAGTGGGGGGTGGTGATAGGGGGGTGGTAGTGGGTAGTGGGGGTGGATGAAGTAAAAAAATATTTTGAGGTTTCTGGTTCTTGTACATACACTAAATCACATTTTTTTTATCCCCTTTAATAAGGGGGGGGGGTAATGGGGGTGGCTAATGCCAAAAATTTTTTTGAGACCTTAGCTTCTCTTGTATATACTAAATACCAATTTTATGGACCCCCACCTGCTTGATTTACCCATTTACCCCAAATTTACCCCAATTTACCCCCCTTCGTCGGAACAACATGAAAATATAATCTAGTTCCAGATCTCGTTAAAGTACATACGTGTACCAAATTTCAAGTCAATATCTTAAACGGTTCCAGAGTAAACGTGCGCACAAAAAAAAGTTACAGGCAGACAGACCGACAGACAGACCGACAGACAGAAAATTTTTTTTTCGCTCAAACTTAAAATCTCGACATTTTCTGACATTTTATGCCTATTTGAACAATAAAAATTTTTAAAAAATTTTTTGTCGTTACTATACTTCCACTGGATGTGGAAGTAAAAGTTATAAGGGTGTCTTCATTTTAAGTGAGTCACACTGTATATTTAAGGAAATGTATAGATTTCGACAAAATATTGCGTTAGTAAATACGTCGAGTATTGTAAAATAAAGATTGTTTTGTGACTGTGATTTATAAGGAGACCATGGTAAACCGTTTTGATAGAAAAATTTCAGATACCTGAGTAATTTATTTATTAATTATCGATTTTCGCTGGCGAATACTTCTGAAACTATAACACATAGGAAGAAAATATAGACATTCTTGTAAAAAAAATAATTATGTTTAATTATGCATAGAATAATTTTTCCCGTACGACTCATCTTTTCCGATTTGTAAGTGAAGAATCGAAAAAAAAGGACCTTTCCACCCCCCCCCCCCCTCCTCCCCTGAAGCGGTAGAGCTAGAGGCGGGGACTTTTAGTACCTCCTAACTACCCTCAACACATTCCTGAAGAGGAAAATTCTCTCCTCTATGTCCTCTACTACTCCTTCATTTACTGGACTATAAGCCTTTTTGAACAATAGAATTTCATTTTTTTTAACGTTGGTATTACTACCGTTACGTGGATGTGGAAGTAATATAGTAAAGTGAAATTTAAAGCAATGTACGTCATTACTTTGAAATTATTATTCATATTATTTTGTTATTTATTGGTATATCACAATTACTATTATGATTTGTAATTATACGTTGTGTCAGCAAGGTTAAGTGGCAGAGTAGTTTTTAGCTAAACCTCGCACCTTGTATAAGACTTCTTTTTTTTTCATAATAAAAGTAATATCTTTTTATGATTAAGTGTATAACAATAGTAATATTCCTCCTCCAAGTCCTTGCGGCTGAGAATTTACCAGATCAAGGGTAGCGTATTAAAACACTCAAACATCTAAAAACAACGCACACAAAACCTACAACAATTCTAATTATTTATAGTATGTGACAAAATAATTACAATTTAAAAATAATTTAGGCCCACTCCAGTATAATTCGGGTTTTGAATTTGTTCACCATGCCAGACGCGTTGACGCCAATATTTAACGTGCAAGCGGGTCGGATATTTTCAAAATTATGTCAATTTGCCAACGAATTTGTAGGCAAGCCAAAAAAAAATAGTCGATAGATCAGCAGTCGAACGCCGTCTTTTTTAATGACAAGAAAAAATCTGGTGCAGAATAATTCTTATAAGAGTACTTTTAAAAGTAGACATCCGCAAGCAAATTACTAACATCTGAATAGACGGTTTTATTGTTTAGTATTTTAATCAGATTGTAAAGCACTCAAAGCGCTTCAGATACAAAAGTCTCATAGTAACCATTTAAAACAATTTATGTATAGATGTATAGATGAGACGTTGTAAAAATCAATCAAATTGGATTCCACAGATTTTGGCATGGATAGAATATTCAGATGAAAGGTCGTATATCAAATAAAATCCATTTTGCTTTACAGTTCAAACAGTGACCGCAAAAATCACCTGTTTCGTGGCCCTTGAAATCGGACTTTAGTCCTTTAGGATTTTAGTCCTAAATAATATTTCATGGTAAGACATTGATCCCTTTTAAGATTCAAGTTGAGCCTACTTTTAGTTACTGAGTTATGAGATCTTAAAGTTGTTGTTGCATACCATCAGCCTTCTGGACTGGTGCCAGAAATAACACAAGCTCACAATAAAACTAGTCTGCGCGAAAGAGCTGACTAGGCTAATCTAATCAGCAACCTCAAAAACATAAGAACTCATATAACTTGTTCTGGGTATGCCAGTTATTAAATCATCAGATCTACGTATAGCACATATTAATTTGCAGACTCGGTAGAGAAACCATAGTAACTTAACTTTGAAATCAAAACTTCCATTTATAAAGTTTATAATCTAATTAAACTAAAACCACAGCGTTTCATTCAAAATGATCACACCTGAGCGATCCAAATCAGGTTGAAATCGGTTAATTAAGAATTGAGTTATGAAGGGGTGGGGTATTAAAAAATAGAACACGCTGTATATCAGTCCACATTGTAAGACTTGTTAAAATATATATCACCGAAGTGTATGTAAATGTTTATGCCCGTATTAATATTTTACGCTCCAATAAAACATAACTTGCTAAAGTTCTAAAGAAATTTAATTGACTTTTAATGTACCGCGGATATTTTTGGTAAAAAGAATCACATATAAAAACTCATAAAGTTTTTAGTATCATATACAAACTACCAGCTATGCTATAACCAATGATGACGAATGCGAAGAGTAGAGTTATGTTATCCGATGAAATAACTATTTATTATGTGGAACAGTAATTGATCAAACAATACCTTTGAAGATTTTCTTTGTTATTTAGCTTATATATTTTGTTGCCGCAGTTATTATGAGATTTAGTAAGTGTTACGTAACACAGTAATTATCTTTTATAAATAAGTTATCTCTTGTAATCAGGATTTTATCTCGAATAGGTTAGAACCGATATTAACAGGCTAGAATCGCATATATATTTATTTGTAACATTAATCATGAAAGTGGATGTGTTAAAATATACTACTGCTATTACTGCAACAACTAATGAGTATGCTTGTTTTGTACATGTAGGATCTGTTAGAAAAGACCAGTGCTCACCTTGAAGGAAGTCAATTCCAGAGTAGATCCCGTAGTTCCTCCTGCTTTAAAAATTGCCTGTATCTTGCACTCCTAGTGGTGAGCAATTGCATTGAATATAGTGATGGTTTCGTCTTTCGCTCCATACATCCTTCAACTTCATCGTATGTAGGTCCTTGTTTACAGGACGGTATCCTGTCATCAGGCCTACCATTCGACTCTGTCAAGCCCAAGCAACCACACTTTACAGTAGAGTCAGTGAAGGTCTCTTTACATGAAGCCTATAGATTGTCTCAGCCCAATAGTCACTGAACTGTGCCATATCCCAGTCTGGTAGCTGTGACTTAATTAGACTTCTTGGCAATCCGAAGGCCGACTCAGGGCCACGGAAAGTGTTCTTGCTCCTTCTTCCGCCAAACGGTTCGCTTCTTCATGACTGTGTCCAGGCGTCCATATAGGTTTGACTGAATATTCAAGATATTCCAACAGTTCGGCACCCTTCTTAGAGGTCACTTTGTTTGATGCAAAAGCCCTTAAAGTCACCTGGCTGCTGGTGCATAAAAAAATGTGTTTGTCTACGAAACCCCTTCTAAAATTTTTCCTTGCGCGCAGTAAAATGGCATATACCTCTATTTGGAACACTTTGCAAAGTAGCATCGATATACGAGCCCTTGGTTTGCATTCGTGTACACCAATACCGGTTCTCTCCTGAGTCTTCAACCCATCTGTGTACCATTCCAGACCTCCTACACCCTGAAGATGTTTTTCATCGCGTTCCCAGTCATCTCGATTATCCCTAATTGACTGTATATAGAATAGTGAACCTTTACACGGAGAGACACTGGTCATCTGACTGAGTGATGACCTGGTCCCTTATCTGTAGAGTTAGAACCTTTGTGTATCTCAGCCCATCATATTCCACATTCCGTTCTTGAACGTTCTGCTTTCCTGACTTTCAGTTGCACTTCAGCGTGCGAGGGCGTGAGTCCAACAATGGCTTCCATTGCATTCGTTGGAGTGGTCCTGATTGTTGTCATCCCTAGTCAGTCCAGCCTTTGAACTTGATATACGCGAGCTCTGAGTGTGGAACGCTCTTAGGAGCGCCACCACATTAGTCCCGCGTCTGTTATAAAGGATTTTACCATAACAGTATAAGTCCAGAAGGTAAGTAATCTTCGGACTTATTCCCCACGTAAGACCGAAGATGCGTTTGCACGTCCTTAGAGATGCACAAGCTTTCCACTTTTGAATTTCCACGTGATTCCTTCCATGGCAGTTTGAACTCTAAGGTTATTCCCAAATACCTCACGGAACGGGAAAAACACGCGTGTACCCATAAGAGAGGATAGTTCAAAATTGTTTATTTTTCTCTTTTTAGTGAACAGCATTAGCTCTTGTTTCACCAGAGCCCGTGTGTCTTACGCCATAACTATAATGAAAGCCCTTTGCATGAGCCCTGCAATAGTCACTTCAAATTGACCTCTTATCATAGGACAAGCTGAAGGGAAAACATAAAAGAATAATGAAATACATCGCAAACTCACCGATGAATTGAAAATAAATTGTACAATATAAAGAGAAACTCTACGAAAATTTGATAAAAAAAAAAAGAATTTCAGCTTATTTTGTTGTTATCCTGAGTAGTTTAGATGAGAACGAGGAAACTTTACAATATAAATTACAGTAACAGGGTATCATCACAAATTCGCAGATACTAAGTGCATTAAGAGGACTAAACATTCTGATTGAACGTGGAATTACAAACAAGCCAGGAAAAACAAATCACAGATACATTTGCCATCATGTAACTGCTAAAAGCTTTTGGCTAAACTGGCAGACGCAAACGTGACCTGAACTGACTGGGTTAGTAAATGAGATCACAGATAAAGCTGAATAATTTTTTGTTGTCAAAAAAATTAAGGAGAAACGGGAAAGAAAATTAATGAGAGCAAAGTGAATCGAACAAAAAGAAAAGAGGCGCCAAAATTTACAGCGTAATTGTAAATAGCACGGTTTCCACGCGTGTATATAAAAGAATTTTGCAAGCAGGTAATCTAGGTGTTGAATGTTGAACGTTGAATGAAATAAATTGTGAATGAGAAATAAGTCACAAGGAAAATAGCAAAAATTCTTGAGGTAAATTAAGTGATGGGCATGAACATTTATACTTTTAGACGTGTAACGGTCTAACATTCACATATTATCTGCCAGGAAATGAGCGACACAACAGGCATTTTTTTCTTATCAAAAACGGGATTTTATTACGCAACATTTTGAAACGCAATATCTGACCTTTGTTTCGTACCGAGAAATTTCATTGGAATGTAATATTTCTAGCGTCTATTTTAAAATAGCATTAATCTGGAAATAAAGTGTAATGTAAATAAAACAATTTACAAGTTGCAAAATTTTAATATAAACACTGGGGCATATGAACACCGCGTGCTTCCCAAAAATAAATATGTAACTTGGGATTTACGTTCGTTTTTTTAATGTGTATAATATCACAAAGGTAATTTTTCAAACGCTCGTTTTAGTGGCATTATGACTGGACAAAAGCTTGTATTAATCATTTTCGCTTTATAGTTATTACACTTTCAAGTAACTGCTGTGTGGGCAACGTCGCAGACACTACTTTATGTTACTGCAAATAGTCCAATCAATGAATGCCCAAAAGGGGATTGTAGAGGACATGGAGGGGGGGATAATGTTTCTCTTCAGGAATGTGTTGGGGGTAGTTAGGAGGTAAACATACTAAAAGTCCCCGCACCTAGTCCCTCCGCTTCAGGGGGGGAGGGGGTGGGAAAGATCCTTTTTTCGATTCTTCGCTTATAACTTGGAAAACATCGGTTGCACAGCAAAAAATATTCTATGAAAAATTAAACATAATTAAATGTTCTACTATATTCATTTTCTTTCTGTGTTTCCGAGATATTCGCCAGCGAAAATTAAAAAATAACTTTCAACTTAACACTTCTTCTGGAGATAAATATGACATATGATATATCGTTGATTAGAAAATAGGTTCATTTTTGATGAGGATTAAAATGGACAAATAGTGACTTTGAAACCATTCCCACCCAATATACATCCCCTCCGGGGGGGGGGAGGGGATGAGACCAACCCTCCCGAGGTTGTCACAATACACTCTTATCATCTTGATCAGCATCCTCGAAAACGAGGAGTAAACGTCTTTAACAAAAAGAAGCAATTTTACACCCCTAACGTAGATGTCACCCTTGAGGGCGGTTGGGGTCTACTACCTGACATCACCTTTCACCATCTGTTATATCCCCATGAAAAAATAAAGAATCCCTGCAAAAATAGTCGATGCCAAGCTGTTATATGAGAAATAAGCAAGAAGGGGTGGTTTTTGGCCGTTGCAGGAGGTGCGCATGACTAAAAACTTTTTTCACTTTGTTATTCGTGTTCAGCACCCTCGAAGACGAGGGGAGAAATAGATTTCATAACTTTAGCACAATTTTACACTTTTTAGGGAAAATCCCGACTCCTTACTTCCACTATATTGGTTTTTGTCTATCTGCCATAGTTTTAGAGAAAACCCTAAATCCCATCTAATTTGGTCCACCCTGTACATCATCCAAAAATCCCGGCAGAATTTCTTCCAAGATATCTCTCCCAATTTGCTCTACTAGTCAAAAAATAGTGTGAATATATTAAATTGTCACCCACAATTCCTACCTATACATTTATGGAAAATTTTCTTTAATGACTAAATAGTTGTGTGGTAAATGGGTTATCTTGCACCCATGTATGACGATTACGTGAATTAAATACACCATTCCGTGTGAACGTTGCTTCGTCTGTCCAAATAATCATTTCTTAGAAGTATTATCATAACGATATTTGTGTAGTTGGGAGAAATTAACTCTGTTTGGAAAGTCTCCAGGTAGTAATTCTGCATTTTAGGGTGGTGATAAGGATGTAATTGCTGTTCACGCAAAATTCTCCATACAATGCAGGGGCTAAGTATCTGTTGTAAACCCAGTCTTCTTCAACTGCCTCCAATATAGCCTCTTCAATTCGTGGGTTTGGATATTCCTGGGCCTTCCTAGCCTAGACGTCCTTGGTAAAACTTGTCCAGTTTCACGCAATCTTCTTTCAACCCCAAGAAAAGTTCTGCAATTTGGGACACGACGATTGGGATATTGTCTATTACACTCTCTCACTGCACCTGCTGCCTTTCCCTGACATGATGTCAAGACAAAAAGCATATCGGTAAACTCTTCGGAAGTATAGTGTACGATTTTTATGTCAATGAATCGAAAAATTGCGCTACTTTTGCTAAATAACAACTTATGACATACACTACCTTTGTCTGTCGATGAAATTTTCAATATATTTTTTTGTACATGTCTATGGTGTTTGAAATTGGCTCGCAAAAAAAGCAAGAGACAAAAAGTTGCTAAAAAGAAGCTATTCGATGACTTGTAGTAAATTTTCATCTGACACAGGACAATAAAGATTTGACTTTGCTCGGCAACCCCTTCAAGGGGTAGTCGCCTAGGAAAAAATTTTATAAGTGAAAGATTCATCTCTCAGACTCCCCAATCTACATCATAACTTAATGTAAGTACTTTCTTTTGAAACACCTGTATTACAAATTGTATTTTTTTTTGACTTGCCACACATGTATACAGCTATGTAAAGTGGTTAAATAAAAAGTTGAAGTATAGTGTCTGCTGTTGATTAAAATACGAATAAAAGTGGTCAGAGAAATTTAAGTAGAAAAAAGTTTTGCTTCCATGCCCTATTCAGAATTTATTGCGATTCAGTATCATTGATCACAATTTCTAGAATTCAAATTGAGTTTACAGCATACACACCGGTGATTGAAACATGTTCGACAGTTCCTGGGATTACAAAATGTAATATAAATATTTCTCTCTCGCAGAATTCACGTGTTTGATGAGTGCACAGCTCACAAGTATTACATAGCTTTATACAATAGCATCCTTAAAGCAATTCTTAATTGCTTGCAGTGTCCAAAAACCACTAAATCTATGTTTTATTGTCCTGTATGTCGCGTTAGATATTTTACTTTGTTTCATCAGGTACTTCTACAAAATTCAAGGTCCAACTTGGAATAATGCCATGCAAAATTTGACGCAGAGAAAGTTTGTTTGGAATAATCTTAAATTAAAATGTTCAAGTAATTGGAGAGTGAGTATATGTGCAGTTTTGCCAGTACTTAATGAGAAAAGCAGTGATGAATTATCTTCATTGCATTTTCCTTATAAGTGGAATGTCTTGTGCGGCTAAGCACTGAGAAAAACTGAAAAAAAAATAAAAACGAAGATATCTATTGGAAAATACTGACAACATAGAAAGTTTAGGTTCTTTGTTGCTATGAGCCAATATATTTCACACACGTCCTATCGTTCATTGCAATCGTTTTGTAAATTTAAAATTATCTGCCTAACATTTATTACCAAATTAAACATTTGAAAGTTTTCACACAAATCAAATATAATAAATGATATAATATATCTACGATTTATTGTTACTATATAAGTTTAAAACAGATTTCACTGGGCCAGGGGCGGCTCAAGGGCCGCCAAATTGAGGGTAAAGGATGTGCGCCAAAGGGCAAAAAAATATTCGTTACTTTTTCAAGGCGATAAAATTTGTTTTTTTCAGACTTTTAATAGCATCCCCCGCCCATGAGGCGATAAAATTTTATTTTTCGGATTTCTGTTTGCACCTTCCCGCCATGAGGCGATAAAAAAAATTTTTTGGATTTCCAATAGCACCCCCACAGGGCGATAATTTTTTTTTTTCGGATTTCTAATAGTACACCCCTCCCCCCCCCCCTATGAGATGATTAAATTTTTTTTCCGATTTCTATTTGCCCCCCCTCATGAGGCGATAAAAAGTAGTGGTCGCGGAGTCCGAAGGAAAGGGCGCCAAAAAGTGCTCCCGCCCGGGTGGAAAATTTACCTTGAGCCGCCCCTGCACTGGGCAAATTACATTTTTATAGTATGGTAAATGATAAGCTTTAAAGTAGGGAATTTCCGCTTTTGCATTGTTTGTAAAAGTAATATAAAGGTATTAGCCAGGGAGGCAGCGACAGATTTTTTGCGTTAATATCTATAAAGCTAGATTTTGTTCCCATGATAGTTTAGACACTATCAATGATGAAAGTGCAAGTCTACCAAACTTTTAGTGTTGCAAAAATGAGTAAAAAATTAAACATGTTGCAAAAAGTTGCATAAATGTATTATATCTACAAGATTGAAATTTTACATACTCACAGATGACATAAAAACATACCGAAAAATAATATTCTACCGCGTCGGAAGCGTTACCATGTCAGGTCTACCACCCACGCAAAGTGTGAAATAAACAAAAATTTTTGACATATCTACAAGGCTGATTTTTTTCCGGATTAGTTTATTTAATAAAACGTCCAAAAATACAGTCTACCGATCGTCTCATGTTGCTAAAGCCTCGATAGACGATTGCAGTTCGCGAAGAAGTTTTGCATTTTCCGCCGCAGAATATTAATCTACAAAGCTAAAAATCAGCTTTGCAGATTAATATTTCGATTAAAAATCACATTCTACCTCCGCCGAAAGGTGACTAAATCTTTGGTAGATGTTGCCAAAATGGCAATACATAGTCACATCATGACAATTATATTCTTCATTAATATTAACGAACAGACAGTTTTCTTATGTGTTAATAATCACTTTTATTTACTCAATTATGATCTATGTTTCGGTAAGGAAATTTATCTTTCAATTTATATTTTTTTTTTACGTCAAAGAAAATATATTCAACATATTAATAAATAATAAATTCACGATCCTATGTTAATCTCATTGTAAGAAATGATTTTTATACCTATTCAAAAAATTCATTCTTTAAAAGTTTATTATTATTTACCAATATTACTGTCAATTAAATATTAAAATTATTCCGAAATCAGCTACGAGAGTGAATGGACATTCAGATATGAGTAGCAAAGAATTTGACAGTTAATTTGATTATAAAAATACTATGTGTGTCCTAATTCAATTATAATGATTAAATATATTTTATTAAAATATATTATTTTAATATATTAATATTACTTCCACATCCAGTCGAAGTATAGTAACGCAATTTTTTTTATTTTTATTGTTCAAATAAGCTTAGAATGGCATGTCGAGATTATCAGTTTGAGCAAAAAAAATTTCTGTCTGTCGTTCTGTCTGTAACTTTTTTGTGCGCCCGATTACTCTGGAACCGTTTAAGATATTGACTTGAAATTTGGTACACCCATGCATTTTAACGAGATCTGGAACTAGATTATATTTTGATCTTATTCCGTTGAAGGGTTCTGGGATAAATTGGGATAAATGAAGGGATAAATAGGTAAATCAAGCAAGTGAGAGTCCATAAATTAAATTAAATTAAATTTGATATTTAGTATACACAAAGTGACCCATTTAAAAGCTAAAATTTTTATTTACTGTGCGATTTGAAACAAATTTTACTCAAGTATAGAACAAATTAGGATCTAACTATGACCAGAAAAACATTCGCCTCCTACAAATGCAAAGCCACCTGCGGTACCAAAATATGGGGAGAAAAACAAAAAAATCATATTAAACTTGTTCAGAATTGTCCAAAGACCTTAAGTCCAAAATTTAATCAAAATTAAAAAATTGAAAAATTTGAATTTTAAAAACTTAAAAAATTATTATTTAAAAAAACTGCAAATTACTTGCCAACTACCTGGCAGCTTGAGTTTAATTTTAAACAAAATTGTCAGTACAGTTTTCTAAATAAAAAAACCCATTAAAATGATATTTTCGGACTTAGACATTATTTTAATCAAAATTTCAATATTTTTTTATTTTGATTAAATTTTGGACTTAAGGTTTTTGAACAATTCCGAACAAGTTTCATTAACAAAATTTTCCGATAAAAAATGCCTAATATGATTTTTTTGTGGTTTTCCGCATACTTTGGTACCGCAGGTGGCTTTGCATTTGTAGGAGGAGAATATTTTTCTAGTCATAATTAGTTCCTAATTTGTTCTATACTTGAGTAAAATTTTATTAAAATCGCACAGTAAATAAAAATTTTAGAGGGTGGTCATCTTTTAAATGGGTCACTCTGTATAAGAGAAGCTAAGGTCATAAAAAATTTTGTGGCATTAGCCACCTCTCATTACCACCCCACCCCATTATTAAAGAGGGTGAAAAAAATAAAATTGAGATTTAGTGTATATACAAGAACCAAAGGCCTCATTTTTTTTACTTCATTCACCCCCACTATCATCCGCCTACTACCACCCCGTCTACCGATGTGGCATATCGTTTTATGGGTTTTTGGAGTAGGCGAAGTCATATTATTAAAGTCAGATAAACAATTATTTCCACATACAAAATTTTTTTCGTTGTAAGAGACTTGGATAGAAAATCTGGATGTGGAAGTAGTGATTCCTTGGGCAGTGGTTTTATACAAAAAATATCACATGAAATTATAGTAATATATCGATAATGGGTGCAAGTAAAAAAAGTTACTTTCGATTCATTGAAAATAACCTTGCTTTATCTCTCATATTTCTATCCACAACGTTTCTATACCATCTGAAATTTTTATACATGCTTTTTGCTATTGAAAATTGAATAAAAAGTATAAATTGGAATGATGGGAACTGTAAAATTTGTACGCACACGGGAAAGAAATTCAGGTTGTTACAAATTGCTTAACTCTTTCTATGCCCTGTAATTTAAGCAACGTCTACCAAAGATTTAGCCACCTTTCGGCGGAGGTAGAATGTGATTTTTAATTGGAATAGTGCATAAACTGCTTGTAGACAAAATATCAGCTTTGTAGATTTATATTCCGCGGTGGAAAATGCAAAATTTCTCTGCGAACTGCAATGGCCCGAAGCGCCGCGGCCGCGGTCACGCGCTTGCATTCCATTGCGTCTACCGAGGCTTTAGCAACATTAGACGATCGGTAGACTCTATTTTTTTTGATGTCTTATAAACTACTCCAGAAAAAAATTTCAGCCTGCAGATATAAGTCAAAAATGTTCGTTTTTTTCACACTTTGCGTGGGTGGTAGACCTGACATGGCAACCCTTCCGACGCAGTAGAATATTATTGGTACGTTTTTATGTTACACTCAAAGAAAATGATAGGTAAATTCAACCAAAAAGAGCATATGAAATCGCGCCTATCTAGTTTCATAGTTAAATCAATCAGTAAAGAATAGTCATACAACTTTATTTGTTTTCGTAAACAAATAGTTTAATAATCATATCTTCTTGTAACAAATTAAATAGTACAATGACATTTTTTTATGTTCACTAACCATTTTCAATTTGGTCTACAATTAAATAGTACAACGACTTTGTTTTTTGTTCACCAACTAATTTTTAGGTTGACCTACACTTTATTGTATGATGAAGTTTTTTTTTGGTTAGCCAAAATGTCAGTATTGAGACATCAGACCACCCAAACCAAAGATTAGAGATCGTTTATAAGATCCATCCAAATATATCGATGATCCCTGAGAGAATTTGAACACTGCAATCATGTTATTAATTTTCTATAAATTCATAAGAGTGCAAGATAATGCATGATGGATTATTGTTAGTGATTTGTATGTGGCGTCATCTGGGAATGATTTCTGTAATAGACTACGTGGTAAGCAAGCAAATTTTATGGTAATTCTTTTAGAACTTCTAGAAGACGACAATAATATTGGTTTGTCTACCAAGTACAATAGTACAGCGAACTAATACTGGGTTAGAATTACAATTCGATAATAGTTAAAAATAAAGTATACTATTATCTAGTTTAATTTGACAGAATTCAACAAAATAATAGTCAGACGAACAAAATAATAGTCTTATTCATCTATTTTTTAAGTTAATGTTTGTTTTGTTGTACGACAACTTTTTATTAATTAAAATAACAATCACCTCTTGTTTAAAAATACCATCAATATAGTTTGGTTTAACAAAATTAACGATATTGTTAGTTAACCATTTTTTTTTGTTGAATTTACCCGTACTATTTCTTTGAGTGTATATGTGAGTATGCACAATCTTGTAGATATAACACATTTATGCAACTTTTTGCAACATGTTTAATTTTTTACTAATTTTTTGCAACAATTATAGATTGATTGAATTGCACCTTCATCATAGATACTACGTAAGGAAAAAAATCTAGCTTTATAGAAATGATTTCACGAAAACTGCCGCGACCTCCCTGGCTATATTATTGTCTTTCATATCGGAGCGGATCTGGTTCTGAAATTAAATCAACTTTTTTTTTTAATTTTTGACATTTCGGTTATACGCTTTCTCTTTTATCGTTATCAAGTTAGTTCAGCTTAATCGCACGCGGGAAGAATTCGCATTTAAAATTCGCAAAAACACATTTTTCCACGATAACTTTGTTATTATTACTGACTTAAGATTTTGATTCGTTTCACTCATGTAAAATTAGGTTGGTCATGGTCATATTCTGATAGGGCTTAAAGTAGATTGTTTATATTTTAATTTGTACATATTTTTTTTGGTAACCATTTCGGTCGTAGAAGAAATATCGTACACAATTCGTGTGTAAAGTGCATTTTTTCACTCATGAGATTGTCACACTCGCCCACGACTCGTACTAAAAGAAAACATTTAATATTGGCTAATAAAATATTTACAGGTTTTGCTAAACATCCCAACTTTGACGTAATCCAAATGAAGGGGAAACTTTACTAGAAATTCTGAAAATTGAGAAACTCATAAGAAATAAGAAGCAGGTAGATAACAAGTATTCAAATTCACTTTCGTTTTACACCCATTTATTAACAGCTTCATTGTTATTAAAATCCAGGCATTATAAAACAAATCTAAGTAATATAATTCATAGTATAAATAATATTGTACTTCCATGTATTCTGTTTTTGGTTTGTGTTATTAATATTCACAGGTTATATCCCGAGAGCTCTGAATTTTATCGGATAAACCTTTGGTAGCCTTTTTTTTTACTTTACAAAATCAGTTTTATTTCACTTAATTTGAAACATGAGTTCTAAGGCGCGAGCTTGCAACGTCAGTCTGATTAGACCAATAAAAAGTCGTATTTTTAAAGGGAGTTGTCTATTGCCAGGTGTATGTCTTTTTATGTGAACATCATATTTCCGATATCAACTGTCTACTTTGAATAGTACATTTTTTTTCATTACAGCGTACTCTTCGTTAACCTGATGCTAAATAAAAGCAAAAATTCTGTCAACCTTTCACTGTCTGAGTCTAAAATCCATATATCATGTTTATATTCTCTATTTTTGATCGTTTTGGTTCACATATGGTATAATATCAGTATCATCTGGCAACGCTGTACTGAAATGCTCAAATCATATTCGATAACCTCACTTTCTATTGTTTATGTTTGATACGATATTTACGTAATTTTATTTTATAATTAGAAAATGCCGCTTACAAGGGTTTGTTTGGTACCAGTGTGTCCAATCACTAGTGAAAATACTACCAAGTTATTTTTGCGCGTCCCAACAAATTTGAAAACTCGAAAATTGTGGTGGAAAGTTGCAAAAGTTCCTGGTGTTGTTTATACTGCTCCTGGATTTTTCTGTTGTGAAGATCATTTTAACGTATGTGTATATTGTTACTAACTTCCTTTTAGTGGGCTTGATTTTATACTTTATTTGTCTCTTTAGATTGAAATCACAACATTTACGTTTACGCAATGCCAATCGGGATTATAAACGGACGTTCTCAATTAAACATTAGCACTTTACTTTACGAGATTCTATTGGTGGTTCCTCATAAATGTACTTCAGGCACCAATAGAATTGCAAGATATGGAAAACAGAACGCAAGTGAGATTGTTTGGGAACTGGGTTTGAGAATGCACCTTTATAGCTAATTGTGGCAGAGGTTTAAGATCATATTTGATTGGTGTGGTTATGATGACGTCACATTGCCGCCCGAATGCTATCGTTTAAATCTGCTGTTGATTTAGGTAATATTTGAATATTTTCTGTAGTATTTTATGCGTTCAGAAAAAAAATTAAAATTAATTTTTAGTAATGTTTTGATAGGATCTTTCCAATAACACAATAAAAAAAAATAGCGGGAAAGGCCCATTACCTTAAAAGTCCGAGACCGGAGGTCGAGGGCTTTTTGTGTAAATTATTAAGTCGAGAACATTTGATTAAAAGCAAAATGTTACAAAAAATATACCTACCCGCAGTTTGTACGATAAGATTTAAAGCTCGAGGGTATATGTCAAGATTATTTCCCAAAAGAACAAATTCCTTACGTACTTTTTTTTTGTTAATTTTAACAAATACTATCTTCCCAAAACGATTCATTTTTTATTTGGAAAACATACTTCTGCGACACGTTCTATAAACGACTTTTGTTTCGTAGCCATGGAAATGGACGCGCTACTTGACTTTTGTTAGGCGATCGTGATTGTAAATCTAACAGTTTGTGACAGTTTTATGTTAAAAATATTTTTGTAAAATTGCATAACTACACTGTTGGTATATAATAATTATAAACAAAAATAATAATTCTCGAATTTGTAATATGTTTTATTTCGTTATTAGTCCAATTGACAGTAAATTAAATCAAGTATATGCATTTAAACGCTGGAGGCAATTTATTCGCTGGTAATTTTTAAAAAGCTAGCTTGAGTTTATTCAGTTGTCATTGGTTGAAATTTAAAAATCACGAAATGTCATTGGTCTATAATTTATGTGGATTTCCGGAAACTTCTGTCTTCAACCGTAGGTATTGATAGTTTTTGCAAAGATACAAAAAGTTTTTTTATGTTTTTGCACCATTTAAAGTTAATGACAGAACACTCTATATGTCAAATAAATCTGGATAAAATCTGTCAAGCAGGGCCCCCACAAGGGAGGGGGGGGGGGGGGGGGTCAGTAGGTACTGCGGTATCCGGGCTCGGCCACTTTGGGGGTCCGGTTAGACCAGTAAACGCAATATTCGCTCATTAATTATGAGACCTGAACAAAAACTTTTTTTCACATTTCTCCGCCCCTCCACCCCCGCTCATCAATTATTAAGCAAAGGGGGCCGGGCCGCCAGAGATCTTGACACTTTTTTTTTTCAAATTTCTCCACCCACTCATCAATTATTAGCCGCGGGGGGCCACTAGTGAATTTGGTACCGGGGCCCATGATTTGATGTGGGGGGCCTGCTGCCAAGCAAAAAATAAAGTGTTTATCTTTCATAATAATATTTGGGTGTGTCTTACCAAGAATCAACTCCTGAGCCCTGAGAGTATACAATTTAAATCCAGTTTGTTTTTAAAACCCTTGACACACGAGCATAAAATAAAAGTGCAAAATATCTAGATATAGATAACTGATTAAGTTAATTTTAGACAATGTACCTTATACATTTTTATTTTAAATTATTGCGGGATTAAAAACGGATTTAAAGATTTCTGTGAAACTTTTATATAAATACCATATCACAAAGAAACGACGTGTACAGGGTGGACCAAATTAGATGAGATTTGGGGTTTACTCCAAAACTATGGCAGATAGACAAAAACCAATATAGGTACCCTGAGCTCGATTTTCGAGAAACAAACAATGGTGCAAACCGCGATCGTCTATCTTTTTCGACTACCGACCTACAGAGCGTTTTTGGAAAATTGGTATTTTTGGATGATCTCTATATTTCAAGTACCAAGTGACGAATCAAAAATCGAGTACAACATTCTTAAGGCATTTTTTTAAGTAGAATGCGTTGCTGACAAGAAGAGATAGCCTCAGTTTTCGAGACATAGACATAGCTTGTGTTTTTTTAATGGAACACCCTGTAAATTATTTCATTATTCGATCACAACTTAAATAAGCTATCTAACGATATATCATATGTCATATTTATTTCCAGAAAAGGTGGTTTAATTTTCGAAAAATTTAATATATTAGTGAGGAGGCCATGAAAAACTAGTAACAACAACACTTTTTATAATATAAAATAATGTTACCAAAAATAGGAAAACTGAACTACAATAAATGTTCGAATTGTCTTCCATTGATATCTGCTTTGTAGACAATATGCCTGTAAGACAATTTCTAAGATTAATTTACCAACACGATGGCGCCCCAGGTCATACGTCAAATGACACACGAAATTATTTAAATTTGGGGAGGATCGGATAGGTATCTATATTATATCACTCAGGACTAGTTTATCATAGTTTAGTAAGTTAAGTTAACTAAATTGATAACTAACAGTTAACTTAACTAACTGGACATTAATATTGTTTAATTTTTAGGAAATAATAGTCCTATTTTGTGGCCAGCTAGATCTCCCGATATAACCCCTACCAACTTTTGGATTTGGGGTTATTTAAAAAATATTATACAGTGTGTCCCAGGATAGATGTAACAAGAGGTGTAATGGACCAACAATTTTGGAATTTTGGAATGGTATTTGGGGATTGAGTCCTGCTTGTTGTAAAACTAAAAATGACTTGATTTGGTGTTCTACAGGGTGTTTTATAAGCAAAGTTGTAAAAATCACCACTAATAAAGTACCTTTATTTTTCAAAATATGAAAAAATTTCACTAAGAAAAGTTATTTAGAATGCAATTTTATACCTCTATACCAAATTACAGGAATATGAAATTATTTTTTTGAAACTTCCCATTTTTTCAATAAATTAGTATTTTATTTTGAACCATTCAATTAAAACTGCATAGAAATTATTTTTTGTGAATTAATATTTAAAGTTATGTAGAAGCTAAAAGTAGGCTATGAGAAAAGCAGTGGATTATTAAAATTTGCTCCTACACAACTTTAAATGTGAATTCAACTCTTAATTCGCAAAAAATGGGAAGTTTCAAAAAAATAATTTTATATTCCTGAAATTTGGTATAGAGGTATAAAATTGCATTCTAAATAACTTTTCTTGTAGAATTTTTTCATATTTTGAAAAATAAAGGTACTTTATTAGTGGTGATTTTTACAACTTTGCTTATAAAACACCCTGCAGAACACCAAATCAAGTCATTTTTGGTATACTTTAGTTTTACAACAAGGAGGACTCAATCCCAAAATACCATTCCAAAATTCCAAAATTGTTGGTCTATTACACCTCTTGCTACATCTATCCTGGGACACACTGTATATAGAGAACATTCTAATAACATAAAAGAATTGGAAAACAAAACACGTATACCTGTTATGCGTAAGATGAATAAAATAAAATCGCCAGGATGTACGATGTCAGAGGACACAGCCAGAAAGTTCAAAGTTGTAAAAAAACGGAGCTATAGCACGTGATTGTTACAAGCAATTTTTTATGTGGAGAATATTTATTTAAACGTTTTAAACAAAGAAAAAAATGCCCAGAATGAAGCTCCTGTCAGTATATAACTAGCCAGAAACAAAATGTTTCCAAATTTTGAAAAAGAAAATGATTTTTTTCGCATATTTCATCTTAGAACTCTAAACTCATCGTTACGAGTTCTGGCGCCTTTTTAAAACGCTAATATAAGCTCTTAACAGTAAAATAGACTTCACAGAAAGTCGTGTTAATAAAAGTACCATACACTCTTAAATACACAGAAATTTTACAGTTTCAGTTGACTTGAGTTTATATCGCATCTCAGATGTACTATATTAAAAAGTCATTCTTATATTTAAAAATATATTCTAAGTCTCCTGAATAAGAAATTACGCATTTTAAGCCAAAATCCTGTGAGAACAACTTACATAAAAAAGTTACCGTCGTATCTCGGAGGTTACAAAATCATTGTTAAAAATTCTGCCATTTTTTGTTACCTTAATATAAGTCCTTTTAACAAAAAAAACATGCTCCCCAGTAGGGACGTAGAAAGAATATAAGGGCCCGGTGGAAACATTTTTTTGAAAACTGATGAGCGAGGGGGAGAAATCAAAAAAAAAATTTAATGACCGGGGGGAATCCAAACAAATTTCTAAATTATGCTAAGAAAAAGTTATAATACAAATTTCCAACATTTCAAAACCGGCCCCCCAAACAAACCCGGGCCCCTCAAAACAAGCCAAGCCCTCAAAACAAGCCCGCACCTCCCCTCTCGACAGGCCTGCTCTCCAGAACAAAAGACCGTCAAACAAATTTTTACGCTCAGATATAAGGTGCCGCATCCTGCTAATTTCAGTCAAATTATTACGATTTCCAGATTCCGTTATATCTTGGGGTTTAAATAGCACTGTTAAATATTCTGTCACTCATTTTTCATGTTGATAAAACTCCCCTTAACAAATAAATAAGCTTCCCAGAACAAGGTGACCGTCAAACAGATTTTCATGTGCATATAAAAAGCACTGTATACTTCCTATTTCTGTTAAATTAACGCAATTTCCCGCTTCTGTAGTGGATGTCTTTATACGTTTACAAATCCTTTAAACCAAAAAAGTGGTGTTAAATGTCTTTCTGTGGTCGCATCTAGAACCCAAATCATTGGATTGATTTTGCTCATATTTTTCGTGCGTATTCAGAATCTTCTTTTTTAAAAAATACCCATGGAAATGGGAAGTAGCATTTTTTTAGAAGATATTTCAATTACACCAAAAAAAAACGAGATCCACGAACATTGATATAAATTATTCCAAACCATAGTAGACGAACAAAGGCGTGGCGTGCGACCACCTGGTATATCACGACCGTAATTGCTTGCCTGCAATAGTACTTGAGACATACTTTTATTAATAACTACTAATTCTTGATAAGATTTAATATTTAACAATCGAAATCATGATCTCTGATATCTCACTCTAGTGTACTTCCCGTGTTAGAAGAATGATTTAATGACGATTATTTACTTGGATTGTGTTTTCTAAAAATACCTTGTATCCGATCAGCTGTGATTGCGTTTGCTTGCTTAGTAATTAATCGCAAACCATTGATATTATCACGATGATAAAGGAAAAACTTTTTGCATTTTTTAACATCTGGTAAAATCACTAATATGAATGAATGAGTGAAGAAGTACATGGTTTTTTGAAACAGACAAGCAACGCAGCCAAAAGGCTTATTGTACCATCTACTTCTGTCAGTGTCCTGGATAGTATCCAACCCTAGGTTTGAAGTTAGGAATAGAAAATTTTGGATCAGGTTATTGTTAAATTTCCACGTCTCGACATAAATTGCTCCATTATATACAGTGTTTCAACTAAAACTAAAACATTTTCTCGTTTAACTGAGTATTCGTTGAGTTATTTCAATTCAAGTTTCTAAAGTCTGGCTTGGCCTTCACAATGGCATAGCACATGTATTGAGGTTTCCTCTTCTTCTTGTCAGAATCTGCATGTTGTATCATCTACCAGGCCCATTAGACTCATATGTCTATTAAGCCTACAGTACCCAATTAGAGGACTCACCATTATCCTAATGGCCTCCCTATTTTGGCGTAGCCACACCGGAAAATAGGTCAGGTCCTACTAGGGTCTTCCCGGGCCTCCCGGGCCAGTTCATCAGCCTTTTCATTTTTCATGTTCTGATTTCCTAGGCCAGAGCATTTATACAATCCCATACTAGTCTTGAATCGACCTGTTTGGGATCTATTGCCTTTGGCGATGCTTGGCTATCGGAAAAAATGGAAATCGATTGCTTAACAGTTCTTTGCCTCATAATTTCCTTTGCACACGACTATAAAGTGGCCACTTCAGCCCGAAATACTTTGGCGTTATTCCTATATTTATCGGGATTTTAATTTTGTCCCGTAAATCCTAACTCCGAGTCCCTGTTCTGTCTCTTTAACTCCAGTTTCTTTCCACACATTGCGTGCACCTTCCCGTGCACATTCGTTAGTGATTGCATCGTCATGTTATTAAACGCTTCTTCTATATCTAGAATCTGCCATTTTTTGTCATCTAATGACTTTGTCAGTAGCCGATTCGAGTCATCCAGCGGCTGGTATGCATATTGACGCTCACTAAAAGGTTTTCCCTTAACAATGTCGTCTTTAATGTACCTGTCCAGGAGTCTTTCCAATGTTTTAGGAAAGAGGACATGCTCTATATTGGCGTTTAGTCACCTGCCGTTATATATGTGTTATTCGGAATTTTAACAAAAGAGGCAGATAGTAAAATAAAAATAAAGAATCTGCAATAATATTGTTAGATGAGGATAAGTGCTTGCTGAATTATTCCGTAGATGTTTGCACAACCTGGTTACAAATATTAAAAGAACTTAACACATTTAACATTGTGTAAAATAAACAATCAACTATAGGAACAGTTCTGTGTAAGTAGTAAGTATCAAAACACCCCCATCTGTTCCTTCGACGCAAAAGTTACAGTTACAAGTTTTGTGTTACCTATGTTTTGTCATTATATACACGTATATGTAATATTGTATATTTTACAAATTGTTCTTGTTAGTCCCAGTTGTGTTGGACCATTTACTGTAATTTGCTGCCCCTTTAGCAGGCTGGAGCGTTTCATTTAAGTTCACCTTTCAGGAGTTGTTAACAGTGGATGAGTAAATTTAACTTAGAGAGTTCACAGCGATCTGGAAAACCTGGAAAATTTCAGTAATTTGCATAAAGAGACAGGGACAAGAATATTTTTTAATGCTCATAATATAAAACTACCAATTTTACTTTCCAGCATTTCATTAAACAGTAATAGTACACGTAAATTAGATTAAAAAAGACACTGAATCGAAGAAATAATTCATAAAGTAATAATATTTGAGATGCGTACTCTAGATAGAGTTAGAAATAGATACCCGAAAAGTCCCCCCCCCCCCCCCCTTTACGGATGGAACGTCCCTTTTTTTTTACAAAAAAACACTCCTAACGGGGACTTAAAGATAGTTTTTCACTTTTATCTTGTAAACTGTTCGTCAGAAGAGAAAAAACATAGGAAATAAAAAAATTTGTCGTTAAATTCTGCATAAAAAATGTTCTATTAACCTTCTAGCTTATCCTCACCTATTTCGTGCTAACAGCAGCATCCGAACAGAGGGGCAGTTTAGAGCGCACAGGTAAAAATCAGTCCTATTCGAGGTTTCACAGCGAATATCTTAAACCGGTTACTTTAACGAGAAAAATGCTCAGGAATGAATTTATAGAGGGAAATTCACTCTATAAGATGCGTGTATAGCGGGTTTTGACTCAAGTGATTTTTATTTATTGTCCCCTTTGTTTCACACAGATGCGTCTATAATTATACGTAAAATATGTATAGTACCGACGTAGGTATAAGGACGGCTTCAGGAAGGATTACGGCAATAAAAACTTCAGACATGAATAATTACCTTAAACGTATATATAGTATATAGTATACTTAAAATCATATTGCATTTTCTGTATCATTTTATTTACTTCTCTCTCAGATCCTGATACTCTGAAAATTAAATATAAGTAAATAAACAGTCAGGTATTTATAGATAGATAGATAGATAATTTATTGCCCAAGTTACATATACATGTTTAAGGTTGTCAGTGGTTATAATGCTAGTATCTAAGGTATAAATGAGTGTATGAGTGTATAATAACAACACAATAAAAAAAAGTACATAAGTTTGTAAAAATAAACCTACACAATACATATATATATATATATATATATATATATATATATATATATATATATATACAAATTTACCACAAAGAAAACACAGAAATATCACATCTTATAATTAAATTGAAGAATTTAACTGAAAGTCATAACTGAGAAATTCAGCAGTACTATAAAAAGGATGTGCAATTAATATTTTCTTAAGAGATGAGTTTAATGCCCTGATCGACTTATCCTTCAAATAATGTGGTAGCTTGTTATATAATTTTATAGCTAAGTAGTTAATAGGTTGTTGAGTCCTACATAAGCGGTGATAGGGTATGGTTACATCGTCCTTATTTCTCGTATTATAATTATGATAGGTAGAGTTTGTAGGGAGGGAGTTATTTTCTTTAATATACATTATACAATGCAGTATAAATACACCAGGTAGTGTTATAATATTAAAATGTTTGAATAAGGGTCTACAATGTTCCCTATTGCCTGCAGAGGCCAATATTCTAATCATTCTCTTTTGTATCTTAAAGATTCTGTCAAATTCTGTAGAGTCTCCCCAAATTAAAATGCCATAGCTAATTAAGCTGTAGAAGTTACTATAATAAAAGGTGATAGCTGTTTCGAGGGTAGTTAATTCGATAAGTTTCCTCGTTTGGTAAAGTACCTTATTTAATTTTTTGGCTAAATAATCGATATGAGTGTTCCATTTTAGCTGGGAGTCTATGTAAACACCCAATAATTTTACAGAAGAAATTTCCATTTTTGGAGAAAATATTATTGTTTGGGTTTTATCGGAATTATTTTTTAATTTATTGGGTACAAACCAGCTAATAGCATCTGTTACAGCTGTGGAGCTTTTAATTTTTACGTCATCTACATTTGATGCAGAAGTAACGAAAGTAGCATCATCGGCATAAAGTGTTATGCCTTCTGATCGTACATTCACTGGTAAGTCATTAATAAAAACTAAGAAGAAAATTGGTCCCAATATTGACCCCTGTGGTACCCCAATATTTACCGGTAGTGTATTTGATGTGTCACCTGTTGGCAAGGCTACTGCTTGACGTCTATTGTGTAGATATGATCTAATCAGATTCAAAGCACTTCCTCTAATGCCATAATAATCAAGCTTTTGTAAGAGATATTCATGAGTTACGCAGTCGAAAGCTTTGCTTAGATCTAAAAGCGTTGCACATGGCACAAGATTTTGGTCGATTGCTTCTAGTAATTTTTCAATTATATTGACAATAGCTTTTAAGGTAGATTTGTTTTCCCTGTAACCATACTGATTTTGAACAAACAGGTTGTTAGCTTCGAAAAATTGTACAATTCTATTTTTTATTAAAATTTCAAAAATTTTCGATATGATAGGTAGAACAGAGATGGGCCTAAAATTATTCATATCTTCCACGTCTCCATTCTTGGGAATGGGGACCACTTTTGCTATTTTCAGTACGTCAGGAAACGTCTGTTGCTCTATACATTTATTAAATATTTCAGTTAAAATAGGCACCAAGTTATCTTTAATGTATTTTATAACTTTTGAATTAAATCCATAAATGTCCCTGCTATTTGAATTTTTTAAATTTGTAATTATGTTATTGATTTCATGGATGTCAGTAGGAGACATATAAAAGGAGAAAGATGGGGATATATGGTTTTTATTTAGGAAGTGCTTAAAATCTGTATTAGAGTGTGGTATATCTTTGATGATCTTATTTGCAACATTTACAAAAAAGTTATTAAAATTTTCGGCCGGAATTAGAGAATTAGAATTGTTTCCGTTTTTCAACTCATTGTTTATGAGCTGCCATGTTGCTTTACTTTTATTCGTCGAGGAATCTATGAACTTTTTGTTTGCTGTTCTCTTGGCCTGTTGAATACTATTTCTATAGTCTTGCTTTAATGTTTTGTAATATATATGGACATCCTCAGAGTCAGTGTTATCTTTAATTATCGAAAAAATTTCTAAACAATTTCTCATCTGTTTCAAATCATTATTAAACCATTTAATATCAACATTGTCATTATGTTTCATATTTTTTTCAGGAAAATGTGTATTAAACTTATTGCATAGAATACTAAAAAAGGAGGTAAATAATTCATTGGCATTATAGAAATTTTGTAAGAAAGACCAGTCATAATTTGACAAATCCGATTTAAAACACTTTAAATTTTTCTCAGAAATTATGCGTATCTTTCTTATTTTTGTGGTATTATTATTTATGATGTCGAATTTGGTTTGAATCCCGAAGTGATCAGAGAGATGTAAGTCAATTACCTTAATTGTTATATTTGAATGATCAATATTTGTTAAAACATTATCAATGCAACTTTTGCATGTTTTATCGCGAATTTTAGCAACCCTAGTTGGAGTATTTATACCAAATCTAAAGTTAAAAGAGTTTATTATGTCGGAGAATTTTTTTGTATCTTTATGTTCTATATTACTTATATTAATATTAAAGTCTCCATTTACAATTATGCTTAAATTCATATTTTGGGTTATTTCTAACATACAATAAAGTTTATGAAAGAATAAATTTATGTCTCCATCTGGAGATCTGTATATTGTTACAATTAAGGTATTCATGTTGGTTAGCTGAACAGCGGCACATTCAAAATGTTTTTCCTCACATAGGACGTCAAAGCAATTAACAATTTTAAAAGCTATATTTCTTTTTAAAAAGATGACTATAAACAGTGCCTCTTTACTAGACCTGAAAAAACTTCTAACTCTCCTGGAAAACCTGGAAAAGGCAGAAAATTTAATTTCGAAAAATTGTTATGAACCCTGACTTAAGAGACTAAAATTTTCAGTGTTCATTTCTATTTTACAATTTCTCGTCTTCTTGATCACTAGATTTCCAAACGCGTCTATTTTATAATTTTCTAAGTACTTGACTTCCATTCATTAAACATCGCCACCGGTTATGAAAGCACAAGCCTATTTTTAACCACAACTTTACCGAGAACGATCCCACCAAGTAGCGGCCGCTAAAAATAGATGTTACAAATGAAAAAAGTCAACACAAAAGATAAAACGTCTATATATTAATCGTGAACACCTTCCAAAATCAGTTCGCTTTGCGAGATCGCAATGAGAACATCCAGTTAGGTTTTACGTAACCAATCAGTTAAAAATCGGCGTTATCAGTATTGAACAAAGCTTACTAGATTATTGTTGGTGAAGTGTTTAAATACCGTGACAGACTCCAACAGAATCATTTAAGTTCAAAACTCTGTAGTGATAATTGCTTAGATAATAATTGTGACTACTTAAAACATTGATATATTAATACCTACTTGCTACAATGGTGAAATTGTATGTCATTGTCCTTCGGAAAGAGGTCCAAAACTAATAATAAACGTATTGTTCCAGATTGAGAATAATGCCTACCAAACCCAAGAGCCCCAAGACTCCTAAAACAAAGGAACCGGTGGAGATAGAGGTCGGTTCTATACATGAAGAAGTGGAAGTGCCGGTAGCTTCTGAGGTTGTTTTTCGGAAAATATGGACGATAAAGAAGTTTCATAAGACGATAGCAAAGCGAGATCTACTGGACAGTCCCATCTTTAGGTGTTCGGTCAATGGCATGGCGACGTTCTGGAACATCTCAGTCAGGTTTTGGAAAGGTGTGTAGAGGTCTTTTGTTGGTATTGTGTAGTGTGAAAGTCGGGAAACGAAAGCTTCTAGTATTTAATTTATGCATTTGAAGTAGTTTCTACAACATCGAATATGGCGTCATCTGAAGATGATGACGTTTGCTGTTTGTGGAAACTGCTTCAAAAGCAGTGTCACATCTAAGCCTCATCCAGGATTTCATTTATGACTTAAGTCACATAGGATAACACAAAGGAAGAATGAAAATTATTTAAAAATGTAGAAAGCCTTAGACTCGTGTTATATGTCTGTTAAACGAAGTACTATATTCCAACAGCTGCAGATAAGCGCACCTTACGTAATTGTGAATTTTCTGCCAATTTTTTGACTAAACTATCATCTTTTTTAAATAATCTCGTTTTTTGTACGTCAGAGAATGTCACGTTTACGGAGAAGTGAACAATATAATCATAATACTAAATCCCTTTATTTTTTTTTACAATTTATAAATTAAGTCATTTATGTGCTTGGAATATTGTAATATTTTAATCACATGAACTAAATCTGGGATAATTGGCGGACATTACTGTTCACAAAATCGCCGTCATAAAAATGGAATTGTTTTAAAGTGCCATCCATAGTTATGAGGTATGGATCCCCCCCTTTTTTTCGTTTAGTAAATATCTTAAAAGTAAGCGAAAAAAGCAAAAAACTATACGTGCCTTTTTAGCGAGTTTGAAATTGTCTAAAATAATGGCTACAGCAAAAGAAGCGGTACATTTTATGGTTCAGTTTCTACCAGCCACCAAAGTCTCAAAAGTGGGTTCCGAAACAGAGGCGGATTTATACTTCTGCCGCCTGGGGGCTGTCGGAAACTTGCCGCCCTCCCACCCCCTCTACACCTCTTCTCCCCTTTTAAAGGGTCAATTCCCTCCTCGCTCACTCCCTTTTACGCTTTCTCCCCATAGGTTTGTGAATAGCACAAAGCACAAAATCATTAGTACTAGCAAGAGTGGTTTTGGATAAATTAAAAACCAGATCGATATATAATATTGTTTATTTTATCATATGAGAACGAGAACAAAATAAAATTTGAAATAAACTTTGGTATGCATTTAAAATGTTATTCATTTAGACATAGGTCAAATAGGCCTAGGCTTATCAGCAATCAGCAAAACAACTCCCACTAATTTAAGTTCTATAACAGATATTGAGAAAATTTCATGTACAGGGTGGTCGCGCGAACGTTAGAACCTCATTTAACTTCGTTATTTTTGGAGTTACGTAAAAAAGTACGAAAATAAAAGTTGTAGAAAATCACATGTATTTTCCAAAAATTATCAGAATAGCAATTGAAAGTCACGGATATGAACTTTACCTTGTTTTTTTTTTAAATGGAACACTCCATATATATATTTACACCATTTGTAAAGCCATAAAAAAGCTTTTTAATTATATATATATAATACATGTGGTATTTATCTTTAAAAAAATGTCTAATTAAGTACTATAAATTTACAATTTATCAAATTAACCATGGAAAATAAAAGTATGTAAATTAAAATAAACAATATGTTAGTTCTGTCAAAATACCTGTTAGTATCTAATTTCACTTTATTTTAAATAAAATGGAGAATTTCAATAATTGATATATATTTTTCGGACGACCTTGACTTACGTAAGAAAATATAAAACTTAATATCTACTATAGTTTTTAAGAAAAATACTATGTGTCATACACTATTAAAAAGGGTTTTCTATGGCCTTTCAAATGGTGTAAAAATATATTAAATAAAACCAAGGTAAAGCTCATATCTCTGAAATTCGAAATTCTTGTTCTGAAATGATTTTTGAAAAGTACATGTGATTTCTCATAACTTTTAATAACGAAGTTAAATGAGGTTCTAACATTCGCGAGACAGTTGACTATAATTAATAAGGAACTCTAGTCTAGTTAAAATAAAAAACACATTCTCAAATAAATTTAAAATGTTATATGCCTTTGATATTTTTCTAAAAATTTGCCGCCCCTAGATTTTGCCGCCCTGGGCTATAGCCTCTAGAGCCCCCCCCCCCTAAATCCGCCACCGTTCCGAAACGCTTTCGCTTTTTTTCGTCATTTTTTTTGATAGTATATGTATAACCCTCGATCATTTAACATGTAATTAAAAATCTGAACAAAATCACACGTCATCTGTGGAGTCCAAAATAGTGTATTGTGTTTAAAATAACACTCTTCCCACTCGTGTGATAGTTTGATGACACGAGCTGTAGACGAGTGTAATAAAAGTCATACGAGGAGTTTGAAAATTTCTTTTCATATGTGTTGCATACTTTTTCTAAGACTACATCAAATGTACAGTGTGTCCAGAAGGGTAAGGAACAAATGAGAATTTTTCTCTTATTGATTTCTGAAAAAAAAAATCATTGTTGATAGAATTATAGTGCTTCATGTCAAACCTGTTTTGGATATATTTGGTTGAGCTTATGATACACAGGATGCGAGAAAATTAAAACATTTTCGGTTTAGAAAATCAAAAAATTAGGAATATTAAAAAAGCCTATAGTACAGCACTCGTCAATATTATTAATTTTGCATTAACAAAATTCAAATCAATGAGTTGTTGTAAATATAACTTTTTTGAGAACACGTCTCAGATAGAAAAACACTAAGAACAACGCATTATATTGTCTTTTATTTGATAAACAATTTTTAACAACATTAAATAGGTATAATATTAAAACTTTCACTATCATTGTTCGTTTCGAAATTCTCTAAATCAACGACCGAACAAGCTACGCCCTTGAAAATTTAACAGCATATAATAATATAGACGTATGATGAATTAACGGTGAAAACTGTGTAGTTGTACGACCTGTAGTTTCTGAGAAAAAAATTATAAATTCGAAATCCTTGGAAATTTATATTTTTTTACATAAAAACATATTTTTTTCTGTTAAACTATACATCTCGGAACAAAACTAATATTACCACGATATTTAGCAGGTTAAAATATATGAATTTCAATCAAAATTACCGAAAATATATACAGAGTACCCATTTAAAAGTGGGGCACCTCTAAAATTTTTATTTGTTGTGCGATTTGAATCAAATTTTACTCAAGTATAGAACAAATTAGGATCTAATTATGACTAGAAAAACATGCGCCTCCTACAAATGCAAAGCCACCTGCGGTACCAAAATATGTGGAAAAAATCAAAAAATCATATTAAACATTTTATTATCAGAAAATTTTGTTAATGAAACTTGTTCATAATTGTCCAAACACCGTAAGTCCAAAATTTAAACAAAAGAAAAAAAATTAAAAAATTGAAATTTTAAAAATTTTAAAAATAATTATTTAAAAAAACTGCAAAGCATTGACGACTACCTAGCAGCTTAGGTTTAATTTCAAACAAAATTATTATAGTACAATTTTCTAAACAAAAAAAAACCCAGTTCTTTTCACAGTCGTAGAAAAATATTTACCAATCATATACCGTATTTTAAAAAGGTTAAAAATTAGTTGTTATCAAGCACTTGCCTTGAAAATTTAATCTGCAGGTTTTTAAAAAACGGTTGCTTATAGTCTACGTACCTATTACTGGAAACAATTGAAAGTAAAAGACATCTAATATTTTTTAAGAATCGGTTACCAGTGAATGAGACCAAAAACTCCTGGCAATAATTACCGATTATTTCCCTCATAAATTATAGACCAATGACATTTCGTGAATTTTTAAATTTGACCAATGACAACAGTTTTACACTGAATAAACGCAAGCTAGCTTTTTTTAAAATTACCAGCGAATAAATTAACTCTAGCTTTTAAATGGACATAATTGATTTTAATTTACTCTCAATTGGACTAAAAACAAAATAGAACATATTGCAAATTCCTGAATTATTACTTTTGTTTATAACTACCATGTACCAACGGTATATTTGTACAATTTTACAAAAATATTTTTAATATCAAACTGTCACAAACTGTCAGATTACAATCACGATCGCGTAACAAAAGTCAAACAAGCATCTAGCGCGTCCGTTTCCATGGCTACGAAACAAAAGTCGTCGCGTCGCCGTAAGAAAGTATGTTTTCCAAATCAAAAATGAATCGTTTTAGGAAGATAGAATCTGTTAAAATTAACAAAGAAAAAAGTACGTAAGGAATTTGTTTATTTGGGAAATAATCTTGAACCCTCGAGCTCTCAATCTTATCACACAAACTGCGGGTAGCTATATTTTTTATAAAATTTTGCTTTTAAGCAAATATTCTCGACTTAATAATTTACACAAAAAGCTCTCGGGATATATAACCTGTGGTAATTTTAGTTATGTAACCGGTAATCCTGGTCATTTTTTCTCATCTAATTTTTTACCTTTCTAAAAGTAATAACTCACTTCTAATCAATACATACAAAACTGTTTGCTGGGCAAGGCAAGGTATCGACGCGCCACTATTTGGGTAAAATAATGAAGAATTTTCGACGTGATCTTATCAAATATTGAATTAAATTGAAAACATATAATAGGTACATGTTTCGCCAACGAGTTGACGTCTTCAGAAAATGAATGAAATCCATCAGCGTTAATCACCGGAAACGCCAACTTGGTGTGCGAATCTCATGTTGAGTGAAGTGTCCAGTATTTCGGCGTCTATGAAAGTTATTTTAGTATCAGTATCACAGTAAAGGTCTCAATTTTTTGTCAGAAAAAAACAAAAGATTTCTCAATTCCTCTCGATTCAATTTAAAAATTATATTCGTACCACAAACTTAGTACCTATATTTGTTTACATTAATCGTTATATTTTGGTTTTGTATTTTTAAAAATACAGCCTCGGGTCGGTCATGTTACCTACTCATGCTATCCAGAAAAAGCGCATTTGCGTCAAATCATTTACCTTCGTTCAAGTTCAAAATCCCGATTACTTAATTTCGATCGTAGAATGTTCCAAATGTACTTATTTTTATTTCATGTTCACGTACCTACTTGACATATTTCTGCTCTCCAAAACTTCTAACAAATAGACAATTAAATTTCAAGTTCAAGATACTTAACGTGTTGTTTTTGGAAAGCTTACAGATACTTTATCTAAACTAAACCTCCAGATAAATCAGTCTCCACGTGTGAGAAGTATCACTGATAGAATGAGTTATTATTCTCACACGTGGAGACTCTCTATTAGCAACAAGTAATTTTATTTTTCAGTAATATAATAGTTTTAAAAGTATATTAGCTAAAGTCCTCATCTTACATAAATGTCCCCAAAGAAATAAACTGAAAACTGTGAATCCATTGATAACTTCAAATCGTTATTCGGTTTGATATGAACCCAAATACACAAGTTCTGTGATGAATAATAATTAAAAAATCGAGAAAATACCCTTGTCAAGTATGCCGTGGAAATCCAAAACATTCAATTTGTCAATAAATCAACAACGACGCAAATAAATAGTGTGCTGTGGAAGCAAAAAGAAATTTGACAAATAATAAAACAACTATAATAGTTAACTGTAAAAGTTTAAGTATAGTTATTTATGTACCAAGAATCGTAAGTGCACTTTTTTGGCCGAGAATACAGTTTTCAATTCGAGGCCCCTAGGACCGAGGTTTGCAAGCAATCGAAATCACAAAATCGCGGTGCATATTATATTTTTCTGTCATACTTGTGAATCATTAAACTAGAAAAAGAAAAACTAGTGGAAAACTATAATTATTTGAGTCAGGTTTCATATTCGCTAAGCAAATAGTAAAGATAGCGATGCTTGGAATATCCTTGGCAACCGCAATAAATTTAGGACGCGGCGTCTATTCAAGTGGCAACTGCTGTCAAGATAAATTAAATCATATTATTATTAGCTTTGAACATTTTACTTCCACGTCCAGTGGAAGTATAGTAACGACAAAAAATTTTTTTAAAATTTTTATTGTCCAAATAGGCTTAAAATGTCATGAAACGTCGAGATTTTAAGTTTGAGCGAAAAAAATTTCTGTCTGTCTGTCTGTAACTTTTTTTGTGCGCACGTTTACTCTGGAACCGTTTAAGATATTGACTTGAAATTTGGTACACATATGTACTTTAACGAGATCTAGAACTAGATTATATTTTCATCTTGTTCCGTCGAAGGGTTGGGAGGTAAATTAGGGTAAATTTGGGGTAAATGGGTAAATCAAGCAGATAAGAGTCCATGAAATTGGTATTTAGTATATACAAGAGGAGCTAAGGTCTCAAAAAATTTTTTCGTTAGCCACCCCCATTACCACCCCCACCTCCTTATTAAAGGGGATGAAAAAAAAATTGTGATTTAGTGTATGTACAGGAACCAGAAACCTCAAAATATTTTTTTACTTCATCTACCCCCCACTACCACCCCCCTATCACCACCCCCAACCCACTACCGATGTGGGGTATCGTTTTATGGGTTTTTGGGGTAGAGGATTTCAAATATTATATTATTAAAGTTCCATAAACAATTATTTTCTCATATAAAGTTTTTTCGTTGTGAGTGACTTGGATAGAGAATCTGGATGTGGAAGTAGTGATTCCTTGGGCAGCGGTTTTTGAAAATAATGTTGGATATAGAAGATATAGCAAGTAGGGCTTGTCTGGATTTACTTTCAAAAAAGTTAAAACATTTAATACTTGTTATATGAAATATAACGACCCGTTGCCAATGGCAACAAGTATTTGGTACATAAAGCGTCACTTACGATCGACAACGGAATTAGAGTATACTTACGAGAGAGAAAAGATATATTCGTCCATTTCCTAGAGGCAATAAACTAAAGTAAATTGCCCCTCCTGGACATTTTTTAATTTTGCACATACTGTATTTTTCCGTGGAGCAGCCGAAGTAGTCTCATTTCTTTTTAAACTCAGAGACGAACCCACGGGGGGGGATTGAGTTGGGAAAATCACCAAAAATGTAAAAAAATCTTTATTGGGTATAATTGCAAAAAAACGAATAATGAATTGATAAAAATTAAACGACTGTCACTATGACCATTTTTTTATAAATAATTTTAATTGATATTATTTATCACTAGATGTGACTGATGTGAGAGCCACAGAATAGTCGACGGACAACGCACAACGCCGACGGGCCTACGCGACGGGCCAACAAAATAAACTCGTCAACTCGCGGAAATTCGACGTAAGACCCAGTAGACGGCACGGCCAGAGCATACAATTCTCAAAGACTGTCTTACATTAGAAATATTAGAATATTACTCCTTTTTGCCTTTATCAATACAATGCTTTGTCCTAGCTATAAAGTCGTTTGTTGTTGTTTTATACTGAGTATCACTAATATCAGTTACCAACCTCTCAACGAGAGATAATAATAATAATAACAAATTGTTGTCGGTCAGAAATTGTTAAAATATTAAATTCTTAGAGGACACTGAATCAGAATCTGGGACTATTAAAGGGGTCTACAGACGATCCAGCTGCTGGGACCCGACATTGTTGGTACGCTTTGAAGATAATTGGAATTCCAGCGGACCAGTTAACTTTTACGAATGAGTTCAAAGCATGCCGACAAGGCTGGCTCCCTGCCGCTGGATCGTGTGTAGACCCCTGAATGCTACCTATTGCGTATCACAATGCGAAGTGGGAAGTGGCCGGTAGCCGTACTAGCGCGGACGTTCACGAGCTTGCGCCCCGACTTGCGCGTAATCGTATTGTATAGTGTATTCCACAAATATTTCATCGATACAAAAAAGCTCGCAAAAAAGCATAAAGGATGCCGACCGCTTCTAGTTAGTGTACCGCCCGCCGGTCCAATTTGACCACGCTAGTCCACGTTGACCACCAACCTATCATAATTCCGGTAGAGAAAATTTAAACCAATTATATTCAGTGGGAGTGGCCTACATTTTTGTTCGGAAATATGTGACCATTTTTTTTGTGATGATAATAAAGAAGTCGAACACTTTTATGGCCTTTTATGTAAATATACTGAAATTGATACAGGTCGGTACCCTTTACGTTTTTTTGCGAACTTTTTTATATCGCTGGATTAAGGGGCCTACACACGATCCAGCGGCAGGGACCCAGCCATGTCGGCATGCTTTAAACTCATTCGTAAAAGTGAACTGGTCCGCTAGAATTCCAATTATCTTCAAAGCGTACCGACAATGTCGGGTCCCTGCCGCTGGATCGTGTGTAGACCCTATTATCGTTGGTACAAACTATATCTTGTTTTTCTCCACGGTCATTAAACTATAACGGTTACCTCATCCAGTAGCTTTTAGACGAAGGAGAGCGCGGGGTCAACTTAAGTCTAGCGCCTACATCATGTAGTTTAGTTAAACTTCTTTTGCATAATATTTGTATCGCTAGGCTACTTATAGATTAAGTCTGAAATAAAAAAAAACATAAGGAAATATAAGTTGTACAAAAAATGGGCAGTTGGCAAATTAGTTGTAGCTTCCCCCCCCCCCCCCAAAAAAAAATAGCTGGGTTCGTCTCTGTTTAAACTATGCAATCGTGTACTTAAAATCGCCTCCAAAATCCCAAAATGGAAAAATATAGGGGGGTTCCATTTAAAATTTCAAACTTGGGAGGAAGCAGTGATCGAAAAGTAGAAATAATAAAAAATTAGGAATTTTTGGTATATATTACCGATGTCAAGTTTGACTCTGGAAACTATGGCTTGTCTAATATTTCCGTTGACACGGTATACATATAAACGGGAAAATAACAGTGTACTTCATGTGAATATTTCTTTAAGTACTGCTTGACAACAGACAAAAGCATGTAAATGATAATTTTTTGAGATCCCTACTCAACAAGGCACTTTCGATTTCTACTATTTTAATTTTGCTCTTATCAAATATCTTTTAATTGACTAGACATATGGTGTATGTGTATTATTTATCCATGTGTGAACACTTTTTTCCATTTTTCAATTTCATTTTTCATTTCAGGTTCAAATGGCAAGAAAGTCACTAACCCACTGGTAATTTGCCTAAATCTAACTGGCTGTGAAACAGAGGAAACTGGTCAGGCGAGAGTAAGGTTCCAGTTTGGAGTTTGGGACGCTAGCATAAGGCACTGGGAATGCTGTCCCATTTCAAGCGTAGTTCTAAACCTGCAAAATACTCAAGATTTGCTCTCTGTTGGCTACAAAAGTCTTGGCATACTCGACAGGCATATAGATAGCTGTAAGTATCAAATATCTTTGATGGAAAAAAGGACAGTTATACCAATCGTTTGGGCAACTAGTTATAGTGGCGTCAACAGAGGCTGAAAATATGCATTATTTCGGAAATAATTACGGGAAGCTTCGATTTTCCTAAAACCCTTTGATATTACGTTTACATAGCTTAAAATAAAAAGTTATAAACACATAATCGTGAGGAAATTGTTTAATTATTTAAACAAAAAAAAACTTTTTTTTTTTTTTTAACAAAATGATTGTAAGTTGAGAAATTTTAAAGCAATTTAATTCAAATTGACATATAAAGGGTTTTCGAGGTCGCTGAAACAGATTATGATGTCAAAAAGAGGTAATTCAGTTTTAGACTCGCTGAAGTAGATTATGATGTCAAAAAAAATAATACAAAATGGCTGATCCAATACGGCCGACTTTTTGATAATAATTTCAGTGAAAATGACGTAACTCGATAGATTTCAAACATATTTCGCTTGGATTAACAATATGATCTTGGTAAGGTCTCAAACAAATAATATAATATCTCGATATTGTACATAGCATTACAAGATGACTCCACTGTTAATAGAAGACTGCTTTAGTATCATGATACAAGATAGGCATACGACTTGGCCAAAAGATAAGGTACCTTTGGCACTAGAACCTCTTACCTTGAACCGATAAGATCTTATAACTAGCCTGACGAAATTATTGGTGCAACAGTCCTCATATTTCCTAAACTAACATCGTGACGGGGTTGTCGGTTATTTAAAAAAAATAACACTCACTATAGTAATGGCGATCAAGGTGTAATTATCAAAGTATTCTTTGGAATTAAGCATTAGAGAACCAGTTAACTTCACTCTTATTAAAGACATGTTACTATTATTCTTCCTTGAGAAGGAGGCAACATATCGTTTGCTATTAAAAACACAATTATTAGTTATCACGTCATTAATCATTCTGTCTTATAGTTGTTGATAAAAAAACTTGGCAATGTTGCTAACTCTGCCCTTTGATTTTTTAGCCAAAGATGTTCAAATTATGATGAAGCTCCAAATCATCCAGAGTGACGAGGAGGTCCACAGCTTATCTCAAGATATGGCAAGATTGATGTGCACTAACGATACCATGGATACTCTTGTCACATGTACATGTACGGAGGGTGAAAAACCCATCCCTGCCCATAGTTGGATAATTAAATGTAGAAGTACTAAACTTGGAAATAGATTGTTGGCCCATACGGATGAAAGAAACAAGGTAAGTTATCAAAGTCTAATAAAAGGGTGCTTTTTTTTAACGATTGCTTGCAGGGAGGGGGAGATTTTTTATGAAAATGCAATCTGTATGTTGTCAGGAAGTTACAGTAACGCTTTCTCTAATCTGTGAAGTGAGCGTTTCTTGGAAATTAAAGTTTTAATTCTGAAAAACGTGTTTTTGGGCCCGATAGAGATCTTGACAAAAACATTTTTTTCACATTTCTACTCCCGCCGCTCATCAATTATTAGGCGCGGGGGGCCGCCAGTGAGTTTGGTACCGGGGCCTATGATTTAATGCGGGGGGCCTGCCCAATAGGTGCAAAAATCAATTAAAAAAGTAGGCACAGGAATGAAAATAAAAAGGAATTATCTTAAAACAGTCATATATTCTATATTCCACTAAACATATCAGAGAGTTATCAAAACTGGGAACTTTTCAAGTATGATTTGCAAATTGGATTGCCTATTACAAAAGTAAATCAACGTTTACCATGACAACAAGTCTGAAATACAATATCTCGACTGATATTGGTGGGCCCCCCCCCTGAGCCGGGGGCCCGTGTTCTTCTAACACTCTTAGTTCCGCCACTGGTCCTGCAGGTGTAAACTATTATGAAAAATTACAAATAAAAATATCCATTGTTTTTCTTAAAAACAAGGTTTTAAAAAAAATTTGAAGCTTCATAAAAAACTGCAGATTTTTGAGATATGAGCCTTTTTAAATATTTTTGTTTATTACTAGACTTTCTGTTAATAAACATGGATAACATATTTAATTTAACCCTGCCTCAAATACTTTTTACAAAGCTGCAACTAATTGGCACATGCTCTGTTTATTAAAAAAACTAATATTTTAACATTCTTTTCAGAACCTGAAGTACAAACTGGAACTGGCCGATCTCTCCCATGGTCTGGTAAGTGAACTGATCCGTTACATCTACAGTGACAAAGTAGACAATGCGGATAAATACGCCCACAAACTCTTGCCGTTAAGTACAAGATATCAACTTCCCGGATTGAGTGCCTTATGCGAGAGAAGTCTAATTGAAAGTCTGACCCCTAGTAATGTACCTAATATTCTCCTGCTAGCTGACCAATGTGGCTGTGAAAATTTGAGGAAGGCGGCTCTGCATTACTGTGAAAATTCCGAGGAGATCAAAGACAGCGTTCATCAAATTGGTGAGTTCATTTTTTTTATAATAAATTAGACCAACTAGCACATGGTTCCCAAGTAACCATTTAGTATTAGCGCTTTCTTCAATAGATCTGTCATGTTCCTTCTTTGAACATGTTCCCAATACTTTATTGCGTACTTTTCTATCCTTTTTATAATAATTTTTTCTGCTATTAATGTTGAAGCTTTGTGTCGTTGCTTTACTCTTGTTGTTTTTGCGGGTAGTTGTATGATGTCTCTCTCAGCTCTTCTTAGGCCTCTTCTGTTGGCTTTTCTTGTTACCGCTTCGTATGTCACATGTAGGGTAGTTACTTACATACAAGGTTTACCATCACCATGGATAAGAATAATAACAAAATTATTATATTATGACCCATACAGCACACCAAATAACGATTACGATGTGTTCGCATTGTGACGATGTATCTAGATGCAGACACAAGGTTACACAATTCTACGATGTAAATGTGCTACGTTTACACAGTATACCATTTACATATACACAAATAATTTGATCCACAGTGTGTTATCGGATGCACAGTGATTGACTTCCTAATGTTTCAGACGAATGACGTCTTATGCTAGACGTTAATTTGACGTCTTTTTCAGGTTATATTTGGTAATCCCCCCACAGGTTTTTAACAATGGGAACATATAAAACTACATACTAGATAGTAAGTCTACTTGATAAAAATAAAGTAATTAATGCATAAATACGTTTTGTCCTATGAATTTATTTGTTAGCCATCCGTATATTTTATTTACATTAACTATCTAATATTGTTTACCATCACTCCAATTTCTTCTCACAAGGGTTGCCTGCAAATTATAATGTTTATTAAGTTATTAAATTCATTTTTACTTACCTTTGCCAATTGCGGTGGGTAGAGGTCGAACCTACTGTCTCTGTTGTCCGTATTACAGTACTAACGCTTCTACCAACTGAGCTATCGTGGTGACTGTTATTTCGGATGCTAAAAGCAGTATTTATGATGTGTATGAAGTCTTTATTATGTGTGAAATTGAATTTCTAGCCTTATTTAAAATATATGAAAATCTTTCAAGTTCTCTTTTTTTTCTATTTTTTTACGTGTTCCCAAACCTGAATTTTTCGAGTTACTAGTATTTTTATTTATTTATAATTATTAAGAAGAACTTATTTAATTTAATTAAACTGTCACCAGTGTCACCTGAGTTAAGAATTGAAGTTTTAAGTTGAAGTACTTATGCAAACCTGGGAAACGTGTTGGAGAAAAAACGGTCAGGTATAATATATCATCTACAACATAAATAGAATATTTAATGGTCTAAAACAGACCTAAAATTGAAAAGAAGTATATTCGTACATCGGTTTTATAAGCAATTATTACCTTGAAAAAAACAACTAAAAGTTTTTTTGCAATTATTTTAACAAAAAAGAAAAAAAAAGACAGAGTGATCACAGATCGAACCGCGTACCTCTTGACTCGCCGCTTAATGTTTAACTCACTCAACCACTGACTTCTATTTGAATATCTACTTAAAGACTTTATAGTAGAACACGCAACGGCTAGATTTTTCTTTTTAATGCATTTTAATCTAATTTTATTATTAAAAGAACTCGATATCTTTAAAACTGCCGAATCTTTGCAAACTCTTTCGAATATAAATTATTTTGGATATTGTTAAAAAACAAAAATGCCTGCTATATGTGTGGCTATGACCACTCTTATAGAGGAAAGAGGACACATGAGATACACATGGCCGGTATGCTCACGCGCGCACACTGTTCCATGCTCGAATAGTCGAATGTAGACACGACAAGACACAACTAAAAAGTGTATATATAGTTATTTGTATCATGTGTATATATCGCACTTTTATGTGGTGTATGCAGTAGGCACAAGTATTATATAAAGCATCACACATACATATGACTTAAACCTTGTAGGCATCTTCTACGGACGTCAAATTTCAACATTCTAATGATCCTTCTTTACGTTATATAAAAATGTTTAGAATCTTGAGTGCATATGGTATACAATTATTAAACATTGCATCACATAATTCTGTCAATATAAACATAAGTGTATCTCATATGTGTACGTCAGTACTAGTTTAACAATTAGATCCACCTTAACATATTTTGTATCTCATGTGTATATCTTGTAGAGACGTAATTACAATTGGACGTGCTGTTTGGGGAAATTTTTATATTTGAAATTGAATACAAATCTTTAGAAAAAACAAGTTTATATTTATTACTATAGCATATCATATTGCTATTAAAAATAGAATGTTAAAAATAATAAATTGATACACTTGGTAAGCTGGTTTAAAAATGCAGGGAGCAATATAGAGTACCTACCCATATACATGTACATAATGAAATATGTAATAAAGTCTTCTGAAAGTCTAGTCTTTATGGAGAGACTGAGGAATCCGTATCTAGTAAAGATATCTATGGAACGTCCAACCTTTAGCTGGCTGTCTTCGTTGTGGACGTCGTCCATCGTTAAAGCAGTTAGCGGCACAAGCAGTTGCGCTCGGCCCCATATTCTCGTCGCGACTGACACATCTGTCTAGAATATCCATAGGAGATTACTTTCGGCATAACTATTTGTATACATAACAATATTATTCAACAACACTGTCAAAAGCTATTAAACTTCAGTCTTCGTTATTAATTTTTGACAACTGTCTTTAACTCTCAGGAGGTATACAATGCGTGAAGACATTCGGGGTCACCAATATATAGCAATATGATATGCTATAGTAATAAATATAAACTTGTTCTTTCTAAAGATTTGTATTCAATTTCAAATATAAAAATTTCATAATATAGTAATTTTGTTATTATTCTTATCCATGGTTATGGTAAACCCTATATGTATGTAAGTAAGTACCCTACATCATAGTTGATAGTATGAACTTAGATTTATAGGCCAGTATTAACAACCACCCCATGATAATTTCATAGAGATTATAAAACCACAACATTTTCTAAATTTAATTTTTATGGAAGTTTTCATTTCTTAAGTCATTTAATTTATATTTCTAAAACCTCTGTGTGCTAGTTGGGGATAGATTCTAATATGAATATATCAAATATCCTTCTACAATCAGTCTGAATGTATCGCAGCTATTTGAATGTATCGAAATGTTTGATATTTACAAGACTTCTTTGTTGCAGGAGGAAAAACTTTGGCTTGGAGAGTCATGGAAATGGTCAATCCCGATCTATTTTTAGAGGCATGCGAGAGCATAGGTAGTTCCTCCAGTAATCTTGATAGCCCTGGAACTCCCGGCTCGTGGAGCGAATAATTTCTTAATGAAATTTAGCAAATTGTAATTTATTTTTAAACTGCGAGAGTACAAAAAATGTAACATTTACATTGTGATCTGATTTTTTATTATTTATATTTTTAAGAAATGGTATTATAAACTGTATTATTATTAGATGTAAAGCTTTAAGTTAGTATTTGTTAGTAGGTTAAGTATTAAAATCAATTAGCACATATATTGCCTGTATATTTGTGTAAAACTAAATCTTAAAGTAATGCCTTATACCTACGTGTAATTAATTTCATATGTAGCTTTAAGATGTTTAACTTTCCAGAAAAAGTATTTTATTAGAAATTTAAAATATTTTTTATGTCTACCTAGGTATAATATTATGTTTATATTAAATATAATTCTTATTCCTATTATATCTGTGTTTTCTTTCTACAAAGCAAAATAAATTCCGTAGACACATTTGGACGCCCTCCTAAACGTTGGGCCGATATAACTAAGGAGCTGATGGGAAAAATTTTGATGAGGCTGGGCACCTAGGTAACCGCGACAGATGACGGGATGCTGTCACACGGGCCATACAGCAAAGAGACGCTAACCAGAATAATTGAATGACAAAACGTTCGCCAAGACGTGAATAAGAGACACGTTTGGAAAACAACGATCAAACTAATGGTTTGATCATGAATATCGGCACGATTTATAATTGCAATAAAACATGCAAGATCAGTTTATAATTCTAACAAACAAGCAACATATGGTGGTAATTATATTCTCTTACTACTGAGATTGGAGTTTCAGACCTTTTAAATATTCATTATACCTAATATGTAATAAAAATAGGTACTCACAAGGAATCCAAAACCGAGTCGTACGAATAGCTAATTCAAACGCTTGTTCAAATATTTTCATACTGATTATCACTTTTCTCAGTACTTTCACATAGATGGCTTTGCGAAGTTGTTCATAGCAAAGTTTACATGTCTTCTTTGCATACACGCATACATTTAGAGAATTCACACCTCTGCTAAGTTTAAAGCTTGAATATCTGCAAATAATTTGTGCGTTATTTTAAATAACCACTAATATTCACATACCTACGCATAATTATCCTGATGCAATTTTACAGTCAAAATAAGTTGTGGAATTAGAGTATTTAATAAATTTTACCGCCTTTAAATTTGTTTTTATTTCCGTAAGTTGGCTAGAAGCCCTCTTACGGAATAAAGTTGCACTATGGTCAATATTCGTCACAGACCTAGGAATGATTAGATTGATTGTGATTTGTGATTATGGACCTTACGTGCACACGTTAGGTCATGTAAACATAGAGTCTCGGCCATTTTTATATACTCGAGAGCGAAAATTTAAAAAAAAACCGCTGCCCAAGGAATCACTACTTCCACATCACTACTTCCACATCCCGATTTTCTATCCACACAACGAAAAAATTTTGTATCTGGAAATAATTGTCTATGGAACTTTAATAATATAATATTTGAAATTCTCTACCCCAAAAACCCATAAAACGATACCCCACATCGGTAGTGGGGTGGGGGTGGGAGTGGGGGGGTGGATAAAGTAAAAAAATATTTTGAGGTTTCTCTTTCTTGTACACACACTAAATCACATTTTTTTTCATCCCCTTTAATAATGGGGTGGGGGTGGTAATGGGGGTGGTTAATGCCAAATTTTTTTTTGAGACCTTAGCTTCTCTTGTCTATACTAAATATCAATTTTATGAACTCTTACCTGCTTGATTTACCTATTTACTCCAAATTTACCCCAATTTACCCCCCAACCCTTCGACGGAACAAGATGAAAATATAATCTAGTTCTAGATCTCGTTAAAGTACATATGTGTACCAAATTTCAAGTCAATATCTCAAACGGTTTCAGAGTAAACGTGCGCACAAAAAAAGTTACAGACCGACAGACAGAAAATTTTTTTTCGCTCAAACTTGAATTCTCGACGTTTCATGACATTCTAAGCCTATTTGAACAATAAAAATTTTTTTAAATTTTTTTGTCGTTACTATACTTCCACTGGATGTGGAAGTAATATGAAAAGATAACGGAAAGTAGCTTGGAGTTAATAATATATTATTGAAATTATAACTAATATTTTACAGTTGTTTACATTATAAAAATATTTTCGAATATAGCAATTAATTACCTACAGAGTATTTAATATGAGAAAAAAATACGTAGTATAAAGGTGAGTTTATAAAAAAAGTCCCAGTCCTAACTTAGTGTCCTATCTTAGTACTAATTTTTTCCGTAAAAAGTTAAATGTACAGGTTACCCGTATGCTGTTTATACAAGTCGTAATCCTGTCTTGGTCCTAACTTAAGAACCAACCTTGAAAGTTCTGAACTTTTGGGACTAGGACGGTCTAGGACCAAGGAAATGCGCAGGCGCTAAGACGATCGATATATGAACTCGTCTGAAAAATTATACATTTAACCTAAAATTTTTAAGTTAATTTTTCCTATGGGCTAATACCACAGAATAGATATAAATCGTTACACAATCTCCAATTAGGAAGTTTCCTATTTTAGAAATATCGTGTACATTCAACCTCATTTAGTAGTCTTTCAGATAACTAGTCAAACAAACAAAAAATTATCTCAATATCTGAAAAAGTCACGAACTTATTCAATTTCTTATTTGAATACTTCGCCTCGGCTGAAGTCCACCGTGACGTCACAATACACAACGCGCTGAGTTGCCATGCCGGCTGCGCGCTGTACGTTCCTTTATTTAGTGTATGTGCTCGATTTTCTGAAATGTCACAAAATGTCACTTTTGATTCGTTCGTGTCGAGCCGAATTTTCGAATTTCGCCGTGCAATTTACGATCAGGTTTATCTGGAAGACTTTCTCTTTACGTCGCGACATCATACGGCCGTCCCAATGGTGTTTTTGGAAAAATATGAACGTGCCAAAATTGCATGTTTTAGAAATTTTTTCGGCTCTCAAATGCAAGCTGGTTATAAACTGCCGGTGCCTGCCAGCGAGTATAAAGGTGCCCGCGCCCGCTCGCTGTTGGCGGAATCATGTATTGTGACGTAATCGAGCTCAGCCCAGATGACCGCGACATTTTAAACTTGGAAGGACCATAACTGTTTTATTTATAGAGATAATTAAAAAAATATATTACAGATATTTTTTAGATTTTTACGACTATTTATAGGCCAGTCCAACACGCTGTCACTTTGCTTTGTTTGTACTACAGCAGCCATCTTTTGTTGGTAAGTTAGGACAAGCCTAAAAGGCACCATACACGTTCAGTAATCTCATTACCTGAATTTTCGCGTTTTTTCAATCATACTTAATTCAATAATTATAGCTAGATATGCTTTTTTCTTAAATAATGAACATGTAAGGTGTGAAAAATAATGACAGGGAATGACGGGGAAATTTTTAGTAATGATGTTTCTGTAATGATCTGCTGGAATGACATTATTGCTGAACGTGTATGGTGCCCTTTAGGCCTGACAAAAACCCTAACTTACCAACAAAAGATGGCTGCTGTAGTACAAACAAAGCAAAGTGACAGCCTGTTGGACTGGCCTATTACGAGAAAATGAGAAAAATGGAAACTTCCTAATTAGCTTGAAAAGTTTGAGTATCTATTTTACGGACAACTAGAACAAAGACCAGTTTTTATAAACCCGTCAAAAATGTTAAGACAAATATAGTTTTACACATCTACTCTTGTACCGATGGCGTGGGTACAGTGCATGGTGTACCTCTCGTCTATAATTAGGTTATTTTTTATAAATCTTAGAATTTTCGGTTTGTTTTATACTAAATAACAGTGTGTAGTTAATTTATTAACTGATTTTTATCAACTGTCAGAGTTTGAGTTGTTTTAGAATATTAAATAAAATAATTGCTTCGTGAAATATTCTCCCCAAATACGATAAAAGGTTATTCCACATTTTGAACGTAGAACACGTATATTCGTTTAACATTTTTACAGTTCCTTATAAAGTAGGCCATGATAAAATTAAAAAGAATATTGTTTTAGGAATTAAAATTTGTGTTGTTGACTTTTGTTTACTTACACTGAATTTATTAAATTGATGTTGCTTTCACGTTCGATTTTCGTATGTTGCTATTCAAAGACTAAGTATACAAAACAACAAAAATAACAACGTTAATGAGAAGATTACCTTTTTTTTTTTTTCCAAGACCGGTTGTTTGAAATCATTTCCCAACTCATACAAATGTAAGCTCAAACTCCAAGCTAAATTCAATACAATCTTCATAACAAAACAAACTTTTTAGCATTTCATTGGTCCAATCTGTAATTATGAAAAAAGAGTATACAAAAATGGCGACACCCTATATTTGCCTGACCAAAGGCATGCACAGAAGGATCATGATCAGTCTAGTTACGTTTAGGTCTGTGATATTCATACATAATGGCAGTACCAACAAAATAACCTAGAATATCCCTAACAACGTTTTGTTTTGTTTGCTAATGGCGAAATTAACTTGTTAAACAAAGAAATATCCAATAAAACAACTGACTACTTGCTCCACGATGCCTGGAACGATATTGGAAAACTTAAGTGGCAGGAAGCTGAGTGTTTTAGTGACTGTGTTATTGGTTTGTCAACTGGCATGTTTTTTAATCGGCTTAATTGCTCCTAGCCCAGCAGGTTCTCAACCAATTTTAGCCACTGTTTGTGTGGACGACAATCCAAGTGCTGATAACTTAAACCGGTGGTTTGTTAGGGAATGTCCCAAACAGATAGATCTGACCCAGGAGAAGGCGACTTCGCAGTTTCGTGTGGAGAATTTGGTTAGTATTTTACTTCTTTAATGACTAGCCCATGTAAATTAGCATTTTTGAATCTAATTTGCGTGTACTAAATGTGCATGCTAGTTTTTTTTATTATATAGACACTAGACCAGATTAAATTTTTTCATTTCAGGTCTTTGTGATGCAAATGCCTTTGAAGCACGATTTAGACTTTTCTCGTTGGCAGCAGAATTTAGTAGGTGTTTTGCAGCTTGACATGGTTTATCAAAAAGGACGAGTATTGGACCCAATTATCGAACTAACTCTTGATGCTCGATTGGCCTATAGTGACAAGACTGCCAATGGAGCTCGGACACCTTGGCAGTACTACGCACATGCTGAGGAAAAGCGCTACATGGACTGTTCGTTTGAAGACAAGAATATGATGGAAAAGGAAGGGTACCCTTACAACTGCACGATGGTACCTCTGTTTGAACTAGGTGCTCTCTACCATGATTTCTATTTGTTAAATTTACGATTGCCCACGAACAGTACAACTAAGAAAAACGAAGGTGTGGGAAAAATAGAAGACATATACTTGCATATGATTCATATGAACGGTGGTTTCACTAGAGTCTGGATGTCGTTGAAAACCTTCTTTTTCCCTATCATCATCGGTATTATGGTATGGTTTTGGAACAGAGTTCACTTGTTGAATCGCACGCCGGCACTGTTAGAATATATGTTGATTTCCTTGGGTGGTACTTTGGCTTTTCTTAATCTTCCCGTGGAATATTTAAGTCTTATATTCGACATGCCGTATATGTTGCTGTTGAGCGATATACGCCAAGGTATATTCTATGCCATGTTGCTATCCTTTTGGTTGATATTTGCAGGTGAGCACATGTTAATTCAGGATAACGGAGAAAAGAACACCATAAAAATGTATTGGAAGCATTTGAGTACGATCGTTATCGGATGCCTTTGTCTGCTTATATTCGATTTGTGCGAACGTGGTGTGCAGTTGGTCAACCCGTTCTATTCTATTTGGGTGACGCCGATCGGCACCAATCTAGCTCTGTCTTTTATTATCTTGGCCGGGATATCTGCCAGCTTATACTTTATTTTCTTGTGTTACATGATCTGGCGGGTTTTTAAGAACATCAGCATTAAACGTTCGGTGCTGCCTAGCATGTCGCAGGCTCGGCGTTTACATTACGAAGGTATTATTTATCGCTTTAACTTCTTGATGTTGACAACGGTTATTTGTGCGGCAGCCACGGTGATTTCTTTTATCCTGTCACAGATTACAGAGGGTCAAAACAAGTGGGACGAGAACATGGATTTGGAGTTGACGTCGGCACTGCACACCGGGATTTACGGTATGTGGAACGTTTATATTTGCGCTATGCTTATCTTGTACGCTCCTAGCCATAAGCAGTGGCCTGCCGATCCTATCTGTGCGGATGGCGAAGAGGTCGAGTTTAGCAGGTTGCCAACGGAAGCTACACCGAATGAGATATCGTCTCTAACTTCTTTCGCCACTAAGGCTAGTATTGAATAAGTTTTTAAAGGCTGCTTATCTTGGTTGTGACGTATATTAAAACTTAATGGAGGTAGTATATATTTTAAAGTATTATTTTTTATATTATATTTATTTTTATGTGAAACCGTATTTTGAAAATGGTCGTTTTTATTGATTTTGGATGTAAAATTGTTAATTTGTTTACAATGTGGCGTTATTTGTTTGACAATATGTAATCCCGAATAATTCAACTACATTGCAATTAAAGCAGTAGGCCAGTTGTCAAAGGTTGGCACGGTTTATTTTATAAAATAGTTTATTTATGTATAAATATGTGACTTGTTTTATTTTATCTCTTGTATCAATCATATACGACACATAATAATTAATTAATATTACGTGACACTTAGTACTTATTGTGAATATTAGTAGTACATTTTACCAAAACGCACTACTTATATCCTCACTTCGCTCGAATTAATAATTTATTTGCCTCTTTTTATATTGACATCTTTCTTATAGCTGAATTTGTCAGTGTTTTGCAGTATTATCGTTGTGATCTTCATATACTTAATCTATGTATTTATGTAACTTTTTTATAGTATTTACTGTATTTACTAATAAATATTAAATAAGTGGTTTTTGTATTTTTTTTTTGTTTGTTTGTTTTTGTATGTGCTACTAGTCAACCATCCTAAGTTGGCAAGTGCCGCGCAGAGAAAGAAGCAATATCGTCACTGTTGGACAGAGACAAACCAGCTTCTTAAGCTAGCTAGCTGAAGAAGCTGGTTTGTCTCCGTCCAACAGTGACGATATTTCATCTCTCTCTGCGTGCTACTAGTCAACCATCCTGAGTTGGCAAGTACCGCGCAGAGAAAGAAGCAATATCGTCTCTGTCCAACAGTGACGATATTTCTTCTCTCTGCGTGCTACTAATCAATAATCCCAAGTTGGCAAGTACCGCGCAGAGAAAGAAGTAATATCGTCACTGTTAGACAGAGACAAACCGGCTTCTTAAGCTAGCTAGCTATAACTCAAAAAGGAACTCAAACATTTTATAATATAATAGAAAACTCTTCGTGGGAGTTTGTTGACAGTGTCGATATGGACATTGACCAAAAGTTTGAAATGTTTATAAACATTCTTACCGAAGCTTACAACACTGCCTTTCCCGAAAAACAAATATCTTGTAACAAACATAACTCTCAACATATTAATTGGTTTACAGCAGAATTACGAGGAAGAGCAACTCTATTTCCTAAATGACATATGTAAAACACATAACACACCTGGAAATAGGAAAACAAGAAATACTTTTAGATTACGATACAAATATGCTCTAAAAATTGCTAAAATAACTGCAAATGATAACATCATAAAAAATTCAAGTAATACACCAAAAGCCATCTGGGACTTGATAAAACCTAACAAAAAAACTAACTCCCCTACCTCAACCTCAACTCTAAATAGTAATGACTTTAATAACTTCTTTGTCAATGTCTCTACAGACACTGTCAGTAGACTCCCAACAACCAACACCGACCCAATGGAATATCTCAAACATATTAACATTCCTGAAACTAACCAAAGTTTCCACGAAGTAAGCTACAACCAAATTAGAGATATTATTAGCTCCCTAAAAAATAGCAAAAGTAAAGACATATATGGCTTAAATGTTCCATTAATTAAGACCATTAAACATATAATCGTAATACCTCTGACTAAACTCATCAATATAAGCATTAGACATTGTAAATTTCCTGAGATTTTGAAGATAGCATCTGTAGTGCCTATTTTCAAAAAAGGCGATATTAATGATGCTTCAAACTATAGACCTATTTCCTTGCTACCTATACTGTCAAAAGTATTCGAGACAGTCTTAAAATTACAAATCGTAAATTATCTTGAAAAACATAAGCTATTAAATAGTTCTCAGTATGGTTTTAGGAATAAACTAAGCATTACAGATGCTATAATCACGCTAACAGAAATTACGCTAAATTGCTTCGAAGATGGACTATATTCAGCGGCAATATACTGCGACCTTAGTAAAGCGTTCGACTGTGTATCCCACAGGATCATGCTGTTAAAACTATCCAAGTACAATTTCAGTAAAAACAGCTTAAAACTACTTGAATCCTATCTCAACGGTCGTAGACAGCTAGTCCGTGTGGGCCAGGATGTGTCCAGTGAAATGACAATTAAAGATGGAGTGCCACAATGATCCATCTTGGGTCCTGTGTTGTTCCTAATCTATATCAATGATATAAAATCTGCCCTTAACGGTATCGACTGCCTCTTGTACGCAGACGATACAACTTTACTAAACTCAGGTCCTGATCTAGACGAACTAAGAGATAACTGTAGGAATATGCAGTTGAACGCTGAGATGTGGTTCTCGGCCAACAAACTCAAATTAAATGAAAATAAAACTGTTACAATGATCTCATCCACCAAAGATCTAAATAGTCTAGACAACAATTCTACTTTTGTGAAATTTCTGGGAATTAACTTGGATCCCAAACTTACGTGGAATACCCATGGCAACCTCCTAGCAAAGACAACATATGCATTGCGTCAGTTATCGAACAGAGTGTCTACGGAGATTCAAAGAACTGCTTATTTTGCTATTCCACTCGAAACTCTCATACGGTGTCCTAGCTTGGGGGGCATTCGGCTAGCAGACATAGACTTTTCGGCCTACAACGAAGAGCAGTCAGGGTTGTGGGAGGAATAGGCTATCGAGCAGATGCCAAAATAACTTTCATAAATCTAGGCATACTAACTTTACCATTTTTATATGCACTAGAGTGTCTTACCTATGTAAAAAAGCACATCGATGAATTTGCTACACATAGTGAAAACCACTATTATAATACTAGAACGAAAGATCACATATACCTCAGTTATAAAGGTCTAACTAAATCACGCACAGGTATCACCTATCATGGGCCCAAACTATATAATAAATTAGGAAACAACATAAAACAACTACCTCTTGACCGATTCAGATCTGCAATAAAAAATTTTCTACTAGCAAATGCCTTCTACACCCTAGATGAACTAGAAATATCTCTGACAAATATTTCGCTCTAGTATACATATGTATATATATTATTATATTTTATCTTATATTTCATTTTTTATGTACCGTTTTTTTTTTCGTAAATATTTTTTATGAGTGTAATAGTTTTGTCTATATACTTATATGTAATTGTATTTTATATTTGACGTATGTAAACTGTTCTTTTATTGTATATTAACATGAATAAATCTACTACTACTACTACTACTGGCTAGCTGAAGAAGCTTGTTTGTCTCTGTCCAACAGTGACGATATTTCTTCTCCCTCTGCGTGCTACTAGTCAACCATCCTAAGTTGGCAAGTACCGCGCAGAGAAAGAAGCAATATCATCACTGTTAGAGACAAACCAGCTTCTTAAGTTAGCTAGCTAGCTGAAGAAGCTTGTTTGTCTGTCCAACAGTGACGATATTTTTTCTCTCTCTGCATGCTACTAGTCAATCATCCTAAGTTGGCAAGTGCCGCGCAGAGAAAGAAGCAATATCGTCACTGTTGGACAGAGACAAACCAGCTTCTTAAGCTAGCTAGCTAGCTGAAGAAGCTTGTTTGTCTCTGTCAAACAGTGACGATATTTCTTCTCTCTCTGCGTGGCTACTTGCCAACTTAGGATGGTTGACTAGTAGTTGACATAGCAAGCTCATGTGTAGAAGAATTTAAAAAATGGCTGGCGTTCTTACCAATGCATTATATAATTTTGATATCGTGGTGATATTTTAAAACTTACTAATTTTTAGATGCCTGATAATAATTTATTGGTCTCAAAAAAATATACATCAATTAATGCTCAAATGCAAAAAATGCGGTGTGTAAAGATTGTAATAAAATACACAAAGAAGAGGCTAAGAAAATTGACCCCAATATAACAAAAAATTTAACTATATATTTTTTTATATATTTCTCATTATTTTAGTAAAATACAGGACACTAACTTAACGCTACAATAAATTAAAAGTAAAAATGTCTACGTTTTCTTCATAAACTAAGCACTACAGATGCTATAATCAAGCTAACAGAAATTACGCTAAATTGCTTCGAAGATGGACTATATTCAGCGGCAATATACTGCGACCTTAGTAAAGCGTTCGACTGTGTATCCCACAGGATCATGCTGTTAAAACTATCCAAGTACAATTTCAGTAAAAACAGCTTAAAACTACTTGAATCCTATCTCAACGGTCGTAGACAGCTAGTCCGTGTGGGCCAGGATGTGTCCAGTGAAATGACAATTAAAGATGGAGTGCCACAAGGATCCATCTTGGGTCCTGTGTTGTTCCTAATCTATATCAATGATATAAAATCTGCCCTTAACGGTATCGACTGCCTCTTGTACGCAGACGATACAACTTTACTGAACTCAGGTCCTGATCTAGACGAACTAAGAGATAACTGTAGGAATATGCAGTTGAACGCTGAGATGTGGTTCTCGGCCAACAAACTCAAATTAAATGAAAATAAAACTGTTACAATGATCTCATCCACCAAAGATCTAAATAGTCTAGACAACAATCCTACTTTTGTGAAATTTCTGGGAATTAACTTGGATCCCAAACTTACGTGGAATACCCATGGCAACCTCCTAGCAAAGACAACATAAGCATTGCGTCAGTTATCGAACAGAGTGTCTACGGAGATTCAAAGAACTGCTTATTTTGCCCTATTCCACTCGAAACTCTCATACGGTGTCCTAGCTTGGGGGGCATTCGGCTAGCAGACATAGACTTTTCGGCCTACAACGAAGAGCAGTCAGGGTTGTGGGAGAAATAGGCTATCGAGCAGATGCCAAAATAACTTTCATAAATCTAGGCATACTAACTTTACCATTTTTATATGCACTAGAGTGTCTTACCTATGTAAAAAAGCACATCGATGAATTTGCTACACATAGTGAAAACCACTATTATAATACTAGAACGAAAGATCACATATACCTCAGTTATAAAGGTCTAACTAAATCACGCACAGGTATCACCTATCATGGGCCCAAACTATATAATAAATTAGGAAACAACATAAAACAACTACCTCTTGACCGATTCAGATCTGCAATAAAAAATTTTCTACTAGCAAATGCCTTCTACACCCTAGATGAACTAGAAATATCTCTGACAAATATTTCGCTCTAGTATACATATGTATATATATTATTATATTTTATCTTATATTTCATTTTTTATGTACCGTTTTTTTTTTCGTAAATATTTTTTATGAGTGTAATAGTTTTGTCTATATACTTATATGTAATTGTATTTTATATTTGACGTATGTAAACTGTTCTTTTATTGTATATTAACATGAATAAATCTACTACTACTACTACGACAGGCTAGCTGAAGAAGCTTGTTTGTCTCTGTCCAACAGTGACGATATTTCTTCTCTCTCTGCGTGCTACTAGTCAACCATCCTAAGTTGGCAAGTACCGCGCAGAGAAAGAAGCAATATCATCACTGTTAGAGACAAACCAGCTTCTTAAGTTAGGTAGCTAGCTGAAGAAGCTTGTTTGTCTGTCCAACAGTGACGATATTTTTTCTCTCTCTGCATGCTACTAGTTGCTACTAGTCAATCATCCTAAGTTGGCAAGTACCGCGCAGAGAAAGAATCAATATCGTCACTGTTAGACAGAGACAAACCAGCTTCTTAAGCTAGCTAGCTAGCTGAAGAAGCTTGGTTGTCTCTGTCAAACAGTGACGATATTTCTTCTCTCTCTGCGTGGCTACTTGCCAACTTAGGATGGTTGACTAGTAGTTGACATAGCAAGCTCATGTGTAGAAGAATTTAAAAAATGGCTGGCGTTCTTACCAATGCATTATATAATTTTGATATCGTGGTGATATTTTAAAACTTACTAATTTTTAGATGCCTGATAATAATAATTTATTGGTCTCAAAAAAATATACATCAATTAATGCTCAAATGCAAAAAATGCGGTGTGTAAAGATTGTAATAAAATACACAAAGGAGAGGCTAAGAAAATTGACCCCAATATTACAAAAAATTTAACTATATTTTTTTTATATATTTTTCATTATTTTAGTAAAATACAGGACACTAACTTAACGCTACAATAAATTAAAAGTAAAAATGTCTACGTTTTTTTCATGAGAAAAATCGACAATCTGAGGTCGAAATGGCTTTTTTTGGAAAATTGTAGCCTTTTTTTTTTAGACATGAGCGCATTTTTTTAGCAGTTTAATTTTTGTATTTTTATATTTGTTGATGTCTAAAGAACATGTAAAAAAATCACCATGCTAAAAAAATGCACTCATGTCTAAAAAAACTCGATATGTGAGGCGGAAAGCAAAAAGGGACCTCTTGTCGGCAAATTCCAGTTTTTAGTTATTGATATTAAATGAAGAATTTAAAAAAATTAAAAAAATTAAATGAATTAAGCTTTAATTCCAAACAATTTGGTGCAAAAATCAGATCTCTATGTTTTTTTTGTTTAAGTTACTAGTGCGTTTATGAAAAGAGACCTCTTGTCGGTCCCATGTTATTTCTCCATAAGCGACAAGAGGTACCTTTTCCAGGGCTGAACGTCGACTGCTTTATCGATTATTTAAAGTGTCTCATTTAATTATATCGGTTTTGTAATCGATTACAAGTTGTAAAGGTAATAAATCGCAAAAATCCGAAAATCGATTATTTTGACCCAAACCACTAATTCGACTGTACTGAAAAATTGACATCGCCGACAAGAGGTCCCTTTTTGCTTTCCCGCCTCACATATAGTAAAAAAAGAGTACAATTTTCCAAAGAAAGCCATTTTGACCTCAGTTTGTCAATTTTTCTCGTAAAGAAAACATTGTCATTTTTAATTTATTGTAGCGTTAAGTTAGTGTCCTGTATTTTACTAAAATAATGAGAAATAAAAAAAAATATATAGTTAAATTTTTTGTCATATATTGGGGTCAATTTTCTTAGCTTATCGATACCCCTCCTTAGCCTAGAAGAAAACACATTAAGGGCCGCAGATTAAACTAGAAGTTCCACCTTTTTGGCATAATTATGAATTGTGCCTTACTTTTCTGTGAGCGTGTATGAGTCCTTTTGTGCCAGGCTCCGGCGCTGATGCCTTGAATATTTTATGCTCTAAATTAATTGTCTTTTAATAATTTTTTTCCTAAGTGGAAGTTCTTATTTATTCTTCGAAATTTCCTAAAAAAAAGTCCTATTGTAATTTTGTTGTATGGTTTTTGCGAAAATCGATATTGAAAAAAATTACAAAATTTGTATTTTTATTAATGTGCGCGAATTTTCGTTTATTTGAAATTTATTGCACGCGGCCTGTAGAAAAAAATGAAATGCTCGAAAACCATACAAGCTAGGAAGAAAAATCAAAATGAGTTTTAAAGGGGATATAAAATACTCTCTTGTGTTACCATTTTTGATGGCTATTGATATTTATTAGTATATAAAAATAACAATATAATATAGTTATCTGGGGCCATCCATAAATGACGTCACGCTCCAGAGGGGGGGGGTCGTAATTACGTGACTAAGTGTGATAAGGCGGAGTGGGGGGCAGGGGGGTCTGACTGAGTGTGACGTAACGAATGGTGAACGAATCAAGAAAAGAAACATATTGTATAATAAACAGTTTTTATTGGCACTCTACATCTCTCAATTCGACAGCCTTGTTAAATGTCGATACTAATTTAAAATAGACATCACACATCATCATAAGGAGGGGGGGGGGATCTCTATAAGCGTGACGTAATTTTGGGGGGGGGGGGTCTAAGCGTGACAAAATCTCAAAAATTGCCGTGATGTCATTTTTTGCGACTCTAACTATTCAGAGGCCCATAAAAAATAACTGACTTTAATATAAGTTATCTTTATATCAAGGTAGTAGTACTTCAGTGCAGAAAAAGTTAGGAATAAAAATATTCACATTTACAAATTTACCAGCATGTTGAGTTAGCCAAATTTTGGCTAATTTTTTATTTCTTATTTTGATTTTGCCAATATAACCATTTTCATATAGGTAATCCAAAGTTTGGCCGTTTTTACTCTTTTCAATTTCCTCCATTTTATTGAATAATTTTTTGAGCTAAATTTTCAAGATGTTTGGGTCTTTTTTTATTTTTAGGAAGCAATAAAAAATTGGCCAAAATTTGGCTAACTTCAACATGCTGGTAAATTCGTAAATGTGAATATTTTTATTCCTAACTTTTTCTGCACTGAAGTACTACCTTGATATAAAGATAATGCATTTATAACTTATTATAAAGTCAGTTATTTTTTATGGGCCTGTGAATAGATAGAGACGCAAAAAATTAAGAGATACTGTTATTTTTATATACTAATAAATATCAATAGCCATCAAAAATGGCAACACGAGAGTATTTTATATCCCCTTTAAAACCGGGCGCAAAAAATTTCAAATAAACGAAAATTCGCGCGCATTAAAAATACAAATTTTGGAATTTTTTTCAATATAGATTTTCTCGAAAACCATGACATACAACAAAATTACAATAGGACTTTTTTTAAGGAAATTAGTCAAGCTCTCTTTTTTATGAGGAGCAATTTTTTTATATCTTCAACGGTTAACGAGTTATCAGTAAAATAAGGCTTTTTTCACCGAAGGGATGGTTTTTCGGGGGTGTTGCGCGGCACCCCCAGAACGGATTCAGTTACTGAAGGAAAATCTCAGATAACATTTTTTGTGATGGAAATTTTTATAATTATTGGACTATAGTCAATAGACTTATTTCACAGATTTAAAATAGACAATTTTTTACACTTGCATCCATCCCAATGGAAAAATTCTAACACATTCGCGGACTGTCAAGAGAAGTTGAGGACTGCCCATGGTGCACTAAGTAAATATTAAGAAAGAAAACAGATATAATATTGATATTTTATGAGAAACCGTATGGAATTGAAAATATATGTTTAAGAAAAAAAAAAGACATGGACTGCAGTTGCAGTCATGTACCCACGGAGCGACAGTTTTTTTCCGTGTGACATAACTGCATTTGCAGTCGTAATCGTTTATCAATGAAAGTGATTTATTTTTCTCTCTAAAAATGAAAAACTAAATGTATACATACACAGAAAACACAAAATAGGTATTTGAAATAATATACAATGCGTGTAATTGCGGACCGGGCATGTACTTCCACGTAGTGCGAGAGATATGACAACCCAGGTAACAGCAAACTCGCCCGCCGGCGGAATAGATTAAAGAATAAAGAGTCGGCGCTAGACCACTGAAGCATTCCCGTTCTCAGTTTTTTCATTTCAACCAGCTGGCACACGCGATGTTGCAATTCTTACTCCCTATGCCCAGCCCGCCACCACACACTATTAGGTTTTGTGATAATTTTCAAAGCAAGTTCCTGTACACAAAGCAGGTTTGTTTTGTCAATTTTTGCAATGCCAGAATGTATTACTTCTTTTGCCATTCTTAGAACATTCTCTGCAACGAAGAAAATAGCTTTTCCTCTTCCAATTTTCAGGAGCGGGTATTTTTTCTAAGAAATGGTTGGCTGGATTAGTAGGCGCTGTTGAGTTTTCCTGCTTCCTTGACTACAATGGGCCAGATTTCACAAGTTGTCTTCCAGCAGTAATGTCATCTAAAAGTTCTTACCTCTTATAGTTTTCTCACAAAATTAACAATCAGCTAGAGAAATATAGTTTTATTTACAAAAACACACACGAATTACACAGTAGGACAGTAGAATACCTACGCCTAACAAATTGCCATAAACAGTCTGCAATTGCAGCTGCAAACTTAGAGAGGAACAAACGCACATCACATGATGTAATTAACCAATCACAGCATTCAAAATTTCCTAGGACAGTGCCCCATGTAAATATGCCATTTAGTGGGGCAGTAAATATCACATATCATGTATTTTCATAGAGGAGAGCGACTGCAATTACAGTTCTGTCCTAAAACCCACTTTAATGAAGGGCTGAAATTGCAGTCATGTCCGGCTGAAATGACTGCAATTGCAGTCCTGTCCACGAATGTGCTAAGGAGTATAAACAAGGATAGCTAGTCATTAGAGAATTAAAATTAGTAAATGACTCCGCCGAACTGGGAATAAAATTAATTCAAAATTTGAACGACGAAGTTACAAAATCTGAGGATCAAAAACAATTTTTATTGCAGCTGGGTCATTTTTTCATTGATATTTTCAAACTCTCTACAAGATTCGTTTTCTTAATATATTTGTCCCTTTGGTTTTCTTTTTAGACTGTCCAAGATTACCGCAGGCAACCAAAGAAGTATTGCAGAAAACTTTCGAAATGTAGAACTTTAGATTATGGACTAGTTTTAAAACTTTGTATTCTCAAATCAAACAACAAATAAATTAATAACCTAACATGTATTTATGATTTCCAAAAATTAAACCAATTTTAAAAGACGATGTAGAGCTAAGAATAAAGTAAAATCGATAAAAAATTAATTTTTGATTTTTGAAAATTTTAGGCCACGAGCGACGTGTTACTTATATTGCATTAAGCTAAAAATTATTGAGGATTTTTTTTAAACATAATGAAACAAAATTCCGCCCGGCACTCCCCAAAAACTAAAACTTCAAAAATAAAACATTGGTATGCAAGCCACTAGAAGAAAGGGCAGGATCAGTGTCACTTCGTTAAATGTAAGAAGCATACTCATAATTGGATCAAACTTACCCAGCAAGAACTTAAAGCTAAATGTACCTACCAGAACATAAAATGTTTGTGTCAACTGTGGCAAATTTTGAGAAGTAGGTAACACAAGGCAGGACCTGTTTAATAAAACCACCAAATTTGATTATAAATTTATATTTTGTAGAAAATATATATGTACAATATCCCATAAAAAGTAATATAAATCTTTTCATATCTTTCAACTTACACTATACTATACGAAATATATTCTATAAAAATGGCAAAAATATTATTTCTTATATCAAACTAACATTAATAATATTTGCAGTACACAAAAAATTGTGCATTACAGTTGAAGTAGAAAATATTTTATTTTACAAAACATATACAATCTTTACAAAATGGCTCTCCAAAAAAACTGGAAATAAATATACAAACATTTCAATAACAAAAATTGAAAAAATGATATATACAAATCAGACTTTACCGCAACATTTCTCAAATTAACGATATAACATATTTAAAGCCTATAATTAACAAAGTAAATTTATTTACTTAAGTACATTGTAACATTCGTGACTTTTAGAAAAAAATATTTTCGACATACTTGTCTCAATTAGTAGAGTGCTCGGTGCCCAGATATATGCATAAAAATAAGTTCTGTGGGGGTTTCGTTGTTACAAGCTGAATTTGATATAAAATTAATGATGATATACTGATGTTTCAAAATCTCAAAGCCATCAAAAAATGTCCTACTCAAAAGGTCATTATAATCAAAAAAAATCAAGTTATTTCTTAGTGAATTAGGTGTTTTGATATTTCTACTTTTGAGTAATAGCAAATCCTTTTAAGCATGAATAGAACTAGTCAAAATAAGTAGATTTTCAACAGACCCACCTCGAGAAATCATGTCTGCTCCCCCCGACCCCCTCAAAGGGGCTGCCTGTATCTGCTTATATATATATATTTTTTTTTCTCAAAAACGGTAGGAGCTAGAGGAATGATCTTGGCGCCATTCGATACATAATGACCTTTTGAGTAGGACATTTTTTGACAGCTTTGAGATTTTGAAACATCACTATATCATCATTAATTTTATATGAAATTCAGCTTGTAACAAGAACAACGAAACCCCCACGGAAGTCACAATAAGCGTATTAATGCACTCTACTAAATCACCACTATTCACGTCATAAAGTTGGTATTTGTCACTTTTTCCATATTAAGCCGCAGTTCTACAAAATAAATTAGAAATATGTTGTTAAATGCACCGAAAAAAGACGCAGATATTGATTTTTAAATAAACTTTTGTCTATCTTGAAATGTCTGACACATTTTCCACACAGCGATACATCTATACTATAAACGACTTTGTAGTGGGCTATATTAGGTTCTTTCAGAAATGCTAAGACCTTAAGAATTAAACTCAAATTCAAAAAAATCGTGAAAATTGGAACATTTTAAATGACGGCCTAAAGTTCTTTGGCAGAAAGTACGAAAGCAGCACAAGTGAAGATAGACCAAGTGCTTAGCTAGTTTTTGTTACATAGAAGCAGGGTCGGATTATCCACAAGGCTAACTAGGCTATAGCCTAGGGGCCCATTTATTAAAAAAATATATATTTCCCCCACCTTCCCCTAATCAATTTTCGTTTTCGTGGAAATTTTTTTTATTTCATATTTTTCCGCTCCACTCGTCAATTTTCAATCTGGACAAAAAATGTTTTTTTCAGATTTCTCCTAGGGATGCGTTAATCCTTAATCCGGCGCTGCATAGAAGCTTCGCAAGTGGGTTCAAGAATTCTCCAGGAAGATTTGATTTCTTTAACGAATGACAATATTTCTTCAGGGCCTCAAAAAATGCAAGTTTTTGACCGATTAAGATCTTTCCAAATAAAATTGGATTGGAAAAAGATGGATATCTTCAGAACTCCCAGATTTTATAGAAATTTAGAAATTATTTTTTGTTATTTTTAATAATATACATTTTTTTACAGAAATCTAAAATTATTATTTATTGTGCGATTTGAATCAAATTTTACTCAAGTATAGACCAAATTAGGATCTAATTATGACCAGAAAAACATTCGCCTCCTACAAATGCAAAGCCACCTGCGGTACCAAAATATGCGGAAAAAAACAAAAAATCATATTAGGTATTTTATTGGAAAATTTTGTTAATGAAACTTGTTCGGAATTATCCAAAAACCTTAAGTCCAAGTCGAATATATAATTTTAATGGGTTTTTTTATTTCGAAAACCGTATTATGACAATTTTGTTTGAAATTGAATCCAAGCTGCCAGGTAATGGTCAAGCAATTTGCAGGTTTTTTTTAAATAATTATTTTCAAAATTTAGATTTTTTAATTTTGATTAAATTTTGGGCTTAAAGTTTTTGGATAATTCTGAACAAGTTTCACTAACAAAATTTTCCGATAATAAAATGCCTAATATGATTTTTTTGATTTTTTCTGCATATTTTGGTATCACAGGTGGCTTTGCATTTGTAGGAGGCGAATGTTTTTCTGGTCATAATTAGATCCTAATTTGTTCTATACTTGAGTAAAATTTGATTAAAATCGCACAATAAACAGAAATTTTAGAAAGGTGTTCCGCTTTTAATTGGGTCGCTCTGTATGATCCAATTTCGGAAGTTTTTGCGTAGGCAGTCTTTCAGAGAATTTTCAGGGATTCCAGAGATAGTGATATTTTTTAAGTAAGGGCAGTAAACGGAGTTAACAACGTATCTGGTCATATAAAAGCATTATTATGAGTTATTAGTTATGTTTTATATATTGTTAAAAAGCTTTTTCGTGCCGTCTGTAAAGTTCATATCTCTGAAATGCAACTTCCAATTGTTTTTTCTGAAACGATTTTTTAGAAAATGCATGTGATTTTCTACAACTTTTATTTTTCAACTTTTTTACCTTCCAAAAATAACGAAGTTAAAAGAAGTTCTAATATTCATGCGACCACTGTGTGCACCACCAGAAGAATCCTGGAAGAAGAATAGAGAGATGAGACAAAACTACACATAAGAACCGTGGAACCAAAGCAATGACAAGAAACGTTAACACTAATAGGAGGAAAGTCATAACAAAATGGATAGAAACATATGAAATGAAGGATAGGGGGCATGCCCAATGCATCTGCTGATGAGGGCATTAATACTAAACAGCAACAAATTAATAGGGAGATCATGTTACCTGTGGATAACAACAATTGAGAGGACCAAGAAGAAATCACAAAGACATGCTGAAATCAGAAATGGATGAAAGAGAATGCTCCAGAAAAGAAAACTCCGGAAGCTAAAAAGCAAAAAGTGGAGCATAAACACTATATCACGATGCAATGCGGCAAAGCATTTCACAAACACCTAGGCTTTCCATACTACATTCCTGTACCATGCGCCTTATGGCTTTCGCTACTGGCAACGACCATGACACAAATCCAACCCAGCAATGTAGCATGGCAGCATGTAAATCAAATCAACAACTTGCGAGTCTTGAGGCGGTGAAGAACTAACTTATTTTTATTTAAATAAACCGATGACATAAAAAAGTTACATGTATTCTGTTTTATCTACCAAATTACTGGTAAATAAAATGCGTACATTGCAAATCCTAGCAAGGTAGGTTCATATTTTTAAATAATTTTGCAGAACCGTGGATTAATAAGATAAAGGAAAGAATAACAACTTTTGGCACAGTTTTGTTAACAACTTAACGCTAATTTAGAGAAAAAGGAGCAAAAGTTGAAATAAACAAATATACAAAACATTTTTGCTAACTGCTTCAACATTCTTTGGTGTGGCACTGCCTCTCAACTCGTTTCCACAAACAATAGAATACTAGTTTCGCTAACCATGTTGCCATTATCTGCATATGATTAAGAGTTTAAGTAATCTCCAAATGGTGAATACACGGTTGGCGAAACGAACATCAAGTAATAATATGCAGTGTCTTAGTCTTATGGAAACTGCAGAGGAATTGCTCCAAAATGATTTACTTACTTTATTTTTTTTAGCTATGCATTTAGAAGAGGCAGAAAGTTCTACTGGCCATAGTGTTTGTTAATCCAGTCCCCAGAAAAAAAAAAAAAAATAACGGCAAAAGCTGGAATAATAATCCTTTCGTGAGGTATTGTACGAAAGTAGGTTTTTGGTAGTAGAAAAGTATAAAAAAAATTCTTAACCCTTTCGCAACTTGAAGCAAATATGTATGCACAGAGGATAAATGTCAACAACATAAGGAAAATTCCCCTAAACGTGCCAACACTTTGTTACTAATATGTTATGTTATGTTATGTTATGTTATGTGTTATTAAGAGAATAATAAAATATGTAAATATAAAAGAGTATCAACTTTGCACTCATAGTTAAAACATGATGAAAATAACGAAAAATAACGAGAAATCGAAGATTTCTTGTTATTCTTATCATGTTTTAACTATGAGCTCAACGTTGACACACTTTTATATTTACATATTTTATTAATCCTCTTAATAACACATAACATATCAGTAACAAAGTATTGGCAAGATTGATTGATTTTCAGGGGAATTTTCTTATGTTGTGGACACTCATCCTTCATCGTGTTTGATATAGAGGAAGTGTATAGTTATGCACGACGTGAGGCTGCACTTTGAGATGAAATATGGCTTGATCAGCCATTGCACATGGTCACCGGCACCCTTGTGCTTATAATAGATGCAAAAAATAAAGAAAAAACCAATGTATTAAAAATGTAATGTTTTAATCACTGAATTAGTAACTGACAGGAAGCGGAACGCGGATAGATCAGCAAGCCGCGAGCACACCCGTACAGGCGGATTGCTGCACATAAACATGCCCCGCCCCGAAAGGGTCAAAGCTATATTATTTTTTGAAAATAATGCTAAAAACACACAAAATAAAAAAAAATCGTAGATAAAATTAAAAAGCACAAAATTTTACACAAAAAAATGTCCTTGCCAAAAATTCCCTACATTAGACTAGTTCACAAGTTCAAAGCCGTGTTAATTCTTGATAAAGCTCCTAAAAATATGAGTGAGAGCTCATTGGATTCGGAATGATGCCTAGAAAAATGTTCAAAATTTTCAAACCCGCACATAAACAATAGCAAAAGATAACAAATGAAAATTGAAAAAATGACGAGTTCTGTTTTTGTAAATAACTCGAAAACTGTTAGTATTTAAGGAATTTTAAAGAAAGATTCTTAAAGAGGAAGAAATTTCCAATAAAAATCCTGACTCCCGAAACTCTGTTATTAATAATTTTAATTTAATATTAAAAATAGAGCTCCGCGCGGCGATCACTAAGCCGGGCCGTAATAAGTAAAAATATTTTTTTATGTTATTAAATATCTAAAAAAAATTTTAAATTATGGTATTATTTAAAAGGAACAATATCCCGTTGTAAAAAAATTTTTTCAACGATTATTTATAAAATGAGCCTATTGTTAATTAACAAATTTTATTAGAGTTTGCATTTATATTTCAAGTCGGATAATTGTTAAACAAAAGCCACTAAAATTATTTCGCTTTGTGGAGTCCCCATGTCAACTATACTTTATGGGATTATGACATTGCGATGTTTTTAATTGTTATAGTCTATTAGTTATTAATTATTTAACCTAACAAAAAACTAAAAAATGAAAAAGAGGTTGAAATTTTTTTTTTATTGATTTTAATTATTATTACTGTTTTTATATTCAAAAGTACTATAAGATCACATAAACTTTAAATTTTCATTGCTAATTGTTTAAACAAATTTTATAAACAAATAGATAAATTACGTATTTTTGAACAAAAAATTTTTCCCAATAATTTTAGTGGCTTTTGTTTAACAATTATCCGACTTGAAATATAAACGCAAACTCTAAAAAAAATTTGTTAATTAACAATAGGCTCATTTTATGAAAAATCATTGTAAAAATTTTTTTACAACGGGATATTGTTCCTTAGGAGTGTCTAAATAATACCATAATTTTTTTAAATTTTTAAATTAATATTTAATAACGTAAAAAATATTTTTACTTATTAGGGCCGGTTTCAGAGCATCGTAACAGCTTTATGTTCGCCGTGCGGTATTCTATTTTCAACATTAAATTAAAATTATTAATAATAGAGATAGAGTTTCGGGAGTCGGGACTTTTTTATTGGAAATTTCTTCCTCTTTAAGAACCTTTCTTTAAAATTTCTTAAATACTAATAGTTTTCGAGTTATTTACAAAAAACAAAACTTGTTATTTTTTCAATCTTCATTTGTTTCTAACTTTTGCAATTGTTTATGTGTGGGTTTGAAAATTTTGAACATTTTTCTAGACGTCATTCCGTCATATTTTTACGAGCTTTATCAAGAATTAACACGGCTTTGAACTTGTGAACTAGTGTACATGTACCAAGAAAAAAAAAAAGGCCCAACTTTGTAAATGGAAGTATGGCCAAAACGGTTACTCTTACGAATAAAAGTCACATCTCTTTTGAAGCAAATTTGCTAAGCTACAAATTTAATCATTAATATTTTTCCTGTAAAAGTGACCGTTAACGAGATATTCACGAGAGAACTTTTTTGGTGACCTTTGATCCCACGTAAATTTTTAGCGGCACTCAGATCGATGGAAAACTTTGACATTTTGTTTAGAACCACAATATCAAGGTTCATACCAAGATCTAGCTTTCCGGGAATTTTTCCGAAGTCCAATGTCTAATTTCTCTGGACTATTATGGAGTCGCGAGCGAACGTGTGACCTTAAAAATTAGCCCTTTTCTGTTTCGGCATAAAAACTCTAATAACTTTCGAATAAATGATCGAATTTTAGAAAAAAAAAAAATATTTCAAAGAGGAAAAGTGCTACTTTCGTTATATAAATTTTTAACCATAACATTTGTTGTTTGCCTTGAAAAACAAATTCAAACTTTGTCATTTTTAGAACTTGTTCTATTAAATTATCTTGGAACATACTCATTAATGTTAAAAATGATCTAAAAGGAATAAGCTGACTTCACATTTTTTTTAATTTTGATGAATTCTACAGTTTACAAAATTTTGATTTCAAAATGTTCTCAAAAGCTGAAAAATTAACTAAATCGATACAAAAAGACTGTAAAAAAAAAGCTAAGGGCATCTACTTTTAATTAGTAACGTCCACATTTTCATTATAATTTGCATTCAACAAAAATTTGCAACAGAGCATCTTAAAATCGGAGTTTTTTTTATAAATGTATTTCCAGCATTGAATACCCACATTTTTTCAATTGAGACCTAATATGGTGAACGAAAGATAAATATGCATTCCTTCAATTGTATAGGTATAGTGAGAGTGGTAGAGACATAAACTTAGCAGGCACAAAACTTCAACAAAAATTTGCTTCAAAAATAAAAAAATGTATCGAAATGTACAGCAAAAGGCTGATTTTGGAGTTCGCACGTTGGCTAGTCACCCCATAATCTAGATTCTAATTTTAGGCAAAAACGGTTCCATATAGGATTAGTAAGGGACATTTTCGTGTAGAATTTTGATCTTTTTAATTTTCGTCTCTACAACTTTGTTTTGTTTTGCATTTTTTTGACTTTGACGCCATTTTGTTTTATGTTGTAACCACGGTAGCCTTAAAAACTTCGTTTTTATACTTTTCTACTAGGTACCAGAAACCTACTTCTATGCAAAAGTTCATAAGGATTATTTTATCCCAGCACAAAATTTCTAGGGACTATGCTATGTTACAAATTACGCCATCTACAAGCAAGAATAGTAAACTATCTAAATGATTGCTCAACGAATCGAATTTGTCTGCCAGTAACCATAACGTCACACACGTTGTTTTAACTGTAATTTGTTATACTTAGGTACGTGTTAAGGTATATTAAAAATAATCCAATTTTAATTTAATTTTTTTTTTGCAAAATAAATCTGGTGAGGATTTTCGGTATTAAACATTCTTTTTCGTATTTCTTTCATTTTTATTCACCGCAATACATGTTCACCTGTCTGCAACTGCCCAGATTATTCATTATTTGAAACCAGTGTGTCGACCACCATTCCAAGTGTTAAGGACGTTTTTTAATTGTTATTATTATCCGGTTCGAAGGACCATAAATAATTATGTTAATATTTGGACTATAAAATAAATATTTGATTTGGCTCGTTGCGGAATATATGTATGAAAAAATGCAATGCAATATGCATTTTTTCATATATATTTTCCGCAACGAGCCAAACCACCTATTCATCTTACAGTCCAAAAATTAACATATTTATCTGTGGTCCTTCGAACCGGATTTAAACTAAGCGGAGTTATGCATTTAACAGCACTTAAATAATTTTGGGGTATGCAAAGTGACACAAAAACTGTAAGAATCTTAAAAAAATATATGAGAATGAAAAATGTACTTCAAGAAATAAAACAGTTAATAATGAATTTGATGCTATGTTTCGAACAAATAGGAAAGGCTAGGGATTGAGCAATCCTTATTCCGTTTAGTATCCTTGATCCACATTATAGTTGCTCAAACATGGTAACTGGTAGCTTGCAGATTAATAAGAGACAGAATCCAGTACCAGGGTATCATTACAGCATATGATTAATCCTAATCTTACCTATACTCTTCATATTTTCTGCAATTTTAACAAACCTATAGGGCATCTGCATGTGACGTCACAAATAACCTCAAAAATATATATTAATTAAAGATTTCTAAGTATCACGTTGCTATTATTAAAATGCTTTGTTCCCGTACTTTCAGCTAAAATCTTATTCACTGTTTATTAAATTTGAAATACTTTGTCCTAATAAAATAAGACGCTTTTTGTAGGTTAGAAATCTAACCTATAATTAGCAGTCCATTTTTATATCAGCAATATTGAAACATTATTTGCAAGCATTTTCAAATGTTAAATATTAAATGAGGATACAAAGATTAAAAATGAAAAAAAACTTAAAATTTGAGGTTATTAATAATAAGATGCACCTGCCCTACCGTTTTTTTTTTCTAAAAGTCACTGTTCAGGAAAAACATCACCTCATACATAACTCTCACTCTCAGCGTCCGTAACTAACAACAGCCTCGCCGTGGCGTACGTGGGAGGAGGGGGAGGGGGCGGTCTGTACATTGGAGGTAAATGCACGGGAGGTAAATGCCTAAGTGGGGGCGGCCGCCTGGGAGGGATCGGGGGTGAACACAGACTTTCGTTGGAGGCGCAGAACGCCTCGTCCTCTTCTATCCAGGTGTTGTCCAACGATCGCATCCGAGCCGCTTGTCTGGCCCAGTCGGAACGGTGGAAAGAAGGGGTGTGGTAGTTCAACCCGGGACTTTCCCGGTCGTCTTCGGATAAGGTGAGGCCCGAATCGCGGCTGAGGGATTTCTGGTCTTTGCTTAATTCTACAGAGTCTAGGGATAGACCGAGAGCTGGAACAAAAGAGAAATGAGTGAATTTGTCTGCATTGAAATGTGTGTGATTGGAGAAAAATTAAGGTAACACAAGAGGAGTGTTTGAATCATTCCTAACCTGATAGAATGAAAAGATAAATTGTTTTTAATTCATATTCATTTTTTATATGTAATGTCCACTAGTGCTGAAAATTTTGATACAATAATTTCAATAATGTGGTTGGCTAGCTAGTAACATAGATAATGTTAATTGACAGTTTATTATCTAAATTTAGCGCAAGTGTTTAATATTTAATAATAAATTGTCAAATTTACACGAGTTGTATTACTTTGGGCAACACAGCTCCAGAAAAAAATTTATAAAATTTAAAAGTACGAATTTGCTAAGAATATTTTATGAAATAACACGTGTCAAATGTTAATAGGCACAATATACATTTTGCCTAGATAATATTTGTAATATATTTGTAGTTTATTTCGGTGTACGTTAATTGCATTTTTTCAAAATCTGCTTTAAAAGTAATTTTTGTTTCAGAAATTACAAAATTTTCACCAATTATGCACAGTTTAGCTTCCAATCAGACAGTATCACAGTACCATATTTAGAGAGGTTTTAATTTAGGAAGATTGTCATATGAATTGACCTATTTCACATTAAAAAGTTTGGTAAAAAGTGTCATGGCGAAAACTAGATTGGTATCACTAAAAGTCGCTGCACATGTTGATCAACTTGTCTAATTCCAAACTTTGTAAAAATGAAATACCTATAATATAATAATCATATCATTGTTTTCGGCATGGTAGTTCTGTCGGTTAAGGCGTACTGAGTGGCGAATATGTTGACCGACTGTCTATCGCGTCCTGGGTTCGAGCCCCACCGGTATTGACAACACCGGTGGGTATGGATGTATGTCTGCGTTTTTCCAATTGTGTAACCCCCTTCCGCACAGCCTTGGCTCTGGATATGTGGTGTGTTTATGTTTTTCAGTATCTTGTTCATGTTGTAGTCAAAATTAGTGAGTGTTTTTTTTTTGTAGGACTTATGTAACAGCATTTGTCGATATTAAAAGGTAATTTGTTTCTTTCTGACCAGCTATAAATATTATTAATGTTATTTTGAAGGTATTCACAAACTAAACTTTTGATAACCCTCAACATTTTTATGTCATCAGTGTGTAGAGTTACATTAGTGATACCATTAATAAAGATTAGCAACAGTAGTGAGCCTAGGTTACTTCCCTGCGGTACGCCAGAACTAGGATGAAACGTTCTAGACTTGCTGTTATTGTTCACAACATATAGGGGACGTTGGTTTAGGTATAGGTCATACTTACAATGTAAACTGTCCGATTCCTCAGCTCCACTGTCATTTGCAACATCTCCCAACAACGACACGACCTGGGTGCCAAAGAGAGCCTGGCAGTTCTTAATCAACATCTCAATCAAAGTAGGAAGCGTTCTTAAAGGAGCATTTTGCGTTGATTCCCAAAGCAAACTTGGACCGACACATACACCTATAAGTAATAAACCAGTTTAGCCCTACAGGCCACTTCAAAAAGTTACCAACCAACTTACCAAGATTAGCTGCTGACATGAGGTTAAAGCTCGCCCTTTTGGCAATATTGTATAGAACACAAATGACATGAGCTAGAAGTAAATGGTTTTCCCTTGGTAATTGGTTCAAAAGTCTTCTTAAATGTTCTAAACGTCCGGTGCTGGACACAGCTAGCCATTCTTGAGCGTTCCCAGCCAGCAATGGCTCTGGTAAACTTCTAAGAAAGTCTTTGAGCAAACCGGCCAATAACAAAGCAGGTGTATTGGATACCTCCTCACAAACTGCAGCACCTAAGAACAAAAATAAATATGTAATCACTTGAAAATTAAACTATTAATTTAGAGTGCCGCAAGGACCAATATTGGGGCTGATGTATACTCACCTTGCGAGTCTATCTTCTCTCGGAGCTGTCTGAGGCCTCTTGCTGATGCACAACGTCTGAAAATGCCCTGAGTGTGTGGTCCCCTTTGAAATAACGCTCTTAACATCGCGAGAAGCACTGGAGGTAATGTATTATTTGTACAAAGTCTAGAGAGGGATACTCCAAAGAGGCGGCAACTCGCTTTTCGGAACAGTTTTAGTGGAGTCCTAAAAGAAAAATTAATTTTTAAACGTGCTTAAACGCTCTTAGCTTTTTCAACATTACTTTTTTGGAGTAACTTTAATGTTCGGCTTGAGTTCGAAGACGATATCGCTTGGTATCCTCCTATTGTTACAGTGTTGTAGATCAAACCCTTCTTCCGCACAAAGCGACTGCCTCAGTCTTGCTAACTGTATGGAGTGCGGTCTTTCACATCCTATCAACGGACAAGGGGCATTATCTCGGTCTCTGGCGTATAATGTGTACGCCCAGTCACCAATCCTAGTTTCGTCCAAGGCTAACCTAGCTACGTCCCCAGAACTCATTTCAGGGCCAACGCCAAGGGTCTTGGAGCATTCTGTTCCACTCAGAGGGTCTCTGTAGACCACCTTGATATTAGTGGTTGGTGGCTCTAGCCTGAGTTGAGCGGAGAGGGCTTGTTGAAGTTCCCGCCACCATGAATCTCTGGCTGCTTGCGTGCAAAATGTTACTAAGTACGTGCGGGCTGGCGATGGCCAACCTATGAGGAACCCGGTGTCCGACTCCGGGCACGGGGCTAGCCACAGCTCGGAAACCCGAACACTTTCCTGCAATAAAAATATTGATATGCTTTCATATTTGGATGTCGTTGAATAGTAGATATGGTCAATTTGCAAAAATAGTGTAATCCATTATTTTAAGCGTTTAGGGTGCCTTTGCTAAAAGTTCAAACGTAAATATCTCGTGAAATGTTGATGTTACGACAAAAATGGTAAGGATCTTTATTGTTCAGCACTAAATTCTATACAAATTCTTTCATAGTCGATTTTCGTAGAACAAACCGCTTGAGTTACAGCGCGTCAAAATTTACAAAAAGTAGTTTTTGAGAATTATTTCGTAAACTGTTGATTGTACATTAAAATGTGAATGGTAATCCTGTAGGGCAATAAATTCTGTCAACTCGAAAAAATATCCCCCAAGATTTAAAAAAACTGACCACGCTATTTTATTTTACATTTTGAATCCACTTTATTTCACATATTAATTGGACTAGGAGTCAATCAATACATACTTTTAGTTTGAAGCTTCCAGCAGATCTAGGTTTTGCTACCAAGAGGAGATCAGAGAATAAGAACAAATGCCGCGGTTTTGCGTTTAGGGGTAGTTGCCGGGGTGCCATGGCACAAGGTGCTTCCACCAAGAATATCCGGTTGCATGGTCCTTGGTTGTTGTTTTCCAACATGGTTAGGTCTCCCAGAGATTTTTTCCTGAACGATTTCGTCTTCTGCAACAAAAGATACAAATAGGTACATTAACAACAAGAAGAACTTCTAGTACTGTGCAAGAGATTCCAATGTATTTTGAAGTATAGTACAGTAAGTGAAGCAGTAAAAATGGTAAAATTCCTGGCCCGAAAACGATGAAAGGAATTTCCTTGTTCTCCTGGCCTCCCTAATTAAAAGTCTCCATGGACACCAGCCCGACCGAATTCGATTTTTTGATCTACAGTCGACCGAAACTGTGAAAATCTAAGATCTTGCACCATGGCGTATTAGTCTATCCACCTAATGAAGGCAGAAATAGTGTAAATATTTCGTGCAAAGACCGGCAAAAACCACCACTCACTCACCGTTTGAGGGATGAGGAGGGGTTGGAGCTAAAAATGAATGTTTTTCCCGTGATCAGCAACCCCGAAAACGAGGTGATACGCGTTTGAACCGAATCATTTGGAAAAAATGATTTTCCACTCCTCGGGAGGGTTTAATCAACCCCTAGGGCCCTAGGCCTGCTGTTTGGATTCCACTTACTCTATAACCCCCTTCCATGTTATTTCAAGTATAACCCGTCGATAAATCACTCCCCAGACCCGTTTATATACGAAAACATAAGGGATCCATAAAAGGGGTGGCCGTTTCAAGGGGTTGCGGCAGTCAAAAACTTTTCCCACCACTTGCATCGTGTTCAGTACCCTCGAAAACGGGGAGGGGAAGGTATCTCGTCTTTGCACGAAATATTTACACTATTTCTGCCTTCATACACTAAAGATCTCAGATTTTCACATTTTCGATCGCCTATAGATCGAAAAATCGAATTCGGTCGGACTGGTGGCCATGGAGACTTTTAATCAGGGGGGCCAGGAGAACATTTTCCCGAAGTTTCAGAGCAATCGACTGAAACCCATTTTCCTATCAAAAACTGCGGGGTCCTTTGAATCAATAAGAAATTAGAGCAATAAGACTTAAAAAAATGGCGCCAAAATTTTTAAATGAGCTACTTTTTTGTTTGCAACTTTTTTAGTTTTCATTATAAAAGGTCGTAATACGTCTCAATCGAAAGAAAATTGTAATACCTTTAATTTTTACAAGAATAAAAATTTTTCTCATAGTTGTAGATTTTGAGTAATTTTAGATTTTAAAGTCGTATATTTTTCTGAACGTTTCGGCGCCATTTTGAAAATACCATATTTCCAAAACTAAACATCGGAGAAAAAAAGGAAAAAAATCATTCGATTTGTTTTCGTAAAAGCTTGAATTTTGTACTCTTGCATTTTTTTTATTAAACTCTACACTTTTCGAGTAATTGAAAGAAAAACGTCTAGGAATACTGATTTTAGGGGGTGAAAATTGCAATTTTCAGTTCGCAATATCTCTAAAAATATGCACTTTAACAAAAAAGTGTATAAGACTTTTCTTTCTTATAATTTGATTCTCTTTCCCTAATCAAAAAGCAGGAAAATAACAATATAGATTCTTATGTACATGCATACCTACTTTATGAAGCATGTCAAAGAAAAAAAATTTGGAAATTCATTACATCGTTTTCGGGCTGGGATTTAAAAGCTTCACTTACTGTACTAGTATGTAGTGCACTTAGTAATTACTTTAATGACTAATTACGATGTTGGTTTAATACCCCTATGGATAGCTGATAAATTAACTAGATCTCATCTCAATTAAATACGTAAATAACATTTAGAAGACATTAGCATAAGGCATGCGGCAGAAATACCGTAGTGTACGTCAGGTTTTTGTGATTAATGGAATCGATAATTTGATTTATTTAATGGTAGACCATTCTAGCGGCATCTTCACAACAAATCGTTTGCATAAGAACAGTGAGGCTCTTCGATGTCGTAATAGAGCTACGGAGCATGAACTTGTAAGAAATTCACTACCAGTAAACAAATATGCAGGCGACAAATAGTAATTTTTCTTTGTAGTGTGTTTGCTAATAAGTAAATATGTAGATTCTTTATTTAAGTAGTTATATTACATGTATGTAGATAAAGGCGCAATAAAAGAGAAAAATGGTTATCAAAATTAGAAGGAACCTAGTCAACATAAAATATATATTTTAATGATTATAACATAACAAAACACGCATTTAAAAGAGGAAAAATAAAACCAAAGAAAAAATAGTTAACACGTGGGTACAATATTTACACGAATATCAAAGTGTAGTACGTAAGTGTATTAATATTATTTTCCTACAACTGTCAAAAAAAGGCTATGTTTGCGCATTAATGTCAGTGTCTAAAATGAGACATTTTTTCATTGACATTATTTTTTTTGCGTTACCATGACACCGTGCGCAAAATATTTTGCGCATTAGGGTACAAAATATTTTGCACATCACATACTATTATTGCCTTTTTATAATTTTTATGTGTACACCAGAATTAAACAAACATCTAGTACAAAAATATTTATTGTTTTATCAAATAAATCAACTGAAAGTAGAATTTTTTAAATTATTTTATTTTAAAAACTATGATTTTTTTAACTAATGGTTTTAGTTTAATCAAATGAAAGTTGTAGAAAAAATATTGTTTGCATCTCGAGTGCAAAATTCTTTGGTCATCTCGAACGAAAAACTTTCGTTCTCGATCACCAAAGTAGTATTTTGCACCCTAGATACAAAAATAACTATTTTCCGAAGTTCTCCCCCCCCCCCCCCTTATGACCTCTACCACTTCTTCAATTGACTGGACTAATTGCTATTATCTACGGTCGTGTGAAAAGTAACAGTTTTTTACATCATTTCCAGTGTAAAAAGTGGCCTTTTATAAGAAACTGTGCAATAAAAAATTTTATTGCACGATTTCTAAAAAATTTATCAGTAAGGACAACAGTATTTTATTCATTATTAATTTTTAACAATATTTACTCCTACTTTGCAATTAGCACAATTTTCAATATGAATTCTAGGCCACTCGTGACTCCTCGATGTAGTAGGCAGTATATCATTAGCGTCAATGGCATCGTTTGAGCTTGTTTCCTCAGATGGTTCTTTTTGCAAAATTTGACGTGATATCTCAATTTCATTTTTAATTGATTCTTCACCGTAAGATTCTGCCACCGTCGATGACTTCCAGCCAACATGCCTGTTCAGCTGTAAAACATCTGCAAGCATGGTGGCAGATGACCTTCTGAAACTATGACCAGTATACTCATGTGCATTAGGCAACCCAAGATATCTCGCAATTTCGCTTGGTATTTTCCCAAAGGTATTAATACCTATCGGCTGAACAGAACACTTTCCATTACGGTAGTTCACAAACAGTAGATCATGTTTTGTTGCTGGTGACCAAAGAGTGGAGTATTTTCTATAAATTTCAACCATATTTTCCAAGTCTCTCGTTTTACGGTCAATAATGAAAGTTCGAGGTTTATTTGTTTTTGATGTTGGAATTCTCACTATCAACATATTACCAATATCTTGCACATCACCAACGCTCATTTTATAAAACTCGCCTCTTCTGCATGCACCGGCAATGCCAAAAATTGCTACAACCTTCATCATTAAATATCTATCATTAGGTGCTTCGTTTACAAATCTGTATATTTCATCTTTGCTAAACACTTTAGATTTCTTGGAACGGTATCCTACAGACTGCCGCTTCATATAAGCGGTTAACTTAGAAAACTGTTTAAGATCGATGTCCTTTTCAGCTATCAGTAAAGCTTCCACCATTGGAATATTCCGACCAAAGACTTGAAGGTTTTATATGTCTTGCTCTTTCTGAAAAATACCAAGGAACACATTTTCCGTAAGATTCTTCACTATGTTCAAAACACACCAATCGTTGAATCGTTTATACATCAACTCATATTGTTTTCGTTACTTCTCAGGTATTAAAGTTGACGTTGCCGCTTGTGCCATCTCCATAACTTCTGGGGGAGTATTTTGAAACTCTTCTACATTATTATAATCACCATTAAACATTATTAACTTGATATTTTAATTCAAACATTCAAGAACAACAATGGCGACTTCAACTACGCCAGTTTATTATATCGTTTCCTTATACTCAAAGAAAATGAATGGTAAATTCAACCAAAAAGAGCATATGAAATCGCGCCTATCTAGTTTCATAGTTAAATCAATCAGAAAAGAATAGTCATACAACTTTATTTGTTTTCGTAAATAAATAGTAGTTTAATAATCATATCTTCTTGTAACAAATTAAATAGTACAATGACATTTTTTTATGTTCACTAACCATTTTCAATTTGGTCTACAATTAAATAGTACGACTTTATTTTTTGTTCACCAACTAATTTTTAGGTTGATCTACACTTTATTGTATGATGAAGTTTTTTTCGGTTAGCCAAAGTATTGAGACATCAGACCACCCAAACCAAAGATTGGAGATCGTTATAAGATCCATCCAAATATATCGATGGTCCCTGAGAGAATTTGAACATTGCAATCATGTTATTAATTTTCTATAAATTCATAAGAGTATAAGATAATGCATGATTGATTATCGTCAGTGATTTGTATGTGGCGTCATCTGGGAATAATTTCTGTAATAGACTACGTGGTAAGCAAGCAAATTTTATGGTAATTCTTTTAGAACTTCTAGAAGACGACAATAATATTGGTTTGTCTACCAAGTACAATAATACAGCGAACTAATACTGGGTTAGAATTACAATTCGATAATAGTTGAAAATAAAATATACTATTATCTAGTTTAATTTGACAGAATTCAACAAAATAATAGTCAGACGAAAAAAATAATAGTCTTATTCATCTATTTTTTAAGTTAATGTTTGTTTTGTTGTACGACAACTTTTTATTAATTAAAATAACAATCACCTCTTGTTTAAAAATACCATCAATATAATTTAGTTTAACAAAATTAACGATATTGTTAGTTAACCATTTTTTTTTGTTGAATTTACCCATACTATTTCTTTGAGTGTAGTTACTATCATCACAGATTTTCAGTCACGACCATGAAGTAACATAATTAGAATGGCGACTTCAACTACAACTCGAATAATACTAACCGTCAAAGTGACATTCACAAAAAGTTGATACAGTTTGACAAATATTCATGAAAAATTGCCCATTCCTTACAATAACTGGCACGATCGAAGATAAAACGTTGTAAGACACACTTGTAAAAAGCCTCTTTATTGCACTCATGGCTTTTAAAAACACTCGCTTCGCTCGTATTTTTAATCTAGCCATTCGTGCAATATAGAATGGCTGTTAAGGATAAGATTTTGCAGAGTGAGAGGGAAATATGCGTTTATTTTCAGTTTATTGTAAATAGTTAAAAAACCACACATAGTACTTTGTATTTTTGTGGGAGCTCAAACTTTATTTGTTTACTATTCTATAGAGTGTGCCAACAAAATTTCATTAAGTGTTGTTCCTTGAATAAGAAGACATTGTAATTGTACAAAATTTTATAGATATGTATACATATAGTAAATAAATGAATTATTATTATTATTATTATTATTAGTATAACCACAGAAAAGAGAACTACCAGAAACGACACTTGGGCTTCCCGCCAAAATACCACTGCTGCCATTTTGTTGTTGGTACATCCGTCAGTTCATTTATTGTTTTAGGTTAAAACAATAAAGTGCCATAAATGACAGTCTGTGACATAAAACCGAAATAAATTCTCAAAAGGTTTTAGTGTTATTGTGCTGGGTTAATAGTAATTTTTAATAGCGATATGAGTAAACGAGGTGGTACTGTTTGCGCTGTTCTGGAATGTACAAGTAGTATGACAGGAAAAGACATTAGTTTATTTAGGTTTCCTAAGGATTCCCTCCCAAAGGTATTTTATTATTGATATAAATTATAAGATATTTCCAAGTAATTGTGAACGCGCACGACAAATATGTATCAAAATAGCTTGCTACTCACATCACTATACCGGGTGACACAGGACATATGTAACACCCCGTAGCATGTTTATTTAAAAAGATATTATTTTGAAATTTGGTAGACCTATAAAATGTGTGATTGTCCTTTTTTTAGTACAAACAAGAAATTTTTTCCACTTCCGGTTTCATCGGAAGTGACATCTACTTTGTTATTTTAAATGGCACCCTGTATATATTTTTTTCCTATCTGGTTCTCCTTAAATTCCTCTTTTCAACTATGTATAGCAAGGTGGCATTCATTTTTAAAATGGCTACTGAAAACCATTTTATTGCATTAAGTCAAGTTGGCTATAGTATGAAATGTAGCGGTAATTAATGCTTAGTGTGCTGCAATATCAAGAGAGCCGTGGTACACAATTTTGTGTTTCATATTTATTTTGTTCTAATTAGTAGCCGAAGAGACTTTGTACAATTTTTATATTAAAGAAAAATCTCTAGACTAAATCCACGATATCACAAAAACTAAGATAGAAACACTAATTTTAAATTTTATACATTTGTAAAATATTTATTCATATTTCACTTTTACGAATTAGATGGCCCCCGAGGTGTCCGGATTTTACGCCACTTGATTTTTTCATACGGGGCCATCTCAAGGAAATGGTTTATAAAACTCTACTGCAAAATAGGGAAGACTTAAAAATGAGAGTAAGGTTCGCAATAAATTAGTTTACTGAATTGCAGTTAGAAAATGTGCTTAGAGGTACTGGTTACAAGAATTCGACGCTGCAGGGAAAATAATGGCCAGCATTTTGAGATTCTTCTAAAATAATTTTATTTAAAAGCAAGCAAAATCAGACATAACAATGAATTGTATTGGGTAAAAGTGAAAGATGAATAAATATTTTAAAATTAGTGTTTCTATCTTAGTTTTTATGAATTCGGGGATTTAGTTTAGAGATTTTTATTTAATATAAAAATTCTACAGTCTCTTCGGCTACTGATTAGAACAAAACAAATATGAAACACAAAATTGTGTACCAGGGTTCTTTTGATATCGCAGCACATTAAGCATTAATTACCGCCACATTTCATTCCACAGCCAACTTGACTTAGTTCAGTAAAATGGTTTTCAGCAGCCATTTAAAAAACGAATATCATCTTGGTATACACACTTGAAAAGAGAAATTTAAGTAGAATCAGATTGAAAAAAAATATATACAGGGTGTCATTTAAAATCACGAAGTAGATGTCACTTCCGGTGAAACCGGAAGTGGAAAACATTTCTTGTTTGTACCAAAAAAAGGACAATCACGCTTTATATAAGTCTGCCAAGTTTCAAAATAATATCTATTTAAATAAACATGCTACGGGGTGTTACATATTTCCTGTGTCACTCGGTATACCTACTATTTTTCTTCAATTTGGTAGTTTCAACAGAAAAAAAAATAATATTTCCCCAGAACGACCTCCCAGTAAGAAATTACAGATTTTCTCAGGCGAGATATTGTATTGATTTTAATACATTTTGTGACTTTATATTAAGAATACTATTGTTCGCAGAGACAATTTTATCCAGTTTACTTTAATAGTTTTAATACCCATTATAAATAGAATTCTTATTCGAATAACGTAATTATTATATTCAACCTGTGTAAAGTTTGTTTAAAACATTGTGTTTAAATTTCCCGCCAAAATTACCAACAACAAAATGGCGAAGGTCACAAAAAACATCAAAGGCGGTGTTGTGAGTGCCGCTTCTGGTAGTTCCTTATTCTGTGCTATAACCTTTAAAACTGTTTTAAATAATTGCTATTGTTCTAATGAATTCAACTATATACTTTTTTTATTGTAAATTTCTGTTGTACTTGACTATCGTAGTTTGTCAACGATAATACTTCCTAATTTCGTTATTAAAGTATGGCATTTAACTATATACAAGGTTTATGATAAAAACTATGTAAGGTTGTAATCCTGAAAGCAATGGGAAGTATTTGAAACTATTTTAAAGATTATACCACTTACGATTTTTTAAATATTCATAATAAACTGAAAATAAACGCATATTTCCCTCTCACCCTACAAAATCCTATCCTTAAATAACTATTATCAAATTGTTAAAATTGTACACACCGAAAATATAGAAGTCATTTTATACCGGTGCTTATATTCTTTTATTTGGTTAATAGGGAATTTATGACGTAAACTCCAGCGTCATATATTTATATATTTAACATGATAAATAAATGACTTGCGGCACCTAATTCGGTTCATCCCGTACGTTTGACATTTGGTAGTAAAAAAACTAATTTGTTTTTTCAACTGAAACTGATGATTTATTCCATAGTAACATTTTCAATTAACCGATTCACAGTTGCGATAGTTTTTGTCATACATACGTACGTAACAATGTTGGCCGACATAAAAGTAGATGATGTAGCACAATTTTTGCAACCTCAGTACGCGCATTAAAATTCTAGACGTCTTCAAATGGCGCAATTTTGAAGTGTTATTTAATATTACCTAATATAAATAGACCTAAAAAACCGCCGTGTTCTAACACTGTTTTAAAATTAAAATCTAAGAAGTTTAGATACGGTTATAATAATCTCCACACTTACGGTACTTGGTGCTCGTGTACTTATTTACATAGTACATACATGGGTATCCTTGATTGTGGATATTTTTTAAGCAATTAGCGAAACGCAGTGCGTACGCGATTAACTCGATTCATTCTACGTTTTTTGTGACTGTTTACTTTATTGCGGAAGACCACAAACCTGTTTTAATAGATGCAATAATTATTGTTTGACTCGCAAAAAAAGGTATATAAAAAAATTATTCACATGTTATTGTTATCAGACAGAAAAAACTGCGTGAACAACATTCCATATTATGGTCTAATATCTTTGTACGATAATAACACGGCCACACAAGAATAAAAAAGTGACCAAAATATAGTATTCCAATGTATTTTGGGCCGCTGAATACGAATCCGATGTCGAAGGTCCCCCAGCAAATCACTAGAATTTTCTAACCTCAAAAAACCGCTTAAAATCGTCAATATTGTGAAAAAAAGAAAAGAAACACTTATGCAAATGAATAAAATATTGTATTCCTATGAATTTTGAAGCACTGAATATGAAATCGATGTCGGAATTCCCCTAGAAAATTACCAGAATTCTATAACCTCAAAAAATAGCTTAAAATTTACAATATTGTAAAAAAAAAGAAAATAAATACCTATGAAAACGTCTAAAATATTGAATACCCATGTAATTTGAGACGCTGAATACGAACTTGATGTCAAATTTCCCCCATCAAATCATCAGAATTTTCTAACCTCAAAATAATAGCTTTAAATCTACAATATTGTCAGAAAAATTAAAGAAGTCCTATGCAAACGACCACATCTTAACACTTAAAGTAGTAATTCAAGAAACCTTTTAAAGTTTTTAAAAGGGTTGAGAGAGTTTGGGTGTCAAAGGGTTAAAGATCCTATTCCTTTTACTATAAAAAGTTCTATGCAATGGATTTCGCGCTCGTTTGACTTCTTTTTTTAACCTCCCCACAATAAAATTGTGAGAGGTTACTGAAATTGGTCCAAAATCGAAAATTGATATAACATCAAATCTTTACGTTTTGAGGTCCCACGAACCCAAAAAAGCCGTTTTGGCACAACAAGTTGCTCATTTTATGATTACTTACAATTTGTAATCGAACCATTGAAAAGCAGTAAAAATTCCAATTTCAACGATATATCATACTTGCACCTTTTCGATTTGGTTTCCGTGAAAAAAATTAAAAAGAATTCGTTATATGTGCACACATGACAGCATCCAAAAAATATTATTGATATTATTGTTAGGGGAAAATCTATTTTGCCATCTGTCAAAAACATTTGGGTTGGTAACCTTTGTGAATGTTGATTTATATGGTTATGGTACATTTATCCACGTGACGTCACCTCAAAAATATATTTCTTAAGAATTAAGAATATAACGTAGCTATTATTCTGCGTGGTTCCCGTACTTTCAACTAAAATCTAGTACAGTGTAATGTTTATGAAGTTCTAAATACTTTGTCCTAATAAAATAGGACTCTTTTTGTAGGTTGGAAATCTAACCTGTAATCAGCAGTCTATTTTTATTAATCAACAATATAGAAAAATTATTTGCGTGAATTTTTAAATATTTGCTTGGTGTCACTGTGGTTTCAAGCAAAAAATGCGTATACAAACATTAAAAATGAGAATAAACTTGAAAAATTTAAACATGATGCAGATGCCCTATTGTATAGGTTATGTATATTTCATAACCTAAAAATCAACATTCGTAAAGGTTACCAACCCAAATATTTTTGACAATGTCGAAACTTATTTTAGTTGTTTTTTTTAAGGTAATTATTGTTTATACCGTGTTCGGATATTTTGTCTGATTGATGGAACGCATCACAATCGTTCATTTAATGCAAATCGAGCAAACCGAGCTAAATCTGAAATGTCTCGGTTCCTTTAAACCGCATAGAAAGTATAGGAAATTATCGCAAAGGACGAAAACATTTCAGTACGCCAATGGTTCATACAATTTCATTTTGAATACGCCTTTTCTGCATTTTCTTATGACCTCCAAATTTACAGTTTTTGAAGACACCACTGATTTCTAATTTATAATGCAAACTTAAAACCTCATGGAACTACTACAAAACGTACCAAAATCTAAAGGTTTAAGAAAGAAAACGGGTAATATACATTTAAGATATTGTCACTTTGCCCCACTTGCAGCACGCCTATGAGTAGTACGATTTTATTTTGGTAATATTAAAATAAAAGCATGAACTTCAAAGTTGGCGTGTGGAAAGCTTAGCATCTGATCCCACAGGATCATGTTTTCTTTCCTCTTTAGATAATATACGTTAAATACCAGCCCCGTTAGCGAAATTAAAATGCAGATATGCAACGCTGGAACGGCCGTTTTATTGAATGAAACATACCTGTTAAGATATTGCATTGCGACATTTAATCAGCCTCTTAATGTGCATTAGATGCACGCAACTAAATTTAATTGTTTGTATAAATAAACGTCATCCAGACTGTTGATAGGTACAATCGCATTCAAAACTTATTAAGCGATGGAATTTGTGTTTAATTAAATTTTCGAGAAAATAAAACGTGAAGGTTATTAGGGAGCTATACCCACTCAAAATGTAGTCACTTCTTTATATACACTCCTATACTTCAACATGTTGAGGAAAAGAAAAAGCGTGAATGTCTATAGTATTCCCAACTGGAGTTCCTCAAGGTAGCACATTAGGACCTCTCCCTTGTCCCATTTTTATTAACGATCTTTAAAGTCGTTTAAAAGTAATTAATGACTTCCATGTTATTCAAATTGCTGATAAGTTGGCAGGTTCATCAGTGCAAGGATGACAATGTACATGGACTAATAATGCGAAGTTTTACTCTTCATTAAATGAGCAGTTGTTGCAACAAACGCATTAAAACTTAAGGGGACAAAAACTCAAATGTTGATGTTTGATATAGTTGCCCAAACAACTAGTAAAGATTGACGTTCAAAGACCAACGATAAGTCGTGTGACGTCACGCACCTGTCGGAGATATTCTCAAAAACTCGTTCGTGAAGATTCAAATAATTTTAATTTAAATTATTATTTACTAAATATTGTTTGTCTAACTCTCCTCTGGGCGTACCCAGCGAAGTGGGTTTGATTCTCATACACACCGTAATCATGTTTCATTGTGTATTATTCCTAAGAAATGGTTCGGATTATACTATAAACTATAGGGCCCCGTCTTCCAAACTCAGTCAAATCTAGAGATATCCTAGACTTAACACGGTGAATGAAGTTAAAGTATTTTCAAGCATACGCAGCTATCCCACGTTTTTCACATTGAATTTGGTATTCTATATAGCCACGTGTTCCAAAAAAAATATTCTGGGGCACTCAGTTTGATTCGGCAATTTGCAATTTTTTGTGACGTAATTGTAATGTTGGCGCAACGCGGTACCAACATGATCCATAGGAATGTTCAAACACATTTTAATTCCATAATTATGAAACAAGCTGAAATAAACGGATGTTTTTAATTAATGAATTCGGAGATGAATAATGACTTGGTATAGTTTTTTTCTGCGTGACATGCACACCTTTTTTTATATGAAGAACAGATTACTTCTTTTTATCAATAGAGTTGGAACTAATTATGAAAGCAGGCAAAAAATACGTCTTTGAAATTAGTTCTTTGTATTAGACATAGGAAAGTATGATATAATATGCAGCACACAACGGTTAATTCAAAGCGGTTCAAAATAAAACTTACAATTATTTTCTCTGATTGTATTAAGACATCAGATTTTTTTTTTACACTTAAGATACGTTTACACAATGCGGCGATTCTAGTAGTATGCTTTATACGAGTAATTTTACTTACTTCCAAAGTAGAGATGGGCGCGTGAGTCGATTTTGACTCACGCTCACGACTTTAAACCTTTAGCTCACGCACACTCACGCACGACTGATATATGTTAAGGCAAACTCACGCACGCTCACGCACGGGATCTTTTGACTCACGCACACTCACGAAATCTCCCGTGATTTGGTACCTTAAATGTACACGCTCACGCCGTGACACGGTGAAATTCACGTCACGTGCCCATCTCTGGACCAGAGTGACCAGACCAGACCAGGAGGGCTAGGCGACTGGCGAATGCAGTAGAGAGATATTGCAATTACGCAGTTTGATTTGAATGTTGCGTCATTCATCCTGTCTCCTGTCCTTTTCCCTCCCTTCTCGCGCTCATGTTCCGTCTTCCGTCTATCGCTTCGCTTCTTATTCTTGTCACGACACGACAGGTTGAAGTTTTAAAGCAGAGATGGGGCGTCGTGTCACGGCGTGAATATTATCTCACGCACGCTCACGCACGGGATCTTTTGACTCACGCACACTCACGAAATCTTCCGTGATTTGGTACCTTAAATGTACATGCTCATGCCGTGACACGGCGTGACACGGTGAAATTCACGTCACGTGCCCATCTCTATTCCAAAGCATCATAAAAAGTCAAATATAAGGTAAAACCAAGCCAAAACGTGTTTTCCAATCGACAAACCTTATGGACCTCTCTAGTATCTCCGAAGAGACCAAGGAAAAGAAAGCGTTTGATGGAGTACATTTTTATTGACAGTGATTATAAAATTAAATTACAAATTTAAAAAACCCCGACATATTAATACTTCATTGATGATGTGCAGCTCCCTGAAGATCTACCGGGATGAAGCCTCTCTAAAAACCTAGATGAAATAGGACTTCAAATCATAAAAACCGCATCAAAATCGATACCTAGAAGAAATATGAAGCCACAGACAAACACACAGACATACAAAGGTAACTTACAATGATAAATCCAGAATTATTGGCAGAAGGTCCAATACATAAAAACCACTGTAAATACTCCAAAAAGATAAATAATTAAATTATTAGTTGGCCAACGGAGTTATTACTAACTGAAATGATTAAATGATATTTTACTAATAAACAAATTTTAATTTGTTATATCATAAACAAATCTCTAAGGTATAGTAGGGCCCACATTTATAACAGCGATATAAAAAAGCTCGCAAAAAAAACCTAAAGGATACCGACCATGTATCAATTTCAGTCTATTTACATAAAAGGCCATAAAAGTGTTCGGCTTCTTTTATTATCATCACAAAAAAATGGTCAAATATTTGCTAACAACAATATAGGGCACTCCCACTGAATATAATTGGTTGAAATATTCTCTACCGGAATTATGATAGGTTGGAATAAACTACGTGGACAACGTGGACTAGCGATAGTCAACGTGGAGCGGCGGGCGGTACATTAATCAAAGGTGGGTCGGTACCCTTTACGTTTTTTGCGAGCTTTTTTATATCGCTGTAATACCGATGTGCCAAACTATAATAACATAGAAAATGAAATACATAGTAGCATTTTAAGCTATAAGATAGATATAGAAAAACGTAATGTGTTCTGCACAAAAAATTATTTACAGGTATTAAATAAGAAATTTTATGAACAGTGTAAGAGAGGACACGAGTACTCGCGAAAAGGATGTAGCTTGTCTGTTTCAATCAAACAACGAAAAGCCCGCACAACACTGAAAGTCGCACCAAATGGGCGTCTTTGGCCACAATGTAATACGAAAGTTAATGGAATGTAGTCCGGAGCTATTCTCAGTTGCTGGTATACACAAAATAGAAAGGTAAATGTACTTACAAAAACTGGAGCAAAAGGGACGAAGGCACTGTTATGGTTACAAACTCAAATTATAGGTCGGTACCAGCTGTAACCACAACAAACTGCATAACTAGACCATTATAGGTATATTAAACACTGACTTTAAACTTAATTGTCTTATTAACTAAAGAAGTTAGAACTCGAAACTAATACACTCGAATGGCTTAAATATCAGCCATAATTTTAATGACCTCCCGGCTTGCAGCCGATATGGAGAGTGTCTACATCACACTATTTGCGGTTTTATATTTGCGCCCAAACAAACTATTTTTGGGGGTCTGTAACCAAGGGCAACGCAGGCATTATGTCATATTTGTACTTGCCATTGGAGAAATAGTTCCAGCGCGGCTATTTTACCTGCTTATTTTATGGAATTTCTAGAATGCTAACTCGTAAATAATTTACCGTCCGCCAGGGCCGGCGTTAAATCTTGTTTTAACAAAGCTAACAAAACAGGTAATTTTTGTAATAAATATATGAAATAATGTAATTTAACGGATATTAATAAAGATTTACGAATACTGAAAAAGTTGACCGGTACACAGGGAGATATAGACGAAAAGAAATTCAGTAGACAGAAGACATTTCAATTCTTCTATGAGACTATTCTAAATTAATCTGATAAAGTGAAACAAACTAACTGGCTGCTTGTAAACGCGTACCTATAATATTATTTGCCTGCTTCTTCTGTTCACAAGATTTTGGTGCATTGGACAGGGGACACAAGTGACAGGTAAAGTCATTTTACCAATAAGCCAGTTGCCAGAAGAAACATGGAGGGCCAACATAAAGATTTAAAATTTTATCGAGAAAAACATATACTTACCACATAGTACGTCGAATTGGGTTCTGGCATGTGTAGTCCCAGATAGTCACTAGGAAACAAATCCTGTATTCTATCAAGGTCTCTCCGCCGTCCATCCAGTATTGGCTGGGAACCCCCTAAAAGTCGACCATAGTCCGCCAACCTCTCAGCCTGTAATAAAAACAACTATTGCAGTTCTTCAAATTCAGACAAAGCATTAACTATACAATTAAAAAATTCAAAATGGCGGATGGAATTTTTACAAAAAAAATGAGCATCTAGGTGATGCATTTCTGCTGAGAGTGCCATAATTTCTAAGATATTTAACATTTTAACTACATATTTCTTACACGTTCGGATATGAATTCTAAAGAAATATTAAAAAACAAAATTCATATTTAGTTTTTAAAGCTTCCTTATTAGTACTTCGCATTTTTTCGCTAAATATGATACTTTTCGAGTTATTCGACGAAAATCATTTTGAGATATTTATTTATTTATTTATTTAAAGGTACAACTGTCCAGAAAGAAAAAATCCAATTAGAGAGCGGGAAGATACAAATGATAAAAACAACAATATATCTATATATAATGACAATCTCAAATACAATACTATTACATAACTCAATTACCTAAAATACATTTCCTTATATTACAAATAATATTATTGTTAAAAAGATCTAAGTCTGCCTGATATTGGGAAGCTGTGAGAACATAGAGTAAATAGGTGAGAATTTTAATAAATTAGTACAAGGAGTTCGTAAATAAAATAAAGAATACGATCGAGTTTGAAAAGAGGGTATATTGAAGTAAATTTCATTTAATAACTCAGGACAGTCAATTTTGTTGGTTAAAAGTTTATGTGTAAAGAGTACAGCAAAGCTGTAGCATGCTTCCTCTGAATTTTTTCTAACATTCCGATATATTTAACGGTAACTTATTAGTATCACACCAATTATTAATTTTTGTGAGATCTTGCCGTAATGTATCACAATCACTTATTGACCTAATTGAAGTAAATAGCTTGAGGTCATCGGCGTTAGGAGAGCATTAGATGTCTCAATGTCCTAACAAATATCGCTAATGAATAATATGATGAGTAGGGGTCCAAGAACTGAGCCTTGCGGTATTCCCGATGTTGCCGACACTTGAACAGAAACCACGACAATGGACATTTAATAGCCTATTAGACAGATATGGACAGATAAAATTAATAAAGTGCGTGGTTAGTCCAAAGGTTGATAATTTTTTCAATAAGATACCATGATCTAGCCTATCAAAAGATTTGGAGATGTCAGTATAAATTACATCAACCTGACCGCATTGATCAAGTGATGTAGCAAGATAATTGGTAGTACAAGATTAGTGGTTGTTGATCTACCAGCTAAGAAACCATCCGTTTTTTGGGGATATAGTTCATAACGTATTCATAACAGTTTTCAAAATCGTTTTACAACTTGAAAACACTACACAGGAAAATGTGTAACAGCAAAAAACTACAAGTTAATAGCAGACGCTTGAGGCTTTTCTGTGCATGTTCTATGTCGCCACTTTGCCAATAAGCAGCGAGACATACAGAATCGGAAAGCGTTTGTTTTGGTATTGCACTAGTTTCAACGATTTAACCTACCGCCCACAATAAAGACGTCTACCAGTACTCTAGCAGAGGTAAACAGTGACACGCCCATCAAGAGAAGCATGTACACGATTGCATGCTTCGCTCTCGCTTGCTCTTATTCCCATCCCAAAACCAACACTTTCCGATACTGTATAAGCCGGCGACGACTGTTTCCGAACACTACCAGATCATTTTGATTATTCCTTTTGCGCTTGTAGTATATGCTCCCCGGTCTCCCCTTATATTAGCTCAGTTGGCAGCTTTAAGTTTTTTATGTGCAGTATAGGTATGTTATGAACTATACCTGTTTTCTCAAGCTAAAGGCGCAATTGTTGTCATTTCTTCCCAAAATTTCTTCTTTCAGTTTCAATAGTTATTATTATTTTTGAGTGCTACTCCCTCAAAAGAGGTGGCATCCACCCCCTATAAATTAGCCAGCCCCCACATAATACAGAGACGTTTATTTGATGCATTCCCTAATAAATTATAAAATGAAAAACGAAATTAATTCATACATTTATTTCGATATTAAAACCTCTAGCTACCGTACTATAACATTATTTTCTGGTTTAGAAATTAACTGCAATGTTTTAAATGTGTTTATAATATTAAAAACAAACAACCTGTCCACTAAGAAAGACATTGACATATTTATGTTCACAATAAATTTACTCAAGTCCTGATATTTACTCGAAGTCAAGGTTTGCCATGATTAGTTATTAATTTATTTGAACGTTATTAAGTTAATTTCGAAATATCGGTATATTTTTTAACACACGTCTCTCCGCCAAGGTATTACGAATTACAATCAAATCAACAAACCATATAAAGAAAGTATCACTTAAGAAAATTAATTGTATAATACTTGACCTTTGGCAAGGTCAAAACATTAACAGAAGAAAGTTTTACATAACAATTTTAAGGGGCCATTAAACAATTAATACATAATTACGTTCGAAATAGCAGTATAAGGTGTAACTACTACAAGAGTGGACACACTAATCGAAAGTAAAATTGCCGAGCCATAATTCGCAACCTTTCACCGTCAATGAGCGCATTTCCAAAAAAAGAGAATAATCAAACGTTGAATAGATTATTTGTAATCCATATTTTTATATTAAATTTTAAAAAAAATTCTATCGTGACATATACATTACTTAGTTACGTTCTTTTTATGTAACGTTATATGAAAACTAGGCCAGACAAAATGAAATTTAACAGCTGTGTTTTTTTAAATAAGAAGTAACTCTGGATTATAAAAAATAATAAATGAAACAAAAAGAAATGAGATGATTGACAGAAATCATCTCATCATAATCGGTATTTAGCAAACCAAATAAATGTAGGGTTATAGCTGTTAGATTCAAAGACCACCCTTTGAACGTATAATACTGCTATGATAAAACCTATTAATGACATGACATCGTGAGCTTTAATATGGTAACACTCACTAGAGCATGCCCATGCCATGTTCAAAGCTTGGCTTGTCTAGGAATAACAGAAGCAAACAGGACCACTCCAACAATTGCAATGGAGGCCATCCATCTTGGACGCACACTCTTGCATATCGAAGTGGAACTGGAGGACAGGAATCAGTAAATAGACTGTTCAAGAAAGAAATCTGGCCACAGGCTAAGGCTAGTGGATACCAAAGCTCCAGCCCTGCATGTAAGAAAGCAGGTCATTACTCAATCAGAGGATGACAGGTACCTTCGTAACTATAGGTTTACTGTCCATATACAATCGAGCTCCCTAGTCGAGATGACCGATAGATAACGTGGTAAGAGACATCTTAGACATGGTTCAACAGATATTGGGTTCTGGGGGTCTAGATGGTATACAGATGGATCAAAGACTCAGGAGGGAGTGGTATAAAATGAAGTAGCAGAAACCTTGGCGAAAGAAGGGGTAAAAACTCATTTCCCTAATTCTGAGCCAGCTGTTTGTTTGCCAACAACTCTAATTCAATCAGAGCTACAAGACTAGGTCATGGCATGGTTCAACAGATATTGGGTTCAAGCTCTTGGAACGGGGTAGTCTTTACTCCATGTAAAGGGCCTCTAACTGACTCCACCGTAAAGTGGTTGCTTAGGTTCGACAGAGAACAAATGGGACAGATAGTAAGCTTGATATCAGGATAGTGTCCTCTAAGCAAGCATCTACATACAATAAGGTTGAAAGATGATCCTATTTATTAAATGCGTGGAGTGGAGGTGGAAGTACCAGCAGCTTCAGGTGTAGGTATCTCGAAAGGCAATTTTTACAGCAAGAGGAACTATAGGACGGAGTAGACCGGTGTTCTAGGAAAAAAGACATTCTCTTACTACTAAAGTGTGATACTGTTTTATATTATAACGTCTTTTTTTAATGGTTGTAAATTGTATGTATAACCTTTTGTCTGACACCATGAAATTCAATCTTCTTCCAACTATTAGGATGTTATTAGAATAGTATGTTATTCAACATATAATAGCCATTACATGCGAGTAGTATACTTTTTTCGACTACTCAACAGCATCTTCATCATCGCTTGAAACCATTATTTCACAACAAACTTGTAAAAATTGGTGAAAAACCTCGTAGTGTTTTTACGATTTAAACAAACCTAGATTTGCATGACATATTGAACCGTTGTTGAATTGTATCTATCCTTTTGATCTAGAATCAGATTGTAAAAATTCTTTTGCAAACGGTTCTTGGTTGAGTAAAAAAATCTTTACAAAAAGGCTTATAGTAATCGTCCAAATTCGGTAATAAATAATTAATAATAAGTTTTTGAATGAAAAATAATTTGCGGAAAATAATGCTGTAATTCTGGTTTTTGATTGCTTTTCTAGAATTCGTCAATCAGACCCCGCAAAATTAATTTTGAATTCCTCTAACTAATAACAAGTTCTGATTACTTCTGAAAATGCTGTACTAATCACTACTTCATTATTAAGTAATTACTAATGCATAATAGATTTCCCATTCTGATTTTGAATAACAATTTAATGACATTTAATAAAAAGGAAACTATTACTGACGTCAACTCTATTACGCTACAATCTTCAATGATAAAAAAAATATAGAACTCTGCAATATGTTCATATTTTTTCTTTTTTAACATGCTTTTATTAGGTCGACCTGTATCTCTGTATGTATGTAAGTAATAAGGTCTAAGGAACTGAATTTCACCCACTTCTAATTGTTGTATCATCCTGAAATTTGGCAATTGTGTGTAGCTCTGATGACAATACAATATAGTATACTCAATATTATAATATGTTCAAAATGATCGCCGCTCCAAGATGGCGGATTATCATTTTCTTTACAACCCCCCTTGATATGGGTATCAAAAGGAAAGGCTTGATAAGTAGAAAACAAATTTGTGATCAAAATTTAAAAATTCAAAATGGCGGCGTCAATCTGTTCGAAATAGCGTTCGAAAAACGCCCCACGCTTTTATACACACTCACTTAATTACAAACACGGCTTACACTAAGGCCCTTGCGAGGTAAACAGAGAGAACAGTTCGATGATTATTTTTTGCTTTTTAGTGCAGCATTTATAAAAGCGTGTTCTTTTAGTTTTTTAAACTATTAATTTATCTACTTATTCACAACCTTCATGCCAGATGTTTTATAATCTACGCACTACTCTTCCATCTAAATTCTCACTTTACACCATTGTGCGTCTGTCACTCTGTCTTTGGAACAATTATTATACCGTGCGTGTAATTTCCCATTAGGCATGTACATTCACGTAGCGCGAGAAATATGACAACACCGGCAGTCGTAAATTCGTCCGTTGGTGGAGCATCCCAGCTCTGTTATTTCATTTCAGCCAGCTGGCACACGCGATGTTGTAATTCTTACTCCCCATGCCCTAGCCCGCGACTACACACACGGTATGACCATTGCCAGGAAGAACACAATACCTAACTTAAATCAATGCTTAAAACTAAAGCAGAAAACCATCACTTAGTTGATATGAAACAGATTTTAAGTAAATTGAAAACTATTTTTTTAAATGTTATTCCTAAAATTTTTTGTGCACGTGCTGCATATAATTCCAGATTTTACTCATCTACATTATTACTGAAGTGGAGTCGGAACTTATGATGTGACATAGAAATATCCAAAGCAGTATAGTTATCAACTATATTGAAGCGGATAATATTATGAAATCTTTAAATTGTATAAAAAATACAAATTCTTCTGGATTGGATGGTTTCACTCTGAACCTGATAAGATCAATTATAAATATAATAATCACCTCACTGACTGAACAAGGTATTTTTCCTGATATGCTAAAAACTGCTAAGGTTTTACCTCTACATAAAAAGAATGACTCCACAAACAGACAATTACCGTCAAATATCATTATTGAGTACCTTTTCAAAACTAATTGAGAGAATTGTCCACAACTTAATTTCATCTTTTTTAGACATTAATAAAGTTTTATCATCAGCACAACATGGATTTAGAACAAATAAATCAATAGAATCGGCTTCTTATCGTTTATTAAACCTTGCGTATTCCGAGCTTGATCAGGGAAGGTATGTAGTATCACTAATGTTCGATTTATCCCGAGCATTTGATACTATAGATGTAAAATTACCGATACAAAAATTGTACAATATTGGTATACGTGGTAATTTGTTGAATTAGATTGAATCATAATGATTAACAGAAAGATCAGGGTGAAACTGGTCACCTTACACAGCCAAAAGACTAACACTTGGTGTTCCTCAGGGAGTCAGTGTTGGGCCCACTCTTATTATATAGTGGGGGGTGGATGAAGTAAAAAAATATTTTGAGGTTTCTGGTTCTTGTACATACACTAAATCACAATTTTTTTTTCATCCCCTTTAATAATGGGGCGGGGGTGGTAATGGGGGTGGCTAATGCCAAAAATTTTTTTGAGACCTTGGCTTCTCTTGTATATACTAAATACCAATTTTATGGACTCTTACCTGCTTGATTTACCCATTTACCCCAAATTTACCCCAATTTACCCCCCCAACCCTTCGACGGAACAAGATGAAAATATAATCTAGTTCCAGATCTCGTTAAAGTACATATGTGTACCAAATTTCAAGTCAATATCTTAAACGGTTCCAGAGTAAACGTGCGCACAAAAAAAGTTACAGACAGACCGACAGGCAGAAATTTTTTTTCGCTCAAACTTAAAATGTCGACGTTTCATGACATTTTAAGCTTACTTGAACAAAAAAATTTTTTTTTTAATTTTTTTGTCGTTACTATACTTCCACTGGATGTGGAAGTAAAAGTCAGTAAATTGGCAAAAAGTACCTATGTTTTTAGCTTGTTTATGCTCTATGTTAACCATTTGCCGGGCTTCATCAGTAGAGGTGATGATACTACTGTTGCGGTCTCTGGTAGTACCTAGTTCTGAAATACTTTCAGAAAATATCAGAGTTGCTTCTAAGGAATTCAATATCTAGTGCCAGCGAAATCGTTTGATCTTGAATAACATCAAAACTTATTATTTACACTTCCACAAACGTAGGACAGTTGGCAACATTGATAATATCCAGTTTTCTCAGAACTCTCAATTCTTGGGTCTTTGGCTTGATGCAAGATTGTCTTGGAATAAACATATTGATTATGTTTGCTCTAAATTAAATAGCGCATTTTTTGCTATTTTACAACTAATATCAACTTTGGATCAGGGCGGTCTATTAAATTAAAGATATATCTATCTATCTATCTATCTATCTATGTATCTATCATACAACTTCGGTTTTAACAATCTTCCGATGATGCCAACCTAGTTACCGAAATTAGTGATGAATTCAGTGTAAACCATTTAGTAGAAATGGGATCAAATCGCTTCCATTAAATATGTAGGAATTGTCTATGCGAAACAAATACGGAATTTCTATGAGCCCATCAATTTCACAAAATTTTCTTTCAAGGTATTTACATACAGTATTCACAATTTGAAGCACGTCCATTTGAGACATTCACGAGCGTATGCAGAGAAACCTCTTGCCTTACTAACAGGCAAAAATAATTTTAAAAGGCATAATAATATGAAAGTAAACATAAGTAGACGATTTACATACAACTAAAAGTGGTATCGTGACTAAAGTCGGTAATTTAAAGAAGGCACTGAACTAGGCCTTGGGGGGGCTGTCTGGGGCCCGAAGGGGTCGCTTTCTCCAGTCATGTGTACCGCGCCCCTTTTCCATTCAACACAAGATGTATGCACGAGCGTACGCCGAGGTACTATTAATAAGAGGTAATGTTTAGAAAACAAAAACCAGTATTTCTATTACACAATTCAGATTAGCGTTCTCAAAAATATATCTATTATTTAGACCAATGTACGATTTAAATGTGTTGAGTCCTCAAAAACCAAAGGATGGAAAAAATTGAAAAAAACGATGTGTCCATTTTAAATCGCTCACTAAAAAAATAACTTATGTTAAACAGTTTTGAAAATCTGCGTTAATTACATCGAAAAATTTTATTTTTCTCTAAGGAGGTTTTATAAATTTTTATATATTTATTATTTATATAATTTTATAAATTCCTTATTAATAGTAGTAATAAATGGTACCACGGTACTAATATGGTTCCATTTAAATAAATTGTATTTTGACCCAAAAATCATTTTGCTTATATTGATTTTTGAAATGCCACTTAATTAGTATCATTGAATTTAAAAATGCAATGATATACAGGGTATTCCATTTGAAAATTAACAGTTGGCGTCATTTCAGTTTTCACCGGAAGTGGAAAAAAAAAATCATTTATATGTCAAAATGTGACTTTTATTGATTGAGTATACAGGATGTTCCAAATTTCACTCGTTTTTCTCGAGGGGCAAATCGCAAAGGAAATCCGAGGAAATCTTAGGCAATCCCAGGAAATTTGCTTTTCGGATTTCTCCCCCCCCCCCCCCTCTTCATAATTTTTTTTGAAAAAATTCGAGGAAGTCTTAAAGAAATCCGAAGAAATCTTAAGGGAATCTGGAGAAATCTGTGTAATCTTCGTCAAAGAGGAAATCTGGTGTACAAAATTTTGGGCGAGGTTGACCCCTCGGTTTATCTTTAAAACTAAAGGGAAAAAATGGAGTGTTGTACGCGGTATGAAATGTGTCCACGGTAAAGCGTGGGAGTTTTAATGGGGGTGGCTAATGCCAAAATTTTTTTTGAGACCTTAGCTTCTCTTGTATATACTAAATACCAATTTTATGGACTCTTACCTGCTTGATTTACCTATTTTCCCCAAATTTACCCCAATTTACCCCCCAACCCTTCGACGGAACAAGATGAAAATATAATCGAGTTCTAGATCTCGTTAAAATGCATATGTGTACCAAATTTCAAGTCATTATCTCAAACGGTTCCAGAGTAAACGTGCGCACAAAAAAGTTACAGACAGACCGACAGACAGACAGAAATTTTTTTTTTTGCTCAAACTTAAAATCTCGACGTTTCATGACAGTCTAAGCCTATTTGAACAATAAAATTTTTTTAAATTTTTTTTGTCGTTACTATTATACTTCCACTGAATGTGGAAGTAAAAACGAGTTATTTCACAAAAACCCAATTTTGGTACCTCATATGGATAATTAAAGATAGTTACGTATCTCTGCAGTTTTGATATGTTTTTCCTAACCTCGAAACAAATATATTCAAAAAAAATCACTGCCCATCAAAAAAAAAGAAATTTTTTTGGGTATAGTCCATCTACAACGATGCAAGAATCAATAAATTTTATTGCCGTGTCAACCTCAAAATATCTCGTAGATTTTACAAATCTACATGGCATATGACAAACAGATTCATTAATTTATACATAATATTAAATAATCGTCCATTTAACACTTTCAGAAAAACCTGACTACGTCCATGGCTGAACACAACCTACTTAAGTAAAAAGGAAAAATACCTCGTAATAGTATCATTCAACGTATCTGATACGAGCTCTTTGTAAAAAAGCCGCAAGGAAAGTTAGTTATTACGCAGATGATATGATTTGTTGAACTCTTTGTTTTTGTTTACACATGGTAATTTAACATTCTTACTCGCTTTCCATGTACAATGTCCAATTCCTTCCTTTTTTTTATAGTCACTCTCCCATGAAAAACTTCCAACCGCATGGTAATGCATAGGTAATAACTTGTAATTCGATGGGTACGGGGCGAACCTTGCATATTTTATAATTGCCGAGCAGCTTTGGTTTAGGTCTCCTGTTTTGCAGGTAATGTTTAAGTTCCCGACTGGTAATTTATTTTACCGCCAGTTATAAGGTGACAATGACGTTCATTAAAAATGGCCTCACATATTTTTTCTTCTTACACCTGTTTGATTTAATCAAATAGGTATGTTTATTATAACCGGATAAAAATTTGTAATAACCGATGTAGAATTTTTTACAGAAATTCGTTTCATAACGACGCTGCACATAAATATATATGTCACGTTTTGGTTCGTGAAATGTTTTTCGCAAATACCACTGGTGCTTTAAAATTTTTTTATAAATTTTTCCTCTAGCTAAGTTGCCGAAAGAAATATAACTGTAAATTGAAGTAGTTATATAGTACATATACTAGTAATATTTTATATAGTGTCAAGAGCAAGAAAAAAAGAATTACAAAGGAAATTCAATTTTAATTTGATAAACATATATCTCATATAAATTTCATATCATTTGTCTAGAGATTTAAATTAAAACATTACAAAATTAATTAAAGCATAATTAAACAAAAAGCTGCATTTGCTATTTATTTAGTACAAAGTTACATTTTTGATTTCACAATTAAGATCAAATAGTTTTAGCAATATTGCAATTGGATATTCCACGTTTGGGTTTAAAACAGGGTGAATACGATTTAAATCATTTCCAAAATGTTGATTTAAATAAAAAAAATCATAAATAAGAAGAAATGGTTTATACTTTCCACAAATCATAAAAAACGTGTGCGTTAAAGTGTAATTAGTGGAGAATAAATAAAGACGACGACCTAACTTGTTGGGGCCAACTTAGACAGTATGCTTTGAAGTTTGTCGGCAAGGGCGGATCTGGACCTTGAGCTTGGGGGGGGTAACACTGAACCCAAAATTTTTTGGTGAGCGGGGGGGGGGGAATATTTTTTTTGAAGGGCGGGGGGGAGAAATCCAAAAAAATATTTTTCGCCCTAAAATTTTTTTGAACAGCAAAAATTGATAATTTACAGAATCTTGGGGGGGGGGGTAATTACCCCGTTACCCCCCCCCCCATAAATCCGCGCCTGTTTGTCGGTATAGTTTGTACCATCGATAATACAGCGATATAAAAAAGCTCGCAAAAAAACGTAAAAGGTGCCGACCGTATATCAATTTCAGTCTATTTACATAAAAGGCCATAAAAGTGTTCGGCTTCTTTAATATCTTCACAAAAAAACGGTCATATATTTCCGAACAAAAATGTAGGCCACTCCCACTGAATATAATTGGTTGAAATTTTCTCTACCGGAATTATGAGAGGTTGGAATAAAATGTGTGTGGTCAACGTGGACTAACGTTGTCAAAGCGGACCGGCGGGCGGTACAGTAACTAGAAGCGGTCGGTGTCCTTTTTTGCGAGCTTTTTTATATCGCTGAATTATTTGTGGAATACACTATACCTATCGGTCGGCCGGACAAACTTCAAAGCATATCCCAATCCTCAGAAGCCACTAATATCGAGCATTCTAATAATCGCTACTTGACTTAGTATAGTACCGACGTAGATATTCGGTTGCAAGATAAGGAGCGATTACCGACAACGCTGCTAATATGAAAAAAAAAAAATGTCGAACGATGATTTTGAAAGATTTGGAAATGCATATAATCACTTACTACTGTAGTGCACATCAGGGTCAATTATTGGCTTAATCTCTCAACATGGAAAATATTACCAATCGAGTTATCCCGGTCATAAAATATTTTCAAAATAATCATCATGCAAGACCTGAGTTGTAGAAATAAATGGCTCTGCCTTGATATTACCAACGGAAGTTCGCTGGAATTCTATTTGACTCTTTGGAATCATATATAAAAAAATTGGAATATTTTAATAGCCATATGCGGGGATGAAAATGAAAGAGATAACATTGATGTCGATATTAGAAGGCGAGTGGCTGATCTCAATTTGAAAAGAAATTGTGCATCGCTTATAGAAAGACTAAAACCAGTGGCCCTTTGGATAGTCTGCAAAGAGAAAATTGCACATTTTCAAATGCAGTATTTTACTGGGAAAAAATGATGAATTAGCTCGAGAATATTGTAACCCATAAAAAATTGCAAATTAAAATCAAAGAACGCTACTAAACAACTGCACTATGTTGAGCAGAAGAAAATTTTTCGTTGGGAATTTTTCAACTCGTTTTGAAATTTCTTTCCAAATCTCAGCCGTTTGTTGACTCGTTAATATCTAAATCCGCAGTAGAAGGACTGCAAAATGATTCTGCATGGTGGATTTGTCATTTCGAAGTCTACAATCCTGAAAAATTAATAATAAAAGAAGAGGTTATGCAATTAACTACCGCTGTTGCATCTTCAGCCTCGATAGAAAAGTCAATTTCGACATCTGGCTTGGTCCACAACGACTTGAGAAATACATCGGGGGTGGAGAAGGCAGCGAAGAGGCCCTTTTTAATGAAACAATTGAACAGAAATTAATATTCTGAATATTTTTGTGGTATGTATTATCTACTATACTCACTCACGTTACGTTTATTATACATGCTGTCCTTTATTATTCAAATACCGTTCTGACTTAGTTCTTTTTTGAGAAATCCAATGCCGTTAAGAAATAAGCAGTTGACTATAAAAGAGAAAATTATGGCCAAGAAAAAACGATTTTCTTGTTCCGACTCAGTGAAGCAGGCTAGGCTGGCGACCGCGGGGTCCCGAGTTCGAATCCTGACTATGGTATGGTTGAGTAGTGGCATTTTTCACGTGTTGCCGAGACAGTAGTAGCGGACTAGACTGTTGTGTGAGAGAAAATACGGCTAGTCTCTCTCCTCTCTTGAGTTCGAGACTCAGCTGCGGCAGATGGCAATGTCGCAGGGAATGGTTGCTGTGTTGTTGTCTAAGTGCGTGTGGGTCTTGGTCGAGTGGTGGAAAAGTTATGGCTAAACTTCGCCAGGATATTAATATAAATGTGCGTTTAAATATAAATAAACAAGCTAAAAACGTACTCCTCGTCAATTTACTGAGCTTTTTATATAATTGTTACACATTCTGTAGGATACTCTTCGCAGTTTTCTTGTAAATAATGTCAGTTCTTGGACATCCTAAATTTTGTGATACCAACTTTGTTGTGAAAAAGAATATTTGAAAAAAAAATATATGAAAAAAAATGAAAAAGAAAACAACCAACCTGTCTGGGATGCGAACACACGAGCTTTGCATTGCAATTCAATTCAATTCAACAATACTTTATGATTTCTAAGGTACAGATGTATGCCTTTTCGAATACCAACCCGGAGCCAGCCACACAATCACGGCGAACATCGCCGAGGTGGGTGTGGGACGGGGTGGGTTCGATTCGGCTTAGAAAGGGGTAGGTGGGAGGGACAATAGCTCCTGTCTACCGTAGGCAGACTTAAAAACTGGATTTGAAGTTTTAATGTGTCCACATGGACCTAAAGCTAGTTGAAAAATAAACACAACACTGTAAAAACCCAAAACTCGTAGGCAAGCGCACATAGTTTTGGCTGTCCATACGGGAAACACAACTGAACGAATGGACCCGTTCGAGCAAAACTTTACCCACTGGACCATCACACATTACTACAAAAATTGAAAGTCTCAAATATATATCTTCAGAGAATCATATTTCAACGCATTAGATATATTATTATAAAATATATATTAGTAAAACGTATAAACAAGAAAAAAAAAATATATATATATATTTTTTTTTAACTATTTAACGTCGGCCTATTTCCGCTACCAGGGCCTATCACCGACGCCAGGAGACGAGCTATCCCCAACCTGGAAATTTTGCCGAACCTCTTCCCTTAAGAAGAGTAGGGATCTTTTACTTGCCTAACATTTAATAGACAAGGGACCGCCTGCTTTACATCCCCTCCGAAGGATGGTATATCCACTACGTAATCCTCGTCTGAAATTACGTAACTTCCGCGTATACACTGATATACAAACCGCTAGAAGGTAGGACGAGAACGCTGTATTTCCCAAGATGGGTCACCCATCCAAGTACTAACCGCGCTCGACATTGCTTCAACGGAATATCGGCTGATATTCACATTGATGTAGCCTCTACGCTAGCCCCGAAAAATATATTATAGAAATTATTTCACTCATTAACGCTATAGCCAATGAGAGCCCGTTTTTTCACAACATTGCACCAATCAAACGTCATTATTAGTGGTAATTCAAGCTAGATCTGCTTTTGACAGGACCAACATGCAAAATTTATCGCTCTAATTTTTTAGGTCGCTGCAGCGGCAAATATTGCGAAAAATTTTTGACGTTTTGTATCGTGACATGTTTTCGGCAAATAGGACAAATCGTGCTTTTAAATGTTGTCTATAAATATCTTCTCTAGCTTATTACTAATTGTTAACGCAAATTGTAAATTGCAGTACTGTATTAATAACCTAAAAAGCCAATGCTGTGTGGAACTTATATAGGTTCGGGACAAGTTATAGGTACACAGCTTTCAATGGCTTAATACCTAACATAATTACAAAATAATTTTCCCAACTAAAATTAAATATGAATATCTACGAAGCAGACAAATCAGTTATTTCATGATAAATACACAAATGTAGGTACTTACTTATGGTAATTCAGCAATCATTACAAAGCAGCTGACACTTATTTGGAAAATCAAAACTCTGCAGTATCACTATATACATTATAATTCGTTGTACTTAAAGTCTCTCTACTTAAACAAGTAAACCTGAACTTAACTATCAAACTTCTCAAATTAGAAACAAGGATTAAATACATAAATATATATTAATAAACACTTTAATATATAATTCAATTCACTGTTTAGGCTAGTAACTAAGTTAAGCTAGCGTTACTAGATGGCGGTACCACACCATCTGAGCCGGCAGCCTTAGAACGTAAAAAGGATAGATTGGTAATATGCAATTTGTGTGATTTCACCCGTAATGTGATTGGTCGAAGCGTGCTTTGTTGTGATGACTAGTCTTATTTATAAGTTACAGTACCTATGGTTTAACGTATATTGTTTTTCTTGATTGTCATAATTTAAACCTACTTTGTTTTTTATTAGATGAGTCGCTTTGGAAATGCATTTTTATGTGATGTAAATGATGAAATTGAAGATAAAGGTGAGTAATCTGTAAAAAGCAACAAGGAAACGTCTGAAGGCAATTAATTACTGAACATAATATTGAAGATATACTTAATGAATTATTTATTCGTGAAATATTCTCCACAAATACCACTCGTGCTTTCTCAAGCTAAGTTGCCCCTAGTTAATATAACTCGTGCAAATTGGCAGTTTATTATCAAAGATTAAATCCCTCCCGCTAAAGCGGTCGGGATTTAATCAGATAATAAACTGTCAATTTGCACTCTTTATATTACCAGGCAACACGCTTTCGAAAAAATTTTCGATAAAATTTTAAGCACTAGTGATATTACATACGATAACATTTCGCAAGATTTCTATTTAGTACAAGCGACTAAAATTAAGAAAATATATTTTTTTTAAATTAAATGATTAATAACTTTCTTATTTACTGATTGATTTTCTTCAAAAACAATAGGGTTCTTCCTCTAGCTAACACTAACTGACTTTCCAAATTTCAATACTACTGGACCTTTCTTAAGTTATCGTGCTTACAAGAAACGTGACGGACAGACGGTCATTTTGAAAGTTGTTCAGAATTCGTTCACTAACACAATGATATGAAATTGTTTTCTATACGAGCGATATTTCTGGTTTTAGAAATGTATCAATTAAATGCTATATACTCTTCGTTTTTGCGAAGAGTAAATAATAATGTTCTAATTCTAATAATTTTCAGAATACGCTTTTTAAAGAAACACAAATTTTTGGCATTTTTTGTCTAAAAGTCGTATCTTTGAAACAAGATTCGTATCATGATAGAATACAGATCGGCACCATAATATGTTGCATATATTTACTTTAATTAAATATTTTGCTTGTAGCTCCAATAAGGTTTTAATTGAAAACTGGATTTCGTCATAATGAATAATTATGTCTGGTTTACTTAATCAGTTTAGTAATTGCCTCTTGGGTATACAGAACTCGTAGGCGTTTGGTCCAAAATAAAAGCAATTAATATTAATACATACTAAATATTTCCGTGAATTTTCAAACTAACGAATACCGATATGCAAATTGGCCAGCCATATCTGAATAAGTTCCAAACCAATTAGGCCAAAACTAAAAACACTATTAGAAAATCTACATCGTTTATATGTAATCAACACAAGGTTATGGACGTTAAAAGCCTCACTAGTATAATCTACTAATTTAAACGTATTCAAACAAGTCCAATTAAAAAAAATATACTGCGGATTACAAATTCCGCACTATTGTCTCACTGTATAGCTAGCCATATTCAACATGGTCTATTATGCCCAATTTATTTTTTTCTTTGCTGTGTGTCAAAGCATTAAATTAGACCAAGATTTATTTGAGACGAGGAATTTAAGTATCTGCTTAACATACGGCACGCATTATTTTTTAAAGGAATTTACATTAATTTTCTGACGTCCTGCTGGTTGAAAGTAAATTTTGGTGGTTTACGGTGAGATTGACGCAAAGATTTGCTTCTGACAGTGATATTTTACTAGTTCAATCTCTGTTTTTTATTGCATACTTCAAAAGTACATGAAACATTGAGCCACTGTTGTCAGAAAAGTTTTTCTCGAAAATGTCAAATGTCTGTAGTATTCAGCGTGTAAAAAACAGAATTTTCAAACACTTCTTGTTCTTTGCATATCGATAGTTTTCACGTGAGAAATTTTTCAATCGAAAGAAAGGGTGATTTTCTCAATCCATGGGTAGTTTAGAGAGAAGAAAAAATATGGTCACATCATGTTTCTCGTCCTCAAAAATGGGGGGAAACCGTTCTTCAGCCCTTTCGCAGTATTTTCGGAATGTTTTGTCATTCAGGGAGGAGGTGGTTAAAACTCTCAAGTGGTTGTTTTGGCGTTTCCTATTGAAAAAATACTCGATTTATCAATATTCCCTATAATAACCTGGATCTGTCAAATCCTCACAAGAGTAGTATGGAAAAATCAGAACAAGAGATCGTAGGTAGTAGTTTTTTTTTTGGGGAAAAAGTACACCACCATTATGTCCGTGTCTCCCTGTAATTTAAATTTAATAAAACACGAATTGCATATTTCTGCAATAAAAATACCCTAGTAACATTACAACTATTGCATCAGTTTACAATTCCGTACCTAAGATGCGAATGAAAATTAGCATAACATAGTACTTTATTACTTTCCTGGCTACAATGTTTACATATAAATTTTAGAGCATAGCAACTGGTTCTTAGCTTTATACATAATTACTTCCACATCCAGTGGAAAAAACCGCTGCCGAAGGAATCACTACTTCCACATCCGGATTTTCTATCCAAGTCACTCAAAACGAAAAAAATTTGTATGTGGCAATAATTGTTTATGTAACTTTAATAATATAATATTTGAAATCCTCTACCCCAAAAACCCATAAAACAATACCCCATATCGGTAGTGGGGTGGGGGTGGTGATAGGGGGGTGGTAGTGGGATAAAGTAAAAAAATATTTTGAGGTTTCTGTTTCTTGTACACTTTATATCATAATTTTTTTTCATCCCCTTTAATAATGAGGTGGGGCTGGTAATGGGGGGGGCTAATGCCAAAATTTTTTTGAGACCTTAGCTTCTCTTGTGTATACTAAATATCAATTTTATGGTCTCTTACCTGCTTGATTTACCTATTTACCCCAAATTTACCCCAATTTATCCCCCAACCCTTCGACGGAACAAGATGAAAATCTAATCTAGTTCCAGATCTCCTTAAAGTACATATGTGTACCAAAATTCGAGTCAATATCTTAAACGGTTCCAGAGTAAACGTGCGCACAAAAAAGTTACAGACAGACCGACAGACAGAAATTTTTTTTCGCTCAAACTTAAAATCTCGACGTTTCATGACATTCTAAGCCCATTTGAACAATAAAAATTTAAAAAAAAAATTTTGTCGTTACTATACTTCCACTGGATGTGGAAGTAATTAGGTTATTATTTTGAGACCAACTTATGATTTCTTGATAAACTCTTTCAGTGGTTTATTTTGCTTCAATTAGGTTGTTACCGGAAACTATAATGTTTGTATCATCAGCATAACAGATCACATGAACATTTAGCATTTTTTGTAGATGATTAACCACATCGTTAGCAAATATTATATATAAAAGTGGTCCCAAAATTGACCCCTGCGGAACTCCTTGTTTAATATCACAAATATTACTTTCAACTTCACCGGCCATTTTTACAATTTGTGTCTTGTTGTCTAAGTAGGAGGAAAATATTTGTAAAGCAGTTCCTCGAATACCGATTCGTGCTAGTTAGCCTTAAGCAGATGATTGTCTACCAAATCAAGAACTCGTGAGAAATCTACGAAAAGACCCACAACTAATGTCTTGTCTAAAACTTTAATGATTTTCTGATGAAAATCACACAACGCTTTTGTTTGTAGTGAAACCATGTTGAGCAGGAGACAGTAACATATTCTGATGTAAAAAATCTGATGAAGTTACGATGAAGTTTTAAAATTTTAGAGAAACTACATAGTAGACTAATGGCTCTATAATTATTATAGTCATTTGGATCTTTCTTCTTATATAATGGACAGTCCATGGCTCTTTTAAATTTACTGGGAAATATATCTTTCTCTATAGAAAGGTTTATTATCTAACATAATGGGCGGCTTATCGCATACTTGCATTTTTTAAACAATTTATTAGAAATATTATAATAACCACTAGAGTTTGAAGACTTTAATTTATCTATAAGGAGTTCAACATCCTTAGTTTAACTGGAGATAGATAAATTGACTTCGGAGAGTTAGGCACATTATTTTCTAAGTGGTCAAAATTATGTAAAGCATATACATATGTGGCGCGCGAAAATAGCAAGTTAAAATTGTCAGCTACATCTTCTATATCTAATAGCCATTTAACCCCGAATTTGGGGATGAAATGTAAATTTGCGAAAAATTGAGCAGTGATATTTGGAAATCAGCGGCTCAAAAAACATTGAGATAGGCGCCTTTCACCTTTGAAAATTATTTTTTTTGTGTGCCTATGTTGTTGAATGTTTAAACAATTTATATTATGATGTAAGCAGTTAGACATTTTCAAACACAAACATTCTGATAAAATAAATTTGAGTGTACCCTATTCCTAAAGTAATATTTCAAGACTTATCTGAAACCAGCAGATAAACAGAACCAAAAACAGAGACAACACTGATATTGATCAAATATTTGTGAATTATAATTCTACTGGCCGACTAGAGTGCGATATAGCAAAGGTAACTAATCAGTACCGATTGCAATGTGGGTTCGAACCTGAGGTAGATGTTAAAGTAGGAGTTGGTCATGTCTACGTTTTTACAAGTACATGGCTATGCTGTAAGTAATATGTGGTTCTAATACATAAAACAATAATCAAATCATAAAATATTCAATTTAAACCAGAGACACAGTAATTATCTTCTGTTGCAATATGATATGGGAGAGAAAGTGTGCGTAAAAAATGTAATACCAAGAAATTCTAAACACTATCCAGCGAGCCTGTGCACTGTGCAGCAATTTAGAGGTATGTTAAAAGTGCGACTAATATCAAATTACTTTGACGATATATCATACCGCAAACCGACGGACCAGCCACCGCAATACATCATGCGAGAATGCAGAACTGCATAGCATTTTAAAGCGAAACTATCTGTTGTGGCAGGCCCATAATTTTCTTACACGAGATAATATACAGGGCGATTCATATCTCATCCGAAAAACTTTAAGGAGATATGAACCTTTAAAACTGGAGTTGATACCACAAAAATCATAATAAAATTCTATTCCTGAAGAGGATTGGAACCTTCGGTGATGGCATCATCTGGAGATATTTAAAACTGAGCATCTCCTGACGATGCTAACATGGTTAACGAAACGCTCGTCGAGTCATAGCATTCGAGTGTAGTATAATGTTCATTCGAAGCAATAAAATTCTTATAGAACGTGTATAAAAAAAAGTTACGGTATTATTGAACGCTACTTATATGAACGATTGTAGTTAGGAGTTAGGACAGGTTCTTATACCTGTATACTGCTGCGTTTAAAGGGGGTGAATTTTCAAAAATGGTAAAAAAAACGCTTCTATATTATTTTGCCCTGTCAGCCACTTTGTAGGAAGCTTTGTTTATTTTTTTTCTTAGTAATTACACAGGCCGACAAAAAAAGGCGCTGTTCTGATTCTGATATTAAGAAAAAATCTACCGCATCAGTTTTTGTCCCCTAAAAAGGGCAAAAAAAAAAGTCTTGTTCTAAGATTCTGATCTAACTTTTATGAAGTATTTTGGTGTTCTGAAGCTAATTTTGGGCAAAAAATAGGGGATGATAGGGGTGGTAGACAAAAACTGATACGATAGATTTTTTTTAATACCAGAATCGGTTTCAGCATGTCAAAAAACATAGGACAAAATGGTTCTGATCAAAAGAACTTTTTTGTCGACCTGTGTTATTTTTATATATATTAAGGGTTAAGTGGAAGAGCGCATTACAAGCGAACTTCGCCCTAAATAAAGACCTGTTATTATTATTATTATTATTATTATTATTATAAAGCTTTTATTGCTATGCAGGTAGTCCCAAGAAATATTCTAATATTTTTTACAATTATTTTCTTTTTTCTTCGCTTGTATGTATATACAGGGTGTCCCGTAATGACGTGCAAATATTTTACTATCAATTCCTTATCGAAAATGAAGGTGGATTCTTCATATAAAATTTGAAAGGGGTGTGCAAAAAACGGTTTTTAATTTCATTGAATAACTCATTAAATTTAATAATTTGTTTCCTATTTTCGAGGTATGATGTACGCCACTGTAATACTAACCCACTTATTTTATACTTTTTTAGTTTCAATACAAGTAGATCTTTATTATAATAAAATAAATAATATAAAATATGTTATGTTGTAAACGTCCTTTATTTAATATATATTTTTTTAAATCCATCTTTCTGACACTGTATCTCTTTAAACATATTAGACTTACAATAAAAATACATATACAAAAAATGTAGGAAATTTTGTCCTCTTCAATTTTGTCTTCAACATTTTTCTCGTATTCTCTTGTATTTTTTATAAAGGCCTCGACTTAAACAACATATCAAAGTCATTATTACTCCACCTTTTGCAGGGAAAAATCCCCCACTGTGTGTAAACAAAAAACCTGTATGACTTTTTCCTCAATGGACATGTAGTTCCAATTGTCATAAGAAGTGCAAAGATTACCGACCGACTCGTTCTCGCCGGCACGCGGCGGCCCGCGGTTTCACAGCAAAGAAGGGAGGCACCTTTAATGATCGCCTTAACGGAACCAATTATAAAAATGTAAATAATTCGTTATCTCTTTTTGCAGAACTGAAAGCAAATGATGGGCGTAGAGGTTTAAACACAGCATTTCTTTACATGTGTGTTTTTTTAATTTAGAACAAACTATTGGAGCTCTTATTGTTTGTTTATAATTTTTCAGATTTAAATGTGATTTATTAACATTTGTAACCTAAATGAAAATGAAAAATTATTGCTTGACATTGGGAAATAAAGAGTTAGACGTCTGAGATACGATAACAGAAAACAATTATGTGTATTTTAAGTTAGGAAAAAATCTGATTTATTTAACGAATTGCCGATTAGGTATCGAAAACTAAAATATTCGATAAATCTTGAACTCACCAATAAATTTGTTGATTAACATAAATTGTTCGAAATGGCTTCCGTCTGCATCAATACACTTTTCGGCACGTCGAACTAAGGACATACGCACTCCGTTAAACACATTTGGTAAATTAGGATCATTTTTTATAGTTTCTATGCACATTAAAATACCACACTAAACTATCAACTAACGTTGTCAATAAAGAAAATAAAAATAAAAACTTGGTCCAAAATCCAAAAAACAACACAAAAAGAACGAACAGGTTCGACGTGTGTACTTAACGAAGTGCTCACAGAAACTAAAATATTGCACAAGGGAGAGTATAGTTTTCTTCAGATCTACTAAGCACTCGGAAAACGCCGACGTCTTTCACCTTTACCGCACCGCTAAAGACTTTACCTTAACTACTTTTAAAAAGCCATAAAAAGTATGATTATCAACTTGTGGCCTCGCCGATGCGCGGTCTCTAAGAAAGGAGCGCGACACTTTGAAAGAGCCGTATTAGCGTATTTAATGATTAGAGGCGCCGACATACGCGAAGATAAAGGCCTCTCCCAACATTCCAGCAATATTATTGAAAATTTTCGAAATTTCTGTTTATTTTTTTTGTCTAAAACTATGGGTTTAGACCCCATGTTATATAAGGTTTTTTTGTTCGTTTAATCGTTCCCCACCACCAGTTTTTTTTTAATGACATGAAACTGATTACACCCTGTATAATACACTATAAATAATTACGTTAAAAAGTGGTAAATTTACAGTAATTGAGTTGTTACTGAAAGATACATGGTTCTCGATTTTAAGGTAATTTATCAATCCGCTCCCAATCCGTTAGATTGTTAAACAATTTTTAAATAGGTAGCCCAGTTTGTTCAAGGTATCACATCACATTCATATCGCAGTGGCATTAACACACACCAAATCTGATTACCAAACTAATTATACCACAAAAATCTTACGTAACAATCGGAAACTGAACACTGAATGTATCCAATAAAATACCGGTTTTTGGTCTATTCAACCTTACTACTCTCGTAAAATTTAGAAGGGTATCCATAGGCGGACGACGGGAAATATATTCAAGTTCGTCGTAGCTCTACTAAAAAAAATTAATTGTCCTCAAAAAATTTTCAACCTGATGATAATACGACCTTATTATCTAATATTGATATTGAAATTCGTGAAAAATATGCTTATTTATGTTATTTGTATAGATAACTCGTCTATTCGTCCGTCCGCCCGCCCGCGCCCGTCTATCTGTCATAGAGGTCTATCTCCGAAAGCATTATAACTAGAAACATGAAATTTCATACGCAGTTAAAGAATCTGGTATTCCGCTATTCCTAGATTATAGATTGTTTGGCCCTGGGTTGGCCTTTCTTCACCTCGACCGTAAAGATATTTTGTGAATTACCCTACAAGTAGTTTTTGCTCAGGATTCCAAGACCTTTTACAAAGCTTATGATTTTCCTGGGAACTAATTTCCCTATATCTTCAGGAGTTAGTCCGCCTGTTCTAGGTACTTTAGCCCAATGCGGATTAGTACCTTGCATTCACAAAGTATATGTTCCGCATTTTTAGTTGCAGATTCACAGTATCTGCAACTGTCATCTTCTGCCTTGCCCATGTTCTTGAGATGATATCTCAAGGGGCAATGGCCAGTTAGAAGGCCTGTGATCAGCCTTAGGTCGGACTTTTCAAGTTCGAGAAGCCTTGTGGCATTCTTTGTTGAATAGGTTATAAACCTTTTCGCTTGTCTTTGGCCTGGAATATTCCTCCAGTAGGACTTCTTTTGTTCCGTTTCCCATTTTTGGACATCCTCCGTTATGTGTCCCTTTAGTCTATTGTCTATGTACTGTAGAAAGGAACTCAACGTTAAAGGGTTTTTATTGTTTCTTATGTTCAATTGACCCAATATATGAGAAAACCGCGGAGTGGGGTGCGTTTTTGAGATCGAAGTAAAAAGGTCCACTTTTCACATATTTGAGTTTTGCTCGAAAACTATGCATTTTTCCTATAAACACGTCAATAGAAAAGTTGTAGAAAATTAAATTTCCAATCGAAATGGCACCTTCAGAAGTCAACTCGTTTTTGTAAATACGTCCAAAAAACAAAACGAAAAAATGCAATTTTTTCATTTTTTTTTAATTTTAGCCTTTAACTTTTTTTCGGGTATATTTAGGCATAGACATTGCTGCATAAAAAAAAGCTGACGTTTTACCCGTTAAAATGAGATTTTGTAAAAATTTGTACGATTAATAGTGACTGAGATGTAGCGTTTCAAAGTTTGCAGCTTTTAAATTTGTTTACTAATTTTTAATATTTTTTTTTCAAATTTCGTCCTGTAACTTTTTTCTGGGTGAATTTAGGTATAGACATTATTATTAAAGTGAAAGCTGAATTTACGCCCGTTGAAATGGTGGTAAAATTCCCATCGTGGTTGCCTGTTTGGAGCACGATTTCACCAAAGTTCATTCTTCCATGTAAAAAATTGATTATGCTGCTGCGTGTGTCATTTAAAACGCACCCTAATATCAGAAATAGAAAGAAATAATATTTCTACAAAAAAATTTGACACCGAAGCAATCCCATTTTGTGAACTAATGCAACCAAATTTTCACAAAAAATTAAAGAACATTTTCAAAAATATGCCAATATTTAACATAAGATTATACCACTGTTACATGAATTTGTATTTTGGCCCTTTCGAAAATATTTTAGCGTGCGCCTATGATAGGTGCATACAATACCCGTCAACAGTAGTAGGATTAATGTTGGTAAGCCATCAATTTTCGATGTTTACACTATCAGAGAACTGATATTTTTATTCAAAATGGAATTTAATCTGCAGATGTTGCAGTCGAAGATGTCACTAGTTTTAGGGCCTACGTGATGGCCTACACGTACCCAAAAGCAGGTCAAAATCACTGACAGGACATTTTATGCCCATTGGACAGCTTTATTATCATCCATTCTGTTTTAATGTTGGGAGTAGCACAGAGAACACAATCTCTTTATCACTTTATCGGGGTTCTTTCTTAGCAACATTGCGTCTGGAAATTCCGTTTTCCCTGGCTTGTTCCCTGTTTCTTCCTGACGACAAATTATTTCCACATCCAGTGGAAGTGTAGTAACGCAATTTTTTTTTCATTTCTGTTGTTCAAATAGGCTTAGAATATCATGAAATGTCGAGATTTTAAGTTTAAGAAAAAAAGTCTCATTTTTTTGTCATAGGCAATCACCACGGCCAACTTAGATGAGAGTTCTGATGATAATGGAAGAGGTGAGCATTAAAAACAGTTTTAATGACACAAACAAGCAGGGCCGCGCTAAGCTATTAAGTGCCCTCACGCAAATATAATATAAGTTTGAGTTTCTCTGAATCAAGAATCGATTTATATTTATGTACATTTAAAATTAATATATAAAAATGCTATTGTTGTTTCATGTTAATGGGATCCGTTGGCGTTTTAGTTAATTTATAGATTATGCTAATTGTGTTTTGCCACATACCGATTTCGATTGTTTTCTTCATCATGTAAACGAATACAAATTAAAACACTAACAGTATTTTAATTCTTAATGTACGCCATTGTAATTTTAAGAACATATTTTCATTTCTTAGTATTAGTCCTATGTGTACAGACATGCAATAAATGTGCTAGTGATTTCCAATGGAGGTCACGCTTTCCAGAGAGAGCGTTGGAACATAGTGACATCAAAATAGGATATGTGTCAAAAACCACTTGCTTATAGACCTACTATCAAAAAAAATGTCTTCAACAGATTTTTTTTATGGAACATCTTCGCCATTTTTTATCAAATGTACTGTACTGAGCATTGGCATTCTCCGGCTGCCGAAATACCAGTAACCAAGTTCCAAACACCATATGTGAAAATGAAGTTTAATGGAAAGCGGTAAGGGTTGCCATTTGTGGTGTTGAATGGAGCATGCAAGTCATCTGAGGGCATATAATGTTACAACTTATATATATTAAAGACATTAGACTCAAAGAAATAGTATGGGTAAATTCAACAAAAAAAAAATGGTTAACTAACAATATCGTTCATTTTGTTAAACTAAATTATATTGATGGTATTTTTACACAAAAGGTGATTGTTATTTTAATTAATAAAAAGTTGTCGTACAACAAAACAAACATTAACTTAAAAAATAGATGAATAAGACAATTATTTTTTTCGTCTGACTATTACTTTGTTAAATTCTGTCAAATTAAACTAGATAATAGTATATTTTATTTTTAACTATTGTCGAATTGTAATTGTAAACCCAGTAGCAGTTTGCTCTACTATTATAGTTGACAGATAAACCAATATTATTGTAGAGTTAACCCGCAGTTCTGTTTACATAAACATAACATCGTTCTGCCATCCACTTTGATGAATTAAGACGTCGCGATCAGCGCTTTTGTTTGCAAATAGTATGGGTTAAATCAATCAAAAAAATAGTATATATATTGTTCATTTTGTTAAACTGAAGTATATTTAATAGTATTTTTAAACAAAAGGTGATTGTCACATAACAAAATAAACATTAACTTAAAAAATAGGTGCATAAGACTATAATTTATTCATCTTACTAATAATTTGTTGAATTTTGTCAAATGAAACTAGATAAATAGTAGACTTTATTTTTAAGTATTATCGAATTGTAATTCTAACCCAGTATTAGTTCGCTGTATTATTGTACTTTGTAGACAAACCAATATTATTGTTGTCTTCTAGAAGTTCTAAAAGGGAATTACCATAAAATTTGCTTGCTTTGCTTGCGTAGTCTACTACAGAAATCATTCCTAGATGACGCCACATACAAATCACTGACAATAATCAATCATGCATTATCTTATACTCCTGAATTTATAGAAAATTAATAACATGATTGCAATGTTCAAATTCTCTCAGGGATCATAGATATATTTGGATGGATCTTATAAACGATCTCTAATCTTTGGTTTGGGTGGTCTGATGTCTCAATACTGAGATTTTGGCTAACCAAAAAAGACTAGTGATGGGCGATATCGTGATTATTCAATCACAACGTAAATCGTTACTGTGATTTTCTTATATCAGTGAATTTAAAACGTGATGTGATCACGACTTTCATAATACGACGGACGGGAGAAATTGTTAATTATTATATTGGTCTTGGTTGAACCACGGCAAGGGAACGAAATACGGAAGGAAAGTCGTGATCACGTCACGCTTTTCTGCCAACTTTACTAACAGTCATTACCTGTGATTTTTTAATATCAGTGATTAAATCACAGTTTGTGATATATCGCCCATCACTAAAAAAGACTTCATCATACAATAAAGTGTAGATCAACCTAAAAATTAGTTGGTGAACAAAAAACAAAGTCGTTGTACTATTTGTAGACCAAATTGAAAATGGTTAGTGAACATAAAAAAATGTCATTGTACTATTTAATTTGTTGTTCTTCAAGAAGATATGATTATTAAACTACTATTTGTTTACGAAAACAAATAAAGTTGTTGTATGACTATTCTTTTCTGATTGATTTAACTATGAAACTAGATAGGCGCGATTTCATACGCTCTTTTTGGTTGAATTCACCTATCATTTTCTTTGAGTGTAGAGAATAAAAATATTGTGTTATCCACTAATAGCATATTCTCTAAGTCATTGCCTAAGTTGGTTCGATTTGAGATACAATAAAATTACGAATATAATCTCAGTTATTTCTGATTATGATTTAATTTTTTATCGCAGTTTAATTGCATTTACAGCGATTCTAATATTTGCCTGAAAAAATAAATACCTAGTAAATTCAGGCAAAGTCTACGTCAAGAAATTCCCACCAACCAGTCTCTAAAATAATTACCTCGTGAAAAACAAACACATTATCAAAAACATGTTTTTAATTACAGTACATAGAAACTGAAATATAAATTAATTAAACTGTTATTCAGAGAAGTCGCCGTTTGTATTTCCCATACGCATTAGAGTCTTGTTATTTGTTTACTTGCAAATTTGTTATTACCGTTTTCCGATACACTTATTTCAAATTTGATACTCCCAGTACGCCTTTCAAACTTATTTGTTTACCGTTCAACTTCATTTCTTATTACTTTTTGATGGGTACACGCCATTAAATTTCATGGAAGCCAACAGATTTATCGGAAGATCGTAAACTTTTTAATTTTTAACAGCACACCTATTCGATTGCGATTCGATTTCCGAGCCTTCGGGCTCTAAAAATAGCCGAAAGTTTGCTTATTACAAAATTATTAATAAGTATTTGCCGAAGTGCGCAAACATACCGGTTTGGCCCACCCAGACATTTAAATACCAACCATATAAAACTCGTGAATTTATTAAACAAACACCGAATGTTTTTATGGGTTTCTCGTTAGGACAGTCAATAAACTACGGCGAATGATCATAAAAACAATACTTGTCAATGGATTTAGAATCACGAATATATTTTTTAAGAAATATGTGGGAAACGTGCTATTTGCATAATCAATTATTTATTCAATTGGACGTAAATCTGCTCATTAATTATTATTAAGGTTATACATGATTAATTTTTGGTCCACCTTTTAAAAACCGCTGCCTAAGGAAGGAATCAGTATCTCCACATCCAAATTTCCTATCTAAGTATCTACATTTTTTTTTTCGAAGATACGGCGAATTTTTTTCGTACAAAAATCCATATACCGCTGTGCTGACCGCATCGACTGCGGAACACGTTCTCGCGCCACCGCACAGTGGGAAATTTTTCAATTTTTTTAGACAAAAATCCGTCTACAATGCAATTATTAATGGATTTGAAATTTTTTTTTTTTTAAATAATTGTTAGATATCACCCGATGTTTGAGCACTGCCCAAATTTTAAAAACGTTCAACATAACCTCAAAAAATCCTATAAATATATGAAATTCGTGTATTTTACTTGAGTAAAAATGCGAATTTCTGTTTTTTTAATGTTTTACTCAGAAAATATCCTTTACTACTGTAACGGTCATTTTTATTCATAGGCATAAAAGCCCTTAAATTACATTATTTCGTATTTTCCGTACATAAATTACCTATTTTGTTACCTCTTAAAAAATAAATTATCGCCGCTACTGTAAGGTTCTAGAAGGTAACGTAACCGTCGCCTAGTTCTCGGCTTTACTGGTAAATATTTGAAAATAATGCCTTTCCTCCAATGAGAAACCATAGTTTAAATTCGCGGGTTTAAGGAGTGAGGTATTTCGACTACTAGTGGGGGAAGAGATAAATACCAAGCCAAACGGCAACCATGACACTTCCACGGCCGCTTTAAGCGTGCCCACAGTCATCACTCATCAAAAATTTGACTTGGAGAAGGACTTCTACGGCCGCCTTGAGCGAGCCCACAGTCAATCTTTTAACCAAATTTGAGTGAAGATATTAAAAGTTCCAGAATTTAAATGGTTTAGTTAAACCATAAAAATTATAAATTAATTATTTATTTAGTCTCTTTCCTTCGTTTAAGCTGGTTAAGGAATTTGACAGCCAGATTATGTGTGCTTTTGCGAGCTGTACATTCGAAATAAGTATTGATATGTGTAATATCCACCTAAAAGTGGCTAAATAATAGTGCGTTCAATCTACGTTTTCAACTTTAAATAGGATTGCAGTTTTATTGGTAATGTCCAAAGTGAACTTATGTAAGTACCGATCTGAACTTTATATTTTCCTGTTTATGCACGAGTCATCAATTTGTGGAAGATTTGAGCAAGTAGTTCATCAAGTTGATCACAGTGTAGTGCGTGTTCGTTACCTTTACGTTTTCGTGAACACTTCAAGCAAGCTTAATTTGTACTTGCTAATTTTTTATCTCGACTAAACACTCAAATTTACTTTTGGAGTGCTATATGTTTAATATTAAAATTTATCTTTACGTATTTCGTTCGAGGAATTATGTAAATTTTTGTGGGTGTATAAATACTCCCATTTGTACCTTTTAGTTAAGTCTTCTAGCTTGTTTTTTTTGCCTTTAAACTTAAATAAATATGTAATTGCTCATTCTTGGATAATTTGCTCGGAAAATAATTCTGATAAGTGAATGAACAATCATTTATTTATTATTAATAGTTTTTTTTTCCTTGCGGAATTGGCCAATCTCCCTTTATTACGTTTTACCTATTTATCTTTTGTATTTTATACCATTATGTCTGTCTCTCCGTACACCTGTGAATTTGTTTGATTATTTGTTTGTACTTCTTTATTCGTTAGCACAAATTTATTCGCCCATACCCTGTAGTGTTATTCTCATTTGCTCTACCACTTTGTTAATAAATTAGTTTATTGTTAATTTCGTATTTTTATTTATTTAGAATTCATTTTAAATAACCCCAAGACTGACAGGGCGTTATACTACATGTTTTTTGGGTCGCTGATTAAGAAAAATGGGGTCCCGTTAACCAGAAATTGATATAACACCCTTAAAATACCGAAAAACACCCCCAATAGGGATTTTTTCGAAATATTCTCATTAAAAATGTAAAATAGTCTAGTAAAGTGTATTTTTTATATGATAAATATAAAACCTTAGTTATTCAAATAATAATTCAGTAAACACTTAACCTAAGGGTTAATCAGAGACAAAAAATACAAAAAATATAGTTACATTGGTTATTTTTTAGTTTTTGCTTCAAAATGGGGTAAAAGAGTACATTGTGACTATGAGAGTGTATCTCAACCCCCTTTAAGGGTGAAAACCACCCTTAAATCTCACTCTTCGAGTGGAAAATTTTAAAAATAAATTTGAATTAAGATGAAATCAGTAAATAAAAAATATATCCGCAGTTTTTTCTTTTTACTATAAAAATTTAAATCTTATGATTGTAATATATGAAATAATTGACAATTATTATAAAAGCTTTAGCATTTAATAAGATGATTGATTGTATTTTTTTCAGTAATTTTTTACTACTAAGTATACAATTGATAAAAAAAATTAAAAAAAAAATGATTAACATCCATTTTAATGTCCAATTTTTTTCATTATTAAATTATCTTAAGACAATCTTAAAATCTGTTTTTTTTTTAACTTTGGATACTTGTTTTACATGGAGTAGAATGTATGAAAAATTTAGACTTTATTTTAAAAGATTTCTTTTTGAAATGTCTAAAATTTAATGTGTTTGAAAAAAATAGAGATATCTGCTGATTTTAAGCTGCTTTTAAGCACCCAATTGTTTTTGAACTTTAGAATGCCTAAAATATGTTTACTAAAAATTGGATTGTTGTTTCACATTGCATAGAATGGATGAAAAATTTTCATTTCAATTTAAATATTTTTTTCCTTTCAAATGGAAAAAATGCGATTTCTAACTTACGAGCTTCTTAAAAACGTTGAAGAACTTAGAATTTGTTTCTACTCACATTGAATTGTTGTTTATTCACATTGTCAAAGTATATAAGAAATGATTAATTTAACCTTTAAAATAATTTTTATTTATCAAACAAGATTCGGAGACTGATTTTAGTGAAAATATCGAAGAAGACGTGATTCTAAAATTTCAAAAAATTTCGAAACCTATTTTCAAATTCTACAGCAATTTAAGGGTGGTATTCACCTTGAAGGGTGAAGGGGTTGAGATACACTCTCATAGTCACTAGTCTTACCCTATTTTGAAGCAAAAACTAGAAAATAACCGTTGTAACTATATTTTTTGTATTTTTTGTCGAAATAGAGGTTGTTTCAACCCCTGTGATTAACCCTTAGGGTGAATGTTTCTGAATTATTATTTGAATAACTAAGGTTTTATATTTATCATATAAAAAATACACTTTACTAGACTATTTTACATTTTTAATAACAATATTTCGAAAAAATCCCTTGTAGGGGTCTTTTTCGGTATTTTAAGGGTGTTATATCAATTTCTGGTTAACGCTTAATCAGCGACCCAAAAAACGTATGGTAAAGAATATTTTCTGAGTAAAATTTTTAAAAAACAGAAATTCGCATTTTTACTTAAGTAAAATACAGGAATTTCATATATTTATAGGATTTTTTGAGGTTATGTTGAACGTTTTTAAAATTTGGACAGTGCTCAAACATCGGGTGATACCTAACAATTATTTAAAAAAAAAAATTTTCAAATCCATTAATGATTGTAGACGGATTTTTGTCTAAAAAAATTGAAAAATTTCCCACTGTGCACCGGTCACCACACTCTTAAACGTATTTTACCCTCTTTCATGACGGGAGATGAGTCTAATTTGCAATTTCAGAACCGTATTTTGTGTACAACGTGAATTATTCAGATTTACCTTTCTCAGTTTATAAATTATAAAACTGGAAGTGTCTATAGACACAATTTTGTCAGCTGATTTTAAGACTTGTCAGTTGTAGGTATTACCAATAATGCAGAGACAAAAAAAAGCTATAACTTTTCCTTACACAATTTTTCTATATTGTTAATACTTTACAATTCCCAGCCGCAAGAAAGATGAACATTTATGCTTCATTGCAAATTTCTGCAATTATTTCTGTCCCCTTTATTTCTGCAATTGTTGTTATCAATATTGTATATCAAGAAATTTCTTCAAAATTTTTGTTTTAACAATTTTTTCCACTGTCAATTGTTTTAAAATTACAGCAGCTTCAAGACTGAAAAATGATGAAATTTCCACGCTTGTAAGGAAAAGAAGTAGACTCAACTCAACATAAACGTGCCATCTTTAAAACATTATAAATATTTTAAATATGCCCCTACTATATCTCTGGACGTTGTATGATCATTTTCGGAGTGTTATTGGAATTTTGACAAGAAACGTCAAAATTTTAAGCTTGAACATTTAGAATAATCCTGAGTTATGAGCTTTTATTATTGTGCCGCCATAAATTAATAATTTTGGTGTTATATTGTGTATATTCCACCAACTTTTAGCATTGTTACATTGACAAGGTATTATTGTATAATTTTTTACCATGAAATACGTACAAATTAATAACATTTTTATAAATCCATCAGAGTCCGGTCCTTATAATTGTAAAATTGCAACTTGATATACGAGCTCTGATTATTGCACAAAGTCTCTCAAGAGAACTAAAACAACATAAAAAAAATCTAATTAATATTTTATTAAATATATTTTACCTTCAAAAAGAATTTCGTCACGGGAAAAATGTAATACACTGCGTCGCACACTTGATATTTAATATTAACAACATACACCTGTATTTTTAATGAAAATGAATGGCGCCGAAACAGCAACATAAGGAATGTCAAGTACCTGCCCCAAACTAAGCACCTGTCTCTCCACGTGGCACTTGTAAACTTATATATTCTCATCCTAATGACTCACCCTAGAAGGGCTAGAAAGTTAATATTGTTTATGCTTTGTTTATCCTTAGTTTACCCGATAATGGTAATCAAGAAGTCTTAAAAGCAGTTTCCTCAAAAATTTGCCACCTGTCTAGACGTGATGAGTTGTGATAGTGCACTTAAAATTTTCAACATAATCCTTCTAATGTAAAATCCATTACGTTAACTGTGACGAGTCCGGATCCCAAAGATAAATTACAGAGACGGCTTTTATGTAGATACAGTATTTAATAATTCAAATGGAAGCCGAGATATCGTACAATTTGCGTTAAAAATTAAATGCAAAAAATGGTTAAAATAAATCAAATTTTTAGTAGGGTACAGACCAATTAAAAACTTGAGTTTTTTAAAAGAAAATATTCCTCTACGATTTGTTAGCAATATTTTTTGAGGTCGTAAAGTTTTTTTAGCTAGAGTTTTCATCATATGAAAAGATCATATGTTTTTTTAAATTTTACCTAAATTTATACTTTATTATTTAGTACAGTACCTAGGTAAAAAATATGCAAAACTTCGGAATAATCTCATATTGAATGATAATTTTCTTTATGGGTGATTCTTGTAGTAAACGGTATCATCTTCAGTTGCTACATGGTCCCTGCGCTTGCTCTTACCCCCGATTTGATTTAGGTTTCCACCTAAATCAAAAAAATTAATATATGGAAAAGTATTGATTATTATTAATTTTTAAAATGCAGTATATGTATGTTTTTGGGGTCGCTCATTACGAATATGAAGTCAAATTAACAAAATTGCTTGATTTCGCATTCTAATTTATGCTTATAAGTTTTTGGGATCGCTAATTGCGAATATGAAGTCAAAATAAAAAAGTTGAAAACGGTGGCTCCAATATGGCGGAGGGAAACGAGGCAAATGTAATAAATTGCTTGATTTCGCGTTTTAATTTATGCAAATAGGTTTCTGGTGTCGTTGATTACGAATCTGAAGTCGAAGGACCCCGCACAAACCTTATGGGCTTGAGTTCCCAGTCGATTCGTCTGAATTTATGATATGTTGTACTTGACACCCTCCTGATCAAAAGTGTTCATAGGCCCAAAGTCCGGAAATAAACAGTTTTCGGGATATCAAGGACGCAAGGTCTCAAAAAATGGGATATTTCCATGAACCTGGAAGATGGAAAAAAGTGCTCTCCTGGGGGTCAGACCATGTTCTCTTAATGTGTTTAGGGTCGCTGAATCCAAATCCGGGGTCCGTTAAGCCCCATCACGTCAGGGTCAAGGGCATTTGAAAGTCAAATTGCGAAAATGCCGTCAAAAAATCTGAAAAAATTCATATACATATTTTGGGGTCGCTGAATCCAAATTCGGGGTCCGTTAAACCCCATCACGTCAGGGTCGAGGGCATTTGCAGGTCAAATTGAGAAGAGACCGTCAAAAATCTGAGAAAATTCATATACAGGTTTTTGGGATATCTGAGTCCGTTTATGTGGTTGTGGTGTAGGCTACCTGTCTGCGGTGTGAGGTTGTACACTTGTGGAGTTAAGAAAATATCAGATTCGGACTCAGATATCCCAAAAACATGTATATGAATTTTTTCAGATTTTTGACGGTCTCTTCTGAATTTGACCTTCAAATGCCCTCAAATGCCCTCGATCCTGACGTGATGGGGTTAACGGACCCCGGATTTGGATTCAGCGACCCCAAAAATATGTATTTGAATTTTTTTCAGATTTTTTTACGGTATTTTCTCAATTTGACCTTCAAATGCCCTTGACCCTGACGTGATGGGGCCTAACGGACCCCGGATATTCAGCGACCCTAAAAACATAAAGAGAACATGGTCTGACCACCAGGAGAGCACTTTTTTCCATCTTGAGATTCATGGAAATATCCCATTTTTTTGAGACTGTGTCCTTGATATTTCGAAAACTGTTCACTTCCGGACTTTGGGCCTATGAACACTTTTGATCAGGAGGGTGTCAAGTACAACATATCAAAAATTCAGACGAATCGACCGGGAACTCAAGCCCATAAGGTTTGTGCGGGTCCTTTAAAAAATTTAAATTATAGGATGTAAATGGAAATGGGGCAAGGTGTTAATAATAATTTCTCGTTTTAATTCTGGTAAGTAAAAAGGAATAAAATAGATAATTCACTATAAGATTTTGTCGTTTATTTTTTAAAATATGTTCTGATCATCACAACTACAATACGAATTTATTTCTATCCCTATAACCATATAATATAATTTAATGCTTTATCAAATGACATTAGAAATATGATTAATTATAAAAAATTTAAAAACAGACCAAAACAGTTTTTAATCGATAGTATTTTCTACAACATAGTAAATTATGATAATTTGAGAAGTAAATGTAACTTAACAAAGACTTGTACAGTTGGATTTTTTATTATCTTTTTTTTTAAGTTTTATATTTTTGTTTTATCTTATTCCGTCATAACTTCTTTATTTCTTATGCTACAGAAACGAGTAAAAAATAACTTGAAAGCCCAATTAATTGTCTATAATTTCATTTCTTAGCATCCTCCTTGACGTAGGTGTCACAATTTCTGAGATATTTAACATTTAAACTAAATTTTTCGTCTTATAAACGTTCGGACGCCATTTGTAAACTTTCTCCGAAACTATTAAATCTATGTAAAGAATTAAAAAAGCGAAATTCATTATCAGTTTATCAGCTTTATTTTGGACTGTATCCATTTTCACTAAAACTAATATTTATTGAGATATTTGGAAAAGGAAAAAATATTTTGAAGTTTCTGGTTCTTGTGCATACACTAAATCACAATTTTTTTTATCCCCTTTAATAATGGGTGGGGAGGGTAATGGAGGTGGTTAATGCCAAAAAAAATTTTTAGACCTTAGCTTCTCTTGTATATACAAAATACCGATTTTATGGACTCTTACCTGCTTAATTTACCTATTTATCCCAAATTTATCCCTCAACCCTTCGACGGAACAAGATGAAAATATAATCCAGATCTCGTTAAAGTACATACGTGTACCAAATTTCAAGTCAATATCTTAAACGGTTCCAGAGTAAACGTGCGCACAAAAAAAGTTACAGACCGACAGACAGAATTTTTTTTTCTCAAACTTAAAATCTCGACGTTTCATGACATTCTAAGCCTATTTGAATAATAAAAATTTTTTTGTCGTTACTATAAGTACTTCCACTGGATGTGGAAGTAAAATGAACGAAATCCGTTCGATATATATTATTCCGAAGTTAAAACCACTGATTACTGTACTAATTATATTGTTAAATATATTAAATTGTTCTAAATAGTTATACAGGGTGAGTCAAAACGACGCTGTCAAAATGATACTGCAGGTAAAACATTGAAAATAAAGGGACCCGTATTTTTCGGTTTTGCTGAAATCTAATTTTTATAGGGTCAAATGGGACTATAAGCAACGTTTTTCCTCAATTACCCAAAAAGTACTTAATCGATTTTTATTTTTTTTTCGCTGCGCGATACTTCCTGGAAACTTTCCGTATGGAAGTTTTTCTTCTAACTTTCCTTTTGGTATGTTGATAGCCCATTTTATAGTGAAATCTGATTCATGATGATGCAAGCTTCATTGTGATACCAAATAAGTGCATACAATTATATTATATACATGACTTCTACAGACTTTTATCAAATATGGAAAGTTTCCTGGACCATTTCTGTTTTTTTTATATATATTTGTCCAATGATAACTCTGGCGTAGCTTAAGCGATTTCTGTCAAACCTGCTGCAAACTGTAGGCTATGGTCCAGCGGTGGTCCAACACTAAATTTATCAAGCTCCATATAGTGTAAGCTACATATAGTGTAATTGGAAACAATTTTTTAAATTACAAGCATATTTGAAGATTTGGCGGAGTTGCCGATGGTATCAATTGAAAATTAAATGATAATAATGATAATTTTTCACAAACAACAGGGCATTATTATAACTTCCTATCATTTTATATACCATTTTACAACGAAAGACAGCCTTGCATGGAGCTAATCAGCCGAAGAATGTTTTCTACGACAACAGTATGAACTAAGGCTTTTATTGAGAAACGAGCCCCTTGAACAATTTGCTTTTACAAATAAATTATACAGCATGTTCTCGCTCATGTCGTTGTTTTCAATGCTGTTAATGACGATTTCATTGCATGTTGGTTTTTAATTGACATGCGATAATGCCAGCAAATGTTTCGCAGATTTACGTGAAACCTGGTACAACGGCGGAAATCGAAAAGTAAACGACTATTTGATATTATGTACTAAAATTATATTATTGTGAGGAACTAAAGTGAGGTTATGTTGTATTATTTGTTTATCCTCCAAGCAGGGTCCTTGAAATATGTGCTACTAAAAATGTTGAATTTTTTTTTAATCCGTGAGTAACTACGCATTTATAAGGTATTTTCATTTGGAATAATAAAAGTTATTAACCGCAAAGAATTTAATAAAACTAAAAATTTATAACAATAACTATAGAGATTATTTTTGTTATTATTATTACATATTTTCAATCATTTTCATATACCTAGACTATTTAAAATCGGTGACAATCCTCTCTTTTCAAACAAAGAAGTTTCTAGGGCAGCAGTTAAAAAGTAATATCAAAGCCGTTACTTCAGTTTTATGTCCATATTTTAATCGGATTTAATACATTCTCCAGCTACTTAGGAACGACCCAGATGGTTTTTAAATTCGACAGTTACATATGGATTGCGTAACACTTGACTCGATCCACATTACATCCCATGTCGTTACGATAAATCAGTGCTTTGTGGTTTTGCCGAGGCTTTGCAGACATTAAACGTTGTTCTGGAAGTGAAAGCCTTTCACTTGTGTTGAAATCAAAAATTATGCTTCTGTGTGCGTGTGCACAGAGGCGTGCAAAAATCGACAGATAATTATTTATCTCGCAGGAAAATCGGTAAGCGCACAATGGGAGCACGTACTTTATCAAAGAGAGTAATCAACAATGGAAAACATAGGAAGATAAAAAAAATAAAGGATAAGTGAAATTTTGTTTGCGGAAACGTGCCAATCTGGAGTTTTTATTTATAGAGGTATGTGTCATAAATAGAAGATATACGTTACCTACTTAGTGAGCTAAAAATATTGATAACAGTGGGGTCAAAATAAATGTTGGACGGACAACGATTTTATGGTTTTAATTAAGAAAAAAGTTATCAAAAAATTGAAAACGTGCGTTTTGTTTTCAAAGCCGCATGAATTATAGTTTATGTACTTTTATTGTACAGCTCAAAATGAACATTTTCCTTTTTTTACTGTTTTTCATAGGACTTATAGATTTCAAAATATTCAAAGAAAATCGATGAACACAGTATAAAAAATTAAATTGTTTCAATAAACAATACGCCAACCTCGCAGAAACTGCAAAACTGAACTGTGAACTTAAGTTGATTCCCTGAACACGTTAAAACAAAAAAACTGCCCTGAGCAGACAATTCACATTGTGAATTTTGTGAATTTTTTAGTCCTAATTTGACTCCACTATATAAGCATTGGAGAACAACTAATTCAAATTTCAAGAAGAAATATCGATTTGTTTATTTATAAGTGACCTACACGCAAAAACTGACGTAGCTCGATCCCAAATGCAACTAGATCATTATTTTTTTTAGAAAACTGTTGATTCTTTAATCTACTCTCATAATTAATTCGCTTACGGTTTTGAGTTATTTGAATTTGTTTATAGCTATAATTTTGAAACTTATAAACAAATTTCAAAAAAACGGTAAATGAAAATAATTTTTATTTTCTTAAGATCGTCGGAAAATATATGCAGACCTACATTTTTTAAAAAAGAATATCCTCCTCCTACGAGTCTATGCACTTAAACAATAAGGGATTGAAATTTCGAAATCTTCTTTTTTAATTTTTAGTCATTTAAATATATATTTTGTGTTAAAATTTGGCAGGAAGATTTAGTTCAATAAAGGGCATAGTTTCACCAACTTTCGTTAAAATTGATGCATATTATATTATATTTCTTAAATTATCTAAAAAGGCAATTTTTAATGGTTTCAATTTTTTTACAAATTAACAAATTATAAAAAAGTTTTTTCATAAGTCTCTTATTCAAAATTGTATTGCGAACAATTTGGTATTTTTATTTTTGCGACGAGATCATAAAACTGGAGATAATAACGAAAATAGCAGAAAATTGCAATGTTGAAAAATTGTTTAGATTTTCCAAGAAGCAATGGACCATTTTAAGTAATTCAAAACTTCTCATAGCCACTATACCTACAACATTATTAAATCAATAAAATTGCTGCAGCCAGAGATTTCTTTATTCACTATTTTGATGCTTAATCTGACTCCACTATAAGCCTAAAATCCAATATTCATAAGTGAATTTTACCTTTAAAATATGAAGTAAAAAATATTAGGTACAGAATATAGGTAGTAAATTTTAAATATTATACCTAATTAAGTTGTTCACTAATCAGTTAAACATACCCGCAGAGGGAAGCTAATTTCAAAACCTTTTTTCCGTGCAATTCATCTAACCCCATATTGTACGGTCTTGTCATCACATAGTGACATGGTAATCGTTCTCTATTTCCCACGCGCCAGGTATCGACCGACAAGTCAATCCTATATAAAGACGTCAAATCCATACTGGCTGTAAATTTGAAAAAAATAGGTAGCGAACTGTCACAATAAAGAACGCAATGACAGGTGACTATGGTGCTTTTATTGTCGAAGAGGAGATAAGCCACAAGAACATAAATAATAGTTTGAGGTACAAGTACCAATGGACGCTGAGAGAGAACTCGCCACACTGTTTTATTGGTTAAGAAAGTTTTGAGATTGGAAAAAAAAATAGGGTAATTAAAAAAAAATACGGCATTTTAGTTTAAGACTGCTAATAATATATAAACGAAAAGTTCTTCTGGCGAGATATATTTTTTTACAAAAAATAAAAGAAGCATGCCAAACAAAAGTAGTAAAGTGCATTGTAAAATATAACATGAGACAATGTAAAGACATGTAAAATGAACCTCATACGACGTTTTACAAAAAAAAAAAAAATATTTTGTCGTTTAAATCATGGAAGATGAAAGTAAGTTTTTTAAATAACACACGCATACAAAATAAAAAAAGTGGTATGTTCTTTTTGACGCGCTGAATTCGAATCCGGAGTCAGAATTGCTTCATCACTCACCATTTTTTTGTTAAGTCGCGAAAATAACCTAAAAAAAACTCATAATTTAGGTTATTTTCGGGATTTACTAAAAATTGGTGGGTGATGGAGATAAACGGACAACTGATTCGTATTCAGCACTTCGAAATACGTGGGATTGCCCAATAGAGTCCCAGAAACAGACCTTTTTTTTTGTATGTACCTGTGAACATTTAAAATGGAAACACCTTTATAAGTTTTACTTCCACGTCCAGTGGAAGTATAGTAACGACAAAAAAATTTTTAAAAATTTTTATTGTCCAAATAGGCTTAAAATGTCATGAAACGTCGAGATTTTAAGTTTGAGCGCAAAAAAAAAATTCTGTCTGTCTGTCTGTAACTTTTTTTTGTGCGCACGTTTACTCTGAAACCGTTTAAGATATTGACTTGAAATTTGGTACACATATGTACTTTAACGAGATCTAGAACTAGATTATATTTTCATCTTGTTCCGTCGACGGGTTGGGGGGTAAATTGGGGTAAATTTGGGGTAAATGGGTAAATCAAGCCGGTAAGAGTCCATGAAATTGGTATTTCGTATATACAAGAGAAGCTGAGGTCTCAAAAAAATTTTTGGCATTAGCCACCCCCATTACCACCCCCACCTCCTTATTAAAGGGGATGAAAAAAAAATGTGATTTAGTGCATGTACAGGAACCAGAAACCTAAAAATATTTTTTTACTTCATCCACCCCCCACTACCACCCCCCTATCACCACCCCCACCCCACTACCGATGTGGGGTATCGTTTTATGGGTTTTTGGGGTAGAGGATTTCAAATATTATATTATTAAAGTTCCATAAACAATTATTTCTACATACAAAGTTTTTTCGTTGTGAGTGACTTGGATAGAGAATCTGGATGTGGAAGTAGTGATTCCTTGGGCAGCGTTTTTTTATTTTTTGTTCGACTTGAACCGAATTTTACCAACAGACAAAACAAATTAGGATCTACCTATGGCCACAAAGACATTCGCCTCTTAAAAATGCAAAGCCACCTGCGGTACAAAAATAAATGGAAAAAATAAAGAAATCATATTAGACATTTTAGACTAGTAGATGGTGACAGAAAATCAGAACTGATAGCCTACCGTCTGCAAGTAATTTAGTCAGTATTATCTATACAATAAAGCTCAATTTTTGATACTTTCAAGGTTTGCCCGCGTGCACGGGATGTAGGAAACGATTTCCGGTTTGCATAAAAAAAACAATGTATTCAACTGATACGCTACCGTCTGCAAAGTTCATAATTCGAAATTAAAGGAATAAAAATATGTCGGAAGCGCTTTTGCAGACAGTTCTGTCATGCACCAAACCTTATACAGGGTACTCCAAAATGTATCAAATAGTAAAAAAAAAAATGATAATTTACCTTCTGCAAACAGTACAAAATGATGACTCTGGTTCATGAAGACGAGTAGGGGAAAGGTTCAGACGTTTACGATATGCACGTCACCATATCGTGCGCATGTCAACTTGTTATTTTTTTTTACAACTTTAAACAATTGTTTACCGTCTGCAGCTAAAAAGAAAACATGATTTAAAAATAGAGCTTCGATAAAGAATTATTTGCAGATAGATTAAATGTGTACAAAGCACTTGCCGCTTAACGTATTTGTGTAAAAAATGGTAACTTTTACCAATTATTTACTGTCTGCAACTTGGTAAAAAGAAAGATTATTGATTCAAATATGCAATTATTTAGTTAGCACGAGAGTCACAATAAAGTGTCAAAAATATTGAGCAACGCATCTTTGCCTAAGTATCAAGCTTAAAAGTTGAGGAGTATGGCTGGTGCAAATCGGAGGACTGTTTGATAGAGATGAAATGCCACAAACCGTCAAAGAAATTTTTGTAGCTGATAACGACAACGGTACGAAAATACCGTAGTTTTCTTGTTAATTAGAAAAGAATTTCAAATGCTGATTAATTTTTAAAATTACAGTCGCAATTACCAGTAACAGTGTGGTCGAGGAGGATAACGAACAAATAATGCTCACCGACAACAATGTTGATAATGATTCAGATGAAGAAAACTTGTTTTTAGAACATATCAGTGACAGCGAGGAAGATATATATCATTTCACTGAGGATTATCGGAAAACGTTCCAGGGGTCAGTGGTTGAGAATGATGATGTTGAAGAAGAAACAGACGGCGAACAAACTTTTTTAAAATAATAATTATTATTATGATATGTGTAAGATTTTTGTTACAACTTTAATAAAATAATATTTTTTCAATTGAATTTAACTACGACGCGAATTATCGATCAACTTTATCGAATACCAGCACTAATTCTGGTCCGTGTGCATCTGCATGTTGTCTGCCCATCCGAAAAAAATATACTTGCATAAGTTAGCTTATAAAATTTTGTGTTGCAGAAGGCAAAGAGTTGTTTTTGGTGCATATCGCACACGAAGAGATATCAAACGGAATTCGCCGAGTTTTGACTCTATTGTGGCTCTCGTGCATGTGGGCATTATCTGCAAATTGAATAATTGCGTATTTAACCCAGTAATGTCTTTGTACCAAGTTGCAGACGGCATAGATAGTTGTTTTTGATACATATCTGTGGTTTTAGTGCATGTGCGCATTGTCTGCAAATTAAATAATTGCGTAATCGAATCAATAACCTTTCTTTGTACCAAGTTGCAGTCAGTTAATAATCGGTAAAAGTTACCCCCATTTTCTTACAAGTTTATAGAATTCAATGGACAACCGTGCATATTGGATTCGTCTGAAAACATTGTTTACAATAATTCTGCCACCTAAATTTTCTAATAAAACTATAATTAAACGATAAACGATTGTTCAAAGTTATAAAAAAAAAACAAGTTGACATGCGCACAATATGGTGATATGCATATCATAAACGTCTGCACCTTTCCCCTACTCGTCTTCATGAACCAGAATCATCATTTTGTATTGTTTGCAGACGGTAAATTATCATTATTTTTTTTTACTAAAATTTGATACATTTTGGAGTACCCTGTATAAGGTTTGGTGCATGACAGAACTGTCTGCAAAAGCGCTTCCGACATATTTTTATTCCTTTAATTTCGAATTATGAACTTTGCAGACGGTAGTATATCAGTTGAAAACATTGTTTTTTTATGCAAACCGGAAATCGTTTCCTACATCCCGTGCATGCGGGCAAACCTTGAAAGTACCAAAAATTATTGAGCTTTATTGTATACATAATATTGACTAAATTACTTGCAGACGGTAGGCTATCAGTTTTGATTTTGTCACCATCTACTAGTCTATTTCTTTATCGAAAAACTTTATCAATGAAAGTTGTTCAGAATTATCCAAAACCCTAGAGCCTAAAATTTTAGCAATATTAAAAAATACTGAAATTTTGTTTAAAATAATGAGTCCGAAAATATAATTTTAATTGTTTTTTTTTTCTTCTTTAGAAAATTGTGCTATGACAATTTTGTTTGAAATTAAACGCAAGCTGTCAGGTAGTTGTCAAGTGATTTGTATTTTTTTAATTTTGTCAAAATTTTGAACTTCAAAAACAAAATTTAATATTTTTTTAATATTGGTGAAATTTTGGACCCTAGGTTTTTGGACAATTCTGAACAACTTTCATTAATAAAGTTTTCCGATAAAAAATGCCTAACGTGAATTTTTTATTTTTTCCATTTATTTTGGTACCGCAGGTGGCTTTGCATTTGTAGGAAGCGAATGTTCTTTTGGTCATAAGTAGATACTAATTTGTTCTATATTTTGGTAAAATTTGGTTCAAGTCGGACCAAAAATAAAAAAGTTATAAAGGTGTTTCCATTTGAAATGGGTCACACTGTATATGAATATCACCAGATCCTCCGCTATTTTCGAGAAAAACAAACGCGTATGCAAATATAATATTACACAGGCAGACAAAAAAAAGTGAAAAGTTATAGTTTTCAAGCTATAAGCCAAAAATGAACCTGGTTACCAATGTGAAAGGAAGAGAACAAAAAAGAAAAGTAAAAATGTAACATTGTTTAAAATTAAACTGTTAACTTTATCAACAGTACTGTGTCAGTAATAAGTACCTATGGACATTGAATATTACTTAAACAGCTTTATTTAATATACACCAGCAGCACATAAAAGATTTTCTAATAAAACTTTGAGAAAGGAAATAGATTCGGTTTCCGAAATGTCAACAAAATACACTTTCACATTTTTATTCTTATTTATACAATTTGCAAAAAATACCCTCTAACCGCCCCTTTGACGTAAAAGTCACAAGCGTAGACGTTATTTCTAGTAATGTACTAGACAATTGTATTATTTTGTAGATTATTTTTAGAAGAGAAAGTCCAAGAGAGAAAAACCGATGTTAGATATATATATATTCAATACAAATTATAGGTATCAACATCATGCGAGAAAGAGAGAGCGTGAAGTTTACTTCAAGGGGTTAATTAAAAAAATCCTACTTGATATCTTAGGCAAATCAAACAAATAATGATTGTTATTATGAATAAATTAATTTGAGTTTTCGTAGTACCTGACGCGCATACGTAAGATCAAATAAAACTAACCAACCACTTGTTACATGATGTTATTGATGTTCCAACCATACTCCACCAGCAACTTCAAATGCATTTTAAGGTACACTGACCCAATATGGAGTGAATTATTATGTAATATGTAAGCTAGCAACAAATTACAAATGCACAGAGTACAATGAAGACTTCGCTTAATGAATATATAATTGTTGCCGCGCTTATTGTAAACTGCTAGATAAAACAAAAAGAATTTTTCTCTCTATTGTGTGGAGACTTGTATTATAAATTATAAATAATATTGTATATAAAAATCTTCGTGCTTTGTGTGCTTAACGCTCCAAGAATTCATAATTGAATGTTTGACGTCGGTATTTTTATTGTTCGCATCAGAAATTGTTTCGTACAAAAGAAAAATGTTTGTGATAGGTTGTGTGTTGTAGGTGCTACAGTTTCCGTCCAGGTTCTGTAGTCATCTTTTTAGTACAGTCTGTAGAGCAAAAAGAACGCCAAAAATACGTTGCCGCTACGGCCGCCATTTTGAGAAATATTTAGTCAAAATAGATTTTTCTAGATGAACTATTTTCCTGATAGTTCTACCGAAAAAAGGCACAATGATTGCCCTTCGGTGTATTTCTAATAGTGGAGTCAAATTAGGATTTTAATGTGAATTGTTTGGTCAGGGCAATTTTTCTGTTTTAACGTGTTCAGGGGGTTCAACTTAAGTTCACAGCTCAGTTTCGTAGTTTCTGCGAGGTCGGCGTATTGTTTATTTAAACAATTTAATTTTTCAGAGCGTGTTTTCCATCGGTTTTCTTTGAATATTTCGAAATCTATAAGTCCTATGGAAAACAATTAAAAAAAAAGGAAAATGTTCGTTTTGAGCTGTACAAGAAAAGTACATAAACTATAATTCATTCCAATTGTTATTATTATTTAAAAAAATTGAATATTGCAAAATTATGCGTTTTTAAACAAAAATAATGGATAATATTCAAAGAAAAAATGGAAAAATATAGCTCTTGTAAAATACAATCACCACTTAAAATTTCAAATCAAAATGATTACTAAAATAGCTCAAATATACAATTGTTGCTAGAACTTTGCACCCTTGTGAAATCCTGCTATCAGGACCAAGAAATGTGCACGATGGCTCAAATTATAGCATTCGATAAGTACTTTAAGACCATTGAGAAAAACATTTTTTTTTCAAAATTTAAACCCGTTTCTGCTAAAATTGTTAATATTACAAGAAATGTTGATATAAAAAAACGAAATCTTTGTGATAATAATATGTAAAATTTAATAAACAGCTTAACATTAGAAAATTGGGATGACATAAATAAGTCATTTATTAATTTCATCAATAGTATTACCTGACATGGATGTCTCCTGTCCTTTAAAATTATATAACACAAATAATAATAGAAGAAGTAATCGTAAAGGCTGGCTTACCAATGATACCAATGATATTATCTTACCAATGATATTATCCAAGAGGGAATTGGGTAAATAATAATGTAGACTGTCATAATGCTAAATTACTAAAGATGCAAAAATTAATTATTATCAAAACAAAATAGACCAGTCAACTAATAAAACTAGAGAAACGTGGAATATAGTAAATCATATAAATAATCACAGGAAAAATTATATAAAATTATATTAGGAAAACACAATCATTACTGATCCAAATGAACTCACAAATACTTTTGGCTCACATTTTGCTCTGGCGGTTCATAGAAAATTACGTACCCATTTTGGACAAAATCTATCCTTGCCATGTACACTTTCTGATATTAATCCGCACACTTTCTTTTTTAGTCCGGTCTCTGAATTACAGTTAATAAACACATTTAATAATCTCAAAAACAAAACTTCTTCTGGTAATGATGGTTTTAGCTTCCAACTGCTAAAAAGAATTAAAGATTTTATCATACTACCCCTGAGGCATTTGATAAATACCGCAATTGAGAGTGGTTCTTTTCCAAATATTTTAAAAATTTCGCACGTAGTTCCATTATTAAAATCGGGTGATCCCTTAGACATAGATAATTATAGACTCATAATTTTAGTTAATTCTCTGTCTAAAATAATGTCAACATGGCTTCAGGAGTGGTAAATCAGTAGACTGCTAGCGTCCAGTTACTAGATACGATTTATAATAATTTAGATAAAGGTAAATATGTGATAATGTTACAATTCGACTTATCCAAGGCGAATGATACCTTGGATGTGGATTTTATTACATCTAAACTCTTTAACCTTGGTATACGGGGGAATATTCTGGAGTGGATTCATTCATACTTAGTAGACCGTAAAATAATTGTGAGGATTGGTAACCACTTCTCAGAAGAATTTAATGTATCCCGAGGAGGCCCCCAGGGCCCTTACTTTTTATATTATATGTCAACGATCTACCACATCATATAAAAAGTGGGTCAGTGACTATGTTTGCTGACGATAGCACTATAACTGTGGTAGACTCAAAAATTGATATCCTCCATAAAAAAGTTAATAATGTTCTAGATGAATTTTCTGCTTGGTGTGACCGTAATAAACTTATTCTAAATTCGTTCAAAACAACTTTCATGAATTTTTACAATAGGAAACCCTGTATTATACAGAATTTCACATTTTGCTGCAAGAGTAAATTCTTAGGCGTTGTTCTGGACGCAGATTTATCCTGGAAATCCCAAATTGATATAGTATGCAAGAAATTAAACCAGGCTTATTTTGCAGTTATACAACTAAAAAATATCTTTGATCTTAAGGCAGTACTAAATACTTATTCACTTGCATACTCGCATATAAGTTTTAGTATATTATGTTGGGGTATGGCCACTGAAAGAGACAGAGTTTTTATTTGCCAAAAAAAACTCATACATTTAATATTTAACTTAAAACCAGGGGAAAGCTGTAAACACAGTTTCAAGTCAAATAATTTAATGCTTATGTTTCGTAAAAAAAAAACTTACACCTTTTTGATAAAGTTTCATCGCGTCATAATTATTATATCACGAGAAGCAGTGACCTCCTAATACCATCGCATAATTCTACATTATTTGAAAAATCACCATTCTACTGGTGTATTAAATTGTATAATTTTTTACCTCTTGATTTAAAAATTATTAAGTTTTAATTCATACAAACTTAAAGTTAAAAATATGTTAACAGACGGTGCATTTTATAGCGTTGATGCCTTCCTTAATAGATAAATTTATGTTGATTGGTGTTATTCTTTATATTTTTGTGTACTTGTACTTTTATGTTTTACATATGTAGACTATTTACAATGCGTGTAGGTATATTTATACTTTTATCTATTTATTCAATTTTATTTCCTCAATGTATTATTGGTACTTACGTTATTGACGTATTAAATACATATTTTTGTAAAACTGACTTATCCTATATCATGTGTAATGATCTAAAGGATTAATAAAGTATTAGTTCTACTGCAGTTGTTTATAATTATCCAAATTTTAGTTATAAACAAATTCAAGTAACTCTCTAGTTTTTTTACTAGAGTTACTTGAATTTGTTTATAACTAAAATTTTGAAAAATATAAACAACTGCAATAAAACGGGTTTAAATTAAAAAAAAAATGTTTTCCCCGTGATCTTAAAGTACTTATAGAATGCTACAATTTGAGCCATCGTACACATTTCTTGGTCTTGATGGCAGGATTTCACAAGGGTGCAAAGTTCTAGCAACAATAATTGTATATTTGAGCCGTTTTGGTAATCATTTTGATTTCAAATTTTAAGTGGAGATTGTACTTTACAAGAGCTATATTTTCACAAGATTTCATTGAATATTATCCACTATTTTTGAAAGAACAGTGATTTGTTTAGAAATGCATAATTTTGCAATACTCATTTTTTTTTAAAATAATAATAACAATTGGAATGAATCATAGTTTATGTACTTTTATTGTACAGCTCATAACGTGCATTTTCCTTCTTTTTGTTGTTTTCTATAGGACTTATAAATTTCGAGATATCCAAAGAAAACCGATGTAAAACACGGTCTAAACAATTAAATTGTTTAAATAAACAATACGCCGACCTCGCAGAAACTGCAAAACTTAACTGTGAACTTAAGTTAATCCCCTGAATACGTTAAAAGAAAAAAATTGCCCAGACCAGACAATTTTCACATTGCGAATTTTTTAGTCCTAATTTGACTCCACTATAAGGTCTTTCCAGTATTTCCAAAGTATTTTCACTAGTATTTACGAAGTATTCCTTAGTTAGTAGCACAAAATATTTTCGAGTCTTGTGTTGGATAATTTTATTTAAAACTTTCTTTATTTACCCCAAAAAGAACCTCATATCTTTATATTTTAAGATATTTCTAAGAATTTCATCATGTTTCCAAGTATTTCCGTAGTATTTCCAGTCATTCTGTGGTGTTTCCCCATTTCATAAAAAAGGACACTGATTTTCTTTTTTTAATATGTTTCTAAGGTATTTCATAAATTTTCCACATATTTTCAATACATTTTAAAGTACCTAATTCAAAAATTGTTAGTATTTTCAAGGTATTTTCGATCTTCCAAAGTTTATAAAGCATTTTCAGTATTCAGACAGTGTTTTGGTACACTTGTTAATTTTATATGGTATTTAAAATTTTGTTTATGATCCCAAATGAACATCATATCCTTTATATTTGAAAGTATAAAAATTTCATCATTTTTCAAACTCCGAACTATTGTAACTTTTAAACAATTCATCGTGGAAGAAAATTGTTTAAACAGAGTTTTAGTAATTTTATAATCTACAATACTGATAATGAAATGACTAAACACTACGTAGGAGCAACGGTGACAAGATAATTACAAAAATCTGCAGCAAAACATATTTTCACCTTCTTGTGCGAGTGCAAATCTTAAACTATTAGCAATAGAAAAAAATTGCTGTGTTAACAGATCTGTGAAAACTCGAAAAATCCCAATACCATTCATTGTTTTGTAACACGTCAATTTTATTGATCATATAATGACGTCGAAACAACGGAGGCAGACAAATTTCTGACTTTGAGGAATTTTTTCAACTTCAAGCTGCTGTAATATTTAAACAAAACATTTCATAATCTACAATATTGATAATAACCAATTTCTACGTAAGTGCAACGGGGACGGAGACAATTGCAACAATCTGCAATGAATCACAAATTTACACCTTTCTAGCGGCTGTAAATCGTACTATATTAACAACAAGCTAAAAACGTACTCTTCGCCGGTTTACTAAACTTTTTATATAATTGTTACACATTCTATAGGATACTCTTCGCAGTTTTTTGTAAATAATGTTAGTTTTAAACATTTTTAATTTTATAGAACAAACTTAGTTGGTGAAAGAAAGTGCAAAATAAAGTAAAAATAAAAAAACCATGCCATACCCCATGTGGGTTTCGAACCTAGGACCTTTGGATTCTGAGTCAAAAACGTAAGAACCACCTAACACGTAAAAAAAATGTAAATTTTTATAAAAATATAAAAATTTAAAAAATTTTTCAAATTTAAACCATTAATAACATTTTTATTTACTGATGGATTTTGTTCAAACACAATAGGGTTCTTCCCCTAGCTAACACTAACTTAGTGTCCAAATTTCAATACAATCGGATTTTTCTTTCTTAAGTTATCGTGCTTACAAGAAACGTGACGGACGAACGGACAGACGGACGGACGGACAGACGGACATTTTGAGAGTTGTTCAGAATTCGTTCACTAACACAATGATATGAAACTGTTTTCTCTGCGAGCGATATTTACGATTTTAGAAATGTGCCGATCAAATACAATATACTCTTCGTTTTTGCGAAGAGTATAATAAAGAGAAATAGTTTAAGCTTCGGTTTAAAAAAAATTTGTAGCTTTTTTTATTCTCTACAATATTGGCAATAGCTAATTTTTGGGTAGAACCAACCGGAAATAAAATAATCGAGTAAAACCTTGTTTTGACCCTCATTTTTCCAACATGGCGGCCGGGGGGGGCAACGATATTTTTGTGGAACGCATCAATTAGTAATCGTTACGTTATGCAAACAAAAAATTCCTTGTAGGAATTATTCGCGAGTCAGATTGGCTGCTTTGGAGATTCGTGGATTTAAATAGGTGTTTTTTGGGCGCAAACAAACTTGTATAAGAAAGAAAGTTGATAATAACTCTGATGATGGTTGCTTTTATGGCAGTAAAAAGTCAGAATATATAAAAACATTTCAACCTCGATTCCAACAGAAGAGAATAAAAAAATGTTTTATTATATAATAACAAGGTTAACAATGTCGAGATGTTTCTACAACCTCCCTGGCTGCATTTTCTAAGAGCAACTAATTATGCAATTTCATTACTGGTACTAAGAAAGTATCTCTGTATCAAAATTGATCAAATCCTTCTTAGAGCTTTTTTTTAGAGAAAAAAATTATATTACTTTTTTAGCAGGAGGGTTTAAAAGTTGCGAAATTTGAGCCAAATTAATCTAGTACACTATGGGGCAAACAGGACTGTAACTGTTTCTGTTAATATAGGCATATGATTGGTATATAGGTACATATTATAAAGAAAGATATGTTTTTATAGTTAGATAATAGTATTGTTAAATATTTGTTGACTTTTTTTTGTAGTGAAAACTAAACAATTTTTAAAAATCAGCACCTCTATTATGTCGTAGCAAAAAACTAATAGATCCACCACTTTTTAAGAAGTGGCCCTAAGAAATACAAAAAATGTGGGTGGTTATCACCAAATCACTGCCTTTTCTTGGAGGCGAAAATAACAGAGATTTTATAATGAAAACTTATTTTCATAAATTTCGATATAATTCGAATGGTGTATACCAAATAGCATTTTCAAAACGTGTGTGTTCAATCAGTATTTTCTTTTTCATTTTAAAGTTAATACCTAATTCTGCTTAGAATTAGTACAAAAAATCAATAATCATTAGGAATTATTTCTAAGCCGGTATTTTACCTTTCAAAAAACAATTAAGTACGAGGTGTAATTTTCATATGTCAAAAAACTGTTTTTCAAAGTGGGCAAAATGTGTATTTTTTTTGTAACTTTTAAAGGACATTATTCTCTATCATATCCATCAAAAAATCACTGTGATAAACTCTATGATAGTTGAAACTTTAGGCAGTTTTAAAATGGTCAAATTGAACACAGTGGCACTTAACTCATTTTTATACCTACAACAAATCAGATCAAGTATACAGAGATGATATAAGGAAACGCAGACAAGATTTCTTTTATGTCGTACCATCTTTGCTACCCGCCATTGATTTAAGGACAGGATTTTGCAGAGCGAGAGGGAAACATGCGTTTATTTTCGATTTATTATAAATATTTAAAATAATGTTATAATCTTTAAAATAGTTTCAGGTACTTCCCATTGCTCTAAGAAATACAACCATTTACAGTTTTGTTAATAAATTTTGTATGTAGTTAAATGATATGCTATAGTAATGAAATAGTACATACTACATTGCCATATTTAATTTTTCTGCTTTATAGTATTACATTTTTTTTATTGTTTCTTTTATACAAATAGCTTTTATTTTCACCCTGTGTAGGATTTTTTGATAAATAATAGTAATTTATGCAACAAGTGGCACTTTTTTTCACAAAAGGGAAGTTTGACGATATCAAGAGTGGAAAAAAGGTACTTTATACATGATATGTTTTCTACGGCAGTTCTTAATTTTCATATTTGGATAAATACATTTAAAAACTAGCTTAAACTTTAAAACAAATTCGTAATTTGAAGTTTCTAAGGCGTAGATGGTGATTCAATTTCAATTGTTTTCAATGCACTCATGGATTCGGCCGAGGAGTAAGTCACGGGGCGATTCTTCGTCCCCATAAACAACCCTTTGTGTTCGTCCCTCACTGAGGCGATCCGAGGCGAATTATATTAAGGTAATACACAGTAGCCCAGACGACAGAGAACATTTTATTATTTTTATATTACAAATACTTGAAAAATGAATAATTTTTTTTAATGAGTTAAAAAAAAGTGAAAAAAAAATGTTCTTTCATCAGTTTTTTCAAAATTTTGAAATTAAGTCAGACTAGGAAAAAACAAAAAATACAAGTGGATAGACTACGTGTTTCTGAACACAATATGTCCTAATAAAATTGATCGCTAAAGCCACGGTATTCCTGGAAGTAACTTTGTCACTCTGGGGGGCCAAGCGTACTATGAAACCTCTAAAAATTCTTAGGAGTTCTAACGAGTACAATAAAGCTTTTTTTCTCTTTCTAATTATACATTTTTAACATTTTTCTTATTGAATAGGAGGATAAATAGTGAGATGGAGGGAAAACACATAATTATGAACGCATACACAGACATCACACATAGCCGCTGAATTGCTCGCATGAATTTTTACGTGCCTTTACTGTATTGTATTTATTACAGGTACACCCATCCACATTTCAGCTATATTCAATGGATTCCTTATAAATTTGTTAATGTATTGGAAAAGTTCCAGAATTTATATTCAAAACAATCAAAGATATTTTCATAGTTATAAGGATAAGATCGTAAAAATCGATATTTCTTATCCTGATCTGATTGATTATATTTTCGAAAAAATGCATACAAGTAAACGAATTTGTGTTTGAACATTCGAAAAGTGTAATTTTTTTCCGAAATAGTGATATTTTATTTTTTCAAAGGGTCAAGCTCTCGGCAAGTTGCCACCTCCAATATATACATTTATCAAGCAAATCATCAAGCAAGGAAATTAAAATGATTTGACATGTAGTTTTTTTTAATCCACGTTATTACAACTTAATCTAATATATAAAAATCTCGTGTCACAGTGTTTGTTATCGAACTCCTCCGAAACGGCTTGACCGATTTTTTATGAAATTTTTGGTGTATATTTGGTAGGTCTGAGAATAGGTCGTAGGCTATTTTTTATACCCCTAGGTGATAAGGGTGGCCCTATCCAGAAATTTTCTTTTTATTTTTTGGACAAAAATTTATAATTTATATGGCAAAACAACGTTTGCTGGGTCAGCTAGTAAACTATAATAACCATGAAGTGTACATACTTTTTAACAGTTTACAATAAAGAAAGAATTTTTTTAAAGCGCTTTTATTTTTTTCTATATTTTTTTTGTGACGATTGAGTTCGGGCGTGACAATATACAGCGTGTCCTCCAATTGAGTTCGCTATAGGTGAAATGGACAAAACATTTTCGAATTTTTTTTTTCATATTTGGAGGTTCACCCCTGCTTATCTAAAAAGTAATTTTGGGTGTACTTTTGTTTTTTTAAAATCATGCAGGCCATGACAGTTACGCAAAACCGAATTTCATGTTAGGTAAAGTACCTTTTCTGTAAAAGATACAGCAAAATGTCATTAAGGAAAGTTATTCAGATTAAAAAGTTATACCCTATGCAAAATTTCAAAAACATACGCCTACCTACTTTGATGATTTTGATTTTTTTCAATATAATTGCGTTTTACGAAAAAAAATAGTATGCCAGTTTACTAAAGTGTTTACTCCATTATGTACTATATAAGTATATTTTTCCCATCCATCCTTTGATTGTATTTTTTAAAACAAAAAAGCATCGGAAAGCTACATTTCCATCTTTCAAATGAACCAACACTCATATATAGCTTGAACAAATTCTGATTTAGTGGCATGTAATTTAGTGTGTCGGTGTCACAGTCATGCGTATTCAAGCGCGCACACGCATGGATCTCGCTCCGAGTTATAACGTTACACTTGACTATTTTTTTCCGGGAAAACCGTGGCTTTAGCGATAAATTTTGTTACATTTTTTGTTCATAAATACATGATCCATCCATATGTATTTTTTATTTCTTCTTAGCTTGACTTAATTTAAAAATTTTGAAAAAATGGATGAAAAATTTTTTTTTTCACTTTTTTTATGTTCTGTATCCGAGCGAAATGTAAACTTTTCAGAATATTATTCTATACACTTTCACGAACTCATTAAAAAAAAAATTATTCATTTTGTAAACGAACTCATTAAAAAAAAATTATTCATTTTGCAAGTTTTTGTAGGTAAATACCTTCATCAACTGGGCTACAGGCCCATCTGTGGCGATTCGAGGGGGATATTTCGTTCCGCAGTTTTCGCATGAGTTATCCCTCGGATTCGGCTATAGATAAGAGTGAAATAATGTTACCTTTTTCACGCTTTCTACTTTTTTCACTGTTACCATAAACATATGTTTTACGCACGAAAGATAATGAAAAAAAGTTTATTTTAAGTCGTAGAAAAAAATTATTATATTACTAGCGATTTACAAAAAAAAATGGTGGCCAATGGAGCTAAACGGACACCCGATTCGTGTTCAACACATCGAAATACATATGGGTTACCCAATGGAGTACCAGAAAAAGATCACTTTTTTTATTTTGTATGCCTGCCTGGGTTATTATTGTTACCAGCATATTCGACAATTTGGTGGATGCGCCAGGATTTTAAATTAAAAACTTAGTTTTCTATTTATTTGACACAGTAGTTTGTTGAAAAGGTTTTTAGCAATGTTTAATTTCCGTAGACAATCAGAGAGTTACATACCACCAATAAAGGGGTTAATTGTTCTTACGTATCTCCCTAATGCTTCAACAAATATCGATGTGGTTTTCTTTAGATGATAGTACATTAAAAGTTTTTCAATTTTATTTGCTACAATTTTTTAGGTAACCTTGCTATTCGAAATTCTCCAACTTAATACAATCAACGTTTAAAAACTTTCTGAAATATTAAACTTTAATCTGTTGGCTATTAAAAAAATAATATTTCAAACCAAACGTATTTTTTATTAGGAACATCAATAATTAAGTATCTATTTGCATCGTGTAGATAAGTTTTTGTAAGTTGCCATATAATGTATACTTTTCGAATTTTAATATGAATTAAAATATCTGTATAGATACATGAATCATAAATCATAATAGAGTAAACTCTTTTTTAATGGTAGGATCTCAGCTTGGGACTTCGACAAAACGATGACGAAACATATTTATCTAGTTTTTATAAATTTTAAACTTCTGCACTTATCTGCCTGTTGATAACAAAAAAAGGATAAAGAAAATAAACTAAAAAAAAAACTAGAATACAATCTGCCTTTTCATGTAAGACGTTCGTCAATCCAATTGTATTTTTATAATAAAATATGAATCATAGGATTTGATGAAACGTCATAAATATATTGGAAGATATATAGTTATAAAAATGGTTATGAACTCGGTAAAAAAAAATTATGTCTAAAACACATTGTCTTGTACCCAAAAATTTCAAATCGAGAAATCAGTGTTATTTCTTTGAATGGAAAACATCAAGGTAAACATGGAATAATCACCGCTACTAGGAAAATAATATAACTATATTTATAATTTATACCATACATAAATATATGCTTTTAGAATACGTTAAAAAAAAAATGTGAGCTGTAACCTTAAAATTTGAAAGTTGAACATTAAATTTCAATACTAAAATTTAACCATAACACCAGAATTATTCACATCATTTCTTACGAAAAGACAACGCTGACAATCAGTCTACATACACAAAAAAAAATATCTGTTAATTACCTGTTTCAAGCAAACCCTGTCATGTATATGCATCTTGCACATTATTGTCCAAAAATTATATCCGAAACGTCAAGAAACTTTACACAAATTTTCAAAACAAAATACACATATTCATTCCAACGAATCCACTGCTATCCAAACTAATACACATGGCACAATTATACACAAACAAAAACTAATTATAGGTTGGCGTATTCCCGCGCGCGATCTCCTGCCTTACAATTTATAGACTGGAACTCCGAACATCTCCACGGGCAAACCAGAAGCGACTGACAGCACGGCACGGCGCGAGGCTTACGCACGGACCACAATCTACGGGACGGAGTAGATTTCGTAGTACACCAAAATTTACCTGGAGGAGGTACGCACTGTGTTGTAATTTGTAATGCACTTACTAGTGCAAGCTGGGCCGGGGGCGTATCATTTTCGGTGTATTTCGTTGAGTTACGGGGTGGGCCCAGGCACGGCGCTAATGGGGGCAAGGGGACGTGCCCCCCATTCAATTTTTGGTTTCTCAAATAAAATTATTTCTTGAAAAATGTTATTTTAGGGTCCTTTAACTGAAAATTTCACACATATATTTTACAACCAATCAGATGCTTGCAGGGGAAATTTTTGGAAATTCTGGAATTTTTTTTCGTCCTGAGTACCCTAGATGTGATTACACTGGAAACTTTTCTGTCAAATTTTGACACAAGAACTAGGAAGTGACATTTCATTTTATTATGAATAAATATTTGTAATTATAATTTAACTAAAACAATATAATGTAATTTTTATAATTTCATGTTTAGTTCTTTCGAAATGAGACATTGATTAACTGACTATCTATAACCTAATCATTAAGTTTGTAATCAGTGGCGGATCTACAGGGATTCCGCGCATATTTACTGTACCCTTTTCTCCAACAAATGATGTTCCAGAACTACCTTCACGTGGAATAATATAACAGAGAATAAACTAATATCATTTTAAACCCCTTACAGTGATTAGCCATCTTTAACATCTATTTATTAAATGCAGACATAAGAACCAATAAATATTCTGTACTAGATGCTGTTTTAATATCTCTAAATAACAGCAGTTTTTCTTTATACTAGCCCCGTCGACGAAGATACTTACCCACAAAAAGTTGCAAACTGTGTAAACTTTTTTTTAATGAGTTCGTGAAAGTGTGTAGAATAATATCCTAAAAAGTTTACATTTCGCTCGGGTGCAGAACATAAAAGAAAGTGAAAAAAAAAATTTTTTCATCCATTTTTTAAAAATTTTGAAATTAAATCAAGCTAGAAAAAAATAAAAAATACAGATGAATAGATCACGTATTTATGAACAAAAAATGTCCTAACTAAATTTATCGTTAAAGCCACGGTTTTCCCGGAAAAAAATAGTCAAGTGTAACGTCATAACTCGGAGCGAGATATATGCGTGCACGCACTTGAATACGCATGACTGTAACACCGACGCACTGAATTACATGTCACTAAATCAGAATTTTTTCAATCTATGAGTGTTGGTTCATATAAAAGATAGAAATTGTAGCTTTCTGATGCTTTTTTGTTTCAAACAATACAAGAAAAACAGGGTTTCTTAGATGAACAAGCGTTGACTTGGGTAATAAATAGACAACTTGATCAGTGGCGTACTATTGGTATAATACGCCGGAGGCCGAAGCTCTTCCAGTTTAGTGGAAATGCACAGATTTTCCCAGGAAATGGTATCTATACACAAGAATGAAGGATCGAATACAGAACGTAGGAACGATAGATCACATCCTGTTAGGCACAGGAACGGGGGAACGAGTCAGGGGCGTTAAAGCGGGGGCATACAGAAGAAATGATAACACAAACACGAGAAGAGGCATACCACGGCAACAGTGGAGATAAACTGGAGGAAGAAGAGAAAGCAAAAAATAAATGAATCAAATTTATACAAGAACAACAAGCCACCATCCAAGGAATAACTGCTAGAAATCACGGCAGAGCAGGAAGGAATACTGCACCTGGAACAGGCATAATAAACAATGAATTAATGCACTATGGAGCCAAAAAAGGACAAAGATACATCCATCGGAACTGATCACCGGAGCAAGGCTGGAAATGTTGATATGGTTTTTCCCAAGGAAAGGGTATCTACACACAAGAAAAATGGACCGAATACTGAATCTAGCAACGAAAGATCAGATCATATCCTAGTAGGCAGAGGAGCGGGGAAGCGGGCCAAGAGCGTTAAAACGCGGGGGGGGGGTAGAGGTAACTGGGAAATAAAAGCTAGGAGAAAAATGAATTCCATTTCCAAATTCGTTTACTTTTTTGCATTTTTTTGTAAATATGATTAATCATATGATAAGAAATTGCGATTGTCACGATCTCATCCTTATAACTATGAAAATATCTTTGTTTTGAATATAAATTCTGGAATTTTTTCAATACATTATAACAAATGTATAAGGAATTTAATGGATATAGCTGAAAGTGGATAGGTGCATCTGTAATAAATACAATACAGTAAAGGCACGTAAAAATTCATGGGAGCGATTCAGCGGCTATGTATGGTGTCTGTGTATGCTTTCATAATTATATATTTTCCCCCCAGACTCACTATTTATCCTCTTAATCACTAAGAAAAATGTTAAAAATGTGTAATCAGAATGAGAAAAAAGCTTTATTTTACTTGTCAGAACTGCTAAGAATTTTTAGAGGTTTCGCAGTACATATAACCGTGCGCTTGGCCGAGCAGAGTTAATTCACTATTTTTTTTCCGGGAAAACCGTGGCTTAAGCGATAAATTTTATTAGGACATTTTTTATTCATAAACACGTGGTCTACCCACCTGTATTTTCTGTTTTTTTCTAGCCTGACTTAATTTAAAAATTTTGAAAAAATTGATAAAAAAAATTATTTTTCATTTTTTTTATGTTCTGCATCTGAGCGGAATGTAAACTTTTCAGGATATTATTCTATACACTTTCACGAACTCATTAAAAAAAAATTATTCAGTTTGCAACATTTTGTGGGTTTCACTATAAAATGATCTCTGTCGTTTGGGCTATACTATTAAGTAATCAATACAAGTGTTGATATAATATTTTATTATGATTCTATGATTCATTTTAATCACCTCCTTCCTATTTTTTAATATTTGAAGCGGTGAATACGATTCTACCACCTGAATAGAGTAGTTTGGTTGTTTTCGAGGTTGCTAAATAACTGAATATTTGTTCTCTATTAAAAAAACGTGTTCACTAAAACCATACAGATCTATTATTGTAATATTACATGCTGTAAATATTTTTCATATTCATATAAAGGCAGTGTTTCGTAATAAGGATATTCACGTCAAGACAAAGTGGATGTCTGTCCCTTTTATTAGTAGAAAATAATTTGGTGCATTACTAAGTGCCGTGGCATTTTTTTTAGTACTCGAGACTGAATAGAATTGCATCCCGAATAGGGTAGCGATGGTTTCCAGGGTCGTTAACTAAAGCGTTATTTTGTAATAATACTTGCTGCGAATATTATTTCATACCCTTATAAATCAGCTATTTTTAACATTGTCCTATTCCCACGTGCTTTATTCATTAACCGTAAATTTTTTCTCGATCTAGAAATTTAGCAAAAACAGCTGACTGTGAAGAAATTATCGATTATTATGCTACCCACACTCAAGAAAAATCGCTTACTTTTATGTAAGTAATATTAATTTTATGAATTTTTTTTTAAATGGAAATTGTTTTCTGTCTGCATCTCGCAATCGCATAAATATTTTCAGCAGTGCCAACAACAGTGTTTTAACCTTTTCTTACTAAGCGAAACTCATATTTCTGTGCCTCCTTCAAAATAAAAAAAATGTGCCCCTCGGTTTGAAATTCGACGCCGTCACTGAGTGGGCTGCGAAAATCACGCATGTTGGGTTATGAAATAAATTTAATACGAACAAGCAACAAGCTACAGGATCGATTTAAAGTGTCTTCAGGTGTAGGTGTTGGTGACACGTAGGTATTTACTGTTAAACAATGAACAAAATAAATCGAGGAGTTTACATGTTTAGATCCTTTGAGTTTTTCGTATTTTTTCAAGATTAAAAAAACTGCTTATATACAAAAATATTTTCTTTAGAATTATTACTTCAATGTGTACATATATGTACAACTTTCCATTACCATTTTCAAATTATAAATTGAAACTAAAATTATTTAATGTCTATAAAAAAACCGCTGCCCAAGGAATCACTACTTCCACATCCAGATTCTCTATCCAAGTCACTCACTACGAAAAAACTTTGTATGTGAAAATAATTGTTTATGGAACTTTAATAATATAATATTTGAAATCCTCTACCCCAAAAACCCATAAAACGATACCCCACATCGGTAGTGGGGTGGGGGTGGTGATAGGGGGGTGGTAGTGGGGGGCGGATGAAGTAAAAAAATATTTTGAGGTTTTTGGTTCCTGTACATACACTAAATCACAATTTTTTTTCATCCCCTTTAATAAGGAGGTGGGGGTGGTAATGGGGGTGGCTAATGCCAAAAATTTTTTTGAGACCTTAGCTTCTCTTGTATATACTAAATACCAATTTCATGGACTCTTAACTGCTTGATTTATCCATTTACCCCAAATTTACCTCAATTTACCCCCCAACCCTTCGACGGAACAAGATGAAAATATAATCTAGTTCTAGATCTCGTTAAAGTACATATGTGTACCAAATTTCAAGTCAATATCTTAAACTGTTCCAGAGTAAACGTGCGCACAAAAAAAAGTTACAGACAGACAGACAGACCGACAGACAGACCGACAGACAGAAATTTTTTTTTCGCTCAAACTTAAAATCTCGACGTTTCATGACATTTTAAGTCTATTTGGACAATAAAAATTTTTAAAAATTTTTTTGTCGTTACTATACTTCCACTGGACGTGGAAGTAAAATATGCACATATACTTATAGTCCAGGAGATTTTTATACGTCATTTCAACACGACTTCTTTGTTTTTAATGTTAGTTATCGTTCGAAAAACAACTTAAATAAGTGTCAAACTATAAATAGATTAGATTAGATTATCTAACTATAAATAGTTTATTTATGTAATATAAATGAAAAAAAAAGTGTCAGCTGCATAGGGTAGGGAGCGAAGGTTGTCAGCTGCCCTAGCCAATATATCTGTATGAAAAACACATGAAAATTCGTTATTTCAACAAAGTTGAAGTTCATTTATATGATAGTTAAATTAAAAAGTGTCAGCTGATAATACCATGGGACAAAACCTGTCAGCTAGGCCTTTTAATTTTAAGTATACCACAGCGTACAGGTGCTCACCGCGCGCGGTGTCTTTAATGCACCAGTTAACGTATGAGACTTGAAAGAAAATCATACTTGTATGAAATATTAGACATACATATTAGAGAATACTTAGGGCCAGTGGTATGAACTAAGTTGAGCCAAGTTCAGCTTGAACCATGATCAAAAGCCATAGTTACGATTATTGTAACAATCGTAACCTTGGCTTTTGATCTTGGTTTAAGCTGAACTTGGCTCAACTTAGTTCGTACAACTGACCCTTAGAGATTGCAATCATTGATTGAGAATAGTGAGGATTAAATAATGAGAATCAATATTAAAATCTTAATATTTTTATTATTTTGGCAGATTCAATACGAATAAAATAAATCAATTCTCATCTGAATCACTCTCACTGCTGTATTCTAAATTATCTTCCTTTTCGGAAGTGCTATCCGAATGATCTTCCAAACCTAGATTGTCTTCAGATTCTCGAGCGTCACCGTTCTCATCTTCGTTTTCACAAATATCTGCCGAAAATATTGAAAACCATTGAAGTGAATAAAAGAGAATTCATGTGGTAGTAAAAGATTATATGCATAGAATACCTGGAATTTCCTCGCTCTCATTTATGATATTTTCAATTTTCGGTGATTGATCGCCTTGAAACCACTTGAAAATATATAGTCCAGGAGGCAGTGAAATTTTTTCGTACTTATTTTCCCAGTCGGTGTATATGAATTAATCTGTTCTCTTAGTGACAAAAAACAAGAATTTTTGAATCTGGCTAAAATTTTTGGATGGATTCAAAAAATAAAAACACAATGCAAGTCCACTTATTTTCCCAGTCATAAACATTTTAGTTTATGAAAATAGCAGTCTGGCTTATCTCAGATAGCGGAAAGTGAGTCTGGCTGAAAATTTGCGGATTTCAAAATTTGACGAATTTTGCGGATCCGTAACCCTTATTTTGCCAGGCTTGAAATTTAGCACATAAATTGATACAATTCTAAACTGTAATTAAAAAATAAGTCTGGCTCATTTAAGAAATTGCCAAATGAGTCTGGCGGCATCTTCAAAATGGGAAAAATAGAAAATTTTTGCTCTTATTTTCCCGGATTTGAAAATTTGCCACATGATAGATTATACTATAATTTCATAGAAAATACACGTCTGGCTGACATTTACAATCACGAAGGCCTTGCCAGACTCACAAGCCAGGTAGTTAAACGAGGAGTGGAATAGCAGCACGTGCGTATTTAGGTAACGACGCTGGAATGTGAGTTACCTGAGCGCAGCTGCCTAGACCCCTGTCCCTTGTATACCTATCTCTGTCAGTTACTCGGATTTTGAGTTCGTTCTTACTACCATATGACAATATACACTATAGTGATGGGTCGAACCAGCTATTTTTGTTTAGCAGCTACTTCTGCTACTGCCACTTTCAATTAGCAGTTAAAAATAGCTGCTATTTTAATAGCAGCAATTTTTTAGCATTAGTTGTTGTTTTGGCTAAATGGCGCATATTAACAGTATTAGCACTATTAGCAGATAACAAATGATCAATTATAGTTATTTTTTTCATTAGCCGATGTAAAATAAAGACTTTTTTGTGGCTTTCATTAAAATTCGATTTCATCAATAAATTTTTTCAACCTGCCCCATCATAATTCTACACTCTATACAGTGTATTTGCTTTTTTGTATTCAATTATTTAATGCTGTCATAAAAAAGAACATGTACATATGACACTAATCACCTGTATAATTGAACGTGCCGAATTCAGCGCACCTGACGATCATTAGACGAGTCTGGCAAGGCTTTAGGGGTGTTCCACATTAGCCAGATTGTATTTTAAGCTGTTATTATAATATAGGCCATCATCTGATAAATTTTCATGACTGCGAAAATGAGGGAAATTTTTTTGATGAAAACTTTTCAGTTTTTCACCTGCCAGACATATTATCCATACTCACAGATTAGCCAGACTATTTTTTTTACTTAACTTCAGTATACCTCTTTCTACTAGAAATATTTTTATCACTGGGAAAAAAAGGGCAGTGTATTCGTATGTTCTGACGCATTTTCCGCCTCAACCCATCGGAAACCCCCCCCCCTAAATATATATGAATTTTGCTTAGAATTACTAACCGAACAATTCTATCCATGTTTGCTGACTGGGAAAATAAGTACCGAAAATCGTCACTGCCTCCTGGACTAATACTTCTCATCGTGTTCTGTTCTTCCCATCCATAATCAGTTGTCAAAGACAAACTTGGCGTATAAAGATGTGCATGACTCCACAATTGAGCAAAGTAAGAAGTTTGAAAAAATGCTGTTTCAATTCCGTCTTACATGGAGGAAACATAGATCCTGCGAAATTCCGGTCAATCTTCAAGACGTCATCTTTCTGATTGACATTATATGTCTTCATGAAAGTAGCTACGCGTACGAGATTAATATTCTTCATTCTTTTAGAACCGTACATATGACAAACAAATTCCTCCAGAATAGTAAAATTCTCTCCCAAGTTTTCAGGTGCGTGTTGAGAAATGGCAATGAAAGTTTGTATATACGACGAACATTTCCGTAATAATTCTAGTGGTTTCTTTTCCCTTTCCTATAAAAAGCTGGACTGAAGTCACAGCCAGTTAAGGCGTGAAAACATGGGAGTGCTAGACACAACTGCTCACCCAATTTCTCATATATTTTATTAACATCAACGTATCATTGATTGCTTCCAGTACCAGTGAGAATTCTTATACCGTGCGTGTAATTTCCCATTAGGCATGTACATTCACGTAGCGCGAGAGATTTGACAACACCGGCAGCCGTAAATTCGTCCGTCGATGGACCATCCCAGCTCTGTTATTTCATTTCAGCCAGCTGGCACACGCGATGTTGTAATTCTTGCTCCCCATGCCTAGCCCGCGACTACACACACGGTATGTAAATATCTTCGGAGGGCAGGCATGTTCCCGAGCATGATTTCATTATATCTGTGTCGGAGCATCGATAATAGTATATTATACTCGATATTATATTACTAGGAGTAGAACGCACTCTTTTTTTGTGTTGAGCCCAGGATTTGCGGCTGAGGCGAAGCCGAAGCCGCAAACTTTGCGAAACACAAAAAAGGCGTTCTACTCCGTGTAATATATACTATTTTTTCTTCAAGCGTATTAAAATGCAAAAATTCATTTATTTATCATAAATGTACCAATATTCAAACTACAGTCTTACATGTTGACACAATATGACAAGTGGCTAGTGGATGGCGCGCCACCGGTGGCTTTCGGTATTAATAATAATAATAATAATAATAATAATAATAATAATAAATTTATTCATTCCTTTGGCAAATAATACATTGGATAGAATACGTCAAAAAATACAAATTAAAAGGTACATAATAAATATAGAAAACTAAATAATAGTATACATATATCATACATATACTAGTACAAACAACACAAAAACATAAATGTAAATATACATATATATACACGCATATATAGACACACATACACTTACAATATCATATATACACAAATACATACGGATAGTATAATGTGCGGAAGTAAACAAAGTGCGAGTTGAGGATGAAGTCAAAAAGAATTGTATTCCTGCAAAGTATAGAAGCAATTTGAAATCAGAAATCGTTTTAGCTCTGCTTTAAATTTATTGATGTTATTTATATTTTTAATATTCGGTGGTAGTTTATTGTAACAATAGCTGCCTGCACAAATAGGTGATTTTCTGTAAGTTGTTAGATTATATTTATTTATATAGATATCATCATTATTTCGTGTGGCGTATTGATGTTTAGATATTGGTAATTTGTGTTTGTTTATGTGAATGTAAGTTAATAGTTTGTAAAGATAAATACACACTAAAGTAAGAATGTTCTCATTTTTAAATGTTGTTCTACAAGATTCTCGGAAGTCGATGTTAAATATAATTCTTAATATTCTCTTTTGTAGTATGAATATTCTCTGAACATCCACACTCTGACCCCACACTATTATGTTATATGATAATTTTGAGTAAATTAGTGCATAGTATACCGAAAGTAGAGATTTTTGGTCTAAATTATTTTTTAAATTAGAAATAGCAAAACAGGATTGTACCAACTTAGAGGATAAGTGGTCGATATGTCTGGACCAACTAATGTTCTCGTCAAGTAGTATTCCGAGGAATTTTGTTTCTGTCTGTAAAATTACTGGATGATTATTAAAACTTAAATTAAAATTAAAATTTACATTTCTTTGCTTTGTTTTAAAGTTAATACAAACTGTTTTGTCATAGTTTATAATCAGGCGATTTTTAAAACACCAATTGTCAAACATTAGTAAGATATCATTGACTTTATCTCTCAATTCTGTTAAGCCTTTTGCGGATACTATAAATGATGTATCATCCGCGTACATGTAAACTCTTACAGTCTCAAAATGCTGTGGTAGGTCATTGACAAATAACAAGAATAACAGAGGGCCCAGTATACTGCCTTGTGGAGTTCCAATATTCACATTATGTTTTTCTGATGATTCCTTTTCGATTTTCACAAGAAGTTTTCTATTTGTTAAATAAGAAACTATCCAGTCATTTAGGACGCCACGTATGCCTAGATTAAAGAGTTTCTTACTAATGAAGGGTATATCCAGGGTATCAAAAGCATTAGAGAGATCAAAAAACACCCCCATTACATAGTTTTTTGCGTCAATCTCGTTGCAAATATTTTGTACTAATTCAGTTGCAGCTGTTTCGGTAGAGAATTTATTTCTGAAACCATGCTGTGATGAAGTTAATAGATTTTTATTATTAAGAAATTGTGTGAGTCTAACTGCCACAATTTTTTCTATGATTTTGGCAAATACACTGAGTAGGGAAATAGGCCTATAATTTTTTACATCACTTTTATCTCCTTTCTTGAATACCGGAATTATGAGGGCTGTTTTTAGCTTTTCTGGAAATTTACCTAATATAATTGATTTGTTTATTATATTAGCAAAGCAATTTGAAAATTCAAGCCTACACTCCTTTATTAACTTTATAGGTACCTCATCCTCCCCAGTGGATTTTTTGTTAGGAAGCCCTATGATTATGTCACTTATTTCCTCTGGTGTGACCGGATGAAAAAACATGGTATCATTATTTATATTTGAGTGCGTACATTCGTCACACCTTACATTAAAATGTTTAGACAGTTTTTTTTCTATTGAAGAAGCATAATGATCTGCAAAAATATTGGACAATTTACGAGGATCTGTTATAATAACATTTTCATAATTTAGAGAGATTAACATCATGTTACTAGTAAAACAATACCCACTGCGGTGGCGCTTTCGGAACTAACATTATGTTACTAGTAAAACAATGTCCACTACGGTGGCGTTCGGTACTAACATTTTGTTACTAGTAAAACAATGTCCTACTTCTACTTCTGTTTTTGGTGACATAATTTAAACATTTTAATACGCTTGAAGAAAAATGTATTATTTATAAATACTTTTTTACTATTTGTGCATAATATGATTATCTAATATTTCATACAAAGATGATTTTCTTTCAAGTTTCATATGAGAAAAACGATATCAGCAGGCGTGGAACAGAGTATTTCATTTGTTTGTGTTGAGAGCGCCTGGACGCTGCGGTACACTTAAAAGGCCTAGCTGACAGGTTTTGTCCCATGGTATTGTTAGCTGACACTTTTTAATTGTTTTTTTTATATAATATAAATAAATTTCAGCTTTGCTGAAATAACGAATTTTCATGTGTTTTTCACACATATGGACTAGGGCAGCTGACAATCTACGCTCCTTACCCTATGCAGCTGACACATTTTTTTTTTCATTTATGTTACATACATAAACTATTTATAGTTTAGTAGCCTTGTTGGATTGACGCAAGAAACGAAATTATTTTACCGGATGCGCAGCCTCCCACGCCCTTCATCTCCGCGATTGAAGTAGCTGACACCCGATTCTTCGATAAGCAATGAAAAGACAATCTCTACTGAAAAAATGAGCTTTGTTGAAATGATGTAATTTAACTTGACGCTATCTCCCGGACTATTAGTTATTACTAGTCCTAGAATGGCAATTTAACGTAAATACGAATTATGAAATAACCCCATTACAAAACAATGATGTATGTCCTGCTGGAATCAGAAACGTAGGAAACAGAAGATACTGTACTCTTAAAAGTTTCGGAAATGAAACCACTAAGAATGATATAAAAATACAATTTTTTCTTGCAAAATCAAGCCAATACGAGGATAGGTATTAAGACAGCTTATTTATTGTCGCCAAAATTGTCAAATGGCTATACAGAAGTGAGAACAAAACACTATATTCCGATATAAATCATTCTTTATTCCGTTAAAACCAAAGTTATTTTAATTAATTGAAAGCTGCCTACGTCAAACTAGAATTTATGACACCCTTTTACGAGGGCACCATTTTTAAATTTAAAAATTGATTTATATTAACATGTATCTTAGGATTGAATTATGCATATATTGGTATAACCACTACCGATAAGTCCAGTGATGGAGGTTATCTTGTTCTTCTTGTCATATTTTACGACTCGCTCCGGCGACAAGGGAAATCTATAAATATACCTATTTAAAGAAATTTATGACAGCATAAATCAATTCTTATGAAACTTGTAGCCCAACCGAATATAGTTTTTTTGTTACATGTAAGTGGTTTTTTGGGTTTTAGAGATTAGTGTTGTTATTTATTTTGAATTAGTCGCATATCGGTAACTCAACTCGACTAGTAATCTTAAAATTAGTGGAGCTGGTTTTAGTCTAGCCACCAGCAACACAGATTACAAAAATGTAACCTAAAATTTTTAATATTCAAACTTCAAATTTTCCCAAGTCCAAAAATTTTGTAAATACAAGGAATAAGTAAAATATTCATCAGACTAAATTTAATAAACGGAAACAACTAGATATGACAGATTTTTTTATAATAAATACGATAAAAAGTCTCTGTCTCTGTCCCTAAGAAGATTAAAAAAAACATAGCGTTATAATCTATATATTCATATCGTTTCAAAGTTATTACATAAAATCTTTACTGAAAATATTCACAATAATATTAATATCGAAAAGCACACTAACTAAACTTTACCTAATTTAATTTTGAGTTGGTGCTTTATGACGTCCGTATATTTGCAGTGATGACGTGCCACGCCTAATATACTGGAACTAGTATATGCAAATAGTTTTTTAGATTGTTGCACAATTAAATGATTTTTAAGATTTCTGTTTTTCCAATTCGTGTTTATTAATCTCTATATTTAAAATACCACAACATCGCGATAAATGATTTCAATTTAAAACTTTTGGCATATCTTTTTTGGTACCTAAACATAAAAATTTAAAAAACGTACAAAATTTAAAAAACTAAAACCATATATATTATATGAAATTACGAAATACTTTCCTTCGACTGCTCCCAAACTTACATCGGACTAACCAACAGACGCATTAGCAACAGAATATACGAGCATCGCCTTGCAATCAAGGAGCTGATCCTGTTACAGAATTTAGCAAAATCAATCAAAAATGATAAAACAAGCTAAAAACATAGGTACTCTTCGCCAATTTACTGAGCTTTTTATATAATTGTTACACATTTTATAGGATACTCTCCGCAGTATTCTTGTAAATAATGTTAGTTTTTGGACAGCTTCGAGAATCATATTTCAACGCATTAGATGCTAAAATTATATTTTTTGCAAGGAGCCTATTGAAACTACGTTGTCCTTATTGGGTGATATGCCGTTAATATGTTTTTAAAAACATCGTATAACTCGCATATTGCCTTAAACAGCATTTCAGTGTTTATCTAGTACAACACAGTACCTACATCATAAACTTTTAATTGTGACGTGACCATTATCTGGATTTTTAAAATTGTAAACTAAACGTGAAAAGAAAAATTAAAGTCAAAGAGTATAGTTGAGTGTGTTATCTCGGGCTGTAAATAATGCCAACGTTAATGGGCTAATTTAGACGTACGTTACGTTTTAATAGACTGTGAAAAGGTACTAAATTCGTTTATGTTATTAGTACAGTGCCGGCTCTAGGGACAGGCGGTACAAGTAGCCGCCTGTGACGCAAAATTTAGAGGGGGGCACAGTGGGCCACATAATTAATTCAGTATGCCAAAAATGAAAAAGTAAAATGAGCCAATCTCGATTTTGTAGCTATTTCTCTATTCTAGGATAAATTATCTACCAGTTCCGCGAAAGAGTCAAGTAAAGAATCAACTAGTGAGAGTTGCCATCCTTTTGTGCGATAAGGTGCGATTGTGAGATAAGGTTTATTTTGAATGTAAAAAAAAGCTTAAGAGAAAGGTAAAGAAATCACTTTCTGGCCGAGTCTATTGAATACTACATACGCATAATATAACATGCTTATCACTGAAATCCAGCACTTAGTTATTTAAATGTAAACTTGCCTTGCCCATAACAATGAATTCATTTGAGTTTACCTTTCTTGTACAAACTTCTTGCACAAATCCAGCCTCATAATATTTATATGGTTGTAAAGATTTGTATGCCTTTAACTACTGGCCTGTGTAGAAGCTGCGAGTCAACACTAAGTAAATTACCATATCAATGACGGATACACAAGGTAAAATAGACAAATCTGCAGAAAGGTCTCCAGTCCATGGGTCAATATTGTCTTATTGTCTATTATTTTGATTTTCTCATCATAGCGACACTTTACATCACCCATGAGGGTTGAATAATATTCACTACATGACATTATTACTAAAACACACAGTTTCTCAAGAAAAACTAGAAAAAAATATATAAAACCACGCAAACTGTGTTTGGTTGTCCCTCAAGCAAAATAGCCGACTTGTCAAAACCACGTGACCTAAAATGGTCTTATAGACCATTTTGTAGGTTAGGAATCTAACCTAAAATTAGCAGTCTATTTTTATTAATCGACAATATTGAAAAATCATTTGCGTGAATTATTCAACATTTGCTTGGAGCAGTATGGCTCCAAGCTAAAAATGCGTATACAAATATTAAAAATGAGAATGAACTTAAAATTTGAGGTTATGTGCATGCCTTAAAAAATACCGCAGTAAGCTGAGCTTTTACGTTTTATAAAATTTAATGTATCACAAATAGTCGAGTCAACGAAGCCTAAAAATCGTCAAAACTTCTTAATTCTCAGCAACAGATCCGATTTTGATCATTTTTTTTTAATGTGTGTTTCTTAATACTATTCAAAATCAGAAACATCCTAAGTGGTGCAAATAATTATTTATATTTTTTAAACAATAATAACAATATTTACAGGTAAAAATATTTTTAAATTTTTTTTCGTGATATTTATAAAACATTGAGTTATTTTTATTGAAAATTTAAGTTCAAAAATGTTCCTCACAGTCGGGGCTGATAATTATTTATATTGTTTAAGAAGTGAAAACCTTCATTGAGTCGACTAAAGATGCACTTTTCAGAGTGACAGAAGCAGTTTTAAAACAAACTTAAAGAAACTTTTTATGCGGGAGGTTCCAATCAAAATGGGACACACTGTATATACATAAATACATACAGGCACGTAAAACTTCCTACTTTGCGTAAAATATATCCAAATCCAAAATCTAGCTGCACCACGCACCATAATTACTTCCACATCCAGTGGAAGTATAGTAATGACAAAACATTTTTAAAAACTTTTATTGTTCAAATAGGCTTAAAATGTCATGAAACGTCGAAATTTTAAGTTTGAGCGAAAAAAAATTTCTGTCGGTCTGTCTGTAACTTTTTTTGTGCGCACGTTTACTCTGGAACCGTTTAAGATATTGACTTGAAATTTGGTACGCGTATGTACTTTAACGAGATCTGGAACTAGATTATATTTTCATGTTGTTCCGACGAAGGGTTGGGGGGTAAATTTGGGGTAAATTGGTAAATGAAGCAGGTAAGAATCGATAAAATTGGTATTTAGTATATACAAAAAAAAATTTGGCATTAGCCACCTCCATTACCCCTTATTAAAGGGGAAAAAAAATTGTGATTTAGTGTATGTACAAGAACCAGAAACCTCAAAATATTTTTTTACTTCATCCACTCCCACTACCACCCCCCTATCACCACCCCCACCCCACTACCGATGTGGGGTATCGTTTTATGGGTTTTTGGGGTAGAGGATTTCAAATATTATATTATTAAAGTTCCATAAACAATTATTTCCACATACAAAGTTTTTTCGTTGCGAGTGACCTGGATAGAGAATCTGGATGTGGAAGTAGTGATTCCTTGGGCAGCGGTTTTTTTATCTTCATCGTCCATGTCATTGCAATATTATTTATTCTGCTATTCAAATAAATTGTTGATAATTTACAAACGATGTCATACAAGATAACATTTCTGTTATTTGGACAGTATATGTCCCAATTAGTAGACGAAGAAAAGACAAACAAATTCAGAGATAGGCCTTCAACAAACACTAGTACGTGACGACCTTTCACACTATTTTATATAAACGTGTATTTGTTGATTATTTTATTGATAACACCTACAACGGAGTGATTATGCTGTAATCGCTCAGAACTAGACTGTCTGACGTCAGTGGAAATATTAATAGTACATAACATAATATTGTAATATTCTACGTATGCCGCTTTAATTCTTTGTAAGTGTAAATCGTGTGGGATTTATATAATTATTCTGAAACAGTAAATATTTAATTGAAGCATCTGGAACTTTGATGATGTGTTATTTAGTATATAAAAATAATATAATCGTCTGATCATTACACTTTGAAGATGAGGTTTCTCGAAAAAAAAATCATAAAACAAGATGATTTGTAGATATATTCTCTCTAGCCTACTTCACAATTTTTATTTCGCTTTCCGAAGGGAAGTATTGTATTAGTCTAGGAGATAGCTACATAGATGGCGCCTTGGAATGTTGGCATTGCTGTTATGTTTTAGCAAATATTTTTCTGAGTATTTTATCTTATGTGTCTAATTTTCTTTGTCAATGCTCATTGCTGGAAAATCATATGCCAACATTTTCTGCTTGCTCGTTTGGACTTTTGGCCAAAAACGGGTCAAGACTGGTGCTTTTCAAAATAAAATGTTGGCACCTTCTCAAACTTATAGTTCTTGCACCAAAGAATAGTCTCAGTGAGCGCCAACATTTTTTCTTAATGTAACCCCCCCAAACCAGACTACTTACGTAGATTACGAAAATTAATTTTATTCAATTTCGTCTGTTTGACGGTCAGGTATCTGTCTGTCTGTTGGCGCCATATCTACAGAACTATTTGGCGGGCGGAGAAGAATAATATCTGGTAGGTAGTCGGTCCTATTGCCAATGAAGAAATGGGATATACTTCAAGTGAAAAATATACAGAGTGGGCACTCTTAAAAAAAAAGGTAATTAAGGAAAAAAATGTGACGGAAGATAATAATAATATTTGGCATATAGTTAACACAAATATCAAGGAAGAAACCTGGCATACTTTTAGTGAAAATCATATACACCTTTGAGGACTGTTTTTTCAGTCCTCTTGAAAACAAGAATTAACGAAAAAAACGTGATGTAGGACAATGATACGTCTCATGTAGTTAATATAGCACAGTGTCTAGAGGTTTTAACTACGGAATAATGTCATATTGAACGGATTTCGTTCATTTTTGGCACTATAATAGTAAATGCTTCACAGAAAAGTTTCTATATTGTGCGGGGGCTTGCTAATTTATAGGGTGCCACCCCCCTTCTCAGGGGGTGGCACTTAAAAAATATATATATTTATTGGAGCTGAAATAGAATCAAATTTTAAGAAAAAAAGGTTCTATGCAATTTTTCACATAAACTAATAGTTTTTAAGTTATAACAACTTTCAAATTGCGACTTTAGCTTAAAAAAAGGTATTTCCAAACGGCTTTCGTCAAGTATCTCGAAAAGTATTACTTTATGGAGAAAATGTTAAAGACCAATTACAGAAAGTACAAACTGGGAATTAATTATATTTTTTGTTTATTGAATTTCGGAGATATTTAAGTTTATATTTGGTATTCAAGTGTTTCGAAATTACCTTTAAAGTTCAAAATGCATTTTTTTCTAAAGCAAATGCTTTACATGAGCAAAAAAATTTGAGCATCTAGGTAATGCTACATCTTATCGAAAAATTATATTTTTGATACATTTTTTAAATTACTGGCTAATTAGAGGTACAAACTGGCGAGCTTTTTATATATAAAAAATATAAATACGCACATTTTTCCATCATAACTTCTTTATTTCTCATGCTATAGGAACGAGTAAAAAATAATTTGAAAGCGCAATTAATTGTTTTTAATTTCATTTCTTAGCATGCGAGAAGTAGGTGTCACAATTTCGGAGATATTTAACATTTAAACTGCATTTTTCGTCTTATAAACGTTCGGACGTCATTTGTAAACTATCATATCTCCGAAACTATTTAATCTATGTAAATAAATAAACAAGCAAAATTCATTATCAGTTTATGAGCTTTATTTTTGGTCACAGTTTCTGAGATATTTAACTCTCACTCTAAATAATTATATTATGAACACTTGGATGCCAAATGTAAACTTAAATATCTCCGAAATTATTAATCCTACATCATTTTTCAATAAAACTAATATTTATTGAGATATTTGGAAGAGGAAAAAAAAATTACGTTTTATCGAAAATACCTTTATAGTTTAAACTATATTTTTTTCTAAAGCAAGTGCTGTATACAAACCAAAAAATTTGAGCATCTACGTCATGCTATATATTAATGAGAAACAGTGTTTGAAATTCCTTTTTTTTAATTACTGGCTAATTACAGTAACAAAATGGCGACGTTGTTAATAAAAAAATGTTTAGACGCACATTGCTTCGGTCATAACTTCTTTGTTTTTTTATGTTTCAGAAACAAATAAAAAAAACAGTTGAAAGCTTAATTAATAACCTATTATTATACCTATTAGCATCTTTGACGTAGGTGTCACAGTTTCTGAGATATTTAACTCTCACTCTAAATAATTATCTTATGAACACTTGGATGCCAAATGTAAACTTAAATATCCCCGAAATTATTAATCCTACATCAATAAACAAAAAATATAATCAATTCCCAGTTCGTACTTTCTGTAATTGGTCCGTAACATTTTTTCGATAAAGCAATACTTTTCGTTTGGAAATACTTTTTTTTTTAAGCTAAAATCGCAATTTTGAAGTCTATCGATTTGTGAAAAATTGCATAGAACCTTTTCTTCTTAAAATTTGATTCTACTTCAGCTCCAATAAATATATATTTTTTTAAGTGCCACCCCCTGAGAGGGAGTGGGACTTAAAATTAGCACGATATAGAAACTTTTCTGTGAAGCATTTACTATCATACTGCCAAAAATGAACGAAATCCGTTCAATATGACATTATTCCGAAGTTTTGCATATTTTTTACCTCTAGGTACTGTACTATATAGGTAGGTACTAATTACATCTGTATCCCAAGCCTCTGTCCTGGGGCCTCCACTCTTTGTTATTTACATCAACGATATATTCACATATTTTTTCATGACCATTGTATCATTTCAGCCTGAAATACTGTGGCGTGTATTCCTAGACCTACCGAGATATTTGTCTTGTCCCCTAAATCCCAACTCCGACTCTCTGTTCTGTCTTGGAGTCGTCCGTATACCAGACTACGGGTGCCAATACTGGAGGACTGTTTTTCCAGTCCTCTTTGTGTGGTATTTTGATTTGAAAAATTTTGTTGAAGTTATACTTTGGGAGCAGTGTCCTTAGGCATTCCCAGAATGGGATATGCATTCAGCTCTGAGTACAACTTTTGGTGCTCTGTTCCGTGTTGTTGACTTATGGGCGTTGTGTCTTGCATTAGCCTATGCACTGCTGAACGAGCCTTGGATAAATATGCGTAGCGGTGGCAGGTGTAAGAGGACCTTCAATGCAGCCGTGGCAGCAGCTTGCATGGCCCTCGTGGCGCACAGGCAAGCAAGCCTTTGTACGCCACTTAATAGCCTTATTGCTTCAAGCTGCAGTGTCTTGGTCCACCATACCACCGATCCGTAAGTTTTCATGGGCCGTAAAGACCCTGGTGTATAACCATAGAGTCATCTGGAGGTTTAATTCTCAGTTTTTTTTCACATATCTGTCTATGACTCGTAGGTATTTAACCTCGCTGGCTAATGGAATTTCCTCTCCATTGAGTCTTAGAAGGTTTTGGGCCTCCCAAGGCTTTTTGTCGTGTAAACATGAAGACTGTAGTTTTGTGAGAATTTATGGAGAGTCCCTCCTCACTGAACCACATGTCGACAATATTTAGGACTCTGCGAACGCTCTGATATCGTGTTCCCAAATCGCCCCTTGACTACTATCGCTAGATCGTCAGCAAATCCTAGGCAGTAAAAGCCTTCTGCGGACATTTTCCTCAGAAGGTTTTTGCCCTGCTCGATCGATGACCTTTCAAATTATGGCAGTGACAAACTGTTGTGGGTAGCGATTGGTATCACAGCATAAGAAAGATTTGCTATGTTGCTATGTTGGTATTGTGTCATTATTTTCATTATGGCGCCGCCACCAGAAATAGACGTGAATGACATCATGGAGGCATTATACATGTATGCATGCTGTCCATGGTTCATTTAAAATGAAGTATCTGAAGACGCCGCAGCAGCCGTACAGGTTTAATAATAATATAAATGAATTACGTTGGAATATAGTTATGTTATTTTCCGTAATATTTATGTCACCAGTTTTATCTGTTTACCTACCTAACTTTTATTTACTGTAGTAGAGTTTATGTTGTCGTAGTTTCTGCCTTATACGGGACAAATGGCACTTTCACTGAGCAGCATCTGAGTAAATAGTACTTTTTGTTGCCTAATTTAAATAAACAGTACTCATTTCAGTAATACAGGTAGGTTTGGAGTAACCGTATATCGGTAATTGTGTTATTAGCCACGTCCGGTATTTGCAACGAAAATTATTTCCGTCTTTGTGCTTATTTACGACCCAACGCTGTTGGATGTGTACTTGCTGGGTTTTATGCGGTTATCAAGTTGCTATAAAAGAACTGGTTAGTCGGCGCATCGTCTCTTTATTAGAGGGCTAATTAGCGGAGTTTTATTATACAGGGTGTGTGAAGATGTAATAGAAATGTGAAAGAGGAATAACTAACAGTTCATTGTCTCAGATTGCTTAAATTCTAGAAAGTTGTACACGCCTAAGAAACTCTCTGTATACTGCATAGTATTAAAAAATGAAAAAAATTGTTGAAGAAACAAGTTATTCAAAAATTAAACGTAGCTGATCCAAACAAATTTTTCAAAAATGAATAAAACTTTAATTCCAGGAAACAACCAAAACCAGATAAGTCCACCTTAAGGCACAGTCAATCTATCATTTGACCCACGAATAATTCCTACAAGGAATTTTTTGTTTATATAACGTAGGGGTGATCGCCACAATAATTAACCAATGTTTTCCACAAAATTATCGTGTCCGCTACAACCGCCATGTTGAAAATATGACGGTCAAAATTATTTCCTAATTCGGTCTCATTAAACCACACTGTAACACGTAGTTTTTACACCATTCTTTGCACTGCTTCGTTCGCGAGGGCGATTTCCTCGAAGCCTGCTAATCCTAGAAAAAAAGTTTCAACTTGAAACGGTCCCTCCATCCTTCATCTTTATTTCTTTTCCATGTACTTGGTAGCTATTTCGAAAAATAAAAAAGTTTCCTGAGGGCTATATTTGCCCCTGCATATTCGCTGATTTTAGAAAAGCTTCATATCTTCCACGGTTATTAATATTTGACCTTCATACTAACATATCTTGTTAAGTATATATGAGGCGCACAGTGTGTCGAAATTGCAAAAACGTGGACAAAAGCATAAAAATCGATTTTCGAGAAATTTAAAAAATGTTTAAATATATACAAAAATAGTCAATATATATAAATCACTACACATAGTATCCCTATTGTAAGGTTATAGAAAAATATCAACCGGGTTTGTCCGGATTTTGAAGAAAATATTAATTTCATCAAGATACGTTTAACATAAGGTGAGCAAAAATTGAAAACAAGCGCCTTTTCTTGGTCACAAGTGATAATTTCATTTCATTAAATTTAATTTTGTGATAAAAAATTCAAATTTCGTCAGAATTACATTAAAAACCGCTGCCCAAGGAATCAATCACTACTTCCACATCCAGATTTTCTATCCAAGTCACTCACAACGAAAAAATTTTGTATGTGGAAATAATTGTTTATGGAACTTTAATAATATATTACTTGAAATCCTCTACCCCAAAAACCCATAAAACGATACCCCATAACGGTAGTGGTGATAGGGGGTGGTAGTAGGGGTGGATAAAGTAAAAAAATATTTTGAGGTTTCTGGTTCTTGTACACACACTAAATCACAATTTTTTTTCATCCCCTTTAATAATGGGGTGGGGGTGGTAATGGGGGTGGCTAATGCCAAAGTTTTCTTTGAGATCTTAGCTTCTCTTGTATATATTAAATGACAATTTTATGAACTCTTACCTGCTTGATTTACCTATTTGCCCCAATTTACCCCCCAACCCTTCGACGGAACAAGATGAAAATATAATCTAGTTCTGGATCTCGTTAAAGTACATATGTGTACCAAATTTCAAGTCAATATCTCAAACGGTTCCAGAGTAAACGGGCGCACAAAAAAAAGTTAAGACCGTCAGACAGAAAATTTTTTTTCGCTCAAACTTAAAATCTCGACATTTCATGACATTCTAAGCCTATTTGAACAATAAAAATTTTTAAAAATTTTTTGTCGTTACTATACTTCCACTGAGGAAGAAAATTAGTAGTTAAGGATTAGCTGATAAGTAATCAGATGCCAAAAGTTAAGAATTCAAAGTGGCTGCAATATTTTTGCAAATTTACGTGAAATTTGATTCGTAATAATTTCACTGTTCTCTGGAAACCGAGCCTAATCTTACGGTTTAAAAAGTCACAGCGACGGATATTTTACTGTTTGGAAGCTCAATAAAGAGATTAAGTACTAAAAAGAAAACGGATGAAAAAAAATTAACCACCTTTAAAAAAGGTCAGTAAAAATTATAAAATAAAAATTTCACCGGTGTCCAGTTAATTGAACCTTATTATCTAATCGATATTGAGGTCGGTGTAAAAAGAACACTCAAAGAAAATGATAGGTAAATTTAACCAAAAAGAGCATATGAAATCGCGCCTATCTAGTTTCATAGTTAAATCAATCAGAAAAGAATAGTCATACAACTTTATTTGTTTTCGTAAACAAATAGTAGTTTAATAATCATCTTCTTGTAACAAATTAAATAGTACAATGACATTTTCTTATGTTCACTAACCATTTTCAATTTGGTCTACAATTAAATAGTACAACGACTTTGTTTTTTGTTCACCAACTAATTTTTAGGTTGATCTACACTTTATTGTATGATGAAGTTTTTTTTGGTTAGCCAAAATCTCAGTATTGAGACATCAGACCACCCAAACCAAAGATTAGAGATCGTTTATAAGATCCATCCAAATATATCGATGATCCCTGAGAGAATTTGAACATTGCAATCATGTTATTAATTTTCTATAAATTCATAAGAGTATAAGATAATGCATGGTTGATTATTGGCAGTGATTTGTATGTGGCGTCATCTGGGAATAATTTCTGTAATAGACTACGTGGTAAGCAAGCAAATTTTATGGTAATTCTTTTAGAACTTCTAGAAGACGACAATAATATTGGTTTGTCTACCAAGTACAATAATACAGCGAACTAATACTGGGTTAGAATTACAATTCGATAATAGTTAAAAATAAAATATACTATTATCTAGTTTAATTTGACAGAATTCAACAAAATAATAGTCAGACGAACAAAATAATAGTCTTATTCATCTATTTTTTAAGTTAATGTTTGTTTTGTTGTACGACAACTTTTTATTAATTAAAATAACAATCACCTTTTGTTTAAAAATACCATCAATATAGTTTGGTTTAACAAAATTAACGATATTGTTAGTTAACCATTTTTTTTTGTTGAATTTACCCATACTATTTCTTTGAGTGAACAAATAACGAATTCTAACGTGTTCTTAACCGACTTCAATATCGTTATTAGGTAATAAGGCTTATACCGAACTTTTTTGAACTTTTTTTATATTCTACCCGTACAGATACATATACATATATAAAATATTCATACAGAGAAGACAACTTCATTAAGTACTTAGTTATTTATACGTATAAAATTTAGTACTAGGATTTCAACTACTTTTCATGTTACCAACAAATTCAAACTAGTGAAATTAAATAAATACCTTATCGTTATCAAGTGCACTACCAAATCAAATATTTTATCCTTATGGAGTGTGTGATGAAAGATACTTGACGATATAAGTGGGTATTTGTTTATTCTAGCACATTTCTTATAGGGGATAAGGGAAAAACAAACATTAAATATTATCGATATTTATATATCCATAGGTGTGATTTTAGAGTATATTGCTTATATTAAATATATGTGCTATGGAATAAATCTCCAGATCTACTCGCATTCCTAATAATTTTTATTTTAATAAAAAACAAGCAATGAGAAAAACAAGGAACAAATGTAGGACTTAAAATTGATTAAAGTTCTAATAACTTTTATGCTAGACGGACGATTTTTTCAGGATTTTAACAGAGTGTTAATAAGAAACTACTTACTGTTATGTTAGTTTTTGAAACATATTTCTGAAAAATTGTGGTATTAAGAGCGAAAATTAACTTAAGCCGAGTTCTACTTTGTCAAATAAGGCATCTTTGCTTATAAAAGTCAAACTTTCCGAATCGATTACTCCGAAACTAAACGGACGATTTTACTTTTATTGAAAATTCAAGTGTAAAATCACTTTATTTATTAGTATACCAAATTATATTTAAAACTGTAAAAGTTCATTTTAGTATACAAGTACCTTAATTTTATTTTTAAATTTTTAGTTAAGTCTTAATTAGTTCTATATTCATTGCGTCGTCCTTATTTAAAAATACCAGATCCTCCGCCATTTCTTAGAATGCAACATCTGAGTGAATACACTGTCCGATCAAATTATAGTTTAAAAAACTGAAAAATACACTTTTTGGTACCATATTATTGTATTGTCAGCAGAACTACACATGTATGCAAAAATTCAGCCCAATTGGAACGTCGTTAAGTGGTTTAAAATTGACTTGTAAGATTTGACCTAACATACTGTGAAGTTTAATAAGTTTAATAAAACTTCTGAAAATAAAAATTATTAATTCAGCTTAAACTATCTTATTCTACTACCAGGTCGGTGATATTTGACGAAATGATTTTAATAATTTTGGGTTCATATCAAGCATTATAGTCTAATAGTCCATTACCACATAAAAGGAACTTACTTTAAGTGTAATTTTGCAGAAACTGACCTTAGTATCTTTATGCTTAATCTGTTTTTCAGAGTGTTGTTATACGAGTAGACAATAATTACTCATTATTTTCTCATATTCACAAACGTACACAAGCGCTCACCTTGCAAATTCAAAATAGACCTGAATGAGCGGATACCTACAAAAAGATCCACCTGTAGTGAAGTCATTTTTCAGACGTATCGTTTTGCCTAGCCAAAAATAACTTTGTCATAATTTTTTTTTATTACGTACACCTTCTACTTACGTCTATTATCCTACGTGTCCTACGTCATCTACTGTTCCCACGCCCGCAGATAAACATATCACAAAAAGTTGTCTCATCTTTCTAGCAGTTTCTTCAATCAATCTATTTATACCCTCTGCATTTACTTGCAAGTGCCTACAGAAATTTCTTGTTTGTTTGTTTTTGAGATTATTTAGTAAAAGCTTTCAAAACATTAAAGAAATTTATTTTTATAACTGCAATCGTTTCTATTTCGGAGCCAGTCAACGACACTATTAAGTTATTTTGGAGGATTCTTTGGCTCCCCCAAGCCAGGATATTCCCTTGATTTAGGAGCGCGTTAACATAGCAGGAGTTCGAATGCTTGGAATTGCTGCAGGAAATTCTTTCGCAGATGAAAAGTTACTACACAAAGGCGTAACAAACAAATAGGGCGTGGACTCTTAAACACTTTAAGAAGTGATGCAGAGAGGTTTTATTTTTGTATTTGTCTCGGAAATATTATGCAACAAAATGGCTTGTGCACTCTAATTTAATCGACATTTTTCTATGATACATATATCTAAGGAGTAGAAGTTGCAGTCTAGTTTGGCCAACTGCGAATACCTATTTCATTAACATTCAGCCGAAATAGTCATTGTAAAATAGATATTCGCAATTTTAAAGTAAAATTGACTCGCAAATTGGATATTTTAGAAGTAGTGGAGTAAAAAACAGGGGAAAAGTCGCTTCTTCTCGAGTTTTTTTTTATTCTTAGAACGAACTGATACATATACCATTTCGTTAAGTAGGTCGATGTTCATTAGAAATCATGAAATACGACATTTTTTAGTGGTCACGGACATTGTTATTTTTAAAAAGGTGTGAAATTTTGTATTTTTTTTAATCATGTTTTTTTGAACATCTAATGCCATATCTCAAAAACGAATGGAGATATCCACATGAACTTTTTTTTGTTATAAAACACACACTTAAGCGCTTCTATCTGTGTATAGTATTGTTAATTAAAACATTTTTTAGCATGTTAAAAACTTAGATAACCTCGAAAGTTCAGAAAATACGCAGTCAAACTTTCACTAAGCTACAAACTTTTTTGTTTTTGTAAATTTTGTATAACATGCTGCGAAGAAAATAAAGCCAAAAGACCAAAAAAGTTTTTGATAGCATAATTCTTATTGTGTCTTTGATAGTTTAGATACAGTGATTTTTTTGGAGCGCGCGAATTGCAGAAATTGAGCATTAATACGCCCGCGTCCACTAAAACTAACTAGTCTCAGGGCGGTGTACGATCAACGTTATTCGTTTTCGTCGAAGGTCAAATTATAAAACCGCTGCCCAAGGAATCACTACTTCCATATCCACATCTTCTATCTAAGTCTCTCACAACGAAAAAAATTTGAATGTGGAAATAATTGTTTATGGAACTTTAATAATAAAATATTTGAAATCGTCTACCCCAAAAACCTATAAAACGATATGCCACATCGGTAGTGGGGCTGAGGAGGGTGGAAGGAGGGTGGTAGTAGTGGTGGATAAAGTAAAACAAAAATTGAGACCTTTGGTTCTTGTACACACACTAAATGACAATTTTATTTTGTTCGCCCCCTTGAATAATGGGGTGGGAGTTGGTAATAGAGGTGGTTAATGCCAAACAAATTTTGAAAACTTAGCTTCTCTTATATATACTAAATACCAACTTTATGGACTCTTACTTGCTTAATTTGCCTATTTACCCCCATTTACCCCCCCACCCCTTTAACGGAATAATCTAGTTTCAGATCTCGTTAAAATACATAGGTACGTGTACCAAATTTCAAGTCAATATCTTAAACGGTTCCGGAGTAACGTGCACACAAAAAAAGTTACAGACAGACCGACAGACAGATTTTTTTTTGCTCAAACTTAAAATCTCGACGTTTCATGACATTCTAAGACTATTCGGACAATAAAAATTTTTAAAAGTATTTTTGTCGATACTATACTTACACTGGATGTGGAAGTAAAATGTGTAACGATATTCTTTCCCTTATTACCACTTGTATTATATTGTAGAACGTATGGCCATTGTGCGAATTGTGCGTAGATTATCTGCTAAAAAAATATTTAAGATAAAAAAGCAATCGAAGTTTCATTGTAAAATGGGGTGGATTTTATGTGGCGTAGTAATAGAGGAAAACGATAAACTTGTGCACAACCCATGGAAACGGGGTTTCTATAATTAGGGCTGCGGAAATTAAAAGAGACTTAATTTAGGATATTTTTTTCTTTTTTGTTGTGTGTGGATCTAGGGTAAAAATGCAATGCATGGGAGTTTCGGATAAGGACTCTGACACAGGAAATGTCGGGTACAAATATTAAGATTGCCACGTTAAAAAAAAAGTGCTTTAAGAAACTGTCTTTTCTATTTAGCTCCAATAATAACGCAAAAAAAGGAAAACTCGATAGTTTACTTTTTATCAAAACACTCCAAAATTATTACTTTTCCTAAACTTCTGTTTATGGAATTTTATTAGCCCCCTAGTTGCGCAACTTTTTTGTCCATTTACTATAATATTATTTTTTACAGTTTCCGAGATCCCAATGCAATGCATTTTTATCCCAGACACTATTTAAGATTTTTAATTCCTTTTTGCCTTCAACCTTAGTCCTTAATGGGCCACTGGAAAAAATAAGTTATCCTTTCAGATCCTAAAACGTGATAAAACAGTCCTAAACATAAAAAAATAATAATAATGAAAAGTTCCGTTACACACAATACATAATCATTATTATTCTTAAGTGCCGCGCGCGTACGCTTCGACAATTCCTCCATACTAAAAAATTCGTAACTAGCAAACTATTGCTAATAATGAAAATATTTTTTTCTAAAAACTTTTTTAGTCTATCGACTTCATTTTCTTCATTGCATGTTACACAAAATTTTCAAAAACAAAAAAGTTCCTCGCTTAGTGAAAATTTGATGGCGTATTCTCTAAAAAAACGACACTCTTTTTCGCTGCTCTAAAGAAATAATTTATAAAGTAATAATATTTGAGATGCGTACTCTAGATAAGGTTAGAAACAGATACCAGAAAAGTTTCTCCCACATTTTTTTGCAGAAAACCACCACTAACGGGGCCTTAAAGTTGATTTTTCACTTTTATCTTGTAAACCGTTCGTCGGAAGAGAAAAAAGTATAGGAAATAAAAAAATTGTCGTTAAATTCTGCATAAAAAATGTCCTATTGACCTTGTGGCTTATCCTCACCTATTTCGCGGTAACAGCGTCCGAACAGAGAGTTAACGAGAAAAATGCTCAGGAATGAATTTATAGAGCGGAATTATCTCTATAAGTATAGCGGGTTTTGACGCAAGTGACTTTTATTTCTGTGGCTGTTTTCTAAAAGGGCCAAAGTCCTTAATAAAACAAATGTAACATTGGCCCTTTTAGAACCAAGCCACAGATTTATTTTTTCGTTTTTTCCCACAAAGCTGTATTTTATTAATTTGAGCTCGTTTCCACACCACCCTCGAGGTAGACCTCTCGGTGCATTTTCTTTTAAAGTGGTTTCCCCTGTAGGCCTATTCCACTAGAATTCTTTCCAATTTTACTCATTAAGGGGTTCTTAATCGACGAACACTTCTTCAAATTCGGAATTTAAACCTGCCCATGGCAATTAGAGCACATTGTTGAGCAACCTTAACACAGCTGCATCGTTTTCCGCAACCCTTTTTGCAGCTGCAGGATACTGGCTGTAGGGTGAAAATTGGTGCTGGTAACTCGGTGGTATAAATGGGTGCTAAGATGTTGCCTACTTTCTTCCAACCCCAATCCGTTGGTTCCAAGTTTTCGCCTCGCCAAGATTGAATTTGGAGAAATACTCTGTAAGAATGTTGACGTAATACCTCCTGTTGGTGGCAGTCTTGGTAGAATCCCAGCAGTATTAGATTGACCGACCAACTTATTGAAAATAATAAACCTTTGATGATTCAAAGATGTCTCTTCTTTTGGGGCTTTGTATAATGCAAGCGCGAATTTCTCTCTTGCACTTGTAATTTCTTGTTTCGTTGAGCTACGGTTGTTGCATATACGGACAACCTCTTCGAGATCTTTTCTTTTATTGACGCATTCCACCGTTTGCACTTTTCCTTTACCAAAGAAAGCTGAAGTGCTATCGCATCTGAACGCGTAGACAAACAAAACTGTTTCCTTACAGCTTTTTAAAACTTCGGAGAACTGCAAGTCACGGAAACTGTACGCTTTATTTTCTATTTTTCCCTGAGCCTCTCGTAAGAAACGGATATCTTTACCTTCAGGTGCGCGAGCAATAATCAATGCGATAAGATCAATATCTTGTCCGACGATGACCACTGTATAATTTTCATGAGATTCATTTAAGGCTGCTTGAACTATGAGTACGTCAGCGTCGTCTGCAGCAGTAATTGTTTTGATTCCCTCGTTTTTAAATCTCTCCACCAATGGCGAAATAAACCGGTCCTTATTTGTGAGATTGTTTATCATTTTATTTTGCGTTTCAGTCAGTGGCGTGTTCTCATTGAAAATAATTTCCGGTGAAATGCGTTTCAAAAGTCGCTGCTGTCTTTCGATGCTCTTCGTACTGTAGACATTGTCAGCATCACCCGTCAACCACTACAGTCACTTTTTTTGCCGTAATGAAATGTAATGTAATAAAAAAAAAAATTGAACAAAGCATATTTTGGCATCCTGCAAATGAAAAACACTTTGGATGAAAATGGATTACTGAATATTTATTATGCTTTGGCCTACTCACACATCTCATTAAATATTATGAGTTGGGGATGCGGCAGAGAAATGAGTAGGGTATTCATTCTACAGAAAAGACTAATTCGTTTAATATTCAATTTAAGATCTAGGGAAAGTTGTAGAACAGTTTTTAAAGAAAAGAAAATCTTAACTCTACCATCCGTATACATATTTAAATGTATAATGTATACTAAACAAAATTTTAATATGTTTGTTCAAATAGCAAATACCCACCCCATATCACACTAGGCATGGGGAACTCTTAAGCATTCCAGCTCATAAAACTACCACGTTCGAACATTCCTCATGGTATAATTGTGTCAATTTGTACAATGCACTACCAAACACAGTGCGAGAAATCAGCAGCACTATATTATTTAAAAAAAAAGTTAAAACCATCTTACTGGAAGGCGGTTTTTATAGTATTGATGAGTTTGTATCCGGGATATCCTAGTTAGATCTTCTTCCTTTTATTTATTATTAGAATAAATTTCATATTACATATTTTTATGACAAAATGAAAAACAAATTTTATACATGTATTTGTTATTTATATGTGTATTGTTTTTATATAACATACTGTTTTGTATTGTTTATATTGTTTTATTTTGTTTTTATATTGACATGCCATATGTACCATGTGTATCTTTTGTGTGGTTAATAAATATTATTATTATTATTATTATTATTATTATTATTAATGATTATGAATAAAGCGAACGTAGGCTGTATAAACGTCGTCAAAAGTACCCTGCTTTGGCCATAGTACTCGATGAATCAAATCAAATCAATAATGAACTGGAAAAATCTATTGGCCTCTCTCGTACAGCATTGAAAATATCATACTGAGACGAATTCTTGGTTTTTCTCCTTAACCATTTCTCATCGAAAAGAGGAAGAGGAATTGAAGCAGGCTCAAAGTTAAAAGAAAAACCGCTATACATGCATCTTGTAGAGTAAATTCTGCTCTATAAATTCATTCCTGAGCATTTTTCTCGTTAAAGTAACCGGTTTTAAGATATTCGCTGTGAAATTTCGAATAGGATCGATTTTTACCTGTGCGCACCAAACTACCTCTGTTCAGAGGCTGTTAGCGCGAAATAAATGAGAACAAGCTACAAGGTTAATAGAAAATTTTTTATGCAGAATTTAACGACAAATTTTTTATTTCCTATGCTTTTCTCTCTTCCGACGAACGGTTTACAAGATAATAGTGAAAAACCAGCTTTAAGTCCCCGTTAGGGGTGGTTTTTTGCAAAAAAGGGACGTTCCACTTTTCGGATATTTATTTCTAACCCTATCTAGAGTACGCATCTCAAATATTATTACTTTATAAATTATTTCTTCTATTCACTGTTTTTAAATTTAATTTGCGTGTACTATAATCTACGTAAAGTTCGAACCTGAGAGACGTACAATATATTATAGTATCGATATTTTTGCATCTTCTGATTTTTGTATGCTTAATCAAAAACTTTGGTAAGGAGTATTCTACCATGTTATTTCGCATAAGTACCGAATTCGAAAAAATATTTTTAAAACTAACAGAAGTTACCATGTTTACAAGAAATGGCCTACAGACACGCAAACAAAAATTCAAAGTTAGTTGAAAATACGAGGTAATACAATCTGTGTATCAAAAAAACGGTGAATAATTCCTACAAGGAATTGTTTGTTTGTAATGTAAGGGGGGGGAGGGGGGGGGGGGGTTACCACAGTCACTAATTAATGTTTTCCACAAAAATATCGTTTTCGCTACGGCCGCCATGTTGAAAGAATGACAGTCAAAATAGGTCAATTATCTCCTTTCATGTTACGATATTGTAGAAAATGAAAAATGAAAATGAAAAAGGCTATAACTTTTATTTAAACAATTTTTCTCTATTGTTAATATTTTACGATTTACAGCCGTCAGAATGGCGAAAATTTGTATTTCGCTACACATTTATGTAATTATCTCTGTCCTCGTTGCTCATATGTCGTAACTAGTAATAATAAATACTGTAGATTATAAAATTTTCCAACACTTTTGTTTAAACAATTTTCTTACACGGTAAACTGTTTTAAAATTACAACAGCTCAAAATTAAAAAAATATATGACACTTTCGAGCTGCTGTTATTTATGAACCATTGATCGTGCAAGAAAATTGTTTAAACAAAAATTTTGGGAAATTTTATCATATGGATAATATAATATAAATTATTACGTAGTAGCAATGGTGACAGAGATAATTGCAATAATCTACAGTGAAGCATAAGTTTTCACATTTTTGGGTGAGTGTAAATCGGTAAGAAAAATTTTTATGTTGACAGATCAGTGAAAACTCGAAAAATTCGAATTAAATTCCTTCTTTTAAAGAAATAACACTATTGTAAATCAATTTTATTGGTTATAGAAAATTAATAATACGTATTTACTAACATCGAAACAGCGGAGCAGACATTTCTCCGAAATTCAAGAATGTTTTACAAACTTGGAGCTGCTGTAATTTTTAAACAATGCACCGGGGAAGAAAATTGTTTAAACAAAAAGATTTGAGAAATTTTATGATCTACAATATTGATAATAACTAATTACTGCGTAGGAGTAACAGGGGCAGTGATAATTGCAAAAATCTGCGGCGGAGCACAATCACCATTCTGACGTAAAATATTAACAGAAAATAGTTTCAATAAAAATCTTTTTAAATCTTCTACAATATTTAGTACATAATACCTAATTTTAAGATAGAACTAACAGGAAAGGAAATAATTGAGCGAATATGCAGGGGTATATTAGAATTTTCTTACAAAGTGAAAAAAAAAGAAAGATTTTTGAGCAAATCAATGGAGAATCGTTAAAGATTTGTATAATTACATGACAGAACTCATTGATATGTCCCGCGCAATTGAATTAAGTGATACTGCAAAAACGCCATTTTACAGATGCAAAATGTATTTTCGTATTAGATTTCTTAAAAGAACTAGTATCATCACTATCATAGTTTTATAGTACCATGAGTTATTATTATTTGCTATTTTATATTTAAAATCCCACATTAAAACTTCAATCACGCTTATGTTAATTCTACAGTTCTTGTGAATAGAAATAACATAGATAAATTCCTACTTAATATATTCAACAAAAAAAAAATCAAGAAGCACACACGTGTTTTACCGGACGGTTGGAGGTTATACTTTCATTTACTTACAGGAGTAGGTATGTAGAATCGTAATGCATTTAATATTTTATGCAGAACCTACATTTACCTTAAATTTGTCAAAAGCACGCTGTCTTCTTATCCACAGCTAGAGCAAACATATAAAATACTAGCTGACCCAGCAAACGTTGTTTTGCCATATAAATTATAAATTTTTGTCCAAAAAATAAAAAGAAAATTTCTGGATAGGGCCACCCTTATCACCTAGGGGTATAAAAAATAGCCTACGACCTATTCTCAGACCTACCAAATATACACCACAAATTTCATAAAAATCGGTCAAGCCGTTTCGGAGGAGTTCGATAACAAACACTATGACACGGGATTTTTATATAAGATTTATAGTAGAGTGCATTAATACGCTTATTGTGACTTCCGTGGGGGTTTCGTTGTTACAAGCTGAATTTGATATAAAATTAATGATGATATACTGATGTTTCAAAATCTCAAAGCCGTCAAAAAATGTTCTACCCAAAAGGTCATTATAATAAAAAAACGAGTTATTTCTTAGTGAATTAGGCGTTTTGATATTTCTACTTTTGAGTAATAGCAAATCCTTTTAACCATGAATAGAACTAGTCAAAATAAGTAGATTTTCGAACAGACCAACCTCGAGAAATCATGCCTGCCCCCCTGCCCCACCTCAAAGAGGCTGCCTGTATCTGCCTATATATATTTTTTTTTCCTCAAAAACGGTAGGAGCTAGAGGAATGATCTTGGCGCTATTCGATAGAGTATAAAATTTTGCATAAGACCCTCCATTTGCTTTTTGCTGTTTTCTTTTATTAAGGCCCCACAGCAAAAAAAAAGGGTGAGGAGCCTTCCAACAACGACACATGTTTGGCCCAATAAATCAAAACCATTGCGAACAAATCATTTCTGTTTATATTTCTGTTGTCAGTAAAAGTAATCAATCAAACACCAAAAAACTATTTTTGAAAAAAAAAGTACATTTTATGGGTAAACGTATTGGAGATACGTGAGCTATGCATTATTCTAGTCGTCCTTCCTTAGCTGTATGGCACGTCTGACAGCACCACGCCATCTGCCGCGGTTGGTTGATAAGCGCACGGTTACCAAAGTATACTTACTGGATAGCAAGACCGATAACGCTTTTACCTATTCCGTTACGCTGTTCTACAGACGATCTAACTTGCTGAAGCCAACCTTGTCGATTGAATATTGCTGGAATTCCAACAGACCAGCTCACTTTTACGAATGGGTTCAAAGCATGCTGACAGCAAGTTGGATCGTCTGTAGTCCCCTTTATGCGTGTGTGTGTGTGCTCCCTTAAAATATTTAAATTTTAGTACATTTAACAAAAAACGTTTCTTTCCTGAGGTCAGTCATAACGAATTTTAAACGCAAGTAATAAAATATTTATAGTTTAATACAGTTACTCAAGATAAAGGATCATTGATAAAATGGCCAAAAAAATTATTATATTATAATGACTCTCATAAAAACAATAACCCGGTAATAAACATTCTTTAGTACTTTCAGAATTATTACGGACGTTCAAAATAAATAATTGCAGTGATAATTATATACATTAACCCAGAGGAAAAAGCAGATATAATCTCTCCAGGCCCACTACAGGTAGACGTTATAAGGAAACAGGTTACTCTAAATATTTGTGATCTGTTATTTTTCAAAACTATCATGTTACAGAACCGTTATTATAATTCAGTTTCTAAGAATCTTAAAATATCCCTTTACAGGTTTACAAACTCAAATCTCATATCTCATATTTTGAGACCTACAAGCTTAATATGTAAGGTGGCTTTGACTTAACATGTGGCACAGATTACTAATCATCGTGATTAGTTATTGAGGGTTCCCACGAGTGTTGGTGGGGATGTGGTGCGAATGTGGCAAATCAAGAGGCCCTTTCCCTTCCTAATAACACTTAAGACGTGTGAGAATTGAAGGGTTCGAGGACGGATGTATGGCTATAAAAATTAATATAAACATTGATCTAGTCAACTAATATAATTAATTTTTCGTTTTTTCCATTCACTCCAGTAAAATGCTGTAGGCCTCTAGTTACCACCATGTATTACAGATATGGCCCAATTTTAATAGGGATTTTTGTACTATGCTGTTTTACATATGTTCCAAATTGTAATTAAATATTTTAAGTCTAACAGAAGTTATCGTCTTTACAAGAAGCGGTATACACACACACACACACATACATATAGACGCACACACACTTACAGACACAAAGACATTTTTTATTCGATATTTTAGTTCAGTCTGCTATAATAATAATAATAATAATAATAATAATAATGTTTATTTGCTCAGAAGTTTTACAATATACAATCGGCACATGTATAATTATTACTCTTTATTTACAAATAAACGAAGACCACAAAGCCTAGGGCTGTCCGTGGTTTAGGATATTTATTTATCGATAAATGTAATAATGATGTGAAACATAACTATATAAACCTACTGAAAATGGAATTTAACAAAAATAATTATATTACTAAGCTAAACTCTAAAGCTAAGCTCTAAACTAAGAATTATCTTAAAACCAGAAAATATTAATATAAGTTTACATCAAATATACGCAATATTTATAATAAAATACACTAGGTGTACGTATAAACGTAAAATATATATTTTTACCAACATATGTAACATCATATTTTATGAGGTACATCTTCAGAATTTTGTGATATTAGTTATTTTTCATTGTTATTAAATCATAAATTTTTGTTTTATTTGCATTATAGATGAAAGATTTGGAACGTTTTTTAAATATATGATAATTAGTCAGATTTCCAATTTGTTCCGGGAATTCATTATATAATTTGGGTGCGAGAAATGTAAAACTTCTTTGGCCTATGGACTTGTCACAAAAGGGTGTTATATATTTTGATTTGTGTCTGGTTGCATGGGAATGATTTAGTTGAATTAAAGTATCCTTATTTTTAAACTGGTACAGAGCGACAGTATAAAAATATAACTGTCTGATGTCTAGAATTCTAGCATCTTTGAAGAGATCATCGGAAGGGTAAGTATTTGGTTTACTAAGTATTATTTTTAAAAATATTTTCTGCATTATTTCTAATTTGTTTAGGTGCTCTTTCACAGCACTTCCCCACGCAATAATACCGTATTTTAGCCGAGATTCGATCAATGCGTAGTATATGGTTTTTAAAGTAGAACAATCTAGTATATTTTTAAGGCACTTCATTCTATATATTAAGCTTCTTAGAGTGTTACACACATTATTGATATGGTGATCCCATCTTAGGTGTCGATCTATAATAATACCCAAGTATTTGACTCTGTTTGCACTTTCAATTTTAGTTGTGTGATCAATTGTAAGTGATGAAAATTTGGGCAGCGTATTTTTGTAACAAGCAAAAGGTAGAAATTTAGTTTTATTGAAATTTATTGTCAATAATTTATAATCAAACCAATCTTTTACTTTTTGTAAGTCTAATTCTGCCTGCACTTTTAAATCTTCCCACGTTTGATTACTGTATAGAATGGCTGTATCATCAGCAAAACTTATAACCTTTCCGAAGAATTTTGTTGTTAATAAATTGTTTAGATATATTGTGAATAACAATGGACCTAACACGGTACCTTGTGGGACGCCAAATTCGACAGTACGTTGTTCACTATTCGCATTACCTATTTTCACAAATTGTTTTCTGTCTGTCAGGAAGCTTTTAAACAGATTTATACTAGGACCGCGAAAGCCAATATCACCCAAGGCTTCCAATAGCTGTGCATGACTCACAGTATCGAAAGCCTTGGTAAGGTCAAGAAATACGCACATACAAGGAGTTCCTTTATCCAAGTACCTATAAATCTCGGCAATTAAATATTCAATTGCGTTTTGTGTAGATTTGTTTTGCTGAAAGCCAAACTGACGCTCTGATATTAGTTTGAATTTTTCTGTGTAACTATTTATTCGATTTTTTATAAGTTTTTCTAGTATTTTTGCAATGTTTGATAGAATTGAAATAGGTCTATAATTAGAAACATCCGTTTTATCGCCGCTTTTAAAAATGGGATTGACAACAGCAATTTTTAAAGCCGAAGGGCAAATACCAGTGTAAAATACTTTATTGATTAAATAAGTAATATGAGGTGCGATATCGTCGGCAATTTCTTTAAGCGTTTCGGCTTTTATCATGTCTACTCCGGGTGACTTGTTATTTTTAAGCTCGTATATAACATTTTTAACTTCTATTCTGTTTGTAGGCGCAAGATAAAAGGAAAATTGCGTTGAAGATCTTAATGGTGTAAGAGACGGTTTTTTAATTTTATTTGCTAAATCCTTACCTATATCTGTAAAAAAATTTACAAATTCACTGGCTATTCTTGAACTATCGGAAGTAATTAGAGAATATTATTTAGGTATTATGCAAATCACAACTTACACACTTTTTATTTATTATGAAAATACCTACTTTCTGTATATTGTTGCCCTAATCTGGGTATGCTAATATACTAGTCAGGTAAATACTTTAAAACACTCATTATTGGAGAATCAATCAAAACAACTACTCTTCTAGCTAATACTGACGAAGTATTGAATTACATGATAGGATTCTTAGCATTTTAAAGAAAAAAAAAAAAATATATTGAAAATACTTAAATCATTTATTCAAAATTAATTATTCACACTTTTTTATTTAATATGAAATTATCTACTTTCTGTATATTTGTGCCTGAATTGGATCACGCTAATATACTACTTAGGAAAACACTTCAAAACACTCATTATTGGAAAACAAATCAAAACAACTACTCTTCTAGCTAATACTGACGAAGTATTGAATTACATGATAGGATTCCTGGCATTTGAAGGCAAAAAAATGTATTGAAAATACCTAAATTATTTATTGAAATTCAGTCATTCACAACAATTATTGAACCATACATTCTATTTCAACTCTAGAAAAGTTGTACAAGTTTTTTCGAACTCGTTAGTTCTCATCAGTAGAGTATAGAAACATTCATTCATTATTTACAAGCCTATTCTTGATTTATTTTTACAATTAATTATTTTTATTTATTTGCTTTTATCATGATTAGAGAATATTATTTAGGTATTATGCAAATCACAACTTACACACTTTTTATTTATTATGAAAATACCTACTTTCTGTATATTAGCATACCCAGATTAGGGCAACAATATGTTGTGATTTGCATAATACCTAAATAATATTCTCTAATCATGATAAAAGCAAATAAATAAAAATAATTAATTGTAAAAATAAATCAAGAATAGGCTTGTAAATAATGAATGAATGTTTCTATACTCTACTGATGAGAACTAACGAGTTCGAAAAAACTTGTACAACTTTTCTAGAGTTGAAATAGAATGTATGGTTCAATAATTGTTGTGAATGACTGAATTTCAATAAATAATTTAGGTATTTTCAATACATTTTTTTGCCTTCAAATGCCAGGAATCCTATCATGTAATTCAATACTTCGTCAGTATTAGCTAGAAGAGTAGTTGTTTTGATTTGTTTTCCAATAATGAGTGTTTTGAAGTGTTTTCCTAAGTAGTATATTAGCGTGATCCAATTCAGGCACAAATATACAGAAAGTAGATAATTTCATATTAAATAAAAAAGTGTGAATAATTAATTTTGAATAAATGATTTAAGTATTTTCAATATTTTTTTTTTTTTTTTCTTTAAAATGCTAAGAATCCTATCATGTAATTCAATACTTCGTCAGTATTAGCTAGAAGAGTAGTTGTTTTGATTGATTCTCCAATAATGAGTGTTTTAAAGTATTTACCTGACTAGTATATTAGCATACCCAGATTAGGGCAACAATATACAGAAAGTAGGTATTTTCATAATAAATAAAAAGTGTGTAAGTTGTGATTTGCATAATACCTAAATAATATTCTCTAATCATGATAAAAGCAAATAAATAAAAATAATTAATTGTATCGGAAGTAAGTTCTCCGGATCTTGTTTTTATTTCCTTAATTAAATGATTAGTTGTGTTTTTGTTAGTTATTTGATTTACTACATTCCATATATTTTTACTACTTTTACTGTTATTTGATATTTTTGTTTTATAATAATTCATTTTTGTTTCTTTTATTAAATCATTTAATTTATTTCTGTAGACCAAAAATTCATTTTTTAAATTTATGTTATTAGGATCGTCTTGTAATTGTTTGTATAGTTTATCTCTTTTTTCCATGGATTTCAATAAATCGGAACTTACCCACGGTGATCTCTTCCGTTGTTTATGAGTTAATCTTATTTTATTTGTACTTTTATTTGTTATATCGGTAATATTTTTTATTAATATATTGGTGGCCTCATCTACACTTTCAGCGTTGTAAAATTTGCCCCAGTTTACATGTTTAATTTCAGATTTTAATTTATTGTAATCTATTACAGAAATATATTTTTTTTCTACGTGCTGAGAAATTGTTTTATTATAGTTTAGAACAATCTTCACGAGAGTTGGAAAATGATCTGTTATTTTATTTTTAAGAATAAAAGAATCAGTATTATCATTGATGTTAAATTTCGTTTTTAAGAAGATGTGGTCAATGCAGGATTTGCTTTCACCTTCTACTCTTGTAAAAGCATTTATCATCGATTCAAAGTTATATTCACTCATGATAGTAAGATATTCTTCGGATATTTCGTTATTAGTTTTTATATTAATATTAATGTCTCCGGTTATAATATTGTAATCAGAGTCTTCTCTTGCAGTTTCGCTTAAATATTCTCTGAGCCTGACTAAGAATTCTTTCTCGCTTGTGGAGGGAGGTCTGTACACAGCAGTTATAATGAAGGATTTTTCCATATAAAAGAATTTTATTTGAATTGCCTTGCTAAGATGGATAGGCACAATTTTTACGGAGTAATTGATTGAATTTTTTATAAACATAACAACTCCATCATTTCTGTTGATATCTCCCTCATTGTATATAAGGTCATATCCTTTAATGTTAAATAGAGACAAGTCTGTTATGCAATATGTCTCCGACAGCACTAGGCAATCGAATTCAGTGTTTAGATGTTCTAATAATACAAGAAGTTGATCAAAATTTTTACTTACACTACGAATGTTTGTGTGGAATATACTTAAATTAAGTTCATTTTTTTTATCAAAGTGGGTGGCTATGTTATCTGGATATATTTCTTTAGTTTTAAAAGAGGTATATTCGACGTCTCTTATATATTGATTCATATTTTAAATTTGTTTAGTATCGTGAGAATTTTAAATATACTACAGTTCTGTTTTGGAGTATAGCTTATTATTTTGTTATCACTGAATTTGAACGTAATTTCTTTTTTTCCTTTGGCTGACTTACTTGAGGAAGTAGTTGGCTAGGTGACTTGCAAACGGCTTCTTTTTGGAATGTATTAAGTGGGGTTGTTGTTGTTATCAGCTTCTTAATTGCGCCAGTTTTCTTTGTTTCCAATGCAAACTGATATTTTTTGCTGGCCTCCGGAGTATTTGCTTCTGGATAGCTTCGTATAGCCGTTTGGGTGTTGGGAGCGTTACTGGGTCTTTGATGTTTGTGTTGAGTGATATCTTCAATATCAATTAGTTCTTCTGCAGTATAGATTTCGTCATCTATATAAAGTTTGTTTTGTTTTATATAACAGTTAGTGCTATTTTCTTGTCTTGCTAAGTTCAGATGCTTTCTTAAGATTTTATTCACTTGCCTTTGTTGTGCAGTTTGGTCATGAGCAATGTATATTCCGGTTCCTTTGAGTTTGGGGGCGTTTCTTATAACTGCACTTTTCTTTAAATAGGACACGAATTCAACTTTTATAGGATTGTTCTCTTTGTTTCCTAGGGCTATGCTATGAAACTGATATCTGTACAACAAATTTTTTTCTGCGATTATTAAAAAATTTTTCAATTTATAATAAAGATAGAATTCAGTTAAAAGATATACAATCCATTACTGAACCATAACAGATACGAAAAAAATTAATAGAAACATTATTGGAGAAAATTTAGTCAGCTTTAATTTCGCATATAGCCACTTTTTGATTTAGGCTAACCGTTTTCGAGAAATGAGCGAAGAACCAAAAACTAAGACCTTCTTCGTGCCCCCTGCACCCGCGCACTTCCTGTGTTCGGGGACTTTTGGTATGTTTACCTCCTAAATAGTTCAAACACAGCCTCCAAGTCAAAAATTGTGATCTCGGCATTTCCCTCTAGAAACCATTCATTGACAGGACTAACTACAACTATTTACATTTTAGATGTATTATATATGAGTGTTGCTTTTAAACACTCACAGCTGTGTCCATAAAATTGGTATTTAGTAAATATACGTTTAGCTAAGGTCTCGAAAAATTTTTGGCATTAGCCACATCTATTATCATCCCCACCCCACTATTAAACGGTGTAAAAAAAATGTGATTTAGTGTGAGTATTTTTGTGTACAAGAATTCAAATTTTTTCTTACTTTATCCACCTCAACTACCGATATGGCATATCGTTTTATGGGTTTTTGGGGTGGGCGATTTCAAATATTATAGTTAAAGTTCCATAAATAATTATTTCCACATACAAAATTTTTTTCATTGTAAGAGGCTTGGATAGAAAATCTGGATGTGGAAGTAGTGATTCCTTGGGCAGCGGTTTTTTATATTACACATTGTAAATAAAACTCTGCTTACTATAAATAATGATCAACGAGCATAGGAAAAAAAAATGGCTTGACCTCAAGGTTTTTAGTGTCAACACTTTTCAAACAGTTTTACATATTAAATTATTTAATTTCAATTATTGTGGTTCAGATAACTGTTTATGTTTGCTATGCCTTCCGCTAAAAATAGCCCGAATAACAATATATAGATATCCGCAACAAGATCCTTGTGTAATCACTTTTTAAAATATTTATGAATGAAGTTTATATTTGCGTTATTTGTTCCACGAATTGTTAAATAACATTTATAGTAAATAAACAAGTGCTTTCTACTAACAAGGTTACTATTGTATTACTAATACTTCAAGAATTTTATTACAGTTTTTAACTTTTCAAGTCAAGTGTCAACTGGCTATAAAAATAGAATTTTAAATTAGAGTAATCAAATTGACTTTTTATCGTTTTTATGGCTCTTGAAATGGAGTGGCCATGAATACTACTTAAAGTATAATTTTATTAAATAAAATACTCAAGCCAGGTTTCGTGAGTGATTTAACTGCAGTTTCTTTAAAATTAATCACCTTTATAATAGGCCAGTGGAACTAGCAAATGCATATTGTAATTTGTTTCAGGATGCCACGTGGATTAATTGATTACAAACATGACCCTGAATTTGGTCCGCTTTTTGACCGCCGGAACATTGTTTATTTAACGATTTATTGTTGGAAAGTTCCAAAAAATCGACTTTTTTAAAGATAACTCAAAGACCTTTGACGATAGGTTTTTCAATTTGTAGATACTGTTAGAACTTTGAAAACGGTTAATTTGAGAGGTGTTTCATTTAAAACGCTTGAAAATTTGTTTAAATAATTGTAAAAAACCGCGAAAATTTTCGCAATTTGCAAATATTTTTCATCCTTTAACAAAAGCACTTTAGTGCTTGAAACTTTGACAAAATATGTCTTTTATCATCCCAAAGTTACCTCTAAAATTTCATCAAAAAATTTTAAGTAGTTTAAGAGATATTCAATTTGTTTATTAAAAACATGAATAATGGAAAATGCAAATTCACCCAGTTCCCGTTGTCATAGAGGGTTGATCTGGACATCATTTTATTTGTTGAGTCTTAAACTTCATGTTTTCATTAATGGTAAATCAAATTTGCATTATTTTCATCTTCAAAATGGCGTCTGAAAAAGTGCCACATTTTGAGGTTAGGTTTTTTGCTAATAACTTTTAAACAAATGAAGATTTAGCAATATCGTTCTGATATCTTTGTTGCTGGGGTTTTTCCACACATTTTCAAAAAAAAAAAAAAATGACTGTAGCCTTACTAGAAGCCGAGATGATGAAGCATGAGTCATATCTGTAACACGTTCATAAAATGATCGAGACGAGTTCAAATCCGTCAACAACAAATTTACTGTTTCTCCAATTTTGACTTTTTTTTTAATTTGGGTGATGAAATAATAATATGTCATGTCGATTTTTCCTAATTAAACAATAATTTGTTATAAACAATTATTTTTTGTTAAAAATTTTTTTACGAAATTATTTTTAAAAAAATCATCTCGGCTTCTAATAAGGCTACAGTCATTTTTTTTTTGAAAATGTGTGAAAAGACCCCAGCAACAAAGATATGAGAACAATATTGCAAAATCTTCATTTGTTTAAAAGTTATTAGCAAAAAACCTAACCTCAAAATGTGATACTTTTTCAAACGCCATTTTGAAGTTGAAAATAATGCAAATTTGATTTGCCATTAATGAAAACATAAAGTTTATGTCTCAATAAAAAAAAGGATGTCCAGATCAACCCTCTACGACAACGGGAACTGGGTGAATTTGCATTTTACATTATTTATGTTTTTAATAAACAAATTGAATATTTCTTAAACTAATTAAAATTTTTTGATGAAATTTTAGGGATAACTTTGGGATAATAAAAGACTTATTTCTTCAAAATTTCAAGCACTAAAGTGCTTTTGTTTAAGAATGAAAAATATTTGCAAATTGCTAAAATTTTCGCGGTTTTTGCAATTATTTAAACAAATTTTCAAGCATTTCAAGCGAAACATCTCTCAAATTAACCGTTTTTCAAAATTCTAACAGTATCTACAAATTGAAAAACCTATCGTCAAAGGTCTTTGAGTTATTTTTAAAAAAAGTCGATTTTTTTTAATTTTCAACAATAAATCGTTAAATAAACAATGTTCCGGCGGTCAAAAAGTGGACCAAATTCATTCGTAATCAATAAAACTATCGTTTACTCCACGTGGCATCCTGAAACGAATTACAATAAATTTCAGTCTTTTTTTTACTAATTCTACTGGACTATAAGGAATTAGCTGTGCCCGCGACGACGCGTTAAATCACAATTTTATTTTTTTTTTGCCCTCTTTAATAGTGGGGTGGGGGTGGTAATGGGGATGGTTAATTCCACCTTAGCTTCTCTTATTTATACTAAATACCAATTTTATGGACTCTGACTTGCTTGATTTACGTATTTACCCCAATTTACCCCCCAACCCTTCAACGGAATAAGATCAAAATATAATTTGATTCCAGATCTCGTTAAAATACGTACGTGTATACTGTATAGTTACCAACGGATTTGTTATGCAAGTAAAAAATGTTGGCACGTTTGATGGTGTGGTAAAGATCAAAGGCGCCGAACGTTTTTACTCGCATAATAAATCCGTAGACAACTAAACAACAAAATTTCAAGTCACTATCTTAAACGGTTCGAGAGTAATCGTGCGCACAAAAAAAGTTACAGGCCGACAGAAATTTTAGCCGGACAAATCGATTCATTTTTGTGGATAAACGTTAATAATTTTTTTTTCTGAAAAAATGGAATTTTGCATGGCACGTATTCCAGTCTGGAATATGGAATTCTTATATTTGGACCTCAAAATCATGATCAGCGATCAAAAAAACCTCCTAGAGCACATTTTAGTGGAAAAACGTTAATATTTAATTTTTTTCTGAAAAAGTGGAGTTTTCCATGGCACGTATTCCAGTCTGGAATATAGAATTGCTCAATTAGGAATCGGAATCATGATCAGCGACCCAAAAAAACCCCTAGAGCACACTTCCGCAACAATATTCGTATTTAAATTCCCGCCCGAAAAAGTGGAATTTTCATCAAAAAATGGCACTAATTCCATACTGGAATATGGAATTTCTCAATTTGGATCGTGATCAGTGACCCAAAAAACCTTCTAGAGCCCATTTCCGAGGCGAAATATTAATATTATAAATTGTTTTATGACAGCTACTTTTTGGGGCACTTCAACCCCCCCCCCCCCCCCCCTAACTAATGCTGGGGTCAATGCTGATGAATGTTCCTGAGGGACTAGGAAACACGTGAAAAAAGGAATTTTTCAAATCGCTGTTGTTCCACCACTTTTCCACATTTTACACTTTTTTTCGGCTTATTTACTGGATTACAATAAGAATTCTCTATTTTTTTTGCGTTAATATACTTCCACTGGATGTGGAAGTAATAGTGCTTTGTATCTGTATGTAGCATCATCTCTCATATCCACTTGTTATACTTTAAAAGCCATTGTATCTCTAACTGTTCTTGAGTCGACTCAAGAGGATGACATTGTTTAACCCCCGGTGACAGCTTATAATATTTCCGGTGAATTCTCCCCTAGACAGGAACTCGACAGGAACGCAATTTCATGCCCTGCGTCTGGGTACAGGTACATTGATAACGTTTCCCATTGATTCAGTGATTTGTAATGATTTATTGTGGCGCCTGTACACTGCACCTCTTAGAAATAACTGGCCAGGGTGGGTTAGTGTACGTAGAAGTAGGGTGTACTCAAAAAAATAGTGGGTACGATACACCACAGACCTTGACTTTCTAGTTTACTAATGTACAAAAAGCTTTCAGAGGAAATTTGAAAAAAAACAGGGGTGACTTCAGTAATTACAAGCAGTTGATAATATTACACACAACGCTTTTCTGAAGTAAGATACCTTAATAATAATAATAATCTTTTCCTACGACTGTTAAAAAAACTGTACTTTTTTCATTATTTTTTGTGCGTAAAACATATTTTTACTAGTGAATAAATTAGTAGTTTAAAAAGCTAAAAAAACAAGCTTTTATAAATACTGCACTAAAAAGCAAAAAATTATCATCGAACCCGTTCTGTCTCTCTCCGACGATAAATTGATAAAACCTATTCGCCATGTTGACGCCGCCATTTTGGATTTTTAAATTTTGATCACATATTTGTTTTCTACTTATCAAGCCCTTTCTTTTAATACCCATATCCTTGGTTCAACTCGGATATAATTAGACTTCTAAGGCAGAAGAACAAGGCTTGGAGAATGTATAAAAAATCCAGGAGTGTGAATGACTATAACCACTTTCGAGAATTAAGAGCTTCGTTAAAAGTTTTGGTTCAAAACGCTTACAGTCAATACATTGGCAGAAAGCTCAATAAAAACTAACCCGAATAAATTTTGGAGTTTTGTCAGCTCCAAACAAAACTCTACAAGTATTCCCATTACTATGTACTATAAGAATTCTACTCTTCAAACCCCCCAGGATATTGTCAATTCTTTTGCTGACTTTTTTTCTGATGCTTTTATTAATTCCAGTGAATTTTCACCGGCTGAGAATTTACATTATAATAATAATATCCTTCATATCAGAGAATTTACTGAGAGTGATGTGATCAATGCAATCAGGAAAATCAAGGCTAATATGACTACTGGACCTGACCAAATTCCAGCGTTTATTATAAGAGATTGTGCTGCTGTCCTTAGCAAACCGCTCTGCATTATTTTTAATTTAATATTGAAAACGGCGACTTTTCCTGACAAATGGAAAAGAGTCGAGAATTTGCCCGGTATTTAAAAAGGGCAATAAGCACGACATTGAGAACCATCGTCCCATTACTATTTTATGCAACTTCGCAAAAATATTTGAAATTCTAATATATGATTTTATTTCCTTCCATACTAAGAACTCAGTTATAGTAGAGCAGCACGGATTCATGCAAGGGAGGTCCACTGTATCGAACCTTGTGTGCAAAACACAGTATATTGCTGAAGCTTTAGATCAGAAAGGTCAGGTTGATGTCATCTACACTGACTTTTCTAAAGCATTTGACAGATTGGACCACGGTATATTGTTAAACAAACTGCAAACCTTTGGGTTCAATGACTCGCTTATTCATTTGTTTATTTCTTACTTAACTTTTCGAACTCAGTTTGTTCAATATCGTGGCTTCCAATCTGTATTATTTAAACAAACGTCAGGAGTTCCGCAAGGTTCCATACTTGGCCCTCTATTTTTTGTACTCTTCATTAATGATATTATTGACAACCTTGACGTATGCTATTTACTTTACGCTGACGACCTCAAATTATATATTTGCATTAAATCCGAAGACGACTGTTTAAGGCTCCAGAATAGTCTAGACTCGCTTAACGCCTGGTGTGTTCATAACCAACTCCCTTTAAACGCTGCCAAATGTAACGTGATGTCCTTTTCGCGCAAGTCTGACCCGATTATTTTTAATTACAATTTGGATAATTGCGTCTTAGATAGGCCTGAGTTCGTGAAGGACTTAGGAGTTGTCTTTGACTCAAAACTTACTTTCTCCAAACATATTGAGGAATGCGTTGCTGGAGCTTATAGATCCCTAGGTTTTATTCTTCGAAATAGTAAAGACTTTAAAAATTTGTCTACTCTTCGTCTATTATTTATAACATTTGTTAGATCCAAGCTGGAATACGCCTCTATTGTTTGGAGTCCTAGTTATAATATCTATATCACTTCACTTGAGAAAGTACAGAGACGTTTCTTCAAATCGGCAACATTTATTCTGGATGGTCACTATCCAACTAGGAGTTATTTTTGGACAGATTTGATATGTGTAGTCTACTTAGAAGACGGATAATGTGTACTATAATTTTCTTATATAAAATTATCAACAATGAAATCAACTGTCCCTCTATTACCTCACATATTAAATATCGAGTTCCTAGATTGTCCGCTAGAACAAATAACATACTTGTCACACCTGCACCTCGAACTAACATCTAAGCTCATCTCCGTTGCATCAAATCTGTTTAAACTATAGTAACATTGAGCAAAGATTGGATATTTTCAACTGCAATATTTCTGACATAAGACGAACTTACGCAAGTGTTTAACAATTATTTCTCCCTTCTTATCTTGCTTGTTTCTCTATGTATATTATATGCTAACGTTGTATTATGTATATTTTTATGTTGTATGAATTGTCATTTACACATTTATTTGTCCTGAACGTTTTATATTGATTGTTTTTTCTGATAACCTACTTTTCACTTTGGTGTTTTTATTATATTCATTTGTTATTTTGTTTTTTAATTTTGTAATTGTGTTGTTATTTATCCTGTAACTGGGTTTTACCCGTTGGATAAATTATTGAAATAAATAAATAAATAAATAAATATCAAGAGGGTTGTAAACCCAAGTAACAATTTAAATGCCAATACGTATTTATCGGGTTTTATCACAGATTTAAGAAGGTAAATAAACCGAACTGGGTTTTATTATTTCATTTGTGCATACCAATTTATCTGCAGATAATATGTACTTAAAAAAAGGCCTTCAAGTTATCTTTAAAGCAATTTGTTAAACCTCTTTGCTCTTTAAGACCTCTTGGTTTTATAGCCAGTTAATTGCTGCATTATTCAAAACCACAATAAACTCATTAAGTTTTATAGTGGATTTTAAATGTTTTAAGTTTTGTGGTAGACATCTATAAATCTTTAGGTTTTATGGGAGTTTTAAAATATGGTCTTTAAGTACTCCTTATGATCAAGCAATAAAAATAACAACTCTTAAGTAGTCTTACCTAATATATGTTATCATAAATACTATTTGCTTTTAACGATAATTGGTAAAGGTTCCTTAAAACCTAATAGTTTTTTGGTAGCTTTATTAAGCTATGTTAAAACTTTTTGGTTTTTATAAAGCACTTATAAATCCTTTGGTTCCCCCACTTACGCCTTTAAACTTTGAGAGAGAGGGGGCATATAACGCATAGTAAACGCCATTTTGTGATTGTACACTCAAAAACAAACGAAATAAATAATGCTCTTTTAGATTATGTTATCTAAACTAAGTACATTTGGATTAGAGATTGTCAGAGACAAATCTTAAGAGGTTTAAAGAAGAATAGTAAGGCTGCGTAGTCTTACAGGCTTTAAAATAGTAATAAAGTGGAGCAATTGGAATTTAACAAAACCTTTTGATTTATAAAAATATTTCCTAAAGCCATAAACTCTTAATAGGGTATTCTATTAAAATAAACCTTTTTATTAATTTTTCAACCATGTTTCTTTCTGTTAACTGTGGCAGACATGTTTGAACAAAGTTGGGGCAATAGTGTTTAGTTATATTTTTCTTATTCTTACTGTTTACATTTAGCCTGCAACTATCTAAAATGTGTTAATGTGTCATATCAACCCCTAAAAATCCCAAAATCATACTGAGTAAGCTAAAACTAGAATTACTATTTTTTTTTAATTGTAAATAATAATTATTAAGCTGACAAATGAAAGGCGCGTGATTTTTGAAAAAAAATTTTGATATACTTTATCAATAAAGTGGTCTGCGTTGACAATATTTTAATACTAGGTTGTTTATTAATATCAAATTTTAAAACGTTAGCACATGCAGATATTTCAATTGAGGCAGACATATTTTATTACTTGGCGACATTTTCTGATTTAAACTGTTTAAGTGCAACAAGTTTTCGACAAAGAATTATTAAAGACACAATTATTTATGATGTTCTCAAAACAGGCTTAAAATTTGATTGCAAGTACTAACGGTTTTAAGAAGATTTTATAAAAGGTTTTATGGTAGACTTGAAACCATCTTGCAAATTTGGGTTCTAAAGTGCTGTTGGTTTTATTGGTAGTTTTAAAGAAGATATTTATAACCTTTATAAAAGGTCGTTTTTGGTTTTATGCGGGGTTTATTGTAGCTTTTAAGAGGTTATCTAGTATAAACAGTTTTACGATCAGTTTTATTATATAGACTTAATAACCTCTTGTAGATTGTGATAAAACTTAAATTGTTACTTTGGAAGAAAATGATAATCCGCCATCTTGGGGCGGCGGCCATTTTGAACATATTATAATATTGTGTATACTATACACTGGTGTACTATAATATTGTGTATACTATAAGATAGAGTGAAATATAAATAGCAAAATAATGTACGTGAAAGAAAGCGATATATTAACATCGATGCCAGGCATTTCAGCATGTTAAGAGTTCCGCCGACGACTAAAAGTAGCTAAAGAGAAAAGTGGCAACAGCGTAGGTTAAATCTATTTCTTTTCAGCATATTATTTGTCCATTTCTCTTCTCTTCTACCTTACATTAACATCGACTCAATATTTTACAATGCCATTACGGTATTGTATTGTCATCAGAGCTACACAGATTTGCCAAATTTCATGATGATACAACAATTAGAAGTGGGTGAAATTCAGCTCGAAATTCAGTTCCTTAAAACCTTATTACTTACATACATAGATTCAGGTCGACCTAATACAAGCATGTTAAAAAAGAATGTGTGAAAAAATAGTAATTTATGCGTGAGTTTCATACAATATTTTTTCTATGACAGTCCTTAATTCCCATATTTAGACAAATAAATTTAAAAATCAACTTAAACGTCAAAACAAATTCATAATTTCCCGTTTTTAAAGCGCGATCTTCGCTTTAACAACAATTATTTTCAATGCACTCTTAGATCCGGCAATATAAAAGAGTAAAATAATGTTGCTTTTTTTCACGTTTTTTACTTTTTTCACAATATAAATATTTACATTTTTGCAGGCTGGCTTTACTTGAGGATATTCTTTAGCAGTCCGCATACTCTTTCCTTCAATTTAGAAAACCATATAGGCCAAGATCTTGTTCTGTCCAGTTTGGTTTGATACCCTTTGTCGACACACAATACTAATTAATATTAAGTACCAGGCCTGACGACAGGGGGGGGGGCAGGCAGGGCTACAGCCCCGGGGCCCGGCACCTTCACTGTTAAATACATTTTTGTGTTGATTGTATTTCAAATTGTGTATTGAAAATTAGTATTTTTGATTTGTCCCAGCCGAAGGGGGGCCGCCAATTTGATTTTACCCCTGGGTTCGTACTGGTTCTCCATGGGCCTGTTAAGTACTAATGAAAATTTCTTAAACGTTACTTTATAACCGAATGACTATGAAATCAGGTACACTCAAATTACTACTTTCACTTTGTACGGAAAAATAAGAAAATTTGTCAATTTTGTCAATGTCCTTTCACTTCCGGTTTCACCCACACTTTGCGACATCATCCAGTCACTCACTGGAAATGCTACAGAAGCAATTATAAAAAAATAAATTGCCGAAACAACCACAGCAGACGTAATTACCTAATATAATGATTTGGTGTGGTTAAATGACCTCTTCCACGACCATAATGAATTATCTTCATTAATTTGGCGGATGAGTCAATTTATAGAACATGCCTAGACAAACAGCAGAAGAAACTACAGAGAAATTCCGAGTGGGTGAGGGTTAACGGTAGTTTGATTTAATAAAACACCGCCACTACACGTTTTTTCTTTATTATTATAATTTGAAACAGCTTTTTTAATTCCCAAATTGATGGTGGGTGGCTTAATTTGCTATAACAGCGAGCAGTATCAATGTGAAAAAACCATGATAAGCAGAATATAAGCCCGACAAAAGATGTACTGAAACAGATATAAGTATTAATAAATATGCTAATAATGACACTTGTTCTTTCAGTGGGAATTTTGTTAATATCTTGACTAGATGTGTGGGATAATTCACTTTGACTGCACTCGCTAATGAAACGAATAGTTACTGAATGTTGGAGATCATGAAAAAAGTGGAAATATACAGGGTGTGGCAAAAATGATGAGCGATTTCAATACATAGTTATTGCACTTAACTCGGCCACGTTTGTAATTCGTAATCCAGCGCTCGACGGGGCATTAGTCCGGAGAATAGTTGTTGATTTAAAGAAATATATAAATATCACACTAGTAAATATTCTACCCTCTAAAGGCATGCCTATTAGCTAGCAACCGCGCTTTAAACTGTTGAAATCTCGTCGTTTCGGCATCTGTTTCAGGGCCATTTCCAGAGAAGAAAATATGAAGAATCAAATAAGGAACCTCCATCCCCATCCACTTTCCCACAAACTGACACTACTACAAACAAATGATCATATGTACTTTGTATTTAAAAAATACATAGCATTCGAAAAAATATTAATTATTTCGCCACAGAATGGTTGGCACGCAGAAAAGGCCCCACCCTACTCCTCAGCACAAGTTTTCAGTAGTCAAACTACAAATATCTGGTCACCATACATTAGGGTTATTCCATAAAAAGTGGGACATAAACAAAGAAAAATAAAACCGCTGCCCAAGGAATCACTACTTCCACATCCAGATTCTCTATCCAAGTCACTCACAACGAAAAAACTTTGTATGTGGAAATAATTGTTTATGGAACTTTAATAATAAAATATTTGAAATCCTCTACCCCAAAAACCGGTAGAGGATTACCGGTAGTGGGGTGGGGATGGTGATAGGGGGGTGGTAGTGGGAGAGGATAAAGTAAAAACATATTTTTGGGGTTGATAATGGGGTGGCTAATGCCAAAAATTTTTTTGAGGCCTTAGCTTCTCTTGTTTATACTAAATACCAATTTTATGGACTCTTACCTGCTTGATTTATCCATTTACCCCAAATTTACCCCAATTTACCCCCAAGCCTTCGACGGAACAAGATGAAAATATAATCTAGTTCCAGATCTCGTTAAAGTACATATGTGTACCAAATTTCAAGTCAATATCTTAAACGGTTCCAGAGTAAATGTTCGCACAAAAAAAGACAGACCGACAGACACAAACTTAAAATCTCGACGTTTCATGTCATTTTAAGACTACTGAACAATAAAAATTTTTTAAAATTTTTTTGTCGTTACTATCTTCCACTGGATGTGGAAGTAAAACTAGATATTCTACCCTGCTACTAATTTAACAGTGTTGTTTAATAGTGGAAACTATCTATTTTGACATGGAGGGGACTAACTGACGCCTTAAAATCTCGACGTTTCATGTCATTTTAAGCCTATTGAAGAATAAAAGTTTTTTAAATTTTTTTTGTCGTTACTATACTTCCACTGGATGTGGAAGTAAAACTAGACAGTCTACCCTGCTACTAATTTAACAGTGTTGTTTAATAGTGGAAACGCTCTATTTTGACATGGAGGGAACTAACTGACGCCTTAAAATCTCGACGTTTCATGTCATTTTAAGTCTATTGAACAATAAAAGTTTTTTAAAAATTTTTTGTCGTTACTATACTTCCACTGGATGTGGAACTAAAACTAGACAGTCTACCCTGCTACTAATTTAACAGTGTTGTTTAATAGTGGAAACTCTATTTTGACATGGAGGGAACTAACTGACGCCAACTGTCCTGTCAGTTTGAGAGTCAATGCAAGTTTAGACATTTTTAAGAGCTCTTGATTTGTTAGTTAATCCCATTTTGCAGGTGTTATTGAGCATTAATCAGTGAGTTAATTATTTCCACACCCAGTGGGAGTACAGTAACGCAAAAAAAATTGGAAAATTTTTGTTTTTCAAATAGGTTTAAAATGCCATGAAACGTCGAGATTTTAAGTTTGAGCAAAACAAAATTTCTGTCTGTCGGTATGTCTAACTTTTTTGTGCGCACGATTACTCTGGAACTGTTTAAGATATTGCCTTGAAATTTGGTACACATATGTATTTTAACAAGATCTGGAACTAGATTATATTTTGATTTTATTCCGTTGAAGTGTTGGAGGTAAATAGGTAAATCAGGCAAGTAAGAGTCCATAAAATTAGTATTTAGTGTATAAAAGAGAAGTCTAGGTATAAAAAAAATTTTTGGCACTAGCCACCCCCATTATCACCTCCACCCCATTTTTAAAGAGGGTGAAAAATATAAAATTAAGATTTAGTGTGTATAAAAGAACCAATGGCCTCAACAATTTTTTTTTACATCCCACCCCCATTACCACCATCCCACTCATACTACCGATGTGGCACATCTTTTTATGGGTTCTTAGGGCCGACGACTTCAAATATTATATTGTTAAAGGTAAACAATTATTTCCACATAGTGGAGTGCAAATATAGTATCAACATTTTTTTTGCTGTGAGAGACTTGAATAGAAATCTGAATGTGGAAATAGTGATTTCTTGGGCAACGATTTTTTTTAGTAGTTTAACATTTTTGAACAGAATGAATGCAAAGACATTCAGTATGAAGCTAGACTATCAGACATCTGAAACATCAACTTTTTGTAAAGCAAGTTACCTTAAAATACTTTTTTCTTTTATATCCTTTTCATCGTTCGTTGACCTTGTTCATAATTCAAAATCTCTTAATATGTGCTCGCGTAAAGTTAATAGTAATAAAAATATGTTTTTGTTTCCTTCACTTTCTTTGACGGTTTTTTTTTATTACAAAATCATATTACTCCACATTTTCCAATATCATTAATACTCTTTCAAATTATTCACTTTCTGAAATGTCTTGAAGTCTCATAAAAAGTAAAATATTTTATTTTATGCCACTTTGTGATTTTAGCTACCATCAAAAATATTTAGTTATCTAACTGTGGGCTATGTTATGATGTTAGGACTGTTATTTTCTGTTTTCGCGCCAACTCTAGTCAATTATAAAGTGATTACTATATTGACGATCGAATTAACATTCATCAGATAATAACCTTACTTTTGAAGCGATTAAACACAAATTAACAAATAATTTACAGGATACAACGGAGTTACAAATCAATTTGTATTCTAATGGACTCGCTCAATGTTATGATCAATTTATCCTTAATATAGGCTATATAAAAGGACTACGACTTCAACGGCACATCCTGTCCTACTAATACAATAAATCATTTTTCAAGGCCTACTCACTTTTTTCCTCATATTATTAAATTATTACACCTCACAAAAAATTAATATATATTTTGCATTAGTGTGTGAAATCATAGTCATATTGTGTATCGAATGACTGAAAATAATACGTTTTGGTACCTAATTTTGTAGTAGTTTGTAAATTGTAGTTAATACGGTCGTCGCAAGAAGGTCAGCGGCGCGCAGTTATACTTGGGGGGTCGAGAGAGAAACATTTTTAATGGTAAAGTTATTTCATCACCTTTATTGTAGAATTATACTATGTCCGTATTTTTCATATCTGAGGTCTTTCCACTACCCTATTCAAAAGTCACTTATTTAAATAAAAAGGCAGAGCTTAGTAATAATGCATAAAAATAAATAAAATGAAATTGTAAGATATGGTGTTCATCAGGGAACAGTACCGGAACCCATATTATTCACAATCTACATAAATTATCAATTCATTCAACGTTATGCTTGTCGTATATCATTTGCTGATTACTACGGGAGCCCACCCTAACTGTACGTGCACCCCTCCCCCTCCCCCGATCCTTGAGGACGATGTTTTTCATAAAGATTAAAGCCTAAGGAACAATTGTGTCCCCCCCCCCAAAAAAACTGGCTGTACTTTCAAAATGGCGGCCATATGTTAAAAAAACTGTTGCCAATGTTGTTTTTGTCATTTAACACAAGACTAAAAAAGATGGACAAAAACATTTTTCCAAAAAACAACGTGCATAAAATTTTCTACAATTTTGTTCCTATACAATATTTTGATAGGAGTTAAAATTAAGAAAACATGAAAATTCATATATCAGTAAATCATTTAGAGGAAATAACTTTGACAATTATTGTAAGGCGTATAATATAACTTCATATAAAAAAGTTATATAACATAGGAATTAGACATACACCTTTAAAATAGATCAAGTCATATATGGAGGGCATTAAAGTAAACTAGAATAACATAAACACAACTATTCGTAACGTTAATATTGGTGTCCCCCAAGGCTCTCTTTTGGGTCCGCAGCTTTTTATGTTAAATGTTAATGACTTTCCAAATTATATAGATGCCCACATTACCATGTATGATACAACTATTTCAATTTCAGCAGAGAACATTGATGAAGTTAAGATGAGAGCAGAACAAGTTGTAAATCAACCAAGTGCTTGGTGTGATAGGCACAAGTTAATACCAAATAAAACTAAAACAAAACTTCAACATTTTGAGTTTGAACCCTGAAATGTTTGATAAAAAATTTTTTATTGATAATGTTTGTAAAGAGCTAAACAAGGCATGCTTCAAAATTTTACAAATGAAAGATACCTTAAATGAGAGTGGCTTACTAAATATTTATTATGCCCTGACCTACCCACACATTTCATTAAATGTACTTAATTGGGGCTGTCGCAGATACAAAAGTAGAGTGATTATTCTACAAAAAATGTTTAATTTTTAATATAAATATTAGATATACCTGTAGAGTAATCTTTAAACCGCAGACGAGGATATTTTAATCATTAATAATTATACAGTGTACTATTGTTGGTTATTGTTGTTGTTTTGGAACACGTTGACCGATTTATTTTTTTTTTTTTGAGATATAGTGATCGATGAGCTTCATTTGAGTGTTTTGAAAAATTTCCAATTTTCATATTAGCGTATAGCGTATTCGATTCGCAGTTGTCTCAAATACTTCTATACAAAATTTTAGCGCGATACCTCATATAGGGTGTTTGTTATTCAATAGCAAAATTCAAAATGTTTCACTTTTCGTCTGTTCTTGTAAAAAGTCGGTTGGGTTTACTAAAAACTTAAAGTAGTCATTTGACTTAAGGATCAAATACTACATAAGGAAGAAAAAAAAAAGTTATTCTTTAAATAAATAATGTTTCTATACATTATAAGGTTGCTGTACGTAGATGCCTTAATGAAAATTTTTCAAACAAATGGATTAGATGGAATAGCTTTTCTTTTTTTTTCCTTATTTAGAATCTGATGTTGATGTCACTAAATAAGGAAGAAAAAAGAAAAGCTATTAACGCGTTCCAAAATAAGGTATTAAATAGCATACACTGTGTATATATTTAAATGTTTAATGTTTACTAATATAAACTAAATATAAATACTTTTAGCCAATTATTGATGATGACTTTGTATCCGGATAATTTTATCTTTTTTTTTTCTTTTAAATATTTCTTGACTAGATAATGTCTTTATATTTATTGTTGTATTGCACATTGTTTTTTTTTCATTGTAATGTTTGTTCGTTGTTAGTATTATATTATTTATACACATTTATGTATCACAGATGATCAATGAAGATTATTTTTATTATTATCATTATTATGCCGAGACAAATTTCGGCTTTAAATGTCGTAGTTAATTTAAATGGTTTTAATAAATGTTTTGAATTTGAGAAAGTAACCCAAATCGCCCTCGCGCGCACCGCTGTTGTTGAACAATATATGTAGAACCGAGTCTACAACAAGTACCAGTATAGTTAACCGACTTTTTATGTGAAAATACAAGAAAAACAAAAAAGTTGATTTGATGTTGAAGTGGTTATATGAAACAGACCTAGGCCTTGAGACGAGTCGAGAATAGTCAGCTTTTTAAAAAATAACACGGTACAGGCCGCGCTTAATTACACCGCAGACGAGGATATTTTAATCATTAATAATTCCCTATCACATACAGACAGGCCACTTATGACATGACTATAACGCTACTTAGTTTTTTGAAAGTGTACTATTATGAAATAGAAATATTGGCGGGGTGTAACTAGTGCAGTAAAATGCATTTCTTAAAAAAGTGTTAAGGGGGGGGGGGGATTTTTTTGCTTAGATTTGAAGTACATATACAAAGAAGTATGGGTGCAAATTTTGGAGTTCGTGTGAGGTCGGGAACATGTTCGTCTAAACAATTGAAATTATATAACATTGTTTCTACACGTTTTCTTGCAATGCCTTCTTCGGTCGTGTTGGTCCTACTGCAAGAATAAAAAATGGAGATTGTTGGCAATACAATTTTGAATAGTTCTAGGTATATAAGATCTCAATGATATATGTGCTTACTTAAAAACATGAAGAAGCCAATATATAGCTTTTTTAAACAATTTAATATAATTGTCCACAGTACTGCGCCCTTTTTTTTAATGATTAGTAACAGGCTGAATGTTCATGAGTAGCTTCGTTTTGACGAGACGCCCAACTTTTCTCTTTGAGAAAATTCTCGGTAGTGCAGTGGTAGCTAATAACTGCGCTTGGGTGTAGTATATATGTCGATTGGGTGATTGTACAAATTTTATCAGTAACAGTTAGTTTTTTAGTTAAATCTTGAAATAACTTCCGAAAAAACGTCCTAGAAAATCGATGGTTTGACCGAAGCGTCCTCCACCCTCAATATGTCCAAATACTAATCATTTTTTTGACCTCGTTATTTGAACATGTTGGGGATGCGGGACGCTTTGGTCAAACCATCGATTTTGTAGGACAATCGTTTTTTCGTGTTTTTTTATCAAATTATCTCAAGATTTAACTAAAAAACTAACTCTTAATAAAATTTGAACAATCACCCAATCGACATAATATGCACCCAAGCGCAGTTATCAGTTACCACTACCGAGAATTTTCGCAGAGAGAAAAGTTGGGCGTCTCGTCAAAACGAAGCTACTCACGAAAATTCAGCCTGTTACTAATCATTAAAAAAAAAGGGCGCTGTACTGTGGACTATAACTTTAATAATATATCGACTCAGATAAAATTTTGGAAAAATATACTTTTTATGAATATTAAACAACCAAAAAACAGACCCAGCACAAAACCAATTGGAAAGGCCATGAATTATTTATTACTTCTTATTTCGGACAAAAATTGTTTGTTTTCGAAGGGGAAATGAAAGGGCATTATTTATTTTTAACATGCTTTTATTAGATTGACCTAGTAACTATCTACACACTAAACAAAAATTGTTCGTAGCGAACAAAAATTTTGATGCGTATATACAAAGCAATTTCTTGGTTGATGTTAATAAATGTTTGTTGCTTCAAACAATTTTGTTTGGAGCAACAACATACAAAGCAATTTTGTTTGGAGCAACAAAAATTTATTATCTTCAACCAAGAAATTGCTTTGTATATACGCACCAAAATTTTTGTTTGCTAGAAGTAGAAAATAAATATTTGATCAAAACTTAAAAATTCAAGATGGCGGAGTTAACATGGCGGACAGGTTTTATCAGTTATCGTCGGATTCGACAGAAAATCGGTATCTGTGGATTATCGAGGTTGCCAAACACGGATTTATGGGGGGAGGGGGGGTACGAGGTAATCCCCCCCCCCAGATTCTGTAAACCATCAACTTTCATTTGAAAATTTCATAATTTTTATTATTTTATTTTATATTTTTGAATACCTATGTATTCTATTTAGTTGTTTATAATTTTTTTTGTGATTTTCCCCCCTCTCATCAATTTTAATTTTCGAGGAAAAACATTTTTGCTGTTTTCAGTACGCGGCTGTGTTTTAAAAAACTCAAGGTCGGGGTAGATAAAGGGAACAGGTTCGATGATTATTTTTTGCTTTTTAGTGCAGCATATTTAAAAGCGTGTTTTTTTAGTTTTTTTTTTAACTATTAATTTATTTTTACCCAACTAAACAGGAAAAGAGCATTATCGACTCAAAATTTCAGCGGGTTTTAGTTCAAAGGAAACTTATTTACTGTTTATTAATTTTACCGGATATCAATCAATGTTTTTACGACCAGAATAAAGGATTGCATGCTGATTTTAAATGTCTGTTTCATTTCTATGTCTAATTTCTTTGATGTTCAATTTTAACACGTACATTGTACAGTGAGTGAGTTTCACTTTTAGTGGACTCATTTCCCAAAGAGCATCTTTTCACGCATTTTAATCAAATTCAAATCGATATACGAACCTACTGTGATCAGAATAGTTCATCGTTAAATAATGAGATGACGAAATTTCACGAAAATAAGATTCTAAACAATTTTTTTTTATGGATGCCACAGTTTTCCAATGAATAAATAAAAAGCATTGTGAGTTATAAGATGGACAGAGCACTATATCCAGCCGTTTGGTTCGCAAAATAAGAAATAAGCCTTTTAATAAAAACGAAGGTTTGGCTTTGTATACAACGCTGATAACGGTTAACGGGTATAGACCAATAATAGGTGTTAGGAAAAAAACTTTTTTAAATAGTCGACGTTTCGTCAAAATTTATTGACATCCTCAGAACTATTTAGATGAGGATGTCAATAAATTTTGACGAAACGTCGACTATTTAAAAAAAGTTTTTTTTCCTAACACCTTGTGGTCTATACCCGTTAGCCGTTATCAGCATTGACGCACAGGCCATCAACTACTAATAAAAATTTGTATACAACACTTATTTTCCGATTTAGTGACATGTGCAGTCAAAATGGCCGACTTCCGGTTTCGACGGAAATAACATCAAATTTGATTTTTCAAATAGAACACCCTGTATATTTTGGTATTATCGGAATCTACGGACCAAATTCTATCTGATCCCGTTGAGAAATTTTCATTTTTTTCAAAAATAACTTTTACTTTCATTTTTCAACCCAGAATATCCACTCTTTCACCACACAATAGTCCCATGAGGTAAACAAGAAAAAGGCCAAAAGTTCTGCGATCACACCGCAAGATGTTTTCTCCCCCGTTTTCCGATTTTCCGGTGCTAGGCATTTTTTTATCGCAAAATTATATTAACGAAGTTTTTCAGAATTTTTCAAAAACCGTAAATCCAAAATTTAATCAAAATTTAAAAAATATTGAAATTTCATTTAAAATAACGTCCAAATCCGAAAATATCATTTAAATGGGTTTTTTTGTTTAGAAAATTAATGACAATTTTGTTTGAAATTAAACCCAAGCTGTCAGGTAGTTGTTAAGTAATTAGTGGTCTTTTTTATATTTTTTAAATTTATCATTTTTTTAAATTTTTCTATTTTTTTATTTTGATAAATATTAAATAATTCAAAAATAGGTACCTTATTCTTCATTGCATACCTTTATTTCATTTTGCTTACTTGAATTAGAAACATAGCAGGCCTGGAAACAAATATTAAACGTCATAATAATGAGAAAACCACAATTTCGTTTCACGTTTTATAAAGGTGTGAGCTTTAAGTTGTGTTTAAGCAATAATGGAAAATAATCAGTACAAGTATACCAGAAATGAACAAATTGACATGCTATTAATAGACTGGGAATGTCTGAAAAATTCGATCAATGCATGTGCCCTGTATGCTGCGCGTTTTCCCGAGAGACATCATTCAGATCTGACATACTTTAGAAGGGTAGAAATGAAATTAAGAGAAGAACCAAATAACGTTGAAAATGAATTTATTGTGAGTGAAGAAGCTGAAACTAATGTGTTGGCGTACGTACATTTTTCCCCGTCTGCTTCAATTCGACAACTCGAAATAGAATGTAACATTAGTAAGGAAAGTGCGAGAAAAATTTTAAAGAAACATAAATACCGTTCGTATAAGTATAACCTACACCAGCATTTATACGAAAATGATTCAGATCGAAGATTAAAGTATTGCAATTGGTTATTACGTAAACAAGTTGACGACAATAACCAAAAAATTCAAAATTTTGTTCACCGACGAAACAAGATTTACAAATAATGGTATGTTTAACCGAAACAACATGCGGTACTGGACTCAAGAAACTCCGATATTATTAAGGCAAGGACGTTCCCAAGACGTTAAAACCGAACCTGGTTTTAACGTTTGGGCTGGAATAATTGAAAACAGAATTATTGGTCCCATATTTTTTTATGGTGAAAGGTATCTTGAATTCTTCCAAAATGAAATTAACAATCTACCCCAGGATTTAAAAAATAATATGTACTTTCATCAAGGTAGGGCACCACCACACAATGCCCATATCGTTCGCGATTACCTAAACGAAACCTACGAAGAACGAGTGTGGATTGGTGGATTGGCACCAATGGTCCAGTTAGGTGGCCACCTAGGTCACCCGATCTAACTCCCCTTGATTTTTATTTGTGGAGATATCTTAAAAATAAAGTTTACTCCCGACCACCATCAACATTAGAAGACTTGCGTAATAGGATAACACAAGCATGCCAAGAAATATCGAACGATGAGTTAAGAAATGCTGTTCGGTGTACTTTAAATAGGACACAACTTTGTGTTGCAGAGAACGGGATTTTGAACACATAATTGGACATGGACAATGAAATTAAAAGCTATTTTACATTAGAACTTTCAAAATTCATTTTGGTAGTATTTTGATTTAGTTTAATTTTTTAATAATAATTTTGTTCGAGTTTTCGTGTACTGATTTTGTGTGTCATGTTTTTGTTCGCTTGTTTATTAGTTTACCTTGTAGGTAGCTAGGTAGGTAGCTCAGTACATTGTTTCATTAAAATGAAATCTTTGGTATGTAATGAAGAATAAAGTACCTATTTTTGAATTATTTAATTTCTTAATGTTAAATAGAAATAAAACTAGACATATCGCATATTGTCGTATTCGAAATAAAATTCTCTATCTACTGTGGTTGGTCCATACATGTTCCATTTAAACCGCTGCCCAAGGAATCACTACTTCCACAACGAAAAAATTTCGTATGTGGAAATAATTGATTATGGAACTTTAATAATATAATATTTGAAATTCTCTACCCCAAAAACCTCTAAAACGGTACCCCACATCGATAGTGGGGTGGGGGTGGTAGTGGGGGTGGATGAAGTAAAAGAATATTTTGAGGTTTCTGGTTCTTGTACACACACTAAATCACATTTTTTTTTCATCCCCTTTAATAATGGAGTGGGGGTGGTAATGGGGGTGGCTAATGCCAAAATTTTTTTTGAGACCTTAGCTTCTCTTGTATACCTATACTAAATATCAATTTTATGGACTCTTACCTGCTTAATCTACCTATTTACCTCAAATTTACCCAAATTTACCCCAAAATATAATCTAGCTCTAGATCTCGTTAAAGTACATATGTATACCAAATTTCAAGTCAATATCTCAAACGGTTCCAGAGTAAACGTGCGCACAAAAAAGTTACAGTCAGACAGACAGACAGACAGACAGACAGACAGACAGACAGACAGACAGACAGACAGACAGACAGACAGAAAATTTTTTTTCGCTCAAACTTAAAATCTCGACGTTTCATGACATTCTAAGCCTATTTGAACAATAAAAATTTTTAAATTTTTTTTTGTCGTTACTATACTTCCACTGAATGTGGAAGTAAAATTGACTTTCTTATCAAAAACCACCACTTTATTGGCCCACAATGCACTTAATATTAACTTAACTACTAAAAATTATCATTTGTATAGATGAAATAGTGGAGAGATAAATTTTACCCCGTCACAGCCTTCTGGGTTGAAAAATGAAATTAAAAATTTTAAAATTATTTTTGAAAAAAATGAAAATTTCGCAACGTTATTAGATAGAATTTTCCGTAGATTCCAAAAATACCAAAATATACAGGATGTTCCATTTAAAAAATCAAATTTGATGTTATTTCCGTCGAAATCGGAAGTCAGCCATTTTGACTACACATGTCCATAAATCGGAAAATAAGTCTTATATACATGTTCCAAATTTCAAAACAGTTGGTTCATAAGCCTGGGCCGATTCTCGTAGTCACCCGGTATTGTGCAACAAGTGTTGAAAATAGCACTGTTCACACGAGTGTGACAGTTTGTGATATGAGTCGTAGGTAATAAAGTTCAATTAACTTGACTGTGTAATTTTATTTTATACTTTTTAGCAATCTCTTCTGAAGGGAGTTCCATTTTTTTTCAAAAATTTTTATATGCATTAATACTACCCTCTCCCACAAACGCGATCTGGGCAAATTGACTTCTATTTGTTGTCGATGGGTCACTCGCAAGACCAGTAACCGCTTGTACTCAATTAGTCACGAAGGAATCTCAGAAACGAACGTCCGAATAGATTATCTTAATCTCAAGTAACTCTCTTCGTTTCGATAATCTGCAGCTAAGCATTCTCACTTTCTAACACCTTACGAGATTCACTTAAGAATATTTTATCGGAAGCTCATGACTAATATTTAATATCGAGATAAAAATCATGGGATTAGTAGAGTACGGAGGTTCAAAAAACTCTGAAGGAGCTTTCACCAGTAAGAAGATTCATTAGTTTCTAATATGTAACAGCTCCATCAATATATCGGATTTCTCCAGATGGATTATATAATTTAAGAATATCTGTTACACGAAGAAAAATCGAAGAGATACAGCGAGGATAAATATAACTATGTGGGTTCATAATCAACTGTCAAATTTATAATAAGACAAGAACAATTTACAAATAAATATATTTTTGGAATAAAGAGTATTGGGTGTGTACCAATTCACAATTTTGAAACCGCAGTAGCTGTTGTTACAGGTAAAGTGATAAATATGTGAAACAGCACTTTTATATTTGGAAAAAACATTTCGTCGCTATTTTTTAGTGGGTCAAGAGCAGTTTTTGGAAGTGTTTATTGCCCCTGCCACTTCTGTTTCCAAATTTTTAGCTCAGAAGTAAATTCTAATACTGATGCGGGCATATCTTGGCTGTAGATCGCAGAAGTTTCTAGTATTTTTACATCTTCATATGTGTTGAAGTGTACTCGGATCTTCAAGAGCAATCACACTGCATATGTAATCAAACAGAAGTCAACTCATTAATCGTTTGATCACATTTTTAACATCTTAAGTTGCACTATTGCTTTGCACAATATATTCAGGCCCTGTTCAATAGCACTCCTTTTATTTCTCTGAGGTTTCTGTTTTTTATAAAACAAAAACTGATGCCACTGAATGAAATAACGAACAATTAATTATTTTCGAAAGCGTCAATGTTATAAACAAAGTTGAAATATATTAGCAGTAACAAATTTACATTATTCGTGCTACGTATGTATACCAGTAGATCACTTAACATCTCCTGTTTCTAGCACATGGACATTATTACATGCCTGTTATAGAATAATAAACATAAATATTTGCATTAACCCCGAAATAGTGTTTAGAAGCTATTTTCAGCGACTTCTTACTAACAATTACGTCAATGTCACCTTTGTCGTTTCCTGGAATACATAAATCCGTTATTTAATACGTACAGTATACACTCCTGAAGCTACTAATAAAATAAACGATTACATTTAAAACAGGTGGATATCAAACAGCACGACACTAAATAATTAAATGCTGACAGTTGGCAAATATGCGTACGAATATTTACGCCCTTCTCCTAAAATTGAAACGAGCAACACTAAATTGGTTCATTATAATAATATCCAGAAGTCATAAAAAACACTAAGCGTTTAAATTGAGGGGCAAATGTAACTGCCACCTGTTAAAAGGACGTGTTGCTGTATTATGGTAATTTGGCACCAAACATCTAAATTATTCACTAAATTACACGTAATCCTCAGCTATACAACTTCGGCGGTGGCGTGGTAAATTGAGTAAATTACTACAAAAAGATCCTCATATATATTTTGCGAAAAAGCAAATAAAAACAAAGTTGAAGAGGATAGTAAATGACAGAGACTTGCGAAACTCTTTGTTTAAAAAGTAGTTCTCTCCCCCGTTTTCGAGGATGCTCAACTCATGGTGGTGGCAGAATTTCTCGCAAACGGCCAAATACCACCTCCAAACGGGGTCAAACGCGTATTGATAATATTTCACCAGGGTTGGCATGATTAAAACAAAATGTTTTAAACAAAGTGTTTAAAACATCTTTAAAACATCGCACTCTGTTTTAAAGAAATGTTTAAAACATATTTAATACAAAATGCAATGTTTTAAACAAGTGTTTAAAACACAGTGCTGTTTTAAATAAATGTATTATTTTGGAGTTTGTGGAAAAGCAGGAAAAGACCGATGATGGTCCATTCCGATAAATAATTCCGATATAGTGGTTATGTGCACTAAACTGAGCATTTTATTTGCAGAGTGCTGTAAAATCCGTTTAAGAGCGCCATCTGACATCAACTAGTAGTAACAGACATAGTGTGCCTGGCACCATTTAATATTAGTTGAACATACTTTTAAACGTTCTAAACCTGTTTTAAACACGTTTTAAACATACCTTCAAAAATTAAAAAAAAACCTGTTTTAAACAAAAAAAAACTGTTCAAAACAAAAAAACTGTTTTTTTGTTTAAAATGAAAAAAAAAACTGTTTTTTCCCAACCCTGTATTTCACGCAATCTATCTTATTGATCCCCTGTTTTCGGGCATGCCAATTATGGGGAGGACACTGGGACGCGTGCCTGACACCCACCCGCCTCCTCAACGGTTAATAACCACCCTCCAAAGGAATGAGAAAGCCCTCTCATCATACCACTGGACAAAAAGGTTTCCCTCCCATTTTCGAGCATGCCGAACACGGAGAGGACCACGAATTCACCCCCTCAATGGCAAATAAATACCTCTTCAATAAAAATATTTTATATAATATATTATAATTAAATAAATTAGAAGTTTCAATTATTATATAAACCTATTTTTTTCTGAAATCGATCGGCAATGTCTACATTTTCGGCGCGATTTCAGATCGAAAAAAGCACAATTCCAGTATTTTAGTCCATTGCTAAGAAACTATCAGAAAACAGACCAGAAATGATCCGTTGCCAAGCAACGATCAACAGAACTGTACGGGAATGTTACTTTCCCGGCCTAGGCCGGGAAAGTAACATTCCCGTACGGTTTTTTTATGTACATTTTAGACGGTAAATAAATACACGCAGACAAATCAACTCACATTAAAATTGCATTTATTAGTAAGCAGTTAGATTGTAATGAAGAAATGTTATGCATTAATACAAATTTTTTAATTTATAATAATATTGATTGTGATTTCAGAAAAAATAGTACTTATGTGTACTTCGGCGTGAAAGCACATTCCCGGACTTCGACGCTTGTTGGCCTCGGCTAGCGCCTCGGCCAACAATTGCATCGTCGTCCGGGAATGTATTGCTTTCACACCTAAATACACAATATACTATTCCCAAAAAATATGTACGAAAAATATACATTCATCTTTTTTTCAACTCCACAGTAAAAGAAGATGACTACTTTGTTGACGAGATCGAAGTGACATCTTAATGTATTTTTCCCGTGTGGTATCTTCAAAAACGGAAGGGCTTTGCCGGGGGTATGCTGAGAACGCACTCTCATCCCTTTGGAGAGCTGTTATTGGCCATTTACGGGGTGGGAATTCCACCATCACTAAGGTGTTCAGCATCCTCGAAAACGGAGGATTACCAAGTAAGAGTCCCTCAAACAATAATACCCGTTTGACCCCGTTTGGGGGTGGTTTTTGGCCGTTTGCGGGGTAGGTCACCCAACTAGAAATTCTGTCACCACGAAAACGGGGGGGGAGAACTAATCTGATTGCATCAGGCGATAGTCGGGTTTTCGTCCGACTCACACAATCCACTATGTGTGTCTCAACTCGACTATGTAAGATAACCACACCCAAATAAAAAAAGTTTCATCATCTTCACATGCCGCCAAAATGATTGGTGAAACACGCGCCAAGTCATAGTATTCGTGTGTGGTTCTCAAGTGTTCTGGTATTCATGGAAACTATTTATGGTGGCGTCACATCTCTACAGGACAAACAAAAGAAACTAAATATAAGAAGTGAGATACTAAATTTAAGACATAATGAATGGGTTTGGCTTGCATAAAAACGCACCTAATGTTCTAAGAGAATGATAAGCTACTTACATAACAGTAGAGTTAGTTCCTAAGCGGTACAGAAGGTCAATACACCACTAGAATATGTAAATAAGCTATAGATTGAAGTACTATAATTGACTTTTCAGCCTCCCTAGTGTGAAAACTGTCCATAGGATCGAATTGTGACAATGATAACTTTTGACCAGCATCATTCCACGAAATGGAGCAGTTTGAGCTTAACCCATGTTTCCATAAGTATAATGCGCGGTTCTTTGGAGGAGATATTCGCCTGCAATTTTCAAAACTTATGTCTCCATCAGTGTAAAAACTTCAGTAAGTTCCTCCAACTTTATCTGCTCACACTATTTACAAGTCATTGACTTTGTATTGCTAAACTTCATCAAGAGCAAAGAGTCCGTGGCGCCGAAGGTGTCCGAGCCTGCTTCGCACTTACGAGAGCCAAAAAGATCGGAACCGGCCCGCGAATGACTCTGGACCAGGGTGTATTAAATAGGTAGTCCGACGTACGGCACTTTCCTATTATAATAATGGCTTCATAAGTGCATGGTTACTATTTAGTTTAGTAGATGGCGCGAGCAATAAGGTCCTACAATTACCTGGGCATGTGCATCGTATAACCTCAAATTTTAAGGTTTTTCGTTTATTCTCATTTTTAATGTTTGTATAGGCATTTTTAGCCATACTGGCTCCAAGCAAATATTTAAAAATTCACGCAAATAATTTTTCAATATTGTTGATTAATAAAAATAGACTGCTAATTATAGGTTCGATTCCTAACCTGCAAAAAGTGTCTTATTTTATTGTGACAAACTATTTAAAACTTCATACACATTGCGCTGAACTTGATTTTGGTTGAAAGTACAGGAACCAGGTAGAAATTTTAATAATAGCTACGTAATACTTGTGTAAATCTTAAGAAGCACATATTTTTGAGGTTAGCTGTGGCGACACGTGCAATGCTGCATGTAGTGTTGCATATATTCTTTCAATGTTTTAATTTAGCTACTTAATGTCAGATGTCACTGGACTCTTGTTTCACTAAACAAAAACAAAAGGCCGAGAATGTATGCAACACTGTATGCACGTATGTACAGAACCTGCAAGTTATCTATCTATGCGTAAGTAATGAGAGAACTTATTGGTCCTGCCATCCATTACATTGTGTACAAAGTAAGCACTTATGAAGCCACTGTGAGGGTTGTCGACGAACCACCTATTTAATACACCCTGCTCTAGACACCTGCCGAAGCTGCGGGGCTCCATTAATTTGAACATGGTTTGCTTCACCAGTATTTGTTACAAACACTTGAATTGTCTCTAGCTGTCATACAGATAATAATTGTTTATTGTACATTATCACCAAGAAGTGGTTCGGATTTCACTATAAAGTGTAAGGCCCCGTCTCCTTCACTCAGACAAAATCTAAATCTCCTAGACTTAAGAAGGTCACTGAGGTGGCATGGTATGAAAACATTTTCAAACATCCTTACATACATAAGTGCCCACATATTTTCTAATGATGTATTTATTTAAAATAAATACTAATTTAGACAAAAACGTGTCTAGCAAATCGCAACTGGCAGAATATAATTTATTGATTTGACTATTGTTAGATACTACGCAGTAATTGAGCATCCTGGTACACAAATTTGTGCTGGCACGTAATCGCTTGTAATCAGATATGATAAAAGCCTGTTGGCCGTGGTTTGTGATTTCGGTAACTTATTAACTAATCGATCATTTTAATAAACACAATATGATATTAAAATACTAATTGTTTATTCATAATTGACCAATCTTTCTTCAATCACACTTTTTTTACTGAAATGTCAATCGTGCTTATAAAACTGTGACATTTTTTATTACTTTATTATTTTGAAGGTTAACTGCTTGATTACACTAAATTAATTACTTTTTGATGACAAATATAAATTTTGTTATTTATTTTTTTTTTTATTTATAATATAATGAAATTTCTTTCTCAAGTGTGCCATATACATATTTAAGAAACAATTTAATGGCAGAAATACAGAAATCACCGGCAGTGACAAAAAAAAATTAAAAAATTTGAATCTCCCTCAAAAAAGATCTCAAGTTTCAAAAATAAGTGTGGTGACGTAATTAAGTTTTGCTGGACATACATATAATGTGTGGTAATTATATATCTTAGAAGAAAAAAATAATCAGTTTCTTCCTTGGAAATTTTTTAAAAAATTTTTATTGTTGTGTTCACCACATATATTTTTTACTAAAAGTGTTTTCCCAGTCCTTCGTTCGAAATAGGGTCAGCTACAACTACCTACCGAATACTATTTTTCTCCGTCAAGCGGTTTTGTAGATATAGCGTCAACAGACAGACAAGCAGACATCAGATCGACAGATAGATAATTTTGATAGAGCTAATAGATTTAGAGTTATACGTTGCTGATGTTTTGGGATATATCGACTCACAACTAACATTTATAATTCGCGCTAAATTTTTTTCGAAAACGAAGACTATTGCAGGTCTCAATTACTAGGCAAATATCATTGGTAAATAGTATAAAAAGTAGGGGTCCAAAAACTGAGCCCTGTGGTACTCCCGATATTGCCAAGGCCTGAATAGATGTGAAACCACGATGATGTACATTTAATAGCCTAATAGCCTATTAGACATATATGAACAGAAGAAATTTATAAAGTGATCAGCTCAAAGGTTGATAATATTTTCAATAAAATAGGTATCATGTTCCTATATAAAAAAAGTTTTGGAGAGGTCAGTATAAATTACTTCTTAACCCTAGTTTAATGATGTAGCGAGAATGCTTGTAATAATTATCAGATTAATTGTTGTAGATCTACCAAATAAGAAACATTTCACATGAAAAGATATATCATATGCAGGATAACTTCATGAAGTTTGCCAAAGTTGTAGAGGATAACTATAGGTCTATATTAGAAAATATTATTTAGGCATTAAGCAAATCACAGCTTACACAGTTTTTTATTTAATATGATTACCTACTTTCTGTATAATGATGTCTCAATTTGGTCACGCTAATATATTATTGGAGAACCAATCAAAACAACTACTCTTCTAGCTAATACTGACGAAGTATTGAATACCCTGATAGGATTTCTAGCATTTTAAAGCAAAAAAATGAATTGAAAATATTTAAATCATTTATCATGGTGAAAGCCAATATGAAAAAAATTATAAAAATATAGGTTATAGTTCTTAACTGCAGTCTTTTTATTACTAATAAGTAAATATTTTCTACAACATACTGTTTATTTGTCATATCCTGATTCAGTTACTTTCAATTTGAAGAAATTTTCTACTATTACTAATAAGTAAATATTTTCTACAACATCCTGTTTATTTGTCATATCCTGATTCAGTTACTTTCAATTTGAAGAAATTTTCTGCGATTTCTCTCCACTGAAATATTTTGTGAGCAAATGAGTCATCCTATAAGTCATTTTCACACGAGGATATTATCGAAAAATTCAACGCTATTCAAATACACATAACACTGAGGTTAGATTCTAGTTCATATTACATTTTTGTTCACTTATACACCCAACACGTGTATTACCGTAACAATTTATATAATTGGACTGGTATTTTTAAATAAACTCTGTTATCTAAATTGTTTCCTTGGAATTTTAAGCCTTTTGTTTAATTTAATAAACTCAGAATGCAGAGCATTGTTTGCGTTATGCCAGATAGTTGTTTAGGTACAGATTCTCTGAGATTGAAAGGATGTAACTTGGATTGAATATGAAATATGAATTTTCATAATAAAATTGTATGAAATAAAATGACATTTTAACAAGTTTTTAGTTTGGAATATCGCTCTCGAATGCTCAGTTGACACCATAACACATCCTCCAAAAGAAAGGTATTAGTATTTTACTTCCACATGCAGTGGAAGTATAGTAATGACAAAAAAATTTTAAAAAATTTTTATTGTTCAAATAGGCTTAGAATGTCATGAAACGTCGAGATTTTAAGTTTGAGCGAAAAAAAAATTTCTGTCTGTCTGTCTGTAACTTTTTTGTGCGCACGTTTACTCTGGAACCGTAGAACCAGATTATTTTCATCTTATTCCGTCGAAGGGTTGGGGGGTAAATTGGGGTAGATTTGGGGTAAATAGGTAAATCAAGCAGGTAAGAGTTCATAAAATTGGTATTTAGTATATACAAAAGAGGCTAAGGTCTCAAAAAAAATTTTGGCATTAGCCACCCCCATTATCACCCCCACCCCATTATTAAAGGGGATGAAAAAAAAATGTGATTTAGTGTGTGTACAAGAACCAGAAATTGTCTAAGACATAATAGACAACAAATCGACTGTTTTACATTGCCTCCGAAGGGTCGGATATCCACACGCGATCCTCGCATAACACTGCATAGCTTCTGCGTATACAAATCGCTAGAAGGTGGGGCCAGATTCCTGCATTTCTCTGAACATTACCCTTCCAAGTACTAACCGCGATTAACGTTGCTTAACTGTTCGTATGGTGGGCCCCATGTCATTGATACCCCCGATACCCCGGCTGCTACGCCCCTGTTTAAAACCAATTATTCTACAAGAATTTCTAAAAATTAAAAAACGCCCATAATCACATGAGGAAGCATTTATAGGAAAATAAGTTCACTAATTTCCCATTATTTTGCACTAAGTGATTTTACCATCATCAACTCTACCTGATCATACACCCAGCCTCTGATGCCCTCATCAGAAATAGATAATAACTAATTTAAAATCGTGCACGATAATTTAATTATGATTAATTTAAGATCTCGCACGGTAATTTGAGAAAATGAAAACACAAGTGAGTATCTACATGCACTCGGTGAATTCTCTATTTAGTTCTAAGCTTTGGAGCAGGTTTGCCTTCATTGCAGTGTTATTTATCTCTTTAATCCTATAATCATGCTCCCGGTAAGTTGAATAGAAATTGCCAGCTCTAACTATTATTCATTTGCAAATAATTTAAAGTGATGCCATTTCGTGTCTTACCAACACACACTATATTAATTTTATGAACGTTCCTGCATCTACGGCATAATCAACTGGTGTACATATTAGGGAGAGGTGCCTCTATTTTCGCTATTTCATGAAAAACAACGTTATTGTAAAATTCTGTATTCGTATTTTTGGGAAGTTTGACGTTAGCGCCTTACATAGTATTATTATTTTTTCGATATTAGAATTCAGGTAATTGCAAAAAAACAATTATGTGCTTTTTTTTTCCTCAAGTCAAGTCTGGTCCAGAAATATTCTAGAATAATTTACCTATATTCCGCCAGAGTTTAGTTCTTCATGGCAGTACCAGTTTGGATGGCATCTTACTAGAAGCTAATGCCCGGTATCGAGGCCAGAGTCCAACCCAATCGGGTTAGAGCCTTCTAACAGTTCCAGAAGATTTTAGAATTGAAACGGTAGGAACCAAGAGCTTTAAGAGCTGCTTGGACGTCTGAAAATATTGTTATTGATCTGTGTCTATGATGCGTCTGTGCGAGCCTGCTTGCACACAGTTCAAATGCGTGAATTTCCGACCGATTGACAGTGGCATTTTGTTATCCAGGCTTGAAGTTTTTTCTTACCTTTGGGTTGCAACTGTATACTCCGGCTCCAGTTCCGGTCGTTTGCGAACGAACAACTATTAGCTCTTTGTAAGTCGGTTTTATTCCGATCCCATTGGTCTCTTATACAGAAACAGGACGTTAAAAAGGCAGTTCGTACTAGGTCATGACAGACTTCACATCTGAAAGCATTACCAGGAAGTCGTGCCAATGTATGTCATCTGACAACCTGTTTCGTTCCATGATGCTAGCCTACGGCATATTAATGACCGCTAGTTAAAGTCTGTATGTTGCCCACCTGGCCTGTCTCTCCAAATAGATGTGAAGAGGGGGTAAATCCAGGAGGATTTCCAGAGCAGCTCTCGGTGTGGTACCTATTGCATCAGTTATTGCTTGTCTCTAACTCAGAGAGTTCGACTTTGATCGTTTGTTGTAGCCCTTTCGACCACCGAACTATGGAGGCATAGGCTATCATTGATCTTATGGCCCTAACGTATATACAATATATTTGTTGGGGCCCAATGCCCCAAGATTTTCCATAAATTCTACGACCCGTCCACAAGGACAGCCTTGCTTCGTGAATTACCTTTTCCAGTTAAATGATTTACCTAGTGTAATAGCTAGATATTTCACTTTCTACCAGCGTTACCACATTTGGTAGATTTTTATTTCTTTTTAGTAGAATTTTAAGGATTTTTGTAAAGTTTGGTAGGTAAAATTTGCTGGCAGATTTCTGATAATTATTATCAGAAATCTACCAGCAAATTTTACCTACCAAACTTTAAAAAAATCCTTAAAATTCTACTAAAAAGAAATAAAAATCTACCAAATGTGGTAACGCTGCTTTCTACGCACACCTGATAAGAAGGGTGGTTCTAAGTTATTCAGCCTCCTTTTTTTGGAGAAGGGTACTATTACAGTTATGTGGGAGTTAACAGACATCTACTCCCTCTCACGCCTAATACGAACTAATCTAGTACATCTTGAAGGGTATAAGAGAGTACCTCTTCAGATTTTCCTCTAACCAGAATGACTAGATCGTTCAGATTACATTTTCACTGGGCGGCACTAGAACTCGAAAATTACGTGTACCCAGTCCCGTAGTCAGGAATCGACAAAAAATTTACCTTTAAAATGAAAATTGAAGAGGGGGAGGGGAGAAAATCTAAAAAAAATTGTCTCCAAATTGAAAAATTAATAAGCAGGGGCGAAAAATCCCAAAAAAATTTGTGCCGCCCAATTTATACCTTATTTTATGCTCTGAGATCGTTCACTTTGCCCTGCTGTTAGGCGTAAGGTTCAATGTTCAATGTCATCATTTATTATACTCTTCGCAAAAACGAAGAGTATATTGCATTTGATCGGTACATTTCTAAAATTGGAAATATCGCTCGTAGAGAAAAAATTTTCATTATCATTGTGTTAGTGAACGGATTCTGAACAACTTTCAAAATGTTCGTCTGTCCGTCCGTCCATCACGTTTCTTGTAAGCACGATAACTCAAGACGGAAAAGTCCGATTGAAATTTGGAAAGTAAGTTAGTGTTAGAGTTTTGAAGAAAATCAATCGGTAAATAAGAAAGTTATTAATCATTTAATTTAAAAAAAAAAAAATTTTCTTATCTTTTGTCTCCTGTACTTAAATAGAAATCTTGCGAAATGTTATCTCTATAATAGATAGTGTCTTTATTAATCCAGTAGTAAAAGTTACATCATTACCCAGAGGGTGTAGGACATCATAGCATAAGTTAAAACAAGTTGATAGTTAAAAAAGAAAAATACAAAAAATGAATAGTAACAAGTTAAAAGTACATACATATGGTTTAAAATTCATAAAATTTAAAATTCGTAAAATTATCATTAATATTGTGTAAAATATAAGAAGAAAGGTGTTTAAAAATTATTAATTCCAACATGTTAATAAAAAGATAAAATATAGGAAGCTATTTTAGATCAAAGTTTGTATCACAGTAAAATTCATCTAGAGTATAGTTGGCCTTTTCTATCAGTATACTTTTTAGTTTTTGTTTTAAGGATTTTATATTTAACACTCTCAGGTTTATAGGGATTTTATTAAATATCTTTATAATTGAGTATTGGACATTTTTTTGTATGTAAGTGAAATTGCTTTTAATGTTGTTCAAGTCCAATTTATATCTTGTGTCATGTTGATGATTTCTGTCACAATCTTGCAATAGTGTGCTATTCTCTTTTATAAAGATTACAGCTTCATATATATATAAGTGCTAATCAAAGTCAGAATTTTATTTTCCTTGAATTTCTGTCTACAAGTTTCAGTTTGCATTAAATTAAAAATGTTTCTCAGACATCTTTTTTGCAAAATAAATATTCTGTCTGCCTCCGTGCTGTTAGCCCAGAAAATCACACCGTATCGTAATTGTGAATGAACATATGCATGATACGCAATTATTGCTGTTTCACCATTGATGTTTTGGGAAAGTACCTTTAAAGCGTAACAGTATTTTGTAATTTTCCTGGGTAAACAATCAATATGATATTTCCAATCTAGCCTATAGTCAATTTCAATTCCTAGAAACCGTGCTGTTTGTACTGTTTCTAGTGTTTTTTTGTTTTGAACAAAGTTTATTCTTGTTTCAGATGTTTGGTAACTAAATTTAACCAAATTTGTTTTGTCTATATTCAACAGAAGATTGTTAGATGAAAACCATCTTTCTAATGTATTCAGTGTATCAAATATCTGATTGTTTGCATGATTTGTGTTACGATCCATAGTGAAGATAATAGAGGTATCATCAGCAAATTGTATCAAGCTATGTGTTATCACCTTGGGCAACTCGTTAGTGTACACAATGTATAAAAGAGGACCGAGAATTGACCCTTGCGGGACTCCCCTTTTAACTATTTCAGTACTTGACGTTATGAGATTATCTGCGTCATCGTATTCAATTACACATTGTTTTCTTTTGGTCATATATGATCGTAACAGGTTTAAAGCTGTGCCTCTAATGCCATATTTTTCTAATTTCAGCAACAATAGTTTGTGGTCTACACTGTCAAATGCCTTAGAAAGATCAAGGCACATGGCGATGGTGTCTTTTCTTGAGTTTAGGGATTCTAATATTTTGCAAATGGCCTGATAAATTGCTCTAGTTGTAGATTTCTTTTTCCGGAATCCATTTTGATATTCTGATAAAATCTTTTCATTTTCAAGAAACTGTACCAGTCTTTCATATATAATTTTTTCAAGGATTTTGCTTATATTGCTTAACAATTTCATTTTCAAGAAACTGTACCAGTCTTTCATATATAATTTTTTCAAGGATTTTGCTTATATTGCTTAACAATGCAATTGGACGATAATTCTGTATAGAATTCTTATTGCCTTTTTTGTAAATCGGTTTTATTAGTGCCACTTTAAGTTGCTCAGGAAAAACACCATTGCTAAGCGACAGGTTTATAATATGTGTTAAAGGAGGTGAAATTTCAGAAGAGACATATTTTAGCAATGTGACAGGAACTTCATCATAACCAACAGATTTTTTATTCTTGAGATTCATTATTACGCTGTATACTTCTTCATTCTTTGTAGGATACATGAACAAACTTTTTTGATGATTTTCAATATTCTCAATAGCGGTATTATAGTCAATGTCTAATTCTGGACATCCATTAATATAAAAACTGTTAATCTCATTTAGAATGGCTTGTGAATCTTTTCTGTTACCTTCTCGAAGATTTCTTAAAATTGAGTCTTGTGTCTTTGATTTTTTGCCAGTATATTTATCTACTAATTGCCAGATAGCTTTTCCAGGGTTTTTTGCATTTTTTATGTAATTTTTATTTGACATTTTTTTTGCCTCTTTAATGACCTGTTTTAAAATTTTTGTGTATGTTTTATATTTTTCTAAAGTTACAATTCCTTTAGTCATTTTTCTATATAGGCTTCTTTTATTTTTTGTTTAAACTTTGATGCCCTGCGTTATCCATGATTTTATTAATTTATTTACTGACTGTTTAACGGTGTTTAATGGAAAAATTAGATTTATGAGGTAGGTAATTTTACCCAAGAAATTTTGGTACGATTCATTTACGTCACTAGAGCTATATACTTCCTGCCAATTTACTTGTTTAAGTTCATATTTAAATTGCTGCAGTTTAGCTTTGGAAAATATACGCTTTTTGTATGATACAGTATGATTCTCCGACCCACACAGCACAGAGACTTCCAGAAGTTATATTTTTTTTTGCTTATACATTTTACTAATATATATTTTATAATAATATATCCAATGTGTTGAAATATGATTCTCGAAAGATATATATTGCAGTAGTAATGTGTGATGGTCCAGTAGCTAAAGTTTTGCCTTGCACTCCAAAGATAGTGTGTTTGAATCCCAGACAGGTTGGATGTATTTTTTTTTCAATTTTTTTTTATATATTTTTTTCACAACAAAGTTGGTACCACAAAATTTAGGGTGTCCAAAAACATTATTTACTGCGAAGAGTATACTATAGAATGTGTAACAATTATATAAAAACCTCAGTAAATTGGCGAAGAGTACGTTTTTAGCTTGTTAATTTTTGCAAACCTCTTGTTTACCAGATTTTCAACTACATTTTTGTTGCTACTTAACCATCTCACAATACATTTCAACACATTGAATAAACTTCAACATTATCAGACATTCGGTAGCTCATTTTCCTTATAAAAACAATTATTAGTGGTGCGTTGTGTTCTCGTAGGACCCCCTGGGTGCTGGACTTTTGTACCACATTGTCAACAGATGTCTACAAATATGTAATGAAAAGCACTGATATTCGAAACGAAAATATCCCACCACATGCACCCATAGGCCATTTATACAAATGTGGCGCTCACAAACACCGGTTGTTAAATCGTAATTTATCTTTAAAAATAATAGGAGAGAATGAATAGTATGAATACGACATGGCATCTTGTAGTTATATAGGAATTTAATAAGGCTATGCCTATTTGAATTTCATATAAGGAGATCTATGGAATGGGAATGTTAATGATCTGGAATTGAAATAATAAATATTAATTTTAATGGCGGCGACAGTAAGTGTCTTCTTTTTATCGGTAATTTGTTGCACAGTGAAGGTACAGCCTTTTTCTTAAACAGCATAATTTAGTTTTATTAACTGATAATTATATAAATCAATGGTTTTCTTGTTTGTTTGCTGTGCGGTTAATTCGCATTTCATTTAAAAGGAAACAGAAAAACGGTATTCGCGCTCTTAAAATATTTCATTATTAAATTATTAGTCTAATAATTATACAGGGTGGTGCAAATCTTATCAGAAAAACTTTACGGAAATATACGCCCTTAAAATTTCAGTTGATACCGAGAAAAAAGTATAATATTCGTCTAATAGAACGTAGAGACTATTAAATGTTCATTTATTAGTTGATTTAGACTCTAATTGGAGTGTGTTTGCTTTCTTCTATGGTTTCTTACTGTCAATAACTTGTCAAATTGATAACTTTATAATAATTTCCGCTGTTCAAGTTATTTACGTGAGTTTTTGCAATAAAAATATGGATTATGTTGAAAGTATCGACATTCAGGAGGCAGCCAAAAATGCGTCTGCTTCGTTGGTGCCAGAATTTTATTATATAAAAGTAAAATTTATGCTTTTTTTGCCTATGGGCTGTAAGTGACACTTTTATAACACTGACAGACGTCAAAAAACACATCTTTCCTACGCCATCTATACCTTTTAGTTTACGTTTAAATCCAAGGAACAATTTTAGTTTCTTAAACGTATACAAGGGTGCTATAAAACTATTTATAAAATGCCTTGAAAAATCTATTTTGCTGTAACAATATCCTTAATACCATCATAAAGCGACTTGTAGACTAAAAGGGCCCACCCTTATGAAGGTTGTTAAGGCCTTTTTAAATTCCATCATAAAACTCCTTAGTGAGGCATAGTGCTGCTCTTGAAAACCTTGTTCGGGCCGTCTTAAAACCTTTCTTAAAACCTATTTTAAAGCTGTCAGAAGCTTTCTATTAGCTTCCTGCATTTCTAGAAAACACCTAGAAGGCTACCTTAAAACTGATTTTTAAAACCATATTAGAACTGAGAAGCTATAAGAATGTCCACGAAGGAATCCAAATAATTTTATTATTGCATTTATTTTTTCTAAACTGATATAAGCAAACACACTATCAGACTTATTGAAGATAAAATGGAATTTGAAATGTATAAAGCGTAGAGCACTATAATCTCTCTAAGGCCGATTTAAAAGGTAATAAAAAGCCATCAGGTATGACAAAAAAATTAAAACCAACGGCAGTTTATCGTTAAAACTACATAAGAAAGGCCCAAAAAACAAGAGCCCCTCAGAAATAATAATGATTTTAATATCCATACAAAATTTGCATAGACACACGTAATCAGCGAATTTAAAAAAGTGGGCTGCTTCTCGGTTCCCACGGTAATTTTGAGTCGTTTCTTGTAATTCTACCTTAATTTGCTAACGAAAAAGTGATAATTATTGATAATTATAATTGTGAGATTGACCTTGAATATTTTTATATAACAAGAAAAACATGGCCGGCCAACTAAAAACCTAATTGTCATTTTACAGTCCTCTCCAGTGTTGCCAGGTCTAGTGAAATTTCACTAGATCTGTTGATTTTTTTTAAATCTAGTGATTTAGTGAAAACTTTTATGAAAATGCCCATTTTTAATGATTTTTGAATCATCCAATTTATTGCCCTCTACTGGTAGGTAGACAAACATTAAATTCGATTGCGATCCATTTAATACAGAACTGTTCACGTTAATCGCTACCACGGTCAGTAAACTCTACGGTTACCTCGAACAGCAGCTCTTAGACGAGAGAGACGCGCGGAGCGGGAAATCGAATGAAAGAGACAGACATATCTGATTTCCGTGCAAAAGACACAGACAAAGATGCCTATAGTGTCTACAGCTGACGTAGGCTGTAGACCCTTACAGAATATCTTTTATTCGATTCCCCGCTCCGCGCGTCTCTCTCGTCTAAAAACTGCTAATTGAGGTAATCGTATAGTTTATTGACCGTGAATCGCTACAATCGAATAGCCTGGGCTCGTTGCCCTCTAGCATCTCGTAGACAAACAGTACTTTCTAGTTACAAACCATTTAATACAATACAGAGTACGAAGTCTGGCAACGAAATAATCAGATAGAGGACGCTCAAAGCTATGCTGTGCTCAGAGAGCTCAAGAAAATTACGTGTCCTACAGACACTGCAACTTTTGAAAATTAAAGATGAGAGCTTTAATTTCAAATCTAGTGAAATTTTAGTGATTTAGTAACTTTTTAAAGCGTCGTCTGATAACTTTTAAAATTTTGATCTGGCAACACTGGTCCTCTCATTACACTATATATTATAATAATGGTAATGACCTAGAACATTTACTCCAAATGAAACCCTTTTAGTCTTTTTGTATACTATCACAAATAATCCCTTCCTTACAAAAATGCAAATGCACTTGGCGACGATCACATGGACTTGATAAAAGCTGTAATAAAACGTTTGGGACGTTGACATTTGATACAAAAAACTTAAAACTTAACCTCAAAATAATTTGTATGTGTGTGTGTTTTAACAGTCCTTTTAAAATGGCCACTCTTTTTTATTTTCTTCCACCTTTCCAAAAAAGACTTAATTACACATCAGTAAGTCGTTAAATGCTTTTAATTAACACACACACACAGACACACACACACACATGCATCAACGACACTTCAGGCAGACATATTGTTTATTATTTTTGTAATAAATGTTTTATTGAGGTTTTGGATAGTGTTTTATGGAATTAAAATTTGCCTTTTAGATTTATGAAGGCCTTTTTTTCTTCATAACGGTTTCATCACAACATTTATCCAGGATGTTTTAAGATTCTAGTTTTGTAAAGGATTTAAAATGCATTTATTGCAAATATGTTAAAACAAATACATATTATCCTAGAAGCAAATTAGCTTTATAATTAGGTCTTACAGAATGCTTTAAAACTTACTATTAAGAGCAAGTATACTTGAAGCCTAAAAGGCCTTAACTGCAACATCAATAAAGCACATGACTATTTCCTAACCCTGACAAACCTTTCTTAAAACCTCCTCAAGTCCAAATGACTTCTAAATTGTTCCTTGGGAATATACTTAGCTTTAACTATTTTTTAAAACAATTTACTAACCGCTTCTTTTGTAAGGAAACACAATCACCTATCGTTTTAAGTTCAGAACAAATTTTCGATTCATCCGAAAATAATAAATGTGCAGTTAGTTTAAAATGCGAATCATTAATAAAGACCAACAATAAGAGAGGGCCTAAGTTTGAACCTTGAGGTATATCGTATTGATAAAAAAGCCTTGGGATCTGCAACCATCGTATTCAACATATGGTACTCTTTTAAATTAATTATGAACAACAAGGTAAGAAATGGCGATTCTTTCAAAAAGTGTTATCTTCATAATATTTAGGAAACAGCAAAGGAAGTAAGAAATGAAAATGTGTTCATTAAAATAATAAAAATTCACAGGTAAATTACAATAAAATAAATATAATAATAATAATAATAATAATAATAATAATAATAATAATAATAATAATAATAATAATAATAATAATAATAATAATAATAATAATAATAATTTATTCATCTAAGGAACTTAAACAGTTATAAGATACGTCATAGTGTAAAATGCACTGAAGGTGCATCTCAGAAGTACAAGATACAATATTAATACAATACCTAAATCACAAAAATAAAAAATATTTAAAAATGTTCATAGCAAATTATTGACATGATAGATACATACAGGGTCCGCCACTTAAAACTCCCCAGACTCGAAACTTCCTTATTTTTTAAGTTACGACCATGTTCGGCACACCAAATTGTAGATATTTTTAAGGCCTTTAAATATGCATACAGAGTGATTTTAAAAAAATTTTTTTGAAAAAATTATTACGAAAAAAAAATTAATTTCCCTGAATATTTTTTCCCTCACCTTGTACATGAACTGTGTTTTCTTATAAAGGTTTTAATTAGCTTCAATTTACGGTTAAAAAAAATTTTTTTTAATAAAAATTTTGAAATTTCCTATTATTTGGTACATTTAAGTTTATTTTTAAAAATATTTATTTCTTTTGTTTCTTGTTGCTGTTTTATTACGTTGAGGATTGTTTGTAATATGTCTTTTACAAATAAAGCGTAAAATTATTATTTACATTTTTTCAGTTATTTTAAAAAAAATCAGTTTGGAATCGGAAGGAATGTTTTTAATTTACTTCTCTAAAACCAAAAAGAATTTCGAATATGACGTAATAACATAAATTAAAGCTAATTAAAACCTTTATAAGAAAATATTAACATAGTTCATGTACAGGGTGAGGGAAAAAAATATTCAAGGAAATTAATTTTTTTTCGTAATAATTTTTTCAATTTTTTTTTTAAATCACTCTGTATGCATATTTAAAGACCTTAAAAATATCTACAATTTGATGTGCCGAACATAGTCGTAGCTTAAAAAATAAGGAAGTTACGAGTCTGGGGAGTTTTAAGTTGCGGACCCTGTATACAGGGTGAGGCAATAGTGCGTTGGACTTCGATATCTCGAGTTCTACGATAGCTAGAATTTTTTTAAAAAATACAAGTAAACTAGATAAAAAAGTCTATAACCGAAAATTATTCTCGAATATACAGGGCAAGCCAACACGAAATTACAGGATCAAGTGTCTTTTTTTTTAATGGAATGCTATGTATATCGGTACATTTTTTGAAGCCTCTAGATAATAATATAGGAATCTATTGATTCCTATATTAATTTATTTACTTTTCGTCCGAATTGATTGGAGGACAGATTTTTATACTAGTCTGAAAATATACATATTTTTGTTTAGATATTAATATATTTAACGCGCCGGCATGATTTTACTGTTATTGTTGAAAACAATGCAGCTTAAAGCTACAGTCAAATAAAAAATCTTAAATATCTATAATAATAGTCCTCTGAAAGAGCTTTCTCGCTTCATTAAATTTACTACCTACGGGCATCCGTAAGGGCAACTGTTTCTGAAAGCCCTGCGTTACATAATAACACACCGCTGATTTAAAAAGAGCCCAGCAAACATAAATTTTTTTAATGGATAATATATTTTTCTTTAATAGTTTAAAATTGTACACTTACTTTGACTAGAAAAAGAACATTTCTTTTATTCTTTTAGCAGAAGTCGTTTTTTATATATTACAGAAAACAATAATCAATTTAAGTCTTGAAATTAGTAATGAAATAATTCCATTCATTGAAAGAAATATTTGGGTTTACTTGTAGATTCTAATTTAAGATTTGTTGAACATGTGAATACATTATTAGTAAAAAGATCCTATTGTTTGTTGGTTGTTGTATGCTAATTAACAGATTTTAAGTTTCAGTTTGAGGGAAAAAATGTGTGAGTCACTTGTGTTCTCAATTTTTGGTTGTACAGATATTGTATTGTGTACGGTGGTTCGTATTTGGAAACCGCATAAAGAATTACAAAATTCATGTGGTAGATTCATATTTAGGTTAAGAAAAACTGATAGTTTACTGCTGAATTAAAGCACTCCTCACAAATCTTATGAGGAATTGGCCCAAATTTTGATGTTTGTTTTGTTATGATTCCAAACGAGTATACTACAACGGAACAGCCCACGAGTTATTATTATTATTATATATTAGCCCTTGCCCTTCACCTTCACGTACCAGCCGAGACATTTTCATTATATATATATAAAAATCACAACCAATTGTATAGTTTATTTTCCCATGAATTTCATTAGTTAATGATATAATCCCTCAACTTTAAATAAACTGAACAATAACATAATAGACCAACGAAAATGGCTTATTACCGACATATATTGAATGATTCTGTGAAAAAAAATTACAAAGAATCCATACATTGCGTACTTTACTATTTATAATGCCTGTATGTATATTTTATAAGATAACTGTTAACTTTCACCTATTTCATTTTTATTGCAATTCTTTATTACTTCCACATCCAGTGGAAGTATAGTAACGACAAAAAAATTTGTAAAAATTTTTATTGTTCAAATAGGTTTAAAATGTCATGAAACGTCGAGATTTTAAGTTTGAGAGAAAAAAAAAATTGTCTTACTTTTTTTTTGTGCGCACGTTTACTCTGGAACCGTTTAAGATATTGACTTGAAATTTGGTACAGATATGTACTTTTACGAGATCTGGAACTAGATTATATTTTCATCTTGTTCCGTCGAAGGGTTGGAGGGTAAATTGGGGTAAATTTGGATAAATCAAGCAGGTAAGAGTCCATAAAATTGGTATTTAGTACATACAAGAGAAGCTAAGGTCTCAAAAAAATTGTTGGCATTAGCCACCCCCATTACCACCCCCCCCACCCACTTATTAAAGGGAATGAAAAAAAAATGTGATTTAGTGTATGTACAAGAACCAGAAACCTTAAAATATTTTCTTACTTCATCCATCCCCACTACCACCCCCCTATCACCACCCCCCCACTACCGACGTGGGGTATCGTTTTATGAGTTTTTGGGGTAGAGGATTTCAAATATTATATTATTAAAGTTCCATAAATAATTATTTCTACATACAAAGTTTTTTCGTTGTGAGTGACTTGGATAGAGAATCTGGATGTGGAAGTAGTGATTCCTTGTGCAGCGGTTTTTCTATTAGTTCACTTAATTGCTTCCACATCCAGTGGAAGTATAGGAACGATAAAAAAATTTTTAAAAATTGTTATTGTTCAGATAGGCTTAAAATGTCATGGAACGTCGAGATTTTAAGTTTGAGCGAAAAAAAATTTCTGTCTGTCGGTTTGTCTGTAACTTTTTTGTGCGCACGTTTACTCTGGAACCGTTTAAGATATTGACTTGAAATTTGGTGCACATATGTACTTTAACGAGATCTGGAACTAGATTATATTTTCATCTTGTTCCGTCGAAGGGTTTGGGGGTAAATCAGGGTAAATGGATAAATCAAGCAGGTAAGAGTCCATAAAATTGGTATTTAGTATATACAAGAGAAGCTAAGGGCTCAAAAAAAAAATAGCCACCCTCATTACCACCCGCAACCCATTATTAAAGGGGGTGAAAAAAAATTGTGATTTAGTGTATGTACAAGAACCAGAAACCTCAAAATATTTTTTACTTCATCCACCCCCACTACCAAAATCATACTTTAATGACATGCATCAGTTTCATATTTAATTTCGCAAGTTGCTCTTCTCATTGGCGTGTGTGGTGCATGTAGGCGCGAATTTACTAAAAATACAAGATATTGTCCAGAAAGACACACGATGTCTTCTTATAACAATTCCCGATACGAAGACCAACATTAAGAGAGTGTTTCCCGTGGTAGCTGAAGAAATATGTTCAACTACGACCAGCGAATGTTAAACACGATTATTTTTTTATTTCCTATCGTAAGGGAAAATGTACGGTACAACATGTAGGAATCCATTCTTTTGGGAAAATGCCCTCTATCGTTGCTGAATTTCTTAAACTACCAAACCCGACAGAGTATACAAGGCATTGCTTCCGGCGAAGTTCTGCGTCTCTTTCGGCAGTAGCTGACGTCGATTTAATCTCATTGAAACGGCTAGGAGGTTGGAGGCAAGTTTTTTTCGCAATATTGTCTTTGTATTCAAAATAATAATTAATTCCCGGTCGTCTTCAGTGGCAGAGTCATATATAGAAGAATCAATTGAGAAGAAGAAAAAAGTGTGCAGAATGTTAATGCGGGGGAAGAAAATCGAACCATCGAGTAACACAATATCGGTTACTACCACAACATCAAAAGAAATTAACACCTCGGGTTCGGGTATTTCGTTTGGGGGTAATAGTTTTGAAAGTGCTCAAAATTGTTCATTTAATTTTCACTTTGGGCCATAATCATTTAATTATTATTAATATAACTTACAAACCTAATAATTAAGTCATATTGTCATATTAGATTAAATAAAGTTGTTTAATTGTTGTATGAACCATTTTGCATTATTAACCTAAATGACCTCAAAAGTTGCCATGGCAACTTTTTGGGATTGAGTCTGGAAAAGACTCATTTTACGGACTCATGAGTCCGTAAAATAGCTATTTTAGAAACCAAATACAAAAATAGTATTTTTAGTATTAGTATTATCATTATTATTATATACATTGCATACCCAAAAGTTTTTAGAGGTATTATGTTACAAAATTCCTTAATTTAAACATTTATAGGAAAACTCGTATTTGGAGAATAAGTGTTTTAAAATGTTTTAAAAGTTATTAGTCAAAAGCGTAAAACGTAAAAAATAATGGATGTTAAATTGCGGCTAATACATCATAGATATAGGACATTGACATCCTTGGCAATCGGAAGATGAAATGCATTACTTTTATGTAACGTTGTCAAACATCGATAAGGCGTGTTAAGTCGGTCTTAAATTTAATAATCGTGTCACACATTTGTTACTATGACAGGAGGAGGATGAGCCAATTGCATAAGAAAGAAGAAATATATTGCAGATTCTTATACCACCATGAAAGCAATGGTGGAATAATGTATATAAATTAAATCAACTAGGTACAAAAAGAAACATATTTATTTATTGGTTTACGCAAGTCAACAGGATCAAAGTCCTTATTAAAAAGTCGAAGAAGTACAGGAAGTGTTCATAAAGTATTCATAATTACATAACGAACATAATCACAGCTTTCATTTTACACAGTTTCCACCAACATTGGAATTCCTTGACTTTCCAGAAACAAAATTTTAATTTGTCAGGACCAAAATAAGAATATTTGACACATTCTAATAAAACTTATACCCAATTCATGAATGTTCTTCTAAAAATTTGCTTCATATGAGCGTGGAAAAAATATTGGAAACTATTAAAGTAATTTCTTTCTGATATTTACACTGACGATCAAAATTAATGCGTCACCCAAAATTTACCAAGACCTTGAAGGTGATTTCTTTTAAACGTTTATCGTTTTAATTCTTATTTTTGTTTTGTTGGTTAAATTTTCTGGAATATAAAGACGTGCTGATTTTCAGTAAACTTTTATTTTTCTTTAAATACAGGAAGTAACAATATAGCTTTTTTAGTAAAATTTAAAACACTGTGGGAATTACCAGCTGCAAAATGAAAATCCAGTTTAGACTCAATAGTAGGTTCATATTTTCTTAACGTTTTCGTTTTAGGTACTTATTTATTTCTGCTATTAAGGAAAATATACTGAGTGGAAATGAAATTTAAAAAAAAATGTTTTTTGGATGCCATTCTTTTGCTGTTTAACCGATTTGAATAAACTTGGCGCCATTATGTAGGCAATTTAGTAGGCTACAAAACCTATAGTTCTAAATAGCAGAAATGAAAAAACCAAAATGGCGGACGCTCCTAAAAATTGGGATTTTTCTATACTTATTCTTAATTTTTTTTGTAATGAGCTGTCCAATGACATTCTATGAGAATGACCCGTTATCTTTATTTCAATACCCGTTTGAGTTAGATCAGCTCATTAATTACGAAGATGTGATAAATTAAAAAAATGTTAGGAAATGCTATTTAAAAGCATACTGGAAATTATTTAGAAAGTAGCTATGGAAAACAAGTAATAAAGCCTAATATTATTTATTAATTTTGCTGCTGGTGATTCTCACGTGTACAGGGTGGACCAAATTAAATGGGATTTGGGGTTTTCTCTAAATTGGCAGAGCTCAATTTTCGAGAAACAAACAATGTTTGTTTCTCGAGAATCGAGCTCAAGATACCTATACTGGTTTTTGTCTATCTGCCATAGCTTTAGAGAAAACCTCAAATTCCTCAAATTTGATCCACCCTGTATAAAAAAAAACAACTTTGTTGTTGCACCCTGTATTTGAAGAATATTTTTTACATAAAATTAGCAAGGTTTTCTACAAAACAAAACAAAAACAATTAAAACCGGACAAACGGATTAGAAAAAAACTTGCCATGGCAAATTTTCGGTGCTCGTCAATGTATTTTGTGCATAAATTTACTTAAAGATGAAGTGGTGGGCCATTATTTTAAAATATTTATGCCCAGTAGCTCCCAGAAGACACCACATTTACAAGCTTATATCTCGCATCTTAAAACTTCTTTTACCAACACTAATATAGCCTGTGGTACCTGCAGATAAAAAGGTACCTATAATAAGCAGTTAACGTTCGAAGTATAATTTCAGATTCCACCCAATCGCATGCCTTCCCTGTGACACATCTGCCTCATACTCACTCATTCCTCCCGGTCACGTTAAAATCCTTAGCACGGGCTCACGCTAAACTAAACTTTGTGTTTGTAAACACCTTATCTGAAATTACACAACACCGAGGCACTCCGTGCTCTGTGTAATCATTAATTTAACACAAGACATTCCCAAAATGTAAATATTTTATCTCGTGCCCATTCGAATCTTAATGCTTGTGTTCATTTGGACTAATATCTCAAACGCTTGTCAATGTAATAGAGTCAGCGACCATATTAGGAACATGCCCGTTATAGTGTAATGAAGTTGGTGAAATTGTTGTAGAATCACTAGAATCTCGAATAAAATCGGTCTAAGTCGAAAAATAGCAAAAATCGACTTTTCGAAATTTTCGCCTTAAAAAACATTATAGTGATCGAATTTCTGGCAACAGGGCCAAAATTTGACATAAAATAGTATATTGTGCATTTAGGTGTGAAAGCAATACATTCCCAGACGACGATGCAATTGCATCGAAGTCCGGGAATGTGCTTTCACACCGAAGTACACATACTATTTTTTCTGAAATCACAATTAATGTTATTATAAATTAAGGAATTTGTATTAATGCCTAACATTTATTCATTACAACCTAACTGCTTACTAATAAATGCAATTTTAATGCGAGTTGGTTTGTCTGCGTGTATTTAGTTACTGTCTAAAATATACATAAAAAACCGTACCCGCCTAGGCCGGGAAACTAACATTCCGGAACGGTTTTGTTGATCGTTGCTTGGCAACGGATCTTTTCCGGTCTATTTTCTCATAGTTTCTTAGCAACGGACTAAAATACTGGAATTGTGCATTTTTCGATCTGAAATCGCTCCGAAAATCGGCTGCTCCACGGAAGAACACAGTAACCAACATTTTTTCCAAACTTGAGATTTTCACTCATGTGCTGATACTGTGCTGTGCTGCGTCTTTTTATCCAACAGCCGAGCCAACAGCGGTAGTTCTATCTGCAAAGGTAATAAAATTCTGTTGGATAAAAAGACGCAAAACACCACAGAATCAGAAACATGAGTGAAAATTTCAAGTATGGAACAAATGTTGGTTACTGTGTTCTTCCTTGGAGCAGCCGAAATGTAGACATTGCCGATCGATTTCAGAAAAAAATTATTTTTAAACTTTCTAGTTATAGACCGGGAGACAGTGACACATTTTTTTGACTCATACCATTAAGGCTGATTTTCCCATATGTACACTCAAAGAAATAGTATGGGTAAATTCAACAAAAAAAAAAATGGTTAACTAACAATATCGTTAATTTTGTTAATCCAAACTATATTGATGGTATTTTTAAACAAGAGATGATTGTTATTTTAATTAATAAAAAGTTGTCGTACAACAAAACAAACATTAACTTAAGAAATAGATGAATAAGACTATTATTTTGTTCGTCTGACTATTATTTTGTTGAATTCTGTCAAATTAAACTAGATAATAGTATATTTTATTTTTAACTATTATCGAATTGTAATTCTAACCCAGTATTAGTTCGCTGTATTATTGTACTTGGTAGACAAACCAATATTATTGTCGTCTTCTAGAAGTTCTAAAATAATTACCATAAAATTTGCTTGCTTACCACGTAGTCTATTACAGAAATTATTCCCAGATGACGCCACATACAAATCACTGACAATAATCAATCATGCATTATCTTATACTCTTATGAATTTATAGAAAATTAATAACATGATTGCAATGTTCAAATTCTCTCAGGGATCATCGATATATTTGGATAGATCTTATAAACGATCTCTAATCTTTGGTTTGGGTGGTCTGATGTCTCAATACTGAGATTTTGGCTAACCAAAAAAAACTTCATCATACAATAAAGTGTAGATCAACCTAAAAATTAGTGGTGAACAAAAACAAAGTCGTTGTACTATTTAATTGTAGACCAAATTGAAAATGGTTAGTGAACATAAAAAAATGTCATTGTACTATTTAATTTGTTACAAGAAGATATGATTATTAAACTACTATTTGTTTACGAAAACAAATAAAGTTGTATGACTATTCTTTTCTGATTGATTTGACTATGAAACTAGATAGGCGCGATTTCATATGCTCTTTTTGGTTGAATTTACCTATCATTTTCTTTGAGTGTAGTAGTGTTTACATACACGAGACCGCGCGGCGCGGCGGTCAGCTAGCGCACCCGCGATTGGGGAAGCTGCTATTCGAGTAAATGAAAAAAATTTCACGTTTTCCTAGAAAATGCATGTAAATCTTAAAAAAACAATTTTTCCAGCAAACCTTTGTTTTGAAGGGCCGAGATTAATGGAACATCTAGGTAATACATGATATGAAGTGGACTTTGTATATGAGATCAATTTCAGTTAAATACCGATTAATTACGGTGACAAAATGGCGAAATTCTCCCGAAAAACAAGTCCGAACTTCCGCCCCCTCCAGTTTATTCATTTTTGCCGCAATTAAAAAATTTTAAAAAAGGTTTTTAGCAAATTTAATTCTATTTAAATTCGTAAGAGTAGTCTTTTGGCCTAGAAGCTAAGATTGAGAAGTTGCCCGCACTTTTGAAACACAAAATGTGCGATTCTTTGCCGTACATCGCCGACACTTCAGTAAATATCTCCGAAACGAAAAAATATCGAAATTCTGATAGCAGCAAAAGATTCGTAATGAAAAATACTGAAATGATCTTATTTTTTATTTCGAGCTAGCTCTTACCGGTTCGGAGATATCTGCGAAAAATAGTAAAAAAATAGCTCGCATTTCGGAGCCGAAAAAATTGCAAAATATGTGATCTGGACACGTTCATATTTTTCGAAAAACACCAGCGGAACGGCCATACGATATCGCGACGTAAAGAGGAAGATTTCCAGTTAAACCTAATCGTAAATTGTACGGCGAAATTCGCAAATTCGGCTCGGCACGAACGAATCAAAAGTAGCAATTTGTGACATTTCAGAAAGTCGATATCTTTACTAATTCAGCTATGACGTATGCATTTTCCGGAAAGAAAAAGTCTCCACTTTAACCGCTCCTAGCTCATTAATTTTTGGAATATGAGAAAAATTAAAAAAAAAAAGACTTTAGGTAATTCAATTCTCTACAAATTCGTTAGGGCATAGTTTTTTTTCCTAGGATCACCGTTCAGAAGTTATGTAGGATTTAAGCAAAAAATATCCAATTTCCCGCCGTACATCGTCACATATTCAAGTCAATATCTATGAAACGAAACAATTTAGGAAAATTCTGATGAAACCGGACGACTCCTCATGAAAAGAACTTGTCCTTTGGGAGTTTTTATTTTTGAGCTAATTCCAATCCTTTCCGAGATATAGGCCAAACACCGTAATACAAAAACATTCCGAATAAAGTGCAAAAATATGCAATCTTAAAACGTTTATATTTTTTTAAATACACCAGTGATACGGCCCAATGATGTCGCGACGGAAAGAGGAAGAGTTCTAGTAGGTCCGCATCGTAAATTGCACGGGGCAAATCGGAAATTCGGCTCGGCAGGAATGAATCAAAACTGGCATTTTTTGACATTTCAACAAAATACGGGCTCGAATCAGCTGACTCAATTGTTCGTGAAATACATATTGTTATTTAACAAAATTTGAACCCTGATGAAATTACTAAAATTTAAACTTTTAATCAACATGTTTATATGAGCAGCGAATGTATTATCCACCGCCATTTTAACAGCTGACTATGATTTTTTATCTCTTTTTAACATTATTAAACAACATACAAAATTTCAACTTTAATCTATTTCAATAATACCGTTACTTGAGCAGCTGACCGCAGTCTCATGTACGTGTGCGTAATAAACTATCATATAAATGAAAACCAGCCTTAATGAAATGACTAGCTCCAAAAGGTCGCTGCCTCCCGGGATATTAAATACAAGCTATCATATGGAAACGTAAATATTGCTGATTTTTTTTCCTTATATGTTTCTGCTCACTCTTCAAGATAATGTTCTTCATTTTTCTTAAATATAATAGATAAATATATACTCTTGCAGACTTTTTTGTATGAAATTCTATGCTCTACAAAAAAGATCCAGTACATTTCTGTCAAGGTCAAAGGTCAAAAAACACTACAATTGAAATTTCAAGATTATTTTTCTAATTGTTTAAACAAATTAGGAGGTTTTAAAAGTTCTACGAATACTACTCCTATCGAGATGAATGAATGACCAAAAAATATTTTTGTGGGCGTAAACTTATGAGTGTGTTGTTTAACCCAGGACTTTGGAGGATATTGTAAGTGTAATATTATAAATTATTATTATTTTATATCTATTTACAATACAGTTAAATCCGGCTCTGCGTTTTGCACCTCTTGCCTCTCTCAACGTCGCTCACAAATGCGATTGTTTCAACTATAATTCCAAAACTATTAAAGATAATGGATCTGATTTCGTATCGAAACTAATTCAACATTATGATCTTTAACAGTATCAATAAAACTGACAACGCTCGATTCTAAAAAATATATATTTTAGATGCCCGCTCTCTATACGTAGGTGATTTTTGACCCGGCGAGGAATGACTTTCATATTTAACCTTACAAAAAGCTTCAAGCAAATGAATAAATAATTCATCAGTACCGAAATTAATCTTACAAATGTCTCCTTAACATTCCTCATTCTGATAGTAATTAAAAGTAAGCACGTCGAGCACGAGGCCGACACCTTCAAAAGACTATCTAGTTAACTGGAAAAATTATGTGAGCAGTTCCAAGGTATAAATCAGAAGAAAGGACCAAGTCTAATGAGGCAACGTCTTCTCTCTTATAACTCGTAATAGGCGGTTATAAAAGTGTGTATTTATTTACATATCGGAGTGATTACAAATCCAAAATAGCTTTTGTAATCTTTAGTATATAGGTCTAATCTAGTTATTGGTATGCTCTTTAACGGTTGTTTTCTAGGTCCCGTTTTGATCCTCATAATTTGTCTCTTGTCATTCTAATGTGACAGTCAAATATGGGTTTCGGTGCCCTTAATCTCTAAATTTATACGTATTGGGTCATATGTGCAATGTAGCATTGTGGCATACTTATATTAATATTTTGAAAATATGTTTATGCATAATATTAGTAAAAATGTGTGGGCATGTAAATGTTACCATATACACTACTGATAGTTCAGTCAATGGGTCGCGTGCGCGTGACGTCACAGGTCCCAGACCTTAGGAAAAACAAACCGCTGTCATTAGCTGTCAAATGGCGACTGACTGAACCTCAGAATTAAATTTTTCGTAATCCTAGAGTTTTTATCGATATTATATCATAGAAAATGGCTAGTTTTTCTCGTATTATTAATTGTGGAAGTGTGGCAATCCGAGACAACATCAGTTTTTGTAAAATAACGTCGATTTACGGCCAGAAGAGGTTAGGTTAAACAATTCCAGGCATTTAAAAGAAATGCTTTAAGTTAATGCAAGAATGATTGTGATAGTAATAACTGCTGTTCAAACAAGCAATAAACAATCCATGGTAAAGAAAATTAACATTTTATATTGGTTTGTCCCTATTTTTAATAACTATTTCTTATTTAAATTTTAGTTGAGCGAAGCATGAACTGCACGGAGGGAGAGTATATTCAAGAGAATACAAGTCATAATAATTAACAATTGACCTACATAAAATAGTAAAATACATGTTAAACATTTTACATAATATATTATATCAAAAAAATTTACAAAAATTACAACGGTTTGCGTAGTCCAATCTATAGGTATATAAGGTATAGACGAGGGGTTAACCGCTGGAAGAAATTGTGTGCATCTCATTACATACTTCAAACAGTTTACAGTAGGTACGTCAGTCTTTCATTGTTTATTTCATAAAGTGTCCTTTTCACAAAATTTACAGCGGTTAATCTCCAACCATAGCCATATTCATTGCTAAAAAACTAAAAGGAAAGATTTCCTGTTAAGTGGTGAACATGTTTTGTCTAGACTGGCAACACAATCCCAGTGAGCATTAAGGAACCATCTGAATCTGCAATAGTCCAAGAAGTCACTGGCTTTTATTCATGATGCCTAAGAGTTCATATCCTGAAAAATTAATTTCTGCATTAGTAATTAATTATAAAACAACATTTAATTAGGCAAGCATATATGAAAAAAATGGTTGATAACTAATTCTTACCGTTGTAACAAGCTTTTATCCTGCAAATTTCTTGCAGAGTACTTCTTTCACCCAACCACAAACAGCTTCAAGACTTCTCAATGCCTTAAATTCGTCCTTCTGTCTACGTAATTCTTTCAAAAATCAAGTAATTTGCAACATCCCCATGTGGAACATTTGGAAATACATCAATATATGTACTAAAGTATTTTTTTCTCAAAATATAAGGACATCAGGACACAATTCTGCAAAATACGAATTAACCGTCATCCTGACGAACAAAATTGTTTATATAACAGTATTAAGAATAGTTGTAGATGTTAAATAATCCAACAAGTTCTTAAATGGCACAAACACTGCAAAATTCACTTTAAAGGTACACGTTTGATCGGCGGATTTCTCAATGACAGCTGTTTGTTTTTCCTAAGGTCTCAAAATCTGTGACGTCGGCGCACGCGACCCATAGAGGAGGTGTAGAGTGCGTGAGCAGGGACCTAAGCGATTCCTTTAGAAAGTTGTTCAGGGTGCTTAGGGAATGAAGGGAATGAAAGTCCTGACGTCTAGGAGGTGAGCCGGAGGGTGGGGGGCACAAAGAAAATCCCACTTTTGGTTTTTTCGCTCATATCTCGAAAACGGTGCAGGGAAAATTTTCTTATACCAAATGAAAGCTAATGAAATTCTCTACAACTTTTATTTTACATATTTTTTTCGAATTCGCAACCGTTTTCGAGCTACACGCTCCGGAAAAGTGAACATTTTCGAAAAACAGATTTTTACCCGAAAAATAGAAAATTGTATTTTAAAGATGATAAAAAAAGTCACATATAAGGTAAGTAATTTTATTCGATTTCAATAATTCTCATTGTTCTCACTCTCAATAACTTCCTCAATGTTAAACTCTCAACTTTCTCTGGATTCACGTTTTCATCCTCTTTGGCCGTGAGGCTCCTGGCAAGGGTTCCTCGTCCATGGCATCCTCATCCTCAGTGGTGGGTGGTTCTTGCGTCTTCATCGTCGTCCTCGTCGTAAACAGGCTCGCCGCAGAACAGTTCAGCATTGCTTTCCGGCATCCACATTTGCCACTACGACAATCCTTGGTGCAGCGGCAAAATATCATTTTCAGTAGGACCTCCGGTGCTGGTGGATCTTCTATTGTAATTGGCACCAGGGTGTCTCCTACATGTTTCCACCCCCACTCTTGAGAGGACAGCTCATTCCCGAGCCACTGCTGCACTTGGTGATAGGTTCGCCGAGAATGCTGTTTAGCTGCGCACTAGGTGGGAGGGAGCTGATGTCAGATTTAATATTTGCCACTGACCTCATGAACGACTGGAAACGGTACTGGTTGAGGGAGGTCTGTCTTTCTGGTGCCCCATACCATTTGATTAACAGTTTAGACGATATGAAGGAATGAAGGAATGTTTGATGAAAAATGTGAGGTAAAAATCTGTTTCTCGAAAATTTTCACTTTTCCGGAGCGTGTAGCTCGAAAACGGTTGCGAATTCCAAAAAGTATGTAAAATGAAAGTTTTAGAGAATTTCACGAGCTGTCATTTGGTATGAGAAAATTTTTCCCTACGACGCACCGTTTTAGAGATATAAGCGAAAAAACCAAAAGTAGGATTTTCTTTGTGCCCCCCACCTCCGGCTCACCTCCTAGATGTCAGGACTTTCAGTATGTTCACTCCCTAAGCACCCTGAACAACTTTCTAAAGGAATCGCTTAGGTCCCTGCTCACGCACTCTACACCACCCTTCGGGCCATTCGTTGACTGGACTATGAACAAAACTATCAAACGAAGTGAAATTTACATGCCAAGTATGTATTGAGCCCCCCCCCCCATGTTATTTATAATTAATTTCCTAATTAACATAATCAAAAGGACAAGGGTAAATAAACTATATATTTTCGCCCACTAATTTCATAAAAATAAAACGTTCTCCTTAAAATCATTAAACATTATTTATTTAAAATATGATCTTTATGTTTCTACACGTTTTACATTTGAAAAACAACAGTAAGTTGTAAGTAATAATAGCATTTCAAAGTAAGTAAGTTTGCAGTTTTTTAGTAATTTTTGACGTTTTTCCGAACTTTAAATGTATATTTCAGTTAGATGAGCTCGATGAACCAAGAAAATCTATAACTCATTTCATTGTTGAGTATTTAAGATTTTAAATAATGGTCAGTTTATATTGATTCATCAAGTGCTTCAATGTATAAAAGACAAAATCGTTTCCGCGGGAGTCGTAGTGGTGTCGATGTTGCGTGCGAATTTAAACGTACCAGCGCTCAAAACCACATATTGTCGTGTGTATCGAATACAAATATTTTTTTTGAAATCGGTCAAGAGTGTCTACTTTCTTGGCGCAATTTCAGATTCTAAAATACGCTATTCTAGTATTTTAGTCCATGCTAAGCAACTATCAGAAAACAGTCCAGGAAAGTTACTTTCCCGGCTTAGGCAGTAAATAATAAGTACTGAGTCTCTGACTTTTTCTATTTTTGCATTTAAAAAATTACTTAATTTATAATAATGTTGATTACGATTTCAGAAAAAAAAGTACTTATGTGTACCTCGTAGTAAAAGCACATTCCCGGATTTTAATGCTTGTTTTCCTCGGCTTAATGCCTCGGCCAACGATTTACAGCGTCACACAGTGGCCCCAAAACTTTTTTTTCATATTAGTCTGTAGGTCTTAATACTTAAACAATCGGAAAGTTCTTTTTGAAATCTTCGTTTTCTAATTGATTATCGATCTGTCAAGCCAGATTTTCGATTTTTGACCCTGATTATTCAAAATTTTCCAAAGTTTGAATTTTCATAAAAAATTTTGAAAAATCAGACACAAAGATCGAAAATCTGACTTGACATCGATGAGCAATTAAAAAACGAAGATTTAAAAAACCTTCCGATTGCTTAAGTAATAAGACCTGTAGACTGTTGACAAAATGACAAAGTGACTTTTTTTTTCAAATCATCTGCAGGTCTTAATACTTAAGCAGTCGAAAAGTTTCTTTGCTGAAATCTTCGTTTTTTAATTTCCTATCGATCTGTCAAGCTAGATTTTCAATTTATGTTCCTGATTTTTCTATTTTTTTTATGAAAATTCAAACTTTGAAAAATCATGGACAAAAATCGAATAGGTAATTAAAAAACAATGATTTAAAAAAGTATATATTCCTATTGCTTAATTATTAAGACCTGCAGACTGATTTGAAAAAAAAAGTTATTTTGGGGCCACCCTGCGTCGTCCGGGAATGTATTGCATTTACTACTAAATACACAATGTACTATTCCAGAGAACTGTTTTTTATTACTTGTCAAGACATATACTACTCGGAGAATATAATGACATATGACATGGCCCATGGGCGAAAAAACGCCCTTATCTACCCTTGTCCTTTACTTATTTCGGACTGCAAATAATTACGTACAAAATTAAATATCACAAGATAACACATGAAAAATATTTCATATTGTTTTTAGCTAACATCTCAAGTTTTCGTAATACGGAAATATTTAACTCGATATAAGTTGAGAAACACAGTATACGAATACTTGTAAAATAATAATAATAATAATAATAATAATAATAAATTGCCTTTATTTCAGTATTATACATTAATACAATACCTAGGGCGAAGTCTAGCCGAAGCTACTCTACTTAACCCTAAACTACTCTACTTAACCCTAGTAGACAGTCTAAGTAGACAGACAGTCTAAAATAATCGTTTCACGTACAACACTCATGAGGTAGAGTTGACATAAACAAACAAAATCGTATCCACAAGGGAGAAAGAACTTTATTGCAAAATAACCCTACGCTTTAATGTACGTTAATAACGCAGAATTTACTTGTTGCTCTTTCATTTCATGTGTGAAATTTTCTGCATCGACCTGCCACGAAGGTCCGTATAAAAACTGATCAAGCTTCAGGACCACGCATCTAATTACTTCCACATCCAGTGGAAGTATAGTAACGACAAAAAATTTTTATTGTTCAAATAGGCTTAGAATGTCATGAAACGTCGAGATTTTAAGTTTAAGCGAAAAAAAATTTCTGTCTGTCTGTCGGTCTGTCTGTAACTTTTTTGTGCGCACGTTTACTCTGGAACCGTTTGAGATATTGACTTGAAATTTGGTACACATATGTACTTTAACGAGATCTAGAACTAGATTGTATTTTCATCTTGTTCTGTCGAAGGGTTGGAGGGTAAATGGGGTAAATAGGTAAATCAAGCAGGTAAGAGTCCATATAATTGGTATTTAGTATATACAAGAGAAGCTAAGGTCTCAAAAAAAAATTTGGCACTACCACCCCATCCCATTATTAAAGGGAATGAAAAAAAAAATGTGGTTTAGTGTATGTGCAAGAACCAGAAACCTCAAAATATTTTTTTACTTCATCCACCCCCACTACCACCCCCACCCGATGTGGATTATCGTTTTATGGGTTTTTGGGGTAGAGGATATCAAATATTGTATTAAAGTTCCATAAACAATTATTTCCACATATATTTAGCATAATCTAAAGCTGCAGTTGGATGCTAGATGATGCAGAGAGAGAGAGAGAGAGAGAGAGAGAGAGGGAGAGAGAGAGATGTGAGTCGATTTTGATCACTTTGGCCCTCTATATCTTTGAAACCTTTCTTATGCTCAACTCCAATTTTTTTTTTACGATTAATGTCTCATCATAAGATATCATTAAGACTACAAATCAATCAAAAATTTGTGGACCCCCGTTTTTGGGGCCACTCTTTAAAAAAATAAAATTCTCTCTCTGCTTATGAGCTTCATTTTTGGTCTCTGCATTTTCGGTAAATGCGATTTTTTTCGAGTTATTCGACGAAAACCGATCACCAGCTTGTATAAAACTTTTTTTCTCAAAATTTGATTCTCTTTCAGTTATTTTTCGGTTATCTTTTTTTTTTTGGGTGTTTGGGTGCCATCCCTTCTCACGGGGTGGCATCCACTCCCTATAAAATGGCAAACCTACTCCTATAGAAACGTTTATTTGACGTATATACAATCAAATTATCAAATAAAAACAAAGTTAAATTCATGTGACAATCTTTCAGAATCAAAATCTCTACTTTATAAAACGGCTGATAGCCCAGTCAATGAATGGTTTCTAGAGGGAAATGCCGAGATCACAATTTTTTACTTGAGGGCTGTGTTTGGACTATTTAGGAGGTAAACATACCAAAAGTCCCCGGACGTAGGAGGTGGGGGGGATGCAGGGGGGCACGAAGAAGGTCCCGGTTTTTGGTTTATCGCTCATATCTCGAAAATGGTTAGCCCTAATCAAAAAGTGGCTATATGTGAAATTAGAGCTGACTAAATTTTCTACAATAATGTTTCTATTAATTTTTTTCGTATCTGTTATGGTTCAGTAATGTGTAAATCTTTTGACTGTATTCTAACTTTATTTTAAATTAATTATAAATTGAATATAAATTTTAATAATCATCGTAGAAAAAATTTCTTATGCAGATATCCGCTTCACAGCAGACTGAACTCAAATATCGAATAAAAAATGTCTGCGTCTGTAAGTGTGTGTGTGCGTGTATATGTATGTGTGCGTGTATACCGTTTTTTGTAAATACGATAACTTCTGTTAAACTTAAAATATTTAAATACAATTTGGAGCATATGTAAAACAGCATATTACAATAATCCCTATTGAAATTGAGCCATATCTGCAATACATGGTGATAACCAGAGGCCTACATCATAATAATCTTATTAAAAATACCATGTTCCATATTTTAGAATAACATTGATCATCTAATTTAAATAAAGTTGGTTTGCCTAACATACACCCGGTATATTGCGGTTTATAAATCTTATACATCTTATTATTTTTGCATGCTTGGTAGCATTTTGCTTTGAAATTGAAATAAAACCTATTTTACGTATGAGAGTTTGTAGGTCTCTGGTTATCACCATGTATTACAGATATGGCCCAACTGCACAAACAGCCAGTCGTGGATGTGGATGATGATCCGGACGATCCTACTTCCCAGTAAATCAATAATGTCAATTGTCTAGCCGAAGAAAGTCATTTTCTGAGTCTGACAAGTTAAATTCCATTCAATAAATCTTATAAAACACCAATAATATATAAACAGGAATTCGCAACTGGTCTCATCAGCGCAGCTCCACCTTGCACATGGCGGGCGCGGTCGCCGCGCGCTGACTCTCAAAGTTGTGTAGCTCTTTAACAGGTGACGGTACAGAGAAGGTAGACATACCAATGGAAAGCCCAAAGTATGAAGAGAAATGTTTATTCGAGTAAGTGTTCCCCTCCGAGTCTTCATTTATCCGCAATGGAGCCATTTCGAATTTTTTTCAATTTTTGAAGTTTTGACAGCACCAGAACGGAAAATTATGAACGAAATATGCATGGAACATGTGAAATACGAATGGATATGCTTCTCCAAAGCTTTTATGATCATTTCGACCCAAATCGGACCAGTAACAACCTTTTTGCTGCACTTTATAGCCAGCTCTGCAATTTCTGCGACTTAGGCCCTTGTTGCCCCGCAAAAACAGGAGAACCGACAGGGGAGAGTAGGGAACTTTTTGGTACGTGTTATCCTGGGCCAAAACTACAATCCTGCAAATTTTCAGCTTTACAATAATTAATTCCAGGTCAAAAACTAAAATTCCTGTGCTACATGGCTTAACTAAGATCGCTCAATTTTGCCGCACCAATGAACCAATGCATACACTTAAAGAACTGTCAAAGTTAAAGAACTAAGGCTCATCTTGTGGCTTTTTGATTGTTTAAACTAGACGTGATAAACGCAACAATGAACGCACTTAAATGTCCGAGTGTCGCCGCTGCGACACTCAGAGTGGCGTAACTCCGTGACGGGTGACGCTACAGAGAAGGTAGACATACAAATGGAAAGCCCAAAGTATGAAGAGAAATATTTATTGGGGTACGTTTTCCCCTCCGAGTCTTCATTTATCCGCAATGGCGCCATTTCGGAATTTTTAAACTTTTTTTAAAATTTTATTTAAATTTTTGAAATGTTGACAGAACTAGAATGGAAAATTATGAACAAAAATATGCATGGAACATCTGAAATATGAACGGATATACTTCTCCTAATCTTTTATGATCATTTCGATCCAAATTGGACCAGTAACAATCTTCCTGTTGCACCTTATAGCCAGCTCTGCAATTTTTGCGACTTAGGCCCTTGTTGCTCCGAAAAAACAGGGAAGCCGACGGGGGAGAGTAGGGGACTTTTTGCTGCGTGTTGTCCTGGATCAAAACTACAATCCTGGAAATTTTCAGCTTTACAATAATTAATTCCGGGTAGAAGCGATATTTTGACTACAGTTCATGTGCTATTCCCTCTAGACCCCCTTATTGAACGTTCATTGACAGGGCTATGAAATAAAATCATAATGAAGTTGTTTTGACAGTTCAGTTAGGAAAAAGTAACAAAATTAGTCACAGTTTGTTAGAAGGCAAACTGATCACTTGCTGAACCGAGTAGGAGTGGCTAAGAGAAAACACTTAACCTAGGTATGAACATTTTTGGTGAAAGACAGGAATAGGAAATAGTTTTCAGCAAATATTTCCTAGAGGAATGAGCCGTCCTGTATGCAAGGCATGCGAGGATCCATTTAAGCGACAATGGCGGCATAAATATCGAAATAAAAGAGAATCCCTAACTATTGAGGTTATGTTTGTACAGATAATAACCGAGATGTTCGACTATTAAAAGCGAAGCCATTAAGATTCTTGTTCAATTACTGTTAGAAGACGTTCAATTTGAACTTTTGCGAATGTTTTGCATTTTCAGAGAGTCGACCGGAGTTGTTGAACCGCGCGTGTTCGACGTACGTACGCCTACGTGGATTAAGTGCTTTTATTTCCTATAAAATATAATATTGGTTTTATGCAGGGCTCTACACATTCACATTCCGTTATGAATGAAAGCGAGATATGCCAGGAGAGTGGGATTTGTAGAGGACCAAGACCATGACCGAGATGGTGGACTGAGTGAGAACCCACTCGGTTTCCTATTGAAAAGGTGTCATGAAGCAAAATAAAGAAACAAAAGATTTGCGAAATTATTTAATACATTCGTTTATATGTAAATATACAGGGATCACGTCATAAAAGAAATTACGTTTACAATTTGTGAGTTAAGAAACTGCAGAAAATCACTGCCTGCTTTAGACGGAAAATAAAAAGATTATTTTTTAATGGGTGATATTCAAGCAAGTATCAATAGACCAGTTGGAAGAGCTTTTTGCACGAAATGTCGTTTATCCGCGTTTTTTTTTAAGTATAGTTTGGGATGTCCAGAAACATATGCCAACAACACGCGTGACATGTGGGGCAACACACTTTTTTGCATTTTTTGCCATTTTTCGCTTTATTTGCAATATAGCAAAGTGATATTGATTTGACCTCCAGATATTTGTAATTTGTCATCAAAATATCAGCCCCCATATTATTAACAACACAGGCACACAAAAAATGGTGTGTTCCTGGATGACGTGCCGAACACAAATAAGGTGTCCGTTTAGGTCCATCACCCACCTTTTTTTTTTTTTTTTTTTGTAAAACGCGAAAATAACCTGGAAAAACTCATAGTTTAGGTTATTTTCGCGATACAGGGTGTAATCAGTTTCATGTCATTAAAAAAAACTGGTAATGGGGACCGACTAGACAAACAGAAAACCTTTATAGACTGGGGGTACATGACCAGTCAGGTGCAACGTTTTTAAAATGCATGCCAATCATATATATGAAAGAAATTACCATGAATATGTTTTTGTTTGGTGTTTTTTTTATTTTAAAATGGATGTCAATAGTGCCAAACGAAAAGCCTTGAAAAAAAATCCAAAATCAAGAACACCAAAAAATTTTACGATTTAATGTGCGCATCAAAGGTTGTTTTGCGCACGGAAACTGCATGCCAATGAATTTCCGCTGGATTCTTTTTCACGGCTTTTCGATTGGCACTATTGGCATCCATTTTAAGATTAAAAAAAAAACAAAAAAAATCGATTTGCATACCCTTCTGCACGCGACGACTGCCTAAAATTTGCGTTTCTGGAATATTCATGGTAATTTCATTCATATATATGATTGGCATACATTTTAAAAACGTTTCACCTGACTGATCATGTACCGCCAGTCTATTATGCCTTTTTCATCTAGAGGCACTTTGAAAAAACTGACCTAGGTCAACAATTTGAATATTAGGGTAGAAAACATTTGAGAACCACTGCTTTTCTGGGTCAATGGACGTGTACTTCCCAATTATCCAACTTTTAAATTGTCATAAAAAAGTGCAAAGATTACTGACAGACTCGTTTTAGCCGGCCCGCGGTTTCAAAGCAAAGAAGGGCGGTACCTTTGATGATCGCCTGAACCGAACCAATTATGAATTTTAAGGTTAGGTCCTAATCCCATAGACCATTTTAGGATGACGTTACGATAAGTCGGCCATATTGCCTGAGGGACAACCAAACTTTTTATTCCATTGTAAACAAAGAAGTAATCTCAGTTTTAAACGTGAAATAAAAATAAAATGCCATCCTTTTGTGCAATAAGGTGCGATTGTGAGATAAAGTTTATTCTGAATATAAAAAAAGATTAGGAGAAAGGTAAAGAATCACTTTCTGGCAGAGTCTATTGAATACTACATACGCATAATATAACATGCTTATCACTGAAATCTAGCACTTAATTATTTAAATGTAAACTTGCCTTGCCCATAACAATGAATACATTTGAGTTTATCTTTCTTGCACAAACTTTTTGCACAAATCCAGCCTCATAATATTTATATGCTTGTAAAGATTTGTATGCCTTTAGCTGCTGGCCTGTGTAGAAGCTGTGAGTTAATACTAAGTAATTTACCATATTAATTACGGATACATAAGGTAAAATAGACAAATCTGCAGGAAGGTCTCCAGTCTCCACTCCAAGGGTGTATGGGTCAATATTGTCTATTATTTTGATTTTATCATCATAGCGACACTTTATATCACCCATAAGGGTTGAATAATATTCACTACATGACATTATTACGAAAACACACACAGTTTCTCAAGAAAAACTAGAAAAAAATATATAAAACCACGCAAACTACGTTTGGTTGTCCGTCAAGCAAAATGTCAAAATTGTCAAAACCACGTGACTTAAAATGGTCCATTAGGCAATCCAACGACCTGTCAAAATTGTTTTTCAACATGGCGTGGCGGTCAAACACAGGTTTATTTCTATTGTTTAGACTGTGATCAGTGCAGCATTTTTTAATGTAGTTTTTACGTTTTAAAGGTTTTTGATTTGAGTTTTTTGTAAAGAATTGTTTAATGTGTGTGTCTTATTAGATATTTTCGTGATAATATTATTGGCTATAATTGGAAAAAATGCCTGATATGTGGATCATAGTGGGTTGTGGACATCGTGGAAATCGTGACAAGGTTAGCTTTTACCGTGTACCCGACGGCGACGTCGTGAATTCTAAATATTTCCCTCATATAAATGATCTGTCGAGAAAACGACGTCAAAGATGGATAGCCGCGATTAAAAGGGATGATCTAACACCTTCCATCTCGATTTTCCAACATCAACTTCTTGAAATACTCACTCTGCATAATTAAATAAAGTTTATTACTTGAAAACAATCAAAAACGCCTTGCCACAATCCACAAAAAACACTATATTGTTAAAATTCCCAGATACTTAGCCAGGCCAACGGAAAAACACACACTGTTTTGACGAACGTTTAACGACTGTCAACAAGTGTTTGACCGCCACGCCATGTTGGAAGTCATGTGGTTTGCATTGCCTAAAAGAGGGTTAAGAGCGATTTCGCTCTCTTTTAACACGGGGTTAGGACTAACCGCGTGTTGGTACAACTCGCCCTTATTAAAGATATATTAAACAAATTTTTTCTCAGTTTTGCATTATTAAAATGAACATTTAAAAATGGTCCGTTGGCACTCCAAGCGTACTGCTGTTTTTCTCTCAGTGGCGTGCCCCTTAATTAAAACTGATAGTTAATTAAAATTACAACAGGGCCGAAGCGATTTATTCTTATTTATTACCATTTACAAGACATAGGTCGGACCCCGGTGTCAGGCCCCAGGGTTCTCGAACAGAAATGTAGAAGCGAGCTTTGTTGTTACCCCGGAGTTTTTACCTTTTTTATGAAACCTATTTCAGATTAACAGTCAGCGTTCGTCCATTTAGAGACAGCAGGCTTTGATAATTAATTTATATTTAATTTTACTTTTTACGAAACGATGTGAAGGCTGCTAATTAATTTCGTTGGTTTTTTTGGTCACAAGATGCTTAAATTATCTGCCAGAATGTAATTTTCACGAAAAAGTTTAGTTTTCATAAATTAAAGGTCTCAAATATTTTAAGCGTACAACAGTGACAATTTCTGATAGTTAATCGATCGCAGTTATGTTCAAAATTATGCATACTATCCCTTCTTTTCTTGTTCACAATAATTTCGAGGCTTTTTTTAAATTTTGCCACATCTTAAACATATATCGTTGTAATTCCAATACCATAAAGATATTTATTTGATTTTTTTATATACTGAAATGACCTATACTTCTTCGTATTATTTGTTTCTCTCTCTCTCTCTCTCTAAATTTTTAAAAGTACGACCCAAATTTACGTTGTGATAGTAATTTTGTTAAACAGATTTTTTTATAAAGTTCGATACTACTTGTTTCTGTTTTCTGATTTAATTCATTTGCCCCTATTTAAAAAACCAGCAATGATGATTTCTAAATTTTGGTATTTGTTTGAACTTAATTTAAGTAAAACAATGAACATATTTGTTGAGATAAATAGTCACAATGATTGTAGACAACGGAAAGCATTTGTTGGGACAAACCGTCGCGCGTCGTATGTATAATAAGCAAATCAGTTAGGAAGCAACAAAAATAATGTGTTTACAACGGCAACCGTCGTTGACTCCAAAATATTGGTAGTTGACGTAGCCATACGTAAAATTTGACTCAAGATCTGGGAAATTTCCGAATAGTTATATAATTGTAAAGACAATCACAAAAGCTTTTACGACTGTCCGACAATTGTCGTTGATCTTGATGAATTCTTGTTGGCCTAACTAGAATCCCAGCTGGGAGGACACACTCAGTGTTTCGATGATTTGATGACTCACCAATTGCAACTAGGCAGTAGATATCAACTGCTATATGTTGCGATAAACAACTAAAATCTTGGTTTGCCGTCGGAAACTCCGAAAAACATAATTGGTGGCAAAAAGGAGTTGTGTTTAAATGTTATCGTATGTAAGTAATAAATTTTTGTCGATAACAACCGCAAAAATGACACTTAGGAACCTTTTAGTGCAGATTTCAGCACAGAGGAAAGGACTACCAGCTCTGACGTGCATCGTCACGCGCCGTAAATAAGTACAGATATTCTGCATTGTTGTTTACATAACCATACTGAATAGCAGGCATTGTAATATTTTAAACCCCGAAAAAAACTTTCCATCAATTAAAAAAAAAGATAGTTGAAAAATTAAATAGTGAGTTGCTTTTGAACTAAATAAAGACGGTGGAACTTCGTACCACAAACAACGAACCCAGAGGATCACTATTTGCAGTACAGACAGGAGACGGACATATAAATTAGATGCGTGGTCCTGAAGCTTGGTCAGTTTTTATACGGATCTTCGTGGCAGGTCGATGCAGAAAATTTCACACATGAAATGAAAGAGCAAGAAGTGAGAAAACTAAATTCTGCATTATTAACGTACCTTAAAGCGTAGGGTTATTTTACAATAAAGTTCTTTCTCCCTTGTGGATACGATTTTGTTTGTTTATGTCAACTCTACCTCATGAATTTTGTACGTGAAACGATTGTTTTAGACTGTGATTTTACAAGTGTTCGTATACTGTGTTTCTCAACTTATATCGAGTTAAATATTTCCGTATTACGAAAACTTCAGATGTTAGCTAAAAACAATATAAAACAAATATTTTTCATGTGTTATCTTGTGATATTTAATTTTGTACGTAATTATTATTATTATTATAAAGACTAGAATTAAAGATTATTAATTAATCTTTCAAATGATTTTTTTTTGTTTCTATAAAAACAAAGAAGATATGACCGAAACTGATCTTGCTTTAAATCAATCTGTCTATCTATCTAATCTATCCATAATTTTTTTTCATTTTTTCTTTTAATTTTTTGTATTTATTTATTTTTATTCGTTTTATTTTTTAATTTTTTTTTTTGTTTTTTAATTATTCTTATGAATTTAAGCAGTCTTAAGAGTTGTTAGGCTAGAAGTTTCAGAATTATTGAATTACCAAGTATGATAACCCGTGAGTATTTAAAAAAAAAAATCTAGAATCCGTTAAGATTTGTTGAGTAGGCAAATTTTTGTTCCAAAAAGCTCCAAAAAAATAACACTGTTATGGCGTCCAAAAGATTATAAGACGAAGTATTCAGTTTAAATTTTAGATGTCTAAGAAACTATGGCACTTACGTCAAAAATGCTAAGGACCAAAATAAAGATTATTGATAAACTATCAAATGTTTTTTCTTGTTTTTGTAATATAAAAAACGAAAACCGAAACACCATATTTTGACCACCCCGTTATTTCTGTTATTACTGAAGACAAAAAAAAATAGATATGGGAAAATAATATATATATAAAGAACGTTCGAAAAAAAGGTAATTACTGAAGGCATAAATACACCAAAATATTTATAGGAAATAAACATATACCGAGTGTAACAAGATGTGAGGTGGTACTGCTAGCACACAAAAATGGGAAAGAATATGTGGAAGGTAGATCAGACAATTTACCTGGTATATAAATAAGCCCATTTGTGGCATTAGTGTGAAATATCAAACCAGGCGAATTCTATATACTGTGGATAAAGAAATATCCTGGGAAGAGCTACATTCAGCGCTCTATTTGAATTTTGGTTTAGTGACGTCACGAAAGTTTAACTTTTTTTAGATATGTACCAAATTCTTGCTAATTTATAAAGTATTAAAAATTAAAACTATAATTTTATTCATTTTAAAGGCAGGTCATGTTTGGTCTAGTTCTTGTCATTAACCTTGTTTATGTCAACTTTTTACATCCTGCTGCGCCACTTTGGATTTATTATCAGTTATTCTATTCCCTTCTTATTTCAATAGAGTCGGACAGATACTTACTCCAGACAATATACTTTATTTGGTAAAGACAGTAAGACAGACAATAATAAATGTTCCTTATAGATGCATCTTTTAAAAACTGGTCAGCGTGCTAGAAGAAATTTTAAATAAGCCTTAATATTTCATACGGGCTATTTACATTTTTAGAAAAATTCACTTGAAATAAGGCGAGCTATGCCTGCATATGGACTAAATCTTTGATCTCTGTTATGTATCTGCTTAAAAAGTATTCACAAACATCATAATCTCCGTGTAACGAGAACGAGACCAAACATTGAAATTAATTGGATAAAACAACAATTATTTCGCATAAAATGCATGTATTGAGATTTTCTGATATAATTTCCTGAGTGTTGAAAGAAAAAGTACGTTACGATTGGTCTTCGAGTGATTTGTTACTTTCTGTTTTTACCAAATAGAGTATAGTGACGCAAGGCGCAAGTAAATATTTTTAAAAGGTTTTGCAGTTTTTTCGTAATTTTTTGCTACGTTATAATATTTTTAAGGATCTGTTTACTATCCCATGCATCAATTTAAAATGCTGGCTAACAGGAAGAAATGAAGATTTTCGGCATTCCCTAAAACTGTTTCATGATACAATTCTCAAAAAGACACCCGCTTTTACGTTCCTCACAAAATTCTCCATCATTCTTAAACACCTTAACCACATAATGAGAGCAGAGAGCAAAACTTCAAATGCAATTTCATAACACAAACAATAACAACCGACGTTCTCTCATGAGAATTACGGTGTAGGTTTTGTAGGTGAAACGGTTCGTTAACAATAACAGTGCCTATGTTCATTAAATCAGTTACTAATTGGTATCGGTAATTATTTTCTTGTGTACACAAGAAGAAAACTACTGTATTTGCTGGATGCTTAGTGAGAGAGGATAACAGCACTTACAACTTATTTGTCAAACCTGTGAAAGTTAACAAGAACAAATAGAAAATGCCGCTGCCGGCTGATTGTTTAGTTTTGTACAGGGTGATGTAGGAAATTGCCCATTGCACTGACAATGAAAACAGATATTTTTATCGTAGGAGCGCGGCGTCTCAACTAGCATTATTGCATTTAAATTCAGTTGAATTGGCGTATAATTATTTTTTTAGTGGTGGAAAAATATCCTTTTACATTTTATTAAGATGGGCGGTATGGGGAACGCAATTCGACAATTTCTAATTTTTTTGATAGGCTTTTAATCTTATTTAATGGAGATATAGATCTTCATATGGTTATTATAAACTAATTAGTACCTATTGAAAATATGTCTTTTATTACCCCAAAGTTACCACTAAAATTTGATCAAAAAATTTTAATTAGTTTAAGAGATATTTAATTTGTTTATTAAAAACATAAATAATGTAAAATACAAATTCGCCCAGTTCCCGTTGTCGTAGGGGGTTGATCCGGATATCTTTTTTTTTTGTTGAGACTTAAATTTTGTTTTCATTAATGGTAAATCAAATTTTCATTATTTTCCACTTCAAAATGGCGTTTGAAAAAGTGCCAAATTTTGAGGGTACGTTTTTTGCTTTTAAACAAATGAAGAAAAAATTGACATGACATATTATTATTTCATCACGCTACCCCCGATTAAAAAAAAAACGTCAAAATCGGTTCATAATTGAGGAAGAAACGGTAAATTTTTTGTTGACGGACGGATTTGAACTCGTCTTGATCATTTTATGAACGTGTTACAGATTTTTTGATGAAATTTTTGAGGTAATAACAGACATATTTGGTCAAAGTTTCAAGCACTAAAGTGCTTATTGAAATCACTATAGATTGTAACATGATTTTCAAATATCTTGTGTAACTTGAATTATAGTCCAGTGGAAGTAGTCAAAAAAAGACTGAAATTTATTGTAATTCGATTCAGGATGCCTCGTGGATTAAACGATAGTTTTATTGATTGCGAACAAGACCCTGGAACATTGTTTATTTAACGATTTATTGTTGAAAAATTCCAAAAAATCGACTTTTTAAAAGATAACTCAAAGACCTTTAACGACAGGTTTTTCAATTTGTAGATACTGTTAGAACTTTGGAAAACGGTTAATTTGAGAGGTATTTAGAACGCTTTAAAATTTGTTTAAATAATTGCAAAAAAACCCGAAAATTTTCGCAATTTGCAAATATTTTTCATTCTTTAACAAAAGCATGTTAATGCTTGAAACTTTCACAAAATATGTCTTTTATTACCCCAAAGTTACCACTAAAATTTCATCAAAAAATTTTAATTAGTTTAAGAGGTATTTAATCTGTTTATTAAAAACATAAATAATGTAAAATACAAATTCACCCAGTTTCCGTTGTCGTAGAGGGTTGATATTATTATTTTTTTTGTTGAGACTTAAATTTTATGTTTTCATTAATGGTAAATCAAATTTTCATTATTTTCAACTTCAAAATGGCGTTTGAAAAAGTGTCAAATTTTGAGGGTACGTTTTTTGCTTTTAAACAAATGAAGAAACAATCGATATGACATATTATTATTTCATCACGCTACCCCAGATTTAAAAAAAAAAACGTCAAAATCGGTCCATAATTGACGGAGAAACGGTAAATTTTTTGTTGACGCAGGGATTTGAACTCGTCTTGATCATTTTATGAACGCGTTACAGATTTTTTGATAAAATTTTTGGGGTAATAAAAGACATATTTGGTCAAAGTTTCAAGCACTAAAGTGCTTTTGTTAAAGAATGAAAACTATTTGCAAATTGCGAAAATTTTCGCGGTTTTTTGCAATTATTGAAACAAATTTTCAAGCGTTTTAAATGAAACACCTCTCAAATTAACCGTTTTTCAAAGTTCTAACAGTATCTACAAATCGAAAAACCTATCGTTAAAGGTCTTTGAGTTATCTTTAAAAAAGTCGATTTTTGGAATTTTTAAACAATAAATCGTTAAATAAACAATGTTCCGGCGGTCAAAAAGTGGATCAAATTCAGGGTCATGTTCGTAATCAATAAAACTATAGTTTAATCCACGTGACATCCTGAATCAAATTACAATATGCATTTTTGCTAATTCCTCTGGACTATTAGTGTAGTAAGTAGAAATTGCTACCTCAATTACGCCCAAAAACACTATTTTGCGGGCATTCTTTAAGGACCATAATATCTTCACAATGTTTTATTAGTGTATACAATGGGAAATGGAAAATCATGTTCTTCTTTTTTGTGTGTAAAAGAAATATGCAACTAATATTCACCCACAGGCGTCGCACATAGGGGTATTTAAACGATTTACGCGGTCATAAGTCAATTTTTCAAAATGGAATAGCGTAAAAAGCAAACGGCTACTTAGGATAGGAGACTAGTCCGAGAATAATAGCCGACCCCTTCCACTTCTCTGCTGTGCACTCCGCCTATACAGGGTAAGTCGGAATGCGATCGTCTTGGTTGGTGTATGTGTCTGTTTTCGGCGTTTGTGTGAATTCATAAATTTTAACCGTGAATATTTTTAATTCTACTTTTATCTCGGAAGTGATAGTGATGGGTTTTGATATGGCAGGTAAAAATGCACTAACTATAATATAATTTCGATTATTTTTATAATTTTAAGGTTAGGTTTTAGTATTTGTTATACTTCCAAGTTAGATCCAGCTGTACTCTTTAATACAGTCTTTAGCAGTGACTAATCAAAAAATTAGCCGCGGAAAAGCGCGGATAAGTGCTATTAGGGTACTTTTTTATTAGGGTAGATTCATTAAAAAAAATTTGTATATAAAGTCTTATGCATTTTAAAAGAATGTATTTTTGTTTTAGGTTCACAAGGTCCCTCGGGAGTAAGATGTGTGACCCGAAAACACTTGTTCGAACGTGAATATGAAAATATTTTGTCTGACGAATGTTAGCATTTTTTTTGTTACTTTTTTACATTAAATACGCCTGAACCAAACACTAAGAGCTTTGTTTTATTCAGTAATATTGTTTAGAACAGATAAAGACCAAGAAATATTTTTGGCCGCGTAGATCATTCAAATACCCGTATGTGCGTCGATTAGTTAATCAAAATCATTTTATTCTTTTTTGTGCGAAAAGAAATATAGCCATAACTTAATAAATATTTACCAAACAATCTGACGACCGAGTGTTTCTGTTCGTAAAACTTTCAGACGTTGATTTTATGGTTAATAAAAATAGAAAAGCTTTGTTCTGTTCTGCATATTTTACCTACCATCTTACTCGAACTATTTGCGTTACATTTTTATGATATAGGCCATATTATTTGACTAGACCTACAATATAATAATTGTAGTCATTTAGACCGGTGTAATACTAATCGCTAAAACAGCCAACTCGAATGTCGAAAAATGTACATGGTGTTTCTTTTAAAACTACACAAACCAATAATTTCAAAACCAGAGATAGTATTTGTAATCTAGGAAGAATTATGGATTGAAACCAAGTATGGTATATCACTGTGCTCAGAATGACGTGGGCATGCGATTTCAAGCTCTAGCTATACAGGGTACCACTTGAAAAAAAAAAAAAGGTAAGTAGTGTTTTTTTATTTAATTTATATTCTTAAATAACGGCGATATCACTTGTTAACGTAATTTTGAGACACCCGGTATACCTGTTTTTCACTTTTCATGAAACCACCCTCGCATTTCGCTTATCCACCTAATTTTCTCGATTTTCTATGCAACAGAGTGTTGTAAAGAACGCCTCCATCTTATTCCCTTATTTAGCAAATTACTTATTTACACGTCCATGTGAATCAAAGACTTTTTCTTTTAGCTGCAGATGGCAATCCTTTCAAATAAATAAATATAACGAAATTGCTGCACGTAAGGGAACTCAATTGTACGCCCCGACTTTTACTCGTAGAGAAATTTCCAAATGCCTTCTGTTTTTCTGTATTCATTTCTATTTTACTGTTTTGAAAGGCGATTGTTAACTGTTTGATGCACCGTAAATTTAATGACACTGTTAGTTTCTCTAATTGCCTTTAAAGAAATAAACTTCAATCAAGTATATAATTATAATAATGCGTAAAAATTTGCAAAATCTTTAAGGTTGAACTTTGCAGAGTAAATGAGAAATATGCGTTTATTTTATTATTTAGCATGAATATTTTAAAAACTAATCAGGTATTAATACACAAGAGGTCGATTTTTTACTGAGTAAAATTTTTTTGGACAAAAACCTGTTTACCCATGAAAATTATTCGAGAATTAAAGGGCATGGAAAAATCGCGACACCAAGTGGAGCGATTTTTCCTATGTCCCTTAATTCGAGCATAATTTTCATGGAAAACAGGTTTGAGTCACTCAAAAAAAATTTACCGAAGTAGAAAATCAACCTCGTGTGTATTACAGAAGATTAATATATGATTAAAAAATATTATCTAAAATAATTATTAAAACAACAAAACTGTTTATTTAATGTTTTAAAAATAACGATTTATAATAATAAATAAAAACATTTTCTAATGTTTTTTATCATGTTACAACCCTAGTCAGTCAAAATATTTGCAAGTTCATCATAGTAGTCGTATCTTTTTCGAGGGAATAATGTTCGTTGCAAAAAGCTTTAAATTGTTTCCGTATAGAATTTTTAGTGTTTCTCGTTTTAACTGGGACACTTTCATTCATAGCTTAGTTAATATTTTCTTGTGAAACATCACCAAATCGCTTTTTCTCATTCATTTTGTGTACAGAAATCAAAACGTGAAATGTCAGATTTTAATAATTTCAATGACTTTTTTAGTTTGACACATGGCTACTACGAAAAAAGTAACATACATTTTTCTCGATTTTTTCCACTTATCGATAGCCGTTTTTCTCACTTTAAACAAATCCCATTGGTCGATTTTTTTGAAAATGTACGTTTTGATTGGTTAATAAAGTAAGAATATATTAATCAGTCTTAAGCACTTTCTATTGTCTAACGAATACATTTATACACCATTTTTTATTGTAATTTTTTTGTTATAGTAAAATCCCAACTGGTAAAAGGACTATCACCCCCGCGAGGGCCATCTCTTACGACATTGGATTCTCTCAGGTGTCAGAAATAAGAGCAATAAAATGATAACGATAAAATCGTTTAGTAAAGTCGCAGGAATACGAATTTTGGATTAACTAGATAATTTTAAAGCGTTAAAAAAGGTTCAAGAAATTGATCAAAGTAATTTAAGAGCAAAAACTGATTTTACAACAAACACTTTTTTGATAAAACATCAAATTACTTACTTAAGCAGGCCACTCCAAAATAGTGCAGGAATTTACCTGTAACAAAGAAATCAAAATTTACATGGAGAAATAAATTGGTAAACTTAAATAAAAGAAATCTTTTGAAAATATCACCTTAAGAAAAGAGATCATTAAAGTTAAATGACCAAAAGTCGGATATAATTGATATCGCACTAGAAGTTCCACAGGGTTCAGTGTTAGGTGCATTATTGTTCATGCTCTATGTAAATGATTTACTAAGCTATATAGAGCATGGCCGTGTAACAATGTTTGAGGACGAGACGATAATTGCCATGTCAGCTGATACATCCGAGGAACTTTATAATAGGATAAATGATGTAACAGAATCATTGGGTACGTGGTGTTAAAGAAACAAATTGATTCTGAATGAAAAAAAAAATAGTTTGTTTAAGCTTCCACCTCCAGAAATTTTCATGGTTAGTTGTTAGTGTTATCTTATTCTGTCAAGATAACTGGTACACTACTTTGATTTCAAGCTATCCCGGTTATAGACACATATACCTTGTGTGTAGTCAACTAATTAAAGCATTTTTTGCAATATTGCAGTTAAAATCCACTCTAGACAAGGCAGATTTAATAAGTGTATATTGTGTTGGGGATTATAGTAACCCATATTTTAATATTTTCACGTGGAGTAGAGAATCCAACTGTGAAAGACTGTTTATTTTTCATTCAAAAATAAATAAAAGTTGTGAAAAAAAAAACAGGTGGTCTCTTAAGTGTATCTAATCACCATACGAGTGCAGTTGAGAGATCATCTGCCTGTAATTGTGCTATTTTATATAATGCTCTTCCTAAAGATATTCGTGATGTTTCGAACTAAATGAAATTTAACTACCCTAGTACCTATATCAGATTTCCTTGAAGGGAAATAATGCTATATTTTTCTAGTTTATACATTTGTTATGTCACTTGATTGATTGATTGATTTACCAGCGTGCGGTAGGCATTGCTTCCACTCTCAGGTATACAGCTGGGCCTGCTACGTCCACGCTGGGTTAGATTAGGGTCATGCTAGTTGCCAGCAGCGAGAGCCACATGGCGCATGGTAAAGGAATGTGAGATGTGAGGTATTTGTGAGATGCGTTACCGCATTGTATCGTGAGGGAGCGTTTAAGCTCCCTTTTTTGTGTTTCTGGTTCTGGACTTCTGCCTCTTCTGAGTGATATGTTGCCGCGTTGTGTCGTAATATGGAGTGTTTATGCTCTTCTTTTTGTGTTTCTGCTTCTTCGAATCTTCTTTTTGCTTCCGATTGTGGTAGAGCATATATCGTTGCGAATTCTTTGTGGTGTTCATTTTTTGATCCTGATCCTCTCAGTTGTTGTTCTCCGCTGTGGCATGGTCTCCCTGTCTTTAGTTCGTTGACGTTCGGTGCTAGCGCTTTCTTCAGTAGATGTGGGTATGTCCCCAGTACTTCATTGCGTACATTTCTATCCTTTTTTAATTGTCTTTCCTCCTAATAGTGTTGATGTTTTATGTCGCTGTTTTCGTCTTGTTGTTTTTACGAGGAGTTGGACGATGCCCTTTTCTGCTCTTCTCAAAAACTTCTTCTGTTGGCTTTTGTTGTTGCCGCGTTTTCTTGACTCTGTCATCGTTGGCCGGATGACGGCTATGTACATACATTTAGTAAGGTCCCATGATAGTTTAGTTTTCTCAGTGAACGGTATGATTGCCCTTGTGACTCTGTATGCCGTTTTGATTCTCTCCTTAATCGTTTCTCTCCGTTGCAGTTGGTTCGTCAGATCTGTTCCTAGGTACTTCAGTTTTTCGTTGTTCTCAGAGAGTATTATTCACCTATTTTGTGTTCCTCTCCGCTGGTTCAATTTTCTTTTGTTGAGGATCTCGCTCCATTATTAATTAGGCTTTTCTTGAAGTTTGTTTTCAGTCCAGATGTGCCCTGCGGCGATTTTTTAGCTGTTTGACTTGTTATTTTTTTCCCCTCCTCTCTGGTTCATAAGTGACCTGTCCTGTCCTGTTAACGGTTTTCTTGTCGCAATTTTTATTTTTGATATCCAGTCTAATTCTTCTCCTGTCAGTTGTTTCTCGATTTCTTCGTAGTATTTCTTCTGGTTGAGATGCTCTTAATTAGTATCTCAGGGAAATTTAAAAATGGTTACGCGCTTGCGTCAAAAGAAACAAAGAAAAGATCAGTATTTAACAAATTTATATTAACTTCTTCACATTTAACACAACAACAGTTTTTGTTTACCTCTGATTTGATGCAGACTGTTCGTAAACCGCCACTGGATTCAATTATTATTCCAAATTATCTCTCCAACTATTATTTATTTCATTTCTGCTACATTTACTCTCTCAATGCCAGACGCCTCTGCCATCCCTCCTCTATCCGCCAAAACCTCCTTTCAAACTCCGCGTCCCCTTTCTGACAGTTCTCGTCTTCACCTACTTGATTTAGGCTCTGTACTCAAGACCTTAAATTCGCATCACTGCCCCAAAATTTATACAACACACAATACTCTAATACAAATAGCTGTACCTATCAGGTGGGGCACCACATGGTAGTAGAGATCTATTTCAGGTGCTCTGTGGTGTATTGTTGTTTCCATTAAGTCTTTTCTCTTCTTTTATTTCCAATTTTTTCGCATAGGATTTTGAGGTTGGTATTGACTTCTGTTGTCCTTTTTGCTTTAACGTTTTTGATCCTTTTTCTTATTTCTCTACCTACCAGGATATGATCTAATTGAAAGATTGAGCTTCCATTCCTCCAAGTGCCAAGACAGGTTTGTCTTTTGCTCCACGTGATTGTTATTATTATGCTTGATTTTTCAGCGCGTTTCCATTTTCGTAAGCCATGTGTGGAGTAGAGTTGCTTGTTATGTCACTTATTTACTTACATATTATTTTTTGTGCGGAAATGTAACACATTATGTCGTGCATTATCATATTCATAATACTCTATATGCCATAAACGTTGTATGCGATTAAATATGTATTAATTGTTTGTTCTTTTCTCATCATGATAAAAGTGTTTGACTTTTATTCTTCTTTAATTTATTGTAGGACACTATTTTGATTTTTATGTTTTGACCTTTTATATGTACAATGTATCTATCGTGGCCAATAAATAATTATGATTATCATTATTTTTCAATGCTTATTTAAGCATATTGCCGTTACTTAGCCAGAACCTTTTTATCAGAAAGTTATACTATCATCAGATCGTTATAGCACCATTTGTCGGCAGACAAACACTCTTAAACATTTGAAATACAATTATTGTTTATTCTCCTCTTTCGTTTTGTCCAAATAATTTATTTAGGTAACTGTTAATGTTCTACTAAGAACAAAACTTTCCTAATTAATATTTAAAACATTCTGACCTAAATATCTTTTAAAATGGAACTAACGTGATCTCTAGGGGTGGTCCATAGTCTCTAATAACTAGTCTGAAATATAGATGACTGTCCATTTGTATATGTAATATAATTTTTTAAAAATTTTAATTGTCTATGGGATTATTACGTAATTATACGCTAAAGAACGGTTTTCTAGCATGACACTAAATGTAAGGGCCGTTCGGCTCTGTCAAAGCAAATACATAATTCATCTATGATGGGGAAAGTGGCGCAAGAGTAGGAATTTGAAATTTTGTTTTATCTAAAAAGCTATCATAATTTGTTTAACTTTGTGGTAGATTTTCTATTATCTCGTTTGTAATGTTCACAAAGTAATCATTGAACTTATAGGGATGAATACCAGGATCAGAGTCACGATCGGTTTTTTCATTATTTATCAAATTCCACATAGCCTTTTGCGGGTTGTTTGAACTGTTAATAAAATTATCGTGAGCAAATCTTTTAGTTTTATCCAAATTATTTCTATAACTATACTTACAGTTCTTAACAAACTCTCTTAACTGCTCAGATGAACTAACTTTATAAATATTTTGTAGTAAGTGGAGGTTTTCCCTTTCCTGCCTGAGGTCATTATTAAACCAGTTTAATTTACGAGAAGATTCTTTATTGAAAAGTTTTGATTTTACGGGGAAACTACTTTCCACGGCCTGCATGCAATATGCACTGAAAGAAATATTAGAAGTTTGTTTGTCAAAGGGATATTTGCGTTTCTAATAATCATCCAATTTACAGTAGATAAAGATTCATGCATATTAAACAAACCTTTATCTGTTATTGGTCAGTAAATTATTCTTTCAGATTTGTTATTTAATTTATTTATGTTAAAATTCAACGCTAAACCCAAATGGAAATGGTCCGATATAGTCTATTGTCTATGTACTGTAGAAAGGAACTAAAACGTTAAAGGATTTTTATTGTTTCTTATGTTCAATTGGACCCAAAATATGAGAAAACCGCGTTTTCACATTTTTGAGTTTTGCTCGAAAACTATGCATTTTTCCTATAAACACGTCAGGAAAATTGTAGAGCATTAAATTTCTAATCGAAATGGCACCTTCAGAAGTCAAAAAAAATATTTTTTTCACAAAAATACGTCCAAAAAACAAAACAAAAAAAAACGAAAAAATACAATTTTTTATTTTAGCCTGTAACTTTTTTTCGGGTACATTTAGGCATATACATTGTTGCATAAAAAAAGCTAGCGTTTTACCCGTCAAAATGAGATTTTGTAAAAATTTTTACGATTAATAGTGACCGAGATATAGCGTTTCAAAGTCTGCAACTTTTAACTTTTTTTTGCTAATTTTTACTATTTTTTTTCAAATTTCGTCCTGTAACTTTTTTCTGAGTGAACTTAGGTATAGACATTATGATATTAAAGTGAAAGCTGACTTTACGCCCGTTGAAATGGTGGCTGGTAAAAGTCTCTACGACAAATAGAAACCTAGATACAGCGTTTCGAAGATTGTTACTTTTATTAACTTTTTTCTAATTTTTACGTTCTTTTTTAAATTTCGGTCTATAACTTATTTGTTAAATACATACTTTAAGTACAGATATTGCCACATTGAATGTACTGGCAGCATTCTTGTTTAAATGGTCTGCAATAGAAATTTATGTGATCAATAGTAACCAAGATATAGTAGATTATTGTACTTAAAAAATAACTTTTTACATTTTTCCACTTCTGAACTTTATATCACGTGATTTTTTTTTGTTCAAATAACAACTTAGAAAAGATTAAATTAATTTATTCCTAATTGTACACCTGTTATACATTATATATGTTTCTAATTGTACATTATTTATGAATTTATTCAAATGCTGGACTTAACATATTTTCAAAATCAAAATCGATTTCTTCATCGGCATCTACGTGATATAAAGTTCAGAAGTGGAAAAATGTAAAAAGTTATTTAAGTACAATAATCTACTATATCTAGACTCTATCTTGGTTACTATCGATCACATAAACTTCTATTGCAGACCATTTAAACAAGAATGCTGCGAGTATATTCAATGTAGTAATATCTATACTTAAAATATTTGACAAATAAGTTATAGGCCAAAATTTAAAAAAGAACGTAAAAAAAAAAGTTAATAAAATTAACAATCTTCGAAACGCTGTATCTAGGTTTCTATTTGTCGTAGAGATTTTTACCAGCCACCATTTCAACGGGTGTAAAGTCAGCTTTCATTTTAATATCATAATGTCTATACCTAAATTCACTCAGAAAAAAGTTACAGGACGAAATTTGAAAAAAAAAATAGTAAAAACCGCTGCCCAAGGAATCACTACTTCCACATCTAGATTCTCTATCCAAGTCACTCACAACGAAAAAACTTTGTATGTGGAAATAATTGTTTATGGAACTTTAATAATATAATATTTGAAATCCTCTACCCCAAAAACCCATAAAACGATACCCCCATCGGTAGTGGGGTGGGGGTGGTGATAGGGGGGTGGTAGTCTGGGTGGATGAAGTAAAAAAATATTTTGAGGTTTCTGGTTCTTGTACATACACTAAATCACTATTTTTTTTCGTCCCCTTTAATAAGGGGGTGGTAATGGGGGTGGCTATTGCCAAAATTTTTTTGAGACCCTGGCTTCTCTTGTATATACTAAATACCAATTTTATCGACTCTTACCTGCTTGAGTTACCCATTTAGCCCCCAACCCTTCGTCGGAACAACATGAAAATATAATCTAGTTCCAGATCTCGTTAAAGTACATACGTGTACCAAATTTCAAGTCAATATCTTAAACGGTTCCAGAGTAAACGTGCGCACAAAAAAAAAAGATACAGACAGACCGACAGACAGAAATTTTTTTTCCGCTTAAACTTAAAATCTCGACGTTTCATGACATTTTAAGCCTATTTGAACAATAAAAATTTTTTTAAATTTTTTTGTCGTTACTATACTTCTACTGGATGTGGAAGTAAAATTAGCAAAAAAAGTTCAAAGTTTCCAACTTTGAAACGCTCGGTCACCATTAATCGTAAAATTTATACAAAATCTCTTTTTAACGGGTAAAACACCAGCTTTTTTATGCCGCAATGTTTATGCCTAAATGTACCCGACAAAAAGTTACAGGCTAAAATAAAAGAAAAATAAAAAATTGCATTTTTTCGTTTTTTTTGGACGTATTTTTGTAAAAAAAATTTTTTTTGACTTCTGAAGGTGCCATTTCGATTGGAAATTTAATTCTCTACAACTTTTCTGACGTGTTTATAGGAAAAATGCATAGTTTTCGAGCAAAACTCAAAAATGTGAAAAGTGGATCTTTTTACTTCGATCTCAAAACGCACCCCTTTAAATGGTAGCACTCCGCGGTTTTCTCATATTTTGGGGTCAATTGAACATAAGAAACAATAAAAACCCTTTAACGTTTTAGTTCCTTTCAACTCCCTTTTTTTTGGACATAGACAATAGCCTAATAGGCCAGTGTTAACTGTTTTTATTCTATAGATATTAGTATCTGTGTTAACAAAAAGGTTATCAAGGCAGTTTCTATTTCTAGTCACTTCAGACTTTTATTAGAAATATGCAAATGACAAATGCATTTTTCCATTCATTTCTTTTTTGCTTTTCTTGTTTCTAGAACGCCTAGGAACGTGTTCTCATCAGGTTTTTCGACTTTTCTTGAGAAACGTCCTGTTACAAGGTAGTAAAATCCAGGAAATACCGCGAATTTCATCCTATTGAGGGACGTCACTCATACGTACTGCATCTAACGCTATATGCGAACTAATACTTTCCTTCTTTTATACATTTAGCTAAAAAAATCACCACCGCCAATACTACACTTTTTGGAATAAATGTTTTATATCGCTTTTCATGTCACACATTTACTGCATTACCTCACAAATGTTTCCCACTCTCCCACACACCGGATTTAGTGAAAGCCCGAAAAACACATAAAAAATAGTTATTAATAAAAATTTCACGGTCTATACCTATTTAAGCGTGGATTAAAACCCTACTACTTAACTGGAATGGGTTTAAAATAAATTGTCGGACAAAACCCATTTTGTTTTGACTTCACAGGTGTCATAGATTATTAAATATTAATTTTAAACATGCATTTAAGACGAGACATTACTGCCCATAAAATGTAAAACATTCATAGGTTTTCCTCAAATAGCGCACGGAGCATCTGGTCTGTGATCTTCATTATTATTCAAAGTAGATTTTGGGACAGGTAAAAATATTAATAACACAGTGGGGAAGAGTAATAAAGGTTAATTGAAGCCCGAAGTACACAATTTGTCCTGGTAAATGTTATATAGTGGCGGCATTGTAATCTTAAGAAAATATGTCTCCTGTAACAACAAAAAGTTTGCTTTTATGTAGCATCAGTGGGAATAGCAAAAATAATGAATTTTGAATACCTTAAGTTCATGTGCTATTGGATTTGCGCCTATAGCCCAGTCCCGGTCACAGATTTTACTACTCCAGTCTCCAGTAGTGGGAGAGCGGAACCTTCGAAATATGCAAAATAGAAGTGGCCCATGCAACTCGCGAACATATAAAACTGAAGTAGTCCAGTCAACGGAGCTCTGAAATGACCAAAATCTCTAATTTGAGTGCTAATGAATGGATTTTGATGAAACCTTGTGCAATGTGTTTGTAACGACGTTAATAAAAAAGTTGAAAAAAAGATTATAGTAGTAAATGATCGGAAGGGTAGAAAACACCCCTTTTGTCATGGGTTCTGTAACTTGTAGAATTAGGTCAAAAATGAAAACAAAACACTATATTTACTTTTTTTGGTCCAAAATAAGATGTTTTTATTTTTTTTGAAAAATGCATATTTTTCGAGATATGGCCACTCGAAAATTCCTAACAGTGGGGGAGGGTAATGTAAAAGTTGAAAAAAAAAATCTGAAAAAATTCGCGTGAATGTACCATCAAAATACAAGACTTGTTTTATTTGCAACTTTTCTGTAAAGTGCGTTTTCATCGAGTTTTTCCAGAAAAATATGAAAAACTACCCCTTCCTTTGAAATTGTAGAGCTTTAAAAATATGTAATTTAAAAATTTGAGAATGCAGACGTATGCCTTGAGGCCTTTTAAACATTTTTTGTCTCTTGGAATTTTTTTGCTAATTTTCCGAGTTACAGGCAGTTTTTCACGATAAATAATGTACTATATTTTTTTCACATTTTCAATTTAAAAATTATATTGAACCTTTAAAAATGGTATAACTATATAGATTTCATATTTTTTTATAATAATATACAGTGTGTCCCGCTTTTCATAAATCCACCTTAATATCTCAGTTATTAATAATGCGATTTTCTTCAAATTTGGGTGGTAATTATACATAGGAAAAATGAATTATTTGGTATAGTAAAAATTTTCATTCTTCATTGGCGTGCGGTTTTAGGGGGTAAAATAGGGTAGGTTTTTTGGCAAAAGGATATTAGGGCTTATTTTAGACAAATTTTTCTATCATATTTGGATTCAGCATGTCCAAAAACCCCTTAATTCATATTCTCCATGATCTCAAAAATTGATTATGGCAGAAACGAAATATTAATTAATTTCTTAAAAAACACTTTTTAAATTTTTTATAACTTTATTTAATTGCTATAACAAACCTAAAAACAACTTTTTTTAAATTCTGGTCTCTTCAACATAACCACCTTCCAATAAAATACACTTTTCAACAACCCTTCTTAACCGTTCAATCACTTTTCTTAAAGTTTGGGGAGTAATTTCTTGACAAGCTTACCTAATCCTACGGCAAAGCTCTTGTCTGTTACGCGGCCGAGTAGCATACACTTTATTTTTCAAGTACCCCCATAGAAAAAGTCACAAGGGGTAATATCAGGTGATCTAGGGGGGCCACGGTTCTAAAGGGCTATTTCTACCTATCCACTTCATAGGGAAATTTGCGTTTAAAAAATTTCTAACTATCAGAGAATTGTGCGCGGGGGCACCATCTAACTGAAAGTTTACATTTTCTCTCTGTGTTAAAGGCATTTCCATAAAAAAATCATCTAAATCATTTTGTAAAAAATTTAGAAAATTTTCTGCATTGGGGTTATCCAGGAAAAAGGGGCCAACAATTTGTTCGTTATGCCACACCACACATTAACTTTTTCACTGTATTGATTTTTACAGTTAATGACAAAGTTGTGATTTTCGGCTGCCCAATATCTACAATTGACTAGATACCACACCGTTTGTCGTAAATGTTGCCTCGTCACAGTATGTTCTTTAAAAAAAATCTGTCGTTAAGGTAGTTACCTTGCAACCATAGGCAAAATCAAAATCACCTTCTGAGAGAGTATGCAAAAAATGTTGGTTTAAATGCCCTAATCCTACTGCGTTTCAAACACCTCCATATTTTATTTTTGGTCAAATTTAGTGTTCTCGTAACTGTCCTAATACTACCATTTGAATTGTTCCGAAATTCTGTTAAAATGCGTTCGTCGTCTGGATATTGTCGTAGATTTAAATTGTACCTCCTTGGTCTTGTCTTGAAAATGGCTCCGGTTCTTGCAAACAGTTTGTTGATGTCACCAACAGTTTTGTGCCAAATTAGTGCTCGATCACCATGACGTTGATTAAATATTCGAACAACCTGACGCGTAGATCTCTTTCATTATCACCAATTAAGCGGATAATTTCAACTTTTTCTTCAATTGTAAGAACTACTCTCCGATTTTCTGCCATTATCAGTAATATTGATAAATTAAATAACATTGTTTAACTTTTGACAATTCTTATGAATCGCCAAATATCAAATAAAAACTTGTTTTTCAAAGCATTTTTGACTAATGCCTATGGTTGTAAGGTAACTATCTTAACGACAGATTTTTTTAAAGAACATAATGTTTTCCAACATATAATTACCACCCAAATTTGAAGAAAATCGCATTATTAATAACTGATATATTAAGAAATTAATTAATTTTTCGTTTCTGCCATAATCCGTTTTTGAGATCATGGAGAATATGGATTAGGGGCTTTTTGGACATGCTAAATCCAAATATGATAGAAAAATTTGTTTAAAATAAGCCCTAATATCCTTTTGCCGAAAAATCGACCTCTCTTTACCCCCTAAAACCGCACGCCAATGAAAAATGAAAATGTTTACTACACCAAATAATTCATTTTTCCAGCATATAATTACCACCCAAATTTGAAGAAAATTGCATTATTAATAACTGAGATATTAGGGTGGATTTATGAAAAGCGGGACACACTGTATATAATCACACTCATGTTTCGAATTTTCATGTATTTCTTAACGTGCAAAAAATGTAGTACATTATTTATCGTGGAAAACTGCCTGTAACTCGGAAAATTAGCAAGTTACAAAAAAATTCCAAGAAACAAAAAATGTTTAGCAGGCTTCAATACATACATCTGAATTTTTTTTGAAATTTTTAAATTACATATTTTTAAAGCGGTATTATTTCAAAGAAAGGGGTAGTTTTCATGTTTTTCCTGAAAAACTCAGTAAAAACGCACTTTACAGAAAAGTAGCAAATAAAAAAGATCTTACATTTCGATGATACATTCACCTGAATATTTTCAGATTTTTGTTTTCAAATTTTACATTTCCCCTCCAACACTTTTAGGATATTTCGAAAAATATGCGTTTTTAGAAAAAATTCACAAGAGTAAAAACATCTTATTTTGGGATAAAAAAGGTAAATATATGTTTTTTTTTCATTTTTAACCTAATTCTACAAGTTACGGAACCCGTCATAACAGGGTGTTTTCTACTCTAATCTTTTCAACTTTTTTATTAACATCATCACAAACACACTGCACAAGGTTTCATCAAAATCCATTCATTAACACTCAAATTAGAGGTGAAACTAAAGTCAAATTCTGCACAAGCACACAAATAACATTTTTATTTCGATTTTTTTTTATCCCAGTTTATGGAACATGATTCATTTGCTGTTACACAAAAACATGCTGCACTACAAATTAAGTATTTGCATTTGCAATATGGTGTAAACTTACAAAGCTGACTTCGCAACTATTGCCTTCACGATTGCCATGGTGCCAAATCAAATGAACTAAAACGATAAGAGAACAATATAAACGTGAGATTTTTCGAATTGGTTTAGTACCTACGACCAACCAAAATTTTCGAAATCCCTAACTTGATTTGATGCAATCAAATCAAGATGGCCTTAAAAAAATTAAGTAGTCTCAATTTTTTAAAACCGTACAATCATACTTAAAATCGTCTCCAGAACCCAACATTGTAAAAATATACAGGGCGTTCCATTTAAAATTTCAAAGTCGGGATCATTTTCGGGGAAACCGAAGTGATGGAAAATTGTCAAATAATGAAGAGTTGAACACTTTTGGTATATATTGTCTACTCCAAAATTAAAATTCATGAAAAAATATTTTTCTACGAGCGGGGGGCGGGGGCGGCAAGATGGGAACAACTTTAGATATAGGTACATAGTTTTATTAAATTTTCCCTGACTTTTTTTTATAAACTTATAAATTCCATGACTTTTCCAGATTTTCCCTGTTTTCCAGAAAGTATACACCCTGTATATTGTCATAAACATGAACCAACACTTTGTGTAACCAGTGTCTAGTTTGAAATCATGTAGCACCAAGATGAAGAAAAATGATTTTCTGAAAATCATCACAGCAACTGTTTGCTGTAAAACCGATAACTGATAACACTGGTTAGACTAACTGTTTTGATAGAAAAAACCGGTGCCCAAGGAATCACTGCTTCCACATCCAGATTTTCTATCCAAGTCATTCGAACAACGAAAAAATTTTGTATGTGGAAATAATTGTTTATGGAACTTTAATAATATACCTAATATTTGAAATACTCTACGCCAAAAATCCATAAAACGATACCCCACATCGGGGTGGTGACAGGGGGTGGTAGTGGGGGTGGATGAAGTAAAAAAATATTTTGAGGTTTCTGGTTCTTGTACACACACTAAATCACAATTTTTTTTCATCTCCTTTAATAATGGGGTTGGGGTGGTAATGGGGGGTGGCTAATGCCAAAAATTTTTTTGAGACCTTAGCTTCTCTTGTAGACACTTAAAACTCCCCAGACTCGTAACTTCTTTGTTTTTTAAGCTACGACCATGTTCGGCACATCAAATTGTAGATATTTTTAAGGCATTTAAATATGCATACAGAGTGATTTAAAAAAAAAAATTTTGAAAAAATTATTACGAAAAAAAAATTAATTTTCTTGAATATTTTTTTCCCTCACCCTGTACATGAACTGTGTTAATGTTTTCTTATAAAGGTTTTAATTAGCTTCAATTTATGTTATTACGTCATATTCGAAATTCTTTTTGGTTTTAGAGAAGGAAATCCGATTCCAAACTGAACAACTTTTAAAATAACTGAAAAAATGTAAATAATAATTTTACGCTTTATTTGTAAAATACATATCACAAACAATCCTCAACGTAACAAAACAGCAACAAGAAATAAAAGAAATAAATATTTTTAAAAATAAACTTTATTAAAATGTACTAAATAATAGTAAATTTCAAAATGTTTATTAATTTTTTTTTTAACCGTACATTGAAGCTAATTAAAACCTTTATAAGAAAACATTAATACAATTCATGTACAAGGTGAGGGAAAAAATATTCAAGGAAAATAATTTTTTTTTCGTAATAATTTTTTCAAAAATTTTTTTTTAAAATCACTCTGTATGCATATTTAAAGGCCTTAAAAATATCTACCATTTGATGTGCCGAACATGGTCGTAACTTAAAAAATAAGGAAGTTACGAGTCTGGGGAGTTTTAAGTGGCGGACCCTGTATACTAAATACCAATTTTATGGACTCTTACCTGTTTGATTTACCTACCTATTTACCCCAATTTAGCCTTACCCTTATTTACCCAATCCTTCGACGGAACAAGACGAAAATATAATCTAGTTCCAGATCTCGTTAAAGTACATATGTGTACCAAATTTCAAGTCAATATCTTAAACGGTTCCAGAGTAAATGTGCGCACAAGAAAAGTTACAGACAGACATTTTTTTCGTTCAAACTTAAAATCTCGACGTTTCATGACATTCTAAGCATACTTGAACAATAAAAATGTTTAAAAATGTTTTTGTCGTTACTATACTTCCACTGGATGTGGAAGTACTTTGGCAAATAGTACCGTAAAGTGGGTTTTACAGGATGTTCTCTAGATCTGTGCCAACTATGACTTGAATAAATAACGTGATAACAAATTTAAACCAAATTTTTAACAAAGTTTTATTTTAAGCACCCAAAAATTCGTCAGTACCTCAACGGAACAAGACGAAAATATAATCTAGTTCCAGATCTCGTTAAAGTACATACGTGTACCAAATTTCAAGTCAATATCTTAAACGGTTCCAGAGTAAACGTGCGCACAAGAAAAGTTACAGATAGACAAACAGACAGAAATTTTTTTTCGCTCAAACTTAAAATTTTAATACTCCACAATATGTATATTAAACGTGATACAAACTTTTATATTTATGCTGCAATGAAGTAATACATTACATTAGTGAATGTATTTGTATATGGACTTTTACTACCGGATTAAAATTAGATGCAGTTTTTCAGTCTCTTTAAGTGTAATATATTCATCTGACTCAACTCCTTATGTATTTTTCCGCATGAACAAAAACAGTGTCATTTCAACAATTATGGAAAACTACAAAACGACCTTGTTAGAAATTTATAAAATATGTGACTCTACATCTCTACAATGTGCGCTAACCTAAACAACAATCTACAATGTTTCCACTGGAAAGAAAACGGTAAAACGAATAAATATCTCACCTGTACTAATATACATATAAGTTCGTAATTATTCAGTTGAATTTAGGACAGCTAGCTTAGTAAACAAAAACATTTTGCTTGGGTCAAGAATATTTAAATAACTAAGTTAACGTTCTCTGCTAACACAAATTTATGCAGAAACTAAGCTGATTATATTTTTTTAATGCACTTTGATCCGACAACACACCATGAAAATTTGTTTACAGTTAGTCTAAAGTAAAACGGCAATAAAAGGTTTATCGGTAAAATCTCAACATGGGCAGGAAAATGAAAATGATGGAGTGAGTAACATAGGAGGATTGTTTTTTATGAGACAGAGATGCAAACGACTTTTAATTAGCATCTTCTCCAAGCAATTGTAATAGATATTCGCTTGCATATATTTGCAATAAAGATTGAAATTTAATGGTTATGCTTTTTGTCGAGCAATTTAAATTTACCAGGAATTGCGCATTAGCTGTTTCCATAGTAATTGCATATTATGAAAATATCTGCATTAAGAACAACTAATAGCTTAGGCATAAAGGGCCGTGGAGCTCAACTAATTAGAGAGAAGCTGTATTTTCGTCCAAAGCCAACGAAATTTTCGATTTCATTCAATGTCGAAAAGCATAGAAACATACCGTGAGAAAAAATGACTATTTTAAGCGCGATTTCATACTTCATTCGATTTTAAGCCTTCCAGGAACGTTAATTTTGTGGAGTGACTGGCAGAATAATGAGTATTGCCTAGAACCTGATCTAGGTGTTAGGAAATTTTAGTAAATTTAAGATAGAGCCGCTATCTATTATATTATGTATCACTTTAAAAAGAAAGTGACTCGTGAAAGACTCGGAAGTGATTGATTAATATAGTAGTTACGGTGGTGTGTTAATATCGTTAAAATGAGAACACCGATTTATAGATTCCAGTGTTCTAAAACTTTCATTGGTGATGATGTTTATTTATACATATATGACAATTACAGGTTAGTTTACTGTCACATGGTTACACCGAGATCACGGAATGTTGATAGCCGTGTACGCACTGAATCTTCTAAGCAATAATTAAATTCGGCAAATTTAAAAGTTAGAACATTTAACTTCCTTGTGTTCAATTGTAATGTGTTTAAATTACACCATTCATTAACTTTACCAAGGGCAGTTTGTATGCCACACAACCATAAACATCATTCACTTTATTGTATAACTTCATATCATCTGCGTATAAAAGCCAATTAACTGACACCCAATTCTACTGTAATGTCATTAATAACAATATTGAAGAATAATGGACCTAACACAGAACCTTGAAGTAGATACAAACTCTACAGGCCGTTGACCAGAATATTCAATACAGTGGTATATATTTTCAAGACATGATGTGAAAATTAACAATAAATTTCTTGAGAAGCCAAATTGGTGAAATTTTGAATTTTTACTTAAATACTGTTAACAAGTCTGTCAGATGCTTTAGTAAAGTCTGTGTAAATTACGTTAATTTGCGAGTTAGCGTCGATAGCATCAGATATATATTGGGTTATACAAAAAAGATTCACTGAGGTATTCCCTCTTTGGCTGCTGTGGGACAGGAGCACATTGCTCCTGTAGTCCCTAGACAAGCAAGGTGTTGCAATTTCTGCAACTTATTTTTGTGCTAGTTTTTATTCTGTTTTTGGCCACCATACACATGATGCGTAGTCACCAAGGGTCTGGCAACCGAAAGGTAGGACCAATGTATCATTTTCGGCTTCAAACCATAAGTCTTACCAGATAGCCGTGGTTGCTTTCGTAAGTGTCCTTTCCAAATGTGAGTTGCAGGTTAAGTTTTTGATCCAAGATTAGTCCTAGATACTTGACTTCACTGGAAAGTTTAATACTGTTCCATTTTACATATAGGAGCTCCCAAATGTAATTTTCTCCTTTTGGTGAATGGAACAATAACTGTTTCGCTCGGATTGACACTAAGGCCATCTGACGAGCACCATTTAGATATGTTTAAGGCAATTTGCATGAGGTTTGAGATCATAACCTCATGCATGCCTCTCACAGTAACAGTCATCAGCATAGCCCAGAACGTTGAAGCCATAATTGCTCAACTTATGGAGAAGATCGTCGACCAAAATGGACCACAGCATAAAAGTGTTGGCTCATATAACAACATTTTGAAAGCTTTGAAGAAATTATTGATAATCGTTATAGGTCTGTAACTCTCAATATTATTTTTTTCGTCTTTTTTACATATTATGTGAATAATTGTAGAATATTTCAATGTATCGGGAAATGAATTAGATTTAATGCCCAAATTAAATAAAAATGTCAGAGCAATTTGAAGACACTACTACAATCATGTAATATATCATGTAATTAGATTAGAGAATATTGCTTGGCAAAGATTAATACTGATGAATATTTCTATGAAATGATACGGATTGTTAAGAACTCTATTAATAGTAAACAGTGAAGGTCATCTCACCCTATATAAAATATGTTTCCCCTGATATTAATGCCTCTGAACAAGATATTCAAATTTAAAGAACTTATATAGATATGACAAATAAGAGATATACATCAATGCTTATTGGTGAAATGGAAATCTTTGATCAAGATTTTTAAAATTTAATTAAGTAAAAATCTTCTTTTGAAACAAAACACCCTCCAAACTGAACCGATTTTTTTTTAATAGCACCAACATCCGCGACTAATTTATAAAATTATGAAAATAAATTCATAGGTTCTTGACCAAATGAGTCTGTTTCGTTTCAAAACATCCTCACTCTAGACCTACCTGTAAAAGACATGATTCACGACATTCTCAATGTTGAGGATTTGCATTTATAAGTAAGTGTTTACCTATTACTTTTAATAATAGGTACTTTCCAAGAAAAGAGTTAACCAGCATTTTGTCTTCTTACATTCTGGTCATCTTTTGGCGTCAATAAATGTGAAACATACACCGAGCATCGATATACTGAATTTATCTCGATATCTTGAAGGCACTGTGAGAATCGTAATATATGAAATATTGACTTTGCATATACAAGTTCGTGACAGGAATGTCGATGATTGATTATTATTGTATGATGCCTAATTTACGTATTAAAAAGTCATTGCCATCATTTTGACTCAAAAATAGTGAATAATTTTTTATAATGTGGTACTTTAACAAAAACATCCCAATAAGAGAACATGAAGTAGCTTTTCCTGCATGAATAAGGTTTAATTAACTTGAAATAAAGTTTTTTTAATTTGATTTCTATTAATGAATGATTAAAATAAGTAAATATTTAAAAAAATAAAAATAATCAGCTATGCAATTTTTGCTAAAAATAATACAGTTTAATGTATAATAAATAAACGAAAGAGAAATTTTACAAAAAAAAAGTCCCAAATCCCACCCCCTCTAATTCCTTCATTTTTGTCGGAATTCAAAAAATAAAAAAAAGAGATTTAGCAAATTTAATTCCATGTGAATTAACTAGAGTAGTCTTTTGACGTAGGAGCCAAGATTAAAAAGTTGCCAACTGTAGAATGGCCAACATTTCAGTAGTTATTATTAAGAATTATTAAGCTTCTTTTACCTTCTACAATATATACAAAATCACCATAGAACACTAATAATAATAATTGTCTTTTAAATCCTATAAAGGTCCAAAATAGTGCAAGCAATAATATGTCCCTGTTTCTGCACACAATTTCACTAATCAAGAATGTTTTTATAACACAAAGAAACGTATAAAACACACGAAGTTGTACATATGAGATTTACAAAGAAAAACCAGTAAATAAGTAGACAAAAACTTAATAATCATACCACTAAACACAGAGAAGCAATACTGCAAAAACGTAAATAACAGATTTAGGTCTCGCCGTGACGTCACAGCTTTGCCGGCAAGTGGCGAACGTTGCAGCATAGGGAACTGGCTATCCTCCCTCTCCTTACGGTTCTTGATTAAAAGATACATTTGAGGGCCGTATGCTCCTTGACTCTAGGTTTGATAATCGATTTGGTTTGTCCAATATACTTCAAATTACAATCCTTATAACTGGACTTACTAAACCTCGAATCTTTCGTGTGAATAAAATTTAAACCTTTAGGTTGTCTAATTTTGTTTAGTTATTTGATTTTTCTCTATTTACAAAACATTTTTTGATAAGAAGTGACAAAAAAAACTATCTTTTGGAAGTACGTCATTTAGAAATTAGTGAACTAGAACATTTTTTTATTTATTTTTTAGTTTTATGTAGAATTTTACCAGCTGCTTTTTTCTCTTAGAGTTACACCTAACGTGAGTGACTTTCAGAGGTCTTGTATAAATAAAGACTTTCTTACAGTTATTTTAGGGTTGCTACATTTGAAATGACTCAGCTACTCATGGAAATTAAATTTCAGTTAAAAGCTATCTACTTCCATTTGGGTGACTAATAAGATAACGTTTACTGCTTTGTAATCAAAGGTTTGATTTCAAATATTCAGTGTTTTTTTTAAGTCATATCTATTTTAAAATTATAACACTCATACAGGCCTAGAAAGTATAATTTTGTCGACCAAGTGTAATTGACATATTTATGATGTTTGGCATTGAAGGCGTTTGGCAGACGATGTTGATGGTAATTTGTCTCTAGCACACTGAGCAGACGTCTAGGCTATTATATGCAAATTTTCTGTAAGGCGTTAAGAATGTTAACATTGGTGAAATCAGATCTAAATTGTCTACAGTTTTTATAAAACACGCAGTAGTTAATTAAAGGAATAGTTTAAAGCTGTATATGTTGTAATATTTTTTTAAATTTTGTATTACTGTACACTACTTGTACAATCTATATTATCCCTTACAATATATTTTTAGCGCAGAGGCTACACACTACGAGAAGCGGAACCTTCCATAGAAAATGGATAAACGAAAAACTTCGTACAGCACCATATATTAAACACTCAACAAAAACCTTGAAATTTCGCAGCCTACTTCAATAAAGAGCAATACTATCATTGCTTATTGGAAGAAAAGGAGAAAAAAGGTGAGGAAAATAATTTTTCCTCACATGTTTCGACACAAAATGTAGGCCAAAAACCAAACAAATCAGACGATCTGATAGAGGAAGATGTTGAATAAAAAAATGTTATACTTCTGTTAGAATTTAAAATGTGAGCTTGCTCTTATAATATTAAACAAAATGCTTTATAGTACATTATTTAACGAGAGTGTAATGATGGTTATTAGTAACGAGGATGACATTTACGGCAGCATTTCAAAATTTTTTCTATTGCTTGCTTAAAAATTATGAACCCTTCAGCACCTATTCTTTACGGTCTCCCAAAAATTCACAAAGAAAACAATCCTATACGTCCTGTGGTATCCTATATTAACGCCCCTTCCTATAGGTTACGCAAAGAATTAAATCACTTGTTACCGAAGCTAAATAATTTTAAATCGAAATATACTATAAAAAACTCTTTCGAATTTATTGAAAACACTAAAAATCTAATAATTCAAAATTAGTATCTTCTGATGTCAAAGGTCTGTTTACCTCAATCCCACTCAAAAAACTAAAATTAATTGTAAATAAGCTAATAGACGATGCACAAATTGGTATAAACGAAAAACTGGTATTAAAAAATCTTCTAAAAATTTGTATTGAACAGAATTACTTTCATGATTAGAGAATATTATTTAGGTATTAAGCAAATCACAACTTACACACTTTCTTATTTATTATGAAATTAGCTACTTTCTGTATATTGCTGTCCTAATCTGGGCACGCTAATATACTAGTTAGGTAAATACTTTGAAACACTCATTATTGGAGAACCAATCAAAATAACTAGTCTTCTAGCTAATAATTTATTGTAACAAGAATTACTTTCAGTTTAATGAAGAATTTTTTGAACAAAAAGATGGCTCACCTATGGGTTTTCCTATTTCTCTTTATTAGCTAAGATATCTAACTTAGAATTCTCAATTCTTGATAGTGATAACTGTCTTAACTCACATGTTTTTAATTGGACTAGCTATGTAGATATTTTTTGCGTTTGGACTGATACAAAAAGAAGCTTAAATCTTTACCTTAACTTTTTGAACTCCTTTAATAGAAAGTTCTAGTTCACTATGGAGAATGAAGAAAATAGCCAATTAAAATTTCTTAGATATTATCAAAAAACATAATATTTACCGGAAACTGACTACTACGGACACAGTCATTCATTATAAATCACAACAATTGTGGCAAATTAAGCTCTCTCCCTTTCACATCCTTATACATAGATTTACAAACTTCCCTTTAGATGAAAATGATTTTAACATTGAATTTAATAGTATTAAACAAATTGCAAGAAATAACGGCTACCAGGAGTCCTTAATAGAAAAGATGATAAAAACAAACAGAAAGAAAATGATCCAAAAGAAATTTGCACCCAAGGAACCAACTAAATTTAGTTTTATTAATCATATTCCAAATTTTAGTAACAAGATATTTAATTAATTAAATAAATTAGGTACGTCTACAATAAACGTAAATAAAACAGATTTAGGAAGACTACTAGTTAACAATAATGAAAAAATAAATAAATTAAGTAAATCTGGTGTTTATGAAATCGAACGTAGTGACTGTGAGGCAGTTTATATTGGTGAGAGTGGTAGGAGCATTGATAAGAGGAAAAAGAACACAAAAATTCAATTTTAAACAATCTTAAAAACACGGGGATGTCTACTCATTGTATTAATAATAACCATTTTAAAGACTCCAAAAATGTAAAGATAATCCATGCAGAAACAAAAGCAAAACATTTAGATCTTCTCGAACAATTAGAAATTAACAAAATCCTTTAGAAATAATCGCTGTACCGCTAATAACCAACTAAATGGCATAACCGGATAAGTAGGGTAAAACGGCCCCCGTCCCTATCTTCATTGAGAGAAGGAATATAGTTAGCAATAAGTGAAGGAAACAATTTTGCAAAATATTAACGCAAAAGGGTGGCGCGTTTCACGGGGTGACGAGGGGGATGAAATCCAAAGGACCAATTTTTTGTGCCAAAACGCAGCAACCGAAAATTTTGTTAAATATATGTTGGACAAGTATTGGAGAGGATTCTCAGGAAAAATTGTCGGTCAATTTGGGAAAGAACTAAGGGCGAGAAGACATCGGTATACTTTTCAAATAGTTTTAAGTGTAACTTCCCCTCGTTGCACCACATTCAAAATTTTTTTGTAGCGTCTACTTTCACCCCCATATAACATATTTTTTTCGCAGCGTGGTCGGAACATTACGTCATAGTGAAAAAAAAACTCGTTCGTGGTCTTTCGAGACTAGTAGTCTACACGTAATAAAGGCAGAAAGAGTGTAAATATTTCGTGCAAAGACGAGATTACCTTTCCCTCCCATTTTCGAATGCGATGGAAGTGGTAGGAGAAGTTTTTGACCGCCGCAACCCCCTGAAATGGCGAAAAACCACCCCTTTTATGGATCCTTTTATGTTTTTATATACAAACGGGTCTGGGAAGTGATTTATCGACGGGTTATACTTGAAATAAAATGGAAGGAGGTTATAGAGTAAGCGGAATCCAGACAGCAGGCCGAGTGGGTTGATTAAACCCTCCCGAGGGTTTAATCAACCCCCTCGGGGTGTGGAACCATTTTTTTCAAATGATTCAGTTCAAACGCGTATCCCCCCGTTTTCGGGGTCGTCGATCACGGGAAAAATATTCATTGTTTAGCTTCAACCCCTCCTCATCCCTCAAACGGACAGAAACCACCCCACACACACACCAGAAAGCATGCTATACAGGATTTACAGGTTTTCTTTGACACATGATCGTTATTCCTCTTTATCTTGCACGGAAGAGAAGGTGGTAGCGACCTCGGGGGTTGCTTCAACCATTCCAAGGGGTGTAAAATTCATTAATTACACTTTGGATCGTCAATACGCCCTCCCCCGTTTTCGCAGGCGCTGATCACGATAAAATTATAAGTAATGAATTTTATACCCCTTGGAAGGGTTGAAGCAACCCCCGAGGTCGCTACCACCTTCTCTTCCGTGAAAAATGAAGGGATATGCACAGGAATAACGATCATGTGCCGAAAAAAACCGTAAATCTTGGATAGCATGCTTTCTGGTGGTTTCTGCCCGTTTGAAGGATGACGAGGGGTTGGAGCTAAAAATGAATATTTTTCCCATGATCAACTACCCCGAAAACGGGGGGATACGCATTTGAACCGAATCATTTTAAAAAAAAATGATTTTCCTCGCCTCGGGAGGCCTGCTGTCTGGATTCCACTTACTCTATAACCCCCTTCCATTTTATTTCAAGTATAACCCGTCAATAAATCACTCCCCAGACCCGTTTATATATGACAATATAATGGGATCCATAAAAGAGGTGATTTCTGGCCGTTTCGGGGAGTTGCGGTGGTCAAAAACTTCTCCCACCACTTCCATCGTGTTTAGCACCCTCAAAAATGAAAGGGAAAGGTAATCTCGTCTTTGCACGAAATATTTACACTCTTTCTGCCTTCGTTACATAGAATACTAGTTTCGAAAGACCACGGACGTGATTTTTTTTCACTATGACGTAATGTTCCGACCACGCAGCGAAAAAAACATGTTATATGGGGGTGAAAGTAGACGCTACAAACAAATTTTGAATGTGGTGCAAATATTTGAAAAGTATACCGATGTCTTCTCGCCCTTAGTTCTTTCCCAAATTGACCGACAATTTTTTCTGAGAATCCTTTCCAATACTTGTCCAACATATATTTTTTCCAAAATTTTCGGTTGCTGCGTTTTGGCACAAAAAATTGGTCCTTTGGATTTCACCCCCCTCGTCACCCCGTGAAACGCGCCACCCTTTTGCGTTAATATTTTGCAAAATTGTTCCCTTCACATATTGCTAACTATATTCCTTCTCTCAATGAAGATAGGGCCGGGGGCCGTTTCACCCTACTTATCCGGCTATCCCTTTCCTAAATACCCTTATAACAGACTCAGTACTAAGAACTCTTCATTAATTATTCATGTCCGGCCTTTTAGCCTGCAATTTTCTGAATTTAGTACCTTTATAAATAGTAGAATTTTGTTCTACAGCTTTAGTAATCTTTGTATTTACTCTTGAGAAAGCCCTAATAAGCCGAAACATATGTAGAGTACCATATACTTATTTTGAAACATTAAAAAGAAGCTCTTGTTTCACAAGGAACCAACCACAAATTCAGTTAAATGTATTAGATTACTATTCGTGCATCTACAATTAACATAAGAATTGTTTAGTTCTTGAATTGGAGCGACGATCTTCGATGCAATCAGCATCGGCATTTCCTTAATAAAAGTTAAAATGTGGTGGCACGTACAAATTTGTATCATTACCATACATTATCGCGAATAATTCGAGTAATTCAACCTGTACACGATCATTTTAAAACAATTTAAACCTAATCGCGTAAAGTTAAATACAGGGACTCTTCGGTAATAGCTTTAATACAATGGTAAGATACTGCTATCACATACATAACCACAGAGTCGACAGAAAACTCCTTAAAAAGTGGAATAGAACGTAAAGCATTTCAGTTGTCTTTGTGCCTTTCCTATCGTTTATCGACGTATCGACGATACAGTCGAAAAGCCAGATAAGATTGTTCTGTAACGGGCCCTGCGAATTGAAGTACACACATTCCTGTTCGAGATAGGAAACTGGACTTGGATTTATCATTATGGATGTTGTTCGGTATCTTGTACAGTTGCAAACAAAACAATTGCTAGGAAATGCCTGCAATATTTGAGATAATGCTAATGCGCTATTGTCTATCAGCAAGTTGTTTATACGAAATTTTAGTTAATTTCCGTTTTAGAGCCTTGTTAAAAATGTAAACATGCGTGGGGAATGCGCGGACTGCGGTCACTCAATGAGACCAACTTAGTTTCCTAGGTATTAAATCAAGCAAGAAGGAGTTTCAAATCCGAATCATTACACGGGTCTACGAGGTTTTGTTATTTAGCAGATGAGGGCTGTTTCCGAAGTAATTTTTCGCGCTGAATCCGAATCTGGTCTCAGAATTGGCCCACCACGTCAGGAATTTGAAATATTTGAGGTTAAGTACAATGGCTTTTTTGTCTACTTTTGAGGTTATGTATAGGGTTCAATAATTTTTTCAACTTATTTCTAATAAATACATCATTTAGTACCATCTTTCCTCTTTAAAATAAGCTTTTGAATGGTCATCTACGAGGTTTGCTCGCAAAGTAATAGTCATTTTAAGGTGACATGATAAACTATCTTAACCAAACGAATCAAGATTTAACACAACAGAAGGGAAAACATACCGAGCTCTTAACTAAACGACTCTAAAAGAACCAAGATTTAATACAACAGAAGGGGAGCGCTCCCTTCCATCAGGACATCAAAGATATGGAAAGAAGATATCAAGGAAAATGGTTTACTTCGATGTTAGCTGACTTTTGCTGGTCTATTCAACGCGATAATCCTAATGCCCATCTGATACAAGGCTTTGGAAAACAAGAAAATGAGATTTCATAAAAATTCATAAGATTCCGGGTTCAGGTTTTAGGGTTTTGAATTTTGGAAGTATGGTTTATGATTTTGGGTTTATGGTTTGGGGTTTTGGGTTTTTTATGTTGAGGGCTTAGTGTTAAAGACTTTTTAAGTGTTCTGATGTTAGAATCTTGGCGTTTAAGAGTCCTGGATACATTTTTCTTCGGTTCTCTTTGGGGTGAAAGCTAGGTAGTTTGGTATTTTATAAGGATACCCTCCGAAGAATCTGGTCTCGATACAATTTGGCAATGCGTTGGTTGTTGCCCCAAAGATATATATTTTGTAATCGAAAATATGACAATCTATCCTTTGACTCATTGGTTAAGATTGTTGCGTTTTCCCTTCTTGTTGTGTTAAATTTGATTCGTTTAGAGTCGTTTGTTTAAGATTGTTGGGTTATCCTTTCTGTTGTATTAAATCTTGATTCGTTTAGAATCGTTTGGTTAAGATTGTTGGGTTGTAGGGGATCATATGGTTTCAAATTCATGTCACCTTAAAATGGCCATAACTTTGCGAGGAAACATTATAGATGACCATTTGAAAGCTCATTTTAAAGATGAAGGATGGTACTAAATGATGTATTTATTAAAAACAAGCTGAAAAATTTTTTGAGTTGTTTCCATAATCTCAAAAGTTGACAAAAAAGCCATCAAATATTTCAAAATCCTGACGTGATGGGCCAATTCGGATTCAGCGCTAAAAACTACTTCGGAAATGACCCTCAGCTGCCCAACAACATTCATGACCTGTGTTATTTTTCTTTTCCTCTTCACGGACGATCTGTAATTTATTATTCTAGTTCTAGTTGGATAACCTTTGTTGTATGGCATGTCTAACAGCATCAGTTCAACGTATTGTAGGGCGTCCTCTTAGTCTTTTGCCAACTGATTTTCCCAGAGAACTATGAACCGTTCATCATTTAGCTTATTAGGAGTCCCTAGTCTTTTAGAGTCTCCTACTTTTCTTATGAAAGATGAAACAGGTTGCACTACTTCTCTCATTTAGCCGTTTGCATTGCGGTTGATACACTAGGATTGAGATATTTATTAAAACTGGCACTAAAAGTTTGCTTTAATTGAAATGCATCCATTTGTTGTTGGTGGCAGCCTTCTTTAGAGATATGCTGCCCTAACCCTAAATTTAGACGGTGGCAAAGATTATCAAAAAACCTGAGGCAAAAATAGTTTTTCGAAAATTTGCGAATTTGACGAGGGTGTACCTTGAAAACTATAACATATAGGAAAAAATTAGAAAATAGAAACATTCTTGTAGAAAATTTAGTCAGATTTAATTTTGCATATAGCCACTTTTTGGTTCTAGCTAACAGTTTTCGAGATATGAGCGAAAAACAAAAAAACGGGACCTCCTTCGTGCCCCCTGCACCCCAGCACCTCCTACGGAGAGTTTTGGTATGTTTACCTCCTAACTGGTCCAAACACAGCCATGAAGTAAAAAAAATAGGATCTCGGCATTTTACTCTAGACCTCCTTCATTGACAGGACTATGTTTAATTATAACCAGGGTGTATTAAATACGGCACTTTCCTATTATAATAATGGCTTCATAAGTGCATGGTTACTATTTACTTTAGTAGATGGCGCGAGCAATAAGGTCCTAAAATTACCTGGGCATGTGCATCGTATAACTAACATAACCTCAAATTTTAAGGTTTTTTCGTTTATTCTCATTTTTAATGTTTGAATATTTAAAAATTCACGCAAAAATTTTTTCAATATTGTTGATTAATAAAAATAGACTGCTAATTATAGGTTAGATTCCTAACCTGCAAAAAGTGTCTTATTTTATTGTGACAAACTATTTAAAACTACATACACATTGCGTTGAACTTGATTTTGGTTGAAAGTACAGGAATCAGAGAAATTTTAATAATAGCTACGTAATACTTGTAAATCTTAAGAAATATATATTTTTGAGGTTAGCTGTGGCGACACGTGCAATGCTGCATGTAGTGTTGCATATATTCTTTCAATGTTTTAATTTAGCTACGTAATGTCAGATGTCACTGGACACTTGTTTCACTAAACAGAAACAAAAGGCCGGGAATGTATGCAACACTGTATGCATGTATGCACAGAACCTGCAAAATTATCTATCTGTGCGCAAGTAATGAGAGAACTTATTGGTCCTGCCATCTATTACATTATGTACAAAGTAAGCACTTATGAAGCCACTGTGAGGGTTGTCGTCGCACCACCTATTTAATACACCTTGATTATAACTACTTTGGTTTTAGAAGCAAACTTACTAAAGCAGTTTTGATTGATAAATTAACAACTACCATAAATAAGGTATTTGAAGAGGGAAAGTTCACATGTTCGCATGCATTTCTGGACTTCCCAAAGGCCTTCGACTCTGTGTCTCATCAAATGCTAATCAACAACGGGTTTTCTAACACTAGAAAACTGATATTAGCATCCTGCCTTAGCAAAAGAAGCCAATACATCTTCTATAATGGAATTAGGTCTGACATACTCAGTATTAAACCTGGAGTTCCACAAGGTTCAGTTTTGGGACGCAAAAATTTTTTCATGTATATCAATGATTTCCAAGTCAATAGATTCATACATAATTGTATAACCCTAACTCTGGAAAGTTTTTAAGACTCTAAATTAGCATGGGATCAACATAAGTTATGTTTGTGGCAAAATATCAAAGAACATATACCCGCTTAGAAATTTATCTAGCAGTGTACTTCAACAACCTCTGCTCCCTGCTGCATATCACAAACTTCCATTTGGTGACATTATATGGCATTCTCATTTGGGGCTTGCTGCTTCCCCTGACAATGTTTGCAGGCCACAAAGACTAAATTGGTAGGTTAAAATTCAGGGAGGATTGTAAAGATTGTTTTTCAAAATTAAACATAATGACATTACTGTCGGCTTACGTAATGAAGCAAATTTTATAAATCAAAGCGAGGTTAGATATGGTCATGTTCTACGAGAATGTGGATAACACTAATATAAACTATTCAACCTATTTAAATCTCAAACTTTCAAATTTTCATCGTAAGAAGAAAAACCGCTAATGCCAAAATTGTTTTGAGACCTTAGCTCCTCTTGTATACGGTATCGGAAAACCTTTGATTTGATGCGGCAATAAGAGCAAGCGAGAGCGAAGCAAGCAATGATGTACATTAAGGGGCGTGTCACACTTTGCCTCTGCTAGGGTACTGATAGACGCCTTTATTGTGGGCGGTCGGTTAAGTCGTTGAAACTATGCAATCCCAAAAGTAAAACTTTCCGATACTGTATACTAAAAAACAATTTTATGAACTCTTATTTACATGATTCACCCCTATTTACTCCCAATTTACCCCCCAACCCTTCGACGGAATAAGATGAAAATATAATCTAGTTCCAGATCCCATCAAAGTACATACGTGTACCAAATTTCAAGTCAATATCTTAAACGGTTCCAGAGTAATCGTGCGCACAAAAAAAAGTTAGACAGACCGACAGACAGACAGAATTTTTTTTTGCTCAAACTTAAAATCTCGACGTTTCATGACATTCTAAGGCTATTTGAATAATAAAACTTTTCAAAATTTTTTTTGTCGTACTATACTTCCTCTGGATGTGGAAGTAAACACAATGCTTTTGACATCTACGGATCCCCGGTATTGTAGAAAATACAACACAGCTGCATATTCAGTGTAATGAATTTTAACCGCAAAGAGGTTCAGGTTCATTCTAATATGTTTGATAACACCCCCTAAATTCTTGATAAAATCCTTTCTGAGAAATGCCGACATGCTGACGCGATGGAAATGGTATTCAGCCACCAGCTCTATGATCTCACGTAATCCTTTGAGAAATACCACATAAAGTTATCTGCCAACGTGCAAACAAAGAAAATGCTCTCAAACCATCGATCGGATTGTTTGATTAAAATTAATGATGGGTGTTCAAAGAAAAGCGTCATCAAGTATCAATGCAAATCAGAACGAAATAGTCATTAAACTATTGCAGATAGATGCATAACCGTATAGAACCCCTGCTTAGACACTGAAGTCGTAGTATAGCAACAAATTTTATGCTTTCACTGGCTGTAGTACAGTTAGTTTTCTATCAAAAAAAAGAAAATGCAATGTTGTAAAAAATGTTTAACCCATACAGAAGATAAAGAACTGCAAGCATTAATGGATTACAAAAATAAGCTTTCCACTTGATTTAAAATCCTTTGGGCTTTGGAAATGTTAAAAATAAGCTTGCGGATGCGGTGTAAACATACAGGGTGTCCCAGAATTGAATTCCCGGACGGGAACCTGTGATTCCTGAGTTCATATTGGGCCTATATAACCCAACTTACCTTAGTCCAAAAATGTATCCCTTAGGAAGTACATCCTCTTAAAGTGAGACAGAAAAAACATTTTCCAATAATTTCCGTTATATAGAACATAACATTTTCAAATTTTGATGGAAGCTGTATCTCTACAAATACTCTATGTAAACTTGATAACAACCAAATATCTTTTGTTTCTCAATTTTTTTCACGATAATTAATACTTGACTGGCTGTAATTTTTTAATCATCCTGTAAAATTACGGAATACTTAAACATTTTTACAGAACATTGAAAGGGCTGCAAAAAAGGTACTCTTAAAAATTTTTGTAATATCAATCAAAATACAAGAAATTATCGTTTTTTCCTCTATATGTATTTAACATTTATTTAAAGTTCTAGAACAAAATTTTATAATAGCAGAAAAGTACAGTTTATTTTAAAAAACTACATTCATAACAAATGCTCCATATGACGTCCACCTGTTTCAGTAGACAAATCAATACCTTTAAAATTTTTTGTAATATTAACCAAAAATCAAGAATTATCGCTTTTTCGCTGTAGGTCATAAGTGCTCGTGAAACAGAAAACTTGTCGCGTTCTCATGACTGAACTTAAATAATTAGTAATGTCAAAAAAAGTGTAATATTAATTTCGGTAATCTACCAGCAACAAGTTGGGTTGTAATTTTCTGTTAGAAGGTTAACGCCAATGCATCAGGGTTTTCAAAGAGTACTGTTTCGAGAATTATAAATAAACAACAACTGTACTCATTATATTTTCAAAAAGTCCAAGCTTTATTAGAACGAGATTTTCCACCTCGATTGGAGTTTTCACGGTGGTTACGAAATAAACAAAACTAAGATCAAAATTTCTTTTCCCGAATATTATTCACCGATGAAGCAGCATTCACGAGGGACGGAATATTTTATCTACATAATGCTCACCATGATAATCTCTTGATGAAAATCCTCATGGCATAAACGAAACAAGACGAATGTGTAGATAGGTATAATTAACAATCAACTATAGGTACAGTTAAATTACCAAACCGTCTAAATGGACAAGAGTACTTACACTTTTTGCAAAATGGTTTACTACCTCTGCTCGATTATGTACCTTTGGAAATACGACGTAATTTATGATTCATGCACGACGGTTGTCCTGCTCATTTTAACATTATTGTGCGACAGTTTGTTGACAGAGTTTATGGAAACCATTGGATTGGCAGAGACGGACTGCGTGGTCAGCAAGGTCGCCAGATTTGAACCCTTGCGATTTTCGTATTTTGGAGTTATTTAAAAACCACTGTATACTCTGTTCCAACTGACACTAGGAAGCAATTTTGGGAACGTGTACAGAACGCGTGCGATGAATTTAGAGCAATTTTGCATATTTTCCAACGAATTCGCTCGTCATTGATGAAGATAATTGATTTGTGTACCTACTGAAACAGGTGCACGTCATGAGGAGCATTTTTTATGAATGTAATTTTTTTTAAGTAAACTGTACTTTTCCATTAGTACAAAATTTTATTCTAGAATTGTAAATAAATGTTAAATACAAATGGAGGACAAAACGATAATTTCATGTCTTTTGACTACTGATAGTACAAAAATTTTTAAGAGTACCTTTTTTGCAGCCCTTTCAATGCTGTGTAGAAATGTTCCAGTATTCCGTAATTTTAGAGGGTGATTAAAAAATTACAAATATTAATTATTATGAAAAAAAAAATTGAGAAACAAAAGATATTTGGTTGTTATCAAGTTTACATAGAGTGCCTATAGAGATCCATCTCCCATCAAAATTTGAAAATTTTATCTTCCATATAACGGAAGTTATTGGAAATTTTTTTTTATTTCTGTCTCATTTTAAGAGGATGTACTTCTTCGGGGATGCATTTTTGGACTAGGGTAAGTTGGGTTATATGGGCCCAATATGAACTCAAGAATCACAGGTTCCCGTCCGGGAACTCAATTCTGGGACACCCTGTATACATAGTTCCAATTTTCAGTAATGGCGGCCTATATATTTAGTTGGACAAGATCACTCCAGATAATGTACAGTGTTATTCATTATATATTGACCCCCCTCTCCTTTATTTCTGTTATTATTGGAAGTAAAAAAGTTTCGTATAAAAGTTGTAGGGTTGTATATCTATTTTTTTCAATGCAATTAAAAAAACAATTGCTTGCATGGTCACGTGATATAACAATGAAGGTTGTTTTTTTGAATGGAAAACCCTGTATATTTTTATTCTTTTAGATTATTTTCCTCTGATTTCAAATATATAAGAGTTGATAGGTTTAGCTGTAATATTTCTTGACATATCGTACATTAAATAAATATGCCCCAAATCTGCATATAATTATTTTATGGTTATTGAAGGAAGCGCAGTAATTACTCTAACGTAGTAGTCTGTTACTGATGGTACTATGACAACATTGTTACTGTTTGACATTTCGTATTATTATTTGATCAAAACAGAAGCAGAAGTTTGATATATTGTGCCTGTATATTAAAAATAATAAAAATAAAAAAGCTGCAAGAACAGCATTATACCCAAATCATCTGGCTTCTAGTGAAAACACATTCTTAAATCCTTACCATCATGTGAGAGAAACTGATAATTTTAAAAGAAAAAAACGGACCAATAGAGCAAGCGAATTTTTTTAATAGTAATTATATTTTATCAAAATATAAGTCAAACGTAAATTTAAAGTTTTTATTACTGCATCCGTATTACTACTAGATTTACTGTAAAACAAAGCCTCTATGACTAAAAACATGTATTCTGATAGCCTTCTTGAAATGTTTGACTATGTAAAAAAATTGTTTTAGAAAATCCTGAAACTTGTTTATGGAATGCATCACTTGAACTTGGAAAAAGTTACTCCAAAATTCAAAGGACTTTAAAAAAGAATGACTAGGCCATATAAGTTATTATCGGTGTAGGAGCTTACAGAAGATCACAAGCGAAAACGGTTAGAATTTTGTCAGCAAATGTTCCAAGGACTGGGTGCAAACCCCAATTTTCTTAAATATATAGTATGGAATGCATCATGCCCCAATAAAATGGTTACAACTTATCTTATTTCTGATGTTTCTATTTTCCTTTTTGGGTATTTGCATCGATTTCTTCTTGTCTTTGTTTTTGCCAGGTAGACGATGACTACACATTTTTCAAGAGATATGTTTTGTAAATAAATAAATTTCTAGGGTAACCATAATACAAAAACTGGAAATTAATATTTTTATAGATAGATTTTCTTTTTTGAATTTTCATAGATTACTTCATTTGCTGTCTGCGAAATCTTATAAAATATATTTTTTAGTCATCATGTTACTGCATTTTTTTTTAACTTTTACCTTAGTTATTAACTAGCTATAAGTATTTTCTTATAGCATATTTGGTTATGTCTATATATGTTGATGTCCGGAACATACATTGAAGCACGTACCATTATTTATGGAACATTCTGTATAGGATCCGCAGATCCATTCCCTTAATGAATATACAAGATTGAAAAAATATGCAATCTTATCTTGGCGCCAGGCCTGCCCAGTTAATTTATTACTATCACTTAATCGTTCACCACTATGGCGCTATTTTTTTATCTTTTTCCATACTTGATAATACGGACGTTTATTCAAACAGTGCGAACTAGCAAACTAAATAACTCATTAATACCAACCTACAGGTCGTCGCGAGCGAAATTCCCTGCGTCCATTAATATCCCAGCGTGCAGCTCGTTTGCCCAGTTTGTTTACAAATTTCACGGAATTGTCAGCAGGACTTGCGAATTTTACGTGGGTTTTCGAGAGAACGTGACTCACCGTGATTTCGATGTGGCGAATCGGCTGGTTTTTAAAAGCGAACTGGAAGGTATTGTTGATTGTAGGGAGACTGAATGGAGACAGTGTTGCTTCGGAAAAGTTTAGGTGTCACGGCAAAAACGTAACTCTGAATATAATAAAGAATTCTTGAGAATGACAGCGAGCAGACTGCAGTGTTACAGATATAATTGATGTGTCTACTTAACTAGGAACATTGACATCTTCATGAGGTGTCGATGATGGACGAGAAAGAAAAATAAAGTTCCTAAAAAACATAAATAAAAATAAATTAAAGTAATCACAACACGATAATCTTATATATCTTTGGTTTGTCGACAATTTGGTTTCAAAAATAAATGTTTCACCACTATGGCAGTTCTTAAATTAATGTGAAACATAGGTGGGGGCCTCGAGGAGAGCGAACACATAGCTATTAGCTTGTGGCCCTTGATTATTTCTCACATGGATGACTTCTGGAAAAGATGCGCTTTTATGGCATTCGCGATTTGTCCTTTAATCCTTTCTATTCCTATCTTAACTGTTGGAATTATTTACAAAAATTACATCAACTTTGTACGCAGTCTTCCTAATCTGTGTAACGAGATACTGTAAACTATAAACCATTGACTAAGCAGAATGCATAAAAAATAAAGTCAAGTTAGTCCTATATACACACTCTTAGTTCTCTGTAAGCCATTGTCCGAACAATACTAAAAATATTAAAGCTGCGTAATTAGATTCGTTTTGTGTTACCACTGCCCTAAATTAACAACAGACATCAGTATGTCTATAGACAATATAAACTCAGGACTTCGGGTTAAACATGGGGTGTCTCAAGGCTCTGTTTTGGGGCCCCTACTCTTTATCTTATATGCCAAAGATTTTTTATTTTATGTTACCAAAAAAAATGCATCGATTATGCTGACGATGCATTCATTAACGATTTGGATTTTGAACATAAACAAAGTGGTGCTTGGCACTCTTCAAATAACTGTCAATTAAATAAAGAAAAAAATAGAAAAAATAGTTTTTTCAACAATTAATTCGCTAATTAAAGGTAACCGTGTTAAAATTTTGTGGCGTTGTTTTAGATGACACTCCTAAGTGGTTCAATCATGTTGTAGCAACGTCACATAATAATAATAATAATAATAATAATAATAATAAACACATTTATTTACCATAATATAATATAGTTTACAATACCATTCTATTAAATAATACACATAAATAACTGAAAAGAAATCTACAAAAACCATAACTTGCGCGTAGATATGCTTTTGTTTATTCAATGTTCCGTAGTTGATTACATTTTTTACTTCCACGTCCAGTGGAAGTATAGTAACGACAAAAAAATTTTTAAAAATTTTTATTGTCCAAATAGGCTTAAAATGTCATGAAACGTCGAGATTTTAAGTTTGAGCGAAAAAAAAATTTCTGTCTGTCTGTCGGTCTGTCTGTCGGTCTGTCTGTCGGTCTGTCTGTCGGTCTGTCTGTCTGTAACTTTTTTTGTGCGCACGTTTACTCTGGAACCGTTTAAGATATTGACTTGAAATTTGGTACACATATGTACTTTAACGAGATCTAGAACTAGATTATATTTTCATCTTGTTCCGTCGAAGGGTTGGGGGGTAAATTGGGGTAAATTTTACGGTTAATAGGTCAATCAAGCAGGTAAGAGTCCATAAAATTGGTATTTAGTATATACAAGAGAAGCTAAGGTCTCAAAAAAATTTTTGGCATTAGCCACCCCCATTACCACCCCCACCCCCTTATGAAAGGGGATGAAAAAAAATTGTGATTTAGTGTATCTTCAGGAACCAGACACCTCAAAATATTTTTTTACTTCATCCACCCCCCACCATCACCCCTCTATCACCACCCCCCACCCCACTACCGATGTGGGGTATCGTTTTATGGGTTTTTGGGGTAGAGGATTTCAAATATTATATTATTAAAGTTCCATAAACAATTATTTTCACATACAAAGTTTTTTCGTTGTGAGTGACTTGGATAGAGAATCTGGATGTGGAAGTAGTGATTCCTTGGGCAGCGGTTTTAATAAAACTAACTATAAGGTCAATACAATAGTATTTTGAGTAAATTAAAATAATTTGTAGTAATCTAAGGGAGAAAGAAGTTTAATAATTTCTTGGATCTATGAGGTTGTGAATATTAATTTTTTCTATATTTAAAACATAATTTTTGATTTTCTTTTTAAATAATCCAGAGATTTTAAATCATTTATTTGATTTTTTTGTTGTTCTGGCAAAAAATCAAAGACTCTGGAGTAAAGATAAGTATGGCTTCGTTGGCCTATTGCTTTTTTCCGATTTTGCTGTTTTTATTTGATGATTCATTTTTTTCCTTGTCGAGTAAGAGTAGTCAATATATTGTAAGGCTGTTTTGTTTTTGTAAATATAGGTTACAATACTACACAAATACAGTTGCCTAATGTCTAATATTTTAGATTATATAAATAAGAAGTCTGATGGGTAAGTATTTTCTTTATTATACATTATTTTCAAAATTTTTTTATGCAATACATCTAACTTTTTTAGGTGAGTAGTAGAGATTCCTTCCCATCCTAATGCATATTGTAATCTTGATTCAACTAAGGCAAAGTATATAATTCTCATATGATACGTATCAAGTATTTTATTAAAATACTTAAAGTTGTATAAGATACTTCTTAACGTTCTGGAAACATTACCAACATGTATATTCTACCTTAGATGTTTATCAATCGTAACACCTAAATATCTTATATGTTCTGCTGACTTTATGGAGTTAGTTATATTATTTATTTTTATTTTTAATGACTGAAATTCAGGTAAGCTATTTTTGTTACAGGTAAATGGTATGAATTTTGTCTTCTCGAAATTATTATTTTCATGTCGTTTTCAACTTTATTTTTTAGTTCAACCCAAGTTTGGTCCTTATAGTAAATTGCAGTGTCATTCGCAAAACTTACGATCATCCCGAAGGTTCTTATGGTAAGTAAATTGTTTAAATATATTGAGAATAGCGGAGGTCCCAGCACTGTCCCTTGAGGTACGCCATTTTTTCCTGAACTTATTTTTGTACATATTTTTACATATTGTTTTCTTGCAGTTAGGTAGCTTGTGATTAATTTGTGGGAATTTCCCCTTATTCATTATTACATATATTCCATATCTATGCTACGTATGCTAAAAAACTCATTGGGCGACTCCTATGTATAGTGAGGAACACGAATCAGGTGTCCGTTTAGCTCCATCACCATTTTTTTGTAAATCGCGAAAATAACCTAAAAACTCATAATTTAAGTTATTTTCGGGATTTACTTAAAATTGGTGGGGGATAGAGCTAAACGGACACCTGATTCGTATTCAGCTCGTCGAAATACATGGGGGTTGCCAAGAAACAGAGCATTTTTCTGTCTCACACACAAAAAAAATGCTCTGTAATATATGAATATCACCGGATTCTCCGTCATTTTCTAAAAAACCGCGTATGCAAATATATTACCGACACACAAAAAAATAAGTGAAAAGTTTGCTGTTAGTAAATAAATGTTATTAATGAACGGAAATCAAAGGCATATTAGTAAACTTAACAGAAGTGTACAAGAAAAATGTGCTTATGCACAGATCAACACTTTACATTTGTTAGACCAGAAATATCTACATAAGTTTTTTAGGGAAGAGTACAACGCACTCATGGAAGCAATTATGTTTACCTACTTAAACGGAGGACAGGTAGGAAAGTTATAACCACTCCACAAACAAGTGGAATTAAACAAAATCGCACTGCACATAGGATGAACGACGTCATGACGTATGAAGGAAATCAAGGGAATATAGCCCTTATAAACTGCAATTCGCCGTGGGCCACAAGGAGAATAAGATAAATGTTTATTTACTTACAGTAAATACAGGAAAATCGACGTACTCACTATATTATAGTTACAGAAACAAAATCCACAGTTAGGTATCAGTTTTGTAGCGATTCAGCGTTCAAATTTATATCATTTTCAGGCAAACTAAATACAGTAGCCATAATAATGTATTTTATCGTCAAAAGCTTGTGCTGCCAATCCAAATACACTCACTAAATTGTAATTACATAATTAAATAATATCAGTAGTTCCCAGATTGTCTATTTCTAATCAAGTTCTACTGGAAACTATCAAAACTCAAAGCAAGTAGACAAATTCTTACTATTATTTGAAGACCTAAGTGGATAAAGGTGTTATGTCGCATTTTTAAAAAAAATTACTTTATGCAATTTTTGAACACCCTAATTATAGATTTAACACCCAATAAACGGTGAATTCTAAATTTGTAATATTTTATAGAAACTTTTTAATTATAAAGGCGCCATGTCATACATATAACCAGTAATTTTAGTGGCTGTACACAGTTTTGGATAGAAAAATCTAGTTTCATAACAGCTTGAGTAATACTTTTCGAGATACTTGACGAAAGCCGTTTGGAAATACCTTTTTTTAAAGCTAAAATCGCAATTTTGAAGTCGTTATAACTTAAAAACTATCAATTTATGTGAAAAATTGCATAGAACCTTTTCTTCTTAAATTTTGATTCTACTTCAGCTCCAATAAATTTATATATTTTTTAAGTGCCACCCCCTGAGAGGGGGTGGCATCCACCCCCTATAAATTAGCAAGCCCCCGCAAAATATGGAAACTTTTCTGTGAAGCATTTACTATTATACTGCCAAAATTGAACGAAACGCGTTCAATATGACATTATTCCGAAGTTTTGCATATTTTTTATCTCTAGGTACAGTACTAGTAGGATAGTTATATTTTTGAGGTCGCTGATTACGAATGTGGAGTCAAAATAATACCTCTTTTTTCAAGCAATAATCTCAATGTTCAAGTCGTTACAGCTTAAAGATTATCAATTTATGTGCAAAGTTGCATAGAACCTTTTCTTCTTAAAATTCGATTCTCTTTCAGCTCCGATTTTTTCTTTTAGTTGCCACCCATGAAAAGGCAACCCGCTGCATAATATAGAGACTTTTCTTCGATGCATTTACTATTATGTTGCCAAAAATGAACGAAATCCGTTTCATATGACATTATTCCGAAGTTAAAACCTCTAGTTACTGTACTATACACCATTATCAGTAAATAAAAGCAGATCGACATCAACAAAAACAGTTACATTTATTAAAAATGTATTCAAAAATGAACACAACCAAGAATTTATAATTCTAAGAAAAAAGTACTCGTACTCGTTACTCGTCAGTTGTGGCCGCCAAAAGTACTCGAGTACCTAATAATGCAAAAGTACTTGAAAATTTCGAGTACAGAATACCATCTAAATAAAAGTACTCGCGAGTACTTGTTACTGTGTATTTCGGGTACTCAGTACAATTACGAGTACAATTTACTCGAGTACTGCCCAGCTCTGAACACAGCCCTGTCTCGCGCCTTTACTAAAGTTTACCAACTCAGGAGTGAGACAGGGCTGTGCTCTGCCAGCAATTATCTTTAACATTTATAGTGAACACGTGATGTGGCGTGTGCTGGAGGACTGGCAGGGTAGAATTACATATTCGAAAGCAAGATTTTCAAACTGAAATTTACAGATGATACTGCCTATTTTACAACAAGCAAAGGTGAATTCATACCCTCTCTCGATCGCAATAAGCTTGGAGTAAGTTTAATTGTAAATTACCGAGCAATTGAAAACCATCTAAACACGTTAAGGATTAGTGAGACGGTGTGAATTTGCCACCATAACATTGTTTTGCAATTGGTTATTCTTTACAATCAATTATTACAAAAAAAATAATAATAATTTGAGTGAATGTGAGTCTTCATACATGTGAATGTATGGATGTGTTTCAAAAACGCCCTTTACATAAGATAAAGTTGGTTGTACTAACATTGCGGATAAGCAATGACAACGATAATAATTGTCTACATATCTGTTATTCGGAAAGAGAAGTGGCAAGATAGCAACATAGAGTAAGAAAGGAAGAAAATAAACAATTACTTTTTTTGCACTAATGAAATCATAACACCTATATATTCTTCAAATGGCCAAGCACTTGGAATGTCTCATCTAATCTAATAAAAACAAATTCCGTCAATAGACTCGGACGGCGATGAAAAACATTAGGCGTACTCCGCTATCGCTAATATAGAGAAAAAATACTCGACATGAATTTTCAAGAGCCTCTTGAAAACATCTGAAGTCTGTCCACATTCATTAGTGTGTACAACAGCAGGACCGGCAAAACACAAATAAACCAACTACTCAATCGATTTATTTCCCAAATATTGATTTACGATTTAAGCCTGCTTGATCGGGCGTACAGGTAATTGAAGGTACAGGTGTATTTTTGGTGGGTGGGCTAAGCAAAACAACATACTGAATGTCTGAATGATAGGAACCCACACGTTTCCGAAACCCCGTCGAGATTTGCGAATAATCGAACTGCGTGGGTAGATTGCACACTTCACAGTTTACGTGCCTACGTTATTTTGGCAGTAACAAACGTTTATACTTGTTGAACTCGCCAAGCAAGTTGTCGAGCTACGGGGCGATTAGGAAAATAACATTATTATTTAATAATTACTAGTTTTCTTTTTGAATTTGGTATTTGAATAGTGGCCACATAGTGGACTGTTCTTAGTTTTGACTTGGACATCGATGCGACCCGAAATCTTTTTGCAGAAAACTGTTACTTAGGGTTTCACAAACATGGAAAAAAATCGACTGCGAGCTAAACTTTTAGGGAGAGTGGGAAAGGGTTAAAAACGGTTTTTTCCAAATATCTTAATAACTGGAAATTTTATCAAAAAGTGTTAAAACGTACAACTTGAAAACTAGAAAACTACCTTGAATTTGAGACAAATCCCTTTCAATTTGGCCAGAAATTGACCGAGATATGTTTTAAAAGGTTTAGTCAAATTTCTACGCGCGCTTTTGGTGATTCATTAAAATACTAAGGCTTCAGAAAAAAAATGTTGATCACGGTGTTGAAAGATAATATAATTTCATACAATTTGTTCATTTAAAAATTTCATTTAAACTTTTTTTGTAGTCTTTTAAACAATTAATCAAATGGCATACAGTATTTTCCTTAATCTAAAAAATCCATTATTTTTAAAATGAACGTGTTTTTATCCGAATTTGTCATCAACAGAGCTCGGGAATTTTATCTGTGTGACGTCAAAATCAGGGTCGGCTCTAGGTCAGCGCGGAAAGATTTTTATGCAAGTGTGACACAATATATCTTACCTTGTACTTTTTTTAGGGAATTCCGTAATCTCCAAAGTTAATATGGTCAGTATATTATAAATACTCACTGGTACTGTCAGTAGAGACACTAGCACTATCATGCTTTTGTGAGGAAATATGTCTATTAAAATTTGTTTTAGATGTCCAAGAAATTGTTTTGTTGCAACTGCTAAAATAAAGATCTGTTCCATCAAATTGCAGTTCTCGAAAATCGCGAATCCACAAGTATACTGCAGCCTGAGAAGCAGACATTTTTGTATATCGTCTACTCTGTACTCACGTTAGGTTTGTAGATACATACATACATATGGCCGGATTGCGAAACTGCGATCTTGGATTGTTTACCCTATCTCTTTATTAAATGTTGACGTAAATTCCCAGAATTTCCAGTGTAGGTACAGTAAAAGGAATTTTGTCAAAGCAATGTTTCGCAATTTCGGCGGCGTCGCGTCGCCTTATTAAAGGAACCGCATTTGTAAAAAAAAAAAAATAAATAAAAGTACCGCCGTACACTGAAATCTAATGTTGACACTCTTCAGGGTCGAATACCTTCAACACTGCAATTGTAAAAGAATCAACTACGTCTTTAGGTAATTGTCAATACGTTTCACAAATATAGTATATTTCCGATAAAACTAGGTTACGTATTAACATTTTAAAATGAAATAAAATTCACTTTATCACGCTGTGTATATTTGTGATGCACACGGTACATGGCAGTTTTATGCCATTACTCGTTAATTTTGTTATTTAATATTGTATAAAAAAAGGTTTATTTTATTGGGAAAAAAATGTTTTATGTTGCCAGCAGCTTATTGGGTTTTTATATTTAATTATTATGAAAATAAACATAATAAACACGCCACACATATTAAACAGAATAGGAAAGTATGTGTTTGATTCAAAATTGTTTTTTTATTTGCTATATTTGTACATGTTTTTGTAAGAACCATTATCGTTTTTAGGTTAAATTTATTACCAAAAATACATTGTAGCTGGCAATGATGAATATTTCACCATTCCGTCTCTGGCGCTGAGATAAAATTGCCGAGCCCTGCTTATATCTCAAGGTTTCCAGAACATTTTGATTTAACACAATCTATTACTTAGCGCCAATTAACTGAGGTGAAAGTGCCAAACAATTTCGCGCATTCACGTGTTTCGCCAGAGTCAGCTTCAGTTATAAAGACAGTAACTGGAAACAACTATTAATATTAAACATTAAAGATGTTACATTGTTGCATTCCATAGACAGTAATTGGCATGTGCAACATTTTTTATTGAAATTTTCAGATAATTAGTAAAATCTCCAACTCTTTCAACTATTTTCGAAATCCCATGACACGTACTCCTGACTTTTAAGAGAAATTTTAATATTCTTGACTTTTCTCGGTTTTTCTGGTTTCCCGGTTTCTACAAACCCTAAGATATGCTTGTGCTGTCAGTCATTTGGCTATTATCAATAATGTAAAATCCCAACTTTTCAGATGCAACATCTAGCCTATTAAAAATATTAAAGGGGAACTTGCCCATTTTTTTTTTATTTCATTAAAGTGTGTATTTATGTATAAAAACACGCCACACCGAATATCAGCTCTTAAATCGCAGTACTTACTTTGGAATAAATAATTAAAGTTGAAATCCTCGCTAGTTCTCACGAAAAGCACTGTGACGTCATCGGGTGAAAACTGGTCTCGCGTGGTGTCCAACAGATGGCGTACTTTAGCCATTCACCCTAATTAATAGACTGGGCGGCGGTTGGTTTTGAGACGTCCGCATATTCTTTTGTTTTTTATGTTAGAGGAAAAATAAAAAAAGTGTCGGAAAGCTCAATTAATTCTCTTTACATAAGCTATCTACAAATTTTTCGAAAAAAAAACGATAATTATCGAGATATTCGAGGAAATGTAGGAAATTACACGTTTTCCTATAGAGTGTATGTAAATCTTAAAAAAATAATTTTTCACAGAAACCTTTGGTTCAAAGGGCCGAGATTAACGGAGCGGCAAAATAGTAAGTGAACATCGTAAATGAAATCGATTTCAGTTAATTACCGATTAATTACGGTGACAAAATTTTACCGAAAAAAAAAAGTCTCAAATCCTGCCCCCTCTAATTCCTTAATTTTTGTCGGAATTCAAAAAATAAAAAAATGAGTTTTAGCAAATTTAATTATACTTAAATTAGCTAGAGTAGTGTTTTGGCGTAGGAGCAAAGATTAAAAAGTTGCCAACTGTAGAAGCTCAAAATTTGCGATTTTTTGCCGTACGTGGCCGACATTTCTGTAGTTATCTCCGAAACGAAGAAAAAAATCAAAAGTCTGGTGATAGCAAAAGATTCATAGTGGAAAATACTCGTTTGACCTTATTTTTTATTTCGAGCTAACTCCCACCGTTTCGGAGATATCTGCGAAAAATAGCAAAAAACAGCTTACATTTCGAAGCCGAAAAAATTGCAAAAACATGCAATCTTGGCACGTTCATATTTTTCGAAAAACACCATTGAGATGGCCGTACGATATCGCGACGTAGAGAGGAAGTCTTGCAGATAAACCTGATCGTAAATTGCACGGCGAAATTCGAAAATTCGGCTCGGCACGAACGAATCAAAAGTAGCATTTTCTGACATTTCAGAATATTGAAGATGTTTTTCCAACGAATTTTAGTTAGGTTGTGTCCACTGCTAGTTGTTTCTGACAAATGAGCATGCGAAAGCAGAATCGGTGTCGCTTGACGCCGTCATCCGACTTTCACCCTCTGACGTCACGTTTCAGGAGTGGGTAAAATCCGACAGATTTTAATCGCTTATATTTCTGGAGGAATTTTTTTTTTAATTTTTTGTTGTCTATGGGGTTTTTAATGATGTTAATTTACGATTTTGAGTATTTTAATTAAATTTTATTTTTTAGGCAAGTTCCCTATTAAAAACTGTCTTTTTGCGTTTAAAGGACTGTATTCCCCCAGAAAGCATTTTAGAGGCTAGATGTTTATAGGAATATTTTTTATTTTGATGAGTACTACACGCCGTTCAATTTCTTCATACTGACATCCTGTATAGATGACTTGAGGAGAAACAAAAAGGTAACGCTTCAAAACATTACACGTGTCACTTTAGATTTTCATTTAATTTACGATTGACATAGTTTCAACTACAACCCGACAAGTAATAAACAGTATCATTGTTTTATTACAACCATCACGTCAAAGTGGGTGAAATTGCAGAAATCGTATATTTATAGTACAATATATTATCAGCCTTTGACAGTTTTATTTACGAGTAAATAAAAAAAATATGTTAAAAGTTTTTTTATATTACATTAATGTTAAATATCGTAATTCATCGGGCCATTAAATCATTTTTATGTTGAGAAAAAAACCTGCATCGATGATTTTTTTAATTGAAGCTTTCACTGTATATTCTGAGATTTGAGAACGTGCTGACACCGACTCATTACAGTATACAGTGTCCGCCAAAAAGTTTGGAGCGAAATAGAGCATAAAAGTATCTCCTTTCTCGAGAAAAGAAAATCAACGTAGAACCAGACCAGACCTTATAGTTTTTATAAAGTGAACAATTCTACATAAGAAATCGCTATTTACGATATTTTTTGCGGTACAGATATTTTTTATTTCGAAAAAACTTGAGAGTTTGATTGATTATAATCGTGCTTTTTAACATTTACAATGCCATATATCTTCAAATCTAATCGAGCTATCGATCTGATTTTTTTTTTAATTCAAGTACACAAACAAGCGCTTCCAATGGTCTTTTTGTTTCTAGCGATTACACAGATCAACATTTGATCTAAGAACAATCATCAGACTTTACCAGAGTTCTTCGGGTCGCTGATTATGAATCCGAGGTTGGTTAAGCTTCATCACGTCAGGTTCTTGGTCATTTGAAGGTCAAACTGAGAAAGTGTTGTGAAAAATTTGAAAAAAATTATGTTTATGTTTCTGAGGTCGCTGAATTCAAATCCGCTGTTATTTTTACCCTTCAAAAACATCAGAACATCTAGAGGTCATTTCAAAGCATTCTGAGATCATTTTGAGGTCAAATTGAGAAAAAGCGACTAAAAAATCTGGAGAAATGCTTACATGGGTTTTTTAGGTCGCTGACCTCGAATCCGTGGTTTGCTGGACTCTATCACATCGGATTCAAGGCCATTTGAAGGTCAAACTGAGAAAAAGTGGTGTAAAAAATCTATGTTTATGTTTTTGGGATCACTGAGTTCAATTTTGTCGTTATTTCATCTCAAAGTTTCTTTAAGGCCATATCATGATCAAATTAAAACAAGAATGTTGAAAACCAAGAAACTGAAAAATTTTAGGTATAGGTTTATTTTATCACTGAGTATAAATCTATATTAAGCCATTTGTCATCAACCTATTGACATTTCTGTCAGTTATGTTGTCTACTCGCTTACGTAAACTTCAATCTATCTAGCTTCTTGTCTGTCTCTATATTCCTAGCCACTAGCAAACCCATCTGTCTTTCGTCTGATTTTCCACATATTATTAGCTATTGAACTATGTTACAGATTACAAAATTTAAGGTGCAGGTGCAATATTTATAAATTCTTGTCTGTAAAAGCCTACATTATACTACCTTGAAACAAAACAGATTGAGCTCCAAGCAATATAAGCAATGACAGAAAGTTTTCCCTCCTGGCCAGGGCCCAATTTCCATAAGAAAGGTGCGAGGCCCTTTTTAATCATCATTTTTTAATTTGATCTCATATGACCGCGAAATGAGTTTGAAACAACCTCTCAAAATGATCTCAAAATGCCTTGAAATGACCTCTAGTTGTTCTTGAAGGGTAATAAAACAGCGGATTTGAATTCAGCGACCTCAGAAATATAAACATAATTTTTTTCAAATTTTTTACACCATTTTTTCTCAGTTGGACCTTCAAATGACCTTGAATCCGATCTGATAGAGTCCAGCCAACCACGGATTCGACGTCAGCGACACAAAAAACATGTAAGCATTTTTCAAGATTTTTTAGTCGCTTTTTCCCAATTTGACCTCAAAATGATCTCAAAATGCCTTGAAATGACCTCTAGATGTTCTGATGTTCTTGAAGGGTAAAAATAACAGAGGACTTAAATTCAGCGACCTCGGAAACATAAACATTTTTTTCAAATTTTTTACAACACTTTTTCTCAGTTTGACCTTCAAATGACCAAGAACCTGACGTGATGAAGCTTAACCAACCTCGGATTCGGAATCAGCGACCCAAAAAACCTATGTATACTCTGGTAAAGTCTGGTGATCGTTCTTAGATCAAATGTTGACCTGTGTTATTGTTTATTAGGTACTTTCTTTAAATAACAATGAACTTCGCTAAGAATGTACTCATATTTTGACTAAGCGACAAACTCTTTTATTTTTGCAAATTTTCATATACATGCAGCGAAACAACTGAAGAAGTTTTAGAAAAAAAAATTTTTTTCATCTAGTTTTTTATTTATGAATATTTTTGTGGCGCAGTAGCATATGGCATACAACCCGGCAGGCGTACGACGTAAATTATCGATTGAAATAACCTTTTTCAGTCATGTTTAAAACAATTTAAACCCTTTTAAGCATGGTACACTTAAATACATATTATAATTTAATGTCACAGACCGAATATAACTAAACAATTTTAGGAAATAACCGCACGAATTATATGTACGAATCATTGTACTCGCAGAGATATACTGTTAGATGACGTCAAGTCCAATACGAGTGTGTACTCAGACATGCCCCTTCTTGATATCAGTCGGTGATTTAAATATTTTCCAGTGAGAAATTATGAAAACAGATTTGATAACTGCTAATGTTTAGTAACACCATATTAATATACAGTGTGTCCCAGGATAGATGTAACAAGAGGTGTAATGAACCAAAAATTTTGGAATGGTATTTGGGGATTGAGTCCTGCTTGTTGTAAAACTAAAGTATACCAAAAATGACTTGATTTGGTATTCTACAGGGTGTTTTATAAGTTGTAAAAATCACCTCTAATAAAGTACCTTTATTTTTCAAAATATGAAAAAACTCCACTAAGAAAAGTTATTTAGAATTTTATACCTCTATATCAAATTTCAGAAATATAAAATTATTTTTTTGAAACTTCCCATTTTTTCAATAAATTAGTATTTTATTTTGAACCATTCAATTAAAACTGCATAGAAATTATTTTTTGTGAATTAATATTTAAAGTTATTTAGAAGCTAAAAGTAGGCTATGAGAAAAGCAGTGAATACACATTTATCATTTATTATTGACATATCTGTCAAACGTAGTCAATATTATCCTTAATTTCTGTTTCAAATTAACGAACCAAGCATAAAAAATTAAGTGAAAATGGTACTCACTGTGTGAAAAAAATCATATTGTGCAATGCTACGGAATTGGCGGTGAAAACTCGCTAAGAGAAGTAGTAAGCCAATTTAATTTGAAATTTCCAAACACTGCTTTGTCACGTACTCAGGCTATGAGAATAATTAAAAAGTTTCTGGCTACTGGTAGTATTCTCAACATGAAAAGAAAAATAAAAGCATGATGAAGACAATGTTGGGGCTATTATAGCTCATGCCTCTGTTATAGAAAATCCTAGGATGCCACTAAGAGAGAGATCAGCTCTTATTAATATTAGCAAGTCTGAACTCCAAACAAGTTACAAGGCAAAGAAAAGGGCATATAAAGCAAATTATAAACATACGCTTGAAGACCATTGGAGAAAAAATCATGGAAGAGAGATTTTTTCATCATTTCATAATTTTCTCAGATGAATCCACACTCACAACCAATGGTGTTGTTTCATCTCAGAATTGTCGGTTGTGGGCTTCTGAAAATCCAAATTTCAGAATTCATTGTAGAAGACAATATTATAAAAAAGTGAATGTGTGGTGTGCCGTTTCTTATCACGTTGGAGTTATTGGACCTTATTTCATTGAGGGAAGGTTAAACCAGCACACTTATTTACAGCTTCTTGAAAGATTTTCTGAAGAACATTTAAATATTTTAAGAGATATGCCTTTAATTCATTTTCAACATGATGGTTGCCCTGGCCGCTCCACAGAAATGGTTAATCGGTGGTTGAATTTAAGTTTTGGAGAAAATTGGATTGCCAGGAATGGACCGATCAAGTGGCCGGCGAGATCCCCAGACCTATCAATATTGGATTTCTTTTTATGGGGTCGCCTCAAGCGGTTGGTTTACGCTGAACCACTTCCTAACGATGTAGCAGTATTGAAGCAGAGAATTACAAATGCCGTAAACTCCATACCGTTAGATCATATTCGAAATAGTTTTAAGGGCTTCAGGCGAAGGATCGAAATGTGTGTGGATGTGGGTGGTAGTTACGTCGAATAATAAAAAAAAATGTAAACATTGTTTTGTATTGGTCAATAATTAATTTGTTTGTGAATCTGTCATGTTTTTGACATTTATTACTTGTTATAATTTTTAAACCTCATTAACCTTGTGTTAGTAATTGTTTCTTGCTCCTACACAACTTTAAATATGAATTCAACTCTTAATTCGCAAAAATAATTTTATATTCCTGAAATTTGGTTTAGAGATATAAAATTACATTCTAAATAACTTTTCTTAGTGGAATTTTTTCATATTTTGAAAAATAAAGGTACTTTATTAGTGGTGATTTTTACAACTTTGCTTATAAAACACCCTGTAGAACACCAAATCAAGTCATTTTTGGTATACTTTAGTTTTACAACAAGCAGGACTCAATCCTCAAATACCATTCCAAAATTCCAAAATTTTTGGTCCATTACATCTATCCTGGGACACACTGTACATCAATTAATTTAAAAAATATGGCACATGCAAAGGGCCTATTCAGAACTTTTAGTACGTTAAAATAGCTCCTATCAAAAAAGCTGTCTTGTCTGCACTATCCGGCAAATAATTAGATAAAGGTGAACCAATACACGCAGCTCTCTAAAAGCATCTTCCAAGATTGGCCTGATTTAAACACACATTACGAAATAACTTCGCCTTAAATAAGACATTAAACAAACACTACTTTACGAAATAAGTAAGTTTCAATGCTTCTTTCTCCTATACAACTTTTTTTTTATGATACTTGCTACCTTCTATTTCATTATTAACGTTACCTTACCTTAATTACATCTATGCAGGTGCCTCGGCGTTCATTAGAAGACTACGAGATAATAATATACGATGTTACGTAACTTTTTAAATCATATAAAACAAGCGCATCAAATTAGAAACAGAAAAAGCAATGCTGAGAAAATAAACACACTACATATTCAATAGAGAGAGGTTATACGTCCATTTTATTACTTTATTTCGTCCGCACCACATACAATAAATTTATACAATGTAATTCATCTTCTTTTCTTGTCAAGATTTCTAACGCTATGAGGTAATTTTTATATTCTTGTTGAATATTATCTCTGGTCTTTGTGTTTGAAATGAATGAAGTCATTGACGAGACTTTTAATGGGTTTTCCCTCCTACACTCCGTGCACATATTTTTACTAGATAATTGGATGGAGTTTGGATACGCTGGGGGGGAAGTGTGGAGGGAGAGGGAACTGCCCAAACGAAGTCGTCAAGTCGAACACTAAAAATGTAAAAATGTCTAACAAAAACTTTAAGTCTGTGAAGATTTACATTTAGATTGTCGAAAACTTTCCTATACTGCTGTAATAGGAATGTTCACAAGTAAATTAAATCATATTTAAACATGTTCAAAATGTACAAAAATATTTTCCATATTGGATATGTTTTTTTAAGTGCTTCTCACAACAAACTAGAAAGAAACATCTGCATTTGTTTGAATGGCCAAAAAATTTGAGAATTCGGGAGATTACGACGCTGAAAAGTCGTTTTGGGGGACATATATTGGAGAATCGAACTGATATTATGACGGGCTGTTTAGGGAATTCGCAGCAAACATCAGCACAGCAAATACCCAAAATAACATTTTTCAATAATTATGAAACCAGAAATAAAATATGTAATTCTTAAATATCTTATCGACCAAGATCTGTGAAATGTGTAATGTTGTAGGCGATCTGGATAATTTATTTTTTTTAACTGTGTTAAAACATTCATCTGGACGTGACCAACTGTATGCAGATATTCGGAATCTTAACATTCATATGCCAGTCAATCTATTACACCTATTAGCTCTAAACGATAATAGAGTGAATGCAGTCATTATACGCTTTTTGAGAATGTGTGGTCTGAAAGTGTAAATGTGTACCTGATAGATTCGTTCCATATATGTCTCACCTTTGTTTTAATTTCACCTAATTCCCATTTACCGTAGTCTACTCTAGTGTGTCTAACAAAATGCCCTGAAAGACCCCTGGGCGAGATCCTTGGATCTTCTATATAATTTCCCGTTTTACACATCCAGTGGAAGTATAGTAACGACAAAAAAAATTTTTTAAAATTTTTATTATTCAGATAGGCTTAGAATGTCATGAATCGTCGAGATTTTAAGTTTGAGCGAAAAAAAAATTTCTGTCTGTCGGTCTGTAACTTTTTTTGTACGCACTCTGGAACCGTTTGAGATATTGACTTGAAATTTGGTACACATATGTACTTTAACGAGATCTAGAACTAGATTATATTTTCATTTTGTTCCGTCGAAGGTTGGGGGGTAAATTGGGGTAAATTTGGGGTAAATAGGCAAATCAAGCAGGTAAGAGTTCATAAAATTGGTATTTAGTATATACAAGAGAAGCTAAGGTCTCAAAAAAAATTTTGGCATTAGTCACCCCAATTACCACCCCCACCCCACTACCGATGTGGGGTATCGTTTTATGGGTTTTTGGGGTAGAGGATTTCAAATATTATATTATTAAAGTTCCATAAACAACTATTTCCGCATACAAAATTTTTCGTTGTGAGTGACTTGGATAGAAAATCTGGATGTGGAAGTAGTGATTCCTTGGGCAGCGGTTTTTTTGGATTAGGATAGGTTTAGGGTAATATATGTATATGTGTATATGTGTGCAAATGTGTTTATCCGATTAGTTTTATATATAACAACTTGTTCCTGGCTGCATGGATAATTCCTAATGCCATAAAAAAAATTCTTAAATATTACATTTGTGTAACATTTTTTTTGCAACTGCACGAAAACGTGAGGTTTCGATTCAAATTTTCCGCTAAAACGCCGATAATGCACTTGAAAAATAGCACCATTTTAAAAACATATATTCTAACAAAACAAATGATAACTAAATAAATAACATATTGCATATTTTTTACTAAAATTTCTTGTTAACAAATGTGAGACATTATGCTTATCGTTTCTATGAATACAATCATTTTAGCGCCAAACCAGTAAAAACTAGCACTAATTACTCACTAATTTCCAGAGCTAGAACCTCAACTGGTAAAATAAAATATATATCCTTACATTTACGGAAGGTCATCACCACCCACTCGATTCTAAGCAGTAAAATCAACGTGTTAACTAAAGTGAGAATACTTACTGAAGACACTTAATAAAGTAGCGTTTTGAAGATAAATTAATTTTTAAAATATCATATTTTTAAAGATGAATACTTTCTTTGAGTTTTTTAAGACGTTTCTTCTTCCTAAGGACAATTGACATACGTGAGATCTCACAAACTGTTATATAAAATAAAAACAGAAAGAAAACGATTAATTCGAAGAAAATATTTTATTTATATTAATCTGATTTTACTTTAAATATGAAAAACTAAAAACAACTATTTTTTTTTAACTGAACTTTTATGGCGAAGGGACTGCAAAATGCACGTTTTCGTGACAATGACCCAATACGGCTTATTATTATACAACTGTAAAAGATACAAAATTCTGACATACTCGGTACATTCTTAATAAAACTAGTTTTCATCAGTTTTTTAAAGTTTGTCAAAATTCCAAAATCTCCATTTATTTCAGAGAAAGTTCTGCAATTTAGTATCACTGTCAACAACATATTCTCATTAAAACTTGTATTTTTCCGTTCATTTCGTAAACGAATACATTTCTAGTTTTATCGAGTATCTCTTCAGATGCCTGCATTGTCGCCTCTATCCCTGACGCAGTAGATATTACAACACCGAGACAATGATTTTTACTCACGTAGAAAAAGTTAAGATCTAGACTTTCGTCGTAATAAATATTTTAAAATTATCTGCACGAGACATCTGAGGAGACTTTAAACCATTGTCTATGATTTAACAAACGAATATGAAACTAATACCATTTCCGTAACCATAGTCGTACCAAGGTAGTATTTGTTGGGGATACAGTGATGCAAATAAAAATAATCAATCGTGATGATTTTTTTTTTATTTAGCTAGAATCCTATATTTTGTCCTTATTGTCCTTATTATTAAAAGTTATTTGGAAAATAGAAATCAAATCACTGCCATCAACAATGGCGGGTATAAATCATGGAGTACCTCATTGTTATTCTTGATCTGTGTCAATATGTTTTAAATGTTATATTATAAAGTAAAAAAATATTTTGAGGTTTTTGGTTCTTGTACACATACTAAATCACAATTTTTTTCATCCCCATCAAATAATGGTGTGGGGGTGGTAATGGGGGTGGCTAATGCCAAAAATTTTTTTAAGGCCTTAGCTTCTCTTGTATACTAAATGCCAATTTTATGAATTCTTACCTGCTTGATTTACTTATTTACCCCCAATTTACCCCCCAACCTTTCGACGGAATAAGCTGAAAATATAATCTGGTTCCAGATCCCGTTAAAGTATACAGGGTGATTCTTTTAAGGCGGCCATTAGAATATTTCCCACTTGCAGATGAGACAGCAATTTGAAATTTGGTACCCTACCATAGTCGCCAATATTTCGAAAAGTTGTAACTTTAACCCCTACAATGCTTATACTAGAAAAAAGGGAATTTAATTTAACATAATTTGATGTAAAAAAATACAGGGTGTTCCATTTGAAATTAAAAAGTTTTTGAGGTTTGAATTTGACAAAATGTAACGTGAAAAATAAAACACTTGGTATACTATTATGGAATCTATTTTTTTTTGCAGAGAGTAGCTCATCTTGTGTTCTTTCTACATACCAAAAAGCAAAGAAGGATCTCCTACACGAAGAACGTTATAACGGCTCTTGCAAACCGTTGCACCTGTCAAATTTTTTATAAAATGTCAAATATCTCCGAAACTGTTCGGTTTAGGTACAGGGTGTGCTACATGTTTTGACTCAGAATTGTATGGTCATTTCGAAAAGTCGAAAATATATAGGGTGTTCCATTTAAAATAAGCCAGTTGGTATCGATTTCCGATATTTCCGGAAGTGCCGCCATTTTGAAATTATTATTTTCGGATTCGCAATGATCGACTATGGCAGAGTACCAAATCTTAAATGTCTAATTCATTTGCAAGTGGGAAATATTCTAATGGCCGCCTTAAAAGAATCACCCTGTATACGTGTACCAAATTTTAAGTCAATATCTTAAGCGGTTCCAGAGTAATCGCGCGTACAAAAAAGTTACAGACAGACCGACAGACAGAATTTTTTTTCGCTCAAACTTAAAATCTCGACGTTTCATGACATTCTAAGCCTATTTGAATAATAAAAATTTTCAAATTTTTTTTTGTCGTTACTATACTTCCACTGGATGTGGAAGTAATACTAACTTTTTCAATGATTTTATTATTCAATGGTTATACTTGGAAATCTGTATGAATGCATGTATCAAATTTAGTGATTGAAATTTCACCCACTTCCCGTTACCCGATCAAGCTGAAATTTTGCACACAGCTTTGCTTCTCTGATGACTATACAATATAGTATATAGTATATTGTATAGTCATCAGAACCAAATGAACGATATTAGATATAAATCCAATATGGCGGACGCCCCAAGATGGCGGCTTATCTTTTTCTTCACAACCCCTTTAACATGGGTACCAAATGAAAGAGTAGAATACGATAAGCTACGTGACATATCACAGACGATCTAAGATGGCCTTTTCTTCACAACACCCTTGACATGGGTATCAAATGAAAGTAGAAGAATATGATAAACTACGTGCGTCGTTCAAAACCCAAGATGGCGGCTTATTTTTTTTTCCCGTCATACATGGGTTCAAATGAAAGGGCCTGACGTATAATGGTTATTAAACGCCCGGCTCATGAAAGTAATAGCTCTCATTATACGTTCGCTGAATAATATACTATTAAACGCTATTTCAGGCACTAGACATGAAAAATTATGAGTCCGATCCTGTTTTTACCATTTTTCATTGCTAACACAACTTCTAGGTTGCTCTCTAGTAGTAAAACATCAAACTAATATTAGTACAATTCAGAAAATTCTTCTAAAGGTTTAAGAAGCAAATATGCTCATTTTTATCTTTTTTTCACATTAAATATATTTATTCTAGTATGTATTACATTTTATTTGAACATTTGAGTCCCATTAAAGAATATAAAGTAATTATAGATAAATTATTGAGTGATACGTTCGCGTTTAATAATCCAAAGAAAAAAACTTTGGAAACTTAACTTAATTTAGATCTCAAATACAAAGTATGGCACATAATAGATTTAAGTTAACTAGTTTTAATAACAGGCACATAAAATAAAAAAGTGTCTGAGGTTTCACATATACAGTGTGTGTAATGGCGGGCTGAGCATAGGGAGTAAGAATTGCAACATCGCGTGTGCCAGCTGGCTGAAATGAAATAACTGAGAACGGGGATGCTTCAGTGGTCTAGCGCCGACTCTTTAATCTATGCCGCCGACGGGCGAGTTTGCTGTTACCTGGGTTGTCATATCTCTAGCGCTACGTGAAAGTACCCAATCCGCAATTACACGCACTGTATACTCCCATGTATTTTTGACCACTGAACACGATCCCGATGTCAGTTTTGCTCCATCAGGTCAGGATTTTTTTTTAACCACGAAAAACAGGGGAAAACAGGCCAGAATGGGGTTTAAAATATAAATTAAAGATTTTAAATAAGTAGACCGATATCAGTTTCAACCAATCAAGTCATGACTTCTTATTTATACTGATTTATTCTTTTCTGTGGTACCCTTTTGTCTTCAAATGATTGCGTAATGGTTTTCTTTTTCGTTTTATTCCTTTCGTTTTCACATCCCTTTTCAATGTCCAACAGTAGTCTACTATCATATTAACATCCCATCGACCTTGATATCTACGCTCCATTTCCTTTACGTCTTGGTGAAAACGTTCACCATGTTCTTCACTATAATCACCTAAATTTTCTGGAAACTAGTATATACAATGAGAATGCAGGATATCCAGTATTAAATTCATTAGACAACCTAATTTTCTGAATTTTCCTGCTATGTTGGATACTATTTCTTTGTACTTCGTTCTTATTGTTTTCTAAAAATTTATCAACAACTTCTTAAAAGCTCTGCCAGCTCCCTTTTCCGTATCTGACATTGTAGTGATGAATTTCTTACCTCTTACATCGAATACATAGTCTACTTATTTAATATCTTTAATTCATATTTTAAACCCCATTCTGGCCTGTTTTCCCCTGTTTTTCGTGGTTAAAAAAAATCCTGATGGAGAAAAATTGACATCGGGATCGTGTTCAGCGGTCAAAAATACATCGAATACATGATCTACTTATTTTTTTTTTGAACTATTTAACGTCGGCCTATTTCCGCTACCAGGGCCTATCACCGACGCCAGGAGACGAGCTACCCCCCCCCAACCTGGAAATTTTGCCGAACCTCTTCCCTTAAGAAGAGTACTTGCCTAACATTTAATAGACAAGGGACCGCCTGCTTTACATCCCCTCCGAAGGATGATATATCCACTACGTAATCCTCGTCTGAAATTACGTTGCTTCCGCGTATACACTGATATACAAGCCGCTAGAAGGTGGGACGAGAACGCTGTATTTCCCAAGATAGGTCACCCATCCAAGTACTAACCGCGCTCGACGTTGCTTCAACGGAATATCGACTGATATTCACATTGAAGTCGCCTCTACGCTCGCCCCCTGTCTACTTATTTAAAATCTTTAATTTATATTTTAAACCATTCTGGCCTGTTTTCCCCCGTTTTTCGTGGTTAAAAAAAATCCTGACCTGATGGAGCAAAATTGACATCGGGATCGTGTTCAGCGGTCAAAAATACATCGAATACATGGTCTACTTATTAAAAATTTTTAATTTATATTTTAAACCCCATTCTGGCCTGTTTTCCCCTGTTTTTCGTGGTTAAAAAAAAATTCTGACCTGATGGAGCAAAACTGGATCGTGTTCAGCGTTCAAAAATACATGGGAATATTTATATGTAAAACCTCAGAAAAGGGCCTTGGCACATAAGGGGGGGTGATCGGCCTTTTTACTTTTTGAAATCTCACCCAGCTAGGTTTGTTGAGAACAAAAAGACGTGCTCTTTCCCATATTTTGATTTACTTAGGTGCTTCAGAAACTGTTTTATTGGATCACGAAGATTTTTCGTTTTTTTCACGCATCCCAGCCGCATTAAAAGATTTTTCAGTTTTTCTTGTGCCAAATTGAAGGTCTTCGACGCGCGCATGAAGTACAATTTTTTTCAAAATTTTTGGCGGGAAATTCAATTTTTTTTTGAGGCTTCAAAAATTTTTAATATTAAAAAAAAACCTATTGACCTACGTTATGATGAAAAAAATATATGTGATGTGTCTTCATCAGATCTATCTTTATGAATTTTTTCATAATTTTTGGAGGGGGGGGGGGTGATAGGGGGTCAAAAAATTAAAAATCTATTTTTTTTTCGTTATTTTTCGATATTCTTTTCAGAAAAAAATTTCAGTTTAATTATTTTTTTTATTTTCCTAAAGAATAGAGGTTTCAAATAAGTTTTAGATTGAAAAGATTTAAGATGAACCGGTAAAAACGGATATTTTAAAAATTAGCCTCTATTTTTTAGTAATATTTGAATTATTCTTTCCTTTAAGTGAAACAAAATTCTCAAGTACTTTTGACATTGTCCATTTTCACAGTCTAATGTATTATTTGATAGTTGAATATGTCTTACACATAATTTTTGAAATGTACATTGCAAGATGTCTTTGAGAATCAGCTTGAACTTAGATTTTCTTGATTTTTACGGAAAATCTTGTTGCGCAAATGAATTATTTCATTAAACTGACGTAGCATTAAAAATACAATCAGGCGCTAATGAGTTATTTTGTTAAATCCATGTTTATTAAATACGTACTGAGGATCCAAGTTTCATTTTTGATTTTCATAATTTTTCCGAGAAAATCTCCGTGAGCAAATGATTGATATTATTAAACTGACATATTTTTAAATACGCAATTAGATGTTATTGAGCTCTGGTCTGAAAAACTTTTTTGAAAATAGTGGTAGTGACTACATAAATGTGTGCAAGTGCCCTAAAGTTCAACCACATGTTTTGCATGAGAGTTGTTTTGACTAATAAAAACCTTTTACTTACTTCAAAATTGTTTTTTTTGCCGCATGGTTCATTACTAAGGCTGTGAAAGAAACCTTACGAAAAAAAAAATTGTTTTTTCATTGGAAAAATAATTAATAATGGAGATTCTAGTGGGAAATCATGACATGCAGTTGAGGTGTTTATTTTAATGATTAAAATATTGTGCGGAGTGGATATTGTGTTATAAAAGTTGTGTAGTTTTATTATATGTGCCAGTCAGAAAAAAAATGTGAATAAGTGTTTTCATAACATTTAGAGAAACTTGATTTTATGTCTTTTATTGATAGAAATTAGTCTTCTTTATTATTATATCATACATCTAATTGCGTATTTAAAAATATGTCAGTTTAATAATATAAATCATTTGCTCACGGAGATTTTCTCGGAAAAATTATGAAAATCAAAAATGAAACTTGGATCCTCAGTACGTATTTAATAAACATGAATTTAACAAAGTAACTCATTTGCGCAACAAGATTTTCCGCAAAAATCAAGAAAATCTAAGTTCAAGCTGGTTCTCAAAGACATCTTGCAATGTACATTTCAAAAATTATGTGTAAGACATATTCAACTATCAAATAATACATTAGACTGTGAAAATGAACAATGTAAAAAGTACTTGAGAATTTTTTTCCACTTAAAGGAAAGAATAATTCAAATATTACTAAAAAATAGAGGCTAATTTTTAAAAAAACGGAAAAAAATAGATTTTTAATTTTTTGACCCCCTATCACCCCCACAAAAATTATAAAAAAATTCATGAAAATGGATCTGATGAAGACACATCTCATATATTTTTTTCATCATAACGTAGGTCAATAGGTTTTTTTTTAAATATTAAAAATTTTTGAAGTCTCAAAAAAAATTGAATTTCCCGCTAAAAAATTTGCAAAAAATTGTACTTCATGCGCGCGTCGAAGACCTTCAATTTGGCGCAAGAAAAACTGAAAAATCTTTTAATGCGGCTGAGATACGTCAAAATATGGGAAAGAGCACGTCTCTTTGTTCTCAACAAACCTAGCTGGGTGAGATTTCAAAAAGTAAAAAGGCCGATCACCCCTCCTTTATGCGCCAAGGCCCTTTACACTTTTTTTATTTTGTATGCCTGTGTAAACCCAATCTGAATTCTGTTGGTTCGTTTTTAAGCACAAACATTTAAAAGATTGACGAGTCTAAACGCGATATTTTATATTGGTAACACAGCTTAATGATTGATTATTATATGAGAATTGCGTCAAAACAATACGATATACCTAAAAATACATTTTTTTTTCAAAATTGATAGGTTAACGAGGCAGACTAATGGTTTAAATTAAATAGCAATTCTATTCAAATCTTGTAAAAAAGCTCATTACCTACAAAATGAACCGGTTAATCTCAACGTCCTGTATCACGACACAAACATGCGAAATTAGATACGTCATTTAATTCTCCGAAAGAAACAACGCAAAACAACCGTACTTGTGTGAATATTACAAAACCAACATTTACCACACTTGTCAGAGAGCAAAAAAAACGTATGCACCTTCCAGGTGCGAACATTAAGAGACTTTTCACATCACGCAACTCGTGTTTCTTTAAAACTGAACATTTAGAAACGTGTAATTCTATAAAATACACGCCTGGGTACTTAGAACTTACAAAAATAATGGTCAGAGCTTTAGAATTCTAACTGTACCGAGAGTCGGTTTCCTAGCTAATATGTCACATCAGATTTTGTAATTAATTTTTTTAGACATGTTCCGCGTCTGTGATTTTATGGGTTAATTGGACGTAGATGATTCTTTACATCACTTTAGATGAATTATAGGTTGGTATTTTGATCTATTTAAATGTTGTATATTCGGTTTTCGAGTTAATACAGTCCACCATTAATAAACATGTAATCATCGATTTCAAGAAAACAACAAGCTAAAAACGAACCATTCGCCAAATTACTGAGCTTTTTATATAATTTTTACACATTCAATAGGATACTCTTCGCAGTTTTCTTGTAAATAATGTTAGTTTTTGGACATCCTAAATTTTGTGATACCAACTTTGTTGTATATCACCGTTGTAAGTTTGCATTTGAGTGCGAGGACCACCTTCTCCGATCCCTGTAAACTCAAAAATCTCAAAAACGAAAGGTTCAAGGAAGCTCAACTTTTACATGCCTTGTAGCCTTTAAAGTTCCCTGTAAAATGATTTTTGGAGCGATTGAATAGCTTAAAAATTAAGGAAATTATCATTGAAAAACCAATCATAGCGCATCTGCTCGAGAAACGCTGATAAGTCTTCCACACGGCTCAATTTTTTCAACTGTATCTCTTTAGCAGCTCCGTACAGTAATATTATGCAGTACCTACGGCTTCTAAAATTCGTACTCTAGCATTTTTTACGTATCTTCTTTAGTCTTTGAATTATTGTGAAAAAATGAAAATGTTTAAGAAGTTCCAAAAATCATTTCAAATTTGGATCAACCTTTTTTCAAATATAGACATCCTGAACCGCTCAAACTTCTAGTACATATTGTTAGTACTTAAATGAAGTAAATCGTAAATGGATTACGTTCATTTTCAATTCTTGCGGTGAAGCCACTAGTTTCATTGCTGATTTTTTTTCTCCGAAAAAAAGAGACAACCATTTTATTTTCATTATAACTCCGTTAGTTTTTATGCTAACGACTTTTATCAAAGTTCTTTTTAAAGGTCTTTTCAAGTACTTTTAAAAATGGCTTCGTTTTTGCTCATAATAATTTGTTTGGTAAAACGAGAAGTTTTCGAGTTATTAGTAAAAAATCGTTCTAAAACAAGCATTTTTTAGATGAAAAATCATTTTCAATCAAGAATAACTCAAAAAGTATTGACTCATCGAAAAAATTGCTTAGAACATTTATTGCTTAGAATTAATTCCTCTATCTATTTCTGCAGTTACTTTGAACATAATACCACCAATATACTCTTCGTTTTTGCGAAGAATATAATAAGGGTAATTCAGTGGTTAGAGTTTTGAGCTTGCATTTTTGCGGCAATAAACGTCTCTATTTAATAATGCAACATCCGGTATTCCTCAGGGATCAATCCTAGGACTCCCATTGTTTGATATTTTTATTAATAATGTAGTCGGCTTTGTGTAGGCAACGGAGTCCTTCAAAGGGGTTTGTAGACCTTGCCGTAACATATGACAAAGAAATTATCCTTTTTATGCCATATAAATTATCGGACCAACCAGATGTGGGTTGTCAGAAAATTGCAGAGAGGAAAAATTGATATTTTAAATAGATTTTCATTATCGATTGAATATTATTATAGTTATAATAATAGTTATTTTGTAAATAAATTCATTTTAGAATTTATTAATATCTAGCATAACCAGGAGTAGGCTATCAAAAAAATGTCTTAAGTCTAGGAGATCTAGATTTGCCCAAGTAAAGGAGACGGTGCTCCGCACCACTTCTTAGGGTAAATTTCCTATGAAAATGTTTTTCGCTGTATGAGGCTCGAACCGACTTCGCTAGATACGCTCGGAGTGCAAGCTAGACGCGCTAACCCACTGAGCTAGCGACCCGAATGCAAGGTTTAAAAATATAATTTTCTTAGATAGATTTTATTTTGTGTTTCATACATTTTTTTGCAGTTTGCGAAATCCTATAAAAATATTCTTTATTGTAACTATAAGGAAACAAATTATTCAACGAGTGGTAATGTAGGTAATAATTCACGCAGATGAAGTTTACAGCACGAGCCGCAGGCGAAAAATTTGTCCATCAAAAATTTGTTTTAATCTATTCAGGGATGTAGGAGAAATTGTCGAATTACGAAATCATTTTCTCAAGCGCGGTACCGCCAACCTTAATTCTGGCGGTGTACATAATAGTTCATCTTCACTAACCGAATTCATCATTTTTGGCATAATTATTACTTAACTTGATTTGAAAACGCCGAAACTATTCAAACATGTTAAATCACCTTTCTCCTCTCAATAATAATAGACCGTTCTATTTCACCAAACCGGAAAAGAATTTCTCTCGGACAGAGCCCCCTTCGCGCCGCACGTTACAACGATTGGACAGGCTAGGCATGAAGGTAAATGAGATTGGCACTGTACCTACTGATTTATAAAAACTCACAAGTGAATTATTATAACTCACGCTATTTGTTTATGGATACTGTTAATTGTTCAAAAGCAGTTCATTAATTAGTATATAGTCTAATAAGAGTAGATAAAAAAATATTTACTTTAAAGTACCTGAAAATGTTTTAAAACATGATTTGTTATTATTTTAATGTAGCGACAAAATATAAATATTCAGATTACGTTTCGTTTCTTATGTTAAATATAAATACTAGGTAGCAGCCCCAAAATTGATCCCTGTGGGATAATATTTGACGCCAATAATTTAATATTATCATTTAAAATATAACTGATAAAGTATAATGAATTTATATAATGGTTTCCTACAACCACAGTGATACACTTACCTGGATGCCGATATTTTATTCTCATTTAATATCACGGCTGTATTTTTAATGACCCTCACATTTCTGTTTTTATCGCAAAGGGCGGCATTTGAGAGACCCATTTCCAATGTGTTAAAAGGATTTTTATAGAATCTTAAAATCATCTTAAAAATCCACCTGTAGAAGGCTTTTATGTCCACCCATAAAAATGGAATTAAAATAGTAATGTAGTGGTTGGGTTTTCGTTCATACACGCTTCAGAAAATTATGTATCCCTTTATGAACTTTAATGGATGAGTATAAGAGCTTCGGGGTGGTATGCCCCTCAAAAAAAATGTATTCAAGTGTTAATTTATACTAGATAGGTACTAATGTTTGAGACGTAGTTCTGTAAATGTAGGCATGTTAACAATAGCATATTTTACTATAACATCGACAGCCATATGCATGTAGTGGAGTGGAAGTATAGTAACGGTAAAATATTTTTTTTTCTTCAAATAGGCCTAGAAAGTCATGAAACGTCGAGATTTTAAGTTTGAGTGAAACAATTTTATGTCTGTCTGTAACTTTTTTGTGTGCAGGATTATTCTGGAACAGTTTATGACACTGACTTGAAATTTTGTACACCTTTGTATTGTTACGTGTGTAAACACCCCTTCGTGGATCCGGAAATTATCCAGGGTAACACTGAATACTAATGTATTAACTTACATACTAATTACAACAATTAATTTACTTTACTAATATAATACTGAGTACTATACTTCAATTATCCAGTCACTTGATCACTTGGTCTACTGAACTAACTACTCTGCTCACTTGAACTGTACTAAACTGTCCACTCTGAGCTTCTCCATGCCTTTATATAGTCCTAGGTAGTTCGCTTATGGATTATTCTACCAGACGTCACCACGTTCCTCGACGTTTCTCGTCGTTCCTAGACCACGATATCGCACGCGCCATCTCTGGGACAAAAGCCGAACTAACTAATTAGTTTAAGTTTCTGTTTACTGTCTACCTTTTGAACTTAAAGGGAACGCTCATAGATGTCTCTGGGGTAGAACATGTCACAGTATTATAACAAAATCTGGAACTAGATTATATTTTGATGTGGGAATAGGCAAAGCAAACAAGAGTCCATAAAATTGGAATTTAGTGTATGTACGAGAAGCCAAGGTCTCAAAATTACCTAAATAGCAAGATTGTCCACCAAAATTTTGCATGATAAAAATATCTCAAAGAGACACAAAGATCAGGTTTATTAACTCTAGTTTTTTCCATTTTTTAAGCGTCATGGATTGTTAGGGAGGTGGACAGACAAGGTATTGGTGTTTTCGAGATGGCCTATCGCAATAACAGCTCGACTCCCCTAGAAATACGTCCAGCAAAAAGACTCTACAACATCGTATTCTCACACATATTATCACTATTGGATACACCAAACCAGAAAGACGACAATACAGAGCCACGAATTCTTAAAGCTTTGTTGATGTCGTACTCTCAACAGGCAACCACGGCACGATACTGTTAGACGTGCTAAACAGCGAAGTGGGGCCGACTGGAATTGCGCATCACAAAACGTCTGCCAAGACGTTGTCAATAAGAGAAATTAAATATAAACAACACAATTTTGTTCAAACCATATTTACGGTCGTTTCATAGTACAGAAAATTTTACTTTAACCCGAAAAAAATTTGTGCAGACCTTAAATTTTAGTTATAGGTTCAAAATAGGCCAAAGTTCACGAAATAAGAAAGTTTAGGAGTTTTATGGATCCGCGGGAACCTATGAGGTGAAAAGGGGTATTTTTAATTTTAAAAAATCTTTATTTTCTCGGGAAATATGGCATTTACAAAAAAAATAGTTCAAAAAATTGTTTCTGACAAAATTATCTTTAATTTGGTGTTTCTAAATTTAATTTTATAGCAATAATTAACCGAAATACTAGAAGTTTTAAATTCGGAACAATCTCATATGAATTAGATCTCGTTCATTTTTGGCAGCTTAATAGTAAATGCATAAAAAAATCTATATTATGCGAGGGCTTACTAATTTCTAGCGGGTGGATGCCCCTTTTCAGGGGGTGGCATCTTTCAAAAAAAAAAAACATTGGAGCTGAGAGAATTAAATTTTAAGTCGAGAAGGTTCTAAGCAACTTTTCATATAAATTGATAGATTTCAGTTATAACTACTAGAAAATTTGGCATTTTTAGCTCGAAAAAGTGGTATTTTAAATACGTTTTCGTCAAATAACTCGAAAAGTATTACATTGAGCAAAAACTAGAGACAAATAAGAAAGCTACTAAGTTAAGAACGAATTTCGTTTTTTTCTAATTACTTCCACATTCAGTGGAAGTATAGTAACGACAAAATTTTTTTAAAAAATTTGTATTGTTCAAATCGGCTTAGAATATCATGAAACGTCAAGATTTTAAGTTTGAGCGAAAAAAAAATTTCTGTCTGTCTGTCGGTCTGTAACTTTTTTTTGTGCGCACGTTTACTCTGGAACCGTTTGAGATATTGAAATTGAAATTGGTACACATATGTACTTTAACGAGATCTAGAACTAGATTATATTTTCATCTTGTTCCGTCGAAGGGTTGGGGGTAAATTGTAAGTAACGATACATTTTTTTTTAATTTTTATTGTTCAATAGGCTTAGAATGTCATGAAACGTCGAGATTTTAAGTTTAAGCAAAAAAAATTTCTGTCTGTCTGTCGGTCTGTAACTTTTTTTGTGCGCACGATTACTCTGGAACCGTGTAAGATATTCACTTGAAATTTGGTACACGTATGTACTTTAACGGGATCTGGAACTACCTAGGTTATATTTTCATATTCCGTCGAAGGGTTGGGGAGTAAATAGGTATATCAAGCAGGCAAGAGTCCATAAAATTGGTATTTAGCATATACAAGAGAACCTAAGGTCTCAAAAAAAAAGTTGGCCTTAGCCACCCCTATTACCACCCCCACCCCATTATTAAAGGGGATGAAAAAAAATGTGATTTAGTGTGTGTACAAGAACCAGAAACCTCAAAATATTTTTTTTACTTCATCCACCTCTATTACCACCCCCACCCCACTACCGTGTGGGATATCGTTTTATGGGTTTTTGGAGTAGACGATTTCAAATATTATATTATTAAAGTTCTACAAACAATTATTTCCACATACAAAATTTTTTCGTTGTGAGAGACTTGGATAGAAAATCTGGATGTGGAAGTAGTGATTCCTTGGGCAGCGGTTTTTTTGTAGAGTTAATGGTTTCGGAGATCTGGAAGTGTAAAGGTGGCGTCCGAACGTTTATAAAATGAAGTATTTACTTTAGATGTTAAATATATCAGAAATTATGTCACTTAGGCCAAAAACGCTAATCACCAAAATGAAAAACTATTAATTAGGCTTTCAAATGATGTTTTTCCTATTTTTATAGCATAAAAAACAAAGACAGAAACAACGTTTTTTTCATATTTTTTTTAATAGAAACGTCGCAATTTTGTTAATTTACGTAGCCAGTAATTAAAAAAATATATTCCCATATACTGTTTTTCGTTAATATATACCGATACGCTCAATTTTTTTCATCGACTTACAGCGCTTGCTTCAGAAAAAAAATTGCATTGCATTTTAAACTCTAAAGGGATTTTATAAAAAACGTAACATTCTTATTTCTCTGCAAATATTTCAATGAATATTAGTTTAAGAGAAAATATGGTGGACATCAAAAATGAAGCTTATAAACATTTATTTTGTTTATATATTTGTGTAGGGTTGATTGTTTCGGAGATATTTAATTACTTCCACATCCAGTGGAAGTATAGTAACGACAAAAAAATATTTAAAAATTTTTATTGTTCAAATAGGCTTAAAATGTCATGAAACGTCGAGATTTTAAGTTTGGGCGAAAAAAAATTTCTGTCTGTCGGTCTGTAACTTTTTTTGTGCGCACGTCTACTCTGGAACCGTTTAAGATATTGACTTGAAATTTGGTACACATATGTACCTTAACGAGATCTGGAACTAGATTATATTTTCATCTTGTTCCGTCGAAGGGTTGGGGGGTAAATTTGTGGTAAATGGGTAAATCAAACAGGTAAGAGTCCATAAAATTGGTATTTAGTATATACAAGAGAAGCTAAGGTCTCAAAAAAATTTTTGGCATTAGCCACCCCCACCCCATTATTAAAGGGGATGAAAAAAATTGTGATTTAGTGTGTGTACAAGAACCAGAAATCTCAAAATATTTTTTTACTTCATCCACCCCCACTACCACCCCCCTATCACCACCCCCACCCCACTACCGGTGTGGGGTATCGTTTTATGGGTTTTTGGGGTAGAGCATTTCGAATATTATATTATTAAAGTTCCATAAACAATTATTTCCACATACAAAATTTTTTCGTTATGAGTGACTTGGATAGAAAATATGGATGTGGAAGTAGTGATTCCTTGGGCAGCGGTTTTTTATAGATGATATCCGACCGTTTTTAGGATGAAGTATTTAGTTTAAAATGTTGAATATCTTAGAAACTGTGACACCTCCATCAAAAGTTCTAAATTATGGCCAATTTAATGTGCGTTTTCACATTTTTGTTAACAAAATGTCGGCATTATGTTATTGTAATTGCTCAATAATTAATTTTTCTTAAAAAAAACGCTGTTTTTCGTTAATATATAGCATTAATATAGATGCTCAATTTACTTTGTCCCTTTAAAACACTTGCTTTAGAAAAAAAAATCCATCCGCCATCCCCCCATCGAAAATGGCCCAATTTCGGTTAATTATTGCTATAAAATGAATTTAAAAACACCAAATTAAAGATAATTTTGCCAGAAACAACTTTCATGTGAACTATTTTTTTGTAAATACCATATTTCCCGAGAAAATAGAGACAAATCGATTTTTTACCCCCTATAGGTTCCCGCGGATCTGTAAAACTCCTAAACTTTTTTGTTTCGTGAACTTTGGCCTATTTTAAACTTATAGCCAAAGTTTAAAGTCTGCACAATTTTTTTTCGAGTTACGATCAATTTTTTCAATCTTTTCCTGTACTATCACGGCAATGTTAAACTACTGATAAATACTGACGAAGGTCACTATCGTAAAAGCTCCTCCACACCTATACTATGCAAAAACTACCACATTACCAAATATTATTACATATATGACGCTCGAACTTTCCAATCGTATATTTTTCGAAGAAACTAAATTGTATCGAGAGGTTTTTATGCAGGATTCCTCGCATAACGTTGCATTTCTAGTGCATTTAATAACCATTATTGGTAAAAATCTCTATTACCTTTCTCCTATAATAGCTATTCGTTACAACCTGTCACGTAGCGAGAATGGGTTCATTACATGGACTGCAACAACGACAAACCGTCACTGAAAAAAATAAACTGTACCAGGGCCGGGTCGGCGTCATTTGGCTCACTGGAAACAAAATTATAGAAATTATTTTTTAACATAAAACGTGCTCTCGGACAGCAAAGGGAGCACAACTAGAACATTGCATGAATTACGAAACGTTGTGAATAGGACGATAAAACGAACTTCTTAAATTTTAGAAAAACACTGATAAAAAAAGTATTACTACAACTAATTGAGTATAATTAGAGAATATTATTTAGGTATTATGCAAATCACAACTTACACACTTTAAAGTGTGTAAGTTGTGATTTGCATAATACCTAAATAATATTCTCTAATCATAATAAAAGCAAATAAATAAAAAATAATTCATTGTAAAAACTAATTGAGTACTTTACTAGGTAAATTTCCCATGACATGACCGTAAAAATACATTTTTTTCTGAATAATATCGGTAAAAGTATGTTCAGTGTAACATGTAGTTGTACATTTACAGTAAAATTGTAATTTTACTTTGAAATTTTATTGCTTTATGTTTCCCTGGGCAAACTTATTGTACACCAGAAAATTACAACAACAACGAAAATTCAATACTGTAAAATAGCAGTACACGTATCTGAATTTTCCAACTCTGATGCCCCCATTCCTCAGACAGTGCATGTCGTTACTTTGCTTCACCCGATCACCAATGATGTGTGTACCCCGCGTATGGATAACTGGTTTTTTCTATTGTTTTCTCTTATAAGTTTTAGCTGTTTGGCAACAAATCAGGCAACTGGTGAGTATGCTTTTAAATTTATTTTCTTATATTATTTAATTACTTAGGTATGCCATTAATGTATAAATGTTTGAGTTTCATAATATTCAACGTAGTAATGGGGGGTTTCCAAAATTCCAAAATTTATTAATTTTAAATCTTCAAGTTGTACGTACATAATAATAATAGTTTATTATTCGTTTAAGTTTACAGTGTATAATGTATATATACAGGGTGTTTCGAAAAGATTGGGACAACGCTTAGCCGTAGATTATTGACATCAAAACAAGTCGATTTAACTCAAAAAGTAGTGGTCTAACTCTTTTCGTTTTCAAGATATAGGGTGGCAAAGTAAAAAAATTGTATTCGTAATTTGTCTTTATCTTAAAGACTATTATACGTATCTACTTCAAAGTTGGTGACAATGTTTTTCAGGTCGCTAATTACAATGGTGCTATGGTGATGCCATATTTTAAAGATGGCGCTAGTTACAGGACTTTTACGTGACACTTTAAGCAATAACTTTTTTGAGGTTAGCTTTTGGACATCGTCTTCTACTATAATCGAAACGCAATTTAGTTTCCTAAAGAAAAGGTGTACTTGTTTAAACCTGATAAAATGCACCCTTTCAGAGAAATACTTACGTACGGTAATCCATCACACGTTAATAATTCATATGCATATAGCACCGTACCCTACATTACAATAATTCATGACACTTATTCCAGAGTATAAATACCCTCTGTTTAACTAAACAATCGTAACTTAATTTTTACACTCCTTAAATTGAAAATAAGAATTAAATAAGTAAATATATATCAATAAACACTTTATATAATAATGCTTCTATATTAATTCCAGAACCATATTTCATTTCCCTTTGATCAACTTAAAATAGAACATAAGGCAGTGCTTTCTGTTTTATGCATAATGTAATTGGTCGAAGCATGCCTAAGAACTGTTTACAGTAAAGACTCTCAGCAGTTTTGGACCAGTCTATGCATTACAATACCCATGATTCAAGGTACATTGGTTTATTGATTGCCATTACATTTAAAATATGGCTAATTCCGTGGACGCTTAAGTTTCTGCAGCTGCGATTGTTGAATAATTATACTTAATTTGTTCTTTATTAGATGAGACGGCCTGGAAATACATTTTTATGTGACGTAAATAATAGAATTGAAAATAAAGGTCAGTAAACACTAAAAAATTATAAGAAAACGTCTGGAGGCAGTTAACGGCAAAACATAATATTGAAGATGTTTTATGTACTTAATATTCTCCCCAAATACCACTCGTGCTTTTAAATTATATCTATAAATTTTTTCTCAACTTAAATTGCCAAAAGTTAATATAATTCGTGTAAATTGGTAGTTTATACCAAAGATTAAATCCCTCCCGCTAAAGCGCTCAGGATTTAATCAGATAATAAATTGTCAATTTACACTCTTTATTTACCAGGCAACAACACTTTCGAAAAAATTTTACCGATAAAATTCTAAGCACTAGTGATATTACATACGATAATATTTTATATAGGGTTTTATACCGTGTCATTGAGTGAACTAATCTTTTAAAGACACTCAGGCATCCAGTCTTCATTTCAAAATTCTGCTAGTTTCTTTGACACAAGACATTTAATAAACGAACAGTTTTACTTTCAACAATTGAAATAAGTAAATTGACAGGAAAAACATTATCTTCTGTTTATCTGTTACCTTATGACGAACCGCTATAATGAAACAAACGAATTTATAGTTATTTAACATCATAAATCATGCATCACAAGAATATTATTACAGAATTTATGAGGCTTGTTCGGTCAACATAGGTCAAACCTTTACGCCATCCTCCGAGGAATTTCCCGGTAGCCGTGCGACCCGTCCGGCCCTGTACTACAAACATAGGAAGGAATTAAACGTAACTAAATAGCTATTTGCAGGTAATTTGTCAGATGCAAGATGTTATTAGCATTTAACTACATGGGCACGTTCTACGTGAAATTTGAAGGATTACCTTTTTTGTATTTTACTGCTTTCGTAAATTTGATGTTTACGATACGTCTGTTCATGGGAAAGTCGGAAGTGCGGAGACTTATTATTTAGTCATGTAGTTAGCAAGAATTTCTGTTGCTAGTATATTTTTGTTCTCTTATTTTACGTGTGGGAAGTATAAATTGACTTTGCAGACTTAATACAGCCTGTAGAGAAAAAAAACGGGAGGTGCCACAATCAATAATAACACAGCCACACAAAAGAAAAAAAAAAGTGCTGTGCAAACGACTAAAATATAGTATTACCACGTATTTTGGGCCGCTGAATACGAATCCGATGTCAAAATTCCCCCAGAAAATCACCAGAATTTTCTAACCTCAAAAAACCTGTTAAAATCGTCAATATTGTGAAAAAAGAAAATGCAAATAACTAAAACATTGTATTTCTATGAATTTCGAAGCGCTGAATATGAAATCAATGTCGGAATTCCCCTAAAAGAACTACCAGAATTTTCTAACCTCAAAAAATAGCTTAAAATCTATAACATTGCAAAAATAAGAAAATACCTATGAAAAGTATTGTAAAAAATAAATGTTTAATCTATGGAGATTGATAGATATTACCAGTATTGCAGCAATCCTCAAGTTTTTTTTGTTTTAAATATCTGTGGGATAGCGTAGACCGCGAATATCATTATAAGAAAAAGGTATGGTCGAGTAGATTTTCTCCTTATCCTGGCTCATATAACGTTCTTTCAAGTCCTTTGGTTTATCCAGAAAAAGTACTACTTCCACCACTTCACATCAAACTTGGTCTTATGAAACAGTTTGTGAAAGCTTTAAATAAGGAAGGAGAAACATTCAAATAAATAGAACAGAAATATCCAAAGGTTTCATATGCAAAGTTAAAGGAAGGAATGATGGACCTCAAATACGTACAATGCTCAGAGATGAAATTTTTGTAACAAATATGAATGATACAGAAAAATCAGCTTGGCTTAGTTTTAAAGAAGCTACTAAAAATTTTCTTGGGAATCGAAGAAGTCATAACTACAGAGAAATTGTCGTTAATCTGGTGGAAAACTATCGTAATCTAGGTTGCAATATGATTCTGAAGCTCCACTTCTTAGATTCTCATATTGGTGACTTTTTCAAAAACTTTGCGGATTATAGGGAAGAACAGGGAGAAAGATTCCATCAGGACATTATGGAAATGGAGCGGCGTTATCAAGGAAGATGGGATATAAATATGATGGCAAATTTTTGTTGGACGTTAAAACGAAAAGTAAAAAAAAGAGCGCGAAATCCACTGCATAGCACTTTTGATACTAAAAGAGTTCGTTACCACAAAAAGGAGTAAGATCGTTAATAGTCTATGTAATGAAGGCAAAAATAGTGTAAATATTTCGTACAAAGACGAGATTACCTTTCCCCCCATTTTCGAGGTTGCTGAACCCGATGGAAGTGGTGGGAGAAGTTTTTGACCGCCGCAACCCCCTGAAACGGCCTTTTATGGGTATCCCTTCATGTTTTCATACATAAACGGGTCTGGGTCTAGAATAAGTGGAATCCAGACAGCAGGCCTAGGGGGTTGATTAAACCCAAGGGGTGGAAAATCATTTTTTTTCCAAATGATTCGGTTCAAACACGTATCCCCCGGTGTCGCTGATCACGTGAAAAATATTCATTTTTAGCTCAAAGCCCTCCTCATCCCTCAAACGGGCAGAAACCTTACTCACCAGAAAGCATGCTATCCAGGATTTACAGGTATTTCGGGACATGATCGTTATTTCTGTGCATATCCCTTCATTTTTTACGCAAGAGAAGGTGGTAGCTAGCTCGGGGGTTGTTTCAACCCTTCGAAGGGGTGTAAAATTCGTTAATTATATTTTTATCGAGATCAGCGCCTGCGAAAACGGAGAAAGGCGTATTGGCGATCCAAAGTGTGATTAATAAATTTTACACCTCTTGGAAGGGTTGAAGCGACCCTCGGGGGTCGTGAAAAATGAAGGGATATATACACAGGAATAACGATCATGTGTCGAAAAACCTGTAAATCCTGGATAGCATGCTTTCTGGTGAGTAAGGGGTGGTTTCTGCCCGTTTGAAGGATGAGGAGGGGTTGGAGCTAAAAATGAATATTTTTCCCGTGACCCCGAAAACGAGGGATACGCGTTTGAACCGAATCATTTGAAAAAAAAGCTTTTCCACTCCTCGAGAGGGTTTAATCAACCCCCTAGGCCCGCTGTCTGGATTCCACTTACTCTATAACCCCCTTCCATGTTATTTCAAGTATACCCCATCGATAAATCGCTCCCCGGACCAGTTTATATATGAAAACATAAAGGGATCCCCATAAAAGGGGTGGTTTTTGGCCGTTTCAGGTGGTTGCGGCAGTAAAAAACTTCTCCCACCACTTCCATCGTGTTCAGCATCCTCGAAAACAGAGGGAGAAGGTAATCTCGTCTTTGCACGAAATATTTACAAAAAACTCGCCAAATAATGCTTCATTACATAGACTATAACCCTTTGACACCCAACTCTCTCAACGCTTTTAAAAACTTTAAAAGGTATCTTGAATTACTGCTTTAAGTGTTAAGATAAGGTCGTTTGCATAGGACTTCTTTCATTTGACAATATTGTAGATTTAAAGCTATTATTTTGAGGTTAGAAAATTCTGGTGATTTTCTGGGGGAAATCTGACCTCAAGTTCATATTCAGCGTCTCAAATTAGATGGGCATATAATATTTTAGACGTTTTCATAGGTATTTATTTTCTTTTCTTTTACAATATTACAGATTTTAAGCTATTGTTTTAAGGTTAGAAAATTGTGGTAATTTTTTAGGGGAATTACGACATGATTTCATATTCAGCGCTTCGAAATTCATAGGAATACAATATCTTAGTAATTTGCATACATGTTTCTTTTCTTTTTTTCACTATATTGACGATTTTAAGCGGTTTTTTAAGGTTAGAAAGTTTTGGTGATTTGTTGGGGAAATTTTGTCATCGGATTCGTATTCAGCGGCCCAAAATACATGGGAATACTATATTTTGATCGTCTGCACAGCACTTTTTTTTCTTTTGTGTGGCTGTGTAATTAATATTCTCCACAAAAATATTATTGCTGTTACACCCGTCTTGTTGGAAAAATAACGGTCAAAATAGATTTTTCTCGATTATCTCCTTTCCTGTAAGTTCTACTTTAAAATTAGGTATTACCAATATTGTAAGTAATTAAAAATGCTACATTATTTATTTAAACAATTTTCCTATATTAATACGTTACGATGTACAGTCACCAAAAAGGCGAAAATTTGTACTTTACTGCAGATTTTTGCAATTCTTTGTCCTTATCTATGCAGTTAACACTATTAAACAGAATGTAGGATTTAAAGCCATTTTTTTCACAACACTTCAACGGTACGACATGTAATACTGGGGAAACTCTACAACTATGGCTAGTACCTTCAGAATGCAGAAAAGAGCAATTCGAATACTTTTTAATCCAAAAACATGTGACTCATGTAGACAAATATTTTTTAGATAAAAAATATTCACTGCAACAGACTTGTACATTTTCAAACTGGCTATAATAATATATAGCGAAAATCAAGCTAGAATTAGAGATGCCGCAAGACCAAGACAAGACTTGCTTAGTCTTGTCTTGTCTTGGTCTTGCGTGAAATTAGAGATGCCGCAAGACCAAGACAAGATAAGACTAAGCAAATCTTGTCTTGGTTTTGCGGCATCTCTAGCTAGAATAGACCACTGAACGTATATAGCTATAATACTAGGTACAACTATATTAATACTGATACCGAATTATAGATATACTTCAATTAGAAATGGGATCCTATATACAAATAAAGGTATATTTTTTGTGGTATCGATATTTTTTATTTCGAAAAAGCTTCAGAAACTGATTGATTATAAAAATCGTGTTTTCTAACATTTACACACCGTCATATCTTCAAATCTAATTGAGCTATCGATCCGATTTTTTTTTAACTCAAGTACACAAACAAGCGCTTCCAATGGTTTTTTGTTTCTATCGATTATTGTTTATTATTTTCTTTAAACAACAATGAACTTATTACTCGACCGATTGCTTCGTAGAATGTACTCATATTTTGACTAAGCGACAAACTTTTTTATTCTTGCAAATTTTCATATACATGCAGCGAAGCGATTGAAGCTAAGATACAGGAGAAGTTTTTGAAAAAAAAATTTTTTGGTGTTGGTTTTTATTTATGAATATTTTTGTGATGCAGTAGCATACACTCGGCAGGCGGACGGCGTAAATTATTCGATTGACCTTTGAAATAACCTTCTTCAGTCATGTTTAAAACAATTTAAACCATTTTAAATATGGTACACTTAAATACACACTACAATTTAATATCACAGAATACAACTAAATAATTTTAGGAAATAACCGCAAACTGCACGAATTGTATGTTCGAATTATTGCACTCGCAGAGATATACTGTTAGATGACGTCACGTCCAATATGAGTGTATTCTCAGATTTGATAATTGCTAATGTTTAGTAACACTATATTAATATATATAAATTAATTTGAAATATACGACACAAACTTAAGTTAAATCTGTATTCTTTTACAACTTTTTACTTATATTATTTAATTCCAGCAAATCCTTAAGAAAGTCCAAGGTTTGCAAACAAAAACGAACATCAGAAGAGATCTAACTACATTTCACCTTGTTGCCAATTAATATTATTGACCTTATTAATAAAACCACTGAAGTGGCCGAAAAACTACATTGCTCAATAGGCAAATACAGAAATAATGAAATGGATAACTTTAATAGAGAGTGACATACCTCCAATAATATAAAGTGAAAAAATAATTATTATTCCTGTACTTATCCAAGACCTGTTATCGACCGGCACGACAGATGCTTCTGGGAAAGTGAATCACAATTTTCTAAAACGTATAGCTGCAAAACCTCTTATAGACCGGGAGTTATCGAACACATAACCAGAACCATAGGTATAAAAGATTTGACATGATTTGCGAAAATCGTTTACCCTATTAAAAAATACACAAGAAATGTAAAAAAAAGCAATAAGAAAAACCTAAGGGAGTCTTTCTAGAAGTATATTGTGTATATTTTACGAAAAGAAGAGTAATATTAATATTAAATTAATTTAGTCGATGCAACACAGAATCCTAAAGCATTGTTTACCTTATTAAAAAAGACACAGTGTGGAAAAAAACAATAACAAATTCTAAGGGTCTCTATCTACAGGGTAGACCATTAATAATAGGCCATAATTCAAGGGTAGATTCTTTGGACCAAAATATGAGGATATAACCAAACATGCTTTAGTAAATTGTTGCTGTGGAGAAAGATACATGGTGTCAAAATTGAATTGTTTTTTCTATTTTTTGCAATATCTCAACTACCTCTTGACCGATCTTCTCCCAATTTGGTAAGGAAACATTTTTTTAGTCAAGAAGGGGCTTCATGAGCTATACCTGATGATGAATAGTTTTTCTCTTTTTTTTTTACGAAACATAGTGACACTTTTGACTAGAAAATCTCATATAGGAGTCATTTTTACGTAAAAAAAAAAGGTACACTTGATAGAACTTGATAATTCCAACCGTTTTTGAGAAAGCTGAAACACATCTGAATCCAGCAACAATAAAGGCCATAGAATGTTGAATTTGGTTCTAGGAAGCCTAAAACCCCTACGTCAAAAATTTTTTTGTATTTAAATTAAAAAATAACGGCCATTTGGAAATTTGACAGCCTAGCTGAGTTCTCCATTGACATCTTTTGTCCAATTTGACATCTTGTTCGAATTTAGTGACACCAAAAACCTGAGTGCAACAAGTTTTGTGAAAAAATTTTGGAATATAAGTCAAATGTCAATTTGGCAACTATCAATTGACACTTTTTTGTCTAATTTGACAGCTGATTCTGCTTTACTTTATTTTCTAACTTTTAGTTATTCAAAAAAACTTCGAAGCAACTATTTTTGTCTGAAAATTGCAAAGTATAGGTCATATGTCATTTGATAGCTGTCAAGCTGTCAATAAATGTCTTATGTCAAATTAGGCATTAAATTTTGACCTATAATCCACTGCATTTAGTGAAAAATGAGCCGCATCTTCAGACCAATTCATACAAAAGCAAATGTTGGTTTTCCAGGCAGGTTCTGGTGTCCTTAACAAGGTTTCAAAAGTCCCCGAAGTGGGAGTGTAAGGATAAAATTTGGCAACGCTGTAAAGGGCTAAAATCGTGCTCGGAAACGAATTTTTCGAGATATCTCGGTTTTCATTGCCTCTACGACAAAAATACATCAAGCCAAAAAGAAAGCTATGGAAATTCTCTATAAAAAAGATAGAGTCTTTTTTTCGTGTACGCAATAGTTTTCTTGAAAAATTTCAGTCATACCTAAAATCAAAAAATTTATTTGTGACAGTTTTTATTGCACGGAGGGTTAAAACATAAAAAAAATTCCGAAACGACTTTCTCTCGGTTAAACGTTCAGATAAATATTTCTGTGGAACATCTACTGTAAGCGCGGATCTAGAAATTTCAATAATTTTTTTCTCGTCTGTGGCGCATGGGACCCATACGAAATATGGGAAATAACATCTCGAGTACTTCTCTAACGACCCCTAAAAAATTTTGAAAAAGCAGTTTGCGAAAAATTTTTTCAAAATTCTATTACCCCCCGTCCAGGGACTCCTGTTTAAAATTATTTTTTTTGTCATATGCATTTTACTTTTCATAAAAATACAGCAACACGTTTTGAAGTTTATGAAAATATTTTTATTACTAACTGAGATACAACAAATTTAAATTTTGTGATTTCATGTCACGATGCTCATAGAATTGGAACTGCTGCAATGGAGAAAAAAATTAGCAACAACTGATGTGATATTAAATTTTCACGTGCAGATAGAGTGCTTCCACTATTAACTGTCAAAGGATTACTGTCGTAAAGAGAACAAATGAAGAGCTTCGCACCTACGGAGTATGAATTAGCTCCGTATCAGGTGTCACTCTTTGACGAAGTTGGTATGCGCAAGACGAACAAGTCAGCTTTCTATGACAATTCCCAGCCATCTGAATCTGAGCCAGATCTCCAAAACGCCACTTATATCGTTAATGGGGGATTTCTCTTGCACCGAGTTATGTGGCATCAACATGAAACCTACGGTGCTATTTGCCTAGCATAAATATGTTATTTATGTGCAAAATCATTTTGGCTCGAACTCCATTATCGTTTTTGATGGTTATGAAAATATTAGCAACAGTGTGAAGGCTATGGAGCAGCTTCGCCGGTCCTCAAAAGTTTCATCTGTTGACATTTACTTTGATGAGCAGATGGTTGCAACTGTAAGCCAAGAGAAGCTCCTTTCCAATAATAAAAATAAGCCAAATTGATTTCGATGTTGACAGAAAAGTTTGAGGCAAATAATTATATTGTTAGACATGCTGAAGATGATGCTGGGGCATTTTGATAGTCGAAACAGCGCTTGAGTAATCATGTAAAAATGCTACGGTTGTGGTTGGGGAAGATCTGGATCTTCTTATAATTTTAACTGCTCGTACACTTATTAATAAAGAAATTTTTCTCCTCAAACCATGCAGAGGGAAGGTCCAACGAAAAATTCATTCTTCACGAAGCTTTGATCACCATAAAGATATTCGAGATCACATATTGTTTCTGCACGCATTCTCTGGGTGTGACACTACATCTGCTCTGTTTAATAAAGGCAAGACTGCAGCTTTGAAAGTGATGAAAAAAATGGCAGGACTTGAAACTTGTAGCTGAAGTTTTCAGCAAGACTGGTACTTCTCCTGACATAGTTACTTCGAATGGGATAAAATTTTTCCTCGCAATCTATAACGCTCCAGTTAAAGAAGTTTCCATCGATAACTATCGGTATTCTTGCTTTATTAAAGCTGTGAGCAAAAGCAAACCAGTGAAATTGAATTCATTACCACCCACTCATGACGCAGCTCAACAGCATCTATTTCGTGTTTATTTTCAAGTACAGAAATGGTTGGGTAATGTATTGAATCCTAAAGAGTGGGGATGGATGTTGAAAGATACCATATTGTGGCCAAAAACAACATCCCAACTTCCTGCGCCTGATTGCCTTCTGAAGATGATTTTCTGCAACTGTACGAAAGGTTGAGGACCATTGTGTGGCTGTCGGAGGTTGGGACTTAATTGCTCACCAGTTGCGGAAACTGCCATGGAAAATCTTGCTTGAATGCTGAACCGATAGAAAACTCGTCAGAAATAGAAGCCGTCACTGAAGCAGAGACTGAAAGTTCTCAGATTGACCCTGATTTCCTCGAACGAATCGATGAATTTATAGAAGGAGAAAACGGACAAGAAGGAAATTATTGATTTGACAACATTTTATTAAGTATGACAGTTGTGGATTAGGCCTACTGGGGAAACCACATAAAAAAACGCTCCTAGTACTCAACCTCAAGGGTGGTGTGGAATAGAGTACTTAAATTATCCATAATATCCCATAAGTTAAAATTCAATGCAAGATTTTCAAGAAAACTATTGCGTATACAAAAAAAAAGACCCTCTATCTTTTTTATAGAGAATTTCCATAGCTTTATTTTTGGCCTAATGTATTTTTGTCGTAGAGGCAATGAAAACCGAGATATCTCGAAAAATTCGTTTCCAACCACGATTTTACAGCGTTGCCAAATTTTATCCTTACACACTCCCACTTCAGGTACTTTTGAGACCTTATTAAGGACACCCGAACCTACCTGGAAAACAAACATTTGCTTTTGTATGAATTGGTCTAAAGAAAAATCCTAAATGCAGTGGATTACTAGTGGCATCACCAATACTCGAGTTATGATTATTCAGTATGTTATATCAAAAATTATTTAAAACCATTTTTTTGGCTTTTAACTTAATATAATAAAAAATGAATTTTTTTCAAAATTCTGGTTCCGAGGATTTGTTAGAACTTCGGTAAGCTTAAATTAAAAAAAAAATTGTTCATTTCCGACAAAAATTGCGCTCTCTAGCCATTTTTGAACAAAAAAAAATAATAATTTGGGACCACTGTGCGCCGTGGTAATTGGAGGGCTGGAGGATAGCGAGGCGTGCATCACGAAAAACCTGTGTAGCTAAGGTTCCGGTTGTGTGTTCGCTAACGCTCGGTCTATTACGGAGAATGTTTCAATTTACCATGCTTCTATTTGATGAAGCATGCGATAAACGTGTGAACGAATGCATAATAATGCTATATTGTTTTTAATATCAATAATTTGTTTAGGCGCAGTAATAAATTTTTGCGACATGTCTCCGAATGAAGTGAAAAAGTCCGAGTTAATTTGATTCCATAATATTTTCATTAGTATTCATAGGAAATCTGGCGTAAGAAACTCGAATGCGTTATGCAAATGACTGCACTCGACTTAAAGAACGTATTGCGTATTCCAAACAGGTTTTTCTAATTTGAAAATTGCTTATAATTAGAGTATAGATATGCTGCTTTTATGATATAATTATTTTAATTTTTACTTTTGCTCTTATTGACTTGATAGATAAGGATGTGTGGCATTACGGCCTTATTTGCTGAAGTAGAACATATTTGCTTTGTAGCAGCACTAATCGTAATTACTATAATTTAGATTAGTTCAATACAAAGTAGGAAAAACAGTAAGAATGCATTTTATACGCAGGTATTATATTGTTATTTATCGCACTGGGATTTTCATATCACACATTAAACGCATTCGTACCTCGATCTGAAGCAGATTTGAATATACAGGGTGAAGAAAAAATAATCAATGACAAAATGTGACAGAGGATAATAAATATTTGGAATATAGTTAACGAAATTGTCAAAAAAGAAACCTACTACATTTTTAATTTTTAGTAAAAAATATATAGGGTGGACAATCTTAAAAAAATAATTAATGAAATGTGAAGAAGAATAATAATAAATATTTGACATCAAGAATAAAACTTGCTGTTCTTTTAGTGACAAATATATAAAGTGATCACTCTAAAAAATAATTAATTAAAGAACCATGGTGAAAAATAATATTTGGGATGTAGTTGACATCGAGGAGGAAACAAATATACAGGGTGATGATTCTAAAAAAATAATAAAATAAGTAACGACGCACAGTGGCACGAATCGTGATTTTTTCGTTCAAAATTATCTAGAGCACTTGTTTCACAACCGATTGAGATAAATTTCTTTTTTTAAATACATGTTATTTAATTTCTAAAAAGCGTAAGAGAGCTGATTTTTTAATTATGCTGACCAAAATTATTGAGCTTAGCCAAAATATCCATTTTTCATTTAAATCTTAATAAAACTTACAAATAAAAACCTTTTTCTTATCCAATTTACATAATCTTGTTATTCGGGGGTTTTTGAGGTCGCTGATTACGAATCTGATATGAAAATTGTCATAAACCAACCTGCAAGATAGCGGAGTCAATGGCGGCTATAAAATGCTAAAAAATTATGAAACATGAAATATTTTTGTTAAAGTTTATGCCGAGAAGTTTTGAATACTTCTGATAAGTACTTTTCAGTTAAAATAGACTAAGTTTTAAGTTCCAGGAAAAAAATCAAGATGGTGGATCCAATATGGCGGCAATAAGGTGATAAAACTAACTTAAAAATAAATTAAATGCATTAAACCAAATAGGCTATTCCTAAGAATTATTAAAAACTTTAAAAAGGCAGAAATTTTCAAATATATCCAATATGGCTGCCATACATTAATTATCAATCATAAATTTGCGATTCAGTTCTCCATTAATTTTGAACATAACCTTAAGTAGGTCATATTAATATTTCTTTTTTTTTTATCTGCTGTAATAAATAATAAATACCTAACACCAGGAACTTTAAACCTAACTTGCAAACATTTTTGGTCATTATTTAAATCTTAAATTCCTCTGTTTTTAATTTGTGTCGTTTAAATAATATTAATACTCCAATTGAGTCGATAATTTTTTTAATTGTTGATTATCTTAAATACATTTAAATAATATTATTAGCAGATAAAAAAAAGAAATATTAATATGACCCACTTAAGGTTATGTTCAAAATTAATGGAGGACTGAATCGCATATTTATGATTGATAATTAATGTATGGCAGCCATATTGGATATATTTGAAAATTTCACAAAATTTGTTCTTTTTAAATTTTTTAATAATTCTTAGGAATAGCCCATTTAGTTTAATGGGTTTAATTTATATTTAAGTTAGTTTTATCATCTTATTGGATCCGCCATCTTGAATTTCTTCCTGGAACTTAAAATTTAGTCCATTTTAACTTAAAAGTACTTATCATATACAGTGTGTCCCAGGATAGATGTAACAAGAGGTGTAATGGACCAAAAATTTTGGAATGGTATTTGGGGATTGAGTCCTGCTTGTTGTAAAACTAAAGTATAGCAAAAATTACTTGATTTGGTGTTCTACAGGGTGTTTTATAAGCAAAGTTGTAAAAATCACCACTAATAAAGTACCTTTATTTTTCAATATATGAAAAAATTCCACTAAGAAAAGTTATTTAGAATGCAATTTTATACCACTATACTAAATTTCAGGAATATAAAATTATGTTTTTGAAACTTCCCATTGTCACTATTTTCAGGAAAAAAAACCTCATCATATTTTTGTAAACAAAATATACAGTGGTCATCCAACAGAAAAAATAATTCATAATAAAGGATGCCAAACAAGGTGGGCAGATTTGTGTAAATATCTTTACAATTTTTTTAAAATAAATTGAAACCTTCGTCCAATATGTTTTAATTCATTTTTGAAGATATAAAAATTTTCTTCCATTGCTATGTATCTGAAATGTGAATCGTGTTGCTTCATTACACTACAAGAACAAAGAGATAAACATAAATGTATTCTTTAATTATATGAGTGTTTAGTGCAGTCTCAGAGAGGAGCGGAATCAATCTCTTACACAAATCCCACCAGGATAGAGGTTGGAAAACTAAGCCTTCGCGTATCTACGATTAGAAAACCATTACTACAAAAACTGAATTTTCTTTTACTCGATGGGGTAACATTATGAGGAAAACCGTTCCCAAAACGCCATGCTGCATATGGCGCTGAGGTCAACCATAAAAGCGTAATATCTATCTAAGTAATAACTAGTTTGGTCTATTACACCAAACAGTGATTTACTCTAAATCTAAGTTAAAATTTCTTTGCCTGTCACTATCACCACCACTCACAATTTTTATGACTGTCTGAAGGAATGTGTATCTTAATGTTTGACGCTGAACAGAAGCACTTTTTTAATGCTCGTGCAATAGAGTTCAGCCAAATCATTTATAAAAATAATAAATAATACTGGTCTGAGTGTACTACCCTGCGGTACCCCAACGGTGATATCCTTCAAATTCGATTTATATACCACATTGTTGTTGCGCAATGAAATTCTATGATTCACGGACAACAGTTTAAAGTTCCGGTTCCAATGTATAAAAATCATAGTATGTGTTCATTACTACTATTATAATTGGCGTCGCTCTTTTTTAAAAGGACGTATTTCACAATAAATCACTAGATTTATTGATAATGTATATTTCTTTAACTGTGTTTACTGTAAACACTACTATAAAAAATATGAATAAATTTAAATGCTATTTGCAAATAAAGCAAAACAATTATTCTGTGCAAAAACATTATAAATAATCACAAAAAAAAGTAATGAATGGGATAACTTTCAGCTCGTGCATAAAACATGTACAATAACTGTAAATAAATAAATTACATACAATGTAACGTAACTACAAAATTGTTTTATGTTCGCCAACTATAAATAAAAAATGATTGATATTACTGTGCCATTCGAAAAGGCATAACAAATGTTCTACTTTAAAAAATGGACAATAAAATAAATTTCATACAACATAAATACTTCTCTTTACTGGTACACGGGCGAGGGATTTACGCGTGATAAATAATGTCCTTTAATACCGCTTGATAATTTAAAGGAATTTGAGCCGTGTGGATACGTATCAGTGACCTTACCAAGGAGAAAAATACAAGGAGTCCCAAATCTAAAAACCGTGCAATTCATTTCATTGCATATTCATGACTGTATGGTTGATAGTCGAGGAAGCTTGGCTTTCGGGATTCCGGGTTCGATTCCCGATTGTGGCACTGATATCTAAGACAAATAAATTAATCCTAGTATATTCGAATACTGGGTGCGTGTGTGTCCGTTGTCTAGAAATATATAGGAGGGATAAATGGGATTGTATTACCTATAGTGCTATTACTTTCCTGAAATCGTTTTTTTGTGTATATGTCGCTACTAAAATGCTTGGTGTTCTGACGTAACGCGGTACAACTATATCACTTTATCAGACTTGGGATTGACACTATTGACAGCAAAGCTGGAGAGGATAGAAGTGACTTTTTGGTTTCAAATCACAGTACAAAAATAGCGAAATAAATCGAAAAGACATTGATTATTCGACCGAAAGCAAAAAACGCGGCACTTTGATCGCACAAGTACAAGCGACAAAAATGAAGAAAATATATATTTTTTAAATTAAATGATTAATAACTTTCTTATTTACCATTGATTTTCTTCAAAAACAATAGGGTTTTTCCTCTAGCTAACACTAACTTACTTTCCAAATTTCAATACAATCGGACTCTTCTTGCTTAAGTTATCGTGTTTACAAGCAACGTGACGGACGGACAGACAGTCAGACGGACATTTTGAAAGTTATTCAGAATCCGTTCACTAATAGAATGACATGAAATTTGTATTACTATGAGCGATATTCCGGTTTTAGAAATGTGCCGATCAAATGGCATACTCTTCGTTTTTGCGAAGAGTATAATAATGTCATTTTCATTTGGTATGTTAAATTACATGCCTAAATAAGCATATATACGAAAATCCTGCTACATGTAATATTTCTCTGATACTCTTCCTGTAATTCTTGGATTAAAACCGTTATGGGAGACCCCGTATAAATTACTGAGTTGCTTTTACTCACTTATTAAATCTCTTTTTTCAACATATTCAATATTGCTGTTGCTTTCAAATTCAAATTGTATGCAATAAAAAGTGATAATTACCACAACTGTGACCTGTTACAGTGGTGGTATTTTCGGTCCAACCCAGTATACATTTAAAAAGGTCGAAGTACCCTGGTAATGACCCACTGGAACGCAATAATTTCAAAGTGCATAACATTGCGCGGACCCAAAACAGTTATTAAAGTCAAAATGCTTCGCTAATGTTGACTTTGTGTTACGGCCTTTTTGCAACAGCCATTGTTTTTATGTATGGGGCACTGTACAACCAGCAATCACGTCTGCCTTGCATTAAATTTCATGTTAAATACTGGTATTTTCAGCCGACAATGTGTCTGTCAACTTTTAATTTTCGAAATTTTACTCTGCCTAATTACATAGCTGCGTGAAACGTGGCTCATGATTTTAATTTGAAAAAGTAATTCGGATTTTATGACGTTTTAAATTTATATGGCACCGCGAACTTTGAAACATTCTGAATATTCAACACTAAGAGTGGCTTACACAGAAAAATCTCCACGGCCATAGGCTAGGGTGCTGCAACTAAGCTCCTGGTAAAAAAGTCAGGCTAACTTTTTAGGTACAAGGGAGGTGGTGCAGGACTTCAGTGGGATAGGTCACAGTGAACGCATGTGCGTCTGAAACGCTCCTACTTAAAACGCGAAATTACCGGATAAAACTGCGTTAAATTTGATAAGGCTCAGGTGAATTGTAGCTCAAAAAATTCCGCGTAAATCGATGTGTTACAACAAAAGAACAAAGTTGAAATAGAATTAATATTTGAAAATAACTAATACAGAGTTATTTAGTGACAATCAGTTTGGCGCATAAAGAAACGAGTATATAAACAAACGACCCGACCCAGGCAATAAATAACGAATAAGCTAAATACCTTTTCATTTCTATGTAAAACCATTGAAGTGTTTAGGTCCAAACACTTGAAAAGTCGACATCTGTCGACAAATTTATGACAGCAATGAATTATTGCAGTGTGGCCATAATACCACTGTGTAAATCTCCAATTATGAAAATATTCAAATGAATTTAATTTAAATTATACCCGAAATAATGGTCATGGTCATATAAATTTCTTATGTTAACCCTCAAATAACACAGGTCTACAAAAAAAAAATCTCCAAGGACTAAACCTATCATGCCTTAAGTATTTTTGTGTGATGAATCCGAATTTTCAATTTAAAAAATTTTCTACCGCGTAGATTTCGAGTAAACCCCGGTTTTTATTGTCAAAAAGTCGTAGAGGCAAAAGTCTAAAAACACAAAAAAGGAAGCTTAAACGGTCCCTCATGACACAAGGCAGTAACGCATCTCACAAATACCTACACCTCCCATCCCACATTCTTTTACCATGCGCCATGTGGCTCTCACTGCTGGTAACAAGCATGACCCCAATCCAACTCAGCGTGGACGTAGTAGGCCCAGCTGTATAACCCTGGGAGTGGCCAATGCCTACCGCACGCTGGTAAATCAATAATATCAATCAAAAAATGAGTCAAGACTAATATTTAATTCTGGCTACGGCTATGAGCATCTCGCATACTAAGACTAAACTATTGGAAGTGGTGGCGGCAAGAACGAGAGGCACCCAATATGGACATCGATGGCTATACCCTGGAAACAGTTAACGTATCCATATTTTCAGGATTTTTAGTCAATAGCGCAAACACCATAACTGACTAAAATCAAACGAAGAGTTCTCTTGGTCAATAGATGCTACTATAGTCTAATAAAACGCGTCATCATCAAGTTTGTCAAGAAAGATCAAATGTGCTCTGTACAAGACACTAATTAGACCCGTACTAGCTTATGCCTCTGGAACCTTGGCACTCACACAAAACTATAAGGCTATCTGAGGGTGCTTCGAAAGGAAGATTTTGAGGAAAATATTTGGTGCTGTAAACGATAACGGCTTGTGGCGCAGGCGTTACAACTTCAGACTATATCAGCTCTTCCAGAACCCGGATGTCGTAAAACACAAGTGGATGGACCACGTACAACGTTTAGATTCAAATAGCACCCTATCGCCGATATTCACCAGGAGATGCAAGGTGGGTAAGCGAGCAGTAGGAAGACCAAGGCTAAGATTACATGGACGATGTACAACGAAACCTTAAGAAGGTTGGAATAAGAAGATGCAAAATGCTGGCGAAGGATCGGAATGAATGGAGGGAGTATTAGAGGAGGCTCATGTCCACCACGGGCTGTACTTGCCGATGATGATGATGACATGCGCGGCCTGAAACCGTTCAGGTAGGCACAAAGCTGAAAGGAGGGTGAAGGGTTCGTTCTATATTCCTTTTCTCTTCACTCTCATACATTTTGATTAGAATACTGTGGTTACCATTAAGCAAGATAACTGGAAAACAAATCCAAATTAATTCGTTTGCTATGTGCTAAACTCAACAGTACATGGTCAACAGTATTCAATTTCGGTAAAGTTCTGGCGATGTGTTCATTGTTAGAACGGCAATAGAAAAATCTGTTTTAAGTGACAACGATACAGTTGTTGGTCAGGATGTTGACCTTCTGGTTTTGCTAATCGTACCAGCTTCATTAGGACGAGAAATATTCTAACAACATTCAAAAAGGAATAATTAAATCCTTTTAATTATGTCAACACCGTCAATATCTACATGATATTGCTGAGGTGTTCAATAATCATGACTCTACGCGCGAAGCTATTGCAGAAACAGGAAATCGTTTTTTTTTCAACATGTATTGAACACCCTCCACAAAAATCTCTATTTAAATATAATTCCGTCACAAAGTATGTGGACAAAATCAACTTAATGTGTCCTAGCGCCCACCAAAAGAAGGAGTCAAACAGCGTTCGTTTCATCCACACCACAAGGTACAATGATGACTGAGAAACAAATTAACTTTCGAACTTTAGGGCTAGAAGTGGAAGACCATCGCAACTTAGGACGCTGTTGCATCTGAGGTAGTTCTAAACCTCATTTTTTGCAAGTACTACTGGCTGTGGAGCTAAGAGTTGATATGAATTGCACATCAGTTTTCAACAACTGCCATGGAGACTGTTTAAATAGCATCATTCCAACTGCTAATGAGGAAGATGCTGAGGATAAAGATGAGAACTTATTACTGGTTCCAACCGATTGCACCACCATCTGCTGCACGTCCTGTATCTACTGCACCTCAGTCAGTACCTACTTAAGAGATTATTAACGTAATTATTATAAGGTACAAATAATTGCTATCAAGTACCTTGATCCACATTCCATTTAGTTCTTATTTGTTATATAAACGTTTGTCTGTAAACAAGTGCTAATTAAATTGAAATATGTTTGTTGTTACAGATAGATACTCCAAATATAGGAACGTAATATATGCTGTTTAATAATAATTGATTAATAATGTTTAATCAACCAATACACCTATTTATTTAAATAAAACTTCTTTAGGGGTGGTTTTTTTTTAACAAAAAATTATATCCTCGGCCGTTTTGCAAAGGTCCATTTCTGAATTTACTCAACAGTTAGATTTGATGATAAACGCACACGGTGAGAAATGGAAGATATTTTTACACCCTATGGTACCGCGCCGGTATTTTTATTTATTCTGGGTAAATATAGGAATGGATATGCGGATAAGACAAGAACAAACAAAGAATAAAGGCAGTATAAACATCTGCACGTGTTAAACATTGTACGGTTGTTTGAGGTGTTTTTTGTTATGAAAACACATCAAACCTGCCTTAGGTGTATATGTTTGTACATAAAAAACGTTGTTAATTGCTAGTGAAAGCGTTTTATTTTTGTTTTCGCTTCCGCGATCTGGCTCTTTTAGGAAACAAAACGGTAGTAGGTATGGCGAGAAGGAAATATCTTATTTGCCTCTCCCATAAACTTGTATATTTACTGTAGACATTATGTATTTAATATTTATACTTGTCTGTCGGAAGGTTTACGGGCGAGTAAAGAAAGTTAGTGAATAACTACAACAACTATAATAGGTTTTTTCAGTTCAGAAAATGGATATTTTTGAATCATCATAATTAGTCGGGAGCCCCCCCCCTCCCCGATCCTTGGGGACAATAATTTTCATAAAGATTAAAGCCTAAGGAACAATTCTAGACATGTCCTAAAAAAAAAAACTGGCTGTACTTTCAAAATGGCGGCCACATGTTAAAAAAACTGGTGCAAATCATGACCATTTAACACAAAAACTAAAAAAGATGGAGAAAAACTTTTGTCACAAAAAACAACGTGCATAAAATTTTCCACAATTTTGTTCCTATGCAATATTTGGATAGGAGTTGCCGTTCTCGAGATAAATGTCTGCAAATTATGTGCTGTCCAATCTGGGATCAAATTTTCAGTATGGCGCACAGTGGGAAAAATATGCCCTTTTTTGGACAAAAATCTGCCGACAGTAGAGATTTCAATCAAATTAAATGAAAAAAAAAAAATGGTAAATACCCTTAATACATTGTACTTTGAGTAGCGCTGCGACAAATTGGCTTTGAGTTAACCTAACCTAAAAATCGCAGATATTACTTCCACATCCAGTGGAAGTATAGAAACAAAAATTTTTAAAAAATTTTCATTCAGATATTCTTAGAATGTCAGGAAACGTCGAGATTTTAAGTTTGAGAAAAAAATGGTGTTTGTAACTTTTTTTTGTGCGAACGATTACTTTGGAACCGTTTAAGATATTGACTTGAAATTTGGTACACGTATGTATTTTAACGAGATCTGGAACTGGATTATATTTTCCATCTAATTCCGTTTAAGAGTTGGGGGGTAAATTGGGATAAATGGGGGTAGATAGGTAAATCAAGCAGGTAAGAGTCCATAAAATTGGTGTTTAGTATATACAAGAGAAGCTAATGTGTCAAAAATATTTTTGGCATTAGTCACCCCCATTGCTACCCATTACTACCCCCAGACCATTATAAAAGGGGGAGGAAAAAATTGTGATTTAGTATGTATACAAGAACCAAAGGCCTCAATTTTTTTTTACTTCATCCACTGATTTGTACTTGGAAATAATTGTTTATGGAACTTTAATAATATAATATTTGAAATCGTCTACCCAAAAACCCATAAATCGGTAGTGGGGTGGGGGTGGATGAAGTGAAAAAAAAATTGAGGCCTTTGGTTCTTGTATACATACTAAATCACAATTTTTTTTCACTCCCTTTTTTATAAAAGGGGATGAAAAAAAAAATCGTGATTCAGTATTGTGTTTACCAAACGAGTATTTGGCGATTAGCCGACGAAGGTTTAGTTCAATACAGAGTATAGTTCCACGAACTTTCCTTAAAATTGATGCATTATTACGTTATATTTCTTAAATTGCCATTTTGGTGATTTTCATTTTTTTACAAATTAACAAATTATCAGAAAATGTCTTCATAGCAGTCTTATTCAAAATTTTATTGCGAACAATTTGGTATTTTTATTTTTACGACACGATTACTAGAACCGGAGATAATAAGGAAAATAGCAGGAAATTTTAGTGTTGAATAAATTATATAAATTTTAGAAGAAGCAATCTTGTTATTATACCTAGAACAAAATATTCCTTATTCACCTGTTTTCATACTTAATATGACTCCATTAGTTGTGATATAAATGTAACTAAAATATCTACTAAAAAAATATAGTAAGTACCGTACTTAATCGAGCTCAAAAGTAAAAGTTTTATAAAAACCGTTTTAAAAACTATACCTATTAAAGTATAAATTCTTCGAAATTTCTACAATTACGCACATATTCCAATATTTAAAATGGACAGTTTTTACATTAATTCAATTCCCATGGACGTAAGCAAAAATGGTTAAATACTCATAAAAATGGTTCGAATGTGGCAAAAAATCAAGTAGTTGCAAGCGGTCACATAATTCCTCTAGAATTGCATTGTTTTAAGACATCGCCATCTTAGATCCTAACAAGGGAGTGCAGTCGCACATTCCACCATGATAACCAGTGGCGCCACCCTTTGGGGATTGATGGTCTATTTGTAGTTAAATGTAGCCACAAAAATATTTAAATTTTATACTTCTAATTTTTTCAGCAGGAATTTTAGTGTCTATACCTACATTAGTTTAAGGAAAAAAATAGGAATTATTTCTTTTAACATTAGATGTGGAGTAGAACCAACGTAATGAGGAACATTTGAAGTATTTAATATTTCAGATTTACTTGATCATACTTAATTTTTCATTAAAAAAAAATGCTAGATTACGCATTAGAATCCAAAATCGGAGTTTCTATAATTCATTAACGTTTTCTTAAAGTCACAATATGATCAGAACGTTAATTTACAGAATGACAGAAAAAGCAAAGTTATTTAAAAAAATAGTATATGTGAAAAACTAACGAAGAAATGATCGGGAAAGTTGTGTACTGTATTACTGTACACTAATTTAATAAAAAGTGCCAAATTTATTAAAATCTAGTTAGCCCTGTCAATGAACATTCAATAAGTGGGTCTAGAGGGAAATGCCGAGATCACAATTTTTGACTGTGTTTGGACTATTTAGGAGGTGAACATACCAAAAGTCCCCAAACATAGGAGGTGCGGGGGGGTGCAGGGGACGCGAAGAAGGTCCCGGTTTCTGGTTTTTCGCTCATATCTCTAAAACGGTTAGCCATAAACAAATATGGCTATATGCAAAATTAAAGCTGACTAAATATTCTACAATAATGTTTCTATTAATTTTTGTCGTATCTGTTATGGTTCAGTAATGGATTGTACACCTTTTAACTGTATTCCAACTTTATTATAAATTTTATAAATTAATTATAAATTGAAAAAAAAAATTTAATAATCATCGTGGAAAAAAATTGGTTGCACAGATATCCGTTTCATAGCAGACTGAACTCAAATATCGAATAAAAAATGTCTTTTTGTCTGTAAGTGTGTGTGTGCGCGTGTATATGTATGTATGTGTGTATACCGTTTCTTGTAAACACGATAACTTCTGTTAGACTTAAAATATTTAATTACAATTTGGAACATATGTAAAACAGCATATGTACAATAATTTCTATTGAAATTGGGCAATATCTGTAATACATGGTCATAAACTACAAACTCGCACTCTTACGTAAAATAGGTTTTATTTTAATTTCAGAGCAAAATGCGTTTATTTGATTAAGCATACAAAAATATGAAGATGTATAAGATTTATAAACCGCAATATACCGGGTCTATGCTAGATTCAAACCAACTTTATTTAAATTAGATGATATATCAATGTTATCCTGAAACTTTGAACGCGGTGTTTTCAGTAAGATTATTATGTTGTGAGAGTTTGTAGGCTTCTGGTTATCATCATGTATTACAGATATGGCCCAAATACGATAGGGATTATTGTACTATGCTGTTTTACATATGTTCCAAATTGTAATTAACAAAAGTTATCGTGTTGACAAAAAACGGTATACACACATACATACATATACACGCACACATACACTTACAGACACAAAGATATTTTTTATTCGATATTTGAGTTCAATTTGCTATGAAACGGATATCTGAACAGAAAAATTTTTTCTACAATGATTATTAAAAATTTTTTCAATTTATAATAAAGATAAAATACAGTTAAAAGATATACAATCCATTACTGAATCATAACAGATACGAAAAAAATTAATAGAAACATTATTGTAGAAAATTTAGTCAGCTTTAATTTTGCATATAGCCACTTTTTGATTATGGCTAACCGTTTTCGAGTTATGAGCGAAAAATCAAAAACCGGGACCTTCTTCGTGCCCCCTGCACCCCCGCACCTCCTGTGTTCGGAGACTTTTGGTATGTTTATCGTTTAAATAGTCCAAAAATTGTGATCTCGGCATTTCCCTCTAAAAACCATTCATTGACAGAACTAAGTGTAAAAGAAAGCTGTATTCTCTTAAGATCATTATTTTCAATTCGGACCTCCACAAAAACAATCAATGTTTCCTAAATAGCTTACTTCACATAAAAATATTATATTTTGGTCATTAAATAGGCTGATGTCAATTTTCGGACAACTGTAAATTTTGCAGATATACAGTCCACCAAATTTTGGCAAATTATCTCGAAAGTTTCTCAACAAAGCAAACGACAAACCTCAAAATATCCACCTTTTATCGATTTTCTTGACAGATCAACATTATCTATCCTTAAAAAAAACAATAGTCCCATGTTTCCAAACATGTTTCTCTTAGTTTTCAATGTCGACGTTCTTTCGCGATCAGAATACTTACTTTTTAGTTGATAATATGAAGGACATCATCGCATTTTTATAGATATTTTAGGTTTTCTTACATTTCACTATCGACAAACTGGACCTCTTACCTGAAACAACAAGAAAACATCATCAGAACACAGTACGTTGTAAGAAATGCGAATAAAAAAACAAGCTAAAAACGTACTCTTCGCCAATTTGCTGAGCTTTTTATATAATTGTTACACATTCTCTAGGATTCTATAGGATACTCTTCGCAGTTTTCTTGTAAATAATGTTAGTTTTTGGACATCCTAAATTTTGTGATACCAACTTTATTGTGAAAAAAATATATGAAAAAAAAATTGAAAAAAAAAACATCCCGTGTGACAAAAATACATTATACTTTTTCAAAAGTGCGCCAAGGTTAGACTTATTTTTATGAACAAGGACATGTAAAAGGGAACAATATACTTTTGAAGAAGTACGCTAAGTACGTAGCATCTACAGGCAATTATTTGGCAAAAATTAGTAAAAATCTACAAGGCCGGTTTCTCGAATAAAACAAATTTGGATTCATCCAGCGCTCGTCAATTGGACGAGTGCGTTGGATAATCGGTAGAAAGCGATAGTAGGAAAACCAAATGCAGGTCTTTCCAAATGACAAAGTTATAGAGAAAACTGCATTGTGCATAAGTAAGACAAAAACCCATCTTGTCGCAAAGTCGTGTCACATCCCTTATATTGAACCTATACGAGAACCGGTACGTCGTGAGACTGACAGAAAGTTGTAATAACTCATATATAGTTGAACTCAAATGGAACTTCGTTCTTGTGAATGACATAATCACGACAAAGAACTTTAAAGCTAATCACAAGCTAAGTAAAATATTTTAATATTATTTCAAGTCGGACCAAAAAGACCCAAAAATGCTTTCATCAATTTCTTTCTAGGGAAGTTGTGTGAATCTTTTCTACCGAATCGATTGCTAGCGCACGCTCTCCTTTGTATGGTAAAAGTTCTCTGGAAGAGGTGTTCGACCTTGCCCTACTTGGGGAAGGCAGTTCTATTCAAATTATATAATTTATTAGATAGGATATTGCATAATTTTAATTGCACTTATTTTAAACCTAATCAATCAATAAAAGGTATTATTTGAACGATTGCATTTTATTTTTTCGTTTACAGCACTTGCACAGAAAAAAATTGCATTTTAAACTATAAACGGGTTTCCGAAAAAACTTAAATGTTGTTTTTCTTAGCAAATATCTTAATAAATATTGGTTTAAGTGAAAAAATTATAGATATTAAAAATAACGCTTGTAGACTGAGAATGAATTTGTTTTACTTTAATACTTACGTAGGATTAATAGTTTCGGAGATATTTAAGTTTGTAGACGGCATCCGAAAGATTATACGATGAAGTATTTAGTTTAAATGTTGAATATCTTAAAATTTCTAGGGCTCGACCGATGGATCCGCATCGGCGCCGATGGTACAAAATTTCACTCATCGGCATCGGCCATCTGCAAAATATAAGGCCGATGGTGCCGATGGATTTTCTTACGGGTTGCATACTTAAAGTCTCTGTTGGAAATGAAATGTTTATTGTTTAGAATTAGAATGACTCAAGTGTGCGTTAAGGACGATGCAACCAAGCAACCGACCTTCTCGGTACACTTTGAAGATTGCCATGCGAACTCGTAAAAGTGAGCTGGTCTGCTGGAGCAGATTTAATTAGGTAAACTTAGAATTATGACATTAATCACTAATTAATGCCATTAATGGTAAGTAGGTTAACCTAATTAAATCTGACTTAATTTTGTTTATGTTTATAAGTTTATTTTTATCTATTATTATTACCCATTTATATTGAATATGAATACTTAATTTTTTGTTATTTTAGAAAGCTGTTTTATGTTTTTTTTTATAATGTATACTTTTGTTTCTGTTTTCGTCCAATAAATATTAATTTTTATTTTTGAACATGTTGATTGATGTCTATTGTCTAAATTCAAAATTCAAACCTCGGCCGATGCTCAAGTAAAAACATCGGCATCGGTCCATATAATTCTGCCATTGGTCGAGCCCTAAAATTTTCCAACAAAATTTCTGAGAAACAGAATTAAAGATAATTAATCAGTCTTTCAAATGATTTTTTGTCTTTTTCAGTATCATAAAAAATAAAGTTTGTGGCCGAAGCAATTTTTTTCACATTTTTTTTACAAAATGTCATTTTGTTATTTTAAAAAATTAAAAATTCAAATTTTGAGGGTTTGGAAGATTTAATGATTTTTCCGCTTCATTGACTAAACTATTTATATTCTTTATAAATCGACTGAGGATGTCTCCAAACCCGCCACTGGCGGCATTATGTCGTACGCTCACTGATACGGACCCGTCCCGTGTTTACTCTTCAATAATGCTACATATATGTTTCTTACTATTGTTTCCACTTATTTATTATATCGATTTTCGAATTGCACAAAGCACACACACTATACAAACACAAATGTTCTACATGAACATTTAATTAAAAAAGTTTTACTATAATCTGAATTAGACCACATGTGTTGAATTTTGAATAGGCCGCGAGATTGATGTACCCGTTTCCGAGGAACGCGTAGAAAGGAAAATACATTGTTGCATTGCATCAACGATTAAAGAAAAAGTAACATGATTTTTGTTTCTGTTTTTTATTAGAAATGGTAGGTAACCACTAATAAATTATATTTCTGATTTGGAACTGTTTTGGTCAGTGAGCTAAGAAAATTTGTAAATATTAATAAAATTTCTGACAATTTAAAGAAATTGTTTGAAATTAAACAAATTGACCAGTCGTTTAATAATGAAATGGAACATAAAAATTACACCTTATCTATATCTACAGCTCGTATTTAACATTTTCTTCAACTCAAGTCAATAATTAAGAAAAAAATTAAGAAGAAGTTATTCTATGTATATATTTTCAGCTTAACTGACAGAAACCTATTTTACGATAGGATTCGTTCATACAAAAAAATAGGGTTGGTGCCATATATGGCACAACATGCAACTAAGACATAATTGTGTAAAACTAATTATTATGAAATACATAAAAACAATTTCTATCTTTGTTTAGACAAAAATACGCTTCACGTTATGAAATTTTTTCCCGTACACCCAGGATACTTGCAACTCTGTTTTTGACTCTGCCAATGCCCAAATGCACAGTGTGGTATTTACGAGTTTTTGTAATTCAACCAAAATCAATCTATTTGGGCTCAAATTTTTCGTAATACTGAGCACTTTAATGAAGAACTGCGAAAATTGCAATCCAGCTTATTTTTGACGCATGACAGCTGTCAAAAACCCGTAAAGAATGTGAAAACCCTATAAAGGCAGAATCTACACACTGTTATTTCCTATATAACTCCTTCGAAGTCCATCAATATCATATTTTATCATGACTTTTGACTTACACAATCTGAATTTCAAGGGTCCGAAACCATATACCTAAATAATAACAGTTATTATAGCTTTATGTAAATTAATATAATTAAAGGTGGTTAATTATATTATGATACTATTTATTTTAATATTTTCCTTCTAATTACTGTTTCTGTACTTCAATATTTTTAAAAGCTATAGAAGTTCAAAGAAAAGCACAATTTATAAATAATGTTAAAAAAAAAGGATTATAAGGTTTTTTGTTTTGACTTTCGAATCAATTATAACGATAACTAGTTGAAGTCGTTTAAAAAAAAATCTTACTGAATTCTGAATAATATAATGCTGAAAATATTTATTTATTATTTTGGTACTTTAGATTTTGCTACACACAAAAAAAGGACCAGAAAATTACCAATATTGGCCGTTTCTAAAATTACTTAGACTAAGTTGACATACATGGTTACGCAAAAATAACCGTTCACAGTTCACAAGCAGACAAATGACCAAAAATGACCAAAAAATAGTCGTAGTTCATAGCCTTTTGACCTTTTCGTTTTGTGCAACTTATATTCACATTCTGCGGTTAAAAGAACTTAAAATACATGGGTTTTGGTACTTTAGATTCTGTTACACACAAAATAGGACCCCAAAAATATCAATATTGGCAAAAAACTGGCCATTTCTAAAATGATTTGGACTATTAGGTTTCAGAACCATGAATTTCGAATCCTATATGTCAAAAAAAATTACAGAATGTGACATACATGGATACTTAGTTAGTTCGCGCACAATTAACCGTTCACAAGCAGATAAATGACAAAAAATAACCAAAAAATGGTCGTCGTTCGTAGCCCTTTGACCTTTTCGTTTGTAATACTCACAAATTCTGCGAAAAGAACTAAAAATAAAAGGGTATTTGGTACTTTAGATTTTGTTACATTACATAAAAGGGCACCAAAATTACCAATTTCGGCCAAAAAATGGTCATTTCTAAAATTATTTAGGTATATGGTTTCGGATCCTTGAAATCCAGATTCTTCAAGTCAAAAACCATGAAAAAACGCTGCCCAAGGAATCACTACTTCCACATCCAGATTCTCTATCCAAGTCACTCACAAGGAAAAAACTTTTTATGTGGAAATAACTGTTTATGGAACTTTAATAATATAATACTTGAAATCCTCTATCCCAAAAACCCATAAAACGATACCCCGCATCGGTAGTGGGGTGGGGGTGGTGATAGAGGGGTGGTAAAGAGAGTGGATGAAGTAAAAAAAATATTTTGAGGTTTCTGGTTCTTGTACATACACTAAATCACAATTTTGTTTCATCCCTTTTAATGGTGGAGGTGGTAATGGGGGTGGCTAATGCCAAAAATTTTTTTGAGACTTTAGCTTCTCTTGTATATACTAAATACCAATTTTATGGACTCTTACCTGCTTGATTTACCCATTTACCCCAAATCTACCCCAATTTACCCCCAAACCCTTCGACGAAACAAGACGAAAATATAATCTAGTTCCAGATCTCGTTAAAATACATATGTGTACCAAATTTCAAGTCAATATCTTAAACGGTTCCAGAGTAAGCGTGCGCACAATAAAAGTTACAGACAGACCGACAGACAGAATTTTTTTTTGCTCAAACTTAAAATCTCGACGTTTCATGGCATTTTAAGCCTATTTGAACAATAAAAAATTTTAAAATTTTTTTGTCGTTACTATACTTCACAGGATGTGGAAGTAAAATATGATATTGACGGATTTCCAAGGAGTTATATAGGAAATAACAATGTCTAGATTCTGCTTTTTACATTTTTTGCAGGCTACTGACTGCTTAGTATTACGAAAATTTTGAACCCAAATAGATTGATTTTGGTTGAATTACAAAGGAGTCGATTTTTGACCTAAAAAACTAGTAAATGTCACACTGTGCAGTGGTCAATCCTATCTGTTCTGGCCTCTCGAACTGGGAAATCAGTTGCTGGGCCTCGATTGCAGTTCACCTCCAATTGGGTTGTTGACGAATTTTCAAAAAATGGTGAAATATAGTAGTGGAGGCGTTAATTTAGTTATATGTGTAATTTGGAAGAAAAATTCTAAACACAACATATTAAAAAAAATTATTAAACTTCGACTATTTGAACGTACCATGAAAACGGAAGAGACAACATAACGACAGTTAGATGTGAACTAATACGCAGGACAGAAGACGAAAAAGTTGACATTGTTAGCAACAAAGAAAATAACCTCTTATGTCAAAAGTAAATTTGATGTTTAGCTAGTAGTGATTAGTGCTTGCTGTTATTGTTAATATATTTTTCCAAACGACAGTATATTTGTAAAAGCTAATTCTGACATTCTATGATATGCCTCATCGGTAGTGGGAGTGGGGGTGGGGTGGATGAATTAAAAAAATATATTTTGTGGCCTTTGGTTCTTGTACACACACTAAATCTCAATTTTATTTTTTTCACCCCCTTCAATAATGAGTAATGGGGTTATGGGGGTAGCTAATGCCAAAAATTTTTTTGAGACCTTAGCTTCTCATATATACTAAATACCAATTTTATGGACTCTTACTTGCTCGATTTACCCAATTTATCCCCCAAACTCTTCAACAGAATAAGATCAAAATAAAATCTAGTTCCAGATCTCGTTAAAACACATATGTGTACCAAATTTCAAGTCGATATTTTAAACGGTTCCAGAGTAATGGTGAGCACAAAAAAAGTTAGAAAGTCAGACAGAAATTTTTTTTGCTCAAACCTTTCATGGCATTTTAAGTCTATTTGAACGATACAAATTTTCAATTTTCTTTTGCGTTACTATACTTCCACAGGATGTGGAAGTAAAATTATAGTGCATAAATTAAAAGTTTAAACAGACTAGGGAATTGTGATAAATGATTTGGCATGCATATTAAGAACAAAATACAAATTGATATATTTAAGACAGTAAGTCTATTACTAAGTAGAAAAATTTTAAAAATAACTGTAAAAAGAATTTCTCGAATTTTCGTAAAAAAATATGTACTTACTCGAATTTAAAAGAAAATTAACTGAATTAAAATCAATGATTTTTTACTTTTTTTTTAATAAAGATCAGATTTTGCTCAACTCTGGGGCTATTACTATATATTTTAAAATTATTTGCTGCAATTAGATTGTACTTGTTCAAATTAAATGCATTATTTATTCATAGTATTAAATATTTATATATAACGCCTAACAGGACAAATTTTGTTCACCGAATTTTGAAATATTCCATGCATCTACCAATTTAAAGAAATGGTGAATGCGCCGGTTAGACATCCATAACAATAAACGAACACGTGTCCACGTGTAAAAACTATTGTCATAACCTACAAACTAAATATCGCCCCAGATATAAATAAAATAAACGACATTTCTATCGAGGACATTACAAACATTATAAAATAAATAAAAACCGAACTGATATTTGAAAACTATTACAAGCAACTACTGAAACTAGAATTTAGTTCAGACTGTATAAGAAAATCGCTGATAAAATGAAATATGTATTACCAATGATATTTATTATATCAATTACCGATCAAAGGCTTTTTTTAAAGCGTCGGCATGTCATACACATTCCACTAGTTTTTAGAGATAGATTGGTCTATATATGAGGATACTATCTTTGCAAATATTTTTCTGACCAATACGTAATTTTGTCTACAATATATCCGATTTATATATAAATCAATTTTAGTCCAGTCAACGGGTTGCACTTCTAATTTGAGTGCTAATGAATTAGTAGAGTAAAATCTGGAAGTAAAGTCGCTTAGTTTTCGAGAAAAAAAAAACCGGCGTAGAACCAAACCAGACTTAGTGGGATTCTTTAGTAAGATAATCGTGTACACGAAATCATTTTTTACGACATTTTTTGGTGGTCGAGAACTTTTTTATTTCGGAAAAACTCAAAAAAATAGATTTTTAATGAAATATGTTTTTTAACGTCTCCACCGCTATATCTCTGAAAATATTTGTGCTATCAAGCTATTTCTTTTTTTTAGATTAAAGTAGACACAATAGCGCTTCGAACAACGCCCCACGTGAACCCGATTTATTTTTTTTAAGTTGGTAAAATAATAGGAAACACAAACTTATTATTTTCAGTAGCGTAATTTTAGGCAATCGAGAAAAAAATTTATTTATGAAAATTTGTATATACATGCTGCGTACAAATTGAAGCCAATAGTTGAAAAAAGTTTTTAGGATAAAAATTTTTCAAGTCCCGTTGATAGTATTGAGTCAGCGATTTTTTTTTTAACGGGCCAAAGTCATATTCTTGCGCGCTCGGCTGTAGCAAGCCTGCCGACTGCAACGATCTGACGATTCCGGTCGGGGTGTATGTAGTAGTTTAACTTATATCAATAGGTACAAAACCAGTAGTGATCAAAAGATCTAGGGGATCAATTTTATTATTCAATATTTCATATATTGTACAGTAGTATTGATCATATGTTGTTAATATTAAGAAATTGTACAAAAAATATTAAATACCCTCCTTTTAATAACAAAAAGACGTAGGTAGATATAAATACCTAATCTATTAATATCAATCAGTGTTACTAACTACTCATCTAATTAGTAAGTTTATTAAACATTTTTAAATGAATGAAAGTAAAAACGTACGCATAAAATGAGTTTTATTGTTGAAATAAATTTTCTATTTGGATAGATAAATATGTAGTATGTAGTTTATGTAGGTCCTACATTAATAGCATTCTAATTCGTTCATATCTGCCTTGAAATCTTTAATAATGTTGTCACAGGAACGACATTTGCACTCGTTGCAACATTTTAGGCCTTCCTTAAAACAAGCACATTTTCGATTGTCACAATTTTTATCCGAACAATGAATATTTAATGATTTTCGACAACCGCCACTTCTACGCGACTAATCTGACCAACCCTGCATACTACAGTACCTACAGGTAAAAAATATGCAAAACTTCGGAAAAATGTCATATTGAACGGATTTCGTGTATTTTTGGCAGTATAATAGTAAATGCTTCGCAGAAAAGTTTCTATATTGTGCGGAGGCTTGCTAATTTATAGGGGGTGGATGCCACCTCCTCAGAGTGTGGCACTTAAAAAATATATATATTTATTGGAGCTGAAGTAGAATCAAATTTTAAGAAGAAAAGGTTCTATGCAATTTTTCACATAAATTGATAGTTTTTAAGTTATAAAATTGCGATTTCAGCTAAAAAAAAAAGGTATTTCCAAACGGCTTTCGGCAAGTATCTCAAAAAGTATTACTTTATCGAAAAAATGTTGCAGATCAATTACAGAAAGTACAAACTGGGAATTAATTATATTTTTTGTTTATTGATGTAGGATTAATAATTTCGGAGATATTTAAGTTTACATTTGGCATCCAAGTGTTCATAAGATAATTATTTAGAGTGAGAGTTAAATATCGCAGAAATTGTGAGACCTACGTCAAGGGTGCTAATAGGTAGAATAATATGTTATTAATTAAGCTTTCAACTGCTTTTTAATTTGTTTCTGTAGCATAAAATACAAAGAAGTTATGACCGAAGCAATGTGCGTCTACACATTTTTTTAATAACAACGTCGTCATTTTGTTACTGTAATTAGCCAGTAATTAAAAAAAGGAATTTCAAACACTGTTCCTCATTAATATATAGCATGACGTAGATGCTCAAATTTTTTGGTTTGTATACAGCACTTGCTTTAGAAAAAAATACCGTTTAAACTATTGAAACGTATTTTTTTTTCCTTTTCCAAATATCTCAATAAATATTAGTTTTATTGAAAAATGGGTAGATACCAAAAATAAAGCTCATAAACCGATAATGAATTTCGCTTGTTAATTTATTTACATAGATTTAATAGTTTTGGAGATATGAAAGTTTACAAATGGCTTACGAACGTTTATAAGACGAAAAATGCAGTTTAAATGTTAAATATTTCAGAAATTGTGACACCTACGTCACGCATGCTAAGAAATGAAATTAAAGACAATTAATTGCGATTTCAAATTATTTTTTATTCGTTCCTGTAGCATAAGAAATAAAGAAGTTATGACGGAAAAATGTGCGTATTTATACTTCTTTTATATAAAAAGGTCGCCATTTTGTTAATCTAATTAGCCAGTAATTTAGAAAAATTATCTCAAATACAGTTTTTCGTTAAGATGTAGCATTACCTAGATGCTCAAATTTTTTTGCTCATTTAAAGCACTTGCTTTAGAAAAAAGTGCATTTTAAACTTTAAATTTAATTTCGGGACACTACCAAATATAAACTTAAATATCTCCGAAATTATTAATCCTACATCAATAAACAAAAAATATAATTAATTCCCAGTTTGTACTTTCTGTAATTGGTCTGTAACATTTTTTCGATAAAGTAATACTTTTCGAGAAACTTGAGGAAAGCCGTTTGGAAATACCTTTTTTTAAGCTAAAATCGCAATTTTGAAAGCAAGTTATAACTTGAAAACTATCAATTTATGTGAAAAATTGCATAGAACCTTTTCTTCTTAAAATTTGATTCTATTTCAGCTCCAATAAACATATATATTTTTTAAGTGCCACCCCCTGAGAGGCAGACCCCGCACAATATAGAAACTTTTCTGTGGAGCATTTACTATTATACTGCCAAAAATGAACGAAATCCGTTCAATATGAGATTATTCCGAAGTTAAAACCTCTAGTTACTGTAACTAGCATGCGAGGGTATTAATTGCGTCCCAATTTCGCATTTAGCGCTGATAAAAAAATCGCTGTTGCCAAACGGTACACTTTAGGAAAAAATATATTGTTTCAAAAACTTTTCTAATTATTAGGCTTTATTTTCTTTGCTGCATGTATGTAAATATTTTCAAAAATAAAAAAGTTTATCGATTGGTGAAGATTTCAATACATAAAATATATATTTCTAGTTTATCTGATTTTTAGAGAAATGAAAGTGCGAATTTTACCCAAACCGTTTATATTGGTAAAAGCGCTACAGTGTGACCTTTAATTTGATACAAAACAAATTTCGGTACCTTTAATAGTTTTAAAGATATGGCGGTGGAAACAAAAAAAAAACAATTTTCTTTAAAAATACATTTTTTTCACTTTTTATTGATTTAAAAAGTTCGAGACCACAAAAAAATGTCGTAAAATATGATTTCATATGCCCGGTGACATACTCAAAGGAACCTAACATGTTTGACCTGGTTCTGCGCCAAAAAAAAAAAAAAACGACACGATAGACTTACGAAATCGCTCCTCTAAATGGATTTTGATGATTTTTTTATGAATTTTGATGAAACCTTGTGCAATGTGTTTGTAATGACGTTAATAAAAAAGTTGAAAAAAAGATTAGAGTACGAAATGATTGGAAGAAGCGGAAACACCCCTTTTATCATGGGTTCCGTAGCTTGTAGAACTAGGTCAAAAATGGAAAAAAAAACAATATATTTACATTTTTTGGCCCATAATAAGATGTTTTTATTCTTGGGAATTTTTTCGAAAAATGCACATTTTTCGAGATATGGCCACTCGAAAATTCCTAAAAGTGGATACATTCACCTGAATTTTTTCAACTTTTACATTTCCCCTCCCCCACTTTTAAGAATTTTCCAGTGGCCATATCTCGAAAAATATGCATTTTTCGAAAAAATTCACAAGAGTAAAAACATCTTATTTTGGGCCAAAAAATGAAAATGTATTGTTTTTTTTTTCAGTTTTGACCTAAAAAAAAATTTTGCAAAAAGAAAAAACTGCATAATATACTGATCAGTGTGTCATCCACTAATTTGACCATCGGGTGACCAGTAGAATTAAAACACGTTGACTGTCCGCGTTATAACATAACGATGAACGTGTCACGTCCACTGCAACAAAATGAAAACCTGTAATTATATTTTCCATCAATCGATTTTTTTTGCGTTGGTTTTAGGTTAATTTTAAAATTTGAATAGTTTTTGCATATTTTAAAGCGTGAGACAAATATGGGTCACGGACGTACAGCAAGGAGAAAAATATGTAATAAGTATGTAATAAATATGTAATAAGTAATAAGTATTACTTTTTTTATCGTGTATTCATTTTCTTTTTTTTGTTTCAGTTGTTCACAAAAATATTATTTATGTAGATCCAGTCATATTTTTATTTACTGTATTTTGTATTACCTAACTTTTCGTGACATATTTTTTTTTCTGTTTTTATGTTAAAAATGCAATAAAATGTTAGTGACATATTACATGTTTTATTTTTCAATTTCTTTTAGATGCAAATATAAAAAAATATATACGATGTGTGATGTGAAACACTGTGTACAATAAGTAAAATTTATATGTAGATTTTCGCCACGTCCTGTGGGTTATATATGGGTCACACTCATATAGACTAACAGTCTGGCCTGTCCTTAGAAGTCCGCATAATAATAAGTTTCTGTATTTCCAAGTCCGGGAGAAATGCGCCGCTTTAAAGAATATGTAACGCGTGACCCATATACTTGGCATTACCGCGGTCCGTGACCCATAGGTGGGTCACTGGATATAGTACGTCGGATGGCAGGCTCTTTTGTTCACTAACCCAATACCGAGGTATAACCAAACAAAACCTATTTCATTTTATTCAGCAGGTTTTTTTACATAGGAAATCACTTTTGACGACACTCTCCATTGGTCGAGACTGAAGTTACAAGAAAAAAACAAAAAGAAATGAAAATAACAAAATTCAAATTCAACCACGAATAACTTTCAAACGAAAAAAGATAGAATTATATATTTTTTTTAGTTTTATAGTATAAACGATTCTCTTTAATTTGATGTATAATTTATTACAAAAATAATAACTTTAACACTAGAAAATTGACGTTCATTTAGATGTTACACAAATTGTCAATTTTTTTAAAAGCTCTAACTCGTTGTAACTCGCTTATGTATTGAGCTATTCGAATGTTTTTTCACCAGAAACTGCCAAATTTCATAGACTTTATTTTGTCTCAATTAATGCTGGGTCTAGCTCTGTAAATAAAAGAGGTACAGCCTTTTAAACACAATGGAGCGCACTTCGGCGACGGAGTCGCAAGGCTTCCCCTCTCGTTCCCGGTACATCCCGCGTTCGCCATAAACCGCGCAAGGCTATAATCAGCGGCCGTAACAAAAGCTTTACAATAATCTTCCTTTATTGTAAGATGATAAAATTAATAAATCAAATTGAATAATATGATATTAATTGTAATAATCCGCTATATATGGAGTCGTACAACGCGGGTGGTGCATTAATAAATGGAAAATAATAGGTATCAGACAGAGATAACTGATTTTCAGATATATCATTGTTAAACTCATGCCAGATAGTAAAGTTTCTACTTTGCTTCGTAAATTTTAATATTTTCCATAAAGTGTCAGAGGTAACCACATAATCAAAACAGTTATTTGGCATGCTTTCACTAACTCGTACAGGATCTGAACGATTAGTTGGATTTTTGTACATCTATATTTTTGTTTTCATGTAAACTGGAAGGGTTAAAATCAGTTAAAAATTGGATAGATATTCTTGTGTAAATAGGCCGATCTTTTTTTAAATAATACCATTCCAAGCAGTAATGGGAGTGGGATTTTTACCATCTAGCCTGTCTTAGTTTTGATCAAAATTGTCGATGTCGATGAATGTAATTGTTTTCTTTAGAACTTACTGGAGGAACTCCAGGTGGAATAAAAATGTCGTAGTTTTTACTGATACGTGACTAGCTAAATATGTTAAATATCCGTATTTCATCGTAGGAATAACATGTTAGTGACATAGCCAAAAGAATAAAGCATATCAATAAGTTTTTTCTTTTGACGGCACGATACACATGTAATTATATGTAAAGGATTAAAAAAGTGGTCTATGCTGGTTGTTTTTTTTCATAATTATTAATATAAATTGCATTACTATAGAAATAATGTTTAAATCAAATTTGTCTGTACCGACATATTTAGTATCCACGACATAAATGTTTATAACAAATCTGAAGCTTCTTGTTTACATTGATGATTATTCTGAATAGTAGTCGTGTTTTTTTACAGTTTTAAAATGTCCACCTATAGCTTCATTTAAGATACAGGCAGCACTTGTGTCTGACAATAAAAATTCGTTAGTCTTTTTAGCTTTATTATCACTTGAATGAACTGTTGTATTTCCTTTGTGTTCCCAAAACACTTTGTATGTTTAAATGCTTTCTAGTCTTTTTCTTATATTTCCGCTGCTATAATAATCTAATTCTTCTTCCGTGATTTCTTCAAATATATCATTAAGGAGTGTTTTTAGAAATGTTAAAGTTTTTTTGCAAAACAGCAAGTTCAACCTCCCTAAATAAAATGTTTAACGCTACCTTAAATTCATTTTTTCTTTCAGTGGTTTAGTTTGTACACATTTAATTTTTTTTGCTAATATATTTTGCATAACAAATTTTATGATATTTTCCGTCATCCCCAAATAAATCTGAATAAAAGTAAAACCTGCCTTTTATTTCTATATCACAATGCGTCACTGCAGCTTTAATATATATTTTTTTCTAGTTTCCGCACCCGTTCCTGTACAAATTACTTCTTAAAAATGTTTTTAATTTATTCTTATTTTTTTTGGATTTTCCACAGATCAGACAATGCTATATTATTTTAATCTGATTTTTATCTTCATTATAACCACATGAAGGCTCACTTACATTTTTAATCACTTTACTAATATCAGAGGCAATATGTCTTGTCTCTACTAATATCATTCTTATTACAAAAAGATGTCCGACAAGAATAATGAAATCAGTACCGAAGAGTGTGCAAATAAGTGCCACCACTTTATTTTATAAGATTTTTTTCTTTCATTTGCACAATGTATAATAGATAGACCTGATGCCAGTAACAGTTGGTTTTTTACCATTAGATTTTCTCTGCTTTCAGCAGTTTCGCAAAAGTAACATGCAGTTTTTTTTCATTGATAATGTATCTACAATATACATAAATTGTAATAGCCTAAATTTAAATAAAATGATATATATATATATATATATATATATATACTTATATTAATACTTATCCAGACAATAATGAGGCCAGCAGCCGATACGTTTCATGATGGGCCGAGAGCGTAGCGGGGGCGAGAGAGGAAGCCTCGTGTCTTCGTCATCGTAGTGTGCTTCGTTGTGTTTCAAGGGCTGTGGCGCTTTTAGTTGAAAAATTAGATCTGACATGAATCGAGACAAAATGAAGCCTATTAAATTTGTCAGTTTTTGGTGAAAGAAAAAATTGAATAGCTCGTTATATAAGTGAGTTATGGCGAGTTAAGAATTTGAAAAATGTTGCTGATTTGTGTATCCTTTTGAATTTTGCCAGTTTTTTTATGTTAATTTTTTAATTATTGCAATAAATTATACTTCAAATTAAACAGCAATGTTTACTTGTCAAAACCAGACCAAAATTTTATTTTTATCTGTTTTAGTTCTAAAGTTATATTTGATTAAATATTAAATTTCTAAATTTCTTTTTTTTTAGTTTTTTTCTTATATCTTCGGTCTCGACCAATGGAGAGTGTCGTCAATTTTGATTTCCTATGTAAAATAAAATGCTTTAATAAGTAGTGAAGGTCCCATCTGGTTATACTTCAGTATTGGGTAGGTCAAGAAAGAGAAGGCTTTTCGCGCTCTGCCCGACGGGCTAATAGTCAACGTGTTAAAAATATAGCAGTTGAACCTAAAATATTTATTGTAAAAAACTGGGATGAGTATAATAGTATTTACATTTACTTATTATCATTTGTAGAAAAATAGTTTTATAATAATCCAGTATTTCCCGGAATCATCTCCAAATGAACTCAAAATTTACCAATTTAGACATAAACTCAGGACGCCTGCACAAGAACACGCAACACTAGAAAGAAATGTATCTATCTCGCGTGCTCAAATGCCCTCGTAGACCATTGACTCGGGCTATAATTTCATTCCTACAATGTCTATAATATGTGACCTCGTTTTGTCAAAAACACACCAGTTAACTATACAAATGTTATGCCTGAATTAAGCGCTATGCCAGAGACACTCCTATGAAGATTTATCAAAGCTTAGGTAGTTTTTATTGTGAGTAATGGCACTGCATTGTTGCGTCGTCAAACTACCGACTTACTGTTTGTTCTATTTACAAAAATTGTTACCGAGCTGATTTGTTGGATTTGTATAATCTGCCGGACAGCATCACGCTGCATAAAGTCAATTATAGATAAGATTATCGGGGTAGAGGAGGCATACGTGATGGAGTCCAGATAAGATCATACTCTTTCAAGCTCATTAGAAGTGTTGTAGTGCAACCGAGTCATCGAAATATACACTATAACATATTTTAGGAAGCTTTGTCTTCCAATGGGCCTTTCCCACGTATTTTTTAATTGAATATTTGAGAAGTTCTCTTTAAAAAAACTCACCCGTATTTTTTCTTTTTTGCGAACTTTGCTTCTTTACTACAGAAATAGTATATTGTGTATTTAGGTGTGAAAGCAATACATTCCCGGACGACGATGCAAATTGTTGGCCGAGGCGCTAGCCGAGGCCAACAAGCATCGAAGTCCGGGAATGTGCTTTCACACCGAAGTACACATACTATTTTTTCTGAAATCACAATCAATATAATTATAAATTAACTAATTTGTATTAATACATAACATTTCTTCATTACAATCTAACTGCTTACTAATAAATGCAATTTTAATATCAGTTGGTTTGTCTGCGTGTATGTATTTACTTCTAAAATATACATAAAAAATCGTACGGGAATGTTACTTTCCCGGCCTAGGCCTGGAAAGTAACATTCCCGTACAGTTTTGTTGATCGTAGCTTGGCATCGGATCTTTTCCGGTCCGTTTTCTGATAGTTTCTTAGCAACGGAATAAAATACTGGAATTGTGCATTTTTCGATCTGAAATCGCGCCGAAAATGTAGACATTGCCGATCGATTTCAGAAAAAAATTATTATGTTATATGAATTTAAAATTGGCGGCAATATTTCTACACTGATGACACATTGAGAGGAATGACCAATCAGTTTATTCTAGCACCCTTGGTAGAGGCTACATATGACCAGATTGTCTAGGCATTTTTTCGCGAGCTTACCACAACAAATTGTGGTAAGGTGTAAAAGAGATGGCTATATATAATTAAGATGTGGATTGGTTATGTATGTATAGCCATCTATTTTACATCTTACTATAGTTAGTTGTGGTAAGCTCGCGAAAAAATGCTTGATGTATAAGTGTTTGTCCCTTTCTACCTTTACCGAATTGACAGACATGTCATCAAGCTACACAGTACACACACACACACGCACTTTTAAATAATTAATAAGAACACAGTTAGATCTGTACAGTTGATTTAAAAAAAAACTGGTACAACTCTTGTAATGTTTAGTTTTGTGCATATGTCTGTAAATAGGGCTGGCCAGCATGTCGAGAGGGTGGAGGGTGGAGAAGAGGTGATTTACCCCGGACATGGGTTTTTTGGAGGAGACCGGTTTTCTTAGTGTTTTTAAACTTATTAAACCTTTCTTTTTTATTTTATTCAAATGGAATTTTAAAAAATAATTAGAAAATAAATTTTTCAAAACATTTTCAAGCCTGCCATATTATTGTTTAAAAAAATAATATTTGTTACGGATAATTCTACTAATGGTTGTAATTAAAATACTAACTGAATAATGATAATTCTATTTTTAAAATAAGAACACAAAAATACCACTTGAGATTAAAAAAAATGTAAACAATGCAAACTGAACATAAAAATACAATAAAAAAAATAAAATAAATGAACTTCAACTACGTAATACAGAATTAACTAATATTTTGTCATTGCTCCATTAGCGTCTAAAACTGCCTGAAGTCTTGCAGGCATGGACAAAATCAGATTTCTTGCAAGGTCAACTTCTTGCGACAAGTTCTCCCAAGTGTCTTCAATTATCCCTTCCAATTCTTGGGCATTATTTGGATGGTTATTTAATTTTCTTATATGTTTCACCATTAGTCCCCAAACATTTTCAATTGGATTTAAATCCGGACTTTTAGATGGCCACGGTAACAACTCTATGTTTTTATTAAGAAACCATTGCCTGACACGATGGGCCGTATGTATGGAGCAGTTGTCTTGTTGGAAAATAAAATTATTTTCCGGAAACACCTTTATTACTGACGGCAACATAATATTGTCTAATATTTCAATATATTTAATGGGATTGAGATGACCACCACTGTTCCAACACACACCAAACTCATTTAGGCTCATCCAAGCCCAGACATTGACTGAAAACCTTCCTGATATTTGTGGATCGAAAGTATATTTTTCGTCGTGTCTGGTGGAAGGAGGCCTATATACGCGAACATGCCCATCGTTACAGGATTTAAAAACCTTTTCGTCTGAAAAGACAACTTGTCCCCAGAAGTTTTCATCATTGATTATATAGTTGAGTGCAAAAATAATTCTACCCTGCTTCTTTTCTTCTGAAAGTTTGTATTTTTTAGCCGCTGAACAACTCTTCAAGTCGCTTTGTAGTTTTATTCTTCTGCAAGCAGTAGACACAGAAGCAGGGAAATTGCATTTACTGCAGTCTGAAAAGGGTTTTCTCTTAGGTAATTTATAAGATTTTCATCTTGATTATTGCTCTTTCTGGGCCTACCGGAACCAACTTTACGGGATACCGTTTGGTTGGTTTCCCATTGTTTTTTAACACTCATTATCGTGGTTTTACTCACATTGTATTCAGCAGCAAGTCTCCTTATGGACCAACTATCTTCAATTTTAGAAACAATTCGAAATTTTTGAATATCTGTTAGATGTCGAACCATTTTTAATAATGACGCCACTGATTAACGTCAAAGTGACATTTGTAAGATTATTAATATGAATCAAAGAACGAATGATTTACATGGCTAAAAGAAAGTGTACCAGTTTTTTTTTAAATCAACTGTACGATCACAACGTAAATCATAAATAAGAGAGCATAACCTATCTATTTATTTTATTTCCATCAATGTTGCCAAGTGTCATTTATTTGTTGGGAGCCGACATGTAAGTGTCTTTCGTCTGTTAATTATTATCATTCTTATTATAGTAGGTGGTATTATTCAATGAAAATTCATTATTTTCAAAAGCGGAGATAAAAAGTAGGCATTCTTTAATGAAATAATTAAAGCATTTCCTCTAACGCTAAACATTCATATACATTAGGCAACATGGAAATAGTCTCATCGGCAGGTTTCCAGACGAGATGTACAATTCAGAAACGTCAACGGACATCTGCATCATATAACCAACATAACCTTAAATTTTAAGTGTTTCAAGTTTATTCTCACGTTTAATGTTTGTATTCGCATTTTTAGCTTGGAGCCGTACTGGCTCCAAGGAAATATTTAAAAATTCACGTAAATAATTTGTCAATATTGTTGATTAATAAAAATAGACTGCTAATTACAGGGTAGATTTCCAACCTACAAAGAGAGTCCTATTTTATTAGGACAAGGTATTTAGAACTTCATTAACATTACACTGAACTAGATTTTAGTTGAAAATACGGGAACCAGGCAGAAATTTTATTAATAGCTGGGGTAATACTCTTAAATCTTAAGAAATACATATTTTTGAGGTTAGCTGTGACGCCACGTGCAGATGCCCTATGAAATCAGAAATTGTTTAATTTTGATTGGAGAATCCTTTCATGACGCAATTTGAGCGCGTTTACTTGTTTGAAATATGGAGTAAGGCAATATTTTTATTTTTAAAATATCCATTTAAAATTAAAATATTATACGATATGACGTGTATGTACAATATTTATTTAGTGTTAATATTTATGAAAAAATAATCATCAAGTTCCATTACGTGGGAAAGGCCCGTACTCATTTTTTTTTAATGGAACCGCCTTCAAAAAATATCTCTAAAAAGTAAGAAACAAAGATTCATTTAGTTTTCAAATACCTGTCTACCTATTAGTGGAAAATAGCAAGGAACTGTACCGTATACGAGACTGATTTTAGCAGCGAAACTGGCAGCGAAAAAAATTTTTTTTGTTTGCATTTTTGAATAGATATATTCATAGGTAATGATATTATAAACATTTTTACCTACAAATTATGACCCAAGAGCTAATAAGAAGGCTATTAGCCTCAAATTCTCAAAATAATTTTGATGACCAACGCGTATTTTTCAGGTAAAACTCGTATTAAAAAGAAAATAGTAACCTGGCCCTTTTTGACCACTTTTAATCGAAAGGTGGGCTCATTAGCTTTAATTAAAAAAATAATAATAAGTCCCTTGTACATCTAACATAGAAGTTAGCCGCGAAACAGACGACAGCGTTTTCGCTGCTAGAGCGTAATTTCTCAAGTAATATGTTAATAAAAAAAAATTGAATAGCCTGGTCCATTTCACACCACTTTTAATTAAAAAAAATAAATAAACCCTAGTACATCTAACATAGAAGTTAACCGCGAAACAGACGACTGCGTTTTCGCTGCTAGAGCGTAATTTCTCAAGTAATATGTTAATAACAAAAAAAATTGAATAGCCTGGCCCATTTCAGACCACTTTTAATTGCAACGTGGGCTCTTTACCTTTAATTTTAAAAAAAAATTAAGTCCCTACTACATCTAACATAGAAGTAGTAGAGAAATAGTCGTTCACACCGTTTTCGATGCTAACACATTTTTTAAGATACACTAAAATAAAATGAGAACTATTAACCTGGCCCTTTTTGGACTGATTTTAATCGAAAGGTGGACTCTTTACCTTTAATTTAAAAAAAAAAATTAAGTCCCTAGTACATCCAACGCGAAATAGTCGTTAACGGCGTTTCCGCTGCTAGCGCATTTTATATGTTAAACTAAAATAAAATAAGATCTATTAATCTGGCCCTTTTCGGACCACTTTTAATCGAAAGGTGAGCTCTTTACCTTTAATTTAAAAAAAAATTAGGTAACATAGAAGTTAGACGTTCACACCGTTTTCGCTGCTAGCACATTTTTAAAGATACACTAAAATAAAAATATATTTTTTATTATAGATTCATAATCTACGGAAAAGACAAGCAACTTTTGTTTAATTTTTTTTTTAAATATCAATTTTTTATGTTATTCACCAAAATGACCAGACATTTTGGGATTTTCAATACATCTTTTGTCGTAAACTATCACTTTCTAAGAAAAATCGCAAGAGGCAAAAAGTGACAAGAAAAGTGAGAAGAGGCAAGAATTTGACAAGGATTCTTGGAAAAAAAAATATTAAAAATTTAACTAATTTAAAAAATAACAAGTTTCAATAAAAAAATTATCATTACACTCAAAGAAAATGATAGGTAAATTCAACCAAAAAGAGCATATGAAATCGCGCTTATCTAGTTTCATAGTTAAATCAATCAGAAAAGAATAGTCATACAACTTTATTTGTTTTCGTAAACAAATAGTAGTTTAATAATCATATCTTCTTGTAACAAATTAAATAGTACAATGACATTTTTTATGTTCACTAACCATTTTCAATTTGGTCTACAATTAAATAGTACAACGACTTTGTTTTTTGTTCACCAACAAATTTTTAGGTTGATCTACACTTTATTGTATGATGAAGTTTTTTTTAGTTAGCCAAAATCTCAGTATTGAGACATCAGCCCACCCAAACCAAAGATTAGTGATCGTGTATAAGATCCATCCAAATATATCGATGATCCCTGAGAGAATTTGAACATTGCAATCATGTTATTAATTTTTTATAAATTCATAAGAGTATAAGATAATGCATGATTGATTATTGTCAGTGATTTGTATGTGGCGTCATCTGGGAATAATTTCTGTAATAGACTACGTGGTAAGCAAGCAAATTTTATGGTAATTCTTTTAGAACTTCTACAAGACGACAATAACATTGGTTTGTCTACCAAGTACAATAGTACAGTGAACTAATACTGGGTTAGAATTACAATTCGATAATAGTTAAAAATAAAATATACTATTATCTAGTTTAATTTGACAGAATTCAACAAAATAATAGTCAGACGAACAAAATAATAGTCTTATTCATCTATTTTTTAAGTTAATGTTTGTTTTGTTGTACGACAACTTTTTATTAATTAAAATAACAATCATCTCTTGTTTAAAAATACCATCAATATAGTTTGGTTTAACAAAATTAACGATATTGTTAGTTAACCATTTTTTTTTTGTTGAATTTACCCATACTATTTCTTTGAGTGTACCTAAGAATATATGCATTCAAAAAATGGAAACAAAGAATTTTTTTCTCGCTGCTAGTTTCACTGCTAAATCAGTCTCGTCACTCGTCTTGGTGTGAAATGGAAAACTGCTGCCTAAAGAATCACTGCTTCCACATCAAAATTTCCAGTGGAGGTGGCTGATGATAAAACAAAATTATTAGGACTTTGGTTCTTGTACACACACTAAATCGCAATTTTAATAATGCAGTGGGGGTGGCTGATGTCAAAATAACAGTTGAGGCCTTTGGTTCTTGTACACAAAGCGAATCACAATATTATTTTTCTCACCCCCTTTAATAATGACTGTTGCCAAAAATGCTACCAATAATACGAAGACTTTCGTGATCACTGATACACACGCACAGAAGTATACACAAACCCAATGTGTTTTTTTCGTGGCCGATATATTTGATTTTTGAAGTTTGACTTCAGATCAAAATTAGTGACGAAAAACTCTCATGTATCAAATTCCACACAAATCTACAAACATTTTTCAATTATGTCAGCCATATTGAATTCATCACCATACTAGCTGTCGTCGAATACGGAAATCCCCATGTACCAGGTTTCATGTAAGTCTGAAAAAAAATTGCTGGCATTATCACATCTCTAAAACCATTGTCAGGTCTGTAATACAGTTTCCTTCCTGGGGAGAGCATACTATATAATTTGTTTATAAAAGCAAATTGTTCAACGGGCGCGTTTCTCAATAAAAGTCTCAGTTGTAGAAAACATTCTTCAGCTGATTCGCGCAAGGCTTTCTTTCGTTGCGAAATGGTATATGACATGTTAGGAAGTTATAATAATACCCTGTTGTTTGTCAAAAATTAGCATTATTATAAATGGAGAACTAAGTTTTTAAAGCTCTGTTTCTAGCCTCTTGTAAGTATATTGACTGAACAGTTTCCCTAATGCGATCTTTCAACAGATCAGTGTTATTATCCACTTGATACTTATGAATTTTTTTAAAAATAGTCGAATTAGGTAGATTTATCCACAAATTGGAATTCTAACATAAATTTTAATTCTAAACAACTTTTCTTAGTGACAGTTTTTCATATCGTTAAAATTGAGCTATTCTTACATGATTTTCAGATTTTTTAAAATTCTCTGAACACCCTGTACATGATATGTTAACTTACTCAATGACAATCATGTTTTTAACAAAAGCAAAACTTTTTATGAAGAATAAATTTTCCGCGTAAAATGAGAAATAAAAAAAGTTTACCCTCTCATATAAAAAAAAAACATACGAGTCGAATTGAGAACCTCTCCTCGATTTTTAAGCTTTATGAAGTCTGTTAAAAAGCGAATTATACATCAAAATTAAAACGTAAACGCTATAAAAATCTCCCTTAAATTTAACACACTACCAAAAGTTATGTCCTCCACCACATTGTTTCGTTAATTAATTTTTTTTAGTTTTCCACCCTGTATATTTTCACTAATTGTATATCCCAGTTCTTTGTAGGCAATAACGTCGACCACCCTTCCAAATATTAATTTCCCTCGTCAAATAGTTTTGGCAGACAGACAGAATTAAACGGTCCGGAATTAAAAGACCTTAAATTTCGTAATCTAATCTAAAACGTGAAAATAGTTTTGACAGACAGACAGACAGACAGAATTAAACGGTCCGGAATTAAAAGACTTTAAATTTCGTAATCTAATCTAAAACGTGAAAATGTGATCACATTTCGGAGGGTGATTTTTTTCTCGATCAGAATACTTAGGATTCCGTAAGAGAAAGAAGTAAAAAAAAAAATGAAAAGCTTCAGCTAACTAGTAACAATACTGTATAAATGACAGCCAGTGCAATTTAAACTATCTAAAACAATTATAATAAAATAAGAAGTATTGAAATTGCTATACTTGTCTTTTATACTTTTATTTGGCTATTAACCGTGGATAATTACCCAAAGAGATATTGAAAAAATAGTAATGTAGGTACACCAAAGAAATAATTATAGAGATTATCTTGTATACTTATATTTAAGTTGTTTTCTGCGTGACATCTTTTAATCTTTCTTAAAAAGTTAAAAATTCAAGACCATGGAGAATGAAGGATGTTTATGTTCAAGGTCCAAGGATTGAAAATGTTTATATAATTTCCATAATTTCTTAATCATTTCTTGCTTGTTTTGTCTCGTGTAAGTTGAAGCTTCGTTGGACATTAAAATTCAATATTTTAATTAGGACAATGAGCCTTCTGCATTAACATACCACAAGCTCTACTCAAACTGAAACACGCATGAAGTTTCAGAAACGAAAGGGCATCTTTTGTTTATTTTTTAAACTCGGAAGAACGAACGAAAACATCGACAAGGAATGTGTTGCAATTTTAAAAGATTATGCAATAGTTAACACTGGAAAATCGTTTTGCGTAGAAATCGGACACGCATGACTAAAATATATTTTGCGAAGAAAGTACATTAAAATTGCATTCTAGAAGTAGGTTCAAGTAGATCACATTTTAGAAATTTGAGAGAAATGAGTATTTTACAATTTATAAATTAGAATTAGTTTGTCAATTCCTTTATAACGCACACGATACAACACTCCCTGTGTGCATTGTGCTGTGTCTACCACTCCTTTCTTAACTGTGTGTGAGTTAATTTTCTATGATATACCAGGCGACCACAAAATATGGAAACGCTCCTACCTTTTTTCTGGTATTTGACATGTGTATATTTATGAAATATGTTTCCTAATACATCATTTTTGCATATTACAAATACCACCTCCGGGCACAGTCACAGATTTAAATTTAGAAGCTCAATCAGTGAAGTAAGGCAACACTGGTCGCGGTCGGAATTTGGATGGGTGACGAAGTATCCCATTTCACATTCGGTAGGCTGTTACTGAGACAATCCCGAGCCATTAAACAGCTAATACGGCGTTAAGTTGGCAGTCGAAGATCGTGGTTTGGAGTCCACGCTAAATTGTAGACCCACAAGTAACAAGATTGTGACCTGGCTGCCTAGTAAAAAAATAGTACTATCCATCATTTTCAGTCTAACCAGATGTTAGGCCAATTTAGCTTTTTAATAGTGTCGTGTTTATTTCTTCGAAATTCTTTGATCTCTTATTTTTCCTTTATAAAGATGTATGGCTCGATAATACATGTTTTCAAAATGGCGCCGAAATTGAAAAAAATGCTGTCACTAACTGACAGAATTATTATATTAATGCTCAAAAAATGTTTTTTCTATTCGTATACTTTAATTTGTTTATTAGACATTCCCCACCTGTAGTTTAATGAGATTCATTAAGATACAAATTTTCCATTAAGATACAAATTTTCCATTAAGATACAAGTTTATAACCAATAGAAACGCGGCACACAGCAATATTCTGACAATATCACCTATTGTCTTGAATAACTGACATCTAAAATTTATCAATTTTGACAAGTCATACTTACTGTTTACCTAGCAAATTTTCAAACTTTGTGCTTCTTGCAATTAAAATTAGCGAACATGTGTGATAGTGTGAAAGTAAAATTGCAATAATAATCCATATTTCCTAAATTGTATTCGATAATTAATGAATTTCAGAAACAAAGTGTTGATTTTCTATTTTATTATGACCGGTCGTAGAAAAAATAGCGTATGCAACTCACATTTAATGGCTATTAAGACACAAACACGATAATTATGATATGAGCAGTAGGCGAATCATTAAATGGTTGTTGCAAATATACTATTAATATTGAACAGTTATCTCGTTATCTGTGTATAAAGATTTTATTTAATTCAACAATTTAGTTTCAGGTGGGTAAATAAGTTTTGTCGTTATCATAACAAAGGCTGAAATAATATTTTGTACCTATTTTTTTGATAAAAAGGTGATAGTGAACAATGGGACTACAGAACGGGATTATTTTCCCAAGATTAATTAATACTCCAGTCATTTTAGACAAAAATATGGCTTTTATATCCTTCATTTTTTTTTAATTGTTTTATTTTGGTGTTTTAAAGAAAATATTAAAAATCGACAACGAGATCACTACGGCATAAAAAATTATTGAAGGTCAGAGTTCACAAAAATTGTTTTTGCGAATATCGCGCTTTCTATGGCTCGGAGGCCAATTGAGGTTATTATGAAAATGAAAGATAACGAAATTCCGCACAGAAATGATCTCTTCCATTTTTTATGTACAACGAACAGTTTAGACAAAAATGTGCTTCGAAGTTTCCGCGCAAGGCATAATATATATATTTTTATTTTGATTAAATTTTGGACTTAAGGTTTTTGGACAATTCTGAACAAGTTTCATTAACAAAATTTTCCGATAAAAAAATGCCTAATATGATTTCTTGCTTTTCTCCGCATATTTTGGTATCGCAGGTGACTTTGCATTTATAGGAGGCGAATGTTTTTCTAGTCATAAGTAGATCCTAAGTTATTCTGACACTTAAGTAAAATTTGATTCAAATTAAAAAAAAATAAAAAAGTTGGTGTTACCATTTCAAGTAAAACACACTGTAAATATATAGCCAATAAATTTTAATGTGAAGATTTAGCAAATATTACTGTATATAACGATAAATATATATCGATCAGCTAATAATATACATAGAACAAGCACGTATTCTATGCATGGACTATACAGGGTGTTTCGAAAAGATTGGGATAACGCTTAGCCGTAGATACTTGACATCAAAACAAGTCGATTTAACTCAAAAAGTAGTGGTCTAACTCTTTTCGTTTTCAAGATACAGGGTGGCAAAGTAAAAAAACTGTATTCATATTTGTCGCTATCTTGGAGACTATTATACGTATCTACTGGAAAGTTCGTAACGGTATGTTTTTCAGGTCGCTAATTACAATGGTGATATTGCCGATGCCATATTTTATAGATGGCTCTAGTTACAGGACTTTTACGTGACACTTTAAGCCATAATTTTTTTGAGGTTAGGTTTTGGACATCGTCTTCTATTATAATCGAAACGCAATTTAATTTCCTAAAGAAAAGGTGTACTTGTTTAAACGCGATAAAATGCACCTTTTCAGAGAAATACGCGATTTACAACTTTATCACACACCAATTCGAGCGGTTTCTTATCTAGTAGGTGTACGTCAAGTATGATGTCTTGAAACCGACAATAATGCTTGGTGTAGATACGTATAATATTCTCCAAGATAGAGACAAAATACGAATACAATTTTTTTAATTTACCTGTCTTGAAAACGAAAAGTTTTTTTTTTTTAACTATTTAACGTCGGCCTATTTCCGCTACCAGGGCCTATCACCGACGCCAGGAAACGAGCTACCCCCAACCTGGAAATTTTGCCGAACCTCTTCCCTTAAGAAGAGTAGGGATCTTTTACTTGCCTAACATTTAATATACAAGGGACCGCCTGCTTTACATCCCCTCCGAAGGATGGTATACCCACTACGTAATCCTCGTCTGAAATTACGTTGCTTCCGCGTATACACTGATATACAAGCCGCTAGAAGGTGGGACGAGAACGCTGTATTTCCCAAGATGGGTCACCCATCCAAGTACTAACCGCGCTCGACGTTGCTTCAACGGAATATCCACTGATATTCACATTGAAGTCGCTCGCTCGCCCCACGAAAAGAGTTAAACTGCTACTTTTTGGGTTAAATCGACTTGTTTTGATGTCAAGAGTCTACGCTAAGCGTTGAATCAATCTTTTCAAAACACCAGGTGGTGTTGAATTTCTTCGAACTGGTGAGTGACAAAGTTGTAAATCGCGTATTTCTCTGAAAGGGTGCATTTAATCGCGTTTAAACAAGTATACCTTTTCTTTAGGAAATTAAATTGCGTTTCGATTATAATAGAAGACGATGTCAAAAACTTAACCTCAAAAAAGTTATGGTAGTTTTTCCGTAGGATACGAGGGTCAACTTTTTTTGCGGGAAAATGTTGGGAAAAGGCGTAAAAATTAAAAAGATCATTCTCAAGTGTTTTCTTAACTTTTCCACATTTTCCCGCCGTTTTTTCGTAAAACCGAATACGTCATCGCATTCTACGGGAAAAATGCTACCAAAAACCGTGTTGATTTTCCGCTGTTCCAAAATTAGCCACTTTTTAACATCCCCCTTTGTTAATAGCTTTAATTTAAAAAAGACATCATGAAAATCGTTCCAGCGTGAGTCACACCGTTTTAAACATATAGATTATATAGAGATAACAATTCGCAAGATTTCTATTTAAGTACTAGCGACAAAAATGAAGAAATTTGTTTTTCGAATTAAATAATTAATAACCTTTTTATTTACTGATTGATTTTCTTCAAAAACAATAGGGTTCTTCCTCTAGCTAACACTAACTTATTTTCCAAGTTTCAATACAACCGTACTTTTCTTTCTCAAGTTATCGGGCTTACAAGAAACGTGACGGACGGACGGGCATTTTGAAAGTTGTTCAGAATTCGTTCACTAACACAATGATATGAAATTTTTTCTCTACGAGCGATATTTACGGTTTTAGAAATGTGCCAATCAAATGCAATATACTCTTCGTTTTTTTGCGAAGAGTATAATAAGGAATAATTTTTTTTCGAAAAACAATTCGTTTCCAAGTTATTGATTATTTAATGTTTAAAAAATGCAATTTTAAGGGAACCGTAATTCGAAAACCATGTTAAATTTTGAATTTATAAATTCTAGAGCTTGCTGATTAATAATATTGCATTCGCGTTTCAATAAAAATGCACGATTAAAATAAGTTTTGTATAACTCAAAAAGAACATACCTTCTTTGATACCGGTCCAAATTTAGTTAAATTCGAATTACTAATAACTTAAATATGGAGGGGGCCATTAAAAGTGGGACACGCTGTAGATTGGAAATAAAATTGAACCCAACACAGTGTCCAGCTGTACTCCAATTTTCGTTCTTCATGGTGAACTTAATTTCTATACATTGTTCTGTATTATCTAAATAATCCTTGATTGTTTGTAAGAATATTTCCCATTGATTATTAATTTCTATTAAATATTAAATTATTTTTCTAAGTTTAGGGGATAAAATAGAAGTTCAAATAATAGTAAAATCGACCAACTCAATTTGCTGCTACTAGCCTAAATTCGCAACATATTTAGTACCTCCAGCGGAAAGACTAAAGAGAAGGAAATTGAAGAAAACAATAACAGTGAAAGTTTCACGCCTCATCTGCTCCTTGTCGCTTTTTCTCTCTTTACTTCCTCATTATATCTTAACAATGCCGCTAATTAGGTTCTAAATAAATAACTGAGCGAACGTACAGTATATATTATAAATGATTTTGTTGCGGCTATAAAGATTTTAATATTTATTATTAGCATTTTATGTGGAGGAAATTACACTTCATTTATGAAAGCTAACATTCTCTCGTATGTTAGTTGTATATTTATATGCGGCATAAAAAAACTTGAAGCGACATTAATATACTTAATGGACTTTAAACAGATGTGACAGAACCGTTATTTGTAAACTCATGATTGCCAGAATTTTATAGACTGAGTGGGGTTAAAGTGTAATTAATTACCGTAGTGGTGTGGTGACTTAAATTTTTCGACCACTTCCCGGAATTATTCAATTTTCATTTTTAGGTTCGTACCCAGTTCGCACCCAGAAGAGTTGGAACGGAACCCCCATTACAGAGTTCATAGCAAATTTTCAAACTTAAATTCCCTGACTTTCTAGTTTTTCCGGGTCTAATAACACAGGTCTGCGAATAAAGAGATCATGATGTTGTTGGGCAGCTGAAGGTCATTTCCGAAGTAATTTTTTGTGCTGAAACCGAATCTGGCCTCAAAATTAGCCAATTGGTAAAATTTATTGAGTCAAAATATTTACATGCCGACATAGCTTACAGCCAATCCTGCTTCTGGCGTCATAAATACCAACATTCCGACCTTTGGTAATTAAATTGTTTATAAGATGTAAATGTTCAGAAAATATTTTATTTTTGGGTTGTATTCTATCTGTTGAAAGAAAGAAAGAAAATTTGTTTAACCAAGTTACAAAAAGTTTCTGGCAAGTCAAAAATTATAACAAAAAACATGGAAATATAAATATACAAATACAATAATCAATAAAATTATCATATAATAAACAACAAACAAGAGAAAAAAAACATTATACATTAAAAGAGCAAAAGAACATAAAAATAGGGTAGCCGACATTTTAAAAAGTGGGAAATTCAGTGTTAAAATATTCTTCCACTGAGTAAAAACAGAATTTCAAGAAATGGATTTTTAACTTGCGTTTGAATATATTAAAATTAAGGATTTTTATGGAATTTGGTAATGATTATATAGCTGAAGGTTTAAAGAGTTTCTTGAAGATTTAACAAGTCTATGTCGAAGTTGTCTAAGCTGTGGGGCGTTGAATAATTATGAAAATCAGAATTGGTGACAAAATTGCCCTTATTATTGTGAATTTCCAATAACGAAATATACATAAATAAAGAAGCTACAGGCAGTATGCCCAGTTTTTTAAAAATTGGCTGGCAGCGATCCCTCCACCCAGCATTGCTGATTAACCTGAGAGCTCTCCTTTGTAATTTAAAAATTTTAGTAGCATGGCATGAGCCACCCCAGAGGAGTATTGCATAGGTAATGTGAGAGTGAAATAAGGAGACATAGCATGACTTTAAAGTGTTGGAACACAGAACATTTTTTAGTCTGCGTAGTAAAAAAATTATACTGGATAATTTGCTTGAAACTACTTCCACGTGTTAGACCAGCTTAGTTTGTTGTCTACAAGAACTCCAAGTATCTTGACACAGTCACATTTACCAGTGCATTTCTAGTGGAAAATAAAAGTTTTTGAGTTTTGTCTTCATTTAGCATTAAACTATTAGCAGAAAACCATACCATAGCTTGCTGAATAGACGCAGCGGAGGGGATGTTTACATTGTTTATGTCATCAAAATTTAGCATGGAAGTGTCATCGGCATAAGCAATGCATTTAACAGGAGACAAATAGTCATTTACATATAAGATAAAAAGTAGAGGCCCCAGTACAGAACCCTGGGGCACTCCGTATTTGACTGGTAGAAACTCCGAATTAACGTTATTAATAGAGACACATTGTTGTCTGTTGTTCAGATAAGATGAAAATAGTGTAATGTGTTACAACCCCTAGAATGATGTATTTGCACCTACTCGAAAAAGAACCTACCAGAAGATTCCAAAGTGACATCTGGAGTTATCTAGAGAATGGTGGCGTCATCACAGAACAATCGAGATCTGTCATTTTTAGGTATAAAAGACCGACCGCATTCTCGGCGAGTAGTTCAGAAAGTTCAGAAAGTATAGAAAGTGAGGTTAAGACTTCAAAGACAAACAAAGTGATAAACATTGTGATTTTAGTCAGTAAAGTGTATTTAAATTAATAATAGTATTGTGAACTGTGAAGTATCCAGTAAATATTTAATAAAGTGTGTTAGTGGACATCTCTTGTTATAATTTTTGGAACACACGGATTTTGCGAGGGTGGTTTCCTAAGGGTGGAAACACGTCACAATAGTTTCAAAGGTAAACCTCTCACACCGTAAAAACTCAATTTTTCCACAAGTATGTCATACGAGACGCAGTCGAAAGCCTTAGATAAATCACATAAGCTGATAACTACATGCTTACCGTCTTCAAGGCCTTCCACAATGTCAGATACTATTTTAAAAACAGCATCGGTAGTAGAGCATTTGTTACGAAAACCAAATTGGCAACAATTTAAAATATTATTAGTGGCTAGATACTTGACAAGCCTTCTTTTAAGAATAATTTCAATAATTTTACAAAATATGGGTATGATAGATATGGGACGATAGTTATCGATTACATTAATGTCTGCTTTCTTGAAGAGTGGTAAAACTTTAGCAACTTTAAGCACATCAGGGAAGTGACCTTCACTAAAACATTTATTAATAAGAAGTGTAAGCGGTTCCAAAATTATGTTGTAGACTGTTGACTATTAGGAACCCTTAATTGTAATAGAGATTCACCCCTTGCTTCCCCCACGCCATGTGGTGTGCGTTGGCATCACATCCTATTATCATTGGAAGGTATACAGTATATGACAGTTTTAACAATGCATATATTCTTCACGCGAAGGTGATACCACGCATATTATAAATAGCGATTATAGATAGCGAAAAATTAATTGTTCCGCAAAAACCACAATCAATTAAATGTTATTCGCTATCATCTCGAGCAATGGTATAAATAAGTAAATACTTGATATTACCATTTCAAATTTAGCAAAGTTAAACTAGTTATAGAGGAATATGAAAAATAAATAAAACATTCTTATAACTCGTATCGTGGGATAATATACAAGTTATTTATTTTTCCTTAAGAAATTCCCTACTATTTTATTATATACCGTTTATCATTTCAAATTAAGAAAAATTGCTCAACGACAAGAAATACGTATAATCTGTATCCATTTCAAACGATTTCATTTATTCATGTAATATACGCACGCCAATAAAGTCGTTTAAATGGAGTCAATATGTTCTTTAAATTAGTTTTAAAACGAAGATATTAACCATAAAATATATTATTACCATTTTTTAGTACATAGCGGCTGTAATACCAGGTCTGGCGGTTTTGACAGCACATGGTCTATGAAATGACATACAGGGTGATTTAGATTTTATCCGAAAATTAATTAATAATAATAATCTTAATAATCCATAATAAATAAATAGTCACCAAAAAGTGATGTAGTACTATAGTGCAATAAAAATAAGTCTAAAAGTATGCGAACCTTGAAAAAATTAGTACAAGCAAGAAATTTGGTGGAGATGTTGCAGTTATCATCTTATTGAATATACTCAAAGTTCCCTAAAATCTAAGCTGTGCTACGCCCGCCATGTTGAAAAATGTCGGCTCATTTTCAGATTCTTGTATATAAATCCTTTACCGTTGCAGATAGGAAAACAAGTTTCAAATAAAAAATGTAGGCAATAATAAAACAAACAATTTTTGATATTAACGTTTTTTCTCTAAATCGAACGATTTTTAAATTACACAGGTCTACAAAAAAAAAATCATCTCCAAGGACTAAACCTATCATGCTTTAAGTATTTTTGTGTGCTGAATTCGAATTTTCAATCTAAAAAATTTGTATGCCACCCCCTCTCAGGGGGTGGCACTTAAAAAATATATATATTTATTGGAGCCTAAATAGAATCAAATTTTAAGAAGAAAAGGTTCTATGCAATTTGTCACATAAATTGATAGTTTTTAAGTTATAACGACTTCAAAATTGCGATTTTAGCTTAAAAAAAAAGGTATTTCCAAACGGCTTTCGTCAAGTATCTCGAAAAGTATTACTTTATCGAAAAAATTTTACAGACCAATTACAGAAAGTACAAACTGGGAATTAATTATATTTTTTGTTTCATAGATATAGGATTAATAATTTCGGAGATATTTAAGTTTATATTTGGTATCCAAGCGTTTCAAAATTACCTTCAAAGTTTAAAATGCATTTTTTTCTAAAGCAAGTGTTTTAAATGAGCAAAAAAGTGTGAACATCTAGGTAATGCTATATCTTAACGAAAAACTGTATTTGAGATAATTTTTTTAAATTACTGGCTAATTAGAGTAACAAAATCGCGACCTTTTTATATAAAAAATATAAATACGCATATTTTTCCGTCATAACTTCTTTATTTTTTATGCTACAGGAACAAGTAAAAAATAATTTGAAAGCGCAGTTAATTGTCTTTAATTTCATTTCTTAGCATGCGTGACGTAGGTGTCACAATTTCTGAGATATTTAACATTTAAACTGCATTTTTCGTCTTATAAACGTTCGGACGCCGTTTGTAAACTTTCATATCTCCGAAACTATTAAATGTATGTAAATAAATAAACAAGCGAAATTCATTATCAGTTTATGAGCTTTATTTTTGGTCTCTACTTATTTTTCAATAAAACTAATATTTATTGAGATATTTGGAAAAGGAAAAAAAAAGTTACGTTTTATCGAAAATACCTTTATAGTTTAAACTGTATTTTTTCTAAAGCAAGTGCTGTATATTAATGAGAAACAGTGTTTGAAATTCCTTTTCTTTAATTACTGACTAATTACAGTAACAAAATGGCGATGTTGTTATTAAAAAAATGTGTACACGCACATTGCTTCGGTCATAACTTCTTTGTTTTTTATGCCACAGAAACAAATAAAAAAACAGTTGAAAACTTAATTAATAACCTGTTATTCTACCTATTAGCATCCTTGACGTAGGTGTCACAGTTTCTGAGATATTTAACTCTCACTCTAAATAATTATCTTATGAACACTTGGATGCCAAATGTAAACTTAAATATCCGAAATTATTAATCCTACAGCAATAAACAAAAAATATAATTAATTCCCAGTTTGTACTTTCTGTAATTGGTCTGTAACATTTTTTCGATAAAGTAATACTTTTCGAGATACTTGACGAAAGCCGTTTGGAAATACCTTTTTTTTTTTAAGCTAAAATCGCAATTTTGAAGTCGTTATAACTTAAAAACTATCAATTTATGTGAAAAATTGCATAGAATCTTTTCTTCTTAAAATTTGATTCTACTGCAGCTCCAATAAATATATATATTTCGAAGTGCCACCCCCTGAGAGGGGGTGGCATCCACCCCCTACAAATTAGCAAGCCCCCGCACAATATAGAAACTTTTCTGTGAAGCATTTACTATTATACTGCCAAAAATGAACGAAATCCGTTCAATATGACATTATTCCGAAGTTTTGCATATTTTTTATCTCTGGGTACTGTACTAATTGCCTACATCTTTTATTTAAAACTTTTTTCCCTATCTGCAACGGTAAAGGATTTATATACAGAAATCTGAAAATGGGCCGCCATTTTTAATAAGGCGGGCGAAGCACAGCTTCGATTTTAGGGAACTTTTAGTATATTCATTAGGATGGCAAGTAGAACATCTCCACCAAATTCCTTGCTTGTACTAATTTTTTCAAGGACAAAATCTGTTTTTCCTGCACTACTAGTCAAAAACCAATGTTGTGAGAAAGTATCACACCACCAAGGACATATTTAAAAAAAGATTTTAAATCATCACATATTGATATATACAGGGTGTCCCAACCAAAAGTAGGCACCCTGAATAACTTTGGAGATAAAATTTTTTTGAAAAATTGGTGAAACATATCGACCTTGTTTCCAAGGGGGACATATTTTAATGTAATACTTGTATACCTATCATCATCCCTCTACCCTACAAGGCCACCCCCTCAAAAAATTTAAATGGCAAGGGGGTCGAGTGATACATCTCTTGAAAGGTCTCTCAATTCCCTACATAACTGTGCACTTTTTTTAAACTTTTATCGACTCGTTCCTGAGAAATAACTGTTTCATTATTTTAAGTTCGGGAAATAAAAATAAAAGAAGCAGTTTAAATTATCGTATGTATTGTTCAAAATGACCCCCACCGACTTCCATACAGTGGTATAATCTTGAAATAGTCTTGAAATTCTGTATGAACATTTCTAAATACATCTGGAGTCAATAAACGGCATTCTCGAACAATTCTTTCACGTAACTCTTCCAGAGATGCGGGTTTTGTTGCAAATACCTTCGATTTCAAATGTCCCCACAGAAAGAAATCCAAGGGAGTTAAATCGGGTAACCTACCTGGCCACTCCACAGCACCTCTTCTTCCAATCCATCGTTCAGGAAACCGATTATCCAAAAATTGACGGACTGCTATAGCAAAATCCTGTTGAAAAAACAGTTCGCCCTCTAAAAGATTATCTTCTTCTTCGAGGATTTTTTGTTATAGGAGTCCCACAAGGCACTGTCCTTGGACCAATATTATTTATCACTTATTTAAATTCTTTAACTAAACTAGATATAAATGGCACTGTTATCTCATTTGCGGATGATACAGTATTGTTATTTCAAGACGTTTCTTGGAATCAAACAAAATCTAAAGTCACAGATGGATTAAACAAGATACAAAATTGGCTTAACACTTTCAAATTGTCATTAAATTTAAATAAAACCCACTACATAGCCTTTTCATTGACATCTGCAAATCGGCCTGGATTTACAAGCATTAGATTCAATAACATGACTAAAGAAATTAAAGAAACAGCTCAAACAAAATACCTAGGAATAATAATTGACCAACATTTAAAATGGGACAAACACATTCTTAAATTAACAACAAACATACGTAAACTTATACATAAATTTTATATAATGAGGGAATTTTTAGGAAAAAAAAAATTAATCATGGTTTATAAAGCACTAGTAGAGTCTCTAATCAAGTATGGCATTACTTCATGGGGTGGTCTATATAACAATTCACTAAAGCAACTGAATGTAATACAAAATTTCATCCTGAAAGTAATCTACAAAAAAACTTGGCTGTACCCTACAGATTTATTATACTCCGAAGATATTTTGAATGTGCGATCACTATATATTCTTTCTTCTTGCTCATATTTACATAAGAATGATAATTTAAAAAAAACTATCACCCATCAGCATGATACTAGGGGTAAATTACAGAGGAACCTTCAAATACCTATCATTAATAAGAATATCAGTTTGAGATCTTTTCAATACTTGGCTCCAAAATTTTATAACATTCTACCCATTGAAGTCAAGCGATCAAGGAATCTAAAAACATTTAACAAGAAATGTAGAAACTTTATAAGTAATCATTACGACTCCTTTAAAAAAATTTTTTAAGAAACCTAAATACAGAATGATTGTATCACATAAATAGCATTATGTACTTTGCTATTTACTTAGTAGCTGTAGTTTAGTTTAGTAAGTAGGAACTAGATTTAATTCATATTTTATTTGTAATGATATTCACTCTGACTCATTATATTTATTAATCATAAAAATAATGAATTGTAAATAATGCAATCTACATCACCTAGGCACATTCAAATGTTTAGTCATTTAGGTGCCTGTACTAACTGTACAATTAAGTATATAAGTTGTAATTTATGAATATCGCATCCAATTTGTATCTATTGAAAAATCCATTGAATAAAGTTGAATTGAATTTGGGTAATCTTTGGGTCGATATTATTTTCTAACAGATCGAGGTACCTTTCGCCATTTAAATTGTCGGGAATGAAAAACGGCCCGACAATGTGATCCCCTAAGATGCCAGCCCAAACATTTAACTTCTGAGGCCTTTGGGTTTCCATGAACCAATGTGGATTGGTTTCACTCCAAACTTGGGCGTATTGGGCACAAAGTCCCATAAGACTTTGGCACCCTTCTTTGATGAGCGGGAAGACAAACAAATCCGAAAACACTTTTCTAGAAATAAACCAATACGGGACTTTTGCGGGACGACACACAACATTTCTGCTACAACACCCGGCCGCTGCGTGACATCGTGCGGTTCTCGCGTACGTAGCTCTCTCTCATATATTGTTAATACTAATGAAATCAATGTAATAACTTTTTACCATGTACCCATAGTTAAAAAAAATAAAAGATATTTAAATTGGTAAAAACAAGCAAGTTGACGGAGAAAATCTACTGCATACAGTTCCACATACATATCACCCGTTCTGTGGGTGGTTTCTGGGAACTCTAGTAGGTATTACGTCTTATTTTTTTTTTACAGAAAGTCCATGGCAGTGGAATCCACAAATACCAGAACAAATAACGTTTCGCTTACTAAGCTGATATCACATGGTGGCCACAAAAACTGACATGAGAAATTGCTTGGGTGTTCGTAAATTATCAAATTTTATTGAAATTACATACTTGCATTTCATATACCAACACATAAACTATAATATTTATGCATATTATAGAGAGCTGTTAATGACTATAAGTTTAGTAAACTTGAAGATTAATTTCCTATTGTGTAAGTATCAATGGGCTCGAACACACCCATATGTCAATAACGAATGAATGGTGAGGTTAATTGCAATGCTTTCCAGGGAAACCTAATCATAAGGATGAAATTAAATTGAAAGCGAATCATGATAAAAACGAATAATAAAATTGACAACGTTTAAGGTGAAAGTTTGATTAAAATTTTTGAGCTGTATGCACAAAATTGTACATTTATTTACTTATTATTTAATTACTTTTTGAAATTATGTAATATACAAAACGGTATTAATCAGTAAAAACCGTGAAATATAACTAGTGATATTAAAATTTTTAATTCTCCATTGTTCTTATGTTAGACTGTTGTTAACTGTTATATAAATAATAAAAATGTACCGGAGGAATGTGAAAAATTGTACAGCTTTCTCACAGCGTAGTTTTAAAAGTCCTAATCGAATTGTAAAAAAAAATCCATTAACATTTTTGGGGAAACGAGAAGAACTGTAGTAAAATATAATTTGCTCGAGACCTATTTAAAGAAATGTCACTTTTCCAAGTGCAATTTTTTTTTTATGTATAATCTCAAAAACTTTCATTAAAACCCCATTAAACAGACTTCATAGCGAAAATTTGAAGTTGCCTAAAAATGTCAGGGGAAGGTCAGGGAATTTGAAAATAATTTTTCACCCCCCCACCTAATAAAAAAAAATTGAGTTTTGTACTTCTAGTTCCGATTATTTAGTAACGCTGCACTGTCCCTTTCCCGCTAATAAATTTATTAGTCCTGGAAAATCTGGAAAAGTCAGGGAATTTAAGTTTGAAAAATTGTTATGAACTCTGTTAAAACTTTTATTCAGGAGGTCAAAATTGAAATGTCAAAAATTTATTAAATGCAACAAAACACTATAAAAATGGTATGGGGGTCCTTATAGGTACAACTATTACCTGGGGCATCTTTTTAATTGATCAGAGCAACTGCAATTCAAATTATTAAGAAACAACTTAAAACTGAATACACAACAAACTAACTTTTTAACTATTCCCTCTGCATATCCAGGAAACATTTCTATGATTTAATAGCTCCAAAGTGATGTTACAGTTAGCATTCTGTGAAAATATTCACGTCTCCTTCTGTGTATATGTTAGACTTCTTGTCTAGGCGGTTATTTACGTGCATGAACTTAATTCGCTTAAATCTGATAGTATATATATATAAGAGGAATTAATTAGTTGAACTCATCATCTCATCAGTCATCGAAATTATAAACCAGTAATAAATATATAAAATGCATAAGAGTCTAATTTGTGAGTAGTAAGATAACTAAATGAAATATATTTTATTTTGTGTATGCATTTTACTAATGTATATCTCATAGTAATATATCTAATGAATTGGAATATGATTCTCGAAAGATATTATATCACAGACATACAATTTTCGTAGCAATATGTGTTGGTGCAGTGGCTAAAGTTTTGCGTTGCAATAAAGATCGTGTGTTTGAATCCCACACAGGTTGGATGTTTTTTTTTTCACAACAAAGTTGGTATCACAAAACTTAAGATGTCCAAAAACTAACATTATTTACAAGAAAACTGCGAAGAATATCCTATAGAATGTGTAACAATTATATAAAAAGCTCAGTAAATTGGCAAATAATACCTTCGTTTTTAGCTTTTTTTGATTCAAATTCACTCTAATATTGTGTCAATGTTTCAGTAAGAAAATGCCTAATATGAGTTCTAGAAAAATCGACCCCTTTTTACTTCCACATCCAGTGGACTTCCATATCCAGTAACGACAAAAACGCTTTGAATGTCATGAAACGTCGAGATTCTAAGTTTGAGCGAAAAAAAATTTTCTGCCTGTCTGTAACTTTTTTGTGCGCACGTTTACTCTGGAACCGTTTAAGATATTGACTTAAAATTTGGTACACATATGTACTTTAACGAGATCTGGAACTAGATTATATTTTCATCTTGTTCCGTCGAAGGGTTGGGGGGTAAATTGGGGTAAATTTAGGATAAATAGATAAATCAAGCAGGTAAGAGTCTATTAAATTGGTATTTAGTATATACAAGAGAAGCTAAGGTCTCAAAAAAAATTTTGGCATTAGCCACCCCCACCTCATTATTAAAGGGGATGAAAAAAAATTGTGATTTAGTGTAACCAGAAACCCCAAAATATTTTTTTACTTCATCCACCCCCACTACCGATGTGGGGTATCGTTTTATGGGTTTTTGGGGTAGAGGATTTCAAATATTATATTATTAAAGTTCCATAAACAATTATTTCCACATACAAAGGGTCTAGCCGTACTTCCACAGCGAAACTGCCCCCAATAGAAACCTATATCATAACCTATGTTATATTGTAGAGGGCCCTAATAATAGTTGATCGAGTAGATATTAGCTCTATATCTTAGTTAATTGAGGAGCTATTTGAAAAAAAGTGTCCGGAGACGACTTTTTTTCAAAGCGATATATCTTAGTTAATTTTAAAGCTAGGAAAATAAAACTAAATGGCAGTATTATGGTACACTTTACAGTTTATTTTATAGCATTTCCTGCGGGCCAAGCCTAAATAAAAGTATTTAAAAAATGCAAAGAAAAATTTTGTCAATCGATTTCTATCAGATCTAATTGAATTACCACTTTGAAAAAAATATATAATAATAGTCTATGTCTTGCCTAACAGCATGCCAAGTTTCATTAAAATCCAAGAGGTGCAACATGCCGAAAAAAAATTTAAAGTAAATGGACTGACTACTTTATGACCACTATGTTGACGCTTTTAATTTGCATTACATTTCAATAGTTGCGTTTTGACAGCTCATGAAAAGTATATCAACGGTTGGTGGTGTCAACTAGCCTATTACAATGTTTTTTGATCTACTTTTATAGTGACTGTAGTCGGTCTCAGTTAAGAATGCAGTTGTTTTCGTTATGAGCGGAGCACAGTTTACACAGGATATGGGAATTTCCAAGTAAGTGGAATCCCCCCATGGCCGACTCAAGCCAGTTGGTACATAAAATAAAAATTAACGGTTAGGGTGACCATACGTCCGGAATTTCGCTGGAAAGTCCAGCATTTTGGAGTACTGTCCAGCATTTACAAGTGTCCAGCGAAAGTCCAGCATTCTGACCATATGTCCGGAATTTCACTGGAAAGTCTTACAAGTGTCCAGCATAAGTTCAGTATTCAGGTTATAGTGAAGTACAGCATTACATTTTGTTTGGAAAAAATTTCTTTTCGGATACTTGCTTCCCGATCATCAAAAAATTTTGTGATCAAAAAAATTTGTCTTCCCGGTCATGAAAAAATTTTGGGACGAAAAAAATTTTTTTCCGGATGTCTCCCTCCCGCTCATCAATTTCAATTTTCGAGAAAAAATATTTTTGTTATTTTCAGCCCAAGCTCAAGGCCCAGATCCGCCCTTGAGTGCCCCCCCCCAGTAACCTTTCTGGAGCCGCCCTTGGCAGAAGTGTCCAGCATTCACTTAACAAAAATCTGGTCACCCTAGTTTAAATTGGCTTTTATTTGGCATTTGACTCATTTATAAATACATTGAAATTATTTAATTCATATTTCAGCATATTTTATTTAGATTAATGAAAGCTCATTATAGACGTAAATCCTCTAAAAATGTCAAGTGTTATAAGAAATGGGTAAACCTACTACTTGCTTGTGCTCGATATCAGGCGAGCTGTATCTTTGATCTATCTCGCGCAGCGCACATCGCACATCGAAGTTTATTTTATTGTTTTATGATATTTATGAATATTAATACAAAAGATATTGTACTAATTGTTCATATATTGTTCGGCTATTTCCTTCCATTTTTATTAAAATCAGACTGCTATAGTTATATTTATCTCTTTTGTTACAAATAAGGATTCACAAACACGGTATCGCCTGTGCTAAACGCTGTGCGATGTGCGAAGCTCAAGTTGTTGATTTCATCACTCTCATTTAAGAGCATGGTTCTATTAAATTTGATTGTGCGATGTGCGAGGGGCGTCGATATGGCCACTCTCATTTAAAATAATGGTTTATTTAATTCCAGTGTGCGATGTGCGAAGTGCGGTGCTATGTGCGCTGTGCGGTGCACCGACGTGACGTGACGACGTGGTCATGCACTTACACGGAGGTTATGATATTTGTGTACACTTTTACTTCCACGTCCAGTGGAAATATAGTAACGACAAAAAAAAATTTAAAAATTTTTATTGTCCAAATAGGCTTAAAATGTCATGAAACGTCGAGATTTTAAGTTTGAGCGAAAAAAAATTTTCTGTCTGTCTGTCGGTCTGTCTGTAACTTTTTTTTGTGCGCACGTTTACCCTGGAACCGTTTAAGATATTGACTTGAAATTTGGTACACATATGTACTTTAACGAGATCTAGAACTAGATTATATTTTCATCTTGTTCCGTCGAAGGGTTGGGGGGTAAATTGGGGTAAATTTGGGGTAAATGGGTAAATCAAGCAGGTAAGAGTCCATGAAATTGGTATTTAGTATATACAAGAGAAGCTAAGGTCTCAAAAAAATTTTTGGCATTAGCCACCCCCATTACCACCCCCACCTCCTTATTAAAGGGGATGAAAAAAAAATGTGATTTAGTTTATGTACCAGAACCAGAAACCTCAAAATATTCTTTACTTCATCCACCCCCCACTACTACCCCCCTATCACCACCCCCACCCCACTACCGATGTGGGGTATCGCTTTATGGGTTTTTGGGGTAGAGGATTTCAAATATTATATTATTAAAGTTCCATAAACAATTATTTTCACATACAAAGTTTTTTCGTTGTGAGTGACTTGGATAGAGAATCTGGATGTGGAAGTAGTGATTCCTTGGGCAGCGGTTTTTAGGCAGGTATATGAGAGAGATCAAAGATACAATTCAGAACGGCAGAGACAAGAACAGTTCGCCTGATATCGAGCACAAGCAAGTAGTAGGTTTACCCATTTCTTATAACGCTTTGACATTTTTAGAGGATTTACGTCTAGAATGAGCTTTCATTACTCTAAATAAAATATGTGGCAATATGAATTAAATAATTTCAATGTATTTATAAAAGAAAAATGCCAAATAAAAGCCGATTTAAACCGTTAATTTTTATTTTATGTACCAACTGGACTATAGTCACTATAAAAGTAGATCAAAAAAACATTGTAATATTCTAGTTGACACCACCAACCATTGATATACTTTTTATGAGCTGTCAAAACGCAACTTTTCCAAAGATTAATGAAATGTAATGCAAATTAGAAGCGACAACATAGTGGTCGTGTAAGGTGCTCCACTTACTTAAAAATTTTTTTCGACATGTTGCACCTTTTGGATTTTAATGAAACTTTGCATGCTGTTAGGCAAGACATAGACAATTATTATATATTTTTTTCAAAGTGGTAATTCAATTAGATCTGATAGAAATCGATTGACAAAATTTTTCTTTGCATTTTTTAAATACTTTTATTTAGGCTTGGCCCATAGGAAATGCTAAAAAATAAACTGTAAAGTGTATCATAATACTGCCATTTAGTTTTATTTTTCTAGCTTTAAAATTAACTAAGATATATCGCTTTGAAAAAAAGTTTTTTCAAATAGCTCCTCAATTAACTAAGATATAGAGCTAATATCTACTCTATCATCTACTATTAGCGCCCTCTACAATATAACATAGGTTACGATATAGGTTCCTATCGGGGGCAGTTTCGCCATGGAAGTACGGCTAGACCCTTTTTTTCGTTGTGAGTGACTTGGATAGAGAATCTGGATGTGGAAGTAGTGATTCCTTGGGCCGCGATTTTTATTAATTAAGTACACAAAAATACGAAGATATGCAAGATATCGCAATACACAGTGTTTCTGCTAGATTCGAATTAACTTTGCGTAGAATGTATGAATTTTTATTTCAAATTAGTATTAAAGTATTTTTAATAAGACTATGATGCTTTGCCCTTAAAGTCCTGAAGGAGCTAATATTTCCTGCAACAAAGCAAACCTAGGCACTAATTCATATCAAGTTTTTTTTTTATTATTTGGACTTAAGAATTAGCGATACATTTAGTTGCATTTTAAAACATCCTATATATTTTAGAAACGCAGTTTCAACTGCATGTTCGACAAAAATAAAACCGAACCCATTTGAAAAGTGAAGTTTTTATCCTCATTTGCCGGTGATCTATCATATTAGTTTCCGTCTCTTAATTCCTTCAAGTTTCTCGATTGTTCCACATGCCTCGGGGCGCATAAATTAATATTATTTCACTGTTGCAGTTCTAGATAAGAGATATGAAATTCACAAATGAAATTACTAAATAACAATTATTAATTATCGTGAAAGCGTACGGCCATATCTGGAAAAATCGTGTCTGGGCTTGGCTTTGATTTAAAACGACTAATAATGATTTTAAAATAAATGAAATTTTCTTAAAATTTATTGCTGTATTATGTTTCTCGGTACAGCAACAATGTTGCCTTGTAATTAATGTAAATCAATTTTGAGTCAGCGAGCTGATTATTTAAAACCGAAGAAAACGAACAGAAGCCATAAGCCTGAGGATGCAGATGCTAAAATTTGAATTTATGTACATTATGGACATTAATAGCGGACTCAATATACAGGGTGCTCCGTGTGCACAGCTTAATAACCATGATATACTATTAAATAAACCTGATTAATTTTGGTTTCTCTCAAAACAAAACTTTGGTATGGCCATGGGTTCTTCTTTATCTAAAATAGTAAGCAGTATTTTCATGGAAAATTTTGATGAAAATAATATTAATAACCTAATTTGCCCGTTTGATGTGCTGATTGAACACCGTCAGGCGAGCAGGGTCGAAGTACTGTGGTTGGAGAAAGAGTCACACATCTGGTACACATATGGACGAAGGGGTTGTTGTGGTTGTAGCAGGGCCTAAATGCAGGCTATCTAAAGCTCTTGGTAACATCATCTTCCAGGCAGCAATCTATGCTATAGATTAATGTGTCCAGGCAGCATTAAAGGCTCTCAGGTCCTATACCTTCCGAGTCAAAAATTGCCTGGGAATGCAGACAATCCCTGAAGCAACTGGCAAAAAACAACAAGGTTACCTTGATGTGGGTGCCAGGGTATGAGGGAATAGAAGGCAACGAATTAGCTGACAGCCTCGCAAAAAAAGAGGCTAAAGCCATTTTTTGGACCCGAACCGTTCTGTGGCTCATCTAAGGCACACATAACGGAGGAAGTTCTAAAATGGGAAAAGGAACAAAAGAAGTCCTACTGGAGGAGTACTCCAGGCCAAAGACAAGCGAACAGGTTTATAACCTATTCAACAAAGAATGCCACAAGGCTTCTCGAACTTGAAAAGTCCTACTTAAGGCTGATCACAGGCCTTCTAACTGGCCATTGCCCCTTGAGATATCATCTCAAGAATATTGGCATGGCAGAAGATGACAAATGCAGATACTGTGAAGCTGCAACTGAAACTGTGGAACATATACTTTGTGAATGCAAGGTACTAATCCGCATTAGGCTAAAGTACCTAGAACAGGCGGAATTAACGCCTGAAGGCATAGGGAAATTAGCTCCCAGGAAAATTGCAAACTATGCAAAAAGTCTTGGAATCTTGGGCAACAACTAGTTGCAGGGTAATTCACAAAAGACCTTTTAGGTCGAGGTGAAAAAAGGCCAACCCAGGGCACCCCTCAAACAATCTACAACTTAATTTATAAGTATGGAGGACATGAAGATGATATTTTTGCTATATGTCCTTATAGCAAACAACACTTAGGTAATTTTTTAAATCAGATTAACGAAAAGGAACCTTCAATTAATTTTACAATAGAAGTAGAGATTAATGAATTACCTTTCTTGGGCATTTTAATTAAAAAGTTAGATAATAAATATGAAACCAGTGTTTATCGATAACAAACACACAAATAGATATTTGAATTTCAATTCAAATCAACATATTCTTGTTAAGAAAGGTGTTGTAAAACGTTTGTATGATAGGACTAAAGATTTCTTCAAATGACGAAATGTTAAGTAACGAGAAACAATTTACAAAAACTGTTCTATTAAATAATCAATACCCCGAGTTTTGTTGATAGCCAGCTGACAAATGTTGAAAGTAGAGTGAACACTCAACATTTACAGCTTAAATTTGGATCTTTAGCAGTAATTATAATAATAATAATAAATAATAATAATAATGTATATTTACGAAAAACAAATTTAAATACAATTATACAAATATATTAGCTTCATTTATACATGGTTTAACGGATAAATAAAAAAAAATCGGAAATAGATTTTCTGTACGAACTATTTTTCAAACGGGCGCTGCTGCCACATAGATCTGTTTTATCAAAAACTAAGCCGGTAAATATTGCTCAAAATTCCAAAAATTGTATTTATGGTATTTCGGTATTTATGGTATTCTAACATAAGGCTTGGTGAACGCAGAGATTATGCTAGAAAGGGAAAATTACGGAAGACAAAAATTTGTGAACTTGCGTGGGATAACAATCATAATAGGATCCAGTGGGAAATTTTTGGAAAAAGAATGCAACGCAACTAAAAGAAAATATTTTTTTTGTTAAATGAGGATAAATGTGTTTCTAATTATTCTATCGATTTCTGAACCAGCTGCTTGCCGATCCTCAGAGATGAAGTAAATAAAAATAAAAACCGCTGCCCAAAGAATCACTACTTCCACATCCAGATTTTTTATCTAAGTCACTCACAACGAAAAAATTTTGTATGTGGAAATAATTGTTTATGGAACATTAATAATATAATATTTGAAATCCTCTACCCCAAAAACCCATAAAATGATACCCCACATCGGTAGCGGGGTGGGGGTGGTGATAGGGGGTGGTAGTGGGGGTGGATGAAGTAAAAAAACATTTCGAGGTTCTTGTACACACCCTAAATCACAATTTTTTTTCATCCCCTTTAATAATGGGGTGGGGGTGGTAATGGGGTGGCTAATGTCAAAATTTTTTTTGAGACCTCAGCTTCTCTTGTATATACTAAATACGGATTTTATGGACTCTTACCTGCTTGATTTACCTATTTTCCCCAAATTTACCCCAATTTACCCCCAACCCTTCGACGGAACAAGATGAAAATATAATCTAGTTCTAGATCTAGCTAAAGTACATATGTGTATCAAATTTCAAGTCAATATCTCAAACGGTTCCAGAGTAATCGTGCGCCCAAAAAAAGTTACAGACAGTCCGACAGACAGACCGACAGACAGAAATTTTTTTTTCGCTCAAACTTAAAATCTCGACGTTTTGTGACATTCTAAGCCTATTTGAACAATAAAAATTTTTAAAAATGTTTTTGTCGTTACTATACTTCCACTGGATGTGGAAGTAATTAATATAATTTAATGTCTGTGACTATGGAAATACATAAACAACAAACTGTTATGTTTGACGTACTTGAAGTCAAAGTGTAACGAAGTGTTTTTTCTAATAGCAAAATGCATTAAATTAACACTACGCTTCGTTACTTGCTCCGTTTAAATTTACTTGTTTTAATTAATCACATTTATTTTCATCGCAAATGAGAAACTCCCATGCAAAATTAAAAACCGCGTCGTAGAATTCTAGGTACCTCATATTAAAATGTAATAAACCCTGCTGTGGGAAGATAGCGAAATATCAATAAATATTTACCAGAATTGACCACTAGTCGCGCTGACCGTATCACTGAAAATATCGAGGTGTTGAAAAGCCATTGTTTTCACTTCCGAATCATCACTCGACAACAAATTAATTCATCGAGTAGCTCCGCCAGGCGGTTTATCGTAGACTTTTTAACTCTGACTGATAATAATGTTTTCATAAATAAGTGTATTCAAGTGATAATTTAAAATAATTCCGATTATAATGTATCAAAATAAGATTGCCAATTTTCCGTACTGTCCAGTTATTTTCATAGTAAATTTAAATTATTAAAGTAATTGTGCTCTAGAAAGAGACTGTTAAATTCTCGAGATTTTGTCCAAAACGTTTATGTTCCAGTAATTTTTCGCAGGACCGAAACCTAGAAAAAGAAACATAGTAGACATTTTAGAGATACCTGAAAACCGTGTACCGTCCAGATTATTTTAACTTGTACCGTGTTTTTCTATTTTAACGAGATAAATAGTACCTGACTTTACAGTTTCTCTGCTTAGTGTACTTTTCGTATTTTTATGAATTGAAAATAAAATCCAGTATTCTGAAGAATTTATGAAAATTTGTTATAGTCCGGGAACTTAATGCAAAAATTTAAAAATCCTGAAAATCATGTTTTGATACTTAACATTTCCTGTAACCGCTCTGATAAACCAGCGTTTGGCTAGCAACGTCTGTCGCTCCGTAAATCGAAGTCATTTCACAGGCAAACCGCCAGATCTAATAATTATTGTCATCTCATGCATGTTTTTTTTTTTGGCACTGTGGAGCTAGTCCAATCAGCCAGAACCAAAATATTGATGGTAAGACCAATACTTAAATACAGATTTGGAATGGATATTTAATTTGTATATGCTTACTAGTTCTATGAATATTATAGACCATATACACCAAAGAGGTGTAGTTAAATGGATTTCATCAGATATGGAAAAATACATTTAAATTCATCCATGATGTTTAGGGGTACTTGAGACAATTAAAGGAAAGTAGACAGGGACACACGTTTCTCGCCTAGGGGCCGATCAAGGCTCATGCATGTTTATTGCTGTAAATAATTGCTCTACTATTGCCTGCTATTCAAGCACTGCCTGTTCTAACCTTTTTTATGCTGCATGTTTTTGTACTGCCTGTTATTTTTACTGCTTTTGTTTTGCTGCTCACCTTCTCTTTTTTACCGCTTACCATCCTGTAGTCCGCTTGCTTACCTCAACCAATAATAATAATAATAATAATAATAATAATGATCTTTCAGAACTAAAGATCATACCGGCATGCCGAAATTCGGCAGAGATCTTAGCTGGCAGGATGCAGAAGGCCATTATCCTCGGCTCATTACGTCTACTCAGGGCACACGATTCTCGGACCCAGTAGTCACTCACCCCACGGACGTGGGGAGTGGTTGCCGGTACTACCAGCTCCCCTCTGTGAGTGTCGGAGCCACAGAGTATAAAGGGTGACTGGCTTTTACGGAAAAAAAAAAAAAAAAAGATTTAGTAGTAGCTTAAAAACCTGCAACATTCTGGTTTAGTTATTCTTTAATTATCCGTATAGCTTTGCATGTTATAATGTAAAATAACATAAGCTTTAATTTTGATGAACTCCTTATGAGTATTTGAGTACGTAAACGTTTTATTGTTGTTTTCTAATTACCATATTTTAATAAACATGTTTTATTACTGTTATTAATTTTATCATGTTTTTAATAAACGTTGTTATTTACCGATTTTCGTGTTTTACTGTTGAATATGAATGAAAGTCTAATCTGCTGTTTTGATCTCTGGACATTTCGGTTTCTTCACTGAATATATCCCAGCCCTACTGCAATAGACTGTGTTAAGAGCCTAGTGTGGGACCTTTGCCCTACGTAAAAACTGTAAAGGTGGCGCTCGAAATTAACCAAAACAGAGCTTAACGCCAAAGGACGCTTCACTTGTTTATGCGCTAGGCAACTGGAAGAAAGCACGTCACAAAAGTTTTGGTAACGGAAAAAGAAATAATATTTTCCCATTTTCCGAAACATTAACAACCTTCAATTTAATTTTGGTTTCATTTAATGTATTTTTAGGTGAGAAACATTTTGTACTAGAAAAAGTATCAAAAATCAGCCTCTGTCTGATCCTCTTAGCACAGAGGTTTCTTTAATAAAATGTTTTAAATATTTTAACAGAAAGTGGCAAAATATTACAAACAGTAAGATGTGTGATGTATAATATTAATTTGTTGAATGAATTTCATCAAATTTTCTAACTTCAATCTCTAATAGTTGCTCTCACTGTTGCTAAATTGTTTATACTAAAAAATTAAACGATAAATTAAAAAATAATAATAATTTGACTATTGACTAATGTTATCCGCAAAGCACGTATTGGATAGAACAACTTACAGGGTATGCACTTTCGGTTTTAATAACGCTTTTTTTTCTACGATAATTAAAAATGTTTGTCGGGTTGTAATATATCTATTTGATTAAATCAATAATAACTACAGTTTACATCAATCAGTGATCTAACATATATTCCTTAATTAAAGTGAATTATTTTCGTGAAACGACCAAAAAGAAACTGTACTCCATATATGTACACCAATCATTAACCAGCACAAGAACCTAATGGACTGGTTCTAGTAACACACTAAGAGATTTTTTTGTATGCTTATACAAGAAAAAGTGAACTAGAAATAATTCCTAACATTTGGTGAAAGGTTAATATTTTGTACCGAAATTTCCAATTTTGCAAAAGAAACAAGTCTAATCGTACTACGACGTTGCGTCGTATACAGTTGGCGATAAAGTTATTCAAGTCCTGGAAGTTCGCGTGAGTCATGAATTAATATTAATAGTTTGTAACTACTAACTAATAACTACTGTTATTCATATTTTTGTAGCAAAAATTATTGTGTATTACCTAAATGCTAATATAAATTGCGGTTTTCATGGACATTGAATGGGAAAAAAACTTTCCAATATCCTTACTTACGTTGATTATAACGGCAGCGGAGTGAATTTTATTCAAACTTCTAATACCATGTTATGCATTTATTATAGAATGACTACCGGCCGCTTGTAGCCGTATTACGAGGGTTTAACAAATATTTCCAAGTTAATAGGCAAACGGTGAACCAAAATTTCGATAAAAATCTTCCAGCAGCTAGCCCAGACGACAGAGAACATTTTATAGTGAAAAGACAAAAACACAAAAACTTGCAAACTGAATAATTTTTTTTTAAGAGTTCGTGAAAGTGTATAGAATAAGTTCACATTCCGCTCGGATGCAGAACATAAAAAAAAGTGAAAACAAAAAATACAGGTGGACAGATCACGCGTTTCTGAACAAAAAATGTTCTAATAAAATTTATCGCTAAAGCCACGGTATTCCTGGAAAAAAATAGTGAAGTAACTCTGCGCGGCCAAGCGCACGGTTAAATGCATACTAGGGAACCTCTAAAAATTCTTAGCAGTTATAACGAGTAAAATAAAGCTTTTTCTCTTTCTGATTACACATGGTTAACATTTTTCTTAGTGAATAGGAGGATAAATAGCGAGTCTGAAGGGAAAATATATAATTATGAACGCATACACAGACACTAGGGATTGCAATACCGGTTAACCGGTTATTAGGACAAAAAACACATGATGATAATTACCGGTTATTTTAATTTTTTACCGGGTATTTCGATAAATTCTAAACTTACGATATGTCACGTATTCAATGTTTCTATTTATGTCAGTGACTAGTATTCACTAAATACAGAGTGACTGTCCCAACACTGAGCACATTTAACAATAAATAAATAATATTATAAAAAGTAAAACCCAGACACCAAGCTCTAAGAAATACAAGTAAGAGAGACATTGACAATATCGTGCGATAGGAAATTGAATATTTCACTGCCGCAAATATCCGTGGAATACATTTAGAAGTATGTTATTACCAATTCTTATTAACTTATCGACCCACCAATATCGATTGAGGAAGGACATCTTCAGCTGGTGGTATTCTATGCACAAATATCAGACGACTAACAGATATAGCTTTGAAAAACTAACCCTTTTAATAGGCCGTTTTTAAAAATATTGTATTTTTAGATTAGGTATTCAGTAAATGCCCTATTTGAGTTTATGTTTATAATTTTTGTTATTTAAGTTGATATTTTTGTTATTTACAGAATAATTATTTATTTAAATTTATTTCATTTATATTTTTTCCTTTTGATAAAAAACCTTTGGTTTGTTCATTTTATTAAATATACGTATATAATAGTATATTATTCAACGAACATATAATGATGACTATTATTCACGAGGGTGAAGTTTAAGACACGAGCCGTAGGCGAATGTCGTAAATCACCAGAGTAGCCATTATATGCGAGTAGAATACTATACTTTGTCCACGACTATTAGATATTTTTGTAAAATTGTTTACTGAAGAAATTAATTAATGAATTATTTATATTATTCTTTTTGAGTAATATGTAAAATTATTGTAAATAACGTTGACGTTTAAATTTAATTTGACAGATAACGGCCTACTCAATCAAATTTAAAAACTAAATTGTATGATAAAAGAGGGTTTGTTTCTGAAACGCTAAATAGTTATCTATTCATAAATTTGATAATAACAGTAAAATTGTTCACACAATTGTAGCTATGACAGTTAACGAATAATTATATTTAGGGTTTCAGAAACTAGGCTTAAATTCTACTAAAAAGTTGCGAGATTGCACTCGAATTGAAAAAATACCTGCCCGTGACTTCTTATAAACAACTGACTGTCCTTATTATTCACTAGTGAATACTGAAATCATTATTCACTGCAGGGAATAATGGATAGCATTATCCTTGAGGAAACACATACATAATGAGTACATTATTTAATAGTCGTGGGCAAAAATTTTTTTGTCAAATTTAGATAATTTTGTACATGGAAAAAGATAATTGCCATTTTTGCCACCCTAATCATTCATTCTAAAAATTACCGGTAAATACCGGTTAACCGGTTATTTCCATTTTTATTTACCGATTTACCGGTTATTAAAACTTCCGGTAAATTGCAATCCCTAACAGACACCACACATAGCCGCTGAATGCTCGCATGAATTTGGAAGGTCGCTACCACCTTCTCTTCCGTGAAAAATAAAGGGATATGCACAGGAATAACGATCATGTGCCGAAAAACCTGTAAATCTTGGATAGCATGATTTCTGGTGAGTGAGGGTCGATTTCTGCCAGATGAGGAGGGGTTGGAGCTAAAAATGAATATTTTTCCCGTGATCAGCGACCCCGAAAACGGGGGATAAGCGTTTGAACCGAATCATTTGAAAAAAAAAAAGATTTTCCACCCCTCGGGAGGGTTTAATCAACCCCCTAGGCCTGCTCTCTGGATTCCACTTACTCTACAACCCCCTTTTATGTTATTTAAAATATAACTCGTTCATAAATCACCCCCAGACCCGTTTATATATGAAAACATAAAGGGATCCATATAAAAGGGGTGGTTTTTGGCCGTCCAGGGGGTTGCGGCGGGCAAAAACTTCTCCCACTACTTCCATCGTGTTCAGCACCCTCGAAAACGGGGAGGGGGGAGGTAATCTCGTCTTTGCACGAAATATTTACAAAAAAACTCGTCAAATAATGGTTCATTACAGACTATTTATCCAATGTTCTTCCATATTCCTATACAGAGTTGGCCATTGGAAATAAAACAGACCGGTTTTTGAGTAGTTCAAATTGATTTTTTAGCACAACTTAGACACAACTTCATTTTCGAGGGAGACATTTTTGCAATATAGCTTAACTGCAAATCGCCTCATCCATTTGTGTAACCACAACCACTAAAATTTTAAATGATATGAAAGATTTGAAAGGATTACACAACAAAATTTTTAAAATTGTTCTATTCGCATTAATCTTATCTTGAGTTAAGTCAAAGTCACAGTATAAGCTAGTTCGGATTCCTGTTCAGAAGTTTAATTCTCAACCATAGTGTACATACCTGCGTGAAGTTAGCACACCAATGTTGATAATTTAGCTCATTTGGTTTAGGGTCAGTAGGGTTTTCCCACTAATTTTATTTTAACATTTTATGTCGTGAAAATGATATAATAAAACATTCTATTAATTTACAACAATTTACTTTTCTAATAAGAATTACTAAGAAAATATCGTTAAAACAACTTGCTGATAATTTCAGGGCTTTTTAAAACGGGCATTTTTACGCGCCAGAATTACGTATCTACCCGAAAACCAATGAGATTATGGATATAATTAGTCGGTGGTAACAAGTTCTAACTGTGTGTTAAAGGAAGTTTTTCTCTAAAACTCCTCAGAATGTGTTCTTTTATTGCTTGTACTATGATTGGTCTAAAGCGGTGGACTTGTAAATATTGGCCAATCAGAATCCAGATAAATGTCACACAAGTTATTCGTAAAAGCGTCGGACGTTGATATTTTGTAGTTTAGGTTTAACCTTCACCCGCTTCTGCAGTGACGGTACACGATACACATCAGATGACTAACCTAAAACTTTATTTATATTTTGATGTTTGGATTGTTTGAAGTGAAAATATTATCATTTTATCAGTTTCTGGTTTATGTTTTATTAATTCTACGATCAAAATGAGTAAAGTGTTAAAGGTGCCGCTGATAATTTACCTAAAGTAGTAGCACTAGTAGTGAAATGATGAATAATTTTTTTATAACAAATCTTTTCCCAGATGAAATATTTGTTTAGATTTTACAGCAGAAAACCACTTTTTTGTCTTTCAATATCAAGTGGTACTGTCAAAAATAATATTGATAATCCATTACAACTAATAATTAAAAAGTGCTGTCAATAAATTGAGGTTATGTTTTATCTTTTTCACGGCTGTCTTATGCAACAATGTAACCGACTTTTTATTGGATTTCAGGGCGTTGACGTCACAACGCGCTAATTTATGGCTGTTTAAAATGAACTCAATATTTTTCAAACTTCAAGTTTTTTTTGTTACTATTAGTAAAATTAAAAATATAATAAATATGCCATAAATCATTTTTTTACGTGAATTAAGTACTTCAACAATTTTTTTTTTCTGGGAAAACCCTTTTGCTATTAATGTACGAAGTTATCTTCGATAATGATTTTGTCATTTGTTACGCAATAGTTTTTAAAAACACGAAAATATGAGCAAAAATTAAGGCCAGCGCCCCAAAGTTTCAATTTCGGAAACATTTTTTTTATTCATGATCGCAAAAATATTTTTTTCGAAATTTCAACTTTGAGGTGTTAACCACCTCAATTTCTCGCTCATATAATCGAATAGGCGTTTCTCAAGTAAGTACTATTACGTCACAAACAACAAAATCGCGATCGCATATCTTCGTAAACGAATTTCAAACAATCGCAAACCAAATCGTACTAAATTTTCAAACTTAGTTTGCTAACTTCACGCATATGGTTTACGCTGTCATGGAAACAGTAGAAATAATCACCCTTTTTATTCAATGAACAAGGTCCGGATATGCATATATGCATGATAAACAGTACGTTTTATAGTTAGTGGAAAAGTTTCTAGTGAATAATGAGAAACGGGACCCTGAACGTGAACTTTCGGTAAGGATTGAAGCTGCTGTTGAGGTTGCAGTTTTGGGACAAAGACCTAACTTTGAACACGAAATTGGCTATTTTTAATAACATCAGTAGAACGACTATTTGCCAAACCTTGAAACATTATAAGTTACATCCTTACAAGAATCATTTAGTACTCGAATTTAATGAGGATGATTTCGACAACAGGAGTTTTACGAAGTTGCAACTACATGAAAACTTTTCTTTTTAAAATATAAGTTTCTGACGATTGTAGTTACATTTTTTTAAAACTCAACTGTAAATCCTCCATAACTATCGCTATTGGTAGAATACTACTAATCCAAGAGGCTTCAACTCCTCAAAAATTGAATGTGTAAGTTGATATTTTTGAAGACCGACAGTAGTTGGACCCATTTTCATTGATGGTAACCTGACCGATGCTATTTGGAATTACTGAAAAATCCAGTCCACCCATACTCGCTGATGTTACAAATGATGATCGTTGCCAGAAAAACCATTTGATGTTCCTTCACATTGAGTATTGACTATTAGTGAGTTTTTGATAGAATATTACCTGAACAATACATCGAACGGAGCAAATCTCCAGATTTAACTCCGCTTGTCGTCAAATAACGCCACAACGCTTTCAAAATGAATCTGAATAAATAAAGAGCGCTTTTGTAACTTGAATTTGAAATATTTTGAGAACAGTCCGATAAAATTTGAATTTTTTTGTTGTTTGTATTTAGTTTCAAAATAAATCAATTTGAACCACATGGACTACATACAAAGTCGCCTCATTTTTGTTCAGTGCCGCTCCCTGCATGTACCGCTTTGTGTTCCCGTGCATTTGTACAAAATTTTCATCGGAACAAGATTGCCATCAACGAATGTGATAGCAGAGCATCGAAAAAGAGACTTGAGTCTGTGAGTAAACAGAAACTACTTACATAGATAACTAAAACTTACCTTGAGCAGTCCGATGTACGAACTAAGATTGTAGAGGGCGAATTAGAAATGGAATCATTACAGAAGTCGGACAATTTTCGACTGTTCTTATTTGAAACATAAATTATTTATCACTTTTGTTAGCGTGTATTCTACACTTTAGTCTCATAACTGTAAAGAAACATATTGGATAGTCATATATGCGAAAAGTTCTACAAGTTCTGCATTATTGCAACAAGCTTGTGGGCAAGGCATGCCAAGTCGTATGTGCATTAACAATTCTATAGTCTCGAGTTACATTTTATTGGACGATCTAGTCATTATGGTTAGAGTTCCGCTTGGAGAAGGTAATCAGAAAGCAAGACTGTCCTTGTGGATATGTCAAAGTCTGTGGAAAATCCTGGGGTATTGGTATCCAGCAAATATATGTGAATATACGTTACATTCATCAGACTAATGGTAGCGTATGCTTCCATAGTTTTGTGGTCGAAGGGACTCCAACAAACCGCCAATGCCTATACAAGCATACCTGGTAATAACTGGTGCAATAAGTACCACACCGACAGCTGCTCTGGAAATCCTCTTGGATTTCCTCCTTTCCACATATATCTGGAGGAAGAGGTCAGGTGGGCCACATGCAGACTCCAACTGCCACAGGCTAACATCATGGAACGCAACACACTATCAGAAGCCACTGTGGGTAAGGAAGCTTGATCAGCCACATCTTAGACACAAACCAATGAGTATGTTCGTATAGTCAAGCAGCTTTTAAAGCTCTTAGATCGTTGCAGTTCTAAAACGGTTTTAAATTGCCAAAGGCACTAACCCTATTGGATAGCCAATTCCTCAGACAGGGAAGGTGCAGTATCAAGATTTATCGGATCAGAACCAGTGCTTGGCATATCGTCAAGCAATTGCGAAAGCATCAATCTTTACCTGAACTGGACTACCAGGATTAATTCATTTAAAAGAGTTCATTACATATCCTTTGAAACGAAAATAAGCCCGCTAACATATCAATCGAACCTAACCTAGATTTTAGTGTACACTAAATGTGATCTTCATAGATCAGTCTATATTTTATTTAGAAAGGTTTGATGGTCATCTCTAGGATTCATTCTTAATGACTAAGTAACTTTCTGAATTTATAGAGAACATTTTCCATTGACTATCCATGGAAAATTTCATGATTTGAAACTGTCTAAAATATTTTGTGAAGTTCCCCCGTAATTACTGTACAGCTACCAGGTGTGTATATTGTTAGATTATTATAAATTTACATTTATATTAGCAAGAAGCGTTAGATTAATTAACATTGAATAGTGGGATTATTATCGTTACTTTCATATAATTTCACTAACATAAATCCATACTATCTTCATTTATAAGGAGATCTAAGCGTGACTTTAATCATCCTATTCCAACATAGTAAAGGTGAATCGAGAGTCATCTCGTTATATATGAGCAGTGAATTGTAAATACTACAATATTTTAGTCTCACTAAAACTTAGCGTCTAAAACTTCTAAGAATAAAGTCCATTTCCATACCACTTTTACCTAATCAATGAAAAAATATTATAATTGCACACCACGCTACGTGTGTGTGTCCTGTTCTCGCTCAGTGTGCCAGCGTTAAGTTTCACTAATAAGTCATTTTTAATTGTTTAATTCTGCAGGGAATCGATTTTAATTATAGCTTTTTGAAACAGGAATACTACTACAATCTGTCACATATTTATATAACTTTTTATGTTTTTCTTTTATTATCACAAACTGTAGATGTAGAAGCATTCATGCTGTAGTCAAATCGCCCACATTTCAATTAGTAAATTAAAATTGGACTTAAATTTTTTAAGTGAAGTTAAGGGAAAATACATTTTCTGGCTGCTTTCAAACCTGTTATATTAGGCGGTAATGAATGATAACTAACGATCTCCAGGCATTAGTTACTTCGATATGAGAGTAAACCAATTAATTAAATTAAAATTAAAAATATTTCTACCTGTTAGCAGGGCAACAAATCACGCTCAGTGACCGCCCAGCTCTTATATTTTTTTAATAACAAAGATCCTTATCTTACAAATGATTTTCATGCATGAACAAGGTCAGTGATATCGGTCCTAACAATGGCATCGCTACAGTTATATAACAGAAACAAAACACGATCTACGGATTGGTATATTGGTATTTAAGTGCGCTGTGTATGTAACTGGAAGGGTAATTCGTCACCTTTTCACAGATGGTTGAAGAAAACAAAGATTTCTTTTTTTCAGTTTGAAGTTTAAAACTTGATAGTTATTTTTTAACCACGCCATAGTTCAACGGAACTATAAAAGCATAAATATAACTGAAAAAAAACAAAAATGCAGCTATGGCATGCGTTTCGCAATTACTGCTTCTCCTCAACGTAGTATTTTATAGATTTGGAGCAAAACAACAAAGGTAGGAAAGTGCAATACAATAATTTTGTTGCGTGAGATTATAACTAGATTTATAAAGAACCAAGAGAAGACAATAAATGAGTGTTTCTATACTCTACTGACAGCGGCGGCTGGTGAAATTTCAATATTTTTTTTCTCGTCTATGGCGCATGGGACCCATACGAAATTTGGGAAATAACATCTAGAGAAGCACTTCTCTAATGACCCCTAAAAAATTTTGAAAAAGCAGTTTGCGAAAAAATTTTCGAAAATTCGTTAGCCTCCCCTGGGTCTAGGAGCTCCTGTTTAATTTTATTTTTATTTGTCATATGCATTTGACTTTTCATAAAAATACAACAACAGATTTTGGAGATTATGAAAATATTTTCATTACTAACTGAGATACAACGAATTGAAATATTGTAATTTGTTAACTTGTAAATTTCAAAATTTCAGTTCATTGTATTTCAGTTAGTAATGAAAATATTTTCATAAACTCCAAAATCTGTTGTTGTATTTTTATGAAAAGTCAAATGCATATGACAAAAAAAAATAAAAATAAACAGGAGCTCCTAGACCCAGGGGAGGCTAACGAATTTTCAAAAATTTTTTCGCAAACTGCTTTTTCAAAATTTTTTAGAGGTCATTAGAGAAGTGCTTCTCTAGATGTTATTTCCCAAATTTCGTATGGGTCCCATGCGCCATAGACGAGAAAAAAAATATTGAAATTTCACCAGCCGCCACTGTAACTACTGATGAGAACTAACAAGTTCGAAAAAATTTTTACAACTTTTCTTCAGTTGAATAGTACCTATTTAAGGTTCAATAATTGCTCTTGGTGGAGTGCCGTTAGATTTATACCTAGGCACCCAGTTCCTATGAATCAACTTTAATGGAACTGTTTGCATTGTGTTGCCAAAACCTAATACTAAAATGTTTATGGATTAGAAATTGACGTTTTTTTTTTTATTTAAAAGTTCATCGAGATCTACAAATTCTTTGAAAAAATACTCAATTCACATAAGTTTTAATAGTTTTTGTTCTGTAGACAAAAAAATCGTACCTGGGTAGTATTGTAGGTTTGTGATTATAAATTTAAGGTAAAAAATTACAAATTCAAAATGTGGGATCCAAAGCGGTGGCCAAAAAACTTCAAAATAAGACATCATTAAAACAAAAAATTTCTGTAGAAAAAAACTTATTGTTGAATTACATAATTCATAATAATTTTAACAAAATATACTATTTATCTTCGATATATTCGTTTTCAACTTCGCTTATTTTACTTCCACATCCAGTGGAAGTATAGTAACGACAAAAAAATTTAAAAAAATTTTTATTGTCCAAATAGGCTTAAAATGTCATGAAACGTCGAGATTTTAAGTTTGAGCGAAAAAAAAAATTTCTGTCTGTCTGTCGGTCTGTCTGTCTGTAACTTTTTTTGTGCGCACGTTTACTCTGAAACCGTTTAAGATATTTACTTGAAATTTGGTACACGTATGTACTTTAACGAGATCTGGAACTAGATTATATTTTCATGTTGTTCCGACGAAGGGTTGGGGGGTAAATTTGGGGTAAATGGGTAAATCAAGCAGGTAAGAGTCGATAAAATTGGTATTTAGTATATACAAGAGAAGAAGAAGAAGATTACCACCCCCACCCCCTTATTAAAGGGGATTAAAAAAATTGTGATTTAGTGTATGTACAAGAACCAGAAACCTCAAAATATTTTTTTACTTCATCCACCCCCACTACCACCTCCCTATCACCACCCCCACCCCACTATCGATGTGGGGTATCGTTTTATGGGTTTTTGGGGTAGAGAATTTCAAATATTATATTATTAAAGTTCCATAAACAATTATTTCCACATACAAAGTTTTTTCGTTGTGAGTGACTTGGATAGAGAATTTGGATGTGGAAGTAGTGATTCCTTGGGCAGCGGTTTTTATAATAGGAAAGGAGCTCTAGCAACTATCACCATTGCATTCGGAACAAGCTACAGTGCAAGGTAATCCATGCTTTCTGCATCCACAAGCAGCTCCGCATCCTGTCCTACATGTACAAAAAATAATTTTAAGTAGATTTTCAGGGGCTAGTGGCTCATTCAACGAGACTGATTTTAGCAGCGAAACTAGCAGCGGAAACAAAAATTTTTTTATTTGCATTTTTGAATACACATATATATTCGTAGGTAAGGATATCAACATTTTTATCTACAAATTATGACCCAGAAGCTAATAAGAAGGCTATTAGCCTCAAATTCTCAAAATAATTTTGACGACCAACGCGTATTTTTCAGGTAAAACTCGTATTAAGAAAAAAGTAACCTGGCCCTATTCGGACCGATTTTAATCGAAAGGAGAGCTCTTTAGCTTTAATTAAAAAAAAAGCACATCTAAGTTAATCGGGAAATAGTCGTTGACGGCGTTTCCGCTGCTAGCGCATTTTTTATGTTAAACTAAAATAAAATAAGATTTATTAATCTGACCCTTTTCGGAACCATTTTAGTCAAAAGGTGGGTTGTTCTTTAGCTTTAATTTAAAAAAAAAAAACCGCTGCCCAAGGAATCACTACTTCCACATCCAGATTCTCTATCCAAGTCACTCACAACGAAAAAACTTTGTATGTGAAAATAATTGTTTATGGAACTTTAATAATATTATATTTGAAATCCTCTACCCCAAAAACCCATAAAACGATACCCCACATCGGTAGTGGGGTGGGGGGTGGTGATAGGGGGGTGGTAGTGGGATGAAGTAAAAAAATATTTTGAGATTTCTGGTTCCTGTACATGCACTAAATCACTTTTTTTTTCCATCCCCTTTAATAAGGAAGTGGGGGTGGTAATGGGGGTGGCTAATGCCAAAAATTTTTTTGAGACCTCAGCTTCTCTTGTATATACTAAATACCAATTTTATTGACTCTTACCTGCTTGATTTACCCATTTACCCCAAATTTACCCCAATTTACCCCCCAACCCTTCGACGGAACAAGATGAAAATATAATCTGGTTCTAGATCTTGTTAAAGTACATATGTGTACCAAATTTCAAGTCAATATCTCAAACGGGTCCAGAGTAAACGTGCGCAGAAAAAAAAGTTACAGACAGACAGATCGACAGACAGAAATTTTTTTTCGCTCAAACTTAAAATCTCGACGTTTCATGACATTTTAAGCCTATTTGGGCAATAAAAATTTTAAAATTTTTTTTGTCGTTACTATACTTTTGGACGTGGAAGTAATTAAGTCCCCAGCACGTCTAACATAAAAGTTAATCGGGAAATAGTCGTTGACGGCGTTTCCGCTGCTAGCGCATTTTTTATGTTAAACTAAAATAAAACTAGTGGAAGCATTATACTCTTCGCCGATTTACTGAGCTTTTTATATAATTGTTCATTCGATAGGATACTCTTCGCAGTTTTCTTGTAAATAATGTTAGTTTTTGGACATTCTAAATTTTGCGATACCAACTTTGTTGTGGGAAAAAAAATATAAAAAAAAATATAAAAAAAAATATGAAAAAAAAAAGAAAAAAAAAAACACCCTGTCAGGGATTCGAACACAAGACCTTTGGATTGCCAACAATAATAAAAATAATATTTTATTTTAAATTTTAAGTACAATATATGTGCCTCACCGGATCCTAGCCCGGAGCCAGCCAGACACCACGGCGAACATCGCCGAGGTGGGTGTGAGGCTAGGCGGGGTGGGTCCGGTTCGGCTTGGAAATAGATTCGAGAGGAGGGGGGGGGGGGGGGGCTAGAAGCTCCTACGAAAAAACCCGTTCGAACAAATGACGACCTTGTGGTCTGATCGCCGACAAGGAAGATAGGGTGGAAATAAAATTGTGGTTTAAAAAATTAGGATTTAGGTAAGTTTTCAGCCTAGAGGGGATTTAGAGAGACAAAAAAGGAACAAAAATAACAAAAAAGATAAAAGAACAAAATTGTACAAACATAAATGGGGAGAAAGAGGGATTGGATATATAAGAGTGAGGGGGTAGGGGTAAGTTATCGTAGAAGGAAGTGTGGCTAGGGGAGCTGCCGGAAGACAGGCAACGCCTGGTATGGTAGGGGGTGTCTTCTATTGAAAAGCATGGCAATATGCTGTCTGATTCGGATAATCCTTTGGATTGTCAGACAAAGTTTTAGCCATTGGACCATCAGACATCACCACAAAAAATGAATGTCTGTAGTAATATATCATTCGAGTATTATATTTCAACGAATTAGGGCCGGTTTTATAGGTACAGTTTAAACCAAAGTTTAACTAGAAAATTCTGTTGAGGTCCGAAATAAAAGTAAACAGCGTATTTAGCAAAGTGTATATTAATTCATTAAATAGGAAATTTTTAGAGAGCATTGAAAGCGCTGCAAAAAACGTACTCTAAAAAATGTTTGTAATATCAGTCAAAAGACAAGGAATTATCGTTTTTTCCTCTATTTTTGTTTAACATTTATTTACAGTTCTAGAATAAAATTTTGTAATAACAGAAAAGTACATTTATTTATTTAAAAAAAATTACATTCATGATAAAGGCTCCATCCACATGACGTCTACCTTTTTCAGTACATATATCAATTCCCTTCATCAACAACAAGCGAATTCATTGGAAAATACATATTCATCGTACGCGTTCTGTACTACTATTATTGAAATAGAGTATACCCCAAATACAAAAATCGCAAGGGTTCAAATCTGGCGATCTGGCTGGCCACGTAGTGGGTTCGCCTCTGCCAATCCAATGGTTTCTGTTAAGAAACTGACGCAAAATAATGTGCAGGACAACCGTCGTGCATGAACCATAAATTACGTCGTATTTCCAAGGGTACATCACCGAGCAGAGGTAGTAAGCCATTTTGCAAAAAATGTAAGTATTCTTGTCCATTTATACGGTTTGGTAATGTTCTTCTAGAATTGTAAATAAATATTAAATACAAATAGAGGAAAAAACGATAATTTCTTGTATTTTGATTGATATTACAAACATTTTTAAGAGTACCTTTTTTGCAGCCCTTTCAGTACCCTGCAAAAATGTTCAAGTATTCCGCAATTTTACAGGGTGATTGAAACACTACAGCCAATCAAATATTAATTACTATGAAAAAAAATTGAGAAACAAAAGATATTTGTCCGTTCTTCAGTTTACATAGAGTACTTATACAGATACAGCTCCCATCAAAATTTGAGAATTTTATCTTCCATATAACGGAAGTTATTGGAAATAAAAAAAAATTCTATCTCACTTTAAGAGGATGTAATTCCTCAGGGACGCATTTTTGGACTAAGGTAAGTTGGGTTATATAGGCCCAATATGAACTCAGGAATCACAGGTTCCCCTCCGGGAACTCAATTCTGGGAGACCCTTTATATATTGCATATATTGTCGAAATATTTCACTTTTCTACATAATTTCATGCAGCTTCAATGCTTCCTTTAAATTTATAAATTACAGAATTCCAGTATAAATCAAACATTTGCAAATATCATTTTTTTAAAGATGTAACTAAGGTTTTTTTGACCGGCGCCGGCGGTTCTCAGTGGATATTCTCATTTGAATAAAGAGCTTCCAAAGCACAATCGATGCTACGTATTATAACGGTGTACGCTGTACACTGTGTATGTGTAAAAAATTTGTAAATACCTGTTACTTCATGAATCAGCGAAGCTTCCTTTATAGATAAGCTATTTAAATAAACATTAGTCTGGATTGATTGATGGATTTGGTCATTATACGTACACCATTTTTGCCGGTATTCAGATCGATCGTAGATATTCGTATCTAATGACTGGCGAGGCTTTGGTTTTACTTGGTGATTTGTTAAACGCTGAAATGTGCCTCAATTTTTAACAGACTTCAAAAAATGTAAAAAAGGAGGACTTTTTTTTTATGCTTATTCAATTATTACTCTGGATTGGCGTTAAGTGATTTTTATGAAATCTCAAATTGTAGCTGTAGCAGTAATTATAATGGGACCATTACAACTTCGTTAAGGTGATCAAAAATTAGAAAGCAGAATTGCAGTATGTCGTAGATACTGACGTCCTGGTCAAATGTCTCAACGGGCATGACCTCGAAAGGCGGCCAGTTTTCGAGTTAGATCTTCCTTTAGTCTAGTACAGATCAAATTAGATGGGATTTGGGGTTTTCTCTAAAACTATGGCAGATAGACAAAAAAAATATATAGGTGTCCTTAGCCCGATTTTCGAGAAGCAAACAATGGAGCAAACCGCGATGGCCTATCTTTTTCGACTACCGAGCTACAGAGTGTTTTTGGAAAATTGGTATTTTTGGATGACCTCTATATCTCAGTTATCAAGTGTCGAATCGAAAATCGAGTAACACATTCTTAAGGCACTTTTTTTGAGTAAAATCCGTTGCTGATAAGAAAAAAATTATGCTTGCCTCAGTTTTCGAGATATGGACATAACATGTGTTTTTTTTTAATGGAACACCCTGTAAATTATTTCATTATTCGATCACAACTTAAATTAGCTATCCAATGATTATCATATATGTCATATTATTTATCTCCAGAAAAAAAGTGGTTAATTTTCGAAAAATTTAATATATTTGTTAGGAGGCCATGGAAAACTATGGGTCGCGTGCGCCGACGTCACAGATTTTGAGACCTTAGGAAAAACAAACAGCTGTCATTGAATCAGAATGTTTTTCTTTAAAGTGAATTTTGCCGTGTTTGTGCCATTTAAAAGCTTAATGTTGGATTATTTAACATCTGCAACTATTCTTAATACTTTTATATCCTCAATTTTGTTTGTCAGGAAGACGGTTAGTTCGTATTTTGCAGAACTGTTTCATGAAATAGAGGTTAGGTATACTGCTGCCATCGAATTAAAACGTTATATTTTGAGAAAAAAATGCTTTAGTATGAATATTAATGTACTTCCAAATATTACACATAGTGATACTGCGAATTACTTGGTTTTTGAGAGAAGTACATAGACAGAAGGATGAGTTCAAAGCATTCAAAAGTCTTGAAGCTGTTTGTGGTTGGGTGCAAGAAATGTACAGAATAAAAGCTTGTTGCAAAGGTAAGAATTGTTTTCAGTGATCAACCATTCTTTTCATATATACTTGCCTAATTAAATGTTGCTTTTTAAATAATTGCTAACGTACAAATTCATTTTTCAGGTTATGAACTCGTAGCATCGTGAACAAAAGCAATTGACTCCTTGGATTATTGCACATTCAGACGGTTCCTTAGTACTTACTGTGAATGTGTTGCTAGTTAGACAAAACATGTTCACTACGGCTGAAGTTTGACTTACTGGAAATGCGTTATGTCAAAATGGTTTCCATGGTAACGGTCGTCATAGTTACCACTACCCAATGGTACTACTCCCATGGTGGGCACTCGCTTAGTTGTGAAGTTAGGTACTCCAGAATAGTGGAAATGATCTACAAAGAAGCAGTTGCTGTGGTAATGCTTACCACGGTTACCAGTACCTTAGGGTACCACTCCCATGGTGGGCACTCGCTTAGTTACGAAATGATTAGCTGTATTAGTAATTTTTTTTTGAAATTCGACTTACCGGAAATGTGTTATATGTCAAAATGGTTTCCATGGTAACGGTAGTCACTACCCAATGGTACTATTCCCATGGTGGGCACTTGCTTAGTTGCGAAGCTAGGTACTCCAGATTAGTGGAAATGATCTACAAAGAAGCAGTTGCCGTGGTAATGCTTAGCACGGTTACCAGTACCTTAGGGTACCACTCCCATGGTGGGCACTCGCTTAGTTACGAAATGATTAGCTATATTAGTAATAAAACCAAACTTTTTTTTATTGATTATAATAAAATTAAAACAAAAATACAAGTTACGTTAAATTTCTCTACGGAAATCTCCATATTCTAGCCGTATGGCCACGTATTTCGAGACGGCGACCGATCGCGCGTTATCAAACTGAAACTGCTTCTTTGTATTCGCGAAAATATAACAGATGAACTCAATAGTGATTTACCTTCGATACAAAGGAATTCACGTATAAGGAAAAGTTTATATAGTAAAGTAACAGCGGAAATTTGTCATGATATATAAATCGCTGTCACATATTGGTGAATTGTGTGTATCGAAGGTAAATCCCTATTGGATTCGTTTGTTTTATTTTCGCGAATATCATTTCCACTGCGCGGATTTCGAAACGTCGACCGGAAATGTGTTATATGTCAAAATGGTAACGGTCGTCATAGTTACCACTACCCAATGAATGGTACTACTCCCATGGCAGGCACTCGCTTAGTTGTGAAGCTAGGTACTCCAGATTAGTGGAAATGATATACGAAAAAGCAGTTTCAGTTTAATAACGCTCCGGTCGCCGCACAGTGGGAAATTTTTCAATTTTTTTAGACAAAATCCGTCTACAATGCAATTATTAATGGATTTGAAAAATGTTTTTTTTTAAATAATTGTTAGGTATCACCCTATGTTTGAGCACTGCCCAAATTTAAAAAACGTTCAACATAACCTCAAAAAATCCTATAAATATATGAAATTCGTGTATTTTACTTAAGTAAAAATGCGAATTATTGTTTTTTAAAAGTTTTACTCAGAAAATATCCTTTACCACACGTTTTTTGGGTCGCTGATTAAGAAAAATGAGGTCCTGTTAACCAGAAATTGATATAACACCATTAAAATACACTTATTAAAAATGTAAAATAGTCTAATAAAGTGTATTTTTTATATGATAAATATAAAACCTTAGTTATTCAAATAATAATTCAGTAAACATTTACCCCAAGGGTTAATCAGAGAAACAACCCCCATTTCGACAAAAAATACAAAAAATATAGTTACAATGGTTATTTTTTAGTTTTTGCTTCAAAATAGGGTAAGAGAGTACATTGTGACTATGAGAGTGTATCTCAACCCCCTTTAAGAGTGAAAACCACCCTTAAATGGCTGTAGAATTTGAAAATAGGTTTCGAATTTTTTTGAAATTTTAGAATCACGTCTTCTTCGATATTTTCACTAAAATCAGTCTCCAAACCTTGTTTGATAAATAAAAATTATTTTAAAGGTTAAATTAATCATTTCTTATATACTTTGACAATGTGAATAAACAACAATTCAAGACTATCTTAAAACCTGTTATTTTTTAACTTTGGATACTTGTTTTACATGGAGTAGAATGTATGAAAAATTTAGACTTTATTTTAAAAGATTTTTTTTGAAATGTCTAAAATTTAATTTGTTTGAAAAAAAATAGAGATATCTGCTGATTTTAAGCTGCTTTTAAGCACCCAATTGTTTTTGGACTTTAGGATGCTTAAAATATGTTTACTAAAAATTGGATTGTTGTTTCACATTGCATAGAATGGATGAAAAAATTTGCATTTCATTTTAAATATTTGTTTCCTTTCAAATGGAAAAAAATGTGATTTCTAACTTACGAGCTTCTTAAAAACGTTGAAGAACTTAGAATTTATTTCTACTCACATTGAATTGGTGTTTATTCACATTGTCAAAGTATATAAGGACTGATTAATTTAAAATAATTTTTATTTATCAAACAAGGTTCGGAGACTGATTTTAGTGAAAATATCGAAGAAGACGTGATTCTAAAATTTCAAAAAATTTCGAAACCTATTTTCAAATTCTACAGCCATTTAAGGGTGGTTTTCACCCTTCAAGGGGGTTGAGATACACTCTCATAGTCACAATGTACTCTTTTACCCTATTTTGAAGCAAAAACTAAAAAATAACCATTGTAACTATATTTTTTGTCGAAATGATTAACCCTTAGGGTAAACGTTTACTGAATTATTATTTGAATAACTAAGGTTATATTTATCATATAAAAAATACACTTTACTAGACTATTTTACATTTTTAATATTTCGAAAAAATCCCTATATAGGGGTGTTTTTCGGTATTTTAAGGGTGTTATATCAATTTCTGGTTAACGGGACTCCATTTTTCTTAATCAGCGACCCAAAAAACGTATAGTAAAGGATATTTTCTGAGTAAAACTTTTAAAAAACAGAAATTCGCATTTTTACTTAAGTAAAATACACGAATTTCATATATTTATAGGATTTTTTGAAGTTATGTTGAACGTTTTTAAAACTTGGGCAGTGCTCAAACATCGGGTGATACCTAACAATTATTAAAAAAAAAAAAATTAAAATCCATTAATAATTGCATTGTAGACGCATTTTTCTCTAAGAAAATTGAAAAATTTCCCACTGTGCACACAGGCGAATTTTCAAGAAATCGTGGTCAAAATACAAATATACAAAGGTCGAGTTTTCTGCGAATTATTATGTGCAATTACTTGATTTGTTACCTGGGTATAATAAACAACCTTTTTTGTAAATCGGGTAGTATCACTTTTGAAATTATTTCAGTCTAAACTTGATGTTTGTGGCAGGTGGTTATTTTTGATTGTTGTGTGCGTTATTAGTTATTATCTTGCGTAATTTATTTTTGAACTTTTTTGGTGAACTATTCAATTAAATTGATATGGAGCCTTTAGCTGGAAGTAAGTAGAATATTTTCATGTTATATATATACCGATTTTCTCAATTCGCAGTAGCTGTTGAAGCTGTTGTAAATAGATGCCTTTTAAATTATAACAAATAAATATCTCGCCTGTTTTCCTAAACAAAAAGTTATCCATGAAGTCTGATGAAGCCGCAAATTTTTACTTAAATTATACATTAGAGTTTATGGAATTGGTTTTTGAAAAGAATAGGTGCGGTAATTTGCGATGTTGCCAGATTTTCGTTTTTATATTGTAAAATGTATCCTCACTTAAAATACACATCCAAGTAAATTTACTTTTTTTAAGCGAGACTTTTATAGGCGTATGCGGTAAATAATGGTATAATTTTAATAGTATACAGGGGGTAGTTCAAAGACTACTCAAAAGAGTTTAAGATTTAGCATTGTTACAGAAGATCACTTGGAACATATAACATAATTTATTTTGCACTTTTAGAAGCATGCACTGCTAAATTGGCATAAAACTGAGCATCAGATTTGTATTCTGATATACTATATACTTAGATACTATTAATGATCCTAGTAACATATTATAGCTACAGACGCGAAGATATTGATATAGCGGTATGCCATCATCTGCTGCATGCACAAATAATTTTTACAAAAATAGAGAATTTTCATGACCTGTTACTAGGATCAGTAATACTATATCAGAATACAAATCTGATGCTGTTTAATGCCAATTTAGCAGTGCATGCTTTTAAAAGTGTAAAATAGGTAAGCGCTATGTTCCAAATGATCTTTTGTAACGATGCTAAATTTTAAACTCCCATGAATAGTCTTTGAACTACCCCTGTATACTATTAAAATTATACCATTATTTACCGCATACGCCAATAGAAGACTCGCTTAAAAATGTGAATTTACTTGGATGTGTATTTTAAGTGAGGATACATTTTACAATATAAAGAAGAAAATCTGGCAACATCGCAAATTACCGCACCAATTTTTTTCAAAAACCAATTCCGTAAACTCTAAAGTATAATTTAAGAAAAAATTTGCGGCTTCATCAAACTTCATGGACAACTTTTTGCTTAGGAAAACAGGCGAGATATTTAATTTTTATAATTTAAAAGTCACTTATTTACAACAGCTTCAACAGCTACTGCGAATTGAGAAAATCAGTATATATATAAAACATGAAAATATTCTCCTTACTTCCAGCTATAAGCTCCATATCAATTTAATTGAATAGTTCACCAAAAAAGTTCAAAAATAAATTACACAAGATATTAACTAATAACGCACACAACAATCAAAAATAACCACCTGCCACAAACACCAAGTTTAGACTGAAATAATTTCAAAAGTGATACTACCCGATTTACAAAAAAGGTTGTTTATTATACCCAAGTAACAAATCAAGTAATTGCACATAATAATTCGCAGAAAATCCGACCTTTGTATATTATTTATATTTTGACCACGATTTCTTGAAAATTCGCCTGTGTGCGCCGTCTCGAAATCCGTGGCCATACGGCTAGAATATGGAGATTTCCGTTCAAAAATTTAATGTACCTTGTATTTTTGTTTTAATTTTATTGTCATCAATAAAAAAAAAGTTGAGTTTTATTATTAATACAGCTAATCATTTCGTAACTAAGCGAGTGCCCACCATGGGAGTGGTACCCTAAGGTGCTGGTACTGTGCTAAGCATTACCACGGCAACTGCTTCTTTGTGGATCATTTCCACTGATCTGGAGTACCTAGCTTCACAACTAAGCGAGTGCCCACCATGGGAGTAGTACCATTGGGTAGTGACGACCGTTACCATAGAAACCATTTTGACATATAACACAATCGAATAAAAAAAAAAAATTACTAATACAGCTAATCATTTCGTAACTAAGCAAGTGCCCACCATGGGAGTGGTACCCTAAGGTACTGGTAACCGTGGTAAGCATTACCACAGCAACTACTTCTTTGTAGATCATTTCCACTATTCTGGAGTACCTAACTTCACAACTAAGTGAGTGCCCACCATGGGAGTAGTACCATTGGGTAGTGGTAACTACGACCGTTACCATGGAAACCGTTTTGACATAACGCATTTCCGGTAAGTCAAACTTCACCCTTCACCACGGTCAGTAAACTATACATCATCCAGCAGCTTTTAAACGAAGGAGCGCGCGGGGGGGACCGAAAATGACGTAGCCTCTAGACCTAGCCAGGGCCGGCATTAGACATTTTGCTACTCACTCAATTAATAAACACTGATATAAACGAATACTGGGACGACAGCAAACTAGTTTATTACACCGGACAGTGACAGTGCGACGTGCGACAAACAATATAAAAATAAACACACTGTCGTTGTAGTATGCCAGACAAATTGAAAACACGACACGCGGCAAGTAGTGCCGGCTCTGGATCTACCTAGACTTTGACCTTGATCTGAATAATTAAACAAATAAAGCGTTCAAGAGAGACAGATATCCTATTCCCATACAAAAGATAGAGACAAAGATATTGGTGGCTACATGACGTAGGTGCTAGACCCAAGTTCCCCCCCCCCGCGCGCTCCTTCGTCTAGAAGCTACTGGATGAGGTAACCGTTATAGTTTAATGACCGTGACCCTTCACTACTTAGTGACAAGAAGCATTTTCTTTTAGATTTTTAGCAGTAAACATGGCTATGGTCAAGGAATTAACCGCAGTAAATTTTGTGAAAAAGACCCCATATAAATTAAGCAATGAAGATTGAGGTGCTATAAACTATTTGAGTATGTAATAAGACGTACACAATTTCTTCCTCGTCTATAATGTATCTATAGATTGGACTATATAATCCATTGTAATTTCTATAAGAACTTTATTTTTCATATATTGTTATGTAATTTATCTTATAATTTGTCCATTATTATTTTATTAAATATATCCTTTTTATTATGTTTTATTTATCACTCCTACTACTATATATTGTTACAGTAAACTGAAATAGTCCATTACGTCGAACTTGTACTTAGGTACATACATGTATAACTAAAAACAAAACAAAATATCTTCACTAATTAAATAATTTATAAAAGTTTATATTGTAACAAAAAAAATAAATGATTGGAACATAACATATACTTTATATTAATATATATCTAAGCAATAAAAGTAACATTCAGAAAACTCCAAATCCGCTCTAATCTGGTCCACCCTGTAAAAACAATAACTACCGATTACGCTCCATGCGAAGGATCATAAAAAAACCAAAATTGATATTTTGATTTTTGTGCGCCGTTTTGCAAAATGAAATCATTTCAGTACTTATTTGACTTTAGCCTTTGTTCTGCAATCAAGAAATTAGCAAACTGCACGAAACACTTAACACTGAAGATAAAAAGTACATTTAATCGCAGTCATTATAGTCTAGGGAATCTCCGCCTTGGCAATAATTCAGGGTAAGGAAAGGTCATATTTAAGGCCGGGTTACCGAACCAACAACCATGTAGGGCGGAAGTTCATTATAGTGCCCACTTTGTCACAATGTGTGCATATAGTGTAACAATTCCAGCCAGAGTCATGACTTACGGAAGGTCAGTAGGTAGCTAATAATTCCATAATAATACGTTTGTTTGCACAGGTCGCAGTATAGAAAGTTTTGCATAAGGCATGTAGTTATTATAATTTGTCGATATATTGTTCGTCGCAATCAACACACTTCTTCATGGTCGGGAAAAATATCGTCCCAGTTTTCTGCTGGTATAATAGAAAACTTATCATACGCAGCAATTGAAGCGATTGAAAATAATTCAAGAAGAAAGTTTAAACGTGCTATTCTGATTTTAATCATCCACTTTTACTATTAGAAATAAATAACACAGCCACACAAAAAAAATGTTCTGTACTACGAACCAAATTATATGGATTTGGATATGGATCTATCATGTCAGTTTTGTTTTTTAGTCAAAAACATCCCTTAAAATGGTGAAAAATCATAGAAATAATGTAATAACTCTTAATGAAGTGTGAAAAATGGTAGATGTTTCGTAGTCGAGAGTAGAGAATATAAATTCTATAAATTAAACCGAAATCTGCCCTTATGTGGGGTGAAAACGACCGCTAAAATTCAAAAGACACAGGTAAGTGTGAATAACATGTATAAAGGCCAAATGTTTGTATATCTTAGTGCAAAATGTTTGACTCTAGTGCGTGAACCAGCCATTACTTTCAAAGGGTAGAGACTCAACTCTATGAAGGGTTAAAACTACTCCCACCCCTCATAGGTTTCAAAACGGGAAAAAAAATCAGGTTCTTGTAGTTTTAGGCAGGGTGGACAAATATGGAGTTCAACCCCGAATACGTGACTAGAGACTACTTGCTTAAATGTTACATATGGGTGCTATTAAAATTCGAAAAGGGTCAAATACTTGTAGCGCATTGTGCCAAATATATAAATCTGGTACAACCACCCAATCTTAATAAGGTTGAAAATTACCACCATTCGGGGAAGGGGGTGTCAAAACTACACAGACGGACGCATTTCATTACTTCGCATTTATAGTTTTAGGCAGAGTAGACAAATATGGGGTAAATTCATACATTAAGCAATAACCAGTTGTGTTTTATTTATTATTTATTTATTTATTTAACTTACACCAATCAACAGCATAACACCAATTACTGAATGAGTTGTGGTATTTATAACAATACTAACTAACAATAATAATAACTAATAATCAGTAACAAAAGAAATACTAAAAAGAGAATACTAAAAGTGCTAAGGACTGAAAACTAAGTGCCGCTAAATTATTAGAAGTTCAGATATAATAAACATCGGTACACACTATCTAATATATAAAAATCTCGTGTCACAGTGTTTGTTATCGAACTCCTCCTAAACGGCTTGACCGATTTTTATGAAATTTTTGGTGTATACTTGGTAGGTTTGAGAATAGGTCGTAGGCTATTTTTTATACCCCTAGGTGATAAGGGTGGCCCTATCCAGAAATTTTCTTTTTATTTTTTGGACAAAAATTTATAATGTATATGGCAAAACAACGTTTGCTGGGTCAGCTAGTAATTTTAGGTTTTTTATCAAGGCTATACTGCAGTTGAACAGATCAAACTTGGTTTGGACAGAGTTATAATTGTTATAAATTTGATGAAGCCGTGAGAATTTCATTACATTAATACGGGTGTTTGGAGATTGAGAGTAGGAGATTGCCATGGGGAATTGAGAAATTCAACTGGCTGAGAATCTCCTCACTGTCGATGTCATTCGTTATTAGATTGCGTAAGAAAACTAGTTGGGCTATAATACGGCGATTTTCAAGAGCATCGAACGAATGTCTAGACAGTAATTCATTATGTGGAAATCCAATTGGTGGATATAAATTATCATCCTTGAAGCTGAGATATTTTAGGAAACGTCTCTGAACTCTTTCTATATTTTGCACATGAATATTATAGTGAGGACACCATATGATGGAGGCATATTCAACGCGAGGTCTAACAAGAGCGCAGTATAACTTGATGGTATTTATATCATTAAATTCGCGTGTATTCCGTATCACAAAGCCAAGAGATCTGAAGGAGTTTGTTACTATATCATTTATATGGTCAGTAAAGGATAGTTTAGGATCGAAAATTACGCCAAGGTCACGGATAGTGTTAGGACTATGTAGGGAAACTTCATCAATGGAATAATCATATTTTATGATATTTTCTTTCAGAGAAAAGGACATTACGTTACATTTGGAAGGATTTAGAGGCAGACTGTTTGATGTACACCAGTTATTTATTTTGTTTAATGCTATTTGTAGCTTAATACAGTCATCAGAGCACTTAATAGCAGTAAATATTTTCATATCATCCGCGTACAATAAACAATTTGCTTCTACCTCATTTATAATATCATTAATGTATATATTAAATAATAATGGTCCCAGTATAGACCCTTGAGGGACCCCAGAAGTGACAGATATCTCAGTAGACTGTTGACCGCAACATTGTACAAACTGTTTTCTATCTTCAAGGTAAGATTCGAAAAAATATAGCAGATTTTTTCACAGGCCAAAATGATCTAATTTGTTAAGCAGAATACCATGATTGAGTCTATCGAATGCCTTCGAGAAGTCAGTGTATATGACGTCCACCTGCAGACCGGTGTCAAATGTATCAGCTATGAATTGCGTTATACAGAATAAGTTCGTAGTTGTGGATCTTCCCTTAATGAAACCGTGTTGTTTAGTTGTGATTTTGTTTTTTAAATGAAAAAAGAGGAAATCATGGAGAAGCATTTCAAGGCATTTAGAGAAGTTGTTGATAATAGTAATAGGTCTATGATTTTCAATTTGGTTTTTCCCTCCTTTTTTGTAAACAGTTATAACTCTAGAGAACTTCCAAGAAGAGGGATATATAGATGTGTTATTGGAGAGATTAAATATTATGGTAAGTGGTATTGCGAGAAGACATGCACACTCTCGTAGGAAAAAAGCAGGTATTTTGTCCGGGCCAACAGTACCTTTGGGTTTAAATTTTTTAAGACAGTTAAGTACTTCAGTTTCAGTAAATTGCTTTAGATGAATGCTATCTGTTAGGGTATTTTGAGAGGTAACTTCAAAATGAGTGCTATCTATATAGGAGCTCTGAAAGAAGTCTGCAAAGGCATCTGCAATGTTTTTTGGATCGTTTATCACATTATCATTATATATCATATTGTTTGGCATGCCATTATTATTTTTTTTATTGTTAAGATTATACCAAAGCTGCTTATTCAACTGTTTATTTTAACATTTATCAACTTATCGATCTTTTAATCTGTGTAAAGCTATTCTTTTTCCTATTTATATCATAATTTCGGCTATCAATCCAAATACTTTCTTTTCTTATGATTTTTCTCTGTTATCTTCAAAATATCTTCTCGGTGGTTTTCTTTTTCTTTTTTCTAGTCATAGATATAGGATATATCTCTTCAGTGAACATTTTTTTCTATGTAAGCTATATACCTAAATTAACTAAATTTCCGTAATAGGGGTGATTTTAAACATTATTAAAAAGATTGGGTGGTTGTCATACCAGATTTATATATTTAGCACAATGAGCTTCAAGTATTTGACCATTTTCGAATTTTAATAGCACCCATATGTAACATTTTTAGGGTAGTAAGTCATGAATTGGTGGTTGGAACGAATTTACTTCATATTGGTTTACCCTGCCTAAAACTACAAAAGCCTGCATTTTTTTCTCAGCTGCGTAGTTTTCACCCTCCATAAGGGCAGATTTCATTTTAATTTATAGAAATAGCTTACGTGGCTCGAATTTATATTCTCTTCTCTCGACTACAAAACATCTACCATTTTTCATGCTTCATTAGGAGTTATTACATTATTTCTATAATTTTACACCATTTGTTTTGTTTTTGACTAAAAGCAACACACCAAATCCATATAATTTGGTTCGTAGTACAGAACATTTTTTTTTTGTGTGTGGCTGTGTAATTTTAAAGAGATCCATTGTATGGAAATTCGAATTAAATAGAACACAAAAGGCACCCTTGTTTGGTACATATATTCCTATTCCCACTTCCGAGAAAAATAAATTTTACTGATAGGGAATTACAAATGTTCCTTTTTATCATTTTTTGTCGCATTTGGCATTTACAATTATCCAATAATATTCTTACATGTTTCATACAGTTTGTATTTCATGTTTATTCATTACTAGGACTCCCTGCTTTTATTCCAGTTCGCAGTTATTGCTCCACGAATACATGAAACTCAAATTTTTATAGTTGTATGCTAAAAAAAATTACAATTTCTGCTAATGTACGTTTAAAACATAAAAACGATAACAGTGTATATAGTGTTAATTCAGAAGGTTTAAATTCAACTATAGGTGTTCCGCAGGGCTCTATTTTAGGCCCTGTGATTTTTATTTTATTTATTAATGATATTGATTTTTTGTCATCAACCGCACATTTTACAATGTATGCTGACGACATTTATGTGATAATATCAAATCCATCTGATAATGTTTTGGAACAAAATTGCAATGCTATTTTAACCATTGGTTTTCCCATAATACCCCTGTATCTCAATACCGAAAAAACTCAAGTTCACGATATGCGAAAGGAATGTGATAACTTGAATATTAAAACAGACAATACAAGTATTTCTAATACTGAGAGCAATGTTAAGTATATTTGCACGAATGTCTAAATTAGAAGCATTATTGAGAAACTGATATTCAAGGTTTCTTCTATAATTTACCTATTCCGAATTACTAGGAGGTTCTATCAAGAGAATAACTTATTAATTTGTATTATGTCCAAGTTTATTCACGTTTAGGGTATGGTATCTGTCTTAAAATGTATTTATTGCTCAAAAACGTATCTTACGATGTATATTTGGTATACCATGTGCAGGGATATCTTTATAGAAAATAAAATTCTTACCTTATCTGGCACATATATTTTCAAAATTTGTATATATGTTTTTAGAAATAGAAATAGTTTTATTTTAAATAGTGACTAACATAATGTCAATACAAGACAAAAAAATAAACTCCATGACCCTTGTGCCAGATTAAAAATCACAAGTGAGTCTCCAAGATTTATGAAAATCAGCAGAGATCCGCTACAAAACTCATCTACGCGCATGCGCTATCCACCTAAATCGTAATAAAATGTGGGCTAATTGCCTCACAATGCACCGTTAAAGATTGAAATGCATCGCAATGCCCCGAAATGCACCAACGATGCATTTAAATGCACCAACCGCCCATTGCAATACATGGCGATACATATGTCTTGTACACCAAAATTCACCAGCGGTTTATCCCTCAGATTAAAAGGTACAGAAAGGATGAAAGAGAAAACAAATTAAAGAGGATATTATTAACAATTTTTTATAACTTTTAAGCTCTTTCAGTTGAATTATATTTTAAAACAGCATAGACGATTTCTTGCAATGCAAAGAAAAATAGAAACTGCTTAAAAGGTCGAAAAAAGTGAATCGGTGCATATAGTGTCATTTTAAAGGAAATTTAATAATCTTTAAAAGCTATCAATAATTATTGACATTTCATTTATTTAACAAATTTACCAAAAAATACCAACTTTTCTTTATGGTATTAGAGATCTAGATCTAGACTTATTAAAATCCTATCTATAAAACATAATTTCGTATGTAGAAACAATTTCAGGGCAATGCTTCTCAAAATAACAAATTAAAACCGGTGTTCCTCCGGGTTCAATACTAGGGCCTATTTTTTCTTAGCTTATATAAATGAATTGCCTGTAAATTGAGAGCAAACAAATCGGTATGATTTGCTGACGACACAACTGTTATTAATATAGGAAAAAGTATTGCGGTTCTTGACCAAACAGAGAGTTTCAACGATGCCGCTTGACGTTTTGAGGCAAACAAATTACAAATTAATTCGGTTTTGTATCAAGAATTCTTTATTTCATATATGCTCAAATAAAAAAATTCTTTATAAAGCGTGATTTACCATGATATGCGGAAAATAAAATGGTGCACTAGTCTTCAATGTGGGAAAGCCCCTGCAAAATTTTAGAGTCCCCCGAGGTAATTTTTTTTGGTCATATTTTTTTGATTTTTCATTTTTTTAACTCCTTTCGGTGGGGACAACCTACTGATAAATTTTCCGCATGTCATGGTAGATCACCCTGTATAAGAAAAATATTTATTATTATTATTATTATTAATTTTTCTCGAACTTTTTGGGCGTTCTGCATCATAAGTCGATCAATTTTCATTCTACAGTAATAATAAAAATACCAAAATAATGGACCTACCGTTTTTGAGTAAAATGCAAAAAATGCACGACAAAATATAATTTTTCGAAAACAATAAAAGAATTCCGAAACTTTATCTCGGTTTTAAAAAAAATTACCTTTACCAATTTTGATTGTACGAATCAAATCAAAGGCAATTTCATAAACTTTAAAAATCTAATTGCGGTTCATTATTATTTTCATTTTTCAATCTGGAGGTCTGTAAACGCGTTCCTTTTGCATTTTTGCAAGACCAGCTAGAAAACGACATTACCTCTCTCCGCTACTGATGTGTGCATCAACTGTAACGCTTCCAAACGCGATCATCAGGAAGCTCTCAGATTAACTCTTGCATGGAGAAAGACAGTGTATGAAAATTAATATGAAAAACAAAGACAGGTCAAGTTCAAATAGACTTTCCCATGTTATGCTGTAATTTGCTACATCGAAAACCGAACCATACATTTTGATATGCAGTGGGCTTAGTTCCGCTGAATATTTCATAAATTAAATTATTATTTATGGTACAGTCAATCCGGTGTTGAAAAATGGACAAACTTGCATTTGGCTAAGCAGCGATTTTTTTTCTTGAGTAAGGTGACCAGGTAATAGCACCGATTGTCAGTTATTTGTCAAAATTCATTGCAAGTGTGCAAAAACTAATATGCCCCATATAAGCGATTTAGTTAAAGCTGGAGTTATTGCTAAAGCAGAAGATGGATAGTCAATGAGGCAAATTGCACTGCGTTATAATATTCGGTGTGTAACATTTTAAAAAAGTGGAGAATAAACGGTACGATTAGTTGAAATCCTGGATCAGGGTGACGAAGGATATCAACTCAACAAGATTTGCAATTGGTAAATACATTAGTAAAAAATTCACTTTACTCAGTTATTCAGGCTGCTGAAGAAACGAATTTTCCTGGATCGAGTAGTACTGGTCGCCGGCGAGTAAGAGATTCGGAGCTACGCTCTGTCATCCAGCAGCACAGAAATACTTAATTACTTATAGAACAGCGAAAAAAAAGGTAAAATTGTGTCGTTTTTTTTTATCAGCTTAGAACAAGATCAGACACAGTGGGTATTTCCGACATCAATTTACACATAAAAACACGAAATACGGGTGGATAAATAAATTAAAAAAATATTTTGAGGTTTCTGGTTCTTGTACACACACTAAATCACATTTTTCTTCATCCCCTTTAATAATGGAGTGGGGGTGGTAATGGGGGTGGCTAATGCCAAAATTTTTTTTGAGACCTTAGCTTCTCTCGTCTATACTAAATATCAATTTTATGAACTCTTACCTGCTTGATTTACCTATTCACTCCAAATTTACCCCAATTTACCCCCCAACTCTTCGACGGAACAAGATGAAAATATAATCTAGTTCTAGATCTCGTTAAAGTACAAATGTGTACAAAATTTGAAGTCAATATCTCAAACGGTTCCAGAGTAAACGTGCGCACAAAAAAAGTTACAGACCGACAGACAGAAAATTTTTTTTCGCTCAAACTTGAAATCTCGACGTTTCATGACATTCTAAGCCTATTTGAACAATAAAAATTTTTAAAAATTTTTTTGTCGTTACTATACTTCCACTGGATGTGGAAGTAATTGATAGTTTTCAAGTTATAACGACTTAAAAATTGCGATTTTAGCTTAAAAAAAAAGGTACTTCCAAACGGCTTTCGACAGGTTTCTCGAAAAGTATTACTTTATCGAAAAAATGTTGCAGACCAATTACAGAAAGTACAAACTGGGAATTAATTATATTTTTTGTTTACTGATGTAGGATTAATAATTTCGGAGATATTTAAGTTTATATTTGGTAGTGTTCCGAAATTAAATTTAAAATGCACTTTTTTCTAAAGCAAGTGCTTTAAATGAGCAAAAAAAATTGAGCATCTAGGTAATGTTACATCTTAACGAAAAACTGTATTTGAGATAATTTTTCTAAATTACTGGCTAATTAGATTTAGAAAATGGCGACCTTTTTATATAAAAAAAGTTTAAATACGCACATTTTTTCGTCATAACTTCTTTATTTCTTATGCTACAGGAACGAGTAAAAAATAATTTGAAATCGCAATTAATTGTCTCTAATTTCATTTCTTAGCATGCGTGACGTAGGTGTCACAAATTCTGAAATATTTAACATTTAAACTGCATTTTTCGTCTTATAAACGTTCGGACGCCATTTGTAAACTTTCATATCTCCGAAACTATTAAATCTATGTAAATATTAAACAATTATTAAACTGTATTTTTTCTAAACCAAGTGCTGTATACAAACCAAAAAATTTGAGCATCTACGTCATGCTATATATTAATGAGGAACAGTGTTTGAAATTCCTTTTTTTAATTACTGGCTAATTACAGTAACAAAATGACGACGTTGTTATTAAAAAAATGTGTAGACGCACATTGCTTCGGTCATAACTTCTTTGTTTTTTATGCTACAGAAACAAATTAAAAAACAGTTGAAAGTTAATTAATAACATATTATTCTACCTATTAGCACCCTAGACGTGGGTGTCACAGTTTCTGCGATATTTCATTCTCACTCTAAATAATTATCTTATGAACACTTGGATGCCAAATGTAAATTTAAATATCTCCGAAATTATTAATCCTACATCAATAAACAAAAAATATAATTAATTCCCAGTTTGTACTTTCTGTAATTGGTCTGCAACATTTTTTCGATAAAGTAATACTTTTCGAGATACTTGACGAAAGCCGTTTTGGAAATATTTTTTTTTTTTTTTAGCTGAAATCGCAATTTATGTGAAAAATTGCATAGAACCTTTTCTTCTTAAAATTTGATTCTACTTCAGCTCCAATAAATATATATATTTTTTAAGTGCCATACCCTGAGGGGGTGGCATCCACCCCCTATAAATTAGCAAGCCTCCGCACAATATAGAAACTTTTCTGTGAAGCATTTACTATTATACTGCCAAAAATGAACGAAATCCTTTCAATATGACATTTTTCCGAAGTTTTGCATATTTTTTACCTTGGGTACTGTAGTATTGCAGGGTTGGTCAGATTAGTCGCGTAGAAGTGGCGGTTGTCGAAAATCATTAAGTATTCATTGTTCGGAGAAAAATTGTGACAATCGAAAATGTGCTTGTTTTAAGGAAGGCCTAAAATGTTGCAACGAGTGCAAATGTCGTTCCTTTAACAACATTATTAAAGATTTCGAGGCAGATATGAACGAATTAGAATGCTATTAATGTAGGGCCTACATAAACTACATACTACATATTTATCTATCCAAACAGAAAATTTATTTCAACAATAAAACTCATTTTATGCGTACGTTTTTACTTTTATTCATTTAAAAATGTCTTATAAACTTACTAATTAGTTAGTAACACTGATTGATATTTATAGATTAGGTATTTATATCTACCTACGTCTTTTTATTATTAAAAGAAGACTATTTAATATTTTTTGTACAATTTCTTAATATTACCAACATATGAACAATACCACTGTACAATATATGAAATATTGAACAATAATATTGATCCCCTAGATCTTTTGATCACTACTGGTTTTTTTTGTACCTATTAATATAAGTTAAACTACTACATACACCCCGACCGGAACCATCAGATCGTTGCAGTCGGCAGGCTTGCTGCAGCCGAGCGCGCAAGAATATGACTTTGGCCCGTTAAAAAAAAATCGCTGACTCAATACTATCAACGGGACTTGAAAAATTTTTATCCTAAAAACTTTTTTCAACTATTGGCTTCAATTTGTACGCAGCATGTATATACAAATTTTCATAAATAAATTTTTTTCTCGATTGCCTAAAATTACGCTACTGAAAATAACAAGTTTGAGTTTCCTATTATTTTACCAACTTAAAAAAAATAAATAAATCGGGTTCACGTGGAACGTTGTTCGAAGCGCTATTGTGTCTACTTTAATCTAAAAAAAAAATAGCTTGATAGCACAAATATTTTCAGAGATATAGCGATGGAGACGACACGTTAAAAAACATATTTCATTAAAAATCTATTTTTTTGAGTTTTTCCGAAATAAAAAAGTTCTCGATCACCAAAAAATGTCGTAAAAAATGATTTCGTGTACACGATTATCTTACTAAAGAATCCCACTAAGTCTGGTTTGGTTCTACGCCGGTTTTTTTTTTCTCGAAAACTAAGCGACTTTACTTCCAGATTTTACTCTACTATAATAGTTAGTTTCTTGTTAAGTTGGATATCCTTTGTCCCCTGATCCAGGATTTATACTTATTGTGCCGTTTATTCTCCATTTTTTAAAAATGTTAAACACCAAATTTGTGTTAATGTTATAACGCAGTGCAACTTGTCTCATTGACCATCCATCATTTGCTATAGCAATAACTACAGCATTACAATAAAAAAACCGCTGCCCAAGGAATTACTACTTCCACATCCAGATTTTCTAAGTCACTCACAACGAAGAAATTTTATATGTGGAAATAATGGTTTATGGAAATTTAATAATCTAATATATGAAATCCTCTACCCCAAAACCCATAAAACGAAACCCCACATCGGTAGTGGGGTGGGGGTGGTGACAAAAGGGTGAAAAGGGGTGGTAATGGGGGTGGATGAAGTAAAAAAATATTTTGAGGTGTCTGATTCTTATACACACTAAATCAAATTTTTTTTCATCCCCTTTAATAATGAGGTGGGGGCGGTAATGAGGGTGGCTAATGCCAAAAATTTTTTTAGACCTTAGCTTCTCTTGTATATACTAAATACTAATTTTACGGATTCTTACCTGCTTGATTTACCTATTTACCCCAAATTTACCCCAATTTACCCTCCAACCCTTCGACGGAACAAGATGAAAATATAATCTAGTTCCAGATCTCGTTAAAGTACATATGTGTACCAAATTTCAAGTCAAACGATTCCAGAGTAAACGTGCGCACAAAAAAAGTTACAGATAGACAGACCGACAAGACAGAAATTTTTTTCGCTCAAACTTAAAATCTCGACGTTTCATGACATTCTAAGCCTATTTGAACAAAAAAAAATTTTTTTAAATTTTTTGTCGTTACTATACTTCCACTGGATGTGGATGTAATAAAATAAAGGTGCTAACTGTTTTATTTCGACTACTCGTTACATATTCAAATAGAGACAGATTTACATTAGAAAAAAATAGTTGTCCTATTTTTTTTGCTTACGACAGTACACACACTAAATCACAATTTTATTTTTTGCACTCCCCTATAATAATGGGGCTCTTGCTTGATTTACCTATTTACCCCCATTACCTATTTACCCCCCAACCCTTCAACGGAATAAGATCAAAATATAATCTAGCATATATAGCATAAACGTGTACCAAATCCAGAGTAATCGTGTGCACAAAAAAAGTTACAGACAGACAGAAATTTTTTTTGCCCAAACTTAAAATCTCGACGTTTCTATGATCGTCCTATTTGAACAATTTTTTTTCCGTTACTTCCACTGGATGTGGAAGTAATGCTTTTTAAAAATTGTTTATCAGACTCACGATTACGGAGATAAATAAAAATACTAATACTTATTTTGATCTTGGCGGTCGAACGACAACTTCAAACGTGAAAACTCAGTTTTACATTCACGACCGATCTCCCCCCCCCTACAACCAAAAAAAATATCGCTGACCACCCAAAATGCACGGTCTCATATCGGATTGACTGTACTATTACTCGGACTACTAGTTGTTGTAAAAATAGGTAATAGCTGGGTGAATTGCAGAATAATATTGGCAAAAAATGTGAACAACCGTGCTGCTTGGCTTGACGTTTTTTCTGACCTCGAGGGATGACCAACAGTTGTGACAATTGATTGTTAATGACCTCGTTTGCTTTCGTGTTTGTTTATTTTTAACGATAAGTAGCACACAATGCGGTTAAGAGTACAATATTGATTTGTAGTAACTATTTAGCGTAAAAAATGTATTAACTTTATTAGTTTAATTAAAAGACCATGAAATCCAGTAGCACAAAAAGGATCTGTTATTGTTTAGCAGAGAGTCTCCTTACGCAATAAGTGATTCAAGTTTCTTTAATGACTGGGCCTCCTTCCAGATATAAAAACTGCTCATTATCTTAATCGACATGGATGAATTTATTGCCAGTGTTCCTCTGAGGAACTTAGTGTGACTAATATAGACACTACATGTGTTGAGGTTACTGATCGTAAACATTTTTTTTATTTGTGAGTTTTCGAAAATAAGTTGACAAGGTGTCTCGTATGGAGACTTCATCATGTTGATATACTGATCTGACCTGGATCAATAGTATATGGCAAGAACGAATGATTTCTTTGGGGGTTATCTGCCGAATATCCAAAATAATATTTTTAATAATTGAAGGGGCAAGTGGATGAATGTGTTATGTTACCAATACTTAATTTGCCACAAAATCGAATTTAAGTTATTTTTCTGTGAATTTTACATTAATAATGCCCGGGACTTAATTTTTTTTTTAATTATTCTTCTGAACAGTTCTGTTGTCTTGATAGATATGAAATAAAATTATCATATTTTCTAGTTTTTTTTTTTTTAAATATTTATTGTGCATAACATGTTCTTCCATGCAACACAGAAAAATAAATGTATACCTATGAATGAAAGAATGCGCTATGAGATAATGATTTAAAAAACAGTGGACGGCGTAAATTAAGTAAATAAAATAGAACAATAAAACAGCATAATGAAAAAAATTGCAGTGTATTATGAGACTATTTGATCCCCCTTTGTTAGTTTGATTCTTCACTTTTACTTACACATCCAGTGGAAGTATAGTAACGACAAACAAATTTTTAAAAATTTTTATTGTTCAAATAGGCTTAGAATGTCATGAAACGTCGAGATTTTAAGTTTGAGCGAAAAAAAAAATTCTGTCTGTCTGTAACTTTTTTGTGCGCACGTTTACTCTAGAACCATTTAAGATATTGTCTTGAAATTTGGTACACATATGTACTTTAACGAGATCTGGCACTAGATTATTTTTCCGTCGAAGGGTTGCGGGGTAAATTGAGGTAAAATTGGGGTAAATAGGTAAATCAAGCAGGTAAGAGTCCATAAAATTGGTATTTAGTATACAGGGTCCGCCACTTAAAAGTCCCCGGGCTTGTACCTTTCTTATTTTTAACGATAACCATGTTGGGCACATCAAATTGTAGACATTTTTAAAGCCTTTAAACATGCATACAGAGTGATTTAAAAATTTTGTTTTTTAAAAAATTGTTAAGAAAGGAAACTTAATTTCTTTGAATATTTTTTTACCTCACCTTGTACGTAAAATGTGTTAATGTTTTCTTATAAAGGTTTTAATTAGCTTCAATTTATGTTATTACGTCATATTCGAAATTCTTTTTTGTTTTAGAGAAAGAAATTAAAAACCCTTTTTCCGATCCCAAACTGATTTTTTTTTAAATAACTGAAAAAATGTAAATAATAATTTTATGCTTTATTTGTAAAAGACATATCACAAACAATCCTCAACGTAACAAAACAGCAACAAGAAACAAAAGAAATAAATATTTTTAAAAACAAACTTTATTAAAATGTACTAAATAGGAAATTGCAAAATTTTTATTTATTTATTTTTTTTAATAACGTAAATTGAAGCTAATTAAAACCTTTATAAGAAAACATTAACACATTTCATGTACCAGGTGAGGTAAAAAAATATTCAAAGAAATTGAGTTTCCTTTCTCAACAATTTTTTCAAATTTTTTTTTTTTAATCACACTATCCATGTTTAAAGGCTTTAAAAATGTCTACAATTTGATGTGCCAACATGGTTATCGCTTCAAAAATAAAAAAGTTACAAGCCCGGGGACTTTTAAGTGGCGGACCCTGTATATAAGATAAGCTAAGGCCTCAAAATATTTTTGGCATTAGCCACCCCCACCCCATTATTAAAGGGGATGAAAAAAATCTGTGATTTAGTGTGTGTACAAGAACCAAACTTAGCATATTCTTCCATTATAATGTAGATGTTTCATCGAGAGGGGTACTGGATGAACGTGTACATTTATATGCACATAGCATATTCATGCATATGCACATAGCATATTCATCCGTCCACCAAACAGAAAATATTGTAACATGACATATTCATTCATTCAAATAATCTAAGAAATATTCTCTGTGCGCATATGAAAGTTCGTGACAAGATACAGTGGTACAAAACATGTTCTCTCACCAAAAATCTCAATTTTTCAATAATTGTAACATAACACATTCATCCACTTGCCCCTTCAATTGTGTAATAGTCTAATCATTTAGTGATCGAGATCGGTTCTATCGGATCTCGGTGGAAAGTTTTAGAGAATATCAAAAAAAGCAAAAAAAGAGAAAAATGCATCTTTGTTTTTTTTTTTTTTGAAAACTATACACTTTTTGACAAAAGTACTATGAAGAAAATCAACAGGCAAAATTTCCTACAATTTACCCCCCCACATTTCACCCCCTCCCTCTCTTCCCCTTCCCTTTTAGAACTCTCCTTAAGATTTTTTCTATCACGCAGTATACACTCAACGCTGCTTACTGTAACTGTTTAATTGTGCAATTTAGTTCGAAATCAAACTTCGTCGCCGCAGTAATGTCTCCTCGGGTGTTTTGTTTGTGATAGTGCATTAGAAGATGGAAGTAAAGTGAAGCTAATCAAGAGGCAGTTGCCTATGCGGGTAAGCGTTTCCTTATTGCATTGTACGAGTTCGGTGATAAAAGGTAGCTTCCTTCATTGGATAAATTGAGGTACAGGCACTACATAACGTCTGCATACAAGACCACAGCTAACATTGCCTGAAGCTGAGGCGCGCCAGCATTCGGTACGGGTGTTCCACCAAGTTCAACAATGGCTCGGACATGAAAAAAAACCCCGAAGAATGGAGGTGGAAAATGTCCAAGAACGGCCTCATTCCAGTCACCACCTTGCAGCTCCCTGCTCCAGAGGCTATATTAAATCACATTTCATGCAAATGTAAAAAAGGCTGTCGAAGGAATTCTGTTTGAAGAGAACTGCGACAACTTAGAGAAAGCCGATGTGGACGAGGATGAATATGTGTATGGACCCGGCATCGAAGTTATTAAAGACCAAGATCAAGAATTTGAAGCAGACCAATCAGAAGGTATTTTTAATACTACTTTTACGAACACAACTTTGTATTCTTCAATATCCTACTTCCGATTGATTTATATCTTAGTCACATCTTGATAGAATTGCACTGAATTATCAAAACTGTTTTACATATTTTCTTCTTTTCTAGGTAGACGAAAGGCTGGTGTGGACGAGTACACAAATCTGTACGATTCTGACATCCAAAAAATTCAAGAACAGGGCCGAGAACTTCACGCGGAACAATCAGAAGATATTTTTATTGCTACATTTAATTTGCGGACACAGTCAGGTTGACCTAGCATTACATTTTGTTTACGTCTTTTCTAGGAGAACGAAATTCTTTGGATGAAGACAACAAGCACATCGGACAGCCCGGACCTTCTGCGATAAAGCGGCTAAAACGATTCTAATAATCTGTTTAATTATTACATGGTGCATATTTCTCTTGTATATTATATTCCTACACATTTAAGGAAATTATTAATAGTAATGTTCTCTACTTACTCTCTGTATTTTATTTTTGCAGGTACATAAGTTTTCATGTCATAATAGTAGAGTCAATAGAAATTTTCACTTCGGAAAAATTCCGGGAAGCGGTAACTTTTGAATACATCTCTGAACATGTCAGGAACAACATACCAAAAGTTACCAACAATAGTTCCTGAGAGTAATTTGTTATTAAACAAATACCAGTCTTTGTCAAATATATCTTAAAATATTTTTTTTTCTTTCAAAAAGTAATTGCGCCATTCGATAGTACGGGAAATTTCACATAAAAAATGTATACGAAGTTTTTTGTACGATCAAAAATGTAGGCGCACAAAAGTGGAACGCGGAGGCACGTAAGTAAGGCGCGCAAAGCGCGCGCGTCCTCGGGCGCGCTACACTAAATTTGTTATATCTTTTGAACTAACTAATGAAATTGACCTAACAAAAACTTAAATAAAAGAAGAAACATGTAGCTATTGGATTATTATATTTTCAAATATAAAGATGAATATAACAGTGTGTTCCAAGATAGATGTAACAAGAGGTGTAATGGACCAACAATTTTAGAATTTTGGAATGGTATTTGGGGATTGAGTCCTGCTTGTTGTAAAACTAAAGTATACCAAAAATGACTTGATTTGGTGTTCTACAGGGTGTTTTATAAGCAAAGTTGTGAAAATCACCACTAATAAAGTACTTTTATTTTTCAAAATATGAAAAAATATGAAAAAATTCTAAGAAAAGTTATTTAGAATGCAAATATACCAAATATACCAAATTTCAGGAATATAAAATTATTTTTTTGAAACTTCCCATTTTTTCAATAAATTAGTATTTTATTTTGAACCATTCAATTAAAACTGCATAGAAATTATTTTTTGTGAATTAATATTTAAAGTTATGTAGAAGCTAAAAGTAGGCTATGAGAAAAGCAGTGGGTGGATACACATTTATCATTTATTATTGACATATCTGTCAAACGTAGTCAATATTATCCTTAATTTCTGTTTCAAATTAACGAACCAAGCATAAAAAATTAAGTGAAAATGGTACTCACAGTGCGTGAAAAAATTTATATTGTGCAATGCCACCGAATTGGCGGTGAAAACTCGCTAAGAGAAGTGGTAAGCCAATTTAATTTGAAATTTCCAAACACTGCTTTGTCACGTACTCAGGCTATGAGAATAATTAAAAAGTTTCTGGCTACTGGTAGTGGTTCTTAACATGAAAAGAAAAATAAAAGCATATGATGAAGGCAACGTTGGGGCTATTATAGCTCATGCCTCTGTTATAGAAAATCCTAGGATGCCACTAAGAGAGAGATCAGCTCTTATTAATATTAGCAAGTCTGAACTCCAAATAATTTACAAGGCAAAGAAAATTAGGGCATATAAAGCAAATTATAAACATACGCTTGAAGAGGGATATGACGGCCGTAGGTTGGATTTTTGTTTGACCATTGGAGAAAAAATCATCATTTCATGAGTTTCTCAGATGAATCCACATTCACAACCAATGGTGTTGTTTCATCACAGAATTGTCGGTTTTGGGCTTCTGAAAATCCAAATTTTAGAATTCATTGTAGAAGACAATATTAAAAAAAAGTGAATGCGTGGTGTGCCGTTTCTTATCACGTTGGAGTTATTGGACCTTATTTCATTGAGGGAAGGTTAAACCAGCACACTTATTTACAGCTTCTTGAAAGATTTTCTGAAGAACATTTAAATATTTTAAGAGGTATGCCTTTAGTTCATTTTCAACATGATGGTTGCCCTGGCCACTACACAGAAATGGTTAATCGGTGGTTGAATTTAAATTTTGGAGAAAATTGGATTGCCAGGAATTGAGCGATCAAGTGGCCGGCGAGATCCCCAGACCTATCAATATTGGATTTCTTTTTATGGCAGTTGGTTTACGCTGAACCACTTCCTAACGATGTAGCAGTATTGAAGGAGAGAATTACAAATGCCGTAAACTCCATACCGTTAGATCATATTCGAAACAGTTTTAAGGACTTCAGGCGAAGGATCGAAATGTGTGTGGATGTGGGTGGTAGCTACGTCGAATAATAAAAAAATTGTGAACATTGTTTTGTATTGGTCAATAATTAATTTGTTTGTGAATCTGTTATGTTTTTGACATTTATTACTTGTTATAATTTTTAAATCTTCTGTTAGTAATTGTTTCTTGTTTTACAATTAGTTCGATTAGCATTATACCTTCTTACATCTCGTATATTCAATTTTTTATTTACCCATAGCCTACTTTGTGAGATGATTAACATTTGCTCCTACACAACTTTAAATATGAATTCAACTCTTAATTCGCAAAAAATGGGAAGTTTCAAAAACATAATTTTATTTTCCTGAAATTTGGTATAGAGGTATAAAATTGCATTCTAAATAACTTTTCTTAGTTTTTCATATTTTGAAAAATAAAGGTACTTTATTAGTGGTGATTTTTACAACTTTGCTTATAAAACACCCTGTAGAACACCAAATCAAGTCATTTTTGGTATACTTTAGTTTTACAACAAGCAGGACTCAATCCCCAAATACCATTCCAAAATTCCAAAATTTTTGGTCCATTACACCTCTTGTTACATCTATCCTGGGACACACTGTAGGAATACGATTCCTAGAGTGAAATATGAAGTCGGAAAAAACTACCAAATGATTAGACTACAAACAGACAGAAAAAAGTTATTTGTTTTTAAATTTTTTGAAAAACTGATGCATATTCTTGTAGATTTTCAATTACTTAATACATTTTTATTTACTGAAAAATCTTATTTGACTGTAGCATTTCCACGGAATAGAATCGAAGAACACACACTCATTATTGCTAGTATTTTGTGTTATTTCCGTATCTGCACAGTTTCGTCTCTCAAAAGTTGCCGCATCATTAATGACCACCGAAAGAATGTAACAGAAGTCCTAAATTAATTTTTTAAGCGTCACTCTACAACGATGAATAGAAGTGTGAAATTCTAATTACGAAATTGATTCTGATTAGAAATTGATTTTTTGGTACGGGCCTTCCATTGTTTTCTTTTGTAGTGAAACACCGGCCTGAAAACTAACATCGCCCTTTTGTAAACCCTTTCAGAAGAGTCCCACAAAAAAATGATCATCATGATAGGCATTTTATTTTAAATTATCTCAAGAATTACAGCACGATATGACACAACTATAACATCAAATTTTCTTTCATATATTTTATATTTCTAGTACAGTACCTAGAGATAAAAAATATGTACAACTTCGGAATAATTTCATATGTAAAGATAATTTTACTTCCACATCCAGTGGAAGTATAGTAACGACAAAAAATTTTTTTAAATTTTTTATTGTTCAAATAGGCTTAGAATGTCGTGAAACGTCGAGATTTCAAGTTTGAGCGAAAAAAAAATTTGTCTGTCGGTCTGTAACTTTTTTTGTGCGCACGTTTACTCTGGAACCGTTTGAGATATTGACTTGAAATTTAGTACACATATGTACTTTAACGAGATAGATTATATTTTCATCTTGTTCCGTCGAAGGGTTGGGGGGGTAAATTGGGGTAAATTTGGAGTAAACAGGTAAATCAAGCAGGTAAGAGTTCATAAAATTGATATTTAGTATAGACAATAGAAGCTAAGGTCTCAAAAAAAATGTTGGCATTAGCCACCCTCATTACCACCCCCACCCCATTATTAAAGGGGATGAAAAAAAAATGTGATTTAGTGTGTGTACAAGAACCAGAAACCTCAAAATATTTTTTTACTTTATCCACCCCCCAGTCCCACCCCCTGTCACCACCCCCACCCCACTACTGATGTGGGGTATCGTTTTATGGGTTTTTGGGGTAGAGAATTTCAAATATTATATTATTAAAGTTCCATAAACAATTATTTCCAGATACAAAATTTTTTCGTTGCGTGATTTGGATAGAAAATCCGGATGTGGAAGTAGTGATTCCTTGGGCAGCGGTTTTTCTTTATGGGTTATTGTAGTAAAAGGTATCGTCTTCAGTTTCTATATGGTCCGGATACTTGCACCCTCTAGGGGTGAAAACCACCCCCAAATTTGAATATTGAAAAAGTGTTACTAATTTATTTTTGAAACGTAGGATAGTTATGTTTTATGCTGATCCCGAATCTGAAGACGAAATTAAAAAATTCAAAATGGCGGATTTTATTTCAGTATGTCACAGACAGAAAATTGTATTTAAATATTAGTAAATAAAATCACCGATTTGGGGCTGAAAGAACTTATTATGATTTTTAATATTTATTATATATTTTAATATTCTTTCCTTATTAAAAATGTAATGTCTGCAAATATGTTTCTTTTTTAGTTTAATGAACTATAACTCTGTCATAACTTTGTATACCATTGGAAAGAGTATGCAATAGAGAAGTTTTTAAAACTATTTGAATCTCTTGAAGTAATGGCATGCTTTTGAGAAAATTTTGCTTAAGATTAAAAAAAAAATCGAACCAATGTATTTCAACACATAAATTGTCCTACATAATTTTTTATATCAATACTTCGACATTTCTTTTTATGCTGTTTCGATAAAGTACATATTAAGAATATCTAAAAAAAATATTTAAGTGCCACCCCCTCTCGGGGGTGGCACTTAAAAAAGAGGGGTGGTAGTGGGGGTGGATGAAGTAAAATTTTGGTAGTGAAAGTGGCTAATGCCAAAAATTTTTTTGAGACTTTAGCTTCTCTTGTATATACTAAATACCAATTTTACCGACTCTTACCTGCTTGATTTACCCATTTACCCCGAATTTACCCAATTTACCCCCCAACCCTTCGTCGGAACAACATGAACATATAATCTAGTTCCAGATCTCGTTAAAGTACACACGTGTACCAAATTTCAAGTCAATATCTTAAACGGTTCCAGAGTAAACGTGCGCACAAAAAAGTTACAGACAGACAGACAGACAGACAAACAGACAAATTTTTTTCGCTCAAACTTAAAATCTCGACGTTTCATGACATTTTAAGCCTATTTGAACAATAAAAATTTTTAAAAATGTTTTTGTCGTTACTATACTTCCACTGGATGTGGAAGTAATACGTACGTATCTCTGCACACATTTGATGAGTTAACAGTATTATACAAATTGCTAGCAAAAAACTAAGCCAAGCAATAATAAATCAGACCTCTATCACTACGTTTCAAATCGGTCTTCGCATTGAGTTGTAACTTCTGTAGGTTAATAGTATAATTTATATGGGCTTAGAATCAGATCGGCTTGACCGGCAGCCCAGCCACAAATTCGAATCTCATTTAGTCATTTGTCATTTTCTTATTGTTGATGCAACGATTATAGGCAGTGTATTTCTCAGCCTTTCAGGAATGCTACCTAACGGTGAGCCTTGCCACTCTATTCAAATACATAAATAACTACCTCGGTATAAAATACTTCCTCTATGTCGTCTAGTATTTTTTGTGTCATAAGCGTTAATTAAACACCATTCAATCTATGTTTTTAAAGGCGTTCGCGTCGTATACGGTACAAGTGAGTTGTTATGACAACCAAACGTGTACTATTAGTTGATGGTGTTCAAGAACTATTAAGTTTAATTGTTCATTTACGCCATTCCAACATTAATTAAGTATTATCAAATTAATATGTGCTTCTGTCGAGCTTACTCAGCAGGCATTTCATTACGGTACTAGCATTTGATGCACTTTTTGTCAGGAATATCTTGGAAGAATCAACGTTACAGTGAGAGAAAGGATTTTTATAACTCCACGGGATGTCGTTTGGCACGGTTGTTCCTGATTGCAAGCAGATTCATTTTCGATTAGTAACCAAGATGGCGGCCATTTTTTGAAAAAAAATATCTTGTCTACATTTTTCATGTTGAGTATCATTTCTAGTTAATTTTGACCTCCAGAATACGAAAATGACGTTTAATTTTCGTTAGGAATCAATATGGTCGTCATACTTTATAATAAGATGCTGAAAATACAAAATAATCAAATATTTGGCACATGAACATGTTGGTATGGTTTCGAAGTGCGAAAATAAAAGTGAAATGGAATAAAAACAACATGATTTTTATGTTTATATTATAGAATTATGTGGGACTCTTTACTTGAGCTATCTACCGCTCCTATCCGACCAGAGCAGCCATAAACTTCCTAATTAATCTTAAAAATAATTGCTCTTCTCTTCATAACGAAAAGTATGAAGCAAAAAAATATTTTCGGGTTTTTGGTTCTTGTACACACACTAAATCACAAATCTTTTTTCATACTCTTTAATAATGGGGTGGGGGTGGTAATGGGGGAGGCTAATGCCAAAAATGTTTCTGAGACCTTAGCGTCTCTTGTATATCTATGTATATATAAATACCAGTTTTATGGACTCTTACATGCTTGATTTACCTATTTACCACCAACCCTTCGACGGAATAAGATGAAAATATAATCTAGTTCCAGATCCCTTTAAAGTACATACGTGTACCAAATCTCAAGTCAATATCTTAAACGGTTCCAGAGTAATCGTGCGCACAAAAAAAGTTACAGACAGACCGACAAACAGACAGATAGAAATTTTTTTTCGCTCAAACTTAAAATCTCGACGTTTATGACATTCTAAGCCTATCTGAACAATAAAACTTTTCAAATTTCTTTTTGTCGTTATTATACTTCCACTGGATGTGGAAGTAATAAGCTTTTCTCGAGCTTTAGGTAACTGATGTTCTCATAAAATTAATTCAAAGTAATTTATTTTTATGTATTTTCATGTGTCGATTTCAAATTTCAGATGAAATTAATTAGATCTAACTCTGCCACGTAAAAAAACCGCTGCCCAAGGAATCACTACTTCCACATCCAGATTCTCTACCCAAGTCACTCACAACGAAAAAACTTTGTGGAAATAATTGTTTATGAAACTTTAATAATATAATATTTGAAATCCTCTACCCCAAAAACCCATAAAACGGTACCCCACATCGGTGTTGGGGTGGGGGTGGTGATAGAGGTGGTGGTAGTGGGGGGTGGATGAAGTAAAAAAATATTTTGAGGTTTCTGGTCCTTGTACATACACTAAATCACATTTTTTTTTCATCCCCTTTAATAAGGGGGTGGGGGTGGTAATGGGAAATGCCAAAAATTTTTTTGAGACCCTAGCTTCTCTTGTATATACTAAATACCAATTTTATCAACTCTTACCTGCTTGATTTACCCATTTGCCCCAAATTTACCCCAATTTACCCCCCAACCCCTCGTCGGAACAACATGAAAATATAATCTAGTTCCAGATCTCGTTAAAGTACATACGTGTACCAAATTTCAAGTCAATATCTTAAACGGTTCCAGAGTAAACGTGCGCACAAAAAAAAAGTTACAGACAGACAGACAGACCGACAGACAGACAGAAAATTTTTTTTCGCTCAAACTTAAAATCTCGACGTTTCACGACATTTTAAGCCTATTTAAACAATAAAAATTTTTAAAAATTTTTTTGTCGTTACTATACTTCCACTGGAGTGGAAGTAAAATATGCTTGATAATTTTGAGCATAACTGCTCAGTGTCATTTGACCAGTTCAAATTACCATATAGAGTCATCCCCAGTAGAATACCATAACGCCGTATCGACATTTTTGCTAGTGGAAAAAGTCAGTCGCTGGGTATTGTCTCTCTTTAGTTTTAAGTTATTATATAGCTACTAGCTGACCCAACAAACGTTGTTTTGCCATATAAATTATAAATTTTTGTACAAAAAATAAAAAGAAAATTTCTGGATAGTGCCACCCTTAACACCTAGGGGTATAAAAAATAGCCTACGACCTATTCTCAGACCTACCAAATATACACAAAAAATTTCATAAAAATCGGTCAAGCCGTTTCGGAGGAGTTCCATAACAAACACTATGACACCACGAGATTTTTATATATTAGATAAATCGAGATTGTGAGCAGAATACTGCAGAGTTGCATCGTTTGCAAATAAGACATTTATCAAGAAAACGAAACGAAAATAGGTCATTGATATAAATACTCAATAACGGCGGTCCAAGCACCAAGCCTTGGAGCACGCCATGGATAATTAGTTCCTGATCGAATTGGGTATTTTTGACAAATACACATTGCCTTCTGTCTTCAAGGTAGGATTTTATAAGTGATAAGGGCGGGTCTCTTATACCACAGTGTAGATTTTCCATGAGCAAAAAAAAATATAGGCATTCGCACTCGGCCACCCCGACTGCAATTCCTACTCGTAGCTTACTTGTGCGAAATATGAGGTGTCAATCACTGTCCAATATGTCAAAAAAAAAAAAACTATTGAATTAAATTACATATAGTACAGGAAAACTTTACTTTAAACTCGAAAAAAAATTGTGGAGACCTTAAACTTTGGTTATAGGTTGAAAATAGGCCAAAGTTCACGAAACAAGAAAGTTTAGGAGTTTTACGGATTCGTTGGAACCTGTAGGGGGGTGAAAAGGGGTTTTCAATAAAGAAATCAATTCTCTATTTTCTCGGGAAATATGACATTTACAAGAAAATAGTTCAAATAAAAGTTTCTGACAAAATTATCTGTAATTTGGTGTTTTTAAATTTAATTTTATAGCAATAACTAACCGAAATACTAGAAGTTTAACTTCGGAATATAAGAAAGCTACTAAATTAAGAATGAATTTCGGTTTTTTTATAATTTTTGTAGAATTTAATGGTTTCGGTGATTAAAGATGGCGTCCCAACGTTTATAAGATGAAGTATTTAGTTTAAATGTTAAATATCTCAGAAACTATGGCACTTAGGCCAAAATCGCTAATAACCAAAATGAAAAACTATTAATTATGCTTTCAAATGATTTTTTCCTATTTTTATAGCATAAAAAATAAAAAAGTTATGACAGAAAAAAATGTACTTTTTCACATTTTTTTAAATAAAAACATCCCATTTTGTTAATGTAAGTAGTCAGTAATTAAAAACATATTCCCATATACTGTTTTTCGATAATATATAGTATGCTCAGTCGCTCAAATGTTTTCATCGGCTTAGGAAAAAATTGCATTTTAAACTGTAAAGGGATTTTAGAAAGAATGTAACATTCTTGTTTACTCTGCAAATATCTCAATAAATATTAGTTTAAGAGAAAATATGGTGGACATCAAAAATGAAGTATATAAACTGAGAATAAATTTATTTTTGGAAGAAATTAGTAGGGTCAAAAACAAATAGGGAGGAAAATAGCGCGTTACACCCCAAAGAGGAAACACGAAGTAGCTACGGACACGTGTTTTGGAATTATTGGAATTATTGTTCCTATCTGTCCTCTCCTATCTGTCCTTTCCAGATCCTTTTTGTTGCTACGCTACGCTGATGAGGAATAATAATTCCGAAACACGTGTCCGTAGCTGCTTCGTGTTTCCTCTTTGGGGTGTAAGGCGCTATTTTCCTCACTAAATTTATTTTGTTTATATATTCGTGTAGGGTTAATTGTTTCGGAGATATTTAATTTTATAGATGGCATCCTACCGTTTTTAGGATGAAGTATTTAGTTTAATAAGTGTTGAATATCTTAGAAACTGTGACACTTCCATCAAAAGTTCTAAGAAACAAAATTAAAGTTAATTAATCAATCTTTAAAATGATTTTTGTTTGTTTCTCTACATCCCAAAAAATAAAGAAGTTATGGCCGACTCAATGTGCGTTTTCACATTTTTGTTAACAAAATGTCGGCATTTTGTTATTGTAATTGCTCAGTAATTAATTTTTCTTTCAAAAATGCTGTTCTTCGTTAATATATAGCATCACCTAGATGCTCAATTTATTTTGTCCCTTTCAAACACTTGTTTTAAAAAAAAATCCATCCGCCATGCCCCCAACGAAAAATTGCCGTATATCGGTTAATATTACTATAAATTTAATTTAAAAACACCAAATTAAAGATAATTTTGCTAGAAACAACTTTTATTTGAACTATTTTTTTGTAAATGCCATATTTCCCGAGAAAATGGAGAAAAATCGATTATTTTTACCCCCTATAGATTCCTGCGGATCCATAAAACTCCTTTTTTGTTTCGTGAACTTTGGCCTATTTTAAACTTATAACCAAAGTTTAAAGTCTGCACAATTTTTTTTTGAGTTACAGTCATTTTTTTCAATCTTTCCCTGTACTAATATTTAACTTAAGAAATGCTTTTCCGGTTTTTTGCCTACAAACAAACTCATTAATTATTAAGACATGTTAATGTAAATGCAATTCGTTTACATAAAATAACACGTAAAACAGTTAACAATCATTGTTTTTGCAAATACTTCATAAATTCATAGGATATTAGTAATAATAATTAACAACAATTTGTAAGCCTTGAACGAATAGAAAGCCGTTGAGAAATTAATAGATCTTGTATCGGAGGTGATAGATACATTTAATTAGCAGGGAGATTATAAAAAACCGAAGTAAGTCATAAATTCGTATACAGGTAGCCATGGGAGGTACCCATTGAGTATTTCTTAAACGCGGAGGAAGATTCAAGTTTATAGCCGGTTAAAACGAAACATGATTGCTACAGAGGTTCTAAATGTTAAACTAAATATGTAACTCATGGTGTATAAGTTATAAAGACTTAAATTTTTCTCTCATCTTGAAAACAAAAGGAGTTTCTCAATGTTCAGCATTACGTTCTGATTGCGAAAAAACATTAAAAGATAAATTTGTTTACCCAAAACTAAATAGCCGGATTTTTATACACAGGTAATGGGCTAATTTAAGATTTTTTTTAACTGCATATTTTTTAAAGTGATGTTTCAAATAGCAGAAGTACAAAAAGTCAGAGTTTTATTACAACGGCTTCTCACTCAAATTAATTAACAAACGTAGCACACCGCGAAAGAGGAATAGCCAAGCTTGACGTCACACCAGTCGATCTACAGTTCAAAGGCTGGCACAACGTCGGTAATACGTGCAGGAAGTTTTATGGGACTTTGTGAAAAATCAGTGAATATGAGGTCGTAACACCGATTCACTGAGACATTGAAATCTGCCGCAGTTGAGACTCGAACTTTGAACTAACGGCGAACTTTAAGTTTTAATAGCTCTGTTATTCTTGGATACATCGTGTAACACAAAAAAAATTATGAGAATTTTTTAGTGTTAATCCGATAATGGGGTATTTTCCCATTTTTTTTTTTATTGAATAATATCATAGAATATCTATAAACAAGTCTTCCAATAGGGGCGAGCGTAGAGGCGACTTCAATGTGAATATCAGTCGATATTCCGTTGAAGCAACGTCGAGCGCGGTTAGTACTTGGATGGGGTCCCATCTTGGGAAATACAGCGTTCTCGTCCCACCTTCTAGAGGCTTGTATATCAGTGTATACTCGGAAGTTACGTAATTTCAGACGAGGATTACGTAGTGGATATACCATCCTTCGGAGGGGATGTAAAGCAGGCGGTCCATTGTCTATTAAATGCTAGGCAAGTAAAAGATCCCTACTCTTCTTAAGGGAAGAGGTTCGGCAAAATTTCCAGGTTGGGGGTAGCTCGTCTCCTGGCGTCGGTGATAGGCCCTGGTAGCGGAAATAGGCCGACGTTAAATAGTTAAAATAAAAAAAAAAGTCCAATACAGATTTCCGCAAAAATAATTATCAATTTTTTGAGAAAACAAAAGTTAAAATAAGTGTCGCGAAAAGAGTTTTAAATTGGTAACGTAAGTAATCTGCCGATGACGTAGGTAGTCTGTGTTGATTTGTTGATAGAACGGTTTTATACAAAACAGTGTGGTGTTGCCAAGTTGAAATTTCTTTTCTAGTTCTAGTAAAGATAATTGAAAGAAACAGAAGTATAAAGCTTATTTATTAAATCAATTTTAATATATTCATTCATAAAATTTAATTTTGTTATGTAAAACATAATAACTGCCGTGAGTTATTAAATATTTTAAATAATTTTTAATACCGATTAGATAAAAACATTTAGCAATATATGGTCGGCTAGTCAAATGACAGATGTGTTCTAACGTCGTGTTGATTTGAAGCATTTCAATTTCTTTTATCGAGGTATTTGCTGTAATTCATAAATAATAGAAAATGTCATTTAAAAGGTGTTTTATAAAAAGTTGTGAAAACACCAATATGCACCAATATAAGTGCTCCGGAATTTTTTTTAACTGTTCCTAAAAATATGAATATTCGTAGAACTTGGTGGCAAGATTCCAATATTTCTGATTCTATCCCTTCAAAAATCCAAATTTTGTTTATAGAAAGAATCTATCATGTCATAATCAACTTTGGGCAAATTTAATGAATTTACTTTCACAAAAATAGTTTATTGATAAAATATAAAATAAAATCAAACGCTACATAAACAAATAACAAATGAATCTAACCAATATGTCTCTTTCACTTCTATTGTGACAAGAAGTGACAACTGACAGCACGCAAGCAACGTTGGAAGAGGGAGAGAGCCGTTTTTATACAATGTTGCTACATAATCCTCGCCGTGAGTTTTGTTTACATTTTTAAGATAACTTCTAAATAATAACAAATATAAATACCTTTGAATTCCTTTTAAATACATGTATATAATATTTATTGATTTTCAAGATATTGAGCAAAATGGAAGTGTTATAGGTTTTTTTTCCTCGTCTTGGCTTTGGATGAAACCATCAGCCAGTAGCTCCTGATTTATAACACACTAGGGACACATGCAAACAAAACTCTTCCAGCATAATCTGATATTCAACCCTGTTATTGCCTACTATTAACCTAACCAAAGCTATATATATGAAAGTGTAAAGTGTGCATGCAATACACGTACGTGTATGCACTCACAGACAAACACAAGTACGTACACGTACGGATATATAACGGGGGCACCCATTTCACGTCAAGGGGTCCATCTTGACGACTTCACGGAGACATAGACAAGGTAGGGGGACCACGGTATGATAGGTTAGAACCACACAGGAGTAATTAACACCAAGGTAACAAGTATTATAGGTAAAATAATGTAAAGTAAATACACAATTTGGCATTCATATAAAATAGTTACAGTATAAGCGAAAGTTGTCTATTATTGGTTAAATTATTTCCCTTCAAATAAAATCATTTGAAATCTGGGTCCAAACGGGCGTAGTTTTATTTAAGAAATTATTGTTTTGGTTTAAATTTATTATGCAGTAATTGTTAAAATAATAACAGTATTTGATATATATCACCAAAACTGAATTTAAAAAAATGGACAATACCCCATTGTATCAGAGAGTGACAATGATATTTGGTACATTTTAGAACTTATGAACTTCGTTGCGCTGATGAGGAAGAATGACGTCGAAACGGCGCTGTCCCAGATGCCATTGTTATTTTTGGCAGCACTGACGTAATTTTCTTGTTTTGTTGGTGGATAAGGATAGAGAAATGATAATTAGACAATACGTTTCAGATTTCTGAATCGCACTGTGTGGTTTATCAGTTTTTAGATTTTTAAATGTATGAAATAAATGCCTTTCTTATTTTCCACACCATGTGTATATCACATACACGGCTAATAGTAATAAACCTGAATTATTACAATGAATACAACGTTGTATATCTGGTTCTTCGAGGTAACGATAAATACACTCCTTAGTAGCAATAACAAAATAAAGTTTCTACAATGTATCAAACAGGTCTAATCGATAGACTACAACAATTCATTTCAAAAACCATTCAATAGGAACGTATCTAATCTAGAAGGAATCATTCCACGGGTGTATTGTACATGATTTATTTTTTCAAAGATTTATTACCTCTTAGATGTTCAGTAGGTAAGTAAGATGCACTGCGTTGTGATAATTTTGAGTAATAGGACGGGTAATGCAAGTGAATTTATAATATTCATTTATCTATAGGGCGTAGAAGATGTCGAACTGTTTTATGTATTCTTGTTAAACGTAATAATATTTAGTGACAGTTTAATCAAAATAAAAAGCTATAAATAAGTAAAAAATTGTTGGTAAAACCAAAAGTGGATACTCTGCTACCCAGCGGGCAATTCCGCTGGTTTTCACAAAAAATCACTTGAATTTTAGTTCATTAATAAGTTAAAACAAAAAAAATTAACGATATAAAAAAAACAAATGAAAAACATGGTTTGTATTAACGATATTAACTGTTGATATATGACGGAGAAACACATTTTTTAGAGAATTTAGAACCTTTTTTTGTAGATCTATGTAATCTACCATAAGGTACTGACCAAGGTGTGCTACAACCAGAGCTGGGAGTAATTAATTACTAAAGTAATTAAATTACTAATTTAACTACTTTTTTAAAAAAAGTAATTGTAATTGAATTACATTTTTCAAAGCAGTAATTGTACTTAAAAAGTATTAATTCCTCAAGCGATACTCTGAAAATACCTTTGCAGAGTAATTAATTACTGATAGAAATTACTTCATGTAATTTAAATTATTTCAAGTAATTTAAATTACTTCAAGTAATTTAAATTACTTCTCAATCATTTCAAATTTCTAGAATAATTTGAATACTGTAGAGTTTAATTGTTTTACCGTAATTAAATTATTTTAGAGTATTTATATTACTTTACATTCCTATTAAAAGGAAACATAAACAAATAATATTATTCATATTTTATAGTTTGTGTCATTTTACTTCCACATCCAGTGGAAGTATAGTAACGCAAAAAAAAACAATTACAATTTTTTATTGTTCAAAAATGCTTAAAATGTCATGAAACGTCGAGATTTTCAGTTTGAGCAAAAGAAAATGTCTGTCTGTCGGTCTGTTTGTCTGTCTGTAACTTTTTTGTGAGCACGATTACTCTGGAACCGTTTAAGATATTGACTTGAAATTTGGTACACGCATGTATTTAAGGTAGAGGTGCAACGGATATTTGGTTACTATCCGGTGTCCGGCCTATCCGGCCACTTTATTACTATTCGGTTGGGCACCGGATAGTGACCTGATATCCGGCCAAAACCGGATAGTTAAGAAATAAAAATTGGCATAAAATATGAATCGAGTTTTATTATACTGATTGGAGTTAGTATACCACCATGTGTAAGGGTCACTATTGCTTTGAATCCGTGTTCCTTTCAAATAATAGTCAATCTCCTTGGCCATTGAAGTTTTCTCAGAAACGTTCTCATTAAGGATGGGATTTTGCAAAATGAGAAGGAAATATGCGTTTATTTTCGATTTATTACAAATATTTAAAAAACCAAACAGTATAATCTTAAAAACTATTTTAGATTCTTGCTATTGTTCTAATGCATACAACTATATATATTTTTTATTATAAATATCTGTTGTATTTGAATATGTCAATGAAAATAGTTCCTAATTCCATTATTAGAGCATGGCATTATACTATATACAAAATTTATGATAAAAACTGTATATGGTTGTATTCCTTAGAGCAATGGGAAGTATTTGAAACTATTTTAAAGATTATACCATTTATGACTTTTTAAATATTTATTATAATCCGAAAATAAACGCATATTTCCCTCTCACTCTACAAAATCTTATGCTTAACGGTACCATTTTCTTCACCCACTTCGTCAAAACTCTTCCAAAAAGTGTTGTAAATATCAGCAGTAACATTATCTTGTGGGTTTCTCTTACGTTGTTTACTGAAAGGGGAAGAACCACTTTCACTATCACTGCCTGAGCATGAATCATCACAACTATTTTTTAAAACTCCAGCAGAATAGAATAATTTGGCAGGATTATTCAACCTGATTTTTATTGAAAAAACTTGTTTTAAATGTGAGGTCTAGAAAAGTTGCCAGTAAATATTTTTTGTCGTCGAGGTTGTCAAAATTTGTTTTCAGTCCAACTTTCAATGTAAGCCAGATCAAGAAGTTCGCCGGATATCCGGTATTCGGTATCCGGCCAAAACACTATCCGTTGCATCCTTAATTTAAGGTGGGCGGGTGCGGTGAACATAATTCGACAATTTCTTCTACATCCCTGAACCGATTAACAAAATGTTTGTTGGGCTTTTAGAGACAACTTTATAGAATGGTACTAGGCTATTTAAAACTAAAGAAGGAAAATTTTTTTTCTCGTGCGAAAATTAAAAAAAGTTTTTGTTGATTTTAATAGTCTGGTATCATTCTATCAAGTTTTCTCTAAAGGCCTATCAAAGAATTTTTTCAAGTCGTTCAGGTATATAGAAGAAATTGTCGAATTACGAAATCGTTTTCTTAAGCACGGCACCGCCACCTTTAACGAGATCTGGAATTAGATTATATTTTGATCTTATTCTGTTGAAGGGGATAAATTAGGGTAAATAGGTAAATCAAGCAAGTAAGAGTCCATAAAATTGGTATTTAGTATATATAAGAGAAGCTATTAGCCACCCCCATTACCACCCCCACCGCATTATTAAAGGGAGTGAAAAAATAAAATTGTGATTTAGTGTGTATACAAGAACTAAAGGCCTCATTATTTTTCTTCATCCACCCCCACTACCACCACTCCCATCCCCACTACCAATGTGGCATATCGTTTTATGGGTTTTTGGGGTATGCAATTTCAAATATTATATTACTAAAGTTCCATAAACAAGTATTTCCACATACAAAATTTTTTTCGTTGTGAGAGAATTAGTATGTGAAAGTAGTGATTCCTTGGGCAGCGGTTTTTGTATTTGCTTTTAGTTATAGATTTTCATTCCTTTGCGATTTCTGTCTTTACTGATTACTAAAAAATTTGTGTTATTCAGTATTTGTATATATTTATAATTATTTGTACACCAATAAATGATCTTATAATTTACTAAACATCTCCCATTTCCAATATAACAAATTTAGAAGCTCTAAAGTAATTATAAAAGTAATTTATTTATTCAATTACCATTACCAAATAATTAGTAATTTAATTACATTTTTTTAATAGTAATTTAATTACATGGTAATGAAATTACTTTTTAACATTAGTAATTTGTAATTTGTAATTAATTACTTTTTCAAAGTAATTTGCCCAGCTCTGGCTACAACCCAATTTAAATCAAAGTTGATGCCACTTGGAATTTTTTTTTTACACATTCTTGAATGCCTATAGAACCAATTTCCACGGTATTTTAAATCATTCAACGCAGAATTTTTTTTTACAAGTAGGCCAGACCACTTTTTTTTGTGTGACTGTCTGTGTCATTAAAAAAAAGTAAAACACTTGTAAAAAAAAATTCTGCGATGAATGATTTTAAATATCGTGGAAATTGGTTCTATATACATCGAAGAATGTGTAAAGAAAAAAAATTTCAAGTGACATCAACTTTGATTTAAATTTGGTTGTAGCACACCGTGTGACTTAATCGCAGAAAAAGAAAATCAGTAAATCTCTAAATTACAATTTAACTGTGACAAATATTGTCGAAATTTTCCAATCAACCATAAAAAATTGTCCTGCAGAGGACAATTAACGGAAATTAATTAAATTCTTTAATTTTTAAAAAGAACAATCGACGCTATGCCATTGTATTTTATAAACAATAGGTAATTAATATTACTTATAAACAATAAGTCCGTATTTACGGAAAAAAATACATATTGAAGGAGTGCTGTTTAGTTTAGTAATTATTGTTAATTATTGCATAATGAAAATATTGAAGAGTTTATACACCTTTTAAAGGCATTTGTTATAATAATATACAGACTGACTCAGAACCCCATGGAAACAATATGTATTTTGACAAACAAAAATTGTCATGAAAATATAATTTTTTGACAGTTGTATAAAAAAGTAACAATAATCAATTTGCGAGATCTAAAGAATTTTTTTAACGCAGGGGATCTTGTATATAAGTACAAGAAACTACTTTGTTAGTGATGAAACATACGATAACAACGCATTACAGATATTATTAAGTGGTGATATTTTTCCTTACGACTATACTTCTTCGAATCATATACTTGGCTCTTGAAAAAGTGACTAATACGTCTGGCTATTTTAACACAACCAAAGAGTTTGAATAATTATGTGTAGGGGTTATTTAATTTTAAAAACGTATTTAATTAACTTTTTAAAAGATTTCTTTCATCTCTTTGGTAAACAGCTTGAGCGTGCTGTCAAATAAAATTATTGAGATTTTAAGTGGCCTACTTGTGAACTCCCACAATGTTAAGAGCAAATTAGCATTAAAATGAATTTATAACATGACAACATGAGAGACGCGTAACAGCGCACCAAATAAAAAAAATGAAGAGCCGACGACAAATTATATTTTATTTTTTATGACTTGATTCTGTCCGTACGCATACCAAAAGAAAAAGCTCAAATAGCACATTCCTGTGGCCGTTCAGATATATATTTAGTTATCTAGTGACAGCAACAGAGACACCCTCTGCAAAAAAAATACATCACTTTTTGGTAGACAATGTTGTAGTATATTTGGTAGCTATTCCACCAAAATTTGAAACGCCTAGATCTGATTTGAAATGGAATATGGTCGAATTTGTTTTTGCCTTTCCATAATCGAATTAGCAGCCTCCAATTCTGAACCACGCGACCCATCCCCTCGAGGATAAGTCAGTCATCAATCTCTTCACCCTACAATAAGGCAATTCAACAAAATAAATGGACATATCGAGATGCAAACGCAACAATTAATTGGTCTCCACGCTCGCCTGACCTGAGTCCGCCGAATTTCTCCATTACGATTTATTTTACCAATAGAATTTATACAGGACCTGCTAATATTGTGGAAGAATTAAGAGAGCGTATTAAGCACACTGTTAACAACAACGTTAAGGCTGAAATATTGGATGGGATACATTTTGATTCGCTGCAAAAAGACGAGCGCAGGCAGGTCCGTCTCGCCTGCATTCGTACCTCGACACATAAAGTTAAGCAACGTTAATTGCGGCTAGTACTTGGAAGAGTGACTAAGGAAATACAACGACCTCGCTCTACCTCCTAGCGGCTTGTATATTAGAGTATACGAAGAAATTATGCAATATTAGGCGAGGATTGTGTGGTGGATATATTTTTCGGAGGAAGGTGTAAAGCAGTTGGTCCCTTGGCTATTAGATATTAGGCAAGTAAAGAATCTCTACTCTTTTTACGAGGTAGAATAGCTCACTCCAAATTATCCTGTGATAAACATTATCATCCCTTGTTGTCCAGACAACATAGATTTAAAATCATAAAAAAATATCTTCATTCCGGCTCTCAAATTTTGATGTGCAGTGTTGTCTTTTTTTATAATAGTTGCAAAAATATTTGTTCTTCAGTCTAGGTAATTTACCATATCGTCTTGTCTCTCAACTGAAACTTTTCTTGTGGTTAGAAGATCATTTTGGAAGACCCTTTAGCCTAAAATTGATAGAATTTAGAGGATCAAAAACATACAAGGTCTACGAGTGTGTCCCCGGATCGACCTAACTATACTTGTAATTTTCCTTATTTCGCATTTTGAGAGAAAAAGTAATTTTCCATAAAAAGTTTTGCTTATTCTATGACTACCTTGGCGGTAGTCATAATTTTGAAATAATGTACACGGTGGCTAAAAAATGAGGAAACGTCTAAGGCCTAAATATTTTTCAGCCACCCCTACCACCACCTCCACCGGAAATCTGGATGTGAAAGTAGTGACTCCTTAGGCAGCGGTTTTCTCAGTGATGGTGGTGCAAATTTTGTAGCTACTATAAAACAGCTCCCTCAACTCAGACATGCAACTAAAGAAGAGTCTCTTGAATGCAATTTTAATCCCCCCTCAGGTCCTTATTTTGAAGGCTGGTGGGAAGCTGGAATCAAATCGGTAAAAACTCATATTTCTTGAGTCATAGGTGAACAAATTCTCATATTTAATGCACTTTTAATTCAAATTGAAGCAATTCTAAACCTAGATCACTATATCCCACTGGTACAGACTCTAACGGTATTTCCGCTTTAACACCAGGTTACTTTTTGACATTAGAATCCGTAAATTATCTACCAGATGAAAATCTCTGATTTAAAATCAAATCGCAATTGATCCAGCGCAACGGCTACAGAAAGATTTTCGGTCTCGAAGCCTTCTGCTAATATAACTCTCGTTGAAGATAATTGCCCACCTTTGTGCTGGCAACTTGGTAAATTCGTGAAAACTCATCCTGGATCTGATGGAATAGTAAGAGTTGTCGTAGTGCACACTTTTCAAAGGATAGAATTTTGCAGACTTAGACGGAAATATGCGTTTATTTTCGATTTATTATAAATAATAAATAATTAAAAAACCAAACATAGTGTAATCTTCAAAACTGTTTTAAATAATTGCTATTGTTTTAACGAATACGACCATATATATTTTTTATTCTAAATTTCTGTTGTACTTGAATATCGTAGTTTGTCAATGAAAATAGTTCCTAATTTCATTATTAAACATTTAACTATAAACAAAATTTATGATAAAAACTGTATATGGTTATATTCCTTAGAGCAATGGGAAGTATCAGAAACTATTCTAAAGATTATACCATTTATGGTTTTTGAAATATTTATAATAAACCGAAAATAAACGCATATGTCTCTCTCACTCTGCAAAATCCTATCCTTAACGCCCGGCGGTAAAGTTATGTCCTTTAACAATTAACACCACCCAGAACACTTAAAATGTCTGCATATCAAATGAGAGATTATGGTTTTTTTCTCTGTTTTGATGTTCCATGAAGCACATTCCACTGTGTTTCTTTCAAAATTTTTCTAGTAGCTTTGATATAAGAAACTGTTGATTCACTGCTGATAACAAATAATAAAAACTTATTTCTATTTTCTGTGTATTTGCCGCAACGTAAGGGGTGAGCGGGTTCATCAAGGTGTCACAAAAAATCGCATGGAGAGGGGGATACATTTCATACGTCAAGTGGATAAAATTCGACTTATTTTTTTTATGTTTTACCACCCCTGGACAGAAGGCACTTAATTATCGTATGTTAAATTAAAAACGTGTTTATGTGAATAAATGATAAAACTAAGAATGCTGGTTCAATTACCTTGCCTATAAATCAGACGTAACCTTCAACGAAAAATTTTACGCTACGTTAAACGATTTATTAACACTAATCGATTACTTAAACAAAATAAACAACAATATTAGCAAATAAATACCTAGATGCATAACTAAGACAAATACGCGTTTATGTTGAAAAAATTCCGTCTACTGACCCGATTTAATATCTCGTGCATAGCAGATACTGAAAAAAATCTCAATTTATAATTTAGTACAGTCAGAGGCGTACATGAAAAACCAAGACGAGTGATTGAAAAAGAGCTTGAGAATCTCATTTTAAAACAAATAAAGTTGTAAGTAGTAAAAAACAATCATTTTGCAAATATTTTCGGTAAAAAATCGGAAAATGGTTGATTCCTTCCACATTCGATTAAGAGAAAAAATAACCACTTGTTTTACATATTTTTACATATTTCTTTTTCCTATGTATTTCCTTTTATATTTCCTCCAAAGATAAATAACTATTTTTATTTGATAATAATAGCCTGATATTGTTTGTAACTCATTATTTGTAGCATATTCATGATTTCTTATGTTTTTTGGGTATTTTGCCAATGTAAAAATATTTAAAAATTTTGATGAAATAAACCTCTGCGCAAAAAGGATCAGACAGAGACTGGTTTATTACTTCTATTACAAAATGTTTCACACCTAAAAATATATAAACTGAAACAAAAATATTAAACGATAATTACAAAAATTAAATTGAAGGCAGTTAACTTTTCGGAAAATATGTTTTTTCCCGTTATCACTTTTAATCATGTCAAACATAACAGTTTGTTGTTTATGTATTTCCATAGTCACGTGAGATATTAAATTATATTTACTTTATTACTTCCAGATCCAGTGGAAGTATAGTAACGACAAAAAAATGTATACAAATTTTTATTGTTCAAATAGGCTTAGAATGTCACAAAACGCCGGGATTTTAAGTTTGAGAGAAAAAATTTCTGTCTATCGGTCTGTCTGTCTGTCTGTAACTTTTTTGTGCGAACGTTTACTCTGGAACCGTTTGACTTGAAATTTGGTACACATTATGTACTTTAACGAGATCTGGAACTAGATTATATTTTCATCTTGTTCCGTCCTAAGGTTGGGAGGTAAATTGGAGTAAATTTGGGGTAAATAGGTAAATCAAGCAGGTAAGAGTCGATAAAATTGGTATTTAGTATATACAAGAGAAAGGTCTCAAAAAAATTTTTGGCATTAGCCAATTTCCACCCCCACCCCATTATTAAAGGGGATGAAAAAAATTTGCGATTTAGTGTGTACAAGAACCAGAAATCTCAAAATATTTTTTTACTTCATCCACCCCCACTACCACCTCCCTATCACCTCCCCCACCCCACTACCGATGTGGGGTATCGTTTTATGGGTTATTGGAGTAGGGGATTTCAAATATTATATTATTAAAGTTCCATAAATAATTATTTCCACATACAAAATTTTTTCGTTGTGAGTGACTTGGATAGAAAATCTGGATGTGGAAGTAGTGATTCCTTGGGCAGCGGTTTTTTTACTTACTTCGTCTCTAAGGATCGGCAACCAGCTGGTACAGAAATATATAGAATAATTAGAAACGCATTTATCCTCATTTAACAAAATAATAGCGGATTCCTTAAGTTTTCTTTTAGTTGAGTCGCTTTCAATGGGACTTAATTTTGTTAAAGCGGATGGTAATGGTGGTGGCTGACTCAAAAAAAAAAAATTGAGGCCTTCGTTCTTGTATGCACATTAAATCATAATTTTATTTCTTTATCCCCTTCAATAAAGGGGGTGGCTAATATAAAAAAAAATCTCGTACATGCACTAAATCCTTATTTTATGGACTCTTACTGGCTGTCTTGACCTATTTTCTCCCTTACTTCCCCCCGAAACGAAATAAGATCAAAATACAATCTAGTTCCAGGTCAATATCATAAACGGTTCCAAAGTAATCGTGCGTACAAAATAATTTAGACAGACGGTTTTTTTTGCTCAAACTTAAAATCTCGACGTTTCATGACATTCTAAATCAATTTGAACAAAAAAAATTTTACCTTTACTATATTTCCACTTTACGTGGATGTGGAAGTAAAATTGTACAGAAAACGTATCGTAATATCTTTATATTCAACTTTCATTATTATTATTCAAAACACTTACTATGGTTACAAATGATTTGTATATGTTATTTTAATCATAAAATATCATTTATAAATTAATATATTGGGTCGTAGTATTTTTGTTGAGCTATATTTGCCGTTCAAACCTCTGCGTGGCGCATGGAAAGCCGTCACAGTTGGCGAAAGATGTGCAAAAAAACTCGGGAGAATAATCATAAAAATCTAGGAGAAATAACGGGCAGACAGCCACTTTAAAAAGTTGGAGACAAAATTAGGTGAAGGCTTGGTGAAATATTATTTCTTAATGTTTAACGATCTTTTTTTCGTAGACGGTTTACATAAAAAAATATATACTAGCAAAAGCTTCAGAACACCTGACAAGGGTGCTTAAAACGTCCCCATAGACATCAAGATTAATTTACTGAAGTTTCAGCAAATTCGGTTTCTTTTAAATAAGAGAATGGTAATAGAGCGGGAGCTAGGTGGCTTTTTCGGCAGCTCATCGTTTTATGAACTTTGAGATATTTTTATGGTTAATGGATGATAACGATTCATAAAATCGACTTCTGGCGGGGCACCTCCTGTCAGGAGCGTCACGAACACTGTTTAAAAAACAGTGAAATCATGTCATCGTTACAAGGCTCATTTTTTTTGTGTGTACACATTTTATGTTTAGAATGAATAAAATATGATCGCCAGAAAGTGTGAGCCGTCAGAAGGCGCAGCCGGAAAGGTAGTAATGATACAATACATCTGAGGCACGGTACACACAGAAAAAATTGTTTTAAATAGTTTTATAATTGTAAAAAACAGTGACGTAAATTGTTGTTCAAATAGGGACAAGAACAACTTGTTTTAGTATTAACCACATTTTTATGTAAAGATTTATTAATAGAATATATACTACGAATTATTAAATGTTGTTATCAAATCTATAAAAGCATTATTTGGTTATGTCAAAGAATTTTATTGCAATTGTTAATATATAATAATCTAATTTTTACTTTCAGTAGTTGCAGTTTGTTAAATAAAACTATTAGATTTTATCATACTTTATTAAACTTTTTATTAAAAACCGAAAATACACGGAAATGTTTACATTAGTGTAACAATCAAACATCGTTTTTCTACACATTTTGTGTAATTTTAATGTTCTATTACTTATATTTTTTAGTACAGTGTTTTACAGTACACTCATTTAATAACAGTAGTATATATTTTCTAACAGTTTGTTGTTGTTTTTACTACAATAATTTTGTACAATAATTTATAAATTTCTTAAATATGTGTAAACAGTAAGTACAACAAAAGTTGCAAAAATTTCAACAAATTACTTTAAATAATATTACATTTTAAGTACTACAGCCTAGTAGCAAAAATTTATAAAGAATTTCTTTCCGTGTACGGAGTCAAGTTAGCCGAAAGTGTTAAATTCCTGTATATTTAAGAGCCTATGGTACTTTTGTTGACACTAAGAACTTTACAGGGAGGCTATTCTATTGTTGAAGGAGCTTATATTTACGTTTTAAAAAGAAGCCAGAACTTGTAACGGTGAGTTTACAGTTCTGAGATGAAATATGCGAAAAAAATCCAATTTTCTTCAAAAATCCTAAACATTTTCTTTCTGGCTAGCCTTACTGACGGGAGTTTCTTTCTGGGAATTTTTTTCTGTGTTCAAAACATTTAAATAAACATGCTCAACCTTAAAAAAGTTTGTAACTATGATGTTATATAACTCCGTTTTTGTACCTCTTTGACCTTTCTGGTTGCGCCCCTGATGGCCCACACTTTCTGGCGATCTTATTTTATTCATTCTAAACATAAAATGTGTACACACAAAAAAAATTGGCTTTGTAACGATGATATAATTTCAGTGATTTTTATATCTTGAACCATGGCCAACTCGACGGGCTGACATATGCCAGAAGTCTATTTTGTCGTTATTTAAGTTCGATAGAATTAATCAGAGCATAGAAAATGTTTGTAACGATGAGTGTCCGAAAAAGCCACTTAGCTCCCGCACCATAAGTTGTATTAGAATAGAATTGTTCAGAATTCGAAAAAATGGCGGAGGTTTCGGTGATTCTTTCAAATCCTAAGATTGCAGGTGATAATAATAATACATTTATTTTTTCATCTATACAGCTTGCACATCGTAAGGGAATCGTCAAATTTTATCTTATACCTAAGACACAAAAAAAATAATTTAATGTGAACAACATTTCTCTAATAAATAATAAAAAATCGCAGCCCAAGGAATCACTACTTCCACATCCAGAATTTCCATCCACAAATCTCACAATGAGAAAAATTTGTTTATAGAACTTAATAATATAATATTTGAAAACGTCTACCTATAAAATGATATGTGAGGGTGGGGGTAGGGGGTGGTACTAGTGTGAAAACAAATTTTGAGGCATCTGGTTCTTGTACACACACTAAATCACAATTATATTTTTTTCGTCAACGGAATAAGATCAAAATATAATCTAGTTCCAGATCTCGTTAAAATACATACGTATCAAATTTCAAGTCAATATCTTAAACGGTTCGAGAGTAATCGTGCGCACAAAAAAGTTACAGACGGACAGACAGAATTTTTTTTTACTCAAACTAAAAATCTCAACGTTTCATGACATTCTAAGCCTACTTGGACAGTGAAAATTTTCAAAAATTTTTTGCGTTACTATACGAGTACTTCCCCTGGATGTGGAAATAATAATATCTCTAATACAACCCTAGTCGCAGCAAACTAATATGGGAAGTTGTATAAAATAAATAAATAACTACAGCAGGTTATTTAATATTTTACACTTGGATTGAATCATACATTAAAATGTTTAGCTAATACATAATTTACTAATTTTTTTCTCGGAAATTTATGCACTAATCTTAGACACGATTTTGTCGAAGTGATGAATAATTAAATGAGTAATATTTACTGAATGAATAAAAATGTTTAGAGCAATTAAGGTGCACATACGTTTATCTGTGGGTATCAATTTTAATTAATATATTTTCAAAATAGGGGTTGTATCAATTTTTAAATAATTTTTTTGATTATATATTTGCTTAGGTAATACTTTCCTTTCATTTATCTAAATTTGAAAAAAATGTTTAAATAAGTGTTAGAAGGTTAGGCAAAATATTTTTCTGATTATATGATAATTTGGCCAATGGGTATTTATTTTACATATAAAAAAAACTGTAAAAACTTCCCGCTCTATTTGACACCTTTTATTTATTATGTTTGCTGTTAGATGACCAGCCAGTATTTTATTTAATTTAAAGTTTATCAGGGGGTTCAGGAAAAGACTGAAAAAAATGACCGTAACTCGAAAAAAAATTGTGCAGATATTAAACTTTGGTTATAAATTTAAAATAAGCCAAAGTTCACGAAACAAAAAAGTTTAGGAGTTTTACGGATCCGCGGGAACCTATAGGGGGGAAAAAGAGGTATTTTTAATAAAAAAAATCGATTTTTCTCTATTTTCTCGGAAAATATGGCATTTACAAAAAAATAGTTCAAATAAAAGTTGTTTTTGGCAAAATTATCTTTAATTAGCTGATGCCCGCGACTTCGTTCGCCTGAAATTTCAACCCCCTTTTTTACCCTCTTATGGTCGAATTTCGAAAAACCCCTTCTTAGTGGTTGCCTACGCCATTCGTATACAAAATTTGAAGTTTCTAGACCCAACGGTTTTGAGCTGTGCGTTGATAGATCAGTGAGTCAGTCAGGGTATTCTTTTATATATATATAGATTTGGTTGTTTTTAAAATAATTTTATAGCAATAATTAACCGAAATATGGCCATTTTTCAATGGAGGGGATGGAGGATGGAATTTTTGTTGAAGTGTTTCAAAGTGACAAAATAAATTGAGCATCTAAGTGATGCTATATATTAACGAAAAACAGCATTTTTGAAAGAAAAATTAATTACTGCGCAATTACAATAACAAAATGCCGACATTTTGTTAACAAAAATGTGAAAACGCACATTGAATCGGCCATAACTTCTTTATTTTTTGTGATGTAGAAACAAACAAAAAATCATTTTGAAGTTTGATTAATTACCTTTAATTTTGTTTGTTAGAATTTTTGATGGAAGTGTCACAGTTTCTAAGATATTCAACATTTTAAACTAAATACTTCATCCTAAAAATTGATGAATGCTATGCATACAATTAAATATCTCCGAAACAATCACCCCTACACAAGTATAAGTATAAACAAAATAAAATTCTCAATTTATAAGCTTCATTTTTGATGTCCACCATATTTTCTCTTAAACTAATATTTATTGAGATATTTGCAGAGAAACTAGAATGTTATGTTTTTTTTAAAAGGCCTTTACAGTTTAAAATGCATTTTTTTCTAAAGCAAGAGCTGTAAGCCCATGAAAAAATTTGAACTCTAGGTCACACTGTATATTAACGAAAAACAGTATATGGGAATATATTTTTTTAATTGCTGACTGCCACTACTTACATTAACAAAATCGCGACGTTTTTATTAAAAAAAAAAGTGAAAAAGCACATTGTTTCTGTCAAAACTTCTTTGTTTTTTATGCTATAAAAATAGGAAAAAAAATCATTTAAAAGCCTAATTAATAGTTTTTCATTTTGGTTATTAAAGTGCCATAGTTTTTGAGATATTTAACATTTAAACTAAATACTTCGTCTTATAAACGTTCGGACGCCACTTTTAGACTTCCAGATCTCCGAAACTATTAACTCTACAAAAATTAGGAAAAAACGAAATTCATCCTTAGTACCACTTTTTCAAACTAAAATCCCAAATTTTCTAGTAGTTAGAAACGAAAAGTTGCATGGACAAATTTTTTTCGAGTTGAAGTAAAGTATTCCTATACTAAGGGGGGATATATTACTGTCACAAAAAGCAGACAAAAATTAATTACATAAAACATAAACTTTTATCTGTCGTTTTTAGGCTTTTCACATCTCCTTTTAAGAATAATAAACGCGAGAATAAACGTCTTTATTATTTTCGTAAGGAAATATCCAATAATTACATAATGTTCTCTTTTCTTTTCAAAATTTTACGAAAATTAATGGCGAAGTTCAGTTTTCCACATGAAGAATGTGGTAACTGTTCTTCCACTTAACTTTAATATTTCGTTCCAACTTAGCATCGTGTCATTTAAGCTAAACTCAAAATATTTATATATGATGTTGCATGTGCAAACAATAAAAGCGTGTGATCAAAAGAAGGATTTACTTCACAAAAAATTAACAAAGTACAGTTTACAATTTAACTAAGTTCGCATGCGGGAGGTGAAGCCATCGAGGGTTGAAATATGATTGACTGTCTGTGGCTACCAGCACATAGGTACAAGCTTGCAGCCTGACATATCCGAGCGAATACTTATTTGATCAACATAAAACGTCTACTGTGCTGTCAGAGTAAAGCTCTGACGGCATAGTTAAAATATAAAAGTTTAGTCGACCCTAGAAAAGGGAGAATTACAGTTAGAAGTTTTTATTTCAAATGCAACATAATAGCACAGGAAACTTCTTTTTTTATGCATTTACTAAAAAATGAACGAGATCTAATTCATATAACATTATTCCGAAGTTAAAACCTCTAGTGTTTCGGTTAATTATCGCTATAAAATTAAATTTAGAAACAACAAATTAAAGATAATTTTGTCAGAAACAACTTTTATTTAAACTATTTTTTTGTAAATGCCATATTTCCCGAGAAAATAGAGCAAAATCGATTTTTTTACCCCCTATAGGTTCCCGCGGATCCGTAAAACTCCTAAAATTTTTTGTTACGTGAACTTTGGTCTATTTTAAACTTATAACCAAAGTTTAAACTCTGCACAAATTTTTTTCGAGTTACGATCATTTTTTTCAATCTTATCCTGTACTATAATTGCATTTGGTGGGGACGATTTCTTAATGGTTTATTTTTGCGCTAAACTTAAATTCAGACCAAGGGAATGATTCACAAACGTATTACAGTTTCTATGAGAATTTTAAAAGAACTGTTTGCGAGTTTCATTTGTTCACTTTGCCGTTAGGTCCATACAACAGATGCAATATGTGAGTTAATTTATCTATTAGGGCGTAACAACCTACAAAATATAGTTTCTATTACATAAAATTAAACAGGGAAATGATTTCTTTGCCAACCTAGAGGCTTTATCTTTTTTTTTTTTTTAATTCCCACATGTAGAAAGGTGTAGGTTTTTGAGAGTACTCTTACAGCTTTCATTATTACCAGAAAATTGGAGAACATTTTACCTAATTTGGGAAATAATCTCAAATTACATCATATTCCTCCTTCAGCAAAGAAACACCCGAATCTACCAAACCAAACATATTTTTAACCATTTCTTTACGGTTAATAGTTTTTTAATAGTATATTATGCAACGATCATTTAATGATAGCTATTAAGACACGAGCATGATAATTCATGAGCCATGTTTTAATTGCATTAAATGTGAGTTGCGTACACTATTTTTTCTACGAGCAGTCATAATGAAATAGAAAATTAACATTTCATTTCTGAGATTGCTAGGTAAACATGACATGACAAATGACTTGTCAAAATTGATACATTTTAGATCTATCAGATATTCAAGGCAATAGTTGATGTTGACAGAATATTGCTGTTTGTGGCGTTTCTATTGGTAATAAACTTGTATCACAGAAGACAGGAACTATACAGAAGCGAAAGCAAGCCCTTCTGGCGGGACCAAATTTGTTCACAGTCGCCATGACAATAAGGTATATATTTGTCAAAAGCCATATGATAATTCTTGACGTTGTGCGGTTGACAGTATTTGAAACTCTTACACGGTGGTTGGTTATTTTCGTGGCTTTTTCTTCCAATTTTCGACAATTCTTTATTCTAAGTTTATTTATTTATTTGAATTTTGTTTATAATGGGTCTAAAGGGTATAGGGGTTGTGCTTATCGTCCATGCCCTTCGAAGGCGGGTGAAACAATAAGCTTCTTTCTATTTCCCAAAGATCCTGAAAGGATATATTACTGAAACAACTAGAAAGTAATGTTAGATGTACTAAACAATTAGCAGTTGAAAAGAAGTAATATGAAAGGAAATATTTTCTTATGAGTTGCAGCTACTAACTCTGGGTGAACTCGAAATACGATTTAAAAATAAGATTTTCATAAAAAGGATGGGGTTCTTTGGAATAATATTAAAGATAAATATTATACATTGTACTACTTTCCATGATAGTATTTTCTTATTCTGGTAGCAGCATGAAAAAGAAATGCATTGGCTTCAAGGCGCATTATTATGATCAATGATGCCTGAAATATGGGATATAAATATAAATGTGTACTTCTTTTTTTTGAACATTCTGCAATACACCATGACTTGGGCCCCCAACTTCATTAATATCATATACAGTGTGTCCCAGGATAGATAATAATAATAATAATAATAAAACTTTATTGTCCAAAAGACCATACAGTAACATGGTGTGGGACACGTCAGAATGATTGACCAAAGTCGTCAATACAATAAAAAATTATTACAAAAAGAGATAAAAAATACATATAGATATAAAATACAATAACACAAAGTTAAAACCTAAGTTAAATAACATCACACGTATGTATATAAACATAGTTAAAATAAAATTTCAATATCATCATCTAAAAATTCTTGTAGAGAATAGTAACATTTTGTCATTAAGATATTTTTAATAATATTATTAAAAGCACGTCTATCTAAATTCTTAATTCTGGGTGGTAATTTATTGTAAAGTATAATTCCCATATATTGTGGACTTTCTTCGTATTTAGATAGATTATGACTAGGAATCAATAAATCGTCGCTTGATCGGGTATTGTAGTTGTGATTAAAATTATTGGGTAAAAATATATTTAAATTATTTCTTATGTAGAGTAATATGTGGAGTATGTAAATACAAAATAGAGGTAAAATTTTTAATTTTTTAAATATTTCTCTACAAGAAGTATATTTTGATGCACCTATCATATTTCTTACTGCCTTTTTTTGTATTCTAAAAATTCTTTGTGCGTTTGAAGAAGAGCCCCAACAAATAATACCATAGGAAATTCTGGAAAAGAAATGTGCATAGTAGTATGATAATATGGTTTCCCTACTAGTGATTTTATGTAACCTATAAATGACATAGCATACTGGCGTTAATTGTTTTGATAAGTTACTGATATGAGGTTCCCAGCTAAGCGCGTTGTCTATATTTACACCAAGAAATTTTGTTGAGTCAACTTGTTGGATAGACTTACCCTCAATTCGTAGCAAATTATATTCTACAATTCGTGATATTCTTGGTGTAAAATTTATAAATACCGTTTTTGAAATATTTAAAAACAATTTATTATCCTTAAACCAGTCGGTAAAATTGAAAATTTCCGTTTTAGTGTTATTTATAACGTCTGTCAAAGAGGATGAACAACATAAATAAGAATTATCATCTGCAAACATAATCAAGTTATCTTTAATTAAGACATTATTGGGCAAGTCATTTACATAAAGTAAAAAGAGCAGTGGCCCCAGGACTGATCCTTGGGGAACACCACACGATATATCTTGTCTACTAGATTTCATCCCATTTACTACAACAACTTGGTTTCGATCTGACAGATAGCATTTGAGCCAATTATGAATTTTTCCTCTTAGTCCATATGTAGATAGCTTATCTAGAAGTAAATTGTGATTTATTAAGTCAAAAGCTTTGCTAAGGTCCATAAATAAGCCAATGCATTTTTTACCGTTATTTATATTTTCATAAATATTGTAAATAAAATTTAAAATTGCAGTTTCAGTAGACCTGCCCTTACGAAACCCATGTTGACAGTTCGTGAGTATGTTGTATTGTGAAATAAACTGCACAATTCTATTAAATATTATTCTTTCTAAAATTTTTGATATAGTTGATAATATAGCAACTGGACGATAATTCTCAGGTAAGGTTCGATCACCCTTCTTAAAGATGGGTATTACTTTAGCTGTTTTTAAAATGTGTGGAAATACACCTTCTGACATAGACCAGTTAATTAAATTTGTTAGTGGTGTTAAGATGTAATGTACAGATTGTTTAATTAATTTTGCACTTAAATTATCAAAGCTCGATGAATTAGTATTTTTCAGTTGCATAATTACGTTATAGACCTCATTTTCATTCACTGGTTCCAGAAACATTGTTGGATAATAATTATCATGCGTAATGTTAACATTAGTTTTGTTGTTTTCCGAATTTAACTTGTGATTTAATTTTTTTGGCAAGTCAATGAAATATTTATTAAAATTCTCAGCAATTAATTTATCATCTGTCACAGTCAAGTTATCTACTTCCATTTCATAAATTTTATTTTCGTTAAATTTACTCTCATTAATATTCTGGTTAATTACTGACCATACTGCCTTACTTTTATTATCAGAATTTTTAATTATACTATCGTTATGCATTCTTTTAGCAGCTTGTATTACTTTTTTGTACACTTTCTTATATTTTTTATAAATTTCAAGATTGTCTGGATTATTAGTGCGTAGTGTTTTCTGATAGAGATCTTTCAGTTTATCAGAAGATATTCGGATACCCTGGGAAACCCAATCATTTCTTTTTTTAGATTTTTTCATCTTAATACGTTTTACTGGGAAGCTCATCTCAAAATGGTAAATTAGTGTATTTATAAAGTTTTCAAATGCCTCATCTACTGTATGAGCAGTGTATATACTATCCCCCCACGTTTCTTTTCTCATATAATATAAAAAGGTGTTAAAATTACTGTCACTGAATATTCTAGTAGATATGTAGGATTTTTCAATGTTGGTATGATACTGTAAATGACACTCTAAAATTTGTGCAGTATGATCTGATATACAATTATGATTAATTATACAATTATCATATGTATTGTTGAAAAAATTACTACAAACGTAATCGATGCAGCTACTTGAATTTATAGAATACCTTGTAGGCTCACTGATTAGCATGTTAATATTATACATTTCTAAGGTGTCAGATATTCGTTTCTTGGCAGTTGTATCAGATAAATAATTTATATTAAAATCTCCACAAATTACAACTTTACAGATTTTGTTCTTGCTGATGTAGTTTAACAATGAGTCAAATAATGATATAAATTCATTTAAATCTCCAAGAGGTGACCTATATATACAAACAATTTTTATTATATTTTTTCCTAATTCTACTTCAATTCCACAAGCCTCCATAATTTTTTCTTTACAAAATTTTTTTATGTGACATATTTCTTTTGTTTGAATATCAAGAATATTTTTAATTAAAATCATAGTTCCACCATTTTTAAATTTTGTTCGACAAAAAATTGAAGCTATATTATACCCAAGAATTTTAAGACTACCAATCTCCGAATTGCTCATCCAGTGCTCTGTTAAACATACAAAGTCAATACATTGTTCAGTTAAAAATATTTCCATTTGTTCAATTTTATTTTTAATACACTGTGTATTTTGGTGCATTATTTTTAATTTAAACAATGACTTTCCATCATCTTGTAACATTAGTTGCTATTCAATGGGTACTCTTTTAATTTTTTGTTGTTGAATATTAAATTTCCTTAAGTACACCGGACAATTAGTATCATATATAGAGTGGTTTATGTTAATATCCAATTTGAGATTTGATTTCGCTTCTATGCAATTAAAACACTTTACACTGTCACTTTCACAATCTTCGGTTTTGTGGTCTTCCTCAGCACATTTCAAACATCTGGATTTGCGGTCACAATTTTCGGCATGGTGATTATATCCCCCACATTTAAAACAACGAAAAACTCCTACATATTCAAAAACTCTACAGGTATCCCAGTTAATAAATAAATATTTCTCGTTGATGATACTTTTGAAAGTCAATGGATCGCATTCTATTATAGCCATAAATTTCTTCCGCATTTGTTTTATCACTCTGACCTTTAAATGTATTTCTTCATGATGTAGGAAAGTATTTTGCTTTTTAATACAGTTTATTAATTCTTCTTCCCCTATGTTTTCTTCTAGATCTAGAATTTTGATGCAAGGATTTTTTAGTTCCGATATAACAAGAGGTGTGTGTAATGGACCAAAAATTTTGGAAATTTGGATTGGTATTTGGGGATTGAGTCCTGCTTGTTGTAAAACTAAAGTATACCAAAAATGACTTGATTTGGTGTTCTACAGGGTGATTTATAAGCAAAGTTGTAGAAATCAGCACTAATAAAGTACCTTTATTTTTCAAAATATGAAAAAATTCCACTAAGAAAAGTTATTTAGAATGCAATTTTATACCTCTATACCAAAGTTCAGGAATATAAAATTATTTTTTTGAAACTTTCCATTTTTTCAATAAATTAGTATTTTATTTTGAACCATTCAATTAAAACTGCATAGAAATTATTTTTTGTGAATTAATATTTAAAGTTATGTAGAAGTTAAAAGTAGGCTATGAGAAAAGCAGTGGATACACATTTATCATTTATTATTATCTATCAAACGTAGTCAATATTATCCTTAATTTCTGTTTCAAATTAACGAACCAAGAATAAAAAAATAAGTGAAAATGGTACTCACAGTGTGTGAAAAAATGTATATTGCGCAATGCTACGGAATTGGCGGTGAAAACTCGCTAAGAGAAGTGGTAAGCCAATTTAATTTGAAATTTCCAAACACTGCTTTGTCACGTACTCAGGCTATGAGAATAATTAAAAAGTTTCTGGCTACTGGTAGTGTTCTTAACATGAAAAGAAAAATAAAAGCATATGATGAAGACAATGTTGGGGCTATTATAGCTCATGCCTCTTTTATAGAAAATCCTAAGATGCCACTAAGAGAGAGATCAGCTCTTATTAATATTAGCAAGTTTGAACTCCAAAGAATTTACAAGGCAAAGAAAATTAGGGCATATAAAGCAAATTATAGACATACGCTTGAAGAGGCCGTAGGTTGGATTATTGTTTGACCATTGGAGAAAAAACCATGGAAGAGAGATTTTTCCATCATTTCATAATTTTCTCAGATGAATCCACATTCACAACCAATGGTGTTGTTTCATCTCAGAATTGTCGGTTCTGGGCTTCTGAAAATCCAAATTTTAGAATTCATTGTAGAAGACAATATTATAAAAAAGTGAATGTGTGGTGTGCCGTTTCTTATCACGTTGGAGTTATTGGACCTTATTTCATTGAGGGAAGGTTAAACCAGCACACTTATTTACAGCTTCTTGAAAGATTTTCTGAAGAACATTTAAATATTTTAAGAGATACGCCTTGAGTCCATTTTCAATATGATGGTTGCCCTGGCCACTCCACAGAAATGGTTAATTGGTGGTTGAATTTAAATTTTTGAGAAAATTGGATTGCCAGGAATGGACCGATCAAGTGGCCGGCGAGATCCCCAGACCTATCAATATTGGATTTCTTTTTATGGGGTCGGCGCAAGCAGTTTTTTACGCTGAACCACTTCCTAACGATGTAGCAGTATCGAAGCAGAGAATTACAAATGCCGTAAACTCCATACCGTTAGATCATATTCGAAACAGTTTTAAGGACTTCAGGCGAAGGATCGAAATGTGTGTGGATGTGGGTGGTAGCTACGTCGAATAATAAAAAAATGCGTAAACATTGTTTTGTATTGGTCAATAATTAATTTGTTTGTGAATCTGTTATGTTTTTGAGATTTATTACTTGTTATAATTTTTAAACCTCATTAATCTTCTGTTAGTAATTGTTTCTTGTTTTACAATTAGTTCGATTAACATTATACCTTCTTACATCTCGTATATTCAATTTTTTATTTATCAATAGCTTACTTTTTGAGATGATTAACATTTGCTCCTACACAACTTTAAATATGAATTCAACTCTTAATTCGCAAAAAATGGGAAGTTTCAAAAAAATAATTTTATATTCCTGAAATTTGGTACAGAGGTATAAAATTGCATTCTAAATAACTTTTCTTAGTGGAATTTTTTCATATTTTGAAAAATAAAGGTACTTTATTAATGGTGATTTTTACAACTTTGCTTATACACCCTGTAGAACACCAAATCAAGTCATTTTTGGTATACTTTAGTTTTACAACAAGCAGGACTCAATCCCCAAATACCATTCCAAAATTCCAAAATTTTTGGTCCATTACACTTCATGTTACATCTATCCTGGGACACACTGTATACGTAATCTTATTCATGTACCTATCCACTAAATATAAAACAAGACACTTTTCCCAGTATACAGTGTATTGAACCGAAATATTGATATATTTTTTGTGTACATCATTTCTCTGAGTGTAGTAAGACATATTACTGTCACTTCGAGGTCACAGAAATCAGATATCCGATATCAAAGGTACCGCGGCAAGCTTTCGTTTCTGTATAGTTCCTGTCTTCTGTGCTTGTATGATAACTGAAAATCTGTATCATAATGAACCTCATTAAAGTACAATTAGGGAATGTCCAATAAACGAATTAAAGCATGGGAGTAGAAAAAGATTTTTATATACTTACATATAAATATTATTTTAACATTCCTCAATTCCTAATAAGTATACCTAATCTTATAGAAAAGTGGAAACGTGCGCGCCAGCCTTAATGTGAAAAGAAAAAAAAGAGCCGCAGTACAGTAATGCCTCTCATAAAATAACCATAAATAAAATAATGCAATATATAACCGTAAGTATGCAATTCGCAGCATATTTCACACTTTTACGTCACTTAATGGCAAAGTATCTCATGTATTTAGCCTTGTAATACAAGTACTGTTAGGTAATATAACGAGCTCGCAAGACAATCATTTTATATTTATCCGCGTCCTTAATTTTTCATTCGCGTTCATTACAGGGGAAATTTATCTCTCACCATTAATACCGCCGATCATGTCCACTTTTTAGATCGTTAAGGATTTTACTGACCGTAGCACATGCTTGGGATGCTGGTGAAGTACCAAAAAAACGCAAAATATGCAGATTAAACTGTCGCTTCTTGTGCCTTGCACTTCCTTCTTTCGCGGATGTAGGACGTATGCATATAACAGAACTAACATAAACTTTCGACCGCTGGTGCTGAGAAGGCTGTTTCAAATACTATAAAAGAACAAAATTGCTTGATGATATTGATCAACCTTATGACATTAGGAAGAGATAGTTCTCAATTTTAAAATTCCAAATAATTCAGATGTACTTAACTAATTAGTGTAATTCTAGTTTTGTCGAAAAATATTATGTGTTCGAAAGTATTTATTGAGTATACTTATATACCCGAAAAAAATCCACAAAATCAATGTATACAGGGTGATTTACCACAACATGCGGAACATTTATCAGTAGGTCCCCACCAAAAGGAGTTAAAAAAATGAAAAATTTTAAAAATGTGAACAAAAAAATTACCTTATTTTTTTTTTTTGTAGGAATGCGCTGCCTATGACTTTAACTAATCTGACGTAGGCAGTCAAATATGTAATTTTTTCGAGTAAAAAAATTGATAAGTTGCAGTACTGAAAATTTGTAGAATGACTGATGACAGTAAAAGTAAGTCGGAAAGAAATCGCCAGATTGGTGGGTGGAAGGTAAAGGGCCGCCAGAAGGTGCCAAAGTTGCAAAAAATGTCGCAACATTTACATGATCAAGTGCACTTCTGACAATTTGCGTACTTATTGCTTGTTTCAAAATGAAATTATGTGCAAAACGTCAGAAGGCTAAGTGGAAGAAAAAGGGAGAAAATATCGATGCTAAGAGGTCAGCCCCTTAACCGATCGATCACTTTTCTCTGTATTTTCACATATTACATCATCAAGTGTACTTCTGATTTGTCGACATAATCTAAAGATGTTCAATAAACTATTGGTCAACTGCCAGAAATCAATTAGGAAGATATGCATAAGTTATTAATTTTATTAATGAAAAGATATCACGACTTATTTTGTTTTTATTAAAATTATATTAAAAACTTTAAATATTCTTAGAAAAACACTTTCATGTTCGAATTTTCAATATAATCTTCTGTGGAACGAAAATGTTTTTCAATTGTGTTTGAAAATCTTTCCATTGACTGCCACGAATCCAGGTATACGGTCTCTTCTGAACATATGCGCTATTGTTTTCTCTCTTTTTCTTCCTCTCCCATACTCTATCTTATATTCCTAAAGTTGACTACACACTTTTTTAGCGTGAACAAAATGTCGTCGTCTTTGGCGGTGCGGTGAGGCGTGTTTGATGGTCAAATGCGCCGACATTTTTTAAGTGCTTAGTAGACCTGAAGGCAACTGTATTTCTCTTTACATCTATAATAGAGTATGTATGAATGTTTTCGTTGGAAGGGAGAGTGACGCATTCCAAGTAGTACTGGGCGATGTTTGCGAAACATCGATGTTGGCATCGAAGGACCGCCATCGATGTAGAAAGAATATCGATAAAAAACATCGATGTTACTGTTTCAAAATTGATGAGCGGGGGGGAGAAATCCGAAAAAAAAATTTATTTGATGAGCAAGAGGGCAGAAATGCGAAAAATTTCTTGATGAGCAACATCGCATGGCAATCATCGATATAATCGATGTTTGACTACTTCTGGTATCGATGTCAAAACATCGAACATCGTCAACAAAACATCGATGTTTCTGAAACATCGATGAACATCGCCCAGCATTAATTCCAAGGAATGCAAAGGTAGTCTGGCTTGAGATTTGGAAACGTAAAGATCGTCAGCGTGTATTGTTCATTTTGTATTTTCGTTTCTGATCGACAAAAAATGAATTTATTTTGCGTGTTCAAATGTGAAGATGTGCCGTGGCCTACGTGAATGATTTCATCAGGCCACCGCATTGCATTCGAATCCAACTGTGACGTCACGAAAGGAGTCCTTCGGTTTTACAAAGCTACTGGAGCTGCGGGTGGATTTCGCGACATTTTGCAAGATTAATATTTTATTTTTTCCTTTAATTTGTTTAGTATGAAGTTGAGTATGGATTAGTGTCAACTAATTGGGTTTCAATTTGTATTGGAGTCGAATGAAAAGTGAGTTACTTTAATATGTAATGTGCCTAACATAGTAATAATTCAAATAGATGGAGAGAAATACTATAAATAAATGATTCAACCTCCTAATACTTAATAATCATAACAGTTATTGAAATTTGATCTTGATTTATTACTGTATATTTATTCTGTGAACATTATGAAAATGCCCTTAATTAATGAATGTCAATTAAACTCAGGTAAGAATGCCCCGTCGATGTTGTGGGCCAGGATTCAAATCAAATTACAATAAACAACGATATACTACTGAGTTTCGCTTTCCGTCGGACAAGAACATGGCAAAAAATGGTCTCACAGCATTCACCAAAAACATTTCATCCCGAATAAAAATTCAGTAATCTGTGTTAATCATTTTAGTAAGCAATTTTTAATTACTGAAGATTCTGTCAAAAGAGATGATGGAACTCTTCTAACACTTCCTCGAAAAATTCATAAACTTTGTGAAGATGCTGTTCCTACAATTTTTAATGAACAACCCAAATCCAGAGTTTGATATCTGAAAAATTGAAAATGACTTTCTAAACATAAAGTCCAAAAAAAAATATATTAGAAAAGGAATAGACAGAAACAACAACAACACACAATTATTCTGAAGTGACAAATAATCATATCAGGGAAGAAAAACAAATGAGATGTAATAAAAAAAAAGGTCATTGTTAAGAACGCCGACTTCTTGAATTTCTCCAATTTTTTTGCATAGATCTGTTCACAGACGTTATAGTAATCGTTTCTGATAGTTGAAATGTTGTGCTTATTTTGGAAAACTACCCCCTACAATGGGGGTAGTTTTGAAAAAAAAAATGCGACATGTCGGAAGTAGTAAGTATATTGTCCTCAAAATAATTGTATTTATGGTAAGGACAATAATTTTTTTTTATCAAAAATACCAATATTGTAGGGGGTAGTTTTCCAAAATAAGCGGAACTATCAACTATCAGAAACGATTACTATAACGTCTGTGAACACATTTATGCAAAAAAATTGGAGAAATTCCAGAAGTCGGTGTTCTTAACAATTACCGGAAAAAAAAATACTAGCAATAAAGAGATTAAAATAAACTCTTGATAAAAAAAGGAAAGTTGATAAGTTGCAATCTATGTAATAGGAATTAAATTTAAAATAAATATGTTGTACATTCTTGTGTATGTACTGATCTTTTAATATTTATAACAATAACTGTTGTGACTTATTATTAGAAAGGCATTTAAAATTTTTGTTACCCACAATTTATTGCTGTTAGAGTTTAAAGAAATATTTATTTTTTGTTTTGTTTTTAACTATTATTAAAAGTGTTTATTTTATTTTGAATCAATAATCAATTAAGTGTGTATTTTAGTTTTGTAGATATATTTAATTTAATAGTATAATAGTATTTTTAGAAAACTAAACTTGTGTTTTTATAATATATTTTATTATTAATTATATAAAGTAAATCATTTTTAAGCATACATTTACATTTTTTGTTCATATAATTTTATTAGAAATATTCAAGAAAGCGTTAAAGGTTTCGGTATGTACCGTAATGCTAGGACTCCGACGGCCGCCATTAAAATTTAATGCGGTGGCCTGATGAAATCATTTACGTAGGCCACGGATGTGCCCGACAAAATATGGCCCTTCACTGAAGAAAAACCGCTGCCCAAGGAATCACTACTTCCACATCCACATTTTTTATCTAAGTTACTCAAAACGAAAAAATTTTGTATGTGGAAATAATTGTTTATGGAACTTTAATAACTTAATATTTGAAATCCTCTACCCCAAAAACCCATAAAACGATACCCCACATCGGTAGCAGGGTGGGGGTGGTGATAAGGGGTGGTAGTGGGGGTGGATGAAGTAAAAAAACGTTTTGAGGTGTCTGGTTCTTGTACACACACTAAATCACATTTTTTTTTTCATCCCCTTTAATAATGGGGTTGGGGTGGTAATGGGGGGGTGGCTAATGTCAAATTTTTTTTGGAGACCTTAGCTTCTCTTGTAGATACTAAATACCAATTTTATGGACTCTTACCTGCTTGATTTACCTATTTTCCCCAAATTTATCCCAATTTACCCCCCAACCCTTCGACGGAACAAGATGAAAATATAATCTAGTTCTAGATCTCGTTAAAGTACATATGTGTACCAAATTTCAAGTCAATATCTCAAACGGTTCCAGAGTAAACGTGCGCACAAAAAAAGTTACAGACAGACCGACAGACAGAAATTTTTTTTTCGCTCAAACTTAAAATCTCGACGTTTCGTGACATTCTAAGCCTATTTGAACAATAAAAATTTTTTAAATTTTTTTTTGTCGTTACTATACTTCCACTGGATGTGGAAGTAAAATTGCGACAGTGCCACGTGTGTGTATTCGTGTAGCATTACAAATGAAATACAACGACGTTGTTCTTCCTGAACATGTTACTGAGGTTCATGGATATCATTCCATTTGCTGTAAGAACTTCTTGGCAGTCTCAAAAAAATATGTAGAGAAATATGACCAACTGATGAAAAAATCTGAAGAAAATACGAACACATCGACACAACTTTATGCATGTTTTGTCAGTGTCGGACTGGATCTAAATGCCCCCTTCGGGCAAATCCTAAAGAAAAGAGCGTATACAATACTTTCGAAGTCAAAACAATATCAAAAAGCATTCGCTGATTTAGGCGATACTTCTGTAGATAAAGAAAATACTTTCTCGATTATTGAATCATTCGTTTGTAATATGTACGGTATCCCATCCTACAACGAAGTAAATAAGCTGAGATTGGAAATGTTCCTTCGAAATTGCACGATAAAAAATGTTAACGAGCCTTTCCAAAAAAAATATTTGAAAAACTTCGATGCTTTCTGCTTGTCACCTTATACGATCCATTGGAACCCGAAGCAGAAAATTCAGGATGGATACTAAACGGGTCCGAATATGAATTTAAATTATTATTATTATTATTATTATTATTATTATTATTATTATTATGACAAGTCTACAGCTTTCGCAAGCCAATTACACACGGCACATATTTATTTAACCTAACCTAACTAAATTAAAATACCTAAAATAAGCAAGAGAATAAATTAACGACATAAAATGCTTACAAAATTTCTGTCATTCTGTATATTAAGTAGTCTATTTTTTAATTTATTTGTGAACATTCCATATGTATGTATCTCTGAATATATTTATATATCGTTGTAATGAATTATAGCTCTTTGCCATTCTCACAGGAGGTGACTTTAGTTCGTAGTTTCTAGTTGGAATAATGTATGAAAAAGTTCTTTGAAAACGTGTTCTTTCATCTGGTACATTGATTATTATTATACTCTTCGCAAAGACGAAGAGTATATTGTATTTGATCGGCACATTTCTAAAATCGTAAATATCGCTCGTAGAGAAAAACTTTTCATATCATTGTGTTAGTGAACGAATTCTGAACAACTTTCAAAATGTCCGTCTGTCCGTCACGTTTCTTGTAAGCACGATAACTTAAGAAAGAAAAATCCGATTGTACTGAAATTTGGACAATAAGTTAGTGTTAGCTAGGGGAAGAAACCTATTGTTTTTGAACAAAATCGATCAGTAAATAAAAATGTTATTAATGGTTTAAATTTGAGAATTTTTTTTTGATTTTTATGTTTTTATAAAAATTTACATTTTTTACATTTTTTTACGTGTTTGGTGGTTCTTACGTTTTTGAATCGGAATCCAAGGGTCCTAGGTTCGAAACCCACATGGGGTATGTCATGTTTTTTTTTGTTTTTACTTTATTTTGACTGAGTCTTTCACCAAATAAGTTTGTTCTATAAAATTAAAAATGTTTAAAACTAATATTATTTACAAAAAACTGCGAAGAGTATCCTATAGAATGTGTAACAATTATATAAAAAGTTTAGTAAACCGGCGAAGAGTACGTTTTTTAGCTTGTTTTATTTAAGGTAGTTACGTCATACGAAAGATTATGTAAAAGTTTATACAAATAAACAATGTCAAAGTAAGTTCTTCTGCTATTTAGTGTCATTAAATTATACTTAGTAAGTTGATCTAAATAAGAAGAGTTACTAGTATATCTCTTATGCAAAATGAAATTAATATGTTTTATAAATTTTTTCTGTACATTTTCCAACATTTGTATGTACCTGGTATAGAAAGGACTCCAAACCGTGGAGCAGTAATATAGTTTCGATCTTACAAAGAAGGAATACAACATTAAAATAGTTTTCGCACTTAAATGATTTGCAATTGCGTAAGCTGAAACCTAAATTTTTATAGCACTTATTTGAAATATTTATCACATGGTCATTAAACGTCAGTTTCGAGTCGAATATCACACCCAGATCAGTTTTTCTATAAACTCTTTCCAAATTTTCGTTTCCAATTTCGTAATTATAATCAAGCATATTTTTGCATAACGTGAAGGTCATTACCTTGCATTTATTAACATTAAAGGGCAGCTGATTCTGAACAGACTAGTTATTTATTTCCCTTATGTCATCTTGTAAAAGCAAACAATCCTGATAATCACCTATTTGTTTAAATATTTTCATATCATCAGCGAAGAGGCTAACTGATGAATGCTTAACAGAATCTACAATATCATTAATGAAAATTAAAAATAAAAGTGGGCCTAGATTTGAGCCTTGCGGAACTCCTGAATCTGATATGTAGTAATTCGACTCAAAATTATTGATCATGACATATTGCTGTCGATTTATAAGGTAAGTAGACATAAATGTTATTAAATCACTAGAGATGGAGAATTTTCTAAGCTTATTTAGCAATATGCCATGGTCAACTTTGTCAAATGCCTTAGCAAAGTCGGTATAGATCACATTCATTTGTTTATTGTTTGTCAAGGCATCCGTCGTAGAGGTCACAAAATCCACTAGATTTCCATTTACTGATCTTTTCTTTTGAAACCCATATTGAAAGTTAGAAATTTTCTCTTTAACATGTTCATATAGGTAGTTACATATAATGGTCTCGAATATCTTAGATAAATTTGATAATATAGCAATAGGACTCCGCTTTTAAAAACAGGAGTAATTCGTGCTATTTTCAGTTTATCAGAAATTTTTTTATTTCTAAGAGCTATATTAAATATGATTACTAGTGGCTTAACAAATACTTCCTTACAACCCTTTATGACATAACTAGGTACACTATCATGCCCCATCAATTTTTTTGGTTTTAGTTTATCTATTGCCTTTAAGACATCACCATCAGTAATTTCCGAAATATTTAATAATTCCAAATCTTCACCATTTACACTTGTTTGAAGGACCACATTTACCACCCTCTGTTAAAGACGTTCTCCTTGATAGTGACAATTCGGAAGGTAATTTTAAATTCGGTTTTGATGATTCTGTATCTAATTTATTAACTTTATTAAATTATTAATTTCTACTTTACCGGCGCGGTAGCTCAATCGGTTAAGGCGTATTGAGTGGCGAATATGCTGATCGACTGCCTACCGCGCTCTGGGTTCGACCCCCAGCCCCGGTATTGACAACACCGGTGGGTGTGGAAGTATATCTGCGTTTTTCCAAATGTGTACCCCCTTCCGCACAGCCTTGACTATGGATTTGGGGGTTGTCTACTATCTGTGGTGTGTTTATGTTTATGTTATTTATGTTTACTTTTAGCTGAAGATGATGACATCATTTACGACATCTATGAAGATCCTGATTACGACGATGATTTAAAAATTAAGGCTTATGAAACAATAATTTTGTATTAGATTAGTATTAGAGAAGTTTGTTGTTTTCTAAGTAAAAATAATAAATATTTTTATAAGATTCTATGAAAACAATTAATGTCTTCCTAATTGACTTCTGGCAGTTGACCAATAGTTTACCGAACATCTCCAAATTATGTCAACAAATCGTCAGAAGTACACTTGGTGTAAAATGTGAAAATACAGAGAAAAGTGATCGATCGGTTAAGGCGCTGATACTCTCAGCATCGATATTTTCTCTCTCTTTCTTTCACTTAGCCTTCTGGCGTTTTGCACATAATTTCGTTTTGAAACAAATAATAAGTACGCAAATTGTCAGAAGTGCACTTGATCATGTAAATGTTGCGAAATTTTTTACAACTTTGACGCCTTCTGGCGGCCCTTTACCTTCCACCCACTCTTCTGGCGATTTCTTTCCTACTTACTTATACTATCTTCAGTCATTCTACAAATTTTCAGTACTGCACCTTATCAATTTTTTTACTCGAAAAAAAATTACATGTTTGACCACCATTATCCTTCCAGACTGCCTTCTGGCGACCGGCCTCTCACTATGTCGGTAACAATCGAATCTATACTCGATAAAATATCGACTACATTGAGTCGCATGCCCTTCTCTGTAGCCAGCTCTCAGTCTATAAGACAATTTCAGAAAGTTCATCAAAATGAAACAAAAGTATTGGTCTGTAGCTTTCAATAACAGTTTTACCACCTTATTTGAAAATAGGATTTTTTTATCGAGTCCAGATGTAGAGAAATTAAAAACAATGGAAAGTGGTAAGGTAAAGCTCGACGAAAAGCTACAGGCACGGTCTCTTAGTAAGAAAGCCGGTATAGTGTCATTAGAATATGTTCTTCGGTAAAAGTTAGAATGTGAAGCTGCGGAACATGACATGTAGCCTCCTTCCCAATTTTACTACCACATCCAGTGGAACTATAGTAACGACAAAACGTTCTTTTAAATTTTTTATTGTTCAAATAGGCTTAGAATGTCATGAAACGTCGAGATTTTAAGTTTGGGCGAAAAAAAATTTCTGTCTGTCGGTCTGTCTGTAACTTTTTTTGTGCGCACGTTTACTCTGGAACCGTTTGAGATATTGACTTGAAATTTGGTACATATATGTACTTTAACGAGATCTAGAACTAGATTATATTTTCATCTTGTTCCGTCGAAGGGTTGGGGGGTAAATTTGGGGTAGATAGGTAAATCAAGCCATAAAATTGGTATTTCGTATATACTAGAGAACCCAAGGTCTCAAAAAAAATGTTGGCATTAGCCCCACCCCCATTACCACCCCCACCCCACCCATTATTAAAGGGGATGAAAAAAAAATTGTGATTTAGTGTGTGTACAAGAATCAGAAACTTCAAAATATTTTTTTACTTCATCCATCCCCACTACCACCCCCTATAACCACCCCACCCCACTACCGATGTGGGGTATCGTTTTATGGGTTTCTGGGGTAGAGGATTTCAAATATAATATTATTAAAGTTCCATAAACAATTATTTCCAAAATTTTTTCGTTGTGAGTGACTTGGATAGAAAATCTGGATGTGGAAGTAGTGATTCCTTGGGCAGCGGTTTTTCATATGTAGATGATGTAGTAACAGGCGATTGAACGTACTGGGCAAGTACATTGACCATACTCTGAGGATCTTTGAAAGACTGTCGCATGTCGTAACTCACTGGTTGTATTTTGATGTTGTTAAAAAATATCAAAAACGGCTACGGTTAGTTTTAACATGCATTTTTGTATTTTATAACTTGCCTTTTTCACTATAATTAGTATAGACAAAAAAACAAGCTATTTAAAGAAAACCCCACATTGAAGCCAAATTATAACGCCCTGTCTTTATAGGGGTTATTAAAATAAATAATGAAGTAAATAAAAATACGAAATTAACAATAAACTAATTTATTTTCAAAGTGGTAGAGCAAATGAGAACACTACAGGGTATGGGCGAATTTTGAGCTAATGTATAGGAAACGTTACAAACAAATAATCAAACAATGACTTAGATGCACAGAGAGGCAGACATAACTGTACACAAATAAATTAGGTATATATGTATTTAAAAGATAATAAAATACTAAAAGCAATATAAAATACCAATTTCGTAATTATTCAAAGGAAAAACAGCTATAAATTAATTATTGTTTATTCGCTTACTAAAAGAAAATTCAAAACAAACTGTTTTCGAATGAATAATAAAATAGTCATCTAATTGTGAATCCAAAAATAGTATAATAAAGCTTAACTAAAAACATACAAAATATGATGTATATACACCAGCTATTATTTACATATTTTCTTTTTGAATAAACAAATATTCATATCAAAAGATTAAAAATGTATCACACGCGAGGAAAGTGTGTCTATTTACACGAAAACGAAACAGGTAAAAGGTACAGTTTTCACTACGTCGCGTAAGAAAGGTAAATGTACCCAAACCAAAAACACTGCACTAAAGAGTTAGTTGTTGAGACGTTGGCCTTTTGAAACATAAAATTGTTTTTTCTACTTACATTGAGGCTGTCTGGCAAATCGAAGACACTTTCACAGGAATGCAGAACAATTTTTATAGTTGAGTACCCACGGGTACGTAGGTTTACAACACCCTTAAAACATTTTTATGTACAATTTTTACATACACAAGAATATTTTTATATTCTATTTCTCGAAAAACAAACATACCCACTTGACTAATTCTTATTCATAAGAAATGGTTAATTGTACGAGGCAAAAGACATAATAAAAGTAGTATAATAAAGTTTTAGAAAGACTAAACCATTCTAACACTGGAACTATTACTTTAGTTCCTCAAATTCAGTTGAAAAGGTAATGACTGTGGGCGCGCTTAAAGCGGCCATGTAAGTGAAAGTTGCATTTTATATTGCCTCCTATTTAGCGGACAAAAAGGTGCCAAAAAGGCAACACGAGTCTTATCTAAGCCTTCCCATTGGAGGAAACGTTCCACGTTAAAATATGTTTACAACGTAGCTAGGCGACTGATTACGTAATGATTTCTAGAATCAGACAGTAGTGGCGGTAATTTATTTTTTAAGGGGTAACAAAACAGGTAATTTATGAACGGAAAATATAAAATAATGTAATTTAAGGGCTTTTATGACTGGCAATAAAAATGACCGTTACAATTTTCAATGCATCTTTTATGTGCAACTTCAGATATATTAAATAATGTCTATACGTTGCAAATTTTTTTGCAACGAGTGTTTCGACTAAATGTAATATCACATCTACCTGGCAAAAGATCTAAAGTATGATTATTTACATTCATTACGATCGAGTACATTGGGCGTACAATGCACCATGCATGACTGCGACCAAAAAGACACTAACCTCTTTAAGTCCATCGAGCCGTCCCAAACTCCTAGCCTGCCTTAGTCCGGTCTCAAGCGCCCGTCGTCCTTTCTTCCTTCTTTCCAACAATCTCGGCTTCCTCGGCGTAACCGGCTCATTGTCCTCGGGATCCGAGTGAACTTCGGGACAGTGATACGTGTGTCTCCTCCTCGCGGAAGGACTTGTTATCCGCGTGATCAAATTATCGAACATTTTCACTCGAAAAAATAAATCGTCACGATTTTTATTATCACCCACTAACCATCATGTTTTTACTGAATTTAGTACCGTACACAAGATAAGTAGGTTAAAATTTAAAAACCGACATTTTTTTAAAGAAAGCTTTAAGAGTGTTAATGATGTGTCATTTTTTGGGAGTTGACTCAGCGCTGACAATGGAACGTGTTTGTTTTTAATTAAGAAGGTACGGCTTTGTTAGGTTGATAACATTGGGCACGTGTCGGAAAACAAGGAGTGTGTTGATTTAAGCAATTTAGAACCGTAACAAATAATGGATTTCGAATTAGTACGTTGTGTTTGTGGCGGGGCTCTCGCCTTTGGCCTGCATATGTCCAGATGATCTGAAAAGAAATTGCAGCAATTAATATGTTTTATTGGCTTCACGAAAAAGGACAAGGGTAGGGTAGATAAGTATATATTTTAGTCCACTAATTTTATAAAAATAAAAAGTTCTCCTTAAAATCATTAAACGTTATTTATTTATAGTTGAACATATGATCTTTATGTTTCTATACTCTTTACATTTGAAAAACTACAGTAAGTCATAATAATAGTATTTCAACGTAAACATGTTTGCAGTTTTTTTGTAATTTTTTACGTTTTCTCGAACTTTTAATGTATATTTCAGTTAGATGCGCTCGATGAACCAAGAAAATCTATACCTCATCTCATTGTTTAGTATTTAAACTTTTAAATAATTGTTAATTTATATTGGTACATCAAGCGCTTCAATGCAAAAAAAATAAAATCCTTTCCGCGGGAGTCGTAGTGGTGTCGACGTTGCGTGCGAATTTAAACGTGTCAGCGCTCAAACTCACATATTGTAGTGTGTATTGAATAAAAATATTTTTTTCTACTCCATTATGTAAATTTGCTGTTTTCTGTACAGTCTGTAGAATGGATAAGTAGTACTATTATCCACGACTGTCGGATAATCGTTGCATTCTACAATTAACAATTGACAAATAATGATAGTCATTATTCCAACCTAACGTATAATGAACTTAATCTCATTCTATCGCATCTTTGACCAATTAGGAACTATAATCCATTTTTTCCAAGAGAAAGTTCATGTTTTCGAGCATATTCTCGTGTTTGACGTTTAAAACGTTAACTTCCAGCTTACAGAGAATGTAATCGTTTATTTAGCAAAGCTAACAATACCATTATTTGAAAATAAAAAATAAAAAAAAATGGGCCGTATTCAAAAAGATCGCTACAAATTATGAAATAAAATTTTACCGTTGCCCAGTTTATTTTTAACGGTTCATTTTTTTCAAAAAATTTTTTTAACCCTTTTTAGTGACTCCTTTATTTAACTCCTACACACTAAACTAACATTTTGAATTTTAAAGTCAGGTTCGTTATCAGATAAATCTCCATATATCAAAGGACAATGTAAAATAGGACTTTTTTGGCCCATCCATGGTAAAGTGTGGAAGCCATCTTTTTTTTACTAATTTTAAGGTGCTGAAAACGAATGCGCCACCCGTATTGGCGAAAAATCTCGGGAACACATTAAAAAACAACCCTTATTTGGGAGTGACATTGGAATTGATATTAGTCTAAATACTAAGTTTCGATAACTAAGTAGAAAAAGAAGTAAAAAAACCAAATTCACCCCTTCAACCCTCCTCGCCATTCCCTCACCACCCTTAAGAAGGTTGTAAGCTACTATAACTACTATATAGTTATTTACATATTTTAAAAAAAAACCAGAACACCTCATAGAGTGGTTGCTATCAGAATATAATAATCTGATTACTTCTGAGTACACTCATACGCCTCCTCACCCACCCCTGAAAGAGAAAGAAGAAAGGGGTGGGTCTCACCTTCTCAGGGATATTGATCGGTTTTAATTACAAAAAAAAATACTCAGTTGGATGTTTCTTTATCATATTAAGGTGACTTCTTGGTCAATTCAGATCACTCCTGAATATTTCTTACCAGGGTGTTAATATCCCCTTTAAAGAATGTTGCTTGATTTTTATAATAAAAAATTATTTAGTTATTTAAATAATTTTTGTTTCTTAGAATGAGAATTTTTTTTATTTTATGGTCCCCTCAATTTCCAAATCAACCCATGAAAGGGGTGGGAGTAACTATTTTGAGATTTTCGATTAGTTTTTATTACAACAGAAATCCTTCATGACCTCTTACATGGATTTCTATTATAATGGATTAACTTAGTGGCTTCAAAAAATTATCCCTAAATACCCATTGAAAATATATATGTTAACGTATCATTTACCCATTTTGCGGGAGGTGAGGGCGTGGCATAGAGATTACTATCTGAGGGGTTTTGGCCCCGATTAATGACTATAATGAATATAATTGAAAAATGAAGGCACGTTTTCTGCCTTTAAGATTGAAAACAGGTGAGAGGATATCAACAATGTATAGAATACTTCATTCTGAGAAGGAAAATTCAATTGAATAACTAAGGAATTTTTTCGCAATGAAAACTGATCACGAGTCCCGAGATGGTGACCTCAGTGATGGTTGGGGGTGGAATTGTATCATGATATGACAAATCTCGTTCTGATATATACTACTTTATACACCACCCCCTAGGAGTGGCAAGAGGTATCATTGAAAATAAAATCTCATTTTGACAACCACAAATCATTAAAAAATATAAGGATTTTTCCGCTATAAATAAAAGTGATAGTACCGAGATATTTATATCCTCAATCTAATTCCACCACAAAGAGGGTAGAGAAATATTTAATAATTTTATTATGATAGGTGATTAGGTAGATATTTTGCAAAAAAAAACTGATCGGCAGTCCCTAAATGGTGATTTTAACCCCCTTTATGGATCGGTAGGGGTGTTTGGGTGCCATAAAGTGAACAGCTCAACCAAAAGGCATTTAAATAATTAAAGAATTTTTTAATATAAAAAACAAGTAATATTTTCTAGATAGTGATATGCACACCGTAGACCCCAACTCCAAAAGTGCGAGGAACATTCAGGGATGAGAAATATTCATCTGAATTGACTAAATCACCTTAGTATGTTAAAAAAACATCAAACTGGTTGATTAGGGATTTCTCTTGCAATTAAATTCAATAAAAACTCTAAAAAGATAAAATACACCACCTTAATTGATGGGGATGGGTGTAAGAGTATTCAGAAGTAATCACTTTATAACCTGGTAATAGCCATTTAACGAGAAGTTTTTTTTTTTAATAAATGAATATTAACCGTATATTAGATATTGTAACTTACACCGTTCTTATGGGTAGTGAAGGGAAACGAGGGGAAAGGGGGGGAGGGTGAATTTAGAATTTTTGCTTCTTTTTCTACTCACCTAACGAAACTGAGTATTTTGAAAGAATTTCCTGCACTAAAGAACAATTTTTGTTGCAAGTTCTATCAATTTCAATGCCACCCTCCAAAGGGTTGTTTTTTACTGTCGGTAGTAGAAAGTTACTTTCCAGAGTATTTTTTCGTTTAACGCCTCGGCCAACAATTTACATCGCCATCCGGGAATATATTGCTTTTACTACTAGATACACAATGTACTATTGCTGCCGCTTTTAAAATTTTATGGTCATGGTGTATCAACATAATTCAGTGAATTCAAATATAATTACAGATTTCTTCTATAACGTAGGATTCTCTCGAAATATTGAAAACTAAAATTTTGCAAAAATATTGCAAATATCACAGCCATATTGCATTCGCCATTTTGAATTCGTAACTTTTGACATTAAATTCGTTATTCGCTACTTCTAAAATACCTAACTACCAATCTTAATGCAATTCCGACGCAATTTGAATTTTTCATTCACTCCATTGATTACTTTACGTTTTTCGGACAATATTTTTTAGATTGTTTGGTAGCGATTCCGTAGAGTTAAGAATATGATTCTGGGCCATAACTCGGCAAATTTTAGTTCAGATAAGTGCTTGAATATTTTAATATCATTATGAAATGCGTTTCTTCTATGACATTACAATTATAAGATTTTAATTACATTCAATATCTTATGTGCAGAGAACCAACCATTTATATTATTTATTTAATGTTTCGTTGACGTAGATTTGAAAAAGTACAGGGCCAAGTATTGATCCCTGTGGAACATCACATATCATTCATTATTTGCTAGTTAGTTTTTATTGGTATTACCTTGTTGACAATTTTATTTAACTCCATATAGATTTTTCGATTATCTAAGTAAGACTGGAACCAACTCTAGGAAATGCCCCTAAAATCATAGAAATCAGGTATTAACGATCAACACAATCAAACGCTTTTGGGGAGAATTGTGGGCTCAGTACACAAAGAAAAAAGACAATATTATTACCACACAGAAATGATTTATTATTATAGGAAAATAAGTCGATTTAACTTTTAATAAATAAACTTGTGGTAGGTATATCAGACTTACCAATAAAACTATTTGCTAAGAAGATAATCAGTTATGCTATGGGTTAAATCTTTTACGTTGGGTAATACTTAATCCATCCATTGTATTTTTCAAAAAATACACAGTTTTAATTATTTATTGTTCCTTCATAACGAAATATTTATAGACAAGATGTATTATTGTTTGATGCTAAACGTTGTGTAATACTAAGTAAATAGTAATTATTACAAAAGTATCGACGAAAGGTTATCAACCTCAGTAATCTTTATTTTGTTTGAAAAAGTACATATTGCAACAATTATTTATTGGGAAATTATTATTTCTTGTATGACAGAAAAAACAATAGTCGAATCGAAGACCTAGGTACTTAAAATTATGTAGCTAGTGTTATTTAAAGTATGTGAATATCTCCTAACAATCAACAAGTCACTGGGAATAATAAAAAAAATGACTCTGCAGCAAAAATTACGTAATAAAGAGGTCTTGCGTTTGGAATTTAATTTCAAAAAATGAATTAATACACCAATAATGTTGTTTAACTTGTGTTCTAGAACAGAGGTTAATAAATAAACATAAAATAACCCCAAGACAGTGCATCCTATTAAAGTGTCCTTTTACGTAATTATTGTATATTTGAGGATATCCATTCTTTAAAATACCAGTTAAGTACCATTTTGAGCAATAAAATCGTGCATATATTTTTTATAATTCATTCCCCTTGGAAAAGAAGCGTTATCGAACCAATACTGATAAGAACTTTTTTTTATTTGGCATAAGGAGTACTCAACTAGGTTTGTACCGTCACCTTACAATTATGATTTTTTAAATTTGACATAGTATGAGAAAAGATATACGTCATGTACTTATTATACTCTTCGCAAAAACGAAGAGTACGTTTCTAAAACCGTAAATATCGCTCGTAGAGAAAAAAAATTTCATATCATTGTGTTAGTGAACGAATTCTGAACAACTTTCAAAATGTCCGTCTGTCCGTCCGTCCGTCACGTTTCTTGTAAGCACGATAACTGAAGAAAGGACAATCCAATTGTATTGAAATTTGGAAATAATTTGAATATAAATAATCATTTAATTTAAAAAATATATATTTTCTTAATTTTTGTCGCTTGTACTTAAATAGAAATCTTGCGAAATGTTATCTTCATAATATAATTTTTTTTGTTTATGCATTTTACTAATATATGTTTCATAATAATATATCTAATGAGTTTAAATATGATTCTCGAAAGATATAATGTGTATCCCAGGATAGATGTAACAAGAGAGGTGTAATGGACCAAAAATTTTGGAATTTTGGAATGGTATTTGGGGATTGAGTCCTGCTTGTAAAACTAAAGTATACCAAAAATGACTTGATTTGGTGTTCTACGGGTGCTTTATAAGCAAAGTTGTAAAAATCACCACTAATAAAGTACCTTTATTTTTCAAAATATGAAAAAATTCCACTAGGAAAAGTTATTTAGAATGCATTTTTATATCTCTATACCAAATTTCAGGAATATAAAATTATTTTTTTGAAACTTCCCATTTTTTCAATAAATTAGTATTTTATTTTGAACCATTCAATTAAAACTGCATAGAAATTATTTTTTGTGAATTAATATTTAAAGTTATGTAGAAGCTAAAAGTAGTCTATGAGAAAAGCAGTGGATACATATTTATCATTTATTATTGACATATCTGTCAAACGTAGTCAATATTATCCTTAATTTCTGTTTCAAATTAACGAACCAAGCATAAAAAATTAAGTGAAAATGGTACTCACAGTGCGTGAAAAAATTGTGCAATGCTACGGAATTGGCGGTGAAAACTCGCTAAGAGAAGTGGTAAACCAATTTAATTTGAAATTTCCAAACACTGCTTTGTCACGTACTCAGTAGGGATTGCAATACCGGTTAACCGGTTATCAGGACAAAAAACACATGATCATAAATACCGGTTATTTTAATTTTATACCGGTTATTTCGGTAAATTCTTAACTTACGATATGTCACGTATTCAACGTTTCTATTTATGTCAGTGACTAGTATTCACTAAATACATAATGACTGTTCCAACACTAAGCACTTTTAACAATAAATAAATAATAAATAAATAATATTATCAACAGACTTGAATCTGTACAAAACAAATTTGTCCGATTTATGTGCTATAAACTGAGCATGAGGGGTATATTCTTAACCTGTGAGGAAGCAAAATCATATTTGGGAATTACTTCCTTATATAGCAGGCGCCAATATTACGATGTTTGTTTCGCCTTCAAAATTATCAATAACTGCATCAATTCTCCTGATGCTTGGAGTCTATGCGTTTTAATGTATCATCTTTTAACACTAGAAATATAACCATGATGTCTGTACCTTATTGTCGCACAACTTCCGCTATGTTCAGCCCGGTGAATAGAATAAGTTCAACAGTCAACAAATTAGTGTTTGGAAAAAACCGGTTTTAAACCGGGTTCGAACCGGTTTTTTTGAAAACCGAACAGAACCGATTTTTTCAATAAAAAACCGGTTTTTTAGTAAATTATACCGATCAACATAAATATTACATTTTATAGTTATATCTGACGTCATTATACCGCAAATTGATTGTGGGGTATTGAATTTCTATTTATATTAGGCAATCTTGTAACTTTATACGGATTGGGCAATATAACGTAATATTTTAACGTATGTTGTGCATATTATTATATTGTTTTCATATAGTATTCAGGTATTAATAAGCCAAAATACACACATAGGCATAGACATAGAAATTCTGGCTATCTATTAATTACTCATTTTTAGTCCGTAAAAATAAGTTGACTGGCTTAAAATTCTGCAAAAACTATGATTTTTATTGAATCTTATAAACAATTTAAACCGGTTTAAAACCGTTTTTTTTCTAAGTAGACCGGTTTCGAACCGGATTTTTATTTTCCCGGTTTTTCCAAACACTACAACAAATACTGCACTGAACTTGACTTATTGAGAAAATCTCTTGGTGGTTTTAAAAACCAGGCTAAACGCGCTATACCGCAGTAATTGTCGTTAATCAGTTTTTAATCTTATCTTTGTATTTCGCATTTTCTCTTCATGTTTATTTTAGTTGTCAAGTTTTTAGGATTAGTATCACAATATGTAAATGTATTTATACGTAAATAAATAAATAAAAAAATAAATAAATTATAAAAAGTAAAATCCACACACCAAGCTCTATGAAATACAAGAGAGACATTGACAATATCTTGCGACAGGAAATTGAATATTTCGCTGCCGCAAATATCCGTGGAATACATTTAGAAGTATGTTATTACCAATTTTTTTTAACTTATCGACCAACCAATATCGATTGAGGAAGGGCATCTTCAGCTGATGGTATTCTATGCACAAATATCAGACGACTAACAGATATAGCTTTAAAAACTTTTAACCGGCTATTTTTAAAAAATATTGTATTTTTAGATTAGGTATTCAGTAAATGCGCTATTTGAGTTTATGTTTATAATTTTTGTTATTTAAGTTGATATTTTTGTTATTTACAGAATAATTATTTATTTAAATTTATTTAATTTAAATTTTTTCCTCTTGATAAAAAACCTTTTGTTTGTTCATTATATTAAATATACGTATATAAAAATGTTTTTTGATTTAGATAATTTTGTACATCAAAAAAGGCAATTGCCATTTTCGCCACCCTAATCATTCATTTTAAAAATTACCGGTAAATACCGGTTAACCGGTTATTTACATTTTTATTTACCGATTTACCGGTTATTAAAACTTCCGGTAAATTGCAATCCCTAGTACTCAGGCTATGAGAATAATTAAAAAGTTTCTGGCTACTGGTAGTGTTCTTAACATGAAAAGAAATAAAAGCATATGATGAAGACAATGTTGGGGCTATTATAGCTCATGCCTCTGCTATAGAAAATCCTAAGATGCCACTAAGAGAGAGATCAGCTCTTATTAATATTAGCAAGTCTGAACTCCAAAGAATTTACAAGGCAAAGAAAATTAGGGCATATAAAGTAAATTATAAACATACGCTTGAAGAGGGAGATGACGGCCGTAGGTTAGATTTTTGACCACTGGAGAAAAAATCATGGAAGAGAGATTTTTTCATCATTTCATAATTTTCTCAGATGAATCCACATTCACAACCAATGGTGTTGTTTCATCTCAGAATTGTCCGTTTTGGGTTTCTGAAAATCCAAATTTTAGAATTCATTGTAGAAGATTGATAGACAATGTTATAAAAAAGTGAATGTGTGGTGTGCTGTTTCTTTTCACGTTGGAGTTATTGGACCTCATTTCATTGAGGGAAGGTTAAACCAGCACACTTATTTACAGCTTCGTGAAAGATTTTCTGAAGAACATTTAAATATTTTAAGAGATATGCCTTTAGTTCATTTTCAATATGATGGTTGCCCTAGCCACTTCACAGAAATGGTTGATCGGTGGTTGAATTTAAATTTTGGAGAAAATTGGATTGCCAGGAATGGACCGATCAAGTGGCCGGCGAGATCCCCAGTATCAATATTGGATTTCTTTTTATGGGGTCGCCTCAAGCAGTTGGTTTACGCTGAACCACTTCCTAACGATGTAGCAGTATTGAAGCAGAGAATTACAAATGTCGTAAACTCCATACCGTTAGATCATATTCGAAACAGTTTTAAGGACTTCAGGCGAAGGATCGAAATGTGTGTGGATGTGGGTGGTAGCTACGTCGAATAATAAAAAAATTGTAAACATTATTTTGTATTGGTCAATAATTAATTTGTTTGTGAATCTGTTATATTTTTGACATTTATTACTTGTTATAATTTTTAAACCTCATTAATCTTCTGTTAGTAATTGTTTCTTGTTTTACAATTAGTTCGATTAACATTATACCTTCTTACATCTCGTATATTCAATTTTTTATTTACCAATAGCCTACTTTTTGAGATGATTAACATTTGCTCCTACACAACTTTAAATATGAATTCAACTCTTAATTCGCAAAAAATGGGAAGTAAAAAAAATAATTTCATATTCCTGAAATTTGGTATAGAGGTGTAAAATTGCTTTCTAAATAACTTTTCTTGGTGAAATTTTTTCATATTTTGAAAAATAAAGGTACTTTATTAGTGGTGATTTTTACAACTTTGCTTATAAAACACCCTGTAGAACACCAAATCAAGTCATTTTTGGTATACTTTAGTTTTACAATAAGCAGGACTCAATCCCCAAATATCATTCCAAAATTCCAAAATTCCAAAATTTTTGGTCCATTACACCTCTTGTTGCATCTATCCTGGGACACACTGTATATCACAGACATTCAATTTTCGTAGCCATATGTGATGGTCCAGTGGCTAAAGTTTTGCATTGCCAGTTGACTCTGGAATGGCGCACTGCTGTAGTGTAAACATAAATAAATACTTGTTGAGCTTGAGCTTTGGAATCCAAGGATCGTGTGTTCGAATCCCAGGCAGGTTGGATGTTTTTTTTTTGTAATTTTTTTTTCGTATTACAAAATTTAGGATGTCCAAAAACTAACATTTACAAGAAAACTGCGAAGAGTATCCTATAGAACGTGTAACAATTATATAAAAAGCTCAGTAAATTGGCGAAGAGTACGTTTTTAGCTTGTTTATTAATATAATAACTAATAAGAATGTAGTTTTCAACGTTATCATTAATTATATACATGAGTAGTTAGAGAAGTATTAATAGAAGGAGGCCTTACACAGATAAAAATAATTTCTTGAATCAAGAATCCATTGTTTCAACGAATATGCAAATAAATAAATTCTTTATACAAAACAAATACTTTTGTCATAAGATAAATTGTTTTTGAAACAAACGTTTTTGTTTTATATGAAGAATTTATTTATTTGCGTATATATGAAACAATGTATTCTTGAATCAAAACAATATTTCTATCAGTGTATGAGCTATACCTGATGATGAATAATTTTTCTCTTTTTTTTTACGAAACGTTGTGACACTTTTGACTAGAAAATCTCATTCAGGAGTCATTTCTACGTAAAAAAAGGTACACTTGATAGAACTTGATAATTCCAACCGTTTACTAAAGCATGTTTGGTTATATCCTCATATTTTGATCCAAAGAACTCTGGCCTATTATTAATGACCCACCCTGTACATATTTAATATTTGTGCAATATCTACATAATCACAAGCAAGCGCCCTTGATAGTACTTCCTTGGTATTTTTACGTTTATATAATATGTCAATGTTATATTTTGTAATTATTATTATTAATACATATTATGCATATCGTATTGATTGCATAATTATTCTTAGTTATAGCTGTACATTAGGGTGCATCGATTTTCTTTTTTTTTACCTAATCCAAAATGGCGGGCGCCCAAAAGTTGTGTGATGGGGTTGTAAATAATACGTTAAAATTTCAAATTAAAATATTAACCCTTAGAGGTAGCGGGTTGGGGTCAAAAGTAAACATTTTTGATATTCTTTATATTCAAAATGGCGGGTGCGCAAAAGTTGTGCTTTACTGTTATATATAAGAGGTAAAAACTTAAGACAAAAATATTAAGATTTAAGGGTAGCGGGTTAGGGTTAAAAGTCAACTTGATATTTTCTTTGTTCTGCATCGGATCCATTTCTATTCCCTACAAGCTCAAAGGTCCCATTTTTTTTTAAGGGAAATTATTTGTTTTATCATCATAGTGTGAAACAATAAACTTTATTTTTACTTTAATTTCTTTATGTATACGTAACAGAAAACTAAACTAGTTAGTTAGTTAGTTCGGCGCATGCGGTGTCAGCATCTAGGAAAGTCTAGAAAACTACTGCTATCTTCTGGAGGGTTGTAGAATGTTCCAGAACTACTTACCCAAGAGTATAAAAGGAGAGTAAGTGGCCACACGGCCACACGAGGACAGTACAGTTCAGTGGTTATCTTCTGTTTACCTTCATGTATTACAGATTTGGCCCAATTTCAATACGGATTATTGTCATATGCTGTTTTACATATGTTCCAAATTGTAATTAAATATTTTAAGTCTAAGTCTAACAGAAGTTATCGTATTTACAAGAAACAGTATACACGCACACATACATATACACGCACACACACACTTGCAGACGCAAAGACATTTTTCATTTGATATTTGAGTTCAGTCTGCTGTGAAACGGATATCTGTAGAAGAATTTTTTTTCTACGATGATTATTAAAATTTATTTCCAATTTATAATAAAGTTAGAATTCAGTCAAAAGATATACAATTCATCCCTGAACTATAACAGATACGAAAAAAATTAATAGAAATATTATTGTAGAAAATTTAGTCAGCTTTAATTTTGCATATAGCCACTTTTTGATTAGGGCTAACCGTTTTCGAGATATGAGCGAAAAACCAAAAACCGGGACCTTCTTCGTGACCCCCTGCATCCTCCCTACGTCTTACGTTCGGGGACTTTTGGTATGTTTACCTCTTAAATAATCCAAACACAACCAAGTCAAAAATTGTGATCTCGGAATTTCCCTCTAGACCTCCTTATTGAACGTTCATTGACAGGACTATAATAGGTTTAAAAATATTATTATGATTTGTTTTAAAATCATCATATACTTTATTTCACTGATAGAATTTCAATGATCCTTCTTATTGGCATATTTTTCTTTTTCTTTGTAATTCCCAATTTGCATATACATATAAATATAGCAATCGAAAAACCTTAATATCCTCTCACCGCTGCGTCCCTGTCAGACACAGCTTATGTCTAAAATGCAGGAATCATAGATGGCATGGAATTCTTGCTAACAGAAAAGAGACTCGAAAGGTCACACTCAACCTGTTTTCGCGAATTCGTTATGAGCAAAATTAGCTTCTCAATTAAAAACTGCGGATTATTGGCCGGGTATTTATTTATACTTTCAAGGTTTAAAAATCACCATAAACGACAATAATTGTTATTTTATTGTCGGCACCGGCAATTACTTTAAGTGAGAGAAATTGAGCCACTTGTTTTAGTTGCAGGAATACGTAATTTCATAAACTGCATAAGAGAGAAGCAGTGAAGGTCAAATATCGGTTTGCTAAGAATGGGATTATTATGCTGTAATGTCAGGTTCGGAAAGTTGGTGAGACACTTCAGTGCATAATCCTTAGATTTTAGTAAGGATTAGTGCCTTCTTAGCATGGTTGGAAAAATCGTGTTGATTTTTTTTTATAAAAAAAAATTTTTTTAATTTAATACAGTCTGAAGAGGAAAAATGTAAAAAAAAACTTTTTAAAAGCAAGCTTTTATTCTTTTATTGTTATTTAGGTGTACTAAAAAGAATAAAATATGAATATATATTACGATAAATGGCATATTAACTATGCTGCAGAATGTACATAAAGTCCAACTTCAGAGGGCTACATCTCAAAGCCAAGAGTTTTTAGGACTTAGTGCCCTTGAAAACTTTTGTTCTACACATCAAGAACTACCAGAATCCAGAGTTTCAGAGTTTGGCCAAAAGCCATTTCCCATAAGGATTCCGCAAGGTCCTTTCAAATTTTTTTTTTGAGTTCCTAAACTTCCACTGGATCTGGAAGTACTTTTTTGAAGTCAATTAAAAATGGGTGGTTGTTTGTGATTATGTAGATACAAACACTAATATGTGATAATCGAATAAACCCTCCATTAAAAATCAATCTTTCATTTTATTCTTAATTACTTCCACATCCAGTGGAAGTATAGTAACGCAAAAAAAATGTTTAAATATTTATTGTTCAAATAGGCTTAGAATGTCATGAAACATCGAGATTTTAAGTTTGAGCAAAAAAAATTGTCTCTCTGTAACTTTTTTGTGCGCACGATTTTTTTGTTTTTTTTTTATTTATTTTTATTGTTATTATCCATTTCCAAATATTTCCCTAACCTACTCATGTATGTACAGTCTAGGGTGCATCGATTTTCTTTTTTTTACCTAATCCAAAATGACGGGCGGCCAAAAGTTGTGTGATAGGGTTTTAAATAATACGTTAAAATTTCAAATTAAAATATTAACCCTTGGGGGTAGCGGGTTGGGGTCAAAGGTAAACATTTTTGATAGTCTATATATTCAAAATGGCGGGTGTGAAAAAGTTGTGCTTTACAGTTATATATAAGAGGTAAAAACTTAAGACAAAAATATTAAGATTTAAGGGTAGCGGGTTAGGGTTAAAAGTCAACTTGATATTTTCTTTGTTCTGCATCGGATCCATTTCTATTCCCTACAAGCTCAAAGGTCCCATTTTTTTTAAGGGAAATTATTTGTTTTATCATCATAATGTGAAACAATAAACTTTATTTTTACTTTAATTTCTTTATTGGAAATTTGATAACAAAGGTACTTATGTGAAAATAAACTTGATTTTATTAAAGAATAGAAAGTAAAAAAAAATACTATAAACACTATGGTAAAACTTGCTTGTAGTAATCTTTCTTTGGGTTGAATTTGGGAATTTTGTCACAGGATCTAATCGTTGTTCTAATTAATCCATCCAGTGCTGAAGCTTCAGTTACAAGCTTTACTGCCCTTTTCACAGCTTGTGTGTGATTAAGAAACTTCTTTATTTCAATTATCAGACAATTCAGGATTATTTATAATTTGATTAAGGTCCTCTTCGGATAAATCAACTGTTAATGGTGGCTCATTATATTCACATTCTTGCCAATCAATCATCTCATACTAATTTGTAGCATTTAGTTTCAACGGAGCAAGTGTAAACTTTCTTAAGTCGGTATTGTTGTCTTTTCTAGCTTACGTATACATGGAACTTAGAGGAAACTCACATAGATGTCTCTGAAGGTAGAAACATGTAACACTGCCCCCTCCTTAAGCCTGAGCGTTCCAGTCAGGCAATTTAGTGTCTTTCACATACTTCGCCAGTCTACCCAAGTGTACAGTTTTCTCCTTCGACTTTTACTTCTTTGAATACGGTCCTTCCCAAGGTGATTGAGGCTCCGGGGATCTCAATTCCTTCCGCTGTGGGTTGTACAGCCAAACCAGATCTTCTACCTTGAATCTTCCTGTACTGGCATTACGATCATAACGAGCCTTCATTCGGTCACTAGCTTTGGTGATTTGTTCTCGACTTTCATCCGCATAGTTGCTTACGGAAAGTGGTTCCTTATTGGCAGCACAATTCTTGCATTTGCGACACCAAGCTCCCACATCCTGGCGACTGTTAACCCAATAGAATCGTTCTGGAACTTTATTCAGCGTCTTGCTTACGCCAAAGTGTCCGCCGGGTTCCATTATGCACTTCTTAGAGTACTTCTGGTACACGACACCTGGGAATCACTAGACGCAAGGCAACTTGCTTTCCATGCTCTCTTCAACAGCCCATCTATGACTCTAAGTGAATCCCATTACGACCATAAAGCCTTCAGCTCCACTCCTTTGTCCGAAACATCTTTTCACTCTGGACGGGTTCCCCCTTCTTTTACCCTCAATATAGGCCCAATTTCTACATCGCTCAATTGCTCTTACCTTAGAGCTTTCTTTGTCCAATTGTCTGGAAGGTCTACTTTGACAGTGTTGACTTCAACCATGTTCGGAAATTTTTCCACACGAAGGTAGTGGTTGCAATCTTCCTTGTATGGTTTTTTGAATAGTGGAGGAATTTTGACTGTCTGCATTGTTAATAGCCTTGTTTTCTGGCATTGGTCGTTTACTGTTGACAGAATGAATTGTTATTTCCCAATCCTTAAGACTCGCTTTCCTACGTCAACAATAGATTCATACCGTCCCAAAATGAAGTCATCCGTAATGTCAGTCACTATGACCCTATGGTCGAATGTCCAATCTGCAAACCCAGGTCTACTTCTCATGAACCGTAGCCCTGGCTCCTGTAGCTGTCCGGACGATCACGTCATTCTGCCTCTTGTTAATCTTTATGCCCGATATAAATCTTGGCCGTACTATTGATGACGTAGTACCTGTGTCGCACAGTGTGAAATTAATGAGTTTTCGTTTTCAAAATTCCACTCTACGCTCGATTTTTGATCAATTTGGATGAAACTAGGTGCAAAATGTTTGTAAAAGCTCGCTTTTTATCAGATAACTGCGGGTTTTACAATTAAGGTATTATGTGCCAACTGCCAGCTGCCAAAACCCCGCGAAAATTATACAAATTTTAAAATTATTATAATTTGTGTACTCTAAGCTTTTTTAAACGGATTTTTATAACTTCTATGAATGTTTTTTGGATCGCTGATTAAGAATTTCGGGGTCGAATAGCTTGGAAATGTGCGCAGCTCCCTTAAATTAGCAAAAAACACCCCTTTTAAACACCTGTTTTCGCAATATTCTTACTGCGAGTCTTAAATTATCACATAAACATATTTTTTGACTAGTAATTTGAAAATTCATTAGGTTTGATTATAATTTAGCAAAATTTTAATATAAGGGTTAATTACAAGCGGTAAAAACTATCCCCAAATAAAAAAAAATGAAAATTACATGATATATATTTTGCACCTAGTTTTATCCAAATTGATCAAAAATTCAGCGTGGAGTGGAATTTTGAAAATGAAAACTCATTAATTTCACACTGTGTGTCGATGGTAAACACATATTTTCTGTCATTTACACAGCCATTTACGTTTATCAATAATCTTAGAATAAGCTTTTAGAACATCTTGTCGGGGTTGGCATGTTTAAAACATATTTAATACACAGTGCGATGTTTTAAACAAATGTATTATTTTGGAGTTTGTCGGAAAGCGGGAAAAGTACCGATGATGGTCATTCCGATAAATAGTTCCAATATAAACAGTAAACACACACTCAAAAAAATAGCCTTTGTAGTTTTACTCATATGAGTCAACTGGCCAGTGGTCACATGCACTAAACTGCAGTGTTACCAATCCTTAATTCGCAAAGTGCTTACTCTTGAACACCAAAATCCTTACATTTTACTTGCGAATTATGGAAAATCTTTGTAAAATCCTTACGCGCAGGGCCGGCCTTAGTTCCCCAAGCGCCCTCGTGCGAAATTTTAAAAGGCGCCCCTTTTTCTGGTTAAGTCAGAAAAAAATTGATGAACGGGGGGGATAAAATAAAAAAAAAATTCGTTCTCATCTCAAAATTGATGAGCCCCGGGAGGGCTAAAATCCAAAACAAATTTTTCGTCCTCCTAAATTTTACTCGTAAAAAAAAATATTAAGCTCGTGGCACCCCCTGGGCTACGCTCTCGTGCAGGGCACAGTCGCCCCCCCTCCCTCCCCAAGGCCGGCCCTTCTTACGCGGCGCTGTTTAAACAAGAAGGACTAGAAGAGCTCAGGAGTACGATCGAAATAGACATTTCCGCAATATTCTTCTCCGTAAAAAAGTTCGCGTGATTGCAGAACCGTTACTAGGACCGTATTGGCCAATGCGCTTATTTCTTATTTGAAATAGTGGCGCAAAAGATTACTAACCGCTATGGATCGCACAGTTACAGTATGAGGTTCACGCATGAGGTTATGTTATATTTTTAAATTTTAACGTTTTTAAGCGTCCTTCACTGCTGCAGACGTCAGACCGCACCACCTATTAACGCAACGTAATACGAGTAATACGACAATAAATAAACACAACAGTACAACACAGAACAGAAACAGAACACAGCCCACCCCACGAAGATAAGAGAAAGAGAGCTTGACGTCTTGACTAACGTGCAGCCAACACCACCTGTTCTTAGGTGGTGTTGCGTGTTGGTGTAGGGCAACTGACGTTGCCAGTTGTTTAATTTCATTTTATGTTTGCTATTTGAATATCTTTAAAACATTTCAAAAAGTATAAAAATGTATGTCCGGACCATTAGGTGCAAAATCCTTACAAAATCCGTATCTACTGTGAATCCGTACAACATTGCTCACAAGCATTCAAAATACTTACAAATGTAAGCAATTACTTGCAAATTGGCAACTGCTAAACTGAGCATTTTATTTGTAAAGTGCTGTAAAATTCGTTTAAGTGCGCCATCTGGCATCAAGTAGTAGTAGCACACAATAACTTGGCACCATTCAATTTTAGTTGAATAGAGTTTTAAACGTTTTAAACCTTTTAAACATTAAAACACTGAAAAAAATTGTTTTAAACAAAAAAAAAACTGTTTAAAACAAAACAAAATTCTTGTTTAAAATGAAAAAAAAACTGTTTTTTTCCAACCCACCTGCTTATATTAATTATTAAATATTTGAATAAGAAGTATCCTACTCTCCTATTTCATGTACGTTTCAAATTAGAAATTAAATTTTAAATCTGTCAGAAGTTATCGTGTTTACAAGAAACGGTCTATACACACGCATATATGCAAACAACACATACATTTTTTTATTCGATATTGAGTTCAGCTTGTTATGAAATACTTATCTACAATTTTTTTCTCTACAATGTTTAATTCTTTTTCTGATTATAACATACCTATTTGATTAAATCAAATAGGTATCATAAACAAAGAAATATTTAGATGAAATAATTTAACTGAAAACCGAGATGTTAATCTTCTTAACCCTGGGTTTAAATAATATTACGTACGTATGGAGCGAATGTAGAAATTCCACCAAATAAATTAAGAATAATGAGGTCTTGAGAAGCACTGACTTCAAGTATCAATGAAACGAGATAAATCAAAGACAAGCATGTTGCGTAACTTACTCCATATACGACTCTCAGCCAGATATAACATTTCGACATATTGGTATTGTTAAAGTGAGTTTGCCCGACTTGGCAGCAGGAATTCGTCATAAAACGGTGTTAACCACTTCTCATTTCGCAATCAAATATTTAAAGAGAAACAAAAGGCTGCATAAATCGTCATAAAAACGGTATTACGTACTGCAGGCGCGGTTTTATATTATATGAGTTGAGGTGTATATGTATAATATATTTTTATTACTGCATTTGTGTTCATCAATATTCACCGTTAAATTGGCAGCATCCAGGTCAAATTCACCGCATCTTCCTAGACTACTGAGAAAAAACTATTTGAGAATTCCGAGAATTCGAATATATAATAAAAAATGGGTAATCGGCTTATGAGGTATTTTTATAAGTGGACCATTTAACAGTCCACAGTAAGGCCGTCCTTAGCCATCTTTGGCAAAAAAAAAATTGTAATGCTTACAGGTCTTCCCTCTAATTTGTACCACTGGTTGAGGGAGCAATTTAATATAAGAGAGAGATATCACATGTTCTCTCTGAACCAATAACTTTAAAATAGATGTACCACAAGGATCAGTTTTAGCCCATTTATTTTATATTTATACTACATACTGATGAGGTTAAAGCAGTTTTTTCAATAGTAAAAGGAAGTTTACTAATAGTAGCAGTTTATAATTATATTGTAGTGTGTACAGGGTGTACCAAATTAGATGGGATTTGAGGTTTTCTCTAAAACTATGGCAGATAGACAAAAACCCAAATAGGTATCCTGAGCTCGATTTTTGAGAAAAGATTACTCTGAGAGCCGGCTACAGAGAAGTTTTTTCATTTTAATAAATTCTCAGCTTGATCTAAGTTTATTTTCAACTATTATAGTTGCGACCGATGGAGGTAGATGGAGCCAATGATTCTTTTCATAAGTCATTGCTACTTGACTGCTGTGTATAACAGTAATGTGATCATTTGCATCATTTTTAAATTTCTCCCTATCTTCTTTAAGACTGGTATTTTCCAAAGTCATATTTCGCATTGTCAATTCTAGTTCTTTCACTTTCTTACTGGAAACATATAATTCAAATTCTTTCATGTTGTTAGCTGAGCTCTATTTTTTGTTGCTTAGTTTTTCTTTTTCTTTCAATTTGTTTCTTAAGGAGGCGAATTCTTCATCCCGTAAGTTTTTGATTCCCATGTGGTCATTACTAAGTTACTTTTATCAACAAAAGATAACCCGAGGAAGCATCAAAACGATGGAAGCCTGATGCCTCAGCGAAGAAAACAGTTTGTGAATAATGTTGTGTACTGGCCACATAGGAGAGAACATTTCTTTGAAAAATCCATTACTATTGATCAATCATAATAAGCCTAACCACTTCTTCGTGATGACACAAGTTTTAAATCTGCTAGAAGTGTGTTTCAGTAGCCACTATATTTAGTTAATTAAATATGGTGAGGGAATTAGAGAATTACAACTTTATTGAAAATTAGAATTTACTAGTATTTTTTCGAATATTATTCTTATTTCCAAAGAAAATTATTAACACTATTTTGTCACTCAGTAATTGCCGCCTTTTTTATATACCAATACAATAATAACTGCCTTCCTGTCTAAATTCTGTATTTTGTAACTTTTTCTCTGACATAATTATTGTCTTCGGCGTATTCATTAGCACGCAATGTAATTCTTATCAGGAAACACATTACCTTGAAATCCTAGGGAAATAAGTGTTTTCAATAACATATATTAAAGTATAATTGTAATAGTTATATTTTAGAAAGCCGTGATTTTATGGTAAATTGTTGGTATTAACGTTTAAGGCAACGAGATTAATTCTCCTTGTGTACTTTTGTTGGGTTGGTTTCTTTGTTTGAAAATAATTAACTTTATATGGTTTTATGAATATTCCTACATACGGTGAACATGTAAAGGTTGGAATAAATTAGATAAAATAGTGTACAGTGTGTAAAAAAAATACTCAATTTTAGAGTTTAATGGAGTATCTTCTGATGTATTAACATTTCTCCTGGCGTAACTATTCTTCCGGACATGACGTCATCGACAATTTTCTCAAATGACAACCCATATCCTGTGGTCTGACCCAAAAATATTAAATGACAGATGATTACAAGCAACAGACTTAATATAAATTCATAGACCGTTTTGATCCAAATTCGGTTTTATTTGGAGGATGGCATAATAGATTTTGTTTAATTTAGACAGAGGAAATCCAAATGAAAGAAAGGCATTGTCAGAGAAGTTTAATATCAATTGTAATTGGATTTCTGCGAGCAGCTATTTCCTTATAAAGAAATTGATGTTTTACTTTCATTAAGAATTAGTCTGTTCATTGACACCACGTATCCATTTCTTCATACACCAGTTCTATATTTGCTTGTAGTACTTGTAGGAATTTTAGCCGTCACAGTGACTGTTGTGTCATCTGCAAACATAGTAATCCTCCCTTTAGTGGCAAATCTAGACAGATCGTTAACACAAAATAAAAAGATTAATGGGCCTAAAACTAACCCCTGTGGAACTCCAATAGGAACATGATATAGTATTGAAAATTGTTTTTGAACTTTAATTATAATAGATGTTTTGAAGATATGAATTGATGAAGGACAACGGAAGGTCTCCTATGCCCAAGAATACGATCTGTTCAAAACAAAGGACATATTAATACTATCGAAGGCCTTGCATAAATCAAACATAATTGCAATATAATCTTCAGCAAATATAGAAAAAGGGTCTAGCAGGATAAAGATAGGGTCAGTGGCCCCAGAGAGGTATTTTCAAAATAGGTAACTTATGTTATGACATCGGTGAGTAATAAAGTTACCACTGACACAAATTCAGCCTCTGATCTTCCTACGTTCTTGAAATAATTGACCATATATAGGCTAGAGAGGGATTATTGAAAATTATTTTATTTAAAAACTATTGCAGCTAAACTAATAAAATGAAAACTATTGTTAGATAATACATTGTTCTATATTATATATTTTTTGTAGAATTTTTCAACTATATTTACTATTTAAAAAAATAAAAAACTCTTATTTTTTTTTTCATAGTTCACACAGAGGTACAATCACAGAAAAAATATATAATGTTGTACTATGTCTAGCTTTATCACCAAAAAGTATATTCAAATAGAATGGGTACAACATTTCTTAAAAAAAATAAAAACTCGTTATGACCGCCCTGGAGTATTTACTACTTTACATCTCTCTTTAATATAAACTTGCTCATAAATGTATAAATAAGTAGTTATATGTTTGTAATTTAAATAAATAAAGTAAATATTTGAATTACAGTTATTATTTAGGTTAAGAATAAGAAAAGTGCAGTATAGATAAAAATAAAGTCCAAGAAAATATTTATTATGATTCAAATTATTAATTATTACAATATAATTAATCTTCATCGCTGTTCTCATGAATAACTGGGTGAATATTTTCTGATATGAATATATTAAATAAAACTTCTGCTGGACGTACTATCCGGGAAAGATATCGGGCATGAGACAAGTAATATACAGCTGCGGCTATATGTGAATAGCATCCTACCGTTCTTATGCCATTGGGACAGTCGCAACAATATCGGCGTATGCTTTGAATTGTCGTTCCATTAAGTATATAATTAATGTAAATGTGGTAAGTTTTACTGTTGATATGCCTTGATCTTACTTCCAGTTTTAATATGTTGGGCGCTGCTTTTCTATAAATATTAGATGTGTTTTGATTACACATTAAATACACTGTGAGCTACAATTTGAAAAAAAGAATGGATTTTTAGCTTATCTTTTGTGGGAGAAAACGCAAGTTATATCTTAAAAATTTAATTTTTCACGATTTCCGAAATAAGGGGAAATTCGCGGATTGAGGGTTGAAGGCAATTCCCGATTTTTTTACGCCCTACGGATTCGGATTCAGAAGAAAGATAAATGTCTCCAGAATCTGGGCTATTAATTTTGTTTGACAGAGATTGTAAGTACACTTGATTTCAAAAAAAAGTAGTACAACTTTTAGATAAGAAAATGGCCTTTTTTGTTGTCTAATTGTTCTTTTGATAGTAAATTATTGAAATTAACTTAATAATGGAAATATAGATGATAGTCACTTGTAATTACGTAAGCTGATACTGACATGTTGATAAAAATTTAAAAAAATTCTGGGAATAGAACCAAAATAAGTTCAATGATATCAATAGGACATTAGATGAGATTACTTTTGTTTAAGTCGCGCCCAACATATTAAAACTGGAAGTAAGATCAAGGCATATCAACAGTAAAACTTACCACATTTACATTGATTATATACCTAATGGAACGACAATTCAAAGCATACGCCGATATTACTGCGACTGTCCCAATGGCATAATAACGGTAGGATGCTGTTCACATATAGCCGAAGCCGTATATTACTTGTCTCATGCCTGATATCTTTCCCGCATAGTACGTCCAGCAGAAGTTTTATCTAATATATTTACATCATAAAATATTCACGTAGTTATTCACGAGGACAGCGATGAAGATTAATTATATTGTAATAATTAATAATTTGTTTCAAAATAAATAATACTTTCTTGGACTTTATTTTTATCTATACTGCACCTTTCTTATTCTTAACCTAAATAATAACTAATTCAGAGCATTTACTTTATTTAATTAAATTACAAACATATAACTACTTGTTTATGAACAAGTTTATATTAAAGAGAGATGTAAAGTAGTAAGTACTTCAGGGCGGTCATAACGAGTTTTTATTTTTTTAAGAAATGTACTTTTTGGTGATAATACTAGACATAGTAAGCTACATTATATATTTTTTCTGTGATTGTACCTCTGTGTGAACTATGAAAAAAAATAAGAATTTTTTATTTGTTTAAATAGTAAATATAGTTGAAAAATTCTACAAAAAATATATATAATATAGAACAATGTATTATCTAACAAGAGTTTTCATTTTATTAGTTTAGCTGCAATAGTTGAATAAAATAATTTTCAATAATACCCGTTCTAGCCTATATATGGTCAATTATCTCAAGAAAGCAGGAAGATCAGAGGCTGAATTTGTGTCAATAGTAACTTTATTACTCATCGATGTCATAACACAATTTATTTTGAAAATACCTCTCTGGGGCCACTGACCCTATCTTATCCTGCTTGAGCTTTTATTGAGTTTAAAGATCTAACGGTCAAAGTTTATGGAAGAGAAAAATTTGGGCCAAAATGTTCAATTATTTTTTGACTACACATATGAAAAAAATAATTTGCAGACTTCTGACAGTTGTGTATTATCGATGGTAATATAATTATTATTCATGATCGAGATGTTGGAATCACTTTTTTGTTTATATAAGTTCTCATTTATTATTTACTATTATTCAGTTATTTTGTTGGAGACAGAACTAATTCTGTAATTTCTAGCTACCGCAATTTGCCTTTTATACCATTTTTTTACATTCTTTACATAAATTAGTGAACATAATATCATCAATATTAAAATGCTTAACTACAAAGAAACCTTTTCTGAACGCCACTGTCTCCGGTGAGTCAGACAGGTAACATCTCTCCGAGTATATTTACATACAAGAACAGAAATGGAGGAAATAGCGAGAATATGTTTGAGTTGTCGATTTTACTTCGAAACTTTTAACGGGTACTCCCAGCAAGAATGCGCGTTTGTGAATCACTTCGGATACTAGAGATGAATAAATGGTAAAGAATTACAAAATGGGATTGCCTTTCTTTGAGCTGTCGTGTAAATGACCTCCATTCGGTTACGTATAGTATTTTGCTCGTCTTGGCAAGGGCTACAAAAAACATTAACTCAATTTAAATTAATCTCTTAATCTGTTTTTTCAGAGCTTTGTTTGAAAGATTAATAATAATACAAGTATTAGCCTCAGTCCAGTTAAAGAAATTATTATACTTTTACTTTGTCCGCTGTCACTAATATATGCGAAGCTGTTTAGATATGCTATTAGGGAATCTGCGTTAATTTTTTATCCAGCTATATTAAAAACTGCTCACAAGTAAACGGAACAGAGAGCAATAAATATTCCATAAATGCAGCTGTACCACAGGGATCAACATTAGGACCATTTATTTACCTTCTCTTCATCAACGATCTTCCTTTACCATACAGAGTAAATACAACGTTCATCAGTAAGACTATTTAAAGGTACACAAGGTCATTTGGTTAGAGAAAAACAGATTGCATCTAATAATGAAAAAGCAGCTACTGTGTTATTTAGGTACAAAATCGAGCCGAAACCTATTGATAAATTTTTAATTACAGATTCTGTTAAAATTTTGGGGGTTAATTTAACGTGGACTGATCATATACACAGTTTTTGTGAGAAGCTTTACTAATAATTTATTATTCTAATATACATTTCCATCTAGGTTATGGGATTATTCTTTGGAGATTCTAAAATTGATCCTTGAGGACCACCTGAGTACTATATTTATGCTCTTTGGGCGTTTATTTTGCAAAAGCGTATTATTAGGATTATCGAGAGTTTACACCTTCGAGAATCTACAGAGAATCTTCTACTATCTCAACAATATTAATTCTGACGCTTGTATGTCTATGAAATATGTTGATCTGTTTTCAAAAATAAATCTACGTTCTTTGGAAACCAACAATTCTTAATTATCAAACAAGACAACTCCTTTATTCTCTTTTCATGTATCGTAATCATTTATGTCAATGAACTGTTACTCCCAAGTATTGGAATAGCTATGTTCAATGTTATTCTGTCTCTAATCTCCAAACTAATAAGACCTCTTCCTCCCATATCGCACGGGAGGTAGATACGTACTATGAAAAATATTGGGCGCAGACTCCGATACATAATCATAATTTTCCTGGTTTCTCTATCTAGAGCCTGTATTTCATTTATCGTCCAACAAAGGATACCAAATGAGAACGAGAGAATAGATAGAGACGAACTGCTTATTTGTCGGAAAAATTTTGTTCTTGCCGGAGAGTTGTGTCCATATGCGTCTAATTAGCGCCTTGTTATCTATTCTAGTTTCCTTTACTAGCGTAAAATCAAATTCATTAAAACTATTTAAAAGTTATTTGGCAGATAGAAACCAAATCACTGTTTATATCAACAATGGGGGTATAAATCACTGATTACCTCGGGGGTCCGTCCTTGCACCCCCGTAATTCTTGATCTATGCCAATGATTTACCGCAATATGTTGTAAATGCTAAATTTGTGCTGTATAGAGATGATGCAGTTAAAGGAAATTTCAATGAAAACCAAACTGAGTTGGAAAATATGCTGCAAACACAGTCGACTAGTGGTTTCCAGCCAATGTCTTATGTTTAAATGATACCAAAACAGCAAATACAGTATTTTCTTCTTATATTATATTGAAAAGTAGAGGAACCAGATAATATAAAATTTCTGGGAGTAGTTCTTGATCCGAACTTTGTTTGAACCAACATGTGGACTATGTTTCAAAAAAATTGTCAATGTGTGTTTATACGATAAACAATGTAATAGAGGAAGTATCCTTAAATGTCGCCTATTTTTCATTATTCTAAAGCAGCTTTTCTTATGCAATTCTAACTTGGGAGCATACAGCTCACTTAGATAGAATATTTAGTTAATTGAGACGTGTTGTGAGAACTATTTCTAGTCTTGGATATAGAGATGAGGTAAAATATAAATTCAATGATTAGTTCTTTTTATATCTATAGGTATTTGATATATGATAAAAAAAACATAAATGATTAAGTCGTTCATAAAGATATACATCGCCATAGTACAAGATCCAATAACAAGATACCCTCGAGATACTTACGATTAGAAAAAAAGTATAAATGGGGTTAACTGCTTTGGTCCCTCTTTCTAACAAATTCCCATTTCATATTACTTCTTTACCATACAAACAGTTTTATGGCCATGTTAAAAATGTATAGTTGAAGTAATCTTAATAGTGCGCCGTTATGAGGGGCGAGAGGCGGCAACTGGATCTCTCGTCTTTACTCCACTTTTAGATTAAGTGAGAGAGAAGATACCGGCTATCTGATGTGGCTTGTGGGAGTATACCTATGAGTGTGTTGTTTAATCCAGGGCCGCAGTTAGAGACACCGTTGTCGAGCTTATATTGTCAGGGTGAAGATATAATTTGATAATTACTTTATATTTCTTTATTTGGTAATGTGTTTTTGAAAATAATTTTACTAAGTTTTGTTACCAATTCATAGCAGTGCTTTTGGGAATATTGTAAGTGTAATATTATAAAAAGTAAACAAGAGAACAATATAGTTAAATCCGGCTCTGCGTTCTGCACCCCTTGCCTCTCAACGTCGCTCACAAATGCGATTGCTTCAACTATATTAAATGGAGCTCTCTATAATTTTCAAGATTTTTTTCTACGGTTTTTTCAAATGAAATTGGGTAAAATGTTTTTTTCCTAACATAATATTATTTGATTGTTGCTCAAATCGGTTCACGTGTTCTAAAAATAGAACTGTTCAAAATCTATCGAAATTTCAAGATCTTCAATTTCAACTACTTTGAGAACAAAAAAAGCGAAATTATCTTAAGCTCAGATTTTTTAAAATGCCCAGTTGAATATTTGTTTCAATAGTAACAGAATGCAAAAAAAATATTTTCCCTGAAGATTAAAGGGTATGTTTCCCTAGTACACCATTTAAATTACATACTAAATGAGAACGTACAATAAATTACAAAATTAAGTATATAGTATACCGATCATAAGCCACAAAATCCCTCGTGCACGATCGTGAAGCACTTACCGTTATGACTGTAACGCAATACACTCGTTTTCGGTTACATATTTTACAGGAATTATTGCATTCTACGCCACCACTTTATCTTCCAAGGACAGGTTTATGATCGTTCAGCTTTTCAAGAGCGTGGCGTTTATGAAAGAATTATCATATTTAAGGATAATCTGTCTTATTTTAATCAAGGATGTGCAAGGTCTATTGGAACTCTTCGTACTTTCGTCCAATTATCTCTGCTATCTATCACAATTAACTTCACGCCGGTGAACATTTTTCGGGTTTTCTTATTTTCATAATTACGTTAATTGGTGCTTTTATAGCGACGAAATGTCTGGGTGAGCCATCCTCGTACTTTTTATAGTGCTAGTGCTAGTTTTACCTGGTTATGAGTAACTGACTAAATAATTTATGATTCCAAATAAGTATGCATTTCTACTGAAATACGAAGTCAGAAAAAAGTATTTATCAATGAGGTATTAAATAAACCATCTGAGACAACTTGGACAAACTTTTCCTTATTAGGAATGAGCTGAATTTTCCGGTTGATAATACCCTGTTCCCTACACGGCGTCAAATATACCTTAGAACCAATCCCTAAGAGGAATAAGTTTAAACCCCTAAACCACCCTTTACTGTGTTCTGTATATTATATTATTAGGAAAATTGAACAAGTATGGTGTAAAATCAAGGTCATTAAAACTACTTAAAAGTTATTTCGAAAATAGAAACTAAATCACTGCTTATAACGGTGTGACATCAACAATAGCGGGCATAGATCATGGAATACCTCAGGGATTCATCCTTGGACTCTAGTTATTCTTGATCTATGTCAATGACTTACCACAATGTATTTGTGTTTTATGCAAATGATGCTACTAAAGTAAATTGTAATTAGAACCAGATTGAGTTGGAAAATATGCTGCAAATACAGTCGACTACTTCCGAGTGGTTCCAAGCCTCATGATTAAATGATAGCAAAACAGCAAACATAGTATTTTCTACTCGTTATTTTGAAAAGTATGTAAGCCCAGATAATGTGATCCCAAACTTGTTGGCACCAACATGTGGACTATGTTTAAAAAAAACTGGCAAGGTGTGTTTATATTATAAACAATCTACAATCTCATAGGGGAAATATTCTTAAATGTTATTAGGACTGCCTATTACTTTCACATCCAGTGGAAGTATAGTAACGACAAAAATTTTTTTAAAAATTTTTATTGTTCAAATAGGCTTAGAATGTCACGAAACGTCGAGATTTCAAGTTTGAGCGAAAACAAAATTTCTGTCTGTCGGTTTGTAACTTTTTTTGTGCGCACGTTTACTCTGGAACCGTTTGAGATATTGACTTGAAATTTGGTACACATATGTACATTGACGAGATCTAGAACTAGATTATATTTTCATCTTGTTCCGTCGAAGGGTTGGGGGGTAAATTTGGAGTAAACAGGTAAATCAAGCAGGTATTTTTTTTTTTTTTTATGGCGTTCGGTCAAGGACCATACTGCCAGCCGCAATTTTTTTAAAAGTTAATCAAAATCTTAAATTAATTTGTTGCTTATACAACATACATGAATACTATGATAAGTATGAGAAAATGATAAAATATCCTATGTCTATATCTAACCTAATACGAGAGAATCAAGCAGGTAAGAGTTCATAAAATTGATATTTAGTATAGACAAGAGAAGCTAAGTTCTCAAAAAAAAATTTTGGCATTAGCCACCTCCATTACCACCCCCACCCCATTATTAAAGGGGATGAAAAAAAATGTGATTTAGTGTGTGTACAAGAACCAGAAACCTCAAAATATTTTTTACTTTATCCCTCCCCCTGTCGCCACCCCCACCCCACTACCGATGTGGGGTATCGTTTTATGGGTTTTTGGGGTAGAGGATTTCAAATATTATATTATTAAAGTTCTATAAACAATTATTTCCAGATACAAAATTTTTTCGTTGTGTGACTTGGATAGAAAATCCGAATGTGGAAGTAGTGATTCCTTGGGCAGCGGTTTTTTTCATTATTCCAAGGCAACTGCAATATGCAATTCTAACTTGGGGGCAAACAGCTCATTTAGATAGAATATTTAGTTTACAGAGGCGTGTTGTAAGATCGATTTTTAGTCTTGGATACAGAGATGACGTAAAATATAAATTCATTGAACATGGAATATTAACATGGTTCAATAATAAGATATCCTTGACGGAGGTTTCTATAATTTTCAAAAATTTGTTTCGACTGATTTTTCAAATGAAATTGTATGAAAATTTTATTACCGATTTTAAAAATATTTTAAAGTGTAAAACTTAACTGTTTTATGTTAATTCCTGTTTGTCAAAACTATATGCGTGATTTATTCCTGTTTATTAATTAAATATCTTCGATTATCTAATATATAAAAATCTCGTGTCACAGTGTTTGTTATCGAACTCCTCCAAAACGGCTCGACCGATTTTTATGAAATTTTTTGTGTATATTTGGTAGGTCTGAGAATAGGTCGTAGGCTATTTTTTATACCCCTAGGTAACAAGGGTGGCCCTATCCAGAAATTTTATTTTTATTTTTTGGACAAAAATTTATAATTTATATGACAAAACAACGTTTGCTGGGTCAACTAGTTATCAATATTTTTCTATTATTAGAACTTAACTAATTCGACTAGTGTAAAACTTTTATGTTTGTAACATCAATAAACTATTTCTATTTCCATATCTTAAGGAGTTTTTCAAAGTTTATGACATTTATATAGATGGAATATTTTTGCTAAACTCCGCGAAATAAAATAAAGGCCATTCATGATTATTATTATTATTTGAACTAATTCTTAACTCATCCAAAACATCTTTCGATTAAGATAAAATATGACGATCAATTGATTTGTTTGAAAGACAAGATACTGCATTTTGTGCATTCAAATTTTCACCATTTTTCATTTGAAACCCGTAGGGAATAAATCATGCGTCAGAAACAGGAATATTCAACAAAAAATAGAGATATTAATCATATAATAATAATTATTCACATGGCAGGCTCTTGCTTAGAACACTAATTATTTCTAAGTATAAATAAATTACACTACATCTTGTACTTGCTTCTCTAAGGTAGGTAAACACACCAGGTATTATAGATAAATAATAAGCAGGAAGGAAGTCGCAAAGCAGATACATAATAAACAAAAAAGGAAAGGGATTTGCGCCGTATAAATTTCTCAGCAATTATATTAATTGGATTTTCTCACAATTATATTATATAACTGAATTAAATTAGCTCAGACATATAATTAGTTCACATTTTTAATGTGGTAGACCTGTGATAAATCGTGAAAAATAATGCAGGTCTTATATTTAGCAAGATTCTAACTCGAGATTTGCAGGTGATACTGTAGAGGAACGCACTACCGGGCGTCAAAATGACGCGACACCAATTTATTTCTCAGGGGGCGCCAGTCGCGTATTACCCCGTTCTTCTACCTCCCAGGCGGGTTCGAGATAAGATGACTTCGGTAGCCGAAAAGCGGGACCAAGGCTGCACTACCACAGATCGGAAACTACGCTCTCTCTGGACCCGAATTCCCTCGTTAGGGGTTTAGGCACCTCTTAATTTCCTGAATTTTTTCATAAAAAAAATCCCAACCGAAGAATTTCTCTGCGGAGGGATTAGTTTTGGTACGCGAAAATCGCGTTTTGGTCCATTAATAACGGAATATATTTCTCAAAAAACGCATAAAAAAATCCCTATCGAACCTCCGTAAAACAACCAGAAGGTCGAACGTTAATGCGAATTAACTCGACACATCCGGTTTTCTATACGAAAGTTCCAGGGATTATAGACCGTCAACAGGCCTCAAGATCAATTAAGAAACATTAGTTCAAAGAATCCGTTTATTTAACAGAATTGGTTATACAAAATTCTCAAGAAAGAATCGTGCCTTCCCCAATCAAGGTAGTGACTTTCAGACCATACAAGCGAGAGCGCTCGCGCTAACGATCGATTAGGTAGAAAAGATTCATACGTACCTTCTCAGAATCAAAATGCGAGCTTTTAGAATCATTTCAGACTCTGGGTAAATGAATAATTAAGGCTGACTGAAATTAACTTAAAAAGTTTTACTAAATGAATTTAGTTTCGCTAGAGACTACCTAACTTTAAAGTTCTTGTATCGTGGAAATTCACGTACTCAAACACATTCAGAGGACTTATTACTGCATAAGTTGAGTGGCGTTCGATCAGTCCACGACTTACTAACCCTTATCACAGTCGATTAATATTATCGATTTGGCAGCGTCTCACCTTCGAGCGACTTTTAGGCAAAATTGAATTTTTGGATTTTTATGCACAAGGCGTTTTCCTCTATAACTTTGTCATTTGAAAAGCCCCGTTATTGGCTTTTCTACCATCGCTTTGTCTGGACCACTCAACGCGCTCGACCAATTTGTGAGCCGCTGAGTCAATCCAAACTCTTTCTATGCGAGAAACCGGCCTTGTACATGTGCATTGATTTTTATCAATTTTTGCTTATCGGCACTACGCCGGCTTTGACAAAATCTTCTATTTTGCCTTTTGGATGCAGTGCATCGTTAAAATTTTATGCTCATACTTTAGAATTGGGCTTTCAATGACCGTACCTCAAAGGTCAATGTCTTTGGTTGAGGAATAAAAAATAAAAAATAATTTGAATTATATTTTCGTGGTACTTTTTAAACTGACTTTGTGGTACTTTTGACCAATTTCAGCGTACTTTTGAAAAATCGATTTTCGAGCCAAATTTCAAGGTACTTTTGAAAAACTAATCTGCGGGTGAAATTTTGGCGTACTTTTGAAAAATCGATTTTCAAGCCAAATTTCAAGGTACTTTTGAAAAACTAATCTGCGGGTGAAATTTTGGCGTACTTTTGAAAAATCGATTTTCAAGCCAAATTTCAAGGTACTTTTGAAAAGTTAATCCGCGGGTGAAATTTTGGCGTACTTTTGAAAAATCGATTTTCAAGCCAAATTTCAAGGTACTTTTGAAAAGTTAATCCGCGGGTGAAATTTTGGCGTACTTTTGAAAAATCGATCTTCAAGCCAAATTTCAACGCAGTTTTGAAAAATTAGTCTGCAAGTGAAACTTTGGCGTACTTTCGATAAATCGATTCTTAGGCCAAATTTTGACGCCCTTCCAAAAATATTATTTTTCAAAGTCCAATTTATGGTACCTTTGAAAAAGTATATTATTCATAAATCTTTGTCATTATATACTTCTACTCTGATATTCTGAACCAAAAACATTTTTCCTAAGTGAAAATTCGGTGTTTCTTCGAATTTTCACCTGGTCATTTCCAACGCCTTATAGAACACAAAACGGCCCCTGTGGACTGATCTGCGCCTCTGCAGACTCCCAAAAATGTCTTTAAATGAAATTTTTGCCTAAGTCGAATTTTGATTATGTCTTCAACTTAGTACGATTTTGGAAAGTTCTACAACAATACCACCTTAGTTGCAGCTTATGAAGAGGAGCTTGTTTACTGCTTGCTCTATCGTCTCTAGACAATAAGCTCTGAGTACGACTTAAGTATAAATTACAATTTTCACTATCTAACAAAATATCAAATAATTTCACGATGTCAAAATGGATTTTACAATCGCGCAGATAACAAATAGTACGTTGCTGCTCTCTTCTTTGACTTGTCCAAGGCATTTGATTCTATTGAACCGATATTTACTGCAGAGAAACTTCCTTAGTTTTAGATTTTTTTTTGTAAAATGAATTATCCGAGAAGTATGACGTTATCTTGGAGTTCCTCAAGGCTCTGTATTGGAACCATTTATTTTTATTTTGTTTACAAATGATTTACCACTTCACATTGGTACTGAACGCGTTGTAAGATAGCAAACGACGTCTCCATAGAAGGAGGCTGATACCCCCGAGGAACCGCAAGACAAGCTTAGTACTCTCTTTGAATAACTTACAAACTGGTACGGTATTAATAAATTGTTAACACGAAAAAAAGACAGCTCGCTACAATTTTTTGGGCCTACCTTTAATTCGGGTTCCGGTGGAATGTTTGCTTTGGGGTTCCATTTCATCCATCCTTTTTAGGTGGCCAAGGCACCTTAATCTGTTGACTTTGATGGATCGGGCAATATCAAGTTCTTCGTAGAGACCGTAGAGTTCGAAATTATGCGCCCCGTTTCTCTATATCTATGACGAAGTATCTTTCGTTCAAAGCAGCCCAGCCGCTCTCCACCGCTTTTTGTCATCGTCCATGCTTCTGACGCATAGGTGAGGACAGGTTTAATAAGGATTTTATATATCAATGGCTTAGTTTTTTGGTTACTATGCTTGATGTTAGAAACTTTTTTAGTTCAAAGTATATGCTCTGTTAATCAGGTATATGCTTCTCTTGATTTTTGCACTTATTATGTTATTTTCATTTATTTGAGATCCCCCTCAAATGTGTATGTTTCCATCACCACATCTTCGCGTGGCACGAAATTGTTTTAGCTGCATTAACCTGCAACCCCGCTGCTGCTTCTAATGCTTTGAAGGTTTGCATTAAGTTCCTTTTTTGATCTTGCTATTATATCAATGTCATCCGCGTATGCTAGTATTTGTACGGTCCTGTTAATAATAGTTCCCCTAGTCATTATACCTGATTCTCTTCTGGATTTTTCTAGCGCTATGTTAAACAACAAGCATGATAAACTATCTCCTTGTCGTGGTCCTGTGTGTGCTCGACTTTTGAGAAGGTTTCTTTCACTAATTTTATTAGGTGTATTGGGATATTAAATTTCATCATGGCATTGTAAAGTGACTTTCTATCTTTTCTAGCACCTGTCTAAGGAGAAATATTTGGTCGGTTGCTGACTTTTATTTACGAAATTCACTTTGATATTTGCCTATTATATTTTCGCTATATGCTACTAGGCGATTATAGAGTATGTAAGCCAGTACCTTATACGCCACGTTTAGGAGGGTGATTCTTTAATAGTTGTCGCATGTCATTTGGTCTCCTTTTTTATGTATAGGTATTACTATACCTATATTCCAGTTATCCGGGAGATTTACCTGTCTCCAGATTAACACTACTAGGTTATGTAATATGTAGTCTTCTAGTTTGTTTACTCCATATTTTAGAAGCTCAGAGGGTATACTATCTATACAAGGAGATTTGTGATTTTTTAGTTTCGTTATGTCTTAACTACTCCTCTATTGGGATGTTATCTTTCTCTCTAACGTCTTCTATGTCTTCAAGCTGTGTTTGCTTCATCTGCCTGATTTCTTATATTAGATTGATAATTTAGGCTTGAAATCCTTTCTATTTGACATTCCCATAAAATTTTCGGGTTTAATTTGGCACAGAAAGGCTTAATTTCTAGTTCCTGCAGTTGACATTCTTGTGTTCCTTCTTCTTTCGTTTTATTATTCGTTTCTCTTCTCGCCTCAATTGCTTGTACTCTTCTTCTACTTGTCTTAATCTTCGACCTTGAAGTCTTATGTATGCTTCATTTTTTTCTCTGCGTTGCTTGTTTGCACTCCTCATCATACCACTCTGATCCTTTTCGCTCTTGTTCTTGTTTTCGTATGACTTTTGTTGCTACTACTTCCACTACTCTCCTGCATTCTCCCCAGGCTTCATCAACATCCTCGCAAATGTTATGCTTTAGATCTTCCAGCTTTTCTTCAAGTCTTTGTTTATATTTTCTAGCTGTAAACTTGTAAACTTCTCTTTATTTCCTTTTCCTTTTGTCGTCTAACCAGCGTATTGTATATATTTCTAAAGTTGCGTCCTGAAGGCCACATTGGGAGGCACCCAGGAATCTGTAAGACTCTCCTGCACTAAGAGTTAAAGTAAAAGTATTATTATTATTATTATTATTATTATTTGTACGCACATATTTTTTATTCTTGTTCTCCATTTCTCCTACCTTTTCCAGGTTCTATTATTATTATCATTATGACAATTTATGCTAATAACCATTTTGTTTTGTTCGGTTGATAAACGTGCAAATAGTAAAACCTACGCTGTTAACACACAAATTAGAATTTCCTTAATATCTTTCTCCTTCAGATTTACATAAGAATCAAATCTAACGTAACTCCAGATAAGCACGTATTCTAGTAATCGCGTACACAAACTCTAAATTTTTGCACGATTCCCGCAAGATGACCCATTTTTGGTGAATAGATCGATGTATAAAATGAATTTTATGCAAATTTTATACGTTCTGTGTAATAGTCACTTCAAATAGCTGTATGTGCTGAATGTAAATTTCTATCTAACAGTTCATGAGAAATATCGAGCTTTATAGAAAATGTCGGTACGATGTTAAGAAACAGTCATGTAACTGTGAATTTGGTAGCTGGTATTTATAAAAAATTCAAAATTACGCTACGTTCTTAGCGAGTGGTTCAAAACAAACTAAAACATTCGTTTTTACTTCCATATCCAGTGGAAGTGTAGTAACGCAAAAAACAATGTTTGAAAATTTTTATTGTTCAAATAGGCTTAGAATGTCATGAAACGTCGAGATTTTGCAAAAAAAAATTCTGTCTATCGGTGGCCTGTCTAACTTTTTTGTGCGCACGATTACTCTGGAACTGTATAAGGTATTGACTTGAAAGGATCACGCACCATTAGCAGTGGAAAAATCATTTCGGTGGAATTTTCTTCAAACTTCGGGAATAGATAGGTCAAGGGCTTCCGAACAAAACATGTCATATGAAAAAATTAATTTAATGCATACTTAAGGTACTTGTATACTGATAAGAGCGAATCTAGCGGTGGATTTAATAAATTAAAGCGCGAGAGAGATAGAGTGAAAGGATTTGGCAACACTGTATTAAATACGATTGTCATTACTGTCATATACTAATCTGCTACAATTAATCTGGCTATATTTCGCTCGTGCCAAGCCGAATTTTTCCAACTTCGATATGCAATTCACGATGAGGTTTAACTGGAAGTCTTCCTTTTTACGTCGCGACATCATATGGAGGTCCCGCTGGTATTTTTAAAAAAATATGAACGTGTCAAGATCGCATGTTTTTGTAATTTTTTCGTCTCCGAAATGCCAGCTGTTTTTTACTATTTTTTGCAGATATGTCCGAAATGTTAAGAGCTAGCTCGAAATAAAAAATTAAGTCAAACAAGTATTTTTCACTGCGAATCCTTTGCTACCATCAGAATTTTAACTTTTCTCTTCGTTACGGAGATATTTACTGAAATGTCGACGATGTAGGGCAAAAAAGCAAATTTTGTGCTTCAAAAGTTGTCAACTTCTTAATCTTGACTCGCCAAAAGACTATTCTAGCTAATTTAAATAGAATTAAATTTGCTAAAACTCTTTCTTTTATTTTTTGGATTTCGGCAAAAGTTAGAGAATCAGAGGGGGCGGAAATTGGTACTTTTCTTTCTTCTGTAAAATTTCGCCATTTTGTCACCTTAATTAATCGTTAATTAATTAAAATCGATCTCATATACGATGTCCACTTAATATCATGTATTACCTAGATACTTTATTAATTTCGGCCCTTCAAAACAAAGATTTCTGACAAAATTGTTTTTTTAAGATTTACATGCATTTTCTAGGAAAACGTGAAATTTTCTCCATTTACTCGAATATCTTGATATTCATCGATTTTTCAGAAAAAATTGTAGGCAACAAATCTAAAGAGTATTTATACTAATTTTTAATCTTATACTTTTTAAAAATTTAAATATTCACACCATCTTCTTAATATACAACGTTGCCAATCAATTTCAACATCTGTTTCATTTACACAAATGTTGGTCTTAAAATTGATTAATGTTCTAATAACTTTTATGCTAGACGGATGATTTTTTCAGGGTTTTAACAGAGTGTTAATAAGTAACTACTTAATGTTATATTAGTTTTTGAAGCATTGAAGCAATAAGAGCGAAAATTAACTTGAGCCGATCTCTACTACGTCAAATAAGGCATTTTTGCCTAAAAAAGTCAAACTTTCCGAATCTATTACTCCGAAACTAAACGGACGATTTTATTTTTATTATTTTTATTTTATTATTTATTAGAATACCAAATTACATTTAAAACTGTAAAAGTTCATTTTAGTATACAAGTACTTTAAAAGATTTTTAATTTTTTTTAATTTTTCAAAGATTTTTAACTTTCAGTCTTTCAACTACCTATTCCCAAAGTTTGAAGAAAATTCCACCGAAATGATTTTTAATTTTTTCAAAGATTTTTAACCAGTCAGTGTAATTCTGCAGGGAAGGCATTAAATTAATTTTTTCATGTGACATTTTGTGTTCGGAAGCCCTTGGTCTACCTATTCCCAAAGTTTGAAAAAAATTCCACCGAAATAATTTCTCCACTTCTAATGGTGCGGGGTCCTCTGGTACATGTGTGTATTTTAATGAGATCTGGAACTAGATGATATTTTGATCTTATTGTGCATGAGTTGTCAGAACTTATAGTCTACGCAACTCTACTCTAGGCATAACTTAAATCTAAGCTAATTACCTGTTGCTGAATAAAGATTGATAATAGTCTGGGCATTATCTATAACATTTATATAGTATTCATTACTATACATTACTTGAGTGTGATTTACTAAATTCTTAATAAAAAATGCATAAAAGTCTAAACGGTATACTACAATCGGCTTGTTGCAAAAAATATAATTTTAGTATATTTAGAATCTTTACATAATACAAAACACAAATGAGCGCTTCCAATGGTCTTTTTGTTGTATCGATTATTGTTTACTATGTTCTCTAAACAACAATGAACTTATTACCGGACTTATTACTTCGCTAAGAATGTACTCATATTTTGAGTAAGCGACAAACTTTTTTATTTTTGAAAATTTCCATATACATGCAGCGAAGCAATTGAAGCCAAGATACAGGATAAGTTTTTGAAAAAACATTTTCATCCAGGACTTATAGTTTTTTATTTATGAATATTTTTGTCACGAAATAGCATATGGCATACACCCGGCAGGCGTACGACGTAAATTATCCGATTGACCTTTGAAATAACCTATTTTCAGTCGCGTTTAAAACAATTTCAACCCTTTTAAATACGGTACACTTAAATATACACTATAATTTAATATCACAGACCGAATACAACTAAATAATTTTAGGAAATAACCGCAAACTGCACGAGTTACATGTCCGAATCATTGCACTCGCAGAGATACTCTGTTAGATGACGTCAGGTCCAATATGAGTGTGATCTCAGATTTGCCCCTTCTCCCGGATATTAGTCGGTGATTTAAATACTTTCCAGTTAGAAATGATGAAAACAGATTTGATAATTGCTAATGTTTAGCAACACCATATTAATATACTTTAAATTAATTTAAAAAATACGGCACATGCAACAAGCCTATTAGTCAATGGAAAGTTTTCTCTGGGTTTTAAAATGTTATGATTGGTATAACTTGAGTATCATTCAGCTTAGTTGTACAAACGGTATTTATGACACGCCGCATTTTTTTTGACACGGTTTTCAAAATTAAAACTCAATTAACAAAAAACAACCACTTCCAAAATTAGACAAAACTTCGCTGTACCTTCCTGGTAACATACATATTACATTTCCAAAAAAAATGCCCCCCCCCCACACACACACACACACACACAATCGTTGAAACCATTTTAACGCTTAGTTTTATTCGGCTAATTTATTTTTAGGGCAATGCTTCCCCTTAAGCTGTTTTAAACCAATAAATCAAATATGAAGATGGCGTAGAATACAGATTCTACGCGGGAAGAAACTAAACGCATATTGCTTTAGATGAGCCATCCTATGCAAATGCATTATATAGCAGGCGAAAGACAATAACAATAAAATATTTTTCTAACGATAATTCATTCCATAATAAACATTTTCCACACTGCGAACTTTAAATAGCAAACGCGACTTTTAAATTGTTTTGCAAGCACAGAGACACCTCAAAACAAATTTATTCATTACTTCACGTCGCTATGAGGAGACAATTTTTATAAAATAAATTTCATTGTCTGAAAACCATCATGAATGTAAATTTATGACACAAAACTGGTATTCTTCACATGCATGGTTATGTTCAAGGCTATCGAAGCAAAAAAAAGGCGAATCCATTTCATAGACGTCACATAAACAATATTCATATAACAATCGCACCTATCACATTCCGACAGTATGACTCGAAAAAGGACTACTATGGAAAATCGAGAACTAAAGCCACACGGCTAGTGTCTAGAGTGGCTGGTGGCATGACCAATCAACCTATATTAGACAGACATGGTTTACGCGTGTCTATGTCACACGAAACATTTTACGTATGTATGTTTACTATTCTTCTTACAAGGAGGGTGTTGGATTTTTCAATTTTATCGCAGAGCGTGTTAAATTAAAGTTAATAAAATCTAGGCGACTGGCAGTTTGCCGTGTTGAGAAAAACACGGTGAACCGGGCATATATATAAGTGCGAATTCTTCCGAAGCCGCCCGTTTTCGATTTTATATCTGCACCATTTGCTACAAACGATAGAATTTATTGATTGATTGATTTACCAGCGTGCGGTAGGCATTGCTGCCACTCTCAAGGTTATACAGCCGGGCCTGCTACGTCCACGCTGAGATGGATTAGCTGCCAGCAGCGTGAGCCACATGGCGCATGGTGAAGGAATGTGGGATGGGAGGTGTAGGTATTTGTGAGATGCGTTACAGCATTGTCTCGTGAGGGAGCGTTTAAGCTCCCTTTTTTGTGTTTTTGGAACTGAGCTTCTGCCTATTCTGAGTCTTCTGAAATACGTTGCCACGTTGTGTCGTGATATGGAGTGTTTATGTATGTGTTTATGTATTTCTGCTTCTTCGAGTCTTTTTTCTGACCCTTCTGATTTCTTGGTTTCTAATTGTGGTAGAGTATACATCGTTGCGGTTTCTTTGTGGAATACATTTGTTGATCCTGATCCTCTCAATTGTTGTTTTCTACTCCTCCTTCCTATTTTTAGTTTGTTGCTGTTCGCTACTAGCACTTTCTTCAATAGATGTGCTGGGTTCCTTCCTTGGATATACAGGGTGTAATAATATTGTTTGAGAACTGCTCGAATGTTGATATGATAGGCTTTTATCTTCGCATATGTTGGCTATGAAGAGACATTTAAAATGAGCTTTGGTAAAAGTCGTTAGCATAAAAACTAACAGAGTTATGATGAAAATAAAACGGTTGTCTCGTTTTTTCGGAGAAAAAATCAGCAATGAAACTAATGCGCAATGGCTTCACCGCAAGAATTGAAACTGAACATAATCCATTTACAATTTACTTTATTTAAGTACTAACAATATGTTCTAGAAGTTTGACCGGTTTGGAAGGCCTAGATTTGAAAAAAGTGATTCAAATTTGAAATGATTTTTGAAATTTCTTAAAAAATTTTCATTTTTCACAATAATTAAAAAACTAAAGTATGTAAAAAATACTAGAGTACAAAAATTAAGTTTTTCTTTTGCTGAAAACTTAATTGAGATAGCACCGTTATAAGTTTGCATTTAAGTGCGAGGACCACCTGCCCCGAACCCTTTAAACTCAAAAATCTCAAAAACGAAGGGTTCAATGAAGTTCAACTTTGCACACCACGTAGCCCTTAAAATTCGCTGCAAAAGGGTTTTTGGAGCGATTGGATAGCTTAAAAATTAAGGAAGTTATCGTTGAAAAACCAATGGCATTTTTTCGGTGAAATTTTTGGAGCATGTAAATTGTTTTATCCTCGACAATTTTGGAGCTTCATAAATATATGTAAACATATATGATTGTATCTATATATGTATAAGTATATCCTCATACTTCAGAGCTGGAAGAAATTTCAGAAGCCGGTAGGTACTGCACAATATTACTGTATGGAGCTGCTAAAGAGATAGTTAAAAAAATTGAGCCAGCGTTTCTCGAGCAGATGCGCTATGAGTCCTTTATTAAGGCTACCACTAAAAACGGTGCTGTGAAATTATCATCCTTGTTCCAATAGCTGATGCTCTGAATGAGCACATTAAGAGGGTTTATTTACAAACCCAGACGTAGCTTGGGAAAAATATTTGTCCAACTGATTTGGGATGGATTAATAATGAAGGACCTTTACTACCAATCAAAATATTGAATATGCCTACACCGGAAGAACTCTTCAAAATTGATATTTTGTAATTGTAAAAAAGAATGCGCGGCGGAGCTTTTAGCTGCCGAAAAGTTGAACTTTTTTGTAACGCAACATGCGGAACATGCTCCGGTGACAACTGTCAAAATTGTCTTCCAGTTGCAGACCAAGAGGAGGAGGTCGATAGTGATGATAGTTCTTCTGATGATCGATAGATTTTCAATAATAAAACATGCTATGATAATGTAAATAAAATTTTTATTTTTCCCCTTTAAACTCATTCAAGTGTAATGAAGCATTCATAAATTCATGTTCCATTACTAAAGTTTTCGGATTTACACACGACACCAATATGCACACGGCACACAAATCTACTCAGCTCCCGTCTAGAGGCATGGATTTGCACACGACACTAAACTATACGCAGTTCTACGTCACCAGTAAGCGAGGCTTCTCGGATATAAAAGCCCGGCCCCAAATCAACTAATTCAGAGAGTGAACAACGCTGACAATCTGTCTACAGAGTGCTGAGCTGGACATATTACAGTTTTGTACATCTCCCGACGCAAACACGACGGAACGAATGCAATCTGACCCTGGGAATCCTACAGCGTGTTGAGCTCGAGTCGTTAGTCATTCCCCGACGCCGTTTCTCGGCCAAAACCAGAGCGAATGAGCCTGACCTGGACACCTCCTACAGCGTGTTGAGCTGGGAAACTTCTTGAGTCGACGATATTCACCCGACGCCCGATGCCACTCCAGTAGCAACAACAAACGTCGCAACGCAATCGTTACTATCTCTCTCTCTCTCTCTCTCTCTCTCTCTCTCTTAGATAATAGAAAATGTTATCCTAAGAACCGTAAAAGATACGGATATATAACCTGTACCTGTATGTTATGTAACACTGCCTGTTTGAAGAAGTAAATAAATTGTTTATATTTTTATTGGGCTGTCTTATTAACTAATCTGGACCCTGATTGATCTCCGAACCAGCTACCCGACAACAAACCGTTACATAATTTGGCGCCCGAACAGATTCCAAAAAAAACCGTTACACAATAATTCAGTTTTTAATTTTAAGTAAATATGGCAGTTAATTTTATCACAATGGCGGTTTGTAATGGATGAAACGTTGCAATAAATCATAAATTGTATTACAAACAGTGACGGGATTTTAATTCATTATAAATGCACCATTAAAACATTTCACGCTGTTGAAAACTCTTTCTTTTTTTTTTATTTCGTCATGAGGAGTGGTTTTAAAGGTGGGTTTTAAACGTTGTAAAACATCATAAATTATATTGCAGGACATGAAATAACATTTGTTTTACATATTTAAACATGATTTCAATCTATGTAACGCTTAAATCTATGTTTTAAAATATTTTCTCAAAAAACAAAAGCACACATCAGGAACATATAACTTTTAAAGAGGAAGGTTAGATAAAATGAAATTTGTATCAAAATCGATGTTGTACGAAAGAATTCTGAGGTACATGTTAGAAATTGGCAGGACCCGAATGGTGTCCAGAGCAATGTGAGATGTTTGAGTAAAAGGCACGTTCGGTGACATCAACACAGCCAAGCAAACCTGGCAAGGAGAGCGGGATACTCGGTTACCAACTCTCAGATAGGACGCATGTTATAATAAACTTTTATTGAACGTGTACTATTTTCTAATTTTTTATTAATACAATTTTCATTAAGTGTTACACTTTTTCTTTAAAATCTTACATATACCCTATTTTTACCGCCAAACACTGGACTATAAGTACTTTGATTGTAAAAGTTCGCCAATTTATCCTAAAAACATTGTGTTGTCAGCTTTTGGCTGCTCCACTTGAGATTTTGCCTTACACGAATTTCTGTTTCTCAAAGAGTTATTCACTGCCCCCACAGTCCCCCCTCGCCCAGCATATTCTGAAGAATAATAACGGTTACCTTATACTGGTAGAAAGGAAGCATCCACGTGTTAAATTTGGTCAAAATCGTTAGAGCTGTTTTAGAAAAAAAAATCAATTTCCATTTTTTCCCGATTTTTATGGATTCACTACCCCACATTTGACCTAGGACCGATTTTGAGATTTTGTCTCGAGATGCGACCGTCCTGTAGACTCTCGCAAAATATGAACAAAACCTATCCAGTCAGTGGCTTGGGCTTTAGCTGCGACTACAAACAGATGAGTCAGATATTTTTTTAAAACAGCTTTTTGGAAACGTTTAAATTCATCAGAAAAGCTCTCAAAGCTGAATTTCTGCACTATCACATGACTTTCCCTACATATTCTTTACATGGAAAATAAAAAGTTAAAACCAGGTGTACATTTCCAGTAAATATTCAAGTCACTATGTGAAAATAAACAATAAATTAAAAAGTTTTCCCACACCCCACCCACGTGTGTATGTCTGCGGCACTTTCAAAACAACTCTGCAAAATGCGAGCAAGGTGTAAATGCCTTAATCAGCGGAAATTATTAGCATTCATTTGGACAGGAGATCTCGTTCTATACTATACTATAACAGTCATTCCAACAATAACGCCAACCATATATACCTTACAGATTAGAAACTGGCAATAATCTTCGTGTATTATTGAACGCAGATGCCAAAACACTTTAAATATTTAATAGACTTAATTTTCTCTTAACAAAAACGCTTCATTGTGATGGAATTAAAAGAGAAGTTGACATTGTAACCTTGCAGGATTTGAATTTCAAATGGTGTTTGAATGGATGGACGTGATATTTTTTACGTTTAAATCGTGCATGAGCGCTCAGCTCTAGCTCAGAAAGGGGGTATTTTTAACTAATTTTCCGCCTTATATCAATTTTGATCAACGGCGGAAAATCTCAATTTTGTTAACCCAAATTCAAGTGTATTCTCGAAGAACGAGGCTTGAAGTATAATTAACACTATTTTATTTGATAAAATTAACAATACAATATTCTACATGTAAACTATATTAAGCAAAGCAAATACACAGCTTGGTCGCCATGTATACCTAATCTAATAACCATCTTATTACTCAAATGTTGTGTCTACCCACATTTTGCTGATAAAGTCAACATAAATGGGTTATTGTCACGAAAACGTGCATTTTGCAGTCCTTTCGCCATAAAAGTTCAGTTTAAAAAAAATTAGTTGTTTTCAGTTTTTAATATTTAAAGTAAAATCGGTTTAATACAAATAAAACATTTTCTTCGAATTAATCGTTTTCTTTCTGTTTTTATTTTATTTATAGGGATAACAGTATGTGAGATCTCACGTATGTTAACTGTCCTTACCCTAATGTATTAATTAGACTTTGACCTGTCAAAAAATATTTTTTTATAGAAAGAAGAAACGTTTTGAAAAACTCAAAAGTATTAATTTATAAAAAAAATGGTACTTTAAAAATTAATTTATCTTCAAAACGCTATTTTCTTACGTGTCTCTAGTATGAATTCTCACTTTAGTTAACACGTTGATTTTACTGCTTCTTTAAATGTAAGGATATATATTTTATTTTACCAGTTGAGGTTCTTAGGTAATTAGTGCTAGTTTTTACTGGTTTGGCGCCAAAATGATTGTATTCATAGAAACGATAAGCATAATGTCTCACATTTATTAACAAGAAATTTTAGTCAAAAATATGAACTTTGATATTTTGTTAGAATATATATTTTTAATGGCGCTATTTTTCAGGTACATTATCGGCTTTTTAGAGGGAAATTTGAATCGAAACCTCACTTGCGTTATTTCTTAAGTTGGAACATGCAAATAGAAAAGTTGAAAAGTAAAAAAACTAGTTTTTTGTGTTCTTATGTACATAAGAGGATAAGCTCTTAAAATCCACAAACTTTTTTACTTCCTTCTCACTTTCATTGAAGTTTTTGTTTTTATTTGGTACATTTGTTTTTCTTTCTGTTTTTTAATTTTTGTGTTAGGGAGAATTAAATATTTTATTTGTATTTTTTACATTAAGACACCAAACAATTAATTTTTTACTTTAACTTTTATTATTTAATCATTATATCTTATTTTTGATGCTTTGTTCCTCACTTGCGTTAACTAGTATTTAGAAAAAACTAATTAAGTTTAAGCTCAACCACTTACTTAAAATATCTATTTAACAATTTTTATGTTCTAATCTGAATGTTATATTTGAAAATAAATATATTTTTCTTAAAATTACTTTCTGCAAATGTACGTTTTCGTGACAATGACCCAAAATATGGCTCAAAAATTCGATTCAAGTTAAATATCATGATTAGTGATTATAATATATGAAAATTCTAGGTGCCATACTTTTTTCACATCCGTTCGTGGCTTTCGATGCTAACTCTGTTCCTTCCCCTTTTAGGGGGTCACATGCGCTTATTATGAAACTGGCTGTTTTAGAATGAAATAAAAATAGAAAGTTTATTGATGTTACAAACTTATACAAATTTTACACAAGTCAAATTAATTAAGTTCTAATAATACAAAAATATTGACAATAATCGAAGATTTTTACACAAATAGTTAATCCCGCACATAGTTTTGACAAACAGAAATTAAAATAACAATTAAGTTTTACACTTTAAAACATTTTTAAATTAGTAATAAAAATTTCATACAATTTCATTTGAAAAATCAGTCGAAAAAAATCTTGAAAATTATAGAAAGCTCCGGTTATTAGTAAACTTTTAACCTGGACACAAAACTGTATGTATGCTAAAGAAGTAATACGAAATGGGAGTTAAAAAACGAGGGACCAAAGTAGTTAACCCCATTTTTACTTTTTTCTAATCGTAGATATCTCAAGGATATCTATTGAACCTTGTATCATGGCCATATGTATATCGAACCTATGAACGATCTTTTAAATATAACGAATAGAAAATACCGTGTCTGTTGTTTGTTGTATCATTTAAACATAAGACATTGGTTTGGAACCACTCGGAAGTAGTCGACGGTGTTTGCAGTATAATATTTTCCAACTCAATCTGGTTCTTATAACAATTTACTTTAGCAGCATCATCTGCATATAACACAAATTTAGCATTTAAAACATATTTTGGTAAGTCGTTGACATAGATCAAGAATAACGGGGGTCCAAGGACAGATCCCTGAGGTACTCCATGATCTATGCCCGTTTTTGTTGATATCATACCGTTATAAGCAGTGATTTGTTTTCTATTTTCGAAATAACTTTTAAGTAGTTTTAATGCTCTTGATTTTACACCATACTTGTTCAATTTCTCTAATAATATATTATGACGAACACAGTCGAATGCCTTCACAAAAAGTGCAGCCTGCGTAATTTTTATTGTCATGTCATTTCATGTTTAAACAAACAAAAATGTCTGTCCGTCTGTCTGTATTTTTTCTGTGCGCACAATTATTGTGAAGCGGTTAATGATATTGACTTGTTTGGTGCACACGTATGTATTTTAACGAGATCTGGAACTAGATTATATTTTGATCTTATTTCGTTGAAGGGTTGGGGGTAAATGGAGGTAAATAGATAAAGCAAGCAAGGGTCCATAAAATTAGGATTCAGTGTAATGTATGAGAAGCCAAGGTCTCAACATTTTTCTGCCATCATCCACCTCTACTATCACGCCCATTGCCCCCCCCCCCATTAATAAAGGGGGTAAAAGAATAAAATTGTGATTTAGTGCGTGTACAAGAACCAAAGGCCTCATTTTTTTTTAGCAGCAACCACCGTACTACCACCTCCACTACCGATGTAGCGTATTGTTTCATGGGTTTTTGCGGTAGACGGTTTTAAATATTTCTATTTAGTGGAGTGCAAATATAGTATCAACATTTTTTCGTCGTGAGAGACTTAGATAGGAAATCTGGATGTGGAAGTAGTGATTCCTTAGACAGTTTTTAAATTATAACCCTCATTCATTGTTGTGGTTTTATTTCCCAGCACTCTTGTTCAATCCTGTGTCTCAATTCTTTACCATTTTGTGGTCTCGTGTGGTAAATTTTTCTTTTAAATTTCCCCATAAAAAATCTAAAGGTGCTAGATCTGGTGAACGTGGGGGCAATGAATAAGAGGGCTCCGGTCAGTCCAACTGCTCGATTAACATGATAATAAATTAAGAACGATTTCCAATCATACAATTAGGACAATATTTAAAAGCGAGAGAAATTTTGCAATATTTTTTATTTAACACTTAAGTATCTGATGTGACTATTTCGACTTTTATATATGTTGTCCCACCTCTTGTAAATACTTCTGCGAACGCCTATGGATTCATGTAAATTTGCTGCAGCAATTGTAATTCATCGCATTTGGTCAAAATGAATTAAAATTCTAGCGCCATATGTAGCTCGTATATTTTCCTTGTTGGTATTCTAATTATATGGTAATATTCTTTCTTTAGATGCCTGAAATAAGTAAGAATCAATCATAAGACGACTGTCAACAAAGGTTTCTTTTATTAAACAGTACGACAAGGACAAAAGGCCTCAGAGAAGCTTGATGGCGGGAAGGATGAAAGGTGGGTACCAACTTCAATTTACAACATACTGAATGTTAGATAATAAGTGTATAAAAGAAGTCGACAAGATGTTTCGTAGGGGGGACTTCTTGTTAATATACTATCGTAATCAGACTTGGACCAATAGTATATGAAAGGTTCTTTGAAAGTTATCTGCTAAATACTCAAAATGTTTTTTAACAATGATGTAAGCAGAAATACAAGATATTTATTTCTAAACAATGCAATTTGATTGATTGATTTACCAGCGTGCGGTAGGCATTGCTGCCACTCCCAGGGCCTGCTACGTCCACGCTGGGTTGTATTAAAGCCATGCTTGTTGACGGCAGCAAGAGCCACATGGCGTATGGTAAAGGAATGTGGGATGGGAGGTGTAGGTATTTGTGAGATGAGTTACCGCATTGTATCGTGAGGGAGTGTTTAAGTTCCCTTTTTTGTGTTTTTGGTTCTGGACTTCTGTCTCTTCTGAGTCTTCTTGTGAAATATGTTGCCGCGTTGTGTCGTAATATGGAGTGTTTATGCTCCTCTTTTTGTATTTCTGCTTCTTCGAATCTTCTTTTTGTTTCCAATTGTGGTAGAGTATATATCGTTGCGATTTCTTTGTGGTGTTCATTTTTTGATCCTGATCCTCTCAGTTGTTGTTCTCCGCCGTAGCATGGTCTCCATATTTTTAGTTGAAGTTCGGCTTTCTTCAGTAGATGTGTTAGGTCCCTTTCTTTGGTATGTACCCATGTACATTTCTATTTCTTTCCATTTCCATTTCTTTTTTTAATTGTCTTTCCTCCTAACAGTGTTGATGTCTTATGTCGTTGTTTTCGTCTTGTTGTTTTTGCGAGTAGTTGGACGATGTCCCTTTCTGCTCTTCTCAAAAACTTGTTCTGTTGACTTTTGTTGTTGCCGCGTTTTTTGACTCCATATGTCATCGTTGGCCGTTTGGCGGCTAAGTACATACATTTGGTAAGCTCCCATGATAGTTTATTTTTCTCAGTGAACGGTATGATTGCCCATATGCGTGTTCTTAGGGATTATTCATCTATTTTGTGTTCCTCTCCGCTGGCGCTGGTCCAACTCTCTTTTGTAGACGAGTCTCGCTCCAATAGGCTTGTCTTGAAATTTGTTTTCAGTCCAGATGTGTCCTGCGGATATTAGATCATCGGCGTATGTGTGTTTTCTTAGAAAATATAATTTTTCTGAAAGAAGTTTGCACCACGCATACCCACCGTTGAAGTGCTGTGAGAATTCAGTTTTGACGCAGTATATCAACAATGCCTCATTGATTAAATCAAATTCGTTTGAATACTTTTAATAATTATGAAAAACCTCACTTGAAAATTTACCTAAGAAAGTGTTAAGACAATACTTTAAGAGTGATGCATTTGATTATTACGGGTTTAATTTATATTAAATACGTTTGAGTATTTTTAATAATTATTATGAAAAAATAATTATTTAATTATAATAAATTTATACGACCATACTTTACGAACAATATGTTATTGATTATTTCGTTACAAAAGATAAACGAAGATAAGTTATAACGCCAAAAGGTGGTCTATAGCTCATAGACCGTAAAATGACGAAATACGTTGTGGTACTGTTAACTGGAAGAGCAAATATTTTGGTTTAGAAATTACAATTGTAAATTTTCAAGTTCACGTAGGTGCATGACACAGAGATGCAAAAGTGCTAATAATATTTCTATTTTTAGCAGCTTCGCTGTATACGTTGAATAATTTACATAAATATTCGTGTAAAATAAATACATCTGCGATGTCCTGAAATCGCCTAAACAACTGTGTGATTTTCTGTGATAAAATCTCCGTTGATTTGTACATACAAATACGAGCGATGCTTAATATCAAATAAAAATCACTCTCAGGTAGCTACTTTAAAGTGAAATCTCTGATAAATGGTTCACCTCCTTCATCATACAATGTAAGTAACTTGTTTACAAAAAATACAGTTAAATACACATTATTTAAATACATACATGCCGTGTTTGATTTGCCACAGATTATGAGTATTGCCAAGCTGGTTTTGAACACGGAAATGTATCAATTTTAAATTATTTAAAGAAACACGAATCTCAATCACGTCTTGAGAGAAAAACGGCAAACTGGACGTGTAATGACAGCAAATGCTACCGAAATCGATAGAATTTATATTATAAAAAACTATTTAAAAACAAGTTTTTATTATAATTTAAGTGTACCAAAATGAAAAAAATAATAAATTGTCTTAAAAGCTTGTCGCGTTGAATAGAAATAAAAAAAAATACTTAGGTACATACAATCTCTGTCAAACAAAATTAATGCATGTATGAACCTCTCGCGCGCGACGAGCTTTTAAGGCAGTTTTTTTTTTAATTTTTATTACTTCCACATCCAGTGGAAGTATAGTAACGACAAAAAAAATATTAAAATTTTTATTGTTCAAACAGACTTAGAATGTCATGAAACGTCGAGATTTTAAGTTTGAGCGAAAACATTTTTCTGTCTGTCTTAACTTTTTTTTTGTGCGCACGATTAGATTCTCTGGAACCGTTTAAGATATTGACTTGAAATATGGTATACGTATATATTTTAACGTGATCTGGAACTAGATTATATTTTCATCTTATTCCGTTGAAGGGGGGTAAATTATTGCAGGTAAGAGTCTATATAAGAAATTTAAATATTGCAGATCATTTTGCTCTCGTCATTACATTAAAAAAACCGCTGCCCAAGGAATCACTACTTCCACATCCAGATTCTCTATCCAAGTCACTCACAACGAAAAAACTTTGTATGTGAAAATAATTGTTTATGGAACTTTAATAATATAATATTTGCAATCCTCTACCCCAAAAACCCATAAAACGATACCCCACATCGGTAGTGGGGTGGGGGTGGTGATAGGGGGGTGGTAATGGGGGGTGGATGAAGTAAAAAAAATATTTTGAGGTTTCTGGTTCCTGTACATACACTAAATCACAATTTTTTTTCATCCCCTTTAATAAGGAGGTGGAGGTGGTAATGGGGGTGGCTAATGCCAAAAATTTTTTTGAGACCTTAGCTTCTCTTATATATACTAAATACCAATTTCATGGACTCTTACCTGCTTGATTTACCCATTTACCCCAAATTACCCCCCAACCCTTCGACGGAACAAGATGAAAATATAATCTAGTTCTAGATCTCGTTAAAGTACATATGTGTACCAAATTTCAAGTCAATATCTTAAACGGTTCCAGAGTAAACGTGCGCACAAAAAAAAGTTATAGACAGACCGACAGACAGACAGAAATTTTGTTTTCGCTCAAACTTAAAATCTCGACGTTTCATGACATTTTAAGCCTATTTGGACAATAAAAATTTTTAAAAATTTTTTTGTCGTTACTATACTTCCACTGGACGTGGAAGTAATTAATTATAAAAATTACTGTAGTGATCACTCACATACAATTACATATACGAATATAAGTGGCAATAATATATTACAATTCTTTGAACATCGAAACTTTTCAAGCAGTATAAGAATACAACAATGTCAATGATACATTTAATGCATTCTTGAATATTTTACTTTATGCTTTAGATATACACTGCCCAGCACTATCAAAGACACTTTCATAACATAATAGTAAATCATGGATCACTAACGACATTACTGATATGGGTAATAAACTAAAGAACCTGTTTTGACTAAAAAGCAATTTGAAAAATAGTAGACTAGATGAATACTACAGAAATTTTAAGAGAGAATATACAACAAAAATTAAAATTACTAAGAAATTGTTTTTTCAACAACAGCTTTAATATAAAAATCCAAATCAAAAACAAAAATATGTCTGGAATTTAGTAGGTGAAAAAACAGGCAAAACTAAAAATCAAAAACCCATTTAATTACATATTAATAATTGTCTCGTCGAGGAAACATATATCCTGGTTAATACTTTTATGAACTATTTTAGCACTACTGCTAAGTTAGTCATACAAAGTCATTTTGGTAATAACACTTCTACTAACTGTACAATTGCATTAATCAACTTAAATATCGATAATACATTTTTCTTTCATAGTGTAGAAGGTAACGATGTTGTAAATGTAATTCAGAGGCTAAAAAATACTAATTCTATGGGCACTGACTGTATATCGACAAAAATAATTAAACACATATGTACTCAAGTTGCTCTACCCCCATCTTATATCATGAATTTATCCGTTGAGAAGGGAACTTTTCCTGACAATTTGAAGTTTGGTGTAATAACTCCAATATTAAAAAAATGACCCGCTGGATATTAACAATTATAGAGGCATTACAGTTCCAACTATCTTAAATAAAGTAGTCGAGAGGATAATTAGACCTTTTTTTTTCCATTAAAGATAATTTGTACGCTGTCGGTTTTCGAGGCAACTTCTTATCTTGGTTAATGTCATATGTTCAGCACAGAAAAATCTATGTAAAATTAAATAATAATATGTCTGACGTTCAAAATACAGACATAGGAGTTCCTCGGGGCTCAATACTTGGTCCGCTCATATTTCTTATTTTGTTGCGGATAGTTCTGAGGAGCTTCAAGTTCGTCTAAACACTTTATCTGCTGATTTTACCAACTGGTGTTACAAAAACGCCTTAATAATAAATGCTGAGCAATTTTATTTGTCATAAATAACAAAACAATTCAGTTGTCATGTTTAACTAAATTTTTAGGTACTTTTATAGATTGTGATATGAGTTGGAAGAGTGATTGTGGCTATGTATGCAAAAAAATTAACAGTGGCTATTATGCCTTACTGCAGTTGAAAACAATATTTGATATTAAACAGCTTCTTAATGCATATTACGCAATTTATTCCCACTTGGCATATAACGTTATTACACTCAAAGAAAATGATAGGTAAATTCAACCAATAAGAGCATATGAAATCGCGCCTATCTAGTTTCATAGTTAAATAAATCAGAAAAGAATAGTCATACAACTTTATTTGTTTTCGTAAACAAATAGTAGTTTAATAATCATATCTTCTTGTAACAAATTAAATAGTACAATGACATTTTTTTATGTTCACTAACCATTTTCAATTTGGTCTAGAGATGGTACGAAAGAACCGAACCTGTTCCTTCGGAACAGGTACAAGCTAACAGTTCCGTGGAACAGTTCTCAAATTTCGAAAATACTAGTTCCGACTCCGCTGGACTGTCATGCGTTTGAGCGGAGCACTGAGCACATGATAACGTTGTACCTTCGGACACGGAGCCGGAGTGGAATGAGCAGATCAGACTTGCGGACTTTTTGGTATTGGCGGTAGTGGCAGTATTTGTGTGGGATGTATATAATAATAATAAATTCTGTTTAATTAGTGTTAAGTGTTAAGTATTACAGAAATGTAGCTCTAGCATTTTTTAATTCGAGGAGTTTTAGGAATAGTTAGAAGCATTAGGTGAATATTTTGACTTATTTCCATGTAACAACAAAATGAATTGAAGAAATGGTAAAACTTAGAAATGAAATACTCACGGTGTTCTAAATCGTATTACAAAACGAATTAAAAGTATATTAATTTATAAGACACCCTCTACTGTTATTCAGAGTTCAAATACTAGTTCATATCGGTTTTGGTATACAGGACGTATTTTGTATTGACCGCTTCCTTTTCAAGAGCTTGGAGCTCTGGAGATTTCAAAATCAAAACTTTGAATAGAGCACAATTGACACGTCAGTTTTTAACCTTCATCGACCAATCAGCATTCTTGTTTCAAAAAAATCAGGACTACAAGCACTTGAAAAGGAAGCGGTGTCATTATGGAGCATATGGAGCTGCGAGTGCGAAAGAACGGGCAATCATTAATGCCGGACTCGGAGCAGGTCGGAATCGGAACAGGTTTTTGGAACAGGTATACTTTTTTACCCGGAACAGTTCCGACCTGTTCCGAGAAAAATCCACTCAGTACCATCTCTAATTTGGTCTACAATTAAATAGTACAACGACTTTGTTTTTTGTTCACCAACTAATTTTTAGGTTGATCTACACTTTATTGTATGATGAAGTTTTTTTTGGTTAGCCAAAATCTCAGTATTGAGACATCAGACCACCCAAACCAAAGATTAGGGATCGTTTATAAGATCCATCCAAATATATCGATGATCCCTGAGAGAATTTGAACATTGCAATCATGTTATTAATTTTCTGTAAATTCATAAGAGTATAAGATAATGCATGATTGATTATTGTCAGTGATTTGTATGTGGCGTCATCTGGGAATAATTTCTGTAATAGACTACGTGGTAAGCAAGCAAATTTTATGGTAATTCTTTTAGAACTTCTAGAAGACGACAATAATATTGGTTTGTCTACCAAGTACAATAATACAGCGAACTAATACTGGGTTAGAATTACAATTCGATAATAGGTAAAAATAAAATATACTATTATCTAGTTTAATTTGACAGAATTCAACAAAATAATAGTCTTAGTAGATATGCTTCTAGAGGGCAGAATATTTACTAGTGAAATATTTTGTCGAACTCCTCTATATGTTTCCTTAAATATATAAGGAATAAGAAACCAGACTGCAACCAACAGCTATTCTCCGGACTAATGCCCCGCCGAGCGCTGAATTACGAGTTACAAGCCTGGCCGCGTTAAGTACAATAACTATGTATTGCCACAAAACGCTAAGTTTCGATTGTAATAGACACCAGCCGAAAGACTTATTCCCATTCAAAGGAGCTCTCGTGCCAGCCACCCCATACCACTTGCAGACTGCAGTTTCGAGCTATTGGCTCTCGTCAGTGCAAGGTAGGTCTGAGACGGCTGTAACGAGGCATTTGTTCACTCTTGGTACATGACGAGATTTATAAAACCACGACATGCAACAAAAATGACAGGCTCCATCTAGCGGCTGATATCCATTACAATCGAAACAGCAGTAGCCCTGACATGGGCACAGTTAGTAGATATGCTTCTAGAGGGCAGAATATTTACTAGTGAAATATTTTGTCGAACTCCTCTATATGTTTCCTTAAATATATAAGGAATAAGAAACCAGACTGCAACCAACAGCTATTCTCCGGACTAATGCCCCGCCGAGCGCTGAATTACGAGTTACAAGCCTGGCCGCGTTAAGTACAATAACTATGTATTGCCACAAAACGCTAAGTTTCGATTGTAATAGACACCAGCCGAAAGACTTATTCCCATTCAAAGGAGCTCTCGTGCCAGCCACCCCATACCACTTGCAGACTGCAGTTTCGAGCTATTGGCTCTCGTCAGTGCAAGGTAGGTCTGAGACGGCTGTAACGAGGCATTTGTTCACTCTTGGTACATGACGAGATTTATAAAACCACGACATGCAACAAAAATGACAGGCTCCATCTAGCGGCTGATATCCATTACAATCGAAACAGCAGTAGCCCTGACATGGGCACAGTTAGTAGATATGCTTCTAGAGGGCAGAATATTTACTAGTGAAATATTTTGTCGAACTCCTCTATATGTTTCCTTAAATATATAAGGAATAAGAAACCAGACTGCAACCAACAGCTATTCTCCGGACTAATGCCCCGCCGAGCGCTGAATTACGAGTTACAAGCCTGGCCGCGTTAAGTACAATAACTATGTATTGCCACAAAACGCTAAGTTTCGATTGTAATAGACACCAGCCGAAAGACTTATTCCCATTCAAAGGAGCTCTCGTGCCAGCCACCCCATACCACTTGCAGACTGCAGTTTCGAGCTATTGGCTCTCGTCAGTGCAAGGTAGGTCTGAGACGGCTGTAACGAGGCATTTGTTCACTCTTGGTACATGACGAGATTTATAAAACCACGACATGCAACAAAAATGACAGGCTCCATCTAGCGGCTGATATCCATTACAATCGAAACAGCAGTAGCCCTGACATGGGCACAGTTAGTAGATATGCTTCTAGAGGGCAGAATATTTACTAGTGAAATATTTTGTCGAACTCCTCTATATGTTTCCTTAAATATATAAGGAATAAGAAACCAGACTGCAACCAACAGCTATTCTCCGGACTAATGCCCCGCCGAGCGCTGAATTACGAGTTACAAGCCTGGCCGCGTTAAGTACAATAACTATGTATTGCCACAAAACGCTAAGTTTCGATTGTAATAGACACCAGCCGAAAGACTTATTCCCATTCAAAGGAGCTCTCGTGCCAGCCACCCCATACCACTTGCAGACTGCAGTTTCGAGCTATTGGCTCTCGTCAGTGCAAGGTAGGTCTGAGACGGCTGTAACGAGGCATTTGTTCACTCTTGGTACATGACGAGATTTATAAAACCACGACATGCAACAAAAATGACAGGCTCCATCTAGCGGCTGATATCCATTACAATCGAAACAGCAGTAGCCCTGACATGGGCACAGTTAGTAGATATGCTTCTAGAGGGCAGAATATTTACTAGTGAAATATTTTGTCGAACTCCTCTATATGTTTCCTTAAATATATAAGGAATAAGAAACCAGACTGCAACCAACAGCTATTCTCCGGACTAATGCCCCGCCGAGCGCTGAATTACGAGTTACAAGCCTGGCCGCGTTAAGTACAATAACTATGTATTGCCACAAAACGCTAAGTTTCGATTGTAATAGACACCAGCCGAAAGACTTATTCCCATTCAAAGGAGCTCTCGTGCCAGCCACCCCATACCACTTGCAGACTGCAGTTTCGAGCTATTGGCTCTCGTCAGTGCAAGGTAGGTCTGAGACGGCTGTAACGAGGCATTTGTTCACTCTTGGTACATGACGAGATTTATAAAACCACGACATGCAACAAAAATGACAGGCTCCATCTAGCGGCTGATATCCATTACAATCGAAACAGCAGTAGCCCTGACATGGGCACAGTTAGTAGATATGCTTCTAGAGGGCAGAATATTTACTAGTGAAATATTTTGTCGAACTCCTCTATATGTTTCCTTAAATATATAAGGAATAAGAAACCAGACTGCAACCAACAGCTATTCTCCGGACTAATGCCCCGCCGAGCGCTGAATTACGAGTTACAAGCCTGGCCGCGTTAAGTACAATAACTATGTATTGCCACAAAACGCTAAGTTTCGATTGTAATAGACACCAGCCGAAAGACTTATTCCCATTCAAAGGAGCTCTCGTGCCAGCCACCCCATACCACTTGCAGACTGCAGTTTCGAGCTATTGGCTCTCGTCAGTGCAAGGTAGGTCTGAGACGGCTGTAACGAGGCATTTGTTCACTCTTGGTACATGACGAGATTTATAAAACCACGACATGCAACAAAAATGACAGGCTCCATCTAGCGGCTGATATCCATTACAATCGAAACAGCAGTAGCCCTGACATGGGCACAGTTAGTAGATATGCTTCTAGAGGGCAGAATATTTACTAGTGAAATATTTTGTCGAACTCCTCTATATGTTTCCTTAAATATATAAGGAATAAGAAACCAGACTGCAACCAACAGCTATTCTCCGGACTAATGCCCCGCCGAGCGCTGAATTACGAGTTACAAGCCTGGCCGCGTTAAGTACAATAACTATGTATTGCCACAAAACGCTAAGTTTCGATTGTAATAGACACCAGCCGAAAGACTTATTCCCATTCAAAGGAGCTCTCGTGCCAGCCACCCCATACCACTTGCAGACTGCAGTTTCGAGCTATTGGCTCTCGTCAGTGCAAGGTAGGTCTGAGACGGCTGTAACGAGGCATTTGTTCACTCTTGGTACATGACGAGATTTATAAAACCACGACATGCAACAAAAATGACAGGCTCCATCTAGCGGCTGATATCCATTACAATCGAAACAGCAGTAGCCCTGACATGGGCACAGTTAGTAGATATGCTTCTAGAGGGCAGAATATTTACTAGTGAAATATTTTGTCGAACTCCTCTATATGTTTCCTTAAATATATAAGGAATAAGAAACCAGACTGCAACCAACAGCTATTCTCCGGACTAATGCCCCGCCGAGCGCTGAATTACGAGTTACAAGCCTGGCCGCGTTAAGTACAATAACTATGTATTGCCACAAAACGCTAAGTTTCGATTGTAATAGACACCAGCCGAAAGACTTATTCCCATTCAAAGGAGCTCTCGTGCCAGCCACCCCATACCACTTGCAGACTGCAGTTTCGAGCTATTGGCTCTCGTCAGTGCAAGGTAGGTCTGAGACGGCTGTAACGAGGCATTTGTTCACTCTTGGTACATGACGAGATTTATAAAACCACGACATGCAACAAAAATGACAGGCTCCATCTAGCGGCTGATATCCATTACAATCGAAACAGCAGTAGCCCTGACATGGGCACAGTTAGTAGATATGCTTCTAGAGGGCAGAATATTTACTAGTGAAATATTTTGTCGAACTCCTCTATATGTTTCCTTAAATATATAAGGAATAAGAAACCAGACTGCAACCAACAGCTATTCTCCGGACTAATGCCCCGCCGAGCGCTGAATTACGAGTTACAAGCCTGGCCGCGTTAAGTACAATAACTATGTATTGCCACAAAACGCTAAGTTTCGATTGTAATAGACACCAGCCGAAAGACTTATTCCCATTCAAAGGAGCTCTCGTGCCAGCCACCCCATACCACTTGCAGACTGCAGTTTCGAGCTATTGGCTCTCGTCAGTGCAAGGTAGGTCTGAGACGGCTGTAACGAGGCATTTGTTCACTCTTGGTACATGACGAGATTTATAAAACCACGACATGCAACAAAAATGACAGGCTCCATCTAGCGGCTGATATCCATTACAATCGAAACAGCAGTAGCCCTGACATGGGCACAGTTAGTAGATATGCTTCTAGAGGGCAGAATATTTACTAGTGAAATATTTTGTCGAACTCCTCTATATGTTTCCTTAAATATATAAGGAATAAGAAACCAGACTGCAACCAACAGCTATTCTCCGGACTAATGCCCCGCCGAGCGCTGAATTACGAGTTACAAGCCTGGCCGCGTTAAGTACAATAACTATGTATTGCCACAAAACGCTAAGTTTCGATTGTAATAGACACCAGCCGAAAGACTTATTCCCATTCAAAGGAGCTCTCGTGCCAGCCACCCCATACCACTTGCAGACTGCAGTTTCGAGCTATTGGCTCTCGTCAGTGCAAGGTAGGTCTGAGACGGCTGTAACGAGGCATTTGTTCACTCTTGGTACATGACGAGATTTATAAAACCACGACATGCAACAAAAATGACAGGCTCCATCTAGCGGCTGATATCCATTACAATCGAAACAGCAGTAGCCCTGACATGGGCACAGTTAGTAGATATGCTTCTAGAGGGCAGAATATTTACTAGTGAAATATTTTGTCGAACTCCTCTATATGTTTCCTTAAATATATAAGGAATAAGAAACCAGACTGCAACCAACAGCTATTCTCCGGACTAATGCCCCGCCGAGCGCTGAATTACGAGTTACAAGCCTGGCCGCGTTAAGTACAATAACTATGTATTGCCACAAAACGCTAAGTTTCGATTGTAATAGACACCAGCCGAAACTTAGCGTTTTGTGGCAATACATAGTTATTGTACTTAACGCGGCCAGGCTTGTAACTCGTAATTCAGCGCTCGGCGGGGCATTAGTCCGGAGAATAGCTGTTGGTTGCAGTCTGGTTTCTTATTCCTTATATATTTAAGGAAACATATAGAGGAGTTCGACAAAATATTTCACTAGTAAATATTCTGCCCTCTAGAAGCATATCTACTAACTGTGCCCATGTCAGGGCTACTGCTGTTTCGATTGTAATGGATATCAGCCGCTAGATGGAGCCTGTCATTTTTGTTGCATGTCGTGGTTTTATAAATCTCGTCATGTACCAAGAGTGAACAAATGCCTCGTTACAGCCGTCTCAGACCTACCTTGCACTGACGAGAGTCAATAGCTCGAAACTGCAGTCTGCAAGTGGTATGGGGTGGCTGGCACGAGAGCTCCTTTGAATGGGAATAAGTCTTTCGGCTGGTGTCTATTACAATCGAAACTTAGCGTTTTGTGGCAATACATAGTTATTGTACTTAACGCGGCCAGGCTTGTAACTCGTAATTCAGCGCTCGGCGGGGCATTAGTCCGGAGAATAGCTGTTGGTTGCAGTCTGGTTTCTTATTCCTTATATATTTAAGGAAACATATAGAGGAGTTCGACAAAATATTTCACTAGTAAATATTCTGCCCTCTAGAAGCATATCTACTAACTGTGCCCATGTCAGGGCTACTGCTGTTTCGATTGTAATGGATATCAGCCGCTAGATGGAGCCTGTCATTTTTGTTGCATGTCGTGGTTTTATAAATCTCGTCATGTACCAAGAGTGAACAAATGCCTCGTTACAGCCGTCTCAGACCTACCTTGCACTGACGAGAGCCAATAGCTCGAAACTGCAGTCTGCAAGTGGTATGGGGTGGCTGGCACGAGAGCTCCTTTGAATGGGAATAAGTCTTTCGGCTGGTGTCTATTACAATCGAAACTTAGCGTTTTGTGGCAATACATAGTTATTGTACTTAACGCGGCCAGGCTTGTAACTCGTAATTCAGCGCTCGGCGGGGCATTAGTCCGGAGAATAGCTGTTGGTTGCAGTCTGGTTTCTTATTCCTTATATATTTAAGGAAACATATAGAGGAGTTCGACAAAATATTTCACTAGTAAATATTCTGCCCTCTAGAAGCATATCTACTAACTGTGCCCATGTCAGGGCTACTGCTGTTTCGATTGTAATGGATATCAGCCGCTAGATGGAGCCTGTCATTTTTGTTGCATGTCGTGGTTTTATAAATCTCGTCATGTACCAAGAGTGAACAAATGCCTCGTTACAGCCGTCTCAGACCTACCTTGCACTGACGAGAGCCAATAGCTCGAAACTGCAGTCTGCAAGTGGTATGGGGTGGCTGGCACGAGAGCTCCTTTGAATGGGAATAAGTCTTTCGGCTGGTGTCTATTACAATCGAAACTTAGCGTTTTGTGGCAATACATAGTTATTGTACTTAACGCGGCCAGGCTTGTAACTCGTAATTCAGCGCTCGGCGGGGCATTAGTCCGGAGAATAGCTGTTGGTTGCAGTCTGGTTTCTTATTCCTTATATATTTAAGGAAACATATAGAGGAGTTCGACAAAATATTTCACTAGTAAAAAAAAAAAAAAATAATAGTCTTATTCATCTATTTTTTAAGTTAATGTTTGTTTTGTTGTACGACAACTTTTTATTAATTAAAATAACAATCACCTCTTGTTTAAAAATACCATCAATATAGTTTGGTTTAACAAAATTAACGATATTGTTAGTTAACCATTTTTTTTTGTTGAATTTACCCATATTATTTCTTTGAGTGTAGTTGGGGTAACGCATGTAGTTTCAATGTCAATAGAATTTTAGTTTGTCAAAAAAAAAAGATTATTCGTCTACTATTTCCTTGTACTTGTATATACAAATGTATACTACATACCGCCAAAAATATTAGTTTCTTAGCAATTCTGACACACATAATTATGACACTAGACATCTTTGGATACCACATCACAACACAAGCTTATATGAAAAATCACCCTCAGATATGGGTATAAAGTTTATGAACTATCTGCCTCTTGACATTAAGGAAGAAAAAAACCTTCATGCCTTTAAAGGTAAAGTGAAGGAATATTCTATAACATATCTGATTTTATAATTTTAGTCATTAATTTAAAACTTGTGAGAATTTTGTTTTACTTTTTTTTGTGTGGTTGAATTTGTGTGAATCGATATCAGTAAATCGATTATGTATATATCTAAATATCTAAGTGTTTGTTTTTCAATTGTGTATTATGTTCGTTATATAAATTTTGTGACTTATCCAATATCATTGCATGATCTCTAGGAGGAAATAAATTATTATTATTATTATTATAAAATTGATGTTTAGTATATACAAGAGAAGCTACAAGGTAATTTTGGCATTAGCCACCCTCATTACCACCCCCACCCCATTGTTAAAGGGGTGTAAAAAATTGTGATTTAGTATATGTACGAGAACCAACCTCAAAAATATTTTTTTACTCCATCTTCCCCCACCACCACCATCCTATCACCATCCCACTACCGATGTGGGATATCGTTTTATGGGTTTTTGGGGGAGACGATTTCAAATATTACATTATTAAAGTTCCATAAACAATTATTTTCACATACAAAATTTTTTCGTTGTGAGAGACCTGGATGGAAAATCTGGATGTGGAAGTAGTGATTCCTAGGGCATCGGTTTTTTTTTGTTTTGGTACACCTAAATAATTATAAAAGCTTGTTTTTAAAAAGTATTTTTTTCATTTAATTCATTATAAAATAATCAGTGTTAGTTGAATATGCACTACGTTTTCCAACTTTTGTTAGTTTTGCTACTAATCTATAAAAGAGTATTCCCTACGCTACGCTATACTGATGAGGAGCACTAACTACGAAACACGTGTCCGCGGCTTCATCCTTTTCTTTTTGGAATATATGGCAAAATTCCTGTTTTTCTTGATTGTAAATTAAAATAAATATCTTTCATTTGCCTCGATAACATCTCACTTAACGTATTTATCAACGATCCATCTCACAAGAATTTCATCAAAGCGTTTACAACATTTTTATTATCTCGATATTTTATAAAAAAGTAACTAAATACTAACAAACTAGAACTATAAACTGTTGATTTATATATAATTTATTTTAATTACAATGTTCCCAATTTTATATAAACTTTTAAACATTTTGGACTGGATTTCCCATTATTAATTAATGGGAATGGAATCTCAACGTTAAGTGATACAGTAGCTCTGTTTCTATTATTCATTTGTAAAGCATTGGTCAATTTTTTATTTAGACACTTGAAATAAATGGCCTGCTAAGATGGATGGGTTACTTGAGGCGTAGCTACTTGATTTAGAATAAGAAAATATGTTATTTATGACTATATTTGGTCTTGGTAAGTTCATTTCTTGTTGTTAGAACATAGTCAATTAGTGTTATTGACAAAATTACTTGATGTTTGATAAATCTAAGCGTTATTTTTCGTTAATTCAATCTCCAAAAAAAAAATATTTAAATTTGGGTATTGAGAGAAATGGTAACCAGCGAACAAAAAGAAGTGATCATTCAGTCAAATTTAGTCAATTATCAAATTGTGGTATATAAGTATATAATGTACATAACACTGGCGCGCTTCAATGCCCTCAACATCATTTACTCACTGCAAGATTAATATTTAAGCTTTTTGTACACAGTGGACCAAATTAGATGAGATTTGAGGTTTTCTCTAAAACTATGGCAGGTAGACAAAAACTAATATGGTAACCTGAGCTAGATTTTCGAGAAGCAAACAATGGCGCAAACTGCGATCGTTTAACTTCTTCGATTACCGAGCTACAGAGCGTTTTTGGAAAATTGGTATTTTTGGATAACCTCTATATCTCAATTACCAAGTGTCGAATCGAAAACCGAATAACACACTTTTTTGAGTATAATCCGCTGCTGATAAGAAAAAAATTATGCAAGCCTCAGTTTTCGAGACATAGATAACTTGTGTTTTTTTTAAATGGAACAATCTGTAAATTATTTCATTATTCCATCACAACTTAAAGTAGATATCCAACAATATATCATATGTCATATTTATCTCTAGAAAAAGTGGTTAATTTTAGAAAAATTTAATATATTTGTGAGGAGGCCTGCTGGATTTACCTATTTACCCCCCATTTACCCTATTTACCCCCCAACCCTTCGACGGAATAAGATGAAAATATAATCTAGTTCCAGATTCCGTTAAAGTACATACGTGTACCAAATTTCAAGTCAATATCTTAAACGGTTGCAGAGTAATCGTGCGCACAAAAAAAGTTACATACAGACAGACCGACAGACAGACAAAAATTTTTTTTTTTCCGATCAAACTTAAAATCTCGACGTTTCATGACATTCTAAGCCTATTTGAACAATAAATATGTTCAAAAATGTTTTTGTCGTTACTATACTTCCACTGGATGTGGAAGTAAAACTGATTGTCACTTCCCAACAATATTAAATGGGTTACAACACTTAAGTTTAAAAACTGAGGAACTATACATTGTTCTATTGATAATATTAAGTAATATAAATTAATTTGATTTAAAATGTTCAAAACCTGATATATAAATATACATCTAAATATGCACTATTCGCGGCAAACGACGCCGACGGGTCGCGCGCCAGTCTGAGCGACGCGGTTAGGCGATATGTTATACAACGCACGTACCCACACTTTTATTATTTATTTATTTACTTATTTGTAGTCGCCTCACTTTCAATATTGATACAGAGGTACAGGAAAGTTCAGTTAATATTACTTAATTTTTTGAGTTGAAAAAAAAATTACTTTTCTAGATAATACAATTTAAGCATTTATAACCTTGAGGGTGACCTTGAGACAAAGAAATTATGTCCATTTTTTAAATAGAAATAAAGGGTCTAGCCGTACTTCCATGGCGAAACTGCCCCCGATAGGAACCTATATCGTAACCTATGTTATATTATAGAGGGCGCTAATAGTAGTTGATCGAGTAGATATTAGCTTTATATCTTAGTTAATTGAGGAGCTATTTGAAAAAAAGTGTCCGGAGACGACTTTTTTTCGAAGCGATATATCTTAGTTAATTTCAAAGCTAGGAAAATAAAACTAAATGGCAGGGTTATGGTACACTTTACAGTTTATTTTATAGCATTTCCTATGGGCCAAGCCTAAATAAAAGTATTTAAAAAATGCAAAGAAAAATTTTGTCAATCGATTTCTATCAGATCTAATTGAATTACCACTTTGAAAAAAATATATAATAATTGTCTATGTCTTGCCTAACAGCGTGCCAAGTTTCATTAAAATCCAAGAGGTGCAACATGTCGAAAAAAAATTTAAAGTAAGTGGACCGCCACCTTACGACCACTATGATGACGCTTTTAATTTGTATTACATTTCAATAATCTTTGGAAAAGTTGCGTTTTGACAGCTCATAGAAAGTATATCGAGGGTTGGTGGTGTCAACTAGCCTATTACAATGTCTTTTTGATCTACTTTTATAGTGACTGTAGTCGGTCTCAGTTAAGAATGCAGTTGTTTTCGTTATGAACAGAGTACAGTTTACACAGGATATGGGAATTCCCAAGTAAGTGAAATCCCCCAGGGCCGACTCAAGCCAGTTGGTACATAAAATAAAAATTAACGGTTTAAATTAAGCCAAACAAAAGCCTTGTTTGGCATTTGGCTGTTTTATAAATACATTGAAATTATTTAATTCATATTGCAGCATATTTTGTTTAGATTAATGAAAGCTCATAATAGATGTAAATCATCTAAAAATATCAAGTGTTATAAGAAATAGGTAAACCTACTACTTGCTTGTACTCGATATCAGGTGAGCTGTTCTTGTCTCTGCCGTTCTGAACTGAATCTTTGATGTCTCTCGCGCAGCGCACATTGCATATCGAAGTTTATTTTATTGTTTTATATTTATGAATATTAATACAAAAGAAATTGTACTAATTGTTCATATATTGTTCGGCTATTTCCTTCCATTTTTATTAAAATCAGACTGCTCTAGTTATATTTGTCTCTTTTGTTACAAATAAGGATTCACAAACACGGTAGGTATCGCCTGTGCTAAACGCTGTGCGATGTGCGAAGCTCAAGTTGTTGATTTCATCACTCTCATTTAAGAGCATGGTTCTATTTAATTTTATTGCGCGATGTGCGAGGGGCGTGGATATGGCCACTCTCATTTAAAATAATGGTTTATTTAATTTCAGTGTGCGATGTACGAAGTGCGGTGCTATGTGCGTTGTGCGGTGCACCGACGTGACGACGTGGTCATGCATTTACACGGAGGTTATGATATTTGTGTACACTTTTTAGGCAGGTATATGAGAGAGATCAAAGATATAGTTCAAACGGCAGAGACAAGAACAGCTCGCCTGATATCGAGCACAAGCAAGTAGTAGGTTTACCCATTTCTTATAACACTGACATTTTTAGAGCTTTTATTACTCTAAATAAAATATGTTGCAATATGAATTAAATAATTTCATTGTATTTCAATTTCAATGTATAAAAGAAAAGTGCCAAATAAAAGCCAATTTAAACCGTTAATTTTTATTTTATGTACCAACTGGCTTGAGTCTGCCATGGGGGGATTCCACTTACTTGGGAATCTCCATATCATGTGTAAATTGTGCTCCGCTCATAACGTAAACAACTGCATTCTTAACTGAGACCGACTATAGTCACTATAAAAGTAGATAAAAAAAAAACATTGTAATATTCTAGTTGACACCACCAACCGTTGATATACTTTTTATGAGCTGTCAAAACGCAACTTTTCCAAAGATTAATGAAATGCAATGCAAATTAGAAGCGTCAACATAGTGGTCGTTTAAGGTGGTCCGCTTACTTAAAATTTTTTTTTGACATGTTGCACCTCTTGGATTTTAATGAAACTTGGCATGTTGTTAGGCAAGACATAGACAATTATTATACATTTTTTTCAAAGTGGTAATTCAATTAGATCTTATAGAAATCGATTGACAAAATTTGTCTTTGCATTTTTTAAATACTTTTATTTAGGCTTGGCCCATAGAAAATGCTATAAAATAAAATGTAAAGTGTACCATAACACTGCCATTTAGATTTATTTCTCTAGCTTTAAAATTAACTAAGATACATCGCTTTGAAAAATAGTCGTCTCCGGACACTTTTTTTCAAATAGCTCCTCAATTAACTAAGATATAGAGCTAATATCTACTCTATGAACTACTATTAGCGCCCTCTACAATATAACATAGGTTACGATATAGGTTCCTATCGGGGGCAGTTTCGCCATGGAAGTACGGCTAGACCCTTTCAGTCCATAAGCTACAAAGCGAGTGTTTACACAAAAAATTTTTTCCTCAGCATCCTGAGGTAATAATTATTAAAAATACCCCTGTTGTAATAAAGTGTGTTAATTTTTTATTCTTTTGAGGCCTATAGAAAAAAAACCTTTCCTCAGAAAAATTTGAAATTCTGGATTTTTAATACCTTAGGGTTAAACATGTGTACCAAAATTCGTTAAAATCCGAGAGGTCATTTTTTTTTGCTTGGTTGATTTGATATGGAATGACCCATATTAGAAATGCGATAAATATGCATAGATGTTAATGGAAGACAATTCGAACATTTATTGTAATTTAGTTTTTCCTATTTTTATAAGAAGTGTTGTTGTTGTTAATAGTTTTCCATGGCCTGCTCACAAATATATTAAATTTTTCGAAAATTAAACACTTTTTCTAGAGATAAATATGACATGATATATCGCTGGATAGCTAATTTGTGATCAAATAATGAAATAATTTACAGGGTGTTCCATTTATAAAAACATAAGTCATGTCTACATCTCGAAAACTGAGGCATGCATAATTTTCTTCTTATCAGCAACGGATTCTACTCAAAAAAGTGTCTTAAGAATGTGTGACTCGATTTTCGATTCGACACTTGGTAATTGAGGTATAGAGGTCATCCAAAAATGTAAAATGTAAATTTTCCAAAAATTGTTTGTTTTTCGAAAATCGAGCATATATTGGATTTTATCTATCTGCCATAGTTTTAGAGAAAACCCCAAATCCCATTTAATTTGGTCCACCCTGCACATGGATTTTTTTACAATACTTTCCGCCCCCTATCTGAATCTGGAATAACGTATAAAAGTAATTTGTGGTTCATTTGAACTCATTTGTGGACCACCCTGTAGAGCATACATAAGCACCGATACGGTTTCCGATGCGTTGTTAATTTCTAGGTAAATAATTTCAATTTCTGAACTGTTAGAACCTCGCCAAGAGTCAGTCGAGGAGTAATGTAGAACGGATGCAGACTCAATTATAAACCAGATTATCGAAAGAATACTCAATGGTGTCTTTCCTCTCTTACGAACAAACAGGGCGACATAGATCCACAAAATAATTAACTCTGACAGAGTGTAACTGCAAAAACGTGAAGCCTCGGCGGTTAATGATTAGTTCGATATTATATCACGAGTTTTCCTAGCATGAAATCTTAAATGATTGTATAATTTGTGACAGATATTAATTAGGAGTGAGTATTTAACAAGTATTTGACAGAACATATTTATTTATGAGTAGATCAAGAAAATGGGCCAATTCAGAGCTTTTATATCTAGATAAATTTCAATACTAGTTGAATAAATGCTGCCACTTTAGTGGCAAATGAATCGTTTTTAGGTAACGCCACCTGAAATTTTATTGTTGATTCTTATGTATTATGACCTCCTGATTACGAAAAAAAGTATTTGCGCCCAAAAATTCGTTGTGTATCAAAAGTTATATGCACTTTTTCACGCGCTTTCACGGATTTTGAACTTATCTGCTTATTATAACTTGTACCAGTAATCGAATGGGAATTTTAAAAATACTGGCTTATTTGAAATAAGATTCTTAAAAAATATAGACCTGTTCGATATGTATTTGTCAATCCGCCATCTTGGAAAAAAATAGAAAACACCAAAAATAGCCGACAAAATCAAAATTGAATATCTTTTCTATAAGAAGGAATAATTTCACCAACGTTTGCAAAAAGAAAACTCATTTATGGTCAAATATAATGCGGACACCGTATGTGAAATAAAATTGTCAGGGGCGAACGAAATAAAATTTTTAATTCATCGTCAATTATATCAAGGAGACATTGTACGTCACTTTTTTTTCGATTTTTTATGTATTTTTAGGCGTTAGAGTTCATTTTTTTTTAATTTTCAAAAAAGGGGCGTTTTTTTATTTTAAAAAGTGCGATTTTACAATTTTCAAAAATGTAAATTCTTTGACACTTCCTTTTTCCCCCAATTGTCATCGAAACAAAATGAAATATACTATATTAGTTTCATTACCGTCATACACTGTAAAAAATGATGTTTTACCATCGTTGCGTATAAAATTCCCATGTAATTTTACCCGCAAAGAGACAGGAAAATTTCCATTGACCATGGAGGATTACCCCAAAATATAAGGTAAATAAAAATTTTCCACTCTCTTTGCGGGTAAAATTACATTACTATTGGGGGTAAATTTACTATGGAAAAACTACATATTTACTACATATTTATTTTTTGGGGTAATCCTCCATGGTCAATGGAAATTTTCCTGTCTCTTTGCAGGTAAAATTACATGGGAATTTTACACGCAACGATGGTAAATTTACATCATTTTTTTACAGGGTATGTCATAATTTCACCGCATTCCTCATCGATAGCCGATTCATCAAAGGTAGAAGAAGCATTGGCACAATTGAAGACCTAAGTGGATAAAGGTGTTATGTCACACTTTTAAAGTTTTGAGTAAATTAAATAAAACGGTTTTGAGTTGGAACTTATTTATTTTGTCTTCGATTCAAATAAATAATACCTCATAAAATAGATAATATTGGGTTAAGTATGTTCTTTTGTTTACACTAATATTAAAGAACAATATCAAGCTGTTATGAAACTAGATTTTTCTGTCCAAAAATGTGTACATCTACTAAAGTTACTGGTTGTATGTATGACATGGCGCCTTTATAATTAATAAGTTTCTATAAAATATTACAAATTTAGAATTCACCGTTTATTAGGTGTTAAATCTATATCAGAGGTGTTCAAAAATTGCATAAAGTAATTTTTTTTTAAAATGCGACATAACACCTTTATTCACTTAGGTCTTCAATTATTTCCTTTACAATAGACACATAGAATAGAACATTATATATTCAGTTTTTTACAGCTACACTGATTATTTTTACAGCCTTTCTTATATTTACAAGAAATATCACTTAGTAAGTTTTTAGGAAAAGCATTACTTTCACTCATAACATGAGGCATTAAGCCATTCCCAGTTTTAAGCCAACCGAATTGTAACAGATCTTTCTCAGAAATTAACTATTTTTGGACTTGAAAATAGACTCTTAAACAGTGTTTTTCTATTATCTCTTCAGTAGGTGGAATTGCAGACAATTCTATTTTCATCAAAATGTTTGTCAATTATTTTATTAATCTTAGGTTTGTAAAAATAGATTTTTTTATAATGATTCCATGCTAGTTGAGTCATTAAAACCAAAAGGTAATTAAATAAAATAAATCATAATTAGCTAGAATTTTTGTTTGACTAACCGAGAATTTCGTAATGTCACTTGTGATTGAAATATCTACGCAAACATATTTTTCTAAACAACGGATGCGCTCGTTATTCTTAGTGCTATTCTGTTCATCGGCATACCCATCAAAAATAATACTACTCTAGTCTTGACTGTTTGGTTCATAAATTACACAGGCCCACAAAAAAAAAGTTGTCTGCGCCGAGATACTGACCATACCTATCCCTTGTATTTTGACCCACCGAACACGAATCTGACCTTAGTTTTTTCCCAGGACGTCAGGTTTTTTTTTTTAACAAAAAAGTCTGTTGGATCGTAATGTTTATATATTTATTTGCGTTCAATGAAAAACTTGACGTGCCGGGGAAAAACTAAGGACAGATTCGTGTTTAGCAGCTCAAAGTACAAGGGATAGATGTGATCACTAACCCCGCGCAGGCCACTTTTTTGTGGTACTGTGTCACACTGAGTGTGGCACAGTGGCCACCAAACAAAGGTGGTATGCGCGGGGGTACTGACCTTGTATTTTGAGCCGCTGAACATGAATTTGACCTTAGTTTTCCGCTAACACGTCCAGTTTTTTTTTTAACAGCAAAAAAGTCTGTTGAATCGTAACATTTATATATTTATTTGCTGTTAAAACAAAGCCTGACGTCCTGGGAAAAAACTAAGGGTAGATTCGGTAGAAACTAAGGGTAGATTGTAATAATAAGGAAAAGAGCGAACCGCCGCCTGCCACACCGATCGCGCGCGCGAAATTACACTGACGGGCGTTGTCCCACAAAATGGTTGACTGACCATTTCATTTATGATTAATATATCATTTAATACCTTTACAAAGATTTTGAAGTTTAGTAAATGAATTGTACCTTATTTATTTTTGTACATACATTGGGGCTGACTAACCAGCTTCGTCCCCACATTCAGCTGACTGACTGACATAACTGTTATTTATATTAAATATCTAATTTGCATAACGATTTTCAGCCTTAGTAAATTCACTTTATTACCTCCGTAATTATGACACCTTTGATGGCGTACCTGAGACACCTGTTCTCGATTTCGCTTGACTGACCGCAGTATGTTAGCGTACACAACTACTGTAATCAACTGGTAAAAAACCAGACTTAGTAAATTCAGATAATTGTTTCGGGTCTGGCTCTTAGACTAATACCATTAAGGCTGATTTTCACTTATGTAATGGTTTATTCCGTGTACATACACGAAACGGCGATCTGCTGGCGCACCCGCGGTGGGGGAAGCTACGAGAACGCCACCCTCGCGTAAAAAAAATATTGAAATAAAAACATACCATCAAGTTGACATTTTGTGTGTTGTTGAATAATGTTAAAAAGTGATAAAAAAATCATCATAGTCAGCTGTAGTATTCGCCATGACACACTTTTTACCAAACTTTCTAACGTGAAATAGGTGAATTGATAAAAAAGTAGATTATTATTTGGTCGCTAAAGTTATTATTTGAAATATCTATAGAAAAACCGATTTAAAGTGTTCTATTACAAAAAGCCTTAGTTAAAACCTTCGTCTTCCCACGTCAAAAAAATTACGTAGATTCCCACGTGGGGTATATTTGTACCCCATGATGAAAATGATACTTCTGATAATTAAACATGTTTTTAATTATATTTAAAAGTAATAATAGATAAAATAACAAAGTATAGCCACCAAAAAATTTTTTTTTCAATTAAAAAATATTAAAAAAAATTAACTTAATCTTCTTTGCATCGATAACACTTTACTTCCTTTACATGGTGTTCTGCACATACGAAGTTTTGACACTCCATGCAAATTTGCCGTCTTTATTTCGTATACATAGATAAGAACGTCCACTTGCAAGTCCTTCTCTTGGTGTTTCAACTGGGGCCGATACCAAGGAATTTTTTAATAGCGTGGGGTACAAATGCACCCCACGCTATTCAAAAATTCTGCCGCAGATTCCCACGTGGGGTACAAATGTACCCCACGATATTCAAAAATTATTATTTCAAAAAATAATTTGCAAAGCCCTTATTGTGTCTTATTGACACAAAATAAAATTAGTCACAAAAAATATGCACCTTTTGGGAAAATATGCAAGAAAATGTGTTTCTGGAGTACATTTGTACCCCACCCGGGAAGATGAAGGTTTTAATACCGTTTATCTAAGGTTGCTGAAAAAGATATGTCAGTTACAACCCATCTATTAAATATCACTTCTGTGGGTCTTTGTTGGAAAGGTCTAACGTAAATACTCCTCCCAGGAACGCAAAAATCAAAGAAGAATCAGAAAAATCAAATATGGGCGTGATATGTAAACACAATCTTCATTGTATACCTACATGACACATCACAAAACGTTTTTAGTCTTAGTTTAGCTAACGAAAAATCCATGAAAGGAATAATGAATTATTAATAGTAGTTCATGAATTACAATTTCTATTGTTGCATTACTTATTCATTTTTATTAATCATACGGATTTACGTCAGACGTGGGCAGTTAGCACTACGGTCTTATACACGGCATTGTTCTAAAAATTCGACACTTTCCTATGAGCATACTGTGCACGTGCTATACCATGGTGTCTACCAAATCCGGACGTGGAAATTCCCGACTTTTTCACGGTTTTTTCCGGATTTTCCCGTTTTTTTTCCAAGCTTCAATATATCAGACTAGTACAAACAATAAAGAAAAAGTAATGAACGAGAAGCAGATTTTTCTAATTATCTCTGTCACAGCTCCAAAAGTACAAGAGAAAGCATTAATTTAAAAAATAAAAGTTTCATATCGTATGCTTTATTGTCTATACAATTAAATAGATTTTAAATAGTAAATAAAAATACTTATTTAACAAATTGACCTCAGATCGGTGAAAACAAAAGTATCGAGTACTCAATATAAACGTAACTTATTATAAAAAATTAGTACATAAGCATACTTAAGGTGTAAACCTTTATATCATCAAGACAAAAATTTAAAATAATGAAAATATTAAATGGATAATATTGGATATCTGACCGTAGTTTTCAATTAGGATCAACTTCTTCTTAATAACGATTGTCGATATTGTAATAAAGGTACTTTACTCTTGAGCAAAATTTACATTTTTCGGCAAACCTCGTATACGACTGGAAAAAATTGATATCTGATTATTTCATTTTAGGCCATGCAAAACTTTTTATCAAGAATAACTTTTTTTCATAAAACCAATAATAAAAAAGTTTCCCATATGGTGCCGACTTAGTTGTACACACTGTATATTCTCATATTACTGGGTAATGTAAACAAACATGGGAAAATAGTGCACAGTATAAGCTACCCCATATCTTGCGAATGCAAATATACCTATACTTATTAGCCGACGTTTGCAATTCCCGATTACTTTTTGAAATTTCCGTCTTTTTTCTGGTTGGACTAAATCCCCGTCATTTTCCCGGTTTTCCTGGTTGGTAGACATCCTGTATACACTGATTTACTAAAGATTTTGTCAGGAGAAATAAAACGGAGGATGGATTTCTCAATGAAGCGCCAAAGATAAGGCATTTTTGACGTAGTTACTTTGCGTATAATTCTCCGATTAAAGAACTTATATCTAGATACAAAATTGTACTGATTTGTATGTTGCTGAGATAGGTACAAGGCACTTCTTCCCATAAGTTCTTGATTGGTTAGTCGAACTATTCGCGGCCGATTCGGGCACGATCGGTTCCGTTAGATTATTATAATCTCAGTTTGACACTTTTGACAGTATTCGCCATTACTGTTAATAAGTGTTTTTCCTGTTTTTCGATCAAAATGTGGTGAAGAAGTCTTTTTATTTTGAGTTGTGATTTACTTAATACCTAAATAATATTCTCTATTCATATTTACACAGTTTAGTGACAATATATTTAGTGCAAAATGGTGGAAGTGGTGTGCCGTTTGCAGAAAGCTGTTTAGAAAAGAAGAAAATCGATCGTTCCATAGTCGTAACATGATGAAGTTCAGTTTACAGTTATAAAGTGAATAGCAATTAAATTTTAATATCCTTTCAATATATATTTATCTTACTGTAATATCGTATGCCTACATCACGTTGTGTAAAGAGCCGGTAATGCAGGAATTGCAATAATTCATTTTAATGAAAATATTTACCATTCTACACATTTTCTACCACACAACGCCACTGTTGCCTATGGGATGTGATGTTCATCTATTCTTTTTAATGGACATATAATGTGACTATGTTAGGAGCAAACAAGGTATATAGTGAAAAGATGTTATGTATCTAGAAATAACTTCTCACACTTGTTACATACAGGGTATTTAAAAAAATATATGTCATCCAACAGTAGTCCAGGTAAAACAGGGCCGCAGGGATCCATACTTAGGCCCTTCCATTTTTGAACTGAATCGCATTCAAAAAATATCTCTAAAGTTGTGAAATAAATTTCACCATCGGTCGTCCAGTTAATTGAACCTATCACCTAATAGTCTATCTGACAGGTTATTCGTGCAGATATCTGTTTTTTTTTTTTAATAAAATTCGATTAAAATGAAAGATTAATGATAAAATAATAGATTACAGCCGGATAGCTCAGCAAAATCTACCCGCAATTACCTTTATTATATACAGGGTGTCCGCTGCATACGTACAAATATTTTGCAAAATGACTTGTTGGCCTAAAAGAAGTAAAAAATCCTTATATATTTTTTTTAACTCAAACCTATTTTTTTTATTAAATATTAATTAGAAATAGGCAATGATTTCAGTTTAGAGTTTAGACAGTACAACTATAAACAGAAGACGGAAGAGACAAAGTTATTGCGCTCACTTGTCGTATCAATAACAGGGGTTTTACAGCGTTGTAAGACTGTAATTTAAAAATAGTAAAACAGTTTTCAAATGAAAACACTAACTGACATTTAATATTAATTTACTCATTGCCAACAGCAATTCTTCACAAGCCATAATTATTCCATAGGATTTATTTAAAAAAGTAGGACGTCTAGGTCGGTTTTTTGAAGTTCCTTGTGTCTTTATTGAAAAAACAGAACCGACCTCAGTAATTTGCTGTATGTATTTTAACGATGAGATTAAAAAACTACCATTATTTTTTATTTATTATCGAAAACTTCTTTAACCACTGTAGTAATTAAATTAATAGCGGTTAATTTAATTTCAATAAACACTTAATTCATCACCTCGTTCATTACACCGTTTTATTATTTTTACTTTAAAACTAGATAAATTTAACACATTGACAAGACTGTATGATTGGAAGCGGCGGTCTTCTACAGCTAAACAACGAAGTATGAACATTTTCTTTGGACCGCAGATGCCGACAGCGGACGATTCCTTTTATGAAACAGACACCGGCGTTTTTTAAAGTTTTTTATGTAATCACGTTTTGTTGAGAAAATCGATTATTGAATGTTCGAATATCGAAGACCTTTTATCCGTTCTTTAAATATCGAGTAAAACTAAGAAACTAGAAAATACAATATGAAGTATTTCATTTGCACTTTCGTACCTTACTTATATTCCGTGTCATGTGTCTTTTTGGCAAAATGTGTTGTACTTCTTATGTTATATTATTTTTCTGATGTAGTTACTGACCTAAAATAAGGACTTCGTTATAAAAAAAGCAGTAATATTAATTTGAATTTTTAATCATATTGGTATTAAACTAGAATTTTCATGTGTTGCGGTTGACCCCAAAACTCATAACGACCTGATTAAAAATACTTATTTTATAGTGCGGATGTGAATACTAATTTCCAGAAAGCGTTGGGTGGATGCCTATCAACAGTAAATGTCAATATAAACTCTTATCTATTAATTATTGACCATATTATATAACTAAACATCGATGGTATTTGATTTTATGCATCCAGCGACTCTTCCACTAATCAATGAATCATTATACACCTACTTATGTACATTTACTGCATTTAATAGATTTACGTTGATATAAGCAAATTCTACAAATTTACGTTATATAAAATATATCGTACGTAGGTACATTTTTCGAAAATTATTCGCGTTGTAATTTTACATGAAAATAGTTAAACAAATATTTTCTTGTGAGTTTATTTTTAATTTTAGTATGTAAATTTTTGCAGTAAATATTAAAACCATAGCATTCTTGAATAGAGAATGAAAAGACCTTTCAAATGAGGTATCATAAGCCCCTACTTCTCATTTAAACAAGGGGTTGCAACCGCCACTCGAAGGGGGTTGAATTTAGGGATGAAATTTGTAAGTTGCAGGATGTCATTTCAGAATCCAAAATCGACGTGTCTCGGGATTTCTTATAAATATGCACAATAATTGAGACACTGAATTTATTCCATTTGGCTGTTCCACACTATATATATAAAGATACGACGCGATGCTCGGCGATCTGCGGGTAGCAGCTTGAAGACTGAACTAGTACAACTGAGCCACGATTCAAGATCTCTTCAGACACTCGATCGGTTGCTCTAGCTGCAGATAAAGAACATTGCGCGCCTCAGATACTACAACACCCACAGTCATGAAAATCTTAGTTTTATTTGCAGAATACAACCCATAACTAATCGACGTTTAACGTTTGACATTAATTATTATTCCAAGCTGATTTTTGCTTGCCGGACAGATAACTCCAACAATGCATATTAGACCGAGAGCATTTTCTAATAACGGGCATTCTAAAAGCAGCACATACAACAATTGGTATCTGGAATTTTGCAGTTTTTACAAAAAATACCCGCAGCTTGGCAAAAATAATAGATACGGAAAAAATACAAGATAGGTTTGTAGAATATAAAGGAATACATCGAAAATTGTATACACCTAAAAATGTGTACTACTCAAGAGGCAGTAAGAGAGGCAAAAGTCAAGAACCATAAACAGAGGCAGGATAGCCAGTTCCCTATGCTGCAACGCTCGCTATTTGTCGGCAAAGCTGTGACGTCACGGCGAGACCTAAATCTGTTGTTTACGTTTCTGACGGCGCGGTATTGTCTCTCTGTGATTAGTGGTGTGATTATTAAGTTTTGTCTAATAATTTACTGGTTTTTCTTTGCTAATCCCATATGTACATCTTCGTGTGTTTTATACGTTTCTTTAAATTATAAAAACATTCTTGATTAGTGAAAATGTGTGCAGAAACAGGGCTATACTATATTGCTTGGCCTATGTTGGACCTTTATAGGATTTAACAGACAATGGGGAACTTGCCCATTTTTTTTTATTTCATTAAAGTGTGTATTTATGTATAAAAACACGCCACACCAAATATCAGCTCTTAAATCGCAGTACTTACTTTGCAATAAATAATTAAAGTTGAAATCCTCGCCACTCCTCACGAAAAGCACTGTGACGTCACCGGGTGAAAACTCTTCTCGCGTGGTGTCCAACAGATGGCGTACTTTAGCCATTCTCCCTAATTAATAGACTGGGCGGCGGTTAGCTTTAAGACGTCCGCATATTCGGTCATAAGTCTTTTGTTTTTTATGTTAGAGAAAAATTAAAGTGTCGGAAAGCTCAATTAATTCTCTTTACATAAGGTGTCTACAAGTTTTTCGAAAAAAACAATAATTATCGAGATATTCGAGGAAATGTAGGAAATTACACGTTTTCCTATAGAGTGTATGTAAATCTTAAAAAAACAATTTTTCTCAGAAACCTTTGTTTCGAAGGACCGAGATTAACGGAGCGTCAAAATAGTACATGATATTAAGTGAACATCGTAAATGAGATCAATTTCAGTTAATTACCTATTAATTACGGTGACAGAATGGAGAGATTTTACCGAAAAAAAAAAAAAGTCCCAAATCCCGCCCCCTCTAATTCCTTAATTTTTGTTGGAATTCAAAAAATAAGAAAAACAGTTTTAGCAAATTTAATTATATTTAAATTAGCTAGAGTAGTGTTTTGGCGTAGGAGCAAAGATTAAAAAGTTGCCGACTATAGAAGCTCAAAATTTGCGAATTTTTGCCGTACGTGGCCGACATTTCTACAGTTATCTCCGAAACTAAAAAAAAAATCAAGAGTCCGGTGATGGCAGAAGATTCGTAGTGGAAAATACTCGTTTGACCTTATTTTTTATTTCCCATCTTTTTGGAGATATCTGCGAAAAATAACAAAAAACAGCTTACATTTCGGAGCCGAAAAAATTGCAAAAACATGCAATCTTGACACGTTCATATTTTTCGAAAAACACAATTGGTTACGGCCGTGCGAAGTCGCGACGTAAAGAGGAAGTCTTCCAGATAAACCTGATCGTAAATTGCACGGCGAAATTCGAAAATTCGGCTCGGCACGAACGAATCAAAAGTAGCATTTTGTGACATTTCAGAATATTGAAGATGTTTTTCCAATTAGTTGTTTCTGACAAATGAGCATGCGAAAGCAGAATCGGTGTTGCTTGACGCCGTCATCCGACTTTCACCCTCTGACGTCACTAGGGATTGCAATTTACCGGAAGTTTTAATAACCGGTAAATCGGTAAATAAAAATGTAAATAACCGGTTAACCGGTATTTACCGGTAATTTTTAAAATGAATGATTAGGGTGGCGAAAATGGAAATTGTCTTTTTCCATGTACAAAATTATCTAAATTTAACAAAAAACATTTTTATATATGTATATTTAATATAATGAACAAACTTAAAAGGTTTTTTATCAAAAGGAAAAAATGTAAATGAAATAAATTTAAATAAATAATTATTCGGTAAATAACAAAAATATCAACTTAAATAACAAAAATTATAAACATAAACTCAAATAGGGCATTTACTGAATACCTAATCTAAAAATACAATATTTTTTAAAAATAGCCCGTTAAAATGGTTAGTTTTTCAAAGCGATATCGATATTAGTCGTCTGATATTTGTGCATAGAATACCACCAGCTGAAGATGCCCCTCCTCAATCGATATTGGTGGGTCGATAAGTTAATAAGAATTGGTAATAACATACTTCTAAATGTATTCCACGGATATTTGCGGCAGTGAAATATTCAATTTCCTGTCGCAAGATATTGTCAATGTCTCTCTTGTATTTCTTAGAGCTTGGTGTTTTGGATTTTACTTTTTATAATATTATGTATTTATTGTTAAAAGTGCTCAGTGTTGGGGCAGTCACTCTGTATTTAGTGAATACTAGCCACTGACATAAATAGAAACGTTGAATACGTGACATATAAGTTCAGAATTTACCGAAATAACCGGTAATTATTATCATATGTTTTTTGTCCTGATAACCGGTTAACCGGTATTGCAATCCCTAGACGTCACGTTTCAGGAGTGGGTAAAATCCGGCAGATTTTAATCGCTTATATTTCTGGAGGAATTTTTTTTGTTTTAATTACTTCCACGTCCAGTGGAAGTATAGTAACGACAAAAAAATTTTAAAAAATTTTTATTGTCCAAATAGGCTTAAAATGTCATGAAACGTCGAGATTTTAAGTTTGAGCGAAAAAAAATTTTCTGTCTGTCTGTCGGTCTGTCTGTAACTTTTTTTTGTGCGCACGTTTACTCTGGAACCGTTTAAGATATTGACTTGAAATTTGGTACACATATGTACTTTAACGAGATCTAGAACTAGATTCTATTTTCATCTTATTCCGTCGAAGGGTTGGGGGGTAAATTGGGGTAAATTTGGGGTAAATGGGTAAATCAAGCAGGTAAGAGTCCATGAAATTGGTATTTAGTATATACAAGAGAAGCTAAGGTCTCAAAAAAATTTTTGGCATTAGCCACCCCCATCTCCTTATTAAAGGGGATGAAAAAAAATTGTGATTTAGTGTATGTACAGGAACCAGAAACATCAAAATATTTTTTACTTCATCCACCCCCCCACTACCACCCTCCCTATCACCACCCCCACCCCACTGCCGATGTGGGGTATCGTTTTATGGGTTTTTGGGGTAGAGGATTTCAAATATTATATTATTAAAGGTCCATAAACAATTATTTTCACATACAAAGTTTTTTCGTTGTGAGTGACTTGGATAGAGAATCTGGATGTGGAAGTAGTGATTCCTTGGGCAGCGGTTTTTTTTGTTGTATATGGGGTTTTTAATGATGTTAGTTTACGATTTTGAGTATTTTAATTCAATTTTATTTTTTGGGCAACTTCCCTATTATTATTACACAGCGCCACAAAAAAAAATAAAAGTTCTGTACCAGAGACGTGAATACATAGATTTTGTGTATTTTAGCGTAGCCTCTTAGTTTGTAATTCCAAATATACAAATGTAGGTTGACAGACAATATACCTAAAAAATATAATATAATCTTATTTTTAAGGGGCTTGAAACCACCTCTGCAGGCCTAGGTATTTCTTACCCCTTTGAGGACCGGTTTATCAGTGCGCAGTTAAGCACTACAGCTAAATTAACTAGAATGTGAAGTTGCAATATTGAAATGTTTAATAGAAGCACATTCTAAACTTCTAGTTAATTTAGCTGTAGGATAAAGTGCTTAACCGCGCACTGATAAACGGGCCCTAAGTCACATATTTTTCTATTCAATGGTTTGGTCTAAATTTTGTTACCGCGGGTTTTTGCGGTTGCTGATTATGAATCTGAAGTCCGAATCCGAAAATTCCTGAATAAAAGATGGCGTATCCAATATGGCGGAAGTAAAAATTGGAAAGCATTCAAAATTTGAAGATTATGGCTGAAACTTGTTACTCGGAAGTTTTTGGAGTTGCTGATCACAATTCTCTGTAGACGCCTATTTGGTAAAAATTATAAAAAAAAAATTGTCTGTCAAACTTACAGATGTCAAACTGGCAGATGTCAAACTGACAGATGTCACACTGACAGATGCCAAACCTAACAGATGTCAAACCTGACAGATGTCAAACTGACAGGTGTCAAAAGGGATAAACGTTAAACCGACTATGAACGAGACAAAATGAATTACCAGGTAAAAATACGTTTTTTTTTATCATATGTGTACCTACTCTTCCTAGATGTTTTGTTAATTTTTATAATACCCATTTTTCATAATTCAATATTCTGTTTAGATAATTTTTGTCAGATTTTTCTGTGAATTGAATCAGAATTCAGAATCCACTGCAGATAAGATAATTTTTTATCAATTTTTTTTGTAAATCAAGGATCAATATCCGCCGTATACAAAAATAAAAATGTGTGTTTTTAATTTTGACATAATGTTGTCAATTTTTGACAGAAACTTCCACGCTTTGCCTGCTTGCATTTTAATTCGCATGAATTTCAGGAATTTAAAAGATAATCAGGTTAAAGCAATGAAGAGTATGTATATTTTCTTTTCGAAATGATTTTTATACGCCATTTTTTAATTACATTTAGCAAATGCAAGTAGTTATAACTTCCTCCCAAGCTAAAATTGCATAGTTTATGTGACGTTAAATTATTAAAAAATATATTGTTCTACGGTCGCGAAAATCTAGGAAGTTGGCTAGATATTTCAATTTCGAGATAATGTCCCTTATCTCTTCAACAACGAAATTTATTTGTTTATCCCATCTTAAATGACAATCTAGATATTTGACATCACTTCCTTACAGACTTATTGCGACATCATTTATTTGTACTAAGGTAAACCGACTTTGTACGAATCGAATGTCCGTTTTGTCCGAGGTTAGTGTTAAGATGTTATTGTCAAATTATGTTGTTATCTCAGAAAAGTATTTTTGTATATCCATTCGTGAAGAATCCGACGATTTACCTTTATATAAAGCAACCATGTCATCAGCAAAGTTTGTTATCTTCCCAAAGATGTTTAAATTGAATACATCGTTGATGTACACTAAAAATAACAAAGGTCCCAGTACGGTTCCCTGTGGGACACCACACCTGACTATTTTGGGATTACTATGTATATCATGTATTGAAACATAAGTTCTATTTTCTAGATAATGTTTTAGAAGCTGAATATACCAACAGCATGAAGTTTTCGGAGGAGCTTACGGTGGCAAACGCCTTGTTACATTTTTGCTTACGCTTATTATTAATAATAGTACTATGTCTATTTTTGTTTCAAGCAGTCCTGGGTAAAAGAGCTACTTTAATAAAAAACGTTCCTAGTCTATATCTGAACGTAGTAATGCTATATTGTGGTGTGGTTGTAGGCAAGACATGGCAGTCAAGCATTATGAATACATTTTACGAGTACACACATGTTTTACCGTGAGTTGTTCAGCCGCCGGCAGAGCTACCTCTGATTCAGGCTGACCGACCGAAGTCCCAACTGCTAGTTTGATTCGAACACCGTAGATATGACACGCAAGTCCTCACTGCATTCCATTACAACAGCCACTTAGTCCTTTCAACTTACATCAGTATCGGATATCTCGCTCCTTCCCGTTGGGCGCGCGCTTATCGCGCATCGCCCGGCTCGCTCCCAACCAAATTACAATCTTTAATTCTTTTCTTATTCTTATTTAAAGTAGGCATCTTAGATTTTTCGTTTTTTAGATTACGCCCAAGCGCGTTCCTCCAAATGTTTTGAAAGATCAACAATCGACAAGATCATGTCGTTCTCTATTATTTGGAAGATGCAAGAGAATTGTCAGTTGTAGTAAGTAATAACAAACAAATGATTGTAACGATTCAGAGTTATTTAAGTAGAAAAAATCAATGTAAAATGGCATACAAGACATATTGAAGCATAAGATTAAAAACAGAAAACAAAGTGCCCGTTTTTTGGTTCCAGTACATTTCAAATAGAAAAAAGAAACCAAATCGTGTTTTTTGTTAGTCCTAACTATTATGTATAGGCTCAATTTTTTTTTACCGTGATAGATGCATTATCTAAAAGATTTGCCACTTAATGTATTTTGAACATTTTTTAAAAAATGAATTTTTTTGGCTTTAAGGTTAAATAACTTAGCAGGGAAGTATCTTAGCTGAAAGTTACTAGAGGCAAAAAATTATGGCAATAAATTACGGAAAACGTTGCTTTTTTAAATTTTTTGATAAAGATAATAGCTTGCTTAGGAGATAAAAGTGTTTGAAGTTAACTCTTAAGTTTTTTTTTTTTAATTTGACGTATTTAAGATGAATATAGAAAAACTGACAACCTCTGTACTGTTTTGACCTACCTGACCTTAAAGAGGATTAAGGATTCAAAATGCATTTTTTGGATGATTTTTAGCGTTAAGGAGATATGACCGAAATAAGGAGTACGCCTCGCTTAACAAATTACAATATTGCTCGTTTGGCGATAAAATGTCACAATATTTTCAATCATAAAGGAATAATCATAATTACTTCCACGTCCAGTGGAAGTATAGTGACAAAAAAAATTTTATTGTCCAAATAGGCTTAAAATGTCATGAAACGTCGAGATTTTAAGTTTGAGCGAAAAAACATTTTCTGTCTGTCGGTCTGTCTGTAACTTTTTTTTATGCGCACGTTTACTCTGGAACCGTTTAAGATATTGACTTAAAATTTGGTACACATATGTACTTTAACGAGATCTAGAACTAGATTATATTTTCATCTTGTTCCGTCGAAGGGTTGGGGGGTAAATTGGGGTAAATGGGTAAATCAAGCAGGTAAGAGTCCATGAAATTGGTATTTAGTATATACAAGAGAAGCTAAGGTCTCAAAAAAATTTTTGGCATTAGCCACCCCCATTACCACCCCCACCTCCTTATTAAAGGGGATGAAAAAAAAATGTGATTTAGTTTATGTACAGGAACCAGAAACCTCAAAATATTTTTTTACTTCATCCACCCCCCACTACCACCCCCCAAGCACCACCCCCACCCCACTACCGATGTGGGGTATCGTTTTATGGGTTTTTGGGATAGAGGATTTCAAATATTATATTATTAAAGTTCCATAAACAATTATTTTCACAAACAAAGTTTTTTCGTTGTGAGTGACTTGGATAGAGAAACTGGATGTGGAAGTAGTGATTCCTTGGGCAGCGGTTTTTTATATTTTTTTGATATTCACGCACGTTTCTTAAGTCGTTGGACATCGCATGCATGTATGTATTTGTGTAAATATGTATAAAGATGGAAATACTCAAACATTGATGAAGAATAATTATAATAAATTTAGGGTAAATCTCTACATAGTTAATAAAATTGGAAAATATTAATTATTGTTTTATTAATTTGCTACACTTTAACACAAAAACCAGATCCAAATTCGTAATCATCAACCCCAAAATCAAAAATATTAGTTTCATTAATAAATTCCCAGTACTTCCTTTATACTTATACAAATTAACAATCTCAAAATAAACAAAAAATAATTCATCCATTTTACTCCTTTTATATCGGGCATATTGAAGGTGCAACATAAAATTTTTAATTTCTGACTTCACATTCATGATCAGCGACACCAAAAACATAAATAATATGAGGTTCAATAATTTATTCTCAGTACTTCGTTAATTATTGATTCTTTAACTTTAGTGGTGTTTTTCACCCTCTTACGGTAAAAGCACATCTATTCCTCTTTAATATTTGAAGTTGATACCCTAAAGTTTCAGAATCAACAAAAAAAAATAAATTCCAAGCCGTTGTAGAATTAGTCCGAAGTTTGAGCACTTTATGACACCAAGTGACTGTACTATTCTAGGTAACATTAGTGCAAAACTATAGTCGAGTAAACTCTAAGCTGGCGCGTCCAAAGGTCGATTCATCATATAAACTAAGAGAATAAGACATACGCAACTAGTTCATCTTTATGTATAGTAGGGCCCACACTTAATACAGCGATATAAAAAAGCTCGCAGAAAACGTAAAGGGTACCGACCATGTATCAATTTCAGTCTATTTACATAAAAGGCCATACAAGTGTTCGGCTTCTTTTATTATGATCACAAAAAAATTGTCACATATTTCCCAACAACAATGTAGGGCACTCCCACTGAATATAATTGGTTGAAATTTTCTCTACCGGAATTATGATGGGTTGGAATAAACTATGTGGTCAACGTGGACTAGCGTGGACCGGCGGGCGGTACATTAATTAAAGGCAGTCGTACCCTTTACGTTTTTTTGCGAGCTTTTTTATATCGCTGTATTACTGATGGGCCAAACTATAACTGAGATAGCTTTATGCGCATCGCATATTAAATCGTACGTCGTGTTACCGACTCATGCATACGCCACCTTAGAGTTTACCAGACTATATTTATATTTTGTGGTCGCGTGCATCAACATTTATGAAAGTGTACATAATCACAATCCCAAATTTATTTAAATAAAATTAAGATTTACAAGTTTCTAGATCGTTTATACAATTCTCTTTTCGCGTAGTGGTATGGCACATGATTGTTTACGAAATTTATTAACACCGATGCAAAAATTTAGTAAATTAGGGACTAATATTAAGACTAAATTAAGAACTGATTCAAATTCAAAGACACATTTAAAATGACAAAATTTACTAATACACGATTCAAATGTATGTTTTGTTGTTTTAAGAGAGAATATCTCAAAAACGAAGAAGCAGAAAAAATTTAAAGAATTATGTGTTCATTATTTGTTTATTGTAAGCAGTGTTGATAAAAATTATGATCTTTATAAAAAAATAAATAAAAAATCGAATGGCCGACATTTTTCTAGCACAGGTTAATAATTACAAAAGGTTAACATAGTGCAGTGGTGGAAATTTCAAAAAGATATTCCACAAATTAACAAAGTATTGGATTTGGTAATTCTCTTTCTGTGAGCCGTTGCTTCTTCTGCAGAAGTGGAAAGAATATTTTCTTTATATGGACTTGTCCATTTAGATATTAGGAATAGATTGGGCTATGAAAAAGCATCTAAATTAGTATTACTTAGTTGCTTCAAAATTTGAGGCCAATCAAACATTTATTTTCAATGCTGATACGATGATGACATTAATACGCTGTTTAAAACTAAGATATTTATCAAAGATAACTCAAAGATTCTTTACTGTATCAGGCCTTAGATAGACATCAGTCATTAACCATGTTTAATTAATTCTGAAGTTTTCGCAATCAACAGATTTTCAACTCATTGGCGTATAAAAAGCTCTACATTAAGATCGACTACCATATCATTTATAAAAACAACAAACATAAGCGGGCTCAGTACAGATCTCTGGGGAACTTATTACATTTATGTAAAATTGCATAGTGATATGTAGTAATTTTTTCATTAATTTCGTAATATAATTTAACAGATCTTCAACTTTATTCAAATTTCAGTGAATGGTTCACAATAGTGGCATAATTAACACATTCTTTTTTCTATTTTCTCCGCCGTTTTTGTGTTAATTCGCTGCTAAAGTGAGACCTCAATTATTTTCCAATTTGTTTTATTACTACACAAATAACGCGAATTCGTTAAAGCTATATACTGTTAATAACATAATTATCTCAGAATCACACCATGACTAGAACAGTTCCATTTAACAGTGTGCCGACAATAACATGAAGTAAAAAATAATCTTCGGACACAACAACACATTCCTTACCTAGTTTCTAGACGTTTTTCACAGTCAACTAATGCCCTAAAAACATTGAATTATCGAGACGCAAGTGAGCCTAATAATCCGCTTAGGTACCACTAAAGGAAATTTCAGTAGCAAGTTATAAAAAAGGCATTACGAATATATGTGGAGCCCTAATTTTAAGACGATTATTTATTACGTGCTGACATTGGCGTGCGAGAGACTTTTGTCACCGGTACTGAAATATTTTGGGATTCAAGTCCATTTCCATGGCTACTCAAATTTGTAGTGTATTGATAATTTTTTACTAAATGTATTAATCAATCAAAATTTTGCATTTCATGCCATGTGTCAAGATTCATTAAATCAGTATAAGATTACAACGATAACACACATGTGGTGATATCAGGCACACATATGTTCAAATGTCAGATTAAAATTCAACGAATGTCAAATTGAAAATCAATTTATAAAAATGTCTGAAAGGTTTGGTAAACGATTCAATTAATCAAATTATATTAGAAAATACACCCAAAAACACTATTAAAAGTAAAAAAAGATACGTGGAAAATGTTTTTAGAATTATGTTCGATCAGAAAATACGAATTGAACGGAGGCCCAAGGAATCACTACTTCCACATCCAGATTTTCTATCTAAGTCACTCACAACGAAAAAATTTTGTATGTGGAAATAATTGTTTATGGAACTTTAATGATATAATATTTGAAATCCTCTACCCCAAAAACCCATAAAACGATACCCCACATGGGCAGTGGGGTGGAGGTGGTGATAGGGGTGGGGGTGGGTGAAGTAAAAAAAGATTTTGACGTTTCTGGTTCTTGTACACATACTAAATCACTTTTTTTTTCATTCCCTTTAATAATGGGGTGGGGGTGGTAATGGGGATGGTAATGGGGGTAGCTAATGCCAAACATTTTTTTGAGACCTTAGCTTCTCTTGTATATACTAAATACCAATTTTGTGGACTCTTACTTGCTTGATTTATCTATTTACCCCAAATTTACCCCAATTTACCTCTCAACCCTTCGACGGAACAAGATTCTTTGTTCTTTCATGGGGATATAACAGATGGTGAAAGGTGATGTCAGGTAGTGGACCGTAACGTCCTTAGGGCTGGAATCTACCCTGTCAGGGGGTGTAAAATTGTTTCCTCTGTTGTTTCTTGTTACAGACGTTCACCCCCCCCCCCCCCCCCCCCCCGTTTTCGAGGATGCTGGTCAAGAAAAAAATGGTTTTACGTCAGTTTGACTCTTCCTTCATCCTTAAACGGACAAAACCACTCCTTTCATACGTTTCACGATATCAATGCTCGTCAGGGCTTTCTTGGAGGGGAATGGCTGGTTTGGGAGCAGTTCACTGATAAGCAACGGACAAAGAGTGAATTGTGACAATCCCAGGGGGTTGGTGGCACCCTCCCAGGGGGTGGAAAATTGATTTTGGCTCCCTCTCTCTGGTTTAACCGATTACCCCCCTGTTCTCGAGGATGCTCTGCTTTCTGATAAGTATATCTGATTGAAGATTGTCAAACATGAATTTCAAATCCTTGCGAGGATAGGTTCATCTTTAATGAGGATGTCCAATGGACAAATTATAACTTTGAAACCACTCCCACTCAATATATAAATTATAAAATAAAAAAAATCAATTTTCCACCCACCGGGCGGATGGGACTAACCCCCTGAGGTTATCACAATTCAGTCTTACCATTGTTTATTGCTTATCAATGAATTCCGCCTAAATGTCTAGCTATTCCCCTCCAAGAACGCCCTGACGAGCATTGATATCGTCAAATGTATGAAAGGGGTGGTTTTCGTCCGTTTAAGGGTGAAGGAAGGGTTAAACCGGCGTAAAACAATTTTTTTCTTTGATCAGCATTCTCGAAAACAGAGTCTTTAACAAAAAACAACAAAGGAAACAATTTTACACCCTCTGACAGGGTAGATTCCACCCCCTAGGGGCGATTGCGGTCCACTTCCTGACATCGCCTTACACCATCTGTTATATACCCATGAAAAAACAAAAAATCCCTGCAAAAATAGTCGATACCAAGCTGTGAAATGAACAGAGAAATAAGCAAAAAATGGGTGGTTTTTTGGCCGTTTGAGGGGGGTGCTCATGACTAAAAACTTTTTTCACCCAGTTATTTCAGTTCGACACAAATCCTCTACCCCAAAAACCCATAAAACGATGGTGATAGTGGGGGTGGATGAAGTAAAAAAATATTTTGAGGTTTCTGGTTCTTGTACACACACTAAATCACATTTTTTTTCGTCCCCTTTAATAATCTGGTGGGGGTGGTAATGGGGGTGGCTAATGCCAAATTTTTTTCGAGACCTTAGCTTCTCTTGTATATGCTAAATACCAATTTTATGGACTTTTACCTGCCTCATTTACCTATTTACCCCAAATTACCCTCCAACCCTTCGACGGATCAAGATCAAAATATAATCTAGTTCTAGATCTCGTTAATGTACATATGTGTACCAAATTTCAAGTCAATGTCTCAAACGGTTCCAGAGTAAACGTGCACAAAAAAAAGTTACAGACAGACAGAAAAATCTTTTTCGCTCAAATTTAAAATCTCGACGTTTTATGACATTCTAAGCCTATTTGAACAATAAAAATTTTTTGTCGTTACTATACTTCCACTGGATGTGGAAGTAAAATGAAAAGTTTAGTTTTTGTTCCCGTTGGCACTTTTAGAGTAAAATGTATGACCTTGCCAGCTATGTGGCTGACACTCTGTAGATTAGGAATCCACTTGTAAAAAAATCGTAATGAATATAAGGACACAAATCAAAATTTTCTAACTAACCACACCACGTGATAGAGCTAATCATGAAGCATATTTTATCAAAAAATCATTCAATTCTCTATAGAATTCCTATTTTTAAAATAAATAAATAAATGGTCTTTTACGTTGGCTTATATGGCAGTAAAAAACAAAAATCCTCATTTTCTCCGTTCAACTACAGCAGAAAATTAATTAATTTTCGAACTCTTTTTCTTTACCACGACGATATCTCCCAAACTTATATTTATCAAAAAAAATTATTCTTTATAAAATATTTGCTATATTTTTCAGATTACTAAGGTTCTTAAATAAGATTTTTTGAGGATCTAATAACCGCTGGTAAATCAATCAATCAATCAATCAGTCAACCAATCAATCAATCAATCAATCAATCAATCAATCAAGATCTTTGACAAAGAACTTCAAACGATGATTCCCCAGACTGCTCTGTCAGAACTCTTGATTTTATTGAAGACAGCTTTTGAATGTTCTTATGATTTTATTATTATTTTCATCTTTTTCCCATTCATTTATTTTGTTCCCTTTTTAATAAATGCAGTTGAATATTCTATTTTTTTTTTCATCGAGAAATTATCAAAAAATCTTGAAAATCTGACAAGAATTATTGATTTTTGACACAGCGACTCTTGTCTTATCTTGATTTCTTCTTCATTTCAAGATAAGACCAAGACAAGGTCAAGAAGCAGTCTCAGTGAAATGTCATCATTTTTAGAGTCATAATGTTCCTAAGATATCAACCTGTTTACGGGTCACTTTGCAAGCTTCTGAATTTGGATGAGTACAATCCACACTGGTCCCACTTTAATATGGATGTACCACTGTTTTTTAGTTGTTTAATTCATTGTCAGCTAAGTGCATGGGTGTTTATTTGCAGACACTGCAGGATAAGTTAACATACCCACTCTGTACGCCCCTGACCAAACCCACTGACTCCATGCCAATTAAGCGGGACTTTGACTGCCTGTTTGATGTGCTAATCGAGAGCCAGACGAGCAAAGTCGAAGTTCTGCAGTTGGGTCCATCTGGTACACAGATGGACCGAAGATGGCTGAAAGGGTTGGCGCCGGCGTAGCGGGGCCTAACTGCAGGCTATTCAGAGCCCTAGGCAAGACTCCAACCATCTTCCAAGCAGAAATCTATGCTATAGACCTATGTGTCCAGGAATACATAAATAAAGGCATTCGAAGGGCAAAGATCTATATACTCTCAGACAGCCAGGTAACGTTAAAAGCTCTCAGGTCCTACACCTTTGAGTCTATAATTGCCTGGGAGTGCAGAAAATTTCTGAAGCAACTAGCAAAAAACAACAAAAGGTTGTGGGTGCCAGGGCATGAGGGAATAGAAGGAAACGAATTAGCTAACGCCCTTGCAAAAAAGGTGCTGAAGCCCCATTATTTAGGCCCGAACCGAACCCGAGGAGGTCCTAAAATGGGAAAAAGAACAGAAGAGTTCTTCTGGAGGAATGCTCCGGCCCAGAGACAAGCGAAAAAGTTCATCACTTATTCGACAAAGAATGCCACAGGGCTGATAACAGGCGTTTTAACAGGCCATTGCTCCTTAAGATACCATCTTAAGAACATGGGCAAGGCAGACAACGATATGTGCAGATACTACCATTCTGCAATGGAAACTGCGGAACATATTCTTTGCGAATGCAAGATGTTAGTCCGCACTAGACTTAAGTACCTATAGAAAAGGTGGAACTAACGTCTGAAGACAGGGAAATTAGCCCCCAGGAAAATCACAAGCTTTGTAAAAAGCTTGGGAGTCCTGGGCAACAACTAATTGTAGAGTAATTCACAAAATATCTGTTCAGGTCGATGTGATTGATGTAGGGCTGAAAGAGCCGAGCGACCCCTTGAACAATCTACAATCTGTACGCCTCTGTGTACCGAGGAGACTGCATCCTTTATGCTGTACCTCCAGAGTGGACGCTATTTGGTAGTTATTAACGTTTTTTGTCTAGATTAAACCTTCTTAGAAAGATACGGTCAGTGGGTTCGATCGCAGTCGACATGACATTAAAAATGTTGAGTTGCCGTTGAAAAGGCACCACATTATAATAAAGCAGTCCGCCGTCGTACTGCAGTTTTTGCGTTGTTTGTTGTGCCGTTATACTTGTGAATGGGGCAGCAACAATAAATCATCGATTACTTGATTACTATGTTTGCTTTTAATCGCTTCCAGCAGCGGACTGAGCAGAGAAACGCAGCGATGTGCACAAGTTTGTGATACATAACGAAAATGGAAGCGGCAAGTATTTTGAAATTAATGAGATAATAGTTTAGTTTATTAATTCGTGGTACTAAACTGGTACGTAAAAAGCTTTATTTAATAATAATAACACAGCCCCACAAAAAAGAAAGTTCAAAGCAGCGAACCAGACCCATTGTATTCCTATGTATTTTCGGTCGTTGAATCCGAATCCGGGGTCAAAAAAAATCGTACACCCCCAAGATCATTAGCTAGAGCCAAAAAACACCCCTGAAATGGGGTAAAAAGAATAGCTACGAGAATAGTTGTTACATCTTAATCAATCGAATTATACAAATTAAGGTTAAACAGCAGCGTACACATACAATAGACATGAAACACACCCCCAGGCAGGGGCGAAAACTAGCCCCCATATATAAAAAAATCGATCCAAAACAGCAATGACTGCTGAAAAAGCTCAAAATGTCTAAGTTTTGTTAAAGTGATAAGAAACTGCATCAGATCCGACGTAATCTTCATAAACTGCCCCTATAGATTTGAGAACAACCACCCCCAAGTTTAAAGGACACAAGAAAAACAAGAAAAAACGTAAAATGTAACAGGATTTCTATTTTCATGATGATTGACTGAAATTGCGTAGTACTCTAAAATAGAACGAGAAACTTACGTACCATCAACATCCTACACTGTCAACCCTCACAGGGTGTGAAAACTACCCCCTATGTAAGGTTTGACTATAAAAAGTTACAGTGACTTCTATAAAAATTCGAAACACCTGCGTTGTGTGGAAGAGAGAAGAAACTAGACTATGTTCTACGCTGTGCTTGAAAACCACCCCCACGGGGTTGAGAGACCCCACCCCTATATAAAAAAAAGTATGGAAATGAAACGAATAAGCAACAGTATAGCTTTTTAGTTACATCTTGAATTACGGTAGCTTACATCCTTTCTGGGGGTGTTACTTAATAACATTTATAGGACATGAGTTTCAAACTGTGCAACACGATTTTTGCCAATCATAGCATCCATGAAAATGTAAATCCGGTTAGTTTCTCTCTGTTTTTCCAGCATCCCACAGATATAGGAAAACCACCCCGTGGGGGTGGTTTTCAAGCACATCGTCGAACATAGACTAGTTTCTTCTCTCTTCCACACAACGCAGGTGTTTCGAATTTTTATAGAAGTCACTGAAATTTTTTATAGTTAAATCTTACATGGGGGATAGTTTTCACACCCTCTGAGGGTTGACAGTGTAGGATGTTGATGGTAGGTAAGTTTCTGGTTCTATTTTAGAGTACTATGCAATTTCAGCCAATCATGAAAATAGAAATCCTGTTGGATTTTACGTTTTTTCTTGTTTTTCTCGTGTCCTTTGAACTTAAAGGTGGTTGTTCTCAACTCTATAGGGGCAGTTTATGAAGATTACGTCGGACCTGATGTAGTTTCTTAACACTTTAACAAAACTTAAGACATTTCGAGCTTTTTCAGCAGTCATTGCTGTTTTGGATCGATTTTTTTTATACATGGGGGCTAGTTTTCGCCCCTCCCTGGGGGTGTGTTTCATATCTATTGTACGTACGCTGCTGTTTAACCTTAATTTGTATAATTCGATTAATTAAGAAGTAACAACTATTCTCGTAGCTTAATCTTCTTTTTATCCCATTTCAGGGGTGTTTTTTGGCTCTAGCTAATGATTTTGGGGGGTGTAGATTTTTTTTGATCCCGGATTCGGATTCAGCGACCGAAAATACTTAGGGATACATGGGTCTGGTTCGCTGCTTTGAACTTTTTTTTTTTGTGGGGCTGTGTAATAGTAATAATTTATTCACATATTCCAGATACAATAATATTAGCTCGTCGAAAGAAAGACTGTTCTGGTGATTTAAATGAAGCCAAAGAATTATCGACCTACCACTTGTCTCAACACGCTGTACAAGGTCTTCATTAGTATAATATATTATACTAATCAATGAGCCTACACAAACTCAATAGGTCCTGTCTAGGACAATATACACAGTTTGTCCCATTTTGCTTGGGACCACCCCCATAAAAAGGCTATTTTAAATACGATTTAGATCATTTTTTTTTTAACCTACCTTAAAATAAACTTTTTATGGGGGTGGTTCCAAGCAAAATGGGGCACACTAGTGTCTATCCAGAAAAATCTTTTTTTTCCAGGAAATTCGGTACAAACCCATTTGAGCTTTGTAAAAAGCTTAGGTGTCCGAATCCAGTGGCGTCCTCAAATTTGAAACAAGAAATCGCTAATAAGATTTCTTCATTTTCCGTCCTGAAAAAAGACTGCAGTAGGCCGAGCTATTATGTTTTAGAAAATGTAATGTACCTCAAAAATGCGCTTTTCAGAGATTTACGTTTAAAAAAAACGATCTAAATCGGATTTAAAATAAACTTTACACTGTAGATATATGAGCAGATGGGTGTAAAAAAGGGGAGTAGGAGGTTGCAAAAACAACTTGCTTGCAGATCAGTGTATCTGTCAGGATGCCACCTGCTACAAGCGTAATCTTTCTATTGCTTGCATTGGCTATGCAAAGCATTTAGTATCAACCATATAGTATCCCATGCTCTCCTCACACGGTTGATGGAAAGCATAGAAATCCACCCTAATATTTGCAGATGTACTGGTAACAAGCATGACCCTAATCCAACCCGGCCCCGCGGTATTGCCACGCCCTTTATTTAAAAAGGATAGTAGCTTGAGCACGGCAGCTTTTTAAGTCGGGTGCGTGCATGGGTTCTAGTATTTCGATTTTGTTTATAACAGGTAGTTAAGCAGTTTATACAAGCCTTTTAAGTAGACCAGAGCAGGCGCCAGTCTATTTGATCTTATTAAACAAACAAATAATAATGAAACAGCAGCAGGCAGAATGAATAAATAATGAAAAGCAGGTTTACTATTCAAAAACCTTATATTACATAAATTAATGAAGTTAGTTAGTTTTAGTTAGTATGTATAACAGTAATGATTGATATGACTTAATCTAAAAAATGAAACAATAAAACAATATGCAAAAGCACTAAAAATATGAACAATATGAAATATGACTCGCGACTTCTCATAAATAAACAATAAAATAAATTTATCAACCACCAGTTTCCCTTTTTTGTTACTTTTGATCCAATGGCAATTATGTACACTAGTCGTTATGCAATACGCCCTTGCTCTCTATCTGACTGAGAACGGCTGTGACATAACCTCAAAGGTTCAGTATTATGGTTACATCAGCGTTTACAAACAATTTGGATATTAATCTACATAAAATACTACTCCAAGTAAAAGATGGGTAGCTACATTAAAAAGGAATCAACATAAAGTAGGCTACGCCAGTTAAAAGCTCACAAATAGTAAGTCCTTAAATATTATTGTTATTAATTATATATTATAACACCTATTTTATTTCTTTTTAGCAATAATTCAATGAATACCAGGGACTCAATAAACAGCTGTTCTTTTGAGTTTACATTAAGTCAAAAAGGTAATACTTCAAAATATGAATATTTGTAAAAATGTACCCACGGTTCTCTTGACATTAGCTGTCTCGTCTACTGGGTGTAATTCATTTTCGTAGAAGTTGCAGCTACTAATGCTGACCAGCGGACATGGAATTAAAAAGTCTAAAGCGTAGGTACTTACAATTGCCTTCCGTAGTAGATAACGAGCAAGCTAGAGTACCTCGATACTGTTCGGTACAGCTACGAATGGACAACTATTGGTCCTGGGGTTGATAAACAGGAAACTGTGTGCTACCAAATAATCTGCAGGCTATGTCTTCATAACATTTCTAAACTCCGACATGAAGTTCTGGCTCGACCATGTGATTACGTGAACTATCTCTCCGAGAGCCTCGAACGGTCAGGTGTGATACAATAGACAGGAACAGGTAAAATCTTATTTTGGGTTGCTAATGTTGCAAATGAACCATAGCAAATCAAAAAAAGGTGAAGTGAGGGTGAAGTTTAAAAAAGTTGTAGTTGTTATTGGGCCTCTTCACCAAAAACAAAGTCAATACCAGGAGAAATGTGCTACACCTTTTACTAAATGCCAGTATGGCTGATTTTTCTCCCACAAAAAAGAAAGGAATTTAATTTATTACTTCCACGTCCAGTGGAAGTATAGTAACGACAAAAAAAATTTTTTTAAATTTTTATTGTCCAAATAGGCTTAAAATGTCATGAAACGTCGAGATTTTAAGTTTGAGCGAAAACAAAATTTCTGTCTGTCTGTCGGTCTGTCTGTCTGTAACTTTTTTTTGTGCGCACGTTTACTCTGGAACCGTTTAAGATATTGACTTGAAATGTGGTACACATATGTACTTTAACGAGATCTAGAACTAGATTATATTTTCATCTTGTTCCGTCGAAGGGTTGGGGGGTAAATTGGGGTAAATTTGGGGTAAATGGGTAAATTAAGCAGGTAATAGTCCATGAAATTGGTATTTAGTATATATATATTATTATGACTACTTTCGTATTTTCCTCATACAGTCACAAGAAGCAGAACGATCTACTCTGCGGTCAAAATATTCCATGATAAAAGCTGTTTTGTCTGTCAAAGAAAATATAATAAACAAATTCAGTAGGCTACGAGCCCACAAAGTCAAAAGTTTTGATGCGCCAAGAAATTAATAGATTTTTGATAAATGCAGACGATGAGAAATATTTATTAATCAAAGTAAGTTTAAAATCATACTTTAAGACATGCATTTAGCAGGTTGCTCTTGTCATTGGCGTGTGTGGTGCATGCAGGCGCGAAGAGCTACATTTACTAAAAATACAAGATATTGTCGAAAAAGACACACTTATAACAATTCCCGATCGGAAGACCAACATTAAGATAGTGTTTCCCGTGGTAGCTGAAGGTGAAGCTGTTAATCCCATGGAAGTGTACCAGAAATATGTTCGACTACGACCAGAGAATGTTAAACACGATTATTTTTTTATTCCCTATCGTAAGGGAAAATGTACGGTACAACGTGTAGGAATCCATTCTTTTGGGAAAATGCCCTCTATCGTTGCTGAATTTCTTAAACTACCAAACCCGACAGAGTATACAGGGCATTGTTTCCGGCGAAGTTCTGCGTCTCTTGCGGCAGATGCTGACGTCGATTTAACCTCGTTGAAACGGCTAGGAGATGGAAGCAAGTTTTTTCACAATATTTTTGTCTTTTTATTCTAAATAAGAACTAATTCCAGGTCGTCTTCAGTGGCAAAGCCATATTTAGAAGAATCAATTGAGAAGAAGAAAAAAGTGTGCAGAATGTTAATGGGGGAGAAGAATATCGAACCATCGAGTAACATAATATCGGCTACTACCGAAGCTACTACCACAACATCAAAAGAAATTAACACAATACCCTCGGGTTCAGGTATTTCGTTTGGGGGTAATAGTTTTGAAGGTGCACAAAATTGTTCATTTAATTTTCATTTTGGGCCAGAATCATATAATTATTATTAATTTAACTTACAAACTTAATAATTAAATCATACTGTTGTACCTATTAGATTAAATAAAGCTGTTTAATTGTTGTATGAAGATTCCATCTTTTAGGATTGAGTCCGGAAAAGACTCATTTTAGGGACCAAATACAAAAAAATATATTGAAATTAGTGTTTATTCGAAGGCCCTTGTTACTTTTTAAGGACGGTTTGTTTCTTTAATAACAATATATTGTAATATAACCTAAAAAGCATACTACCTTTTATTATTAGTTTTTTGTCCAGGCGCAACGACAAACTGCGTACTCACCAGACATGACATAACCCACTTAAAGGGGTCTTTATTTTATGGAGAACAAGGGACAGGTCAATGTCAGACATAATCAAATGGTTCATACGTAGGTACAAGCAGTTCTTTGTTTTGGATTTCGTGACAATAATTAAGTGCCCACCATTAAAACTGTAATAAATAGGTACCCGGTACTATTCCTATGTAATTCCATCCTCTAATATAGAGAACGAAGAATATTTTTCTTCGAACATGCTATTATGATATTTGTTAGAGTCTGGTAACGGTTGATTTTATATGTAGAGTAAGAGAGACACCCAAACGTGATTTAAAATTACGGAATCTTAATTATTGTGTACCTCGTTCAATCCAAATCAGTCGGTCGTAACAAGGCGTTTAAGAGTTTTTAACTATATACAAAGAGTAGGGCAAATGGGTTGGAACGCATGATTTAAGAATAAAATATAAGTGGCATTAAAAAATGACCTTAAAGAAATTTTTTGTAGTCATTTTTGTCTATTCATTGTCTGTCAACAGCTGAAGATATGACGTTCTCGGCAGTTTTTAAATGAATCTTCTTCGTAAATAACACACGCACAAAATTTTTTTTTTCTGAGGTTTTACATATACAGTGTGTCCCCGGATGGAGTTGACAAAAAGTCATTCTTTATAAAAAATTCTGCTTGTCGAAAAAATGAATTTACCATATAAAAATCTTAGATCAGATGTACCGGGTGTTAAATAATTAGGAAAACATCAAAATGCCTCAAGAGAGAAGTACCTTTATTTATTATTTTGGACAAAATGTTTATAAAACAAAGTTGTTTATAATCCAAAATAAAGCCTAAATATAAATTATGAAATCTGTATTTTGACTTTTATGGTTTTATTGAGTTTATCTTTTTACGTTGAATTTATTAATATGAATAAGAATTCAAATTACGAAACAGAGTGTGCTGTCGATAATATTGAACTGACAAACGTCATTGTGACATTGTGTAGAATATTACTGCATTTATTAGTGTTCTGTTGATCATTTAAAAAATGTTTACCAAACAAGAAAGAATTTATTTGATCAAATTTATGGGATTGGAGACGTCTCTTATCGATATGCAATTGACCTTTTCCACCAAAAGTTCCCTAACACAGCGGTATCGCGCCAATCATTGCGAAAACTTGTAAAAAAATTCAATGAAACTGGATCTGTATTGGATGTCAAAAAAAACCCAAGAAAAAGTACAATGAAGACGATGCGGCAACACTTTTGGCAATAAATACAATAATAGAAAACCCGAAATTATCTTTACGGAAACACTCACAAAGACTGGAAGTAAGTAAAAGTCCTTTACAGAAAATTTATATGGAAAACAAAGTTCGACCGTTTAAGCCAACATACACTTGAAAATGGAGATGAAGATAAGCGATTAGATTTTTGTTTATGGGTCGGTGAGAATCACCTCGTAGATAAAAGTTTTCACAGAATGTTTTTTTTTTTTACTGACGAAGCAACATTTTGCACCAATGGCTACGTTTCATCACAAAACAGGCAGGAAAACGGCAAAACAGTTATTAGGCTTTTGAAAATCCAAACAATGTCATTCACAAACGAAGTCAACGTTATAAAAAAGTGAATGTATGGTGTGGGATTTTTTATGATCGAATCGTTGGTCCATATTTCTTAGAAGAAAATTTAAATCGGCATGTTTATTTGGACCTTTTGGAAAACTTTGTATTGCCATTTATAAACACTCTGCAACCGGAAGTAAGGCGTAACATTTTTTTGGCAGCAAGACGGTTGCCCAGTTCATTCCTCAGTTTTGGTACTGCAGTGGTTGACAGATCATTTCGGAGCCAGATGGATGGGAAGATATGCTCCAATTATTTTTTCTGCAAGATCACCAGACCTTACACCAATGGAGGGTCATTCCATGCCAAATCAACCAATAAAAATAAAATTTTGAAACTTGACTTCTCCGATTTTGATAATTTTTGGTGAAAATGTTGTACCTGTCAACAACATGAAAATTTCAATTTTTCGATTTTTTTTGATTATTGGTTCTTGAGTAATAAGTCTTTGAAAATTGAAAGAAAGTCAGTAATTTTGGAAAATAGGGATTTTTAAATCACAATATCTCCAAAACGATAAGAGATATAAGGGTGGGACAAACGTCAATTTATAGTGATTAAGCAATATTTTTCTATTTGAAGTTAAAAAATGTTGTAACCTGAAATTTAAAGGTCGAGGTCAAGGTCACAAATATAAAAGTAATTTTTCTCAAAAAGTATATTTTTGAAAATTATTTAAAAAATTGTATTTGTCCCTGGTGGTCATATCTACCATTGCATACAATTTCAAAGTGGGGCAACAACGGGAACATTGTACAAAAAATATTATTTTAGGACAATGTGTACTTTCAAGACACTAATCGCAAAGTTTAGTATTTTATTTTGCAACTTATAATTTTGAATTTACATAATCAAAAGAGTTGTTATTATTAATCTTGGAAATAGGTTTGTGTAACCACCCCCACCCCCACGTTTCCCTGCCACAACCACTTTTGTCATACATGATAACATGATTGCGATAATAAGCATAATTAAATACTAAATGGGTAATATAGAATGAAATATATTGTACGCAAAAAAAACATTGATTGGTGGTACCCATGGGCGCAGCCAGGGGGGGAGCAATGCCCCCCCCCCCAAGCCGTCTTCCATGAGCCAAAAAATAAAGAAGCAGTACAAAGCAGTATCTAAATTATCCCTTGAAATAAATATTTTGTAATTAATGCCAATATTATCTAATAGAGGAATCTACATACACATCCGTTTTCAACCATTTTCTGAAAAATTTTCCTCATCCTCTGGGGAGGCCGGTTCTATTGCCCCCCCCGATGAATTTTTTGGCTGCGCCACTGGTGGTACCTAATACAAAAATTTGTTTGTTTAATAATTGTTATTTATACAATTTTGAAGCCGTATCAGATAATGCCATTTCAGCTTCACTAAACTTGTAGACCCTTCCAGTTTCAGTGACAGCATCCACTTTAAGTAGTATTGTTTTTGGGTTGACATTTAAAACCTCAGGTTTATTTGGATACAGAAATGATCGGGAAGAGTCACTTGGATGTGGTGGTTGTCACCTCCTCAGTTTCGTAATTTTTACCTAGTACCCACAAGGCAGGACCCAGGATTTTGTTTCAAGGGGGGGGGGCTAACAAAAAATGTTTGTAAATGTAAATATACATTTTTTTTAACAATTTCCACCAAAGGTTAGCTTTTGAATATGAAAAGTATATATTTTCTGGGGGGGGGGTTCGAACTCCGCTGACCCCCCCCCCGGGTACAGCCTTGAGCACACATCCTAGCCACCAGAAATCATCATATATGACAGTGACAAAGCCAGAAATTTTCTCAAATTCAATATTAGGTAAGCCATCTCCAAGGTTAAATTCAGTACTCTTACTGCTATTTAAATAGAGTTTTCCTCTCAAAACCATATCTTTCTTAAGTATGAAACAATGGTATTGTTGAATTCCAAGAACAGGTTTCACTTTGTCAAATCTGCTTTCAAGAGATAAAGTATAAAGTATTCTGCTGATGGTCATCATCTGTGCAATAAATAATATTAAAATGTTTTATGCTCTCAGTCACAAAGTTGTATAGCTGTCGAGGTGTTAAAATTTGATCAGAGTAAGATCGTTATAGACTTGCTTTCGCCGCAAGTCGTTTTACAGTTCCACCTAGTCCATCACATACATTTTTGCCATGACTGGTAGCTAAAAATGCCATTCTGCGTTTACGTTATAATAATCAGACTCGCGAAAATACATATTTAACATATTTTGTCGGTTCTTATCCATTGATCTATTGGTAATATTAATTTAATTTGATTTAAAATGTTCAAAACCTGATAAATATACACCTAATTATGCACTATCCGCGGCAAACGACGGGTCTAGGCTAGTCGCGCGCCAGGTCTGAGCGACGCGGTTAGGCGATATTTTATGCAGCGCATGTACCTACCAATACTTTTATTATTTATTTACTTACTTATTTGTCGTCGCCCCACTTTCAATATTGGCACAGAGGTACAGGAAAGTTCAGTTAATATTACTTAATTTTTTGAGTTGAAAAAAAAAATTACTTTTTTAGATAATACCATTTGAGTATTTATGATCTTGAGAGTGACCTTGAGACAAAGAAATTATGTCAATTTTTTAAATAGAAATAAACTTTAGTCCATGCGCTACAAAACGAGTGCTTACACAAAAAAATTCTTCTTCAGCATCCTGAGATAATAATTATTAAACATACCACCGTTGTAATAAAATGTGTTAATTTTTTATTCTTTTGAGTCCTATAGAAAAAAAACTACTCGTCAGAAAAATTTGAAATTATGGATTTTTAATACCTTCGAGGGGTTAAACATGTGTACCAAAATTCGTTAAAATCTGAGTGGTAAATTTTTTTTGCTTGGTTGATTTGATATGGAATGACCCTGGATTTTTTTTCTGTGGGGTGTTTTAAAGCAGAAAGTTTATGCAGATGACCTGCCGCATGATCAAGAAACACTAAAAGCACGAATATAAGACGCGGTGAATGAAGTGAATGTACCCTCAACCATTCGTAAGGTCTATGGTAAATTTATTAAAAGGATGGAGAAATGTGTTGAGGTTGGAGGAGGCTATGTAGAATAAATTGTTTTTCCACAATCGTTGAAGTTAATATTATTATGTTATGTTAATGTTTGAAAAAAATGTAAGTTGACATAAATGTAAAAGTTAAAATACAGACTTCATAATTTGTATTTGGGCTTTATTTTGGATTATAAACAACTTTGTTTTATAAACATTTTGTTCAAAATAATAAATGAAGGTACTTCTTTCTTGAGGCATTTTGATGTTTTCTTAATTTATTAACACCCGGTACATCTGATCTAAGATTTTTATATGGTAAATTCATTTTTTCGACAAGCAGAATTTTTTATAAAGAATGACTTCGTCGTAAAATCAATAATAGAGATGTTTTTCCTCTTGTCAACTCCATCCGGGGACACACTGTATATGTGAAACCTTAGAAAATTGACTTTTTTTTGTGTGCCTCTGTTATTAATAAGTATACAAGACAAATAGGTAGACTTTCGTTTAGCATAAAAAAGACGTTGCAAAAATTAAAAATAAAAAACAGTTAAATGCTGATTTTGCTCCTCCAACAAACCTGTAAAAGTTGCTACCCGAATTACAACACATTCTGTATGCAAAATAATATATAATTCGTTAATGAACTTCTCAGAAGAAAAATATTCCAATTCCCATCCACTCAAAATCAAATATAATTTATCTACAAATTTGAATACAGCCATATTAGAGATTTCAATTCTATTTACTATTTTCTTGTTTTAACACAATCAAGATCTTCAATTTCAATTGAATTTTCACGGTGAAAGAATATAATGTGATTAGATCTAGAGTCACAAGAAACCGTCCAATCGATTCCGTTCTATCTAAGGCCAGACATTTAGTACGGATGATGGATCAATTCTGATCGTGCTATTTACAGTTAGAATGAGTTTGTAACTCACATTAAAGTTTTGAATTGGTTTGTTACCAAATCATTAAATATTTTACATGCAAAATTGCTCCATCTATACACATTCAGATACTGTAAGCATTACAACCTCCTGATTTTTAAATTCAACAAAGGGTATAGCCGGAAAAGTTAGGGAAATGTGCCCCCGCACTTACTGAGTTAAAATGGCTTCCAGGTGATGCAGTTTATAGAGTATATTACACGGTAAAAATTTTTACCCGCTACTACCCCTACGAAGGTGGAAAAAAAAATAATATGTCTTTAATTATTATATTTTTTTTTTCGATTTCTATGCAACCGATTGATTTGAAATTTGGCACGAGTATTGCTTGCGTGGAGATAACTTACTCCAAAAAATAAGGTCATTTTATGACCATTTTAACCATCGGAAAAAAAAATATACATTTTTTTAGAGGACAAAAGGGTGGCTACCCTTCGTGGTACAATCACCATTCTATGATATATTATGTCTTGACACTTTGTGATTATCATACTAAATTGTCAGATTTTTTGCTGTGGTGGAACAATATGGAAAAAAATAAAATTGGGCAAAATAAAATATTTACACATGCCTCTTAGTTGTAACAGTTAATACTTATAGCCTTAGTAGGTATTGTTGCATATCTACAACTGACCGCGGATGCCAGTGCGATGTTGCCAAGTCTACTTTTTCCCCAGACGTACGGAAATTCGGCACAATCTGGCATTACCACTTCTGAAGATTCCAGGGTTCACCCCCAGGGGCGAAGTATTAACTCTCTAGGAGCTTGGGGAAATGTTTAGCAATGAATGATGTTCTTTGTAATTACTGTCGCATTACGACATCTGAAAAACGACATACTGAACCAGATGAAGAAAGTGAGGGAACGATCGAAGAAGACCAGCCTTTTGTGCCTTCGACATTTTCTAGCACTACAATTAGTGACTCTGATGAAATAATGGAACTACCATTGCAAAGACTCGTTGCTACACATAAATACTGTTGCATATGTGGTGATGGTAAAGCACTGACCGTAATACCCACTACTGTGAGACTACAGTGCTATCGAAACAAACAAATATACATCCCCGAGGCAAAGATTGCTGTAAAATACATTTGATTTGTTCCCCTCATTTTTGGCCTTGGATGGGTTCCATCAGCCAGCTACGCAGATGGATAATTTTTTATCTCAGTAAACTTAAGTCGTCCTGATGGATCTCTGGGCGCGAAATGTGTCTATATTTGATTAAACATCTCTTTTATGAAGACGTTGCTCGTCTGGAAACATATGCCAATTGTAGCTCGATTCCTAGATCGGATTTATGCATTCTATTAAATTCCTTAACCCCAATAACATAACAACTCTAAAAGGCTCTACAGAACACAGCAGTTTATCAGACTATCTTATTAGTTATAGTTATTAATTACAACCTTAATAATATACCATTGATACCATTCTGAAGATGGTCAGCTTCCTAGCAAGTTCGCTGCACGCTGGCACCATATCGAACAATTTAGTAATGTAGGAGGTCATTCTGTCATCATTATTACTACCTGTTTTCAGTTTTAATACAAAAACAAGGACGGAAGAAGTTCTTGTACTTGAATTTTCCAACAGTGAGTTTAATTCGTAAATGGCATCTACCGTTAAGCCTGTAAACGTTAATAATTGCTTCGCTGATAAACCGCAGTGGTCTGCAGAGCCTTTTAGATTTGTTATTGGGGTTAAGGAATTCAATAGAATGCAAAAATCCGATATAGGAATCGAGCTACAATTGGGATATGGTTCCAGATGAGTAATATCGTCTTCATAAAAGCGATGTATGTATTTTACAGCAAGGACTGCCTCGGGGATATACATTTGTTTGTTTCAATAGCACTGTAGTCTCACATTAGTGGATATTACGGACAGTTCTTTATAATCACCACATATGCAACAGTATTTATGTGTAGCAACGAGTCTTTGCAATGGTAGTTCCATTATTTCGTCAGAGTCACTAGTCATAGTGCTAAAAGATGTCGAAGGCACAAAAAGCTTCTTCGATCGTTCCCTCACTTTCTTCATCTGGTTCAGTACGTCGTTTTTTAGATGTCGTAATGTAATTACAATGAACATCATTCGTTGCTAAACTTTTCCCCAAGGTCCTAGAGAGTTAATACTTCGACCCTGGGACCTCCAGAAGTGGTACTGCCAGATTATGCCGAATTTCCGTACGTCTGGGGAAAAAGTAGACTTGGCAACATCGCACTGGCACCCGCGGTCGGTTGTAGATATGCAACAATATCTTCTAAGGCTATAAGTATTAACTGTTAGAACTAAGAGGCATGTGTAAATATTTTATTTTACCCAATTTTATTTTTTTCCATATTGTTCCACCACAGCAAAAAATCTGACAATTTAGTATGATAATCACGAAGTGTCAAGACATAATATGTCATAGAATGGTGATTGTACCACGAAGTGTAGCCACTCTTTTGTCCTCTAAAAAAATGTATATTTTTTTTCCGATGGTTAAAATAGTCATAATATGACCTTATTTTTTGGAGTGAGTTATCTCCACGCAAGCAATACTCGTGCCAAATTTCAAATCGATCGGTTGCATAGAAACCGAAAAAAAAAAATATAATAATTAAAGACATATTATTTTTTTTCCACCATCGTAGGGGTAGTAGAGGGTTACAATTTTTACCGTGTAATATACTCTATAAGCTGCATCATCTGGAAGTCATTTTAACTAAGTAAGTGCGGGGGCACATTTCAACTTTTCCGGCTATACCCTTTTTGTTGACGGAAGAAAACTTGATGAATATTTAAACTATTTATGCTACTTCTTATCTCTCGATGAAGCTCTGGGTTTAAAATAAATGGAATAATAAATTCCCTTCCCATAGCAACCACGCGTCAGACTGGATGCAGATCCCCATAGGTGCCATACAGAGAGCAAACGCGTCCATCAATACATGGGTATGACTCAAGAATCGTAAACAGAGGGAGGAAGCCAGTTCCCTACGCTACGCTGCAACGTTCACTACTTTCCCGTAAAGCTGTGACATCACGGCGAGCCCTTAATCTGTTGTTTACGTTTCTGACGGCGCGGCATTGCCTCTCTGTATTTAGTGGTGTGATTATAAGTTTTGTCTACTATTTACTGGTTTTTCTTTGTAAATCTCATATGTACATTTTCGTGTGTGTTTTATACGTCTCTGAGTTATAAAAACATTATTGATTAGTGAAACTGTGTGCAGAAATAGGGACATACTATTGCTTGCACTATTTTGGACCCTCATAGGATTTAAAAGACAATTATTATTATTAGTATTCTATGGAGATTTTGTATATATTATAGAAGGTATTCAGATAGAAGTGGAGAAAAATGCCGGGAACAAGGTGTGCAGTGTATGACTGTAATAGCAAGTATTGTACAAAGAAATCTACTGGTCAAAATATTTCCCACGTTTTTCCAAAACACAAAGATCTGGTGTCGAAAACCATAAGAGGTTAATGGATAAACAGGTGTAAAAGCATGATAAATATAACCCAGATACTAGTAGGATTTGTTCGGTTCATTTTATGGAGACCGACTATGAACGAGACTTGCAAAATGAATTACTAGGTAAAAATACGTTTTTTTTTTTTCATTATATGTTTACCTACTTTTCCGAGATGTTTTGTTGTACATATTTTTCATAATTTAATATTTTATTTAGATCATTTTTATCAGATTTTCTTGAAACTTTCCACACATGTTTAGTTCACGATATTTATATACAAAGAATACTGAAAATGTTGTCAATCATTTCAATAAATCGTACGTGTGCGTCAACATTATTAAAATAATATGTTCCACACAATGCATTTTAAAAGGCAGCGCGCTGGAATAGGTTGGCTACGTCATAGTAATGGCGGCACCGTGCTGACAGATTTGCTTGATCTGGCTATCCTTCGCGTTTACGGTTCTTGGGTTTAGATAATGTATGTATGAAATGTTTAGTTAAGTGCCTTTCAAGTTATCTCAATAACTCTCTGAAGTCTCGATCTAAATTTGTCCGAGTAGAGGAGACGGGGTCCAACAGTTTATAATGGAATCCGAACCACTTCTTGGTGATAATTTAAAATTAAATAGTTTTGGAGTACTCGGATAATATAACAATCATTGTAGTTTGTAAGATATAGTCTGGGGTCCAACAGTACGAAATCGCTCTAAATTCCAAGTAGCCTGTTCCGACATGACGTACATTTTTCAACTTCAGATTTGCAAAAAGGGTTATATAGGACACCAGAAATGACTTGTCGGATTCTTATCAGCTCTTGCATAACTTCTTAAATGATAAGAAAAGAGACGAAATGATAATTCCTAAAAAAAATGTTTTTTAATACATAACACGTCCTGTAAAAGAAACTATGAGTGCTATCCATCTAATTTTTTTATAGCATACACTAAAGACATAAGCGCTTGGATGAGGCTCGATGGCACTGTTTAAATATGTTTAGTTTTTTGAGAAAAAAATATGAAATCTGTAACTATAACATATTGTAGTAAGAATTTCAACATACGAGCAAGTACTTCAATTTTAAATTTTTTATGTATAAACTATGCTAAGAAACATACCCAATATATTGAAAATGTTTTTAAGACAAGAACTAAGTTGATATTGCATATAGTATTCGAGTTGTGAATTTTTAAAATGGGTGCATGATGCGGCGCATGTAATAAAGGAGACAGCTCTCCTAAAATTCATAAAGCGCATGAAAATAGTTTACAGTGGAATTAGCTGGTATGTTTATGTTTACTAGGCGTATGTACTTATGTATATAGTGTGAAGTTATTTGTCTTAACATTTTAACATTATAAAAACTATTTGTGTTTGATTGTTTAAATCGATTGATTATTGTTTGCGGTTCATATTTATTATTTACTAGCTATGCCCGTGGTTACGTTCGCGTGGAATTTTGAAATTGACTAAAAAGCTTCTTTATAAACGACGTTTGAGGTAGAATCACCATTCTGGAATATTTCAGAAAACTCACAAATTTTCTGGAATATTCCAGAGTACTCTCAAATTTTTTGGAATATTACAGAAGTTTAAACTTAAAAGTTTATGCCGTGCAAATACGCTTATTGAAGATATCAAGCTGTATTTCCTGTTCTACTAGACCGATTTTCATAAAACTTGGCTTAGTCTAGGCCGATTTCAATGAAATAAGAACTAAACTTAACTTAGATGAACCTCATTGGTTCAGTAGTTTCTGCGTGATGCGCGTTCAAACAGACAAGCAGACAAACAGAAAAATTCCAAAATCTGTCTTAATGTATTCCATTACTCATCTTACATCCTCCACATCAGTTTTTTGCAAATATTTTCAATGTACATATACGTCAACTTTACAAATGTATTATATGTATACGTTTGAAAATTATTAAAAGGTAAAATAATTTAATAAAAGTGATTTACGCTCCCTCCCACCGACGGAAGACGCTTTTCAACAACATGTTGCAAATATTATTTTTTTTAAAACAGTGTTGTGAACCGTCATTCAAATTACCTCTTGCACAAAATTTTGGATGCAGAATTGGAAATCAGGAGCTGGTACCGATAATGTCGACAAAAAAAAGTTTATCTGAACTTAAATTAAAAAGTGCAACTGTAAAATAAAATGCGACACAAAATGCTCTTGTGAGTGGTATTCAGTTGCGTACTCGTGTGCTGCTTTTCCTGAAAATTGTTTTAAGGGAAAAAGCAATATGCATCATTTTATAATGATAGTGATTCTGACTAAAATGTTAGAATCGTTATACACAAAAATTACATAATATACAACATTAATGTTTTATTTAAAATATCTCTCCCTTTTCTGCTTTCTATTAAAAATGCTAAATACCTAAAATAATATTTCTCACTAATGTTTTATTTCTCAAACAATATAAAAACGAGTAGAAGTTGTACTCGGGCATGGCCAATTGCGAATACCTATTTGATTAACATTTTGCTCGAACACACAATTCACTTTGTATCGATTATTATTTTTTTAAATGAGTGGCCGCAATCGGCAACGCCAGACTACTACTTTCATTCGTTTTGTTGTATTATTAACATAAAGTAATTTAAATTTGCAATTAGATTGAACAATATAGTGCTTTTTACTGTTACACTGTACCAATTATCGTGTAGACTATTTTTATTTTAATGCTGCACAATTAAGCGCCTCATAAAAAAATCATAAACAAAAAACTGTATACGTTATCGACAGGATCTTTTTTAAAAAAACTTTTTCAATATATGGACTATATTTGGTAAGCAATTGTATATAAGAATTTCATAAATTTAACATAGTTGTCCGCATATCGAAATTTATAGAACGTAAATATCAACCTTTTGATTTTAATTATTTTTTTCAAAAAAAAAAATATTATTTTCAAAAATACCAATAGCTTAGTTAGAATCACGTATATCTTTTGAGTATACATACCAAAAATCAGATCGGTAGGTTACATAGTTTTTGTTTTAACGGAGAATAACCATTGTAAAACATAATTTTGTAATTATCAATCCGCCATCTTTTTGCGATTTCTGAAGGTGCGCAAGAGCAAAAATTAATCCGACAAGTGTTTTCTAGTGCCCCAGGTAATGCTCTCTTCATTACTTATATCAACATTTGTACGTCATGTCGGAACAGGTCATCTTGATTTTGGAGTGCTTGGACCCCGGACTAATACATATTGTGGGGAAATAAAATATTTCTATCTATCTATCTATCTAATAATTTTGATGAGTCTTGCACAGAAAAAATCCGTATAAAAATAAACTTGTGCGCAAGCTAAATGGTGACAACCTCATCCAACGCAATTAGTTTTGTGAACAGATACAACAGTGTAACAGTAATGAGCAATTAGCGATCTCAAAAATCCCGTAGTAAACTTATCCTCTTTCAAGTCCACCACCCGAACCAAAGACACGACAAGAACTACTAGGATACTGGAAGATGGAAAGGCGATCTAGCGGAAACTACGTTATGTAATGCAGGTAAAATATCTTTACCTCTTCTACAATTATCATGGGCGCCCCACCGAGAACACCCACCCAGCACTTCTTTACTAGATTTATTTAATACACACGCTGTTTTGATATACTATTATTTAGTGCTATCCTAGTTTGGTTGTTGATGCATATTTTAAAATTACTTAATCCATTAAATCTTCCAATACATGATTTAGCCGAAGTTATTGTCTATTGAAAAATAAAATATAACCAACTCAGATAAATAAATCAACTTACTGAAGGTAATCTATAATTAAAATTTAATATTTATTGACAACACATGGTTTTGATTATTTCCTTTTCGTGTTATTAAATATAGGTATTTCAATGAAAAAATAATGTTTGAAAAGTTAATTGATTGATTGATTTACCAGCGTGCGGTAGGCATTGCTGCCACTCCCAGGTATACAGCTGGGCCTGCTACGTCCACGCTGGGTTGGACTAAGGTCATGGTTGTTGCCAGCAGCAAGAGCCACATGGCGTATGGTAAAGGAATGCGGGATGGGAGGTGTAGGTATTTGTGAGATGCGTTACCGCATTGTGTCGTGAGGGAGCGTTTAAGCTCCCTTTTTTGTGTGTTTGGTTCTGGACTTCTGCCTATTCTGACTCTTCTTGTGAAATATGTTGCCGTGTTGTGTCGTAATATGGAGTGTTTTTCCTCCTCTTTTTGCGTTTTTGCTTCTTCGAATCTTCTGATTCCTCGGTTTCCGATTGTGGTAGAGTATATATCCTTGCGATTTGTTAGTGGTGTTCATTTGTTGATCCTGATCCTTTCAATTGTCGTTCTCCACTGTAGCATGGTCTCCCTATTTTTAGTTTGTTGCTCTGCGGTACTAGCGCTTTCTTCGGTAAATGTATTGGGTCCCTTCCTTGGGTATGTCCCCAATACTTCATTGCGTATATTTCTATTATGTTGATGTTTTGTGTCGCTGTTTTCGTCTCGTTGTTTTAGTTGGACGATGCCCTTTCTGCTCTTCTCAAAAACTTCTTCTGTTGGCTTTTGTTGTTGCCGCGTTTTTGACTCCATATATCATCGTTGTCCGTATGACGGCTATGTACATACATTTGGTAAGGTCCCATGATAGTTTATTTTTCTCAATGAACGGTATGTTACCGTTGTGCCGTTTTGATTCTCTCCTTTACTGTTTCTCTACGCTCCAGCTGGTTCGTCCGGTCTGTTCCTAGGTACTTCAATTTATTCGGTATTCTTAGGGAATATTCATCTATTTTGTGTTCCTCTCCGCTGGTCCAACTCTTCTTCTTCTTCTGCATCGATTAGGAGATTATCGACGTATGTGTGTGTTTTCTTAAAGAACACCATTTTTCTGAAAGAAAGCTTCACTAGGCATACCTCCGCTGAAGTGATGTGCGAACTCAGCCCTGGCGTAGTATATCAACAATACCTCATTGATTATTTCATTTAATTTTAATTATTATCACTACCGTGATTTCTAGCATTTATTCCTTGGATGGTGGCTTATTGAAGGGTCTTCTTGTATTAATTTGATTCATTCATTTTTTGCTTTCTCTTCTTCCTCCAGTTTATCTCCACTGTTGCCGTGGTATACCTCTTCTCGTGTGTGTGTGTTATCATTTTTTCTGTATGCCCCCCTGCCGCCGCTTTACTGCCCCTAACTCGTTCCCTCGTTTCTTTGATTTTGTGGTTCTATGTTCTGTATTCGATTCATCATTCTTGTGTATAGATACCATTTCCTGAGAAAAACTATGCATTTCCATTGAACTGCAAGAAATTCAGCCCCCGGCGTATTAACCCAATAGTACGCCACTGCTCAGATTGTCCATTTATTGCCCAAGTCAACGCTTGTTTATCTAAGAAACTCTGTTTTTCTTAAGGAATAACACCATTATTGCCTTGTTATAAATCTACGGTGACAGTGGTCGATGGCTTCATAGTCACTTCTCATATTTTCGAAGAAAGTCGTTTGAATCAGCCCCTCACCAGTTTATTACAGCATTTATGATGCAGAATGCAACACCACAAAAACACATTCTTTTTAATACAAATACACATTAAGTACGTAATTAATCACTAATTGCACCTCCCAAGATATGTATTATTCCTCAAACCTGTCGCTTACTTGACAAAAAAATATGCAACACCACAAAATCACACTCTTTTTAATACAAAACAAATTATGTACGAAATTAATCACTAATCGCACGTCCCAGGTATGTATTATTCCTCAAACCTATCACTCACTTTTGACACCTTAAAAATTTGCATAAAAAACATACAACACCACAAAACACATTCTTTTTGATACAAATATAAATTATGTACGAGATTATCTATTTATTCACTTGACACCTCAAAAGTTATATTTTTTACACTTTGTATTTAGCTAGGGCTTGGACCAAAAAGCATTGCAATGGTTTTATCCGGCAGACACTTGTTAATCATTAAGACATAAATAAACTTAGATAAATAAACTTGGGTGGTACTTTAAAAATGAGAAGATACTTAGCTTATCTATTCCTCTTGTGTATTGCCTGGTCCTTTAAGCTTGTTTCTTTATGCATAGCACTGCACTATCGGTTCTACCACTAAATACTCTGTATTAGTTATTTTCAAATATTAATTCTATTTCAATTTTGTTCTTTTGTTATGATATATCGATTTGCGCGGAATTCTTTACAAATTCACCTAATTTTTATCAAATTTAGCGGACTTTTAGCGGGCGTTTTCACGTTTTAATGGCAGCGTTTTTCGGACGCGTCCGTTCGCTCGGAAAGCACAATTCGAACTCGATGAAAAAATAATGTTTGAAAAGTTAATAATAATTGATAATAAAGGATATTATAAAACTTTTTAAAAAAGTTGGGACGGAAAATCGAGGTAAACAATTGCTTTTGCTGTTTGCGATTTGTTCTAATGAATGTTCTCCGTTATTTTACTATGTGGCAATTGCCACAACGAATATTCAATTTACATTTATAGTAAATTATTGTGACTAATCTCAACGAAAACTGCCAGCTTTATATACTTTTCTGTCTGCTTTTGGTCTTTTTATAGATTATTCACGAGCCTTTGACTGTGTAGAATTGCCAAGTTGTTTAGATATGGTATTGGGGGTCCTGCTTTAGATTTTTTATCCAGCTATATTAAAAACCGTGCGCTGGTAGTCTATGTGAATGGAACAAAGAGCAGTAAATGTCTAATAAGTGCCGGTGTACAACAAGGCTCCATACTGGGGCCATTTATTTACCTTGTCTTTGCCAACGATCTTACATTATACATTCAAAGCAAATACAACGTTTGCATTACTTGTTCCGTTGATGATACTAACTTTTTAGTTGTTCAAAAAAGTCCTGACGCAGTAAAAAATATATCGAAAGATCTATACAGAGACGTTATAATTTGGTCAGAGAAAAACCGGCTTACACTTAATAAAGAAAAAACAACTAATGTATCATTTAGGTTCAACATCGAGCAAAACGCTAACGACGAACTTTTAGTAACAGATTCTGCCAAATCTTGGGTGTCGTGTTCGACCGAAGTTTGACGTGGGCTGCTCACATAGATATGTTGTGTGTGAAGCTCGGTAAAGGTTGTTACGGTATGCGCAACTTAAAAAATCACTGCGGTAAAGGATCTCTATTGACATTTTATTACTCTAACATACATTCCAATCTGCGGTATGGAATTATGCTCTGGGGATTGAGTACTACCTATGTTCGTCGGGCATTTATTCTGCAAAAGCGTGTCATTAGGATTATAGAGAGTTTACATCCCCGAGAATGGTGCAAAGAATCCTTTAAAGCCTTAAAAATACTAACTCTGCCTAGTACATATATATATTTATGAAATATGTTGTTATGTTTTTAAAAACAAATCAACTTTTCCTACAAACAAAACATACCACAATTATCAAACAAGATTTAAAGATCAGCTAATTCCTCATCAGGATCCAACAGCAATATATCAAAAAAGTGTGTTTTTCAACGGATGTAAAATTTATAATCATTTGCCCATTGATTTGAAAAATTGTAAAAGCCTATTAAGTGGATAGAAAATGTACTAATTGAAAGGGGCTTGTGTGGTGTTAACGTGTTTATATAATTTTGTAGTTTGTTATTATGTACGTGTGTTATCCCTTATACAATTTTACATGTATTTTATTTTATATTTTGAATTGTATTATGCTTATGCATATTAGCTCAGATTTTTGACGCACTTGTATGGTTACTAATTAATTGTACTTGTGATTGAGAAATAAAGGTTATTATTATTATTATTATTAAAAGGGAAATAAATAATACAAGGGATCGTTTCGCTATCTCTTTAAAATATCTAAAATTTATCTGTATGCATTTATTTTTTTATAATTTTAAATGACCCTTCAACCCAATAAACAGCACGCCCATGCCTAAAATTCGATACAAAAAACAGGTGATCGTCTAGACGTGCGCTGCTAGCACCAGAGTACTTTTTAATAGTAGCGTAGCCAACAAATGTCTGTTAATATCTAGGAAGTACCAAACCAAAAGTAAAATAAACGGTTTAGAATACAGTTATTAGAGAGTCCAAACAACTTTTCTTTTTTGCTGCAAAGAGTGGCGCTTTTACATTCTAAGGTTACATTAAAGTTGAAACAAAGCAACAGATTTACTATTGTTTCGTTTATTTGCACGGAAGCCGATGGCACTAGACAAAACCGCTGACGGTACTTTTTGCAGTGCATAATAGCGAGTTCAACCGAGAGTAAGTCTGTTAAGGCAGCTAATCAACTAGATCGGAGCAAAAAAGCTTCTTGAGAGCACTACGACTGGTGCTGGCAACATATGATGGACGAATATTAATATAACGGAAAAGATATAAAATGACGTTTCCGCCAGTAAAACTAATTAAAAATTTGAAACAGCCAAAGACTTCATTATGTGTTGAAAACACCACAAATGATAGCTGTAAATCTTAAATAGTTGTGTTTAAAGTTGAATTACAGGTGTAACAAGATGAAATTTTACCAGGTAATAGTTTTCTTAGTATCTTAAATGAAATTAAAGATAGTTTGCAAAGGTGGCGTATCAGCTCCCCTCCCCCAAAAATTCAAGTTAAAAAAAACTGAATTTTGCAATTTTGTTTTCTTTGCTTTCTGGCCAAACAAAGTGATTTGGAAATGGAAACGAACATATTAACTTCCTATAATAAAACAAAAAGCTGGGTTAAACAAGGATATAATAGATATGTAATTTATAAGCAAATATTGAAAAGGGTACCAATAATAGAGAATAGATATTTAAAGAACGGAAAATTCTGCAAATGAAGTCTTCATAGGTTTTCATAGAAGCAACGGTTTTCATTTAAAATACGATTAAAAACCGCTGCTCAAGGAATCACTACTTCCACATCCAGATTTTCTATCTAAGTCACCTACAACGAAAAAATTTTGTATGTGGAAATAATTGTTTATGGAACTTTAATAATATAATATTTGAAATCCTCTACCCCAAGAACCCAGAAAACGATACCCCACATCGGTAGTGGCGTGGGGATGGTAGTGAGGGTGGATGAAGTAAAAAAATATTTTGAGGTTTCTGGTTCTTGTACACACACTAAATCACAATTTGTTTTCATCCCCTTTAATAATGGGGTGGGGGTGGCTAATGCCAATTTTTTTTTTGAGACCTTAGCTTCTCTTGTATATACTAAATACCAATTTTATGAACTCTTACCTGCTTGATTTACCTATTTACCCCAAATTTATCCCAATTTACCCCCCAACCCTTCGACGGAACAAAATCAAAATATAATCTAGTTCTAGATCTCGTTAAAGTACATACGTGTACCAAATTTCAAGTCAATATCTCAAACGGTTCCAGAGTAAACGTGCGCACAAAAAAAGTTACAGACAGACCGACAGACAGACAGAAATTTTTTTTGCGCTCAAAGTTAGAATCTCGACGTTTCATGACATTCTAAGCCCATTTGAACAATAAAAATTTTTAAAAATTTTTTTGTCGTTACTGTACTTCCACTCGTGGAAGTAAAATAACGTGTCACTGTGCTTCGTGATTTTTAAAATTTATCACGCATATAATAGGTACATACAGTGTGACCCATTTCAAGTGGACACACCTTCGTCACTCAGTTGTTGGTCATACAATTTCAACCAAATTTGGACCGGTATCAAGTATCCTTTTTGAGTAAAACAAAACTTATTTCAGTCATTGGCGTACATTTTTATTAAGAAAAAAATAGTCGAGCATGCTGATCAATAATATTGCATTAGTTTTTCAACAAAAAAATGCCTATGACTTCTCGAAAAATCGACCCTTTTTTTCTTAATAAAAATGCACGCCAATGACTGAAATAAGTCTTGTTTTACTCAAAAAAGATATAGTAAAGGCCTTTGATACCGATCCAAATTTGGTTGAAATTGGATGACCAATAGCTGAGCTAAGGTGTGTCCACTTGAGACAGGTCGCACTGTATATCTATACTTTGCTACTACTGAAAAGAATTATATTTGATATTTGGGTATAACAGCATGCAATAGATTTTTAAATTATTGTACTTCCACATCGTGGTGGCAATCGTAAAAAAATTGCTCAAATAGGCTTAGAATGCCACGAAAGGTTGAGATTTTAAATTTGAGAGAAAAAAAATGTCTGTCTGTCGGTCGTCTGTCAGAAACGGTTTATGATACTGACTTGAAATTTGGTACAACCATGTATTACAGCGAGATCTGGAACTAGATTATATTTTGATCTTAATCCGTTGACAAATTGGGGGGTAAATGTGGGGTAAATAGTTAAAGTAAGCAACTAAGGATCCATAAAATTGGGATTGTGCATCAGTGCATGTACGAGAAGCCAAGGTTTCAACATTTTTTGGCATCGGCCACCCCAACTGTCAGCCCCATTACCACCCCACCAAATTATTAAGCGAGGGGGGGGAGAAACTTGTAATTTAGTGTGTATATAATAACCTAAGGCCTTAAAATTAGTTTTGACATAAGCTACCCTTACCTCCCATTAGTAAACGGGGTAGAAAAATAAAATTGTGATTTAGTGTGTGTAGGTTTTTACAAGAACCAAAGATTTCAAATTTTTTTTGACATCAATCTACGACCCCCACCGGAAATTTGGATGTGGAAGTCTATAAATTCAGAGAAATAAAATTTATTTCAATTTAAAGCTTGCGGCTTATTATGCTTGAAAAGAATGTATATTTTAAAATTAAAAATTTTTAAAACACGAAACTGAAAAATTAAAACATTTAAAAATCATTTCATTTTATGAAAATAATTTTAAAATGTTTTTACATGCTTAAAGATATAGATAAATATGCATATATATAAGGAATTCCACAGGTTTCCGTTCTGAGGCCACTGTTATATATTCAATTTATCAATGATAATTGCAGGAATATTTAAAGTAATGTTCTCCCATGTGTTGATCTGAAATTGTTTGCATCTATATTAACTGATGTTGTCATTTACAAAAATTAATTTATGGTGTAAATCTCATCAATTACCTTTAATATCAAAATGTAATACTATTATTACTTCCACATCCAGTGGAAGTATAGTAACGACAAAAAAATTTAAAAATTTTTTATTGTTCAGATAGGCTTAAAATGTCAGAAAACGTCGAGATTTTAAGTTTGAGCGAAAAAAAATTTCTGTCTGTCGGTCTGTCTGTCTGTAACTTTTTTTGTGCGCACGTATACTCTGGAACCGTTTAAGATATTGATTTGAAATTTGGTACACGTATGTACTTTAACGAGATCTGGAACTAGATTATATTTTCATGTTGTTCCGACGAAGGGTTGGGGGGTAAATTGGGGTAAATTTGGGGTAAATGGGTAAATCAAGCAGGTAGGGTTCCATAAAATTGGTATTTAGTATATACAAGAAAAGCTAAGGTCTCAAAAAAATTTTTGGCATTAGCCACCCCCATTACCACCCCCACCCCCCTTATTAAAGGGGATGAAAAAAAATGTGATTTAGTGTATGTACAAGAACCAGAAACCTCAAAATATTTATTTACTTCATCCACCCCCACTACCCACTACCACCCCTATCACCACCCCCACCCCACTACCGATGTGGGTTGTTTATGGGTTTTTGGGGTAGAGGATTTCAAATATTATATTATTAAAGTTCCATAAACAATTATTTCCACATACACAGTTTTTTCGTTGTGAGTGACTTGGATAGATAGTCTGGATGTGGAAGTAGTGATTCCTTGGGCAGCGGTTTTTTTACGAAGCGAAATAATTCCATACATGTTGCCCATATAATAGTATATTGTATATTTAGGTGTGAAAACAATACATTCCCGGACGACGAGCAAACATCGAAGTCCAGGAATGTGCTTTCACACGGAAGTACACATACTATTTTTTTTGAAATCACAATCAATATTATTATAAATTAAGGAATTTGTATTAATGCATAACATTTCTTCATTACAATCTAACTGCTTACTAATAAATACAATTTTAATATGAATTGGTTTGTCTGAAATATACATAAAAAACCGTACAGGAAAGTAACATTCCCGATCGGTTTTGTTGATCATTGCTTGGCAACGGATCTTTTCCGGACTGTTTTCTGATAGTTTCTTAGCAACGGACTAAAATACTGGAATTGTGCATTTTTCGATCTGAAATCGCGCCGAAAATTTAGACATTGCCGATCGATTTCAGAAAAATAACATTACAGCTAGTATCTACAAAAATTTAGGCTTTATTATGACAAATTAAAAAAAAATACAAACAAAAGTTATTTAGTTTACACGGATAAACAAAATCGCAAATATTTTATTAGATGAACGTATCAAGGTCATTTTAAGGTCAGCTTTGTTATTTCAAATGAAAATTTAGATATATCGATAACAAAACATTCAACTATTGTTTGAAACATTGTTTTATACGGGCTCAATTTTGCAAGAGATATTAAACAAGATAACTAGCGATTTTTGAGCTTTCAGGATTTTTTTTTTAAACCGTCAACTTTAGAGAAATAGTGCAACGGATAAACATGTTGAAATGACCTTGTGGTAGTCCACCGAATGAAATGTAAATAATTCCATTTTGTAACAACCTTTATTTAAGACATTTTCTTCTAAAAAACGCGTTGTTCTCGACATAGCTTGTTATGCAAACTTAAATGAACCATCTTGTATATCTACTATGTATGAAAAATAAATATATATCTTACAATGTGCATCAAGATGAGAAAGACTACCTTGAAAGCCGCAATCCAGATTAATTGTAATAACAATGTTTACATCACATAATGATATAATGTGGCTATTTCACTTCTCTATGAATAGGAAGCAGACTACAGCAATAGCAGGCAATAAAAAATTAGACATATTGTTTGCATTATAATCAACTAAAAAATCTGTTAACGATTTAATCTACTCGAAGCAACGTAATTATAATAATACAATAACTGGTCTATGTCAGACTTGACGGGATTACTTTTTAGTATACAGATAGATAAACAACATTGTTGTATAAAATTCAAGTTTATTGTAATTTGTTTTTGTTGTATACTTTAAACCAACTGCCTAATTACGTCCTGTAAGTTTTTTATTGCTTTGCAAATTCGTATAACTAAAGTTTTAAATGAAAATGTCTAATGGGATAACCATACAATTTTTTTTATAAGAGTATTTGGCGCATATGTGTACAATTTTGATGGTACAAAGAAATTTCGTTGCTGATGAATGATATCAGTGAGACAGTGAGAGGAAATTGTCAGATAGGTACAAAAAATAAATAAAAAAAAGAGATCAAAACTGCAACTAAAAAAAACCATTTGTTTCTGTTATCATAGTATTCGCAGGCTTAAAATAACTAAACAAACAGTTGCCTAAGGAATCTCTACTTTCACATCCAAATTTCCAATCGAAGTCTCTCTTTGATCATATCCCCCACTACTACCCTCACACCATTATTAATTAAAGGGGACAGTAGTGGGGTGGACCCTGCTAAAAAATATATCTTCAGGCCTTTGGTTCTTGTACACACACGAAATCACAATTGTATTTTTTTTACTCCCTTTAATAATAGAAAATATCATCAACTGTTTCAGAAAAATCGCGCACACACAAAAAGCTACAACCAGACCGAGGCAAAATTTTTCGTTCAAACTGAAAACCTTGACGATTCATGACATTCTAAGAGTATATACGAACAAAAAAAACTTTTTAGGGGATGTGTTTGGGGGGGGGGGTGACCTTGCCCGCCACGAACCTAATATAATATATAATAATTTGAATTCAACATAATTTCTTTTTTTCGTTATAATACACCTTAATAATAAAAGCTTGTTTTTACAAAGTTTTTTAAAAATATTTAGTTACGTCTTAATATTTAAAAGTACCAGATCCTCCGCCATTTCTTAGAATGCAATGTCTGAGTGAATGCACTATCCGATCAAATTATAGTTTAAAAACTAAAAAACACACTTTTTGGTACCATACTATTACATTGTCACCAAAACTAACGCTTATGTACAAAAGCTCAAATGGACGTCGTTAAGCGGTTCAAAATTGACTTGCAAGATTTGGCCTAAACACACTAACATACAGGTGAAGTTAAATAAAAGCTCGTAAAAACTTACATTATCCTTACCATATTGCAGATATTCCCATAATTTCAGTAAAATCTAAACTTTAAACGAAATCAAGTTTTATGAACGTTTTTATGTACAACTTAAAGAACGTAATAGGACTTGTACGAGAGAAACCAGACCCATAACACGCTAATATTCGTTAGATATTAAAAATTACATTATGCGTAAAGTCAACTCCATATGAACCTTGCAAATGCTTCCGGTTGTACCGGATTAATTACAGCAGTGTAGTTATTATTATGATATACTTTATAAGCTCTCTTCGATAAAGTCATGATTATTTAACAGGTGTAACATAAGTTCATTGTTTTATTTTGATTAATATTATCAACACTTATATGAAGAAACCAGCGGCGGCTCGTGACCTGACAAGCTGTAGAGGCAAGGCTCTAGATACTCAGATAGGTATAGGTACCTAGTTAGGTTTGTTCCAATTAAAACAGGGTGTATACCAATTCACAATTTTGAAATTCCCTGACTTTCACAGGATTTCCAGGACTGTTCAATAAAAATTTTAGAAAATTTTCCTCCTCGAAAATGAAAATTGATGAGCGGAGGGGAGAAAAAGGACAACATTTTTTGACGAGCCGGGGCCGCAAGATGGGAACAACTTTGGTTATAAGTAAAGATAGGGTACAATATTATATTGGTCTATTATAGCACAAAATTTAAAGTTACATATATGGCTACTTTCACATACCTCTTTATGTGGGAATTGAAATGAAAAATAATAATAAAATTTAATGGAGAATTTAATTACCACTTTCTTGTCTAAGATTACTTTTTTTGCAAGATAAACGACGGTCCAAAACAATCGAACCTCTAGAAACTTCACTCATATCGTAATTAATTAAATGTTATTACAAAGTTAAATAGGAAAAAAAAATAGCAATAAAATTGCATTTTGTTTGAAATGGCCGTGTCGACATTGTCTTATTCCTTTACTTTGATTTTTTATGAAGTGACTGGTAGTTCCGAACACCTGGCTCATGTTTTTTCTCTCGAGATGTAAGCGATAACCCCATGCGTGTTTGTAGCTATAAAAAATCCAAATTACCAATGCGCTAGAGGGTAATGAATAATATATGATCTATTTCGTTCTTTATTTGTAACGAAATACTTGGACAAGAGTTGAATATTGATTAGTAAATTCATTTAGAATGGAATTATGATAGATATGTGTAAGATAAAAGGCTTTGAAATAGGAATTTATAATAGAACGACATATTTTATTTCCTTTTAATACATTACAATTCCTTGTAGATATCAACAAATAACAAATATATATTTGTTTAATAATATACTTTCTTCTAGTATAATTGTCAACAAATGTTTAATGCGAATAAAAAAGGACAAAAAAACGGCCATACAGATATCAAAGTCGGCGCCATTCCATGCTGACAAGAGTACTACAGGGTCGTATAGTTGAAGCAGTCTTAATACTATCAGGGGGGAGAGGAATGAATAAGCCGGGCAAGTAGATCTCCCGTCTTTACTCCACTTACATTAAGTGAGAGAGAGGATATCGATGTCGGCATCTGACGTGGCGTGTAGGCATAAACCGTTAGACTGTTATTTTTAACACAGGACCGTAGTCGAGCTTATACTGTCGGGGTGAAGATATAATTCGATAATTACTTTATATTTCTTTATTTGTGTTTTTGAAAATAATTTTAGTAAGTTTTGTTACCAATTCATAGCAGTGCTTTGGGGGATATTGTAAGTGTAATATTATAAATTATTATTATGATTTTATATCTATTTATTTTTTAATAAAAAAATGTTTCGACCGTGTGGGAGTCCAAGCTCGTACTTGAGAGCGAATAGACGCTTTTTACAAACGGAGTGTAAATCGTGAAAAAAGCCGGTAATAAGCTGGCCTAAATAGGTCAAAATTAACCTAATTATTGAGTAAAAAATTCTACATACGGTGGTGGTGCCAACAAAACAACAATTAAGTGATAAGTGCCAATAATCAATAATTAATAAATACGTGATTAAATTCTTCAGTGTTGTGCAGTGAAAAAAGCTGACAGATCGAGGTTTCGACGAAGGGACGGACCAGAAAGGGTACCATAAATCAAAGCTAAGTGTCCAATTACCACTTATAAACCAGTCACATTTTGTAGACAACTTAAAGAATTTCATAAACAAGTTGGGCAATAAATTAGATAAGTCAATAAACAATTTCTCTTTCAGATATACATATATGACTAAACCCCAGGGGCGTACCATCAGAGTAACAGTACATCGCGCCTAATTAAATTAATTCAAAAATAACAAAAATTTTGGATAAAATTGTTGCCAATCCTGGTTTCAGAGCCATTAATATCTAGAAAATTCTCATGCATGCTTTAAAAACATACTGACTGTTTACACTCCACGTCTGGTACGGCTCTGGTAAGGCTAAGGAATTTTATTTTATTAAAAAATTTAGGTCAAGAATAAGCAAAAGTAAGCAAGAAATAACAACTCTCCAGAAAACACAAAAACAATGTATCCACTACAGAACGTAAGAACGAAGACATACCAATTACTGGTACAAAAAATCGACGGCGACGGAAACTGTCTATATGGAGCAATAAGCCATCAGTTAGAAGGAGAAAACATAACAACCCCGGCACACACCAACGCCATCAAAAATCTACGGAAACAAGTAGCGGACTATATACAAAACAACATAGATTATTTCACCCCGTTCATGCTAGCATCCATCAACGAACTGGAACCCCGTTACAATCAACACAGCACCAACAAAGAAAAAATAGAGGCGTTCATCGGAGACCTGAGAAAAGATGGTTTCTGGGGTGGGCAGGAGACGATAGCAGCAACAGCAAACTTGAAGAGGAGGACAATAATAATACACCAAGAGGAGGGCGAAATCATAACTTTTCACCCCAACAACCAATAAGAAGACAACAACATGCCAATTGAGATCGTGTACAGGAAGCAGGGAAACAACAGAAATCACTACGACAGCGTAATCACTACGCAGAAAAGAAACGAACTAGAACGATTAGAAAAAACAAACCCCCCAAGCATAGCTATAACCCCCCGCCCAGAATGGGAGGAAACGACGAATATCAACAGGTTCCAAATATCGCCAAGAACGGAAGAGGGACACAGCACCAAATGATTGGATAACTCTGGCAACATGGAACGTCAGAGGATGCATACAAAGAGCTAAAAGGGAAAAAATCGACGAGGCCTTGCAAGCAGAAAACATCGACGTTGCATGTATACAAGAAACACACATGATAGACGGAACAGCAATCACACAAAATTACAAATGGCAACTAAGCGGGGGGGCAAGAAAAGACCAGCAGAGGAGTTGCATGGGTAACCAGACGGGAGAGGCCCATCGAAATAAGGACGGAAAATATAAACAAAAACATAGTCACGGCAATCATACAAAATGAAAAGGAGAACATCTGCATGATAGGAGTCCACGTACCCTCAGACAATAGAGCAGGAAGGGTATTCAGGCAGCTAACTCAAGAAACCAGAAGAAACGAAAAAAGAAAAATGCCCATCATAATACTAGGAGACTTCAACGCGCATATAGGAAAAGACGATCAGACGGAGGAGGATAAAAGCATCATACGAAAAACATTAATCCACACATGGTCAAATGAAAACGGAAATGCGCTGAAAAATCTAGCACACATGTTTGACCTAACAATAAGAAACACATGGGCCAAAAGCCAAACCTGCATTGACACCTGGACCAATGGAAGATCAACCTCACAAGTAGATTATATCCTGGTAAGCAGAGAGATAAGAGAAAGGATCAAGAACGTTAAAGCAAAAAGGGCAGCAGAAATCAATACAGACCACAAAATTCTATACGGAAAACTGGAAATAAAAGAAGGAAAAACAAGTCAAGGAAACAACAAGACACTACACAGTACTTGGAATATTTCTCTACTACAGCACGAAGACTTTCGGAAGAAATACGGTGAAGAAATAGAAAACCAACTGACAGGAGAAGAATTAGACTGGACATCAATGGGTGCAAAAATAAAAATTGCAGCAAGAAAAACGTTAAAAAGGGACAGATCACCTATGAGCCCGACAAGAAAGGAAAAAAATAACAAGTACGAACAGCTAAAAAAGATGAAGGCCACAGGCGAACAACAGCCGACGGGGAATATAAACAAAAACTAAAAGAAGCACTGAGGGAAAAAGGGAAGCGGAGAGAAACCACGACGAGGAAAAATGCAAATGATTCTTCGAAAACATAGAAGCACTTCCAACAGGACAACGACTAAACCAAACCTTCAGATATCTGAAAAAATATAGAATAAACAACAGTACCCACAAGAGAAGATACATACCAATACAACATTGGACCAAGAAGCTGAAGGAAGAAGAGAAAGCAACTAAAGAACGAACAAAACTAATAAGAGAAACAGACCACTGGCCCTTGGACAAGCCACCATCAAAAGACCAACTGCTAGGAATAATAGCCAGAGCTAGAAGAAACACCGCACCTGGAGTAGATAAAATAAACAACGAGTTAATACACTATGGCACGGAAAAGCTAAAGGAGCAAACCCTAGAAATCATCACCAGGGTATGGACAGAAAACACACCTCTGCTTACGGAATGGACCAAGACTATGCAAATACCCCTCCCAAAAACCAACTCGCCACAGACCATAGAAGACTACAGAAGAATAACACTCGGCAGCATAGGATACAAATACTACGCACAATTCCTGCTCGAGCAACTAGAGAAGTACATTGGAAGACCGCCAGACTACCAGACAGTATTCATCAAAGGCAGATCAACGGACGACCACATGTACACCACCAGAAGAATACTGGAAGAAAAATGGAGATAAGGGACAAAACTGCACATAGCCGCTATAGATCTCCAAAAGGCATTCGATACTATCAGTCACGAAGCCATAGTCAACACCCTGCATAACAAAGGAGTGCCGCACTATCTAATAAACAAGATAATAAAGGCCTGCCTTCATGAAACAACTGCCATACAATGGTTCGGACAAATGACGGAAACCAGACAAAAGAACAGAGGAGTCAAACAAGCCCCCTATCCCCCCGACTATTCACCACTGTCCTAGACCAAGCGATACAAAACACAATTTTAACGAAGACACGGAAACACTGAGAACCCCAATCGTATTAGCTTACGCCGATGACCTCCTAATCGTCGCAGAAGAAGAGCAACAAATTCTCAACTTCCTAGAAAACATGAAACCGCATTTGGACACATCTGGGCTGAAAATAAATTTCAAAAAATGTCTAATAATGGAGCGAGACCCATCAACAAAAGAAAGTCGGATCAGTGGAGAAGAACACAAAATAGGTGACTACTCCTTAAGAACAACGAACAAACTGAAATACCTAGGAACATATCTGACGAACCAACTGAAAAGGAGAGAAACAGTAAAGGAGAGAATAAAAACAGCATACAGAGTCACAAGAGCAATTATACCGTTCATTGAGAAAAACAAACTATCATGGGGCCTGGCCAAACGGCTATACATAGCCATCATACTGCCAACAATGACATATAGTTAAAAACGCGGCAACAACAAAAGCCAACAGAAGAAGTTTGAGAAGAGCTGAAAGAGACATCATCTAATTACTCAGAAAAACAACAGGGCAAAAACGACATAAAACATCAACACTACTAGAAGGGAAGACAATCACAAAAAGGATAGAGATGTACGCAATGAAGTACTGGGGACACGGCCAAAGAAGGGAACCAGCACATCTACTGAAGAAAGCACTAACACTGAATAGCAGCAAACTTAAAATTGGGAGACCATGTTACACGTGGAAAACAACAATCGAGAGGATCATGAACAAACTGGGAAAGGACCAAACATACTGGGAAAGAAAAGCGAGGGGAAAGAATGAATTTCACAAAGAAATCGGAGCGATATATACTCTACCAGAATCAGAAACGGAGGAATCAGAAGTCTCAGAAGAAGAAGACCTGTAGAAACAGAAGTACAAAAATAGGAGCACAGATAGCAGCGACACAACGCGGCAACATATCTCACAAGAAGACCCAGAATAGGCAGAAGCCCAGAACCAAAAATACAAAAAAAGGGGGCTTAAACGCTCCCTCACGACATAATGCGGTAACGCATCTCACAAATACCTACACCTCCCACCCCACATTCCTTTACCATGCGCCATGTGGCTCTCGCTGCTGGCAACAAGCATGTCCTTAGTCCAACCCAGCGTGGACGTAGCAAGCTCAGCTGTATAACTTGGGAGTGGCAGCAATGCCTACCGCACGCTGGTAAATCAATCAATCAATCAATCAAAAAAAATGTTTCGACCGTGTGAGGCATCTACGTCTACATCTAATCGTGTTTGTGACAATGAAAGTGATAGTGATTACAGTGATAAAGAAAATCAAAATCCATCAGTGTTTTCAGTAAGAAAAAAACGAGTACATTTGGACGTGGAAGGAAAAGAAACTTGCTTAAATGTTTACTATAGTATTTTGGAACGAAAAGCTAATGATCCTAATTTGGATGATTTAGATGTAATAGATGAAACAGCATCTTTGACAAAAGTTCCCCGTTCGACAATACACAAACTGGTGAAAGAAGGTGCCCTCCCAAGAAAACGACGATCAGACACCGGTAAATCGAAAACTCTGGACCCATCTTTAGCAAAACTGTGTAGTTTACGATATCTAGATGAGATAAAACAACTCAGGGAAAATAGACCCATTTATTATCTAGATGAAACTTGGTACGATACTCATGACACTGTAAAAAAAGGATGGACTAATGGATCTAAGAAATGTCAACCAATCTCATTGCACCCTAATAAAGGGACTCGGTTGATTACATTACACTGTGGATCAATTGATAGTGCATTGAAACTGTGCGGAAAAAACATGAAAGACTGTAACGTGGATTACCACAAGAACATGGAAGGAAAAATATTGGTCAACTTCATATACACGGTGGAAATAAATTTATTATAAATTTGAACGAAGATAGTAGTTCATCTGAAAATGAAGAAGAGGGTGAAAAAGGCGAGGATTCAGAGGAAGACGCGATTTGAGGTGAGATAAAGTGAGATGAGGTAAAGTGAAGTGATGTGAAGTGAAGAAGTGAATTTTGTGATATCCACTGTATTATTTATTTTCGTTTTTGTATTTTCGTAGTGCAGTGAGGTGAGGTAAAGTGAAAGTGATGTGAAGTGTATTATTTATTTCCGCTTTTATGCTTTCGTCGTAGTTCAGTGCTTCAGAAATATTATTTTTCAGTATGTTATTATTTATTAATGTTATTTTTTTTTATTTTTGCAATGATTCATCTTTCTGTTTCTACTGTAGTAATAACTTTACTGTTACAGTTTATTTTTAGTTTATTCAGGGTTACTTTTTAAATAATCTCTTTATCCTATATTAATATTCCATACCCATCCTTTCCTGGCGAGAAATGCTCAATACTTACTCGCGGTTCTTGCTGGGTAGTAACAATTTATATTAAGCGAACTGTATTTACTGTAACTACTATAGTGTAGTCACCACTTTTATTTCAAGTTAATACGTTTTTTGTTATTGTTGCTAGCTAAACTGAGCACAAATCCAGCGACTTGTGAAATTTAGATTGGTCATATCTTAGTATTGACTCATAGGGACCCAAGCCATACTTTATGGCACCACAACCACGATAAAATGAAGCATTTTGCAAAAAAAAATTTCATCGAATTTTGCAAAAAGACTTATTTAAAGTCTATTAAATATTGTTTTCCTCCTTTTCCTGAAAAAAAAAAAATATATAATAAAACTTAAATGAGTCTGTTTACAAAAACCCAGGGCGTTCAACTCATTCTTAAAACTTTCTTTCGCAAATTTCGATGTAATTTTTTTTCGTAAAACTGCTTTACTTATTTTATTTTGGTAGTCATGTCACAAAATATGGCTTGGGTCTCATGAGTCAATACTAAGATATAACCAATCTAAATTGCACAAGCCGCGGCTGACAAATACCTACACTACAGTGAAAAAGTAAACGAGCGAACAATATAATTAAATCCGGCTCTGCGTTCTGCAACCATTCCGTCTCAACAACACCGCTTTGATAGGCGGTACGTCGATCACTATTGCGATTGCTGTTTAAGTTTTTGCGTATCAGAATGAACAAAATAATACTTGATATTTAAAACGACATGTGGTACAACCACCATGCATTCTTTTAGTAATTTTCGCCTTTTGGGACCTGCTGTCATGATATGGACTCACAAAAAAAAATGGAAGATGCTTTTTCCTTAAGGTCGCTATATTAGATCAGCCCTATTGAATTTTTCCGGATATTTCTCTAATCAACCTTAAAAAACCGGAGCCAGTGAACTTTTTTTACTTTTTTTACGTCACGGCTAAACTATATTTAATTAATTAATGATCGCGTTAATGTAAATGAAAACCGTTTTCTTAAATCCAGAACCCGGGGATAACATTAGGGGTTGTGCGATGAAAGTTGTAAATAACAGAGGTTTTACGTTATTTTTTTAAGCAAAATATAAATTGAAATCAAAAGTTCAATCAGCAGAGGACAAAAAAATGTTTTTCTTTAATTTTAAATCCGGAGCTAACCCCTTCTGCAGAGAGGTAAAATATAAGGGACTCAAGTTGTGAAAAATATTAAGAGGTAAATGGAAAATACTTTTTGCATCTAGTAGCGCGAACAATAATTACAAAAATGAGTTTGCAAAATAAATTGCAATTGACCTTCTGGAAGAGTCTCGAAAGCGAGACTATCATAGATTCGGCGCCAAAAAATTTTGTAACCACATCACAACACCGCGTTCTAAACTAACACCACAATAATTTTACTTGTAAAGTTTATCCCGGATCTTTGATTATTATTAATATTGACTGGTGATGACTCACCGAGAAAAGTATTCGTTGTAAATAAATATGTGGTGATTACCTTATGTTTAACTGTATAAACAAACACAGGTATTTAAATAAATATATAGATAATTAAATATTGTTAAACTGAATCTCAAGCGGGAGCTACAATTTTTTATTAATATGTATCCAGGTTATAGGCTGTTGCTTAATATTTGAATCTGATTTATGTAAGCTCTAAAATGGTATTAGTGTTAGATGCAAAATTTATGTCACATTCATTTACATATGCATTTGAATTTCAAATTGTGAATACAGAATCAGTGCAAATTTAAATGAAAATATATACATTCTTACGAAATTGCATATTAATACATACTACCGCGGTATTCGTATCAGAGATTGTATCCTGTTTATGGTAAAGTGGCCACATTTGAATCTTGCTAATTGGGGACACAATGAAAAAAAAATTCCAGGTTTAATAATTGATGAGCGGGGGTAGAATGTGAAACATTTTTCTGCGGGTCTCAAAATGAGGTATTTTCCATTTTTTTAAAATTCAGTTTTGATGATATATATCAAGTAATGTTATTATTTTAACGATTACTGCATAATCAATTTAAACCAAAACAATAATTTCTTAAATAAAAATAAGAAATAAGAATTTCAAATGATTTTATTTGGCGGGAAATAATTTAACCAATCATAGACAACTTTCGCTTACTGTAACTATCTTATATAAATGCCAAATTGTGTATTTTACCTATAACACTTCTATTTTTCTCAATATCTTGAATATCAATAAATATTATATACATGTACATATTTAGAAGGAATTAAAAGGTATTTATATTTGTTATGTAGAATTTATCTTAAAAATGTAAACAAAACTCACGGCGAGGATTATGTGGCAACATTTTTTGGTTGCCGCCAGCTGTCAATTCTTGTCACAATACAAGTGAAAGAGATATATTGGTTAGATTTATTTGTTGTTTGTTTATGTGGCGTTTGATTTTCACTTTATCAATAAACTATTAAAATGGAGTTGAATTTTGTGAAAGTTGATTATGACTTGATAGATTCTTTCTATCACAAAATTTGGATTTTTGAAGAGATGGGATCAAAAATATTAGAAGTTTGCCACCAAGTTCTTCGAATATCAATGTTTTCGGAACAGTTACAAAATTTTTTTCCGAAGCACTTATATTTGTGTTTCCACTTTTTATAAAATACCTTTTAAATGACATTATCTATTATTTGTAAATTACAGCAAATACCTCGATGAAAGAAACTAAAATGCTTCAAATCAACACGACGGCGACCTTAGAACACATCTGTCATTTGACTAGCCGTTGACATTGTTGTCATGTTTTGCTAAATATGTTTTTAAAAATTAATCGACATTAAAAATTATTTAAAATATTTAATAATTCACGCCTATCATTATTTTTTACATGAGAAAATTAAATTTCGTATACAAATATATTAAAATTGATTTAAAGAATTTCAACTTGGCAATACCACACTGTTTTGTATAAAACCATTCTATCAACAAATCCATACAGTCTACATACGTCATCGGCCAAACTATCTACGTCACCAATTTAAAACACATGTTGCTCCACTTATTTTAACTTCTGTTTTCTCAAAAAATTGATATTTATTTTGGCGGAAATCTGCATTGAAAGGCTTGTTTGTACATATTCTATATCATTCAATAAAAAATATATATATAGGAAAATACCCCACTGATGAACGGAAGCGAGTTTTTTATTTTTCCGAAGTTTGCAAGAACTGCCTGGTCAGCCGAGTGCACATGTGCAGAAGATCTTAGTATTGGGATTGACGCATATTTTGAGAAATATCTTGAGTAAGAGTCTCTGTGATCGTTTGTTGGGGTTTGCACTCTGAGCTGTTAGACCACACATCACGAACGTGGACTAAAGGACTCAATGGAACGGGCTCCAATAGTGCAGAATCCCAATCGTTTCCAGCTATGGCTGAAAAAGTGTGTCGCCAAGTCTATAATATAAAAAGAATAATGTTTATTAGCAAAATATAAATGAAGGAGTTCGAATCATGAAAACTTCACAATTTTTAAAAATATATCTTTAACATCTCGCTAAAATGTCTATTTTTTCGAGATATTTGTAAAAAACGCCCTTATAAGACATTATCTGGGCTAAATTTGCATTTTAATCAAACCGCGAATACCGCGAATTAAAAACCTCAGCATAATAACATTGGTATTTAAGAACAATATCGTCTATTCCTGCTTTCATCGGATAGTCGTTTATGCCATCGAAGCGAACGGCTCTGTGCCTGAAACGCTTCCATTATAAACGCGAAAATAGCGAGTAAAACTCCGTCAAATTTGATAAAGCGTAGGTAAATTGTAGCTTAAAAAAATTCCGCATAAATCGATACGTCATAACAAAATAACAAAGTTGAAATAGAATTAATATTTGAAAATAACTAACACAGAATTATTTAGTGACCAGTGCTGTGCTTAAAAAAACGAAAAGAGCGTAAATAAACAAACGACAGGGGGTCGGTAGCTCAGTGTGTTGGCGCGTCTAGCTTGCACTCTGAGCGTACCTTACGAAGTGGGTTCGAGCCCCACATAGCGAAAAAATTTTTCATTGGAAATTTTCCCCAAGAAGTGGTTCGGATTCCACTATAAACTGTAGGGCCCCGTCTCCTTTACTCAGACAAATCTAGAGCTACTAGACTTAAGAGGGTCGTTGAGGTGACATGGAAGGCGGTTAAAACACATTTTAAAACACATTTTTTTTTTAAACACATTTTAAAGACACAGGCAAAAGAAATCTGAGTATCCTTTTTCATTTCTAAGTACCTTCCCAGCCAAGTACATTTATAACCATTGAAGTGTTTAGGCCCATCAAATCCTTGAAGGTCGACAAGTTTATGGGGGCAAAAAATTGTTGAAGTATGGCCATGATATCCTTCTAAACCTTCAAGTAAATTATTTTCTAACCATTATAAAAATATTCAAATGAATTTGGTTTGAATTGCACCCGAAATAACCAATAAGGTATTGTTCGTAAGGTATGGTCATATACATTTCTTATGTTAACCTTCAAATAATCTTTTTTCATAATTATTAATGGTTTTCAAAGGGTTTACTTTCAAACTATTTTCTTATGCATTGTATATCTATAATGTTCGAATTTATTTAAGTAAGTGCATTGTATATTTATTATGATTGAACGTATTTAAGTAAATGCTCTTTCCCTTATGTCTTGATTAAAGCACACTATGTTATGTATGCAACTATATGAACATATTGTATTATTATTGTTATGTAACATTAATTCTTGGGATATAAATCTAATCTAATCTAATACTCAGGCGAATTTAATATCAGTTGAACCCGTAATAATCAAAAGTATGGTCATAATATTCTCTTAGGTAAATTATCAACTGAGGGTTTTCAGGTCGAAGTTACGCTCGTTGTTAAGTGAAAAAATTTACATAGAGTGGTACATGCTGGCATAACAACAACTGAGTGATATGATATTTAATTAATATGGGTGACTAAATCTCTCAGTGCAAAGAAGAAGTGAAAAAAGGGTGACAAAACCGTTGTTAAACGAAAAAACTCTACATAGAGTGGTACATTAGCATAACACCCGTAATAATCAAATGCATTACTCTTAAAGTATGTTCATAATTCGTAAAGTATGGTCATAATGTTTTTTTAGGTAAATTATCAAGCGAGGTTTTTCAGGTCAAAATTGCGCTCGTTGTTAAGTGAAAAATTCTACACTTAACACATTCACTGCCGGCACAGCCCCAGAGGCGTTCATCCAATCTTGACAAAAACGACATAACCGCCCGAGAGGCGTTCTTCTATATACCTAATTGTAATTAATTTAAAAAAAAAAGATGAAAAAAAAATGAAAAAAAAACGAATTTTTTTTAGCAAAAAAAATGGAAAATTTGAACTTGCAGAGTGTCCACTAGCTAATACAAACATTAAATTAACAAATTGCAAAAGAAAATAGGTGGCACACGATCAATCGTCACTAATGAGCTCACATTCCTTTACCATGCGCCATGTGGCTCTCCCTGCTGGCAACAAGCATGCCCCTAATCCAACCCAGCGTGGACGCAGCAGCCCCAGCTGTATACTTGGGAGTGGTAGCAATGCCTACCGCACGCTGGTAAATTAATCAATCAATATCTTCTATTTCTGCTTTCATAGTTATTGAAAAATCTTATTTTGGGTTAGGTTACCATAACATTGGATTGCATTATTTACTGAAATGTCCACATTAAAATCAGGCATACTTTCAACTGTCTTCTTTAATAAATACTGTTGAATACATATTCATTGAATGCTCCAGAAATGTGAAGCGAAACTTTACACATCTCAATTAAAAGATTCCCACTAACCGCCCCAGTATTACATTATAGACACCAACAACTTTTTTGTTCTTGAATATTTAATCTTCCATGGCCACAATTTCGCTTTTTTATTTAGAAATTCATTTGCAAGACAGGTTTTAACATATACAGTGGTAATATTTTACCCGAAGCATCACTTCAAATAACAGAACGGTATATCGAAAAATGAATAACAACTTTCTGTTAATACAATATTTTTAGATGTTCTTAATAGAAGTAAAAACTTTTGCTTGCTATTACCATACGAGGCAACAGGCGCATATTTCATATAAATTTTCATTGAAGATATTCGCCTTGTCAGTTTATATATAACCACAAACATGGTGTAGTCAACTTAATGCTGATTTATAACGTGGTTTTCAAGAAAATCGCATCATATTTAAAACCTGTTTTTAATTTTAAAATAACTCATCTTCATTTATTTCACCCGACCACAAAAATAAACAACGCCGTATAAATTTTAATTTCATACACATTAATTATTGCTTACTGGTTTAAAATAACACTGTTATATATTAAGGGTACGATAGCGGTCTTTTATGACACCTCCACAGGGTATCGAGGGTGGCAGATATATCATCGACTCCCATTTTAATAAATCTCTTGCAGTAGTTCAACTGATAATGTGGGAGACGGCAGCTTGGTATATAGATGGTAAAAAGTACGGGATCAAGCCTTATTAACTGCAAAATATTTTTCATTTAAATTTATCCAAAAAAAGAGGTCGAACTCAAGATATGCCCCAATGGTATAGTAGCCCATGGTAAATTAGCTATTTTCAGGGGGTTCATCCACTAATAAAAATTTATTTAAGGTAAGATCCGGTGCGATGCATCACAAAATAGATCTTATAAAATATTTATTTAGCAAAAATTCTTTTAGTTTAATTATTTCCACATCCAGTGGAAGTATAGTAACGCAAAAAAAAATTTTGAACATTTTTGTTGTTCAAATAGGCTTAAAATGTCATGAAACGTCGAGATTTTAAGTTTGAGCAAAAAACAAATTTCTGTCTGTCTGTCACTTTTTTTTGTGCGCACGTTTACTCAGGATCTGTTTAAGATATTGACTTGAAATTTGGTACACGTATGTATTTTAACGAGATCTGGAACTAGATTATATTTTGATCTTATTCCATTGAAGGGTTGGGGGGTAAATTGGGGGTAAATAGGTAAATTAAGCAAGTAAGAGTCCATAAAATTGGTATTTATATACAGTGTGTCCCAGGATAGATGTAACATGAGGTGTAATGGACCAAAAATTTTGGAATGGTATTTGGGGATTGAGTCCTGCTTGTTGTAAAACTAAAGTATACCAAAAATGACTTGATTTGGTGTTCTACTGGGTGTTTTATAAGCAAAGTTGTAAAAATCACCACTAATAAAGTACCTTTATTTTTCAAAATATGAAAAAATTCCACTAAGAAAAGTTATTTAGAATGCAATTTTATACCTCTATACCAAAGTTCACGAATATAAAATTATTTTTTTGAAAGTTCCCATTTTTTTAATAAATTAGTATTTTATTTTGAACCATTCAATTAAAACTGCATAGAAATTATTTTTTGTGAATTAATATAAAGTTATGTAGAAGCTAAAAGTAGGCTATGAGAAAAGCAACAACTTTAAATATGAATTCAACTCTTAATTCGCAAAAAAATGGGAAGTTTCAAAAAAATCATTTTATATTCCTGAAATTTGGTATAGAGGTATAAAATTGCATTCTAAATAACTTTTCTTAGTGGTGATTTTTACAACTTTGCTTATAAAACACCTTGTACAACACCAAATCAAGTCATTTTTGGTATACTTTAGTTTTACAACAAGCAGGACTCAATCCCCAAATACCATTCCAAAATTCCAAAATTTTTGGTCCATTACACCTCTTGTTACATCTATCCTGGGACACACTGTATAAGAGAAGCTAAGATGTCAAAAAAGTATTTGGCATTATAGTACAGTACCTAGAGGTAAAAAATATGCAAAACTTCGGAATAATCTCATACTGAATGATAATTTTTTTTTATGGATGCTTGCTTTTACCCCTGATTTGATTTAGGTTTTCCACCTCTAAATAAAAAAAAATAACATGGAAAAGTATTGATTATTAATTTTTGAAATTCAGTATATTTGTTGTTGGGGTCATTGATTACGAATATGAAGTCAAAAAAAAAATTCAAAATGACGGCTTCAATATGGCGGACGGCAATGAGGCAAAATGTAAAAAAAATATATATTTCTTAATTATTCATAATCGAAATTGTGTATATACATATCTATCACAAACAACACCAATTAACCTCGCAAATAATCCCTTATGTATTTTACACATGTATCATTAATAAATAACACACAAAACCATTGTTAGAGAACTAACAATTCCTAAATTATATATTTGTGAGGTAATACACATCTGAAATATATTTATAAGGCATTAGCAATATCAAACGTTATTCGTAGTTTATAAGCTTTATTTTTGGTCTCTATCAATTTTTCGGTAAAACTAATATTCATTGAGATATCTGCAAAAAATAAAAATTTTAAGTTTTTTCGAAATTACCTTTACTGTTTAAAATGCATTTTTTTCTAAAGCAAGTGCTTTCAATGAGCAAAGAAAAATGAGCGTCTACGTAATGCTACATTTTAACGAAAAACTGTATTTGAGATAATTACTTCCACGTCCAGTGGAAGTATAGTAACGACAAAAAAAAAAAAATTGTTCAAATAGGCTTAGAATGTCATGAAACGTCGAGATTTTAAGTTGTCTGTCGGTCTGTCTGTCTGTCTAAGTTTTTTTTGTGCGCACGTTTACTCTGGAACCGTTTAAGATATTAACTTGAAATTTGGTACACGTATGTATTTTAACGATATCTGGAACTAGATTATATTTTCATCTTATTCCGACGAAGGGTTGGGGGTAAATTGGAGTAAATGGGGGTAAATAGGTAAATGAAGCAAGTAAGAGTCCATAAAATTGGTATTTTTAGTATATACAAGAGAAGCTAAGGTCTCAAAAAATTTTTTGGCATTAGCCAGCCCCATTACCACCCCAACCCCATTATTAAAGGGGGTGAGAAAAGATTATGATTTAGTGTGTGTACTATGTACAAGAACCAAAAACCTCGAAATATTTTTTTACTTCTTAAATTACTGTCTAATTAGAGTAACAAAATGACGGCTAAAGCCCGACGCCTGGCAAGCCTAGGAAGTAGTGATTCCTTAAGCAGCGATTTTTTAAACAATCGTCTTAACAATTTTTAATTTATCCGCAACAAGCAAAAAATTTTTGGCACTAAACAATATGGAAATTTTTAAGTAATTTTGAAATCAGCAAAAGGAACATAAATAATTGTTTTTCTGTCTACTACTATATTCTACTGTCTACTATATTTACATTATGCTACATGCCATTTTATATAAAAATCTTCTTGATTTTTATAAATATATTTGTGCCACGTTTCAAAAGTGTGTAACACCTGGTAAAGTTAAAATAAAAAAAAAAAATCCTGAAAAAATGGGTGTTTGAAATATCAGCAATACACCTTAAAACACGTTTTTGGGATATAAAAATATGAGAGTCAAAAGTGGAATTTTCCCAGAAGCAGACACCATGTCTTAAACGAGATTCAACTTGTGCGTAATATAAACAAAAAAGTTGTCTGTACATCGTTCTCATATTTCTAAATAAATACTATGTCAGGGAGGCAAGCTTTGAAATGACAGTTTCACATTGAATTTTTCAGTTAAGATTTTTACCTAAGTGTAAACCTAAACATTTAACCTGGGTTTTTTCGACGTTAAAATATAATAAATCATTCTTTTATCTTATTAAACAAGCTATTACAATCGAGTTCTAAACATTCATCTGTTTTATTTGAAACAGTTAAAAGGTGGCATTAATATACATCCTAAAGTGAGTATTAGATGATAGGGAATGGATTTCATTTACGTACAGTAAAAATAGCACAGAACCCAAAACAGAACCTTGTGGAACTCCTAATGTTAAATAAGACCATTCAAAAATAACCCTGTCAAAACCTTGTTTATTATTATATTTTATACTAACAGATTGTTACCTATCTTCAAGTTTGCATCCAGTTTAGAGGCATTCGCCGACTTCAAGAAAATTTTATATTTTCTCATCAAATGACAAGATCTGATATTTTTCTAGATATTTCGACAATATCACAAACACACATACAAATTATGAATAAATTAATATTACGAATTATAAATAAATCATTGTTACATTACATTTTAAAATGTTTGATCTGGCGTTCTAAATTCACGCACACACACATGATCATGGGCTCATGAAATACCAAACTCGACGTAAAAAAATGCATAAAATTCGTGGTATTCACTGTAATCCCGACATTAACGGTTTTCTCGCTCATAAGCGATTCGTTACGGCCATCAGGCAAGCAAGCCAACACATACGCTGTGAACTTAGGTCGAAAAATGCACTTCAATAGGTCTTAACGACATAAGGTCGTCTGAGGGTCTTCGAACAATCGCTCGTGGGTCAATAGAACCGATATTGAGAGTATGTGACGAATTATTTCGATTTGTATCTCTTAGACAGGCATTGTGGGTATCGGAGGGAGTCAAGTTCAAGAGACGCTTGGAATGCTGAAGATAAATCTAAATAAATAAAAAAATGATTGGTGCGCTAGAAATGAAAAATACAGAGCAGCTTTAAAGCTGGTGGTCCAGTCATTTTAGGTTTCTACTCAGAAACAAATATTATAAATCCTGATTATTTTACTCATTAACATGATAGCTAATAAAAGACCATTTTTAAGATCTTGGTATCCATCAATATCATTATTATTGGTAGTCCAGTCAACGGAGCGCTAAAATTACCAAAATCTCTAATTTGAGTGCTAATGAATGGATTTTGATGAAACCTTGTGCAATGTGTTTGTAATGGTGTTAATAAAAAAGTTGAAAAAACGTTTATCACGGGTTCCGTAACTTGTGGAATTAGGTCAAAAATGAAAAAAAACAACAATATATTTACCTGTTTTGGCAAAGAAGCCGACATTTTTTGAGTGCTTAGTAGATCTGAAGACAACTATACACGTTAAACGATAGGTATTGTAATGCATAGACTGTTTTTTACTGTAAAGAGTTCTCGGACACGCTTCGACCAATCACATTATGTGTAAAAACAGAGACAGCGAATAAAAATTAAAAAATGTATACTTACTACATTTTACCAATCTCTCGCCTTTACGTTCTAAGGTTGCTGATGTCAGATGAAATATTGTTATAGTACCGCCATCTAGTAACACTACATTAGAAGTTACTGTATTCCAATGAATTTTTCAAGTTACTATATTAAAGTGTTTATTAATATATATTTATCTATTTAATCCTTATTTTTAATTTAAGAAGTTTAATGATTATCGTTTGTTTAAGGAGATAGAACTTTAAGGACAACGAAATATAATGTATAGTGCATACTTTTAAAATTTTTACGGTTATAATTGAAGAGCTAAGTGGATAAAGGTGTTATGTCACAAAAACACGTTATTGAGTAATTTAACTCGAAAGTTTTTAGGCGAGAACTTTTTTGTTATAACGACTATATAGCTTGCATTTTGCGATGATATTGACATTTGATGTACTTTTCAGAGACAAATAACTAGAGTTGTCAGTTGTCATTATTTTCGAAAATTTTAAAAAATTAATGTACATAACACCTTTATCCCTTCATAAGTTTCTCTGAAATGAATAAGGAATTAGTGAATAAAAGTGTTAAGAAATTAAACATATTTTATTATTATTAAAACGTTGTACAATTTTTAGGTAGTCGGACAGTTCTACGGTTTTGAGCCACAGTTTGGTCATTTCCAAGTATGTTGTGATAATACGGCCTTACCATTCATTTATGAATGGTAATTGTTCTTTAAGATTGGCCAGTTTTCCTACACTTAGGCTGCCCTTGTTTTCATTAAACACCGTTAGAGCAATACAGTCGGAATTTATCTTATGCATATTCCTTTTCTTTAAAATATTGACTTTGTAAAATGGAGTCATTTCATCTAGTGATGTAATAGTAGCACCCATAGGTGCCATTTTATACCGTCGAGAAAATAAACCTTTTCATTGTTCAAGTTTTTCTTCCTGTTGTACAAATTGAGTTTTGAGGCAATTCCATCAATATCCTTGAAATGATTCTTCATATCTATGACAACGGCGTCTTTGGGAGTTCTTAAAATTTCTCAATACTGGTCCGGAACGTAGATGTTTTGATGTTTGCTTAAAATTTTCTCGACTCTGCCAAAGTCTCTGTCTGAATCTAAATATGAATGTCCCACCTCCCAAAATTTATTGTCGATAACTTTAAATTATCTCTTTAAAATCAACAACTGGTAAAGTGTAATGATATTGAAGTTTTTATTTTGTCCACCACAGGAGTCGGGCCATATTATAATGTGATCGATCTTTTCTTGGAAATATTCATTGTAAATTTGTGAAAAGGCATGTAAGCAACTAGCAATTTCTAGGCTTTCACGGCTGGTCACATCTTCAGTCCTTCTGAAAAAGAACATTTTTTTTTTTCAGTATTCCTCATGTATGTATGCCAAGGTTGTAAAACCACATTTGACGAAGGTAAAATGCTTTCGATGTACTTAATTTTGGCAGCGGCATGGTTTGCTGAAGATCTAAAGTAAGAAAGCAAATCGTTCTATCTACTGTAACTTTTGATCCGTCACGCTTTTGTTGTTCGAAAGCTAGTTTGTAATTTTCTCCGTATTCTTTAGTATTATTTATTTGTTCATTATTTTTTTTTTAACCCAATAGATGTAGGCATAGCGAACCCTGTAATTCTTAAACGATAACGATAACCTTACAAACCCAAATGACCTTTGACTTGATTGGCGTAATTATCATACTTATTATTTTTTCCGCAAGAATTTCGGAATTCGCCAGATTTGCCTTAAACAATTTAATGCTCTTTCAAAATATTGTGTGGGCAGAAGCCATACCAGATATCAGTTTTGCTCTTGTCATAAAAATTTCTACGGTCCAGCGCTCTTCTACTTGTCAGCATAAAAATGTTTGTACAAAAATCAACACCGCAAAGCGTCAATTTCCAGTAAGTATTTCTGATTTACAGACTAATTTGCTAGAATACTTTGGTAAATTCGTATTTTATTATTGCATTTTATATTGATAATGTTTTATTTTTAAAACATAATTAAAACTTGCCTGGGAAGAAATTCCACTATGTGACTGATTTCTGCTGAATTGCCAAAAGGTATAAATGTGTTTACAGCAATTAGATACTCAAGTACCATCTCGACTCTTGTACCATCTCATACCATTTCGAAATTGAACGAAATGAATATATATGGATTAAAACACTATAAGCACTATTTCCAAATATCAGCCAATTTATAAACATCTTACATGATTCATGACATCGTTTATTCATTGCCATTTGTAATATCAGTTTACTACGACTGACCATTTTCACTATAATAGTAAGAAACACTTAACACAACTTGTCACATTAATGTCAATATAACATAACTTTAAAAGCAGTCTTTTGGATTAAAACAATTTAATATCGCACATTAATGGATAAAGGTGGTATGTGGTCATGACACCTTTATCCATTAAATTATATAAAAACCATATGTACATAACACCTTTATCAAACATTAAAACGCATTTAGGAAAGGTTTATTATCCCAAAAACTTATTGAAATGATAGATTATAAGTTAAAATAGTTGTCTGTGTAGAAATCTCAAAATTTTCAAAAATGTCACATAACACCTTTATCCACTTAGCTCTTCAATTAATATTTCCCATTGGTAAGCGAGGAATGAAATAAATACATGTATGTAAATTAAAAAATATTCCTGATTCTTGATGGCAAAAGAACTGAGGCCTTTAGTTCGTCTTTACACACTAAATCACAATTTTATTCTTTTACCTCCTTTAATAATGAGAGGGGGTGGTAATGGGGTTGATAGTGAGGGTGGCGATGCCAAAAAATGTTGAGATCTTGGTTTCTCATATATATACTAGATCCCAATTTTATGGACTCTTACTTGTTTACCGTACCTATTATTATTAACACGCTTTTATTAGGTCGACCTGTACCTAACTATCTATTTATCTATTTTTATTTTTTATTTTAGACCATAATATCCTACGGATGCTTAGTTCATAAATTTCACGACACTGATAGTCACACATCGATTACCTTTTTGGTTTATTGTGAATCGATGACACCAACATAAAACTACACGCTTAAATTAAAACCCTGTCACTTTCGATGTAAATGATATGGGTTGTTTACAGCTTGTATGTCAGTCCACGTGAGCAGGGCAAATTCCTACTTTTTTTTAAGCCAGACGATCCTTCATAGACAAATTCGTAAAAAAAAACGAAGACAACCTTAACCTTGAGCTTCGGGACAAACAAATAACAAAGAATCGACTATACTGAATCATCAGCGGCATCCCGGATGTCTAGATGTACCACCCACCCACAAAAAAAGAGTATGATGGTCACCTATTAATGCATTCCCTCACGGAGCAAAACAATCGAAAAATCTCTGTATCAAGATTTTGGTATTTACTGTAGCACAAACGAGTCCATTTATTAGCTGCCAGTATAGACAAGAACAAAAAAATGGCATGCTGGTAGGTATTCTAGCATGTATCACACTTCTGAATCTATGCATGAGCATTGTTACAATCTATATACATTTGAATAATTTTGACAGGCTTTTACTACACGCAGAAAATGATTAAGTGGTTGTTAACAAAATTCAAGTCTTTAGGACATAGCGTAAACAGTTTTGGCTAATTTTATTGAACAGTGACCAGAGGCATTCGAAATCTCACATTTTTTATAAACGACTTAAGATTTTCAGACTGCGCTAGCATTATTTTATCGTTAGCCCAATGAGATTTTATCCATTTTATTAAAATATGTCATATCGGCATATTTATAAGTATTTATAATGTCATTATCAACACATTTCTTTGGTCGTTTTTTTTCTTTTCTTTGTTATTGTTTTTTTCAAAATTTGTTTTTTCAAGCATCACTTAAATGCCACATAATTAATATACTACATATATAACTAATATATACGTTTTTTTTATAGTTTAAGTGGAATGGCATCGCAGCTATTGTGGAATTGCTGGAAGCAGGTTTTTTTCCTGTCCCAGCAACCAAAATTTACGGGTACAAAAACTGACTCATTTATTAGCATTTAAGTTTTATCCTTCTTTTGGAATATTTTATAGAAACAATGAATTTAATTCGCGTCCTAAAAAAGTAATTTAGATTTTATTTATACATATGTATTAGGACATTAGATTAAGTTTCTCTAACCCCGACAGCCTAGCCCGTGGTTAATTTTCAAAAAATTTAATATATTTGTGAGGAGGCCATGGAAAGCTATTAACAACAACACTTCTTATAATATAAAATAATCTTGCTAAAAAGAGGAAAACTATACTACAATAAATGAAGAGCTAAGTGGATTATGTAACAAAAACACGTTATTGAGTAATTTAACTCGAAAGTTTTTAGGCGAGAACTTTTTTGTTATAACGACTATATAGCTTGCATTTTGCGATGATATTGACATTTGATGTACTTTTCAGAGACAAATAACTAAAGTTGTCAGTTGTCATTATTTTCGAAAACTTTAAAAAATTAACGTACATAACACCTTTATCCCTTCATAAGTTTCTCTGAAATGAATAAGGAATTAGTGAATAAAAGTGTTAAGAAATTAAACATATTTTATTATTATTAAAACATTGTACAATTTTTAGGTAGTCGGACAGTTCTACGGTTTTGAGCCACAGTTTGGTCATTTCCAAGTATGTTGTGATAATACGGCCTTACCATTCATTTATGAATGGTAATTGTTCTTTAAGATTGGCCAGTTTTCCTACACTTAGGCTGCCCTTGTTTTCATTAAACACCGTTAGAGCAATACAGTCGGAATTTATCTTATGCATATTCCTTTTCTTTAAAATATTGACTTTGTAAAATGGAGTCATTTCATCTAGTGATGTAATAGTAGCACCCATAGGTGCCATTTTATACCGTCGAGAAAATAAACCTTTTCATTGTTCAAGTTTTTCTTCCTGTTGTACAAATTGAATTTTGAGGCAATTCCATCAATATCCTTGAAATTATTTTTCATATCTATGACAACGGCGTCTTTGGGAGTTCTTAAAATTTCTCGATACTGGTCCGGAACGTAGATGTTTTGATGTTTGCTTAAAATTTTCTCGACTCTGTCTGAATCTAAATATGAATGTCCCACCTCCGAAAATTTATGGTCGATAACTTTAAATTCTCTCTTTAAAATCAACAACTGGTAAGGTGTAATGATATTGAAGTTTTTATTTTGTCCACCACAGGAGTCGGGCCATATTATAATATGATCGATCTTTTCTTGGAAATATTCATTGTAAATTTGTGAAAAGGTATGTAAGCCACCAGCAATTTCTAGGCTTTCACGGCTGGCCATATCTTCGGTCGAAAGCTAGTTTGTAATTTTCTCCGTATTCTTTAGTATTATTTATTTTATTTTCTTTTTATTTTTTTTAACCCAATAGCGAACCCTGTAATTCTTAAACGATAACCTTACAAACCCAAATGACCTTTGACTTGATTGGCGTAATTATCATACTTATTATTTTTTCCACAAGAATTTCGGAATTTGCCAGATTTGCCTTAAACAATTTAATGCTCTTTCAAAATATTGGGTGGGCAGAAGCCATACCAGATATCAGTTTTGCTCTTGTCATAAAAATTTCTACGGTCCAACCCTCTTCTACTTGTCAGCATAAAAATATTTGTACAAAAATCAGCATCGCAAAGCGTCACTTTCCAGTATTTCTGATTTACAGACTAATTTGCTAGAATACTTTGGTAAATTCGTATTTTATTATTGCATTTTATATTGATAATGTTTTAATTACTTGACTAATAATACACTGTGTACTACAGTAGTCTTTCATTTGCATGAGGATTAGTTCACTTGGGTCACATCTGACCGGGTCAAAATTGACCTGACTTGAAGCAAATAAAATAAAACAGTTTTGTTTTGACATTTGACAACTTAAAAAGTTAATTCAATATTCTTGGTTTGTAGGATTGTACGCAGCATTTCATTCTTGGATATTTTTAGGTTAGAATTTCGACGAAAAAAACTGTCAAACGTCGGTATTTCTACCCCACCACTTAACTAACCAAAAGTTCAGAAGTGAGTATCAGCGACATAATAAGGAGAGACTGGAAAAGTAGGCGGGGCACATGGCCAGAACATAATCAAGCAACTAGTCCGCATGGGCGTCACTTTAACTTAACGTTATGGAATTCGAAAATATTTTAAAAATGCATAGAGCAGCATTTACTGCGTTTTTAAATATAATATAATTTATTACTACTCCTACAGCATTTCTACTAATAGATTTGAGCTCAATTAATAATAGAACAGTAATAAAAAACAATATTCATTCATTAATTGTATCCCTCAAAGCAGTACTCCACTGCAAATTTTGGCAACTAGGGCCAACAAATGCACCTCCACTGCGTCCCTCGAGCGTTTATTGTATGTCCAAACAAACCGTACGTATACTGAATTGGGATTGCCCCTCTATACTTTAGACCTCGTTGGTGAGTATCCTGTGCGGGGTGGAGCAGCATCGGGAAGGGGGGATCTGACCTGATTACTTGTGACTTTAGATCATTTGTAAATAAAATATGACAAACTGCTGAATTATGTGACCAAACTCAGAAGTGACCTGATCCTCATGCAAATAAAAGACTACTTATAATTCAATTATTCAGTCACTTTATCACTGTGTTCACTTCTTACTCTCTGACCATCTCAACTGATCATTAGAACTGTGCTTATCCACTCTAGTTTACTCCATGCCTTATATACCTAAAGATGACAGATCTCGAAGTTTCTCTGATGACGTCACCATTCTCTAGACAGTTCCAGAACAGATATGTCATCACTCTAGACCTAGTAGGTTCTTTCTCTGGTAGGTGCAAATATATATTCAGACAACATCCGAAGTAATTCTGTGTTGCCTACATTATAGGGGTTGCAACACATCACAATATAATATAACCTGGAAATAAATGTCCTGCTGTGTTGGAACCAGGGTGTATTAAATAGGTGATGCGACGACAACCCTCACAGTGGCTTCGTAAGTGCTTACTTTGTACATAATGTAATAGATGGCAGGACCAATAAGATCTCTTATTACCTACTTACGAATAAAAAAGATAATTTTACAGGTTCTCTGCATACGTGCATACAGTGTTGCATACGTTCCCGGCCTTTTGTTTTGTTTAGTGAAACAAGAATCCAGTAACGTCTGAAATTAAGTAGCTAAATTAAAACATTGAAAGAATATATGCAACACTACATGCAGCATTGCACGTGTCGTCACAGCTGACCTCAAAAATATATATTTCTTAAGATTTACAAGTATTACGTAGCTATTATTAAAATTTCTACCTGGTTCCTGTACTTTCAACCAAAATCAAGTTCAACGTAATGTGTATGAAGTTTTAAATAGTTTGTCACAATCAAATAAGACACTTTTTGCAGGTTAGGAATCTAACCTATAATTAGCAGTCTATTTTTATTAATCAACAATATTGAAAAATAATTGCGTGAATTTTTAAATATTTGCTTGGAGCCAGTATGGCTCCAAGCTAAAAATGCCTATACAAACATTAAAAATGAGAATAAACGAAAAAACATTAAAATCTGAGGTTATGTTAGTAATACGATGCACATGCCCAGGTAATTGTAGGACCTTATAGCTCGTAAGATCAAAATACAGACTTCATAATTTGTATTTAGGCTTTATTTTGAATTATAAACAACTTTGTCTTATAAACATTTTGTCCAAAATAATAAATGAAGGTACTTCTCTCGAGGCTTTTTGATGTTTTCTTAATTTATTAACACCCGGTACATCCGATCTAAGATTTTTATACGGTAAATTCATTTTCGACAAGCAGAATTTTTTATAAAGAATGACTTTTCGCCGTAAAATCAATAATAGAGATGTTTTTCCTCTTGTAAAATCCATCCGGGGACACTGTATACTATCATTTTTTTTTTTTTCGTTTTAAAAGACTTGGATAGGCTATCTGGTTGTGGAAATAGATTCTTTAGGCAGTGGTTTTTACTTTTCTTTTAAGTTGGTCATCAACAATATTCATAAAAGTTCATAATTATCACAATTAATACTTTTTTAATATTTAAAATGCATTGTTTAAGTAGCGCTCAATTAAAATTTGCAAGGTATGAAGCAAGGTACAGCTGCCGAACATTTTAAGGGGTCTACACACGATACAGCGACAGGGACCCGACATTGTCGGTACCCTTTGAAGATAATTGGAATTCCAGCGGACCAGTTCACTTTTACGAATGAGTTCAAAGCATGCCGACATTGCTGGCTCCCTGCCGCTGGATCGTGTGGTACCAAATCAATGATTAATTAAATATTTAATTAAGTCGACTATACACGAACTTCGACAAATGTAAAGCTGGCAAAGGCGTCAGACAAGGCTATGTTCTATCGTCAATCCTCTTTAACAATTGTAATGAACGCAACGTATGCTGGAGGACCTCGTGGAGGACCGCACAGACGTCGAAAATCCGAATTTTGCGGTAATTTTTACTGCTATTACGTCATTTGTTTATGGGCTATGAACTTTATGCCAAGAATTTGGGAAACTAGAAATGACGTGTTGGCATACCAACACCATTCTGACCCATTATAAGAAAAATATCTTATTGTAAGTACCCATTTTATTCCATGGTTAGCTGCATGCAATAAAAGTCATTGGAATCGAAATTATTCCTCTACTGTATCCGTAAATTATAAATAACACTGACAACAAACCATAACTTAGCATTTGTTTAAACAACGCCCACACGCAATTCTCTTAGACACCTGTTCGGTATTTTATTAATTCCTTTAAAAAAATTAGTTCAACCGTTAGTTCGAAGTCCTCTCATATGACCTCGCCGATTTTTAAGATGGCGCGGCGCCATCGTTTTATTTGAATGTGGTTAGACTACATTGCGAAAGAGATTTCAGTTAGTGAAAACCCGTGTTTGTAATCTGCATGGGGCTGGTGTGCGAACATTTGAGGAATTTTTATCGGTTTTTGAATACTAACTAGTAATCCAAAACCGATAAAAATTCCACAAATATTAAGTAACAGCAGGGGACGCGGATTATAAGCGGGTACACTGGACAAGAAATTATAATGTAGTCGGTAAGCTGATGGAGTTCTGTGCGGAATTATCGTATTAAAAATTTTTTGTAAAGAAAATGTCCGACTTCAAAAAAAATATATATAATTATGTACCTGCAGTTTCGAACCGAGTTTCGAACGTTCACTTGAACGAATTTCATATGAAAATTTCCAATTAATCGACTTAGGCGTACAATTTTGCTGGTAATATTTGCTGTCAACGATAGTACCGTTGTCAGCAAATATTAGCAGAAAAATGGTATGCCTAAGTCGATTTGTAGTTTTTATTAATTTTTTTCTTTTCATATGAAATTCGTTCAAGTGAACGTTCGATACTTCAGGTACATTGAAAATGTCCGATTTAAAATGCAGATTTATGTACCTCGCCCGAATAAAATCTATGTGCACAGCATACCTTACTTATTACATAAAAGCATTCCTTATACGGATATCAAAATTTTAATGAGTTGTAATTTAACAAATATATTTTATTGATTTGCATTTGGTATTCATCTTCATTATTAGACAACGGTAATATTGATTACAACACGTTTCAATTAGTTCTTACACTCTCTGAATAATCAATTTTTTTTCAATGATCATTACATATTTTTTATCAGTTAATAATATTCAATTTCGAAATACTTCACATAGTTCCAGCATTCTTGGTTAAGTATTTTTGGTCGTAGTTTAGTACAGACGACATCCGAAAATTGCCGTGCTAACTTTGACGAAAGACATATTGAAATTCATTTTAAGAACAAAAAGATTAAAATGGTAAGTTTGGGAAGGTCTAGGAAAATTAAGAATATCGTAGAAAGTTATCGCAGCAAAAATTAATAGTTTCAAAAACTAAAAAAGCACGCTTTTATAAATACTGCACTAAAAAGCAAAAAATAATCATCGAACCTGTTTCCGTTAAGGGCCTTAGTGTAAGCCACTAAAATTTTGGAATACCGGGACCAGAATGAAAATATAACGTTTATTAATGCTAATATGCATGCCTATATACAGTGTGTCCCAGGATAGATGTAACGAGAGGTGTAATGGACCAAAAATTTTGGAATTTTGGAATGGTATTTGGGGATTGAGTTCTGCTTGTTGTAAAACTAAAGGATACCAAAAATGACTTGATTTGGTGTTCTACAGGGTGTTTTATAAGCAAAGTTGTAAAAAATCACCACTATAATAAAGTACCTTTATTTTTCAAAACATGAAAAAAATTCCACTAAGAAAAGTTATTTAAAATGCAATTTTATACCTCTATACCAAATTTCAGGAATATAAAATTATTTTTTTGAAACTTCCCATTTTTTGCGAATTAAGAGTTGAATTCATATTTAAAGTTGTGTAGGAGCAAATGTTAATCATCTCAAAAAGTAGGCTATTGGTAAATAAAAAATTGAATATACGAGATGTAAGAAGGTATAATGTTAATCGAACTAATTGTAAAACAAGAAACAATTACTAACAGAAGATTAATGAGGTTTAAAAATTATAACAGGTAATAAATGTCAAAACATAACAGATTCACAAACAAATTAATTACTGACCAATACAAAACAATGTTTACAATTTTATTATTATTCGACGTAGCTACCACCCACATCCACACACATTTCGATCCTTCGCCTGAAGTCCTTAAAACTGTTTCGAATATGATCTAACGGTATGGAGTTTACTACATCGTTAGGAAGTGGTTCAGCGTAAACCAACTGCTTGAAGCGACCCCATAAAAAGAAATCCAATATTGATGGGTCTGGGGATCTCGCCGACCACTTGATCGGTCCATTCCTGGCAATCCAATTTTCTCCAAAATTTAAATTCAACCACCGATTAACCATTTCTGTGGAGTGGCCAGGACAACCGTCATGTTGAAAATGAACTAAAGGCATATCTCTTAAAATATTTAAATGTTCTTCAGAAAATCTTTGAAGAAGCTGTAAATAAGTGTGCTGGTTTAACCTTCCCTCAATGAAATAAGGTCCAATAACTCCAACGTGATAAGAAACGGCACACCAGACATTCACTTTTTTATAATATTGTCTTCTACAATGAATTCTAAAATTTGGATTTTCAGAAGCCCAAAACCGACAATTCTGAGATGAAACAACACCATTGGTTGTGAATGTGGATTCATCTGAGAAACTTATGAAATGATGAAAAAAATCTCTCTTCCATGATTTTTTCTTCAATGGCCAAACAAAAATCCAACCTACGGCCATCATCTCCCTCTTCAAGCGTATGTTTATAATTTGCTTTATATGCCCTAATTTTCTTTGCCTTGTAAATTCTTTGGAGTTCAGACTTGCTAATATTAATAAGAGCTGATCTCTCTCTTAGTGGCATCCTAGGATTTTCTATAACAGAGGCATGAGCTATAATAGCCCCAACATTGTCTTCATCATATGCTTTTATTTTTCTCTCCATGTTAAGAACACTATCAGTAGCCAGAAACTTTTAAATTATTCTCATAACCTGAGTACGTGACAAAGCAGTGTTTGGAAATTTCAAATTAAATTGGGTTACCACTTCTCTTAGCGAGTTTTCACCGCCAATTCCGTAGCATTACACAATATAAATTTTTTCACGCACTGTGAGTACCATTTTCACTTAATTTTTTATACTAATTTGAAACAGACATTAAGGATAATATTGACTACGTTTGGCAGATATGTCAATAATAAATGATAAATGTGTATCCACTACTTTTCTCATAGCCTACTTTTAGTTTCCACATAACTTTACTAATTAAAATACTAATTTATTGAAAAAATGGGAAGTTTCAAAAAAATAATTTTATATTCCTGAAATTTGGTATAGAGATTTAAAATTGTATTCTAAATAACTTTTCTTAGTGAAATTTTTTCATTTTTTCATATTTAAAGGTACTTTATTAGTGGTGATTTTTACAAGTTTGCTTATAAAACACCCTGTAGAACACCAAATCAAGTCATTTTTGGTATACTTTAGTTTTACAACAAGCAGGACTCAATCCCCAAATATCATTCCAAAATTCCAAAATTCTAAAAGTTTTGGTCCATTACACCTCTTGTTACATCTATCCTGGGACACACTGTACATATATTTAAGAAAATTAACGTCGATTTCATCTCATTTCTCATATTCCTATTCTTATGGAGCAGTATACAATGGAAATGCTGGGCTGTCTACAATTTACCCACGTCACTGCTTATCCATTTTTACACTCGGTACTATAAAATACTCCGCCCGTTGCCTTTCATAATTTTTCTTAAGCTCTGCCTTCCATAATGTGTGCGTATGTTTTAAATACACCCACTGGGTATGAACAATGTCGTTTAAGAAATAAAATGCTTTGTTAAAATGTATAATTAATTATTATAAGTGACCTAGTCCGCCCCCTGTTAGATCTACTTTCGTTGTAAACAAACGGATTTTTACGGTCACTTGCTGCATGCTGATTCACCGGTTAATAATAATAAGAAGTGACATTTATTCATTTAATTTAAAGCGAAGACAAAATAAAACAAATGGTTAATGAACTTCTCCGAGTTTAAATTAGAAGAAACGTTATCCGGTTTTTTCATCGACTACATTTACCGTTTACGTCAAATATTTAATAGAAGTTGATTAAGTTTGCTGTGATATTTTTCTATTAAGGTTTATCCATCAGACGCGTTTCGTAGCAAATCGACCTAGCCTCAGGTTTTTCTACAAGGAAACGCTTGAGATTTATCTAAAAAATACTTTCACATTCGTTTGATTTAACCTGGCCCACCGATTGCAAATCAACGATTAGCAGAGGTTTTAAAAAAAAAATAGCTTGGCAACAACATGAACTTCTAAGACATTGTGAATCCATTTTTGTCAGTCGAGTTATTCTCAATTGCATGTAGTTGAGATAACGCCCTTTGAGGCAGACGTCCGCCCTTACCATGTCTGGTAGGCAGATTCTCATGAAATACATTATTAACTAGATAGGTTCTTTAGTACTTAAAGTACTTTAACTCACCTTTAAACCACTTTTATGTGTCACCAGATGTAAATGAGGGGATAAGGTTATTTCAAGCAATTTCCCCTAAAACGAATGATTACTCTGAGATTCCAATAATCATTAAATATCTTTTTATCAATCTCTGAATATTTTTTTCTTTTGAGACTCGCGATTAAATTTTAAAGTTCTAGCACAGATTATCGTCTTATGACGATTTTAATTGATTTTCGTTTTTTCCACAGCGAGTACTTTTTTTACCTTTACATTATACCAGTGTTACACTTAAATAAATAAACAGTACGGTTTTGTTTGATATAATACTAAGGACGGTAATATTTCCCGTGCTACTTTCGTAATTGAATTTTTGACCAATGGATTATTGTCATACCTGAGTGACTGGGTCAACGATTGAGGTAGAAATATTGGTAATAAATCAAGAAGTCCATTGTATCACATGAAACGAAAATTTAAATTGAAATAAATTATCTATATATCTATGAATACATTACGTATATTCAATTCAAGAAACTTATTATTCCATGTTTGTTTAAATAAACGGTTACGTATTCGCAGAAACCATATCAAATTGGTATGCAAGTCATCTTAAAATGTATGCCTAGTATGTTTGGAAATAGCTAACTCGAAAAAATATCAATAAATGCATAATAAAATACTTATGAATCCTAAGGAATCTTCTTCAATTGTCGTTTAAAAATTTGTAAAAAATTATTGACGAGGGAGTTTGCTCACGTTGGAAAAGTTAAATGCTGATCATTTTTTCACTCAGAGTAAGAATTGGCTACGAAAGTGCGAAGACCTAAAATTTTCAAAGTGTACCGAGAAGGTTGGTTGGTTGGGCCTGTAGACCCCTTTACGTATATTCAAATCAACAGACTTTTTTTTTGGCATAAAGGCCGAAGCCATACAGCCAGCCACAGAAGAGAAATTACAAACCTATATCTAACCTAAACAATAACCAATAAACCACATGACATACTGTCAGAAACAAAACAGGATGTACATAGGTCACAAACTTCTTTCAGAATCAACAAACTTATTATTCCATGTTTGTATATCATCACTTTTAGCTTGGCTCTCAATGTGTTTTTTTGCGTAACAAGTATTGATTGTATTAGACAATATAGTCCATGTAACACGCGGGGTTTGACTCTCGGAATGCCCCCCTCATCGGCACTACTTGTATTTTAGGTTTTTTGGGCCGCTGATCACGAAAATCGGGGTCCGCGGCTCTAAAAATAGTGCGTCACCTACGAGAATGCCAAAAACCACCCCTTTTGGAGGGTTTCTTGCGGTAATGTGCTAATTGTAATGATATTTTGCCAGTTCAGTAGTTCATCTAAAATAAGGACAAATTTTATACTAAGGGTTAACCAGAGGGGGTAAAACAATCGTAAATTGGAAAAATTATGGATTTTTTTTTAACTATTTGATTTGAGTTTAGCTAGATGATGATTGTACAATGAAGAAAATTTTTTTCCAACCCCTCCTCAGGGGTGAAAACTACCCCTATATCGCCTTTAAATTGAACTAACGCTTAGAAAATAAGTAGAGATGTATACTTTTTAGTTTGCTTGTAATTTCTGATAAACTTCCGTTGAAAAAAATAATCAAAAATGTTTTCACCCCCAAGGTTGCAGGGAATTGAAAGAAAAGGTAGAAATATTCTTGATAAATGAACAGTTCATATTGTTTGCAATATTTTTAATAAAAAAATATAAATATGGTGCAAAATTAAAATAATTAAATTTTTTTATCAAAATATAAACATTATGTACTAAGTTTTCTCCAGTCTTGGTCTCTTATGGGAGGAAATGAGCCCCTCTTCAATTAGCTCATCTTCATATACTTCGGTTGATGCATTGATTCCTGATTCATATCAATCATAGGTAAGATTCAATTGATCATCTTGAAAAGAAACTTCCGGTTCAATTTGCATATCCCAATTTGCATCAAAATTTTCACCTTCATCAGCAAATATTGCGAACAACATGAAGTGTTAATTTACCAAGAATATTTCTACCTTCTCTTTCAATTCCCTGCACCCCCAAAGGGGTGAAAATATTTGTTGGTATTTTTTTAGACGGAAGTTTATCAGAAATTACGAGCAAAGTCAATCTCTACAATCTCTATATATCTACTTATTTTCTAAGCATTAGTTCAATTTAAAGGCGATATAGTTTTCACCTCTGAAGGGATGGAAAAAAATCGTCTTCATTGTACAATCATCATCCATCTAAACTCAAATCAAAAAGTGAAAAAAAAATCCATTTTACGTCAATTTAGGGGTAGTTTTACCCCCTCTGGTTAACCCTCAGTATAAAATTTATCCTTATTTTAGATGAACATACTGAACCGGCGAAATATATTACAATTAGCACATTACCGCGAGAAACCCCCCCCCCCCCCAAAGCAGTGGTTTTTGGTATTCTTAGGGGTGACGCACTATTTTTAGAGCCGCGGGACCCCGATTTTCGTGATCAGCGACCCAAAAAACAAAATACAACTGGTCCCGATAAGTGGGAGCATTCCGAGCGTCAAATCCCGCGTTTTACATGGACTAATATGGTTACTTAGGTCATTTTAATCAATCCACAGTAATATCGCCTCAGAAAGGGACACTAGCCAAAAATGTTTCAGACAAAAGTTGTTCCGTTCAGAAGGAGAAATCTTTTGAGCAGAACAGTTTTCCACACCCCACCCCCGATGAGCGAGGGGGGTGGGACTAAGTTTTGAATTTTTAATGGCACCCTATGTTTTTTATCGCGAAGAAATTAGATAACTTTTGTACCAAACATTTTTTTCTCCCCCCTATCCTGATGAGCGGGGATGGGAGTAACTTTTGAATTTTCAAAAACCTGCAGGGAACATCTGCAAAGAAGGGCATTTTTAGGAAAAATGTTTCAAATAGAAGTTGTTTAGTTCAGAGAGGGACATCTTTTGTTTGAGACATTTTTCCAAAAAATGCCCTAGTTCAGAGATGTTCGCCAGCAGTTTTTGAAAAATTCAAAAGTTACATGCCCATCCCCGCTCATCGGGGTGGGGGGGGGAGCAAAAAATTGTTTGGAACAAAAGTTATGCAATTTTATTGGTAGAATCAGAATACGTGATCAAAAATGGAGAGTGCCATTAAAAATTCAAAAGTTAGCCCCACCTCCCGCTCATCAGGAGGGTGAAAAAGTGTTCTGCCCAAAAGATGTCCCCCTTTGAACCGAACAACTTTTGTCTGAAACATTTTTCGCTAGTGTCCCTTCCCGAGGAGATATTATTGTGGATTAATTAAAATGTCCTAACCATATTGTCTAATAAAATCAATACTTCTTAAGCAAAAAAAAATAATAATTGAGAGCCAAGCTAAAAGCAGTAGTATATTTTTTCGATTATTAACTTCCAAATGAGTAGGTCTAGGTCTTCGCACTTAATTTTTTTTTGTGTATTCTCATTACCTAGGTTTATATCTTTAAGCATCTTCCACCAATCTGACCTTGAAGTAATTTTTACACACGATAATTATGTTAGTATTAAATAATATAGATTTATTTGGTAGATGTCACTCAAAAATTAAATCATTTTTTTTTATATACTAAATGACGTAATGTAACAAAAAATATAAAATATAAAGCTATTTTATATCAACTTTTCCTAATAATTTCAATTAATTAAGTAGGTAAGTATCTTCAATAATTTTGAAAAAAAAGAAAATTTTAAGTTGAGGGTAACAACCCCCATAACTCTGGTAATATAGGGGATGAGATTTATTAAATATTTTATTGACCATTCCTAGTCATAAGCAACATTCATGTGAATGAATAGCCCAATAAGCAATAAGCTGCTGGGCCCAATTCCACATACTTAACCGGCAACACTCTCTACTTACATATAAAATTTTAGCTTTCCCACCGGACTATTATGGGTGGCATTTGAATACACTCACACATAAGGTGTCATCCACAGTTCCTTGACCTGTTAAGATCGTAAAAAAATAAGAGGTAATCATAATTGCTTATTAAAGTACGTTGTATCACCGTTCTTAATGAATTGATCACTTTCACTTACGGATTCTAACTGCATTTACTGTCTTATCGCGAGAGATAGCGACGCTATTTATTTAATACCTGAAAAATCGTACTAATAAAGGTCCTCACTGAACTAGTACGCGCAACTTACAGAGGGGCACCTGATTATTGGATTAAAATGATTTTGAAACATGGAAAGCTTGTTAAGTTTTCCGTATTAGGGCATGGTATCCAAATTTTTGTATCATTAACATCTTATCTGATGTCTCAGCGTTATACAACTCCAATTTGGAAAACATTTAACATCAGGATTGATTGGTGCAATAGGGACGGTAATTTTGTGATGGTGAGATAGGTAGGCTGGTCTGATTTTATTGACGAGTCACGACGAGTATAAGTATCTGATGTAAGTCAGTGTAAAAAATAAGAAAATAAATGTTAAACTTACAGTAAGTTTCTAAAAATCGTAATATGATGATGAATAAGTCAGACATTTTGTTTCGTCCATCATTTAGATAACTGGTTGATTTTTTAAGTTTAACACGTTTTTATTAAGTCGACCTATAACTATTTATCTATGTAAGTAAAAAAGTCTAAGGAACTGAATTTCTTCACCCACTTCTAATTGTTGTATCATCATGAAACTTGGCAATTGTGAGAACTTAGCTCTGATCTAACAAAATATATTGTTCATTTTTTTTTAATCGATTTATTTTGGTGTTTTAAAGAAAATATTAAAAATCGATAACGAGATCACTACTGCATAAAAAATTATTCAAGGTCAAAGTTCACAGAAAACGTTTTTTTGCGAATATCGCGCTTTGTAAGGGTCGGAAGCCTATTAAGTTTATTATGAAAATGAAAGATGATGAAAACCAAAAACAAAAATGATCTCTTCCATTTTTTATGTACAACGAACGGTTTAGGTATGGTACGTAAAAAATGAATAAAATATCTTTCGTTCAAAATTTGTGTATAATGTGTAAGCATATTATACAAATTTTTATTGTACAGTACAGTAATTTTGATTGGATTTTTTTTCTTGTATATATTATATTAACTAAGGTTATTATGAAAATGAAAGATAATCAAATATATTTTATTCATTTTTTACGTACAATGCCTAAACCGTTCGTTGTACATACAAAATGGAAAAGATCATTTTTGTGCGGAATTTCATTATCTTTCATTTTCATAATAACCCCAATTGGCCTCCGAGCCATAGAAAACGCGATATTCGCAAAGTTTTTTGTGAACTTTGACCTTGAATAATTTTTCATGCCGTAGTGATCTCGTTGTCGATTTTTAATATTTTCTTTAAAACACAACACAAATTATTTTTAAAAATCTGTTCCGTCCTCAGTCACTTTATATTTTTTATTGTTTAATTTCCACTTTATTTACCGGCAGCTTTAAGTAAAAATAAAATACACTCCGCTGTCGTTCATTTTGGCTCACCCTGTAGCTTTGTGCGCTAACAAAAAGAGATTTTTTTGTGATACTTAAACATTCATTCGGTGTTTAACCTCGTGTCACCGCAGACAAGTGTCTTTTACCGCTAAAATTATTATTGTTAACTTTCCGCTTTCTGTTCCAGGTGTGAACAAAGGTCATTTTGATCCTGGAATATTACATCGATTGCTGGATTCCCTATCTGGAGGCCTCCGGAAGCTGGATACTGGATTTGGGGAGGATTAAAGGTAGGAACCATCTCTCTCTCCGCCCCCCCCCCCTCTCTCCCCCCCCCTCTCTCTCTCCCTCCCTCCCTCAGATTAGTAAAATATGGAGTGCAACGGGGATCGGCACTGAGACCTCAACTGTTTATAATTCATGTAAATGCTTCATTTTATTATTTATTCCCTAGTACTGATGACGCAACTGTTCGATATAGTGCCAAGATATCAACAGTTTACAAAACATCATAGATGAAACTGAGTCGAGCTGAACTTTGGTATAATGCTAACGCACTAAAACGAAATCGTGACAAAACTCAGAAAGTATTTTTTTTCCTACCAGAAATAAATTTTGAGAAAATGTATTTTTATGGATTTAGTTCTATTCGAAATTTTATTGCGAACAATTTGGTATTTTAATTTTCCCGATGCGATTACTAGAACCGGAGACAAAAAGGAAAGGAGCAAGATATTTTCATTTATCGACATACCTACCTAAGTTGTTTCAATTTTATAAATTTTGCTTAAATTTTATATGAAGCAATGCTGCCACATCTCTATTTTAACTGAGGTGTTTATGAAAGACATTCGGCAAAAGCATCTTCCATTTAAATTTGTTTTTTTAGTATGTATTAAAAAAGCATCACTCTATTATAGGCCAGTCACATTTAAATATACAGGTTTGTTTTACAAAGTAATGGCTTCAATGCATCGACTGAAACTGCGGACTGAACTTCTAGCTGAAAAGTATTTTCGGCACGTTCGAACCCTTAGGGTAAAAACGTGCTACGCAGCCAGAAGTTCAGGTCACAGTTTCAGTTCGAGTTTCATCGACAGCAGGATGAACTGCTGCTAGCATCCTTGGTATGTGCGGTCACATTTAAATGTACAGGTTTATTTTACAAATTGATGGCTCTGCTAGCATCCTCGGTATGCGTGGTCACATTTAAATGTAGGTACAGGTTTGTTTTACAAATTGATGGCTTCGATGCATCAACTGAAATTGCGGTCTGAACTTCTAAATGCGTAGCATCTTCGGCATGTTTTTACCCTTACAGTTTTTGAGTATAGGTCTACCCAAGATAAACTTCTATTTGTGTCACTGACCCTCTCTTAATCCCTTTTGTGAGGTTTGATGTGAGAATATTGATTGCAGTAATATTATTTTCTCCTAGTTGTGTCCCAAACCGTACGACGAAAATTTATGTACCTGAAATTTCGAACGTTCACTTGAATGAATTTTAGATGAAAAAGAAAAGTTAATACAAACCACACATCGATTTAGGCGTAAACACTTCATTGCCATATTTGCTGACAATAATATCCACAATACTTAAGTTTTACTTCCACGTCCAGTGGAAGTATAGTAACGACAAAAAAATTTTAAAAAATTTTTATTGTCCAAATAGGCTTAAAATGTCATGAAACGTCGAGATTTTAAGTTTGAGCGAAAAAAAATTTCTGTCTGTCTGTCGGTCTGTCTGTAACTTTTTTTTGTGCGCACGTTTACTCTGGAACCGTTTAAGATATTGACTTGAAATTTGGTACACATATGTACTTTAACGAGATCTAGAACTAGATTATATTTTCATCTTGTTCCGTCGAAGGGTTGGGGGGTAAATTGGGGTAAATTTGGGGTAAATGGGTAAATCAAGCAGGTAAGAGTCCATGAAATTGGCATTTAGTATATACAAGAGAAGCTGAGGTCTCAAAAAAATTTTTGGCATTAGCCACCCCATTACCACCCCCACCTCCTTATTAAAGGGGATGAAAAAAAAATGTTATTTAGTGCATGTACAGGAACCAGAAACCTCAAAATATTTTTTTACTTCATCCACCCCCCCCACTACCACCCCCTCGTCACCACCCCGACCCCACTACCGATGTGGGGTATCGTTTTATGGGTTTTTGGGGTAGAGGATTTGAAATATTATATTATTAAAGTCCCATAAACAATTATTTTCACATATAAAGTTTTTTCGTTGTGAGTGACTTGGATAGAGAATCTGGATGTGGAAGTAGTGATTCCTTGGGCAGCGGTTTTTACACCTAAATCGAAGTGTGGTTTTTATTAATTTTTTGGTTTCATATGATATTCGTTCAAGTGAACGTTCGAAACTTCAGGTAGGTACATGGAAATTTCAATTTCTAAGTATACTGAATGTATCCTACACAGGGTGTAATTAGTTTCATGTCATAAAAAAAAAACGTAATGGGGACCGACTAGACAAACAAAAAATCTTTATGACTTTTTCCTCTAGGTGCACTTTGAAAAAAACTGACCGAGGTCAACAATTTGAATATTAGGGTAGGAAAAATTTGAGAACCACTGCCTTTCTGGGTCAATGGACGTGTACTTCCCAATTATACAACTTTTTAATTGTCATAAAAAAGTGCAAAGATTACCGACCGATTTGTTTTCGCCGGCACGCGGTGGCCCGCGGTTTCAAAGCAAAGAAGGGCGGCACCTTTGATGACCGCCTCAACGGAACCAATTATAAAAATGTAAATAATTCTTTCTCTTTTTGCAGAACTGCAAGCAAATGAGGGGCTCAGAGGTTTAAACACAGCATTTCGTTACATGTGTTTTTTTAATTTACAACAAAATATTGGAGCTTTTATTGTTGTTTATGATTTTTCAGATTTAAATGTGATTTATTAACATTTGTAAGCTAAATGAGTGTTCTGGGTTAAAAGCTTAAAAAATGAGAAATTATTGCATGACATTGGGACACAAAGAGTTAAACGTCTCAGATACGATAACAGAAAACAATTAAGTATGTGTATTTTAAGTTAGGAAAAAATCTGATTTATTTAACGAATTACCGATCAGGTATCCAAACTAAAATATTCGGTAAATCTAGAACTTACCAATAAATTATTATTGATTTACATAAATTGTTCGAAATGGCTTCCGTCTGCATCAAAACACTTTTCGGCACGTCGAACTAAGGACATACGCACTCCGTTCAACACATTTGATAAATTAAGATCATTTTTTATGGTTTCTACGCACATTAAAATACCACACCAAACTATCAACTAACGTTGTCAATAAAGAAAATAAATGTAATGTAGTCTCATTCACAAGAAAACTAAACAAATTGCAATTTGATTATACTATTAATAGTGTTAATCTGACACACCAAGACAGTCTTAAAGACCTAGGTGTAACATTTGACTCGCAATTATCCTTTAGAGAACACACCAATAACATAGTGACATCATCATTTAAAATGCTAGGTTTTATAATACGCAACGCTCGTGATTTTCAAAACATAGATACCTTAAAAACATTATATAATACCCTGGTACGACCTAGACTAGAATACGCAAGCGTAGTATGGAACCCTCACTACCATGCTCAGAGTAACAATATTGAAGGAATTCAAAGGCGGTTTTTAAAATTCTTGGCATTTACAAACGATCACCAGTATCCGCCTATAGGATATGACCATTCCTCACTACTGAATCGTTTTATGTACAGCTCTATGAAGCAGCGTAGAGATATGCAAAGCGTAATATTCTTATACAAGCTTCTAAACAACATGATTGACTGTCCAGAATTACTTGAACAAATCAACTTTAGAGCACCTACCAGGACAACTAGATCTACGTCACTGTTTTACCTTCCTAATACCCACACGAATACCTTAATGTTTTCCCCACTATATAATATCTGCCGAAATTACCAAACCATAGAAAACGATGTTGACATTTTCAACACTCGATTAAGCCAAATTAAATTAAGTTTCTCGTAGTTTATGTTTATAATTATACTAATTTAGTAATAATAATTATTAGTTAGAGTAGTATCTGTTTAGTTCTAGGTTATAGTAATTTACATAATATAATAATTATTGTACTTCTGTTATATTCTACAAATATTATAAGCTTACGTCTGTAAGCCTTATTTGTAAACAATTTGTATTATCCCGGCCCTGTAAATGGAATGTAAATTCTGTAGGGTTCGTGTATGTAAATAAATAAATAAATAAATTAAATAATTAAATAAATAAATAAATAAATAAATAAATAAATAAATAAATAAATAAATAAATAAATAAATAAATAAATAAATAAATAAATAAATAAATAAATAAATAAATAAATAAATAAATAAATAAATAAATAAATAAATAAATAAATAAATAAATAAATAAATAAATAAATAAATAAATAAATAAATAAATAAATAAATAAATAAATAAATAAATAAATAAATAAATAAATAAATAAATAAAATAAAAATAAAAACTCGGTCCAAAATCCAAAAAGCAACACAAAAAGAACGAACAAGTAGTGTCTGTACGTAATCGAGAACTTACCGACTTGAACGGTAAGTCAATAAAATAAATCTTAACTGTAAATAAGTGGCCCAAAATTCAAAAAGAACAAAATAAACATACAAAAACAACAAACGGGTTCGACGTGTGTACTTCGAAGTGCCCACAGAAACTAAAATACTGCACAACGGAGAGTATAGTTTTCTTCAGATCTACTAAGCACTCAGAAAACGCCGACGTCTTTCACCTTTATAGTTTGTACCAACGATAATCCAGCGATATAAAAAAGTTCGCAAAAAAACGTAAAGGGTACCGACCTGTATCAATTTCAGTCTATTTACATAAAAGGCCATAAAAGTGTTCGGCTTCTTTATTATCATCACAAAAAAAATGGTCACATATTTCCGAACAAAAATGTAGGCCACTCCCACTGAATATAATTGGTTTAAATTTTCTCTACCTGAATTATGATAGGTTGGTGGTCAACGTGGACTAGCGTTGTCAAATTGGACCGGCGGGCGGTACACTAACTAGAAGCGGTCGGCATCCTTTATGCTTTTTTGCGAGCTTTTTTGTATCGATGAAATATTTGTGGAATACACTATACGGCACAGCTAAAGACCTTACTTTTAAAAAGCTATAAAAAAGTGTGATTGTCAACTTCGCCTCGACGCCACGCGCGGTCTCTAACAAATGAGCGCGATACTTTGAAAGAGCAGTATTAGCGTATTTGATGGTTAGAGGCGCCGACATACGCGAAGATAAAAGCCTATAACAACATTTCAGCAGTTCTCAAACAATGTTATTGAAAATTTTCGAATTTTTTTTTTCTAAAACTATGGGTTTTTAGACCCCATGTTATATAAGGTTTTTTTTGTTCGTTTATGTGTTTTGTTCGTTCCCCACCACCAGTTTTTTTAATGACGTGAAACTAATTACACCCTGTATGTCTAGTGTACTGTAATTAATGTCGAAAGGCAATCGCTTAGACGTCTTAACATCAAAGAATTTTTGTGGGAATCAGGATGTAGGAAATGAAGTAAAATTTTATTAGTCTAGCTATTTACACACATACATCAAACGCAGGCAACACGGTCTTTCGCAATTTAATTATTTCCTGTATTTTTCAGAATGCGACCTCTAGTTTGGATCAATCAATTCGACGAAAAGAAACGTTATTTTCGGTGACTATGTAAACGTTAGTCTGAAAAAATTATCAACAAATTAATCTACTATAAAACGAAACTCATTAGACAGAGAAAAACTACGGAAATGAAGTTTCCAAAGCAAAATCAGTAACTGCCTGTAATAAATGTTCACAAAATTTATGAAAATGTCAACTCTTTAACGATCGCTGTGAAATAAATAATGTTAGACATTCTCTGGAATTAATTGTTAAATTAAAGTTAATTTTCTCACGGGAACTTTATACTGAATCTATGGAGGAATCTGTCTACCTGTTGAGTAAGTTTTATTTAACAATTATATAACATTCATAACTGTAAGTACTATACTATACTACTACAACTACTTGGCACAATATTTTTATCATTTAGAAACAAACGCGCTTTTATAAATACTGCACTAAAATGCAAAAAGTAATCATCGAACCTGCCCTCTCTGTCTACCCCGTAAGGGCCTTAGTGTAAGCCGTGTTTGTAATTAAGTATAATATTTGAGTATAAAAGCGTGGGGCGGTTTTCGAACGCTATTCCGAACACGTTCGATAATTAAAACGCTGAAGACATCATTAGATTAAATGAAAAGCGCTCCACGCTTTTATACTCCAGTCACATTAGGCGAGAAAATACATCATCTGTTAAAAAAATCCAAGTGAGCACACATCTTTATTTTGACATTACAAATAATGTCTCAAAAGTTCCCATCGATATCGCGCATGCGTCTTCAGTTATTCAAGGTCAAATGTCAGGGACAAAATATCTCGCTTCATATGTGTCACATGACTTTTTGGCTATTACAAGAAATGAAGATTAGGAAATTCTCTACAAAAAAGGTTATATAAGTTTTTTACGTACAACTAACCATTCAGTAAGTAACACACTGCTTCTGGATTGGTAGAAGTCCTTTTCGACGAAACAATGCAAGTGCCACTCAGCCAAGAAAAGTTCCTATCCAATCGCTCAAATTAAACTAGATTAATATCAATGCTAATGTACAAACTACAATCTATCAACATAGCTGTGAAACAAGCTAGGGATGACGCCGATGTTTTAATGTAGACCAGTGCCAAACCGGTTTCCAGAGGCCAAAAATTTGAAAAATTCTTAGCAGTATATATGTACATGGGTGATGGGGAAATTTAGAATTAATGGTATATAAATGGGGAAAAATCGATTGGACCGCAACAGATAACCGGAAGTGGGGTGGGGGTGCGAAAACGTGTGTTTTCAGGGGTAAAACGTGTTTTTTTTACGATTTCTGGTAAAAGTAGACCTCCTATCGAAAAAAGTTTAATGTAAAAGTTGTAGATAATTGAGAGATCTACAAGTTTTATTTGAACCCTTTTTGTACATAACTTACGTTTTTCTCAAAAATTTTGATGAAAACGCCAAAAACCAATTCTTTGTTTTTTTATTTTTATCTTCCACAAAAATAATTTAATTTTGATGAAATTCGGTGAAAATGTACATTTTTATGCATCAAAAAAGCTGTAAATTTTTTGAGCCGTAATATTCGTTTTTTAATTTTTTTGCGAATTTAATTTGAAAAAAAGGCCTAATTTTCAATCAAAAAAGTTGATTAACAAAGTTTTGATTTTTGAAAATTTCAGGACGGTATTTTTTTCGTTGAAACCTCTACTTTAAGATGGTGTAAAAAAACCACACTGTTACTGTGGAAAAACATTGTCAAAAATGGAAAAAACCAAAAAAACACTTTTTCAAGATCGATTTTTTCGTAAATGTCACTAATTCTTCATTGTTCATTTAAATGAAGTGTTGTAAGTGGTGCAAAACGGTAATTAATAGTAGAGACGGCACTTGAGAAATCACAACACAACATCACTACTTATTAGTGTTGGAGAAGATGTAGTTCTTCAAATAGGACGTGCTCCTTCAAACCAGGAGGTTTTCTTCCTTAAACCAGGGAAAGGGAAAATTAAATCAAAAACATACTGTCCTTCTAGCCTAAATAAATTTCCAAATTGTAAAAAAGCGTCTGTTGTTACTTCATGCTATTACTGGCTGTAACACAACCTCTGCACTCTTTAACAAACGAAAAATAAACGTTTTTAAAATGTTCGAGAGGCGCCCCGAGTTGCAGAGTAGAGACGATTTTGCAAAACGGATTACCCATTCTTGTGGCAACCTATGGACCTCCTAAATCAGAATTATCCATTGAGAACTATCGGCACATGACATTTGCGAAGTCAACAAGACAACACCGCAGTGAAATTGTCATCATTTCCACCTACTGCCGCACCCGCACGCCAACAACTAAGTCGAGTGTATTATCAAGTACAGAATGGCTTGGTAATGATTTAAATCCTAAACAATGGAGATGGAAGATAAATAATAATGTTTTGGAGCCCATTAAGACTTTATTGCCACCTGCACCAGATGTACTTTTAAATACTATTAGAAAAGTAGAACTGTCATGTTCAATAATTTGTGGCCATTGTTATGGTCAATCATGTCTCAACGCAAATGTCGATAGCGCTACCGAAGGAGATATTCAGGATGAAGGATACAATAAGTTTGATCCCGTTGACCTCTTGACACAAAATATAACAGAAGGAAAAGAAAATTTTGGGGAAGAAAGTAACCACGACATAGAAGAGAACGAACAGGTATTTGAGGGAACAGACGATGAGAACTTGAAGGAGGGGACGGAGGACGAGAATTTGGAGGAGATGACAGGGGACGAAGACGTGGAAAGGAGGAGAGAGAACGAGGAAGAGGATAAGCTGTAGAAGCACTAAAACAAGCAAAATCATGGATTAGGCCTACTGGGGAAACCATGTAAAAAAACGCGCCTTGCACCCCACCTCTAAGGTGGTATGGAAACGGATGCACCGCTGTTCATTATTTCTCTAACGTATAGTTTCAAAACGGCTGGTTATACGTAAAATATGTATATAACCTTTTTCGTAGAGAATTTCCTAGTCTTCATTTTTTGCAATAGCCAAAAAAGTCATGTGACCCATAGGAAGCAAGATATTTGGGAAAGACTGATTTCCTTGACATTTGACCTTGAATAACTGAAGGCGCAAGCGCGATATCGATGGGGACTTTTGAGACATTATTTGTAATGTCAAAATAAAGGTCTATGCAAAATTTCAGCTCACTTGGATTTTTTTAGCAGACGGATCCTAATGTGACTGGAGTATAAGGCCCTTACGGGGAAGACGATGATTATTTTTTGCTTTTTAGTTCAGTTCAAACTATTAGTTTATTTTTTCACTTTTTAGTCTTATATTTAAGGAGAGAATTTTTGTACTTTCTTTACATTTATGTAAAGAAATCGACTAAATATTATTATTATTATTATTTCCAGTCGAATCCGACGATAATTGATAAAACCTATCCGACATGTTGACGCCGCCATTTTGAATTTTTAAGTTTTGATCACATGTTTGTTTTCTACTTATCAAGCCCTTTCTTTTGAAACCCATATCAACGGGGTTGTAAAGAAAATGATAATCCGCCATCTTGGGGCGGCGGCCATTTTGAACGTATATTGAGTATACTATATTGTATTGTCATCAGAGCTGCACACAATTGCCAAATTTCATGATGATACAACAATCAGAAGTGGGTGAAATTCAGTTCCTTAGACTTTTTCTTGCATACAACGTGATTTACTATGATATGCGGGAAATAAAATGGTGTACTAGTCTTCAATGTGGGAAAGCCCCTGCAAAATTTTAGAGTGTTCGGAGGTAATTTAGTTTATTAAATTATTAGTAAATTTGCGAAGATACACTAGAGTTGATTTAACACTGTTATTGACTGGGTCAGTATAATGGGGCGGCGAACTTACTTGTGGATGAACGTATTGGAGATGTTTACGGGTGTTTCTCTACTAATGGGAAAATTTGTGTCCAGAGGAAAATAAATGTCAAAAAATACAAAATACTAATATTTTTTTCATTAAAATTAAAGTAAATAATTGGGTATGTCGACCCTATATTCTCAGGTATAACTACAAATTGCCGAAATTTTCAAATTTTATGGAAATAGAGTTAAATTGTCAGTACCCTGGTGTGTCCCAAACCTGACTGAAATCAAAGATACCAACTGTTGTAAATATTAAATTTTCTTTTTATTCGTTATTATTATTACTCAAACTATTTTATGATATAATGGTTGTTGGCAATGTACATTGTTATATGATCTTTTTTGAAAATTATCTCAAAATACTGCATAAAACATTGTCCTACACTTTTTGACGTCAGTCCCCAGCCACATTTAAAAATCTACTGGAAGCGAATCTACGTCTGGATTAACCACGTAGTTATGCTAAAAAGAACGCATCCAACATGAAGTTTGTACAAATGAAACATGACGTTATGGCGCTATTTTGTTTAGTAGTGAATCGGTCTTTGGTGCTAAGCAGACGTGTCTGGACTACTCAATAAATCAGTTCTCTGGTTAGCTTTTTTTGGGTTTAATTTTCTCGATTTGAGTTATTGTTCAGTTATTATACATTTTATAAACAAAAATATACTACTATTGCCACTAGTGGATTGCGTAATTGTTGTAACTTTTTTAACAACGATCGATTCTTAACGAATTTGTCAGTACCCTGTCGTCAGCCCCCTGCCAAAAAATAATAATAAATTAATAATTACCTAGTTTTTATATAAAAATCGACACAAAAATTGATATTCTGAAGATCGAGGGGTCAGCCACTCTCAAAATTTTGTACAGGTATTCCGGGAATACCCTCTATTCCCGACTTATTCCACATATTCTCAAGAATTTTTAGTTATTCCCAACTATTCCCGAGAATTCTCAGTTATTTCCAAGTATTCTCAGTTATTCCCAAGTTTTTTCGAGTATTTCCAAACATTCCCAATTATTTCCTAAGTATCTCCTGTATTCCCAGATTTTAACATACCACTTTTAAATGTATTAGTTAAATGGTGCACTAAACTTTTTTAACCTAACCGTACCCAACAGAAAGGTATTCGACAATAAAAACAGAGATAAAAACAATTGTGTGCGTGTACAGTCTGAAATTTCTCGGAAATTTCACTTCTCATGGCTGGCTGTGAGCACCCTTAGGTATAACTTTTTTTTTCTGATTTCAACCAAATTTCACTCAAGCATAGAACAAATTAGGATCTACCTATAGTCCAAAAACGTTCGCCTCCTACAAATGCAAAGCCCCCTGCGGTACCAAAATAAACGAAAAAAAAATCAATAAATCGTATTAGGATTAGGCATTTGTTTAACGGAAAATTTTATTAATAAAAATTGTTCAGAATTTTCCAAAATGTCATGAAAATAAAAAAAATTGAAAACTTTTAAATTTAAAAAATTTAACACTGAAAAATAATAAGAAAAAACTACCCATTATTTGACAACTGCCTAACAGCTTGGGTTTAATTTCTAACAAAATTGTCATAGCACAATTTTCCAAACAAAAAAAATAAAATAAAATTATATTTTCGGACTTGCACGCTATTTTAAACAAAATTTCAATATTTGATTAAATTTTGGAGAACAACTTTCATTAATAAAATTTTTCGATAGAAGAAAATCCCTGATTTTTTCTGCTTATTTCGACACCGTGGCTTTGCACTTGTAGGAGGCGAATGTGTTTTTGGCAATAAGTAGTAGATCCTAATTTGGTTCAAATCGAAAAAAAAATAAAAAAAAGTTATAAGAGTGCGCCCATTCTAATTGGGTAACTGTATACAGCCCGAGATGCATACGACATTATTCCTTGTGTTTTTTCGACTGCCGCTCTAATAACGATAAAATGTGCCTTTATTTTTGTTAAACGTATAGGTAAAATAATTGTACGATATACAGAGTGTTCCATATTTTATGAGAAAGTAAAATACTTATACCATCCAAAATTTTGTTACGGGATGGGCCACAACATATATCATGAATTTTTTGATACCATTATTCTCGCCATTATTAACTGATTAATAAACTGAAATGTTTGAAGCAAGTTATAATTCATAGCCAGTGGGCGTACTTATAATTTTAAAAGTGCAATGAAGAGCTCAATATTTAAGATCACTTTTCGCACCTGCCTTTAAAAACTTCCTTTTAAAATGTTTTGTATTAAAAATAATTTGTATGCGTACTGTGCGTTGTTATAATCAATACAATCAATAAAATTAATATCGAGATTAATACTAAGTAATTATTAAAATAAAAATCTGTAATCTACACTAGTAAGAAAGTACACTTGTGCAAAAGAGAGCATCATTTTGAACACTTATTAAATCTATGACTACTTTTTTTCGCGCTTGAAACCGTCGAAAAAAGTAGTTACTATGAGATATTGGCATGTAGGTAATTAATTGCTGAAACTTTTTAAATAAAAATATACATTTGAAAAAACTGAGTTATGACAGTTTAAATACCTAGTAAAAGTTTGAATCAACATGGAGAACACCCTGTAGATTTGGGTTCTGAGAATCCTGGAAATTAGTACATGGTGAGAATATTCAAAATGCAGATTTTTCTCTTGACAGCTGCAAACGTATTTTTTTCGGGAAAAAAGGAAAAGTAACAATGCTGCAGTGTAAATTCAAAAATAATATATTTCTGGATAGAGAAGTAAGAGTCAAGTAAGAGTCAAATACGAATATATATAAAGAAATATTGGGTGTTCTATTTAAAAAATCCTAGTATTAGTTTGCCACTACTCTGTGAAACACCCTGTAGATTTTAATATCATTTTAGAATATGCGACACTTCTCAAACAATTTTTATCTGAGACTTTTTTTCAAATTTCACCCTGTATATAGGCAAATAGGTAATCACATCATCAAATAAAGAAAATATATTTTCTATTAATTGTTGATATATGAAGGAGAATCTCATTTTTGACCTTTTTAGGGAATAAAAGGGAGTGGTAGAGGGAAACTGATCCGATAGAAAAATTTTGTGTGTTCAAAATTGGCTTCAGAGCATCAAGATACTTCAGAAGAGTTAGATGAGAACCTTAGGACAAGCCCTTCTTTTTTTGTAAATCTGTGTTATTTTTCTATTGGATGACCACCCTGTATATTATTTCTTGCTGGCAATTGCTACAACTAAACTGATCCGATAGAAAAATTTTGTGTGTTCAAAATTGGCTTCAGAGCATCAAGATACTTCAGAAGAGTTAGATGAGAACCTTAGGACAAGCCCTTCTTTTTTTGTAAATCTGTGTTATTTTTCTATTGGATGACCACCCTGTATATTATTTCTTGCTGGCAATTGCTACAACTACATTATAAATATTACTTGCCTCCGTCACGTCGTTTTTTAATCATTTCTTTAGAGTGACCATTGTGTATATATTTTCACTAAAAGTTTATCAGGTTTCCTCTTCGGTAATAATGCCAACTACTTTCAAAATATTTTCCACCATCTTTTGTTAATTAATTATTACTAATATTATTAATTTTTCTAAAAGTATTGCAGATATCTTCCGTGACAATTGTGTTAACTACATGCAAAATATTTTTGTCCTCCGTCAAATTTTTTTCATTATTTATTTTTTTAGGTTTCCACCCTGTATATTTTTCATTAATAGTGTGGAAGAAATGGGATATTTTTTCCTAGATAATAGTCTACTGCCCACCAAATATTTTCTCCGTCAAATAGTTTTATAGATATAGCGCCAACAGACAGATAGACATCAGACAGACAATACATTACTTTAAACAAAATTGGTATCATGAAAAAAGATATGGTGCGCAGTGGCGCCGCTAGCCTTTTGAAATGAGTGGGCGGATGCCGGCAAAGGGCGGGCGGTACAGCGATAGACGAAGTTAGCAAAAAAACAAAGTGTACATTTATCATTTATATTATTATTATCCTGCATCGCCAGCGTAGAGATGTGGCGTGATGCCTCAAGTCGGCGGCGGCGGCGCAGGGTGGGCAGCGACCGGCGCTTGGATTTGCAGGGTGGGCTCCCGCCCACCCCAGCACCCCCCTAACGCCGCCACTGATGGTGCGCCCAGTTAATAGATTTATTTAATATTTCGTAGAAATTTAAAGCAATTATTTTTAATGTAAATTGATGTATATCTTAAAAATTATACACCAATATAAAGGACACTTAATCTACCTTTATGTTCAAAATAATACAGGTCCTTAAGCCTTTCGATTATTATTGAACCAGAGTTTCAAGAGTGTTACAATACACGAAGTAGCGATTTCTATAGTTTTCTTGCCATATATTTACACCATGTGCAAGTTTTATCTAGTTTTAATTCTGTAACACGGGCCCGAGCACGGGCCGAACGGGCCGAACTATCAGAAATAAACTATTTTTGAGCTGAATTCAAATCACTAACAGTTGTTATCTTTTATGATAAAGTAATTTTATTGCCGTCAAATGGCTCTGTATTTCCTCCATGCTCGGCTTCACGTTAACGTTTATTAACAATAATAAAATATCGAGAAAACAATGTAATTCACTGTGTGATGATTGATGATAGTTTGCGTGTGTTCCTCGCAAATGTACAGAAAGGAAGATCGTCGGCCGACGTCTCCCGAGATTCTCCGAAATGTTCAGGATTGTGTCTATTCTTGAATATTTCCGATGTATTCCCGATTATTTCTAGATATTCCCCATTATTTCCAGTTATTCCTGAGTATTCTCTGATATTTCCGAATATTCTCATGTATTCCCGCGTATTTCCTAGTATTCCCGATATTCCCAAATATTGCCATGGTATTCCTAACATTTTGTACAGGTATTCCCGAAGTGGCTGACCCCTCGGAGGCAATCGATAAAAAAAACAAAAAAATTTCCATTAAGTTTCTGAAAATAATAAAACCAAGTTTAATAGCCTGTGAGAGTATCTTCTATTTCGGGTAATTTTGTTTTTTAAATCAGATTTCTTATATAAACTGAAAAGTACAAAACATCGTTTTACTAACAATTATATTTTCCGAGATATTTTGTTTTTTTAATTAGATAACCGGTTTAATCGGTTTTTTGGCAGACTGGGATTCGAAAACCGGTTTTTTCAAAAGTCGGCTATTGTATAACCCTAGTGGAAAGCAATTAAAAACTGCAAAAAAGGTTATTTTCACCACTTTTGTATGTTATGTTATAGGCAACCTCCTCGGTAACCTCGGTGATAACTTGAAAAGTTATACCGCATATTTAATAAAAAGTGTGGAATAAATAGGTAGCTATTTTTGTAACTTTATAACGAAAAAAATAACATCCGCTAAACTTTGTTCGATTAATAAGACCCTTGATAAAACCTGAGATATTGCGGTTCACGGTTAGGGTAAAAAAAAGTGCAAAAAACTCCAAAAATCACTACTTTTTACGTAATATTGTAAGGTGTCCGGTGTCCCTTAAACTACATCAAGGTGTAACAAAAGACACAATCTCCCATAGAAGTCTGTTAGGTCCAGGGTTGCCACCCGATTTCACCGGGACTTTCCCGATTTTTAATGCATTGTCCCGGGTCTCGACAGCTTTATGACCCGATTTTTACATCATACATTAATATTATTTTGTGAGGCTAAACTAACAATGTCTCCCCCCGCTCATAAAAAAAATTTGGGCTCCTTCGCCCGTTTCGGATTTCCAGTTTTGTACTTCTAGTTCCGTTCCTGCTCCCCTCCCCGCTTATCAAAAAAAAAAAAAAAAAATCCGAGGAAAACTGCCCGTGGATCATCTCGGATCGCCTTTAGATCGTCCTGAAGCGGCTCTATAAGGGACGCAAAATCGCCACGTGAATTACATCTCTCGATCATAGGTAGGGTATAACCTCGGGTACCTATAACGAAAGAAATAATCTCCAATAGGAGTCTGTAAGATCGGATGGGCCCAAGACATGAGATCCTGAAATAGGGGATGAAATCGCTATATATTTTTCCTTTTTCGTCACCTAAACCCAGGGGCGTGAGAGCCAACTTTTTTGGGGGGTTATTTTTGAAATGTGCCAACTTCATAAGACTTGAAAGCCAACTCTGTAAGTAATTAAATAATAATCCCACCAAAAAAAAATTGATGAACGGGGGGGAGAAATTCTAAAAAAAAATTTTCAATAAAAGTTGGCAACTTACATCTCGAATTTCCAACTTTTACCCAACTTTTGCCAAATTCCGCCGAAATAAAAATTGATGAGCAGGGGGAGGGGGGAGTCTCAAAAAAAAATTCAATAAAACTTGCCATCTTGCGTCTCAAATTTCCAAAGTTTGTCACACTTGGCAAAAATTGGATAAAAGTTGGAACCCCCCCCCCCCTTCGCTACGCCCCTGCCTAAATCTCTAAATGGTTATAAAAAATCCAAATAGGTAACGATATACCTACTTACTTATTATTATAAAAATGTTTAATTCACCCTTAATTATAAAACACATAGGTACCTAACACACCTAACCTTTTTCCAACAGTGATTAAAAAAAAAATTTTTTTACTATACTACAATAGGTACTCAATCGCTATATAACTGACCTAGGTCCAGATAAGTGTACAATATAAGATTTTTTAAATTAAATATATACCTACATGGAGGTTTAGCCTCCAAAAAAAGAGGATAAGGAAAGCATATAGGTAATCAATATTGTTGTTGTTTTATTTGATATAACTACCTACCTAGGTACAAATTAAATAATAAATGTATATAATTACCATAATTTTTTCTCCCCACCACCACAACCTCGACCTTAACACTTCAAAGGTCAATACCTGGATTGTTTACAAAAATACATTTAATTTTAACCTTGCAGTATCAAAATATTTAGTTACAATTCCCAGACAGTCATAATTAAAATATGGAAATTTGGGAGGACATTTTTGTCACTAATAATCCTTTTATACCTGTCTAATTAAATTATCATATAGGTATTTGGTATGTCGATAATCATGTATTATTAAAATAATATCGCAAATGATATGTATAAATATTAAATCAGATCAAATCTTACCTTCAACTTAAAATCAGTCAAGTATCCAAAAAAATTTTAACACCAATACATAATCCAAAACATCACTTGAGCATAACCATAACAATTAAGCACACACTTACTCAACAACCATATCATCAATTGATTACAGTCTCAACTCATCAGTCACTAAAAATCCACAAAAAAATCAGTTCTTGACCACCTCGTTAACAACATAACCTAGAAATCGCCAGCACAAAATTCTCGTCCCGATTTCATTTAATTCAAAACGGTAATATTGTTGAGAGAACGACTGATACACGTTTGTTCTACAGCCTCGATCAACAACTAGCCAACCACTTCAAAATCTTTAACTGACGTACTAAAGAATCGTTCATCGCGGCAACAGGTAGTCGCCAGGGTTACCACTGCAATTTTACACCTGGTCGTGTGGTATCGGTGACCATCGCCAACGATTTTGCACACATATGTGGACGGTTCGGTCTTCGCGTGTCTATCAAATGTTCCGGTTGTTTATTTTTTTCGATTGATGTTTAAAAATTTAAAGTAACGAATTTTGTTGGGAATGCAAAGTGACTTCGATATGAATCATACTGGACACGGGGCTTTGGATAAAAAAGCATAGCATGAAAAATGCCTCGAAAAATGCGTTAAGGCTTCGCGGTTTTTTTCAACAGCTACCTACACCAAAAGAAGAGAATGAGTGTATCTACTTATTGATTAAATTAATTAAATATACAGTGTGTTCTCAAAGCAAGATGCATTTTATTGTTGCATTTTGCATTCTTTTATAATTGTTTTCCTGATGTCAATGGGGGACAATTCGAATATTTATTTTAGTTTAGTTTTTCCTATTTTTGGCAAAATTATTTTATATTATAAGAAGTGTTGTTGTTGGTAATAGTTTTCCATGGCTTCACAAATATATTAAATTTTACGAAAATCAACTTTTTCTGAAGATAAATATGACATATGACAGGGGGGGGAGTCACGAGCACCCCCCTCCAAGCCGTCCTCCATGAACCAAAAATAAAGACGCATAATCTCTATCAGTACAAAGCAGTATTTAAACTACCCCTTGAAATAAATACTTTGTAATTAATACCAATATTATCCAGTAGAGGAATCTATACACATCCATTTACAACAATTTTCTGAAAAGTTTTCCTCATCTTCTGGAGACGCCGGTTCTATTCAAAATGGACAATTTCCAAACTTACTAAAACAAGCTATTATTACTCCTATATTTAAAAGTGGTGACAAACTTGTTACAAATAATTATAGGCCAATATCAGTAGTTAATACCATAGCCAAAATATATGAAAAATGCATGGTCTCTCAACTACAGAGACACTCATTGTTTCATAAAATAATGTCACCAAATCAATTTGGTTTTAGACAAAACCATTCCACAGAAGACGCCCTATTTCACTTTACAAATAAAATACATGAACTTCTTAATAAAAATGAGAAAACTATCGCCATATTTCTAGATCTGGCTAAAGCCTTCGATAGTATATCACATCAATTATTGTTGGAAAAAATGGAAAAATATGGAATTAGAGGAGTAGCATTAAACTTGTTAAAAAGTTATTTATCTAATCGTGAGGCAATAGTAAAAATAATAAAACACAAAGCAGTCAAAAAAAAGGTGAAATACGGCGTTCCACAAGGAACAGTTTTAGGGCCGCAATTGTTCCTCTTTTACGTAAATGATATGCTAGAATTAGATATAGGCGGGGACATTATCGCATATGCCGATGACACTACTCTAACATTTCATGGAACAGATTGGTCTGAGGTCACCAAAAAAAGTGAACAGGGACTATATAAAATTAAATGTTGGTTGGACAACAATCTATTAAGCCTTAATCATACAAAAACAAAATTCATCACATTCAGCAATAGTTCTAAACTACAGCCGAAAATTAAAAATTTAAAATACCACGCAAAATGTGACTTAATAAACTGTATATGCCAAAATGTAATTGAGAACACTAGAAACATTAAATACCTGGGTCTCATAATAAATGAGACAATGAGATGGAATGATTATACCGAATACCTTAACACGAAATTAAGAAAACTTGTCTACGTATTTTATAAACTCCGCAATATTCTTCCAATTAATATCTTAAAAATGACATATAAATCGTTAGTAGAATCAATACTTACGTATGGCATTATAATATGGGGTGGGACATATAACAGTCAATTAAGTACTTAACCTAAAAGTTACCCAAAAATGGATACTTAAAGTAATACTCTGGAAAAATCGAAAATATTCTACAGAACAGCTTTTTCTAGACAGTAAAGTTCTTGACATAAATGGATTATATATATTTAATGTAGCGAAATATATCTAGAAAAATAGGGAGCTAAGAATACCAACAAACCATATATATAATACAAGACAAAATGAACGCAATGCTCTTATTATCTCTCGACCAAACTCCAGCTTATACAAGAAATCTATTAGCTTCACAGGTCCCAAAATTTATAATATCATTCCTGAAAACATAAAGACAATCTACAATTATAACCTGTTTTGTAAAAAGTTGTCAATATTTCTTATAAATAACTTAGATCTATTTGAGCAAATATTCTCATAATTGGGAATAGCCTTCCATGTTTTTAGTTCAATTAATTAAATTCATAATTCAAAGTAATTCCATGTTTTTAGTTTCACTTAATTAAATTCATAATTTTAGGGTAATTTTAGATTAGTGTTAGAAAAATGTTAGTTTGTTATTTGTTAATTACTATATATAATTAATCTCCTATATAAAGATTTTTAAGTAAAAGGATAAGGCACAAAACGATTTCCTTGTGAAATCAGGTGCATTTATTTCGTTAAAATCTGTAATGTTAAAAAAAATACTTGTAAATTTGGATTAAAATAAAATTTATTATTATGTCTATATCTCGAAAACTGAGGCATGCATAATTTTCTTCTTATCAGCAAGGGATTCTACTAAAAAAAGTGCCTTAAGAATGAATGTGTTATTCGATTTTCTATTCGACATTTGGTAATTGAGATATAGAGGTCATCCAAAAATGCCAATTTTCCAAAAAACGCTCTGTAGCCCGGTAGTCGAAAAAGATAGACGATCACTGTTTGCGCCATCGTTTGTTTCTCGAAAATCGAGCTCAGGACACCTATATTGGTTTTTGTCTATCTGCCATAGTTTTAGAGAAAACCCCAGATCCCATCTAATTTGGTCCACCCTGTACACCTCGAGATACACTATAGAAAATAAAATTATTTTTTCTTCAAGCGTATTAAAATGTTTAAATTATGTCACCAAAAACAGAAATAGAAGTAGGACATTGTTTTACTAGTAACAAAATGTTAGTACCGAACGCCACCGTAGTGGACATTGTTTTACTAGTAACATAATGTTAGTTCCGAAAGCGCCACCGCAGTGGGTATTGTTTTACTAGTAACATAATGTTAATACCGAAAGCCACCGGTGGCGCGCTATCCACTAGCCACTTGTCATATTGTGTCAACATGTAAGACTGTAGTTTGAATATTTGTACATTTATGATAAATAAATGAATTTTTGCATTTTAATTCGCTTGAAGAAAAAATAGTATATATTACACGGAGTAGAACGCCTTTTTTGTGTTTCGCCCAGTTTGCGGCTTCGGCTTCACCTCAGCCGCAAATCCTGGGCTCAACACAAAAAAAGAGTGCGTTCTACTCCTAGTAATATAATATACTATTAATCGAATGCTACATATTGCATGTCCGAATAATAGTTGTAATTTTTAAATAGTTTTTTTCCTTAGTTTTCTAGTTTCTTTTACTTTTTATAGCTATTACAATCTTTGCAAATACGAAAATACATTATTGCATTTAATCGGCACATTTCTAAAACCGTAAATACTCAACTTGTTTTGCCAAAGTTTTCTTCTTTTGCATAATTCGGACTTCCAAATTCAGCGATTTACAAAATTTTCTGCCACATAATACTCATAGAATACTTCCTATTGAAAATGGACCATATCCGTTATACAAGCTGATCGCTATAGGCGTGTAAACTGTTATATTTATATAAAATATGTTTCTTTATAATTTTAGAGCAAATTGCTACTTAGGGTTTTGATTAAGCACGAGAAAATACGATAATATACAAGATACCCACGCTGACATTTATGGTGTCTCTCAGGTTTCAACTTTACGTAAATTAGGTGCAATTTCAGTTGATAATGACAAAATGAGTTGGGCAAACTGAGATCTATAATCTGCGTGGCACTAGTAATCGAAAGTAATTGCAAACGCGACTGCGATTCAAAGTTTCATAATATGCTGTTTTTTTTCTCAAAGTGACTGACTTATTGTTAGTGGTCATCAGCTGTGACAGACAATGCTTAAAACTTTGACTTATCTGTATTTAAACTTGATACATTTGAAATCAACCAATTATAAATCGTGTTTTACCTTTGATTATAAAAATAAAAAATACGTTAGAAAGAAAGAAAGAAAGTTTATTTAACCAAGTTACAAAAAGTTTCTGGCAAGTCAAAAATTATAACCAAAACATGGAAATATAAACATACAAATACAATAACTAATAAAATAATCATATAATAAACAACTAACCAACTAACAATATGCAAATACTTAGCCACTAACAAAGAAAGAAAAAAAACATTATATATTAAAAGAGCAAAAGAACATAATAAAACCGCTGCCCAAGGAATCACTACTTCCACATCCGGATTTTCTATCCAAGTCACACAACGAAAAAATGTTGTATCTGGAAATAATTGTTTATGGAACTTTAATAATATAATATTTGAAATCCTCTACCCCAAAAACCCATAAAACGATACCCCACATCGGTAGTGGGGTGGGGTGGTGATCGGGGGTGGGAGTGGGGAGTGGATAAAGTAAAAAAATATTTTGAGGTTTCTGGTTCTTGTACACACACTAAATTACATTTTTTTTTCATCCCCTTTAATAATGCCAAAATTTTTTTTGAGATCTTAGCTTCTCTTGTCTATACTAAATATCAATTTTATGAACTCTTACCTGCTTGATTTACCTATTTACTCCAAATTTACCCCCCAAACCTTCGACGGAATAAGATGAAAATATAATCTAGTTCTAGATCTCGTTAAAGTACATATGTGTACTAAATTTCAAGTCAATATCTCAAACGGTTCCAGAGTAAACGTATGCACAAAAAAAGTTACAGACCGACATAGAGACAGAATTTTTTTTTTGCTCAAACTTGAAATCTCGACGTTTCATGACATTCTAAGCCTATTTGAACAATAAAAATTTTTAAAAAAATTTTTGTCGTTACTATACTTCCACTGGATGTGGAAGTAATAGGGTAGCAGACATTTTATAAGGTGGGAAATTCAGTATTAAAATACTCTTCCACTGAGTAAAAACAGAAATTCAAGAAATGCATTTTTAACTTGGGTTTGAATATACTACAATTTTTATGGAATTTGGTAAATGGTTATATAGCCGAAGGTTTAATGAGTTTCTTGAAGGTTTAACAAATCTATGTCGAGGTTGTCTAAGTTGTGGGGCGGATCTGGTTGAATAATTATGAAAATCAGATGTGGTGAATTGACCTTATTTTTGTGAATTTCCAATAACGAAATATACATAAATAAAGAAGGTATAGGCAGTATGCCCAGTTTTTTAAAAATTGGCTGGCAGTGATCCCTCCACCCAGCATTGCTGATTAACCTGAGAGCTCTCTTTTGAAATTTAAAAATGTTTGTAGCATAGCATGAGCCACCCCAAAGGAGTATTGCATAGGTAATGTGAGAGTGAAATAAGGAGAAATAGCAAGACTTTAAAGTGTTGGAACACAGAACATTTTTTTAGCCTGCGTAGTAAAAAAATTATACTGGATAATTTGCTTAAAAATATCTCCACGTGTTTACACCAGCTTAGTTTGTTGTCCACAAGAACTCCAAGTATCTTGACACTGTCACCGTTTACCAGTGCATTTCTAGTGAAAAATAAAAGTTTTTGAGTTTTGTCTTCATTTAGCATTAAACTGTTAGCAGAAAACCATACCTTAGCTTGCTGAATAGACGCAGCGGAGGTGATGTTCACATTGTTAATGTCATAATCAAAATTTAGCATGGAGGTGTCTTCGGCATAGGCAATGCATTTAACAGGAGGCAAATAGTGAAAAAGATCATTTACATATAAAATAAAAAGTAGAGGCCCCAGTACAGAACCCTGCAGCACCCCGTAATTGACTGGCGGAAACTCCGAATTAACGTTGTTAATAGAGACACATTGTTGTCTGTTGTTTAGATAAGACGAAAACATTTTCAAAGGTAACCTTTTAACACCGTAAAAACTCAATTTTTCCACAAGTATATCATGCAAGACGCAGTCGAAGGCCTTGGATAAGTCACGTAAGCTGATAACTACATGCTTACCGTCTTCAAGGCCTTCCACAACGTCAGATACTATTTTAAAGACAGCATCGGTGGTAGAGCATTTATATATTATTAGTGTCTAGATACTTGACAAGCTTTCTTTGAAGAATAATTTCAAAAATTTTACCAAAAAATGGGGATGATAAATATGGGACGATAGTTATCAATTACATTAATGTCTCCTTTCTTGAAGAGTGGTAAAACTTTAGCAACCTTAGACACATCAGTAATGTATGTTGCGTATAAAGTGCTAGGTACTCGGTCTCTCTAGCAGACCAGACCAGCGTGAAATCAGTTCATTAGTTGCCAGGTCAATGCAGACTCCCTTCCTCACTCCTTTTGGCACACGATTTTGGGAGCTGTAGTTATTGCCAGATATTCATATAGCATTTTGTTCTAAAAACACATCAACTTGTTAAACTCTGTAGAGCATCAATATGGAAAAATAAAATAAGCACGGTTTTTATTGACTTTATTTTGACAAATAAAACCTTTACAATTACTTAACACTTGGGTGGTTCGTGAATATTATCGCAGGCCAGCCCGCGCCTGACTCCCTCTAAATTTTAAGACACTGAAAGAGATATCCTGTTCCTAGTTAACTTTATTGCCAATATTTTTACCATCGTTTGTCATAAGTAAACCAGAACAAGTCATAAAATTTTATACGCGTCATTACAACAACAGAAATCACAAATTATATGCTCGTAGTAGATTTAAAGTTAATAAATAATATAAAAAACGCCCAATAACAACCGTTATTGCTCGTTATTGTACCATAGCTAGTAAAGAGGTCTACACATAATATAATTTGGGCCCAATCTGCAGGGATGCCTGTAGATTAGATCTTGTGTTGAATAATTGGGGGGGGGGGGGTATTAACACGCTTTTATTAGATTGACCTGTAACTAACTATCTGTTTATGTATGTACGGGGTGTCCCATAAGTAATTGTATACAGAGCAATGACAGATTCCTTACGTCAAAATATTACGATTTAACTAAACTTACCTTGGTCCAAAAGTTGATAATAACAGAGATACAGGGTGTCAAAGTTAATTTTTTTTTTTTTTTTTAATAATTTCTTTAAAAAGTTAAATATATTAACAAAATTTGGTGATTGGGGGTTTTTTGAGACGAGGGATTCAAATCTGTTCATAGTTTTGCTGTTGTTTGTAGAGGGCGCCACCTACGGTAGTTTGCGTGTCGTTTATACGTCATACTTTTTTTGGCGATTTTTTAAAAAAATTTTAAAATAAAAATTCCCATTTTCCTGTCATTTTTACGTAAAAAAGGCATACCTTCTAAATGTCGGTACGAGTAACCGTTTCCAAGATATTTGGTTTTAAAGTATTCAATGCAACCAATTTAAATGATTTAGGGATGTACGATTGTTGTACCCAAATCTAGGTGGCTTGTGTCATTTACTCTTTAAATGTCATACCTAAAAATTTTGTTGTGCTAATAAATGCAATTTAACAATTGTTGTACATAAATCTAGGTGACTTGTGCCAATTAGGTATTATTGTATTGTGTTGATTGAATTTAGATAATCACTGAATTTTTAAATTTGTTTGGATTAATCATGCCTCACAACAACTTTTCAAACAGTGAAATGCGAGATATGGTATGCGTCTACGCACAAGAAAATTGTTGTGGTAGACGTACATATCTACGATTATATCCCAACAGGACCCTACCAAACCATCAAACATTTAAAAATATCTATGACAGATTAGGAGAAAGTGGCGAGTTTCGTCCCAAGAGCCACATAGGGCGTCCAAAAAGAATTACCGCCGATCAGGAGGATGAAATTTTAGTTCGAATTGCTGAAGATCCTGAACTTTCCACACGGCGATTGTCTGCAATTACTGGAGTAAGTAAATCTTCCATATTTAGAATACTTCACAAAGAAGATTTGAGACCATTTCATTTTATTCCGGTACAGAATTTGTTACCTAGGGATCTTCCCGCACGTGTAGAATGTTCACAATTTCTTCAAAATAAACAAACAATAAATCGTAATTTTATCGAAAATATTTTATTTACGGATGAAGCAACTTTCACCCGAAGAGGAGTATTTAACTGGAGGAACTTCCATTACTGGGATGTGGAAAATCAACATACACCTAGGGAATCACATTTTCAACAAGAATTCAAAATTAATGTTTGGTGTGGAATTAGGGGAGATCAGTTATTGGGGCCATATGAATTACCACCAAACTTAAATGGTGCTTCATATCTGAACTTCTTGCAAACTGAACTTTATGATGAAATGAATACATGGCCCAGAAACATAAGACAGAATTTATGGTTTATGCAGGATGGAGCTCCACCTCACTATTCCCTTGAAGTCCGCAATTATTTAAATTTGCAGTTTCCTCATAGGTGGATTTGAAGGGGAAGTGAATTTCGATGGCCAGCTCGTAGCCCTGATTTCAATCCTATGGATTTTTACTTTTGGGGACATATGAAGACATTGGTTTATTCCCAAACAATTAATAATCGACAGGAATTATGGCAACAAATACAAAATGCCGCACAGTTTATTAGAAATCAACCTGCCATATTTTTTAAAGTTAGACAATCTTTAACAAAAAGAATAAGGAAATGTATCGATGTTGGTGGAGCGCATTTTGAAAATTTATTAAAGTAATTATGTAATATTATTATGTAATAAAATTTATTTTCTTGCTGTAATGACTGATTATTCTAATTAATCAAGTACTGTGTTTTTACCTCCTTAATGGTTAATATCTCGACAATTATCCACTTTATGGGTTCTTAACAAGAGTGCATATGTTACGTATAAGACATTGGAAAATATGAATTAAGTAGTTGAAATTGATATTCGCACAGTGACGTAATATGTAATTTAGGAGGGGTGAAGGGGTTTATCAATTATGTTGTACGCCACTGGCAAAAGCGATTTAACATATTGTTTTTGTTTTAATCAAAGCCTACTTTGAAAAATCGTACATCGCTAAATCATGATTTAAATTGGTTGCATTGAATTCTTTAAAACCAAATATCTCGAAAACGGTTACTCGTAGCGACATTTAGAAAGTATGCCTTTTTTGCGTAAAAATGACAGGAAAACAGGAATTTTTATTTTAAAAAAATTTTAAAAAATCGCCAAAAAAAATATGACGTATAAACGACACGCAAACTACCGTAGGTGGCGCCCTCTACAAACAACAGCAAAACTATGAACATATTTGAATCCCTCGCCTCAAAAAACCCCAAGTCACCAAATTTTGTTAAAATATTTAAATTTTTAAAGAAATTATTTAAAAGAAAAGAAACAAAAAATTTAACTTTGACACCTTGTATCTTTGTTATTATCAACTTTTGGACTAAGGTAAGTTTGGTTAAATCGTAATATTTTGACGTAAGGAATCTGCCATTGCTCTGTGTACAATTACTTATGGGACACCCTGTATAGTATGGATGTAAATAATAAGGTCTAAGGAACTGAATTGTACCCACTTCTAATCATGAAATTTGTAGCTCTGATGACAATACAATATAGTACACTCAATATTATAATATGTTCAAAATGGCCGCCGCCCCAAGATGGCGGATTATCATTTTCTTTGCATATGGGTATCAAAAGAAAGAGCAACAAATATGTGATCAAAACTTAAAATTTCAAAATGGCGGCGTCAACATGGCGGAAATGTTTTATCAATTATCGTCGGATTTGACTGAAAATCGGTATCTGTGGGTTATCGAGGTTTAATTATCAAACCTGTTCGAAATAGCGTTCGAAAAAAGCCCCACGTTTTTATACTCAAATTTTATACTTAATTACAAACGCGGCTTACACTAAGCCCCTTACGGGGTAGACAGAGAGAAGAGGTTCGATGATTATTTTTTGCTCTTTAGTGCAGTTTTTATAAAAGCGTGTTTTTTTAAGTTTTTTAAACTGTTAATTATTTTTTTTTACTTCAACATCCACGGTGCGAAGCGGTAGTATAGCAACGGCAAAAAATTATTATTATTATTATTATTTGTTCAAATAGGCTTAGAATGTCATAAAATATCGAGATTCTATTTATAAAAACTTTTAACATATATGCATAATAAAAAATAGTTTTATAAAACAACGATAATCACAATTTATCCTACTCGAAACAGAAATAAAATATACAAAAATTATTTCGCTAATAGCTTTTATATGCCGGAACGTCTCTGTACAGCTTATTACTCCTTAAATAGAAGGATGTAGAATCGATACGTAAGTTTAAAAGCCAAATATGAAGTTTGCTAATAGATAATCGCGGGAATTTGAAACCACCCTAGAACCCCAAAGACAAAATTCATGAAAATAAATTAAATTATTATAAATTTAAAAACATGGCGTATGGAACTATTTAATTCCTAATGGCTGATGAAAAAAAAAAAATTCGGGGTCTTTGGTTCTTCTACACGCACTACATCACAATTTTATTTTTTCATCCCCTTTAATGATGGGGTGGGGGGAAAATGGGGGTGATAGTGGATTGACGAAAAAATTTTGATCTCGTACATACACTAAATACCAATTTTATGAACTCTTGCTTACTATTACTTCCACGGCCAGTGAAAGTATAGTAACGACAAAAAAAGTTTTAAAAATTTTTATTGTTCAAATAGGCTTAGAATGTCATGAAACGTCGAGATTTTAAGTTTGAGCGAAAAAAAATTCTGTCTGTCGATCTGTCTGTCTGTCGGTCTGTCTGTACTTAAAATCTCGGTTTGTCTGTCGGTCTGTCTATCGGTCTGTCTGTAACTTTTTTGTGCGCACGTTTACTCTGGAACCGTTTGAGATATTGACTTGAAATTTGGTACACATATGTACTTTAACGAGATTATATTTTCATCTTGTTCGTCGAAGGGGTAAATTGGGGTAAATTTGGGGTAAATAGGTAAATCAAGCAGGTAAGAGTTCATAAAATTGGCATTTAGTATATACAAGAGAAGCTAAGGTCTCAAAAAAAAATTGGCATTAGCCACCCCCATTACCACCCCCACCCTATTATTAAATGGGATGAAAAAAAAAATGTGATATAGTGTGTGTACAAGAACCAAAAACCTCAAAATATTTTTTTATTTTATTCACCCACACTACCACCCCCTATCACCACCCCCACCCCACTACCGATGTGGGGTATGGTTTTATGGGTTTTTGGGGTAGAGGATTTCAAATATTATATTATTAAAGTTCCATAAACAATTATTTCCTGATACAAAATTTTTTCGTTGTGAGTGACTTGGATAGAAAATCTGGATGTGGAAGTAGTGATTCCTTGGGCAGCGGTTTTTACCTATTTACCTCCAAAATTTTATAAAATATTAGTCAATTAAATTTTAATATTTAATCTTTTAAAATAATAAATATAAATACATCAATTCATACCCCCCACTTTCCCAGGAAAAAGGAAAATCTAATTCCAGATTTTTTGGCATCAGTTACCCCCACTATCACCGCCATTACCACCCCACCCTGTTATAAAAGGGGATAAAAATAAAATTGTGATTTAGTGTGTTATTTTTTCTTTAAAAACAAAATATACTTGAGCCCTGATCAGAGCCGCCACTGCCTCTGGTTTGACAGCTTGGAGACAACCAAAGATTATATTAGAAAGAGTGACTTTATGTCTTAAAGTTGAAAGTTTAGCAGCTAACCCCAGGAAATCATAGGTCATACTTAATTAGATAGTTTTAATTAAATAATGGTTGTCACTATCAACATAAAGACAATAACCATATTTTTTAGAAAATTAATTGACAACAAAGTACGCTGTCCACGTCGTTAATTTATTTATTTTGTTTCAAGTTATCAAACGCTTAAGCTTTCACTTTAAAAAGAGAAAATACACATATGGTACCCATGTACTCTGGCACATAAATAAATTTGTCCAATATATGGAAACAGCATGTATCTTGTTTTAATTATAATGAAAATACCGACTTTCCTTCTCATTATCCATTTCTTGATGGGTGTCTGGCCTTCTTATATCTATTTGATTTAATTAAATATATTATATAACCGAACAAATACTTTTAACTCGTCGTGGAAAAAAGATATACAGAAACTGTGACGCAGGGCCGTACCCCCCATGTGTGCCTATGTGTGGTGCACACAGAAACCAGGGTATCAGGGGCGCCGCAAGTCCATTTTGCGCCCCCCGCTCATCAATTTTTTTTCCCCATCTTGCGTCCCCCCGCTCATCCAGATTCATAAAGAGACGCTTCATAGATTTCGCACACAGGCGTGGCCAAGGGTCGGCACGGCCCTGCTGTGACGATATACTTCCATTTCAAAATTTTTATTAATTTCGAAAAAAGTGATTTTATCAATTTTGTACCCTCCTGTAACCAAACTAACAACAAGAAAAATCAAATACGTATTAATCTTATAATAATAATAATTTTATTGGTCATAAAAAAATACACCGTAGTGTTTTGACACGTCATAGAAACAGAGAAAGTAGATAGCAAACAAAACATACAAATGTAATAACAAACAGAACATAAAAAATGTATGGAACACTAGGAAATGGCCCTAGTATGGTCAACAATACAGAACAAACATTAACCTAAAATTACACATATTTAAAACCTGTAAAATCTCTAAGCATTAGCTAATAGATGCTTTTTTAACTTTACTTTAAATTGTTTATTTGGTAAGGATTTTAAACTATTTGGTAGAGAATTGAACAAAGCAATACCAAAGTTATTTCTTTTTGTCTAATCTCTGATGTGGTGTCTGTATATCGTTACGATTTCGAGTGTTGTAGTCATGATTTATACCATTCCTTGCATATTCATCTAAATGTTCCCTGATGTTTACTAAATTACAGAAAATAATTTCTGATGACAACGTCAATATGTTAAGTTTTATAAACAATGATTTACAACTGACTCAAACCCGCCAAAGCTCTAATCGCTCTTTTTTAACCCCCGACCCAAAAAGAGCTTAACGCGTATGTTTTTGAATAGTGAAGATAGTTTGTATATGGTTTGATGTGCCCCAGTTCAACAAACCATATATCATTACGCTATGAAACAAAGCATGGTATGTAATAAGCGCAGAGTCTATATTAACTCTGTTTTTAATTTGTCTGATGGCATATACTTTTTTAGAGAGTTTAGTTCACAACTCATTTATATGAGGGTGTCAACTTAATTTACTACCCAATGTAAGTCCTAGGAATTTTACGGTTTTATCTTGGTGGAAAAGAGTAATGTGTGTTTTTTTAGTATTGAAACATAATTTATTCGCATTAAACCAATCGGAAGACTTCATTAAAATGTTGGTTTTCAAATCAGCAGCATTGCTGCCAGTGTCTTTCAAGTGCTCCGCAAAAGTAGTGTCATCTGCAAAAAGGACCGTTAAGGCTGAATGCACATCAGGTAAATCATTTATGAATATAAAAAATAGCAGTGGTCCCAGCACACTACCCTGTGGAACACCGTGTTTCACTGGCAGCATGCTGCTAAACTTATCTTTGTAACACACACATTGAAAGCTATTTGATAAATGTGATGACATTAATTCAAATATTATTCCTCTAAAACCATAAAATTCCAATTTATTTAGTAATATTTCATTGGAGACGTAATCAAATGCTTTGCTTAAGCCTAGGAAAAGTACTATTGTTGAATTAACATTTTCAAAGCCCTCTGTTATAAAATTAACAAGTTCTCACGCAGCTTCAATTATTTATGAATATTACAACAATTTAAGATGGTCATGACCAGAGCTCGGGAATTTTATCTCCGCGACGTCAAAATCAGGGTGGGCTCTAGGTCAGCGTGGAAAAATTTTTATGCAAGTATATGACACAATATATCTTACCTTGTACTTGTTTTAGGGAATTCCGTAATATTCAACGTTAATATGGTCAGTGTATTATAAACACTCACTCGAAGAGGAGGTATTGGGGGATGTAACATTGAACTAACACACACACCCACTTGTATTTTTCACTACCTTAAAGTAACACACTTTGTATACCGTCGACTTTGTATAATTTCACGCTAGATTTGTAGATACATCAGGGACGGCGCCAAGGGGGGACCTGCAGGGGCACGTGCCACCCCAAAACGAACTGTGCCTTCCCAAGCGCCCCCCTGGATTCCTAGATTTTTTAATAATTTAAATTAACGAAAATATTATGTTTTTGCTTTATTACAATTATAATTCCTATTTCCTGTCCTACTATACAATATATAAATTTCTGTGCCCCTCTACAAACCTAAAAAAAAAATTGTGCCCCCCGGCCTGGCCAGTCTGGCGCCGTCCCTGAGATACATATATCCATATGGTTATATTTGTACTACGGATTGCAAAACTGCGATCTTGGCTGGTCAGGCTGGTCTACCGTTTCCCTTTATTAGATGGTGACGTAAACGCGCAGAATTGCCGCAGTGTAGGTATAGTAAAAGGGATTTTGTCAAAGCAATGTATCATAATTTCGGCGACGTCGTCTAATTAAACGAGATAATAAAACCGAGTTAGTAAAAAATATATAAAAGTACCGCTGAACACTGAAATTTAATGTTGACACTCGGTCAGGATCGAATGCCTTCAACACTGCAATTGTAAACAAATCAACTACGTCTTTAGGTAATTGTGAGTGCGTTTCACAAATGTAATAGATTTTCGATGAAAGTAGGTTACGTATTAGATAAATAAATAGATGAAATAAAATGCACTTTATCACGTTGTGTACATTTGTGTGCACACAGTACACGGCAGTTTTATGCCATTAATCCTTACCTTTGTTTGTTATGTATGATTTAATATTATATAAAAATGGCTTATTCTATTGGGAAAAAAATGTTTTATGTTGTCAGCAGCTTATTGCGTTTTCAATTTAATTATTATGAAAAGAAATGTAATAAACACGCCGCACATATTAAACAGAACAGGAAATTATGTGTTTAATTCAATTACTTCCACATCCAGTGGAAGTATAGTAACGACAAAAAAAAAATTTAATTTTTATTGTTCAAATAGGCTTAGAATGTCATGAAACGTCGAGATTTTAAGTTTGAGCGAAAAAAAATTTTCTGTCTGTCTGTCGGTCTGTCTGTCTAACTTTTATTGTGCACGTTTACTCTGGAACCGTTTAAGATATTGACTTAAAATTTGGTACACTATACTTTAACGAGATCTGGAACTAGATTATATTTTCATCTTATTCCGTCGAAGGATTGGGGGGTAAATTGGGGTAAATTTGGAGTAAATAGGTAAATCAAGCAGGTAAGAGTCCATAAAATTGGTATTTAGTATATACAAGAGAAGCTAAGGTCTCAAAAAAATTTTGGCATTAGCCATCCCCCACCTCATTATTAAAGGGGAATAAAAAAAATGTGATTTAGTGTGTGTACAAGAACCAGAAACCTCAAAATATTTTTTTACTTCATCCACCCCCACTACCACCACCCATCCCACTACCGATGTGGGGTATCGTTTTATGGGTTTTTGGGGTAGAGGATTTCAAATATTATATTATTAAAGTTCCATAAACAATTATTTTCACATACAAAATTTTTTCGTTGTGAGTGACTTGGATAGAAAATCTGGATGTGGAATTTGATTCCTTGGGCAGCGATTTTTTTTATTTGCATGTTTCTGTAAGAATCATTACCGTTTTTGTTAAATTTATTAAATTAAATACATTGTAACTGGCAATGATGAATATTTCACCATTTCGTCGTTTTTCTGAAGGTTTCAGTAGGTGGCGTAAAAAATTATGCTCCCTGCATTTTTTTATTTATCTCAATTAATTCTCAAAAAATATAAGCTGTAGAACGATAAATCGAACACCCTGTATGTATATTGAACACAGGACAATAAGGGAAAAAGTTTAATTTTTTTTTTTAAACAAGATGTATAAAAAGAGTAATAAATATACCCACCCTGGCTTTATACATTTTTCAACCACATCATTAATATAAGCAACTGCACCCCTGGCTTCTTTAAATACGAGTATCACTAAATAAATTATAAAAAGAAATATTAGATTACAATTTTTTTATTGTTTTTTTTGCTCTAATATCAATCTGAAAGCTGTCTGCATACTTGTAAATGGATGATATATTTTGATTAAGGTAGCTACATAGGGGGTATATTAGGGTCCTGCATCATAGGACTATTAATTATATGCTTCTTTCTACTACACAAATGCTGGGTTGTAAAAGCCTCTTATATTATTTATACAGGGTTAGTATATCTTGAAAGCAAATATATTTTTTTTAATAATAATAATTATACTTTTATGTTCCAATCAAATTAAAGGTAATAAAATATCCATTTTTTAAAACAAAAATTGACAATAACAAAATATCAATTTGTGCAGGGTTGAGCTGATAATCATTTGATTAAAATCACGATTAAAATCATGATATTTATCATGATATTTTATTTTAAAAAATTGCGATTTTTTTTTTCAAGATTAAATGTATATTGTAATACAAGTGTGGGAAGGGCTTCATTGCAAAACGATGTATGAAAGTAGGAACACTCGCTGCGCTCGAGTTCCTATCATACGAGTTTTGCAATGAAGCTTGCCACATGTGTGTTACATACTATTTTTTCTACAGTTGTGAAGTTATTTCCCTTTTTTAAAGTCTTTCCAAAATTTTAAATTTGCTGCCTGTCAGATTTTATTTAAAGTGACACTTTCCGCAGTCATTCTGAAGTTAGAAAATTTGACTTTGTAATTGCAATTCAAGTGTAATTAATGTACATTTGTAGAATTTAATTGTTATTACCAGTAAGTAATATAAAATTCTCTAAGGTAAACACACTGTTTTATTCCGGTGTGTGAAGATGTAATCAAGGCGTGTGGCAAGTTAGAAAATTTGACTTCCAGCACAATCGTAGAAAAAATTATTTTCCAAACTAAAACTTTAAAAAGCCTTTAATTTAAAGGCTTAAATCATTAACAAACATATGAGCATAAAAATATATATTTTTCGTCATACCTCCCTCGTAAGTATACCACTACTAAAGGGGGTGAAAAAAATAAAATTGTGATTTAGTGTGTGTGCAATAACCAAATGCCTAATAATTTTATTTTGGCAACGGCCGCCCCCCACTCCACCTCCACCGGAAATTTGGATGTGGAAGTAGCGGGTTTCCATTTCACACCAAGACGAGGGTACATATTTTCTCATAATAGTTTCCTTAACTATGTTGAAGTTAAATCGAACCTCCTTCAAAAAATATCTCTAAAAAGTAATAAACAAAATTTCACTGTTTTTTTCTTTTATTATTAGTGGAAAGTAGCAAGGCACTGTATCTTATTACCTTATATCAATTTGAAGTCGGTGCAAAAATATTTAATTTCAAAAATATGTTTTGCACCGATTTCAAATTGAATTAATAAGGTACAGTTCCTCGCTACTTTCCACTAATAGGTATTTGGTATTTGTAAAACTGAGTGAAATTATATTTCTTACTTTTTAGAGATATTTTTTGAAGGCAGTTCGACTTTTTAAAATTTTTTTCATTGCCCAATCGATTCCTCGAACAAGTTCATATCTTCTCTGTGGTGCCATCATCCGGTAATATATTGTTTTTCTACTAAGTGCACAATGTACTATTTGTTCAAAAATTGAGCATTAAAACGATAACTTAACCACTTCCCATTCAAAAGGGTAAGAAAGGATAAATTCGATGTGAATATTTCTTTGCGGATTAATAAAAAGCCCTAGTAAATCAAAACATTCCATATAAACAATAATCAAGCCAAATAGTATGGGTAATACTACATTGTTACGTCTTAGGAATGTCATTAATAAATAATCCCGTACAACGTAGTAGCCTCGTATACCAAGTCTTCGCATAGAAAATTACACGTGTAATCTTGTGTAACCGCGTAAGTAGCCATTGAAGGCTAACGTAAAACGACAAAAAGCAAATAAATTAAAATAATAATGTCGTAAGCTTAATGCACTTAGCGATTTTTTAAATAAGGGGCAGCGTATGTCATTTCGTACGGCTTTGGCTGGCATTGTCGCAATTCTATATCTGCTTGTTACATAACAAACGGCACTATTTATAGTACGAGAGCCAGTAACTCGTTTTTGAAAAATCTGCTTAAAACTAATTTCTTATTTTTGTGTCATATTTAGGCCCTGTGACATGACATTACCCTCTTGCTAAACGGAAACTTTGAGGGCCTTCTATGCGAACTTAAGCAAACAGCCCTCAAGTTGGTCGACAATTGGTGCACAGAACACTTCCTCTCAGTTAACCCCCAGAAAACCGAGCTAGTGCTATTCACCAAGAAAAATAAACTGCCAAATATGAAAATGCCCAAATTATCGGGCACTTAACTCTATTTAGCGAGTGAGGTCAAGTATATGGGGGTTATACTTAACCGCACTCCAAATTGGAAGAGACATAGGCATTTGCAGGCTTCTGACAGTGTCGCAGGACGGTCGGTAGGTTTCTCAGCCTATGGTTGTACACTGCTGTGATTAGATCCATGCTTTGTTATGCAGACATAGTCAGGTGGCCCAGAGTAAGGCAAAAAACAGCAGCATCTCAACTTTAGCATGTTCAAAGACTGGCATGTCTCTGCGTTACTGGTGCGATGAAAACGACGCCTACAGAAGCAATGGAGACTATACTCTGCATCCCCCCTTTAAATCTATACATAGAGGAGGTGGCGTTGAGGACTGCTTTGAGATTGCAATCTGTAGGCCAATGGTATATTAAGGGCACGAGACATGCCCGTATCCTCCTCTTCTGGGAATGGGGACCGATCGTATCCTTCCTATATATAACTTTAACAAGAACTTTAAATTGAGTTTGAATGTGTCCGGTAATGACGAACCGGACATATCAATCTACACTGATGTTCAAAAATGAACTGTGGATCAGCATCTGGGGCCTACTCAGAAGACCTAGATCTGCATTCGATAATACCGCTAGGCACACATGCTACTATGTTCCAGGCGGAATTAGCAGAGATCCTGCAAGCGGTCATAGAAATCACGAAGGCAAACGTCAGTGGTTGGTAAAACGGTGCGCTTATCAACAGACAGCAGAGCAGCCCTGCTTGCTCTAAACGACTGTAGGGCAGTCTCTGGGCTGGTTCTGGAAATTAGAAAGGCCCTAGGTGTGCTCGCACAAAATAATAGTGTCCAGCTCCGTTGGATGAAATACATGATGGAATTCAAGAGATCTGACCTGCATGGTCCGGAACCTGCAATAGCGCTCTCAGATTCAGTCCACAGTTCCCTGCTGAAGAACTGTACACTCAAACGCCACGCGGACTGTTGGAGTGGTCTAAGTAGCTGCAGACATAGCAGAATAGCTTTGACCACACGCAGTCGTAAACTGGGTGAGTTTTTACACGCAGCGCTACAAATAGGGGAATCGGAGTAGGTAAGCGAGGGACGCTCGCCCCAACATTTTTGCTCCTATTCAAATCTCTTCACCAAAGATACTCTTTATTTTATTTAGGGCCTCGGTAGAGTAGTGCTCAGCAAATAAATTGACAATCTTATCAGGATCGTTTACAATTTCATTGTTAGTTTGAATTTTAATTGACTGTGAGGTCTTAATTTTACCGATCTTTAAATAAGATAGAAAAAAAGATAAACCAAACTTAAACGAATATATCAACTAAAAGTAACACTGGCTCTGGTACTATTAATATTAAGTGCATATTTCCCATGGCAAAATTCTAGTTCCATTTGTATTCATCTAGAAAATGCGGCATTCCGCACGGCCATATTTTATACCGCACCTTAAAACTGAACATTTTAAAATAGTTAATGCCCTCCCGGGGTACGTACTGAAAGGGATTCTAATCATTTTCAAATGTTTAATGTCCCAGACAACCTGTTGCATATCGGCCTTTGAATTATGATGACGGCAGTCGGATAAAATTACACTAAAGTTGAAATTGAAAAGGCACGTATGAATCACTGTATTACGGTCGATTATGGATATGCATACAGGGCGTTTCAGTATTTAGACACTAATCTTCAGTATAATTTTTTATGTATTTCTTTTTTTACTGAAATGATTTCGTTTCAGTTTCGATTTAAAAGTCATAATAACAGATTATAAATTTTTATGCTAAACTAAAAGTGATTATTGAAGAATTATTAGGTTAATGAAAAGTTTTTAGTCAAAGCTAAGGGCCCCTAACCGAATGGGGTTCGCCGAACCTTATCAAGAAATTTTACCAAAAAAATATGTAATAGCTATAATAGCCTGTCAGCAAAGATTTTTAACAATACAGATATCCCTTCATAAATAAATACAGATTACGAATTGATATGGCGATAAGCTGTAAATCTTGTGAGAAAAAATTGTGGTTACAAACAAAATGGCGTCAAGGAGTTAGAGCACAGTGCAGTGGATTGATCTGGCCCGATCGGGTCACAGTTTTGACCTATGCCCTAAAATAACCCCAAAAAGTCGTTAAATTGATTTAATTTTGAAAAAATATATATAAGAAAGTAGACTCGTATATTTTAGACTGTTGAATCGAAAAAAAATGATATATTCAGTTGTTCATGATCACAGGGCAAAAACTACCTTAAAATGAGATAAAAGTGCACTTTATATGTTGAAGTTCAATTTCAATGATGAAATTTAAAAAAAAAAACTAGAAGATCTCCAAAATTACATTTCCTCCCTGTTTTTCAAGATGCTGAACCCGATGATATCCTTCGTTTATTATTACCTCAAACTATCTCTTAAATGGGTCGAAAACTTCAAAATGGGCGGACCTCTTTCAAGTTTATAGTTCCCGTAGAATTTAGAATTTCTTGAATTCTTTGTACACTCATTATTGGAGAACCCATCATGTATGGTTTTGGAGACCAATATTTTAGATCCAAATCTATGGACTGACTAACTACATTTTTTCCAACTCGCGATACAGGTACCAACAGCAATAGACATAACAAGATTGAGAAAAACACTCACATCTTGCATTTAAACGTACAATCTGCAAGAAACAAGTTAACAGAAATCGAAGCTGTTCTACAGGACTGTGATAAGGTTTACTGAACATTTCTTTAACGAGGATGAAATCGATCATCTTATTTTAGCTAATTATAAAGTAACTGTAACTAATTGTTGCTGTCTAGGTCTCCCTAAACTTTGATGTTTTTTAACGAATTTTAATAAACTGTTACACAAGCTAAAAAACTGTAAGCAAAAAATGGCGATTTTAATATCAAATTTAATAATACAAACGACCCAAATTACTTATCGTTTAGTGACTTAATCAATTCTTTTTCTCTCAGACCTACCATTTTCGAAAATACCCGTCATAATAATTGTATTGATAACATACTAGTTAATTTCGATGATAATCTACAAACGGAAGTGTTCGATCCCGGTTTGTCTGATCACGGAGTAGTTGTAATTTCGGTGAATTCATTGAGGCAAGTCCAAAATAAAGAGACCATCAAATACAGAAAATATACTGAGAAGGGTATGTGTATCTTGTATCATAACTTGGAAAGTACTGACTGGGAGTTTGTTAACGATCAGGACGTTAATGTAAAATTTGATAAATTTTTAAACATACTAACCTCAAATATTGGTTTTCCGAAAATTGAAAAAACAGACAATAAAATGACTGGCAAACCTATAAATAATTGGTTCACCCAGGAATTACATGTAATGCGTAACTATCTATGTATTGTAATATGTTACAACCCCTAGAATGATGTATTTGCACCTACTCGAAAAAGAACCTACCAGAAGATTCCAAAGTGACATCTGGAATTACCTAGAGAATGGTGGCGTCATCACAGAACAATCGAGATCTGTCATTTTTAGGTATAAAAGACCGACCGCATTCTCGGCGAGTAGTTGAGAAAGTATAGAAAGTGAGGTTAAGAGTTCAAAGATAAACAAAGTAATAAACATTGTGATTTTTAGTCAGTAAAGTGTATTTAAATTAATAATAGTATTGTGAAGTATCCAGTAAACATTTAATAAAGTGTGTTAGTGGACATCTCTTGTTATAATTTTTGGAACCCACGGAATTTGCGAGGGTGGTTTCCTAAGAGTGGAAACACGTTACAATTGGTGTCAGAAAGCGGAATTTTATGACAAGAGGGACTCTGAAGTTGTGCTGGAGTGTTCGAGACGTATTCTCGAGGTTTAGTGCTAACACAGTGGACTAATTTACTGGACATTGTTCGAGGGTTATTTTCGGACAGGAAAATAGTGTTAAGTGCATTTTTGAGACATTGTAGAACATTTTATTAGGACATTAGTGTGATAATTAAATCCTTTGAACTGAGAAGTGATAGAGACACTGAAAAAGACTCATTTAGTGCGTGAAAATTTCTAGAACTTTTCTATTTGGACATTAGTGGAGATTATTAAATTCTCTGAACTGGATAGTGACAAAAGACTCTGGATAAGACTTTTTCGTGCTTTTTCGAGATTTGTCTAGAAAGTTCCATTACCGATATTGACGTGACAGTTAAATTTATTTTATTTTAATTTCATCGTATGCCCGTAACAACAAGAAGTATGGCATCCGATAAACAAATACAGGACTTATTCGAACAATTCCAAAAAATGATGGCGCAGCAACGGCAGGAAGACAAAGAAGAACAGGAGAAAAAACGTCAGGAAGAAAAAGAACAGCAAGAAAGAAGACGTCAAGAGGAGGAAAAACGGCGTCAAGAAGAAAGGGACGAATTAAAGAAAATTATGGAAGATCAGGAAACAAGACGTCAGAAAGAAAAAGAGGATGAAGAAACAAGACGTCAGAAAGAAAAAGAGGATGAAGAAACAAGACGTCAGAAAGAAAAAGAGGATGAAGAAAGAAGACGTCAAGAAGAAAAAGAAGAACAGGAAACAAGACGTCAAGAAGAAAAAGCAGAACTGAGAAGAATGATGGGGGATTTCGAAATAAAACGCCAACAGGAGCAAGAAAGACGCCAGGAAGAATTAAGGAAAATTCTAAATGAACAAATAAAAATACAACAGGACGCAATCATTTCTGTTAAGGAAGAAGTTAAAGAGGAGATAAACAAGGTCGAAGACAAAGTAGGTGTGGTCGAGACAGAAGTTAGTCAAATTAAAGGAAAAATGAGTGAGGTCGAAGGAGAGGTAGAGCGCCTTAAACGTCAGTTGAGAGAAAAAGGAGGCCAGTTAGTAACATCATCGGGTCCTCGACTAAAGCCTCCCTCCTTTGACGGCCAAAGCTCATGGACAACCTACAAGAGACAATTTGAGGCAGCAGCATCGGCAAATAACTGGGATAATGAGGAAAAGGCTATGGCATTAGTTCTGGCGTTAAGGGGCCAGGCCTCAGAATTACTTCAGACTATCCCGGTGGAGAAACAAAGGGACTTTAAAGTCTTGGAAGCTGCATTAGACTTGAGGTATGGCGATCAACACCTTGCCCAATTATACCAGGCTCAGCTGAAATCCCGGATGCAAAAAGCTGGGGAAAGTTTACAAGAATTTGAAGCTGCGATAGAGAGACTGGCACACCTGGCGTATCCGAGTGCACCTAAAGAATTCCAGGAACAATTAGCCGTGGGGGCCTTTTTAGATGGTATAAGGGACGAAGAGGTCAGGCGAGTTCTGAGGCTGACGAGACACCAAAATAGTAGCGAAGCTTTGGTGCGTGCACTCGAAGTAGAAGCCGCTTACAGGGATACTCCAAGGTCGAGAGTGCGAGCTGTGACTCTCGAAGAATCGCAACCAGAAATGAACCAGAACCCCTTGCTGACTGAGATGCAGAAAATATTGACCAAATTATGCGATAAATTGGATGGCCTCGGAAAGCAGGAAAAACAACAAAATAAAGGAAAGCCGAGCGGAGGTATTAAATGTTTCAACTGCGGCAAGGTGGGACATATGAAACGAGACTGTCGACAGCAGAACTCGGAGAGTCGAGTAAATGCTGTGAATGTTGAAGAGAAGCAGGAAAACTAAAGATAGCCAGCACCAAGGGGGCTGTGCTGGCTAGGGAATGCGGTGCCCCCAGAGAAATAAAGATTTCCCAGCTCAAAAGAATTCCAAGTAGTCTGTTGTTGCAAGGATATGTGAATGGAAGAAAATGCGTGTTTACGATTGACACCGGTGCTACGTCTTCAATAGTGCGGCCAGGGTTTATATCAGGCTTGCAGATTAACAAGAAGCAAAATGGAGTAATCATTCGGACAGCCACGGGGGACAGGGCTGCGGTCCATGGAGAGGTCAACTTGGAACTGCAGGTTGGACGGTTGAGGTTCAATTACAAGGTCATTGTGGCTGACATTATGGATGATTTCATTTTGGGTCTAGACATCATGAGAGAGCAGGGATTCATTGTTGACGTAGGGGAGCGAGTCTTAAAAATTGGAAATGAGGAATTTATTCTGGCAACCGCAGACGACCAATTCCATAAAGCGAGATTGTTAACAACACAGACGATCAAGATTCCTGCTCATTCAGAACAAATGATCGATGCTGCCTTAGAAGGAAATCCTGGAGGGTACCGTGTTGGCCTAGTTGAAGATGACGAATCGATTAAGTCCCTACCCAATATTATTGTAGCGAGAACCTTAACCCGGACTAAAGACAAAATCCCAATTAGAGTCGTTAATTTAAATTCCCATTCTGTGACAATTAAAAAAGGCAAACCGATTGGCTCCTATGAACCGGTCACATGGGTAGCGAGGTGCGAGGAACAAACAAAGGGAAGAAGTTCATCTATGAAAATAGACCAGGAAGTTTTGACCTTGCTGACTACCCAGTTGGAGCATTTATCTGAGGATGAACGAAGGGAGGCAATCAAGTTCCTAGAAAAGGAAAGTTCAGTATTTGCGAAGAATACAGAGGCCCTTACAAAAACAGACATAGTCCAGCATCGGATAAATACTGGCGACTCACCCGCTATTCGACAACCACCTAGGAGGCTTCCATTAGCAAAACAAGAAGATGCCTCGGCAATAATAGACAAGATGCTACAAGATGGAGTCATTGAGGAGTCGACGAGTCCCTGGTCATCGTCAGTAGTTTTGGTTGGCAAGAAGGACGGAACGTTAAGATTTTGTGTCGATTATCGAAAATTAAACGATGTCACGAAGAAAGACAGTTACCCATTACCACGAATTGATGACACATTAAGCACGTTGGCAGGCTCACGTTGGTTTTCTACGTTAGACCTTAGGAGTGGATACTGGCAAGTGGGGCTTCATCCGGATGATAAGGAAAAGACAGCGTTTTCAGCAGGCAGTGGTCTTTATCAATTTACCGTGATGCCTTTTGGACTTTGCAATGCGCCAGCTACCTTTGAAAGATTGATGGAATTCGTACTGCGAGGGCTAACCTGGAGGACGTGCCTGGTTTACCTTGACGACGTGCTTGTTATGGGACAGGACTTTACAGAACATTTGAAAAATCTTCAAGAAGTATTTGGGCGAGTCAGGAATGCCCATCTGAAGTTGAACCCGAAGAAGTGCCTGCTATTCCAGAAAGAAGTCAAATTTCTTGGTCACGTGGTGTCTTCGGATGGAATACAAACAGACCCCGACAAAATTTCTGCTGTACGAGATTGGCCAAGACCATCTAACGTTCATGAAGTACGGAGCTTCCTTGGCCTCTGCACTTATTATAGGCGCTTCGTGGAAGGGTTTGCAGAAATTGCGAAGCCACTACACCGGCTGACAGAAGAGAAAGTGCAGTACCAGTGGACACCGGAATGTGAAACGGCATGGAGAAAATTGAAGGCAGCTTTATGTACTGGTCCTGTGCTAGCATACCCACAACGGGAAGGACTTTTTATTTTAGATACGGATGCCAGCAATTCTTCGGTCGGTTGTGTACTGTCTCAAATCCAGAATGGGCAGGAAAGAGTGATCGAGTACTTCAGCAAGGTGCTGTCCAAACCGGAAAGAAACTATTGTGTAACCCGGAAAGAGTTACTGGCCATCGTTAAATCAGTGGACCATTTTCATAAATATCTTTATGGACGACATTTCAAGATTCGGACCGACCATGCTGCATTAAAATGGCTGTTGCAGTTGAAAACCCCTGAAGGTCAACTGGCTCGTTGGATAGAACGGCTGCAACAGTATGATTTCAAAATCGAACATCGACCTGGAAGATCTCATAAGAACGCAGACGCTTTATCTAGAAGACCGTGCAAGGAAGATTGCAAGCACTGCCGCCACGTTGAGAAATTGCAGGGTACGGTGGCCGTCAACACTATTAAAATAGAGGTTCCGGACGATTGGACGACCGAAGCCCCGAGACAAGAACAACTGAATGACACAGAAATTGGGCCTATATTGAGAGCAAAGGAGAAAGGAATTCGACCAGCGTGGAAGGATGTTTCGGATAAGGCAGTTGGATTGAAGGCTTTGTGGGCCCAATGGGATTCACTTAAAGTCATGAACGGGCTGCTAAAGAGAGCTTGGGAAAGCCCGGATGGCAGGGAAGTTGTTATGCGTCTAGTGATTCCCAGGTGTCGAGTACCGAAAGTACTTCAGGAAGTGCATAATGGAGCATCCGGTGGGCACTTCGGCGTTAATAAGACCCTGAATAAAGTACGAGAACGATTTTATTGGGTAAATAGTCGTCAAGATGTGGAAGCTTGGTGTCGCAATTGCAAAATGTGTGCAGCCAGTAAGGGACCACAGACTAGAAGTAGAGGTGCAATGAAGCAATATAACGTCGGAGCTCCTTTCGAGAGGATCGCGATCGATATAGCCGGCCCATTCCCAGTAACCAAGGATGGGAACAAGTACATACTGGTTGCCATGGACTATTTTAGTAAGTGGCCAGAGGCCTATGCAATTCCAAACCAAGAAGCAGTCACTGTCGCCAAAGTCTTGGTAGATAATTTGATATGTCGGTTTGGTGTACCCCTGGAGCTGCACTCAGATCAAGGGAGGAACTTTGAGTCGGGGGTGTTTCAACAAATCTGCAAGTTATTGGGGATACACAAAACACGAACAACAGCCCTTCACCCGCAATCAGATGGAATGGTGGAACGACATAACAAGACCATGAAAGAACATCTTTCTAAAGTGGTTCATAAGAATCAACGCGATTGGGATCTCCACATACCGTTCTTCCTCATGGCATACAGAGCTGCTATCCACGAGTCTACGAAACAAACACCAGCCCGTGTAGTATTTGGACACGAGATCAGACTGCCGTGTGATTTGATTTTCGGAACACCAGGCGGAGAACAGCTTCCTGTGAACAGCTATGTGGATGAAATGAGTGAACGGCTAAGAAATGTTCATGAGCTGGTTAGAGACCAAATCACCATAGCCAGTGACCGAATGAAGGCTCGATACGACCGTAAGGGTAGTTCAGAAGGGTTCAAGGCAGGAGATCTGGTTTGGCTGTACAACCCACAGCGGAAGAAAGGGAAGTCACCGAAACTTCAACCTCCTTGGGAAGGACCTTATACTGTTATTACCCGAATTAATGATGTCGTCTATCGTATTCAACGAAACAAAAAGTCCAAGATGAAGATCGTACACTTGGATAGACTGGCGAAGTATGTGAAAGAGGCTGAATTACCTGACCGGGACGTTCAGGCTTAAGGAGGGGGCAGTGTAATATGTTACAACCCCTAGAATGATGTATTTGCACCTACTCGAAAAAGAACCTACCAGAAGATTCCAAAGTGACATCTGGAATTACCTAGAGAATGGTGGCGTCATCACAGAACAATCGAGATCTGTCATTTTTAGGTATAAAAGACCGACCGCATTCTCGGCGAGTAGTTGAAAAAGTATAGAAAGTGAGGTTAAGAGTTCAAAGATAAACAAAGTAATAAACATTGTGATTTTTAGTCAGTAAAGTGTATTTAAATTAATAATAGTATTGTGAAGTATCCAGTAAACATTTAATAAAGTGTGTTAGTGGACATCTCTTGTTATAATTTTTGGAACCCACGGAATTTGCGAGGGTGGTTTCCTAAGGGTGGAAACACGTTACAGTATGTTACCTGAACTGAACCAAAATTTTCCTAATTCACAATTTAACCAATAATTAAAAGCTTTTGGAAAGGTTTATAAGAGACAAATTAAGATAGCAAAAGGCAATTATTATTCTGAATATATTAACAATAAAGGGAATTACTCAAAAACATATAGGAATATCATAAATAATCATAGACCTAATAAACGAGTAAATGTTGATATAGAAATTGATCTTGACGTGATGAATGACTTTTTTGTAAACACTGCTGATAGAATAACTCAAACTCTCCCCACAACAAATGGCATAGTCATAAACAATCCATTGCAATCAAATCCAACTTCTTCTTGAATAATTTAGAAAATAAAAACAGTCTGGATCCTTATGATATTGGGGTAAAAATCATAAAAAAGATGAAAAACATTATTTTAGTACCTCTTGCTAAATTAATAAACCACGCAATATCCAGTGGAATACTAATACGATGTACTAAAAATTTCCAAAGTTGTCTCCATCCACAAAGGTTGGTCGCTGATGAACTTAAACAACTTCAGACCAATTTCTTTAGTACCATTTATTTCTAAATTGCTGGAAACTTTGAAGAAAACAACTTATTTTACTGTAACTAATATGGATTTCGTACCAAAAAAAGTACGAATGATGCAATCATGCATCTACTTCGCAAAATTATTGAAGGTCAGGAAAATGGTGACTATGTTGGGGTTACGTTTTGTGACCTACAGAAAGCCTTTGACTGTGTGTCACATTCAGTTCTTTTGGAGAAGCTTAACGCCTTAAATTTCAATCCTGTAAGTTGCAATATAATCAAGTCATATTTATTAAACAGACAACAGTTTATCCAAGATAAAAATAAAAGTTCGCAATTAAGCGAAATAAACTCCGGAGTACCACAAGGCTCTGTGTTGGGTCCTGTTTTGTTCTTGATTTATATAAATGATCTTGGTGTGGCGGTACACAGGGCCGAACTCGTGTTATTCGCAGATGATACCACACTTATCAATACTAATAAGGATATAAAGCGAATCCTACAATCTATGAATGATTCTTGCGCCCACGCTACCGATTGGTTTTCAACAAACAGGCTATCACTTAATCGCACAAAAACAGTCAACATGATTTTCACTCATAGACCGGTACATGATTTTACAAACCCTGATGTAGTATAGTTTTTAGGTGTCTACATGGACACAAAATTGAATTGGTGCCGCCATGTTCAACATGTAGCCAAAAAAATTTCCAAAAACACATTTGTTATTAGGAAGCTAGTTACGTTAGTACCTACTAATGTATTATTAACGGCCTACTATTCACTGATATTATCACATATGGCATGGCTTATGCTTTGATAAACTGGGTTACGCACCTAGTACAAAAAGGATTTTTGGGTTACTAATTACTAACTAATACTAATTACTTACTAATTACTAATTTGGGATATAGAGATGATGTCACACACAAGTATATTGACCTCAACATATTAACTTTTCCGTCATTATATATATTCACTTGTTTAAAATATACACATAAAAATATTCATTTGTTTAATACTCATGAAAGCTTACATTCGCATGACACTACAGATAATTACAATTTAAGAACCGATTTTATCAGACTAAGCTCGAGTAGGAATGGGTTCAACTTTTTCGGACCAAAATTCTTTAATAAATTACATGTACACATTAGAAGTCTCCCAAAGAACACTTTCATTAATACAATAAGAACTTTCCTATCAAAGAAAGCTTCTTATGATGCGAACGAATATTTGAATTGCATCAACCTCGACAATGAACTTTTCTAGCCAAATTGTGGATGTATAAACGTTTTTAAAAAATCTAAATGTAAACACTTCGCAATGTGTTATGTGATATTTCATGTTCTGTGTTTCTTATTTTAATGTTTGGTTTTTTTGCATCTTGCAAAATTTTTATAAACTACATGTTTTTATAAATTGTATTTATTCAAAGCTCCGTGCTATGTATTGACTTGTGTAAAATATGTACTATGTTATATAATAATTTGAATTTGAATTTGGTAGGAATCCTATCATGTAATTCAATACTTTGTTAGTATTAGCTAGAAGAGTAGTTGTTTTGATTGGTTCTCCAAAAATGAGTGTCACTGCTTTAAATCTTAATGCCACACAATCACCTTTGTATAACAGAATACAACGAGCCTCTTGTTGGAGAAAGGCTTTCATCCTGAGTTTGCTATTTTTTAAACAGCCACCACCTCACATCACCGATATCTGCCATATTTGTTTTTGGAACATATGCTTGACAAACAAACTTATTCAAGTTGGTCAAACTTTCATTAGATAAAGAAAACCGCTGCCCAAGGAATCACTACTTCCATATCCGGATTTTCTATCCAAGTCACACAACGAAAAAATTTTGTATCTGGAAATAATTGTTTATGGAACTTTAATAATATAATATTTGAAATCCTCTACCCCAAAAACCCATAAAACGATACCCCACATCGGTAGTGGGGTGGGGGTGGTGACGAGGGGTGGGAGTGGGGGGTGGATAAAGTAAAAAAATATTTTGAGGTTTCTGGTTCTTGTACACACACTAAATCACATTTTTTTCATCCCCTTTAATAATGAGGTGGGGGTGGTAATGGGGGTGGCTAATGCCAACATTTTTTTTGAGACCTTAGCTTCTCTTGTCTATACTAAATATCAATTTTATGAACTCTTACCTGCTTGATTTACCTATTTACTCCAAATTTACCCCAATTTACCCCCCAACCCTTCGACAGAACAAGATGAAAATATAATCTAGTTCTAGATCTCGTTAAAGTACATATGTGTACCAAATTTCAAGTCAATTTCTCAAACGGTTTCAGAGTAAACGTGCGCACAAAAAAAGTTACAGACCGACAGACAGACAGAAATTTTGTTCCGCTCAAACTTGAAATCTCGACGTTTCATGATATTCTAAGCCTATTTGAACAATAAAAATTTTTTAAAATTTTTTTGTCGTTACTATACTTCCACTGGATGTGGAAGTAAAATGAAGTGGCTAATTCACTTAGTGCTCTTAAAATGTCGTCGCTTGTGGAAATGAATACCTACCACCATGACAGCTTGCTCATATTGGTAATTTGCTGATTTGTACTAACAGGTAGGTTGTTTTCCCTCTATATCATTTTCAACAAAAATAACAATGGCTACATGTAACACAGTATTTAAAACAATACATAATCAATGAACGACAGTATTTCAGGTATGGCAACTGGTTTATGATTTTGAAAATATCAGAATGGCATTCGAGACTTAATAATTTAGGTTCTAGAAAAAAAAATCTTCTGTGATGAGTTATTTTCACCGAGAAACTGTCCACATGTTGTGAGACACCCTGTATAAGTAGTATCTATAATCCTACCTGAGGATACTTCAGTGGGTGACAAAACACATAAAGTTTTTTTTATATATATATATATATTTACTGCAAATTTACAATCTACTTTAAAGTATTACGTTTCAAAATAACAAATGTTTTATGTTTTTTGTTGTTCCTAATTAATTCATAACAGAAACTAGCGTATTTTTAGACACTTTTAGATGTTTTCTGTTAAAATCACCTACCGTGGTACAATGTATAGTTCACGTAAACACAAGTGGTAATAAAAGAGGTATAAAGCATAGTTAGCAAGCATTTAACTTTTGCCTCGCGAAATCATTGAAAATCATAATGAATCATGCTATTTTACCACATTAAGCAGATTTATCGATTTTGGCTCATTTGTTTCCTTTCTTCAAATGACAGGACATTTTTTATTTCGAAACGAATCTTGTCGTAATTTTCCTCAACCCCATTGTAGCTGAAAAAAGAAAGATGTTTATTACCCCCTTATAATGCTGAATGCGTTGTTAAGGTGAACAATAAAGATAATAAGACCACAGACTGCCAAGTGCTTAGTAATTTATGGCATTTCTTTTTTAATATATACAAGATGATACATTCAATCAGTCACAGAAAATAAGTTTATAATTTACTAGCCACTTATTGGTTTTGGTATTATATTACTGGGAATGTCGAAGGACCTTTTTAATAATTTCATAATTAAAATATAGTAAATAAATAACACAGCCCCAAAAAAATGGTGGTTGTAGTAGCATTAGTTTAAGCTCCTTTGTTGTAGAACATGACGAAATGAAAAGAAAAAATTAGACAAAGAGGTAGCCAGAGTCATTTTTGCAACAAATTGTTCTTTTAACTCCATTAAACACAGAGAAGCTATGTTATTCGTGAAATTATGGGTAAAATAAATAACTTTTATAAAAAAAATTATTTAGCCTATCCAGCATACGTTTATAGTAGGACCTCAAAATAAGTAAATTTGAAGATGAAAAAATTTTGGAATATACAGGGTGAGTTATGAGGAACTGTACATGTATTAGTATGTATTAGTATTGCTATTTTACTAGACAATCAGGTCGGGGTGGCCCATTTTGCACTAGGGATCTATAGTTTAGCGTGGACTCCAAACCTCGGTCCTCGACCACCAACTTTGACCCACCCTGGTCCACCCACCACCTTTCAAGGCGGCGCAATAGCCCGAGGTCGGGTCTCCTGGACCAGCCACCGCCTTTCAAGGTGGTTCACTAGCCTTAGGATTGTCTCTGTTGGCAGCCTACCGACTATTAGATGAGATCATTGGTCACCCATCCAAGTGCCGGTCTCGCACAGCGTTGCTGCGCCTCAAGATTTGTAGAGTATGAAGTTCCTTAATATAGAGCTTTTAGGCAAAGAAGTCAGTGCGGGGGTAAAAAGTCAGACTATCCTTGTTCTCCAAAAGCGCAGTAGCGGCGCAGTTATCTCACTCTAGAAGAACCGTCTGTACTGGCCCGAAATATGGTTTGACGTATACTATGTTACATTCTACAACTTATCCTCATTACCAGCATGCAGAACAGTGACTCAAAATGCGAGGATAATTACTCCCGACCTCAATAGCGGGTCATTGCGAGCTCGTTCCAGTTACGAGTTCTTTGATTAATTAACATTACAGAAATTCTTACAATATTTTGAATAAGGCCCTGCATCTGGTGTGATTTCACACCAGATATTTATTGGATAATGACATTTTTTGGTGGGGATCGTGAGTTATTAGGCCATCTTATACTCTACCAATCTTGGCTGCGCCTTGCTGATCGAGCGACGGAACTTAAACCGGTGATCGTACCTCATCCCCAGGAACTGTACATACTTCTACCGTAAGTAGAAGCACCAAGACAAATACCAAATGACCATTAAAAAGTGTTTGTTCCCTTTCTTTACTATCATACAGAGTGACCCCATCGATTTAAATTTCTTAAATACAAACATACCACTTTTTCGTCAATCATTTTTTCTTCAACCAGTAACTGAAATAGATACGTTATCATTTATTAGTAGGCTCAAGCCATCTAATTCCAGTGGTCTGGATAATATGTCTAACAATCTATTAAAGAAATGTAAAAATAATTTCGCTTCACCGTTAACTTACATAATTAATCTATGCTTTGTAAATGGAGTTTTTCTGACGACTTAAAAATTAGTAAAGTAATCCCACTCTTTAAAAAAGGAGACAAAAACTCTTATAATAATTATCGTGCGATTAGCATAATTTCAAGTATGTCGAAGGTTATAGAACTTGCATTTTTAGAACAGTTAAGTGAATTCTTTCATAAAAATAACCTCTTATTGCCAGTTCAGCACGGTTTCCTAAAAAATAGAAGTGTTGACACTGCATTAGTAAACTTTCACAGCTCAGTAGTAGACGCCCTAGATAAAGGATTATATGCTTTTGGTCTTTTTATAGATTACTCACGAGCCTTTGATTGTGTTGATTATGACGTACTTATTGCCAAGTTGTTCAGATATGGTATCAGGGGTCCTGCTTTAGATTTTTTATCCAGCTATATTAAAAACCGTGCACAAGTAGTCTATGTGAATAGAACAGAGAGCAACAAATATCTAATAAATGCCGGTGTACCACAAGGCTCCATACTGGGGCCATTTATTTACCTTGTTTTTGCCAACGATCTTGCATTATACATTCAAAGCAAATACAACGTTTGCATTACTTGTTACGCTGATGATACTAACTTTTTAATTGTTCAAAAAAGTCCCGACGCAGTAAAAAATATATCGAAAGATCTATACAGGGATGTTATAATTTGGTCAGAGAAAAACCGGCTTACACTAAATAAAGAAAAAACAACTACTGTATCATTTAGGTACAACATCGAGCAAAACCCTAACGACGAATTTTTAGTAACAGATTCTGCTAAAATCTTGGGTGTTATGTTCGACAGAAATTTGACGTGGGCTGCTCACATAGATAGTTTGTGTGTGAAGCTCGGTAAAGGTTGTTACGGTATGCGTAACTTAAAAAATCACTGCGGTAAAGGTTCTCTATTGACATTTTATTACTCTAATATACATTCCCATCTACGGTATGGAATTATGTTGTGGGGTTTGAGTACTACCTATGTTCGTCGGGCATTTATTCTGCAAAAGCGTGTCATTAGGACTATGGAGAGTTTACATCCCCGAGAATCGTGCAGAGAATCCTTTAAAGCCCTCAAAATATTAACTCTGCCTAGTATATATATTTATGAAATATGTTGTTATGTTTTTAAAAACAAATCAACTTTCCTTACCAACCAAACACACCACAATTATCAAACTAGATTCAAAGATCAGCTAATTCCTCATCAGCATACAACAGCAATATATCAAAAAAGTGTGTTTTACAACGGATGTAAAATTTATAATCATTTGCCCATTGATTTAAAAAATTGTAAAAGCCTATTTACTTTTAAAAAGAGGATAAAGAATTTACTAGTTGAAAAGTGCTTGTATGATGTTAATGAATTTTACTCAGTCTGACTATTTATATATTTATGTGTTTATTTATTTATTGTGTTTTATACTTTTGTAGTTTGTTATTATGTACGTGTTGTCGCTTATACAATTTTACATGTATTTTATTCTATATTTTGTATTGTATTATGCTGATGCATATTAGCTCAGATTTTTGACGCACTCCTGAGTTACTTGTATGGTTATTAACTAATTGTACTTGTGATTGGGAAATAAAGGTTATTATTATTATTATTATTATTATTATTATTATTATTATTTATGAAAATACCAAATGACCATTAGAAAGTGTTTGTTCCCTTTCTTTACTATCATACAGAGTGATTTATGAATTTGTCCAAAAATTGTTTTGGTCATAACATTTTAACGGTTAATCCGATTTACCTCATTTTTTAGAACAATGTACACTGTTGCCTAACAACCATCATACATATCCAAAATTAAAAAATCCAGGGACGGTTTCAAAAAAATTTGTTGGATTGCTTTGTATACGATAATTCACCTTGTATATGATTTATCTAAAACTTGATATGAAATTTGTATAGGAACTTTTTTGTCACACTCTCATCAAATTTTTTATTAACGATCAATTTTCAAGTCAAATGAAAAGTTTGGAATATTTTAATATATACTAATATTTATTAATACAAAAATTTGGCTAAAAAAAATAATATCTACATAACTCGTGTCTAGGTTTAATAAGTACCATCATTTTAATCAATTTCCAGGCCAGGTCTTAAAAATGTGGCTGATGTGGTTCATCTAAAAAGTTACCTCTCTATGTGATTTCTCCAATTGGTCAAATTGCTTCCAAAAAATACAGAAATAAGTAGTCAAATTTGTGTTCCTGACTTTTCCCCATTTAAAGTGTCCAACCTAAATGTTCAGTTTAAGATCAATTTTAACGAAAACTGTAAATTTTTCGAAATATTTTTAAAAGCCATCATATTCAAATGCAAGCATTGAATTTAAAATAAGTACAACATACGGATCTACGTCCTTTAGTGCTTGTTATTACATTCATTTTATTTAATTTTCAGACATTATTGTTGAATTCTAAGAGATCATAGACGTCTGTGACAATTTGACATTTTCATTGCTTGAAATCGTTTGAGCAATTTGACCTTAGGTGTCAGTCTTTAGTTATTAGTATCAACAACTAGTGTGTTAGTGATAGTGTATTGTAATTTTCTCCATTCAGAAATGCCAAATCTATTTTCAAATGTCGAATACGCTGACATTATTTTTGTTTATGGATACTGTAATGGGAATGGTAGGAGTGCTGCAAGAGAATACCAGACACGATTTCCTCGACGTCGAATAACGAATCATCAAACATTCGGATCGGTTTTTAATTACCTCAAAGAAATTGATACATTCCCTGAAGCAAAATCAGAACGAGATGTAAATCTTGTTCAGCAAGAAAACATACTTGACGCTGTTGAGGAAAATCCTAAAATAAGTACGAGGCAATTAAGTGTACAATTGGGCGTTTCCCAATCTAAAGCAAGTAGGGTGTTGTGAAAAAAACAACTTACATCCCTATCACATCCAGTTAGTTCAACGGTTACATCCAGGAGATGAAATCCACCGTCTAGCATTTTGTAGATGGGTTGCGAACAATAGACTCGGATTGTATAGAACACTGTTCACAGACGAAGCGCTTTTCACAAGAGATAGAATATACAATTCACGCAACTCACACGTATGGGCAGAATAAAATCCACATGCGATTCGCGAATGTCGCTCGCAGCAAAGATTCTCTGTGAATACTCGGGTTGGAGTAATAAATAACTATCCATTATTTTGATGGTTCATTAACAGAACAAGTTTATTTAAATTTTTTGCAAAATATTTTGCCCAATCTGCTTGCTAATGTGGGCATCCGAGGATTTAGAACGATGGTGCATCACCCCATTTTGCGGTTGCTGTGCGTTATCACTTAGATAACAGTTATGGAAACCGGTGGATAGGACGCGGGGTCCAATTTCATGGCCACCGAGGTCCCCTGACTTCAATCCCATTGATCATTTTATTTGGGGACGATTAAATGAGTTAGTCTACGCGGAAAATATAAATACAAGTCAAGAACTGATTGACAGGATTATTAACTGCTGCAATATTATCAGAAATTACCCCCTAACAATAATTTTAACTATGATTTAACTATACGACAAGAAAAGGGTATTGAGGCAGATGGCTTTCACTTTGAAAATCTTTTATAATTATGACATTTATCTTTCTTTTGTTGAATTTCTTCTGCAATGTTTAAGATGTTTTGATATTTTCGTTATTCCTTTTCTTTTCTTATAATTCTTAAATACATACGTATTGTAAATAAATATGTAAAACCTGGCCTGGAAATTGATTAAAATGATTGTACTTATTAAACCTAGGCACGAGGTATGTAGATATTATTTTTTTTTTAGCTAAATTTTTGTATTAATAAATATTACTATACATTAAAATATTCCATTTTGCCAAACTTTTCATTTGACTTGAAAATTGATCGTTAGTAAAAAATTTGTTGAGAGTGTGACAAAAATTTCAAATACTCAAGTTTTACTACCTATTTGTGTCCTATACAAACTTCATATCAAGTTTTAGATAAATAATATACAGGGTGAACTATCATATACGAAGCAATCCAACAAATTTTTTTGAAACCGTCCCTGAATTTTTTTAATTTTGGATATGTATGATGGTTGTTAGGCAACAGTGTACATTGTTGTAAAAAATGAGGCAAATCGGATTAACTGTTAAAATGTTATGACCAAAACAATTTTTGGACAAAATTCATAAATCACTCTGTATGATAGCAAAGAAAGGGAACAAACACTTTTTAAGGTCACTTGGTATTCGTCTTAGGTGCCTCTACTTACGGTAGAAGTATGTACAGTTTCTCATGACTCACCCTGCATATAAACCTATACTTTTCACGAAATATTGAAAAAATCATGTTTTTTCGGTAAATCGACACAATGTTGATTGTTTCTACAATTTTTATCCTGTTTAAAATATCGAAAACATATTAACGTGCTATTAACGTGGTATAGGGCCATGAATCAAATTATAATGCTTGACTAATAGAAAGACATTGAAAGTAAAACATCTTCGCGGGAAGCAGTACGCATCACCTGCCCCGCACGCTGCGTTGTGTGTGTGTCCGCAGAGCATTATAAAAGTAGTTTGGGCACTTTTTCACAGATCATCTTGTAATGCTATGTACAATATTACGTTTTCTCAGCTTCCTTTTAAATTTGTATGTGAATATTTAAATTGTGTTTTTAATTGAGTTGAATTATTTTATTGCTTGATAGAAGTCAGATCAGCCATTTTGAATGATCTCTTTTTGACATGATAATCTGTTTCAGTGACCTCGAAAACCCCCTTATATGTCAATTTGAATTAAATTGCTTTAAAATTTTTCAACTTATAATAATTTTGTTAAAAGAAGTCTCTTCCTGTTTAAATAATTAGTAAACAACTTCCTCACGATTATATGTTTATAACTTTTTATTTTAAGCTATGTAAAAGTGATACCAAAAGGTTTTAGGAAAATCGAAATAATGCATATTTTCAGCCTCTATTGACTCCACTAAAAGTTTTCTTATCTTATGTTATGTTTTACTGTTTGTTTTATTTGCCAAGCCCATGAGATTCTCTTCGTAGATTGTTTTTTCAGGTCCCGTATTATTCCAAACTAGTCTAATATGTATGAAATTTTAACGTGTAAAATACGGAGTCCGCCACATCTATTATAGTAACACAGTAATTTATTTTTGACAACGGCGAAATTTATCACTTTTAAACATGTGAAATTAGTCATAACATAACCGCAAACCGTAATTATTATTTAATAATTTCTTTAACAATTGTGAGTAATTTTGCAGGAGTGTTTAGGTCTTACTAATACATTAATAGGTACGTCTTGGAAAGTGATTTATAAAGCCTTATTAAGAACAATACCATAAATCGATAAACCGTGCCTGCGTACAGGGTTTAACAATTATATTCAAATTATTTATTTTCTTATTGATTGCAAGAAATTGCAAACATCACGATACCCGCAATAGTATTGGAGATAAGGTAAAAAATAAAATATTTTGTAAAATGTAATATTGCAAGATTGTATTAAGATATAATTATTTATTTAATTGAGGCATATTCATGTTTCCTTAAGACGAGTTTATAAAGCAAAGCAATACAGACATATTAAACGTAAAAGTGTAAATAAATAAATAATAAATTTGTGTGTGCAGTGGAAAGTTTTTTAAGTGTACTAAGCCCAAAAAGAAGAGGGAATAAAAACAGCAATCCCGCCAGAACACCAGAAGCCACAAAAAGCTAAGCTATAAACTAATTTATTTTATTGAATTTAATTACTTTAATAACTTTATCAACTTAATCTCTATTTACCTAATTTATTAACTCAAAACCTAATATTTTAAATAGTATTGAGTAAACCAGAGGCATACTATTAGGTGAATAATACAAATGATAATTAATAGCCAAAACCGAATTTCTTTCAGCCAATCAAGAGAATTACGCACGATAGAAATGGTGATAATAATAACCCGAAATAATCAGTAATGCATCGCTATTAAAGTGTGATTATACAGATTTCCTGTGTGAACCTTCGAGTGTGTTTTTCATAATTACTAAAAATATTCAAACAAATCTAATCAAAACTGAACACATAATGATCAGTGGTGCACCACTCTTAAAGTCTTTCAGGTGAGGCCCTCATAATTGCTAAAAATATTCAAACGAGTTTAATTTGGATTAGATCAGAAATAATCAATGGAGCACTGACGGTGTGTAGCGTCCAGATTGAATCCTTATGCCACCTCAATGTAGGTATGCGTGATACAGGTTTCTATCAGGAAAATGATTTCTAAGAAAATACACACAGAAAAGAGCAATCTTGATACCTAGAGCAGCGGAAAGTCAACTCAATAAATAGATCATATCGTGGTAGGCAGGGAGATGACTTATAGTGTTCTGTCACCATGGATACCCATAAAAGCTTGTAAAAGTTAAATACAAAGTGATAACGTATAGAAGTTATATTTAAGTTTGTATAAGTGAAAGTGTTTGTAAAATAATGTATACCTCGGAATATTTTCAGCTTGATAAGAAATATTAGTGTTTAATTAGGTACACAAACCAAAACTTTCCACAGTGCTTCCCTCTCAAGCAGTAAATCATAGTTTATATATATAGTGCAGTGAAATCGTGTACCTGGAAACTTCAATGCACATATACTCCACATATGGCCTGACGAAAGTGGGAACGCGCTGAAAAACCCAGCACACATGTTTGACTTAACAATAAGAAATACATGGAGCAAAAATCAAACATGCATTGACACCTGAAGTAATGGAAGCTCAATCACACAAACAGACCATATCCTGGTAAGCAAAGAGATAAGGGAAAGGATCAAGAAGATTAAAGTAAAAAGAACAGCAGAAAACCTACTGAAGAAAACGCTAACACTGAACAGCAGCAAACTAAAAATAGGGAGACCATGTTACACGCGGAAAACAACAATCGAGAGGATCATAAATAAACTGGGAAAGAAAAGCGAGGGAAAAACTGCTGCCCAAGGAATCACTACTTCCTCATCCAGATTCTTTTCCAAGTCACTCACAACGAAACAATTTTTGTATGTGGAAATAATTATTTATGGAACTTTAATAATATAATATTTGAAATCCTCTACCCCAAAAACCCATAAAACGATACCCCACATCGGTAGCGGGGTGGGGGTGGTGATAAGGGGTGGTAGTGGGGGTGGATGAAGTAAAAAAACATTTTGAGGTTTCTGGTTCTTGTACACACACTAAATCACAATTTTTTTTCATCCCCTTTAATAATGGGGTGGGGGTGGTAAGGGGGGTGGCTAATGCCAAAATTTTTTTTGTATATACTAAATACCAATTTTATGGACCCTTACCTGCTTGATTTACCTATTTTCCCCAAATTTACCCCAATTTACCCCCCAAAAATCTCGACGTTTCGTGACATTCTAAGCCTATTTGAACAATAAAAATTTTTAATTTTTTTTTTGTCGTTACTATACTTCCACTGGATGTGGAAGTAAAATGAAAAAAAACACATGCGTCATATGGCTCTCGCTGCTGGCAACAAGCATGAGCCAAATCCAACCTAGCATCGGAAATCGAGGAATCAGAAGACTCAGAAAAAAAAGATTCGAAGAAGCAGAAACACAAAAAGAGCAGCACAAACAGTAATAAACATACATTTTGATTATTGATGCAAGAAATTGCTTTTTTTTCTTAAATCTCAGTGAAATCAATATTATAAGTAATAAGAAATATAAAGCTATATAAAAAAAAAACGCTTAGTGTAAATTTTACATGTCAATGACATGTAAGTATAGTTTTATTATGATTTCTTATTGCTTCTAATATTAATTTCACTGAGGTTTAAGAAAAAAAGCAATTTCTTACATCAAAAATCAAAATGTAAATCAACTTCTATTAATGCAGAGAATTCTTATCACAAAAGTTTGTGAGGGATCGTTTGGAAATTATCTAAGAAAAATAAAAAAAGAAAATAATTATTTGTATTGGTCAACTTTGATAGGCTCTAGGCGTTTTTGGGACTACTAACTACGAAAAACCCCAATGTGCGTCTGTCTAATAACTGAAGTCGCTTAGCGTCGGGCACAGGTACATTTTGTACCCTCACATCGGTTACCACTATTCAAGTAATTAAAAAAAGGCATTATTATTTTAAATTTTTGTCTCAAATTTGGCACAGGTGTTTCTTATTGCAAAAAATAGTCCAACCTGCCTTTAATCTCTTGAATATCTGGCATATAAAGAAAGTTAGAAAGGTTTTTATTTAATACATACATACGCACACCCTGTATGTGCAGTATTACTTGGAAATATTTCTTAATAAGCCTCATTCATACCAAGGACAAATCACTTTATAACAATAGATAGAAAAGTATGATAATTACAGTAAATCTATTCTTATTATCTTCTACAGATCGATTAATAAATATTTCCCTAACAGAACAATCATGAAAGCCTATGTAGGATTAAAAGTCCATTACACGCCAAATCGAGATTCAACTAAATAAAGGAATGTCAATATATATTTTTTAATAAGTTACTGACTGAAATAGAGACGGTAAAACCATGGACCACAGTGGCATACCACGTTCTTAAAGACAAAAGATTTTTTAAATTTGTATGTGTTTTTAAAATATTTATAAAAGAATTCACAGATCTCCCAATCCTTGCAACCATCGGAGGATGTTTAAAACAAACACGTTATATAATGAACATGGTTTATTACAAATACCAAACAGAATCAATTAAAATTAGTATATAAATGTTGCTTCCTTGGCTAAACTAATAAATTATATGAGTGTGCAAACTCCAGATATTATCTGAAAATCGCCTTTTCTACGCCATCTTTATGAACTGTTACACTCAAAATCTTCTATAAATAAAAGAATACCCTGACTAGGGTTTGCAATTTACCGGAAATTTTAATAACCGGTAAATCGGTAAATAAAAATGTAAATAACCGGTATTTACCGGTAATTTTTAGAATGATGATTAGGGTGGAAATTGTTTTTTTTTCATGTACTTACAAAATTATCTAAATTTAACAAAAAACATTTTTATATACGTATAATTAATATAATCAACAAACAAAAGGTTTTTTTATCAAAAGGAAAAAATAAATAAATATTCTGTAAAAATATCAACTTAAATAACAAAAATTATAAACATAAACTCAAAGAGGGCATTTACTGAATACCTTAAAGGTATGGGTAAGTAAAACACCAGATTAAGTGATGTCGTTTAATTAAAGTCTATTAAGTTCGTATGCTTCACAAAGAAGAGTAAAAATAATACTAAGTTATATTATATTTTGAAACAACTATATAGCTCTACATCAGCAATTTTAAAGTCCTATATTCTGTTAACTATAAACATTCAATAAATGATGTCATTCAGTTACATTGTAGAATCGAGTGATTTTTGTTTATGATTCATGGAATCCAACATACCTAATCTAAAAAGACAATAATTTTTAAAATAATAGCCCGTTAAAAGGGTTAGTTTTTCAAAGCTGCATCTGTTAGTCAACACTCCCACTCAAAAATTAATCGATTATTCAAAAATGAAGTAAAAAGTTTTCACGGCATTAAATCTGGGTAGAAGTTTATGGTCCAACATTTGCCGCATGGAAATGGGGAAAACCCAGTTAAAAACCCATTCAGACCATTTGTATACTCTGTCAATCCAGCCCAACCTTTCTTCGAAGTTCCAGGAACCGAGGCCCTGGTAGTGGTTTGGTAAACACATCGGCAATCTTTTCACCTGTTGGAATATATTCAAGTATTACTGTTTTTTGTTCAACTCTTGAAAAAATGATATTTAATGTCGATGTGTTTCGGCCTTTTGTGACATGTAGGATTATTGGCAATACTTATACAACCAGTGTTGTCCTCATATATTGTTATAGGCTATGAAATATTTCTAAGAACTCTTTCTAAATTTTGCCAAAGTTCATGATTATTTAATTTTGGTATCTACTTAAAATATTGACAGCTGTCGACAAATCTGGTCGAGTACACATCATAGCATACATTAAACATCCAATCAGTCTCCTTGACGGACCTTCATAATTTATTTCAGAATTTAAGGCTGTATAATTTAAGTTCACATTCAAAGGCGTGCTGATAGGTTTACAGTCAATCATATTGAATTTAGTTGACACTGTTTTTCATTTTTAATGGTAAACACCCATCTACAACCTATTATATTTTATTTGGGGGTTTTCGTACTAGAGACCAAGTGTTATTAGTTTTAAGCGAATTTAATTCGTCCTTTATTGCTTGCTCCCACTTAAGACGATCCCTACTATCTTTAATTTCATTATAATTGTTAGGTATATTTATTTTTATTGCACTAGCATACATTAATTGCATACTTAATTCGTCAAAAACATAATTGAGTTTATCATTATAATTAGGTCTAGGACGTTTTTGAAGCCGTTCGCTTTTGCTAATTTCTAGTTTGTTATTTTTACAGTAGATAAGGATTCATTATTTTGCACATCAAGCTTATTATCTGCTTTGGTTAAGACAGATTTATTTTCACTAAACTCATCTGCTTTGGTTAAGACAGATTTATTTTTACCAAACTCATCTGCTTTGGTTAAGACAGATTTATTTTTACCAAACTGCTTATCTGCTTTGGTTAAGACAGATTTATCAGATTTATTTTTTATTGAGCGGTGGCACCAGTTTAACTGCTTTGGTTAAGTCAGCTTTATTATGAATTTTATTTATTTCTGGTGGCTGAGAGGTTTCCATTGTCCCAGCTTTATTTGCCTTGGCTGAAATTGCTGTCACTTTCACTAGACTATTTTTTATTTAGTTTTATTTGTCTATTTTGATTTTTAATTTAATTAGTTCACACGTTACCTGGGCCCATAACCTAAAGGTATGGGTAAGTAAAACACCAGATTAAGTAATGTCGTTTAATTAAAGTCTATTAAGTTCGTATGCTTCACAAAGACGAGTAAAAATAATACTAAGTTATATTATATTTTGAAACAACTATATAGCTCTACATCAGCAATTTTAAAGTCCTATATTCTGTTAACTATAAACATTCAATAAATGATGTCATTCAGTTACATTGTAGAATCGAGTGATTTTTGTTTATGATTCATGGAATCCAACATACCTAATCTAAAAAGACAATAATTTTTAAAATAATAGCCCGTTAAAAGGGTTAGTTTTTCAAAGCTGCATCTGTTAGTCTGATATTTGTGCATAGAATACCACCAGCTGAAGATGCCCTTCCTCAATCGATACTGGTAGGACGATAAATTAATAAGAATTGGTAAGAACATACTTCTAAATGTTTTGCACGGATATTTGTGGCAGTGAAATACTCAATTTCCTGTCGCAAGGTATTGTCAATGTCTCTCTTACTTGTATTTCTTAGGGCTTGGTGTTTGGGTTTTACTTTTTATAATATTATTTATTTATTATTAAAAGTGCTCAGTGTTGGGACAGTCACTCTGTATTTAGCAAATAATAGTCACTGACATAAATAGAAACGTTGAATACGTGACATATTGTAAGTTCAGAATTTAGCAAAATAACAGGTAAAAATTTAAGTAACCGGTAATTATCACCATGTGTTTTTTGTCCGGTTAACCGGCTAACCGGTAATGCAAACCCTAACCGACTGACTGACTGTTCTATTAACTCATATAGTCCGGTCGAATTATCACGAATACTATTAAAATGTGGCGAAAATACATAACCACGATTTTATTGTTTTAAGTTGATGGGTTGGACATCCAAAACAAGCCCTTATAGTTTGCCAACTGATGTCATACCGGATAAATGAGGTGGGGGGTCGTAAAGTTGAAAAGTCGGTTTTTCGCGTTTAAATAGAACATCTGATAAAAATTTCATATCGATATCTGCATTATTTTTTGATATTTTCAATTTTTTTGAAAAATGGCTATAAGTACTTCATTTTCTGTCAGATTTTGCTATGAGAAAAAAAATTCTATTCTTCGAGAGTTGTTCAATATTTACAAATTTTTTTTATATGGTCATTATTCAGAAAAAAGTGGTGAAAATTTAATTTGAAAAATTAGAAAAACTTTTTTGCATAAAAAAATCCAATTAAAGTTAAATATCTTTTGAATGGCGCGCAGTATCGAAAAATCATGTCCACCATGTTGAAGAGCTGTTTTTTTGGTTCACCTCAAAAAAAAACACTGCATTCCATTCAAAAGATATTTAACTTTAATTGGATTTTTTATGCAAAAAAATTTTCTACTTTTTCAATTCAAAATTTCACCCCTTTTTGTGAATAATGACCATATAGAAAAAAATTGTAAACATTGAACAACTCTCGAAGAATAGAATTTTTCTTCTCATAGCAAAATCTGATAGAAAATGAAGTACTTATAGCCATTTTTCGAAGACCCTTTCTTTTCAAAAAAATTGAATATACCAAAAAATAATGCAGATATCGATCTGAAATTTTTATCAGATGTTCCTCCTATATGCCACATACTTCAGTAAAATATCAAAAATGTTTCTAAAATATTGCTGAAATTAAATTTTTTTTCAAAATTTCGTTTTTTTTTTATTTACTCCTGACCTATGGAGTATGGAATTAGCAGGAGGGTGGTCAAAAACCACAGCACTTAGGCCCCATTGGACCCCTTGTACATCCTCCCTCTAGGCACTCGCCTAGGCCTCCAGCCAACCTATTCTTTCGAAGTAGGTGGTGATGTTGCCCCTCTCCCTTACATTGGCCAAGGTAGGCCAACGCTCTCCCAAGATGGATTCTCTAATTGATGAGACGGCTGAACAGTCACAGAGTATGTGTTGAACCGTCTCATCTTCTTGTTCACAACCTCTGCAAAGAGGTGTTTCGCTTAATCTTATATTGTATAGATGTTTCCTTAGCGGACAGTGTCCAGTCTGGATTCCTGTTATAAAACGTAGATTCCTTCTGGTCATTGCCAGGTAGTCTATTGCTGTTTTCTTGTTGGGATACGTGAGTAGTTCCCTAGCAAGCTGACAGCTGCTTGTTTCATCCCACAGCTTCTTAAATTCGTTGTGGGTGTTCTCCTTAATTAATTGTATTATCGCCGTAATCGGTAACAGACTGGCCGGGCCTGGTCCAAAAATAAGTTGGCCTGCTGCCTTCTTGGCCAGTTTGTCGGCTTTTTTGTTGCCACTGCACTGTGCGTGTCCTTTCACCCAGCATACCGAGATGTTGTTCGTACTGGAGGCACCCACAAGTGCTTGATGACATTCCCGTACTGCTCCTGTGGTTATTTTGTAACTTCTCAGGGCTAGTAGTGATTGTCTACAGTCTGTGTAGATCCTGATTGTTTTGCCCGTAGTTTGTCTGCGGACAATCTCTTTTGCGGCTATGGTTATGCCCGCCAGTTCAGTTTGTACTATGCTGGCTCGCTCATCCATAGTCCATTTATATTAGATTTGCAGGCTTCTGGAATATATTCCACATCCTGCCCCCTCCTTCTTCCTTGATCCGTCTGTGAAAATGTTAATCACACCTTCACCAGCGGTCTCGTTTTCACTGTTTGTCTGTATTGTGTAGGGTCTATCAAAGACAAATCGGGGAGAGATGCCATCTGTGCATGCCTGTAGAAGAGGCGTCTTCCTGACAGCCTCGTTCCACAGGCGACTTCTGGTCTCCCCACAGCCTACATTTGGTTGTAGGCCAACGGACTTGAGGCGTGCCATTGTTATTAAGGCCACTTCTCCTAGATGTAAATCCAGTGGTGGCAAACACAGCATTACCTCCATTGCTCTCGTCGGCGTTGTTCGCATAGCTCCTGTTATGCTTAGGCAGGCAACTCTCTGCACTTGGCTGAGCTTGGCTCTCGCTGTAGTCTGTTTACTCTTAGGCCACCAGACCACAGCTCCATAGGTTATCATTGGTCTTATGATGGCAGTGTATATCCACATGACCACTTTGGGTTTCATTCCCCAGGTTTTCCCCACGGTCCTGCGGCACTGCTCATAAGAAATGTAAGCCTTTTTTAGTCTTCTGCCTAAGTGAAGATTCCATGTTAGTTTGGCGTCGAAGGTTACCCCAAGGTATTTCACTTCTGATGCGAAACTTAGTGTTGTGTCCAGGAGAACTGGTGCTTCCAGTGCTCCTGGTTTCCTTTTTCTTGTGAAGAGAACCATCTCCGTCTTCCTGGGATTAACAGACAGCGAGTGTTCTCTGCACCATTTTTCAATTATTCTTAGAGCCCCCTGCATCCTTTCACAGAGGACTCCTTCAAATTTTCCGTTGAGCAGTATTGTTACATCATCTGCGTAGGCGATTGTGTGGAAACCCTCTCCTGACCTAATAAAGCTATCTTAATGTTGGGGAGCTCATTTTATAGGTTTTTTAATACCGACTTTTCAACTTTACGACCCCCCATCAGTTGGCAAACTATAAGGGCTTGTTTTGGATGTTCAACCCATCAACTTAAAACACTAAAATCGTGGTTATGTATTTTCGCCGTGTCAAATTACAATTCGACTGAACTATAGCTCAAACCGCTGGGTCTAAAAACTTCAAATTTTGCATAGAGGTTCCTCGAATGACGTAGGCAACCACTAAGACGGGATTTTTCGAAATTCGACCGAAAGAGGGGGTTCAAATTTTAGTCTTTTTCGGAAACGGTTTGATCTAGATACGTGAAATTGGGCAGAAATATTTTTTGTTGAAATCTATTAGATACGTGTAAAACGAAATTTCGATTTTCACTTTTTGAAGGGGTGAAAACGGAGGTGGTATATGGTCTAAAGGGTACCCGTAACTCTGAAATCGCGTAAGTCAGAAACTTGATATTCCAGAAACGGGTTCTTCTGAGGAAATAAGGAGACACGTATTCGGCGGTTTTCAAAAAGAGACCCTCCGAACAGAGAAAGGGATATTTTTAAGCATGAAATTTGACACATAACCCGTCCATGTGCCGAATTGTCCTTTAAAATAATTATTTTTTCGTTTAACTCGCTTTAACACAGAAATAGAATAATGAATTGTTATCAAATTGCGATGTGCAGTGGGTTTCCTCGAGTACAATAGATGTGAATTGGGTTTCCCCGAGTACTATGGACGCGCAGTGGATTTTCTCGAGTACAATGGATGCGCAGTAGGTTTCCCCAAGTACTATGCAAGCGCAGTGGGTTTCCCCGAGTACTATGGATGCGCAGAAGTTTTCCTTGAGTGTAGTGAATGCGCAGTGAGTTTTCCCGGGTACCATGGATGCGCAGTGGATTTCCTCGAATGTACTTTCTGAGTACTATGTAGTACTTCTTTTGTAGACATAAGTTAGTATGTCAATGTTCTTAATTCCACGCGCAAGAAGTCTTCCACGCGAACGAAGTCGTGGGCAACAGCTAGTTGATCATATAATCACCTCCCGAATTTTCTTAATGTATATTACTTGTGAAAAGATCATAGATTTTCTTTCATTTGATACGAATTACACACACAGCACTTTTTAAGCATTGCTAAAATAGCATGGTCACAAAAAAACGGGCAAACACTTTTGAAAACACACAACTGAATCCTTCGCACAAAAGACGAATTATTTTCGTTGATATGTGATACAGAGTGCGCAAAACACGAAAACAGCAAGTAAGTTGACCGGGTGCAACAACCGCCGTTAAGCCAAAGATAGCCAGATCAAGTAAATCTGTCCGCACGATGCCGCCATCATTATGACATAGCTGCGCGCCCCATTCCAGCGCGCTGCCGTTTAAAATGCATGTGTGGAGCATATTCTTTTAATAATATCAACGCACACGCACAATTTATTGAAATAATTGAGGCATACATTTTCAGTATTCTTTGTATATAAATATCGTGAACTAAACCTGTGTGTTATTCAGTTTGTTATTTTAATTAATTTTAGATTTTTTTTCTGCTTGAATTAGAATCTGTATTTTTTCTCTTCATTGCTTTAACCTGATTAGTTTTTAAATTCCAGAAATTCATGCGAATTAAAGTAACAAGCAGGCAAAGCGTGGAAGTTTCTGACAAAAATTGACAATAATTATGTCAAATTTACAGGGCTGGCTCCACAGTTACCAAAAGATATAAAAAAAGTTAGGAAACAATTGTTTCACTAATATAGTAATAGTAATGTTGACTGTATATAAATAATTTGTTATTGTTAGTTTTTTTTTGTATATAAAGTAGGTTACATACATACATTCTGTTTCTTATATGTGATTTTATTTCTTGTCTAATTTCTGTGGTGTGGTACATTTTTTTAGTTTCAATTCGGTTAATTATTTCAATTATTTTTTTTTATCGCCTTATTTATTTTAATGTCCTGGCGGAGTTTAGCCGATGGCTATTCTACCACTCAACCAGGACAGACACACACATAGACAACATCACAACACTCATTCCCTGCGACATTGCCATCTGCCGCAGCTGAGACTCGAACTCAGGAGAGGAGAGCGACTAGACCGGTGTTGTCTCTCACACAACCGCAGTCTAGCCCACTGCTACCGTCTCGGCTACACGAGAAAAACGCCACTACACATCCATACCCTAGCCGGGATTCGAACCCGGGACCCTGTGGTCGCAAGCCTAACACCTTAAGCACTGCTCCACCGGGTCGGTACTGCGCCACCGGGTCGGTGGCGCAGTACCGACCCTTTTAAATGCAGTAATCATATTGCTGAAAATCTGTAAACCTTATAACTAAAAAAACAAACCATCAAGAATAATTCAGTAGGTGACTCTTAAAATGTTATAAAAAATAACGGACTGAAACGATAGGGTCAGGCGGGGTAAAAAAAGACAAGGTAATATACAACCCAGATTGAAATAAATTAAACTTAATTTTTTATTCGCGTTTGTTTTGTACATTCAGAACTGTTTTATGTTATCCAATCAAGTCCTATGACTACTGTTAATGCGGGAAAAAATATTATTCAGTTTTAAAAAAATTTTGAACGCACCTTAGTACTTTTTTGGGGATTTTATAGTTTCTCTATTTGCATTGTCCGTATTTGGCAGACGTCAACTAGAAGTGTCATACTTCACATTTTGTGATCAAGTTTATTAATCTGCTAGTTTTAAATCATCAAAAATTTGATTTTAACGAAAAAATTAAAAGCGGGGTAAAAAAGAGACTAAAGAGACCAAATGGGTAGACTAAAGCAGGCACATTTCAGCTTCCTAATTTAGGAAAAGCTAGTCCTTCTGCAAGCCCCTTCTTGTTTAGTAAATAATCTGAATAAATTACATATAAAAGAAAAACCCTCATCTGTCTTATTTTTGTACTTCCATTTGTACGTCAACAAGAATATGAATAAATCATGTGTCTTTCATTTGCCCTCTGCTGTCTTTTTTTTACCCTACTTGGAGAGTAAAAATGAAACACACTGTTTATTTTTGTTTATCAATTAACGGTACTTTTTAGTAAAAAGATACATAGAGATATAGTTTTTCCTGTCATTTTTACATATGATACCATTCTTTCATTAAATATGACTCGACTTCTAAGCAACCTAAAAATTGAAAGATGTCGTTTCGTCTCATTTTTACCTCGCCTGACCCTAATGTTATTTATATAAGAGGGGCAACAAAATGAAACTGTGCCCGGGGCGGCAAAATACCTGGAGCCAGCCCTGCAAATTTATTAAAAGCAAGTCATGGAAATGAAATGCCTGGTTCAAGGAAACATTCATTTTTGTTTTTCTCTACGGCGGATATAGATCTTTGATGCACAAAAAAATCTGATAAAAAAATTATATTTTCTACCGTGGATTCTGATTCAATTCACGGAAAAATCTGAAAAAGATTATCTAAACAAAGTATTAAATTATGAAAAATATGTGTTATAAAAATTAACATCCAGTATAACAAAACATCTCGGAAAAGTAGGTACACATTTTAATAAAAAAAAAACGTATTTTTGTTTAGTAATTCATTTTGCAAGTCTCGTTCATAGTCGTCGGTCTTCATAAAATGAACCGAACAAAATCCTAACTTGTATTTGAGTTAAATTTATCCTGTCTTTTGCACCTGTTTATCCATTCACCTCTTATGGTACAGTCATACACTGCACATCTTGTTTCACTTCTGTCTGAATAATAACAATATGTAAATCTAATACATAAATATTATTAAGCTTCTTTTACCTTCTGTAATATATATAAAATGACCATAGAACACTAATAATAATAATTGTCTCTTAAATCCTATAAAGGTTAAAAAATAATGCAAGCGATAGTATGCCCCTGTTTCTGCACACAATTTCACTCAAAGAGTTTCAAGCCAGTAAATAAGTAGACAACACGTAATAATCACACCACTAAACACAGAGAGACAATGCCGTCAGAAACGTAAACAATAGATTTAGGTCTCTCCGTGACGTCACAGCTTTAGCGGCAAGTGGCGAATGTTGCAGCATAGGGAACTAGCTATCCTCCCTCTGTTTATTCTCTGTTTACGGTTCTTGGACCGGCTGGTTTATATTGCCCAATTGTAAGCCGAGAACTTATAAACAATACATGGAAAAACTATAAATGAGATTTGTGCTTCAAACATTACTTGTTATTTATAATGTCCTAGCTGATGCCCGCGACTTCGTCCGCATGGAACTTCGTTCGATGGAACTTCGTTCGGGAGGAACTTATTTCCTCAGAAGATCCCGCCACTCCAATATCACGTTTCTGACTTACGCGATTTCAGAGATACGGATACCTCAGCTCATGTGGAGTAATTGTCACCCTAACTGTTATGGGACATAATTAAAAATTCGTTCCAATTGTCTAACACAAAGCTGACTATTTGTTTACGAACCTCCAACGCTCTTTCTTGTGAGCCGTACATTAAAAATGAAAGGGAAGGGAATAAACAGGCTCCGTCACCTACAATAGAGAAGTTGCATGATTTTTTTTATAATGAAAATCGATACAGCATTAAAAAGAAGTTATAAAAATGTAAAATTTACGATATTTTGAATGTTAATACAGCGAGAAAATAAATAATTTCATCGGTGAGCAATTTGGATATTTCAAAACGGCGCCATTAACTGTGACGTTTTCCGTTATGATTTGTCCATTGAAATTAATAACAGACTGGAAGGTGCACTTGACTAGAGAAAGTGTCACAGAGAGAGAAACTTGCGTGCACTATTCCATCCTTTTTCTCGGTCTGTGTACAGACGGTTAAGCCAAGCCAATCGGACGTTTTCTTCAACCAATCAAATCTTGTCAGACAAGGACGGAATAGTGAACGGAAGTTTCTTCTTCCGTAAAAAACATGCTTCAGTAGTTTCGTATATCTAAAACAATTTCGATGGGTTTGTCAAACGTCAGTTTACTGTTTATTGTTTACAGTCAGTTTACCAAGTACTTTGGACAAATTATCCGACTAACGGATGTCGTCATTGACTTCACGCCAATAAGAAACTGTTTGTAGTCACGTGGTTTTGTTTACAAATTACTGCATAATCTAAATATTAATTTTACGGAAAATAAATTTTATTTTGAATTTCTTTTGTTATAATCGTTTTCTGCGTAATGGAAATTAAGAGCAAATCACTTTTTCAAGCATTTTAAAATTTCATGCACCTTCCCTATTGGGAAAACAGTATATTGTACAACTTCTCCATTAAGACTTAGATTTTCTTTAGAAATTTCGTTAAAAAAGTAAAAATTCACACATTTCCCAATCTTTGCAACCATTGGAGACATTGGAAATGATAACACCATATATCTATTAAAATGACTTAATTATAGACATCATTTTCAGTGTCAAAATGATATGCTTTATCGGACTGAAGGCCGTTTGCACCGTATGTGTTTAAATCATCTACCACCTTCTTTTTCACCCCTTCAAAAAGCGAAAATCGAAATTTTGTCTTACACGTATCTAATAGATTTCAACAAAAAATATTTCTCCGTTTCCGAAAAAGCCTAAATTTTCAACCCCCTCACCCTCTTAGGGATCGAATTTCGAAAAACCCCTTCTTAGTGGATGCTATTCGAGGAACCTCTATGCAAAATTTGAAGTTTCCAGACCCAACGGTTTGAGCTGTGCGTTGATAGATCAGTGAGTCAGTCAGGGTATTCTTTTATATACATACAGTGTGTCCCAGGATAGATGTAACAAGAGGTGTAATAGACCAAAAATTTTGGAATTTTGGAATGGTATTTGGGGATTGAGTCATGCTTGTTGTAAAACTAAAGTATACCAGAAATGACTTGATTTGGTGTTCTACAGGGTGTTTTATAAGCAAAGTTGTAAAAATCACCACTAATAAAGTACCTTTATTTTTCAAAATATGAAAAAATTCCACTAAGAAAAGTTATTTAAAATGCAATTTTATACCTCTATGCCAAATTTTAGGAATATAAAATTATTTTTTTGAAACTTCCCATTTTTTGCGAATTGAGAGTTGAATTCATATTTAATGTTGTGTAGGAGCAAATGTTAATCATCTCAAACAGTAGGCTATTTGTAAATAAAAAATTGAATATACGAGATGTAAGAAGGTAAATGTTAATCGAACTAATTGTAAAACAAGAAACAATTACTAACAGAGATTAATGAGGTTTAAAAATTATAACAAGTAATAAATGTCAAAAACATAATAGATTCACATGCAAATTAATTATTGACCAATACAAAACAATGTTTACAATTTTTTTATTATTCGACGTAGCTACCACCCACATCCACACACACTTCGATCCTTCGTCTGAAGTCCTTAAAACTGTTTCGAATATGATCTAACGGTATGGAGTTTACAGCATTTGTAATTCTCTGCTTCAATACTGCTACATCGTTAGGAAGTGGTTCAGCGTAAACCAACTGCTTGAGGCGACCCCATAAAAAGAAATCCAATATTGATAGGTCTGGGGATCTCGCCGGCCACTTGATCGGTCCATTCCTGGCAATCCAATTTTCTCCAAAATTTAAATTCAACCACTGATTAACCATTTCTGTGGAGTGGCCGGGGCAACCATCATGCTGAAAATGAACTAAAGGCATATCTCTTAAAATATTTAAATGTTCTTCAGAAAATCTTTCAAGATGCTGTAAATAAGTGTGCTGGTTTAACCTTCCGTCAATGAAATAATGTCCAATAACTCCAACGTGAAAAGAAACGGCACACCACACATTCATTTTTTTTACAATATTGTCTTCTACATTGAATTCTAAAATTTGGATTTTCAGAAGCCCAAAACCGACAATTCTGAGATGAAACAACACCATTGGTTGTGAATGTGGATTCATCTGAGAAAATTATGAAATGATGAAAAAATCTCTCTTCCATGATTTTTTCTCCAATGGTCAAACAAAAATCCAACCTACGGCCGTCATCTCCCTCTTCAAGCGTATGTTTATAATTTGCTTTATATGCCCTAATTTTCTTTGCCTTGCAAATTCTTTGGAGTTCAGACTTGCTAATATTAATAAGAGCTGATCTCTCTATTAGTGGTATCCTAGGATTTTCTATAACAGAGGCATGAGCTATAATAACCCCAACATTGTCTTCATCATATGCTTTTATTTTTCTTTTCATGTTAAGAACACTACCAGTAGCCAGAAACTTTTTAATTATTCTCATAGCCTGAGTACGTGACAAAGCAGTGTTTGGAAATTTCAAATTAAATTGGCTTACCACTTCTCTTAGCGAGTTTTCACTGCCAATTCCGTAGCATTGCACAATATAAATTTTTTCACGCACTGTGAGTATCATTTTCATTTAATTTTTTATGCTTGGTTCGTTAATTTGAAACAGAAATTAAGGATAATATTGACTACGTTTGACAGATATGACAATAATAAATGATAAATGTGTATCCACTGCTTTTCTCATAGCCTACTTTTAGCTTCTACATAACTTTAAATATTAATTCACAAAAAATAATTTCTATGCAGTTTTAATTGAATGGTTCAAAATAAAATACTAATTTATTGAAAAAATGGGAAGTTTCAAAAAAATAATTTTATATTCCTGAAATTTGGTATAGAAGTATAAAATTGCATTCTAAATAACTTTTCTTAGTGGAATTTTTTCATATTTTGAAAAATAAAGGTACTTTATTAGTGGTGATTTTTACAACTTTGCTTATAAAACACCCTGTAGAACACCAAATCAAGTCATTTTTGGTATACTTTAGTTTTACAACAAGCAGGACTCAATCCCCAAATACCATTCCAAAATTCCAAAATTTTTGGTCCATTATACCTCTTGTTACATCTATCCTGGGACACACTGTATATAGATTTTCTTGATCTCTGAATAAAACTAATTGTGCTGCTTAGGACCAAGGTGTTTTTATCATAAAACATCGTATTTTCTGATGTGGGACTACTAATAATAGCGTACCTGATATTTAAAAAGAGTATTTATTTTATAGCTTCCTCATTTCGCTATGTAATCAAGCAGATTGCTAGGTGTTTGTAAAAAAGGCATATCACGACTTTCTTCTCACATAAATTTGCTGCACACACATTTCATACCTAGTAAACAATAAAAATAGAATAACTTCTGGTTGAAAATAAAATTAAACAATGTTGATGATAATCTTTGATAGATTTTATAATGGCTTTTTCAGAGACGTATGTATAGAAACAGGTGTATGGGCTGGATTGGAATGGAATTATAAATAATTGAGGGGTGTTCACATTCTTAATAACATAAACTTGAAAACACAATTAATTTGCTAAAAATATTAATTGCTTTAACGAAGATTAGCTTCAGTTTATACGCACTGGTTTTTTGTGTTTTGATGGAAATCTCATTTTCTGCCTGTACGTAATTTCCATACAAACAACTGTTTAATATTTTAATCATTGTTTTTCAATCATCAGTACAGTAGTACATCGGTAGTGGTAGAGGGTAAGCGCATTTTCTTTAATTGTTCCAGAGTCAATTTATTCGTGTAAAATTACGAATATAAGTGTGAAAATACTATAGACCGAAAGCTAAAGTGGTTCCAATATGTCAAGCGGTGCACGTCACTCTTAAACTGATGTCACAATTTTACTTTGTGTACATGAAGTCAAAGTTATTACAAAGTTGGTTTGATTGCATCTTCTTTCTCCTCAGTTTATGGTATTGAGCAAGTAAATCAAATTCCTACTTACGGCCATTTACAGAATCACGTTGACATTACCTGTTACACAGTCACCTTAACTGAAATAATTGACAGACTTCTCCAAGCATCCTATAAATTATGATTTGGGTCTGATGGCATTCCACTATACGTTCTACAAAAATAAACTTACATTAGCGATACCACTACATAAATTGGCACTGCACACGCATTTTCCCTGACTTCTGGAAAAATATCTTTTTAACATCAATTCACAAATCTGGGCCAAGAGATGACATCAATCTACTGCTTTATGAACGTTTTATTCTCAATGCTTTTAAAAATCAATCACAAGTCAATTTACACCAATTTCACGAAGGCATTTGATCGTGTTGATCACGTGTTACTCATAGTGAAACTAAGGGTGTCAAGGTACATGCTTGAATGGATTCATAGTTATTTATAAAACTGAACTCAGTTTGTCAGATGCTCAGGAGCCGTGTCTTCTATTATAGTTACTTCCGGCGTTCCTCAAGGATCACATATCGGTCCATTATTATTTAACCTTATGTTTGTTAATGACATTAGCGAGGTACTCATTAACAGTAATTATTTAATGTTTGCTGACCATTTGAAGCTATTCAGAATCGTTGACAACTCTTATGATGCCTCTCTTTTGCAAAATGATCTCGATAATTTAGTTTGATGTTGTGACATCAATCTATTAAAACTTAACCCTGCTAAGTGTAATCAAATTTCTTTCACGAGAGGCAATAATCCCGTAATATTCGACTATCCCAATAATGTTACCTTAAACAGGATAAATTCTATAATTTAGGTGTAATATTCGAATATTCGAATTCAAGTGACATTCAAACTCACATATCAAAAATCACAACACAAGCACTGAAAGTGTTAAATTGCATCAATAGGGACTCTACCTTTTTTTTTTTTTTTTTCTATTAAAACATACAAATTACTCTACTCTTCTCTGATAAGGAGTCTACTAGATTATGAGAATGTGATATGGAATCCAGCATACAACGTCGATAAAGAATCCATTCAGAATGTCCAATCAAAATTCCTTATACAATGTGGATTCATGATGGGTCATGCGAATATTCCTTTAAACTCAACTCAATCTTCTATCACTTGAGCGCAGTAGAGTGCAACTCGATTTATGCTTTTTGCATAAATTAATTAATTGCAGGCACGGAGAGAGGGGTCCGGGCTAAGAAAAGGGGCCGGGCAAGCGGCAAAGCTTTAATTGTTTTAACTAACCGTTCAATGCAGCTTGCGTACGTCACCGCGGGATGTATTGTAAAAATTTGGAGTTTTGTGGACTTATTTGGATATGGATGAAGAAACACTGCGTAGCAAAGCAGATTCCTTACGATCTCTATACTGCTATGATTTGAGTTAGCAGGAGCTTGTAGGAGAAGTGATGTACTTAAAAACCATTCATAAAGCGAACCTCGGTCAAAGATCTTTGCCGCCTTTAGAATTGCTTAATGTTCTAAAGGAAAGTAAACTTGACTCCCTGTTTCCAAATATTGTAATCGCTCTTAGAATATTTTGCACTATCCCGGTCACAGTTGCCCAAGGAGAGCGATCTTTCAGCGTACTAGTAAGGGTAAAAATGTCTTAAGATCATGCAGCGCAGTTAGCACGCACAATTAATTTCAAAACTGTCATTAAAAATTTTGCCGCTAGGAAAGCTCGGAAGGCTATCATACATGTATAGTAGGGTGCATCGAAAAGAGAGCTATAAAATATTTTTTTTTATATTTAAACAACGGCGGGTGCGCAAAAGTGTTTTAGTGAAAAATAATAAGGTTTAGGGATAGCGAGTGAGAGTCAAAAGTCCAATTTTTTTTTATTTCATGCATATTTAAAATGGCGGGCTAGGAAAAGTTTGGTATTGTGATTGTAATTGGCGGGTAAAAATTTGAATCCAAAATATTAAGACTTGGAGGTAGCGGGTTAGCGTCAAAGATCAAGAAGATAGTACAAATATTATCAATACTTATTATTACCTACGTATTTGTTATACAATGTACGCATCATATTTGGAACATGTCACACCTTCTACAGATTCAGCTGTAAACATCATTAATGCCATTCTCAATTTTCAAAACTCTCGAATCTCAACTAACACCTTAAAAGTCGTCGGATGTGATGGAATGGCTACAAATACTGGTCCTGAAGGTGGTGTTATATCTCTACTTGAGAAATATTTTAAGAGACCAACCACTTCAGTGGTTCATTTGTCAACTGCATGCAAATGAACTTCCACTAAGGCTCTTGGTCGAATATCTTGACGGAAATACAGCTGGACCAAGGATTTTCAGGTATAATAGGAAAGTCGTTAGTCAAATGCGAGCAAATGCCAATAGTTACATTTAAGATTATTAAATCCGAAATTCCTACAGTTAGGGAGAAAGATCATAACACAGATCAGTTATATCTTTATGAAATGTGCCAAGCACTACTAACGGGATGTGTTTCTATTAGTCTTTCAAAACGAGAACCTGGTAAAATAGTCCACTCGCGATGGCTGACGACAGCAAATAGAATACTTATATGTTGCTTCTGCGTCACCCTCGGCAGATTTGGTTATATTAGCAACGTATGTTGCCAAAGTGTATGCGCCAATGTGGTTCAAAATAAAAGCACATCCATCATGTCTGCAAGGTGCTTCAAATGTATGGAAGACCATATAATTATTCAGATATTTATCAGAAGAGTTGAAAGGAGTAGTTGATCCCGTCATAATAGATATTTTGCACACCCTGAGAACATACTACTGGGAATGCTGGAATACCTTATTATGCAATGAGAAGATCATATGCACTGTTTTTCTCTATTAAAAGTAAGTTTATTTGACTTGAACCACTGTTCTGCCTTTGACTCCGCCTAACACGCCATTGAAGAAAGATGTTCAATATTCTTGTTTTGAACCGAAATAGTCGTATAGTCTGCAAACAGTATGTCACTAGAGTTTTCGCTTGAATATGGGAAATCATTCACATATATTAAAAATAGGAGGGACCCAACCCAGGTAGCAGGGTGACGTCATTATGACGTCTTTTAAAGGTGATTTTTCGTCGCCGACGTCATTGTCCCAATAAATGACGTACCAGAGACGTGATATTTAAAACGTACTTCTGACGTCATCATGAAGACGTCAAATACACGTTTCTTTTAGGTCATTTTTTCGTCAAAATTGGTCATTTGGTTCACTATATATATTCATATATTCACTATATATATGTATATAGAGATCTTTAACCAATCATAATAGCAATATATTATTACAATAAAAACGTACATATAGAAACATCAGTATGTTTTGACATAGTTGCCGAATATATTTTGCAACCTGAAATTTTAATTTAAATAAATCATTATAAAATAAAAATAAATAGAACTATTTAGTGACTAGTTCAATTTTTGCCACATAGTAATAATAATTTTGTTTTACTATTTCTAACTAGGTATACAGCTTTTAAACATATGTAAATAAAGATGTTCGAGCGCGGTTAGTACTTGGATGGGTGACTCATCTTGGGAAATACAGTGTTCTCGTCCTACCTTCTAGCGGCTTGTATATCAGTGTATACGCGGAAGCAACGTAATTTCAGACGAGGATTACGTAGTGGATATACCATCCTTCGGAGGGGATGTAAAGCAGGCGGTCCCTTGTCTATTAAATGTTAGGCAAGTAAAAGATCCCTACTCTTCTTAAGGGAAGAGGTTCGGCAAAATTTCCACTTTGGGGGTAGCTTGTCTCCTGGCGTCGGTGATAGGCCCTGGTAGCGGAAATAGGCCGACGTTAAATAGTTAAAAAAAAATAATAATAAAGATGTTCAATGGTTCAGTGAGTTAAGTGTTAGGTTGCGAGTCAGTGTTGTGTTTATTTTTAAGTTACTTTTAGGTCCATGTGGACACATCAATAATTTCAATCTAGTTTTTAAGTCTGCCCGTGGCAGACAGGAGCTTCTAGCACCCCCCACCCTCGAATTTATTTCCAAGCCGAACCGGACCTACCCCACCCAGCCTCACACCCACCTCGGCGATGTTCGCCGTGGTTGTCTGGCTGGTTCCTGGATAGGATTCGGTGAGGCACATATATTGTGCTTGAACTTAAAATAAAATATTATTGTTGTTGTTGTTGTAAGAGGTCCGCGGTTCGATCCCTGCACATTCCGGTTTTTTTTTTCGTCAAAAACTTTATTAATAATTGTGGAAAAATATTATAATGAGAGATTTGCATCCCTTATCGCAAAATTCACTGATTACCAATACGTCATTGGGCTGTGACATTGTGCCGTCTTTTTCACGTCATTTTTACGTCATGCTGAAGGTGAAATTGACGTAATTAATGCCGAAAAAACGACGTCATAATGACGGCACCTTGCTGCCTGGGAAGTATTTAGCCTTGGAGTACCCCATGTATTATTTTTGTTGTATTTGAATGTGCATTATTTATTTTAATCGTTTGATATCTATTTGTTACATATGATCTTAATAATGATATACTGTTTGGTAGAACTTAGATACACAATGTACAATTTTTCAAGAATCGTTGAAAAAGTTTTTTAATATTATATTTTTGACCACTAGTAATGAGATTTGCTTGTAATAGAAACCGAAAATCGAATTTCTTGGACTACCATGTATGTGAATAAAATCGAGGTTAAAAATTTGACAAACGTCAGTTTTTCGATATTACTGTCCCACCGTAACCTCAAGTAAAGAGGCTCAAACTCGAACATGAGCACCACACTATCCTTCGCTAACATAAGAAACAGAGCCGAACAACACAATCTAAATACAGAACTAAGCAGAATCGAAAGGGAAAAGCAAAATGAATTAAGGATATTGAAAACAGAGAAACAGAAATTCCGGTCGAAATATTCCAAAGTATCGGCAATTTATTTAAATGAGGTAAACGAAATTCTTTTAAGTCTTAATGAGAGTTAGTTTTTATAAAAGGTGTAATGCACCTTTATCTTTATTAACAACGAAGGAAGACTATTTAAAAGTCTTATCTCTACGCTGCGCGTGATTTCTAATACTACATTGTGGCTAATCGGCTAGTCTGGTTTTAAAGTACAAAGTTATTTTGTAGGAAACAAATCCAGATAAGCACGTGTAAGACCGAATACAATCCCAAAGCAAAAGTCTAAGGATATATACACATTATAGAAAGACTTTCATTTAATTTTTTCGATTAAGTATATGATTTTATAATATAAGGCAAGGGATTTTGGGAACAAAAAATTGTCCACTTTTACTCATTCTTTCAGGGACCGATGAATCTATCTCAGAATCAAAAGCCTTTCTTTTACAGAGTTGAGACTGGGGAAAATAGATCGTTTTGAAGATACCTAGAAAAATAAGCGTTTTTGCGAAAACTGTAAAGAGATTTTCACATACATAAATTGTTCTTTTCAGAAATATCTCCTATATGTCTTCTGCATGCTTTAGCCATTCTGATCGGCGATTTTTATCTTCAAGCACGCGAAAAAAAATTATTTGCTGTTTTAACAGTTGTATTAGTACCCAGAGACACTATACAGTGTTTATAATAAGTATTTTCCATTACACAACACAAAACAGCATCATAAACAAAATCTACAAAATAAGCCGAATAGCACACGTGAGTACACAACACAACTTTCACACACACAAAGTCGAATAAATACAGCAAACGTAAACACGAAAGTTAGGTTAGGAGGTGTTACTCTGTGACAAAACTAAAACGCAAATGCACATATGGAAGTCTCACAGCCAAAGTAGAATTGGTATCGCTAGACGAGTTTTCACGAAGTGACGTCACAGCGCTTTTTGCGGGGATTTCAACTTTAATTGTTTATTGCAAAGTAAGTACTGCGATTAAAAGCTGATATTCGGTGTAGCGTGTTTTTATACATAAACACACACTTTAATGAAATAAACTTGTTTTTAAAGCATTAAAGAACAACTAACCAACTGTCATGAAACGTCGAGTTTGAGAAAAAAAATCTGTCTGTCGGTCTGTAACTTTGTTGTGTGCACGATTACTCTAGAACGATTTATGTTATTGACTTGAAATTTTGTACACCTATGGATTATAACAAGATCTGAAACAAGATTATATTTTGATCTTATTCCACGGAAGCATTGGAGGGAAAATGGGGCTCAACAGTTAAAGCAAGCAAAATTGGGATTTAGTGTATGTACGAAAAGACGTCTCAAAAATATTTGGCATCATTCACCCCATTACCACCATCATTCAATTATTAAAAGGGGTAAAAAAAAAATAAAACTGCGTATGTACAAAAACCAAAGGTTTTAATTTGTTTTCAGCATCATTCATCCCCACTACCGATGTGGTATATCGTTTTATGGATTAATTATTGGGATAGGCGACTTCAAATATTCTCTTATTAAAGTTGTATGAACAATTATTTCCACATAGCAGAGTGCATTTTTTTCGTTGTAAGTTGCTTAGATAAGAAATGTGGAAGTAGTGATTCCTTAGGCAGTGGTTTTTTATGTTGGAGTATGAGAGGGTGACGTCATCAGCATACAATAAAATAAAGGCCTCAGTAAGGATATAAGTAGCTCATTAACGTAAATAATGAACATAATATGGGTCCGAAGGCAGGGCCTTGAGGAGCACCCATTTCATTATCTATTTTTTTTATGTGCAGGAGGTTTTCCAAATAATTTAATTTTAAGGATGTCCAATTTATTCAATAGTAAATCATGTTGAATATAGTCAAAAGCCCGATTGAGATCACAAGAGATTCCAGTCAAATAATGTACCATTGTGATTGTTGCATATTCTCATGATGAAAGCCATGCTCGTTATTACTTAAAATATTATTTTTGTGTAAAAAGTTAAGTAGTAGTGGCAACATTGCATATTTATATATTTTAGAAATTAAAGCTGGTTATTTATATCAGCCAATAGTTGCCATATCTGTATGCCATGCAATAGCCATTTGAACATAAGCGTAAAAAGTTAAAAAATTTACAATTTGCGCAAAAAAAAAATTATTAATGGTTTATTAAAAATGATTTGAATTACAAAGATTAAATGAAAAGTGCGTATATTTGGTATCATTTTCATTGCCAATATCGTAAAATATCGATATCAAAAAAGATTCCCCTTCTTATTCACGTCATGTGATTCATGCATTATTCTAATTAGCCTTCCTTCTCTGTAAGGCACGTCTGACAGTAACACGTCATCAGTCGTGTGGTTGTCTGTTATGCGCACGTCCTCACCAAGACCCTTTCCGATCTATAATCCTTTGAGATAAACCAGAAAAAGGCAAAAAGCCCAAAAGTTGGACAGCAAGACATCTGCCCCCCCCCCATTTTCGAGGGCGGGGAACACGATGGTGACAATATTTTACGGCCTACCCTTTTTTTATCGGAAAATTTTATTAGCGAAAGTTGTTCAGAGTTGTGTAAAAATCCTAAATCCAAAATTTAATCAAACTTAAAATATATTGAAATTTTGTTTAAAATAATGTCCAAGCCCGAAAATATCTTTAAAAATGGGTCTTTTTGTTTAAAAAATTGATGACAATTTTGTTTGAAATTAAACCCAAGCTGTCAAGTGATTAGTAGCCTTTCTTATACTCTTCGCAAATACGAAAACAAAGTGTATATTGCATTTGATAGGCACATTTCTAAAACCGTAAATATCGCTCGCACACAAAAAATTTTCGATCATTCCGGCCGGCCGGCCGTCCGTCCGTCCGTCCGTCCGTCACGTTTCTTGTAAGTACGATAACACAAGAAAGAAAAATCCGATTGTACTTAAATTTGGACAGTAAGTTAAGTATTAGCTAGAGGAAGAACCCTATTGTTTTTGAACAAAATCGATCGGTAAATAAAAAATGTTATTAATGATTTAAGTTTGAAAAATTTTTTTTTTGATTTTTATGTTTTTGTAATTGAATAGAAATCTGGTGAAATGATATTTCATTTTAATATCTATATATTTGTATATTTTACAAATATACATTTCATAATGTAATATGCAACCGTGAAAATATGATTTTAGCTCGTGTATTATAATGTAAAAATTTACATTTTTTTACGTGTAAGGTGGTGGTGTAGTTCTTTTGACTCGAGTTCGAAATCCAAATGGGGTATGGTATAGTTTTTTTTTTATTTTTACTTTATTTTACACTGAGTCTTTTACTAATTAAGTTCGTACTACAAAATTAAAAATGTCTAAAACTAAATTTATATACAAAAAACTGCGAAGAGTATCCTGTAGAATGTGTAACAATTATATAAAAAGTTCAGTGAACAGGCGAAGAATACGTTTTTAGCTTGTTTATTTTATAAATTTGTCGATTTTTTTAATTTTTCAATTTTTTTATTTAGATGAAATATTGGGCTTGAGGTTTTTGGACAATTCTGAGCAACTTTCATTAATAAAATTTTTCGATAAAAAAATGCCTAGCACCGGAGAATCGGAAAAAGGTTTCTTCGTTTTAGAGTAGTGGTTGGAGGGCAGATCGGGAAATATTGTCACCATCGTGAACTTTTAGGGTAAAAGCTTTACCTCAAGGGACTACTACTCCTCGATTACATCAACCTAACGTTATGGAGGACATTCTCTTGACCTCTTGTCATCTGGGTAAAACAGTCAAAGTATCATTCATGATATGTCATCAACTAGAACGCCAAGATTGATTATAGTTTTTGCGCTGCCACCCTGTATTTAATTGACATGAGAGTCAATGCCCATCATTAACTGATTCTTCAGATATTATCCAAGTAAAATGTCACATGCCATCGTCATAATGTAAGGAGGCATTAACTTTGGCTCGTTTCTGTAAGCGATTACCTTTAATTATTAGAAAGTCTTGCAGATTCTTAAGCTAGATGGGATGAGCCAAATTTATTATACTGGAAACAAAATGCAATTTTCATTAATAAATTAATGGAAGTGACTAAGAATAGGCATTCATTATACCGACACATACCAATTCTTATTCCGCCTACTGAGACATAGACGAGTTTGTTGCAATTCTATTAAAATTTATACTAATATTTTTTTTATTAATTGGTATTTTAATTGCTACCGTTGAAATATCATCTTTTACGCCAACAGTAATGAGAATCATAATTCTATGCTTCGATGTTCACCGAGTTTGAACATGTATTTATATGGTTATTATTATTCACTTACAATTGCTGATTTTTGTTGAGAACACTATGACATAATGTATCACCTTACAAACGGAGCAAATTTTCTAAAAAAAAAAACCTTCTTTAAATCAAGTCTAACAGAAAAGGAGACTTTTGGGCAACATACTAGTTTATTGCTAATTATTAGAAGTCGCTGATTTCGAATCTGTCTGTTGCCTAGCTGAATTTTTTCAAATAAATCAAAAAAATTCAAAATGGCGCGGCCAATTTCTGCCCTGTTTTCAAAAGAAATGTTCTTTAATAGGGGTGCTATTCTCGAACTTAATCGAATAAATTCATGCACGATGGATCACACAAAAATATTTTCCGTGTACGAGCAGAAAAGCGAATTCTCGAACCCATTCGAGCTGAACTTTTCGTGCGAAGTTAACATTCGCGTGAAAGATAGACCAGGAGCCCGCCGACCACTAAATGTGTGAATTGTTGTGAATTTGGGGTAGTAGAGCACAGAAATGTCCATGCCAGCCTATTTCTTTGGTACAGGGGCGTACGGCAGGTCCCCAAATGTGTAAGAAATATGACTTGTAAAAGTAAAACAAACAGCCACAAAGTCATAGGCTTACGGGGTTGGAGAGATTTCTTAATTTACCCCCAAAAATCATGTAAAAAAATGATAAGTTTATGAATGGCAATCAGATACTTGGTAAGTATGAACCTCGTGAGTGCGAAAAAACATTCGCCATCTTTAAAAAGTTGTGCGAAGATCTTTGCCTTTCACGATAATTGACGGCGTATCGGAGCTTCCTACCGCATGTACTACGTTTCAGCCCCTCTAGCTGGCCCTTGTACCACTTCGCGTACGTATTTGATGACAATTTTGTTTGAAATTAACCCAAGTTGTCAGGTAGTTGTCAAGTAATTAGTAGCCTTTTTTATTTTTTAAATTTGTCGATTTTTTTAATTTCTCAATGATGCGAAGGTCTTGCCTTTCACTATAATTGATGGCGTATTGGAGCTTCCTACCGCATGTACTACGTTTCAACACCTTTAGCTGGCCCTTGTACCACTTGTCAAAGATGGCGTACGTATTTTCGCACTTAGGAGGTTCATATTTACCAAGTTCCTGATTGCCATTCATAAACTTTTTTACCTGTGTTTTTTTTTTCAAAATTGGGTGAGCGTAGCGCCGGTTCGAATTGTGCTTTTCGAGCGAACGGACGCATCCGAAAAACGCTGAGGCTGAAAATAACTAATACAGCGTATTTAGTGGCAGAACCGATAGTGCAGTGCTATGCATAAAGAAACAAGCTTAAAGGACCAGGCAATACACAAGAGGAATAGATAAGCTAAGTATCTTCTCATTTTTAAAGTACCACCCAAGTTTATTTATCCAAGTTTATTTATGTCTTAATGATTAACAAGTGTCTGCCACATAAAACCATTGCAATGCTTTTTAGGTCCAAGCCCTAGCTAAATACAAAGTGTAAAAAATATAACTTTTGAGGTGTCAAGTGAATAAATAGATAATTTCGTACATAATTTATATTTGTATCAAAAAGAATGTGTTTTGTGGTGTTGTATGTTTTTTATGCAAATTTTTAAGGTGTCAAAAGTGAGTGATAGGTTTGGGGAATAATACATACCTGAGACGTGCGATTAGTGATTAATTTCGTACATAATTTGTGTTTGTATTAAAAAGAGTGTGATTTTGTGGTGTTGCATATTTTTTGTCAAGTAAGCGACAGGTTTGAGGAATAATATCTTGGGAGGTGCAATTAGTGATTAATTATGTACATAATTTGTAGTTATATTAAAAAGAGTGTGTTTTTATGGTGTTGCATTCTGCATCATAAATGCTGTAATAAACTGGTGAGGGGCTGATTCAAACGACTTTCTTCAAAAATATGAGAAGTGATTATGAAACCATCGACCGCTGTCACCGTAAATTTATAGCCTGGCAATAATGGTGTTATTCCTTAAGAAAAACAGAGTTTCTTAGATAAACAAGCGTTGACTTGGGTAATAAATGGACAATCTGATCAGTGGCGTACTATTGGCTTAATACGCCGGGGGCTGAATTTCTTGCAGTTCAATGAAAATGCAGTTTTTCTCAGGAAATAGTATCTATACACAAGAATGATGAATCGAATACAGAACATAGGACCACAAATTCAAAGAAACGGGGGAACGAGTCAGGGGCAGTAAAGCGGCGGCAGGGGGACATACAGAAAAAACTATAACACATACACGAGAAGAGGTATACCACGGCAACAGTGGAGATAAACTGGAGGACGAAGAGAAAGCAAACAATGAATGAATCAAATTAATACAAGAAGACCCTTCAATAAGCCACCATCCAAGGAATAAATGCTAGAAATCACGGTAGTGATGATAATTAAAATTAAACTCGAAATAATCAATGAGGTAGTTGATATACTGCGTCAGGGCTGAGTTCGCACATCATTTCAGCGGAGGTATGCCTAGTGAAGGTTTCTTTCAGAAAAATGGTGTTCTCTAAGAAAACACACACATACGTCGATAATCTCCTAATCGATGCAGAAGAAGAAGAAGAGTTGAACCAGCGGAGAGGAACACAAAATAGATAAATATTCCCTAAGAATACCGAACAAATTGAAGTACCTAGGAACAGACCGGACGAACCAGCTAGAGCGGAGAGAAACAGTAAAGGAGAGAATCAAAACGGCACAACATACCATTCATTGAGAAAAATAAACTATCATGGGACCTTACCAAATGTATGTGCATAGCCGTCATACGGACAACGATGATATATGGAGTCAAAAACGCGGCAACAACAAAAGCCAACAGAAGAAGTTTTTGAGAAGAGCAGAAAGGGTATCGTCCAACTAAAACAACAAGACGAAAACAGCGACACAAAACATGAACATAATAGAAATATACGCAATGAAGTATTGGGGACATACCCAAGGAAGGGACCCAACACATTTACTGAAGAAAGCGCTAGTACCGCACAGCAACAAACTAAAAATAGGGAGACCATGCTACAGTGGAGAACGACAATTGAAAGGATCATGATCAACAAATGAACATCACTAACAAATCAGAAGGATATATACTCTACCACAATCGGAAACCGAGGAATCAGAAGACTCAGAAAAAAGAAGATTCGAAGAAGCAAAAACGCAAAAAGAGGAGCAAGAACACTCCATATTACGACACAACACGGCAACATATTTCACAAGAAGAGTCAGAATAGGCAGAAGTCCAGAACCAAACACACAAAAAAGGGAGTTTAAACGCTCTCTCACGACACAATGTGGTAACGCATCTCACAAATACCTACACCTCCCATCCCACATTCCTTTACCATGCGCCATGTGGCTCTCGCTGCTGGCAACAAGCATGACCTTAGTCCAACTCAGCGTGGACTAAGGAAATAATATTTTTTATATTAATATTTTATAAATAATAATATTTTCAGTTATCAAATTTCCCCTTGACATTGTGTTTGGTTGAGAATCAAAAGATTATTTTAGTGTACATTTGCGGTTCTAATAATTATTGCACAGTTTCGATTATTTCTACCCCAAAAACTTTTCATTTTTAAAAATAACCCGGCGACGAGTTCCACAATATTTGTATTTATAATACGCTCCTTTTCCAATGCGCGTCCGTAGTCGATAATTCGATAATTCGCTCTCTTTCGCACTCCCAGTGAGGAGAACAGCTCGCCAGACACGGCGTTATAAAAATGGCTCTAAAAACTTTATTTTTGAAACGCGACCATATGTTGGTATTGCTTCAATTCAGCCAAACATGTAAAAAAATTGAAATCTAAGTCGTGAAAAAAAAAAGTTAAGCACTGCTGAAGTCAGAACTTTCTCAATTCTGCCGTGTTCCACTCAGAAAAAAAAATAACTACAACTAAAATTGAAGGTGTTTTCTACATTAAAAATTATATACTCGTTCCATACCCAATAGTACATCAGTGAAACAAAAATTAGTAATTTACGTTACTTGGCTATGGGAAAAAAAAACATCAGTCTGCGGAGGAGGCCCGTACGAACTTAGACATTTTCAAGATTCAATCGCTCATATTTCTTTTCAGTACCACCCAAAATTTCGCTAAAAAGAGATTCTGATGCGTTAAACATTTCTGAACAAGATGGTTTTTATCCCATATCTTTCTCCTCCGAAAATATTTTTTAATGAGCTACGACGTTCTATCCGTTACACTATAGTGTAAGCAAAAAACCTATTTATAACCAAGCATATAAACATACGTCACATTTGACATTTATACAAATTGTAATTTTAAATAATTAATACAATGTAGAATAATAAACGTTTAAGTAATGTAATTCTAGACGTTGAGTGGAAAAATATTTTCACTCAACGCTATAGAGCAGAAGTGAGCATTACTTAATAGTAATTTATAGAAGTACATCCATGCTTGAACAGTGTAGAGTTTTGCGCCAATTTTACGTTGAAAAATACCGCACAGAGGCAGACGCTTTGAAAAAAATGAATTATTTCATCTATATAGCCATAATCACTATTTACTAAATCACCTCTTACCACAAAATATTGTTTAATAAAAACTCTGGATTGTTCTTGAGGTTAAATTAATGTTACCCATTTATAGCCTGGTTGTGGCATGACAAATTTACGATCTATCAGACTCTTCTACAAATTCATCATACCTAAAGTTCATGTTACGTGCTGTTTCTGTTGGAGTTCAATATTTGAATGTTGTAAAGCAAACAAATATTACATATAACATTAAAAACATGCGTTTCTAAGTAACGCAATTAAAAGAAATTAAAAACTTATCCTCTGATGCTTGTGTTTTCCAAGTTACTGATATAAATAATATAGATTTATATTATGTATAGCCGTACATTCATAGAATATTGTCGTCACTGTCCTTTTACCAAAATTTAGCAAAGCATTTTACATACAGTGTGTTTCACTTTTCGCGAAGACATCCCTGTATCTTTCTTATTTGTGACCGAATTCATTTCAAACTTTTATCAGCCATACAACTCCATAAGACGACTTTATTCAACACATAAATGCCGCCTAGATCTAAAACGCCTGCCTACTGCGATAAAAAGAAAATCGCAATTTTCGAGAAATCATAGTAGGCTTAGGGATAGATAAAAATTTTGTTAATGCAAGTTGGTCGGAGTCACTTAATATGCCCCCTGTAAAATTTTGTGAAAATCGGAATATTTTCAAAAAAAAAAAAAAATTGCTTCACTCCTCGTGAAGACATCCCTGTATCTTTTTTATTTGTGACCGAATTCATTACAAATTTTTATTAGCTAAACAACTCCATAAGACGATTTTATCTAACACCTAAAAAGAACTTTTTCCAACAAATGAAAGTTGTGAACAAAAATCGGCATTCAATAAAACGCTAAAAGGGCCACTTTTTACTTCCACATCCAGTGGAACTATAGTAACGACAAAAAATTTTTAAAAACATTTTTATTGTTCAAAACGGCTTAGAATGTCACGAAACGTCGAGATTTTAAGTTTGAGCGAAAAAAAATTCTGTCTGTCTGTGTGTCTGTCTGTAACTTTTTTTTTATGTACACGTTTACCTGCTCTGGAACCGTTTAGGATATTGACTTGAAATTTGGTGCATATATGTACTTTAACGAGTCTGGAACTGGATTATATTTTCATCTTGTTCCGTCGAAGGGGGGTAAATTTACAAGGGAAGCTAAGGTCTCAAAAACATTTTTGGCATTAGCCACCCTCATTACCACCCCCACCCATTATTAAAGGGGATGAAAAAAAATATGATTTAGTGTGTGTACAAGAACCAGAAACCTCAAAATATTTTTTACTTCACCCACTACCACCCCCCCCCCCCCCCTATCACCACCTCCACCCCACTACCGATGTGGGGTATCATTTTATGGGTTTTTGGGGTAGAGGATTTCAAATATCATATTATTAAAGTTCCATAAACACTTATTTCCACATACAAAATTTTTTCGTTGTGAGTGACTTGGATGGAAAATCTGGATGTGGAAGTAGTGATTCCTTGGGCAGCGGTTTTATTATTACACATCAATTTAAATGTAATATCGTTTTCTTTTCTTCAATGGTTTTATAATACTTGGAAATCTGTATGTATGTATGTGTCAAATTTACCCACTTCCCGTTATCCAATCGAGCTGAAATTTTGCATACACGTGTAGTTAACTATTAAATAATTTCAATAATAATTGTGCATGACTTTCATTTGCTGTAAAAAATTCTCTTTATGTGTTAGATAAAATCGTCTCATGTTCTATAGCTGATAAAAATTTGAAAAGAATTCGGCCACAAAGAAAAAAGATACAGGGGTGTCTCCACAATAAGTGAAACAAAAATTTTTTTTTTAATATACCGATTTTCACAACATTTAACAGGGCATACAGGGAGGCATATCTACTGATTCTGATTCATATCTACTGATTCTGAACAACATTCAGTAACAAAATTTTTGTCTACCTCTAAGCCTACTATGATTTCTCGAAATTTGGTAGGCAGTAGGCCGGCGTTTTAGATCTAGGCGGTATTTATGTGTTGAATAAAGTCGTCTTATAGAGTTGTATGGCTGATAAAAATTTGAAATGAATTCGGTCTCAAATAAAAAAGATACAGGGGTGTCTTCACGAGAAGTGAAACACACTGTATATATCTTTGTACTCTGTTTATCTCATTCGACAACTCGGAGCTCTAAGAATGCGTGTGTATACTAGGGTGACCATACGTCCGGAATTTCGCTGGAAAGTCCAGCATTTGCAAGTGTCCAGCAAAAGTCCAGCATTCAGGTTATAGTGAAGATACAGCATTACGTTTTGCTTGGAAAAAAAAATTTCCCCTCGGTCATCAAAATATGTTGGGATCGAGAAATAATTTTTCGGATTTCTGCTCATCATTTTTTTTCCCAGCAGAAGTGCCCAGCATTCACTTAACAAAAATCTGGTCACCCTAGTGTATACCTAGATTCTAAACGAAACTCCTCTAGCAAGTTAAGCAATATTAGTAAAAAAAACCTAAATCAAATTTTAGCGAAAATATACATTTTATATTAAACTCGAAAAAATGTTTTTACTTAATGCACATTTATGTAGAAATGTTCATTAATATTAAATGGTTATCACCTTGCGGAGGTCCAATGAAAACAAGTATCTAAACGTTTTCGTAAATTACTAAAATATGATTTCGCCCCAGATTTAAATTATAGTATAGTTTATAGTACAACAACCGAGCCGTGAGGATAATTGTGTACACCCTGTTTATACAATGAAGAAAAAACAAAAGAGAAACGCATTCCAGACAGATTTAGCAACTCGATATATGTCTGTCAAATCTCCAAATCCGATCTCTTTGTTTGCACGAAAACATTTTGATAGACATTATCTCTGCGCCCGCCTGACAATTAAGGGACCTACCTCATTTTTTAAAGGTGATGTCTTCAAAATTTAAATATTTAGAGAAACGTGAAATAAGACAAGTAGCACACAAAATACTCTTTATGAATACGTGGGTGATTTCTTATAACTCCTTTTTAAATGTTTTCTAAAGAATGTTTTAAGAAATTTTTAAAATATTTTCCAAAAAAATGTTTGTGGCATCTATTTCATGTTTTCCAAAAATTTTTTATTGGTATTATATGAAAATTAGGTAAAAGGACACTTATCACTATATATCTGCATCTAAGGAAGTTTTAACCAATTATATGAATATTTGTGCTATAAATAAGAATTGCAGAACGTATGAGTTAATATGACTGCTCCTGATATTGCAGTAATATCAGCAGAACTAAATAAGCTAAAGAAAAATGAAATTGAAAGTTAGCATAATAAAGAGTACAATGATTGGACATAAATTTTAGCCCGAAACAAGTGCTTCTCAATTTCCCACACAGCGTCTGTATATACTAGGGTTTGCAATTTACGGGAAATTTTAATAACCGGTAAATCGGTAAATAAGAATGTAAATAACCGGTTAATCGGTATTTATCGGTAATTTTTAGAATGAATGATTAGGGTGGCGAAAATGGAAATTGTTTTTTTTGCCATGTACAAAATTATCTAAATTTAACAAAAAACATTTTTATATACGTATAATTAATATAATGAACAAACAAAAAGTTTTTTATCAAAAGGAAACAATATAAATAAAATACATTAAATAAATAAATAATCTGTAAATAACAAAAATATCGACCTAAATAACAAAAATTATAAACATAAATTCAAACAAGGCATTTACTGAATACCTTATCTAAAAATACAATAATTTATAAAATAATAACCCGTTAAAAGGGTTAGTTTTTCAAAGCTGCATCTGTTAGTTGTCTGATATTTGTGCATAAAATACCACCAGCTGAAGATGCCCTTCCTCAATCGATACTGGTAGGTCGATAAGTTAATAAGAATTGGTAATAACATACTTCTAAATGTTTTCTACGGATATTTGAGGCAGTGAAATATTCAATTTCCTGTCGCAAGATATTGTCAATGTCTCTCTTACTTGTATTTCTTAGGGCTTGGTGTTTGGGTTTTACTTTTTATAATATTATTTTTTATCGTTAAAAGTGCTCAGTGTTGGGACAGCCACTCTGTAGTTAGTAAATACTAGTCACTGACATAAATAGAAATGTTGAATACGTGACATATCGTAAGTTCAGAATTAACCGGTAAAAAATTTAAATAAGCGGTAATTATCATCATGTGTTTTTTATCCAGTTAACCGGTTAACCGGCTAACTATTGCAAACCCTAGTATGTACTGATTCCATTGTAGATGCATATCTGCAGTAATGCCCAACATTTTAATGGATTCTGTAGGAAATATTTGAAAAGTGGTCTTGCTTTTGTTTAAATATAATTTATTTTTGTCGGTCCATTTAGTTATTTCATTATAAACTTTTTCAGTGGTAAGTTTTAATCTATCTAAATTATCTTCTACTATAATACTATAACATAACATTAGTGTCTTCAGCATAACAAATTGTCAGAACATTAGCTATTTTATTCCTGTACAGAATTAAATCGTTGGCAAAAAGGAGAGGCCCAAGTATAGATCCCTGCGGAACCTCCAAACTATTGCTACTTAGAATGAACCTCTGAACGCTTTAAAAAAGAAAAACTGACTTACGCTATTTTTGCAAAAAAAGTACCTAATGGTTGGTTGTATGTACTATTTGGTCGCTTTGGAATCGACATTCGTTCTTTAAGTTCTTTACTAGAAAATTAACGTAGAAAAGAATTTATTACGTTGCAATATTTTGAGAATTCATTGCCTAACCATAATTTATCACAACATTTGTAGAACAGAGACTCTTTAGCGACGTAATGTGGTAAATGTGCAGTCAGAATAAACACTTCAGAGTTTATTTAGCTAAGAAATTTGTTAGACGCTCTTTCTATTGGAACTAATATTCCAGTATTATAAAGCAAAAAACATTACATGAAATATTACAAAATATGCGTCTGTTATTAATTCAAATAAAATGAAAATTTAGCTTTGGATGCTACTGCTACTACTGTTTTCCTGTTCTAGTATTTGTATTGATTTATTTCTTGTGTTTGTTTTGCTAGCAAGTAGACGATGTGCAACAAATTGGGAAAAGTTAATTTTTTTCGTATTAGGCGTAGAATTTTTGATCGAGGCGATAGCCATTGACGTCTGGTTTAACAAAGTGGCTAACAAGTACTTAATGCTACAACTGCTTTTGGGTAATTTGTTTAAATTCCGCAAATTTTATTACAAAGTCGCTTGAAAAAATAAAAAAGCTGTAAATTTTACCCACACAATTTTTTTTCAGTATATTTGATGTTCCATCTTATCTTCTCTACGGTTATAAAAATGTAAATTTGTGCCATATATTTAATTTAATTTAGCAAGAGTTAAATAATCACTAGGCCACATGCCTAACAATATTTTATGTAATAAATTTTTTGATAGCAAGTCATTATTCCAGGAAATCTGAGCTATAAACTCTGGCTAAGTGCTTAGATTAAAATAAGTATCCTCTAAAAAGGGACCATTATACAGTGTGTTCTGTAATTAACTGTATACAGAGCAATAGAAGATTCTCTACGTAAAAATACTGCAATTGGGCCGAACTTATGTTTGTCCAATATATAGCAACCAAGATACAGGGTGCCAAAATAAAAATATATATTTTTTTTAAATAACGTTAAAAAACAATTAATATTTAAACAAAATTTCCCTTCTCTTCTTCGAGGGGGGAATTCAATTCTATTCGTAGTTTGCTTTTATTTATAGAGGGCGCCACCAACGGTGTTTTGCGTGTTTTTAAAACGTCATAACTTTTTTGCACCTCAGTGGCCCTTTCTTTTTAATAAAAATACCTTAGTAGGTTAATAAAAATACCTTAGTAGGTATACTTTTAGAGGGCAGAATAGTTACTAACGTAAAATTTTGTTGAACTCCTCTACATTTCCTTAGATACATAAGGAATCAAACCAGACTGCAACCAACAGCTATTCTCCGGACTAATGCCCCGCCGAGCAATGGATTACAAACTGCAAGCCTGGTCGCGTTAAGTGCAATAACTATGTATTGCCACAAAACGCTAAAGTTTCGATTGCTAATTCATTTGAATAATAGCAAAAATAATATAACTTTTTTCTAACTTGGGTGCTTTTTTCAGCCTTCAGAAGTAAAAATGTATGAAACACACAACCCTGGATTTTGCTACAGAAGAAACGGTGAACAAAAGATCATCGGTCAGGAAATGCCTGATAAACCATCAATAGATTTCAAGGTAGGAAACACCTCAACTCATTTTAAAATACAAATCTACAATAAAAAGGTCCTTTTACACGGTCAGTTCAGTTGCCTGTTTAGTCTCAGTTTCAGTTGAGTTGTGTATACAAGATACAAGTAGGCCAGTCGATTAAGGTATTTACCTACAAAAATTTGCAAAATGAATAATTTTTTTTTTAATAAGTTCATAAAAGTGTAAAGAATAATATCCTGAAAAGTTTACATTTCACTCGGATGTAGAACATAAAAAAAAGTGAAAAAAAATTCTTTTCATCAATTTTTTCAAAATTTTGAAATTAAGTCAAGCTAGGAAAAATAAAAAATACAGATGGATAGATCAGGTATTTATGAACAAAAAATGTCCTAATAGTCCAGTCAATGAAAGAGTTGTAGACAACATTGAGGAGGGGACAATTTTTCTCTTCAGGAATGTGTTGGTAGTAGTTAGGAGGTAAACATATTGTTAAGTAAAAGCTGGACACTTCTGCTGGGAAAAAAATTGATGAGCGGCGGGGGGAGGGGGGGGGGCAGAAATCCGAAAAATAATTTCTTGATCCCAACATTTTTTAATGACCAGAACGAAAAATTTCTTTGATCACAAAATTTTTTCCAAGCAAAACGTAATGCTGTAACTTCACTATTCACTATAACCTGAATGCTGGACTTTTGCTGAACACTTGTAAGACTTTCCAGCGAAATTCCGGACGTATGGTCTGAATGCTGGACAGTACTCCAAAATGCTAGACATTCCAGCGAAATTCCGGGCGTATGGTCACCCTATACTAAAAGTCCCCGCCCCCAGCCCCGCCGCTTCAGGGGGAGAGGAGGGTGCAGGCCACTGTCTGCGTCATACATCGGCAACTCTTCTGGTGAATGCAGAGGCTAACAAAGTGACGCAGTTGCGTCAGGGTATATTGAGGACAGTATGGCCTCTAAAACCAAGATGTTTAGATTAATTGCTGGAGATTCTGGTAATAACAAAGTTGAAATAAATGCAAGCAATGCACAGTGGTTTAAAACGCGAAAAACACGGCCAAAAGTAAAAATATTAAGTTTTCTTTTCAGGAATGTTTTGTCTCTGTACTGTTAAAGTAGTATCCGTAGCATGTTATAGAGTAAAGAGGGGGTCAGGAACGCGTTCCTTGAATATTAAAACCATTAGAGAATAGACTGTTGTATGAGACGCTCAAAGCGGCAATTCTTAACACGTTGACTGCCATACGGGTTAAGACAAATTTCTCATAAGGCGCCAACCAGTAGCAACGGTTTAACCAAATAAAATATCCCCCCAGGCTATGAACATCATCTGCTAATACACTATGAATTGACACACAATATTAAAAAAAAAACTGCCTAATAAAACGTCAAAAGAGGTCTCGGTCCTTTGCTACGCCATCTCGGCCTATTTATAACGATAGAAGTGTGCTGGACCGAGTCACTGGGAGATTCCGAGATACCGAAAAGATCCAGAAGATCCAGAGATCCCAAAAACATGACTCTGTCTTATAGAGCGAGTCGGCCCACAGGGCAAATATAAGTACTCGGTCTTATGGACCGAGTTGACCTCATAGACAATAAAAACCTCGGTCATATAGACCGAGATGGCAGTCAACGTATTAATCAAAAGTGAACGTGCCAGTTAAACGTGAATAAAAAGTTTGCCTTTGTGCCGATTTCAATTCTGCAAAATGGATTCATCTCCTGAAAGTAAATGCAATAAATTATTGTTTATAATTATATAATTTTTTTTGTCTATTTATAGTAATATGTTAAGAAAATTAGTAAATTTTATGCCTATCAAGATGTTAAGATTTTTTTATAAATAGGGCAACAAAAACAGTCCCACGAGATCGCAGTTTTTTCTTATTTTTATTTTTTTTGTCCACTTGGTATGTAAAACATATCCCAAAACCAGCTGCATGGCTTTGCCCACTTTTTTTCTAGGACACTTTTTATTTACAATTTAATGTTTTTAAAGACTATATTGAATTAATGTGTCGCTATGTTTATTTACAAACGTTTTTTCTCGATAATTGCAGTAAAAATATATAAACATTATGTATTTTTAAACATAAATAAATTTTTAATATTTTTCTAATAAATAAATAAAACATATGAGACTTTTAATAAAAAACTAACATATTTCGAGTTCTCGGTTTTTTAAGTGATTAAAATAAAAAAAAAACATGTTTTAGATATAGGTATGAAGGTTTTATAGTAAATTTGGATGCAAAGAATGTGTCACTAGTCACACCTTGTTACAAGTTTTTATTTAACTTGCCGTGTTAGTTAGTAGGTGTGTATGTGTGTGTGTGTGTGTGGGTCAAATCTTGCAAGCCAAATTTGAACCACTTCCTCTAAACTTACGACTTTGAAATTTTGCACACAGACGTAGTTCTGGAGACAATGCATTTTAACACTTTTATGTAACAAAAATTCAAGATGGCGGACAAATATTATCATTTATGGTCCGATTCGACTCAAACTCGATATATGGATGTTTTAGGGGTCGCGAATTACAAATCTTTTGTCAAAATTCAGAAATCAAAACGGCGGCGCCAAGATGGCGGACAAACTATCATTTATAGTCTGATTCGACTCAAAGTCGATATGTGGGTGCTTTAGGGGTCGCGAAGTACTTTATATGTATGTTTGCTTGTATGTTTAGTTCAAATCTTGCAAGCCAAATTTGAACCACTTCCTCTAAACTTACGACTTTGAAATTTTGCACACAGACGTAGTTCTGGAGACAATGCATTTTAACACTTTTATGTAACAAAAATTCAAGATGGCGGACAAATATTATCATTTATGGTCCGATTTGGCTCAAACTCGATATATGGATGTTTTAGGGGTCGCGAATTACAAATCTTTTGTCAAAATTCAGAAATCAAAATGGCGGCGCCAAGATGGCGGACAAATTATCATTTATAGTCTGATTTTAAAGCTGACATTTTGTTTTTTTTTTTAACAATTGTGGAATTCGAAATCAGCGACCTCAAAAACCACACCATACCAAGTTTTATGTTGAAAAAATAATTTTCAAACACTATTGGCAGCCAGTTTGAAGCCGCCATTTTGTTTTTTTTTTAAGCAATCGTTATATTCAAAATCAGCGACCTAGAAAACCCCACTATATCACGTTTCATGTAGAAAAAATAATTTTAAAACATTATTGGCAGCCATTTTATAGCCGCCATTTTGTTTTTCTTTAAGCAATTGTTGAATTCAAAAACAGAGACCTTGAAAACTCCACTATATCAAGTTTCATGTAGAAAAAAATAAATTTCAAACATTATTGGCAGCCATTCTCAAACCGCCATTTTGTTTTTAAAAAAATTTTTGTCAAATTCAAAATCAGCGACCTCGAAAACCCCAACATACCAAGTTTCAAAAAATAAAAATAATTTTTTCCACTTTTGACCAGCTTTTTAACGTTTTGAACCACTGTGCAATGTGCAGGGTTCGGGAAATTTATCATCAGAAGGCGGATGATGCCCCCTTCAGTGGATCTTTCTCCAACTGTACTTTTAATTTCAAGTGTTCCAAATAACAGGTTTCCATAATGTAATAAATTTTGTATCTGTGTTAGCTAATGGCATTAAAGAACCTTAAACGAAATGTTTTTAATAAAATTGCTTTTTCAGTGTTTTTCAAAAGTGAGTATTGGAGGGCGTAATCATTACGCCCGCTCTTTTTGGCCCTAGGGTATAATGGCCTTGTTTATATATCTCGTATCCAAGCAATAAACAACAAATTATAAGCTGATAAACTCAGTTGACGTCTGTATATACCGCCATTTCCGAACAAAACTGACAACTCAACTGAAACTGAGATTGGACAGACAACTTATCTGACCGTTTAAAAGGACCTTTATTTATTTTTAGCACATACATTATCTCATTTTTACGGATGGCGAGGTAGATGTGAATAAAATACTATGCCTTCATTTGGTCTCCGCACACAGGACAGAAACTCTAACTCCTCCTAGGAAGAAAGTTAGTTACATATGCAAGGAACATTCACCACTGGAAAGGCTCATAGACAGATCCAAGAAGGGCTACGCCAACTTTGAAAAATTGTCAAATTTGTTACCGCTGTACACTCTGGGTAAGGTCCTATACTCATACAGGGTGATCTACCATGACATGCGGGAAATTTATGAGTAGGTTGTCCCTACCGAAGGGAGTTAAGAAAATGAAAAATTGAAAAATTTTGTAGAAATGACTTTAACCAATCTGACGTAACGCGGTACAACCATTTCACTTTATCAGACTTGGTATTTGCACTATTGACAACAAAGCTGGAGAGGGTAGAAGTGACTTTTTGGTTTTAATCAAATTACACTACAAAATAGCGAAATAAGTCAAAAAGGCATTGACCATATGCTAGTGAATTTTACAACAAGTAGATATAAGAGATATTTACTTAAACCTGTCAATAACACAAAAACACCAACTTCGGCGGTGCTTTGTACCTGCCGGTGTCCTGATTGTTCGACCGAAAGCAAAAAACGCGGCACTTTGACCGCACCCGCCAGCTTCACTTTTTATGCCAATTAAGGAAATGTAAACATCTCCAATATGTTCTTTCACAAGTTCGTCGCCCTATTACTGACCACGGACACGTAACAGTAGCGTATCTTCGTTAAGTTTTAACCTTTTTTAATATACTAAATTACCTCGGAGCAATCTAAAATTTTGCAGAGGCTTTCCCACATTGAAGACTAGTACACCATTTTATTTTCCATATATCATGGTAAGTCACGTTGTATACTTCTATAAATAGGAACAAATTTTGACTTTTGGTGAAAATAACATAAAGTTTGGAAACTGCAAAAATCATTTAGACTATTAAACACATTAGAAGTCCTAAATTGTCTGTTGCGTTCGAGCCGCCATCTTGGAAAAATGGTGCTCAATTTTCCAAAAGAAAAAACAAATGAAAAATAATTTCAAAAGATTTAAAAAACGATACGCAACATTTTTTGATATAATCAATACTTTAGGTGAAATTTAACAACATGCATGATGTTTCTTATTCGGTTAAAAATGCGCATTTACAAAGAAAGACTATCTCGGGCAATGGGCCTTTCCCACGTAATGGAACTTGATGATTATTTTTTCATAAATCATTTATTAACACCTAAAAATATTGTACATACACGTCATATCGTATAATATTTTAATTTTAAATGGATATTTTAAAATTAAAAATATTGTCTTATTTGCTCCATATTTCAAACAAGTAAACGCGCTCAAATTACGTCATGAAGGGATTCTCCAATCAAAATTAAACAATTTCTGGCTTCATAGGGCATCTACACGTGGCATCACAGCTAACCTCAAAAATATGTATTTCTTAAGATTTAAGAGTATTATTATTAAAATTTCTGCCTGGTTCCCGTATTTTCAACTAAAATCTAGTTCAGTGTAATGTTTATGAAGTTCTAAATACCTTGTCCTAATAAAATAGAACTCTTTTTGTAGGTTGGAAATCTAACCTGTAATTAGGCAATCCAACGACCTGTCAAAATTATTTTTCAATATGGCGCTGAGGGCAAACATGGGGTTTATTTTAATTAACTCGCGGAAACGTAGCCAAGGCAACCGAAAAAAAACTCATTTAACGAATGAAAATAAAGGATTGCCGGATGTTTGCCCTCAGCGCCATGTTGGAAGTCACGTGGTTTGGATTGCCTAATTAGCAGTCTATTTTTATTAATCAACAATATTGAAAATTTATTTACGTGAATTTTTAAATATTTCCTTGGAGCCAGTACGGCCAAGCGTTAGAGGAAATGCTTTAATTATTTCATTAAAGAATGCCTACTTTTTATCTCCGCTTTTGAAAATAATGAATTTTCATTGAATAATACCACCTACTATAATAAAAATGATAATAATTAACAGACGAAAGACACTTACATGTCGGCTCCCAACAAATAAATGACACTTGGCAACATTGATGGAAATAAAATAAATAGATAGGTTATGCTCTCTTATTTACGATTTACGTTGTGATCGTACAGATCTAGTATTTTGACTTCATAATTGTGTTCTTATTAATTATTTAAAAGTGTGTGTGTGTGTACTGTGTAGCTTGATGACATGTCTGTCAATTCGGTAAAGGTAGAAAGAGACAAACACTTATACATCAAGCATTTTTTCTCGAGCTTACCACAACTAACTATAGTAAGGTGTAAAAGAGATGGCTATACATACATAACCCACCCACATATTAATTATATATAGCCATCTCTTTTACATCTTACCACAGTTAGTTGTGGTAAGCTCGCGAAAAAATGCCTAGACAATCTGGTCATATGTAGCCTCTACCAAGGGTGCTAGAATAAACTGATTGGTCATTCCTCTAAATGTGTCATCAGTGTAGAAATATTGCCGCCAATTGTAAATTCATATAACGTAATCATTTTTTCTGTAGTAAAGAAGCAAATTTCGCAAAAAAGAAAAAATACGGGTGAGTTTTTTTAAAGAGAACTTCTCAAACATTAAATAAAAAAAAAACGTGGGAATGGCCCATTATTATCTCGGAGTATTAATACACAAGAGGTCAATTTTTTACCTAGTAAATTTTTAACCTACCCACAATAAAATTGTAGGAGGTTACTACATTTAGTCCAAAATCGAAAATTGAGATAATATCTTTACGTTTTGAGGTCCAAGGAACCCAAAAAAGTGGTTTTTAAAAAATGTCTGTGTGAGTGTATGTGTGTGTGTATGTTAGCACGATAGCGGCGAAGCTACTAAACGGATTTGGATGAAACTTTGCACGAGGGTTTCTTTAGTGCTCCAGAAGATCTGAAAAGGTTTTGGTTGAGATCAGATTACGTTTAGTGCCGTTTTGGCACAACAAGTTGTTTATTTTATGATTACTTACAATTTGTAATCGAACCATTGAAAAGCAGTAAAAATTCCAATTTCAACGATATATCACACTTGCGCCCTTTCGATTTCGTTTCCATTAAAAAAAATAAAAAAGAATTCGTTACATGTACACACATGACAGCATCCAAAAAATATTATTGGTATTATTGTTAGGAGAAAATGTATTTTGCCATCTGTCAAAAATATTTGGGTTGGTAACCTTTGTGAATGTTGATTTATAGGTTATGGTACGTGACGTCACAGTTAACCTGAAAAATACATATTTCTTAAGATTTAAGAATATTACGTAGCTGTTATTAAAATTTCTGCCTGGTTCCCGTAATTTCAACTAAAATCTAGTACAGTGTAATGTTTATGAAGTTCTAAATACTTTGTCCTAATAAAATAGGACTCTTTTTGTAGGTTGGAAATCTAACCTGTAATTAGCAGTCTATTTTTATTAATCCAAACCACGTGACTTCCAACTTGGCGTGGCGGTCAAACATTTGTTGACAGCCGTTAAACGTTTGTCAAAACAGTTTGCGTTTTTCCGTTGGCCTGGCTAAGTATCTTGAAATTTTAACAATATAGGGTTTTTTGTGGATTGGGCACCGTTTAAAATAAAAATTTTGAAAAACCAAAAAATACGCACTTACTTTTTTCGGATTTGGAAAAGAATAGAGACCCTCTCTAAAAATGAGTCATTTTTGGACCACCTTAGTGTACACTGTCATTACTTAATAATAGTTTATCAGTCCCTATTTCTTCCTCCAACCCAAAATTGTCCATTTTCATTATAGATATAACCTACGACCTGTGTGGTATTAATGTTTACCTACGATCACTACTGTAAATAGTAAAAAGCACACTACCTGCCATCTACGTAATTTGAATCTTACATATTGTAAACAAAACGCACTGTAAACAAATCGCACGGTAAGCAAAATGCACGGGGCACGCAATTATAGGTGGCTTATATCGCAGTCGCGGGGTTTAAAAAAACAAATGCGCCTACTTACTTTTCACACGCTGTCAAAACTGACATAATATTTATTGAATAATATTGTTGACTAGTAAACTAAATCCAGATTTTACTAAATAACTAAATAAATATAATCGTAGGTAAAGTATAGTACATAATTCGAGTTGTAAGGCAATTACGCACTCATGGAAATACGCACTCGCCGCTACGCGGCATCGTGCGGAACTTTTCCATTCGTGCGTAATATGCTTCTTACATCACTCATTACGTAATATAATATTATATTGCATCTTCTTGGTTTTAAGTGTATATAAACTCAGTTGTCACATCAATTTATCACATTGACTAGACCTTCATGAGGAGGAAGCTGTATTTGCCATCCTCTAGTTGATGGAGATGCAAATTCACATTAAAATATTTTTAAATTATAGGCTTGACGGGAAATCTATAAAAAATTTTATGCCATCATAAAGCGTTTAAATGATCATTAATTAAATAATTTCATTAGCTAATATCCAGGAGATAAATTATTCTGATTTGGTAATAGATTCTATTAACATTGTTATTAATATTCATATCAACACGACTAGTAATACGCGGCTAATATTAATATCAGAAAAAAATTGACTCATTTATTTTGTCGCTTTTTTGTGTAGTTATTCCCTGAAATTATCATGTCTGTGAGGAATTCGAGTGAAAAAATAACGTCTAAATAATTTTCAATGGAAGCAATTACTTCCTTTAATGGGCGTGTATTTACATACGGCGTGCACGAGTAATCTTTTATCTGCTAGAGTAATTAATCATAGCAAACGTTCATTTTTCATTAAGTCGACATTTCCCCATTAAAACAAAAATATTAAAGTGTAATAACCCTAGAATGATCACGATAAGAGTCTGTTGTGATTTTCAGCCGGGGTTTTTGAACTGTAGATGTCATAATAGTAGATTCATATTATTGAAATCCAACACGAGTATTTGATAACACCCAACATAGAGAAGATGTAGTATGTTCAAAATATATAGGGTCGGACGAAACTGTAGGAGTATCTGATTTCAGGCCAAAATGTAAGTGGGATTAAAAAATAACCTTGTTAAAGGTTTTGTAGGTTTTACTTACTCGCTTACCGAAGAGAAGTATTGTAATTTAGAAAAAAAATCACCTTCGAGATTTCTTCGAATTCTCATGTGTCAGAGTAGATTATCAAAATTAAGGTCTTCTGATTTCTTTTTTGTTCAGATAGACTTAGAACGTCATGAAATGTTGAGATTTTAAGTTTGAGCAAATTTCTGTTTTAGGCCGGGCTATATAAGTGTCAGAATTAAAAAAAAAACATAAGTCGTTACAGCAAACTGCTAATGGAATATTTTAGAACATATCATAGCTAATGAAGGAAAAATAATCTGAACCACCTGCAATTATCTGGGGTGAAATGGGGTGGGCTTTTAGGGGTGAAAAACGTTTTTTTTGCGATTTCTGGCTTAACTACCCATCCTATCGAAAAAAGTTAAATATAAAAGTTGTAAGTAATAAAGAGATCTACAACTTTTGGTGGAGAGCATTTTTATCCTAACCTCAAAATGTTCCGAGATACACGCAAAAAAACCTTTTTTCGGTTTTTTATTTTTCTCTTCCACAAAAATAATTCGATTTAGCTCAAACTTGGTGAAAGTATACCTTTTGGTGTCCCACATAAGCACAATTTTTTTGGAGCAGAATATTTAGCTGTTGTTGTTTAATTTAATTAAAAAAAAAAGTGAAATTTGTTATTATTTATTAAAATTAATATAATTTTGTAATATCAATGTATGCTACAAACAATAAGTAAAATAAATAATAATTAATTACATTCCTCAACCACGTTTGAATTATTAAACAAACAAAAAAGTACGATCTTGATTTCTATGTCTTCTATTGTAATGGTATTGGAACAGCGTATAAATGACCGCGTTGTTATTTATTTGATAATATAAATATATATACTTTTAATTTTGATTATTAATAACTTCTAAATTGTAAAAATTGATAAAAATTGCTTTGTTAATTTTAATTATTAAACATAATATAAATAATTTTTGGTAAAAATAATAAATATACTTTTTAATATATGATTTTAATATATTTACATTTTGTAGTAAACATACAATTAATAATGATAATAATAATAATAATAATAATAGTGGAGAGTGGCTGTAATGAATTAGCCGGCGCGGCTACCGTGTGGCGTCGGAGGCCACGGAAGCCCTGTCCGGCAGCGGGAAACCGAAAAAAAAAAATAATAATAACAATAATAATAATGATAATAATAAAAATAAAATGGCTTTATTTAGGAATAAATTTACAGCATAATCCTAAACTAAGGCGAAGTCTAGCTTAATAGCTACTCAACTTAACCTTTTACATTATAATAATTTAAATCTAATCTAAGTCTAATCTAACTTTAAGTAAAACAAAACTAAACATATAGTATAGAATTAAACATAAAAACTAAAGACTAAGAAAAGGCAAATATGTGTATATATACCCACATACACATACATCCGCACATATAAAACCAATTGCTATCTTATAAAATTTGCAGAGAGGGGAAATGAGATTTTATCGTTTTGCGAAATTTAAAATACTTATATTAGAATGTAACATTTTCAAAGCGTAATATGCTTTTTTTAATAAAACTGCCACGTGCTCCGTGAAACGCATCTTATAGTCAAAAATAAGACCTAAATTTTTTGCTTCATTTAGAATGGGCGTGTATTGCCCATTGATAGCGATCCTTAGATTTGCCTTCATGTATTCCCGTGTTTTATTAGAAGTAAAGCACAATACTGCACTTTTGGTGCATTTAGTTTAAGACTGTTTTGATTAGCATAATTATAAACAGAGTCCGACACAAATTGTGTTTTCAAAAGGAAATTTATAAAGCAATTGAGTATCATCAGCATAACATTGGACTTTACCATAATTGATATGTTGGACAATATCGGCAGTATAGATTAAGAACAAAACGGGTCCTAAAACCGATCCTTGCGGCACACCTGATATGATTGGGCAAATATTTGACAGCTTTTGATTTTGAAGGAAAGAATTTAGAAGTTTCCACTTTATGGACTTAGTAAGTATTCCATTTTGTGTTGAATAAACATTGTTTCTTTATCTTTTTGAGAGTTGTTTATCTTTCCTAATTGATGACATAACGAACTTTTCCTCACTAGTTACGTAAAATTTTACTTTTCATATCTAGTTAGTTTTGACACTTACGTCAGTTTTCAAAACTGTCACTTTATGTCAAAATTAGAAAATAGCTATTTATGTTACGAAAGACGTTATTTTGTGTAACGAGTGTTTGCGGGACGAGCGAAGCGAATAACACGAGTTACAAATTGTCTTTCGAAACATGTTACATACATGATTTTTTCTAATTTGAAAAGTCTAAAAACCCTTTAAACATAAATGAAATAGGTGTATTTAAAGATCTTAAAAATTAAGTAATATTTTTCATAGTAATCTTTGCTGCTATCCACACATTATAATTTTAATGTCAAAATTGACAGACGTTATTTAGCCAATTAACAATATTATTTGAAATCCTAATTTGATAACATAAGGTAAATTATATTAATGAAAACGTTTTGTTAGCATATCTTAAAGTAAAGAGGAATTTAGAAGCTCCACTTTATGGACTCAGTATTCCATTTTGTGTTCAGCATATTATTTCTTTTTCTTTATGAGAGTTGTTTATCTTTCCTAATTGATGACATAACGAACTTTTCGCCACCAGTTATGTAAAATTTTACTTTTCATAACTGGTTACATACAGTAGGACGTTTTGACACTTAAGTCAGTTTTGAAAAGTGTCACATTATGTGTCAAAATTAGAAAAACCAATATTCACAACTATGCATTATTTTATTCACATCGGGCGGAGCATCCTGAAAGACGAGAAACAAAGCCGCGGTATAAGCCAACCCAATCTTTTATCTTGCGACGCGACCCGGCGGTCAAATACTGCAGCACCGTTTTCTTGAAAACTAAGTAAGTTATCAAAAAAATCACCGAAATAAAAAAGTTTCTTTAGTTCTTTGGCTACAACTTTGTAAATACAAAAAAGTTTTCTCGATCGAGTATTTGTTGCTGCATTTTTAACAAATTTCGTGTAACCAACTTTTAAAAAAAATATTACTGGTGACACGTAAACTTGTTTGCATTTCTGTCATGTGAGTCATGATAACAAAGGCCCAAATTAACTCTCCTAAAAATTTCAATTTAATCGGACTTAAACTAAAAGAGATATAGGGTGATAAGTAAAAATTAGAAAATTTCCATAAAATTTGAGATTTCTCGGAAATTGCCGATTTTGACCAGTTTCGCAATTCCGGATTGTCTGGCGAACTCCAAAATCGAATCCGCCAGGTCGATTTACATAAGAATCAATTTTTTTTCGGTGGTTGTTCGCGAGTGTTATAGAGGGTCCTTAAAATGCATCGTAGAGATCCCTCGTTCTCCGACTATAAAGGCAAACTTTAAAAAAACTTTAAATTAACAGTAGGCTCATTTTATGAAAAATCGGTTAAAAATGTTAATTCCAACGGAACGTTGTTCCTTTAAGTGTCTAAATAATACCATATTATTTTAAAACTTTTAAATTAATATTTAATAATATAGAAAAATATTTTTACTTGTAACGGCCGGTTTCAGATTATCGTAACGGCTTAGTGATCGCAGCGCGGCCCTATTTTCAACATTAAATTAAAATTATTAATAATGGGGATAGAGTTTCGGGAGTTGGGACTTTTTATTGGAAATTTCTTCCTCTTTAATAATCCCTCTTAAAATTTATTAAATATTAATAGTTTTAGAGTTATTTGCAAAAAAACGAAACTCGTTATTTTTTCAATCTTCATTTGTTTATAACTTTTGCAATTGTTTATGTGCGGGTAAAAAATTTTTGAACATTTTTCTAGACGTCATTCCGAATCCAATGAGCCCTCACTCATATTTTTACGAGCTTTATCAAGCATTAACACGGCTTTGAACTTGTGAACTAGTCTATTACACAAAATAAATTCTTGTAGCTGTGTAGAAATTTCGCCTCACAGAAATATTTTTTTAAGAATTAATCGAGCAAGGAGCGATGGGAGAAAACGCGAGCCAACTGATAAACGACGGCAGACTAGCAGCTAGAATTTTAGTAAACGAAAAACTCAGGGAGCTGATGAACACCGTTGTAACCGCTTTAGAGCAGTCTAACAATGAAAAATTAGAAAAACTTAAGGCAATAACCAACGACACAAATTTAGTGAGGAAAATTCTGAGAAAACCAGAAACGGAGAAATTTTTAGACATGCTATATAATCATTCTTTGATCAACAGGTAAATAAAACAATGTCCTAATATGTAGAGTAGATGTTTAACAACAAGGCTACATTCGACATCTGACCGATGTGGTCCGCGAACCGAACTTGCGGTCGAATGCGTATCAGTATCTTAGGTATTTTTTCAATCTCCATAAACGTTAACCCTAACCTCAAAAACCGGTATTTTCATTTTCTGAACAGTGATTTATCATGGATTTGAATAGTAATTAGTTCGTTGAATTTCATATTCACTTCGGACCTTAAATTTTACTCCGGTATGATGTGTAATTTCCACAAATGTATATTGTTCCTTATTTATCACATACTTATTTACTGTCGCCATTTTAAGAAGGAAATTCAAATGGGTCGAACGATTCTGACCACACAAGTCAGGTTTTAAAATGTGACCACATCGACCACTCAGCTGATCAAGTCGGACCATACAGTCCGAACGCTTTTGACAGGTCCGACCATGGTAAACCCGCCTATCGAATGTAGCCCAAATCCACTTTCTATTGACATTTGATGGAAGGTTAACTTTGTTGCTGAAACTGTCAAAAAAATCTCAGAAAATTCACTTGATAAAATAACTGAATACTTTAGGAAGCTATAAACACTACCAAACACAATTTTCAATGTATAGACCATTTTAGGATGACGTCACGCTGTCGGCGTGGAGGGCACACAACTCATTATTTTGTTTTGTACACTCAAAGAAAATGATAGGTAAATTCAACCAAAAATCATATCTTCTTGTAACAAATTAAATAGTGCAATGATATTTTTTTATGTTCACTAACCATTTTCAATTTGGTCTACAATTAAATAGTACAACGACTTTGTTTTTTGTTCACCAACTAATTTTTAGGTTGATCTACACTTTATTGTATGATGAAGTTTTTTTTGGTTAGCCAAAATCTCAGTATTGAGACATCAGACCTAGTGATGGGCTGCTAAATAGCAGTCTGCTATTTTTTAACTGCTATTTGGTTCGTAGCAGTAGCAACTGTTACGAGCTCTGATAAATAGCTGCTATTTTTATAGCAGGTTGAAATTACTCGCTGAATGTCAATGCGCCATTGCAGCAACACAAGCAGGCAGCGGGCAGCATCGTCGGCCCAATAGCAATGATAGCACAAGCAGCGCATGCATATTCTTTCAGCTACAGCTAGCAGCAGGTCCACAGTACAGCACTTAGGAAGTGAATTGTAATTCATGTAAAAGTAAAAACTATTATTTTAACAATATATTACACATGATTATGTTCGTTCTGCTAGACGAATATAAAAAATAAACTGTAATAAACGTTATAGAGATATTTCTTTTAAAACTAATCATATTTAACCACCCATACAGATATTGCGTTTTTTTATATAAAGTTTCATTTGTTATCTGTTAATACTGTTAATATGCGCCATTTAGCCACCCATACAGATATTGCATTTTTTTTTATATAAAGTTTCATTTGTTATCTGCTAATAGTGCTAATACTGTTAATATGCGCCATTTAGCCAAAACAACAACTAATGCTAAAAAATAGCTGCTATTAAAATAGCAGCTATTTTTAACTGCTAATTGAAAGTGGCAGTAGCAGAAGTAGCTGCTAAACAAAAATAGCTGGTTCGACCCATCACTAATCAGACCACCCAAACCAAAGATTGGAGATCGTTTATAAGATCCATCCAAATATATCGATGATCCCTGAGAGAATTTGAACATTGCAATCATGTTATTAATTTTCTATAAATTCATAAGAGTATAAGTAATGCATGATTGATTATTGTCAGTGATTTGTATGTGGCGTCATCTGGGAATAATTTCTGTAATAGACTACGTGGTAAGCAAGCAAATTTTATGGTAATTCTTTTAGAACTTCTAGAAGACGACAATAATATTGGTTTGTCTAGCAAGTACAATAGTACAGCGAACTAATACTGGGTTAGAATTACAATTCGATAATAGTTAAAAATAAAATATACTATTATCTAGTTTAATTTGACAGAATTCAACAAAATAATAGTCAGACGAACAAAATAATAGTCTTATTCATCTATTTTTTAAGTTAATGTTTGTCTTGTTGTACGACAACTTTTTATTATTTAAAATAACAATCACCTCTTGTTTAAAAATACCATCAATATAGTTTGGTTTAACAAAATTAACGATATTGTTAGTTTTTTTTTTTGTTGAATTTACACATACTATTTCTTTGAGTGCAGGTTTTGTTAAATAGAAACTCATCTCTAATTGTTTTCATTTGCATTGCCTGTTTTGCGTGCCCTCTAGACAGCGGCGTCAAAGTCACGTGACCTAAAATGGTCTATCAAACTATTTTTCTAATGTCACAAATGCCAATTATGTCAAAACTTTGTTGACATTCAGAGCGCCATCTGTTGGTGGGTGATTTTCGCGAATAATAAAAAATAGCGTCAAAACTGAAACGTCAAAATGTCAATTAAAATTATTCGTTTGCAGCTGTGAGTCATTCATATTGACCCCACCGTTCAAGATAAAAACAAAAAACTTAGACTTAAAGACCTTCACCGGAAGTCTAGAGCACTTGGTGAAACACATACGCCAAAATGTGCTGCAAGTTACTTCACCAAATGCTTGGAGCAGACTAAGACAAGGCCTGCTGTTCACCAGGATCCTACAGTCGAAGGCTTCCGCTCAAAGTGTTTCCAAAACCAAAATGGAACAGAGGCAGATAAGTGATACTGCCTTTCGGCCTTCTAGGCCTTCTAAGGCCGACGTACCCATGAAGAAACTACCGCTAAAACTCTCAGAGGAAGAGACCCCATCGGGCTCTAATGTTAATTACATAGCACGGAATATCGCAGCGGCGGCCAAAGTTAAGCGGATAGAGTATGACGTAGATGAGGAGGAAATAATACCAAGCAAGAGGCTCAGTATTGAATCTACTAGATCCAAACGGAGAAGCTTGGAGCCACCGGTACTGGGAAAGTCGAATGCTCAAAGTTTTCTGCCGCCGGTTGTGGAAGTTGTGGAAGAGAAAGCTAAGACGGAACAGGAAAAAATTGACAAGAAGGATAGCGAGACTCTTAGCGACAGGTAATTTTAGAATTTTAACTTAGTAGATGCGTAGATTTTTTGGTAGATTATGAATTGCAATAAATCCTCAGTTAATTTATTCATCAAATTAGGATTTTAATGTGAATTGTCTGGTCAATGCAGTTTTTCTGTTTTAACGTATTCGGGGGGGTTAACTTAAGTTCACAGCTCAGTTTTGCAGTTTCTGCGAGGTCGGCGTATTGTTTATTTAAACAGTTTAATTTTTTAGACCGTTTTCCATCGGTTTTCTTTGAACATCTCGAAATCTATAAGTCCTATAGAAAACAATAAAAAGAAGGAAAATGTTCATTTTGAGCTGTACAATAAAAGTACATAAATTCATTCCACTTGCTACTATTATTTTTTTTAAAATTGAACATTGCAGAATTATGCGTTTTTAAACAAATCTTTTAAAAATAATGGATAATATTCAATAAAATTTTGGAAAAATATAGCTCTTATACTTGTACTTTGTACAATCACCACTTAAAATTTCAAATCAAACGTTTAGGTCACTTATAAATAAACAAATCGATATTTCTTCTTGAAGTTTGGGCTGGTTATTCTCCAATGCTTATTATTTTGTTTCTGCTATTTGAAGATAATCCAAAGCTACAATTGTTAAAATAGCATCGGCTTTGAGAACATAATGCACATTTTCAATTTTTTTATAACTTTTTAAATTATTGCCATGAAAATGGTAAACCAACCTAACTTGAACAAATACCCTTATGTTTATGTATATACAGCTTTGTAAAACTTTTGATATTACTGATACAATATAAAAATATATTTCGCGAGCAGGATTCGAACCCGAGACGTCCCCTTCCTGAATAAAAAGAGCTAGTCGCCTTACCCACTGGGCTATCTAGCGACTAAAGTCCGGTTTGTAAAAAGATAATAATATAACATTTAGACATATTTGGTGATTTTCGAAATCGCTAAAGACTCCACTTTCACGCCTCTAGGCCTCTATACAATATCTGTAGTTTTGGATTATTTTCAAGTAGGAGAGACAAAATAATAGACACTGGAGAATTACCAGTCCAAATTTCAATAAGAAATATCGATTTGTTTATTTATAAGTGACCTAAACGTAAAAACTAACGTATCTCGGCTCCAAATGTAAGTGGAGCATTATTTTTTTTTAATTTGGCTTCTTTAATTTACTTTCATTACTTCTTTATCGTTTTTGGTTTCATAAAAAAAACAGAGTTATTTGAATTTGTTTATAACTACAATTTCGAAAATAAGCAACTGCAATAAACGGGTTTAAATTTTAAAAAAAAATTCTCTCTGTGATTTTAAAGAACTTATAAAAAGCTTACACATCGTACACATTTCTTGGTTTTGATGGTAGGATTTCACAACGGTGTAAGGTTTTCGCAACAATTGTATATTTAAGCCGTTTTAATAATCAGTTTGATTTCAAATTTTAAGTGATGATTGTACATTTTCCTTCTTTTTGTTGTTTTCCATAGGACTTATAGATTTCGAGATATTCAAAGAAAACCGATGGAAAACACGATCTAAAAAATTAAATTGTTTAAATAAACAATACGCAGAAATTGCAAAACTGAACTGACCAGACAATTCACATTGCGAATTTCTTAGACCTAATTTGACTCCACTATTAAAATTAAAATCTCCCTATTAAAAACACTCAAAAAAAAACAATTTTCTCTCAAAAATATTTTGAATATGTTTACTGGAGGACCATTATTTGGGAAAGCGCGGATTTGGCTGAATTTCTTTTTTCAGGTTCCTAATATTAAATACTAAAACGTGTACGATTCAAAAATTGCCGTTATAGCTCGGAAAATGTAGAAAAATGCGAAGAACCTGTTGAACATATATATCAGAAATCTTTTTGTGTCAAAATTATGTTGTTTTCTAAACGATTTTCTTTTTTTATTGTAGCATCGCACTGTATTGACTATTTTATGCTTATATATTATATTTATAAATTATACTTATATGTTTATATGTAATTCTTATTTAATTTATTTATATCTCGTTTTTACATTTAATTTTGATTTGTGGATACATTTCTTGTAAATGTCTTAACACCAATAAATATACATTCTATTCTGTTCTATTCTATTCTATGACTGTAAAAGAAATTATCTCAGTTTTCTGATGGTGCATTTTTAATTTATTTTTGATGGTGATGGTAACGCCTAATATTATATTTTTCCCTTAATTCTTGCACTTACTTTCTTTAATCCTTGATGAGGTGGTCGCGATCAGTTATTTCAACCTTATAAACCAGCTCTTACATTCTTCCCCAGACGTGAAACTCAAGAGGTGTCAAGTCTGGCGACCTTACTGGTCGCAACATCTAAAAAGGCCGATATCTCAAAATCTGTAATACTTTCTATAATGGTATATATGGACATACCTCCTCCATCACCCCCTTAGAATTTTCAATGTATGTACCAAACACCCTTCATAAATAGATTCCCTATAATCCTGCACACCGCCCAATCTGCAGGGACCCTGCAAGGAAAATATAAAACTCTGAACCATCAACACCACTTAATTACTTCCACATCCAGTGGAAGTATAGTAACGACAAAAAAAATTTTAAAAATTTTTATTGTTCAAATAGGCTTAGAATGTCATGAAACGTCGAGATTTTAAGTTTGAGCGAAAAAAAACTTTCTGTCTGTCTGTCGGTCTGTCTGTAACTTTTTTTTTTGTGCGCACGTTTACTCTGGAACCGTTTGAGATATTGACTTGAAATTTGGTACACATATGTACTTTAACGAGATCTAGAACTAGATTATATTTTCATCTTGATCCGTCGAAGGGTTGGGGGGTAAATTGGGGTAAATTTGGGGTAAATAGGTAAATCAAGCAGGTAAGAGTCCATAACATCGGTATTTAGTATATACAAGAGAAGCTAAGGTCTTAAAAAAAATTTTGGCATTAACCACCCCTATTACCACCCCCACCCCATTATTAAAGGGGATGAAAAAAAAAATGTGATTTAGTGTGTGTACAAAAACCAGAAACCTCAAAATATTTTTTTACTTCATCCACCCCTCTACCACCCCCTATTACCACCCCCACACCACTATCGTTGTGAGGTATCGTTTTATGGGTTTTTGGGGTAGAGGATTTCAAATATTATATTATTAAAGTTCCATAAACAATTATTTCCACACATACAACATTTTTTCGTTGTGAGTGACTTGGATAGAAAATCTGGATGTGGAAGTAGTGATTCCTTGGGCAGCGGTTTTTTAATTCCGTCATCGAATTGTGTATTCTTGTCTAGTGGCGGTACGTCGATGTAAAGGATACGGCGCACTCTTGCATATAAAACGACATGCTAACTACGTGTGTGTTTGAGTAATTGACCCAAGAATTTAAATGAAATAGATGCAGCATACATGATTGAGGTGCTTGCTAACTCATAGTTGTTTTTCCCGGAATCCTTGTCCGTCCATTTAACTGCGTATGCTAATTTAGCTAAATTTTATTCTTGTGTATTTATTTATTGCATGTCGTCTTAGTTATTAACCATAAAACTGATTTTTGAATCGAGTCTTTTTGAACCAAAATGGGCAAAAGACATATTTTTAATATAATTTAAATATTTCTTTGAAATCCGTTGTAATATTCAAGTAGATAGTGGAGTGAAGCTAGATTTTGTCTTGAACATCGATACGACCTGAAAGCGGTCAAAATCGGCTGCATTCTAAACTTTTGGAGAGGGGGGAAAGGGTTAAAAGCGATTTTTTGCAAATATTTTTTAAACTACGAAGTTTTTCAAAGAGTTATATACCGGGTGACACATGAGATATGTAACACCCCGTAGCATGTTTATTTAAAAAGATATTATTTTTAAATTTGGCAGACCTATATAATGTGTGATTGTCCTTTTTTTAGTACAAACAAGAAATTTTGTCCACTTCCGGTTTCACCGGAAGTGACATCTACTTTGTTATTTTAAATGGCACCCTGTATATATTTTTTTCCTATCTGATTCTCATTGAATTCCTCTTTTCAACTATGTATAGCAAGGTGGCATTCATTTTTAAAATGGCTACTGAAAAGCATTTTATTGCATTAAGTCAAGATGGCTATGGTATGAAATGTAGCGGTAATTAATGCTTAGTGTGCTGCAATATCAAAAGAATCGTGGTACATAATTTTGTGTTTCATATTTGTTTTGTTCTAATCAGTAGCCGAAGAGACTTTGTTCAATTTTTATATTAAAGAAAAATCTCTAGATTAAATCCACGAAATCACAAAAACTAAGATAGAAACACTAATTTTAACTTTTATCCATTTGTAAAATATTTATTCATATTTCACTTTTACCAATTAGATGGCCCCCGAGGTGTCCGGATTTTACGCCACTTGATTTTTTCACATGGGGCCATCTCAAGGAAATGGTTTATAAAACTTCACTGCAAAATAGGGAAGACTTAAAAATGAGAGTTAGGTTAGCAATAAATTAGTTTACTGAAATGCAGTTAGAAAATGTGCTTAGAGGTACTGGTTACAAGAATTCGACGCTGCAGGGAAAACAATGGCCAACAGTTTGAGATTCTTCACTGCAAAATAGGGAAGACTTAAAAATGAGAGTTTTCTTCGAAAACAATTTTATTTAAAAGCGAGCAAAATCGGCCATAACAATGAATTGTACTGGGTAAAAGTGAAAGATGAATAAATATTTTACAAATGGGTCAAATTTAAAATTAGTGTTTCTATCTTCGTTTTTATGACTTTGGGGATTTAGTCGTTGATTGAAGAGTCTATCTTTTCACTCAACGATTTAGTCTAGAGATTTTTATTTAATATAAAAATTCTACAAAGTCTCTTTGGCTACTGATTAGAACAAAACAAATATGAAACACAAAATTGTGTACCAGGGTTCTTTTGATATCGCAGCACATTAAGCATTAATTACCGCCACATTTCATTCCATAGCCAACTTGACTTAGTGCAATAAAATGGTTTTCAGCAACCATTTTAAAAACGAATGTCATCTTGGTATACATAGTTGAAAAGAGAAATTTAAGTAGAATCAGATAGGAAAAAAATATATACAGGATGCCATTTAAAATAACGAAGTAGATGTCACTTCCGGTGAAACCGGAAGTGGAAAAAATTTCTTGTTTGTACCAAAAAAGGACAATCACGGATTATATAAGTCTACCAAATTTCAAAATAATATCTTTTTAAATAAACATGCTACGGGGTGTTACATATCTCCTATGTCACCCGGTATACAACTTGAGGCTTATGAAGTTACTTTGAATTTGATACTAGTCCCGTTCAATACTAGTCAAGAATTGACCGAAATATAATTTTTTTAAGGTTTAGTGTATTTTCATCCCTAAAAGTCAAATTTCTACGCGCGTTTTTCGTGATAAACTCAAAAATTATATTTCTACGAATAAAATGTTCATTACTAAACTTCAATTCCTTGCAAATTGGTTGGTAGTAAGTACAACCATCTAAGATAAAAATTGGCGAAGTTATGGCTATTTGTTGTTAAAAAGACACGTTTGTATAGACTCACCAATTCCATAACACTGTATTTGACAAATTTTTTTGCTGTAATAATGAAGTACAAAATTATTAGACGGAGAGCTGGGCACGAAATTTCGATATGACTCGGGTTATGAAAAGTTTCCATAACAATATGTAGTACACTAAGGGAGTACCCTGATTTTGGAATTTGCTGACAACTCGAGAGGGGAGGGGCGCCGCCATATTGAAAAAATGGCGCCCAAAAATCTCTTTCGCTTCGGGTGCCTCATACGGCAAAAAATGTTCTTGTGAAAATAAAAGAGCATTAAATTTTCTACAAAATATGTCCTATATATTTTTTCGTTAAACTGAATAGTTTCGGTGCAGCAGCCGATCGAAGTCAAGCAAAATTATGATTTTTAGTAATTTCTCAATTTAATGCGACTTTCATGAAGGAGTATTTTTTTGTTGAGACAAAATTTGTTTTCATACCTGAAAATCTTCAAATATAGTTGATTTTACTGTGTTCGAGTTGGACAGATGTAAAATTATTAATTTTCGATAAAGTTTTGATTGGTTGATTGATAAACAAATTGGAATTCTGAAATACATTTTTCTAATAAATTTTCCTACTAAATTTTTTCAACGCTGTTAAAAATAAAAGTAGTTTAATATCATTACGAATATAATTAGCTGTCTTATTTAATAATTTTTTAAGAAGAAAAGTATTTTTATTTTACCGTCTTACCGCATGATACCACTTGATACTTATGAAAATAAAAAAAAAGTTGAATTAGGCAGATTTATCCACAAATTGGAATTCTGACATAATTTTAATTCTAAACAACTTTTCTTAGTGACAGTTTTTCATATCGCTAAAATTGAACGTAGTTTACTCTTACATAATGTTGAGATTTTTAAATTTTCTGAACACCCTGTACATGACATGTTAACCTACTCCTGGGCAAAAATGTCTGCACCATATGGAAAACTCTGTTGTTATTGACTTTCTGAAAAATTGTATTTTTGAAAAAAGTTAGTGCATGTTCTTAAACAAGAAAGGGGCTACACAAATACGTGTTAGTCCTGGAGCTTAGGTTGAAAAATTAGTTTTTTTGAAATTGTCTCACAAGTAAATTATCTCTATTTTTGAAGATATCGAAACATGTTGCTTAAAGAAGTTGCTCATAATGCAAAGTTATATTTAGATGTCAAATCTGATTGTTCTACTTTAAAAATTAATATTTTCCACTATTTTGCTCATAATTCCTGAACTATATTTTTAAATATTTTTCTGTTATTAATAATTCTCTCTATTTAATATTTCCAACCTAAGTAATGGATTAAAATCCATTTTGAACAACTTTCAGAAGTACTTTTTTGACCGAATAAATATTTTGGAAAAAAATGCTGAATTTCTTGGTGCATAGTTGTTCTCTTTTTTCTAGTGTTAACTTTTTCGAAATTTTTTAATACAAATCGCTAAATGAAACTCTTTTTAAGCGATTTGCATTAAAACATTTCGAAAAAGTTAACACTGTAAAAAAAGAGAACAACTCTGCACCAAGAAATTAAGCATTTTTTCCCAAAATATTTATTTGGTCAAAAAGTACAGCTAAAAGTTCTTTAAAGTGGATTTTAATCCAGTACTTGGGCTGAACCTATTAAATAGAGAGAATTATTAATAACAGAAAAATATTTAAAAATATAGTTCAGGAATTATGCGAAAAAAGTGGAACATTTTTAAAATCGAACGACCAAATTGGATATTTGGATATTACTTCGCATTATAAGTAACTTCTTTAAATAATAATAACGAAAATTACTGGAGCTGTTAGGTACAACACTTACCTTGAAAACGCGTGTTCAGGGACGTAGCCAAAGGGGGGGGGGGGTACGTTGTCAGACTTGGCAAAAGTTGGAAATTTGAGACATAAGTCGGCAAGGTAAGGAATTTTTGTTTAGATTTTATTCCCCCCCTCATAAATTTTTTTGGAGGAATTATTATTTATTTATTTTCAGAGGCTTCTTAAGTTTATGAAGTTGGCAAATTTGAAAAATGACCCCCCAAAAAAGTTGGCTCGCTACGGCTCTGCGCTTGTTTTTTTATTTGCCTCAATATTACCCGAGTAACTGAAAAATACTGCGTGCGCTTTCAACCGCGATAAACGGCTAGTCACACGAGCGGTCAACAAATTTGACTTACATGAAAATGGAAGGTCTGTGTAAAAAATACGTTTTGCAAAATTTGAGGCATATTTAATTTTGTTATTTTTCTGTTTCAAAGTACAGTCCTTTGAAAATCGCCGTTTTCAATAAAATAATATTCACTAGAATTTTATCACATACTTATATCCTTTGTATTTTTAGAAATAGCTTCTCGCTATAAACTTGCAACTTTATTCTTGGGTGAAGGCTGTGAATTTATGTGTTTGTTGTAGTAGTGGTTACAGAACTCCCATCTCAATTGGATTTTGTTGACACTGGTGTAAGGGTAAACTGAGCACATAACCATAACCATATAAATAGTCCAGTCAACGGAGCGCTAAAATGACCAAAATCTTGAGTGCTAATGAATGGATTTTGATGAAACCTTGTGCAATGTGTTTGTAATGACGTTAATAAAGAAGTTAAAAAAAAATCAGAGTAGGAAATGGGTTGCGTAACTTGTAGAATTAGGTAAAAAATGGAAAAAAAACAATGTATTTACCTTTTTTAGTCCAAAATAAGATGTTTTCACCCTTGTGAATTTTTTGGAAAAATGTATATTTTTTGGGATATGGCAACTTGAAAATTCCTGAAAATGGGGGAGGGAAAATGAAAAGTTGAAAAAATCTGAAAAAATTCAGGTATCATCGAAATACAAGACTTTTTTGATTTGTAATTTTCTGTAAAGTGCGTTTCCACCGAGTTTTTCCGGAAAAACATAAAAAACTACCCCTTTCTTTGAAATTGTAGCGCTTTAAAAATACGTAATTTAAAAATTGGAAAAAATTCAGACGTATGCATTGAGGCCTTTTAAACATTTTTTGTTTCTTGAATTTTTTTTTAACTTGCTAATTTTCCGAGTTACAGGCAGTTTTTCAAGATAAATAATGTACCACATTTTTATAAATTTTTCCGGAAAACTTTTTCTTCACATTTTCAATACCTATAGAAATTATATTGAACCTTAAAAAATGGTATAACTATATAGGTTTCATATTTTTTTATAATATATAAATCACACATATTTTTCGAATTTTCATGTATTTTTTAATGTCAAAAAAATATACATTATTCCAAGAGACAAAAAATGTTTAGAAGGCCTCAATGCATATGTCTCAATTTTTTCAAATTTTTAAATTACATATTTTTAAAGCGCTACAATGTCAAAGATAGGGGTAGTTTTTCATGTTTTTCCGGAAAAACTCGATGAAAACGCACTTTACAGAGAAGTTGCAAATAAAAACAAGTTTTGTATTTCGATGATTCATTCACCTGAATTTTTTTAGATTTTTTTCCCCTCCCCCATTATCAGGAATTTTCGAGTGGCCATATCTCGAAAAATATGCATTTTTCGAAAAAAATCACAGGAATAAAAACATCTTATTTTGGACCAAAAATGGTACTTAAATACGTTTTTTTTTCATTTTTGACCTAATTCTACAAGTTACAGAACCCGTGATAAAAGGGGTGTTTTCTACCCCTTCCCATCATTTCCTACTCTCTTTTTTTACTAATGTCGTTACAAACACATTGCACAAGGGTTCATCAAAATCCATTCATTAGCACTCAAGTTAGAGGTGAAACCTCCCGTTGACTGGACTAAAAACAATTTTTGAAAAATGTTTTTAATCGCTTTCCAGATGACCTTAATGATCCTCTTAGGTCTAGGAGTTTTAAATTGTCTGAAGAGATGAGGTTCCTTTTAACATCAATAAACAATAAATTAAGGATGCCAGAAATTTTCCGTGGGCGTAAGTGTAGATACTCAGGGCCGGTTCTAGCCTTTTTGGTGCCACAGGCAAGGAATAAAAAATGCCTCCTATATTTGCACACAGTTAAAAACAATAAAGTATGACATGTTGCACAAATATGCATTTATTTTTTTAAGTTTTTAAATGTACATAATATACACTGACAGACATAAAAAGTGGCGCACTCGAAATTTTGCTTAAGTTTAAGGTGTCATAATTTTTAGACTACTTGGTTGATTACCACGAACCTTTTTTTATCTTGAAGAATGATTCATGCAGGCCCAAACATTTTTATTGATAAACTTTTATAATTGATACAGGGAAAAATAAAAGTGACTGTTTTATTCAGGAAATTTAAAACACCCTGTAGATTTATTCGGCCTTCGGCGTTTTAAGCGGAACTCAAATTAAATTTTGTTTTTTTATTCACCTCTTTATCTTGCTTTGTTTAGAAAATACACGATTGTAGGTGAAACAGGTACAATTGGAAACATTTTATTAGAATAAGATTACATTTTACAATTACCAACACGAAATCGAACTTACATAAAATAAAGGTGGAACTTTTTCAACAGGGAAAAAGATCAGTAGCGTGTGTTACCTCCTCGGGCCCTGACTAAAGTCTCTATTCTTCTTGGCATGCTTCTGATTAAATTTGAAATATTGGTCTGTGGAATATTATTCTACTCCTCGATAAGCGATTCTTCTAAAGTATCCAGAGTGTCAGAAACCCCATTACGAGATCCAATTCTTCGCCCCATTTCATCCCAAAGGTGTTACTGGCTAAATCATACGGTCTATGCCAACTTTATCGAGATATTCATTTACGATGTGAGCAGCGTGAAGGCGTGCATTGACATGAACCAGTATAAAATCTTTCCCTATAGAGTGTGCAAATTGAATTACATAGTCTTGTAAAATGTTCTCCATATACCTGTTGGCCGTGAGGGAATTCCTTGGCAGCACGTAAAGTTGCGTGCGAGCTTCTAATGAAATTCCTCCCCAGACCATAACGGAACCTCCGCCAAAGCTTTCTTTTGTGCTGAATAGGCTCTGCTCATATCTTTTGCCAACTCTTCTTCATACCTTCTGACGGCCATCGGATGAAAACAAACATAATCGAGATTCATCAGTGAACAGGATCCGGTACCAGTTTTGTTCATTCCAATCTGAGTGTTCTCTAGCAAAGTTCTCAAAGTGCTCTTCGATGTCTTGCAAGTAATCTTGCTGGTCTTCTAGACTTTAAATTGACTTCCTTCAATCTCCGAATTACTGTACGATCACTTACAACTCTTCCTCTTACTTGCCTTAAATGAATATTTGTTTGCACTGCTGTATGAAAGCGATTTCGTAAAGTTTGAAGCCGAATAAACCGATCTTCAATAACGGTTGTACATCTATGACGACCTGATCCAGCTCTTCTACGACAATGACCCGTCTCTTCGTACGTTGCAATTGCCCGACGACAGTCGATTCGGGAACAGCAACGACCCGGGCAGCATATCTTCTACTTCTACCGTCTCCTACTAAAGCCATAATTCCGGCGACTTGCTCCGATGTTATTTGCTGAGATTACTTAAAAATCACAAATTCGACGTGGAGAAAAAAGTTTTCAATGTTTTCTACAAAAACGAAATCAATTTTGTTAATAAGCATTTGACATTACTTTGCTTAAACATGTGTATCTTCTAAACAAAGCAAGATCCAGAGGTGAATCAAAAAACAAAATTTAATCTGCATTCCGCTTAAAATGCCGAAGGTATTTTGAGTTTATTCCAAGTGTCGAATAAATCTACAGGGTGTTTTAAAATTCCTGAATAAAACAGTCACTTTTATTTTTCCCTGTATCAATTACAAAAGTTTAATCAATAAAAATGTTTGGGCCTGTATGATGATCTTAAAGAATCATTCTTCAAAATAAAAAAAGGTTCGTGGCAATCAATCAAGTAGTTTAGAAACTATGACACATCAAACTTGAGTAAAATTTCGAGTGCCCCACTTTTTATGTCTGTCAGTGTATAATTTTTAAATAAATAGAATATGTGTCTTTATATTTATTATATCAAATTACGTCAAATTTGACATTTTCATTTTCACATCTGGAATTTTCATCTCTAGAGTAAAAAAATTTCACTTCCATATAGAGTAGACAGTGGAAAAAACGTTATTTTAATATATGTGAGTAGAAATTTTTTTTTTCTAATTTTGACATATAAAATGACACTTTTAAAAACTGTAAGTGTCAAAACGTCCAACTTTTCATAACCAGTTATGAAAAGTTAAATTTTACTAACTGGTGAGGAAAAGTTCGTTATATCATCAATTAAGAAAAATAATACTATTTTATATAACAAGTGGCTAAAATGGTGTTTTTTTTTACAAGTGGGGCGTACGAGCCGAAGGCGAGTGCTATAAACCATACGAGTAAAAAAAACACATTTTAGTCTCGAGTTATATACAAAATTTTTTGTATCGCCATTCGAAATTAGAAAACAATATAATTTTGTAAAAATAGACTAAATTCTATTGCTGTTTCCATAGAAACCAATAGGTTTTATTTCACACTGCGAAATAAAATTTCTTTATTTCACTCTTTTTTCTTTATTTTACACTTGTCAATAATGACATTGTTTTGATTCATTGAAACTGTCAAATAAATGTCATTTTAGGATATGGCGTTACAAAACATTATATTATTTAACGAACGGTAATGTAGGTAATAACTCACGCAGATGAAGTTTATCTACACCTTTATATTTGTTCTGCGATTTTTCGGGTAATAAATTATGTATTGTATCATTAGCTACTTGTCTTCAGTCTGGTGGTGTACATATTAGTTCATCTTCACTAACCGAATTCATCATTTTTGACACAATTATTACTTAACTTGATTTGAAAACGTCGAAACTATTCAAACATGATAAATCACCTTCCTCCCCTCAATAATAATAGACCGTTTTATTTCACCGATTGGCACTGTACCTAGTGATTTATAATAACTCACTCATTATAACTCACGCTATTTGTTCAAAAGCAGTCCATTAATTAGTATATAATCTAATAAAAGTAGATAAACAATGTTTATTCATCACAAAATTGAATACTGAATACACAAAGTGGAAGCTTTTAAATTCTTCTTTCCTTCAAATTATGCTAACAAAACATTTTCATTACCACGATTTACCTTATGCTATCAAATTAGGGTTTCAAAGAATAATATTATAACTTGGCTAAATGACGTTTGTCAATTATTTTGACATTAGAATTAAAATGTTTAATAAAATCAACAAAGGTAACTATGAAAAAGACTACTTAATTTTTAAGACTTTTTCATTTATGTTTAAAGGGTTTTTAGACGTTTAAAATTAGAAAAAAACTTGTATGTAACAAGTTCCGAAAGACAATTTTTTTACTGGTTACATAAATATAGTTTAATTTTTATAAGATGACACTATCGGAAATAAAACGCCAGACCAAGAAAAATGCGTATCTCAATTTTTGAGCAAGAGCAAGACAAGAAATGAAACCACGTGTATCTACAAACTTAGGGGCGGGGCTGCAATCGTTCTCTGCTCGAATAGGCGCGAGAAAAGGTGAGATATGCATTTTTCTTCGTCTGGCGTTTTACTGCCGATAGTGTCATCTTATAAAAATTAAACTTTAGCTATTTTTCACTTTTCTTTCCAGTGTTCCGCATCCGAGCGAGATGTAGACTTTTCAGAATATTATTCTAGACACTTTTCATTTTCAGGAATTCATTAAGTTTTTGGAGGCAAATACCTTCAACGACTGGGCTAGTGGAAATAATTCAACTTCTAAATGTATTCTACCTCAAAATCTATAATTCTCATGCTAACACATTAACATGTATTAGACTAGTTCACAAGTCCAAAGCCGTGTTAATTTTTGATAAAGCCGTAAAAATATGAGTGAGGGCTTATTGGATTCGGAATGACGTCTAGAAAAATGTGTAAAAGTTTCAAACCCAGACATAAACCATTGCAAAAGTTATAAACAAATGAAGATTGAAAAAACGAGTTTCGTTTTTTGCAAATAACTCGAAAACTATTAACATTTCAGAACTTTTAAAGAAGGATTCTTAAAGAGGAAGAAATTTCCAATAAGAATGTCCCAACTTCCGAAACTCTATCTCTATTATTAATAATTTTAATTTAATGTTGAAAATAGAGCTCCGCGCGGCGAATACTAAGCCGTTACGATGCTCTGAAACCGGCTGTTACAAATAAAAATATTTTTTTATGTTATTAAATATTAAATTAAAAATTTTAAAAAAGTATAGTATTATTTAGACACTTAAAGGAATAACATCCCGTTGTAAAAAAAATTTTTTCACCGATTTTTCATAAAATGAGTCTATTGTTAATTAACAAATTTTTTTAGAGTTTGCGTTTATATTTCAAGTGGGATAATTGTTAAATAAAAGCCACTAAAATTATTTTGCTTCGTGGAGACATTATGTCAACTATACTTTATGGGATTATGACATTGCGATGATTTTAATTGTTATAGTCTATTAGTTATTAATTATTTAAGCTAACAAAAAACTAAAAAATGTTTGTTAATTAACAATAGGCTCATTTTATGAAAAATCAGTAAAAAAAAATTTTCCTACGGTACATTGTTCCTTTACGTGTCTAAATAGTACCAAATTTTTTAAAAATTTTTAAAATAATATTTAATAACATAAAAAAAAATGTTTACTTGTAACGGCCGGTTTTAGAGCATCGCAACGGCTTAGTGATCGCCCTATTTTCAACATTAAATTAAAATTATTAATAATAGAGATAGAGTTTCGGGAGTCGGGACTTTTTTATTGGAAATTTCTTCCTCTTTAAGAATCTTTGTTTAAAATTTCTCAAATATTAATAGTTTTCGAGTTATTTGCAAAAAACGAAACTCGTTATTTTTTCAATCTTCATTAGTTTATAACTTTTGCAATTGTTTATGTGCGGGTTTGAAATTTTTGCACATTTTTCTAGACGTCATTCCGAATCCCATGAGCCCTCACTCATATTTTTACGAGCTTTATCAAGAATTAACACGCCTTTGAACTTGTGAACTAGTCTATATTTTACTATCTATTTTAGCGAATTTAAGTATTTCTTCTTCATCGCAGCTCAAGCTTCGAAAGCGAAAACCGGCCGAGTAAAAAGAGATCTATCGACAGCCACGAATCAAAGTATCACATAAAGCAGACAACATGCCCCGCCTGCATGGAGAAGTGGAAAACACCGCTACCAACCCCTAAAACTCCCAGAGTGAAGAAGTCCAGCGTTCTGGGAGAGAGCGAGCATCCCGTCTTAAAAACCAACAGCCAAAATAGGGTTTCCATGTTGATCAACAAAGAGATATATAAGCTACAATCGTATGATAGGAAATATTCCACAGAAAATGAGTCCTTAAGGGCGCCTGTCTGGAAGAAGAGAGAAGTCGACCATGATAGGGTAGAAGTAGTCAATTTAAACCCCATGGATCTAGCTAAAATCGAACAGGAAATCAAAGAAAAGGAAACGCAAAAGAAACTTGAAAAGTTTTTAAAAGAGATAGTATAACAATGACTATAAAGAATTAATAAAATATGACCATCTTACACTAAGTTTTATTTTTTTATTAATATCTTGTAAGATAGAGCACCATGAAAAACCTACAGTTAAAAAAATTTTCAAAACCTACATGGGTTTCGAACTCGGGATCTTTGGGTTCCGAAAAATTGTCAAATTAAATATCTTTATTTATTATTGTATTTTATTCACATAGCATTTCATTTGTCATATACTACAGTGTACATTGAATATAGACTACGAAACAACATTTCGCGGGAACCGCGCGAAGTCCCGCAGGGGCCAGATGACTTGGCAAACGACACTCAAGCTACGCGTATAGATAGAATGGCAAATTCCTAAGTTCATTTGCGTTTGTCTAAGACATATAGAAGCCATTTCATAAAAATCAATTGTTTATTTTTGGTGTCTTATTATATAAGAGTTTGCACAGAGAAAACTTCAAAAATCCTGTTTGAGGTATCGAGTTAAAAATGTAAGTACCACATCACCATCTCCCACGTGTAAATTTTTGCATTATAAGCGATGAGTTGAAATCATGTTTTCACGGTTGGATATTATACAGGGTGTATGGTAAGGTGATGCCGACCCTGAACAGGAGGTAGAGGGGGTCATTTGGCATCTATATGGTCAAACATACCTATATGAAAAATGTGACGGTTTTTTTTGCCGATTTTGTATTTTTTTTTAAATCTGCATATTTCATCATTTATTTAAGTATTATGTACTAAATTTAATGTTTGATATTCTAAAATTTTTTTTCTTTATCCGAAATACATAAACTTCCCACAAAAGTTTCTGTTGCCTATAAAAAAATGACATTTATTAGGAAAAATATTGTATCGGTAATTAAAAGTGTCTATTTTCGAAATCTTACAAATTAAAAAAAAAGTCATCTAGATATTATAATTACTTTTAAAACTTCTCTGTTGTATCCTGTATAAGTGGCAATATCATACATACCATCATCAAGTTTTACCAGTCACAAATTAACAAATGGAATATCTCGGCTCTGGGTAAGCGTGTCGAAATGGGGTTTTGTGCATATGAAAGTGCTTGGAAAAAGGAAAATTTTGAGACCAGAAAGAACTTGATCGGATAACCGGAACCGGAAATATAAGTGATATTGCGTTAGAGGCTCTAATTTGTTTATTAGATTTATACGCGTTTTTGACCTTTAAAAAAATCTCTCCCGCAACGTGAAAATAGTAAGATTTGACGCGCAATGGGGGATCGGGTTCGATCCTCGGTGTGGACAATTTTTTTTTTGTTAAATTTGCTTTTTTTTCATGTAACCAAGTATTTTTTTCATATTGGTATGTTTGCTCATATAGATGCCAAATGACCCCCTCTACCTCCCTAGCATCGCCTTACCAAACACCCTGTATAATGAAACGTATATTAGTAAAATATATAAATAGATATTAAAATCATTCAAAATATAATTTCACCAGATTTCTATTCAATTACAAAAACACGCATAGACTTCCTGGTCTATCATATTAGGTTCATGATTATCAATGGTTTAGGGAACAGCCTGTATGTATAATATATATTTATTCTGTAAATATGCCTATATTCAAGTTGAACAGACAAGGCAAAAATACTTTTCGATATCTGTAACTAAGTAGGCTTAATCCCTTAACAGTAAGCCTTCAAGTGTCTACAAGCCCACATTTAAAATCTCTTTAACGAAACTATGCAGTACGTGGATGTGAATAGACTTTGAAACATTTATCTGTTACTAGTGTTATTCGTAATACTCTCTTAATAAATGAACATATTTAACAACTATATCAACTGATACTTAACGAAGGGTATGGCATAACTGCTCTACATCTCCTTAATGTAAGGCAGGTCATAGTAAGAAAATTAATATTATAAATCTCGAGCTGTAGCAAATATAAATTATAATGATGATGAATAGGTATACCAATTAAAATATAACAATGATATACGTGATAAATGATGGTGTAATGTGGCTAATGACAATAAAAAATGGGCATAACAAGCATTCCTTTCGCAATTGGTACACGCTTAGACATGGGTGTCTCTCAAAGTAATAATCTTTGTGTAACTTTTATTGTTTTCTTCCTAATTTTTTGGTGTGTACGGCACATAACCTCAAACTGTTTACTCCAAAGATAAAAAACAAGACAACTTTACAAAAAGTAAATAGAAAGATTGAAGCTGTAAAATTTCTAAATCGACAGATCATAATTAAAGACACAAGTGGATGACATTTCCTAAGAAAACGAGTTTTTTATATGAATGAAGGTTTTAAGTAGGTACACGGAATTCCCCAGGTACATTACATTTGATTCTAATGCTAAAATATCCTATTTATAAATTGATAAAGGATCTGTGTACTGTGGAAATTGATAGGCTGTTAAAAACTTTGAGATCAATTATCTCAAAATCACTTTGTTGTTACATAGACCCTTCATCCACTTGTCTTCAATTGTTAAGTACTCACCACATTCGTTTTATTGTCTCAATCTCAAATGCAGATAATATTACACTGCCCAAAATAAAAGTTTATCACTGGCAGATTAATTTAATGCCTTTTCACACCCGATGGGGACCTATAAAGGTAATTCGTACTCGAATACATAACACTGACCTAGCACACTTCATTTCAATTTAAATTGTTTGGATTTATATAAACTACCTACCTATACTTCTACTACATTCACAAAACGAAATATATATTACATCGTTGCCGCAACTAAGCAGCGTCGCACAGCTGCCAAGTTGTGCAATATACAACATATTGAATCGAAATTTTAATCCACCAGCATTTAGAACATCAAATATCATTTATTTGCTGAATTTGTAAATAACCAAGTAGCTGTCGGTTTCAGAGGACATCTCCGCCAACTTGATTTAGGTATACATTGCGATGTTGTTTACATCGTTCACAGTGGTGGCATATCATTCGCCTACTTGACATTTTCCACGAATTTCAACAAACGAGCTGTGTGCGTTTATATCAGCCGCCTGCCTTGATTCTTAGCGTATTGCGTTCGGTATTCGAAGTTAATTCGACTAAAGGTTCTTTTTCATAGTCGCGAAATTCGCTACTTTTAAACGAAATGTTATAAAAACTAATTCAAATATATTCGCGGCGGGAAATCTTAACTTTATTGCGGCGAGAAGCTTGGAGATTCATAAATTAAAAAAAGATGGATGTTGATCAAAGGTATTGCTTTGAAATATAAAATTATTCATATTCCTTATATATAAAGCTCTGCATGTTATATATTTGGTATTTACGCCACAAAAAAAGAGTGAAAGTGTATAAGAAAAAGGCATTTTGAGTGAGAAAAATATTTATATTTAGAATGTTAGATTTTATCGCGAAAAAGTTGAAAATAGTTCAACTTTTTTGCGACATCGCAAATGCGTTAAAGCGAATTTCGCATTGTGTGAGTATGGGACAAAATAAAAAATATGTTAAAAACCGAAATTCGCTAAAAACTTGCGAATTTCGCGACTATGAAAAAGAGCCTTTAATTGTGACGCGAGAATGAGAGAATATCCAAACAAATACTTGAAGTAGGGCATCATCCTACTTCATAGTACCTATCATCTGACCAGTGGCGGATTTGGGGGGGGGGGCTATAGGGGCTACAGCCCAGGGCGGCAATTTTTTTGAAAAATAGCAAAGGCACATAAAAACAAAAAGTTATTATCAGAACATTTTTAATTTATTTGAGAAAGTGTTTTTATTTTAACTAGACTAGAGTTCCTTATTATAGTCATATACAGGGTGGTCACGCGAACGTTAGAATCTCATTTAACTTCGTTATTTTTGGAGTTACGTAAAAAAGTTCAAAAATAAAAGTTATGAGAAATCACATGTATTTTCCAAAAATTATTTCAGGAAAATAATTAAAAGTCGAATTTCGGAGATATGAGCTTTACCTTTTTTTTTTTTTTTTTTTTTTTTTTAATGGAATACCCCATATATTTTTACACCATTTGAAAGGCCATAGAAAAATCTTTTCAGTGATGTATGATACATAGTAGTTTTCTTAAAAACTGTAGTAGATATTAAATTTTATATTTTCTCATCATGGTAGTCCGAAAAATATATATCAATTATTGAAATTCTCCATTATGGGGGTGGGAGAGCGGCAAGTTTCCGATAGCCTCTAGACGGCAGAAGTATAAATCCGCCACTGCATATGACCTGGAGATGTCTTTTTGAAAACAAAAATTAATTGAAATAAATATAAACGTGGATTTATGAATACCTAGTGTGTATATATAGTTACATAATAAGGTTGAATGTAAGAATTATTGTTGTTCAATATAATGTACAGAATGTGTTCAGACTATCACTTCCACATCCGTGGAAGTATTATGGTAACTGTAAAAATTTAGAAATGGTTTTTGTTAAAATATGCGTAAAATGTGACGTCGAGATCTTAAGTCTGAGCAAAAAAGATTTCTGTCTGTCTCTAGCTTTTTTTGTGAGCGCGATTTTTGATATCGACTTGAAATTTGATGCACCAATCTAGTATAATGAGATCTGGAATTATATATTATATGTTGATCTTATTCCGTTGGAGGGTTGGGGGCCAAATTGGGGTGAATAAGTAAAACAAGCAGGTAAAGGTCCATAAGATTGGGATTTAATGTTTAATGTTTTGGCATCAACTACCCTCACTATCACCCCCAATTACCACCCGCAACCCATGGGGTAAAAAAAATAAAATTTTGTGTGTATACAAGAACCAAAAGCCTCAGTACTTTTTTGTCATCATTCACCCTCACTACTACCACCGTGGCATGTCGATTGAGGGATTTCAAATATTATATTTACTCCAGTCAAATAGGGTGAATTAGAGGGAAATGACTGATAAAGTTTTGAAATTTGGCGAGATGTTTATTCAGGCCTATTATTAAACATGCAAAAAGTCCTGAACTCAAATTGGTACGCTCGGGCCGCCATCTTGGAAAAACGGTGCTTTGATTAAGTTTTTTGCTTATTTCTCGCTAAGCATTGAAGATATCGGAATTATGTTTGCATAAAAAAAGCTTATAGTCCGGCAGCGGAACAGTGTTTTTTCCCTGAAGTGCTGATGACAAGCTGGCATCTTTGAGCAACTTGAGATATACAGAGTGTTTCAAAACAATAAGATGATTGTATATGTTTTTGGGTTTACGATGCGTCGTACGGAAAAAGGTAATCTATGCAAAATAAAACATAATTAAATTTCCTACAAGAATGTCTATATTCAATTTCTTCCTATGTGTTATAGTTTACGAGATATTCACCAGCCAAAATAGATAATTAAAAAAAAAGTATTAGGTAAGGTGAGGTGGGGTAAGTGTGACCGCTATTTTTACAAATTAGACTTAATCGTTAGTTTAGGAAAGGAATTTTTTTTTTTTTTAATTCAAGAAAAATCACAGTTCATTTTTATTTAGTTGTTCATAGAACTAGACTAATATTATCAAGTAAAAATGAAAAATAAAAAAGTTGTGATTTTTTTTTTAAAACGTCGTCACTATTTTTACAATTAATTATTTTTTATTTATTTGCTTTTTCATGATTAGAGAATATTATTTAGGTATTATGCAAATCACAACTTACACACTTTTTATTTATTATAAAAATACCTACTTTCTGTATATTGTTGCCCTAATCTGGGCACGCTAATATACTAGTCAGGTAAATACTTTAAAACACTCATTATTAGAGAATCAATCAAAACAACTACTCTTCTAGCTAATACTGACGAAGTATTGAATTACATGATAGGATTCTTAGCATTTTAAAGAACAAAAATATATTGAAAATACTTAAATCATTTATTCAAATTTAATCATTCACACTTTTTTATTTAATATGAAATTATCTACTTTCTGTATATTGGTGCCTTAGTCGGGTCACGCTAATATACTACTTAGGAAAACACTTTAAAACACTCATTATTGGAAGACCAATCAAAACAACTACTCTTCTAGCTAATACTGACGAAGTATTGAATTACATGATAGGATTCCTGGCATTTTAAGGCAAAAAAATATATTGAAAATAGTTAAATTATTTATTGAAATTCAGTCATTCACAACAATTCTTGAACCATACATTCTATTTCAACTCTAGAAAAGTTGTACAAGTTTTTTCGAACTCGTTAGTTCTCATCAGTAGAGTATAGAAACATTCATTCATTATTTACAAGCCTATTCTTGATTTATTTTTACAATTAATTATTTTTTATTTATTTGCTTTTTCATGATTAGAGAATATTATTTAGGTATTATGCAAATCACAACTTACACACTTTTTATTTATTATAAAAATACCTACTTGTTGTGAATGACTGAATTTCAATAAATAATTTAACTATTTTCAATATATTTTTTTGCCTTAAAATGCCAGGAATCCTATCATGTAATTCAATACTTCGTCAGTATTAGCTAGAAGAGTAGTTGTTTTGATTGGTCTTCCAATAATGAGTGTTTTAAAGTGTTTTCCTAAGTAGTATATTAGCGTGACCCGACTAAGGCACCAATATACAGAAAGTAGATAATTTCATATTAAATAAAAAAGTGTGAATGATTAAATTTGAATAAATGATTTAAGTATTTTCAATATATTTTTGTTCTTTAAAATGCTAAGAATCCTATCATGTAATTCAATACTTCGTCAGTATTAGCTAGAAGAGTAGTTGTTTTGATTGATTCTCTAATAATGAGTGTTTTAAAGTATTTACCTGACTAGTATATTAGCGTGCCCAGATTAGGGCAACAATATACAGAAAGTAGGTATTTTTATAATAAATAAAAAGTGTGTAAGTTGTGATTTGCATAATACCTAAATAATATTCTCTAATCATGAAAAAGCAAATAAATAAAAAATAATTAATTGTAAAAATAAATCAAGAATAGGCTTGTAAATAATGAATGAATGTTTCTATACTCTACTGATGAGAACTAACGAGTTCGAAAAAACTTGTACAACTTTTCTAGAGTTGAAATAGAATGTATGGTTCAAGAATTGTTGTGAATGACTGAATTTCAATAAATAATTTAACTATTTTCAATATATTTTTTTGCCTTAAAATGCCAGGAATCCTATCATGTAATTCAATACTTCGTCAGTATTAGCTAGAAGAGTAGTTGTTTTGATTGGTCTTCCAATAATGAGTGTTTTAAAGTGTTTTCCTAAGTAGTATATTAGCGTGACCCGACTAAGGCACCAATATACAGAAAGTAGATAATTTCATATTAAATAAAAAAGTGTGAATGATTAAATTTGAATAAATGATTTAAGTATTTTCAATATATTTTTGTTCTTTAAAATGCTAAGAATCCTATCATGTAATTCAATACTTCGTCAGTATTAGCTAGAAGAGTAGTTGTTTTGATTGATTCTCTAATAATGAGTGTTTTAAAGTATTTACCTGACTAGTATATTAGCGTGCCCAGATTAGGGCAACAATATACAGAAAGTAGGTATTTTTATAATAAATAAAAAGTGTGTAAGTTGTGATTTGCATAATACCTAAATAATATTCTCTAGTCGTCACTATGTTACACTTGCCTCGAAATTTGGGGCAAATGTAATAGCCACCAATTGTTATGCGATGGCAAATGATATATGATTGCTTATGGGGCAAATGTAAAACTACAGGTTGTGAGCTTTATTTTGGTAAAAAATTTATGCAAATAAGTTAAAAATTGGCAAAGTTACTAACTGTTTTGTTGTTGAAGTAAAAAAAAAATAAAAAAGATCATTTTATACCTTCTTTATTATACTTAGTTATAAAAATGTAATAATAAAATAATAAATATTTTAAACATAAGTATAAAAAAACATAAACAACTAATTCTAATATTTCAAGAAAGTAGAAAAAAAACATATTTATTAAAAAATAATAATTTTAGGCAAATCACTGCATGTTATATTTGGTAAAAGAGCTTGCAAAAGTAATATGGCCTCTTTTGCTGACAGTAGGTTCAGGCAATAGTTTAAGAATATCTGAAGAGGCAATCGTATCAATATCTGGGACAATAGGCCAAATAAATTTTACTTCATCGTTACGTTTTGTATTTAAATGTTTTAAGAATTTGACTTCCCAATCTTCGCCATTTGAGGCCAAAATTTGACCAACAAAATGTTTTACAGTTTTTTTAGTTGAATACTGCACTAGAACCCATGCATTAATTTGAACAGCATTATTAATATTATCTTCATCTCCTATGTCGGAGCTAAATGAATATTCTAACATTTCTGCTTCTTCGTTGCTGTCACTGTCCGATTCTTGGTACGAATATTTAGTCTGCTTCTTCTTGGTACTCTTTGGTAGGTTCTTAGATGTTTCTGCTTCTTCGGCACTTTCACACTCTGATTCTTTGTTCGAGGACTTCTTCCTATTTCTCTTGAGTCCCTTTTTCTTTTTTGCTTCCTCCTTTTTTTTCTTCTCCCGAATTCTTTCTAACACTTCCTCATTTGAAATAACCTCACTGCCTGGACAAATTTTACGACGCGAGGATGCAGGGGAAGCACCCTTCTGCGTGATAGCAGACAATATAACAGCTTCGAGTGAAGTTTCTTTAAAGGAATAAGGCACATTTGATGTGCACGGTTGAGGCTCATTTGATGTGCACGGTTGAGGCTCATTTGATGTGCAGGGTTGAGGCTCATTTGATGTGCAGGGTTGAGGCTCATTTGATGTGCAGGGTTGAGGCTCATTTGATGTGCACGGTTGATTATTATTCGTGGCACATGAAGAAGGTTGATTTTTGTCATTCGTGTTTACGTTTTCTTCTGCTGCCCTTGTGATTTTTTCTTGCTGTGCACGCCAACGCTTTAATGCCTCTGGAGAAAACTCCGTATCCGGAACTACTTCTTGATTGAAAGGAAAAATTCCTGCCTTACGAAAACCAGTTTTAATTGTGTCTGCAGAGATATTTTTCCAAGTACGGCCTAACATTTTAGAAAATATTGACTTTGGAAGTTTGCGACCAATGTGTTCTCGTTGCCAAGCTACTAATGCTTCATTCCATTTCAATTTAAATGGTTTAAATACGGCTAAATCTAACGGTTGCAGAAGGTGACTAGTGTGGGGAGGTAATTTTAATATTATAATGTTTTCTCTGATAGCTGTTGTCACTATTTCCTCGTCAATATGAGTTGAGTGGCCATCATAAACAATTAGGGCAGGTCGTTCGGTGCCAATAGCAGGTAAAATAACTTTTAAAAAATAATTTCTGAAAATATCAGTCTCCATCCATCCATTCTTTGACGCTGCGTAGACTGTTCCAGGGAATTCAGTTCCTGCAGGAGCGCACCATTGGTCCCACATATGTGCACCTTTGAAAATAATAAGGGGCGGCGCTTTTTCGCCAGTGGCGCTCGCCATCACCAGAACCGACGTGTTTTCTCGACCTGTAGTACTTATGGTACGAGTAGCCCTCTTTCCTCTTGCTCCAACTATTTTTGATCTAGACGGATCTATAGATATGCTTGTTTCATCTAAGTTCCATATCAAACAAGGTTTTTCATGGAGATGATTTTTGTCTAATATTTTTTTTAATAAGTTGAAGTGCTCATAAATTATAAAGGGATCTGTAGCCTTTCTTCTCGAAAACTCCACGTTCTGTGGAGTTTTACAGCTGAGGTTGTGTCGTTTTTTAAAAAGAAGAAACCAGTCTTCTCCAGGAGTTCCGTCTTTAAAGGGTGTTCGTAACTTGTTCTTCCGAACGTACTCGCCAACTTTTTCTAATATCTCTTTCCTTGAAAGTCCAAAACCCCACTTTTCTAGTGTTTTTATAAAAATTACCAGTTTATTTTCATCTTCAGTAGATAGAGCTGTATTCCGGCCCTTTGTTTGGCTTTTTCTCCCTCTGAGACCTTTTACATGAGTATAAACTGTCGAATACGGTACGCCATGTTGCCTTGAGGCCTTGTATGCAGTACTTCTGCCCATTTCCACGTCATTAATAGCTGCTCTTAAATCATTTTCTGAGTATTCCGGATCTTCCTTTTTTCTTTTATAAACTCTTACCATTTTCCCTAAAAATTATACAAAATACTAAATCAGATTTATACAATCAAAGTAATTATTATGCAAAATAATTAGATAAGAAAAACAACCATAGGGTAAGTGTAACATATAATACACTTCCCCGTTCAAGTCATGTTACATTTGCCCCATCGTAACAAATTATTGGGGCAAATGCAACATATAAAGCTATTTGAAGGACATTTGAAATTTAGGATAACTTGTTTTTAATACAGTAAGAACAAAGCATTTCGAACTAATCAACACTAAAAACAATAGTATTAAACTAAAGGTAAATTCGGGTTCTGAAAATTACCGTCCGAGAACTGTCAGGAGTTTGCGCAGTTGCTTTTGATGCGGTCGGATTTGGAACTGCGCAAACTCCTGACAGTTCTCTGATAGTTCTGGGACGGTTATTTTCAGAACCCGAATTTACCTTAAGAAACTGACCTTTATGAACTTTTTCAACCAACACTACAAATTAGAATATTTGAGGTTATAGTGACTAATTCTACAGTGCCCACTTTAAGCTAAACAGGCCGGAGATGCAGATTTCTTTCAAGCCAGTTTTAAAAGAGGATGATGATACTCTACTAATACCAGATGTCGCCACATGTAATTATATTTTTATATTTATTAGAAGCCAGTGTTACACTTGCCCCAAGTTTACACTTACCCCACCTCACCTTACCTTGAATATTTCTATCAAAGTGGTTTACCGTGGTCTGCTAATAAATCACAGTCACAAAACAATCTTTATTTTACAACACTCGACGTATTTACTAACGTAATATTTTGTCGAAATCTATACATTTCCTTAAATATACAGTGTGACTCACTTAAAATGAAGACGCCCTTATAACTTTTTTATTTTGTTTTCGATTTGAATCAAATTTTACTCAAATATAGAACAAATTAGGATCTACTTATGACCAGAAAAACATTTGCCTGCTACAAAGGCAAAGCCACCTGTGGTACCAAAATATGCTGAAAAAAATTAAAAATCTTATTAATAAAATAATTGTATATGTTTTTGGCTTTAAACTTGAATACTACTTAGTTCTTAATTTTTGCTCATCATTGTATGGTTAATTGTGCGTTAAATTATTGAATTTATTGATTTTACAAAGTTTTACAGGAAATGGAAAAAATTTTACAATTTGGTATATCACCGAAAATTGAAATTTTAAACGTACAAAATTGGGTGCTACTGGAGCATCTTAAATCTATAAATTACTAAAGGAAATGATGCTACACTAACCCAGGTTATTGTTGACAATTTTGACACAGAAATCTCATCGCAAGATGGCAAAACCAGTACTCATTCGCAGGCTGTCCTTGCCGCTCAAACTACGTCAGCAGGAGAATTTTTATACGTACCACAAAACCATAATGTATCAGAAATTAAACGTGTCCCAAAAGACAACATATCTAAAAAACTGGACTATGAAACTAATGTAGTAAGATACTATGGTTTTGAAAAGCCGATAATGCCTTTAAAGGTTTAAAAAAAACAGTTCTGCCATTAACAATTTTATGCCGTCAAATTTTGTCTAATCAAAAAGCTAAGGAGAAGGACTGCTGTTTTCTTAAGGATGTTCTCTATAAAGATAAATGCCCAGAGTTTAATGGATGTAATACTAGACTCTTTCGTCAAAGCGATGAGTCATGTAGGCCTGTAACAGTAAGAAACCATGGAGTACAAACAGATGTAGCTGTAAAAGCTCTAGGTTACCCTGTACAGTGTTCTACGTTTGCAGAGCACATGAACACTGCTACAATGAACTAACCCCTACTGCCACTGTGAACGACAATGAAGGCGAAGAAGACGAATGTTCACTTTCCAATGACGAAATCGATTCAGAAAACGATGAAGTCTAATATATATAAATATAATATACACCCTGTATTTAAAATTTTTTGTTTAAATTTTATATAAACCTTATTAAGAGAAGCAAACCATTTGTAAAAAAACTCGTTTATTTACGTAAAATTTACAAAAAAATTAAAAAGAGTGATATTTCACCTACTTACTTATCGGACACCCCGTATCTGGAGTTGCTCAAGGATGACGCTTTGTCATCACTTGGATATCAAAACTAAGAGACCTTTAGACCCCAAATCCGTTTTGAAAAAAACTTAATGCGAAATTGTTGGGTTTTCTCCGTGGCTGTCAGACTATTATACAATTCTCTATAAGAAATATTATATTCATTTTTTCCGTTTTTCCGTTTATTATTGTTACGAGTATCCACCCCTTGGGTATAGGCAGCACTAAATACATGTTGCACGTTACGCCATCTGTGAGACACTAGAAATACGTTTTGGAACATTGGAGAAAAAGACCGAAACTTCTAGAAAACGCTCGCGTCGTTTCTAGAATAGTTCAGGAAGCAATTGCTAGAGTATATAATGCCGCATTCTCGGCGGGAAGTGGAAGTTTTAATGGACAAGTAAGGTTAAAAGTACGAGGTGAATACAAAGTGTAAATATCAAGCAATAAACATTGTTAAAGGATATTTTTAATCAGTAAAAGTGTATTTTAGTTAATAACAGTATTGTGAAGTGTTCAGTAAGTTAATTAATAAAGTGTGTTAGTGATTATCTCTTGTTATAATTTTTGGAACCCACGGATTTTGCAAGGACGGTTTCCTAGGGGTGGAAACACGTCACATTATTATAATCCACGAAAATACGAACATTGCATTTGATTACCACATTTCTAAAATTGTAAATATTGCCCTTAGAGATTAAAATTTTATATTATTGTGTTAGTCGTAGCATTTTAAACAACTTTCAAAATGTCTGTCATCGATCAAGGTGTCTCTACCTGCTTTATTATATATTTTTGATCGAGGTTTTACAAATGATCCAAACTCTTAAAATTTGTTGTAGCCTTTTGAATATTTTTATGGCTGTCTCTTTTCTGGATGTCTAAAAATATTGTTTAGGCGGCACTTTCGGCACAAAGTTTTGCTGACTACATCATATTGTTCACCATTACTAAATTGAACCATTTTTAACAATGCTCACTCACAATTAACTCACAAATTAGTTTTTGACATTTACGGTTATTTCAATTTTCTTTTTTTTGCCATGGCCTTCTCAATGAATATTAAAAATGCGATAAATATACATAGATGTCAATGAAAGCCAATTCGAACATTTATTGTAATTTAGTTTTTCCTATTTTTAGCAAAATTATTTTAAATTATAAGAAGTATTGTTGTTGTCAATAGTTCTCCATGGCCTCCTCACAAATGTTTTCGAAAATTAACCACTTTTTCTAGATATAAATATGACATAATATGATATATCGTTGGATAAAATATTTGATTGACTTTATTGATAAAATAAAATTCTACATAAAAAAGAACACAAATACCATCAAACTAAAAAACAATAAAAACATCATAAAAAAGCCGTGGATCACAAAATGTCTATTTTGTCTATAAAAGCGATCAAAGCAATGTTCATCTCAGTGGCGGCTCGTGATATTGTCTGCACAGGAGGCTTGATATTTTGAAAGACAATTAGAGAAATTTCTATAAGTAAAAGATATTAATTTGGAAGATTGGAATATATGCTGCTTCTTCAAAAGGGAGGCTCAGCCTCCCCTGCCTCCCCTGACGAGCCGCCACTGGTTCATCTTTTAGAAAATTACAGAACTTACAAAAACAAACTGCTACAATTGATTAAAAAATCTAAGATAATATACTTTAAGAATAAAATTTATAACTGTGAAGGAAACTCCAGTCAAATGTGGAAAACTATTAAAACTATCTGCAATGAAAACAAAAATCATGAAGTGATTACCTCTATTAAAAAAGACGACATTATAATAAATAATCCTGTTGACATTGCAAATGGTTTTAATGACCATTATACAAATTTAGGAAAAAATCTTGCAGAAAAAATCTTACAGTTACACGTACCAACACCACTACAATTATCATATAATGAAAACTCCATATATCTCAGTGAGATAACTGTTTTGGAAGTTAATCAGGCTATTAAAGAATTAAAAAATAATAAACTCCCTGGCATCGACGGCATAAAATCTGAACTAATAAAAAAAATTAGTGCGTTAATAATAAAACCATTTACTCACCTAATCAATAAGGCAATTAATGAAGGTATAGTACCATCTGTGTTTAAGGTTGGAATTGTTAAACCACTTTATAAAAACGGAGCAAAAGATGAGATAAGTAATTATAGACCTATAACCCTTATAACCCAAACATTTTCGAAAAAATTATTAAAAACAGATTATTGAGCTTCCTAAATAGGTATAAAATAATTTCAGATAAACAATATGGATTTAGGGAAAATAGGTCTACTCAAGATGCGATATGTGATTTAACCTCTAAAATCTATGAGTCTTTAGATAAGAGCGAACCAGCCTTGGCAGTCTTTGTTGACCTTGCAAAGGCGTTTGACACTGTCCGCCATGATAAACTGCTCCAAAAACTTTATGCTGTCGGTATCAGGGGAAAAACTCTTCAACTTCTCAAAAGCTATCTTGAAAACAGAACTAATTATGTTTCAATACAAGAAGTATATAGTAATCCCAAAACAGTCATGTATGGAGTCCCACAGGGAACCGTACTGGGACCATTACTATTTACGGTATACATCAATGACCTACTGAGGTTGAACAGTTTGGGGAAAATAACAAGCTTCGCTGATGACACGGTTATATTATATAAAGGTAAAACATGGGATTCCTTACGGGCTGACGTACAAAAAGACTTTTCCACAATAATAACATGGTTTAACAATAACACCTTAACACTAAACTCGGACAAAACAAAATACGTAGCATTCAGTTCATACAAAGTCGGTTTACCACAATATAAATCCATATCGATAGAAATAAATCATGATGCTATAAGTCTGAAAGAAAGTGATAACGTCAAATACCTAGGTATCATTATAGATTGTCATTTAAGATGGGATAAACAAATAAACTTCATTGTAAGAAAAATCAGGGGCATTATCTCAAAAATAAAATATCTAACCGACTTTCTAGAATTTCGCGACCTTAAAACAATATATTTTTCCCTAATTCAAAGCCATATAAATTACGCAATTTTAGCTTGGGGGGAGTTAATAAGAACTACTTACACTCATTAGATGTAATGCAGAAATGGTGCCTAAAAATAATTTTGAAAAGAAAATATACGTACTCGTCTAATTTATTGTATAAAGAAGCAAAAGTGCTGCATGTGCGTCAGTTGTTTGGTTTAGCCATGTGTACTGAAATATTTAAAAACAAAAAACTTCTAAATTTTTCTGAACATCAATATAACACCAGGACAAAAACTGCGTCTATTTCTAGAAACATAAAATGCACTAAAACAGTAGGTCAAAGATGTTATATATACCTTTGCTCCAAAATGTACTCCGCATTACCGCAGGATATTAAAACGCTAAACAGTCTCCATTCATTAAAAAAAAGAATTAAACAATGGATGTTTGATGCACCTAGAAATGTAGTACATGCGATAATAGACAAAACATATTATTATGCCTAGTCTTAATCAGTAACGGTGTTAGCCCTTGTTGTGATATATTCTGAGAAAGTCAAACATAATTTTATGTTCCAGATTGTACCACCGTTGATTTGTTTGCGTAGTTAAGAAACTAAGTATATTTATATGAGTGAAAAAATGAATTTATTTTACCTTATATAATCGATATGTTAAAATAAAAAAAAATACTTATAGATAATATTTAAAAAAAAATGTAAAGAAAAAATATGAAAAAAAAATATGTACATATATTTAAATTTAACTAAACAATGCCATATTATAAATAGATTTTGATAGGTTTTAGCTCACAAACAAGTACTCACCGTCCATGACGTGTGAGTGCTTCGTGAGTCGACTATACGTTTATTTATTATTATTATTATTATTAAAATGTCATAGGCTATTGTTCTCTTTATTTATGAATAAACGTTATTATTATTATTATTATTATTATTATTATTATTATTATTATTATTATTATTATAACTAAATTAAGTTGATTAAGTGATCGAATAATGAAATAATTTTAAAAAACGCAATTTATGTCTATATCTCGAAAACTGAGGCATGCATGTCTCAGTTTTCGAGCAAATTCGAAGTGTCCTTAACGTAGTTAGGCAAATCATTTACGTGAATTAAGAGTAAAAGTGCGGAACCTTGTGGAAGTCCATATCTTATTATTCCCATGATAACGCCATTCCGTTGTATACAGTAATTTGATTTCTGTCACTAAGGCACAATTTTAATAGATTAAGTGCTGTAGGTTGAAGACTACATTTGTAAAGTTTAGAAGCGAGAGTTTCATGTTGCACATAGTCGAAGGCTTTGACAACTCAGAAAATACTTCTGACAAAGCCTTTGTTCTCAAAAACGTCTGCTACATTTTCAACTGACAAAGGTCAATTGCCATCGCAAAAACCATACTGACAGTTCGATAAAATGTTATTTTGTTCAAAGAACAAGTTTCTGAAATAAAGCTTAATAAAAGAATAAAACACCGCTAAAAAATAATTATACGACAGTTTATGCTGAATATACTGCAATACTGCTGTTGGGATGTCTCGGAGATATAAGGAAAAATGGAAAATATTACTGCGTTAGCAAGTCTGAGCCTTGTGCATTTCCCTGTACTAGTAGTATACATGCACAAATACTTATTATTATTAAATTTATTGTTACTTTTGTGTATAAGGTTTAGTTTTGTTCCGCCACTGCATATCTAGCCGTATGCTTGATTGTAAACAACTATACATACCTAATAAATAACACACATATACTGGGTCTTTATGTATTCATGCGCCTGGCAGTCCTAGCACTTGTTTGCTTATCAAGAAATGCGGAAACTATTTAAGGTGCAATATGATATGTAGACGAAGGCAGCTGGAACAAATAACTATTAAATTGAATTAGACATGTTTAAAAAATCAAGTTGACTCTGAATAAAATTATTCTTAGATTGTGATCGACGTTGTGGTATGCATAAACTCGAGTCAACCTTTGTAAAGACAAAATGAAGGGAATTTTAACTTGGTCTGTTTTAATCCGAGTTTAAAGCCAAATGGTGGAAATGATTATAGTCCAGTCTACGAAGGAGTTGTAGAGGACATGGAGGGGGGAGAATTTTCCTCTTCAGGGATGTGTTGGCGGTAGTTAGGAGGTAAACATACTAGAAGTCGCCGCCCCTAGCCCTGCCGCTTCAGGGGAGGAGGGGAGTGGAAGGGTCCCTTTTTTTGATTCATGGCTTATAACGGAAACGATGCGTCTACGAAGGAGTTGTAGAGGACATGGAGGGGGGAGAATTTTCCTCTTCAGGAATGTGTTAGCGGTAGTTAGGAGGTAAACATACTAGAAGTCGCCGCCCCTAAGCCCTGCCGCTTCAGGGGAGGAGGGGAGTGGAAAGGTCCCTTTTTTTGATTCATGGCTTATAACGGAAACGATGCGTCGCACAGTGGGGCAGGAGACCCGAAAATCTGGCCAAAAATCAAAATATGTAATAAAGTTAACGCGATCGCTCCAACTTGAAGCTTAAATTTCCTAACTCGAACCACAATAAAAAAGAATTCCTTCGAAAATAAAAACTGATGAGAGGGGGAGGGGGGGGGGGGGTTGGTAGCAGCAGGTGTAGGATAAAGTAAAAACAAATTTTGAATCCTTTGGTTCTTGTACACGCGCTAAATCATGGGGGGGCGGCTAATGCCAAAAAATGTTTTGAAATATTAGCTTCTCTTATATGTACTAAATACCAGTTTTATGGGCTCTTGCTTGATTTACCTATGTACTCCTCAACCCCTCAACGGAATAAGATCAGAATATAATCCTCGTTGAAATACATATAATTCAAGTCAATATGTTAAAGGTTCCAGAGTAATTGTGCGCATAAAAAAAGTTACAGATCGACGGACATTTTTTTTGCTCAAACTTAAAATCTCGACGTTTCATGACATTCTAAGTCTATTTGAGCAACTATACTTCCAAGTAATTACAAAATACAAAAATATGAGTTGATTCTTGGTTTTACCATTAGCTTTCTTCAATACGCAAGTTTAAATTCTAAATAAAAATCCTATAAAATGTTTTCTTTTGTTTTAGAAACAATGAAACGGACAAAGATTAGTCTTAAGATAGATTCAAAATATAAATATATTTATTAAATACTTAATAAATAATTCTGCAATATTATATTTTCAATATTTTATTTTCCCATATTTTTAGAATTTTTAGGAAGAAGGCACTAATATGCAAGGAGTGGAAAGTTTTCAGGTGATTACTGTTATTATTTTACATTTTAATTTTTATATAATTATTTAAATCGAAAAGTAAGATAATCAGATATCAAGCTGAAGGAGCTGCTGTAAACAATTGCGAGTGTCTTCCCTCATACAGGTGCGTTTAGTTTTATTTCTGCTTTTACCAAAAGTGACCCACGTATACCAGAGGACCTGTATACCTTCTAACGGGAATATTCCTGAAACCAGCCTAAGGGAATATCCTATATAAACCTAGATTATTCCAGGAATAAAAATATATATTCCAGGCAAAAGTTATGAATATGTTTGAAACATATAAATATTCCTGGATTATTCTTGGAATAATTTGTGAATATTCTTAAAGGAATAATCTAGGTTTATGTAGGATATTCCCATTGGCCGATTCTAAGAATATTCCCTGAAGAATTTATATATTCACGGCCTATTCTAAGAATGATTCTTTATTCTTAAGAGTATATTCCAGGAATATTCTAAGATTATATTGTGCTGTCTGGGTACCCGTTAATTGATGCTTGATTAACTTCAAATTTTGGTGGTGAGAAAAGATCGATAAGGTGATTCTTTGAACTTGGTAATATGTGATATATGTCAGTAGCGTGCGATTTTAAGGGGGTTTCAAAAGCCGATTTCTTTTTCAAAAAAGGTATTCTTAATCAGCACCTTTAGAAACCCCTTTGTACAAGATTGCATCGTAGTGGGTACAAAGATGTTTGAGATAGTGGCTGTCAAAAATACAATTTTTTCAACCAAAATTAATTTTTATTTGTAAAACGGATTCTTAAATCAAAAAAATCTATTCTTCATTTTTTGTTCAGAATAATGCATTGTACTAGACTGAATTGATTTTATAACAAAATAAGAAAAAAAAGGGTATACAGGGGTGTTGCGATCTTAAGTGGGTCACACTGTATACTTTTTTCTTATTTTGTTATAAAATCAATTCAGTCTAGTACAATGCATTATTCTGAACAAGAAATGAAGAATAGATTTTTTTTTTGATTTGGGAATCCGTTTTACAAATAAAAATTAGTTTTGGTTGAAAAAATTGTATTTTTGACAGCCACTATCTCAAACACCTTTGTACCCACTACGATGCAATCTTGTACAAAGGGGTTTCTAAAGGTGCTGATTAAGAATACCTTAGTAGTTTTTTTCTAAAAAAATCTCTAATACTTTTTTTTGAAAAATCGATCTTTTCTTACCACCAAAATTTGAGGTTAATCAAGCATCAATGAACGGGTATGCAGGGGTGTTGCGATCTTAAGTGGGTCACACTGTATATACTTTCACGAACTCATCAAAGAAAAAATTATTCATTTTGCCAGTTTCTGTAGGTAAATACCTTTACCTACGATCACTACTGTAAATAGTAAAAAACACACTACCTGCCATCTATGTAAGTTGAACTTTACATATTGTAAACAAATCGCACTGTAAACAAATCGCACGGTAAACAAAACGCACGGGACACGCAATTATAGGTGGCTTTATATCGCTGACGCGGGGTTTAAAAAAACAAATGCGCCTACTTAATTTTCAAACGCTGTCAAAACTGACATAATATTTGTTTAATAATATTGTTGGCAAGTAAACTAAATCCAGATTTTTTACTAAATAAATAAATAAATATGATTGTAGGTAAAGTATAGTACATAATTCGAGTTGTAAAGCAATTACGCACTCATGGAAATACGCACTCGCCGCTACGCGGCATCGTGCGTAACATTTCCTTTCGTGCGTAATATGCTTCTTACAACACTCATTACGTAATATACTATTATCGACTAGGCTATCAGTTATACTTAAAAACCTCGCAAATCTGCGTATACTTATCTAATTAGATTTACTCGTAACAGAAATATTGAGGAATTAAACCCCGCCAATTGATTTCCTAAGAGAAGAGCGACAGGTGTACAATAAAAATATTACGAAACAAAAATTTTATTAATTTATACGAAGGTTGTAGGCTTTCTGTTTGGCTTCGTTATTTAATCCTCTCTAAAACGAATTGGATGTATGTAATATGATGTCAGCCAACGTTAAATGCCAATTCCATTTATTTTGATGGGAAAAAGGATCTCGTAAAAATCTTCGTTCATCGAGACAAGTAGGCTATGAATGCGTGTCTATCAATACGCTTTAATGTTTTATGAATAGTACGGCTATTACATAATTTTCCAAGTAGGTATATAAGCACGTATTTTATTAATTGGAAATTCCAGTTTGGAATAGGAACAAATCTACACTCTACAGTGTATCATTTTGTACATTAAAAACTTCATTTACATTGATAGGTAACTAAAAAAATGTGACTTATTACTTCCACATCCAGTGGAAGTATAGTAATGACAAAAAAATTTTAAAAACTTTTATTGTTCAAATAGGCATGGAATGTCATGAAACGTCGAGATTTTAAGTTTGAGCGAAAAAAAATTTCTGTCTCTGTCTGTAACTTTTTTTTGTGTGCACGTTTACTCTGGAACCGTTTGAGATATTGACTTGAAATTTGGTACACGTATGTACCTTAACGAGATCTAGAACTAGATTATATTTTCATCTTATGCCGTCGAAAGGTTGGGGGGTAAATTGAGGTAAATTTGGGGTAAATAGGTAAATCAAGCAGGTAAGAGTTCATAATATTGGTATATACAAAAGAGGCTAAGGTCTCAAAAAAAATGTTGGCATTAGCCACCCCCATTACCACCCCCACCCCATTATTAAAGGGAATGAAAAAAAAATGTGATTTAGTACAAGAACCAGAAACCTCAAAATATTTTTTACTTTATCCACTCCCATTACCACCTCCTATCACCACCCATAAACAATTTTATTTCCACATACAAATTTTTTTCGTTGTGAGTGACTTGGATAGAAAATCTGGATGTGGAACCCAGACAGCACAATATAATCTTAGAATATTCCTGGAATATACTCTTGACAATAAAGAATCATTCTTAGAATAGGCCGTGAATATATAAATTCTCCAGGGAATATTCTTAGAATCGGCCAATGGGAATATCCTACATAAACTTAGATTATTCCTTTAAGAATATTACCAAATTATTCCAGGAATAACCCAGGAATATTTATATGTTTCAAACATATTCACAGCTTTTGCCTGGAATATATATTTATATTCCTGGAATAATCTAGGTTTATATAGGATATTCCTTTAGGCTGGTTTCAGGAATATTCCCGTGAGAATGTATACAGGTCCTCTGGTATACGTGGGTCACTTTTGGTAAAAGCAGAAATAAAACTAATACATCATCAAAACGCACCTGGATGGGGGAAGACACTCGCAATTGTTTACAGCAGCTCCTTCAGCTTGATATCTGATTATCTTACTTTTCGATTTAAATAATTATATAAAAATTAAAATGTAAAATAATAACAGTAATCACCTGAAAACTCTCCACTCCTTGCATATTAGTGCCTTTTTCCTAAAAATTCTAAAAATATGGGAAAATAAAATATTGAAAATATAATATTGCAGAATTATTTATTAAGTATTTAATAAATATATTTATATTTTGAATCTATCTTAAGACTAATCTTCTTTGTCCTTTTCATTGTTTCTAAAATAAAAGAAAACATTTTATAGGATTTTTATTTAGAATTTAAACTTGTGTATTGAAGAAAGCTAACGGTAAAACCAAGAATCAACCCATATTTTTGTATTTTGTAATTACTTGGAAGTATAGTAGCGCAAAAAAAATTTGAAAAATTTTATTGCTCAAATAGACTTAGAATGTCATGAAACGTCGAGATTTTAAGTTTGAGCAAAAAAAAATGTCCGTCGGTCTGTAACTTTTTCTTATGCGCACAATTACTCTGGAACCGTTTAACATATTGACTTGAATTAGATGTATTTCAACGAGGATTATATTCTGATCTTATTCCGTTGAAGGGTTGAGGGGTAAATTGGGTAAATAGGAGTACATAGATAAATCAAGCAAGAGCCCATAAAACTGGTATTTAGTACATATAAGAGAAGGTAATATTTCAAAATATTTTTTGGCATTAGCCGCCCCCATGATTTAGCGTGTGTACAAGAACCAAAGGATTCAAAATTTGTTTTTACTTTATCCTCCACCTCCTACCCCCCCCCCCCCCACCCCTTTCATCAGTTTTTATTTTCGAAGGAATTCTTTTTTATTGTGGTTCGAGTTAGGAAATTCAAGTTTCAAGTTGGGAAAATTCGAGAAAAATTTTACCCCCTCCCCCCGCTCATCATTTTCATTGAAGAAAATTTTTTTGAGTTGGGAAAATAATTCCTGTAATGAGAGTTGGGAATTATTAACCTCCCCCCCCCCAAAAAAAAATCCTAGTGTCACTCCTGAGTATCTAAAAAAGTATTCAAAATTCAGAATAGAATTAGAAAGTTATATTCCTCTCGCCAAGAAACACTAAATCATATTAGAGATTTCTTTTTAAATAACTGATTCTTCTTCAGCATGTCTTGATAGTAAGTTGATAGTAAGTTTCATCAAAATCAAAAAAAAAAAATACATTAAAAAAATCAAAATAGAAGGTTATTAAGTATATCATCTGTTTAAAAAAAAAAATTGCTAATATGATTTACTGTTTTTGGTGAAAAAACGCTTCGCAGGAGGCCGTGTATGTAAATTAAAACCAAATTAATGTCACCTACACATAGAAATATTGTCACTCTACATGAAAAAAAACTGATTCAAATCATGCAAAAAAATAGAGAGTTACAGGCTTGTTTTTCATTTAAGCAAGTATATATCCGAACCGCAAACAAATATATTATGTTAAATAATTACCTGTAACTGTTGCGAAAAGTGCTGTTTTGGAAAACACTTTTTTGCCTTTGTGTCCGTGTAAACTGTAAAGCTTGGCCAAGTCATCACTCATTACTTTTCACATAAAGCGGCACGAACATTCCTTGTAATTATCGCTACCCAATCTACACATACTATCAATCTAGAAAAAAAAATACAAACAGGTAATTAATATCTTTTTACAAAAAATAATAGAAAAGATTGATTAAAATAAAAACTTGTAATAAAAGTTACTACAAATTATTTGTCCATTGCCTCTAAGCACAGAGGGTTATCATTTGCTAGTCACATATTCCAGGAAGTATACTTATGTACCTACCTGAAGTTTCGAACGTTCAGTTGAACGAATTTAAATTGAAAATTTGAAGTTAATCGACTTGGACGTACAATTTTTCTGGTAATATTTGCTGGCAACGATACTATCTTTGCCAACAAATATTACCGTAAAAGTGGTACGCCTAAGTCGATTTATAATTTTTATTAATCTTTCCTCTTCAAATGAAATTCGTTCAAGTGAACGTTCGAAACTTCAGGTACATGGAAGTATAGTAACTTTATGTGCGACAGCTCTGCTCATCAAAACTAGCGCTACAATTAAAATTTTCGCCAAAATCGCTTTCCAATAAATTACTTTCACTGCCCTTATTTGAAACATTACTTCTAACAATATTCTCTAAATGAACACTACTTATTAAGTTCGTGGTGCCTGCAGTACTATGATTAAAAGTTTGGGAATTATTTTGACTGATGCAATCATAAGTATAGGTACTTTCTTGTAAATGTGAAGAATTTGTTGGTAAGCTTTGGTTCAACTGTAATAACTGTCTCTGATTTATATCATCAGTATAATGGTCTTATGGAGTTTTAGAGTTCTATTAAGTTCTCTATGAAGCTGCGCCAGTACCAGAAGTATTTCTATCCGTTTTTCTTTTCATTTAAGTAAGAAAATGTACAAGTGACGTGATGAATGTACTTACTTATTGTTCATCGGTCACTTATCACTTATACTACACATAAAAACACTTAAGTATCTCAACAATAACAAACGATTAAAGCACGTAAATTCTGATATTGAGGTTATGTTATGAGATACGTAAATAGGAAAAAATCGCGGGTAGTTTAAAACACTATATACATGTGCATGGCTTTATTTCTGAAGTCTAGCCTGGGCTGCACTGCTCAAACCTGATAACCTGATAACAAAAATATGGATTGAGCTTTTGTTTAAAACTGGGAATTAACATCATTGTATAATATAATCATTATAATCATATTAAATATTTTTTATTACATTTTACAGAAAAGTTACAAGTTACAAGTTACATTTTACAGAAAAAATTAAAAGCTTTTATAAAACGTTGATTTGGTTGAGTAACAATTAATATTATTCTTTCATTCTCAAAGTGTTAGAATATTCTTGACCCAGGAGGGAATATATATATTCCAAAATGAACATTACTGTCATATTCATGCTGAATATTCCAGGTATATATTTAAAATTATATTACTAGAATAATCCGTTATCTTATATATATTCCAGGATTATTCCAGAATTAATCAGAATATATTCAATTCTTTTTTGCATAATTACAGAATATTCTTAGAATATACGGTGCTGTCTGGGAAGTAGTGATTCCTTGGGCCACGGTTTTTTTTTTTAACAGCTTATTACCAAAAATTAGTAAATTATTAGTCCAGTCAACCTGGTTTCACCTCCAATTTGAGTGCTAATTAATGAATTTTGATAAGACCTTGTGCAATGTGTTTGTAATGACGTTAATAAAAAGTTGAAAAAATTATTAGAGCAGGAAGTGATCGAAAGGGGTAGAAAACACCCCTTTTATCACGGGTGCCGTAACTTGAATAAAAACAATATATTTACATTTTTTGGTCCAAAATAAATATATATATATATATATATATATATATATGTGTGTGTGTATATATGTGTATGTGTATGTATGTGCATATTTTTAGGTGTATAAATACATGCAGTCTATTTGTTGTGTTTGGTATATTTTTAGTGCTAGAGTTATACTACCATACTTATATTTATATTAGTTTTGAGATTATATATCTGCTCCATTTAGTTTTATTATAGAAATAAAAATGTATTGTAATATCTAAGTTTAACTTAATAATAAATTAATTATTCTTTATAATAGGTAACTTTTATTATAGCAGATTAGTATAGTTTATGTGTTTACATTATTGTTATTAATTTATATTTATCAATAAATAAACCATGTAAACCACGGACAGCCCTAGGCTTTGTGGTCCTCGTTTATTTGTTAGTGAAAATCAACAATAATGGCAAAATTGTAATTGTAATACCTTGGACAAATAAACATTATTATTATTATTATTATTATTATAATGTGCAAAAAATGTAGTACATTATTTATCGTGAAAAACTGCCTGTAACTCGGAAAATTAGCAAGTTACAAAAAAAATCCAAGAGACAAAAAATATTTAGAAGGCCTCAATTCACACGTCTGAATTTTTTTCAAATTTTTAAGTTACATGTTTTTAAAGCGCTACAATTTAAAGAAAAGTTGCAAATAAAAAAAGGTCTTGTATTTCAATGATACACATTCACCTGAATTTTTTCAGATTTTTTGTTCAACTTTTACATTTCCCCTCCCCCACTTTTAGGAATTTTCGAGTTGCCATATTTTGAAAAATATGCATTTTTTGAAAAAATTCACAAGAGTAAGAACATCTTATTTTGAACCAAAAAAAGGTAAACATATTGTTTTTTCTTTTCATTTTGACCGAATTTTACAAGTTACGGAACCCCTTCCGATTATTTCCTACTCTAATGTTTTTTTCAACTTTTTTATTAACGTCATTACAAACATATTACACAAGGTTTCATGAAAACCCATTCATTAGCACTCAAATTAGAGATTTTGGTCATTTTAGCGCTCCGTTGACTGGACTATATGGAAAAATTGAGGATAAAGGCCTTTGGGCAAAGTCCACCTTATCAGAGGTTCTTATTTTACATAAAAAAACGTACACTTATAAAGAAAATATGTCAGCGCAGCCAGGGGGCCGTCCATAAATGATGTCACGCTTCCTCTGCCAGTTGTTAAACCCCACCCCCTGTCTGTCACGTTACACTAACTTTTATGTAAATTAATAAAAATTATAAATTTTTAATTTGAACCATGATACATATTTTATAAGGCAAAATTCTTTCTCAGGTTTTGGTTTATTTGTATAAAATATTAGGCATAAAATTATTTTCTTGTATTGCCCTCTCCCCCTCCCCTGTCACAAAGTGTCACAACTTTCAGACCTCCCCCCAAAAGCGTGACATCATTTATGGACGGCTCCCAGTACCAGTTCATGTTTTTAAAGAGTTCAAAACTATAACCCTTTCAAGTGTTTTAATGTATGATCTATATGCATATGTTTATAGTAATAATAAAAACTTTCATGTGAGAAATACAGTGTGACTCACTTAAGATGAAGACACCCTTATAATTTTTTAATTTTTATTTTTCCGATTTGAATCAAATTTTACTCTAGTATAGAACAAATTAGGATCTACTTCTGACCAGGAAAACATTTGCCTCCTACAAATGCAAAGCTATCTGCGGTACCAAAGTATGCGGAAAAACTCCAAAAATCATATTACGTATTAATTCAATCGAAATAAAAAATATTGAAATTTTGATTAAAATAATGTCCAAGTCCGAAATAGTATTTTAAGCAAGTTTCGAAAACGAATATTTTGCTGTTTTACATATGTTCCAAATTGTAATTAATTATCGTGTTTACAAGAAACGGTAATACACGCACACATGCATATACACGCACGCACACATGCATATACACGCACGCACAAACTTATACAGACACAAATACATTTTTTATTCGATATTTCAGTTCAGTCTGCTGTGAAACGGACATCTGTACAAGAAATTTTTTTCTACGATGATTATTAATTTTTTTTTTTCATTTTATAATCTAATATATAAAAATCTCATGTTACAGTGTTTGTTATCGAACTCCTCCGAAACGGCTTGACCGATTTTTATGAAATTTTTGGTGTATATTTGGCAGGTCTGAGAATAGGTTGTAGGCTATTTTTTATACCCCTAGGTGATAAGGGTGGCCCTATCCAGAATTTTTTTTCTTTTTTTTGGACAAAAATTTATAATTTATATGGCAAAACAACGTTTGCTGGGTCAGCTAGTAAATTTATAATAAAGTTAGAATACAGTCAAAAGATATACAATTCATTACTGAAGCATAACACTTACGAAAAAATTAATACGAACATTTTTGTAGAAAATTTAGTCAGTTTAATTTTGCATATAGCCACTTTTCGATTAGAGCTAATCGTTTTCGAGATATGAGCGAAAAACCAAAAACCACGACCTTCTTCGTGGTGGGTGCAGGATCCCCTGCACCCCCCGCACCTCCTATGTTCGGGGACTTTTGGCGTTGATTGACTTTCAGTATGTTTACCTCCTAAATAGTCCAAACAAGTCAAAAATGTGATCTCGGCATTTCCCCCTTATTGCTAATAGTGGGTAAGTATGTGTCATTTGAAAAATAAATCATTAATCTTTAGTGTGAAATGAAAATTATAGACATTTATTTTGTTTAAGTATGTTTTTTTTTTTTGTTCACTTATGATTTAGTCAAGTATTTTTTAAGGTTTGAAAGTGATCAATTTTTACAAAATCTAAGTGAATGGTGATAATATGTAAAATGTAAAATTCCGATCATATTTTCCAATGAGACAAGTCTTATTAATTTATCAAAAATACCTCTGTAATATAGGCAACCAGTAAGATAGAAGTCTCTATTATTGGTTGTCGCCTTCGTTTTGCTGCTTGGAAAATTACTGCTCCTAGTAATTATAGGCCAGGCTAGATAAGGGTTGAACAACAAGCAAACTGATAGCAGAATATTTTAGAACATATCACAATTCACAACTAAAGAAGAAAAAATAATCCGAACCACCTGCGGTTATCTGGGGTGGGTTTTTAGGAGTGAAAAACGGTTTTTTGCGATTTCTGGGTTAATTACGCATCCTATCGAAAAAAGTTGATTATAAAAGTTGTAGGTAATAAAGAAATATACAACTTGTGTGGAGAGCATTTTTATCCTAACCTCAAAATTTTTCGAGATACACGCAAAAAAACCCCTTTTCGGTTTTTTATTTTTTTTCTTCCACAAAAATAATTCGATTTAGCTCAAACTTGGTGAAAGTATACCTTTTGATGTCCCACATAAGCATTATTTTTTTTTTAAGCAAAATATTTAACGGTTGTTTAATTCAATTTAAAAAAAAAAAGTGAAATTTTCAACTGCGATTCCTCATAAAAGTACTTGTCCGATAGAGTTCGGACGGGGCTCATTTTTTTTGTTTTTATGTCTACTTTCAATAAATAAAATATATATATATATATATATATATATATATATATATATATATATATATATATATATATATATATATATATATATATATATATATATAGTGCAATAGAAAAAATGGCCGGAAAATCGAAAATTCCGAAAAAATGCCTTTTTTCGTTCTGTTTATTAATTATTATCAAAAATTTGTTATTATTTATTACAATTAATATAATTTTGTAATATCAATGTATGCTACAAACAATAAGTAAAATAATTAATAATTAATTTCATTCCTCAACCACGTTTGAATTATTAAACAAACAAAAAAGTATGATCCTGATTTCTATGCCTTCTATTGTAACGGTATTGGTACGGCGTATAAATGACGGCATATTTACTTTTAATTTTGACTGTTAATAACTTTTAAATTGTAAAAATTGACAAAAATTGCTTTGTTAATTTTAATTATTAAACATAATATAAATAATTTTTTGAAAAAATAATAAATGTACTTTTTAACACAAGATTCTAATATATTTACATTTTGTAGTAAACATACAATTAATAATAATAATAATAATAATAATAATAGCTTATGGCTCAGTGAGCCCAGTACTGTTATTAAAACACTAAAACAAAGTTATGTTTACACATCAATATGAATTTACAACATTTTATTAATATTAACACGGGTCTACAAAAAAGTCTTGTCCTATGGTTCTCATCTTTTCTGAAGTATTTTGACATGCTGAAACCAATTTTGGACAAAAAAAAATTCTATCGTGCCAGTTTCCCGTAAAAAAGGGCCAAAAAAAGGTCTTGTTTGTCCTAAGGTTCTGATCCAACTTTTCTGAAGTATTTTGATGCACCGAAGCCAATTTTGAAAAAAAAAATTTTCTTTCATATCAGTTTTCTTTACCGTCCCTTTTATCTTCTAAAAAGGGGGTCGAAAAAAGTCTTGTCGTAAGGTTCTGATCTAACTTCTCTGAAGTGTTTTAAGACGCTGAAGGCAATTTTGGACACAAACTTTTTTTCTATCATGTCAGTTTCCCTCTACCACTCCTTTTGTCCCCTAAAAAAGTAGCAAAAAAAGGCTTGTCCCAAAGGACTAACTTTTTCGAAGCATTTTGACGTGCTGAAATCAATTTTGCACAAAAACAAATTAGGGGATAAAAGGGGGTTGGTGGTATATATATATATATATATATATATAGTGCAATAGAAAAAATGGCCGGAAAATCGAAAATTCCGAAAAAATGCCTTTTTTCGTTCTGTTTATTAATTATTATCAAAAATTTGTTATTATTTATTACAATTAATATAATTTTGTAATATCAATGTATGCTACAAACAATAAGTAAAATAATTAATAATTAATTTCATTCCTCAACCACGTTTGAATTATTAAACAAACAAAAAAGTATGATCCTGATTTCTATGCCTTCTATTGTAACGGTATTGGTACGGCGTATAAATGACGGCATATTTACTTTTAATTTTGACTGTTAATAACTTTTAAATTGTAAAAATTGACAAAAATTGCTTTGTTAATTTTAATTATTAAACATAATATAAATAATTTTTTGAAAAAATAATAAATGTACTTTTTAACACAAGATTCTAATATATTTACATTTTGTAGTAAACATACAATTAATAATAATAATAATAATAATAGCTTATGGCTCAGTGAGCCCCGTACTGTTATTAAAACACTAAAACAAAGAAGAAATAATAATAATAATAATACTTGCCCATTCTAAATAAAGCAAAAAATTTAGGTCTTATTTTTGACTATAAGATGCGTTTCACGGAGCACGTGGCAGTTTTATTAAAAAAAGCATATTACTCATTGAAAATGTTATATTTTAATACAAGTATTTTAAATTTTAAAATTGTGTGAAAATCTTGTGCCCATTTTAAATTATTGCAATATAGTATACTTTCCATGTCTTGATAAGATTACGCAATATCGTTTGCAAAATATGCAAAGTAGCTGTTGCAGATTTGTATTTAAACTCAAAAAGTACAGTCATTTGTATATAACGCAATCTCGATCTACAATAATATAGATGACCAACTGAAAACAACTTCTGTAAATAAATTTCGCAAAACGATAAAATCTCATTTCCTCTCTCTCCAAATCTTATAAGATAGCAATTGGTTTTATATGTGCAGATGTATGTGTATGTGGATATATATACACATATTTGCCTTTTCTTAGTCTTTAGTTTTAAAAAGTACATTTATTATTTTTACAAAAAATTATTTATCTTATGTTAACAAATGTTAAATTTAGTTTTAAAAAGATGAGATCAATTATAACTTTATTATCAGAGACAGGCTGGGTCTACATTGAAGTATAGGATGAGTCTAGAGAAACTCCACCTTCTCATCGGAGGTTTTTATTCTACAAAAACACGTATTTAGAAGTATGGCAGACTTTTGCAGTATCAGTACATATTTTTAAAGAATTTAAAGTTTTAACCCTTGTGTTTTAAATCAGACAAAAAATATTTGAGACAACTAGATATTGTCTAAATGTTGGTTGTGGCATTACCTTAATTTTTCTATGTTTTTTATTGGGATGCTCTGCCACATATATTTTCTTCTAAACAATGTCCGTGAAATCTACAAAATAATTACACAGAACTGTTGATATATCTAGTTGATTGCTTTATTTTAAATAATGTTTAGTTTGTTAAGTTCTTCTTTAACATCGGCAGCCAGGTAGTGCAAACATCTACGGAACAATTCGACATGTATTTATCCTCAGTCAATAATATTATAGCTGATTCTTTAATTTTTCTTTTCTTGCTATCTATCTGACTCTTTTGTTAAAATTTTCCCCGAATCCCAGTTTATTCTACGTCCGTTCTCCCAAGCGTGTTCGCAAATCTCCGATTTCTGAATCTCATTCTTCCTAATGTAATCCCTGTGCTCACCCAATCTAACACTAAATGGTCTGGATGACTCACCCACGTAATGTTTATTACACTCACACGGAATATTATTAATGCGGTTTTTTAAATTTTGCTCACGATTTAGCAGTTTTCTTTTTGTTAAAATAGCGTATTGTCCCTTTGAAATATCGTCCTAACATCAAATCTATGGCCAACACGGCGTAGCTTTTCAGATAATCCGTATACATAAGGAATACCGTGTACCGTACTGAGATAATCGCGGAAATTTCAGACATACTACGTACTAAAGTCCAAGGACCCCCCCCGATCACTACTTTTTAAGTGAACACAAAATTGTCTCTCGATATTTATGTGGCTGATAGTGCATCCAAAAATAAAGGTATCCTCAATGAATAATAAGGAAATTATACCCTTTAAAAAGGAACAATAAATGTCAGTTCTTCTGCAATATCTTTCGACCGCCTTAAAATATAAAATTCATATTTTAAATTAGATATAACCCGTCTGGATAATAGTTTACATAGTAACAGTCCCCCTCTTCTACTCAAGAGTTAGTTTTAGGGGATGGCTGACGGTATTATTTTCAGATCATTAGAAATAAAAAAAGATATTCTTATTGCATTTCGATAAACCATTTTCAAGTAATTTATGTTTACACATCAATATGAATTTACAACATTTTATTAATATTAACACGGGTTTACAAAAAAGTCTTGTCCTATGGTTCTCATCTTTTCTGAAGTATTTTGACGTGCTGAAACCAATTTTGGACAAAAAAAAATTCTATCGTGCCAGTTTCCCTGTATCACCCCATTTTATCCCGTAAAAAAAAGGCCAAAAAAAAGGTCTTGTTTGTCCTAAGGTTCTGATCCAACTTTTCTGAAGTATTTTGATGCACCGAAGCCAATTTTGAAAAAAAAAATTTTCTTTCATATCAGTTTTCTTTACCCTTTCATCTCCTAAAAAGGGGGTCGAAAAAAGTCTTGTCGTAAGGTTCTGATCTAACTTCTCTGAAGTGTTTTGAGACGCTGAAGGCAATTTTGGACAAACTTTTTTTCTATCATGTCAGTTTCCCTCTACCACTCCTTTTGTCCCCTAAAAAAGTAGCAAAAAAAGGCTTGTCCCAAAGGACTAACTTTTTCGAAGCATTTTGACGTGCTGAAATCAATTTTGCACAAAAACGAATTAGGGGATAAAAGGGGGTGGTGGTATAGGGAAACTGACTCGACAGAAAAAAAAATGTGTCCAAAATTGGTTTCAGCGTGTTAAAATACTTCAGAAAAGTTGGATGAGAACCTTAGGACAAGACCTTTTTTGTAGACCTGTGTAATAATTTGCATTATAAAATTTTTTGTCTACACCATCTGAACGCTATTATAATGAGAGGACCACCTACACAAGTTTACTTAGAGGAAGGTTCCTCTTTATTGTTTTAATATTTCATACAAAACAAATTGCCATTAATTTATTTTATTTATTTATAAACAGTAAATTACGTAAGATATGACATACAAACAACTAATGTTGATATAACAATTTTCTGAGTATTCTGATTTTTTCTGAATGAAAGAGCATGTTGCCAACCTTTGTTTATGCAAAATCTTTAATGATCGACTTCGTATCAGTCAATAATAGGGCGGGAAGCTTGAGGTATGAGTAGTGAGTTATCTCATAGCTAAATAAAAATGTTTGTGTTACATTTTTGAATTATTTAGGCGGTTTTAATGTTATTCGACTTCTGCATTATTACCATTTTAACTGGCATAGATACTGATATTATTTTCCAAAGAAAACTAATAAAATGGTACAAAGAAAATTAAGCAAAAAATTGTTTAATTGTTTTTTTGTTCAGTTTGGCGCCCCTCTGAGCCGGCGCCCCGGGTATTCGCTCGGGTTGCCCGTCCCTTAAGCCGCCCCTGAATATAGTTTCCATTATCATTGTTATTCTCATACTCGAGAAAAATTGATTATTTTTTTCTTCAGTTCTAAGTAAAAATTGATAATAATTTAAAAAATTTATTCTAATTTATGTCTATATAACTTGTATTTATTTATATTTTGAACAATTATTAACTAAACGTAACTAATAATTAAGGCAGTTCAATTACAATATTTACACCAATAATAAATTAATAAAAAAAAAATTAACTCAAGAAAAAAACCTAATTACTTTAATTAAAATCAATTTTATAAATTATTAAGCTATGTAACAATCATCTAGCTATCAACAGCAAAGGTTATTCACATTTAAAATCTCCCTCTGGATGATCTTCCAGCTCATGTTTAATCACATCACATTCATTAACGGTAAAGATATTTTTGACATCTACAACATTATCAGCGTAGCTATTGATTTGTACTGGAGATTCTAGCGCGATTTTATGCTCATTAACATGTTTACTATATGCGTATATTAAATCAAACTCCTCATCGCAAGAATCGCATTTAAAAATCTTTTCGCCAGGGTGGTGTAACTGTATATGCCTTCTCATTGCTCGCATCTTATATTTCTTGTGGCAAAATCTGCAGGAAAATGCACGAGAATGCAGTTTCATATGTACCCGTAGATTGTCCTTAGTAGCAAACGTCTTTGAGCACACTAAGCATCTGTTGTTAGTGGCTTCTTTCCTTGTTCTTTTCTCTAAGATGCAAGGTTTGAATGCAAGATGTACTTGACAGTTTTTCCGAGATTTAAATATTTTCTTGCACAGTTTACACTGAAAACGCTTGTGTTGTGCACCGTTGGATGGTTTTTCGCCACAAAATTTCTGCGGTTCATCGGTACCTTCATTTTTAATAGTTACTTTTCTGTTGTGTTTGTGAGATGCCATAATAAATTTACTCATAAACCTTTTTGAGCAAATATTGCACTTGAAGTTCTTAACTGAATTTGCTTCATGCACTTGCTTGAAATGTAAATTCAGATGGTTTCTCGCAACATACTGCTTTCCACAAATGTTGCAGGCTAGGGGTTTTTTCACAGTAGGGTGGCACTTTTGATAGTGATAGTAAAGCTTTGTCCTTCCTAATACGGATTTACGACAAACACGGCATTCCAGCATATGATGCGAATTTCTCATATGAATTTTCAAACCATAGTAGGTATAAAAATGTTGGCAAAGATTACACTCTGAGTTCTTTTCCATGTGTATATCCATGTGCTTATATAGTGTAGATTTAGATAGAAATTGTTGAGAGCAAGACTTACACTTATATTCATTGTTCTTTCTGGCTGCTTCCAATTCTTCTTCGGTGTAATTCAAATGCATACGTCTATGTTCTAAATACAAGTTGAATGTCGACCTTTTTTCCCCACATAACACACAAAGGTAATACTTGGTGGATATTTCTTTGCCTTTCTTCTGATCATGATCATCATGATCTTGTTTATGTTTTTTATAGGTACATCTGGTACGAAAAGTTTCGAAGCAAACTGGGCAAGTTCTCTTATAGCCTACATCGGGATGAGCAGTATTCCTGTGAGTCCTAAAATCAGCCATATTTAAAAACTTGGCCTCGCAATGTTTACAGTTAATCGTTTTTCCTTTATCGTGCATTTTTCTCTTGTGCCTCTTCAAGCTGGAAGATGTCGTGAAAGAACCATTACAAATCTAAAATATTAATTAGATATTAGCTACCTATTTTTAATAAGAGTTATCTAATAATGCTTATCCCACATGTATCGTACAAAACTTTATCTACAATCGTTAGAAATTCATCAAATCCATGTGAGGCGAGGTACGATGCCGGCTTCAGTAGCGAGACATCGATCAGCCAAGGTAATATTCTAGGAACTAGTGTCGAAAAGTGAAAAATTTATGAAACCACTAACCGAAGTGGTTTGATGATAGTATTCATCCAAACAAGTAAACTTGTCTCTTGTGAATATGGGCCTTAAGGGCCGGCAATTTATATTGCGGGCCTGTGAAAAACTGAACGTATATCATCGTAATCAAACCACTAGGTTCTTCGGTTTGACTGTAGTCGTATGTGAAAGGATTGCATTGATACAGTTGGCGAGAGTTATCTCATTGCGCATTGCGCACTCAGAAAAAAAATCGAATCGCATTGTAATCAAACCGGCCAAAGTTTGTGGCAAATGTTTTCAATTGCCCAAAAAATGAAAGAAATACAATTGACGGGAATTTTGAAAGAGGGGAGGAAGAATTAAAAAAGCAGAGTGGAAAAAAGTAAAATAAGTAGCAACACAAAAAAAGTAATTACAGATAAACACATGGATTATAGTTCTGCTCTAAAAACACAGACAGTTCATAATTTAAGACAAGATAGTAGGTATTTTCATAATAAATAAAAAAGTGTGTAAGTTGTGATTTGCATAATACCTAAATAATATTCTCTAAACAAGATAGTAAAGTTTCAAATCAAAATAGTAGCAACCACTCCAATCACAATTTAAGTTATATAAATCAAACAAATATAGATGGGGTTGAAAAGAGAAATGTAGATTGCAATGAAAAAACACAAGTATTACATGGGGAAATTATTTCTATTAAAGAAGTAAAAGATGAAAACCAATTTCAAGAAGTAGTGGGGAGAAGAAATAAAAATAGAATTAAGAAAAATATAGGTATGGCTGATAGAGCAGAAGAAAGTGATGAAAGCGGATTTGCTGGAGTTAATAGAAAATTGTGGTTCTATATAAATAGAGTAAAAAGACATACAACTTGTAATGATATTGTAACGTATTTAAAAACCAGAACTAAATCTAAATTTAAGGAGGTGTTCTCAGTGAAGGAACTCAACACAAGAGTATCAAAATAAAGTGTTTATGCACCGCATGATGCAATGACAGCTTCTGGCCAAAAGGTGTGGGTTATCAGCAAATACCGGAACTATTTAAAAAAAAAATCAAGCTGGTGATTTCTTATAAGGATATTAATAGGTATAATTGTAAAAACAAGGAAATAACTTAAATATTAATATAAACATAATTTAATGATAGGGTAAGATTGTAAAATCATTGAAAACTGTATCTTGTCCTTTTGTGTTGCACAATAAAGAGTGTTTTATTTTTTGATTTTATTTATTGGGGCAATGATGAGCATAAAATCCAGGTTTACACCGTAAATATCGTCAAACAAGGAATTCAAGCTAAAAACTATCGCCTAAATTTTTACATACTCCAAAGACCCTATAAGACATTATATATCATCGGCGAGAATTTTTATTATTTTTATTAAAATCAACCGAATCGTAGTAACTATATTGCCATCTATTGCAATTTCGAGCATTTTTTTGGAGCAGAAATCTCATTTTATTCTTGATTATTCAACGGTAATTACCTCCAATTAAAGAACTTATATCTAGATACATAACAGACTATCTTTTCACTATATACCTTGTTTGCTCCTAACATAGTCACATTATATGTCCTTTAAAATGGATAGATGAACATCACATCCCATAGGCAACAGTGGCGTTGTGTGTGTAGAAAATGTGTAGAATGGTAAATATTTTCATTAAAATGAATTATTGCAATTCCTGCATTACCGGCTCTTTACACAACGTGATGAGGGCATACGATATTACAGTAAGATAAAACAGTAAGATAAATATGTATTGAAAGGATATTAAAATTTAATTGCTATTTACTTTATAACTGTAAACTGAACTTCATCATGTTACGACTATGGAACGATCGATTTTCTTCTTTTCTAAACTGCTTTCTGCAAACGGCACAGCACTTCACTATTTATTTGCACAAAATATATTGTCACTAAACTGTGTAAATATGAATAGAGAATATTATTTAGGTATTAAGCAAATCACAACTTAAAATAAAATTACTTTTTCACCAGTTTTTGGTCGGAGAACACGAAAAACATTTATTGACATTAATGGCCGAACTGTCAAACTGATATTATGATAATCGAACTGAAGCCGATCGTGCACGAGCGGCCGCGAATACGCCGATGGGCCAATCAGCAACTTATGGGAAGAAGTGCCTTAGAATGGGAGTCTTTCGGGATCATAAAATTCATGCCATTATGTATCTAGATATAAGTTCTTTAATCGGAGGTACTTACCCTCAAAAAAAGGCCGAAATCGAAGACAGGGTGAAAACGAGAATCTTCACTGCAAACTGATTGATTTTAATCAAAATAACATTCGTCCTGTAGATTAGTTTGTGATTACATGTTTTTGAAGACATGATGATGCAACAGTTATTCATCCCTTTCTTCTACACAGGGAGTGGGGGTGAGGGTAAAGGTAAAACTATTGATTCTAAGTAAATTTTGTATAGAACCTTTTTTATGCAGATTTATCTCACGAACAAATTTTATAACAACCAAAATTAACGTAAAACCGATAATTTACGAGATATTTAAGAAAAAATGATTTTCGTGACCTTTGACCATCTGTAACTCTTGTAGCCATCCGGTTGCCTCTATGGACTTTTGAGAAATTATTTGTGACGCCAAAATAAAGAGAATCCCGCTGGAAAATCTTCGGCTAGATTATTTTAGAGGTTTGGCCTTTTTTGGGACTGTGACTGGGTTAATTATTCAGAATGTTAAAACAAAAAATGAACTGACGGAAATACCTGCAAAAAGATGCAAAGAAGAAGTGTAGAAATGCTATTATTTAAAGAGACAAACTGAGTTTTTTTACATATGAATCAAAAAGACAAAGTGGTTAACCTCTGTTACCACAGAGACTCATCTTCTCTATCAAAACACTGTGAGAGACACAATCGAAGGCCTTGGTCCAGTCGCACAGAGGACAGTGTACATTTTTTGCTCAAAGCCATCAACTATGTCACCCACAACTGTTAGGACTGCACCAATTGTGTAAGGGTTTTCTCTAAAGCCAAAATATTTATAATAAGTAAGTTTAACCTACTGCCTTGAAACGTATCTGAAGGTTGTTGTTTTACTATCCATTACCACACTTGTGCGGTAATAGCGATCATTACCTAACTAAAATAGGTGGCTCATATCTAATGATTGTAGATAAAATAAACTAGCAGAGTACTGTACCTCACAGACAAATCGTTTTTCCTTGGTATGTGTGACATAATGGTCCTTTAAAGTGCCTGACTGCTTAAAACCTTCTCCACAAATTTCACATTTATGTGGTCTCTCATTTGTGTGCACCCTCTCGTGCAAAATAAATTTCTTCTTGGTATCGAAACTTTTCTCGCAGTAGTGACAGCTGAACGCCAATTTCTTGTCCTCTTTCATTTGATCCTTTATGTGCTGGTTTAAGTGGTGTCCAAGTTTCTTTTTGCATGTAAATGCTTCATAACAGATTGGACAAAATCTTCGAGGATCATGAAGAGCTTCATGTATTGTTAAATAAGCTATTTTTTTATATTTATTAGGACAATGAGCGCACTGAAAAATTTCTTTGACATTTTCAGTCTCACTCTCAATCTTTACGTTCGAAAATGTATTTACATTTACATATTCAGGAATGTCTTCTTCTAGCTTGACGATGTTTTCTTCAAGTAGAGCTTCTACACTGTCTATTATTTCGGTTTTAATCTTTATATCATTAATTTCGTGTTCCATTTTACTAAATAACTCTTTCCTACTTTGGGCAAATTATTTACTGTCAAGACTGTTATTAACAGATCCTGTCGTTTCGTTTCACATGACATCGGAAAAGGCCATCCCTGTTCCAGAATCACACAACCATGATCAAATAATCAAATGTACAAACTTTCATGAAAATCAGTCATCAGACACACGATCAAAAAGTGAAAACAGTAGAGAAATAAGGAAATAAACAAATAATTCTTTTGTGAGAAAAACAAATTTTCGTTCTTTGATTTGACACTACATTCGACATTTGACAGCCATAGCACAGTATAGACACAGAAAAGAGAACTACCAGAAACGACACTTGGGCTTCCCGCCAAAATTCCATTGCCTCCATTTTGTTGTTGGTACATCCGTCAGTTCATTTATTGTTTTAGGTTATATTAATAACAGCAGATTTCTAAATTCACCGGTAGAGCGCATCGGTAAACAATAATGTTATATGATTGGCTATTTTGAAAAACATAGTCAATCAGCTTCGTATTTTATCCACCGGTGAATTTAGAAAAGTGCGGTAAATGACAGTCTTTGACATATCACCGAAATAAGTTTTTAAAAGATTTTAGTGTTATTGTGCTGTGAATAGTAAAAGATCATAGGGGAAAGACAGTAATTTTTATTATAGCGACATGAGTAAACGAGGTGGAACCGTTTGCGCTGTTAAGGAATGTCCAAGTAGTACGGCAGGAAAAGACATTAGTTTATTTAGGTTTCCTAAGGATCCCCAAAGGTATTTTATTATATTCAGGTAAATGATAAGCATTTCCAAGTAATTGCAAATCTTTCTTCTTTTAAGGTCCGTATTGTGGTTGGAAGCATGCGATCGTGGGGATTTGGCAAGTAAAAGTTCAGCTGAACTTTATAACAATTTTAAGTTGTGCGCACGTCATTTTGAGGCGAAAATGTATACAAATATGTATCAAAATAGATTGCTACCCACAGCACTACCTACTATTTTCCCTCAACTTGCTAGTTTAAAAAGAACAATTTTTGATATTTCCCCAGAACAACCTCCCTGTAAGAAAATACAGATTTGCTCAGGTGAGACATTGTATTGATTTCAATACATTTTGTGACTATTTTAAGAACACATATACGAGTGAGTATGAATAAAAGCTCCTCTTTTTAACCGACACTTCATGCAAGTTTTAAAAGAGGGGCGAGAGGTCTCAATCATAGATTAAAGATTAAAGAATATTATTGTTCTCAATTCGACACGTACATCCCACTGGGACATTGAAACTGAAACTTGCAAGAGTTTCCTACGATGTTGCATCTTATTTATTTTGGTACTTTTAAATTGTTCTTTTGCTGAAAGGTTTCAGCAAACTTGAAAGAAATAAAAATTAATACAGCTGAAACTTTGTGGCAAAGTTAATTTTACAAATATATTTGAAAGTTGTAGCGGCAACTTACGATAATTTGCTATGAATTGCCAAAAGTTATATTGCAAGTGAGATAATAATAACCCACTGGACATAGAAACTTGCAAAAGTTTCCTACAATGTTGCATCTTATTTATTTTTGTACTTTTAAATTGTTCCTCTGCTGGTTTTAGCAAACTTCAAAGAAATAAAAATACAGCTGAAATTTTGTGGCAAAGTTAAATTTATAAATATATTTGAAAATTGTGGCTGCAACTTACGATAATATGCTATGAATTGCCAAAAGTTATATTGCAAGTGTAAAATCCAAAGACCGTGTTTTGCTTTGCGCACGCGCTCCTTTTTCGACTTTCGACTTTCTTTCATGGCGTAGCAAAAGAAGATATTTAATAATTTTTAGAGTTGAAGAAAAAAAGTGCAAAGTGAAGTGTAAAATATCTATATAGCTACCGCCATATTATCCACTATATGCATGATGTCTGTGGATTTTTAAATATGAAAAAAGAGAAAGTGAACCAAACGGTAAGTTTGAGGTTAGGTTCCTATATATTAGGATCGAGGACTCGAAAACTTCAAGTCTGTTTATTACCTGCAATTACTACTAAATATTGTCATTTCTCTAGTTATTCGTAGTATACCCGGATACCAAGTGCATGTCTTATTTTGCTTTTAAAAGTCACTTTAAGCCTTCTGGGATAAAGGTGTTCTATTACCTGTAGTTTTTTATGTGTGTCCTATTTTGAAAATTTGAATTATTGTATAGTATATTATTTCACTCATTCCAAATAATTAAAATAGAATTTCAAACACAAACAACTTCTTAAAATACTTAGTGCAATAGTGCGCTTAGAACATAGTGTAACAACGGTAACATTTTTTAGCCACAGCACGGGCATCTGCTTCAAAGTCTGATGATCGTTTCGAGGGATTTTCTATGAATTAGTTCCAATATGACAAAACCAGGCATATGAGAGGCAAACATTGATTTTTGGTTGAAAAATAGAAGAACCAATTTACTAAATGATATTTTTTATTATTAAATAAATATTTCTAATAACTTAATAAAATTGCCTTGTATTTTATAATTCTTTGATAAATAAATATTTTTTAATACATAAGAGTTCGTATTTTATTTTATAAATATATTAAACTTAATATCAATAGGTAAAAATTTAAATAGGAGTTTGCTATAAAACTAGTTTTTAAAAAAATTATCGATAAGGTCTCTAGTATATTTCTATCGCCATTTTTCCATATATACGAATAAGAAACAATATCTATGTAATACTTTGAAATAGAAAAGGGGACAGCCAATTGAGAACTATTAATGTCCTATATTCTTTATGTTAACACGTCGGGGGCAGTAAAGATTTTATTCTATCTGCTTCCCTTTTTTTATATCTCATTATGAAGTGACATACAGTATATTATAATATAACTATTTCGATCTGTACATATGGTAAAACGGTGATGGCACTACTGAAGATTTTTTCGCGTATTTTTTTTCAAAGATCATCTTATAGTAAAATTATAGAGAATTTATGAGGAAAAGTTTATACAGTGTCCGCCAAAAAGTCTGCACATATGAGAAACTCTGTTGTTCACGTTCTGAAAAATTTCACTCTTGGTAAAAGTTAGTGAATGTTCTCAAACGAAAAAGTGACTGCGAAAATTTGTGTTAGTACTGGCGCTTAGGTCGGAAAATTAATTTTTTTGAAATTGGCCCAAGATTAAACTACCTTTATTTTTGAAAATATCGAAAAATGTTATTTCAAGAAGTTGCTTATAGTACGAAATTATAGCTAAATACCAAATTTGGCTGTTCTATTTTAAAAATAAAAATTTTGTACAGTTTTACGCAATTCCTGAACTATATATTTTTTTAAATATTTTTCTGTTATCAAATAATTCTCTCTCTTTAATAGTTTCAGACTAAGTAATGGATTAAAATTGTCTTTAAAGAAATATTAAGAGTACTTTTTTACAAAATAGATATCTTGGGAAAAACGCTGTATTTCTTGGTGCATAGTTGGTCTCTCTTTTCCAATTTTAACTTTTTCAGGAATTAATCATAAAAGAGGACAATTTTTATGTTTAAACTAGAAGAATCCAATTTACATTATAAGCAACTTCTTAAAATACATTTTTCGATATCTTTAAAAATAAGGCAATTTCAAAAAATTTAATTTTCTGACTTAAGCGCCAGGACTAACACAAATTTTTGCAGCCACTTTTTCGGTTGAGAACATGAACTAACTTTGATTAAAAATAAAAATTTTCAGAAAGTCAATAACAGCAGAGTTTCCCATACGGTGCTGACTTTTTGGCAGACACTGTATAAGTTACATTTGCAACTCGAAGATAAGCTTCATTAGAATATTTCAGTAAGTAAATTATTGAACATTACATGAAAATTAATGATTTGTTCCTGCAAAATTGCTCAGCTTTGTTACAAAGCTTATGAACCTTGCCAGTACTTTCGATATGTGACATTGCAATGCAATATTGTCGTCTGGACATTAAGGCCATTGCATCAATGTTACAGCAAACTAAATATTAATTGCTAGAATGCCACAGTTTCCAAGATAAGATTACTAGAACATTGCTGAAATATTGCTTTGCCCAGTGGGATGTTTTTTTTTTTATATTTACTTATTGACCGATTTGCACCAAATTAGTAAAGGAGGCAAGATTCCATAAAACTGGGATGTAGTGTATCTACGAGAAGCCATAGTCTCAAAGCTGATTTGGCATCTGCTACTGCCATTACCAACCTCATTACCGCGCCCATCGCATTATGAAAGGGGGTAAAAAATATAAAATCTAACACCACTACGGCCACCCCCGTCCTCGCATCATCATCAAATTAACCTTATTTGATGGGATGCAGTGATTCCTTAGACAGCTGTTTCTTTTCTTCTTTAGAATCGAGGGAAGATTTTGAGCAAATCGGTTAACAAATAAAAAGAAATGGGGGCTGATCTAAATTCCAAACTGACCTGATATACGTGTTACAGAAGTGCTCCCAGTCTACTTCAGTAACATATGAACCTTCACAACCATTTCACCTGGGTAATCACATTTCTTGATTCAGATGTTACTTTTTGGTGCGGTCCCTACAGGATATAAATAGATAGGTTGTTATGTTTCAGATGATGAAGTAGTTTCTGATGGTCCTTTGTCCTTTCGAGACTTGCATTCTACTTCGTCTAGTTCTAAATTTCTAGATAACTACCATATTATATTATGCTTTTGTTTGCATTATAATAATATAAATTAATATTATTCACCAGAAATTAGAGGACCAACAAATTGGGAAGTGCCATGTGATGCAGGCAGTAGTAAATCATCCCCCCTTCGATCCCTTGCTTCAACACAAACCCACCAGTGGCTTAGTTCAGGAACTCCCAGAAAGACAAAATTACGGCAGAAATTGAAGGAGAGCAGGAGAGAATTAGAGAAGATGAAAAGAACGTTGAATCCAAAGGAAAACAAATCATCATTGGCAGAATTACATAAAATATGTGATGAATATTTACCAAAACCACTGGCTAAATTTGTCAAAATTCAGGCTCGTTTCAGTAGAACAAAGCCAAAGGGAAGAAGATACACTATGGAATATAAGCGATTTGCCCTAACTTTGTATTTTTTGGGTCCACGAGCCTACAAATTCTTGAAGAAATTATTTTATTTACCATCAAAGCGTTCGCTTGAACGCATGACTGAAAAACTTGTGTTTCAGCCTGGCATTAACAACGAAGCTCTATTTAAATGTCTTGAAATGAAAATCGATAGCATGAGAATTGAAGAGAAACATTGCATTATATGCATCGACGAAATGTCCATAAAATCAAATTTCTTTTATCACATAGGAAGAGACGAAATTGTTGGCTTCCAAGATGTGGGGGGTGAAAATAAATATTTCAAACCAGCTTGTAATGCTACAGTTATAATGGCAAGGGGGCTATACGCTAACTGGAAACAGCCACTGGCATATTTCTTTGTGGAAAGTACATTTCCAGCAAAAGAACTGAAAGATACATTGTGTGCATATGTCAAGAAATTGTCAGAGGTTGGACTGAAAATCGATGCAGTAGTCACTGATATGGGGTCAAATTTTACGGAACTAGGCAAACTTTTAGGCGTAACACCTGATAGTCCCCAATTTAAAATGGGTGATCAAGAAATTATTTATTTATTCGACACACCACACTTGCTGAAGGCAACTAGGAATAATTTATTAAAAAATCATCTACAGTTCAAGAAATCAGAAACCACATTTTCTTCCAAAACAGAATGGTCATTTATTTTAAATTTTTATGAAAAAGATAAGTTACTACCAAATAGAAGTGCACCAAAACTTACTCATTCACACTTATATCCCACTAATTTCGAAAAGATGAAGGTCAAATTTGCCACTCAAGTTTTAAGTCATTCTGTAGCAAGTGCTATGAATACATATATTAGCTTAGGAGCACTTCCATCTGCAGCGATGGCTACTGTTGATGTTATATCAAAATTTAACAATCTTTTTGATATCCTAAATTCTTCATATGGCGGAGAAAGTCACACTGTTTACCAAAAGGTGTTTAGCGCTGAAAAATACCAAATTGACTTTTTGAAAGAAATGTATGACTTTATAAATTCATTAAGAGTTTACAACAAAAATGGCGAAGATATAACTAATAAGGTAAGATTTAAAAATTCGTGGCTGATAACAATTAATGGCATTCAAAAATTATGGCACAAATTGAAGGACGCGGGCTTTAAATATCTTATAACCAGACGAGTGAACCAAGACTGCCTGGAGAATTTTTTTGGTAGCGTTCGGCAGCAAGGGGGGAACTGTGTAAATCCCACTCCTATTCAGTTCGAAAGAACCTTTAAAAAATTATTTTGTCAAGATTATTTAAGTAGTGAAAACGCAAATTGTGCAGATGATTTTGACAATTTATTGACCCAGTTAAAAGACCTGAAATATAAGGTCGTAGAAGATAGAGATGTGCAACAGCAACAAACTATTTCGATAATTATTCCTGACTGTGATTACAGAACGGAGGATTTGCCAGCACAAAATGCATTTGTGTATGTCTGCGGTTATCTTATTAAAAAAACCTTGACAGTTCATGAATGTTCAGTTTGTAAAGAATTGGGCAATTTTACTAAAGAGCTTAGCAGTCATACATTACTATCGTACTTTAAAGCTTATGACAATGAGAGTAGCCTGTACGGTGCTCTCCATGTACCTCATGAAAATTTCCTTCAGTATATACATAAGTTGGAAAAAATCTTTTTTTCTAACTTTAATGAGTACTGTTTGAAGAAGCGAGTTGCCTACAACTATTTTCAACTCATGAAAGATATTTACTTTTTTCATCCCTGCCCTCATTTTCCAAAGGAATATTTACTAAAATTATTTATTAGGCTCAGAATTTTTTATGCCCTGAAATTTGCTAATAGAGAATTGAAAACCAAAACTGCCAATAAAAAGAATAGGAAGATTTTTATATTGTCACATTTGTAGTGAACAAAATTTATTTTTTCAAACATCAACAGAGCACTGTAAAATATCAATCTGCTTTCATTTTCACATTTTTTTTTGTTTCATTTAAATGTTAAAAAAGCACTTATTTCTTATTGGCATATTTTTACTCTTGTATAACATATAGGATGACTGGTAAGTCAACATATTTTTTTGATAGCATGTTAGTAGAACTCATTTGCAATTGATTTAACCATAACATACATTATGGAAAACCTAATAGTTTTTGAGATATTTTAATTTTAAAATTAGAATAAAAAGAAGAAATCTTTCTACATTATCTTAATTTCCGGCGTTAATTGACACTGCAGCACAAGATACGTATCAAAAATACGTTAAATACTTTGTTAAGTTGAAAATTTAAATTACTTTCTCGAGCAGTTTAAAAAATTTTGTTGATCAGTACATTTTATCTGAATTTTCTGAGGAAAACAAATAATTATATTCTTAGGTCTGTAACATACTATCAAGGAACAAAATTTGAGCAAATCGTTAAAGACATCTTGAAGAAAATTAAAAATTTCAAACTTTTTGCAACAGTAATAAACTACCCTTAAGTATGTGATTTTCTGCATGGAAAAGCATTAATGACATATTGTTAGGTTCATAATAGTACTACTATCGTACAAAATTTGATCAAAATCGTTACAGCATTTAAAAAAAAGATATTTTATATTTTTTTCAACAGTAATCTATCTTTATCTGAATTTTCCCTAGAAAGTCACTAAACGCCTAATGTTAGGTTTGGTACGTACTATTAACATATAGAATTTGAGCTAAATTGTTAGGACCATTTTTGAGAAAATTGGTATTTTCGATTTTTCCCCCCAGTAAAAACTACTCTTAATTTTAAGGTTAGACGAAAAATGAAAAAAAAAATCGGGAGATATTTGTAAGTGGACTCTTGATATCGAATTTAACTTACTAAATTCATTAGTTTGTTTCGACGCTAGGTTAAGCGGCACACACACACACACACACAGACATTTATTCTAAACTAATTTTTTTGTATCTGGGACTGATGTAGAATCATAATTTATTGACATCGAATTTTCGTACGATTGTAATACTTTCTTCACTCCTATCACAGTGGTCTTTAAGCTACAGAAAGTTTGACCAAAATGGATAAAAAACGGGTTTCACAGAATGTTTTCAGCATATCTGTAGGGTAAAAAAAATGGAAACTGGAACCGCTGATCCCCTTCGTGAGATATTCAATTTTCAATTCGTTTATATTAACCATTTTTTGCTTTACCCAGGACCAACGATGGGGACGTTGCGGCTATATGGTCCCATTTTTATCTTTTTTATTTTTTTGCAATATTTTTGTTGTATTTTACAATTTTGTAGTTTTTTGAATGTATTTTATTACATTGTAATTAGCTTTAAGTAATCTTGGTGGAAAAGATTCATCTTGAATTCTATTTATCTTATAGCGCTCCCAGAATTTCAAAAATTTTCGATGCGCAGACTCGCCAACCTGCTCAGACCAAAATCCTAAGACCTTATAAGTATCAATAAATAGTAGACTCTCTTTCATGTGTGAAAACAGTACATGAAGTTTGAGGAGTTCAGACAGTTTTTCAATACTACTTAAAGCTTTCTGTAGCTCTTTAATATATCAGTCTAATATGACTCACCAATTCTACTTGACAACACTTAACCAATGAATAAAGTTTATTCAGTGCCTTATAAAGCAATGAATCAAATGGTTAAGTGTTAACAACAGTTAACCAATGAATCAAGTAGTTAAGTGCTGTTTTACATCAGGTAGAATTGGTGTGTCATTAGACCGATATATACATAGAAGAGTTACAGAAAGCGTTAAGAAGAATTGAAAAACTGTCTGAACTCAAACTTCACGTACTGCTTTCACACTTGAAAAAGAGTCTGCAATTCATTAATAATGGTAAAGATTTTGGTCTGAGCAGGCTGGCGAGTCTACGCACCGAAAATTTTTGAAATTCTGGGAGCACTATAAGATAAATAGAATTCAAAATGAATCCCATTCACCAAATTACTTAAATCTGTAGTAGAATGCTCCTCTCCATGCATGATTTTCTAAAATTTTACATTCCAAGCTCATAGCATTTTCTCAAATATAGAATAGAAATGATAAATAAAACAATCACGAAATAATAAAATACATTAAAAAAAACTACAAGATTGTAAAATACAACAAAAATACTGCAAAAAATAAAAAAAATCAAAATGGGACCAAATATCCACAACTTCCTCACCGCTGGTCCTGGGTAAAACACACCATATAAATTAAGCAATGAAGATTGAGGTGCTATGAACTAGTTGAAGTACCATGTAATAAGACGTACACAAATTTATTCCAGTGGTTATGTATAATATATCTATAGATTGGACTATACAATCCATTGTAATTTCTGTAGGAATTTTATTTTTCATATATTGTTATGTAATGTCTTTTTTAATTTTTTTTTTTAATATGGTATAGTTAATTGGGGAAATAGCTCACAAGCAGAGTTTTCATTCTACAAAAATATGCAGTATGCATAACTGCGGGACTAAAATGTTTGGAAACTTGCAGAAATGCTTTTAAAAATCTTAATAATAATAATAAAAGTACTTTATTGAGTAAAAAAAAAAACTCAAATGGCCATTGACCGAGGTCCTTCAGCCGTATTACATTAATATATTAGGTAAGTCTTAAAATTTGTAAAATGGTGATAGCAAATGTAGCAAATTTGAATACATATCATGGAAAAAAAAAAAGAAACATACACATGTCATTGTAATCATTGGTAATTGTTCATTATGTGGTTCTTAGTCGCTGATGAGTTCCCACAAGGTGTTTTCTGGAAATTTCCTGTGACCGGCTGTTTGGTGATTTCTTGTTTTAACGAAAGGTCGTAATATTTCCATGTTGTGATCACCCTTGGCAAATTTAGTGGATAGTTTGGGTAGCCTCTGCAGGATTGGTTCTGTGTTGGTGATTTGGTATAGAAGAGCATTTGGTGGATTGTGCATAGGATTTCTTGGGTGTCGGCATTTGGTGATGGCTCTAAGCACTGATCTTTCTGCGACTTGGATATTTTTTAATGCCGGTTTTCTGACATTTAGGTAAAGGGGATGGCTGTAGTCTAATATTGGTCTGCATATTGATTTGTAAATGTGGGCTGCTGTCTTTTTGCTAATTCTCTTGTTTTTGTAGGTCATGCAGCGAAAGTGTTTACTTCTGGAGATGGACTTTTTCTTTATGGATTTTGTGTGGTTGTTGAAGTTCAGTTTGTGATCTAGGCTTACGCCTAGATATTTGACTATTGTTTGGGCTGTAAGGGTGTTGTTGTTGATCGTGACTGTTGGTGAGTTGTTGTTTGGGATATGATTAAATATAACATATTGCGATTAATCTCCACTTGTTAAACCATGCCATTGTTCTGTTCATTAGGCTTTGTAATTCGACAACTGTTTTTTCTAGGGTACGATTATGGCTAATTAGAGCAGTATCATCAGCGTACTGTAGAATATATGTGTTGGGATTAAAGTATTCAAAGTCCTCTTCGAAGTTGTAGATGTCATAGCAGTAGATGTTGTATAACAGTGGTGAGAGTGGGGAGCCTTGTGGTAATCCTTGTGTTTTAAATAATTTAGAATAACTTGTGTTTATTTTAATTTGTAGAGTTCTTTGGTTTAGATAACTGTTTATTAAGTATATAAGATACTTTGGACAGTTCAACACTGCCAGTTTGTACAGTAAACCCCCACTGTCGAATGCTTTTTTAATATCCTACAAGATTACCGCACTGTGTTGTCCTTCAAGTTTGGACGTTTGAATGTTTGATGTGACGATTGTCAGTGGTTGTGTGGTGGAGCATTTTTCACGAAATCCGAACTGATAGTTAGGAATGTTGTGACCAATGGCTTCAAATATTAGGTTTTTAATTAGCTGTTCAAAATTTGTTGCCAACACTGATAGCAGAACTATGGGACGATAGTTATCTATTCTATGTTGATTGGTATTTGGTTTGGGGATAGTGATAATAATTCCATGTTTCCACTGCATGGGGAAGTATTATTTGTTAAGACAGTATTCATATATTCTAATGATGTAGAGGTGTACATTGTATCCTAGTTTTCGAATTATATCTTTCGATATGTTACCTTTCCTGGGGCTGTGCTTCTTCCTTTATTCAATATCTCAAAATATGTCTCCTCGTTTATTGTATTGTTTTGTTCTTGTAGTTCCTCTGAAAAAAACCTGTCATAGCAATTTCCTATATCTTCATAAACTGTTTCATCATATTGATTGTCATTTTTTATCGTGTACGTCTTTTCGAGATGTTCAGCAAACAGTTCTGCTTTTTCGAGGTCACTGTTATAGAATTTGCCAGGGTTACTACGGTTGAGGACTGTTTATATCTGGATAATTTTCTGATCTGCTGCCAATAATTTCTTCCTTGTTGTTGATTTATCTCATTACAAGCGTTTGTCCATCTGTGTTCTTTGTACTCTTTTATTAATCTCTGAATATTTTTGTTGTAATCATTGAGGAATCTTTTGTAGTCTTCATTTTTGTTTTGTAGGTAGTCTCTATACATTTTCCTCTTGTTTTTGATTAATCTGATAATAAAAGGCGGTAGTTCGTACAAGTAGAATTTATTCCTTCTTTTTGGAGAGTTATTTATTATGGTCTCGGTTAGTTTTTCATTGAAGTTATTTATTGTCTGTTCATCAATTAGGAGGTGCTGGCATTCTTCTACATATTGCTCCATTGTGATATTAACTTTTTCAATGTCACATTTGCGGAAATTAATTCTTTCTTCTTCTGCATCGCTTATTGTTTTGTCGAGTTCTATGTTTATCTCTATTGCCAGATGATCAGATCCTATGTCAGGGTGGGTTTCGATTTTATTTATATTGTTTTTAATATCATCGGTGTAGAGTAATAAATCTGGTGTTGTATCCGGGTTATTCATCATAATAAATGTTGGGGGTGTGTCTGCTTTTTTGAATAAAGGGTTATTTAAGGAATGACTGAAGTTGGCGGTTTTTTGTTCTGTTGATGTTAAAGTCCCCTACTATAATGCAATATTTGTATAAAGCTGCTTTAGTAAATATTGTTTCTTCGATATTCGAAGTTGGGTGAATGTACACCAAGAATATGTGGATTTTATCGTCTTGAAATGGTACTGAAAAAGGCTTCATTAAGGGGGTTGTTTATCCACAGAGGGTTTTCTTTTCTCATTTTTAAAATAGAATCTACCTGAACTAAATTTTCACCCCTTGTATTGTTATATTTACATTTCCATTGAATTTCAAGACATCCTGGTTTTTGTAATGTATATTGCTGTTTTCCTTTGTTTTGGTTTCCACGAAGAGTGAGCAGTTGATTTTGTTTCTCTCTATTATGTTATTGATTATATGTTTTTTTGGAATATAACTATTTACATTAGCTTACAGTATCTGAAGCATCGACGTGAACTTGAATACTATTCTTTCCAGGCAGTGGTTCAGTTGGTGAAACGGTTAAGGGCTCGTCCAGGTCGAACATTAGAATGTACAGCCTATTTCCCGAAAACGAGGCCACAGTATCGATGTTATACTGTGTTATAAATCGTTTCCTTAGTTTCTTTAATAGTTCTTCCCTATCTCTGTTCTTTTCTTTCTTTATTTTTGATATATATGTGTTGATTATCATGTCATGTATCGTAATTGGTGAATGTATTTTAGAGTTTTTGGTAATTTTCGTGTCAATTTGTTGGCTTTTATAAATCTTAAAATCCTAACTTTAGTGAGTATTTATATATTGGAGATCTGTACATACGTTTATAAAAACAAATCTATATTCTTAAACAATCGAACAAGCCAGGTGCAAAACACAACAGGTTAGGTTAGGTTGATATGTGAGTGGGCTAGTAACAGACCCTCCACTGCGACCATCTGGTCTATTGTGGCTCACACCTAATTATATTTCACCCAATAGGTTCAGCTTTTTGATAAAGTCGACTACCTTATTGGGTTAGAGGTTGTCCAGATCCTCTGGCAGCAGTTGCCCTTTGCGAAAAAGTGAGAATCTGGTTCTTTCTGCAGCAGGACAGGTACATAAAATGTGCGCTGCCGTTTCATCCTCCTCCAGACACAGTCGGCATTCAGCGTTGTCCGCTATTCCGAGTCTGTGTAGGTGGTGGTTAAGTCTGCAGTGCCCAGTGTATAGGCCAACTAGAGTTCTTAGGTGTAACCTATTTAACTCTAATAGTTTTTTAGTTCTTGATTTCAAATGAACTCCTTTGAATGAACTAATCCTGGTAGTTCTTGCCAGTACTGGAGGATTTTCCCCTCAGTCCAGGCCAAGATGGTTGTTTTCGCAGTGCTTCCCGATATGCCAAGCACTGGCTCCGGTCCGATAAATTTTGATACCGCACCTTCCCTGGCTAAGGAGTCGGCTACTTCGTTGCCCTCCAAGCCGGAATGGCCCGGTATCCAGACCAGAGTCAATTTGTTGTATCTACCCAATCGGGCTAGAGCCTTTTGGCAGTTCCAGACCAATTTAGAATTGCAGCGATGTGAGCCAAGAGCTTTGAGAGCTGCTTGGCTGCCTGAAGAGATTTTTATTTATTTATCAGACTCAAAGTGATTCTTACCGTTGGGTTGCGACTGTATGCTCCAGCTCCAACTCCCTCAGGGGTTTTGGAGCCGTCTGTAAATCAACAGATGTCTGCTCTTTGTAGGTCAGTTTTGTTCCGATCTCATTCGTCTCTTCCAGGAAAAAGGACGGTAAAAGGCAGTTCATAGTTGGTCGCGGTAGGCATCACATCTGAAAACATTCACAGGATGCCATGACACTCCATGTCATCTGACAGCCTGTTGCGTTCCATGATGCTAGCCTGCGGCATATTATTTACCGCTTGTTGAAGTCTGTATGTTGCCCACCTGGCCTCTCTCTCCAAGTAGATGTGGAGAGGGGGTAGATCCAGGAGGATTTCCAGAGCTGCTGACGGTGTGGTACTTATCGCACCAGTTACTGCCAGACATGCTTGTCTCTGTAGACCAGAGAGTTTGGCTTTGGTCGTTTGTTGTAGCCCTTTCGACCACCAAATTATGGAGGCATACGCTACCATTGGTCTTATGACCGTAATGTATAGCCAGTATATTTGTTGGGGACCTATACCCCAGGTTTTTCCACAAATTCTGCGACATGTCCACAAGGAGAGTCGCGCCTTGTGGATTACCTTTTCCAGATGCGAGTTCCAGTTGAGTGATTTATCTAGCGTAACCCCTAGATATTTCACTTCCCCCGCAAATGGAATAGTTTCACCTGCTAAGGAGGGCGGCACTAAATTGTTCAGCCTCCTTTTTCTGGTGAAGGGTACTATTACAGTTTTGTGGAGGTTCACAGTCATCTGCTCCCTCTCACACCAAATATGGACTGTATTTAGCACCTCTTGAAGGGTATTAGAGAGTACCTCTTCAGATTTTCCTCTAACCATAATGCGTATGCTTGAATCTCGGCTTCCCACAGAGAGAATGGCCAGCAGATCATCCAAAAGCAGTGACCATAAAAGGGGGGAAAGAACCCCGCCTTGTGGACACCTTGCGTCCCTGAATCTGACCGTTTCTTCCTGTAGAGAAGTCGTTATGATTCTGTTTTCAAGCATAGCTTGAATCCAGCCAGTTATAGTTAGCTCAACCCCTCTAACAGCCGGAGCTGTATATAGGGAGTTGGGCAATGCATTGTTGAATGCTCCTTCGATGTCAAGGAATGCTGCCACCCCAATCTCTTCTTCCTCAAGAGATTGAGTGATTTTCCCGACCAGGTTATTTAGTGCTAGTTCTGTTGATTTTCCGGGTTGATAGGCATACTGGTGAACATTCAGAGGATAGGTGCTCAGGATGTTTCCCCTGATATGTCCATCCAGAACCTTTTCTAGGCCTTTCAACAGAAATGATGTCAGGAATAAGGAACAGCTTCAAACGAATTCCTTTCGAACAACAATGTATCAAAAAAGTTTTATATATAATGGCTGTAAATGTTTCAACATTTTAACAGATGAAATTAAATCATCTCCAAATATTCAATTTTTAAAACAAAACTCAAAAATTTATATAGTAAATAAAGTTTGCTATACTCTAGACGAACTTTTTGCTTAATGCTGATAGTTCGCCATTTTACATTTACATGCTTTATTAGCAGGTTTATACGTGCATAGATTTAGTGGCACCAGTAAAAAATATTGCAGGTATAAACAGTTACTGACGAGCGAGTGTTGACCTTGCATGCGTTGATACATGCTTGCCAGTAACTGTTTCTACGTGTAATATTTTTTACTGGCGTGTCAATATCTGCTGTCGCCACTAAATCCATGTACGCGTATAAACCCACTATATGTTATTTATTTATTTGTTTTTAATCTTGTTCGTTGACAATTATTGTAGTGTTTTCTTTTTATTGTTTGTTACTATTATATGTACATTTATGCAGTAGTTTTTTAAGTGCTGACGTATTCTACATTTTGTTGTATCTGTTACATTTTAAATGTGGAAATAAAATATTATAAGTAAATAATTTGTTCATTATTATTATTTTATTAAATATTTCCTTTTTATTATGTTTTATTTATCACTGCTACTACTATATACTGTTAGCAATAAATTGGAACAGTCAATTACTACGAACTTGTACATAGGTACATGCATATGTACCTAACTGAAAGTAAAACAAAATATCTTTACTAAATAAATTATTTATTATCCAAGGTCCATTAGCACTTCTAAGAAGAATCGACAAGAAAGTTAAAAGATATAAAGGTTTATATTATAACAAAAAAATAAATGATTGTAACAAAACATAACATCCCATTTATAGTTTATATATATATAACTCAAAGGACTTTTATATAGCTACAATTCAACATTTTCATAGCCCATTCAGACTTTGTTTATGTGTTCACTGACCTTATACCACTTCATAGTTTTAATTTTATACTTATTCAAAAGTCTAACATTGAGTTTTTAAACACTACACGATATCCTTTTAAAGGGAACATTGCATCACTTATACTGAAAGGTAAGTACTTTGGAATTTCCTTTCTTAATTTATGTACTTCATTAAATATGTTTATGAAGCCTGCAAATTTTCTTGTCTTGGAGTGATATTTAAAACAATTTCTGCCACTGCACTTTTTTCTCCCTCAGCTCCACGTCTTTGCTCAACTAAAATTTAAACAAGAAATAATTATTAAAAATACTGAAAACAATATAAAATGCTAATTTTCTTTACCATGAATTGTTTACTGCTTGTTTGAGTAGCAGTTATTATAATAAGCACTTTCAGTTTAACATATCTATGCATTTTAAATTAAATCATCCCTTATTAAGAGAGGATCCCCAACTGGATATTATCATGATCTTGTAATACGGCTGTTTTTCCTGCAACATAAATCTACGTTAAAAATTTAATTCGTACATTAATATGCAACAACTTACCATTAATAAAACCCTTGGAAGACTTATAAAATCATTCCTTTTAATTGTTTGAAATCAGTTGCAGCCTTTTAACCCCCAACTTTCTGGTTGTAAATTGACGATATTTTGTAAAAACTGGCATTGTTTCGGTTTGTCACACTTCCACAAGTAATAATAAACCAAAAACTTGTCATTTTGTATGTATAATGTTCATAAAAACAATAATATTACGAAAAGTTCAATTAGTTGCCATTTGACAGTTACAGAATTTCAGTTTGTTTTTCCTGTGACGTCACGCGCACGCTACCCATTCGACCCGTGTATATTTGTCTATAAACATGCTGTTTAAATTTCCCGTTAAAATTACCAACAACAAAATGGCGAAGGTCACAGAAATAGATCAAAGGCGGTAGTGAGAGTGCCGCTTCTGGTAGTTCCTTATTCTGTGGTATAGAGAAGACCAGTAGTTTCACTCGCAGCGGTCCCTTTGATATTTGTTGTATTCGATTTTATTTTTTTTAATCCACTGCGCATCTACTGTTTGTATCCCACGCGCATTTCGTTGTATACTGGTGACAGTGGCGACTGTTCAGAAACGTAAACGTAAACAAAAATAAACATCCACATTTTATGACGTTTGAGTTTATTGGCTCAACTTGCTGCCTAAGTATATACATTTATAATGTGAAACGGCCTAAGCGACCTTTGCCAACTATTAAAAAGATAGTGCCACTAGTTTCACTTTACTTTAAATAATCCACGCTAAAAGTCGTGACGTCACCATTGCGCGGTAAAATTTGATTTTGTTTCCAAGTGCATTTTACGGTGTCCCTTATTCACTGATGCTATAAGGATCAAAATCAGAAACAACTTTGTAAACATGATTATTCTGATGTTATTCCTCACAATAAACTACTAGTACTTATTTCTATGTAATTATAATAAATTGATGTGAATGTTCTATAAGTTAAATGTGCTTTAGTATGTAGGAATAATTAATAAAACAATTATTTACATTTTGGATGCACTACGCATGCGTGTGAGAGGACGTCTGTCTTGGATTATTTTGTTTCTAAATTCGTACTTACTGTTTTTATGGATTCTGTTTCTGTGCCGATTTGAGGTTAAACTTGTGTTTGTTTATTAATTTTGTGTTTTTATGTTTGCTATTACCTATAAATATATAAAAATTTACTAAAATAAAAGTTTATTTCACTTGTAGCTATAATATCAATTCATTAAAAAAATCGTTTATTGTGGAGATATGTTTCAAGTTTTCTTTTTGAAAGTTTACTTATAAGATTGCCGAACTGGTGATGCTCACGTATGAGAAGAAATATGTATATAATGTTGCCAAATGTTGAAGAATAATAATAAAAATGCAAAAAGAAAAAAAAGTACAATAGTTGATTCTGTAAACATCTTGCCTAATTAATATATTTTTTTCTCCAGCTAAAAATTCTATGTGATTATAACATAAAACTGTTGAAGGATTTCAATGTTTTCTGAAAAATATTACTTTCTAAGGGAGTATAATACTCGTGATTTTTATTGACAGATACAATGTCATGTTTATTATGATGTTTCAACGGAATTTTCACCATGGCTGATTAATTTTTCTTCTTTAAAAACCTGCATTATTGCCGACAGTTTTATCATGTTTTTCTGACATTTTAATATCAAAATATTCAAAACCAAAGCAAAGATTCTAATTTTTGGCCAAACTACAGAATTAATTTTCAGTACACACGACTAAATAATAACCTAACCAAACATCTAAACTCAACAAAAACAAAGAAAATGTTACTTGGCCACTTCGGTCTGCCTCTGCGTCAGAAAATAACAAGAACAAGCTACGACTCACGTCAGAATTGATGAACGCATGCCTAGTAAAATTACAAAATTTCTAAATCTTATACCAAAATACTTCTTAATACCATTTTAATATAGAAAGAAGTAAACTTTATTGACAATTATTAGAAAAAATATTTCAGTCGTTAGATATTTTTAATTGAGTAAGAAAATTTGAAATAGATTTTAATATGTCCGTATGTCAAGAGGCAATAAGGTCTATTATAAATTGGGATTGGAAACATTAAGGTGGGGATGAAACGTCACACTTTTGGAGTCGATTAGGGCAACATGTCATGCGCGTAATCGGCCTAACCCACAATTGACTCCGCAAGTGATGTCGTCACGACCGCCATTTTGTTGAGATAGGTAATGGTCCGCGTTCCAAACAAAATAAAGTTGTATGTGTTTTTGCATAAGAGAGTTTTTGAAAGTGATTAATATATTTATATTTTCATTGGATATTTGCGGTAAGTGGCTTCACATATCCCCATAGACATAGTGCATCTATTAAAAACTTAATTTTCAAGAATTACATGACCTTGTTGCAAATAATTCAATGTAAACAAGGATAGTTAGGTTATGTGTATCAGTTCCACAATTTTTATTTCTAATAAGTAATAAAGAACTTAGAAAAAGGTCTAAAATATTCCCCTAATTTACATAACAAGCAAGAGGTAGAGTTATTAGCGGTAAATACCCAATTAGCAGTGAACTCTAAGTAATATTCAATTCGAAGACAATATTAGTATAGGTAGTTAATTTATTCTATAACATAGATCCTTGTAACAATAACAGATCAGAATTAGAAATAATGAAGGCTGTAAAAAATAATAAAAACGTAACAAACGAACAGCAGATCTCCATGGGTTCTAACATTTTAGATAAGGTTGTTAAAATTCAAGGATCTGTGCAGTATATTTGCATATATTTTATGGTAAATTAGGCATTCTATTTCTAATTTTAATTTATTTTATTGCTTTTAGTAATCCCCAGGTAGAATTGTAAGGTTTAGGCTAATCCCATCACAATCCCATTTCATAAATTATAAGTCTCATATATATACACCTACTAGCAACTTAATTTTAAACTTAGTATTACTCGTATTACTAGTATTACTTACTTAGTTTTTACTCTTGACGAGGGTCTAAAGAAGCTGAAACACGTGTCGAGTTTAAGTTTTAATAAAACTTTCTAAAACATTAAAAAGCGTAACTTTCTGTATATACTATATATATTTATTTTATTTTTTTTACTGTAATAAAATAAATATATATTTATTTTATTTTTTTTACTGTAATAAAATAAAAATTTGATTGTTTACAGTACCATAATGGCTCAGACGAAGCATGTCCTGAAACTCAGCGCCATCGTAAATTTCTTTTCCAAGGCTGATGAGAAAAGATTGATAGCAAGAGGTGAAAATGCAGTGGAATCTAACCACATTAAATCGTTTCATTTTGTACCTGAGTTACTTTTAATGAGGGGAGAAGTTCATGCTAGTATGAGAGATCGCATTTACAATGTTGAGGTAAGTAATATATTTATTAGCGTGTTAATTTTTATAACTGCTTCATGCATGTTATTTATAGGTTAACCTCTTCAAGGATGGAGAAATAAAGGATGCATCCTGTACATGTCCCAGGGGTCAGTATCTGTGTCACCACGTTGCCGCTCTCTGTATATTTGGTCACCATAACATCTCAGTTACCGACGTAGAATGTCAATGGGCTGCCAAAAAAAGTAAGGAAGAAGAGGTCAAGACCATTGATGACATTTATGTAGGGAAAAGTCACGTATCTTGTGATACAAAATTATCAGAGGCAGAGATAACAAATTTCCGCACAACTCTGCAACAGTTTGGTACTGCTGTTGGTTTCACGTGGCTCCTAGGCCCCGAGCCAACAGTTGTACTCGATCTGATTCCAGACGTAGAAGAATTTATTTTTTCGGAAACATATTTGGCAGCAGAGGATAAGCAGAAGTGCTTTCTTGACAAAATGAAGCTATCTCAAGAAACGATTAAAAAAGTTTGTGCCATAACAGTGGGTCAGTCAAAAAATGAAAACTGGCTGATATGCCGCAAAAATAGGCTGACAGGAAGTAATTTTGGTGCTGTTTTGGCAGCCGTCAGTAGAAAGAAATACCCCCAATCATTGTATAAACGATTAACTGGTATGTAAAAATTTTTTTATGCACTTTGTACTTTACAATTTTTTTTGTTCTATTAAGTAATACTATGAAATGGGACTAAACTTTACATACAACAAGTAGATGCATAAAGTAATTTGTGGGGTATTAAAAGTTGCAGTTAGATTTGGTATACGAACTGTTTCTGTGATTAATAGAAGATACAGTAGTTGCCCATATATTTACTTTAGAAAAAATTGTTATTTTCTTCTGCTGAACAGGAAATGTTAAGCAAAATTAATTTTTAAATTTCATATTCATAGAATGAATTCTGTAAAGATTTTAAGGATTGTTACTAATCACTCAGTATACTTATATAGTTGAATTAATTCAGGGTATTACAGTTGAAATCAGGAGGGAAGTATGAGATTTATTGCTGATTTCGCTGTCTGAAGAGTGGTGGTGCCGTGCTTAAGAAAATGATTTCGTAATTCCACAATTGCTCCTACATCCCTGAACCGATACAATTTTTTTTTTATAGGCTGTTAAAGACAACTTTGCAGAATGGTACTTAGGCTATTGAGAAAAAAATGTTTTCTTTTCTTTGGTTTCCAATGGCCTAGTACCATTCTATAAAGTTGTCTCTGAAAATCCATCAAAAAATTTTTTTAATCGGTTCAGGGACGTAGGAGAAATTGTCGAATTACTTTCACGGCACTGCTCACTTTAAATTGACGACTATATAATTTTACATTACAATATACTTTTTTTAATTCGACAGGTTTCTACAGTCTAGAAAACATCAAGGCTGTGCAATGGGGTAACATCAACGAAGGCCAGGCCATCAGAGAATTTACAGAAGAGACCAAACTTGAAGTCGTGCCAACAGGGCTATGGCTGAGTGAGTGCGGTTTCCTTGGGAGTAGCCCAGATGGTCTTGTTGGAAACAATGCTATCATAGAGATAAAGTGCCCCTACAAATTTAGAGATAAATTAATGAGTGTAGAATTACAAACGGATCACTCGTATATTGTTTATGTTGATGGAGATGGAGAAGTGATAGTGAATAAAAAACACGAATATTACCACCAGATTCAAGGAAATTTGACCATTTGTAATCGGGAACTATGCCATTTATTTATTTGGACTCCCCGAGAAAATATCCTGGTTAAAGTTGACAAGGACGAGAATTGGATAGTAAACTTGGAACATTTACAAACCTTTTATCTGCAGGAGTATTTATCCTATATAATTTCCAATACGTTTGATGATGTATAAAACTAAATACTGAATTCATAAAATAAATTGTTTTTTTTTTATATTTGAGGAAAAATAGGCAAGGTATATTGTCAGCTATACTGTCCCAGGGGCGTTGATAATATCATAAAATAATTTTATTAGTTTCCAAAAACATGTTGCTTGGTAAAATTATGAGCTAATAATAATAATAATAGTTCTTTATTGATTATATACATACATATAAATACATCTGTCGTACATTTTAATTACACGTTTGTTTAAGCTTTGTAAACCCACAAGCATATTTTATTTTTAACATATTATATTGTATTGTATTTTACTTATTATTGTATTGTATTTTAAATAAGCTATTTCATTATTGGTGACTGAAAATAAAAAATAATTGTAAAAATAACTATTTCATTATTATATTATTATCTATAATCAAATGGTCATCGACTGAGATGTCTTTCAGCCAATTATAAGCTATTTTTCAATGCTTCATTTAATTTTAGATTTATTAGGATCTGTATTTGATTACATTTTTTTCTATAATCACTTATTTGCAAACCCCGGCTCAAGGGTAGCTAGCCAGAGACGACCTTCACACGCAGATTAAATATGTTTTGAATCAAGAATCTTATGATTCATATAAGCAAATAAATGCATTATTTTCATGAAACAAATATTCACAGAATAGAATAGAACTTTATTAACTAGGTCACATACAGCATACATTTATAGCAGGTCAAAATAACAGTACAGTATATAAAAAATACACACAATACAATTTTACAAACAAAATAATAAATTACAGATTCAGGACCTTAAATATAAGTAGAAACAATGCAAGAAGAAAGAATAAATAAATAAGAACAAATACGTTAAAGTAGGCATATAATAGCTATTTATGTAACCAGTTACGAAAGACGTTATTTTGTGTAACGAGTTGAATTTGCGGGACGAGTGAAGCGAGATCCCGCAAAATAACACGAGTTACACCAGATTGTCTTTCGAAACTTATTACATACATGATTTTTTCTAATTTTAAAAGTCTAAAAACAATTTAAACATAAATGAAATAGGTATATGTAAAGATCTTAAAAAATAAGTAATCTTTTTCATAGTTACATTTGCTGCTATCACACATTATAATTTTAATGTCAAAATTGACAGACGTTATTTACCCAAAATACAATATTATATTATTTGAAATCCCAATTGGATAACATAAGGTGAAAAGGTTTTGTTAGCGTATTATGAAGGAAAGAAGAATTTAGAAGCTTCCACTTTATGGACTTAATATTCCATTTTGTGTTGAATAAACATTGTTTCTTTATCTTTTTGAGAGTTGTTTTTATCTTTCCTAATTGATGACATAACGAACTTTTCCTCACCAGTTACGTAAAATGTTACTTTTCATAATAACTGGTTACATAAAGTAGGACGTTTTGACACTTAAGTCAGTTTTGAAAAGTGTCACTTTATATGTCAAAATTAGAAAAAAATAGAATATAATATAGGTGCTAAATTACATTAATTAAAGAATATAGAAGTACTTCACAATAAATCTGTAAAATTGTTTGAATTTAAATATTCGTTCACGGAATAGAAACAGTTTCTTAAGCAAAACGATTTCAACGAACATTTAAAGCAGTGGAGATGCAAGCATCTCACTCTAAAAGGCAGCTTATATAAATCTAATTTAATGGAATTTTTCTCTGAGATCGCTAACCTAAATTGAGGCTTTTTTAATAGATACCTATTAAGCATTAAGATCGGAAAGGACAATTTACCGGTCAAAGACAATGTTTAGAGACTAAGCGAAGTAAAGTCCAACATTGTCTAAAATCAGTAAATACCTTAACGATCATTACATGATAATCTTTTTGTAGGATCAAGCAAATTAGTTTACTTACAAGAGTTGTTCAACTGAACGGTAAGTAGGTAAGTACATTACTTAACTATTCTGGTGAACCCGGTAGCTTGTAAATATTTCAACATCTTACTGAAATTTTTCTTAATCGTGCAAAAAATATAACCAGCATGATTGTTAAGGTTTTACTGATGTCAGACAAAATTGGAGATTTTGTTTCGCTTAGTCTACAAACATTGCTTTGACAGGTAACATATCCTTATCAATCTGAATGTTTAATATACTATTTTGTAGAATTGAGCCAAAATTAATAAAGAAAAATAGTATAAAATATCTCAAAGTTGGCATCTTGACAGCTATTGAATTCAGAACAATAACTATTTACCATTTAGCTGTACAGTAAACGTACCATTCTGGAACAGTAAATGAAACTGTCAATGAAACAAGTCTTGTAAATGAGCTCAGCTTGATCGTACAAAAATGTTTAATAAAATGCCGCGCCAAATGGATCACAGATTGGTTTTTGAATAGTTCTGATTACTACAAAATATTACCTGACACTTGAAAATACACAAACTAAAACAAAAATGTTAAATAGATTATATAATTTTTCATTTACAAAACTTGAAGGCTTTTTTTATACGTAAAACATGTCCAATATATTGAAAAACTTTAAAAGTTTTGAAAACAAAGACATTTTTCCCAAAACTTTTTAACTATATAATAACATATTTAACATTTTTGTTTTAGTTTATATGTTTTTAGGTATGAAATGATATTTTGTAGTAACGAGAACTATTTAAAAACCAACCTGTCTAATTTCTTGTATTATGTAAAATAGAAATAAAAAATATACATTACCCTAATAATCGTACAGATTTTCAACTTCCTTTATTAGAGGAAAATGCAAATTGGTAAGTGCTGCGCAGACTTGAAAAACCACAGATGCATGTGGCATTAATGTGGCTGGTATCGCAGACAAAATTTCATAACACTTTATGCGTCTTATGGCCCGTTCTACATGAATCCGTGCTTTAGCGATTGTCCTCGTCCTCACAACTTGTGCAGCAGTAAACTGAGGTGTGGTTAAGAAAGGTGGTAAATTCAGAGAGACACCTTCTGGTAACACATCGGAGATTAAGAAACCTTTGTCTGCAAGGACTAAATCTCCTGCCGACAACTGTTTAGTGATTCCACAATGCTCAGTAATTTTTTTATCAGAAGTTGAACCGGGATACAACTTGCTTGCGAAGGTCACCACCCCATTTGGTGCCACTCCTACGAGACCTTTTAAAGTGTTTCTGTGTTTATATGAGCTGTATGTTGCTCGTTGGCTTTCCATATTTTTTGGATGAATCGTACTTAGTTCGGTACAGTCAACAATAATTCTGCAGTTCGTAAAAGAACTGAAGGAAGTAGGCATACACATTTTATTTTTATTCCGTGACGGAATATCCTTCATGAGTTGTTCAAATAATATTTCGTGCAACGCAAATAACCATGTTTTAAAAACATTTGATACTGTTTCGCGGCTGACATTAAACCTTAAAGCCAAGTCATCATTTAATAAATTTAACTTTAATTTCATCAGAGTAAGTAATAACTGGTCAATTTTTGGTATCTTCACGACTTGCCACCCTGCAAAATAATTTAACTTTCGATGTTCAAACAGGGAGAATAAAGCTAAAAATATTTCTTTACTTGGAAGGCCTGTATGAACAGTTATTAAATGAGCATTGTTTTCAATGTGGCGAAATGAGAAACTTTTGCTTAAATTTTCTATGTCATTTTTCAACTTATTAACTTCGTCCTTAAGGAAATAGTTTTCCGCATTCAACATGGCTATAAACTGTACTTGAGCAGCCTCGGAAGAAGTTTCTACTTTGGATGAAGTGTCTACCACGGCAGAAGTTTCTACCTCGAAAGGAGTTTCTGCCTCTGAAGGGTTTCTGCCTCGACTTCTGACTCGGCACTTGTTTCAGATGGTGCTGTGGTACCCACTTCAATTGAAGTCATACTTTCTTCTTTATTTGTTATATTGCCTAATATTTGTCTCTGTAAACCCGATGGCCCGGCTTCACTGTCAGCTGCTTCGATAGTCTTCACCCTGTGATATCACTATTTTACTTTACATACAATAAATAAATTTACATGTTTACCTTTTAATTTTGCTTTTCTGTTCCGAACTCTCGAATTTTTTTGCCACATTGAAATCAAAAATTGTTGGTCCATTGCTTCGATCACCATTAATGAAATGACAACTACAAATACGGGAATGTTTACCACAGTGGCGGCTGGTGAAATTTCAATATTTTTTTTCTCGTCTGTGGCGCATGGGACCCATACGAAACTTGGGAAATAACATCTAGAGAAGCACTTCTCCAATGACCCCTAAAAAATTTTGAAAAAGCAGTTTGCGAAAAAATTTTTGAAAATTCGCTAGCCTCCCCTGGGTCTAGGGACCCCTGTTTACTTTTATTTTTTTTTGTCATATGCATTTGACTTTTCATAAAAATGCATCGACAGATTTTGGAGTTTGTGAAAATATTTTCATTACTAACTGAGATACAACGAATTGAAATATTGTAATTTGTTAAATTGTAAATTACAAAATTTCAGTTCATTGTATTTCAGTTAGTAATGAAAATATTTTCACAAACTCTAAAATCTGTCGATGCATTTTTATGAAAAGTCAAATGCATATGACAAAAAAAAATAAAAGTAAACAGGGGTCCCTAGACCCAGGGGAGGCTAGCAAATTTTCAAAAATTTTTTCGCAAACTGCTTTTTCAAAATTTTTTAGGGGTCATTAGAGAAGTGCTTCTCTAGATGTTATTTCCCAAATTTCGTATGGGTCCCATGCGCCACAGACGAGAAAAAAAATATTGAAATTTCACCAGCCGCCGCTGGTTTACCAGGTTCTCTGTCTTTCCGCCTAAAACATTTTCCAATACATGTCAAGAAGTTTATGAAAAAATAACCATGTTTATGGTATCTACATTATTAATTTAATCCACTTTCTTAATTCCTTTCTATCCTTCGGAAAAACAAAAAATTTACATGTATGACTTGTGCTGTAATGTTTGCAGGTTGGTGCAAAACACATGACCATGGTAACTGATGGTTTTCCAATTATTTTTTACCTAAAAAAATATAAAAACATCTCTTAGAAAATAGCAACACATAACCTCAATTTATTTTACATCCACTTTTTTCACATAAAGTAGTCAAATTGTCGGAAAATTATTTTAGTAATAGATACCTTATATCTCTAGGAACAAGCAAATGTATTTACCTTAAAAGCAAATGACAGCTTTCATAAAATAATCACTTTCAAAAATCACTCTATGGACATTTACGTATAGAACTAGCTTTGTTTGGAACGCGGCCCTTGATCTACCTCAACCAAAATGGCGATGCTACGTCACGCTTGCGGAGTCAATTCTGTGGGTTGGGCCGTTTTTTAGGGTTAGGCCGTTTTCGCGCTGGTAGCCTCATATATTATATATAGATAGGGAACTCTCAGTATATTTCAAACTGCAAACATTACGTCGCAGATAGCGCTGTATTCCCGCCTTTTTGTTACAGGCGGGGTTGGTACAAGCGGGAATTTTAAACGAGGCCATCATTAGACTAAAAATTTTTTGACAAAGATCTTTTATAAAAGATATTTTATGAGATAAAATATTTATCAAATTACTCATAAAATATCTTTTATAAAAGATCTTTGTCAAAGAACTTTTATAGTCTGGTGGGTTTAAAATTAAATGTCATTTCGAAACTAGAAATTGATCATTTATTAACTTAACGGAAAATCATTACAATAAATGCATTAACATTTAAAAATACATTTAAAAGGTAACTAACGTAAATAAAATTATTACATTAATTAATCTTTTCCACAAAAATATCGGTGCCGCTATATAATGTTTGAAAAAATTACGGTCAAAATAGGTTTTTCTCAATTTTTTTTTTATCAATTTATTTAACGTCGGCCTATTTCCGCTACCATCAGGGTCTATCGCTGTCGCCAGGAGACGAGCTACCCCAAACCTGGAAATTTTGCCGAACCTCTTCCCTCTTGCCTAACATTTAATAGACAAGTGACCGCCTGCTTTACATCCCCTCCGAAGGATGGTATATCCACTACGTAATCCTCGTCTGAAATTACGTAACTTCCGCGTATACACTGATATACAAGCCGCTAGAAGGTGGGACGGGTTTTTCTCAATTAACTCCTTTCCTGTTAGCAAGGGCGGATTTGGGCCTTGAGCTTGGGGGGGGGGGTATAATTACCCCCATTACCCCCCATATATCAGCCCTTTCCTGTTAGTCCTATCCTTAAATTAGGTAGAAAAAACATGAAAAAAAGTTATAAACTTTTTATTGAAACTCTGTTCCTCTGTTATTAATGTTTAACTATTATTACAGCTGTCAGAATGGTGAACACTAGAAAACTTGAACTTCAGTGCAGGAAAAAGTATAAAAAAATCGGTGCTGGTAATTTTAAGCCATTTTCAGTATTTCTTATATCTTGTTCCTCCTCTCTTTTTATGTTGTTTATTTAAACCACTTTAAACCACCACCAGATACGTGCATGCTACAACAATAAAGTTCGTTTTTGGATGGCGAACTGGGAAATAAAATATGAGTAAGACAGGAAAGACCTTCTTATTCATTTCAACTCATGTGCATCAGCCATTGAGTAACCCCTTATTATAAATTGGGGCTAGGGACGTAGTGCAAGCGAATTAACATTATTTTTTTAAGCAAAATCAGGTAAAAAGACACATCGCATCTTACTCTGTTTTATTGTTAATTATGTCATCTAAAAACGACTGGGCTTTATCAAACCCACCGAATGAATCGAAAAGTCCTGATTCTCAGTGATCTGTGCCGCAATCACAGAAAAGGTAGTTTCACGGTCATTAAGTTTACTGACCGTGAGGTAGTTTAGCTTTTCAGTGCCGCAGTGTTGACAACACTGCTGAGTTTGTTGTTTCTGCGCCACGAACTTCGCGCTGATGGATTCTGTCATTCTGTGACACAAACAACCCACACCTATAGACGTTCTACTGCCGTACATTCAAATGGGATCAAAACTGAAGCGCCTCTGGTGGTTGGAAGCGCAAGCGGAGCTATATTGGCGGCCGGCGGGAAGTTTTAAATAATCTTAAATCTCATTTAAATGCTTTTAAAAGCAGTACTATGCCACATTTGATAATTAAATATCAAAATATGACTAGCACAGTTTCAAATTCACTGAAATTATGCTGCAGAAACAAAATATTTTGGGTAATAAAATTAATGATTCAAGAGGTTTGAATAACATATATTAATTAAAACTGAATAGTGGAAGCCCTTCTTTGAAATAATTAATTAATCATGATGATCTAATAAATCACTTTTTACATTATTTTTTATCACTAATTTATTGTAACTAAACGTTACTGCAGTTTCAACACTAAGCGTGTCATTTTCAAATATTTCACATTTCACAAGAGATCCTCGTTTCAAAATGGAACGCTTAATGTTGAAACTGCAGTAAAGTTTACTTACAATACATTAGCGATAAAAAACAAAGTAAAAAGTGTTTTATTAGATCACCATTGTAAAGCACCTTCCGCATAAATAATACCGGCTTTCAAAATGTCGATGACAAACAGTGGATTGTTGATTACTCTTAACCACTTTTTAAAATCTATTGAGGTCTTTAGATGGATGAGGGAACCGATGCTTATGAATCATACTGTCCTCACAATTAATAACACAACATTTTATATCCCATTTCCAAACAATAAACAACTTTGACCATAACTTTGACGTTTGTGACACCACGTCGCTGCCAACTATTTTTTTTGCTACCAACACTATTGATAAAATTACTCTAGAGCGCGACATCTCTGGGTTGGAAGCGCAACTACACTTACATCACGTGACCGTACAAAGTGATTCCATTTGCTTCCATATAAGTTGAAAGTTGAAACTTTCAACTTTCAAGTTGAAAGTCTATAGGTATGGGTGGTTTGTGTTCTGTGACAGGGATAACAAAAACAAACAGAAAAGAGCAGGTATTCGTGTTGGTGTTGATTGTTTATATTGATTTCTATTTATAATGGAGGAGAAACCGATAAAAACAGAGCTAATTAACGAGGAAATTACTGATTTTCCCATTGAAAGGAAGCCTTTAAATGAAGAGCTAGAAAAGGACGTTCCAGACTTTGTAAATGTTAACAATTTTGTAGGTGTCATACCTGAAGAAGAACTGAAAGAAATATACTACTGCAATTACTGCAAGAATAAATATGGAAAATTCGAGTATTTACAAATACACGAATATATTCATGATGCTGGGAAACATTGTCCAATCTGTAATTTCACTTTCACAGCAAAAAAGAATTTTATTGTGCATATAAATGGACACATTAAGGAAAAAATGGAAGATGAAAGAAGGAGCTTACTTTGTGAGTTCTGTAAGAAACCTTTTAAGAAAAAGCGAGCTCTTACGCTTCACTTGAGAGTGCACACTAATGAACGGCCTTATAAATGCAATATATGTGGTAAAGCGTTCAAACAAAAAGGATCCCTAACCGACCACAATACCACTCATTCGAATGTTAAACCTTTTCCATGTGAGGTAAGCACTTTTTGACTTTCTTGAATAGGGTGTAGTCTACTTCCTTTTATTGAAAAAACCTGTTATTATAACCTTTATTGGGCTTAATCTCAGTTGTGATCGATACAAATTGAATATCGAGGGGTCAACCACTGGCCCAAAATTTGTACAAGTGTTCCAGGAATACTGTATTCCCAAAGTATTTCCGACAATACTGAGTATTCCTGAGTAATCCAGAGTATTCCCGAGTATTTCACATTATTTCCGAGTATTCCCGTGGTATTTCTGAATATTTGTACTCGTATTTCCGGCAGTGACTATCAAATTCACATTGATTCGTATTTTGTAAACGTGTTATTAGACAATTAATAATTACAAAACTAATGGATCAAATCCAATACACTTATTAGTTTTAACTCGATTTTAAAAAATATATATTTTTAACCTTTAAATTTATTTGGTAAAATTTGTTCAATAAAACGCTTTGAATCTAATATTTAAATAAAAAATGCTTATAATACAGTGTGTTGTCTAACCAGTTTAAAAACACTGTATATTATTAATATGCTCATTAACATGATTATAAAACACAGCAAAGGGTTCAATCATTTTCAACCCCCACTGAACTGCAGTGCAGGTCCCCAGTAAAGTACCCCGAAACAAAACCCATGAAAATGTTGATTCGGTGGAATCGGCTGAAATTTTGGTATTTTGTAGTTCAAGTCATGCTGATAAAAAGTTCTTATCACATCGAGCCAATCCTATGGACAGTTTTTGAGATACAGCTTGTCAAAGTTAGGTAATTTGCGTCATTTTAGACATTCAAGAACTTTTTACTCTTAAACTATTAACTTTAGCACAAAATTGCAAGGGTTGAAATATATTTGTTCAAGTCCAATAAAGCTCAAGAATTTTTTTCAGAATTTTTTTTTATCAATTTTTAGGTTACGTAAAATATATATGTCATATTTTGGCGTGTTTCGGTGGGATTGGCTGAAACTTTGCTATTTTGTAGTTAAAGTCATGCTGCACAAAAATTCCTATTACACTGAGTCGATCCTATGAGTGGTTTTCGCTCCAGGAGTGTTTGAAGGTCCTAACAACGAGGTAACGGGTAATCTATATGTACGTGTTTATGAATGGCTTTCAGCATGTTTGTGTACTGCGTGCATGCGTTTGTGTGTATGTATGTGTCAGTATCTACAAGTTTTCTGGAAATATCGATGACAAACTTCTGGTGCAGATTGTACATGCAAAAATATGTCCGCAAATACCTTGAGCTACGGCCCTTTGAAAATTGCTCCCAAAAACTGATAATTATTTTATATTTCAGAAACCTTTTGATTTACAGGGACGTGACATTATAAACATACTGACAAAAATACAAGCTTATTTTAACATTACATTACATTTTTTGTGCACATACACAAACACACTGGAAGCCATTCATAAACACGTACATATAGATTACCCGTTATCTCGTTATTAGGACCTTCAAGCACCCCTGGAGCGAAAATCACTCATAGGATCGACTCAGTGCAATAGGAATTTTTGATCATGCTACAAAATAGCAAAGTTTCAGCCAATCCCACCGAAGCATGAGCTTTATTGGACTTGAACAAAAATATTTCGACCCTTGCAGTTTTTTGCTAAAGTTAATAGTTTAAGAGTAAAAAGTTCTTGAATGTTTAAAATAATGTAAATTACCTAACTTTAACAAGGTGTATCTCAAAAACTGTCCATAGGATTGGCTCGATGTAATAAGAACTTTTGATCAGCATGACGAACTACAAAATACCAAATTTCAGCCGATTCCACCGAATCAACATTTTCATGGGTTTTGTTCCGGGGTCCTTTAATTATAATAATTATGAACACTCATATGAACAGTTATTTATTTCTACTAAATTTACAATCTACTTTATACATTTTTTCTATATTGATCCGATCATGTCTTCGGATTGTAAATAGGTTTGTCCCCATTAGATTTACTGGATCATAGACAAAAATTCTTGACTGAATGTATGTCATCCTCCCTATGCCACTTAAAAGTATCTAACGTATCTAACAAGAAGTAACAACTACTAAATGAAATTCATTAAATGAGCCCATATTAATGTAATAAATATTGTTATACTAAAATACACAATACACGTCATTGAAGAGTTTTTTTTTTGTTTAAAGTATTTACTTACCATAATGAATTTTAGTACACAATTACACTAAGCACCGAGACAAAGCACAAACAACCACTAAGACTATGATCCGGTACATATCCTTGACTCGATTCTCGACTATTTCCGAAGTATTCCGGAGCATTCCTGAGTATTGCTGGAGTATTCCTGAGTATTCCAGAGTATTGCCGGGGTATTCCTTAGTATTCCCGTGTATTGCTGAGTATTCCTGAGTATTCCCGAGTATTCCCGTGGTATTCCTGAAAATTTGTACACGTATTTCCGGCAGTGGTTGACCCCTCGTTGAATATATTATCTCTTACAAGCCTTAATGTTTGTCTTTTTGCTGCTTGGATAAGAATACCGATATCTTACAAGAGTTAAAAAATGTTTTTCTCAGGTATGCTCAGGAACGTTTACCACTGCTTCAAGTTTGAGAAGACATGTAAAAAGGATTCATGACGCAGGAAAAACTTACTTCTGCAGAATTTGTTCCGAAAAATTGGACAATTATACCTGTCTCCAGTTGCACAGGGCGGAAAAGCATCCAGAAGCATGCGAGCGTCGCAAATGTACCATGTGCCCAATGATATTTAAAAGTGTGTACTCGTATACGAAACATAAAAAAGAGGAGCATGCAATTCTTCCGGAGGAAGCTCCGCGATCTAAATTCAAATTCAGGTGCCTCCTGTGTGGTGAGAAATTCCTAAATTATAAATCGTATGCAGAACACAAAGATGGGCACTTACATTATAACAAAGAGGATTTTCAGAAAGCACAAGAAAACGGGTTGTTTAGTTGCAAGTTATGTCAAAGGGATTTTCAAAACAAGCAAGGCCTCTTTAAACATATGTCATTTCATATGGAAAAGACCATGAAATGTAATATTTGCCAAGAATTCCTTAGCTACTATGGATATGCGTGCCACAAGCGCAGGGTACATTTACCTCTGAAGTGCAAAATTTGCAAGGAAATTGTTGAAGGTAGGTATTTCTAAAGCTTATTAAGTCAAACTAGTTTTATAATTTAATAAAGCCAGGGGACTAATCATTGCATCACTAGTAGAGGACCGTTATGGGAAAAGGGACGTTATTTACCAGTTGGTAAAACACATATTTGGCTGATTCTTTTTTAAGTTTCTAATATTGAATATGAAAACCTGTACAGTTAAAAAATTGTTGCTATTGCGCACTGTAGGAAAATTCGGAAAGATCCGTTAAATCCAAAAAAAGGAAAGTCCTTTTCTTCAATAAGTTTCCATGAGTCTGCCAAGTATATGAGAGTGTCATCTGCAAAAAAGAAACCTTACCTACCCAAGGAACAATTTAAAAGTCATTTGGACTTGAGGAGGTTTTAAGAAAGGTTTGTCAGGGTTAGGAAATAGTCATGTGCTTTATTGATGTTGTAGTTAAGGCGTTTTAGGCTTCAAGTATACTTGCTCTTAATAGTAAGTTTTAAAGCATTCTGTAAGACCTAATTATAAAGCTAATTTGCTTCTAGGATAATATGTATTTGTAATGGATTTATCATAACCTACATAAAACTCTCCATAAAGCTAGTTGGTTTTATGAACGTCTTAAATTCCATTTAGATTTAAAGATGCTTTAAATTATTCTTTATGGTTTTAACATATTTGCAATAAATGCATTTTAAATCCTTTTTAAAACTAGACATTTTCAATGCCTATTAGTACTTATTAAAGGCCATTACAAAACTAGACTCTTAAAACATCCTTGATAAATGTTGTGATGAAACCGTTATGAAGAAAAAAGGCCTCTATAAATCTAAAAGGCAAATTTTAATTCCATAAAACACTTTCCAAAACCTCAATAAAACATTTATTATAAAAATAATAAACAATATGTCTGCCTGAAGTGTCGTTGATGCATGTGTGTGTGTGTGTGTGTGTTTTAATTAAAAGCATTTCATGACTTACTGATGTGTAATTAAGTCTTTTTTGGAAAGGTGGAAGAAAATAAAAAAGAGTGGCCATTTTAAAAGGACTGTTAAAACACACACACATACAAATTATTTTGAGGTTAAGTTTTAAGTTTTTGTATCAAATGTCAGCGTCCCAAACGTTTTATTACAGCTTTTATCAAGTCCATGTGATCTTCGCCAAGTGCATTTGCATTTTTGTAAGGAAGGGATTATTTGTGATAGTATACAAAAAGACTAAAAGGGTTTCATTTAGAGTAAATGTTCTAGGTCATTACCATTATTAGAATACATAGTTTAATGAGAGGATCAGTGTTGCCAGATCAAAATTTTAAAAGTTATCAGACGACGCTTTGAAAAGTTACTAAATCTTACTAAAATTTCACTAGATTTGAAATTGAAGCTCTCATCTTTAATTTTCAAAAGTTGCAGTGTCTGTAGGACACGTAATTTTCTTGAGCTCTCTGAGCACAGCATAACTTTGAGCGTCCTCTATCTGATTGTTTCGTTGCCAGACTTCGTACTCTGTATTGTATTAAATGTAATGTTTGTAACTAGAAAGTACTGTTTGTCTACGAGACGCTAGAGGGCAACGAGCCCAGGCTATTCGATTGTAGCGATTCACGGTCAATAAACTCTACGGTTACCTCAATTAGCAGCTTTTAGATGAGAGACGCGCGGAGCGGGGAATCGAATGAAAGATATTCTGTTAGGGTCTACAGCCTACTTCAGCTGTAGATACTACAGGCATCTTTGTCTGTGTCTTTTGCACGGAAATCAGATATGTCTGTCTCTTTCATTCGATTCCCCGCTCCGCGCATCTCTCTTGTCTAAGAGCTGCTGATCGAGGTAACCGTAGAGTTTACTGACCGTGGTAGCGATTAACGTGAACAGTTCTGTATTAAATGGATCGCAACTCGAATTTAATGTTTGTCTACCTACCAGTAGAGGGCAATAAATTAGATGATTCAAAAATCATTAAAAATGGGCATTTTCATAAAAGTTTTCACTAAATCACTAGATTTTTAAAAAATCACCAGATCTAGTGAAATTTCATTAGACCTGGCAACACTGGAGAGGACTGTAAAATGACAATTAGGTTTTTAGTTGGCCGTCCATGTTTTTCTTGTTATATAAAAATATTCAAGGTCAATCTCACAATTAAAATTATCAATAATTATCACTTTTTCGTTAGGAAATTAAGGTAGAAACGACTGAAAATTACCGTGGGAACCGAGAAGCAGCTCACTTTTTTAAATTTGCTGATTACGTGTGTCTATGCAGATTTTGTATGGATATTAAAATCATTATTATTTCTGAGGGGCTCTTGTTTTTTGGGCCTTTCTTATGTAGTTTTAACGATAAACTGGTTTTAATTTTTTTGTCATACCTGATGGCTTTTTATTACCTTTTAAATCGGCCTTAGAGATGTTATAGTGCTCTACGCTTTATACATTTCAAATTCCATTTTATCTTCAATAAGTCTGATGGTGTGTTTGCTTAAATCAGTTTAGAAAAAATAAATGCAATAATAAAATTATTTGGATTCCTTCGTGGACATTCTTATAGCTTCTCAGTTCTAATATGGTTTTAAAAACCAGTTTTAAGGTAGCCTTCTAGGTGTTTTCTAGAAATGCAGGAAGCTAATTAGAAAAGCTTCTGGCAGCTTTAAAATAGGTTTTAAGAAAGGTTTTAAAACGGCTCGAACAAGGTTTTCAAGAGCAGCACTATGCCTCACTAAGGAGTTTTATGATGGAATTTAAAAAGGCCTTAACAACCTTCTTCTCTTTTAGTCTAAAAGTCGCTTTATGATGGTATTAAGGATATTGTTACAGCAAAATAGATTTTTCAAGGCATTCTATAAATAGTTTTATAGCACCCTTGTATACATTTAAGAAACTAAAATTGTTCCTTGGGTATGCTCTCTATATTCAATAGTCCATCAAAATATATAGAAAATTGAATTGACCCCAAGATGGTGCCCTGTGGCACTCCAAAGTGTACTAAACCCAGTTCACTTAACGTATTTGAATATATCTATATCTAGTTTTAGTACGGCAGCCCGTTACCAATAAATTCTATCAAAACAGCGAGCTTTATCGCAGGAAAACTATAGATTATGAAATTCTAAGAAACTTTTTCATACGACAAAAGTTCGAAAAACGATACGGGCGCCTGGTAAACGATTTTCCGTCGTAATTTTTATACAGCGGCGAGGCAGTTCTCGATTGATACTCGTTAAAAATGATAAACAGGACATGAATTAATCGAGAACTGTCATTTTTCATTGGCAGTTCCAATAATATCAATCAAAGTTTTATCAAATTGGAGGTTAAAATTATCAAAGCAGCGAGTCTAAAATTTTTTTCTATTTATAGAGTGGGTTGTATGAAACGATAAAAAAATGCGAACTGCCGTTTTCCGTTGGTCGTAGCTGCGCGAAATCGAATGGAGTCGCATATACGTTCGACGAGCTGGCTCAGTGGCGCGGGGGACATAGAGATGCGGATGACTTCCTTGCCTATGGCAATGACATGGAGTGTATCCGAAGCCATGTAGCATCTCCAGCAGAAGGTATAGAACGTTCTATACGCGTATGTACATAAATAAAAGATGGTAGCTGCTGGGACCGAGGATGCTGCTTTGCGTTATACAGAGATGGTATAGTGCCAACACAGCACCCTTGGTCCTGGCTGCTCATACCAGAGTCTCTTGGTATGTCTATACGTGCTCCGGAATGACGGGGCGGCGCGCGCAATACATGGAGAGGCCGGATGGTTTTGCTGCCTATGACAATGAGGTGGAGTGTACCCAACGAAGTGGAAGGGAAGACTGGAACGTAGGGATGAGCGATATCGATGTTCATCGATGATGAAGGGCAAAACATTGATTTTTCAACATCGATGATGAACTGTAATGATTATCGGAACATCGATGAATAAGGATCAATGATAAGAATCAATGATAATGGGAAGTTTGAAAATTATTAACTATACAAATTGTATTGTTAAGTTATAGTTATAACTTTGTCATTCCTAGGAGTAACGCTAGATCATGGACTGAACTGGAACTGTCATATCGAGGAACTTTCCCAAGCTATGGCAAGATACAGCTATGCACTGAGAATATTGTCTGTAAGCGTAGACATTAAAACAGCTCTAACTGCATACCATGAATACGTTAATTCCAAAATTAGTTATGGGGTTATTTTTTGGGGCAATTCTAGTCACGTAGGAAGAATCCCTGATATTACAGAAAAAGTGTCTGCGAAATATATTTAATCTAAAACAAAGGGATAGTTGCAAGAACATTTTTATTGAGAAAAAAAATACTTACTGTAATTAGCCTATATATCTTAGAGGCTACAGTCTTTATAAAAGACATGATCAAGAGCATGATTACCATACAAGAAACAAAAATAATTTAACTTTAGACCTGACCAAATATAGTTTTATACAAAAAAAATGTTCAACATTCTATAAAGAAAATATGGAACAAACTGCCACTATCCTTAAGGAATTTATCAATTAATGAATTAAAATATAAACTAAAAATCTTTTTTCTCGATAAAGCATACTACAAACTAAAGGATTTTTTTGATGACTCAATATCTGTGATATAATAGTTACTACTAGTATTTATATAAATTGTACATGAAAATGTATACTTTTTAATTTAAGCTTTATACATTTATAATGTTAATTAATTAAACCCACTGTGATATTTATTATATGGTAACTTTTAAACGTGTATGTTCACATATGATTTTATACTATAATCCGCCCGCTGTGAAATATTTTTAATATGAGAACTAATAAAGAGTATCTATCTATGTGCCCCCCCGCTCATCAACTATTAGACGATCGACTCGTAACTGAACTAGCAAAAAGTTCCGTCGAACTTTCTTAGGTCAAGAGACATCTAAACTACTCGATAATAAGCAGAACTGCCTTGCCGCGGTGACCAGAATTTTGACCGGTGGCTATTTGTCATTATTTCGGTGTATCAGTCAAAAGGGCAGTTCTCAATTATCAACGACCGAGATGACCGGTTTTTCTTTACATGTTCAAAGCTCGATTTGAATCCTTTAGGACAGGTAAAAAGTCCCGTCACCCACAACTTTTCTTCTCAACTCTCCCAGAACTGATGAGAAACGCTGGAATTATCTTCGCTAAAGTAACTCGAAAATCTTGGTAACGGGCTGCCATAATATTTATAAAGGAATGTTGGAGAGAATTGCAGACATGTAAATGTAAAAGTGTGCCTATTGTTGATTTTCATTAACATTATTTCTACATGATTATAAGTAGTTTCATTTCTCTTTTAGGTACAGGAAAGCTAATTCGCCACTACAGGACCACTCACCCGGACTTAAACACAGTGCAAGAGGGAAAGTATGTGTGTCACATATGTGGCAAGCCTTACAAATCCAAGTACCCATTAGATATGCATATTCAGATTTTCCATGGGAAAACCGATTCAATAAAGACACATAAATGTAGTGTTTGTGAAAGACAATTCACAACGAGAGGAACTCTTGGAGCTCACATGACTCGAGTGCATCCAACTAGTGCGAGATTCAAGTGTGATTCTTGTAACATTTTGTTCCAGAACCGTACAAAACTACTGAAGCACGATTCTCTCTATCATCAAGGAGCTGCTAAGAAGTGCAAGAAGAATAACCGCCTCTGTACGCATTGTAACCAAGTGTTTCGCACCGTGTCTTTACTGCAGCATCACAGGAAAACAAAACATAAAGATGTCAAACCCGTAACAAAGTTTCAGTGTAAAATATGCCTTAAATATTTCAAGAGTTTCAAAAATCGAGCGGAACATCTTGACAATAAAGTGTGTACAAAGTTCTTCCAGAAAACGAAGAAAGATTTGTACAAATGTACCGTCTGCCAAAGAAACTTTGTGTTGAAGATTTCATTGTTTTCTCATATGGTGGTGCACTCGAAATTCTACAAAACGTGCAGGTTTTGCAACAAAACTTACGCAAAGATGCCAAACCTCAGGATACACATCGAAAACGTGCATCCTGGGGAGAAGGTATTTTACTGTGGATTTTGCAACATGGACTTTGTTGATTTCACACAATTAAGGATTCACGGATATTCACCCGCTCACAGAGCGAAGATTGAGTGTCAAACTGAAGTTGTAGAATCTGATGTTAAAAATGGTATCAGTGATGAAGAAATCGTCAAGGAAGATGTAGTACTGAAAAGCGAGCCAGTGGATTGATCATAGATCGTTTGTTGACTGGTTGAAGTAATGTAATTGTAATTAGTAATAAACAGTGATATTTTTAGTTGTGTTTTTAATTTAGACTGAAATACATATTTTGAAATTCTAGCCCATAACGCACCAACTTTGCTTAACTAATAAAGTGCAAAGACTATTAAGGTATTAATAATAATAATAACTTTATTGCTGTATTAGCTTATAAAGGTATTGACGTAATTAATTAGGTAAATTAGTTAACAAAATAGAAGGATAACAGTAATAACAGTCAATCTGTCATTTGAGCCGCGAATAACTCCTACAAGGAATTTTTTGTTTGTATACTGTATACACAATTAATAATTAATTGTTTTCCACAAAAATATCGTCGCTGCGGCCACCATGTTGAAAAAATGACGGTCAAAATAGCCTTTTCTCAATTATTTCCTTTCCTGTTAGCTCTACCCAAAAGTTAGGTATAACCAATATTGTAGAAGATGAAAAAGATTACAACTTTTAGTGACTACTACTTTTCTCTATTGTTAATATTTTACGATTTATGGCCATTAGAATGGTGAAAATTTGTGTTTCTTTGCAGATTTGCAAGTATAAGAACCGCTGCCTAAGGACTACTTCCACATTTAAATTTCCTATCTAAGTCTCCACTACCACCTCCATTCCATTATTACAATGCAAATTCAAAAATGCTGAGCAACTTCGTTGATCTTTGCAACGCCTTAAAACGAGAGATATTTATTTAATGCATCAATGAAAGTTCCAGTAGATAAAGAACAATTTCCTTCTAATTAAAAAAAATAAAAGTCGATTTATTTCCATCTCCTGTAGACAATTTGAAGCCGTTAACATCAATGTAAGAAAACAAGCATAAGACGATGCTGATGTTCTCCTTATTTAAACTACACTCGAGGTGTCTGATACAAATATTAACATAGTTGTTTAGTACTGTTGATTGCACGAACTCCTTCTGATAGAGAGCTCTTAGGGTGTATGTGATTTTCATATGACTGCTTATGCCCCGAGTCTCAGTGTTGTAAAAGATACATATGCCAAATTTCAAGAAGATTGGATAATATTTATCTGAAACTAGTGAAATTTCTAATATTGAAGTGCTTTGTTTGTAGTAATGAGCTTCTCATGTATTTCTTTCATCTTTTGCAGATAATTGAACTTTAAAATGGGAACCAAGAGGCTGCTAGAAAAGGTGCCAAGTGGTGAGTTTTTAGGAGCTCGGCTCCCTTCAAAGAAACAAGTACTTTTAGTTTTTATTTACCATTACAAGAAAATAAAAGAAACACTTTCGGATGCTGCTAAATCTACCAGTACTAAACTACAGGAAGTGTGGAGAAAAGGCTTTCCTCCAAAGGTAGATTTAGCAGCATCCGAAAATGTTTCTTTCATTTCCTTGTGATGGTAAATAAAAACTAAAATTACTTGTTCCTTTGAAGGGAGCCGAGCTCCTAAAAACTCACCACTAGGCACCTTTTCTAGCAGCCAAATTCCTCTTTTGGTTCCCATTTTAAAGTTCAATTACCTGCAAAAGATGAAAGAAATACATGAGAAGCCCATTAGTACAAAGCACTTCAATATTAGAAATTTCACTACAGGGTGGCCACTTTTTCTCCACAACAAATTTCCCTGACTTTTCCCGGTTTTCCAGGCGATTTTTTAGTTTTTTCCCTGACTATTTTTATTCCATTTTGTCGTATGTTATTTTCTTTACAAGTGCTCGTTAAGTGAACGTGATTAGTTATATGATTTATCCCATTGACTTCAGCAGTTTTAAATGAAAGTCAGTCTTTTTGCCCATATTTTAAAAGTATATAAGAATAGAAGAGGTACATATTATCAAAAAGAACAAACGGCATTCGGCATTGACTGGATTTTCACAAAAATCCCTGACTTTCACCAACATTCCCTGATATTTTCCTGACTTTTCCCTGACTTATTAAATTCTCTGACTTTTCCCGGTTTTCCAGAAAGTGGCCACCCTGCACTAGTTTCAGATAAAAGTGATCAATGTGTGCACCCCCAAATATTATCCCAATCTTCTTGAGAGTCAGGGCGTAAGCAAAGTTGCAAAAATTTTACATTGGAATTACTGGATATGATACAAGATCATCTTTGGTTAATAAAGGCAAATCTAAAGCATCAAAATGATTAGAAAAAACTGCTGACTTGAGAAATGCAGCAGAATTTTTTAATATGCCAAAATGTTTGCCTGGATTAATTTTTTATAACGGAGTTGGAATGTTTTTGGCAATGTACGGCACTCCATGGCATGATAATTTCATAGATACTTTGAGATATCTATTAATTACTAAGTCTATGCAATCCAATAAAGCTGTAAACTTGTGTGAGCTGCATTTCCATCAACATGCAGCTCAGCAACATTTGTACTGGGAGCACTATCAAGTACAAACATGGTTCGGCAGTACACTTAATCCAGACAATTGGAGTTAGATGATGGTAAATGGTGTTTTGAAGTCAATTGAAACATTACCACACGCTCTGAATATTTTAAAAAATAGCATTTTTGCAATTGCTCCAAAGGTCTGGATCAAAGTGTGGTTGTAGTTGCGTATTGTTTGCAGGGACCGAAACCGAAATTTTTTTCGGTTCGGTTTTGTTTACGGTTAACTGACGTACACCATTTTCGGTTACGGTTTCGGTTTTCAGAGCAGCGTTAATTTGGTTTTTGGTTTTCAGAGCAGCGTCAATTCGGTTTTCGGTTACGGTTTCGGTTTATCAGACACCCATTCTGGTTTTCGGTTTCGGTTAAGGTTAGGAAAAATTCGTAATTACGGTGCGGTTTTCGGTTAAAATTACATTAATGCTTGCAATGACCAAAAATGAAATTTATTTTGGTTCGGTTTTTGTTACGGTTACCTAGCGTACACCATTTTCGGTTACGGTTTTGGTTTTCCAGAATCTCTCATTCCGGTTTTTGGTTTCGGTTTACCAGAAGCACTTTTTTCGGTTACGGTTAGAAAAAAATCGTAATTACAGTGCGGTTACGGTCCCTGATTGTAATAAATGCCACGGCCAATTTTGTTAAAATTCTCAACCTGATGTGGAGGAACAAAAAAACATAACAGACGTAGATCCTATGAATTTCTTAGAAGAAACCATGAACATTGAGGAAAGTAACTCAGAGACGCAGAAAAATGACAATGATACATTTTTGGAAGATGGACAATTTGTTTTATCAGCTATTTTTCTTGTAAATAATTACTTTTACGAAAAAAATATATAGAATATTTTTTGTTGTAAATTTTGTAAGATACAGTTTTGATGATAAATGTTTTTGTCATAAAGCTAATAGTTGCCGAGATATTTGCAAAAAACTTTATTTTCTTTTTCATCTTTGACTTCTTGTAACATTTAAAGCTCCAATCAGGCCTGTAGCTAGAAAATGCTTTAAGGGCAAACAATTTTTCAGAGGGGGGCCTGTGGGCCAAAAATTCGTTTTTTCCATTTAAAAATAGCTACCTCATTATTTTCTGCGGTAGGTCTGGTAAAAATTAATCCAGGATGGGCTACACCCGTCCTGGCCCACCCCTAGCTATAGGCTTGGCTCCAATGGTATCGATCAGGACTTTTGACATTTTATTTAAAATGTTGAAACCATGTTCCATTCAAAAACTCATAAATTTTTGTTAGGTATAACAAAATTTAATTTGACTGGAGTATTAGGGCAGAATTTTGCAATATTTTTTATTGTAACAGTTCGGGAAATCTGCTCTGAAAATTATATCTTTGCAAAAATGTGTGTTAATGAAACTCATTAATAGACCTTCATGTGAATTTATTTTTTGAATTAGTATTTACAACTTATAAAAATAAAATAAGAAAGAAAACAAAATCCATAGATATGTGGATTATTGTTTTGTACTATCTTGGTACCAAATAACTTTTTTTAATTTTTATAAACAGCCAAGTGAGAGTAATTCTACATTCCAAAGACGTCTGGGTTCTTATAGCATCTTTCCAAAGAATTTAAATCACTAATCTTAAGAGCGAGATAATGTATTTTGGAAACATTTGTTCATTGTTGTAAAGTTTATTTCTGATGAGGTTGATAGTGCAATTTTGGTGATCAGTCCCCATCCCGTCCAGTCCTTAAATTGCCAAGGCTCTGTGCGTCATGGATGTCTGACTAGCTCTGGGCATGGGTGTCGGAAAGACCCTGTTGTATTATTTAATTTATAATAAAGTCTTATTGAATTAGTTACACTTATGGTATCGGGCTGTTCCGTGCAACATTCTTTTGAAGACTGATAAAATTATTTCACAATTATCAGCTCTCCTTGGGACATTGCCACACTGATTTTACTTTTTTAGTCTCAGTGTTTAGTTTATGAAACAGAGTTGTTGAAACATAAAGCTGAGCATAAAGCATTCGATATATTTTTTACAAAAGGGTTAAACAAAGAGTCACTTAAAGGTTTTTATGTATTATTAAATAAATATAAAAAATATAGCAAGATTCCATTTGCTTAATCTAAAACAGTCTATATAACAAAAATATAATTTCATACTGTTTAAAAAATACAAGGTAGACCATTAATAACAGGCCATAGTTCAAGGATATATTCTTTGGATCAAAATATGAGGATATAACCAAACATGCTTTAGTAAATTGTTGCCGTGGAAAAAGTTACAGGGTGTCAAAATTGTAATTTTTTTCCTTTTTTTTTGCAATATCTCCACTACCTCTTGACTGATCTTCTCCCAATTTGGTAAGGAAACATAAGCTAAGAAACAATAATTTATGTATTACATCACGCTAGCTCGTGAAGGGTGCCTCATGAGCTAGCTATACCTGATGATGAATATTTTTTCTCTTTTTCTTTTTACGAAACGTAATGGCACTTTTGACTAGAAAATCTCATGCAGGAGTCATTTTTACGTAAAAAAGGTACACTTGATAGAACTTGATAATTCCAACCGTTTTCGAGAAAATGAATTTGAAGATGAAAAATTGTATTTATTAAAAAGTGTGTTTTGGTGACGTCTTAGTTTTGTCAAAATGTCAAACTAATAAAATTGTATGTAAATGACAGAACTAAGACGTCACCAAAGCACAAACGGTTGGAATTATCAAGTGTATCTTTTTTTACATAGACTCCTGCATGAGATTTTCTAGTCAAAAGTTCCACTACGTTTCGTAAAAAAAAAAAGAGAAAAAATATTCATCATCAGGTATAGCTCATGAGACGCCCTCCACTGGCTAGCGTGATGTAATACATAAATTATTGTTTCTTAGCTTAAAAAATGTTTCCTTACCAAATTGGAAGAAGATTGGTCAAGAGGTAGTTGAGATATTAGGCACCTTTCAAATTTTTTTGGCAATATGGCGTCATGGGCAAACATAGGGTTTATTTTAATTAACTCGCGGAAACGTAACCCAGGCAATAGAAAAACAAACTTTTAACGAATGAAAACGAACGTTTGCCGGATGCTTGCCCACAACGCCATGTTAAAAGTCACGTGGTTTGGATTGCTTAATTGCAAAAAAAAAATACAGTTTTGATCTTTTGCCACAGCAACAATTTACTAAATTTACTAGAGCATGTTTGGTTATATGCTCATATTTTGGTCCAAAGAATCTGCCATTGAACTATGGCCTATTATTAATGATCCACCCTGTATAACAAGGGGCCCGATTTGGCACTTTTCAGTTAAATGTTCTGTGGGATGCATATAATATATACTGATAAAGCTATATACACTAGGGTGGCCCATCTCTATAGGGGGTGAATTTTTTTTGCGTATTTTTTAAGTCTCACCCCACGAAAATATACTATTATACTAGGAATAATTTATGTCAAAGTTTCAGATAATTCGGTGAACGGTAACCCGTGCCGCATTCAGGTAGAAATTTGTAGATAAGATTTTATTACGGTAATACACTTAAATTTTACTTAAAATACAAATATCTACCTCTTTTCTCATAATGTTTTATTGGTGTAATTATTTCCTAGAAATTATTTGTTTTGGAAGTTTGGAAATATAATGCACCTACGGTAGGTTTTTATGTCAGTTTGCAATTGTGTTTTACAGTGGTGACATTATAAGTTCTAGCATACGTTCCTTTTTGAAAAAACATTTAACGATGGCTGATGTTAGATCCTTACGAAAGGATACTTTCATTTACTTAGTTGAACACTATTCGTCACAAATCATTGGCAATAAATTGCCGTCTAATAGACAAGTATTACAAGTGCTCTGTTATAACATTCGTGAAGTGAAGCTAAGTGTACATGAAAGTGCTAAATTAACAATTAAAAGAGGTTGTCAGTTTTTTGGGATAAAGCTCGCATTCCGACACGTCAGGATTTTCATTGTGTTAAACAACTAGATAAACTTTATGCAGAGTGGAGGAACTCACAAAAATCGGCTAAAAGGGCCAGTGCGGGAGATAAAGAAAAAAATTTCCTTGAAAAATTGGACGATCTTTTTGACATTTCTCATGCAAATGCATTGGAGTTGATGAAAATAGATGAAGATAAGCAGTTTTTAATTAACCAAAGAAAAAAGGGACGTCCTGGATTTATGCATGGTATTGATTACCAACTTGCTTCTCAAGAAAAATCAGCTAAGGAGAAATTACAGAAATTATCCGAACGAATGCAACGAAGTCAACAAGAAAAAGCTAGATTAGAGGAAACAGTCACCTGTCCATCATCAAGTAGTAATTCAGCCGACTCCAACGAAAATGAAGATGAAATAATCGAAGCCCAAGAAGAGTTGTTACAAGACCAGCCTGGCCCGTCACAGCCAAAAAAGAGGAGATTGTATGGAACATGTAACATCATCACACCAAAAATAGCCGCTGCATTTGATGCTTGCAAAATAAGCGACAGGTATGGAGTCCATATTTTGACGGCAGTAGCAGAAGCACTAGGACATGACACCACATCTTTGTTCATCAGCCGAACCACACTTCAGCGCTCTAGACAACGCATCCGCGAAGAAAGAGCTGAAATATTAAAAACTGCCTTCGGTAATTCTGAATTGGCCCCAGTCATCCATTGGGATGGAAAACTTTTACCTTCTCTCACTGGAATGGGAAATATCGATAAACTTGCTATCTTAGTTACTAGTGGAGATATTGAACAACTACTTGGAGTACCAGCTTTGCCCAATTCAACTGGAAGAGAACAGACTGAAGCAGTTTATGATGTGCTTTGTGAATGGAATTTGGACGAAAAGGTAATAGCTTTGTGTTGTGATACAACAGCATCAAATATGGGTTATATAAATGGGGCAGCCACACTACTGCAACAAAAATTAGAAAGAGATATTCTATATTTTTCTTGTAGACATCATATTTTTGAAGTGGTTTTGAGAAGTGTGTTTGACACAAAAATACCTTCCTCATCTGGTCCAAATGTGCCACTATTTAAACGTTTTAGGGAATTTTGGCTTAAAATAGATCAAAATAAACTAAAAACTGGATTTCAGGTATCAAAAATAAACACATTTTACAACCAGTTAAAGCCGAAATTGTAAAGTTTCTAAATGCAGCTTTAACTTTGCAACAGCCTCGTGATGATTATAAAGAATTTTTAATGCTTTCTAAACTTTTTGTTGAAAAAGAGCCCACTCTCACGACATTCTATCAACCAGGGGCATTTCATCATGCACGTTGGATGGCCAAAGCCATTTACTGTCTAAAAATATTTTTTTTCCAAGATCAGTTCCAACTAACTAAAAAAGAAAAATAGGTATTGAAGATATATGTCTCTTTATTGTAAAGGTTTATGTAAAGGCCTGGTTTACAGCGTCATTTGCTAGTAAAGCACCGCTTCATGACTTAGACTTTTGTAAAGAACTCATTAATTATCAAAATATTGACAAAGAAATATCTCAAGCCGCAAGTAGGAAAATAGTAAACCATTTGTGGTACCTTAATTCAGTAAATGTTGGCTTATCTTTCTTTGATGACGATATTTCAGTTACCACTAAAAGAGAAATGGTTAAAGCTTTGAATAGGAAAGCACCAAATCAAGAGGGTATTAAACGACATTAGTAACATTACTGACGTTGAAAACAAGGAAATTCAGGACTTCATATGCGAGAACACTAAACAGTTTTTTCAAAAATTAGGTTTGTCTATGGAATTTTTGGAAAATGATCCAACAACATGGAGGGAAAATGAAAGTTATACCCGATGTTTCAATATTGTAAACAAAATTAAAGTTGTAAATGATGCCGCTGAGAGAGGAATCAAACTTATTACTGACTATAATGACATTTTAACAAAAAATGAAGACCAAAAACAGTTTTTACTCCAAGTTGTAAATGATTATAAATCACAGTTTCCAAATGTAAAAAAAGAAACCCTGTCGCATGCTTTGGCCTAGTGCAAAAAATATTGTTTTTATTACTATATGTCTTGTAGATTTAGGATAATATTTGGTACTATGTATGAAAAAAACGTTTCATAATAAAATACACAAAGATAAAACGAGAGTTTTATTTCAAAAACTTCTAGTCTAGTTTTCTTAGACTACGAATTTACAGTAGTATGACACATGTCATAGTCACAACAGATAATGTCTTTGATATTTGTATGACTTGATTAGTCATTCTAAAGATAAATGTTGCTGATTAAAAAAAAAACAATGCATCAACCAAAGAATGTAAATAATTCCATTTACTTTTATTATTGCATAATAATGCATTCTGCGGCACCCCTTGACTTCAATTTGCCTCAATAATATTTTGAGGGGACTGTTTTTTCTTCAAATGGAACCATTTGCAGGGGTGAGAAATAAAAAATTTCGATTTCGAAAAAGATGGGCCACCCTAATATACACGTATATCCAGTTCACTGCAAAATTCAACTTATTTCTGAATGACAATTTTTAGAAAACACCAGAACAAAATACGATTTCGAGATGTTATCAGCACAGCTTACACATTATTTAAATCCCCTAGTTGCTCTATAGGATTAAAATCTGAGCTTCTTGCTGGTCAGCCACAATAAACAAATACATTTTTTTTTAACTAATAAGAAGTTAAAAACTATATGTTGAGTAAAGAATTCTCAAAAAAAATTTACTACACAGTTCACCATTATTATACCACTTTTTCTTTCAATAAGTGAGTGCAGAAAAAGGGATTAAGACAATAAAGTAGGACAAGTAGTCCACCCGTCAGGTCATATAAAAAGGCCTTACCAGGAATTAAGTCGGGAAGTTTTGAAATTTAGGTATCTACAACTAAAAATGCACAAAGCAATATCTGCCGCCGGCGTAGCCATATTGCCAAGATGGCCGCCAAAAACAGTTTTTTTGAAGTATCTTCTTTACCTTGGGTTTTAGAGTTAAAAGACTTATTACAAAAATGGAAGATGAGCAAATTTCCTACAAATTACGTTATGTATATGTTCTTTCTAAAACCAATAGTTTAGACCAGGGATTCCCAATAAGATTTTTTCATCGGTCGCTATACTAACAAGGACCCATTAAAAGCTTAAATTCTTCTTAAAATGAAGATTATGTAGAATCTACTACTGCAAGTCAAGTAAAATACAAAACAATTGAATATCTCAGTGACATTTCGCGGACCCCTAGGTCCACCTGTTGGGAATCCCTGGTTTTGACACAACAGTCGATTAAAGGCAAACATATTCATTTTATTTTCCCTAACGGCATTTACTGTAGCCGATATGCTTAAATTTATGTGTTTTAAATGAACATGGGGCTATTGAATTCAGTTTGGATTATTTTTTGTAAACCCTTTCAACTGAAATTCTACCTATTTCTTACCTGCTACATAGAGTTGTTTGGAACCGAAATGAAACATTTGGTTCGATTTGCATCAATTATATAAAGTATGTAAAAAGACACTAACAATCAAATGAAATAATGTTTTCAACGGCTATCTCATCAGTGCAGCCGAAAAAACACGAAAAGCGCAGAACGACTCCGACGATCACGAAAAAATATTACAGCAATGTTTTGTTTGACAAATTTATGACCCTCGCCGTTCCACAGACGAATTTCTTATCAAATGATACAAGCAAAAAGGTCGCTTTATATCCATCTTGAAAAAAAAAAAATTCGAGGACACGCAGTTCACTGTTATCCAGGCTACAGAAGATGCAGATACATTAATAGTAAATACAGCTATCGAAATATCTTCATATGAATATGTCATTACTGTTGAAGATGTCGATCTTCTCGTTCTTTTGACAGCATTGGGCAACTCATATGAAAATATATACCCACTGCCTGGAAAAGGAGAGAGTGCAACGTATTTATTCGTCTCATAGTTTACAAGGCAACGAAACAGTTAAAAACAATATATTTTTTATAATATAACTTCAGCCTTATTTAATCAAGGAAAGATGAGATTTTTAGCAGTTCTAGAAAAACATACTGATTTACACAATTCTATTCAAATATTTAAAAAGAAAAATGTGTTTGCCGACGAGGTTGCTGATGCAGGAGAAACATTTCTTCTTGCACTATAAGGCTCCGAAAAAGGAAGAGAATATGTCTTTGGGTAAATATCGCTATCGGTGATTTTTGAAGTCACTAACAAAAAGTAAATTTAATTTAGCTTCTTTACCACCAACAAGCGCAGCTGCAAGACAACATTCAATGAGAACTTACCACCAAGTCCAACGTTGGTACGGTTTTTCAAAAAAGGCGAAAGAATGGGGTTGGAAGAAAACTCAAACTGGTATCACCCCAGCATCTACTTTAAAGGATCCTGCTCCTAAAACATTACTTATTTTTATATCATGCAAGTGTAAAACGGGATGTGGAAAAGCTTGCGGTTGCAGAAAGGCAGGTTTGAAATGTTCTGTCATTTGCAGTTTTTGTAATGGAAAATCTTGTGAAAGTATTGTACAAGACATACTTGAGGCATCCGATGAAGATGAAGACGAAGACTTAGACTTGTAGAGCAGCGAAAAAGAGGTAAAATTGTGTCGTTTTTTTTATCAGCTTAGAACAAGGTCAGACACAGTGGGTATTACCGACAACATCATTTTACACATAAAAACACGAAATACGACATTTTTTAGTGGTCACAGATATTCTTATTTAAAAAAGTGTAAACTTTAATTTTTTTTTGTGCATCTATTGCCATATCTCAAAAATGAATTGAGCTATCGATGTGAACTTTTTTTTGTTATAAAACACACACTTAAGCGCTTCTTTCTATACATAGGATTGCTAATAAAAAAAATGTAAACATGCCACAAACGTAGATGACCCTGAAAGTTTAGAGAATAAGCCATCAAATTTTCACTAAGCGAGGAACTTTTTTGTTTTTGAAAATTTTGTGTAACATGCTATGAAGAAAATGAAGTCAATAGACTAAAAAAGTTTTTAGAAAAAAAATATTTTCATTATTAGCAATAGTTTGCTAGTTACGAATTTTTTAGTATGGAGGAATTGTTGAAGCGTACGCGCGCGGCACTTAAGAATAATAATGATTATGTATTGTGTGTAACAGAACTTTTCATTATTATTTTTTTATGTTTAGGACTGTTTAATCACGTTTTAGGATCTGAAAGGATAACTTATTTTTTCCAGTGGCGCATTAAGGACTAAGGTTGAAGGCAAAAAGGAATTAAAAATCTTAAATAGAGTATCTAAATTAGGTAACAAAAAAGAAAAAAATATCCTAAATTAAGTCTCTTTTAATTTCCGCAGCCCTAATTATAGAAACTCTGTTTCCATGGCTTGTGCACAAGTTTATCGTTCTCCTCTATTACTACGCCACATAAAATCCACTCCATTTTACAATGAAACCTAGATTGCTTTTTTATCTTAAATATTTTTTTAGCAGATAATCCACGCACAATTCGCACAATGGCCATACGTTCTACAATATAATAAAAATGGTAATAAGGGAAAGAATATCGTTACACATTTTACTTCCACATCCAGTGTAAGTATAGTATCGACAAAAATATTTTTGAAAATTTTAATTGTTCAAATATGCTTAGAATGTCATGAAACGTCGAGATTTTAAGTTTGAGCAAAAAAAAATTCTGTCTTGTCGGTCTGTCTGTAACTTTTTTTGTGCGCACGATTACTCCGGAACCGTTTAAGATATTGACATGAAATTTGGTACACGTAGTATACATAGATTTTAACGAGATCTGGAACTAGATTATTCCGTTAAAGGGTTGGGGGGGTAAATGGGGGAAATAGGCAAATCAAGCAAGTAAGAGTCCATAAGATTGGTATTTAGTATATATAGGCCAGTCCAACACGCTGTCACTTTGCTTTGTTTGTACTACAGCAGCCATCTTTTGTTGGTAAGTTAGGGTTCTCGACAAGCCTAAAGGGCACCATACACGTTCAGTAATCTCATTACCTAAATTTTCGCGTTTTTTCAATCATACTTAATTCAATAATTATTGCTAGATATGCTTTTTTCTTAAATAATGGACATGTAAGGTGTGAAAAATAATGACAGGGAATGATGAGGGAATTTTTAGTAATGATGTTTCTGTAATGATCTGCTGGAATGACATTATTGCTGAACATGTATGGTGCCCTTTAGGCCTGACAAAAATCCTAACTTACCAACAAAAGATGGCTGCTGTAGTACAAACAAAGCAAAGTGACAGCGTGTTGGACTGGCCTATAAGAGAAGCTAAGGTCTCAAAATTTTTTTGGCATTAACCACCCCCATTACCAACTCCCACCCCATTATTCAAGGGGGCGAAAAAAATAAAATTGTCATTTAGTGTATGTACAAGAACCAAAGGCCTCAAATTTTTTTTTACTTTATCCACCACTACTACCACCCCCCTTATACCACCCTCAGCCCCACTACTTACCGATGTGGCATATCGTTTTATAGGTTTTTGGGGTAGACGATTTCAAATATTTTATTATTAAAGTTCCATAAACAATTATTTCCATTCAAATTTTTTTCGTTGTGAGAGACTTGGATAGAAGATCTGGATGTGGAAGTAGTGATTCCTTGGGTAGCGGTTTTATATTTTGACCTTCGACGAAAACCAATAATGTTGATCGTACACCGCCCTGAGACCAGTTAGTTTCAGTGGACGCGGGCGTATTAATACTCAATTTCTACAATTCGTGCGCTCCAAAAAAATCACTGTACCTAAACTATCAAAGACACAATAAGAATTATGCTATCAAAAACTTTTTTGGTCTTTTGGCTTTATTTTCTTGGCAGCATGTTATACAAAATTTCCAAAAACAAAAAAGTTTGTAGCTTAGTGAAAATTTGACTGCGTATTTTATGAACTTTCAAGGTTATCTAAGTTTTTAACATGCTTAAAAATGTTTTAATTAACAATACTATGCACAGATAGAAGCCTTTAAGTGTGCGTTTTATAACAAAAAAAAGTTCATGTGGATAGCTCCATTCGTTTTTGAGATTGGCATTAGATGTTCAAAAAAACAAAATTTCACACCTTTTTTAAAAATAACACTAAGAAATGTCGTATTTCATGATTTCTAATGAACATCGACCTACTTAACGAAATGGTATATGTCTCAGTTTGTTCTAAGATTTAAAAAAAATAAACTCGAGAAGGAAGCGACTTTTCCCGTTTTTTACTCCACTATTGCCTCTTGACATCATTATATCAAATAAGGAATTTGTTGATTCTGAGACAGAAACAACTACAAATACCGTTGAAATGTAAAAATAATAACAAAGTATGTCCATCAGGCTTATCTAAACGAAAGAGGGTGTAAAAAATATGGTGTTGTGGAATAGGCCTCTAGGGGATAGAGCGTACGATTACGGAAAAGAAACCGTTTTTGGAGGCCACCTTGCCAATATGGCGGCGCGAGCGGCAGTGCTTGCGTTGTGCAAAATGTGAATCTTAATACTAAACACCTGTCTCTAGAAGTATACCAAATATCAACACTTCCCGAGTTTATTCCACCTAAAACTACCTGACGGATGGATTAAGTCACATATTCTGGATGAGAAGACCAAAATAAAAAATGTTTTGTAACAGAAATTCGATTTGTAAAAGGATCTCTGCACAAGTGATACGATAAAAGAAAATTTAATACCAAATGTGCTTAAGAATTGGTCAGAAAACTGTTGTATAAACGATATTCGAGTTTTTATGCCGAATTGGGTTGAGTATCAGTGACAACTGGATTATTATGTATTGCTAATATTAATTTACTCAGTAAAAATAGTCATTTAAACAGAAAACAGTATTATCGAATCCATAACTATGAGTTTTCTTGTGTTTCAAACACCACGTTGTTTGTGTAGAGATCAAATATTTTCTCACTTACAATATTATTACATAGAAAAAAGCATTACGGCTCTTCCTTAATCCAATGAAATCTGCCATTATTGGGTAGTTCAACATCTTCATTTCCTTCTATTTTTATTCTTTTGTTGCCATCCTCCCTCAGAGTCTGATCTATAACACTATCCTCTATTTCACTTTTAACTAAATTCTCTCTATGCAAATATTTTTTATGCCTGGTTAACTCATTAACAGAGCTAAAACGCGAAGTGCATTTATCACAAACAAACTTGGCTTCACAAGGATGTGCCCTGTTGATATGTTCTTGCAAATCCTTCTGCTTAAACTTTGAATTGCAAAACTTACATTTGTATATGGTGATGTGGATACGCATATGGGAAGACAAGCATTGAATAGTACTATATTCTTTGTTACATAAAGTGCAAATAAAATGTCTATCCTTTCTATTATCGTGATATTTAAGGCAAATGTTCTGCCTGACATGAAACATTAAATTTCGAAGATATAAGAAGTTTTTCTTGCAATTGTCACACTGAAAGCATTTCTTCTTGTGCAATTTCATGTGGTCTTTTAGTAGCGTTTTTGTGCAGAACGACGATTTACAAGTCTTGCAGTTATGCTTCATCACACTCCTGTCTGCATATCGTACAACTTTATTTTCCGACACCCTTTTCACTTGAACTGGTCTATCACAGTTCGGGATATGGCTCACTTTATGTTTTAGTTTAATATGTCTTCTAAGCGCCAAATGCGTTACAAACTTATTTCGACACAAGTGACACGTCAGGGAGTGGTGCATGTTCCAGTGAGTTACAAGCAACTGCCTGTACCTAAACTTGTGTCCGCAAATTTTACACGTAAACTTAACTCGATTGTGATGTATCCTGTAATGTTTTTTCAGATTTTTTCTTCCGATAAAGGTTTCATCGCATTGGCTACAGTGAAACTGATGAAAATGCCATTCATTGTGAAGGCGGATACCCAAGTAAGTAAACTTTTCCGTGCAGTGTGAGTTACATTCATACGTTCTATCTAAATGTACATCCATATGCCTGAAAAGGTTTTTTCTAAAATTGAACAACTTCCCACACACTTTACAGTTGAATTGTTTCGCTCTTGCGCATTTATCTATCTCCACATCTGTCATCAATAAATGAACTTGTTGATGCTTAGCGAACGCTTTCCTTCCGAGTGCTTCGTCACCACAGAGATAACAATTTATGGGTGTCGCAAAATTATCTAAGTCTTGGCCAGCTTCTAGATGCATACGTTGGTGCTTCACGAAAGTCTCTCTGCAACCGAACTGTTTACTGCACAGTGGACAAGTTCTATTGTAAACCAGCTCTGGATGTGCCTCTATTTTATGCTGTTTCATCTGGAAAAAGTTTAGAAATGGTTCGCCACATTGTCGGCAAGGAAACGTCTTTCCCAACTCGTGAATCTTCCGAACATGTTTATTTAGACTTGATACAGATGAGTAAGAACCATGACAAATCTACAATATTGGAATAAAGTATTTTCAAACAGTAAAGTACCAAGTTTGATACTTACATCACAAGTATATTTCTGCTTTATAACCTGTTTTGTCTGCATCGAATGTAAATTATCTACATGAGCCCTTAAACCACCCTTTTGTTTAAATGATTTGCCGCAAACCTCACATGGATAAGGTCTTTCATTTGTATGGACTCTTATGTGTATTTGTAAATCTTTTTTATTTGACCATTCTTTCAAACAATATTCACAGATGTAAGTTTTAATTTTTCTGTGGCAATATAAATGTAAATTATATGATCTCTTATCGAAAAATATTTCTGGGCAATGTTGACACGTCAAAGGTTTTTTTAAATGCGACTCTATATGTTGAACAAAGTATCTTTCAGTTTTAAAAATTCGATCGCAAGCAGGGCAAACTAATTTCGAACTGTGTATTGCTTCATGAACTTGTACATATTTGAATTCAGGAAATACTTCGCCACAATGACTGCAGTAATGATTCACTTTCGTTGTGGATTTTTCAATATTCCCTGGTTCAATTTCCTTTTTCAAATTATCTCCACTTTTATTATTAGACAAATCGTTATCACTAACGAACTCAGGATAGTCTTTTTCAGTTTTAATATGAGGTAGCAACAATGTCAGATTTTCTGGTTGGTTGGTGTGTGAATTTACCTCGGCATTATATTCCATCTTTAGGTCAATAAGTAATAAGTTAAAATATCTTAAATATGTACCTTAAAATACAACATAAGCCTGTCCCCTTTGTTACTTATTGTGCTAAATGGCAAAGCTAAAAGGTGCCAAACACAGTTTGTGTTCTGCAACTGTCAGTAAATCTTGTATATAAACAAAACTAAAAATAATGAAATGGGTATTTTTTTTCCCGTCGGTTACCCGCCCTGTAAACCATAAGAAACTGAAACGGGCAATAGACTAGTTCGAAAAGAGAAACTCGCGTGCGCAATTCCATCCTTTTTTTCGCCAGTGTACAGACGGGTTAACGTTCCCTTCAACCAAACAGATTTTCTCAAGACAAAGACAGAATAGTGTAAGCAAGTTTCTGTTTCCGTAAAAACATGTTACAATGGTTTTGTACATCTAAACCATTGGTGCACGTTCCGTTTGGTATTAATTTCGATGGGTTTTATATACCAAAAAATAAAACACGGAATTTTATATCTCTAGCCGTGACCGACAGTTAAATTCTAGATTAAAATATATTAACTGTCCACATTCCACAAATTATTATTAAATTAGTAAGAACAAGAAGTAGAATCAAGTAAGAACTACTAGCAATTCCATACAGCAATTTGTAGAAAAAGCTATTCATCTCCTTCTAAAAGTGTTAGTGCAATAGGAAGAAGCAGAATTGAAAGCGAGCTACTACAACCGTGCCAAATTCAAATAGAAGAAGAATCAAGTGGGATCTACTAACCATTTCAAAGTGCTAGAGAAATAGGAAGAAGTAGAATTCTGCGCAAACTACTATAACAAATTTTGATAGAAGAAGAAGAATAATCAAGTGAGAACTACTATCAATTCTAAAGTGTTAGAAAAAAGGAAGAAGTAGAATTCGGCTCAAACTACTATAACCGTCAGAAATTATAGCAGAAGAAGAAGAATAAAATGGGAACTACTCAACTATTAACCATTCCAAACACCGTGCCGACTAACTCGTGATCTTCGTTTCAAATCACAACAATGACTTGTGCAAACTACACCAAACCACTCATTGATCGGTTTTTAGAATATTTCTGATGAAGGTAAATAAAGTGTATCTCGGAAAGACACTGTCTCCCTTTTTACTTCTCTCCCCTATTCCACATCTGTGGTGACTAGGCATCTAGTTATGAAGTTCGTGCATCTAGTGCTACCAAATTGTAAATAAAAAATCGTTCATTATATGGATACCTCATTGTTATTAGATAATTATTAAAAATTACAGCTTCATATTTCTGATTAGTCTTTTTAAGGTCTTTCTAATTTGAACATTTAATTCGGAAATCTGTGGTTACAAAATTTAAATCACCGCAGGTTGTGCTCATGAATTTTATGGTAAAGAAATTCCCTAGAATAGTTAGTTATATTCCGCGCAACGATTTCTCTTTCTCTTTATCTAATTTCATAAAATCATTACGCAGTTTGAACGCGACGTTAAAATTGTATTTTCTTAAATCTTTATCTATTTTAAGCACCGATTACTGAACAAGTTAAATAGAAAAAAGGCAAATAGGGATTTTTATCAAATATTGTGGGAAGGCGACAGCTACGAAGTTAGTCGTTTATAACCGTTTTGTCTCAATCTCAAACCTCAACAAACACAACTCATCTCGATTTTTTTGTAGAAAAGAAGAGCCATTCATCAAACTGTAGTATTAGGATATTTTCGAAGCTGTGATCTTATAAGAACTAGTAGGAAATAGCGCAATCCGTTCTACCTCTAGCAACTACCAATTTAGGTAAGTTTTTAGGTAACTGCATAAAAATATAATTATACCCCCTTTGCTCGGATTTTTGATTGTTTCAAACATTTTTCAGATTTGTTGCTACATATACTGGTATTATATTAAAATAATGAGTGATCAAGAGTCTGACCAAATGGAACAAAACCAACCAGAGCTGTCTCCACAAGAATTGGAAAAGCAAGAGGAGGCCAAGTTGAAGGCTAAGTATGCTCTACCTGCAGCTCCTGGTGGCCCCCCAGGGCGTATCGTTGGCGGCCATTCTGCATTTTTACAGAAACGTTTAGCGAAAGGTCAAAAATTCTTCGATTCAGGGGACTATCAAATGGCTAAACAAAAAATGGGTGGAATTAACAAGCCTGCAGCTAGACTACCTGGCCCAACACCCTTCACACCCTCAACTGGAGAAGCCATTCCTACGCCCGAAACTGTCCCGGCAAGGAAAACGTCCTTAGTGCAGCATTCAAAGCTGACTTCTAATGTAAGCTAGAATTTACATGATATGCTATTTGCTTAACAGATGTATAATTATTTTTTCATAAGCTTTTCGTTACGATGTCACATTTGTTTAAGGTTTTCACTAAGTTATTGATATTCGTTAATAAATAAATCAAACAGTACAAATCATTTTTATTGTAAATTAGGTAGAAGAAAACATGCTTGATCCTAAAGTTGTTTAAGTTTAAAAGCTCCGTTATTTTTGTAATTGTATTATTATGTATGTGTTGGTACGATTTCTCCCCAAATAATAACCGGTGAATTATTAAAGTAATATGATATGATATTGTTGATGTAAGTGTATTTGTTAGTTATTCTAACAGTTAAGGAAATATGACTTAAGCAAAGAAAAGTACTTTAAATATCCTGGATACATATTATTTAATAAAATATAATCATTTCTATTTCCTTTGTATTTTCTCTAATTGGATTTTTTAAATTGATTTTAAAGAAAATAGTTGAATGTTTGGCTTCCAGTTTATACCCACGTCTGTGAAGTTTTTTCTAAATACAAAGCTGGAACTTATCAAGTTCTAATGTCTTGTGCAATGTGTAAGGTCCAGCAACGTGTTTTAATCGTCAAGTTTTTAATTTCCGCTCTCACCATATAGATGTATTGGTTTATGGTCGTCAGATGATGTTTAAACAAAGGAGATATAGTGTACAAAAAAGGAGATGTAAATGACTCTAACAGCTTTAGACATAGATCAGTGATTCCCATTTTAGCTAAAATTTTTGAGATACGGTATTTTTTTAAGTAATAATGTACTTTATTCGTCTTGTCAAGTGACGCAGTATAACTTATCACATTTGTGAAATAGTAACATGACGTAAAAATCTAATAAGACATACAATTCAGTCATTCACAACAATTATTAAACCTTAAATTCTATTTCAACTCTAGAAAAGTTAAATAAACGATCTAAGTATTTTCAATATATTTTTTTGTTTTAAAATGCTATCATGTAATTCAATACTTCGTCAGTATTAGCTAGAAGAGTAGTTTTGATTCATTCTTCAATAATGAGCGTTTTTAAGTGTTTACCTAAGTAGTATATTAGTGTGACCAGATCAAGGTACCAATACAGAAAGTAGATCATTTCATATTAAAAAAGTATAAATGATTGGATTTAAATAAATGATTTGGGTATTTTCAATATATTTTTTTGATTTAAAATGCTAGGAATCCTATCGTGTAACTCAATACTTCGTCAAAATTGAGTAGTTGTTTTGATTGGTTCGCCAATAATGAATGTTTTAAAGTGTTTACCATGTTTAAAACATCTCACCGTGTTTTAAACAAATGTTTAAAACATATTTAACACAACAACTACTGTTTAAAACACAGTGCGATGTTTTAAACAAACGTATTATTTTGGAGTTTGTGAAAAAAAAAAGGAAAAGTGCCGATAATGGTCCATTCCGATATAACCAAAAAACACACTCACTAAAAAATAGCCTTTGCAGTCTTACTCATACGAGTCAAATGGTCAATGGTCACATGCACTAAACTGAGCATTTTATTTGTAAAGTGCTGAAAAATCCGTTTAAGAGCACCATCTGGCATCAAGTAGTAGTAGCAGATACAGTACCTTGGTACCATTTAATTTTAGTTGAATAGTTTTAAGCGTTGAAGATTCCCACAAAAATATCATCACCACGGTGGTCGCTATGTTGAAAAAATGACGGTCTTTCTTTCCAGCCTCATTGTTGAGGATTCAATTGAGCACAACTAGACTAGACCTGTTTATCGTTTGGTATGAGTGTTGGCATGCAGCTTCGGCTATTGGCGATGTGATGATGGTGATAGATTAAATTTATTTCCAAAACATTAACAGTGAGGCGAATTCAAGGCCCTGCAGTTTTCATTCTCATAATGTCAACAAAGAAGCGTTCATTTCCAAAAAAAATGTATAATTTTTCAAACTTCGAGCTGTCGTAATTTTTAACAATTGACTATGGAAAAAAATTTTTAAGCAAAAGTTTTAGGATACACTATAATGGGGTGGGCCGAAAAACACGAAAATTTGAATTTGCAGATGGGCTAGTTTCTAATTTGTTGTTATAACTAATTCGGGTAAATTTTTAGTCAAATCGGTTAATATCTAGCCGGGCCCCTCGTCTTAACATTTTTCAAATTGACATTTGAAATTTTTTTATGACTATTAATATCTAAATGTGTGTGGCAAAAGTTTTCTAAATAAAATATTTTTCATAATCCAGTCGAATTAGACTTAATAAAAAATTTTGCGTCCGGTGGACTTTTTTGTGGAAGTTGTTTAAGAGGGCATAATAAGCAAGCACAGAAAACTACACCATGTGTGTCCCCTATTTTTACTTATGTGCCCATATTTTTTCCCTATTGCCCTTTTACCAAGTTACACTTTTTGAAGGTTCATCCCCTCCTCTACATGATATATATATTACACATTTGTCGTAGGACAAACGGTTTTGGCTGTACGAGGCCGGAGAGGTCGCGCTGTCCGAACTTGGGGGTCTTCTGTACAGAACAAACGGCTATTATTTCCAATCTATAATACTACATATACTAATGCCCTTATGGAGGGATGATGATTTGTGAAAAAATGTTCATCGAATACCGTACGGTTTCCATGATACGGGATGTTGAAATTTTGAAAACCCATTTTAAAAAAAAAAGAACCTACTTTTTTTCACTCATTTTTTTTTCATGTATGTATGACCCTTATATAAGAAAATTTACGTTGGTTTCATTTTAATATATTCATTGGTTTAGGAGCTAGACAGCAAAATATGCCAAAAATGGTTATTTTGGTATTGTTGCATTAAAAAAACCAAAACCAGTATAATTCTGGTAAATGTTTTTGTTTATCCTAAAAGTCCAATTCATTGCGCATAGAAAATGTGTTTTTGTATTTAAATAGGATCAACACTTATTGTGCAATAACGATTTATATCATGGTTCTCCAGTCTCCTTTTTCACAATTTTTTTTTGTGGCCTTATGGTTTATAGTAGGGCAGAAAGCAATATACACGTGGACAGGACACATAATAGGGTGTTAAAATGGGTCTCTTGTTAAAATGCGATAGGACGTACCGTTTTCGAGTAAAACGCACTTGTTTGCAAAAAATTGCTTCAGATCACGCTTTTCATCGACTGACTAGTAAATACTCACCGCTGACTATGAAAAAATACAACTATGTGTCGCTTCTTGCTTTTTTTGTTTATGAATGAATGGACTCGGACGGTATATATTAAAAACACTATGTAACATGTAAAACACGAATAAATTTCTATCTGCTCTGGCTTTGATACACTAAAGTTGGGGGATCTGGCTCTCGACAGCGACAACGACTATACTCCATACTCCCAATTGATTCTCAATTTATTCAAATAAAAGTAATAAAACAAAATAGTAAATAAAGTACACAATTATTATAAAATAAAATTTACAAATTCAGCAATCATAACTTTTTAACATCGATCTTGTTTCTAACGTTACACTGATAAAAAACCGGATATTTATCTTAACTAGGAGCAATATTTACAATTTGTATAAAAACTATTACTTCTTCAAACGTTGTTTAATTTCTTCTATCTCTAACATTAATTTTTCCTCTTGTAACAAAAATAATTTCCGTTGTTGCTCACAGGCGGACTTCACTTTTTCAATTTCGCTCTCTACCAGTTCCATTTTTTTTCTTTGATAATCCTGCAAAAAACTGCTGTGCTTTTGAACCTTGTCTGGCAATTTGTTGGGGTCTTTTGTTTGATTATTTATCTGGAATGTTTTTGTGTATTTACTATTTGTTTCGAATGGTTTTGCGTATTCACTGTTTGTTTTGGGTTGGATTTTACCATTCAAATTATTGCAGGTCAAATCCGTTGAGTCATCATTCTAAAAAAAAGAGTAGAACTTTGTAAGAACAGTGGAATCCAGTACTTTTGAGCAGAACATATTATTTATTTATTTATTTTGCTCAACAGATACTACCCAAAATGGAAAAATGAACTGATTAAAATATAAAACAGAAGTTATAACAAATACATATACAGAGTGTTCCTAAATAACGTGCCATTTGTTCAGGGTGTGATTCCTTTATGAAGAAACGTTCGTATGTCCGCAACGGCTTAAATTTTTTGCTACAGGGTGTTGAATTTATTTTTTCAATCATTATTTTTTAATATCTGAGAAAGTACTTTAGATATTATTTTCAATTTTGGTATGTGTTAATAGGATATAAAACCACATAATAATAATAATAATAAAAGTTCTTTATTGAATACATAAAAAATACATATTCAAACGGCTATCGACCGGAGTCCTTCAGCCTGTTTTTCCTACATTGTTACTGTTGATACATTATTTTATGTGAAATAATTAAAAATGAATACATTTTATGGAAAAAAAAAAATAAAAAAGAAAAAAAAAGCAAACAAATTTTTGTGCAAGTATACATCTAAAAAATTTTTATATTAATTAGTTTTGAATTAATGAAGATATTTTTTCAATAAGAGACATCTCTGGGTGTTTGCATTTTGATCTTCTGTTGCGGTTTCTTGTACGGCAGAGAGGTCGTAACAGTTGCATATTATGTAGCCTATTTGCAAATTTGGTTGTTAATATTTGAAGTCTGCTCAAGATTGGCGTTATCCTAGTTTTTTCATATAGTAAATTATTCGGCGGATTGTGGAGGTTGAGTGGATGCCGAATTTTAGTTATAATGCGTAGCGAAGAGGTTTCGGCAACTTTTAAGTTGTTTAGTGCCGGCGCTTGGCAGTTGACATATAGAGTGTGTCCATATTCCAGTATAGGTCGACATATAGATGTGTAAATTTTTGTGGCTGTTTTGGTAGATATTCCTTCATTTTTATATGTGAGTGATTTGAAGTGTTTTGCTCGGTTTTTTATTCTCGATTTAATAATTGCTGAGTGTTGGTTAAAATTCAGTTTTTGATCCATGGTAATTCCTAAATATTTGGCCGAAGGTGTTGGTTTTACATGTTCGTTTGCAATGCTTATTGTAGGGGAGGACAGAGAGGGAGTGTGGTTAAATATAACGAATTGTGATTTATTAGGATTTGGAAGTAGACGCCATTTATTGAACCACACTTGAACCTCATTCATCTTTGTCTGCAACTTAGGAATTAAACTCTGCAATGATTTATCATGTCCCACCAATGTCGTGTCATCAGCATATTGCAGTATGTATGTTGTGTCTTCAGATGGATTTTGTAGAGTGGTGATGTCATAGCTGTATAAGTTGTACAATAGAGGTGAAAGTGGTGATCCTTGTGGAACCCCTTGCTCAATAATAAATTCTTCCGATGTTGCGCCATCAACCTTTACGTGTAGTGTTCTATTTTCTAGGTAGTTTCTTAATAGATAATCAGGCGTATCTACTTATTTAGTTAGAAAAGTTATTTTATCACTCCAAACCCTCCAAACTCCACTCCCTGCAAACAAGTCCTTTGATGTTTTTTACCAAAAAAGTGGTACGCCACTGAGATTTTTGAATTCTACACGTTTTTCTCGTCAGACGCACAGTTCTTGATTAAAACAATTAAATTCAAATTGCTTCATTTAGTGGAGTTGCTTAATTCGAATTTAGAATTTAGAAATTAAGAATCGTTCAGATTGTGATACTAATCTGAAATTAGGTGAGCATAGACATGCGGTAAATTTGTTTTGCAGTTTAACAACATTTGTATTTTGTTCAGTTCCTATCATATCTTGACCTGGAGGGAATACCTTGAGAGTTTTTTTTTTTGTGTTTGGAAATCTGCGTGATAGTAATATCTTCGTTCGGGAGAGGAAGAGTATGAGTCTCCTCTCTGGACAGAAGCTGGATAGTTTCTTCCTTATTGTTGATATTTGTTTCTCCCCTGATGTCGATCATAGCTTCCTTTCTTGTGAAAATTGTTGTAGCTGATATCTCGTTGAGGAGAGGAGTTTCTGTTAGGCCGTAGGTAGTTGCTTGTGTTAGGCCCTGGGGAATAATCTCTGCTGAATCGTGATCTAAAGTTTCTCCTTGATTTAAATGAGTTGTCTGATTTCAGCAGAGGAATCTTTTCGAGGCTGGGAGGCAGAATGTCTCGAGGGACGAAAAAATTCAAATTTTTTGACAGTTATTTTGTCAATCCATGGTCCCCCCCTGGCTGTGCCCATGCAGTCACTGACAAATTTCCAATATATATTGAAGTTTGTTTCTGAAGGTGAGCAGCTTTAATAGTTGAATTATCCAATTTTTTGTTACCCACAGTAAGGTTTTTTTTCAATTATTTGTAAATTATGTCTGCTGGAGGTTTCAAGTTTCGAGTAGTTATTGATGTATCGTTTCCAGTCACTTTATTGTTATTGTTGTTGTTAGTTGAATATCCACCTGAATTTCCTTCTTTATTTGAAAGCAATTTAACCATATCAACATTCGTGTCTTTTAAGTTGTCGATTTTGGTAGACAATAGATCAAGTTCTTGATTAATATTTGTAGTCATTATATTGACAATTATTTAACATTTTGGGTAATTCATCCTCTAGAATTTTTGACATACTATTATTTATATGGTGAATTAAACTATCCTGATCGGTTTTTATATCCTATTAACAACATATACTAAAATTGAAAATAATATCTGAGATATAAAAAAATAACATGCAGTTAGTCCTAACTCTTTGTTGAAAAAAGGTTAAGACTAATGACGCATTGTACCAATACGCTAACCTTAAATTTTAAGAATGTTTGGCGCACTTAACCCCATAAAACTTACTCTAGGTCCTGAAGTGGTTTAATGTCACTTCGAATTTCGACATTTCTGCCTTGAGTATACAGTGTACATTCCCAAACAGCACGTCCAATTGAAATTACGTCTCTACAAGATATACACATGAGAAACAAAATATATTAAGGTGGATCTAATTGTTAAACTAGTACTGACGTACACATATGAGATACACTTATGTTTATATTGACAGAATTATGTGATACAATGTTTAATAATTGTATACCGTATGCACTCAAGATTCTAAACATTTTTATATAACGTAAAGAAGGATCATTAGAATGTTGAAATTTGACGTCCGTAGAAGATGCCTACAAGATTTAAGTCATATGTATGTGTGATGCTTTATATAATACTTGTGCCTACTGCATACACCACATAAAAGTGCGATATATACACGATACAAATAACTATAATATACACTTTTTAGTTGTGTCTTGTCGTGTCTACATTCGACTATTCGAGCATAGAACAGTGTGCGCGTGCAAAGCGTCAGCGTGAGCATACCGGCCATGTGTATCTCATGTGTCCTCTTTCCTCTATAAGAGTGGTCATAGCCACACATAGGCATTTTTGTTTTTTAACAATATCCAAAATAGTTTATATTCGAAAGAGTTTGCAAAGATTCTGCAGTTTTAAAGATATCGAGTTCTTTTAATAATAAAATTAGATTAAAATGCATTAAAAAGCAAAATCAAGCCGTTGCGTGTTCTACTACCTATAAAGTCTTTAAGCAAATATTCAAACAGAAGTCAGTGGTTGAGTGAGTTAAACATTAAGCGACGAGTCCTCAGACAGGTACACCTCCCTCAGAGACCTCTATGCACGTTGCCACGACATAACCCCACTAGCGGACTTCGTCCGGGAATCCTCCCAAAAATTCTATCAATTCAAATTGGGCGACAGTCCGCTAACCCGAGACATCACACGAATCAGACAGCATAATGCCATACTTTTCGATCTAAAACACACATTACCATACCAGGCGTTGCCTATCTTTCGGCAACTTCCCTAGCCAAACCTATCCTATACCACAATTTCCCTTTCACCACCCTTTACTCTAATTTCACCACCTTTTACCTTAAACCCCTCTCTATTCCCTTTATTCATTTTTTGTTGTTTTGTTACATTTTTGTTCTTTTTGTCCCTTTTTGTCTTTCCAAATCCCCTTTAGACCAATAACCTCCAGCAAATCCCAACTTTTAAAATCACACTCTCCCCTTCACCCTACCTTTCCGGAGGCGGGCAGACCACCGGATGAAGACTGTGACTTGTTCGAACGGGTTTTTTCATTGAGTTTTTCCCTGTGTCACCAACCAAAACTGCATAAAAACAAGTGCGCGTGTGTTGTGCGCGCGCCCTTAACACAAGTTTTTTAAATCTAGTTTTAAGTAGCTGTAAGTGTTTTTAAACTATTCTTAGTTATATCACCCAAATTGTTAGGCGTAAGTTTTCTCATGCAAGACAGGAGGCCTAACCAACCCTCGTGAATTATTGTTATAGCCAAAGCCGAGCCCTCTTCACCCGACCACTCATCTACCACGACGTTGCGCGCCGTGGTGGTGTGGTCGGCTCTAAATTGGGCCTCGACTGAGGCGCATTATTGTAAACTAAAACTTATAATAAATTTGTTTTGAATTGAATTGAATTGAAGCGACGAGTCAAGAGGTACGCGGTTCGATCCGTGCTCACTACTCTGTCTTTTTTTTTTTTTTTTTGTTAAAATAATTGCAAAAAAACTTTTAGTTGTTTTTTTCAAGGTAATAATTGCTTATAAAACCGATGTACGAATATACTTCTTTTCAATTTTAGGTCTGTTTTAGACCATTAATATTCTATTTATGTTGTAGATGATATATTATACCTGACCGTTTTTTCTCCAACACGTTTCCCAGGTTTGTATAAGTACTTTAACTTAAAACTTTAATTCTTAACTCAGGTGACACTGACAGGTTAATTAAATTAAATAAGTTCTTCTTAATAATTATAAATAAATAAAAATACTAGTAACTCGAAAAATTCAGGTTTGGGAACACGTAAAAAAATAGAAAAAAAAAGAGAACTTGAAAGATTTTCATATATTTTAAATAAGGCTAGAAATTCAATTTCACACATAATAAAGACTTCATACACATCATAAATACTGCTTTTAGCATCCGAAATAACAGTCACCACGATAGCTCAGTTGGTAGAAGCGTCAGTACTGTAATACAGACAACAGAGACATGTGTAGGTTCAACCCCTACCCACCGCAATTGGCAAAGGTAAGTAAAAATGAATTTAATAACTTAATAAACATTATAATTTGTGAGAAGAAATTGGAGTGATCGTAAACAATATTAGATAGTTAATGTAAATAAAATATACGGAAGGCTAACAAATAAATTCATAGGACAAAACGTATTTATGCATTAATTACTTTATTTTTATCAAGTAGACTTACTAACTAGTATGTAGTTTTAAATATTCCCATTGCTAAAAACCTGTGGGGGGGATTACCAAATATAACCTGAAAAAGACGTCAAATTAAGGTCTAGCATAAGACGTCATTCGTCTGAAACATTAGGAAGTAAATCACTGTGCATCCGATAACACACTGTGGATCAAATTATTTGTGTATATGTAAATGGTATACTGTGGCTACATTGTGAGGCGGACGTTTAACCTTTGTGCATACATGTGTGCCTACAATGTGTAAACGTAGCACATTTACATCGTAGAATTGTGTAACCTTGTGTCTGCATCTAGATACATCGTCACAATGTGAACACATCGTAATCGTTATTTGGTGTGCTGTATGGGTTGTAATTAATATTGATATAGGAGGTATGGAGTTACTCCACATATCAGAAGAGATGAGACGCAATGAAGATTTTGTAGTTAGTGGTATTAATTCCCAGAGCACCGCAAAATTATAACCTCTGACCAGGTAACATCTTGCATCGCTAGCAACTTTCACTTAGGGCCGGTTTATCAGTGCGCGGTTAAGTACTTTATCTTACAGCTAAATTAACTAGAAGTTTAGAAAATGAAGTTGAATATTGAAATGTTTAATAGAAGCACATTCTAAACTTCTAGTTAATTTAGCTGTAGGATAAAGTGCTTAACCGCGCACTGATAAACCGGCCCTTATACTGTTATTTTGGGTTTATTAACCCCAGGGTTAATTCAGATGGTGCAACTCGCAAAACTTTTAAACCAGTGTTAAATTTTAGTGCGGGGTTGGTTTAACACCAGAATTTGTGGAAAAACCTGGGCATAGGTCTCCAACGGTCATAAGACTAATGGTAGCATATGCCGCCATAGTTTGGTGGTCGAAAGGGCTACAACAAACGACCAAAGCCAAACTCTCTGGTCTACAGAGACAAGCATGCTTGGCAATAACTGGAGCAATAAGTACCACACTGTCAGCTGTTCCGGAAATCCTCCTGGATCTACCCTCTCTCCATATCTATTTGGAGAGAGAGGCCAGGTGGGCAACATACAGACTTTAACAAGCGGTAATTAATATGCCGCAGGCTAGCATCATGGAACGCAACAGGCTGTCAGATGACATGGAGTGTCATGACATCCTGGGAATGCTTTCAGATGTGATGCCTACCGTGACCAACTATGAACTGCCCTTTAACATCCTGTTTCCTGGAAGAGACGAATGGGATCGGAACAAAACCGACCTACAAAGAGCAGACGTCTGTTGGTTTACAGAGGCTCCAAAACCCCCGAGGGAGTTGGTGCAGGAGCATACAGTCGCAACCCAAAAGTAAGAATTACTTCGAGCCTGGGTAATTATGCGACTGTCTTTCAAGCAGAAGTTCATGCCACTGAACTGTGTACAAGGAGGCACCTGAGAACTCTAGTTGGCCTATACACTGGGCACTGCAGACTAAATCACCACCTACACAGACTCGGTATAGAAGACAACCCTGAATGCCGACTGTGTTTGGAGGATGAAGCGGCAGCGCACGTTCTATGAACCTGTCCTGCTGCAGAAAGAACCAGGTTCTCACTTTTTGGCAAAGGGCAACTGCTGCCAGAGGACCTGGACAACCTCTCACCCAATAAGGTACTCGGCTTTATTAAAAAGCTGAACCTATTGGGTGAAATATAATTAGGAGTAGCCACAATAGACCAGATCAGATGGTCTCAGTGGAGGGTGTTACTAGCCTACTCACATATCAACCTAACCTAACACTAGGTTATAGTAGTTTGTTACAACTCACTGTAAGCGTATTTATTATAAAGTAACTGAAAATTAGCCTTCCTGAAGTTGCATATCACTAAATCAAGAAGTTTTCAATCGGTATTAAAGATAAAATTTTGCGGTTGGAGGTTGAACATAGAATACCGGGTGATTTTTTTAGCTGGTATAGCACCTTTTCCTCACTTATTATTAAAGATAGAGTTTTGAAATTTTGCAGGCATACTTAGTGATATGTTTTGCATCTAATGCACTTTTTAAAATTTTTATGCTGTTTCCCGTCTAACCGGAAGTGACGTCAACTTTCGATTTTCAAATGAAACACTATAGTTTTTCTTTTGGATTTCAAAACTAGATTTTTTTTCTGAGTTAGAATATGTAAGCAAGTATTAGGTTAGAGAGGGAAGTTTTTGAGATAATACGATTTTAAGGTTTCAGGTGTTGAGAAGCACTAAAAATCAAGTTACCTATGGTATGATTTTGTGGCAGATTAAAATTGCCATCAAAACGCATAGTAAGCGCATGTCAAGTCAATAGAAGTTTGCGTTGTCATCTTTGAATTTAGCATTTCAAGTTTTCTGGCGTCAGTTTACAAAAAATTAGTGAAAAAATGGAAAATGATTATACAAGTGAAGATTTCTTCTTATGATTTTTAACCAAAATGGACAAAGATATTTACCAACTTGTTGTAGTTTCAATGCAGAATATCTTGAGAAAAGAAGACTTAAAAAAAAAAAATACAAATTTAAAAACTTCAGGACAATTTAAAGTGAAACGAAACAGAACATGCTATGTGACAAGGCAAGAGGATAATGAATTAAATATTCTCTATTGGCCGTTACGGAAAATTCAGGTATTTCAATTCGCCAATTAGAAGTACAATTTGACATATCTTATTCCTCCATCCAGAAAATATTGAAACGATATGGGCAGCGTCCTTACAAATACTCGATGCATCAAATTTACTTCCTGGAGATTTTCCCAGACGAACTGCATTCTGCGAATGGTTCATGATAAAGAATCAAGAAGATCCGGGGTTTTAGCGCAAAATAATTATTTGGAGTGACGAGGCCAGTTTTAACAATAACAGCATTTTCAATTGACATAACGCACACTACTGGTCCACGGTTAACTTACACTTAACTAAATCCAGCAAATTTCAGATAATTTGGAAGTTCAATGTTTGGGTTGGGCTTATTAACAACCAACTGATTGGACTTGTTGTTTATGATCAAAATCTCAATGCAGCGTTCTATTCCCAAAACATATTGCCTTTCTTGGAAGAACATTATCTAGATAATTTAGCACTTAGAGAAATTAATAAATAAATATATTTAATGCAAGACGGAGCCCCACCTCACAATGCAAGGGTGGTGGACGGTCTTTTAACAGTTATTTTTGAAGACGGGTGGATGGAAACCTCTGTTCCGATTAGATGGCCAGCTAGGTCCCTGGATCTCAATCCATTGGATTTTTTTATGGGGTCACATTAAAGATAATGTTTATGAATTCGAACGCGTAACAAGAGCGGCTTTGGAAGCAGGTGTTCGTGAAATCTGCCAAGAGATGAACCCCCAGTTTATTAAAAACACAACAGAAAGTGTCAAGAGAAGAGTTGAAAAATGTTTAGATCAAAATGGTGGCTTATTTGAAAATTATTTGTGATAATTTCCTTGTTATTGCAGTTTCATGTTTAAATTTTTGTCACTGTTTGAAATAAAAATGTTTATTGTTTTGTTTGTTTTTTATTGTTTAAAATGCTAAATTCAAAGACGACAACGCAAACTTCTATTGACTTGACATGCGCCTACTACGCGTTTTGATGGCAATTTTAATCTGCCACAAAATCATTCCATAGGTAACTCGATTTTTAATGTTTATCAACACCTGAAATCTTAAAATTGCATTATCTCAAAAACTTTCCTCTCCAACCTAATACTTTTTTTACATATTCTAACTCAGAAAAAAATCTAGTTTTGAAATCCAAAAGAAAAACTATAGTGTTTCATTTGAAAATCGAAAGTTGATGTCACTTCCAGTTAGACGGGAAACAGCAGAAAAATTTTAAAAAGTGCATTAGATGCAAAAAATGTCACTAAGTATACCTGCAAAATTTCAAAACTCTATCTTTAATAATAAGCTAGGAAAAAGTGCTGTACCAACTAAAAAAATCACCCGGTATAGATCAATAAATAATAATTTTTTAAAGTACTTGAAAAATTTATATAAATTACCAGGAAATATAGTCTAAGAAAGTATTTCTAGAGGTGTTTTGAAATCAGACCTACCTCAACTTCTTTGTACTGTTTTTTTCTTTTCTTCTTTAAATTTTCATAAAACGTTCTTAATTGCATTGATGTTCTGTACTCTTCTGTGGTGGTATTATTAAATTTGTCTGTAATTTCAGTCCAAGCATTATTTTTTAGCGTATTTGTTTTATGATCGTTTCTTTTTATTTCTAAAATATCAGAATATTCATCAAGCAAGGCGCATAGCATACTGCACTCGCTTTGTGTAAAGTTCCTCGTTCTTTTTCTCGTTAATCCTTTCAGCTAAAACAAAGGCTTTTCTTAACTACGTAACATTGTTTTAAAAATAATAGAATCCATCCAAGAATTCAATTCGAATGATGTAAGATAAGTTTAAGATACATTTAAAATTAGATTTCATTAAAATTGAAATTCATCAGAAAATATTTATGAGTTTGCAAAATTACTAAACGCCTTTACTGCCAAGTCGTTGGAGTTTTTTCATATGTATAAAGGTAGTCGATTACTAGGGATAGGTTTCAAAGTGGTTTGAGTTTCTGGTATTGTAATTATATGATTAAAGTTCAGTAAATAAAGTCTGTTCGCTGATAGAATCCCAGTCGTATATTTTAAGGAATATCGTCTGGAGCTCTATCCTTCCTTGTCTTTATTGAAATATTGTTTGTAACCTAATCTGTAAAGTAACTTTTAATCTTTGTGGTCAAGTTACGACCAACGAGCGGCATTTCTACTGTTCGACAGCAAACCAATTTGCGTAATGCGTGTTGTCATCGAATGCAGCTGGCGATTCCAGAGGCGGGAAGATTTTCTTGGAAGTCAAAAAATATTTTCAAAAGGAAAATGAAAATGGTGGACCTGCTGTTCAAAGGGTGGGTGAGGTTTTAAAAATCTATGAAAAGACTGTAAGAAAAATGGCTAAAAACGACAAAGAAAATGTGGAACCTCAAGCTTGGGTTAAACGGAATCGTAAAAACTCCAAAACAAAGTTACATGATGCTGTAAAATACAAAATAAAAAATGTTATTTACGATATGGTGTCTGATCATAAACATATTTCCTTGGTTATCCTTTTAGAAGAGCTAAAATCTAGAGCAGTAGTTGATACTGGCCGTACCAGTTTATATAAAATGATTAAAAAATTAGGCTTCCTTTAAAAAAGATGACAATAGAAAAGTACTGTGCGAAAGACCACAAATTTATCTAAAATGGCTAGAGTTTTTACACAAATACGTAACAATTTGAAAAGTAATGACCCCAAAGATGTAGTGTTCTTAGACGAAACTTGCATCTTTAGCAGAGAAGGATTAAAACGTTCTTGGCAAGATGATTGTAGTAAATCGAAAAGGCGTCGTACAGCTACAGACGGTAAAAGATTTATAGTTGTGCATGCAGGATCTATTCATGGCTTTGCTGAAAATGCGAGTTTAGTTTTCTTCACCAAGAATAAGTCAGCAGATTACCACGACAACATGAACTCTGAAAATTTTGAAAAGTGTCTGGGTTACAAAATCCAAGCATTATTGTTTTAGATAATGCTAAGTACCACTCTCGGGTTGAAGAAAAACAACCAACCCGATCTTGGATGAAAGAAAAAAATACAAACATGGTTAAAGATCAAAAGTAATTGAAAGATTAATTTTCAACAGAGTCATAAATTTCTTAAATAAGTATAGTGTTTTAACTGAATAGCAATATGGCTTTCAGTGCAATAAATCTGTTGAGACAGCAACTTGCCAGCTCTTGCAGTTTATATGTGATGAAATTGACAAGAGAAAACATGTTATTGGTCTATTTTTTGATCTAAGCAGAGCCTTCGATACACTTAATGTTGATTTAATTGTATGTAAGCTGCAGAGTTCTGGTATCAGAGGGTCTGCTCTGAATCTGATCAAATCTTTTTTAACCGATCGAAAAATACATGTGAAGGTATCTAACTCTGTTTCAAACGATTATGACATAAATATTGGTGTTCCACAGGGATCTGTGCTTGGATCACTAATATTTCTGTTATTCGTCAATGATCTTCCATCGGCTATTAAAAATGCCCTAACTATTATGTTTGCAGACGATACCTCCATTGTGATCTCAGCTCCAGATCCTGAGGAACTTAACACCAAAGTTTTGGAAATTTTGACAATCTACACGGAATGGTGTGCCAAAAATACTCTTATCTTGAATATTGATAAAACAGAATGCCTATACTTTTCTAAACGGAGGACACCTCCTAGTGATCTGAATAACATCATTCCTACAGGACAATTTTCACCATTTACAAAATTTTTAGGAACTATAGTAGACGAAAATCTATGTTGGGAACAACATATTGATTACTTATGTAAAAAGGTTGACTCTGCATACTTTGCTATAAGACAAGTAAAAAATTTATTCGATACAAAATACCTGATAAATATATACTATGCATACCCTCATCTTTCGTACAATATTATAGTATTATAGTCTGGGGACGTGCGACAAATGTAAATAGAGTATTCATACTGCAAAAAAAAGACTCATCAGATTAATATTTAACCTGGGCCCTAGAGAAACTTGTAAAGCTTGCTTTAGGGAAAACAGAATCTTAACAGTTCATTGTATCTATATTTTAAAGACTTAATGTTTATTAAAAAAAACCTTTATAAATTCAATGTAAATGCTAATATCCACTCACATGATACTAGATACTGTAGCTTACACAGAACGACTAATCATAAGTCGTCAACATATGAAAAATCACCTCACTATGCTGGAATTAAATTATATAATAAGTTACCTGCAGAAATAAAAAACATAACATCAATAAATAAATTTAATAATGAACTAAAGAAGTTTCTCATCATAAATAGTTTTTATTCCGTTGATGAATATTTTGAGTGTAACAGTGAAGTTTAATCATCTGTGATAAAGCCTAAAGTTATAATGTATGTACTTAGTTGCATTACAATTTGTCTGTATAATCTTTTTATCTTATGTTTTTTTTTAAATTGTATTTTGTGTATTTTTAAATTATTTTTTGTGCATTTTTAAATTGTTTTTTGTGTATTTTACTATGTATGACGTTCATATATGTACACAGTACATCTGGATGACAAAATATAAATAGATAAAAAAAAAAAAAAAAGATCAAAAACAAATTTCAGTGATACCGTATTTAAAGCCGAATTGCTCTAAATAGCTGGAGCTAACAGAACAGAGCAACACTATGTTGTCGACGATTTAATTAGAGAGCATGGACATGAAGTACTGTGGCTTCCACTATATCATTGTTAGTTTAACCCAATAAAACTTGTTTATGGAATTTGTAAGGAGTATTACAACAAACACATTGGGAAAGATGGTTTTAGTGACGAAGCCGTTCTTGCTATGTAGAATTAAGCTTTATCTTAAGTGTCGAGCTCAATTTGGTCCAAGTGTGTAAATCACATAAATAAATTGATTTTGGAGACATTTGATCGAGAGGTTCATACTGAAGAAGTTATGCCACTCATTATAAGTGTTAATAATGAAAGTGGCGATAAGGACTATGGAGAATTAGACATTGACGAAGAAAACTAAATTTATTTATTTATCTTATACTAAGTATTTGTATTTTACTGCCATATTTGTTTTATATAGTGTGTGTTTGTGCGTAGAAGTATAATAACAAAACTGGTTTGTTTATTATATCTTTCAACTGATTTCAATATAGTGTATCAGAGACACTTTAAAACTTTAATATGAATATGGTCCATGAGAAGCTCAGTACAATGCGAACTCAAGAATTTGGAAGACTTAACTTGTTGAATTGTACTTATATTTGTTTTAATTTGGAGCTGTGATTAAAATTCAAATTAACAGTGTCGAAACATAAAAATATATTTATTATTTCAGACAGTTTATTTTCAGTGAACCACGTGTGTGCTTGACGTACGTGATTGTTGATTGCACTAATACATATATTTCTTTACTTGTAATAACTCATACACTCAATACCATGTTTCACAGTATTCTCTAACTAAACGAAGCAAAGCAGACTCTTGTTATATGCAGCAACGTTTAAAGCTTTTAATCGTTTTTATTTAAATTAATGATTCTATGAATAATTGGCTTACAACTTACAGACCTCGATGTGGTATATTCTTCATCTTGTCTTGTTCCGATAAAGTCCTCATTTACCTCCTCATATTCAACATTTTCAAAATCTGAGTAGTTCAAGCCATCTTCTCCAAAAGTTAGTATTGCTTCATTTGATTCAGTTTTGACGGTATTATCGCCGTCTGAATTCGAGATCTCATTAACATGAGGCGATGTATCCATTTGTTTTGTTTGAAAGTTGTTTATTTTGTTTGATTGAAGTAAGCACTTGAAAATGACATTTGACAAATCAATAATGACAAGATGTCATTGCCATTACTACGAAATGTCTTGAATTAAAATTAGCAGTAGTTATATTAACTATTACTTCAAAGTCGTATTGCCAATAATAAATGTTGAAGCAGGAAAATTTTATTTGTGATTTAGGGAAATTACGCTCAACAGATGGCGTCCGTAAATTCCAAAGTAGACCGCGGCAAGGGAACGAAATACGGAAAGTCGTGATCACGTCACGCTTTTCTACCAACTTTATTAACAGTCGTTACCTGTGATTTGTTAATCTCAGTGATTAAATCACAGATCGTGATATATCGCCCGTCACTCATCACTCACTATCAGGCTATGCGCACTCCTACTATTTTTCAAAACTGTAGTTTCCATTACGTCGCTGTGTCGCTACTTGTACTTGAATCATACGGCGGCTGCGCAAATCTGCATCTTGCCCGACTATTACTACCTTCGAGCATAAAGGGGAAAACAGATCAATTTTACAACAATGCGTATATTTGTTCTCAACACATATGGGCAAGGGACGCGTGAGGCGTAGTAAACACCCACAAAACACAATAGAACACGAAAGTAAACAATACGCAAATTATACTAAACGTCATATTAGAAAGCATCCCCTACCGAACAGATTATTTTGTACCAGTCAAGAGAATCGGGGATTAATAATTTCTTGTTTACAGTTGTGGGCCGAACAAACAAATAGCCATTTAGCGATCACTATGTTCTTCTATATCCTCGAAGGTCACTACTTTCAGCTTTCATCAGTTGTCACGCCATTATTGTTTACATATGTGTGCTAATCCGTTTGCTTATTTGTAAATAACATGAATTTCCAATAAAATTGACAAGAAACGACGCTGTTCTGTAGAATATTAAAAACCGTGATGTTGTGTTGTTCTAACACGAGGACGTGAAAATGGATATTGATTTGTAAAGAACGTGGCTCCCAAGAAATTGACTAAAAACGACTGTGGTATTATTGAATTTTAAAGACTGATGGGTTCTACGTGTTGTGTTTCTACTTCTAAAGGACGTAAAAATGTATATCATCAAGATCTTTTATAAGAGATATTTTATGAGTAATTTGATAGATATTTTATCTCATGAAATATCTTTTATAAAAGATTTTTGTCAAAGAATTTTTATAGTCTAATGATGTCCTAAGCAATTTGTTTGAAAATCGTTTAAAATTCCCGCCTATACCAACCCCGTCTGTACCAAAAAGGCGAGAATACAGCGCTGTCTGCGACGTAATGTTTGCAGTTTGAAAAAATACTGAGAGTTTCCTATCTGTATATAATATATAAGTCTTTAATCTATGCCCACTATTCCAAATATGTCTGATAAAAGAGGAAAACATTGCGGCCGTTACTTTTGTTTTGTTGTGCTTTGAATTTTCTTAGTTTTGTGAATAAACCCGAAAAAAAAAAAAAATTCCAACCAAAACGTAATGCTGTACATGCCATTAAAATTCCGGACAATACAGCGAAATTCCGTACGCATGGTCAGTCTATAATTGATCAAGTTTTCCTTCACCTATAAGAAATTTCTTTAAGAGTTTTCGTAAATCATATAAACGTTTAAAAACAGCTTTGCACTCGCTACACTTTGATATCTCATTCATTTTTAACAAGTTTATGTATTTAAAAAAACACTTCTGTTTGTGTTTGAGGTGCTACTGGCAAGCAAGCGCGGTCCTACGGGGGGAGGGGGTAATGGAGGTAATTACCCTCCCCCAGAAAGGGCACAAAAGAAAGAAAATATTAAGTTTTTTTATAACTTTATTAACTCTATACAACAAAAACGAACAAAAAATGCAAACTTATTACAAATTACCCCCCCCCCCCCTCCAGAATAACAATCCAGGACCGCCCTTGCTGGTAAGCAGTTGAATTTGCGCATGCCGGACACAGTAGTAATTTGCAGGGGCTAGACGCTAGTCATTTTCTATATTATGAAGTTTTGTTGGGTTGCATAGCCTATGCAAAAGTTGTTATTGATTTATAAAAATACAGTCTCATACAGATAGATGGCAAAACCTGCATTAGTTTTAAGTTGCTGATCTACTTTCAATCACTTTTATTAAATACTTTAGATCTAGAGCTAAACATTGACCAATATAAGCTGTGGCCAATTACGAAATGAAATCTTCACTGTGCTTTCACCAACGTATGGATGGATCGATCGTTCCTTACAATGGTGTCGCTTCTCTGTAGTGTAAGTTCTCTTCCCTTGTGCCATGGCAAAATATCAAGCACACGTTAATTTCGAATTAGCGATGGCCGATGGGTGATGTTATCGCATCCGCATTACAAACATCGATGTTTCCACACCACGGTCAATAAACGATACGGTCACATCAATCAGCAGCTTTAGGACGAGAGAGACGCGGGGGGCGGGAAATCGAATGAAAGAGACAGACATATCTGATGTCCATGCAGAAGACAGAGATTCCGGTAGGGTCTACAGTCTACGTCACCTGTAGACACTACAAGCATCTTTGTCTCTGTCTCTTGCACGGAAATCAGATATGTCTGTCTCTTTCATTCTATTTCCCGCCCCCCGCGTCTCTCTCGCCTTCAAGCTGTTGATTGCTTCGACCATATATACATATAGACCTAGCTTGTTTACATATAATGATGATGGCATGAATAGCGGTGGGGAAAGGAGGGTAGAACTTAATGCAAGTTTGCCATGTCACTCCATTAGTCATGTTATTGAGGAAATATCCCAATACTTAGGATAGGATATTGCGTTTTTAAAACCACCCTAATGTAATTATTACTAATAACACATGTGTTCTAGCCTATTATCTTCAAAATGTAATGATTTAGATAACCTTATCTATGAATTAGATATTTTTTACACACTTTTTTTATTTATCTGCAAATTTTATTAAGTGTTGGCAACTGTGCAATACTGGACACATACTGTCAAAAGTGTCAAATATTAGGGAGTTATCGCGGAAGATAACGTATCTACGTTAAACGTTATCTTTGACATCTACGCTTGCGCATGTTTGTTTTTGTACGTGAAAACCAATATGCGCTTGCCTACATGTCAAAAATAACGTTTAACGCAAATACGTTATCTTTTGCGATAACTCCCTATTAATTGTCGTCGCTATATTTAATTCTTGTTGATTTGTGCTCTTTTCTTGTATATTCGAACTGTTAATTAGAATTTTCAGTTAGTTTGAGAATTATTAGTGTTCATCATGGTAAATAAATGCATTGTATACAAAAAATATTGGGGTAAAAGATGTGGTCGCTCATTTCACAAGTACGTAAACAGAAGTCATAGGCGTAGAAAAGGGACAGTAAATCACTTGAGGCCATTCATTAAACGTAACTTGTTTATTTTTTACAATGATTAGGTATTTCATGAAATCTATGTATTCTACTAAAACTTATTTAGACTCCATTTATTGTTTATATTGTTTATGTATTTTATCATGAAATATATAAATTTTTTACATTTATTTTCTTCACCAGTCTTCCATCTTAGCATTCATCCTTTCAAGGTATTGATAACCAGTGTAGGCAATGAAACAAACATGCATATATTTTTTTTTATATAAATATTGTACAAATAGGCTTAGAATGTAATGAAACGTCGAGATTTTAAGTTTGAGCACAAAGAAAAATTTCTGTCTGTCTATAAGTTTTTTGTGCGCACGATTACTCTGGAACCACTTAAAATATTGACTTGAAATTTGGTAGACGTATGTATTTTAACGAGATCTGGAACTATATAAGATAAAAATATAATCATTTTCATCTTATTCCATTGAAGAGTTGGGGGTTAAATTGGGGTAAATAGGTAAATCAAGCAGGTAAGAGTCCAAAATTAGTATTTAGTGTATAGAAGAGAAGCTAATGTCTCAAAAAAATTCTTGGCATTGGCAACCCCCATTACTACCCCTACCTCATTATAAAAAAGGGGGTGAAAAAAAATTATGTAGTGTGTGCACAAGAGGCAAAGGCGTCAAAATATTTTTTTTACTTCATCCATCCCCACTACCATCCCCACCCCATTACCGATGTGGGATATCGTTTTATGGGTTTGTGTGGTAGACGATTTCAAATATTTTGTTATTAAATTTCCATTATTAAAGTTCCATAAACAATTATTTCCACATACAAAATTTTTTCGTTGTGAGACTTGGGTAGTAGATCTGGATGTGGAAGCAGTGATTTCTCGGACAGTGTTTTTTTTTTTATATAAATATCCGATTTTGATATTTTTTGGTGAATTTTTAATGTGTATTGATTTTTCAATAAATTACAAACGTTGGTCCCCTAATAACTGATACGCCCATGGAACGGATTCTACCCTCCTTTCCCCAACCCCCCTAATGCTGCATTCAAACAGTTGCCTATGTAGAACAAAGAAATGATAGGTCTATATGTATATATGGTCGAAGGTTGATTGAGACAACCGTATGGTTTAATGACCGTATTTCCAAACATCGATGTTGACAAAAAAATCAGGTAAAATCACATTTGTCAGTTGTTTTTTTGTCCTTTTCAAAAAATTGCCACAGCTTGCTTTTTATTCGCGGACTCATTCTTGTAAATCGTGTTAGTCGATACGAGGATGTATTAAATTGGTGATGCGACAATAAACCCTACAATGGCTTTATAAGTGCTTACTTTGTAAAGTAGTATTACTATGAAAAGATGCCAGCAAAAAATATGCGCAGAAACGAGTTTGTGCACTCCATCATTCTAAGCCAATGAGAAAGAATTACGTGACATTCAATGTCAACACCAGTGGCGGCGGTGCCCTGCAGTAGAGCGGCGGCGACGATAATAATAATAATAAAACAACTTTATTAGGCAAAGTTTAGTAGAACTTACTATTCTTACACTTCTCCTGAACAAAGGTTACTCGTAACAGTTGGCAAGTTTTAATCTACTCCATTTTCACAGTTCCTTGACCGCGAAACTTTTATTGCAATTACACATCCCTATACCCCAGATAAAGCTATGCCACTGGTAAAATTATTCGCGCATTTTGGCTCCGCCCTGGCATCTTCTCATAGTAATACTAGTCTACATAATGTAATAGATGGCAGGACCAATAGGATCTCTTATTACTTATGCATAGAAAGATAATTTTATAGGTTCTGGGCACACGTGCATACAGTGTTGCATACATTATCGGCCTTTTGTTTGTGTTTAGTGAAACAAGAGTCCAGTGACATCTGACGTAAAGTAGCTAAATTAAAAACATTGAAAGAATATATGCAACACTACATGCAGCATGGCAAATTCGTCTATAGGGCATCGGCACGTGACGTCACAGCTAACCTCAAAAATATATATTTCTTAAGATTTATGAGTATTATTACGTAGCTATTATTAAAATATCTGCCTGGTTCCCGTACTTGGTTCATACGTATGTTTTGTATAGTAACCTTGTTATACAAGAGAGTCCCTGTAGATAACCTGCCTCTTCGTCAACAGTCCGTCTTAGAATCCAATATGAAATAGAACCTAAATGTGAGCCAATTATGGGGCACAGGACTTATGGAAAACATAAGGCATGGGTAATTGGACAGCGAACGTGTTAATGAACGATCAACAGTTGATGAAATAATTCGCAAAAACTACTTTTTGCAGACTTTGATGTGCTGTAACTCGTAAATGGTTTGTTCTAAGGTTCAGTGATTCACGAGGTTTGAATTTTTCGCAAAGATGGCGATTAACACAATGATTCCACCCACTTGACAAAATATTCACTTAAAAAAAAAAAATTACTTATGCTACTTTTGTTGGCGCCCCTTGGCTACAGCCTAGTTAGCTTAATGGATAATCTGGCCCTGTCGACTCGAAACATTTTCACAATTGAAACATTTCATATTGAAAATATTCTAAGTCAGTAAAGCATCACTTGCACGCACCACTTTTGGTCATATCTCCCACTCGACCACCTTTTGATTCAGGATAGCCGGCAGTTAAAACCAAAGCGCGTAGAGTCAGTCTCGACCGTCCGTCAGACCAAAAAGGACGTGCCCAGCAGAAATCAAGTAAGTGTGATAGAAAATTTTCTAAGTCGATCAAGAGACCATACTACGAAAGTCCATCACCGTCATCAAGCCGATGTGCAAAAGAGCTGTGAGTACTCCCACTGTGTAAACCTGTACCCGAACCGAGGAGCAATCAACCCACCAGCCAGTAGACAGTCGTGACTGCCCATCCGAGAAGATCGGACATAGATAGTAAGTAAAACCATAGGAAGTAAGTGAAGATTTCTAAGTCAATCACCGTCGTCGACTAGTGCGCAGAGTTCCTAAACCTAATTGTAGCCTGAGGTTCTTGTTTTCATCTCAGTAATAAGGGTTTTATTAATTCTAGATATAACATTAGGGAACTGTAGAATTTGGTGTAAATACAGACTGTTTTATTCCGAATTGTGTGATTTACTGCTGTACGTGTGAAGAGGTCTAATTTTTCCTTTTTGACCCACTGGACATTTCCCTTTCTCCACTGTAGTTACTCAAGCCCCGCTTTACTGGCTTTGAGGGTAGTGGTGTTCCTCCACTTGATTAAGAACTGGCGCCCGAGCAACCGTTTCGTAAATACCGCTGGTGTTAGGGTGTCAAAGTTACACTTTGCACCCTTATTGAGAAGCACGTCACAGACCATTTACCTTTCCTGATACACTCACGACGACCATCATATAGAAATTTAGAAACTTGTACTACAATTACACTACTAATGAATCGCTAAAAAATAATTTTTTAATGTAACAACATTTACATGTATTGCATACTAAATATATATCTCAACATGATCAGAATATACAAAAAAGCTTTATACACAAAAAGAATCATTTACTCCTTATAAACGTATTTTAAAAAGGCATTTTCGAAAGGCGTAGTTTGCTCCTCAGTCTCATTATTCTGAAGAACAAAACCACCATTTTCATCGATAACAGCCTCCATAACAACTTGGTCATGCTCTCCCTCATCCTTAATTACTTCCTCCTCTTCCGAGTCGACTTGTTCCTCCTCTTCGTCCTGCGTCACCACCTCCACATCACTGGAAACAATTGAAAAATTAGTAGCATTAATCAGATCATCAGTAACATCTCCGTCGTATCGGTAAAAGCCCCAGATCCAAAGCTGGTTCTCCATACACTTAATGTAACCCAAGACCTTCGAGAAGAAATTGTTGATGTTGATCTTGGGGTGGCTCTCGATGTACTGCCAGGCTTTTAACACGTTCTTCTTCTGAGAGCTGCTCAGGTCTCTCGCAAAGGATTTTTTATTCGGCGCCGAATATGTTATCTGGAGGAAATGCTCTAACTCTATCAGTTTTTCCACGACAGTGACGATGCTCGTGTGCTGCTTCTGCATTTTTCCCTTGGACAACATTATGAAGTCTCTAAGCTTCTTGAAGGGTGCAATGACGTTCTCGTTGATGCGATTCTCTAGCCTGTGCACGCAGAACAAATCCGGAGTTACTTTCATTATCCATTCAGTGCGGACGTGATCAAATATCGCTCTTGTTAATTCGGTTAGACCCAGATCTCTGGCTTGAATCTCCATGTTGTTGAGGCCATCGAGAATCGTATTGACTGGCAACAAGGGTAACATCAGAAGCATGTGGTAGATGTTCCTGAAGTAAGAGTTGGTTTCTAGGTCTCTGGAGAGGTTGAGTGTGCACATTTTCTTGTACAAATTTTGGGTGTAGTAGAATACTGAACCGCCAATACTGGAATCGAGGTACGTTTCTCCGAGTGCGTAGTAGAGGTTCGCCTCATAGTCGGTGACGATTTCCTCGGGGTGCAGTTTTGGCGCGAGGCTGTCGTGGAGGTATTCGAATATCTTTTTGTAGATTTCCTGCGATTTTCTGTTTACCAATGCGTAGAGTATGGGGTAATACTGGAAAATATACATAGTTATTGATTTAAATTTTTAAAATAAAAATCGCTTGACTAAAATCATGATTTCAATCAAATGATTTAAATCAACTCAATCCCGGATAGGTTAGGTTAAACATGCGAATGAGATCAAAATGAGGTCTACATTACGTAATTCTGATATAAGGTGTTGGTTGGGAAAAAGGATTGTACAGAAAATGTTTTACCACTTTTATAAGTAATACTTACACTATCGTCTATCCACACCAAAACTGTGACGAGCTGATACTTGAAGTCTTCGTTAGTATCAATCTTGAAAGAGGCATCTACATACATCAAAGTACTGTGAGACACCTGCTCGATAATATCGGCGTTGGCGAAAACTACCGCTTTGGAATCATCCTCAGCAGTGAATTTTTCCTGATAAAATTGCCTGCCGTTGTGTGTAAAGTGTAGTTTTTGGAAGCCATCGTCTTCGATGTGGTTGTAAAACTGTTCAAATGAATTGATCAGCGGTATCTTGTAGGTGAGTTGATGGCGGCAAATCTCGTTTATGACGTTGCGTAAAGGAACGAGTTCTTTAATTTCTGGATCACTGGACAAAAAAAAAGTTGTTTAGAATTAAATTCTTGTTTTGAAAATTATCCTGAATATAAAAGAATACTTACTGTTTGCATACTTCTTCGTACACACTTCTAAAGTTCAGAGTCTTGTCGCTCTGCATCTTACGTTTCATGACGTAATAAAACATTTGCTTCTTCTTTTCCGGTGGAGTTGGTCTTTTGTGTGTATGTGGTTTTTGAACCGTTACCTGGTTGTTGTAAACGCCCCACTTAATTTTGTTTTGGATAGCGAGTGCCTGACATGCTGGCAGAACGCACCTCAAATATCTGCAAATAATAATAATATTTATTAACCACAGATATACACATGGTACATATGGCGTATCAACATAAAAACAATGTAAATATAAATAATAAATACATATACATTTTTTTAGTGATGGCAATTTTCCCAAAAATGGGTTTTTGCCTTGGGGGGGGGGGGGGTTAAAACCCATTTTTGAATTTGCCGCCAATTCTAACATATCTTATAAATGATTTTAAAAATTTCCATCACAAAAAATGTTATCTAAGATTTTCTTTCGGTTCCGGGCACCCCCCAAAACACCACCCCTTCGGTGAAAAAAGCCTTATTTTACTGATAACTCGTTAACTGTTGAAGATATAAAAAAATTGCTCATCATGAAAAGAAAGCTTGACTAATTTCCTAAAAAAAAAAGTCCCATTGTAATTTTGTTGTATATGCCATGATTTTTGAGAAAATTGATATTGAAAAAAATTCCAAAATTTGTATTTTTAATGCGCACGAATTTTCGTTTATTTGAAATTTTTTGCGTGCAGCCTATAGAAAAAATTGAATCGCTCGAAAACCATATAAGCTAGAAAGAAAAATCAAAGTGGGTTTTAAAGGGGATATAAAATACTCTCTTGTGTTGCCATTTTTGATGGCTATTGATATTTATTAGTATATAAAAATAACAATATAATATAGTTATCTCTTAATTTTTTGCATCTCTAATTATGCACAGGCCTATAAAAAATAACTGACTTTAATATAAGTTATAAATGCATTATCTTTTAGTTCAAGGTAGTACTTCAATGCAGAAAAAGTTCGGAATAAAAATATTCACATTTACAAATTTACCAGCACGTTGAAGTTAGCCAAATTTTGGCCAATTTTTGATTGCTTCCTAAAAATTAAAAAAAAGACCCAAACATCTTGAAAATTTAGCTCAAAATTTTTTTTTGAATTTGGTATATCATATAACTATTGTTTCTAATCATTTAATAGTTAAAAAAATTGCATAAAAAAAATAAAAAAATTGAATATGCAGCCTTTTTTGGATTTAAAAAAAAAATAATCTAGCGTCCTTGTATTTTAATATTTTTGAGTGTCTAAAAACAAAGGTAAGACTTCATATTAATTGATCATAACATTTAAAATTACCGAGATTTAAATTTTTAAGCATCTTCCCCCAATTTGATCTTGAAGTAATTTTTACACACGATAATTGGGTTGTTGCACTAAGTTAAAATTTGAGGAGAATCTATGTTAAACAATAACAATTATTCATAAAAAATCATTAGAAACATGTAGAAGTTGAAAAGAAAGCCTTATAATATTATAATATTAATTACAAAATTACATGCATTTAAAACGGAGATGACATAATAACGGCAGTCTGTAGAGAAGTTCGTTATAAAACGACGAGAAACAGGTACTAATTTAGAAACTCGCTGATAGCGACGGAGAAAAAAGACAATCACGACAGTTTAACCTGACATTATATTTAACGTCAAATTCAACTGACGTTCATAGGTTACAATTCGGTATAGTTTAACAGCATCTAGTTATGGATAAGTGTTTTCTGCCGTACTGTGTAAATAATACCACCAATCCACCAGAAAAACTGTTGTGTTCCAATAATAAACGCTGAACATAATAATGAATGATTCAAAGCCACCAGAGAAGGACCAAGTCTTCTTATTGTGGAGACCATTTCAATGTCAAGTAAAGTAACAAATTACAATGTATTCTAAGCGTTTTATTTGTGGTAAGTTGTATCTTAATGTAGGAATTTGATTTTTAATATGGGTTTCTGCTGTAGGAAAAACGGCCGCATTACAAGACTTGTGTGACGTTCTAGGTGTTACAAATTTAAATTACCCGCCAAACTGGTGGATAAAACAGGGTGTATTACGGTATTCTTAACGGCTGTAGATTAGAATTATTCATGCTTTGACTTCCTAAAAGGAGGGAAATGGCTTTAATCTGCTTTTATATATTTTATCTAGTTTATGTTGGAATAAAGTGCAGTTGTTTTTGTTAGCTATTCATTATTTGTGAAGCTCCCTAGACGCCCCATAATACTAGGATGATCAATAAATTAAGAAAGGAAATTTAAAAACTCGCCGTTGAAAAATTATATGAAACAAACTGTGAAAGTCGTCTAAAGTCGGTGAGCACAATCAGTCGGAAATGGCTACGAATGCGTTGGATTGTAGTTATAAATGCCCTTTGAATTATGTGTTATAAATACATATCATTGTTTATTGCTTAGATAGATACTAGCATAAAGTACTTACCTATTTATTATTTTTTGTTATAATACAGACCTTTCTTGATATCTTCGTAAGTCTTATTCTGACTCTTCTTAGAAGTGAGTATCAATGGAGAATAAATAATTTCTTTAGTAGATAAACTTATTTTATTGCTTTCAGTTAGATACGCATGTATATAGTTAATAGGAAATAAAACAATGAAAAGGAAATATTTAATAAAATACAAAGTATAGTTAACAAATTCATCTAAATTAAATAATAAAATACATATTAGACATATTATGTAATATTAATAAGATAAGATAAACGAAGTTCTTGCAGAAATTACAATAGTTTGTACCTACTGTCTATAGCAGCTGTAACGTAAGTACCTTGCAGCTTTTGCACTTCCAACCATTGCAATGTCAAAACGATCGTCCCTTTTTAAAAATTCGCTGACCATAAATATATCTACCGCAAGTAGAATGTCAGAATTAGCTTTTACAGATATACTGCCTTAGTCGTTTTGTAAAAAAATATTAACAATAACTGCAAACATCAATCACTGCTAGCTAAACGTCAAATTTACTTTTTGACATATGAGGTTATTTTCTTTCTTGTCAGCAATGTCAACTTATTCATCTTCATCTGTTCTGCTTATAATTTCACATCTAACTGCCGTTATGATGTCACTACCGTTTTCGCGGCACATTCAAATAGTCGAAGTTTAACAATTTTTTAAAATATGTTGCGCTAAGAATTTTTCTTCCAAATTAAATATATAACTAAATTAAGTCCTCCACTACCTTATTTCACCATTTTTGAAAATTCATCAACAACCCAATTGTGTTAGTGTTAAATAATATATATTTTTTGGTAGGTTGATATAAAAACAGCACCCTCAAAAATTAAATTATTTTTTTTATATACGAAATGACTTAATAGAAATGTAAAAAAAATGTAATCTACTTAAAAAAATTTGAAAAAAAAAATTTTTACTTACACAATCTCCAAATTACAAAACATACAGAGACCTTTATTATTTTTTATGGTTACAAAATAAAGTTATTAAATGAATGTACTTACTTCATATCTGATTCTATTTTTTATAATATGTTAACAATTGTCAAATATATATTCAAAAAAATCGGGAAAATATCAATTTTTCCTAACACGACCTTAAAAACCCTAGGAATCTAGTTACTTTTATAATTTTCTATGGTGAAAAAATGGAAGGTTATAAAAATATCTTTCATTTGCTTACTTATTTTCTTAGATATTAACGATTATAACTCATTTTCTAAAAATTCAATTTTTTTTCTTATATTTTCAATATCGATTTTCTTGAAAATTATGGCATATACAAAAAAATTTGCGTTTCTGGCATATTCTTGGTAATTTCATTCATATATATGATTGGCATGCATTTTAAAAACGTTGCAACTGACTGGTCATGTACCGCCAGTCTATTAGTTTTCTTTTCTAGAATAACACATACTCATCTCTCTGCCACACCCGCCACTCATAACATTTAATGAAATGTGTGAGTAAGCCAAAGCATAATACATATTAGGTAGGCCATTTTCATCCAAAGTTTTCCATTTGCAGGATGCCAAAATAAGCTGTATTTAATTTTTTACATACAGTATCAATATGATTATCCTATGATAACTTATAATTCACTACAGTACCAAGATATTTCGTTTCAGCCTCCAGTTCGATGGAATATTAAAATTAAATATTAAAATTTCTGATATTAAAACTTACTAGTAATCAATATAAAATGTTAATGTTTTCAGCCTGTAATTTAATTTTATCCACACTAGTCACCGTAACGTGTCCTTAATTTTTTACATAATCTGAAAGATCATTTAAAAACAACATAAATAATAAGGGCCCTAGGACCGAGCCTTGGGGAACTCTAAGTAGGACTTTATGAGTCCTTGAGTTCGTGCGATACCGAGAATGTATAGAAATGATAGAGTTGCTTTGCATTCTTAGGGTACCAACTCAAGAATTTGTTAAAAATTAAGTATTTTTACATGTTTAATCAAGATACCAAATACTGTAAGAAACTCTTACTCACCTCACGTTTCCTTTACAAAGCCTATACTCATACAAAAAACCATCGACCTGGCAAAATTCCGTCTCGAACACATAGTTTACAGATATGCCTTCAAAAGTACCAACATTCGACTTGAAATTTTCTTTGACGGTGACATTTATACCTTTCGGCAGTGTGAACTCTTTAGATTCACTCATTTTTATCTTCGTAGGATTCTTCGCATCGCCGTCGATTAGCCTCCTCCTGGTAACAATAAGAGGAGAGTCTCTCTTACCAGTTTTCTTTGAATCCAGCGGTTTGATGACAATCGGTAGCTTCAGTCTTGACAGTGTCGCCACTTTGTCCGGGCACTGGTCCTCATCATCGTTTTCAACATGGATTATGATATTCTCAGCCATAGCTTGCTCTTCGGTAAGCTGACCTTCGAGAACCCTGCGAAGCTCCTCTTCAACTTTATCGAATTTTTTATCGATATCTGTCTGAGATTGTCTAGGTGTGACATTTCTATGACTTTGGATGGGTATTAAAAGAGGGGGAGATACTGGTATGTAAGACTTCAATTTGTTTTCGAGAGGATCAGACGTACTGGGGTCTTTTTTAACAAGAAAATCGCTAAGGGATTCAAGGTCGTCTTGTTCATCGTAGCTGTTGTCGGAATCGGTTACCACTTCTTCCACAACTCGTTTCTTTTTGTTAGAAACAGTGCAAGAGTCTGCGTTTGCTTTTCGTTTTTGTTTGTCTGGTGTTTTTTTGGAAAAAGTCGCTTCCTCGATTGGAAGTTCATCTTCGTTATAGAGGTCTCTTTGTTTCTTATCATTATCCAAACAAACGGATCTAAATTTGAAGTAGGAGGTCACAGTTTTAAGGCAATTGGTGCAAATTTCTTTTGAGAGTTTATCATCTTCTGAAATCTAGAAACAGGCCAATTAGCCCAGTCGATGACACAATTTGCAAACTGAATAATTTTTTTTAATGAGTTTGTGAAAGTGTATAGAATAATATCCTGAAAAGTTTACATTTCGCTCGGATGCAGAACATAAAAAAAAGTGAACAAAAATTTGTTTTCATCCATTTTTTCAAAATTTTGAAGTTAAATCAAGCTAGAAAAAAATAAAAAATACAGATGCATAGATCACGTATTTATGAACAAAAAAATGTCCTAACAAAATTTATCGTTATAGCCACGGTTTTCCCGGAAAAAAATAGTCAAGTGTAATGTTATAACTCGGAGCGAGATCCATGTGTGTGCGCGCTTGAATACGCATGACTGACACCGACGCACTGAATTACATGTCACTAAATCTGAATTTGTTTAATCTACATGAGTGTTGGTTCATTTAAAAGATGGAAATTGTAGCTTTCTGATGCTTTTTTTTTTTAAACAATTCAAGCATATACTTATATATATTATCATGCCCGAACTCGATCTTTGCAATAAAAAATATAGAAAAAAATTCTTTCTTCATTGAGAACTGTTAAAAAGTATATACACTTCATGATTATTATAGTTCATTAAGTTGTAGTAACGTGGATTCAAAAAAAGTACATCTCAAATCATTTTCTTGCTTGATGATTTTCTTGATAAAGATATATACTGGAGGCTGTAACTTGTCAAAAAATTGACCCATTGGAAAAAATAAAATATCACTATTTCGGAAAAAATGTATACTCTTCGAATGTTCAAACACAAAATCGTTTACTTGTATGCATTTTTTCGAAAATATGATCAATCAGATCATGATAAGAAATTGCGATTTTCACGATCTTATCCTTATAACTATGAAAATATCTTTGATTGTTTTGAATATAAATTCTGGAACTTTTCCAATACATTAACAAATGTATAAAGAATCCATTGGATATAGCTGAAATGTGGATAGGTGTACCTGTAATAAATACAATACAGTAAAGGCACGTAAAAATTCATGCGAGCGATTCAGCGGCTATGTGTAGTGTCTGTGTATACATTCATAATTATACATTTTCCATACTCACTATTTATCCTCCTATTCACTAAGCAAAATGTTAAAAATGTGTAATCAGAAAGAGAAAAAAGCTGTATTTTACTCATTAGAACAGCCAAGAACTTTTAGAGGTTTCATAGTATGCATCTAACCGTGCGCTGGCCGCGCAGAGTGACAAAGTTACTTCACTATTTTTTTTCCAGGAATACCGTGGCTTTAGCGATAAATTTTATTAGGATATTTTTTGTTCAGAAACAAATGGTCTATCCATCTGTATTTTTTATTTTTTCCTACCCTGACTTAATTTCAAAATTTTGAAAAAATGGATAAAAATTCTTTTTTTTCACTTTTCTTTATGTTCTGCATCCTAGCGAAATGTAAACTTTTCAAGATATTCTATACACTTCCACAAACTCATTAAAAAAAAAAATTATTCAGTTTGCAAATGTTTTCTGTCGTCTGGGCTAAATTATGTATATATTATAAACAAAGCTCGTATATTAGGTAGCAACTTCACAATTATTTGGGCTTAAAGAAAGTTACTACTTTGTACGTATTTCATGTGCAAATATGATACAATCATACCTTATCAATGTGATGACGCTAAGACTTGGTGGAATATAAACAATACAACACTTAGAACACCAAAACTATTCATTTGTGGTGGCACAACAATAAATGTTAATAAGAGAGTTGCTCTTAATATTCACGCTTCAAACTTTGACGTTTCTTGGGAATAATAATTGATCACAAACTTACCTGGGAAGTATATATTTTAACTGCCTGTTCAAAACAATCGATTATATAATACTTCACCTCAGGAAAACAGTGTGGGTCGGTTTTAAAAACACTATATTATGGACTGGTTTAATCTACCTTACAATATGGTTAACTCTTTTGGAGTTCTTCGGCACATTTAAATAAGGCATTTGTTGTTCAAAAAAGAATGTTACTGATTGATCTATCAACGCACAGCTCAAACCGCTGGGTCTAGAAACTTCAAATTTTGCATAGAGGTTCCTCGAACGACATAGGCAACCTCTAAGGGGGGATTTTTCGAGATATTGACCCTTAAGAGGGTTGAAATTTTAGGCTTTTTCGAAAACGGTTAGATACAGATGCATGAAATTTGGCAGAAATATTTTTTGTTGAAATCTATTAGATATGTGTAAGACGAAATTTCGATTTTCACTTTTTGATGAAGCGCACCCGTATTTTTGAAATGGCTTAAGTCAGAAACGTGATTATTCGAGCCATAGGTTCTTCTGAGGAAATAAGACCATATTCGACGAGGAGGGGGAAGTTGTCCAGTGTCTCTCTGAAATCGCGTAAGTCAGAAACGTGATATTCTAGCGATTGGCTCTTCTGAGGAAATAAGGAAACACGTATTTGATGGTTTTCAGAGGGATGCTTTTAAGCATGAAATTTGACACATACCCGCCCATGTGCTCTATTGTGGATTCAAATAATTATTTTTTCATTAACCCGCTCTAATCCAAAAATAGAATAATGAATTGATATCAAATTGCGATGCGCAGTGGGTTTCCTCGAGTTCTATGGATGCGCAGTGGGTTTCCTCGGCTACCATGAATGCGCAGTGGGTTCCCTCAGTGTACTTCCTAAGTACTATAGAACTACTCAGTGAGTATGTAGTACTTCTTTATAGACATAATTTAGTATGTCAATATTCTTAATTCCACGCGGACGAAGTCCTCCATGCGAACAATGTCACGGGTAGCTAGTTAGTTATAAACAGCAAGAAGACCAGTTAACTTTACTGAAAATTTTCGATAAATCTCCCAACAAACACAAAAGATCGGCCCATCAGCGGGCCATCACTGGGCCAGAAATGAAACTTCTGGCCCTGTGATGGCCCACTGGAGGGCCGACCTTTTGTGTTTGTAGGGCTATGATTGCAGGGATCTTTCCAAATCTATTACATATCTTTTCATATCTTTTATTAGTTTGTTTTTTGTATCGATGATGTTTATCAATCTGCAACATCGATGGTAACATCGGTTTTACCTTACAATGTGCACCCCTAGCTTACAGTAGACAATAATCATCTTTGTGCGCTCTGAAAGTGGTAGGGGTTCAAGAATCTCAGCGGTAAGTGACCTTGACTTGTACAGTGGATTAGGGATGGCTGATCCGAATATTTTTACGGATCAGTTCGGACCTAATCTAGTCCAGAGAAGAACCTAGTCCAAAGATCAGTTTCAGTTCCTAGTCCATGCTAACCAACTCGCACGGTAAACGGCTGAGCGGACCGGCAGATAAACTGGACTCAGTGGGCTGGACTATTGCAAAGGGACTCTTAATCTTGTACATACTGTACTAGTCGTACTCGTTTAGTTCAACCAGTCCATACTTCTATAAAGTGCGCGCGCCGTACCGAGTCTCTAAAACGTTCAGCCGGACTCGGCGTACTCGGACCAATATTCGTACCTACCGTATTTATTAATTGAGATCAGTTCCACTAGTCCAACCCACTGGACTTGTTCCAAAGTATCAGTTCCAGTTCGGGTTAGCCAACCCTACAGTGGATATTATCGATTAACAAGTTATCTTATTCTATTTTACCTACTAATTTGCCAGTGAATAAAAGAGCATACAGCAACAGTCTTAAAATAAACTAATACAAAACTTTGTCTGCACACACACTTTCAGTTTTATAATTTAAAAACTAAGAAAATTAAAACTGAATAATTCAAGTTGTACCCAAAATATGTTCCTGAACTTGCAACCCGAGATACAAGCTGTGATTATAAATATGTACAAATTGTAGGTATACTGAGTATTGTACGATGTTATATGTACCTACCTCAATTGGATAAATACATTCCATAATGGCAACAGATACAGGTACATTTTCGATTTTTTCTTTGAATATATTTTTTGTGTTAGGTTCTTCATTTGCACATAGTCTGCATGTATTGGTATCCACTTTAAACATCACCGCTTCTGTAAAACATAGTGCTTTACTTCAATAACAATGGACATTTTATTGCAAACAAAAAAGCATTAAAATAAGCCGGAAATGGAGAAAACTTATATTTATAAAAAGTAGGGTTATGTTGCCACAAATTTGAAACTGTTTTGAGTTAATAAAAAAGTGTATATTTAACACTGACTGATTGGAAAATACTTAAAATACTGGGACAACGTGACATTAAAGTTGTGGAACGATTCTTGTAATAGCTGTTTATTATGCCTAAATACCAGAGAGCTTCATGCAGTTTAATGATTTTAAACTTCATTACAAATTTAATAATTCAATACCTATCTTTTCATTTTCAGCTCTATCTGATTCATCCCTGGTAGATTTAGTAACAACTTCTTTATCGTCATTTACACCACTATCATTTTCCTGTATGGTTTCACATTTTGATTCATCATATGTGCAATTATCTCTGGCATCAACATCCTCGCTAACGTCTGTGTCCTGTGTATTATCTACCGTTTCCTCTGCAACATTTTGTGGTTCCTTTTTTTCAGAGTCCTCTACTTTGGTAGCATTATTTTTTTTCAAAGATAGTATGCTAGGTATAGCACCTTCTTTTATACCACCTAAAATGTTGCACTTTATGTTAATCTTTAATCGTTTTACAAATTCCAAATTAAAACAGAAAAACCTTTACCTGTCTCATGGCACAGGTCGGTGTCTGCAAAATGATTCAAACACAAAATGCTTGAAAGGTTAGGATTTACATGTTTAATTTTCAAAGCATTTAACCATTTCTTCTTTAATTCTGGTTCTGTAGGAAAAGGTACGCCTACCGTGTTTTTACAATTCGGTACGAAACACTTCGAACTCATTTATAAATTTGCGTATTTGTCCTAAGAGTTTTATGTAATGGCGCGTAGACAGTTCTTGTTTTATAACTGGTGGGATCTAGCCTATGGGATTTTTTATATGTTGGCATTTAGTAATTTGTAACCATTTGTAACTGATACGGTCGGTCAAATGAATTATAGTTTGATAAAGATGTGTCAGTGTTCATTTTAAATTGATGTAAAAATGTGGAAAAAACTAGGCAGAATTTCTTTTATCACGAAAGTAAAAAATGAAATTTATTCTGCACCTACTTTCAATTAATTCAATAATTATAGACTTGACTTAACTTTTATGTTAGAAATATTTTAGCTATTTACTACTAGATGACGCCACTTTAGGTAAATAAATATCAACAGCTGTGTTCGGATCAGGGTTCGGATATTACATCGGAGATCAGAGCACGGAACAAACAGGGGCGGCTTAAGGGCCGGGCAACCCGGTCGGCTGCCCGGGGCGCCGCCTCGGAGGGGCGTCAGAGGGCAAAAAATTTTTTTGGGTTTCTATTTGTATTTCCTCCATGAGGCGAAAACATTTTTTGGGTTTTTATTTGCATCCCCCCCATGAGGCGATAAACAAAAAATTTTCAGATTTTTAATAGGACTCTGTATGAGGTGAAAAATTTTTTTTTGGATTTCTATTTGCACCTCCCTCCCATGAGGCGATAAAATTTTTTTTTGAGATTTTTAATAGCATCCCGCTCTATGAGTCGGAAAAAATTTTTGGATTTTTATTTGCACGCTGTACCCCATGAGGTGATAAAATTTTTTCAGATTTCTAATAGCATTCCGCTGGATGAGGTGGAAAAACATTTTTTTTTTGGATTTCTATTTGCACCCCCCCTGAGGCGATAAAAAGTTTATACTTTAGTATGAAGTACGTCCGTGATGACCTCAGGAAAGGGCGCCAAAAAGTGCTCCCGCCCGGGTGGAAAATTTACCTTGAGCCGCCCCTGGGAGCAAATACAGTATAGGCAAGCATTTGAATAGGTACGGCAATAAGAGCAAACGAGAGGGAAGCAAGCAATGTTATAAATTAAGAGGCGTGTCACAGTTTGCTCTGCTAGGGTACTGGTAGACGCCTTTATTGTGGGCGGTCGGTTACTCGTTGAAACTATGCAATACCTAATCCAGAAATTGCCGATACTGTATATAAAATTATAAATTTCATGATCAATAATGGAACAAACTGGAGTGGACTACTTGCAATCGGTTAGAACATAACCTCTCATGTTTGTTTACGTTGCATGTTAATCAATTGCTTGATATTACAAGCAAAGATTAGAGAATTTCGATTTAAGGGTAGCAGCTGGACGGTTGGTCGAAAAATATTGTCACCATCGTGTTCCCCGAACTCGAAAACGGGGAAGTACATGTCTTGTGGTGCGATCGAAGAACTTTTGGGCTTTTTGCCTTTTTCCGGTTTACCTCAAGGGACTGATTACTTTTAGATGTGACTGGTGAAAAATCTGTCCATTTTTTAAAAATTCTAGTGTCAAATCTGTTTTCTGGAACCTCAAATCTTTCATTTTTAATGACTCATTTCAATTTCGGCGGAGTCCAGATTTCAATGTAATTAGTGCGTGGTTCTTTAATTTATAGGGTAGACGGTTGATTTTTAAAATGATCAGGATCCAGAAATAATAAATATAATTAAAGTTAACTACACACTTGTAAGCGTGTTTGATGGTCAAAGGCGCCGACATTTTTTGGTGCTTAATAGTCCAGTCAGATGGCCTGCAAGGTCTCCTGACTTAACCCCAGTCGATTTTTTTATTTGGGCCTGTAGCGTGGGTCTGCCAGAGATCTTGATCTATATTATTTTTTCAAATTTCTCGCCACGCCCATTAATTATTAAGCACGGGTTCCCGCCAGAGATCTTGACAAAAATTGTTTTTAAATTTCTCATTTCTCCCGTCCCGCTCAGCAATTATTAAGTGCGGGGGCCCGCCAGTGAATTTGCTACCGGGGCAAATGATTTGATGTGGAGCGTCTACCTTTAATAATAATTTAAAAACTTTTTTTGGAAAATAAATATATACATCAGTTACACGATAATATCAATTTTGAAACGTTTTTTGATTTTCATCATTTGGTCTCTTGTCAGTCAAACTTAAAATACCACTTTTTGTGCAGCTGTATTGTGCCGTTGAGTTCTATTCCGGACGTTAATCCCTAATAGCACACGATGTCCGCCGGACGTCCGTTTTATGGCCATTTAATGTACTGACGTCCATGGACATAAACTGGACGCCTACCGGACGTTTATCATCGGATTTACTTTGAAATTGTACGTAATGGACGTCCTCTGTATGTCCATTTTATGTACCCGAAGTATGTACATTTTATGTCCATATAGGGACAGGAGATGGACGTCCTTTTCGTGTCCGTTGATTTAAATATTATATTTTTGCAATAAATGATAATATATCTCCATACCGCTTTCTCTCCAACACGTTTCCGAAATATGTATACATACCAGCGAATAGCACACTTAACGTCCAACATATGTCCCTACAAACACTAAAGGTCGGCCTTCCAGCGGGCCATCACGGGGCCAGAAGTTTGATTTCCGCCTTAATGATGGCCCGCTGATGGACCGACTTTTAGTGTCTGTTGGGGTGCCGCAATGGACGTCCTTTGGCAAGTACCCACATTTTAGGTCCCTATTATAGGGACAGCAGTCTATTTAATATAAAAACAAAAAAACGTTAACAAAACCGGTTTTTCAATTTTACAATGTATTTGTTTACATTTGACCGTTATTTCTGTAAAATTTGTAGTTTATTTTTTATATAGTAATTTGTAATTTATCATTAATAATTTAATTTTAAACTTATTTGTAAATTATTAATGATATTATTTGATGCTAAATATTTATTAAACATTCAAATAGGTACCTTCTACATTTTGAAATAAATAGTTATATTATGTAGTCAACTGTACAGTCTTTAAGTAATCACTAATAAGCCAAGTTGGTGGCCGAGCACGTCCTTAGGCTGCCCGTCGGATGTACTTTGGACCAAAAACGAACTTCCCATCGGATGTACTGTATGTCCGTCGAGGACGTCCTTCAGATGTCCACAGGACAATGTTGTGCTATTAGGGATTTTAAAATTTCTAGCTCCCATAGTTTTGCTCGTATGAAAAAAATGGTATACATATTTTTCATGTAAAAGTGTCTCTTCTTTCTTTTTCTCCTCTTATCATTTGCCTAGAAAAATCAAATTAAAAAAGTTATTTACAAGAAACCATTTTTGAGAATATCCTCTGAAATTTTCAGCAAGTTCAGATAAACGAAAATCTAAATACATTGGACTAAATAGTTTTTTTTACAATATTTATTAAAGAAAAAAAATCATGTAAATGTGTAACATAGTTTATTATTTTCTAATAGGTACTATTTGTAAACTTGTATTGATTTTTTACATAGCGATTCAATGTAAAAAAACATAAAACAAACAGTAGCGCCAAATATTTCTTAGAATTTATTAATTGTTAATTTACAATTGTGGGTAAATTCCAGGATCGTCAGGATCGATACATTCTCCATCAAATTCTACCCATTGGCATGTGAAATCATCCAGCAGGTCGTCATTTATTGTGGCTATTTGGTATTTTTTCGAAAAGTATTCGTAAATCTTGAGACTTGTTTCTTCAGGTACGTCAGCCTGGAGAAAGATACGTTTATACATTGTTATATATTTTTTACTGTGCTTTATTTTGTTAATTTATGAATATTGACAGACTTAGTGCAGATACGGAAGCTCCACCACACTATTGTTTTTGAATACTATAGCAAAATTATTCTTACCATATCACTTGCATGTTTCAGAAAGTAGCCCAAATATAGTTGATAAGTGAAAAACTTTCTTCTATCTGAAACAAATTTAAATTCGCTTAGTTACAAAATTTTAAAAATAAATAGTTATCAGTTATTTTCGAAATAATAATTACACCGGCATACAAAAAAAGTCGAGTGCGAGAAGGCAGGCCTATGTATTCCCATGCATTTTGCCTTGCTGAACATAAATCCGATGTCCGTTTTGCCCGATTGGCTCTTGCATTTTTCCTAACCTCAACCTTAAAAATGCCCGAAAAATATCAAACAAGTAAATAAAAAGCTTAAATGAGCTGACCACCATTTCCATACGTACTTTGGGGCACTGAGACCGAATCTGGGCCGATCAGTTAGGAAATTTGACATAACCTCAAAAAATACCTAAAAAATGCCCGAAAAATCCCAAACTAGTAAATAAAAAGCTTACATAAACTGATCACTGTATCTGTACGTAACGTGGGACACTGAAACCGAATCCAAGGTCAGAATTTATGCGCGACAATCGAATATCTTGTAAAATCCATATTTAGGATGAAAACGTACCCAAAAATGACTGAATCATAGCCCGAAATTGACTTTGCTCTACATAATATCTGAACATATAATTTCCGACGTATTTTCACGAGCTGAACACAATACCGTAGAAATATCATTTCAGCATATATTCTCATCAACCCTACAGGGTCACGGTCAATAAACGATACGGTTACATCAATCAGCAGCTTTAGGGCGAGAGAGACGCGGGGGGCGGGAAATCGAATGAAAGAGACAGACATATCTGATTTCCGTGCAGAAGACAGAGACAGAGATTCCGGTAGGGTCTACAGCTACGTCACCTGTAGACACTACAAGCATCTTTGTCTCTTGCACGGAAATCAGATATGTCTGTCTCTATCATTCTATTTCCCGCGTCTCTCTCGCCCTCAAGCTGCTGATTGAGACAACCGTATGGTTTAATGACCGTGCTACAGGGTTACCGTTTTCAATTAACCGTATTCTACCAACATTCCGATCAGAATCTACTAAAATCTACTAACCTAAAATTAAATTCTACTAAAAACTACCGCTATCTGGTGTCGGACGGAAATTTTATGAAAAATTTAATTCCTGCCCTATAAATTAATATTCGTGAGTTAACACCGCTACCGCTAGATAGAGCAGTATTACTTTTAACAAACAATAAAAATAAGAGGAGTAATGAAAACTAAACATTTATTCAAATAAAACAGAAAATAAAATATAAAATAAAATGAAACGTTTATAAAAATAAGAAGTAAACAAAAATATTAAAACATTTTGAACGAAAAATTCATACTGTACTTATCAGACGCGGATTTAGAAAATTCTAAACTAAATATATGATTCGACATCTACCGGAGAAAGACTGAACTTACCTAAATGACTATAGCAGTTGTCTCTATAGATATTTGATTGAGTTCGGTGCTATTCGATGAGGTGTCACTTAGGTTACTAGCTTAAATTATCATAGATAGCCATAAAATATAGTTTCTAAACTGGTATTTAGAAAATCTACTAAAATCTACTAAAATTATTAATTCTACTAAAATTATTAATTCTACTAAAATTCTACTGCCCACCCTCATTTTTCTTGAAAATCTACTAATTTAACAGGCAATCTACTGCAAACGGCAACACTGCAACCCTAGTAAGCGGAGATGGGTGGTAACTTTTAAATTTTCAAGTATCTAAAGGAAGATATTATTGAACAGTGACATTTTCAGGAAAAATTTTTCGGACAAAGTTTGCTCTGTTGAGAGAGGAATATCGTTTGGACTTAACATTTACCTACACCCTCCCTTGATGATGATTTTTTACTTTTTTTTCTTAGAGCTGTTTAGAATTGAATAGTTTTCTTTATTCTCTGTTTATTGATTGCCATATGCCATTTGTTACTTTTTCTATTTTTGCGACTAGGACACCTCCTCGTGGTGACGGCGGGAAACTATTTATTTCGGCTAAGTTCCTAGGTAAAAAAATGCCGTTATGGCAAAAGTAGAGAAAGAATTTACGTATCGGCGGCCGGTCAGGTTGGGAAAGCGGGACCGCGCGGGCGTCCTCATCATACAATCGCAGCTCTAGTGTAGTGGGAAACTTGGCTTCCTATGAGTATATAGAGCTACAAGAAATTTGCACAACCATGGAAATAATGCGAATTCCTTCTGTTTTGTTTGTAGCAAATTCGAGGTTCCGAAAAATCGAAAAAAAACCAGCGATAAAATAAAAACTATTTATCTAAAATCTATTTATGATAGGTTTAAGTATATTCATTAACCCTTCTTCATTATGACAGTACAAGAGCAAGTATTCTTTTCCTTGTGTAAAATATTTTCTAAAGTGTTTTTCTCTTTTTCTGTATGAGCTAGAACGAACATCACTTGATACTAAATTGTCTTTTTCCATAATCGCCGCTAAATATTCTTCCCTACCATTAGACAGACCAAGATTTCTAATAACATTATTAAGTTTACCATTTCACCAAATATTGGGAGTTTTAGTTCTTATCGAACACTCACATTCACTATCTTCACATTAACTGTCATCTTCTTGACTTTCGGAACAATCAGTTTCCATTAACCCTTTTTTAGCATTAATTCCGGAAACATTTGTATTGTTAAAAAATAACACTCTTCACTTAATACAGGCTCCTTTCATATTGTTGGATTTTTAAATTTTACTTTTTTCCGTTCTTTCCATTTGTCCAACATCTTCCCAGGTAGCAGGGTGACGTCATTATGACGTCTTTTAAAGGTGATTTTTCGTCGCCGACGTCATTGTCCCAATAAATGACGTACCAGAGACGTAATATTTATAACGTACTTCTGACGTCATCATGAAGACGTCAAATACACGTTTCTTTTAGGTCATTATTTTGACGTCATTAAAATGACGTGAAATAAATCATTAGAAAATAAAAATAAATAGAAGTATTTAGTGACTAGTTCAATTTTTGCCACATAGTAATAATAATTTTGTTTTACTATTTCTAACTAGGTATATACAGCTTTTAAACATATTTAAATAAAGATGTTCAATGGTTCAGTGAGTTAAGTGTTAGATTGCGAGTCAAAAGGTCCGCGGTTCGATCCCTGCACATTCCGGTTTTTTTTCGTCAAAAACTTTATTAATAATTGTGGAAAAATATTATAATGAGAGGTTTGCATCCCTTATCGCAAAATTCACTGATTAACCAATACGTCATATTGGCGTCATATGTATGACGTCATTGGGCTGTGACGTTTTGCCGTCTTTTTCACGTCATTTTTACGTTATGCTGAAGGTGAAATTGACGTAATTAATGCCGAAAAAACGACGTCATAATGACGGCACCTTGCTACCTGGGTTATAACATATGATGCAAGGTACCATGGAAAACGTTTATCCACCATTTTCATACTATAACATTTTAGATAAATATTTTTTATTTTGTCGTTGATTTATTTTCGATATTTCGGAATGTACTAAAAACAAGTCAAGAATTTTACACAAAGAACTTTAAACCAAAAGAACTCTAAATCTAACAAAACTTAAGGCAAGAACTTTGCACCAAGAACTCTAAATGTAACATATTCTAAGACAGGAATTTTACACAAAAGAACTCTAAACCATAATAGTTCTTTCCTTATAGGAATTTAACAGTTCTTGTCTTAATTTATAATAGGTTTAAAGTTCTTGTCTCAGGTTATGTTGGGTTAAGAATTCTTAGTTTAAAGTTGGTTTAAAGCTTTTGCCTTATAGGTTATGTTAGGTCTTAGTTCAAAGTTCTTGGTGTAATGCTAATTGCTAACGTTACTATTTTTACATCTCCCGAGAGTCCCACGAGAAGCGGGACACCTTAGGTTATGTCATTTTTAAACTTCTTGGTTTAAGATTTTAATTTATTTGTTTTGGATTTTTGGGCATTTTTAAGTATTTTTTGAGGTTATGTCAAAATTCCTAACTGATCGGCTAATTCTGACCTCATATTTAGTTTCAGCGCCCCAAATTACGTATAAATATAGTGATCAGCTCATTTAAACTTTTTATTTACTTGTTTGGGATTTTTCGGGCGTTTTTACGGTGTTTTTTGAAGTTAGCAAAAATGCAAGAGCCACAGATCAATAAATTTTGATCTGTGGCAAGAGCCAATCGGGCAAACGGACATCTGCCTTCTAGCTCTCGACTTTTTTTTTTGTGTGCCTGTGTTATTCTCTATGAAACATGCATACACGATGACACACTTATCAATCTTTTACTTTATTTATCTTTAAATACCTAATCCTAATATAAAAGGTTCACATCAATCAATTCTACATTTTATGGCCTTATTTTTTATGAAAGCATAAAACATATATTCAACTCAAAGATTCATTAACATAGGTAATACTCTACCTACTTCACCTTTCTTTATCAATATTTATAAATGATAAAATCATATAATAGTACATATATCCTGTATATCCAATAATATAAAAACGGATATTTAAAAATCATAAAAGATGAATTAATAATTATAAATACTTGTCTAAAATTCATCTTATGTTTAACTTATAAAGATATCCATGAGTTATTCTAAGATCTCGACAACAATTAAATATTGCGATGGTCTTTTGTTTCGCTCCGCCATGTTTAGTTTTTTGTGATTTAATAGCGTTTCAGAATGTAGCTATTGACGTGCTTCTTCAATAATGATTTAAAACGTTTATACTGTGCGACTGTGTAAATATTGTGATTCCTTAATATTTTGGCTAATACTTTTAAGGAAGGTAGGTACATATATAATGTCGAATGATTTCTATACACATTCAAATCAAATATTATAAGTAGGTATTCCATTTATGTTTTGAACGAGAATTAGGTATATAACTTATTACTTTGTTTACTATTCCCTCCACAAATACTATTATTTATTGTGCATTTGGTACGTTATTCAAATTTTTCCTCAAATATAATTATTGTACCTGTAATTATTAGCTATACCTACAAAGGCAAAACATGGTTTATCAAAACTTTAGCAAAGTTATATAAACTTTTGAAGACTAACTGACAATGAACACGGTTAATTCACCATTGTACATCTTGTACTTTAATCTATGTTATATAAGGCATAGTTGTTTGTTTTACCTTCTTTGGACAAAGTCTTCAGTGCAGTTGGTATATAACCACCATCAACAACCATACAAGCCAGAACGACAATAAAAGCACCTACAATAATTTTCAAATGCATTTCTTCTATTCATTTATGACACTATAGCTACAATCAACTATACTAATCTTGAATTATCCTAAAAGCGATTAAAACTTGCTATATATAATTTCAAATGTTATTATAATCATTTAATCCCAGATATATTTGTGGAAGCAAATAATTAGGTGATATATTTTTAGCCTATTGTTATATTTTATATATTTTTTCGATTGATCTTTGAAGTGCCATATGGTCAGAAAAATAGAAATATTCCATTTATTTAAATCATCAATCATTATTTTATACAGTGAGGTCAGACGTCTAGATGAAAATGGCGCAATAAATTAACTATGTATAAAGTTAACCATTACTTATATTTTGATATAAAGCACGTGAACACTCTGATTAAAATTATTATCAATGTCCTTTAAGAATGCCCACAAAAATGTATCTAAAGGTGTTAAATCGGAGCTGTTGTGTTTTTAGTTGTATTTTAAAAAAATTTAGATGCAACCAGAGATGGGTCGAGGAAACTTTCCGTATTTGATAAAAGTCTGCAAAAGTCATGTAAATAATATAATACTTCATTTTGATACATATTTGGTATCAAAATGAAGCTTACATCATCACGAATCACAGATTTCACCATACAATAGGCTACACACACCTACAAATTTTTACTTTTATTTTGTATCGTTAACCAAAACCACTTATTTGCATTGTTTTGGTCCCAGCTACGTCTAACATAGTCATAAAAAAATTTGTTGGCTCTAAAAATTGTAATAACTGACCTAACTCACATATTATGGTATAATTTTAATAAAAAAAGCAATTAATTACATCATGTGAAAAAATATTTACCATTTTGATATATATTTCAAATACATGTTATATACCATATATTTAATTAGAATATAAGCTCTTTAATCAGAAAATTAATTATTATCTTCTTGCGCTTCTTAGCCCGCCTCTTATAAGTTACTTCTGGAGCATCTCTTATACATGTCCAACAGTAGTCTGCCAACATCGCAGAAGTCCATTTGCCCTGATATCTTTTTTCCATATTTTGAATATCCTGGTGGAATCTCTCTCCATGCTCATCACTTACTGCACCACAGTTTTCTGGAAAGAAATCTAGGTGTGAATGTAGAAAGTGGACTTTTAATGACATATTACATCCTAATTTCTGGTAGCAAGAAAGAAGATTCCCAACAAGGTCTCTATAGTTTTCTGCCCTTTTGTTACCGAGAAAGTGTGTTGCTACCATTTTAAAGAATTCCAAGCAGCTTTTTCATTACCTTCTAGAATGTTGTCAAATTCAGGTTCTTGATTTGAGGACCCACAAAAGTTCCCACTTTAATTTTCGCATTACTAAGTCTGGGAAATTTTTGTTTTAAATAACTGAAAGCACGCCCTTCTTTGTCCATAGCTTTTACCAAGTTTTTCATAAGCCCCAGTTTTATGTGGAGTGGTGGCAGTATTACCTTTTGTGAATCAACTAATGGAATGTTAGCAACATCTTTTTCTCCTGGTTCAAAACCCAGTCTTGGCGGCCAAATTTTTCTTTTGTAATGTTCTAATCGCCCTCGATGTCCCACTCACAAAGAAAACAGCAATATTTGGTATACCCTTGCTGCATACCAAGTAAGATAGCTATCACTTTTAAATCTGCACAAATCTGCCACTTATACTTGTTATATTCTATAGTTTGTAGCAATACATTCATGTTACTGTAATTTTCCTTCATATGGACAGCATGGGCGATTGGAATTGATGCAATTTATTTCCATTGTGGAGTAACACAGCTTTTAGACTAAATTTTGAGGCGCCAATAAAAAGTCTCCAGTCACTAGGATCATGGGGAATGTGTAAAGCATTCATTAAATCGTCAATGTCCTTGCAGGCAACCAAGTCATTTTCCATTTTGAAAAAAGGTATAAGATCTTTTTGACGACTTCGATACGTGGAAACTTTAACATTTTCTTGTAGTAAATTCCATTGTTGTAATCAAGATGCCAAAAGCTCCGCTTTTGCCTTGGACAGATCAAGGTCTCTTATAAGATCACTTAATTCGCGTTGATTAATTTTGTGTGGTTCACCACCGGACACTGCGGCACAGAAATCGAGATCTTGTGATGTTGATGGCTGGACTAAGTCGTCATCTACATTATCATCCGATTCTTCGTCAGAATCAAGGTTGTATTCTTGAGGTGGATTAGGAATAGGTAGTTCATCACTATGGAGAACCGGGCGAATGGCAGATGGTAAATTGGGGTATTGTATTACCATCCTTTTTTTCTTGTTAATACCCTGTCTAATAGGAGGTATCACGCAAAAATAACAATCGGTAACATGATCTGTAGGTTCTCGCCAGATCATGGGCACAGCAAAAGCCATTGAACGTCCTCTTCCACTTAGCCAACTGCAAAGATTGTTCGCACAATTGCTGCAACATATATGAGGTGCCCATTTTTTGTCTTCATCTCCAATTGTACAACCAAAATACAACTGGTACGCCTTCTTAGTTTTGGGAGTAAAGTTACGTTTTTGATGCGCAAAAGCCACTTCACTACAAATATAACAAAAGTGCCACAATCTCGTGGCATATTTTCAAAATACCACTGTTTACTTTCGAAAATGAACGCTTATCATGCACAAGGTACAAATACGACTACCTAAGAATGAATATTAGTTTTGGTGACAAATAAAGAGATAGGTAGTTAGTATGTCTATTTTTCGTAGAATTCTAATTCTACCTGTTATTTGTGATAAACTAGGGTTTATAAGGGGTGTACACACGATCCAGCGGTAGGGAGCCAGCCTTGTCGGCTTGCTTTGAACACATTCGTAAAAGTGAACTGGTTCCGCTGGAATTATCTTCAAAGCGTACCGACAATGTCGGGTCCCAGCAGCTGGATCGTCTGTAGACCCCTATACCTGCGTTACACTTTATTACCTGTATTGAGAAAACCAGAGCCAACTTGAACTTTTGCTTTTTATATTGTTATTTAGCATGACAAAGTTACTAAGAATTTGCTATTTTCACTTCCAATACGTGTAGGCTGTAGAATAGTGATTAATGGAAACCAATAGAAAGTTAGAAGGAAAACTTTCGGAGTTTTCAAAACGGAAAGTTTCCAGGAAGTTTTCCTACCAACTTTCCATTGGGTACATTAATAGACTATTTTATGGTGAACTCTGATTCGTGATGGTGCAAGCTTCATTGTGATACCAAATAAGTGCATACAATTATATTATTTACATGACTTTTACAGACTTTTATCAAATACGGAAAGTTTCCTCGACCCATCTCTGGATGCAACACGATGCAACTATTGTATTTAACTTTTTTTAGAACTCCAAATACAAAGCAGTTAAGGGAGTGGCAAAATATAATGAACAACCCTGTATATGTTCCGAAGTGGCTAATCTTAATTCTACAACATCAAACCAACAGCCATGATCGCATATCGAAATTAAAATTGCAAAATTTTGGGTCGGTACCTACTTCAACACGTTTAGTAACATTTGTTTTTTTATTTTAAATTAAAGCTAAAATTTTTCTCCTTAGTTAGTATTTCTCGTTTATAACAAACTTTTAGCCGAATGGGCTACGCCAATTTTGCTTAATGAGGTGTTGAATGATTCATCTCAGTCACATCAGTGTTACTAGATAGGATTTATAAGAGCCTGAAAAATCCAAAATGGCGGACAGTGAGTGCCATTGTGTAGTGGTAAAAAAATTTAAAACTGTTAAAGCCAATTAAGTAAGGTGTCAAAGGATAGATGTAAAAGAAGATTTGAAATATACAGTTATATGCTGTATGAGCACTTATCGGTAAAAAAATGGCGGTTAGGTCAATATTTTTCAACCACGATAAAGGGTTTTCAGTTTATTCCCCTTTTTCCCTTTTTTTTTGCTAATAATACATTCACTTGCATTATTAACTACAAAAAATCTGTATTTGGAATCATACATGATTTTTATACATATTATGGGTATGAAAGTGGCCTGCTCGGTCTCCTGACCTAACTTCTCTTGATTTCACTGTGTGAGGTAATTTAAAATGAGTTCATACTGCTCAAATTTATTTATTTATTTTATTTATTTATTTATTTATTTATTTATTTATTTATTTATATAGTTACACCACCCCACAGTAAAAACCAATTACGGGGTGGGAAAAAAAACAATACAATAATTTATAATGGTAAATAATATACAAACAGACAAAAAGGAAAAAGAACAGATTATATACATGGATAATACACTAACAGATTAAAAGAATATTAAAATAAAATTACAGATTACTACGAAAGGATACACTTAATTCTTGAAATACTCGAGTAAAATATATCAAGCTGTCCTTCAATTGACATGTAAGTGTTACACATAAAAAATAAGGGAGAGAACATCAGAGCATTTGTTCGTGGAGTGGGAAGATAAAATGTTTTATGATTACGCATCTCAAATGAGGGGGCATGAAAATTTAACATATTCGAGATGTTAGGGCAATCGATGAGATTAAAAATTAACTTGTGCAAAAACAAAAGAGAACAAAGTTTCCTGCGGTCGTGTAAACTAAGAAAACCAAATCTATTTAGTAACTGTCCATGTTCGAAGCCAACAGCGGGATATACATGATCAATTTTGTATGAAACGAATTTTAGGTAGCGCCGTTGTATATTCTCTATGCAATTACAATATTTATTATATCCTGGAGTCCAAATAAGTGAAGCATATTCAAGTCTGGATTTAACAAATGCAGAATAAAGAAGATTTAATAATTCAATGTCATCAAAACCACTTGAATTTCTAATCACAAAACCCAAACTTTTATAAGCAGAGAGAACAATATTTTCTATATGTTTGTTAAAATTTAGTTTCGAGTCGAATAGAACCCCCAAGTCGTTAAACTCATCTGATCTATTTAATACGGTATCGTTCAACTCATAATCGAATAACAGTGGATTATTCTTTCTGCAGAAAGACAGAACGTTACATTTGGCGATGTTTAAAGGCAGATTATTTAGAAGACACAAGTAATTAACATTATTTAAATTACTTTGGAGTAACGCACAATCCTCGTCAGTATCAACAGTATAATACAATTTCATGTCATCAGCATATAGCAGGCAGTTGACATCAACACAAGTCACTAAATCGTCAATAAATAAAATAAATAATAGAGGCCCCAGCACTGAGCCCTGGGGTACTCCGGAAGTAGCTAGAAATTGATCAGACTTAATGCCACGGTATTCTACATATTGGCTCCTTCCAGTTAAAAAAGATGATAGCAGGGAAGTTAGCAAGTCTGAAAAACCGAATACTTTAAGTTTATGTAGGAGAATGCCGTGGTCAAGTCTGTCAAAAGCTTTGGAAAAATCAGTATATATAACGTCAACTTGTTTGCCCGCATCGATAGCCTCAGAAATAAATTGTGTGACAGTGAATAAATTTGTAACTGTTGACCTACCCTTTACAAAGCCATGTTGAGATATACTGATCTGCCCTCGCACATTATTATAAATTTGGTCATATAAAGAAATTTCAAAGACTTTGGCCAAATTACAGATTATCGTAATAGGACGATAATTTGCAACGTAACTTTTATCTCCCTTTTTAAAAATTGGACACACTCTGGATAATTTCCACCGATCTGGAAATACACCGGATTTTAAACATAAATTAAAAATAATAATAATAATAATAATAATTGAACAGTTGAGAGACAAAATTAATTACAGAAAGACGCAGGAATTTAACAAGATATTCAACGTTGCTTAAAAAAAGACTTAGATTGTGCAAAGTAGAGTTATAACTTCCTTATACTCTAGGAGATAGTTACATATATGAGGCCTGGGATATAACATGTTGGCATTACCGTTATGTTTTAGCAAATATTATCTTATGTGACCGTTTTGGCGCTAGCCGCCCCCCGAAAATATTCAATTGTGGAACAGAATATAACACGTTGGGGCTTGGTGTTAGTTGAAGAGGGTATCTTGGCGATCCACATTCGATATATGCCAACATTTTTTCTCCGTCCAATTGGCAGCACTGGCGACATCAATTATGTCCAAAATTGGAACGTATATAACACTTTCTGACCAGGCGGAAAATTTTCGTTGTCAATGCTCATTGCTGGAAAACCATATGCCAACATTTTCTGCTTGCCCACTTTCCAGATTTTTTGGCCAAAAATTGGACTTTTGGCCTAAAACTTCCTTCTCAAAGTTGTAGTTTCGTGAGTGCAAACATTTTTTTCTCAATGTAACCCTCAAACATTTAAATAATTTGTTATGTTAAAAGGATAATTCTAAAGGTATTCTTTTTGGCATAATAATCGGTATATGAATGTTTGGGGTTTTGGGGGTGTTTTTTTTTTGGGGGGGGGGGGGGGGGTATATAAGGAGGAAAATATTGGCTAAAATATAACAGCAACATGTTACATCCCAGGCCCCATATATGTAGCTGTCTCCTAGACTATTATTATCCATTTTCCGAAATAATTTTATATAAAATAGTACTTACCTTTATTTTTGGATGTACTGTCAGCCACACTTGGACCACCGTGTAAATAAATTCATTTTAGTGTTCTTTGTTGTCTAACATAACCAGATGTGGTTTGTCAGGAAGTACAAAGATTAAAAATGAAATTCTGTAAAAAAACCGCTGCCCAAGGAATCACTACTTCCACATCCAGATTTTCTATCCAAGTCACTAACAACGAAAAAATTTTGTATGTGGAAATAATTATTTATGGAACTTTAATAATATAATATTTGAAATCCTCTACCCCAAAAACCCATAAAACGATACCCCACATCGGTAGTGGGGGGGGGGGTGGCGATAGGGGGTGGTAGTGGGGGGTGGATGAAGTAAAAAAATATTTTGAGGTTTCTGGTTCTTGTACACACACTAAATCACAATTTTTTTTCATCCCCTTTAATAATGGGGTGGGGGTGGTAATGGGGGTGGCTAATGTCAAATTTTTTTTTGAGACCTTAGCTTCTCTTATATATACTAAATACCAATTTTATGGACTCTTACCTGCTTGATTTACCAATTTACCCCAAATTTACCCCCCAACCCTTCGACGGAACAAGATGAAAATATAATCTAGTTCTAGATCCCGTTAAAGTACATATGTGTACCAAATTTCAAGTCAATATCTTAAACGGTTCCTGAGTAAACGTGCGCACAAAAAAAAAGTTACAGACAGACAGACCGACAGACAGACAGACCGACAGACAGACAGAAATTTTTTTTCGCTCAAACTTGAAATCTCGACATTCTAAGCCTATTTGAACAATAAAAATTTTTAAAAATTTTTTTGTCGTTACTATACTTCCACTTGATGTGGAAGTAATTATTATTTCACTATAATTTTAAAATGTTATTATAATCATTTAATCCCAAGATAGATATTTGTAGAGAAAAATAATAAGGTGATATATTTTTAATCCATTGTTACATTTGACATATTATATTTTCGATAGATCATGACGTGAAAGTATGGTTAGAAAAGTAAAAAAATGCATTTCCCTTACTTAAATTATCACTCATCAATCATTAATTTATGTTCAGGGAAGTTAGATAAGAGGTCTATTGCAATCCTTGTCGATTGGTTCGTGTGTAGGCTAATTTTTTCTTTGTACCTATAATAACATAAAAGCAATTAGTGCAGTAAGTGAAGCTTTTAAATCCGTCTGAAAACAATGTAATGAATTTCTAAATTTTTTTGTTCAATATACTTCATAAAGTACGTACATAAGAATCTATATTGTCATTTTTCCTATTTTTTGGTTGAGGGAGGTGGGAACCTCCCCCAACCAAAAAACTCTTTTTGGAACAACCTTTAAGAAGGTTGTCCCAAAAAGAAAACAAAAAACACATAATCTGATAGATAATCAAATTATAAGAAAGAAAGGTCTTATACACTTTTTTGCTAAAATTCATATTTTGCGAGATATTGCTAACTGAAAATTGCAATTTTCACCCCCTAAAATCAGTATTCCTAGACATTTTTTTGAAAATTACTCGAAAAATGTGGACTATAATAAAAAAACTCCAAGGGTACAAAATTAAAGCTTTTACGAAAAGAAATCGAATGGTTTTCTCTTTTTTTTTCTCCAATGTTTAGTGTTGGAAATATGGCATTTTCAAAATATTTTTTTATAAAAAATTGTAAGAGTACACAAATGAAGCTTATGAAAAAACGAATGGTTTGGTTTTTTTTAATTTTCCTACGACAAACTGTTCCAGAGATATGAAGGTTTAAAGATGGTGCTGGAGCGTATACGCAAGAAAATTATGTATTTAAAATTGAAATATCTCAAAAACTTTAAGATTGATAAAACATGATATAAGAATGAGATGAAGCTTATAAAAAAATGAAGAGTTTGGGTTTTTATTTTTTTTCCTACGACAAACTGTTCCAGTTTGAAATAATGTTGAAACTTTTCAGTTTGTACGCACATTTTAAATGTCTATTATAGTAGGTAGAGAAACGAGCAATAGTCGTCTATTTTTCGAAGAATTCGTAGAAAAAGCGGGTTGCATTGCACTTCAGCATGTTTAGAGTGCAGACTAAAAATGTTATTTAATTAGTTTACTTAATTGTATTAATTTGATTTATTTATAACAATCTGTATTTTTAATAAAATTGTACATATTACTATACTCTTTTGTTTCAACCCTTAATATTTTCGTCTTTTCTATGTTTTGACCTTACAATCATATTCAGCGACCTCAAAAACATAAGTATATGGATTTTCGTGATTTTATTTGTGAAATTAGAAGACATTAATTTTTTTTAAGGGTCAACCCTTAATATTTTCGTCTCATAAGTTTTGACCTCACAGTCATATTCAGCGACGTCAAAAACATAAGCATGTGGATTTTTGTTAATTAGAAGAGTTATTAATTCTTCAGTTTCTAGAGGTGGTTTCCACCCTTAAAAATAAAAAGCAGGTAATGCGACAATATAGATTTCGATGTACGTATTTTATAAAGCATATTGCAAATACAATTAAGGAAATTCCTTTCATCGTTTTCGGGCCGCTGAGGTCCGGTCTAAACTTGAATAGCCACTACAAAACAGAAACCAGGAGGAATTGCTATTTCCAAATATTTTTATACAACGTGATCTACCAGGACATGCGGAAAATTTAACAGTAGGTTGTCCGCACCGAAAGTAGTAAAAAAATTGAAAAATTTAAAAAAAATGACCAAAAAAATTACCTTATTTTTTTGTAAGAATGCGCCGCCAATGACTTCAACTAATCTAACGTAACGCGGTACAACCATATCACTTTATCAGACTTGGGATTGACACTGCAGACAGCAAAACTGGATAATAAGATAGAAGTGATTTTTTGGTTTTAATCAAATCACACTACAAAAATACCGAAATAAATCGAAATAAACCGAAGACATTAATCTCATGCTGAAATGACAAGCAGATATACAAGCACAGTAGAGAGAAGACCAGGACCCCCATTCTCCAGTCGAGAGAATGGTCATTTCGTGAGAAAGGAAAGAGAAAGAAATAGGAAACATAATGAAATAAAAAGAGAAAAAATACCCCGATTCACTTCACCTAAGCTGGAGAATAGGACCCCAGTAGTCCTACTCAGCCGGAACAGTTGTATAAGATTTTCAGTAGGCATGCGATGCTCCTGGGCTTAAATTATTCGATGCGCAGTGGACGGCACGACGACAGTGGAAGGCAGTGATGATGTAGGGTCACAGATTAGAAACAAATCAGATATTTCACTTATGACGTATCATGGTTTAGATAATAAATCAACTCCAGGCAGGTACCAATTTGTGCCGTGATCTGCGCATTGTCCAATCAGTCTTAACCAGCGAGTATAGTCACAGGAGGGACCTTATGATGCCTGACATTAATTAAAAATGACCTAATAAATAGGTACTCAAAAAAACACTTAAATGTATAACAATAACAACTCTAACCTTCAATACAATACACCATATTCCAAAATAATTAATATCACCGGTGAAGCTGTTGACGACTTCCGTCTCTGAGATTTCAGTACTAAATACTCCCTCCTGTGAGATTATACTCGCTGGTCTTAACTTCCATGTTAACCGCAAGATTTCTCTGTTTATGTCTTCTGCGCAGAATCCTGGCAGGTATACGTCACATCACAAAAAATGAAACTGGTAACATAGGGAATACTATTGAGTGAAACATCTGATTTGTTTTAGTCTGTGGTAGGGTAGGGTGGATGTTTATTTTTGTTTAGTTTACGTTTTTGAACAGTCGCCACTGTCGCCAGTATATGACGCAATGCGCGTGGGATACAAACAGTAGATGCGCAGTGGATTAAAAAAGATAAAATCGAGTACAACAAATATCAAAGGGTACAACAAATATCAAAGGGACCGCTGCCAGTGAAACTACTGGTCTTATTTATATTGTGATACAAGTACAAGATATTTAGTTAAACCAGCGGCACGGTTTGAACTCATTCGTAAAAGTGAATTGGTCCGCTGGAATTCCAATTATCTTCAAAGCGTACCAACAATGTTGACTACCTGCCGCTGGATCTTTTTTTGATCTCGCCGGCCGGCTTCACTTTTTATGCCAATTAAGGAAATGTAAACAACTCGAATACGTTCTTTCACCAGTAAGTTCGTCGACCTCTTCAGAATTAGGTCAGGACTTACACAACATCAGTAGTGTATCTTCGCAAATTGACTAATAATTTAATATACTAAATTACCTCAGAATCCTCTAAAATTTTGCAGGGGCTTTCCCATATTGAAGACTAGCACTAGCATTTTATTTTCCGCATTTCTTGGTAGACCCACAATTTAAAATTTTTCCTTAGTTTTCAATGTGCAAAATTACGTCAAAAACTGTGATAAATTTGATAATTTCAACTACACTGTTAATTTCATAAGCAATGGTTATAAGCAATGAGACTTTGTTTTTTTTTTCAATTCTGCTTATATTTAAGTATTTTTATTTACATTTAATATTTTGTTTCTATTTTGTTGCTATTTTTTTAATCTCCCTATTTATATGACCGTCCTGACGGAGTTTAGCCATAACTGCTCCACCACTCAATCAAGACAAATGCACAACAGACAACTACACAACAACCATTCCCTGCGACATTGTGATCTCCCACAGCATGTCAAATATGACATTTGTTGTTTATGTATTTCCATAGTCACGTGAGACATTAAATTATATTTATTTTTACTTACTTCGTCTCTGAGGATCGGCAACCAAGTACAGAAATCTATGCAATAATTAGAAACACATTTATCCGCATTTAACAAAATAATAGCGGACTCCTTAAGTTTTCTTTTAACTGCGTTGCTTTTTCTTCCAAAATTTTCGCACAGTCTCGCTGGATTCTATGATTGTTATCCCACGCGGCTTCACAAATTTTTCCTTTCTAGCATAATCTCTGTGTTCATTAAGCCTTACGTTGAAAGGTCTAGATGAATCACCTACATAATGATTACCACACTCATACGGAACACTACAAATACTATTTTTGGAACTTTGAACAATATTTACCGGCTTAGTTTTATTTCCATATCTAGTGGAAGTATAGTAACAACAAAATTAAAAAAAAAAAAATATTGTTCAAATAGGCTTAGAATGTCATGAAACGTCGAGATTTTAAGTTTGAGCAAAAGAAAATTTCTGTCTGTCTGTCTGTAACTTTTTTTTTGTGCGCACGATTACTCTGGGACCGTATCTTATTCCGTTGAAGGGTTGGGGTAAATGAGCAAATCAAGCACATTTCCACAAAATATTTAGTATATAAAGTCTGTTAGCTGATAGAATCCCGGTCGTATAGTGTAAGGAATATTGTCCGGAGCTCTATCCTTCCTTGTCTTTATTGAAATATTGTTTGTAAGCTAATCTGTAACGTAAGTTTTAATCTTTGTGGGGAAGTTATGACTGACGTACAGCATTTCTATTGTTCGACAGCAAACCAATTTGTGAAACGCGTGTCGTCGTCGAATGCGGCTGGCGATTTCAGAGGCGGGTCGATTTTCTCGGAAGTCGGGTATATCAGGCATAGTGCACTCATTTCAAAAAGTATAATTCAATTTCCTTTAAATAAATCTAATTAAATACATCAAGTAAAATATAAAACAAAGCGACGCTACTGTGCATTCGAAAACACCAACGAGCCTACGGCATCTTAGATCAGACGTTCCTGACGTCACACCGGGACTCTATCAGCGAACAGACTTTACAAGAGAAGTTAATGCCTCAAAAAAATTGTTGGTATTAGCCACCCCCATTACTACCCCCACCTCATTATAAAAGGGGGTGGAAAAAAATAATTGTGATTTAGTGTGTGCACAAGAACGAAAGGCCTCAAAATATTTTTTTTACTTCATCCATCCCCACTACCAGCCCCCTATCACTACCCCCACCCCACTGTGTGGGATATCGTTTTATGGGTTTGGTATGGTATCGTTTTATGGATTTCAAATATTATATTATTAAAGTTCCATAAATAATTATTTCCACATACAAAATCTTTTCATTGTGAGAAACTTGGGTAGTAAATCTGGATGTGTAACTAGTGATTTCTTGGGCAGCGGTTTTGATTTGATTTGAAAAACCGTTCGCGTAGAAAACCTATTTCCGATTCTTCGTAATTTATCCAATAAACCATGTATATGGAATTACTGCTAAAGATATAAATTCAGGTTGTAAATGTTGAGTGTTCACTCTGCATTCAATGTTTGTCAGCTGGCTATCAACAAAACTCTAGAAATATTAAAATCCAGCCTCTGTTTGATCCATTTGTCGTAGAGGTTTCTTTCATCAAATTTTTTAAATACTGATGAATGTTTAAAAAAACTGATATTTCAAAAATGGAATTTGAAAAACTGAAAAGAATATACAAAATAAAATGTTATAAAAAGTTTTTAGCACCGTAAAAAATTTTAAGAGGTTTTTTTAGAAAAGTTTATTTTACATTTTAACATAACAAATCATTGAATGGAATTCAAGGCATTTTTGTAACGATCCACGGTAGTCTGCCGGTTCTCTTGAAGTGGTAGTAATCGTAGGCAAGTTTGCCCAATATAAATATTATCAGACAAGCCAGTACTGCGTTTAATAAGTCCAGGGCTTCTTGGACAGAATATTCTGTTGGAAATCTGCAGACGGAACTTCGAGATAATTCTGCAATCTATAAAAAAAAAAATATATTTAGGTATAATGACAAGGAGAGGAAATTCAAATGGTTTAAAAATAGATGTTAATTTCAGTTTGTAGATGATAGTTGATCTCGTAGTTGATTAAGATCCAGTGCGAGAGCCAGTAAGTTTCATCATTAGATGAAAGTTAAATTTTCTTCCCGTCCCTTTAGATTTTTTTTGTATTTCTGCTTCTACAAATCTTCTTCTTCTTCTATGTATTCTGATTCCTCGGTTTCTGGTTCTGGTAGGATATATATCGCTGTGATTTCTTGGTGGAATTCCTTTTTTCTCCTTGCTTTTCTTTTCCAGTATGTTTGGTCCTTTCCTAGTGTGTTCATGATCCTATCGGTTGTTGTTTTTCACCTGTAACCTGGTCTCCCTGTTTTTAGTGTAGAATTTATTGTAGAATTTTTCACTTATCAACGAGCGTAATTTTGACCTGAAAACCTTATTTGATAATTTTAAAACAAAAAAGCATCAGAAAGCTACAATTTCCATCTTTTAAATGAACCAACACTCATATAGATTGAACAAATTCTGATTTAGTGACATGTAATTCAGTGCGTCGGTGTCTCGCTCCGGGTTATAATGTTACACTTGACTATTTTTTTTCGGGAAAACCGTGGCTTTAGCGATAAATTCTGTTAGGACATTTTTTGCTCATAAATACGTGATCTATCCATCTGTATTTTTTATTTTTTCTTAGCTTGCCTTAATTTCAAAATTTTGAAAAAATGGATGAAAAACATTTTTTTTTCACTTCTTTTTTATGTTCTGCATCCGAGCGAAATGTAAACATTTCAGGATATTATTCTATTACTTCTATTACTAAAATTATAATAAGAGTTTCCAAAAAAGTCAAAGATTTTGTGTATCAGACTCATATGACTGTAAATCAGCCGTAAATTATTTTAATCTAATAATTGAAAAATCTCATAAATGTTTAAATGATTTTCGGAACTATTGGAAATTTTTATCAAATTTTAAAATCAGATACAATCATCTCAACTAAGCTAAATGGTAATAGTGGACTAGTCAGTCCACTATATAAAATACCACCTGCAAATATTAGTAATCCTTTAACTGAACAGTAATAATAATTTAATTAGTAATCCTAGCAGTCCTTGAGTTATTGTCTCAAATACAATCTTGGAGGTGCAGTCAGCTTTTCGGTGAATTCGGTCCTTAACTCGAGAGCTGTTAAACGCCGATATATGTGCAGTGTGCTGATAATTATTGAGTAATAGTGTGAACGTGTAAAGTCTTTACTCCGCAGGAACATATGACTTATTTTGTAATGTAGTCCAGTGCATTTTCGAGATGCATTTTTAAATTCTTGATGCCAATCTCAAGCCTAGAGAGGAGGTAGCGTTCATTGGTTGTTATGATATCCGTGTCTCACATGCCATGGAACATCTACGGGAGTTTCTCACGTAGTTATTTTTTGCTTTATAGTCTTTCTTTTTGTATGTTTCAGTATCTCTTGTTGGAAATCTCTCATCATTTTAATTTGGCCTAAATCAGATTAATCACCCTGTATATATCAATTAGTAACAGTAGTAGTCTTAAAATTTAAATCTTATTTTTCGGACATTAGGAAATAATTTTTCAGTTTTTGAGAATTTTGGAATGTCTTTTATTCTGAGTGTAATGTCGTACAAAAAAAACTGCTTTACGAAATGAAAACATATTTTGATTTTTGCAGTTTTAGAAATATGAACTTACCGGAAGTAATGAATTCTCATCTCCTTCAACGTAGGAGCATTTTACATCATGAATATCCTTTACTTGGGAAGCATATTTCTGCAGCATTTCCTGAAAATAATATATTATGTTGAAATGTGAGAGCATCCGTTTGCTAAAGGTACGTGATTTTAGCTTTGCTATGCCACTCTAAAGCAGCAGATTCTCAATAAAATTTACTTTTCTCTTGGAGGTATATCATATATAAAATATGTTTTATGAGCGCTTATGATATATGTGAGGCGGAAAGCAAAAAGGGACCTCTTGTCGGCAAATTCCAGTTTTTAGTTATTGATATTAAATGAATTAAGCTTTAATTCCGAACAATTTGGTGCAAAAATCATATCTCTATGTTTTTTTTTGTTTAAGTTACTAGTGCGTTTATGAAGAGACCTCTTGTCGGTCCCATGTTATTTCTCCATAAGCGACAGCCTTTTCCAGGGCTGAACATCGACTGCTTTATCGATTATTTTAAGTGTCTCATCCAATTATATCGGTTTTGTAATCGATTACAACTTGTAAAGGTAATAAATCGCAAAAATCCGAAAATCGATTATTTTGACCCAAACCACTAATTCGACTGTACTGAAAAATTGACATCGCCGACAAGAGGTCCCTTTTTGCTTTCCGCCTCACATATGCTAAAAAATACACCATAGGTAAAAGATATGTCTGAAAAAGAAGCCACTGCTTCAGTAAAATGGTTTAGAAACCTCCAGTCAGTAGCATAAATAATTGCCGTTTCGGTTTCATTGTTATTGATTAGCTCTAGAAAAAACAACAAATTTTGTTCTTTCTCCAAGTGGACGATAGAATACCGATGAACAGAAGAGAAGTTTTGTCTTTAAAGGACTGTTGATAACTCAAGACATCAGCATGTTTGACGTACCCCAATAAACAATTTTGGTTTCTTAAATATCCACAAGGGTGCTATAAAACTATTTATAAAGTGCCTTGAAAAATCCATTTTGATGCCCCAACATCATAAAACAGCTTCTAGGCTAAAAGAGCCCTCTCTTATGAAGGTCAGTAAGACCTTTTTTAAATTCTCTCATAAAACTCCTTAGAGTGACATAGTGCCAATCTCGAAAACCTCGTCTGGGCCTTTTCAACACCTCTATCAAGATATTTTAAAGCCAGATGCACTTTTTTATTATCTTCCTGCATGCCTAGAAAACACATAGAAGGCTACCTTAAAATTGTTTTTTAAAACCTTTATAAATCGATATCAGGAGTGGAAGGCTACAAAATGTCCATGAAGAAATCCAAATAATTTTAATATTACATTTATGTAATGTGGCAAAACAGTCAAAAATCTCTCTGAGAGTTAACTTTTGAGCTATCAACGTTTTTTTAAAATACATGCGAAGGAGTCTGGAATAGGGAGTCACTCCGCGTTGATGAATTTTACTTCCACATCAACATAGTTGAAATAGGCTTAGAATGTCATGAAACGTCAAGATTTTAAGTTTGAGCAAAAAAAAATTCTGTCTGTATGTCTATCGGTCTGTCTGTCTGTAATTATTTTTGTGCGCACGTTTATTTTGGAACCGTTTATTATATAGACTTGAAATTTGGTACATGTATGTATTATACGAGATCTGGAACTAGATTATATTTTGATCTAATTCCATTGAAGGGTCGGGGATAAATGAGAGTGAATAGATAAAGCAGGCAAGCCTCAAATTCCAATTTTATGGACTCCTAGTCCATAAGTGGGATTTAGGCCATGTACGAGAAGCTACGGTCTTAAAAATTTTTTTGGCATCAGCCATCCCCACTATCACCACCCATTACTACCCCCACAATATTATTAAAAAAGTCTAAAAAAATTAAATTCGCCAAAGCGGCGGTGACTCACTATTGCAGACTCCTTTGTAAGTATTAAAAAAAACGTTGATAGCTCAAAAGTTGACCCAGAGCGATTTTTGACCGTTTTGCCATACTGTGCGGCGTTTGAATGCCTATCAAGTGGCGATGAGACGAACTATACTACAAAAATTACCCTTAAAAAAATTACCACGTGTGACTATTCGGTAATATTTTTTTAGTATGTGTAAAGTTACCTGAAAGACTGGTGTGAACACGCAATCGCATCTCCAGGGATTTCCACCAAGGAATATACGCACCGCATTTGGCATATTTGAATTTTTCTCCAAGGCATTATCTAGTGCATATGAAGGTAGCTAAAAATAAACCCAACAGAATGATTTATAGACTCTATGACATATTTTAGCAGTTGAGAGATGATGCGAGTTTTAGAAAAACATGTTATACGAATAGGGGTCAAATTCGTTTTGATTTAGAAGTTATAAACACTGTAAAGATTTGACATAGTTATAGTAAAGAATATTTTTTATAGAATTTTGCAAACGACAGAAAACTAATTTATGAAAAATCAAAAAAGAGAATCTATGAAAATATTAATTACAAATCTTTGCATTCTTCTGATAATATACTTTTGATTATTCTAGAAATTAAGAAACTAATCTGTTATTTTACCTCTTCAAGGGATAAGCGATTTGAAGGTTTTTATTGATAAAATGGCACTAATGGCAGTATATTACATCACATTGGCGATGAGGAAAAAGTGAGTTAAATTAAATGAGTTAAATTGAGAGTTAAATTAAAAAAAAAATTCTGACAAATTGTGACAAATCTTAGATATAGTAATTGTATGAAAGAAGTTGATAAGTCGGTTCGTAAGGGAACTTGTTGATATTCTAGCTTGGTCAGATTTAGATCAATGGTATATGAAACGAACGAATGGTTTCTTTGAAAGTTATCTGCTGAATATCCAAAATAATATTTTTTAACAAATAAAATTTTAACAACAGTTTGAAAAAATAATTGAAAGAGATAAGATAATCATGCATCAGATGTTAACTATATCAAATATAGTGATTTTAAAAACTTTCATAAAAAGATAGAGATGCAGGATATCAGCATTCTTATATAAGCAGCAAAAGACAAACATTGAGGCTTATGAAACATACTGTATTGTATACAGTACGAGTAAGACCATAAAGGTTATAACGTAAATTTCAGGTGGTTCATTGATGAAACAGCAGTATATTACAGGACCCATGTTCATATAACATTTTTTTCTTAGAATCGCGTCACTTCTCTTCTGCCAAAGTTAATCATAGAGCTTATAAATCACCCTATTTAAGCAGGAATACTACGTAACAAAGTCAAATAATAAATATTAAGGTAACAACTTCCTATAAATTAATCAAAAGATTTTTTTACGTAAAGTTCACTTAAAAGAGGTTACTTTTAGCACGCCGATTCGAGACGCTATTTTGAAAAAATTACCACATAGATATATTTTTCACGAATATCTCATAAACTAGAAGAGCTACCACAAAAAGTAAATATATAAAATATAAAGCTTAAAAAAGCCATCTACAATTTGATCTTCCTTTTATTTTTGTGTGTGAAATTGTCGGAAATATAATTTTGTACTTTCCACCAATCTCTGATTTGGCCGTCATATTGAAAAAATGGCTCCCTTTTTTTGGAAATATCTTACTTGGAAAGCATTTCAGAACAAACAGTGTTATTACAAATTTTACTCAACTAAAATCCTCTACAGATTTCTATAAATGGTTTTCAAAAAATAAACTTTCTTATATTCTTGCTTAGTAACAATTTTGTGATAAAGACTCTAAAATTGCAAAATTATGTTATTTGTTCGAAAAGTCTAATCTTTGTAAGGTTTTATTATACAGACATGAAGAAAAAACTAAGCTGTTGACAATTTTTTTGAATTCAATTTTGAATATCTCGATTTTTTTTATGATTCTACAAATACCAAAACACTTAAAAACTATACTAGAATACGATTTTCTAAGCGCGTTTCACCAACTATGTTGCCATCATCTGGAGATCATTACAACAGTTTTAACAGTTGGTAATTTCGTCAAGGTACCAACTTCCCCCGGGACTTTTTGAGATAATTCGAAAAATTCTACTTGTGGTTATTCTTCGTCTTCACGATCGATGCCGCCGTCTCGAGTCGACGAGCTACCAACTAAGAATTTGAAAACAGAAAAAGCATTCCTCCGTTAAGTAGATTTCACGTAAGAGAGCTTTTGGTTTATGTATTTGGAAACTAGAATACTGATTTTAGCCTTTAACATGGCACCTCGTAGCAAAAATCACTCCACCTTAGTAAGTTTATTGCCCCGCAAAGAAAACGCTCTAAAATGCGTCAACCAGTGAGACCCTTCCAACACTCCAATAGTGTCCACCTTGTTATTATCCAGGTACAAATCCATCAGACTTCGATACATGGGATTGGTCTTTAAAGGTTTTAGATTTACTATAGAGTTTCCTTCCAGATGTAGTATCTTAGTCTTCCGTGGAATCTTCGATGGAAGTTCTGCAAAATCTCTGTTTGAACAGTTTACCATTATGATTGGCTCCAGGAGATTTGTCTTTAACTCTCTGACCACATGTTGAAGGCTACACTCACATTTTTCTGTACACTCGTCTCTGATATCCTGTAAAAATAGTAAAAATAGTATAAAATGCGTTCCAGACAATATGAGTTTAGGAATAATTAATTTACTGTAACTGAAGTCCAAACCAATTGGCGGAATTGGTACTACGAGTGACTACTATCAATACAATCGAATCCCTTGGGAAAGAAGAGGGATAAGTCGCCATTTGGTTAAAACTAGCATTTCATACTTAAATTCATGTGTACAATGGTATCTGTTACATATAAAATACTTGTAAATTTATTACTTCCATTTTAAATCAAGTTCCATACAAATTCATACTCCATAGTAATACCGGAATATGAGAAGTTTTAATTACTATTTGTTCAAATTAATTTTTTTGTGGCTTATCTTCTTCTCATTCTAAGGTTTTCAATCTATCTTTGCTGGCTATAAAAAAACAATGGCTGAAACATAATCACCTTCAGATATTGAGCAATTGGAAGCAGTGGCTTTCCCAGATGAGGCATTCCGTGACAAAATAGCTGATCTAAGTCTTTAACGATGCTTCTATTCAACTCTAATACCCATTCAAGGTTTCCAGAACATTTCCACTGATTATCTACAATACAATAATAAATAAAAAATAATTTTTTGAATACTCGGTGAAGGTTTGGGAAAATTATATTTCTTTTGGAAGCATTATGTTTCATTGAGATGACCTTAGTTTAACTTATAGTATAAATAAAATAGGATTCTACCTTTCAAGTTCAGTTCTTTCAGATTTCCAAAATAAAAGTGTTTATCCAGGGCTTCTAAATGATTTCCTTCCAAACTCAAAACCTCTATAAGGGGGAAGTTCTTTAAAAATACTGAACTTATATTTGTCAACACCAGCCGTTTGAGTTCCAGAACCTAGAAATATGAAAGAAATGATATTAAGGTGGGCGGTGCCGTGAACGTAATTCAACAATTTCTCCTACATCTCTGAACCGATTCAAGAATTCCTGTTAGAGAATAGGTGTCTGTAAAGCCCTTTTTCTGCCCCAAAAATTCTCGAATGTGTCCCACGAACATAGTAATTAGCATGTTTCATTCTAGACGTTCATACATACAAGAATGCAATAATAATTTTTACGTTTTATACTACTTTCAATTCAAACTCCGTTTTTCACAACTGTAGTACTAGCTCCAGAGATGACATTAGGCCATCTAGATATATAGACTTGCAAAATGTTTAAAAAATTATCTGAATGTTCACTTTTATAATCACTTACCAACAGGAATTAAATGCAGCACTGCTTCTCTTTTGCAAAGGAATATTTAGACACTCCACCTGTATTCCCTGCCATAATCTGATATCCTGACGCATTTATAAATTGCTTTAATTTGTGTGTGTGGGTTTGTCAATAGTTTTCACCACATTTGTGTTTTCTTATTTATCAGGATATGACAATATATTCATCAATTTTTATATTAGTAAACATTATATTGTTAGGTATTTTATATGTTCATATTGCATGTAATTATATGCATGTAATTATATAGGTGATAAGAATTATTAATAATTTTAATAAGAGGAGATTCTTTTCGGATAGGTATTTTCATTACTTTCTTTGTCGAAGAGGGGCATATTTAATTTTAGTAATTTTTACACTACAAATGTACCACATTATCACATAAACTAATCAATAAATTATGTTCTATTCACCCTAATATTTGTTTTGTTCTCTGGTGGCACCACGCTGATAATATTTCGTCCAAAGACTTTCAATCTTTGAAGTTTTGGGAATTTTTCAGTCAAACTATTAAGATCCAGGGTTTCCCAATTGAGATCAGACAATTCCAATACAGTTATATTGCTTGGATAGGAAATGTTTGGCAAATGTTCGTCACATTTTAATTTGTCGTCTTCAAAAATACAGTGGTCTGATGGGGGTCGGGCAGTTATCATACTGGTGTAGAGTATTTCCAGGAATATCAACCTGAAACAAATCAAAAGAACATTTAACTGCCAAATATTCAACAAATGGTAATATGATATTCATATAAATAAATCTGTTAAGGTAGTGTTTTTATATTTTTTTTCTTACAATTTTCGATATCTTCGGACATGTTTAATGATATTAAAGCCAGAAAATGTATTTTAAAAATTTGTAATGGAAAGGCGAAGAAAAGTGAGGGTGATTGTGGAAAGTGAGGGGGAATATGGTGGGAAGGTAGGCGAAGATAGTGGAAACGTGGTGGGGAAAAGTGAGAGAATATGGTGAGGGAGTGAGGGAATGTAGTGGGAAAGTGGGAGAGGGTGGTGGAAAGGTGATGATAGCGAGACAGTACAGGAGATAGTAGAATATAGAACAGTTATTACAACAAAATAAATAATATGGTAAATGAAGCAAAAGAAATCTTGTATAAGTATCGTAAACTCATTATCTTAAACATCAATAATGTAAGTATGGCACATGTACTAATAAAGCGCGTCTACTAAGTTATTGGGTTTCATTTACACCTAGGTGGATGGAGAAAATATATTTTATCAATCCTACTTTAGCTCTCAAAAGCCTTTCATTCTGTAAATATGCATGTCTTGTTTAGTAAATTGGAAAATATATGTACAAAAGGTAACTTTCTTGGTCTATTAACGTCGTTAATGAATAACAGAACCGTTACTGTTAATTATAATGAAGCTAACTCTGGGGGTACCCCAGGGATCTATCTTGGGGCCTATATTAATTCCCATTTACACTAATGATCTACCGTAACATATTAGCAAAGGACTCAGAATTATGTACGCGGATGATACTACTGTGTCTATCTCTGCCTCTAGTACTGATGAACTTAGCTCTGATGTTATTTAAAACAATTTTATTAAAATTAACTTTAAAAGAATTTAAAAAAGGAGCTTCTCAATTCGATCCACATGTATGTTATCATTTTTTATATATGTTTAATTATCGTTCTGGATTGGTTTACGTAATTTCTATATCTTTTACAAACTGTAACTTATGGCATTCGGTTGATCCCGTTATAGTCTCATCAAGCTTCGTATAGTTTAACATGAACAAAAATTGAAAATACCTTTTTTAATTTGTAAGTATGGCAAATTCGCAAGTGGTTTTAAAAAATTATTACGAGTATAATAATCTTTCTCACAAACTATAGAGTTTTATTTTTCGAAGGTAGTTCCATTGTAGTGATTTCTAGCCTGTCACCAGTGATACGTAAAAGTGGATTCTTCCATTGAAAGTAATATCATTGCTTTTGCCATAAAATCGTTGAAATATTATTTATTCATGATAGTAGCGATAACGTGTAAACTATATTTATGGCCCACACTGTACATTATATTTTTTATGTATTAATAAACCATAATTTCTCAAAATATATCCATCTTTATCGAATACCTAAGCCGTAAATATATAAAGGTATTTATTTCTATTTTTCCTCCCCTTCAACCGCTTACTTTTTCTCATTTTTTTGATATAATTACTTATTGAGTGTATTACCTACCTCTACAAGGTCTATTGATGGTAACTTTTGATATGTTGTTCCTGACATGTTCAGAGATGTATTCTCAAAAGTTACCGCTTCCCGGAATTTTTTCAAAGTGAATATCTCTATTGACTCCACTAATTGAACTCTCTATTTTTGGCCCGCTAATATTACAATCTGGTCCAATGTGCGATACGCGTTGGTGAAATTCAATTGCATAATTTTTAGCAACCTTTTTTTTTTGAGACAGTTCAATTTTTTTCAAAAAATTTTTTACCCTGTGCGACCTGGCATATCATCATCTTAAATAATTTAGTCTATAATAATATTTCACAGTAGCTATGTAAAAAATATATTTAAATAATTTTGATATAAATAACAATATATATAAAGTTATTAGGTTAGTGGTTACGTAAATTGGTTTTATAATAGGCATGTTAATGACAACTAAATTCTTTGTCATCAATCACTATTTCAATTAATAACAGGTTATCAACGATTCGAATATTCGTACAGTAAATTTAAATTAATAATAAATCAACTAAATGGCTTTTTGATATTAATTGATATACAAATAGTAATATTGAGAAACGATTAGTCAATTTGTGACAAATAATATAATATAAAATTTATAATAATAATAATAATAATAATAATAATAATAATATCGCCAAATATGCTGTCCATCCCTCTTCATTTGTACTCATTTTGTGTCCTCCGTTGGACGCAGAATGAGACACAGGCGCTAGATACATAAATCAGGAAAATTATGAATTTTTGTCGTAGCTTGCACTCAAGATCTTCCATAAAATGGAGTAACGAAGGACAAAGGAAAAATGACAGGGATAATATTTTTAGATCTGAAAAGGGCATTTGAGTCGAGTTCGAATGTTACTTAAAAAACAAGAAGGAAAGGGTGAAATATCAATATATTTTCAAGTGAGCTGTCCAGAGATATGGGAGTGCCTCAGGGGAGCATACTTGGGCCTCTATTATTTGTAATATATATCAATGATATGTCAAAAATATTTCAATATTGTAAATATCACTTCTTTGCTGAAGACACTATAATCTACATTGATGAAAATGATCCTGGAAAGGAAAAATAAATTATGATTTAAAACTCGTCTCAATTGGTTGGGAATAATAAATTAATACTGAATATTACAAAAAGAATGTTTGTTTATTGCAATTTAAATTCTAAAAGCCATGTTGATTACATAAATTGTAAAAGTCTAAGAAATTTTTCTAAAAAAGTGGGTGTTTTTAAATATGTCCGTTGGCACCTATCTATAAATGGCAGAAAAATTGTTTCGACTCTATATCTTTAATTGTTGTAGCACAGTACATGGCTAATTAGACCGACATAGAACGATTACAAATGTTATAAGATAGAAACTGAGAATGTATTATCTAAACTAGAATGGATAAGCATGTTAAACTACTATATCAATGCATCGCTCAGTTTTCTATGAACGAGTGGATGCGTGTAACCAATTAAGTACTGATCTATGTAAAACTGGTCTACATACCTTATGGAAGGCTATTAAGAGATACTATGTTGTGAATCAGATATGTATTTCTCAATTAAAGGTTACTAATATAAAACAGAAATGTGTACCATTTATTTTGATTATATAGTCAGATTATATAGCCATGAGTTAAATAATTAACTATTAATTAATAATTAATAATTATCTGTCTATCAGTATATAAAATGGATAATTTACAATTCCCAGCCTAATCATATACCATTCCTAAATAATTAAATTGTGATGCATAGTTAAACAAAACATTCTTAGGATCATACTATTCATTAAATTGTTTTTTTTGTTACTGTTTAGTATATAAGTAACTTGACATATACAATTTTTTACTTAAAAATTTTCTTGAACTGTATAATGAAGTTTTGAGACATTATGAGTAAAAGTCTAGTTCTATGAGACGATGGTATTTGGGATTTCTTCTTCTAGTTCTAATGACATGAACATCTGGCTGAAAGCAGACATTATTATAAAGTCAACTAGGTATTTTCTCATAATCTGATGATAAATGTATAATGTTTGTAGTTTTAAACGATTGTTCAAATTTACTCATTTTAGATCACAAAGTTTATAAGAGATATGCTTTCTACGTCCTATTTCAAATATATTCTGATCGATACATGAATATTGAACGAAATATGAACCAATATTAACTTATCAGTAGGCATGTAGAATATTACTGGAGCAAAATTTAGTTATATGTTGTTTTGGTGAAGCATATATGTACATAAATATTTGTTATTAAACATGAATATTCCCATTATCGAAATAAATAATGAAGACTCATACACGTAAAAGTTGTTTATTGTTCAAGATGCTTTAATATAAAATTAATGTTGTAAATATCTAGATAATGAATTAATTAGAGAGAATGTTATTTATAGTAAGAAACAGTTACATATTACTTCCAAATCCAGTGGAAGTATAGTAACGCAAAAAAAAAATAAAAAATTTGTCATGAAACATCGATATTTTCAGTTTGAGCTAAAAAAATTTGTCTTGGTTTGTCTGTAACTTTTTTGTGCCCACAATTACTCTGAAATCGTTTAAAATATTGTCTTGAAATTTGGTATACGTATGTATTTTAACGAGATCTGGAACTAGATATTTTGATCTTATTTCGTTGAAGGGTTGGGGGGTAAATAGGTGAATCGAGCAAGTAAGAGTCCATAAAATTGGTATTTAGTATATATAAGAGGAGCTAAGGTCTTAAAAATATTTTGCCACCCTCATCTCATTATTAAAGGGGGTGAAAAAAATGAAATTGTTATTTAGTGTGTGTACAGGAATCCAAGGCCACAACCTTTATTTTTATTTCAACCACCCGCACTACCGATTTAAAATTTGAAATCGTCTATCCCAAAAACCTATGCCAAACAAAATTTTGAGGCCCTTGGTTTTTGTACCCGCACTAAATCACAATTTTATTTTTTTATCCCGTTTAATAATGGAATGGACGGTGGTAATGAGGAATAGGTGATGCCAAAAAAATTGAAGTCCCGCCCTTCCCGTACATACACTAAATATTGCTCAGATCGACGTTTCATGACATTCTAAGGCAGTGGCGGCTCGTGATATTGTCTGCGGAGGAGGCTTGATACTTTGAAAGACAATAGAGAGATTTCTACAAGTAAAAGATATTAATTTGGAAGATTGGAAGATATGGTGCCTCTCCCTGTCAAAAAATCCTATTTCAAACTTATATCATTTCAAACTTTTTCAAACTTATAGATAATTATACATTTTTTATGGGTAATCAATGATTATCTATAAATTTGAAAGAGGATTTTTAACAGGGCTTCCAAAGGGAGGCTCAGCCTCCTCTGCCTCCCCTGACGAGCCGCCACTGTTCTAAGGCTATTTGAATAAAAAAAAATCATTTTTTTTTACTGCACCAAACTTGTATTTATTTCTGTTATGGAACAATATAATTAGAAACATTTCGGATAAACGTATTTTTGCCCGAATTAATGATTATAATAATTTTTCATGCATTACTATCTGAGGCGCCTATGATGATAAGTCTTGTTAGATTACAGCTGTACTTTTAGTGGGCCAGTGTTGTAACAATTTGCAATTAGCTATAATCTTGTGTATAACCAACTACGTCGAAAAATCAACCTAGTTAGATGTATTATCAGCTATAATGTCCCAAGGACGTTGATAATACGAAATCATTTTATCAGTTTCCGAAAGCACGTTGCTAGATAATATCCCGACGCCGCACCGCGCGCCGTAGACGGAAGGATATTACCTAAAAGCTACGTGCTTAAGGAAATTGTGATAAAATTATAATAGTGGAGTCAAATTAGGATTTTAATGTCCGCACCCTCAATAAAAAGTGCTAGTACCGACTGCACTACCTAGCAACTAAAGTTTGGTTTGTAAAAACATAATATAACATTTGGACATATTTGGTGATTTTCGGATCTCTAACAAAATAGCTAAAGACCTCACTTTCGGGCCTCTATACAGTATCTTTTAACAATAGTAGCTTTGAATTATTTTCAAGTAGCAGAAACAAAATAATAGACAATGGAGAATTACCAGTCCAAATTTCAATAAAAAATATCGATTTGTTTATTTATAAGTGACCTATACGTAAAAACTAACGTATCTCAGCTCCAAATGCAAGTAGAACATATTTTTTTTTATTGAAGCTGGATTTTTTTTATCTACTTTCATTACTCCTTTACCGTTTTTGATTTCATAAAAAAACCATAGAGTTATTTGAATTTGTTTAGAACTGAAATAAAAAGGTTTTAAAAAGGTTTTAAAAAGGTTTTAAATTTTGAAAAAAAAAATCTCGCTCCCGTGATCTTATAATACTTATAAAGAGCTACAATTTGAGCCATCGTACACATTTATTGGTTTCGATGACAGGATTTCATAAGGGTGCAAAGTTTCCAACAATTGTATATTTGAGCCATTTTAATAATCATTTGTGATTTGATATTTTAAGTGGTGATTGTACTTTATAAGGGCTGTATTTCTCCAAAATTTCATTGAATATTTTTGAAAGAAAAGTGATTTGTTTATAAACGCATAATTTTGCAATATTCAATTTTTTTTAAATAATAATAATAATTTTAATGAATTATAGTTTATGTACAGCTCATAACGAACATTTTCCTGCCTTTTGTTGTTTTCCATAGGTCTTATAGATTTCGAGATATTCAAAGAAAACCGATGGAAAACACGCTCTGAAAAATTAAATTGTTTAAATAAACAATACGCCGACTTTGCAGAAACTGAAAAACTGAACTGTGAACTTGAACAGGTTAAAACAAAAAAACTGCCCTGGCCAGACAATTCATATTGCGAATTATCCTAATTTGACTCCGCTATTTATCAACGTTCGAGGGCATTCGCCTAGAAAATTGTTGCGGTTTATTTTATATATTTTTTCAAAACTATTTATTAAAAACACAATTATTAAAAGAGCAATTTGTAAAATTAAAGGTAGATAATTGTATTATTTGGCGTGTTTTTCTCGATTATTATATTTATCAAGTTATTTGCAGTGCCAAATCGTAATTTTGACATTGAAAAAAAATTAATTTTAAATTATTGAACTGTCAAACTGGATGACATAAGTGATAATCGTCCTAGGGAGATTATCAGCTATAATATCCCTAGGACATTGATAATGTACGAGATAATTTTATGACAACCGAAAGCACGTTGCTTGGCCGAAGGCGGAGAGCTATTACCAAGCAACGTGCTTTCGATTGTCATAAAATTATTAGGCACTTGTCAGTGTTAGATGGATATTCGGTCAGAAAATATTTTGAAAAAATAAAATCAAAAAGTGGCAACACAACAAAACATTTAATTCGTATTTTCGTTCATGCCAAAACGTGACATTTTGAAATTTATTTGGCAGTTATTATGAAGATGTCAAAATTAAATAATTTTATTGTCATAGTGATTGAAAATTTCCTTGGATGGTGTTATCAGTGTAATGTTAAAATGATTGGGTGATTTGTGTCACATGACAAGAAATAACGAAATTTAATTGCCCTTGCATAAACTTGTAAACAGAACGGGACCACGCCAGTGGGAGGGGGCTCGAAAATAAATTATCCAGATTTCAACAGGAAGAATGTTTGCAACTATTTTCGGTTGGAAATCTTAATGTAATCACAACTGTACAATCATCGCTATTGATTGCACTAATTTTTGGCTAGCTCTTTTATGTTCTAATTCGATAGAATAAATATTAGAGGAAAAATACATTATTGAAAGAAGCCTGATTCAAACAGAAAACATGTTTGCAACAACTGCTTTAGATTGGAAACCTTTTTGTGATCATGACTGTACAATCATCGCTCTGGACTGCACATATTTCTGACTAGCTCTTTTGTATTCTAATTCAACACAATAAAAAAGTACCCATTAGAGGTTAAATACATTTTCAGAAGAAGCGTAATTCAAAAAGGAAAATGTTTGTAACAACCGATTCAAGTTGGAAACCTTATTGTGATCATGACTGTACAGTCATCGCTGTTGATTGCACATATTTCTAATCTCTGTTCTAATTCAATAGAATAAAAAAGTATGAGACAAAATAAATTATCGGAAGAAGTCTGACTCAAACAAGAAAAACATTTACAACAGCTTTGGTAGGAAACCTTTTTATGACCACGACTGTACAATCACCACTCTAAACTGCGCATATTTCTGGCTAGCTCTTTGTGTTCTAATTCAATAGAATAGAAAATGTATTAGAGGCAAAGAGAAATAAACTATGTTCCAAAAATATATATGTTCACTGGCCTCTTCGCCGACATTCTCGTATTAAAAATAGAAAAAGGAAAAGTAATGACACCATGAGTTATAGGCTTAGATATCCGATCTTCCTACAAGTTCCAGTCAACCTAATAATTGGCAAGTGTTATTTACAAAATAATGAAAAGATGAAAATGATTTAATGAGGATGTCCACCCACTGACGCTATAATTTAATAAATTTATTATTAGCACATGTTGAGAGTTTTAATTAAACTGGTTAACCTATATTTTCTGCAAGGACTGGTCCACACTTAAATTGAAATGTGTATGGAAGTATTTTAAAAAATGCACTATTGCCTTGATCTGGTGCATCAAAATTCAGTTACCCTTATGCCTATACATTGCACTAAAATGAAAAAAAAAACAAATAAAAATAAAATTAAACATTTTAAAAAATCCCGATGAAAAAGTTTAATCAAAACACTAAACTCAATACTACATAATGTAATCTTCCTATCCCCTATCCCTTCGTGATATAATAGTTAAAACGAATGCAATAACCAAGTTAGGCATGTCCCTGGACGTATATTGATATAGTTTTACTTCCACATCCAGTGGAAGTATAGCAACGACAAAAAATTTTTAAAAAACTTTTATTGTTCTAATAGGCTTAAAATGTCATGAAACGTCGAGATTTTAAGTTTGAGCAAAAAAATCTGTCTGTCGGTCTGTCTGTCTGTAACTTTTTTGTGCGCACGATTAATCTGGAACCGTCTAAGATATTGACTTGAATTTTGGTATACGTATGTATTTTAACGAGATCTGGAACTAGATTATAATTTCAACTTATTATGTTGAAAGGTAAATTGGGGTAAATGGGGGTAAATAGGTAAATCCAGCAAGTAAAAGTCCATAAGTATACAGTGTGTCCCAGGATAGATGTAACAAGAGGTGTAATGGACCAAAAATTTTGGAATTTTGGAATGGTATTTGGGGATTGAGTCCTGCTTGTTGTAAAACTAAAGTATACCAAAAATGACTCGATTTGGTGTTCTACAGGGTGTTTTATAAGCAAAGTTGTAAAAATCACCACTAATAAAATACCTTTATTTTTCAAAATATGAAAAAATTCCACTAAGAAAAGTTATTTAGAATGCAATTTTGTACTTCTATACCAAATTTGAGAAATATAAAATTATTTTTTTGAAACTTCCCATTTTTTGCGAATTAAGAGTTGAATTCATATTTAAAGTTGTGTAGGAGCAAATGTTAATCATCCACTGCTTTTCTCATAGCCTACTTTTAGCTTCTACATAACTTTAAATATTAATTCACAAAAAATAATTTCTATGCAGTTTTAATTGAATGGTTCAAAATAAAATACTAATTTATTGAAAAAATGGGAAGTTTCAAAAAAAAATAATTTTATATTCCTGAAATTTGGTAGATGGGTATAAAATTGCATTCTGAATAACTTTTCTTAGTGGAATTTTTTCATATTTCGAAAAATAAAGGTACTTTATAAGTGGTGATTTTGAATGTTGAAAAAAATTTACTGCTTTTTCAAAATTTTTTAGGGGTCGTTAGAGAAGGGCTTCTCAAGATGTTATTTCCCATATTTATTATGGGTCCCATGCGCCACACGAGAAAAAAATTATTGAAATTTCTAGATCCGCCCTTGGTCGATCAATTTATTAAAGACATCAATTTAGCGTGTTCTTATTTTTATCATCTCTTTATACACATAATGTAATGTAATATTTGTCTTTTTCTGCCATTTTATCTAAGTTATTCTTTATATTTGACGACTTGTATGTTATATAGAAAGAAATAAATGTTTCAGCAGTGAAAAAATGCTTTATCAACAAGTGCCCCAAGCAAGACAGTTTAATACAATTTTAATAGACAGACAGCATGTTTTGCTGTTCTTTATAGACGGAGCCGGAGGTATCGTGTTCTTGAAATATATAATTAACTAATATTATCAAACACATGATAGCAATTACCATTGTAACCTATTTTGTAGATGTAATTTATATTGACGTACTTTCACTACGATGAAAGATTAATCATTAGTCACAGCATTTGCCTTTCAGCAGTCTAAGAAAATAGGCGTATTGCAAAAAATATAATTTTATTATTATTAGAATATTTACTTAATATAAAACACAGTATGTAAAGGATTTTTTCTTATTTTACTTCCACATCCAGTGGAAGTATAGTAACGACAAAAAAATTTTTAAAAATTTTTATTGTCCAAATAGGCATAGAATGTCATGAAACGTCGAGATTTCAAGTTTGAGCGAACAAACATTTCTGTCTGTCTGTCGGTCTGTAACTTTTTTTTGTGCGCACGTTTACTCTGGAACCGTTTGAGATATTGACTTGAAATTTGGTACACATATGTACTTTAACGAGATCTAGAACTAGATTATATTTACATCTTGTTCCGTCGAAGGGTTGGGGGGTAAATTGAGGTAAATTTAGTGTAAATAGGTAAATCAAGCAGGTAAGAGTTCATAAAATTGATATTTAGTATAGACAAGAGAAGCTAACGTTTAAAAAAAAAATTGGCATTAGCCACCCCCATTACCACCCCCACCCCATTATTAAAGGGGATGAAAGAAATGTGATTTAGTGTGTGTACAAGAACCAGAAACCTCAAAATATTTTTTTACTTTATCAACCTGTTTAATCTAAAAACGTAAATGTAAAATAGGAGAATCTTGTATATTCGCAATGTAGACCTTGTCCTTATTATAATGTTTATATAATGTATTAACCCATTACCTAAAATTTATTGCTTATGTTGCTGATAATCGAGGTTTATATATTATTAATTATTATTTCACTCATTTATAAAGTACTACACTTGTAGTGATTTATTGCAATGCTGCCGAATAAGAACAACCTCCAATAAAAATATGACATTTTATAAGTCAGTATAGTAATTGAAATAAGAAAAAAATAGATACAAATATTTCATTTCACAACATACTTTGAGAACTATCAATAATGATCAAAGGTACATTTTTGTATCTTTTTCTTATTCGAAAAAAACAGTAAAGTCTACAACGAATGTTATGACGATTTTTATACTTAAAAAAAAACTGCTGCTCAAGGAATCACTACTTCCACATCCAAGTCTCTTACAACAAAATACTACATTTGCACTCCACTATGTGGAAATAATTGTTTATGGAACTTTAATAGTATAATATTTGAAATCATGTACCCCAAAAATCCATAAAATTATATGCCACATTGATAATAGCGGGGGGGGGGGGGGGGGGGGGGTGAATGAAGTGAAAAAAAAAATCTTAATGACTTTGGCTCTTGTACACACACTAAATCACACTATTTTTTCACTACCTTTAATAATGGAGTGGGAGTGGTAATGGGGGTGGCTAGTGCCATTTATTTTTGAGACCTTAGCTCCTCCTAATTGTTGAAGAATGTAATATTATATTCAGTGGTGGGCCCAGAAAAATTCTTTTCCTCGGATCTCAAATTTGATGAGCGGGGGGGTATTTTAAGAATTAAAGGTACTTATTATTAGGTACTTATACAAACCTGGCAAATGTGTTGGAGAAAAAACGGAATAATATCGTCATATACAACATAAATAGAATATTTACATCAGCGAATATTAAATAGACGTCCTGCTGCTCTCCCTATAGGGATCTAAAATGTGTATACTTGCCGTACATAAAATGGTCATCCAGAGGACGTTCGTTGCGGCACATATGATGGACGTTCAGTGTGGTATTCGCTGGTAAGCATACATATCTTGGAAACGTGTTAAAGAGAAAGTGGTATGGAGATGTTATCATTTATTACAAAAATATAATTTTCAAATCAACGGACACGAAATAGGCGTAGATCTCCTGTCCCCATATGGACTTAAAATGTACGTACTTCCCGTACATAAAATGGACATTTAGAGGACGTCCATTTCGTACAATTTCAAAGGAAATCCGATAATAGACGTCCGGTGGACGTCCAATTTATGTTCAGTACAATAAATTGACATAAAACGGGCGTCCGGCGGACATCGTGTACTATTAGTGTAGTATGCGGTAACGTCTTAATACAATTCTCATCGTATAGTCACAATTTAAAGTGAAACTGATTATCTCATCTAATCTGCGTAAAGTTCATACGAACTTGAGAGACACACTAGAATTTCGATATTCTGTACATCGTCGTATTTTCATGTGCTTAATCAAAAACCTGTGTAACATTTCGTTCTGGAATTGTAATAAAACGTAGTTTATATAAAACAAGTCAGTCCATATGCCTCTAGCGATGATCCTGTATGGCTCAATTTAAATGTAAAGTGTTCTAACGGGTTATTTTACATATGTATGAACAACCTAAGGTTGTTCTATACTTTTCCAATGTAGACATTCACGTTTTACTAAATGTGCTGATTTATATCAGAATTTTAATGTAACTTTTCAAATATTTAAACACAACTCCTTTTATATTATTAATATGAGTAATGTATCTTGATATTGTAATAACTTTTTCTACATTTGCCTCGAGGATGAGATTATTTCATATATTATATGCTTCCTTAGCAAACACCTTCATGTTAATATTTTGAAAAATTTTATTCTCAAAATTAGTTTTTAATCGTCCCGAGAGTCGGTTGTACCTTCGAAGCGAACGGGGGCGTGCCTGAAACGCTCCCAACAAAACGCAATAAAAACCGGGAAATTTGATAAAGGTTAGGTGAGTTGTAGCTCAAAAAATTCGGCGCAAATCGATACGTCATGACAAAAGAACAAAGGCGAAATAGAATTAATATATGAAAATAACTAATACAGAGTTATTTAGTGACCAGTGCTGTGTATAGAGAAACGAAAAGAACGTAAACAAACAAAAGACCCAAGACAGGCAAAAAAAGATAAGTACCCCTCATTTTAAGTATATTTATAACCAATGAAGTGTTTAGGCCCATCAAACCTGAAAAGTAGACATTTATAGACAAGTTTATGGGAACAATAAATTGTTGAAATATGCCGTGATATCCCTTTGTAAACCTCCAAGTAAATTAATTTTTAACCTTTATAAAAATATTCAAATGAATTTGATTTAGACTGTACCCGAAATAATCAATAACGTAGTGTTCGTAAAGTATATATAAATGTTAACCTTCAAATAATTCTTTTTCATAGTTATTAAAACCACTCATAATATTTTCTTAGGTAAATTATCAAGTGAGGGTTTTCAGGTCGAAATTACACTCGTTGCTAACTCTCAGTTGGTGACCAAACATACTGGGAAAGAAAAGCGAGAGGGGGAAAATGAACTCCACAAAGAAATCGCAGCGATATACTCTACCAGGACCAGAAACCGAGAAATCAGAAAACCCAGAAGGAGAAGAAGAAAATCTATAGAAGCAGAAACACAAAAAAAGGAGCATAAACATTAAATAACGAACACAATGCGGCAACGCATTGAACTTATCACCTTGCTGTCGAGGCGACCAGACGTACCTTATAATGCTCTGTCACCAATGGATACCCATAAAAGTTTATAAAAGTTAAATAGTGACAACGTGTAGAAGATATATTTTAAGTATAAGTGGATATGTTTGTAAAATAATATATACTCGGAACATTTTCAGTAATTGATAAGGAATATTAATTAGTGTTTAATTAGTGTTTAATTAGATATATAAACCAAAACTTTACACAATGCTTCCCTTCTAACGCAGTAAATCATAGTATATATAGTGCAGTGAAATCGTGCCAGGCGGCAAAGAGGAGAAAGAAATCAGGAATAATCGAAGAGATGACTGTCTATATGGAGCATTAAGCCATCAGTTTTAAGGAGAAAACATAACAACCCCGGCACACACCAACGCTTTGAAAAAATCAAGAAAAATATCAATTACACTATTAGGAGACTTTAATGTGCATATAGCAAAAGACGATCAGACGGAGGAGGACAAAAGTATCATAGGAAAAACTTTACTCCACACATGGCCCAACGAAAATGTAAATGCATTGAAAAATCTAGCACACATGTTTGACTTAACAATAAGAAACACATGGAGCAAAAGTCAAACCTGCATTGACACCTGGAGTAATAGAAGCTCAATCACACAAATAGACCATATCCTGGTAAGCAGAAAGATAAGGGAAAGGATCAAGAAGGATAAAGCAAAAAGGAAAGCAGAAATCCTACTGAAGAAAGCGCTAACACTGAACAGCAGCAAACTAAAAATAGGGAGACCATGTTACACGTGGAAAACAACAATCGAGAGGATCATAAACAAACTTTGAAAGAAAAGCGTCATGTGGCTCTCGCTGCTGACAATAAGCATGACCCAAATCCAACCCAGCATCGGAAACCGAGGAATCAGAAGACGTAGAAAAAGAAGATTCGAAGAAGCAGAAACACAAAAAGAGGAGCTTAAACACTCCATATCAAGACACAACACATATTTCACACGAAGATTCAGAAGAGGCAGATGCCCAGAACCAAAAACACAAAAAGGGAGCTTAAACGCTCTCTCACGACACAATGCGGTAACGCATCTCACAAATACCTACACCTCCCATCCCACATTCCTTTACCATGCGCCATGTGGCTCTCGCTGCTGGCAACAAGCATGACCTTAGTCCAACCCAGCGTGGACATAGCAGGCCCTGTATAACCCTGGGAGTGGCAGCAATGCCTACCGCACGCTGGTAAATCAATCTATCAAAATTAGTTTTATTCGTCCCCAGATGATGCCAATATGGATGGCGAAGCGCGCCTCGAGTGATAGTATTCGAGTGTGGTGGTCAAGTGTTTTAGTGTTTGTGGGAATTAATTCAGACATAGTTATTTTATATCCCTTTGTTTGTTCATTTGCCATATTTAAATTCATTTGTTAATGTTAAAATCCCCACAACTTTACTCGTAATAAGGAAATTAACTACTTATACTCAAAGTCCTCGTGTGATCAGTGATAATAAACGTTAAAATTAGAGATATACCACATTTTCAACCAAAATACTTGAAACTTGTAATTACATTTTGAGGAGTAAGTACTGTTGCAATATTGTAAACTATTCACCATTAATATACTTGTATATACTTGTGAATACCGCACGTTGCCGCCTTGTAACTATATCAAAGTGTATCTAAATTGGAGAAGTTGAATAATTATAAAATTAAACTAATGAAAACATGTATATGGTTGATGTATTACTGGAGTAAAATTATACCTATTCACATTAAGTTTTGGTACCAAGATTTGTTAAAGCCAGTGTTTTGATTATATTTTATAATCGTATTTTATGGCACTTTTTACCATAAAAACACGGTAATTTCATCCACTTTTCGGGCACATTTTGTAAATAACTTTGGGGATTTCTGTTTTGTGCAATACCATCTGTGTATAACTGGTTATCCAAGTAACAATTTAAATAACTTTTAAATTTATTTAGGTTTTATCAGTGTTTTATATTAGCCATCTTATAAATCAGTGATTTATGCCATCTCAATAAACAATTTAAAAGTCATTTGGTCTTCAGGAGGTTTTAAGAAAGTTTTGTCAGTCTATTGCTTTACTGATGTTGTGATTAAGATCTTTTAAGCTTCAAGTATATTTGCTCTTATAAGGTAAGTTTTAAAATGTTCTATAAAACCTAATTATAAAGCTAATTTGTTACTAGGATTATTTGCAATTGTAATGGGTTTGTCATATCTATATAAAACTCTTCATCAATTCCATTAAGATTTAAAAAGGCTTTAAATTATTTTTTATACATTCTTTATGGTTTAGCAAGTATGCAGTAAATACATTTATTTTTAAAACTAGATATCTTTAACGGCTATTGGTACTTACAAAACTAGTCTCTTAAAACATCCTTAACAAACGTTCTGATGATGATTTGACTGTAGTTTTCATTTAAAAATAGTTTAAGGTTTTTTCAATTTATGCTTGTTTTTTAAACTTTTTAATTTTGCAAAGTTTGGGGTCCATAATAAAAAATAAATCGTTGAATGTGCATCTTCCGGTATGTGGGTACTTGTATAGAAAGGTTTGTATTCCAGCAGGTTCCATAGTTATGGTTTACCCCATTTGGTGGTGATTTAAACATGTATCTATTTTACTCACTCATAAGCATACAATTTTCTTACAGTAAACATACCTATTTCGTTATACAGGGTGATTTACCATGACATGCGGAAAATAAAATTGTGTAGTTGTCTTCTATGTGGGAAAGTCCCTGCAAAATTTTAGAGTGATCCGAGGTAATTCAGTAATTTTTGTTGCATTAAAACTTGAAAAGATACGCTACTGTTACTTGCCTGTCATATAGAGCAATGAACTTACTTGAGAAAGAACATATTCGGAGATGTTTACATTTCCTTAATTGACATAAAAAGTGAAGCTGGCGCGTGCGGTCAAAGTGCCGCGATTTTTGCTTTCGGTCGAACAATCAGGACACCGGCAGGTACAAAGTGCCGCCAAAGTTTGGTGTTTTTGTATTATCGACGGGTTTAAGTAAATATCTCTTATATCTGCTTGTTGTTGTAGAGTTCACTAGCATAGGGTCAATGTCTTTTCGACGTATTTTGCTATTTTTTTAGTGTGATTTGATTAAAACCAAAAAGTCACTTCTACCCTCTCCAGCTTTGCTGACAATCCCAAGTCTGATAAAGGTGGAGGGGAAGGGATATGGTTGTCAGGCGTTACGTCAGGTTGGTCAACGTCATTGGTGGCGCATTTCTACAAAAAAATGTGGTATTTTTTTTGGTCGTATTTTTTAATTTTTAATTTTTTAAACTCCTTTCTGACAACATACTGATAAATTTTCCTACTGATAAAATTACTGTCTGCAATGAAAAGAAGTCGTAACACCTCAAGAGTTTATGTATTATAAGTCATTTAAAAAATGTATGTTATACCTACCTATGAATTTTCTATTTTCGCCTATGATCAGTGACAAGAAAGGGGCTCATAGCGAAGAAGGTTTGAATTTTATATTTTAAGTTATTTTTTACCTTTTACTAAATAAAAGCTTGGTTTTGAAAATATTTCTTTTTACTTATATTTTACAATTTTTGGTCTGAGTTTTCAGTGATGTTTCTCATCCTATTCATTTCTGCTAAAGCATTGTAGCCCAGACGAGAGAACATTTTATAGTGAAACCCACAAAAATTTGCAAACTGATTCATTTTTTGTTTAATGAGTTCGTGAAAGTGTATATAATAATATCCTGAAAAGTTTATATTTCGCTCAGATGCAGAACACAAAAAAAGTGAAAAAAAGACTTTTTTATCCATTTTTTTCAAAATTTTGAAATTAAGTCAGGGTAGGACAAAATAAACGATACAAGTGGATAGACCACGTGTTTCTGATATCCTAATAAAATTTATCGCTAAAGCCGCGGTATTCCTGTAACAAAAAATAGTGAAGTAACTTTGTCACTCTGCGCGGCCAGCGCACGGCTAAATTCTCAGCTGTTCTATCGAGTAAAATAAAGCTTTTTCTCTTTCTGATTACACATTTTAAACATTTTTCTTAGTGAATAGGAGGATAAATATTGAGTATGGGGGGAAAATATATAATTATCAATGCATACAAAGACATCACACATAGCCGCTGAATCGCTCGCATGAATTTTTACGTGCCTTTACTGTATTGTATTTATTACAGGTACACCTATCCACATTTCGGCTCTATCCAATGGATTCCTTATACATTTGTTAATGTATTGGAAAAGTTCCAGAATTTATATTCAAAACAATCAAAGATATTTTCATAGTTATAAGGATAAGATCGTGAAAATCCAGTTTCTTATCGTGATGTGATTGATCATATTTTCGAAAATATGCATACAAGTAAACGATTTTGTGTTTGAACATTCGAAAAATACAAATTTTTTCCAAAATAGTGATATTTTATTTTTTCCAATGGGTCAACTTCCTTCAGCCTCCAGCCGCCAATATATATATTTATCAAAAAAATCATCAAGCAAGGAAATTCAAATGATTTGAGATGTACTTTTTTTTTAATCCTCGTTACTACAACTTAATAAACCATAATAATCAGGAAGTGTACATACTATTCAACAGTTCTCAATGAAGAAACAATTTTTTTGAAGAGCTTTTATTTTTTTCTATATTGTTTATTGGGACGATTGAGTTTTTTTTTTTTAATCGCCTTATTTTATTTTAATGTCCTGGTGGAGTTTAGCCGATGGCTATTCTACCACTCAACCAGGACGGACACACACATAGACAACATCACAACACCCATTCCCTGCGACATTGCCATCTGCCGCAGCTGAGACTCGAACTCAGGAGAGGAGAGCGACTAGACCGTGTTGTCTCTCACACAACCGCAGTCTAGCCCACTGCTACCGTCTCGGCAACACGAGAAAAACGCCACTACATATCCATACCCTAGCCAGGATTCGAACCCGGGACCCCGTGGTCGCAAGCTTAACACCTTAAGCACTGCGCCACCGAGTCAGGCGTGATAATATATATAAGTATATTTTTCCCATCCATCCTTTTCTTGTATTGTTTAAAACAAAAAAGCATCAGAAAGCTACAATTTCCATCTTTTAATTGAACCAACACTCATATAGATTGAACTAATTCTGATTTAGTGACATGTAATTCAGTACGTCGGTGTCACAGTCATGCGTATTCAAGCACGTGCACGCATGGATCTCGCTCCGAGTTATAACGTTACACTTGACTATTTTCTTCCGGGAAAACCGTGGCTTTAACGATAAATTTTGTTAGGACATTTTTTGTTCATAAATACGTGATCTATCCATCTGTATTGTTTATTCTTTTCTAGCTTGATTTAATTTCAAAATTTTGAAAAAAATTGATGAAAAATTATTTTTTTTTATGTTCTGCATCCGAGCAAAATGTAAACTTTTCGGGATATTATTATATACACTTTCACGAACTCATTAAAAAAAAGTTTACTCAGTTTGCAACATTTTGTGGGTAAATACCTTCATCGACTGGGCTATTGTTGTTGCATATGTTTTCAGGGCCGGATTAAGGATTGGCGCGCCCCTAGGCTACTCATGTATTTGTGCCCTCTTATTCACAATGAAAAAAAAAATTGATAAGCGGGAGGGTTGTTCCGGTTTCAAAATTGATGAGGGCGGAATCTGAAAAAATATTTTTTATCCAGATTCAAAATTGACGAGCTGGGGGAAAAATTTGAAAAAAAATTGTTTTGTCCAAATTCAAAATTGACCAGGGGGGGGGGGGGTAGAAATATGAAAAAAATGATGAGCGGAGGGCAGAACTCTGGAAAAAACATTTTTCTGTCCTAATTCAAAATTTACGAGCGGGGGAGGGGAGAAATATGAAAAAAATATTTTTCGTCCGGGTTTCAAAATTGATGAGCGGGAAGGGAGAGGAGGCTTGTGGCTAAAAAAAAAATTTAAACTAAACTAGCGCGCGCTCCTTCACGCATTGTCGTTCCTAGCAGCCTAGTTAGCCTTATGGATAATCCAGCTCTGCGTGCCTGCGAGGCCAGCGGCTACAATAAAGGGCACCGGCATTACTATAGGAGCGGAAAGAAATAATATCTATTTCTTTCCGTTCCTATTTTCCTATAAATAATACTGTAAAATGTTGATACAGTTAGAAAGGAACATACACTATCGGAAAATGTTCGCTTTGGTACGGGCAATAAAAGCAAGTGAAAGCGAAGCAACTATTCTTTTTTATTGTATAACACATCCTACAATCGCGCCACCTGCTTTCCCCACCACATGTGCGTGGGCAGCTTTGTCTGCGGAATTTCAATTTGTTTTCGCCTTGGTGCTTGATAATTCGTGTCACTATTTGCCCCTCTGCTGGAGCACTGGTAGACGCCTTTATTGTGGGCGGTCGGTTAAGTCGTTAAAACTACGCAACGCCTAAGCCAGGACTTTCCGATACTGTAGAAGAGATGTATACATTTCCTTAATTGGCACAAAAAGTTGAGTTTGACGCATGCCGGTCAAATTGTAGCGTTTCTTGCTTTCGCGCTTTCGGATGAACAACGACGCCGGCGCGGAAGGTATAAAAAGGTGTACAGACACGATCCAACCACCCAACCAACCAATCTTCTCGGTACACTTTGAAAATTGCCATGATAACTCGTAAAAGAATGTTGGCTCCAGCAGACCAGCTCACTTTTACGAGTTCTCATGACAATATTCAGTGTGTACCGAGAAGGTCGGTTGGTCAGTTGGATCGTCTATAGACTCCTATATAAAGTGCAGCGCACGTCGGGTGTTTCTTTGTATCCACGGGTTTAGGTAGACATTCTCTTCGCTGAACTATACAATAGTACAGAGGTAATAAATTCGACAACTTTATCAAGGTAAAATAATCAAACAACAAATAAATAATTTTTTTGCATAAAAAAAAGTGCCGATATAAGGAAGGCCTCAGTCTATACCCGGAAGGATTACGGCAATAAAAACTTCAGATATCGATAATTACTTTGAACGTATGAACAGGACTATACTTAAAATTATATCGCATTTTCTATTTCATATTATTTACTTCTCTCTCAAATCCTGACCTGATACCTCTGAAAATTAAATATAACTAAATGAATAGTTAGGTATTTTGGAACTTATAATTCTTAATATGGATATAATTATTAATTTCGGCGATATAAGGAAGGCCTTAGTCTATACCCGGAAGGATTACGGCAATAAAAACTTCAGATATCGATAATTACTTTGAACGTATGAATAGGACTATACTTAAAATTATATCGCATTTTCTATTCCATATTATTTACTTCTCTCTCAAATCCTGACCTGATACCTCTGAAAATTAAATATAACTAAATGAATAGTTAGGTATTTTGGAACTTATAATTCTTAATATGGATATAATTATTAATTTCGGCCAAGATAAGGCGGCAGGTACGGCTTTTTATGCTTGTCTTTCCTTAAACAAACAATTTTTTACCCTCATTATCCCAACTCGATTTTGTGGCTGTTCTTTTCGCCAGCCCTTATGCATTATATGACGCTACAATACATTTTATGTTCCAAAGGTCAATAGTAAACAGTAAATGTCATCCGTCGGCCGTCGGGAGATAAAATTAGTTAGTTTTGACTTGTTGAAGCGCCCCCTAGCGTTTCGGCGCCCCTAGGCTATAGCCTATTTAGCCTTATGGATAATCCGGCCCTGTATGTTTTCTCTGATAATTTGGAACAATCTAGCTTTTATTTTGAGTCAAGACCATTTAATGATCGAACGCTGCTGAGTGTGACATAAGCTTGCCTAGCGGCGAAAAGATTTTAATTTTTTTCAATTTTGATAAAAAATCTTAATCCGCGTCCCCGAAAACCCCCAGATATCGAATTTCAGTCGTATCGGACCATAAATGGAGAAAAATGGTCCGCCATCTTGGCGCCGCCATTTTGATTTTTTTCAATAACATTTCATTGTCAAAGAACTTATATTATACAAGTGTGCAAAGTTTCAGCTTGACAGGATAATAGGAAATGCTATAACATTCCATCACAAATTTTGAATCGGAAAAACATACTTATTTACAAACATTGCACTTGGGCACTTGGCTATGGGGAGCGAATTTTCGAACACCCTGATTTACGAGTATTTAATAACAAAGGTGTCGCTCCTAATTCAAGAATACATTTCACAAGAAAATTACAGGAGACATAGTCTATAAGTTAACCGCATTCAAATTGACTATGCAATTATCGAAACTGGGTCAGCGTATAATCGTAATGCAAATAGTGGTCTGCCTCTCTTCAAGGCGAAGTGTTCATTCATAAAACACCTTAACTGAGTGAGTATAACCGTTCCCGACAAAGAATATCTTAATATTATGGATTTATGAAGCGGGGACAGACCTATAAAATTACCATATTCTGGTGATGAATTTAAATGAGGTTATAATTGATCGGCGTCTTGAAGCTACTTTAGTACAGTCACTGAAGGTTTTCACCTCCGATTTCATTGAACCTCCATCGATTGTCATGAAAATTTGTGAGTAGTTAGAGGATACCTCAAGAAACAAAAGTGACATAGTGCCAACTTGCGCTTTTACCCTGGGGGTGGATGCCACCCCTTCTCGGGGGTGGAAATTATTTTATGAAAAGTAACCCCAGGAATCGATAGAGGGACCAATTCTCAGCAAAATTTGTTATATAAAGTTATTAAAATAAATCAATACTTTTTGAGTTATTAAAGATCAAAGATTTTGATTTTTCGTGAAAAAAATGCATGTTTTAAAGCGGTTTTTCATAAATAGGTCAAAAACTATAAGTTTTTACAAAAAAGTTGTCATTACCAAAATTGAAGCTAATAAAAAAACGAATAAATTCCTTCCTTAAAAAACCTTTTAATATTAATTCAAAGTGAGCTATAGGTAATTGAATGTATATTTTTTTTCGACGAGTACTCAAATCTAAGTATTCAAGCTTAAATAACGGGAAAACGATGCATTTTATAAAATATACTTACTCAACACTTTTACACAAAGTACTCAGAAATACCTATCAAATGAGCTGTAGAAGAAGTTGATAGCATCAACATTAAGCAAGTTATGATGAAAATAAGAGGATCCTTTCGAATTTTTTAGGAAAAAGTGAAAAATAAAACCTACGCCATTTCCACAAAAATTAAAATTTATAGTAATCCCTGTAAGACTTTCTTTATTTTAGCATAAGTAATGACTTTAAAAATTTTGACTGGTTTAGAATGCATATTTTTGAAAAAAAATATGATTTAAAAAAATCAGAATTTTTCAAATTTTCGTAAATTTCATTTTCTTTTGATAATAACTCCAAAAATACTCGATATACGTAAAAAATAATAGAGAACGAAATTTGAGTTTTTTTTTAACAAAGATTATAGTTTTTTTTTAATTTTTATAGGATAAAAAATAACCGAGATAGAAACGTTTAAAGCCTAAATTTTACTGCGAGAACCATGTAACCGGGGCCCTTTAACCTTTTATCTTTTAAAAAATAAGGGTTTTAAAAGATTAAATTTAATACGATCCTATAGCCCTTGAAATTATCTTTCAAATGGTTTTTGGATGAACCTGATATCATAAAAATTAACGGAGTTATTGTAAAAAAACCAATAACATTTTCTTGGAAAAATTTTTTGAGCAGAGATTTTGTATGCATACATAGGAAAAAAGATAGATAGTAAGAAGTAGACGTGTCGTGTCGTGTTAAAAATGATTTTTTGCAACTGCAAAAAAGGGTACGGTGCTTCTTGCGGGTGTCGAAGAGTAGGGTTATTTTGCAATGCAACCTGCGGATCATGCAGTGGGGACAATTGTCAAAATAGCCCTCCAATTAATGAAGAAGGAGAAGTTGGTGAAGAGAGCTCTGATGAAGAGTGAAAAATTAAATTTAATGTACTATTAATATTTGATTAATTTATGAAACATTATTTAAATAAAAAATGAATAAACTTTTCATATATTTTAATATTTATTTTAATACATTTTCCTCTTAATTAATAAATTAAATTTTTATAAGTCACATAAGCACTGAAAAAATTGTTTTCAACGTTAAATTATGCTTTTTCATCAATTTGTGCACGAAGGGTAGTTTGGGGAATGTGGAAAGAATAATATTAATAAAGTTTGAAATATATTAATAAAGTTTATCATAAGTAATAAAAAAGATTCTAAATAATTAAAGCTATTAAAGCTGATAAAAAAAATTTCCATTATTTTTAGGACAAGCGGTAGTTTTTAAGGGTGGAAAATTTCGCAATAAATAAATAATTACTTTAATACTCAGTAAATGAGATTTCAATTCAGTAATGTATTATTCAAATGATTAAAGTTTATTGAAACCAATTTTTTCAATGATTCTGCATTAAGGGGGTGGTTTTTAAGGGTTGAAATTTCACAGTCAATCAAAAATTATATCATAAACATTAAACAAACCGTTTGTGTAATGTTAATATGCGATTTCATATTTCAGAAATACAAAAAATGATTTTTTCATGATTTTCGATTTAAGGGGTGGTTGCTAAAAGGGTTGAAAAATTAATTAAAATCATAAATCATGCATATAAGTGTTGAAAAATATTTATTTTATCCAATTGAACCAGATTACTTACGCCAGAATGCTTAAATCTGCATTTTTTCCCATTTTTAACAAAAGAGGTGGATTTCACCCCTAAAATGCAAAAAGCGCAAGTCGAGCATATGTCACTTTTGAAGTTCAGGGTAAAATATACTCAATCCCAAATTTTCATGCAAATCGATGGAGGTTCACCGAAATCGGAGGTAATAGTTGATTTTTACCTTCATTCACTGTACTAACTTAACTGTTTATACACGGTGTTTCACAACTTGTCCGAAAAATGTTAACCACTATATATTTTGAAATAATAATAATGAGAAATCGATTTCGTCAAAATAATGATAATAAAAGTCCAACAGAAACCGAGATAAACATTGCTAAAATTACTATATTATTGAAAATGATAAAAATGGTAATATATCATTTACTTTTACAAAAGCTGTTCAAAGTTTTGTCCATTGACTTTCAGTCACACCCATAGCTCAAATGTCCTCCCTGCCTGTTATTCCTGAAGATGCAAATTATCACTGGCTATTGTGATGCGTCCGCCTAATTGATCGAGATTTCCTACTTCAGAATGGTATACTTCTTTTTTAAATATCCCCACAAAAAGAAGTCTATAGGATTTAGATCTGGAAACCTCGGAGGCCAAGCTACTGGTCCACCCCGTCCGATCCATCGTACCTCTTGACTACATGAGGTGGCGCACTGTAATGAAAAAAACACACCCGCAATCGGATCTCCAAGGGCACATCTACTAGAAGGGTCATGTAACACATGTAACATTTCTATTGAAAGACTAATAAAAACACAGACGTCAGATGTTTTATACCGTGTTTATTTTAATACAGTTTATTAGATACCAGATAATATTATAAATTTAACTATTTTTATCATTTTCAATAATACAGCAATTTTAACAATGTTTATATCGTTTTCTATTAGACCTTTATTATATATTTTTTGACGAAATCGACTTCTTATTTCAGTGCATATGTGGTAAAAAAAATTTCGGACAAGTTGTGAAACACACTGTATATTACGTTGAACCTGTCAAAATGGTGTTTACTTCTTATCTTGATATTATTTTATTTTATGGTAAAATAAGTGATTATGGAGGCTATAAACTAAAATATGTGGATAATGTTGTATACCTTGAAATGATGAGCATAATGCGAAGGTTATTATAAAATATTTCTATTATCAAAGAAGCACATCTACTATCTGTTCGTTAAATCAGCGAAGTTTAACAAAAAATGAATGTAAGATGTTTCATTAATATTTTAGTTAAATACAGCACACATAAAATTTTGTTGTGACACCGAGACATATTTAATGTCCATATCCAGAGGAAGTATAGTAACGACAAAAAAAATGTTGAAAATTTTTATTGTTCAAATAGGTTCAGAATGTCATGAAATGTCGAGATTTTAGGTCTGTCGGCCTGTCTGTAATTTTTCTGTGCGCACGATTACTCTGAATCGTTGAAGATATTGACTTGAAATTTGGTAAACGTATTTTAACTTGATCTGGAACTAGATTATATTTTTATCTTATTCCGTTGAAGGGATGGGGGTGTAAATTGGTGGGGTAAATGGGGGTAAATAGATAAATCTAGCAGGTAAGGGTCCATAAAATTGATATTTAGAATATACAAGAGAAGCTCAAAAAGGGGGTGAAAAAAGAAATTGTGATGTAGTGTGTGCAAGAAGCAAAAACCTCAAAATATTTTTTTGCTTCATCCACCCGCACTCCCACCCTCCTCTGTCACCACCCCCACCCCACTACCGATGTGGGATATCGTTTTATGGGTAGACGATTTCAAATATTATATTATTATATTATATTGTGGACGCGGTAAGTTGCTTTAATATTCCTAATTACACTATTTATTACAACGAATCAAATTTTAACCAAAATGATGGAGTAATTGCGTACATCAAAAGTAATATTCCTGCTAATGTCGTCAATTTTGCGCTAACTGAAACAAAGTTACTAAGTTTCTCAGTTGAAATAAATAAGGTCAGTGCAGGATTCGTTGTTTCCTACAGACCCTCGTTCACAAATATAAACACTTATATAACTGATTTAGGACAATTTATCACTGATAAATAAAAATAAAATTGAAGTATTTCTAGGAGAATATTAAAATATTAACTTCCTCGATACAAACTCAATAGATGTGAATAATTACATAAATATGTTGACAGAAAACGGGTAGATATATTATATAAATTACTGTGCGAGAGTAACAGAGACTCCAAAAACCATTATAGATGATATATTTATTAGACAGAATAAAAATACAAATTATTGCACCAAAATCAACCCTATGATTATAGAATCAGATATTACCACTTTAGTAGTTTTAGAATTTTTTAAAAATGATACATGTAATAAAGAATTAAAAAATAAAAGTTATTAGTAAAATTGATTTAAAAAAATTAAACAATTTATTGGAACAGGAAACTTGGACAGAAGTGCTGCAGTAGTCAAACTCAAGCTAGTTATAACTTTTTTATCAATTAAATTCATATGTTACTGAATAAGTCAACAAAGTCCGTAATTGTCAAAAACAAATTCTACAAATTAAAGCCATGGATAACTGATGGATTAGTAAATTCTATTAGGCATAGGGACTACCTAAAAAAAAAATAATAAAAAATTATTCAACTAAACTTAAAAAACAATATGCAGAATATAGAATATGCTCAATAAATTAATAAGAGACGTCAAGAATCAATATTATAAGAATCAGCTTGCAGAGGCACAAGGCAATTGTAAAAAAAATTGAGAGGTAGTAAATAATGCTTCAAATTCAACGGCAACAAATAAACAAATTAGAGATATTAACATAACAAATGATGAAGGGCTAGAAGTAACGAATAATATAGAAAAGGCTAATGTTTTTAACAATTACTTTATAAATATTGGCACAAAAATGTGGCAAAAAATTGAAGCAATTGATAACCTGCCTAGTAATATCCTAGAAAGTGATTGTAATCTATCATCGATATTCCTTAAACCTGTAACAAAAAATGAAATTATAGAAACCATTAGCAGTCTAAAAAACAACTCATCAGCTGGACCAGACGGGTTATCAGTTAAATTAATAAAATCCATACACGTTCACATAATTAAACCTTTAATACACATAATAATCTAACACTTAAAACTAGTCAAATACCATATCAATGGAAGAAGTCGAACGTGACTCCCGTACATAAATCAGGTGATTATAAAAATTTGAACAACTATAGACCTATCAATAACTTTGCTAAAATATTCGAAAAATGTCTTAAAAAGAGACTGGTGGAATTCTTTGATAAACATGACGTGATCACAAATAGACAATTTGGCTTTAAAAAGAATATAAGTACAGAACATGCAGTGTTGGACTAATTACAAGAAATTGTGGCAAACCCAGATAAATAAACCGCTGCCCAAGGAATCACTACTTCCACATCCAGATTCTCTATCCAAGTCACTCACAACGAAAAAACTTTGTATGTGAAAATAATTGTTTATGGAATTTTAATAATATAATATTTGAAATCCTCTACCCCAAAAACCCATAAAACGATACCCCACATCGGTAGTGGGGTGGGGGTGGTGATAGGGGGGTGGTAGTGGGGGGTGGATGAAGTAAAAAAATATTTTGAGGTTTCTGGTTCCTGTACATACACTAAATCACAATTTTTTTTCATCCCCTTTAATAAGGAGGTGGGGGTGGTAATGGGGGTGGCTAATGCCAAAAATTTTTTTGAGACCTTAGCTTCTCTTGTATATACTAAATACCAATTTCATGGACTCTTACCTGCTTGATTTACCCATTTACCCCAAATTTACCCCAATTTACCCCCAAACCCTTCGACGGAACAAGATGAAAATATAATCTAGTTCTAGATCTCGTTAAAGTACATATGTGTACCAAATTTCAAGTCAATATCTTAAACGGTTCCAGAGTAAACGTGTGCACAAAAAAAGTTACAGACAGACCGACAGACAGAGAGAAAATTTTTTTTCGCTCAAACTTAAAATCTCGACGTTTCATGACATTTTAAGCCTATTTGGGCAATAAAAATTTTTTAAATTTTTTTTGTCGTTACTATACTTCCACTGGACGTGGAAGTAAAAAAAGCATGGCTGTATTTCTCGATTTAGCGAAAGCTTTCGATACAGTGTCACATCAAAGATAGACTACAAAGCAATGGTATACGGGGACCTGCATTATGTTTAATAGAGCATTACCTCACAAGTAGAAAGAAACGCGTAAAAATTGATGATGTTTATAGTGATTCCCTCACTGTTAAAATGGATGTGCCACAAGGGAATGTATTGGGTCCAACTCTGTTCCTTGTATATATCAACAGCATTACTAAACTAAAACAATTTCAAGGCCACTATCTTATGCTGATGACACTGCTATTGTATTTGCAGAAAATTCATGAGATATTGTATATAGCAATGTGGATGAAAGTTTAGCACTGATTTCTGAGTGGCTAAACTTTAGTTTATTGAGCTTAAATATTCAAAACACAAAATTCCTAACATTCACATTAGTAACTACTGATCAACCTACTAAAGATATAATACATATACACAATAATACATGTTTACAACAAGAAAATTGTAATTGCTCCAAAATTGGTAAAACTAATATTATCAAATATTTAGATGTCATGCTTGACCATCATCTAAGATGGGACGAGCATGTTACATCACAAAGAAAATTAGACAACTTACGCATAAATTGTTCACATTAAGGATAAGAAAAATTTGATGATTATATATAAGTCGCTAGTAGAGTCATTGGTTAGATATTGTATTATTATCTGGGGAGGGTTATGTAATAATTGTTTTGAATATCCTACGAACAGCCCAAAATAGTATTCTAAAGATAATTTTTAAGAAAAATAAAAAACTTTACTCCTCTACACAATTATATAAAGACGCTGACGTATTCAACATAATAAATCTTTTCGCTTTTCACTGTTTATTACATATGTTTGACAAAAATCCCTCACCAGCCCATCCTAGATATGATACTAGGTTTACAAAAAATAGATCTATAGGATTGCAGTTATTCAAAAAAAGCCATACACAAAGATTTGTCTTCTATCTCAGTCGGAAGTTATATAATACTAGCTGACCCAGCAAACGTTGTTTTGCCATATAAATTATAAATTTTTGTCCAAAAAATAAAAAGAAAATTTCTGGATAGGGCCACCCTTATCACCTAGGGGTATAAAAAATAGCCTACGACCTATTCTCAGACCTACCAAATATACACCAAAAATTTCATAAAAATCGGTCAAGCCGTTTCGGAGGAGTTCGATAACAAACACTGTAACACGAGATTTTTATATATTAGATTTTACCACTTCATCTAAAAAATTTAGAAAAATTTAATAATTATAAAATCGAAATAAAAAAGTTTATCACTCACAATCATGATTCTATAAAATTTATCCTGCATTAATTCGAAAATTTCGACAATTTTAGACTTTTGAACTATATTTAACTATAAAAAATTACTTAGTTTATCGGCTATACTTACCTGAAACCACGAATTACGTTACAAACATCCATTATCTTATCCAATTATAGTTTTTTGATTTTAAGACTAACTACCATGTGCTGCTATTTTGAACCCTTACTGTCTTGTTATTAAATATTAGGTTATAATATTTTTCTCTCTCCTTGTTCATTTCTATTGATATTTTTATATAGCAAGCTATACGATCAATTTACATATCAACCAGGAAGGAATTCACAAAACAAGCATTTCGTGCTTAGGTGATCCCATCTCTTCTTGGTTGATGGTTAGGATGCATGTGTCACTTATTGTATATTGTTACCTAACTTTGTTCTTTTTATTTTTACACCTCCATACTTTGAAATAAATTATTATTATTATTATTAATGTTCAATAAACAATTTTTTCTACATAAAAAATTTCTTCGTTGTGAGAGACTTGGATGGAAAATCTGGATGTGGAGGTAGCGATTCCTTGGGCAGCGGTTTTTTATTTTGTTGTTTAAATAACTGTACTCAGTGGGCCATGCCCGATTGCAGCTTTCATTCGTTTCCTAACAGTCGTATTAAAAATTTGTTAATAACATGTTAAAATAAAAGTTACATATCACCAAATCGATGCAATGGAATACAATGGTTTAAAGATAGACTGCGAGAGATGCGAACAAGATTACATGAAATTAAAACTATTTTTAACAGTAGCAAATCTGATGAAAATTAGATAATTTCATATTAAATAAAAAATGTGAATGACTGAATTTAAATAAATGATTTAAGTATTTTCAATATATTTTTTTGCATTAAAATGCTAGGAATTCTATCATGTAATTCAATATTTCGTCGGTATTAGCTAGAACAGTAGTTGTTTTGATTGGTTCTCCAATAACGAGTGTTTTAAATCATTTACCTTTTACAGTTATATAATAAAGACCTGTCGAATCTCTAAACAATTAACGATACTGTTTAATAAATGTGTCGATGGAGACAAATGGTCTGATTCATTTAAAATAAGCAAAATTTTTCCCTTGCTTAAGAAGGAGATTGGAATTGACCTGAAAATATTTGAAATAATTATTAAATAAATTAGTCAAATACTGTAAGGATAAATATATTTTTATGGATGCCCAATACGGGTTTAGCAAAACTAAATCTGCCACTAAACTTTATTAGCAATGGTTGAAAATGTAGTCGAGGATTTTGACAGAGACGTAGGCTCCATGGCTACAAGATGTGATCTCACCAAAGCTTTCGGCTGTGTCAAAACAAATACTGCTGCATAAATTAGAATACTATGACACATATGCTTAATTTCTTTTTCCCTATTTTTTCAATAGGCAGCAATACGTCTTAACAGAAGTGAGTAGGGATTACTAACTATAAAAAATGGTGATCCGTAGGAATCTGTTCTGAGGCTCGTTTTACTCCCCATCTACATTAATGATCTGCCTCCCTCTGTCGCTGAGGATACACGTATAGTAAGTATTTCTAGATGATACGACCCTAATTACCAAAGATACTATTGGTTTAAATGTAGATAGTTTATCATCTGCAAAAGACAGATTTTTTTCAAAATAAGCTAATTAGCTTAGACAAATGGACGCAAAGTCTGATTCTAAATTGTTTGAGGCTATACTTGACAGCAACTTAAATTGGTCACATCAAACGAACTATCTATGTTCGAAAATATGTGAAATATTCTGCATATGTCAGTTAAGACAATCTTTATCCGGTGTTATCCTACGTATAGTCTATTTTGCAGTAATACGTAACCTACAGTGTTATACCATGAGGCAAATCCACTACAGTTAGAAAATTATTTGTTTCGCAAAAAGTAGCTGTTCGTGCTATTGAAGTTTGTGTTTTCTATTCGTTTTTTTCTTTGAATGTTGAGATGAAATGTGAAACACACTGCAGGGCTGGCTCCAGGTATTTTGCCGCCCCGGGCACAGTTTCATTTTGCCGCCCCTCTCTTATATAAATAACATTAGGGTCAGGCGGGGTAAAAATGAGACAAAATGACATCTTTCAATTTTTAGGTTGCTTAGAATCGAGTCACATTTAATGAAAGATTGGTATCATATGTAAAAATGACAGGAAAAATTATATTTCTATGTATTTTTTTACTAAAAAGTATCGTTAATTGATAAGCAAAAATAAACAGTGTCTCATTTTTACCCTCCAAGTGGGGTAAAAAAAAAGACAGTGGAGGGCAAATGAAAGACACGTTATTTATTCTCATTCTTATTGACGTCGTACTAATGGAAGTGCAAAAATAAGACAGAGGAGGATTTTTTCTTTTATGTATAATTTATTCAGATTTTTACTAAACAAGAAGGGGCTTGCAGAAGGGCTAGCTTCTCCTAAATTAGGAAGCTGAAATGTGCCTGCTTCAGTCTGCGCCCATTTGGTCTCTTTATTCTCTTTTTTACTCCGCTTTTAATTTTTTCGTTAAAATCAAATTTTTCATGATTTAAAACTAGCAGATTAATAAACTTGATCACAAAATATGAAGTATGACACTTCTAGTTGACGTCTGCCAAATACGGACAATGCAAATAGAGAAACTATAAAATCCCCAAAAAAGTATTAAGGTGCGTTCAAAAATATTTTAAAAGTGAACTAAAGAGTTTACTGAATAATATTTTTTTCCCGCATTAGCAGTAGGCATAGGACCTAAAACAGTTCTGAATGTACAAAACAAACTTGAATAAAAAATTAAGTTTAATATATTTCAATCTGGGTTGGATATCACGTCTTTTATTTACCCCACTTCCTGTCTCATTTTTACCTGTATCTTTTCAGTCCATTATTTTTTATATCATTTAAAGAGCCATCTACTGAATATTCTTGATGGTTTGTTTTTTTAGTTATAAGATTTACAGCAATTTTTGGATTTTCAGTAATACCGTGCGTGTAATTTCCCATTAGGCATGTACCTTCACGTAGCACGATAGATATGACAACATAGCTGCCGTAAATTCCTCCGTCGAGCGGAGCATCCCAGCCAATTTGTATTACTGTGTACTGTATTTAAAAGGGTAAAATAAAATAATTGAAACTGAAAAAAAAATACCACACCACAGAAATTAGACAAAAAATAAAATCACATATAAGAAACAGAATGTATGTATGTAACCTACTTTATATATAAAACAAAACTAACAATAAAAAAATATTTATATAAAGTTAACATTATTATTACTATATTAGTAAAACAATTATTTCCTAGCTTTTTATATTTTTTGGTAACTGTGGATTTGAAGAATTTACTGCCCCTAGAATTTTGCCGCCCGCTTCGCCCCCCCCCCCCCGCCCCTAGAGCCAGCCCTGACACACTGTATGTACAAATTGCAGCAAGATCTAGAAAAAATATGTTTACAAATTTGCATCATGATCGTTTAACTTCTACTTTACGTTAATGGTAATATAGATTCCCCTTGAATCCACCTGGGCATCCCATTTAAATAAATGGTGATTAGTATTTGTACGTTTAGTAATAGCTATCAGGTATTATTTTAATTATACTGGTTTCGCCATATTTTGAATTCAATGATCATTATCGTTACTAGACTATCTGTGTTAATGTTACTATTTGTATAATTAAAACAACTAAAGTTACATATACACATTTACTCAAATACTTTTTTTTCCAAGAGCATTTATCTGGCTATGTAAAGTTAATTGCCTGCTACAGAGGAATATAGCAGTTATTATATCAACCCAACAATTTTTTTTTAAAATCACCGTTTAAATTTTTCAAGAGCATTTATCTGGCTATGTAAAGTTAATTGCCTGCTGCAGAGGAATATAGTAGTTATTATATCAACCGAACAAAATTTTTTTAAAATCACCGTAGAGAAATAGAGAATTCATTCTTACCGCGTTTTTTCTTCATGAGTCTGAAACCGTTTAAGATATTGATTTAAAATTTGTACACGTATGTATTTTAACGAGATTACATTTTGATCTTATTCCGTTGAAGGGTTGGGGGTAAATTGGTAAATAGGCAGAGACGAACCCACGGGGGGTTATGGGGGGGTACGCTCCCCCCCCAATGTTGATTGAGTTGGGAAAATCACCAAAAATGTAAAAAAATCTTTATTGGGTATAATTGCAAAAAGACGAATAATGAGTTGATAAAAATTAAATGACACTGTCACTATGACCATTTTTTTATAAATAATTTTAATTGATATTATTTATGACTAGATGTGACTGATGTGAGAGCCACAGAATAGTCGACGGACAACGCACAACCCCGACGGGCCTACGAGACGGGCCAACAAAATAAACTCGTCAACTCGCGGAAATTCGACGTTCGACCCAGAGCATACAATTCTCAAAGACTGTCTTACAATAGAAATATTAGAATATTACTCCTTTTTGCCTTTATCAATACAATGCTTTGTCCTAGCTATAAAGTCGTTTGTTCTTGGTTTATACTGAGTATCACTAATATCAGTTACCAACCTCTCAACGAGAGATAATAATAATAACAAATTGTTGTCGGTCAGAAATTGTTAAAATATTAAATTCTTAGAGGACACTGAATCATAATCTGGGACTATTAAAGGGGTCTACAGACGATCCAGCTGCTGGGACCCGACATTGTTGGTACGCTTTGAAGATAATTGGAATTCCAGCGGACCAGATAACTTTTACGAATGAGTTCAAAGCATGCCGACAAGGCTGGCTCCCTGCCGCTGGATCGTGTATGCTACCTATTGCGTATCACAATGTGAAGTGGGAAGTGGCCGGTAGCCGTACTAGCGCGGACGTTCACGAGCTTGCGCCCCGACTTGCGCGTAATCGTATTGTATAGTGTATTCCACAAATATTTCATCGATACAAAAAAGCTCGCAAAAAAGCATAAAGGATGCCGACCGCTTCTAGTTAGTGTACCGCCCGCCGGTCCAATTTGACAACGCTAGTCCACGTTGACCACCAACCTATCATAATTCCGGTAGAGAAAATTTAAACCAATTATATTCAGTGGGAGTGGCCTACATTTTCGTTCGGAAATATGTAACCATTTTTTTTGTGGCGATAATAAAGAAGCCGAGCACTTTTATGGCCTTTTATGTAAATAGACTGAAATTGATACAGGTCGGTACCCTTTACGTTTTTTTGCGAACTTTTTTATATCGCTGGATTAAGGGGTCTACACACGATCCAGCGGCAGGGACCCAGCCATGTCGGCATGCTTTGAACTAAAATTCGTAAAAGTGAACTGGTTCGCTAGAATTCCAATTATCTTCAAAGCGTACCGACAATGTCGGGTCCCTGCCGCTGGATCGTGTGTAGACCCTATTATCGTTGGTACAAACTATATCTTGTTTTTCTCCACAGTCATTAAACTATAACGGTTACCTCATCCAGTAGCTTTTAGACGAAGGAGAGCGCGGGGTCAACTTAGCTCTAGCACCTACTCATGTAGTTTAGTTTAACTTCTTTTGCATAATATTTGTATCGCTAGGCTACTTATAGATTAAGTCTGAAATAAAAAAAAACACATAAGGAAATATAAGTTGTAAAAAAAAATGGGCAGTTGGCAAATTAGTTGTAGCTTTCCCCCCCCAAAAAAAATAGCTGGGTTCGTCTCTGTAAATAGGTAAATCAAGCAAGAGTCCATAAAATTGGTATTTAGTATATATAAGACAGTCTCAAAAAAATTTTTGGCATTAGCCAATTAACAAGCCATTAACAACCCCCACCCAATTATTAAAGGGGGTGAAAAAAAAATTGCCATTTAGTGCGTGTACAAGACCCAAAGGCCTTAATTTCTTTTTTACTTTATCCACCCCCATTACCGATGTGGCATATAGTTTTATGGGTTTTTGAGGTAGACGATTTCAAATATTATATTATTAAAGTTCCATAAACAATTAATTCCACATACATACATTTTTCGCTGTGAAAGACTTGGATAGAAAATTTGGATGTGGAAGTAGTGATTCCTTGGGCAGCGGTTTTTTTAGCCAAAATGTTTTTCTCAGTGATGATAAACGCCGTACCATTTTCTAAAATATCATTTTTATTTATTACGAAATGTAAACAAGTGGAATTGTCGAATTAAGAAGTGACAGATTTAAGTAAACTTTCTAACCAACAGAAAGAAAGCTTTTACTTTGTTTTATATCGAATTTTATATTTATTGTTTATTTAAATAAGTTTTTGCACTTATTCGATAAACGCTCGGAATGTTTCCAATTGAATGGGAATATTAACCAAAAATAAAAAAAATACCATTAAATATCATAAAGTATTTGTGTTAACGAATTCAGGCGTTTAACCACTATTGAACGTATCATTATGCTACAAAACACTTTTGATGATGAAGGCATTACATTTTTAATTAGATTAGGTAGGCGAATTAGAAATGGCTAATCAAAAATATCATGGTGATTAATGAGTTTTGCCTAACGTTTCTTAAGGTCATATGTTTTAAACTACTTGCTAGAGTCCGGTTGTCTTTTGGGTGTATAGTACACTATTGTCAATTTAAATCAAAGACAGAAAGTTCCAGGGCAGAATTAAGGATTTTTTATTTCTAGGGCTCGTGTGAAAATATTCACCCTGTATACGTATTTCCAGTTTTTATACTAAATTATGAAAATCGAAGGGTTGTACAAAATAAATTCAAAACCGCCGCCTAAGGAATCACTACTTTCACATTCAGATTTTCGGTGGAGGCGGTTGATACCAAAAAAAAATTTGAGGTCTTTGGTTCTTGTACACACACTAAATTAAAATTTTATTTTTTTAACACGTGGTAATCGAGGTGACAGTGGGTTGGCTGATGCCAAAAACATTTTGAGACCTTGGCCTCTCGGACATACATTAAATCTCAATTTTATGAACACTCACTTATTTGCTATTTACCCCCATTTACCCCCCAACTATTCATCGGAATAATATCAAAATATAATCTAGTTCCAGATCTCGTTGTAATACATAGGTGTATCAAATTTTAAGTCAATATTATACATCGCTGCAGAGTAATCGTACACACAATAAAAGTTACAGACCGACAGACAGGCAGTCAGACAGATCAACGGAAAATTAAAAATATATGATACTTAGTTCCATATGTATTTTATTTACATCAACATATCTAATATTGTTTACCACACTCCAATTTACTCTCACAAGGGTTGCCTGCAAATTATAATGTTTATTAAATTATTATATTCACTTTTCTTACCTTTTTACCAATTGTCGTCGGTAGGGATCGAACCTGCAACGTCTGCGTTATCTCTATACTGCTCTAGGATTTACCTACTGGGCTATCCTATGTCCGTTATTTTGGTTGCTAAAGGTGATATAGTAATGTATAGGAAGTGTATTTAACGGAATAAGGAATAAATTCTCTTTTTTATATTTTTTATTTGTATTTCCTAAACTAAATTTTTCCTGTTAGGATTTATATTTATTTATAATTATTAAGACCTTATTTAATTTCTAATGGAAAAACCGTGATATATAGGACACAACCTCAATTTTTCAATGTTTTTAATTTGAAATCCACAGTTTTCCTTTACTCTGTTTAACTTTTGTGTGCTATCAACTATTGAAGTAGGCAGTTTTAAATGTAGTTTTCATTATACAAAGGCAATTACATGTGTAGTGTAGTAGTTTTCCTTAAATTCGTTGAGATGTAGATTGTTTACCTATGAGGTTTTCCTTATTTTCTTCCTGTTTAAAACAATTTATAGGGTTTATGGTATTTTTACATATAGAGCATATTTATCTTATTTAAGATTTAAGTACTGATAATTATTTTGTTATCAATTAACGATAAAATGCCGTCATATTTGGTTGTCGAAGTCGAGCCCAAAAGAAATGCCAATTTAAGCTTTAACAGGTAGTTAGGTATGTGTTTATTATTTAATATACTGAATAAATACCTACTGCATGCATGAGTTTAAAGTCATAGTTATTTCAGATTGCCATTGGATTCACCAACGGAAGAAAAGTTTGTAACGCTTTAAAAAATCCGATCTTACCGGATAAAAGATGAAATATGATCATATTTAAGTATAAGTAAAGTACCTATAGGTACTGGAAAAAAAAAACAGTTTTAAAGTAAAAATGTTTTGGTATTTGTAGAATATATATTATGTAACATAAATATTGTCGCTATAATAAAACTATAAGTTTGATGGACACTAGACGAGTTTAATTACAAGTGTATAACGATCAACTACATAGGTTAATTCTATTGTCATTGTTGTGCGAGGTTTTCTTTTAAAAGTAATAAAATTTTCCCCTTTTCATCTAACAAAAATAATTTCATGTAGTCAGACTTATTGCGAGTTTATATATAGATTTTATTTGGTTGTAAAACATACAAAATTGATACAAAGAAACTATTGCCTACGTGGAAATCAAATAAATTCCCTCACTGTGTGAAAAGTCGACGTAATGGATTTTTAAACCTATTCAATCATTTATAAATTTAAATATATAAATAAAAATATTTTATTAGTTTTATATACCAAATCAAATTTATAATCTTTCATAAATGTAATCACATTTCATCGTGAAGATTTTTCGCACCGTTACACAAGCCATCTGGCTATAAATAAGCCTCCAAATATTTATAAGCAGTCAGTTTCTTCAGACTGTAAACACTCCTCTTGCAAATAGTTCACCATGTCAGGATATAATATCTTTGAGAAGTCTTCAACACTTGTCGAATATTCATTCGGTTCAACTTCGACAGCCAAATATGATGGCATTTTGTCGTCAGTAGGTAGCAATATAATTATTAGTACTTAAATCTTAAATAAGCTAAATATGCTGTACGTGTAATAATACCATACATCCTGTTCATCCTATAAATTGTTTTAAACAAGAAGAAAATAACGAAAAACACATAGGTAAACAATCTACATCTCAAACAAATTGAGGAAAAATTACTACACAACACATGAAATTGTCTTTGTATAATGAAAACTATATTTAAAACTGTTTTCCTCAAAGCACACACAAGCACACAAAAGTTAAAAAAAAAGTAAAGGGAAACTGTGAATTTCAAATTAAAAACAAAGATTGACGTTGTGTGACCTCCAATTTCGTCGGCTGTCAAATGGTGCACGCGCTCTATAAATGTCCACAGAACTTTTCCCATCACAATAGACCATTTTTAGGATGACGTCACCATAAGTCGGCCATATTGCCTGAGGGACAACCAAACTTTTTATTCCATTGTAAACAAAGAAGTAATCTCAATTTTAAACGTGACATAAAAATAAAATGCCAACTTTTTGTGAGATAAGGTGCGATTGTGAGATAAGATTTATTTTGAATGTAAAAAAGCTTAGGAGTTTAGGAGAAAGGTAAAGAAATCACTTTCTGGTAGAGTCTATTGAACACTACATACGCGTAATATAACATGCTTATCACTGAAATCTAGCACTTGGTTATTTAAATGTAATGTAAACTTGCCTTGCCCATAACAATGAATACATTTGAGTTTATCTTTCTTGCAAAAACTTCTTGCACAAATCCAGCCTCATAATATTTATATGCTTGGAAAGATTTGTATGCCTTTAACTGCTGGCCTGTGTAGAAGCTGTGAGTTAACACTAAGTAATTTACCATATTAATTACGGATGCACAAGGTAAAATAGACAAATCTGCAGAAAGGTCTCCAGTCTCCACTCCAAAGGTGTATGGGTCAACATGTCTATTATTTTGATTTTCTCATCATAGCGACACTTTACATCACACATAAGGGTTGAATAATATTCACTACCTGACATTATTACGAAAATACACACAGTTTCTCAAAAAAAACTAGAAAAAATATATAAAACCACGCCAACTGCGTTTGGTTGTCCCTCAAGCAAAATGTCAAAATTGTCAAAACCACGTGACCTAAAATGGTCTATAGCAGTCAATCATATCCATAAATCAAATATTGTAGGTTAGGTATTACGTCATAATTCAAATTTATTGGTAAAGTTAGGTATTTCTCATATACTTTTGATAGTTATGAAAGTATATAAATAGGTGTATGTGAATATTTTATCCTCTTTTGTTTGTACTTAAAAGAAAAATTAAAGTGGGTACATAGTACATACTTTTAGATTCATTTTCTTTTCGTCAATTATGTCATATTCTTAGTATGACGACATGACGAAAATTTGCTAGTACGAAATTTGCCGGTAAATTGTACCTATATACTTTGTTCATATGCTTTTTGCAGTCATAAAAGTATGTACAATTGTTCTACGTAAAAAGTACGTATATTTATAAATCGTACATACTAAGTACAAAATGTGTTATGAGAGAGCATAGTTTTCAGCTGTTGTGTGGATTAAAATCCGGGGATCTGGCTGGCGATGGATGTAAATTGTAGATCTATCCAGCTGTTCACTGTTTTATTTGAAAACTGTTGTGGCATAGTCATTGTCTGATTGAAAAATAAGAAAAAATAATTTATAAAACAGTCAGGAAGAAGAAAATATTTAGTTGAAAGGAAAATTTACCTTAGGAAAATATTTCCTACATGGTGAGATTTTTCATAGGAACCTCAGAAATAATTAATTGCTCAGTCTGGTCTAGGAATTTCCTATTTTAGATATGATTTCATATTAGTCATAAAATAAAAAATGTATCAACTGTACTATTTTTCTCGGACACCTTGGGTATCTTACACACACAACAAATGTTTTAATTCGAATAAGAGCTGAAAATGTAATTTTGTACGGCCGGCCCTTCCATTTTGGCGAAAATTGATCATTTATTCAAAAGTAGCCAACAGTGTGACAAAATAAACAGATATACAAATTCAATTTCGTATGTAGATTCATAATTCAGTATTAGAATTTGAAAAAAAACGTATTCAGGGTAAATTTTTTCATAGGAGCCCTAGAATAAAAATTAGTTAATTCGGCCCTGAAATTTTCTATATTTAATTATACATCTAAATTGACAATTAATATTATACTATACCGGGTGCCACAGGTTAATGGCTCCCCACTATATTTCCTTTATTTTTTAACTTATCCATTTGAAATTTGGCGTGCATAAGCTTCCTGTAAAAATGGATTTTTGGACATAAAAAACGGTATGGGACCATTTCCGGTTTACCCGGAAATAACCGCAACTTTTGATTTTTAAATGGAACACCCTGTATATTTTTACATATTTGGATTCAAGACAACATTCTGAGTATACCATGAGATTTTCGCGAATTTTTGAGTCGAAGTTCAGTTTTTTAAAGCATTTTAAGACATTCGTCTAGAGTGCTATGGAATACCAAAATTTGTTCTACGGCAGGTAAAGTCCAAGGGAAAAATATAATTTTTCGTTTAATTTCATTAATAACTATTTACGAAGCCTCCAAAATTGAACAAATCACTTTTTTATCACATTACCTTTTAAATCGGCCTTAGAGAGATTATAGTGCCACTCTACGCTTTATAAATTTCAAATTCCATTTTATCTTCAATAAGTCTGATGGTGAGTTTGTTTAAATCAGTTTAGAAAAAATAAATGCAATAATAAAATTATTTGGATTCCTTTGTGGACATTCTTATAGCTTCTCAGTTCTAATATGGAATTATAAGAGTTTTAAAAACCAGTTTTAAGGTGTTTTGTAGAAATGTAGGAAGCTAATAAAAAAGCTTCCGACAGCTTTAAAATAGGTTTTAAGAAAGGTTTTAAAACGGCCCGAACAAGGTTTTCAAGAGCGGCACTTATACCTCACTGAGGAGTTTTATGATGGAATTTAAAAAGGCCATAACAACCTTCATACGGATGGGCCCTTTTAGTCTACAAGCCGCTTTATTATGGTATTAAGGATATTGTTACAGCAAAATAGATTTTTTCAAGGCATTTTATAAATAGTTTTATAGCACCCTTGTATATATTTAAGAAACCAAAATTGTTCCTTGGGCCACCACTTCAGATCAAACTTGGTCTTATGAAACAGTTTGTGAAAGCTACAAATATGGAAGGAGAAACATTCAAATAGATAGAACAGAAATATCCAAATGTTTCATATGCAAAGTTAAAGGAAGGAATATCTGATGGACCCCAAATCCGTACAATGCTCAGAGATGAAAAGACAGAAAAATCAGCTTAGCTTTAAAGAAGTTACTAAAAATTTTCTTGGGGATCAAAAATGTCATATCTACAGAGAAATTGTCGCTAATCTGGTGGAAAACTATCGTAAGCTAGGTTGCAATATGAATCTGAAGCTCCACTTCTTAGATTCTCATATTGATGACTTTCCTGAAAACCTTGAGGATTATAGTGAAGAACAGGGAGAAAGATTCCATCGGGACATTATGGAAATGGAGCGGCGTTGTCAAGGAAGATGGGATATAAATATGATGGCAGATTTTGTTGAATGTTAAAACGAGAAGTCAAAAAAAAAGGAGTCAAACGAGCGCGAAATCCACTGCATAGAACTTTTGGATAGTAAAAGGGTTCGTTACCATAAAAAGGAATAAGACTTTTAACCTTTTGACACACAAACTCCCTCAACGCTTTTAAAAACTTTAAAAGGTATCTTGAATTACTACTTTAAATGTTGAGATGTGGTCGCTTGCATAGGACTTCTTTCAATTTTTTGACAATGTCGTAGATTTAAAGCTATTATTTTGAGGTTAGTAAATTCTGGTGATTTGCTGACGTTAAATTCGTATTCAATGACTCAAATAACAAGGGTATACAATATTTTAGACGTTTTCATAGGTATTTATTTTCTTTTCTTTACAATATTGTAGAATTTAAGCTATTTTTGAGGTTAGAAAATTGTGGTAATTGTCTAGGGGAATTCCGACATTGATTTCATATTCATCGCTTTAAAATTCTTAGAAACACAATATTTTAGTCATTTGCATAAGTGTTTCTTTTTTTTCACAATATTGACGATTTTAAGCGATTTTTTGAGGTTAGAAAATTCTGGTGATTTGCTGGGGGAATTTCGACATCGGATTTGTATTCAGTGGCCCAAAGTACATAGAAGTACTATATTTTGGTCGTTTGCACAGCACTTTTTTGTGTGTGGCTGTGTAATTATCAGAGCTGAGTAATTCCTGGTGAAAAAGTAATTAGCAATTACAATTCCTTTTTTTTTCGTGTAATTGTAATTGTAATTAAGTACTTTTTTTTATTAAAGTAATTTGGAATTGCAATTGTAGGAAAATTGTTAAAGGAATTGTAATTTGTAATTATATTATTTGAACCATCTAATTACAATTACTTTTTCCAATTACAATTACTTTTTCCAATTACAATTACTTTCTCCAATTACAATTACTTTCTCCAATTACAATTACTTTTTCCAATTACAATTACTTTAAGAACATGCGTATGTGATTTAACAAACAAGAATAGATTAAAGCAGAATTTTACAGTTGCATAGTTCAAAATGAATCTGAAAAGTTCAAAAAAAGTTACTGACTAAAAACGAGTTTTTGCCGTGGTCCGCTGCACATTTATGTTTTTTTATTAAGTACACAAACTTTTGTATTTTTGTTCAATAAACTTTTAAAAACTAAATGTGTTTACTGTTTATTATTATCATTCTTATTATTATTAGGCATTGTTATTATAGTGGAGTCGATTTAGTCAATAAAATAGCGAGGTTGAGAAATTTTTTAACATAGATGCAGACCCGGCGGAAATTGTTTGTCATGGCGAGTATAACAAAACCTTGATTTCCAAATAGGGGCGGAACCGTGTTTTATTGGCCGAAAAGGGGTTTTTTGGACATTTTAAGGGTCAAATTTGCAGTTTTAATTTCTTTTGACCACTTAAACAATTAGTTAAGGAACTAAAATAGTATCCTTTTATTCTTAATATTAAAGGAACCTCCAGTTTAAATTTGGTGAAGATCAGGCCACCCCCCCTCCTGATATATATATAAAAAATTGAAAAAATTATATTTTGGCTATCTTGATCAGATCTCAACCGATTTGGCTGAAATTTGGAATGGAAGTAGTCTTTATCACAAAAAAATTATCTACCAGATTTCAGCCAAAAATATTAAATAGTTTGGCTGAAATTTCTGTTTCAGTCAAATTTTCTGAAATGTTCAAATTGATATATCTCCGGACCTAAAAGACGGATCGAATTTTGCTTTATGGAAAAAGGTAGGTTATTTTATGTACTTTTCCATGATATAAGTCAAGAATCACTTTTTTTTACATTCGGTCGTTTTTTAGTCCTTTGCACTATATATATAATATATGTGTACTCAGTGACTATGTGTGCGCGCACTGGTATGTATAAAGCAGAAAACAATTGTATTTATTGTTTATAAAACTTTAAAAAATATATATATTTTTTATTTGTATAGTCGTGCCCACTGCTTTGACTAGGTATAGATAAATGTATATTATATTATATATGTGTGTGTGCGTGCGTGTATTTATTTCTGTAAATATGTGAATGTGTTACAATTCTTATTTTTTTATTTTTACGTGACTCAGATAGCCGTTTCATGTATAATCGAAGGGTAACCGTGGTCTATCTTTTACTTTTCAAAACGAGTGTTTTGATATTATACCACGCCTTCCTTTTGCCACAAAGCAAATTTTGATCCGACTTTTAGGTCCGAAGATATTTCGATTTGAAAATTTCAGAAAATTTGACTGAAACTGCAATTTCAGCCAAACTATTTAACATTTTTGGCTGAAATTCAACAGTTTTTATGTGATGAAGACTACTTCCATTCCAAATTTCAGCCAAATCGGTTGAGATCTGATCAAGATAGCCGAAATTTGATTTTCTCAATTTTCTTCGTATATTAATATCAGGAGGGGGGATGGTCAGATATCTTTCCCAAATTTAAACTGAAGGTTCCTTTAATATTGTGAATAAAAGAATACCATTTTCTTTTCTTAACTAGTTGTTTAAGTGATAAAAAAAATTAAAACAACAAATTTGACCCTTAAAATGTCCAAAATACCCCTTTTCGGCGAAAAAAGCATTTTTTGGAAATTCAAATTTCACTCGTCATGACAAACAATTTCCGCAGGGTCTGCATCCATCTTAACAATTTTTCCAATCCTTTCCTAAACTGACTCCACTATTAAGCTGCCTCTTCTATATATTTATTTAATTTTTCCTGATTACTCTTAAGGTCAAACATTCTAATAACGATTCTAATAAATATTAAAACGCAATATTACACAACACTTTTAATTAAAATTTTTAACTTACCTTTTTGTCTGTTTGGTCACTATAATTTACTTTATCATAAAAGTAATTAGAAAAGTAATTAGAAAAGTAATTGCTAATTCCTTTTTTAAAGACATGTACTTTGTAATTGTAATTAGTTCCTTTTTAAAAAAGTAATTTGTAATTGAAATTAGTTCCTTTTTTAAAAAAGTAATTTGTATTTGTAATTATTTTGAAATTACAAGTAATTACCCAGCTCTGGTAATTATTTAATATTCTATAGGATACTCTTCGTAAGTTTTTAAAAATTAGTCCAATTTGCTGAGCATAATTATTGCTATATTTTTTATTTGAATCATCTCCGATGATGCCATTTTGGTTCATTTTTGCGAAAGTGTAATAAATGTGTCTATTTTAAATTATTTTCCAATGTAAATATTTCTCTGAACAAAATTATAAAAATCTTGATATAAATTTAATGAAAATAAACTTCGACCTTACCAAGCTGTTATAAGCTGAATTTAATCAAACTGTCGACTGCTTATATTATACCACAAATTACTGTGTCAAGTTGTCAACTACCTACCAAGGTATCGACTTTTCAAGAGAAGTGATCGCAGTAATAAGTTTACCTTTATACTTATTATATGTCTAAAGATATTTAACAATTTTAAATTGAAATAAAATCCGCCAATATAATCCAGACATTTACTCAATTTTGATGCGAAACATTGTTTAAACAGCTTAGAGTTTTTTCAATAAAAATTGTTTCGTTAGGTTTTTAAATTTTCCTTGCGCATCCACCATAATAGTAAGTCAACAGGTTGCTTGTCCACTTAAATTAGGAGAAAAAACGCCGTTTTAGAGAAAAATTTTGAACAGCAGTTTCTCTTCATAGATAGTAAGTACTCAACTTTTAGAACAATTTTTTGCTTATGAACAGAAAAAAAAGACATGATTTTTGAGATATATACAGATATATACGTATTTTTGTGTTTTTTTTTTCATTCAGACTGTTACATCTCGAAAAATACGCGTTTTTAAGGCTAAACGAACATAAGTAAACGTGTTCATATTACAATTTCGTACAAAAAAAAGGTTCTATACATTTTTCCGATTATCCCATTGGCTTTTCCGGAAAAGCGACTTGAAAACTATATATGCGTGTTTTTTTGTGCTTTTTTTATTTTGAATGCAAATATCTCGAAAAGCACGCTATTTTAGGGCTAAATGAACATAAATAAACATGTTAAGATTGATCTTTTCTACAAAAAAGCTTGTATAAATTTTTCGATTATCCCATTGGTTTTTCCGAAAGAGCTTCTTGAAGAATATATATATTTGCTTTTTCGTGTTTTTTTTTTCATTTGGAGGTATACAGTGTGTCCCAGGATAGATGAAACAAGAGGTGTAATGGACCAAACATTTTGGAATTTTGGAATGGTATTTGGGGATTGAGTCCTGTTTGTTGTAAAACTAAAGTATACCAAAAATGACTTGATTTGGTGTTCTACGGGGTGTTTTATAAGCAAAGTTGTAAAAATCATCACTAATAAAGTACCTTTATTTTTCAAAATATGAAAAAATTCCACTAAGAAAAGTTATTTAGAATGCAATTTTATACCTCTGTACCAAATTTCAGGAATATAAAATTATTTTTTTGAAACTTCAATTCAATTCAATTTTTTATTTACCAATAGCCTACTTTTTGAGATGATTAACATTTGCTCCTACACAACTTTAAATATGAATTCAACTCTTAATTCGCAAAAAATGGGAAGTTCCAAAAAAATAATTTTATATTCCTGAAATTTGGTACAGAGGTATAAAATTGCATTCTAAATAACTTTTCTTAGTGGAATTTTTTCATATTTTGAAAAATAAAGGTACTTTATTAGTGGTGATTTTTACAACTTTGCTTATAAAACACCCTGTAGAACACCAAATCAAGTTATTTTTGGTATATTTTAGTTTTACAACAAGCAGGACTCAATCCCCAAATACCATTCCAAAATTCCAAAATTTTTGGTCCATTACACCTCTTGTTACATCTATCCTGGGACACACTGTATATCCCGGAAAGTACGCATTTTTAAGGCTAAATGAACATTAGTAAACTTGTTCGGAATGTGATTTCCTACAAAAAAGGTTGTATATATTTGAGAGAGATATGCAGAGAAACTGCTGTTCAGGATTTTCTCTTCGCTTTTTTCCCAATTTGAGTGGATATATTGTGATATTTAGTGTTTTACTTTATTAAAGCATATCAACACAAAGCAATCGCATTTTGTTATCTGTTGAACAAAATTACAAAAAATGTTTATATCTGACCAAAAGATTTTTTTATGTAAGTATAAGTATTTAAATTATAGATCTCATTTCAGACTTTTATTAGTACTTACAGCTTCTTTTGTTTAACTAGTGATGTTTATATTTCAATTTTGCGTAGTTAGTAATATATTGGAACATGACGCAATTAGCAAATAGTTTATTATTTTACAATTTAGCGTAAGCGTGTTAAATTCAAACCAGTTTCTATAATTTTCTTAAAGTTTTATTTTTACTTCCATGTTTCGAAGGAAATTATGCGTGTGGTGGTAGGGTTGAAAAATTGCGCCCGAGATAACGTCATATTATTCTGATTGTAAAATAAACTAAAATTTTACTTCAGCTGTTTAAAGGTCGCACCACTGTGTGAACTAATATGTTATAAAATGTTTTAGAAATGGCAGAAGTTTACAAATGGATTGAACTGCTTTTGTTGACAAACTGAAAGAACTCTATAAATTAAAATTTGTATTTACTTCCCATGAAACTGACTAAGCTCAAAACGTAAAAAGTGGTTCTCTTGGCGCCCATATCTCTCTGAGCGGATTTTGATTTTTTTTATTTAAATGTTTAATTCAATAAGAACTCTAGATTTGATTTTGCGCGATTTTGAAGATCAACAACTCATGTTTTTTCTACTAGATCTACCAGATCTACTATGAGAGTTAAGAGTGAACTAAACTATAAAGTTTATTGTGACCTAGAGGGTAAACAACGTAAAAAGGCACAATATACGCACATTTATGAACATTCACGTAGTGCAGTAAAAATATGAGAATGGCAAAAAATAAATAAATTTTGTTGTTCAAATAGGTTTAGAATGTCACGAAAAGTCGAGATTTTAGATTTGAGCGGAAAGTTTCTGTCTGTCCGTTTGTCAGTCTGTCTGTAACTTTTTGTTGCCACGATTATTCTAGAACGGTTTTTACGATATTGATTTGAAGTTTGGCACACCTACAGTGGCGCAGCCAGAAAATTCATCTGGGGGGGCCAATAGAACCGGTCTCTCCAAGGGACGAGAAAAACTTTTCAGAAAATTATTGTAAACGGATGTGTATAGATTCCTCTACTAGAATATCGGCATTAATTACAAAATATTTATTTCAAAGGATAGTTTGAATACTGCTTTGTACTGATAGAGATTATGCGTCTTTATTTTTGGTTCATGGAGGACGGCTTGGGGGGGGGGCGGGCCCCATGGCTCCCCTCCTGGCTGCGCCCCTGCACACCTATGTTGCTATTTTAACGAGATCTGGAAGTAGATTATACATATTACATTTCTATGGATTCAATGAGGTTAGGTTAAAGATGATATGACCCAGAAATATTTAAATTTGATGGCTACAATATTCTATATAACGAGGGTACCTTAAATAGGAATGATGGCGTAATAATCCTAATAAAACAAAATCTAAATTATACCTACAATATTGTCAACATAGGAGAAATTAAGGCAGTGCAACTAAATATAATAAAAAATGATAAAAATGTTATAATCACAGCTATATACCGCTCACCTAGTACATGCCCAAAAATTTTCAATAAACAGATACTAAAATACCTTGAACAAATAAAAAAGAATGACATGCATATCATACTGGGAGATATCAACATAGATATCCTGTCTGACATTGATTATATCGAAGAATACAAAAATATAATGAGCGCGCAAGGTTTCATATCCTATATAAATAAGCAAACACGTCCACAAAGCAAAACTTGTCTAGATCACTTTTTTATAAAGAGTGCACTGCACAATGAAGATAACAATATAAGATCGTATATTTTTGAATATGATATCACTGATCACTACCCCATAGCCGTAACTTTTGAAATTGACAAAGCAGCAGACAAAGAAAACAATTTAAATCCAAAACAGTCTAAAAAATACATTAATTACGCTAATCTCAAGTCTGACTTACGTCAAGAAAATTGGTATGCCATGTATCAAGACAAAAATAATGACAAAATTACAAATACCTTTATAGAAACTCTAAAACATCACATTGAAAAAAACACAAACGAAATTAAAATAAACCACAAAAATATACAGCGAAAACAATGGATAAGCTCTGGACTTGTAAAATCTATAAATGAAAAAAATAAATTATACGTAAGCTTACAAAAAGACCCAAATAACAAAAACTTAATTGATAAATATAGAATTTATAAAAATAAACTAAAGCAGTTAATACAAAAAGCAAAAAAAGAATATTTTAAATCTTTAATAAATAAAAATAGAAACTCATCCACGGCTCTTTGGAGCTGTGTAAATGATATCTGCAATAAATCACAACCTAAAACAACTATAAATAGAATTAAGTTAGCAGATAACTATATTACAGAAAATAAACAAGAAATCGCAGACGCATTTAATCAACACTATAGCGACTTAGGGGAAACATACGCAAATAAGATAATAAATCCACCGGATTTTACTGAAAATAATACCCATATTGAGAACACGATGTATTTACACTTGACTGATGAAATAGAAGTATTAAAAATCATAAATGAGTTAAAACCTAAGAAATCGCCTGGTATCGACAATATTAGGTCAGAAGTAATAAAGGAAGTAGCGAAAGAAATATCTAAACCATTAACATTCTTAATAAATAAATGTTTTGAAAACGAATGTTTCCCAAAATCACTGAAAATTGGTATCATAAAACCTCTTTACAAAAGCGGTGAAAAATCGGGGATAATAAATTACAGGCCTATTTCTCTAATCTCAATCATAGCTAAAATCATAGAAAAAATACTGAAGCAAAGGATTACAATATTTCTAGACAAACATAAAATTATTTCAAATAATCAATATGGATTTAGAGAAGGAAGATCAACTGAAGATGCAATACTTAAATTGACATCTCACCTGTATAGAGCTTTAGACTCAAAAACACTTGCATTATGCATATTCGTTGATCTCTCCAAAGCATTCGACACAGTTTCTCACTTAAAACTATTAGAAAAAATAAAATATTATGGCCTCCGGGGAAAGGTGTACAATATCTTAAAAAGCTACTTATCCAATCGAGAACAGTATGTAGATATTGATGGTACCCTTAGCAATTCTAGAACAATTACCTATGGGGTTCCGCAAGGAACGGTACTGGGACCATTGCTATTCACTATATATATCAATAGTTTACTGAACATTGCAACGGCAGGCACAATCTTAAGTTTCGCAGATGATACTGCTGTTTTATACACAGACAAAACATGGGAAGATCTAAAAACAAAAGCAGAATCAGACTTTAAAAGAATACAACAATGGTTCCAATACAATAAACTCACACTGAACTGCGACAAAACTAAATACTTACCCTTCACCTCCTATGCTAATAACCTGCCAAATTTTGGCCCGTTAAATATTGACCAAAACCAACAAATTCCAGAGGCCGATTCTATAAAGTATCTAGGTATAACTATAGACCGGCATCTTAGATGGGATCTACAAATACTAAACTTAACTAAAAAGGTCAGAGGATTACTAACAAGATTTAAGTACCTCAAAGAATACCTCCAGGAAAAACAGCTAAATATTCTTTACTATTCACTAGTCCAGTCACAGATCTCCTATGGTATTGCGGGATGGGGAGGAGTAAATGACAATCATCTCGAAAAACTTAATACTGTGCAAAAATGGATTTTGAAAATAATTTATAATAAAAAGCGCACTTATCCAAGTGACACTTTATTTAAAGAAACCAACACTCTTGATATTAGACAACTATTTTGCTTAAATATGATACTAAACATAAAAAAAAATAAAATAAACATAGAACCAATTAACCATCATTACCACACGAGAAAAAGACAAAGCCAGTATAACAGGCCCCGAAGTGACAAGACTATAGGTCAACGCAACTGCAATTATCTGGCACCCCGCCTATATGAAACCTTGCCAAGCTACATTAAAAATATTAAAAAATTCAAAATATTCAAAACCAAAGTGAAAAAATGGCTTCTAAATAATGAACGTATTCAATTTCATGATATAATCAACCAAAGAAATAAATAAGTAAAATAAACATTTTCTCCTCAAAAATAAACTATATTATTGTTTTCTTCTTGTCGCCTAGCATAATCGATATAACCTTATCTAGATATTGCTCTCAAGTATGTATGTTATGTAATTCTATTCTATGCCTATGTCCTACCTATCTTCCTTCAGTCACGCACAAACAGTACATTGCTACTGTTTCAGTGATTGTAACTGTTTATTTACGCATTGTATGTTATACACTGTAACACTGTACAAAATTCTAATGTTATATTATATTGTATACTGTACCGTATTGTAATAATTACTGTTGCTAAATAAACTATATTATTATTATTATTATTATTATAACATCCTATTTGTCAAATAGAAGACAGAGTACATTTTTTAATAAAGTAATTTCCGAATTCTTACCAATCAATCACGGTGTACCACAGGGATCTGTACTGGGACCGGTGTTGTTCATTATTTCTATTAACGACTTAATTTACGCAGATGTAAATTGTAGTACTATATTATATGCCGATGACACCACAATAATCACTAAAGATAATAACTTAAAGTGTTTACTGCATGATATGGCCAATAAACTGGTTGACAGCAAATAAACTAGTACCAAATAAGTAATGAAAAAACAACAAACATGGTATTTTCATACCGTAATTTAGACAGCGTAAAAAACCCGAAATTTCTTGGAGTGTACTTAGACCCTCTCCTTATCTGGAAGCGCCAAATAGATTTTATGATTAAAAAACTTAATAAGACTTTATACTTAATAAGAAATCTTGAACATGTCGTACCAATGCAAGTAGTAAAAACAGCCTACTTCAGTCTTTTTCATTCAGTAATCAGTTTTGCAATCATTACTTGGGGTCATTCGGCACATACTGGTCGTGTATTTTCTATACAGCGTCATGCCATTCGATATATGTTTTATGGGTTTTAGAGAGGATGTTAGGAGAAATTTAAGGAATTAAAAATTTTAACTTTGCCCTGTGTATATATTTATGAATATCTTTTGGTTGTTAAAATGAACTTAAATCAATATAGTCTTATAAGTGATATACATTCCCATAATACCAGAAATAATGGTCACATTAAAATAAATTATATAAGACCAAACCACAGTCGAGGTGCCAAAAATTATTACAGATTATTATTTTTTAATAAACTACCAAAGACAATTATAAATCTAGATTTTAAGCGATTCAAACAAAAGATAAAAGGAATTCTTACAGAAAATGCATTTTTCCATTTTGGTGAGTTCTTAAATGCCGACATAAATTATTAATTTTAATTTGTTATGACAGTGTATCTTTGTATATGTAGCTATTTATGTATATTTTTTATTTGCAATTATGCACCTGTTTTCTCTTAATATTTTATGCTTTATCTCAATGTATTTATGTACCAATTTTTACTTCATTATCACTTTAAATATTGTTTATTATACTGATTGTGTAATTACACTGAAAAGGCAAATAAAGAATTTGAATTATATGTTGATCTTGTTCCGTTGAAGAGTTGGGTGTAAATTAGTCAGTCCACTTAAATTAGAAAAAAAGTGGGGAAACATTTTGAACAGCTGTTTCTCTGCATAGAAAGTAAATATTCAACTTTTAGAACAATATTTTGCTTATGCGCAGAAAACAAAAGACATGCTTTTTAAGATATATACATAAACATATATGCATATATATACAGGGTGTCTCACCGGGAACTGAGTCGATCGATATAGAGAAAAGTACGCATCAGAAATTTTTGAAAATTTTGGGAGTTACTAAAGTCAGTGTGGCCAATCCAACTAAAATAATTACAAGCAGCTGGCACTTCCGCTTATACCGGAAGTCGATACCAACTTGCTTATTTTAAATGGAACACCCTATATATTTCAGGGTTTTCGAAAAGAGCATAAAATTCTGAGTCAAAAACATGTAGGATATTCTATGCCTAAATCCATCCGTTTCAGAGATATTTGACATTTTATAGAAAATTTGACAGGTGCAACGGTTTGCAAGAACCGTTATAACTTTCTTCGTGTAAAAGATCCTCATTTGCTTCTTGGCACATAAAAAGAACACAAGGAGAACTACGTTCTGCAACTGAAATAAATTCAATAATTTCATACCAAGTGTTCCGTTTTTTCGCGTTACATTTTGTCAACTTCAAACCGCGAAAACTTGTTTAGGTCAAATGGAACATCCTGTATTTTTTTACGTCGAGTTGTGTAAAATTGAATTACCTTTTTTCTGATATTAGCATTGTGGCGTTAAAGTTTTCAACTTTTTGAAATATTTGCGATTTTATTAGAAATTCATGAATTGTTGTAATCATTTCATCAAAATAGCCATGATTAGAAACAATCAGTCATTATCTTATGTCAAAAAATGCCAGCACGTTTAAATTACACTCACGAAGACTTTTTAAATTTGTTTATTATTTATGGAGAATGTCATAAGGTAATATCAAGAACTTGCAGCACGTTTGCTAATCGATATCCAGAAAAACGGAAAATAACACTAACACTGTAATATGCGTATTAATCGAATTATCGAAGATACAGCATGAACTAAAATAGCAGAGATAAGATCAATTTAAAACATGATTCCATTTTAATTTAATAGTTCGGATTAGTTCTTCATGGGTAGCTCTTCTAATTGAATCCTGTGATATGTTTTGAAATGCATTTCTTACTCTCTGCATACAATCTTCAATGGTTATTAATGGGCTCTCATAAACTTTATTTTTAATAGTTTCCCAAATAAAATAATCCAGAACTGATAAGTCGGGCGAGCGAGGAGGCCATAAGAAAGGTCCATTATTGGTAATCCATTGATCATAAAAAGTTTCTTGTAAATAATTATTAATTAAATATGCGTTATGTGGGGGGCACCGTCGTGCTGATAAAAAATGTTTCTATGTTCGGCGAGAGGTAAATTTTCTAAATAGTCATTATTCAAATTTTGTAAGATATTCAGATATCTTTCACCTAAAAAAAAAAAACAAAAATTTACCTGTACATATTAGTAGAAGAGGAAATTTAAATTTTCCTGATAAAATTGTAATGCCACCACTATATCGTTTCTTATGGCACAGTAAACATTGAACTGCCAACTTTCCTGAAAGTTTTGCTCTCTGAACATATGAGGATTTGAGTCACTCCAATAATGCGAATTGTGTCTATTAAAAAGTCCATTTTTAGTAAATTTTGCTTCATCTGTCCATATAATATTTCCCAAATAAGAATCGTCACCCTCAGACCTTATTAGAATAAACTCACAAAAATTCTGTCTTCTTAGGAAATCTGTTTCTTTTAATCCTTGAACCATATGGAATGAAAACGGGTGAAACTTATGTTTTAATAAGATTCTAAGAATATCCCAGAATGACTATTTCAAAGTTTTCGTCATCAACAATAGGCTTTCTTCTTTGCATTTTTGCCTTGACAGAGCCATAATTTTTAAAATTTTCCAGTATGCGTTTTACAGTGTTTGGTGACGGTTTCCGTTTTTCTGGATATCGATTAGCAAATGTGCTGCAAGTTCTTGATATTACCTTATCACATTCTCCATAAATAATAAACAAATTTAAAAAGTCTTCGTGGGTGTAATTTAAACGTGCTGGCATTTTTGACATAAGATAATGACTGATCGTTTCTAATCATGGCTATTTTGATGAAATGATTACAACAATTCATGAATTTCTAATAAAATCGCAAATATTTCAAAAAGTTGAAAACTTTAACCCCACAATGCTAATATCAGAAAAAAGGGAATACAATTTTACATAACTTGACGTAAAAAAATACAGGGTGTTCCATTTGACCTAAACAAGTTTTCTCGGTTTGAAGTTGACAAAATGTAACGCAAAAAACGGAACACTTGGTATGATATTATTGAATTTATTTCAGTTGTAGAACGTAGTTCTCCTTGTGTTCTTTTTATGTGCCAAGAAGCAAATGAGGATCTTTTACACGAAGAAAGTTATAACGGTTCTTGCAAACCGTTGCACCTGTCAAATTTTCTATAAAATGTCAAATATCTCTGAAACGGATGGATTTAGGCATAGGGTATCCTACATGTTTTTGACTGAGAATTTTACGCTCTTTTCGAAAACCCTGAAATATATAAGGTGTTCCATTTAAAATAAACAAGTTGGTATCGACTTCCGGTATAAGCGGAAGTGCCAGCTGCTTGTAATTATTTTAGTTGGATTGGCCACACTGACTTTAGTAACTCCCAAAATTTTCAAAAATTTCTGATGCGTACTTTTCTCTATATCGATCGATTCAGTTCCCGGTGAGACACCCTGTATATACATATGTATATTATAAGTCTTTTTGTGTTTTTTTTATCTCGAAAACTATGCGTTTTAAATGCTAAACAAACATAGGTAAACTTGTTTACAATGCGATTTTCTACAAAAAAGTTTCTACACATTTTTCCGATTATCCTATTGGTTTGCCCGGGAAAGCAGCTTTTACAATATATACGTGTATGATTTTTCTTTTTTTTTTTTTAATTTTGAATGCAAATATATGAAAAACTACGCATTTTTAATGCTAAACGAACCTAGGTAAACTTGTTCAGAATGCGATTTTCTATAAAAAAGGTTCTATACATTTTATTATTACTATTGTTATTTTTTTTATGTAAGTACAGAACTTTTTTTGTAGAAAATCGCATTCTGTTTACCTATGTTAGTTTAGCCTTAAAAACGCATGCTCTAGATATATAAGTCTAAATGAAAAAAAAAATAATGATAATAATAATAATAAATCGAAAAAACGTATTGTTCTAAAAGTTGAATACTTATTTTCTATGCAGAGAAACTGCTGTTCAGATTTTTCCCTAAAACAGCGTTTTCTTTTCTAATTTGAGTGGATTAAATGGTGGTAAATAAGTAAGCTAAATAAGGAGTTCACAAAATTGTGATTTAGTGTATGTACAAGAAGCCAAGTTCTCACAACTTTTTGGCCTTGGTCACCTCCACTCATTATTAAAATGTACGTATAATATCCAAAGGTTTAAAAACTTTTTTTTTCATCAGCTACCCTCACTCAGCGGTTTTTCACGTTGTTGCGCTGGTGTTGAAACACATTTAAATATATGTGGTACTAAAAGTAAAAAATAAATAAGCTTACGTCGAATATGTATTGTTGAACTCCTAAAGTTTTCCTCATTCTTCTGTATTTTTTTATTTTCACAATCTTTAACTTTATTTTGTGCAAAAGTCGTTCTTCCCACAAAAAAAAGACGTTTTGTAGGAAATTACAATTTTGTACTGAATTATTTTTCATGAGAAAATCGGAAAAAACTTATATTGGCCTTAATTCTTTTGAGACATCTGTCGAAGCTCACACCAGGTCATTGAGGATTTTTAGAATGTCATATCACTCACACACTTGAGTTTCTTTGTCAGAAATTTGCTTTGTTCGATTTTCTCTGCTATTCGTAAAAACATATTTGAAAAAAGTTGAGCCGCATGCAAAAAAAAGGTCACTGAAACTTATGAAATCAGATTTTCTGTCACCCAGTCGGTTCAATTTTTTTATTTCTTTCTCCCTTTTCAGTGGTCTTCTATTTAGTTTCTACATTGTAAAAGAAAATGTTAGTTGCTTTGAATTTTTTAACTTATGATATTAGGCTAGGTGCTAGGTATTAGCTAAATACCCAACTAGCAATTTAGATGCAGTTGCAGCGAAATTTGAATTTTTTCTAGTTTTTGCGAGTCCCAACCACTATGTACTGGTCGTAGCTTGATGAAAAATCTAAAATGAAACCACCACCGAGCAATACTACTCTATTTAAAAAGAAATATAACGATAAATCGTTGTTTATTGGCACTTTGAATGATGAAACATTTTTAAATGCCTTTAAAATTAATTAAAAAACCCTTCAAAGCTTTGAAAGCGGAAAGCGAAGATTTTTCCGAAACATTTTAATTTAATTTTTAATAATGTTATAATATACTGTATTTGACAATTTCTAGTATAATATATTCTTGTGTGAGACATTTTATTGTTATCAAAATATTAAAAGATTAGCCTCTGTCTGATCCCTTTGAAGCAGACGTGTCTTCATTAAAATTTTTAAACATTTTTACAACAGTAGCAAAATATCCAACAAAAATTAAGAAAAAATTAGGCACTAGTTGAGAACTTACCACCATAACACGGGCATCATTTCCTACGAATAAAATTCACTTTCAACTATCATATTAACGTTAAAACTCCAAAACCAAGTAAATAATCCTGTATTTTTTAATCTCGAGCAAACACTAATTCACAAAATAAACAAATTTTCATTATCACTGACACAAACAACACTTCACACCACCATAACAATTCAATTACCCTCTTAAAAGCATTAAAATAGGTAAACCTGTTGAAGGTTTTCCACGATTATTCAACTTTTTAGCGAATAATTATCTCAAATCGTCTAGTTAAAAACATAATTCTTGACGTAGATATAATTAAGGTATTAATCCCTTTTTTAAATACTCTGTTTGCTGTTGATTTTGATAATGGGATTGCAAATACACGTGCGTGCGTAAATTGAACGAGTGGCACGGAACGGGTCTCCGCAAAGTTGGTAAATGCACTATTTGCGAATTCGTCCCATTCCGCAGATCTGAGAGACTCCGCGGTGATATTGGCGGATTCTGACCGGATTGCGGATTGCTCCTCTTAAAGCGAGTCAAGGTGAAAAGTTACAAGTGGTGTTGACGAGTGTTTGTTTTGCTTTCTGCGCGATGTTGCGGTAGGTAACTTGATTTGTCCGCTGACACTTGAAGTTTACCGGCTAGGTTTGTTAATAGTCCACTCAATCCGACGTTAAAAGAGGGTGGTGCATTTTGAGTAGGATGCGATTTCACAGGCACACGAAAAAAGAAAAAAGTCGAAACCCAGAGGGTAGACCCCCCCATACCCCCATGTATTTTGGGACGCTGAAACCGAATATGACAATAAAAAAAGGTTTTAATTATCCAATTTTCCCCTAGCACCCCCTTACAACCCTCCTGGGGAATTGAAATTCCGCTTGTTCTAAACAATTGAAAAGTAGGTGAGTCACCCCCTAGCATCCTCTACAAGCCTACAGGAGATGTTGAAATTCCACTTGTTCTAAACATTTAAGAAGTATGTTTATTATTATTAGGTTCTTTAGTGCACTGAAACCGAATATGACGATAAAAACTGATTTCAACCACCCAGTCATCCCCCAAGCACCCTTACAACACCTCAGGGGGGCTAAAATTTCACTTATGAAAATTGAAAATGTATGTATATTCTTAAGTATTTTGGTGCGGTGAAACCGAATATGACGATAACAAATGATTTTAACCCCCTAGCACCCCCTTACAATTTTTATCGTCATATTCGGTTTCAGCACCAAAAAAACCTAAAAATAAACATATAGGCGAGCGGTGCACTCCTAAAAAGATGAATAAAAAAGTCGCAGAACCTCCCAAATAAAGTTGCCGGATTGAAACCAATTGGAATCGATTAGGTACATTTTAGAGAACAAGAAACCTAAATAACATTTTTTTGTCCGAGTGGCAGGTAATTTGTTATTAACAATGAAATTGGGCAAAAATAAACACTATTTGTCTCTTGTAGGTGGCGAAGAACTGATCTGCTAATTTTTGCAAATGACTTCAAATGAAATATTTTACTTAAACAATACAGATTTGATGATATCCATCCGTTAGGGGTAGGGGGGGGGGTCTCTTTTTGAAAACCGTCGAATACTTGTCTCCTTATTCCCTCAGAAGAGCCCATCACTGGAATATCACGTTTCTGACTTATGCGATTTCAGAGATACGGATACCCTTTAGACCATCTACCACCTCGAGTGAAAATCGAAATTTGGTCTCACTCGTGTCTAATAGATTCCAATAAAAAGTATTTCTGGAAAATTTCATGCTTCTAGATCTAACCGTTTCCGAAAAGTTTAAAGACCACCCCCTCCCCGTTTACCCTTTCGGGGGGTCTCTTTTTGAAAACCGTAGAATACGTGTCTTCTTATTTCCTCAGGAGAGTTCATCGCTCGAGTAATCACGTTTCTGACTTACGCGATTTCAAAAATACTGGTGCGCTTTAAACCATCTACTACCCCCGTTCTTGACCCCTTCAAAAAGTGAAAATCGAAATTTCGTCTTACACGATCTAATAGATTTCAACAAAAAATATGTCTGCCAAATTTCACACATCCAGATCTAACAGTTTCCAAAAAGCTTAAAATTTCAACCCCCTCTATGCAAAATTTGAAGTCCCTAGACCCAGCGGTTTGAGCTGTGCGTTGATAGATGAGTCAGTCAGGGTATTCTTTTTATAAATATTTTACAGTAATTCATAATTTTGAAATTATTAATTATTTAATTCTCTAATTTATATATGAATAGATGAATACATAGAAAATAAACTCGTTGAAATATAAATAATTTAGGTGCCTATTTAACTATAAATATAGGTACGCGATCTGTCTTAGATTAAGCAGCTTTGAAAATAGTAGAAAAAGAATAAAAATTTTTAACTTCAACACGTATAATCTGTTAAACTATCGCTTTTTATAAATATCTTATTAAAAATGTTTTAATATATCAAAAACGAAATTAGCAGATCAGTTCTTCGCCACCTGTGTATTTCACCTATTCTGCGCAAGCAAGAAAAAATAGCGATATTTCGATGATAAATTTCAGGATGAAAATGAAAAGTTGCTTTATTACAAAAAAAAGTATGTTTAAATATAAGTATTAACCATTATTTTGCGACCCAAAACATTAAAAAAAGTTCAGCAGAAGCCGAGATATGGATTTTTGAAGTTGTCGACTTTTGGCCATTTTCGGACGTTAAATCGCCTATAACTCAAAAACAGTGCATTTTTCGAAAACATTACAAGAGACAAATAGTGTTTATTTTTGCCCAATTAACTTAGAAAATGGGTTTTCAAATGGATTTTTTACATTTTTTTTACTTTGCAATTTCATTATTAATAACAAATTACCTGCCACTCGGACAAAAAAATGTTATTTAGGTTTCTTGTTCCCTAAAACGTAACTAATCGATTCCAATTGGTTTCAATCCGGCAACTTTATATGGGAGGTTCTGCTGTGACTTTTTAATTCATCTTCACCCCTTTTTAGGGGTGCCCCCTTTTTAGGGGGCACCGCTCACCTAATACTTTTTAAATGTTTAGAACAAATGGAATTTCCTCCTGGAGCTTGCAAGAGGTGCTAGGGGGTGACTGAGTTGTTCAAATCAGTTTTTATCGTCATATTCGGTTTCAGCGCACCAAAAGAACTGCTTTTCAAATGTTTGGAACAGGTGGAATTTAAATCCCCCAGGCGGGTTGTAAGGGGGTGCTAGGGGAAAATTGGATTAAAACCTTATTTTATTGTCATATTCGGTTTCGGCGTCCCAAAATAGATAAGGAGCTCTCGACTGGGTTTCGACTTTTTTTCATTTTGTGTGCCTGTGTTTTTATTTCTTTATTATGTGGGGGTCCAGCATGAGGTTAATTTGAGTTTTCCGGGTCGGGGATGCACCCATTTAGCCGCCATCTTGAAAATGAGGGTGTAAATGGTTTTTTAGTAATTGTTAAGAAGACCGACTTCTAGAGTTTCTCCAATTTTTTTTCTCCAATTTTTTTGCATAGTTGTGTTTACAGTTTACAGTAATCGTTTCTGGTAGTTGAAATGTTGTGCTTATTTTGGAAAACTACCCCCTAAAATAGGGGTATTTTTGAAAAAAAATGCGAAATGCCGGAAGTAGTATATTTATTGTCTTTGATCTAAATAATTTTATTTAGAGCCAGGACAATATACTTTTTTCAAAACTACCTCCTATTTTAGGGAGTAGTTTTTCAAAATATTCACAGCATTTCAACTATCAGAAACGATTACTATAACGTCTTTAAACATATCTATATAAAAAAATTGGAGATATTCCAGAAGTCGGTGTTCTTAACAATGACCGGTTTCTTTTAATATACAGGGTGTTTCATTAATAATTGGTCATACGTTTACTGAAAAATCTTTAGCCCAAAATATGAAGATTTAATAAAAAACACTTAGATAAAATGTGCCTCCCTACTGAGGTGAGGTATAGGGTGTTGTGTTGAAGTTAAAAATTAAAAAAATATTTTTACATATTACTTTAAAATTACTTAATACTTCTTTACCATATTTGGTAGATAGTGTTAGTGGTCCAAGACGCATAATATCAGCGAAAGGACTGGTTCCTCACTATTGACGGGGGTCCACAATAGGGGGGTGGGGGAGGAGAAACGCCTTCCTTTTTGTAGATAGTAATATTATCTACAACTTTTATTAACAACTATTTATTGTGACTTCGATAATCTATAATTATCTTAAGTTTATGACTTTCTAAGAAGAGCAAAACTTTTTATAAAGAATTACTTTTTCTCGGCAAATCAAAAATAAGAAAGTTTACAGAGTCTCCGTCCGAGGACACACTGTGTATTAATTATAAATAAGAAGATATTATTATTGAAAAATATATTAATAAGTCAATATAAAAAACCTAAAATATAATAATATAAATGGTATGTAGGTAGAAATAAAGTACCAATAATTTTTTTCTACTCATATATTCCACTTACCTCTGACCTCCCTCCTTTTGCAGCGCTAAAAAACCCTTAAAAATAGTCAAAATATAAAAAAATGGTAGGTCGAATAATTTGTTATAAAATGCTGTATAAAAAATCTCTGATGCATTTTTTTCATAAAATACAGATAGAAAAAAGTTATTAACAATAAGAGTTTTTCATCCCCTAAATTTTCATTAACTTTTGTTTATGACTTCTTTGTCGAAGTTACAACAAAAAGTTATTACCAAAAGTTGTAGACATTACTAGTTTCTACAAAAAAGCTCTTTACTAATTTTTTGTATAAGTTATAGTTTTCAGATATATTATAAAAAAACCATTTACACCCTTATCTTCAAGATGGCGGCCAAATGGGTGAATCCCCGGCCCCGAAAACTCCAATTTAAACTTATGATGGACCCTCCACATAATGGAAAAATAAAATCGCATCCTACGCAAAATGCACGGTTGAATCCCCAATTAAGTGGACTATAAAGATTGTGTATTGTCTGTTTTAAATTGGATTCCCGCTGTCTTCTTTTTGAAATCGAATTTTGGTCAAATTGAATGAATTTTTAATTTGTTGTAGTTTTCGACTTTCTGATCAAAAGCTCTTATAGGTCCAGCTCGATGTACGTCTATATAGTTTCTGAGATAAAGCTTAAAATATGTTATAAGCGATCAAGTTAAAACAATTCCAGATTTATGACTGTTTGTAACATATTTTATGTTGTGATACCTTCTAATACCGTTTTAATAAAAAAAACCGCTGCCCAAGGAATCACTACTTCCACATCCAAATTTTCCATCCAAGTCTCTCACATCGAAAAAAATTTTGTATGTGGAAATAATTGTTTATGGAATTTTAATAATATAATATTTGAAATCGTCTACCCCAAAAACCCATAAAACGATATCCCACATCGGCTGTGGGGTGTGGGTAGTGACAGAAGGGTGGCACTTTAATAATGGAGTGGGGGTGTCAAGGGGGGTGGCTAATGCCAAAATTTTTTTTGAGACCTTATAGCTTCTCTTGTATATACTAAATTCCAATTTTATACTCTTACCTGTTTGATTTATCTATTTACCAGCATTTACTCCAATTTACCCCCCAACCCTTCAGCGAATAAGATGAAAATATAATCTAGTTTTATTGCACGTTAAAATACAAACGTGTACCAAATTTCATGTCAATATCTTAAACGATTTCAGAGTAATCGTGCGCACAAAAGAAGTTACAGATGACAGACCAACAGACCGACAGATAGAAATTTTTTTTTGCTCAAACTTAGAATCTCAATGTTTAATGACATTCTAAGCCTATTTGAACAATAAAAATTTTCAAAATTTTTTTTGTCGTTACTATACTTCCACTGGATGTGGAAGTAATAGCTTAAAGAAAAAATATAATTTGAATAATCATGGCGAAGGTGACAGAAATGCAATATAGTTCTCTGCCGTCGAATTGCAATTACGGAAAATACTACTCCACAAGTTCACTTTAATTTACCTTCTGAAAGATTTGAAAGAGACGTTTTAAAAAGCTCATTCTCTATAGTAAATAGATGTTTTACAAATACTACATATTTAGAGTACATTCATTTTTAACATGCAATAAGCGTAAACGAGATAGCCACAGCCACGCAATCTGTCTATACCCATCTGCATTGCTATCGGACACCTGGCAATAACGCACTACGACTTGCAACAATTTTAAACGGGTGTGTATTAATTTGAACAGTTATCTTCATAAAGAAGTTGGTAAACCAATACATTACCCATTCGTCTCTAGGAAGTAATCTTTTTCTATAGCTGCATGCCGTCCAATTACCCGATAAAAACCTTTAAATTTTTGTTCCGATTTTTATAAGGAAAATAGATTTATTGCACAGTACATAAGAATATTTTATTATTTCATCATTTTTATATTGTTTGGAAACAGTTTCACAATGTTTACATTATATTGTTATTTGTATGTAAGAGTCGTGTCGAGAATTTATTGCTACATTCAATCTCTGCTAATAGACCAGTCGGAATCGTTTTTTTTTGTGCGAAATATCGCAATTTTTTTTCTTGAAGTATATCCACAAACATATGCCAACTATTCGTACGCATGACAGGTGGGGCAACACATTTTGAAATTCAAAAATCGTCAAATTTTTGCCATTTTTTGCTTTATATGCAATATAACTCGTAAATGAAGCATTGTTCGAAAATATATCGAGAGATAGAAAAGTTGGGAAAATTGATTTTGAACATTTTATTATTCTTGACATTTTCTCAGAATTTTTTTCGTTTAAGAGTTACAGACGAAAGAACAATGCTACTTTTCTATTCTTTTATTTTTTTTAAGTGAATATAACAAAAATATTAATACGAAACATATCATCGGTATAATGTAAATTATGTTTAAATGTCCAATTTACAGTTGAAATAAAATATATTTGCAGACCTATATATAATTTTCATGTTAAACAGAAAAAAAATAGGTATTAAAATGATCAGAAAATAAATAAACAAATGTATATTTTCACAAACAGACTATTTATTTTATGCATAGTACAGTGTACATGCGTTTCATGTATAACTTAACAGAATAGCATAGAATAGAATAAGTTTATTTTTCAAATTGTTCTACTACAATGTAATTGTTAAAAGCCCTCACATTAATGCTATTTAGAGCAATAAATATATTTTTGTGTGCCCAATGCACGCTCAAGTGCTCTAAATAGCACTTAATGTGGGGGCTAGGGTTTGGGAAGTCTCGATATTCTCAAAGTCCCGGGACACGATCAAAGTCCCGGGACTTCGAGACTTTTCAAAATAAAATTAGAATCGAGTTCATTTTGGCGAGATGTATCAATAAAATCGTTTTAGTAAAAATCAACATTTATTGAACATAAAATCAAATTCTAACATTTCTAACGTTAATTAAAGTCTAAACAATTCGTATGTTTATTTCTCATACACAGATTCATTTTTGGTAATAAAATCTTATAATTATAAAACATAAAACAGACTTAGTAAAGTAATCACACTAATCATCAATAATCATCATTTAGTCTCTAGCCATTAGTCATATAATATAATATAATATAATATAATATAATATAATATAATATAATATAATATAATATAATATAATATAATATAATATAATATAATATAATATAATATAATATAATATAATATAATATAATATAATATAATATAATATAATATAATATAATATAATATAATATAATATAATATAATATAATATAATATAATATAATATAATATAATATAATATAATATAATATAATATAATATAATATAATATAATATAATATAATATAATATAATATAATATAATAGGGAATGTGAGCTGGGTTTAAACCGTCCTAAGACAGGTTAGTTCTACCCTACTGATGACTCGTCGTTTGCGATAGTAATCCTGCTCAGTACGAGAGGAACCGCAGGTCTGAAGGCCTCTTAGACCGTATCCTTTCTAATCGAAGATGGCAATGATGCCTCTTGGAGTTCCGAGAGTTGAAAGGCTCAAAACAATGTGACTTTACTAGGCAAACGCGGTTTGCCGCGATCGTCACACTAGCTCTATCAATTAGTCTTTTTTTTCCTAATTTAATAAAATATTCTTTTAAAAAAATTTATGCATTAACAACTTTGTCCGACAATCTGTTTCTGATTTTTATAATAATGCCCCCGGAAAGAGAACACTCTCTTGTTTTCAATAGATGTCGGTTTTATTGTCGGGAAGCCTGAGCTAATGAAGCTTATTATGACCTTTAGTTAATCAAATTATTACAAGCGTGTCTCGAGTATCAACCCAAAAGTCCCGGGACACGAGACGATTATATTTGGGAAAAGTCCCGGGACGTCGAGACCCGAGACGTCTCGGGACCCAAACCGTAGTGAGAGCTTAGTTCATTTATCATATTGTTTCAGTTTTTAACAATTACATTGTAGTAGAATAATTTGTTAAATAAACTTGTTCTATTCTATTCTATTCTATTACATGAAACGCATGTACACTGTACTATGCATGAAATAAATTAGCCCAATCAATGAATGTTCAATAAGGTGGTCTAGAGGGAAATGCCGAGATCACAATTTTTGACTAGAGAACTGTGTTTGGACTATTTAGGAGGTAAACATACCAAAAGTCCCCGAACGTAGGAGGTGAGGGGGATGCAGGGGAGCACGAAGAAGGTCCTGGTTTTTGGTTTTTCGCTCATATCCCGAAAACGGTTAGCCCTAATCAAAAAGTCGCTATATGCAAAATTAAAGCTGACTAAATTTTCTACAATAACGTTTCTATTATTTTTTTTCGTATCTGTTATGGTTCAGTAATGAATTGTATATCTTTTGACTGTATTCTAACTTTATTATAAATTGAAAATAAATTTTAATAATCATCGTAGAAAAAAATTTCTTGTACAGATAACCGTTTCACAGCAGACTGAAATGAAATATCGAATAAAAATGTCCTCAATACTGAAAAGTTTTTTTATTCTTTTTTCTGCTTAAGATGTAAATTATATATAAGTCTGTAAATATATTTTAATTCAACTGTAAAGTGGACAATTAAACATAATTTACATTATACCGATAATATATTTCGTGTTAATATTTATTATATTCACTTAAAAAAAAATCAACAAATAGAAAAGTGGCATTGTTCTTTCATCTGTAGCTCTTAAACAAAAAATTTTCTGGGAAAATGTCAAGAATAACAGAATGTTCAAAATCAATTTTCTCAACTTTTCTATCTCTTGATATATTCTCGAAAAATGCTTCATTTACGAGTTATATTGTAAATAAATAAAAAATTTTATATGTTTGTAGACATCCCAAACTATACTTTAAGAAAAAAAAATTGCGGGTAAACGACATTTCATAAAATGATCCTTTTCCATCTAATCCGACTGGCCTATATTAATTCATGCTGTATAATAAACAAATTCCCTTTAAATGAAGCAAAATGGAACATTATGACATTTAGAACAAAACAAAATGTTATTCTATTCGATCACATATTGAACAATCATACACTTTTTCTTCTTGACACATTTTGTGATTTGAGTCTTTCGCTTCGAGATGCACCGTGTAGTTGTTTTTGTAAACGCCGGGCACCGGATGCTGGTATTAACCGGGTACCCGGTATTCACCGAGCAATCCTGTCAGGCGAAAAGTGGAGAATAGATGAATATTAGTACAAAATTTGGTTTATTATTATTTAAAAAAACATGTTATGGTTATTTTTTTATAAAGTCTATTGTTTATTTTATACTAATGCCAATTTCTTTTTGAGACATTAGCTTCTCTTGTATGCACTAAATACTAATTTTATGCACTCTTGCACACAAAAAAGTTGCAGACAGACAGACAGAACGACAGGCAGAACTTTTTTTCTCAAACTTAAAATCTCGACGTTTCCTGACACTCTAAAGCTATTTGAATAATAAAAATGTTTGAAAATTTTTTTGTCGTTACTATACTTCCACTGGATGTGGAAGTAATTACATTATATGTGCCAATCAGGGTGATTTTACAGAATTGTTTAAGTATGCAATTAATTAAAATCTCAATAACTATAATTCATAAAGAAAGGAAAGTAATTATTTAAGTAGTGATATTTAATGTGGAGCCAGCCTTGTACTTTTAAATTTATTGTTTTTACTTTTAACCTTAATTGAGCATGTTTCGTTTTTGTTTCATGAGATAAAATCTCCAACTTGAAGGTGACAACACAGCTTTAAATGGTGCTAACATTTTCTTGCTACATTTGTCATCATAACTCATATCTATTGTTATTTAAAACTTCATAAAAGGATGACTTGATTATTCTTTAGTAATTATTTATCTACTGTGTTTTGTTTTAGCCAAACGATTAATATTATTGTTTTGCAGACATTGTTTAAGGAATTGTATGACTGACTTGTCCAAATAAAGTGGAGCAACTCATATCCCGTATGATAATATCAGCTTATATTTATGTCGTATCTTTACGCAACATCTTTACATGAAGTTGGTTAAAAAAATGTAATAATGAAAATTTATTTTTTATAAGTTATTTCATAACTTTTAGTGACCTTTCCTTTTAAAAGTAGTTTAATTTTTGTCCGACTTCTTTTTCTATGAAGCATTCGACAGACAAAATAAGTTGTGTAAGTGTTACTCAAGTTTTTAATATATATTTTAATGTACAAAATTTTTTAATAATGTTTTTTCTTTCCTGCCCTGTATGTGGACTTATTATCTGCTTGAGTAGTTGTATCTGAAATAACTAAACAAATAAATAAACGATTATACCACGTGTTGTATACAAGACTTCATCTACTTTTGTTCAGAACTTTTCAGAAGTCAGAATAATTTGATTAGAATTGATATTTCTCATGGTTTATTCAATCAATGTCAACATTTAGTTTGAAACAGTGAATCTATAATCAAAACAGTAGCACAGATATCGACTTGTCCAATATCGTTTCTACCCACAGTCAAACAATGCTTTCATTGAAATTCTAGCACAGAAAGCAATACATTTTATTCCTTCTCCCTGAAACATCACTACTGAAATATATGTACATAAAGAGTGTTGAAAAATTCGATTAGATTCTACCAAAAGTAAAATGTTACGTTATTTACTGGCGAGCGTGTTTCTTTAGTTATCTTCGGGAGATGGTTAAATTCAAAATGTAAAAAATTAACTTATTTTGAAAAACTGCGTAGAGTATTATGTAGAATGTTCATAAAATATAGTTGCAATAAGTCTCCACAAGATGGAGAGCCAAGAGGATCATGAACAAACTGGGAAAGGACCAAACATACTGGGAAAGAAAAGTGAGGGAGAAAAATGAACTCCACAAAGAAATCGCAGCGATATACTCTACCAGAGCCAGAAACCGAGGAATCAGAAAACCTAGAAGGAGAAGGAGAAAATCTGTAGAAGCAGAAACACAAAAAGAAGAGCATAAACATTAAATAACGAACATAATGCGGCAACGCATTGGACTTGTCATCTTGCTGTCGAGGCGACCAGACATACCTTATAATGCTCTGTCACCAATGGATACCCATAAAAGTTTATAAAAGATAAATAGTGACAACGTATAGAAGATATATTTAAAGTATAAGTGGATGTGTGTTTGTAAAATAATATATATCTCGGAACACTTTCAGTAATTGATAAGAAATATTAGTTAGTGTTTAATTAGGTATACAAACTTCTCCTCTAACACAGTAAACCGTAGTATATATAGTGCAGTGAAATCCTGCCAGACGGCAAAGAGGAGAAAGAAATCAGTAATAACCGAAGAGACGACTGTCTATATGGAGCACTAAGCCATCAGTTTTAAGGAGAAAACATAACAACCCTGGCACACACCAACGTTATTATAAAACTAGGAAAAATGTCCATTATACTATTAGGAGACTTTATTGCATATATAGGAAAAGATGATCAGACGGAGAAGGACAAAAGTATCATAGAAAAAAAACTTTACTCCACACATCGCCTAACGAAAATGGAAACGCGCTGAAAAACCTAGCACACATGTTTGACTTAACAAAAAGAAATACATGGAACAAAAGTCAAACCTGCATTGACACCTGGAGTAATGGAAGCTCAATCACACAAATAGACCATATCCTGGTAAGCAGAGAGATAAGGGAAAAGATCAAGAAGGTTAAAGCAACAAGGACAGCAGAAATCCTACTGACGAAAGCGCTAACTATGAACAGCAGCAAGCTAAAAGCTAAAAATAGGGAGACCATGTTACACGTGGAAAACAACGATCGAGAGGATTATAAACAAACTGGGAAAGAAAAGCGAGGGAAAAACTGAATAAAAAAAAAGCATGCGTCGTGTGGCTCTCGCTACTGATAACAAGCATGACCCAAATCCAACCCAGCACAGGAAACCGAGGAGTCAGAAGACTCAGAAAATGAAAACTCGAAGAAGCAGAAACACAAAAAGAGGAGTATAAACACTCCATATCAAGACACACACATGTTTCACACGAAGATTGAGAAGAGGCAGATGCCCAGAACCAAAAATATCAAAAAGGGAGCTTAAACGCTCCCTCACGACACAATGCGGTAACGCATCTCACAAATACCTACACCTCCCATCCCATATTCCTTTACCATGCGCCATGTGGCACTCGCTGCTGACAACAACCATGACCTTAGTCCAACCCAGCGTGGACGTAGCAGGCCCAGCTGTATACCTGGGAGTGACTGCAATGCCTACCGTACGCTGGTAAATCAATCAATCAATCAATAAGTCTCCACAAGATGGAGACACTTATAAGTCAATATCTCGTATCTACTTCGAGTTAACTTAAGGAATTTGTAGTGTTGTAAATTAATGTTAATGTCCTACAAGTCTGTTATTTTACAATAACCACCCTATTTTGAGATACATTAAATGAAAAATAACGCCCTAGGGCGTTATGAATATCTATAACGCCCTAGGGCATTATAAAATTATAATACAACCCAAAACAAACAAATTATGATAGCGTTATTGACAAACAAAATGCGTTGCTCTGCAACGGCGGCGTTTACAAACAATTTTGATTTTTACTCTCTTTTAAATCAAATCGTTCTAAACATAATAGATGTCAAATTAATAAATCGTAAATGTCAAAAAAAAAATTCGAATTAAATAACAGACTTGCAGGACATTAAACGTTGAAGGCACCACGGGTGTTATAGGATAATGACGCCCTCGGTCGACGTACAGTCCCTCGGGCCAGAGGCCCTCGGGATTGTACACTGCCGACCTCGGTGCGTTATTATCCTTATAACACCCTTGATACCTTAATAACTATAATGGGTCTTTCCCGCTATTTTTTTTTATTGTGTTATTGGAAAGATCCTATCAAAATATTACTAAAAACGAATTTTAATTTTTTTTCTGAACGCATAAAATACTACAGAAAATATTCAAATATTACCTAAATCAACAGCAGATTTAAACGATAGCATTCGGGCGGCAATGTGACGTCATCATAACCACACCAATCAAATATGATCTTAAACCGCTGCCAGAATTAGCTATAAAGGTGCATTCTCAAACCAAGTTCCCAAACAATCTCACTTGCATTCTGTTTTCCATATCTTGCAATTCTATTGGTGCCTGAAGTACATTAATGAGGAACCACCAATAGAATATCGTAAAGTAAAGTGCTAACGTTTAATTGAGAACGTCCGTTTATAATCCCGATTGACATTGCGTAAACGTAAATGTTGTGATTTTAATCTAAAGAGACAAATAAAGTATAAAATCAAGCCCACTAAAAGGAAGTTAGTAACAATATACACATACGTTAAAATGATCTTCACAGCAGAAAAATCCAGTATAAACAACACCAGGAACTTTTGCAACTTTCCACCACAATTTTCGAATTTTCAAATTTGTTGGGACGCGCAAAAATAACTTGGTAGTATTTTCACTAGTGATTGGACACACTGGTACAAAACAAACCCTTGTAAGCGGCATTTTCTAATTATAAAATAAAATTACGTAAATATCGTATCAAACATAAACAATAGAAAGTGAGGTTATCGAATATGAATTGAGCATTTCAGTACAGCGTTGCCAGATGATATTGATATTATACCATATGTGAACCAAAACGATCAAAAATAGAGAATATAAACATGATATATGGATTTTAGGCTCAGACAGTGAAAGGTTGACAGAATTTTTGCTTTTATTTAGCATCAGGTTAACGAAGAGTACGTTGTAACGAAAAAAAAATGTACTATTCAAAGTAGACAGTTGATATCGGAAATACGATGTTCACATAAAAAGACATACATCTGGCAATAGACAACTCCCTTTAAAAATACGACTTTTTATTGGTCTAATCAGACTGACGTTGCAAGCTCGCGCCTTAGAACTCATGTTTCAAATTAAGTGAAATAAAACTGATTTTGTAAAGTAAATATTTGGTAGAACATACAAAATTGCAAGAAACTAAATTAATATAAAATTATATTACAGTTTATTATATGGTTTGGTCGTGGTGAAATAGTAAAATTCAGTCATGCGGGAAAGGCCCATTGAAGTAAGCCAAATTTATTTATAACACAGGTCTACAAAAAAAAAGGTCTTGTCTTAAGGTTCTCATCTAACTTTTTAGAAGTATCTTGACGCGCTGACGCCAATTTTAGGGAAAAAAATTTTTCCACCGTCTCATTTTTTTCTCTTTTTTTTCTCTACCACCTTTTATCCCCTAAAAGAGGCAAAAAAAAGGTCTTGTCCTAAGGTTCTGATCTATCTTTTCTGAAGTATTTTGATGCGCTGAAGCCAATTTTAGACAAAAAAAAATTATATCGTGTCAGTTTTCCTCCACAACCCCACCCCCCTTTTATCCCCTAAAAAAGGCAAAAGTGAGGTCTTGCTTGTCCCAAGGCTCTGATATAACTTTTTCAAAGTATTTTGACACGCTGAAGCCAATTTTGGACAAAACATTTTTTTCTACCGTGTCAGTTTCCTTCCACCACCCCTTACTGGGTCCATTATTGTTCATACTCTACGTTAACGATTTACCTTATTATTTACACATGAACAGCACAATACAATATGCAGACGACAATAATGACAACATCAGTAATTTAAATTGCGTTAGTCAAGAGGCGCAATATGCAGCAAAAGAATGGTTCACTTGTACCAAACTGTCCTTAAATATAAATAAGATTATCCATATTAATTTTTCCCTAAAAGATATTTTCAGGGAAGCGGATACAGTCAAGTTTTCAGGAATACACATAGATAAAAAACTAAATTGGAAAAACGATATTACCACAGTATGTAATCAACTATCAGGAACTATATTTTTACTGAGAAAAATTTAAAAATACGCAACGTTATCAGTTTGTAGAGTAGCATATATGGGGTTATTTCAAATGGCATTAAGGGTAATCGCCAACAAATCTTATCGGGAATCATGTAAACCACTTTATCGCGAATGGCAAATTTTAACCTTTTCAGCACTTTATATTTATCACTAATGTATGTAAAAGAAAATCAAGAATATTTTAACAAGCATATTGATCTACACAGCCACTTTACCAGATATCGAGATAATATCATACTGCCGCAACATAGATTGCATATTACTCATAAAAGTTTTATTTTCACGGCTTTGAAGCTATACAATTGCCTGCCGGTTGAAATTAAAAACTTAACAGCTAACCAATTTAAGAAGAAAGTTAAAGATATACTAATGAAAATCTCCCCCTATTGCCTTGAAGAGTTTTATAATGCTTCTTTTCTAAATCTATACATTTTCAGCTTGTAATATACCCATTTTATTTTATATGAGATATAATTTATATTCTAATAGCTTATACCTGTTTGTACTTTGTATGTATCTAACTGACAATACTAAAACAATACCGTGTGTGTAGTGGCGGGCTAGGCATAGGGAGTAAGAATTACAACATCGCGTGTGCCAGCTGGCTGAAATGAAATTACTGAGAGCTGGGATACTCCGCTGACGGACGAGTTTACTGCGCTGTGTTGTCATATCTCTCGCGCTACGTGAATGTACATGCCTAATGGGCAATTACACGCACGGTATGTACCTATTGTACATGAATGTGTATTCAGCAAATAAAGTATTTTATTATTATTATTATTTATTATTATTATTATTATGTGTTCCCTAAAAAGGGGCAAAAAAGCTCTTGTCCGAAGGTTCTGTCCTAACTTTTCTGAAGCATATTGATGCGCTGAAGCCAATTTTGGACAAAAATATTTTTTCTACCGGCTCAATTTCCCTCTACTACCCCCTTCATCCCCTAATTTTTTTTTGTCCAAAATTAGTTTCAGGGCGTCAAATTACTTCAGAAAGGTTGAATGAGAACCTTGGGGCAAGACTTTTTTTGCCGCTTTTAGGGGATGAAGGGGGTGGTAGAGGAAAACTGAGCCGGTAGAAATTTTTTTTGTCCAAAATTGGCTTGAGCGCATCAAAATACTTCAGAAAAGTTAGTTTAGAACCTTGGGACAAGACATTTTTTTTGTAGACCAGTGTAATTTAAATTCTTAAACATTTAAGAATTTAAGGTTACCTAACAAAGTATAATATCCTGTCAGACAATCAATTCGGATTCAGCATATCGATCAACAAATAATGCAATTTCAAAGTTAATTTCTAAAATAAACAGTGAAATAGAACAAAAGACTCCAGCTCTGTGTACTTTTAGACTTAACAAAAGCCTTCGATACCGTCAGTCACATTCAGTGTTTCAAAGATATAATAGTACAATATGAAGTTCTTCTAGGTACGATACTTGGACCTTTATTGTTTAATATTTACCTAAATGACCTATTTAAAGTACAAACAAAAGGAACTGTATTAAGTTTTACCGATGACACGAAAGAAAGTCATTTTTTCAATTCATTTATATTGAAATGTGAGCGATTTTTTTCAGACCATACGTTATTAACATCGCTTTGTAACTCGATACAGTGATTTCTTTAAACATTTTTATATCATTACCAAGGAGCCAATATATGGCTATTTTTCACATACATACATCATCAATAAAGAGAAGAAAAAGAAGTGGGTCCTAGTTCGATCCTTGAGGTATTCCAGACTTTGAAATTCAGGCTAAAGCATATGACTATAAGAGTATATATTATTTTTAATGGTTATTATGTACAGCTTATTTCTTCTTATTTGACTTCTTGGATTTCAATTATAGAATACAAAGCATTTTAAAGTAAGAAATGAAATTAAAAGTACTTTTCCATAGACTAGAAATTCTACACGCCCACTGAAAATTCAAAGGCTCGTCGTCTCGTCTTTAAAATTTTAAAACTTCAAAGTGGAAGTATATTTACAGTCGATTCAACATCAAATATTTTCTATAGATAATATCAATAGAATTCTATACACAAAGTCCTTTCCGATTGACACATTTCGACTATGTTAAAACGAAATCATCGAGTTTTTAATCACTTCAGTACACACGACAAAGTTACTTTGTACAGGATGATTCTTTTATCAAGGGAAATGCGATTTTCTTGTTAACTAATGAAGACAATTATATTCTGTATATTCTTGGCAGCCATCATCGCAGTTAAGCAGAATTTGCTCCGACACCTCTAAATCATCAATTAATATACTGTAATAAACTTTCATTCTTTTGACCCATTATGCTGTTATGCAGCACAAAATTTTCGCAATATACAGAAACAAATGGTACTTATGAATATGGCAGTGATAGTAATGCTTTAGACAATAATAAAATGCAGTTAATAAACCTATTAAAAATTGAATTTTCGTTTCCGCAATATCTAGTTTGTTGTTAAAAATAAGGTGGTGTAACGGTCAACTTTCTAAGTATTCGTAAATTTTTATTAAAATACGTTAAATTACATTATTATACTCTTCGCAAAAACGAGGAGTATATTGCATTTGAACGGCACATTTCCAAAACCGGAAATATCGCTCGTAGAGAAAAAAATTTCATATCATTGTGTTAGTGAACGAATTCTGAACAACTTTCAAAATGTCCGTCTGTCTGCCCGTCTGTCCGTCCGTCACGTTTCTTGTAAGCACGATAACTTAAGAGGGAAAAGTCCGATTATATTGAAATTTGGAAAGTAAGTTAGTGTTAGATAGAGGAAGAACCCCAATTGTGTTTGAATCAGTCAATCAGTAAATAAAAAGTTATTAATCATTTAAAATAGAAATCTTATAAATATTATCTCTATGATATATATTTTTACTTCCACATTCAGTGGAAGTATAGTAACGACAAAAAAATGTTTAAAAACTTTTATTGTTCAAATAGGCTTAAAATGTCATGGAACGTTGAGATTTTAAGTTTGACAGAAAAAAAATTTCTGTCTGTCGGTCTGTAACTTTTTCTTGTGCGCACGTTTACTCTGGAACCGTTTAAGATATCGACTTGAAATTTGGTACACATATGTACTTTAACGAGATCTGGAACTAGAATATATTTTCTTCTTGTTCCGTCGAAGGGTTGGGGGGTAAATTGGGGTAAATTTGGTGTAAATGAGTAAATCAAGCAGGTAAGAGTCCAAAAAATTGGTATTTGGTATATACAAGAGAAGCTAAGGTTCCAAAAAAGTTTTTGGCACTAGCCACCCCCATCCCATTATTAAAGGGGATGAAAAAAAATGTGATTTAGTGTATGTACAAGAACCAGAAGCCTCAAAATATTTCTTTACTTCATCCACCCCCACTACCACCCCCCTATCACCACCCCCCTATCACCACCCCCACCCCACTACCGATGTGGGGTATCGTTTTATGGGTTTTTGGGGTAGAGGATTTTCTATTCCATTAATTCTCACAAACTGTTTGTATTACAAAGACGTGCCATTAGAATTTTAGACAATGCCGATTTTAGAGAGCAATATAAACCCTTATTCAGAAACGTTAATATAATGTCTGCCTAGCATTATATTTTTAACTGTTTGATATATGTATATACCCTACAAACAAAGAACAATTTGCTTCCAATCCTGATCTTCACACTCATAATAACAGAGGTAAAGATAAATTAATTGAACTCAGATATACATTAACTATATCAATAAACAATCCATTAGATTAAATTTAATGAATTTAATTAAATTTATACAACAAACTGCCTACACATTTTAAATATAAATATATGCTGCTTTTATTTTATTGATGATGGTATTAACTTTTCAAACAATAAGCTCTGATTGCGGATTAAGTGTAAATTGCAATAACATGAAAATGATGATTGTAGCCCGACCAAATAACAATCTGGAGGAGCATAGCACAGATGATTATGATGTAACAAACAAGATGGTATACCTTGGAGCCTTTGTTGACAATACTGGCAACTAAAGCAAGATGAAATCACACCAGATGCAGGACCTTATTCAAAATATTGTACGTATTTGTGTAATGTTAATTAAGCAAAGAACTCGTAACCGGAACGGGCTCGCAATGACCCGCTTTTAAGGTCGGGGATAATCATCCCCGCATTTTGAGCCACTGACCTGCATGCTGGTAATGAGGATAAGTTGTAAAATGTAACACTACAGATCATAGTATACGTCAGACCATAGAGTGAGATAACTGCGCCGCTACTGCGCGTTGGCAGAACAAAGATAGTCTGACTTTTCACCCCCGCACTGACTTCTTCGCCTAAAAGCTCTATATTAAGGAACCTCATACTCTACAAATCTTGCACCTAAAGTACTATTACAGCTTTATACCCCTCTAGACTTCTACAAGAATTCCCTCTAAATTCTATGTATGAGTAACAGAAATCTAAGTACAGTTAGTTCGGCAATCGCCCCAGAGATGGCGCGCGGTATCGGCATCTGAAAATTATAGACATCTATCTAGAACATTGTAGAATTTGTAGAATTTACTTAGAGTTCCTTATCAAGCTTTGTCTTTTGTAACAGACTCCACAGCCTTGATAAGGGCTTCTTAGTATTGTAGCATACCGAAATACATTTTATGCATTTTTTTTAAAATCTAATAAATCACACTCTATTTTGGTGAATACTGTACTTACATTTACCACCTATTGTAGATAACACCCAGACAATTATTTACCTAATAATGGAAATTGTGTTTAGATTTAAGTTATACCTTTTTGTATATTTATTTTTAAACCATCTATTTAATTTTTTGTCACAGCTCTTATCAAACTATTTCTTATAACGCATGGAACACAACATCACATAGAGAAGCGCTTATAAATCAATATTTATATCAATTGTAGAGATTAAGATTATACTATTTTATATACATGCATAGACCATATGTTACTTAGTTTTCTTCTGGTTTCTATAAATATGATCATCGCGAATTAAATTAGTGGGAAGTACGAGTTTACTTGTTGCCAACCGTTGAAGCATGAATTCATTTCCATTTCTGCAGTGGTATAGTGTAGTCACTTCAATTATAAGATAATTAATGGGCACTTTTGCCATTATCTAATTTTACTAAGTGCATCGTTCAAGTAAAGGGTAATTAAATTTATTTAATTCGTTTCTCTACCCGATATTTAGCCAAATTTTTCGTTTGTGCAAATTTATTTAATTGATGTTTTCTGGTAACTTTAACCTTACAATCACGTGATAATAAATTTTTCTTTCTTCCCAAACGCTAGAAATTTTGCCGTCGATTACTTTTACTATTTGTTTATTTTTGAACAAATTAATTTAGTATAATTTCGATCATATTAAATTTGGAAATCAACTGTATACTGAGAAATTGCAACTTAACATTTGTTTGGACATATATTGTACACTAGTAGTTATCGACTTCGAATGTAGTTATTGTTACGTCGATGTATCCAATTAATTCACTGCTAAGAAGTAATTTAGTAACATTAGTGTCCTTGTGCCCTGGTATCCACGCCAATGTCACTTTGTTCTGACTTCCTAGGCCCATAAAGGTGCATACAATGTCATACTAGTCTGGAATCGACCTACATGGAATCGGTTGCCTTTAGGACTACTTGGCTATCGGGAAAATTGGCAATCGTCTGGTTAACGATTCCTTACTTTATTATTTCCGAAATTATTTCCTTTGCGCACCAGTCTAAAGCAGCTACTTCTGCCTGAAATACTGTGCGTGAGTATTTTAGACTTTTTCAGTCTCACGTAGTTCTCTAATTTCTATGTGGTTTTCATTGTATGAAAGTATACTACGAGATTATAGAAAATTTTCAATTTTACTTGATAGCTTTTAATTTTAATATTTGAGAGATTGTTAGAAGACCAAAGTCGTCATACATAGTTCTGGAAAGGAAATAGAGGAAACGGTGGAAATTGCGGTTTATAAAGACAATGCAAGTTGGCATTTGTTTCCTGTCGAACATTTATTTTTCAATTGCGTTGTTATAGGTATGAGTTTATGTCTAAAAAGTATAACTAAATGCCAGGTACAATTTGCGTTTGCACGTGTACAAGTTTTAATCTACGATTTGGAACTGTAAAATTAATTTATACATTTGTATGGTATTGGTCTATATGCTTTATAACATAATGCACGTAGAAATATGAGATTATATGCAATTTTAATCTATACAGGACATTTGTCGAGCAAACTTTTACTTTACTTTTTTACCTTTTCCTTTCAAAACATAATACATCTGAAGCTTTACTATAGATATAAATAGATCAATGTTTCCACAAAGCTTTAGCACTGCTGCATTAATTTCCATTGGTGATTTTCTTTTGAAACTGTACTTCTAATTATTCACTATATTTTAATAAAACTGAAGTAGAAACCTTAATAAAGTATGATTCAGCATAAAAGGAAACCAGAGTATTTAATCTGCAAATTTAAAATGAGCCTTGAAACCTCATTATTTTCAGCCCAATCACTCGCCATAAAATTACTCGCATACAATTCAACTAAAAACGAGAGTAAAGTAAAACATTTTCAGTGTTTATTTGTCCGTAAATTTGTCCTATTTTTTTTATAATACAACTACTTGATAAATTATAGCATACCGCAAATAATGTTTGGTTTAGTTAGTCAAACAATATTTTGACATAACCTACATGATTAAATAGTTGTGAGAATTACAGAAGCAGCAGCTATATTTGAATTATTAGAGAAATTAGTAATCTGAATAATTTTATTTGCGATTGAACCTTAGCTCCACGAATATCAGCAGCGTTAAAACAATCATTTGAACGAATGATCTCTGATTATCCTGGTCAATTCTACATGAAAACGGTCTCTTGCGTTCTTCTCGTCAGACGCACAGTTCTTGATTCAAACAATTACATTCAAATTGCAACTAATTATTATTAACATTCATAATGATATTCCCGGCGTATTCTGTATTGTTTCAGACGAGGCAACTATTCGATTTCTTAAATCTTCTAAAGTGTTAATGGGAGTTTTATACACCAGGGTTTTAAGATGACCCCAAAAAAAGAAATTGAAACTATTGAAATCAGGGGAACTTGCTGGCCATTGCCGAGGTCATCCGCGACCTATCCAACGATTATAAATGGTAACAGGCAATTACACTGAAATGGACAGGAGCTCCATCGTGTATCTACTACATTTGATTCCTTAACTCAATTGGTCTCTTCATGGAGAAAATTCACGTAAGATTGTCCATTAAGGCATCTTGGCAGAAAAAAGGGCCTATAAGACTATTACCAATAATTTTGCCTAAAAGTCGCTCGAAGGTGGGTTGCTGTCATATCGATAATATTGAACAACTGCATAAGGGCAAGTAAGTTGTGGACTGATTGAACTTATGCAGTCATACGTCCTCACGAATGTGTTTGAGTACGTGAACCGCCACGATACAAGAACTTTAAAGCTAAGTAGTCTCTAGCGAAACTAAATTCATTTAGTAAAACTTTTTTAAGTTAAAATCAGTCAGCCGTAATTATGAAATTACAAATAGTCTCAGACTTCTCTAAAAAGCTCGCATTTTGATTCTGAGAAGGTATGCATGAATCTTTTCTGCCTAATCGATCGTTAGCGTAAGCGCTCTCGTTTGTATGGTCTGAAAGCCATTGCCTTGATTGGGGAAGGCACGATTCTTATCTTAAGAATTTTGTGTAACCATTTCTGTTAAATAAACGGATTCTTTGAACTTTTGCATCTTAATTGTTCTTGAGGCCTGTTGACGGTCTATAATTCCTGGAATTTTCGTACCGAAAACCGGATGTGTCGAGTTAATGCTCCATACTCTAGTTGTTGTACGGAAGTTCGATAGGGATTTTTTTATGCGTTTTTTGAGAAATCCCTAAGGTGTAGAGTCCGTTATTAACAGATAAAAACGTGGATACTACGTACAAAATTAATCCTTCCGAAGAGAAATTCTTCGGTTCGGATTTTTTTATGTAAAAATCCAGAATTTCAAAAGGTACCTAAACCCCTAATGAGGTGCGTCGTTACCGATCTGTGGTAGTGCAGCCTTGGTCCATTATCCGGCTATCGAAGTGCATCTTATCTCGAACCCGCCTGGGAGGTAGAAGAACGGGGTAGCACACGACTGGCGCCCCTGAGAAATTAAATTGTGTCGCGTCATTTGACGCCCGGTAGTGCGTTCTTCTACATTCTCACAGTTCGAGGTCTACTTTCCGAAGTCCCTTTCCTTTTCACAAAGACGGCGATGAATAGTCGAAAAGAATCGATTATCTCTTAAGCTAAATTGAAATTTGGACAATAAGTTAGTGTTAGCTAGAGAAAGAACCCTATGGATTTTGAATCAGTAAATAAAAATATTAGGTTTTTTCCCTCTGATTTTCTCTATTTGACTGGAGTAATAAAAATGTAGTTAATTAAAAGTTAACAATATATTGATACATATGTATTATGCAGGTAAAAAAACAAATATAAATGTATTATATTCCAACATAGATTAATGCCAAATACAATTTTAATGGGTTTAAATACACAACCAAATACTATTATCCACTGTTACCATGAAAGCAAAAATAAATCCAAACTTTTTAATCAAGGTAATAATTACAATCTACTGCACAAACGATGTTGATTGCAAATCCATTAAAATGAACATTGTGTCACTGTAGCTGTTTTACATATTAGAGAATTAAACGAGTTGCGCAACTATTGCCGTGATGCCCTACTGTCTCCTGAAAATCTCCAATAACGTGGGTGGGTTATCTGCATCCTAGTTTCAATAGTATTATTATACGAAAAACAAGAAAGCGAGTTATTTAATGTAGATGAATTAGACAGAAAAATGAGATTTGGCGGAAAGCCAAGGTAATAGGAGATATGTTGTCAGGGGGTGCGTCAGTCAACATACTAAAAGTAACGTCCTCCATACTCTCTGCTAAATTTTGGGGGTTGGGGGAAGGTTAACCCAAAAAATAAAAAAGCAAAACCCTTAATAAATATTTATTCATAAGCAAATTATAATACAACTTGTCCGAGTCATATGTGGTGTGGCATTATTTTTTTACAAGGGTTTGGTATACATTGCCAGAATCTGCTACACACAGTTGTAAGGATTCTTGTGCTAGATGTGTTTTTTTATGTGGAGCACAGGATATCCTGAAAAATAAATAGTTAGTAATTAGAGTGTGTGTTACTAATAATGACAAGCCTGTAAAAGTTATAAAATTAAGTCAATGAATCTTGGCGCATACGCGATAATCAATTACAAAGGAACAAAAACGCATGGTGAAATTAAATCTCGCACACACGTCTCTCATTTTTAATTATTTTTTTAAGACAGACAACACATAGATAGTAACACAACAACCATTCCCTGCGACATTGATATCTGCCGCAGCCCGAGACTCGAACTCAGGAGAGTAGAGCGACTAGCCATGTTACTTCTCAAAGAACCGCAGTCTAGCCCACTGCTACCGTCTCGGCGATACGTGATACGTGAAAACCTCCACTACGTGTTTATATCCTAACCAGGATTCGAACCCGGGACGCTGTTGTCGCAAGCCTAACACAAAGTCAGTCAAAACAGATTTTATTCTTAATTCTAATACAACTAGGTGCCTTGCCGGATCCATACCCGGAGCCAACTAAACAACCACGGCACGTAGTGTCGTGGTGAATGTAAGGTTGGACGAGGCCTAACACCGTAGGCATTGTGTCATTGAGTCGGTGCATTTGATACGCATTTTCCAATGGGGCAAACAGTACAGTAACTAGATGTTTTACCTTCGGAATAACGTCATATGAATTAGATTTCGTTCATTTTTGGCAACTTAATAGTAAATGCATCGAAGAAAAGTTTTTATAATATACGAGCTTTTCAAGGGTGGCTCCTAAAAAAAAAAAAACAAAAACAAAAACAAAAACATTGTAGCTGTAGCTGAAAGAGAATCAAAAGGTTCTATACAACTTTTCATAAAAATTGATAGTCTTTAAGTTATAACGACTGGAAAATTGTGATGTTAGCTTGAAAACGAGGAATTTCAAATAGGTTTTCGTCACAGTCTTATCGAGAGCGGGGGGTGCGAGGGTGGTTCCCCCTGGGCCCAGGCTTGTTTTGGGGGCCCGGTTTTAAATTTTTTTTGGATTTTCTCCCCGCTCATCAATTTTTTTTTTTAAATTTCTCTCCCTCCTCTCTTAAAAAAATTTTCAGATTTCTCCCTCTCGCTTATCAAGACACATAACAAAGCTAATAAACTGAGGATGGATCTCGTTTTTTCTAATTTCTGTAGAATTGATGGTTTCGGAGATCTGGAAGTATAAAGGTGGTATCTCAACGTCTATAAGACGAAGTATTTAGTTTATATGTTAAATATCTTAGAAACTATGGCACTTAAGTTAAAAATTCTAATAATCAAAATGAAAGTCTACTAATTAGGTTTTCAAGTGATTTTTTTTTTATTATTTCTATAGCTTCAAAAACAAAAGAATTATAATAGAAACAATGTGCTTCCTCATATTTAAAAAAAAGCATCGCAATTTTATTAATGTTACTGACAGTATTTAAAAAAAATATATTCCCATATACTGTTTTTCGTTAATATATAGTATGACCTTGATGCTCAATTTTTTTTTGACCGTTTACAGCGCTTGCTTCAGAAAAAAGTTGCAAGTTAAAATGTAAAAGGATTTTAGAAAAAACGTAACATTTTTTTTTCTTTGCAAATATCTCAATCTCAAAAAATTGTGGACATCAAAAATGAAGCTAATAAACTGAGAAAGAATAAGTTTGGTTTTATATATTTGTGTAGGATTGATAATTTTGAAGATATTTAAGTTTATAAATGGCATCCGACCGCTTATAGGATTGAACTTCTTAGTTTAAATGTTGAATATCTTAGAAACTGTGGCACTTCCATCAAAAATTCTAAGGAACCAAAATAAAGATACTTAATCAATCTTTAAACTAATTTTTTGTTTTAACGTCAGAAAAAATAAAGAAGTTATGGCCGATAGGATGTGCATTTTCACATTTTTTCTAACAAAATGTCGCCATTTTGCTATTGTAATTGCCCAGTAATTAATTTTATTTTTCAAAAAATGCTGTTTTTCGTTAATATAAAACATCATCTATATACTAATTTTCTTTGTCCGTTTGAAACACTTGCTTTAGAAAATTCCATCCGCCATATTAGGCTGCCATTTTGAATTTTTTAATTTTGACTTCAGATTCATAATCAGCGATCCCAAAAACATACTTGTCCTACGTTTGAAAAACAAATCAGTAATACTTTTTCAAATATTGAATTTTTAAATTTAGGGGTGGTTTTCACTACCTACTTTTTACTACAATAATAACTCATAATGAAAAATTATCATTACATATGAGATTATTCCGAAATTTTTCATATTTTTTACCTCTAGGTATTGTACTAAAAAGCAAATAATTATTTTCTTGTCTTTTCTAATTACAGTTGGTTGTCACATGCGCGTCAAGACCTATCGACCCAACTTTATGAGTATTCTCAATGAGATACGATAGAAGTTGCGATTAGCTATTAGGAAAATACATTTAATTTAGAACATTTACTTTTACAGCCAAGCACGGAACTAACCCTGTAGTATTGACTGGGCCGAGGCTGGGCATACAATTGTTTTGGGTGAGCCAGGGGATAGAGGTTCAAACAGCCCAACGCAATTACTTCCACATCCAGTGGAAGTATAGTAACGACAAAAAAATTTAAAAAAAATTTTATTGTTCAGATAGTCTTAAAATGTCATGAAAAAAAAATTTTCTGTCTGTCTGTGGGTCTGTCTGTCTGTAACTTTTTTTTTGTGCGCACGTTTACTTTGGAACCGTTTGAGATATTGACTTGAAATTTGGTACACATATGTACTTTAACGAGATCTGGAACTAGATTATATTTTCATCTTGTTCCGTCGAAGGATAGGGGGGTAAATTGTGGTAAATTTGGGGTAAATGGGTAAATCAAGCAGGTAAGTGTCCATAAAATTGGTATTTAGTATATATAAGAGAAGCTAAGGTCTCAAAAAAAATTTGGCATTAGCCACCCCCATTACCACCCCCTCACCCCCTTGTTAAAGGGGATGAAAAAAATTGTGATTTAGTGTATGTACAAGTACTTCATCCACCCCCACTGCCACCCCCTATCACCACCCCCACCCAACTACCGATGTGGGGTATCGTTTTATGGGTTTTTGGGGTAGAAGATTTCAAATATTATATTATTAAAGTTCCGTAAACAATTATTTCCACATTTAAAGTTTTTTCGTTGTAAGTAACTTGGATAGAGAATCTGGATGTGGAAGTAGTGATTCCTTGGGCAGCGGTTTTTTACCTATTTAAGAACTTTAGAAAATTCAGCTCGCGCAAAACAATAAAATTCCCAAATTGTCAGGGTGGGCACAAGAGTGGGCCAACGTTATTTTGGGTGGGTGACGGCCCACCTTGGCTTTACTATAGTTCCGTGCCTATTGGCGGCGCAACCAGCTTAGGCTATCTGAAAAAATGAGAATCGAGAATTTATAATGTAACATATAAATCAATCACACAATAATTAGTTCCGTTCCGTCGCTCCTTCATTAAATACTATACAAATCTGTTTTACTTTAGAACGAGAATTTTAATATTGGAGCTTTATCTGAGAAATTATTTGACTGATACAAATAATATTCGCCGGGTATTTTACGCTATTGCCAGAAATTTAATATATTTTGAGTGAAAAATAAAAAATTACAATTGAAAGAAATTTACTTTATCTATTTTAAACTCACTTAAAAAAATCTAATCTAACTGCACAGCACTTGTGTGTGTTCAGTACTCATGCCATTTAAAATCAATATTGCATTGTAGTTGGAACTAAACTTCAGGTGGAGAGGCATTTTGGACGTTCCATTTTCACTCGATGCGTTTAAGCATCCCATTTCCATAAAGAGTTGTTTTCCTACTTAGAAATTTACGCGATTTTGGGTTTTTCTTACGTTAGTACGTCTAGAATATATTTTTGTGATAATACTCCTTTATTTTTAATGAACATATCTAAGAAAAGGTGAGATCATTACACTAAATCAGCGTCGCCTCTTGAAAATGTGCTGGTTTCAAGTTCAAGAGTGTGCCTCTAAGAATAATTTCGAGGATATATTTTCAAACATTCCCACTTCCACAAATCTTGACAGGGTTTGTCTATTATATCTCACCCTGTAAATTTCCACCTGAGCAACTTTAATCAAAATAAATACAAAAATAAATATTCGTTGCACCTTTATATAACAAAGTTGTATGCTCTCCGCTTCACGTTATGTACAAATCCACAAATAACAGCATTTTGTGCATCGTCCCATGCTTCATGCTTTAGTTTAATTTCGAATTTGTGGTGATATGCATTGTGCATTCATGAGCAATGTGAACTGAATTTTACTTTGCATTTTATTCACACGACCTACCTGTGAAACACGTCAATGGCAGTGGATAGGATTTCGGTGGCTTTTTCAGGTTGGTTAGCGTTCATCGTTTCAAATCCGATGTCATATTGGTCTTCGCACCAGTTCAGTAGTTGTATTTGTTCTGTTAAATTTATAGTTTCGTCACATTTGGGACATTTTACAGTCTCATTTGGAATAGGCAGTGTGAAGTAGTAGGAACATCTTTTGTTTGTACACCTAGAAAATAAAAACTTATAAATGAAGCATTTGAAATAGTTAAGGGTAAACATTATACTTCGTCGATTTATTAAAGTTTTTATATAATTGTTGCACATTCTATATGATACTTTTCAGAGTTTTTGCAAATAATGGTAACTTTAGGCATTTTTTTTTTGATGAGTCACTCTCCAGTATAAAATAATGTAACAAAAAGGAACTGCATCTAACATATGTGCGATTTGAACCAGGGATTTCGAATCAAACCATTAAACCCATTTATTTGTTACAGTTATTGACAAAAAATATCTTATTATGTGACGTCTTATTTGTTTTTTAAAAGCTTTTATTTAACTTGCAATGTTTGTTTGTATGTTTGTTTGTTAGTTTAGGTCAAATCTTGCAAGCTGAATTTCGATTAGTTCTGATTAAGCCTAGAGCTTTGAAATTTGGCTCACGTGTATAAGTCCGGTGACAATGCAACATAGTATAGCCATTATCGGTCTAAATCCAATATGGCAGACGTCCCAAGATGGCGGATCGCCTTTCTCTTCACAACCCCCTTAATATGGGTATCAAATGAAAGGGTTTGCCGAGTAAAATACGACAAACTATGTGACGTAATTCTAAATCCAATATGGCGGAGGTGGGGAAGGGGTGGGCAGAGGTGGGAAGAAGTGGGAAGTAGTGTTAGAGGAGTGAGAAGACGGGAGAGGGAAGGGGTGGATGGCGGTGGCAAATGAAAGGGTTTTGTCTGTCTGTTTGTCTGTAAAATAAGTAGACTAAAAAGTAAGAAATAAAATTATATAAATAAAATTTTTAAGAAAAAGCTTTTATTTGAAAAAACTACTAAAAAGTAAAAATTATTTTTTTAAAATTTATACACCTGGAAACCAAAAGTTTTGGGGGCGGTCAATTGAGCAAAGTAACTATCCAATGGCGCTATATGACCGTCCCCAAAGCTTTTCCGGGTGTATGAATTTAAAAAAAAAAATTTTTACTCTTTGGTAGTTTTTTCGAATAAAAGCTTTTTCTTAAAAATTTTTTTTTCTATAATTTTATTTACATTAACTGTTTACGAATGCGAGCGTTACAGATCGTGGTTATAGCAAAGCCTGCTACCCGCAGCGGCCGGTGGCAGGCCCATGTTTTCACAGATATTTAAATATTCTTTGTATTGGAAATATTCGAGAGACGATAGCGTGCGCTGTGTGTAATATTTACCATATAATTGTAAATTGATGTTTATTGCTGGCGTTGTCATTGGCATCATTCGTACTCTTTTAGTTACACAGGAAAAGTGACAAAGAAACCTGTTTTAAGCTTATGTCGTTAAGTGGTTTAGTTATTTCTTAAAATTTGTACGATGTTCTGTGCTCCTGTATTTTATTATATATAAACATATAAATTAATAATGATAGGAAATAACACTTCACAAGATTCGATTTTAAAATAAAAAATAAAAAATATAATTTTTTTGAAAAATGATTAATTTTATCTATTGATCGATTTTATTCAAAAACAATAGAGTTCTTCCTCCAGCTACCACTATTGTACCTTCCAAATTTTAAAAACAGTGAGATTTCTCTTTCTTAAGTTGACCTGCTTACAAGAAATGTGACAGACAGACGGATAGATAAGCAAACAGAGAGATCGGCAGACGGACAGACACACAAACGGACATACGCACAAACAGACATTTTGAGGGTTGTTCAAAGTTCGATGACCAACCCAATACTATGAAAATTATTTATCTTCAGCGATATTTAAGGTTTTAGAAATGTGCCGAGATAGGTGACAACATTTTTTTTCACCTTTTAATAATGGGGTGGGGTGGTAATGGGGGTGGCTAATGCCAAATAATTTTTGAGACCTTAGCTTCTCTTATAGATACTAAATACCAATTTTATGGACTCTTACTTGCTTGGTTTGCCATTTACCATTTACTTCAATTTATCCCCCAACCCTTCAACGGAATAAGATTAAAATATAACCCAGTTCCAGATTTTGTTAAAATACATAAGTGTACCAAATTTCAAGTCAATATCTTAAACGGTTCCAGAGTAATCGTGCGCACAAAAAAGTTACAGACAGACCGACAGACAGAAAATTCATTTTGCTCAAACTTGAAATCTCGACGTCTCTTGATATTTTAAGCTATACGAACAATAACATTTTTCAAAATTTTTTTGTAGATACTCTACTACCACTGGATATGGAAGTAAAAACCGCTGCCCAAGGAATCACTACTTCCACATCCAGATTTTCTATCCAAGTCATTCACAACGAAAAAATTTTGTATCTGGAAATAACTGTAGTGGAGTGGGGGTGGTGATAGGGGGTGATAGTGGGAGTGGATGAAGTAAAAAAATATTTTGAGGTTTCTGGTTCTTGTACACACACTAAATCACATTTTTTTTTTCATCCCCTTTAATAATGGGGTGGGGGTGGTAATTGGGGTGGCTAATGCCAAAATTTTTTTTGAGACCTTAGCTTCTCTTGTATGTACTAAATAGCAATTTTATGGACTCTTACCTGCTTGATTTATCTATTTACCCCAAATTTACCCCAATTTGCCCCCCAACTCTTCGACGGAACAAGATGAAAATAAAATCTAGTTCTAGATCTCGTTAAAGTACATACTTGTACCAAATTTCAAGTCAATACCTCAAACGGTTCCAGAGTAAACGTGCGCACAAAAAAAAAGTTACAGACAGACCGACAGACAGACAGACAGGGGATGAAAAAAAAATGTGATTTATTGTATGTACGGGAACCAGAAACCTCAAAATATTTTTTTACTTCGTCCACCCCCACTACCACCCCCTATCACCACCCCCACTCCACTACCGATGTGGGGTATCGTTTTATGGGTTTTTGGGGTAGAGGATTTCAAATATTATATTGTTAAAGTTCCATAAACAATTACTTCCACATACAAAGTTTTTTCTTTGTGAATTATTTGGATAGAGAATCTGGATGTGGAAGTAGTGATTCCTTGGGCAGCGGTTTTTATATTTTTGTTCTTATTCATTATTTGTCAAAAAAAAAACACCCTTTAACTGCTCCTTTGACGTAAAAGTTACGGGCGTGGAGGTTATTTTCCAGTAAAAATACTGAATAATTGTATTATTCACGGACATTGTTTAGAAGAAAATAGAAAAACCGCTGCCCAAGGAATCACTACTTCCACATCCAGATTCTCTATCCAAGTCACTCACTAAAACTTTGTATGTGAAAATAATTATTTATGGAATTTTAATAATATAATATTTGAAATCCTCTACCCCAAAAACCCATAAAACGATACCCCACATTGGTAGAGGGGGTGGGGGGTAGTGATAGGGGGGTGATAGTGGGGGGTGGATGAAGTAAAAAAATATTTTGAGGTTTCTGGTTCCTGTACAAACACTAAATCACAATTTTTTTTCATCCCCTTTAATAAGGGGGTGGGGGTGGTAATGGGGGTGGCTAATGCCAAAAATTTTTTTGAGACCTTAGCTTCTCTTGTATATACTAAATACCAATTTTATGGACTCTTACCTGCTTGATTGACCTATTTACTCCAAATTTACCCCAATTTACCCCCAACCCTTCGACGGAACTAGATGAAAATATAATCTAGTTCTAGATCTCGTTAAAGTACATATGTGTATCAAATTTCAAGTCAATATCTTAAACGGTTCCAGAGTAAACGTGCGCACAAAAAAAAGTTACAGGCAGACCGACAGATCGACAGACAGACAGACAGACCGATAGACAGACAGAAAATTTTTTTTCGCTCAAACTTAAAATCTCGACGTTTCATGACATTTTAAGCCTATTTGGACAATAAAAATTTTAAAAATTTTTTTTGTCGTTACTATACTTCCACTGGACGTGGAAGTAAAAGGACGTACGTACAATCATGCAAAGAGTTCTCGCTTTATAGCATTTATTATTCAACTTACTTTATTCGTTTGCTGAAATTATCCAAACCTGCATCCAAAGTAGGCCAATTGAAACAGCAAGCATTGCATTGGCAATTAAACCAATACCTCGATGACAGGGATCTCTGCCTCTCCTGCAAACTCTTTCTGGTAAATATTGGGCCATAATTCTCCGCAACCACATCCTGCGCTTGCAGTGGTCTAGATGCTTTAATGACTATTTTTTTCCCAACGAAGTGTCTATAATAGCAATATTTAACATTAGCTTTTAGTTTATACCGCTAGTATATAAATGGCAATCAGTATCACCTTAACAGACTATCAAATGTTTTAATTCCAATTTCTTTATTTCCTATTTTCATAGAACTTTTTTAAATTCTATAATATGCAGGCTGATTCAACAATTAACTGTGGATAGTAGGAGTCAAAATATTAAGATTTAGCTAATCATACCTTAATGAAATGTTGCTAGGTAAAAAGATACAGGGTGTCATAGGTTTTTTATTTTACTGTGTAAATGAATGAGTATTTAAATATTGTTTGTGAAAATTGATGGGTGTTGGTTATTTGGGGTGGGAAATAATAATACACCTTCAGGGCGCTACGTAATGTGTTATAAAGTCCGTAACTTCTGTATCGGCATATTTATGGCAGATTTCGCACAAAAATTGTTTTTTTCTATCATTTCTTAAAAAAAAAGATATACTTGTTTCAAGTCTCTACACACAACAGTTTTTGAGCAAAATGCAAATCAGTAGTTCCATGCAACTTTCTTAATAGTCTTTTGAAACAATGATTTTTAAAAATGGTCGACTGCCTTCTATAAACTGAAACATCTCCGGAACTATCAATCCTATACAAAAATATAAAAAAGTCAAATTCATTGCTACTTTATAAGCTTCATTTTTGATACCTACCATTTTTTCGCTAAAACTAATATTTATTGAGATATTTGCAAACAAACAAAAATGTTACGTTTTTTCTAAAATTCCTTTACAGTTTAAAATACATTTTTTTTTCTAAAGCAAGCACTGTAAGCGGACGAAAAAATTTGAGCATCAAGTTTCTGTCATAACTTTTTTGTTTTTTATGCTATAGAAATATCCATAAAATCATTGGAAATCCTGATTAATAGACTTTCATTTTGATTCTCAGCATTTTGAACGTAAGTTTCTAAGATATTTAACATTTAAACTAAATACTTCTTATAGACCTTTATCCTTCCAGATCTTCGATACTATTAACTCTACAGAAATTAGAAAAAAATAAAATTCATCCCCAATTTAGTAGTTCTCTTGTTTGTCTTTAGCATGTTTTCGCTCAATGTAATACCTTTCGAGTTATTTAGCGAAAACCTATTTGCAGCTAAACTCCCAATTCTCTCGTCGTTACAACTTAAAGACTATCAACTTATACAGTATCGGAAGATTTTGGATTTGGGTGGCAGGCATAGTTTCAACGGCTTGACAGACCGCCTACAATAAAGGCGTGTACCAGTGCTCTGGTAGAGGGAGCAAATAATGACGCGCTATCAAGAAAACACGTACATCATTAGGTAAATTCGGGTTCTGAGAATTGCCATCTGAGAACTGTCAGGAGTTTGCGCAGTTGCTTTTGACGCCTTCGGATTTGGAACTGCGGACGTTATGGGATAGTTCTCGGACAGTTATTTTCAGAACCCGAATTTACCTATTGCTATTAAAAATTTCAGTACCATTTATTCAAAGGAAGGATGTAGTTGGCTCTGTTCAGTATAGGTAATATTATTACGTGCTTTAATAACTGAAATTATTTAACCCGTTTTACTTTCAAAACGAGTCAAATAATTCTTTACATTTCCCGCAGACAGAGCTGCCCCCGCACATGTGGTGGGGAAAGCAGGTGGCACGAGTAGGATGTGTTATACGATAAAAAAGAATAGCCTAGTTGCTTCGCTCTCGCTTGCTCTCATTGCCGACCCAAATGAAACATTTTCTGACACTGTATGAAAAGTAGAACCTTTTCTTCTCAAAATTTCATTCTCTTTCAGCTCAGGTTTTTGTTATTTTCTTAGGTGCCAACCTCTGAAAAGGGGTGGCATTCACCCCCTATAAATTAGGAAGCCTCCGCACAATATAGAAACTTTCATTTGATGCATTTACTATAAAGTAGTAAATCTAATTCATATGACATTATATCGAAGTTAAAACCTCCAGTTACTGTATTATTTACTCCGGTGCAAACGTTACCTCGTTCCACTAAGATCGCAGTTTCCACTTTGCGTAACCAACGAATGATGACCCAGTGTTTATGAAACTGATTTTGTTTACGAATTAGGCTACTTTTACAAGACGTGGGGTATTTAATTGGAGAAATAATCATTCGTGGGAGCTTGAGAATCCCCATTTATCTAACACTTCCTGAAATATTATATGATATACATATAAATTTAAGAAAATACGCCTAGTACATGCAGGACGGATCCCAGGCAGCTAGACGAAAAATTAAGGTGTATTTTTATTTCCCACCCCAAATAACTAATTTTCATAAAAAAAAAATCAAGAACTCATTAAATTACAAATAGTCCAGTAATTATAAAAATTTCCATCACAAAAACTTATATTTGAGATTTTTCTTTAGTAATTGTTAGTGGAGGGGTTATACATTACAAAAATCAATTCTGGGGGTTGCGCGGCACCCTCAGAACGCGGCCCCAAAACCACCCCTTCTGTGAAATAAGCCTTATTTTACTGATAACTCGTTAACCGTTGAAGATATAAAAAAATTGCTTATTGTAAAAAAGAAAGCTTGACTAATTTCCTAATAAAAAGTCCTCTTGTAATTTTCTTGTATATGTCACGGTTTTCGAGAAAATCAATATTGAAAAAAATTGCAAAATTTGTATTTTTAATGCGTGGGAATTTTCGTTTTATTTGAAATTTTTTGCTACTATAGAAAAAATTAAATTGCTTGAAAACCAAACAAGCTAGGAAGAAAAATCAAAATGAGTTTTAAAGGGGATATAAAATACTCTCTTGTGTTGCCATTTTTGATGTTGATATAGTTATCTCTTGATTTTCAGAGCTTCTAACCATTCACAGGCCCATAAAAAATAACTGACTTTAATATAAGTTATAAATGCATTATCTTTTAGTTCAAGGTAGTACTTCAATGCAGAAAAAGTTAGGAATAAAAATATTCATATTTACAAATTTACACCAGCATGTTGAAATGTGCCAAATTTTGACAATTTTTTATTGCTTCCTAAAAATAAAAAAGACCCAAACATCTTGAAAAGTTAGGTCAGTAATTTTTTTTGGGTTTATATATCATATAACTATTGTTTCTAATCATTTAATAGTTAAAAAATTGCATAAAAAAATAGCATAAAAAAATTGAATATGCAGCCTTTTTTGGATTTTTTTAAAATTAATCTAGCGTCCTTGTATTTTAATATTTTTGATTGTACCCTGTCTAAAAATAAAGGTAAGACTTCATATTGTTTAATTATACCATTTAAAATTATACTATATTTCTCAGGTAAAAAAAATGCTATTGGCAAAGATCTACTAAATTTGAAAAAAGAAATTTTTACTTACACAATCTCCAAATTACAACACATATAGGGACTTTTATTATACTCTTCGCAAAAACGAAGAGTATATTGTATTTGATCGGCACATTTCTAAAATCGTAAATATCGCTCGTAGAGAAAAAAATTTCATATCATTGTGTTTAGTGAACGAATTCTGAACAACTTTCAAAATGTCCGTCTGTCCGTCTGTCCATCTGTCCCTCCGTCTGTCCGTCTGTCCGTCCGTCACGTTTCTTGTAAGCACGATAACTTAAGAAAGAAACATCCGATTGTACTGAAATTTGTATACTAAGTTAGTGTTAGCTAGGGGAAGAACCCTATTGTTTTTGAACAAAATCGATCAGTAAATAAAAATGTTATTAATGGTTTAAATTTGAGAATTTTTTTTTTTATTTTTATGTTTTTATAAAAATTTTCATTTTTTTCATTTTTTTACGTGTTAGGTGGTTCTTACGTTTTTGACTCGGAATTCGAGGGTCCTAGGTTCGAAACCCACATGGGGTATGGCATGTTTTTTTTTTTAATTTTTACTTTATTTTGCACCGAGTCTGTTCTATAAAATTAAAAAATATTAAAACTAACATTATTTACAAAAAACTGCGAAGAGTATCCTATAGAATGTGTAACAATTATATAAAAAGTTTAGTAAAGCGGCGAATAGTACGTTTTTAGCTTGTTATTTTTTATGGTTACAAAATAAAGTTATTAAATGAATGTATTTCATATCTGATTATATTTTTTTATAATATGTTAACAATTGGCAAATATATATCCAAAAAAGTCGGGAAAAAATCAATTTTCACTAACACGATCTTAAAATCCCTAGAAATCAAGTTTTATAATTTTCTATGGTGAAAAATTTAAAGTTATAAAAATATCTTTCATTTGCTTTCTGATTTTCTTAGATATGTCGATAATTGGCGAAGATATTAACAATTATATAACGCATTTTCTAAAAATTCAATTTTTCTTATATTTTCAATATCGATTTGCTCGAAAACTATGGCATATACAAAAAAATTACAATGGGACTTTTTTTTAGGAAATCAGTCAAGCTTTCTTTTTATAATAAGCAATTTTTTTATATAATCAATGGTTAACGAGTTATCAGTAAAATAAGGCTTTTTTCGCCGAAATGGTGTTTTTCTGGGGGGGGGGGGGGTTGCGCGGTACCCTCAGAACTGATTGTTGTGGTTTTGTGATGTACTACTAACAGTTACCACTACTACTAACATGTACCACTAACAGTTACTGAAGGAAAACCTCAGAAACATTTTTTTGCGAGCTTCTGGTGTATTTTCTACTTTACCGTATATTTTGATTCCTAGTATCCACAGTTAAGTGTTGTACCATTAATTATGAGTCACCCTGTATACATTTTTTTACATTTGCCGAGAAATTGTAAATTTTGATGAATGTAAATTTACATCTTTTGTTTTAGCGACTAAAATTATAATTAAAATACGTGTATGTATATCTGACTAAATTTGCGCAAAGTGATACCTTGTTACAGCCGGATAACAGTCGTGGTTGAACAATGCCACAGTGGGATATACAGCAACCCCAATATAAGCAGCTTTCGATCCTTTGAAGCGGTTGTGAGGTGAACTTCTAGTTTCATATATCTCATGAGCGTTAAATTGTAGCATTTGCAGATGAAATAATAACAGCTCTCCTATGCAAAATTCTTCATCACTCGGAATAACTGCAAAACAGTATTGGTAATATTACAGAAGTTGTAGAACATAAAAATCAACATCAGTAATCAGGAAAGATCTATTTATTGGTTGAGGAAAGAGCTTCAGTCAACTACCAGATATAAAACTGTAAATAGTTCTTATACTTTTTGTATCAATTATAATAGAAGCCGGTATGACCGGTAGGATAAATGGTGTGTAGGAAAAAAAAAGGTAAAAATATTTTGTTAGAGTATTTTGAACATATAGATAGAAAATTCAGAAGTCTTCTTCTCTTTGGGCGTATTATCCAACGTTGTGGAGTGTAATATTAATGAAAAGAAATGTGGATATCAGCAAATTTACGAATTTAAATTGCGTTTTTGGAGAAGATTGTGAAGGATCTTGGTCTAAAAATTCAAGATTTTAAATAAGCAAAACATTGCTAAGTGTTTGCAAGGAGTTGACGACAACAGATATAATGAAGAAAGTTGAAAGTTGCTGAAATGATTGCAGATTGCATTACAGGTTAATAAAATAATCAAAACTTACCATTTCTACTGTCGCTGAAATATCCACTTTTCTGAAGACACCTCAACAGAAAGGCAGCCATCAAAGTTCTCTGTAAAAAATCTCCTGGCGGTCTAATTGCTGCATTCGTACACAAAGAGTACACTTTCTCCTTTGATCGATCCTTGTAAATCTCTAGGCATCTACCCAAACTGTTTTGAGTTATCATTCTTAACGCAGTGTGAGACAGAATGCTCATACCAGACCCTATAAGCAGATCTAAATATTTGCACTCGTATTTGTGATATGTGGAAAGGGCTGCTTCTCTACACTCCAGTTGGCAAAAAGCTACGTTGGAACAATCTGGGCAGCCGATTGGAGATACCAGTCTGAAACACATGGTTAACCAGGAGTCCCAAGGAACAATTTAAAAGTCATTTGGACTTGAGGAGGTTTTAAGAAAGGTTTGTCAGGGTTAGGAAATAGTCATGTGCTTTATTGATGTCGTAGTTAAGGCCTTGTAGGCTTCAAGTATACTTGCTCTTAATAGTAAGTTTTAAAGCATTCTGTAAGACCTAATTATAAAGCTAATTTGCTTCTAGGATAATATGTATTTGTAATGGATTTATCATAACCTACATAAAACTCTCCATAAAGCTAATTAGTTTTATGAACGTCTTAAATTCCATTTAGATTTAAAGAGGCTTTAAATTATTCTTTATGGTTTTAACATATTTGCAATAAATGCATTTTAAATCCTTTTTAAAACTAGACATTTTCAATGCCTATTAGTACTTATTAAAGGCCATTACAAAACTAGACTCTTAAAACATCCTTGATAAATGTTGTGATGAAACCGTTATGAAGAAAAAAAGGCCTCTATAAATCTAAAAGGCAAAATTTAATTCCATAAAACACTTTCCAAAACCTCAATAAAACATTTATTATAAAAATAATAAACAATATGTCTGCTTGAAGTGTCGTTGATGCATGTGTGTGTGTGTGTGTGTTAATTAAAAGCATTTCACGGCTTACTGATGTGTAATTAAGTCTTTTTTGGAAAGGTGGAAGAAAATAAAAAAGAGTGGCCATTTTAAAAGGACTGTTAAAACACACACACATACAAATTATTTTGAGGTTAAGTTTTAAGTTTTTTAAATCAAATGTCAACGTCCCAAACGTTTTATTACAGCTTTTATCAAGTCCATGTGATCTTCGCCAAGTGCATTTGCATTTTTGTAAGGAAGGGATTATTTGTGATAGTATACAAAAAGACTAAAAGGGCTTCAAAAGGGCCGCGGAGCGGGGAATCGAATGAAAGATATTCTGTTAGAGTCTACAGCCTACGTCAGCTGTAGACACTACAGGCATCATTGTCTGTGTCTTTTGCACGGAAATCAGATATGTCTGTCTCTTTCATTCGATTCCCCGCTCCGCGCGTCTCTCTCGTCTAAGAGCGAGGTAACCGTAGAGTTTACTGACCGTGGTAGCGATTAACGTGAACAGTTCTGTATTAAATGGATCGCAACTCGAATTTAATGTTTGTCTACCTACCAGTAGAGGGTAATAAATTGGATGATTCAACAATCATTAAAAATGGGCATTTTCATAAAAGTTTTCACTAAATCACTAGATTTTAAAAAAATCACCAGATCTAGTGAAATTTCACTAGACCTGGCAACACTGGAGAGGACTGTAAAATGACAATTAGGTTTTTAGTTGGCCGGCCATGTTTTTCTTGTTATATAAAAATATTCAAGGTCAATCTCACAATTATAATTATCAATAATTATCACTTTTTCGTTAGCAAATTAAGGTAGAATTACAAGAAACGACTGAAAATTACCGTGGGAACCGAGAAGCAGCCCACTTTTTTAAATTTGCTGATTACGTGTGTTTATGCAAATTTTGTATGGATATTAAAATCATTATTATTTCTGAGGGGCTCTTGTTTTTTGGGCCTTTCTTATGTAGTTTTAACGATAAACTGCCGTTGGTTTTAATTTTTTTGTCATACCTGATGGCTTTTTATTACATTTTAAATCGGCCTTAGAGAGGTTATAGTGCTCTATGCTTTATACATTTCAAATTCCATTTTATCTTCAATAAGTGTGATGGTGTGTTTGCTTAAATCAGTTTAGGAAAAATAAATGCAATAATAAAATTATTTGGATTCCTTCGTGGACATTCTTATAGCTTCTCAGTTCTAATATGGTTTTAAAAACCAGTTTTAAGGTAGCCTTCTAGGTGTTTTCTAGAAATGCAGGAAGCTAATAGAAAAGCTTCTGACAGCTTTAAGAAAGGTTTTAAAACGGCCCGAACAAGGTTTTCAGGAGCAGCACTATGCCTCACTAAGGAGTTTTATGATGGAATTTAAAAAGGCCTTAACAACCTTCATAAGGGTGAGCCCTTTTAGTCTACAAGTCGCTTTATGATGGTATTAAGGATATTGTTACAGCAAAATAGATTTTTCAAGGCATTTTATAAACAGTTTTATAGCACCCTTGTATACATTTAAGAAACTAAAATTGTTCCTTGGGTAACAAACAAAATGAAGGCAATATTAACTTGTAACTGTTTTCAAGGGCACTGACTAGATTTCTGACAGGTCACAAAGGAATATGATTATGAAGAAAATTTGCGGGTTTGAGAAACGATCATTAAAAAGCTTTTAGATAATAATGACATATAGAGTGTCTCTGATCATGTGGGCAATTTCTAGGATAATCAACTTTAGGCAAAAATTATACCATATACCCATATAACTTTTTTCGATAGGATACTGAGAATTTCATTCCTGAGCACAGGCTAGGAAAAGCGAGGTTTATCAATTTTACTGCTTGGTATAAGTTGATCAAATTTAGGTTATCATTACTCTAAATAAAGGTCCTTAGTATGATGAAATTTTTGAATGAGGACCAGGCCTGTAGCTAGAAAGTGCTTTCAGGGCGGGCAAACAATTATTCAGGACGGACCCGTAAAAAAAGTCCAAAAAAATGTTTTTGATGAGCGGGGGGGAGAAATCCAGAAAAATTTTTTGATTAGCGGGGGGGCAATACAAAAAAATTTTAATCCGAAAAATTTAGACAATTTTTACCCAATCTCTTTCAAAATATTTAAAAGACACTTAAAATTACCCCCATTACAATCACCGTAGGTCGGGCGAAACTTATTCCAGGACGGGCAATGCCCGTCCTGCCCCCCCCCCCTAGCTACAGGCCTGATGAGGACGATGAAATTTGTTAATTTATAGATCAGTGAAGTCGGGGATTGCTTGGAGCCTTCATTTCATACAAAAATGGTTCAAGCACATGGTGACACTGACCTTCAAATCAAACCTTCAGATATCTGAAAAAAATGTAGAAGAAACAATAATACCCACAAGAGAAGATACTGTAACTTTGGACCAAGAAGCCGGAGGATGAAGGGACAAACAAAAGAATGAACAGAACTAATAAAAGAAACCGACAGCTGGCCCTACTCACAAAAGCAACAAGATGAAAACATCATCAGGAGAAAAGGCGGCAACAATAAAAGCCAACAGAAGAAGTCTGAGAAGAGATGAAAGGGATATCATTCAACTACTCGCAAAAACAACAAGACGAAAACGAAGGAAAAAAATGAATACCACAAAGAAATCACAAAGATATGCTCTACCAGAATTAACAAAGGAGGAATCAGAAGAAGAAAATTTGTAGAAGCAGAGACACAAAAGGAGGAGCTTAAATACTCCATCTTACACCACACTATGCGGCAACGCATTTCACAAACACCTATACTGCCCATCCCACACTCCTGTACCATGTGGCTCTCGCTGCTGACAACAAACATGAACCAGATCCAACCCAGCGTGTACGTATCCGGCATAGTGGTATATCTTGGGAGTGGCAGCAATGCCTACCTTATGCTGGTAAATCAATCAATCTAATCAATCATTCAGATCAGTCGGGGAAAACTACCCTAAAGGTATTTAACAGCCAATTTTAAGCCCTGCAAAATCTTTCTCAAAAATAGGTATTCTTTGATTCCTTAAAGCCTAAGAGAAAAGGATACTCATTGATGAAATCGCTAAAGTGAACAATTTTCGAGAAAAAGGCAGTTAGACGTTAAGAAGTACTTTCTATTTTAGTAATTGCATTGCATTAAATTTTTCTTAAGAAAAATGTATTACATCATTCAATGAATATTAAAAGTTTTTGGATTTCAGTAAAATAAATTATAACAAAGTTCAACTTGAACTCCCCGCACTCTAATACACTCCTGGATCCGACAATTTAAAGACTACTGCACTCTACACAATGCTTCAGCACTGTCTCGTATTTCATTGCAATGAAACGTGATTCATTGTAATAGTCCCTCTCTGGTTTCTACTGAAGATAAATAAAGTTTTTGAGACGTCCTCACAGATAAAATCTACAGCATTCAAATCAGGTGATCGAGGAGGTCAGGCAGTAAAAATGTTATTATTGATAAACCGCTCTTTCCCACCCTGTGTTCAGAGATGAATATCTCGCATCCTATCAAAAAAAATTTCTGGGGCATCATGTCACACGATAATGCTAGCGAATTTCACGTACCTGTCAAAACAGTGATGACAATTGGTTCCGAACATTTCAGGCAACAAACATGCTGCATACGGAGGCTCTACAACTAAAGTTTCTCCAGTTTTAATGTCCTCATTTGCAACAACATAACGGCCCATTCCTTTCTTTTGGACCACTGTGAGTTTACTTGAAGCGCAGGGAAAAACTCGATGAGGTTTACCCTCAATCGAAGGAATGACTAAAATAATAAAAGATAAAGATTATTTTTCATGTGGTCCAACACTTGTTAATAGATTGCAAACTACTGAGACTGGTAAAATGGGTTGTCCACGATGCCTTACTTTTTAAATGACATTTTATAGCAAACAGCGGTGTAAACTTTTCTGTTTTCATTTTTTCTCTCAGTCGTTATTAGGATAGTTTAGAAATCAATTAAATAAAAAAAAAATTATAGCCGGCATACAGTTTTCCTTTTCCTACAGCTTCTATATGTACTAAACTAGCCTTATTTTTTTATTGTTAGTTTTATATTCAGCTAAGGTGTTTTAACAAAAAAAAAAGGTATGAAGTTTTTTTTTTTTAATAATTATGACTTTCTTATAAAATTAAACCAATCTATGAAATTAAACATATCATTTCCCACTTTTTGTTTCAGATAGAATCACCTGAATAAAAACAGCTGCCCAAGGAATCACTACTTCTACATCCAGATTTTCTATCCAAGTCTCTCACAACGAAAAAAAAAATGTATGTGGAAATTATTGTTTATGGAACTTTAATAATATAATATTTGAAATCGTCTACCTCAAAAACCCATAAAACGATATGCCACATCGGTAGTAGGGATGGTGCTGGTGGAGGGGAGGGTGGAAGTCGGAGTGGATGAAGAAAAAAAATATTGAGGCCTTTGGCTATTTGAGCAAAAAATTACGCCTGTCGTTCTGTCGGTCTTTCTGTCCGTAACTTTTTTTTGTGCGCACGATTAGTCTGGAACCGTTGTATTTTAACAAGATCTGGAACTAGATTATATTTTGATCATATTCCGTTGAAGGGTTAGGGGGTAAATTGGGGTAAATAGGTAAATCAAGCAAGTAGGAGTCCATAAAATCGGTATTTAGCATATGTAAGAGAAGCTAAGGTCTCAAAAAATATTTTGGCATTGACCGCCCCCATTAGCACTCTCACCCATTATTGAAGGGGGTGAAAAAAACAAAATTGTGATTTAGTGTGTGTACAAGAACCAAAGGCCTCAAATTTTCTTTTTACTTTATACACCCCCACTACCACCCTCTACCCCCACCAACACTCCCACTATGTATCGCTTTATGGGTTCTTGAGGCAGACTATTTCAAATATTATATTATAAAAGTTCCATAAACAAATTTTTCTCAATGTGAGACTTGGACATTTATTGGTGACACAAAGAGTTGTTTCTGTGTCACCCATATACCCATGATATCTTTAATTAGAAAGAAAAACACGAATTTGCTTGAATCAAGCTTCATTACTAACCTCACACTCGATAGAAATAAAGCAGCGATTTCGTAAGTCTATCGTGTCGTTTTTTTTTTTGGCCTAGAACCAGGTCAAACATGTTAGGTTCCTTTGAGTATGTCACCGGGCATATGAAATCATATTTTACGACATTTTTTTGTGGTCTGGAACTTTTTAAATCAATAAAAAGTGAAAAAAATGTGTTTTTAAAGAACATTGTTTTTTTCGTTTCCACCGCCATATCGTTAAAACTATTAAAGGTACCGAAATTTGTTTTGTATCAAATTAAAGGTCACACTGTAGCGCTTTTACCAATATAAACGGTTTGGGTAAAATTCGCACTTTCATTTCTCTAAAAATCAGATAAACTAAAAATATATATTTTATGTATTGAAATCTTCACCAATCGATAAACTTTTTTATTTTTGAAAATATTTACATACATGCGAAGAAAATAAAGCCTAATAATCACAAAAGTTTTTGAAACAATATATTTTTTCCTAAAGTGTACCGTTTGGCAACAGCGATTTTTTTTTATCAGCGCTAAATGCGAAATTGGGACGCAATTAATACATCTCGCATGCTAGTTACAGTAACTAGAGGTTTTAACTTCGGAATAATGTCATATTGAACGGATTTCGTTCATTTTTGGCAGTAAATGATCCACAGAAAAGTTTCTATATTGTGCAGGGGCTTGCTAATTTATAGGGGGTGGATTCCACCCCCTCTCAGGGGGTGGCACTTAAAAAATATATATGTTTATTAGAGCTCAAATAGAATCAAATTTTAAGAAGAAAAGGTTCTATGCAATTTTTCACATAAATTGATAGTTTTCAAGTTATAACGACTTCAAAATAGCGATTTTAGCTTAAAAAAAAGGTATTACAAACGGCTTTCGTCAAGTTTCTCGAAAAGTATTACTTTATCGAAAAAATGTTACAGACCAATTACAGAAAGTACAAACTGGGAATTAATTATATTTTTTGTTTATTGATGTAGGATTAATAATTTCGGAGATATTTAAGTTTATATTTGGTAGTGTTCCGAAATTAAATTTAAAGTTTAAAATGCACTTTTTTCTAAAGCAAGTGCTTTAAATGAGCAAAAAAATAAGCATCTAGGTAATGCTACATCTTAACGAAAAACTGTATTTGAGATAATTTTTCTAAATTACTGGCTAATTAGATTAACAAAATGGTGACCTTTTTATATAAAAAAAGTCGCACATTTTTCCGTCATAACTTTTTTATTTCTTATGCTACAGGAACGAGTAAAAAATAATTTGAAATCGCAATTAATTGTCTTTAATTTCATTTCTTAGCATGCGTGACGTGGTGTCACAATTTCTGAAATATTTAACATTTAAACTGCATTTTTCGTCTTATAAACGTTCGGACGCCATTTGTAAACTTTCATATCTCCGAAACTATTAAATCTATGTAAATAAATTAACAAGCGAAATTCATTATCAGCTTATGAGCTTTATTTTTGGTATCTACCGATTTTTCAATAAAACTAACATTTATTGAGATATTTGGAAAAGGAAAAAAAATACGTTTCATCGAAAATACCTTTATAGTTTAAACTGCATTTTTTTCTAAAGCAAGTGCTGTATACAAACCAAAAAATTTGAGCATCTACGTCATGCTATATATTAATGAGGAACAATGTTTGAAATTCCTTTTTTTAATTACTGGCTAATTACAGTAACAAAATGACGACGTCGTTATTAAAAAAATGTGTAGACGCACATTGCTTCGGTCATAACTTCTCTGTTTTTTATGCTACAGAAACAAATTAAAAAACAGTTGAAAGCTTAATTAATAACATAATATTCTACCTATTAGCACCCTTGACGTAGGTGTCACAGTTTCTGCGATATTTAACTCTCACTCTAAATAATTATCTTGTGAACACTTGGATGCCAAATGTAAACTTAAATATCATCGAAATTATTAATCCTACATCAATAAACAAAAAATATAATTCATTCCCAGTTTGTACTTTCTGTAATTGGTCTGCAACATTTTTTCGATAAAGTAATACTTTTTCGAGATACTTGACGAAAGCCGTTTGGAAATACTTTTTTTTTTTAGCTGAAATCGCAATTTTGAAGTCGTTTTAACTTAAAAACTATCAATTTATGTGAAAAATTGCATAGAACCTTTTCTTCTTAAAATTTGATTCTACTTCAGCCAATAATAAAATATATATTTTTTAAGTGCCACACCCTGAGGGGGTAGCATCCACCCCTTATAAATTAGCAAGCCTTCGCACAATATAGAAACTTTTCTGTGAAGCATTTACTATTATACTGCCAATAATGAACGAAATCCGTTCAATATGACATTTTTCCGAAGTTTTGCATATTTTTTACCTCTAGGTACTGTAGTATGCAGGGTTGGTCAGATTAGTCGCGTAGAAATGGCGGTTGTCGAAAATCATTAAGTATTCATTGTTCGGATAAAAATTGTGACAATCGAAAATGTGCTTGTTTTAAGGAAGGCCTAAAATGTTGCAACGAGTGCTGTAACAACATTATTAAAGATTTCGAGACAGATATGAACGAATTAGAATGCTATTAATGTAGGGCCTACATAAACTACATACTACATATTTATCTATCCAAATAGAAAATTTATTTCAACAATAAAACTCATTTTATGCGTACGTTTTTACTTTCATTCATTTAAAAATGTCTAATAAACTTACTAATTAGATGGGTAGTTAGTAACACTGATTGATATTTATAGATTAGGTATTTATATCTACCTACGTCTTTTTATTATTAAAAGGAGACTATTTAATATTTTTTTACAATTTCTTAATATTAACAACATATGATCAATACTACTGTACAATATATGAAATATTGAACAATAATATTGATCCCCTAGATCTTTTGATCACTACTGGTTTTGTACCTATTGATATAAGTTAAACTAGTACACACACCCCGACCGGAACCGTCAGATCGTTGCAGTCGGCAGGCTTGCTACAGCCGAGCGCGCAAGATTATGACTTTGGCCCGTTAAAAAAAAATCGCTGACTCAATACTATCAACGGGACTTGAAAAATTTGTATCCTAAAAACTTTTTTCAACTATTGGCTTCAATTTATACGCAGCATGTATATACAAATTTTCATAAATAAATTTTTTTCTCGATTGCCTAAAATTACGCTACTGAAAATAAGAAGTTTGAGTTTCCTATTATTTTACCAACTTAAAAAAAAATAAATCGGGTTCACGTGGGACGTTGTTCGAAGCGCTATTGTGTCTACTTTAATCTAAAAAAAAAAAAATAGCTCGATAGCACAAATATTTTCAGATATATAGCGGTGGAGACGTTAAAAAACATATTTCATTAAAAATCTATTTTTTTGAGTTTTTCCGAAATAAAAAAGGTCTCGACCACCAAAAAATGTCGTAAAAAATGATTTCGTGTACACGATGATCTTACTAAAGAATCCCACTAAGTCTGGTTTGGTTCTACGCCGGTTTTTTTTTCTCGAAAACTAAGCGACTTTACTTCCAGATTTTATTCTACTAAAAAGCATTTTTAAATAGAATACACACTTACTTCTTCGATCCTCTCTTTTATTTTGAACAAAAGTTGCAACCTTGTCTTTTCCCAGATTCTCAATTTTCAATTTGCTGGCGAATAATTTTTCAGCCACACCAAACGCAACGGTAGCTCGATTTTCTTCATTTAGAGCTTTATAACAAATTCCCATTTTCCAGAATGCTTCAGCTTTGTATGTACTTGGCAGGCTCTCCTTTAAAGCTAATTGTATATCTGCTAGAGCTAAGGAGTATTCATTTAGCGATAATAATACTTGGGATCGACCCCATAAAGCTAAGGATAAGGACGAGCCGCAGTCAACCACGGTGTTCTGACCTAAAATTAATGCAATATATGTTATTATTTAAACGTATTTATTCCCCCACTGTTTCAGCTCTACAAGTGTTTTATTTTAAAAAAAATTTTCAACTCTAATTTTCAAACGATGATTTTTACTTTATCGCTTTACGACAAACATTATCCAAATTATGACTCAAAAAAGCTTTGAAAAAGTGCATTTTATTTTTTTCCTTCCAAACTATGATCTTTAGGCCTTATATTATACAGTGTGTCCCAGGATAGATATAACAAGAGGTGTAATGAACCAAAAATTTTGGAATTTTGGAATGGTATTTGGGGATTGAGTCCTGCTTGTTGTAAAACTAAAGTACCAAAATTGACTTGATTTGGTATTTTACAGGGTGTGTTTTATAAGCAAAGTTGTAAAAATCATCACTAATAAAGTACCTTTATTTTTCAAAATATGAAAAAATTCCACTAAGAAAAGTTATTTAGAATGCAATTTTATACCTCTATACCAAATTTCAGGAATATAAAATTATTTTTTTGAAACTTCCCATTTTTTCAATAAATTAGTATTTTATTTTGAACCATTCAACTGCAGAGAAATTATTTTTTGCGAATTAATATTTAAAGTTATGTAGAAGCTAAAAGTAGGCTATGAGAAAAGCAGTGGATGCACATTTATCATTTATTATTGACATATCTGTCAAACGTAGTCAATATTATCCTTAATTTCTGTTTGAAATTAACGAATCAAGCATAAATAATTAAGTGAAAATGATACTCAGTGCGTGAAAAAAATTATATTGTGCAATGCTACGGAATTGGCGGTGAAAACTCGCTAAGAGAAGTGGTAAGCCAATTTAATTTGAAATTTCCAAACACTGCTTTGTCACGTACTCAGGATATGAGAATCATTAAAAAGTTTTTGGCTACTGGTAGTGTTCTTAACATGAAAAGAAAAATAAAAACATATGATGAAGACAATGTTAGGGCTATTATAGCTCATGCCTCAGTTATAGAAAATCCTAGGATGCCACTAAGAGAGATCAGCTCTTATTGATATTAGCAAGTCTGAACTCCAAAGAATTTATAAGGTAAAGAAAATTAGGGCATATAAAGCAAATTATAAACATACGCTTGAAGGGGGAGATGACGGCCGTAGGTTGGATTTTTGTTTGACCATTGGAGAAAAAATCATGGAAGAGAGATTTTTTCATTTCATAATTTTCTCAGATGAATCCACATTCACAACCAATGGTGTTGTTTCATCTCAGAATTGTCGGTTTTGCGCTTCTGAAAATCCAAATTTTAGAATTCATTGTAGAAGACAATATTATAAAAAAGTGAATGTTTGGTGTGCCGTTTTTTATCATTTTGGAATTATTGGACCTTATTTCATTGAGGGAAGGTTAAACCAGCACACTTATTTACAGCTTCTTGAAAGATTTTCTGAAGAACATTTAAATATTTTAAGAGATATGCCTTTAGTTCATTTTCAACATGATGGTTGCCCTGGCCACTCCACAGAAATGGTTAATCGGTGGTTGAATTTAAATTTTGGAGAAAATTGGATTGCCAGGAATGGACCGATCAAGTGGCCGGCGAGATCCCCAGACCTATCAATATCGGATTTCTTTTTATGAGGTCGCCTCAAGCAGTTGGTTTATGCTGAACCACTTCCTAACGATGTAGTAGTATTGAAGCAGATAATTACAAATGCCGTAAACTCCATACCGTTAGATCATATTCGAAACAGTTTTAAGGACTTCAGGCGAAGGATCGAAATGTGTGTAGATGTGGGTGGTAGCTGCGTCGAATAATAAAAAAATCGTAAACATTGTTTTGTATTGGTCAATAATTAATTTGTTTGTGAATCTGTTATGTTTTTGACATTTATTACTTGTTATAATTTTTAAACATCATTAATCTTCTGTTAGGAATTGTTTCTTGCTCTACAATTAGTTCGATTAACATTATACCTTCTTACATCTCGTATATTCAATTTTTTATTTACCAATAGCCTACTTTTTGAGATGATTAACATTTGCTCCTACACAACTTTAAATATGAATTCAACTCTTAATTCGCAAAAAATGGGAAGTTTCAAAAAAATTGTTTTACATTCCTGAAATTTGGTATAGAGGTATAAAATTGCATTCTAAATAACTTTTCTTAGTGGAATTTTTTTCATATTTTGAAAAATAAAGGTACTTTATTAGTGGTGATTTTTACAACTTTGCTTATAAAACACCCTGTAGAACACCAAATCAAGTAATTTTTGGTGTACTTTAGTTTTACAACAAGCAGGACTCAATCCCCAAATACCATTCCAAAAATTCCAAAATTCCAAAATTTTTGGTCCATTACACACTGTATAAGGTTGTCTGGTTGCTTCCAGCTACCAGTTTTTTTAATGATATGAAACTAATTACAACTGATGACGTGCCACACAGTAAAGGAAGGCCAACTAGAATAATTCATGGATTAGAAAACGTCCGTCAAGACGTTGTAAATAAGATGAATATATGTACGGTAGTCTATATACAATGGTATAGTTAATGCAGCACTACTTACCGGTTTTTGGAGCCCTTAACACGCTTTGACTAAAAAGTAACAACGATTTCTGTGCATCTCCTTCTTTGAATATTTTTTCAGCTTCTAGCCTTTTTGCTTGGGATATTTCTGCACTCTTCTGTCTATATATTTCTTGTACATTAGACAATACGTCTATTATGGGTTCCTTTGTCTGAAATATAACAAAAGTTTCAGTACGAAAGTACGAAAGTGCTGGAGGGTCACTTTAAAGGTCCCATTTTTTGGTTTTTCTCTTATATCTCGGAAACTATGCGTCGTATGGAAAAAGGTAATCTATGCAAAATTAAACATAATTAAATTTCCTACAAGAATGTTTATATTCATTTTCTTCCTATGTGTTATAGTTTACGAGATATTCGCCAGCCAAAATAGATTAAAAAAAAAGTATTAGGTATCTTGAATATTTCTATCAAAGCGGTTTACCGTGGTTTGCTAATAAATTACAGTCACAAAACAATCTTTATTTTACAACACTCGACGTATTTACTAACGTAATATTTTGTCGAAATCTATTCATTTCCTTAAATATACAGTGTGACTCATTAAAATGAAGATACCCTTATAACTTTTTTATTTTGTTTTCGATTTGAATCAAATTTTACTTAAGTATAGAACAAATTAGGACCTACTTATGACCAGAAAAACATTCGCCTGCTACAAAGGCAAAGCCACCTGTGGTGCCAAAATATGCTGAAAAATATTAAAAATCATATTAATGTGTTTTGACGAATTTCACGTGTCCACCACAAATTGCGGAAACTGAGGACCCCCTTTGCCAGATGAGCTTATGTATGAAAAATCCCCCATCCATACCCAAATCAAATTTTGGTGTATTTACGGTTGTGGCGCCGATCCGATACATTTTTTAGAATTTTTAACATTCAAAATGTTTTTATTTTTTTTAGCATATTTTGGTACCACAGAAGGCTATGCCTTTGTAGCAGGCGAATGTTTTTCTGGTTATAAGTAGATCCTAATTTGTTCTATACTTGAGTAAAATTTGATTCAAATCGGAAAAAAATTAAAAAGTTATAAGGTCGTCTTCATTTTAAGTAATTCACACTGTATATTTAAGGAAATGCATAGATTTTGACAAAATATTACGTTAGTAAATACGTCGAGTGTTGTAAAATAAAGATTATTTTGTGACTGTGATTTATTAGCAGACCACGGTAAACCGCTTTGATAGAAATATTCAAGGTACATAATTGATTTTTTTTATTAATTATCTATTTTGGCTGGCGAATATCTCGTAAACTATAACACATAGGAAGAAAATGAATATAGACATTCTTGTAGGAAATTTAATTATGTTTAATTTTGCATAGATCACCTTTTTCTATATGACGCATAGTTTCCGAGATATAAGCGAAAAACCAAAAAAAGTGCCCCCCTCCCCCCCCGCTCACCACCTAGTAGTGGGGACTTTTGATATGTTCATCTCCAGACTAGTCCAAACAAAGTTCCGAAGTCAAATTTTCTGTCCCTAAAATTTCCCTCTGCACCCTTTTTTGAGCATTCGTTGCCTGGACTAATTTTTTTTACAGTTATGTTTTTTTCAACAGCTAAAATATATAAAATAGCCTATTTATTCTCAAAGTTGAAAAAATGACTACACATGTATTTTTAATAAATATGTTGAGCAGTTTTAGAGTTATGGTAGAGCAAATACCCAGATAGGCAAAAATTCTGAATATATATTTTCTGATTTTGGTAGGTGTCATTGAACAAACTCGAGGTTATCGAAAATTCTGAGAGAAAACAAAGTGACAAAAATACCTATATAAGTAGCTTCATAAGTTAATTTATGTTTCGAAAGTAAAACAAATCTAGGTGTGTATGTATTGAAAACAGAAAAATATTAATTGTTGGCTTTATAAAAGTGTCTGTATGTTTTCGAAAAACATAGTTACCATTTTGTAGTCGTAAATAATCCTAATACGCTCTCGATCCGTCTTCAGTTTACCGAAAACATTTTTTATCCAATTTTCACCGGCATTTTCACTAACAAGCTGAGCAAAATTCATGAAAAACCCGTTCGAATTAGTTTGCAAAGTCCTTTCACTGCATATTGCCATATAGAGCTTATCACTGTACTGATTCGTCATTATTAAAATGGTGTTTTCTACTTTTTATATCAATTAAAACGTTTACAACGTTATATACCTTTGACGGTAGCGGTAGGCTAATAACTAGTCGGAAGACATAAATAGAGGCTTTTATTTTTAGCTGTTACTATTAAACTCTATCCTAATAATAAAAGAAATTGCATCCTGGTTAGTCGCGGAAAAAATGGATCAAAGGTAGATCGAAGTTGGATTAAATAATAATATTACGAATAATATTTTATTTCCACATTTAAAATGCAAACAAATACAACAAAATGTAGAATACGTCAATCAATTCTTATAACTAACGTGTAAAGGTAGAAGCGTTGAGATGACTTTTCACTAAACGGTAAAAGTAAAGATAGCAATAAACATTACAGTTGTCAACGAGCCAATTTTGCATGTTGGCAGTAGCGGCGTTAGGGTAGGGCGATCGCCCAGGGCGCCAGGTAGGAAGGGGCGCCGAAGGCGCCCGTTCATTTCTGTCCGCTCATCCAGTACAAGTATTCTGTTAGTGGCGGCTGGTGAAATTTCAATATTTTTTTTTCGTCTGTCGCGCATGGGACCCATACGAAATATGGGAAATAACATCTAGAGAAGCACTTCTCAAAATTTTGAAAAAGCAGTTTGTGAAAATTTTTTTTAAAATTCGGTTGCCCTGCCTAGGGACTCCTATTTAATTTTTTTTTGTCATATACATACGACATTTTATAGTGAAACCCACAAAAATTTGCAAACTGAGTAATTTTTTTTTAATGAGTTCGTGAAAATGTATAGAATAATATCCTGAAAAGTTTACATTTTGCTCGGATGCAGAACATAAAAAAAAGTGAAATAAAAATGTTTTAACCGATTTTTTCAAAATTTTGAAATTAAGTAAGGGTAGGAAAAAATAAAAAATTCAGGTGGATAGGCCACGTGTTTCTGAACAAAAAATATCCTAATATAATTTATCGCTAAAGCCACGGTATTCCTGAAAAAAAAATAACTTTGTCACTCTGCGCGGCCAGCGTACGGTTAATTGCATACTATGGAACCTCTGAAAATTCTTAGCTGTTCTATTGAGTAAAATAAAGCTTTTTTCTCTTTCTGATTACACATTTTTAACATTTTTCGTAGTGAGTAGTGAGTATGGAGGGAAAATATATAATTATGAACGCATTCACAGACACCACACATAGCCGCTGAATCGCTCGCATGAAGTTTTACGTGCCTTTACTGTATTGTATTTATTACAGGTACACCTATCCACATTTCAGCTATATCCAACGGATTCCTTATACTTTATTTGTAAATGTAAACATTGACGTTGAAAAATTGTGTCCGAGATAAGGCCAGATTCTGAAAGCTCAAAACATTAAAAAGCGGTTTTCTGCATTAACGGAAAATCGCCCGGACCTGTTCCGCGGAGACACGTAGCGTTCGTGAAACCTAGTATTTGCAGGACGGTACACCCGAATATGTCCGTCATTACATGACTGAAAAACTTTTTCATCGGTAAATCAAATTGTTCCAAAACTCCAACGAGCGATAGACATAATTTAAACAAAACAGAATGCGGACTTGCTTATGTTCTTCTGTGAATATGGTCTTCTTGGCACTTACACAGTTTTTTAATTCCGATTTTCCTATCCTTCGGCTAGCTGTTGACCTCGATGCTGGAAAATTTGTCATGGTCACAGCGTCTACTGCTGTTTGAAACGGATTTACTCTCAAATAGCCAATGAGCGCTTCACCTTGAGCGAGATTTGAACTTCTCGGTCGGCCTGAATCGTCTTTTCTATTTATGACACCTTCCTCCTCCCACCTTTTCTTTATACTCATAACGGTACTTTTATTTAAGTGATAATGGTTAGCAACTGCTCTGATAGACCATCCCTCTTCAATTTTAGAGAGAATTAGAATTTTTTCATGTTCAGTTAATTTCGGCATGTCGAAAATATGACACTGACATTGACAAATAAGTAAAGAATGATTTAATATAGCGAAAAATAAGTGTACGGGATTGTATTGCACAGAAGTGTACATACATTTCTGAGAAAAAAAAATTATTTATTTTTTCATTGTTTTTTAAACAATTAAATTTTTTCCGTTTTAATGCGGCGAAAAAAATTTTGGATAGCAGATAGGGGATGCCGTAGAAATCTCGCCCCAGGGCGCTGGTAGTGCTAAAACTGGCAATGCATGTTGGCATTGTTAAAAGCCGATCTAATTTGCATTACCACTAATAATGACGTTTGATTGGTGCAATGTTGTTAAAAAATTAACTTTCATTGGCTACTATGTTTATAAATGAAAACTTGTGAATGACAATCTTTTAATGAAAGCATAAAATAATTTGTAAGTATTTTTCAGGCAAGATAGTCTTTGTAAGTTTCTTTTGTTTGCTTGCTGCTTAAAAAATTTAGCCACTTTTAAATATCATTATAAATAATGATGAGCGAACAGAGACAATAGATGAGAAAACAAAAGCAAACGATTGGGTGTTAATATCGCTTCCACATCCAGTGGAAGTATAACAAAAAATTTTTGAAAATTTTTATTGTTCAAATAGGCTTAGAATGTCATGAAACGTCGAAATTTTAAATTTGAGCGAAAAAAATTTCTGTCTGTCGGTCTGTCTAACTTTTTTTGTGCTCACGATTACTCTGGAACCGTTTAAGATATTGACTTGAAATTTGGTACACGTATGTATTTTAACGTGATTTAAATAAATTTTGTTTTACTTAAGAAAGATATAGTAGAGGTCTTTGATACCGGTCTATATTTAGTTGAAATTGGATAACTAATAACTTAGCTACGAAGGTGTTACCGTGGAAAGTGGACACATTGAAATTTTCCATTTTATTTAAAACTAAGTGAAATTAATTACCAACATATTGTCTTGACAGAACTAACGTATTGTTTATTTTAAATGACATACTTTTGTTTTCCATTTTGCTAATTGTATAGGCTGTAAATACAGAGTAAATAGGACAAACAGTTTGTAAGATAAATACTATGTTTTATATATCATTGAAAATCTTTTTTTTACGGCTTTTCAGATGAAGTAAAAATATACGTATGTAAATTATATCCGTATATAAATTACAAAAAACTCAAGTAAAGCTCATATCTCCAAATTGAGATGTTCAGTAGCTTTTCTGACAAGATTTTTGGAAAATACATGTGATTTTCTACTTTAACTTTTATTTATAAACTTTTTCACGCAACTCCAAAAATAATGAAGTTAAATGGAGTTTTAATGTTAGCGAGACCACCTTGTGCATTCCTAAACAGTTTTTCGAATAAAAATCTGAATAACCGCGTATATACAGACGGATTGACCAGGGTATAGTGATTCAAGAAATAAATTAACAATAAAAACAAAATAAATTTCTTTGAATTGTTAAACTAATAGGGACGATAACGTATGTTTCCTTATTTGGATTTTGATATTTACTTTAAAAAAAGTTGAAAACTAGAGTTAGTTATAGAAAATTTGATTCCTATATCTTTATATTAATATCTAAGTTTCATTTATATAAACTAAATACAGAAAATAAACTTATTTTTTTATTTTTCTCATTGTCTTTTTTTTTTTGCTTTCTCTTCTTCGACTAGGTTAGAATAGACATAGTGACAAATACTTCGTCGTGGCTATACGGGCTACGTCCCCAAAGCCATTCCCTTGGGAAAAAAAAACAACTTATTTTTAGTGCCATTTTGTTAATATACGGGTGAGGCCGATAGTGTAATCGCCAGAAAGAAATTATTTTATTGTTATTGATGTGTTCAAGAACTGCTGCCTAAGGAATCGCTACTTCCACTTCCAGATTTCTTACCTAAGCCTCTTAGAACGAAAAAAAAAAATGATACTATATTTGCACTCCACTATGCGAAAATTATAGTTCGTAGAACTTTAATAATATAATACTTGAAATCGTCTACCACAAAAACTAATAAAGCGATATACCACGTTGGTAGTGGAGAAGGGAGTGGTGATGGTATTGGGGTGGTTTCATCGCTACATGAACGTTTTTCAAATGAAATCATAAATCCGACTTTAATCTCGGAACTCCGAGATTAAAGTCGGAATTACGAGAATAAAGTCGGAATTCCGAGAACAAAGTCGGAATTCCGAGATTAAACTCAGAATTAAAAAAATATATATTTCAGTGGCCCGTGGCCCTTCTACGCCTTCGTAGAATTTCTATATCCATTAATGTTATTTTTTTATATAAACTAATTGTTTGCCGCTATTTAATGCGCTTTTCTCGTTCGTAAAATTCAACATGGACGTAATTGGGAAAGGTTACGCTATTGGCTGATCTCGAAGGCTGCGCGTAAGCACACTTTATTTCTTTACATCATATACTAATCTTGCTACTCCTTTTGGAGGCGAATTTTCATCGATATTACCTGTACTAATAATAAATACATGCAATGACGTTAGTGAAAATAATTAGAATAGATCATAAAAAACGAAAACGAATTTGAGAATAAATTAGTTACCTATTAATAAAAAATTGCAAATTAATGCATATACATTGTAATTACATAATTTTTTTATTGTGTTATAATATTTTTAGTACGAAGATTATTAATTAGCCATACAAGTCGCAGTACTACAAACTACAATTAGTTATTTATAGTATTGTTACTGTGGTACCCAGAACTGCGTATACTGTTTTCATGTTTATCATTAACGTATCTTGGCACACTGTGAAAAACACCTATATTCGTTAATAGTTGAGATAGGTCGTTGTAAAAGGAATGTTCGAGGTGTTGTTATTTTAAGATGTAGTACAATTTGCTGTTGTCTGTTTTTTCTGAGAGGAATTTATAGAACATGAGAGCGACTAAGAGGGCGCCGGGCGGGAGAAAATTTACGGTTTCCTTTCGTAGTAAAAAGAATAATAAAAATAATATAAATTTGTATCCGTAGAATGAGCGAACTTTAGCATTTACTCTTCATTGATCGTTATATAACTAGTATTTGTACCTATTAAGAAACAAAAGAGAGAACTAAAAGGCTATAATTCACAAAAAGGTAGTTATTCACATTTCATTATTAGACATATGATTTTTGCAAAACACTTATAATTTCGCAAATCGCACAGTTATAAGTGTTAAATTCCTCTTCTTTTATTCTCAATTTGGTTTGTAGATCTGTCCCTTCCCCCCCCCAAAAAAGTCTAATGGGGTTAGATTAGGTTACAAGATTACGTTATGAAAACCTGGTTTGAAATAAATTGTGGTTCATAAGCTTCATTAAGATAATCCATAACAATTGTGGAGCGGTGCTTCGTCTTGCTGAAAATTCAACAATCGGCATTGTGCTAGAGGAACTTGTTCGATTTCTTGCCAAATTTGATTTTGTTGGAACTCGAGATACCTTTGTCCTGTCAGCGTACCTTGGAAGAATATTGGGCCAATGAATCGTGTTCCATAAATACCTGCTCATACATTTATCCGATATCTTTCTTGAAACCTCCCTTGTCTAACTAATCTTTGATTTTGTTTGGACCAGTATGTTATGTTCTGCCGACTGAATATCGCGTTATTTGTGAAATGTGCTTCATCGGAAAAAAGGCAAAATGATTATCTCTTTGAAACTTATTAATTAACCACTCGCAAAACACAATTCGTCTTACAGAATCTCCTTCGTACAAATGTTGGTGCATATTGTACTTTAACGAGCGGTAATTATGTTTTTTTCAAAATTCTTCTTACTATTTCCCTAGTCCTTCCGCTATTTCTCTAACAGAGGCTGATTGTGGCTGACGGTTCCTAGTACATTAATCTCCAACTCATCATTTACAATGAATTCTTGAATTTCTTGAAATAATGATGAGACGGATGTCTTCTTTCAGGAAATCTCTGAACATACATTTGACCTGCAAGCACAGAATTTTTTCGACATTCGCCATAAATTAATATCGTGTCAGCTTTTTCGTTATTGGTGTAGTTCATGTTAAGAAATATCAATAATGGACACAAATCTTTGGCTAACAATAATTATTTAAAAATGTCGCCTTTCTTTTGTTTTATAATATTGTATCAGATCGTAGTGCAAAGACAAACTATGTTAAAGTTTAATAAAAACTATTTTTAAAGTGATTTTTTATTTTTAAATAAATTAAATAGAATATAATAGAAAAACAAATAGCATAGATTGAAAAGGATATCAATGAATTCAGAAAAAAATCTATAATTTATTGAACTCTATGAGCCACCACCTTCCAATTTGAAAAAAAAAGTTTTCGATAAAGGATAAAAAAGTGATATGTTCAATTTTGGAGACTTCGTAAATAGGTATTAATGAAATTAAACGAAAAATTATATTTTTCTCTTGGACTTTACCTGCCGTAGAAAAAATTTTGGTATTCCAAAACACTCTAGACAAATGTCTTAAAATGCTTTGAAAAATTGAACATCAATTCAAAAATTCGCGAAAGTTTTCAGAGCTGCCTAGTAGTTAACTACAATTGTAGTTAAACTACATTTTAACTACTAACTACGAGTACTTATAGGTAGTTGTGACTACATTGGTATTGTATTGAGTATTCACTACTCAAACTACTTTTTAAAAGTAGTTAAAACTACTAATGTAATTTTAACTACTAAAGTAGTTGCAACTACTGTTCATGTGTTTTCATAGAATCTGTTTTTATATGTTTTTCTCATAAATGTGCTTAATAAATATCAAGCCCAGTTGTTCAGTGACAAAAACAGTTTCAGATATATCCCCAATAATAAACTTTAATAATATTAAATTTGTATTAAAGAAATTAAAAAGGTTGCAAGTGGCAACAATGGAACAACATGTAAGTAAACTGTAGGGTAGGTTGTCGGGGCATTACGTAGGTACACTTTGATTGCACACAGACGTAGAAAAGCATTTTGTGACTTCTTGTCGCACAATCATTTTACAAATTATATAAGTATATTAGACTTTCCGGTCATGACATGTGACAAAAAAAGGTTTCAGTGTCTTAAGTACACAGTTTAGTGACCTAAAAATTTCATGCTGTGTAAGTCTAAAGGGGCCATCCGCTCCAGGGGGGGGTTTCGTAATTACGTGACTCGGTGTGACGTAACGATTGGTGAACGAATCAAGAAAAGAAAAATATTGTCATTTTGATTTTTAGTAGCATTGCGCCCATGAGGTGACAAAAATTTTTTTTTGGATTTTTACTAGCACCCCCCCCCATGAGTCGAAAAATATCGTGAATAATAAATAACGGAATCGAAAAAACATAAGGGGGGTCTCTATAAGTGTGGCGTAATTTTTTTTGGGGGGGTGTCTAACTCAGTGTGACAAAACGTGACAATTGGGGGTGGGGGATTGGCGTGATGTCATTTATGATGGCCCCAAAGTGTACCTACAAAAGTAGTTGCAAATGTAATTGAAGACGCGTAGTTAAACTACTCTTTTAAAATAAAAGTACTCGAGTACTTTTCAACTACAATGCATATTTAATAAGTACTCTGTAGTTAGTAGTTAACTATTTTTCAAAAGTAGTTTGGCAGCTCTGAAAGTTTTATGGTATACTCAGAATGTTGTCTGAAATCTAAATATGTAAAAATATACAGGGTGTTCCATTTAAAAATCAAAAGTTGCGGTCATTTTCGGGTAAACCGGAAGTGGTATCATACCGTTTTTATGTCCAAAAATCCATTTTTACAGGTAGTTTATGCACACCAAATTTCAAATGAATAAGTTAAAAAAGAAAGGAAATATAGACTGTGGCACCCGGTAGATGCCGTAGTATTACCTATATCTCGATTATAAAATAATATGTTATAGGAATTACCAATTGGATTTACTTCATAAACAATTGTATATTATAAAAGTTGTAAATTTTATAGGTATTCTAAATATTAATACATTTTATGTCAGAGTAAAATGCTGTAGAGGCGACATCAGTGCTTGTTAAATCCTACCTTGGTTCAAAGCAAAAGCCGACAAACAAGAACTCTGTAGGAGTGAGAAAAACCATTTAAAAATATATTGGACAGATGTCACCACTTGTTAGAAGTTTGCGTGTGGGACACCACAGTGTTGTCGGTGTTTGAATATATATTTCTAGCCTCCCAATTTAAATAAACAATTTAAATCTAAGAGAATCTGTGGTTTCTCTAACAACTAAAAATAGAATGAAACAGTATTATATATACTTTTCTTTTTCAGTAAATAGTGAACATCGAATTTGTTAAAATTTTGAACGAACAAATTTTAATTTTATTCTAAGTAAAATCTGTATTAACGTTAAGATTGGCAACAGCGTGCGTCAAAATCAGCTGATCCAAATAAACATAATCTTCAAAACTGTTATTAAATTAGAATAAATCGATGGAAAACAATGCGGAAAAAAGCAAGTTTGTACCGATTGAAAATAATCTATTCAAAATGCAACATTTAGAACAATATGTGTATCGAGTTTTAAACTACACTTCAAGGTATAATAATTCTAATAGTTATTATTATGCTCCTATTAATTTAGTGGGAAAATATGTGAAATATCCATCGTATGGTGACTTTCCAGAAGCCTATTTTCTTGTAAGTACTTTCTTCATTTTGTTATTGTTTGTTTTCCCACTTTAACCTGACTTAACTAAATGTTTATAGTTTAATTCTCAATATGTATGTACTTGGCAAATTGTCGAACACAAAATTGTAAAGGAACCACTAGTTAACGTTGTATAAACTTTTTCTCCTGCTGTGTTATTGTAAAAAGGGTTAAATGAGGCGTGCAACACGATTGTGCGTCGTCCTGACGTAAATCTCCATGCCCTTTTCGATATTCACTACGCTAGCAGTGTTGCCAGATGGAGATTAATTCCAATAACGTGGGAAATTATGTTATTTTTCTGATGATAGTGGAGGAAAATTGAATCACCTAAAACGGACAATCGCCCTCAGTTTATTTGAGTTTTATTAATTATTATAAAGTTCGTATTCTTCGCATAAATAAATTAGGTAAATAATTGTTATTCTTACATGAACTCTCAATATATTAAAAACAGTTTTGGGGCATTATTATTTTATAAAAATACATTGTCAATGTTCCAAACAAGCTTGTTTAAGCGCAGATGCACTGAAGTGTGCGTCAAAGTACTTTTTCTACGATCGTGCAAAAAGTTAATACTTTTAACTGTTTATACCCAGGCAGCATGACGTAAAAATGACGTGAAAAAGACGGCACAATGTCACAGCCCAATGACGTCATACATATGACGCCAATATGACGTATTGGTAATCAGTGAATTTTGCGATGCAAACCTCTCATTATAATATTTTTCCACAATTATTAATAAAGTTTTTGACGAAAAAAAAAACCGGAATGTGCGGAGATCGAACCGCGGACCTTTTAACTCGCAACCTAACACTTAACTCACTGAACCATTGAACATCTTTATTTAAATGTTTAAAAGCTGTATACCTAGTTAGAAATAGTAAAACAAAATTATTATTACTATGTGGCGAAAATTGAACTAGTCACTAAATACTTCTATTTATTTTTATTTTATAATGACTTATTTCACGTCATTTTAATGACGTCAAAATAATGACCTAAAAGAAACGTGTATTTGACGTCTTCATGATGACGTCAGAAGTACGTTATAAATATCACGTCTCTGGTACGTCATTTATTAGGACAATGACGTCTGCGACGAAAAATCACCTTTAAAAGACGTCATAATGACGTTACCCTGCTACCTGGGTAGTGCCAAAAGTTTTTTTTTCACTAGTGCAAAAAATAGATTACTTTTTGCACTATTGCAAAAAGTAACTACTTAAGTACTTAACAGCCGCTGGCACTGTATTGTTTAACAGAGGATTGATCTTTTTTTTTCTTTTTTGGCGAGGGGGGAAACCCACACGGGCTGCCTATCCCAACTAGGAATAGGTCTGAGTGTCAGGCTCCAACTGACTAAAACGAGCCTCCTCTTAGGGCTCGTCTGTATGGAATACTCCGAATGCACTGCAGCCTCCTGGGCTTATTGTGCTTAGGATTAATCTTAAACCTCCGTTAAATTTAAAATTTGCTTTGCATCGTTCTTTAATCCCTGATTAAATTAGCTTAAACTTGCGTTAACTTAAACCCCCAAAGTTGGCCGCTTAAAGGGCGATTAAATTTAATCGTAACTTCTGCGCAGTCGTCGATGTTGTGCATAACCTCAATTTTTAGTATATTTCTAGAAATAATGTCGAGAGAATAGTCTCTCGACGCTGTTTTTATTAACAAAAATTTACGAATCGTGAGATGGATTCCGACTTCGACATTGATATTATTAAAGTGCTCAGCTATTTTTACCCAAATATTTGCCTTTTTTTGAGACATTACGTTATTTTTTTTGTTTATATTCTAATTGTATGCTTGCATTTTGTGGCCGTATTTATTATCTACTACATCTAATGAAAAATTAACGGATCTTGCTCTTTTATTTTTATTATGGTTTTCCATATTTATAAAGATCTTGTAAACAGATAAATAGTAGTAAAAATGTACACGCACAGAACACAGACCACGTTTTTTCTGAAAAGAACAAATAATTGACAATAGTTGACAGAAATAAGGTTATAATTTTGAAAGAGAAGTTAGCAGAATACCAAATTCCCTAAAATCACAAGCTAACTATCAACTTAAGTAAACCACAAACAATGTAGTGGATCCTCTATTGAGCATGAGGTCGGACTACATGACACCAAAAATGGCATTCAATAAGCCCTTCACTATCACCATTGGAGATAGGAAGGAATGGATGACAGGTGCTCCTGATGCTTTACGCAGAGGCCTGGTCTGGTATACTGACGGGTCCAGGATGGAATCAGGAGCTGGAGCAGGAATATATGGTGTGAGGCCGAGAGAGAGTATAAGTCTCTCCCTTGGACGGCACTCCACTGTACTCCAGACAGAAATTCTGGCTATACTCGAGTGTGTACGCGAGAATGTTAAACGACGATACGTGAACCAGCAGATCTCAATCGCAACAGACAGTCAGGCGGCACTTGGGGCACTAGCCTCTAACAAAGTGTCTTCCAGACTGGTTTGGGACTGCCACGAAGAGCTCAAAATTCTGGGTGAGCGGAACAGAGTAAGACTACTCTTGGTGCCGGGACATACCTATCAGTATAGAGGGCAACGAGAAAGCTGACGAACTTGTTAGACAAGGAGCAGCGAATATATTCTATGGCCCCGAACCTGCGCTGGGTATCACAAAAGGCTCAGCCAGAAAGGTAATTAAAGACTGGGTCAAGAGTAAACACAACCACTACTGGAGAAATATTCCAGGAAATCGACATGGGAAAACACTTATCAATGGACCATGTTCAAAACAAACTGAAGAACTGCTCACAAGGAACAGGACTCAGATGAGAATCATAACAGGTCTTCTGACGGGACACTTTCCCGTCAAGAACTACCTGCATTTAATTGGAAAGTTTGCTCGCGACCTTAACTGCAGTGTGCGGTAAGGTACCAGAAACTGTAGAACATATTATACATGACTGCGAGGCACTGGTCCGCAGAAGGTATAATATCTACGGGCAAACACAAACAGACCCGGAAACCATGAAGACTCGTCCATTTTCAGACCTGTATCACCTTGTCAGTGACACAGGAATATTAAAATGGACAAATGTAAACTAAAAACTAAAAAACAGGATAAGCACAATAAGCCCAGGAGGCTGCAGTGCATTCGGAGTATTCCATACAGACGAGCCCTAAGAGGAGGGGTTTTAGTCAGTTGGAGCCTGACACTCAGACCTATTCCTAGTTGGGATAGGCAGCGCCCGTGTGGGTTTCCCCCCCTCGCCAAAAAAAAAAAACCCACAAACAACGGTGCAATAAAACGCAAGTTAAACCTGGTTTAAAAATTAAACCTCGATTAGTTATTCATTGCTTAAAATGTAAACGGTGCAAATGGCTGTTATTCCAGTCATTTTAGACAAAAATATGGCTTCTGATCTAACAAAATATATCCTTCATTTTTTTTTGTTTAAAGTGATTTAAGTATTTTGGTGTTTTAAAGAAAATATTAAAAATCGGCAACGAGATCACTATGGTATAAAAATTATTCAACGTCAATGTTCCCAAAAAACGGTTTTTTGCGAATATCGCGCTTTCTATGGCTCGGAGGCCAATTGAGGTTATTATGAAAATGAAAGTTAATGAAATTCCGCACAAAAATAATCTCTTACAATTTTTATGTACAACGAACGGTTTAGGCAAAAATGTGCTTCGAAGTTTTCGCGCAAGGCATAATATGTTCCATTTCATAACTATTTTAAAAAAAACTATAAATTGCTAGTATTTCTATCATACGAGTTTTGCACTGAAGCTTGCCACATGTGTGTTACATAACTATTTTTTTTACGGTTGTGAAGTTATTTCCCTTAAAATCTTTTCAAAATTTTAAATTTGTTGCCTGTCAGATTTTATTTAAAATGATAAAGATCAAGTACTGCTCACGGTGTATTTAATACACCCTGGTCAGAAAACTTATACCATAGAGAAGCGACAATATCGTCGGATCCTTTGACATTTATGGCCCGGTTCTAATGACATTGACTTGAGTGAAAGACAACTTCTTACACTGAGAGAACTGTAAAGTTTGATGTACACTGAAAGTAATTCAGTATATATATGTACTCAACACAATCTCTTACACTGAGAGAACTTTAAAGTTAGATGTACACTGAAAGTAATTCAGTATAATATGTTACTCTACCACATATTAAATATAATTAAATAATAGTTTATGTTTTAAATAATATTAGTTTTTAAAAAAGGCTAAAAGAAACGTTAAAAAAATGTAAATAATATATTAAATATCAAATATTTACATTCACATATAATAGAATGTATTGGTATACGTTATCAAAACATATTTTAGAATAATAGTACATAATATTACAATTTATTCTATTTTAATTTTTTTTATTTATAATTCTGAAAATTAAACAAACAGCATATGTTTTACAAAAAAGATTTTTATTTCTAATATACATAAATTCTATTGCTAAGTTGAATATACAGAGTACGTATTATATATGCTCATGATACAACACTTTTATATTTTGGAAAAGATTATGAGGATGATAACTAGTAATATATTAAATATGACTTGAGGCAAATATCACTTATGGTTTCAGATTAATAAATTAACGCACTCAATTTTAGAAAATCGTCATTTATGTTTATGCCTAAAAATCAAATTCCAAATTCAGTTCCATTCATTATATTTAATAAAGATACAATTAAATAGTCACCATTAACAAAATTTTTAGGACTTGTATTGATGAAAAATTGTCATAGAGTCATCATATTGATGCGTTACAGAAAAAAAAATTTCCCCTGTTATTGGAGTTCTTTTTATAATACGAACTTTTATATCTACAAAATATTTAAAAAATATATATTATTGCCTCTTATATTCACACTTACAATATTTAACTTCTATTTGGGTCTCAGCCAATAATTCTGCTATGAAACCTTTAAAAACATTACAAAATGAGAAAGCTATAAAATGTATCTACAATCTTCCATACTTGGAACCTACAATAGGGCATGTGCACGTAACGTCACAACTAATCTCAAAAATATATATTTCTTAAGATTTACATGTATTACGTAGCTATTATTAAAATGTCTGCCTGGTTCCTGTACTTTCAACCAAAATCTAGTTCAATGTAATGTTTATGAAGTTTTAAATCGTTTGTCCCAATAAAATAAGACACTTTCTGCAGGTTAGAAATATAACCTATAATTAGCAGTCTATTTTTATTAGTCAACAATATTGAAATATTATTTGCGTGAATTTTTAAATATTTGCTTGGAGCGAGTATGGCTCCAAGCTAGAAATGCGCATAGAAACTTTAAAAATAAGAATAAACTTAAAAAACTTAAAATTTGAGGTTATGTTAGTTATATGATGCACATACCCTATTAGTTTATATAAACCAAATAATCTACTTGATATTGATTCAATATATACACTAAAAATTATAAATGTGACAAAATTTTAACCTTCCTGTTTACTTTTTTGTCGGTTTTAGTAGTTTTTAAATCCCCATTAGTGTATTTAATGGAATAAAAAATCTTCATTCTTATAAATACATTTTTAACTTATAGTTTTGAGAATTCTAAACATGGATGAATAAAATCTGTGGTATTCATTATGTTAAATAACGCATTAGAAACTGCTCGTCCAGTACAAATTTCCTCAAATTGAGAATTAAATATATGTTCTAATTTGTAAATAAAATTGACAAATTCCTCTGAAGGTGATAGCAGGTTTCCGTATTTTTTTTTTCGGTGTTAAAAGATTTGAAATAAACTAATAATTTATTTATATTTAGTATCTCGCATTGTTTCCCAAAAGATTTACGAATATCGCAAGAGTGTATTTCAAGGGTTTTTTTCAAAAGATATCCGCAAACATAAGTGAAAGGTGGGTATATTTTCTTTCGTATAGCTGTAATCAGGAAGAAAAAGGGCTTTAGGAGGTTTCTCTTCTTCCTCTTCATTAATCGTGTCAGTTATGTTAGTAGATTTTATAGTCATTAATAATTCATCTAAATCATCCTTGCAATTCATGTGATCAGAATGAAAATAGTTTATTGTTTATCGATTTTTACTTCTATTTGTACATGTGTTAAAATAAAATATATTTTAAATTTTACTTTTTTACTTTCCTCTTGAAGAAACCCTCCCTTCAAGTCTATTTTTAATAGCATTTACCTATATTTTTTTGAACAAAATTATCCGATTCGTGTGTATAATAAATTCTATATCGAAAAAATATTAAAATATACACATTTTAAATGGAAAAATACAATTTTCCAATACATCCCCAAACCAGAGGTTATATCGGACACATTTAAAAAATAAAAAAACATATTGCTCACCTTAATTTACTTTTTTTTACATTAAAATAAGTTCCCTAAATATACCTCTATCAATGTGCTTAATCAGATTTAAATTAGGCAGATTCGTTCTTGAAATACTCAAAAAATCTTTAGAAATCACTAGATATATACCCGATTGACGATATCTTTCAGAGCAAAGACACACCACTGGTGCTCTGTTCTCTAACTCAGAGAATTAGACCAATGGTGGTTGGGTCATCTTTGACGCAATGTAAACATGTGGAACTGACAACTAAACAACCTATTTGTCATATGCCACGGTACACGCGGGAAGCCTTGCTGTCGCTTCTCTATGGTATAAGTTCTCTGCAACCTATTTGTCATATGCCACGGTACACGCGGGAAGCCTTGCTGTCGCTTCTCTATGGTATAAGTTCTCTGCCCTGGTGCTGCTCAGACGGTTGTCATGACCAGGGTGTATTAAATAGGTGGTGCGACAAGGACCCGTTGAGTGGCTTCATAAGTGCTTACTTTGTACATAATGTAATAGATGGCAGGAGCAATAGTGTCCGTCATTATTTACGCATAGAAAGATAATTTTGCAGATTCTGTACATACGTGCATACAGTGTTGCATACATTCCCGAGCTTTCGTTTTTAGTGAAAAATCTTGTAGTCAAACAAAATATCAGTGACATTTGACATCAAATACCTGGAAGAAATACATTCAATACGCTAGTGCTAAATATAAAAAAGTCAGCTATATTTTCATAAGACAGTTAGAAAATATGGAGTGCCTATTTGTGTACTTATGCTTATGACTATAAAGACCAAAAATTATCACTTTTCTTAGTGCCAAAAAATACTGAAGAGATAGAAATGTGATAGTTTACAAAGTACCTACTTGAAATAAAAAGCCACATATTTGTGAAAAACATTTTTGCTCCAGCAGTATAAAAAGTAATTTTACTTCACAGTCTGAAAAGTTGTTATATACACTGTAAGTTTTAAATTTACATAAATATTTGTAACATAACCTATAGATATAAAAACGTCTTTAAAAATAGTTTTAAAAAAAAAGGTTGAAGAAAGGTGCACTTCCAAGCAAATTAGATGCTTGTTCTTCAGAAAATGTTGTCGCTAAGAAAATTAAGAAGTTATTAAATGAGTGATGTTCACGATAGTATAATTTATCCTCATTTCTGAGAGTTTGTATTTACACTTATTAGAAAAAATTTTGTCTGAAGAATGTGTCGTCAAATTACCAAATAAGAATTGAGGTATTCATAAATGTATTGAAAGTAGAAGCTTAGTGTTTACATAAGGCAGAACAGCTTGATAAATTAATTACAACATGTTTTAAGACGGTAAGTGCTTTTTAGATAGTATTTGTTTCCAAATGATAATTTAGTTTTTCAAGTAATTATTTGTATAATTTCTATTTTCAGGTTGGGTTTTGTCTCATGTTTGGTCCTACAATAAAGGTTATTTTTTGCATAAGGATATTAAGTTAACATCAATCAGTAAACCGATCACTGTAGAAGAATTGCAGCATATTTTTCTGAAAATTTAATCTACAACGCTTGCTTAGGTGGACCAAGTACAAATATTATTATCAGTGTTCATTCTGATGTGCAATTAAAGTCAACTTATGTTGGGAGCATAGAGAATGCTCAGTAATTTTGGAGAAAGGAACTATTTGTAAACATATTATGTAAATCTTGTTCTTATAATATTGCAGCCCATTACGCTCAGTACTGTTGTAAATAAATTTCTATATTTTACATAAATTTTATTTTCTTACCATACCCAAATAAATTTGAAACTGGTGAATATTTGTTCCTTTACGTAACTGAAATTTGCTGTTCAGTTGTGAATATATGCAACACTATATGCAGCAAAGCAAATTCATGTACCTATATACAGGTTTTTGTTGGACGCTAAAGCTCGCGCCATCTACTAAATTAAATAGGAAGCATGCACTTATGAAGCCATTATTATCATAGGAAAGTGCCTTAGTCGGACCACCTATTTAATACACCCTGGTCATGACTAACAAACAAACAAATTTGTTGGTCCAGATGTAAATATTTCTAGTATTTCTAACAATGTAAATGTTCCAGTTCTTCCAAGCATTAACTTAAGTAATTGCAATTCATGTGTAATTAATGTACATTTATAGAATGTAATTGTTATTGTTGCGTGCGGCAAAGTGACATTTCCGCAGTCATTTTGAGGTTAGAAAATTTGACTTTCGTGCAAATAAAAAATACTAATTTATTTCACATCCGGCAACACCGCTTTCTTATGTACGACGGCGCTTCGTGGAATACGATCACGTTCGGGCTCACGAATCGATCGTGTGGCAGCATCATACGCGCCCACTGCCACAGCCCGCTAGATTAGTGACATTTCAGCACTGTAGAATGCTCGTTAGTTAAATAAATGTACACGATGAGCCTCCCGAACTCTAGCATTTTAAGAATGAACGATGCCGATACACTCCGATTTGTGAAATTATACGAAACAGAGCCAATTCTGTGGAATACGAGATTGGCGAACTACACAAACCGCCACGCCCGTGCTGCCGCTGTGCGGAGAATAGCAGAAGCGCTGAATTTAAAGGACTTCGGCCCGCAGTACGTTCTGATGAAATTCAAAAATTTGAGGAGCTCCTATTGCCAAGAACTGAAAAAAATTGCGGAGAGTGAGAAGTCTGGCGGGGAAGTTTATGTGCCGAAAGTTATTTGGTTCACAGATATGAACTCTTTTCTACGGCCGTTTGTGCAGTCAAGAGCAACGCACTCCTATTTGGTAAGCATTTTGTAATTTTTCTATGCTTGGTTTAGTTCTATAGTGCCATATAGTGGAGTCAACTTAAGAATCAAAATAGGTGAATAAGGAATTCTCTGGTTGCAGCAATTTTATTGTTTTAAAATATTGCAGATATAATAACAAGTGCTATGAGTAGTTTTGGATTAAATCGGTCTATTGCTCCTTGTAAAATTTAAATAATTCATGTTCCAACATTGAAGTTTTCTGCTATTTTCCTTATCTCCGGTCCTAGTAATATCATCGTAAAAATAAAAATACCAAATTGTTCGCATCAAAATTTTGAACAAAACTGGATCTGTGAAAAAACGTTTTGACGATTTCTTAATTTGTAAAAAAATAAAAACCACTAAAAATTGCCTTTTTTGAATAATTTAAGAAATATAATAATGCATCAATTTTAACGAAAGTTGGTGGGGATTTTGCCCTTTATTGAACTAAGCATTCCTGCCAAATAGCGCAAAATATTTATTGAAATGGCTAAAAATAAAAAAAAGAATTCGGACTTTTAATCACTTTTAAGTGCATCGACTTGGAGTAGGACATTTTTTTTTTCAAAATTTAGGCTTTTACATGTATTTTACGAGAAATCTCATTTCATTTATACCGTTTTTTTGAACATTTTGCTAAAACAAATAATGATCTATTTGTATTTGGAGCTGAGATACGTCAGTTGCTTATAAATAAGCAAATTGATATTTCTTCTTAAAATTTGGACTGGTTATTCTTTAATACTGATATTTTTATATCGGCTAGTTGAAAACAATCCAGAAGCACAATTGTTAAAAGATAAGTGTATAGAAGCTCTAAAGGCGGGTCTTTAACGATTATGTTAGAGATCCAAAAATCGCCAAATAGGTCTAAATGTTATATTATGGTTTTAAAAATCAGACTTTGGTCGTCAGATAGCCCAGTGTGCAAGACGACTAGCACTTTTTGTTCTAAGTTGCGGACGCAGCGTCGGTCTGGCCAGGTCGGTTAGTCGGCAAATGCCGACTGGGCCCTAGGGTCGCGTTTGACGAGGGACCATGCTTATCAAAAAAAAATTTGGTACGGGAAAATTTTTTTTTAGATTTTTCCCTCTCTGCACGTCGAGCTGCACGTTAAAAAAAATTTTTTCCGGATTTCCTCCCCCCGTTCAAATCAAAAAAATTTTGGGAAAATCCGAGGGAAAATCGCTGACGAACTGAATTTGAATATTTATTGTAAAATGCTGACTAAGCCCTAGACACCCAGACCGCCACTCTGCGGACGTCTCTGGTTTAAATCCTGATCGCGACTTTTTTTTGTATCAGTAATATTAAAAGTTTTGCAAAGCCGTATACATAGACATAGGGATAGTTATTCAGGTTAGGTTGGTTTTCCCTTTTCGCGACAAAAATTAAGAAAGTTTTGAAAAATTTTAAAATGTGCGTTATGGTCAAAAATTGTTGTTTTGGATTATTTTCAACTTGCAGAGTCGAAAATATAGGCGTTGGAGAACAACCAGTCCAAATTTAGAGAAAAAAATATCGATTTATTTATTCATAAGTGACCTAAATGCAAAATCTGACGTATCTTGTCCCCAAATACAAAAATAGTTGATCATTAATTTTTTTGGAAAAAAAATAGACATTTCATCTATTTTCATAATTCGTCGTCTTTGGTTTGAATTTGTTTATAAACATAATTTTGAAAAGAAATTATAAACAAAAAAAATATAAATGAAAATATAATTTTTTTCTCTTAATAGAACTGCAAAACATATGTAAAAACCTACATTTTGAAAAAAAAAATTATCCCACGAGTCGATGCATTTATACAATTAGCGATGGAAATTTCGAAATTATTATTGGTCTTCAGCCATTTGAATAAATATTATACGCAAAAATTTGACACGAAGGTTTAGTTTAATAAACGGCATAGTTACACCAACTTTCGTTAAAATTTATGCATTATTACGTTATATTTCTTAAATTGTCAAAGAAAGGCAATTTCTTGTATTTTTATTTTTTTACAACTCGACAAATGATAAAAAAGTTTTTTCATATGCCTAGTCTTAATCAAAATTGTATTGCGAACAATTTGATATTTTTATTTTTGCAATACGATTACCATTACCGGAGATAATAAGGAAAATAATAATAATTTCAGTGTTGAAAAATTGTTAAAATTTTACAAAAGTGCTATAGCACTTGTTATTATACATAAAATAAATTAAAACAATAAAATTGCTGCAGCAAAACAACTCCATTCAAATTTTGACTCCACTAATAGTTAAGAAAAGTGTTAAATCATATTGAGCCTCATACCGTGCGTGTAATTTCCCACTAGGCATGTACATTCACGTAACGCGAGAGATTTGACAACACCGGCAGCCGTAAATTGGTCCGTCGGTGGACTGGTGGAGCATCCCAGCTCTGTTATTTCATTTCAGCCTGCTGGCACATGCGATGTTGTAATTCTTACTCCCCATGCCTAGCCCGCGACTACACACACGGTATACTGTATCCAAGATCTGTTTTAAGTTAAGGTCAGAATTATTTTTATTTTATTAAGTTTTTGATGCATCCTTAAGATTTCATTTTAACGGTTGTATAAGTGTAAAAATATAAAAAAATTGGACAGCAGGGTGGCCCTGGGCAATTCATACTGGCGATATTTCTAGAACGACAAATTTAGGTCAGCGAATAAATACAAAAAAGTACGTGAACGAGAAAAAAATAGATGAGTACTAGATTTTATTTGATAAGTAATTTATCTAGAGCATTTTGAAAAACTGACCTAGGCTAATAGTTGGAAGACGTACGAATAGTTTGTGAACCCTTCTCTACTGTGGGTCAATAGAGATATAATTGTCAATAGTCCAGTCAACGAAAGAGTTGTAGAGAACATGGAGGAGGGAAGAATTTTCCTCTTCAGGAATGTGTTGGGGGTAGTTAGGAGGTAAACATACTAAAAGTCCCCGCCCCTAGCCCCGCTGCTTCATGGGGGTGGAAAGATTCCCTTTTTCGATTTTTCTCGGAAACAATGCGTCGTACGGAAAAAGGTAATTTATGAAAGATTAAATAAAATTAAATTTCCTACAAGAATGTCTATATTCTTTTTCTTCCTATGTGTTATAGTTTACGAGATGAGATATTCGACAGCCAAAATAGATAATTAATAAATTAATTAATTAGGTACCTTGAATATTTCTATCAAAGCGGTTTACCGTGGTCTGTTAATAAATCACAGTCACAACACAATCTTTATTTTACAGCACTCGTATTTACTAACGTATCAGGTGCAAATTCCGAGAAAATATTATTTCTTGGATAATGTGGTCAAAGTAACAATACACAGGTAACTGTATCCACTTGTTTAGTTTCATTTGAAGTCTGAGTTAGTGCTGTTGTGATCATAAGTGTGATATTATTTTGATATAAGTAAGTATTTTATTTTCCTTCTTTATAAATAATATTTTTTCTTGAAATAATGTTTGTTATGGCCTTATTAAAAATATTAATGTGATATAGATTAATTTTGACACGGCCATGTTACGTGGAATTTTAAAAAGTTGCACTCACTTGCAAGATACAAATAATAGTCTTTAAGAAAGCTTGTTCCTTGGGATGTAATAAAATGTAGATTAAATCAGGAACAAACAGGAACAAAATTACTTTTTCTCAACTCATGGCTAATAGTGAAATTTTTTTTTTTAGAAATTACAATGTCTGTTACACGAAGAGATCTATTTGAATTTTTGAATGAAAAGGGTAATCTTAAAATTAGAAATGTGCGATGTCAATCAGAATTAGCAGAATATATCCGAAGTAAATTGAACTTAGAACAATGCACTGATGAGATGTTTCAAAACATTACCAAGAAAGTCGAGTTATTTAGCAAATCATTACAAGTGTTTTGGAAGCAATCATCGGGAAAACGTAGAATATTTTTAAAAAAGTATGCAGAGTGGTTAAACTCCAGCATTATTATCTGTCAAGAGGTTCCAATGGATGTGTTGAGTACATCTAGAGTGAGCGAGGTAAGAAATAAACATTTCCGGAATTTCAGGAAACTAGAATGAAAAAACTAGTTTTTTGACTGCTGAATCTAATAAAAACAAAATCGTGTTGATAAAACTAACCTGTGTCTATGAAAAAGACTTTGTATTGGTACACAACTTGAAAAATCTTGTTAAAAAATTGAAATTACAAGTGTGCAGTTGTCTTATTTGGTGGATATCACGACCCTAACAACATAAAAAAATGTGAGCAGCTGCGTAGATCCAACAAAACAGAAGATATTTCAGTTTTTCCTAATCAAGAATTTCTGTCTAATGTGGAGAACTAAAAGCAACTTATAACTATGTTGAAAAATTAATTTTCTTGCAACAACATTCAAGTGAAACAGTCTTTTGGGGATGCTGACAAGCTTATAATGGAAATGGCTGTTCAAAAAGGTTTTACTTTCCACTGCCATTTTTGCTCAAGATACAGACATTATGATTCTTATGGGTCGAACCAAGCAAAAAGTTTTTTCCTGCTTCATTACTGCGACATGTGTTAAAAATTACATTCTATTAGCCTATACATTCCGTGGTTGTGACACTGTAAGTGCAATCTATGGAAAAGGAAAAACCAAGTAATGAATCTGTTTGAAACAGAAATAGCAATATTCAATAACATGAATGCTACTCAAGATGAAGTTCAGAAAGCTGGAGAAACAATCTTTCTGTAGGTATTTGTACATATCAAAAGATAGGACCCGCTCTATCAATGAACTTCGGTTCATAATGTTTCATAAATCATTGAAGAAAACGTCATCAGAAGTAGAATCACTCCCACCTACTGAGGTAAGTGCCGCACAGAACTCCTTCCGCACATATTACCAACTCCAAACCTGGCTTGGAAATAAGTTAAATCCAAATCGTTGGGATTGGAAAAGACATCACAGAGACTTGAGGTCAAAGCAAACGATACTTGATCCAGCTCCTGTGTCGACCATGAAACTGATATCCTGCTCCTGCTAGGAAAATTGTGAAACGTGTGAAAGTTATGTTAATACAGACTCAGAAACTTTTCCCGACGACCAGTCAACAATCGGCCTAGAAGACTTCGATGAAGAATGTCAATTTTTTTCTCAAATTTTTGTTATATTTAAAAATCTTAAAAGATTTTTCAAGTTTTATACCAATAAAATGTTATTTTCTTATACACAAGTTGGTTTTATCGACATGATTTTGTTTTTATTAGACTCAGCAGTCAAAGAAAACGACACCCCCTTGTCTATTTTGTTAAGTTTTTGGTTTTCGATAATTCCCCAACCGAAAAACACCTTTTCACCCTTTTAATTTTTAGGGACTCTTTAGATTCTTCACACTTACGCACACAGTTTTATGAAGGGACCAATTTTTTCATTGTTCGACCTCTATTTTACTTGTACTACAGGGAAAAAAGCTAAAACTGAATGTTGACACTTACTTTATAACATGTGGAACTCTCTATTACAGGCAATAAAAAAATAACTTATATATTATTTCCCGCCCTTAACGTTTTCCTATAAATTTTGACTAATGTTATTGCAAAAGAAAAATTATAAAATAATTCTGACTTTAATCAACACCATATTTGGCTCAATCTGCATATTTTGATCTGTGAAAAACTCAACTGAAATTGAAACACCTTGCATATTTAAATCATTTTAAAATTAGGTAGTGAACACGAAAATATTAATAAGAAATAATTTGTCTCCGCAGGCTTACGGCTCAGATTCTTCAAGCGAAAATTTCGAAACTACCCAACAAGAGTCCACATCACTGAAGACGAGTCCATCAACATCACAGCTAGTCATCAATTCCCCAAGGTCGTTTCAAATCATTGCAGCAGCGCCAAAAAGACCATCTGTAGAAGCACCCCATACGTTTGTGAGCAAAGTCATCAAAACAGAAGATAGTTTTGAGACTGAGGTCGAAATAAACCACCACACCTTCGACACGGGACAATTAGAAGAGCTTGTAGACGAATCCCAAAATATCGTATCTTGCAGAGAGGACATGTTCGATAATTTCGGAAGATATATTGCGTCATTGTTGCGCGAGCTACCGCGTGAAACTGCGCTACGTCTCCAGCAAGAAGTCGTCAGTTTGGTTCTAAATGCCCACATGTATTCTACAGTTGAATAATTTTTGGAATGCTATCCGCCATTGGGAAACTAATATTTGGAAGCACTACACATTCTTTAGTGTTCGATGAATATGAAGTTGTATGAACTTTTCTTGAAAATTTCGCACCCTGTATTACACATTCAATAGCAGGCTTTAATCTGTTACTGTTTCCATGGCAATAACAAAATTTCTGAAGATTTTTCGCTTGGTACCTACTTAATGTTATAATGAAATTTTTTGTACCAACTTTACAGTGATCTTAACTTTTGATGTACTGTAAATTATTTAAAAAGTAATAAATGTAAAGTTAACAGTTTTACTAATTTGGAGTTTTTATTAACAATAATTAAACAACGCAGATAAGCTACTGAAAAGTGCCCTCGCGCATATGGAAATAGAATGGCGTCCCAATATTGTATTTTGCAGTGCTACAAAGTTTTATTTCAGTGTGGCTGCTTAAAGAGTGGAAATGGTTGTTTTACCCCCAAATTGCCTTTTTTTTCTCTATTATTTGTTGACCAATTGGGTTGAAATTTGGTACACATATTTTATGCCATTAACACACTTATTTAAAAAATCTTGAACCCTCTGCGACTGTTTCAATCCCAGCAGAAACATAAAAAACTAATTGGCTCCCCCTTAAGGGTAACTATCCCCGCTGGCACAACCACCATAATTTAATGAAAAATGCGCTGATGACTTAACTTTAACCCAAGATGGAACAAGGTAAAAAAATAATCCGTAGTACCTGCTAATAGTGGAGGTCAGGAAGCCAAAGAGAAGTCGACTATTTGCTGCAGCGATGTAACCTACTTAACCCCCCGTTTTCGAGGGTGCTGAATCCAAAAAAATAATGGGAGAAGTTTTTAACCACCCTCACCTCTTTAAACGGCCAAAGACCACACCTTTTCGCCGTTTTTCAATGGTGGAATCATTATGCATGTTCGAGAAGGAAATCATTGAAGTTTTTATGAAGGTTTATTGACAATGGAAGGTCTGGTAGCAGCCCCAGGGGGTTGTTACAACCTTTCCAAGGGGTGGGAAATTGACTTTTTTTCCTCGGCGACGCACGTCGAGTGTGATGTACAGTGCTTTATATTTCTCAAAACTTTTTGAGAATTATTTCTCCAAAATACAAAATAAAAGTAAGAACTAAAGAGTTAAACTTATTAATAGGATAGAGGATATTACGAGTTGCGATATTTCTCAATACATGGCAATATAATTTACACAAAATTAAATCCGAAACCTGTGTTCTTAAATTTAGATTCTTCATGATTTAGAAAATATAATTTTGTTTTGGTGACTAGATGGCATTGTGGGTTCCAAACAAGACTTTAGGTTTACTAAGAGACAGGATCGTATTTCGACTTATAATATTTGTCAATAGATGGCAATACAATTAGTTTGCTAACACGATCCTGAAGTTATAAGGTGACATGTTAGAGCTGGCGCCAGACGCCAAGAAATATTCCGTTTGAAAGACCGTTAAGATTAATTCTGGTTGATGATTTACATTCAGAAAGATGTAATGAAATTCTGAAGGGTTCCAAACAAAATCTTCCGGATTTTTTTTTCACCTAAATCATAACGGTAATCTCGGGTGCGCGCAACTTTTTAACGGGCTTCCACAAGGTTGTTTTCAACAAGATTGTCAGTTTAAAAATTTTAACATTCTCTTTAAAGTGTTTCATTCACAATACAATTTTTTTCTAGAGATCCTATGGCGAATGGTGGAAAAAAAGTGAAGGTTACCAATTAGATTATAGGCCGCAAGATTCAGATCCTCTCGGAGCCGAAGATTACATCACATTAGAGTAAGAATATACAGTTTTGATCCGTTGTATTTAGTTAATTGATAATACAAGGGTATACAAATTTAGGGGCCTGAACAATCTAATAAAACTGTACAAATGGAAATGGGGTATTTTTGCTGAAAGGAATTTTAAATGTCCTTTGAATATGTTGAAGTTTTCATAATAGAGAGTACCTTTACTGAGTGCCAGTTCTCTATCCAGTAATTTCTTAGCCATGAGCTTCTATTGCGGCTTGAGAGAAATAGAAAAATTTCTTACATTTTGTTTTTTCATAAGCATCCAAATACCATCACTTAAAGTGGAAATAGCCTACCGTTTTCGTTTGTGAAATTTTATATAAACCATTTTTGTGTGTTATACAGGGTGATTCACGTAGGCCGTTCGTTAGAAGTTTTTCAACTTGCAGTTGGATTACAAACTTGAAACTTGGTATGCAGCCATAATCGATCATTCCCGTTCCACCTAAAATGTTTTCAGTCCTTCAGCTATACAGGGTGTGCCAAAAGTCGGTACCAACTTTCTTATTTTAAATGGAAACCTACAATTCATCCAGGAAGGCCAATCGAATCATGTAAAAAAAATTGTAGGTTTCCATTTAAAATAAGAAAGTTTGTACCGACTTTTGGCACACCCTGTATAGCTGGAGGACTGAAAATATTTTAGGTAGAACGGGCATTACCGATTATGCTGCATACCATGTTTCAAGTTTATAATCCAACTGGAAGTTGAAAAACTTCTAACGAACGGCCTACGTGAATCACCCTGTATATGAACTTAAAACATATTTACATTAAAGTTTATTTATTATCGTTATAATTATATTATGTATTTGACTTTATTTATATTTGGTCCATTTTCAGCGAGTTCTGAGAATGGAGCAAATATAACCGGGTGCCACAGGCTAGTGGCGGTCATTTCCGGGTAAACAGGAAATGGTCTCATATCGTTATTTATGTTCAAAAATACATTTTTACAGGTTGTTTATGCACCCCAAATTTCAAATGGATAAGTTAAAAAAGTTAAGTTAAGTTAAAAAATAAAGGAAATATAGGGGGAGCTACTAGCCTGTGGCACCCGGTATAGTCATGTTAAGTATGGAGTTGTAAGAAGCGAGACTTTATAATTGTTTTTGTTCATTGATTCACTAATATTATTTCAACAGATTTGAAACTGCTGTAGTTCCTAGAGATATTTGCATTTATGAAATATACAATCCTGGCGCGGTTGTTAGGATATGGGGTAAATTGTTATGTTTCTCAACACGCCCGTGGATCTTGTTGTGGGAGGGTCCGCCACAAAGCTGTCCCCATAAAAGTCGAAAATTTCACCCCAACATTAGAAAAGTTAATTATTTAATTAAGTAAGTACTATTTCCCAAACGTTTTACTATTTTATTTCATCTATAAAATACCACATATAACTTGCTAACACATTTTTAGACAAATATTTATTCGACATCTCGGGTAAATTCTTTTTTTTTTTATAATTTTAGTACAATCCGTTTAGAATTTAACCAAAGCCATTTGCAATATCATTGTTCCATAGATGCCGTTTTACTGGGAGGATATGAACCGTCCACTCTTTTACAGTATAATATGATGGTAAAAGGGTTATTTAGTAATTTCCAGAAAACCGAGTCTGTGGAAACACAACCTGAACCTAAACATACCTGTGATATAAATAGTGATAATGAAGATTTATTTTTAAACCTTCCAGTAAGTATAACTACCCATTCTTAACTAGATTATTGACAATATCATACGTACTTTTCGCATACTAAACAATTAAGGGCAACCATTTTAGGCAAATTATAAAATTCTGTGATTTTTTGTTGTCCACTTCTTGTTCTATCGTAGAACTTTCAAAAAATAAAACGAACTTCCAAAATTCCCATCCGTCTGCTGTCTGTCTCTTCGTCCGCCGCCACGTTTATTTCCAATCGCATTGAAAGGATGATATTGTCTGGGAGCCCACCCTAGCTGTACGTGTACCCCCTTCCCTCCCGATCCTTGGAGACAATATTTTTCATAAAGATTAAAGCCTAAAGAACAATTTTAAACATGTCCGAAAAAAAACTGGCTGTACTTTCAAAATGGCGGCACGTGCAGTTAGGGTGGGCTCTCGTAGTAATAAGTTAGTGTTAGCTACTCTTTTAAAAAAAATTATGTTATAGGACATTTTATGTACAAAAATGAATCTAGGGAGGTTTGCAACCTCTCATGTGGTGTTAAGGTTGACGTCGTTTGTACAAACACCAAAATATTGTAAATTATATTGACACGCATTTCGCCATTATAATAGACATCATCGGAACATGACAAAATTGAAATCTATTTATAAATTAAAATATGGTCGTATAGTAAAAAATATTCTCCCCTTCTAGCATAATTTCTGTGTTTGTTAAGCCTTAAGTTGGAAGATCTAGATAACTCACCTACATAATGTTTACCGCGCTCATAAGGAACATTCTTCGTAGATATTTTAAAAAAATATATTAAACGGTATTTATCGACTTAGTTGTTGATAAAACAGATCTTAATATAGTCCCATTTTGAATTCTACAGAGACGAAATTACTGCTTAGCAGTGGCGTAGCCAGGGAGGAGCCCGAGCCCCCACCCCCCAGAAATTACGAAGTAGGTACTAATTCTAAGTTAAAAATTTATTGAGATGTCGTTCTCAACATGTACAGTGTAGGGTGTAGGTACCTCCCATCCATAGTTTGATTATTTTTATTAAGTCTTAGAATTTTTTGTTTTGCCCCCCCCCCCAACAAAATTCTGGCTACGCCACCGCTGCTTGATAAGAAAGTTTCGTCAATCAAAATGGCATCATCGGGAGATTATTAAAATTATAAGCATACCAATTATATCTAAAACATTTACTTAATTTAAAAAACTACTAGTTAACATTACACTTTTCTTTCAGTACGAAGTGATAATACATATTTTCCAATATTTAGACTTGAAGTCGTTAAGCCGATGTGCGCAAGTCAATAGGAGATGGAACGAGGCCTCAGCAGACCCAGCCCTTTATCAGAATCTCAGTTTGAAGGTAAGAAGATCTAAGTAAAAGCTGCATCGTTTCACGTAGTCATTTGTTTTAGCCCTATTGGTACTTAGTTGACTGTAATACCATGGAGTATTTTATGAATAAATGCAAGACGTTGAGGAAACTTGACTTGTCTTGGTGTGGAAATGACACTCAAGGATTCAGGGAACAATTGATAATGTAAGTATTTTAAGAGAGATTATAAACGAAGTTTCTATTTCTTTTTGCATCTGATGGTCTACTGATTGTTCTAATTTGCCTAAAATGCAACAACATAGATTTATTTCACGTAGTCCAGTACAGTATGCTCCCTAATTCTAGTGAAAATATTATTTCTTGTTTGACCCATGTAAACCGATCAATTTTTAATAAACATCTAGCAGCCTCATTTGTAAAGTAAATAATTATGCAAAGTATCTGTTAGTACTAGAGAATCATTAATATTGCGTTGTGATAAATTAAAAATTCACGAGTGTTATAACTTTTGCGAGTCGTAACTGTTGTATAGTAAAAGTCACAAAATTCACTCGTCCATTTTTATTAATCGAGATACATCTGTCAGTAATATTGACAGAAGTCACACCGTTAACAGAGTTGGACTTAATTCAATATTTAATTTTTAAATGAACATTATAACTTGAATTTTGTCAATTTGTAATTGAAATTTCTCTTTTATTGATGTTACTATTTATAACAAACTGCCGGTGATTTTTTATAAAATAAAACTATTTTATTCACTAGAGAAAATTTTAACAAATTAAGAAAAAAAAACCGCTGCCCAAGGAATCACTACTTCCACATCCAGATTTTCTGTCCAAGTCTCTCACAATGAAAAAATTTTGTATGTGGAAATAATTGTTTATGGAACTTTAATAATATAATATTTGAAATCCTCTACCCCAAAAACCCATAAAACCATACCCCACATCGGTAGTGGGCTGGGGGTGGTAGTGGGTAGTGGGGTGGTAGTGGGTAGTGGGTAGTGGTAAAAAAATGCCAACATTTTGTTTGAGACCTTAGCTTCTCTTGTATATACTAGTAGTATGGGGGACACTGGCCTTGAAAGGTGAATGTTAATTAGGTCATTAACGCTAATGGGTAATGCTAATTAGTAATTAGGTCGTTAACCTAATGCGTCTTTAATTACTCTTGGAAAAACCCCGCTGATTTTGGAAATATCCAGTGGACCTGGGGGAAGGCCCAGCGGCATGTGAAAGTACAATTTGTTGTTAACCTAATGCGTCTTTAATTACTCTTGGAAAAACCCCGCTGATTTTGGAAATACTCAGTGGACCTGGGGGAAGGCCCAGCGGCATGTGAAAGTACAATTTGTTGTTAACCTAATGCGTCTTTAATTACTCTTGGAAAAACCCCACTGATCAGTGAAAATGTAGTGACGCAACAAAGCTGGATGGAATTTTTAGGGTAATTAAAACTCGATTTCAATACATGTTGTTTAATATAAAAACACTCGTAAGCGAATAATATTCAAAAAGTTCAACAAGTTTTCAAGAGAGACGTATAAAGTTGTTTAGTTTAGCTGATGTTTGTAAACCAAACAGTGCTGTGAAAAATACTAAGTGTTGTAGTTTAGCTAAGTGAAAGCATTGTCGTGCAGTTAAAAATGGAGCAATTTAAAGCTGTATTACATGCATACAGTTTAAAAGAATTAATAAACATGTACAGCAACAGCGATTCTCTAGAACATTTGATGGCAGTGAAAGAGGTATATGTTTAATATTGTGTAATATGTTTAATGATAACCGTATAAATATTTTAGCATGTTGATTACGAAATCATATTCGGCGATGACAAGAGCATTGACATGAGTGATTATCAGGTCCTGGAGAGTCGAATAAGTCACCTTCGAGCAAACCAAAGCGGTGTAGGGTCAAGCTCTACATGTACCCACGTTTCTGCACAGGCAAAAGGCAATACTGGCTTGAACCCTAAAAATGATAACGTTAGAACATTTAAAAACATAGTCGTTGAAAATGAATATAACCACGAGATAAAAAAATTCAATCTAACGGCTAGACGATACGTTTTTAAATATAAGAACTTTGATGGTAGCAATGATCCTGTAACATGGATTAAGGTACTATGAAATTAAAAAAAAAATTTTTTGAATATATTTTTTAACGCCATTATTTTATTTTCAGGATGGCCTCAACGAGATCATGTCACACGGTATGAGAGATTTTAAGTGTGACGACCGCATTGGTTTAATGTACAGTAACGAAGAGTTCTCTGATAGACCTGTTGCTATATCGTTTAGGAGAAAGGATCAACTCTCTGCAGATGTTGTGCTAGACGTGGTAGGCCGGGTACTCCAGAGCAATGCATCATTTTTTACCAGCGGAAAACTGACGATCTCTATTGACCGAATATGCCTCCCAGCAGGGAACGGCCGCGTGGCTTTAAAGGGTGCTACTTTTGAGGAGTTCTGTAGTAAAAAAAGAGGTATCGTAGCCGTATTTAATAATGATAATTTTTGTCTCGCATACGCACTAGTGTTAGGTATAGCTTACAGGGAAAGTGAAGTGGAATTTAAAAATCTTATAAAAAACAAACACTCATTAATTGAAAAAGGGCAGCAGTTGTGTGGACGAGCAAACGTTGATCTTTCTCAAGGTGGGTCTCACGATCATATTAAAAAATTTCAAAACGTCTTGACAAATTATACAATAGTTGTGTACAACAGTAGAAAAGGGTCTAGCACATATTTTGAGGGGCCACGATCTGGTGAGAGGTCTGTAATAAATTTACTTTTAGAAAATAACCATTATAATCTTATTTTAAGTTTAACTGCTGCTTTCTCTGCGGGGTATTTTTGTGAGTTATGTAAAAAACGTTATAACGGTAAGAAAAGGCATAATAAGTGTCCATATACCTGTCCATGCTGCCACACATCGCCACCATGTAAAATTATTTTGGAAACTGTTACGTGCAATATCTGCAATAGGGGGTTCAGAGGGGCGGATTGTCTAAAACTGCACAAAGAAAAACTTTGCTCTGCTTTAAAGAGATGCAGTTCGTGTATAAATACGTATTGGGTTGAAGAAAAAAGACCACACAAATGTGGGATTAAATTTTGTGCTACATGTTTGGAAGACAAACCTGTAAGACACTTTTGCTACATGAAACCGCAAATACCATCAAAAATACATCAGGATAAATTAAAGAATGATTTTCTTTTCGTGTTTTACGATTTTGAGTGTAGACAGGAAAAAGAATTATCTGGTAATACATTTTTACATGAGCCAAATCTTTGCGTGGCGGAGCAAGTTTGTTCGATATGTATAAATGTCACTGATATAAATATCGACTGTGAAAAGTGTGGTAATCGTGTACATATTTTCCGAAACGACCCCGTAGGTTCGCTTCTAGAATATTTACACGGATTCGAAGTGAAAAAATTTAACGTGGTGGCTATCGCGCATAACATGAAAGCATATGACGGCTGTTTTATAACCCAGAGAATTTTGTTAAACGTTAACCGGTGGAATCCAAAATTTATTCGTAACGGCTGCAAGTTTATATCAATTACTTGCAATAATATTAAATTTATAGACAGTTTAAACTACATACCTTTAGCTCTATCAAAACTTCCCAGTACATTTAAGTTTGAGGAAATAAAAGGGCATTTCCCACATTTATTTAATAAAATAGAAAATGAAAACTATGTAGGACCACTTCCTGATGTAACCTTTTACATGCCCGATAGTATGTCCACCAAAGCACGGACTGATTTTTTCATTTGGTATAATGAACAGATATCAAATAATGTAGTTTTTGACATGGCTCTAGAAATTGTTAGATACTGCACGCTGGATGTAGATATTCTACGTAAAGCGTGTATTAAATTTAGAAAATGTTTTATAGAAACTAATAAAATTGATCCATTTCAAGAAGCGACAACAATCGCGAGCGCCTGTAATTTAGTTTTTCGACGACATTTTTTAAAGCCTAATACGATCGGTTTAATTCCAGCGCACGGTTACAGGCTAGCAGACAACCAGTCCGATATAGCACTTAAGTGGCTTTTCTGGTTAAAGCATTCACGAAATTTAAATATCATCCATGCCGGTAACGCTCGTGAGGTGCGCTTACCTGAAAATATTTTAGTAGACGGGTTTTGTGCAGCGACAAATACCGTTTACGAATTTTATGGCTGTTATTATCACGGGTGTGAAAAGTGTTTTTGTAACCAAACCGCATCCGATAATGTTAAACATAAAAATGATCTGCTTTTTATCAGACGCGAAAATACAGAAGCCAAGGAAAAGAAAATTTTAAGGCACGGATACAACTTAGAAAAAATATGGGAATGTGAATTCAAGCAATTCCTAGAATCGAATAATGGCATTAAAACGTTTTTAAATGAAAAATCTCCCTATATAAATAGTCCGCTTAATCCTAGGGACGGCTTTTTTGGGGGTCGCACCAACGCCGTTAAACTTTATTATAAGTGTTCGCTAGAGGATAACGAAAAGCTGTGTTATTATGACGTTTGTTCATTATATCCTTATGTAAATAAATATGGGAAGTATCCGATTGGTCATCCTAAGATATATATCGGCAACACCGAGTGTCAAGGCCTAGATTTTAACACAGTGGAGGGTTTAATCAAATGCATAGTTTTACCGCCGGATAATTTGTATCATCCCGTTCTACCATACAAGTGTAACAGTAAACTTACATTTCCCCTGTGTCGCACCTGTGTCGAAACATCTTTTCAAGCGGAATGCACACACACAGGTGAGGAACGTAAATTTGCAGGTACCTTTGTGGCAGACGAGTTGAAGAAGGCAGTTTCTCTGGGTTATAAAATTTTAGAGTTTATGGAGATTTGGCAATATGAGGTAGAAATTTATGACAGAGAAAAAAAGACTGGTGGACTTTTTGCTGGGTATGTCGACAACTTTCTTAAAATTAAACAGGAGTGTAGTGGCTGGCCTAACTGGTGCACTACAGATAATTTAAAACAAGATTATATTCATGCATATGCCCAGCGAGAAGGTATTAATTTAGAGCCGTCAAATGTGTCTCATAACGCTGGCCTGAGATATATTTCTAAACTACAACTAAATAGTTTTTGGGGAAAATTCGGTCAACGCGAAAACTTAATGCAGACCACCGTTGTGCGCGAGAGTATAGAACTTTTCAAACTATTAACTGATCCTTCTGTTAATGTACACAACATTGTCATTATTAGTGATGATGTCTTATTGGTTTGTTGGGATAAGCACGAAGACGCTGTAACAGCCTTAAGAACGGTTAACGTCGTTCTAGCTGCATACACTACAGCTAGTGCAAGATTAGAACTGTATCGATATCTCGAAAAGTTAGGTGAGAGAGTCTTATACTTTGACACCGATAGTGTGATATTCACACACAAGCCCGGTGAGTGGATACCCGAGGTGGGGGATTATTTGGGACAATTAACCGATGAAATTGCAGAGTATGGCATCAATAGTAAAATCACAGAGTTCGTTAGCGGTGGGCCTAAGAATTATGCCCTTAAAATTTTCTCTGGTAATAAGAATGAATATATCAGTACCTGTAAGGTGAAGGGTATAACTATTAATTTTCAAAATTCAAAAACGGTTAACTTTGAAACTCTGAAATCCATGGTATGTGAAAACATCGCATCACCCTACGTTTACAATGATAGAAAAATCTGTCGAACATCTACGTACGATGTTATCACAAAACCTGAGAAAAAAATATACGCTGTAAGCTATACCAAACGTAGGCGTATAGAAAACAGCTACGATACCCTTCCATATGGCTACAGATCCTAGCAAAACTATGTAATGTATTTATGTATTTTTAAACAATTAAAACATGCTTTGTAACGCTTAGTATCCTAGTAAGTAATTAACTGTCTAAATATGCATGTGTTTTTTAGTTGTAGTATGTATTTATTTTAATAATAATGTAAATATTAGTAGATAGGAAGGGAATAAGTTTATGTGAAGATATAAAAAAAATATTTTTTAATTTGTATATTTGAAATAGTTCTTAAATATAATTTTACAAACGATGTCATTTTTATCTACATCACAAGTAAATAGGTTTACAAAATCATTAATACTACAATTTCTACTTAAAGCTAATAAAAATAATATACAGTATTGACCACAAATTTCTGATGTAAAACTTTGGAGCATGTTTGGATTATAGGTCCACCTTGATGTGTTTCTATTTAAAAAACGCTGGATATTTTCTTTCGGTATTCTCCCGAAGCTATCAAAAAAGTACCCACAGCCACAGTCATTGATGAACACGGCAACCCAGTGACTTCCTGGCTTATAGTCGGGGTCCTCATTAATCACAAATGCCGCCGGTCTACTTATAAATCTGGGTAATCTATTGTATGCAACTACTCCAACATGATATTTCGAGGGTATCGCTATCTGGAGACAGCTGAGTACTTGAAAAGTGTTCATTATACCACTGCAAAATATTTTTTGTATTCTGTTGAGAGCATAAATGACTAGTGCCACTTAGCTCAATGTGTGACATACAACTAATCTCGGCATATGAGCATCTTAACTCGTCTATTGTGGGGCACCCAAGATCCTCGATGTTTTGTATTTTGTCATTATCACGTACATATTTTGATAAAACCTCCTTCTTCTCCGCCCCTTTCACATATATTAACGAGAATCTTAGTCCGACGTCTTGAAATATTTCTGAAACTTTTTCGTAAGGTATAAACCCACCGCCCCATTCAAGACCGTGGAATACATTAGTTAGCCACGTGGCCGTCCTTTTAGATTTTTTCGATAACTTTTCAAAATCATATGGAGGTGCAAAAACAAAATGCTCATAAATTTTACCATTAAGTGACATTATAGACACTTCTTTAATAATAAACTCATTACTATCACCACGAAAACCTTGGAAGTCGCACACAATCTCCATGTTTTATTTAACATAGTTCACTCTATGGTAAAATGTATACTAATGAATGCTAAAAGCTGCATTACAATTTATACATGTTTTTCAAGAAGCTATAGAGGGAGAAAATGTTAGATCAATAAAACACATATTATAATGTATTATTTATATTTAAATATAGTTGGTAAATTACAATCTTTCTGTGAAACTTAACTATTTTAACATACATTTATTATTAAACTTAACTACCATAGTCTACAATTACATTTCTACTTTTGTCAATTTCAATAATGTTATCGAATTCAGCATAAACTATACAATTAACTGTTTCGGTTAAATTATTTTTAAAACGAACTTCCATTCTTAAGCTACCACTGCGGATCAGATTCCAATGAGTAGAAGAGTTAGCAGACAAATCTGGCGTTAAATCAAATGCTGACAGACAAAAACCGTTGAGATAATCACTTCTGCTTATACAATTTCCATCATTTGAAAAGTGTATACCGGTCCCAGAAAATAACGATTGATACGCGCTAATATATAAGTTTTTATCATAGTCTGGTTGCAGGGGCTTCGAGGGTATCTGCTGCCCGTCAATATAGAGTGATAAAAAGTTTATATTATAATTTTGAAAATTAAAAGGATTAGCTTGAAAGTCGCCATTGAATGCTTTATTAGACACAAAACCAACAACACATCTTTTCGGTAATTGTCCTAGAAATATGTTGTCTAACGATTTTCCTTGAACACCTGAGGGGATGGTTAGTACCTTAACATCGACTCTAGTGATAGGGTACTTGGCGGGTGTAAGCTGTAGTGCTTTCGCATGTGCCACCAATACGCTAGGATTTATTTTCACTCTTCTTATCATTAATGAGGCATCGATGATCTGGATTTTACCGGATTTGCCGGCGGGGGCCATCACCACAAAATTGTCTCTAGCTCTAACAAGCTTAACTCGTAATTCGACACCGTTAATTAAAAATTTTTCTTGATTAAAAATATCACAACTTAGATGACCGATCAAATCGAGATGTTTACTTTTCTCTGTAAACCCACGACGTTTTGTGAGCCCATAGTTGCCAAAGCCTTCTACCGTTTCCATGGAGCCTGCAGTATCCAGATACCATAAACTTGATGTCAGATGAGAGCCTGATGCAGCCGGTCCATAATTAAGTAATGTCTCTATATACGATCTATACGCATAAGTATTATTCGGTGGTGAAACTAGTTTTTGATTAAGATAGACATCCACCTGTGTAAACATTGAGTGTAATAAATTATTAACTGGTCCAATCATAGCGTCAGAGTCTTCCTTGATATCCGTATTGTCTTCCTTACATATTTTAACTGTAAGATGAAGAAGCGTGTGCGACAGGTCCATGTATTCATCACCTATACCAGGGATAACAAACTCCATGGGTGCCTGGTCTGTAAGCGATGATAACGGTTTATAAAAAATCCATTGGCCTTTTTCAATACTTGTTTGTGTTGGTGGGATTGCAAATAAGTCTAACTCTGATTTAATACACTCGCACGTTTGGTTATGTAGGAAAGCCATTTCGTTAGTTAAATATATCACTATATTTTACTTTTTTCTTTGCTGGCTTGCTCTGCTCACGGGTATTTTTTACTTTATGCATTTTATTGTTGAATACTTTTCTTTTTATACCTCTGCCGGACCCCACCATACGTTGTATTTTACTCTCGGCTTTATTTTGTAAAATTTTACTAGCTTCATTTAAGCGTTCTTTGAATGATTCCTTTACTGGTTTGTTTTCGGTAATATCATCTAGAAAATCGACTCCGCTTCTGAATGCTTGTTTGCCCACAGTTTTAACGCCACTCTTAATTAAAGGAAAAATTGTTCTAAACAGGCCTTTTAAAAAACTTCCAATACCATGCCCTCGCTGATAATGTGCTCCTCTATAAATCGTGCCGATACCTGTCCCAGCCTGGTTAATGTAATAATCGTGATATGGACACTTGTTAAGAGTTTGTAAATTCTTCATTGTGATTTTCTTTTAAAATGAAGTTTAACACACACCGTCCCAAACGAGAATGGTACACTTTCACCAGTCTCTGTTCTTATATCTATCTCGATGTTTTCAAACCCCCTTTTTCAAACTGGAATATAGTGTGGTGGCGAGAAAATTTTCATTTTTTGTGCTCCATACATGTATTTTGAATTATCAACACTAACAACGCGTAATAACTTCGCGATTGTATCACCCACAACTTGCGGTTCGAGAATATCACAATAAATAAAAAACTGTGCTGGTAAGCCTAATATAACATTTGCTGGGTGTTTACCATGCCTGTTACTAAACACATCATCATCGGGCTCAAAACCAAGCTGCAGAGATAGATAAGTAGAAAATCTTAGAGATATAACTGGGGAATTTATGTCGAAAGATACAATTATTCTTTGCGAGGCATTGTTTAGACTAAACTGAATTCCTCTTGAGATCAGGTGGGTGTCCGAATTAAGTGCAAGTAAGAGGTCCTCCACGCTATCATAGTTACCAGTCTCTAATCTTAGTTTTAACTTGGTTGTTGTTTCCGGTTTTGCTGTTGTTATTTCTTCCAGGTAAATAATATTTTGCCTTTTTCTCACCGACAGTAGCGAGCACGGATACTGAAATTCCACAAGGGCCACTAACCACTCGCCTTCCAAGTGAATAGTTTTCGGTAATTGTGTACAGAAGTTTGTTGTTTTATTATTTGGGTAATATACCATCGAGCTGTTACTTAATAGGGTTAAATAGAAATCGTCTTCCATTATAAGTCGGTTGCAGGTATCCACTTGTTAAATTTTTCAGGGTACCCTTTCCACTTGACATACACTTCACGTCTGCCTGCTTTTGTGCGTTTTTTCAATATTTTATCAACTTTAAACAAGTCGTCGGAGTACGCAACTTTTTGTAGTTCAGGCTCGTAAAAAATACTATCTATAGGTTCGTTCTGTAGGTCACAAATTTTATAGACTGTGTAGGGACTTCTTTTTATAACCTTTATAATTTTAAATATCTCCATAGTCCAATTAGCCTCGTATCCTTTTTCAAAGACATGTTTATATTTAGTAATTCTAACAAAATCGCCCACACAAAATTTACTCTTCTTTTTGTTTTTATTTATGATTCTATAGGCATTGTTATATACCTGCAAAATATTTTCATCGGTGACATCTGCAGGAGCCATCTTAATTGTCCTATGTCGAGATTTGTTGTATGCATCTATGAACTTCTGTAGTACGTCTAAATATTTGTATTTTCCGGTGTATGTGAAATATTTAAACATTTTACCCTTCAGTGTTCGATTAAATCTCTCGATAACGCTAGCTTTAATGTCTGGGTTGTTAGCCGGAATATGGTTTATATCATATTTCTTAAATAATTTTTTTCGTACAGCAGACCCCAAGAACTCTGTTCCCTTGTCAGATTGCACTGCTAGGGGCCTTCTACCAGATGTACACAGTAAGTCTTCGAATGCTGATGAAACTTCTAGAGCTGTTTTTGATTTTAGCGGTCGAACCCATGCGTACTTGCTAAACACGTCAATAACTGTTAGTAAATACTTTATACCATCATTAAATTCACTTAAACTTCGAACATCAACCAAGTCGACTTCAAATAAATCATCTATATTCGTAACGTGGTATTTATTCCTAGGAAATATTCTTCTTACGGGTTTGTGTAGTGTATAAGTTTCCTGGCGCTGTAACCAGTTTTGAATTCCTTTCTTATCATAAGCGGGTGCAGCTTCTTTTAATTTTTCTACAGATGAAAACCCTGCAGGATGGCCGGAGTCGTAATAAATATTTTCCAACATGTTCTAAAATTTTTCCCAGTCAAGATCAACAATGCTTTGGTTTTTTTTCCTTTTCCTGTTTTCATGTGAATATACTCTTTCTACGTCAGCTTCATAACCGGAGGAAGGTATAGGAAGCTTAGCAGGCAGTGATTTTCTTTTATTTACTATCGCCGGTGTACTGGTTGGCAATTTAGTTTGAGCTCTCATATAGTTTCGATATGTTTCGTTTCCAATGTACTCTATAGGTGTGTTTATCTGTTTTAAACCTGCCAAAAATATGTCTGTGCCTTTAGGAAATGTCGGCTTACGTGTTCGAATTACATCATTAACGAGATCGATAATGTTAGACCCTTGTATGACCTCATTATTTATAGTTACTTGACCATTCTTATCCCACTCAAAAATATTATTTTTACTAATTTGTTGTAAGAGTAGCGTTGATTTATTGCGGGATTTTTTGGGTACAGATTCCAAAATTTCCGTTATAGATAATTTGTTACTTAAAGGTTGATTTTGTGCTACTGACTGATTTGAGGTTGTGTTAGTCTCTTCTTCTATGATAGGTATTTTCACGGGTTCTCTAAGGTTATTTGAAAAATGCAGAAATCTCTGTAACACCTGTTGATACTTATTCCACTTCTCTCTATCGTCAACTTTAGTTTTTAATACCTGCTGCATTTCATTATCCAGTTGAGAAATTGTGTTTGGGGAGGCCTCGTTTGTTTCTTGTATTTTTTGAAACACATCGGGTTTTATTAAAAACATTTTCTTTGCATGCTCCATGTTAATTAAATAAACTGCTTAATACACCAGTAATTAGAGGCCCCAATATTAAGGGTAATATGGCCCCACCTTTTTGTACTAACAAATTTTTCTTTTTCTTTAACGAACCGCCCCGCTGCGCTATAATGCGTAGGTCTTTTTTATGGCGACCGAGTTTATTTTTTTGGTTAATTGTTAATGGTACTTTTCCTTGGATCGTATTATAAACACATTCACATATGCACTGAATAAGCTCTTTATCGGCTGTTTTTAAAACGGCTTTCCGCTGATGTGGTTTGGCATTAACTAAAAATTTTAACGTGGGTGCGTTCTTCACAACTGCTTGAGACATTATGCTGAATTAATAATAAAATCTTGAAGACCCTCATATTTATAGCCTTTTTTAGGAATATACACCGATGTGGGGTATTCGTGTGGTAATATGTTTGTTCTAATTCTAAAAGGCTCTGGAGTTGACTGCTTCAAGTCAAATAATAAATAACCGTGTGGTCGTGACGTCGCATCGTTATATGCATCTTGAATAAATCTTGAATTTTCTGGGTAGACTTGTCTAGCTAAGTGTGATATTTGGGCCTTATCTCGTGGGTTTTTAAAATATACTATATAGTTGGCATTCAGAGATATATCTCTCTGACCCTTACCTTGATGAAACAAATTTTGAGTGATATAAAAAACACTTAAATTTCTATGATGACTCCCTTTTGTGAATATGTCCACAATGCTGCCACCTGCCTCTCTCATTAAATCATCAATTATAATCAGAGTGGTTTTCTCGCCGCTAAAATCACTCATATCGGGTAGACCCTGCTTGTATAAAATGTTTGATGTTTTAATATATAATGGCTGCCACTCGTCATAATACCATACTATATTCTTAAACGGAACACTACACATTTCCTCTATATTTTCGATAAACTTGGTTGTGAAAACCGATTTTCCACAGGATGTGGGACCAGCAATAATTGCTGTAAAAGGGTGTTTAAAAGATAGATCCATTATTATTTAACTGTAATATGTTCACACCTTAGCGTTTAACAGTGAAGTGACTATTTTTTTCTCTTATTTGCTATAATAAATACATGTATTTTTTTATAAATATTTTTTTATTTTTTCTAGCAAATACATAATTGCACATGTACATTATTATTATTATTTATATATAAAACTGGTTAGTTTCTAACATATGTGATATAGCCTTACGTATAGATTTACAAATAAAACTGTTAAAGTTAAATAACAACTCTGTGTAGATGTAGCTAACATTTCTATATTGATTATTTGTTTCCAAAAAGTTTAAAATAAACGCGTCGTCGAAAGTTTCACAGGCACCCCTTTCAATAATATCACTCCCTATATCGTTTAGGAATGTTTTAAAACTATTCATGTCCTGGAACGGCGATGAAATTTCTAGCTGTTGTAGACTTTTATTTAAAAAACCACTCATTTTAAACAGCTGCTTTAAAGATATTAAGCCTAGATACAATTCAAAAGTACTACCTATCTTAGGTACGAATTTAACCATTTCCTGTGATACTATCTCAATTGTATAATCTAATAAATCAAACTTGGTTATCCTATTAGCGGGTGCCTGAATATGGTTTAAGATGTCTGGTAGGGTTTTTGTGAGCGCCGAAAATGTCTGAATATTAAAGCTGGTGCCTATATCCATGCCATTTTTAATAATTTTTAAGCAAGGGCTAAAATGTAAAAATGGGTCGAGACCGATAGAAACAACTTTACTTGCACTCCGGTTTAATGGGTACCTCTTCTCCTGGAATAGTCTCTTCCTCTCGTATGTTTCTAAATAAGCCTCGTCTTTTTCCAATCCACTCATTTTTTGATCCATTAACTCCCACATTGAGTCTGGAATGTCAAATCCGTCATCTAGAACTGTAGCACTCGGTGCGGTTGATTGTTCACTTGGACGGGCTCTTCTATAATCACAATCGGCCGATCTTAAATATGGTTTACTTTTTCTCGCACCCTGTACACCATAACTCTTCTTACTGTAGGCATTTGAATACATATTTATCACGTTTCTTGAAAAACTTATCGAATACTGGATACTCACGAACGTACCGTTTGAATACGTATTTACTATGTTTTCTTGAAGACTTGTTGAACACTGAATACTAGTTGCTCAAGACTGCGTGTTTTTATATTAATAAAACGGATCTTAATCGAGTTTTTAATCACCCAAAAAAAAAATTCCACCAATTTGTTACGTCCTTGTACTTTCACATGCCGCTGGGCCTTCCCCCAGGTCCACTGGGTATTTCCAAAATCAGCGGGGTTTTTCCAAGAGTAATTAAAGACGCATTAGGTTAACAACAAATTGTACTTTCACATGCCGCTGGACCTTCCCCCAGGTCCACTGGGTATTTCCAAAATCAGCGGGGTTTTTCCAAGAGTAATTAAAGACGCATTAGGTTAACGACCTAATTACCTCATTAGCGTTAATGACCTAATTAACTTTCACCTTTCAAGGCCAGTGTCCCCCATACTACTTATACTAAATACCAATTTTATGGACTCTTACCTGCTTGATTTACCTATTTACCCCAAATTTATCCCCCAACCCTTCGACGGAACAAGATGAAAATACAATCTAGTTCTAGATCTCGTTAAAGTGCATATGTTTACCAAATTTCAAGTCAATATCTCAAACGGTTCCAGAGTAAACGTGCGACCGACGGACAGACCGAGACCGACAGACAGACAGAAATTTTTTTTCTCTCAAACTTAAAATCTCGACGTTTCATGACATCCTAAGCCTATTTGAACAATACAAATTTAAAAAAAAATTTTTTGTCGGTACTATACTTCCACTGGATGTGGAAGTAAAAATACCTCACAAGCTGTTTGAGAGCTTGCTAATTTCATTAGCGAGGGCTTTGAAAATTTTAATTCAACATTAGTAATTTTCCTAGACCTCAGCAAAGCATTCTATTGCGTTTCCAAAGAAATTTTATTAAATAAATTAGAATGTTATGGTTTTAAGGGTGTAGTTAGTTCATGAATTGGTGTCATCGTATTTATCAGACAGATATCAATGTGTGTGTGTTACAATGATAAACTTGGCAATATGCTACCAGTGGAACACGGTGTGCCGCAGGGTAGTGTACTCGGACCGCTGCTATTTTTAATTTACATTCATGATTTACCTAATGCTCATTCAGCATTAACATTCCTTTTTGCAAACGACACAACTTTCGCGAAACATTTGAGAGATACTGGTACTAATGTTGTTGATTTGCAAACCAACATTTTAACCAAGTCTTCTGTCTGCTAACAAATTATGTTTAAATATCAACAAAACGCATACATTACTTTCTTCCACAAAGAATAATAACCCCCAGGCTATAAAATTTTTAGTACTAACATTAGATAATAGATTAAGTTGGCAAACAACTAAATTGCCCAAAATTATCATCAGACAAATAAAAAACAAAGTTAATCTAAATGCAGCAATTGTTACATATCATGCTTCATTCCATAGTGCCATGGTATATGGCTTGATAATCTGAAAACGGTAAACTAGATAAGAGAGATAAACTAAACGGTACATCCAACCAAGTACATAGCATTTTTATTATTCAAAAAAAGAGCAATTAGAGCTGTGGCTGGTTTGAGTCAACTTGTAAGTTGCAAATCTTCATTCATAACATTTAATATATCAACTTTGCCTTCCGAAATTATTTGCTGTGAATTACTTCAGATAAAGGAGAATTTGAATTTGATGTAAGAAATGGCGAAAATCATGAGTATAATACTCGAAATCGCAATGATGTACAAACACCTTATCAGAGACTAGAATCAACAGAAAGAAACAATTTTGGTATTGCTTTATTTATTTCTTTGCCCCAACAATTGAAATATTTACTAAACAGACACAAGGGCGGTCCTGGATTGTTATTCTGGGTTGGGGGGCGGTTAATTTTTAATAAGTTCGTATTTTTTGTTCGTTTTTGTTGTATAGAGTTAATAAAGTTATAAAAAAACTTCTTCCTTTTGTGTCCTTTCTGGGGGAGGGGGTAATTGTCCCCATTACCCCCCCCCCGTAGGACCGCGCTTGAACAAACAATTTAAAGCAAAGTTCTTTTGGCCAGTGCTTACTACAATGTGTCAATGTTTGTTCTTTGTTAGTTTGCTTGAATCGTCCTGTACTATATTACACAAACCATATTAGGATTATGTCATTTACATATATATTTATTAGGGTGGCCCATCTTTTTCGAAATTTCCTTGTTTTCAACGTCAGTAATGTTACTAATCATAAGTCGTTTAATACCCTCTTGATTTGGTGCTTTCCTATTCAAAGCTTTAACCATTTCTCTTTTAGTGGTAACTGAAATATCGTCATCAAAGAAAGATAAGCCAACATTTACTGAATTAAGGTACCACAAATGGTTCACTATTTTCCTACTTGCGGCTTGAGATATTTCTTTGTCAATATTTTGATAATTAATGAGTTCTTTACAAAAGTCTAAGTCATGAAGCGGTGCTTTACTAGCAAATGACGCTGTAAACCAGGCCTTTACATAAACCTTTACAATAAAGAGACATATATCTTCAATACCTATTTTTTCTTTTTTAGTTAGTTGGAACTGATCTTGGAAAAAAAATATTTTTAGACAGTAAATGGCTTTGGCCATCCAACGTGCATGATGAAATGCCCCTGGTTGATAGAATGTCGTGTGAGTGGGCTCTTCTTCAACAAAAAGTTTAGAAAGCATTAAAAATTCTTTATAATCATCACGAGCCTACTGCAAAGTTAAAGCTGCATTTAGAAACTTTACAATTTCGGCTTTAACTGGTTGTAAAATGTGTTTAATTTTTGATACCTGAAATCCAGTTTTTAGTTTATTTTGATCTATTTTAGGCCAAAATTCCCTAAAACGTTTAAATAGTGGCACATTTGGACCAGATGAGGAAGGCATTTTTGTGTCAAACACACTTCTCAAAACCACTTCAAAAATATGATGTCTACAAGGAAAATATAGAATATCTCTTTCTAATTTTTGTTGCAATAGTGTGGCTGCCCCATTTATATAACCCATATTTGATGCTGTTGTATCACAATACAAAGCTATTACCTTTTCGTCCAAATTCCATTCACAAAGCACATCATAAACTGCTTCAGTCTGTTCTCTTCCAGTTGAATTGAGCAAAGCTGGTACTCCAAGTAGTTGTTCAATATCTCCACTAGTAACTAAGATAGCAAGTCTATCGATATTTCCCATTCCAGTGAGAGAAGGTAAAAGTTTTCCATCCCAATGGATGACTGGGGCCGGCAATTCAGAATTACCGAAGGCAGTTTTTAATATTTCAGCTCTTTCTTCGCGGATGCGTTGTCTAGAGCGCTGAAGTGTGGTTCTGCTGATGGACAAAGATGTGGTGTCATGTCCTAGTGCTTCTGCTACTGCCGTCAAAATATGGACTCCATACCTGTCGCTTATTTTGCAAGCATCAAATGCAGCGGCTATTTTTGGTGTGATGATGTTACATGTTCGATACAATCTCCTCTTTTTTGGCTGTGACGGGCCAGGCTGGTCTTGTAACAATTCTTCTTGGGCTTCGATTATTTCATCTTCATTTTCGTTGGAGTCGGCTGAATTACTACTTGATGATGGACAGGTGACTGTTTCCTCTAATCTAGCTTTTTCTTGTTGACTTCGTTGCATTCGTTCGGATAATTTCTGTAAATTCTCCTCAGCTGATTTTTCTTGAGAAGCAAGTTGGTAATCAATACCAGGCATAAATCCAGGACGTCCCTTCTTTCTTTGGTTAATTAAAAACTGCTTATCTTCATCTATTTTCATCAACTCCAATGCATTTGCATGAGAAATGTCAAAAAGATCGTCCAATTTTTCAACGAAATTTTTTTCTTTACCTCCCGCACTGGTCCTTTTAGCCGATTTTTGTAAGTTCCTCCACTCTGCATAAAGTTTATCTAGTTGTTTAACACAATGAAAATCCTGACGTGTCGGAATGCGAGCTTTATCCCAAAAAACTGACACCTCTTTTATTGTTAATTTAGCACTTTCATGTACACTTAGCTTCACTTCACGAATGTTATAAAAGAACACTTGTAATACTTGTCTATTAGACGGCAATTTATTGCCAATGATTTGTGACGAATAGTGTCCAACTAAGTAAATGAAAGTATCCTTTCGTAAGGATCTAACATCAGCCATCGTTAAATGTTTTTTCAAAAAGGAACGTATGCTAGAACTTATAATGTCACCACTGTAAAACACAATTGCAAACTGACATAAAAACCTACCGTAGGTGCATTATATTTCCAAACTTCCAAAACAAATAATTTCTAGGAAATAATTACACCAATAAAACATAATGAGAAAAGAGGTAGATATTTGTATTTTAAGTAAAATTTAAGTGTATTACCGTAATAAAATCTTATCTACAAATTTCTACCTGAATGCGGCACGGGTTACCGTTCACCGAATTATCTGAAACTTTGACATAAATTATTCCTAGTATAATAGTATATTTTCGTGGGTGAGACTTAAAAAATACGCAAAAAAAATTCACCCCCTATAGAGATGGGCCACCCTAATATTTATATTTACATTGGCTATACTAGGATTATGTCCTAGTGTTTTATACAATCATATTTTGTTTGTTTGTTCGTTATTTACTTATACTAGTATTATGTCCTATTGTTTTATACAGTTATATTTTTGCCTGTTATTCATATTTACATTATTTATATTTATATTTACATTTATATTTCTTGTTTTTACTTACTTTTTTATACAGTATCGTATCCTGGATTAGGTATTGCATAGTTTCAACGACTTAACCGACCGCCCACAATAAAGGCGTCTACCAGTGCTCTAGAAGAGGGGCAAATGGTGACACTAGCTACTAAATAAAAGCAAATCAAACTTTTGCTTATTAGGCTAAACGAGAAATGAAGAGTGCAAGACGGAAACAAATTGAAATTCCGCAGACAGAGTCACTCACGCACATGTGATGGGGAAAGCAGGTGGCACGAGTAGGATGTGTTATACGATAAAAAAGAATAACGTAGTTGCTTCGCTCTCGCTTGCTCTTATTGTCATACCTAATCAAGCTCAAATACTGTATATTTATGTTGACGTGTCAAAACAAAACACTACGGTGGACTTTAAATGACCAATAAATTATTATTATTATAATTCAAATTTGTTGCAAAAATATTACTTTTTGGAAATAAATGATGCTTGTTATTATTATCATCTCAACTCTTGGTAGTAATAGTGGTTCAATATTACTTTATATACCTACTGGCGAGTAACTAAATTAATTCGGCTCACTACACAGATGATTTTTTACAGATTTTTTTTACAGATGTTTAAGGAAAAGTTGCAATACCCTAACACACTTGTCTCTGGGAAATTGTGCCTACATAAATCTAGAAATTATGGTAGAAATTTCTGCTTGTAAGGAACTGCATGGTATGTATATGTTTAGGCTACACATCAAATTATGGGACTTCTCATTGTAGACTTAAGGTTAACAAACATAAATCAGTGGATGCAGTCTTCCTTAGAAAATTTGACCAAACTGGTTTCCTTGGATTTAACGGACACGGACATTCAAGACAACGATTTGATGAAAATTTTGAGGGCAAATCCCCATTTGAAACATATCATCTTAGGTACAAATGAAAAATATATATTATTTATAGTATGGAATGTTTTTGAAATGCATGTATATATTTCAACCTGTAAGTCTTTATGTAGCGTGAGAACTAACCTTTTAAAGTTAAAAATTCAAAACCAAAAGAAAGTTGGACTCACCTTTATATCTCCAATCTCATCATGTAATATTTTACATCAAAGTTCAAAAAATACTGTAGCATATTTAATACTTTTAACGACTGAAGTGATGTTAAAAAATTCAATATGGCGGATCCAAAATGGCCGAATTTAAGACCAAAACTGTGCAATATTCGATAACTTAAGAAAAAAAATTGTTTTTTTAACAACGAATAGCCATAACTTGTCAAATTTTTTACGTAGAGGAGGAGAACCAAATTTTAGTAAATTAAATTACCTTTCAGCTTTGTAATGAACATTTTTTAGAGTTAATTACGAAAAATGCGCATTAATAATAATGATAATAATAATAATAATAATAATATTTATTTAGATAATTTGTATAAATTTACAAAGGATAATATCTATATATGGTAGTAGAATTTAAATTACAAAATAAATAAATAAATATAGATTTACATCCATATTAAGTTAAAAACTTGTGTATGGATGAATGGAGCATTATACATAATAACTTAATCTATAATAACATGAGGGACAAAGATGCAAAAGAACAATAATTTAATACAAACAATCGGTAATAAAAATTTGGAAAGAAAGGGCAAAAAATCGAAATTTAAAGAAAAGAGTTAAAAGATCATGTATCTATTAATAATCTTAGATAATCTCTATCATTTACTCTCAACCACTTTTTAACCATTCTCTTAAAAATAAACACAGTTTTACAATTCCTAATGGTAATGGGCAAATTATTATATAACCTTTGACCTAGATAAACAAGACACTTTGTCTTGTACCTATGTCCTTTTTTGCTACACTCATTTTGATAAACTCATTTTCTTTTTGCCGAGTAGAGTAGTTATGGCTTATAGGTTGCAAGTACGTTTTGTTTTTATAAAGATATATTAATAGTATTTTGATTTTATGATCTTTTTTGGTAGTATTTCTAATGGCATTAAATGAGTCTTTTTTACGCTACCCCACGCTATTATCCCATATTGTAGTATCGACTCTACTAGTGCATAGTAAATTATTACAGCGCTTGCTTTAGAAAAAAAAATACATTTTAAACTGTAAATGGATTTTAGAAAAAAAGTAACATTCTTGTTTCTCTGCAAATATCTCAATAAATATTAGTTTAAGAAAAATATGGTGGACATCAAAAATGAAGCTTATAAACTGAGAGTAAATTTTGTTTATATGTACAGTGTGTCCCAGGATAGATGTAACAAGAAGTGTAATGGACCAAAAATTCTGGAATTTTGGAATGGTATTTGGGGGTTGTAAAACTAAAGTATACCAAAAATGACTTGATTTGATGTTCTACAGGGTGTTTTATAAGCAAAGTTGTAAAAATCACCACTAATAAAGTACCCTTATTTTTCAAAATATGAAAAAATTCCACTAAGAAAAGTTATTTAGAATGCAATTTTATACCTCTATACCAAATTTCAGGAATATAAAATTATTTTTTTGAAACTTTTGAAACTTTTTGCGAATTAAGAGTTGAATTCATATTTAAAGTTGTGTAGGAGCAAATGTTAATCATCTCAAAAAGTAGGCTATTGGTAAATAAAAAATTGAATATACGAGATGTAAGAAGGTATAATATTAATCGAACTAATTGTAAAACAAGAAACAATTGGTGTTCTTCAAAATAAAATATTAATTTATTGAAAAAATGGAAAGTTTAAAAAAAAATAATTTTATATTCCTGAAATTTGGTATAGAGGTATAAAATTGCATTCTAAATAACTTTTCTTAGTGGAATTTTTTCATATTTTGAAAAATAAAGGTACTTTATTAGTGGTGATTTTTACAACTTTGCTTATAAAACACTCTGTAGAACACCAAATCAAGTCATTTTTGGTATACTTTAGTTTTACAACAAGCAGGACTCAATCCCCAAATACCATTCTAAAATTCCAAAATTTTTTATCCATTACACCTCTTGTTCCATCTATCCTGGGACACACTGTATATTTGTGAAGGGTTGATTGTTTCGGAGATATTTAATTTTATAGATGGCATTCGACCGTTTTTAGGATGGAGTATTTCGTTTAAAATGTTGAATATCAGAAACTTAAAATTTCTTAGAAACTAAATTAAAGGTAATTAATCAATCTTTAAAATGATTTTTGTTTGTTTCTACATCACAAAAAATAAAGAAGTTATGGCCGATTTAATGTGCGTTTTCAAATTTTCGTTAACAAAATTCGGCATTTTGTTATTGCAATTACTCAGTAATTAATTTTTCTTTCAAAAATGGCGTTTTTCGTTAATATAGATAGCATCACCTAGATGCTCAATTTATTTTGTCCCTTTAAAACATTTGTTTTAGAAAAAAAATCCATCTGCCATCCCCCCATCGAAAAATGGCCGCATTTCGGTTAATTACTGCTAAAAAATTAATTTAAAAACACCAAGTTAGAGATAATTTTTTCAGAAACAACTTTTATTTTAACTGTTTTTTTTGTAAATGGCATATTTCCCGAGAAAGTAGAGAAAAATCGATGTTTTATATTAAAAATACCTCTTTTTACCCCCTACAGGTTCCCGCGGATCCGTAAAACTCCTAAATTTTTTTGTTTCGTGAATTTTGGCCTATTTTAAACTTATAATCAAAGTTTAAAGTCTGCACAAATTTTTTTCGAGTTACGGTAGTTTTTTTCAATCTTTTCCTGTACTGTATACTGTTACCTGTTACCTGTTGCACTCATTCTACTTAGCATCAGCGCTATAAGGGGAGGGGGAATTAGATTTACGAAAACAATAACACGTGTACAGAGTCGAAGTAGCTAATAAGGGTTTTAGGTACCTATAAAAAATTAATATTCTCGGTTAGTTGACCATTTTGATAAATAATTTCGTGTACCAAAAAGATGCGAATATTTGTAGATCTGAATATATGCAGGTATTTCAAGAACACCCTGTAGAAGGGGAGTTTGATTTATATTCAAGGATCACATGTTACTGGTTAGAAAAATTGACTTTAATTTTAGACTTGTGCGAAAACCTTTACAAGCTTGATCAGGTTGTAGAAACAGTAGTGAGTTACAACAGGAATTTGACCACCTGGAGTTCCTGGAAGACCCTTTCTTTGACATCCGACGGCGTTAAGCTCTTTAGAGCTTGTCCGAGGATAAAAGAGCTAGATCTAGGTTGGTGTTTGATTAATAAGGATCCCGGAGACTGTCTGGAACATGTCGCTGATGGATGTCGACAGTTAAAAAGGTATGTGTCATTAAATATTGATATGTTTTTAGGAATTCCCCAGTTTGCTGTCAAACAAGTCAAGATACTTTACTTAGCTTTAATTCTGTTCAACGACATGAGTTTTGTTATTAATAGTACGCCAAGAAGTTATTTAAAACAAAATTTACATAGAACTTAGAGGAAATTCCTACAGATGTCTCTAGGGGTAAAAATATGTAACAATATTATTACTCATTGGTTTCAGACTGGGTGTACAAGCTTCTGTATCTTTGCAGTGTATTTTTAATGTTAAGATTAAATCACTTTACATTGTACTGTTTTAAACAATCCTTTTTTAGACTAATTTTATCAGAATGGAGAGGTCTAAGTGATCATTTGCTAATGTCCGTAATTATGATGTGTAAAGAGCTGACACAACTGGATTTGCTGGGGATAAAAAATATTTCTGCGGATTTCTGTGAAAAAGCCTTACTGCTCTTACCAAAACTCAGACTACTGGATATAAGTTTTTGCGAATCAATTCGGCAAGATGAGGTAAGAAAAGAACATTTTTTTTAAGGAATACCTAATGGCTGATAGAAACTGTTGAAGACGTTGTGATAGTTTAAAATGTATGACAATTTAGTATTCAGTTGTCCATTACAATCACCACGATCGAGTCCTAATATTATTTTAAAAATCAAGTTTCGAAAACGCATCTTTTCACACGAGTGAGACAGTTTGGTGGAATGAGCCGAAGGCGAGATCCACAAGTCGAATGAGTGTGAAAAGATGTTTCCAAACGTGTTGTTTACAATATTTTTTCCATGACTGCAAAAAAAAACAAGCAATTTCATAAGTAAACAGATTAAATTATTAATTTAAATACTAAAAATTAAAATTTAATAAAATTGGAGCAGTTAAACAAGTCGGTTGCTATGAACCTGAATAGGTTAGCTTACTTTAAAAAATACAAATAAAAGGTGTCAGTTCTGTTTTCAACAGGACTGTGTAAGAAACATGAAAGGACTGTGTTTTTTGAATTTTTGCACACATCGTGTAAAAGAAGACAGTTTCGAGTCACGAAGTTTTACTCGATATTTTTGCGATTTACACGAGAGCGATTCACCGCACGTTTACTCACTCGACATATCTGTCAAGAACCAACTGAAATCGCGTTTGTTGATAAAACTATTTGTTAACTTTGTATTCTAAGGAGTTTTATGTTCTTAAATTTTAGGTGGAGATTTGGCGTCAACAGTACCCCCATATTACAATACAGAGAAGCTGTCAGTATGTAGTTAATGATTATTTGAATTAAATAAGAAGATAAGGGAGAAAAGTAGCCAGTGTTTTGTACCTAATTTTAAAGTAGCAGTAGGTAATAAACAGTTTGGCGTATACTGATATTATATGAAAGTGAATAATAGTGAATGAATATCTAGAATTAACTTATTGTACTAGCGATGGTTTATTTAAAAAATGTACATATAATTAATATTTTCAATAAATGTATTGTTTCTTCCGATGTTTTCCACATTTTGATACCCAGTTGTTTCTTTCCGAAATTGCCAGTGGCGAAGCTAGCGATCGAACCCAGTACAGTACCAGTATGAGGAAACATGTTAAATTTAACACTAGCCAAAATTATTGAAAAAAATCATATTTTACTGTGGATCTAAGTTTGATCATGCTAGTATAATGAGACATCTTATCAAGTATGGTAATAACCTTAGCCCCACCCAGAGGATACCTACTTGAAGGACGTCCTCGACGGACATGCAGGACATCTGATGGATGTTCGTTTTTGGTTCAAAGTACATCCGACGGACAACAGAGGGACGTCCAAATGTCACAACTTTGAACAATATTTGTACATCCCTGAGGGTATCATACGATGTGTCCATAAAATACGATATATGGACATCCTACTTTTTTTATATAGATATATTATTCAGGGCGCTTTTGGAAAAAGTACAGCTTCGACATGTAAGTACTTTACTTGATAAAAATGAAGTAATTCATAAACATTGTCCTATTGATATCCGAAGGACATCCTCAGCGGAGATTATGATGGGGGTCCGATGGATTTCTTTGTTAGCATTCGTATATTTTATTTACATTAACATGTTTAATATTGTTTACCATAACTCCAATTTATTCTACCAAGAGTTGCCCGCAAATTATTAAATTCACCAATTTTACTAACTGCCGTCGGTAAGGATCAAACTGCATTCCTGCGTTATCCCTGTAACAGCTCTATTCAATTCGAACACATTTTATTCAACATTTTGGTACATGTGACGGGACTTACCACTGGGCTATCCTGTGTCCGTTATTTTGGATGCTAAAAGTAGTATAGTGGGAAATGTATTTAATGAGATTATTAGTAATTATTATGTGATATTGAATTTCTAGCCTTATTTAAAATATGTGAAAATTGTTCAGGTTCTCTTTTTTTCTATTCTTTATTTGTGTTGCCAAACCTGAATTTTTCCTGTTAGTAGTATTTATATTTATTTATAATTATTAAGAACTTATTTAATTTCTAACGAAAAACTGTGATATTCATATTGTGATAGATCTATCATCAGTGTCATCCCGAGAAGTACGAGTAGTTGTTGAACAATGTAATATTACATGGCATTAATTGGCGATCTGTTTAAAAAAATCCTTTTCCTCAGATCTCAAAATTGACAAGCAGGTTTAGAAAAAAAAAAAAAATTTCCTCACCTCAAATTTGATGAGCGGAGGTGTCAACTATTTTTAGAAAATGAAGTTTTATGGTTGAGGTACTTATACAAACCTGGGAAACCTGTTGGAGAAAAAACGGTAAACGAATAATATCGTCATCTACAACATAAATAGAATATTTACATCAGCGAATATTAAATAGACGTCCTATTGCTGTACCTATAGGGACCTAAAATGTGTGTACTTGCCGTACATAAATTGGCCATCCAAAGGACGTCCGTTGCGGCACATATGTTGGACGTTCAGTGTGGTATTCGCTGGTATGTATACATATCTCGGAAACGTGTTGGAGAGAAAGCGGCATAGAGATATTATCATTTATTACAACAATATAATATTTAAATGAACGGACACGAAATGAAGGTCCATCTCCTGTCCCTATATGGACATAAAATATACATACTTCCCGTACATAAAATGGACATTCAGAGGACGTCCATTCCGTACAATTTCAAAGTAAATCCGGTGATAGATGTCCGGTGGACGTCCAGTTTATGACCATGGATGTCAGTATATTAAATGGACATAAAACGGACGTTCGGCGGACATCCTGTGCTATTGAGGATTATAAAACATCCAAAATACGATATTCCTGTGTCTTTGGATTCACTGATGTTGTTCTGATGTCATATTCGTGTTCTACGGCTCAAAATACATGGGAATATCATGTTTTGCACAGTACCTTTTTTTGTGGAGCTGTATTATTTAAAACAGGTCTGTAGCTAGAAAGTGCTTCAAGGACGGGCAAAATTTTTGATGAGCGGGGGGAGAAATCCAAAAAAAATTTTTAATGAGCAGGGGAGAAATCCAAAAAAAAGTTTTTGATGAGCGGGGGCAAATATTTAAAATAAATCGGAAATAAACGCATACTTCCCTCTCACTTTGCAAAATCCTATCCTTAAAATGGAAAATTAAATTTTAACAACCCTGATGACGATACAATAAACTTGTCGAAATGTCGACTATTTAGAAAATTAAAATAAAACCAAAGTCACATAAAAACTGTTATATTATGTTTATTTGATGTAATAATATAATTCAGTAGCCTTATAGAAAACAAGACAGTATATGTAGTAGAAAGTGTATACATTAGCAATTTCCTTCTTCATATTTCTATACATTGCAATAAAAGTTACAGGGTAACACTGCTACCGCTGGGAGTCAAAGGTATTTTCCAAGTATCTATTTGATCCAGATCGAAGATAGGTGGTCGAGGTATTATATACGGTTGGTCTGTAACAGAAAAATAATACATGGTTGAACTATATAGATCGCTCCATTTTTCAACAGCAAATGAGATAAACTCTGAGGAAAAAGTGCAACTTTTAATACTAATTTGAGTTAGGAAAACATCTTCATAACAAGTGCGGAAATAATATTTCGACACGCAAAAATTTGTAAATCGATGTAATTTGAACAAAATAGCTGTTTATTAATAATGTAGGTACATATTATACATGGTGCATCGCGGTTAGTGGCCTATTCAGAAAAACTACAAATAATTTGAAGCTGAAAATTTATAGTCCAATCACTTTATACATGAACCTCTAAAAAAATACAACCTAAGATTTTCCAACGGGATTCTCTTTATTTTGGCACAAATAATTTCTCAAAAGTCCATAAAGCCAACTGGACGGCTGCAACAGACAGAAAACTCGTTCTTTTAAATTTTCTAAGTCGGCCTCCATCTTGAAACTGGAAGCCATTTTGATTTGGCGCTGCTCGGAAAAATAGTCGTTTTAATGACAGAAATCAGTATACCAAATTACAAGATTGTTCCACTATAGCCGTTTCTTTCTGGGTTGCTGCTTTACTAATAGTTCTAAATTAGGCTGAAGTCAAAAGGAGTGACAGTCGATGCACATAGTGGCATTGCATTGATCCAGTTATGTAACTAAACTCATCCAGATTCGACCTGAGCAAAATTTGTTACTGTATACACAATGAACCTAATGAATTTTAGGTCGCATAAGGACGTCCATATGATAGACTTAAAAGTTGGATATACAAAATATACGTTCCATTACGATGCCTATATGGCATCTACAGTGAACAAAAAACTGTCCCATCAAAGACGAGAGATAATAAATAAATAGAAATACATGTCTTCATATGATGTTCATACAACATTCACATTGGACATGACAAATTTTGTGTACCTTTAGATGTCCAGTGGATATCCATAATGAAGAAAATGAAATCTGTGTCCCATAGGACATTTATAATGAATATAATAAAATTCATGTCACATTCGGATATCCATATGATATCCAAAATTGACGTAATAAAGTTTACGACCAAATCTGATGTCCATTATAACGTCCACTCGAATACACCGGATAATTCGGACATTGTGTGGATGTTCACTAGACATTGAATACTACTAGGGATGTTTATTGTGGCATATTATATGGCTTATTATACAGGGTGTCCCGGCACTATGGGGCAATACTTCGGGAACTTATAGTTTGGGTCAAAATAACACTAAAAGTACCTATAATATTTTCTTGGGGCGCCCCTCTACGGAGATATTACCCTATAAAGATTACACTCAAAGAAAATGATAGGTAAATTAAACCAAAAAGAGCATATGAAATCGCGCCCATCTAATTTCATAGTTAAATCAATCAGAAAAGACTAGTCATACAACTTTATTTGTTTTCGTAAACAAATAGTAGTTTAATAATCAAATCTTCTTGTAACAAATTAATTAGTACAATGACATTTTTTTATGTTCACTAACCATTTTCAATTTGGTCTACAATTAAATAGTACAACGACTTTGTTTTTTGTTCACCAACTAATTTTTAGGTTGATCTACACTTTATTGTATGATGAAGTTTTTTTTGGTTAGCCAAAATCTCAGTATTGAGACATCAGACCACCCAAACCAAAGATTAGAGATCGTTTATAAGATCCATCCAAATATATCGATGATCTCTGAGAATTTGAACATTGCAATCATGTTATTAATTTTCTATAAATTCATAAGAGAATAAGATAATGCATGATTGATTATTGTCAGTGATTTGTATGTGGTGTCATCTAGGAATAATTTCTGTAATAGACTACGTGGTAAGCAAGCAAATTTTATGGTAATTCCCTTTTAAAACTTCTAGAAGACAACAATAATATTGGTTTGTCTACAAAGTACAATAATACAGCGAACTAATACTGGGTTAGAATTACAATTCGATAATACTTAAAAATAAAGTCTACTACTTATCTAGTTTCATTTGGCAAAATTCAAAAAATCATTAGTAAGATGAATAAATTATAGTCTTATGCACCTATTTTTTAAGTTAATGTTTATTTTGTTGTGTGACAATCACCTTTTGTTTAAAAATACTATTAAATATACTTCAATTTAACAAAATGAACAACGTATATACTATTTTTTGGATTGATTTAACCCATACTATTTGCAAACAAAAGCGCTGATGCGACGTCTTAATTCATCAAAGTGGATGGCAGAACGATGTTATGTTTATGTAAACAGAACTGCGGGTTAACTCTACAATAATATTGGTTTATCTGTCAACTATAATAGTGGAGCAAACTGCTACTGGGTTTACAATTACAATTCGACAATAGTTAAAAATAAAATATACTATTATCTAGTTTAATTTGACAGAATTCAACAAAATAATAGTCAGACGAAAAAAATAATAGTCTTATTCATCTATTTTTTAAGTTAATGTTTGTTTTGTTGTACGACAACTTTTTATTAATTAAAATAACAATCACCTCTTGTTTAAAAATACCATCAATATAATTTAGTTTAACAAAATTAACGATATTGTTAGTTAACCATTTTTTTTTTGTTGAATTTACCCATACTATTTCTTTCAGTGTACATATTCAAGAAGGTTTTTTGCCTATTACTTCGAAACCGTTCTATTGATTTTAATAAAATTTGGACTGTGTACATATTAAATGAGTATCTTTATTCCAGAAATATGGCGCCCTTCGCCCTTCGCATCTTATCTAGGAAACAACCCTAATGCTTTTTACACCTAAATTTTGACATAAATTAATTTTTGAAAATTAAGGTCACATTTTTAAATTCCTTAAACAATTTTAATATCTCCCTAGGGGGGCGCCCTAAGAAAAAAAAATTATAGGTACTTGTAGTGTTATTTTGACCCAAACTATACGTTCCCGAAGTATTGCCCCATAGTGCCGGGACACCCTGTATATTCAAATTTGATTAATGCAATTGTTTTATCACTAAATTTTGTACAAATCTTTAAAAAAACAATACCTCGTGCTGTATAGTCTTCAGGCATAAGATAATACGGAATACGCCACAGCGGGGTGAAATAATTTTTCAAATCCGTCTTTAAAGCATATTTCTGCAAGGGTAAGGAGAACATCGAGTCCACTCGAGGTGGTCCTATCAAAGCATCTAGCAGTGCCGTTGGACCAATGCGTTGGAATCTATCCAACTCTTCTTCAGTCAGATACTCTGGAGGAGGATTGAAGAGCAGTTCACCAGCCTTACAAATATCGATTGGTACTTTTGGGGACTGGTAAAAGGTGGGCACTTCTTCGATCTTTTTTAATACTTCTACCCCTTGTATTAGCTGGCTGTGGAAATAATTACTGGATTTGAAAATCATAATAATGTATTGCAACCTCTACTAGTTATTGTCTATATAGTCTGTTTTTAAACCAGCAGGACTGAATATAGAAGTCCAATCCACACCACAGAAGTAACCAGAAAATACACTAGAAACTTTTTGGCGTTTTGAGCAACCGATAATTTATGACATGAAATTAAAATTTATTATAATATGTCAAAATTTTCGACTATGCCCTGTGTAAAACTGGCGAAGGCGGATCCAATTATATTACAGTCACTGAAGGTTTTCACCTCCGATTTTGTTGAACCTCCATCGATTTTCATGAAAATTTGTGAGTAGTTAGAGGATACCTCAAGAAACAAAAGTGACATAGTGCCAACTTGCGCTTTTACCCTGGGGGTGGATGCCACCCCTTCTCGGGGGTGGAAATTATTTTATGAAAAATAACCCCAGGAATCGATAGAGGGACCAATTCTAAGCAAAATTTGTTATATAAAGTTATTAAAATAAATCAATACTTTTTGAGTTATTAAAGATCAAAAATTTTGATTTTTCGTGAAAAAAATGCATGTTTTAAAGCGGGTTTTCATAAATAACTCAAAACTCAAGTTTTTACAAAAAAGTTGTCATTACCAAAATTGAAGCTAATAAAAAAACGAATAAATTCCATCCTTAAAAAACCTTTTAATATTAATTCAAAGTGAGCTATAGGTAATTGAATGTATATTTTTTTTCGGTGAGTACTCAAATCTAAGTATTCAAGCTTAAATAACGGGAAAACGATGCATTTTATAAAATATACTTACTGAACACTTTTCAAAGTACTCAGAAATACCTATCAAACGAGCTGTAGAAGAAGTTGATAGCATCAAAATTAAGCAAGTTATGATGAAAATAGGAGGACCCTTTCGAATTTTTTAGGAAAAAGTGAAAAATAAAACCTACGCCATTTCCACAAAAATTAAAATTTATAGTAATCCCTATAAGACTTTCTTTATTTTAGCATAAGTAATGACTTTAAAAATTTTGACCGGTTTAGAATGCATATTTTTGAAAAAAAAATCAGAATTTTTCAAATTTTCATAAATTTCATTTTCTTTTGATAATAACTCCAAAAATACTCGATATATGTAAAAAATAATAGAGAACGAAATTTGAGTTTTTTTTTTAACAAAGATTTTAGTTTTTTTTTATTTTTGTAGGATAAAAAATAACCGAGATAGAAACGTTTAAAGCCTAAATTTTACTGCGAGAACCATGTAACCGGGGCCCTTTAACCTTTTATCTTTTAAAAAATAAGGGTTTTAAAAGATTAAATTTAATACGATCTTATAGCCCTTGAAATTACCTTTCAAATGGTCTTTGGATGAACCTGATATCATAAAAATTAACGGAGTTTTTGTAAAAAAGCCAATAACATTTTTTTGGAAAAATTTTTTGAGCAGAGATTTTGTATGCATATATAGGAAAAAAGATAGATAGTAAGAAGTAGACGTGTCGACAGGTACATGCTCACAAAATACACATGTGTGAGTGTGTGTATGTTTCTTTTGAAGATAGAAAAAGTGAAAGGAATTCTGAACATCCGCTCGAAAACATAGTGGGGCTTTCTAGTATGCTGTGTGTCTATTGAATATTTCAGTATATTTCCAAAAGCGGAGTAAAATACACGTGGTACTCTTTATTAGTGATTAGCACTTAAAAATTATTTAATTTGTGTTATTAATTAAATTATGCTTTTTCATCAATTTGTGCACGAAGGGTAGTTTGGGGAATGTGGAAAGAATAATATTAATAAAGTTTGAAATATATTAATAAAGTTTATCATAAGTAATAAAAAAGATTCTAAATAATTAAAGCTGATAAAAAAAAATCCATTATTTTTATGACAAGTGGTAGTTTTTAAGGGTGGAAAATTTCGCAATAAATAAATAATTACTTTAATACTCAGTAATGAGATTTCAATTCAGTAATGTATTATTCAAATGATTAAAGTTTCTTGAAACCAATTTTTTCAATGATTCTGCATTAAGGGGGTGGTTTTTAAGGGTTGAAATTTCACAGTCAACCAAAAATTATATCATAAATATTAAACAAACCGTTTGTGTAATGTTAATATGCGATTTCATATTTCAGAAATACAAAAAATGATTTTTTCATGATTTTCGATTTAAGGGGTGGTTGATAAAAGGGTTGAAAAATTAATTAAAATCATAAATCATGCATATAAGTGTTGAAAAATATTTATTTTATCTAATTACACGAGATTACTTACGCTAGAATGCTTAAATCTGCATTTTTTCCCATTTTTAACAAAAGAGGTGGATTTCATCCCTAAAATGCAAAAAGCGCAAGTCGAGCATATGTCACTTTTGAAGTTGAGGGTAAAATATACTCAATCCCAAATTTTCATGCAAATCGATGGAGGTTCACCGAAATCGGAGGTAATAGTTGATTTTTACCTTCATTCACTGTACTATTACAGATGTATGATTTAGCGCGGTAAATTTGAATCGGTCCTCCTGGTTTAAAAACAGACTATAGTCTAATAGAATTAAACCCAAAAATCAAAAAGGTGGCAAAGAATTAGCAGATAGAGCTTTTCTGCTATAAAGTATAAAGGAGGATGTTAAAAAGTGAATCATTTTGGCCTAAGCTGAACAACGGAAAACGAACACGGTTTTTTATAGCATTTTTCCTGTATAATGCGATGATGTATTCGGTTTTACGGAAAAACGGTGGGAAAATGTGGAAAAGTTAAGAAAACACTTGAGAATTTTTTTTTAGTATTTAGTATTTTTTCTCATAGAATTTGTTGCTCTACTTCGCTTTGCCGAAAAATTTCGATAAAATGCGGATATATCAACCAAAAGCTTAAAAATTCACAAACTCGGGCCTGTAATATTAAAAATGTAAACTTTTTAAGATTCAGAGCTTATTACGCGAAATTCAAGTAGTTTCTTGTAGTATTTTTTCCGTGGGATACGAGAGTCTGCTCTCTTTTGCAGGAAAATGTTAGGAAAATGCGAGAAAATTAAGAAAATGTTTGAAAACTTTCAAAATCTAGTCTGAGTCATTCCCAAGTGAAATATATTAAGAGCCACCATTATTAGCTTGAGATTATGGTAGTTTTATCTAACTTGAAGTTAAGTTTAGATACTCTGGATCTTAATGGGTTTAACTTGTGGTTGTTACAGGCTAAATATTATAAGTTATCATGCAGGGTTGACTCTGCCAGCGCGGAAAGATTTTTATGACACAATATATCTTACCTTGTACTTTCTTTTCTCACCCCTGAACCAGCAAATAGGTACGGTATTGCTAAATAACAGATCCATTAAAACTTAAAAATTGAATTGTACAAACGCCGTATAGAATTAAATCACCTTTATGAGGTAGAAAAAAGTTACAAAAATAAAATAAAATCTTACGGGCGACAAAGTACTTTTCCAATCATCTGGAACCATTCTTTTTGTACAGCATTTAGTTCGAGGGGTAAACCGCTGGGGAAATCTTTTGTACAAGTTACAGGAACTCTAAGGGAACTCAGAGGAAATCAGAGGAACTCCAAGGAACTCCGAGGAACTCAGGAGAACTCTGGAGGAACTCTGGGGGAACTCTAGAAACTCTTGAGGAACTTTAAGGAACTCCTGCGACACACGTGACACTAACGTCATTTTACGCATGCGTGCTTGCATGCGCGTCTAGTTATTACCCAATAAAAACACTACATAGCATGTGTAATGGTTAAAATCAAAACAAACTCGAATAACATACGTATTGTGCAAGCCGTTTTAATTATTTAATAGTAGTAGTAAGTAGTAAAAAAATTACGACGAAATAAGTGAATAATTAATTCTAACTGAAAAATGAACTAAAAATGAGAAAACGTCTCGGAAAACGTTGAAATCCATTTTGATATTATTTTGAAAGAACGTAGCCTCGAAGGCAGCGGAAGTCTTTTGAATGTCGTTGTCGGGTTAAAATTGAAAACATTACTAGATATTAATTGATATCTCGATCGGTATTTAAAGTCGAAAACAAAACTCCGTAAAATGATGAGGAAACAACAATATCCAACTTTAGCATGAAAACTATCAATTCTCTCGCATTAATAACCGTATAATAACATTTTTTAAAGGAAATTTCCATGCCCGTCTCCAGTTCTAAAAAAAATATCTGTAATTTTCTCAATATCTTTTGAACCTACTCGTTTTGAAAGTCAAATTACAAAAGTACCAATTTAGACATTCTATTTTGCACGAGATTTTGCTACATTTACTTCTACATCTAGTGGAATAGAGTAACGCAAAAAAAATGAAAATTTTTATTGTTCAAATAGGCTTAGAGTGAAACGTCGAGATTTTAAGGTTGTGCACAAAAAAAAATTCTGACTGCCTGTCTGTCTGTAACTTTTTTTTTGTGTGCGTGTTTACTCTGGTACCGTTTAAGATATTGACTTGAAATTTAGTACTACGCGTATGTATTTAACAAGATCAGGAACTAAATTATATTTTGATCTTATTCCGTTGAAGGGTTTGGGGGTAAATTGGGGTAAATGTGGGGTAAATAGGTAAATAAAGCAACCTAAGAGTCCACGAAATTGGCATTTAGAACATATAAGAGAAGCTAAGGTCTCAACAAATTTTTTGGTATTAGCCACCTCCATTACCGCACCTCCACCCCATTATTACAGGGGGTGAACAAATTGAAATTGTGATTAAGTGTGTATACAAGAACCAAATTCCTCAATTTTTACCCCCAATACTAGCCCTTACCAGCTCTTACCGTTACTACCGATGTGGCATATCGTTTTTTAGGTTTTTAGGATATGTTATTGAAGTTCCATAAACAATTATTGCCACACATAGTGGAGTGCAAATATAGTATCAATATTTTTTTCGTTTCGGTGTGGAAGTAGTGATTCCTTTTGGGCAGCGGTTTTTTATTATTAATTAGTGACTTTGGACATAATTTTCCAGGATAGTTAATTCTATTCAATAATAATTACTTCTCTACTTGAGGTATTTTGAAGCCTAGGGGACGTGGTCCGGCGAACACAATGGGCTCATTTAGCATTTTTTTTTTAATTTATATTTTGAAAGTATACCTTGTAATTAGTAAATGTGCAATATATCAAATTTTTTGTCAACTCCTTATAGAAAATAGAGCGCGAGAAAACGCAGTGTGACGTCACATCACTCAGCGGTCGACCGCTCATCTGTTCCCATATAGTTTCACATGGCAAGTACGACGAACGTGCTAATTTCGTTCATATATTTTAAGTGTTCTATATTTTGGATATTAGGAACTCGTTAAGCGACAGTTCGGTTCACCTTTCCAATGCTTTTTGTAAACCGACGATCTAATTAACTCATCCTTGTAATTCGAAAGAGCAACTTCTATAGCGGTTAGCGTACAGATGTGGGGTTGAGGCACGATCAAATCGCTGACTGTTTTATTTATTGACCAGATTATTTATTTTATTTTATGATTTCCTAATAGAGATAATAAATCTCAACTTGAATTTATTTTTTAAAAACTATAAGTAAAGAGTGGTCAGATCAAGGAAAGTTGAAAGGGAGGAACTCAGGGAACTCCGATGAACTCTGAAGGAACTCAAGGGAACTCAGGAGGAATTCCGAGAAACTCAGGGAACTCCAAGGAACTCTGGAGGAACTCATAGGAACTCTGAGGAACTCAGAAGGAATTCAGAGGAACTCAATCCCAAAGGGGTAATCTTTGTAATCTTTTGTACAAATTTCGTCAGCGATTTAGTTTTTATTGGTTATTGTTTTAAGTATTAACAAACTATGCTAATGCCATAAACAAATTTTTCACCCTAAAATTGCTCTTTTCAGAGGGAAATAAATTTGTTCCATGGAAAATGTACGACATGGCAAAAAATGTCTTCGTTTCATGAAAAAGCATTAAAATCATTGAATTTGATGGTGGTTCAAATCACCATCACTATACTAGGGATGTTAGTTGTGGCATATTATATCGCTTATACAGGGTGTCCCGGCACTATGGGGCAATACTTCGGGAACTTATACTTTGGGTCAAAATAGTTAAGGGTAGGAGATTGCGCCCGATGTTTCTCAACCTGTAACCACCAAATATGTACGGCGTTGCTGAATAATGAATTTATGAAAGCATACAAATCTAATTGTTAAACGCCGTACATATGTGCCTGGAAAAATTTTCGGAAAATCAAAAATTCTTCTGGCTTCCGGTCCCATTATTCTTGTACGGCAGTGGGTTCTAGGTGATTATTTTTTTATGAACTATCAACATGAGGAATGCCGTTTGTCTGAAGAGTGAATTTTCGGATGGAAAATTCAATTTACCTGTATATTCACCTGTACCGCCCAAAAGTGACGGCATAGTGCCTAAAGTTATGGTTTCATATACCAGCTTAGTACTGAATATAATTCATGCTGGGTCACTTAACCCCCTTAAAAATTACGATGGGCTTGTAATCTAAAAGTTTCTTCCGGTACATGTACTTGTTGCACAATAACAAGAGTGTCAGTTTGACAGTTCATATAATAGGAATTTTCAAAGGCACCAAAACACTTCACTCGAATGCTACTTGACGCAAATTTCGCCATCATTTAAAGATGATTGCGACTCAGCTGTGGGAGAAATATGTATCGAGAATAGCATTGGTATTTAGCGTTTATTTTTGTGTTTGTATCGTACGTTAATTACTACGCACTGATAGGAAAAAGTGAAAAGGGCTTATTACTTACCCGAATGCAACATATTTGTAGTCCATCCAAGGTGTTGGTGCCAGCGTAATGAAGAATTGCGTGGTGTTGCCTGCGTGTTTTTCATTATTGCATGTACATAGGACGCCTCTTCGATTGTGTGGAACGACGTAGTTCTCGCAACGCATGCGCTCTTCTTTCAATTTCCATCCGCCGCACTGGATCCAGCCGTTCTTCATTATCCTTAAAAAATAATCAACCAGTTGCATAATCAATAAGGTACCTGTACCAACTAAAGTTAATTCACATTTTAGAGTAAAATCCTAAAACACATGATATCGTAGATCCAAAAATGATAGATATAGTAGAGCAAAACAATCAAAATAAAAGGTACTATTTACCGGGTGCCCCATTATATTTTGACCCTTTTTAACCCCATGTAACTTTTGAACTAGTTGAGATCATGAAATTCGGTATTCGCCAGTCTTCTTCTAATTTTGATAAGTTATTTCCTGAGTATCCGTCTTTTTTTGCCCATTTCCGGTTTAACTGGAAATGACATAGCGTATTTTCGGGGATAGGGCAACTTTGTTATTTCAAATGTTACAAACACCCTGTATACTTTTCCACAGTTGTAAAGCCCATATCTGTCATATAAATTATACAGAGTGATGGTTTTATAAGCTTTTAAAGTGAATACCGCGTTCTGATTCACAAAGTAGACTATGAAAATAAAAGACATCACTTGTAAGTCTCTATACCATTTTCTAATTGAATTTTTTGTTGGAGGTTCCTTGTCAAACATAGTTCCAAATCTTCTTTGTGTTGTTTTGTAAGATTTAGTTTCAGCAAAAAAGATTAAACACTTAGCTTTTTCACTTAAAGTAAACATCTTTCTTAAAGTAACTCGAGTACCTGAGTTGTCAATAAACTAGTTTGACGTTTACAAGTGATATGTTTTATTTCCATAGTCTACTTTGTGAATCATTATTTTCTTCATAGCATTTCGATAAAACGCAGTATTTATTCACTTTAAAAGCTTATAAAACCATCGCTCTGTATAATAGTCGGGAATCAAGCTTCTCAAAAGACGCTCCTAAAATGCCAGGGTGTGGACTCGAATATATAGTTTTGAAAAAATATGTACATTATCTGGAATGACCTTGCGCATCTAAATCCAGAGGGCGCCATTCTGTCCGCAATTGCAAAAAAGTGTAAAAAAATATTTTCCGAAAATTTTTGTATCAGTAAAAATTGATTAATTTTATGTTCCCACCTCATTTACAGGGTTATTTTTTAATATTTCTCAATAATTTTCAAACTAATGGAAAGCTTATTCTTTCTAGATTGTGATGCTGTCAAATAATTTTCGAAAGTGTTGTTAACAAATGCTACATAAATTATTTATACAAAGGATGCCCGAAGAGTACACGGTAAATTTCAGCATCGAGACATTTTAAAAACTATTATAGATAGATGCATACTTCTATGACATGAAATCTGCGGAATAGAATGGAGGAGTTTTTAGTGAAAGAATCATCTGCATTGTTTTATTGTTGTAAAAGATATGACTATTTTTGTACAGCGCTCCGTTATTTCCGCTATCGTTTTGGCTGACACGTCCGCGCGGAGTGGCCGATTGGTAACTTGCTGAGAATATACTGTGATTGCAAAAAATTTACAATGCGTATTACTTATACGTAAATATTATTATTTGTCATTATGAAAAAAAACGAAGGTATTTAAAGATTCGTTTACTAGAGAACCAAAATTATTATATTTTTACTTAAAATATTGATTAGAGACAGAAAAACGTACAGCTAATTAAATGAACTTAAATTTACTTTTTGTACCTGAGAAATAACAATACAAAAATAATAATAATAATAAAATATACATACATTATACTTAAACTAAATTAACAGCTAATACGTTTACCCTCACAGTAGCAATCTATTATGCATTCTAACCCAGCTTTGCTACAACTGCAGTTTCCTTTATATTTATTTTACTTCCACATCCAGTGGAAGTATAGTAACGACAAAAAAAGTTTTAAAAAATTTTATTGTTCAAATAGGCTTAGAATGTCATGAAACGTCGAGATTTTAAATTTGAGCGAAAAAAAATTTTCTGTCTCGTCTGTCGGTCTGTCTGTCTGTCTGTAACTTTTTTTGTGGGCACGTTTACTCTGGAACCTTTTAAGATATTGCCTTGAAATTTGATACACATATGTACTTTAACGAGATCTGGAACTAGATTATATTCTCATCTTGTTCCTTGGGCAGCGGTTTTTTAAAAAATACCGGGCCGAATTTTTAAAAGTAATAAAATCGTTGAAACCATTTTGAGGGTAATCAAGTAATCCTCGTAGTTCTTTATCTTCTGTATGTCTTAAACATTTTTTTACAGCGACTGTATCACAGCCAGTCAAAGCATAAATGCACAAAAATAAATTACCCAAATTCATTTGAGCACTCATTGTCTTCTCTATAGTTAATTCTCGCATAGCATCAAATCTACGAAACCATAATTCGTGGATATTATCTAATCTAGACACAAAATACAGGAATAAGACAAAAATATCTGTATCTGTTGCTTCTATTATTATTCTACTATACTCCAGATTTGATAAATATAGGATGATCGCAAATATTCTGGCGTCGGCTTCATTATGATTATGATCAGAAAAATGCAATTGCGCTATTATTTTTGTAATTTCATCGGAAGAGGAAGTAATAGTGCTACTATTTTCTGGCATCCCAGCAGTAATTATCACTACATTATTTGGAAGACGACTATGTTCCTTGCATATTTTGTTGGAAATATATTTTAGCAGTCCAGCTTTATTACTATATTAAGTCGTAATTGAGATACTCTGCAATAATAATGGAAATATACAGGCTATTCAACTAATACAAAAATTATTTTACCTTCCATGTGCGGTTGAGATCGCTTCATTCTTTGCTCGGTGTTGACTAGTATTACTATGAGAAGATGCCAGGGCGGAGCCAAAATGCGCGAATATTTTTACCAGTGGCATAGCTTTATCTGGGGTACAGGAATGTGTAATTCCAATAAAAGTTTCGCGGTCAAGGAACTGTGAAAATGGAGTAGATTAAAACTTGTCAACTGTTACGAGTAACCTTTGTTCAGGAGAAGTGTAAGAATAGTAAGTTCTACTAAACTTTGCCTAATAAAGTTGTTTTATTATTATCATTACCGTCGCCGCCGCTCTACTGCAGGGCACCGCCGCCACTGGTGTTGACATTGAATGTCACGTAATTCTTTCTCATTGGTTTAGAATGATGGAGCGCACAAACTCGTTTCTGCGCATATTTTTTGCTGGCATCTTCTCATAGTAATACTACTTTACACTGTATATCTACCAAAAGACCCCGCGGATCACAACGCGTGCTGTACAAAAATAATCGTATCTTTTACAACAATAAAGCAATGTAGATAATTCTTTCACTAAAAACTGCTCCATTCTATTCTGCAGATTTCATGTCATAGAAGTATGCACCTATCTATAATAGTTTTAAAAATGTCTCGATGCTGAAATTTACCGTGCATTCTTTGGGCTCGCTTTGTTTAAACAATTTCTGTAACATTTGTTAACAACAATTTTGAGAATTATTTAGCAGCACCTGAATCTAGAAAGAATAAGCTTTCCGTTGGTTTGAAAATCATTAAGAAATGTTAAAAAATAAGCCTGTAAATGCGATGGGAACATAAAATTAATCAATTTTCAGTGACACAAAAATTTTTGGAAAACAATTTTTTACGCTTTTTTGCAATAGCGGACAGAATGGCGCCTTCTGGATTCAGATCCGCAAGGTCATTTCGGATAATGTATGTATTTTTTAAAAACTATATCTTCGAGTGCACACCCTATGATCGAATTATTGGCTCCTGATTCCTGACTATAATTTGTGAATATTGTCTACGTAACCGCCGTTACAACCCGTGAAGACCTGGAGCTACGAGTAAGACGCGGAATTAATAGGATAAAGGCCCAGCAATTGGCGAACGTTCTTCGAGAAACAGCTATGCGAGTTCAGAAGTGCATTGACGTTAATGGACAGCATTTTGACCAATTGTAATGTTTTGTGTTCATTTTTTATATTCCAAAGCCACCTTATCTATGACAAGAAAATTAGAACAAAATTGTATTTTCTTATTTTCTTTTAGCTGTAATTTTGTTTGTATTTATCGCAGATTTTAATACGACATATGAATAAATTCCCTATTAATAGTACTAATAAATATGGTTCCACTTGAAAAAATTGAATTTTGCCCCAAAAACCATTTTGATGAACTTTATTTGCCCATAAGTCACGTAATTTAGTATTTTTGAATGGATTTCGATTTTTGTAGCATTAGCATTTAGAATAAATCGGAACCATCATGGCACACTCCAAATGGAAAACTAAAAATTATATTATAAAAAATATTGACGTTTGAAACGTCACTTATTTGGTATGGTTGGATTCAGAAAATTATGCAGAATTCCGGCGAAACCGGAAGTGAAAAAAAAATCACTTGTATGTCAAAAAGTGCCGCTTATTATGTATATAGGGTATCCCAAATTTTAATTAATTATCTTCAAAACTAAAGGATCCTGTTACACCCGGTACAGCATGACCTAGATGCTCAATTTTTTTGTCCTTTTAAAACACTTGCTTTAGAAAAAAATTCCATCATCCATATTTTAGCCACCATTTTAATTTTTTTCATTTGAACTTCAGAAATTTTTTTTCAAATTTGGGGTTCAAAAAATTATCTGCCCCATCACTCATCTTTCTGATTTTGAGTAATTAAATATAACAAACATTTTTAAAAAAATCATCAAAATCGGATTTGCTTTTGAGGGTTTCGAAGATTTAATGATTTTTCCGCTCCATTGACTAGGATAAGATCACGTTTCAAAGGGTTGCCGATGACTGTGATTTCATCTTCGTAGGCCCAATTCCGAGGTTTTGATGTTTTTAGGCCCTCATCGACACTTAAAGGTGGAGTTTAAACAACCCAAGTAACAATTTAAATGTCAACAAGTATTTATTATCGGGTTTTATCACAGATTTAAGAAGGTAAATAAACCGACCTGGGTTTTATTATTTCTTTTGTTCATACCAATTTATCTGCAGATAATATGTACTTAAAAAAGGCCTTCAAGTTATCTTTAAAGCAGTTTGTTAAACCTCTTTGCTTTTCAAGATCTACTGGTTCTTATAGCCACTTAATTGCTGCATTATTCAAAACCACAATAAACTCATTAAGTTTTATAGTGGATTTTAAATGTTTTAAATTTTGTGGTAGACATCTATAAATCATTAGGTTTTATGGGGGTTTTAAAATATGGTCTTTAAGTATTCCTTATGATCAAGCAGTAAAACTAATAACTCTTAAGTAGTCTTATCCTTAATATATGTTATCATAAATACTATTTGCTTTTAACGATAATTGGTAAAGGTTCCTTAAAACCTAATAGTTTTTTGGTAGCTTTATTAAGCTACGTTAAAACTTTTTGGTTTTTATAAAGCACTTATAAATCCTTTGGCCCCCCAACTTACAAAAATAACGAGAAATTAATGATCGCACACTCAAAAACACACGAAATAAATAATGTTTTTTTAGGTTATGTTATCTAAGTTAAGAACATTTGGATTAGAGATTGTCAGAGACAAACCTTAAGGGTTTTAAAGAAGAGTAGTAAGGCTGGGTAAAGTCTTACAGGCTTTAAAATAGTAATAAAGTGAAGCAATTAGAATTTAACAAAACCTTTTGTTTTATAAAAATATTTCCTAAAGCCACAAACTCTTAATAGGGTATTCTATTAAAATAAACGGTTTTATTAATTTTTCAGCCATGTTTTTTTTTCTGTTAACTATGGTAGAGATGTTTGAACAAAGTTGGGGCAACAGTGTTTAGAATAGAATAGAATAGAATAGAATGTTTATTGACCATTTAAGATACAATTTGTATATATGGTAAGTCAAAAATTACAAAATCGTAGTTGAAATATATAAAAACAAAACAAAACCAAGAAGAGAAATGCATGTGTGAACATATATATGTAAATATAAACAGCAATCTATATCTATCTGTAGCACAATCTATTACTAACATAATAAAAACAAATAAACAATATATAAAATGACTGGATAAAAGAATAATACTAACAACTAAACACATCCATCACTAAAATAGTAAAAATAGACAATACAGCTTAAAAACTAAACATAATTTATCACAGGTTTAATAAGTTTGAATATGTAAAGTCTTTTATATCATAGAATGAATTAGAAATTAATAATTGTTTTATTTTATTTTTAAATTTATTATAGTTTGCAATATTTCTAATTTCATTTGGCAGCACATTGTATAACCGTATACAGTTATAATATGGAGAATATTCATATCTCGCAGTGGTATGCTTAGGAATCGACAGTAATTGGCCGTGTCTCGTATCATATAAGTGATTTTCCGATCTAGTTTCGAAAATTTTTTATATTTTTCTTAGTAAAGCATAAACATTTTAATATGTATATACAGGGTGTTGTAAGAATATTTTTATTTTTGAATATATTGCGACATGTTTCGCGAGGTTGTAAGTTATATATTAACCTAATAATTCTTTTCTGAGCTATAAATACTCTCTCTCTGTCCTTAGCATTTCCCCAACAAATTATATTATAAGAAATGTGGGGGTATGCCAATGCATAATATGTTTGTACTAATTCCTTTTCATCGAGTACATCTTTTAACTGGAGAATAGCAAAATAAGCTTTATTTAACTTTTTGCATACAGAGTCAATGTGCACGTCAAATGATAATTTTACATCCAGACTAGTTCCCAGCAGTTTACCTAATTCTGATAAAGTCAGATGGTCATAAATTATTGTAGATGGTAGCCGCCTCTGTAAACCAAAATTCAAACAAACAGTTTTTCTCTCATTTAAGATGAGTCTATTCCTTTGACACCACATACCCAATTCTTCCATAACAGTATGAACTAGCCGTTCTACCTCTTCAGGGCTGTCGGCAGATACAGTTATTGTGGTGTCATCTGCGAACATCGTTACATGTCCACTTTTTATATAATTTGGTAAATCATTTACATAAAGTAAAAAAAGAAATGGACCTAGCACGGAGCCCTGAGGAACTCCAAGGTTTAAACTTTTTAAAGCTGAATATTCATTATTTACTTTGACTCTCAGCGTCCTTCCACGTAAGTAAGACATAATCCAATTTAATATATTTCCACGGAAACCCATATTATATAATTTATCTTTTAAATAGTTTTTATTAACCGTATCAAATGCTTTTGACAAGTCAAACATTAGGGTTACAACATATTTGCCTTTATCTAAAGCTGAATAAACGTATTCTAGCAAATGAAAGCAAGCGGTGTCTACAGACTTATCCGATATAAATCCATGTTTAGTTAGTTTTTTTATTCTTACTTTTTACATTTAGCCTGCAATTATCTGAAATGGGTCAATATGTCATATAAACCCCTAAAAGCTCAAAATCATACTGAGTAAGCTAAAACTAAGGGTTACTATTTTTTTTTTATTAATTGTAAATAATAATTAATAAGCTGACAAATGAAAAGCGCGTGATTTTTTTAAAAGTTTTTTGATACACTTTATCAATAAAGTGGTCTGCGTTGACAATTTTTTGATACTAGGTTGTTTATTAATATCAAATTTTAAAACGTTAGCACATGCAGATATTTCAATCGAGGCAGACACATTTTATTACTTGGCGACATTTTCTGATTTAGACAGTTTCAATGCAACAAGTTTTCGACAAAGAATTACTAAAGACACAATTATTTATGATGTTCTCAAAGCAGGCTTAAAATTTGATTGCAAGTACTAACGGTTTTAAGAAGATTTTATAAAAGGTTTTATGGTAGACTTGAAAACATCTTGCAGATTTGGGTTCTAAAGTACTGTTGGTTTTATTGATAGTTTTAAAGAAGATATTTATAATACGAATCTTCTATGTGACATTTTCAATTCATTTGAACTATCTTTATTTAACTCAGAACCTACTCGAGTATTCACTAATGTGCACGGATATACCAGCAGTACTTGTATTGATTATATGGTAACTAATATCCCTTCAGGTTTAATTAGTTGTAATATATTCAATCCTAACATAGCAGATCATTTAGCTCATATACTGTCTATAAAGTTAGAAGAAGAGAACAAAAATCAAACAAAAAGAATATGCTACGAAAAAAGAGACTTATCAGAAAACAATATAAATTATTTCAGAGTGAAATTGTCTCGGATAGAGTGGTATCCTTTGTATGAACCAGATTCAAGCATAGAGGAATTGTTTAAATATTTCCTTGACACCATTACATGGTGTTTTAATACTTCCTGCCCCTTAAAAAAATATTGTAAAACGATTTCAGAGCATGTAAATCAAAATTCAAAAAAGGAATGGATAACCAATGAACTTGTAGCTCAAAGTAACTCCCTCAAAAATATGTTTTGGTTAATGAAAAATTTAAACAATGCTGAATCTAAACGCATCTATAATTTAAATAAAAGTAAATATAAAACTGATTTAAAAATGGCCAAGCGAAGTTATTACTCAAATAAGGTAAATAATTCGACTAATAAAGTCCGTGAAACATGGAACATCATAAACAAGAGGCTAGGGCGAAATAAATTTGAAGCTAACACCATCGTTTTAAGTTGTAATGATAATAAAATATCGGACAGTAAAATTTTAACAGAAATGTTCGCTACCACATTTTCGAATACTGCCACTAATAAAATAAACTTACACTTTGGAATGAATATGTCATTACCATGCACTGTACATAATTACAGGGAGAACTCGATGTACATTTATCCAGTAACAGAGGATGAGGTACAGGGTGTAATAAATAATCTTACAAATAAACACTCAGCAGGTTTTGATGATCTAAGTTTAAATATCATAATACAGATCATGGATGAGATAATTATTCCATTGGTATATTTAATAAATAAATCTTTGGAAAATGGATGCTTTCCTGACGTCCTAAAACTCGCCATAGTAATACCCATATTCAAAAGTGGAGATCCCCAAGACATTGACAATTATCGCCAAATATCCCTCTTAAGTTCTATATCTAAAATCATAGAAAAAATAATATATGGCCGCCTATTCTCTTACTGTGAGATAAATAAATTGTTAACCGCATCTCAACATGGATTTATATCGGGTAAGTCTGTAGACACCGCTTGCTTTCATTTGCTAGAATACGTTTATTCAGCTTTAGATAAAGGCAAATATGTTGTAACCCTAATGTTTGACTTGTCAAAAGCATTTGATACGGTTAATAAAAACTATTTAAAAGATAAATTATATAATATGGGTTTCCGTGGAAATATATTAAATTGGATTATGTCTTACTTACGTGGAAGGACGCTGAGAGTCAAAGTAAATAATGAATATTCAGCTTTAAAAAGTTTAAACCTTGGAGTTCCTCAGGGCTCCGTGCTAGGTCCATTTCTTTTTTTACTTTATGTAAATGATTTACCAAATTATATAAAAAGTGGACATGTAACGATGTTCGCAGATGACACCACAATAACTGTATCTGCCGACAGCCCTGAAGAGGTAGAACGGCTAGTTCATACTGTTATGGAAGAATTGGGTATGTGGTGTCAAAGGAATAGACTCATCTTAAATGAGAGAAAAACTGTTTGTTTGAATTTTGGTTTACAGAGGCGGCTACCATCTACAATAATTTATGACCATCTGACTTTATCAGAATTAGGTAAACTGCTGGGAACTAGTCTGGATGTAAAATTATCATTTGACGTGCACATTGACTCTGTATGCAAAAAGTTAAATAAAGCTTATTTTGCTATTCTCCAGTTAAAAGATGTACTCGATGAAAAGGAATTAGTACAAACATATTATGCATTGGCATACCCCCACATTTCTTATAATATAATTTGTTGGGGAAATGCTAAGGACAGAGAGAGAGTATTTATAGCTCAGAAAAGAATTATTAGGTTAATATATAACTTACAACCTCGCGAAACATGTCGCAATATATTCAAAAATAAAAATATTCTTACAACACCCTGTATATACATATTAAAATGTTTATGCTTTACTAAGAAAAATATAAAAAATTTTCGAAACTAGATCGGAAAATCACTTATATGATACGAGACACGGCCAATTACTGTCGATTCCTAAGCATACCACTGCGAGATATGAATATTCTCCATATTATAACTGTATACGGTTATACAATGTGCTGCCAAATGAAATTAGAAATATTGCAAACTATAATAAATTTAAAAATAAAATAAAACAATTATTAATTTCTAATTCATTCTATGATATAAAAGACTTTACATATTCAAACTTATTAAACCTGTGATAAATTATGTTTAGTTTTTAAGCTGTATTGTCTATTTTTACTATTTTAGTGATGGATGTGTTTAGTTGTTAGTATTATTCTTTTATCCAGTCATTTTATATATTGTCTATTTGTTTTTATTATGTTAGTAATAGATTGTGCTACAGATAGATATAGATTGCTGTTTATATTTACATATATATGTTCACACATGCATTTCTCTTCTTGGTTTTGTTTTGTTTTTATATATTTCAATTACGATTTTGTAATTTTTGACTTACCATATATACAAATTGTATCTTAAATGGTCAATAAACATTCTATTCTATTCTATTCTATTCTATAACCTTTATAATAGGTCTTTTTTTGTTTTATGCCGGGTTTATTGCAGCTTTTAAGAGGTTATCTAGTATAAACAGTTTTACGATCAGTTTTATTATATAGATTTAATAACCTCTTGTAGATTGTGATAAAACTTAAATTGTTACTTGGGTAATGACTAGTATTAAATGCAGTGAAATACCTACCTGTGGATAGGAGCGCCAACATAACCGCCTACAGGCATTTTACATTTCTTTAAAAAATTCTCACAGGCAAAAGGAACAAGGTCATTGTAAAGCTAAAGAAAAATCGACCTCATGTATTAGAAAAAAAATGGTAGGGCGAGAAAAATAATGGTCCATTCTTCAACCTCACCTACCTCAAACAACATCGTTCCAGCTATACGATTATTTATGGAAACTGTTATATAAGCGAGTTGGCGCTAAAATTTTACAAAATCATTTTCATGTGGTATCAAATTGAATGAGAATATTTACGAATTTTCTCATAATATTTCCCAGAAAATCCGTGAGATGACATTTTCCTATTTCGTACCAGTTTTTGTTCAAGGAAAATTGGTATTTCGTTGCTAAATGCGTCCTTAGGGCATCGTTGTCTCCAAGATATTGATCGTTCAGGAAAACGACACACGGCTTTTTCAAAGCCCAAACGCGATTTCCAAATTTCCTTCTTATCTAAAAACAATGTTATTTATTAATACCGTCCATAGAACAATAAAAGAGTCACCCCCTAAATAATTCCAGCAAGAATTTAATTTATATATTTAATGTAGGGGGGTTGTCACAATGATTAATTAAAGTTTTCCACAAAAATAGCGTCGCCACTACTGCCGCCATGTTTTAGTTGTCTACTCTAAAATTAGTTATTTAAAAAAGTTACATTATCCAGTCATATAGGGATTCCACCTCGGAATGAAAGATAATAAGCTAAAAACTTGTATCAATATTTGTTTTGGCATTTTATTAGTTGGCTCAAAAGTCTCATAGAATCTCGTGTACGCAAGTCAAGATATTCAAGGTCAAAGGTCACAAGAATCGTTTTTTTGTAAATATCTCTAAATGATATTTTGATTTATTATAAAAGTTGTAAAGCATAACATTTTCAAATTTTGTTTCAAGCAATATTTTATACATTCAACCGTTTTTGAGATAGATCGGAAAGAGTGGGGAGCGCTTAGCCGTATATATCATAACGCAAGGTCAACTGTGGAATACAATAAATAATACGATGTATAAAGTTAATTATTTATTAAAAATATTGTAAGTATGAAAATACCGTCAAAGGACTGCCGTCATCATAGGAGAAGATATTGATCTGCTAGTTCCTTTAATAGGACGTACTCAATCACATCAACAAGAAATTTTCTTTAAAAAAATTGGCAAAGGCAATGTGAAGACACAAATATATTCCTTCCGAAAGCTTCGACAAATATCCTTGTTCTAAACAACACATTTTATTTTTGCACGCCTTCAGTGGCTGTGACACGACTTCTGCGCTTTTTAAAAAAGGAAAAAAATCATTTCTTAAAGCATTAGAGAAACTTCCTAATTTGGATCAATTAGCTCAAGTATTTCAGCAAGAAAGCTGCCCACTAGGATATTGTTTGAAAATGTAGTACGTATCTTTTTAGCAATATATAATGCTCCAAAATCAGAACACAACGTTGACAATTTTCGATATACGCAATTCATCAAATCAGCAAGACTTAACAAAAAGGTGCAGTTATCAACTCTTCCACTTACAAGTGCAGCAGCTCCACAGCATATCAATCGGGTCTACTACTAGATCCAAACTTGGTTAGCGAATGATTTAGAACCCCAAGAATGGGGCTGGGTACTGCAAAATGAAATCCTGGAACCGATAACAACATTATTATCACCAGCACCAGATGAACTGCTCAATACAGTATTTTGCAACTGTAAGAATGGTTGTGGTGCAGATGCAGAAAATCAGAATTGCAATGCTCTTCAGCTTGTGGTCATTGTAACGGACAAGCATGCCTCAACGCTTCATCACATCCAAATGATCTCGATGAAGAAAGCGAATATGTACCTGAAATCCTTGAACTTTAGAGTCTACTGTAAAAGAGAACGAGGATGATGATAATGAATTTGAAATTCAAGTTGAGCGACCGGAAGAAGACGAACAAAAAAAATCCCTCTCACATTTATACTTAAATTGTAATAAATTAATGATACACGATTGGTAAATAAAAATATAATTAAAATGTATTTAAAGTATTTCTATAAATATAATATATTAAATAGTAAATAATAAAGGTTTTTTCATACTTATAATATTTTTAATAAATAATTAACTTTATAAATCGTATTATTTATTGGATTCCACAGTTGACCTTGCGTTATGATATATACGGCTAAGCGCTCCCCACTCTTCGCGCTCTATCTCAAGAACGGCTGAATATATAAAATATTGCTTGAAACAAACTTTTAGGAGAATTTTTTGCTCTACCACTTTTCTAATAAATCAAAATGTCATTTAGAACATAAAAAACGAGATATTTACAAAAAAACGATTCTTGCGACCTTTGACCTTGAATATCTTGACTCGCGTACATGAGATTCTATGAGACTTTTGAGCCAACTTATAAAATGCCGAAACATAAATTTATATAAGTTTACAGCTTCTTATGTTTCATTCCGAGGTTTACCCCCTTTTTTACCTTATATGACTGGATTAACAACTTTTGTTTGTTTTTTTCTTTGTTGTTTCTTTTCTGTTAATGCTAAAAGTGAAAATGTGTGCTTCACTAAAGTGTTTGTAATTATCTCTGTCTGTAATTTTTTAAAAAATATTTTGTTTAAACAATTTTCTTACATGGCAATTGTTGTTTAAAAGTTAGAGCAGTTCGAAACGTGATGAATTTTTTTCTTAAATTGTTTCCTCGCTGGCCACGGCAGAATCATTACAATGTACGTCATTGAAACACACCACATATGGTTCTATTGTTCAATGATAATCAAACCGACCTCATTGATCAATGATTGGAATATCTGTCATCAGCGGAATTTTACTCTCCGAACTGCAAGTGGGAAGAAAAAACATGTAAATGCCATACGTGTGCTGTCCGGACAAAGTTTTAAATACAGCATAACATCCAAAAACATCATGCTTCTTCGTGTCTTCAGTGGTGCGATAAAATTTCTGCCTTGCGCAACGTTGGAAAACAAAGTTTATAAAACAATCGAGAAATGCGAAAATTTGAAAAATGCAGCTAAATTGTTCAAAGAAAGTGGGCATGCGAAAGATTTTTAATCGCTTTATAATGTGAAAATGAAAACTTGCAAGTTGTTAAATTTTCCTTATTATGAATGTTTTAGAAAAGCAGTGACTAGAGACAAATCTAACATCGACATCACTACCGTCGACAACAGAAGCTGGCCAACACTCATACCAGATGTATCACCAACTCCAGCCGTGGTGCGGAATTCAACTGAATCCTCGAAAATTTACCTTGAAAAAAAAGAGCGGCATTTATCCGATTACCACCACGAAAGACCCTGCTGAGTCAACTATGCTGCGGCTTGAATTATGTAAATGTAAAGGAAAGTGTGGTGCAGTTTCTGGCTACAGGAAAACTAGCCCAAATTGCTCCGTTCTGCAATGGACAAACATGCCAGATGTAGCCGAGCGTCCACGGTACCGGGGTACCGTGGCAATTGAAGGGTTGAAGAGCAGTGAGGCAGAAGTAAAGTTAAAAATAATTCAAATAAGGTAATAAAGTGTCCAGGGGACTTAACAAAAATAAAAAATAAAAAAAACATGAATTCCAGAGATGGGTTGAGGAAACTTTCCATATTTAATAAAAGTTTATTTGGTATCAAAATGAAGCTGGCATCATCATCAATCAGATGTCACCATAAAATAGCCTCTCATATACCCAATGGAAAGTTAGAAGGCAAACTTTCTGGAAACTTTCATTTTGATACCAAATTAATGCAAATTAATAATAATAGTTTATTAGCTGCTGAGATAAAATTTCTAATTTCGGCTCTAAATGCTGTGGTTATTTAAAATGGTTTTAATAAAGTTTTCAATTTGAGAAAGTAATTTAAGCAGAAAAAGATGACAAAGAAAAAATAACAAAATGGAACGAGGAAAAGGGTAGACGGAAAACGTGGTAAAAGGTAGAGTAAATAGTTGATTTTTTGATAAAGGTTATGGTGGCTACATATGTTGTCGGGGGATGGTCTGCACCTAGTAAGTAAGGCAATGCTTTGTGTATCAACAATTTTGTCTTGATTAAATCTTTGAGAGATGATTTTAATGTAGTCCGCTAGAGGAAGGGTGTTGTTACAACGGGCACCAGTTCTCCATGGGATGTGTATCTACTCTAGTAGATCAAGTTCGGTTGTTTCTGTTAAGTCTGAAGTTCTCAGAGGATACGGAGTCCTAGATGGGGAGCAGACTTTACTCGTTTATGTGCTTGTTGCAGATCAGTTGAGTATCTAGTATCTATAATCCACTGCATTTAGGATTTTTCTTCAGATCAATTCATACAAAAGCAAATGTTGGTTTTCCAGGTAGGTTCGGGTGTCCTTAATAAGGTCTCAAAAGTCCCCGAAGTGGGAGTGTAAGGATAAAATTTGGCAACGCCGTAAAAGGCTAAAATCGTGCTCGGAAACGAATTTTTTGAGATATCTCGGTTTTCATTGCCTCTACGACAAAAATACATTAGGCCAAAAAGAAAGCTATAGAAACCCTCTATAGAAAAGATAGAGGGTCTTTTTTTCGAATACGCAATAGTTTTCTTGAAAATCTTGCATTGAATTTGAACTTATGGGATATTATGGATAATTTAAGTACTCTATTCCATACCACCCATGAGGTTGAGTACTAGGCGCGTTTTTTTATGTGGTTTCCCCGGTAGGCCTAATCCACGTCTGTCATACTTATTAAAATGTTGTCAAATTAATAATTTCCTTCTTGTCCGTTTTCTGCTTCTATAAATTCATCGATTCGTTCGAGGAAATCCGAGTCAATCTGAGAACTTTCAGTCTCTGCTTCAGTAACAGCTTCTATTTCTGACGAGTTTTCAATCGGTGCAGCATTCAAGCAAGATTTTCCATGGCAATTGGCGCAAACTGGTGAGCAATTAAGTCCCAACCTCCGACAGCTACACAATGGTCCACAACCTTTCGTACAGTTGCAGAAAATCATCTTCAGAAGGCGATCAGGCGCAGGAAGTTGGGATGTTGTTTTTGGCCACAATATGGTATCTTTCAACATCCATCCCCACTCTTTACATTACCCAACAATTTCTGTACTTGAAAATAAACACGAAATAGATGCTGTTGAGCTGCGTCATGAGTGGGTGGTAATGAATTCAATTTCACTGGTTTGCTTTTGCTCACAGCTTTAATAAAGTAAGAATACCGATAGTTATCTATGGAAACTTCTTTAACTGGAGCGTTATAGATTGCAAGGAAAAATTTTATCCCATTCGAAGTAGCTATGTCAGGAGAAGTACCTGTCTTGCTGAAAACTTCAGCTACAAGTTTCAAGTTCTGCCGTTTTTTCATTACTTTCAAAACGGCAGTCTTGCCTTTATTAAACAGAGCAGATGTAGTGTCACACCCAGAGAATGCGTGCAGAAACAATATGTGATCTCGAATATCTTTATGGTGATCAAAGCTTCGTGAAGAATACATTTTTCGTTGGACCTTCCCTCTGCCTGGTTTGAGGAGAAAAATTTCTTTATTAATAGGTGTACGAGCAGTTAAAATTATAAGAAGATCCACATCTTCCCCAACCACAACCGTAGTATTTTTACATGATTCCTCAAGTGCTGTTTCGACTATCAAAATGTCAGCATCATCTTCAGCATGTCTAACAATATAATTATTTGCCTCAAACTTTGAAATCAATCTGGTTTTATTTTTATTATTTTAAAGGAGCTTCTCTTGGCTTACAGTTGCAACCATCTGCTCATCAAAGTAAATGTCAACAGATGAAGCTTTTGATGACCGGCGAAGCTGCTCCATAGCCTTCACCCTGTCGTTTATATTTTCATAACCATCAAAAACAATAATAGAGTTCGAGCCAAAATGATTTTGCACATAATTAACATATGATTGGCAAATAGCACCGTAGGTTTCATGTTGATGCCATATAACTCGGTGCAAGAGAAATCCCCCATCAACGATATAAGTGGCATTTTGGAGATCTGGTTCAGATTCAGATGGCTGGAAATTGTCATAGAAAGCTGACTTGTTCGTCTTGTGCATACCAACTTCGTCAAAGAGTGACACCGGATACGGAGCTAATTCATACTCCAAGTAGGTGCGAAGCTCTTCATTTGTTCTCTTCATGACAGTAATTCTTTGAAACAACAAAAAAAAAATTATTTTTGATTTTAGGTATGACTTAGGAATTTTTCAAGAAAACTATTGCGTATACGAAAAAAAGACCCTCTATCTTTTTTATAGAGAATTTCCATAGCTTTCTTTTTAGCCTAATGTATTTTTGTCGTAGAGGCAATGAAAACCGAGATATTTCGAAAAATTTCGTTTCCGAGCACGATTTTAGCCCTTTACAGCGTTGCCAAATTTTATCGTTACACTCCCACTTCGGGGACTTTTGAGACTTTATTAAGGACACCAGAACCTACCTGGAAAACCAACATTTGCTTTTGTATGAATTGGTCTGAAGATGTGGCTCATTTTTCACTAAATACAGTGGATTACTAGCTGAACTTTCAGATATTTCATAGTTTCTTTTGTTTTAATTTAGACCCCCTGATCGAAACCAGAGTGATGATTTTGTTTTCGTGAAGTTCTGGGAGAAAACCATGGCCTCTGACTTCTCCTCGTTGATCCTTACCTTCCACCCGTCGAACATCGTGGTACGAGCCATGTACGCTTTCAGAATGACAGCTTGATGAAGAAAACGTCAAATTCAGCCGGCCTGGACCATCTTTTGCAGTCCTGGATTATGCTTAGAGGGGAAACCACTTTTAATTATGATTAAGTACTTTCATTAGACCTGCCAAAATTATTACCGAGTAATATGATGTATCTGAATTGATTTTTAGTTAACCTGAGTAGTGTGCATATTTATGGCTATTTTTAATATAAGTAATGAAAACATTCATTTGAAAATATATTTTTTTCTACAGGCAAGAAAGGTAGCGTTACGAAAAACGCCCGTTCAATGATAAGCAAAATTACCAACTAATTTGGTTACTTACCTTGATTAGATACTCGTCCCATTCTACATTTAACATCGGCCTTATTCTAGGTTCACTATACTCATTTGGGTAACTGCTATGCAATTTTTGCACAATAAATCGGCATTTTTGGAATGCATCGTTTGTAATAATTCCAACAACTAAAAATTTATCAGCAGGAATCTGAATTGAATCCTCAGACATTTTTACGTAAAAAAAAAAACTGGATGGCAGGTGAATAATATACGCGTTGATAACTGTCAAAATAGTTCGTGGATAAGACGCTGAAAAGAGGCCAGAAGCGACAATTGATTTAAAGTTGACTACGTGATTCCGATTGTGCATTCACTGTAAAAAGGAATACTACAAAATTCCGGTAGTTAATGGGTTACTTGTTGCCAGTAATATAGGTTGTAAAGTTACAAGTGGAGTGGAGAAGTACTGTAAAATAGCATGATTATTTAATGTAGATTAGCTGACAATTTAAGGAATGATGTGAATTTTATAAGTATAAATAAGTATAATCACATTTATTTCTGTAATACGTATGTAAAAATACACATTCCAGCGTTTTTACACTATGTTTTCCAAAATTATTATATTTACAGATTTTATGTAAAAATGTCCGTCAAATTTACGTCAATATTCAATTAGTTCAGTCAATGACCTTTTCCCCTTATAATTTTGCCAAACAGCACCGATTTTCATAAAAATTTGGATTTAGGTTCTACTTACCCTCTAGTCCAAAGCTCACCCTGTACCGGGGGTTGCTTTTGCCCTGGGGGTGGATGCCACCCCTTCTCGGGGGTGAAAAATGTTTAATTGAAAATAAAAAAAACTTTTGTTCCATACAGTTTTTTCTGAAAGTCAATACTTTTCGACTTATTCGCGAGTGAGTGTCAATTTTTCAACCAATAAACCCACGTTTTCAGACGGTTTTTCGCGAATAACTCAAAAAGTAAGTATTTTATCAAAAAAATCATTCTTAGTAAAAATGTAGCTTATAAAAAAACAAAAAGAATGGTCGGTTTATGGTGTCTGTAGTCCCAATAGAAACGGAGTAATAGCTTGTTGAATGTTGGTTCTTATTCGTCAAACGCCAAAATTGAATGTTTCAACGTGAAGTTGCCAAAAAACAATGCATTTTTCGGGGAAACTCATGGAATCTTTTTTGAAAAAACCTTTATTTCTGTTTTTTATAAAAGTCCCTAGCATCAAGACTAAGCGAGTTATGACGAAAATAATGTTGGTCCCTATTTCTTTCGGCATCAAAAAAATGTGAAAATCACCCCTAATTACCACCCCAATTGAATAATCGTTACCACTTTACAGTTTACTTTATTTATGTACTTGTAACATGCTCTAGAAGTTTGATCGGTTTAGAGTGCTTAGTTTTGAAACAATTTGAGCTTGAAGTGAGCATTTTTGCAATTTTGCAAAAAAATGCCTTTTCTTCAAAATAACTCAAAAACTATTAGCCCGGGAGGCAGCGTTGCATTTTTTATAGGGATTTTACGCCGCTTAATTTTGTGTGTAATCGATAGTCTAGATATGGCTAGCAATAGAAACACGCGTCAGCTGTCAGGATCGTGGTGGACCTGGTCGTGAGAGAACGTCTATTATGTCGAAAAAAAAAAAATTCAAAAATGATTTCAAGTCGTTTAAAAATTTGTACAACAAATGTTTACATGATAATAATAATTTTAAAAAAAGTTAGCTGCGTAGATAATGAGGGATTATACGTCAGCCGCTTATATAAATCTGTATAAAAAAATAAAATTGATGTAAAATCATTTCAGGTTCAATGAAACTTATACAGCTAACTCTATATTATTAAAATGATAAAAACAATCGTCAGCTATTCTTTCAATGAGGGTAAGACTGAGGGATTATAAGTGCTGAGCGAGCTTTTAATCTGAGTATGATGCAATCTAATGTACGATCTAACTGACAATCTTTCCCCCTTTATATCATGTAACCTTCTTACCTTAGCATTGAGGCGCCATCTTGTAAAATGGCTCCTACTATTAAGTAAAATGTCCTCATAGCTAAACGCTTGACTAAAAATATCAAAATGCTCAAAAGATAAACTCTAGTACACAACGTAAGTCAACTACAACATAAGAAAAATTATAGCACACACGTGACTCTAATAATGAAGTTTAATCAAGCTACTTGGACATAAAAAACAGAAAAAGCTAATCTAATTGGGGTGACCGAATATGTTACCAGGTAAACTAAAAGGCCTGCCTCAAATCAGATTAGGCCCAGGCTAGTCAGTGTTGTTGAAGGCAAGGGCGTGAGTTGGGGTTAGGAACTGACAAATTTTGGTACACAAAAAACTCAAAACTTTATGGGCGCCAGGCTTTCTAGTGAAGCCGTGAAATAAGAGAAAGTGCTACACAACACAAATAAAACAAGAAGTAATGATAGTATCGATTTAATATCGATTTAAGGACAATTGTACAAATTTTCGATGTATAATCGAAATAAAAATTGATAAGAGATTTAAGTTAATATTCTAATATGTACAGTGTGGGTTAATAAAGGTAGTTCAAGCAAAAAACGAGATCAAAATGATAATAAGTGCGCGATAATGGTGAATTGTGACTCAATCTATCCTAGGGTTCGCGGTAATAAAATGTAGCTGAGATATAATCAAAATTTCATACACAAAATTGTCTTATTCTAGGCAGAATGCTTAACAGAGGTTATGAAACGATATTATTATAAAAAAATTAATTACCGTATAGTCACTGACAAAAGAATTAACTATATCGCACTCAGATACTGCAGCTAAATACTGAGCAAACAAACACTACTATAAAAGTAACAATTTAGTAGGTAATTTAATTCAAACAGTCTGTTGCTTGATACCCAAAAAAATTTTAGCAATAACTAGCAAATATAAAATTACGTAATAGCCAGAAATCTATAATAGGCAAGGTAATGATAATAAATTGGCGATTAATTACGCAACAGATATAAATCGATCATAAATTTATCAATGACATAACACGTAACAACTAATAAAATTGTACAAGTGATAACATTAACTTACTCTACAATATAAACCACACGGTAGAATTATGAAATGTAACAAAAATATATACACAAGGTGAAATTGGTAATAACCAAAAGAATCTCTAAAATATACCACACGGCAAAATTACAAAATGTAACAAACAATATCATTACACAAGGTAAAATTTGGTAATAACCAAGAGAATTTAAACGGTAAACCACACGGCAAATTTACACAATGTAACAAGTAATATATCTACACAAGGTAAAATTGGTAATAACCAAAAGTTAAAACCCTTTGTAGGCTTTGTGTCGACGTCTAACACAAACCTCTAATCACGCGGTAAATTAAATGAAACTTCCACTACAACGTGATCATAAACACCCTGTATCTTAAAATACATAAAATTTAACACCAATAAGATTAACAGATGCATAGGGCACTCTAAAATTTTGCTCTTTAGTTAACGCAGAGATTACGTAGCTCGTAAGATTTTAATTAAATAAATAATTAAATCTGGCATCGGCCATTTAAATCTCGCAAATTGTTGGAGAGGTAATAATTAGAAACACATAAATTACTAATATCAACTTAACTTTGTGAACAGCTGAGCTGGTCAGGCGTTCGGAGAAATCCCTCTAGCTGGAATCGGTCGTTTGAAGAATGACCTCGTGGCTTCCACGGTCCCGTGACGAGAAAATGGCTGCAGTAAAATTTTGGCTCCTACGTTTGAAAAAAAGATTTTCTTCGTGATCCACCCATGTGAATTTAAACAGCAAATAACCATTTATAACGTAGTTCCCAATAAAATTATTAATTGAACGTCGTAACTGCCTCCAAGTAACGTGATTATACAATCGTTGCAACGAGTTCGGCCGTCTTGACTACAAGATAGGTGAAAACCGCATGGCAATTCAGTAATTTAACGATGAAGTAATTTTAGTTAATAATTGGTAATAATGATGGTGATTTACTGCTGATGTGATCTACTGATAATGATCATGTTAATTTGTCGTTAGTTTCATAATTTGTAATTTGTGATAATTTTAATGTGTATTTGATTTCATGATTTTTGATTTGATAATTTGTAATAATTTACAAGTTTTGCAAGTTTTGACTTTTGTAAGTGTTGTTCAATCTGAGAACTCTAAAATAAATGGAAAACTTAATTAGCTTTGAAAATTGGGTAGAAAAATGATTAATTTACATCCCATTTCCACTAAAGATATTGAACATGAACATTCATGTTGGATTTAACGACATGCCATTAGCTACTGGCCTTCATTACCGCGAAAACGTAAAGACACCGGGCTCGCATTGAATTCTTTCACATCGTCCAAGGGGACGACTTTAGCGCCGCGTCGGCTTTTCAACGAACTACCGGGAAGTTCTACTTCAAACATTAGATTACAGAAAACGGCTAAGTAGTTTCGACCATATTACTGAATATATTATACATTGGAACAACTCCGCTAGGAGGCGTTACAATCAATAGCTGACGTACATTTTCATTTCATAAAATTGTTTAAATATTCATTTCTAGAAATTTCAAGTGACTTGAAATCAATTTAAACTAAAATTTATGGTTTTAATCTAGTTTTCACAGCATACATAATATGTGTCTCAAAAAAATTTTTTTTGAAAATTGTTGCTCCCCAGGATTTTTCTGATTCCCTTTGGTTCCTAATGAAACGATATGAGGTTTGAAACCTGTAGGTTAAGGAGAAAGTTTGCCCCTGGGGGCTACAGTTTTAAATTTCTGTAAAAAACGCCGAAATTAAGAAAAGCAATTCTTTTTGAAAAATATATTTTCTCTAATTAAATGAATGTAGTTGGGATTCTTTAGGCTTTTTTTTACTGTCAGATATCTTATTTGAAAAGAGTGATACCGGTACTGTCTCCTCTTTCAAATACTATAAGTGTCGATTGAAACTTATTAGTGCGGCCTACACTGCTTTAGGATCAATAGTTTTGTAACTGTTTAAGCAGTGCCTTAGCTGTAAGTCATTCATGGGGCATCTGCTGCTTTAGGAGCATTCAACTAGTATTTAATGTAAACCAGAGCATTGAAAAGACAGATTTGCCACAATTTATCAACCTTTTCTAGCTCATAAGCGAGCTACTCGCTAAATGGGCACATTTTTGCTGCATAGATTATTGTTGACATCCATCTTGCTTTTTGAAAAACTACACGCTTCTGCCAGTGAGTTCCGCCCAATAGTATTAGTAAGACTTCAGCACGTTCTCTGTAGTCTCCACGAGAAAGGAGATCCTTGTTCTGGTTTAAAACAAGTTTCAAGAAAGTAACGGCTTCCTCTTTCAAAGATCTTAAGTTCCTGTCTTTGATTAGAAATAAATATGAAATGAAGAAAGAAGATATACGTTTTTGAATATAGCAGTAATCAAATTTATTTTATATAAACATGGTAAGCTGAAAAACTGCATACTTACCTACATGTCCTCTTCGCAGGCAACGGCTTAGCAACTGCGACTGAAAATAAAACTAGGCAAGTCTACAAATGCTCCAAAAAAATGGCGATTTCACGTGCGCCAACTTGGATGCGCGAACTCTTCCCGCCAATGCGAGTTACACTGCAGGTTGTTCAGTGGCTAGACAAATGGATCCCCAGAATTCTTCTACTTAAATAAATCCTATAGAGCCCTAAAGGTCATAAGTAAGGGCGCAGGAAATTTACGTAGAAATGCGCAGATAGTTACTGTCACAATTTGTCAAGGTTTGTGCAAATTTAACCTACAGGAAAATACAATGGAAAAATATATTTTGTAAAATTGTTTATTTTTCAGCATTAGTGTATATTACCATTATAATTGAAACCATACATTTTTAGTTCAAATTGACTTCAAGTCACTTGAAGTTGCTAGAAATAATTATAAAAAAATATATTAAATGAAAATGTACGTCAGCTATTGAGGAGGAAAGATCGTCAGTTAGATCATACATTGGATTGCACCATACTCAGATTAAAAGCTCGCTCAGCACTTATAATCCCTCAGCTGACGGTCTTACCTCCATTGAAAGAATAGCTGACGATTGTTTTTATCATTTTAATAATATAAAGAGTTAGCTGTATAAGTTTCATTGAACCTGAAATAATTTTACATCAATTATTTTTTTTATACAGATTTATATAAGCGGCTGACGTATAATCCCTCATTATCTATGCAGCTAACTTTTTTTAAAATTATTATTATCATGTAAACATTTGTTGCACAAATTTTCAAACGATTTGAAATCATTTTTGAATTTTTTTTTTCGACATAATAGACGTTCTCTCACGACCAGGTCCACCACGATCCTGACAGCTGAGGCTTGTTTCTATTGCTAGCCATATCTAGACTATCGATTGCACACAAAATTAAGCGGCGTAAAATCACTATCAATAATGCAACGCTGCCTCCCGGGCTATATCTATTAATGATACGCAAAATTTTGTAGAGTACAAAATTGTAAGTTTTGCTTTTCTGAAATTTTCCCTTTTTTTTGGGTAAAACTTGAGTAAGATATCATGTTGTGTACATTTGTGATGCACACGATACATGGCAGTTTTATGCCATCAATTCTTAACTTTGTTTGTTATGTATGACTTAATAACATATAAAAATGGTTTATTTTATTTGCAAAAAAATATTTTATGTTGCCAGCAGCTTATTGGGTTTTTATATTTAATTATTATAAAAATAAACATAATAAACATGTCATACATATTAAATAGAACAGTGTGTTTGATTCAGAAGTGTTTCTTTATTTGCTGTATATATATATGTATTACATGTTTTTGTAAGAACCATTACCGTTTTTAGGTTAAATTTATTACCAAAAATACATTGTAGCTGGCAATAATGAATATTTCACCATTTTGTCGTTTGTCTGAATGTTTCAGTAGGTAGGTGTTTGCAATATAATATTATGTCTATATGACAGCAGTCTGTGGCACCGAAAAAAAAAATTTCCGAACCCTAATTATAATAGATTGACAAGAACACAACACACAAATAAATAGTCGAATCTGCATAAAAAAACACTGAAATTGAGAACACTAATTTATTTATATTTCTTTAGGTACAATATAAATTATTTTCAAAGGACAGGTAAATTTACCTAGATAAATATTTATAATCACATAGATTTTGATATGTATTAATTTTATATTTTAACTTGACATGTATTCTTGGAATGTTCTAGAAAATTTAAACACTGAAAATGGGTAAACAGAAATTATATTAAAAGAAATAATGTGTATCACTGCTTTTCTTACATTATATTATTTGAGAAATATTAAACACACTGCGAAAAACAGTTCACCTATGAAAAATGCTGGATTGAATCACCTTAAAAGCTTGTTATTGAGTTTTAAAGATAATTTATAATGTTACGTAAAAACTTCTGCAAAATCTGAATCCAGGGGGGCATTGTTGAGGTTGACACAAAAATATATGAAAAATATTAAGTGTAGAGGTAAGTAAATTAATATAGGAGTCATATATATTAACCTAAGACCTACGCACTTGAAAACTTTGTTCTCAAACATATGCTAATGATATTGTTTCTAAATTTTTTTCTGTGTCTTTAGAAAACAGTTTGCGTTATGTTTGCAAACAAGTATCAGTGTTTCCGTTGAGATTTCCAATCAGAAAGCAACATTCCTTGTCATCATCCATTTTAAATGGGTCATAAGTACATTTCTGAAACGCTAGCCGTGTGGATGAGTCAGGAGGCTTATCACTATGTTTGTTTTCTCACAATTAGGAGGCCCGTGTATCTGATGATGTTGGGTAATAAAGCTCCTGGAAAGCTATTCCAGACTTGGGTGCTATAGATCACCATCGCTTTCAGTATGATGGTCAAATTCGGTTATATTCTCTTGTTCTAATTTTTTCTCGTAATGCGTCGGATATTCAGGACCGTCAGTCGATTCTTGGCTTATCACTTGGAAACGATGCGTCGTACGGAAAAAGGTATTCTATGCAAAATTAAACATAATTAAATTTCCTACAAGAATGCTCATATTCATTTTCTTCCTATGTGTTATAGTTTCCAAGATATTCGCCAGCGAAAATCGATAATTATAAATAAATCAATTAGGTATCTGACATTTCTCTATCAAAACGGTTTACCGTGGTCTGCTAATAAATCACAGTCACAACACAATCTTTATTTTTCAACACTCGATGTATTAATTAACGTAATTTTGTCGAAATCTATACATTTCCTCAAATATACAGTGTGACTCACTTAAAATGAAGACACACATAACTTTTTAATTTTGTTTCCGATTTGAATTAAATTTTACTCAAGTATAGAACAAATGAACAAATTAGAATCTACCTATGACCAGAAAAACATTCGCCTGCTACAAATTCAAAGCCACCTGCGGTACCAAAATATGCGGAAAAAAATAAAAATCATATTAGTGGGTCTTGACGAATTGCACGTATTCACCACAAATTGTGGAAACTGAGGATCCCTTTTGTCAGATGGCCTCGCAGAAACTGCAAAACTGAGCTGTGAACTTAGTAGACCCTCTGAACACGTTAAAACAGAAAAACTGCCCTGACCAGACAATTCACATTAAAATCTTAATTTTGACCACTATAGATGTATGAGAAATTCCCCATCGATAACCAAATCAAATTATGGTATGCAAGTTTTTTGCGTCGCACAGTGGGCAAAAAAGAGCCTTTTTTGGACAAAACTCTGCCTACAAGTAAAATCTTAATCAATTTTGATTTACCTTGGCTTAAAATGTAGATTATTGGCTACACTTTCAGAGTATAGTGCCTAAATTGCAAACCACGATTTCCTAAGCTCAAAAAATGTATCAAATATGACTCACTTTTTTCTATTTCTACTAGTCAAATCTTGATCGATTTTGACAATCCTGGGCTTAACATCCAGGCTTAGCTACCCTTTCAGTGTACACTGCCTAAATTGTGAACCCCGATTTCCTAGCCTCAAAAATGTATCAAATATGAGAGTAATCACTTTTTTCTATTTCTACAAGTCAAATCTTGATCAATTTTGACAATCCTTGGCTTAAAATGCAGGTTATTAGCTACCCTTTCAGCGTATACTGCCTAAATTATGTACCCCAGGATTGTCAAAATTGATCAAAATTTGACTTTTAGAAATAGAAAAAAGTGATTACTCTCATATTTGATACATTTTTTGAGGTTAGGAAATCGGGGTTTGCAATTTAGGCAGTATACTCTGAAAGTGTAGCCAATAACCTAAATTTTAAGCCAAGGTAGATCGAAATTGATTAAAATTTGACTTGTAGACAGATTTTTGTCCAAAAAAAGCTATTTTTTCCACGATGCATTTTTTAGAATTTTCAACATTCAAAATGTTTTTACTTTTTCCGCATATTTTGGTACCGCAGGTGGCTTTGCCTTTGTAGCAGGCGAATGTTTTTCTGGTCATAAGTAGATCCTAATTTGTTATATAGGCGTCTGAATTTAAGATGCCAGCGCCAAAGTGGAGAACTCGTGAACTAATTATAGGCTTTTTGTTTGTTTATGTGGCGAATACTCATATTGATTTCTTTCTGTTTATTGTTATTTTTGGCATTAAAAATAATAACATTAATAATATATGACCTAAAGGTTTGCAAGATTTTGTTGTAAGTGGTTTGCAATATGTTAATGGCATTATTCAGCAAAATTCATATTTTTTTAGGTTATCTAGTTTTTCCCTTGAAAAGTACAGTTTCTTCGACATAAACGTTGTCTGGCTATTTAAATATTAATAAACTAAAATATTTCTTTAAATTTATGTACAGTTGTAGTTTAAATCACTTTTCTTTCAGGAAACGAGTGACATTTAGGTTAAGCATATTGCAATGTATGGAGTATTTGGGAAGCACTAAAAATGTAAAAATTCTAAGTGTGTGTGTATGAAGGGGAATATGTTTTAAATGCAGGACATATTATTTTGTGTGGTACAACCCATATTCAACACAAAACTTAATAAACAAATGTGTATGCTCTATGTTCACAAAGAAGTGTCTCAGATTCAAATACCCATGAAATTAGTGGTCAGGCCTGTAGCTATAAAGTGCTTTCAGGACGGGCCCGTAAAAAAGTCCGACAAATTAAATAAAAACTTTTTAATCCGAAAAAATTTAAAATTTTTTACCCGATCTCTTTCAAAATATTAAAAAGACAGTTAAAATTACGATCACCGTAGGTCGGGCGAAACTCATTCCAGGACGGGCGTCGCCCCCCCCCCCCCCCCCCCCCCTAGCTACAGGCCTGCTAGTGGTACATTGAATATAACTGAAAAGACATTTATTAATTCTTTAAGTAAAATAAATGAAACAGTATTTTGTAAAATATGAAATAGAAATATTCAGGGGTAAAACATAATAGTGCATGGTGCAATAGTATATATTACTTTTATGAATATACTGAAATTACATATATTTACTTATTTCAAAAATTTCACTTACAATGTGTGATTGTCCGGGTTATTATTATTTCTACTCGGGCCACGGTTATTTGCACCAGCTTTTCCCCTCTCAATGCCTGGTTAAAGGTGTCTACATTAAAGAGGGTATGCTTTGAACATTGCATCATTGCAGTGCAACTCAACTTTCACGAGTTGTCCCTGCAATCTACAAAGGATACCGACTATGTTGGCTCCAGCAAATTGTATCTTGTGTAGCCCCTTTAAACGCTATCATATTTTTAATAACTTAGCATCTCAGTTTATCATTTTACTTATTGTTGATATCATCGTACACTAAAGAGACAATGGCAGAAAGGCCCATAATTAGTTTGACTATAGACCACCAAGTGGCGTAGGTACTCCTTATTTTCAGACGCCTATACTTGAGTAAAGTTTTATTCAAATTGGAGACAAAAAAAAAGTTATGTATGTCTTCATTTTAAGTGAGTCGCACTGTATATTTAAGGAAAAGTATAGATTTCGACAAAATAATACGTTAGAAAATACATCGAGTGTTGTAAAATAAAGATTATTTTGTGACTGTGATTTATTAGTAGACGGTAAACCGTTTTGATAGAGAAATGTCAGATACCTAATCGATTTATTTATTAATTATCGACTTTTTTCCGTACGACGCATCGTTTCCGAGTTATAAGTCAAGAATTAAAGAAAAGGAAACTACCCCCCCCCCGAAGAGGCAGGACTAGGGGCGGGGACTTTCAGTATTTTATCGACATTTTCATGTTATTAGTGATAAGTAAATCTCCTACTTATTTAAAATTAACTTGCTACCTACATCGTTTAAAATACTGTAGACAAGAAAAAAACGTAGGAAAGATATTTTGTAGATAATTTCATCCTCTTTTGTTTGGAGGTTCTCTTGTTGGGCGTAGTATAATAAAGTTATTAGATAAAAACATAAAACGGCTGCCCTTCGTCCTAGATGGAGGGTGGAGTTCATGAAGAAATTATGAAGAATTTTAGTTAGTTATTTGCAAACTACTAACGGACATCGAATTCAAAATTTAAATACTGATCTAAATTGCGTATCTTTTTCGCTATCCTGGTCCAAACGTTAAACAACTACAAAATTTGTAGCAGCTATAACTACTACCGTTTAGCTTCAGTTATGCTAGAAGATTATTGGCATAATACAAACCATATGCAACGGAAGAACTCACCTCATGTTCTTCTTTTCTGTCCTCTTACAGTTCCTAATTACGTATAAGACACAGGAATATCAGCGTCTTCCTCGGCAAACGTCTTGTACTCAACTGAATTGTCAGTTAAATCTGGACGCGAAATAATGTTTTTCAGTGTTTGCAAACAATGTTTCAGTATAAGTGTTTCCCATGTTTGCAAATTGTTGCCTTGTGCATTTTTGAGCAACAGACTCATTTTGGAAATATTAAGAAACTGTTTTCAAAGAAAGTTTACAAACAATGTTGCCAAGTGCGTGCGGTCTAAGAATCGCTAACAACAAAAAAAATGATTCAAAGTAGAGGTATTTCAGGAAGTGTGTCAGTTTGTCTAGGTGAACATTTTTTAATAATCAAGTTTTTCCTGCACAATTTTTATTGTTTTCTACATGTGGATTCTTCAGAAGTTTTACGTAGACAGATTTTGGAAGCATTTCTTCACTAACAAGCTTTTAAAAATCAATGCAATGAAATATTCTGAATAATATTTTTAACATAGTGTGATTGAATGTTGGGTAAATAATTATCAATTTTAAGTTCTTTCACGTTAAGTAATATTTAAATAATAACAAATGTGTAACACATTGTAAAAATTCCTCGTTTTACAAAAGTTGTTAAAAATAGAGATATCTTTAAAATTTCGTTGGATTTTGGATGCCTAACCGATTGCAACTTTGTAGACTAAATCTAAAAGCCAATTTCAGTGGTTACTGATATATTGGTGTTAAAACAAATGTACAGGTATACGAAAGCTATTGACATGCAGGTTTCTAATTGTGATTGTGAGGAAATTATTGCACGATAATAATTCGTTAAATATATGATTGCAAGAAGAGAATGGCATAATTCGAACTGAGGAATAACATAATGTAGTATAATTTTGTTACTAGTGAAACCAAATTCACTTCATTCACTTATATATATATAAGTTAAACAGAAAGATCAGGGGGCGCAGCCAGGGGGGAGCCATGGCAGTATGGCCAAAGCAGTATTCAAACTATCCCTTGAAATAAATATTTTGTAATTAATGCCAATATTATCTAGTAGAGGAATCTATACATATCCGTTTACAACAATTTTCTGAAAAGTTTTCCTCATCCTCTGGAGAGGCCGGTTCTATTGACCCCCCCCCCCCCCCCCACATGAATTTTCTGGCTGCACCACTGCCCCCCGCAGTTCTAAAAAAGGGTGGTTTTTGAGAAATATATACATATATGTGAATTTTAGCGTCCTTTTCTCTATTTTGAGGAAAAACTATGCATTTTGGTGAAAAATACCAAGAGATCAAAGTAGTAAAGAAAATTTCCTATAAATTTTGTCTCCACTTTTTTTTTTCGAATTCCGCTTAGTTTTGCCGCTAGAGGGCGCGAAAGAAATAAATATACATATAGACTTTTGCGTCTTTTTTTAGATTTTGAGCCAAAATTATGCATCAAAGTTGTAGAACAAATTCACTATCTTTAGGTGTTTTCTAGTTTTTTTTTTTTTCGTAAAAATATATATTTTTTTTATGTTCTACAGCTTTGATCTCACATAATTTTTCATAAAAATGCATAATTTTGACTCAAAATCTAAAATAGGCGCAAAGGTCCATATGTATATTCATTTTTTTCGTGCCCTCTAGCGGCGAAACTAAGCGGAATTCGAAAAGAAAAAAAAATGGTAGAGACAAAACTTATAGGAAATTTTATGCTCTTCGACCAAAATGCATAGTTTTTCCTCAAAATAGAGAGAAAGACGAAAAAACGCTGAAATTCATATATATGTATATATTTCTCAAAAACCACCCTTTTTTAGAACTGCGGAAGGTGGCAATCATGATTAGACAACCCAAATACTTCACTTCTTACAGGTCTCAACTGTGGGAAGATTTTCCATAAAACAGCAATTTTTTGACTAATTTGAAGGGACTAAAAGCAGTATCCAAATTATCTCTTGAAATTAATATTTTGTAATTAATGCCAGTATTATCTAGTAGAGGAATTTATACATATCCGTTTTCAACCATTTTCTGAAAAGTTTTCCTCAACCTCTGGGGAGTCCGGTTCTATTGCCCCCCCCAGATGAATTTTCTGGCTGCGCCACTGAGAAAGATCATATATTCATCTTCTGTAATAGACATACGAGATGGATTTTCTACTCGGGATTTCCATGAAAATTTTGCTCGAATTAAGGGACATAGGAAAAATCGCTCCACTTCGTGTCGCGATTTTGACATCCCCTTAATTCTCGAATAATTTTCATGGGAAAACAGGTTTTTGTCCAAAAAAAATTTGCCCGGTAAAAAATCGACCTCTTGTGTATTAACACTCGATAAAAGGGATGGTAGCGGGAAACTGGCACGATAGAATTTTTTTTTTATCAAAATCCAGAATTTTAGGACAAGACGTTTTTTTTGTAGACCTGTGTAATCAGAGCAGAGAGGGACTAGTGTTTTGTTAATAAATAATCTGCTGTAAAAAATTGTAATATGATCAGCTTTCTTGAAGGATGGTTATCATGCAAAGGAGATGATACTTCAATTCTTACTGAATGCCAATTGCACTAAGAGTCAAAGCATGAGGCAGATGCTTCCCACTATGAAAATATTAACATAGAAACACCATTTTAAAACCTCTGCCACTTACATTTACCTAAAATACTTGCATCCAGCTCTGAATGGATCCTAAATGAATGTTTTCCAATGGATACCGTACCGCTCTTATGGGAAAGTGTTTTTCGGTAGAATTGTCTGAATTGTTTTATGTCGCATCTTTGATCTTCCGAGAGAACAGCTGATTTTCAGTTTGTTTTTAGGCGTTTATAAACTCCCTTGATTCACTGATTTCTTTAAATACACACTTTTTGACTCTCCCACTTTTCTCTTAAGTAAATCACCATTGTTTAGTTGTGATACGCTATTCCATTACGTACCCGTTAAGACTGTTGTGCAAAATCTACAGTATATATGAAAAATTTAGACAATTTCACCGAAGAACAATTTCCCATAAGAATGGAACAAAATCCTTTATGGTTATATCGTTATAGATAATTTAGAAGAACCGAAATAAAATGTTAAATTTCTAAGCCATTTTTGAATTGACTTATTGTTAAAATGTTTTTGTGTTTTCAACATGCTATTATTTAAATAATACCAAACGTAAAGATGGAACACTGGGCACGAGATAGAGGTGTGAAAGGTACTGTTGATCCACAACCATTTCGAATATCAATATCGATAAATCTGGAAAATTTACAAACAAAAAATGTATTATTCTACTAATAGGTAACAGAAGCATTTACAAAAATACTTATTGCTTATACAAAATATACAAAATAATATAAAGGTATACTACAGGAAATTTTTAATTAACATCATCATTAAGTAAAATATAATATATTAGAACTAATCTCATGACCAGAAATGATTTCTTACTTTAAAATGTCATGCTAACAAAATTGTTTTATGTCGGAAAAATATCATGTATGAGTTTCAAGAGTGTAGAAAATATTCTGGAAGGTTTTTCGTAATAATCGTTAAAAGACAATTAAACTGTAAATAAATAATTTATCAGTCCCACAATTTCTAGTTTATTATGTGCAACGTGCCTGTATCTTTTAAGAATCAATCTCATATACGAAATTTTCAACCTAGAGTGTCTATATCCAACATGCAGCCGTTTCTGAGATATGACTGTCAGAACTGACTTAATTGAAACATATCAGAAGTAGTTTGCACAAACACCAAAACACTACACTCGAATGCTATTTATCAATCGGCATGTCTTTCGTAAACCAAGTTGACATCATCAGGAAATCAGAGTTTTAATCTTCTCTTGATGATGTCGATATAGTTGGTGAAACGAGCGTCGAGTGATAGTCTTAGAGTGGAATGTTCAAGTATATTAGGATTAATTGATTTTTTCCAAAAAATCCAGTGTCACAGCCGGGGAATCGAACCCGGGGTATGAGGGCAAGAGACTCCTAGACTCTCGACAACGCAGTTATGAAGAGTTATAGATCTAAAGGTATGCAAATTTTGTAAAATATCTCTAAAATCTATAAATTTATCGAAATATATGAGAAGCGGTAAATTGTTACAATTGGAAAAAACTTTTCAATTAGCTTACAATGTCATATTCTTCTAGTCATAGATAGAATGTATTGACGTTCCTAGAGTCGAAATACCCATAAAAATTAGGGTCTGTCAAATGGAATATGGTCTGAAACAATAAAATGACAACTATGTACGAAAATCATTCAGGAGCGGGTGAAACTGGGGGGGGGGCTAGGTATAATTTAGCCCCAACTTTATTGTGTGACACTTTTACATTAATTTATGAGCAGAACTTAAAAATTTGAAGTTTTCTACACAGAAAAAGTCTCTTGTGCTTTTTCTCTAAAATTATCAGTTTTTGAGTAAATCTTATCTGAACTATATTAATTACTAACCGTTATTACCAGCATTCCTGGTATGCAGGAGTGTGCCACAGAGACGAACCCAGCTATTTTTTTTGGGGGGGGAAAGCTACAACTAATTTGCCAACTGCCCATTTTTTTTACAACTTATATTTCCTTATGTTTTTTTTATTTCAGACTTAATCTATAAGTAGCCTAGCGATACAAATATTATGCAAAAGAAGTTTAACTAAACTACATGATGTAGGCGCTAGACCTAAGTTGACCCCGCGCTCTCCTTCGTCTAGAAGCTACTGGATGAGGTAACCATTATAGTTTAATGACCGTGGAGAAAAACAAGATACAATACGATTACGCGCAAGTCGGGGCGCTAGCTCGTGAACGTCCGCGCTAGTACGGCTACCGGCCACTTCCCACTTCACATTGTGATACGCAATAGGTAATAGGTAGCATTAAGGAGTCTACACACGATCCAGCGGCAGGGAGCCAGCCTTGTCGGCATGCTTTGAACTCATTCGTAAAAGTGAACTGGTCCGCTGGAATTCCAATTATCTTCAAAGCGTACCAACAATGTCGGGTCCCAGCAGCTGGATCGTCTTTAATAGTCCCAGATTCTGATTCAGTGGCCTCTAAGAATTTAATATTTTAACAATTTCTGACCGACAACAATTTGTTATTATTATTATCTCTCGTTGAGAGGTTGGTAACTGATATTAGTGATACTCAGTATAAACTAACCACCAACGACTTTATAGCTAGGACAAAGCATTGTATTGATAAAGGCAAAAAGGAGTAATATTCTAATATTTCTAATGTAAGACAGTCTTTGTGAATTGTATGCTCTGGCCGTGCCGTCTACTGGGTCGAACGTCGAATTTCCGCGAGTTGACGAGTTTATTTTGTTGGCTCGTCGCGTAGGCCCGTCGGCGTTGTGCGTTGTCCGTCGACTATTCGGTGGCTCTCACATCAGTCGCATCTAGTCATAAATAATATCAATTAAAATTATTTATAAAACATGGTCATAGTGATAGTGTAATTTAATTCTTATCAACTCATTATTCGTTTTTTTGCAATTATACCCAATAAAGATTTTTCTTACATTTTTGGTGATTTTCCCAACTCAATCAACATTGGGGGGGGGGAGCGTACCCCCCATAACCCCCCGTGGGTTCGTCTCTGGTGTGCCATGATTGTAATGTTTGTAACAAATGAAAAATGATCTAGCATGCAATGCCAGAATGACAATACTGACGTTGTTTTTTGTGTTTTCTCTAGTTCATTGTTGTGTAGTTTTATTATTTTCTTTTGGAAAAAGTGTTCTATTGGAAAGTAAAAAATGGTCATGTTTAGTAATGTGGAGTACGCGGATATTCATTTTATTTATGGTTATTGTAATGGAAACGCGAATGCCGTGGTACGCGAATATCGCAAAAGATTTCCTAATAGAAGGAAACCATCTTAAGATGTTTTTATTCGAACCCACCTAGAATTTAGAAATGTTGGACTTAAAAGAGGTCCAAGAAATGAAGAACAGCGAAATGGGCGATTTAAAAACATAATTTTGGCCAAATTTAACAATAATAATAAATTAAGTATCAGAAGAGCGGTCCAACAGCTGCGTGCGCAAGCTGTGCATGTTTTCAAAAACAAAGTTTTTCGGATTCTGAAAAAAGACCAGAGAAAAGCTTTTCGAATGCAGCCAGTCCAAAGCCTTCAACCAGGTGATCCCGAAAGGCGTATCAATTTTTGTAATTGGTTTATAAATGCCATGGAACAAGATCCCGATTTCGGAAGTAAAATTATTTGGACTGATGAAGCTACCTTTAACCGTAATGGATCGGTTAATTTTAAAAATTTAAGAATCTGGGCTCATCGGAATTCTCATATAATTCGCCCTAGGACATTTCAACAGGAGTTTAGCTTTAATGTATGGTGTGGTGTTATAAACGGGACTTTTCGTGGGCCCCACATCCTTCCTCCCCGTTTAAATGGACCACTATTTAATTATTTTTTAAATAACCATTTTTTTCAATATCTCGAGGATATTCCTCTTAATTAAGGAAATGAATGCTGATTTCAAATGGACGGAGCTCCTGCACATTTTGCTGTTGAGAACCGTTTGTGGGTAAACAATAATTATCCTGAACGGTGGATCGGTCGATTAGGTATAAGAGCCTGGCCACCCCGTTCACCGGATTTAACTCCAGTTGATTTCTTTGTCTGGGGCTATTTAAAGGACAAAGTCTACGCAAACCCTGTAAACACAAGAGAAGAGTTAATAGAAAAAATTCTAGAAGAATGTGAAAATTTGCGGGCTAATCCTGATTTCATTCGTAAAGCTACTCACTCTGTACGGCTCAGATGTCAGAAATGTGTTGATGCTGGCGGAATGCACTTTGAACAACTCTAGTAATTTGTAATTTACCTTACTTTAATCTAATTCATTGTTGTCTAATAAAAAATAATGTAATCAAATTTTGTTTTACTGTCATTGTTTTTTCTGTTCTGCTAAAATATTCATAAAAAACTATTCCTGAATAAAGTTCAGATAAGATTTACTCAAAAACTAATAATTTTAGAGAAAAACACAAGAGACTTTGTTTGTGTAGAAAACTTAAAATTTTTAAGTTCTGCTCATAAATTAATGTAAAAGTGTCACACAAAAAAGTTGGGGCTAAATTATACCTAGCCCCCCCAGTTTCACCCGCTCCTGAATGACTTTCGTACATAGTTGTCATTTTGTCTTAAAAAGCATACAAAGTTAAATTCCTGTGTAAATGATCATTTGTTTATCTTTAGACGTTTCGAAAATATTCATAAAAAAACATTTTCAGGAGAATTACTTGAACACCCTGTATCTCGGAAACTAAGCACTTCCCGACCCATGTTTATAGGAACTTTTTTTCTTATTTTGAAAAGTTGTATTGCTTAGTGAAGTTTGGCCTATGCAATTCGGGACACCCTGTATAGAAAGATATCTCTTATGATTTATAAAATATTTGAAAAAATATCGTTCTATTCAGTCAGCATTGACACATCTCAGAATTGGCGGCGTTTTGAACATTGAGATGTAGTATGATACAACCAATAAAAAATAAGATATGGTACTAGACGGTCTCATTTTCGTTCAGTTCTGCATATGACGTCACGCGATTAGCAAACGCCCACTTTATCCAAATGAAATTTGCTGTAAAACTTTAAGTGTCTCCTGAAGCTGAGAAAAAGATAAATAAAGCTGCCGCCGCGGTGAAACTGTTCAAGTACGCCGCTTGCAGTGAAGGGGGAGGGGGATCTGGCGTCTAGCGTCAGCGCGAGCGGAAAAGATGCAATTTTCTCGTTTTTTTTCCATGTCCCATTTATATGTATAGACATTGCACTTTTTGTATGTGATAACACACACTCTGAGAAATATTTAGTTAAATTTTCAAGTAAAAATATTTTCAAATTTCGCCGTAATCGCAAAAAACGTAGGTAAATTCTTTATATCTCGACTCCAAAGCATCGGAGCACATTTATTTTTTAATTCATGTTTTTTATGACAATTGAAATGCCGTTGGTTGCGATAAGTTTTATGCAAAATTCACTTAGATATTTACATTTGTTTAAGTTGCAAAACTGATTTTTTGCGTAAAAAAGTCGCAAATTAAAATTTTTTTGCAATATTCTTTTTGATTATGTAAATGTACGTCAAATACAATGTTTTTACCGAAACAGAACTGTAAAATATTAATTTGATCTTTTAATATAACAGTTTGAATTTTTTCTTTATAAATTAATTGCAAAAAAAATAATTAATATTTTTCAAGGGGACAAAGTGCATTTTATTAAGGGTTTTATGTGTACTATTTCTCATAATATCGTTAACATACAGATTTTATATTTGTTTCTACAGTAGGTACTTCAAAGTTGAGGATCGACAAATTTTTTCGGGTTTTTTGCCATAAAATGTAATTAACAATCAAAGATTAGTTCTTTGCTTATGCCTACCTCATGCAAGGGCGTTTCCAGGACGTTTTCCGGGGAGGGGGTGATGCCATGTATTTCCGCCTTTAGCTCGTCGCTTGGCCGTGCCAATTGTTTCTAATTTTTGAACTTTGAAACACACTACAACACATTTTATATTTTATTTAGTTCTTACCCCCTTGAATACGCCTATGCCTTATAGTGGACTTCATGGCGAAGAAATCGACGGGTCGCACGTTTTTCTACAACATTTAGAAGCGAAGATATAAGCAAAAAACTAAGTTGCAAAATTTATTTTGTTTACAAAAAGTTAAATATCAATTAAAGCCGCCGTTTTGAGTGGTTAACGCTATTTCTTTCGGATTCCTGAGGAAATTCTGTAGGCTAGTCCCAAAATTTTCCGAAAAATCTTTATTTTTGAAGCTAAAATCACCGGACTATATGGGGTTAAAACAGTTAAAACAACTTTTCGAAATTGACGTTTAATAACTGCGTGACGTAAGCGAAAGTGAATGATGACGTCGAGTCTGTGCAATATCCATATCTATATTTGTTGTACCGTGGATTCTTAGCGTTAAAATGTCGTAAATTCACCACTAGGATCTATCATTGATCCATAATATTGAGACACCTCGTACATAATATCAGAAAATTATGTTAACGAAAATACTTGAAATACCCCATGTTGATAAATAATTTTTTGTTGACTGTAAATAAACATCGCACATATTATGAATATGCATTATAAATCACAATGTAATAACAAAGTAAAAATATATTAAGTGTTTTTGACTCTGGTGTTGGTGATTCATTTGAGTAAATAATGAAAATAATATATGCAATGCTTGTTCTTCAAAAAAGTCAACATAACCAGAACATTCTCTAATTGTGTATACTATCTGTATATTGTCGAGCTGTTTATACGAACCATACTTTGTATGCAATAGATTTGTTTCTCTAAATAGTAGAAAATAATGTAATAATTTCATGAACCAGAACAATTGCTGTGTTAGAAGCCCACAACGCCAACATAGTGTTTTATTGATAACTCACTCAATCATACGAAAGATTAAATATTTTTTCTAAAATCGATGTAAGGATGTCATCGTTAATATTCCGTACACGAGCGGTAATTTTTTTGCTTTGAAATTTCAAGATTCTCCTTTTTATCCTAGTTTTACTTTTTACACCATTTAATAATAGGATGAGGGTGGCAAGAGGGGCTAATGCCAAAAATATTTTCAGCCCTTTGGTTCTTGTACACACACAAAATTATATATATTTTTTAACCCCATCAATAATGGGATGGGGTGGTACAGGGAATGAATAATGCCAAAAACATTTTTGAGGCTCCTGGATCTTGTGTACACACTAAATCACAGTTTTATTTCTACCCCCTTTAATAATGAGGTGGGTGTGGCAGAAGGGGTGGTTAATGCAAAAAAATATTGAGGCCTTTAGTTCGGATCTGGTATGGTTTAAGTACGTCCGATTTGAACAATTTTCCAATAAGTTATGAAAAGAACATGGTTAATAGAGCACATTTTGAAAAAAAATTTTTGGATGAGCCATAAATTGTTGAGAAATTTTTTTTTAATTTCAGCTACTCATCAAATAGAGACAGATTTACATTAGAAAAAAAATAGGATCGCCAGAAAGTGTGCGTCAGGGGGCGCAGTCAGAAAGGTCAAACTTGTAAAAAGACGGAGGTATATAACATGATCGTTACAAACTTTTTTAAGGCTGAGAACATTTATTTAAATGTTTAAAAAATGCACAGAAAGAAACTCCTGTCAGTATAATTAGTCAGAAAGAAAATATTTAGAGATTTTGAAGAAAATTTGATTTTATTCGCATATTCATCTCAGAACTGTAAACTCATCGTTACAAGTTCTGGTTCCATTTTAAAACGTAAACATAACCTCCTTCAACAATAAAAAAGCATCCCCAGAAAGTTATTACTGTCAACAAAAGTGACACTCTTAAATACACAAGAATTTAACACTTCGGCTAACTTAAGTTCCTACCGTATCTCAGATGAATTGTATCATTATTAAAAGGTAATTTTTATATTTAAAAATTTATTATGTCTCCTGACTAAGAAATTATGCACCTTAAGATCAAATTCCAGAACGATTTCTACACATATATAAAAACGAACAAGTGGACGATTTTATGCGAAATTTACATTACCGTCGCATCTCGGAGGTTATAAATAAATCATTGTTCAAAATTTTGTTATTTTTTGCTAATTATAATGATTGTGATATCCCAATATAGACCAGTCTGTAAAGTAAAAAATGCATCAGAAGCTCGCAAAAAATATCTGAGATTTTCCTTCAGTAACTGTTACATCACAAAACCACAAAAATCCGTTCTGAGGGTGCCGCGCAACCCCCCCAAAAAACCACCCATTCGGTGAAAAATGCCTTATTTTACTAATAACTCGTTAACCATTGAAGATATAAAAAATTGCTCATTCTAAAAAGAAAGCTGGCTAATTTCCTAAAAAAAAGTCCTTGTGTAATTTTTTTGAATATGCCATAGTTTTCGAGAAAATCGATATTGAAAATATAAGAAAAATTGAATTTTTAGAAAATGCGTTATATAATCGTTAATATTTTCGCCAAATTGTCGACATATCTAAGAAAATCAGGAAGCAAATGAAAGATATTTTTATAACGTTCAATTTTTCACCATAGAAAATTATAAAAGTAACTAGATTTCTAGGGTTTCTAAAGTCGTGTTAATAAAAATTGAAATTTAACTCCCAACCCCTTCACCGGAATTAGTGCATAATATAATCTAGTTCCGTATCTCGTTATGTACATATGTGTACCAAATTTCAAATCAATATCTCAAACCATTGCTGAGAAAACGTGCGCAAAAAAAGTTACAGGCCGACCGACAGACAGACACACAGAAATACGTATTTAAATTTGTATGAATTAACAAAATTATTGTAAATCCAGTTATTTTTCACTTGAAAATTCACATTTGTTTAATAGTTAATTTAATTTAATTTAATAAAATTTATTAGAACAATATTTCGAAAAAACACGTGGCTGAAAAACGATGCACATAGCAGAAGAATATTTCTTTCCAACTGTTGTATTTGAGTTGTTTGTTGTAGGTTGTAGTATACTATACAATGCGCGCGCCTTTTCCATCCATTCTAAACGGAGCGTCACTGTGCGTTAAAATTCTCTCCCTTTCAATGGCATCTTTTTCTACCTAAGAAATATAGTATAATTTTAAATGGTATGATCAATTAATATGAAGTCTTACCTTTATTTTTAGACCGGGTACATTCAAAATATTAAAATACAAGGACGCTAGATTAATTTAAAAAAAAAAATCCAAAAAAGGCTGCATATTCAATTTTTTGATGATATTTTTTTATGCAATTTTTTAACTATTAAATGATTAGAAACAATAGTTATATGATATATAAACTCAAAAAAAAATTTTTTGAGCTAAATTTTCAAGATGTTTGGGTCTTTTTTTTATTTTTAGGAAGCAATAAAAAATTGGCCAAAATTTGGCTAACTTCAACATGCTCTAAAAGTGAATATTTTTATTCCTAACTTTTTCTGCGAAATACTACCTTGAACTAAAAGATAATGCATTTATAACTTATATTAAAGTCAGTTATTTTTTATGGGCCTGTGAATAGTTAGAGGCGCAAAAAATTTAGAGATAATTATATTATATTATTTTTATATACTAATAAATATCAATAGCCATCAAAAATGGCAACACAAGAGAGTATTTTATATCTCCTTTAAAACCCATTTTGATTTTTCTTCCTTGTTTGGTTTTCGAACAATTCAATTTTTTTCTATAGGCCGCGCGCAAAAAATTTCAAATAAACGAAAATTCGGCGCATTAAAAATACAAATTTTGGAATTTTTCAATATCGATTTTCTCGAAAACCATGGCATATACAACAAAAATACAATAGGAAATTAGTCAAGCTTTCTTTTTTATAATGAGCAATTTTTTTATGTCTTCAACGGTTAACGAGTTATCAGTAAAATAAGGCTTTTTTCACTGTAGGGGTGGTTTTTTGAGGGAGTGCCGGCCCAGAAAATTTTTATAATTTGACTAATAGTATCTCTTCAAAATTTTAATCAGACTGTGCAATGTAGTCAGAGAAGGCACGGCTCTATTTTCGAATGTCGCTGCAAATAGTTCTCTTATTCACCTTACCGTATTACTTAGCTTATTTGTTTTCTTTCTTGAAAATTATAAACTTTCATTTCTCTTGGAAACGAATTTTATGTTTGTAGAACTCACGCTTACTGTTTCTCAGAGCAAAAAGATCGCTAGCGCGACAGCGTAATATAATGCACGACCACAAGCTGGTTTACTGGTCGCATGTCGGATGGACGAAAGTAAATTGGACATATTGTATGTAGGTTCGTATTTAGTTAGACCAATCTGTATAATGATAAAAAAGGATTTACGTTACAAATTCACCGCAAACATTGATTGTTCACGAATGTAGAAGGCTCCGCGCGTAGAGGTTCGTTCGATAACTCAGACCCTTTTCAAGAGTTTATTTCATATATTGCTTACTCGCAGCCTTACATCTTCCACTTCGTATAACACAGCTCAACAATACGAAACAGCAATTCTAATGCAAAATAATACATATATCGGTTCCTAACAACAAAATAATAAATAGAATTAAAACTGATATCAGTACGGCCTCCAGACACTGGAGGGGTCATTTTGAGATTGCGACCTCTCAGAGTCCTCGATCCTCAGCGGGTCGACGTGCGCATGCGCGACCTCACTCGTGGCAGTCTGAGCCACTTCCACCCTCTGCGGCGGAGTTAAACTGTCCGTGAGGTACTGGTCGTTCTTTTCACTCGCCGTCGCATGGAGGTGAAAATGGATTTGATTTTGGTTGACCGTTGAGTAAAGTGATGCCGGGTAGACCACCATGGCGGGAGGGGGATTCAGGTATTGCTGCTGGTTGTATGCAGGGTTGTAGTAGTTGTTGTTGGGGTAGGTGGTGCTGGTGCCCCAATTGTTGGGACAGTACGTGTTGCTGTCTGGGTAGCGTGGGGTTATCATCGAGTCCAGGTCGGCTTTTGCGCTGTTGAACATCGGTGCGGGTGGCGGGGGTGACGTCAGGGAGGTGGAGATGTATTCATTAGAACTGGGATCTGGAAGAACTATAAAAGATGTTAATATCGATAACATGTAAATGTATTTGCTATAAAAGAATGTGTTACTGTACACAATATATATTTTTAGTATGCATGTCGCCCCACAAGGATCCGTCTTGGGACCACTGTGGTACGAGATTGATAGCTGCTAATAAATGGTTCATTGCAAATGGGCTTCAAGTTAAACAGTGATAACTTACAGATACCTGTTTTGTCATCAAATCATGCTATCAGTATGGGAGAAAGTGTAAAGAGCTACTAGATGTTATTTTAGGTATAAATTGAATTGACTTGAGTTTTCGCATCATCATTAGGGGTTTCGTTTGTGTCATTGCAGAAATACTGTTGCATAAATTAGAATACTATGGAATATGGCAAAATATGTTTATTTTAAAGTGCACTAACATCATAAATATGAATTTTAATGTATATTATAAATTATTTAAATAAATCTGAGAGAAATATTTTGCAAGGTAAATGATCGTAATATTTACTAATTCTAGATAAGAGCACACAGTATTATTCTTGTATGATTCCAAATGTACTTTTAATTTTTGTAAAGTGGCCAATAAATAAATAATGAAGAAAAATAAAGTAATTCTTCGTAGAAGACGCGCATTCAGGTGAGAAGAGTTTGATGGCCAGTGGAGATCTTCAAATAGCAAAATCTAATGCAAGGGGCACATATGAGGCAAGATTATTTTTAGCAATCTGCAACAACTAAATCAGGATAGCCCAGGCCTCACCATTATCCACAGTGAACTGAATTTAAGTGAAGTAATGATTAAATTTTGCAAAGAAAAAATACCTTGTACATTAATAATGAATAGTGAGATAGCTCAATAGCAATGCGTTTCATCAGTGTGTAGGATCAGAAGCTTTACATTTATGAGTGAAATTAGGCAGAGTGGCTCCAGATTATATCCTTGAGGGAGTCTGTTGATATGAAGTGAAGTTGAAACGAATATTTGAACGATTATTTTGCGTGTGTTTGAAATACTGCAATTTATATTTTCAGATTTTTTCGAAAAGAGACAATTGTTGACTCAAAAAATCAAAGGAATGGATAAATTTGCTGTTTACTGTACAGAACAGATACAGAAAAGATGCGAGACTATAACAAGAACACAATAGAAGTATAAAAAAAATAAAAAAAAAGAAAAAAGTTTTGCTCAATAAATTATAGTTACGTGTATAATTCGTCAATATTCAAAATGTATAGAATTGATCAGCTGTGAACCTTGACGAATTGCTAGTGTTAGAAGCCCACAACGCCAACATAGTGTTTTATTGATAACTGACTCAATCATACGAAAGATAAATATTTTTTTCTAAATTTATCGATACAAGGATGTCATTGTTAATATTCCGTATACGAGCGGGGTAGATCGAAAATACGCATACGCTATTTCGACGAACTTCTAATCGATCTAAATCTAATTTTTTTGCTTTGAAATTTCAAGATTCTTATGTCCTAGTAAAACTAGGACATTACCATTACCATTTAATAATGGAGTGAGGGTGGCAAGGGGGGGGGGGGGGGGGGGTGGTAATGCCAAAAATGTTTTGAGCCCTTTGGTTCTTGTACACACACTAAATTATAATTTTTTTTAACCCCTTCATACTGAGATGAATTATAGTTACGTGTATAATTCGTCAATATTCAAAATGTATAGAATTGATCAGCTGTGATTTAATTAATCTTGGGTAAGAAATTTTTGCTTGATTTTAACATGAAATGTGTTCAAGAAAAACGTTTTTAATTCTTCAACGGTACTATTGTATATTTTAACTGCATTAAACATTAAGAATCTGGTGAAAAGGGTTAAATGAAAACAAGGGATTGATACCTCACTAGAATTTCTAATATTAACATCATGCATGAATTATTTTGTGTTTTGATATTATCTTCTTTACTTATAAATATATAAAATATGTTTTATTTCTTATGCAACAAAAATGATAATACATAATGTCTCTTAGGGAAAAACCGAGTGCAGAAACAGTTCATGGAAAAACTTCGGGATACCCCTCAAGGTTATGTTTACTTCATAAATAATATTTTTTTAAACAAACGTATGTTTGTATACATATTTATTAGTTTTGGGTACCCTGATACCTACGTTCATTGTTTTCGAAGTAAAATAGTGAAGGCTGCATTTTCTCCAGATAATGCTATGCAAATCTCGTCTTGATCTCAAAGTTAGATGCGAGAAGAGGATTGATTATTTGGTGATATTTTCAAACGATACGAGAATGTTGACAGGATATCTTTTCAACATTTCTATAGTTTTTGAATAAACAACATTTGACAGATTCACACTAGAAGTAGAATATCATAATAAACCACCAGATTTTCAACAAATAACGAGGTACAATATTTAAATACTAAACTCACTTCTGTCAATGAATATTACAAAATGTTTATATAAGAGAGCTAAAAAAATATATTCTAACGATGGATAACGCTCTTATGCCTTTATTCAAAAATATTTTCTTAATTTTGTACATAAGCTTCGCACGGGATATTATTTTTTTATAAACAAACACAGGTATATTTTACATCACAAAAGCAGATGATCAGTAGATTAAAACAACTAAAACATTTGACACTGTCAGTAAAAAAATATTGAACAGTAAGTTATACAGTGTCGACATTCTTCTATTCTGGCTAATCTCCTGTAAGGAAAATAGATTATTACAGATAAAGATAAATGACCAAAAGTTGGTTACACATGATGTCACACTTGGAGTTCTTCAAGGTTCAATGTCAGGCCCATTATTGTTCATGCTCTATGTAAATGATTTACCAAGCTACATGGAGCATGGCAGTGTAACAATGTTCGCTGATGACAACAATTACAATGTCAGCTGATACATTCAAGGAGTTTCATAATAGGATAAATAATATAATTAAATCACTGAGTACATGGTGTCAAAAAAACAAACTGATTCTAAATAAAAAAAAAACAGTTTGTCTGAACTTTTGCTTCCAGAAACTTTTGCCGGTAGATTTTGTAGTTGTATTATCTGATTCTGCCAAATTACTTGGTACCGCACTTGATTCCAAGCTATCCTACTACAGAGATATAGATTTTGTGTGTATTCAACTAAATAAAGCATATTTCGCAATGTTGCAGTTGAAGTACACTCTAGACAAGACAGGTTTAATCAATATATATTATGCAATGGCCTGTAGTCACATATCTTTTAATACTCTCGTATGGGTTAGAGCCTTTGAGTGTGAAAGAATATTTATTTGTCAAGAATTATAAGGTTAATTTTTATTTAAAAATAACCGAAAGTTGTAGAGAAATATTTAAAGAAAAACCTATTCTGAAGACACTGTCAGTCTATATATCCTCTAATGCTTAACATTCGCGAAAAATAATTGAACTCCTTTTAGAAAAAGGCCTAATTTCCACAATCATTCATCAAGATATGATGATCTCTTGACCTTATTAATCCTTCTTCTTCTTCTCCTTCTGCCGCGTCGAAGGTTGCTAATCATCATGGCTATTTTGATTTTGGAGGCTGCTGCTCTGAAAAGTTTGCATGAAGAACAGCCGAACCATTCTCTTAGGTTTCGCAGCCACGATATTCTTCTTCTCACGCTTCCCTTTTGTCCTTTTGTGAACTGGCCAAGATATTCTAATTTTCTACATTTAACGGTTTCGATTAGGTCTTTTCTTTTGCCCACTCTCCTTAAAACTTCGATATTGGTTACTCTTAGTCTGTCTATCCACGATATTCCTAGGATTCTTCTATACACCCACATTTCAAATGCCTCTAGTTTCTTAAGGGTAGCTGTGTTTAGGATCCATGCCTCCATCTTGTACAGAAAAGTGCTAAATATGTCACTAATCGAACCGTTAGATTCAAGTTCAAATGCCCTCCACAAAGCACTCTTTTAATTTTGGTAAAGTTTGCTCGACCTTTTTCTATTCTTATTTTGATTTCATTGATGTAGTCATTATGAGAATACATCGTTGTACCAAAGTATGTCTACTTGCCCACTTGTTCTATGTCGTTGCTCCTGTCAAAGAGATTTTCGTTGTTTTGTATTAATCCTACCAATTTCCAATACTACCATAAAACTTTCTTTCGAAAACAACTTATTTGCTGGACTAAAACTGTTTTATTAAATGAGATGTTGGTACCTATCTCATAAGATAAACTATTGCGTTTAAAAAATATGTTTTCAATTAACCAAAAAGAAGTGGGAGGGGGTGTCTTATATGACTCATCCTGTACATAACTGTCGTGTTCATTCATATCAATTTGCGTATCATTTTCACTATTAATAATTATGATTAGATCTATTCGATTACAGAAAAACTACGATGACCACAATAATTCCATGTTAATTACAGCAAATATCGTGTGTTGAAACCAATAAAAACTTTTGATCTAAATTCTTCGTTTACCAATATTTACAGTGGATCATATCACACTTAAAGGATATAGTTTCCCGTTAACCACGAATAAAATTCTTTGTTTGACGACCTGATTCTGTACTTTGCTCAAGAATTAGTAACATTTTGTCAGCACATAATCTGATAGTAAGCTTTTCACCAGCTTTCAAATTATCAAATATATTGTATAATGCTAAGGATAAAGCTGATTCTCTAAAAATTAGGGAGTTGATAAACTAACATATCCAGATTGTAATGCCTTATATATAAGTCAAACTGGTCGTTCATTCGAAATTAGGTACAAAGAACATTTACGTTCTTTTAGTTTTCAAAAAACAAATTCAACTTTCGCAAATCATATTATAGAAACAAGTCACAATTTTCCTAATATAAATGATCTAAATATATTGGGAAAAAAGGTTTTAAATTAAATTTATTAAATCTAACAAAATTTCCGACAATAATCTTCTAAATGACCAGCTGAACCTATATCAAACTAATCTCTAATATGTTTAAATTTTAATCCCTTGTAAACTTATTTCCATAATTTTAATATTCTTAATGTTTATTGTTCTATTTCTAAGATTTTGTTTATAAATACGCATAGCCCTTTGTTAATTAATTCATTTGAATTAACGTTTGAAAATGGTACGTAAATGTGCCGAAACTGCAGAAACGTCTATGTTACAATAAATTAGTGACAGAAAACAAAGTAAAGTGTTCTTTCTTATATCATTATGATTAACTATCACCAAGTAACGGCTTCCTCAATCGAATTATATAATTAATTTTCCCCTCTACTGAAATTGTGGACAGGTTTCACTTTTGCAAAACATTTAAAAAATATATCTTTTGGTTCAGTTGTAAATTAAGTTAAGAATAGTTCAGTTTTGTATGAGCAAGAGGATTTTTACATTCGGATTAGGCAGTGCATAAATAACTAAAATGTGTTTGATGTTGCCATTTATCTACCATCACCAGCGGGTTGAGTGTAAGACCAGCTTATGAGGCATTCTGCTTTTTCAGCAAAACTCCGCATTTGTAAAAATTTAAATATTATTCTTCATATGTATACTAATGAAATATGTGCAGATTACTACTATTATTTCAAGCATTTTAGACGCCATGCTTTCTTATTCTGATGAGTACTATAAGCTCTTTAATTGTTTTACTTTAATTTTGGGACACCATATATGCTTTTTTTAAATTGGGACTAATTAATTGGTGGAGAGATGAATCCCTCCCCTATTACTGTCTGTAAAATGGCTACTAAGACCCAATTCATATGCTGTATTTTCATTATTGAAAATTTGACCGTCTCATCTCATCAACTAAACCAAATTTCAACACTCATTGTTCTGTTCCGAAGCAATTGTCACAATGTAAATCGCAGTAATTAAATATTAAATAAATATTAATTGTTACCTGTGGGTAAATGTATGGGCGTCCCGTGCGCTGAATCTTGATGTGGATCGTAATAATTTGTTTGTGGGCTATATGGGGTATACGAGTTTGTGTAATCCGGCCACGAACTCGACGGGCAATGTGCCGTGGAACCATTCGGGTTGCCATCTGAAAATATAAACAAAATGTTAATGAACTGATAAATATATTTTTTCTTCAAACGTCAGAAAAGCATGACATTTCTTAACTCATTTCATGACATGAAAGTTTGACTTCTTAGACGCTGTGCGTTGCCATTAACAACGGAGGTAAAAGTACTTTTTTCTACTCCCTTATGTAAATTTGCTGTTTTCTGTACAGTCTGTAGAATGGATAAGTAGGCAATTCCAGTTAACTGAACGGATATATTTCATATCAGTTCTAGGATGGATATGAAATGAAACCGATCAATCACAGTTCGTGTATTAAGTACACAGGCAACTATTCGTTTTAAAATCAAATTAGTGAGCAAGCTGTCAAAGTAACTGTCAGTGTGTAGTGTCAGTGTGTATTTGTGTGATATATTAATGTTTAATAAATTTTGTAGTTTTTTTAAGCTAGTCGTAGAAAAAGTATGCTGTACAACTCGAGTGGATTATCCATATCGCACTCAAAAGATTTGAGCACTCCGCCCAAGGCGTCGTGGTCAAACTTCTTTATCGTGTGATGTGGATATCATATCCACTCTTGTTGCACAAACTACTATTTCGTACTACTAGCTCTGTGTCATTTTTTGAAGTCTGTCAGTGTTAAGAAACTGTTACTTACAGCCCTTAGGCAAAAAAGCACAAAATTTACTTTTATGCCCTAGGGCAAAAAAGCAAAGTAATGAAGAAATTAAATAATAATGAAATTCTGGTACCAACAAAGCACACGCATTTTTGGCTGCCTCCTGAATGTCGATACTTTCATCATAATCCCCATTTTTATTACAAAAACTCGGGTAAATAACTTGAATGGCGGAAATTATTATGAAGTTATCAATTTGACAACTTATTGACAGTAACCATAGCAGAAAGCAAACACATTCCAATTAGAGTCTAAGCCAACTAATAAATGAGTTCGACAAATCTTGAAATATAATAATTTTGAATGAATTTTCCTAAAAATTGTTATATTGCTAGTAGTACGAAAAACGTCGTATGCATCTCGGCTTGTATCGTATATTTACAGGTCCCGAACACTTGCAAACCTCAGCACTACGGGCTTCGGTTTGCACTGTGTCCCCGACCTGTAAAATACACCTACAAGCCTTGGTACATAAATAACTATTTCGTACTACTAGCTCTGTAAGTGTCATTTTTGTACGCCAAGGTAATTTGACACCTTTACTGAATTGATTAATACATTTGTAAGTTACTTTTACAAATTAGCGATTGGTAAGTAATTACTTACCGATCAGGAGGCGGTAAGTAAAGTAATAAATACAGACATTTAAAAATCACGTTTTATTAAAGACGAAATTAAAATTATAATTTGAACAATTATTAAAATTTATTGGAGCAATAGAATTCGGGTTTAAAACAACGTTCTCTTCTGAATTGTAACTTTTAAGAATCTTAAGTTGTGGCAAAAATGTTATCTTCGAGAAATTTCTAATGACAGTGTCACTTGACAATAAATACTCGGTCTCATGGTAACCAAAGCGAAAACTTTGTACCAATAATTGTTTGTTTTATATATTTTTAAATATTATTTTTTTTAATTTTAATTAAATTTATTCAATACTTGAGCGCGCAAAAAAGTCATAAGCACTGCGGTCATTAAATGTTTTACTGGTTTCGGATGTTTTGGAGATCTCGACTTCGTCTCGATCTCCAAACATATCCTCAACCAGTAAAGAACACTTACTGACCTTAATATTTAATATACTATGGACTGTAAGTGAACATACAGCCCATAGGCAAAAAGCATAAAATTTACTTTTATGCCCTAGGGCAAAAAAGTAAAGTAATAAAGAAGTTAAATAATAATGAAATTCTGGCACCAACGAAGCACACGCATTTTTGGCTGCCTCCTGAATGACAAATCTTTAAATATAATAATTTTGAATGAATTTTCCTAAAAATTGTAATATTGCTAGTAGTACGAAAAACGTATGCTACACCTCGGCTGGTATCGTGTTTTTACAGGTCCCGAACACTCGCAAACCTCAGCCCTACGGGCTTCGGTTTGCACTGTGTTCTCCACCTGTAAAATAAATGTACAAGCTTTGGTACATAAATAACTATTTCGTCATATCTCCTTCAATAAATTTTAATGTGAAGATTTAGCAAACATGACTGTATATGACGGTAAATATATATCGATCAGCTAATAATATACATAGAACAAGCACGTATTCTATGCTTGGACTATATAAAATGGAGCATATTATATGTCCTGCCTAAACCGTTCGTTGTACATACAAAATGGAAGAGATCATTTTTGTGCGGGATTTCAGTATCTTTCATTTTCATAATAACCTCAATTGGCCTCCGAGCCATAGAAAGCGCGATATTCGCAAAAAAACGTTTTTTGTAAACTTTGACCTTGAATAATTTTTTATGCCGTAGTGATCTCGTTGCCGACTTTTAATATTTTCTTTAGAACACCAAAATAAATCGATTTAAAAAAATGAAGGATATATTTTGTTAGATCAGAAGCCATATTTTTGTCTAAAATGACTGGAGTATAACCTGCTTTCAGAATTACATAAAAAATATAAAAAGTTTGTGAAAAATTAGGAGTTGTTGTTGGATAACAATTTAGCATTAGCTAAATTGTATGTCCTAGGGACAAGAAGTGTTGTCTGTGTAGGCAAACGCTTCTTCTTTTGTTCAAACCCAAATTGTTAAAAAAAGAATTTAAACTAATTTTTTTTCATAAAACTAGAAGTTTCCTTGTTTCATCCAAATTTAATAATTTTGAGAAAGATTTCAAGTCTATAAATACAAAAAGTGTTGACTCCAACCAGACTTGTCTGACTGTCAACTAATAGGTTCATTTATTTCAAACTGACTTCTTGAACACGGCCTTCAGTTTCGTCGGTACTCGGACAATGGACGGACAGAGCCTAGGAAAGAATCACGAGGGCATACAAGATACAGGGGGAGAGAATCCTGGTAATCTTACCGTGTACACAGGTAGAGGTAATGTAACTTAAATAATTATCGCAAAATGGCCAATTAACTTTAATTTGTTTATTCATTCATTTCTATCTAAATTTCTACAAATTTTTGGCTACGCGAATTACATTTATACAATTCACGAATTTATATTAAACCACCCCAACGTAATACTATCAGCTACTGTGATACCATGATAGTACTGTAAATTGAGGGTAATTAGTTAGTTATAGTTACGTGATTTGTTCATAGTAATTTAGGTCAAACGATACGAGTAGGATGCTTTTTCTTATTAGTTCAATTAAGGACTACGTGGGGAGAATCTACTTATATTGTACCAATCAAACTGTGAAATGGTCAACACATGTAAACAAACTTCTTTGGCACTAACCTTCCGGACCGCGGTCAGCTGTGATAGACATTATCCTCTAGACACTTCTGTGTTGAACTTTATGAGCCATCGGTGGTTAACCAACTTTGGTGGCTTTTAAGTGTTCGACGCAGGGGGTATTGTAAATAAGGATGCTATTTAACAACAATAAGGTTTGACAGTAGCTCTTTTCTCAAAGTAATGAATTATTCGGTTATTGTCCGAATGCCTAACACAAGATTTTATTGATGGTGTTATCAATTTATATAAAATAAATAACTACGAAGCGTAGTTACCAGTTTTGTCTACGCCGCCAGCGAATACGCAAAGGTCCCAGTATGTTTACCTAGTTTGGATTTTTTTGAAGTTGAAGGTCCAAAAAGGTCCCTTGCTTCAATAAAACTGAGAGTGTCGATTTCATTATCATCTGCATCGTCTTTGTCAGATTCAGCCTCCTCGTGTTTATCGTGCTCCAAAGAAGCTAATACCTTATCTTCGGCTTGATCTAAGTCATCTACATATATTTCGTCATTCCTGCACGATTATCCTTGACATCCAGAACAAATAATGGAATATCTTAATCCAGCTTTTCTACGAATACATGCGGCTTTGCAGCCTTTTGTATACTTACAGCTTATTGTTTTCAAGTGTTCTTGTGGAGCAGATTCGTTTTTGGTAGTAATAGGAAACAAATCATTTTTTTTTCATTCAATCCAATCTTGAGGACTTTTGGTATTGCCGTACCACTGCTGAACTTGATGGTACGTTCTAAAAGAGTGTTGGCGTGCAGCAGATTCAGTAGGAGGTAACGATGCAAGGTTACTTGTACTTCTGACTTAATAAAGCATTTGTACCTGAATTTATTCAAAGATTGCTGATCGGATTCTGCTCCGTAAAGGGCTAAGATAAATTTTTCACCCACACATAGCAGGTAGAAAGCGTGGAAGTGTAGGAAAGTGTCGATATATAGCGCGGATGCGATACGATGCTTGACTTCCCTCGCCTATAACTCCAAGAATATTAATACTACATAAAAATGGGTCTGAACCATTTCGATGGAGAATTTACTTGTCTTTAAATTTAATAACCATATTTTTTTTGGTAGGACCATGCAGAACAGAGGTATTTGCAAAAAAATGATTGTTAAACTATATTGCCCCAAAATTGGGGGTGTTTTGGTTGGCGAAAGAGGGGGGAAATTTTTATGTCTAAAAAGGGCCTGTAAAGAACCGATTTCAAAAGTGAAATATTTTGCCCTATTTTAAACGGTATTTGCGCATTTTGAACCCCCTGACGCCTGTCCTATAGAGCCTAATTATCACTTCCAGAAATTTAATTTTTAATTTTTGATCGCTTTTTCTGGTCTATGTGCATTCGAAATTTTCTGGTCCATGTGCATTCCAAAAATCTACTGTAGGAAATCTCGTGCTGCTGCCTCGACTTCTTACGTAACAAATCGATAATACCTCTAACAGCGGCCTTTTAAATTTCAGCCGAAATCTAATTTTTAAATTTTATTTCTTCTAGCAAGTACCCTGAACACACTGTATTCAAACATCATTGTGAAATGTGACAATAATATTCCAGTTGGTATGCTTTACAATGATGAGGCTGTTTATGGGCAATCTGAAATTTGTATCCTATTTTCTGATTATTTTAGTAGTGTATACAGTAATTATGATAATGATACTTTACCTAGCAATTTTTTTACTAATGCACAGTCCAATCATGATTATATTAGTATATCAGAGATAAAGAGTTCTATCGATTCACTGAACATAAAAAATGGACCTGGTCCAGATGGTTTATCTCCTTATTTCATTAAACAATGCAAAGAAAGTTTATGTACTTCTTTGAAAATTATTTTTAATATGTCCTTAAAAATAGGACATTTTCCGGACAAGTGGAAAATGGCATTTGTGATACCAATCCACAAAGGTGGTGCAAAGAATTATGTAACAAATTATCGTCCTATCAGTAAATTGAGTATATTTGGCAAAATGTTAGAGTTATTTCTACATAATATTATTCTAAGTGAAGTTAAGAATTTAATTATAAACGAACAACATGGGTGTTTTCTTAAACGTTCTGTTGAAAGTAATTTGATCTGTTATTCGGAATACATAGGTCATGCTATGGATAATCGCACGCAGGTTGACGCCGTGTATACTGACTTCAGCAAGGCATTTGATAGAATTAACCACTCAAAACTAATGTTATCGTTAGCTGAGGTTGGTATACGGGGTGGCATCCTGCGTTGGATCTATTCATACATTTTGTAATAGAACACAAATAGTTACGGTTCTTGGACATAAGTCTGATCCTTTTAATGTACCTTCTGGCGTGCCTCAAGGAAGCCACCTTGGACCGCTCCTCTTTAATATCTATGTTAATGATATAAATAAATGCTTCATGTTTTCCAATTTTTTAATGTATGCTCAGGATTTAAAATTATTTCTTGCAATAAATTCAATTGAGGAATTGCGATTTAAACAGACTAAGTGCTTATTGTACACAAAAAGATATCATTGCTAACATTGAAAAATGTTGCTTAATAACTTTTACAAAGAATCGTAATATTATAAATCGTAATTATAATTATAAATGGCGAAAACCTCAAGACAGTAAGTGAAGTGAGAGACTTAGGTGTTATATTAGATAAAAAATGGTCTTTTCAACCACATATAGATAAGATGATCAATGCGGCTAACAGAATGCTGGCCTTTATTGTCAGAAATTGTAGAAACTTTAAGAATCCGAATTCAATTATATCTGTCTATTATGCATTTATACATAGTAAACTAAATTTTGTCTAATCTGTTTGGAACCCACAATACGTATGTTACATAAGCAGAATTGAAAATATCCAAAATAAATTATTAAAATTTTTGGCAAGTAGATTCAGTTTACATGAAACTATTAATAATTATAAAACTTTAAGACTACATTTTGAATTGGTATCTCTCTACGATAGGCGTATTATTGCTGATTTACTATTATTACACAAAATTTTAAACAACTTGATAGACTGCTCAAATTTATTATCATCTATTCATTTGTACACCCCAACTAGGCATTTTAGAAATAATAATTTATTTATGCAGCCTTTTAGTCGCACAAACTTGAGCCTTAATTTACCTTTGTGTCGCATAGTAAGACATTTTAATAATTATTGTGCTGAAATTGACATATTCGGAATAACGTCACTTTCTCTAAAGAACAGTTTAAAAAAGATGTTTCTCAGTGTTTCTTGAATATTTTTCGTTATTTGTTAATGTGTTTTGATATATCGGTGCCTCAGTGGCTCGGGGGTGCGGGTCCGTTTTCGGCGTTGTGGGGCTGGGGACGCTATTGGATTCTCAAATTCTTCGGACCCAGTGGTGTCCTTGGCTCTGCTGCGTCGGGGATGGAGTCGTGTAACAAATTTTTTGTTATTCTTATTATTGTCATAGTTTTGTTAGTCATTATAATAAGGTCTGTTTATTTAAATGTTATTTAAATATTTGTAATTTATCTATAACCTCTTTTTTATATATATTTTCTTACTTATTTATTTTCCCACTAAATGCTTATTTATACTTAGTGGGTACTTTTGTGGAATTTTTATTCTGTTTGTATCCCAAAGTTGATAAATAAATAAATCATTACTTTTGATCATTTATTAAACGAGTGGCTGGATATTGTCTTACGTTTCATAAGTAAATGCGTAATAAAACGAATATTACTAAAATAGTTTAAAACAAATATTAGAAAAAAAAAAAAAAATTGCAATTCGAAATGGATGAGGGTAAGGTCGAAGGCAGTACTCGCAAATAACCTTGAAAACTATTTGATCGACAAACTTATAAGTAATAATTTTTTATTAAGAACTAAATAAAATGGAACAGTTAAATCGAAGCAGGATATATCTAAGAAACCAGATTTGATTTCAAGAACGTGCGACGTATTTCCTTTTTACATTTATTTAACATCGACTTCCTATTTTAATGTAATATTTTATCATATTTATTTATAACAATTGCAAAATTTATAAACAGAAACCGTAGCGGAAACGACAGTTTGATAATAAAAAAATACTTCCACGTCGTTTGCATTATTCTTCAATCTGATAAATTTGCTTTTATTCAGGGAACACAATTTTTGATGTTCCTAGAATTAGTTGCGCATTGTCTAGATCATCATACAGATTTTAATTTTCTTCCAAGCAATTTATGAAGTAGGACTTATTCCTGGAATTTTATATTTATATCACATAACATTTAAATATTAAATTGTAAGTAATTCATGGAATATGTAATTAGAGCACAAATTATTTCCCATACTCTTTTTTTGTGAAAGAGGGTACAAAGTTGGGTTTTTCTCCAATCTAAATACAAAACTTTAATATAAAAATCAATGAGGGTGACTACACGCAAGGTCAATCTTCATCGGTACTCTAAGAACTGATAGTCGTCTATTTAAGCAATATATTTTACAAAAAAACTGCACTTTCTGCAGAGGACGAGAGGACACCAAACTTGCCGTGCATCATGTCCAAACCCATTGTCAACGTTTAGGAAGGGGAGCCACCTGAATCCTATCCCCCTAACAAAATGGCGGTGATGTTTCCCAAAATGGCTCCCATAAAGTTTAAATTATTTTAACTTAAGACGTCTAGTTATATGTTTCTAGGGATGCTGAATTAAAAAAAAATGGCTCTAAAACGTTGTCAGAAGTCCATAGAACGAAATATTCAACAATGCGACCAAAATGGCCGCCACAAAAGTTATATTTCAGAATATATCGCAGAATCTGCGAAGTGACGTACATCTCTTTCAGAGATGTCTTACTGTTGAAGTATGTGAAGTATGAACAGAAAACTTGCCATGCAAAGTTTCTTCAAGTATGAAAACAGTCCCTATCCTCCAAGTCTGTCTTCTGCTGGTCACCTTCGCCATGCAATTGGAAAGGCAGATTTACTTGGTCCTCTCGAAGAAATGGTGAAGAAAGATGATCGTAAATTTCCTGGTACATATGATGCCATTGTGTCTGATGGAGCTGCTCTCATTCATTCAATTCAGCCACGTGTGTCGCGTACCTTTGGGGAGCACTACGTTCGAGAATTCCATCAGAGCATTGTGGGATGTATCCAGAGCGTCTCTGCTACGAGGCTTGATATGGCATGGGACATCTACAAATCGGAAAGCCTAAAGAGCAGTCTACGTAATGCTAGAGGTGAAGGAATTCGACGTCAAGTTTTGCCAAACTCACCAGTTCCTCGAAATTTGCGTGATTATTTTAGAAACAATGAGAATAAGGAAGATCTTTTTTCTCTTCTAGGAAGACATCTAGGTGATAATGTGCGAACTACCGAGGTCGTCGCTAACATTGGAGATAAATATTATCAGTTGTGAAACCGCTTCAACATCTCTTGTTGGACTTACTTGCACTCCTTTTGAGGAGGCATATGGGCGGATTATAGCGCACACAAGAGATGGAACTAAAATCGTTGTCATAGGAACCGTGGATATTCTGATTCTTGTCATATCTTTCTTCTTTGTATTAAGAACTTTGGGCTTCGAAGAATTATGGATTTCATTGAACTTTGGACAGAAACGGAGATACATTCCTGTTCACACCATTGCCCTGCGCTTGGTTCAGAGAAATCGGTCGCTCTGAAGAGCTTCCACGCATTCACAGGATGTGACACTGTTTCAGCATTTGTATACCATGGTAAACTCAGTGCCTGGAACACATGGGAGTGCCACGATAATGTTACTTCTGCTTTTATTGCAATTTCAAGTCCAGAACTGCAAACAGATGTGCTCTACGAGCTAGAACAATTTGTAGTTTGCATGTACCACAAAAAATCCTTGGGCATGACTCTGGATAAGGCGAGACATATTATTTCTAGTTCTAAAGAGACACTGTTTGACCGACTCCCTCCAACATCAGAAGCACTCCGACAGCATGCTTTGAGAGCTGTTTATCAGAGCGGCCATATTTGGGGTCAGTGCATGAACCATTCCCAGTCCAGATAATTGAGGATGGACGAAAGTTGAGTTAAACTGGCTAGTAACGTGGACATCTCTTCCCAGGATATGGCAGGGCTGTCGTGATCTTGTAATGTGTGATCTTGTAATTTTATGGGGGCCATTTTGGGAAACATAACCCCCATTTTCTTAGAGGGATAGGTTTCAGGTGGCTCCTCTTCCTAAATGTTGACAATGAGTGCACAGCAAGTTTGGTGTTCTCTGCAAAAAGTGCAGTTTTTTTTTTTGCTTACTCGATCGACTATGACTGCGAAAAGCTTTTAGAAAGTAACTATCCTGAGGCAGAAGTAGAAATCGCGAACCTTCACTGCTGATATCAGAAGTACAGGCGAACATGCAAAAACTAAAAACTGGCAAAGCAGCAGGAGTTGACAACATCATGGCAGAGGCATTTAAGTTAGTTGATGATGATGGGAGTGACAATTCTTCACAGACTATGCCAAAGATATGGGAGGCAGGAATCTGGCTCGAAGTCGATGATGTCTTGTATTTTTTTTTAACATGCACCACCCCTGGTGTATCTCGAACCACGCCTCTTTCAGAAATACAATGCTAGAAAAATAATACGTAAGCTATGTCTCCGTATGGAGACATAGCTTAGCTAGATAAGCAATCAGAAGGTTTGGTTGTATCATTAGTAACTCTTCGAGCCTATAGGGGAAAACAGAGTTGCCTTGCCTATCCTAATAACAATGAGAATATTTGTCCTGGAAACGGGATATAGACCGGGAGCCAGGTGAATTTGGTCAATTATTTCTTCTCGAACGATAATTAGTGAGACGCATCAGGGAGTTGTATCATAATGCCTCGTGAACGTCAGCTGCGGTTCCGTGGGTGGGATGAGCGGCAGTAGCCTCCCACGCACGGAGAAAAAAAATTTTTTAGTCATTTCCACCTGACTCAAAATTTGTCAAACTATAGCTAATCCAATATCCTGAAGAAAAAAAAAGTCAGCTGACTATAACATGGTGTATTATACGTCAGCTGGTCGCTTGAACATGAAAAAAAAAATTATACATTCAATGATTTCCTCTCAACTAAAAATGTACCTGATGATACCTTATATGCTACTGTGAATGAATATAAATGTCAGCTGACTGTACCTCGGTGGAAAGATCGTCAGCTAATACCTTGAAAGTTGTAACGCAGAAGTTAGGCGGGAGCATCTATCGCCTATTTAAATGCATCAGCTGACGTGTTTTCCCTCGACTTACTGCTACCTGATTTTTTTTTATTAGTTACAGAAGTATATTAACAATCAGGTTACAAATTTTTATCCGGGAGGAAATGACGTATCTTAAATTATTCGGCATTACGCTCCGATATGAGTGTTCCGATTAAATCAATATTCTGTATAGATACTTTAAAACTAATAAGTAAATAATTGAACAACTGAAGAAATATTTAGATAAGTAAATTAATCAATTTATAGTTTATTGTAACTTAGCTGTTCGATAAATAACATTCATTTTAAAGAAATGATTAATAATGTAATTTAATCATTTTCGTTCTCGCTTTGGCTTGTGTCACTCTCATCTCTCTCTGATTCACTGTCAGAGTCGCTGTCAGAACTGTCTGTCATCATGTCTTCATCATCATCATCTGTACAAAAATTTTAAAAAAATATTAAGATGCATATTTAGTGTAATAATTAATTCCAGGTCATCTTCAGTGGCAGAGTCATATATAGAAGAATCAATTGAGAAGAAGAAAAAAGTGTGCAGAATGTTAATGGGGGAGAAGAAAATCGAATCACCGAGTAACATAATATCGGTTACTACCGAAGCTACTACCACAACATCAATAGAAATTAACACGATACCCTCGGGTTCAAGTATTTCGTTTCGGGGTAATAGTTTTAAAGGTGCTCAAAATTGTTAAATTTAATTTTCATTTTGGGCCATAATCATTTAATTATGATTAATTTAACTTACAAACCTAATAATTAAGTCATATTTTTGTACCCATTAGATTAAATAAAGTTGTTTAATTGTTGTATGAACCATTTTGCATTATTTACCCAAATGATCCTCAAAAGTTGCAATGGCAACTTTTTGGGATTGAGTCCGTAAAAGACACATTTTACGGACTCAAATGAGTCCGTAAAATAGCTATTTTAGAGACCAAATACAAAAAATTACATTATCAGTATCAAGTATATAAACGTTATTACTATTACGTAAAAAAAACAATGTTACGTTTATGGAATTTGTAACATACGCATGAAATGTCCGATTTTGTTATTTATCCTGTTGGATATGACCCACTATGCACCTCTTGCTCATTGTTCTTTCTTAAGTCACACGAAATACACAAAAACAAACACTCAAACAAGACTGAACGCCATGCGCCATATTGGAAACCATGATCTACGTAGTACGTCATTATTTTACGTCAACCAATGAGAATTCGAGGATTAATGTTTATTAATTTACGATTGTGACTCGAACAAACAAACAGCTTTTGCGCGACCTCTATTTTCCCTTATATGCTCGAAGAATTTACCTGGGAAAGCATCTGCTTTTCAGCTTATCTGTCCTAACAACAAATATTTTACGATAAAATTTGTGTAGGAATAGAAGCTCCATTAATACAGGTTTAATACCTATCAGTTAAGTACATGCATTGGAAACTTGAGGAAACTTGAGTGATTCTACAATCCCTGGAGATGAAGTGGTCCATGCTCTTTTTATTTAAAACAGAATACATACATAGAGACAGGCATAAGGAAAGATGATTAGTGGAAAGGTGAGTTTACGAGAAGTCACCCTGCTCTGGGAGAACAGTTTCGGACCGAAGCCAACAGAGGTGTCGTTAAAAGCGTTCTATCTGAAAGTTAATGTCCCGGGAAAGCATAAATGTTTGCAATCAGGTGCCTCGACATTTTTAGCACAGAAGAAAAGTAGTCTGTGCATTGGATCATCTATGATATGATAGAGCATACGTCGCAGTTTGGGTTTTGACTTTTGTCGATCTTGAAATGAAAGGCCGTAAAGTTACCATGATCAGACAGAATCTGTCAGGTTTTGGAACTAGGATTTTCTTCCTTTCTTCCATGATGTCTGCCAAGCCTCGATGTTTCTATTTAAAATTCAATCCTGACCAAGGTACAAAGTGCTGGATGTCTAACGTGAGAGTCGTAGGTGCCGCATGAGTCAATTCGAATTTGACACAAGTGGATAACCGGAATCACAAAACGTATACTAAAATGTGAATAAAAGATAAAAATCTGCTGTAAAATATTTTCCTGAATTAAGAAGATTTAGGATTGCTGGCAAATTTGACTTCCTCTCGTATACTGAAAAACTAATTACATTTTTCTCACCTGGTTAGAAATCTACAAACAAAACTGCATAATATTAATTTTTAAATAATATCCTATTATCTCAATACCAAAGTTAGAATATTTAATGTACACTTTACTTGAATCACCCTCTACCAAAAAATGTAATTCTTGCTATGGATATCCCAACTAATTGTTATAAGTAGTTATCAAGGATGATTTCAAAAACCATTACGCATCATTTAGGAACAATATAAAGGTGGATTTACCACTTGTTTATTATTCAGGAGAAGTGTATATGTATGATATGACATATTGTATGCTAATCAAAAGAAAGAAAACATTTAAGTGGTTCATATGATGTTATGCAGTTAAAAACTTATTGAAACAATGTAAATATAACCTCGTTCGTGGTACGTATTGAAGGAAATCATGTATTGTTTCATTAATTGGGTTGTTTTCTGGCAGTCACCAAATGTGTTGAAGAGTGATGGATATCTGTCTAACTGCCACTCCAATTTATACTCTAGCCAACAGAATATATTTATAGAATTTTTTTTTCACTTTTTATTTTTCATTAAAAAAATACCGAGTTTGTGAGATTTAACTTGTCGGAAACCCAGTAATATTTTTTGAAAGATATACGAAAAATCACAAAATCGTGGTTATTTGGTACGATTCGAAATAAAGATAAAGGAATGAGGCAACTTTTTTTACTTAAAACTTTTTGATAGGATTAACAATTTTCTGTATGATGAAAAATTTTTATCGTTGAACTAATGTTATATGCAGAAAAATCACATTTTGGTTGTACCATCGATTTTACACTTTTAAGAGCATTAATTAAATAACTGACTTCTTAGTTTTATGTTTTGTAATTGAACAGAAATTCTGTAAAATGTTATTTTCTATCATTATTATACTCTTTGCAAATGCGAAAACGAAATGTATATTGCATTGGATCGGCACATTTTTAAAACCGAAAATATCGCTCTCAGACAAAGTGTTAGTGAACGAATTCTGAACAACTTTCAAAATGTCCGTCTGTCCGTCCGTCCGTCACGTTTCTTGTAAGCACGATAACTCAAGAAAGAAAAATCAAGGTGGTGATGTAGTTCTTACGCTTTTGACTCGGAATCCAAGGGTCCCGGGTTCGAACCCCCCCCCCCCCAATGGGGAATGGTATAGTTTTTTTTTTATTTCTACTTTATTTTACACTGAGTCTTTTACCAACTATGGAGAATGTGATAAAGTAATATCAAGAACTTGTAGTACATTTGCTACTCGATATCCACAAAAACGGAAACCTTCACCAAACACTGTAAAACGCATACTCGATAATTTTAAAAATTATGGCTCTGTCAAGGCAAGAATTCAAAAGCGGAAGCCTATTGTTGATGACGAAAACGTAGAAATAGCAATTCTGGGATATAAACTGGATTATATTTTAATCTTATTCCGTTGAAGGGTTGGGGGGTAAATAGGAATAAAGGGGATAGATAGATAAATCAAGCAAGTAAGAGTACGTAAAGTTAGTTTTTAGTATATATAAAAGAAGCTAAGGTCTCAAAATTTTTTTTTGACATTAGCCACCCCCATTTCCACCTCCACCCCATAATTAAAGGGGGTGAAAAAAAACAAAATTATGATTTAGTGTGTGTACAAGGACCAAAGGCTTCAACATTTTGTTTTACTTCCCACCTCCACTACCACAGATCTAGTAAAATATTTATTTAGTGCCAAGGGTGTAATTAGGCTACCGGGCTTGCTGCTCGCAGCTCTAGGCCCCAAGCAATCCTTGCAAATACTTCTATCGCTCGAGTAAAAAGGTAAAAGTTGCTTAAGTTTCTCAATTCCAATTAGTTCAAAAATAAAAACAAGAAGGCCGGCCCGGGTGGCGTTAATAAAGAAGTGAAGGTAAAGAAATGAACGTTTCAGATCTAATAAAAGACTTCGAATACTAAAGCTGCAGAAAGGTCTTTTAAATACACATATTATTTACAAGTACACACAATTAATAATAAAAATAATGTTTATTTCATCTCGTGTTTTTTAAAGAAGTTGAGGAGGGTGCTTCAGAAATCTTGCGGGAAGTTACGCTACTGCTTAGTGTAACAACCAAATTGTATAGACATGTATTATTATTGGTCATAGGTTATGATTGATTTGTTGTTGAAAATTGAATAAAATGTCATTGAATTCGCGGAGTTCCCAAGACCATGCTTCACTGCACGTACTATTTATCTTTATTAATTTCATTGGGCGAAAATTATGCAGTCCACGTATGATTCTTAAAAGGTGAAGCCGTAGTAAACTTAAAGCTATTAGTATTCAGTTTCTTAGACGCCTAAATCCCAAATAAATCTGCACTTAAATGTTAATGTTAATATTCTAAACAAAATGCTTTGTCTCTCGTGCGGTCGACAACTGATATAAATAAAGCACTACATTAGCAAATAATAATACATGCTTAAATATGTCTAATAATTAGATATAAAAGGAAATGGGTATGTCGTTTAGTACCATATGTGTAGGCTACCGCAAGGATCGAGTCTGGGCCTATTATTATCTTTTTATGACAAATTTACTGAATATTTTAAAAGATATAGTAAAGGTCCTTGATATCGATCCAAATCTGGTTGAAATTGGATGACTAATACCTAAGCTACGAAAGTGATACCTTGGAAAGTGGGACACACTGTATATATAGTTTATTTTAGTGTTATTTTTTTTTATCTTGCTTTATTATATTTTATCTTTATGTTTGCTATTTTTTGCCTTAATATTAACTTTACTAGACAGATAAAAATAATGCTTTGAATCAGGAATTCTACGTAAAAAAAATAAATGTTTTATACGGTACAAATATTTTGCGTGATAATATATTGACCCAAAAGGAGCAAAAAAGTATAGAGAAATGTGTGCTCTACTCAACTGTTTTGCTAAAATTAGTTATTTTCTAAAAATACGACATTTTCAGGTTAGACGGTATATACATAATATTGTGTGGGTCAGTTTTGCAGGAGAAACTAAAATCAAGTTCAATGGTTTCTTGTCCCCTTTTATAAAGTTTATTGTTTTGATAATGGTACGTAAAAAACTTAAAAAAAAACGCCAGTGTCTTTTTCATAAAAGGAATCCTCCGCTGTCGGCATCTGCGGTTCAAAGAAAATATTCATGTATTTTTCATACTTCGTTGTTTAGCTGTAGGTAGGCCGCCGGTTCCAATCATATTTAGTTTTAAAGTTAATTTATAGTAAAAATAATACAACGGTGTAATGAACGAGGTGATTAATTAAAGTTTATTGAAATTAAATTAACCGCTATTAATTTAATTACTACAGTAGTTAAAAAAAAATCTATAATAAATAGTAAAATGTTAATTTTTTAATCTCATCGTTAAAATACATTTTTTGTAGACAGTAAATCACTGACATCAGTGATATTTTTTCAACAAAGACACAAGGAGTTTCATAAAAACCGACCTGGACGGCAATGGGTAAATTAATATTAAATGCCAGTTAGTGTTTTCATTTCAAAAGTGATTAAACAAGGTAAAAGTAAAAATTATTATTTTTAAATCACAGTGTTGCAACACTGTAAAACCCATGTTATTGACACGACAAGTGAGCGAAATATCCTTGTCTTAACAAAAAATTTTTTTCAAATTTTTTCCCCCCGCTCATCAGTTATTAAGCGCGGGGTCTGTCAGAGATCTTGACAATTTTTTTTTCACGCGGGGGCCTACCAGTGAATTAGGTACCGGGGCCCACGATTTGATGTGGGGGGCCTGCTTTTGGTCAGAAACAGAAGACGGAAAACTTCTGTTTAAAGTAGTACTGCCTAAACTGAAAACATTGCCTGTTTCTAATTAATTTTAAATCAAAAAACAGGTTAGAGTTAGAAAAAAATATAAGGATTTTTTACTTCTTTTGGGTCAATATGTCATCTTGCAAAATATTTGTACGTATACAGGAGACACCGTACATAAAACAAATACTTTCGTGTCAAGAAAGTTTGTAAAAAATACATTTATTTTTTATGCCATAAAATTATTCATTTCAGTAAGTAAAAATATGATCAGCTCTGATCAGTTACTTCACAAGTAGTCCACCCTGTAGGTAAATATGAAACACAACATATGGACCAAAAAAATGTTTTAATATTATATTAAAAATATCGGCGGCAAATATGCATAAAACAATTATCCTTTTTTCCATCTACGTCATTTACGCATTGTTTTCCTTTTTATTAATGAATTCTATTTTTGATTGGTTTTTCCAATTTCGTATATTAATTTCGTTCAATAATTCTCATATGTGATCTCCAGGTATTAACCGTATGTCAGTTTTCTCCGCATTTGTTTGATTTACATCCGTTCAAGGTCGTATCGTGACATTGCTAACTTTATGAAGAAAGTAATAATACTTCTATATGAAAATTTGTGTTTTTTATAGTTGCAGTGGGTGACTGTGAGTGATTCTAATTCTAGAAATAACGTTGTACTAAATGTTAAATCAGTTATTAGGTTATCACAGCTTGATTAATATTAAAAATTTCAAATGTCATTATTTCGAATAATGAGAAGGTAATTCCCACTTGCGCTGATTCTGATAAATTTGGCTCAAAATGAAATAACATATTTTTTAAATCGTAACTGGAAAACGGGGACTTGGACTAGCACAGTAGGATTCTCCTTATTAAATTAATACAAGTGCACAAATTTTCAAGTTGTCAGTAACTTTGAAAACAACAACAAAAATTAGGCAATATTATTATCATTACAAATGATACTTTCTATTTCTACTTCTATTAAGAATGCTACCTACGCATTACTGATATTGAAAATCGTGGGTAGAGCAAAAAGTTCACACTCCGTAAGTTGATTTACCCAATGGGCAATGGCCCTGATTTCACAAAAAATCACTTAAAATTTAGTTTTTTAAATGGTTAAAACAAAGTAGATATAAGAAAATTAATAAATAAAAAGTAATAATTCTTTTTGCTTTGTATCTTCTATTTTCTATCTGATAATTATGATTTTTTTTTGCTAACAATTATATCCATAAATAAATAAAGATATATATTCAAATAAAGTATATATTAAAATATAAAAAATTGTATTTCATTTTAAATATATAAAATTTTTTTATATCAATTAATTTTTTTTTGTTATTATTAATATCCCTGGTTACTTCAAAATGGGTAACTTCAAAGAATCTTTTTAATGCGGTAAGTGAGCTGCTACACACACTCCCTCGTTAATCCTCGTTAATAAAAAGAACAATCAATCGATCAAAGCGTCGATGCCGAAACGAACTTTTTTAAAAGGTACTGGTGTGACATCACATTTGTCAACCAATAAAAAGACAGGTTTAACTCTGTAAATACTGACAGTAATGATTTTAGTTCCTTTATTAAAAGTAATTAATTTATTTGTACGAGACAAAACTTTAAATGGGTCTTTGTACAAAGGAGAGAAAGTAAGTTTAAAACGTTCTCTGCGAACAAAAACAAAATCACAAGTTAAAATGACAGAACTGACAAATGATTTATGATTAACGTGATGAACTGGAGAAATAAAAGTTAATTTAATAAAATAAGGAATATCAGGACAACTATATGATTTAGTGAAAAATTCGCATGGTAGTCGCACAGTTTGACCAAAGATGAGTTCGGCTGAAGAGCATCGCAAATCATCTTTGGGGATAGTTTTAAAAGCCAATAATACAACAGGAAGTTCATCTACCCAATGTGATGTGTTAGCCCTAGCAATCAATGCAGCTTTAAGACTTTTATGAAATCATTCCACCATGCCATTACTTTAGGGATGGTAAGGTGTGGTACGTATTCTATTCTAAGAATTTTGCAAATTCATTAAATAATTTTTATTCAAATGTGACGCCCTGATCAGTAGTGATATATAATGGTACGCCAAAACGACAAACAATATTTTGAAATAAATTGCGTGCAACGGTCTTTGGTAATCCGTTCGATCACCATTAGAATGTAAAAGCAACCCTTGGAAGGGGCTAATGGTCCCACTAAATCCATATGAATGTGAACAAACCTACCTTTAGGTACTTCAAAACGACCTACTGGACTTTTCGTATGATGATTGACTTTGGCAGTCTGACAGTTGACGCATATTTTAGCAAGTTGCAGTCTGTATTCATTTTAGGCCAGAAATAATTACTAGTAACTAATGTTCTAGTGGCCTTTATACCAGGATGAGATAAGCCATGAAAAATATCAAATATCGTTCGCCTATAAATAACTAGGACATAAGGGAGCAGTTTTGGAGCGAATAAATTTTTGTTGTTATTTTATAACCATACTTATGATATATAAATATTCACATATATGTAAGTGAGTACGCTATAATGGGCTTAAGTTAGCGCTACCTGGAAAAGTTGCCTACGTCCCTTATCTGATTTTTTTTAATACATTTTGTATCTATTTCGAAGGACAAAAAGTTCCCCGCTTGTTAAATGTAACAAAATTCCTACCGTTTCTTATATTCGTATACGGAATATGTTGAAAAGTTTTCATCATTACTATAAAGAAATTAAAATATTTAAAATGCAGGAAAAATAACATCTTATAGAAAGGCAGCGTCTAATATATTTTATTTAGCGTCTTGCAAGTGCGAATATCACAACTGTAAACGCGAAAATTCTAAAATAGTGCCTCTTCAGAGCAACAGTTTCTTATGGACCAGGAAACCAATAGTATATGGCTATAGGAACAATAAACAAAAATGATATCAGGAAGAAAAACAAAAGTCCATTGGTACAAATCATAAGACCTGCCGTCATGTAGTGGTTCCAATGTTATTAAACAAATAACTCTTCTGTGAATGCCACTAGTACATGACCTGAATAACTTTGTCCAAATTACAAGAATGTGGTCACCAACATGCTTGTAGTTTGCACAAGCATGCCGGTGACACTATATAAACGTAGAATTATTGTGAAGACGCTTTCAGATTTCGAATTTCTTCACCTATATATTTGTAGAAGGATGATACCTTCGTAATAAAAAAATAATCTACCAGGCCATCAGTATTTCTTGATTGTGCACAAACAAGCTTCTCCTTAATTTGTGGTCACTATTTGTGGGTGATATGCTGGCCATTCTTTCACTGTGGGAAGTCGAAATACAAGCGTATGCAGCCGATCTAGTTATTCTGGTTAGAGGAAAATCATAAGAGGTATTTTCTAATACCCTTCAAGAGGTAGATGCAACCCACCCTTTGTGTAAGAGGAAGCATATGTTTATCAACCGCAACAAAACAGTAATAGTACCTCAACAAAAAAAAAAAAAAAAAGCTGGATAACTTAAAACTACCTTTCTTATTAGTTGAAACTATTACAGTTGAGAAGGAAATTTCTAGGTATTTCACTAGATAAATCATTTAACTTCCTCTTGGAAAAGGTAATCCACAAAGCAAAACTGTCCATGTGGACATGTCAAATAATCGTATGTAATATCACTAGTACTTAGAATTTTATCGAAAATTTTTTCGAAAGCGTTGTTGTCTGGTAATATAAAGAGTGCAAATTGGCAGTTTATTACAGGGACGGTGCCAGACTGGCCAGGCCGGGGGGCACAATTTTTTTTTAGGTTTGTAGGGGGGCACAGAAACATAACTTTTACTTAATAACATAATAACAAAGAATAAAAACATGACGATTGGTTCCCCAGTCCGAAAATTATTTAAAAATGTAGAAATCCAGGGGGGCACTTGGGGGGGCACAGTTCGTTTTGGGAGGGGGCACGTGCCCCTGCAGGCCCCTCCTTGGCGCCGTATCTGGTTTATTATCTGATTAAATCCCAACCACTTTAGCGGGAGGGATTTAATCTTTGATAATAAACTGTCAATTTGCACGAGTTATATTACCTTTTTGGCAACTTAGCTTGAGCAAAAATTTTTAGATAAAATTTAAAAGCACGAGTGGTATTTGGGGAATAAATAATTCATTAAGTATATCTTCAATATTATGTTTTGTAATTAATTGCCTTCAGAAGTTTTCTTGTCACTTTTTAGAGTTTACTGACCTTTATTTTCAATTTCATCATTTAAGTCCGAGCCCGAGTTGTAACTCAAAGGAATGAATATGTCAACGATCTGTGTGTACAAAGGCTAGAACAGATCCATCCTAGACACAGAACAATAAAAATCTTTTCGGGCAGCCAAGCAGCTCTTAAAGCCCTTGGATCCTGTCGTTGCAACTCCAAAACGGTTTGGAACTGCCATAAGGATCTAACCCGATTGGTTCTGTTGTTTGCTGTTTCTGCCCGATTGGTCAGAAACAGCAAACGATTTTGGTCTAGATACCAGGTCACTCTGACATTGAGGGCAATGAAATACCAGATTCCTTAACCAGGGAAGGTGCAGTTTTGAAATTTATCGGACCAGAATCAGTACTTGGCACTTCGTCAAGTACCACGAAAACAACCATCTTGACCCGGGGTACTGGCAAGAGCTCAATTCTGAGGTCTTTTGTATGAGTGATAGCTTCTGAAATTTTCATAAAAGACATTCTTAGGCTGACTCCTCTATCAGAGTCCCATTTATTATCTCCTCCTTTCTTTATTTTCTTAATTCGCATAGATTATAAATACAAATTGTAACGTATTGTCTCTCTAAATATATTACATCTCAACCTCGTTTGTTCCCTGTCTCAAAAAACCAATTATCTTACAAAAAAGTATTGTAGCATTGGAATATTTATTTAACTTAAAACAAAAAAATATTACCGATTACTCAATAGCATAACAAGAACAGGTTTATGAAACAGAATAACAATTTACATTTTCAACGTTTTTAAAAATTGCAAGGTTAAAATGACAATATTTATTTCAATTGCTCACAACATCTACAGAAATTCATTAAAATCATAATTAAACGTATAACAACAGTACGCTTTAACTAAGTTAATACCTTAATTGATATTCAATTACTTCTGGGAATATCTGTATTGTGATGACGCTTTTTTTTTGTTTTGCTTGACTGCCTAAATAATGGTACAAATTAAGTCATTATAAAAAATATTTGTCTTTCATTACAATGAAAACGGAAGTTACATTTTTTTTTGTACGTATTTAAATACTTTTTGTTCAAACGTATATTGCTAATTTTACTGCGTGGCATGGAAAATGTTACATCAAAAATATATCAAATATTTTATTTAAAAGAGTCTCCAAAAATAAGCAAAAATCGCCCATTTTCTCGCTCTCAAAGGACTCCGCACAAAAGCAATGGAAAACGACTACCCGTCGATTTGACTGAAACTTTTAGAAAATGTTCTTCTCGGCATCCCGAACAAAAGTCTCCCTGGGCACAACAAAATTCTATGATTAGTTTTCGAGTTATGGGACGTTGAAGTCCCAGATTTTACGGGATCCTAGGAGTGCAAGTAGCATAGGGTAGGTATAATACTGCTGATAATTGAGTTATTATTAATTCCAAACGCAATGAAAGTTATATCTCTTGATATTGCAAGACTTTTCACTGAAAATCAAGCTTGAAAAAGTCGGAAAATGTTGGAAAACCCCGGAAAATTCATGCGAAATCCACGAATTTAAATACATTACGTTGAAACGCGTACAAGTATCTAAGACTCAATGTACCACAAGATTTTTCACTTGTAACTCAGATTTAGCCATGTGGAGAACCTTGGAAAATCTACTAGATTTTCGCTAATGTGCTACAGCGATTGAGATGTCTTTGATATTCACCCCCTCGCACCCCCACCTTCTTATAAAATTCACTTGAAGTTTGAAAATAGACCATTAGGACAGTAATTTTATGGACAGCGCCCTTTATTATCCTTGTGACAGAATTTACTTTAATGTAATATTGTAAACGGTAAGTTTTCAACCAGTTTTCTCACCCCTTAATAGTTGGGTAAAAAAACTATTGTGAATCACACTGCAATCAGAATGCAATATCTGGTACATTCACTATCTTTTCACTGACTCAAGTTCATAATTCAAGATGAAGGGTAGTTTTACACCCTTATACACCCGGGTTGTTTTCGTGAACTAGGTCATAACAGATTTATGGTTCATTCCTATTAATAAAGCTTAGAGGGTCAAGGTTCTTCGCCAGTTATTGGAGCTTTGTGCAGTTTGGTATAGTATTGGCGTAGTTTTCACCCCCTTAGGGTGTCTCAATTGCTTTGCGTAAGCCCTAGTCAACACCTTCATTCATGCAATCATTTCTGTTCATGGAAGCTCTATAACTCAATAGCATCATTTTCCCCTATTTTCATCCTTAAATAGGGGATGTTTTTGACTCTTCTGATTCTGAATTAATAAATGAATATACGGATTCAATTATTAGATATGAATTCTGCGTCGAAAAATACTAAGAATAGACGAGGACGAACAAGTATTTTGAATACAGTATGTTCGGGGTTGCGGCGTTTTCCGGCAAACGAAGCTTGAAATTTCATGTGGTCCTATCCAAGGTCGTTTTGTCAGTAAGTGCTAAAATATGTTTTTTCATGAACCGAATATTGCAAAATACTTTTTACTGACATTTTTGCCGCGACATTTTTGACTTCCCGCCATTTCCGGAAATTTTGAAAAAAACGGCTTTTGCTGCTAATGACGTACCGAAGGTCGTTTTTATTCTAAGAAGGTGCAAATATTTCTACGTATTCTTGCAAAAAGTCGGAGGTAATTTATTAGTTATCTACATTTTTATTAACATCCTATATAACGAGTTATTGTATATTGTAAGCTGATGAGCAAGATATTTGTAATTCCTATATTTATTTAAAGCTAACTACCTATGCATTTATAGTGTTAACAATTACTGTTTCTAAAATTAAAATAACTACAAGGAAATTTTTCTTTTATATAATATATATAACTGATGAATGTATGTATGTTTGTATGTCCAAAAATTCTGGCCACTTCCTGATGATGAAGATAGATACTTGTAATTTGACACAAGCTTTGGGAGTCTAATAAGTTATTAAGTTGTGTAGATTTTTGTATTAGTTTATTATTAGGAAGGGGAATAATCTTTTTATTTTTCTTGAGCTGTAATACGTAAATTATTTATTTCGATTAAAATTGGGTTTTGCCTGGGCACGATTTAGTTCAAATGCCGGGAGATGGATAGTGTCAATGCCTTTCTTTCTGTATCTATGAAACAATAACCACGCACAGCTGATACGCCAAAATGTCTTAAAGATTTTGGTTTTATTCCTCCCAAAAGCAGTCAAATAGCTTTATGTGATATTTAATATTTAAGAGTAACATTCTGTAATTTGTTTGTGTCTTATTGGGAAATAAAAAATAATAAAAAAAACCGCTGCCCAAGGAATCACTACTTCCACATCCAGATTCTCTATCCAAGTCACTCACAACGAAAAAACTTTGTATGTGAAAATAATTGTTTATGGAACTTTAATAATATAATATTTGAAATCTACCCCAAAAACCCATAAAACGATACCCCACATCGGTAGTGGGGTGGGGGTGGTGATAGGGGGGTGGTGGATGAAGTAAAAAAATATTTTGAGGTTTCTGGTTCCTGTACATACACTAAATCACATTTTTCTTCATCCCCTTTAATAAGGGGGTGGGGGTGGTAATGGGGGTGGCTAATGCCAAAATTTTTTTTGAGACCTTAGCTTCTCTTGTATATACTAAATACCAATTTCGTGGACTCTTACCTGCTTGATTTACCCATTTACCCCAAATTTACCCCAATTTACACCCCAACCCTTCGACGGAACAAGATGAAAATATAATATAGTTCTAGATCTCGTTAACGTACATGTGTACCAAATTTCAAGTCAATATCTTAAACGGTTCCAGAGTAAACGTGCGCACAAAAAAAAAGTTACAGTCAGACAGGCCGACAGACAGACAGACCGACAGACAGACAGACAGACAGAATTTTTTTTTTCGCTCAAACTTAAAATCTCGACGTTTCATGACATTTTAAGCCTATTTGGACAATAAAAATTTTTAAAAAATTTTTTGTCGTTACTATACTTCCACTGGACGTGGAAGTAATAATAATATCGACAAAATATTCTCCCCTAATACCTCTCGCGAACACAATGAAAACTTTTTTTCTCAATTTAATGTTCGCAAATTGCTATAGCTGTTTGTATCCTCAGGAATAGCTGCAACACTTCTAGAGGGAGGACAACAGCACATTTAACGTTTAAATTTCAATTTAATTTAGCAAACTCCGAAAGTCCCCACTGTAGTATCAAATTAGGCGGTAAGAATTCTACAAGTGTAAATTAATCCCATGGGATAAGTGTTCAATGGCTAATAAATTACTCGTTGAAGCTTTAAATAGAACTCCTTAGGATCTGTTAAATAACAACAACGTTATGTGTGGAGTAATATTGTTGCTTTCTGGAGGTTTTAGGCAGATTCTTCGAATGATTCAGACTGGGACTAAAGTCGATGAAGTAAACGCTTCAATGAAATGTTCTCCCATTTGGAATTATGGCACTTTACCTTTACGAGTAAATATGAGAGCTCACTTAAAAGGTAATGCATCAGCTCGTACTTCTGCTTATCTTCTTTTAATAATAATTGGCCAAGAAATCGTACTAGAAGTAGCTGATGAAATTAAGATAAACAACTACATAGGCCGTACTGTTGAAACATTAAAGGAGCTAATTGCAAATGTATATCCAAATATGGATCATTTTAATCAAAGGACATACGCTTAGCTTTGTGAACATGTGATTCTTACTCCAAAAAATTATACTGCGTCCCATATAAACTACATTCTTTTAAATCAAATAAAAAATGAAGAAAGACCTTTAAATTCTGATGACTGTTTATTATCAACAGAATTTTCTGCCCTTCGACCTTCTGGATTTCCACCCCATACAATAAAGCTTACAGTTGGAACACCCATCATGTTGCTTATAAACTTAGATCCAATTAATTTGTGTAATGGAACAAGGTTTTTCAAATACGTGCTTTAAAACCTCATGTCATTGAAGCTACAATAATTTCGAAGTACTCTGCTGGGAGTAATGTTTTTAGTTCTAAAATACCAATAATTCCCAATTTAAACAGCTTCAATTCCCTATAAAAATGTTTTGCAATTACAATAAATGAAATTTAAGGGCGAGCTTTAACTTGTTACTTAAATAGTTTTATTATCTGTCACTTTGAATAAGCCTACTATGATTAATTAAATATTTTGTTAATTTATACCCGATTATTTATCGGGGCTACATTTTTTACCAAGATTGATCTTTAAAACGTGTCGGAATTAGAACTCACTCAGACCATCTAGCCTCAGTAGAATTTTGGCAAATTTTAGTTACACAATTATTTATTTCACAAGACTTTCATTTAATATCGTTCTGAAATCCATATTTTTGTATATTTAACACCGTATTTAAATAACCATAAAGGTGTAACAAAAAAGCGAAATAGGCTATTTTGTTTATTTTTTGTGTATTTTTCGAATATCGTATTGAAATTTCAAAAAAATATATAAAGGCTCATGTTTTTTAGAGGTACAGACTAAACATAAATTTTAGTGACTCCGGACCTGGATTTTTTTCATCTCTTACATGTACTTCTAAAAAATCATTACTGTATTATCTGTACCAAATATGAATCCAGTATTCCATTCCCTGTCAAAGTAATGACAAAAGTAGATTTGGCCAACAATTATAAAACTTCGTAATGAAGGCCCAATGAGACATTTTTATGGGAGGTTCTGATTACCACTGTTTTCTATCTCCTATTAAGCTATGTCCCTTTCATGATGCATCACCCTGTATAGTCACAATTACTCTTCCAACTCATATCACAATCTATAAAAGCACCTAAACATTTAGTAAAACATGACAACTGAATTGTTTTGTTATTTAAGACAACATGAAAGGAACTACTATTTTTTCGAGAATAAAATTGCATGACAACAGTTTTCTTGGCATTAAGGCGTTTTTATAACACCAGTTGGTAAAATCAGCAGATAAAGTGTTTAGACGAACTTGAAGCTCCTCAGTATTATCCGCAACTATTGCAAGTGTGACATCATCAGAATGCTATACTGTGCAGTCAGTACACACATGGGATGGATTTAGATATGTTATAAAAACATTTGGTTAATGAAAATAAGAAATATAAGTGGAGCAAGTATTGAGCCCTGAGGAACTCCTAGGTCTGTATTTTGAACGTCAGAGATATTATTATTTAATTTTACATACATTTTTCTATGCTGAACATATGACATAAACCGCGATAAGAAGGTCTAAGCAATCAAAGGCCTATCAAGACTTTTATATATGTACTCAATAAAATCATAGGTGGCACTTTCCGTAGATTTACTTGGACAAAACCCATTTTGGTATTTGGAAATTATACTGTATTTATTAACATATAGCATTTTATCATATATTATCCTCTCGACTACTGTACTTAAAATACTTGGAACTGTAATGCCTCTATAATTGTTAATATCCAGCGGGTAATTTTACTTCCACATCCAGTGGAAGTATGGTAACGATAAAAATTTTTTTAAAAATTTTTATTGTTCAAATACGCTTAGAATCTCATGAAATGTCGAGATTTTAAGTTTGAGAGAAAAAAAATTTCTGTCTGTCTGTCGGTCTGTCTGTCTTTTTTTGTGCGCACGTTTACTCTGGAACCGTTTAAGATATTGACTTGAAATTTGGTACACATAATATGTACTTTAACGAGATCTGGAACTAGATTATATTTTCATCTTGTTCCGTCGAAGGTTTGGGGAGTAAATTGGGATAAATTTGGGGTAAATAAGTAAATCAAGCAGGTAAGAGTCCATAAAATTGGTATTTAGTATATACAAGAGAAGCTAAGGGCACAAAACAATTTTTGGAATTAGCCACCCCAATTATTAAAGGGGATGAAAAAAAATGCGATTTAGTGTGTACAAGAACCAGAAAACTCAAAAAATTTTTTACTTCATCCACCCCCACTACCACCCCCTATCACCACCCCCACCCCACTACCGATATGGGGTATCGTTTTAGGGGTTTTTGGGATAGAGGATTTAAAATATTATATTATTAAAGTTCCATTAACAATTATTTCCACTAACAATTATTTCCACATACAATTTTCAAATTGTCAGGAAAAGTTCCCTTCTCAACGGATAAATTTATGATAAAAGATAGAGGTAGAGCAACTTGAGTACATATGTGTTTAATTATTTTTGTCGATATACAGTCAATGCCCATAGAATTAGTATTTTTTAGCCTCTGAATTACATTTACAACGTTGTTACCTTCTATACAATGGAAAAAAAATGTATTGTCGATATTTAAGTTGGTTAACGTACACTTAATAGAAGAAGCCTTGATTTAATCTACTGGCAATCTGTTTTTGTAATGCTAAAAAGGCCTGTGTTTGTTTACATAAAAAAATAATATCTCATGCGAAGAATGAGTAGTGAGTACCTCTTATCAGTACCTCTTTATTTCACTTTGACTATTGAATATAAAATATAAAAAATCAAGTATTTTGGATTTGCTTAAATCCTGTTAAATTTCTCATTATCTGTTTATGTCTACCTAGTCCATACAGTTTTCATAATAATTTTTGCACGCATCATAAAATCGCATTACCTGCGCAAAAGAAAATTATTTAACAGCCCAATGAGGTGTGCAAAATCGTTCTGAATGCGTCCAATTAGCAAAAAATTCAGCATTCAAAGTAGGTACGATATTTAACACACACAATAGTTATTAAGTTGGAATGGTCAAGACCACTGTTGGGTTAGGCATAATAGACCATCCTCGTGGTTTTCGCCTGCGGCATCCCGGTGATTAAATTAAATAATGAATAAATAGTGTTGTGGTCTGGTTGTGTATAAACCCGAGAAAAAAAATGTGCTTGTTAAGACGCGGACAACCTCTCCACGTTCTCTAATCATTGAATGTACATTGTAGACTACAAGGTGTACATCAGTGCATTTGAAAGCCTACGCCTCCTTCTTTAAGATGATTTTTAAATTGTATTACATTCATTTTTTACAGAAATGACACACTTTTTATGAAGTTGCGTATATGAAATTTCTAATTTTTTTGCTCTTCGTGCAAGAGAAAATCAGAGTGCATTTTCACTTCATCTATTAGTCCTAGAAAATCATATGACCCTTTCTATTTTAAATATCCTCTTGGTAAAAAGAACTAACTTTTTCTTTATCCGATTAATATTTCCCGAGATATTTAAAAAAAACAGAATCTTCAAAATTCAAACACAATTTTTGCAATGAAGCGCTTCCGCATACAAGTCCATTGATATTAGGAAAATTAGAGGAAATACATGATAATCTTTTGTTCTTTAGAAATTAAGTGCTCCATAGGACTACCTTTATTTCTTTATTTAAATCAATGATTTTTTTTCTATTTTTTAAGAAACAAAAGAGTTCCCAAGGCACAAGTGTGAGCTTCACCCTTAAAAGCCACCTATAATATACAGAGTGTTTGGTAAGGCGATGTCGACCCTGAACAGGGAGGTAGAGTGGGTCATTTGATATCTATGTGACCAAACATACCTATATGAAAAATGCTACGTTTTTTTTTATAATGCCGATTTTGTACTTTTTTTAAAAAATCTTCATATTTCATTATTTATTTAAGTACCTATTACGTACTAAATTTAACTTTTGGTATTCTGAAATATATTTTTTTCTTTATCCGAAATACATAAACTTCCAACAAAAAAAAAATAAATAAAAGTTTCTGTCACCTATAAAAAAAATGACATTTATTAGAAGAAAATTGTAACGGTAATTAAGTGTCGATATTCGAAGTCTTACAATTTAAAAAAAAAAAAGTCATCTAGATATTACAATTACTTTTAAAACTTCTCTATTGTATCCTCTTTAAGTGGCAATATTATACATACCCTCAAGTTTTATCAGTCACTAAAAATAGACAAAAGACTATCAATCGGCAATAATTCTTCATTTAATCAAAAACCGCTGCCCAAGGAATCACTACTTCCACATCCAGATTCTCTATCCAAGTCACTCACAACGAAAAAACGTTGTATGTGGAAATAATTGTTTATGGAACTTTAATAATATAATATTTGAAATCCTCTACCCCAAAAACCCATAATACGATACCCCACATCCCCACATCACCCCCACCCCCACAGGGGTGGGGGTGGTAGTGGGGGTGGATGAAGTAAAAAAATATTTTGAGGTTTCTGGTTCTTGTACATACACTAAATCACATTTTTTTTCATCCCCTTTAATAAGGGGGTGGGGGTGGTAATGGGGGTGGCTAATGCCAAAATCTTTTTTGAGACCTTAGCTTCTCTTCTATATACTAAATACCAATTTTATCGACTCCTTCCTGCTTGATTTACCCATTTACCCCCCACCCTTCGTCGGAATAACATAAAAATATAATCTAGTTCCAGATCTCGCTAAAGTATATATGTGTACCCAATTTCAAGTCAATATCTTAAACGGTTCCAGAGTAAACGTGCGCACAAAAAAAAGTTACAGACAGACAGACCGACAGACGGACAGACCGACAGACGGACAGAAATTTTTTTCGCTCGAACTTAAAATCTCGACGTTTCATGACATTTTGAGCCTATCTGAACAATAAAAATTAAAAAATTTTTTTTGTCGTTACTCTACTTCCACTGGATGTAGAAGTAAAATTAAATATGTGAGTTCTTTCAACAAAAACAAAAAGCTTTATTTAAAACAAAAATTATTATTTGAGAACAAATTTATTATTTTTGGTGTTCAAAATGAGTCACATTATTTCTAATGCATTTCCTCGCCCGTCTTCCAATTCCAACAGTAGCTGTCCTTAATCTTATCTCTTGTCGCAGTTGTAGAGCGGCTCGCTCTATTTTTGAAACTAGTTGAACATGGCTCTGTATTTCCTCATTGTACACAAGTTCACATACGTAATAGTCCAGTGGCGTTAAATCTGGGGACCTTGCAGGCCACAGAATAGATCCACTACGACCAATCCATCGATCGGGATATGTTCTATCTAAGAATTGGCGGACTGTCAAGCGGGCGTGAGGTAGGCATCCGTCGTTTTGGAAAATGATACGGGGGCGAAGGTTAATTGGCAGATTTTCCAGGAGCGGAGGAAGATCGTTCTGCAAGAAGTCGAGGTAAACGTCTCCGTTCAGGTTATCTGGTAGGTAATGAGGCGCAATGACATGTCCATCAATTACACCCATCCAAACATTGACACCAAACTTATTCTGAAAGGAAGTTTGTTTCTTCATTTGTCGCCCTTGTCCGCCAAATAATGGAGATTATGAAAATTGTTTATGCCTTCACGGGATAATTTTGATTCATCCCCCATAGAATAGAATAGATTTTAAGTAATGAGGGTTCTCAATATCAGCATACAACAAAATGCTATTCTTCGTACAGGGTAGCCTTCTCCAAGGCCCTGTACTGAAGTATAATGGCAAGGATGTCTCTTTTCTGTATTAATTACTGACCAAGTCTTCCAAATTGACAATCCAAGTTGCTGTGCCACTTTTCTAACGTTGTTGTGGGACCTGCAGCAAATGCGGCTAGAATGTTTTTGTCATCTTCGGGTCATCTGTTTCCACCATTCGGCGATAAGTGCTGCTGAATACACGAGGATCTGGAGTCTTTCTACGGATAAAATCGTTCATGATATAATCTTGCAGCAAGGTAAGCATTCCCATCTGTTTTGCCATAGTAAAAGAGTATGTCAACATACTCTTGGCTACTAAAAGTAGCTATTGAAATTAATTTTATTCAATATGTCAGAAATTTAAAACAAATTATCAGTACAAAACGACACAACACTGAGGATAGCTATTATAGACCAGGTTAAAAACTCAAGAAATAAAGTGTACGCGTTGACAGCTGTCAGTGATATTACTAACAAATAAATGACTGGTTTTGACTGTTTTTGAAACGATAACTTTGTTCTTGTTGAAAGAACTCGCATATTTAATTTTTGATTAAATGACAAATTATTGCCGATTGATAGTCTTTTGTCTATTTTTAGTGATTGGTAAAACTTGATAGTATGTATGATATTGCCACTTAAAGTGGATACAATAGAGACGTTTTCGAAGTAATTGTAATATCTAGATGACTTTTAAAAAAATTACTACTACAATTTTCTTCTAATAAATGTCATTTTTTTATAGGCGACAGAAAGTTTTATTATTATTATTTTTTTTTTGTTGGAAGTTTGTGTACGATTTATGTATTTCGGATAAAGAAAAAAAATATTTAAGAATAACAAAAGTTAAATTTAGTACGTAATACAAAACAAATTTTATTGCAATAAGCTCCAGGAGAAAAATATATCCTGTATGGCCAATTTGTTTCGCCATTTTCAAATAACGTGCATTGTTTAATGTATTTTGTAATAAGGTGTCATTATTAAATGTGTTCTTACAAAACTATTAGCAGTAGTTGGTTATACATTAGGGGAAAGAAAAGAATTACTGTATATTTTTTATATAGGTATTATAGTAATGATCTTGTAGGAGACTCTCGAAAATTTCCAACAATTTTTTTTTCAATGAATGCTTTTCGACCGCTTGAACCCAATTAATAGTTTAACTTCAGCTTAAGTAATGTGTAAGACGAAGGCATTGTGTATTTTATATAGACTTTGTTTAATCGCCCATTGAATGAAACTCCTAGGCCAAAAAAGAAACCACAACGGTTTTTTCTCGTACTACAGCATATTCCAATCGCACAAAAACTACTGATTTTACACATTTTAGCGATTTTTTGGCGTCAGCTATTCAAGAAACCATTGACGTTGGTACTAACAGGAAGTAACATCGAAAACCTTAATTTTTTTACCTCGGCAATTATTAGTCATACTAATTTTTGTTTTGTTACACTATTAATTGCGTTTGCTGGGTTACTGCTCCCAAAATTGTATAAGAATACTAATTTTCCCATGCAACTAGTATATTGGTTATTCTAACTGATGACGTAAATATGACTTTTAATAATAATTATTTATTTGCAGAAAAAATTCCAAGTACTTATAGATTATTAATTTTTGCTATTTTGAATAATTGCCTGGGAAATTGACAAAGGGGAATTACTACTTAATATTCATTTTTTACATATTTATGTTTGTAACGTATTTGCATATTAATGAACGTACTTGCAACCTGCAAATATTTTCACTAAGCGTTTAATAAGTTTTTTTTTATCTAACTCATTTTTGCTAATTGCAAAATATATTCTAAACTACTTTTATTCTTGAATTGAATAATTTGATCACAACTTCCTCAAGCACGTTGCTTTTAGGTAATATCCCTCCGCCTACTGCGTCGGGATATTACCAAGAAACGTGCTTTCAGAAACTGTGATAAAATTATTTCGTATTATCAACTTCCTTGGGACATTATAACTGAAAATATATTAAACTTCATTGCACAATAAAGATTTCGGACAAGTTTGCATAAACATGATTGATTTTGAAAAATGACGAAAAGTCACCCATTTTACATAAAAAATTGTTGCATTTACATTTCTTCTTCGGATCATCCATTTTCTTCGCATTATTGAAAGAACAGATTTCTTAGGGTCAAAGAAAATGTCATTAAACCAAAAACGCTTGTTTTCTCTGCATGCGGCTAAAATAGAAAGTGTTAAAAATGGTCGAAACAAGCTGCTATGTTCTCAAATACGCCTATAATTAATTTTTATTTTTTACCGGACACCGTAATTTTTTTTGGATGCAACAAAATAAGAAAGTGTTGAAATCATTATTTTTTTCACCGCACTAAATCAATTTGTGATTCGACCGTAAAAAACTCATTAAGTAAGTGAGCAAGTTTGGAGGAGAATTACGACAATAATAATTATTTTATTTAAATAATGGATGAATCACGAGTTAAAAGATCTACACCATACATGTGTTTGACAGACTATACAAAACACTATAAATATGCTAACATGAATCACGAATACGTGTTGGCGTTTACTAAGAATTATTAACGCAAGAATTATGGCAATTAAGAAACTATTTAATTAAAGAATTAACTAACTACTACTAGTAACTACCCTAGGCGACCACTGACTATATAGATGTAAATGTCTCAAATATATAAAATGTTCTAGTAATAAATAGTTCTTAAAAATTATTTGACATAATATTGCTTATAACTAACTATGCAGTTATACACCTACTTCTCTGTACTGAGTGTTAATCGAGTGAAAATTGCGTTGCTCACCGAATACCTTCTTGGTAAATAGGTAGGTTGCATGAGGAAATTAAGAAGCACCGCTGCTCAAGGGAATCACTACTTCCACATCCAGATTTTCTATCCAAGTTTCTCGCAACGAAAAAAAATTTGAAACTATATTTATTTGCACTCCACTATTAATACAGCGGTGAGAGCATAAAACATAGGGTTTAGTCCGAATAAGTGCGGGAGTTTTGAAACTTTGGGAATTTGTAGATTTCGATGTCCTGAATGAAATAAGAAAAAAAGCAAAATGTGATCTCAGCCGCCGGCGCAGCCATATTGAAAAAATGGCGCACAAAAACAGTTTCTTTGAAATATCTCGCTTGAGGTGCCTCATACGGCAAAAAATGTTCTTATGAAAATAAAAGAGCATTAAATTTTCTACAAAATATGTTGTATACATTTTTTCGTTAAACTGAATAGTTTCGGTGCAGTAGCCGATCGAAGTCAAGCACTCTTGACAAAATTATGGTATTTTGCAATTTTTCGACATAGTGCGACTTTTATGAAGGAGTATTTTTGTGTTGAGACAAATTTGTTTTCATACCTCAAAATCCTCAAATATAGTTTATTTTACTTGTCTGCTACGCCTATTTGATTAGAAATTTTCAAAAATTTTTTTGCGTTACTATACTTCCACTGGATGTGGAAGTAAAACTGTCCTAAGTTGTAAAAATGCTAACTTCACTAGAAACTAAGAAATTTCAAAATCAACTAAACCAAATGTTCGAATTGCGCTCCATTCGCAGCCTGACAACAACCGAGAAAAAAATCCGTATTTCTGGACGAAATCTTACACATCCGTTGGGAGACTCATATTTACTTTGCTTTTGAGGTATCTCCATATAAAATAATCGAGGGGTGTCAGATCTGGCGATCTGGCTGGCCACTCGATCGCCCCTCTTCTTCTTTTTTTTTAAAACTATTTAACGTCGGCCTACCAAGGCCTATCACCGACGCCAGGAGACGAGCTACCCCCAACTTGGAAATTTTGCCGAACCTCTTCCCTTAAGAAGAGTAGGGATCTTTTACTTGCCTAACATTTAATAGACAAGGGACTGCCTGCTTTACATCCCCTCCGAAGGATGGTATATCCATTAAGTAATCCTTGTCTGAAATTACGTAACTTCCGCGTATACACTGATAGACAAGCCGCTAGAAGGTGGGACGGGAACGCTGTATTTCGCAAGATGGGTCACCCATCCAAGTACTAACCGCGCTTGACGTTGCTTCAACAGAATATCGACTGACATTCACATTGAAGTCGCCTCTACGCTCGCCCCGCCCCCCTTCTTCTTATCCAACGATTTGGAACTACCTAATTAAAATAGACTCGGACAGGGGCTGCGTAATGGGGAGGTGCTTCATCTTGTTTAAAGAAGGAGTCGAATGTCTCGGAAGATTGGGTTCTTCTGGATCTGGATATAAAGTTAGCAGTGCGAGGATGAGGGTGTTTTGAAGAAAATCCAAATATCCGGTTAGGGCTTCGCCAAAGAAATACAGGTCCAGAATTCTTCCATCAATTATCTCACGCCATACATTCAATTTTTGAATATGATTATCGTCCAGTGGACATTCCTTACAGCACAATAATGACAATTTTGCGTATTGACTTGGCTATTTGAAATAAAAAAAGTATTATTGCATAGTTTTAGCAGTTGTTCGCCAAACTGAATTCGCCGATCAAAATCGTCTTCAGTTAATGAACGAGGCAAAACTCATAATATTGTTACATATTTTTACCCACAGAGACATCTGTAGGAATTCTCTATAAGTTCCAAGTAACAGAAAACAATTAAGTTAGTTTAGCAATCGGCCGAGAGATGGCGCGCGGTGTCAGAATCTGAAAATTGCAGAGAGCCGACTAGAAAATTACAGAATGAGGAGAGAACATTCTAGAGCTCTCATCTTTAGGTATTAAAAGGAATGAAGAAGCCGAATTAGGACAGTTCAGTTTATATAGCAAGTTCAGAAGGATCAAGAAGTGAACAAAGTAATAAAGTGACTAAATTATTAGATTCGAGTACTCTGTCTTATATTAGTGAAGTAGTATCTACTGTAATTAGTACATAAGTTAATAAATTAGTGTTTAGTGTCTAGGTGTTTACAATAGAGGTGTAAACACGTAACAATGTAGACACTTCGGCACTTCGAACAATGTAGCAACTCTGCAATGTAGGCCCCGGATCGCAGCTATGAAGGACGTTAAAATCAGAGTTGGCTCTAGGTGACGTGTAATCGAGTAAAAATTTTCATGCATGCATGTATCAAATACATGCAAATAACTCTTTACGTATTGTAAAGGGTGTTTTTTTAGAAGTTTGTTTTTTGAATGGGCGACACTGTTTCTAGAGACAGTTAATTTAACAACTGACAGCTGATTTGTGCTCAGTATGTTTTGCCATTTCACCATAAATAGACTTACGGTAGAACAACGCTTGCGAATTGTGCAAATTTATTTCGAAAATCAGGGTTCAGTTTGCGAAACTTACCGTGCGCTACGTCCATTTTACGGTCGACATAATCGTCCATCCGAGCAACTCATTCGAACAACCATTCGCACCACGCATACTCTGATTGATCATGTACATCCGCAGAGACGTAGTACAGTGCGCACCCAAGAAGTTGTTGCTGCTGTGGAGCGTAGTGTTGAGGAAGATCCGAATGAGTCGATTCGCCGTCGTGCACAGCAATTGGAGCTGTGTCCATCCACCTTATGGAAGATTTTGAAGAAAGATCCTGGGTTACGAGCTTACAAGATTCAGCTCGTGCACGAAGTAAAGCCGCGTGACCATCACTTGCGTCGGACGTTCGGTGAATGGGCCGTAAACAAAATTGTTCTTGATCCTCATTTTCACAAAAAAAATTTGCGTCGTAGACCTGTGAATTGGCCTCCACGGTCGTGTGATATCACGCCTTGGATTATTTTCTGTGGGGACATGTGAAGTCGCTAGTCTACGCCGATAATCCAGAAATATTGGAAGCCAACATTAGACGAGTTATTGCCGACATACAGCCCCAACTGTTCGAAAAAGAGATCAAAAATTGGGCTTCCAGATTGCCCTACATTCCAGCCAGCCGCGGCACCCACATGCCCGAAATCATATTTAAGCACTAATGGCATAAAATTACATTTCCAATAAATTCAATACCATGGGCGTTAGCAAGATTTTTATGTGTTTTATTTCATTTCAAAGTTCTATTCCTCTAAAAAAAAACACCCTTTACAAGAAACATGGACAAGATGACACAAGGCGATGAAATGTTACATTTCATCATTCCGTCGTTTTTATATTGTTTGGAAATGTCTCATTCGGTGTTTACAATATAAAAAATCTACGTAAAAGTCGTCTCTGAAATTTGTCACAGTCTCTCTCAGGAAACGAGGTTCTCTTTTCGAGTGCCCCCACACAGCACTCGATAGCCTTAGGACAACCAAACTGGGTTATTCCAGATTTAGGACTTCCTGTGGATATTCTTTTGAGACTAATTGGGATTGCCCATGAATGTCTTCAATGGGATAGACCATGGTTGTCCATAGGAAGGAAAAGGGACCAATTTAGGTTAAAATCTAGACAACTTACAGACATCCACAACGGGATGGCCCATGGTTTTCCATAGGAAGAGAAAGGGATCAATTTAGATTCAAATCTATACATCCACAATGGAATAGTTCATGATTGTCTACAGGAAGAATAGGGAACCAAAATTTAACCTAAATTGGGTGCCTTTTTCTTCCTAAAATATTGTGATTGACAACAATTTAAAATTCTGGGTATACTCACCCTCCCTTGCGTAATAAATAAATTTTATATTGTAAAAAAAATGAACTTTCATAAAATATACATTTGCAAGATGTGCATTTCCTGCGTAGTGGATAGACTACACGACCTGTTGTTTTTGGATTTTTGGCAGTAGTCGCTACTGACTAGGTGACTATCGCAACAGAAGTAATTTGTAACTTGCAAGGAGAGCCATCTACCATTACTTATTGAAACTAGCACTAAGAACGAGCTAGCCAATATATGGGAATCCAATATATCTATATTCAATTCAAACTTGCATCTCAGTTTAAGGTAACTCATTGCAAAATCGTAATAAATTGAAACTCTTTGTTTTTTTCTTGAGGGCAAGACTTTGAAAAAAGGGTCGATTTTTCGAAAAATCTATTGGGCATTTTTTTGTTGAAAAACTAATGCAATATTATTAATCAGCATGCTGTAGAATCCCCATATTCAGATTTTAACAACATTTTGATTTTTGTTCTTTAAATTACGGCCCACTTAAAATTGCCTATTTTAAACATTAAATAATCAATAAATTGGTAACGAATATTTTTTTCGAAAGAAAGTCATTCTTTATTTTCTCTTTAAATTCATTTTTTCAACCACCCCATATCATCGATACTTTCAAATTTGGTAATCCTTAATGCCCGAATAATTTACAGGTCTGATGACCCAAAATTTTTCAATGAAAATTCTTGGCCTTCAAAATTTGAAAGTTTCGATGGTATGGCGTAGTAGAAAAAGTGACTATAAAGAGAAAATGAAGTGACTTTTTTTCCAAAAAAATTTCATTACCAATTTATTGATTATTTAATGTTTAAAATAGGTAATTTTAAGGGGACCGTAATTCGAAAACCAAAAATCAAAATGTTGTTAAATTCTGGATATAGCGGTTCTGATCAATAATATTGCATTAGTTTTTCAACCAAGAAATGCCTAATATGATTTCTCGAAAAATCGACCCTTTTCTTCTTAATAAAAATGCACGCCACTGACTGAAATAAGTTTTGTTTTACTCAAAAAAGAAATATTAAAGATCTTTGATACCGATCCAAATTTGGTTGAAATTGGATGACCAATAACTGAGTTACGTGTAGGTGTTTCCACTTGAAATGGGTCACACTGTAGTGTTCCAGTGGATATCCCTATTCTAGCTGTTATTAGGACCAAATTTTATAAGTAATGTCTTCCACTTATAAAATTCATTCTGTCACAATGAAAATATAATGTAAATATAAACTAAACGAAAAATTTCTTATTTGTTTAGGTGAATTATGAATTATCAAGTATGTGGGACCTACATTAGCCCAACAAGCTGACCCATGGATGGCCCTTGGGATAGCCTACATAGGTTTTATATAGGAAATCAACAACCCTAAAGGCTATCCTATAGATATTCGTATAGGTTATCATGTGGTTATCATCTGGCTGTTATTAGGACTAAAGGATAACCATTGAGCTTCTTATAAGCATACCTAATGAACAATCCATTTATCGCATATAGGGCATCATTTTAGGATGTCCTGGGGTCATTCTGTGTTGTGTGGGTCGTGTCTTATTTATTTATTAGTCTTTGAACGAGGAATACCTTATAAGGATGGTACCTTGCTTTCTTAAGTATTTTGTGGACAGTGGACACTGCCATATTAAAATTAGATGCAATGTCCTTAAGCGTGAAATGAGGACTTTCTTGCACTGTCAACAAAACATTAAGCCGATCTTCTTCTTTTGCCGATAGCCGACCAGATTTAGGAAGATCGTGAACCGGCCCAAATTCTCTGAAGTCGGGAGGGGCCTTGTGGGCACTTGCCGCTGTGGCCAGTCTGCCCCTGAAATCACTTACGATTAACGAAAATAAACTCATTTGATCTTGATATGACTTTAATTGCAAATATTTTCTAAAACTGACAGGGCAGCAATTCCGATGTCGTTTTATAACAATTCAGCGGTGTTTAAATAAAGATGTACGTGTGTGGCAATGCCAAGCCACCTTCCGAACCTTGTTATTAAATAATACTGACTATTTTGACAATTAGTCATCTGTCGAGATATAAATCTCAAGGCTCCGAGGTAGGTAAGGCGGTGTAGGGGTCGGCTGTAGTGTCGAAACGTACAAATTAAGTAGCCCACCCGGAAAATTGTGCTATAATTTAAAGCTGCCTAATGATATCGTCTCACAACTCGTAGGACTGCTTAAATCAACAACAAACAAGCTTTTCGATATAGGAATCATATTTGCCTTCAGAATTAAGGTGCATATTTATGATAATGAAAGACTGACATTACAAAGTCCATATTAAAGAAATAATTAAGGTAAAACAAACGGCATGGAAGTATTTACAGTTAAAAACAGAGAGTGATCGAGCATATTATATAGATTTAAGAAGTTACATCAATAGTGGTATTCGGTGAGAAAAGAAAGCCTATTATAATTTAAAAAGAACGAAAAAGATCCGCGCGATATCTAAAGATCTTTTAGGGATATGTGTGGAAGATAAATGCTAAAAAAGATTTGCCTGAATGTTTACAAAATTTGTTATATTACTGGAAGTACAGTTGTTCACGAAGACCTGCTAGAGTTTTATGAAAATAGCAAAATAAATAATTCAATATTTCAATTTAAGGAAGCAACAGTAAGCAATATTTGTAGGACGATGGTATGGCATGGAATGGATAATATTTATGCCAAAATGTCAAAATTAATTCCGTCATACTGTTTACACATTTAACTCATATAAAAGTTATTTTCCTTTTTATCTAAAGTTTAATTTAAAGCTTACATCCAAAATTTCAATTTACACAAAAACACGGTACCAACCAGCAATGTTAAAGGTTGTGAATGATATTAGAGATGCAATGGATAGCGTTATGCTAACAGTTCTCATTTTACTTGCTCGCGGTTATTTGCGAAGTAGAAGACAATTTGTAAAAATAAGAACACAATTTTTTTGGTCATGCAGCAGGTGTTAAGTGGTGTACCTCAAGGCTGTGTACTTGGACCTATTTTGCTTTCGGTATTTACGTTGAACCTCCCAGGTGCTGCCTTGGATTACCACTTGCGCTTGTATGCAGATAATATCTAACTATATAACTCTTCAAAACTTGATAAATTTACAAATTCGGTGAAAGATGTAAACGAAGATTTAAATCGTGTTTGTATATGGTTCAATAAAAATTCCTAATTCCACGTAGAGGCTAAATAAAGATCAAAGTTTAGGAGTAACAACAGACAAGAATCTTATTTTGATTACTACACCAATAATATATTTAGAAGACCATATCCTACATTGAAGACAGTTTAAGTTAAAACAATAAATGAAGAAACAAAACTAAAACTCTTAAAATCAATTATATATCCAAAAATGGATCATTGTAGTTCAGTATATTATTTTTAGGTAATAGTCCAATAAATATAAAATACAGAAAATATTTAAGATTTGTCTGTCAAATACCATGTGGTGCGCATGCTTGTAAAATTTAGGTGAGTTGAATGTTAAGCAGAATACTAATTACCTTTATAGTATATTTTTGTACAAAATTGTTAAAAGCAAATAACCACTATATCTCTCAGATTTATTAATATTAAGATTAGTGGAAGGCCGACTATTCTAGGCCGACTATTCTTAACTATCTCCCTTTTGTGTACCTTTCAGTGTCCACAAAGAACGTTATTATCATTATTATTATTATTTGTATTACTATTAGCAAAGTAATATTTTCCACTTTTAATATTTGACTGTGATGTAGTACCATTTATTTAAAACAATTGTAAAAAAGCATGATGCTGTAGTTCTATAACCGGATTTAGCTGTAATTTACGTTTCTAGCAGTTCTGAAAATTTGTCTAGCGATGATGAACAAGAATTTTCGGCCTTGAGGAAATTTTCGGTAATGCAAATATAGAGTGTTAAACTTCAGTATTTTGCAGCTACACAAAAAGTCCTATTATTCATTATGTTATATTATTATTCTAACACTAATATATCACTACTATGAATGCTTAAATATCCAAATAGTTAACTCGATTAACTAGATACTGATATTTAGATTTATCTCAATAAATTACTAAAAAGCCGTTGTTTTCAATTTTTAATCTTAATATCCAAATACGCGGTGCCGCGCCGGTGTGGTGTGGCGTACCGGCCTCGACAATGAGAAAACTTCGAGTCCTCGAACACAAATTTATGCGCCTCATTTCTGATTCGGCAGATACACCTCCTCAGAAATTTTACGATTGATGCCACGACATAACGCCACTAGCGCACTATGTCTAAGAAATCTCCCAAAAATTCTACCAATTCAAACTGGGCGGTAGTCCCCTAATCCACAACATAACACGAATCAGGCAGCATAATGCGATTTTCGATATCCGGCACACCCTATCATACCAGGCGTTGCCTATCTTGCGGCAATCTCTCTAGTCATACTTTCCTATACGACAACTTCTCATTTCTCCACCTTTAATTTTTACTAAAACTTAACCCCTTTCTATTCCTTCTATACGTTCTCTATTTTTACCTTTTTGTTCTTTTGTCCTTTTTGCTTTTCTAAATTCCGTCTAGACCAATAAATTCTTAATAAACCAAAAATTTCGTATCGCATCATATCTTTTTTCTTTTAACATTCCACAACACCTTCCTGACGTCAGGAAGACTACCAGGGTGTAATGGGCCTTTCCCACGTAATTGAACTTGATTTTTATTATGTCATAAATCATTTATTAACACCTAATGAATATTGTATGTACACGTCATAACGTATAATATTTTTAATTTAAAGATATTTAAGAATAAAAATATTGTCTACCTACTTCACTCCATATTTCAAACAACTAAATGCGCTCGAATATACGTCATCGGCGGACCCTCCAATCAAAATTAAACAATTTCCGTCTTCATACGAACATTAACCGAACCTGTTGACGTTTCTGAATTTTACATCTCGTCTGTAAGCCTGCCGATGAGACTATTTCTATGTATCTGAATATTTAGCGTTAGAGGAAATGCTTTAATTATTTCACTAAAGTCTACTTTTTATCTCCGCTTTTGAAAATAATGAATTTCCATTGAATAATACCACCTACTATAATAAAAATGATAATAATTAACAGAAGAAACACACTTTACATGTCGGCTCTCAACAAATAACTGACACTTGGCAACACTGATGGAAATTAAATGGGTATTAAATAAATAGATAGGTTATGTTCTCTTATTTACATTGTGATCGTACGCATCTAATATTTTGACTTTATAACTTTGTTTCTTATTAATTATTTAAGTGTGTGCGCGTGTGTGTGTACTGTGTAGGCATTAAAATGAAGAAAGGTTTTGAGAAGGCAGCAAGTAATAAACTTCCTATTATATCTCATACATGAACTTTTTGTCAGCAGAAGTGGAAAATGTAAAACCTAAGCGGTAAGTTATTAATTAGCAACTAAACATTCATTTAACTTAAAGGGAACACTGATATAGATTGGGTCTTGTTTATTCAAGATAATTTTAATGTACCTAGTTTATTAATACACCTGTTTTTAGTTCTGCAAAAGAGTCATACGGAGATAAAATGCAGTGGGATATGTCATGTCTGTCAATTTGGTAAAGTTAGAAAGAGACAAACACTTATACGTACAATCTGTTCATATGTAGCCTCTACCAAGGGTGCTAGAGTATACTGATTGGTCCGTCCGCTGAATGCGTTATTAGTGGAGAAATAATGCAGTAAATTTTAAATTCATTTAATATAATAATTTTTTCTGTAGAAAAGAAGCAAATTTCGCAAAAAAGAAAAAATACGGTGAGTTGTTTTAAAGAGAACTTCTCAAATATTCAATAAAAAAAAAACGTGGGAAAGGTCCACTGTTTCGAACGGGTTTTTTCGTTAGGTTCCGTTTTCCCGTAGCAACAATAAACATTTTCTACAAATGCTTCGGCAAGTGAGTTCTAGTTTTTATAGTGTTTCTCTCAATTAGCTTTAGGCCCATGTGGGCACATTCTTAATCTTAACCTAGGTTTAAGTCTGTCTGTGGCACACAGGTGTACTAGTTATAATTCTGTCGTTAGCCAAATTGGACCTACCCCGCCCAACCACACATTCACCGCGGCGCACGGTGGTTGTGTGGCTGGCTCCGGGCGAAGTTCCGACTAGGCTAATTCTTGTATCACTGAATATGTAATAAATACTTGTTGAATTGAGTTGAGTTGTCTCGGAACTCCAAAGTTCCGGGTTCGAAACCCACGTAGGTTTTGGATGTAGTTTTCTTTAATTTTATTTTATACTGAGGTGTGTTTCTCCCACTAAATTCGTATGATAAAATTAAAAATGTCTCAAACTAACATTTACACAAAACTGCGAAGAGTATCCTATAGAACTTTACAAAAATTAGAAGCAAGACTTTGCAATGACAAGTGCTTAAGTTGCGCCCTCTTGGCCTACTTAAATTTCGTAAGCCAAGAATTTTCATTGAAAAAGTACCAAAAATTTTGAACCAGCAACCCTGTAAATTAGTCGAGCATTACTGAATTTTAAAGTATCGATGACATCGGGTGGTAGAAAAATGGAATTTAAATAGAAAACGAGGAATGACTTTTTTCGAAAAGCAATTTTTTTAAATAATTTCTTTCGACCGTTATAACTTACTTTAATAGCCCAAGGAACAATTTAAAAGTCATTTGGACTTGAGGAGTTTTTAAGAAAGGTTTGTCAGGGTTAGGAAATAGTCATGTGCTTTATTGATGTAGTTAAGGCCTTTTAGGCTTCAAGTATACTTGCTCTTAATAGTAAGTTTTAAAGCATTCTGTAAGACCTAATTATAAAGCTAATTTGCTTCTAGGATAATATGTATTTGTAATGGATTTATCATAACCTACATAAAACTCTCCATAAAGCTAATTAGTTTTATGAACTTCTTAAATTCCATTTAGATTTAAAAAGGCTTTAAATTATTCTGTATGGTTTTAACATATTTACAATAAATGCATTTTCAATGCCTATTAGTAATTATTAAAGGCCATTACAAAACTAGACTCTTAAAACATCCTTGATAAATGTTGTGATGAAACCGTTATGAAGAAAAAAAGGCCTCTATAAATCTAAAAGGCAAATTTTAATTCCATAAAGCACTTTCCAATACCTCAATAAAACATTTATTATAAAAATAATAAACAATATGTCTGCTGAAGTGTCGTTGATGCATGTGTGTGTGTGTGTGTGTGTGTGTGTGTGTGTTAATTAAAAGCATTTTACGACTTACTGATGTGTAATTAAGTCTTTCTTGGAAAGGTGGAATAAAATAAAAAAGAGTGGCCATTTTAAAAGGACTGTTAAAACACACACACATACAAATTATTTTGAGGTTAAGTTTTAAGTTTTTTGTATCAAATGTCAACGTCCCAAACGTTTTATTACAGCTTTTATCAAGTCCATGTGATCTTCGCCAAGTGCATTTGCATTTTTGTAAGGAAGGGATTATTTGTGATAGTATACAAAAAGACTAAAAGGGCTTCATTTAGAGTAAATGTTCTAGGTCATTACCATTAATAGAATATATAGTTTAATGAGAGGACCAGTGTTGCCAGATCAAAATTTTAAAAGTTATCAGACGACGCTTTAAAAAGTTACTAAATCTTACTAAAATTTCACTAGATTTGAAATTAAAGCTCTCATCTTTCATTTTCAAAAGTTGCAGTGTCTGTAGGACACGTAATTTTCTTGAGCTCTCTGAGCACAGCATAGCTTTGAGCGTCCTCTATCTGATTATTTCGTTGCCAGACTTCGTACTCTGTATTGTATTAAATGGTTTGTAACTAGAAAGTACTGTTTGTCTACGAGACGCTAGAGGGCAACGAGCCCAGGCTATTCGATTGTAGCGATTCACAGTCAATAAACTATACAGTTACCTCAATTAGCAGCTTTTAGACGAGAGAGACGCGCGGAGCGGGGAATCGAATGAAAGAGATTCTGTCAGGGTCTACAGCCTACGTCAGCTGTAGACACTACAGGCATCTTTGTCTGTGTCTTTTGCACGGAAATCAAATATGTCTGTCTCTTTCATTCGATTCCCCGCTCCGCGCGTCTCTCTCGTCTAAGAGCTGCTGATCGAGGTAACCGTAGAGTTTACTGACCGTGGTAGCGATTAACGTGAACAGTTCTGTATTAAATGGATCGCAACTCGAATTTAATGTTTGTCTACCTACCAGTAGAGGGCAATAAATTGGATGATTCAAAAATCATTAAAAATGGACATTTTCATACAAGTTTTCACTAAATCACTAGATTTTAAAAAAATTACCAGATCTAGTGAAATTTCACTAGACCTGGCAACACTGGAGAGGATTGTAAAATGACAATTAGGTTTTTAGTTGGTCGGCCATGTTTTTCTTGTTATATAAAAATATTCAAGGTCAATCTCACAATTATAATTATCAATAATTATCACTTTTTCGTTAGCAAATTAAGGTAGAATTACAAGAAACGACTGAAAATTACCGTGGTAACCGAGAAGCAGCACACTTTTTTAAATTTGCTGACTACGTGTGTCTATGCAAATTTTGTATGGATATTAAAATCATTATTATTTCTGAGGGGCTTTCGTTTTTTGGGCCTTTCTTATGTAGTTTTAACGATAAACTGCCGTTGGTTTTGTCATACCTGATGGCTTTTTATTACCTTTTAAATCGGCCTTAGAGAGGTTATAGTGCTCTACGCTTTATACATTTCAAATTCCATTTTATCTTCAATAAGTCTGATGGTGTGTTTGCTTAAATCAGTTTAGAAAAAATAAATGCAATAATAAAATTATTTGGATTCCTTCGTGGACATTCTTATAGCTTCTCAGTTCTAATATGGTTTTAAAAACCAGTTTTAAGGTAGCCTTGTAGGTGTTTTCTAGAAATGCAGGAAGCTAATAGAAAAGCTTCTGACAGCTTTAAAATAGGTTTTAAGTAAGGTTTTAAAACGGCCCAAACAAGGTTTTCTAGAGCAGCACTATGCCTCACTAAGGAGTTTTATGATGGAATTTAAAAAGGCCTTAACAACCTTCATAAGGGTGGGCCCTTTTAGTCTACAAGTTGCTTTATGATGGTATTAAGGATATTGTTACAGCAAAATAGATTTTTCAAGGTATTTTAAAAATAGTTTTATGGCACCCTTGTATACATTTAAGAAACTAAAATTGTTCCTTGGGAGTGGTAATACATATGCTAATAGCTCTTTAAGTATTCGATATTAAATTACTTAGATGCCTAAATAGGTTAGAAAAAATTGACAATTTAAATATTCCACATTACCACGTTTACAACTTAAATAGTTTGGTAAGCATCTACTCTAGAAATACCAATGTTTCTAAAACACCCTGTATATACAGGGTGGATCATTAATAATAGGCCATAGTTCAAGGGTAGATTCTTCGGATCAAAATATGAGGATATAACCAAACATGCTTTAGTAAATTGTTGTTATGGAAAAAGATACAGGGTGTCAAAATTGTAATTTTTTTTCTTTTTTTTTTTTGCAATACCTATCTCAACTACATCGTGACCGATCTTCTCCTAATTTGGTAAGGAAACATTTTTTAAGCTAAGAAACAATAATTTATGTATCATATCACGCTATACCTGATGATGAATATTTTTTCTTTTTTTTTCTTACGAAACGTTGTGGCACTTTTGACTAGAAAATCTCATGCCGGAGTCATTTTTATGTAAAAAAAAGTACACTTGATAGAACTTGACTAGGATGACCAGATTTTTGTTAAGTGAATGCTGGACACTTCTGTTGTGAAAAAAATTGATGAGCGGGGGCAAAATCCGAAAAATCATTTCTTGATCCCAACATTTTTTGATGACCGAGGGGAAAAATTTTTTGATGAGCGGGAAGGAAGTATCCAAAAAAAAAATTTCCAAGCAGAACGTAATGCTGTAACTTCACTATAACCTGAATGCTGGACTTTTGTTGGACACTTGTAAGACTTTCCAGCGAAATTCCGGACGTATGGTCACCCTAAACCTGACAATTTTAATCGTTTTCGAGAAAATTGCGGCAAAGACTTCAAGAATTCTTTGAAAGCAAACTCAATTTGAAAAATAAGGTGTTTTTACTCTTGTGAATTTTTTCGAAAAATGCATGTTTCTCGAGATATGGCCTCTCTAAAATTCCAAAAAGTGGGAGGGGGGGGAATGTAAAAGTTGGAAAAAAAAATCTGAAAAGATTCAGATGAATGTATACAAGATTACATACAATTTTACATTACATTACAAGATTGTATACAAGAAATACAAGATTTTTTTTATTTGCAATTTTTCTGTAAAGTACGTTTTCACAGAGTTTTTCCGGAAAAGCATGAAATTGTAATGCTTTAAAAATATGTCATTTTGGCCATATCTCGAAAAATATGCGAAAAATATGCAAAATCACAAGAATAAAAACATCTTATTTTCGGCCAAAAAAAGGTAAATACATTGTTTTTTTTTTTTCATTTTTGACCTAATTCTACAAGTTACGGGGTGTTTTCTACCTCTTCCGATCATTTCCTACTTTAATCTTTTTTTTCAACTTTTTTATTAACGTCATTACAAACACATTGCACAAGGATTCATCAAAATCCATTCATTAGCACTCAAGTTAGAGATTTTGGTCATTTTAGCGCTTCGTTGACTGGACTACTTATACACTCAAAGAAATAGTATGGGTAAATTCAACAAAAAAAAAAATGGTTAACTAACAATATCGTTAATTTTGTTAAACTAAATTATATTGATGGTATTTTTAAACAAGAGGTGATTGTTATTTTAATTAATAAAAAGTTGTCGTACAACAAAACAAACATTAACTTAAAAAATAGATGAATAAGACTATTATTTTTTTCGTCTGACTATTATTTTGTTGAATTCTGTCAAATTAAACTAGATAATAGTATATTTTATTTTTAACTATTATCGAATTATTGTAATTCTAATCCAGTATTGGTTCGCTGTATTATTGTACTTGGTACACAAACCAATATTATTGTCGTCTTCTAGAAGTTCTAAAAGAATTACCATAAAATTTGCTTGCTTACCACGTAGTCTATTACAGAAATTATTCCCAGATGACGCCATATACAACTCACTGACAATAATCAATCATGCATTATCTTATACTCTTATGAATTTCTAGAAAATTAATAACATGATTGCAATGTTCAAATTCTCTCAGGGATCATCGATATATTTGGATGGATCTTATAAACGATCTCTAATCTTTGGTTTGGGTGGTCTGATGTCTCAATACTGAGATTTTGGCTAACCAAAAAACATTTCATCATACAATAAGGTGTAGATCAACCTAAAAATTAGTTGGTGAACAAAAAACAAAGTCGTTGTACTATTTAATTGTAGACAAATTGAAAATGGTTAGTGAACATAAAAAAATGTCATTGTACTATTTAATTTCTTACAAGAAGATATGATTATTAAGCTACTATTTGTTTACGAAAACAAATAAAGTTGTATGACTATTCTTTTCTGATTGATTTAACTATGAAACTAGATAGGCGCGGTTTCATATGTAATGCTCTTTTTGGTTGAATTTACCTATCATTTTCTTTGAGTGTAATAAATTAATTGTTCTCTCATGGGCATGTTATTACATTACTATATTCCAGTAACAATATTAATAACATCAATATCGCTAGTTTCATTATCTACTCTCTTCCAAAAATTATATAAAAACTGTTCCGATTTGTCGCGTTGATTAATACATGTAACCAATTTGATTCAATTTTATTCTGCCGCGCTGCTCCTCCGCCATGGACGGAAACAACTACTTTTTTGTGCATGATGTTAGCCAAAATTAAGCAGGTATATCTCAGCCGTCTTCGGTCGGCATAATTATAGGCATCTCAAAGTGAAGGACGACGATGCCGATATTGTGCTTCCGGTATATTAACCGAAGGCTTTGATGCGCCGATTTGTATTCAATCGTCGTGAGATCCTCAGTTTTATTTGTAAGGTGAATCGTTTAAGTCCGACTTTGTTGTGCAAAATATAGGCTAAGTTATTATTTTGACAAGTTTTTTGGTTTAATATTTTAATAACATTTAATAGGCAATTAAATCCGTCAGTGAAAAAACGTGTTTATTGGATGCTCCAGAAAGTTGATTGATTTACTATATAACAAATTAAAATGAAAAAATACTTTTTTTACCTGCTTCAAATTTTTATACGGAATTTAATTAAAGCTACTATTATAGATGTGTATAACTGATTTATAATAATAACCCGGTTCTATGTTAATTTATTTTTACGAAATTATAATGTAGCCACTTTAGATAGAATAGCGAAAATAATTCAAGCAATAGTAATGTTGTTTTGAGTTCTGAAAATTCAGGTCAATTTAGAAAATGTTAATTTAAAAAAAACTGTATCTACAAAGATTATATCACTCTTTTCTCTGAAACATGAATCAGAAACGGCCTCGAAGCAAGTTATGCCATAGTTTATGTCAGACTTGTCGACATCCCTTACTTAGTTATTTGGTAGTATCTAAATATTAGATGTGGTATTCTCCGAATTATTCTCTTTTTCTTTCTGGTATTCTCTACCACTTGTATTTTTTCTAATAATGCCCGTGAAATCTACAAAATAATCCAGTATATTACTGGATAATAACCTCTACGTCTGTGACTCTTACGTCAAAGGAATAATTAGAGGATGTTTTCTGACAAATGATTACCGTCTGAAAACAATACAAAATTATGATTCTGGTTCATGAAGACGAGTAGGGGAAAGGTGCAGACGTTTACGATATGCATATCACCATATTGTGAGCATGTCAACTTTTTTTTTTTATAACTTTGAACAATTGTTTACCGTTTAATTATAGTTTTATTAGAAAATTTAGGTTGCAAAACTATTGTTAAAAATGTTTTCAGATGAACCCAATATGCACGGTTGTCCATTGAATTCTATAAACTTGTAAGAAAATGGGGGTAACTTTTACCGATTATTAACTGTCTGCAACTTGGTACAAAGAAAGGTTATTGATTCGATTACGCAATTATTTAATTTGCAGACAATGCGCACATGCACTAAAACCACAGATATGTACCAAAAACAACTATATATACCGTCTGCAACTTGGTACAAAGAAAGGTTACTGGGTTAAATACGCGATTATTCAATTTGCAGATAATGCCCACATGCACGAGAGCCACAATAGAGTCAAAACTCGGAGAATTCCATTTGATATCCCTTCGTGTGCGATATGCACCAAAAACAACTCTTTACCTTCTGCAATACAAAATTGTGTAAACTAACTATGCAAGTATATTTTTTTCGGATGGGCAGACAACATGCAGATGCACACGGACCAGAATTAGTGCTGGTATTCGATAAAGTTGATCGATAATTCGCGTCGTAGTTAAATTCAATTGAAAAAATATTATTTTATTAAAGTTGTAACAAAAATCTTATACATATTATCATAATAACAATTATTCTTTATAAAAAATTTTGTTCGCCGTCTGTTTCTTCTTCAACATCATCACTCTCAACTACTGACTCCTGGAACGTTTTCCGATAATCCTCAGTGAAATGATACATATCTTCCTCGCTGTCACTGATATGTTCTAAAAACAAGTTTTCTTCATCTGAATCATTATCAGCATTGTTGTCGGTGAGCATTATTTGTTCGTTATCCTCCTCGACCACTCTGTTACTGGTAACTGTGACTATAATTTCAAAAATTAATCAGCATTTGAAATTCATTGGAATTAACAAGCAAACTACGGTATTTTCGTACCGTTGTCATTATCAGCTACAAAAATTTCTTTGACGGTTTGTGGTATTTCATCTCTATCAAACAGTCCTCCGATTTGCACCAGCCATACTCCTCTCAACTTTTAAGCGTGATGCTTAGGCAAAGATGAGTTGCTCAATATTTTTGACACTTTATTGTGAATCTCGTGCATGTGCGCATTGTCTGCAAACTAAATAATTGCATATTTGAATCAATCTTTCTTTTTACCAAGTTGCAGACAGTAAATAATTGGTAAAAGTTACCCCCATTTTTTTACACAAATACGTTAAGCGGCAAGTGCTTTGTACACATTTAATCTATCTGAAAATAATTCTTTATCGAAGCTCTATTTTTAAATCATGTTTTCTTTTTAGCTGCAGACGGTAAACAATTGTTCAAAGGTGAAAAAAAAATAACAAGTTGACATGCGTACGATATGGTGACGTGCATATCGTAAACGTCTGAACCTTTCCCCTACTCGTCTTCATGAACCAGAATCATCATTTTGTACTGTTTGAAGACGGTAAATTATCATTTTTTTTTACTAAAATTTGATACATTTTGGAGTACCCTATAGGGTTTGGTGTTGGACAGAACTCTCTACAAAAGCGTTTGCGACATATTTTTATTCCTTTAATTTCGAATTATGAACTTTGCAGACGGTAGTGTATCAGTTGAAAACATTGTTTTTTTATGCAAACCGGAAATCGTTTCCTATATCCCGTGCATGCGGGCAAACCTTGAAAGTACCAAAAATTGAGCTTTATTGTGTAGATAATACTGATTAAATTACTTGCAGACGGTAGGCTATCAGTTTTGATTTTCTGTCACCATCTACTAGCCTATTAGATTTATTTGTTGTTTGTTTATGTGGCGTTTGATTTTGTTATTTTATATTTTATCAATACGTTTTTCCGGAGCACTTATATTTGTGTTTTCACAGCTTTTCATAAAATACCTTTTAAATGATAGTATCTATTATTTGTAAATTGCAGCAAATACCTGGATAAATGAATTTGAAATGCTTCAAATCAACACGACGTTAGAACACATCTGTCATTTGACTAGCCGTTGATAGCGTTACCATATATTGCTAAACATATTTTTAAAAATCTAATCAGCATTAAACTTATTTAAAATATTTAATAATTCACGCCTATTATTATTTTTTACATCACAAAATTAAATTTTGTGGATAAATATATTAAAATTGAATTAATAAATAAGCCTTATACTCCAGTTTTCTTCAATTATCTTTACTAGAACTAGAGAAGAAATTTCAACTTGGCAACACCACACTGTTTTGTATAAAACCATTATCAACCTATCAACAAATCAACACAGACTACCTACGTTATTGGCAGATTACTTACGTCACCAATTTCGCGCCACTAATTTCATCTTTCGTTTTCTCAAAAAATTTGTATTAGAAGCCTTGTTGGTACATATTCTATGATATTGTTCAATAAAAAAAAATAATAAGAAAATGCCACATTGTAAAATAAATTAGGAAAATGTTTTCGCTCTGTGACTAATATGAAAATGGCAACACCGCCTTTCTTCAAATTACTATTTTGACATTGTCACATAACATTTAGCAAAGCATGTTACAGTTTTACGGCAATAAAAATAACCCGCCGCCAAATTTTCGCCGCCGTATGAAGCATGACAACAACATTAGAAACACCTGGCAGTGCGTGCGTGAAATGTCACAGCAAGAAATCCAATATTCAAAACATTTTCTCCGCATAAAGAAAAAATCCCAGAGATTTGTTACGCCAAGGTGTGATACATTTGAGTTGGCTTGTCAGCTAACTGTTAAAAATGATGTTGAATGACCGTCGCTCTGTTATATTCTATATAAATTAATAAGACAGGGACGGAAGCGAAAAAAATTAAATGCTTCACAGATTCAAACTTTCGATTTTCATGCTCTGTAATTTATTTTATTCTATTCGAGAAATCGTTGTAACTGTGTAATCAAGTGGTATTATTAGTTTTCTTAATGGATTTCATATCATTTCGAGTATAATGTTAGCTGCTTTAACCATCTTATTGAATTGAGGAAAGAACGATAAAAATAAAACGGATATTAGCGAGGGCAAAAAATTGCAACCGCAGCTGATTTGTTTCGTTCGTGCTGGTCAAATAATTTTATATATTCAGTGAAAAATAAATTTGCGTCAAAACAGACGTCTAAGTAGGTCGTGGAACGCTCTCTTGTTTTCTTGTTCGTCCACTGGCATAAACCTGTTGTGTTTTTTTAATTATAGAAATTATAGAATGATAGAAATTAGGGGGTAAAGGTCAATCTGGAAGTAGAGGACTCACACAAAGGAAAATTTTTATGGCTTAGGAAAAATTTGGAAACAAGTAATTTTTTTAAAAATATGTTTGTCATCACAGATGGTCTATCTAAAAGGGCATGCCCTATGTTCATTGAGAGAGGGAATACAGTTAGCAATAAGTGAAGGGAACAATTTTGCAAAATATTAAAGCAAAAGGGTAGCGCGTTTCACGGGGTGACGAGGGGGATGAAATCCAAAGGACAAATTTTTTTGTGTCAAAACGCAGCAACCGAAAATTTTGGAAACAATATATGTTGGACAAGTATTGGAGAGAATTCTCAGAAAAAATTGTCGGTCAATTTGGGAAATAACTAAGAGCGAGAAGACATCGGTATACTTTTCAAATATTTTTAAGGGTAACTTCCCCTCGTTGCACCACATTCAAAATTTTTTTGTAACGTCTACTTTCACCCCCATATAACATATTTTTTCGCAGCGTGGTCGGAACATTACGTCATAGTGAAAAAAAATCACGTCCGTGGTCTTTCGAGACTAGTATTCTATGTAATGAAGGCAAAAAGAGTGTAAATATTACGTGCAAAGACGAGATTACCTTTTCCTCTCGTTTTTGAGGGTGCTAAACACGATGGAAGTGGTGGGAGAAGTTTTTGACCGCCGCAACCGACTGAAACGGCAAAAAACCACCCCTTTCATGGATCCCTTTATGTCTTCATGGGGAGTGATTTATCGACGGGTTATACTTGAAATAAAATGGAAGGGGGTTATGGAGTAAGTGGAACCAGACAGCAGGCCTAGGGGGTTGATTAAACCCTCCCGAGACGAGGGGTGGAAAATCATTTTTTTTTCAAATGATTCGGTTCAAATGCATATCCCCCGTTTTCGGGGTAGCTGATCATGGGAAAAATATTCATTTTTAGCTCCAACCCCTCGTCATCCTTCAAAACAGGCAGAAACCACCAGAAATCATGCTATCCAGGATTTACGTTTTTTTCGGCACATGATCGTTATTCCTGTGCATATCCCTTCATTTTTCATGGAAGAGAAGGTGGTAGCGACGTCGGGGGTTGCTTCAACCCTTCCAAGAGGTATAAAATTCATTACTTATATTTTTATCGTGATCAGCGCCTGTGAAATCGGGGGAGGGCGTATTGACGATCCAAAGTGTAATTAATGAATTTTACACCCCTTGGAATGGTTGAAGCAACCCCCGAGGTCGCTACCACCTTCTCTTCCGTGAAAGATAAATGAATAAGCAGAGGAATAACGATCATATGTGCCGAAAAATCTGTAAATCCTGTATAGCATGCTTTCTGGTGTGTGTGTGGTGGTTTCTGCCCGTTTGAGAGATGAGGAGGGGTTGAAGCTAAAAAATGAATATTTTGAGGGTTTTTCGTTTTTTTCTTAAACACTTTGGTTTGAATATGTTATATTTTAACCAAAATGGAAATGAACTTTTAATGATCATAAATATGTGTACCAAAGGTTTTGAAAAATTACATTTTCATAAAAATGTTGATTTACCGTTCATTTCTGAACAAAGCGTCGTAAAGTAACATTTTTTTGTAGAATTTTATGTTCTCTAAGATGTTATACACAAATCTAGAAGTAAATAAATTATTTTTTCCAATTTTTCGGAAAACCTCTTTATTTTTTGTTGTAAATTTTAATTATTTCTACATTCTAAAAACGTCATATGAAAATACGTTAAAAAACACAACATTTAGAGAAATATCATAAAAATGGCGAAGACATGTACTAGAATATTTGATCGGTAATAATTAAATTAATAAAGTTAAGAAAACTCTTATTAGAAATATTTTTTTATAAATACTTATAAAAAACATCGGCCGTTGGTGAAACCAAAAATGCACACCATAAGTTTTGTGAGATCTTGCTGTAATTTATCACAATCGTTTATTGACCTAATCAAGGTAAATAGCTTGAGGTCATTGGCATATAGGAGAGCATTAGATGTCTCAATGTCCTGACAAATATCAATAATGAATAATATGAAGGGTAGGGGTCCAAGAACAGAGCTCTGCGGTAGTCCCGATTTTACTGACACTTAAACAGATGCGAAATCACGACAATGTACATTTAATAGCCTATTAGACAGATATGAACAAAAAATTTGATAAAGTGCGTGGTTAGTCCAAAGGTTGATAATTACTTCCACGTCCAGTGGAAGTATAGTAACGACAAAAAAATTTTTAAAAATTTTTATTGTCCAAATAGGTTGAAAATGTCATGAAACGTCGAGATTTTTTTAAGTTTGAGCGAAAAAAAAATTTCTGTCGGTCTGCCTGTCGGTCTGTCTGTCGGTCTGTCTGTCTGTCTGTCGGTCTGTCTGTCTGTCTGTCGGTCTGTCTGTAACTTTTTTTTGTGCGCACGTTTACTCTGGAACCGTTTAAGATATTGACTTGAAATTTGGTACACATATGTACTTTAATGAGATCTAGAACTAGATTATATTTTCATCTTGTTTCGTCGAAGGATTGGGGGGTAAATTGGGGTAAATTTGGGGTAAATGGGTAAATCAAGCAGGTAAGAGTCCATGAAATTGACATTTAGTATATACAAGAGAAGCTAAGGTCTCAAAAAAATTTTTGGCATTAGCCACCCCCATTATCACCCCCACCTCCTTATTAAAGGGGATGAGAAAAAAATATTGTGATTTAGTGTATGTACAGGAACCAGAAACCTCAAAATATTTTTTTACTTCATCCACCCCCCACTACCATTCCCCTATCACCACCCCCACCCCACTACCGATGTGGGGTATCATTTTATGGGTTTTTGGGATAGAGGATTTCAAATATTATATTATTAAAGTTCCATAAGCAATTATTTTCACATACAAAGTTTTTTCGTTGTGAGTGACTTGGATAGAGAATCTGGATGTGGAAGTATTGATTCCTTGGGCAGCGGTTTTTTTTTTTTCAATAAGATACCATGATCTAGCCTATCAAAAGCTTTGGAGAGGTCATTATAACTTACATCTACCTGATCACCATGATCAAGTGAAGTAGCAAGATAATTGGTAATACTTACAAGATTAGTGGTTGTTGACTTACCAGCTAAGAAACCATGCTGATGAACTGATATTTGAGATTTCGTATGAAAAGGTAAGATATCATATAAGATAAGATAACCTCAAAGAGCTTGCCAAACTTACAGAGGATAACTATAGGTTTATAGTTCTCTATTACATTCTTGTTACCTTTTTTGAATATAGGACAAATTTTTGACCTACACCAAATTTGAGGAAATGTTTCTGTTTGACGAGCTAGATTAAAGATGGTAGTCAGCGGTAAAGCGAAGATAATGGCACAGTCTCTTAGTAGAAAAGATGGAATTCCATCAGGACCGGTAGTTAATTTGTTTTTAGATTTCTTTAAGGCTATGAGAACTTCTTTCATTTCGATAATTGGAGTATTAAGTTGTGGGATATCGAAAGTGTCATCCTGATCTTTAACGTAATTAGATGATGATACAAAAGAAGACTGAAAGTAACTAGCAAACGCATTGACTATGCTTTGAGGACCTTTAAGCTGGCTGTTGCCGTAGGACATTGATTGAGGAATTGTGGATGAATTACGCATGTTATTAAAAAAATACCAAAAACAAGTATGATTAGATTTAATTTGCGATTCCGAACTTTCGATATATTTTTTACGTGCAGAGTCAACATCTCTTTTGATTTCGGAGCGTAATAATTTAAATTGATTCAAATATTGTACTCCCCCCCTTCTTTATATAAGTGCCATAAACAAGATATTCGCTATTTATTATAGGATAATATATTTTTTAAATTGTGTTTCTTGTTTTTTGTTTTTAAATGATGTTAATTGATTTTAGGTGACATAATTAAAATTTTAAAAAAATGTTTTTTTAATACTATACTCTGTATAAATTAAACAATTCAGAAAATAACGTTCATGTAATCCTCAATATAAATCATTTTAAGTTCCAACCAACTCCGACAGAAAACACGAGCACGTGTCTTGTATTTAGTTCCGATATATAAAGTAAATCTGCTTAAAGTTTCGAATAAGTTTCGTTGTAATCTTTGACAGTGCAGTTAACAGAGAGCTTATTAATTGCAATACTGTTAAGTTAGCTAAAGTTGCACGGGTGGCGGTGACCACAGTCTCTGAGGGAGTGCTACTGACACTGCCGTAATTGCCCCGTAATGTACAGATTTTGACAGTCCACCCCCTATAGCCACCCTGACGACATCCACCCAACACTGACGTATTATTAAAGTGTCACCGTATCTTAATTAGCACGCCACCTAGTTCGTATTCGATTTTCTAACTCGAGATGTTTTTTGCCGTGGGATTAGTGTTTCGGCTCGAAGAGAAATAATAATAAACAACTAGTTTAAGAAGCTGCTATAGGGTGCTGTCGGCAGCAAAAACCCTACTTCCAGTTTTAGTACAGTACCTAGAGTCAAAAAGATACAATAGAAAGAATATTATATGTAATACAATTTTTTTTTGAAAGATGATTCTTTTAGTAAAAAGTATCTTCTTCAATTTCTATATAGCCCCAGCACTTGTTCTGTCTTCCAAGGCTTGAAAAATCTCCCAAATTAGGTATTTGAAAAGAGGCTTATGTCTTAAACGTAGACTATTTGTGTTTATGGAGTAGGAATCTGACAGTCCAATGCAATTAGGTTTATACCTCGGAACCCAGCTATAGTGAATGGATTTGAATGATTTTTTTTTGTTGAGTTTCTAATACCATAAACTAAAAAGTTTACCTGTTGAAAATTACCGCAATTTCGAAAATTCGTAAATTAAAAAAAAATAAATTAAAATATTTAGAAATCTCAACAAAAAATACAATTATCGGAATTTTTAAATATTTCTCAAAGAAAATAATAATTGTTATAGTAGGTTGCTTATAAAGAATTTGTGAAAAAATGAAACTTTAATCTGTAATTTTTAAAATCTATATTGTTGCATTACCAGCTTTTTATTTTTAAGGGTGGAAATCAAAAACTGAAAAATTAATTATTCTTCTAATTTTACGAATAAATAAATTATGTTTTTGAGGTCGCTGAATATGACTGTGAGATCAAAACTTATGAGACGAAAATATTAAAGGTTGAAATCACCCTTAAATACTGAATAATTAATAATTCTTCTAATGTTACAAATAAATTCACGAAAATCCATATACTTATGATTTTTAAGTCGCTAAATATGATTGAGGTGTAAATTTATATAAAAAAAAATGGTGGATTAAAAATGGTCACAAAAGAGTATAGTAATATGTCTAATTTTATTAAAAAGACAGATTGTTATAAATAAATCAAATTAATACAATTAAATAACATTTTTAATCTGCACTCTAAACATGATAAAGTGCAATGCAATATGCATATTCTTCGAAAAATAGACGGCTAACATTATTTCAAAACTGTCATATTTCTGGAACTAGTTAAGTTAGTTAGAAAGTTAAATAACAGTGTTACACAGTTCCATTGTATGATTGACCTTTTGAAATGACTGTTTTGTTTGCAATTAAAAAAATTTAATACTTGATTTTAATTAAAACTAACAGTAAAAATTTCTGTGGCTAATCGAACCTGTTTTCGGAGGTCAAAACACTTTCCAAAAAAAAAAAAAAATATTTCTGGAACAGTTTGTCGTAAGAAAAAAAATGAAAACCCAAATTCTGCATTTTTTTATAAGCTTCATTTCATTCTTATATCATGATTTTATAGTATTTCACAGATCTTTAAGTTAGAAATTGTTAAAAATGTCGAAAAATTAAAATTTTAATTTCTATTCAATTTCTAACTTAAAAATCTGTGAAATACTACCATATTACTACCATAAAAATGTAGAAAAATTAAAATTTTGCAAAACTGAACAGCTGTATCTCGGATACTATTTGATCTACAGAGTCCGCTCTGGTACCAATTTGTAGCAAATTTAATCTACTTTTAAAAAATACTAAAATGTTTTTACCGAAAATGTAGGCCTTAGGTGTCAAAATCGACAAAAACTGAAAAAAAAACAAAAATCTCGCAGTTTTTTGGATTTTTGACTAAAATCCGCAGGTCTGCCGAGGTCGTAAACTTTGATTTAACATTATTTTTTAATCCTATACAACATATTAATGATTTAATGTTTTTGATGACAAAGTTACTGGATTATTGTTAGACTAGTAGATGGTGACAGAAAATCAGAACTGATAGCCTACCGCCTGCAAGTAATTTAGTCAGTATTATCTACACAATAAAGCCCAATTTTTGGTACTTTCAAGGTTTGCCCTCATGCACGGGATATAGGAAACGATTTCCGGTTTGCATAAAAAAACAATGTTTTCAACTGATACACTACCGTCTGCAAAGTTCGTAATTCGAAATTAAAGGAATAAAAATATGCCGGAAGCGCTTTTGCAGTTCTGTCATGCACCAAACCTTATACAGGGTACTCCAAAATGTATCAAATTTTAGTAAAAAAAAAAAAATGATAATTTACCGTCTGCAAACAGTACAAAATTATGATTCTGGTTCATGAAGACGAGTAGGGGAAAGGTTCAGACGTTTACGATATGCACGTCACCATATCGTGCGCATGTCAACTTGTTATTTTTTTTTTACAACTTTGAACAATTGTTTACCGTCTGCAGCTAAAATGGGGGAAACTTTTACCAATTATTTACTGTCTGCAACTTGGTAAAAAGAAAGATTATTGATTCGAATATGTAATTATTTAGTTTGCAGACAATGCGCACATGCACGAGAGTCACAATAAAGTGTCAAAAATATTGAGCAACGCATCTTTGCCTAAGCATCAAGCTTAAAAGTTGAGGAGTATGGCTAGTGCAAATCGGAGGACTGTTTGATAGAGATGAAATGCCACAAACCGTCAAAGAAATTTTTGTAGCTGATAACGACAACGGTACGAAAATACCGTAGTTTTCTTGTTAATTCCAATGAATTTCAAATGCTGATTAATTTTTAAAATTACAGTCGCAATTACCAGTAACAGTGTGGTCGAGGAGGATAACGAACAAATAATGCTCACCGACAACAATGCTGATAATGATTCAGATGAAGAAAACTTGTTTTTAGAACATATCAGTGACAGCGAGGAAGATATGTATCATTTCACTGAGGATTATCGGAAAACGTTCCAGGAGTCAGTGGTTGAGAATGATGATGTTGAAGAAGAAACAGACGGCGAACAAAATTTTTTATAAATAATAATAATTATTATGATAATATGTATAAGATTTTTGTTACAACTTTAATAAAATAATATTTTTTCAATTGAATTTAACTACGACGCGAATTATCGATCAACTTTATCGAATACCAGCACTAATTCTGGTCCGTGTGCATCTGCATGTTGTCTGCCCATCCGAAAAAATATACATAAGTTAGCTTACACAATTTTGTGTTGCAGAAGGTAAAGAGTTGTTTTTGGTGCATATCGCACACGAAGAGATATCAAACGGAATTCGCCGAGTTTTGACTCTATTGTGGCTGTCGTGCATGTGGGCATTATCTACAAATTGAATAATCGCGTATTTAACTCAGTAACCTTTCTTTGTACCAAGTTGCAGACGGTATAGATAGTTGTTTTTGGTACATATCTGTGGTTTTAGTGCATGTGCACATTGTCTGCAAATTAAATAACTGCGTAATCGAATCAATAACCTTTCTTTGTTCCAAGTTGCAGACAGTTAATAATCGGTAAAAGTTACCCCCATTTTCTTACAAGTTTATGGAATTCAATGGACAACCGTGCATATTGAATTCGTCTGAAAACATTGTTTACAATAGTTTTGCAACCTAAATTTTCTAATAAAACTATAATTAAACTGTAAACAATTGTTCAAAGTTATAAAAAAAAGTAACAAGTTGACATGCGCACAATATAGTGATGTGCATATCGTAAACGTCTGCACCTTTCCCCTACTCGTCTTCATGAACCAGAATCATCATTTTGTATTGTTTGCAGACGGTAAATTATCTTTTTTTTTTACTAAAATTTGATACATTTTGGAGTACCCTGTATAAGGTTTGGTGCATGACAGGACTGTCTGCAAAAGCGCTTCCGACATATTTTTATTCCTTTAATTCCGAATTATGAACTTTGCAGACGGTAGCGTATCAGTTGAAAACATTCTTTTTTTTATGCAAACCGGAAATCGTTTCCTACATCCCGTGCATGCGGACAAACCTTGAAAGTACCAAAGATTGAGCTTTATTGTATACATAATACTGACTAAATTACTTGCAGACGGTAGGTGATCAGTTTTGATTTTCTGTCACCATCTACTAGTGACAAAAACACGATTTTTTTCAAAAAATTATGAAAATTTTAATTATTGAAAATGGGTACAGAATGAAAAATAATTATTTTAAAAATTCTAAAAAAACCGAGCATGTTATAGAAGGATTAAAAAAAAATTGAATAAGGGATTAGAGCAATAAGACTAAAAAAATTGGCGCCTAAATTTTTAAAGCGCTACTCTTTTAGTTTTCAGTATAAAAGGTCGTAATACGTCTCAATCGAAAGAAAATTTTGATACCTTTGTACCTTTTATAAGAATAACAAATTTTTGAAACTTCTGCCATTTTCAAATTAATTTCTTCTACAACCGTCAAAAAAAGGCTATGTTTGCGCATTAATGTCAGTGTCTAAAATGAGACATTTTTTTCATTGACATTTTTTTTTTGCGTTACCATGACACCATGCGCAAAATATTTTGCGCATTAGGGTGCAAAATATTTTGCACATCACATACTATTTTTTATAATTTTTAATGTATACACGAGAATTAAACAAATATCTAGTTCAAAAATATTTATTGTTTTATCAAATAAATCAACTGAAAGTAGAATTTTTTAAATTATTTTATTTTAAAAACAGTATGATTTTTTTAACTAATGGTTTTAGTTTAATCAAATGCAAGTTGTAGAAAAAATATTGTTTGCATCTCTAGTGCAAAATACTTTGGTGATCTCGAACGGTTTTTTGAGCTTTCGTTCTCGATCACCAAAGTAGTATTTTGCACCCTAGATACAAAAATAACTATTAGAGTTTCATTTTTTTACAACTTCTTTATAAACAACCTCGAAAACTAAAACAATCATTATTTTCTTAAAAGAAATTTAAAAAAATTCCGATAATTGTGTTTCGTTAAGATTTCTAAAAATTTTATAATTTTTTTAATTCACGGATTTTAAAAATTGCGGTAATTTTCAATGGGTAAACTTTTTATTACATGGCATTAGAAATTCAACAAAAAAAAAAATATTCAAATCCATTCACTATAGTTGGGTTCCGTCATTTTTCATTTACAATAACTAATTGCACTGAACTATGAAGCCAATATTAAAAAATTCAAAATGACGGATCAAATATGTTAAATGTATTTGTTTTAAAAGCAAGTTCTTTAAACGGGCAAAAAATTTGAGTGGCTGGGCAAAGCTACATATTAACAAAAAACAATATTATATTAACGTACATTGTTTGGGTTTTAACCTTTATACCAGCTTTAAAGAAATCAAAAAAGTCTTAAGAACTATTGAGTTAATAACTATATGGCTATAAAGCTCCATCCAAAACAAATATATCGACTTTGCTGGAGGAAATCCACGCAGAACAAAAGATGAAGTGCTTTGAGAGTGGCTGAATGTTTTGTAAATAAGTCCTACGCCCAAAATGAACCAATAATTTGATGCATAGTAACCAGGGACAAAGGAAAATCTCATTTATTCGAATTCATTAATATATCAGGGCAACGACACAGAACAGATTCTCTGATTATCTGACCTATCCATGCAATTGATCCTGTTATGCAAAGAACAATTCTATTGCAATGTTTCAAGTTTTATAACAGATAATGTTGCAAACATGGCCAAAATGGGGGAGAGTATACCGGGTGTAAACGAATAGTGGGCCACCCCTGTAACTTCCTTGTTTTTAAAGATATCGGGATGAAATTTTGTATGGTGAAATTAGGTAAGATTTCCAACTTTTTGAGATCCATCCGCCATATTTATCACTTCCGGTTTAACCGGAAATGGCCCCAATAGCCTTTTCTAAATGGACCACCCTGTATGTTTTTACATTTTTGAAATAAAGATCACATTTTGGATACATTTATACTATTTTGAACAATTTATACAGTGTTGCACGAAAAATAGTTCGAATTTTAGTTGTCAATCTATATGGCTGCGAATATGTTAAAATTATTTTTGTTCCAATTTAATTCATATAAAAAATACGAAAACGTCAATATGTCCAATGATACATCATACAGGGTGCTGTAAACTCATTAAAATCACATTTTTCAAAATGACTCATTTGTTTTAAATATTATGATATGGGCCAGGATATTCAGAAAGCTCTATTTAGTAGGAGTTAAACGGTACCAAAAGTTCCGTAATGTGTAATCGTACCGGCAGGAATGACAATTTTTCTTAAGAAATTTATGATTTATACCTAACTTCAATTAAATTTTGATCAACTCTGTATATTTGTGGTAATATTTTATGGTATAATTGGCCATGAATTACAAAATTCATCAAATATCCTGGATTTGGAAACAAAAGGAATTAAAAGGGCAAGTTGTATATTTATATGTTTTAAAATTATTTACTTTATTGCATATTTGACTGAACTCTGCTGATTCTTCAATATGTATTTGATGCATTGCATTATTAGTGTATTTCATTAAATATAAAATATGAATTATGTTCAACTGCTTAATGCTTAATTGATATAACTAAAATACACATTTCACTAAACTTCAATATTTCACATAACAAATATCATCGATCTTATACCCGTAATCATAAACTAAAACAAATAATCTATTATTCGTATAAATGATTAACAACGACGTATCCTATTCGAATTCCAAGTTTATTTGTAATTTGATGTATCATTGTTTAAATGGTTTTTTAATATAGATTTTCTACTCTAATGGATAATAGACAACCGTGAGTAGTGAATGAAACACTATCGAATACACCATCAGGCGTTTAGAAAAGAAATTATCTGTGACAAACAGAGGCGGGGGCGTTTAAAATTACAAATTTATTATTTCCGCATTTTTAATTAAAAAAAAAATAATAATAAAAAGCACATAATGTAAATTTTCCTTAAAGTAAATAAAGAATAGTGATGATTACATATACGTAATAAGTTTGACGTACATATTTAAGAATGTTCTGCCTACAAAATCTTTGGGGAGATTCTCGTGATCTTACGGTAAAAGCGCTTGTCTGCCAGTAAGCAGAGTTCCCAAATTGTTTATTATTTTTTAAACTACAATGGGGTTATTTAGTTAAATCAATTTTGGATAATATTGCAACAGATCTAGTCAATTCAAAAATACACTGAAAAAAATTAGGTCGATTGAGTAAAAAATGACATATATTAAAGCCTAAAATTCGCCCCGCCCCTGAATCTATAGCGCAGCCTACGTGACGTCACATCAGTCGAAGCGATGGCGGTTATAAGCAAGAAAGCAAGCTGCTCCGCTTCCCACAAGTGGTTTTGTTAAAGGTAATTCTGGGTATTTGTCATATGTAGACGTGTTAATGGTTATGGGACATTTCAATAAAAACAAAGGTTATATCAGTTCAGAGTTACGAGACGTAAGAATGGAAAGGTAAGTTAGGTATTATTTGTAATGGTGAATTTGCCTCGAAATTTAAACACAAACATATAATTTTTATTTTTTTCCGTGCTCTTCAAAATTTGTTTCTGGAAACAGTACACTAGTAGAGAAAATGAACGCTTATTTTCAAGTTATTTTACCTCATTTCATCCTACACAAATGTTGTTACATCAAAAATACTTCTGATGTAGGTATTTTCATTTAATTTTTTTAAAACGATACTACAAAAGGAGCACAACTTTGGTATGGGCCTAAAACAAATTATATTTATATACAAAGTGGTCATATATAATTGTTCTCTGTCAAACAGTTTTTTAGATGTACTGACAGACCGACGGAATTGGAAGACTTTGACTTTCGTAATCTACATTTAAATTATATAGATTTTAATTAATAAAAGTAGTAAATCTACGTATATCAATAGTCTACGTACATTAAAATGACCCTCACAGCAGCATTTTGTTCCTATATTTGAAACAAAATAGGTTCATCGCATAGATTTCGGCCCTAAATTCCCCCTCTTCACGTCTGGCAGTAAAATAAAAAGCTTATTAGGGGTTTTCACCGATGTATTTGCACACTTTGGAACAAGGCAATATACTTACAATGTTTCTTTATTATCGTTCATTTTACCTAGGCAAATACAATACACGTACAATGTTATTTTCGAGTTAGATAAGAAATACGAGTAGTATAGTAAATTTTAACACTTACTTGTAGCATATTTACATACGAAAGCGATTCTTCGCATATATGGCTGTCATAAATTTCGTGCTTTTGGTAGCAAAAAAACCGTCCTTTCATATTACTCATTTTTTACAAAGTCCCATAAAACTACCATTCATAAATAAAATCATCAGGCAACTTTACCATAACGCACGTATTGCCTGCGTTACTGCCAGCCACTGAACTGTGGATCGACTGGTGTGACATCACGTTTGGCCACGCCCCGTTTCACGGCGCGCTACATTTGATATTTAATTTGAGTGAGAAGCTGTTACAATAAAACTCTGATTTTTTGCTCATCTACTATTTGAAAAATTTTTCAAAATATGCAATAATTTCTCTCTTTAAATGATCTATCGATATATCCAATCCATGGTTAGTTATGTTTCTGTCGAAAGATGAAACCAATAACTGAAATTAATATTTTTGCATCAGTTCTTTCACTCTTATAAGATGTATTTAAAAGGTGGTGCCGTAAGGCTTGTGGAATGGCATATGTTATAGTAAATATATTCTAGTAAAGCATGATTGATTTTATATGAAATTTAATCCTTGCGCCTTCGCCCTCTTTTATTAATTATATGCAGGCAATTATAGTTGCCTCAATCGAAATAGTGATAAACGTACCACCGCCTATCTAAGCGGTATTGGTGGGAGGCAAGGAGGGCAGAACGCAGAGCCGGATTTAACTATATTGTTCGCTTATTTACTTTTTATATTACACTTTCAAAGCACTGCTATGAAGTGGTAACAAAACTTACTAAAATTATTTTCAAAAACATTACCAAATAAAGAAATATAAAGTAATTATCGATTCAGGTATATCTTCACCCTGACAGTATAAGCTCGACTGCGGTGTCCGGTCTAATTGCGACCCTGGGTAAACAAGACACTCATAAGTTTACGCCCACTGGCTACGACAGATGAATAGCGGGTATCTATAGTGAAAAAAATGTAAAAGTGGAGTAAAGACGGGAGATCTATTTGCCGACCTATGGTGGCCTATTTCATTTATCTCACCCCGCATAACGTCAGAACCCCGATCACTATTATGATTTTTTCAACTATACATTCAATGATCAAATCTTATTTTTAGACATTTTGTAGTTGGCTTCCCTTTACTTTACGGCACGATTGACAGCTGTCGCGGTTGCCTCTTAGGCGTACGTTTGTTTACACTTAAACCATACTCAGAGTTTATGATTTAAAGGTTGTTCGGCAAATATATGAGCTCATTGTAACTTGTAGCAACTAAGATGGTATTGTAGAAGAACTCACTACCGAGCGCCAATTTGACGCGACACTAATTTATTTTTAGAAGGGCGTCAGTCGCGTTCTGCCCCGTTCTTCTACTTCCAAGCGGGTTCGAGATAAGATATTACTCGATAGACAAGTAATAGGTCAAGGCTGCACTACCTCAGATCATTAACGATGCTGTCTCTGTCGTGAATACTACTTATTTACTGGTAATAATGGGTTTAACGCCTAAGAAGTTTTGTAATTTTTTCATAAAAAAATCCCTAACAGAGATTTCTCTCTGACGGGATTAAAATTTGACGTGATTTCTATTTGTTTACCTATTAATAAAGGATTCTACACTTAATGATTCCTGAAAAATCGCATAAAAAAATCTCTATCGAGCTCCTGTAAGGCGACCAGAACACTGAGTATCAGACTTGCGGAGTCATCAGACTCCGATTAACTCAGTTGTTTCAGTCTTGCAAACAAAAACTCGAGGGATTAAGGCTAGCAACAAGTCCTGATATCAATGAAATGCAATTAGTGCGCTGGCCGCGCAGAGTGACAAAGTTACTTCACTATTTTTTTCCAGGAATACCGTGACTTTAGCGATAAATTTTATTAGGATATTTTTCAGAAACACGTGGTCTATCCTCCTGTATTTTTTATTTTTCCTACCCTGACTTAATTTCAAAGTTTTGAAAAAATGGATAAAAAAATTTTTTTTCGCTTTTTTTTTTTGTTCTGCATCCGAGCGAAACGTAAACTTTTCAGGATATTATTCTGTACACTTTCACGAACTCATTAAAAAAAATTTAATCAGTTTGCAAATTTTTGTGTGTTTCACTATAACATGTTTTCTGTCGTCTGGGCTACATGCCGTATGTCCAATTTCCCTCGGTAGAATAGCTAATTAGCCTATAGATTTTACTAAGAATGAACTCTCATTGAGAATCAATTGCCGTAGTAACAATCATAATTTCTCAGGTTTCAGTTAAGTTGGTAGTTGCGAAACCAAAGCCCTCACTCGTCCTTGCCCTAACCGGGGAGACGTTTCATTGAAATATATAGAATCTCTTAGATATTGCATATCATTTGTACTTATTTTGAATCTAACCAACAATATTGTTTGAACTGTTGTGTTACTGATTGAATGGTTGACTTTCAAACTTATCCCTCAAGGGTTTTGTGTGTCAGGCCGGAATTGAGTATCGGGCGTCTCCGGACACCCATTAGTTTGTAACTCGATAGTCGGTCACATCACGAAGTCTCGAAGGGGATTTTTTTATGAAGGAAAGTCAGAAATCTCTAAGCCACAAGATTCATTAAATTGTTAAGTAAATAAGATAAAGTGTATCAAAAGAGAAACCAATTTTGGGGAGAGCGCCGTTAGCAATCTACGGTGCAGCTTTTATTAAGTTTTATATTGTTCTAAAAATACTACTCTAATTCAACCATTTATTATTACACATGTAAGTTTCAACGTAAATTTTTGTGAATGCAAGACAAAACAGTTTAGTTTTAATCAGTGACAACAAAAAAATCTTTGTTTTTTACGGCGTATGCCCAATTCCCCCTGTAGAATAGCTAATTAGACCACTGTAGCACCTATAGATTTCACCCAGAATGAACTCTCATTGTGAATCAATTTCCTTAGTGACAATCGTAATTTTTCGGCTTTCAGATATGTTGGTAGTTGCCAAACCTCACTCGTCCTTGTCCTACTTGGGGAGACGTTTTATTGAAATATATAGATTCTCTTACATCGGATCATAATATCATTTGTACTTATTTTGAATCTAATCAATAAGTAGTATTGTTCGAACTGTTGTGTTACTGATTGAATGGTTGACTTTCAATCTTATCCTTCAAAGGTTTTTGTGTGTCAGGCCGGAATTGAGTATCGGGCGTCTCCAGACATCACATCACGAAGACTCGAGAGAATTTTTTTATGAAGGAAAATCAGAGATCTCTACGCCACAAGAGCTATTAAATTGTTAAGTAAATAAGATAAAGTGTATCAAGGGAGAAACCAATTTTGGGGAGAGCGCATTAGCAATCTACGGTGCAGCTTTTATTAAGTTTTATATTGTGCTAAAAAAACTACTCTAACTCAACCATTTATTAATACACATGTAAGTTTCAACAGTTTAGTTTTAATCAGTCCCAACAAAAAATTCTTTGTTTTTGGTTACGGCATGCCGTATGCCCAATTTCCCCCTGTAGAATAGCTAATTAGACCACTGTAGCACCTATAGATTTCACCAAGAATGAACTCTCATTGAGAATCAATTGCCGTAGTGACAATCATAATTTCTCGGCTTTCAGATATGTTGATTCTATTTTTAAGGTGATTAGATTTATAAAAATAGTGGTTTATACTAGTAACTGATTGGGAGTCAGTCAAGCAGCAAATATATCTTACATTACACAGTAACGGATAGTAGGCTATGGATTGAATTTCGGTTGCAGCCTTTACACATCAGCGACTCGTTAAATAAGATGCGATTCAGGATTCTTATTACGTAAAATTCTTCCAGCAGATACGTGCAAATCGTGCAAGAAGTGTTCTCCACTCGCATTCCTTGATATATTTATAATAATGCCGGAGAAAATGAGCCTAATTGAGTTGGGTTGTGAAAAATGGAAAAGTTTTATAGCCAGAATAAAGCAAGAATATTTGTCCTAAGCTTTGCGTCATTTACAGCAGTTTATAAAAATTTTTTAAAAGGATCTGTTCTCTACATACTCGTAATTGCTTTTTTTTTGTTTTTTTTGCGTTAGGTCAAAGAACATACGGCCGCAATTTGTTAAAAGTCAATGAAAGTCTTAAATTAATTTATTGCTCATTCAACATACTTGAATACTCTGAATAAAATATCCTATATATACAGTGTGACCCATTTCAAGTGGACACACCTTCGTAACTCAGTTATTGGTTATCCAATTTCAATCAAATTTGGATCGGTATCAAAGACCTTTTCTATATCCTTTTTGAATAAAACAAAACTTATTTCAGTCATTGGCGTGCATTTTTATTAAGGAAAAAAGGGTCGATTTTTCGAGAAGTCATATAAGTCATTTTTTTGTTGAAAAACTAATACAATATTATTGATCAGCATGCCTATATTCAGAATTTAACAACATTTTGATTTTTGGTTTTCGAGTTACCCCCCTTAAAATTACCTATTTTAAACATTAAATAATTAATAAATTGGTAACGAAATTTATTAATCATTTAAATAATAAAAAAAAAATTCTGAATTTTTGTCACTTGTACTTAAATAGAAATCTTTCTATATATATTTTTTATACATTTTACTAATATATACAGTGTGTGCGATTTAACCCATTACCTTCCACGAATATTTTTTCTCTATTCTTATGAGTTTTTTGGTTTAGTTGGCCACTTCTATGCACAATTATACTAGAAAAATTATTACATTTTTTTGCAACTTTAAAAAAAATGGTGTACTCAAATGGGTGCAATGGGAGAATGTATAAGAAAATAATGCAAAATTTTAAAACTCATAAAAAGTTTTCATTTGTTTTAAAAATGCATTACAGATGAATATTATTTATTTCTTTAAATGAAATGCTATGAAACAATCAAGCACAACACATAAAGTGACGTCATACTTTCGACAACTCCATCTTTCTCGTCGGCACCTTGGTTCTTTTTCGATTTTTTTCAGAAAATGACCCTCGCCGTCTTCAGCGATACTTCTTTGAAGAGAAGCAGGTCGCCTTACCAAAAGGTTTTAGGTAATGGCGAGCAACATCTCTCATAAAACCAGGTAAATCAATTTTATCATTATGAGCCAGTAGCTGCACCCTCCATGCATTTACGATTCCAAAGTTTAACGAATGAGTAAAGAGAGGCCACCACCATTTCTCTCTGCGAATAGATACTCTATGTTATTTACAGCTTGATCAAGCAGGTCAACCCCACCTGTGGCTGAGGCACTCAATTTTTTGTTTTTCTGCCAAAGACCACCGTTTCACTTTTTCCAGGGGCTCTATATTGTCATGATTTGTTACCATAGTGATCGTCATCGCTACCGTAGTCGCTTTCTCCAGGTTCCCTATTTCTAGCAGCTACTTCAGATAAGGGAATTTCGTCGTCTGAGGAATAGTGAAGTTGTAGCTTTTCTTTTTCTTCCTTATTTAGTGACATCAACATCAGATAATAAACAAGCTAAAAACGTACTCTTCGCCTGTTCACTGAACTTTTTATATAATTGTTACACATTCTATAGGATACTCTTCGCAGTTTTTTGTAAATAATGTTAGTTTTAGACATTTTTAATTTTATAGTACGAACTTAGTTGGTAAAAGGAGTGTAAAATAAAGTAAAAATAAAAAAAAATACACCAAACCCCATTTGGATTTCGAACCCGGGACCCTTGGATTCCGAGTCAAAAGCGTAAGAACTACACCATCACCTTACAAGTAAAAAAATGTAAATTTTTACATTATAAGACACGAGCTAAAATCATATTTTTACGGTTGTATATTACATTATGAAATGTATATTTGTAAAATATATAAGTAGATATTTTGATATCAAAATGAAATATCATTCCACCAGATTTCTATTCAATGACAAAAACATAAAATTTTTTCAAATTTAAATCATTAATAACATTTTTATTTACCGATCGATTTTGTTCAAAAACAATAGGGTTCTTCCCCTAGATAACACTAACTTACTGACCAAATTTCAGTACAGTCGGATTTTTCCTTGTTGAGTTATCGTGCTTACAAGAAACGTGACGGACGGACGGACAGACGACAATTCGTTTACTAACACAATGATATGAAAATTTTTTGTCTGCGAGCGATATTTACTGTTTTAGAAATGTGCCGATCAAATACAATATACTCTTCGTTTTCGATTTGCGAAGAGTATAATAAGGAAGAAAAAAGAAAAACTAGGCCGTCTAATCCATTTAATAATAGTAATAATAATAATATCTTTATTTACCATAAAAATATAATCTACATGGTAAATAGGCACCATTTCACCTAGATGGTGCTCTTCCAATGACCCTAAATACAATACAATACCATAAAAGACAATAAAAGTGTTTGTTTGAAAGTTGAAGTTTGTTTGAAAAATTTTCATTAAGGCACCTACGTACAACAACTGAATAATGTATAGAAGTACTATTTATTTAAAGAATAACTTCTCTTTTTTCTTCCTCATTTAGCATATGATGTTCCTTAAGTCGAATGACTACTTTATCTTTTTAGGAAACCTAACCGACTTTTATACAGGGGCAGTCGAAAAGTGAGAAATTTTAAATTTGGCTATTGAATAACAAACACCCTATATGAGGTATCGAGCTAAAATTTTGTATAGACGTATTTGAAACAACTGCGAATCGAATACGCTATTCAATCTGCCGATAAAAAATTGCCTAATAGTCGATCTGAAATTTCGACCCATTTAGAGGAGCATAGTAGGCCTTGAAAATATGAAAATTACAAAATTTTCAAAACAGTCAAATAAAGCTCATCGAGCACTATATCTCAAAAAAAAAAATCGGCCAACCCGTTTCAAAATAACGGTCTTAAATCGCATACACACTGTATATATAGATTTCATAATAATATATCTAATCCGTTAAAATATAATGCAGGAATGATATATATTACAGAAATTCGTTTTTTTCAGTAATGTGTGATGGCCCAATGGCTAAAAGCTTTTGGTTTGCTTGTGTTCGAATCCCTGACAGGATGTTGTTTTTTTTTAATTTTTTTTCATATATTTTTTTTCACAACAAAGTTGATATCACAAAATTTAGAATGTCTAAAAACTAACATTATTTACAAGAAAAATGCGAAGAATGTATAACAATTATATAAAAATCTCAGTAAATCCGCGAAGAGTATAATGCTTCCACTAGTTTAATGCTTAAAATAGGTAATTTTAAGGAGGCCGTAAAATCAAAATGTTAAATTCTGAATATAGCATGCTGATCAATAATATTGCATTACTTAAAAAAAAAATGCCTAATACGACTTCTCGAAAAATCGACCTTTTTTTCCTTAATAAAAATGCACGCCAATGACTGAAATAAATTTGGTTTTAATTTCCTCGTCTTTACGTCTGGCACTAAAATAAAAAGCTTATTACCGATGTATTTCCACACTTTGGAACTATGCAATATACTTACAATGTTTTTTATGATCGTTGTTTACGCAAACACAATACACGTAGAATGTTATTTTCGAGTTAGAAAACAAATATGAGTAGTATAGTAAATTTTAACACTTACTTTATAGCATATTTACATACGAAAGCGAATATTCGCATGTCTCGCTGTCATAAACTTCGTGCTTCGTGGCAAAAAAACCGCCCTTTCTTATCACTTATTTTTTACAAATTCCCATAAAACTACCATTTATTAATAAAATCATCAGGCAACTTTACCACAAAAGCACGTATTGCCTACGTTGTGGCTCGACTGGTATGACGTCACGTTTGGCGGCGCCCCGTTTCATGGCGCGCTACATTTGATAATTAATTTGAGTGAGAAGCCGTTACGATAAAACTCTGATTTTTTACGCATCTACTATTTGAAACGTTTTTCAAAATACGCGATAATTTGTTTCTTTAAATGAGCCCACTATTGCTATATCCAATCCACAGTTAGTTATGTTTCCGTCTTACGGTGAAATCAATAACTGAAATTAATATTTTTGCATCAGTTCTTGCATTCTTAGATACAGGATATTACAGTTTTTATCATAAATTTTGTATATAGTTAAATGTCATGCTTTAATAATAATGAAGTTAGGAACTATTTTCATTGACAAACTACAATATTCAAGTACAACAGAAATTTTCAAGAAAAAAATATATATGGTTGTATTCGTTAGAACAATAGCAATGATTTAAAACACTTTTAAAGATTATACTATGTTTCGTTTTTTAAATATTTATAATACATCGAAAATAAACGCATATTTCCCTCTCACTCTGCAAAATCCTATCCTTAAGTGTATTTTTCTCTAGATACGTAATGTCACTGGCTACACTTGTATTCATCTGTACCTAATTCCCTAAAGTATCTTCCAAGTAACAATAGCAAACACAAATGTCTCCACAATCTTTACATAAAATTCACTTTTTAGTTACTTGAAAGTCTGTGTTGTTGAATATCAATATGATATAATTCTATTCGTTCTTTAACATCCTTTTTCATTTAAAATATAAATACGTACATAAACCCCTGAGTAAAACGTAAAGGATCTCTCAAAGTATGAAATGGAAAACTTTATTTTAATCCGATTATTACTTTGACTAGTCATCTTAAGGAAAACAGAAATGAGGGATCTAAATTTTTAGCCGAGTCCTCCATGCCTGAAACCTAATCACAATACACTGATAAAATTTAATCTTTTTTGGTAAAGGTGGTCGGTCAACGTTTCATTGAAGCAAATTTTAATAAAATATAGCCAAAGAATTTGTCAATGGAGTTATCTGGATCACATTGTAACGACTAGAATGAGTTTATTTTAATCCTAAAAATTTATAAATACAGTCTTCATTTTTATTTAATATCTTTGTTTTTTATAAATATCCTAATTCTCTGATGACAGCTAATAAACAGAAACCAAGTCAAGTTGATATCAATGGTCATGAAAATAAAAACGTCTAAAAATAAAAAATACATAAACAAACAATATGTCCAACAGACGTAGGTAACATGACACTCAGATTGAAATAAACATACATGAATTCAACGAAAAATTTCAGTAATTCCACATGTACAACAAAGCTGTGTATAGCTGATACTAGCCTGGACTTAAAAAAAAGGTTTTTGCGAACTCTGATAAATCAACAATACATTTCTAACAATTGTTGATAAAACACGATTTTTTTCATAAAGGCGTTGAAATATATTTCCTTCGAAATTGTGTGCTTTAATACTACCAAATTATGATTAAAACGCGTATAAACCCATTGTTTGAGATAACTCCACGGAAAAAATCTAAGGGCGTTAGAGCTGGCGATATGGCAGGTCATTAAATTGGATGGGCAGGAATCCGTCCTACAGAAAATATAGACTGCTTCCAGAAACGATAATAAACAGCTTTCCAAAATATTCAAATGAACCTGTTCATTCAAATAATCTTCTATAAAATAACGGCCATAAATTTTGTAGAGAGGAACTCCTACCAAACGTTAATGTTATTAAATAGTTGACTTCTGCTATTGATTATAATCTTTGAATTATTTCTAGTCTAATATCGTGAAGTCTGCGACGAGACATGCTTTGTTCGAAAATGCAACCATCAATAAATATAGTATTCCTATTAAATGTTTTATCTTCCGTAAATGCTCACCAAACAAAATTTGAATATACGCTTATCGTCGCCATTTTTAAGGGAATATTTAAATTTTTGTTTAAATGGAAATACATTCTTTTCTTTAGAAATATTTTACAGCAAAGATTTTCTAATGTCTATAACTGGCTTTTGCCCTCAAAAACAATTTTAAATTTTCTTCAATAGAATTTACCACCAAAGCTGAAGCAACTTCTTTATTGTATTTCTTATATATTTTTTAACATCTTCAAGAATTTCGATATTTTTGTTCTGATACTGGACTAGAGCTATTAGTACAATACCTAGAGGTTCTAACTTCGGAATAATGTCATATGATACGGATTTCATTCATTTTTGGCGACTTAATAGTAAATGTATCAATGAAAAGTTTCTATATTGTACGGCGCCTTGCTAATTTATAGGGAGTGGATACCCCTCATCAGGGGGTGGCAACAAATAAAAAATTAAAAACATTGGAGCTGAAAGAAAATGAATTTTTAAGAAGAAAAGGTTCTATGCAACTTTTCATAGAAATGAATAGTCTTTCAGTTATAACGACTTGAAAATTGAGATTTTAGCTTAAAAAATGTACCTATTTCAAACAATATTCGTCAAATAACTCGAAAAGTATTACCTAGAGCGAAAACATGCTAGAGACAAATAAGAAAGCTATTAAATTAAGTATGAAAATTAGTTTTTTTTTTTCTAATTTCTGTAGAGTTAATAGTTTCGGAGATCAGGAAGTATAAATATGGCGTCCGAACTTCTATAAGATGAAGTATTTAGTTTAAATATTAAATATCTCAAAAGCTATTGCAATTACGTCAAAAGCGGATAAACCAAAATGAAAGACTATTAATTAGGCTTCCAAATGATTTTTTTTCTATTTCCATAGCATAAAAAACAAAGAAGTTATGGCAGAAACAAAGTACTTTTTCACTTTTTTTAAAAAAAAACGTCGCCATTTTGTTAATGTAAATTGTCAGCAATTAAAAAAATATGTTCCCATCTACTGTTTTTCGTTAATATGTAGTACTACCTAGACGCTCAAATTTTTTCGTTCACTTACAGTGCTTGCTTTAGAAAAAAAAATGCATTTTAAACTGTAAATGAATTATAGAAAAAACGTAACATTTTTGTTTTTCTGCAAATATCTCAATAAATATTAGTTTTAGAGAAAATATAATGGACATCAAAAATGAAGCTTATAAACTGAGAATGAATTTGTTTTGTTTATATACTTGTGTAGATATTTAATTACGTCCACGTCCAGTGGAAGTAAGTATAGTAACGACAAAAAATTTTTTAAAAATTTTTATTGTCCAAATAGGCTTAAAATGTCATGAAACGTCGAGATTTTAAGTTTGAACGAAAACAAAATTTCTGTCTGTCTGTTGGTCTGTCTGTCTGTAACTTTTTTTGTGCGCACGTTTACTCTGGAACCGTTTAAGATATTGACTTGAAATTTGGTACACATATGTACTTTAACGAGATTATATTTTCATCTTGTTCCGTCGAAGGGTTGGGGGGTAAATTGGGGTAAATTTGGGGTAAATGGGTAAATCAAGCAGGTAAGAGTCCATGAAATTGGTATTTAGTATATATAAGAGAAGCTAAGGTCTCAAAAAAATTTTTGGCATTAGCCACCCCCATTACCACCCCCACCTCCTTATTAAAGGGGATGAAAAAAAATTGTGATTTAGTGTATGTACAGGAACCAGAAACCTCAAAATATTTTTTTTACGTTATCCACCCCCCCATTACCACCCCCCTATCACCACCCCCACCCCACTACCGATGTGAGGTATCGTTTTATGGGTTTTTGGGGTAGAGGATTTCAAATATTATATTATTAAAGTTCCATAAACAATTATTTTCACATACAAAGTTTTTTCGTTGTGAGTGACTTGGATAGAGAATCTGGATGTGGAAGTAGTGATTCCTTGGGCAGCGGTTTTTTATAGATGGCATCCGACCGTTTTTAGGATAAAGTATTTAGTTCAAAATATTGAATATCTTAGAAACTGTGACACTTCCATAAAAAATTCTAACCACCAATGAATTTGGTATCGAGGCTTCTGATTTGATGTGGGGGGCCTGAGTAAATTTTTAAGGCGGTAATAAATTATGTTTCCTACTAGTGTGTGAAAATTTACTACCTTTCCTTACAAAAATTACCACTGTGCAAATACTCAGTGTATTGACCTGAAACTCGGTACAGACATACTTTGGTAATGTAGCAACTAGATAAACTGTTAAATTTTTATTTTTGACTAGCGCAAATACTTTTACTTCCACGTCCAGTGGAAGTATAGTAACGACAAAAAAATTTTTAAAAATTTTTATTGCCCAAATAGGCTTAAAATGTCATGAAACGTCGAGATTTTAAGTTTGAGCGAAAAAAAAAAATTCTGTCTGTCGGTCTGTCTGTCTGTCGGTCTGTCTGTCTGTCGGTCTGTCTGTCTGTAACTTTTTTTTGTGCGCACGTTTACTCTGGAACCGTTTGAGATATTGACTTGAAATTTGGTACACATATGTACTTTAACGAGATCTAGAACTAGATTATATTTTCATCTTATTCCGTCGAAGGGTTGGGGGGTAAATTGGGGTAAAATTGGGGTAAATGGGTAAATCAAGCAGGTAAGAGTCAATAAAATTGGCATTTAGTATATACAAGAGAAGCTGAGGTCTCAAAAAAATTTTTGGCATTAGCCACCCCCATTACCACCCCCACTTCCTTATTAAAGGGGATGAAAAAAAAAATGTGATTTAGTGCATGTACAGGAACCAGAAATCTCAAAATATTTTTTTTACTTCATCCACCCCCCACTACCACCCCCCTATCACCACCCCCACACCACTACCGATGTAAGGTATCGTTTTATGGGTTTTTGGGGTAGAGGATTTCAAATATAATATTATTAAAGTTCCATAAACAATTATTTTCACATACAAAGTTTTTTCGTTGTGAGTGACTTGGATAGAGAATCTGGATGTGGAAGTAGTGATTCCTTGGGCAGCGGTTTTTCTTTTTTGTTTTCTTTTGCTAAAATTTCTGTTTATGAGAAAAATAAGTTCAAGTTCCAAATGAGTATGGTAAAAAAAACGGTTCGACGACGATCTGAACATAATGTTAAAAACTAATCTGGTTATGCAAATTACATGAAAAAAATTTCAAATTCGTATAACGAGTGGAAGATTTTTGAAATAGTCATCATTCACGAGAAGCCTGAAAAAACTGGAAAAATTTAATTAACCAAAACTGCCCAAAATAGAGAAAGTGTATGATGGAGAAAATTAATAAACCAATAATCAATTAATAATTTAAAAAACTAAAAAAAACCCACTTTTATAAATACTGCACTAAAAAGCAAAAAATAATCATCGAACCTGTTCTCTATGTCTACTCTACGGTTCATGTCATAATTCTCATGCTCGTGTCTTAATAGCCATTAAATGTGAGTTGCATACACTATTTTCTCTACGACCAGTCATAATAAAGTAGAAAAAACCGCTGCCCAAGGAATCACTACTTCCACATCCAGATTTTCTATCCAAGTCACTCACAACGAAAAAATTTTGTATGTGGAAATAATTGTTTATGGAACTTTAATAATATAATATTTGAAATCCTCTACCCTAAAAATCCATAAAACGATACTCCACATCGTTAGTGGGGTGAGGGGTGGATGAAGTAAAAAAATATTTTGAGATTTCTGGTCCTTGTACACTCACTAAATTACAATTTTTTTTCATCTCCTTTAATAATGGAGGTGGCTAATGCCAAAAATTTTTCTGACACCTTAGCTTCTCCTGTATATACTAAATACCAATTTTATGGGCTCTTACCTGCTTGATTTACCTATTCACCCCCCAACTCTTCGACGGAACAAAATGAAAATATAATCTAGTTCCAGATCTCCTTAAAGTACATATATGTGTACCAAATTTCAAGTCAATATCTTAAATGGTTCCAGAGTAAACATGCGCACAAAAAAGTTAGACAGAAATTTTTTTTCGCTCAAACTTAGAATCTCTACGTTTCATGACATTCTATGCCTATTTCAACAATAAAAATTAAAAAAAAAATTGTCGTTACTATACTTCCACTTTATTTCCGAAATTTATTAATTATAGATTACAATTTAGGAAATATTATGAAAACTAAACTTATGGATTATTTTCGCACATGTTCACTGATTTTAATTGCAAGAAGCACAAAGTCTGAAGTTTGCTAGGTAAACAGTAAGTATGACTACTTGTCAAAATTGATAAATTATAAACTTGTATCTTGTATCTAATGGAAAATTTGTATCTTAATGAATCTCTTTAAAGTATAGGTAGGGAATGTCTAATAAACGAATTAATGTATGGGAGTAGAAACAAATATATTATTTTATTGTCATAAAAGGACCATTCATGAGAGATATCAAGATTCAAACCAATGATCGATATCTAACAGTGGTCAACAAATAGCGTTGTTATTGTTTTCTATTTATAATTTTTTTGTGGTTGAGCAAACTAATAGATATATAAATATAAATTCTCTAGAATTGCAATGTCTCTACGATAAACAGTCCATTTTTAAAACCAATTTTGTTACCACCGCCTTTCCGTATAATTAGAATTCTCCTTGCTAAATCGTTAAAAGTAGAATCCAAAATACACTTCTTAAACTTGTCTGAAACTTCAAGTTACTGAACCAGACTAAACCTTACTGTTTTCGTTTTATTCGCATTATAGACGGAAACACAATAAAAATAAAAACAAAATATGAAATACTGACCTGAACTAAAATACTGAGTGTTCATGCGTAACGTTGTACAAGCACCGTTTTTTATCAGCCTTTTGTTTTCATAATTATGCTGTTCCACTGCAGATGGAAAATGGAATCTCGACGGTACGGGCTACGTTTATATAGACCGATTCTCATGAGAACATTGTTTACAACAATAATTTTGTATGATGTCTATTGAATATAGACGATACACTAGATGATCATGTAGAAATAGTATTAAATCGGTATTATAATAATACAATAACGTGTTTACTTTAATTAAATATTCAAGAAAACACAAGAAATAGCAGCTTCTGAATGTATGTACGTAATATCCTATAATCTTTAACAAATTTACACGATAGTAAAATAGTGGATGGCAACTGGAACTTAAAATTGTATAACTATGTATTCGCATAAAATTCGCAGTTTAAATGCAAAATAGAAGTTCATTTTCAATAGGTTTACCGCAAAGATAACTCACCAAGTGAATTTTGTGCACACAAGTGTATTTTATATATGGATTACAAATTAGAATATAAAAAAAATTGTAGGGGTAGGGTCCCGTTTTTTTCTGAATATCGCTAAATAATGAGATAATATATGTACCCAACGCCGTTTGTTAATTATTTCTCAATAATTAGGTATACATTTTATATACAGGATAAAATCAAAGTTGAAGAAATTTTACGAGGTTTTAAGAAGACACACACTTTATGCAAAAGAGTTTTAGTCAATTTCACCAAATATTTTTTCCACTTGTTATTTTTGGGACTAATTTCCGGACCCTTGCCAACATTTTTCAAACGTTTTTTAAAGGTGAATTTGTTCCTACGAAGATAAATGTACAGATAAACAATCTGAGTACGTAGTAAACTGTATGACAAAATCCTGAAATTCTATTACCTGGGAACGATCCATGGCAAAATTATATCTCGCCTACATGAAATATATCCTTTCAATGATTTATTTTTAAACATGCATAAAAACTCGTAGCGACCTTCCCATGTAAAAAATAAACTTTTACACAAACAAAACCACGAGGAATAAACAGCACTCATTTATTCAGGTAGCTATGTAGAAACGTATCTGGCTTAGCACATTACAAATAATTATAGGTTGGGATATTGTTTTCTGAAGTGTACTGCCTATCTATGGCTTTAATCGTAATCAGACTTCAGACTATCAAACGTAAATTGAGTCTATCAAACAACCTGTTGAATATTCGATCGAACAGACGCAGTGGCGAAACAATAACTTTAACAGGGTTTCAGGACGACTGAGAAAATTATGCGAGCAAAATGCGATAACTCTCTCTTGTACTTAGAAGGGTGCTCTGATGAAGTGCCATTGTATGTCAGTTGTTAGATAACCGCTGCTTTTTACGCTATACAATTTATCTAATTACATCAATTTTTATAAAGAAAGTCTATATACAACTTATCGTTGTTTCCTTTTTTGTGTCGGTATTACGATATTTGCTAACAATCTGAATTATAAATTGGCGCTCTCTTCGTCTGTTGTTAATCTGTTGCAAAATAGATTTTTCAAGGCATTTTATAAAGAGTTTTATAGCACCCTTGTATACATTTAAGAAACCAAAATTGTTCCTTGGGTAACCATGTCCTTTTTAGCATCTATTGAAATATCATCATCAAAGAAAGATAGAGCAGAAGTTTCAGGAGTTAAATACCACAAATGGTTTTGAATTTTTGAAATTTCACTTTGAGATATAGCAGGATCAATGTTTTTATAGTTCATAAGATTTTTTATAAATTGAAGATCATATGGAGCTTTATGTGGAGAAGGAGCTACAAACCAAGTTTTAACGTATATTTTAACAATAAAAATACATATTTCTTTAATGCTTTTTGTTTCTCTTGCTATTAATTTTAATTCATCTATAAATAAAAATATCTTTAAGCAGTAGATTGCTTTTGCCACCAGCGTGCGTGGTGGAAAGCTCCAGGAGCGCGAATATTTATTTGCCTAAAAAACTGAGCCAGATTTAAAAACTCTTTATAGTCATCATCATCGTCTTTAAAGAGTTCTCTACAAAATCAAGAATATCAAGACCATCATTTTGTAATATTTGATTAATATTTTCATCCTCCATTGCAGATTTAAATCTGGTATGATCAATTTTAGGCCAAGCCTATCTAAAACGTTTAAATAATGGAACATCAGGGCCATTAGAAGAAAGCGTTTTTACATCAAAAACACTTTTTAAAATAATTTCATAAATGTGATGTCCACAAGGCAAATATAGTAAATATCTTTCTAACATTTGTTCTGATAAAACACTTGCATCATTTAAGTGACGCAAGTTCGAAGCAGTTGTATCGCAACATAAAGCCTTCACTTATCACATAGGTTCCAGTGTAATAGTGCTTCATAAACTTTAGTTGCTTGCTCTCTTCCTGTCGAATTCTCTAAAACTAGTATTTGTTCTGTATCTCCATTTGTAATTAATACCGCGAGTTTGTTGTATTTGTTAGTGTCAGTTAAATACCTGAAAATATTTCCATCCAAGTGAATAACAGGAGATAACAAATTAGATCCTTTAAAACGTTCCATTGCCTTTTCAGCTCTTTCCTTCCGCAACTTCTGTCTACAGCGTTGAATAGTTGTCCTGCTTATAGACAAGGAAAGTACATCATGACCTAATGATAATATTTATTTGCAAAGCAAAGCAAAAACAAATACAAATACATTTGCAAAAAAGATGGTTACTATAATATATAAACAGCGTAAATATATGCGAGATACAATGATATATAGTATTATTCAATATTAATAATTATCGCAGTAAGAAAATCACACTATTGCAAATAAACAATTGCTACCCACAAAAAATAATTTGTACGTGGGTATAATTGCGTATCATTAATTAGTGTGTCTGCTTATTAAATATGTGTTAAAGATAGTTAGGGTATCTTTTACAGAATAGTAGGAAGTTATCTACATAATCATTTATTTTTTCATATTAATTAGGCTATGGAACTGATCTCTTTTGGTCTTTAGGATAAATGTTTTACATTTACATTTAAACTGATGTATGGTATTAGATTGTCTTATGTCTAAGGGTAGAAAATTATAAATGCGGGGCGAAAGGAAATTATGACTTCTTTGGCCTATGGTCTTTGCAGAGGCAGGAATTTTTGCTTGCAAATTTGATTTAGCTCTTGTAGGATATGCATGAGTGAGTAACTGTAAATTATTTCTATTTCTATATTTATTGATGACGATGTGCAAGAAGAAGAGTTGCTTAACATCAAATAATCTGGATTCTGAGAATAACAAATCTGTTGAATATATTGCTGGTTTACTTAGCATTATTTTTATGAACCTCTTTTGTACTATTTCTAAACTGCTTAAATGAATATTTAAAGCACCACCCCATCCCAGAATGCCATATGAAAGCCTAGACTCCACTAGTGCATGGTATATTATTTTCATTTGTTTTACATCTAATATTTTATTTAGAAACTTAAAATTATATAATATACTTCTGAGAGTACGTGCAACTGTATTTATATGCACATCCCATCTTAGAAATTTATTATCTATGTACACTCCCAAATATTTTGTGACGTCTGAGCCGTTTATTTCAATCAAACTGTTGTGTGCATTTATTTCTAGTTTGTTATAATCAGGTAAATTACTTCTATTGCAACTGAAAGGAACGTAAGTAGTTTTCTTGTAATTGATGGTTAATAACTTGTGATTAAGCAAGTCTATTATATTTTTTAAATCACTTTCTACGTTTCTTTTTAGCTCTGTCCACTCGTAGAAAATGGCAGTATCATCTGCAAAACTAATTATTTTTCCAGTACTATGAATGGTAAGTAAATTATTTATATAAACAATGCTTCAGCAATAGCGTCAATATGTGGACTGCGTCTCCGTCACTCACTTTACACTTGTCAAAGGCCTTATAAATTTCAAATTCCATTTTATCTTCAATAAGTCTGATGGTGTGTTTGCTTAACTTTGGGGTTATTACGTTTCGTGTTCCCACTAATCTTTTCTTTTTTGGTTCTGGGGGATCCAGGTACTTCGGGATATAATTCTTCGTAGGAAGAGCTTGCATGCGAGGTGCTACTTTATTCAAAAGTGTCTAATTCGGCTATATTTTCAAAAATGTTGGCGCTTTTCTCCATTCGTTCAAGATTCTTCGGTTTTTCGTTCTTCCACTTTTTTCCTGTTCCCTTTGTCCTTTGACTGAATAAAAATTGTTTGCCTTCCTCTATCTTTATTATTTCAAACACGTTCGCATCAGCAATGTCAAATGAATCGTCTAATTTATCCACAAAAGAAGTTTCTTTCTGGTTAGTAATCTTGTTTGCGTTATGAGAACTTTTCTGTAGAGTTCTTAATCCTTCATATAGGCTTTCTACTTTTTTTAACGCAATATGCCACATCACGTGTTGGGATACGCGCTTTGTGCAAAAAAAATTACTAGTTTTGTACTTTCACGCCAATTCAGTTTCACTTAAAACTGGTTTATGGGAAGGAAGCTTGTTTCCAATAATCTGTGGTGAATAACTAGCTACGAGATACACTAAACTGTCTTTTCTCAAACTTTGAGGAGATGACATGGTTCAACAAAATGTACAGATCAAAATCACTAAAAATATAACACACAACTCTCAATATTACTTCACCTAAGTAAAAGCGGAAACTAAAAATATCTCCTTATTAATTTCAACTTATATAAGCATCAGCAGTTGAATAGGTCCTTTAGAGGGCATGATGTAGGCGGATTAACGATATCTCCTGTCTGATTCTAAGTTATATATTAATTATAAAAATGAGTCTTGCTACTGAAAACAATTTAGAAATTGTTCTGAAGACATTTTAAATGCCGCTCGAGAAGCATCTTCGAGCTTACTTGCTTTAAAATCCAAGGAAAATACGAGAAGGTATTGGAAATATTTTGTAAGTGGAGGATGACAAGAAACGCACTAAAAACTGATGAAAGTGTAATTTTAGCGTATTTTTTTGAGAAAGTAAGCTATTTTTATACATATTTTAGTGTTTTTCATACAATGCCTTTCGTTATTTTAGGCAAAATCTCAAGGTATCCAGTTTATGGTCTACACATTCCATATTGAAAAGTACTATACAAATAAACGAAAATATGGATATATCACAATATAAAAAGCTACTTGCCCTTATAAAACGTCAAAATGACACATACGAAGCAAAGAAATCAAAAGTTTTGACTATAGAAAACGTTACTATGTTTTTAAAAGAGGCTCCAAGCGATAAGTTCTTATTAATGAAAGTGGTGCTAAGATTTGGTTTAAATGGGGCATGGCGACGTGTAGAGTTGTGCAGTTTAACTGTAAAAGATATAGAAGACATGGGGAAAATTTTGGTTATAAATTCACATGATACCAAAATCAAAAAGAAACATGTAGTTACCGTAGGATCAAAGTGCAACGGATATGAAATTTATCATAAGTACTTACGATGAAGACCCAAACAAGTAACACAATAGATTTTTCATTTACTATAATCACAATACAACAGTTGGCATTAACAGTTTTGCAAAAATTCCCCAAAGAGTTGCAGAATACTTAAAACACCCAGATGCATACAGTTACACTGGCCATTGCTTGAGGAGGACATCTGCCACCTTCCTCGCTGACAGTGGAGCTGATATTCAAACACTTAAAAGACATGGAGGATGGCGGTCAACTAGTGTGGCTTAAGGGTATATCAACTTTAAAGGTCCCATTTTTTGGTTTTTCGCTTATATCTCGGAAACTATGCGTCGTATGGAAAAAGGTAATCTATACAAAATTGAACACAATTAAATTTCCTACAAGAATATTTATATTCTTTTTGTTCCTATGTGTTATAGTTTACGAGATATTCGTCAGCCAAAATAAATAATAAAAAAAAAGTATTAGGTACCTTGAATATTTCTATCAAAGCGGTTTACCGTGGTCTACTAATAAATCACAGTCACAAAACAATCTTTATTTTACAACACCCGACGTATTTACTAACGTAATATTTTGTCGAAACCTATCTATACATTTAATTAAATATACAGTGTGATTCACTTAAAATGAAGACGCCCTTATAACTTTTTTATTTTGTTTCCGATTTGAATCAAATTTTACTCAAGTATAGAACAAATTAGGATCTACTTATGGCCAGAAAAACATTCGCCTGCTACAAAGGCAAAGCCACCTGTGGTACAAAAATATGCTGAAAAATATTAAAAATCATATTATTGGGTCTTGACGAATTTCACGTATCCACCACAAATTGCGGAAACTGAGGACCCTCTTTGCCACATGAGCTTATGTATGAAAAATCCCCCATCCATAACCAAATCAAATTTTGGTGTATTTACGGTTGTGGCGCCGATCCGATGCATTTTTTAGAATTTTTAAGATTCAAAATGTTTTTATTTTTGTATTTTCTTGTAGGAAATTTAATTATGTTTAATTTTGCATAGATTACCTTTTTCCATACGACGCATAGTTTCCGAGATATAAGCGAAAAACCAAAAAATTGACCCCCCTCCTCCCGCTCACCACCTAGGAGTGAGGACTTTTGATATGTTCATCTCCAAACTAGTCCAAACAAAGTTCCGAAGTCAAATTTTCTGTTCCTAACATTTCCCTCTACACCCTTTTGAGCATTCGTTGCCTGGATTAATATATTAAAGTGACATTGTCATATGGTAAAGTGCCACTTTATTAAACGATTTTGAATTTAGTAAAATAGCATATTATCACTCAAAATGCGAAAAAAAAAATGTTAACGTAGGCATCAATAAAGAACGAGCAGGAACTACGGTTGATTAATATTATAATCTTTTAAAAACGACGAAACCAATAAATTTTTTGTCTCCCTAGCCTACTTAGACGATCCCAAGGCTTCGCCACTGCTCGCAAGAAGCTACATGTTCCCATTCATTCATTCATAAATTCTTTAACGGATCTCGGCTTTTTGTTACACCTTCCATTCGGAACAAAAAACAAATTGATGTTGAGTATAATACAAATTTTCATTTGAAATTTAACATCTATATTAGCAGTCCAGTTGGAAGCATTTACGCTTTAAAATAATGCATATCAATGGTAATTGGATTCTGTAAAAGATACGGATAATGATGTTTTTGTAAAATGTATACGTTATTTTATTAATTTTTAACAACCATTAACACTGTTACAAATAAATTTTAACTGTTTTTTTTTCGACGAGTTTCTGAATGAATCGGACGAAATTAGCTACGTTGGAGAATGTGAAATGGTAATTTATTTCAGCCCAGTTTTTGCTGTCGCTGGATCAATCTAGTGTTATGTGAAAATATTGGGATTTATATAATCCGAAAGAAACTAAGCAGGCCACGTGAACAAAAAAATAATTGCTGCTACAAGTCTTAGGTACAGAGTTTCTATCAAAGTTTACTATGTTTTTTCCGCGGATCGAGCAAGACGTTTTTATAGTTGAACTGAAAAGTACGTCAAATAATAAAAAAATGCGGATTTAGTAGGGCTTCTTGTTTAAGAGCGGTGTTTAACGATCATTTGCATCTCATCCGATTAACTCCAACCCTAAATCAAACACCACGAAAATTGTTAGTAAAAATGTCTACGTAATTGAGAAGCCTTTCAGAAAACGCTAAAATGTCAATTCTACGACTGGAAGATAAGGTTCTGAAAAAATATGTATATTATCTGGAATGATTTTGCGCATCTAAACAAAAAGGGCAAAAGAGCGTAAAAAATCATTTTGTGTTTATACCACCTTTACAATCTTGTTTCTTAAGGATAGTATTTTGCAGAGTGAGAGGGAAATATGCGTTTATTTTCGATTTATTTTAAACATCTTAAAAACCAAACATAGTAAAATCTTTAAAACTGTTTTAGATAGGTACTTGCTATTGTTGTAACGAATACAACTATTTTTTTTTTATTGTAAATTTCTGTTGTACTTGAATATTGTAGTTTCTCAATTAAAATAGTTCCTAATTCCATTATTAAAGTATGACATTTAACTATATACAACATTTATAATAAAAGCTGTATATGGTTGTATTCCTTAGAGCGATGGGAAGTACCTGAAACTATTTTAAAGATTATGATTTTTTAAATATTTATAATGAATCGAAAATAAACGCATATTTCCCCCTCACTCTGTAAAATCATATTGTCGGAAAATATCAAAAATTTAATTTAATTTTTGATATTTTCCGACACGCTTGGCGTGCGAGAGGTACCGGGATCGATGCCCGGCGCCTCCACCATATGTCGAGCCTCTGGGGGCGGCCCCTTTCAAAATGGGGTACTCGCTTGGGTACTCGACTTAATTTTCCCGAGGAACCGGGTATCTTCAACAGAAAGGGGTAGGACCACACACACGAACACAAGTGAAACTATTTGTTACTGAACGGCAAATACAATTTATTTGAAAACTGGTACACAAAAGAATGATTATACTTACAGGAGTATTCTTCCCTGAACTCTCAACATGGGTAGGCGGCTGGCGGCTGGACTTAGAAAATTTCAATAATTAGTTTCACCCTTTCGGGACTTTGCTCTTCACTGACTCGGCTACCGTCTCCTTCCGGAGCTAACGCGATAATGAATATTAATTTCACCCTTTCGGGATTTTTCTCTTCAATGACTCCCGGCTACCGTCTCCTTCCGGAGCTAACGCGGTAATGAATTCTCTCTACTAATTTCTTTCATCAATACTTATTCGTGCTCTTCCTTACTCAGCAATTTGCCGAGTTCATTGCTAGAGCAATGCCTCTATGGAAGAACACCAATAAATATGTGAAAGATTGCATAGACAACGGAAATATCCTATTACCTCCGTTGCCTATACGCGAAGTTATGTCTCTAATAATTACACGATTTAAATAATTTCTATTTTCTTACGTAAAATACAATAATTTAATTTAATTTTTGATATTTTCCGACATTATCCTTATCAGTTGAAAAGAATTTTAACTACTACCACTACAGATTTAAGAGCTGCTAAATTATAATGCCTGGGGAGAAGGTAGTTATTGATTAATTGATTTACTAGCGTGCGGTAGGCATTGCTGCCATTCCCAGGTATACAGCTGGGCCTGCTATGTCCACGCTGGGTTGGACTAAGGTCATGCTTGTTGCCAGCAGCGAGAGCCACACGGCGCATAGTAAAGGAATGTGGGATGGGAGGTGTAGGTATTTGTGAGATGCGTTACCGCATTTTGTCGTGAGGGAGCGTTTAAGCACCCTTCTTTGTGTGTTTGGTTCTGGACTTCTGCCTATTCTGACTCTTCTTGTGAAATATGTTGCCGTGTTGTGTCGTAATATGGAGTGTTTTTGCTCCTCTTTTTGCGTTTTTGCTTCTTCGAATCTTCTTTTTTCTGAGTCTTCTGATTCCTCTGTTTCCGATTGTGGTAGAGTATATATCCTTGCGATTTGTTAGTGGTGTTCATTTGTTGATCCTGATCCTTTCAATTGTCGTCCTCCACTGTAGCATGGTCTCCTTATTTTTAGTTTGTTGCTGTGCGGTGCTAGCGCTTTCTTCAGTAAATGTGTTGGGTCCCTTCCTTGGGTATGTCCCCAATACTTCATTGCGTATATTTCTATTATGTTGATGTTTTGTGTCGCTGTTTTCGTCTTGTTGTTTTAGTTGGACGGTGCCCTTTCTGCTCTTCTCAAAAACTTCTTCTGTTGGCTTTTGTTGTTGCCGCATTTTTGACTCCATATATCATCGTTGTCCGTATGACGGCTATGTACATACATTTGGTAAGGTCCCATGATAGCTTATTTTTCTCAATGAACGGTATGTTACCCTTGTGCCATTTTGATTCTCTCCTTTACTGTTTCTCTCCGCTCCAGCTGGTTCGTCCAGTCTGTTCCTAGGTACTTCAATTTGTTCGGTATTCTTATGGAATATTCATCTATTTTGTGTTCCTCTCCGCTTGTCCAACTCTTCTTCTTCTTCTGTATCGATTAGGAGATTATCGACGTATGTGTGTGTTTTCTTAGAGAACACCATTTTTCTGAAAAAAACCTTCACTAGGCATATCTCCGCTGAAGTGATGTGCGAACTCAGCCCTGACGCAGTATATGTAACACCCTGTACCTAGGTCATGTATTTACAAATTAATTTCCTAAAATTTAAATAGAATTTACATATTTCAGAACTTTAAAATAATTCCAATCAAAATTAAATATTTTACGATAACAATTAAATCAATTTTATGCATAATTTACTTAAATACAGAAATATTATTTTCTATATAATATTGTGTACAGTTTTAACAGGGTTTATTTCGACGCAAAAGTTGAGGTTCTCACAAACGTATCGGTTAAAAGAATATGTTACATAAACAGAAAGATCATCAACGTAAACGATAGAAAGCCATATTCATTAAAGACTTAAGTTCGAAATTTCTTATTAATGGGTAATTTAGATAACCGAAGGGCTGGCCGAGAGTTAGATGCATACGTGACAAATATTGCGTAGATCGCGAAGCTCGCTTGGTTTACTGTCCTTCTCACCCTTTCAGTTTGAGAATTTTTGTCTCTATTTTAAAATCCTATATAAGCGCGGTTCCGGGGAAACAAATTGGTCTTTTATTGACCTGCTCTTCGAGAGTACACTTGCTGGCAGTATTAATTACTCCGGTATCTGCTTTTGTTTGAGTTCAGCCGTGCGGCCACCCCAAAAGGTGGTACGTAGTGCGACCATCGTCAGATGGTACGTAGTGCGGGCTATCCGTGGATAGTTTCGTAGTGCGAGTCATCCTATATGATTTCGTATTTATACAGATTTTCTTAGGAATCTGTGAAGGCTGAACGACGAAGCAGGGACCGTTGAAATCAAAAGGTTTACTGGCTTTTTCAATCTCCGCACAGAGCGACGAGTGCTTTGAGTAGGTAATTCATTGTCTGTCCGAGTGTAACCCTCTGGGGTTGCTCTTGGCTAGACCGTGAGGTGCCTACCGTGGGTCACTCGAGCGTCCTGTGGGAGAAGGCAAATGTTAGTTAACTTCGTTAGCACTGTGTACTTTCAAGTTCGCTCTTAAGATGGGCGACGCACACGACGCCGACGCTACTATGGGAGCTGGGGGAGATTTAACTGGAGACCTCACAGTATATCAAACAATAAGTATAAAAAAATCATTTAATCATATGCGACGCGTTGTCATTTTTCTGATCTGCTCATTAATTTAATATGAAATTAAAGTCGAATTTTTATTTTTCTAAATTTACTAAATTTAACCTAATGACAACGTTAATCGCTATTTCTTCTCCTCATTAAAATTTACGACTCTATAATCTGCGAAGTCAACTCAAAAGTAATTTGCGTTTTCATTGTGGTACTTTGATAATAGTTTATTTATTTAAAAGTATGCATTTTCAGTATTCAAATTAATTAATTCACGATTGTGATTTGCAACTATTTTAGTAGTTTAATTAATGGAAAATTTGCTTTGGGTTTCTAAAATGTTATTACGACTATTGTTGTTTTAATACTCCGCTCAGCTATGTAAATAATATTTAGTACAGTCGCGAATGGTCTATTGCAGATTTTGTAATTATTAGTCTTCAGCTCTTGCATTTAAGAATTCTTAATTGCCATCTCTGTATTTATACCTCACCAAGTTATCATTTACATATGATAAGATTTGAACACAGCTCTTTTTTTTATCAGTTTTAATTTTGAAGATTTTCGAAAGGCAAGCACAAGATTTTGTTGGTTGTCACTTCATCTATATAAAAATAACAACGATACAACGAAATGGGACCAATTGGTCTCGGCCAAGTGCAATTGTAACTAGCCACAACAACTACAACAACACTACGCTTCGAAACGACAGTTGTCGTGGCAATTTGATAAGATTTTGTTGATTGCCTTTTACCATCATATCATGACTGGGAAATTTCCCGAGCTGTGTCAAATTTTACGTATGCCGAGGACCATTATAAATACTTCAGGAAAATGACTATTGTCATTGTAAACAATTTATTTTATTGTTTGCATAGCTGATCTGAATATTCCACGGATTAATGTGACAATTCTCCCAACGAATGCTTTTCTTCTTTTCATGTGAACTGTGGCAATTGCCCCAACAATTATATAATACAATGTTTCAAAGGAATATGACAGTTGTCTAAAATAAACGTATTAAAACGTTTTCTGTGTTTTCCTTCAGTATTCTACTTTTCAGGAATAAGTGACATTTTAAATAAGAATATAATTCTTTAGACAAAATAAATCAATTACAAATGCAATTTGTAATTACAGTAAAATCAGTATTAAATAAAGTACAGTCAAATAAAACAGTACCAAGGTAAAATCATCTAATAACTGAGTGTTGCCAAAATTAATAAATAAATTTGATCAGTAAATAGAAACAAGTAATATCAAACTTTATAAAAAGAATCTATGGTTAAACAAAAATACAATCACCACGAAAATTTGGGTCCTAACTTTAAAAATCTAGACGATCACGTAAACTGCCAAATTCGTATATTTTTCTGTTTCACTCAAAAGAGAGAGATAAATATACGACTGGGGTATGGGGTGTTTCATATATCAACAATACCTCATTGATTATTTCGAATTTAATTTTAATTATTATCAGTACCGTGATTTCTAGCATTTATTCCTTGGATAGTGGTTTATTGAAGGGTCTTCTTGTATTAATTTGATTCATTCATTCTTTGCTTTCTCTGCTTCCATCAGTTTATCTCCACTGTTGCCGTGGTATACCTCTTCTCGTGTATGTGTTATCATTTTTTCTGTATGCCCCCCTGCCGCCGCTTTACTGCCCCTAACTCGTTCCCCCGTTTCTTTGATTTTGTGGTCCTATGTTCTGTATTCGATTCATCATTCTTGTGTATAGATACCATTTCCTGAGAAAAACTATGCATTTCCATTGAACTGCAAGAAATTCAGCTCCCGGCGTATTAAGCCCTTAGTACGCCTGTGATCAGATTGTCCATTTATTACCCAAGTCAACGCTTGTTTATCTAAGAAACTCTGTTTTTCTTAAGGAATAACACCATTATTGCCTTGCTATAAATTTACGGTGACAGCGGTCGATGGTTTCATAATCACTTCTCATATTTTCGAAGAAAGTCGTTTGAATCAGCCCCTCACCAGTTCATTACAGCATTTATGATGCAGAATGCACCACCACAAAAACACACTCTTTTTAATACAAATACAAATTATGTACGTAATTAATCACTAATTGCACCTCCCAACATATGTATTATTCCTCAAACCTGTCGCTTACTTGACAAAAAAATATGCAACACCACAAAATTACACTCTTTTTAATACAAACACAAATTATGTACGAAATTAATCACTAATCGCACGTCCCAAACCTATCACTCACTTTTGACACCTTAAAAATTTGCATAAAAAACATACAACACCACAAAACACATTCTTTTTGATACAAATATAAGTTATGTACGAAATTATCTATTTATTCACTTGACACCTCAAAAGTTATATTTTTTACACTTTGTATTTAGCTAGGGCTTGGACCTAAAAAGCATTGCAATGGTTTTATCCGGCAGACACTTGTTAATCATTAAGACATAAATAAACTTAGATAAATAAACTTGGGTGGTACTTTAAAAATGAAGATACTTAGCTTATCTATTCCTCTTGTGTATTGCCTGGTCCTTTAAGCTTGTTTCTTTATGCATAGCACTGCACTATCGGTTCTGCCACTAAATACTCTGTATTAGTTATTTTCAAATATTAATTATATTTCAATTTTGTTCTTTTGTTATGATATATCGATTTGCGCGGAATTCTTTACTCTACAAATTTACCTAATGTTTATCAAATTTAGCGGACTTTTAGCGGGCGTTTTCACGTTTTAATGGCAGCGTTTTTCGGACGCGTCCGTTCGCTCTGAAACCACAATTCGAACCTGCCTGGGGAGAAGGTAGTTATATAACAAAAACAACCATTTATTGAAATTAAATTTAATTTAAAAATATTTAATTAAAAAATAAAATGATATTAGGGAGTTTTTCGAAAATTTGTGAATTTCACGAGCGTATACATCGAAAACTATAGCAGATACGAAAAATATAATGGAAACGTTCTTGTAGGAGATTTTGTCAGCTTCATTTTTGCCTGGGGCTAACCGTTTTCGAGATATAAGCAAAAAGCCAAAAATCAGGACATTCTTCGTGCACCCCCCTTACCTCCTATATTTGGGGACTTTTGGTATGTTTACCTCTTAACTAGTAGAATACAGCCCTGAAGTAAAAAATTGGGATCTCGGCATTTCACACTTGAGCGTTCATTGACAGGCTTATAAGATATATGCAAAAAAATGCACAGTGGTATTATTTTATTCATTTACTTATTTACTAGCTACATAACCAACAAGTAGAAGTCCTATTAGAGGATACAGCTAGAATTACATTATGTAATTAAAATACGAATATATAAAAATAAAATAATGTAGAGCTATTTACATACGTTCAATTTAATTAATAATATATAAAAGGTAAGCAATAAGAGTAGGCAAGGAAAACAATTCACCATTTTATTCTTCTAATTCGTCAGCGTCTTCCACTTGACCGACTTTGATGATTCTTTTTTTAAAATTAAAGCTGTCTATCCACAAATTTTGTCATCACTAATTTTTGTTTTAATTACTATTTTCTTATGTAAAACCAAATATAAATTCACATACATAAATAAATAGCTGTGGTTGCACTATAATAATCTGTTATGTACAGGTTGGACCAAATTAAATGGGATATGGCAGATAGACAAAAACCAATGTAGGTGTCCTGAGACCGATTTTCGAGAAACAAATAATGATACAAGCCGTGATCGTCTGTCTTTTTCGACTACCGACCTACAGAGCGTTTTTGGGAAATTGGCATTTTTAGATGACTTCTGTCTCAATTACCAAGTGTCGAATCGAAAATCGAGTAAAACATTCTTAAGGCACTTTTTTGAGTAGAATTCGTTGCTGATAAGAAGAAAATTATGCATGCCTTAGTTTTCGAGATAAATACATAACTTGTGTTTTTTAAATGGAACACCCTGTAAATTATTTAATTATTCTATCCAACATATATTAGCTATAGTCCGGTAAACTCTAAGGTGGCGTACGTATGAGTTGGTAACACGACGTACGATTTGATATGCGATGCGCATAAAGCTATTGCAGTGACATAGAGATGAACTAGTTGCGTGTGTCTTATTCTCTTAGTTTACATGATGAAGCGACCTTTGGACGCGCCAGTTTAGAGTTTATTCGACTATATCTAACGATATATCATATATCATATTTATCTCTAGACAAAGTGGTTAATTTTCGAAAAATTTAATATATTTGTGAGGAAGACATGAAAAACTATTAACAACAACAACGCTTCTTATAATATCAAGTAATATTGCCAAAAATAGGAAAAACTAAACTACAATAAATGTTCCAATTGTCTTCCATTGACAACTAAGCATTTTGACACCTCCTTACAGCATTTGTTGTGTTTCCAATCATGACAGGAGTTATTGTTCGAAACGCAGCTAATGTTTTGTTTTCCTATTCTTCTATGTTATTAGAACGTTCTCTATATATAATATTTTTTAAATAACCCCTATCGGGAGATTTAGCTGGCCACAAAATGGGACCATTATTTCCTAAAAATTAAACAATATCAAAACTCTCAAGTAACAATTTAAGTTTTATCGCAATCTACAAGAGGTTATTAAGACTATATAATAAAACTGATCGTAAAACTGTTTATACTAGATAATCTCTTAAAAGCTACAATAAATCGACATAAAACCAAAAAAGACCTTTTATAAAGGTTATACATATCTTCCTTAAAACTATCAATAAAACCAACAGTACTTTAGAACCCAAATCTGCAAGACGTTTTCAAGTCTAATATAAAACATTTTTTCTACTTCCATCTTTAAAATGGCGTTTATCGTATACGTTTCCATGACGCTAAATAATCCTTTAAACACGCTTTCGACAAACCGTAACTTCGTGCATTTTAGTCACAGGCTGAACTTAGCAACGAGATATTAGTCACGGCTGAGGTTAATTCTAGATATTTTAATGGCAAAAATCAAGTTAGTTTTCCGTAATTCTTGTCATCAATCTGTCAAAATAAATCGACGCGTTGTGACAAGAGACAAGTAATTTTGTATTTTTTGGAAAAAAATGAGCCTAAACGACAGTGAAAGTGAAGAAGATGTTTTCATTGGTACTCCGCCCGAAATTACTCAAGCAGCGGCATCGGCAACTGCTAGTTTGCTGCCAGAAAAATCTAAAAGTCAATACGAACGTGCATATAAACTTTTCCAAGATTGGCGTCAAGAAAACCAAACAAATTCATTTTCTGAGAATGTATTACTTGCTTATTTCCAAAATTTGTCGAAAAATATGAAACCGTCCTCTTTGTGGGCAATCTATTCAATGCTGCGGACGACAATTAATCTAAAAAACAATGTTGATATTAGCAAGTACCCCAAATTGTGCGCATTTCTGAAGCGTAAATCAGACGGTTACAGACCTAAAAAGTCGAAAATATTGACACCCCAGCAAATTAGAGAATTCTTATCATCTGCTCCAGACGAAAAATACCTATTTACCAAGGTAATAGTATAAAACCAAATTAAATAAAAATAAACAAAATTATAAATATTTTAGGTAGGGTTACTTTTTGGAATAATGGGAGCTTGTCGGCGGGAAGAATTGACGAAAATTCAAACAAGTGATGTTGAAGACCTTAACACGGCCCTTTTAGTTCACATTCCTGACACGAAAACAAAAACCGAACGTCAGTTTGTTATTGGAGGTAATTTCTATCATACATGCAAGAAATACATGGAACTTCGATTTCCAAACCTGACAAGTACTACCCGATTTTTCTTAAACTACCAGCGAGGAAAATGTAGAAAACAGCCAATTGGAATTAATAAATTTGGCAGCCTCTCTAGCGTAGTAGCAAAATTCTTAAAATTACCTGACCCTGCTGCTTATACTGGTCATTGCCTAAGAAGGTCTTCAGCGACGATTTTGGTGGGTTCGGGTGCGGACATCACAGCATTAAAGCGTCATGGAGGGTGGCGATCCACAGCTGTTGCAGAGAGTTATATTGACCACTCGTTAAACAATAAAATTGAGACCGCTACTAAAATCATGAACACTGTTCAAAATAATGCAATGCAAAAAAATAAAGAGAATATTGATATTGCAATTGCTCAAAGTTCAAGCATTGATAAAAATGAAAGTGGACCAAGTATTAGCTTCAATTCAAATCATGAAGCAAATTTAACACAGTTCGATGGAACGCATTTAGGAAAATCACTTAGTTTTTTTAGCAATTGCCAAAATGTTTCCAATGTAACCATTAATATACACAATAAGTAGAACAATAGTTTAGTAATTTTTTACTGTTACCATGTTATTGATACGTTAATAAATGAAATATTAAAATAACTTCCAAATTTTTTATTTAGATATTTGCTGTCGTTTATTAAACACTCGCTCCGCTACGCGTCGCTCGCGATTAATAAAACTCGTGACTAAAATGACGTTTATAAAACTTGTTACATAATATACTATTATAAAATCTTCTTAAAACCGTTAGTACTTGTAATCAGATTTTAAGCCTGCTTTGAGAACATCGTAAATAATTGTGGTTTTAATAATTCTTTGTCGAAAACTTGTTGCACTTAAACTGTCTAAATCAGAAAATATCGCCAAGTAATAAAATATGTCCGCCTCGATTGAAATATCTGCATGTGCCAACGTTTCAAAATTTGATATTAAGAAACAACCTAGTATCAAAAAATTGTCAACGCAGACCACTTTATTGATAAAGTATATCAAAAAACTTTTAAAAAAATCACGCGCCTTTCATTTGTCAGCTTATTAATTATTATTTACAATTAATAAAAAAAATAGTAACCCTACTTTTAGCTTATTCAGTATGATTTTGGGCTTTTTAGGGGTTTATATGACATATTAACACATTTTAGATAGTTGCAGGCTAAATGTAAACAGTAAGAATAAGAAAAATATAACTAAACACTGTTGCCCCAACTTTGTTCAAACATGTCTGCCATAGTTAACAGAAAAAACATGGCTGAAAAATTAATAAAACCGTTCATTTTAATAGAATACCCTATTAAGAATTTGTGGCTTTAGGAAATATTTTTATAAAACAAAAGGTTTTGTTAAATTTCAATTGCCCTATTTATTACTATTTTAAAGCCTGTAAGACTTCACCCAGCCTTGCTACTCTACTTTAAAACCTTTAAGAGTTGTCTCTGACAATCTCTAATCCAAATCTACTTAGATAACATAACCTAAAAAAAAACATTATTCATTTCGTGTATTTTTGAATGTGTGATCATTAATTTCTCCAAAGAATTTATAAGTGCTTTATAAAAACCAAAAAGTTTTAACGTAGCTACCAAAAAACTCTTAGGTTTTAAGGAACCTTTACCAATTATCGTTAAAAGCCGTATCGTATTTATGAAAACATATATTAAGGGTAAGACTACTTAAGAGTTATTAGTTTTATTGCTTGATCATAAGGAGTACTTAAAGACCATGTTTTAAAACTCCCATAAAACATGAAGATTTATAGAGTCTACCACAAAACTTAAAATATTTAAAATCCACTATAAAACTTAATGAGTTTATTGTTGTTTTGAATAATGCAGCAAGTAGGTGGCTATAAAACCAATAGGTCTTAAAGAGCAAGGAGATTTAACAAATTGCTTTAAAGATAACTTGAAGGCCTTTTTTAAGTACATATTATCTGCAGATAAATTGGTATGCGCAAAAGAAATAATAAAGCCCAGTTCGGTTTATTTACCTTCTTAAATCTGTGAAAAAAAACCCGATAAATACTTGTTGGCATTTAAATTGTTACTTGGGCTACTTTGTTGTTTATTAATGTCCAGTTAGCTAAATTAATTGTTAGTTATCAAGTTAATTAACTCGGCTAACTAGACATTGATAAACTAGTCCTGAGTGATATATAGATGCCTATCCAATCCCCCCAAATTGAGCAGTTAAATAATTTCGTGTTTCATTTAACGTATGACCTGGGGCGCCATCGTGCTGATAAATTAATCTTTGAAATTGCCTTACAGGCATATTGTCTACAAAGGGCTTTATTTGAATATTTTTATGTCTGGCCTGTCCCTTATCTGGATATCTAAAAATATTGTTTAGGCGGCACTTTAGGCACAAAGTTTTGCTGTCTAAAACTTACCTATTAAAATAAAGCTCGGAAGCTAAATTTGAATCTTCTCTACAAAACACTTAATCATATCATATTTGTCACCATTACTAAATTGAACCATTCTTAACAATGCTCACTCACAATTAACTCACAAATTAGTTTTTGACATTTTCGATTATTTCGATTGTCTTTTTTTACAATGGCCTCCTCAATAAATATTAGAAATGCGATAAAACGTGAATATTATGAATGTTTTGTTGGTGGTCCAGTGCCAATGCCCATTAATAACGCAACTAAATATGAAACTTTGTTATCTTTAGATGGTGAATACGCTGGTCATATTGACTATGTTTTGACAATGATGCGAAAAATATTATTTGTAATTTACTTTTTGTGTTGATGTAGGAAATTATAGTGTTTTAGAATGTCATCCTATATCTAATATTATGCAAGATTCAGTCTGCAATGTTGTGCAAGCATCTTTCTTTAACGTTGTGCAAGATACTATTCCAAAAAGACGTAAACAAAAATCATAACATTCTAAGCCTATTTCAACAAAAAAAGATTCATTTTTTTATCGTTGCTGTAGATTCATTCTACTAAGTGGAAGTGGAAGTGAAAAAAACTTTTAATGGTGGCAAGTAAAAGAGAGATAAACGAATGCGAAAATGTATACAATACGAAAAACAAGACCTTTTTTTAATTCAATATAGATGTGCATTCGGGTGTGCCGTTTCTTATAGTAGGTATTTTAAATGTAGCTACATTTAATTCAGTTAATTTGAACAATGATTGTATGTAGAACTCTATACTGTATTTTTCATGTAAGAGAAATTCGGACGGTTATTTTGATTTATGTTGTTGCAATAAAATGTTCAAATTGCCTGAATTTCGTATTCCTGCTCTGTTTTCCCACATTTTTTGAGGATGAATATCATTTTCCACTACTCGTAAGGAGGTAAATGGATGAGGAAAAGGTATTTACTGGGGAAATTGGTCCTGAAAAATACCACTGACATGATTTCTTCAGTTTTTTTGGTACTCGATAAAGCATCAATTCTCTAATTTCTATTACATACACTACATTTTTGTAAAATTAGCAATAAAAACTGACAAAAAATTTGCCTGTCGTATTATTTCTTGGGGTAGAATAGAATTGTAATAGAGCTAGTAAAATGACACCTACCCGTAATATATTAGTATGAAGGTTTTCCCGTGACTCCCTTTTATTACACATGTTATGTAAATATGTAATTTTTTACTAGGTGACCATGGCATTTACCTTTTACTTCGATTCCAATGAGTAACTTTGATTTCCCAATTATTAAGCAAATTTCTAGAAGTTCATATATTTTAATAAAAAAATCGTAAATTCTAGGCAATATTGAACTTGAACACTTATTGCCCATCCTTTTTTTACTGTTTATATAATAATTTACGTCGCCGGGAATTTGCTAAAGAAATTGATGAAATAATTAACAACATTAATTCCTTGACCAATATAAACATAAATGGTAGTCATTTCACATGCATATTTTTAATAGTAGTAGGATGAAGGGTCGAAAGAGTAAAATCTTAGCTATACAGAACCTATCATCTTGGTTATCATTAAATATAAAGGAACCAAAATATATTACATTTTCTATAACATCTGCAGATCGTCCGGATTATTAGAACATACATGTGGACAACTTAGCTGATACAAGGGGACTGTCATATAAAATATTTAACAAAAAATCGACAGTTACTGGAACCTTCCCACCCGGTGGATCTTTAAATCCGAAAAGAGCCCTAAATTGTGTGCCATACCGGCACTAAACGTAATCCGATCTCAACTTGCTTTATTTAATTTTTTTTTATGGAAACCAAATTGAAAAGGAGCAAGTGAGATATATCGGAATTTTTACTGCTTTTCAATGGTTCGATTACAAATTGTAAGTAATCATAAAATAAACAACTTGTTGTGTCAAAACGGCACTAAACCAAAACCTTTTCAGATCTTCTGGAGCACTAAAGAAACCCTCATGCAAAGTTTCATCCAAACCCGTTTAGTAGTTTCGCCGCTATCGTGCTAACACACATACACACACACACACAGACATTTTTCAAAAACCACTTTTTTTGGTTTCTGGGACCTCAAAACGTAAAGATTTGATATTATCTCAATTTTCGATTTTGGATCAATTTTAGTAACCTCCCACAATTTTGTGGGGAGGTTAAGAACATTATACCCCACATGCACAAATGTTATCTTTCAAGACATTTCTTAAGTCAAAACTTATTACTAACATTGTATCAAACATTGGTTTAGTCTTTTATTTGCTAACACAAAATACAATCATGAAAATAATTTTAAAGGAAAAAAACAAAAAGTTAATATATTCTGAGAGGATATGCAATTATTTATTTTTCACTTCAACTTGCTGTTCTATACATCAGCATGCAGAAGTTTCACACTATATTAATCATTGCTATAGCAGTCGAATCACGCTATGTGACTGGGTATCCAATAATATACTTCTTAACAAAGTGTAGGGGGTGTAGATCATTATTTTATTAAATCCTGATTAACAAACTGAAATGAATACGTCAATTACAACAATACGAGTTCTAATTTCAAGTTGGATAAATGTGGCGTTTCCCAAGGACCCGAACTAAGACCATTCTTCTTCGTAATATATATTAACTATTTGTGCAATTTTATGCCTCCAAACGAGTGTGCCTTATTGGCTGATCGCAGCACCTTAATATGTGCGAGCAAAAACTATCAGAATTAAGCAAAGTTGTAATTTCATTTGAAATTGTCACCAAAGCTAGCAACCGGTGTACTATTAATAAGCTGAAGATGAGTGAAGACAAACTCAAGAGATATTGACTGCCCTTGCTTACGGAAGGGTTGTAATCATGAAAAATTATTTTCGAGATTTCTTCAGATTTTCGCGTTTCAAACTATGTTTCAATTCCGTTAGTTTGGCTATCTGTCTGTCAGTCTGATATCTCTGTCTATTGGTACTACACCTACAAAACTATTTGGCTGAGGAATATTTTACCAAAGTTCAACTTTTTTAACTTTTTTATGTCAATCCAAAAATAACGAAGTTAAACCGGATTCTAACGTTTGCGTGACCACAATGTAAATACCCAGTGTTGGAGAGTAAAAAATTGTGTTTGAATTTTGTGTCACCTTGTTATAATAGGACTGCTGCTATCAAGGGCGGATCTGGACCTTGAGTTTGCCCTCCCCCCCAAGGGGGTGCTGAAAATAAAAAAAATGTTTTTCCTCGAAAATTGAAATTGATGAGCGGGGGGGGGGGATAAAAAATTTATAAACACAACTAAATACACAGAGACGTAACTAGTCGTCATGGGGCCCCATATTATATTATTCCTAATCTGAAAATTTTTTTTGAAGAGCGGGAGGGAGACAAATCCGAAAAAAAAAATTTTTTCGTCCTAAATTCCTTTTGATGAGCGGGGGGGACAAATTCTCAGTTACGCCTCTGTAAATACAATATATATTCAAAAATATAAAATAAAATAATAAAAATTATGAAATTTTAAAACGAAAGTTGGTGGTTTACAGAATCGGGGGGGGGGGGTAATTACCAAGTTAACACACACCCCCCCCCCATAAATCCGCGCTTGGCTGCTATTAGTGGAGTCAATAGAGGCTGAAAATATGCATTATTTCGGAATAATTACGGGAAGCTTCGATTTTCCTAAAACCTTTTGATATCACTTTTTAGCTTAAAATGAAAAACATATAATCGTGAGAAAATTGTTTGTTAATTAAACAAAAAAAAAACGTTTTTTTTAACGAAATTATTATAAGTTGAGAAATTTTAAAGCAATTTAATTCAAACTGACATATAAGGGGTTTTTGAGGTCGCTGAAACAGATTATGATGTCAAAAAAAAAGGTAATTCAAAATGGCTGATCCAATATGGCCGACTTTTTATAAGAAAACGTGATATTGTACATAGCATTACAAGATTATTATTGTTTTACTTTCTGTCTCTTTCTATTATTCCGGCATTATAATTCTGTGGCTTGGTTCTAAAAGAGCCAATATTACTATTGTTTAATTATTGACTTTGGCCCTTTTAGAACCAAGCCACAGAATTATAATTTGACTCATGGACCTATACCACGTGAATATTTTTAATGTTTTCGATATTTTAAACAAGATAAACATTTTAGAAACAATTAACTTTGAGTCGATTTACCGAAAAAACTTGATTTTTTTAATATTTCGGGAAAAGTATAGGTTACATATTCCAAAAAATTTTTTAACATCAGATTTACTTATATTGAGGTCCTATATAAACGTATGCTGGATAAGTAGGCTAAATAATTTTTTTATAAAAGTTATTAACGTTTATTTTACCCAGAATTTCACGAATTTTCGAGCAAAGATTTTTTTATTTAATTTTTAAGGTGAATCTCTTTGAAGCATCTTAAAGTACACATTTCAAGCTTTAAAAACCGCACCCACAGAGATCTAATAATGCGATTTAAAGAAGAGTAATAGCTAGCTGGTTAAAAAGTTAGTTATATTATATCAAATTTTATCACTTTCTCAACATTTTGAAATTTTGGATACTGAAATAAGTTGAATTTCATTTATTTCGTTAATATGAACTGCCCGAAGAATATCTCAAATAATTTTTTACACCTTTCCAAGATTGTTTATATCATTATCTGTCATTCTTCAGTAAGTGTGTATTTGATAAAATACTATTCGTTTTATACTCAGTCCTTGATTTTTTCACGCTGCTTTATAGTAAAGGGTTGAATTTCATGGGAATTTCAAATATAGGGAGTGATTTTGTAAGACGATATTTAAGAAACCTTAAAGTCAGTCTTTCCTTTCATATTCTTTTCTGCTGTAAGTCGACTGTTAGTGTGATATGAGAGGAAGTTGGCCAAATCTTTATTTTTATTTTTTCGTAACTTTTAATATGTAGTTCAAGTGTAAGATTAACGTTTGTGTTTAATCATGTACAATATAGGTATAGAACAAGACAAGACGCGGCGGTAATTAAACAGGCAAGTGGAGAGGAAGTACACATAATGAAGTCTATGTGAGTGTATAATTTTTATCATGCAAGCGTTGTCCTGTATTGCAATTAAAGATTGTAACTATGGGTCTACGAAACAAAGTAGAAAGGCAATTATCTAAAATTTAGTTCTCAGTAAAACACTCTACGATAAAAACTGGCCAAGTTATACCTATTTGTTAAAGAAATAAGTTTTTCTGAAAATCGAAATTGCAAAGTTATTCCTTTAAATTGCGTTGTGACAAAAAAAAACTTATTTAATATTTTTTTGTAGCTTTTGAAATATGAATCAAATGGCATATTATATTACTGTCCTTAAAAAGATGCGAAACAACAGTTTTCTGTTATAAAATTTCAAATTTCTTCAACTGCACTCCACTAATAAGAGCAAGACGACCACTAAGAAGTACGTTATATTGGAAAGATAGAAAGTATCAACCAACGAGACATGTACATAAATTGATTATCATTAGAACAAGCAAAAACATTTATTTTATATATCTAAATAAAATAATTTCAATATCAATAAGACATACCTAACGTAATGCCAATTTTTCTCTTATTTGCACATTTCTTGTCGATTTTGCATATTTATTTGTGCAGAACGATGCGTTTAAAAAGTATTTGTCTCATTTTTTTGTAAAAGTTAGAAAGCCTGGGAAGAAACAATTCCCGTTAATTGCCGATATATTACCTTCTAAAAACATCCACAAAGAAACCACAAGTTGGCTTTATACACTTAACAATTTTTGTTTGCTTAAGCAGCATAAAAAAATTCGGTTTTTATACATGGCTACTCTTAAAATCAGCATCAAGTAGAAACCATAAATAATAGTTCAACTTTTAAGCGAAAATTCTGTTTTATATACACATGTCTAAATGGGCAAGCAAAAAACTGCATTGTTTTGTAAAATAAAACAGAGTTAACCATTATTTTTTGTTTATTATAAAAGTTCTTTTACTTTTTGTGTCCTGAAACGTTTCTGTATTATTTTATATACGACTGTATTCATATTATTGTAGCAGTATCTCTAAAGAAGAGTGTTAAATTCTATTCGCTCTAACAAGAAAAATTACCATCTTAACAGGAACACAAGAGGTATAACGTAGAACAATTGGTAGATTAGCTTCTGAAGCTGTAAATTCTATTAGAACGCATTTAGGAGATGCGACACAGAGGCATCCATCGAAGAAGTTTGTGGGTCTATATACTATGAGGAATCCAAAGACTAATGTTAAAAATAGTTGATTTTTGATCCCCATCGCACAACGCCTAAGACCCCGAGACAATGATAAAAATACGTCTTCGTAGTATCAAAAGGCTGGGGAAAATTCTATTTCACCCCCAAAAACATAAAAACAACCCTATCCAACCCAACCATACAATTGCTTTGAATAATAACTTTTTTCTGAAATCGATCGGCAATGTCTACATTTTCGGCGCGATTTCAGATCGATAAATGCACAATTCCAATATTTTAGTCCGTTGCTAAGAAACTATCAGAAAACAGACCGGAAAAGATCAGTTGCCAAGCAACGACCAACATCCCCGTACAGTTTTTTTATGTATATTTTAGGCAGTAAATAAATACACGCAGACAAACCAACTCACAGTAAAATTGCATTTATTAGTAAGCAGTTAGATTGTAATGAAGAAATGTTATGCATTAATATAAATTCCTTATTTATAATAATATTGATTGTGATTTCAGAAAAAATAGTATGTGTACTTCGATGTGAAAGCATATTCCCGGACTTCGATGCTTGTTTGCATCGTCGTCGGGGAATGTATTGCTTTCACACCTAAATACACAATAAACTAATACTGAATATGAAAATTATATTTGATTGAGAATGTTGTAGAACTCTCCAAAATCGTCCTAAGTTGAAGACATAATCAAAATTCGACTTAGGCAAAAATTTCATTTAAAGACATTTTTAAGAGTCTGCAGAGGCACAGATTAGTCCATAAGGACCGTTTTAGGTTCTATAAGGCGTTGGAAATGACCAGATGAAAATTCGAAGAAACACCGAATTTTCACTTAGAAAAAATGTTTTTGGTTCAGGATATGAGAGCAGAAGTATATAATGACAAAGATTTATGAATAATATACTTTTTTCAAAGGTACCACAAATTGGACTTTGAAAAATAATATTTTTGAAAGGGCGTCAAAGTTTGGCTCAAGAATCGATTTATCGAAAGTACGCCAATATTTCACTTGCAGACTAATTTTTCAAAACTGCGTTGAAGTTTGGCTTGAAAACCGATTTTTCAAAAGTACGCCAAAATTTCACCCGCAGATTAATTTTTCAAAACTACCTTGAAATTTGGCTTGAAAATCGACTTTTCAAAAGTACGCCAAAATTTCACCCGCAGATTAATTTTTCAAAACTACCTTGAAATTTGGCTTGAAAATCGATTTTTCAAAAGTACGCCAAAATTTCACCCGCAGATTAGTTTTTCAAAAGTACCTTGAAATTTGGCTCGAAAATCGATTTTTCAAAAGTACGCTAAAATTGGTCTTAAAATAGATTTTTCAAAAGTACCACAAAGTCAGTTTAAAAAGTACCACGAAAATATACTTTAAATTATTTTTTATTTTTTATTCCTCAACCAAAGACATTGACCTTTGAGGTACGGTCATTGAAAGCCCAATTCTAAAGTATGAGCATAAAATTTTGACGATGCATTGCATCCAAAAGGCAAAATAGAAGATTTTGACAAAGCCGGCGTAGTGCCGATAAGCAAAAATTGATAAAAATCAATGCACATGTACAAGGCCGGTTTCTCGCATGGAAAGAGTTTGGATTGACTCAGCGGCTCGCAATTTGGTCGAGCGCGTTGAGTGGTCCAGACAAAGCAATGGTAGAAAAGCCAATAACAGGGCTTTTCAAATGACAAAGTTATAGAGGAAAACGCCTTGTGCATAAAAAATCAAAAATTCAATTTTGCCTAAAAGTCGCTCGAAGGTGAGTAGCTGCCATATCTATAATATTGAACGACTGTGATAAGGGTTAGTAAGTCGTGGACTGATCGAACGCCACTCAACTTACGCAGTAATAAGTCCTCTGAATGTGTTTGAGTACGTGAATCTCCACGATACAAGAACTTTAAAGCTAAGTAGTCTCTAGCGAAACTAAATTAATTTAGTAAAACTTTTTTAAGTTAATTTCAGTCAGCCTTAATTATTCATTTACCCAGAGTCTGAAATGATTCTAAAAGCTCGCATTTTGATTCTGAGAAGGTATGTATGAATCTTTTCTACCTAATCGATCGTTAGCGTGAGCGCTCTCGCTTGTATGGTCTGAAAGTCACTACCTTGATTGGGGAAGGCACGATTCTTATCTTGAGAATTTTGTATAACCAATTCTGTTAAATAAACGGATTCTTTGAACTATTGTTTCTTAATTGATCTTGAGGCCTGTTGACGGTCTATAATCCCTGGAACTTTCGTATAGAAAACCGGATGTGTTGAGTTAATTCGCATTAACGTTCGACCTTCTGGTTGCTTTACGGAGGTTTGATAGGGATTTTTTTATGCGTTTTTTGAGAAATAAATTCCGTTATTAATAGACCAAAACGTGATTTCCGCGTACCAAAACTAATCCCTCCGCAGAGAAATTCTTCGGTTGGGATTTTTTTATGCAAAAATTCAGGAAATTAAGAAGTGCCTAAACCCCTAACGAGGGAATTCGGGTCCAGAGAGAGCGTCGTTTCCGATCTGTGGTAGTGCAGCCTTGGTCCATTACTCGGCTACCGAAGTGCATCTTATCTCGAACCCGCCTGGGAGGTAGAAGAACGGGGTAATACGCGACTGGCGCCCCCTGAGAAATAAATTGGTGTCGCGTCATTTTGACGCCCGGTAGTGCGTTCTTTTACAAGAACACAGGCCCACAAAAAAAAAGTTATTTGAACTTTACATCTGAATATACTTTTCTCTTCTCTTTTCTAGTATTTTTTCCCGCTGATTACGAATCTGAAGTCAGAATCGGGGGTTAATGCGCATGCGAAAAACTATCAAAGAAATGCGTTTTTTATGGTTTTTTGGGTGGTAAAATATGCATGTAGCGTGTTCGGCTAGGCTGCATGTATTTTTCTTATGTTTTTTTGCCCCACTGACCTATCCGAATCTATTAGAACCCAAGGCTAATTGTCAAAATGTTGAGGGAAATAAAAAAATTCTGAGCCTTTTCCAACCATTTTCTCTGGGTCTTATGCGTTTCGCAATGGGGGCCAAAAATCAGCTATTTTTAACATTGTCCTTTCTTAGTAACCAGTCGAATAGAGGCTCCAAAATATCAACAACATTACGTTACGAAGCTTTCTTCTTTGCTCTTCCCAAAATCAGTATAGCTACCACTACCGAAAATTTTCGCAGAGAGAAAACGAAGCTACTCACGAAAATTCAGCCTGTTACTAATCATTAAAAAAAAGGCGCTGTACTGACTAGTAATATAGGAATTTTTAAAAACTTAGAGTTTCCTAATTCCTTTGAAATCGACATATGGTATGTAACTCTCGAACATACAAAAACCTCGACCAAAACAGACAATTGATTCTTAAAAAACACCACAAAAAACATAATGTCAATGGCACAGGAAAGTCGGCAACATAATGGCAATATCATGAAGGCAATAAAAGCGAAGCCAGACTGAAAATGTACAGCATTTTGAAGATGCAAATATTTCATTTGTAGCACAGCATAGTTTTGTGCAGAAGAAAATGTAGGCAAGTGTATAATTTTTTTTTTTTTAACTGTTTAACGTCGGCTTATTTCCGCTACCAGGGCCTATCACCGACGCCAGGAGACGAGCTACCCCCAACCTGGAAATTTTGCCGAACCTCTTCCCTTAAGAAGAGTAGAGATCTTTTACTTGCCTAACATTTAATAGACAAGGGGCCGCCTGCTTTACATCCCCTCCGAAGGATGGTATATCCACTACGTAATCCTCGTCTGAAATTACGTAACTTCCGAGTATACACTGATATACAAGCCTCTAGAAGGTGGGACGAGAACGCTGTATTTCCCAAGATGGGAGCCCATCCAAGTACTAACCGCGCTCGACGTTGCTTCAACGGAATATCGACTGATATTCACATTGAAGTCGCCTCTACGCTCGCCCCTCAAGTGTATAAATATATCGAATTATAAAAATATATTTATTGTGGGTTTGTGTAGAATTTTCTTACCTAATATACAATTTAAAATGTAACCGCGAATATTTCAAAAATGGAGGACTTAATAGAATTGAAAAAAAATTATATGTACATTAAGCGTCTATTGTAAAACAGCGACTGAAATTATGTTGAACAGTTTCAAAACTGCGAAGTTATATTGGAAAATGTGCAACTTTTTAAGGAGATTTTTGACCATACCAGCTTTTAATCCGTTATAACTCAGAAAATATGCATCCTATGTGAACAGTATCTTAAACATCGGTAAAACAGCTCTCTTTATACGGTGAAGATATTTCATAAATTTTTTATTGTAAAAATTCGGGGTTATTATCAAAAACATTACTTCATGCTTATTAGGTTGGTTAAAATCTCCTTGAAAAGTGGGATATTTATCTCTCGTACAATTCAATGTGTAGCAACAGATTCATTTTGTCTCAGAATACATGTGTCTAAACTTTCAAACCTAGTCAACGGTTAGAAATAAAGTTATGGGGTGCGAAAAGTAAAATAATGTATTTCCGAGAAATACAAAAAAGTGGAAAAGTTCGATTTTCACTGAAAAATTATCTTGTAAATAAATACTATGATTCTTGTCCCCCCCTAATGTTACTGAAAAATCTCACCTGGAGATTCTTGCTTATACGAATTAAGAGAGCCATCAGTGCTTTGGGAAGACCGCACACCTTTGTTCCTGATTGCTTCTAAATCCCGCAAATGTGACGTGAAAGGAGTTTCTAGAAAGGGACGTTGAATTCCTATCGCCCTATACGACGTGTGCTGAACACCTACAACAGAATATAAAAGAAAAAATAATAATATATCAGACAGAATGAAAAAGAAATGATTGAAATGTGAAAGGCAAAGGTGGATAGCACTACGAAAGTCTTAATGAATCGAACTGATGAGGATTATTTAATGCGAAACGGGCACTTAAAGCGTGGAAGCAAATTTTCATAGTCTGCACAACGAACGCTTTGTTCTATATTTAACATATTTTGCTGTAACTATATTAAAAGAAATATTTTTGTTGTTGGGTATTGGCAAATAAAAGATCCCCCCCCCCCCAAAAAAAAAACACAACGTAATGCGAATAAGTATATCGTGTGACTGTTTTAGCATAAAAAATACAAAATCTTCAAATGCTTTAATATTCACTTGGGATGTTGTTTTAGTTTAATACCACAAATGTATGTTCTTCCTGATATTATTGCTCCTTTGTGCAATATCTACTTCCGTAAAAACGTAATACAACTATTTTAATCTTTCGAAATTTGTTCAAAACTTCACATTTCATTTCATTTGGAAGAAATAAGGAAGAGACTGCTGCGACTTCATTTTGCGAATTATCTAAAGCCTTTGACTGATATGATTAATCAAATAGTGCTGCAGTAGCTTCGGTGTTACAGTAGAATGCAAGCTTTCACGGCCGTTGTCCAATAAAGTGGTTTCTTCGGGATGATTTGACGTTCGCTGATCATGAGAAGGATTCTAAAGGCAGAATCACTGTGAGACCAAAATCTCTGACCTATATAAACGCGTGTACAATTTGTCAATCAAGCTGAAAACTATGACAAACATGGCTACTGTTATATAATAATTTTATATATATTCAATGTTTTATTATAAAGTTAAGTGGTGTATTTGGATATGTAAATGATATAAAGTCTGTTTGCTGATAGAGTCCCGGTGTGACGTCACGGACGTCTGAACTAAGATGTCGCAGGCTCGTTGCTGTTTTCGAATGCACAGTGGCGTAGCTTTATATTTTACTTGATGTATTTAATTAGATTTATTTAAAGGAAATTGAATTATAAGCATATATAATACATTTATTGTAAATTTATAGTAATTTAAGTTAAATAAATAAATTATAATTATTTTGGTTTCCCCCAAGCTGGAAATTTTGCCGAACCTCTTCCCTTAAGAAGAGTAGGGATCTTTTACTTGCCTAACATTTAATAGCCAAGGGACCGCCTGCTTTACATCCCGTCCGAAGGATGGTATATCCACTACGTAATCCTCGTCGGTTATAACTTGACCACAAAGATTAAAACTTACGTTACAGATTAGGTTACAAACAATATTTCAATAAAGACAAGGAAGGAGCTCCGGACGATCTTTCTTACACTATACGACCGGGATTCTATCAGCGAACAGACTTTACGTTACTTTATATTTTATTCAATTTTGAAGGCAAGAAATAGGAATGGCCGTGAAAGGCTTTCCACTAATTTATAACCACTATTTAGAGACGTTGGAGTATGTTTATGTATAAATTATAGGTAGCTTTAACCAACTTATTTGGAATGGCTAGGAACAGTCCTGGAAACATCTGGAAACAGGGCCACCAGGGTAGACTGGTCAGTGGTCAAAAAGGTGATAGATCAGTCCAAAATCAGACGGGCAATAAACTCATTTGAGCCATACAAATCTCCGGAATATGACGGAGTTTGGCCAGTAATGCTACAGCAAGGCATAGACTTGCTAGCGTCAAAGTTCTGTACGCTTTGCAGAACCAGCTTAGCGCTGAGTTACATATCAAAGATTTGGAAGCCAGTTAGGGAGGTATTGATACCAACTGGGAGAAATTTCCATGCTCAAAACAGTCTCTAAGACCCATAAGTTTTATGTCATTCCAACTTAAGACAATGGAAAAAATACTTGACAGACATATTAGGGATGATGTATTAGCCAGAAGCCCACTATATTAAGGCTAATATGCATACAGAGCAGGCATGCCGACAGAAACGACACTTCACCATCTAATCCAGAGGGTGGAAAGACGTTGGAACACAAGGAGGTGGCACCGGATGCATTCCTCGACATAGAGAGGGCATTCGATAACATCTCCTTTAACTCCATCAACAGAACTGCAAGAAAGCGTGGCGTTGAAGACACCTGCTCAAAGGCGGGGTTGTATTCACTACAATGATGGATGAAACCCTAGGCGCGTCAATTGCTGGGGGATGTTCGCAGAGGGATATTTTGTCTTCTCTGTTATGAAACAGGCTCCGAATTTGGTGAAAAAATGGACCGATGAGGAAGGGCTGAAGGTCACTCCTCTAAAGACCAACGTTCAATTCACCAGAAGGAGAAACCTGTAATGACTGCGCCCTCTGTATTTTCAAGACATATCACTACAGGTGCCGGGAGAGGTGAAGTACTTTGGAGTAATTATAGACTCCAAACTTAGAGGAACCAACATGTGGATAGAGTAATACATAATTCGGTAGCCATTTTGGCAACATGCAGACAATTGTATGGCAAGGCCCGGGGACTGCATGGGCTATATACTGGTATAGACCAGTGTAATAAGATCCTCCATAACATACACTGCTTTAGTTTGGTGGTCCAACGTTACTCAAACAACAACAGCTAACACGCTAAATCGCGTACAGAGACTGACCTGTCTGGGAATTACAGGTGCTATGAAAATCACCCCCACAGTAGCCATGGAAAAATCTAATTGTGTTACCGACATATATGCTAATCTGGCGCCGGTGAATGAAATTAAAAACTTTAATCCAGCTCACATTTGTTTATGTTCTCGAGATTTGCCTCCTTATAAACTTGAATATGCCGGGGGCTGCTGTGAAATGTCAACAAACAAAAATCAAGTAGATACATGCGAATGCAGTATTGAATGACCTCCACTCAACTTGATAATTCAGGGGGAGGCTAGAATGGGAGCATACAGGCTACAAAACTCTCAGAACCCGGAGGCAATTCGGGATACATGAGGATAATTGACATTTTAGTAGATCCTCTATTGAGCATGAGGTCAGACTAGACGGTACCAAAAATTACATTCAACAAGCCCTTCACTATCACCATTGGAGATAGGAAGGAATGGATGGCAGAAGTTCCTGATAGATTACGCAAAGGCCTAGGATAGAAACAGGAGGAGGAGCTGGAATACATTGTAAAAGGCCAAGGGCGAATATAGGTCTCTCTTTAAACAGCACCTCACTGTGTTTCAGACAGAAATTCTGGCTATACTCGCATCTGTACGCGAGAATATCAAACGACGATATGTGAACCAGCAGATCTCCATTGTATCAGACAGTCAAGCGGCACTAAAAGCATTGGCCTCTAATAAGGTGTCTTAAAGACTGGTTTGGGATTGTCACGAAGAGGTCAAAATTCTGGGTGAGCGGAACAGAGTTAGACTATTCTGAGTGCCGGGACATACCAGTGTAGATGGCAACGAAAAAGGTGATGAACTTGCTAGATAAGGAGCAGCTAATGTATTATACGGCCCGAAACCCTCGCTGGGAATCACAGAAGGCTCAGCCAGAAGGGTGAACAAAAACTGGGTCAAGTTTAAACACAACCATCACTGGAGGAAATCGACATGGGAAATCACTTATTAATGGACCAAAAAAGAAAAGAACTGCTCACAGACATTTTGTTAACAAAAATGTGAAAACGCACATTGAATCGGCCATAACTTCTTTATTTTTTGTGATGTAGAAACAAACAAAAAATCATTTTAAAGATAGATTAATTACCTTTAATTTTGTTTCTCAGAACTTTTGATGGAAGTGTCACGGTTTCTAAGATATTCAACATTTTAAATTAAATACTTCATCCTAAAAACGGTCAGATGCCATCTATAAAATTAAATATCTCCAAAACAATCAACCCTACACAAATCAGGGTTGGAAAAAAACTTTTTTTTTGTTTTAAATAGTTTTTTTTGTTTAAAACGGTGTTTTAAATAGCATATTTTAAACTGTGTTTTAAACAGTTGCTTAAAACATCACATTGTGTATTAAGTATGTTTTAAACATTTGTTTAAAACATGACACGATGTTTTAAAAAATGTTTTTAAAATATTTTGTTTTAAACATGCCAACCCTGACACAAATATATAAACAAAATAAATGTATTCTCAGTTTATAAGCTTCATTTTTGATGTCCACCACATTTTCTCCTTAACTAATATTTATTGAGATATTTGCAGAGAAACAAGAATGTTACGTTTTTTCTAAAATCCTTTTACAGTTTAAAATACATTGTTTTTTCTAAAGCAGTGTTTTAATTACTGACTACTTACATTAATAAAATTGCGACGTTTTTATTAAAAAAAAAAAAATGTAAAAAGTACATTTTTCGATCATAACTTCTTTGTTTTTTATGCTATAAAAATGGGACGAAAATCATTTGAAAACCTAACTAATAGTTTTTCATTTTGGTTATTAGCGTTTCTGGTCTAACACCTACATCTTAGTTTCTGAGGTATTTAACATTTAAACTAAATACTTCGTCTTATAAACGTTCGCACGCCACCTTTAGACTTCCAGATCTCCGAAACCATTAGCTCTACAAAAATTTAAAAAAAACTAAATTTATCGTTAATTTAGTAGCTTTCTTGTCTCTAGCACGTTTTTGCTCAATGTAATACCTTTCGAGTTATTTGACGAAAACGTATTTGAAATACCACTTTTTCAAACTAAAATCCCAAATTTTTTAGTAAATTTTTAAATCTATCAATTGAAGACCTAAGTGGATAAAGGTGTTATGTCGCATTTTTAAAAAAAATTACTTTATGCAACTTTTGAACATAGATTTAACACCCAATAAACGGTGAATTCTAAATTTGTAATATTTTATAGAAACTTTTTAATTATAAAGGCGCCATGTCATACATACAACCAGTAATTTTAGTGGATGTTCACAGTTTTGGACAGAAAAATCTAGTTTCATAACAGCTTGATATTGTTCTTTAATATTAGTGTAAACAAAAGAACAACCCAAAATTATCTATTTTATGAGGTATTATTCATTTGAATCGAAGACAAAATAAATAAGTTCCAACTCAAAACCGTTTTGTTTAATTTACTCAAAACTTTAAAAGTGTGACAGTGACATAACACCTTTATCCACTTAGGTCTTCAATTTATATGAAAAATTGCATAGAACCTTTTCTGCTTAAAATTTAATTCTCTTTCAGCTCCAATGTTTTTTCTTTGTTAGGTGCCACTCCCTAAAAAGGCATCCACCCCCTATAAATTAGCAAGCTCTCGCATAATATAGAAACTTCTTTTTTTATGCATTTACTATTAAGCTACCAAAAATGAACGAGATCTAAATACATATGACATTATTCCGAAGTTAAAACCTCTAGCATTTCGGTTCATTATTGCTATAAAATTAAATTTAAAAACACCAAAATAAAGATAATTTTGTCAGAAACAACTTTTATTTGAACTATTTTTTTGTAAATGCCATATTCCCTGAGAAAATAGAGACAAATCGATTTTTCTATTAAAAATACCCCTCTTCACCCCCCTAAAGGTTCCCGCGGATACGTAAAATGCCTAAACTTTTTTGTTTCGTGAACTTTGGCCTATTTTGAACCTATAAGCAAAGGTCTCCACAAATTTTTTTCGAGTTAAAGTAAAATTTTCCTATAAGTACTAATATTTATTTGCCTAGGCAGTATGTTCAATTTATTGACTAACAAATAGTGTTCTTGTGTATATAACTTTGTCCATAAATCACATCTTTAGACGATAAAATCTATCTCTCTTAATATTCCACATCTAATTTACTACCTGCACCAATCTTTGTTTATATTCGGCATGCGAAATAATTTAGCAATATTGTAGGACTTGTTTTTTAACATGTAAGTGTTTTTTAATACTGACCCATTACCGTTAATTTTTAATTGCAAATATGGCATTTTGCGGAGAGCATTGGTTTAAATTTAATGAATAAATAAATAATGTACTTTATGGGTAGTGTAATCATGTTATAAATTTTCCAGAATTAAATACGGTTTTAAAAATTTATTATTATTTATGCTGCAATAACTTATTATTACGTTGTGTTTTAGTTTAATATTTAATTGTTTGTGTAACTACAATATTATAAGCTAAATTGAATGGATGTACAAAAATAATTACATGCGATTGCCATGAAATTACGATATATTTATTGCATGCATTAGCGTTATTTTATGTAAATTATCCTGATTTTCACTTCGGCGTGCAGGAATTTACGCGATGGAATGTTCGCTGGATAGTGGACATTTTGTTGAAAAATAGAGGCTGCAGGAACAATAATTGTTGATAGGCAATAATTGGACATTACTGTTGTAACGTGGCGTTACTTTGTCTGGTAGATATTGTGCTCATAAAATTAAGAAGCTTGTGATGAACTGTTAATGTGTAACATTAGATACATAGAGAGGCAGATTGTTTATTAATGCTTTTATACGTAATAGCTATTTGTATGACAAGGGAGAAAAGTGCATAATTTCCTCCCGCAGATAGTTTGATCAATATCCAAGGGAGGAAATGACACTTTGCTCCTGTGTAATACATATGATTTTTTCTACGACAGTGTTTTTTACATTGGTTTTACATATATTTTATTATATTTTTTATGCATGACAATCAAAAAACCAAATATGTCAAAATGTCATAATAGGTATTTAGATAAGTAAATATTTTAAAAAATCAAAGTACATGGAACGTTGCTAAGGTTGCTTCTTGTTTTCGAAATAAACAAACTTCCAAAAAGTTTATAATAATGTATTCCGAATGTGAAGATGAAGTTCCTCAAGATATTCTGGAAGAAGCAAACGTGGTTTCGTTAAATCTATTACCGTTATAGTCTCGTGAAAAATATGAAAAAGAGTACCAGCTATTTAATGTTGGATGGAGACTAGGCAAATAAGAAAAATATGTGAAGAAGTGGTCCTATTTTACTTTTCCAAAAAATGCGCCGGTTTGAAGCCTTCAACATTATGGAGCAAATACAGCATGTTGCGATCTACACTCCAAATTAAAGACAATATCGACATTAAGTTTCCTAAATTAGTAGCTTTTTTAAAAAGGAAATCTGCTGGATATAAAGCCAAGAAAGCCAATACTTTTTCAAGGGAGGATATCAACAAGTTTATTGCCGAAGCTCCAGATGAAACTTACTTACATATGAAGGTAAGATTGATTGTTATTGTTGAATAATAAATAGAAACGTAACGCAGTATTTGTTATTAGAAAGTATATATAAAATGACAATTAAGTGACATTTTAGGCAGTTGTCATAAGTGCATTTTCCTTTTTCAGGTCGTGCTTATATTTGGAATTGCTGAGGCATGCCGTAGCGATGAATTAGTTAATATGGTACTTGAGGATATCAGTGATAAAGGCGATAGTGAAGCGTGAAAATACCTGACTCAAAAACTAATATCAGACGGACATTTACAATAACAAATGAAATTTTAAACGTAGTATCTGTCTTGGATATGTATAGAAAATATCTGGACTGTAGGTCCCCTAAAACATGTCATTCTAGATTTTTTGTAACTTATGCTAAAGGGAAATGTACAAACCAGGTAATTGGCAAAAACACAATTGCCAAAATTCCATACAGAATAGCAATATTTTTAAATTTGGATGATCCGAAAGGCTATACTGGACACAGTTTCCGCCGTACTTCAGCTACGTTATTAGTCAATGCTGGAAGTGACATTCTCACTCTAAAAAGACATGGGGGATGGCGAACAAACGTAGTAGCAGAAGGGTACTTAGATGATTGTATTTCTAAAAAATGTGAGGTAGCCAGCCAAATAATTACGGGAGAAAGTACTACTTCAAGTACCAAAAAACGTTGTCTTGTTTTTGAAAATTTTGTTTCTACAAGTACTTCATCAGCGACCAAGACTTTGGAAAACAACAAACAGGAACTGATCTCCACCAGCAGAGCCAATATTTCTTCAGGGGGAATCTCCATTAGTAATTTAACTAATTGTACCATAAATTTTAACAATATTTAGTTACTGATGTTAATTTAAACCTTGATTTAAACTGTTTTCAATTTTTATAAATAAAAATAAGTAACAAAAAATCTGTTTCAAAGAAAAGCATAATTATACATTTTCAGGAAGTTTGTTTATCAATAAAAGAAGTCTGTACACTACTATTACAGCTATTTGAAGTTTTTACTTGTTTGCTTCCAGAGGGAGCCAAAGTATTTTCCTCTCTAGGGAGGCAAAGTATTTTCCTCCCGAGGAAAAGTACTACTTTGCTCCCTGAAATGAGGGAGCAAAATAGTATTTTCTATGTAGGGAGTAGAAAAAATATTTTTTCTACGCGCAGTAGCCATGACTCGAAACTGTATTTTTTCGCACGATGTTTGCAAAAATCCAAGAAACACAGTAGGTACTGTCAAGTTTTTCACACTGACAACTTTTATTTGTATTTTTTGAAGTAGGCTAGCCAGGGCTGGCTCTAGGGGGAGGCGAAGCGGGCGGCTGCTGGGGGCGGCAAAATTCTAGGGGCGGCAAATTCTTCAAATCCACAGTTACCAAAAAAATATGAAAAAGATAGGAAACACTTGTTTCACTAATATAGTAATAGTAATGTTAACTGTATATAAATAATTTGTTATTGTTAGTTTTTTTGTATACCGTGCGTGTAATTGTCCATTAGGCATGTACATTCACGTAGCGCGAGAGATATGACAACACAGCGCTGTAAACTCGTCCGTTAGCGGAGTATCCCAGCTCTCACCGCTACACGCACGGTATAAAGTAGGTTACATACTTACATTTCTTATATGCGATTTTATTTATTGTCTAATTTCTGTGGTGTGGTATTTTTTTTAAGTTTCAATACGGTTAATTTTTTCAGTTATTTTATTTTTCCCTTTTAAATACAGCAATCATATTGCTGAAAATCCAAAAATTGCTGTTTATAACTAAAAAAACAAACCATCAAGAATATTCAGTAGGTGACTCTTAAAATGTTATAAAAAATAACGGACTGAAAAGATGGGGGTAAAAATGAGACAGACAGGTAGCGGGGTAAATAAAAAACAAGGTGATATCCAACCCATCAGATTGAAATAAATTAAACTTAATTTTTTATTCAAAACCGTTTTATGTTATCCAATCAGGTCCTATGCCTACTGTTAATGCGGGAACAAATATTATTCAGTAAACTCTTTAATTCACTTTTAAAAAATTTTTGAACGCACCTTAGTACTTTTTTGGGGATTTTATAGTTTCTCTATTTGCATTGCCCGTATCTGGCAGACGTCAACTAGAAGTGTCATACTTCACATTTTGTGATCAAGTTTATTAATCTGGTAGTTTTAAATCATGAAAAATTTGATTTTAACAAAAAAATTTAAAGCGGGGTAAAAAAAGAGAATAAAGAGACCAAGTGGCCAGACTGAAGCAGGCACATTTCAGCTTCCTAATTTAGGAGAAGCTAGCCCTTCTGCAAGCCCCTTCTTGTTTAGTAAAAAATCTGAATAAATTACACATAAAAGAAAAAACCCTCCTGTCTGATTTTTGCACTTCCATTTGTACGACGTCAATAAGAATGGGAATAAATCACGTTCATTTGCCCTCCACTGTCTCTTTTTTACCTCACTGTTTATTTTTGTTTATCAATTAACGGTACTTTTTAGTAAAAAAATACATAGAAATATAATTTTTCCTGTCAGTTTTACATATGATACCAATCTTTCATTAAATATGATTCGATTCTAAGCAACCTAAAAATTGTCATTTGTCATTTTGTCTCATTTTTACCCCGCCTGACCCTAGTTATTTACATAAGAGAGGGGCGGCAAAATACCTGGAGCCAGCCCTGAGGCTAGCCTATTCAGGTTCATAGCAACCGAGTTATTTAACAGCTAAGTCAGTTTGAAGTCTTCAAACCAGTGACGCAGCTAGAAAATTCATCGGGGGGGGGGGGGGCAATAGAACTGGCCTCCCCAGAGGATAAGGAAAACTTTTCAAAAAATGGTTGAAAACGGATGTGAATGTAGATTCCTCTACTAGATAATATTGGCATTAATTACAAAATATTTATTTCAAGGGATAATTTGGATATCGCTTTGTACTGATAGAGATTATGCTTCTTTTTGGATCATGGAAGACGGCTTGGGGGATTCGTTTTCGAAATTTGTTGTTTAAAATACTATTTTCTAGGAAGAGTATACTTTCCCGCATGCATTTTCATTTCGAAAGTTGGGCTCTTCGCACTAGTACGGAGAAGTAATTATATTTTTATTTGCATTTTCGGGAAACTTAAAATTACATTTTGAAAATGTGTCAGTTAATATGCCAAAGCTTTTCTTTTATATTTTCCTATTTTATACAAATTTAGTGACATTAAAGCAATTTTTATTACAGTAGCCCTTTTGAAGTAGCCTATGTAACTTTAAAATTCATGTAGCCATGACTATGAAACACTATCTGTCTCATTAATCATGTCGTCATGACTGTCTGATTTTGGCGGAGCCCACCCGAGCTGTACTGCCTCAATCTCTTACAGAAATTCTTCAGGAGATGATTCCAAATCAAATCATAATAGACGAAAGTGAGGATGATAACGATATCATAAACGAAGCTATGGAGGAAGAAGACTTGGAAGAAATATTCGATGTATCGGAAGACAGCGACAGTGAATCTGAACGTTTTATATTGAATTTTATATGTTATTTTAAGAGCTGAATCATTTATCTGGAAAATGGTAACTCCTATCCAAATAATGTACAGGAACAAAATTGTAGAAAATGTTATGCACTTTGTCTTTTGTGCAGAAAGTTTTTCTCCATCTTTTTTAGTTTTTGTATTACATGACAATAACAATATTTGCAATTTTTTTTTTGGGATCATGTCTAAAGTTGTTCCTTAGGCTTTAATCTTTATGAAAAACATTGTCCCCAAGGATCGAGGGGGGGGGGAGGGGGGATGATGCACGTAAAGTTAAGGTGGGCTCCCGTAGTAAATTAACAAACGCCAAATCAAATAGTAGAATTTTTGTAAAGTAAAGTCTAGTTTCTTAATGGAAAAAGGAACGTATTCAGTTAGATAAATCTGACGAAGACCTACCAGGATATATTTTAGAAGAAGCAAAGATCGCAAATTTGGGTTTATTGCCTGCCAAATCTAGACACATATACGAGAAGGGGCACGCGGTGTTTAACAACTGGTGCCAAGAAAAAGTATGAAAGAAGTCTTTTTAACTTAAAAAGGTATGTAAGCCAAATACATTATGATCAAGATATTCTACGTTAAGGATAATTTTAAAATCTTAAATCATTTTTTTATGATCTTTTTTGAAGGTACCGGCTCTATTTTCTCGAAAAAAAAATCCTTTATTGGCATGCGGCTCCATTACGAAGTGATTTGGAATATAACTTTTTCCTCAACGTCCAAAAATCCTGCATAAATGCATAAGTCACACCTTACATACCTCTAGCAGAACTTTTCACCACTTATTATTTATAGTACTAGCTGTATTATAAATCCCCTTTAACAAAAGCCTTTATTTATTGGTACATGAACAAGCAATAAATTTCTGTTAGATAATTTATTTATATTTGTCAGGTTATTTGTTAGCAGGAAACACGTACGCCAGAAATTACAAATCTATAAAACATCAATTGGTTCAATTAGTAGTCTCATATATTATTAACTTCAGTACTGACTAAAACAAGTGTTAGCTTTACAAAACACATCATATATTGGTGAATGCTCTAGCGGAGGATAGCAAATGCCATAGCACCTCCTAAAAACATGACGGGCCAGACGATAGACGTAGAATGTGTCTGTGGATGGGGTCCAAAGAGGAAGAACTGTGTGTCTTCGTACCACAAAAACATGACTGGAAAATGTAGCTTCGTCTGTGAATACAATCCTTCTATAAGAAGTTCCTATCCACAGTAATTTTTTTATCTAATTTACATACAAAAGTCAATTCCTTTTACTTAAGAGTATGCGTTATAACTGGATTAGATGCTGCTATTTCATTAGCACAAAAAAAGTGATTAACATTTCATCTCAATTGTATTTCAAATCGGTCTTGAAAAAGTGACAGAAATAATAATGTCTGTAAATAAATAATACATTTTTGTAAGACAGTGAGTGGCCCGCGCACAATTATTTTAGAAGTTGGAAATCCGGTTCAAAACTAAACGGAATATAGGGTTGAAAAACATTTATTATCAGAGTAGAAATAAACAAATTCAATCAATTGTGTGATGATTAGTGCTAAAAATGTATCGTGTTCATTTTTTCATTTGTTTTATTGTTACTTTCGACTTTGTCGGAAGTATTAGACTAAGAGCAGGCAACGCGTTTACTTTAGTTATTTCAGCAGTCATAAGAATGAGTAAGCAGACCTTCCTTAACACAGTAGACATGGAATGGAAGGTCTGGCACCCCGACATAGCCGGGGTGCCAGACCTTAACTATCAAAGGAAGTAATGATGAAAATAATATATTTCAGCAGGTCTGGCTTTTTAATATATCAGATTTCGTATACATAAAAAATATTGCCAGACAAAATTCTCCACTCCAAATTGTTGCAAGACGACCATTAAGTTGCATAGAAACTTGTTGCATTTTAGCTACATTAGCAGAGTTGAATTTTTAATATGTTTAAATACATCTAAAGGATAGATTAGTTCAAAAGTCAGACAAAAAATGCGATTGGAACACCTCGACAGATCACAAGTAAAAGTTGAGTGCGAGCAGGATAACTTTATGTAGGCGCGCGAGTGCGAGAGAGCGCGTATATGGAGTGTCAATAGTCATGGAACGTTGTAACTCCCCCCCCCACAATAAAATTGTGGGAGGTTACTAAAATTAGTCCAAAATCCAAAATTGAGATAACATCAAATCTTTACGTTTTGAGGTCCCAGGAACCCAAAAAAAAGGGGGTTTGAAAAATGTCTGTGTATGTAATATGTGTGGGTGGGTATGTACGTTAGCACGATAGTGGCGAAACTACTAAACGGATTTGGATGAAATTTTGCATGAGAGTTTCTTTAGTGCTCCAGAAAATCTGCACCCTAAGTGCCCGTGCACCCCCCCCTCCTTTAGGACAATGTTTTTCATAAAGAGCCTAAGGAACAATTTAAGATATGTCCTAAAAAAAAATTGGCTGCACTTTCAAAATGGCGTCCGTTTAAAAAAAAATTTGCAAATATGGTTTTTGTCATTTAACACAAAAACTAAAAAAGATTGAGAAAAACTTTCTACACAAAAAACAAAGTGCATAAAATTTTCTACAATTTTGTTCCTATACAATATTTGGATAGGAGTTACCGTTTTCCAGGTACCACTGTTACCGTTTTCGAGATAAATGTGTGCAAATTATAATATTATTATTATTATTATTAATTTTTTATTTTTATGTTAATAATATAAAGTTATATTATACGCCTTACAATAATTGTCACAGTTATTTCCTCTAAGTGATTTACCGATATATGAATTTCCATGTTTTATTAATTTTGGACTCATTTATCTGGAAAATGGTAACTCCTATCAAAATATTGTATAGGTACAGTTGATTTAAAAAAAAACTGGCACACTTTCTTTTAGCTATGTAAATCATTCGTTCTTTGATTGATATTAATAATCTTACAAATGTCACTTTGACGTTAATCAGTGGCGTCATTATTAAAAATGGTTCGACATCTAACAGATATTCAAAAATTTCGAATTGTTTCTAAAATTGAAGATAGTTGGTCCATAAGAAGACTTGCTGTTGAATACAATGTGAGTAAAACGACGATAATGATTGTTAAAAAACAATGGGAAACCAACCAAACGGTATCCAGTAAAGTTGGTTCCGGTAGGCCCAGAAAGAGCAATAATCAAGAAGATGAAAATCTTATAGATTACCTAAGAGAAAACCCTTTTCAGACTGCAGTAAATGCAATTTCAGAGCTGCTTCTGTGTCTACTGCTTGCAGAAGAATAAAACTACAAAGCGACTTGAAGAGTTGTTCAGCGGCTAAAAAATACAAACTTTCAGAAGAAAAGAAGCAGGGTAGGATTATTTTTGCACTCAACTATATAATAAATGATGAAAACTTCTGGGGACAAGTTGTCTTTTCTGACGAAAAGGTCTTTAAATCCTGTAACGATGGACATGTTCGCGTATATAGGCCTCCTTCCACCAGATACGATGAAAAATATACTTTGGATCCACAAATATCTGGGCTTGGATGAGCCTAAATGGGTTAGATGTGCGTTGGAACAGTGGTGGTCATCTCAATTCCATTAAATATATTGAAATATTAGACAATATTATGTTGCCGTCAGTAATAGAGGTGTTTCCGGAAAACAATTTTATTTTCCAACAAGACAACTGCTCCATACATACGGCCCATCGTGTCAGGCAATGGTTTCCTAATAAAAACATAGAGTTGTTACCGTGGCCATCTAAAAGTTCGGATTTAAATCCAATTGAAAATGTTGGGGGACTAATGGTGAAACATATAAGAAAATTAAATAACCATCCAAATAATGCCCAAGAATTGGAAGGGATAATTGAAGACACTTGGGAGAACTTGTCGCAAGAAGTTGACCTTGCAAGAAATCTGATTTTGTCCATGCCTGCAAGACTTCAGGCAGTTTTAGACGCTAATGGAGCAATGACAAAATATTAGTTAATTCTGTATTACGTAGTTGAAGTTCATTTATTTTTTTTATTGTATTTTTATGTTCAGTTTGCATTGTTTACATTTTTTTAATCTCAAGTGGTATTTTTGTGTTCTTATTTTAAAAATAGAATTATCATTATTCAGTTAGTATTTTAATTACAACCATTAGTAGAATTATCCGTAACAAATATTATTTTTTTAAACAATAATATGGCAGGCTTGAAAATGTTTTGAAAAAGTTATTTTCTAATTATTTTTTAAAATTCCATTTGAATAAAATAAAAAAGAAAGGTTTAATAAGTTTAAAAACAATAAGAAAACCGGTCTCCTCCAAAAAACTCAGGTCCGGGGTAAATCACCTCTTCTCCACCCCCCTCTCGACATGCCTGGCCAGCCCCATTTACAGACATATGCACACAACTAAACTATTAAGATTTTCGATTACAAGAGTTGTACCAGTTTTTTTTTGAAATCAACTGTACAAAATTGTAGAAAATTTTGTGCACGTTGTTTTTTGTGAAAAAAGTTTTTGTCCATCTTTTTTAGTTTTTATGTTAAATGACAAAAACAACATTGGCAATAGTTTTTTTAACATATGGACGCCATTTTGAAAGTACAGCAGTTTTTCTTTTTAGGACTTATCTTAAATTGTTCCTCAGGCATTGATCTTTATGAAAAGCATTGTACCCAAGGATCGGGCGGGGGGTGCACTTACAGCTAGGGAGGGCTCCCCGACTATCTATATAAATAAACTAGTGGAAGCATTATACTCCTCGCCGATTTACTGAGCTTTTTATATAATTGTTACACATTCTATAGGATACTCTTCGCATTTTTCTTGTAAATAATGTTAGTTTTTGGACATTCTAAATTTTGTGATACCAACTTTGTTGTGAAAAAAAAAATATATGAAAAAAAAAATCGTCATGTGAGGGATCGAACACGAGACCTTTGGATTGAAAGGCAATCAATCAATCAATAGTATTTATTCAGTATTAATTGTACAATACGTGCCTCCTCGGAGCCCAACCCGGAGCCAGCCACACGACCAGGACAGGTGACGTCGAGGTGGGTGTGGGGCTGGGCGGGGTAGGCCCGACTCAGCTTAGAGATAATTCGAGTGGGGGGCTAGAAGCTCCTGTCCACCGCAGGTGGACTTAAAAACTAGGTTAAAATATTTTATTGTCCACATGGACCTACAAGTAAATTAAAAATAAACACAACACTAAAAACATTGGCGAACGCGCACTACACAATTTTGATTACTGACACGGGAAAATTGAACGAAAAAACCCGTTCGAACAAATGACGGCTTTGCGGTCTGATCGCCGACAAGGAAGGTAAGATGGAAAGATAAAAGGTGTGATTTTAAAAATTAGGATTTGGATAAGTTTCTGCCTGAAGGGGATTTAGGGACAAAAATTTACAAAAAACAACAAAAAGGATAAAAGAACAAAATTGCAAAAACATGAAAGGGAGATAGAAAGGGGTTGAAAGATAAAGATGGGGGAAAGGTAGGTTATCGTAGGAGAGAGTGTGGCTAAGGGAGTTGCCGGAAGATAGGCAACGCCTGGTATGGTAGGGGGTGTTTTATATTGAAAAGTATGGCATTATGCTGTCTGATTCGAGTGATGTTGCGGGTAAGCGGGCTACCGTCCAGTTTGAACTGATAGAATTTTTGAGACGTTTCTTGGACGTAGTCCGCTAGTGGGGTTATGTCGTGGAAACGTGCATAGAGATCTCTGAGGGAGGTGTACCTATCAGAGGCTGAAATGAGGCGCATAAATTTGTGTTCTAGTAGTTTTAATTTTCGCATTGTCGTGGCCGGGATGCTGCACCACACCGGCGCCGCGTATGTGATAGCCGGCCTGATTGAAAGGCAAATGCTTTAGCCATTGGGCTATCTCATCTTACCACAAAACTTGAATGAATATCGTTCAAGAATTATATTTCAACGAATTAGATACATTATCATGAAATATATATATTGGTAAAATAAAAAAAAAATTATAGGGAATATTTCACAAGATTTCTATTTAAATACAAATGACAGAAATTATGAAAAATTTTTTTTATTTAAATGATTTATAACTTTTTTATTTACTGATTGATTTTTTTCAGAAACAATAGGGTTCTTCCTCTAGCTAACGCTAACTTACTTTCCAAATTTCAATACAATCGGACCTTTCTTTCTTAAGTTATCGTGCTTACAAGAAACGTGATGGACGAACGGACAGATGGACGGACAGACGGACAGATGGACGGACAGACGGACGGACAGACGGACAGACAGACGGACAGACAGACGGACGGACGGACAGACGGACATTTTGAAAGTTGTTCAGAATTCGTTCACTAACACAATAATACGAAATTGTTTTCTCTACGAGCGATATTTATGATTTTAGAAATGTGCCGATCAAATACAATATACTCTTCGTTTTTGCGAAGAGTATAATAAATAGTTGAGATAACTACAGAGCCACATATAAAATAGTAACAGCTTTATTTGACTTATTAGAGAAATTAGCAACCTGAATAATTTTATGCATAATTGAACCTTAACTCCACAACATAAATGAATCAACATTAAGTAAACTATCACTTTGTGGCTTTACAAAATCACTTTCTGCTTTCGTAATATCCAGAAAACACTGCTAAATTATTTATTATTATTTTATTTAATCTTAACGTTTGTTGAACCAGTTTATAAAAAATACAAATAGTCACACTTGCTTAAAACAAACTAATGTCCGAGGGGGCAACCGCTGGCGAAATTTTGTACACCTAATACCTATTCTAGAAAAATACCCTTTATTTCCCCTTTAATTCCTTGTAATTCCCCTAATTCCTCAAATACCTTTATTTCCTCCTAATACCTTAATATTTTCTAGATTATCTCGGAAACGGTGCACTTTTTGATAAAAATACCTGTATACAAAATTGTTCCTTATAAAATTCTCTATCAAAAATATCTCTACACTTTTTTCCTAAAATTAATAGTACCGTGGGAAATAAGACGCACACATAAGGGTTGGTTCCGGTCAACACAATAAATTGTAATCTTTACTATAATCTACTTTAAAGTTCAATACTTAACGCTAAAGCAGTAGCTACTAAAGTCCGCCTAAAATTATAATAAATTCCTCTCACCCTTATAAAATAACGCAATTTTTGATGAAGCGAGAATATTGTATACCGGGTCGCTCAGCCGATAGGGACACTGTTGTAACTTTTGAATGGGAGAATGGATTTTTTTTTTCAAATTTGGTGTAGTGATATGGGATATAATTTCCAATTATATAATGTAAAGAACCAAAATGGCCGACTTCCGGTTTCGATTTTACCCGAAAGTGGGTTTAAAATACCCGGTTTTTGCGTAAAATCCCGCACATTGGCAGGCCTGAACAGTAACAGCGTTTACAGCAAGCTCAAAAAGAATGCAGTTACCTTGGGTCGTCTGAGATGTAATGGGAGAAATTGAAATTTTTTACATTGTGGTGGTGTATAGATATTTATACTTTTTTCTCCTAAAGACAGCTTTGGAAATAGCCATACGGATATTCAGCGAATTATATGACCTGCGCTGATTACATTTGCGTCTCATTTACCAAAGTACTATTAATTTTAGGAAAAAAGTTTAGAGAAGTTTTTCATAGAGAATTTTATAAGGAATAATTCTGTATATAGGTTTTTTTATGGAAAAAATGCACCGTTCCAGAAATAATCTAGAAAACCTCAAAATGAGGGTTGAAACGACGTCCTCTAGGGGATGAAGTACGCAATTTTTGAAACTTTATGAATTTTGTCCAATATATGACAATTTTAACTGTTAGATTACTGAAGTATTACAAGACATCGTGCAAAGTTTTAATAATGAAAAAGCTAGTCATGGAGAAATTGTAGACGTAGGAGAGCGATTTGTTCTAGCTTTATACAACTCTACCTCCGCAGAAAAAAGTTTAGATGTATACAGATTCATGACTTTTAACAAACTTGTTGGTAAAGCGAACAATACTGTAATATTATCAAAACTACCAACAACTTTTGCTGCTGCTCGGAAACACTCATATCGCGTTTTTTACCAAATTCAAACATGGAAAAACGTTGCGATAGAAGCTACTGATTGGGGATGGAAAAAAGTTGGCGGTATATTAACCCGAACTATGACAACAAAAGAACCGGCTCCCGAATCTGTTATAACACTAATTTCTTGTTCATGCAAATTAAGGTGCGAAAACAGGTGCAGTTGCAGAAGAGCAGGCTTACGTTGACGATGAAGATTAATTAACGTAGGTAACCTTTTGATAATTGGTGGATTTGGCCTACAGGGGACACCACACGCCAAGTACTTTACCTCTAGGGTGGCGTGGAAACAAGTACACTATACAATATTCTCGCTTCTTTAAAAATCGCGTCATTTTATAGAGGTGAGAGGGTAGAAGTGGTACATTTATTATAATTTTAGGTGTAGTTTAGTAGCTACTGCTTTAGCGTTAAGCATTGAACTTTAAAGTAGATTATAGTAAAGATTACAATTTATTGTGTTAACCGGAACCAACCCTTATGTGTGCGCCTTATTTCCCACGGTACTATTAATTTTAGGAAAAAACTCTAGACATGTTTTTGATAGAGAATTTTATAAGGAATAATTGATCAAAAAGTGATCCGTTCCCGAGATAATCTAGAAAACCTCAAAATGGGGGGTAGAGACGGCGTCCTAGGGGATGAAGCACACTATTTAGGGGTGGGAACTTTTCGGTTTAGTAATTCTTATGCTATCCTTAACATTTCTACAAATTTTCAAACTTTATGAATTTTGTCAAATATAAATTATATTACTGAACTAGAAGTACATAGTATCATCGGTAGCTTAATTAAATTAAATTTTTTTTCTTTACTAGGCATTTTTAGCGCTAACCTCAGCGCTAATGTTTTTACAACACTGACGTCCTTTATATAAGAATTGGTATGTAATTCTTCAAGATAAACATTCCATTTCAATATTTTTACGCTCTAATTCCCCCCTAATACCTTTTATTTCCTCTTAATTCCCTTCTAATACCTCGTAATAATATTTATTTCCTCCAAATTCTCCTGTAATTTCCTTAATACCTAATAATTCCTTCCGATATACCTTCAATTCCTTCCTAATTCCTCCGATTTGTACACTATTTCCCCTCAGCGGTTGCCCCCTCGCTAATGTGCAAAGAACAATAAAATGTAATTTGAATTTCAGTTATTGTTAAATGTCAGACGAGGTGTGGTGAGTTCATCTAGAATGCCAATCTGGTTTTCGTCACGACGCTTTTTACCAAACTTTCTTTATTAAGATCAATTATTGAATGTCTAAATAATTTATATTGTGATGTAGTTTAACATTTTAATACATGAACAATCTAATAAAAAACACATTTAGGTGTAAAACTGGTACTCGAATGTACCCCTATTACGGCCAGTAAGCGTGGTCCGAGGCCCTATTTCAGGATTACATTTGAAATGTAACTGAAATACACTAGAATTTCAGTTGCACACATCGGAGGCACGCATATAGAAACCAATCACTGACAAATGCGTCAGATTAGCAATTTACAAATCTGCTATTGCTGCAATTACAGGCTCATTATTCTGTAAGTAATTACTCCATTTACCACCGATAGAACTACTATAGCCCCGCTTGACCAAAGCTCATTATTATCACTGCAAGAGTGCTCTCAAAACTACCCTGAATCCGCTACCTGACCTTTACTCCACTAATTATGCAATCTGTTTATTAATTATTGTCAATGCAAGAAGTGGCAGTGGCATTAATATCATGACGTCAAGGCTTTTGGGACGAATAGGTTTAAGAAAATGCGAACGCCGTTGTGATATTTCATCTACCAACTTAGATTTAGTCCAGTGCAATTAGATTTATACCACGGAACCCAGTTATAATAAATAGATTTTTTTTATTGGATTTCTAATGCCATAAACTAAAAAGTTTATCTATTGAAAATTACGGCAATTTCAATCCGTAAACTAAAAAAAAAAAAATTAATTTCTAGAAATCTCATCAAAAAATACAATTATAGTTTTTAAATATTTCGTTTAAGAGAATAATTATTGTTATAGTTTTCGAGGTTGTTTATAAAGAATTTGTAAAAAATGAAACTTTAATCTGTAATTTTTAAAATCTATATTGTCGTATTATTTTTAAGGGTGGAAACCAACCCTAAAAACTGAAGAATTAATTACGTTTCTAATTTTACGAATAAATTAACGAAAATTCATATACTTATGTTTTTGAGGTCGCTGAATATGATTGTGGGGTCAAAACTTATGAGGCGAAAATATTAAGGGTTCATATCACCCTTAAATACTGAGAAATTAATAGTTCTTCTAATGTTACAAATAAATTCACGAAAATCCATATACTTATGATTTTTAAGTCGCTGAATATAATTATGAGGTCTAAATTTATTTAAAAAAAGTGATGGATTAAAAATGGTCACAAAAGAGTATAGGAATATGCCAAATTTTATTAAAAACACAGATTGTTATAAATAAATCAAATTAATACAATTAAGTAAACTCATTAAATAATATTTTTAATTTGCACTCTAAACATGCTAAAATGCAATGCAACCCGCTTTTTCTGCGTATTCTTCAAAAAATAGACTCGTTTCACTAAGTACTATAGACATTTAAAATGCGCGTACAAACTGAAAAGTTTCAACATTATTTCAGACTGTCATATCTCTGGAAGAGTTTGTCAAAGGAAAAAAAAGTAAAAACCCAAACTATTTTCCAAAATATTCTCTGAGCAGTTTCCAAAAACCCGATTTTTTTCAAAAAATTATGAAAATTTTAATTATTGAAAATGGGTACAGAATGAAAAATAATTATTTTAAAAATTCTAAAAAAATTGAACATGTTAGTCATAATATGCATTAATAATATCTAGAAGGATTTTAAAAAAAATTGAATTAATAAGAAATTAGAGCAATAAGACTTAAAAAAATGGCGCCTAATTTTTTAAATGCGCTACTTTTTTGTTTGTAACTTTTTTAGTTTTCATTATAAAAGGTACGTCTACGTACATATACGTCTCAATCGAAAGAAAATTTTAATACCTTTAATTCTTACAAGAATAACAATTTTTCTCGTTGTTGTAGATTTTGAGTAATTTTAGATTTTAACGTCGTATATCTTTTCTGAACGTTTCGGCGCCATTTTGAAAATGCCATATTTCCAAAACTAAACATCGGAAAAAAAAAAGAAAAAACCTTTCGATTTGTTTTCGTAAATGTTTTAATTTTGTACCTTTGCATTTTTTTAAAGTCCACATTTTTCGAGTAATTAAAAAAAGAACGTCTAGGAATACTGAGTTTAGGGGGTAAAAATTTCAATTCTCAGTTCGAAATATCTCGAAAAATATGAATTTGAGCAAAAAAGTGTATAAGACCTTTCTTTCTTTTAATCTGGTTCTCTATCAGATTATGTGTATTTTTTTGTAATCCGGTCAAGTTAGCCCTAAAATGGGGGTACTTTTGCATAAATTCCCAAGAAGCTGAAAATTTACACGAACATTAGGGATACCATTATAATAAAGTTGTGAAAAGTCCCCATTGATCCCGTGTGTGCAAAAAAATTTATGCGAGGTCAAAGTTCGCAAAAATGGGTTTTTTGGATTTTTTAGCGAAACGGTTAGTTTTATGATAAAAATAGCTTAGACAAAAATTGTAGATCTTTCAATTCTCTACAAAAATGATCCTTACACTTTTTTCCCTAAAATTCACCTTTTTTGAGAAAAAGCCATTCTAAAATTATATTCTCCATAATATGCACACGTTTCCAGGCCACCTATGAGGTAGTGTACTTGGCGCGTCTTTTTTAATGTGGTTTCCCCGGTAGGCCTACTCCACGGTCTTTTTATTGAAGTTTAACATAATGTTAGGTCTTCTTATTCAACTTCTTCTTCATCTTCATCTTCCTGAGTAGACGTAAATTGTTCAAACAGCGATACATCAGTTGTTTCGTCGTTGACGTAAGGATCATCTTCTGTTGGAGATTCAGTATTTGAACACGACTGGCCTTGACAGCTGGTGCATGCTGGTGAACGAAGTAAGCCTACTTTTTGCAGCCGCATTTCGAATTACACCTCTTTTTGCAGTTGCAAAAAATAGTATTAAGGAGCTTTTCTGGTGCCGGTGGAAGTAGAGTATGGATTGGTTCCAATACATTATTAATTAGCTTCCAACCCCATTCTTCTGGGTTCAGTTGATTACCAAGCCAGACTTGTACCTGGTAATATACTTGATAAAAATGTTGATGAGCAGAAGCCGAGGTTGAAGGAAGACAAGCTAATTGAACCCTTTTTTAATTACGTGCATGTTTTGCAAAAGATACGTAACGTAACTTATCTAAGGAAGTAATTTTTTTTGGAGCTGCATATATAGAAAGAAGAAAGCGAATTCCGTTAGTGATTAGAGTTTCTGGAGCAGAGTTCATATCTTCAAAAGCTTTTGCACATGTAATTAAATCTTGTTTTTCAAACAATTTGACAACTGTTGTTTTACCCCTCCGGAACATTGCTGATGTTGTATCACAGCCAGTCATAGCATGTAAAAATAGAATATGATTTTTACATTTAGGATAAGCCGATAAACTCATATTTGAAAATATTTCCGAGCCTTGCCTGGTTCTAAAAAATAAATGGTATTTTCAATTGGAGTTTGAGCGGTAAGTAATACCAACAGATCAATATCTCCACCAACAACAACATTGACATCAGTTGGATTGAATTGATTTATTGCAGTTTCTATAATGAGTACATCAGCGTCATTGTCAGCTTGCTTGACTAAAATATGTTCAGTGGTAAATTTTTCTTTTAGCATTGTAATCAAACGAGACTTATTATGAATGTTTGACAGAAATTGTTGTTGACTAGTTGGGACTGTCAAAGAGAATATCAGAAGATGCCGATGTTTTTGCCACACGGCGACGTTGTTCTGTGGCTTTAATATTTTTTTAGAATCGGTATAACCATCAAAATCTACGATTACTCTTTGACCAAAATGTCTGCGTATATACTGTACATATTTATCTGAGATGTTGCTGAATGTGTCTTCTCGATCCCAGACCACACGGTGCAATAAATATCCTCCATCGATAGTATATGTGGCATTTACGTTGTCAATATCAATGTTTACTTTTTTAAAACAATCATAAATGGCTGATTTTTGTGATTTTTGCATTCCAAGCTTATCGAATAAGGACAACGGGTAGGGAGCCAATTCATATTCAAAATATTTTTCAATTTTATCGTCAAATGCCGTAGTTATACTCATGCGCTGAAATAATAGCACAGGGTCAACAGCTACTTTTTCATCATGAACTTTTATGGTGCTACTCATAGCTAAAAGAGGAATTAATTTATCAGCACGTTTGACTTTAATATTATCAAATGTCAGTCCTTTCAGTTTAGGCATTGTGGAAATCCCAACTTCGCGAGCTTTATGGCAGATAATTTTATTATCACCAACGACTCCACTGGCAATAGATAAAATTTTGTTAACCTCTGGAAAAGTATTATGTGATGAAAACCACTCTAGAAGTTTTTGTACATCCTTAGCATCTTTCTTTACTAAAATATGTCTGACTTATACAGGCAGATAGTAGATGTAGGCTTTTTTGCACAGAATAGTACATAGGCAGCGTAGTCATGCATATTATGGAGAATATAACTTTAGAATGGCTTTTTCTCAAAATGGTGAATTTTAGGGGAAAAAGTGTAAGGGCCATTTTTGCAGAGAATTGAAAGATCTACAATTGTTGTCTAAGCTATTTTTATCATAAAACTAACCGTTTCGCTAAAAAATTCAAAAAACCCATTTTTGCGAACTTTGACCTCGCATAAAATTTTTTGCACACACGAGATCAATGGGGACTTTTCACAACTTCATTATAATAGTATCCCTAACATTCATGTAAATTTTCAGCTTCTTGGAAATTTATGCAAGGGTGAATGTCTATTTTGACCGGAGTATTGCGACAACCTCTAACTAAAAAGCAAGAAAAATGACAATATAGATTCTTATGTACATACTTTATGAAACATGTTGAAAAAAAGTTTGTAAATTCATTACATCAGTTTTCATTCAGTTTTCGGGCTGGGATTTAAAAGCTTCACTTATTGTACCACACCAGTTTGTTTCAAATTGTCGTGAAAGAGCGACATGAGATGAAGTTCGATACGGAAACATTTATTTCCGAAATTGAAAAACGGCCAGCAATGTACTGGTACTTCTCATCTGAGTCTTATTTTAATAGAGACAAAAAGTACAAGCAATGGGACGAAATTGTTCATATGTTCGGACTCATGTCTGAATTCACTATACAGTATCGGAGTGTTCGATTTGGTCAGTAAGAGCAAGCGAGAGCGAAGCAAGCAATGACGTACATTAAGGGGCATGTCACACTTTGCCTCTGTTAAGGTACTGGTAGACGCCTTTATTGTGGGCGGTCGGTTAAGTCGTTGAAACTATGCAATCCCAAAAGCAAAACTTTCCGATACTGTAGACAGTAAAAAATGCGTCCTTTGTCAAACGACTGTCGGGAAACAGATATATCTAAAATCCCTTTTTTAGGATCGCAAGTCAAGGATATTACCAAAGCCACTTCGTCCCCGGCGTCAATGTTTACAACTGGCATTCGGGTGTAGCTTCGGTCGCGGCTTTGATCTAATAATGGTCGCAATACCTACGACCAAGACCGAGGTTGCAGTCGCCTAGTGCGTCCGCTGCGTAAGAGGGACGGTATAGTAACAGTATCAACAACTAGTGCTGATGTAGAATGTTACATAAATCACTAATTTTGTTAAAATTATCTGACATGCAGATTAGCACTGGTGAATTTACAGACATATTAGATATTAACTTCAGTACAAAAAAAGATAATTGTAATAACAGAGCTTGTGGTGAAAATAAGGCGATATAGGAGTTTGTATAGAAAAACGGAGTGTTTCATAATCAACTCTACATACTTCTAGAGCCGATATAGAGAAACAAACGGCTACAGAAATGTGCCTCTTCCATTTAATTACTGAGATTTATTTTCGAGGAGGAGAAACCCACACGGACTGTCCATCCCAACTTGGAATGGATCTGAGTGTCAGCCTCTAACTGTCTTAGTTTACACTGTCCATTTTAATATTCCTGTATCACTGACAAGGTGATACAGGTCTGAAAATGGGCGAGTTTTGATGGTTTCCGGGTCTGTTTTTGTTTGCCCGTAGATATTATACCTTCTGTGGTCCAACACCTCGCAGTCATGTATATATTCTACAGTTTCTAGTACCTTACCGCACAGTCTGCAATTAAGGTCGCCAGCAAACTTTCCGATTAAATGCAGGTACTTCTTAACGGGAAAATGTCCCGTCAGAAGACCTGTTATGGCTCTCAACTGGATTCTGTTCTTTGTGAGCTGTTCTTCAGTTTGTTTTGAACCTGGTCCATTGATAAGTGTTTTCCCATGTCGATTTCCTGGAATATTTCTCCAGTAGTGGTTGTGTTTACTCTTAACCCAGTCTTTAATTACTCTTCTGGCTGAGCTTTTTGTGATACCCAGCGCAGGTTCTGGGCCAAAGAATGTAGCTGCTCCTTGTCTAGCAATTTCGACAGCTTTTTTGGTTGCCCTCTATACTGGTATACCCCGGCCACCACAGTAGTCTTACTCTGTTCCGCTCACCCAGAATTTTGAGCTCTTCGTGGCAGTCTCAAATCAGTCTGGAAGACACCTTGTTAGAGGCTAGTGCCTTAAGTGCCGCCTGACTGTCTGATGCAATTGAGATCTGCTGGTTCCCATATCGTCGATTGACATTCTCGCGTACATACTCGAGTATAGCTAGAATTTCTGTCTGGAATACAGTGGAGTGCTGTCCAAGAGAGAGACTTATACTCTCTCTTGGCCTTTCACCATGTATTCCTGCTAGAACTCGTGATTCCATCTTGGACCCGTCGGTATACCAGGCCAGGCCTATGCGTAAAGCATCAGGAGCACTTATCATCCATTCCTCCCTATTTCCAATGGTGATAGTGGAGGGCTTGTTGAATGTAATTTTTGGCGTTATGTAGTCCGACCTCATGCTCAATAAAGGATCCGCTATAATGTTTATTATCCTCATGTGCCCCAAGTTGCCTCCAAGAGGAGTCGGGTTCTGATAATTTTATAGCTCCCATTCTGGCCTCCCCCTGAATCACAACACTCGGTGGAGGGAGGTCCAATAGGGTCTCCATGGCTGCTGTTGGGGTGCTATTCATTGCACCTCCAGGCAGGCCAGTCTGCACCCGGCTCAGCCTGTTAGTTGCTGTGGTTTGAGTGACCTTAGGCCACCAAACTAGGTCTGCGTATGTGATGGTGGGCCTTATTACACTGGTATAGAGCCAGTGCGCCATACCAGGCTTGAGCCCCCATGTCTTGCTATACAATCGTCTGCAAATTGGCACGTATGGCAACAGGCTTATATATTACTCTATCCAGATGTTGGTTCCAAGTAAGTTTGGAGTCTATAGTGACTACAAGGTATTTTACCTCTCCCGATATCTGTAGTTTTGTGTCTTGGAGAACTAGAGGACCCAGTCCCTCCAAGTTTCTCCTTCTGGTGAATGGGACGATGCTGGTCTTTTGAGGGCTTTTTCAGCCCCTCCTCATCGGTCCATTTTTTCACCATATTCAGGGCCTTTTGTAAACGGTCCCTGACGATGTTGTTAAATTTCCCCCTAAATATGATGACTATGTCGTCAGCATAGCCTTGGGCTTCGAGTACCTCGTTAATTATTGAGATACAGAATGATAAACTACTCTCAACTACTCTAGGCCAAAATATATTTTGGCCGGAAATTGCTTATCAGAAATTATTTAATTTTACACACTTATCGCAGTTGATATGCTACCATTATAGATGTTTAAAAACACCAGAGCTCACTTTTGTACTTAGATTTTCATGAAAGTTTATAAAAATCATACAAAGGAAGATAAGTGAGAACGCATTTTTATTACAAAAAATATAAAAAATTTTCAATTGATAGTTTTATTAATTTATTTGTATAGTGAAATTACAATTATTACAATTGCCAACAACAATATACTTTTCATTGTTGACCTCATTATTCTATTTGATGGCCTGGTTTCCCTCCGACGATGTACTACAAACAAAAAAAAGTGATCCCGAAACTTCAAATGATTTCTGGCCTATCATGTTTTGCCATTTTGCCCGAAATTATTAGAGAGGATAATATATGATCAGTTAAGATAACATGTACAAATTAATAATCTGCTTCTTCCTACTCAATCTGGTTTTCGTCATAGTCATAGTACTGTTATAACTCTGTTAAACGGCGACCGCATAGCAGCCATAGATTAGCCTATGGTAACTATAGCGGTTATAATTGATTTTACAAAGGCATTTGGTTGTCTCAACCAAGAAATGAGGTGAGGTACGGTACCGGTTTCAATGGCGAGACCTCGATCGGCGAAGTTAAGGCAGGCCGGGCGGGTCCGACACTTGGATGGGTGACCGTATCTCATCTCACCATCCTGGTTAAGTGGTTGAGTAACATTAGCTAAACTTCGCCAGGACGTTAATATAAATAAGGCAATTAAAAAAAATGAAAGAAAAAAAATGCTTTTAGCAAAACTGCACAATCTAGAGTTGGCATCGAATTCTATAGCATAATTTCGTAACTATTTCTTCTTACACAATATGCAAAAAGTTCATAGCGTAACTTACAAATATCGTATACTTTACTTGTCAATTCCAGAGTACTTCAGTGTTCAATACTTGGACCAACACTGTTTTTTCTTATACCTGTCAGATTTGCAGAAACTAGGAAAATACCAAGCACATTGGGAATGTATAGTATAAGAAAATACGCGTTTTTCAAAGAGCTAAAAATAACTTTTTTTAATAAAATCGCTTTCCATGTAAAACGCAAAAAACCACAAAAAAACCACAAAAAAAAAACGCGAAAAATCGAAAAAAATGAATTTTTCAATATGGCGTACCACTCCAGATATTTTGGAAAAATGCATGAAAGCAGTGTTTTATAACTGTAAAAAAATGGCTAAATAAAATTTGGTGCATATGATAATGAGGTATTTTCCATTTTTTTAAAATTCAGTTTTGGTGATATATATCAGGTAATGTTGTTATTTTAACAATTACTGCATAATCAATTTAAACCAAACCGATGATTTTTTAAATAAAAATAAGAAATAAGAATACGCCCGTCTAGACACAGATTTCAAATAATTCTATTTGGCGGGAAATAATTTAACCAATAATAGACAACTTTCGCTTAGCCTGTAACTATCTTACACGAATGCCAAATTGTGTATTTATGTTACATTATTTTACCCATAACACATCTATTTTGCTCAATATCTTGAAAATCAATAAATATTATGTACATGTATTTAGAAGGAATTAAAAGGTATTTATGTTTGTCATTATTTAGAAATTATTTTAAAAATGTAAACAAAACTCACGGCGAGAATTATGTGGCAACTTTGCTTGCCTGCTGTCAGTTCTCACTTCTTGTCACAATACAAGTGACAGAGACATATTGGTTAGATTTATTTGTTGTTTATTTATGTGGCGTTTGAATTTGTTATTTTATATTTTATCAATATACTATTAAGATAGAGTTGAATTTTGTGAAAGGGGATTCATCAAAGTTGCCCAAAGTTGATTATGACATGATAGATTCTTTCTAAAACAAAATTTGGATTTTTTGTGACCAAACGTGAAAAATCAACACGACGTTAGAACACATCTGTCAATTGACTAGCCGTTGACATTTTTGCCATATATTGCTAAATATGTTTTTATAAATCTAATCGGCATTAAAAATTATTTAAAATATTTAATAATTCACGCCTATTATTATTTTTTATATCACAAAATTAAATTTCGTGGATAAATATATACATGGATTTAATAAATAAGCTTTATATTCCTGTTTTCTTCAATTATCTTTGCTAGAACTACAGAAAAAATTTCAATTTGGCAACACCACACTGTTTTGTATAAAACCATTCTACATATCAACAAATCCATGCAAACTACCTACGTCATCGGCAAATTACCTACGTCACCAATTTAAAACACCACTTATTTTAACTTATGTTTTCTCAAAAAATTGATAATTATTTTCGCGGAAATCTGTATTGGAAGGCTTGTTTGTATACAGGGTGATTCTTTTAAGGCGGCCATTAGAATATTTCCCACTTGCAGATGAGATAGCCATTTGAGATTTGGTACCCTACCCTAGTCGACCATTGCGAGTCCGAAAATAATAATTTCAAATGGCGGCACTTCCGGAAATACCGGAAGTCGATACCAACTTGCTTATTTTAACGCCCTATATATTTTCGACTTTTCGACCATAAAATTCTGAGTCAAAACATGTACCACACCCTATACCTAAACCGAGCAGTTTCGGAGATATTTGACATTTTATAAAAAATTTGACAGGTGCAGCGGTTTGCAAGAACCGTTATAACTTTCTTCGTGTAGGAGATTCTTATTTGCTATTTGGTACGTAGAAAGAACACAAGATGAGCTACTCTCTAAAAAAAAAAAATATATTTCCAAATAGTATACCAAGTGTTTTATTTTTCATGTTACATCTTGTCAATTCAAACCTCAAAAACTTTTTTATTTCAAATGGAACACCCTGTATTTTTTTACATCAAATTATGTTAAATTGAATTCCCTTTTTTCTAGTATAAGCATTGTAGGGGTTAAAGTTACAACTTTTCGAATTATTGGCGATTTTCTTAAATATCCAAGAATTTTTAGTAAAAATATCCATCAACCATGATTAGAAAGAATCATTAATGTCAGTCATTCTTTTTTGTTAAAAAAAGTCAGCACGTTTAAATTACATCCACGAAGACTTTTAGATCTGTTTATTATTTATGGAGAATGTGATGAAGTAATAATACCAAGAACATGTAACACATTTGCTAATCGACACCCACTTTATTGTTTCAATTGTTTCATTGGCTTCTACGTTTTTTTGGATAAATTATAATTTTCAACAAAAACTTGCAAATAATTCAAAAAGTACATGTGTTAGATATAGGACATGCTGATAAAAGTCCACCTCAAAAATTCTACATCGATTGCCATAATAAAATTTGGCACGTGCCATTTGACAGCCAAATATTCTAAAATTATCCAATATGCGTTTTACAGTGTATGGTGGATGGTTTCTGTTCTTGTGGGTATCGAGTAGCAAATGTGTTACATGTTATTGGTATTACTTTATCACATTCTCCATAAATAATAAACAAACCTAAAAGTCTTCGTGGGTGTAATTTAAACGTGCTGGCGTTTTTTAACATAACAGAATGACTGACATTAATGATTGTTTCTAATCATAGGTAAGTTGATGACAATTTTTATTAAAAATGTTTGTACATTTAAGAAAATCGCCAATATTTCGAAAAGTTGTAACTTTAACCCCTACAATGCGAAATAAAAAAGTTTTTGAGGTTTGAATTTGACAAAATGTAACGTGTAAAATAAAACACTATACTATTTTGGAATCTATTTTTTTTTTGTAGAGAGTATCTCATCCTGTGTTCTTTCTACGTACCAAAGAGCAAATAAGGATCTCCTACACGAAGAAAGTTATAACGGTTCTTGCAAACCGCTGCACCTGTCAAATTTTTTATAAAATGTCAAATATCTCCGAAACTGCTCGGTTTAGGTATAGGGTGTGCTACATATTTTGATTCAGAATTTTATGGTTATTTCGAAAAGTCGAAAATATATAGGGTGTTCCATTTAAAATAAGCAAGTTGGTATTGACTTCCGGTATTTCCGGAAGTGCCGCTAATTTGAAATTACTATTTTCGGGCTCACAATGGTCGATTATGGTAGGGAACCAAATCTCAAATGTCTATCCCATCTGCAAGTGGGAAATATTCTAATGGTCGCCTTAAAAGAATCACGATATTATTCAATAAAAAAAAATTGGAAAATACCCCAATGGGGTAAAATCACATTTTTGTATTTTCTACATGCTTCTAAAAACCATAAACCTCTTTAATGACCTTAAATGACCTTGAAAAAAAATTCTTTGAATGATTTTGTCAATAGACCACCTTCATTGGAAATATCAGATTATTCGCTCAAGCCTGCCGTTATAAAAAAAATAAGAACAAAAAACACTTTTTTGCCCTAGTTTTGAGATCAAAATAACAATTTTACCCAGTTTATTTAAAAATCCAAGGATATTTCACCTATCTTAACCAGGGGATACCCTTTAATTCTATTTGTATTCTAATCCTTGTGGATATTATGATGACTGTAATTGGTCGATTATATATGTGTTATGTAAGATAATGAACTGATCCTGATAGGAATTTTAGGTTAAACAAAGATATTTTTATTTATTTATTTACACTGATACCATGGATTGCATTTTATAAGCTAGATCAACCCAATGACACACATCCCCTTCCCCCGAGTAACCCCAAACCAAATACAAAAGTTTGCAATATATCACTTTAAATATTCCACGTTTGTTTAAAAATCAATTAATTCGGTAATTTCAAAACTAAATGAGACAAGGGCCACGTGGGTGGGGGTGGTATCGCTCATCCTCGATTTGTATGTTATGGCGCGATAGGTGTGGTGGAATGGGTTAATTAGGACAAATCATTAACAGATGTCGGGTCATCAGTGGACGCAAAATTCTACAAATAATTTAGTATTAATGGTGGCGGAAATGGCGTAGGGCGGAAATGATTGCATGGCGGGCCTGATGGCTTCCGGACTGCACAATATTGTGAAATAGTGTGGCACACTAGTCCGAAACTAGTGTTAGATTTCGTGATGGATGGTCTGGGTCTGCATTTCGTATCAAGTGCTATAATGTAGATTGCTTATGTGGGTTAACTTTTCTAAATTCTTAGGCATGGAGAGATATTTTCTGCTGCTAATTTTAATACGGATTTTTCGTTAAAATATAGGAGGAGAGAATTAATACAGGAATTAATCGATAGCAAGCCCAGAAAGACTTCTTTACAGGACACGTCGGTATACAAGTCCTGTGAACGGCGTTTCCGGTTGAGTGGCTCACAGCAGGCGCCCACATCTCTTTAGAATATTTTTGGTTATTGAAACGTTATAATCGAGCATTGTCCGTATTTGTAAGAATCTAGAAGTATCTGTAGTAAGGTGGTCCTTAGCTATATTTGATGTTATTATACTTTTCGCAAAAACGAAGAGTATATTGTATCATTATGTTAGTGAACGAATTCTGAACAACTTTCAAAATGTCCGTCTGTCTGTCCGTCCGTCCGTCCGTCCGTCACGTTTCTTGTAAGCACGATAACTTAAGAAAGAAAAGTCCGATTGTATTGAAATTTGGAAAGTAAGTTAGCGTTAGCTAGAGGAAGAACTCTATTGTTTTTGAAAAAAATCAATTAGTAAATAAAAAAGTTATTAATCATTTAAATAAAAAACAATTTTTTTCATAATTTCTGTCATTTGTATTTAAATAGAAATCTTGCGAAATGTTATTCCCTATATTTTTTTTTGTTTTTATATTTTACCAATATATATATATTTCATAATAATGTATCTAATCCGTTGAAATATAATTTTTGAACGATATTCATTCAAGTTTTGTGGTAAGATGAGCCCAATGGCTAAAGCATTTGCCGACGACACAGCCATGTACGCGCACTCACATAACGCGCAGGCAGCGAACATGCTACTTAAAGCACACATGGTCCGTGCCACGGCGTATTTACGACAAGTGGAAGATTTGGATCAACGCCGAGAAGTCTGAGGCGATCCTCTTCACGCGCCGACTCACCGAAAATCGGATTTTAACGCTAATTTCGATCAGGGGTAGAGAAATTCCTATTAGACGGTGCGTGAAGCATCTAGGGGTTAACTTAGACAAACGACTGACGTTTGACACCCACATCAACGAGACAGTACGTAAGGTCTATTTCATAACCAGGAGTCTGTACCCGCTCCTGGCCAGAGGTAGCGGACTTAACAGAAACAATAAAAAACTGTTGTACACCATGGTGATTAGGCCGGCAATCACATACGCGGCGCCGGCATGATGCAGTATACCGGCCACGACAATGCGCAAACTGAAAGTTCTAGAACACAAATTTATGCGCCTCATTTCAGACTCTGATAGATACACCTCCCTCAGAGATCTCTATGCACGTTGCCACGACATAACCCCACTAGCGGACTACGTCTCCCAAAAATTTTACACCACCAAACTGAGCGATAGTCCGCTAACCCGCAACATAACCCAAATCAGACAGCATAATGCAATATTATTCAATCTGAGACACCCTCGTTGCCTATTTTCCGGCAACTCCCTTAGCCAAATCTTCCCCTACCATAACCTCTATAAAACCCAATCCTATCATCTTTCCTAAACTTTATCTTTAATTCCCTCTTTCCTTTTCTATTTGTTCATTTATATGCTTCTGTTGTTTTTCTTTTTGTCACTTTTTTTTTTTTTAAGAGAAGGAGTAACCCCCTCATGGGCATCCAATGAAGCGTCAGATTCTTACTGACCAAAGCCCCCTCCTCCCGGGCTTGCCTGTATACTACCTGGGGGCACTGCAGCCTCCTGGGCTTATTGTGCTCACCCTGTATAGCCCTAGCAACTGTTGTTTCGCTGCGCGGTGCCCAGAAAATTCTTGAAAATTATAACATTTTAAACGATACTTTTTGCTTTATCGTATCTTCCTGGAGGCAGGGAGACCACCAGGGCGACAGTTCTATTACGGGTTTTTTCGTTTAGATTTTTACCCGAGTGAACAACCCAAATTTTTTAAGTGCTTTGCCAAGTGTTGTGTTAATTAATTAGCTTTAGGCCTCTGCGTAAACAGCAATTTTTAATATAATTATTGGTTTTTAAGTTTGTTTATAACAAACAGGAGAGCTAATCCCCCCGTTAACCGTTAAGCCGAGCCGGACCTGCCCCGTCCATCCTTACATTCACCATGATACTACGTGCCATGGTTGTTTGGTTGGCTCCGGGCCAGGATCCGGTAAGGCACATAGTTGTACTTAAATGAAGAATAATATATGTTTTTGCTTTTTTTTTGCCTTTCAATCCAAAGGTCTCGTGTTCGATCCCTCACATGGCGATTTTTTTTCACAACAAAGTTGGTATCACAAAATTTAGAATGTCTAAAAACTAACGTTATTTAGAAGAAATATGCGAAGAGTATCCTATAGAATGTGTAACAATTATATAAAAAGCTCAGCAAATCGGCGAAGAGTATAATGCTTCCACTAGTTTTTTCTTCTAATTTTTTCGATCTTGCCACGTAAAGTAGTTTCAGTTATTTCCAAATCAGATGTTCCATATTTCAAACCATGCCATAAGGTCATTAAAATTCATCACCAACTGCAATTTTCATCTATTTTCAATATTATTTTATGAACGTTTGGTAAACATTGAAATTTCATATATACATAATAGAAAGAAAATATCCGTTTCTAAAACTTCATTCCTTTACATTAGGAGATCAAAAGTACAGCTAAAAAGAGCGGAACTCGGTGGGGAAGCTCTGTGAAAAAAACCGCTGCCCAAGGAATCACTACTTCCACATTCAGATTTTCCATCCAAGTATCTCACAACGAAAAAACTTTGTATGTGGAAATAATTGTTTATGGAACATTAATAAAATAATATTTGAAATCCTCTACCCCAAAAACACATAAAACGATACCCCACATCGGTAGCGGGGTGGGGGTGGTAGTGGGGGTGAATGAAGTAAAAAACATTTTGAGGTGTCTGGTTCTTTTACACACACTAAATCACAATTTTTTTTCATCCCCTTTAATAATGGGGTGGGGGTGGTAATGGGGGTAGCTAATGCCAAAATTTTTCTTGAGACCTTAGCTTCTCTTGTATATACTAAATACCAATTTTATGGACTCTTACCTGCTTGATTTACCTATTTTCCCCAAATTTACCCCAATTTACCCCCCAACCCTTCGACGGAACAAGATGAAAATATAATCTAGTTCTAGATCTCGTTAAAGAACATATGTGTACCAAATTTCAAGTCAATATCTCAAACGGTTCCAGGGTAAACGTGCGCACAAAAAAAGTTACAGACAGACCGACAGACAGACAGACAGACAGACCGACAGACAGAATTTTTTTTCTCTCTCAAACTTAAAATCTCGACGTTTCGTGACATTCTAAGCCCATTTGAACAATAAAAATTTTTAAAAATTTTTTTGTCGTTACTATACTTCCACTGGATGTGGAAGTAATTAGATGAACTACTTAATATTGGATATATTTTTAATTGGATTCAGATAGCTGAACATACAGATTGAATTATTTCTCAGCAAAGAAAATCTCATTTTGGTTGTAGCTTGGTATTAACATCAAGCAATACAATGGGATGATCAGTAGAAGTCGAAACAAGCAAATAATGAAGTTTATATACGACTAACAGATAATATGGATATTACATGGGTGATTTTTGGTATATAATGCCATCAATTAATTCCACAGGGAATTATGATGAGGGAATTCTGGTCATTATACCCCATCGTGCACCAATCAGAAAATTAAGTATGAATCAGTCTATTACAAATGCCATAGAGGCCGGTAACTAAGAAAAAAAAATAAACAGACGCCGTAAACAATCAAGTTAAAAGCCGGTTTTGTGGAATTGTGTTTGATTGTGTTCGTTTTTTGGTTGAAAGAATGGAAAGTGATTCAGAAGATATTATCCTTCGTACTCCGTAGGTAAATACACCATTCAACGAATTGGAAAGTTTACTGTACTTGGAAAACAAATAGCAACTTATTTGAATTTGCCAAATCCTGAATTTTACACCGGTCGTTGCTTTCGGAGATCTTCGGCTACACTATACGTGGATGGATATTACGGGGTTGAAGCGTCACGGAGGCTGGAAGTCCTCACTCGTAGCTGAAGGATACATTGACCAATCTGTTAAAAATAAAATGATAACAGCCGAGACTATTTCAAAGCAAGTGAACAATGCTACGGCTTCTACTTCTTCAGCTGCTAGAGTGGTTAATGCTGATAGTATTACTACCGTTGAACCTAGTGCTAATTATACTGTAACACAAAATATGCCCTCATCAGTTCGGTTTATTAACTGTAGTAACATTAACTTACATTTTGTTGAAAAGAAATAAATAATTTACGAATTAACATTTTTTATGCATGTATATATTATGTATGTATCACTATATTTTATATACAGATTAGTCGTATATAAAGTATAGTATACAATTTACTATATGGCTATTATTACCTCGGATGGTTACAACACTCGCTCGCTGCTCTCTCTCTCTCGAGTCTCAATAATAATAGCCTTCAATATAGCATCGTTGTAAAATATACTGTAACGTGTTTCCACCCTTAGGAAAGTACCCCTTGCAAATTCCGTGGGTTCCAAAAATTATAACAAGAGATTGTCCACTAACACACTTTATTACATATTTACTGGATACTTCACAATACTACTATTAATTTAAATACACTTTACTGACTAAAATCACAATGTTTATCACTTTGTTTATCCTTGAAATCTTAACCTCACTTTCTATACTTTTTGAACTTTCTGAACTACTCGCCGAGAATGCGGTCGGTCTTTATACCTAAAAATGACAGATCTCGATTGTTCTGTGATGACGCCACCATTCTCTAGAGAATTCCAGATGTCACTTTGGAATCTTCTGGTAGGTTCTTTTTCGAGTAGGTGCAAATACACTACATTCATTCTAAGGGTTGTAACACATTACACTGCCCCCTCCTTAAGCCTGAACGTCCCGGTCAGGCAATTCAGCCTCTTTCACATACTTCGCTAGTCTATCCAAGTGTACGATCTTCATCTTGGACTTTTTGTTTCGTTGAATACGATAAACGACATCATTAATTCGGGTAATAACAGTATACGGTCCATCCCAAGGAGGTTGAAGTTTCGGGGATCTCCATTCCTTCCGTTGTGGGTTGTACAGCCAAACCAGATCCCCCACCTTGAATCCCCCTGTACTGGCATTCTGATCATAACGAGCCTTCAAGCGGTTACTAGTTCTGTTCATCTGCTCTCGATCATTCTTCGGCTGTTCTCGGCTTCCATTTCTGTAGTTGCTCATCGAAAATGGTTCTCCACGGGCAGCACAATTTTTACACTTGCGACACCAGGCCTCCACATCCTGGCGACTATTAACCCAATAGAACTGTTCCCGTGCTCTACTCAATGTCTTGTTTATGCCGAAGTGTTTGCTGGACGTTTCATTGTGCGCTTTCTGGAGTACTTCTGGTACACGACACCTGGGAATCACTAGACGCATGGCAACCTGCTTCCCATCTGGGCTTTCCCATGCTCTCCTTAAAAGCCCATCTACGACCGTAAGTGAATCCCATTGTGACCATAAAGCCTTCAGCCCCACTGCTTTGTTGGAAACATCCTTCCATGCTGGACGCGTTCCCTCTTCTTTTGCTCTCAACATGGGTCCGATTTCTACATCGCGCAATTGCTCTTGCCTCAGAGTGTTCTTTGTCCAATTGTCTGGAAGATCGACCTTGACAATGTTGACTTCAACCATGTTCGGCAATTTTCCCACCTGAGGGTAGCGCTTGCAATCTTCCTTGTCTGGTTTTCTGGATAATGCAGGAGTTTTGCCTGCCTGCGTTGTCAACAGCCTGGTTTTCTCGCATTGGTCGTTCTCTTTTGACAGAATAAATTGTTCGTTTCCAATCCTTAACATTCGCTTCCCTACGTCAACAATAAATCCATACTGTTCCATAATGTCCAGTCCCAAAATGAAGTCATCCGTAATGTCAGCCACGATGACCCTGTGGTCGAACCTCAAATGCCCAATCTGCAAACCCAGGTCTACTTCTCCATGAACCGTAGCCCTGTCCCCCGTAGCTGTCCGGACGATCACTTCTTCATTTTGCCTCTTGGTAATCTTTATGCCCGATATAAATCCTGGCCGTACTATTGATGACGTAGTACCTGTGTCGATGGTAAACAAACATTTTCTTCCGTTCACATATCCTTGCAACAACAGACTGCTTGGAATTCTTTGGAGCTGGGAAATCTTTATTTCTCTGGGGGCACTGCATTCCCTAGCCAGAACAACCCCCCTGGTACTGTTTTCCTGCTTCTCTTCAACATTCACAGCATTCACTCGACTCTCCGAGTTCTGCTGTCGACAGTCTCGTTTCATATGTCCTACCTTGCCGCAGTTGAAACATTTAATACCTCCGCTCGGCTTTCCTTTATTTTGTTGTTTCTCCTGCTTTCCGAGGCCATCCAATTTGTTCAATAATTTGGTAAACATTTTCTGCATCTCCGTCAACATGGGGTTCTGGTTCATTTCTGGTTGCGATTCTTCGAGAGTCATAGCTCGCACTCTCGACCTTGGAGTATCCCTGTAAGCGGCTTCTACTTCGAGTGCACGCACCAAAGCTTCGCTACTACTTTGGTGTCTCGTCAGTCTCAGGACTCGCCTGACCTCTTCGTCCCTTATACCATCTAAAAAGGCCCCCACGGCTAATTGTTCCTGGAATTCTTTAGGTGCACTCGGATACGCCAGGTGTGCCAGTCTCTCTATCGCAGCTTCAAATTCTTGTAAACTTTCCCCAGCTTTTTGCATCCGGGATTTCAGTTGAGCCTGGTATAATTGGGCAAGGTGTTGATCGCCATACCTCAAGTCTAATGCAGCTTCCAAGACTTTAAAGTCCCTTTGTTTCTCAACTGGGATGGTTTGGAGTAACTCTGAGGCCTGGCCCCTTAACGCCAGAACTAATGCCATGGCCTTTTCCTCGTTATCCCAGTTGTTCGCACATGCTGCTGCCTCAAACTGCCTCTTGTACGTCGTCCAGGAACTTTGGCCGTCAAAAGAAGGAGGTTTTAGTCGCTGACCTGATGATACCACCTGCTGGCTTCCTCTATCTCTCAACTGTCGTTTAAGCCAGTCTATTTCCCCTTTGACTTCTTCTTCGAACTTGTTTACTTTTTCTTTAACTTCATTTACCTCCCCTTTGACTTCGCTTACTTCCTCCTTGATTTCACTCTTTAGTTCTTCATTGGCAGAAATGATTGCGTCCTGTTGTGTTTTTATTTGATCGCTCAGAATTTTCCTTAATTCTTCCTGGCGTTTTTCTTGTTCTTCTTTTTCTTCTTGGCGTCTTATTTCCAGATTTTCCATCATTTTCTTTAATTCGTCTCTCTCTTCTTGACGTCTTCTTTCTTGCTCTTCTTTTTCTTCTCGACGTCGCTTTTCTTGCTCTTCCTTTTCTTCTTGGCGTCTTCTCTCTTCATCCTGACGTCGTTTTTCTCGCTCTTCCTTTTCTTCTTGGCGTCTTATTTCCTGGTCTTCCATAATTTTCTTTAATTCATCTCGCTCTTCTTGACGTTTTCTCTCCTGTTCTTCTTTGTCTTCCTGCCGTTGCTGCGCCATCATTTTTTGGAATTGTTCGAATAAGTCCTGTATTTGTTTATCGGATGCCATACTTCTTGTTGTTACGGGCATACGACGAAATTAAAATAAAATAAATTTAACTGTCACGTCAATATCGGTAATGGAACTTTCCAGACAAATCTCGAAATAGCACGAAAAAGTCTTATCCAGAGTCTTTTGTCACTATCCAGTTCAGAGAATTTAATAATCTCCACTAATGTCCAAATAGAAAAGTTCTAGAAATTTTCACGCACTAAATGAGTCTTTTTCAGTGTCTCTATCACTTCTCAGTTCAAAGGATTTAATTATCACACTAATGTCCTAATAAAATGTTCTACAATGTCTCAAAAATGCACTTAACACTATTTTCCTGTCCGAAAATAACCCTCGAACAATGTCCAGTAAATTAGTCCACTGTGTTAGCACTAAACCTCGAGAATACGTCTCGAACACTCCAGCACAACTTCAGAGTCCCTCTTGTCATAAAATCCCACTTCTGACACCAATTGTAACGTGTTTCCACCCTTAGGAAACTACCCCTTGCAAATTCCGTGGGTTCCAAAAATTATAACAAGAGATTGTCCACTAACACACTTTATTACATATTTACTGGATACTTCACAATACTACTATTAATTTAAATACACTTTACTGACTAAAATCACAATGTTTATCACTTTGTTTATCCTTGAAATCTTAACCTCACTTTCTATACTTTTTGAACTTTCTGAACTACTCGCCGAGAATGCGGTCGGTCTTTATACCTAAAAATGACAGATCTCGATTGTTCTGTGATGACGCCACCATTCTCTAGAGAATTCCAGATGTCACTTTGGAATCTTCTGGTAGGTTCTTTTTCGAGTAGGTGCAAATACACTACATTCATTCTAAGGGTTGTAACACATTACAATACTATTAAAGCCAGAATTATATTATGAAAATTTGACAAACATGACAGAATGAAATTTTAGAAATTGAAATTTTCTTTCGATTATGGTATCAACAAATTATCGATATGATCAACTGGTTATGAGGTATTGTTGAAAATAAATTTGAAAATTGCATGTAATGGTGAATTTTAATAACCTTGGGGTACCGATTAACGTTATCTGAACGAATTGAAATTATATGCACCTCATTTTTTAAATAATTGAAGCAACTTTAGAAGGTAAGACCAAAAAAATGTCAAGGTCCCACCCTAATCTTAGTTGATTTTTTGAGTATCTAAAAAAATATTTAAAAACGCCAAAACACATCGACTTGTGTATTGTATCAGCTGGTAATCGACAAAAATGTTCAAAAACAGCGATACAGAAGTTCCCAGTTACATTATTGAAACGCCAGGCTTACTGCAACTATTTATTACCCGCTACATCATGGAAAAGATATCAAAAAGTATATTATTTGAAATCTGGTGTGTCAGAAATAAAACAGAAAAAACCGCTGCCCAAGGAATCACTACTTCCACATTCAGATTCTCTATCCGAGTCACTCACAACGAAAAAACTTTGTATGTGAAAATAATTGTTTATGGAACTTTAATAACATAATATTTGGAATCCTCTACCCCAAAAACCCATAAAACGATATCCTACATCGTTAGTGGGGTGGGGGTGGTGATAGGGGGGTGGTAGTGGGGGGTGGATGAAGTAAAAAATATTTTGAGGTTTCTGGTTCCTGTGCATACACAATTTTTTTTCATCCCCTTTAATAAGGAGGTGGGGGTGGTAATGGGGGTGATTAATGCCAAAAATTTTTTTGAGACCTTAGCTTCTCTTGTATATACTAAATACCAATTTCATGGACTCTTACCTGCTTGATTTACCCATTTACCCCAAATTTACCAATTTACCCCCAAACCCTTCGACGGAAAAAGATGAAAATATAATCTAGTTCTAGATCTCGTTAAAGTACATATGTGCACCAAATTTCAAGTCAATATCTTAAACGGTTCCAGAGTAAACGTGCGTACAAAAAAAAGTTACAGACAGACCGACAGACAGACAGAAATTTTTTTCGCTCAAACTTAAAATCTCGACGTTTCATGACATTCTAAGCCTATTTGAACAATAAAAGTTTTAAAAAAATTTTTTGTCGTTACTATACTTCCACTGGACGTGGAAGTAAAATATCTGGGGAGGTGGTTTTAGTATCCATCGCAGAAAAAGTAGTATTTACAAGTCATCGATGCAATGCGATGGAATCATCAGTCAATACTTGAAGCAACTCTTGTGAGAAAGGATGTAAATATTTCAAAATTTCCTAAAAAGTGAACGCTTTTTACTTCCACGTCCAGTGGAAGTATAGTAACGACAAAAAAATTTTTAAAAATTTTTATTGTACAAATAGGCTTAAAATGTCATGAAACGTCGAGATTTTAAGTTTGAGCGAAAAAAAAAATTCTGTCTGTCTGTCGGTCTGTCTGTAACTTTTTTTTGTGCGCACGTTTACTCTGAAACCGTTTAAGATATTGACTTGAAATTTGGTACACATATGTACTTTAACGAGATCTAGAACTAGATTATATTTTCATCTTGTTCCGTCGAAGGGTTGGGGGGTAAATTGTGGTAAATTTGGGGTAAATGGGTAAATCAAGCAGGTAGGAGTCCATGAAATTGGTATTTAGTATATACAAGAGAAGCTGAGGTCTCAAAAAAATTTTTGGCATTAACCACTCCTATTACCACCCCCACCTCCTTATTAAAGGGGATGAAAAAAAATGTGATTTAGTGCACGTACAGGAACCAGAAACCTCAAAATATTTTACTTCATCCTCCCCCCACTACCACCCCCCTATCACCACCCCCACCCCACTACCGATGTGGGGTATCGTTTTATGGGTTTTTGGGGTAGAGGATTTCAAATATTATATTATTAAAGTTCCATAAACAATTATTTTCACATACAAAGTTTTTTCGTTGTGAGTGACTCGGATAGAGAATCTGGATGTGGAAGTAGTGATTCCTTGGGCAGCGGTTTTTTAAAAGGAAACGGTGTGAGATATAGACCAAAAAAGTCTCGACGAAAGAGGAGGTTGAGAAATTCCATTAACAATCCTGAATGGAGATTTCTCGCATCTGCACTTTTGTTCTAAAATTTCCTTTGAACTACATGCCTCTGTGGATGTGTGCTTTATTGCCGCTCAAACTCAAAAACGGAACAATGAATTGCTCTCAAATTTTTACCTTGTTATTACTTGATATTTGTTAACAAAATGTGTTATTTTTATGGTTACATTTTAGCAAGTGTAGGAAACGAATTTTTTTCTAAGGCTATGTTGATAAAATGTGGGAATTTGTTGGGGTAATTATAGCAAGCGGAAAACTTTTGTATCTTTCGAAATAGATACAAGTATATCGAGAAGAAATAAATGAAAAGAAGAAAGCAACTTTTTATTTGAAACTTTTTTTTACAATCAGAATTTTTTGAGAATATCATATATGGAAATACGAAACGCAGATGAAACGACGCAGAGAACGATGTAAAGTTAGTAGACCGGGAATCTAAATCCGTACTCACCTCAATATTTCCTGCCAGAAAACCCACCCAAGGATAAAGCGCTTTCTTTAATTTTTGTATTTGTTGTTGAGTTACAGCTCTAACTTATGATAATTGCATTACCTGCGGTATTGATATGGTATTGGGATTGGAATTATGTCGCTCGAAACAATAAAATATGCCTATACAAGGTAATCTTCCGTCCAAAGCTGACCCATCCTGTGTGTCTTGGAATTTCATTTCAGAAACACCGTGCCTTAGGTTACAGCGTACTCAAAAAAAGCTGCTACGTTTATTAACAAATTCGCCAAGGTATATTACCATAGATTTGCATAGGCTTACGGGGGTGCAAAGTAAACGACAATACGTCGATTAATTCTGACTTAACTCGTGACCTGATACATACAAGAAGAACCGCTGCCCAGGGAATCACAACTTCCACATCCAGATTTTCTATCCAAGTCTCTCACAACGAAAAAATTTTGTAAATGGAAATAGTTGGTTATGGAACTTCAATAATATAATATTTGAAATCCTCAACCCCAAAAACCCATAAAACGATAACTCACATCGGTAGTGGGGTGGGGGTGGTGAAAGGGGGGTGGTAGTAGGGTGGATGAAGTAAAAAAATATTTTGAGGTTTTTGGTTCTTGTACACGCACTAATTCACATTTTTTTTTTCATCCTCTTTAATAATGGGGGTAGTAATGAAGGTGGCTAATGCAAAAAAATTTTTGAGACCTTAGCTTCTCTTGTATATACTAAATACCAATTTTATAGACTCTTACCTGCTTGATTTATCTATTTACCCCCATTTATCCCTTTGACAGAACAAGATGAAAATATAATCTAGTTCCAGATATCATTGAAGTACATACGTGTACCAAATTTCAAGTCAATGTCTTAAACGGTTCCAGAGTAAACGTGCACACAAAAAAGTTACAGACAGACAGATCGATAGACAGACATTTTTCGCCCAAACTTAAAATCTCGACGTTTCATTACATTCTAAGCTTATTTGAACAATAAAAATTTTTAAAATTTTTTTTTGTCGTTACTACTTCCACTGGATGTGGAAGTTGTACTACATTCCACACGTCTACAAACTTCTACATGAACGACTACCACTCACGATTTACCCAGAAATGACTGACGTAACTTCCCTCCCTAAAACCCTCACCCATAAACATATAAATCCAACATACACAATTTCATATACACTTCCCATTTCCTGATACTCCCTTGAACCCCTCACTGAAATTTCTTAACATAGAAATTAGGCATATTGTGCAACAACATATTTTTAAATACTTGACTTTTTTGAATAAGGTTTTTATTGATTTTCCCTATACAATCTCTTCTATGACAAAATAACAAAAGATCTAATCGTCTCGTTTTCATAATTCAACATTTAAAATGAAATGCAAGCGATCTGTATAGAAACTTGCTAATTGTCTCTATTTTCATCATGTCTGGAAGCATTTCTGCCACAACACCTGGCCGCTGCGTGACATCGCGCGGTTCTCGTGTTGTTATGTAGCTCTTTCATATATTGTTAATACTAATAAAATAAACGCAATGCCGTTTTGACATGTGCCCATACTTAAATTAAATAAAAGATATTTAAATTAGTGTTGTACTTAAATTGGCCGATGAGCAAGCTGAACATATGATGTAAAACACGTCATCATTTATAATTCGTAAAATTTTAATTAACGCTTGTGGTAGCGTATATAAATCAAATGACAATCCCCAGATTATATTAAATTAAACTTAATTGAGATATTCATAATATTAATAAAACAAATGGAAATATTTTTGATTTTCATCAGCAACAGAAACCGCACTAAATCAAATCCATTTGCGGTTGATATTCTGTTATAATGACAAATATTGAAAATTTAAATTGGAAATAAATCGGATACCGGCAAAAAATTACTCTTTATTAAACATATCAATTATACTTATAAATAGATTAATAATATTTGCAACCACAAAGTAATAATAACAAAAACTGCCAAATAGCTTTTAGCATCTTCTCGTTAAATGTATATCAATTATTAAAAACAGTTTTACAGTAGTTTTATCTCCATGAATTTAATTTCTAATAATTAACGTACCTTGCCGCAAACCCTTCAAAGAGCTATTGGTCAATAATTTGGATAAAATATATTTCTATAAGCATATTACAAGATAACAAAAACATATTGAGGATATAAGTACATATAATAATAATTATTATTATAAAATAAATAAATAATAATTATACATATTTTTAAAATATTGAAGAATTCATCCACATTTATTAAAAAATATATTTTTTTGAAATATCTTATTGTTTAATGGTTATCTAGCCTTTGAAAAGTAGTGTATTGACTCCTAGTTAGCCAGTAATTAACAGTAAATAAAACAGGAGCAATTCTATTAAAATATTGTTGATATTACACGGTAGGCATAGTCTGAAATATGATCCTAATTATGCTTGTAGCATGAAACCGGTTCACCCGCTAGAAAAATGCATCTCATTGCCTACTAGACAGAACGGAAAGTATAATTTACCCAGTCCTGACGTATCCCGTTTCAAAAAATACATTACAGTTTGTATTTTTCAGATTCAATCACACTTTAACATTAGAAATTGGATATTATCGACTTTACATGCACTAAAATCTAAAAGTGCAACAAGATTACTAATATTTAACTTAGGTTAAAAAAAAAATCAATATTCAATTCAATTCAATTTACCATTTATTTATTGACCACTTTACATACAATAAAAGTACATTTGAAGTCACATGTAGGAGAGCAGTTCCTACTAAGTCCTATTATCTAGAGTTAGTAAAAATTAGGAAATCATTTACACTATAAAAACATTCCTCTATTAGGAATGTTTTAACTAATTTATGAAATGCATTCAAATTCATATTTGTGATATTAGTATCCTTAAAATAATTTACAAAATTGTTATATAATACGACATTTAATTTATTATTCCGAGTGATGCAAATCCTAGAATATTGTTGAACCAAATTATTTGCATTCCTAGTATTATAAGAGTGCATGTCAGAATGTTTTGGAAACGTGTCTAACTGCCGGTGAATTTGCAATAATGTTTCAAAAATATAAATACAAGGCAAAGGCATAATCCTATATTTTTTAAAAAGTATCTGGCACGGAGTACCATAAGCCGCACCTTCAATAGCAATAGCTTTTTGCAAAATAAATAATTTTCCTACTGTACTGGAGTTTCCCCATAAGGTAATACCGTAGGTTAGATGGCTATGTATTAACGCAAAATACACAATGCGTAGGTCATCAGAACGTAATGATCGACTTAACTGGCGCATGCAGAAAATTTGAGATGAAATTTTAGAACAGAGATAGTCCACTTGAGGTGACCAATTTAAGCTACTGTCAAGTTTAATCCCAAGCAATTTTGATTCAGACTTTTGCGCCCATTTATCTGAGCTGAAAAGAATATTTTGAGTCTTCGATTCGTTGAGCTTTAGTTTGTTGGAAGAAAACCAATTTTTTGCAGAAAGTAGACTATCTCTATTTAGGTCATTGTCGTCATTGGTAATTATGGTGGTGTCATCTGCAAACAATATACATGAATTTTCACCGACCGAGTAAGGCAGATCATTAATGTAGATGAGGAATAAAATAGGTCCTAAAACAGATCCCTGTGGAACGCCATTTTTAATAGGTAGTAGTCCCGACTCATTTCCATTCAAACTTACGTGTATAAGTAGTATTTATATACAGTTTCCAAAATAGAATCATATGGAAATCAATTTTCTTAATGACTTTTAAGGAAAGCAAGATACTTCTAAAATATTGAGTTTTTGGATATAAATAGGATATATAGGGTGAATCATATTTAAATGCCCTCCTCCGAGGAAGTGATAAAACATCAAAAAATTAGTCGATAATTGTCTATAAACATTTGTTAGCAGATCGCAACGTCTTATGGACAATTTTATAAGTCTAATAAATATTGCATTTTTGATAAAGGATAAGCATGTAAAATCTGCCCCCAAACAAAATTTTGTTTGTTATCAACTATTTGAAGCTTACCCTAAATATGATTTTCCCAAATTTCAAACCTGCAGCCGCAATATTAGAGGAGTGGTGGGGGTTTTTTTGATTAAAGAGATATGAAGCCACAGACAGACAGATAGACAAACAAGCATACAAACATACGCGTCAAACTTATAACACTTCTTTTGGGGTCGGGGGTTAAAAAGCAAAGAAGTCGCTTACAAAATGGTATGATACATCTACTCACTGACTGATCTATCAACGCACAGCTCAAACTGCTGGGTCTAGAAACTTCAAATTTTGCATAGAGGTTCCTCGAATGACGTAGGCAACCAATAAAAAGGGATTTTTCGAATTCGACTAAGAAATTTTATGCTTTTTCGGAAACGGTTAGAGTAAATGCGTGAAATATTTTTTGTTGAAATCTATTAGATATGTGTAAGACGAAATTTCGATTTTCACTTTTTGAAGGGATGAAAATGGAGGTGGTAGATGGTTTGAAGCGCACCCGTATTTTTTAAATCGCGTAAGTCAGAAACGTGATTATTTGAGCGATGGGCCCTTCTGAGGAATAAGAAGACACGTATTCGACGGTTTTCAAAAAGAGACCCCCGAAAGGGGGGGGAGGGGGAGGTTTTTAAGCTTTTCGAAAACGGTTAGATGAATGGATGTGCAGTGGGTGTCCCCAAGTACTATGGATGCGCAGAAGTTTTCCTTGAGTGCAATGAATGCGCAGTGGGTCTCCTCGGATACCATGTATGCGCAGTGGGTTTCCTCGAATCTACTCCTTGAGTACTATAGGAGTACTCAGTGAGTACGTAGGACTTCTTTATAGGCATAAGTTAGTATGTTAATTCTACGCGAACGAAGTCGCGGGCATCAGTTAGTAAGTTAATAAATATCCCACTATCAAAAGGAACTCTACTAAATAATTTAACACCACAAAACAAATTTCTGTTAATAATGGTTACAGCACAACAATACTAGATACCATTCTGGATATAAAAGGGGAATAGAACAAGTATAACCTCGGTTATCAAGTAATTTAGAATTGTTCGGTATAATGATCAACCTACAGAAGAGGCTGCTAAAAATCTCAGCAAAATTTCAGAATTGCTTATGAAACCACTCGATGTATTAAAAGGAAACTAAATCAGCCGTCTGGAAGCTGCTCTGTGGTACTTCCTCTAAAGTGCATATAGGACAAAAAGGGAGAAACTTTGGAATCTCGATTCACAAGAATTTTAAGAATAAAAAAGATGATTCGTCAATTACCTTTTGGAAGAAAGTTAAAGTTTTAATGGGGACAAATTGAGAAAGGAAGAAATTATTTTGTAGCATACAGCTCTCTGAAAGACATACATTTTTGGGAAATTCATTTTTGCCTCTCATACGTTAAATTTCAAACGAAGTTAACGTTGTTAATAAATAATATATTAACATGTTATAGGGCTTATGTTAAAGCTTAAATGATATATTTCGTGATATGTTGTGTCAAGATTATTTTTAACAATAATAATTATCTTAACTATTTTCTAATATCAAAATCGTAAGCTGCTACCTCGAAAACCTCTGAATTTTTTTTGTAATTGTATCACTTCAGTTGTTTGAGTTATCATAATTTGAAAATATTTTTTGATAAAATATTGATTCCCTTGAGTTTTTTCAAAAAGAAAAATATTTGCACACTTTTTTAATGTGTAAACTTTTAAATTGGTCATTTTAGACCACTCTGCAAAAGGCTTCATTTAAATCCCCAAGATCAAGAGAGTTTGAAAAATGTATTAAAACCTACATATTTTTAAATACGCTACTTGTTTAAATTCATCTGTTACTGTAAAGTTATATTTTTAAAATGGAAAGTTCAATTTTTTATTTACTTTAGAAATGCGCAGATTTATATTTCATTCTAAAATTATAAATTTCTAGTTTTAAAGCAGAAATATCATTTTTTTTTACTAGTGAAATATTTTTGTCGAACTCTTCTATACGTTTCTACGTTTTCTTAAATATATAAGGAATAAAAAACAGACTGCAACAAACAGCTATTCTCCGGACTAATGCCCCGCCGAGCGCTGAATTACAAATTACAAGCCTGGCCGCGTTAAGTGCAATAACTGTGTATTGACACAAAACGCTAAAGTTTCGATTGCATCAGACACCAGCCGAAAGACTCATCCTAATCAAAGAAGCTCTCGTGCCAGCCACTCCACGCCACTTGCAGACTGCAGTTTCGAGCTATTGACTCTCGTCAGGGCAAGGTAGGTCTGAGATGGCTGGAACGAGGCACTTGTTCACTCTTGGTACATGACGAGATTTAAAAAAAAATTCAACTCAAGCCGTTGCGGACATATGTTCATATGAACTTTTCTTCATAAAATGACCTAAGGAATCACACCCTGAAGCACGTCATTAAGGAACGTCCTGCACATTTTTTTTCTGTGGTTATTATCGATGTAAAATAAATTTTCTTAACTTATATTTATTAATTAGGGAGTAGTATGCATATAAAAGCTAGTGAGCTTAGGTGCAATAAAACAATAATGTATAATTAACAAAGTTTTGTACATTTAATTAGAAGAGTCGCTGTCTCATTGTTTCTCACTACAACACGTTGATTTGTCACTTATTTTTAATTGTTGCGTTGTGAAATGAGATGGTGCGGTCATTTGTGTTTAATTTCTGGGAAAACTTTTGTTAAAAATAAATTCACTATTTTGTCGTCATATAAGAAGTTATTTTGATTTGTCAAGAAATTATATCGACTTTAAAATTAACCACTGAATAATATGTTACCAGATTCTTGATAAATATTTCTATGAAATTTTTTTAGGTATTTAACAACCTTAATTAGCTTTATAATTAAAATATATCTAAAATCGTTTTCTGTTTTTATGTTCTGGATAAACTTTTGTTTGAAAGTGAGTAAAATTATTTCCTTGTCACTGTATATATAGATCCTTTAATTTATCAAGAAATTGTAACAACCTTTAACTAAATACCCACCAAATATGACTTTTAGTAAATATTTCTGTAAATAATTTTTTAACCTATGGCTATGTACCTACACCAGGAGTAAGGTATTTAACAACTATGATTATTGGTTTATAATAAAAATAGCTATTAACCTAACCTAACCTAATTTTGAGGAATTGTGAGCTTCGAGCATATAATTTGGTCGAAGATTGGGAGGTTTAGCCGCGAGTGTTAGAAAACAGCTGTTCAACGTGCTGCTGGCGAGCGCGTAAATTTGCGCCATGCTGATTTTAAATAATGAAACCTATAGTTTTGATATTTAAATCTTGTATATTACAAGGTTTTCAATCAATCTTAAAAGATTGTTACATGGCGTTTCCCTTTAACGTTTAATATACGTTCCATTAATATTAAAAAAAAACATGTATTTAATGGTACAATATAACTAATATTTCAAATATAATCTTTGTACGTTCTTAATAACTTCCTTTATGCCAAATCTATTTTCATAACTGATTTTCACATTTTTAATTTTTTAATTTTTTTAACAGTTTATCACATACCGGCAATATGCGTTTATCGCGTGGACATTTTCATGTACATATAACTTATATTCAGAAAATCGGAACGATTTTAATACGTTTATTTTACGAAACTGTGTTGCCTGGGATGCTTGCCAAACTGCAGATAACCTGAGTTGTAGAATGTATAAAATAGACAACAAATTGGAAAAAAAAGAAAGACAGATGTGATAAAAAGGTTTATTTGTATCATAAAGTAACACAGACAATCCTTGGCTAGAGGCTGAGCCACGGGCTTATGCAGCTGGGGTCAAAGTGGCTTTTACTTTTCACTTTCTAACCATGAAACAGGTGTTATTTTACTGATCATTTCTGTTTACTTAGCGAAATTTTGTTAATATTGCACACTTATGATTTTTTACTAATAGTACAGTCGATAGGTAGATTCTTATCCGAATAAGTGCGGGAGTTTTGAAACTTTGGAAATTTGTAGATTTAGATGCCCTATTGAAAAAATGGCGCACAAAAACAGTTACTTTGAAATATCTCGCTTCGGGTGCCTCATGCGGCAAAAAATCTTCTTATGAAAATAAAAGAATTTCCTACAAAATATGTCCTATATATTTTTTCGTAAAACTGAATAGTTTCGGTGCAGCAGCCGATCGAAGTCAAGCATTTTTGACAAAATTATTATATATTTTGCAATTTCTCGATTTAGTGCGACTTTTATGAAAGTATCTTTGTGTTGAAACAAAATTTGTTTTCATACTGAAAAATCCTCAAATATAATTGATTTTACTTGTGTGCTACGCATAGCTCAATGTTCAATATTCGTTTCCACACTACCTTGAGGTAAAGTATGTGACGCGTTTTTTATTAGGACAACAATTTCTGTTATCTGGGGGGGAGAGAGAGAGAGAGAGGGAGAGAGAGGGAGGGAGAGAGAGGGAGAGAGAGAGAGAGAGAGAGAGAGAGAGAGAGGGGGGGGGGGGGCACGAATCGTGATTTTTTTCGTTCAAAATTATCTAGAACACTTGTTTCACAACCGATTGGGATAATTTTTTTTTAAAGACTCATTAATTCATTCCCAAAAAACGTAAGAGAGCCGATTATTGAATGATGCTAACCAAAATTATTGAGCTTAGCCAAAATGCCCATGTTACACTGTGATCACCATGTTGCTTACAAATAAAAACTTTTTTTTCTTATCCAATTTACATACATCTTGTTACTTGGGGGTTCTTGAGGTCGCTGATTACGAATCTGGCATCCAACTTGTCGTAAACCAACCTGCAAGATGGCGGAATCAATGGCGGCCATAAAAATGCTAAAAAAATGATGAAAAATGAAATATTTTTGTTTAAGCCGAAATCGGCTCTCTTGCGTTTTTTGTAAATTAAATAACGAGTATTTTAAAAAAAAATTATTCCAGTTGGTTGCGAAACAAGTGCTCTAGAAAATTCTGAACGAAAAAATCACGATTCGTGCCACTGTGCGTAGGGCGAATATCGTCGACTCAAGAAGTTTCCCAGCTCAACGCGCTGAAGGAGGTCTCCAGGTCTGGCTCATTCGCTCTGGTTCTGGCGGCGAAACAGCGCCGGGGAATGACTATCGACTATCAGCTGAAGGATTCCCAAGGTCAGATTGCATTCGTTCCATCGTGTTTGCGTCGGGAGATGCACAAAACTGTAATATGTCCAGCTCAGCACGCTGAAGACAGATTGGCAGAATTGTCCACATTCAATCTATTGATTTGGGGCCGGGCTTTTATATCCGAGAATCCTCGCTTACTGGTGACATAGAACTGCGTATAGTTTACTGTCGTGTGCAAATCCATGCCTCTAGACGGGAGCTGAGCAGATTTGCGTGCCGTGTGCACATTGGTATCGTGTGTAAATCCGGAAACTTTAGTAACGCAGCAGGAATTTAAAGAATGCTTCCTTACAAGCATTTCAGGACATATTATCAAGCCTAGGAGTGGCAGCGGATTTGTAAAAATGTTGAAGAATGGGGCTTACACCAGCAACAACGCTGAAAGATCCAGATTCTGAAAAGCTACTTAAATTTCTTTCCTGTAAATGCAAAGGGTGCAGTGCAGCATGTGGTTGTAAAAAGGCAGGGTTAAAATGTTCTGTAATTTGCATATTTTGTAACGGACAAACCTGCAACAATGCACCAGTAACAGTCGACGAGCTTCATGATGACGAGGAAGTCGACTTTCCAGTTGAAACATTTCTCGCAAGCATGGAGAACAATCAATACGTAGAATCAGTGGACAGCGCAACGGAAGCAATTTCCGTGTTGAAGACTACAACGAACCTGGACCTTCGACATCAAGCACCTAAAACGCCCAAAGAAGCAGGCTAGTCGTGGATTAGGCCTATAGGGAACAACCGCGTAAGAAAAACGCGCCATATACTCTACCTCAAGGTTGTGTGGAAATGAGGTATTGAACATTGAGTTGTGTGTAGCAGATAAGTAAAATCAACTATTTTTGAAGATTTTCAGGTACGAAAACAAATTTTGTCTCAACACAAAAATACTCCTTCATCGAGAAATTGTAAAATATCATAATTTTGTCAAGAATGCTTGACTTCGATCGGCTGCTGCACCGAAACTATTCAGTTTAACGAAAAAATATATAGGACATATTTTGTAGAAAATTTAATGCTCTTTTATTTTCATAAGATTTTTTTGCCGTATGAGGCACCCGAAGTGAGATATTTCAAAGAAACTGTTTTTGTGCGCCATTTTTTCAATATGGCTGGCCGCTGAGATCACATTTTGCATTTTTTCTTATTTCAATCAGGGCATGGACATCTACAAATTCCCAAAGTTTCAAAACTCCTGCACTTATTCGGACTAAACCCCATTTTTTATGCTCTCACTGCTGTATTATAAAACAAAAAATGAAATTAGCTCTTGAACAACCATTTTTATTGGTCCATTCATATTAATTTTTTTTGTGGCCGGTGCAATGTTTTTTTAAATTTCAATTGGTATTTTTGATCTTATGGATAATAATATTATAATTTTAATTTTTTACAACTTATAATGTTTTAAGGTAGGTACTACGTTTCACCATCCATTTGTCGTCATTCAGCAGCCACCAGTTCATTCTAGTACCCGTAGCTTCATTGAAAGCGCCCCAAGCAAAGCCACTACAAATACTACACCGGCACAAAAAATAATTAAACCGAAATAAAAAACTCCGGTAAAAAATCAACGAAGGTTTGAACCAATTGAATATATCACAGGTAATTTGTGAACACTTTCGTAAATTGGTTTTCATCATTCGTGATCTCAGCCGGCTATGATTATAACAAATCAGGAGCAGGATTCTATTACCGATTGAATGCTTATTTACCGAGCAGAAGGCCTGCCAGCATTGTGCAAGGGCATCATTACAAGGCGGTTTTTATGGGTAATTTAGAAACCCACCTTGTTGCTACCGTATATTTTTAAATTTCTTAATGCTTTTGTTCATATACTTTTTTATTTTGATTTTCATTGCAAGACCAAGTGCATAAAAATTAACTTTCAAGTGTATCTGAAGATAGTTATTTGAATATACCTACCTATTAATTATTAAAGTATAATTACGATGGCTGGCAAGGACTACAGCAAAACTTATTTCTAATTAAAAAACTAGAACTTTTTTGTTTTAAAACAAGATCTATCATCTATTGAAGAATGGTGTTATAAGCATTTCTCAATTATTAATATGAAAAAAAAACAGTATTTCTATATTTTACAAATATCTGTTAACGACGCGACATTCTCCAAATACACGGTGTTCCACCAGAAACTGCATCGATCGATATAGGGAAAAGTACGCACCAGAAAATTTTGAAAATTTAGGGAGCTACTAATGGCACACAGTGTGCTTGAAGGTGGAAAAATTATGATGAAAATGAGTCCAAAATCGGTTTGCGCAGGCTGATTCTACATTAAAAGTAGATTCAAAATTTATGAAATTTAAAATCGTAGCTGATCCCTTTCGCGTTTTATCCATATTTTTGGATTTTAACCCTTTGCAATACAGTAACTCGTATACATCAACTTTGAGAGTGCAGATCTCCTTATGTTCTTTTTACATACCAAAAAGCAAATGGGTTTCTTTTATACGAAGAAAGTTCTAAAGGATATTGTGAACCATTACACCTGTCAAATTTTTTTTTAAATGTCAAATATCTCCGAACAGGCTGGATTAAGGCACATGGTATCCTACATGTTTTTGACTCAGAATTTTATGCTCTTTTCGAAAACCCTAAAATATATAGGGTGTTCCATTTAAAATAAGCAAGTTGGTATCGACTTCCGAGATAACCGGAAGTGCCAGATGCTTGTAATTATTTTAGATTAGTCATACTGCCATTAGCAGCTCCCTAAATTTTCAAAATTTTCTGGTGCGTACTTTTCCCTATATCGATCGATGCAGTTCCTGGGGAGACACCCTGTATATTATGTTGACAGAAGACAGCAACATTCTTAGGCTCCGTTATAGATTCAACTTTGAATTTCACCCTCAAGTAGATATTTCCTGTTCTAAGTCAGCAAAAGCAATACAATATTCTCCATTTTAAATTAAAAAAAAGAGCTAATAAGAGCGGATTAATAACATGGTATTATTCTTTAGCATACTCAGTTATTAACTATGACATCAGCAGGACAATCAGTTGAGGAAAACAAAGTTTTTACAATACATAAAAATAATTATTCGCGAGATATGTTTAAAACAAAAAAAAAATGATGGTTACATGCATTTATACAAGGTGTTCCTTAACGGCGTGCTAATATTTCAAGGTGTGATTCTTCAGGTCATTTTATGAGGAAAAGTTCATATGAACATGTCCACAACGGCTTAAATGTTTCGCTACAGGGTGTTGAATTTTTTTTTCTAAATCGTTATTTTTTGATATCTCAAAAAGTACTACAGATATTATTTTCAAAAACTGTCGAATATCCTGAGACGAGTACGAGAAAAATTGCCAGACCTCTCAATATTTGTCATCAAATTGTTTGTCGAAGTTTGGTTGATTTCTTGTTGTATTCGTACCGTAATCTAAGAGTACAGACGTTACTTCCCCCAAGGATTTTCCACAGCGTGTGTGAACTTCTGTCAGTGGTACCTTCAGAATTGGCAGTTTTTTTTTTCAATCGCCTTATTTATATTATTGTCCTGGCGGAGTTTTTACTTAATATTCTCAATCCGTTATCTGGAAATACCGGCTCGCATATTAAAAATAGAAGACACTTTATGGAAAAGATTTATGAAAACTATACTCATAATACACATCTGATGTAGTTTTGTTATAGTAAGCCTCTTTACTAATGTCCCAGTAGATACAATTTTAAAAATAATCAAATTGTTGAATGATAATCATTTGGAAGCTAGAGCTAAATTAACTGCTAATAGTATAATGAGACTACAATGTGTGTAAAAACGACTTACTTTCAGTTGGCAGGTGATTTCTATTAACAAGACTCTGGTATGGAAATGAGGTCTCCATTGTATCCAATTTTTAGTAATATATTTATGGAGAATTTTGAAACTAGATATGTTTAAAATATATATTTAAACCAGTTAGCTGGTGAAGACGATATCTTTGAGAGAATATAAATAATAAGCGTCAGTCGATGCATGTTAAATAGGGTATCATCATAAAAAATGTTTATATTATAGGGCCAAAATAATTTCTTCTACTGATGAAATATTAGACAATGGGGAAACGCTATATAAAAGGGTTCTAATAAACAATCAATACCCTGAAACCTTTGTTGATAGAACTTTCACATATATAGAAAATAATAATCAGGTACGACAAAAACCTGAACAACGGTACGGTTAATTCCTTATGTCTACAGATTATCTGAAAAGCTGCGCCGTATAGGTAATAGATTTGATATTAGGACGATATTTCAAACGAGCAATATATTGAGATCTATTTTAACAAAAACAAAACCGCTAAATCATTAGCAAAATTCAAAAAACTTCTTTTATAGTATTCCGTGTGAGTGAAATAAAGATTGTGTGGGTGAGTCATCCAGACCATTTAGTGTTAGATTGGGTGAGCACGGGGGTTACATTAGAGATTAGAGATTCAGAAATCGAAGATTTGCGAACACGCTTGGGAGAACGGACACAGAATAAACTGGGACTCGGCAAAAATTTTAACAAAAGACACAGATAGCAAGAAAAAAAAAGTTAAAATTTGCTCACTGACCCATCTATTTATCAAGTCATAAATTTTGAAAATAAATATTTGATACGAAGTGTATTTTGAAAATAAATAGTTTCAGACGTGTACTGCACATTCTTGTAAAATGAACCATTATTGCAATTTTCGTGAGGGAATTATTAAACACATTTAAGAATTAATTAAAATATTATCATTTCTGCTATTTACGCTGACATTAAAGTGAGTAATATGATGTTATCATCTATTAATGTTAATTGTACACACAAAAAAGTAAATTTTGCGTCAACAACCAGATCATTGCATGAAGTAATATTTGAGTTGCCTGTTCACTACCACGTACTTATCAGGCGTACATTCCACATATTAATTAGTATGATAATTTTAAGATAATTAGAAACAACCATACGTAACTTAGCCCTTCTTATGTTGATAAATAAATGTATCTCATAAATATTATCAATATAATAAAAATAAATTAATATATTTAATTGTTTACGTGACTAACGGATAAATGATTTTCTACGCACCTCTCCTGAAACTCAAGAATACTGAACAATTTTGCAGAAATAGCCTGCAGAATTTTTCTTTGCAGGACCAGAAATAGAAATAGTTGGAAAAACCCAAGGTCACCCCTCGATAACTGTGTTATCCTATAAGTGCGCATCACATTAGATCACTGATCAAATTATTATTATTTTTTAAATTTGAAGTTAATCTTTTGTTACAGACAATTTACCAACAGTGAAGGAGATTGTAAACAAGGTGAAACGGTGGACAGAATATATGTAAAATTCGTTTACCTAGGTTATGTACTAATTAATGAACTGCTTTTGAACAATTAGTAGTATCCGTAAACAAATAGCGTGAGTTATAATGAGTGAGTTATTATAAATCACTAGGTACAGAGCCAATCACCTTTATCTTCATGCCTAGCCTGTCCAATCGACTAACACGCGACACACGAACGTGGCTCTGTCCGAGAGAAATTCTTTTCCGATACGGTGAAATAGAACGGTCCATTATTGTTGAGGGGAGGAAGGTGATTTATCATATTTGAATAATTTTGACGTTTTCAAATTAAGATAAGCAATAATTGTGCCGAAAATGATGAATTCGGTTAGCGAAGATGAACTAATATGTACACCACCAGAATGAAGACAAGTAGCTAATGATACAATACATAATTTATTACTCGAAAAATCTCAGGGGGTGTACTTTGGCCAATCTGAAAATTCTGACTTCGGATTCGGTTTCAGCGGGTCCAAATACATAAGGTCAGCCGGACAGACCACTTTTTTTTTGTGGGGCTGACCATAAAGTAACAGAGTTGAATTATAGAATAACTTAAAAGACTAGGAGGCATAATATTTTAAATCTCGGTCCTGTAAGCGAATCACATAGACAAAATATACAAAATATACCATTATGAACTGAAAATGAAACAAATATTACACTGGAAAATCACTACGGCTGCCTAGTTTACGACGGCCCAGCTTTAGTCTATCTACTTTTGCCTAAAGGAGTTTTGAAATTTGAAGAATATTCAGAAAAAGTTTTTCGGGCACTTATTAAACACAATATTGTCAAAGCTAAACGTGTCGACATAGTATGGGACGTGTAAAAAAGGACAGTTTAAAAAGTTATACGAGAGAAACTAGAGGAGTCAGAATAAGAAGGCAAGTCCATAGGTCAGAAAATCTGACCAATTCTACCAAAGAATTGGTCAGATTTTCTGAAAAACGCTGAAAATAAAACAGAATTACTTAGTTTATTGGCAAATGATATAACAACATCTGATAACTTTAATTCTGTCGAAATTATGTCAACTGTTGTCGAAGAAATTGCGAAAAAGAGTTATTGCAATACTGCTCTAAAATCCTGCAACCAAGAAGAAGCAGGTACAAGACTAATATTGCATATTAATGATTGTTCAACAAGGTTGGAAGTTGTCTTCAAAAAATGCCCTATGGGAAAACCTTGCAACCCATACTGCCTTTGGATACTGCAGGGATTAGTGTTTTGGTTTTTGTAGAGTTACGATAGCTAAATGGGTTGAAGTCTAAGAGCTAATTCCATAGCCTACTGCTCATAACGGATTCAACTCCTGTTGGTACAAGAAAAATATGAGAATTTTTGTGATGATCGTGGATGTTTTGGACATAAATTTAAAGGAGGTAGAATAATATTTAAAAACTTTTCTCTTTAATGAAAGAAATAAGAGGTTTGAAACACCAACACCGAGAAAAAGTTACATTAGGTAGTCAAATAAGAATAAAGAAAAACATTAAATGACTTTCAACTCCAATTCATTTACAGCGATTGATTTTCTGCTGTCAATACAACTATTTCACTTGAGTTGTGGTTTAGTTTATGGTCAAAATAATACCAACGTAAATCTTGTTATTGTTGTTAAAAGACATGAACGTAATCTTTTTTTTTATTGCACCATATTAGCTACACAAAAGATATGTGTAATTTCATTCATTCTCCGTTCTAGATGATTAATTTAATATTAATTTAATTACTGCTAAATTCTTCAGAGATTTAGACTATGTTATCGGTAACTGTAAAGAATTTAACGAAAATACACTTGTAAGCTTGTCCTTAGCTCAACTTGAATACATTTTAATGGCGTGGAGTCATGATTTTGAAAATCCTAAATCTAGCGTTAAAAAACCTCAGTCTTTTTTTTAAATATCTTTGGTTTAAAAGGTTTTCGACATTATGACTTATCTTAATTACATAGATTAACTAAGATTTTTTTTGGTCATTTATAATCGATAAAAATCACACAAGGGTTCTTTGAACTTTACTTTAAAAAACCTCAGTCTTTTTTTAAATATCTTTGGTTTAAAAGGTTTTCCACATTATGACTTATTACATAGATTTACTAAGATTTTTTTTTTGGTCATTTATAATCGATAAAAAATCACACAAAGGTTCTTTGAACCCAAAGAATAGCTCACACAGCACAGAAATATTTTAAAACTATTTATTGCAAATAATGTAAAATTTCCTACAAAACTGATTCGAAAAACTGTAATCCCAAAATTAACAGAAAAAGATTTTTAAAAATGCCCGTGCCATGTGAAAAAATCTTAATAGAGCCCTTGCTTATAAAAAATTTATGAAATTATTAATATTTTGTTTGTCATTAAAGTAATTCTTATTGAAAAGCTAAAGCTAAAACTTTATGTATGTTAAACGTACAAATTATCTGTATCAGAACGCCTACGCTCCTACAAATTGCGACGTAATTTTCTTAATAGGTACCCAATTCTAAAAATATTTCATACTCATGTTGATACATGTAAGGTAAATTAGATAAAGACGTCGGAATATATTCTCTGGTAGTTTATAGGAATTAACAAAACGTAAGATGCTGTGAGAACTTTACTGGGCTTGTTGATAATTTCTGTTTCCTGTGTTTTTGATAACAAACTCATTTAATTTTATACGTGTAATATATTATAAATAGGTCATTTCAAAAAATACACTGTCCATGTAGACAGCTTTCAATGTAAATGGTTTTTCCATTTTGGAATGAAGCAAATAACAGTCGAAAGGATCACTTTTATTCACAAATATATTGTAGTTTTAATCTTAATTATGGACAAGTTCTAGAGTGAACAAGTACTAGATGTGAAAGTTTACTTTTAGGTGTGAGATGATTTTTGAATGGTCAAGGCAAAGCCGACAAATTTCCGAAAACACAGAACACCTAAAAGGGCTTTCACATCGTGTAATGTATTATATTTTTTCTACTACCGAAAGATATTATGGGATTTAATAATTTAAAATTAATTATTTCATAAACTTATGAGTTTTTAATAAATTTTATAGTTTAGGAGGCTATCTGTGAAAATTGTTTCCATGCCAACGAAACATATAGGTACTATTTGCGAAGAGTATAATAATAGATATGATGGCAGATTTGCAGTGTTTAAATACGAAATATACGAAATGTTTCGAAGATGTTGGACAATATTTTTTTAAGTATTTTCGGAAACTATTTGAAACTTTTTCTGAGATTCACGTTATTTTCGATCGCTATGACGTTAGTACGAATCCTAAATCGCAAGAGAGGTCAAGAAGGTATAAACTAAATTCTAATATTTACGATATTAATGCTAGTCGACCTATACTAGATTGGGATAAAGTTATGTCTACAGATGCAAATAAAAATGCTTTGAACCTGTTTTTAAGCGATTACATCGAAAAATATATTGAAATCCCTCAGACTTCTGATAAAATTATTAATAAAAATTATATTTGGCTGGTGGATATAAAAATCATCTTGTTACTAAAGAAATCACTAATTCACTTAAACGTGAGGTTACAGATTTATTGTCAAATCATGCTGAAGCTGACTTTCGAATAATTTGTCATCTGATCTACATTTTTTAACAATACTGAGATACTCAGGACGTTAAGTCCCCAGATACAGATGTGTTTATTCTTTTAATCGCACATTATTTTAAAATAAATACAAAAATTCAAGTATGGTTTCAAACTGGAAAAAATAGCATCAAAACGGATTTGCGGCGCTTTATACCAATACATATTATACCAAGAACTAGGAAGTAGTATTGGTTTAGCATTACCAATAATTCATGCATTAACCGGATGCGATACGACTTCCGCTTTCTATGGAATTGGTAAGAAAAAAGCTCTCAACGTAGTATAAAAAATGAGCACAGAACATTTAGTCCAGATGTCTCAAATTGAGAATAAATTAACACCTGAAATTATTAATGCTTGGACAACATTTGTGATTGGAATTTATGACTTCAAAAGTAAACAAGACAACATTAACGACGTGAGAGTAATCTTAGCTCGAAAAAAAAAAAATCTCCTCCGTTGAAAAATTACCTCCATCGTACCCAGCTCTTCTTCAACACATGAAACGCTGTTTTTGGCAAGTGCACGTATGGTATAATGCTCACATTTCTGAAGTACTCAATCTGACTGATTTTGGCTGGAAATTTGAAAATTAAGAATTTTTGCCAATATATTTTGAAGGACAAACAAGTTTGGAGCTGCTTCAAAAGTATATTTGTAATTGCAGATTAAAAAAAAACATCTTGTAATAAAGAATTTTATTCGTGCTACGCTGCTGGTATAAAATGCTGTCTCATTTGTAACTACATCAAATTGCTCGTTGCAGCCCATAGATATTGATTCAGATCTCCGATTAAAGAACTTATATATCTAGATACATAATGGCATGAATTTTATGATCCCGAAAGACTCCCATTCTAAGGCACTTCTTCCCATAAGTTGCTGATTAGCCCATCGGCGTATTCGCGGCCGCTCGTACACGATCGGCTTCAATTCGATTATCATAATATCAGTTTGACAGTTCGGCCATTAATGTCAATAAATGTTATTCGTGTTCTCCGACCAAAAACTGGTGAAAAAGTAATTTTATTTTAAGTTGTGATTTGCTTAATACTCAAATAATATTCTCTATTCATATTTACACAGTTTAGTGGCAATATATTTTGTGCAAATAAATAGTGAAGTGCTGTGCCGCTTGCAGAAAGCAGTTTAGAAAAGAAGAAAATCGATCGTTCCATAGTCGTAACATGATGAAGTTCAGTTTACAGTTATAAAGTAAATAGCAATTAAATTTTAATATCCTTTCAATAGATATTTATCTTACTGTTTTATCTTACTGTAATATCGTATGCCTACATTACGTTATATAAAGAGCCGGTAATGCAGGAATTGCATAATTCATTTTAATGAAAATATTTACCATTCTACACATTTTCTACACACACAACGCCACTGTTGCCTATGGGATGTGATGTTCATCTATTAATTTTAATGGACATATAATGTGACTACGTTAGGAGCCAACAAGGTATATAGTGAAAAGATAGCCTGTTATGTATCTAGATATAAGTTCTTTAATCGGAGATTCAGATTAAAAATATTAATAACAACCCAATGTATTATGTATTTTTTAATTTATCAACAATTAATTTAGTATTACTTATTTCCACTTTACAGTAACCTGTAAAAAGGGAATATGTAACAAAACATTGCATTGATATGATAGTAAACGAGTGAACTATGGCAACCACCACAATGAAACATGCCGCGCGTAAACAACATGTCTGCTGCGCGCGGAGACGCTACTTCAAAGTGCGATAACTTTTTATATATACAATATGAATACGTGGAACTTAACAGAAAACTTCTTTAAATATTGTAGTTTGTCAAAAATTATCGTATTAAAAGTTCGTCACACAGTTTTTGTGTTTGAAAAAAAAATTAGGCTTGACAAAAGAAATTTTTTGAAAAATCACTATTTTCATCTGTGAAATAAATAAGGGTTCAGACCAATTCAATATCTTAACGAATAACTTGATCAATGTCGTGCTGAAATTTCATCTAAAAATATTCGTTATTTTCCGAGATATCGCGAGTTGAAGATGAAATTCGGCAAAATTCGTGATATAAAAAAAATATAGTTTTTTGCAATTATTTATATGTTCCGATCAACTAACTTTGGCTAATTCTTTACTGTAAGTACTCTTCGATGTCAACTTGAAGAACAACCAAGTTAGAAGTGGTTACCTCGCACAAATCGGTTACTCAGTTTCTAGAGCACTTATTGGGGGTGATCTGCACGCCTACTATATTGGTTTTTGTTTTTCTGCCAGAGTTTTAGAGAAAACCTCAAATCACATCTAATTTGGTCCACCCTGTACTGCTTATATTCAGTACATATCAAGAATTCTTTTTGTATTATCTCATTCCAAGGTTTCTCCAAATCGATAAATCCTTTGGCATTTTCAAATTCGAGGTGAAAACAATACGTATTAAAACAAAAATGAAACATGAAAATTTGTGCATATCTGGGCAATAGAATAAAATATAAAAATATATTAAATTAGAAATTGCATGAACCGTCAATAAAAAAATCGGGACGAATCGTGACAAATATGAACTCCATTGCGTGCCGCAAATTATACCAATTTAAAAAACATATTTTACTTTGGGGTGTAAACTCCGACCACCTTAAGCCTCTGCTCGATAGGGTCGATTATCTGTGAATTTTTCGCTTTTGTATTATTGACATGTAATTGGGAATATTTATTCAAAATATTAACCATTGAAAAAGAACATTTCTCGTGTAAAAAAACATGTGTTTAATTACGGTACCATGTGTGCGTAAAGGCTTTGTTATATTTGAAATAATAGACGGTATTAAACCATTTTCAAAGGTTGAATGTGGAAAGGCTTTTTGTCTTTTTCTCATAATTAGTAAAAATATTATAAAAAAAAGTTCAATAGTACTGGGATTGAAAAATAACCATGATAATAATTTTTGTACGTTTTTTTAGATTATTCAGCGACGTACTTGATTTTTGTGATATTACGTCATCGCCAGTTTTGTTAAACACATATCTATCTGAAAAGTATAGGACATAATTATAATTCACGCATTTATCTGTTTTCTGTATTTCAGTTACATGGGTAGAAGTATTTGGTAAGGAAAGATCGTGAAAAGCGTTTATTATTATTAGTTTTGTAAAGTGAGATGTTGGAGTTTTTAAACAAATAACCTTTTGATAAATAGCTTTTAAGAAATATATTCAACAAGCTAGTGAAAAATATGAATTAAAAAATAAAAAAAAAAAACCGCTGCCCAAGGAATCACTACTTCCACATCCAGATTCTCTATCCAAGTCACTCATAACGAAAAAACTTTGTATGTGAAAATAATTGTTTATGGAACTTTAATAATATAATATTTGAAATCCTCTACCCCAAAAACCCATAAAACGATACCCCACATCGGTAGTGGGGTGGGGGTGGTGATAGGGGGGTGGTAGTGGGGGTGGATGAAGTAAAAAAATATTTTGAGGTTTCTGGTTCCTGTACATACACTAAATTCATCCCCTTTAATAAGGAGGTGGGGGTGGCTAATGCCAAAAATTTTTTTGAGACCTTAGCTTCTCTTGTATATACTATATACCAATTTCATGGACTCTTACCTGCTTAATTTACCCATTTACCCCAAATTTACCCCAATTTACCCCCCAACCCTTCGACGGAACAAGATGGAAATATAATCTAGTTCTAGAACTCGTTAAAGTACATATGTGTACCAAATTTCAAGTCAATATCTTAAACGGTTCCAGAGTAAACGTGCGCACAAAAAAAAGTTACAGACAGACAGACAGACACACAGACAGACAGACAGACATACAGACAGACAGACAGACAGACAGACAGACAGACAGACAGACAGACCGACAGACAGACCGACCGACCGACAGACAGACAGACCGACAGACAGACCGACAGACAGAATTTTTTGTTTCGCTCAAACTTAAAATCTCGACGTTTCATGACATTTTAAGCCTATTTGGACAATAAAAATTTTTAAACATTTTTTTGTCGTTACTATACTTCCACTGGACGTGGAAGTAAAAATTGAAGCCGTGGATTACTCAAGGCATAATTAATTTTATAAAAGAAAGGGATAAGTTAAAAAAGAAACTTTTAAATAATAATAACAATGTGATTATAAATGAAAAATATAAAAAATACCGAAATAAATTAATTTAAATACTTCAAAATGCGAAAAATTACTATTACAAAAAAAAAGTTAGAAGCAGGAAAAGACAAAAAAATTTGGGATACCATCAAAGAAGCCACTAATTTAAATTGTAAACAAACAAACGTGATAAATATAAAAGACGAAAATAACATAATAATATGGGCCGACATGAAAAAAACTAACATACTTAATTCATATTTCAACTCTCTAGGACAAAAAATGTCAAGTGAAGTAAACAGTGACAACAATACCCTTAATGATACTCAATCAGAAATTGCTCACTCAATATTTCTAAAACCGTTGGATAATAAGGAACTGATAAGCCTTATAATGTCAAAAAATAAATGCAGCCCAGGACTTGATGAAATATCTAGTCAGTTGATCAAAATAAATCCATTATATATATTACTACCTTTAAAACATATAATTAATACAATTTTTTCAATCGGAATTATCCCAAAACATTTTAAAGAATCTGTAATAACTCCTGTTTGCAAAGCTGGTGACTCAACAAATGTTTGTAATTATAGACCTGTAACATTAATAGTAGCATATCTTGAACAAATTAATATATTGTCAGAAAATCAATTTGGTTTTAGAAATAACAAAAATTCTGAAACGGGTGTTTATGAAGTCATAAACTATATGAATAGAAACTTAAACGAGTGTAGCCGTGTTTTTAGACCTCGCCAAGGCCTTTGACAGATTGTTGCACAATTTATTAATAGACAAGTTGGAAAAAATCAAGAAAGGGGTATTGCTCTAACCATAATAAAAAATTGTTTAAAAATAGGCAACAGTATGTAAAAATGAATAATAAGTTGAGTGACCCACTAATAACAAAAACTGGAGTTCCACAAGGAACTGTGCTTGGACCAATATTATTTATAATTTACATAAATAGTTTACTTCAAAGTAAAACTGAATTTAAAATAATATCATAAATGCTGATGATACAGTACTGCTTCTTTACGGAAATAATTGAGACAACACAATACAAAAAGTATTAATTGGTCTGAGTACGGTGAAAATGTGGCTAGATAAAAATCTTTTAACTCTCAACTATCACAAAACTAAATTCGTTGGCTTTTACATTTCAAGTATTGGGGATAACCATATAAAACAGTTCACTTTACACAAAAATAACTGTATACAAAAAGAGTACTAAATTGTAAATGCGAAATAAAAATGAAGTCAGTTGACGAAATAAAATACTTAGGAGTTATAGTTGACCAATATTTGAGATGGAAGAGCCACACAGAATTAATTTCAAAAAAGTTAAGAACTCTTATACCCATATTTTATCAGCTTAAAAATATATTGCATAGAAAATAGCTAATGTTTGTTTATAGAACCTTGACAAAGTCCGTAATAAGGTACACTATTACAGTCTGGAGAAGACTAAGTAACATCATGCTCTCAATATGTTACATTAAAGTAATGCTAAAAAAACCTAAATTATATTCAACGCAACTGCTACATGATGAAATCAAATTACTGGATACTAGATTGTTGTATATTATTCAATCAATAATTTTTGTTCATACTAAATTTTCAGCGCGACAGTTACAACATGGCAAATACACCCGAGCAATGACGAATAAAAATATATCATCCATTTTTTACAGTCATTTTTAACAATAATAATAATAATAATAATAATAATAATTTCAGATCATCTAGTAAATAATAGAAATGAAATAGTGTGGATAAGTTATGTATGTATGTATACAGTGTGTCCCTGGATAGATGTAACAAGGATGGACCAAAAATTTTGGAATTTTGGAATGGTATTTGGGTATTGAGTCCTGCTTGTTGTAAAACTAAAGTATACCAAAAATGACTTGATTTGGTATTCTACAGGGTGTTTTAAAAGCAAAGTTGTAAAAATCACCACTAATAAAGTACCTTTATTTTGCAAAATATGAAAAAATTCCACTAAGAAAAGTTATTTAGAATGCAATTTTATACCTCTATACTAAATTTCAGGAATATAAAATTATTTTTTTGAAACTTCTCATTTTTTCAATAAATTAGTATTTTATTTTGAACCATTCAATTAAAACTGCATAGAAATTATTTTTCGTGAATTAATATTTAAAGTTATGTAGAAGCTAAAAGTAGGCTATGAGAAAAGCAGTGGATACACATTTATCATTTATTATTGACATATCTATCAAACGTAGTCAATATTATTTTTAATTTCTGTTTCAAATTAACGAACCAAGCATAAAAAATTAAGTGAAAATGGTACTCATAATGCGTGAAAAAATTTATACTCTGCAATGCTATGGAATTGGCGGTGAAAACTCGCTAAGAGAAGTGGTAAGCCAATTTAATTTGAAATTTCCAAACACTGCTTTGTCACGTACTCAGGCTATGAGAATAATTCAAAAGTTTCTGACTCTTGGTAGTGTTCTTAACATGAAAAGAAAAATAAAAGCATATGATGAAGACAATGTTGGGGCTATTACAGTTTATGCCTCTGTTATAGAAAATCCTAGGATGCCACTAAGAGAGAGATCAGCTCTTATTAATATTAGCAAGTCTGAAATCCAAAGAATTTACAAGGCAAAGAAAATTAGGGAATATAAAGCAAATTATAAACATACGCTTGAAGAGGGAGATGACGACCGTAGGTTGGATTTTTGTTTGACCATTGGAGAAAAAATCATGGAAGAGAGATTTTTTCATCATTTCATAATTTTCTCAGATGAATCCACATTCACAACTAATGGTGTTGTTTCATCTCAGAATTGTCGGTTTTGGGCTTCTGAAAATCCAAATTTTAGAATTCATTGTAGAAGACAATATTATAAAAAAGTGAATGTGTGGTGTGCCGTTTCTTATCACCTTATTACATTGAGGGAAGGTTAAACCAGCACACTTATTTACAGCTTCTTGAAAGATTTTCTGAAGAACATTTAAATATTTTAAGAGATATGCCTTTAGTTCATTTTCAACATGATGGTTGCCCTAGCCACTCCACAGAAATGGTTAATCGGTGGTTGAATTTAAATTTTGGAGAACATTGGATTGCCAGGAATGGACCGATCAAGTGGCCGGCGAGATCCCCAGACCTATCAATATTGGATTTCTTTTTATGGGGTCGCCTCAAGCAGTTGGTTTACGCTGAACCACTTCCTAACGATGTAGCAGTATTGAAGCAGAGAATTACAAATGCCGTAACCTCCATTCCGTTAGATCATATTCGAAACAGTTTTAATGACTTCAGGCGAAGGATCGAAATGTGTGTGGATGTCGGTGGTAGCTACGTCGAATAATAAAAAAATTGTAAACATTGTTTTGTATTGGTCAATAATTAATTTGTTTGTGAATCTGTTTTTGACATTTATTACTCGTTATAATTTTTAAACCTCATTAATCTTCTGTTAGTAATTGTTTCTTGTTTTACAATTAGTTCGATTAACATTATACCTTCTTACATCTCATATATTCAATTTTTTATTTACCAATAGCCTACTTTTTGAGATGATTAACATTTGCCCCTACACAGCTTTAAATATGAATTCAACTCTTAATTCGCAAAAAATGGGAAGTTTCAAAAAAATAATTTTATATTCCTGAAATTTGGTGTAGAAGTATAAAATTGCATCCTAAATAACTTTTCTTAGTGGAATTTTTTCATATTTTGAAAAATAAAGGTACTTTATTAGTGGTGATTTTTACAACTTTGCTTATAAAACACCTTGTAGAACACCAAATCAAGTCATTTTTGGTATACTTTAGTTTTACAACAAGCAGGACTCTCTAAATACAATTCCAAAATTTTTCGTCCATTACACCTCTTATTACATCTATCCTGGGACACACTGTATATGCATTTTTGTATTATATATTTTATTTCACTATAATGAATCATTTCACTATAATGAATCGTTATCTCACTTTAATTTTATTTATTAACAACAAATGTTAGTGGAGCACAATACATTTTTTTTAATTCAGGTGCTCCAATTGAAAAATTACTGTTATAATTATGTATATATTTTAAAAATGATATAAATAAATGACATATTATTGTTTGATATCTGCTTTTTACTTATTAAGTAGCAGGGTAGCACATTGAGAATGATTTTTTTATTATATTCATTCGAGAAGACTTACAGCAAATAAAATACTGCTTATAATGACTTAATTATGAAAGTCATTTACTCATGTTTGTTATTATTTATAAAAGTGCATTGTTTCTTTAACACTTCCATTTTTAACCGACTTCATGGTTTAACCGTACTCCGTACTCCATTTTCAAGTTATTACATTTTTTTAATTGTATTTTAGGGGGGAAAAAGTTTTTTATACTTACTGGCTTTAGATCTGGGTTCTCTAGGTCCATCTACAGTCACCTTTATTGCTTTATTGTACGTTGCGACTTGCGGGGGACTTGTTGACACTGTTATCGTTATTGAGAATGACTTTCCTGAAAATAAATAAACGTTATATTATTTCAAATATCTACTGTAACATGCTGTTGCATACGTATTATATATGCGGGTTAATATAGCCCAATATAAAACAACATTTTCATTGTTGTATGAGTCAGAGATATACCTAACCACTCTTCCTCGCCCATCACCACCTATCTCTCCTCCATGTCACATTTGGTCAAAAAAAGGTGATATTTGGATTACTCAAATGTTTGTAAATTTCAATTCCTTCCAATATTTAAATTTTGTAGATTTTGTTAAATAATATAAAACCTCCAGTTTATCTATTGACAGCAAAAAAATTTCGATTTCTAAAAAATGGTTTACAAAATTTTAATTATTTTTACTACTTTGGAGTGATTTGAAAGATTCAGCGTATCTTACATAAAATACCCTTCTTGTTTGTCAAAAATTAAATGGATTTGTTTACTTTAATAAATACAACCTGAACTCAAATCAGTGTATAAAACAAAAAAAATGAGACACAATATTTTAATAAAACAAATATTATAAAGATAATTTGTGTCAGCGTTTAAAAGGAGAAAAGTGGGGCTCACTTTTACTAAAACTTTTACTAATAATTACACATTTCATCTATTTTTTGTTCATTATAAAATGAGCTGATAACATGTACCTAAAGTTTCGAATGTTCACTTGAACGAATTTCATATGAAGAGAAAAAAATAATAAAAACTACAAATCGACTTAGGCGTGCCATTTTTCTGGTAATATTTGCTAGCAACGAAACTATCGTTGCCAGCAAATATTACCAGGAAAATTGTACGCCTAAGTCGATGAATTGGAAATTTTCATATATAATTCGTTCAAGTGAACGTTCGAAACTTCAGGTACATGCTAATAACCATCTTAAAATCGTCTAGGATTAATAAATAAATATTTAGTGTGCCTTTTATGACTTTTTCAACCGCAAATTTAACTTTAATAACATATAACAGGTTAATCGTAATTACTTGCCAAAGTAAATTGGAAAAAACTCCTCAATACGTTATTTTCATTTCCCATTCCCACTATATTTAATATTACATTACATGTTTTGTGTATAAATATCGAACAAAGCGTTCTCCGCAAAAACATAAAACGCTCCTGTGTTCATTGAATGGCAAAGTCTCTTTCCATAAAGATTATTGAAAAACATACGTCATTCTTGCATAACGTTTTTTTTTAATTTGTTTATACAGTTATGTTAATAATATTGCTGTTTTTATTAGCTGCTGCAGTCGGCATATTGTTGTGGATATTGTGAGAACAACTATTTTATATTTTTGTTTTTGTTTACTTAGCAAAATATAAGTTTTACAGTTCACAGTAATATATTAAAATATTACAATTTCGTTGATAGCTACGTCAGTGGCATGTAGTACAGTCATTTGTTGAAGTTTAATTTTCAAGTTGTTTAATATTTTATTGCCCATATTCGTTTTCTATATATTGAAGTGAAGGTGCTTTGGTTTCAGTTTCCTTTCTCATGTCTTTCCCTGAGTGATTTAACAAAAATTATAAAAGTGATAACGCAATTATATAACATCCATTTTTTCATCAATTTTTTCAAAATCTTGAAATTAAGTCAAGGTAGGAAAAAATAAAAAATACAGATGGATAGATCACGTGTTTATAAACAAAAAATGTCTTAACAAAATTTATCGCTAAAGCCACGGAAAAAAATAGTCAAGTAACGTTATTATAACTCAAAGCCTGATCCATGCACGTGCGCGCTTGAATACGCATGACTGTGACACCGACGCACTGAATTATATGTCACTAAATCAGAATTTGTTCAATATATATGAGTGTTGATTCATTTAAAAGATGGAAATTGTAGCTTTCCGATGCTTTGGTTTTAAACAATACAAGCAAAGGATGGGTGGGAAAAATATACTTATATACATTATCACGCCCGAACACAATCGTCTTAATAAAAAATATAGGAAAAAAGAGCCCTTCAAAAAATTCTTTCTTCATTGAGAACTGTTAAAAAATATGTATACTTCATGGTTATTATGGTTTATTAAGTTGTAGTAACGTGGATGAAAAAAAAAGTACATCTCAAATCATTTTAATTTCCTTGCTTGATGATTTTTTTCATAAATATATACAGTGTGTCCCAGGATAGATGTAACAAGACCTGTAATGGACCAAAAATTTTGGAATTTTGGAATGGTATTTGGGGATTGAGCCCTGCTTGTTGTAAAACTAAAGTATACCAAAAATGACTTGATTTGGTGTTCTACAGGGTGTTTTATAAGCAAAGTTGTAAAAATCACCACTAATAAAGTACCTTCATTTTTCAAAATATGAAAAAATTCCACTAAGAAAAGTTATTTAGAATGCAATTTTAGACCCCTATACCAAATTTCAGCAATATAAAATTATTTTTTTGAAACTTCCCATTTTTTGCGAATTGAGAGTTGAATTCATATTTAAAGTTGTGTAGGAGCAAATGTTAATCATTTCAAAAAGTAGGCTATTGGTAAATAAAAAATTGAATATACGAGATGTAAGAAGGTATAATGTTAATCGAACTAATTGTAAAACAAGAAACAATTACTAACAGAAGATTATTGAGGTTTAAAAACTATAAAAAGTAATAAATGTCAAAAACATAACAGATTCACAAACAAATTAATTATTGACCAATACAAAACAATGTTTACAATTTTTTTTATTATTCGACGTAGCTACTACCCACATCCACACACATTTCGATTCTTCGCCTGTTTAAAACTGTTTCGAATATGATCTAACGGCATGGAGTTTACGGCATTTGTAATTCTCTGCTTCAATACTGCTACATCGTTAGGAAGTGGTTTAGCGTAAACCTGCTGTGCTTTAGGCGACCCCATAAAAAGAAATCCAATATTGATAGGTCTGGGGATCTCGCCGGCCACTTGATCGGTCCATTCCTGGCAATCCAATTTTCTCCAAAATTTAAATTCAACCACCGATTAACCATTTCTGTGGAGTGGCCAGGGCAACCATCATGTTGGCATATCTCTTAAAACATTGAAATGTTCTTCAGAAAATCTTTCAAGAAGCTGTAAATAAGTGTGTTGGTTTAACCTTCCCTCAATGAAATAAGGTCCAATAACTCCAACGTGATAAGAAACGGCACACCACACATTCACTTTTTTATAATATTGTCTTCTACAATGAATTCTAAAATTTGGATTTTCAGAAGCCCAAAACCGACAATTCTGAGATGAAACAACACCATTGGTTGTGAATGTGGATTCATCTGAGAAAAATATGAAATGATGAAAAAATCTCTATTCCATGATTTTTTCTCCAATGGTCAAACAAAAATCCAACCTACGGCCGTCATCTCCCTCTTCAAGCGTATGTTTATAATTTGCTTTATATGCCCTAATTTTCTTTGCCTTGTAAATTCTTTGGAGTTCAGACTTGCTAATATTAATAAGAGCTGATCTCTCTCTTAGTGGCATCCTAGGATTTTCTATAACAGAGACATGAGCTATAATAGCCCCAACATTGTCTTCATCATATGCTTTTATTTTTCTTTTCATGTTAAGAACACTACCAGTAGCCAGAAACTTTTTAATTATTCTCATAGCCTGAGTACGTGATAAAGCAGTGTTTGGAAATTTCAAATTTAATTGGCTTACCACTTCTCTTAGCGAGTTTTCACCACCAATTCCGTAGCATTGCGCAATATAAATTTTTTCACGCACTGTGAGTACCATTTTGACTCAATTTTTTATGCTTGGTTCGTTAATTTGAAACAGAAATTAAGGACAATATTGACTACGTTTGACAGATATGTCAATAATAAATGATAAATGTGTATCCACTGCTTTTCTCATAGCCTACTTTTAGCTTCTACATAACTTTAAATATTAACACATTATCACAAAAAATAATTTCTATGCAGTTTTAATTGAATGGTTCAAAATAAAATACTAATTTATTGAAAAAATGGGAAGTTTCAAAAAAATAATTTTATATTCCTGAACTTTGGTATAGAGGTATAAAATTGCATTCTAAATAACTTTTCTTAGTGGAATTCTTTCATATTTTGAAAAATAAAGGTACTTTATTAGTGGTGATTTTTACAACTTTGATTATAAAACACCCTGTAGAACACCATATCAAGTCATTTTTGGTATACTTTAGTTTTACAACAGGCAGGACTTAATCCCCAAATACCATTCCAAAATTCCAAAATTTTTGGTCCATTACACCTCTTGTTACATCTATCCTGGGACACACTGTATATTGGAGGTCGAGATCTTGACCCATTAGAAAATATAAAATATCACTATTTCGGAAAAAAATGCATACTTATTGAGTGTCCAAACACAAATTCGTTTACTTGTATGCATTTTCTCGAAAATATGATCAATCCCATCATCCCATAGCGATTTTCATGATCTTATCCTTATAACTCTCTATAGTTTTGAATATAAATTGTGGAACTTTTCCAAAACAATACTACAAATGTATAAGGAATCCACTGGATATAGTTGAAATGTGGATAAGTGTACCTGTAATAAACACAGGTAAAAATTCATGCGAGTGTCGGCGCGGCAGATGTGCTTCGATCCAGCGGCTATGCGTGGGGCGTGTATGCATTCATAATTATATATTTTCCCTCCATAATCACTATTTATCCTCCTATTCACTAAGAAAAATATTAAAAATGTGTAATCAGAAAGAGAAAAAAGCTTTATTTTACTAGAACTGTTAAAAATTTTTAGAGGTTCCATAGTATGCTTTTAACCGTGCGCTTGGCCGCGCAGAGTGACAAATAATTTAAAAAAAATCATATCTCCTAAATTATTCAGCGAATTAAAAAATTGTTTTAATAAAAAATGTTCGTTGGTCTATTCTACGTATTTCGTCTCGGATAACTACACATTTATCTGCAATAATAACAAAAGTACCTCGATGCCGAAAATTACAATACACTTTCCGAGCACACTAGTATGAAACTACAAACATAAGCTTTCGATTGATATAAGAATTATTAAAAAATCTTTATAAATAAGCTCGTAAATGCAATGTAAACGAAAGATAATAAAATATTTAAGTTCCAAATTTTTTTCGAAATTATTTTTTTTTTGCAATTTCGCAATCTTGGCCGACATCGCGTCCTCTGGAATCGGATTCGGCATAAAATTCTGGATAATATCCACATTTTTTTAAATTTTATACCCGCGAGTTCAGGGTTCAGATTTTAGACGCGTCTTTTTGGTGCTAGATTCCTTACTATTCACTATTTTTTTGCAGGAATACCGTGGCTTTAGCCATACATTTTTTGTTCACCTGTATTTTTATTTTTTACTACCCTGCCTTAATTTGAAAATTTAAAAAAAATGGGTGGAGGAAAATTTTTTTAAACTTTTTTTTATGTTCTGCATTCGAGTGGAATGTAAACTTTTTCAGGGTATTATTCTATACACTTTCACGAACTTATTAAAAAAATATATTCATTTTGCAAGTTTTTGGAGATTTTACTATAACATTTTCTCTGTCATCTGGGCTATTGGTGGAAGAAATATTTCATAAAAAAGTAAACTGATAAACACAAAAAAAGTAGCATAAATTATATAATGAAAGTAACTGACTATAAAATTGAGTTATATTAAAATATTCCTTAAAATAGAACTTATTAAACAGTGATTTAAATCAATGATTAAAATTAAAATTATTTGATTGACATCATTTTAAATCATGTAGCAGATTGACTTCAGCGGCCTCGCTGAATAACTTATCTTAACCGCGAACGAACATATGTTTTTTGTAGGTTACCTTTTGGACTGTCTACGAGTGTTAGCACGTTCTCACGTTGCCTTAGCTTGATTTTTGGGGAACCTTTTGAGGCTTTCACCACCTTTTATGTGGATGATTTTCTGGTAATTTCAGAAACATTCGACCAACATCTGGAATATTTAGATAAAGTATTTACAAGGTTAAAAGCGGCAAAGTTTACATTACGGCTTAAAAAGTGCGCGTTTTTTCGTGAACAGATGCCATTTTTAGGTTATGTTATAAATTCCTCAGGCATGATGCCAGATCCGAGCCGCATTCAGGCAATTGTAGATTATACAACACCGGGTAATGTCAAACAACTACAGAGGTTTTTAGGATTGGCAAATTACGATCGTGCTTTCTGTAGTGAATTCTCTAATATAGCTGCTCCGTTAACAAACTTGTGCCGCAAAAAAGTTCCGTGGCGATGGGATAACGCCGAACAAAACGCATTTACATTATTAAAAGATAAGCTGAGCAAGGCAACGCTACTTTACCATCCTCGGGAGGATCTGCCATACTGCCTTGCCACAGATTCATCGGATGTCGGTCTCGGCGCGCAGTTATTTCAGATTGTGGAGGGAGAACGTCGTGTAGTAGCGTGGGCGAGTCGACTTTTGTTAGAGAGGGAAACTCGATATAGCACATGTGAAAAAGAACTTCTCTGTGTGGTCTGGGCATTATCCAGATTCAGAATTTTCTTGTTAGGTAGACGATTCACTATATATACGGACAATTCGTCTATAACCTATTTAAAGACGTGAAGGTTACTGTCTGCTAGAATTGCAAGATATGCTTTGGCAATCCAAGAATACGATTTCGATCTGCAGCATATCCCTGGTGCTCAAAACATAGTAGCCGATGCGTTATCCAGGCATGCTGCAATTAGACCACCCTGTCCGAGTGACAAACTTTTTAAAATTGTACCACTTTTACAATTGCCCAAAGATATCGTAAAGTCGTTGAAAAATATTAGTTCCGAACAGTTAGCAGATAAAAAATTGGGTGATATTATTAGAAATTTGCCTACGGATATCAATTTACAGAAACGGTTTGTGATGCATAATGATAAGTTGTACCTCCGTCGAAGTAACGAAGAATTTTATCTCCTTTGTATCCCAAAAACGTTAACCACTAGGTTTATTGAAGCGTATCATCATTCCTTAGGGCATTTCGGTTCTTATAAAACCTGGAGAGCGTTAAGAGGTGAGGTATGGTGGAATAATATGGTTAGAGATATTAAACGTTTTATTCGAAGTTGCGAGGTTTGTCAGAAATCAAAGTGCTCACCTCTTCCAGATCCTCCACTTCACGCCATTGTGCCTTCCACAAAAGGAGATTTAGTAGCGTTGGACCTTTACGGACCGTTACCGAGAAGTCGCGGCGGCGTAACATATGTACTGGTTCTTATTGACGTGTTTACCAAATACGTTAAATTTTATGCATTAAAAAAAGCGACAACCAGGGCGTGTCTAAATCGAATTTTAAATGACTATTTGCCTAACGTTGGAATTCCCAAGCGCGTATTAAGTGACCATGGTACGCAGTTCACTGCAATCCGATGGACAAACACTCTGTTGGCCAATAATATACAAGCCGTGTTTAGCTCGGTACGAAGGCCTCAGTCGAATCAGGACGAGCGAGTGATGCTGGAAATTGGTCGACTATGTAGAGCCTACTGCACTGATCAACATTCGAGATGGGCCTATGAACTACCTCAGTTTGAACTATTTATGAATTCCCTAATTCATGAGTCTACTGGTTATAGTCCGATTGAACTCCAACTAGGAGTAGAGCGCTCGAAGCTGTTGCCCGAATCTATACAGGGACCTTTAGCTCAACAAAACCGGGCTTCTTGGGAAACGAAACTCATTCTTGCGAAGGAATCTCTCGTAAGTAAGTCTGCTCGGAGATCGGTATCTCACCCGGGTCGTCCCTATGTAGAATTCAAACCGGGAACTCTGGTATTGCTGCGTGCTAATCCTATATCTTCAGTTTTGAAGGCAGAGACTAAGAAGTTTTTGTTGCTTTTTGAGGGACCCTACGTAATTAAGAAAAGGGTGAGCTACGCCACTTACGTTTTGGTTTACCCCAATTCTCTTAAGGAAAGAGGGACGTTTCATGCCAGTCATTTAAAAAAATGTTACCAGCTTGACTCTGAGACCTAGATCCCTCACTAGTAAAATGGAGGGCAAGATGTAGCAGATTGACTTCAGCGGCCTCGCTGAATAACTTATCTTAACCGCGAATTGAGAACCGCAGGCCATAGCAGGAGTCTTCCCATGATAAACACGAGTGCTATCGCGGGCTAGGAGAGGCCGCTGCTGATATCATCTAGGATTTACTTGTTGCTCTTTTTTATTAAAAAAAGATTCCGGCTTCTTATATGTCTGCTATAAGAAAACCACGAGTTTTGGAGTTTTCAATCTAATAGCCTGTTGGGTGTATGGTGTAACTTTGTTTGATAAAGTAATCACAGGTACCTGGTATTAGGTAGGTGTAACAATATATCTGTTAGGATAATCTGTAAATGTAGATTGTTAGCTATTAATTTCTATAACTCTGGCGTTTTATATGTATTTATGTTGATATTTTCGTGGAGTTTGTTAATATTTAATATTTTGTATATTTTGTATGTATGGTAATCATTGTTTTAATATTTTAGGTTGTGAATTCTAGAAAATAAACACAAACTTATACACATTTCGAATTGCTTTTTCCACTGCTTGGAGAACCCCCGCAGCTTTCCGCTACAATCATGATATATCAAAATGATTTAATCATACCCATCCAGCCCACAACACATTTACATGTTGTTACATGTTACATACAAGTTGTTACTTTGACGGATTTATCTAGTGCGATATTAAATAATAGACATGCAAGTGCGTCATCCCGTCTTAGGCTCTTGTTGGTCTCAAATGTATTGGACGTTTCGTTCTGGATTTTTATTAATGCTTTTACCAATCTTATCAATTTTGGTTGTGTATTTACTTAGCCTCATGTTCATTATATTCGATAGGATTTTGTATATTGAGTTAAGCAGGCAATTTCATCTGCAAATAGTGTACATAATCTCTGACCGACAGAGAAGGGCAGATAATTAATGAAGATGCGGAATAAAATAGGCCCCAGAACAGATCCCTGCGGAGCACCCTTTTTAATAGGTAGTAATCCCGGCTCTTTACCATTAAGACTTGATGAATAAATAGGAAGAAAGCAACTTAAGTATATTTTAGCGTGTGCCATAATATTCTAGTTTATGCAGCTGTATTTCTACATTAAAGCAGTCGAAAACCTTAGTGTGGGCGCATATTGTAATGATGGAGTTTGTGCCCCTGTCAAAACCTCGACCACATCTTGAACCGTCGCTAGTAAAGCTTTAGCGGTAGATTCATTTATTCAAAATCGAAACTGTGCATCCGAAAAAATATGTTTATCCTCATAGTATTTGACTAACCTACATAGATTATAAGTAAAATTTTTAGGTATAAGAATAATTGCGATACTCGTAATTTCAATCATCTACCGATGACTCTATCTTGATTGGCGTAATGTTCGTTTGTAAAATATACAGCATTTTTGTGTTTGTCGAATTTTATTAAACGCTACAACACTCTGTATGTGCATTTCTTTTTAATGTTGCATAACTTTCATATTTTCTGTTCGATTTTTTTTTAAACAATAGAGTTCTCATCTAGCTAACATAAACTCACTGTGCAAATTCCAATTACAATACGATCGGTCTGTTCTGCCTTGAGTAGTCGTGCTTACAAGAAACGTGACGGATGGACAGACAGACGGACATTTTGAAAGCTGTTCGGAACATTTTGTCTTTACGGGCGATATTTACGGGTTCAGAAATGTACTGATCAAATAAAATATACTCTTCGTTTGCGTATTTGAAAGAGTATAATAATAAATCTGACTATGCCTTTATTATAAAAATAAAAAACCGCATAAGATGCCCTTGTCATGGTGCAGAAATATTCCTCTACAGTTATTCTTGGAGTTGCCTAGCTGCAATTGCATCATAGTGAAATCATCGTTATAGAAAACGCGGAAAGAAAAGAGTTTTTTTACGATTTTATATAGATTTTATATAGGATTACGTGCTAATTCACAAACAAGAACTCGTAGAAGAACTAATTAGGTCAATAAAACGAATTAAACAGGTCCAGACGAAATACAAAATAAAAAAAAAAAAACTATCACTTTTATTAACGAAAATAAGAGTAATCGATGCCTTAACCTCTCAACGAAGAGTGTTTCCATCGTTACAAAATACGCATTTATCACAAAAATTGAAAAACCAAAGCATGAACACCTTATTATAGGCACACACATTCCACTTACTAAACGTATAATGTATCTATTTCGAAAGTATCCGTTTTACATGTACAAAAACAATAATTATTTAAAACAAATTTCGTTACAAAATAATTATTTATTCTTCGACCCAGTTCAAACGCGAGTTTAATATGTTTGTATAACTTTCGTTAAGTATGTACTTTATATCTGCACAAAATTACTTGAAGTAAAAAAAAAATATTAAAAATTAGTAGCTAGAAAGCATGAAACAAAAGAGAATGGTTTATTTTTATTTCCAACGAAACTCGTAATATAATACTGATTCTTGCAGCATTACAACGTAATATTCAAATTAGCTCTTTAAATGTTTACAACAAATTAAAATAAAGTAATTACAAATTATCTTGATTTAATAAAGAACATAAACTAATGTTTGTACTATGTATTTATGAATATCTTTTTTCTCTGGCTGTGAATAATTGGTGAAAAATATTATTTTCGGTATTTAGAAGATTTCAGATGAGAATGAATGAAAAAACTTGAACAATTTTTCGGTGGCTTGAGATTTTTCAACAATAAAATGGAATATTTAATTTTTTTAATAATTCCTAACTTTGAAATGTAACAAATGTTTTATTTATGTGTTTTGTCACATAATCAAGTGTCCTCTGGGTAGGGCTAGATCTACTACTATGTTTTTTTTTGAGATCGATAGGATTTTCGAAGGGGAAGTCTCTTGTAAGCGCGGATTTATGGGGGGGGGGGGGGGGCAACGGGGTAAATTCTGTAAACCAACTTTCATTTTAAAATTTCATAATTTTTATTATTTTATTTTATATTTAGTTGTTTATAATTTTTTTTTCTATACTAGAATTTTTTTTGTGATTTTCGCCCTCCACCCCCGCTCATCAATTTTAATTTTCGAGGAAAAACATGTTTGTTATTTTCAGCACGCGGCTGTGCCCGCGTTTTAGGTGCTTGATGTCGAAGGTTCAGGTTCGTTGTAGTCTTCAACAATACTTTCTTCGGAAATTGCTTCCGTTGCGCTGTCCACTGATCCTACGTATTGATTGTTCTCAAATTTTTATTTAAGAAAGAATTATGAAGATGCCAAGTTTTCTGTGAAACAAGCAGCGCAGACACGCTTATTGTAAATACAGGAATGGTAATGTCCTCATAGTTTGATTCTGCGATAATTGTTGGCGAAGGTGTAGACCTTTTAGTTGTCCTTACAGCTTTGTGTTCTGCCTGTCAAAACGTTTATTTTTTGAACGAAAGTGTAAAACCTTGCAGTTATTGTATTCTTCCCATAGTTTGTCAAGCGCTAAAATCACTGATAATATTCTATTTCTTCACGCTTTTAGCGGGTGTGACACAATTTGTGCACTTTTTAATCAGGGAAATTTAAAGTTTCTGAGCATTCTACAAAAGCATCAGAATTTACAGGAACTTTTTCAAGATAGTAATGCTGAACCGGACGCTATCGCTGATGCTGGAGAACGCTTTATTCTGGCACTGTATGGAGCCAAACATGTAGACAATATGTCTCTGGACGCTTATCGTTACCAATGTTTCGTAAGGTCGCTCACAAAAGCAAGTTTAACATCACGTCTCTACCACCTACAGCTGCAGCGGCACGGCAGCATTCATTCAGGACATAAGTCCAGGGGGTTTGTAAACATGTTGAAGAATGGGGCTGGAAACAACAAAGCTGGGCTTACGCCAATAACAATGCTGAAAGATCGTGCTTCTGAAAAGCTACTTAAAGCTGCGACAATGCATCAGCAACAGTCGACGAGCTTCATGACGACAAAGAAGTCGACTCTCCAGTCGAAACATTTCTCACAAGCATGGAGAACAATCAGTACATAGAATCAGTGGACAGCGCAACGGAAGCAATTTCCGAAGAAAATATTGTTGAAGACTACCATGAACCTGGACCTTCGACATCAAGCACCTAAAACGCCTCAAGAAGCAGGCTAGTCGTGGATTAGGCCTTTAATATAATATTATCATGTAAATGTATAAATAAATGAATAAATAAAAATGATATACCCCCTCAAATACATTTTTCAAATAAACATGTTCAACTTTTATTTTCAATCCACTTTAGGGGGTCGTAATGCTCTAGGGGTGGTTTTGGGAAACGTATTCATATAGACTTTTTGCCTAAAATTATCACCAGGAATTAGCACCAGAAGTTTGTATCATCGATTCATTGAAACCCTGTATAAAGAGCTCGATAAGGGTAAATATGTTGAGGCATTATTTTTTTACCAAGCCTTTGATTGCTTAAATCTTGTTTTATTAGAGATAAGATGTACGCTGTCTGTTTTTGAGACAACTTCTTATCGTGGTTAATGTCATATGTTTAGCATAAAAAAATTCGTGTAAATTTAAATAATAATATCTCTAACGTGCAAGATGTTTTTTTTTAACTATTTATTTAACGTCGGCTTATTTCCGCCACCAGGACCTATCACCGACGCCAGGAGACGAGCTACCCCCAACCTGGAAATTTTGCCGAACCTCTTCTCTTGAGAAAAGTAGGCTAACATTTAATAGACAAGGGACCGCCTGCTTTACATCCCCTCCGAAGGATGGTATGTCCATCATGTAATCCTAGTCTTGAAATTACATAGCTTCCGCGTATACGCTGATATACAAGCCGCTAGAAGGTGCGACGAGATCGCTGTGTTTCCCAAGATGGATTTCACCCATCCAAGTACTAACCGCGCTGCACGTTACTTCACTGGAGTATCGAACTACAGCACAATGAAGACACCTCTACGCTCGCCCCACGTGCAAGATGTAGACCTAGAGATTTCCCAGGCCTCAATACTTGGTCCGCTCATCTTTATTACTTCAATGACGATCTTCCATCGTATGTTAGCAATGATGGCACAATATTATAAATAAAAACAAAAAGTTAATCGTCTATTATTTGAAATTTCACCAACTGACTCTTGCAAACCGTATTTTATAGGACAAGATATTCACATTTTCCTGCATTTATATATACAAATGTATACCGCCAATAGTATTATTTATCTTGAATACAATTCTGATATACCAAATTATTACATTATACATGGAAACCTTAGAATACCATATCACATCAGCTTATATGAAAAATCACCCTCATATAAGAACTATTTGCCTCTTGACATTAAAGTAGAAATTTTTTTAATATCTTTAAAGTTAAAGTGAAGGACTATCTTGTTACCAAATCATCACATCACATCACATCACAAATGTTACAATATAACTGAATTTAATAATTTTAGTAACTAATCTACCACTTGTCTTTTAATATTTGTGTGAATTACTGATTATTATCGATTATAAATCTAAATGTATTATGTTTGTTATATAACTTATATGACATCTAATATCAATGTATGATCTGTATGGAACGAAATAAATTATTATATACGTGAATGTACGTGAATTGCTTATTTTTAGTGAGTTACACTTTCTTTGTGACATGTTAACAATTCCTTACATGGTTATTTTGTTATACCCAAGATATTCTGTTTGACAAACAAATAATTGTTTTCAGAATGCGTGAAAATATTTGTTATTATGATATTCTAATAAAACTAATATCCTTATCAAATATTATATCGTTATCACTAAGAAGTCGACGGTTTGTGGTGTTTTAAGAAATTTAACGCAACAACCTGCGGATGTGGCTTGATTATACTTACAGAAATCCGCAATTTCCACAAATTCGTATTATATTTTATAAAAATATAAAACTATAATTACATACAGAAAAATCCCTAGATGCTTATTACGCAACGAATGTGAGTCTTACATCAAATTTTAATCCCATTTCCGTTAATATAGGAACTAAGGAAACTTAGCAGATTATTTTAGCCGCACCTATTTCAAGTATCTCTCTCTAAATTACAATAAAATCATATTTTAATAAAATCATTAATATGTCCTAATTCATTTTCTATGAATTTTACCAGGAAAGCAAGTCCCTAACTACGTAAACTTTGAGTACGCAAGTAGTATTTTATAATATATATAGAATATAGTCGATTGACTATTAGTCTATGTAATGAAGCATTATAAGACGACTTTTTTGTAAATATTTCGTGCAAATACGAGATTACCTCCCCCCCGTTTTCGAGGGTGCAAGTGGTGGGAGAAGCTTTGACCGCCGCGCCGCAACCCCCTTTTATGGATCTCTTTATGTTTTCATATATAGACGGGTCTGGGGAGTTATTTATCGATGGGTTATACTTGAAATAACATGGAAGGGGGTTATAGAGTAAGTCGAATCCAGACAGCAGGCCTAGGGGATTGATTAAACCCTGCCGAGGGGTGAAAAATCATTATTTTTCAAATGAGTTCAAACGCTATCTCCCCGTTTTCGGGGTCGTTGATCGTGGAAAAAATATTCATCTTTAGCTCCAACTCTTCCTTATCCCCCAAACGGGCGGTGGTTTCCACCCCTCCCTCACCATTTCAGGGGATGAGGAGGGGTTGGAGCTAAAAATGAATATTTTCCCCATGATCAGCGACCCCGAAAAATCACTCACCAGACCCGTTTATATATGAAAACATAAAGGGATCCATAAAAGGGGTGGCCGTTTCAGGGTGTTACAATTTTTTTGTTAGTTATAGCTTCAGCTTTCCTAGGATATGTTCTCTGGCTTAGGGGCTAATTTTGAATTTGATTTAAAGAAAATTATTGCTCTTTCAACTTTAGGTTTGATAACAAGAATTTTAGCAGAGGTCAAAAACTTCTCCCACCACTTGCATCATGTTCAGCACCCTCGAAAACGGGGGGGGAAAGGTAATCTCGTGTTTGCACGAAATATTTACACTATTTCTGCCTTCATTACATAGACTACTATGTGATTTAGTAAGGAACAACTGCGTTCAAGGGTTTTTACTGTTTCATCCGTATATTGGTCACCTAAAAAGATAAAATCATACAATGCTATTAAATTTTGGGGTTCATTTTTGAGAACGGAGTGAAAAGGGTATTTTTTAGTTTTTTCAACATAACTCAAAAACTAAGCAGAATTCAAAAAAATTATACAAAAGTACATTTTTGTAGAAATTTGAATTTCCCATCAAAATAATTTCTAAACAGAGATAGGTATAGGAATTGTTCCAGAGAAAAAAAAAGTACAAATTCCAACCGTTAAAATGAGCTGTGAGAAAAGGTTCTACGATGAAAATTGGCTGAGATATTGCCGTTCAAAGTTGGCTATTTTTTGCAGTTTTTACCGCTTTTACTTATATATCTTTTTCTTTACAATTATCAGTGAGAAACTTTGAGGTTGTTAAGTGATAATTAACATATTTTATTTTAATTTGTAAAATTTAATAATTAATAGAAATAATAGAAAAAAGAAATAATACATGATTTTTTTTCAGTTTTTTGCATATAAAAGTTAAGCTATCTTCAAAAAAATTACAATTGTCGATGTGTGCATCGACGTCCTCTCTCTCGATATGTCTGGCAAACTTGCGTTTTCGCAGTTGACTCCTGTGCATTTTATGCAAAAAATGGAGCATTTAATATCCAACTTCCTGCAACCACAGTTTCCACGACAGTCTTTGAAACATCCACAAGCTATCCACTCAAGCAAAGTGTGTGGTGCCTCGGGATGCGTTGTGGGAGTCGGTATCAATCCATTTTTGGTTTTCTTCCAACTAGTACCGTAGCTAGGAAGGCTAGGGATACATTACCCCCCCCCCCCCCATTTTGTGGCGCATCTCCCGCCCATAAAAAAATTTGAGACTTGTGGGAAAATTTTGTTTTGAGATTTCTCTTCAATTTTAAGATTTTTTCAGATTTCTCCCCCTACTCATCAAACGGACCGCCCCTCCCCCCAAAAAGCTGGCTACGCCACTGCTTACAACCCCATGGCAGGGGTCAAAAATGATGGGTTATTTATTTATTTATTTTCCTTTGCAACAACAAATTAATTTTACATCTTAAAAAAGCATGTTTATTGTTAGGTATCCTAAAACTTTGAAATTGCATTGTACTTAATAAAAATAAAAAGTTTTCATTGATAATTGTAAAGAAAAGGGTATATATGCAAAAGCGGTAAAAAAAACGACAAAAAATAGCCAGCTTTGAACGGCAATATCCCAGTCAAATATCATCATAGAACCTTTATTCGCAGCTCATTTTAACAGTTGAAATCTCTACTTTATTGTCTCTGAACCAATTCCTATACCTATTAGTCGGAGAGCAGCCAATCTGTAGGAAGCATTTTAAAAGTAGTCTGTACAACTCGCGAATACCCACGTAAAAAACAGATGATATTATGTAAAATGACCTTCTGGATTTGATTTTTGAGTTCGCCCATTAATTTGAGATTGCCAAATCGGTCAATTCGCAAATTTTTTGAAAAATTTTAAAATTATGTGTTAATTTTTGTTTTGCACATAACACATCATATCTTTTTTATTTTAATTCCGATTTTGACCAATATTTTACACATTATCCCTCCAATATTCTTGGACAGGCTGACGGCAAAGAATATAGTGTAATTAATAATATAGTGCCTAAAAAAAATATAATTACCCTCTATTGTCGCGGTTTTTTAAAATTTGCGTTGAAAAATACCCGATCGAGGTAACTTTTTTATTTTTAAAGAGAGTTATAGTATAAACGAGAAAAATGTTCCATATACTTTAAACAAACTTTTTTATAAAGATATTTTTTGGAAATTCGGCTCATGTAACGAGATGACGCTGTTGGAAGCGGCCGCGCAACTCGTCCGCATTAATTTAAAGCATAACTTCTGTTAACGTCGCCCATTTGTGGTGTCGTTTAAGCGATCAAGTGAGTCTACGGATTATTTAGTTTCTATTTGCAATTAAATGTTATAAAATTATGTAGATAATCTCGAAACATACACATTAAAAAATATATTTTCATTAATTATAACAGCAAGTGGGTACTAAAGATTACATTTTCCTTCGCATAAACAACTTATGTTACATTGCGCGTTTGCTTTGCTACACTTGCAGCTTGTAGTACAGTTATATAATTTACATTTACAAAATGGAGTTAACTCAATAAAATTGGGTTTTGGGCTTTTTGAAATCATCTTTGGAAATAAGATTTCCTCCTTTAGGTACCATCCAAAATCTAAAACATTTGGAATTCTGGGCTTAATTTGGTAGGCTGTCTTGTAAATAGCACATTGCAGAAATGCCCTTTTTACTTGTATTCTCTGTACTAGGATTTACAATTTCTGATTTTCTTTTATAAGCAGTTGGGGTATACGATCTTCTACATTGTGCATGGTAAACTGGATTTAGTGATAAAAATAAATTTTTCTGTTCTAAATATTGTTTTAGAGCCACAGAAATGTCATCGGATTTTGCATTTGACCGGTACATTTCTAAAGCCGTAAATATCGCTCGCAGACAAAAAATTTTCATACCATTGTGTTAATGAACGAATTCTGAACAACTTTCAAAATGTCCGTCTGTCTGTCCGTCCGTCACGTTTCTTGTAAGCACGATAACTGAAGAAAGAAAATTCCGATTGTACTGAAATTTGGACATTAAATTAGTGTTAGCTAGAAGAAGAACTCTATTTGAACAAAATCGATCGATAAATAAAAATGTTATTACTTAATGATTTAAATTTGATAAATTAACTCCTATATAAAAAAGTCTATTTGACAGTCACATTTTGTCACTTTGACAGCGATAAAAAAGGTGCATCGTTTCTTATCACGATAAAAATACCTGTTCCTCAAAAGCAGAGTATATCTAGTAGTCGCACGTAATTTTAAAATCTGTACTGTCGGCTATAATTTTTAAGTCTTGTGGAAATTATACTGTACGATATGAGTCGTTTTGAGAAAATTATAATTATTTTTAATTGTTGTTCGTTCACATATTCTGTCGTTAATTTATCTTGCCAAAAATCACTCGAGCTTTTCTTTTATGGATAAATTTCTTTTTAACTCAATATTTTGTCAATCAGTAATTTTGCTCGAAAAACTGACATTTGATAAAATCGCTCGATCTCCGGTCTCGCGATTTTTTCATGTCAGTTTTTCTCATAAAAGCACTAATTGGCAAAATTATTTCGTTACAAAGAGAAATTTATCCGATAAAAAAAAGCTCTTGTGATTTTACTGTTGAAAAATTTTTTTTTTAATTTTTATGTTTTTGTAATTGAATAGAAATCTGGTGAAATATTTCATTTTAATATTTCTAATTATTTATATATTTTACAAATATACATTTCATAATGTAATATACAACCGTGAAAATATGATTTTATAGCTCGTGTCTTATAATGTAAAAATTTACATTCTTCTACGTGTAAGGTGGTGGTGTAGTTCTTTTGACTCGGAATCGAAACCCAAATGAGGTTTGGTATAGTTTTTTTACCAAGTCTTTTATCAACTAAGATCGTACTCTAAAATTAAAAATGTCTAAAAGTAACATTATTTACAAAAAACTGCGAAAAGTATCCTATTGAATGTATAACAATTATATAAAAATCCAGTTAACAGGCGAAGAGTACGTTTTTAGCTTGTTTCCTTTGATTTCCTATCCGAGTAATTATAATTTATTATGCCAAACTATGTGTTTATAACGCACTAAATATAAGGACTGAGACAAAAAGCACTTTCAACTTAACATAAATGGATACTGGAAAATAATAATCACCCGGCACGTGTCTGCGTTTAGCTCTAGATGCGATTGCGGCCGATTCATAGTAGCGCGCATTCGTTCGGACGCTGAAACAATTAATGAATATTTCGATAAGGGAGCAAAATTTCAAAAAGAACTTCTTATAAAAGATTTTATTTAGTTCATTCGGAACATTTTCTTAGATTATAGTAGGCACCTAACTTTAAAAATAAAAAAGATACCTCGATCGGACATTTTACTCTGCAAATTTTAAAGATTTTGCGTTATTTTTTTTTTGCCAACTAATTATTTTTTAGGTAAAGTTTTTTACTTTCAACATATCAAAGAATAGTTAGAGAATATTATGTAAAAAAATAAAAAAATTCTGAAGTAAAATAAAAAATATATGACGTGTTATATGAAAAACAAAAATAACACATAATTTTTATTTTTTTTAGAAAATTGCTAATTTGGTCATTTTGGCAATCTCAAATCAATGGGCGAATTCAAAAATCAAGTTTAGCGGGTTATTTTACATCAGATTACCTATTTTTTAGGTGGGTGTTCGCGAGTTGTATAGAGGGTGTCGAATTCAGAGGGTCTGGTCTTCCACTATATCTCTGCTCAGAAAAAAGTTATATGCGAAAATGTAAACAAAAATTCGAAAATGTTTGCATAGTTTTTCAGATTTGTTTATGCTTACATTTAGTATAAAAAAATAGTTTTTTCAGGCTATTTTTATGGAAAATTCAATTTTCAAAAAAGTACTTTTGTAATTTTTTTGAATTCAAACAAACGGATGAAACAATAAAAACCCTTTAACGCAATTGTTCCTTACTTCCTCTTTTTTTTTGTACATAGTCAATAGCCTGCCTAATAGGATAGAAAAAATTTTAAAAAAATTTAACCGCTTTCGAAATATTTAAAAATTCCGATAATTTTATTTTTCGCTGAGATTTCTAAAGATTTTATTTAATTTTTTTACGGATTTTCGAAATTGCGGTAATATTCAATAGGTAAACTTTTTAGTTTATGTAATTGGAAATCCAAAAAATCATTCAAATCCATTCATTATACCTGGGTTCCGTAATTTTTCATTTATAATGACAAATTGCACTGGACTACAGAAGTTTTTATGAAAAATGACTATTATCAAAAATAAAAAAGTATACAAGTATTGTAAGTCCATCCTTGGACACACTGTATAATCCCACTTATATATAGTCAGAAATCAGATGTTCCTATACATTTGTCGTACCCTGTACGTTGACTCTCTCCAACCAGACCTGTAATTGTCAACCTCTATTTCTTTTACCGTAAATCAATTTTCATTCATTTCAAACGGTGATTTATTGCAAAGCATAAATATAACAGTGCATGTGAAAAAGGAAAAACCGCAGGAATAAACCATGAAAATCACAAAAAATTCTCTTAATACACGATTTCACAGTTTGGTAAAATGTCAACAAGAATAACCGCATTTAATAAGACCGTGGTTAAAGAGCAAGATACTTTTCATAGCCCATAGTCTTAACTGTGTGCCTTTTTGTATTTTTAAATTTGTCATTTTTTGTAACAAGAAATTTGAGTGGGTAACGTAATTAATGTAATTTAGATAAAATAACTGATAGTCCGGTGATATTAGGAAAATGTTTGGGAAAGTCTAATTAGTCTACCCCCTACAAAATTTCCTCAGAAATTCGAAAAAAATAGTGTTGACCATTCAAAATGGCGGCTTTAATTGTTATTTAACTTTTTGTAAACAAAATGAATTTTGCAACTAAGTTTTTTGCTTATATATTCGTTTGTAAAGGTCGTAGAAAAACGTTCGACCAGTCAATGTCTTCGTCATGAGCTCCCCTATAAGGCAGGTATACGCAAAAAATGAATCTTTTATTGCTAAGAACGTTTTATGGCAAAAAATTGAAAAAATTGAATTTTTCGATCCTCAAACTTTGAAGTACCGTAGAAACAAATATAAATGGTACATATTTTTACCTTTAATAAAATGCACTTTGTCCCGTTTCAAAATATTAATTATTTTTTTTGCAACTAATTTATAAAAAAAGAATTCAAACTGTTATATTAAAAGATCAAATTAATATTTTACAGTTCTGTTTCGGTATATACATTGTACTTGACGTACATTTACATAATCAAAAAGAATATTGCTGCAAAAAAAATTTAATTTGCGACTTTGTTACGCAAAAAATCAATTTTGCAACTTAAACAAATGTAAATATCTCATGAATTTTGCATAAAATTTATTGCAACCAATTGTCATAAATTTACAATTTACTATTTGACTTCATTAAGAACAACCCTTATGTAAGGGGTTGAAATTGACTATTTTTCTTATTAACTAACAGTCAAGCTAACTGTATTCACTCAAATATGGAAAAAAAGAAATTGTCAAATGATAAATAGTACACTAAATAATTAGGAAAAAAGCTATAATTGAAAGGGGTAGTAATGGGTGTAAAGTTGACCAAAACTTCTTCCCTCGTGAATTTAGTGTTATTGGTCCCTAAAGAAGCCCCATACAAAATTTCAAAGCTTAAAATGAACTCCAAGTACACTTAAATATCTTTAAATTTAGCCGCACGCGCAAGTTTTTCAAGTGGTTACTTTGGCCAACCCTGTGACTGCGCCTTGACTAAAAAGTCTTCCACCTCAATTTCGTTTGTATGAGGGTCATAATAAAGTAAAAGAACTTAAAAATAAGCATATATAAGACGTATTTTTTGTAATTTGTTGTCAAAACTTTGATGAAGAGACATGGTCAACAATTGACCGACTTTCCACCAACAAGACAAGGGATAGCGGCAGATAAATCAAGAGAAACGCAGGAGAAAAAGTTTGAGAAACTCCACAGCACACAGCATCCACATCAACCGAAACTAGAAAGCAACAGAGTTGTCATAAACATGCCGTCATTACTATTAGATGCCGACACAACATCAGTTCTCGGCAAAGGTTTCAATTATGCCGTTACTCCAAGATCAATACCGAGGGAAGACATAGTAAGTTCTTTGGAATCAACTCTTTACCAGCTATCCAGGGAAGATGCAGAAGAAATCAGAGCAGCATCAGCAGCCATTCTAAAACAAGCCAAACCACCGAAACCAAACATAACGAGAGGAGAAAGACAGGCCCTAAAAATACTCACGGACAACGCCAACGTAACAGTTCTGCCAGCGGACAGAGGAAATGCCACTGTACTAATGGATAGAGCAGATTACCAGCAGAAAGTACTAAACCTGTTAGAAGACCAAGTTTACGTCCAAATCATACGAAATCCAACAAGGACCATCGAAAAACAGGTAACAAAGGCGATCAAGGAATCCTGCATACCAATAGAGCACCAGAAGAAACTGATACCATCAGAATCGAGGACACCACAATTCTACTGCCTATCCAAGATCCACAAAGCAGGATTTCCGTTACGACCAATTGTAAGTGCAGTGAATTCACCAACCCATGCGCTAGCAAGATATTTAGCAGACATACTCAAAGCATTTATTGGACAAACAGAACACCATATCAGGAATTCACACCATTTCATACAAGAGCTGAAGAACATCACAGTGGACCAAGAAAATATACTAGTCAGTTTTGACATAACATCACTCTTCACAAATATACCAGTTAATGAGGCGATAGAATTAGCTCGGGAAGAATTACAGAACAACGGTTTGGACACCACCTTAGCAGACCTGATGGAGCTTTGTGTCAACTCGACCTACTTTAACTTCAATGGAAGTCTATATAAACAAAAAGATGGAGCAACAATGGGTTCACCGTTATCACCAGTACTCGCCAACTTATTTATGGAAGCATTCGAAATATACGCTTTGGACAACTACCAATTGAAACCAAAATGTTGGTTTAGATATGTGGACGACACTTTCATTATATGGCAACATGGCCGTAAGGAACTGGAGAATTTCAAAGACTACCTAAACAGCTTACATCATAAGATCAAATTTACCATGGAAATAGAAACAGGGAACCAACTTCCATTCTTGGACGTCCTCGTGTTCAAAAAGGATAATGGAGGATTAGGACACCAGGTATACAGAAAGCCGACGCACATCGACAGATACCTGCACACTAATTCTCACCACCACCTAGCACAAAAACAGGCCGTCGTTAACACACTAGTACATAGAGCAAAGCAAATTTGCGAGTCAGAACATCTGCAAGAAGAATATCGGACCTTAAAAACATCACTACGGAAAAATGGATACAAACCGAAGGACATAAACAACGCAATAAAGAGACAAGATACAACCAGAACAGAAGAAGAAAAAGAAGAAAATAAATACACGGCAACAGCTTACCTACCGAATATACAAGGATGTACGGACAGAATCGGAAGAGTTTTGGAGCAAAAGAACGTCAAAGTAATATATAATGCAAAACAGAAGGTGGCACAACATTTTCCCAAATACCAAGGTCCAGAAGAACTAGAAACACCAGGAGCATATAGCATCCCATGTTACTGCGGACAAGTTTACATCGGAGAGACCAAACGACGTATAAACACCAGACTCTGAGAACACATTAGAAATACAAAGAAGGGAAATTCTACAAAATCAGCAGTTGCCGAACATTCAGAAGACACCGGCCATTGGATAAAATTCGACAAAACAAAGAAATTAGCCAACACCAAGAATTATTGGCCAAGAAGATACAGAGAAGCCATTGAAATAAATAAACATCCGAATAACTATAACCGTGACACCCGACTACAATTACCAATAACGTGGAAGTCAATGTTCTGCATGGGCAATGATCCGCACCACGCCTCCTGATAACCTGTATAAATAGAAGAGCTCAGTCCAGCAGAGCTCACTTCGCTTCAGAAGAAGACCACGACAAGATGGTCGAAACGTCAAGCACTCAACCAAGTCTACGCGGAAGAAGACCCGGAAACCAGCAGCCAGATCACCAGCTCTGCGAAAGCCTTAGCACCAAGATAACATATAGCTCTCATCGCGTCTCAGAACCCGCGGCTCTCTAGCTATTATATTGTAAGAAGTGTTGTTATTGTTAATAGTTTTCCAAGGCCTCCTCACAAATATATTTTTCGAAAATTAACCACTTTTTCTAGAGATAAATATGACATATGATATATCGTATAGCTAGTTTAAGTTGTGATCGAATAGTGAAATAATTTACAGAGAGAAAAAACACAAGTTATGTCTATATCTCACTGAGGCATACAATTTTCTACAACAAAATTTCTAACAATAGACTTATGTGATAGGAAATTTTCTGCTCTTCAACTTTGGCCTCTTGGAATTTTTTCCTACAACGCTTCGTTTTTGAGTTATAAAGAAAAAAGTAAAAAAAGGACAATTTTACCCCCTTTTGGGGGTTGTTTTGGGGGGACGGGCTCAACGACTCACCGCTGGGGTTTCAGGGTATATTTAGCACCTCAAAACAAAGCACCGTATCAAATTTCAGCTTGTCTCTAATTTGTTGAGCATCACTCATATAACATGAGGAATCGACCCTGGGCTAATAGTTTTAGAGAAAACCCCAATTCCCATCCTATTTGGTCCTGTACAGTGTATCTACAAAGTCTGATAAAGCGTTTTAGAACATTCGGTTTTAATATTTTAGGCCTAACTTTTGGAAAGGAAAAACATAAACCCCTGTATATTGCCAAAAACTATTACAAGATGAGAATTACGAACTAATGTACAGATATTTCACAAAATTACTTGATGTAAAACTGTAGCACAAAAATTTGCAGGACACTGACATTTAACTCTAGCCATTTTACAAACAACAGACATTACTGAATGAAAATCTATAACTATTCTTGTTAGTATTCTACTTGATATTCCTATAGTTTTTTTAATCTTTTTCTCTCTGTCTTGAATATAGCAGCATTAGTGACGAGCGATAACTACACTCAAAAAATCATTTTAAAAACCTATTTCAATCGTCACGCCAAATATTCATACAATACTGACTAGATAGCAACACAAATCTAATTTAATATCAATCCAAGCTTCCATGATATTTTTTGTACGGAAGAATGTTAAATAGCCTGCTTGATGATGCGTCTCAAATTTCTTTTTATTAATATTATTATATGATGTTATTTCAATTGTAAATATCGTGTAAAATGACATGCAATTTATTTTTAAGTATGTATTTATTGTATACAAGACAGACGTAAGGGTTTATTACAGTAGCCATGAGGACTATAGAGTAGAAGTTATAATTCCTTTGTTAAATAAATGGAGGTTGTCTCTGAAATTGTCCATTAGTACGTAACGTTATAATTCTTTTTTGATATTGGATTATATTGGATTAAAATTGATTTACCTGCATTAGTAAATACGTTTCATCCTCAGTTTCTGTCAAAAATACTATAACTTGTTTTTTAGTACAGGCTTTTGGCTTTTGAGGTCGATAGCCATGTTTTCGTTTTAAGAACGCTAGTATTGGTTTATTAAATTTACTACATAATATCGACGCTGTTTTATATTAACAGTAAACTCTAACGAAAAATAAGCAAAACGGTAACTAATGAAATCTCGTACATCTATTTTTCACTATATTAAATCATTCTTTATTTATTTGTCATATTTCGCAATGTCAAAATTAACTGAACATGAACAAATTTTAATTTTCTCTGAAATTGAAGAGGGATGGTCTATTAAAGCAGTTTCTAACCACTATCAATGAATAAAAGTACTCTGTTATGAGTGTGAAGAAAAGTTGAAAGGAAGAAAAAGCTCCTTGGCTATTTGGGGGAAAATCCGTTTCAAACAGCAGGACGCTGTGTTAATGACAAATTTTCCAGCATCGAAGTCAACAGCTAGCCGAAGGATAGGAAAATCGGAATTAAAAAAACTGTACAAGTGTCAGAAGAACAGAAGCAAGGCCGTATTCTGTTTTGTTTAAGTTATGTCTATTGTTCGTTGGAGTTTTAGTCTATTGTCCATGTACTGTAGAAAGGAACTCAAACGTTAAAGGGTTTTTATTGTTTCTTATGTTCAATTGACCCCACGATATGAAAAAACCGCGGAGTGCTACCATTTAAAGTGGTGCGTTTTTGAGATCGAAAAGGTCCACTTTTCATATTTTTTTGCTCGAAAACTATGAATTTTTTCTATAAACGCGTCAATAGAAAAGTGTGTAGAGATTTAAATTTCCAATCGAAATGGCACCTTCAGAAGTCAATTTTTTTTTTTACAAAAATACGTCCAAAAAACAAAACAAAAAAAAACGAAAAAATGCTATTTTTTATTTTTTTTTTATTTTAGCCTGTAACTATTTTTCGGGTACGTTTAGGCATAGACATTGCTGCATAACAAAAAAAGCTGGCGTTTTACCCGTTAAAATGAGATTTTCTAAACAGTTTTACGATTAATAGTGACCGAGATATAGCGTTTCAAAGTTTGCAACTTTTAACTTTTTTTGCTAATTTTTACTTTTTTTTTTCAAATTTCGTCCTGTAACTTTTTTCTGAGTGAATTTAGGTGTAGACATTATTATACTAAAGTGAAAGCTGACTTTACGCCCGTTGAAATGGTGGCTGGTAAAGGTCTCTACGACAAATAGAAACCTAGATACAGCGTTTCGAGTGTTACTTTTATTAACTTTCTTCCAATTTTTACGTTCTTTTTTAAATTTCGGCCTATAACTTATTTATCAAATACAGATATTGCTACATGGAATGTACTCGCAGCATTCTTGTTTAAATGGCCTGCAATAGAAGTTTATGTGATCAATAGTAACCAAGATACAGTCTAGATATAGTAGATTATTGTACTTAAAAAATAACTTTTTACATTTTTCCACTTCTGTTTTTTTTGTTCAAATAACTTAGATTAATAACTTACATTATGAAATTATTCAAATGCTGGATTTAACATATTGTCAAAATCAAAGTGGATTTCTTCATCGGCATCTATGTAAACATCGTCTTCCGTTATTTGAGGTACATCAGCGTTTTCACAGTTCATTTCCATACATTCTTTGCAAAAATGAAGCAATTCATTCCCAATTTCCTGCAACCACAGTTTCCTCTGCATCCTTTGGTGCATTTACAGGCTATTTTTTCCAGCAAAACTTGTGGTGCGGGAGGTTTATTTGTCAAAATTGGTACTAGTCCATTTTCTGAAGTTTTCCATCCCCAGATCAGAGGATTTACAATATTTCCCTTCCAATGTTGCATTTGCAAGTAAGTTCTTAAACCATGATGTTTAGCAGCAGTTGGAGGCAATCGGGACAATGAGAATTTAGCACCTGTTGAATACTTCTGAAATAACTTATAGCAACAGGTGCTTTGGCCATCAATTTTCATATCGTATAGTAATGTTACAATACATTCAGAAGCAGAACCGATGGCTGCTGGACTTGCATTTTCACACAAAAATTCATTTAAATACTTTTCCAAAAGCAAAATATTCTTATTAATGAAACCCAAGAATGTCTTTTTACCAATACCAAAAAAGGAAGAGCCACTGTATGCATGGACGAAGCCAAGGTATTTTTGTAGATGATTAAATTTGAAACTATTATGGTTATATAATTTGGCAATTACATTTCCTATACTAGGTTTAAAAAAATATATATTTTCATTTTCTTCTGGTAATAATGATAGGATAATAAGAAGATCGACATCTTGACCAACTATTAACAACATTTTCTGATTGGGATGCCTTATCTTTTGCAGTATTTACAATTAGTACGTCTGCATCCTCTTGGAAGAAAGTTAATAAAAGTAACACTCTTCGAAACGCTGTATCTAGGTTTCTACTTGTCGTAGAGACTTTTACCAGCCACCATTTCAACGGGCGTAAAGTCAGCTTTCACTTTAATATAATAATGTCTACACCTAAATTCACTCAGAAAAAAGTTACAGGACGAAATTTGAAAAAAAATAGTAAAAATTAGCAAAAAAAGTTAAAAGTTGCAAACTTTGAAATGCTATATCTCGGTCACTATTAATCGTAAAACTGTTTACAAAATCTCATTTTAACGGGTAAAACGCCAGCTTTTTTTGTTATGCAGCAATGTCTATGCCTAAATGTACCCGAAAAATAGTTACAGGCTAAAATAAAAAAAAAAATTAAAATTGCATTTTTTCGTTTTTTTTTGTTTTGTTTTTTGGACGTATTTTTGTAAAAAAAAAATTTTTTTGACTTCTTAAGGTGCCATTTCGATTGGAAATTTAATTCTCTACACATTTTTCTATTGACGTGTTTATAGAAAAAATTCATAGTTTTCGAGCAAAAAAAATATGAAAAGTGGACCTTTTTACTTCGATCTCAAAAACGCACCACTTTAAATGGTAGCACTCCGCGGTTTTTTCATATCTTGGGGTCAATTGAACATAATAAACAATAAAAACCCTTTAACGTTTTAGTTTCTTTCAACCCTCTTTTTTTGTACATAGACAATAGCCTATTTTGGAACAATGTTGTGTTTACCGATGAAAAAGTTTTTCAGTGACGGACATATTCGGGTGTACTATCCTGCAAATGACAGGTTTCACGAACGTTACGTATCTCCGCGGATGGATAAGCGTGCATTTAACGGACAGGTTTATATTTTGGAAAACGTTATGCTTTCTTCGGTGGGGCAATTATATCCAAACAACACCTTCATTTATCAACAAGATAACTGCCCTATTCATACTGCCAGGATAATTACTCAGTGGTTTGGGAACAATAATATGGAATTATTAACCTATATACTAGTGAAAATAAGCAACACTTTTAACACAAATTGTTTAAATATTCAATATTCATGATCATGACTTAGCAGTTTATGCTACACTGAATCATGAATATTAACATTTATATAACTTGTGTTAAAAGTGGAATATTATACTGTAAAGACCTAATGGAATATTGCCAAACTATAGAAAAACGACGAAATGGTGAAATATTTAAAAGTACAACATTTTTGTAAGGCTGCTCTGAAGATCAAGCAAAACTATAAGTAGGTATTGAAAAACAACCCTTCCAAGTTTCGAGAAGAAATATCAATTAGTGACCTAAAAAACTGTCGTATCTCCGCCCCAAATACAAGTAGATCATTATTTAAAAAAAATGTTAGATATTTTACTAAGGCATAAAAATTTTAGGCTTTATCATTAGAAATTGTAAATCTTTTAATAAAGGCACTGCTTTGATAACTCCATATTATTAACTTGTACGGTCGAAATTGAAGTAGGTATGGATCTCTAATTTGGTATCCAATTCTTGATAATCACTGGATGATTCTGGGATATGTCCAAAGAAGATTATTAAAGTTTTCAGCATTTACGAATGATGGATGCTGAAAACTTTAAGAATCTTCTTTGGGCATATTCCAGAATCATCCAGTGATTATCAAGAATTGGATACCAAATTAGAGATCCATACCTACTTCAATTTTGACCGTACAAGTTAATAATAAGGAGTTATCAAAGCCGTGGTTATAATCATGAATTATTTTTATCCAGGTTTGATGTAACATCTCTAAATATCCGACGAATTATGAATAGTTTGATTTTCCTTAACAATATACTCCTTATTAAAATTGACTGTTCACCAGTATTTGGTCTTATTAATTTCAGAGATCCATAACTCAATTCCAAACAAAATAATACCTTTCAAATACCATGTGCGGGATCTAACGTCTTCAAAAAATCACCCATTTATGTTAAGTATCACAATTTTAATAGTATATGGGAGTGATCATTAATTTCTGTTCAATTAAATCCTTAAAAGAATCTGTTCATAGACACTTTCAACTTTAACTCATCTAATTTATCATTATATACCACTACATTCCTATTTTCTTTTCTTCTCTTTTTTTTCGAATGCAATGTATTATTTTTATTATGAAGTATTGTAAAATAAATATTTAATATGTTGAATCTATTATATCATTATGTATACTTTATTTTTTTTTGTAATTGTCCTAGATTGTAGATTGTTTAAGAGGTGGCTTGGCCCTAATTTGGCCATTCTTCACCTCGACCTAAAAGATCTTTCGTGAATTACCTTACAACTAATTGTTGCTTAGGTTTCCAAGACTTTTTACAAAGCTTGTGATTTTCCTGGGAGCTAATTTCCCTATGTCTTCAGGCGTTAATTCCGCCTGTTCCAGGTACTTTAGCCCAATGCGGATTACTACCTTACATTCACTAATTATATATTCCACAGTCTCACTTGCAGCATCGCAGTATCTGCATTTGTCATCTTCTGCCATGCCCATGTTCTTGAGATGATATATCAAGGGGCAATGGCCAGTTAGAAGACCTGTGATCAGCCTTCGGTCGAACTTTTAGAGTTCGAGAAGCTTTGTGACATTCTTTGTCGAATAGGTTATAAACTTTTTCACTTGTGTTTGGCCCGGAGTATTCCTCCAGAGGACTTCTTCTGTTCCTTTTTCAATTTTTTGACCTCCTGCGTTATGTGTCCCTTAGATAAGCCACAAAACAGTTTGGGTCTGAGAAACGGGGCCCTTTCTTGCAAGGCTGTCAGATAATTTCATTACCTTCTATTCCCTCATGCCCTGGCATCCACATCAAGGTAACCTTGTTGTTTTTTGCTAATTGCTTCAGGGATTGTCTGCATTCCCAGGCAATTGTAATTGTCCATAGTTACATTCATTATATCCACCAAAAAATTACAACCACAGAAGACAGGAAATATACAGAAACGAAAGCTTGCCGCGGTACCTTTGATATCGGGCCTCCTGAAGTACATCCCCGCTTTTTAGCTCTATCCAACTTCAAATTGCTGAATTTGACGTAACAAGATTTGGACCAGTTCATCCGCACTCATGTCGCTTCCAAAATTTAGTTTCACTGGCGATGACTCCAAGCTTCTAAACTCATTGATATTGTTCAAAAAAGACCGGTATGGTGTTGTCTTGTCTTCGATTCTATGTGCATTGAGTGAACATTTTAGATTTTCTGAAGTTGTTTTCTGACACATCATGCACTAGTTTCAATCCATCTTGTATTACAATTCAATCTGAATCTAAATAAAAAACATATTAGAAAATGTGGACTCACCGGACAAAAGAACTCATCGGTGAATAGTTTATAATCGGTACAATATATATTGTAATACATTTAAAAATTGTGTACTTGTATTCCCTGATCCCAAATATGTATATTTAGACACCAAGTTTGTGGTCTTAAGTGATTCAGAAGCCGAGATATTGATAATATATTCAAAATGGCCGCTATAAAATCCAAGATGCCTGACGGAGGAGTTCGTTCCTATCAAAAATTGAAAGCTACGTACCTAACTATAGTACCTGGAAAAAATTTGGTGGTTTTGTCCGGTGTGTCCACATTTTCATGATAAGCTGCCCTGCTAGGACTCTAAATATAAGTAAAGTTGGAAACTATCTTTCAATCACTTAACCAAAGCGGCACCCAATAAAAAATAAACAGTAATTATACCCTTATCTACGCACGCTCTATTTAAAAAATTCTCCTTGTACTCTATCATCTGATGTATGCTTTTTTATACATACATGCTGCATGATCTAATAATAACCCACTAGTAAAAAATTGTATTCCGCACACGGACTCAAATTACGTATGTTACGCGAATACCAGATGTGCGAAGGCAATTATTGTAATTTTTCTTAATAAATGTGGTAAAAATAAAAAAGATATTAGCCTTTGTCGCGTGCCATGTGGTAGAACCAAACAGCTCATACAATTTTAAATGTAAATTGCTTTTGTCATTATGGACGAGTTAATTCAATATGTATAAAGTATAACATAAAAAACTCCTTTCGTGCTTTCTACAGCTCAGCCCAAATTGGACACATGATATCTTCTATGAGAATTCTCTATTGAATATTACTATTTATTGTAAGGAATATTGAGGACAAAGCTGCAATATTAAGGTATCGGTCCTTCTGAAAAATTTTAAATAAGTATGGGCCATTAGTAAATTACGTATTCATGGCGTGTCTGTTGCATGCACTTTTGACAAAAAATATGATTAAATAAATAATTTACGGTGCCAAGAATAGGTCAGTCACCAGTGACGGTTGTTGCTCTAAAGCGAGAACGTTTTCAATGTTTATGCTTAAAGATCTTGATGAAATTATTATGGAACCATAGCCAAGCTCAATTAAATTAGGCCTTTACTTTTTTTTCAGCAATAATTGTCATGTTTTAATTACCAATTTGGAGGGGGTGAAATTAATAAACATACAAATGTTAGAGGACACCGAATCAAGAATCTAATTCATTCATCTCGTTTATTAAAGACTAGTAATACAGCAACATAACGTACCCATTAACAAAAACAATAACTGTAATAACAAAGTTGCATATCAATAATGCACATAGTAACAAGATAACAATAAAATAACAAAATAATTGTACCAAAAACAAAAAATGCAGATATTGTCATAAAACGTTTTTACAATTTAGAATTATAATTAAATTTTTTGATCAAAATTTCCTCGCCAGCTTCAATACATTTTCTAATGCGGTTCACGAGATGACCGATTGATCTTCTTATCACACCTGGACTGTTTCTGATTTCGTTGCGGCATTCAACAATACTTTGAATTAATTGATCTCCGCCGTTAATGTCCACTCTTTAAGTAACAAGTAACCCCATGAAAAATAATCTAAAACTAACTGATTTTACGTTTAAAGACATTGTTTAAAGTTTTCCTTGTTGATTGTAGTAAGCCTTACTTCAAAATGACGTACTCCAGTCATTTTAGACAAAAACATGGCTTCTGATCTAACAAAACGTAACTATCTTCATTTTTTTTTTTTGAAATCGATTTATTTTGGTGTTTTAAAGAAAATATTAAAAATCGGCAACGAGATCACTATGGCATAAAAAATTATTCCAAGTCAAAGTTCACAAAAAACGGTTTTTTGCGAATATCACGCTTTCTGTGGCTCAAAGGCCAATTAAGGTTATTATAAAAATTCCGCACAAAAATGATCTCTTCCATTTTTTATGTACAACGAACGGTTTAGACAAAAATGTGCTTTGAAGTTTCCGCGCAAGGTATAATATATATATTTTTATTTCGATTCAATTTTGGACAATTCTAAACAAGTTTCATTAATAAAATCTTCCGACGAAAAAATGCCTAATATGATTTCTTGATTTTCTCCGCATATTTTGGTACCGCAGGTGGCTTTGCAATTGTAGGAGGCAGTGCGTGAAAAAATTTATATTGTGCAATGTGCAATGCTACGGAATTGGCGGTGAAAACTCGCTAAGAGAAGTGGTAAGCCAATTTAATTTGAAATTTCCAAACACTGCTTTGTCACGTACTCAGGCTATGAGAATAATTAAAAAGTTTCTGGCTACTGGTAGTGTTCTTAACATGAAAAGAAAAATAAAAGCATATGATGAAGACAATGTTGGGGCTATTATAGCTCATGCCTCTGTTATAGAAAACCCTAGGATGCCACTAAGAGAGAGATCAGCTCTTATTAATATTAGCAAGTCTGAACTCCAAAGAATTTACAAGGCAAAGAAAATTAGGGCATATAAAGCAAATTATAAACATACGCTTGAAGAGGGAGATGACGGCCGTAGGTTGGATTTTTGTTTGACCATTGGAGAAAAAATCATGGAAGAGAGATTTTTTCATCATTTCATAATTTTCTCAGATGAATCCACATTCACAACCAATGGTGTTGTTTCATCTCAGAATTGTCGGTTTTGAGCTTCTGAAAATCCAAATTTTAGAATTCATTGTAGAAGACAATATTATAAAAAAGTGAATGTGTGGTGTGCCGTTTCTTATCACGTTGGAGTTATTGTACCTTATTTCATTGAGGGAAGGTTAAACCAGCACACTTATTTACAGCTTCTTGAAAGATTTTCTGAAGAACATTTAAATATTTTAAGAGATATGCCTTTAGTTCATTTTCAACATGATGTTGCCCTGGCCACTCCACAGAAATGGTTAATCGGTGGTTGAATTTAAATTTTGGAGAAAATTGGATTGCCTGGAATGAACCGATCAAGTGGCCGGCGAGATCCCCAGACCTATCAATATTGGATTTCTTTTTATGGCAGTTGGTTTACGCTGAACCACTTCCTAACGATGTAGCAGTATTGAAGCAGAGAATTACAAATGCCGTAAACTCCATACCGTTAGATCATATTCGAAACAGTTAAGGACTTCAGGCGAAGGATCGAAATGTGTGTGGATGTGGGTGGTAGTTACGTCGAATAATAAAAAAAATTGTAAACATTGTTTTGTATTGGTCAATAATTAATTTGTTTGTGAATCTGTTATGTTTTTGAGAGTTATTACTTGTTATAATTTTTAAACCTCATTAATCTTCTGTTAGTAATTGTTTCTTGTTTTACAATTAGTTCAATTAACATTATACCTTCTTACATCTCGTATATTCAATTTTTTATTTACCAATAGGCTACTTTTTGAGATGATTAACATTTGCTCCTACACAACTTTAAATATGAATTCAACTTTTAATTCGCAAAAAATGGGAAGTTTCAAAAAAATAATTTTATATTCCTGAAATTTGGTATAGAAAAAAATGCATTCTAAATAACTTTTCTTAGTGGAGTTTTTTCATATTTTGGAAAATAAAGGTACTTTATTAGTGGTGATTTTTACAACTTTGCTTATAAAACACCCTGTAGAACACCAAATCAAGTCATTTTTGTTATACTTTAGTTTTACAACAAGCAGAACTCAATCCCCAAATACCATTCCAAAATTTTTGGTCTATTACACCTCTTGTTACATCTATCCTGGGACACACTGTACATCACCGCTCAGAGCTAGAGGCTAGAACAATCAGATTTGGCCATGCTGTTGCCAGCCAGGATGATTTAAGTCAAATACAAGACTTTCATTGTTGCTCGAAAAGTAATAATTATTTATAGTATTAGATTTTCATTGTTTTGAGTTTTTTATGATTTTATGTACATAATTGTCAAATGCCGAAAGTGCCGAATGGTGGCCGATTTGCCGAATCGGCTTCAAAGTTGGGGGGGGGGGGGGGGTGACAACACCCCATATCCCCCTCTATATCCGGCCCTGTCTATCTAGCCTTTACTAGATACATCATGTGTCAAATTGAGTCTAGTATTGGAGTAATATTGAACTAATATTTGTTGTTAAAAAATATAAATTCAGTTTTTATTATTTTTTCACCATTTTGTCTCTGGCGGTTTATCACAACCCAACTTCCACCCCTGAATATTTTTTCCACAAGAATTGCGGCCAGTATTACAAACAGCCGGAATGAACTTAAACGCTGTAACAGACATTTATAATTACTTCCAACGCAATACATTGCGAACGTATTGGCTTTCTGTACCTTTTGTAAAGTATGATTAACGTCGCAATAAAAGTCAAAGTGTAACTAAAAGATTGATAAATTCATAGTTCTGTGTTGAACCACACACGAACATTTTAAAAATATATAAAACGTTGCATGCGAACCGATTAAACAGAAAAAATCATGTGCTTTTTCATGAATACCGTACGCAGGCTGAGAAAATATTCTGTATTATTCAAAACAATATTTCTTAAACAGGAAATCATCAGTGAAAATACAGGATGTTCCTTAATGACGTATTAGTATTTCAGGGTGTGATTCCTTATGTAATTTTATGAATAAAAGTTCATATGAACATATGTCCACAACGGCTTAGATTTTTTGCTACAGGGTGTTGATTTTTTTTTAAATCGTCATTTTTTAATATCTGAGAAATTACTTTAGATATTATTTTCAATTTTGGTATGTCTTAATAGAATATTAAGTTATTCTATACTTAAGTAAAATTTGATTCAAATTGAAAAAAATAAATAAAAAAGTTGGTGTTACCATTTCAAGTGAAACACACTGTAAATATATAACCAATACATTTTAATGCGAAGATTTAGCAAATGTTACTGTATATGATGGTAAATATATATCGATCACCTAATAATATACATAGAACAAGCACGTATTCTCTGCATGGACTATATGAAATAGAGCATATTATATGCCCTGCGCGGAAACTTCGAAGCACATTTTTGCCTAAACCGTTCGTTGTACATAAAAAATGGAAGAGATCATTTTTGTGCGCAATTTCATTATCTTTCATTTTCACAATAACCCCAATTGGCCTCCGAGCGATAGAAAGCGCGATATTCGCAAAAAACCGTTTTTGGTGAACTTTGACCTTGAATAATTATGTCAGGGCACTGTTGATATACATATACTCATATACATCAGCGCTCAGAGCTAGAGGCTAGAACAATCAGATTTGACCATGCTGTTGCCAGCCAGGATGATTTAAGAGCGCTCCGGAGTGTGGTAAATTTGCGAATCGTAATTACTCTCATATGAACCGTTATTTTAAAATTTGGTTTTCGCTATTATTTCTGTTGAGATGTTAGAATTGTGGAAAATGGGGAAGATAATTCAAAAAAAATATATATGCATTTATTTCCTTCATTTTTGTTTTTTTTGAGAAAATTTTAGTTTTCCGTGAAAGGTATAATTTATTTAGGAATTATCCCTGCGACAGAATTTAAAAAAAAATGAATTATATATTTTTAATTTGCATCCTAATATATCAAGGAATTTTTGCTGTTGAATTACAATCAAGATTGTCCGTTTCATTTATCGTTCTCCCTCGAAGAGAATCCTTTGGCCGGAGAACGTCGCGAGTAGCTATAAAAGTAATGTGTTTACAATTTACTAGTCATAGGCGGACCGAGCGAACCCTTAGAGATAACGCGCTTTATTTTTAATTTTGATATAAGAAACATATTTATATTTTACGTGCGAATAATTACGTAGTACGTTTACTTTCTAGGTTTGTGTGGTGTATCATTGTATAAATTTTTTCGTTTTTTAAAGTCGGAGGAATTATTAAGACGTCGAAGGATCTCAAATATCTATTTTAACATTATCAGCAAAAGAAAAAATCGTAGACTATAATTAGAGAAGTTTTCTAAAATGTTTATAAAAATTTATTAAAAACTTGTAAAATTAATAATATAGGTACAAAAAACGCAAAGCAAATGTGAGGCGAGAAATTTTAAAATTATAAACAAATTTGGATATAGTTTTAATTAATTGAATAGTGCCACTCCTTCATTGTTGGTAAGTTGTTTATAACAAAAATTAACCAAAAATTTTGAGAAATAGCCATAGTAAACATTATACTCTGCTCGATTTACTGAGCATTTCATACAATTGTTGTATGTTTTATATGAGCTTTTTTGTAAAGAATGTTAATTTTAGGCATCTTTATTATACTCTTTGCAAAAACGAAGAGTATAATGCATTTGATCGGCACATTTCTAAAACCGGAAATATCGCTCGTAGAGAAAAAAATGTCATATAAGTCCGATTGTATTGAAATTTGGAAAGTAAGGTAGTGTTAGCTAGAGGAAGAATCCTATTGTTTTTGAAGAAAATCAATCAGTAAATAATAAAGTTATTATTCATTTAATTTAAAAAAATATATTTTTTTAATTTTTGTCGCTTGTACTTAAATAGAAATCTTGCGAAATGTTATCTATATATATTTTTTTTGTTTATTCATTTTACTAATATTTATATTTTATAATAATATATCCAATGTGTTGAAATATGATTTTCGAAACATATATATTACAAACATTCAATTTTTGTAGTAATGTGTGATGGTTCAAAGTTTTGCCTTGCAATACAAAGATCGTGTGTGAACCCCAGACAGGTTGGATGTTTTTTTTTTCAATTTTTTTTTCATATATTTGTTTTCACAACAAAGTTGATATCGCAAAATTTAGGATATCCAAAAACTAACATTATTTGCAAGAAAACAGCGAAGAGTATCCTATAGAATGTGTAACAATTATATAAAAAGCTCAGTAAATTGGCGAAGAGTACGTTTCTAGCTTGTTTTATTTTATTATGCAAATTTAGTTGATGAAACACTCGTCTGTATACAATAAATGACTAAATCCAAACTATTTGTATTTTGCTTCGATTTCAAGTCAAAATTTACTCCAGTCAATCTGTACATTTGTAGGGTGTGAAAAAAACATTAAATTTTTTCTTAGTATTGTAGGGGGATTCTTCATTAACAATCCAAGTTTTCATCCTCAGGTGGGGCTACCTTATCGACGACATCTTGTCATACGTTTGTTCGGAATAACTCTTCTGTTGATTGTACGGAAAAAGTATTTATTATTATGAATTTGGTAGACGATAAAGTTATCGAAAACTGTAATTTTTTTGAAGCGATTAATGATTTAAAAGTAACGTCGCGAAAGTTTAATAATTAATTTCTCTACTATTGAACGAATAGATACGTTTGAATGCGGCTTATTGCTTACCATGGGTAATAATAGTATTTTATTCAACGAGCAAGTAATAGCTGTTATACGCGAATAGAATACTATATTTTATCTATGACCCTCTCTTCGCTTGAAATCATATTTTCACAACAAAGTGCAAATTATTAAAAAAACATGATAGCAATTTTAAAATCAAGAAATCAATGTGTGTACGACAGATTGAATCGAGTCATGGCATGCACGATGTTTTTGAACTATAAAGCGTCTTTTGTGATAGACAAGTATTGAGTAATGAACATGAACTCTTCGAATTGGTTTTAACACAATGAGTAATGAATTATTAAGGCCGTGAGTAATAAGCTTATTACTTATTCAAAATATGTCTATAAAAACGAATCATTCAATAATCGTAGAAAATAGTATATTATTCAACGAATGATGGCTATTACTCAAGAGGATGACATTCACTGAGTGAGTAACAGCTATCATAACACGCGAGTAGAACACCATACTTTTTCTACAACTACTCAACAGGAAGGTAAGGTAAATTTGCCGAAAATAATAATTGTCACAAATTGCGAGATTTTTCGGAAAAAATGCGAAGAGGCACATTGTATCGACTTACTTTATTTTTTAGGCAGGAGAAATTTAAAAAAGGGCTTTTAGCTTAATCAATAATGTTTAATTTGGTTTTTTAACTTCCGGAAATTCCGAAAAAACGGCTCCGAGTGCCACGATGGAATGTGGTGATTTTTTTCAAAAATCGAGATATTGTTTAAACGTGTTTTTTATGAAACTAAGATACTATTGACACATTTTTTTTGTGTCATAGAAAGGGTTAATATGCAAAAAAGGGTTTTTGCCAGGTCGTCCAAAGGAAGCTGTTGTTTGCAGAGTATGTAATATCAGAACCAATGGTCTAAAAATGTTTTTATGGCTGTTAACTAAAAATTTCTACACTTGACAGCATTTTTCTTTGTAGTGGTTTTACCCCATTCACCCTTATATTCACAACGTGTTTTAAAACAAATGTTGTTTTCTAAATAGCCAAATTCATAACATCAATTTGCTTAAATAAAACCTACCAAGAAAACTGCTGTCAAGAATAAAACATTTTAGTTAACAGCCATACAAATATTTCTAGAGTAAAAACACCTTTAGACCATTAGTTCTGATATTACATTCTCTGCAAACAACAGCTTCCTTTGGATAACCTGGCCAAACCCATTTTTGCTCTCTTTATGACACAAAAAAATGCTGTCAATAGTATCTTAGCTTTATAAAACTACGTTTACGCAATATCTCGATTAAAAAAAAAACGCCACGTTCATGACACTTGGAACCGTTTTTTCGAAATTTCTGAAAGTTGGGCCTGGATGCCAGACCTGACCACGAAAAATGTTGTCAAGGGTATTTTTGGATTTTTTAGGTCATCTTAAAACATGTATTAAATGGCCAGAAAAAAAATTCATTAAAAGTACTATGTCAAATTTCAATTTGAATTTTACAAGTCACATAACCGCGCAGAGATCTAACCCCCATTTCACCCCCTCCTCCTGCATCTACTGACAAACAGACAACAAAAAATTGAGGCAGGTACATTTTTGCTGTCGTATGAGCTAATAGCCATAATTTGGCTTTCCCCCTACAATACACAAAAATTTGTAGATATTTACACAAAAACTTTCCTCTCTGTTTGGCATACTTTATTTATAACTTTTTCAGTTGCATGACCACCCTGTATATTTCGTTTACTAAAATTATCAGACCAGATCGGTTTTTGTGCTGACAGTAGTGGTCGTTTCTTATTTTTTAAAGTGACTCTGTTTTTCATTAAAATAATGTCAGGTTCCTCCTCGATAATTGTGTCAACTGCAGTCCAAATATTATTTACATCAAAGTGATCACCCTGTATATGTTTTATAAATTCCTTCCTTGACAGTTGTGTTAACTACATGCGAAATATTATTTCCCACCATTACGTTTTTTTTATTATTTTTTGTATTTTCGTATTTGACAGTAGTTGTGTTAACTGCATGCGAAATATTACTGTCTTCCGTCACACTTTTTTCCTTAGCTAACAGTAGCGTCAACTACCTACGAAATGTTTTTCTTCTTCGTCAAATGGTTTTGTAGGTATAGCGCCAAAAGAGAGACAGACAGACTGACAGCCGGAATAAAAAAAAAATTCGTAATCTACATACCTAGTTTGAAATGTGAAAATCTTGAGAAATCCCGGAAGGTGATTTTTTCATAATTACAATACTTCCCTTCGGTAAGCGAGGGAAGTAAAAATATTCCTATATATATTTTTTCAAATGTCTATGTTGGCAGGAGTATCCACTGTTGCTTAGATTATTATTAATTGTAAACTTCAACATATCTAGATGAAAATCGTATCGACGGTTGAATATTATGTTATTATGAAATGTATATTAGTAAAATATATAAAAGAAATGGCAGGAAATAACGTTCCACAACATTTTCATTCAATTATAAAAAACAAAAATTGAGAAACCAAATTTCTTACATTTAAATGATTAATACCTTTTTCATTTACTAATCGATTTTGATCAAAAACAATAAGACTCCTCTTCTATCTAACACCAACTTACTGTCAATACAATCGGACTTACGTGCTTATCGTGCTTACAAAAAACGGATCGAATGGACAGACGAACGCATGGACAGCCAGACACTCGAACAGACGGACATTTTAAAAGTTGTTCAGTATTTTTTCTCTATCACACTAATATGAAAATCTGCTTTCTGAGGGACATACAGTTTTAGATACCGTGTGTGTAGTCGCGGGCTAGCCATGGGGAGAAGAATTACAACATCGCGCGTGCCAGCTGGCTGAAATGAAATAACAGAGCTGGAATGCTCCATAGACAGACGAATTTACGGCTGCCGGTGTTGTCAAATCTCTCGCGCTACGTGAATGTACATGCCTAATGGGAAATTACACGCACGATATGTGCCGACCAAATGCAATATACTTTTCGATTCTGTATTTGCGAAAAGTAATAATAATTTGACCAGTGAACTATACGCACAGAGCTTATTGAATAAAACAACTTACGGTGTTCATTTTAGTTGTACCAACGATTATATATACACATTTACTTTAGAAGATAATGCGGCCCAAATTAACATTTCCCAAAAAATGCCTCCTACCGGAGTAAATAGACCCATGTTATTTAAAGTGTTTGGAAATAAAAATCCAGTTCAAGAAAAAAATAATATTTAATTCTTTTATTAAATATATTTTTAATAGTATACCTTTATTAATTATTCTGTATTATTTATTATTATATGGATATAATTATATAACCTAATTCTACCGTTAGTTCCCATTTATTTTTTAAACACAACAGCGCAATTTTTAAAGAAAAAAATTTGTAAACCCCGTTTTGCGATAACAATAAAAAACCGATTTTACTAAATATTTAATTGCTTTATATAATTTATTTTTGTGTTCATTATTAATAATGCTGATAATTTGACTGAGACATATTAATACATATTTTACAAGGTATAACACGCCTATGACTTATTGAAAACAGTTGTTAAAACTCTCGGGACGCGCAATTAAGTAAATAAAAAATCCATAAAGGAAGGTCGTAAAACTCATTTAATGGGAACACATTATTTGATATGAAATATCTACAACGTAGCCCTTTGTTTAACGTGAAGATATTTACAATTGAGATATATAACAAAACTAGTGATGACGCTATCGACTCCGGAGAACTCTTAAGTCAAATACAAGACTGGGGTTGCTCGAAAAGTAATAATTATGGTATTTGATTTTCATTGTTTTGAGTTTTTTATGATTTTATGTACATAATTGTCAAATGCCGAAAGTGCTGAATGGTGACCGATTTGCCGAATCGGCTTTAAAGTTGGGGGTAGGGTGACAACACCCCATATCCCCTCCCCTCTATATCCGGCCCTGTCTATCTAGCCTTTACTAGATACATCATGTGTCAAATTGAGTCTAGTATTGGACTAATATTGAACTAATATTTGTTGTTAAAAAATATAAATTCAGTTTTTATTATTTTTTCACCATTTCGTCTCTGGCGGTTTATCATTACCCAACTTCCACCCCTGAATATTTTTTCCACAAGAATTGCGGCCGAGTATTACAAACAGCCGGAATGGACTTAAACGCTGTAACAGACATTTATAATTACTTCCAACGCAATACGTTGCGAACGTATTGGTTTTCTGTACCTTTTGTAAAGTATGATTAACGTCGCAATAAAAGTCAAAGTGTAACTAAAAGATTGATAAATTCATAGTTCTGTGTCGAATCACACACGAACATTTTAAAAATATATAAAATGTTGCATGCGAACCGATTAAATAGAAAAAAAAATCGCGAGCTTTTTCATGAATACCATACGTAGGCTAAGAAAATATTCTGTATTATTCAAAACGATATTTCTTAAACAGGAAATCATCAATGAAAATACAGGATGTTCCTTAATGACGTGTTAATATTTCAGGGTGTGATTCTTTATGTCATTTTATGAATAAAAGTTCATATAATAATAATAATAATAACAATAATAATAATAATAATAATAATAATACATTTATTGTCATAAATTTCCAGAGAAACATTAACAACGTCAAAACAGGAGAAAAAAACAAAATAAGTAAAGAGATAGTTTACACAGAGATATAACTATGAATATGTAAAACACGCTAAACAATAATACAACAAACATCAGTATACATATAACAAAAAATTTCAACAATTACGTGTCAATAAAATATTCATTTAGGGAGTAGTATGCTTGATCTATTAATAACTTTTTAAGTTTATACTTATAACTTGCCAATACTTGTATTTGTCTGATATCTCTAGGCAACGCATTGTAAATTTTTATGCAGTTATAGAATGGGCCTTTTTCAAAGAATGCTATTCTGTGTATTGGGATCTTTAAATCGTTTTCACCTCTAGTTTCCCTATTGGTATAAAAATCTCTATTTTTGAGAAAAGAACTAAAATTTTTTTTTGCATGCATTGCTATTAGTCCAGGAGGCAGTGACGATTTTCGGTACTTATTTTCCCAGTCAGCAAACATGAATAGAATTGTTCGGTTAGTAATTCTAAGCAAAATTCATATATATTTAGGGGGGGGTTTTCCGATGGGTTGAGGCGGAAAATGCGTCAGAACATACGAATACACTGCCTTTTTTTTCCCAGTGATAAAAATAGTTCTAGTAGAAAGAGGTATACTGAAGTTAAGTAAAAAAAATAGTCTGGCTAATCTGTTAGTATGGATAATATGTCTGGCAGGTGAAAAACTGAAAAGTTTTCATCAAAAAAATTTCCCTCATTTTCGCAGTCATGAAAATTTATCAGATGATGGCCTATATTATAATAACAGCTTAAAATACAATCTGGCTAATGTGGAACACCCCTTGCCAGACTCGTCTAATGATCGTCAGGCGCGCTGAATTCGGCACGTTCAATTATACAGGTGATTAGTGTCATACGTACATGTTCTTTTTTATGACAGCATTAAATAATTGAATACAAAAAAGCAAATCCACTGTATAGAGTGTAGAATTATGATGGGGCAGGTTGAAAAAATTTATTGATGAAACAAAAATAGCTGGTTCGACCCATCACTATAGTGTATATTGTCATATGGTAGTAAGAACGAACTCAAAATCCGAGTAACTGTCAGAGATAGGTATACAAGGGACAGGGGTCTAGGCAGCTGCGCTCAGGTAACTCGCATTCCAGCGTCGTTACCTAAATACGCACGTGCTGCTATTCCACTCCTCGTTTAACTACCTGGCTTGTGAGTCTGGCAAGGCCTTCGTGATTGTAAATGTCAGCCAGACGTGTATTTTCTATGAAATTATAGTATAATCTATCATGTGGCAAATTTTCAAATCCGGGAAAATAAGAGCAAAAATTTTCTATTTTTCCCATTTTGAAGATGCCGCCAGACTCATTTGCCAATTTCTTAAATGAGCCAGACTTATTTTTAATTACAGTTTAGAATTGTAGCAATTTATGTGCTAAATTTCAAGCCTGGCAAAATAAGGGTTACGGATCCGCAAAATTCGTCAAATTTTGAAATCCGCAAATTTTCAGCCAGACTCACTTTCCGCTATCTGAGATAAGCCAGACTGCTATTTTCATAAACTTTATGTTCCACTTTAGTAAATGTAAAATATTTATGACTGGGAAAATAAGTGGACTTGCATTGTGTTTTTATTTTTTGAATCCATCCAAAAATTTTAGCCAGACTCAAAAATTCTTGTTTTTTGTCACTAAGAGAACAGATTAATTCATATACACCGACTGGGAAAATAAGTACGAAAAAATTTCACTGCCTCCTGGACTATATGTTAAATATATATAGACAGGGAATGGTCATTATGCCCAGATTTTTAAAGTATTCCCTGCAAGGAGTGTTCTAAGACAGATTGAGCATAGTACGTATTCATTTTTTTTTGACAGAGAAAGATTTTTTCATTATCCACGGAATGGTACCAGTACTCTTCATATATTTATTTGTATCAAAAATATACCCCAAACATATAGGTTTTCTTCTATTTGTCTTCCGATGACTTGGATTTGGACTGAAATAATACCAAATTTGCACTTGACATGAACTATTTATTTCTTCCTTTCATTTTAATAAATGAAACCCATCTTTCAACAGAACGACCACATTCAAACTTTATAAATAACGCAGTTTGGATTACTGGATAAACTGTTCGAATTTTCTCTATTTTCAAACATCACACGCCGATAACGATGTTTACAGCTGTCAACACTTATCGTTTTACTAATTTTCCTTAATTGCCACTTTAACTTCACTAGTATTTATTCATAGAAGTGTCGGCGATGACAGCAACTGAGTGATCAATAGCCATGAAAACAAATGAAACAAACACTGTATTTATAACGTCGTTATACGTTGGATATCACAGATTGCAAAGCGGTCTAAGCAGGACAAAGTTTTGTCTTCTGTTCTAGCAATATAAACAGTTAGTTGGGATATGGTATTATACTCCTCTCTTGTGTATACGCCGAATTGAATTTCAATAGACGAATGAAGCCTGTAAGTGCATTGCAATTTACAAATAGTTTGATTTATTGAATGGGCGCTCGATATTATCCTCCCTTTAATAGTATATTACGTAATGAGTGTTGTGAGAAGCATATTACGCACGAATGGAAAAGTTACGCACGAAGCCGCGTAGCGGCGAGTGCGTATTTCCATGAGTGCGTAATTGCTTTACCTACGATCATATTCATTTATTTATTTAGTAAAATCTGGATTTAGTTCACTAACCGACAATATTATTCAACAAATATTATGTCAGTTTTGACAGCCTTTGAAAATTACGTAGACGCATTTGTTTTTTTAAATCCCGCGTTAGCGATATAAGCCACCTATAATTGCATGTCCTGTGCGATTTGTTTACAGTGCGTTTTGTTTACAATATGTAAAATTCAACTTAAATAGATGGCAGGTAGTATACTTTTTACTATTTACAGTAGTGATCGTAGGTAAACATATATTATTATATAAAGCAAATGCAAATGATTTGATTAATAAAAATGAGTGTCATGATCTGTTTGATGCATTTAGAATCTATTTAACATTTCTTTGTTACCGATTTCATAAAATTTAAAAAAGGAGGAGATTTTCAATTGGACCCGTAGTATGTTATTGTTTTTCTTTTCTCACATACATATACAGGGTCATTCACGTAGGCCGTTCGTTAGAAGTTTTTCAACTTGCAGTTGGATTACAAACTTGAAACTTGGTATGCAGCCATAATAGTCTGTGTGCCAGTCAATATGTTGGTATAATTTGGGGGGGCAAAATTCTATTTAGAGGGATTATCAACTATGTCTTTGTAATCACTAAAATCCTGCGTATCTGTTTCTAAAGTTGAGGGTTTCAATATGGCGGCTAATTCAAAATGGCGGATTGACAAATTATTAAATTCAGTATATCTTCCAAACCAGTTATCCGATTTGAATGTTTTTTTTTTAGTTAAAATCGCAATTTTCCACTAGATTAAAGAGATGTCGTAGTATTATTCCGAAACGTTGAAAATAAAGGAGATAGATACTAAAATGTAAAGAACAGCTTATTTTTTTTTTTCGATAAAGTGGTCTGTATCTTTTTGGTTTTTACATTTAAAAAAAAGTTTTTCAATAGAATATGTAGCTTAATACTTTGTCTACAAAAAGTTTTTTCAATAAATCAAAAATTTGTTTTTATAAGTGAGATATTTCCATTTAATTGAAGTCATCCTAACACTATATTGGATTCCCGTATATTTTAATTTCAGGTTTTATACAAAATACAAAGTGTTTAATAGTAAGACAAGAATATTAATAGATTAAGACTTTGTATTTTGACCTCACAAAATAAAATAATATTCAACAAAATTTTTTTTTTTTCAGGTTTTGGACACAATTCAGTATTTAAATAAATTAGATTTATAATTTTTTAAATAAACAGTTGTGAAAGTGCTAATAAAGAATAAACTGTTGTGAAAGTGCTAATAAAGAATAAACTGTTGTGAAAGTGCTATAAACTATAGTATAGTGATGGAACAGTGTATAATTTGTGGAAGTAAATCTTTGATACAGGATTTGCATCATCCTAAAGATGTCAGCTCATGGAAAGTTTTATGGAATGCCGCGAAAATTCGTCAGTTTGTACCATTACTTAAAATATTCGAAAGTTTGGTGGAAAACGAAATCCCCAAATTGTCATACCATCATAAATGTAGATCGGTCTTTACACTCAAGAAAAACCTGTAAAAAATTGAGAAAAATTTAGAAAATTTTCCATCAACGTCTGAAGAAGGAACAAGTATTGATGAAGTTGGAACAAGAAGCTCTCGGAATATAAATACCAACCCAACATTATATAAACCCATATGCATTTTTTGCAACAAAACATACAAAAATATAACTCTCAGCGGTTCACGAAGTAAGGAAGCACTAACTAAAGCTATGGACTTTAGAGCAGATCAAACTTTGAAGTCTATTGCTACTGAAAAAATGGATACAAAAATTTTGGCTATAAGAGATATTGTAGCAGCGGAAGCTCATTATCACAGATCCTGTTATAGAAGTTATACAAGAAAAAGACCGGAGAAAACCTGTGTTGATGACATATAAAACAATAGAAAAAATCGGTTTGAACTTCTTTATCAATTTATCCGAAGTGATTTATTGTTTTCACACCAGTTTTTGGAAATGACGAAATTGTTTTATAAACTGGAGTTTTTCATGAAATTAAATGGGGCATGTGAAATGAGAGAATCAACAAAAAAAATTTCTTTACCATTTAGATAATGAACTTTCTTCCTTGTTACGATTTATTACTGTTGATAATAGAGTTTATATAGCTCCAAATAGTTATACTTTTGAAGAGTTGGCGACTGACTACATAAAAATACAGAATAGGGTGAAAAAGTATGAAGAGAATGCAAAACCACAAGAGAACGTAGAGTGTGCTGCAATAATTAAAAAAAAAGACATTCTCTCCGCCTTTCCACAAACACAGAAGTGGCCACCAGACCCAAGTACTTTGGATTTAAATTATCTAAGTATACCAGATCTTTTAACAACGTTTCTAACATCTCTGTTTGGTAACGTGACATCTCGTCAACAACTTCAGATTTGGTCTGTGGCTCAGGATATAATGTATGGAATGTTTCGCAGGAGGAGTTTAATAATATACAAAGATTTACTTGTCAATTGTACCTGAAAAAAAAAACAAAATTGAAAAAGTTAATGAACTTCGAGCAAACTATCAAGCAACCATTTGGAGACGATGTCTTGAAAACATTTTTGAACCTACTAGGTTTGGATGGAGGCTTGACAATAAAAATGAACTTTCCATTCAGTGGATACTTGAGTCACCGGCTCCATAATCAGTTTTGTCAGAACTTTGTTGCAAGTGCAAAAAAAATGTCAACTTCCAGCCTGCTTTTGTTTAAATAATCAATTTAAGTGCACAATTGGTTGCAAGTGCAAGGCAGGCTGTGACAATACAATACCTGCCACCCTCGACGAAGAAGAAGCAAAAAATTTCGAAGAGTTCGATTCGCATACCAGCAATATCTAATATTTTTTCGTTTTAGAATATGGTTTTGACGTATTATTTGTTATGAGTTATTATTTTGTTGTGTTTAATAAATATTTAATAATTTTTTTTTTGAATTATTCTTATTTCTTAAAAAATCTTTCGATTGAACTTCAAAATAAAAGCGATCGCAAAAACAACATAAAATGGTTAAAAGTGTCATGTTATGAAATCTAAAATTTGATTTATTTGCGTAATAATGAAGATTGCCAATTAGAAACATGTTTCTGACAAATAATTGACCATAACTCACTTAGAAATAAAGATATTACATTTATTAAAAAAAAACAAATTGTGCAAATCAAGAATAGGCTTGTAAATAATGAATGAATGTTTCTATACTCTACTGATGAGAACTAACGAGTTCGAAAAAACTTGTACAACTTTTCTAGAACTGAAATAGAATGTATGGTTCAATAATTGTTGTGAATGACTGAATTTCAATAAATAATTTAACTATTTAAAATATATATTTTTTTTGCCTTAAAATGCCAGGAATCCTATCATGTAATTCAATACTTCGTCAGTATTAGCTAGAAGAGTAGTTGTTTTGATTGGTCTTCCAATAATGAGTGTTTTAAAGTGTTTTCCTAAGTAGTATATTAGCGTGACCCGATTAAGGCACCAATATACAGAAAGTAGATAATTTCATATTAAATAAAAAGTGTGAATGATTAAATTCGAATAAATGATTTAAGTATTTTCAATATATTTTTGTTCTTTAAAATGCTAAGAATCCTATCATGTAATTCAATACTTCGTCAGTATTAGCTAGAAGAGTAGTTGTTTTGATTGATTCTCCAATAAGGAGTGTTTTAAAGTATTTACCTGACTAGTATATTAGCGTGCCTAGATTAGGGCAACAATATACAGAAAGTAGGTATTTTTATAATAGATAAAAAGTGTGTAAGTTGTGATTTGCATAATACCTAAATAATATTCTCTAATCATGATAAAAGCAAATAAATAAAAAATAATTAATTGTAAAAATGCATTATGCTACATATTTTATATAACGATTTTTTTTCAAAAATTAAAGGTTACATTGTGGAAAAAAATAAGCATATTTTAATTCTCTATATCTATATCTTTGTTATTTTCAATGTTTCGGAAAAATTCTAGGACATCTCTTTAATTTAGTGGAAAATTGTGATTTCAACTAAAAAAAAAAAAAATCAAATCGGACAATTGGTTTGGAAGATATAGTGAATTTAATAATTTGTTGATCCGCCATTTTGAATAGCCGCCATCAACTTTGGTGACAGATACGTAGCCGTTTAGTGAGCCTTAACATCTAATTTAAAATCCCTCCAAATATTATCATGCCCCCCCAAATTATACCAAATTTGTGAATCAAAGAAGCCGGCACAAGGACTATAATCGATCATGCCCGTTTGCACTAAAATATTTTCAGTCTTCCAGCTATACAGGGTGAGCTAAAAGTCGGTACCAGCTTTTTTATTTTAAACGGAAACCTACAATTTTGTTTACATGATTCGATTGGCCTTCCAATTCTGAGTTTAAACAACCCAAGTTATGTTAACTTATCTATTACAGGTTTTAATACATGTCAATTCTTTTGAAAAAAATTGCCGCTGTAGTAGTTTGCGAAGAAATTTGTGTCTCGCAAACCGTTCAAAATTATGAAACCAAATTGATCAAGCAGTTAGCTGGAAGTCCAGGCTAACACCTGATGTTCCATCGGTGGTCCCATCTTGTACCATATAGGCGCAGGCGATTTTCAAATGTCGCAATAAGAAATCGTCAAAAAGTCGATTTATTCAAATGGCACCTACTGTTTTTTTTTGACAACATTTGAAAGAAAATTGAATTTTATGGTGAGTTATTTAAGCATTCCCTATACCTAACTTCACCTCTCAACTTGGTTGTTTATACTCAGAATTGGAAGGCCAATCGAATCATGTAAAAAAATTATAGGTTTCCATTTAAAATAAGAAAGTTGGTACCGACTTTTGGCACACCCTGTACAGCTGGAGGACTGAAAATATTTTAGTAAGAACGGACATGATCGATTATGGCTGCATACCAAGTTTGAAGTTTGTAATCCAACTGTAAGTTGAAAAACTTCTAAAGAACGGCCTACGTGAATAACCCTGTATAGGGTATATCAGCACGACCTTAAACTAAGTGTATTTCCGGAACTACTGGAAGTGCAGCTAGGACATTATGTACATATAATACAGGTTTATAATTGATTCGGCTCGAAGGATCAATTTTAATATGTTATTTTAGGTTTGTAAAAATAGATAATCTGATTATTTGTGGAAAATAAATATGAAAAATGTTAATGCATGGTTATAGAAATTTTTATATACAAAGTTGTTTTCATCCTGCGCCCCCCTGCTGGTCAAAAAATGTTTCCCTTCCATCAATTTTCATTTTCAAGCAGAAGAATTTTCTTGAAATTTTTATTGAATAGTCCTGGAAAACCTGGAAAAGTCAGTGTATTTCAAAATTGTGAATTGGCATACACACTGAGCATGTAAGCCTTTCTCTAGTGGACCTTTGTACTTTTATTTAGGTTTTAAATCAGTTTTATAGAGTTTCTTCGGGCCATTTACATTTATAAATAGTTTTAGAAATATTTCTTTCGTTTGTCCCCAGCGTGGAAGTCGAGAGGTGTCAAGTCTGGAGTTCTTGTTGGTTGCAGTATCTAAAAAGACCGAATCTCAAAATCTGTAATACTTTGTATAAAGATATATATGGACATCTAGGTTCTAAATGACTCCCTGTATCGATGTACTGAACACCCTGTATAACAAACAAAGCAAAAATTCGTGAATTCGCAGTCCTCATCTCGCCCACTTACAGCTAGTTGCATTAATTAGAAACAAATGAGCCAAATTACAAGCTTCAACCTTTATTTATGGCCATTAAAAATATCGTCGTTGACGTGTGGTGTGGTTGAAAATTAATTTAGTTTCCGGCATTGGCACATCTCAAAGACATTTGTTGACGGGCAATAAAACACAATGCTTTACAATGACATTTACAACTTTTTAAATTTCAAATATTATATAGCATGCACTATATCTTTAGCAGTTTTATAGCAATATTAATATGCAAGTTTTATTTTGCATGTAAGTATTGTAGGTAACAGTTAATAAATGGCCCTAAAATTTCCCATGAAATACAGTACCATATATTACTCTCTTGGCATTAATAGACATAGATATCCCACAGAATCACTCGTTATTTGTATGTAAAATTTTGTAGTATTATGAAGGAATATCTTTTTTATATTATCTGCAATTTTTTTCTGTTGGCAAGTCATTCATATTTCAGTGAGTGGTTTAGGATGGTCACTTATTCTCCCCTTTCTCTCCCTTCTCTCACTTCACCAACTTCGCTTCCCTTTTTTGAGATATTAGGGGCTATATCCATACTGCAAATTATCTAATAGTCCATATTCCTCAAAATAGTTACAAGTTTTTTGACAATATAGGCAGTAAGGAAATAGGTTTATTGTTTGACGCATCATTGATATCACCTTTTTTGAAAGTAGGCATTTGTTTGAAGAGTTTAGGGAGTTTACCATATCTATTTAATGAGCTTTGTTAAAGGTATTACAAATAACTATATGTAGCAGTAGTATGTTCTCTATATGAGACTCCCTTATAAACCTACCTAGTTAATGGAAAAGGGGCCACCCGTGACAGGTAAAATAATGACACCTGAAAGTAACATTCAAATTTTACGCTCTACGAAAATTGGTACATATAGTTTGTTGTATAATTTTCAAGGTAATTCCAAAATATTGAAAAAAAAACGTTCTTGCAACTTTATTTGTTTATAACTCTGTTAGTGCCAATTTCCTGTTTTCTCCTCTCCCCCCTGATAATTGGACGACAAAACGAACTGATTAAAGTTGGTCTTCTCCTGCCTAAATTCATTACGAGGTTGTCCTCTCAAAACATCTGATATGGGTTGTATCCAGTGTGTAGAAGTTTTTCAATTAAACTGACTTATTTTGACATTGTTTTTGAGGGCTTGTAGAGATGCCTATTTCGAATATATATGCAAGTTTCTGATCCCTGTTGACCCAGTGAAAAATCCGCCATTTTTAAAAAATGGTTGAGTTCCATTTTATTGAAATATTTCGCTTAATGTTAAAGTTATGAAAAAAACACATACAGTTTTGTAGAGCTTGAAATTCTCTACAATTTTGGTCCCCTCACTTTCTTTTCACAGGACTAATGTGTTAGGATTTATAGTACTGGAGAGGTAAAACTTAATGATTTAATTTTTTCCTCTTTCGTGTCTTTGGTAACTTTTACGTTAAAAATAGGCACTATCAAGTTGTAGAGCATGAAATAATCTACAAATGTCATACGAAATTCTTTCACGTGCGATTAATATTTAATTTAGTACAGGGCTGCAAAGGTGTGTAAGGTAGGCACGGAATTTTAAAAACGTTATGAAAAAAAGTAAAAGGACCAAAATTGTAGAGAATTTCAAGCTCTATAGATCTTATTTTTTTTCCAAGTCTTTGAAAGAAGCGAGATATTTAGGAAAAAAAAACGAAATTCAGCATTTTTTTCAAGATGGCGGCGTTTTCATCGGGACCCAAGAGGTCAGAAACTTGCATATACACTCGAGATAACCCGCGCCCCACAATCCCTCAAAACAGCATGGTGCCAAATTCATTTTCATTACCACTACATGGTACAAGATGAGTTAAAAAAATAATTCGGAAAGGGACTATAAGATGGTTTCGCTTACCCACGTGGGTTAATCTTGCGGAACTCAACAGAATTAAGTAGACATATCACTACATATCACAGATAAATTAACTATAGAGACACTTGACTTGATTAGCACCCATTAATATCCGAAAAAAGAAGGAGAATTGAAACAGATCTTAAGTTATATTATTCATTTTGACAGAAAATTATATATTTCTTTTAAGGAAATCAACCCTAAAAATTATAAGAAATCGCTGTTGGACCATTCGGGTCAAACGCACATGAAACGGCATCGTGCCTAACATAAATTTATGAAATTTAAGATGAAGTGTCAAAAGTACCAGCACATCATTTGAGAGATATTAAACGAGGTGTCTAAAAGGCCTCATTAATTTTACTAGCTGGGAATCACAAAAGGTTCAACAATTTGCATGACTGTGTGGTTTAGGCAACCAGCTATACAAAGCATGTTATGAAATAGTCTAACTGTCTTTACACTTGACTTTATAGATTACACAGGCACACAAAAAAAAGTCGAGTGCGAGAAGGCAGACCTATGTATTCCCATGCATTTTAACCTGCTGAACACGAATCCGGTGTCCGTTTTGCCCGATTGGCTCTTGCATTTTTGCTAACCTCAAAAAACACCTTAAAAATGTCCGAAAAATCCCAAACAAGTAAACAGAAAGCTTAAATGAGCTGATCACTATATCTATACGTAATTTGAGGCGCTGAAACTGAATATGAGGTCAGAATTAGCCGATCAGTTAGGAATTTTGACATAACCCAAAATGACCAAATGACCAAAAATCCAAAACAAATAGATTAAAAGCTTAAACCAAGAACTTTAACACTAACATAACCTAAGGCAAGAGCATTACACGCATTGAACTTTGAACCAAGAACTCTAAACCTAACATAACCTAAAGTAAGAGCTTTAAACCAAGAACTCTTAATCCAACATAACCTGAGACACGAACTTTAAACCAAAAACTTAAACCTATTATAAATTAAGATAAGAACTGTTTTAAGTTCCTAAGGCAAGAATATTAAGGTTTAGAATTCTTGGTTTAGAGTTCTTTGTGTAAAATTCCTGTCTTAGAATATGTTCTTGCCTTAAGTTTTGCTAGATTCAGAATTCTTGGTTTAAAGTTCATTGTGTAAAATTTTTGCCTTGTTTTCAGTAAATTCGATGTTCCGAAATATCGAAAAAAAAATCAACGATAAAATAAAAAATATTTATCTAAAATGTTATAGTATGGAAATAGTGGATAAAGGTTTTCCATGGTACCTTGCATCATATGTTATAAGATGTTGGACAGATGGAAAGAACGTAAAAAGTAAAATATAGAAATCCAACAATATGGAAGGAGCCTGGAATCCGTGAAGAGTGTTATTTTTTTAGCAATACAAATGTTTCCGGAATTAATGCTAAAAAAGAGCTAATGGAAACTGATTGTTCTAAAAGTCAAGAAGTGAATATAAAAACAGTGAATGTGAGTATTTGATAAAAACTAAAACTCTCGATATTTGGTGAAATGATAAACTTAATAATGTCATTAGAAATCTTGGTCTATCTAATAGTAGGGAAGAATATTTAGCGGTGATTATGGAAAAAGAAAATTTAGTATCAAGTGATGTTCGTTCTAGCTCATACAGAAAAAGAGAAAAAGACTTTAGAAAATATTTTACACAAGGAAAAGAACACTCGCTCTTATATTGCCATAATGAAGAAGGGTTGATGAATATACTTAAACCTGTCATATATATATTGTAGATAAATATTTTTTATTTTATCGCTAATTTTTTTTTCGATTTTTCGGAACCTCGAATTTACTACAAACAAAACAGAAGGAATTCGCATTATTTACACAGTTGCGAAAATTCCTTGTAGCCCTATACTCATAGGAAGCCAAGTTTCCCACTTCACTAGAGCTGCGGTTTTTTCAAAGTTTTTTGACAATATAGGCAGTAAGGAAATAGGTTTATAGTTTGACGCATCATTGATATCACCTTTTTTGAAAGTTGGCATTTGCTTCAAGAGTTAAAGGAATTTACCATAACCATATCTATTTAATGAATTTTGTTAAAGGCATTACAAATAATTGTATGTAGAAGTAGTATGTTCTTTATACGAGACTCCCCACAGAAATTGGTACATATAGTTTGTTACCTTGAGTTGTATAATTTTCAAAGTATTTTGGAAAGACTGAAAAAAAGATGTTCTTGCAACTTTATTTGTAATAACTCTATTAGTGCCAATTTCCTCTTTTCTACTTTCCCCCCTAATAATTGGACAACAAAACGAACCGATTAAAGTTGGTCTTATCTTGCCTAAATTCATTACGAGGTTGTCCTCTCAAAACATCTAATATGGATTATATTCCAGTCTGTACAAGTTTTTCAATTAAACTGAATTTGACATCGTTTCTGAGCGCTTCTAGGGGGATATATTTCGAATGTATATGCAAGTTTCTGACTTTTGTTGTCCCAGTAAAAATCCGCCATTTTGAAAAAATGGTTGAGTTCTATTTTATTTCGCTTAATGTCAAAGTTATGAAAAAAACACGAAAAAAACACATATAGTTTTGTAGAGCTTGAAATTCCCTACAGTTTTGGTCCTGTCACTTTCTTTTCTCAGAGCTAATGTTTTACGATTTATAACACTGGAAAGGTAAAAATTAATGATTTAATTTTTTTCCTCTTTCGCGTCTTTAGTATCTTATGTTAAAAATAGACGCTATCAAGTTGTAGAGCATGAAATAATCTACAAATGTCATACGAAATCCTTTACTTATTTTGGAAGAAAATGATATATTTCTTTTAAGGAAATCAATCCTAAAAATTATAAGAGATTGTTAAACCATTCAGAACAAACGCACATGAAACGACATCGTACCTAACATAAATTTATGAAATTTAAGATGAAGTGTCAAAAGTACCAGCACATCATTTGAGAAGTATTAAACGAGATGTCTAAAGGGCCTAATTAATTTGATCAATTTATTTACCGGTGCTCTACTTGTGTGTGCAACCAGTGCTATGTTGATTTCCACTTGTATTTAATTTAATTTTTTAATCATATATAAAATTACTAGCTGAGAATCACAAAAGGTTTAACAATGTTGGAATTATGGATTAGGCAACCAGCTATACAAAGTCTGTTTTGAAATAGTCTAACTGTTTTTGCACTTGACTTTATAAATTATTACAAATTATATATTTACGTATAATTAAAAAACGAACTTAGTAAACTAGTAATCAAAAAAGTACTTACCCCTACCACTTCTTCCAACAAACCGAAGATCGTTGAACTTGGCTACTTGATTCTTCATCACAGCCGTACAATTCCTCAGTTCGGCACAATAGTTCTCATCGTTGCCCGCTCTCACCGTAACAAGAGTCCCGTCCCCGACATCCCCCACCGCCACAACTTTGAACGCTATCGGTAAAGTCTTATTGGACCGCCAATGATTCGGCAGCTGAGTGCACAAAATATAAGGACTACCCGTCCTCACAAGCTGATCTCCGGAATGCTCTGACTGGATCTCGTGAATCCTGTGCTCGAACCAGTATAGGTCTGGGTTAGTCCCGTACCCTGAGGATGGCTCACACATTGTTGATTTAGGCCACGCTTCCTCTGAAACGTTGCAGGAAGTCACTGACACTGGCAGATGCATCACCTAACGTGTCCTTTTTAGAAATTAATAACTAGATTGCTTGGTGAGATTGCTGAGCGTTTCTTTGAAGCAGTTTTTCGTGGAAGGTGTAGATTCGCAGGTACTTGTTCTGTGACGTTGCAAATCTGTAATAAAAATGTCATCTAAGATTAGTTTGTATAATATGTTTGATAATATGTTTATTGATAATAATAAAATATAACGATCATAAAGGTATACAAAGAAGTGTAAGCCCATTTAGGTCCACATAAGGGCCTGTCTATGGGCTAATCATTCCATCACAACACTGTGGCTGGATGGAATGATGACTTAGTATAAACAATATTAAAGTATAAACAATATAATCAATATAAACAATGTAGACAGCAATATAAAAAAACAGTTTAAACAATTGGGTGATAATACACCAAATAAATACTTTACTTAACCAAATAACCAAAATAAATTACACACACGTACAAACAGAAATATGCACAACATAAGCGTACAAACAAACATAAACTGTGATTTCATTTTTTAAAGGGCCAATACACATTCTTCTTTTTTTTTCTTCTCTTTTAAGGATCTATAATATTATGCACCGTATTTCGGTCGGATAGAGTAAGCCAACGTTTCAAGTGTTTCTTATAGAGATGTCTTATATTCATAAGTTTAAGGAATTCGGGTAAAATATTATGCAATCTAGGTCCGATATAAGAAAAACATCTTTGTCCGATTGTTTTCTGTGCTCTGGGTAAAAATAAGTGAGCTCCCGTGTTAAGTCTAGTATTGTATAAATGGTTTATTGAGGTGATGTATTGATTGTTATTAAATAAAAATAAACATGTGGTTTTTGCAAACAACTGCCTAACATCCAATATACCTAATTCTTTATATAACTGGTCGGAAGGATATCTCAAGGGTTTGTTATACATGACTTTTAATATTCTTTTTTGAATTATGTCTAAAGGTAATAAGTTAGTTCTTCTTATACCTCCCCACCCAATTATTCCGTATTGTACAATTGATTCTACCAAACCATAATACAATATCTTGAGTTGGTTCAATGAAAGAATGCAGCGAAGTTGATACATTTTAGGAATTATACCTCGCAGCTTTCTAATGACACTTTGTATATGAACATCCCATTTTAAAAAGGAATCAATATATATGCCAAGGTATTTGACAGAGGATACGGTTGAAATACTTTGGTCACCAAAAGGTACAGTGCTGTAATCCGGTAAGTATTTTTCCAACGACGCAAACGGTATAACTTTTGTTTTGTTGACATTTACTGTTAACAAATTAGCATTGAACCAGGTCTTTATTTTTTCTAGGTCATTTTCGGCTTTTGTTCTTACATCGGTCCAAGAGAACCCCGTATAGAGAATAACCGTGTCATCAGCATACGAGATAATGGTTCCGGATGATTCCAAGGTAAGTAACTGGTTTAAATATATACTAAATAGAATGGGTCCTAGGACCGTTCCTTGTGGTACTCCACAAGTCACGGTTTCCTCGTCACTGAGCACTTGATTTATTTCTACCATTTGTTTACGATTTTCTAAGTAACTATTAAATAATTTTAGTACATTACCCCTAATACCAAGGTGCTCAAGTCTATCTAGCAAAAGCCTGTGACTCACAGTGTCAAAGGCCTTTGCCAGATCGACAAACACACCCAAACATGGTTTCTTACCATCAATCGCGCTATAGACTAAAGATGTTAATTTAGCTATCGCATCCTGTGTTGAGAGATTTTTTCGAAAACCGAATTGCATTTCAGAAATAATATTATTTTTTTCTAGGTAATTACACAGCCGCTTTTTAATGATTTTTTCGAATACTTTTGCTATTGATGATGTTAGGGAAATGGGACGATAGTTTGAAATATTACATTTATCTCCCTCTTTAAACAGTGGCCTCACTATTGCTTTTTTAAAATGTGTAGGAATTTTTCCACACTCTATACATTTATTAAAAATAAAGCATAACGGGTCTGCAATATAGTCAATTGTTAACTTTAAGTTTTCATTGGTTATGCCATCTGGCCCAGGAGCCTTATTTAATTTAAGTTCTAAAACAATGTTTTTTATTTCAGTTTTATCCGTCCATTCTAAAAACATGCTATTAGTTATGTTCTCGTTGTTGGTCACAGAAACTCCTTGCTGGATTTTTGAGGCGAGCTTTTCTCCTATTTGGCAAAAGTAAGTATTATAATTATTAGCAATATCTTTAAGGTCAGTTATTTCATTTCCTCCTTCTGTAATAATTTTAGTAATTTTTTTATCATCTTTTTTATAGTTGTTTGTAAATTCTTTAACTGTACCCCAAAGATTTTTTGAACAATTTTGATTTTTTGCAATTTTAGTTTTAAAATAATTATGTTTTGTTTTTTTTATAAGGGCATTTAATTTATTTCTGTAACTAATATACATATTTTTTCGGTTTTCATCAAGGGGGTATCTAATATGAGCTTGAAATAATTTATCCCTTTGTTTGATAGAAATTACTAGTCCTTTGGATATCCACGGCTTCTTTTTTTTTAAGCCTTTGTACTGAATAATATCTGTTGATAATTGTAATAATCGTTCATACTTTTTAAAAAATATATGTGAAGCTTCTTCTGAGTCATTGCATTTGTATATATCATCCCAGGTCTCATTTTTTATAAGTTGTAATAATTTATCTGCATTAACTTTTTTGAATGATTCATTAATTTTTTGAATATGCTCAAAATTTATATTTTTGTTAATAATTTGTGCTGTAATTGTATAATGATCAGTAATATTTGTTTTAATGATTGCTGGAATTAAATCTACAGTTACTCCTGGTTTGTTTTTTATAAATATATGATCAATGCATGTAGAAGATTGATTAGTTACTCTTGTGTTTTCATTTATTATAGATACAAAACCAGTTTCAGATAATAGATTTAGATATTCCTCCGTATAGTCAACATTTTTACAATTGATATCAATATTAATATCTCCCACAATAATCGTATTATCATAAATATTAAAATTATAATTATGTAAGATATCAGCTAAATTGTTTACAAAATCGTACACACATGTAGAAGGTGGCCTATAGACTGCAAATATTTTTATTTTATAGTTTTTAAATAATATATCTATGTCAATTGCATTAACTAACCCGATTTTTATAAACTTATGATCAGATATCAGCTCACTTTTTATGTATATTAATATACCATCATTCTGATTGAATCTATTAGTGTTGTGTATGATTTCGTATCCTTCAATTTTATATAAGTTTGTTTCTGTTATATTCCAGGTCTCCGTTAGGATTATACAGCTAAAAAAATTATGGAACTGTGATATATACACTAGAAACTCATCAAAGTTTTTTTGGATGCTTCTAATATTGTTATGGTATATAGAAAAGGAGCTTTGTGCGTTAGATATATGAAAAATGTTATTGAATTGTTCCATATCACTGATCTCATTTGTCTTAATAGATTCATTCTCATAATCTCTAATAAATTGATCCATTTTGAGATAAGTGTATTTTTTATAATTATATACCAAGTTAAATGTATGTGTGTGTATATTAACATAAAAGAGGTTACTATATAAGAAATTACATCTAGTTATACAAATAAAATAAGTTAATGCTATGATTAAAAGTATTAAAATATTATCTAAAGTAGCAACATATAAAAGGTTTAACAATATAGAACAGATTTATTATTAGACACAGACACGTCATCAATTCATGTTCACTTTAGGTTTCTTTTTGATCGAAGACCATGCTCTTTTTCCTCTGACAAGTTGTTTCTCTTCGACTTGGAACTTGCTTCACATTGACCTGGAGTAGAGGATTTATTTTCTACAATATTTTTTTCTGTATTGTTTTTCTTCAGTACTTCCTTGTTTCCCTGCTTTTCAATATCCAATTGCTTATTTTGGTATTGAGGATTTTTTCCAAATGGACTCTTATTACTTGTTACGGGAGTGGCCGGAGCAGAATTATTTTTAAAAGTTTCTGAACCTTCGTCTAGTGGACTTGTGGTACTGTTTTTAAGATCTTGGTAAGAATATGATTCGCCGTTAACTACTAGCTTATTTCTAACAATTTTTGCATTAAGCTGTTTTTGCTTAGCAATTTTGAGTTGCTGGTACAAGAACGTTTGTTCCTCCTTATCCTCGGGTATTTGATCGTTTGAGAAAGTAATCCCAGTACCTTTCAGTTTATTTACTACATGAAAAACCTTCTGTTTTTTTAGGTTAGATATTAATTCTAATATAATTGGTCTTGGTTTTTCTATAGACTTTTGACCTACACGGTATATATTATTTATGTCTCCCACACTAAATGGAATTTGTAGTGTTACCTGTATTAATTCAGTTATAAATGGCAGAATGTCTGTAATTTCCTCATTTACTCCAAATATGATAAAATTATTTCTTTTTGTTTTTCTTTCTGATGCTAGTAATCTTTTTTTAAGGTCTCGATTTTCTTTTTCTATAGCGTCAACTTTACTATTTATTATTTCAATTTTACTATGTTGTGTTGACAAATCAACTTTTATTTGTGAAATATCTGCTTTTATTTCTTCGTTTTGTGTAATGATCACTTGTAGCAGATTTCTAATATCATTTTGTTCATCCATGCCAGTGCTAAGTTTTATCTGAAGAATGCTGTATAGTTTGTGGGGACTTTTTTTAGAGTGATAACTGTATATAGTTTTTGTATCTAAGTTTAAATGTTCGGCTACTAAATTATAGATGTCTTGATGATTTATAACTTCAGCACCACTTTAGTGTTTGTTTATTTCATGTTTACTAATTATTTAAAACAATATTTAGCATACCTTTTATTGTTAAGAGTACAATAAATTATTTAACTTTACACTGATCAGTTTTTGGATGGGATGACATGTGTTAAATATTGTAATATTATAAACTGTCTCTCACTAAAATTTCTAAATTTATGTTAAATGTATTATTTATTGATTCGACTCATATGTGATGTAAGTAATTAAAAATGCTGTTGAAATTTGAATAGACTGAGACAAAATTAGAATTTTTAGTCTATATGACCGTGATTAAAGAACTACTAAACGGATATGGATGAAACTTTGCATGAGGGTTTCTTTAGTATTCCAGAAGATCTGAAAAGGTTTTGGTTGTGATCGTATTACGTTTAGTGTCGTTTTGGCACAACAAGTTGTTTATTTTATGATTCCTTACAATTTGTAATCGAACCATTGAAAAGCAGTAAAAATTCCGATTTCAACGATATTATCACACTTGCACTCTTTCTTTAGTTTCCGGGAAAAAAATAAAAAACAAAATAACACGCTTACCTATCGTGTAACATATATTTTATAGTCTAACCCACAGAAGACAGGAACTATACAGAAACGAAAGCTTGCCGCGGCACCTTTGATATCGGGTGTCTGATTTATGTGACCTCGAAGTGACAGTGATATGCCTTACTACACTCAGAGAAATGATGTACACAATATTTCGGTTCAATACACTGTACACTGGGAAAACTGTCTTGTTTTACATAAGTGTGTGTGTGTCTCTGTCTATGGAGGATCTAGTCTCTCGAGTCTAATAGGCTCCTAGAGGAGCCATGGTTGCTTGAACAACATTTCGACAGAATCATCGGTCATCTTTAGGTTCTCGCTGGTAGCTGCTTACTACGGACCATCATTACATGAACTGAGCATTTCTGAACTAATTCAGTTCAAATAAAGAGAAACCTCAGTAGAGTAAACAGCTAAATATCTTTGGTCACACAAATGATGTACATTGGCATTACATCGGTCTATGCTTAAATAACTGAATCGTCCAGATTACTTTTGAAAGTCAGACCTGTATTGCACCATATGCACTACCTAGAAAACTCATATAACACTTTACCCCTGGAGCAGGGGACATGGTTACTTAAACGATGTTTCGACAGAATTACATATACAACCATGTCCCCTGCTCCAGGGGTAAACTGGTATATAGGAGCTTCCTAGGTAGTGCATGGTGCAATGTAGGTCTGACTTTCAAAAGTAATCTGGACGATTCAGTTATTTAAGCATAGACCGATGTAATGCCAATGTACATCATTTGTGTGACCAACGACATTTCACTGTAGGCGAACCTTATTTAAACATGATGTGATAGTACGCAAGTCCAGCATTGGTAGTCAATCGTTACTTCTTCGAAAAGTACATAACAACTGCATCTTGCCTGAAGAGGACCATTAAGTTTGATGGGTTTAAATCGGAATTTAACGTCGGGCCGCTTAAGTCGTAAAAATAGCGGCCGCCGGCGCATTTTGAGATGCATTGGAAGCCAGCATTGTACCAACGTTTCGTTTTCCGGCAAGGGGTTATTTGCCCGACAGCAGCCCAATGTAAATGTGTTTGTTGGGAAATTGTCGAAAATTGGAAGAAAAAGGCACGAAAATAACCAACCACCGTGTAAGAGTTTCAAAGACTGTCGATCGCACAACGTCAAAAATTATCATATGGCTTTTGACAAATAGATGCCTTATCGTCATGGCGACTATGAACAAATTTGGTCCCATCAGAAAGGCTTGCTTGCGCTTCTGTATAGTTCCTGGCTTCTGTGGTCTAACGTAACGTTCGACCGACTAGTGTGTATGTGTGTTATAGGCCTTTTCATCATAAGCGCGCGCATGTGCTGTCGCTATGTTTGTTTGCGGGAGCTATGAAGTGTTCGGACACTTGGTTGTCAAAATGGCTGGACCGGTATCATTTTTTCACATTAATTTAGACGAAAGTGTGATTGACGCTGCAAAATTAGTACACAACATTGTGGAAGAACACACTTGTGCTCAATTAAGGCGCTAGCTCAAGTACCCTGGCCGTAAAATGACTGGAAGCAAGAATAAAGAACTGGTTGCAAGGTTAGAATTCAACTATCAACTTATCAATTTATATGCGAGTGCATTAAAAGAAAACAAATGTGTTTAGTCTACAATACGCTTAATAACATTCTTCGTGCAGTAATTGATAATGCAGTGAAAATATTTTGTTTTTTTACGAAAATGTAGGGTCAAAAATGCAATTGAAAATGAGGTTTTTTGTCGATATTTCTGTGGATAGAGCTGGCTCCTTTTTTCCAATTTTTTCAAATAGGTAAACTATACGATATGGCACTACCTATTTTCAAAAAATTGGTAACAGATTCATCATTATTTGTTTAAAAAACGTCGAGTTCCGCCATGTTTCTTCGGACAGTTTTCGCATGTCAATATTGGATTTGACATAAACATTACGTTTTTTAACCAAATAATGATGAATCTGTTACCAATTTTCTTATAGTGTTGTGTTTATTTTGATATTAATTTTAGGTTCATGTGGACACATAATTTTAACCTAGTCTTCTGTAAGCCTGCTACTATCCCACATTTCTATTTTTCTCCAAGCCAAACCGTACCTACACCGTCCAGCCTCACACCCACCTCGGCAATATTCGCCGTGGTTGTCTGGCTGGCTCCGGACTAGGATCCGATGAGGCATATATTTGTATTAACATTGAATAAAATATTAATGTTGTGCAGACTATAAATTTAACATTCAAGTTCGTAGGTTCAAATCCCACCGAACGCAAGACTTTTTTTTTGTTTTAATATGAAAAAAATATTTCAACGTAATAAATATAATTAAATCAAATCATTCATATTTTTTAGTGCTCTCTTCGGCTTCAAAGATCCACCGGGTGGGGAAGTTCCAGTCGCTTCCAGTAGCTGCCGATTTTTTTATTTAAAACCATGATTTTTGCAATTTCATCCTCTTGTATAGAAGCAAACGAACCAAAATATTCCTATTCATTATTACATGTTTATGCAGGGCTGGCTCCAGGTATTTTGCCGCCCCGGGCACAGTTTTATTTTGCCGCCCCTCATTATATAAATAACATTAGGGTCAGGCGGGGTAAAAATGCGACAAAATGACATCTTTCAATTTTTAGGTTGCTTAGAATCGAGTCATAATGAAAGATTGGTATCATATGTAAAAAGGACAGGAAAAACTATATTTTTTTACTAAAAAGTACCGTTAATTGATAAACAAAAATAAACAGTGTCTCATTTTTACCCTCCAAGTGGGGTAAAAAAAAGACAGTGGAGGGTAAATAAATGACACGTGATTTATTCCCATTCTTATTGACGTCGTGCAAATGGAAGTGCAAAAATAAGACAGAGGAGGGTTTTTTATTTTATAAATTAGGAAGCTTACCCCGCTTTTAATTTTCTCGTTAAAATCAAATTTTTGATTATTTAAAACTAGCAGATTAATAAACTTGATCACAAAATGTGAAGTATGACGTATGACACTTCTAGTTGATGTCTGCCAAATAAGGACAATGCAAATAGAGAAACTATAAAATCCCCAAAAAAGTACTAAGGTGCGTTCAAAAATTTTTAAAAAGCGATTTAAAGAGTTTACTGAATAATATTTTATTAACAGTAGGCATAGGACCTGATTGGATAATATAAAACAGTTCTGAATGCACAAAACAAACTTGAATAAAAAATGAAGGTTAATTTATTTCAATCTGGATTGGATATCCCCTTGTCTTTTTTTTACCCCGCTACCTGTCTGTCTCATTTTTACCCCACCTGACCCTATCTTTTCAGTCCGTTATTTTTTATAACATTTTAAAACTTACCTACTGAATATTCTTGATGGTTTGTTTTTTTAGTTATAAGGTTTTACAGCAATTTTTGGATTTTCAGCAATATGATTACTTTATTTAAAAGGGTAAAATAAAATAATTGAAAAAATTAACCGTATTGAAACTTAAAAAAAAATACCCCACCATAGAAATTAGACAAGAAATAAAATCACATATAAGAAACAGAATGTATGCATGTAACCTACTTTATATACAAAAAAAACTAACAATAACAAATTATTTATATAAAGTTAACATTACTATTACACTATATTAGTGAAACAATTGTTTCCTAGCTTTTTTATATTTTTTGGTTAACTGTGGATTTGAAGAATTTGCCGCCCTTAGAATTTTGTCGCCCCGGGTAGCCGCCCGCTTCGCCCCCCCCCTAGAGCCGGCCCTGTGTTTATGTAATACGATTAGTATGTGTATGTGTTATATTTGTTGTTACGTTTGTAGGTATATTTGATTGGATCTTTTGTAACTGATTTGCTAACCCTTTGTTCTACTACCTGAACTACGTTCATAGGATTCACCGAATTACACAAAAAGGTGTGGTGAGTATTAAAAAATATTTTTATTAGTTTCCGATGTTACAAAAGTTTCTCTGGGCGAATTGTTTACCATAAGAAATTCAGGTAAAGGTCACATACTTGCGGTTTTACTGATGTCTTACATAAATTTATTAATAAAATTAGCTACTTTGTGCCTTAAATGTTCTTGTAGAATTAAATTGTTAATATTTATATTATTTTTAACAATTAACATTAGATAGAAATCACATCTGTTCCTTTACAGGTCACGGTGATCTAACGAAGTTTCGTATGCTTATTGGACAGTGTTGAGCAACCAAAATTGAAATAACGTAACATCAATTTGACATCTACGCATGCGCAGTTTCAAGAGGAAATACGATAACCTTAATACTGCTAACGGTCTATGTTATCTATAGAGAAATAAAGCAAATGTTACACAGGGTGTTTGCTATATCCTTAGATAGCTTGAAAGGGATGATAGAAGGGGTCAGTTAGAACCTATATGATTATATATATCATTATACAAAGTGTCACAGATTCTGATATATCGACCTTTTTATATATCACGTGGCCAGTGACGTGCCCAGACTTGATACCTATCAATTTTCATGTCTGTGGTGAATGAAGGAACTTGTTTACAAGCTTGAAATAACTGACCGCGGCCACCTCATCAGGAGAATTAATGAAGCAGGTGCAATAATTAAGGAAGAAATGAGACTAGACCTCATCACCACCGAAATAAGAAGAAGAACATGTGGATGTATTAAAAACAGAAGTGCGCATTTTGAACATCAAAAGTATTAAATTGTTCTTGTTTCTTTGCTTCATTAATTCTAAACATCATAATGGACATAGATCCAAACGTTGTACTTAGTTTAGTTTTTTGTCCGAAAAATTTTTTAATAAGGGAAATCCAAAAAAAAACTTTTTAGTCCGAAAAACTTTAAAAATTTTACCCAATCTCTTTTAAAATATTAAAAAGACAGTTAAAATTGCCCCCATTACAATCACCGTAGGTCAGGCGAAACTTATTCCAGGACGGGCGTCGCCCGTCCTGCCTCCCCCTCCCTAGCTACAGGCCTGGTAAAAAGTTTTTAAAGTTATTTGAATTTATTCCTTTAAATTTCCAATTTAATTCTACAAAAACGCACCCAAGCATTCCAATTTGTGTGCAATATTTTTTATAATCCCATTTTGATTTATTTTTTGTGTTGTTTTGAGGAAGTACCCACTGAAGATTAGAAGAAAAGTATGTACATACGTTACCCTGTATGTATTTTGAGGTTACGTTATCTTCCTTATCCATATCATTCTGTTGCCCAACTAAGATTGATAATAATTTCAATATAATTTTCCAATGTATTATAGTTATCTACAACTGTATTTGGCACATAAAAAAGCCAGAAAAACCGGCTATAAAAATATCAAAGTAGGCGCTATTACATGCTCAGAATAGTACTATAGAGACGTACTTCAATTTTTTGAGTATTAGAATGAAAAAAACCGCTGCCCAAGGAATCACTACTTCCACATCCGGATTTTCTATCCAAGTCACACAACGAAAGAATTTTGTATCTGGAAGTAATTGTTTATGGAGCTTTAATAATATAATATTTGAAATCCTCTACCCCAAAAACCCATAAAACGATACCCCACATCGGTAGTGCGGTGGGGGTGGTAACAGGGGGTGGGAGTGGGGGTGGATAAAGTAAAAAAATATTTTGAGGTTTCCGGTTCTTGTACACACTAAATCACATATTTTTTTCATCCCCTTTAATAATGAGGTGGGGGTGGTAATGGGGGTGGCTAATGCCAAAATTTTTTTTGAGACCTGAGCTTCTCTTGTCTATACTAAATATCAATTTTATGAACTCTTACCTGCTTGATTTACCTATTTACTCCAAATTTACCCCAATTTACCCCCCAACCCTTTGACGGAATAAGATGAAAATATAATCTAGTTCTAGATCTCGTTGAAGTACATATGTGTACCAAATTTCAAGTCAATATCTTAAATGGTTCCAGAGTAAACGTGCGCACAAAAAAAGTTACAGACCGACAGACAGACAGAAATTTTTTTTCGCTCAAACTTGAAATCTCGACGTTTCATGACATTCTAAGCCTATTTGAACAATACAAATTTTTAAAAATTTTTTTGTCGTTACTATACTTCCACTGGATGTGGAAGTAAAATAATAAATACTTGAGATTTAAAAATCGTGTGTTCGGTAGAAACTTAATGACGATTCTGGTAAATAAAAAATTTTACTCTGTTTTAAAAGAGTCGTTTTTCCGTTTATTTCTTATCTTAATCATACCATAACATAAGATTAATAATGTTATATCTATTAAGTAATATAATATATTTAATATTTAATATACACTGTAAAAAATGATGTAAATTTACCATCGTTACGTGAAAAATCCCCAATTTACCCGCAAAGAGACAGGAAAATTTCCATTTAACATGGAGAATTACCCCAAAATATAAGGGAAATAAAAATTTTCCACTCTCTTTGCGGGTAAAATTCCATTTCTATTGGGGGTAAATTTACTATAGAAAAAAATCCTGTCTGGATAAGGGGCAATTTTATTACAAGCAATTTTATTACCTCTTATCCAGACAGGTTTTTTTCCATAGTAAATTTACCACCAATAGAATGGAATTTTACCGGCAAAGAGAGTGGAAAATTTTTATTTCCCTTATATTTTGGGGTAATTCTCCATGTTAAATGGAAATGTTCCTGTTTCTTTGCGGGTAAAATTACATGGGAATTGTACACGCAACGATGGTAAATTTACATCATTTTTTACAGTGTAGCGTAGAAAAATAAAGCATGCCCCGGTCTCCCTTTACATTAGTTCGGTTGGCAGCTTTGAGTTTTTTATGTGCCCAATACAGTTGTAGACAACTATACACAGATCTTGTATTTGATGGGAAATGCTGGATCTAAAGGAAATTGGCAGATTCCACATGTATTCTTATATTTTTCTGATCATGTACTCACGTTGTGAACCAGTTTTTACTGGTAAAATTTAGTTACTGTGTCCTATAGTAGGCACCATAGAGATGTCGTCTTAAGTTGTAACGACCATATAATATTGATCGCAAACTACATTTATAATTTTTATGTCAAAATTCTATGACGATATAGGTCAAGAGATATCACGATTTGATTTATAATTTTATTTCAACACCGCTAACGATGAATATAACTACAAAACATTTCTGAATACCATCCATCAAAGACATATTTTTTCCTTTTAGTAAAATAATTACTTGCAATATTTCTGTTTTTAAGTTATTTTTAGCACCCACTTGAGAATTGACAACTCAAATAGTGAGGTACTTGTACAAGCCAGTAACGTCAACCAATTTAGCTGTAACATTATAAAAAAGTTATAGAATACTTTTTAACCTTTCGTTCCGCTGTTTTGGTGAAATGTTTAAAAAATGACGCAGCAATGTTGAAGTGACGTTGTTAGAAGGATATTTTAAATTGTAAAGCAGCCAGAAACACTGGTCACTTGAAGAGTATAAGTAACAGAATAAGTAATGCCAAAAAATATTGGTAAATCAAATGTCCGATTTATTTGACAATAATAATATTTATTTATTTCTTGAGTATTTGAAATCATCAAGTGAAAACAAAGAAGCTGCAAAAATATTAGCTAGATAATGTCAGTGAAATATTCAATTAAGATATAATAAGGCTTGCTTGTAAACAACTCTTAAATATCTCAATTAAATTTAGTTTTATGTGTTCTTTGAGTTTATTGTAAACTTTTATACCCATATAATGTGGACCCTTTTCGTATGAAGATGGAGAATGTGAAGATATAACTAGTGAGTATCTTTATTTTTTATGTTCATTGTAGATATGGTAAGATTTTTATTTCCGACAAAGGGTCTAGCAGGGTAAGATAGGGTCAGCGGCCCCAGAGAGGTATTTTCAAAACAACTTGTGTCATGACATCGGTGAGTAATAAAGTTACCATTGACACAAATTCAGTCCCTGATCTTACTGCGTTCTTGAGATAATTGACCATATATAGGCCAGAGGGGGTATTATTGAAAATTTTTTTCTTCGAAAGTTTATATAGAAGAGAGGTGTAAAGTAGTAAGTACTCCAGTCATAACGAGTTTTTATTTTTTTAAGAAGTGTTGCACCATTTAAATGCACTTTTTGGTGGTAATACTAGAGAGAGTAAGCTACATTATATATTTTTTCTGTGATTGTCCCTCTGCGTGAACTATGAAAAAAATAAGAATTTGTTTATTTTCAATTTTTTTAAGTAGTAAATATAGTTGAAAAATTCTACAAAAAATACACAATATAGAACAATGTATAATTTAACAAAGAGTTTTCGTTTTATTAGCTTAAACGAAAACTCTTTGTTATAATACATTGTTCTATATTATGTATTTTTTGTAGAATTTTTCAACTATATTTACTATTTTAAAAAATTAATAATAAAAAAATCCTTATTTTTTTTTTCGTAGTTCGCACAATCACAGAAAAAATATATGATGTAGCTTACTATGTCTAGTATTATCACAAAAAAGTGCAACACTTCTTAAAAAATAAAAACTCGTTATGACCCCCCTGAGTACTTCCTACTTTACACTTCTCTTCAATGTAAACTTGCTCATAAATATATAAACAAGTAGCTATGTGTTTATAATTTAAATAAATATAGTAAATGCTCTGAATTACAGTTATTATTTACCTTAAGAATAAGAAAGGTGCAGTGTAGATAAAAATAAAGTCCGAGAAGATATTATTGATTATGATACAAATTATTAATTATTACAATATAATTAATCTTCGTCGCTGTCTCGTGAATAACTACGTGAATATTTTTTGATGTAAATATATTAGATAAAAATTCTGCGAGGAAGATATCGGGCATGAGACAAGTAATATACGGCTGCGGCTATATGTGAACAGCATCCTACCATTCTTATGCTATTGAGATAGTCGCAGCAATATCGACATAAGTATGCTTTGAATTGTCGTTCCATTAGGTATATAATCAATGTAAGTGTGGTAAGTTTTACTGTTGATATGTCTTGATCTTACTTCCAGATTTAATATGTTGGACGCGGCTTTCTATAAATAGTAGATGTATTTCGATTACACTGTTGCATTAAACACACTGTGAGTTAAAATTAAAAAAAAAAATAATGGATTTTAGCTTATCTTTTGTGGGAGAAAACGCAAGTTATATCTTAAAAATTGAATTTCTCACAATTTTCGAAATAAGAGGAAATTCGCGGATTAAGGGTTGAAGGCAATTCCCGATTTTTATACGCTCTCCGGATTCGGATTCAGCAAAAAATTTTATCGAATACGACACTTTCCAGCTTTATGCCTGACAGGTTCTTAGGACTGAAGGATAAACGACTCCAGAATCTGGACTATTAGTTTAGTTTGACAGGAATTGTAAGTACACCTGATTTAAAAAAAAAGTAGTTTTAGTCTTAGATAAGAAAATGGCTATTTTTCTTAGTTGTCTAAATTGTTCTTCTGACAGTAAATTATTGAAATTAACTTAATAATGGAAACATACATGTCAGTCAGTTGTAATTACGTAAGTTGATACTGATATGTTGATAAAAATTTAAAAGAATTCTGGGAATAGACTAAAAATAAAACCCACATAAGTTCAATGATAACAAACGCAATAGATGAGACTACTTTTGTTAAAATCGCATCAACATATTAAAACTGGAAGTAAGATCAAGGCATATCAACAGTAAAACTTACCACATCTACATTGATTATATACCCAATGGAACCACAATTCAAAGCATACGCCGACATTGCTATGACTGTCCCAATAGCATAAGAACGGTAGGATGCTGTTCACATATAGCCGCAGCCGTATATTACTTGTCCCATGCCCGATATCTTTTCCGTATAGTACGTCCAGCAAAAGTTTTATCTAATATATTCACATCAGAAAATATTCACGTAGTTGTTCTTGAGGACAGCTACGAAGATTGATTATATTGTAATAATTAATAATTGAAGAGCTAAGTGGATAAAGGTGTTATGTCACAAAAACACGTTATTGAGTAATTTAACTCGAAAGTTTTTAAGCGACAACTTTTTTGTTATAACGACTATATAGCTTGCATTTTGCGATGATATTGACATTTGATGTACTTTTCAGAGACAAATAACTAAAGTTGTCAGTTGTCATTATTTTCGAAAATTTAAAAAAAATTAATGTACATAACACCTTTATCCGTTCATAAGTTTCTCTGAAATGAATAAGGAATTAGTGAATAAAAGTGTTAAGAAATTAAACATATTTTATTATTATTAAAACATTGTACAATTTTTAGGTAGGTAGTCGGGCAGTTCTACGGTTTTGAGCCACAGTTTGGTCATTTCCAAGTATGTTGTGGTAATACGGCCTTACCATTCATTTATGAATGGTAATTGTTCTTTAAGATTGGCCAATTTTCCTACACTTAGGCTGCCCTTGTTTTCATTAAACACCGTTAGAGCAATACCGTCGGAATTTATCGTATGCATATTCCTTTTCTTTAAAATATCGACTTTGTAAAATGGAATCATTTCATCTAGTGATGTAATTAGCACCCATAGGTGCCATTTTATACCGTCGCGAAAATAAACCTTTTCATTGTTCAAGTTTTTCTTCCTGTTGTACAAATTGAGTTTTGAGGCAATTCCATCAATATCAAAGATATTTATAACTCGTATACAGTTGATGATGGTTTTGATGCTCTCATTGATGCTTTGAAATACTATGTAAACCTTGCTTTCCCCATCACAAAAGTTAATAATTGTAAAAAAGAGAATACGTGGATCACTAAGGGCATTCGTACATCATCAAACAAGTTAAAACTTCTTCATGAAATTGCGATAGCAACAAAAAATGTTGAACATCTAAATACATTTAAAAAATATAAAAAATGCTATAAGAAAGTTATTAAAGCGGCGAAAAGAATGTCAAATGATAAAAAATATAATGGAGCGAATAACAAATCCAAAGTTGCGTGGGAGATTATTAACAATACTGTTAACAACAAAAAAAAGAAAGTAAATAAAGTTAAGGAAATTCTTGTAGATAAAACTATCATAGATAATCCAGCAGAAATGACCAACCATTTCAACAACTTTTTTATTGAAGTACCAAAAAAATTAAATGATAAATTTGAGTCCGGTGAAAACGCGCAAATCCAATTTAATATTAAGCAAACATATCCTACAATGTTTCTAGAACCAGTGTCTGAAACAACTGTCTATAACTGTATATATAGTTTAAAAAAATCCCATTCGTGTGGAGACGACCTTATAAATGCAAATATTTTACAGCATATAGCTCATCTGATTGTAAAGCCCCTTACGTATTTAATAAATAGATCTTTACAGGAGGGCGTATTTCCAAAAATTTTAAAAGTAGCACGAGTAATTCCAATATACAAAAAAGGAGATCCAACATGTCTTGAAAATTATCCGCCCATTTCTCTTCTTTCCACTATATCGAAAATATTAGAAAAAATTATGTATGATAAAATCATTTCCTTCGCAACAAAAAACAATATTTTAAGCCCAGTACAACATGGCTTCAGGAAAAAAATGTCTACGCAAACAGCAGTTCTAGAATTTTTACAAAAAATTTACGACAACCTAAATAATGGAAATAAAACTATTGGAATTTTTATGGACTTGAGCAAGGCATTTGATATTGTCAACCATGCTTTGCTCTTGGAAAAATGATACAGATATGGTCTGCGAGGAAAAATATACAGTTGGATATCCTCATATTTATCAGGTAGACAGCAGTTTGTAGAAATCAACAATCAAAGATCAGAAAATTTGGAAATAAAATTTGGGGTTCCCAAGGATCAGTCCTTGGACCCTTATTATTTATCTTATATGTAAATGATTTGCCAAGCATTGACGAAACTGACTCTCTAGTTATGCATGCTGATGATAATAGCTATTTGTGTAGTGGTTCATCCCTACCGGATGTAATTAAAGTAGCACAACCAATGTTAAATAATTTTGCAGCCTGGTTCCATCAAAGCAAACTGTATTTATTAATTTCACACCAAGATATAGTCACGTCAATGCAAGTCAATTATTAAAAATCAATGGTAAGTCAGTTCAACAGGTAACAGAGGTAAAATTTTTGGGAATACACCTGGACAATTCTTTAAATTGGGAAATACATGTAAACAATTTATGTAATAAACTTTCCACAATGTGCTACGCAATGTATCGTTTAAGGGAACTTACAAATGAGTGCACCGTTAGGTCTTACTACTTTTCTCAGATTGCATCAAGGTTATCTTACGGAATTATGTTTTGGGGACTATCCAGCTACAGTATTAGAGTATTCAGAATTCAGAAGCGGGTTATTAGAAACATGGTAGGTGCAAGCCGATGGGCATCGTGTAGAAATTTATTTAGACAGATTAAACTTTTAACTCTACCATGTATATATATATTAGAAATTCTCCTTTATGTAAGACAAAACATCCACAAATTTACTAAGAATAATTTTCTCCACAACTATTCCACACGCAGTGGAAATGACTTATTAGTTCCAGTACATCACTTAAAAACCTATGAAAACAGCCCCTACTTTATGGGCATAAAGATCTTTAATAAATTACCTGAAAACTTGAAACACATCACAAATATTAAACTGTTCAAAAAGAATGTTGTAAATTTTTTAATTGGAAAGTGTTTTTACAGTCTCGATGAGTATTTCAGTTGCCTCTGAGTCGGTATTGCTATTGTTATTACTTTATATATTATTATCTACATTTAAGTAGTTTCTTATTTTCTGTAAATGTTCAGTATTATTTGTTTATTATTATTATTATCCTTGAAATGATTCTTCATATCTATGACAACGTCGTCTTTGGGAGTTCTTAAAATTTCTCGATACTGGTCCGGAACGTAGATGTTTTGATGTTTCCTTAAAATTTTCTCGACTCTGCCAAAGTCTCTGTCTGAATCTAAATATGAATGTCCCACCTCCGAAAATTTATGGTCAATAACTTTAAATTCTCTCTTTAAAATCAACAACTGGTAAAATGTGAAGTTTTTATTTTGTCCACCACAACAGGAATCGGGCCATATTATAATGTGATCGATCTTTTCTTGGAAATATTCACTGTAAATTTGTGAAAAGGTATGTAGCAACTAGCAATTTCTAGGCTTTCACGGCTGGCCATATCTTCAGTCCATGTGAAAAAGAACGTTTTTTTTTTCAGTATTCCTCAATGTATGTATGCCAAGGTTGTAAAACTACATTTGACGAAGGTAAAATGCTTTCGATGTACTTAATTTTGGAAACGGCATGGTTTGCTGAAGATCTAAAGTAAGAAAGCAAATCGTTCTATCTACTGTAACTTTTGCTCCGTCACGCTTTTGTTGTTCGAAAGCTAGTTTGTAATTTTCTCCGTATTCTTTAGTATTATTTCCAGCATCACATTTGGGAAAAAATGTGAGTCATTTCATGATCTCAATTAAACAATTTTGAATACCATGGACGTAATTTCAGCATTTTTATTGGGTAGGCAGGAATTTTTCACAGATAACCCAATAGATGTAAGCATAGCGAACCCTGTAATTCTTAAACGATAACCTTACAAACCCAAATGACCTTTGACTTGATTGGCGTAATTATCATACTTATTATTTTTTCCGCAAGAATTTCGGAATTCGCCAGATTTGCCTTAAACAATTTAATGCTCTTTCAAAATATTGGGTGGGCAGAAGCCATACCAGATATTAGTTTTGCTCATGTCATAAAAATTTCTACGGTCCAGCCCTCTTCTACTTGTCAGCATAAAAATGTTTGTACAAAAATCAACACCGCAAAGCGTCACTTTCCAGTATTTCTGATTTACAGACTAATTTGCTAGAATACTTTGGTAAATTCGTATTTTATTATTGCATTTTATATTGATAATGTTTTGTTTTTAAAACATTATTAAAACTTGCCTGGGAAGAAATTGCCACTATGTGACTGATTTCTGCTGAATTGCCAAAAGGTATAAATGTGTTTACAGCAATTAGATACTCAAGTACCATCTCGACTCTTGTACCATCTCATACCATTTCGAAATTGAACGAAATGAATATATGGATTAAAACACTATAAGCACTATTTCCAAATATCAGCCAATTTATAAACATCTTACATGATTCATGAAATCGTTTATTCATTGCCATTTGTAATATCAGTTTACTACGACTGGCCATTTTCACTATAATAGTAAGAAACACTTAACACAACTTGTCACATTAATGTCAATATAACATAACTTTAAAAGCAAAGTGTTTTGGATTAAAACAATTTAATATCGCACAGTAATGGATAAAGGTGGTATGTGATCATGACAACCTTTATCCATTAAATTATATAAAAACCATATGTACATAACACCTTTATCAAACATTAAAACGCATTTAGGAAAGGTTTATTATCCCAAATACTTATTGAAATGATAGATTATAAGTTAAAATAGTTGTCTGTGTAGAAATCTCAAAATTTTCCAAAATGTCACATAACACCTTTATCCACTTAGCTCTTCAATTTGTATCATAATAAATAATATTTTCTTGGATTTTATTTTATCTATACTGCATCTTTCTTACTTTTAACGTAAATAAAAGCTGTAATTCGGAGCTGTTTATTTAAATTACAAACACTCAAAAAAATAAGAATTTTTTATTTTAAATTTTTTAAATAGTAAATATAGTTGAAAAATTCAACAAAAATATATAATATACAGCAATGTATTATCTAACAAAGAGTTTTCGTTTTATTAGTTTAGCTGCAATAGTTTTTGAATAAAATAATTTTTAATAATACCCGCTCTAGCCTCTATATGGTCAATTATCTCAAGAACGAAGGAAGATCAGAGGCTGAATTTGTGTCAATGGTAACTTTATTACTCACCGATGTCATAACACATTATTTTGTAAAAACCTCTCTGGGGTCGCTGACCCTATCTTATCCTGTTAGACCCTTTGTCACTATTTTCATTCATAAGGCATAAAGCTTGCGAAATTAGATCCTGTGCCAGTGCTTTTTCATATCAATTAGTAGATATATAGCATTATAATATTTCAAATCTAAGATCCTTAGTGATCTGAGCAATATTTTAATAGACAGTTAAAAATAATACGAATAAATGATATCAAATTCCATTGTCGCAGGATCAATCATTTTCAAGAGTAACAAGTCATCTGCTATGAAAATTAATCTATTAAATTTAATAGATTTAAATAGCAGAATTCTTTGCAGCACAGTTTCTGAAAGAGTGCAGAATTGAACTAGAAATGTGAATTTTAAGAAAAGAGGAGTTATGGTAGACCACAACAGGTATTGATAGATATGTAATTATTATTTCATTTCATAATAATCCCAACAAAATAATACTTGAACTCTTTCTTGTTCTTCACGGAGGTGGTTGATCCTACGCGAATAAATCCTATAATAACATTTATTTGTAATTTTGCACATATTTTTAGAACAGTTTTTTTGTAAAAAAAATAAGTAAGAAATTATGGATAAAATATATTTAGTTTATCTTATGCCTAACCGACTTCGTAAAATTTAACTATTTTATGACACAGGGCCGGCTTTATAGGTTCAGATTAAACTAGAGTTTAACTAGAAGTTTCACCTAGGGGTTAAAATAGTAGATTTTTAGTGTTTTGTAAACTACCGTTTTATATGCGTTTGTCAATATGGTCAGTGTTATTGTTATAGAACCTCCCAGAATCGACCTAAATCGAAGAATAAATAAAAACTTCGACTTAGGAAAAAACGTATCAAAAGACAATTAATTTAACGCATAACATATTTAAGACATCAGCGCCGAAGACTGATACAAAAGGACTCATACACGCTCACAGAAAAGTAAGGCACAACAAGGCGCACAATTGAAAAGTACACCCAAAAGGTGAAAAGGTGAAACTTCTAGTTAATCTCTAGTTTAATCTGAACCTATAAAACCGGCCCTACGGCCTGGTACTTTCATCTCCAGTTAAGTCTATTCTATAGATAGATCCCATGGAAACAATTATTGACACAATCGTATCCAAGGAAATTATCTGGAGAATAAAAACGCGAAATGAAAGTACCGGACCTAAACCTGAAGTTAGCGTTTAGCCCTGGGGCAAACTAACCTAACCCTGAATTGATAAACGGGCCCTAAAAGTAGCATACGTAACAACCTCTAGGAGCTAGACCAATATTGAAGGTGTTTTATGATTTCCCACTCCCTCTGCTCATCCTATAATCCATTTGTCTAAAATAAATGTCCTGATATACAGTGTGTCCCAGGATAGATGTAACAAGAGGTGTAATGGATCAAAAATTTTGGAATTTTGGAATGGTATTTGGGGATTGAATCCTGCTTGTTGTAAAACTACAGTATACCAAAAATGACTTGATTTGGTGTTCTACAGGGTGTTTTATAAGCAAAGTTGTAAAAATCACCACTAATAAAGTACCATTATTTTTCAAAATATGAAAAAACTCCACTAAGAAAAGTTATTTAGAATGCATTTTTTTCTATACCAAATTTCAGGAATATAAAATTATTTTTTTGAAACTTCCCATTTTTTGCGAATTAAGAGTTGAATTCACATTTAAAGTTGTGTAGGAGCAAATGTTAATCATCTCAAAAAGTAGGCTATTGGTAAATAAAAAATTGCAAATACGAGATGTAAGAAGGTATAATGTTAATCGAACTAATTGTAAAACAAGAAACAATTACGAACAGAAGATTAATGAGGTTTAAAAATTATAACAAGTAATAAATGTCAAAAACATAACAGATTTACAAAAAAATTAATTATTGACCAATACAAAACAATGTTTACAATTTTTTTATTATTCGACGTAGCTACCACCCACATTCACACACATTTCGATCCTTCGCCTGAAGTCCTTAAAACTGTTTCGAATATGATCTAACGGTATGGAGTTTACGGCATTTGTATTTCTCTGCTTCAATATTGCTACATCGTTAGGAATTGGTTCAGCGTAAACCAACTGCTTGAGGCGACCCCATAAAAAGAAATCCAATATTGATAGGTCCGGGGATCTCGCCGGCCACTTGATCGGTCCATTCCTGGCAATCCAATTTTCTCCAAAATTTAAATTCAACCACCGATTAACCATTTCTGTGGAGTGGCCAGGGCAACCATCATGTTGAAAATGAACTAAAGGCATATCTCTTAAAATATTTAAATGTTCTTCAGAAAATCTTTCAAGAAGCTGTAAATAAGTGTGCTGATTTAACCTTCCCTCAATGAAATAAGGTCCAATAACTCCAACGTGATAAGAAGCGGCACACCACACATTCACTTTTTTATAATATTGTCTTCTACAATGAATTCTAAAATTTGGATTTCAGAAGCCCAAAACCGACAATTCTGAGATGAAACAACACCATTGGTTGTGAATGTGGATTCATCTGAGAAAATTATGAAATGATGAAAAAATCTCTCTTCCATGTTTTTCTCCAATGGTCAAACAAAAATTCAACCTACGGCCGTCATCTCCCTCTTCAAGCGTATGTTAATAATTTGCTTTACATGCCCTAATTTTCTTTGCCTTGTAAATTCTTTAGAGTTCAGACTTGCTAATATTAATAAGAGCTGATCTCTCTCTTAGTGGCATCCTAGGATTTTCTATAACAAAGGCATGAGCTATAATAGCCCCAACATTGTCTTCATCATATGCTTTTATTTTTCTTTTCATGTTAAGAACATAGCCTGAGTACGTGACAAAGCAGTGTTTGGAAACTTCAAATTAAATTGGTGGTAAGCGAGTTTTCACCGCCAATTCCGTAGCATTGCACAATATAAATTTTTTCACGCACTGTGAGTACCATTTTCACTTAATTTTTTATGCTTGGTTCGTTAATTTGAAACAGACATTAAGGATAATATTGACTACGTTTGACAGATATGTCAATAATAAATGTGTATCCACTGCTTTTCTCATAGCCTACTTTTAGCTTCTACATAACTTTAAATAGTAATTCAAAACAAAATAATTTCTATGCAGTTTTAATTGAAAGATTCAAAATAAAATACTAATTTATTGAAAAAATGGAAAGTTTCAAAAAAATAATTTTATATTCCTGAAATTTGGTATAGAGGTATAAAATTGCATTCTAAATAACTTTTCTTAGTGGAATATTTTGAAAAATAAAGGTACTTTATTAGTGGTGATTTTTACAACTTTGCTTATAAAATACACTGTAGAACACCAAATCAAGTCATTTTTGGTATACTTTAGTTTTACAACAAGCAGGACTCAATCCCCAAATACCATTCCAAAATTCCAAAATTTTTGGTCGATTACACCTCTTGTTACATCTATCCTGGGACACACTGTATATAGACCCCAGGACGAGAGTCGTGTGTCTTTGATTTTTCCCCTTTGCTGATCTTCAATATTTGTTTTTTTTTTTTGTCGACATAGGTTGGTTGGAATTAATAATTTTTAGAGTAGCGATTGGCTGTATGACTAGTGCCCAAATGCAAAAGAAAAAAAAATAATTTCTCACCACAAATAACTACCACCCATTACCCATCAATTTTCACAAGATAGTTTTAAAAACTTATTAAATTACCAAGGGACAAGAAAAATTTAATTTTAATTCTAACATCCTGTATACTTTTACATAGAAACATATCATTGCGGCCTGAATGGTTAAATATTAAAATTTTGACTCCTACCTTGAATCACCCTGTATATGCTAAAACATTTATAGATAATGATGAATAAACATCAATTCATAATACTTAATTATATTTTAGAAATAGCAACATACAAGAAAGTTTGTTTAATTGCTAATATTTGTGATGAATTAGGATAATTTAGAGATTTAAAAGAAATTACACAGTTCAACGTAAAAGTTTTCGTCACTGTAAGAAAATTATTGCTTAATTATTTTCAACTAATTCCTGGTTCTCACGCTCTTTCAAAAACGGTTAAATCTAATCATCCGAAGACACAGTAAAAAATTGGTAACAATTTTTAGGTTTTTTATGCACTATTTATTTTCAAGTAACAGTTCCACTGTATTGTATAAACAATATTCTTCAACAAAAACCAGACGAATTGTAATTAGATTGTTTCTTAATTGAATTCGGCTTGTTTCATTGTATAAAAATGCTATGCAATTTTCCGAAAGCACACTACGAAAAAATTACACAAATGGTAACTTGATTACACATGATTTAATTAGTTTTTTTTATTCCGCAGTATTCGCTGGTTTCTCAGCTGAATTTCTCATAATAAAGCGATGTTACAAAACTGAGGGTACGAAAAAATATTAACGGATCTGCAAATGGTTTTTTTTGTATAGCAGTAACCAAAATAAAGATTTTTAGGCAGATAAGACAATTTAGTGGCATAATTGCAATTGTGATTTGACAGGTCATTAGGTAGAAAATATAATAAATATAAAAACAATAGCTGTTGTAAATAAAATGCAATCAACAGAATATGTAAGAAACATACATTCAAAGTATATAAGAGTTGTAACGCATCGCAAATATAATTTTTAAACCTAGTTAAACTAAGTTATTTTCTGAGTATCCGTCTTTTTTGCTCACTTCCGGTTTAATCGGAAATGACATGGCGTATTTTCGGGGATAGAGCAACTTTGTTATTTCAAATGAAACACCCTGTATATTTTTCCACAGTTTGAAAGCCCGTTGTTTCCCCTTTCCAAAATAGTATATTGTGTATTTAGGTGTGAAAGCAATACATTCCCGGACGACGATGCAAATTAATTATTAATTATTAAAATACATTAACAAGCATCGAAGTCCAGGAATGTGGTTTTCACACCGAAGTACACATACTATTTTTTCTGAAATCACAATCAGTATTGTTATAAATTAAGGAATTTGTATTAATGCATAACATTTCTTCATTACAATCTAACTGCTTACTAATAAATGCAATTTTAATGTGAGTTGGTTTGTCTGCGTGTATTTATTTACTGTCTAAAATATACATAAAAAAAGTACGGAAATGTTACTTTCCCGGCCTAGGGCGGGAAAGTAACATTCCCGTACGGTTTTGTTGACCGTTGCTTGGCAACGGATCTTTTCCGGTCTGTTTTCTGATAGTTTCTTAGCAACGGACTAAAATGCTGGAATTGTACATTTTTCGATCTGAAATCGCGCCGAAAATGTAGACATTGCCGATCGATTTCAGAAAAAGTCTATATTTGTCATGGAAATTATACAGAGATGGTTTCATAAGCTTTTAGAGTGAATTCTGCGTTTTATCGAAATGCTACGAAAAAAATAATGATTCACAAAGTGGACTATGAAAATAAAAGGCATCACTCAAATTAGTTTATTGACAACTCGAGTACTTGAGATACTTTAAGAAAAATGTTTAAGTGAAAAAGCTAAATGTGTAATCTGTTTTGCTGAAACTAAATCTTACAAAACAACACAAAGAAGATTTAAAACTATGTTTAACAAGGAACCTCCAAAAAAAATTAAGTTAGAAAATGGTATAGAAACTTTTGGAATTCGGGTTGTGTTGATCGTAAAAAAAGATCTCCAAATAATGAAAATAATAATAAATTGACTTTATTTTTTTAAATTTACAAAATTTAAAAAAAACGGCGGAGTTCAGCTACGCTGCTCTTATGAAAATAGGCTTAATAATGCAACTGAAATTTTGGAAATGACACTTCTACAAGAAAAATTTCTTCCGCAACAGGTATTCCGAAAACTATTGTTCATAATGTTATGAAAAATGTTCTAAAACTGAATGCTTATAAAATTCAGATTCATCAAGAATTAATGGAAACTAATTTTCCAAAACGATTACAATTTTGTAGAGAAATTGTTAATTTACGTAAAAAGAGATAGGCATTTTCTTGATAAGTTAATCATGTCAGACGAAGCATCATTTCACTTAAATGGCATTGTGGTGAATAAGCATAATTGCTACGGGCCCCTCAGAAGCCACCGGTCCTCCACTTTTAATAATTGATGAGCGGGGGGGAGAAATTTGAAAAAAAATTTTTTGGTCAAAATCTGTGGCTGGCCCCCGCTACGGGCCCCTCGGAAGCCACCGAGCCCCAGCGCTAATAATTGAAGGGGGGAGAGAAATTTATCTCTGGCGGGCCCCCACTACGGGCCCTTAAACTCAGTACCCAATAGTCCCCCCCATGCGGGGGACCCGCCCCTTCCCTCTTTCAAGGTTTTGTCGTTCTATTTTTCGCATCAAGTTTTAGATTTATTAAAAACTACCACAGATAGTTATGAATATGAACAGCCAAAAGGCTAAAATTCATTAAAATTGAAATATTTATATATTTTATTTTTTTGAGAATCGCCAAATGTGCACGTCTGAATGCCTAGCCTATATAACGTAATGTAGCCGGAGCCCCGGGCCCCGGGGATTTATCCCCCCTGCCCCCCCACCTGTCGGCGGCCGTGCGTACGCGCGCTTGTATATGCATGACTGTGACACGACGCACTGAATTATATGTCACTATATCAGAATTTGTTCAATCTATATGAGTGTTGGTTCATTTAAAAGAGGATGGATGGGAAAAATATACTTATATATATTATCACGCCCGAACTCAATCGTCGTATAAAAAATACAGAAAAAAATAAGAGGTCTTCAAAAAAATTCTTCCTTCATTGAGAACTGTTAAAAAGTATGCACACTTCATGATTATTATTATTTATTAAGATGTAGTAACGTGGATTCAAAAAAAAGTACATCTCAAATTATTTTAATTGCCTTACTTGATGTTTTTTTTTTTTTGATAAATATGTATATTGGAGGCTCTAACTTGCCGAGAACTTGACCCATTCGAAAAAATAAAATATACTTTCCGAATGTTCAAATACAAATTCGTTTACTGGTATGCATTTTTTCGAAAATATGATCAATCCCATCATGATCAGAAATAGCGATTTTCCCAATCTTATCCTTATAACTCTCTATAGTGTTTAATATAAATTCTGGAACTTTCCCAATATATTAACAAATGTATAAGGAATCCATTTTATATAGTTGAAATGTGGATAGGTGTACCTGTAATAAATACAATACAGTAAAGGCAGGTAAAAATGCATGCGAGTGACGGCGCGGCAGATCTGTTTCGATCCAGCGGCTATGTGTGGTGTCTGTATATGCGTTCATAATTATATATTTTCCCTACATACTCACTATTTATCCCCATTATTCACTAAGAAAAATGTTAAAAATGTGTAATCAGAAAGAGAAAAAACTTTATTTTACTAGTTAGAACTGCTCAGAATATTTAGAGGTTTCATAGTATTATATTTAACCGTGCGCTTGGCCGCGCAGAGTGAAAAAGTTACTTCACATTTTTTTTGCAGGAATACCGTGGTTTTAGCGATACATTTTAGTTAGGACATTTTTTGTTCAGAAACGCGTGGTCTATCCACCTTAATTTTTTGTTTTGTCTTACCCTGGCTTAATTTCAAAATTTTGAAAAAATGGATGAAATAAAAAAAAATTTTCACTTTTTTTATGTTCTGGATCCCAGCGGACTATAAACTTTTCAGAATATTATTCTATATACTTTCATGAACTCACTAAAAAAAAATTATTTATTTTACAAGTTTTTGGAGATTTTGCTATAAAATTATCTCTGTCGTCTTCGGCTTCTCCTAAAATACATATTTTATTGCAATGCCGTCGTTTGTAACCAGCGCATTCACCAAATTTTCGAATAGAGAAATCTCGTCTAATTTTTACTTACTTTACTCGTCGAATTGGGAACCTCATTTTTTTTTAAATTTTTTGAAGTCGGCTAAAAATTAACAGTTGGCTTATTCGTATTATTCCACTGCCCAATTTTAAAAAACATGGCATGAAATTCATAGAAATTGTCAAGCTATAAATTGTCAAACCATAAGTATAAGGTATACACTATTATGCGGTGACTCTAATAGTAATTTAAGCAAGAGGGGCGTTTTTAAATAAAATCATTAAACACACAAAACTGAATAATTCGACCTTTCAGAGTTTTCTCGAGTGGCAGATTATGATTTAGGAGGTTAGTGTGACGTGGAGCTTAATAAACAATGTACCTTGCTGTTCCTTAGAGATTGTAATAATTTTTTAATAAAATTTTTAACAAAAAAGTTTATAAAAATGAATATATTAGGATCATATAGTGGAAGAGATTTTTGTTCGATAGCAAAAGATGCTGCAAAAGCAGCTTAGGCTCAACTTACCACAAAAGTTTAAGGAAAGCTCGGGGAAAGTTCTACTGCGCTATACATTTTCTAAAAAAATGAAGAGGCGAAAAGAAAATTTGGATATATGAGGAAGAGTTTTATTGGTTTATTTTGCAAAATGACGCAGCTTATTGAAGCTTTATCTAATAATGTAGGCAGCTGTTTTGAAAATACTGTGATCAACTACAGTCTATTTTTAACGAATACGTCAAAGTCGAAATGTTTATACTCTGACCACTTGATACATAGTTATCATGATAATATAACGAGCACAAAACTTTGCTGCGAAGCACGAGACCATACTACGAGTGTTTTTCAGTTTGCTTCAGTTATATTTTCAAAATAAATATTAAGTTTAAGTGTAAATAGAAATTTACCCTATTTAAATTGAAAACTATGCCATGAAGAAGTACATAGTTTTTTCAGTTTTGTCAAGGGTAATATGGTAATATAATAGGTGGTACGCTTACTATCGACATCTTTTTTGTTTGGGATGTCACGTGATTTCAGGTCCAGCGACGATAATACGTAGCACCTATTTTCCAAAGATTTGGAGTGAGATGAATTAACATTTCAAAAAAAATGGCGCACACGCATTATATTTAGAAAGAGAATACGAGTGCGTATGTATTGATACCTAACAAATAATAAAGTATTATTATCATGATAAATTTGACTTTTATTAAGCAGTTTACCACATCCAGTGGAAGTACAGTAACGACAAAAAAAATTTTAAAAATTTTTATTGTTCAGATAGGCTTAGAATGTTATGAAACGTCGAGATTTTAAATTTGAGCGAGAAAAAATTTTCTGTCTGTCTGTCGGTCTGCCTGTCGGTCTGTAACTTTTTTTGTGCGCACGTTTACTCTGGAACCGTTTGAGATATTGACTTGAAATTTGGTACACATATGTACTTTAACGAAATCTAGAACTAGATTATATTTTCATTTTGTTCCGTCGAAGGGTTGGGGGGTAAATTGGGGTCAATTTGGGGTAAATAGGTAAATCAAGCAGGTAAGAGTTCATAAAATTGGTATTTAGTATATACAAGAGAAGCTAAGGTCTAAAAAAAAATTTTGGCATCATTATCACCCCACCTCATTATTAAAGGGGACGAAAAAAAATTGTGATTTAGTGTGTGTACAAGAACCAGAAACCCTCGCAGAAACCTCAAAATATTTTTTAATTTTATCCACCCCCACTACCACCCCCTATCACCACCCCCACTCCACTACCGATGTGGGGTAACGTTTTATATTATATTATTAAAGTTCCATAAACATTTATTTCACCATTCAAAATTTTTCGTTGTGAGTGACTTGGATAGAAATTCTGGATGTGGAAGTACTGATTCCTTGGGCAGCGGTTTTTTGAAAATCATTACAATTAAAATTTTATTCTCGGTGGAAAATACTTTAAATGTGGTCTAAATTGCCAGAAATTGATATCAGTAGACTTCTCTTGCCAAACTTTCTGCAGCATATAGTACTTTTCTTTGCAAAAATATAGCATAAGTTAATTTTCTTTTTTTAAAGGGTTTGGGGATGCCTTCCGAGTATTTTGCAAAGTTGTCCTAGCATCAATGGTTCTCGAGATATTTGCGTTTGACTTTTAGCAAAGATGGCGGCTAACCCCAACCCCGCCAACTTGGCAAAATACTTGAAGGCACCCGCGAACCCTTTAAAAAAAGAAAATTGACTTATGCTATTTTTGCAGAAAGGACTCACTTTTTTATGAGTAAGTGGATTTTCATAAAAAGTCTCACATAATGGCCAATATTTTAGGGTGCTCTTGGAATAATTCACAACTTATTCCAACTACCAGTGGAGGATATAAGATGTAAACCTTTGTATCTAGAGTAATAATGTTAAACTACGAACATAAAGCTATAGCCTAAACGACAGAGAGAAGAGATATATTTAAGAATATATATATATATATATTTTTTAATGAGTTCGTGAAAGTGTATAGAATAATATCCTGAAAAGTTTACATTTCGCTCGGATGCAGAACATAAAAAAAATGAAAGAAAAATTCTTTCTATCCATTTTTTCAAAATTTTGAAATTAAGTCAGGTACAGAAAAAATAAAAAATACAGGTGGATAGACCACGTGTTTGTGAACAAAAAATATCCTAATAAAATTTATCGCTAAAGCCACGTCATTCCTAGAAAAAAAAATGTGAAGTAACTTTGTCACTCTGCGTGGCCAGCGCACGGTTAAATGCATACTATGGAACCTCTAAAAATTCTTAGCTGTTCCATCGAGTAAAATAAAGCTTACACAGACACCACACAGCCGCTGAATCGCTCGCATGAATTTTTACGTGCCTTTCTTTACTGTATTGTATTTATTACAGGTACACCTATCCACATTTCAGCTATATCCAACAGATTGCTTATACATTTGTTAATGTAAGTGTACATACTTTTTATCAGTTCTCAATGAAGAAAGAATTTTTTTAAAGGGTTTTTATTTTTTTCTACATTGTTTATTCCGACGATTGAGTTCGGGCGTGATTAAATATGTAAGTATATTTTTGCCACTCATCGTTTGCTTGTATTGTTTAAAACAAAAAAGCATCAGAAAGCTACAATTTCTATCTTTTAAATGAGCCAACACTCATATAGATTGAACAAATTCTGATTTAGTGACATGTAATTCAGTGCGTCGGTGTCACAGTCATGCGTATTCAAGCGCGTGCACTTGACTATTTTTTTCCGGGAAAACCGTGGCTTTAATGATAAATTTTATTAGCACATTTTTTGTTCATAAATATGTGATCTATCCATCTGTACTTTTTATTTTTTTCCAGCTTGATTTAATTTCAAAATTTTGAAAAAATGGATGAAAAAATTCTGCATCCGAGCCAAATGTAAACTTTTCAGGATATTATTCTACACACTTTCACAAACTCATTAAAAAAAAGTTTACTCAGTTTGCAAAATTTTGTGGGTAAATACCTTCATCGACTGGGCTACTATCATAAGAGTGCAGTCAAAACAATTGAAGTTGTTTTGATGTTTAAAATTAATTCTGAAAATTATTTATTTTAATATGAAAACTAAGCACAGTCGGAGAAAAAGTACAGTATCCTATTCTAACACAAGATAAACAAACTACTTTTGGCTAGATGACAGTTCCTTGAGTTAAATTCAATTTCTGAGACACCCAAAGATACATGTACCTGAAGTTTTGATCGTTCACTTGAACGGATTTCATATGAAAAGGGAAAATTAATAAAAACTACAAATCGACTTAGACGTACAACGATACTATCGTTGCCAGCAACTATTACCCGAAAAATTGTGCCGATTAATTTTTCCTTTTCATATGAAATTCGTTCAAGTGAACGTTCGAAACTTCAGGTACATAAAGATACAGGTTTCGTTATCCTTATTTCATAAGAGCAATTATTGTGAAATTACTTTAATTTTCAATATTATATAAAAAACGAATCCCAAACAAAAACATACCTACATATATTTTAGGGAATTGATCAATCGAGCGTCCAACCATATTAGACATTCCTACAATTAGTCCCAACATTCTGAAACCACTATAAGTTAAGTAGGGATTGCAATTTACCGAAAGTTTTAATAACCGGTAAATCGGTAAATAAAAATGTAAATAACCGGTTAACTGGTATTTACCGGTAAATTTTAAAATGGATGATTAGGCAAATGGCAATTGTCTTTTTCCATGTACAAAATTATCTAAATTTAACAAGAAACATTTTTATATACGTATATTTGATATAATGAACAAACAAAAGGTTTTTTATCAACAGTAAAATTACAAGTCCTTTTTTTTATCGGATAAATTTCTCTTTGTAATGAAATAATTTTACCAATCAGTGATTTTATAAGAAAAACTGAGATGAAAAATCGCGTGACCGAAGGTCGGGCGATTTTGTCAAATGTCAGTTTTTCGAGCAAAATTACTGATTGACAAAATTTTGAGTTAAAAAGAAATTTATCCATAAAAGAAAAGCTCGAGTGTTTTTTGGCAAGATAAATTAACGACAGAATATGAATGTGAACGAACAACAACAATAATTTATTAAAAATATTTATAATTTTCCCAAAACGACTCATATCGTACAGTATAGTTTCCACAATACAATACCTAAAAATTATAGTTGACAGTACAGATTTCATAGTGACGTGCGACTACCAGGCTTTTATCGGTGATAAAAAACGATGCACCTTTTTTTATCGCTGTCAAAGTGATAAAAATGTGACTGTCAAATCGACTTTTTTATATAGGAGTTAATTTATCAAAAGGAAAAAATATAAATGAAGTAATTATTCTGCAAAAAACAAAAATATCCCTTTAAATAACAAAAATTATAAACATAAACTCAAATAGGGCATTTACTGAATACCTAATCTAAAAATACAATATTTTTTTAAAAATAGCCTGTTAAAAGGGTTAGTTTTTCAAAGCTATATCTGTTAGTCGTCTGATATTTGTGCATAGAATACCACCAGCTGAAGATGCCCTTCCTCAATCGATATTGGTGGGTCGATAAGGTAATAAGAATTGATAATAACATACTTCTAAATGTATTCCACGGATATTTGCGGCAGTGAAATATTCAATTTTCTGTCGTAAGATATTGTCAATGTCTCTCTTGTATTTCTTAGGGCTTGGTGTTTGGAGTTTACTTTTTATAATATTATTTATTTATTGGTAAAAGTGCTCGGTGTTGGGTCACTCTGTATTTAGTGAATACTAGTCAGCGACATAAATAGAAACGTTGAATACGTGACATATCGTAAGTTCAGAATTTACCGAAATAACCGGTAAAAAATTAAAATAACCGGTAATTATCGGCATGTGTTTTTTGTCCTAATAACCGGTTAACCGGTAATGCAATCCCTAAAGTTAAGTGCATAATAATAGACAAAAATTAGTTTCCCGGATTTTTATCAGAAAAAAGTTATTATGTAATAAATTTAGAAAAAAGAACCTGATTTTTATACATTTCCTTAAATATCATGAAAAGTAAACAACACATGCAAGGGTAAAAAATGATACATAATTATACATTTGCAGGGCACTCGGCAGGGCATAAAATTACCTATAAAAAATAGTCTTGACAAATACCCGCGTCAAGTGAGTTAATAGGCTTTAAAGAACACCTTTTATGACACAGCAAATTTTTTCTACCTCTGTTCATTTTTTTCGAGATTTTTTTGCTACGGAAACAAAAGAAATAAACTTTCTTAGTAGCATAATATCTTTTCACGAATTGGATATTCAAATTCAAATTTAAAAAAATGTTTATTCGGGAGACTCGTATAGACACAAATATTTGATTGTAGTGCCAAAAATCTACACGATGTTGAATCTGTAACATTTATAACTTTTTCACATTCATGTTGTGCCTTTTGAGCAATAAATCTGATCTTACAATGGTTATTTGCTCGGTTATTTGAATATTAAGAGCGGATAGTTCCTTTATTGCCTCTTGAGCATTAATAGTGTTGATTGACAATATCGTTTCTCTACGATCGTGCAAGAAATTAATACTTTTAACACTATTTACAGTGCCAAAAGTTTTACTTCTTGCACTGGTGCAAAAAGTAACTACTTAAGTACTTTGCACTAGTTTGACGTTTGACAGTGACAATTTCCGTAATTGATTTTCAGAAAAATGTGTGCAACATGCGCAAAACGTGTATTTGTTGCACTCAGCATGATTGCAGCTCTCGACTTCGTCTCGAGCTACTGCAATCTTTATGCTTTCGTGAAACAAATATACTTTTTGCACTTGTTACACAAATAACTATTCTAGGACAGCAACAAAATTGGCAAAAAGTCAGTGATTCTTCCTATTAATTCGTTATTAAATCTCTAATACAATCAAAAAGTTACAGCAATTTGCAAAAAAAGAAAACCAAACTAACTTAAACTACTAACCTTGAGTTCATATAGATAACTTTTAATATAACTAGTATAATAGGTATGTAGGTAATAGATGCGTTAGAAGTTTTAAAAAGCTGTATCTCGAACTTGGAAGGTTCAGTTTAGGTTAGTTTTCCCTTTTTGTAGATGGCTGTAACTTTTATTTATTGGATTACTAGTATTAAAAGTTTTAAATAGCTGACTTAGAGACAGTTGCTTAAGTCAGGTTGGTTTTCCTTTTTTGTCCATAGGTGTAACTTTTTTTAATGTCTAACACAAAAAAAGTTGCAGCCATCTACAAAAAAGAAGACCGACCTACCCACAATAAGTACATGTACAGAGCTTTTTAAGACCTTTAAGCCAATATATAAAAATCTCGTGTCACAGTGTTTGTTATCGAACTCCTCCGAAACGGCTTGACCGATTTTTATGAAATTTTTGGTGTATATTTGGTAGGTCTGAGAATAGGTCGTAGGCTATTTTTTATACCCCTAGGTGATAAGGGTGACCCTATCCAGAAATTTAATTTTTATTTTTTGGACAAAAATTTATCATTTATATGGCAAAACAACGTTTGCTGGGTCAGCTAGTATAACTATATATGTCGACCTTTTAAACAAACCCGAAAACTGACATTGTTACCCTAACATCATACCTCTCTCTGTTAAAATACAGATATCATTTAAAAACTTAACGAGCAAATATCCATCTCGATTATTTTGCTCGATTTCTTAAACTTTTAAAATTACGAAGACACTGAGTTTTGGTAAATAATATACTGTTTTTAAGAACATGTTTTTTTTTTTCAGTGCGTTAAAGTGTATCGTTCTGAAGAGCACTTAGGTATATTGTAAACACGAGATCTACATCGACCAAAATTCAAGGTGTTTTTACAAGCTTTTATTTAACTTGCTTTGTATACGTACGTATGTTATTTTAGTGGAGTCGATTTAGGACTAAAAAATTCGCAATGCGAATTGTCTGGTCAGGGCAGTTTTTTTGTTTTAACGTGTTCAGGGGATCAGCTTAAGTCCACAGTTTAGTTTTGTAGTTTCTGCGAGGTCGGCGTATTGTTTATTTAATTTAAATTTAATTTTTCTTGACCGTGTTTTCTATAGGTTTTCTTTGAATATCTCGAAATCTATGGACAACAACAAAAAGAAGGAAAATGTACAATAAAAGCGCATAAACTATAATTCATTCTAATTGTTATTATTATTTAAAAAATATTGAACATTGCAAAATTATGCGCTTCTAAACGAGTCACTGTTCTTTCAAAAATGATGGATGATAATACTCAGTGAAATTTTGGAGAAATATAGCTCTTATAAAGTACAATCACCACTGAAAATTTCAAATCAAAATGATTATTAAAACGGCTCAAATATACAAATGTTTCTAACACTTTGCACTCTTTTGAAATCCTGCCATCAAAATCAAGAAATGTGTACGATGGCTCAAATTGTAGCTTCTTAAAAGTACTTTAAGATTACGGAAAGAGAATTTTGTTTTCAAAGTTTAAACTCTTTTTATTGCAGTTGTTTATAATTTTCGAAATTGTAGTCATAAGGAAATTCAAATAACTCTGTTTTTTTTTATGGAAGAACAGGGGGTACATTTAGTACCCATCTGAACTTCGCCCCGGTTTTAATACCAATAAAGTCGATTTATTATTATTATTATTATTATTATTAAAAGCAAATTAAAAAAGCTAACTTAAAAAAAAAATGTAATGCTCTACTTGCATTTGGAGCTGAGATACGTTAGTTTTTACGTTTAGGTCACTTATAAATAACCAAATCGATATTTCGTATTGAAAGGAGCTAAGCTAAGCTAAGCTAAGAAAATTGACCCCAATATGACAAAGAAATTTAACTACCTATCTATTTTTTTATATTTCTCATTATTTTAGTAAAATACAGGACACTAACTTAACGCTACAATAGATTAAAAGTAAAAATGACTACGTTTTCTTCACGAAAAAAATCGACAAACTGAGGTCAAAATGGCTTTTTTGGAAAATTGTACTCTTTCTTTACTATATCGAGTTTTTTTTAGACATGAGCGCATTTTTTCAGCAGTTTAATTTTTGTATTTTTATATTTGTTGACGTCTAAAGAACAACATTTAAAAAAATCACCATGCTAAAAATATGCGCTCATGTCTAAAAAAACTCGATATAGTAAAAAAAGGGTACAATTTTCCAACAAAAGCCATTTTGACGATTTTTCTCGTGAAGAAAACGTAGTCATTTTTACTTTTAATTTATTGTAGCGTTAAGTTAGTGTCCTGTATTTTACTAAAATAATGAGAAATATAAAAAAAATATAGTTAGATTTTTTGTCATATATTGGGGTCAATTTTCTTAGCTTATCGATACCCCTCCTTTGGACTGGTAATTCTCCAATGTCTATTATATTTTCTCTGCTACTTGAAAATAATCCAAAGCTACACTTATTGAAAGATATAGAGGCCCGAAAGTGGAGTGGAATATCACCAAATATGTATAAATGTAATGTTATGTTTTTACAAACCGGACATTAGTCGTTAGATAGTCCAGTGGGTAAGGCGACTAGCGCTTTTTATTCAGCATGCAGACGTCTCGGGTTCAAATCCTGTTCGTGATATATATTTTTTTATTGTATCACTAATATTAATAGCTTTACAAATCTGTATACATGAACATAAGGGTAGTTGTTCAAGTTAGGTTGGTTTACCATTTTCGTGACGAAAATTAAAAAAGTTATAAAAAAATTGAAAATGTGCATTATATTCTGAAAGCCGCTTTATTCGATGTTATTTCAACAATTGTAGCTTTGGATTACCTTCAAATATTGGAGAATAACAGTGGCGGCTCGTGATATTGTCTGCAGAGGAGGCTTGATATTTTGGAAGACAATTAGAGAAATTTCTACAAGTAAAAGATATTAATTTGGAAGATTGGAAGATATGCTGCTTCTTCCAGAGGGAGGCTCAGCCTCCCCTGCCTCCCCTGACGAGCCGCCACTGGAGAATAACCAGCCCAATTTTCAAGAAGGAATATCGATTTGTTTAGTTATAAGTGACTTAAACGTAAAAACTAACGTATCTTAGCTCCAAATGCAAGTAGAGCATTAATTTTTTTTTAAAGTTGGCTTTTTTAATCTACCTTCATTACTCGTTTACCGTTTTTGATTTCATGGAAAAAACAGAGAGTTACTTGAATTTGTTTATAACTAAAATTTCGAAAACTATAAACAACTGCAATAAAACGGGTTTAAATTTTGAAAAAAAAATCTTTTTTTCCGTGATCTTAAAGTACTTATAGAATGCTACAATTTGAGCTATCGTACACATTTATTGGTTTTGATGGCAGGATTTCACAAGGGTGCAAAGTTTTAGCAACAGTTGTATATTTGAGCTGTTTTAGTAATCATTTTGATTTGAAATTTTAAGTGGTGATTGTACTTTATAATGGCTATATTTTTTCAAAATTTCATTGAATATTATCGGTTATTTTTGAAAGAACAGTGATTTGTTTAAAAACGCATAATTTTGCAATATTCATTTTTTTTTAAATAATAACAATTGAAATGAACTATAGTTTATGTACTTTTATTGTACAGCTCAAAACGAACTTTTTCCTTCTATTTATTATTTTCCATAGGACTTATAGATTTTGAGATATTCAAAGAAAACCAACGGAAAATACGGTCTAAAAAATTTAATTGTCTAAATAAACAATACGCCGACCTCGCAGAAACTGCAAAACTGAGCTGTGAAGTTGACCCCCTGAACACGTTAAAACAGAAATACTGCCCTGACCAGACAATTCACATTAAAATCCTAATTGGACTCCACTATTTAGTTTGTTTGTATGTTAGTATGTTCAGTTCAAATCTTGCAAGTCAATTCTGAACTACTTAACGACGCGACGTCCAATTGAGTTGAAATTTTGCATAGGTACAGGTGTAGTTTTGGTGACTATACAGTAATATGGTAAAAGTGAGTTTTTTAGTTTTTAAACTATAATTGGATTTAGAAATAGCGAAGGATTCGGTTTAAACTATGATTTTTATATCGGATAGTGTATCTTCACTCTTCAGACCTTGCATTCAAAGAAATGGTGAAGGCTCCGGTGTTATTTTAAGTAAGGACGAAGGCGTAACTAAAAATTTAAAAATACAATTCAATGTAAAAAAATTTTTTAAACACATCTATTATTATTTAGGTGTACTAAAACGAAAAAAACTGTCTTAAGATCTTCTCGCGTGAATAGAAAAAAAATACTTAGGTACTTACAATATCTGTCAAATAAAATTAATGCCTGCATAAACTTTTCGCGCGCGATAACTTATTTTTTTCGTTTTAGTACACCTAAATAATACTAAGAGCTTGTTTTTAAAAAGCTTTTTTTACATTTAACTTTATTATTGTTTACACTAGTAGATAGTTATGGTGGAAAATTTCTGTTTTTTTTTCTTTTTTTGAAAAACTGCATAGCATGGAAAACTAATTTCAGATTCGTGTTTTAAGGCCCTAAATCACTATACCCTGAAAGAATTTGGTGAAAATTCCAATGCTCCGCTAAAATGCAGAATTACCATAGCTTTTTGTCTGCTCAAAAATTCGGCGGGCTAAATTCTCCCAACATTTATGATCCCCTGCTAATTTATTTCTGATGGAACGCCAACCCCCCTTAAATTTGTCTAGTACCTACTACAAAAAGAAAATTAATACCACTACTTCGCTTTGTTATTAAACATTGCATTTTCTTTGTACATAACATTTGAAATAAAAGATGGCGACAGTATGTGTATGTTAATTTACCCTGGGGCGTTTCAATGTTTAAAACAGCACTCCCCGGACCCCCTCCCAGCACCACCACAAGACAAACTTACTCCAAATCACCTTTTTATTTTCTTTACTGACGCTAAACCTAACTACGTCGCTTCATTAACAATAACAGCTGTTTAGGTAAACTCTTCTTCTAAAATCTCAATGCCAAACTTAACAGCGATTCCCAGAACCAAACAAACTTATAAACAAATTCCTATAAAAAATCTAAAAGAATTCGAACCTTTCCGGATCAAGATCCAACGTGGTAGAGTAACTTTCACATGTTGTCCCATTGATGAATCACTCATATAACTAGAATCTACTTGGCTGGGGATTTACGTTGTACCTTATTAAACTGAGTGCAATCTTATTTGGCACAAAACAAGCCTTTATCCGCGTTATCACAAACTCTTGGCGGGTTATTCAAAAACACGCGACGGCCGAACGCTTGCCATGCGCTTTGGCCGTAATTTTTTGCGCACACGTTGTAACCGTACGGAAAACTGTAGCTATCGCGAACTGGCAAGTTTACCGACGGCTAGCGTACAACTAGCTCGCTTTGAGAAATGTATAGTCATCCGAAAGCTTTGTGTGGTAGAAGTGTGGTTTATCCTTCCCATTTACAGGGGAGTGCGATGGGTATACCTGTCGACTGTGGGCTGGACAGAGACGGAGTTATGAACGCACGCGTGGAGTAGTAGGCTGGTTATACGAAATCTCCTGATTCATATTACGCCAATACATAAGGTGGACTATTGTTTTTGTGGATAGCGCGAAGAGTTGGAGTGGATTTTAACCTTAAAGTATGCTTTACTTTGTGGAGAAAAGACTTGGCGTAACTTACCGGAAAGGGCGGTACCAGGGCGGGATTTGCGACCACAATTGATATGATACAGTGTTTATTAAAATTTATTTATGCCACTTCATGTTTGTTGAGGTTGATAGTGGCGGCGTACATTTTTACTTTATTTGCTGCTTATGTCGTGTTATCGGTTAGGTTATCTGTATCCGTTGGATTTTTCGTTTATTAATGTTTGTAATCTCTTAATTAACGTACCTTCGTCGCCTGTTATAATTATTTTCAAGCAGGCGATCGATAATATTTCTTAACATGTTTTCGCTTTCCTGTTTCTATGACAAAATGTGTCTAGTAATTTACCATTATGAATGCATAATATTAGCGAATTACGTAACTATAGTTGGCATTCATACGATAGAAAAGCGTATATTGAAAAAAAAATGTTGGCAGTTTTAGTCTTCTAGAAATGTAGCACAGACGACAGAGAACATTTTATAGTGAAACCCACAAAAATTTGCAAACTGATTAATTTTTTTTTTAATGAGTTCGTGAAAGCGTATAGAATAATATCCTGAAAAGTTTACATTTCACTCGGATGTAGAACATAAAAAAAGTGAAAAAAGAATTTTTTTTATTCATTTTTTCAAAATTTTGAAAATAAATCAGGGTAGGAAAAATAAAAAAATATAGGTGGATAGACCACTTGTTTCTGAACAAAAAAATATCCTAATAAAATTTATCGCTAAAGCCACGGTATTCCTGGAAAAAAAATAGTGAAGTAACTTTGTCACTCTGCGCGGTCAGCATACTGTGAAACCTCTAAAAATTCTTAGCTGTTCTATCGAGTAAAATAAAGCTTTTTTTCTTTCTGATTACACGTTTTAAACATTTTTTTCTTAGTGAATATGAGGAAAAATAGTGAGTATGAAGGGAAAATATATAATTATCAACGCATACACAGACATCACCGCTGAATCGCTCGCATTAATTTTTACGTGCCTTTACTGTATTGTATTTATTACAGGTACACCAATCCACATTTCAGCTATGGATTCCATATACATTTGTTAATGTATTGGAAAAGTTCCAGAATTTATATTCAAACCAATCAAAGATATTTTCATAGTTATAAGGATAAGATCGTGAAAATCACAATTTCTAATCATGATCTGATTGATCATATTTTCGAAAAAATGCATACAAGTAAACGATTTTGTGTTTGAACATTCGAAAAATATACATTTTTTCCGGAATAGTGATATTTTATTTTTTCCAATGGGACAATTTTTCGACAAGTTACAGCCTCCAATATATATTTATCAAAAATAAATCATCAAGAAATGAAATTAAAATGATTTGAGATATACTTTTTTTTAAATCCTTGTTACTACAACTTAATAAACCATAATAATCATGAAGTGTACATACTTTTCAACAGTTTTCAATGAAGAAATAATTTTTTTGAAGGGCTTTTTTATTTTTTCCTATATTGTTTATTGCGATGATTGAGTTCGGGCGTGATAATATATATAAGTATATTTTTCCCATCCGTCCTTTGCTTGTATTGTTTAAAATAAAAAAGCATTAGAAAGCTACAATTTCCATCTTTTAAATGAACCAACACTCAGATAGATTGAATAAATTCTGATTTAGTGACATGTAATTCAGTGCGTCGGTGTCACAGTCATGCGTATTCAAGCGCGTGCACGCATGGATCTCGTTATAACGTTACATTTGACTATTTTTTCCGGGAAAACCGTGGCTTTAACGATAAATTTTGTTAGGACATTTTTTGTTCATAAATACGTGATCTATTCACCTGTATTTTTTTATTTTTTTCTAGCTTGATTTAATTTCAAAATTTTGAAAAAACTCGTGAAAAAATGGATGAAAAAAATTTTTTTTCACTTTTTTTATGTTCTGCATCCGAGCGAAATGTAAACTTTTTAGGATATTATTCTACACACTTTCACGAACTCATTAAAAAAAAGTTTACTCAGTTTGCAAAATATTGTGGGTAAATACCTTCATCGGCTGGGCTAATGTATGGGTTTATAGATTTTATAGAATTTCCTTAATTTCGATTGTTTTTTAAAAATCCTGTCAAACATAGGTACCTACATCATTGTGACATGAAAACTATTAAAGATAATGATTTGATCTCAGATTTGATTTTTTTTCTGGACTCAATATTTGAGTTTCTAACAGTACAAAATTATAATAAAATGATAACGTTTATTTACCAAAAAAAAATGCATGTAAGTATACTGTATAGAAATAATAAAGTAATCGTATTCTAACTTATATCTCAAAATTTTGAGTTGTCAGACTTTTGACTTACAATACGGAATTCTGACTTATAACTGAGAATTCTGACATTACCCAAAATTCTGATATATAAATAAACAAATTGATATTTCATCTTGAAATTCGGACTTGATTATTCCCCAGTGCTTATATTTTTGTCCCAGCTAGTTGAAAACAATCTAGAACTGCATTTTTGCAAAATTGCATCTAATAAAACGTCTTTGAAAACATAATTCGCGGTTGATAGGTAATATTTCCCTCTCCCGCTCATCGTATTTTGCAACTAGGTAACTAAGACAACTAACGCAATATCTCTCTCGATTTCCACCTTACCGAGATATAATCTATGTAATGAAGGCAGAAGTAGTATAAATATTTTGTGCAAAGACGAGATTACCCCCCCCCTCCCCCTTTTCGAAGGTGCTGAACACGATGCAAGTGGTGGGAGAAGTTTTTGACCACCGCAATCCCCTAAAACGGCCAAAAACCACCGATTTTATGAATCCTTTTATGTTTTCATATATAAACGGGTCTGGGGACAGATTATACTTGAAATAACATTAAAGGAGGTTATAGAGTAAGTGGAATATAGACAGCAGGTCTAGGGGGTTGATTAGATCCTCGCGAGGGGTGGAAAATCATTTTCTTTTCAAGTGATTCGGTTCAAACGCGTATCCCCTCCGTTTTCGGGGTCGCTGATCACGGGAAAAATATTTATTTTTAACTCCTCCTTATCCCTCAAATGGGCAAAAACCACCCCCCACTCACCAGAAAGCAGGCTATCCAGGTTTTTCGATCCTTATTCCTGTGCATATCCCTTCATTTTTCAAGGAAGAGAAGGTGGTAGCGACCTCGGTTGCTTCAACCCTTCTAAGGGGTGTAAAATTCATTAATTACGCTTTGGATCGTCAATACGCCCTCCCCCCGTTTTCGCAGGCGGTAATCACGATAAAAATATTCACCTTCATCTCCTCAACCTCTATAATGGACGAAAACTTACCCTCATCCACCAGTTATCGCTGGGGCGACGATTGTGTAGGTTGCTGAGTAGGGTATAATGATTTCTTCATCGGGAAGTAGTGAATAATAAATTTTGTCGTCAAGGCAATGTTGTTTATTCAAAGAATTACATGAAAATATCTTTATGACAAAATAAATTCAACCCTTGGAAGGGTTGAAAGTAAGCCCCGAGGTCTCTGCCACCTTCTCTTCCTGAACAATAAAGGAATATGCACAGGAATAACGAGCATTTGTCGAAAAACCTGTAAATCCTGGATAGCAGCTTTCTGGTGAGTGAGGGGTGGTTTCTGCCCATTTGAGAGATAAGGAGGGGTTGGAGTTGAAAATAAATATTTTTCCCGTGATCGGCGACCACGAAAACGGGGGAATACGCGTTTGAACCGAATCATTTGAAAAGAAAATGATTTTCCACCCTTCAGGAGGGTTTAATCAACCCCGTAGGCCTGGGGTTGGAGTTGAAAATAAATGTTTTTCCCGTGATCAGCGACCACGAAAACGGGGGGATACGCGTTTGAACCGAATCATTTGAAAAGAAAATGATTTTCCATCCTTCGGGAGGGTTTAATCAACCCCCTAGGCCTGCTGTCTAGTTTCCACTTACTCTAAAACCCCCTTTCATGTTATTTCAAGTATAACCCGCCGATAAATCACTCCCCAGACCCGTTTATATATGAAAACATAAAGGGATCCATAACAGGGGTGGTTTTTGGCGTTTTAGGGGGTTACGATGGTCAAAAACTTCTCCCACCACTTGCATCGTGAAAATCGAAAAAGAAGGGGAGAGTAATCTCGTCTTTGCACGAAATATTTACACCATTTCTGCCTTCATTACATAGACTATAGGTATCTTGGTAAGGTTGAAATCGAGAGAGATATTGCGTTAGTTGTCTTAGTTACCTAGTTGCAAAATGCGATGAGCGGGAGAGGGAAATATTACCTGTCAACCGCGAATTATGTTTTCAAAGACATTTTGTTAGATGCAATTTTGCAAAAATGTAGTTCCAGATTATTTTCAACTAGCTGGGACAAAAATATAAGCACTGGAGAATAATCAGTCCGAATTTCAAGATTAAACATCAATTTGTTTATTTATAAGTGACCGAAATGCAAAAACCAACGTATCATAGCTCCAAATGCAAGCAGAGCATTAATTTTTATTTTAAAAGATGGCTTATTTAATCTACTTTCATAAATCGTTTACCGTTATTGATTTCATAAAGAAACCATACAGTTATTTGAATTTGTTTATTACTAAAATTTCGAAAATTATAAACAGATGTAATAAAAACGGTTTAAATTTAGAAAAAAAAATTTTTTTTTCTTCGTGATCTTAAGGTACTTATAATAAGCTACAATTTGAGCCATCGTATACATTTCTCGGTTTTGATGGCAGGATTTCACAGGGGTGCAAATTTCTAGCAACAATTGTATATTTGACCCTTTTTAATACTCATTTATATTTGAAATTTGTGATTGTACTTTGTACTTTACAAGCTATATTTTTCCAAATTTTCATTGAAAATTACCCTTTATTTTTGAAAGAACAGCAATTCGATTAAAAACGCATAATTTTGCAATATTCAATTTTTTTTAAATAATAATAACAACAATAATAACCGACCTCACAGAAACTGCAAACTGAATTGTGAACTATAGTTGACCCACTGAACACGTTAAAACAAAAAAACCGCCCTGACCAGATAATTCACATTAAAATCCTAATTTGACTCCACTAAAAAGAATATGAAAGATACAAAATTCTGGTCAGCGGTATTGTTCTGAAGTAACCAGTCACAATAACCTAATATTCAGTTGTCATCATCTTCGCACAAATGCTGGTGCACTTGATATTTAAACGAGCGGTAACCATCTTTTTTGAGAAACTTTCTTGCTGATTCACGAATAATTTGCACCTCATGGCCAATTCTAGTAGAAGCAGTAGAATTCACTTCTACAAAAGCCAACACGTTAATTTTTGTTGCTTTATCAACGATTATTTCACTCATTAACGCTATAGCCAATGAGAGCCCGTTTTTTCACAACATTGCACCAATCAAACGTCATTATTAGTGATAATTCAAGCTAGATCGGCTTTTGACAGTACCAACATGCAAAATTTATCGCTCTAATTTTTTAGGTCGCTGCAGCGGCAAATATTGCGAAAATTTTTTGACGTTTTGTGTCGTGAAATATTTTCAGCAAATAGGACAAATCGTGCTTTTAAATGTTATCTATAAATATCTTCTCTATCTTATTACTAATTGTTAACGTAAATTGTATTATTGTAGGTATTAATAACCTAAAAAGCCAATGCTGTGTAGAACTTATATAGGTTCGGGACAAGTTATACACAGCTTGCAATGGCTTAATACCTAGCGTAACTACAAAATAATTTTCACGACTAAAATTAAATATAAATATCTACGAAGCAGACAAATCAGTTATTTCAAGATAAATACACAAATGTAGGTACTTACGTATGATAATTCATCAATCATCACAAAGCAGCTAACACTTATTTGGAAAATCAAAACTCTGCAGTATCACTATATACATTATAATTCGTTGTACTTAAAGTCTGTCTACTTAAATAAGTAAACTTTAACTTAACTATTAAACTTCTCAAATTAGAAACAAGGATTAAACAAAAGTAGTATTACTATGAGAAGATGCCAGCAAAAAAAACCGCTGCCCAAGGAATCACTACTTCCACATCCAGATTCTCTATCCAAGTCACTCACAACGAAAAAACTTTATATGTGAAAATAATTGTTTATGGAACTTTAATAATATAATATTTGAAATCCTCTACCTCAAAAACCCATAAAGCGATACCCCACATCGGTAGTGGGGTGGGGGGGTGGTGATGGGGGGTGATAGTGGGGGGTGGATGAAGTAAAAAAATATTTTGAGGTTTCTGGTTCCTGCACATACACTAAATCACAATTTTTTTTTCATCCCCTTTAATAAGGGGGTGGGGGTGGTAATGGGGGTGGCTAATGCCAAAAATTTTTTTGAGACCTTAGCTTCTCTTGTATATACTAAATACCAATTTTATGGACTGTTACCTGCTTGATTGACCTATTTACCCCAAATTTACCCCAATTTTCCCCCAACCCTTCGACGGAACAAGATGAAAATAGTTCTAGATCTCGTTAAAGTACATATGTGTACCAAATTTCAAGTCAATATCTTAAACGGTTCCAGAGTAAACGTGCGCACAAAAAAAAGTTACAGACAGACCGACAGACCGACAGACAGACAGAAATTTTTTTTCGCTCAAACTTAAAATATCGACGTTTCATGACATTTTAAGCCTATTTGGACAATAAAAATTTTTAAAAATTTTTTTGTCGTTACTATACTTCCACTGGACGTGGAAGTAATATGCGCAGAAACGAGTTTGTGCGCTCCATCATTCTAAGCCAATCAGAAAGAATTACGTGACATTCAATGTCAACACCAGTGGCGGCGGTGCCCTGCAGTAGAGCGGCGCGACGGTAATAATAATAATAAAACAACTTTATTAGGCAAAGTTTAGTAGAACTTACTATTCTTACACTTCTCCTGAACAAAGGTTACTCGTAACAGTTGGCAAGTTTTAATCTACTCCATTGTCACAGTTCCTTGACCGCGAAACTTTTATTGCAATTACACATCCCTATACCCCAGATAAAGCTATGCCACTGGTAAAAATATTCGCGCATTTTGGCTCCGCCCTGGCATCTTCTCATAGTAATACTAGTCTACATAAATATATATTAATAAACACTTTAATATAATAATTCAATTCACTGTTTAGGCCAGTTAAGTTAAGCTAGCGTTACTAGATGGCGGTACCATACCATCTGAGCCGCAGCCTTAGAACGTAAAAGCGATAGATTGGTAATATGCAATTTGTGTGAATATACCCGTAATGTGATTGGTCGAAGCGTGCTTTGTTGTGATGACTAGTCTTATAAGTTACAGTACCTATGGTTTAACGTATATTGTTTTTCTTGATTGTCATAATTTAAACCTACTTTGTTTTTTATTACATGAGTCGCTTTGGAAATGCATTTTTATGTGACGTAAATGATGAAATTGAAGATAAAGGTGAATAATCTCTAAAAAGTAACAAGGAAACGTCTGAAGGCAATTTATTACTGAACATAATATAAAAGATGTACTTAATGAATTATTTATTCGTGAAATATTCTCCACAAATACCACTCGTGCTTCTAAATTTTATCTATAAATTTTTTCTCAAGCTGAGTTGCCATAAGGTTAATATAACTCGTGCAAATTGACAGTTTATTATCAAAGATTAAATCCCTGATATTGTTTATAATTTATTATTTGTGGCATATTCATGATTTCTTAGTTTGTTGGGTATTTTGCCACTGTAAAAATATTTAAAAATTTTGATGAAATAAACCTCTGCGCCAAAAGGATCAGACAGAGGTTGGTTTTTATACTTCTATTACAAAATGTCTCACACCTAAAAATATATAAACTGAAACAAAATTGTTAAATGATAAATTGAAAAAAAAGTGAAAGTTTTGATAACGGAAAAAGAACTATTTTCCGAAACGTCAACTGCCTTCGTTTTAATTTTTCAATTTATCATTTAACAATTTTGTTTCAGTTTATATATTTTTAGGTGTGAGACATTTTGTAATAGAAGTATAAAAACCAACCTCTGTCTGATCCTTTTGGCGCAGAGGTTTATTTCATCAAAATTTTTAAATATTTTTACAGTGGCAAAATACCCAACAAACTAAAAAATTAAATCCCTCCCGCTAAAGCGGTCGGGATTTAATCAGATAATAAACTGTCAATTTGCACTCTTTATATTACCAGGCAACAACGCTTTCGAAAAAATTTTCGATAAAATTTTAAGCACTAGTGATATTACATACGATAAAAGCTGCAGGATTGTTATCAGTTCCTCTCCTTATTTGTTTATCCACAATCGGAAAATATTGAAAACATGAATGATGTCTATTCGGATACCTTTGGGCATACAAATCTGCGTGTTTTTTTTTAATCCCGTGTATACATGCTAAACAATAATAACAATAATTAACAAACAACAACAAATTTAAAGATAAAGAGCAAACTTATTAAGTTAACAATACACGTATTATTATCTGTCAAACTTCTTTTTGTCTCCACAGCACACTTCTTTTATTTGCAGCGTTGTTTTGTTGACAAAATTAACGTTTTGAATTTAGTTTTATTCAATCTCCACATACTTACTTGATAAGCGTATTTTCTCGATATTTTCATAATTATCCACTAAATAACTTGTGTATTTGGGTTAATATCAAACCGATTTTCAATTTGAAGGTATCAATGGATTTGTCGTGAAAAGAAGTATTTTACTACTTGGTACTTAAAAGATGTTGCCGTTTGAAAGAGTTGACATAATTACAAATTAGTGATTTCGGAAATTTTTGTTTGTTGTAGCTCATGGGCGTATCCAGGAAGGGCAAGGGGTCAATTGCCACCCCCCCCCCCCCCCCAGAGCTACAACTTTCTGACTACTAATTATTACTTTGAGTTTAAGAAGACTGAAAACTTACCTCAATATAACAATCACAAGTCGCCTTAATGACTTGGCCCTACTAAATATTCACCAAGAGATTCCTGTAACTTCGATGAAGTGTGTTAGGAGCTCGCAAAAGTCAAGAGAAGACTAAATATTTAGTAATATACGTTTTGTTTCTGTTATTCTGTTTCATTTTATAAGAGAATTCATGTTTCGTTAATTACATTTAATTAAATAATTTACCAATTTAAGCTCTTTGCTAATTTTCCTTGATAAACTAGAATAATTTTTGATATCTTGAAAAATAGGCTTCTTGCATTTGGCCGTTGGCGCGCATCCAAATGCAGCTCAGTAAACACGAAATATATGTATATGAAACATTTCAAAATACATCGAATACATATCATTTGAAATATATTTTTGTTATATTCCGTAAATGTTTTTTATATATAACATAAAAATAATATATTTATGAAACATTATATTTATTATTCTAAAGCAGTTAATACAATGTAGCAAGTACAAAACTTTGGAAATGTTTTATTAGAAACCTAAATAGGACATATCTAGTACATGAATTTCTTACCGCTCCGGTAATAGGTTAAGTAAAAATAAAAATTAGATCAATCAGATCGGGGTTTGCCCAAGGATTCATTTCTAGGTACACCACTGTCGTAGCTACTACACCAATTCTAAAAATCTCAAGTTTACATTTTTCTCTTATTGTCTTGGTCCATTAGAATGATTCCGTTGACATCCGTTATAAACGATAATAATTTAACAGTAGATGCAAAATTCATAGTATATTATACGATAATGAAGGCCATTATTATTGAGGATGGAGATTACAACTCGAGCGAGCGAATGTTGTAACCATCCGACCCAAGGAACAATTTTGGTTTTTTAAATATATACAAGGGTGCATTAAAATATTTATAAAATGCCTTGAAAAATCTATTTTGCTGTAACAATATCCTTAATACTATCATAAAGCGACTTGTAGACTAAAAGGGCCCACCCTTATGAAGGTTGTTAAGATCTTTTTAAATTCCATCATAAAACTCCTTAGTGAGGCATAGTGCCGATCTTGAAAACCTTGTTCAGGCCATTTTAAAACCTATTTTAAAGCTGTTGGAAGCTTTTTTATTAGCTTCCTGCATTTCTAGAAAACACCTAGAAGGCTACCTTAAAACTGGTTTTTAAAACTCTTATAAGTCCATATTAGAACTGAGAAGCTATAAGAATGTCCACGAAGGAATCCAAATAATTTTATTACTTCATTTATTTTTTCTAAACTGATTTAAGCAAACATACCATCAGACCTATTGAAGATAAAATGGAATTTGACATTTATAAAGCGTTGAGTGGCACTATAGCCTCCCTAAGGTCGATTTAAAAGGTAATAAAAAGACATCAGGTATGACAAAAAAATTAAAGCCAACGGCAGTTTATCGTTAAAACTACAAAAGAAAGGCCCAAAAAACAACGGCGCCTCAGAAATAATAATGATTTTAATATCCATACAAAATTTGCATAGGCGCGTAATCAGCAAATTTAAAAAAGTAGGCTGCTTCTCGGTTCCCACGGTAATTTTCTGTCGTTTCTTGTAATTCTACCTTAATTTGCTAAAGAAACAGTGATAATTATCAATAATTATAATTGTGAGATTGACCTTGAATATTTTTATATAAAAAGAAAAACATGACCGGCCAACTAAAACCTAATTGTCATTTTACAGTCCTCTCATTAAACTATATATTCTAATAATGGTAATGACCTAGAACATTTACTCTAAATGAAGTCCTTTTAGTCTTTTTGTATACTATCACAAATAATCCCTTCCTTACATAAATGCAAATGCACTTGGCGAAGATTATATTTACTTGATAAAGGCTGTAATAAAACGTTTGGGATTTAAAAGAACCGCCTCCAAGACGAACCGCGTTGACATTTTGATACAAAAAACTTAAAAACGTAACCTCAAAATAATTTGACACTTCAGACAGACATATTGTTTATTATATTTTTATAATAAATGTTTTATTGAGGTTTTAGAAAGTGTTTTATAGAATTAAAATTTGCCTTTTGGATTTATAGAGGCCGTTTTTCTTCATAACGGTTCCATCACAACATTTGTCAAGGATGTTTTTAGAGTCTAGTTTTGTAATGGCCTTTAATACGTACTAATAGGCATCGAAAATGTCTAGTTTTAAAAAGGATTTAAAATGCATTTATTGCAAATATATTAAAATCATAAAGAATAATTTAAGAGGTCTACACACGATCCAGCGGCAGGGAGCCAGCCTTGTCGGCATGCTTTGAACTCATTCGTAAAAGTGAACTGGTCCGCTGGAATTTCAATTATCTTCGAATGAGTTCAAAGCATGCCTACAAGGCTGGCTCCCTGCCGCTGGATCGTGCAGATTTAAAGCCTCTTTAAATCTAAATGGAATTTAAGACGTTAATAAAAATAATTAGCTTTATGGAGAGTTTTATGGAAGTATTATAAACCCATTACAAATACATATTATCCTAGAAGCAAATTAGCTTTATAATTAGATCTTACAGAATACTATAAAACTTACCATATAAGAGCAAGTATACTTGAAGCCTAAAAGGCCTTAACTACAACATCAATGAAGCACAAGACTATTTCCTAACCCTGACAAACCTTTCTTAAAACCTCCTCAAGTCCAAATGACTTTTAAATTGTTCATTGGGTCGTGTTCAGCACGTCGAAATACATCATGGATCACCCAATGGAGTTCCGGGAACAGACCACTTTTTTATTTTGTGTGCCTGTGATCATTACTTAAACCAGACACCATGTATTTACCGAATTTTTACCCTTTAAGTGTGACTATATATTTGTATTCGTAAATAAATATATCATTATTATTATTATTATTCAACCTGATACAGTTGAAGTTCCTAATACTCTGATGAATTAGCTGCCACATGAATAGAATTTCAGTTGCAATTATTTTTTACGTTCTATCGAATCCGCTCATTACTCTAAGCTACGTCGCTACTATAAGCTTATTTTTAACAACTTTTAAACGATTATAAGTAATATAAGCAACTAAACTGACCGATTCCTGTAAATGTTGCTATTGGCAGTACATTTAATAGTTTTAATATTTTTCAGTTCTCTTTTGTTACTGTGTTGGTTACAAATTATTTTAGTGTCAGCATTTAAAACATTTTAAAGAATAAACAGAACGATGTGGTTGGTATGAAACCAAGAATCGACAATAAGCTTTAACGCACAACCGCGACCGCAGGGCAAAGTGTTAAAATACTGTCACTCAGCTAATAAAATCCTAGCCCACAGACTCACCACTAATTATTTTTTAAAGCACCATAGTCGGCCGACCAAGTTGTTGCGGTGATTTCACCGATACCATGTTTGTTAGTGAACGATGTTCACTTTGAAAAATGTCCGTTTTATCACGAGGGTGATGAGTTGCTTTCCCAAATGCATTGATATATTTGTGTAAAATGTATATTTCAGAATAAACGTAAGGCATAAATATGAACGGTTTAGTAAAAAAATAAATGTAAAGGAAACTTTCTAAAAACGAGCTTTTTTTATTATCTAGAATAGAATAGGATAGAATAATTTATTTGACCAAGAATACAAAAACAGTTTTGGCAAGTCACAAAATTTTCTACAGCTTCTCTACCTGCTTTATTAGATATTTTTGCTCGAGGTTTTACAAATGATCCAAACTCTTTTAAATTTTGTCATAGCCTTTTGAATATTTTTATGTCTGGATGTCAAAAAATATTGATAATAAGTCTTTTACAGATAAAGCATAAAATTATTATTTACATTCCTTTCAAAGTAATTTAAAAAAAAATCAGTTTGGAGTGTTTTAATTCCTTTCTCTAAAACCAAAAAGAATTTCGAATATGACGTAATAATATAAATTGAAGCTAATTAAAACCTTTATAAGAAAACGTTAACGCAGTTCATGTACAGGGTGACGTAAAAAAATATTCAAGGAAATTAAGATTTCTTTCTTAACAATTTTTTCAAAAAAAATTTTTTTTAAATGCTTTAAAAATATCTACAATTTGATGTGCCTTAAAAAATAAGAAAATTACAAGCCTGGGGAGTTTTAAATGGTGCACCCCGTATACGAAATAGACTAATATTTCAATTATTTTCACAGGTTGTGTAACATGTTCAAGTAGCAAATCTCAGAGTGACGAAGGCTGACCAAAGAACAAGTACAATCAGAAACGACCCGAGAAATGCTTAACACTTATTGTAGATACTTAGTTAACTTGAACATCGATTAGTTACACAAAAGACACTAGTATCTCTCCTAAATCAACAGTTAATAAAATAAATTAAATGAAATTTGAGCTTTACTAGGAATGCAAGGCAAGGTAGGTAGGTGCGTATACATCATTGGAGAAGAAAAAATATCGTATAGCTGCTTTCTAAAGAACATATAGATGACAACGTCGAGGACAACGCCTAATGCCTGGTTTACCTACTGGGATATGCAGAGATTAAGATGGAATTGAAACTTTGTTGATACTAATTAACTTAGTTTAAACTGTCATTAGGTGTTTTCTTTCTACCAACATTCTTAGCTAAGCTAAGTAGTTTTTCAGTCACGCCTGATGAGTGAAATATTCGTGTATGTACCACAGTTTGCATGTGACATTAAAACTACTTAGCTTAGCTAAGATTGTTGGTAGAAAGAAAACACCTATTCAATTCGAGAATCTTTCCTAAGCTAATATAAGTTGACAAATTTTATCTCTTTTGATGTAGCATGTATTTGTTTTATATACCTAATGTTCAAAATAGCACTAGCACCCTATAGTACTTTTTAAATATTGATACTAGAGAACTGGATTCTAGGAGTTAAATATATGAATATAAATTCCTCATGAATTGTCCAGAAAAATTGATATTCTTTAGGAAATAACTGGAGGAGACATCAACTTTTATTTTTAAGTAGAATACCTCTGAACATTTTTAGAAAGTTAGATAGTTTTATATTTTAAATATAACCATTTTTTACTAAAAAATTTTCATTCAAAATATAAAACTACTCGGCTCTCTAAGTAAGGTATCCGACTTAAAAATAAAACTTGGTGTCAACTTCGGTAATTTTCTAAAGAAATATATTTTTCTGTATAACTTATAAGGAACTTTATTCATATCTAACTTTAAAAATCCAATTGTGTAGTACCAATATTTAAAAAGTGCTGGGATATGCTATTTTGAACACACGGTAGGTAGATAAAATATATACATGCTACATCATAAAGAGATAAAAAGTATATAAGTTATGTAGCGTAAGGTCACATGTTGCTGACATTTCGCAGAGTATGCACATATGATTATGCGTCACATTTTACATAGCACGTTACTTCTGCGAAACTTAGTTTACGTAGCATTTACGTATATGCTATATATTTATGTTTGCTGGGATTAAGCAGATAAGTTAAAAAACCGTGAAAGCACGTCAAAAAGTGCATATAACTTTTGATGCACAAGAAATTTTTGGGCACAAATATTTTTTTCGTAATCGGGAGGTCATAGTACATTAGAATCAACAATAAAATTTCGGGTGGAATGTTGTCACCGAACAAAATTAAATTAAATCAATTCAACTGTACTATTAATACACACTAAAAAAACCGCTGCCCAAGGAATCACTACTTCCACATCCAGATTCTCTATCCAAGTGACTCACAACGAAAAAACTTTGTATGTGAAAATAATTGTTTATGGAACTTTAATAATATAATATTTGAAATCCTCTACCCCAAAAACCCATAAAACGATACCCCACATCGGTAGTGGGGTGGGGATGAAGTAAAAAAATATTTTGAGGTTTCTGGTTCCTGTACATGCACTAAATCACATTTTTTTTTCATCCCCTTTAATAAGGAGGTGGGGGTGGCTAATGCCAAAAAATTTTTTGAGACCTCAGCTTCTCTTGTATATACTAAATACCAATTTCATGGACTCTTACCTGCTTGATTTACCCATTTACCCCAAATTTACCCCAATTTACCCCCCAACCCTTCGACGGAACAAGATGGAAATATAATCTAGTTCTAGATCTCGTTAAAGTACATATGTGTACCAAATTTCAAGTCAATATCTCAAACGGTTCCAGAGTAAACGTGCGCACAAAAAAAAGTTACAGACAGACAGACAGACCGACAGACAGACAGACAGACCGACAGACAGACCGACAGACAGAAATTTTTTTTCGCTCAAACTTAAAATCTAGACGTTTCATGACATTTTAAGCCTATTTGGACAATAAAAATTTTAAAAAATTTTTTTGTCGTTACTATACTTCCACTGGACGTGGAAGTAATAACAGAATACGAAATTCAAATCTGTAAATTATACTTTCTTAAGAATTCAAACATTTGTCTTTGAAAACTTGGTAGTTTCTCCTACCTAGTAAGAAATGCCAGATTTTCGAAGAACACACAATATGTTGGCCTCTGGTTGAACGAATGTTACCATGCTACCTATCTAATTTTAGTAACCTTGATGTAACATGTCACGTTTGTCTCTAGAGAAATTGGTTAATTTTCGTAAAATTAAAAATATTTGTGAGGAAGCTATGGAAAACTATTAATAAACAATTATCACGCCTTACAGTCTAATATAAAAGAAATTTGCTAAAATATCGTGCGCACAAAAAAAAGTTACAGACCGACAGAGAAAGAGATTTTTTTTCTCTCAAACTTAATATCTCGACGTCTCATAACTTTCTGAGCCTATTTGAACAAAAAGGAAATTACAATTTTTTTTTTTTCATTACTATAATATATAGAGATGGGCGATTCGACTCTTTTTAATGATTCGTGCCAAACGAATCCGTATCAAGAAAAAAATCGTACTGAAAGATTCTTTCAAGAATCCGAACTGTCTCGATTGTACAAACGGATACAGTTACAACGTCGATGCGAAATATGCGAACCTTTTGCTTTTGTGGGATTTGTACCATTCGAATCACTGCAAAATCACTGCAAGGATTCGTACCAATGATACGAATCATACGAATTACTACCCTACTATATAATAATAGTAATTAAACCTCAAACGAATTGTCTTCTTGAACAAACATATAAAAATCTGTATCAATGAATTCGGCCTTATCTTATCTCTACCCAAGTGAGCAGCGTTTTCACATAATCATAGCTCCATGAGAACTGTAATAGTTGGTCTGTGAACTTATTACGTTATCACAAAAATTATATCTTTTAGGTTTATCGCCAGCAACATTGATGTTTTTGACCAACTCTGTTGTTTTTATTATTTTATTAATAAGTATTATCTGAAGCCTGTCAACGTGTGGGTAAATATGCTGAGAAATGTTATGTGAAACAAACAGTACACTGCTCGTTTTAATTTTAGACACATTTTTGTGACCCGTTATCGGGGGTGGATGGGACAGGGGGGCAAACGCAAGAGTTGTAGACGAGGTTCCTTAATATACAGCTTTTAGGCGACGAAGTCAGTGCGGGGGTGAAAAGTCGGACTATCTTTGTTCCTCGAACGCGCAGCGCAGTCCCTGTCAAAAAATCCTTATAAAAACTTATAAAAAAAAATGTATAAGTTTTTATAATTTTTGATGTGTGTATTTGAAATGTGTTTTAACTGTAAATTCTCATATGGTATCTACCAGTATTGATGAATTGTTATAGTATATTTAATTAAAAGTTTTTATAGGTCTTTTATAGCGTTTTGAAAATCAATTTCCATATGATATCTATTAGTATTGATGAGTTTTTATAGTACATGTAATTAAAAGTTTCTATAGGTTTTTATAGGTTTGTATAGTGTTCTGACTGTAAATTTCCCATAGAAATTCTATTTAGTATTAATAGGTTTTTTATAGATTTTGGTTGTGATTTGAAATATATTTTTAATGCCAAATCCCATAAACTTACATAGGCAAGTAAATATCATTTACTTACTATTAATATTTCAAATATCAATAGTAATATAGTGGTAAACACTAAATACTGCAAGAGTCCCATAAACTTACATAGGTAAGTAAATATCATTATTAACTTACTAATAATATTTCAAATATCAATAGTAATATAGAGGTAAACACTAAATACTGCAAGAGTCCTTTCTTGTTTCCTCTAGCGTTCTAGCCTAAACGCAGTTAATAAGTTAGCAGTAAAAGATACTGCTTTACTTTCAATTTAACAAGCCCACGGTAGTTTCTTATCACATTAGATTAGATATGAATTAGCGACATGTATAACAGCGCCCTCTACTGGAGGCTGGAGTATGTAACACTAAACTTTCATAAGTTTTAATTATGTGTGTGTTTGTGTTTTAAATGTACATTCCTCGTATGAAACCTATTAGTATACGTAAGTTTTTATAGTATTTGAAATACAAAGTTTTTTTATAAGTTCTAAATGTGGTTTGATGTGCGGCTATTTGAAATGTGTTTTTAATGTGAATTCCTTGCCTGAGGTTTATCAGCATTTGCATATATTAATAGGAAATGCGAAGTTTTTATAATGTTTGCTCCGTACAATATAATGTTTGCTCCGTTTTTAATGTAAATTACCTATATGGAGTCTATCAGTAGTTATATGTATTAGTATATTTAAGTTTTTATAGTATTTGAAATACAAAGTTTTTTATAAGTTCTGAATATGCATGGTTTGATGTGGCTATTTGAGATGTGTCTTTAATGTAAATTCCTTATCTGAAGTCTATCAGCATTTGCGTATATTAATAGGAAATACGAAGTTTTTATAAGATTTGCAGCGTACAATGGGTTTTTAATGTAAATTCACTATATGGAGTCTATCAGTAGTTATACGTTTTCACGGTAATTGAAATATGAAGTGTTACAGGTATTTTATATATTGTAATATGTTGCAACCCCTCAAGATTTAAGGTTATGTTAGTTGCACTGAAAAGTAGGCACAGAATTCAGTAGTTCGGATGTCTGAATGTGGAAAGAACTTACTAGAAGGTCTAGAGTCAAGATTTGTAAAAGAGACGGGTTGCCTGGTAACTCAGGAACCAATAAAATTCGTGCGCGGGAGTGACGTGTCCAGAGGACCTTTTAAAATTAACATACACAACAAATGACCTACTTAAAATATGAATATCCAAAATAATATTTTCAATAACTGTGTAAGCAGAAATAAAATATATTAAACAAAGTACGACGGGATCAACGAGGTTAGTGACCTGTCCTCTACAGACCTTGGTCTAGAGTGATGACATATCTGTTCTGGAACTGTCTAGAGTATGGTGACGTCATCAGAGAAGCTTCTAGATCTGTCTTCTTTAGGTATATTAGGCATGGAGTACACCAAAAGAAAAAGAAGTTAGTGCAGTACTAATTGTCAGTTAAGAAGTTCAGTTTAGATAGCAAGAGTAGTAAGATCAGAAGAGAGTAAAGCGATCAAGTAGTACACAGTGTGTTATTAGCCAAGTAGTTATTGTTGTAATTAAGTAAGTTAATAAATTAGTGTTTAGTGTTACCCTGGTTGTTATAATTTCCGAACCCACGATACAGGGTGTTTACAAAAAGGGTGTAAGCACGTTACAATATGTATTTGAAAAGTAGTTTTAATGAAAGTTCTTCATACGAGGCCTATCAGTATTTGTAAGTTCTTATATGGTCTTTGAAATACGAAGATTTTTAAAGGTTCAGATGTGTCTAAGTTCTTGAAGTATTTGAAATGTGTTTTGAATGTAAATTCCTTGCCTGAAGTCTATCAATACTTGCACGTTTTAATAATAAACACGAAGTTTTTATAAAATTCTATGAGGATATGCAACGGGGTTTTAAAGTAAATTCTCTGAATGAAGTCTATCAGTATATTTATAAGTATTTATGGTAATTAAATTGCGAAGTTTTATAGGTTTTTATATGAATTTGAAAGATATTAATGTAAACTCTCAGTACGAGGCCTATAAGTATTTATAAGTTTTTATGGCGTTTGAAACACGAATATTTTATAGATTCTGTGAGATTTTAATGTATATTCCTCGCTTGAGGTCTATTGTAAAACTTTTATGCTTTTATGGGAATAAGACGGTTTTCTAAAATACAATGTGTAAGTATATACTTACAATGAATTTTAATCTTACAATGGATTTTAATGTAAATTATATGAAATCTATTGTATTAGTAAGTTTAGTTTAGTAAGTATTGTAACTTTTTTAGGTTGACTACTATTGAAATCCCATGAAAACTTTTCAAATTAATAGTTGTAAATAATACTTTTCAGTGGGTGCACTGAGAAATCCTTATTAAATTCTTATATAAAACTAAACTAATAATAACCCTTCAAAATCTTATATATACTAATTATTTCTTATTAAATGTTGTAAAATTCATCCCTGGTTTCCTGATGAAACATTATTAGTTTTACTACTATTGGAACCCCATGAACACTTTATCAAATTAATAGTTGTAAATCATTATTAATACTTTTTAATAGATGTCCCTATAAATCCTTATTAAATTCTTATATAAACTAACTGATATGGACCTATGAAGTCTTATAAAAATAAGTACAAATATATCCTTATAAAAATGTATAAAATGCCTACTAGGAACTCATTGGTATATCTTTTCAATTTCATTACTCTTCAGATTCCAAAAAAACTCACAAAAGTATTCGATAATACCTTATTCATACTTTTTAACATGCATTCTTACACGTTTCCATTAAATTATTATATAAGCTAACCTGATATATACCCATGTAGTCTTATAAAAATAAGTACAAATATATCCTTATAAAAATGTACCTATAAAATATCTGCTAGGAACTCCTTAGTATATATTTTCAATTTCAGATCCCATAAAAGCCTCAAAAATATTCGATGTAATACCTTATTAACACTTTTTAATACGTATCCTTATAAATCCTCATTAAATTATTATATAAACTAAACTGATAACAACCTCTCAGATCTTACAAAAACCATATATTAACTGTTTCTTGTAAAATATTACAGAACTCGTATTTGATTCTACTAATGAAACCTTTTCAGTTTCAACACTATTCAGACCCATGAGAACTTATCAAATTAAAAGTTGTAATGCCATATAAAAACTGTTTTTAGTATAAACACTTATGGAAACATACCAATAACAACATGGGTACTTATTCATCCCAATATAATTTTTATATGGCAAAATTAATGTACTGTATAAAACATTATAAACCAGATAGGCTCTTATGATTACCCATAAAAAATTTATAATTATCTATAAGTTTGAAATAGGATTTTTTGACGGGGGTAGCGGCGCAGTTATCTCACTCTAGAAGAACCGTCCGTACCGGCCCGAAATATGTCTGACGTTACTATGATCTGTAGTGTTACATTCTACAACTTATCCTTATTACCAGCATGCAGAACAGTAACTCAAAATGCGAGGATAATTACCACCGACCTCAAAAACGGGTCATTGCGAGCTCGTTCCATTTACGAGTTTTTTGCTTAATTAACAATACGCAAATCTTACAATATTTTGAATAAGGCCCTGCATCTGGTGTGATTTCACACCAGCTCTTTTCCCTTCTTAGTCCTTACTTAGAACGAAAGAAGTCTCAGATGTGATTTTCAGGCTGCTATCTTAAAACTCGGCCACTGACAAAAATGCCAGATGTCATTTTAGTGGAGTAGACGTAGTCAAAAAAGAGGCATTGTTTCGGACTAATTTGTAACTGCATAAAAATTCATAAAAACTTTTTAAATGTGTTCTAAATAAGTTAAGTTCAAAGTCTACCGATTGGTATTGTACGCTAAATCTCTATTTGTTTATTTAACAAAAAACTGCAAAATTAGTTTTTAAATGAAATATCTCGAAAATTAATCGAGGAGAAATCATGAAAATCGGGGGTTTTTGGGCATGCTGATTACGAATTTGATGTCAAATTTGCAAAATTCAAAATGGCGGATACAAAATGGCCGACCGAAACGTATTAAGAGTGCGAAATTCGCCACAAAAATGAGCATTAATAAGTTTTTACTTGTTTTCGGGTATGCTGATGATGAATCTGATGTCAAATTCATAAAATTTGTGTAGATAAGTGTAAAATGTTTAATATAAATAAATACAATGTACTATAAAAATACTTTTGTTATAAACTACAATGGAAGGAAGTATTTTAACTATAATATATGATACATACGGTTTTTCAATCAAGAATGTAATAAAAAAAAGACTTTATTTATGAACATACAGTGATTGTCCGATAATTGATTTTTAAATACAAACACGTTGAACGAAAAGGGCAGATAATACTTTTTAGCATTCTGAATCTTCTGATTGTACTTGCTCCAATTCGTCGCTTTTTTCGTGTAAGTCGTCGATGTTTTGGCAGGGAGAACACTTTGTACAACTGTTGCCACTACATGCGGAGCATGCCATAGTGCAAAAAAGACCAGATTTTTTTCACCCACAGCAGCTACAGAGTATCATGTTAAGTATGTGGTCTGATGCAGGTCGTTGACTCATTGGTATAGGTACTAAATTACCATTGTCTTTCTTCCAACCCCAGCTCTCTGCATGTAAATGCTTACCTATCTACGTTTGCATCTGCAAATACAATCTTTTACAGTGCTGTTCCAAGGCACCTTCTGTGGGTGGTAATGAAGAGAGCTTCGCACTATTTATTTTTCCGGAAGTACCTTTCACGAAGCAGTAATACCGAAATGAGTTTAAGTCAGCTACATTTTAAATAAAGAACACCACCACGTGCACGTTAATTTTACGAGGCGATAAAATGCGCGGCAAAGTACAGCCAAGCAAACATAGCGAAGGAGCCACTTTCACGAATCTAGTTAAGAGTTAGATGGTGAACTTGCTAGTAGTAGTCAGGAATACGTTATCGCTCTCTATGTACACATTGATGAATTAAAAAAAAATTAAATTTCGGTTCGAATTTGGTAGTTGCTATTATGTCTTGTTGTATTCTTCTCGAATTTTTCAATAATTTATGAATTTTTTAAATATTGATTTAATCAAATACATTAATTTCACTCTATTATTTATCAATTTAAACACGCCATAGTAGTCACCATTTATGCGTGTAATATTTAGTAGAATTATTAGTTGTGGTAAACTTAATTTTTTATTTAAAACCTTCGCAATTAGGAAGTTTCCTATTTTAGAAATATCATGTACATTCAACCTCATTTAGTAGTCTTTCAGATAACTAGTCAAACAATACTTCGAATACTTCGCCTCGGCTGAAGTCCACCGTAACGTCACAATACATAACGCGCTGACTTGCCATGCCGGCGGCCCGCCGTATATTCCCTTTATTTAGTGTATGTGCTCGATTTTCTGAAATGTCACAAAATGCCACTTTTGATTCGTTCGTGCCGAGCCGAATTTTCGAATTTACGATCAGGTTTATCTGGAAGACTTCCTCTTTACGTCGCGACATCATACGGCTGTCCCAATGGTGTTTTTCGAAAAATATAAACGTGCCAAAATTGCATGTTTTAGCAATTTTTTCGGCTCTCAAATGCAAGCTGGCTATAAACTGCCGGTGCCTGCCAGCGAGTATAAAGGTGCCCGCGCCCGCTCGCTGTTGGCGGAATCATATATTGTAACGTAATCGAGCCTCAGCCCAGATGATCGCAACATTTTAAACTTGGAAGGACCATAACTTTTTTATTTATAGAGATAATTTAAAAGAAAAATTATAGATATTTTTTATATTTTTACGACTATTTATTACGAGAAAATGAGAAAAATGGAAACTTGCTAATTGTCCAAAAATCGTGTTTTTACCGATTTTTCGCCTTTTTTACTGTTTCATTGTTATTACGTTAAAAAAAAATAAAACCAAGAAATATTTTTCAAGATTAGTACCTTTAAACACCTCTATGCATTCAAATAAAAATAAAAAAATTTTTCTTTAAGTTATTACACTTTTAATAGTGTTAAATTTTCGATTTTTTTTCTTCTAAAACGTATAGTTCGACTTATTCGTAAAAAATTAATATATACACGCGTATGTATCATAAAATAAATTATTGGGGCTTTTAGTACACATATTTACCTTCAAATTGATTACTTATAAAGTGCAGATATCACGATATTAAGCTTTGATATTGACTATTAAAATTTGTGTCAACAGCAGAAAACGTCTTTTTTCGGAAAAGTACTAGGTTTAAAGGTCTGAATTTCCTAAAATATTTTTTTTAAATTTTTTTGGCTGAATACGTATTTCAGATAATCCATTTAAATGTGCTATCCAAGTATTTTTTTCTTTTGAAATAAATTATTCATTTTACAATGATTTTTACTAAATAATCGTTAATTCATGCAATGGTCCGCTTTCAAGCTACATATGTATAATTAAAGTACTTAAAAAATTATTTAAAAACATGTAATACTTCGTGAAAATGATACTTTTTCATCTCCAATTGGTTTCATATCATTTGCTTTTTGCAATCAAAAGTTATAGCCACTTACGTACAGCGCGCCTGCTATCGCAAGCCTATTCCAGCGTCAGCGGGCGGTCGGCGCAGCGTCACTTGGGACCTTAGTTAACAAATTTCTACTCGCTCCAATTTAATGCGCAAAATACATGTCATATATGTTTCTTTCGTAAAATTTCCCGTTCTTTCGAATGGCGCTATCAATTTTTTCGTACAAATAAAATTTAAAAAGTTATTCGCAAAAAACTGTATTTTTGCACTTTAATTGTAGTAGTAGTCACTGAAGGTTTTCACCTCCAATTTCGTTGAACCTCCATCGATTTTCATGAAAATTTGTGAGTAGTTAGAGGATACCTCAAGAAACAAAAGTGACATAGTGCCAACTTGCGCTTTAACCCTGGGGGTGGATGCCACCCCTTCTCGGGGGTGGAAATTATTTTATGAAAAATAACCCCAGGAATCGATAGAGGGACCAATTCTAAGCAAAATTTGTTATATAAAGTTATTAAAATAAATCAATACTTTTTGAGTTATTAAAGATCAAAGATTTTGATTTTTCGTGAAAAAAATGCATGTTTTAAAGCGGTTTTTCATAAATAACTCAAAAACTATAAGTTTTTACAAAAAAGTTGTCATTACCAAAATTGAAGCTAATAAAAAAACGAATAAATTCCTTCCTTAAAAAATTTTTTAATATTAATTCAAAGTGAGCTATAGGTACTCGAATGTATATTTTTTTTCGGCGAGTACTCAAATCTAAGTATTCAAGCTTAAATAACGGGAAAACGATGCATTTTATAAAATATACTTACTGAACACTTTTCAAAGTACTCAGAAATACCTATCAAATGAGCCGTAGAAGAAGTTGATAGCATCAAAATTAAGCAAGTTATGATGAAAATAAGAGGACCCTTTCGAATTTTTTAGGAAAAAGTGAAAAATAAAACCTACGCCATTTCCACAAAAATTAAAATTTATAGTAATCCCTATAAGACTTTCTTTATTTTAGCATAAATAATGACTTTAAAAATTTTGACCGGTTTAGAATGCATATTTTTGAAAAAAATATGATTTAAAAAAATCAGAATTTTTCAAATTTTCGTAAATTTCATTTTATTTTGATAATAACTCCAAAAATACTCGATATATGTAAAAAATAATAGAGAACGAAATTTGAGTTTTTTTTTTAACAAAGATTTTAGTTTTTTTTTTATTTTTGTAGGATAAAAAATAACCGAGATAGAAACGTTTAAAGCCTAAATTTTACTGCGAGAACCATGTAACCGGAGCCCTTTAACCTTCTATCTTTTAAAAAATGGGGGTTTTAAAAGATTAAATTTAATACGATCTTATAGCCCTTGAAATTACCTTTCAAATGGTTTTTGGATGAACCTGATATCATAAAAATTAACGGAGTTATTGTAAAAAAAACCAATAAAAGGGTGCGGTGCTTCTTGCGCGAAGAGTAGGGTTATTTTGCAATGCAACCTGCGGATCATGCAGTGGGGACAATTGCCAAAATAGCCCTCCAATTAATGAAGAAGGAGAAGTTGGTGAAGAGAGCTCTGATGAAGAGTGAAAAATTAAATTTAATGTACTATTAATATTTGATTAATTTATGAAACATTATTTAAATAAAAAATGAATAAACTTTTCATATATTTTAATACATTTCCCTCTTAATTAATAAATTAAATTTTTATAAGTCACATAAGCACTGAAAAAATTGTTTCCAACGTTAAATTATGCTTTTTCATCAATTTGTGCACGAAGGGTAGTTTGGGGAATGTGGAAAGAATAATATTAATAAAGTTTGAAATATATTAATAAATTTTATCATAAGTAATAAAAAAGATTCTAAATAATTAAAGCTATTAAAGCTGATAAAAAAAAATTTCCATTATTTTTATGACAAGTGGTAGTTTTTAAGGGTGGAAAATTTCGCAATAAATAAATAATTACTATAATACTCAGTAAATGAGATTTCAATTCAGTAATGTATTATTCAAATGATTAAAGTTTCTTGAAACCAATTTTTTCAATGATTCTGCATTAAGGGGGTGGTTTTTAAGGGTTGAAATTTCACAGTCAACCAAAAATTATATCATAAACATTAAACAAACAGTTTGTGTAATGTTAATATGCGATTTCATATTTCAGAAATACAAAAAATGATTTTTTCATAATTTTCAACCCTAAAAGGGTTAAAAAATTAATTAAAATCATAAGTCATGCATATAAGTGTTGAAAAATATTTATTTTATCTAATTAAACGAGATTACTTACGCCAGAATGCTTAAATCTGCATTTTTTCCCATTTTTAACAAAAGGGGTGGATTTCACCCTAAAATGCAAAAAGCGCAAGTCGAGCATATGTCACTTTTGAAGTTGAGGGTAAAATATACTCAATCCCAAATTTTCATGCAAATCGAAGGAGGTTCACCGAAATCGGAGGTAATAGTTGATTTTTACCTTCATTCACTGTACTATAGGACGGGTACACTTTTTTGCGGTAGACTTTCACTACGTTATTCTAGCATACTTGAAGAATATTGTTCACCAAAGTCTACCTGGTTACAAATTTTTCCGAAGTGAAAATCTTCGTTTACTCCACTATTTATTAAAAGTTATTAACCCAATAAACTAACTTGGCATGTTCGTCCCAAATTCTACAAGTTTGCATATTAGACTAGTAGATGGTGACAGAAAATCAGAACTGATAGCCTACCGTCTGCAAGTAATTCAGTCAGTATTATGTATACAATAAAGCTCAATTTTTGATACTTTCAAGATTTGCCAGCATGCACGGGATGTAGGAAACGACTTCCAGTTTCCATAAAAAAACAATGTTTTCAACTGATACACTACCGTCTGCAAAGTTCATAATTCGAAATTAAGGGAATAAAAATATGTCGGAAGCGGCTTTGTAGACAGTTCTGTCATGCACCAAACCTTACAGTATGGTGGGCTGAAAAACACGAAAATTTGAATTTGCAGATATATTTTCTAATTTATTACTATGTATCTAAAACTAATGCGGGTAAATTTTTAGCCAAATCGGTGAATATCTAGCCGCGCCCCCACGGCCTTGAAAATGAAATAAAGAGCCAATTTTTCGATTTTTAACATTTTTTAAATTGACATTTGAATTTTTTTTTTCACTCATTATTAATGTCTAAACGCGTGTAGCAAAAGTTTTCCGTACAAAATATTTTTCAGTTCCAAGGAAATTAGAAATTTTATACAGAAAACCTTATTTTCGTCGAATTCTACGTTTTAGTGACAAATTTCTAATTTCCTTGGAACTGAAAAATATTTTATACGGAAAACTTTTGCTACACGCGTTTAGGCATTAATAATGAGTCAAAAAAAAATTTCAAATGTCAATTTAAAAAATGTTAAAAATCGAAAAATTAATGAAGGCCGTGGGGGCGCGGCTAGATATTCACCGATTTGGCTAAAAATTTACCCGAATTAGTTTTAGATACATAGTAATAAATTAGAAACTGATATCTGCAAATTCAAATTTTCGTGTTTTTCAGCCCACGCTATTATACAGGGTACTCCAAAATGTATCAAATTCTAGTAAAAAAAAAAAAAGATAATTTACCGTCTGCAAACAATACAAAATGATGATTCTGGTTCATGAAGACGAGTAGGGGAAAGGTGCAGACGTTTATGATGTGCACATCACCATATCGTGCGCATGTCAACTTGTTAGTTAGAGGTTTGGAAATCATTTAAGATTTCATGTGCAAAATGTATAGCACAAAACAAAATGGTTTGCTGAAGCACTCTTCTGTGAGTACAGCAAGGCTTGTACTTTGTTAGATTTTTGTTACAACTTTAATAAAATAATATTTTTTCAATTGAATTTATCTACGACGCGAATTATCGACCAACTTTATCGGATACCAGCACTAATTCTGGTCCGTCTCTATAAATAAAAAAGTTAACGCTCATCTGGGCTGACGCTCGATGACGTCACAGTACATGCTTTCGTCAACAGAAAACGGGCACAGGCACCGGAAGCTTACGTCATTCAGTGTTATTCTTACCAGACACAGCATTAGATACTTTGTAGTTGGGCTTGTTCAACGTTTTAATCATTTGAAGAAGTAAGCTATGCCTAAAATAACAGGGAGTTGTGTACTATGACGTCACAGTCTAGCACGAAGTATTCAAATAAGGAATTAAATAAGTTCGTGAGTTTTTCAGATATCGAGATGATTTTTTTTTTTGTTTAACTAGTTAACTGAAAGACTACTAAATGACGTTGAATATACATGATATTTCTAAAATAGGAAACTTCCTAAATGTTTCGCTAAACATTAGCATCTTCAGATGTGAGCACAAGACAGTAGTCTTGCAGTAGTAGTAGACAGTAATCTTGTGCTCACGTCTGAAGAAGCTAATGTTTAGCGAAACAATTATCACGTTGACATAATACACAGTGAAAATTTAAAAGTAACTTTTTATACACTGTATCCCCGGGACCCCGGATGGACTTGACAAGAGGAAAAACATCTCTGTTAAGTATTGATTATACGATGAAAAGTCTGCTTTTCGAAAAAATGAGTTTACCATATAGAAATCTTTAGATAAGATGTACCGGGTGTTAATGAATTAAGAAAACATCAAAATGCCTCACGAAAGAAATACCTTTATTTATTATTTTGGACAAAATGTTTATAAAAGATGTTTATAATCCAAAATAAAGCCTAAATATACAAATTTGACAATTTTGACTTTTATGTTTTTATTGTGTAAGACGGTTGCCCGCTCTTTCCCAGTTTTGGTACGGCAGTGGTTGACAGATCACTTCGAAAACAGATGGATGGGAAGATCTGGTCCAATTAATTTTTCTGCAAGATCACCAGATCTTACACCAATGGAATTTTTTCTGTGGGGTGTTTTAAAACAGAAAGTTTATGCAGATGATCTACCACATGATCGAGAAATACTAAAAGCACGAATACAAGACGCGGTGAATGAAATGAATGTACCTACAACCATTCATGAGATCTATGGAGAGTTTATTAAAAGGATGGAAAAATGTGAGTAGACTATGTGAATAATTTTTTTCCCACAATCGTTGAAGTTAATGTTAGATTATGTTGTTAATGTTTGAAAAAAAAAATGTAAGTTGATATAAATTTAAAAATCAAAATTGAAACTTGAAAACACCCGGTGGTACATCTGATCTAAGATTTTTATATGGTAAACTAATTTTTTCGACAAGAAGAATTTTTTATACAGAATGACTTTTCGTCGTAAAATCATAATAGAGATGTTTTTCCTCTTGTCAAATCCATCCGGGGACACACTGTATATAAAAAACAGTCCGGGAAAGTTACTTTCCCAGACTGTTTTCTAAAAGTTACTTAACAACGAACTAAAATACTAGAATTGCTTTACATCCCCTCCGAAGGATGATATATCCAGTACGCAATTCTCGCCTAAGATTGAATAGCTTCTGTGTTTAAGCTGATATCTCGGCTGATATACAAACTGCTAGAAGTTGGGCTGAAATCGCGGTGTCTCTCTAAAGGTCATTCACCCAAATACTAATCGTAACTCCTGTTGCTAAATTTTTATATCGAGTGTGAGTACCAAGACGAGTAGAGTTAAGACAGAACTGCGTCCATCTCAGACACTGGAACTAAATGAAATGGCCACATCAAAATTTATGTCTTAAGATTGATTGGAAAATAATAGGTACCTACAATATTCTTATGGCAATTTTATTGAAAATTTCTTAGGCATCTATCCAATTGATTGTCACATAAGAAACTTTATTTTCTAACAATGACGCTAGAACTGCTCGTTTTTTCACAGAAGTTCCCAACCTCCCAAAAGCGACTATTTCACTTGGAGCAATGTTTTTCTCCGGGTCAACACACCTCACGATAAATATTGCATGATGACACACTGGATCACCAAAATATACTAAGAAATCGCCACCAAATTTGTCCCCATGTGTCACATAATATCCTTTTTCCCACAAGTCAGAATAAACGGCACTTTTTAATTCTGTAGTGTCTTTTAAAATATCCTGGGAACCGATAGGTTTTGTATCGGCTTGAGAGAAATTAAGTGGCTTAAGTAAAATAGGCCATATCATATTGTTTTTGGTAACAAGGCTAGACTTTTCAAGTTCTTCGTTTAATATTTCTTCAGAAGATCGATTATCGTTGGTTTTTCTTCGTTTCTCCACAATTTTATCTATCATACTCTCTAGTTGTAGCCTCCGGCTTTTCTTGTATTCAATTATTTGCGATTGAAGTAGATTATTTTCAAATTGTTCAAGATTTTGCTTATCTGAAAAATTAGTAACCTCTCTAATATTTACAATCCCTTTTCCTAGCAAGAGTAAAGCTTCTTCAGGTAATATTTTCACTGGCAGAGATGGAATGAAGGCAGTGTTTCCAATAATTTCGCCTATAATTCGATGTTGCCTTCTTAATATGGCCCAGTCTTCTACTTCATATGTAAATATTCCTTCCTTGGTATATATTAACTCTATCATAATTTATGTGATTCTGTTTCAACAAATTCTAGTCTTTCACCAAGTTATTCATATTTTATACGATTTTAACATTAACATTTTTCTATGTCATTTAAAGTAACAAACTAACAAACAATATTAAAGGTTAGAATGTGATATAACCTCAAACAAAACGAGACTCGAAAGTAGTTCAAATGCTCCAAGAATTATAACAATAGTTCGGAGAGTTGTATGTACATTTATCTGATTTAACGTATGCAACTAGAAATATAGTGGGCCGTCATTACTGGTTGCATATACATGTGGCTGGTTAAATCATTGATATATCAACGTAAGGCACAGTGGGTCAGGTTTAACGTTTTTTGGCCAAAACTCTGAAACTCCTGGAAACGCCCCAAAATCAGATGGCGTTGAGAGGAAAAATAATGGAAAAAATCCCATCGATAAATAGGGGTGGGTTTCGGGGGTGGAAATTAAAATAATTGAATAATATTGTGAAACTTTGGATTCGAATAGAATATTGCCTCCAAATTTTAGGAAAAATTGTTAAAAAATTCCACCGATATATAAGGATGAATTTCAGGGGGTGGAAATTGAAATAATTGGATAAAATTGTGAAACTTTGGATTCGACTAGAATATTGCCTCCAAATTCGAGAAAAAATGATAAAAAAATTCCATTGAACAATTTCATAAATTGAAATAAATCAGTCATTGCAATATCAGTAATTATATTACTCCTAAAATTGGGTATTTTTAACCTGCATTAACGTATTCAAAACGTCTTAACTCAAAAAACGGCAGCTAGGGGCAGCTGCAATTCACAGAATATATAGAGAACACTATATTCAATATTATAAAAAAATATATAAAGGTAAAGCTTGTGAAAGTGAAGTGTAACAAAAATGAAAAGTTTAATTTTAATCAAAATTTACGGCTGAAACCGCTCACTCCCAAAAAGGCTATGATTCAGACACCAAATAACAAATAAAGTCAACTAACTGCCTACAATAAAGCTCTTGCCTTGTTTTATGCCAGACATGGGCGATTCGTTCAATTGCAGGCAAAAAAAAAAACAAATCCACAGTCGTGTAAACGCTAAATTTTTACTGCACAATTTTAAACTTGAACACGTGTTTCTTTCCCGAGCTGTAGAATACAAATGCGGCAGGTATAGGAATTAAGGCCTTTTGTTTCCCCAAGAATAACGTCCACCTTTACCAAAAAGCATGTTTGTTACTCATTTCTCGGAAGTTAGTGAAATTTGGTTCATTTGAGTTTTGGTCAGAAATCTCTTAAAATGACCCACTGTGTAAGGGTAAAATAAAATTCCTAATCCTAATTGTAGATTTTAGTTTAAGTTAATCAGAATTAGAAGTAAACCTGTAGGAATTCAGATGTGAAGCTGAACAGTTAATTTTAATAACACTTATATTAATAAATGAGAAATGGCCAGGGGTAAATCATACATTATAAAAAATTTGAAAATCATAATGAAAAATAAGCTAATTTTGCTTAAGCTTACCTCTCCATGGCCTCCTTTTATACCTGTTTGATTTAATCAGGCGGCTATATAGGTATATAATAATTGGACAAATATTTTTAATAGTTATTACGGAAAAAAAATTGTACAGAAATCCGTTTCATAGCGTGCTAAACCCAAATAAAACATGTCTCTGTATCTGTATGTACACACACTTGTTAGGCTTGTAAAAAATGTCTGCATCTTTGGCTGTATGATGCGGCGTGTTTGATGGTCAAAGTCGCTGACATTTTTTGAGTGCCTCGGAGACCTGAAGACAACATGCGTTGTTACGATAATTTCTGTCAGACTTAAAATTTTTATTTCAAATTTAGTACCTACACATATAAAACAGCATGGTAGAATACTTCCTATTGAAATTAGGCTATATCTAGCACACTATGGCTAGAGGCGTATAAAATAAACGTGTTTTGTTTTGTTATTATATTATATTTTTTAGGTTTTTGATTAAGCACACGTGTATGAGGATGTACAAGCTATATCGAATCTGTAATAAAGTATCTCTCTCACACGAACTTTACATAACAGTGACCATAATCTTAATGAGAATATATCAATAATTAATATATGTTCTGTGGTGCATGGGACCCATACGAAATATGGGAAATAACATCTAGAGAAGCACACTCCTCTAACGACCCCTAAAAAATTCTGAAAAAGCAGTTTGCGAAAAAAAATTTCAAAATTCGGGTGCCCCCCTCCTCTTGGTCTAGGGACTCTCGTTTAAAATTATTACTTTTTGTCATATACATTTTACTTTTCATAAAAATACAACAACAGGTTTTGGAGAAAATATTTTCATTACTGTATAACTGAGATACAACGAATTGAATTTTGTAATTTGTTAAATTGTAAATTACAAAATTTCAGTCCATTGTATCTCAGTTAATAATGAAAATATTTTCATAAACTCCAGAGTACTGCCCAGCTCTGGTGGCTACTAAAATTCTCAAGCTATTGAATAGAGAACAAGTATGCTGGGCAATCCTGCTCTGCACATTGCTTAGTAATTTTTTTTTTAATGCTTTATATAGTCACACTAGCCCCACATCAAAACATATTATGCAAGATTATAGTGGGCACGCCCAAAATAAGCTTTCTTTAATACCTCTGTAGACTCAGCCTCTCTTAACCGTCTTATTACAAACCGGATTTCAGGTTAACCCTCTCTGTAGAGGTCATTCCCATTCTGCTGGCCTAAGCTATTTTGTTGGTTTTATTTTGGTTGTGAGCAAAGCGGTTAGCATCGAATCAATTCTCTGTTTCAAACAACCCTTCCAGATTTTGCCATTTCCCAGATTTACACAGTAGAGTAAGAATCATCTACGTACAGGAAGGCCACGCCCTACCAGTCAGGTAGCTAATAACCCCAATTACAGTACAAAACAGAAACAATCATAAAATGCAGAGTGCAGTGAGGTGAGGTACGGTACCGGTTTCAGTGACGGGGCCTCGATCAGCACCCATAAAACACACATCTCCCTATAAAACACATCCCCACAAATACCACCCCTCTTATTACCCTTTCCCTCTACTCCACTTGACCCCTCGCAGAAACCTATACACCATCTAAGAATTTGCTCTCTAAAGTAAATAAATGTTTTTAAACTAATGAGGGTCTTTTAAAATCATTTTCCCTGCATATTTTTATTAGTACCCCCTCTCTCTTAAAACAAATAAAATCATGATGTGAAATCCTCTGATATAACTCAATATAATATGGTCAATCTAGCCAAGGACCTATTTAAATATAAAAATACATATTCTGGAAATCTCCCTTGCCGAAGCACCTGGCCGTTGTGTCGCTCTCCGTGATCAACACTCGAGATGTGACGCAACGTAAACTTACTGATTGTACAATGAAATAAATAATGAGATACTAATGAAATGTAAACCACATTTAAATAAAATAAAAAATACTTAATTTGGTAATTTGGGACCTCAATTGGCGAAGTCAAGCACGCCGGAGCGAGTCCGTCGCTTGGATGGATGATCGTATATCATCTCGCCGTCCTGGTTTGGTTAAGTGGTAGAGTAGCATTAGCTAAACTTTGCCAGGACGTTAAAATAAATAAGGCATAAAAAAAATATGTAAAAATATGAAACAAATTACAATATATGAATTATAAAACTACAGTTTAAAAGCTGTATCAAATAGCTGTTTTTTGGTACATATATTAATACATTCGCGGACAATACTGAAATTGCGGATGAACTCAAAAACACACTTTTGAAGTACTGGTGCGATTTTTATGAAAATTTTTTCTTAGCATTTTGCACAAACATCTAGGAACGGTCCTGACTAAATATAAATTGCATAAACTAACGTACAATATTTCAAGTTCTTCAATACAGTTGTATTAGCATAAGTTTACAAACTCCATACTATCTCAACTACGGTAGCTTAGCGAATTTGAATAACTTATAAGCATAAAAAATAAAGCGACAGTAGTGTGTTTTCTGGCTACTGCTATAGCAGTAGTGTCCTATAACATCATCTGAAATTTACTATAGCAGTTACGGTCCGCGAATGTGTTAATACCATAGAAATTACTTATTTTGTTATCGTTCTGACACATATTTGTAACAGGCGATTTCAACTGCACATTGATTATTGAGTCATTGCAACAAAATGTACTGTGTTGCCTGGATTTTAGTCTAGTACCAGAAAATTTATCTGAGCAACAATCTCAGTACAGTCGATTTCACTTTTTAATAATTTATGTAAAGATAAAAATCAAATCCTTTAAACAAGACACTACTCCATTCCTCTTGCTGGGTAGGTACCACCAATTTTGAAATTTTTCGTTGAATTTTATCGACAGCATCATAACATGGATTTCAGATTATGGAACTATATTTAAATTTGGATCTCACAAATGAATAATATAAAAGTTCAAGGCTTGTAAGTTATGTTATGTTATAATTTCTTGTAATGAAACCAAGCAATTTAATAGCTTCGTTTTTATTTTGGGTTAATGTTTTTTAAATGAAAGTCGATTATCAAACATTATGCCTAGATCATTAGTATCTGTACTTATAAAATAACACCGTTAATATTATAGTCATAATTAAAACTAGTTCTTCTATTAGTGAATGATAAAATTTTGCATTTATTAATGTTCAAATGAAGTTTATTTAATATGCACCAGTCTTGCAACTTATCAATTTCAGCTTGTAAACTACCACAGTCATCCTGAGACTCGGTATTATTAAATATCTTTAAACCATCAGCAAAAAGTAGTTTGTTATGATTAATTTGACTGCACAAAGCATTTATATAAAGTAAAAACAGTAGAGGTCCAAGATTAGAACCCTGTGGAACACCAGAAGTGAATATAAAAACAATCAATCCGTAACCATTATAGGTACGAATCCTATTATTTATAAACATGATAACATAGTTTCAACGTATATTTGAAGTGTGTAAATGTAGCATTTGCCACTATTTTATGAACTTACCACAAATAGGATGTGATATTAGTGTCTTGCATAAAAGCTGTCTTGCCATCGACTTAAATTGCTGTAAATCATCCAATATAGTAAAACGACAGCCTTGCTGTCATTGACCAGTTGGTTCTGCATGTCATGGGAAAATAAAAAAAATTTAACAAGTAACATTTTTATTTAACAAATTATTCTAAAAAATGTACTTCTAAAATAAGCTATGCGAACTTCCATAATAACAATATATTCGAAAATAATAATTACTGTGCTTAAAAAACTAGTTATAAATAAGTTAACTAAACATCTACTAAAAATAGAAAACTGAAAGTAGAGAATACATTAGGTTCCCTGAGGTACAACTAACAATCGAACAAAAGAAGCAACAAAGGCCATGGCAGGTTAAGATAAGTGTCCGTGCCTTTGCAACCTTTTAGCGTGTGGTTCCTTTCAGTGATGTATCTTTGTGTAAGTTACTACCACAAAAAGTTTTGACCTCAAAAACTTCATAATATCTGGGATTTTTTTTTTCGAAAATCCGAAAAAAAAACTTTTTTTCTTAATCAAGTGAACCAATTTGTTTGTATTTCACATATATTGTAAATCTACTCAGGACAATTTATTAATATTTTCAGGAAGAACTCTTTTCATGAAAAAAAAAAGAAAATGATTCTCTTGAATTTTTTGAAAAATTTACGCCCGTCCTGGAATAATTTTCGCCCGACCTACGGTGACCGCAGAAAATAATGAGGTAGCTATTTTTAAATGGAAATAACGAATTTTTGAAAATTGTTTGCCCACCCTTAAAGCATTTTCTACCTACAGGCCTGGAACTCGATATATTAATAAATATATAAATGAACATATATTATTAAATATATAAATGCTTGGATGACACATATTGAAAATTTTTTGAAGCAGCCTACGTATTTTTTTGAAATAACGAGATGTATTTTTCACAATACATGTATTTTCTACAAAACTCCATCAAAACGGTAATACATAAAAAAAATGTGTTTATTAATAAGAATACATAATAAAGAAACATGTTATGCTAATGATATATGATAATGTTAGTCGTCTTCATCACTATCCTCATTTATTGTAACACGATATCTAGAAAACTAAGTTAGTTAGTTTTCTGTTACTTATACATGGATTTATCATATGCAAGGTTTCTTGAAGATATTCCGAAACCGCCAGTAAAACTGTCTGAATTATTCGCAAAAGATATCAGTGTTACAATAAATGAGGGCAGTGATGAAGACAACTAATATTATCGTATATCATTAGCATAACATGTTTCTTTATTATGTATTCTTATTAATAAACATATTTTTTTATGTATTACCGTTTCAATGGAGTTTTGTAGAAAATATATGTATTGTGAAAAAAACATCTCGTTATTTCAAAAAAATACGTAGGCTGCTCCAAAAATTTCCAATTTATGTAATTCAAGCAGTTGTTGTTCATGTATACATTTATTAATATATCGAGTTTCTAACCGATTTATACCCTTTTTCTTTATTTGTTGTAATTAGTACGTAAGTTAATACATTATTATTTAGTGTTACCTGGTGTTATAATTTCTGAACCCACGCTACAGGGTGTTTACTAAACAAATGTAAACATGTAACATTATCTTTGCCAATTTGACTACGTTACCGTTTCGATAGAGTTTTATGAAAAATATATGTTATAGCTTATTGTATAATTGGAGTATAATTAATTAAAAAATGGTGGTGGTCTCTAACGTATAAGTACGTATTTAAATTTTTCAAAAAATTCAAAAGCATCAATTTTTGTTTCTTCATGAAAAGATTTCCTGAAAATATCATTAATAAATTGTCTTACAATATATGTGAAATACAAACAAATTGGTTCACTTGATTAAAAAGAAAAATTTTTTGTCGGATTTTCGAAAAAAGATTTTTTCCCAGATATTCTGAAGTTTTTTGAGGTCAAAACTTTTTGTGGTAGTATCTTACACAAAGATGGCACGGATATTTATCTTAACCTGCCATGGCCTTACAAGCATGAAACCTATCGAAGAAGAAATAGAAAAATAAACTAGTCATAAAGATATACACGAAATTTTTCAAATCACAAATATCACTTTCAAATTAAATTTGAATCAAGAGAATAAATAGAAAAATACTGAAGTGGCATTTAAAGGAATATCAAAATAATCTATCAGTACGAAAGGAATATAATATATAACTATATCAACTTGTTTTAGTCCAGTAAAAATAGACATGGGGCTAAAAATTGGCATAGACCTTAAAAACATCATTATAAATGGAATATCAAAAGTCCTCATCGATTCCACTTGTGCTAAAAATGTTCAAGGTCAAAGGACAAAAAAATAGTTTTTTCGCAACTATCTCTTAAATGGTGTTATCATAAAAATAGTTATTACAAAGATTATAGATTACGCGATCCTCTACAAAAAAGATCATACTTTTTTCCCTACGAATGATTTTTCATGAGGTATCACGATTTCAAAAATTGAAAATACTAATATGAATCATACTTGGCCTGTATATGTCATCGGACGTTCAATATAAGCTAAAATCTCGACGTATTGGTTTGTGTGTGACTCACACTATAACATACATACAAATTATACGATTCTCAATGTAACTGTCTGTCCCCAACTTCATTCGTCCTTATAACCTAACTCCTATAGATAAGATTATTAACTTTTTAAAACCTGGGAAAGCTCCAAAATGTCAAGCTTATACCTTTTTTTTTTACATGCAATAACTGGTTACCATACTACGTCAGCATTTTTCAAAAGAGATAAAACAAGAGTATTTAAATTATTGGAAAATGTCATGATTTAATTGATTGTGCTGAAGTATTTACGAAGATCGATTCTTCTCCAGACATCATCCTCACTAATGGAATTCGTTTTTTTTCCTGCTATGTATGGAGATCCAAAAAAAATTTATTCCATAGATATAGAGCACTCGGAACAATAAAAGTATACAATTATCCTGCCTTTCTCCAACATCTGGTGCTGCTTATCAACATTTATATCGTGTTTACTATTAAGTTCAAGCATGGCTAGCTAACGAACTGAACCCTGAAGGCTGGGGATGGGTATTAAACAATAACAGTTTGAAGCCCATTCAAACTCTGCTCCCACCTGCTCCAGAAAAACTTCTCAATACTATTTTTTGTAATTGCACCGAAGGGTTGTAATTATAATTGTGGCTGTTAATTAGTCGAACAGTATATGGTAATAGCTAAGGCCAGTCTTGTTTCAATGTTGCATCAAATACAACACAGGATGATGCTTAAAATATCAACGAAGAGATAGCAATTACAGAAATCCAGCAACAAGAGGAGGAAGAAGAAGAAAGTGAAGAACATATAACTGCTGAAGTAGAATTTGAAGATTATTAAGCATAAGACAATTTTTAAAAATTCAATAATAGTCAGTTCTGGTTTGATAATTAACCACAGTATCATTTAATCAATAGAAATCTGTCCTTGTTTAATCAGAACAAAAAATCATGATTATGTCTAAAGGAGAAACCACGTAAAAAAATGTGCCAAGTACACTTGCTTTCAAAATTTTCACGTACACTTATTTTTCGCTATATTAAATCAACTCTGACATTGGAACTTTTGAAAAGTCAAAATGCCTCGACTGATGGAGCAGGACAAAGTTTTGATGCTTTCTAAATTAGAAGAGGACTAGATAAAAGCACTGTTCTACGAGTAAAGAAGAGGTGGGAACAAGAAGGGACCGTGACTAGAAAGATAATTTAAGGGAAAACCCTTTCAATATGGCCAGACAAGCAGTTTTTGAGACCAACTTTCTGGGATCGTGGGTGACAGCATGCCATCATGTGAAAAAATCAGAAATTATAAATTTCGCAAGTGCAAAGAAAAATATATAAGAACATTTATAAAAAGAACTTTAGATCTGCAAATGCTGAAGAATTGTGGGAAGTCATTCAAAATGCGTGGGAGGAGTTGAGCGAAGACCAAAATGATTGGTGAAACTTTATAGAATCTATGCCCAGGAGATTGGATGCGGTGCTGAGGCTAATAGGGCCATGACAAAATATTAAAACCTTTTTTAATACATTTCTATTTATTTTTACGTTTGTTTTAATTAAATGTCAATGTCAACTTTAACCTAATCTCCAAATCATCCGTTCACATAGTTAAAATTTTGCAAAATCGTTAATTTTGAATGTGTATGCAAAAGTTTTGAAAGCAAGTGAACCTCAAAGGTGGTGTGGAAAAGAGTGCATATTTTGCAGAATATGGATTTTTCAATTTTTGAAATTGCGATCTCACGAAATCATTTGTAGGAAAAAAAAATATAAAGACCTTCTTTGTAGAGAATCGCTAGTCTATAGACTTTGTTATAACTATTTTAACGATAACACTTGCCGTTTAAGAGATATTTGTGAAAAACCTTTTTTTTACTTTTGACTTTGAATAAAATTTTTAGCACAAGTGGAATTGAAAGGGACTTTTGACAGTTAATTTGTAGCGATGTTTTCAAGATCTACCAATTTTTAGCTCTATGCGAATTTGCCCAAGGTTTGAACTTTTTCTTGGTCTATTTTTACAGGATTATTTGTATATCTAATTTAAGCAGTTTACAAAACACGTGAAAATCTTTTTTATTGCTATATCGTGAGTTTCTTAAAGAAAACAAAAAGTGTATATTATAGTAGCTATAGATATTATTGCTAATAGTGTGGCTAAGTCAAGATTTAGCACGTGTTTCTGAGAAACATATAGGTATTCTAAAAATAATGTCTTTAAATCTTCTTAAGCGCAAAAATTTTCATTAGTCTATTTTGTGAATAGAAATTTGTGCTAAGGGAATTTTTGACCAATCAAAGTGTGCATCAACAGAATTTATCAAAACTGTGAGAATCGACAGGTAATGCGGTCCGAAATGACGAAAAAATGCAGGACTCGTGGAATAAACGAAGTTTTAGTTTATCGTCTATTAGTATTTCGTTTTAAAGTTTGAATTCCTGTATTGTGACATATGTGGCTTCGTTTTCAAAGATCGCACACGAGTCAGCCCGATGTTTGTAAATATTTCCGTGCATAAACACGGTGTTTCACCTAAAATTACACAGATCAATACAGTGGAGTCAAATTAGGACTAAAAAACTCGCAGTGTTTTTGTTTTAACGTGTTCAGTGGATCAACTTAAGTTCACAGTTCAGTTCTGCAGTTTCTGCGAGGTCGACGTATTGTTTATTTAAACAATTTAATTTTTTAGACCATGTTTTCCAACATTTTCTCTTTGAATATCTCGAAATCTATAAATCCTATGGAAAACAACAAAAAGAAGGAAAATGTTCGTTATGAGCTGTACAATGAAAGTACACTTCTGTGCAATGAAATCCCGTACACTTTAAAATTCAAGTAATCCAGTTTTTACTAATATTGAGTGGTGTGAATCAGTCTTTTTGGAATTTAGATTTTTATTATCATATAGGTTATAAAAAACTGAGATTGATTGTGAAACGTCAAAAGTAAGGCGTTTGAATGTTAATTCAGAAGATAAAACATATGCTACCTTCCTCCTCCCACCTTTTCTTCGCATTCATTCAACAGTACTTTTATTCAATTTATAATGCTTAGCAACTGCTCTGATAGACCAATTTTAGAGGGAATTAAATTTTTTTCAAGTTCAGTAAATTTTGACATTGCGAAAATATGACACTGACTGACAAATAAATAAAGAATAATTTAATATAGCGAAAAATAGGTGTAAGGGATTTTTTTGCACATAAGTCTACATAAACTATAATTCATTTCAATTGTTATTATTATTTAAAAAAATTGTATATTGCAAAATTATGCGTTTCTAAACAAAAATAATGAATAATATTCAATGAAATTTTGGAGAAATATAGCTCTAATAAAGTAGAATCACCACTTAATATTTCAAATCAAAATGGTTATTAAAACGGCTCAAATATACAATTGTTGCTAAAACTTTGCACCCTTGTGAAATCCTGCCATCAAGGCCAAGAAATGTGTACGATGGACCAAATCGTAGCTTTTTATAAGTACTTAAGATCACGGAGAGATAATTTTCGAAATTGTAGTTATAAACAAATTCAAATAACTCTCTGGATTTTTTTATGAAACAAAAAACGGGAAAGGAGTAATGAAACTAGATTAAAAAAGCCAACTTAACAAAAAAAAAAGTTAATGCTCTACTTGCATTTGGAGCTAAGATACGTTAGTTTTTACGTTTAGGTCACTTATAGATAAACAAATCGATATATCTTATTGAGATTTTGACTGGTAATTGTCCATTATTTTTTCTCTGCTACTTGAAAATACCCAATCCAAAGCTACAATAAAATTGTTAAAAGATACTGTATAGCAGGCCTGTAGCTAGGGGTGAGCCAGGACGGGCATGTCCATCCTGGAATAATTTTTCCCAGTCCTACGACGACCGCAGAAAATCATGAATACCTGTTTGATTAACATTTTATTCGATTACGACTAAATATTTAGATAAGGCGACGTCACTATTCACATAAATCTTTAAAATATTATGTGGCGGTGGGAAATTTTCTAATTGCCGATGTTTTACATTTATTTCGAGGAAGAATTTATTATTATAAAATCAGGAACTCCCGTACCTATCACAGTATACTTGGACTCAGTGGCGGCTGGTGAAATTTCAATATTTTTTTTCTCGTCTGTGGCGCATGGGACCCATACGAAACTTGGGAAATAACATCTAGAGAAGCACTTCTCTAATGACCCCTAAAAAATTTTGAAAAAGCAGTTTGCGAAAAAATTTTTGAAAATTCGCTAGCCTCCCCTGGGTCTAGGGACCCCTGTTTACTTTTATTTTTTTTTGTCATATGCATTTGACTTTTCATAAAAATGCATCGACAGATTTTGGAGTTTGTGAAAATATTTTCATTACTAACTGAGATACAACGAATTGAAATATTGTAATTTGTTAAATTGTAAATTACAAAATTTCAGTTCATTGTATTTCAGTTAGTAATGAAAATATTTTCACAAACTCTAAAATCTGTCGATGCATTTTTATGAAAAGTCAAATGCATATGACAAAAAAAAATAAAAGTAAACAGGGGTCCCTAGACCCAGGGGAGGCTAGCAAATTTTAAAAAATTTTTTCGCAAACTGCTTTTTCAAAATTTTTTAGGGGTCATTAGAGAAGTGCTTCTCTAGATGTTATTTCCCAAATTTCGTATGGGTCCCATGCGCCACAGACGAGAAAAAAAATATTGAAATTTCACCAGCCGCCGCTGCTTGGACTACAGTTGGTGAATGGAAATTATTATAGAGAGGGGCGGTGATTAGTTTTGGTTACTTAGATTTGAGATTTTATTAACATTTCGTTATTTATCTATAAATTGTATACGAGTTGCACGCAGACCCTCATTTGCCTTGTTGTCTATTTTAAATTATATTAAATGGAAAAACAAAAAGAGCAAGATGGAGGTTTTATACAAATACAGAGAAGCCTTTAATTCCACCTATGAGGTTTTGGCTGTTGTAGATACATTTAGCTGCAGCATTGCCACCCGTGAATCTTTCAAACTTCAAACTTTCTCTACTTTGACGGTCATTAATCGTCCCCAAAGACTCCATGACCCACCAAAGAATAGCAAATTTAGTTTTCTTGACGTTTGAAAGGAGATGCACAGATAGCACAGACACAGACACTATGTATTAAAAAAATTCAATCTGATTATAAAGAGGGATGATTAGAGTCGTACTAGAAACTAAATTTATATTAAGAGACATATTTCTGTTTCATAATTATTTTTTATGGGACTCTCTAAATGGAGAGAACAATATCATTTTTTTTTGGCACGCCGGCCCCCTCTGAAAAATTGTTTGCCTCTCCTTAAAGCATTTTCTAGCTACAGGCCTGCTGTATAGAGGCCCGAAAGTCGGGTCTTTAGCGATTTTGTTATTTATTCGAAAATCACCAAATATGTCTGAATGTTATATTATATTTCTACAAACCGGATTTTAGTTGCTAGATAGCCCAGTGGGTAAGGCGACTAGCATTTTTTATTTAGGATGTGGACTTCTCGGGTTCAAATCCTGCTCGCGAATTTTATTTTTTTTTTTATTTATCAGTAATATTAAAAGTTTTACAAAGCTGTATACATGAACATAAGAGTAGTTGTTCAAGTTAGACTGGTTTATCATTTTCGTGACAAAAATTAAAAAAGTTATATTATGTTCTCAAAGCCGCTTTATTCAATGTTATTTTAACCATTGTAGCTTTGGATTATATTTAAATAGCAGAGACAAAATAATAAGCATTGGAGAATAATCAGCCCAAATTTCACGAAGAAATATTGATTTGTTTATTTATAAGTGACCTAAACGTAAAAACTAACGTATCTCAGCTCCAAATGCAAGTAGAGCATTAATTTTTTTTCAAAAGTTGGCTTTTTTTAATCTACTTTCATTACTCGTTTACCGTTTTTGATTTCATAAAAAAAAACAGAGTTACTTGAATTTGTTTATAACTATAAACAACTGCAATAAAACGGGTTTAAATTTGATAGTCTGATAATGTAAGAATCCATAGTGATAAAAAAACTGTGATTTTACCTATTATAAGACTTTTATTTATAAAATGTTGAAAAGTTTTTTTTACTGGATATTGTATTTTTGATAGAGACATCCATCATTATGATATACAATCAAAATACGATAATCAAAATGATCTACTCCATAAAGGTTTAAGAATGTATAATAACACAGGTCTGCAACAAAAGAACTGCATAGGATTTTTATACTGTTTCTTATAAATTTTTATTCACTAATACCGGGAAAAATACTCGAAAAATTCCATCACGTCAGGTTTTCTTGTAAAACTCATGTTTGTAGTTTTATTTAGAGTGAAATGCCCGTTTAACCCGAAATCTGGTATCCTATTCTTGGTTGCTATACACTGCCAAAAGATGGGGAATGTTTCAGATATCTCCATTTCAAATTCCCAAAACTTTCTGAAGCCAAGTTGAAAGAGGGAGTGTTCACTGGCCCCGACATACGAAAACTATTATCCGATCCCCTCTTTTCAGAAGCAATGGGAGAACAAGAAAAAGAAGTGTGGGACTCTTTTAAAGATGTAGTGCACAAGTTTTTGGGTAATACTAAGGACCCTCACTATAAAACCATTGTACAACGCATGTTGGCTGCATACAAAGCTCAAGGTTACAACATGAGCTTAAAAGTGCATTTCTTACACTCCCATGTCGACTAATTTTTCGAAATCTTGGGAGCCTTCAGTGAAGAGCAAGGTGAGAGATTTGACCAGGATGTTCGTGATATCGAGAGACGCTACCAAGGAAGATGAGACGTCAATATGCTAGCTGACTACTGTTGGATGCTCAAGCGGGAAATGGAAAGTGGATGCGTGTTCGGAGAAGTATCAAAGAGAAGAAAAAAAGGTTTCATAGCCAAAAAAAATGAACAAGGGAATGTTTAGTACATTTCATGAAGAAATTGTTTGTTTAATTATAAGAAATATTGTTTAGTTTGTTGTAATAAAATGGTGGTTTCTTCATTAGTGTTAGGCTTTTTTTATCCAAACACCTTTTGCAAAAAAACTGTACGTGATGGAGGGAAATGGAGATCATGTTTGGATTCAGCAGACTAAAGAACATATTATTTACCAAAAACATCCCATGCAGCTGAAAAAAAATATTTTTTTGCAGACCTGTGTAATTTGTCAGACAATGTAAAGGATGCAAGTTTGATATTTTTTAGAAAAAACTATAAATACATGTCTTCAAAAGCACTGAAATTTAATGCCTCCATTTTTTTTAAACAAAGTATTTGTGTATCATATTTTTTGTTTTTTGTAAAATTTAGGAAAGTTAGTAAACATATTCCAACTTATATAACAGGTATGACCACATTTTTTGTTGTTTAAGACAACATTACCTATCGATTCTTTGGTTTTATCCGATATTAATTAGTTTGTTATTCTGATGCACACAGTGACAGGCCTATTTCTGACAAACATAAAAATGTATCAACATACAAATGATGTTCAAAATTTTTTTCGAAATCAACATGGATTTCTGGGAATACTCAATTACTTATTTTAATGCTACGATATTTTTAAAACAATCAGATTTGGCACTGCTAGAGTCCCTTTAAAAATCGTATATATTCAAACCCGTGGGACTGAACTTAATTTGCCAAAAGCTTAACTAAACTTCGTGTACAAACACATGTTGTTTTAGGATTATTCAAGAGGGATGGATGTTCACAGGACCGTTTTCTGGACCTAAACATTTTTGAAAAACCAAATACATCTATTTGATTTTTCAATGAACATAGTAGTTAGCATTTTTTATTCTACAAATTGTTTCTACGAGAGCCAACAATAATTTTTGTGTTTTATTATAATTTATGCTTCTTTTATAAGTTGTTGGTCATTTTTAGAGTTTTGATTAAAAATACCCTGTTTTTGGTAATTAGTCATTTTTTTTAGAAGGCAACACTTTCTATTGTAGATACATAATAAACATATCACATATACATAAAAATAAATGTTGTTCCACTGCGCTCATAAAAAAAATTAAGGAGAAATCGCCAAAAATAAGACTATTTTTAGTGATTCCTCCTGATTTTTAAAAAAATTACCAAAATTGTCCATCTAAAAGAAGCATAAATCATAATAAACCGCAAAAATGATTGTTGAATACTTGTAAAACGAACGTCTAAAATAAAAAATACTACCTTCGTAGAACCTAAACCAAATAGGTTGTTTGATTAGTAATTCTGATTGATTTATCTTACATTAATTTTCTGCCATTGGTTGAGACTTAAATATTTCCAAAATCCAGTTAACAATCAATAATTTAGTGTTAATCAAAGAAATCGAGTGTGGTTAAAAAAAATTTTCTTAGAATTACATCTTTGTTTAGTTAAATGAATTTTTTTTTAAGCTTTGCATTTCATAATATATGAATAATAGAAATCGACCAAATAAATTCGACTTTTATAGTGGCTACTGCACTTGCTTATATTTAGCTTTAGCTGCGCCAAATTTTAATTTTTTTTTTTTATTGCTAATTGACAATTTCACTATTCAGAGTGTCATGAACAGCAACAAAACCCAGATTTTCTTTGATAACATAATGTCATGTGTTCTGATTAATATATATATGGGGCATTTCAAATCAACCGGAACACTCTTGTACCCAAAAATTAGAGTGCTGGAAAAATACATTTAAGGGATGAACTTTTTCATTAAGAATACTAGTTTCGAAAATTCAATATGGCGGCAAAACGGTCACAAAATTGGCTCTTGCATAATACCTTCCAAATACTTTAGTACAGTAACCAGAGATTTTAATCTAGAAAAATTGTCACATGGATTAAATTTTATTTTTTAATAACTTAACAGTAAATGTATCAAGGAAATGTTTCCGTATTCTCTATATCCATTATATTATTATATTATAGTCTTATTTTTCAGTGTAAAAGTGTTCCGGTTGACAGAGACTGCCTCATATATACAAGTTAAAATCTCCATAATTTTGTTGTGTTCACAATTTGGTAAATATCACTTCTTCTCCTAGTCAATTTGTTCACCAAATATTCCTTGGATAGAATTGTATCAACAATCATTTCTATAGGGTTTATCTACTCAACCAATTTAACAGAAGTATATTAAATATTACCGTCCCAATTATAGTTGATTTAAAATATCAACAACAATCATAGTTTTTCACTGCAATGTCCATAACCGCTATTTTTTGTAATCAACTCGTCCTATATAAAAGAACTAACAACATGACTTTTCTTTCAATTTTTAAGTATTAACAATAGATTTCTAATTTGATAAATAAGATAATAAATAATTTTCACTTTACATTAAATTTATAAAAAATAAATAAAAAGAAAAAATTACTTGCGAAAAATACGTCTAGATCAACTTCTGATTTCTGAGGAAGAATTGGCGTCATTTCACTCTCGGCATAAAATTTAAGTCAATTCATTAAGGCATATTCATTCTGGACGTCTCATTAACTACTCCACGAGCATACCATCACCAACAGGCCAAGGCCAAAGATAAACCATTTCCCAATTTGGAATAACGAATCCAACATTTTACTCGAGGCATCACGCAAAATGCATAAGGGGCCATTCAAAAAATATGTTCGCAAAGATGGGCCACTTAAAACCCCCTCCCTCCCCCTTCCAACATTTGTGAAGCCCTCCCTTAACCGAACATTTGTTTCCACCCCCCTCCCCCACCAATACACTTTTTAAAAGCATTCTGATTTAGTGTGCCATGAGAAAAACAACTGAAAATAGGCATCACAACTAACCTCAAAAATATATATCTCTTAAGATTTCTAAGCATCATGTTGCTGTTATTCAAATTTCTTCTTAGTTCCTTTAATTTCACTTAAAATCTCGTTCAATGTAATGTTTTAAATACTTGTACTAATAAACTAAGTCACTTTTTGTAGGTTAGAAACCTAACCTATAATTAGCGGATCATGTTTATCAATAGATCATTTTCGGTAGACGTTACGCTGTCGGTGTGGAGGGCACGGCACACAACTAATTATTTTGTCTTCTAAAGATGGGTACAAGCTGTTATTTTTTAATAACTGGTTTAAAATGCTTCTGTTGTTTTGAAATATCTGTTTAAAAATAACAGATCGCTGAGAAGTATTGGCATTCGCATATCGCAGTGCGCAGTTTGTAGTATGCAAATTTTTCCGTCATGTGAATTTGACGCAGCTGTCTGAAGGGTATACAAAACCTCATTTACTGTTTGTTTATCATTGTGTGAACAAGATTTTCAGGGTGTGTTTCAAGTAAAGTGTTTATATTGACAATAATGTCTCGTAGTGAGTATTATTCAACATTACAAGCTGATGGCAAGTGTCATTATGACGAAAAAGTGGCAATAACCGACGTTATCCACCCTTACACTCTTAGTTTTTGAGACTATCCATGCTTTTCGGTGTTCTTTTGACAGCTTGTTGTTATTTTCTCCACAGTCCTTTAAAATAGCAGGAATTCTAAAGAAACTTGCGTTGTTTCTTTCTCTATTACCACAATTCAATACTGAACAGAACAAAGGCATTTTCGTAACTATTGCAAATGAAAACAGCGGCTATTATAACAATCACACTTTAATAACAAAAGAATGCAAATGAAAACAATGAGTTGTCTGCCCTCCACGCAAAATGGCGCCGACGACAGAGTGACGTCAACCGAAAATAGTATCTTGGTATCATGGCTACTGCTATCTGTTATTTTCGAACAGAAATAACAGTCTGTTAATGCTATTTACAAATGACAGTTATAAAATAATAGGTCATCTCTAATTGTTTTCATTTTCATTGCCTGTTATTGGATGAGGTCTCGCGTGCCCTCCAGACAGCTGCGTCAAAGTCATGTGACCGAAAATGATCTATACAGTTCATCTCAAACTTATAGCAACATGAGGCCCAATGTTTCAACGCAAAGTTAAGCACTTTATCCTACAAATAAATTAGCTAGAAGTTTAGAATATGAAGTTGCAATATTAAAGTGTTTAATAAAACCATATTCTAAACTTCTAGCTAATTTATTTGTAGGATAGAGTGCTTAACTTTGCATTGAAACACTGGGCCTCATGTTGCTATAAGTTTGAGATGAACTGTAGACCATTTTAGGTCATGTGGTTTTGACAAGTCGGCCATTTTGCTTGAGGGGCAACCAAACATTCATTCTTTCATTGTTTATCATTGTAATTGGAACAGTTTGCGTGGTTTTATATATTTCTGTCTTTATTTTTCTTGAGAAACTGTCTGTTTTTGTAATAATGCCATGTAGTGAATATTATTCAACCCTTATCGGTGATGTAAAGTGTCGCTATGATGAGAAAATCAAAATAATAGACAATATTGACCCATACACCCTTGGAGTGGAGACTAGAGACCTTTCTGCAGATTTGTCTATTTTAACTTGTGTACCCGTAATTGATATGGTAAATACTTAGTGTTGACTCACAGCTTCTACACAGGCCAGCAGTTAAAGGCATACAAATCTTTACAAGCATATAAATATTATGAGGCTGGATTTGTTCAAGAAAGATAAACTCAAATGTATTCATTGTTATGGGCAAGTAAGTTTACATTTAAATAACTAAGAGCTAGATTTCAGTGATAAGCATGTTATATTATGCGTATGTAGTATTAAATAGACTCCACCAGAAAGTGATTTTTTTACCTTTCTCCTAAACTTTTTTTATATTCAAAATGAACCTTATCTCTTGTACTAAATTGTTATATAAATGTTAGCTGCTAACTATTAATATTAAAATAAGAATAATAATGAAAAATGTTACATTAAATTGTAACTTGCTGAATCCCACACTACGATACAAGTATATTTATTGGTTTTGTGACATATTTAGCATATAATAAATAGTATCACAAAATTACTCACCTGTCAGAAAGTGATTTGAACAGATTCGAGCATTTTTGAGAAAGGTTTTGCTTAAATCACCTCGTTTCAAAGATCTAACCCAACATTCTCGCCATTGTTTTGATAACGCCTCTAATGTCTCACCTCGACCTTTTAAAACAGCAGGGATTCTAAAAAATCGTACTTGGTCTCTTTCTGCCCTTTTTGAACACTTTACTACCACACAAAAGGATGGCATTTTATTTTTATTTCACGTTTAAAACTGAGATTACTTCTTTGTTTACAATGGATTAAAAAGTTTGGTTGCCCCTCAGGCAATATGGCCGACTTATCGTGACGTCATCCTAAAATGGTCTATAAATAAGCAAGTGTAAATAAGACGCTTTTTGTAGGTTAGAAACCTAACCTATAACTAGCAGATCATGTTTATATATAAACGTCAGAAAGTAATTTGAACGGACTCGAGTATTTTTAAGAAAGGTTTTGCTTAAATCACCTCATCTCAAAGATCTAACTCAACATTCTCGCCGTTGTTTTGATAACGCCTCTAATTTCTCACCTCGACCTCTTAAAACAGCAGGGATTTTAAAAAATCGTACTTGATCTCTTTCTGCCCTTTTTGAACACTTTACTACCACACAAAAGGATGGCATTTTATTTTTATTTCACATTTAAAACTGAGATTACTTCTTTGTTTACAATGGAATAAAAAGTTTGGTTGCCCCTCAGGTAATATGGCCGACTTATCGTGACGTCATCCTAAAAATGGTCTATAAACAAGCAAGTGTAAATAAGACGCTTGTTGTAGGTTAGAAACCTAACCTATAACTAGCAGATCATGTTTATATATAAACGTCAGAAAGTGATTTGAACAGATTCGAGCATTTTTAAGAAAGGTTTCGCTTAAATCACCTCATCTCAAAGATCTAACTCAACATTCTCGCCGTTGTTTTGATAACGCCTCTAATTTCTCACCTCGACCTCTTAAAACAGCAGGGATTTTAAAAAATCGTACTTGGTCTCTTTCTGCCATTTTGAACACTTTACTACCACACAAAAGGATGGCATTTTATTTTTATTTCACGTTTAAAACTGAGATTACTTCTTTGTTTATAATGAAATAAAAAGTTTGGTTGCCCCTCAGGCAACATGGCCGACTTATCGTGACATCATCCTAAAATGGTCTATAAACAAGCAAGTGTAAATAAGACGCTTGTTGTAGGTTAGAAACCTAACCTATAACTAGCAGATCATGTTTATATATAAACGTCAGAAAGTGATTTGAACAGATTTGAGCATTTTTAAGAAAGGTTTTGCTTAAATCACCTCGTTTCAAAGATCTAACCCAATATTCTCGCCGTTGTTTTGATAACGCCTCTAATTTCTCACCTTGACCTTTTAAATCAGCAGGGATTCTAAAAAATCGTACTTGGCCTCTTTCTGCCCTTTTTGAACATTTTACAACTGCACAAAAGGATGGCATTTTATTTTTATTTCACGCTTAAACTGAGATTATTTCTTTGTTTATAATGGAATAAAAAGTTTGGTTGCCCCTCAGGCAATATGGCCGACTTATCGTGACATCATCCTAAAATGGTCTATAAACAAGCAAGTGTAAATTAAGCAATCCAAACCACTTGACTTCCAATATGGCGCTGAGGGCAAACATCCGGCAATCCTTTATTTTCATTCGTTAAATGAGTTTTTTTTCGGTTGCCTTGGCTACGTTTCCGCGAGTTAATTAAAATAAACCCCATGTTTGCCCTCAGCGCCATATTGAAAAATAATTTTGACAGGTCGTTGGATTGCCTAATAAGACGTTTTTTGTAGGTTAGATACCTAACCTATAACTAGCAGATCATGTTTATACATAAACAGTATTGAAAAAGCATTTGAGTGAAATTTTAGCTCCAAACTAAAAAATGAGGATACAGAAATTGAAACAGGGGATAAACCTACAGAAACTTAAAATTTGAGGTTGTTGGTCATGAGACAATTGCTTTATCAACATTTTTTTGTGAAAACAAGCACTTTTTATGATCTCTCCTCCAAACGGCATTTTGTCGTTTTCACTCAAAAAACAAAAAAAAAACGAATATATTTGTTGAATGGCCCCTAATTACAAATTCGGCATACCATTAAATAACGCTGGAACAATTTTCAAAAATTACTAACAACATTTTATTGACATTGGCATTACAAAATTAAGAAACTTAAACAGACGGTAACGGTTTCGCCGCGGCACTATCATCTACGACCTCCTTTAAAACTTCTTGAAGAGAATTTAAAGCGGACGACAAAGACAACTTAAGACCTTTACTAACCGGCAGTAAGGGAAATTCAGGAGTCAACGGATCAGTCTCACTACAAAATTTATTTAAACGATCACATAAATTCTGTCCGTTTTGAGCAAAGTGCGTATAAACCTCTGATTTGAAAATTTCGGGGGGCGAAATCAGCATTTCCGTCATAGACTGCACTAACTTTAAAATAACGAGTTCATTGTAAGTCCTAGAATTCTCGTAACCCTGCTGGGTGTCCGTTTGCTTCTCGTAGCCGGCCTCATTATAATAAGGCTCCGAAACTAAAATAAGTCCTTGAATTGACACGATTAGTTGTAAGAGGGTACTCTTAGGTCCCCAGACCTCAGTCCCACGACCCATCCACGTACCCAAGAGCGACACGCAAACTTTACCTTCTACGTACAGGTTGGGATTCAACCTTTCTGTGCTGTAGCTGATGTAGTGCACGAGCGGCGGTGATCTGGGGTAGTCGGGACTCAACTGGATATCGAAGAGAAATAACCCATCCTCGTAAGGCGTCTTTGCTGGGCCCCGGATCATGACGGACAACAAATCGATTCTGTTTCCGTACGACCTCGCCCACACCCCAGGCGGTAAGGACTCTTTCAACAACTTGTACTCTTTCTGGACAGCTTTAAGAAACCTTTGCAAATCGGTTGGTTCGAACTTGCTGGAAAAAAAATGGTGCATCACGGGTGCATCTTCTATTATCGCATATGGTTCGTTTTCTATATCGCTTGGCTTTTCGGTGACCTTCGGCCTGAGAGGGCTTAGAGCTGAGAACGACTCATCAGGCGTGGTGGGGCAGCTAGGCAGTGGGGTGGAGCTTGTTGGAGTAGGGATGTTCTCGGAAGCTTTCGTAAGGACAGAGAGGGCTTGGGTGCCTCCGATTCTACTAATGATTTCGGCATAGGCTAGATCCATCCGCATTTTGAGCATCGAAAGCAGTTCAACACAGAGATTTTCCTGCGACATGTAAGAAACCTCACTACTGTCTGGGGTCAATGGAGTTGTGGGAGCTGAAAAAATACAGTTAATGCATCATAAATTTGACAAAGCAGTAAATTAGAATGTTATTATCAATTGAGCAGGGTTGCAGCATGAAGTTAAAAAAGGTATGAGTAAGAAATAATTGAAACATTAATTGTAATATATGATATACAGTGTGTTCCAGGATAGATGTAACAAGAGGTGTAATGGACCAAAAATTTTGGAATGCTATTTGGGGATTGAGTCCTGCTTGTTGTAAAACTAAAGTATACCAAAAATGACTTGATTTGGTGTTCTACAGGGTGTTTTATAAGCAAAGTTGTAAAAATCACCACTAATAAAGTACCTTTATTTTTCAAAATATGAAAAAATTCCACTAAGAAAAGTTATTTAGAATGCCTCTATACCAAATTTCAGGAATATAAAACTATTTTTTTGAAACTTCCCATTTTTTGCGAAATAAGAGTTGAATTCATATTTAAAGTTGTGTATAGGAGCAAATGTTAATCATCTCAAAAAGTAGGCTATTGGTAAATAAAAAATTGAATATACGAGATGTAAGAAGGTATAATGTTAATCGAACTAATTGTAAAACAAGAAACAATTACTAACAGAAGATTAATGAGGTTTAAAAATTATAACAAGTAATAAATGTCGAACACAACAGATTCACAAACAAATTAATTATTGACCAATACAAAAAAATGTTTATAATTTTTTTATTATTCGACGTAGCTACCACCCACATCCACACACATTTCGATCCTTCGCCTGAAGTCCTTAAAACTGTTTCGAATATGATCTAACGGTATGGAGTTTACGGCATTTGTAATTCTCTGCTTCAATACTGCTACATCGTTAGGAAGTGGTTCAGCGTAAACCGACTGCTTGAGGCGACCCCATAAAAAGAAATTCAATATTGATAGGTCTGGGGATCTCGCCGGCCACTTGATCGGTCCATTCCTGGCAATCCAATTTTCTCCAAAATTTAAATTCAACCACCGATGAACCATTCCTGTGGAGTGGTCAGGGCAACCATCATGTTGAAAATGAACTAAAGGCATATCTCTTAAAATATTTAAATGTTCTTCAGAAAATCTTTCAAGAAGCTGTAAATAAGTGTGCTGGTTTAACCTTCCCTCAATGAAATAAGGTCCTATAACTCCAACGTGATAAGAAACGGCACACCACACATTCACTTTTTTATAATATTGTCTTTTACAATGAATTCTAAAATTTGGATTTTCAGAAGCCCAAAACCGACAATTCTGAGATGAAACAACACCATTGGTTGTGAATGTGGATTCATTTGAGAAAATTATGAAATGATGAAAAAATCTCTCTTCCATGATTTTTTCCCCAATGGTCAAACAAAAATCCAACCTACGGCCGTCATCTCCCTCTTCAAGCATATGTTTATAATTTGCTTTATATGCCGTAATTTTCTTTGCCTTGTGAATTCTTTGGAGTTCAGACTCGCTAATATTAATAAGAGCTGATCTCTCTCTTAGTGGCATCCTAGGATTTTCTATAACAGAGCATGAGCTATAATAGCCCCAACGTTGTCTTCATCATATGCTTTTATTTTTCTTTTCGTGTTAAGAACACTACCAATAGCCAGAAACTTTTTAATTATTTTCATAGCCTGAGTACGTGACAAAGCAGTGTTTGGAAATTTCAAATTAAATTGCCGCCAATTCCGTAGCATTGCACAATATAAATTTTTTCACACACTGTAAGTACCATTTTCACTTAATTTTTTATTCTTGGTTCGTTAATTTGAAACAGAAATTAAGGATAATATTGACTACGTTTGACATATGTCAATAATAAATGATAAATGTGTATCCACTGCTTTTCTCATAGCCTACTTTTAGCTTCTACATAACTTTAAATATTAATTCACAAAAAATAATTTCTATGCAGTTTTAATTGAATGGTTCAAAATAAAATACTAATTTATTGAAAAAATGGGAAGTTTCAAAAAAATAATTTTATATTCCTGAAATTTGGTATAGAAGTATCAAATTGCATTCTAAATAACTTTTCTTAGTGGAATTTTTTCATATTTTGAAAAATAAAGGAACTTTATGTGTTGATTTTTACAACTTTGCTTATAAAACACCCTGTAGAACACCAAATCAAGTCATTTTTGGTATACCTTAGTTTTACAACAAGCAGGACTCAATCCCTAAATACCATTCCAAAATTCCAAAATTTTTGGTCCATTACACCTCATATTACATCTATCCTGGGACACACTGTATAATAAAGGTTAAAAAACCAATTCTTCTCTCTGGTAATCTTAATAATATATAAGATACTAGAACATGGATTTTACCCTCGGGAAACCCAAGGTCCACAACCTCGGAATTGGTAAAATAATATTACCAACTTGTCTAGTGATATAATTAGAAGTGGTCATATTAAAATGACTTCTTCATTTAAGAATTAAGCATAGCATTTCCAGAATAAAAATTGTTAAGATCCTGTTGCAGTATGAATATCATTTGCACAAGATATTCACTGCATACACCCCAGAAAGCAATTCCATATCTCAGGTGTGACTCTTTGAGTGCAAAGTATACAGCCTTTGCTGCTGAGTATTCCAATTCGTTGGATAGATTAAGAGCGGGCAACGGATTTATATGTTATTTCAGCAGTCATAAAAATGAGTAGGCATACCCTTCTTAACACACTAGACACGTCTGGCACCCCGACACAGCCGGGTTTAGTAACCAATTCAATTTCAAAATTTTTTTCCACTTCCAACCTAAAAATTACTAAGAGTGATGCTGGCTGTCAAATTTAAACCTTTTCGTTTCAAAAACCTTCTGACCTGTTTCGTTGAAACCGTTCGAAGCCTCAAATTTTTCCCAAATGTTTATAAAACACTATTCAAATATAAAAGAGTGTAATGGAACAACAGTACCAAAATCACATTCTCTTATATTTTAATAGTATTTTATAAACATTTGGGAAAAATTTGAGGCCTCGACCGGTTTCAACCAAACTGGTCGGGGAAGGTCTTTGAAACGAAAAGGTTTAAATTTGACAGCCTGCATCACTCTTAGTAATTTTTAGGTTGGAAATGGAAAAAAGTTTTGAATTTGAATTGGTTACTAAACCCGGCTGTCAGGGTGCTGGACGTTCCATTCCGTGTCTAGTGTTAAGAAGGTATGCCTACTCCTTCTTTGAATACTGAAATAACATAAGTAAATCCTCCTATGAGTGCATAGCATCCAGATACTAGTTTGTTATTCAGATTAATAATGTGTTCTTTAAACTTTAGCTTATTATAGTCAATCCCAAGAATTAAGAACAAGTCTTGTTTTCAAGTACATGGTTACCAATCTTTGATTTTATTTATGTCAGAGCATATAGTTTGATGCAGAATATTTTTGTCTTTGTTATGCCACAACATGGTGATATCATTAGCGAACAGAGTAAACTTTCCCCCAATATTAATTGTAATTATGTCATTAATACTTATTAAAAACAGAATTGGGCCCAGAACAGAACCCTGAGGTACTCCGCAGTTTATATTAATTTTATCACAGTTATTTGGATTTCTAACAATTTGTTTACGGCCAGACAGATAAGACTGAAGGCAATTTAGGTTTTAATTACCTTAAACTCTCTCGTCTTGATGGAAATGTTAATAGGTGGCTTATGTAGGTAGCTATGGAATGGTGTCATTTGTATGTTGATCGATTAGAATTTTTATAAATGACTTTTTGTGCAAGTAGGCCTGCGATAGAAACCAAATTGTACTAATTATTACTGCTTTTTGTGTTAACAAGAAGAAAACTTAAACCTTCCTCGCTTCCTGTCAGGGCCGGCAGAAGGTGGGTATAGTGGGCAGTACTACCCACCTGAAAAATCTGTAGGTGGGGAATTACCCACCTGAAAACTTATTATTCTACACTATTAACATGTTCTTTTAAGAATTCCTCTGCACTACCCACCTGGATTGATCACGTTTTGCCGGCCCTGCTTCCTGTTCTAATGTAACTTGATTTTCATTATGGAATGAGTTTAAAATGTTTAACTCTCTCTGTACCTTTCCAAATGCACAATATATTGTCTAAAAGGTACAGTATAGCTGTCTTCAGGCCTACTAAACACTCAAAAAATGTCGGCGCTTTTGACCATCAAACACTCCGCATCGCACTGTCAAAGATGTCGACATTTTTTTACACGCTTAATGAGTGTGTAGTCAACTATAGATATACACACTGACTACACAAATTTAGGTCTACTCCTGTATCTATTAATTTGTTAATATTAGTTTAGTTTAATAATCCTACCTGTTACCTCCTTTGAGCCTTCCTTCTTTTCAATTTGTGCGTTGATTTTGTTCTCGAGTTTGATCATTTTGTTAATGTTTTCCTTTTCGGCTACCTTAATTTTCGAAATGGACGGACACAGATTGTCACTAGAAAACAGTCTTCCTCTCAGCTCGACACCTAAAGATTTCGCCTTCTCCTTAGCGTTCAGCAACAAGGTCTGGAAGTGCTTGCTTTTCAAGCTGAAGAAAGACGTACCAAGTAATTTGTCTAAATAACTAGAATTCTCATAAACTAATAACAGATCCTTAAGAAACTGAAACAAAACATTAAAGAATTTCTATTATAATATAAATATCATTAGTGGTACAGGGAAAGGTTGAAAAAAATTACCGTAACTCGAAAAAAATTTGTGCAGACTTTAAACTTTGGTTATAAGTTTAAAATAGGCCAAAGTTCAGGAAACAAAAAAGTTTAGGAGTTTTACGGATCCACGGGAACCTATAGGGGGAAAAAAGGGTATTTTTAATAAAAAAAATAGATTTTTCTCTACTTTCTCGAGAAATGGCATTTACAAAAAAATAGTTCCAATAAAAGTTGTTTCTGGCAAAATTATCTTTAATTTGATGTTTTTAAATTAATTTTATAGCAATAATTAACCGAAATACGGCCATTTTTTGATGGGGGGGGATGGTGGATGGAATTTTTTTCTAAAACAAGTGTTTTAAAGGGATAAAATAAATTGAGCATCTAGGCAATGCTATATATTAATGAAAAATTAATTACTGAGCAATTACAATACCAAAATGCCGACATTTTGTTAACAAAAATGTGAAAATGCACATTGAATCGGCCATAACTTCTTTATTTTTTGTGATGTAGAAATAAATAAAAAATCATTTTGCTTCTTAGAACTTTTGATGGAAGTGTCACAGTTTGTAAGATATTCAACATTTTAAACCAAATATTTCATCCTAAAAACGGTAGAGAAAAATCGAATTTTTAATTAAAAATACTCCTTTTCACCCCCTATAGGTTCCCGCAGATCCGTAAAACTCCTAAACTATTCTGATTCGTGAACTTTGGCTTATTTTCAACCTATAACCAAAGTTTAAGGTCTGTACAAATTTTTTTTCGAGTTAAAATAAAGTTTTCCTGCACCAGAGCGTTGAGTGAAGAGTCCTTATAGAGATGCAGCCGTGTACTTAATATCATAGCGCGGGCAGGGTCTGTGGTATAGTTAGGCGCCACCGACATTGGGGTCTAGCAATCTCGTCAATCTCAGTCCCTCAGTCGGCTGATAGCACTCGCATGGTTCGTGTCATTTGTTGTATTAGTGCACCGTAAAACGAGGAAAAAGTAGCTTCCTTCTTGAAAAAAAATTTTTGAAGGTACAACCACATGGGACCTTCACAGCATGATAGATTAGGTCCTTGGCCATCTGTAATGTCCAGTTACAATATTTTTTGGGAGGTCAAACTATTTTTATGACGAAAAATGTTATAAATCTGTCAAAATTAATTTTTCTTACATTTTCACACATCCCTCGTGATATCTCCGGAACCAATTGAGATAATTATACGTATTTTTTTTTAATTGATGGAGGAAATGTGGGCGAAGGTCACTGCTTAAATTTTGTTTTTATGGAAAATCTAATTTTTCTGTAAAACGAGGTAAAACTTGAACATTTACTTCCCTTGCAGCGCTTTTTTCAGTAAGCGAAAAACTTTTTTATTTTAAGAAATTTTGACATACCATCTGCGTATGAAATAAAGTCTACACCGCAAGGAAGTTTTTAAAACAAAAATCAGGTCTCTACGACTTATAGTTTTCGAAATTTTGTTATTTAAAGCTGAGTTTTTCGATCCTAGAGGCCTAGATGTCCGCCAAGTGTGGACTATTTAATACAAGTAATCTTATATTATATTATGCCAGTTAGAAACAAACTTTTCTTTATATAATGCAAATGAGTATTAGTTATTTTTATTGAGTTATTACATATTATTTAGTGCTTAAGAATGGAATGTTTATTCTGTGGACAAACTTTGAAAGATAATGACAAATTAGTGAGACAAAATCCTAGATTGCAAGGAGTAAAAACAATTATATATGCCACGGTAAAAAGGCGAGACATTTGTGTCGAAAAGATTTTGCAACAAGAGGAAAATATTTTAAGTGGAAAAGTCAAAGTGAAATTTCATATAGCCTGCAAACAAACCTATATTAGTTTGTAAAATCTTAAAAATCTTTCCCAATTCAGTGAAATTGAAAATGTATCTTCGTCTTCGGTAAGATGCAATAAATTTAATATTCGGACAATGTGTTTAATATGTAATACATCGAGAAAGAAAGGCGTAATATGGTATACGATAATTCTCTGTAGACGTGATTTATCTTTATATTTCTTTGCCACCTTATTATCAGTCTAGTCGATACATTGTTGACAAGGGGCCGACGCGACATTTTTATTGTTAATTATGGGATTTTGGAGAATGAGAGGGGAGTATGCGTTTATTTTCGATTTATCGCAAATATTTGAGAAACCAAACATAGTATAATTTTTCACATCCAGTGGAAGTATAGTAACAAAAAATTTTTTTTAAATTTTTGTTGTTCAAATAGGCTTAGAATATCACGAAACATCGAGATTTTAAGTTTGAGCGAAAAAAAAAATTCTGCCTGCCTGCCTGTCTGTTTATTTTCATAACAATTAAATATAAAAACCCAATGAGCTGCTGGCAACATAAAACATTTTTTTTCCCAGTAAAATAAACCATTTTGATATAATATTAAATAATACATAACAAAGAAAATTAAGTAAAAGTTCCATGTACCATGTGCATCACAAATGCGCACAACGTGATAAAGTGAATTTTATTACTTTCACATCAATCACATCCAGTGGAAGTATAGTAACGGCAAAAAAATTTAAAAAAACTGTCATTGTTCAAATAGGCTTAGAATGTCATGAGACGTCGAGATTTTAAATTTGAGCAAAAAAAAATTCTGTTTGCCCTTAACTTATTTGTGCGCATGTTTACTCTGAAACCGTTAAAGATATTGACTTGAAATTTGATACACGTATGTATTTTAACGAGAACTGGAACTAGATTATATTTTCATTTTATTCCGTTGAAGGGTAAATTGGGATAAAGGGGGGGTAAATAGGTAAATCAAGCATGTAAGAGTCCATAAAATTGGTATTTAGTATATATAAGAAAAGATAAGGGCTCAAAAAATTACTCCCATTACCACCCCCACCTCACTATTAAAGGGGGGTGGAAAAGCGTCAACATATTTTTTACTTCATTTGCCCCCTCTACCACCCCCTTCCTCACTACCGATGTGACATATCGTTTTATAGGTTTTTGGAGTAGGCGATTTCAAATATTATGTTATTAACGTTTCATAAATAATTTTCACATAGTGGAGTGCAATTTTTTTCTTCTTTGTGAGAGACTTGGATAGAAATAAACGTGGATGTGGAATTTTAAGGTTTATAAACATGTTGCTAAATTGATACCAATGGTTCAAGGATAGATGAGGATATAGCAACGCGTCCTTGCTTGTGTATCTAGCTTCTACGATTTTCAATTAAAATACCATGCAACCTGTTCGGTGTTTCTATTATTTTCTTTATTCTTTAATAAGTGGGTTATCTCGAGTAGTATATAGATGCGCAGTGGGTTACCTCGAGTAGTTTGGATGCGAAGTTGGTTATCTCGGGTGGTATGGATGCGTAGTAGGTTTCCTCGAGTATAATGGATGCGCAGTGGCTTTCCTTGAGTAGGTACTGTTGATGCGCAGTAGGTTACCTATACGGATACGCAGTGGGCTTCCTCGAGTAAAACGGATGCGCAGTGGGTTACCTCGAGCAGTATAGATGCGTTTCCTCAAAGAAAGTGCTTGAAGTAGATTACTTCCACCGTGTACTCTACGGCACATTATGATTGTTTATATTTTTGTCATGCCATTTTATACGTATTGCTCCCACTTCCAGTATAAGTGTAGTAATTTTGAAAACATTTATTTAAATAGGCTTAGAATGTTATGACTGTCGAGATTTTAAGTTGAAGCAAAAAATAATTTCTATCGAGTCGGTCTCTGACGTTTTGGGTGCACGATTACTCTGGAACCGTTTAAGATATTGACTTGAAAATTGGTACACATATGTATTTTAACGAGATCTGGAATTAGGTCATATTTTGTTCTTATTCTGTTAAAGGGTTGAGTGGTAAATTGGGATAAATGGGGGTAAATAGGTAAATTAAGCAAGTAAGAGTCCATAAAATTTGGTATTTAGTTTATTATTATATAAAAGAAGTTAAATTCTTAGAAAAATTTTTGGCATTAACTACCCCCATTATCACCCCCCACGCGATTATTAAAGGGGGTGAAAAAAAATTGTGATTTAGTGTGTACAGGAACCAAAGGCCTCAAAAAATTTTCCACTTCATCCACCCGCGTGAAATCGCCTACCCCAAAAACTCATAAAGCGATATACCACATCGGTAGTGGGGGTGGATGAAGTAAAAAAAAATGTTTGAAGCCTTTGGTTCTTGTACACACACTAACTCACAATTTTATTCCCCTCCCCCCCCCCCATGGGTAAATTTTTTGAGACCTTGACTTCTCTTGTATTTACTAAATGCCATTTTTTGTCGTTGTTGTACTTCCACTGGATGTGGAAGTAAAAGGCATATTGACATTTTATGATGAAACTGTTATTTTTAAGATATCACAAAATTATCCATTTTGCACCTTTCTTAACCGTCTTCACCCTAGTAAATTTTGAATATGTTTTAGATGACATTTTCCTTTACTACTGCCGCAAAAATATTACATGTTGCAATATTTTTCGGGTTTACACCATTCCCTTCTTTAATTCTGCTGAACTGTAATAACCAATTTGTACAAAAATATTTTTTATCCTCTCCCAAATATACTGCTACTGCAGTGATGGGTTCATTTAAAGTTATTTATTTGTTTATAGGCTTTTCTCTGTAATTGCTTTTTTTAATAATTAAAACGAAAAAGCGATTTTATTGGGAAAAAGAGTAATAATTAGTAAACATAATAAAAAAAACCGCTGCCCAAGGAATCACTACTTCCACATCCAGATTCTCTATCCAAGTCACTCACAACGAAAAAACTTTGTATGTGAAAATAATTGTTTATGGAACTTTAATAATATAATATTTGAAATCCTCTACCCCAAAACCCATAAAACAATACCCCACATCGGTAGTGGGGTGGGGGGGTGGTGATAGGGGGGTGATAGTGGGGGGTGGATGAAGTAAAAAAATATTTTGAGGTTTCTGGTTCCTGTACAAACACTAAATCACAATTTTGTTTTCATCCCCTTTAATAAGGTGGTAATGGGGGTGGCTAATGCCAAACATTTTTTTGAGACCTTAGCTTCTCTTGTATATACTAAATACCAATTTTATGGACTCTTGCCTGCTTGATTGACCTATTTACCCCAAATTTACCCCAATTTACCCCTAACCGTTCGACAGAACTAGATCAAAATATAATCTAGTTCCAGATCTCGTTAAAGTACATACGTGTACCAAATTTCAAGTCAATATCTCAAACGGTTCCAGAGTAAACGTGCGCACAAAAAAAAGTTACAGACCAACAGACAGAATTTTTTTTTCTCGCTCAAACTTAAAATCTCGACGTTTCACGACATTCTAAGCCTATTTGAACAATAAAAATTTTTAAAAAATTTTTTGTCGTTACTATACTTCCACTGGATGTGGAAGTAATTAACTTAATTTGAATATCTGCGGAAAGACTGGTTAATTTTTTTTTTATTACAAGTAGGTATTACTTTTTCGAGAGCATAGTTTTCGAGGCGATAAAGTATTGCACAAATGGTACACAATGCACTTTTTATAAAGCATCGAATTTTGTACAAAAAAGTCCCTGAGAGCATATTTTTATCTATTATGGCTCACATGCCAAAGGCGCCCGCGCGCAAACCTCAAAGTAACTGTTTTTCGCGCTGTTCTCCAAGCAGCCCGTTAAAGCAGTTAAATATTATTTGTCCAATGAGAAGTTGTGGTCGATTTTTTTATTTATGAATTTCTGATCGCTCTGCACGATGGCGTCCTTCATTTTTCTTAAATATGCGTTTTTTAATGCAAAAAACATTAAAAAAATCGTACATTTGAACTTTTCCACCTTTTAGGAAGTAATTTTCTTTCTTAAAAAAATGTATCTATTATTGACATATCATTTTGTTTTTATTTATCACATATAAACAATTAATATTAGGACCGAAAAGTGTAATTTTTCATTTTCATTAATTTCTATATAACTGGAACTTGCCCCGTATTTTTATTAATTAGTGTTTTTTTCTGTACAATTGTACATACATTTCAATAACACAAAGAATATTTAACTATTTTTTTATTTTATTTCAACATTTTTTTAATACTTGTAACTCCATTATTAATATTATGCATCGTATAAAAAACAGTTTTAAACAGAAGTTACTCATTATGTTTTGTGTAATTTAAATTTGACTATTAGCATCGCCGTTTTCTTAATTTTTTTGTTTGTTAATTAAGTCGCCAATGCCACTTGCAGAGTAGCGTAAAAACAGTTATTTTTATGCTTACACGTGAGCACCTGTAGCTCGAAAACTATAGTAGATAGGAATATGCCCTCGCGGACTTGTTTGTAGAAAATTCCATGTTGTACAAAAAAAAGTGCGGTGCATTTTCGTATTTATTACCGTTCTCGCTACGCAAGCGCTGAAAGATCAAAAACACCATCCTCGACATTTGCATATTCTTTTTTCTAATTATTTTAAAAAATTGGGAGGTCTTAAACGTACTCATAAATACTATTCCATGAAGCTGAACCGAATAGCAAAATAAAATATTTTTAATTTATCACATTTTTATAAATTTCAGAAATTCAAAATTGAACAAAAATCTCAAAAAAACCATTTTTTGGACCCCAAATGGGTCTCGAGGACAAGGAACAATTGCAATTTCGAACAAAATACGATTGTTACAGCGCACAACGTGGCGACTTAAAAGATGAAATGCGACAATAATTGATATTTAAAGGTTTCTCTTGTTTTTGAATTTTAAGTGAAACTAGTGAAAGAATTATTTATCTGAGATTTTTGTTTGTAAGTTTTTATTAATAAATTTGTCCTAACAGTAGTAACTTGTAAATGTTTTTTATCAGGGCGGCAAGCAACTGTTTGCTACAGGTGCCAAATGCCCTGACGCCGGCACTGATTGCGCCGGTCTACAACCTGCGTGGAGAATTATAACTTAATAAATATATTATGTACCCTCGTTCGCTGGAAATCAACGTCCAGTATTTCTATTCGCGGTTCGCGCAAAATAACACCGTGCGGTGGCACCACAAGTCAACGAACAATATGTGGATAGGAACGTATGGGAGAAGCGTGATGAGCGAGATGAACATATAGGAACGGTTTTGGCCGTATAGTTGCGTATCTTATAGACTCTTCAATCAACGACCAGAGGAAGTTTTTATGTGCAATTTTCTTACCGAGAAATTTTCCGTTATTGTGTGCTGCTTGAAGGCTTCTTTTAAATATATTATCCTGTTTCGGACGAAGTCAAGCCTAGCAGCCATATTTTGCAACACGGTTTCATCGGATAAGTCCCCTGCGTACGACTCTATGCTCTCAGTTTCCCAGGATACACACGCCGCATCCTCGTCACTTGTTTCTTCATCTGAAAAATCGTATTCCGCAGTTTCAGGGATCAGCTCAATGTCCTGCGGCCAACAGTTCGCTTCCGTACCATCCAACCACTGTACTTTCACATAACCCTGAAAGAACAACAAATCTCTTTTGTATAAGAAAGCGAAGTAAGAATATACAATCCAACAGAAGTGCCACAGGGATCATAAGTGGGGCTACTTAAATATATTTCTGGTTTTCTCCTGAACATGAATTTTATTGAGGTCCATGTAAACCGAGGGAATTGAATTATTGAATGCCTTTGACAGTGTGGACCATGGAATTATGATTAAGAAGCTTGAAAGCTATGGAATTAGAGGCATTTCATTAAGGCTAATAGAATACTTGACAAATAAAAAGCAATGTGTGGTCGGTCGACTATGATGAAAACAGGTAAATAGTTAGGTCAAACCTGATTAATATATAAAAGGAGTCCCTCAAGGATCCATTTTAAGACCACTGCTTTACATTTTATATACAAATGACTTGCCAAGTTTTGTAAATCAGGACATGATTCTATATGCCGATGACACATGCTTAATATTTAGCTAAAACAGTGAACAGGTTTATCAAGAAAAAGTTAGTGAATCAATCAACAAACTCAATAAGCGGTTTGGGGCGAATAATCTGGTTCTTAACATCAACAAGACTCAGATAGTTAATTTTAACACTCGATTAAATGACCCGTTAACGATCAATATAAATAATACAAACCTCAAGTCGACAGATAGCGTGCCATTTCTGCGTGTACATGTAGATAGAGGATGAATTGGAAAGTTCATACTGAAAAGTTGTCCGAAAACATAGGGCGATACTGTTATGCTTTAAAAACAATAAATAAAAGTGTCGGATTGAATGCAGCACTGACTGCCTATCATGCTTATGTACATTAAAAAATGAAGTACGGAATTATCTCTTGGGGAAACTCGGTGGAAGTTTGGAGAATTCTGGTTTTACAAAAACGTAGTTTGAGAAACATTTTTAATATAAAACAAACAGAAAGTTGTAAAAAGATATTTATGGAAAATAACATTTTAACTATAGTTAGTCTATACATTTATGAAGCAGTTCTTTTTATTCATCAATCATACTACAGTTCTTTTCATTGTAATAAAATAAACACTGAATGCTTCTTTATACTTGATAATTTCGTCAAAATAAAAGAAACTATGGCTTTAACTATATTTTCCACGTTTTTAATTTTTTGAAAATTCTCTGATTTTTTCTCATGTTCTTAAAGTCCTGGACTTCTCCAGGTTTTCCAGGTGAGGCTGAACCCTGTTATATGTGTACCAATAAATATTATTATTACTTTGTTTTTTTTAATAAAAGCCAGTCACCCTTTAAACTCTGTTGCTCTAACCCTCACAGAAGGGGGCTGGTAGTAATGGCAGCCACTCCTCATACCCGTGGGGTGAGTGACTACTGGGTCCGAGAAGCGTGTGCCCTGAGCAGACGTAATGAACCGAGGATGACGGCCTTCTGCATTCTGCCGGCTAAGACCTCTGCCGAATTTCGGCATACCGGTATGATCTTAAGTTCCGAAAGCAGTGTGTGTTTCGTTCCACCTATAATCAGTACCACTATCTTATCAGTATGGTCTGGATACAGTCTGCGGAGTTCGAAGAGAGATCTCGATATTTTGTCCGTTTTTCCTCCTCCTTCAAGACAAAGTTGTTCTCCGCGCGAGGCGAGAACTCCACGACAAACATTGTCTTGAGTTGATGGTCGAGGAGGACTACATCAGGCTTGTTGGCTTGTATTTGCCTGATGGTGGGAAAAGAGTAGTTCCAATAAATTAGACACTTCTCATTTCCCACAACAGACTCAATATCCTCCGGAGCGTAAGGCAGCACTGGTGTTTCGTCTATCCCATACGAGTGCCTTAAATGGTAATAAAGCACTCGTAATGCTCTGTCGTGCCTTTGGATATAGACCGAGACTGCATATGTTGGACAAGCCGACAAAGTGCATATGTTTCTGGCGCCCTGCGGCAGGCCCTGCAGCTGACATCAGGGGCCTCTATACCCACACGACTACGATAGACGAGGGTGTTAAATACATCATCCTGGCAAGCCATTATGGATCCCTCGGTCTCAGACTTCAGCCCCGCTGACCTTAAGAAGGTAGGTCAGCCTTTCGGATAAGCCAAGGTTTTCTATATCTTTATAGAAAACTCCATGCATTGGCTTATCCGTGTGAAGCTGCAGAAAGTTGTTGTGTTCTGCAGCTTTAATTTGGGCTTTTCGCCGAGCAGGTTCCAACTCGGTGACAGAGTCGCGATTTACCCGCTCGACGTCGAAGAAGAGACCAAGTTCATCGACTGCTCTCTGTGCTGCCTTAAACAGAAAGGCTTCTACCCCTGCATTTTCATGGTCCCGGACCATGCAGAGGAGAGGATCCGAACTCCTGATGACCTTACAGGCTCCATCCAGAACCATCCTATTATGGAGACTCTCCAAACTCAAGAGTCCACGGCCTCCCCGATGTCGTGGGAGGTATAGCCGTGGAACGGACGATTTAGGATGCAAACTCCTATTTAGATTCATCTTCTTGCGGGTTCCTATGTCGAGTTGACGCAACTCTTCTTGAGTCCATTTCACTACTCCAAAGGAGTAGGAGTAATTATTATTATTGTTATTACTATTATTATTATTATTATTATTATTTTTATTATTATTATTATTAACGACTACAAACCTCTATACAACTGTCGATAACTTTACCCATCTTTTCGTCTTGAGCCGGCCTAGACTTAACTATGCTACCAGGACGGAAAACAAATTTAGAGTGCTTCTTAAGGTCATAGACGCTCATCTCGTTCACTAATAAATCCTTGGGCTTCTTCTCATTGTCCGAATAAGTAAACCATTTTACCTGCACAAGAAATACGGTCAGCGTTCGACAAAAATAAATAATTTAATGTTTCACTTACGCAGGCGGTTCTTTCTAAATAATTGACATTTTGGACGACGCCGTACTTTTCGCATTCTACTTTGAGGTTGTCAGTGATCACCCACTCCCCTGGGAAAAACTCGTGATCATCCAAGGAAATAGAGTAATAGAGCTGAGTGGAGGGCACATCCTTTTCTTCCGAACCATCCTGCCACACGACCGTAATTTTGGACTCCACGCAGATCACCTATGAATTATTCTCATAAGATTTAAATAAAACACTATTATTTTCATTCGATACCGGACACAAAGAAGGATCTATCCAACACAACTAACCTCAATCGGAAGGGTGTGCCCTGGAACAAGTTCCCTCGGCTTGGGTGGATAATGCCTCTTTCTAGTCTTGGAGAGAGTGGTGTTTTGCGAGGAGGCACTACCATTGTCGTCAGATTCTTCCCCCTCTTCAGTCCACCATTCATCTTCCTCTGATTCTATACATGGATATAGAAGGGAAGAACTGCGGATCTTAGGCACCCTGGATGATCTAGATAGATAGACAGATAAATGTCTTTATTAGTTCTTTACATATACCCAAATGGGTGTGGAACGTGTCAACAAAATTACCCTAGTAGCACAAAATATCAGATCAACCCACAATCCATATGGGACCAATAATCACATATTGGTCCCTCACGGCCCAAGGAACAATTTTAGTTTCTTAAATGTATACAGGGGTGCTATAAAACTATTTATAAAATGCCTTGAAAAATCTATTTTGCTGTAACAATATCCTTAATACCATCATAAAGCGACTTGTAGACTAAAAGGGCCCACCATTATGAAGGTTGCTAAGGCCTTTTTAAATTCCATCATAAAACTCCTTAGTGAGACACAGTGCTGCTCTTAAAAACCTTGTTCGGGCCGTTTTAAAACCTTTCTTAAAACCTATTTTAAAGCTGTCAGAAGCTTTTCTATTAGCTTCCTGCATTTCTAGAAAACACCTAGAAGGCTACCTTAAAACTGGTTTTTAAAACTCTTATAAGTCCATATTAGAACTGAAAAGCTATAAGAATGTCCACGAAGGAATCCAAATAATTTTATTATTGCATTTATTTTTTCAAAACTGATTTAAGCAAACACACCATCAGACTTATGGTAGATAAAACGGAATTTGAAATTTATAAAAGGTAAAAGCGTAGAGTTGCACTATAACCTCTCTAGACTGATTTAAAAGATAATAAAAGGACATCAGGTATGACAAAAAAATTAAAACCAACGGCAGTTTATCGTTAAAACTACATAAGAAAGGCCCAAAAAACAAGAGCCCCTCAGAAATAATAATGATTTTAATATCCATACAAAATTTGCATAGACACACGTAATCAGCAAATTTAAAAAAGTGGGCTGCTTCTCGCTTCCCACGGTAATTTTCAGTCGTTTCTTGTAATTCTACCTTAATTTGCTAACGAAAAAGTGATAATTATTGATAATTATAATTGTGAGATTGACCTTGAATATTTTTATATAACAAGAAAAACATGGCCGGCCAACTAAAAACCTAATTGTCATTTTACAGTCCTCTCCAGTGTTGCCAGGTCTAGTGAAATTTCACTAGATCTGGTGATTTTTTTTAAATCTAGTGATTTAGTAAAAACTTTTATGAAAATGTCCATTTTTAATGATTTTTGAATCATCCAATTTATTGCCCTCTACTGGTAGGTAGACAAACATTAAATTCGAGTTGCGATCCATTTAATACAGAACTGTTCACGTTAATCGCTACGACGGTCAGTAAACTCTACGGTTACCTCGATCAGCAGCTCTTAGACGAGAGAGACGCGCGGGGCAGGGAATCAAATGAAAGAGACAGACATATCTGATTTCCGTGCAAAAGACACAGACAAAGATGCCTGTAGTGTCTACAGCTGACGTAGGCTGTAGACCCTGCAGAATATCGCGCGTCTCTCTCGTTTAAAAGCTGCTAATTGAGGTAACCGTATAGTTTATTGACCGTGAATCGCTACAATCGAATAGCCTGGGCTCGTTGCCCTCTAGCGTCTCGTAGACAAACAGTACTTTCTAGTTACAAACTATTTAATACAATACAGAGCTATGCTGTGCTCAGAGAGCTCAAGAAAATTACGTGTCCTACAGACACTGCAACTTTTGAAAATTAAAGATGAGAGCTTTAATTTCAAATCTAGTGAAATTTTAGTAAGATTTAGTAACTTTTTAAAGCGTCGTCTGATAACTTTTAAAATTTTGATCTGGCAACACTGGTCCTCTCATTAAACTATATATTCTAATAATGGTAATGGCCTAGAACATTTACTCTAAATGAAGCCCTTTTAGTCTTTTTATATACTATCACAAATAATCCCTTCCTTACAAAAATGCAAATGCACTTGGCGAAGATCACATGGACTTGATAAAAGCTGCAATAAAACGTTTGAGACGTTGACATTTGATACACAAAACTTAAAACTTAACCTCAAAATAATTTGTATGTGTGTGTGTGTTTTAACAGTCCTTTTAAAATGGCCACTCTTTTTTATTTTCTTCCACCTTTCCAAAAAAGACTTAATTACACATCAGTAAGTCGTGAAACGCTTTTAATTAACACACACACACACACATGCATCAACGACACTTCAGGCAGACATATTGTTTATTACTTTTATAATAAATGTTTTATTGAGGTTTTGGAAAGTGTTTTATGGAATTAAAATTTGCCTTTTAAATTTATAGAGGCCTTTTTTTCTTCATAACGGTTTCATCACCACATTTATCAAGGATGTTTTAAGAGTCTAGTTTTGTAATGGCCTTTAATAAGTACTAATAGGCATTGAAAATGTCTAGTTTTAAAAAGGATTTAAAATGCATTTATTGCAAATATTTTAAAACCATGAAGAATAATTTAAAGCCTCTTTAAATCTAAATGGAATTTAAGACGTTCATAAAACTAATTAGCTTTATGGAGAGTTTTATGTAGGTTATGATAAATCCATTACAAATACATATTATCCTAGAAGCAAATTAGTTTTATAATTAGGTCTTACAGAATGCTTGAAAACTTACTATTAAGAGCAAGTATACTTGAAGCCTAAAAGGCCTTAACTACAACATCAATAAAGCACATGACTATTTCCTAACCTTTCACCTGACAAACCTTTCTTAAAACCTCATCAAGTCCAAATGACTTTTAAATTGTTCCTTGGGGGACCACATGCTGGTCCAACACTCCACGCCACGAGGGTATACTAGCTTAATCTAAAATATTGTATAATAGAAAATATGTAAAAGTAAAAATCAAATGAGTTAAAAAAATAGTACACTATATCTTGACATACACATATCAAAACATACTAACATATAAATTAAAGCATATTAAAAATGTTACAAATCATTAAAATCATCATTGAAAAACTCATCCAGAGTGTAGTAAGCTTTTTTCAGAATCATAGTCTTCAAATCTGTTTGCACTTCTTTAATTGTACCATTTCTTAAGAGGAGACAACGCCAATCACAAAGCTGAAGTGGGGCAAAGGGTAGACAGTGTCGCTCTTATAGGGCATCTGCACGTGACGTCACAGCTACCCTCGAAAATATGTGTTTCTTAAGATTCAAGAGTATTACGCAGCTGTTATTAAAATTTCTGCCTGGTTCCCGTATTTTCAACTAAAATCTAGTTCAGTGTAATGTTTATGAAGTTCTAAATACTTTGTCCTAATAAAATAGGACTCTTTTTGTAGGTTGGAAATCTAACCTGTAATTAGCAGTCTATTTGTATTAATCAACAATATTGAAAAATTATTTATGTGAATTTTTAAATATTGGAGCTAGTACAGCTTCAAGTTAAAAATGCGTGTACAAACATTAAAATGAGAATAAACTTGAAAAACTTAAAATTTAAGGTTATGTTGGTTACATTAAAAAGCACTGTACTAAAAATCTTGACTGGAAAAAAGCAGTTTTTAGCCAAGCGGCTGGCGTTATTAAACTGGAAAAAAGATATTCTTGTAAGTAAATGAATAATACACTTCTATTGAAGAACAAAAAAGGAAAAAAATTTTTCCTGTCATTGGAATTCTTTTTAGAATACGAGCTTTTATATCTAGAAAATATTTAAGAAATATATATTACTGCCTCTTATATTCACACTTACAATATTTAACTTCTATTTGGACCACAGCCAATAATTCTATTATAAAACCTTTAAAAACTTTACAAAACAAAGCTATAAAATGTATCTACAATCTTCCATACTTGGAACCTACAATTAATTTATATAAACCAAATAATCTACTTGATATTGACTCGATACACTAAAAATTTGTGGTTTCATTCATTCTGTGGTTAAAAAGTATAAGCATTCAAATATAACATTCATTCAAAGTAACGAAATCCATTTACATAATACTAGGCAAGCAAAAAATATAATGACAACCTCTTTTAAAACAAAATTTGGAAAAAACTAATTTGTCAAAGAAAATTAAAAATATAGAAAATTTAAATAAATGTAAAATAAATGTAAAAAATATGTTGTTAACTTAAAGCTATTTGTAATATACAAATAGCTTGTAAGTTATTTTATTTAAATATGTATATGTATATGTATGTGTATATAAGTGTATATATATACATATTTTGTTTTGTTTGTCGTTTGTTTTATCTATAAGTATTGTTTGTCATATTTATCATATCGTCGCCGAGAAGTCAAAACCTCGTATCTCAAAATTTGTTGATTTTGAGTTGCAAGTATTGCGAAATAAACTATTGTAACGTGTTTCCACCCTTAGGAAACCACCCTCGCAAATTCCGTGGGTTCCAAAAATTATAACAAGAGATGTCCACTAACACACTTTATTAAATATTTACTGGATACTTCACAATACTATCGTTAATTTAAATACACTTTACTGACTAAAATCACAATGTTTATCACTTTGTTTATCTTTGAAGTCTTAACCTCACTTTCTATACTTTCTGAACTTTCTGAACTAACTCGCCGAGAATGCGGTTGGTCTTTTATACCTAAAAATGACAGATCTCGATTGTTCTGTGATGACGCCACCATTCTCTAGAGCATTCCAGATGTCACTTTGGAATCTTCTGGTAGGTTCTTTTTCGAGTAGGTGCAAATACACTACATTCATTCAGACATTCGATCTGTTGAAGTCTGCCTACTTTTTAGTAACATAACCTTAAATTTTAAGGGGTGCAACATATTACACTATGTTGTTCTGCACCGATTGCAATAACTCTTATCACGATATAGTGAATATTACGCATGCCCACGTTAAAATTCAAAAGCTTGTATCTCAGTGTAGGTTTTGAAACCTCTTATCTCCACATGTTTATTTACGTATCCCACTTATTTACGTTTGTTGAGGTACAAGGTTTCGACTTCTGGGCGACGATATACTGTTTGTTTGAATATTTATGTGTATATTATGTTAATCCCTAATCATAAACTGTATAGTTTCTTGGGAATAAAGTTATTATTATTATTATTATTAACATTTTTAGCTAAAACTTGTTTATTATGAAGATCTCTCTTTACATTGGCTAATAAACAAGTTTTAGCTAAAAATGTCCTTCAATAGAAGTGTAGTATTCATTTACTTACAAGAATAACTTTTAGTTTAATAACATGAGTCAGTTCGCTAAAAAATGTTTTTTGCCGGAAATTTTTATTTAGTACAATGCTGTTTTAGTAGATGGAGTCACTTTGATATAATTAAAAATGATTGCAAAAATAATTACATTTATAACCGATGCGCACTCATTTCGTGTATTTGAAGCTTGGTCTCGATGTGTTCTTGACCTTTCAGGCGTGATTGTAAGTAGGTAAAGCAATAGTAAAGAAAGTACGAATGCCAAAACTAGACAACCAACACAACTGTACTTCATGGGCTTTTTTCTGCCCACTCCCCTGATTTGATCGCGTTGCTCCCTCTTAAAGTGTGGGGAAGTTTATTATAAATTTTTATTATAGTATATGGCATATTTTTTTGAATAAAAGTAAAGCTTGTTTTGATATTTAAAAGATCATTCTTGTTTCTTGTTCCATATATGTGATTTCTATCATGATACGCAAACAGAGAAGTATTCCTCACAACAAAAATAATGGACTCATAGATGTAGGTAAGTATCTTTTTTTTAATAAATATTGGCTTACAACTAACTGTTTGTTTAATGTTTAAAATATTTCTCAGACATCTCTTTTGTCACACAAATACTAGATCTAAATACTAGCTCTAGAAAATATCTCGACTTTATTTCTGGGAATACCATTCTGTTTAACAGGCCTTTCCCACGTTTGTTTTTTTTATTGAATATTTGAGAAGTTTTCTTTAAAACAGCTCACCTATATTTTTTTTTTTTGCGAAATTTGCTTCTTTTCTACAGAAAAAATTATTATGTTATATGAATTTAAAATTGGCGGCATTATTTCTCCACTAATGACGCATTTGGCGGACGGACCAATCAGTACACTCTAGCACCTTTGGTAGAGGCTACATATGAGCAGATTGTACGTATAAGCTTTACCGAATTGACAGACATGACAACCAGATTTGTTAGTTCTAGTGACGTGTGACCAACATGTGACACATTCACGACACATTCGATAACAACATAAGCTGTTTTCTTTCGTGCTAAACGAACTGATTGCAATCACGAAACAGCCAAATCGAGGTATTTTTGAAATCCTTCATTTCTATTGGTTGCTTAATGATTGTGTTCACTTTGTTCAGCATGACAGAAAATAGCTATAACCTCATCCAATCAGTTCGTTTTATGTAGTTTTGTTCTAAAGTGTTTCGTGTTTTTATTTGTGATTGTGAATCTTATTTGGGCTACATATAAAAATGGTTGTAAGGCACAGTATTGTACCATCTTGCAAAAATACAAGTGTAAACGCTGGTTCTAAGTCATTTACTTCAGTATGCAAAAACTTAATCATTCGAAAAGCGTGGGCTATGGCGATGAATATAAGTAACATACCGGATTCAGGAAGACAGAGTTTGTGCAGATCATTTTAATGTACAAATAAAAAAAAAACAATGTATATACATACACATTCTAGCATAATTATAAAAAACTAGATACGTACGATCACAACGTAAATAAAAGAACATAACCTATCTCTATTATTATTTAATACCAATTTTATCTCCATCAGTGTTGCCAAGTGTCAATTATTTGTTGAGAGCCAACATATAAAGTGTGTTTCTTCTGTTAATTATTATCATTTTTATTATAAGTAGGTGGTATTTTCAATGGAAATTCATTATTTTTAAAAGTGGAAATAAACAGTAGACATTCTTTAGTGAAATAATTAAAGCATTTCCTCTAACGCTAAACATTCATATACATTAGGCAACATGGAAATAGTCTCATCGGCAGGTTTCCAGATGAGATGTAAAATTCAGAAATGTCAACAGGTTCGGTTAATGTTCGTATGAAGCCGGAAATTGTTTAATTTTAATTGGAGGGTCCGCCCATGACGTAATTTGAGCACGTTTACTTGTTTGAAATATGGAGTGAAGTAGACAATATTTTTATTTTTAAAATATCCATCTAAAATTAAAATATTATTCAATATGACGTGTATATACAATATTTATTAGATGTTAATAAATGATTTATGACATAATAAACATCAAGTTCAATTACGTGGGAAAGGCCCATTATATATTTTCTCTTCATACTCACTATTTATCCTCCTATTCACTAAGAAAAATGTTAGAAATGTGTAATCAGAAAGAGAAAAAGCTTTATTTTACTAGTTAGAACTGCTAAGAATTTTTAGACGTTCCATAGTATGCATTTAACCATGCGCTTGGCCGTGCAGAATGATAAAGTTACTTCACTACTTTTTTGCGGGAATACTGTGGCTTTAGCAATAAATTTTATCAGAACATTTTTTTGTTCAGAAACACGTGGTCTATCCACCTGTATTTTTTATTTTTTCCTACTCTGACTTAATTTCAAAATTTTGAAAAAGAAAAATTTTTCACTTTTTTTTATGTTCTGCATCCGAGTGTAAACTTTTCAAGATATTTTTCTATATACTTTCACGAACTCATTAAAAAAATAAATTATTCATTTTGCAAGTTTTTGGAGATTTTACTATAAAATTTTCTGTATCGTCTGGATTAAATTCTATTTTAGAAAGAAAGTAAGGAGTGTGTATTACAATTTCATATAAAAATGAGGTTATAACTCACGTTTTAGTATTACAGGTAACGATGTGCCTCACTTTCTGTGTGTCAGGTCTGTAAGAAACCGATAATTTCCTGATCCAGTCTTTTTTCTTCAAGAGAACGTCGCCTGCGCCTAATTTTAGTAATCTACGTTCAGCTAATTCTAAACAGGTGTCACTCGGGTGTTCGAGAACTTTCAACCTAAAATAAATAATAATTATAATTTATCGATGTTAATGCCCTGAGGGTTTGAATAAGTAAAAAAAGACAAATATTACATCATACAGGGAGATCGAGAAAGACTGAACGTGCCGCTCCCTAAAGATTGTTTTTGTGCTGCTCACATACTACACACATATGTACTATTTCCTGGTACTTTCAACATTTTCACATTAGCGAGAGTAACCTTAAATATATTCAATTACAGTATTTACACAAAATGCGAGTTGCTTTATTAACTTACGACACAAGTGACAGTCAACTGATTGTGTTGAAAGACACTGATTTATTAGTCAGAAAGGGAGATAAATGACAAATCAAACACAAGCCAATAATAATATTCACGAAAATGACAGACATCAGATTGGTAACAGTGACTAGAGAACCAGTCGTTACTCCTAGCAACATAGGAAATTAGTTTTAATAATCTGTGTAGAATAGAAATTAATTTTGATAATTTTAATGACTTTTCCGTGTGACGTCACATTCAGTCTTTCTCGATCTCTCGGTATCATATGTATGTATTATATAGCAGACTAACAATAAGAACATTGAAAGTGGATTTTTTATCTTAAAAACAGACATAGTTTGCAGTTTGGATCTCCGTTTGTTCATCACAACAGGGGCATACTGCACATATTTTATTGTAAATTAAGAAATTTTTTTAGAAAAGTACCATTTCTTTAAATTTCCTCAAGATACAATGTTTACCAACAGAAAACTTAAACACCTTCGTGCCCGTGACATAAATCTCAAGTCACTCTCATTTGTCGCCATAAAGTAGATACTACGGACTGCGCAATTAACTTGTACTCAGGCATTGTAGCGATAAATTCCAGAGACCGCAGTTACGTGCACGATGACTCCCTTTTCCCAAACTCGACTTTGGCATTTAGCTAACTTACTTTTTGATGTCCTCTTGAGATATTTCTGTGATATGAGAGTAGCCGGAGGAGTTATTGTACCAAGCTATTTCAATTAGAATATCCTCTACATTTTGGACTGTGAATCTCTGCCTTGCTTGAATATTTCTCTTCATAGCTTTTGACTTCCGCACCCAGTGCGGTTGTTCAAAATTACTTGGAATACATATCTAAAAGTGAAAAAAAAATCTATAGAAATACCAAAAAAAGTCATATATACCTAATCTTTTCTTTTCTCAATAATTATGATTTAAAACTTATTTTTGTATAAACACAACTCAAAGTTTGTTTATCAAAATAACAGTTTGCTGCAAAAACTTCAACATTACTTCCAAAGACGCGCCATAAACTAAAGTGTAATAGTATATTACGTAATGAGTGATGTAAGAAGCAAATTTCGCATAAATGGAAAAGTTGCGCACGATGCCGCGTAGCGGCGAGTGCGTATTGTCAAAAATAAATTTGACGTTTAGCTAGCAGTGATTGATGTTTGCAGTTAATGTTAATATTTTTTTACAAAACGACTAAGGCAGTATATCTGTAAAAGCTAATTCTGACATTCTACTTGCGGTAGATATATTTATGGTCAGCGAATTTTTAAAAAGAGACGATCGTTTTAACATTGCAATGGTTGGAAGTGCAAAAGCTGCAAGGTACTTACGTTACAGCTGCTATAGACAGTACAAACTATTGTAATTTCTGCAAGAACTTCTTTTATCTTATCTTATTAATATTACATAATATGTCTAATATGTATTTTATTATTTAATTTAGATGAATTTGTTAACTATACTTTGTATTTTATTAAATATTTCCTTTTCATTGTTTTATTTCCTATTAACTATATACATGTGTATCTAACTGAAAACAACAAAATAAGTTTATCTACTAAAGAAATTATTTATTATCCATTGATACCTACTCAATTCTAAGAAGAGTCAGAATGAGACTTACGAAGATATCAAGAAAGGTCTGTATTATAACAAAAAATAATAAATAGGTACGTACTTTATGGTAGTATCTATCTAAGCAATAAACAATGATATGTATTTATAATTCAAAGGGCATTTATAACTACAATCCAACGCATTCGTAGCCATTTCCGACTGATTGTGTTCACCGACTTTAGACGATTTTCAGTTTGTTTCATATAATTCTTCAACGGCGAGTTTTTAAATTTCCTTTCTTAATTTATTGATCATCCTAGTATTATGGGGCGTCTAGGGAGCTTCACAAATAATCAATAGCTAACAAAAACAACTGCACTTTATTCCAACATAAACTAGATAAAATATATAAAAGCAGATTAAAGCCATTTCCCTCCTTTTAGGAAGTCAAAGCATGAATAACATTCTAATCTACAGCCATTAAGAATACAGTAATACACCCTGTTTTATCCACCAGTTTGGCGGGTAATTTAAATTTGTAACAGCTAGAACGTCACACAAATCTTGTAATGTGGCCGTTTTTCCTACAACATAAACCCATATTAAAAATCAAATTCCTACAATTTGTTACTTTACTTGACATTGAAATGGTCTCCACAATAAGAAGACTTGGTCCTTCTCTGGTGGCTTTGAATCATTCATTATTACGTTCAGCGTTTATTATTGGAACACAACAGTTTTTCTGGTGAATTGGTGGTATTATTTACACAGTACGGCAGAAAACACTATCTGTACTTATATTTATCCATAACTAGATGCTGTTAAACTATACCGAATTGTAACCTATGAACGTCAGTTGAATTTGATGTTAAGTATAATGTCAGATTAAACTGTCGTGATTGTCTTTTTTCTCCGTCGCTATCAGCGAGTTTCTAAATTAGTACCCATTTCTCGTCGTTTTATAACTAACTTCTCTACAGACTGCCGTTATTATGTCATCTCCGTTTTAAATGCATGTATTTTTGTAATTAATATTATAAGACTTTCTTTTCAACTTCTACATGTTTCTAATGATTTTTTATGAATAATTGTTATTGTTTAACATAGATTCTCCTCAAATTTTAACTTAGTGCAACAACCCAATTGCCTTACAACTCGAATTATGTACTATACTTTACCGACGATCATATTTATTTAGTTATTTAAATCTGGATTTAGTTTACTAGTCAACAAATATTACGTCAGTTTTGACAGAGTTTGAAAATTACAAAGGCGCATTTGTTTTTTTAAACCCCGCGTCGGCAATATAAGCCACTTATAATTGCGTGCCCCGTGCGTTTTGTTTACCGTGCGATTTGTTTACAGTGCGTTTTGTTTACAATATGTAAAATTCAACTTACATAGATGGCAGGTAGTGTGTTTTTTACTATTTACAGTAGCGATCGTAGGTAAAATAGTTTTATGCGACAATCAACATCAAATTTAAGAAAAATGAGGTTCCAAGTACTGTTCACATATGAAATAGTTTGGTTGTGATTGTTAAGAGAATAATACATTTCGATAACTCGTAAAGATACTGAACTATAAAGTTTTTATTTGCTTTGGCACATTTCATGTGAAACGTGCCTCCATCGAAACGGTACCAGACAATTCAACCGCTCACAACTGGAACATAGACTACCCCCTGGCAACGAAGTCTATAAAAATATATATATATAAACTGGCCATACATCACAAAAAAAAATCTATTCAGTATATCAAACAGTTCTGGAGTTATTGATGTTTTTTGTTGGTGATATCAAAACTTTTGCCCGATTTAAATCTACCTGATGACTGGCCTATTGTCAAATTTTGTAGAAGTAACAACTACTAAATTAAATTCATTAAATGAGCCCATTATGGATATGGAATCTTTCTCTATTAAAACTGTAGAAATCCTACCTTAAAATTGCCAAAACATCCTCTCTTAGAGTCATCACAAAAATTTATCATCCTCTAAACCCAGTACATCACCCATCTAATACATTTGGTGCGGGAGCTAAGTGGCTTTTTCGGACACTCATCGTTACAAGCATTTTCTATGCGCTGATTAATTCTATCGAACTTAAATAACGACAAAATAGACTTCTGGCATATGTCAGCCCGTCGAGTTGGCCATGGTTCAAGATATAAAAATCAGTGAAATTATATCATCGTTACAAAGCCAATTTTTTTTGTGTGTACACATTTTATGCTTAGAATGAATAAAATAAGATCGTCAGAAAGTGTGTGCCATCAGGGGCGCAACCAGAAAGGTCAAAGAGGTAAAAAAACGGAGTTATATAACATCATCGTTACAAACTTTTTAAGGTTGAGCATGTTTATTTAAATGTTTTGAACACAGAAAAAAATTCCCAGAAAGAAACTCCCGTCAGTAAGGCTAGCCAAAAAGAAAATGTGTAGGATTTTTTAAGAAAATTGGATTTTTTTCGCATATTTCATGTCAGAACTCTAAACTCATCGTTACAAGTTCTGGCTCCTTTTTAAAACGTAAATATAAGCTCCTTCAACAATAGAATAGCCTCCCCGTAGAGTTCTTAGTGTCATCAAAAGTACCATAGGCTCTTAAATATACAGGAATTTAACACTTTCGGCTAACTTGACTCCGTACCGTGCCTCAGATGTATTGTATCATTATTACCTTTCTGGCTGCGCCTCCTGACGGCCCACACTTTCTGGCGATCATATTTTATTCATTCTAAACATAAAATGTGTACACACAAAAAAAATGAGCCTTGTAACGATGACATGATTTCACTGATTTTTAAAGTGTTCGTGATGCTCCTGACAGGAAGTGCCCCGCCAGAAGTCGATTTTATAAATCGCTATCATCCATTAAACCATAAAAATATCTCAAAGTTCATAAAAGGATGAGCTGCCGAAAAAGCCACCTAGCTCCCGCTCTAATTACTCTACAACAAAATCAAAATTCTGCTTTGATCACCCAAAAACTGCCAATACCTTTTACCAAATTTCCCAAACAAGCACACAACATGGAACATTTAAAATCACTTTTAAGACTAAGAACAGAAGTTAGACCTAAACACAAACATCCTACAAGAAAAGTACTAAGGTAATTACTCTTGAATTGAAGACAACAAAAAAGCTGGCAATTTGGCAAGGACAGGATCAACTCCATATTCTGGCCCTGGGATTCTGTAGAGCAGGTTTTTACGTACTAATTATTGTACTAAAATACCAAAGATAGACCTTTGGGAGTTTTTAATTTTTAAAATCACTCTTTAATAACCATGAAAGGGTTTTATAATTAAGTCAAAATGCTATTGAATTTCTTTTAGACTCTAGACAGATTTCTTGAAAATTCCAATTTAACTAAAATTACTCTCAGAAAAAGTAGGTCAGATATTCAATAATGTTATTAACATCAATACAACCCTTGAATACCAGAAGAAAACCAAAAACAGGTGCTTGCAAAATTATTCACTAAGAGATAAGTTTTTGTGTATTTTTTTTTTAAATACTTAAGACATATAAAACATATTTCTACCTTTATGTTAAATACTAATACATGAGCTGTTAATATAGTAATTTACCAATTCTTGTCCTGGATAATATGCATCAAACGATATCCTATTTCTTTTCGACAGCCAATAGTCGTCTAAATCGTGATTGATACTCGTCAGAACGTCTACTACTGATCCACACTTCGACTGCATTGAAATCATCTGTTCTACAGCCTATAAAACAACAGTTTTACTTTAAAGATTTTTATAGATTTTATGACTTACCTCGATGCGTCCAAATTGACTACCCAAACACACCGCGTCATCTACATCATAAGGTCTAACACTGTGCAATCTCTCGCTGGCAACATGCTCTATTACTTTATCTGTACCAACAATTTGAACAGTGGAAATTTGTTTAGTTTCTTTGCAGTATCCTCTTTGTGTTTCCTTCCCTTTTTCTAAACGTCTTACGATATCACCTGGTATGACACTCCTGTTCATCAACCTCACTTTGCTTTGTCTCCAAACCTGTTCCCTTGAATTATTGCTCCATAATACCCTAATTTGTCCCTTTTGCAAAGAATGATATTCATCAACATCTGATGAAGCCTCATAACTATCAATAACAACACCAAAAATAATTCTCTTGTGCTTGTCAAATCTGTATACAATATCGTTTGAATAGAACTCTTTTACTTTGTCGCTATTGCTGTTAGACATTTTCAGAAAATATTTTTGAAAGATATACGGTTCACTACGATTTTGGAAGTTGAATGACGGAATGTGGAATGAATTTCAATGTGGCAATGGCCAATGCGATACGGTTTTTTTGACTTTTTCTCAGCGCATGACAGGTTGTAAACAAAAAACTGTCATAAAAACACTCGTTAGCCCCGGTACGGTTCTTCACCCACAATACACTTCAGTGTATTATTATTTGCCTGATCTACAGTAATGGTTTCAGTTATAGGTACGAGTAGAAACGCTGGTAGAAACCCAAGATTTATACAAGATTTACAAATCTTGAGATGTGTATACGTATTTGTATAGACCAAGATTTTTAGAGTAAGGTTCTCTCCTCCGCCGTTCATTGACTTTATCAAATTTACAAAACCAGTCAAATCTGTGAATAATGTAGTGTGTATCAATCGATACTAGATGTCGCATCAAAATTTCTAGAAACCTATCTACCTAGCTACCTAAATCTTTCTATGCTGTGATCACGGCACAGAATACAGAACTACCAAAAGCGGCACTCTCAGCACCGCCTTTGATGTTTTTTTGTGACCTTCGCCATTTTGTTGTTGGTAATTTTGGCGGGAAATTTAAACAGAATGTTTATAAACAAATTTAACACAAGCTGAATACAATTACATTATTCGAATAAGAATTCTATTTATAATGGGTATTAAAACTATTAAAGTAAACTGGATAAAATTGTCTCTACGAACAATAGTATTCTTAATATAAAGTCACAAAATGTATTAAAATCAATACAATATCTCGCCTGAGAAATCTGTAATTTCTTACTGGGAGGTCGTTCTGGGGAATTTTTTTTTTCTGTTTAAACTAGGTACCAAATTAAGGAAAAATAGTAGGTGGTGCTGTTAGTAGCAATCTATTTTGATACATATTTGACGTGCGCACAACTTAAATTTGTTATAAAGGTGGTTCTCTTTTCTGTGATCACGGTGTATTAAATAAGGTGGCCCGACGTACACTTTCCTATTATAATAATGGCTTCATAAGTGCATGGTTTCTATTTACTTTAGTAGATGGCGCGAGCAATAAGGTCCTACAATTACCTGGGCATGTGCATCGTATAGCTAACATAACCTCAAATTTTAAGGTTTTTTTCGTTTATTCTCATTTTTAATGTTTGTATAGGCATTTTTAGCTTGGAGCCATACTGGCTCCAAGCAAATATTTAAAAATTCACGCAAATAATTTTTCAATATTGTTGATTGATAAAAATAGACTGCTAATTATAGGTTAGAGTCCTAACCTGCAAAAAGTGTCTTATTTTATTGTGACAAACTATTTAAAACTTCATACACATTACGTTGAACTTGATTTTGGTTGAAAGTACAGGAACCAGGCAGAAATTTTAATAATAGCTACATAATACTTGTAAATCTTAAGAAATATATATTTTTGAGGTTAGCTGTGGCGACACGTGCAATGCTGCATGTAGTGTTGCATATATTCTTTCAATGTTTTAATTTAGCTACTTAATATCAGATGTCACTGGACTCTAGTTTCACTAAACAAAAAACAAAAGGCCGGGAATGTATGCAACTCTGTAGGCACGTATGCACATAACCTGTAAAATTATCTATTTATGCGTATGCGTAAATAATGAGAGAACTTATTGGTCCTGCCATCTATTACATTATGTACAAAGTAAGCACTTATGAAGCCACTGTGAGGGTTGTCGCCGCATCACCGCGAGTCGCGACGTGTGTTGCCGTGACAAAGATTTTGGCTGTAATTTAGAATTTCAGGTTTGCCTGTTCTTATTTAATTAAAATGTATAAACATTCGAATATACATACTAACAACATATCAGAAGTGTTTACAATAACTTTGAGAAAACATTATGCAGGATGTTAATTTTTTACAATGTTAAATAAGAAATATTTAACGATATGGATTGGAACACCAGTCGTAGTCTTAAATATATTTTTATCTAGACTGAATAACCCAGGCATTGCCCATAAAAAATGTTTTTATTGTACAAAAAAAAAGTTAAACCCTGTCGGTGGTTTGAACCCGGATCCTCTCGCATGTTAGTATACCTAATTTTATTTATAAAACAGTTTTTTCTTGAAATGCATAAATTTTAAAAACAAATGTTACTAAGATGTTATTCATATTTTGTTATCTAGAATTTATTTGTATTTTTTTTACCCATGTTAATGCGTGACCTTAGGTACATTTAAGTATCTCAATATCGGCTACACAGATTTTGCTTAAAATCTAATCAGATCTAAGTTAAATGTTGACAAGTAGGACAGAAAACCAGTATGGCCATAAGTTGTTCCTTTTTTACTGCCACGTCTAATGGAAGTATAGTAACGATAAAAAAATTTTTAAAAACTTTTATTGTTCAAATAGGCTTAGAAAATCACGAAACGTCGAGATTTTAAGTTTGAGCGAAAAAAAAAATTTCTGTCTGTCGGTCTGTCTGTAACTTTTTTTGTGCGCACGTTTACTCTGGAACCGTTTGAGATATTGACTTGAAATTTGGTACACATATGTACTTTAAAGAGATTTAGAACTAAATTATATTTTCATCTTGTTTCGTCGAAGGGTTGGGGGGTAAATTGGGGGAAATTTGGGGAAAATAGGTAAATCAAGCAGGTAAGAGCCCATAAAATTGGTATTTAGTATATACGAGAAGCTGAGGTCTCAAAAAAAATTTTGGTATTAGCCACCCCCATTACCACCCCCATTATTAAAGGGGATGAAAAAAAATTGTGATTTAGGGTGTGTACAAGAACCAGAAACATCAAAATGTTTTTTACTTCATCCACCCCCACTACCACTCCCTATCACCACCCCCACCCCGCTACCGATGTGGGGTATCGTTTTATGGGTTTTTGGGGTAGAGGATTTCAAATATTATATTATTAAAGTTCCATAAACAATTATTTCCACATACAAAATTTTTTTCGTTGTGAGTGACTTAGATAAAAAATCTGGATGTGGAAGTAGTGATTCCTTGGGCAGCGGTTTTATGATATGAAGTAGAAAAATTTGACCACATATTCAGTGTGTCCCACTTTTCATGGAGCCTCATGTCTCTCTCACCTGTTATCCGAATATTTTGAAATTTTGGTGGCGAATATAAAGTGATGAGTCTTTAATCGTAATCACATTTGATTTTGATCAGAGGCGCCCGATTCTAGGATAGAAAAAGGGGATCGATTTTCAAGAAAAAAGTATTAGTGATTTTTTTAGAAAAAACTAATGAGATATTCTTAAATCGACATCTTTAGTACAAAAATTACATCGTAGCGGATTCAAAGGTGTTTACGACAGGGCCGTCAAAAAAAAAAACAATTTTTCCAACTAAAAATAAATTAAAACGAATTCCCAAATGAAAAAAAGTATTCTTCATTAATAATGAATTATTCAATAGTCGTAGAAAAAGTACTTCAACACTCGCTCGTGTACATCTGTCCTTACACAAGTTTGATCAGAAAATTGATAATGAACTTATTTGTAACGTTTCCACTCTTACCGGTGTCTTTGGGTGGAGCAGATGCCTTGTTTGGGGCCTTCAGGTTCGCCTCTTACCCCTGGGACAAGTCCCAAAGACAAAAAGACAACCTCCGACTCTCGGCTAGCTACTCCTAAGAGAAAATGGGTTATGTCTTACCTTAACGATGGCTTATATCTTTTATAGGAAAGTACACAGCAAAGTTAACTAATACCTGTCACACAATTTGTGCTGATAAAAGGAGGGTACTAGAAAAATATTTAATTTGGGATGCCACTTGTAGCGTCAAAGTGATTTTATTTAACCCCCCTTTTATCAGGACAAAACTCCTACAGGCAAATCCAGAAAGGTAAATTATTCAAGAATAAAAATATAAAAATTTTAATATAAGATGAAATTTATTTTAAAATAGCAAAATGATGTAAAATATAGTGAGCAAAAATAATTTTATAATAAAAATATCAAAAGCAGACTTTCAATAAATCGGCAATCAAAAATACTTATACTAAAAGTGTAAATTAGCTTGTTGTATTTATATCTATGTATTATTTTGCATACAATAAAGAAAAGTATATAATTTTATACGTTGTATTATATTATAAATAAAAATACCTGTACTTGAAAGAACATTAGCATCATAATATGCAAAGCAGCACAACACAAAATCATATTCAAATTTGGGTGCTCTTATTTACTATCTAATGTCTGTAATTACAAAAATTTATGGAAATAAATTATTATATTTGATATACATGTAAATTTCTAATTTTGATGAAACCTAAAAAACGTTTTGAACTAAAATTGTAAACATCTTCGCGCGTGCTCAGTACGCGGCTCGTATTTCAGATTTTAGCTGCTCCTCTGCACATGACGTCACAACTAACCTCAGAAATATATATTTCTTAAGATTGCCAAGCATTTTGTTGCTATTATTAAAATTTCTTTTTGGTTCCCTTAATTTCACTTAAAATCTTGTTCAATGTAATGTTTTAGATGCTTTTTGTAGGTTAGAAATCTAACCCATAATTAGCAGATCATGTTTGTCAATAACTGAATAATTGAAAAATTATTTAAGTGAATTTTTAAATTTTGGCTTGGAGCTAGTATGGCTCTAATCTAAAAATGGGGATAAAAAAATTGAAAATGGTAACTTATAAAAACTTGAGCCTGTTAACCCTATGATGAACCTGGCTCACTTTTTATGATCCCTCCTCCCCTCAATCATCGTTTTGTAATATATAAAGTAAAAGCGAACATATTTTTTTTTTAGCTCCTAACTATATACAAGTTCGGCATACTATTAAATAACGCAATTTGCAAAAATTGCTAACAGCATTTTATTGACATTGGCATTACAAAATGAAGAAACTCAAACAGATGGTAATGACTTCTTCACGGCACTATCAGCTACCACCTCCTTTAAAACTTTTTGAAAAGAATTTAAAGCGGGCGACAAAGTCAACTTAAGACCTTTACTAATCGGCAGTAAGGGAAATTCAGGCGTTAACGGATCAGTCTCACTACAAAATTTATTTAAACGATCACATAAATTCTGTCCGTTTTGAGCAAAGTGCGTATAGACCTCTGGCTTAAAAATCTCTGGGGGCGAAATCATCATTTCCGTCATAGACTGCACTACCTTTAAAATAACGAGTTCATTGTAAGTCCTAGAATTCTCGTAACCCTCTTGGGTGTCCGTTTGCTTCTCGTAGCCAGCCTCGTTATAATAAGGCTCCGAAACTAATATAAGTCCTTGAATTGACACGATTAGTTGTAAGAGGGTACTCTTAGGTCCCCAGATCTCAGTCTCTCGTCCCTTCCACGTACCCAAGAGCGATACGCAGACTTCACCTTCTACGTATAGGTTGGGATTCAAACTCTCTGTGCTGTAGCTGATGTAGTGTACGAGGGGTGGTGATTTGGGGTAATCAGGACTCAACTGGATATCGAAAAAAAACAACCCATCCTCATAAGGTGTCTTGGCTGGGCCCCGGATCATGACGGAGAGCAAATCGATTCGGTTTCCGTATGATTTCACCCACACCCCAGGCGGCAAGGACTCCTTCAACAACTTATACTCTTTCTGGACAGCTTTAAGGAACTTTTGAGAATCGGTCGGTTCGAATTTGCTGTAGTAGAAGTGATGAATCACTGGTGCATTTTCTATTATCGCGTAAGATTCGTTTTCTATATTGCTTGGTTCTTCTGTGATCTGCGTGAGAAGGCTTAAAGCTGAGAACGATTCATCAGGTATGGTGGGGCAGCTACACACTGGTGTAGTGCTTGTTTGGGTAGGGATGTTCTCTGAAGCTTTCGGAAGGACTGAAAGGGCAACTCTACTGAAAATTTCGGCGTAGGCTAGATTCATCTGCTTTTTAAGCATCAAAAGCAGTTCAACACCGAGGTTTTCGTGCAACATGTTTGCAACGTCACTAATGACTGTGGTCAATGGAGTTGTGGGAGCTGAAAAAATATAGTTGATGCATCATAAATTTGGTAACATAGTAAACTAGAACATAATTATCAATTGAGCAGGGTTGCAGCATGAAGACAATAAAAGCATGAGTAAGAAATAATTGTAATATGTGATATACACTAGAGATGCAACGGATAGTGTTTTGGCCGGATACCGAATACCGGATATCCGGCGTATTTCTTGTACCGGATATCCTGCCAACTATCCGGCTTACATTGAAAGTTGGACTGAAAACACGTTTTGGCAACCTCGACGACAAAAAAATACTTACTGGCAACTCTTCTAGACCTCAAATTTAAAACAAGTTTTTTAATAAAAATTAGGCTGAAAAATCCCGTCAAATTATTCTGCTGGAGGCTTAAGAAAATGTTGTTATGATTCATATTGAAGCAGTGATAGTGAAAGTGGTTCCTCTCCTTCCAGTAAACAAAGTAAGAGAAACCCACAAGATAATGTTACTGCTGTTATTCACAACACTGTTTGGGACTATTTTGAGGAAGTGGCGAAAACAATAGTAGTGTTAATGAAAACGTTTCGGAGAAAAGTTCAAGGGCTAAGGAGATTGATTATTATTTGAAAGGAGCACGGGTTCAAAGAAATAAGTGACCCTTACGGGTGGTATACTAACTCCAATAAGTATACACTTTTGTCAAAGCTTGTAAAAATATATCTTTCAGTTCCTTGCAGCAGTGTATACAGTGATAGGCTCTCTTCGGAAGCTGGCAATGTATACGAAAAGAAATGCAGTGCCGTCTAGTACCTCTAAATGCTGAAAAACTCCTCTTTATTCACCATAATTTACCACTGGTAAACTTTAAGTATTAATTTAGTAGGTAACTAATCTATAGATATTGCCAGTTTGTAATATTAATTGTAATGCAAGATAAGTGAAAATAATAAAACTCTCACTTTTTATACCATTTTTTATTCTTTTAACTATCCGGTTTTGGCCGGATATCAGGTCACTATCCGGTGCCCAACCGAATAGTAATAAAGTGGCCGGATAGGCCGGATACCGGATAGTAACCGGATATCCGTTGCACCTCTAATATACACCAAAGCTTAAAAAATCAAATTTCCTTTATGGTAATCTTGATACAGGGTTATTCATTCTAGTATCTTACGTACAGGGTTATTCATTATACAGGATGTTTGAGCTAAAAGTCCCCGGGTCATTATCTCGTAAAATAATAAAGATACATACTTAAAAGTTGTAAATCTCGGATAATTGACACACCAAAAAAGGTCTTAAATAACTGCAGTTAGAATTGTTCCTTCGCAGTGCACAGAGATGGAGCTGCGGTGAGAAATTATTTTTCGATGGCTGGAACTTTGAAACATGATTCATACGATGAATGAATAAATTGGGAATAATTTTAACTATGTAAAAAATTTTGTAAATACCAGCCGTTTTGGAGCTACATGAATTTTTTTCTCCATTTTTTTGTCTCTGTAAATTTTGACAACTTCTGTAACTTTTCTGTTTATCTTTTTAGAACACCAATTATTTAGAATTTTTGTCTTATTATATTCCATACTTCTTATATTATTACATATTTTGAAAATTTTTATAATTTTCAGAATTTTTCAAATGTAACTAATTTTTAAAATTTGAATTAGTAAAAACTGCGAAAATATTGATTGTTCAAAATTATTACATTATTATTGTTTGTAACAACAATAATAAATTATTTTAAATAAATTCATTATGCACATGTGCAGCTTTCTCTTTGTACGCCACTGACGGCTTTATATAAACAAATAACGTATACAAATAATATACCAATCGATAGAAAAAATAATGGTCTTTATTTTTTATATCTTGTAGAATTTTGATTTATTGGGCCGTTTTAGAGGTATAGCCAAATATGTGTCGTTGTTGGAAAGCTCCTCACCCTTTTTTTTGCTGTGGGGCCTTAAAAAAAAGGAATTAGCAAAATGCAAATAGAGGATCGTATGCAAAATTTTATACTCTATCGAATGGCGCCAAGATCATTCCTCTAGCTCCTACCGTTTTTGAGAAAAAAAAAAATATATATAGGCAGATACAGGTAGCCCCTTTGAGGGGGGGCAGGGGGAGCAGGCATAATTTCTCGAGGTGGGTCTTTTCGAAAATCTACTTATTTTGACTAGTTCTATTCATGGTTAAAAGAATTTGCTATTACTCAAAAGTGGAAATATCAAAACACCCAAGCCACTAAGCTATAACCCATTTTTTGATTATAATGACCTTTTGAGTAGGACATTTTTTGACGGCTTTGAGATTTTGAAACATCAGTATATCATCATTAATTTTATATCAAATTCAGATTGTGACAACGAAACCCCCACAGAACTTATTTTTATGCGTATATCTGGGCACCGAGCACTCTACTATAAGTATTTGAATATAGATACATACGTATGTCTATATATGTGTATGGATATTGTTCATTGTATAAATTTAGCTTTATCTAATAAATATTATTATTATTATTATCATTACTATTATTGTCTTGTTGTTTATTAATTTGTTAATATTAGTTTAGTTTAATCATCCTACCTGTTACCTCCTTTGAGCCATCTTCCTTTTCAATTTGTGGGTTGATTTTGTTCTCGAAATTGGTTTGGTTTCCTTTTTCAGATACGTTAGTTTTTGAAATGGATGGACACAGACTGTCACTAGAAAACAGTCTTCCTTTTAACTCGACACCTAAAGATTTCGCCTTGTCCTTAGCTTTCAGCAAAAAGATCTGGAAGTCCGAGCTTTCCAGGCTGAAGAAAGATGTACCAAATGATTTCTCTGTTTCACTAAAATCCTCATAAACTGATAAAAGTTTCTGAAGTAGCTGAAACAAAACATTCAAAATTTTTTATTATAATAGTACAAGATCCGGCATAAGAAGTTAATACCCTCATCTGTTATTCATATAAGAAATAGTTTTTATGAAAGACAACATATAGGCTAACAGTTCTCGATTATTTTACCTAGCCATATCTTGACCCCATGAAAAAAATTAAATTTTTCTTTTTCTTGTCAGGCGAAATCGAAATTTTGTCTTTAAACATATATAGCAGCGAAACCATTAATCCTACAGGAATCTTTCAAGAAAGCAAATTCATCATCATTTTATACTCTTTCTAATAGATCCCTACCAGTTTTTTTCTAGAACCAACGTTTATCTAGATATGCGAAAAAAACATGTTTCCTTGGAAAATGTAAATTTTCAGTTGTATCGCTCCTACCGTCCTTATTTTTTGTCGTAAGGCAAAAAATAAAAAAGAGACTTGTGGCTTATTAAATTCTCTACAAAGTCGTCATATCATAGTATTTTGCTGTAAGAGTCACGTTTTAAACAAAAAAGTGCAAGACACCGCCATCTTAAAAGGCCCGCCGGGCCCAAACCAAGAGACAGTAAAATTGCAGCAAAACGTTCCTCACATTATGTAGTTTTCTCTTGTAGTGTGAGATCCCAGAGCTGCCAGACCTACGTGATTTTAGCAAAGCTAATATTTTGACAACAAATAGTGTAATATCTAGTTAAGAACGTATGCGTATTTGCTAGTTTGAAAGCGGGGCCCTTTTGCAGAAAACAGGTACAAAAGGTACATACAAATTTTACTCCGCACGTTAAAGCATGATAGCTGGATTATTTTACAAGTAACACGCTAATTACATGGTGTAAGCGTCAACCTCCGAATCTTAAGGTCCGAGGTTCGATCCCTGAGCATTCTCAGTTTTCTTTTCTTCAAATATACGTACTAAGAAAAAAGTTATGGCCAAAAATAATAAATATTTCCCTATCGGTTGTCTCTTTCTTGGCAATCGCCATCATAAGTTAATATTTGTTGAGAAAAAAAAGCTGAGAACGCTCAGGATCGAATCTCGGACCTTAACATTCAGAGGTTGACGTTTACACCACGTCGTTGGTGTGTCACATGGAAAATAAACCAGGTATCATACTTTAACGTACTGAGTAAAATTTTTATGTACCTTTTGTACCTGTTTTCTGCAAAAGGGCCCCGCTTTCAAACTAGCAAATACGCATACGTTCTTAACTAGATATTACCCTGTTTGTTGTCAAAATATTAGCTTTGCTAAAATGATGTAGGTCTGGCAGCTCTGGGATCTTGGACTATTGGGAGTTTTTATTTTTGAGCTATCTCTCACGGATTTCGAGTTACGAGCGAAAAACCGTTTTCAGAGATATGGAATCCGAAGGGAAATTTTCGTCGAAAACCCGAAATCTAAATATACTCATATTTTCAAAAATACGATACCGCAACGCCCGTACCATGTCGATATGGAAAGAGAAAGACTTGTAGTTGATTCGCATCGTAAATCGCACGCCGAAATTCGAAAATTCGGCCCGATACGAACGAATCAAAATTGACATTTTTGGCATTTTTCGTTTGATGTTTCTCGATCGCGATTTTGTGTTAGAAGAGTGTCTTTCGCTCATCTCTTTCTGTCGCAAAAAAAAGAGATAGTCGACCTTCCCCTGTTAATAACTAATCAACCATAAATAATACAACGAAAGATAACCTAACAGATGTAGAATTTAATTCTAAATCGATCTGCACCTGTCCCGATCCCGTCAGATATGTTTACAAAAAGCATTTGTTAATGCAAATTTGCAAAGAGTAAGGGGTACAGATGTGTTAAATTTTACTTCAAAAACCCATTACAATAGTCAAGCTATCTTTTATTTTTTGCCATACAAAAAAAAAAAAATTAAGGATGCTACTAGGAGCGATACAACTGGAAATTTACATTTTCCAACTACTACGGGAGCCCACCCTAAGTGTCCGTGCACCCCCCCCCCGATCCTTTAGGACAATGTTTTTCATAAAGATTAAAGTCTAAGAAACAATTTAAGACATGTCCTAAAAAAAAAAAAAATTGGCTGCACTTTCAAAATGGCGTCCGTTAAAAAAAACAAAATTTGCAAATATGGTTTTTATCATTTAACACAAAAACTAAAAAAGATGGAGAAAAACTTTCTATACAAAAAATAAAGTGCATAAAATTTTCTACAATTTTGTTCCTATACAATATTTGCATTGGAGTTACCATTTTCCAGATAAATGATTATTCTCTTAAAATAAAATATAAAATTCAATATAAAACGTAACACTACGGAAGCCCACCCTAACCGTCCGTGCACCCCCCCCGATCCTTGGGGACAATGTTTTTCATAAAGATTAAAGCCTAAGGAACAATTTAAGACATGTCCTAAAAAATAAAAAGCTAGCTGTACTTTCAAAATGGCGTCCGTTTAAAAAAAAATGCAAATATTGTTTTTGTCATTTAACACAAAAACTAAAAAAGATGGAGAAACACTTTCTGCACAAAAAATAAAGTGCATACAATTTTCTACAATTTTGTTCCTATACAATATTTGGATAGGAGTTACCGTTTTCCAGATAGCACTGTTACCGTTTTCGAGACAAATGTCTGCAAATTATAATATTATTATTATTAATTTTTTTCAGTTTATTTAATTTAATATTTATGTTAATAATATAAAGTTATAGTATACGCCTTACAATAATTGTCCCAGTTATTTCCTCTAAGTGATTTACCGATATATTCTAGATATTATAATGAAACCACTGGTATATTTGTTTAATCAATCAATATATCAAGGATGTTTTCCAAATATATTTAAAATTGCGCTAGTTATCCCTCTATATAAAAAAGGCGATGTTGAAAATGTCGACAACTACAGGCAAATATCTTTGCTTAATACGCTAGCTAAATTATTAGAAAAATTATTATCTAACCGCCTCTCGACTTATTTAGAAAATAATAATATACTTTCTAGTTTTCAACACGGATTTAGAACCAACAAGTCAATAGAGACAGCAGCTTGCGATTTATTAAATTACGTTTATCAACAAGTAGACAATGGTAGATGTGTTGCTTCTCTATTTTTTGACTTATCTAAGGCATTCGATTCAGTAAGCTCTGAATTTCTAATAAAAAAATTAGTTAGTATTAATTTGCCTAACAACATAATCAACTGGATTAAATCATATCTGGAAGAGCGAACCATGGTCACTAAAGCTAATGGTACCACATCTGCACCACATAACGTTAAGCTTGGGGTTCCACAGGGTTCGGTGCTAGGACCACTGTTGTTTCTGATATTTATAAATGATCTGCCAGAACATATCACTAGTGGGGTCCTCACAATGTATGCGGATGATACTACAATTACTGTATCCGCAGAATCCCCTCAGGCACTTGAATCAGCAATCAAATGTGCAATTTGTGAATTTGACACTTGGTGTCAACGAAACAGACTAATCATGAACAGCAAGAAAACTAAATGCATAAATTTTTTTATTCGAAGGGATATTTCGAGTGATATTCAACTGGTAGATGGTATTGAATTTTCGGATTCAGTAGTGTTTCTAGGTACTCACCTGAATAATAGACTTACCTGGGATGATCAAATTGACAATGTTAGTAAAAAACTAAATAAGGCCTACTACGCCATTTTACAAATGAAAGACACCTTGGATATCTCGGGTCTTTTAAATATATACTATGCAATGGCATATTCACACATTTCCTTGAATATTATTAGCTGGGGTCGTGGTAAAGACTTCAGTAGAATTTTTATTGCTCAAAAGAAAATTCTAAGATTAATATTTAATATGAAAACTAATGAAAGTTGCCGGCAAGTGTTTAAAGATAAAGACATCTTAACTGCACCTGCTATTTATATATATAAATGTTTAACCTTCGTGCAAAAAAATCTTCATTTATTTGAAGCTAATTCCGCTGTCCATGATCACAGTACAAGACATGGCAATCTTTTACGTATCCCCCGACACAATACCACTACATTTAAACGATCACCAACCTATAACTGTATAACATTTTATAATAAACTACCAGCACATGTAAAGAACATATCAAATTATATGATATATAAAAAGGAAGTTAGAACTTTACTTTCTAATGGATGCTATTATAGCGCTGGCGAATTCTTAAGTGGTACTTTTTAAATATAAATGTATCTAATATGTATATTGACTGGATATTTGCAAGAAATGTGTATGTTACTTATGTTATCTGTTATTTTATTTTGTTGCTTGTCACTATTTTATTTATTTATTTTATTTTTTTATGTGTGTATACCTTTTATGACTTTTCATATCTGTATTTTATACGGCTTACATGAATAAATATTATTATTATTATTATTATGAATTTCCATGTTTTCTTAATTTTGGACTAATTTATCTGGATAATGGTAACTCCTATCAAAATATTGTATAGGTACAAAATTGTAGAAAATTTTATGCACGTTGTTTTTTGTGAAGAAAGTTTTTGTCCATCTTTTTTAGTTTTTGTGTTAAATGACAAAAACAACATTGGCAACAGTTTTTTTTAACATATGGCCGCCATTTTGAAAGTACAGCCAGTTTTTTTTTTGTAGAATATGTCTTAAATTGTTGCTTAGGCTTCAATCTTTATGAAAAACATTGTCCCGAAGGATCGGGCGGGGGGTGCACGTACAGCTAGGGAGGGCTCCCCGACTAAACGAAACGTGATTTTTTCTCATCTCTTGCGAATATCTAGATAAACGTTGGCTCTAGGAAAAAACTGGTAGGGATCTATTAGAAAGATTATAAAATGATGAATTTGCTTCTTAAAAAATTCCTGTAGGATTAATGGTTTCGCTGCTATACAGGGTGCGCCACTTAAAACTCCCCAGACTTGTAACTTTTTTATTTTTGAAACGATGACCATGTTGGGCACATAAAATTGTAGACATTTTTAAACCCTCTAAACATGCATACAGAGTGATTTAAACATTTTTTTTTTTAATTGTTAAGAAACGAAACTTAATTTCTTTGAATATTTTTTTACCTCACCTTGTACATGAAATGTGTTAATGTTTTCTTATAAAGGTTTTAATTAGCTTCAATTTATGTTATTAAAAAAAAAAAAAATTAAAAATAAAAATTTTGCAATTTCCTATTATTTAGTACATTTTAATAAAGTTTGTTTTTAAAAATATTTGTTTCTTTTGTTTCTTGTTGCTGTTTTGTTACGTTGAGGATCGTTTGTGATACGTCTTTTACAAATAAAGCATAAAATTATTATTTATATTTTTTCAGTTTAAAAAAAAATCAATTTGGAATCGGAAGGAGTGTTTTTAATTTCTTTCTCTAAAACCAAAAGAATTTCGAATATGACGTAATAACATAAATTGAAGCTAATTAAAACCTTTATAAGAAAACATCAAAGCAGTTCATGTACAGGATGAGGTAAAAAAATATTCAAGGAAATTAAGATTTCTTCCTTAACAATTTTTTCAAAAAATTTTTTTTTAAATCACTGTGTACACATGTTTAATTGCCTTAAAAATATCTACAATTTGATGTGTCCAACATGGTCGTCGCGTAAAACAGAAGAGTTACAAGCCTGGGGAGTTTTAAGTGGCGCACCCTGTATACGTTTTAGGACAAAATCTCGATTTTGCTTATAGGCCGTGAACGCCAGACCTACGTTATTTTATAAAATCTGAAAATTTTTCTACGGAAGTACACTACTACAGGCAGGGGCGGACTAACCGGGTGAGGGGCCCTGGGCTATTAATGCTTTGGGGCCCTTCCCATCTCATAAGACTATTTCCCTCACATCATAAGAACCAATGAAATAGCAAGATTTTGAAAATTTGGACCAATAAGAACAAACTTACAGAGAAAATTGCATTCCAAGTGAATATTTTACATACAATGACAGCCAGCGAAAATTGCACAAGTCTTGACAGCAAAAACGTCAAAACGTCAATATCAATAAAAAATATTTCTTGTTCTATGTTTTGTTCTGGAAATAGTCTAATAAATATATATTTCGTGCATTGAAAACATTGAGTTAGAATATAAGGAGATGCCATGCTGTATAAATTTCCTATACAGAAACGGCACCGGTAAGCGTGGCTAAACATTGGAACAAGATGGTGGTTTTGCCAGACCCGGACTATTTAAAATTATAAGAACTTTGTACCCTGACGAGGCGGCCTATCTGAATAAGGCAAGAAAAATGTTGAATTCAATAAATGTAAGATTTTTAGCAAAAAGAATTAGAACAAACATATTCAATTAAAACACAAAATAAACAAATTAATATATATTTTGTGACCTCTAAATAATAAAATTTTACTATATTTAATTTTACTGTTTTTTTCTAATGCGGATCTGTTTATTGTTCACACTACCTATGAAATGTTTTTTCTTGTCAACACCATCTCTAGAAGAGCAACTTCTTTTGACACACGACACCATAGTCCTTTTAATGTTTATTGTCCAAAATTTAAAAAACTATCAATAAAAATCACAATAAATCGCTCGGAAAGCAAACTGTCACTATTTGACGGAAAAGTAGTAACATGGCGGCCAAGTGATGCCGTTTTTGATCACGTTACTGCTTCTCCCGTCCTTCTAACTCAATGATTAAAAATAATCTGAAAATTCAACATTCAAAGCGTATTGCTTTTAAGAAACCGCATTTGTTCAGTTTGATGAGATTTGACTGAAAAAGTACTCTCGACTGCATCTCTTTTTGTCAAATCTCATCAAAATGAACTCAAGCAGTTTCTAAGCAACACGTGTTGATGCTGAATTTTCGATAATTACTACAGATAACATTTTTTTGAAATCAGGTCAGATCACGCACCACCAACACACGTTTCACTTTGTTTTGGCTAAATACTGAACTAAACTATAATAATAATAGCGAGTAGCCTTGGTTGTGACTGATCAAATCCAGATGCATACAGTGTCGCAAAAACTGTGGATTGCAATGCGGAAGCAGATGAGCAAAAAATGTTATGTACTTTTATATTTATTATTTATATCGTCAATGAGATCACCAATACAGAGCATACTCATAATCATATTGTATTTGATTTTTAAGTCCGTTTTCAGCATTCGGGGCCCCTTCAGTATCCGAGGCCCTGGGCTTAAGCCCCTAAAGCCCCCCCTTTAGTCCGCCCCTGACTACAGGCAAGAAGAATTGGCTACTATGAACAGTCGGTCGCGGTGGCTTTGACAGGTAACAGGTAGCAAAGGTGTATAGAATTGCTGCTCAAAATCGTCATACTATAAAGCGTAATTTTTTGATATTGTTTACGAGATGCTATAATAATTGACGATTTGCATGAAAGAAAGTTTGGTAAAAAGTGTCATGGCGCACAGTATTATGGTATCACTGTAATTCACTGCACATGTTGACCAACTCGTCTAATTTCCAAACTTTGCAACAATTAAATATCTATAATATAATAATCATCACATTGTTTTCATTATCTTTAATGTCAAACCTACTTCCACTGAATATAAATCATCTTTATTAGGTTGTTTCGTAGTCTACAATATTTAAAAAATGTCAAATTATGCAATTTGTCAATCACTGCTGCCAACTCTTCTAGCAAACTGAGAGTTGGAAACAGTGTTTGACAAATTGCATAATTCGACATTTTTTAAATATTGTAGACTACGAAACAATCTAATAAAGACTATTTATATTCAATGGAAGCAGGTTTAACATTAAAGATAATGAAAACGATGTTATGACAGTGAATTACAGTGATACCATTGTACTGTGCGCCATGACACTTTTTACTGAACTTTCTTTCGTGCAAATCGTCAATTCACGTCCTCCACTGCCAGACACTTTCTATGGTGGCAAGTATAAAAAAATGTAATTGTACTTACGTTATTTTATAAAATCTGAATTTTATATATGTTACTTCGGCAACTATTTTAAGGTGTTTCCCAAGCAGCCAGACAGTTTCGAAGGTTCCAACCCCCTACCAGACATAGTTGAAAGTCAGCTGTATAGTGTATAGTCCACGCAAATTAGACTTTTTAGGAGAAATAATTCATATACAAATTTTATTTGGGCTATGTATAGTTCATAGGAATAGAAATAAGGATCCGAAGAGTTCCCACCTTATCCGTTGATGGAAACACCTTTTTGGGGCGAAGAACCACCCCCAGACGGGACTTAGTTACGGTTATTCTCATTTTTCTTCGGATCCGTTATTCCCATGAAAAACAGGTATAGGTACAAAAATATTATTCATTAAATTCTACATAAAAAAAAGTTCTATGGTCGATTTGCGTACTCCCCACCGTTTTTCCGCTATCGACTTCAGAGTAGGGAGCTCTTGTCCATCAGACATTTTATTATCAAACTATTTTTTATTATTAGGTTCATAGTAAACAATAAAATTTCAATAAAATATTGAAATTTGGTTCATAATTACTTTTAAATATATTTTAAAAAACTATGTTTATAAACGGAAATTAATTTGCTATTGATTTATTAAATTTATTTTTTAACAATTTATTAACTGTAAAATTATGGTAATAACCAAAGGAGGAGGGTCAATTTGGGCGGTTTCTGCCCCAAATTATTTTTGGACGAAAAAAAACCAGAAAACATTTTTTTTAATGTCTGCTAACAATAAGTCGATTTTACCCTAAACGGACGATCCCCCCCTTAATCCTGAACATGCCATCACTTGCTAACAGCGTTCTTGGGGAGATATATCGCTTTCAAACTTATATTTGCTTGATAAAATACCACACTACCACACTAATTCCCTTTTAACTGTAGTATCCGCTTTCATTTATCATGTTTTCCCTTTTTACAAAAGGGGAGTGAAGAGGGTGGTTTTACTATTTATTCGTTTGCGGGAAATATAACAAAATATCTAAGCTTGCTCACCAGACTTGGCCAGGGTATCCTGGGATTTTTGGGGTCGCTGATTTCGAACCCGAAGTTCGTTAACCTGTATCACATCAAGTTTATAAGGTCATTTGAAGGTAAAATTGAAAAAAAGGTGACAAAAAATCCAGAAAAATAGATAAATACGTTTTTGGCGTCTCTGAAGTGATGGCGTATTTAGGATTGAGGGGGGGGCTAGGGGAATGGGGATCGTCCGTTTAGGGTAAAATCGACTTATTATTGTTAGTAGAAATTAAAAAAACGTTTTCTGATTTTTTCATCTAAAAATAATTTGGGGCAAAAACCGCCCAAATCGACCCTCTTTATTTTTAATTTATAAATAATTTCTACATAATTGAATTATCCGATAAACCTAACTGACTGTCTCACTCGTACTCGCTTTTATATACATTTGCCTTCCTTTGCGCTCATACCTACAGCTGACCTTCAACTATGTCTGGTAGGGGGTTGGAACCTTCGAAACTGTCTGGCTGCTTGGGAAACACCTTAAAATAGTTGCCGAAGTAACATATATAAAATTCAGATTTTATAAAATAACGTAAGTACAATTACATTTTTTTATACTTTAAAGGGGTCTGGCGGGGGGTTGCCACCATAGAAAGTGTCTGGCAGTGGAGGACGTGAATTATTATAGCATCTCGTAAACAATATCAAAAAATTACGGTTTATAGTATGACGATTTTGAGCAGCAATTCTATACACCTTTGCTACCTGTTACCTGTCAAAGCCACCGCGACCGACTGTTCATAGTAGCCAATTCTTTTTAAGTGTACTTCCGTAGAAAAATTTTCAGATTTTATAAAATAACGTAGGTCTGGCGTTCACGGGATTTTGCTCTATTAACAACAATTTTCAAATTAAATATCATGGGGTCAAGATATGGCTAGGCAACCTAGTCGCGATCTGTTAGCCTACATATTATTTTCTATATAAACTATTTCTTATCTGAATAACAGATGAGGGTATTAATTACTTATGCCGGATCTTAGACTATAATATAAATATCGTTAGAGAAAGTTTTTATATTTTTTCTTACCGAGAAATTTTCCGTTGTGTTTTGGGTAAAGTCAAGCCTTCGAGCCATATTTTGCAACGTGGTTTCAGCGGATAACTCCTTGGCGAATGACGAATGATTTCGAGCCATATTTTGCAACGTGGTTTCAGTGGATAACTCCTTGGCGAATGACTTTAGGCTCTTAGCTATAAAGGATACACAATCCACATCCTTGTCACTTGTTTCTTCATCTGAGGAATCATAATCGTCAGTTTCAGGGATGAGCTCAATGTCCTGCGGCCAACAGTTTTCTTCCGTACCATCCAACCACTGCACGTGGACGTAACCCTGAAAGAAAGAAAATGTCTCTTGTATAAGAAAGCGGAGAAAGATTACAAAATCTAAGAGAAGTGCCACAGGGATCATGAGTGGGGCTACTTAACCGTATCTCTTGCTTTCCCCTGAATAAAATTTCATTTATTTACATGAATTGAAGGAATTGTATGGATGCAGTGTTGGTAAATTATTTACAGCAGAGGCTTCAAAAGTGAGAGAATCTGAATTGTAAACCTTCATAATTGTCACTTGAATAATAGATGATTTAAAAAAATATATATTAATCACACTCAAGAAAAAAACGTTCAATGACAAGGCCTAATGAACAGAACAATGTTATGGTTCAACAAGTGGAAATTAAAACCCAATCGAATGAAATCCCATTATCTTTAATCGTGTACCAAACAACTCCTCACCAACAGTTACAATCAACAATAACACTGTTATTTATTATAAACATTTAAAAACCAAACATATAATAATAATAATATTTATTGCTCATTCAAAGCACTTGCTTTAAAAAAAAAATGCATTTTAAACTTTAAAGGTAATTTCGAAACACTTGGATGCCAAATACAAACTTAAATATCTTCGAAATTATTAATCCTACATCAATAAACAAAAAATATAATTATTCCCAGTTCGTACTTTCTGTAATTGGTCTGTAACATTTTTTCGATAAAGCAATACTTTTCGAGATACTTGACGAAGGCCATTTGGAAATACCTTTTTTTTAAGCTAAAATCGCAATTTCGAAGTCGTTATAACTTAAAAACTATCAATTTACGTGAAAAATTGCATAGAACCTTTTCTTCTGAAAATTTGATTCTTTCTCAGCTTCAATAAATATATGTTCTCTCTACCCCCTATAAATTAGCAAGCCCCGTATAATATAGAAACTTTGAAGCATTTACTATTATACTGCCAAAAATGAACGAAATTCGTTCAATATGAGATTATTTCGAAGTTTTGCATATTTTTTGAATCTAGGTACTGTACTAAATAAAAAACATTGCAAAATTACATTCAAGGTAAAAAACATACAAAATTATAAGTATACAAACATTACAACAGAATAATAAAATAAATAATATTAAGAAAATAACATATACACGTCAGTGCGATAAAATTGGAGACCTGATTGTGAGTGTGCTGAAATAATCAATAATTTCTTGGACCCTATAAAAAACATTTTCTTTTAGAAAAGTTTTAATTTTTATCAAGAACTTTTTTTTATCTAAATTCTTCCATTCATTTCGTAGCAGATTATATAATTTTACTCGTAAATATCTACAATATTCTTTGTAATACCATTGTAAAATACATGTAAGAACCTACATTTTGAAAAAAAAAATGGCCTACAAGTCGATGCATTTAAACAATAAGCAATGGAAATTCCGAAATTATTATTGGTTTTTAGCCGTTTGAATAAATATTTTGCATGAAGGTTTAATTCAGTAAAGGCCATAGTTTCACCAACTTTCATTAAAATTGCCAAAAAGACAATTTTTGGTGATTTTAATTTTTTTACAAATTAACCAATTCTCGAAAAGTTTTTCTTATTCAAAATTTTATTGCGAATAATTTGGTATTTTTATTTTTGCGAAATGATTACAAGGACTGGAGATAATAAGGAAAATATCAGAAAATTTCAGCGTTGAAAAATAAATTGTTAAAATTTTCCAAGAAGCAATGGGCCGATATTATATGTGCACCAATAAATATTATTATTACTATTATTATTATTATTATTATTAATGACTACAGACCTCTATACAACGGTCGATAACTTTACCCAGCTTGAAGAATAGAGGTTTAGACTTAACTAAGCTACCAGGGCGGAAAACAAACTCAGTGTACTTCTTCAGGTCATAAACGCTCATCTCGTTCACCAATAAATCCTTAGGCTTCTTCTCATTGTCCGAATAAGTAAACCACTTTACCTGCACAAGAAATACGATCAGCGTTCGACAAAAATAAATAATTTAATGTGCCACTTACACAGGCGGTTCTTTCTAAATAATTGACATTTTGGATGACGCCGTACTTTTCGCATTCCATTTTGAGCTTGTCAGTGATAACCCACTCCCCTGGGAAAAACTGGTATTCATCCAATGACTTAGAGTAGTAGAGTTGGGTGGAGGGTATGTCCTTTTCTTCCGAACCATCTTGCCACACGACAGTAATTTTGGACTCCACGCAGATCACCTATAAATTATTCTCATAAAATTTAAATAAAGTACTTATGGTGCGGGAGCAACGTGGCTTTTTCCCAAACTTATTGTTACAAGCATTTTCTATGCGTTAATTAATTCTACCGAACTTAAATAACGACAAAATAGACTTCTGGCATATGCCAGCCCGTTGAGTTGGCCATGGTTCCAAGTTAAAAAATCAGTGAAATTATATCATCGTTACAAGGCTAATTTTTTTGTGTGTATACATTTTATGTTTAGAATGAATAAAATAAGATCGCCAGAAAGTGTGGGCCGTCAAGGGCGCAGCCAGAAAGATCAAAGATGTAAAAAACGGAGTTATATAACATGATCGTTACAAGCTTTTTTTAGGCTGTTTATTTAAATGTTTTGAACATAAAAAAAAATTCCCAGAAAGAAACTCTCATCAGTAAGGCTAGCCAGAAAGAAAATGTTTAGGATTTTTGAAGAAAATTGGATTTTTTTCGCATATTTAGGGCCGGTTTTATAGGTATGGATTAAACCAAAGTTCAACTAGAAGTTTAAACTGAAGTTTTACTGAAGGTTTAAACTTTAGATTTTAGTGTTCGCTAAAATTCCGTTTATAGGTGCTTGTCAAGATCGTCAGTTCTATCGCCATTTTGTTAGTTGGTAGCGTAGTGAAAAATTGGCGATTGATGTCATTTGTCATTTTCATTACTGGTACCTTGACTTTTCGCGATGGGTGAAAGAACTTTAAATTTCAATGCCAGTGAAATCAAACTATTGATTAAATTAGTTAAAAAGCGTAAAGATGTAATCCAATGCAAGACAAGTGATTCCGGTTACTTGGAAGGATAAAGCAAATGTTAATAGATTTAAATGTGGAGTAATCTAATACTATATGCACACATTCTTTCTATATTCGAAATCGATCTATAAATTCTTTGTTATTCCATATCTTGGTCTCTCTCGGAATTTTCGTGCACGACGAGGTGCTTTTATTATAACACACCACCTTCATTGCTTGATAAAATGTCCTCAAAATATCGAAAATATCCATTTTCTACAACTTTTTCTTTATAGAATATATTATATATTATTTGTAACATCCTTCAAAATATTGGTAATTAATCAACGTAAGCGTGCATAAACCCAAGTTTGCCGTTTAAACTTAAGATTGGCAGTTACTGGCAGATATAAAACGTACCTACTTTTTGACAAAACTTAAAGTTTACTATCAGATCTAAGTTAAACGGAACCTATAAAACCGGCCCTTTATCTCATCGTTACAAGTTCTGGCTCCTTTTTAAATATACGTAAATATAAGCTCCTTCAACAATAGAATAGCCTCCCCAGAAAGTTCTTAGTGTCAACAAAAGTACCATAGGCTCCTAAATATACAGGAATTTAACACTTTCGGCTAACTTGACTTTTTACTGTGCCTCAGATTAGTACAGTAAAATTAAAAGTTGACCCAGAACAAATTTGTAACAAGCTGATTTCTTCAGGATTGTATCCTATGGCTATCCAGGAGTCTCTGACTGAAAATCCCAAAAAATCCGCCGTGCAGAAATAAAGAAAAAGTGCGCCGCCATGTTGAAATTAGGCACTTTTTTCCTTTAATCGGTAATAGCCCGCACGGATGACACTTTAGAAAAAAAGTTAAAGAGGCAAAATTTTGAGAGAAACAGTTAAGTTTTAATGTGATATAATGCAATCAGTCAAATATTAGCAAAGTTACTGTTATCAAAATGACAGATTTGTATAAAAAAAGAATACTTGTATTTTAATACCAAAAAATGCAACAAATGGCAACAACAATTATTACCGGTAATACTAATTAATTAAAGTAATACATTCGTAAATCCATTCTATAAACAAAAGAATGTAACAACAAACACAATAACAGAACTCATATAGTGAAAATATAAACTATAAACTCTTTAAAAAGCATGAATAAATTAAATAAGCAAAAAAAAACTCTCAAATACGAGCTTTAACTAAAAACTAGCCTCATTCTCTGACGCATTGTCACAGTCAGTCCAATGCAATTTACACAGCTGGTACTGCACCTAAGGTTATATTTTTTACATTTTCAAGACTGTTTGCAATTTTCCTTGCAACCACAAAATAAAACATTTAAAATGAAATCAGGGCCACACTTTCGTATTGTTTTTATTGGTTCTAGATAACCGCTGTTTTTCCAACCTCAGTTCTCTGGATTAAGATTGTCGCCTAACCAGACTTAAATTTGCCAATACACTCTATAAGTATGATATTTAGTGGCATCGGATGTTGGCGGAAGAACAGATTAGATCGAAGTGCTGGAAAATATATGATTATTCCTAAAGAACCTGTAATCACTTAAACTATTAGTTTTTTTACTGCCATACCATCTTAAAATAAATTCTTCCCCAATTACTTCAAGCCGATTTGCTTCAGCAAAATTTTTGAAAATTAATAGGCTGTTGCTTAGTTCAATATTACTTTCTAAAACTGAAAATACTGTTTTTTGCCATTTTTATAGAATGCAGAGGTGGTATCGCATCCGAATATGGCGTGTGCAAATAGAGTATTTTTTACTATATTTTCACTTAGTTCTGAACGTAACTTGCAGATATTCGTTATTTTATCAGATTTACCTCAATCATCGGGTCTCATCATGTACACATTTTTTGTTTTCCAATACTCAATAAGTAACGTTATTAAGTCTGTATCTTGACCAACAACTATAACAGGGTTACAGCTGAGCAATCAATAGCAGCTTTTACAATTAAATAATTAGCATCTGCATCAGCACATTTGACTGTAATATTATTTTAATTGATATTTGATGTTGGAAGTTTCATTAACTGATCTTTATTTGACACTGATGCTAAAAATTCGTTTTTCTTTTACTACTTTTTTGTGGGTCAATAGTAATTTCTTTCTGAAATGCATTTTTAGCTCTTTTTTGATATTCTGTAAATTTAACGGAAGTGGTTTCATTAGAATAGCCATCGAAAATAGTAATACAATTTAAACCATAATGATAACGAACAAATGAAACACACTGATGAACAATATCTTTACATTGAGCCGGGCGTTGCCACACAACTTTTCTATTACAAATTGTTTAGCACTTTCAGGCGAAGTTGAACTTGGTGTAAATTTTTATCAAAATAAGAAAAAAAGAGATGATTTTGTTGTTTTTCGAAACGAAATACCGTCAAATAAACTAACCGGTATATGTTTTATTTCATATTTAAATAAACCATGTTTAATTAGTATTACCAACAAAAGTTTTTGTTGACTATTGTCACATTCTTACGGTGTTAAAATACAAAAAATACCCTTTTTTGAAAAGAATCTGTCATTTTGACAATCATAGCTTTAATATTTAACCGATTTATACCATATTGAAGTTAGCTCTTTTTCTCAAAATTTTGCCTCTACTTTTTTCCTAAAGTGTCATCTGTGTGGGCTATTACCGATTAAAGGAAAAAGTGCCTAATTTCAATATGGCGGAGCATTTTTCTTTATTTCTGCACGGCGGATTTTTTGGGATTTTCATTCAGAGACTCCTGGATAGCCATAGAATACAATCCCGAAGAAATTAGCTTGTTACAAATTTGTTCCAGATTTGGTCCTTTAATTTTATTTTACTGAACTAGATGTATTGTATCATTATTACCTTTCTGGCTGCGCCTCCTGACTACCCACACTTTTTGGCGATCTTATTTTATTCATTCTAAACATAAAATGTGTACACATGAAAAAAAAATGAGCCTTGTAACGATGACATAATTTCACTGATTTTTAGACAGTGTTGGTGACGCACCTGACAGGAGGTGCCCCACCAGAAGTCGATTTTATGAATTGTTATCATCCATTAACTATAAAAATATCTCAAAATTCATAAAACGATGATGTGCCGAAAAAGCCACCTAGTTCCCGCTCTATTATTATTTTCGTTCTAAGTTGGACACAAAAAAGGATGTATCAAATACAACTAACCTCAACCGGAAGAGTGTGCCCAGGAACGAGTTCCCTCGGCTTGGGTGGATAATGCCTCTTTTTAGACTCGGAGAGTGTGGCGTCTTGAGAGGAGGCACTACCATTGCCGTCAGATTCTTCCCCGTCTTCCGTCCACCATTCATCTTCCTTTGATTCAGTACACGGACATAGAAGGGAAGAACTGCGTATCTTAGGCACCCTGGATGATCTAGAAAATATCTCGACTTTATTCCTGGGGTTACTATTTTGTTTAATTTAAAACGCAAATGGAGTAAAATTCCCTTTATGTTTAATAAATTAATTTGATTTCCGAAACGTCAACAAAATACGTTATTTTTATATTTTTGTTCTCATTCAGTATTTGTTAAAAAACACTTTGACGTAAAAGTCACAGGCATAGAGGTTCTTTTCCAGTAAACTACTGGAAACCGTATTATTTTGTAGATTTTACGGACATTGTTTAGAAGAAAATACATGTGGCAGAGCATTCCATGGTTATCACCATGTATTACAGATGTGGCCCAATTTAAATAGGGATTATTTTTCCAAATTGTAATTAAATATTTTAAGGCTAACAGAAGTTATCGTGTTTACAAGAAACGGTATACACGCACATATACATATACACGCACACACACACTTACAGACTCAAAGACATTGATTATTCGATATTTGAGTTCAGTCTGCTGTGAAGCGGATATCTGTATAAGAATTTTTTTTCTACGATGATTATTAAATTTTTTTTAAGTTTATAATAAATTTATAATAAAGTTAGAATACAGTCAAAAGATATACAATTAATTACTGAACCATAGCAGATATGAAAAAATTAATAGAAACATTATTGTAGAAAATTTAGTCAGCTTTGATTTTGCATATAGCCACTTTTTGATTAGAGTTTACCGTTTTCGAGGTATGAGCGAAAAACCAAAAACCGGGACCTTCTTCGTGCCCCCCCTGCACCACACCCCACCTCCTACGTTCGGGGACTTTTGATATATGTTTACCTCCTAAACAGTCCAAACAGTCCTCAAGTAAAAAATTGTGATCTCGGCATTTCCCTCTAGAAACTATTCATTGACAGGACTAAACATCTACAATGCATCTTTCTCTCAATGGATTTTTCCGGATTCATTAGAACTAGCAGTAGTAATCCCCTTATTTAAAAAAGGAGATCAAGATCAAATGGGAAATTATCGACCAGTAAGTATGCTGTCGGTCATCCCAAAAATGTTAGAAATTCTCATATATAACAGACTTCTTACTTTTCTAAACAGATTTAAGTTCTTTCACAACTTTCAACATGGTTTCAGAAAAAGTAAATCAACAACTACAGCCCTTTTCAATTTTGTCGATGGTGTGTTGAATGCTTTGGATGGTCAGGAGTCTGTTTGTGGTCTGTTCCTTGATATATCCAAGGCATTCGACACTCTAAATCATACTTGTCCTTTAAATAAATTGGAGAGGATAGGAATCCGTGGAACTAGCTTACGCTGGTTTGCATCTTACTTGAAAAATATAAAACAAAAAACCCGTATATATACGGATATAAAGAAATATGAATCAGATGTACTAAACTTCAATTATGGCGTACCGCAAGGAAGCGTCTTGGGTCCGCTTCTTTTTATAATATTTTTAAATAACCTAGTAAATGTTATGTGACGAAGCAAAAGTAAACGTTGTAAATTACGCTGACGATACCAATTTAATAAGAAGAAAGTTATGGTTTCATATACCAGCATCGTACTGAATATAATTCATGTTGGGTCACTTGATCCCTTAAGGCCTTTTAGGCCACAATTTTTTTTCCACACGCTCTATCACTATGACATTTACTAGATAACATACGGATTTTCTTTGACATAACCTCAACTGCAGTGACTAGCTGCAACATAGTTTAGCGAAGGGCGCTTTCTTTATTTCAACACTTTTTTCACAATCACTGATGGAATATGGTGAAGTGACGTCATCGACTGATGAACACAGCTGGTTAGGAATAAAAGAACAGATTTTGTTGATTTTATCCTATCCTAACATTGAGCTTGTTTATTTTTATTGCAAGTAATCATTGGAGAGGAATCTGGTTGTTGGTGTAATGGCTAGCAGGCAACTGCATAGCGATATATTAGATGAGAAACCAAGTTTTGAGGTTAGATTCACATTCACCATACAACATCCACCAGTCCACCACCACAAGTTAATGGTTGCACAGTGATGCCATCAGATGAAATTCATCATAAATAAAAGAACAAATCGTGATGCATCTGGTTGATTCACCAAACAATAAAAGAACAACATTGGTGGAACTGGTGCTACCTGATGGACACAATGGTGAATTAAAGAATATGCCCGAACTCACAACAGTTGTCTATAATCAAAAAGTAATCAGGTTAAGTGATTATTCTCAGTGGTTGCATTCCCTATAAATGTGCCCAATTTCATATAAAAATGTGCTACCACTCACGTTTTCGTACTACACGCAACGATGTGCTTCGCTTTCTGTGTGTCATTTCTGTAAGAAGCTGATAATTTCCTAATCCAATCTTTTTTCTTCAAGAGAACGTCGCCTGCGCCTAACGTTAGTAATCTACGTTCAGATAATTCTAAACAGGTGTCACTGGGGTGTTCGAGAACGCTCAAGCTAAAATAAATAATTTTATCATAACCAAAAAGTCAATTTCTTATCTAAAAATAAACATAGAGTTTGTTGTTTGGATCCTTGTGTGTCCATTACAATATAGGACGCATGCATCATATGACTAATGTAACCTCAAATTTTAAGTTTTTAGTTTCACGCTAGTTGTAATCTAAAAATGAAAACAAAAACATTAAAAATGAGAAGAGATTTATTACAAAAACTTAAAATTTCAGGTTATGTTAGTCATATGATGCACGTGCCTTACTTATTTCATTTTAAATTAAAAAATTTTATTAAAAAAACACAACTGGCATTTTTTTCTCTAATTACATTGTTTCTTACAAAAAAAATTCAAAATATTCACGCCCGTGGCACATCTCGAATCAATTTCATTTGTTCACTTTTGTCGCCTATAAATTGAATACTACACACCTGTCTTGAATGAAAAAAACCACATGCATAATTTGAATCATTTTGCCTTAAAAAAGCGAAATTTAATTTCTGCAAAATCGTATCCCATCCTCCTGGACGGTTTTCTATATATTTTGTTTCTTGAGTGCATTTTAAAGGAAAAATACTTTTGCACAAGTAAACGATGTTTTTAATATGGCAGAAAACATAGAACTATTCGGGTGTGGATAGTCCACTCAAATTAGGAAAGAAAACGCCGTTTTAGAGAAAAATTTTGAACAGCAGTTTCTTTGCATAGGAAGTAAGTATTCAATTTTTAGAACAAGGTTTTGCTTATGCGCAGAAAAAAAAAGATATAATTTTTGAGATGTAAACGAACATAAATAAACGCATTCAGAATACGATTTCCTACAAAAAAGGTGCTATACATTTTTCTGATTATCCCTTTGACTTTTCCGGAAAAGAGACTTGAAAAATATATATGTTTTTTCGTGTTTTTTTTAAATTTTGAATGCAAATATCTCAAAAAGTACGCATTTTTATGGCTAAACGAACATAGGCAAACGTGTTCAGAATGAGATTTCCTACAAAAAAGGTTTTATACATTTTTCTGATTATCCCATTGGTTTTTCCGGAAGAGCTTCTTGAAAAATATATATATATATTTGCCGTATAGAAATGTATACGTCATTAAGACATTTTTGTGGCAATCATTATGTGTGGATGCGTATTTACATTTTAACGGAAAACCAATGGGATAGTCGGAAAAATGTATAGGATCTTTTTTGTAGGAAATCTCATTCTGAACACGTTTACTTATGTTGGTTTTGCCATAAAAATGCGTACTTTTCGAGATATTTGCATTAAAAATAAAAAAAACACGAAAAAACATACATATTTTTCAAGTCATTTTTCCGGAAAAGCCAACGGGATAATGAGAAAAATGTATAGCACTTTTTTATAAGAAATCGTATTCTGAACGCATTTACCTACGTTCGTTTAGCTTTAAAAACGCGTACTTTTCGAGATATATACGTCAAAATGAAAAAAAAACACGAAAAAACGTATATATACGTATGTATCTCAAAAATCATGTCTTTTTTTTCATCATTAGTTTTATATATAACAACTTGTGCCTGGCTGCATGGATAACTCCTAATGCCATAAAAAAAATGTCTTTTTTTCTGTGCATAAGCAAAACCTTGTTCTAAAAGTTGAATACTTACTTGCTATGTAGAGAAACTGCTGTTCAGAATTTTTCTCCGCTTTTTTCCTAATTTGAGTGGACTATGAGAATAAATAACAATTCGTATTCTAGAGAGTAATTTTGATTGCATTTATTACATAACAGGTGATTTGATGCATATAAATACAATTTAGTTGTCCGAAAACAAAATTTTAATTATAATCGTCTTTCTGATATTCTTACATATAGTCCAGTGTTTGACGGTGAATTCTTTCGTACAACATCGATTTTGATGAAAATTTGTAATTAAGCTCATCTAACCCTCCTCTTCAAAAGTTATACAGCGCCGATGTGTGCTTTTACCCTGGGGGTGGATGTCACCCTTCTCGGGGGTGGAAATTATTATGTTCAAAGTAACTGCAGAAATCGATAGAGGAATTAATTCTAAGCAATAAATGTTCTATGAAATCTTTTCGACGAGTCAATACTTATGTTGATTTTTTATAAAAAATGTATGTTTTAGAACGGATTTTCAGTAATAACTCGAAAACTTTACGTTTTACCAAAATATTACTATAAGCAAAAATGAAGCATATAAAACAACAAATCGATTGGCTTTTTTTTATTTCTCAAGTTGCAATACGAACCGAGTTATGGCTCGTTAAAGGTGACTTTTTGTTCGCCGAAAACTGAATTCAATCCTTTCAACGTTAAATAACGGAGAAATGGAAAATTTTTGGAGGGAAAGTACTTGAAAAGACCTTTAAAATGAACTTTGGTAAAAGTCGTTAGCACAAAAACTAACTGAAAATGAAATGGTTGTTTCTTTTTTTCGGAAAAAAAATCAGCAATGAAACCAATGGCTTCACCGCAATTTTTAAGCTATTCAATCGCTCCGAAAATCATTTTACAGGGAATTTTAATGGCTACAAGGCGTGTAAAGTTGAACTTCCTTGAACCTTTCGTTTTTGCGATTTTTGAGTTTAAAGGGATCGGGGAAGGTGGTCATCGTACTCAAATGCAAACTTGAAACAGTGATATCTCAATTAATTTATATCCTAGAGAAATAAATAAAAAACAAAATTTTCTGTAAAAAAAAACCTAAATTTTTGTACTCTAGCATTTTTTACGTATCTTCTTTAGTTTTTGAATTATTGTGAAAAAACCAAAATTTTTTAAGAGGTTTCAAAAATCATTTCCAATTTGAATCAAACTTTTTTCAAATCTAAGCATCCCAAACCGGTCAAACTTCTAGAATATATTGTTAGTACTTAAATAAAGTAAATTGTAGATGGATTACGTTCAATTTCAATTCTTGCGGTGAAGTCATTGGTTTTATTGCTGATATTTTCTCCAAAAAAACGAGACCATTTTATTTTCATCATAACTCCGTTAGTTTCTATGCTAACGACTTTTACCAAAACTCATTTTAAAGGTCTCCTCACGTACTTTTAAAAATGTCTTATATGTTTTCCTCCAAAAATTTTCCGTTTTTCCGTTATTCAACGTTGAAAGGTTCGAATTCAGTTTTCGGCGAACAAAAAGTCACCTTCAACGAGCCATAATTCGGTTCATATTACATCTACAGAAATGAGAAAAAAACCAATCGATTTATTATTTTATAGGCTTCATCTCTGCTTATAATAATTTTTTTGATAAAACGTAAGGTATTCGAGTTATTCGCGAAAAATCGTTTTAAAACATGAATTTTTTACATGAAAAATCAACATTTTCAATCACGATTAACTCAAAAAGTATTGACTCATCGAAAAAACTTTATAGAACACTTTTTGCTTAGAATTTATTCCTCTATCGATTTCTGCGATCATTTTGAATGTAATAATTTCCACCCCCGAGAAGGGGTGGCATCTACCCCCAGGGTAAAAGCACACATCGGCACTATATAACTTTTGTTCCTTGTGCCATTCCCTAATTACTGTCTAAATTTTACGTCAATCGGTTTTGTACGAAAGAATTCTGAGCGAAAAACCTTTCAAACACTGGACTAATAGATATACCGTGCGTGTAATTTTTCATTAGGCATGTACATTCACGTAGCGCGAGAGATTTGACAACACCGGCAGCCGTAAATTCGTTCGTTGGTGGAGCATTCCAGCTCTGTTATTTCATTGCAGCCAGCTGGCACGCGCGATGTTGTAATTCTTCTCCCCATGCCTAGGCCGCGGCTACACACACGGTATTTCGTCAACAAATCAAGAAATTTTTTTGCAGAAAAAGGAGAAAACAAGTAACATATATTCATAAGGCACACACTCGCCCACAGACATGTATATAAATATATATAACACGGAAATAATATGAAAAGTGAAATCAGTCAATTCAACATTAGTTGTTTTTTTTTTCAAATCATCAACATAATTTATAGTCCAAGATCCCAGAGCTGCCAGACCTACGTCATTTTAGCAAAGCTAATATTTTGACAACAAATAGTGTAATATCTAGTTAAGAACGTATGCATATTTGCTAGTTTGAAAGCGGGGCCCTTTTGCAGAAAACAGGTACAAAAGGTACATAAAAATTTTACTCAGTACGTTAAAGTATGATAGCTGGTTTATTTTCCATGTGACGCACTAACGACGTGGTGTAAACGTCAACCTCCGAATGTTGAGGTCCGAAGTTCGATCCTGAGCGTTCTCAGCTTTTTTTTTCAACAAATATTAACTTATGATGGCGATTACCAAGAAAGAGACAACCGATAGGGAAATATTTATTATTTTTGGCCATAACTTTTTTCTTAGTACGTATATTTGAAGAAAAAAAAAACTGAGAATGCTCAGGGATCGAACCTCGGACCTTAAGATTCGGAGGTTGACGCTTACACCATGTAATTAGCGTGTTCCTTGTAAAATAATCCAGCTATCATGCTTTAACGTGCGGAGTAAAATTTGTATGTACCTTTTGTACCTGTTTTCTGCAAAAGGGCCCCACTTTCAAACTAGCAAATACGCATACGTTCTTAACTAGATATTACACTATTTGTTGTCAAAATATTAGCTTTGTTAAAATGACGTAGGTCTGGCGGCTCTGGGATCTCACACTATTATATATTTATTCAAACAAAAAAGATTAACTTTTTATAGTCATTAATGATTACTAAAATCAAATTAAATATGTGTTGATGAAAAATCAACAACAGCTTCTTTTAATCGATCAATGTAAGACTCGTCTTTGATATTTTTGATTTTATACCTCGACCAATAATTCTTGAATTCCCTATGCACTGACACTGACTCGCCCTCCTGTTCAGACCACAATCCTAGCGCATCGTTATTTTCCAAGAAATTTATCGATTGTTCTAAGTGACTTACTGCAACGTGTACTTTCAATATTTCCGAAACGTTTTCTAGTGATCCCAAGACTTTCTTGAGATTAATAATCAATTCTGGTAGTTTTGGCCCAACTTTTCTGGTTGAAAAACAACACTTTACAAACCTATCGATGACCTTGAATGCTGATATAAAGAGAATCATGACCATCAGACTTCCACTTGGCCGCAAGTTTCTGGGGTTTGTAGCAAATCAGCATGTTGTAGGAGTTTCCTGCAAGCATTATCATTGCCTTTTTGGCAACATTTTGCCAATTATATTTATGTAAGAATATCAGAAAGACGATTATAATTATGATTTTATTTTTGGACAAATGAATTTTATTTATATGCACCTAATCACCTGTTTATGTAATAAATGCAATCAAAATTACTTTCTCTAGTATACGAACTGTTATTTCTTCGCACACCCGAATAGTTCTATATATTTTCTGCCATATTAAATACCGTTTAATTGTTCAGAGTTTTTTTTTTCAAAATACACTCAAGAAACATAAAATATACAGAAAACCGTCCAGGAGGATCGGATATGATTTTGCAGAAATTAGATTTCGCTTTCTTAAGGCAAAAGGATTCAAATTATGCATATGGTTTTTTTCGGCATCGGGGACCATCTTCTTTTTCATTCAAGACAGGTGTGACTATGGACATGGACTGCTCAGTTATTCAACTGTACTCGGACTTATTAGCGATAAATTCTAGAGATGGCTCTTACCCTTTTCTCAAACTTGACCTATGCATTTAGCGAACTTACTTTTTGATGTCATCTTTGAATATTTGTGTTGGGTGAGAATAACCGGACTCATTGTAGCACTTTATATCAATTAGAAGATACTCTACGTTTTGGACCGTGAATCTCCGAGTGGCTCGAATATTTTTCTTCATAGCGTCTGACTTCCGCACCCAGTTTGGTTGTTCAAAATCACTTGGAGTACATATCTAAAAGTGAACAAAACTTTATAACAATAATCCAGTCGAATTAGACATAATAAAAAATTTTGCGTCCAGTGGACTTTTTTTGTGGAAGTTGTTTAAGAGGGCATAATAAGCAAGCACAGAAAACTACACCCTGCTACACCATATGCCCTATTTTTAGATGTCGAAGCTTTGAAATTTTACTTATGTGCCCATATCTTTTTCCCTATTACCCGTAGGGCTCTTTACCAAGTTACACTTTTTGAAGATTCATCCCTCCTCTACATAATATATATAAAGGGTGTTTTTTTAGAAGTTTGTTTTTTGAATTGGCGACACTGTTTCTAGAGACAGTTAATTTAACAACTGACAGCTGATTCGTGCTCAGTATGTTTTGCCATTTCACCATGAACAGACTTACGGCAGAACAACGCTTGCAAATTGTGCAAATTTATTTCGAAAATCATGGTTCAGTTCGCGAAACTTACCGTGTGGTACGTCCATTTTACGGTCGACATAATAGTCCATCCAAGCAACTCATTCGAAAAACCATGAATCGTTTTCGCACCACGCATACTCTGATTGATAATGTACGTCGCCGTACAGTGTGCACCCAAGAAGTTGTTGCTGTTGTGGAGCGTAGTGTTGAGGAAGATCCGAATGAGTCGGTTCGGCGTCGTGCAAAGCAATTGGAGCTGTGTCCATCCGCCTTATGGAAGATTTTGAGAAAATATCTTGGGTTACGAGCTTACAAGATTCAGCTCCTGCATGAAGTAAAGCCGCGTGACCATCATTTGCGTCGGACGTTCGGTGAATGGGCCGAAAACAATATTGTTCTTGATCCTCATGGCGTCGTGGACCTGTGAATTAACCTCCACGGTCGTGTGATATCACGCCTTGGATTATTTTCTGTGGGGATATGTGAAGTCGCTAGTCTAAACCTATAAACCAGAGACATTGGACCATTTGGAAGCCAACATTAGACGAGTTATTGCCGACATAAGGCCCCAGCTGCTCGAAAAAGTGAGCGAAAATTGGACTTCCAAATTGCGCTACATTCGAGTCAGCCACATGCCCGAAATAATATTTAAGCACTAATGGCATGAAATTATACTTCCAATAAATTCAATACCATGGGTGTTAGCAAGATTTTTATGTGTTTTATTTCTTTTTAAAGCACTATTCCTCTAAAAAAACACCCTATAAATTACACATTTACCGTAGGACAAACGGTTTTGGCTGTACGAGGCCGGAAAGGTCGCGCTGTCCAAATTTGGGAGTCTTCTGTACAGGAAAAACGGCTATTATTTCCAATCTATAATACTACACATACTAATGGCCTTATGGAGAGATGATGATTTGTGAAAAAACTTTCATTGAATACCGCGCGGTTTCCATGATACAGTATGTTGAAATTTTGAAAACCCCATTTAAAAAAAAAGTGAACCTACTTTTTTTAGTTCAATTTTATTTCACGTATGTACGACCCTAATATAAGAAAATTTACGTTGGTTTCATTTTAATACATTCATCGGTTTAGGAGCTAGACAGCAAAATATGCCAAAAATGACTATTTTGTTATTGTTGCATTAAAAAAACCAAAACCAGTATAATTCTGGTAAATGTTTTTGTTTATCCTAAAAGTCCAATTCATTGCGCATAGAAAATGTATCTTTGTATTTAAATAGGATCAACACTTATTGTGTAATAACGATTTATGTCATGTGTTCTCCAGTCTCCTTTTTCACAATTATGGCCTTATGGTTCATAGTAGAGCAGAAAGCAATATACACGTGAACAGAGCTGACAAACTACTTTTCAAAAAGTAGTTAACTACTAACTACAGAGTACTTATTAAAAATGCATTGTAGTTGAAAAGTACTCGAGTACTTTTATTTTGAAAGAATAGTTTAACTACGTGTCTTCAATTTACAACTACTTTTGTAGTACACTTTACACTTACACAGCATGAAATTTTTTTTCATGATGAAAGAAGTTAGGTCATTAGAATTGTGTACTTAAGACACTGAAACCTTTCTTTGTGACATGTCATAACCGGAAGGACAGTCTAATATACTTATATAATTTGTAAAATGATTGTACCAATATGCTACAAAAAGTCACAAAATGCTTTTTTACGTCGGTGTGCAGGCAGTGTACCTACATAAAGCCCCGATAGCCTACCCTGCAATTTACTTAGATGTTGTTACATTATTGCCATTTGCAACCTGTTTAGTTTAGTTTATACTTTACATCTTCGATTTACTACTATACCCTTAGACTATAAATCTAGTACTACCAAAGCCGTTCCTAAGCATTGTGCTTAGTGCTTGTCTAAGCAGTCTAAGAACTTTTGTGCTCGGTAGCACTGTGCTTAAGAGCACTTAAAATCGGTGCTTAGTGCTTAGGGCTTCGAGCACTTTGCGGAAGGGCTTAGTGCTTAGTGGTCCCACAAAGTGCTCGGGAGCACTCGAAAAGGCTCGCAAGCATTTTAGTTTTCTCAAAAAATTGATAATTATTTTTGCGGAAACCTGTATTGGAAGGCTTGTTTGTACATATTCTATGATATTATTCAATAAAAAAAAAAAAAAAAAATAGGAAAATACCCCACACACCTGTCTTGAATGAAAAAAAAAAAGGTGGTCCCCCGATGCCGAAAAAAACCACATACATGCATAATTTGAATCCTTTTGCCTTAAAAAAGCGAAATTTAATTTCTGCAAAATTGTATCCGATCCTCCTGCACGGTTTTCTACATTTCAAGTGGAAACACCTTCGTAACTCAGTTATTGGTCATCCAATTTCAACCAAATTTGGATCGGTATCAAAGATCTTTAATATTTCTATTTTGAGTAAAACAAAACTTATTTCAGTCAGTGGCGTGCATTTTTATTAAGAAAAAAAGGGTCGATTTTTCGAGAAATCATATTAGGCATTTTTTTTGTAGAAAAACTAATGCAATATTATTATTCAGCATCCTGTAGAACCGCTATACCCAGAATTTAACAAATTTTGATTTTTGGTTTTTGACTTACGGTCCCCTTAAAATTACCTATTTTAAACATTAAATAATCAATAAATTGTTAACGAAATTTTTTTCGAAAAAAGTAATTCTTCATTTTTTCTTTAAATTCACTTTTTCTATCATCCTATATCATCGAAACTTTCAAATTTCGAAGGCCAAGAATTCTCATTGGGTCATCAGACCTGTAAATTATTCGGGCATTAAGGATTACTGAATTTGAAAGTATCGCGATGATATGGGGTGGTAGAAAAAATGAATTTAAAGAGAAAAGAAAGAATGACTTTCTTTCGAAACAAGATTCATTACCAATTTATTGATTATTTAATGTTTAAAATAGGTAATTTTAAGTGGGCTGTAATTCGAAAACCAAAAATCAAAATGTTGTTAAATTTTGAACTTGAAGGTTCCACAGCATGCTAACCAATAATATTGCATTCGTTTTTCAACAAAAAAAATGCCTAATATGATTTCTCGAAAAATCTACCCTTTTTTTCTTAATAAAAATGTACGCCACTGACTGAAATAAGTTTTGTTTTACTCAAAAAAGAAATATTAAAGATCTTTGATACTGATCTAAATTTGGTTGAAATGACAAATAACTGAGTTACGAAGGAGTTTCCACTCGAAATGGGTCACACTGTATATATTTTATGTTTCTTGAGTGCATTTTAAAGAAAAAATACTTTTGCACAATTAAATGGTGTTTTTAATATGGCAGAAAGTATATAGATGAACTATTCGGGTGTGCGAAGAAATAACAATTCGTATACTAAAGAAAGTATTTTTGATTGCATTTATTACATAAATAGATGATTAGGTGCATATAAATACGATTTATTTGTCCAAAAATAAAATTATAATCGTCTTTTTGATAATCTTACATAGAAATATATTTCGTCAACAACTTGCCCCGGTCATTTTTGGCAACATGTTGCTAAATAAATTGTAAGGGTGTATTTATTTTCACTCTTAAATGTAATAGTACAAACTAACGAGAGTAAAGTAGGTTTATTGCAATGAACAGATCGTTCTATAATGATACGTCACGGACCTAGCAACCTTCCACTATAAAAGCCGCTGCAGGAGCTCAAAAATTAGTGATGGTAAGACCCGACTCATTTGAGTGAACCGGCTCTTACCAGGACCCCTATTCTCCAGTCGAGAGAATGATCATTTCGGGAGAAAGGAAAGAGAAAGAAATAGGAAACATAACGAAATAAAAAGAGAAAAAATACCCCAATTCACTTCTCCTAAGCTGGAGAATAGGACCCCAGGTCAATCACTCAAATGACCCGTTCACGAAGATTCGTTCATATGAACGGCACGGTGGGTAAGTACATGGTCAGTTCATTCTGTTGGTTCCACATGTTGGTTCTCGTTCGCCGTGCACAAATCGTGAATATCTTAGTAGAAAATACGTCTGAAATTCCGGTCAGCTCATATGAACGATGGGGTCACGGAGAGTGATCGAATCGTTCACGGGTCTTTTGGAAGACCCGTTCATTGTGAACGGGTCGTTCATGAACGACACATCACTATCAGGAATTCATTCTCATCCCGGAGAGAATACTAGAAGGTTCGCAACATCCTAACCTCAAATACAGTTGTCACGGCGTATGAATGACACTAATTGGTGGGTATTTACCCGCATTGCGGGGATTTTAGTGATGTGTGGGTATTTTGGTGGGTAATGGCTTCATGTGGGTAAAATGCGAGTATTTTGAGATCTGGCGCCAGTGAGCTCTATACATATACGAGTGTGTTCGCAAAGGGGGTGAAGCTCGTATCCGCAGGTTCTCTGTCTCTGTTGCCTAATACATAGTTCAACAAGTGTGAGGAAACCTTTCCGCTATTGTTCGATAAGTTCACTCCATTAGCTATTTTCTCCCAGACAGCACTCGACGTCTCTAATACGTACATTTTAGGTAATATTTTGGTCGGTACGTACCAAGGCGTAATATGTACGTCTTAAGTACGTATTTGCATGTACGTACAGTGTATGTTTACACCGTATGTCTCTAAAACATACTTTTCTGGAACACCATGGATATAAAGCGAAAACAACTAGTTCATGTGAATTTAGCCCAGTGAAAAAAACACGGTCGGCAGATAATACGGATATGGAATGTTTTGTAGCAAAAACAGAATATCACATATTCCGAAAAGAATTTGTAAAGTATTTATTAAGATAAATATTTACCAACATTTTTTTCCGAAAATTCCACAACAGTCATATTATAAATTGTTAATAAAAACAAATCGTACAAATCTTCGATTTTTGACCAATTTTAGTAACTTCCAGCAATTTTGTGGGGAGATTAAAATAAGCTGCCTTTATTTTAAATTGCGCGCCAGGTTGCGTTGATCCTTTGTGGCTTTTAGTGCATGATCAGTGCGAAGTGCGACGTCGCGGACAGTATGCTGTCAAATGTCGTTAGTGCCGTTGCCGTTGTGTCCCAGCACTCCAAATTGAAGAATAAAATTTGTTAATCAATGCAAGAAAGTTACTTAGCGATTGTTTGTTGTTTGTAGTTAAATTATAAATTACCTGTACGGACAAAGGTAAGTCAAATATTTCTCTATATAAGGTATGTTAAATACTATCTCTTTGTTAATCTGAGAGTTTTTGATACGAGAGCTTAGACATTTTTTTATTAATGGCGGACTGTTATGCAGTAGAAAATAATTCACTTTATAGAGCATTATTACAAATTATTTTATCATTTTCAAGTCCAAGCAATAAAGATCATGTCCAATTAATGTATAGGTCATCACATTGTGTAGCTTGTATGGATGTGACGAACATACCTAGTTACAACATTTTGGCTGATTAGGCCATTAGGCAATAATTTTTACAAAATTATACCTTTGTAATTTTCTAATAAAAGTGATAAAATCGATAATACTCATAAAAATGACAATAATATTGACGTGTGGTTCCAAAATGAGTTTTAAGACTGTATAGGTATGTATAGATACGATGCAAAATTTGTACATTTTATAATGTAAAACGTAATGATACATATAAATAAAGATATTTATCTAACGAAAAGATTCCTGCGTTTAGTATATTTTTTTGTACAAAATTTTGCATCTTGTCATATCCCTTTTATAGAAAATTTACAAGACAAAAGATAACCTATAAATAAAAAAATTAAATCTTTCCTTTGTTTCATGCAAAATTAGAAAATAACTTATTTATCTGTTTCTTCAATAAAATATTAAAAAGCGTATAAAATATAATCGCACTTTTTTTTGTTCAAATAGGCTTAAAATGTAGTGAAATGTCGAGATTTTAAGTTTAAACAAAAAAAAATTTCTGGCACTAACATTGCATATTACCACTTCTGAAAACATAACTGCTGCAAAATGTTTCATTTTTGCTTGAAGTTTTATGAGTGGTAGTAAACCACTATTTTCATAAATTTCTTGCGAATATAAAAAATAGTGTATGGATAAATCGTAGTTGTTTTAAAAAAATTAGAGTAAAACTGAAAATAAATTTTAAAAAATCAAAAAAAAAATTTAAAATCATGATTTTTTCCAGCCCTGATATATTTGTATATTTTCAGAAAGTTATAATGTAGCAAGAAAAAAGTTCAAAAAGGCAGAGGACACTAGCGATTTGAATATTGATGTTAATGAAAAAGAAAGAAGAAAAATAACCAGAAAACGAATATCTACTTCTTCAGATGAAGAGAATGAAATACCAGATAGACTTTGCAGATAGACTTTGTTCCATGGTGCATACAAAGAACAATATAAAAATTAAAAAGGTATTTTTTAAAGCCAAAGTTATGTTTTAAGTTATTTTGCACAGCAAATAACATACAGGGTGTAACTTAACTGCATGCGTATATTTCAGGATGATTCCTCAAAAACAGCTCAGGAATAAAGTTCTAAAATATAAATATCTACATGCAATTAAGTTAAAGAGCAAGATTAACAAATATTTATTTGAATTTTTAGATTCCTCCGACTTATCCCTTTAGAAAAATTCTCCTCATTACTTAAAAAATTGTTTAAATTTTGCAACGTTTCTTCCGAATCAATTAGTAAAAAAATTCATCAAGTACTGACTAATTCGATGTCATCTCTTTCTCTTTATTGGGACTTTTTTTGGTCCTCAGTTCTTCCAAAATGTCAACAACATAGATCGTAGATAGTGTTGTTGATAAAGTATATTTTTTAGGGTCTTCCCTAAAATAAAAATGATACTATAAAATACATTGTGTATTCACGATTTAAATGAATTGTAGCAAATTATATAGGACACACTGTATATATTTTATTTTTGTATTTTATATATATTTTATTTATTTTTGTATTATATGTATACATATATTTGTATATTACATATAATAAATATTTTTGACGAATTTTGAGGTTTTTTTTTACGCCGGCTCCACACATTAGGGCCAACGTTGGAGCCAACAGCATTCGTCCAATGTGTGGATTGACGAAAGAGCATTGGCGTCAATGCTTTTTTGTTGATCTACACATTGGACGAAGCTGTTGGCTCCAACGTTGGCCCCAATGTGTGGAGCCGGCGTTACGTTATTTATAACGTACATATAACGTACTATGTACGTCCATATTCTGTCCTATAATGGCCTATAAATATCTTAAAATGTACGTGTTATGTACGTACAATTTAGTGGAAATCTAACATCCCCGGTACGTCTCATGTACGTATTGTGGACAAAACCGTACATATCTCGTATGTAAGTTACGTCCAGTGTGTACGTAATTAAAACGTCTTTAGGATGTAAGTGTGCTGTCTGGGCTGTCATGCTCGTTCAAAGTGAACACAATCAGTAAGCAACCAACAGAAATCAAGGATTTCAAAAATATCTCGATTTGATTGGCTGTTTAGTATGATTGCAATCAGTTCGCTCAACACGAATGAAAACAGCTATTATGCATAGAGCTCACTGGCTGGCGCTGTGTCATTACTCATTATATTTATTTTTGTATTATATTTATATATTTTTTATTACATTCTGTTAGAGTTTTGTTATTTTTTTTAATAGTTTCTATTGCGTTTTATATTTGTTTAAAAAATATCCGTTAAATTATGTATTTATATTGTCTTATCTTTCCATTCCTTCGTAGAAGCATCACCGGTAAAATTGTTTAGCACCAAACCAAGCCACAAACAACCAAATAAATTGCAATGCTCATCTGTTTTTCCAGTGTGGGTATTTTGGTGGGTACCCAACAGACACAAAAGATCGGCCCATCGGTGGGCCGACCTTTTGTGTTTGTAGGGTAATTTCATATAGTTGGCGGGCAATGCGGGTATTTTCTTTGTCATTTTGCGGGTATTTAAAATCTACTCGTTGGCAACACTGGTGGTGAGAGTTCTTGATACAACGTCTGCGTCTTGTTTGTCTCAGCTAGTAAATCCGCCGCTCTCATATACTTGGTAATCACTTAGATTTAGATAGTGAGAGGTTTTGCCCTAGACGAACTCGACCTTTCAGTTGTTACTAAGTACAAGACCGCCGCTATCCTATGCGAGAGTCGTTTCTACGTTAAGCATCAGTATTTGTTGAAAGGAAGTTGTGAACTTAATTATTTGCCTAACGCCGCGAACCAAAGTGACCAACGCTGCGTCAACTGAATGCCAAATCAACGTATGTCAAAGAATTTGGTTATCGATATAACAGATGTTTATTAATTGTCAGAATGACAGGCATTAGATTGTTAATTGTTGTAGCGACAGCTGTGGGTCGATTATCAAAGCGACATAAGTCAGATTAAACTACGGTGACCATACGTCCGGAATTTCGCTGGACAGTCCAGCATTTTGGAGTATTATCTGTGTTCAAAAAAATTTTTCCTCTCGGTCATCAAAAAATGTCGGGATCAAGAAATGATTTTTCGGATTTCTGCTCCCCCCCGCTCATCAATTTTTTTCCCAGCAGAAATGTCCAGCACAAAAATCTGGTCACCCTAGATTAAACGGTTTCTAAGGTGATATTTCTAAACGCCAAAGTTAACAGTCAAACGAGATTTCAGTTGACGTATCGGTTCTCACATCACGTATTTTATTCTTTTACTTTGAACGTTTTCGATTTGCAAACCTCATACGTTCGACGACTGGTCATAGTGAAGGTTTCTAGGTTCAATCAAAGTCAAAATTATTCGCGTTTGGATAATTTATCATTTATATCAGGTTAGATATAACGTTGTTGTTCAGTACCTTAGACTAATATTAGCAAGGATTGTGCTTGTATACCAATATTCTGTCGTTTAATAAACTTTGCTAAGTTGGAGTAACCTTCTCAAAGTATTTACATGTAAGTATGATCTGATGTCTATGTTAAATAAACCTTGTTAAATTGAAAACATCCTATCTGACTTTTATTGAACCCTGGAATTACTCCACTGATTACTACCTACGTTACAATATCTATGTAAGAATATCAGAAAGACGATTATAATTATAATTTTGGCCATGCAAATAAATTGCATTTATATGCACCTAATCACCTGTTTATGTAATAAATGCAATCAAAATTACTTTCTCTAGTATACGAGTTATTATTTCTTCGCACACCGGAATAGTATTTTCTATATATTTTCTGCCATATTAAAAATATCGTTTAATTGTGCAACAGTATTTTTTTTTCAAAGTGCACTCAAGAAACATAAAATATATAGAAAACCGTCCAGGAGGATCGGATACGATACAGAAATTAAATTTCGCTTTTTTAAGGCAAAAGGATATGTGGTTTTTTTTTCCCATTCAAGACAGGTGTGTGTGCCCACTGTATGAACAATTGTTTCCATGAGATCTATCTATCGAATAGATTTAACTGGAGATGAAAGTATCGGGTCTAAAAATAGTAATTTACCAATTCTTGTCCTGGATAATATGCATCAAATGATTCCCTCTTTCTTTTCGACAGCCAATAGTCTTCCAAATCAGGATTTAAATTCGTCATAACTTCTACTATTGATCCACACTTTGACTGCATAGAAATCATCTGTGTTATATTCTATAAAACAACTGTTTTACTTTAAAAAGTTTCATACATTTGATGGGTTACCTCGATGCGTCCAAATTCAGTACCCAAACACACCGTGTAACCTATATCATAAGGTCTAATACGGTGCAGTCTTTCGCCGGCTACATGTTCTATTACTTTATCCGTACCCACAATTTGAACAGTGCAAATTTGTTTAGTTTCTTTGCAATATCCCCTTTGCGTTTCCTTCCCTTTTTCTAAACGTCTTACGATATGACCTGTGTTGACAGCCCTATTCAACAACCTCACTTTGCTTTGTTTACAGACCTCTTCCCGTGACTTATCACTCCATAATACCCTAATTTGTCCCTTTTGCAAAGAATGATATTCATCATCTGATGAAGCGTCATCATAACTATCATCAACAAGACCAAAAATAATTCTCTTGTGTTTGTCAAATTTGTATACAATATCGCTTGTCGCTACTTTGTCGCTCTTGCTGTTAGACATTTTCAGAAAATATTTTTCAAAGACATACGGTTTACTACCTACGATTTTGGAAACTGAATGACAGAATGTGGCAATGGCCAATGCGATACGGTTTTTTGTTTACTTTTTCTCGGGGCATCACAGGTTGTAAACAAAAAACTGTCGTAAAAATCTCGTCAGCCCCGCTACGGTTCTCAACCTACAATACACACTGGTGTATTATTATTTGCCTAACCTAGAGGTTAATTCTCTAATCTTTGGTATTACTTTCACTCAAGATTTGTAGAGTATAAGGTTCCTTAATATACAGCTTTTAGGGAAGAAATCAGTGTGGAGATGAAAAGTCAGACTATCTTTGTTCTTCGAATGCGCAGTAATGGCGTGGTTATCTCACTCTAGAACAGGGTGTATTAAATAGGTGATGCGACGACAACCCTCACAGTGACTTCATAAGTGCTTACTTTGTACATAATGTAATAGATGGCAGGACCAATAAGTTCTCTCATTACTTACGCAGAGACAGATAATTTTCCAGGTTCTGTGCATACGTGCATACAGTGTTGCATACATTCCCGGCCTTTTGTATTTGTTTAGTGAAACGAGAGTCCAGTGACATCTGACATTAAGTAGCTAAATTAAAACATTGAAAGAATATATGCAACACTACATGCAGCATTGCACATGTCGCCACAGCTGACCTCAAAAATATATATTTCTTAAGATTTACAAGTATTACGTAGCTATTATTAAAATTTCTGCCTGGTTCCTGTAGTTTCAACCAAAGTCAAGTTCAATGTAATGTGTATGAAGTTTTAAATAGTTTGTCACAATAAAATAAGACACTTTCTGCAGGTTAGGAATCTAACCTATAATTAGCAGTCTATTTTTTTATTAATCAACAATATTGAAAAATTATTTGCGTGGATTTTTAAATATTTGCTTGGAGCCAATATGGCTCCAAGCTAAAAATGCCTATACAAACATTAAAAATGAGAATAAACGAAAAAAACCTTAAACTTTGAGGTTATGTTAGTTATACGATGCACATGTCCAGGTAATTGTAGGACCCAACGAGGTCTAAAGTATAGAGGGGCAATCCCAATTCAGTATACGTACGGTTTGTTTGGACATAAAATAAACGCCCGAGGGACGCAGTGGGGGTGCATTTGTTGGCCCTAGTTGCCAAGATTTGCAGTGGAGTACTGCTTTGAGGGATACAATTAATGAATGAATATTGTTTTTTATTGCTGTTCTATTATTAGTTGAGCTCAAATCTATTAGTCAAATTGCTGTAGAAGTAGTAATAAATTATATTATATTTAAAAACGGAGTAAACGCTGCTCTATACATTTTTAAAATATTCGCAAATTCCATAACGTTAAGTTCAAGTGACGCCCATGCGGACTAGTTGCTTGAATATGTTCTGGCCATGTGCCACGCCTACTTTTCCAGTCTCTCCTTATTATGTCGCTGGTAGGACCTTATTGCTCGCGCCATCTACTAAAGTAAATAGAAACCATGCACTTATGAAACCATTAGGTCGCGTGCGCTGACGTCACAGATTCTGAGACCTTAGGAAAACAAACAGCTGTCATCGAGTGACGTGCCGATTGAACGTGTTGTTTTAAAGTATGTTTTGCCGTTTTTGTGATATTTTGAAACTTAATTTTGTATTATTTAACATCCACAACTATCCTTAATTATTTCGTGTGGTGAATTTTGTTCGTTAATATGGAGATAAGTTTATATTTTACAAAATCGTCTCATATTGTAGAGGTTAGGTACATGGAAAAAGTTGGTGTCATCGAATTAAATCCTTTATATTTTGAGAAATTATGACTTCAGTACAAATATTGGTGTATTTCATAATATTTCACATAAGGATATTGTGAATTACTTGGTTTTTGTGAGTAATGCATAGACAAAAGGATGAGTTCAAGGCATTCAAAAATCTTGAAGCTTTTTATGGTTGGGTGAAAGAAGTACTCTCCAAGAAATTTACAGGATAAAAGCTTTTTGCAAAGGTAAGAATTAGTTGTTGATGAACAACTCTTGTTTTCAATATATGGTTACCTAATTAAATGTTGCTTAATGAGTAATTGCTAACATACAAATTCATATTTCAGGTAATGAACTCTTAACTTACCATCTTCAACAAAAGCCATCGACTACTTGGACTATTACTGATCCAGATGATCCTTCAGTACTCATTGTGACTGTGTTACTAGTCTAGACAAAATTTGTTCACTACCCAGTCTTTCCTTTCAATTTTTAGCAGTAAACGGTGGCTATGGTTTGTTATGAATTTTATGAAAAATACCATATAAATTAAAGATGAAGGACTGAAGTACTGTGGACTACTTGAAATATGTAAACAGATGTACACAATTTCTTCCAGTGTACCTATGATATACCTATAGATTGAACTATACAAACCATTGTAATTTGTGCAAGCACTTTTTCTTATCATGTCTTATTGTTATATAATATGTCTAACATGTATTTTATTATTTTATGTAGGCAGGTGAATTGTTAAATATTTTGTGTATTTTATTAAACACGTATATTCACTTTTTTATTTATCACTCGTATTATTGTTGTTAGCAGTGAATTGAAATAGTCGATTATGTTGAATTTATACATGCATCTTTGCATCTAACTGAAAGTAAAACAAAATATACTTACTAAATATCAAATTCTTTATTATCCAAGGTTCCATATATTCCATTAGTACTCGTAAGAAGAATCAACAAGAAACTTAACATGAGATACAAAGAAAGATCTATATTGCAATAAAAAAATAAATGATTATACTATATACTTATAGGTACGAAGTATCTAAGTAGTAACATTGTAATTACATAATTCAAAGAACATTTATAGCTACAATTTGACAGTTTCAACGTCCATTTGGACTTTATTTGTTCACTCACTTCACGTCACTTTGTCTTAGTTTCATAGTTTTTGAATGCTAAAAATTCAACACTGTGTTTTTGAGCATTACACAATATATAATTTAAAAGGACGTTTAGTTGCCAGATCAATCAATGACAGCAATACTTGGAATTTCCTTAACTTATGCACTTCATCAGATATCTGAATGTAGCCTGTGTATTTTCCTCTTGAGGTGTACAACAATTTCTATTACACTTCTTTCTCCCTCAGCATCAGTTCTACCCTCACTCAACTAAAATTTAAACACAAGAACTGATTTTTAAAAATGCTGACAAATCAATATAAAGTGTTATTTTTTTACCATGAATTGTTTCTTGTTTGGTTTAGCAGTAGTTATTATTATCACAAGCTAAAAGTGCTTCACATTTGAGTTTTAAGTTATATCCTATATTATCAGAGAACACCTAACTGGATAGATCATCGTGGTCTTGAATTACAGCTGTCTTTCCTACAACATAAATCCACAATAAAAATCAAATTCTTAAATTAATAAGCAACAACTTACCATTAATAAAATGCTTGGAATACCCTAGTAAAATAATTCCTTTTAATTGCTTGGAATCTTTTAATCCTAACCTCTTCTGTCTGTAAATCGACAGTATTTTATAAAAACTGATGTTGTCTCGGTATTGCCACACTTCTACAACTAATAGTACAACAAAAACTTGTCATTTTGTACGATATAATGTCCATAAAAACTCTAATATTATGAAAAATTCAATTCTTAGGTTGTCAGTCGTCATTTGACAGCAATGACAGCGGTTTGTTTTCCTAAGGTCTCAGCTCTGTGACGTCACGCGCACACGACCTATAGGAAAGTGCCGTACGTCGGACCCACGGTGTATTAAATAGGTGGTCCGACGAACGGCACTTCCTATTATAATAATGGCTTCATAAGTGTATGGTTTCTATTTACTTTAGTAGATGGCGCAAGTAATAAGGACCTGGGCATGTGCATCAAGAAAAAGCCCGAAATGATGGATATTTATTATGAAAATTACACAAGGTGGAGGATATGGAAATGATTAAATTTTAATATTATTTTTTTGCAGAAAATAAAAAGCCTAATTGTTCAGGGTTGATAAAAATGCATGAGACGAAAAAATGTATTTTTTAATGAATGTCCTGGATATATTAAATTTTATGAAAACATTAGTTATGCCAGAAAAAAAAGAGAAAAAACAAGTTTTAATAAACAACAGATATTTTCTTTGGAATTCTATTTTATAAGGTGCTCAAAGTGTGCTCCTGCCAGTAATGAATTCGCTAAGCAAAATGTTGTAGTGAATCTAAATTTCATGCCTTATCCTTTCTTGCAACTCTTCGATATTATGCGGCCTATTATTGTAGACTACATTTTTAATGTGACCCCACAGAAAAAGTCAAGCGGAGTCATATCGGGAGCCCTAGTTGGCCATTCAATTGCCACCTTGCGTCCAATTAATTTACCAGGAAAAGATTCCTCTAAATATGCCCGTACCATAAGTCCAAAATGTGGAGGAGCCTCTTCTTGTTGAAACCATATTTGTTCTGCCGGTAAATTGGGATTGTTATTACTCGAGAATAATCGTCTAAGCTCTGGGATAATATTCTCTTGCAAAAGTAATAAATATCGTTCAGAGGTCAAATTTTCGCTTATAAAATAAGGTCCTATGACGTGTCCACCAGTAATGCCACACCAAACATTTACTTTTTGTGGTCGTTGGGTATGAACTTCCTCCATCCAATGTGGATTTTGGTCTGACCAATACCTACAGTTTTGTGTCGGTTTACGTGTCCGTTTAAACAAAATATAGATTTGCCAGAAAACAATATGTGGTTGACAAAGTTGATATTTTCGATTAATTTATCCATAATAACTTCGCAGAACTTTTTGGTCGATCTTCCTTCACCTCCAGTTTCATAGAAACGCTGCAATATTTTTGAAACGATTGATTTAAAAAGAGGTTCCCGATCGGAATGCAATTCATTAAAAATATTCACTACTTGGTCACAACCTCGTCTTCTGTCACCATATCCTATGATCATTAAAGTTTCAATACGCTCGGTTTCACTTAAACGTGCCATTTTTGCGTGAAAATTATTCACACTAAATGTATTTTTGACATGTGTTGTCAAGATCATCATTGTTAGACAACAGAACTACGCGGCGTTGTTATGCAGCTAGAAACTTTCAACGGTAACTTGATGGATAAGAGTTAACAAATCACCTACTGTCGTTTAGGCGAACCGGGCCTGCCCCGCCCAGCCCATCATCTACCACGGCGTTGCGCACCGTGGTTGATTGGCTAGTTCCGGGCCAGGCTCCGGGAGGCGCATTTCTGTACATAGTTTTAATTTAAAATACATTTGTTTATTCTAGTGAATACCTTTTATCATTCAAATATCTGCTTCAGTTATAGAGAAAATGGTTCCGGGAGTTTTAAGTGAGACACCCTGTATACATAATTATAATTTAATTCTGAAGGAAACCTCCATTCTCACCTTTCTTGTAGTGTTGATAAGATAACTAAGTGATTAAGCACTTACATAGTTCCCAAAAAAATGATAAATACAAAGAATATACCTATATTTGTAAACAGCAAACACACTTGACCTAGTACTGCTGTACAGTTAAGTCAATCCCCCTTTGAAAGGATGAAGTAAAATAAAAGAAAAACGTTCTTTGTAACTTGTGGTTCGAAAAGTGCAAACTCATCATGACTTGCTGCTGTAAAAACAGTTTAGGTTCTTCCCTCTTCATGGGTGGCACGTCACTTAGTTGTGTTGTAATTTGACAATAATATACAGGGTGCGAGTATAGTAATGAATAATAGGAGGAACTGTAAAATCTCTTGCAAAGTATGAGGAGCATTTGCGGCACTACAAAGATAGCGGCACCCTTGTCGTCTTTGTATTAATTTTTTATGATAGTAAATAAAGCATAATTATTTTATAAAGGCGAAGTCCGCAATAAAACATCAGACAGAGAGAAATGTATATATCACTTTCTTCCACGCGTATACAATCAAACGAAGACTTCAGACCCGCCCATAAAGTTGACATCGCTTCCCAGGTAGCACAAAAATATTCATAGAATATTCTGGAATATCTTTTTTGCATTATGGATCCTTCCAGGAATATTCCAGGAACGCAATGGGACTTCTCCAGATATTCTAGTAGTGATTCAGTAGAATATTCTGAGAATATTCTGGAATATCTACGTGTAAGTGTATCATGAATATAATCAAGAGGATTATTCCTTATATATTCTGGAAATATTTTAGTAATATTATGAGAATAATCTTTTTTCTATATACCAATGTAGTAGTGCTCTGTCTGTCTTTACTCATCATGTCATTGGTTGAAGTGTACGCGAGAACTCTGCACTAAAGATTTTGAACCAGTCTACCTATTACAGTATCTATGGTTTCAACGTACTTTCTTGGTTGTCATTACATTTAAAATATTCCGCGGACTTTTATTTTCTGAAACTGCCTTTATTAAAAATTTTTACCTAAATTGTTTTTTGCTCGCTTTGAAAATACCCTCTTATACATAATATTATATACACTAGTGACACCTAGAGTCGATCCCTATAATAAGATAGAGTGATATATAAATAGCAAAATAATGTACGTGAAAGAAAGCGATATATCAAGGGCGAATATGGACCTTGAGCTTGGGGGGGTAACACTGAACCCAAAATTTTTTTGGGGGGAGAGAAATTCAAAAAACATTTTTTTGTCCCAAATTTTCTTTGATAAGCGGGGGGAAGAAATCCGAAAAAAATCCGAAAAAAAATTTTTTTCTGATGAGCGGGAGGGGGGAGAATTTTTTTGATGAGCGAGGGGGAATAAAATTTTAACACGAAAGTTAATGGTTTACACAGTCTTGGGACAATTTTTTTCTTCCCAAAATTAATAAAAATCATAACATTTTAAAACAAAAGTTGGTGGTTTACAGAATCTTGGGGGGGGTAATTACTCCGTTACCTCCCGCATAAATCCGCGCTTGTGATATATTAACATTGATACCAGACACTTCAGCATGTTAAGAGTTCCGCAGACTACTAAAAGTAGATAAAGAGAAAAGTGGCAACAGTGTAGGTTAAATCTGTTTCTCTTCAGCATATTATTTGTCCATTTCTCTTCTCTTCTACGTTACATTGGCATGGACTCAATATTTCAAAATGCCACTACTGTAATTACAAATAATGACATTGAAAAAAAAGCTCTGTTGTAAACACAAAAAAATGCCAAGAAAGCGTCTAGAGGACATTAACAGTAAAACTTAATAAAACAAATATTATAAAGATATGTTTTATGTATTTAATTAATTTATTTGTAAAATATTTCTCCCGAATATACCACTCGTGCTCTTAAATTTTATATATATAAAATGTTTCTCGAGCTAAGTTGACAAAAGTAATATAATTCGTGTAAATTGACAGTCTATTATCGAAGATTAAATCCTTCGCGTTAACGCACTTGGGATTTAATCAGATAATAAAATAAACTGATAATTACACGAAAAAATGTCCGCTTTTGCTCTCAATATAATTACCCACTTTCGGCACTTGGAAAAAAAAATACACGTCCAGCACTGGATTTCACTCTTCCTCTGTTAATTTGACTTCGCGGAACTCGTTTCTGTGCCTCTCATTGCGTTTGTTTTTTGAATTCTTTTGTGGGTCCTTAATAAGAAGCTCGCAACGTCGAGAGAATTTTAATGCAATTTGAAGTAATGATGCTTTATATTGTGAGCTTTCAAGATAAAAAAGGAGGTAGGTACTTCTAAATAATGTGTCTCGCCAGAGGAGATAAAAAAATTCTCATAAAATTTTGTTGATTTTAAAATACGTATTTATGATGGCTCTTAAGAAACTGTTAGGGTGTACTTAACGTTATAGGCATTCCATAACGCATGATGTTTCCATTTGTGGGTAATTGTGTATAATTACTGTACGTAAATTTACTTGTACAGGTGAAGTATATTTGGAAATTTTTTTTTTGTAATAAAGTTCACTACGAGTCACCAATTTTGGGGCCGTTTATCAATGTAGAGTTAAATTTGCGTGTTAGCTAGCCCTGTGCTAACTTTAACCTCGGGGCAAAGTGAGTGTTAAACTGGCATCCGTTTATCCACCACATTTTATGTGTGGGTTACGAAACCCTTGAATAATCTGATGTTGGTAACATTTTCTACAGCTCTAGGTTGATTGTGATTGGCCGAAAAATTAGTAATTTCTTGTTTGTTAGCTTTTCTTGTTACCAAGTTAAAAGCATTTGTTTGTTTTTGTCGAAAAATAACCTGACAGTGACGGTAACAAGCAGCAACAAAGGGCCTTTCCCACGTTTTTTTTATTGAATATTTAAGAAGTTCTCTTTAAACTCACCCGACTTTTTTCTTTTCTGCGAAATTTGCTTCTTTTCTACAGAAAAAATTATTATGTTATATGAATTTAAAATTGGCGGCATTATTACGCACTAATGACGTATTCGTCGGACGGACCAATCAGTATACTCTAGCACCCTTAGTAGAGGCTACATATGAGCAGATTGTATGTATAGATTTATCGAATTGGCAGACATGACAGGGCGTTCACAGGATAACACTTTTTCGTCATTTTAATCTATTAATACTTCTTTTATTATACTGAATAAACAAGACTCTATCTCTGTGTTCCCTTTAAATTAAACGAAAGTTTAGGTGATAATTAATAACTTACTGCTTAGTTTTTAAAAGTCATTTACCATTTTACTAATAATAATAATAATAATAATAATTTTATTTACCTCTGGTTGCCACAATAAAGTGGATAAGGCAAGTCAAAAATTCACATAAAATTTGTAAAATACAAACAGATAAAAAGAGACAATACATATGATATATAATACTACAGAATGTAAACAAAAAAAAAAAATCCTCTCGAGATACATTTTTAGATTTTAGAATCTTAATTAATTTATTTATTAATTTTTTTTTTTTTAATTTGTTGATTTACTTATCGACGTTCTAATAAAAATGGATTAAGCAAAAATTAATTGTTTGTATATATTGAGCGTTCAGCTATTATTGAGGAAGTTTTCAAACTCTCTTAAATTATAGAAACAGTTTTCTACGAGGAGCTTCTTTATTTTAATTTTAAATATTATGATCGTTAAATGTTTGTAGTTTGCTGGTAATAAGTTGTAGTATGTGCACCCAGTATACATGGGTGATTTTTTTAAGTAGCTGTGGTTAAAGCGATTGATATGTATGTGATTTCTAGTCCTAGTGAGGTGTGTATGTATGTTATTATTAGTTACAAATTGATTTTTATGTTGGTGCATGTAACATAATAGCTTAACAAGTAAATTCCAGTTACTGTTAATATCTTTTCGTTTTTGAAGCTATGTCTGCACGATTCTTTATAGGTCAAATTAAACATAAGTCTAATTATTCTTTTTTGAATTATGAAGACGCGATCGATCTCAGTTGCTTGTCCCCATGATATTATATTGTAGGCGATAGCAGAGTGTACATTAGCATAATAGACACTTAAAAGTGCCTCTTCGTTTAATGTTTGTTTTAATGTGGCAATGGAAAAATACGACTTACTTAACTTAGTGCAAACATTATGTATCTGACTAATCCTGTAGTCTAAATAAGTACCAAGAAATTTGGTATTGAGTGATATTTCAAGAGCTGTGCTGTTTAGGTTAAACCTCCACTCTTTATTAGGATATTTATATTTTCCTGTAAATTCAACACATAGCGTTTTGCTAATGTTAATAATTAAATGATTTGAAACACACCAGTTAAGAAACTGTTCCATCACTCTGTTCACAGTGGAATTTAAAGTTTCTTTACATTTATCTGAAATGATTATTGTTGTATCATCCGCATACATAAGAACTTTTGCATCTTGTATGTAATTTGGCAAATCATTTATATACAACAAAAAGAGTAGAGGCCCTAGAACACTGCCTTGTGGAGTACCTAGCTCCACTTCAATTTCTTCCGAAAACATATTTTCAATATTTACGACTAGTTGACGGTTAGTAATGATTGAAATGATCCATTACTGTCAATAATAGGAAGATTATCACTTCCAGCCTTCTCAAAACCTTTCTCCCTTTTAATGTCTACACAGTACATACACACACATTTAAATAATTAATAAGAAACAAAGTTATAAAGTCAAAATACTAGATACGTACGATCACAACGTAAATAAGAGAACATGACCTATCTTTTATTTTATTTCTATCAGTGTTGAAAAGTGTCAGTTATTTGTTGAGAGCCGACATACAAAGTGTGTTTCTTCTGTTAATTATTTTTTATTACAATAGGTGGTATTATTTAATGGAAATGCATTATTTTCAAAAGCGTAGATAAGAAGTAGACATTCTTTCGTGAAATAATTATAGCATTTCCTATAACGTTAAACATTCATATACATTAGGCAACATGGAAATAGTCTCATCGGCAGGTTTCCAGTTGAGATGTAAAATTCAGAAATGTCAACAGGTTCGGTTAATGTTCATATGAAGCCGGAAATTGTTTAATTTTGATTGGAGGGTCCGCCCATGACGTAATTTGAGCGCGTTTACTTGTTTGAAATATGGAGTAAAATAGACAATATTTTTATTTTTAAAATATCCATTTAAAATTAAAATATTATACGATATGACGTGTATATACAATATTTATTAGGTGTTAATAAATGATTTATGACATAATAAACATCAAGTTCGATTACGTGAGAAAGGCCCATTATAATATAAACTAGAATATTTCCTGGTCAATAGTTACATTTTTATTTTAAGAAAATGGTGAAATCCCAACAAAGGTAGACAGAGTCCACAATTTTTCATCATCAGAGCGGTTGCTATTAATTAAAATGGCAAATAATTATAAACACGTTGTGGAATAAAATAAACTGATGCAATATCTTGCAGATATAAAGAAGCTAAACGATTTCTACAATACAATAAAATAGATTTTAATATTTGCTTTTTAGCTACATTAGAAAAATAAATGTCTTTCGTGTTCCAAAAATTCCAAAATATCTGCTTCATCGTCGCTTATTCCATTTTATTCCCTGTAATAACCTCGATCTGTATGGATAAGCAAGCAAGATAACAAGCTTAGTATGGATAAATCAGAACAAGGGGTAATTTTCTTCCATTTAGGGGTAGTTTCAGAAGGGGAGGATATTGCAACCATTGTGTTCCTCGCCTCGATAATGGGGGAAACCGTTCTTCAGCCCTTTTGCAGTATTTTCCGAATGTTTTGTCATTCAGGGAGGGGATGTACGGAATGAGGGGTTGTTTGGCATCTCCTGGCCAAAAGATGTTTGATTTATCAATATCACAAGGGTAGTATGGAAAAATCAGAACAAGAGGTAGTTCTTTTTCATTTAGTGGTAGTTCTAGAAGAGTGGGGGACGGTATTGCAATTATCGTGTTACTCGCCCTCGAAAACTGAAGGAAATCGTTCTTCAGCTCGTTCGCAGTATTTTCGGAATGTTTTATCATTCAGGGAGGGTGTCGTTTCAACCTCCGGGAGTTGTTTTGACGTCTCCTGATCAAAAGATACTCGATTCATCAACATTCTCTGTAATAACCTCGACAAGCCTAGTATGGATAAATCAGAACAAGAGGTAACTTTCTTCCATTTAGGGGTAGTTTCAGAAGGGAGGATATTGCAACAATTGTGTTCCTCACCTGGGTAATGGGGGGAAATCGTTCTTCAGCCCTCTCGCAGTATTTTCCGAATGTTTTGACATTCCGGGAGGGAGTGGTTACAAACCCCGTGGTTATTTCGCGTCTCATGGCCAAAAGATGTTCGATTTATCAATGTAATAACCCCGATCTGTCAAACCCTCACAAGAGTAGTACGAAAAAATTAGAACAAGAGGTAGTTTTTTTTTTCATTTAATGGTGGTTCCAGAAGAGTGGTGGAAGAGTATTGCAATTATCATGTTACTCGCCCTCGAAAACTGGAGGAAACCGTTCTTCAGCCCCTTTGCATTATTTTCGGAATGTTGTGTTATTCAAGGAGGGGGTAGTTTCAACTCCAACCCCCGGGGGTTGTTTTGGCGTGTCCTGGCCAAAACATACTCGACTTATCAATATCCCCTGTAATAACCCCGATCTGTCAAGCCGTCACAAGCGTGTTATGGAAAAACCAGAACAAAGGGTATAGTCCAATAAAGATATCATTTTTCAAAAAAATTTCTCCCGGCAAGCTGATTTTTTCAGGGTCCGAGTATCCGACCAAAAAGTCACAGTCCACGCTGTTGCAATAAGGGTGGTTTCTTTTTTTTTTTAATTTTTTTTCCATCTTGTACATAATAATATTCTTTACAACTTTGCTTAATAACATTTTTTGGTAACTTTGATTTTTGACGGTCCAGCGCCCATTATATGCACGGAAAAAACACTACTGTATTCTGAATTATATACCCGTTCAGCCAATGGTACACTCTATTCAGTATTCCTCGGATATAGTAATAATTAATGTAAACAAAGACCTATTATTGATAAACAAGATGCTTATCTTATTACCTTAAATATAAACTTCTTTTGGAAACCAAACAATGATTTAATGACGAGGACTCTTTCATTGCAATAATACTCAATTACTATTTCTACACTATATTATTCTTCATGGTACAAGATAACTTTTTGGAAGGATAATATAACAATTTGATACAATAAATTATTTCATTGTCCTATTATTACTTAGGTTAATTTCAAGTGTAGGTATCATTGAATGCATATATTTTTATCGTAATTTTATTCTGGTATGTTTTCCTACCTAATGTAGATATAATTACTCCAATGACAAGGATATATTACCTCAAAAATATATCGATATGGAGTCAATTTTGAGATATAATTATTGGTAGATTATTACTTTAATTGATTGCCAGTATATAATTATTCATTTAATATAGTGATAGTATTGACTGAAAATATCAATTAAAATTTATTGTATTTTTGGTTATAGTTGGGTATAATGTGAAATGGGTTTGGTATGAGTTGATAATTCACCTAAGACACCATATATGAACGGCATATATAAAATAATACGCGAATTATTCAAAAACGTTAACTTAATGATTTCATGATGGAAATCACTAAGTTAACGTTTTAAATAACACATGTCGAGATGATTCGCGTATTATTTCAAATATACCTCTCGTAAAATTATTGCAATTGTACCGAAAAATGTTACTGAGTTTGGTTACATCCTGTAGCCAGAAATTTTCACTTCGAAAAAAAAAACTGAGCAGTACACTTGTTTTCAGTTAGATACTATTGTTTCCCATTTAAACAATTTAAAACTTGTAGCACTGTAGCACATCGGGATTCACAAGTTTTTGGTAACTGTTCTGTAAAGGAGGAAGTTTGATTATTTTAAATTTTTATTATACCAGTACCAGTATATGTTTTCCAACAAAATACTTATTTATTTAAAATAATATACAAAAATTCTAATACGTACAGGTTGTAACAGAATTTTTGTAACATTGTAACAAATCATGTTCAATAAAAACCAAGTCATGAAAACAAAAGTTACTGCAATTTATTGTCAAATGTATCTAAGTTAGTTTTTGTTAGTTCTTTTTGCATTATTAAATAAATAAGGATTTTGTTGTAAAACCAAATCAAACTAGTAAAATAGGAATATCTACATTGTACAGGGTTATTCTTAAGTATATATGTAATGTAATATACGTAATCTTACACGAAGGGGGGCTAAAGGCTGACTAAGAATATCGCACTAGATCTTTCTAAAAAACTTGCTAATATAAATTTTCGGAAAATCCATCCTTACGTTTACGTCACTAAATGCACGCCTATGGTGATCCCTCAAATTTTACTATTTAAATAAAATTCGAACGGGGGGCAGTAGCTATCAATTCCTCAAAAAAAAACACGCATATTTTTGAGATATTATATAGAGTCGCTTTATGAAATTTGCATGTGACACGTGTTATACAATATCAAACTAATACTTTTAAATTTTCAAAGATAACAACTATGCATGGGCACATGCAATCAGTTAAAAATGATTTTACACATCCTTACCTCAACGGAGATTATACACAGAAAATCGACAACCCAATTTTAACAAAAGTATACAGACAAGTTTGCCATACTTTCGTTGGTTTACCAACAGATCGCAATAACATTTGATATACCCCACCCATGCACTGCATATTTCCACGTTGTTTCCTAGATATAGTGTATTACATTATATAAATAGGTACTTACCGTCAAATACAGGGATTAACTCCTGTAACTCCTGGGATTCCAACATTTTTTCCATGCCTACACCAGCTATTATTATGCACAACCAAATTAGAAACAAAGCGGTACTACTGCGCTGCAAATCTGCGATAAACCGCTGGTCGGTGTTAGTTGGATGCCGAAAGACTTTCTCCCACCTATGGCCTTTTTCCTTAGAGACAATGGGACTTCAAATTTTTTTAATTATAAAAGGTTCGCTTCAACGATAAGGATTAATGAAGCTAATACTGGATATAGTTCTCATAAAGGGAGCAACATTTACATTTATTAATATCATGGATAGCTAAGAAAATATAAAACATTGTACCCATTATTTATTATAATTTAAGCAAATGATAAGTATTTTAGATCGATGACGTTCTTTATTAACAGACTATTGCTGAATACCCATTATTTTTATTGAACAAATTTGAGAGGTTTCCTTCAATAAAGCTAACTATTTCTGAAATAACTATATACTTTAGATCGTTACTAACAGTGGTTTTAGCATCCATGTGATTATTTATTTTTTTTAAAGCAAATTTAAATATGACTGATTTTCAATTAAAAATGTGTGCTTAACAGAAATTTTGATATTTCATTGTTTAGATAACACTGTTTTAGATCAATGCTAATTAATATTAATTTAAACGAAAGGTCATCAAACATAGGGCTGTCATCGGAAATACAATAACAGTTTTTTCCGTGTGGGAAAACATTCACCATATTTATTTATTATGGTTCAGGAAATATACAAACAAAAGGCTGAATAGCTGGTTTTTGCAGGGTTGATTAACGACTGTCTCCTGAGAGACTCAACCAAAAAATCGCAGCCCAACCCCTTCGGGGTTTAGCGCAATAGGGGTAGTCTCTTTATTTAAAAATATCCACTTGTACTTAATAAAAGTCACACCGCTTTTCCAGATTGTTTATTTTTTACCATTTAAGCATATATAATAGGGATGTTCAATGAAAGAGGTACGACGGTTGAAACAAATGCGATGTAATGTCCAAGTAACTTTGTGTTTTCAGTGATGTGCTTTACATGTAAATGTTAATTGTCAATTGAACTCATTTCTGCACCACCCCTGAGGTACAGTTCTGGGCGCGTTTTTTTTTTACGTGATTTCCCCAGAAGGCATAATTCACGATTGTAAAAAGACAATTACAAAGATAGTTTTCCCATCATTCGAACCATTCTCTCTTTGAGGAGGGACCGGGTTCGCTTATGGCTTTTGCATGATCATCGTCAGTGAGGTTCAAAATGTCCTCTTCGTCGACGAGTGGTGAAACACCCTTTGCCTTAATCACAACAACCTCACCAACGCTCAAAGAGTCTTTACATATAATGCACGTATTCATTTTAGCTGCACTGTTAAAACTATAACGTCGTAAACTACACCTAACTATGAACTGACTCTCTACCAACTATGCAGCTAAACACGCTCCCCTCCTCCTACTGAAATAGGCAGATTTTCACTACATTCGGTATGACCTTGCATTCCTCTCTTAAACCTGTAAACAACAGAAAAAAATCAATATTGTAGCCGCATACATTTTTCATTTAATAAGGCCTCTACTGGTTAATATCAACATTAAAAAAAATAATTATAAGGAAATAACGCTGTAGAGATTTTTATTAAGTACGTGACCCAAAAAAAAAAACCGCCCCAAAATAATGCGACCATCCCTATTGCGCTAAACCCCGAAGGGGTTGGAAAGCGATTTTTTGGTTGGAGACTCAGGAGACAGTTCTCAATCAACCCTGCAAAAACCAGCTATTCAGCCTTTTGTTTGTATATTTCCTAAACTATAATAAATAAATATGGTGAATGTTTTCCCATATAATGGGCGCTGGACTGTCAAAAATCAAAGTTACCAAAAAATTTTATTAGGCAAAGTTGTAGAGAATATTGTTATGTACAAGCTGGAAAAGAAAATAAAAAAAATAAGAAACCACCCCTATTGCAACACCCTACAAAGGGTGTGGACTGTGACTTTTTGGTTGGATACTCGGGAGACACCACTCCATCGACCCTGAAAAAATCAGCTTGCCGGGACTTATTTGTGAGCACCCCCTATAGAGAAGGTCGACTTTTACTGTTCTAGTAGTAGTGGTTTTTTTGGGGGAAAAATTACACCACCATTTCCTTGGTAAGATAGAACGTTGGGAGTATATGACTAGAGCCATTTTAAACGATTCAAAACTTTCATTTCAACGCGTGTCGTTCTATTAGACTTATTAGCCATTTAGCCCCAAATTAGGGATGAAATGTCAGTTTGCGAAAAATTGAACAGTGAAACATTTATTTTTTAATGTGATATTTGGAATCAGCGGCTCAAAAAACATAATGATAGGTATCTTTCACCTTGGGAAAATAATTTTTTTGTGTGTATCTGTGTAATCCACTGCACTGGGAAAAATGTCAAAGAGTTATAGCTACAAGTATACGGTAAAAAAAATTGCGGATCCAGATCGCTGATTCCGCTGTATCACTTTATGTCAGAAGTAATGTCTGATGGTAAATAAAGAGGTAACTTTTAATGAAATATTATTAGGTGCTAGACAGAGATATATTAATCTCTAATCTTTCATGTAATTTACACAAAACCTGTCCTATATATCTTGTTTATGCTTTTCTTTTTATGTTCCGTACCTTTTTGAACCATTGCTGCTATTTAATATATCATCGCAGTGTATCCAAGTAGTTTTATTGTGCTTATGAACAATGTGTTAATTGGCATAAACAATGAATAAAGAAGCAGATGTTGAGGTCGACTGCGACTTTGATGATTAATATTTCAGTTGAATGCGGCATAGTTCACTTTTACGTGATACCTTTGAGATTGCATACATATAAATATTGCATAAATTCAAAGTACGGCTCAGTTTATCTGTTACCTGGTATTAACGCCAACAATAAACTCCGCGCTGTTCTAGTTAGGGGTGATTCGCGTAACTATATCATAAGAGTTGTATTGGTTTGTATGTTGCTGAGATAGTTAGAATCTAAGGCACTTCAGTTGTAAACATCCCATAAGTTCTTGATTGGCTAGTCGATCTATTCGCAGTCGTCTCGGGCACGATCGGTTCAGTTTGATTGTCATAATCTCAGTTTGACAGTGTTTTTCGATCAAAATGTGGTGAAGAAGTCGTTTTATTTAAAGTTGTGATTTAGTTAATACCTAAATAATATTCTCTATTCATATTTACACAGTTTAGTGACAATATATTTAGTGCAAAATGGTGAAGTGCTGTGCAGTTTGCAGAAAGCAGTTTAGAAGAGAAGAAAATCGATCGTTTCATAGTCGTAGATAAAGTAAAAAAATATTTTGAGGTTTCTGGTTCTTGTACATACACTAAATCACATTTTTTTTCATCCCCTTTAATAATGGGTGGTAATGGGGATGGCTAATACCAAATTTTTTTTGAGACTTTAGCTTCTCTTGTCTATACTAAATATCAATTTCATGAACTCTTACCTGCTTGATTTACCTATTTACTCCAAATTTACCCCAATTTACCCCGCAACCCTTCGTCGGAACAGGATGAAAATATAATCTAGTTCTAGATCTCGTTAAAGTACATATGTGTACCAAATTTCAAGTCAATATCTCAAACGGTTCCAGAGTAAACGTGCGCACAAAAAAAGTTACAGACCGACAGACAGACCGACAGACAGACAGAAATTTTTTCTTCGCTCAAACTTGAAATCTCGACGTTTCATGACATTCTAAGCCTATTTGAACAATAAAAATTTTTAAAAATTTTTTTTGTCGTTACTATACTTCCACTGGATGTGGAAGTAAAATGAAGTGAACTATAATGAAGAACCTCTGCTTGAGAAGTTGTAAGGAGAGGTAAAGTATAGAACTGGATTAGTTCGTACCTTTCTCAAAGGAGCCAAGTGGTTGAAATTTATGGTTGCAGGTCAAATAAACTTAATACTGAATGCGGTGTACCTCAAGGTTCAGTGTTTGGACCGTTATAATTCATTACTTTTATAAATGATTTATTGTTCGCTGATGATACTTCTTTTGTTTATTCAGGTCTATCTCAAAATGGTGTTATTTTAAATAGTATTGTGTAGTAGTGATTTAATGAAAACAAAACTGGTTTTGAACATTTCAAAGATAGAATTTATACTATTTACGCCAAGATATGCTGGAGTAACTGAAAGCCAATTTATTAAAATTAATGTAACATCTATAAAACAAGGCTTTAAAATTTTTAAGTATATACATTAATCATATAAGAAATCTATGTTTAAAATTACCATCAGTTTGTTAAATATTATTTAGACTTAAATTTTTTACCAGCAACCAAATATTATTAGTTTACTATTATGCACATTTCTATTCTAGAATAACTTACAGCATTATCTATACATTTTTTTTTCTTTTAAGGAAAATAAACGATTTGTTACTACTATTATTATTATTATTATCTGACAGTTCGAACCCAAATTTAATAATTTTATTTGCTTAACAATACATTCTTTAATTATTTTTTGTTACTAGTAAAATTCAAGTTTTTAAATTTTTAATTATATTGTCCTGTCTGAAAATTTCTTGCAACAAAAAAAAATTATAATGTTAATAAATTTGTTCTATACTTTAGCCAGTCACAGTATAAGCTAAGTTAGATTCAAAACAATTTTATCTTCTTATCTTATTTCACTTTTATTTTTCATAATCCGCAGAGTTAAGTGACGTCTAAAATTGATCGTGCACCATTTTTATCTCGTTCTCCCGCTGGAACATCAAGCCGAATATAGCATTCAATTTATTAAATAAATGACGGGCGTTTATCAATTTTCGGCAACGAATGCAGAATCGCAGTGTAACGGTCAGCGGGGACGTACTTGAATATTCGCATGCCAATCTTCTTAAGAACCCTTCTCGCCAATTATTATTTGACAATTAAAGATGCGTTACGGTAAATAGTAAGCCTCGATATATGCAAGAGTAATGAATAATTGCTGTAACTGTGCCAACAATACATTTTTTGTGAGGAACATGATTCATGGGGTTTTAGTACAGGCTATAAAGTTAAAAATTTTATTTCATACTGTCCGGTAAATGACTATTTCCCGGATTCATTTGCGGCCGGTAAATCGAACATTACAGTATCTGAATATGTAATGTGTTACCCAGCAACACTATCATATTATTTGTTTCCATTGACAAAACAATCCATAATCTTTTTGATATATATCTGATGATTTTTTCGGGATTAATTTTCCCGTTGCTTCCACAGATTTATTTAAAATCTCCTCCGAAATCTTCTTAATACAAAATAATGCAAACATTATGGTTTTATTTATTTGACAGTGCTAAAGACAATCATAATTAGCTATGAAAAAGAATGGCTATAACATCGTTAAGATGCTGCGATTGTCAGATTACGAACTAATATTTTTTAATTTCAATAATTATAACTTTTCATTTATTTTAAAAAGGATTATAAAGACAGTATGAAATAAAATATTATACGTCCGGTCTCATTACAGTACTCGTTTATATTCCGGACTCGGATCCTGCGCCGCCTTGTCCGTAAAGCAATTCGTACTGTAATAAGTCACCTACCGTACTGAACATAAATTATATACTCCAGTCAATAAAGGAGGTGTAGAGCGCGTAAGCAGGGACCTAAGCAATTCCTTTAGAAAGTTGTTCAGGGTGTTTAGGGAGTGAACATACTGAAAGTCCTGACGTCTAGGAGGTGAGCCGGAGGGGGGGGGGAGCTTATATCTCTAAAATGGTATGTCGTAGGGAAAAATTTTCTGGTGCCAAATGAAAGCTCATGAAATTCGCTACAACTTTCATTTTATATATTTTTTTCGAATTCGCAACCGTTTTCGAGCTACACGCTCCGAAAATGTAAAAATTTTCGAAAAACAGATTTTTACCTGAAAAATAGGAAATTGTATTTTAAAGATGATTTTAAAAAGTAGGACCTTCGGTGCTTGTAATTGGCACCTGGCACTAGGGTATCTCCTACATGTTTCCACCCCCACTCTTGAGGGGGCAGCTCATTCTCGAGCTACTGCTGCACTTGGTGGTAGGTGCGCCGGGAATGCTGTTTTGTTGCGCTCTCAGTTGGTGGAAGAGAGCTGATGTCAGACTTAATATTGCCACTGACCTCATGAACAACTGGAAGCGGTACTGGTTGAGGGAGGTCTGTCTTGCTGGTGCCCCATACCATTTGAGGAAGCAAATCTTCATAGCCTCTTCAACCTCGTCTTGAGTGGAGGAGGGGTTGTAAAAGATCACTGCCGCTTCCTTGATGATTTCTGACTTAAGTACAATTTTGAGAAGCCCACCTTGCTTTTCCTTAAAGTTGAAGAGGTAAAAAAATCTGTTTTTCTCGAAAATTTTCACTTTTCCGAAGCGTATAGCTCGAAAACGGTTGCGAATTCGAAAAAAGTATATAAAATGAAAGTTGTAAAGAATTTCATGAGCTTTCATTTTGTATAGAAAATGTTTCCCTAGGACGCGCCATTTTAGAGATATAAGCGAAAAAACCAAAAGTGGGACTTTCTTTGTGCTCCCCCCATCCGGCTCACCTCCTAGACGTCAGGACTTTCAGTATGTTCACTCCCTAAACACCCTGAATAACTTTCTAAAGTAATCGCTTAGATCCCTGCTCACGCACTCTACACCACCCTTTAGGTCATTCGTTGACTGGACTAATAATGTAATATAGTTATTAAGGTATCAAGGGTGTTATAAGGATAATAACGCACCGAGATCGGCAGTGTACTTCCTGAGGGCCTCTGGCCCGAGGAAATGTACGTCGACCGAGGGCGTCATTATCTTATAACATCCGTGGTGCCTTCAACGTTTAATGTCCTACAAGTCTGTTATTTAATTCGAATTTTTTTTTTTAAATTTACGATTTATTAATTTGACATCTATTATGTTCAGAACGATTTGATTTAAAAGAGAGTAAAAATCAAAATTGTTTGTAAATGCCGCCGTTGCATAGCAACGCATTTTGTTTGTCAATAACGCTATCATAATTTACTTGTTTTGGGTTGTGTTATAATTTTATAATGCCCTAGGGCGTTATTTTTCATTTAACGTTTCTCAAAATAGGGTGGTTATTGTAAAATAACAGACTTGTAGGACATTAACATATTAATACATGGCTGGCTAAAATTTTTCAGTCGTATAGGTAATAATATATACTTTACAAAAAAAAATAGTTTAATTGAATGGGCCTCCTGACAGATGTAGGAAAAAATGGGGGTAACAGTGTGTTTTACGCGCTTTTTAATAAATTGCATTTAAAAAAATTACAACTCTACAACTTTTATAGGAAACTTTTTTTTATTTCCAATACTTAATAACAGAAATAAAGGGGGAGGGGGGGTGGATATATAATGAATAACCTTATACTTTAAGAAATGCGTATTTGGCATTAGCCTATTTTTTGCAATTTCTAAAAAAGCAACAAGTTCCTAATTTTCTAGTAAAATATTTTGCCGAACTTTATACGTTTACTTAAATATATAGGGAATAAAATCCAGACTGCAACCAACAGCTGTTCTCCGGACTAATGCCCCAGCAAGCGTTGAGTTACGAATTACAAGCCTGGCGCATCAAGTGCAATAACCATGTATTGCCACAAAACGCTAAAGCTTCGATTACAGCAGACACCAGCCGAAAGATTTATTCCTACTTAAAGGTAGTGCTGGGCGATGTTAACCGATGTTTCAGAAACATCGATGTTTCGTTGACGATGTTCGATGTTTTGACATCGATACCAGAAGTACCCAAACATCGATAGTGGTCTTCTCCCCCCCGCTCATCAATTTTTATTTCTTCGAACAATTTTTTTTTTGGATTCTCTCGCCCTAGCTCATTAATTTTATTTCCGGCGGGAAAAAACTTTTTTCTGGATTTTCTCCCCCCGCTCGTCAATTTTGAGTAACATCGATTTTATTTTGGTTAAAAATTTTTTTTGGATTTTCTCCCCTCTGCTCATCGGCGAGAAAAAAATTTTTTTTTTGATTCCCTCCCGCTCATCAATTTTGAGTAACATCGATGGTTTTTTACCGATATTCTTCCTTAGAGGTGGGTAGTACTCGTATGATTCGTATCATCAGTGATACGAATGGTACGAATCCCACAAAAAAAAAGATTCGTTCGCACATTTCGTATCGCCGATACGATTGATACGAATATGGAATTTCGGTACCGGCATTGCGATGCGATACTCTTAGGGCCCGTTGTATAAGGTTAAACTTCAAACGGTGGATGGGGGACCGTTTAGACTGGAGATTTCAGATTTTAAAATACTCATAGCCTCATAATTAAAAAGAATCCCTGTTTTTATATGTAATATGTAATTATGATGGATATATTCGAAATATTTGATTATTACTATATGATTGTTATCAATGTATACAACGTACTGATTACAAAATCTGTAATATATTACCCTTTTTTCTTTTTTGTTCTTGTTTTTTGTTTAGTTGACTTGCTACAAATGTACAAACATGTATATAATGTGGTTAAATAAACGCTATCTATCTATCTATTTACTGTCTAATGACGACGAAGAAATCATTAATGTAATAGAAGGTGCTCGAAGACCTAAGTTTAAACTGTACGGTTAATATAACATTATAATACTCTGGCCCTAACTAACACCACATACCGTGCGTGTAATTTCCCATTAGGCATGTACATTCACGTAGCGCGAGAGATTTGACAACACCGTCAGCCGTAAATTCGTCCGTCGATAGAGCATTCCAGGACCCCTATTCTCCAGTCGAGAGAATGATCATTTCGGGAGAAAGGAAAGAGAAAGAAATAGGTAATGTAATGGTATAAAAAGAGAAAAAATACACCGATTCACTTTTCCTAAGCTGGAGAATAGGTCCCCAGCTCTGTTATTTCATTTCAGCCAGCTGGCACGCGCGATGTTGTAATTCTTCTCCCCATGCCTAGCCCGCGACTACACACACGGTATAGTATTCTATAATCTATGCTGAACACTATGGAGAGGGAGTGAGGGTACAAATAGTACGAATCAGTACATGATACTGTTTAGTATCATGGAATCAGTGGTACGAAACATACGAATAGTATGAATCAGTATATGATACTGTTTCGTATCATGGAATCAGTGACACGAACTGGTACGAATCGTACGAATCTCTCGATACGAATCTTTTCTTGATACGAATTCATTTGGTACGAATCCTTAAAAAGAGTCGAATTGCCCAACTCTATTCTTCCTACATCGATGGCGGTAGGGTTGGCTAACCCGAACTGGAACTGTTACTTTGGAACAGGTCCGGTGGGTTGGACTAGTGGAACTGATCTCAACTAATAAATACGGCAGGTACGAATATTAGTCTGAGTACTCCAAGTCCGGCTGAACTTTTTAGAGACCCGGTGCGGCCCGCGCACTTTATAGACGTATGAACTGGTTGAACTAAACGAGTACGACTAGTACAGTACAAGATTACGAGTCTCTTTGCACCAGTCCAGTCCACTAATCCAGTTTGTCTGCCGGTCCGCTCAGCTGTTCACCTTGCGAGTTGGTTAGCATGGACTAGGAACTGAAACTGACCTTTGGACTAGGTTCTTCTCTGGACTGGATTAGGTCCAAACTGATCCGTAAAAATATTCGGATCAGCCATCCCTAGATGGCGGTCTTCCGATGCCAACATCGATGCTCAACATCGATGTTTCGCAAACATCGCCCAGCACTACTTAAGCTCTCGTGCCAGCCACTCTAACCACTTACAGACTAGTGATGGGCGATATTTTACTGCCGGTGATTAAATCACCGTGATTAGGAAATCACCGATAGCAACAGTGACGAAGGAAACAAAGTCACGGCGATTAGTGATTTTAATAGCTCTTGATAATTACCCAAAATTGTCAATGAGAAAAAGAGAAAAACTGTGTGTGCTAGCAACTTCCGTGCCTTATGCGAATGATTATTTTGTAAAGTTGGCTGGACAAGTACTTAAGGACAGAAGAAGCCGATTAAACGACAAAAAAAATAAAGTTGTTATTTTTAAATGTGAATTATGAATCCTGTTCTAAGTTCTAATACTTTTGACTCATAAGCTTAAAATTTTTTATTTATTTATATGTTTAGTATTTATATATTAATTTATTTATTGTTTATTATACAGATTGTTGCTATAAATAGTAAAATGTGTTCACGTTTATTTCCGTTTCCTATTATTTTTGCAGAGCAGCGATATATGCCCAATCACGGCAACCTTATATCAAGCTCACAGATTGCGTTCACTTTCAGTCTAAACCGCGATCGTAGTCGTCACTGTTTAAAATGCAGTGCAGATATGTAATGTAAGCCAGTCACGACAAACTTATAACAGTTTACAGATTTTTGCACTAAACCGCGATCGCAGTCACTGTTTAAAATCACCGTGATTCAAAAATAGCAGTCACCGATCACGGAGTGATTGAATAATCGCGATATCGCTCATCACTATTACAGACTGCAATTTCGAGCTGTCGACTCTCGTCGATACAAGGTAGGAACGAGGTCCTTGTTCACTCTTGGTACATGACGAGATTTATAAAACTACGACATGCAACAAAAATGGCAGGCTCCATCTAGCGGCTGATATCCATTGCAATTGAAGCGGCAGTGAATTATTTCGTAAACTGTTGGTCGTACAATAAAATGTCAATACGCTCTATCTCAGTCAATTTTTATCGGAAATGGACGTTGCACGTTATAAATTTATGGAAATTTACTAACTTTAGAATGAATCTGTGGCATTTTTTCATTAAAATGCTTATTTTTCGAAATATTTGTAAAGAAACGCTTTGCCCTCTCGGGTAGACTCAGTAGAATCAGGTCCTGAAATTAAGTAAAACTGAACATTTTTTGTGCATAGCTTAATTGATACTCTAATTTTTTTCTTTATGTTGCAAATTTGTGGCTATTTTTTCTTTAGTATCTTCGCGTAACAATAAATTTGTCAATAATTTTTCAAGTCTAAAGTCACACAATCGATACCTATGCAACTGTGGAAATAAAACACAAGTACACACTGTAAACTCACTATCGGTGGCTCGTTTGAAAGACCATTAATTTTCGGCCAACCCAAATCTAGCCGGGCAAACTGCAAAAATGTCTCACACTTGCTTTCTGCGAATTTATAAACACATTGACCTAGAATGGAACCCACGCTAGTTGATGAAATATGGTCACCAGCATGGTACGTGTTGGACCATCCTTTACGTCGTCCCATGAGATTCGTAACTAATATAACACTATTCAAACTGAACGTGAGCCATTATACTCCGGTCATCTGGTAGAGGAACTATTCGGGACTGGAATTTTTTCTGACGGATAACTCGCACGTATTTTTGGCTCACATTTTTCTCCTGTAGTCCATATAAAATTACATACTCATTTTGTACAAAATCTATTCTTGCCATCTACAGCGTGGACCAAATTAGATAGGATTTGGGGTTTCGACTACCAAGCTACAGAGTGTTTTTGGAAAATTGGCATTTTTGAATGACCTCTATATCTCAATTACCAAGTGTCGAAGCGAAAATCAAGTAACACATTCTTAAGGCACTTTTTTGAGAACCCGTTGCTGATAAGAAGAAAATTATGCATGCCTCAGTTTTCGAGATAGAGACATAACTTATGTTTTTTTTTTTAATGGAACATCCTATAAATTATTTAATTAATCGATCACAACTTAAATTAGCTACCAACGATATATCATATGTCATATTTATCTCTAGAAAGAGTGGTTAATTTTCGAAAAATTTAATATATTTGTGAGGAGCCCATGGAAAACTACTAACAACACCAACACTTCTTATAATATAATATAATTTTTCCAAAAATAGGAAAAACTATACTACAGTAAATGTTCGAATTGTCCTCCATTGACATCTATGCATATTTATCCCATTTCTAATATTTATTGAGAAAGCCATGGTAAAAAAAGAGAATCGAGAAAATCGTAAATGTCAAAAAATAATTTGTGAGTTAATTGTGAGTGAGCATTGTTAAAAATAGTTCAATTTAGTAATGGTGAAAAATATGATAGGATTAAGTGTTTTATAGAGTGCTGAGAAGATTCAAATTTAGCTTCCCAGCTTTATTTTAACAGGTAAGTTATAGACAGCAAAACTTTGTGCCATAAGTGCCGCCTAAACAATATTTTTAGATATCCAGAAAAGAGACAGACAGACATAAAAATATTCAAAAGGCTACAACAAAATTTAAAAGAGTTTAGATCATTTGTAAAACCTCGAGCAAAAATATATAATAAAGCAGGAAGAGAAGCTGTAGAAAATATTGTTTTAGAGACTGCAAGAGCAGGGCCGGTTTTAAGCTGTTTTTATGGGGGTGCGAAATTTTTATAATGCCGAATGACTTCTCCTTTGCTCCCTTATTTTCTTTATATATCATTAGTCGCGTCAAGATAGATATTTTCTGAGAAGTTTTCTGGTAAAGGATTAATCGGCCTTCTTTTTGCAAATTGTTCGTGGAAGTCTAAGGAACATTGGTAACAAGAAAAAACAGGCCGCTGGGACGACTTTTTTCATTTTGTTATTAATAAACAAACAATTTTAAGCACTAAACAAATTAATTAAATCTGTTAATTTGCTATCTCGGAAACTATTTGAGAAAACCGACTGAAAATGTATACTCAGGGGATTTTGAGGTCGCTGATTACAATTTTGAAAATTAGAAAATTCAAGATGGCTGACCCAAAATGGCGGCTATGAAGTATAGAAATGAGATTTTCTGGCTTAAGTTTACATTTTTGAGAAAAATTACAAGAATAAAAAAGTGTTTAAAATGCCATGTTGCACCTAAATGTACGATTTATGAGTAACTCTCCTTCACCCCAAATGGGGGTTAACCTTAGTTTATTTAAATAAAGTAATCATTTTTTCAAAATATTCGGGTAAATCACTCAAAATTTTTTTCGTGAAAATATTTTAAACAGATGTATAATTTAATTTTACCCGTTACTCAATTAATTTTACTGTTAATTAGTTCAAAGGGCATACAAATTTTAAATACAGCACGCTTTTTTTATCCCGAGATTTACATATGGTAAAGACACCCTCCTTAGTACCTCCTTAATATTAGTACCAAACTTTTCAATAGAAAGATAGGAGATTTATATCAATAGTATGTTGAATACATTATTTTATGATAATGAAATCGACGATGTTCAAGAAGAAGAAAGAAATAAAGATGAAGAACAAGACGAGCAATATTTTCATTTATAAACAACTCAAATGAAATTGAAAAAAATATATTTTAAAGAATAGTGTTTAATTAAGTTTATATTTTTATATATTTTTTAAGTAAACAATTTTTATAATTGTGTAGAAATGAATAATGAAAAAGAATTGTACTTAATTTTTTAACAATTCTTTCCTACAATATTAAAACACTCTTTACTTCTGTAATTTCCATGTAAAATGCACGTAAACAAAGTTTAAATTGTATATTAAATATTTACTATTTTAAGACCATTATTTTCAATTTTAAAAATCACATATTACATTAAAACAATAATAATTGCCAAAAAATATATTACGTTTTTATACTGTATAGCCGCCAATCTTGAATTTTCCAAATTTCACTTCGAAATCGTATAATCAGCGATATCCAAAACTCCCGAGTATACATTTTCAGTCGGTTTTCTCAAATACTTTCCGAGGTAGCAAATTTACTTAATTTGTTTAGTGCATGAAATTGCTTGTTTATCAATAGAAAAGTCCCAGCGGCCTGTTTTTTCTTTTTACCAATGTTCCTTAGACCTCCATAAACAATTTACAAAAAAAATATTCCGATTGATACTTTGTCAGAACACATCTCAATTTTTAACTTTTCTCTATTGACGCGACTAGATAGTCATTTAATTTTTGGGATTCAAAAAAAATGTAAATCAGATTAAAGACTTTTGATGAATCATGTTTACGTTTCCAGCAAATACGACAAGGCACTGTAGATATACACATATACTCATATGCATACAGCGCTCAGGGCTAGAGACTAAAACAAGAAGATTTGACCATGCTGTTGACAGTCAGGAAGATTTAAGTCAAATACAAGGCAGGGGTTGCTCGAACAGTAATAGTAATTTATGGTATTGAGTTCTCATTGTTTTGAGTTTTTTTATGATTTTATGTACATAATTGCCAAATTCCGAAATGCCGAATGGTGACCGATTTGCCGAATCGGCCCTGTGTAAGAGAAAACCTTAATATATCATCTCGTGAAATACAGGAAAATTTAGGAATCCCAACAACTGCGTTGCGTTACTTAAAAAAAATAAATTCAAACACTACAAAATTAGGATTAGTCACCATCTCTACCCATACGACTTTTAAAGGCGTCTCGATTTTTGCCAGTGGTTTTTGCGTCAGTGCAATGAAATGCCAGGATTTGAAGGAACAATTATATAGGCAGACGAGACTCATATATGCAGTGCCGGAATTTTTAATCGGCATAATAACCACCACTGGGCTCATGAAAATCCGCACGTAACCGCTACAGTTAATCGTCAAGGACGATTTGGATTTGGCGGATGGTGTGACTTTATTGGATACCAAATAATAGGTCCCCATTTTTTTTCACGGTAACTTGAATACCGAACATTTTATTAATATTCTACGACAAAAACTAGAGCCCTTTGTAGACAATATACCAGTAAGACAATTTCAAAGATTAATTTACCAACACGATGGCGCCCCAGGTCATACGTCAAATTAAACATGAAATTATTTAAAGGCTCAATTTGGGGAGGATTAGATAGTATCACTTACGACTAGTTTATCAATGTCTAGTTTGTTAAGTGAACTAAATTGATAATTAACAATTAATTTAGCTAACTGAACATTAATAAACAACAAAGTAGTTTAGGTATTCTTAGGAAATAATGGTCCTATTTCGTAGCCAGCTGGATTTCCCAATATAACCCTTATCGACTTTTGGTCATTAGCTACGTTTCGGACAATAACTCCTCTCATGATTGGAAATGCAACAAATGCTGTAAGGCGAAGGTGTGAACAATGCATAGATGTCAACGGAAGACAATTCGAACATATATTGGTTTTCGTCTATCAGACATAGTTTCAAAGAAAACTTTAAACCGTGCGTGTAACGGAACGTTAGACATGGGAAGTAAGTTGACTAAAATGAAATAACAGACACAAACAACCCACACCTATAGACGTTCTACTGCCGTACATTCAAATGGGATCAAAACTGAAGCGCCTCTGGTGGTTGGAAGCGCAAGCGGAGCTATATTGGCGGCCGGCGGGAAGTTTTAAATAATCTTAAATCTCATTTAAATGCTTTTAAAAGCAGTACTATGCCACATTTGATAATTAAATATCAAAATATGACTAGCACAGTTTCAAAGACACTGAAATTATGCTGCAGAAACAAAATATTTTGGGTAATAAAATTAATGATTCAAGAGGTTTGAATAACATATATTAATTAAAACTGAATAGTGGAAGCCCTTCTTTGAAATAATTAATTAATCATGATGATCTAATAAATCACATTATTTTTTATCACTAATTTATTGTAACTAAACGTTACTGCTGTTTCAACACTAAGCATGTCATTTTCAAATATTTCACATTTCACAAGAGATCCTCGTTTCAAAATGGAACGCTTAATGTTGAAACTGCAGTAAAGTTTACTTACAATACATTAGCGATAAAAAACAAAGTAAAAAGTGTTTTATTAGATCACCATTGTAAAGCACCTTCCGCTTAAATAATACCGGCTTTCAAAATGTCGATGACAAACAGTGGATTGTTGATTACTCTTAACCACTTTTTAAAATCTATTGAGGTCTTTAGATGGATGAGGGAACCGATGCTTATGAATCATACTGTCCTCACAATTAATAACACAACATTTTATATCCCATTTCCAAACAATAAACAACTTTGACCATAACTTTGACGTTTGTGACACCACGTCGCTGCCAACTATTTTTTTTGCTACCAACACTATTGATAAAATTACTCTAGAGCGCGACATCTCTGGGTTGGAAGCGCAACTACACTTACATCACGTGACCGTACAAAGTGATTCCATTTGCTTCCATATAAGTTGAAAGTCTATAGGTATGGGTGGTTTGTGATAACAGAGCTGGGATACTTCGATACTTCAGTAGTCGAGTGCCGGCCGGCAGGCGGGTTTTACTATTGCTGGGTTGCCACATCTCTCTCGCTATGTGGATGTACATGCCCATTTCGCAATTACACGCACGGTATATCATCTAATTTGGTCCACCCTGCACACTTCCTAATAATAATCCGCAGACTTTCTCTTTTAGTCCGGTTTTTGCATTGGGTTGTTGACGAATTTCCAAAAATGGTGAAATATAGTATTTTAGGCTTTAATTTCGTTATACACGGTGTCTAAAATTGTGTCCTAATATTTTTTTGACTGATACTGCATCCAAAAACAAAGGTACTGTTCATATAAAATTATTTCCAAAAATGAATAATAAGGGTTATCTCTCTTTAAAATATAATATATTTCATTCATATTTTAAATTCAAATATAATAAAAATAATAATTATTTTTATAATTGATTTATTATCCAACAGAATAATCTAATTGCAGGCCAATATAAATGGCAAAGTCATGGTGAAAAATACAAATAAAAATATTAACATTGTAATATGAGTGAATATTGCCTATGCAGTAGCTACTATCTAAAGAAAATAAAAAAGTACCACATAATAAAAACTAAAAACTACACAATGCATAATAAAATACATAATGACAATAAAAATAACATACAACAATACTATTAAAAAGTTCAATATTTGTTAATAAACAGTTGTAATGGTCGTGATGTACTAAGTTAAGCCGTTATTAAAATTGTACAACTAGTTGGACAATAAAATAGAATGCTTTGACGTGACTCCGTTCTCGGAATTCTGAAATTATTTTTTGATGCCAGGATTGGGTAATCAATTAAATTGTTAAATAGTTTCTACAAGAATACTATAAGGTAATAAAAAATTTTCTATTCTCTAATGACTTCATGTGTAACCTTGATAATAACAAAGCGTTTGGATATACTCGCTCTGGATAGATATTACCAATTCTGTATACCAAATACTTCACAAACTTTCGTCGAATCTTTTCTACTGCTTGTAAATGAACATTGTGAATTGGGTTCCAAATTATCACACCATAGTAGTCAAGTTTTGATCGCATTTGAAAATTGCTTGCAATTCTTTGTTATGAAATAAGTAGTAATTTTAATGCCGGATTTGTGAATGAACTAACATGCTGTACAAAATCCAAATTAGAGTCCAATAGTATATCCAAGTCCTTCCTAATGTGAGTTACTATCTTACATTTTGAGACGTTCGTTTAAAATTTGTGATACGTACATCGTAATTCGATTTTGTGTATAAGTTGTTTAATGTTTGGCAGTCTTCTATGTTGTTAATTTCACAACGTATTTTGAGATCATTAGCAAATAATAGTCTCTCACAATCTAATACATTACATATAGTACGACTGATACACTAAAGAATGCTGCACTTTTTCATTGGAATGTACCACTTTCTGTGGTCATAATTGATATATTAAAACATTTGGTCAACAAAGCAATATTAAACAAACACACCACAGATAGTAGACAACTCCCAAATCCATAGCCAAGGCTATGCGGAAGGGGGTTACACATTTGGAAAAACTCAGACATACATCCACACCCATCGGTGTTGTCAATACCGGGGCTGGGGGTCGAACCCAGAGCGCGGTAGGCAGTCGATCAGAATATTCGCCACTCAATACGCCTAACCGATTGAGTGTTGTAGAACTCTCCAAAATCGCCCTAAGTTGAAGACATAATCAAAATTCGACTTAGGCAAAAATTTCATTTAAAGACATTTTTGGGAGTCTGCAGAGGCGCAGATCAGTCCATAAGGACCGTTTTGGGTTCTATAAGGCGTTGGAAATGACCAGGTGAAAATTCGAAGAAACACCGAATTTTCACTTAGGAAAAATGTTTTTGGTTCAGAATATGAGAGTAGAAGTATATAATGACAAAGATTTATGAATAATATACTTTTTCAAAGGTACCATAAATTGGACTTTGAAAAATAATATTTTTGGAAGGGCGTCAAAATTTGGCCCAAGAATCGATTTATCGAAAGTACGTCAAAGTTTCACTTGCAGACTAATTTTTCAAAAATGCGTTGAAATTTGGCTTGAAGATCGATTTTTCAAAAGTACGCCAAAATTTCACCCGCAGATTAACTTTTCAAAAGTACCTTGAAATTTGGCTTGAAAATCGATTTTTCAAAAGTACACCAAAATTTCACCCGCGGATTAACTTTTCAAAAGTACCTTGAAATTTGGCTTGAAAATCGATTTTTCAAAAGTACGCCAAAATTTCACCCGCAGATTAGTTTTTCAAAAGTACCTTGAAATTTGGCTCGAAAATCGATTTTTCAAAAGTACGCTAAAATTGGTCTTAAAATGGATTTTTCAAAAGTACCACAAAGTCAGTTTAAAAAGTACCACGAAAATATAATTTAAATTATTTTTTATTTTTTATTCCTCAACCAAAGACATTGACCTTTGAGGTACGGTCATTGAAAGCCCAATTCTAAAGTATGAGCATAAAATTTTAACGATGCACTGCATCCAAAAGGCAAAATAGAAGATTTTGTCAAAGCCGGCGTAGTGCCGATAAGCAAAAATTGATAAAAATCAATGCACATGTACAAGGCCGGTTTCTCGCATAGAAAGAGTTTGGATTGACCCAGCGGCTCGCAATTTGGTCGAGCGCGTTGAGTGGTCCAGACAAAGCGATGGTAGAAAAGCCAATAACAGGGCTTTTCAAATGACAAAGTTATAGAGGAAAACGCCTTGTGCATAAAAATCCAAAAATTCAATTTTGCCTAAAAGTCGCTCGAAGGTGAGACGCTGCCAAATCGATAATATTAATCGACTGTGATAAGGGTTAGTAAGTCGTGGACTGATCGAACGCCACTCAACTTATGCAGTAATAAGTCCTCTGAATGTGTTTGAGTACGTGAATCCCCACGATACAAGAACTTTAAAGCTAAGTAGTCTCTAGCGAAACTAAATTCATTTAGTAAAACTTTTTTAAGTTAATTTCAGTCAGCCTTAATTATTCATTTACCCAGAGTCTGAAATGATTCAAAAGCTCACATTTTGATTCTGAGAAGGTACGTATGAATCTTTTCTACCTAATCGATCGTTAGCGTGAGCGCTCTCGCTTGTATGGTCTGAAAGTCACTACCTTGATTGGGGAAGGCACGATTCTTTCTTGAGAATTTTGTATAACCAATTCTGTTAAATAAACGGATTCTTTGAACTAATATTTCTTAATTGATCTTGAGGCCTGTTGACGGTCTATAATCCCTGGAACTTTCGTATAGAAAACCGGATGTGTCGAGTTAATTCGCATTAACGTTCGACCTTCTGGTTGCCTTACGGAGGTTTGATAGGGATTTTTTTATGCGTTTTTTGAGAAATATATTCCGTTATTAATGGACCAAAACGTGATTTTCGCGTACCAAAACTAATCCCTCCGCAGAGAAATTCTTCGGTTGGGATTTTTTTATGCAAAAATTCAGAAAATTAAGAGGTGCCTAAACCCCTAATGAGGGAATTCGGGTCCAGAGAGAGCGTAGTTTCCGATCTGTGGTAGTGCAGCCTTGGTCCCATTACTCGGCTACCGAAGTGCATCTTATCTCGAACCCGCCTGGGAGGTAGAAGAACGGGGTAATACGCGACTGGCGCCCCCTGAGAAATAAATTGGTGTCGCGTCATTTTGACGCCCGGTAGTGCGTTCTTCTACATGAGCTACCGCGCCGGAATATTATGATCTTAAAACTGTGAAATGAATTTAAAAATAATCAATGAAACGTATACCTTTTATAGTATGTATAATGTCGACCCCCCCCCCCCCAGTGCTGTTTGTGCAAAGTAACGTGCTTGAAACCTTGACCTTTGAACAGGAGCATTGCGTACGGCATCCGGAGCAACTATGCTTAACCAATTCTCTGCAGGCTGCTATAATAGAAGGAAGGATCCATCTCCATCCTTGTGACTCTGGAATGTTGTCCATCACTGAGTACGCACGACCCCAAACTTGTTCTGCCTGGTATGCTAAACGAAGACAATGCTGCCTTAGTGCCTCTTTTGTTGGGCGCACACTTTGTAGACTGTGACTTTTTGAAGTAAAGAGAAGCTTTCTAACATGATTGACTGAGAAGTCTTCTGGGTCTTTGTAGTAAAGCAAAACATTAAACTTATCCAGAACTTGAAAAGTCTCGTCAGAAATAGACTGTTGTGGTAGAGAGATTGCTTGGAAGGCTTCAGCAGCTTCAGGAAATGATTTCCACACTTTCCAGGCAGTCTGTTTCCCTTTCATTGCAAATAATGACGTTACATCTGATCCAGTGAATGCATGGAATTCTCTCAATGCAACAGCTTTATGTTCACCCATACTTTCAAACATGGCATTAATGCTCATGTATCTCTAACCCTTCCCAGCACCAAAGAGAATTCACAAGTCCCGCTGTTTTGAGAATATGAAAGAAAGAGATTGCCAAAACAACTACATCAGTATCTACTGTGCAAATAATTATTTTTTTTTGCTCCATGTTCAACACTGTCTTTAGCTTGGAGAAAAATTCTGCCATCTGCTTCTTCCTGTTGCCTGCATTATAATCCATCAATTGGAGTTTCATCCGGTCGAGATGAACGAATTATCAATATCAGTACTGATGAGAACCCAATCAAGCTTCAAAAATGCATGTTCTCCAAGTAACTTGAAGAGTTATGTCTTATTCTGATCGCAGCATTCCAATTTTTTGGTAGCATATTTCCTTGTGCTACTTGGCGAAGAAGACCAGCGCCTCTTTTATCTCTCACACGTTGCTTCAGACAAGTTTTTGAGTAAGTATCCCAAGAAATGTGTATTGTGTTCGTATGGAACCTCTCAGCATCGTTCAAAATTCTGTTTTTGAATTCCGTATCACAGTATTCTCCAAAAGTCCGTGAAAATTAAAAAATATTTGTGCAAAAAAAGAAAATCTAAATCGGATCATCAGGAGCTGAGATACAAAAAAATTTAGTGCGGCTAATGGAGGCCATCCTTAATGGCCGCCATTTTGGTGTTCTACACGGATTTTCAAGTGGCTCCCTATCTGGAAAGTTATCTTTTGGCATCAACTATGACCACAGAAAATGGCACATTCCAATCAAAAAGTGCAGCTTTTTGGCTTTTTTAGCCATACTTACTAATAAATTGTTTATAATTATAATAAATAAAAGTGGCCCCTTATTGCATTTCGATAAACCGAACCGTTCTCAAATCTTTTGATAACAATATTTTTGGAAACATTACACTAACTTGCCCTTTCAAGGACACGGTGTCATCTGCCGAAATCGTTCATCTAAGCTGAAATATCCTATGTAAATATATTTGTATTCAATAGAGCGATTCGTAAATGTTCCAGATGTTTCGTTCATTTACCAATAGGGCATTACTTTTTCTGATTACCATATACTAACAGTGTATTTCACTTGGAATTGCAAACAAGCAAATTCGTCCGGATTTCCAGACAACGGTTTTTTATTCTATTTTAATGTGGCGCACGTTGAGATTTATAACTTCAGAGACGGCATACGTGACACAGATCGCCAAAAGAGATTGCAGGAACTATAACAAGTGCAAAAATAATGGTATTAATATTTATACTATATACTTCTTGTAAAGCGGGATAAGATACAACGGAATATGACTGAATATTCTGATTTTGGAAACGAGATTGTTGTTTGATATGTTCACATGAGGTAAGTACAAGGTTTAATTTACATATGAGTAGGCTTCGTATGGGCGTTGTGGTCAAATGGGCACAAAAAGCAGTGCGTCATTTAAAAGATAACGAGTCATTATCTCACATACAACTTCACTATGAGAAACTGTGCCACCAAATTCTTTTTTCTATCAATAGTCCAGTAACGTCCTTCAAAAAAATTCATTTTTTTTTAATTTAATTTTTAATTTTGTTCTTGGAAAACGAGATGAAATTAAAAATCTTTGGTAGAATTAAAAGTACACACCTCGCAAGTTATTTTATCCAATGAGTGCCATGTGTATAACGTTATTTCATTGGTCAAACTATTATTTTTAAAATTTGACGATATAAAACTAAAACTAAAAAAAAATATGAAATTTATATTATTTTCAGACACTGTATGCGGCAATGATAAATTACAGTCAAAATGTCCTTTTGATTTTAACTGGGGGCATTGGGGCTATAGGTAGCAAAGAAAAAGCAAAACAACAATTCTATTAGTATACAGGGTGATTTACCACGAAAAGTAGCGTTTTTGATGTTTATTTAGTGCTGTCTTTTTCTATATCACTATATCGAGTGACACCCTTTTATTCGTTTGTCTCTTAACAGAGAGATAATGTTTTTTTTTTGTCAATGCAGTTTGTTAATGTCAGTGTTATTTCCGGTTTTACCGGAAATAATAGCATGTCAGATTTAGATTATTACACCCTGTATATTTTTACGGATTTGGATAGACCATTAAATTCTGAGTTCAGTAATGTGACATACTTTGGATGTTTCGCTTTTGTTTTGCTTTGTTATTGCGATACATTATTAAATGCAGAAATCGTTGTAGGCTTTTGAAAATTTTAAATTTAATGCCAAATAATACTCCGTTGCTTCTTGACTGAGCGTTATGTATTATTATGTCTAAATTTAAGTATACTGCAAATTAGTTATTTATTTCTATTTTTATGAGCTTGATTTTTACTTCCCTTGCTTACAGAAGGGAAGTATTGTAATAATGAAAGAAACACCTTCCGAGATTTTCACGTTTCAGAAAATTAAAGCCATTTAATTCCGTCAGTATGTTTGTCTGTCTGTCTGTTGGCGCTATATCTACAAAACTATTTGACGGAGAAGGATAATATTTGGTACGTAGTTGACGCTACTGACAACGTAGAACTGGGTACAGTTACGTTGAAATACATACGGGGTGGATCCCATAAAACTTATAATTAAGGGAAAAAAATGACTGAACACGGTAATATTTGACATGTAGTTAACACAACTGTCAAGGAAGAAAAATAGGAAAAAAATACAGGGTGGTCTCTCAAAAAAATTAAAAAAATGTGGCAGAGCACGATAATATTACGCATGCAGTTAACACAACTGTAGAAGAAGAAAAATATGATAAAAATACAGGGTGGTCACTTAAAAATAAATTTCTTAAATATGACGGAGGACGTTAATATTTCGTAAGTAGTTAACGCAACTGTCGAAGAGGAAAAATATGAAAAGCAAAAGATATATTGGGTGGTCACCAAAAAAAAAAAAAGAAGTTAAAAATGCGACGGAGGACGCATGTAGTTAATACAACTGTCAAAGGAGAAAAATAGGAAAATAAATATATACAGAAAAAAAATTTAAAAATGTGGCGAAAAACGATAATATGTAATATGCAGTTAATACAACTGTCGAAGAAAAATATGAAAAAAATAGAGGGTGGTCACCCAAAAAAACTTAAAAAAAAATTAAAAAACAGGAGGGAGGACGATAATATTTCGCATGCAGTTAATACAACTGTTAAAGAAGAAAAATATGAAAAAAAGTATACTGGGTAGTCACCTTTAAAAAATTTAGAAAAAAATTTGACGGAGAACGATAATATTTGGCATGCAGTTAACACAACTGTCAAAGAAAATATGAATAACAGGGTGGTCACCCAAAGAAAAAAATTAAAAATATGTGACGGAGGACGATAATATTTCGCATGCAGTTAACACAACTGTCAAAGAAGGAAAATGTGAAAAATACAGGGTGGTCACCCTAAAAAAATAATTAGGGGAGTATGACAAACAGAGAGGGAAGTTTTGGGTAAACACCTTCACCGATTTTTTTAAACAGTTTCCTAATTTAAAATGAATCTGTTATTTTCTATATAAACCTATAGTCCAGTGCATTTAGTCATTATCAATGAAAAATGACGGAACCTAGCTATAATGAATGGATTTGAATGATTTTTTTTTTTTTGATTTCTAATGACATAAATTAAAAAGTTTACCCATCGAAAATCAGTAAATAAAAAAAATAAAAAATTAAAATTCTTAGAAATCTCAACGACAAAAAAATTATCGGAATTTTAAAATATTCCTTTTAAGATTGTTACAGTTTTCGAGATTGTTTATAAAGAATTTGTAAAAAAATTAAACTTTTTAAAATTAATTTGAAGATGGCAGAAACTCCAAAAAGCGAAATAAATGAAAGACACGTTAAATAATACAAAGACATCAATTTTTTATTGAAAATAATTTATTAACAACTTATGCTAAATAATAAATATTATCAATTTTAATGACAAATAATTATAATTTTTTTTTCAAGGATAATCATGTAAATAATTGTCTCCGACGTTTTCGTTTCCTAAAAATTTATCTAAAAATTTGTTTTTACCCTTTTTGTAAAACGCTGAAATTGTATCCCAACCAGTTAATGCATTTAAAAACAAAATATGCTTCTTACACATTGGTAATGTTTGTTCAAGGCTTTTATTAGAATACATTTTTGCGGATACCGTGCCTGTTGCTGGTTTGAGAAAATATATTTCTCTATGAGGAGGTGTTAAAGCTGTTAATAAAACTAACACATCAATATCTTCAGCAACAACATTTTCTGATTCAATATTAATTGCCGTTTGCTTGATTAATATAATATAAGCTTCATCTTCTGCTTGACACGAGAAAATATTGTTATCAGCTAGTTTTCAAGAACGTTTGGTGTGCCTTTTTATACTTTTTATAGAAATTAAATAATTCTCGAGAGAAAAAATGAATATAGCTGTAAAAGGAATATTCTATACTAGAAGTAACGTCATTTCCATGGGAATATCCTTAAAAAAAAATCAAGGAAATATAAATAATTTTCCAATTGTTTCTTAAAGCTACGTAAGTAAAAATACCCGTTAGCCTGATCAAATGGTGTTCAAAAGTGCCTATCTCGTAACATGAGTCCGGTAGAAGGTTTCTCAACGGAACTATTTGTTTTTTAGGGGTAAAAATTGCCTTTTTACGGCTGACGATAGCGACCAAGTCGGCCTAATCATAGAAGTTAGGGAGATCTTTCGACACAGAATTGAATGCTCTTCAACTTTGAATCCAGTAATATTTTCCGTAAGATGCGTCGTTTGCAAGATATGTGCGGAAAACGGGAAAAGCTCCGAAAATTCCGAGGTTTTTTTTCGTTTTTCGACCTGAGCCGGTACTGCTACGAGGCAGCAAACTTCAGATTCGTGTTCAGCACTCCAAAAAAACATATAATTCCGTTGAGAAACCTTCTACCGGACTCATGTTACCGAAAAACTACCATTTGATCAGGCTACGTGTCAACTTGGCTTCATTGATACCTACACTCGATGTTAGTTCAGAAGATATAAAAATAGTGTATTTCCAAGTACAGTTTTGGACGGGACATGATAAAGTGCCAAAAGAATGGGGATAGAAAAAAAGATAATTCACTAGTACCAGTTACAATGAACCAACCACCAGCTTCCGAAAATGTATTGAAAATGATTTTTTGCTCATGTAAAACTGGGTGTGGCTCTGCTTGTGGATGTAAAAAAAAGTGGCTGAAATTGTTCTATTTCATTTTACTATGTAAAGGAGTTGTTAGCTGCTTAAATGCTCCACCAATGATATTAATGAATGACATCGACAGTGGCGGCGCTAGAGGGAGTGGGCGGGAGCCCACCCTGCAAATCCAAGCGCCGGTGGCCGCCCACCCTGCGCCGTGAGGCATCACGCCGCCACATTACGCTGGCGATCGGGCGGAATGTATAATGTATATGTACGCTGTACCGCCCGCCTCCAAATTATTTTCTTTTGCCGGCATCCGCCCACCCATTTCAAAAGGCTAGCGGCGCCACTGGACATCGAAAACGAAAACGTCGGAGACAATTAGTTTGCATGATTATTCTGGTAATAAAAATTTGTAATTATTTATATCATTAAAATTGATAATAATAATTATTTAGCATAAGTTGTTAATAAATTATTTTCTATAAAAAAATTATGTATTTGTTATTTAACGTTTCTTTCATTTATTTCGCTTTTTGGAGCTTCTGCCATCTTCAAATTAATTTTGAAAAGTTTAATTTTTTTACAAATTCTTTAAAAACAGCCTCGAAAACTATAACAATCATTATTTTCTTAAAAGAAAGTACCTCCCTGACAATCGTAGTCAACAAAATCTAATGTCAAATCATGTCTTTTTATTGGTGCATTAACAAACAAAAAAAATCAATTTCTCTAAGTTAAGAGAAAAACGAATAAAAGGGAAATGAGCCATACTTCAGTTTCATGTCACCTTCTGTATTGCAAAGTTGTTATGGTTTCGCTTGACTTCCAGGTTATCGTAAAGGTTTTTAAACCTAAAGGGGTCTACAGACGATCCAGCCAACCAGCCAACCGTCCTTCTCGGTACACTTTGAAAATTGCCATAACAACTCCCGTGAAAGTGAACTGGTCTCCAGGTATCTTCAAAGCGTACCGACAATCGAGCAGACCACTTCAATCCAGCAGACCAGCTCACTTTTACGAGTTCGCATGGCAATCTTCAAAGTGTACCGAAAAGGTCGGTTGGTTTGCTCCCTGCCGCTGGATCGTGTGTAGATCCCTTAATAGCTCTTCAATTATTTCATCACTTATCCAATCACTGTCATTGTTGTTATTGCTTTTAGATTTTTTATATTCGAGAGGACATGCTACCTCGAAACATCTCTCAAGCAAGTTTTAAACGTTTTAAAAACTTTCTTCAATTTAGGATAAGCATTAAGAACATTGCAAATACCCTGTATATTTTAATTTTGCCAAGCCCAAATATCCTAATATTTCTAACCGAAATCAGCAAGATCTATCGACTATTATTAATACAAAATTATCCCATACCTATTTAACATTAATAATATGTATTTACATCAATAGTGTCATATTTGCATTTATTAGCTTATCTAAAATGAATCCACATACAAACTAATACAAAAACATCGTATCTGCAATCTTCACAACAGCAACAATAACCATATAAAATGAGATTTTAACTGTAGTTCTGTTGGATGATATGATATGTAAATGCAAATAAACACGGAACCGAGAGGCTGAAACTTACGCCCACTGAATCCGATAAAACACGCCCGGCAAAATTACATTACAAAATAACACAATAAAATTAAGGCTAGGGTCAAATACCTGTTACCATAACCTAGTAAACAACTATGTCTTGGATGGTCTCCAAATTATTTCAGCATTATAATCGGGCATCATTTACTTATATTTTACAGCGATCGAAGCAGCTCACACGGTAGGTTTGTTATTTGCGTCATGCCAGCGCAGCGTCGTAAATCAACGTTAGAACACATTCTTTAGGTAGGTGTAGGTAGTGACATTTTGCACAAAAAATAAATTTGAATATGTACAGTTACGTCGAGGCGAGCGGTGTTAAATTTACAAAAAATATATTTACCGAAGAGGGTCATCACCGCACCCAGGAGGGACCCTGACCCTCAGTTTTTAATATTTATAAATGAAACAAAAACTAGTTTACGCAGTTTTGATACCAGAGCTGAAAACCATTGTTCCTTAAGCACTTTGGAGTGCTGAATTCAGAAATGATATTTGTTTATTTAAGAGAGACAATAGACAGTCGAGCTGCCCAACGACATCATAGATTTTCAACCTATAACTTCGTGTTTAAATATTTGTAAGTAAGTATTTTCACTTAGAAACACAAATAAATAAAGAAATTACATATTGTATCATTTATTCACAACTTATTTCTATTAAATCTATAAATGATTAAAATAGTTTAAAATTGAACCGTCTAATAAATACGACATATTCCATGAACATGCTTCATCTGTTAGGGTACGAACATGCCGAAGATGCTACCCAGCCAGAAGTTCATGCCGCAGTTTCAGAAGATGTATCGAAGCCATCAACGTGTAAAACAAACATATACATTTAAATATGACCGCACATACCGTGGATGCTAGCAGAGTGAACTGCTCTTAGCGCAAATTGATAGCTTCGATGCATCGACTGAAACTGCGGCCTGAACTTCTATATCTGCGTAGTATCTTCGGCATGTTCGTACCCTTACAGAAATATTATAGTGTGCAAAGAGAGCCAGAGCAGCTATATATGATGTCATAACCATAATCCCCTTAGACAAGTACATTTTGCATCTGTTATATTTTTATCGTTATTCAAAAATATCTGAAAACAATTAATTACGTTAAAAGTCAAATATGATAATGTTTTAAAAAAATGCACACACCTCTACTTTATAGATTCTATCTCTCATGCTAGCATGAACTTGTCCCTTTACAATCGGTACTTCGGGATCATAAATCATTCCTTTCACATGGCTCGCTTCAACAGAACTTTCTGCCTTGACCATGAGTTTTCCTTTATCTTTAAAAAATTGAGCAATCGCAGAAAAATGCAATACGTGTTTTTGAACCATTTTTCAATGCTAAAAATAGGTAAGTATATTGATACATACATATTTAAAAATTACTTTGTTATAATTTCAATCACAAACGTAGGTACTTACGATGCCGTTGAAATATATTATTATTGACTCCAGTACAAATTTGGAATGCAAACGCTTTAAATACTGTAAAATCCTTGAAAATTATAAAAGAAATAATTCACTGTACATAACCTTAAATTTCATCTAGTCCAGGTAAACAAATAAAAAGATGCAGATATGTTCGACATACGTATACACGCGTGCGCAATAAAAAATTAATTTCTGAAAAAATTTCAAGAGGACTTTAAAAATTACAGTTTTATTACAAGAAGGCGCAGCTTTTAAAGTTAAAACATTTGTATGATAATTCAATAGTTAAATATTCACAGATTTTCTGAAATTTCAAATTCAATTTTGACCAGTGTCTTATGTACAGTGGTAATAAGGTCGATGTTAGAAATAGGATGGAATAGTTAGAGTGGGAGTGAAACGTCACACTATTTCGGTCCATTACAAGCACATAACTACTTGTTTATACATTTATGAGCAAGTTTATATTAAAGAGAGATACAGGGAGATCGAGAACGTGCCGCTCCCTAAAGATTGTTTTTGTGCAGCTCACATACTACATACATATGTACTATTATTTTCTGATACTTTCAACATTTTCACGTTGGCAACAGTAACCTTAAATATAGTCAACTAGAGTATTTACGCAAAATGCGAGTTTCTTTATTAACTTACCACACAAGTAACTGTCAACTGATTGAGAACACTGACTAGAGAACAGTGTTGCCAATCTGAATTTGTGAAATTACACGAGAAGCTGGTCGAAATTACACGCTTTTATATGCTTTTGCACGCTTTTAGTCACACAAATGCACGATTTTTACACACAATTTAATATTTTGTAAAAGAAAGAAGCAGGTATACTTATAATGTTTTTTTGTATAATTTTGGGAAATGGGTCAACCAAAAGTAAAGTGACAGAGAGCGATGAAAAATAAAGCTATAATAAAAAAGACTTTACAGGTCAACCTTGAAGTCCAAAATAAAGTAAGTGTATTAATGTAAGTAAAATAGTATACAATAGGTATATATTTGACTGATCAGTGTTGCCAATTTCTCAACATTAACCTATTTTATCATGTGGGTGAAGAAAAATATTTTTTAGCAAATCAAATCTCAACTCAACAACTAATAACAAAACAAATTAACAAGAACTCTTACTCTTTTTTTATAAAGTTAGTGTTCAACAAAATCATAAATAATAAACAGTAAACCTCAAAAAACTAGAAACTTTTTTGAAAAGGAACAAAATATTCTTTATATACTTATACAAACACTGTTTGATCATTTTTTTAAGCCCCAACCTAAAAAGAGCGGTGCTATAAGTTTGACGCGTATGTTTGTTTGTCTGTCTGTCTGTGGCTTCAGATCTCTTCAACGGGTGATCCGATTTTGATGTAGTTTTTTTACAACTGCCGTTGGTTTTAATTTTTTTGTCATACCTGATGTCTTTTTATTATCTTTTAAATCGGTCTAGAGAGGTTATAGAGCCACTCTACGCTTTTACGCTTTATAAAATTCAAATTCCGTTTTATCTTCCATAAGTCTGATGGTGTGTTTGCTTAAATCAGTTTAGAAAAAATAAATGCAATAATAAAATTAAGGGAGAGGCGACTTCAATGTGAATATCAGTCGATATTCCGTTGAAGCAACGTCGAGCGCGGTTAGTACTTGGATCGGCTTCCATCTTGGGAAATACAGCGTTCTCGTCCCACCTTCTAGAGGCTTGTATATCAGTGTATACTCGGAAGTTACGTAATTTCAGACGAGGATTACGTAGTGGATATACCATCCTTCGGAGGGGATGTAAAGCAGGCGGTCCCTTGTCTATTAAATGTTAGGCAAGTAAAAGATCCCTACTCTTCTTAAGGGAAGAGGTTCGGCAAAATTTCCAGGTTGGGCGTAGCTCGTCTCCTGGCGTCGGTGATAGGCCCTGGTAGCGGAAATAGGCCGACGTTAAACAGTTAAAAAAAAAAAAATAATAAAATTATTTGGATTCCTTTGTGGGCATTCTTATTGCTTTTCAGTTCTAATATGGACTTATAAGAGTTTAAAAACCAGTTTTAAGGTAGCCTTCTAGGTGTTTTCTAGAAATGCAGGAAGCTAATAAAAAGCTTCCGACAGCTTTAAAATAGGTTTTAAGAAAGATTTTAAAACGGCCCGAACAAGGTTTTCAAGAGCAGCACTATGCCTCAAGTTTTATGATGGAATTTAAAAAGGCCTTAACAACCTTCATAATGGTGGGCCCTTTTAGTCTACAAGTCGCTTTATAATGGTATTAAGGATATTGTTACACCAAAAAAAAAAAAATTTTTTTTTATAGCATTGTTATATATATATTAAGGAAACCAAAATTTTTCCTTGGGTCGTGACCACGCCCTTGGCTTCACATAAACAGCTCATGGTGTATTTGAAAAATGTTGTTTTGGGTATTTAGCAAATAACTTTTCTACAGTCAATATCTAATATTTAACATGAAAAAATAAGAAATTACCTTGTGTTTTCATATAAAAAAATAGATACTGAGTATATGAAAGTTATCTGCTAAGTACCCAAGAGAAAAAAACATTTTCCGAAAATTGTTATAAAGCAGAAATAAAAGATATTCAAAACAAAAAACATGCTGTGCTACAAATGAAGTATTTGCAAAACGGTGTTACAATAACAAGAATTTCACAAGGCATCTTTAGCCAGCCATTGCTGCTAAACATATCATATTTACACAAATATCAACGACAGTCAGGTATCTAATGATAGATTTTACTGTTGTTGATAAAAGTTAATTAAGTTATATTTTCCAGTAAAATAGTTGATAATTGTAAAATTTTGTAGATTTCACGGACATTATTTTTAGAAGAAAACATACGTGGTGGTAAATCCCAGAGAGAAAAACAAAAAAATTAAGACAATGGCACATTTAGAGAATATTTATAATAATATACTCTCTCAACATGTGTTCCTTTCCTTAGTTTTAACTGTTTGTATAAGTATATATCAGGATTACATAATTTCCTATAAGTTTTATTGCAAATATTTTGTTTTATGGCCATTTTATGGCCTATAAATTAGGCGCAATCCTGAAAATCCAACAATAAATTAACAGATTTTAGTTTCCTGAACTCCGATCTGATATAGCAGATGACTATCTGAATATTATCTTTATAATTTGAATACAAATTGTTGCTGTTTAATATTAAAGATGGGTTTATGTTTTTTCTGTTAGAATGGTCACAAGCTAGTTCAGGTATTCTGAACTGCAAAGTTATAAATAGTAAAGATGATAGTTATCGTATAGGTATGGAATACATTAGAGTGCTCCTAAAATAGACGCAGTTTAAAGTTCGCGGAAAATTATATACGAGTTTCGTTTCCTGCATGAAAATATTGTTTACACTGTACGGTACTACAAACTACAAAATACGATAAACGTAAATTTTTTTTAAATTCCATCGTTTTCGAAGAAGCGGGATTTGTTGAGTATTGTTTGCATTTGTCGATTAAAATCGATGCCCAGGGAATCACTGCTTCCACATCCAGATTTTCTATCCATGTCTCTCACAACGAAAAAATTTTGTACGTGGAAATGATTGTTTATGGAACTTTAATAATATAATATTTGAAATCCTTTACCCCAAAAACTTATAAAACGATACCCCACATCGATAGTGGGGTGGGGGTAGTGATGGGGGGGTGGATGAAGTACAAAAATATTTTGAGTTTTCTGGTTCTTGTACACACACTAAATCACTATTTTTTTCATCCCCTTTAATAATGGGGTGGTAATGGGGGTGGCTAATGCCAAAAATTTTTTTTCTAAGACCTTAGCTTCTCTTGTATATACTAAATACCAATTTTATGGACTCTTACCTGCTTGATTTACCTACCTTCCCAAATTTACCCCAATTTACCGCCTTCGACTGAACAAGATGAAAATATAATCTAGTTCCAGATCTCGTTAAAGTACATATGTGTACCAACAGGCTATTGTCTATGTCCAAAAAAAGAGGGTTGAAATGAACTAAAACGTTAAAGGGTTTTTATTGTTTCTTTTGTTCAATTGACCCCAAAATATAAGAAAACCGCGGTGTGCTACCATTTAAAGAGGTGCGTTTTTGAGATCGAAGTAAAAAGGTCCACTTTTCACATTTTTGAGTTTTGTTGGAAAACTATGCATTTTTGCAAATAGGTCCAAAATACAAAACAAAAAAAAAACGAAAAAATGCAATTTTTTATTTTTTTAAATTTTAGCCTGTCACTTTTTTTCGGGTACATTTTACCCGTTAAAATGAGATTTTGTAAAAATGTTTACGATTAATAGTGACCGAGATATAGCGTTTTAAAGTTTGCAACTTTTACCTTTTTTTGCTAATTTTTACATTTTTTTTTCAGACCGACAGACAGACAGAAATTTTTTTTCGCTCAAACTTAAAATCTCGACGTTTCCTGATATTCTAAGACTATTTGAACAATAAAAATTTTAAAAAAATTTTTTGTCGTTACTATACTTCCACTGGATGTGGCAGTAAAACTGGGTCATGTTAAGTGGAAAATTTATGAAATTATTTTTAATTTGTTGCCTTTTAATCGCTGTAGAATAAAAATTGACATTCTTACTATCCAAAATGCAAGAAGTGATTTGATACAAATTTATCCTCGTCAAGCTCGTTAAATATGCACGTTATCAAAAATTCTTTTTGTTGAATTTTCATAGATAAATTCATTAGTGTAATAGTTTCTATGAAATATTATAGTTTTAACAAAAAAAGATTTTTTGCCAAATAGGGTTTTTTATACATACATTTTTTTGTTAATAAAAAGTATTAAATAAATTAAATGTCAAATATTTTAAATATTGTTAAATTTCCTTTAAAATGACATCAAAATCGTCTATGTATTGCACACTAAGCTGGATTAGTCCACAGTACAGCGCCCTTTTTTTTAATGATTAGTAACAGGCTGAATTTTCGTGAGTAGCTTCGTTTTGACGAGAGGTCCAACTTTTCTCTTTGCGAAAATTCTCGATAGTGGTAGCTAAAGCTGCGCTTGGGTGTATACTGTATATATATCGATTGGGTGATTGTTAAAATTTCATTAGTAACAGTTAGTTTTTTAGTTACATTTTGAGATAATTTGATAAAAAACACGAAAAAATGTTTGTCCTACAAAATCGATGGTTTAACCGAAACGTCCCCCACCTCCAACATGTCCAAATAACGAGGTCAAAAAAATGATTAGTAACCAGCTGATTTTTTTGCTATTGCTTAATAAATGTTTTTAAAATGAAATGGCCACATTGTCCTACAAATTGAATGGTATGTTTTTCCAGTCCTACGCTCGGAAATTGTCAGTTCCACGGTAACACTTTTCTCATTAGTAACAACCTAATTTTCATTTTTTTCTCTTGGTAATAAAGTGTGGAACACGATTTTACTAATGTCCTACAAAAAAAGTGGTATACAGGGTGTGCCAATAAAAACTCCCAGGTGAAATATTTTGGAAACTACTAGAGATATTTGAGCTTTGTAAAAGCCCATTGCTAGAGCACATAAATGGTTGTGGTTTTAAATAGAAATAGTTTTTTAATATATTAAGGGATAGATGGCGCTGCTGTACAAATTATTTTTTGGATGACAGGAACTTATAAATGTTATCTATATTAAAGAGAATGATTATATTTTGCGTAAGAAGTCCTTTTCTTTCATCAAGGTGAATGTAATCAACATAAAATGTATTTTTTCGCCCATGGGCGCTTTAAAATTGTAATAAATGTAATTTCTGGTTTAACCGGAAGTTGTAAAAAAAAGTTTTATTGCCAAATTATTCACATCGTCTTTCTATGAACAAATTTTGAAACGAACTATCGTATAAATTTTAATGTAAGAAAGTTACGGCGATTTTAGTTTTTCAAAAATTAAATAATTTAAACTCAAATTTCTCGAAAATGGTTGGATTTTCGAATTTTTTTCGTATCGCGAAATCTACTTGAAATTGAGTTCTCTTTAACATAGATAACATTTCTAACTTCCTGTCATCCAAATAATAATTTGTACCTCAGCGCCATCTATCCCTAAACATATTAAAAAACTATTTCTATTTAAAACTATAGCCCTTTATGTGTTCTAGCAATGGGCTTTTACAGAACTCAAATATCTCTAGTAGTTTCCGAAATATTTCACCTGGGAGTTTTTAATGGCACATACCATATTGCTAAAAAATTAAAAACACTTATTTTGAAATTTCATTCCATAGGTAAAGTTTTATATTATTTTTCATTCGTTAAACGTTTGTTAAAGAGTTTGTTTTTCGGTTGCCTTGGCTACGTTTGCGCGAGTTAATTATAATAAACCCCGTGTTTGTCCACAACAGCATATTGCCAAAATAATTTGACAGGTTGTCGGATTGTCTAATTCGTGCGAAATAAATAATAACCATGAAGTGTTTTTTATGCAATTTACTGTGTGGAAAATCTAATTGTAAGGAAAAAAGAGATGCCATTAAACAATTTTTTAAAGAAATTTTCCTCGTGTAGTCGAACATTTAATAAAATATATAAAAGTGCATGAGAAATTCAAATATTCACAACGAATGTAAATTTGCAAATTATGGTTTAAAATCTAGGGAAATGATGATAATCTGAATGTATGTATTAAATTTGGTAGATACCGTGTGTGTAGTTGCGGGCTAGGCATGGGGAGAAGAATTACAACATCGCGCGTGCCAGCTGGCTGCAATGAAATAACAGAGCTGGAATGCTCCACCAACGGACGAATTTACGGCTGTCGGTGTTGTCAAATCTCTAGCGCTACGTGAATGTACATGCCTAATGGGAAATTACACGCACGGTATAAGAATTCCGCTTAAGTAATAAAAGTATATTAATTTACCAAAACCGCAATTATAAAATAATTCGTTATTTAAAATAATTTTTGTCGGACTAGCGATACATACCAATTTTTTTGTAGAACACTATTTTATTTGGGCAGAGAATACACTAACCTATCATGTTATCTTTGTCCTACAGTTACTAATGAGAAAAATGTTACCGAGGAACTGACAATTTCCGAGCGTAGGACTGGAAAAACATACCATTCAATTTGTAGGACAATGTGGCCATTTAATTTTAAAAACATTTATTAAGCAATAGTAAAAAAATCAGCTGGTTAGTAATCATTTTTTGTGACCTCGTTATTTGGACATGTTGGGGGGAGGGGGATGCTTCGGTCAAACTATCGATTTTGTAAAACAAACGTTTTTTCGTGTTTTTTATCAAATTATCTCAAGATTTAACTAAAAAATTAACTGTTAGTAATAAAATTTGAACAATCACCCAATCGACATATATACACACAAGCGCAGTTTATTAGTTACCACTACTAAGAATTTTCGTAGAGAGAAAAATTGGGCGTATCATCAAAACGAAGCTACTCACGAAAATTCAGCCTGTTAGTAATCACAGGTTTGTATCAAGAGAGCTCTGAATTTTATCGGATAAACTGCGGGTAGCTTATTTTTGTAAAATTTTGCTTAGAAAATGTTCGAGACTAATAATTTGTCTTAAAAAAAGCTAGCTTGCGTTTATTCAGTGTAAAACTTGGTTGAAATTTAAAAATTCGCGAAATGTCACTGGTCTATAATTTATGAGGGAAATAATCGTATGTAATATCACTAGTGCTTAAAATTTTATCGAAAATTTTTTCGAAAGCGTGTTGCCTGGTAATATAAAGAGTGCAAATTGACAGTTTATTATCTGATTAAATCCCGACCGCTTTAGCGGGAGGGATTTAATCTTTGATAATAAACTGCCAATTTGCTCGAGTTATATTAACTAGAGGCAACTTAGCTTGAGAAAAATTTTTAGATAAAATTTAAAGCACGAGTGGTATTTGTGGAGAATATTTCACGAATAATTCATTAAGTATATCTTCAATATTATGTTCAGTAATTAATTGCCTTCAGACGTTTCCTTGTTGCTTTTTAGAGATTACTCACTAATTTTCAATATCATCATTTACGTCACATAAAAATGCATTTCCAAAGCGACTCATCTAATAAAAAACAAAGCAGGTTTAAATTATGACAATCAAGAAAAACAATATACGTTAAACCATAGGTACTGTAACTTATAAGACTAGTCATCACAACAAAGCACGCTTCGACCAATCACATTACAGGTGAAATCACACAAATTGCATATTACCAATCTATCCCTTTTAGGTTCTAAGGATTCCGGCTCAGATGGTATGGTACCGCCATCTAGTAACGCTAGCTTAACTTAGTTACTAGCCTAAACAGTGAATTGAATTATTATATTAAAGTGTTTATTAATACATATTTATGTATTTAATCCTTGTTTCCAATTTGAGAAGTTTGATAGTTAAGTTAAGGTTTATTTGTTTAAGTAGAGAGACTGTAAGTACAACGAATTATAATGTATATAGTGATACTGCAGAGTTTTGATTTTCCAAATAAGTGTTAGCTGCTTTGTAATGATTGATGAATTACCATAAGTAAGTACCTAAATTTGTGTATTTATCATGAAATAACTGATTTGTCTGCTTCGTAGATATTCATATTTAATTTTAGTTGGGAAAATTATTTTGTAATTATGTTAGGTATTAAGCCATTGAAATCTGTGTACCTATAACTTGTCCCGAATCTTAAGTTCCACACAGCATTAGCTTTTTACGTTATTAATACAGTACTACAATTTACAATTTACGTTAACAATTAGTAATAAGCTAGAGAAGATATTTATAGATAACATTTAAAACCACGATTTGTCCTATTTGCCGAAAACATGTCACGACACAAAACGTCAAAAAATTTTCGCAATATTTGCCGCTGTAGCGACCTAAAATATTAGAGAATTTTGCATGTTGGTCCTGTCAAAAGCAGATCTAGCTTGAATTACCACTAATAATGACGTTTGATTGGTGCAATGTTGTGAAAAAACGGGCTCTCATTGGCTATAGCGTTAATGAGTGAAATAATCATTATAAAATAAGGCGCTGTACACTGGACTATAATATTTTAGCATATCTACAAAAAGACGCCGCTTACAAAATAATTTGGATATTACTTTTAATTCTTTTACATACATTTGTGTAAGTGGAAGCTTTGCTTCAACCGTCCATAAATTCCGTCAATTAACCTCCAGAGACCGAACATACAACTAAAATGCGTTCTGACAATTCTTTGTGATCTATATAGCACAGTTTATGGGAAGACAAATCGGCTTTTGCAGTAGAATTTACATGCAGAAACAATTTTAGAATCTTTCGCAACACGACCATGAAATTGCAACTTTTTTATTTACTGCCTACGTCTTGTATAAGAAAAAATATGTGAGTTAAACATGGCGACTGGAGCTGCTAAAATGTAAAATTCTTAGTGTTTATTATTAACTAGTAAAGGCGCGGTCGACCAGTGCTGATTGAAAAGGTGGTGTTCTAAACGACGTTTCAGCATAATCACATTTGCCATCTTCATGGTATAATTCAAAGAACTGTGATAACCATCATATGCACCTTTTATAAAAGTGTACTGCAAATACACAAATCAGTTTTTAATTCTCTTCTGCAATAATCAGTTCTAGTAAGGTCATAAACACAATAACTGATGACGATATTTTATTTATTTTTGAAAAATTAAATACAACTAACTCATCGTTTCGACTTGTCTCATCTGCATTTTGCAGTTGGAAAACCAGTTCATGAATTATAGCACCTAAAATATTTTAATCCATGATTTTTATTACAAAAATCATAACTGACATTTATTAGCTTGTTCTGGTCGTTATTGTTTAATTATACAAGCTATTAACGGAACAGTTTTAAAGCAAGTTGGTTTTTTTATGTAACTAACATTTTAAAATACCTCATGATGTAGTAGGCCCTATTTAAATTCATATTTTATGTAAATGAAATAAAATGTTTGGTAGTGTTCCTAGAAAGTGATATAAAATGTTCACAGGATCTTGGAACCTGTTGTTGCATTACTGTATCTTTAGATCTTGTTAAACCAATGCTGATTCTTCATGCACAAGTATAGTTTAATATACCAAGTAACAATTTTAATTTTAAAATACTCTCAAAGATATTCTAAAGGCTTGTTTTCAAGACTACTTATAAACGTAAATGGTCTAAAGATAAAATGAAACTTCCATATCATTGTTCCACCTCTTAATGATTTTTAGAAACCAAAAAATAACTGTCCTATTATAGTAATATTTGGAGCAAATCACGGTTGAAAGAAGTTTTTGTTAATAATTTTATTAGTTATGAACAGATCAAGATGAGCCAAACCTCAAGTTTTTCGTATTCCCTAGTGTAATAATATATCTAGAGGACGTTTCTTAATATTATAAAAACCAAAATAGAGACACGGAAAACTTAAATTTTTTTTAAACTTAAATTTGGCAAAAATGTCTGCCAGCCAAGGTTAGTGTCTTTTAGTGCCTTGTGAACCATAAGCTGGCTGGCAAACGTTTTTTTCAATTTTAAGTATTTAAAGTTTTGGTCCATTTTTCACCATTTTAATGACGAATTGCTCGAAAACCAACCGATAGAAATGTCTGCCAGTACAGTACAGTACTGTACACGCCAAAACAAACATTTTGGGCCAAATTTGGCCAGATAACTAAACATTTTTTTTTAATTTCCTGTTACGCGCTCCGACCGGAAGTTTCGTCTGCCAGCGTAATTTAGGTATGTGAAGTACATACTAACTACTTATGCGGACAGATATCGGTAACTCTTCGATAAAAAAAATGTCCCCTCCCTCCCTGTCCCTTGCATACCAAAAATTTCCAGAGAGAAAAAACTTTGGTACTTATATGGTCTCTTCGATTACCGACTGGCAGACGGTAACCTTTCATCGTCGAATTTGCGCGCTATTTCCTAAAATATTGGGATGTATTGTATTTATTAATGTGAAAATATGTTAAAGATATTTCTCACTTGTTTGTAATGAAGTTGAGATGATATTAATTAATTATAATTTTTTGTTTCATTTACGTAATCATACATCTATTATCTTTCTTTCTTTCTTGGTATAATACCAGAGTAGCTCACATTCGCTACTCACGTGCAAGATTTCTTTAGTGGGTTTCCCATCTATTGTGTCATGTTTTTCTTCCTATTACTATGTATATACTATTTACCTTCAATAAACATTATTATTGTTATCCCAAGGAACAATTTTAGTTTCTTAAATGTATACAAGGGTGCTATAAAACTATTTATAAAATGCCTTGAAAAATCTATTTTGCTGTAACAATATCCTTAATACCATCATTAAGCGACTTGTAGACTAAAAGGGCCCACCCTTATGAAGGTTGTTAAGGCCGAGGTTAAGGCCTTTTTAAATTCCATCATAAAACTCCTTAGTGAGGCATAGTGCTGCTCTTGAAAACCTTGTTCGGGCCGTTTTAAAACCTTTCTTAAAACCTATTTTAAAGCTGTCAGAAGCTTTTCTATTAGCTTCCTGTATTTCTAGAAAACACCTAGAAGGCTACCTTAAAACTGGTTTTTAAAACCATATTAGAACTGAGAAGCTATAAGAATGTCCACGAAGGAATCCAAATAATTTTATTATTGCATTTATTTTTTCTAAACTGATTTAAGCAAACACACCATCAGGCTTATTGAAGATAAAATGGAATTTGAAATGTATAAAGCGTAGAGCACTATAACCTCTCTAAGGCCGATTTAAAAGGTAATAAAAAGCCATCAGGTATGACAAAAAAATTAAAACAAACGGCAGTTTATCGTTAAAACTACATAAGAAAGCCCAAAAAACAAGAGAAATAATAATGATTTTAATATCCATACAAAATTTGCATAGACACACGTAATCAGTAAATTTAAAAAAGTGGGCTGCTGCTCGGTTCCCACGGTAATTTTCAGTCGTTTCTTGTAATTCTACCTTAATTTGCTAACGAAAAAGTGATAATTATTAATAATTATAATTGTGAGATTGACCTTGAATATTTTTATATAACAAGAAAACATGGCCGGCCAACTAAAAACCTAATTGTCATTTTACAGTCCAGTCCAGTACACTCCAGTGTTGCCAGGTCTAGTGAAATTTCACTAGATCTGGTGATTTTTTTTAAATCTAGTGATTTAGTGAAAACTTTTATGAAAATGTCCATTTTTAATGATTTTTGAATCATCCAATTTATTGCCCTCTACTGGTAGATAGACAAACATTAAATTCGAGTTGCGATCCATTTAATACAGAACTGTTCACGTTAATCGCTACCACAGTCAGTAAACTCTACGGTTACCTCGATCAGCAGCTCTTAGACGAGAGAGGCGCGCGGAGCAGGGAATCGAATGAAAGAGATAGACATATCTGATTTCCGTGCAAAAGACACAGACAAAGATGCCTGTAGTGTCTACAGCTGACGTAGCCTGTAGACCCTAACAGAATATCTTTCATTCGATTCCCCGCTCCGCGCGTCTCTCTCGTCTAAAAGCTGCTAATTGAGGTAACCGTGAATCGCTACAATCGAATAGCCTGGGCTCGTTCACCTCTAGCGTCTCGTAGACAAACAGTACTTTCTAGTTACAAACCATTTAATACAATACAGAGTACGAAGTCTGGCAACGAAATAATCAGATAGAGGACGCTCAAAGCTATGCTGTGCTCAGAGAGCTCAAGAAAATTACGTGTCCTACAGACACTGCAACTTTTGAAAATTAAAAATGAGAGCTTTAATTTCAAATCTAGTGAAATTTTAGTAAGATTTAGTAACTTTTTAAAGCGTCGTCTGATATCTTTTAAAATTTTGATCTGGCAATACTGGTCCTCTCATTAAACTGTATATTCTAATAATGGTAATGACCTAGAACATTTACTCTAAATGAAGCCCTTTTAGTCTTTTTGTATTCTATCACAAATAATCCCTTCCTTACAAAAATGCAAATGCACTTGGCGAAGGTCACATGGACTTGATAAAAGCTGTAATAAAACGTTTGGGACGTTGACATTTGATGCAAAAAACTTAAAACTTAACCTCAAAATAATTTGTATGTGTATGTGTTTTAACAGTCCTTTTAAAATGGCCACTCTTTTTTATTTTCTTCCACCTTTCCAAAAAAGACTTAATTACACATCAGTAAGTCGTGAAATGCTTTTAATTAACACACACACACATGCATCAACGACACTTCAGGCAGACATATTGTTTATTATTTTTATAATAAATGCTTTATTGAGGTTTTGGAAAGTGTTTTATGGAATTAAAATTTGCCTTTTAGATTTATAGAGGCCTTTTTTTCTTTATAACGGTTTCATCACAACATTTATCAAGGATGTTTTAAGAGTCTAGTTTTGTAATGGCCTTTAATAAGTACTAATAGGCATTGAAAATGTCTAGTTTTAAAAAGGATTTAAAATGCATTTATTGCAAATATGTTAAAACCATAAAGAATAATTTAAAGCCTCTTTAAATCTAAATGGAATTTCAGACGTTCATAAAACTAATTAGCTTTATGGGGAGTTTTATGTAGGTTATGATAAATCCATTACAAATACATATTATCCTAGAAGCAAATTACCTTTATAATTAGGTCTTACAGAATGCTTTAAAACTTACTATTAAGAGCAAGTATACTTGAAGCCTAAAAGGCCTTAACTACAACATCAATAAAGCACATGACAATTTCCTAACCCTGACAAACGTTTCTTAAAACCTCCTCAAGTCCAAATGACTTTTAAATTGTTCCTTGGGATTATTACTGTTAACCCCGTATATTTCCCAATGAAGCGCCCATGGTTGGACCGGAGTGGGTAGTCGCTGGATATCATTTACGCGTCTTGCCCAAAAATACTACATGCATCTTCCATTTAACATTTAATTCATAGCTATGCAAAATAATAAAAATAAACAGATATAATCTCCGCTACGTCAATATAATGAAACAGACTTCACTATAAATAAACCGTGGTAGGGCCCGATGCATATGTATATTTTAGGGCTTGCTAAATTTCTCGTTCTGCTAATGAGACTGGTTTTCAATGCGAATATAAATCATTAATAATAATAATAATAGTAACATTTGCAAGAGTAGTTCTCTGTGGGTCTAAACTTTGCTTTTAATGGAAGTAAGTAGTTGGAAAGTATGTAAAATCGTGCTAAAGTTATGAAACCTATTCCTCCCCCAGTTATCGAGGGTGCTGAACACGAATGACGGGTTGAAAAAATTTTTAGTCATGCGCATCCCCTGAAACGGCCAAAAACCACCCCTTTTTTGCTTATTTCTCATATGACAGCTTGGCATCGACTATTTTTGTTTTTTCCTGGGGATATAACAGATGGTTATATCAGGTAGTACACGGCAACCGCCCTCAGGAGTGGAATCTACCCTGTCAGGGGGTGTAAAATTGTTTCTTTTTTTCCTGTTAAAGATGTTTACCTCCCGTTTTCGAAGATGCTGATCAAGGGCAATGATAAGAGTGAATTGTGACAACCTCAGGTGGTTGGTACCACCCCCTGGGGGGTGGAAAATTGTTTTTTATTTTCTAATTTGTATATTGAATGGGAGTGGTTTCAAGGTCACCATTTGTCCATTTTACATCCTCATCAAAAATGAACCTATCCACGCAAAAATTTGAAATTTATATAAGGAAGAGAATACTATTGGTAAAAAATTCTGTTTTTAATAAATTATATATACAGGACACGATTTTGAGTACAATATAATATTTTTCATAAGACATTAATATAACCTAGGATGCTTACAAAGAGAATTACATGGTTCATATTCCTCAAAATGAACATCACATTCAATGCTATTGCCTCCTTCTTCATCGCACGCAAATTTAGAAAATTTACAGCATTATCATAACTAATATCATCCAAGTTGCTACCTATTGTTGTTGTTGTTGTTGTTGTTGTTTAACACGAGAAATAAATAAAGAAACAATTTTACACCCCCTGACAGGTACATTCCACCCTTAAGGGCGGTTGCAGTCTACTACCTGACATCACCTTTCACCATCTGTTATATCCCCATGAAAAAACAAAGAATCTCGAAAATAGTCGATGTCAAGCTGTCATATAAGAAATAAGCAAAAAGAGGTGGTTTTTGGCCGTTTCAGGGGGTGCGCATGACCAAAAACTTTTTCACCCTGTTATTCGTGTTCAGCACCTCGACAACAAGGGGGAAATATGTTTCATAACTTTAGCACGATTTTCCTTTTTTTCGAGAAAATCCCGACTCCTTACTTCCACTATTTAGAATAGAATAGAATAGAATAGAATAGAATAGAATAGAATAGAATATTTTATTGATCCAGTAAGAGCAATACAGTGTGCTATAGGATAAGTCAAATTTGTATAATAACAGTACCAGAGTATGTACTTGTATAAATTAAATATATACGCGTGCAGATAATAACATGTCAAATCGCATACACATACAATAGACACACATGCACATATGACAATATTTTAACAATACAGAAATAGACAAATACATACAATAAAACAATCAGTCAAAAAATATATAAATACATATTTAAACAATATGCAAATGTATAATAAATAAAATAAATACATACTTATATACATTAAGCTAAAGTGTACACAAGAATTACTGTTCAAATAATCACATATTAAAATAATAAAGTATAGGCACGTTACATATCAACAATTATTATCCCATTCAAAATATTCTTGAACAGAGTATGCACACATATTTAAAAGATATTCTTTAATATGTTTCCTAAACAAATATATATTATTTAAGTTTTTATAGGTTTCTGGTAGATTATTATATAATCTCAGTCCGAGGATATTATGTGCTTTTACTGATATATTTAAACGTTTAGTTGGTATATGAAAATTTTTTTTGTGCCGTGTATTATGAAAATGAATCATTTCATTTTTATCAAATTTACATTGGTTTTTGTATACATATAGTAACAATTCTAGAATGTATAGGCACGGAAGAGGAAGAATTTTATATTGTTTAAACAGATTACGACATGAATGAATTGGTGGTACACTCGCTATACATCTTATAATGCGTTTTTGCGCAATAAATACTTCTTGAGCGCTAGAGGAGCCTCCCCATAGAGTAATGCCATAAGCTACTCTAGACTGAATTTGTCCAAAATAAAATATTAATAAACCAGACGTGTCCAAAACACTTTTCAACGTCGTAATTTGAAAACATTTAGAGTGCAAGGTACTAACTAGTTTGCTACAGTGATTACTAAATGTAAGTGTATTGTCAAAAACTATGCCAAGAAACGTTGTGCAATTACTTTCCTCAATATTCACGTTATTGATTTTAATATCTAGGCTAGAAGTAATATTATTATTTTGACGCATATGAAACGTCATATAATTTGTTTTAGAAGCATTCAAAAATAATAAGTGACTATTAAACCAACTACATAAGTGGGTGACAGTAGTATTAAGTTTATTTTGAAGTATAGCGGGAGATCTATCAGAGAGAAGAAAATTGGCGTCATCAGCGTATAATGAAACAAAAGCCTTAGCAAGTATATCTGGAAGTTCATTAATATAAATGATAAAGAGTATAGGCTCCAAAACAGAACCTTGCGGCACTCCAACTTTATTATCTAGTATGTTCGATGTATAAAAAGTTTTTTGATTTTGCTCTGTGTACTGTATTTTTACCATCTGTTTTCTATCACTAAGATAGGAGGCAAACCAATCGTATGATTTACCTCTTATTCCATATTCGTATAGTTTTTTAAGTAATAGGTCATGCTGAACGCAGTCAAATGCCCGACTGAGGTCACAGAAGATCCCAGTTGGACTTTCGCCCGCCTCAACTGCCTCTAAAATTTCTTCATAAAGAGAGTGAATTGCAGTAATAGTAGAGTATTCAGAACGGAAACCATGCTGTCTATCATTTAAAATGTTGTTTACTTCAAAAAATTTAAGAAGCTGATCTAACATCGCGTATTTATATATTTTGGAGATTACAGGAGGAACAGATATCGGTCGGTAGTTTTCCATATTACGGGTATCACCTTTTTTAAAAACTGGGGAGACCAAAGCAGTTTTTAATATAGAAGGAAATATTCCTTCTATAAAAGATTCATTTATAATGTGAGTTAGAGGTTTAATGATAAACTCAGCAATTTTTTAAATTAAAATACTGGAAATATCATCGGGTCCAGTTGAATGTTTATTTTTTAATTTATGTTTTATAATAAAAAGTATTTCTTGCTCTATTATATACGAAAGAAATATGCTGTGAGGAATCTTAGTTTTCCTTACATCTCCAGCAAGATTTGTAGTGGGGTTTTGGCCAGTTATTTTATTTATTGTCTCATATGGCGCATTTATAAAAAAAAACCGCTGCCCAAGGAATCACTACTTCCACATCCAGATTTTCTATCCAAGTCACTCACAACGAAAAAATTTTGTATGTGGAAATAATTGCTTATGGAACTTTAATAATATAATATTTGAAATCCTCTACCCCAAAAACCTATAAAACGATACCCCACATCGGTAGTGAGGTGGGGGTGGTGCTAGGGGGTGGTAGTGGGGGTGGATAAAGTAAAAAAATATTTTGAGGTTTCTGGTTCTTGTACACACACACTAAATCACATTTTTTTTTCATCCCCTTTAATAATGGGGTGGGGGTGGTAATGGGGGTGGCTAATGCCAAAAATTTTTTTGAGACCTTAGCTTCTCTTTAATATACTAAATACCAATTTTCTGGACTCTTACCTGCTTAATTTACCTATTTACCCCAAATTTACCCCAATTTACCCCCAACCCTTCGATGGAACAAGATGAAAATATAATCTAGTTAAAGATCACGTTAAAATACATAAGTGTACCAAATTTCAAGTCAATATCTTAAACAGTTCCAGAGTAAACGTGCGCACAAAAAAAAGTTACAGACCGACAGACCGACAGACAGAAATTTTCTTTTCGCTCAAACTTAAAATCTCGACGTTTCATGACATTCTAAGCCTATTTGAACAATAAAAATTTTTAAAAATTTTTTTGTCGTTACTATACTTCCACTGGATGTGGAAGTAATTATTAAATTTCTCAGATATTTGTTGGGGATTTTCGATAAGAATATTATTTATCTCTAATACGATATTTTTCTGAGGCTTAGGTTTACCTGTTAATTCGGATATTATATGCCATGTAGATTTATTTGCATTACTGGTATTGTTTATTTTACTTAAATAAAACTGACTTTTTGTTTGGCGAACAAGTTTGTCGTGGTGTTTTTTAGCAATTATATAGTTGCTTTTTAGGTTAGGATTATTTTTTTGTAAATAAAAGTTGTTTGAGGTTTTTACTAGACTCTTTAATCAAATCATTTACCCATTCTTTACCCGTTTTTATATAACATTTTTTACATATTTGTGGACATTCTCTATTAAAATAGTATGTTAATGTATTATGAAAATTATTAAATTTTGCATCCGAGCCATTAGCTTTATACACGTCAATCCAAGCTTCATTAGATAATGCATGAATAAGACAATTCAAGTTTGCAGTTCCACACATTCTACTATTAATATAAATTTTTTCTGACTTATCTTTGTCAGTCACACAATTCATATAGAAAAGAACTGTGCGGTGATCAGAAATCGTGTTATCTTGCACTGTTGACGTACCGTTAGAAAATTGATTTGTATATATCTGGTCAATTATACTTTCAGTTGTACTACTTATACGAGTTGGGTCAAATATCTTCGGACTGAGATCGTATGAATGAAGTAATTGAGAAAAATTGTTTTGTTCGTTATTGCTTAATGATTTTACATTAAAATCACCTGTTAATATTATGAGTAATTTCGGTTTATAAATAAATTCTAATATAGAGTGCAGGTTGTTTATAAAAATGTCATAACTACCACTAGGTGACCTGTAGCAAGTTAAAATAATAGCATTTTGTTCGGAGTTAATAGCCCAAATTAGGCCAGAAACTTCAATATCTTTTTCACTACAATATCTATAAAGATCTAAATATAGCACGTTTAGACCTGTTTTGTGCCATATGCTTACGCCACCTCCTTTCCGTGTTGGCCTACAATAATAACTTAACAAGTCATAACCGGGGAAAACAAAGTTTGTTACACTAGCTTCAACACACCAAGTTTCAGTCAAACAAATGAACTTAAGATCAAGATTCAAGTAGTCAGAAATAATATTATTGAGTTTATCTATTGTTAAACACTGAATGTTTAATAAAAGTAAGTCAGTATAGCATTTGTTCTTAATAAAGATGTTTATTATTATTTTTATTAATAGCATTAAGCCAAGCAGAGTTTATGATTTTATGTACAAAAAAAATCACAAAAATTTATTTAACGTATTAACATTATGAGCTTTTTTCCTCAATCAAGTTATGAATTTAATGTTAGATTAAACTGTATGAAAATCACTAAGTAAGTAATTGTCGTTGAAAAACTTGCACATAAAGTCCTTTTATTGAGATTGAAAAATCCTCCAGCTGAAAACGTTGGTTGCCACTGATCTCCACGTTTAGCAAATACCGCAAATAAATCCCTTACTTCCTTATCTCGTGTTGTTGCGTGTAAGAAATGAAAAGCTCGCAATAATTTTCTACCACTCACTTCAGCTGCATCAAATGCCATCATCAACATTATCAGTTGAACCTAAAATAATAATAACAATAATGATAATCTTTGTTGTGTTAGATCATGCAAGAAAATGACATAGGACAAGTTAAATACAAACAAAATTAAACGAGGTAAAATCAATATAAAATTTACAATCTAAATTATAAACAATACAATTAATAACATGAAATTATAATAAATAACGAATAGGACTCCGCAAGGTGGCAATGGAAATTGGTTCTCAGTTAATTTCGCTCAAATTCTAGTATGATGTTCCTTTGACCTTCTTGAACAAAAGTCTCCATGGGCATAACCTTCTAACTCCTTTGCTTTAAGCTACAGAAACCTCAGAATATGCTATATGCTAACGAACTATTAACAGTATATTGCAGAATGACAATAGTTAAAACATATAATTCAAAAAGTCAGTTACAAAATAAAAACAATGCTCAAGCAGTAAAAGTTTTACAGCGTTTTTATACAATTTAGTGATGGTAATTGTTTTAATAGATCTGGCAATTTATTGTACAACTTTATTAACATATATCTGGAACTTTTCTTATATACAGGGTGTCCCGAATTGCATAGGCCAAACTTCACTAAGCAATACAACTTTTCAAAATAAGAAAAAAAGTTCCTATAAACATGAGTCGGGAAGTATAGATAAGGTGTCAATGGGGACTAATAAATCATTCTGATTAGTTATGTAATTATGGTAATTGTTTTTTAAAAAATCGCCATTGCGAAGTTTAATAAACAAAACAATTTCAAGATTGTAGATACACGAAACTGGCAAAATTTTAAGTTCTTTAAATACATTTCTACAGCTCTTTACAGATTACATCAATGTGATACTCAAGGAATTATTATCAATATGTATACCTAAGAACTTATCTGGACTTGTTCTAGGGATTTTTCGTTTAATTTTAAAAGAGGGCTTTCTGTAGTGTCTTGGTGTAAAACGTATAAATACTGTCTTACTTTGATTTACGACTAATTTGTTATTGAGAAACCACGACATAAGTTCGTTTAATACATCTTGAGTAGTATTCTTTAAATCTTACTATATTGCTGCACATAGTGCACATACTTAAGTAAGAAGTGTCGTCTACAAATAAATTTAAATTTTTCCACCGGAAATACCTGACAAATCATTAACGAACAACAAAAACAGTAGCGGTCCTAGGACAAAGCCTTGAGGAACTCCACAAGGTATAGCCAACGTGTTTGAAAGTTACTTTCCTGAACTGTTTTGTGATGGTTGCTTAGCAATGGACTAGAATACTAGAATCACGTATTTTGAGATCTGAAATTGCGCCGAAAAAGTAGACATTCATGATCGATTTCAGAAAAAAACCCGTTCGAACTAATCTCCACTCCAATTTAGAATTTTCTCTTCTTTTTCTACTTACCTAACGAAACTAAGTATTTTGAAAGAATTTCCTGCACTAAATAATAACTTTTTGTTGCAATATTAATTTCAGTGCCACCCCCAAATAAGGGGTTTCTTACTGTCTTTCCGATGTTAGTTAGCCAATCTGGACGACAGATTCGTATTCAGCACTCCAAGATTAGTAAAAAAAAATATGTGATTTCCACACATATTCATCAACACATTTATTAAACAGGAATAGTGTCAAACTGAATTAAAAAAAAAGTCACTCATACTTACAATGTAAATTGTGGGTATTGCAGAAAGCAATGCTGCCCTATTTATCATGTGAGGATCATTCTTTTCTGATGACTTTATTCTTATTATTAGAATAGTTTGCACCAAGAACATAACTGTTACTACTACGTAGAAGAACAGATGCCAACGAAAAACTGAATTGAATTGTCTCACTAAAACATTCAACTTTCGGAAAACGCTTGTAAAGTATTTTACTCGTGCAAAAGCTTCTTTATTTTTAATGGGAAAAACTACTGTCCTCGTAAAATTTTCGTTTAAATACGTGTATCTTCTTTGAATGTAAAGAGCAAAATTCGTCATTAAAATCACCATGTAAATTATGTAGAAATGGACAACCCTTATTCCAATGAAGCCTAACATGTTTAGTGGTTGTGGGATTTTTGAAACAATACTATATGTTACAACAAATTGTGGTGTGTAAAATATAAGAAATGTTAGTAGAAATTCCAAGCAGAAAATGTAGTATCTCCTATCCATCTCAAAGTTAACTTTATTAAAATATTTTTCTACTCGGTTTAAAGGGCCTAAAAACGTTTTCCACTTCCAGTGTAAAAAGTTACTACTCAAACAAATTCCCAAGAATATTGCCTCCGCTATTAACCAAAGCGTAGATAAAAATTGATATTCTGTAGAGGGTTGCTCTGGAATTAGTTCATATGTGGCATATATACATATACAAGTGACAGCAGTGCAAGTTATGAGTAAAAATGAAGCTAAAATTTTTGAAGCATATCTTTTATACCCATATTCTGAGAAAACCGGCCCGACACCAATATATCGTCCATACTTGATCATGTTGATCATAAATCTAACATCATTTTTGTAGTTTTTCAGCTTCCTCGTTTGGAACATGTTTATAATATTTTACTGCAACTGATACTCCAGTTACTTTAACTACTTTAAAATCGGGGAAATCATTTTAAAAATGCCTTTATTTACAGATAAATATACAACACGTTTATAGAAATAATTATATGTTTGAGCACTTTTAATTTTATGAAATTATACGTATTGTACACAAAACTGTTTCACGCAATATAGTATGTCAAAGCGTTGGCTATTAGAAATTAATATTTAAAAATTTGCTTAATCAATAGTTCTGTGGTGCTGGTCTAGAACAAAATCAACGTATTGGCATATATTAACAATAATAATGACAATAAATGTTAAATGTCTAAATGTTAATAACTGTGACAATCTCTTGATTTCTCTTTGTTTTTTTGGAATTTTTTAGTACATCTCTCGATTTATCCTCTTCTAAGAACAATTTACAGGGAAGGAAATTTGGAAAACATTTTTTTATCATATAAATTCAATATCTAATCTATTCCACCCTAAACAGAACTTCCCCCAACCCTCCCCTCCTTCCTCCATGTATCCCCCTTAAATTATTAAATTACATTAGTACACATGCTCAGATGTTTTTGAACTTGAAAATCATTTCCTTCGAACAAACTGCACTCTAAGCTCCCCCTACTACTATACAACCCCCAACCCCCAACGACAAACACCCTCTCCCCTCACTAACATAAACCTTCATGCCCCTTACCAGGTATAAAATAGTTTTAAAAGGATTTTTTATTTACATTATTAATAAAATGTTAATTCCACTCTCCCGAACCATTCCCGCTATCATCATACTGCTACAAGCTTGGTGTAACGAAGACTCTTTTCTTATACTTTTTTTATAGACAGAAAGATATAACCTTGCGCCGATTTTACTCCCTCTCCCCACGTCCAAAGCAACAAAAATACGAACAAAGACAGTTAAGCTCTAAGTTCTGAAAAAATCAGACAAACGTACACATACAAGCTCTAAATTAACAGACAAAAAATTTAACCTAAACCTCTCTACACAACAGAATGGTTCAAGAAAGAGGGTGCACGTACATTTGTAAGCATTGCTCAGCGTCTTCGGGAAACAGGTCGTCTCGATGGACATGGAGGAGAACCAGGTCCACAACGCGAAGACAGGGTAATTGAAGCGGAGGTTCAAGTTTTGAAACTCGTAGAAGAGGATTCAACTTTAAGCACCCGCGATATCGCGAACCGTGTGGGTGTATCCCATTTTGTGGTGTGGAGGACTTTAAGAGATCTGAACTTATACCCCCGTCACTATCAACGAGTCCAAGCTCTAGAACCTCAAGATTATGCAGGGCGAATGGCATTTTGCAGGTGGATTTTGAGAAAACACGCAAAAAATGAGGGTTTTTTAAAATTTTCTCTGTTTCTCCGATGAGTCGTGTTTTACCAGGAGTGGAGTGTTTAATTTTAAAAATATGCACTATTGGGCAGACTAAAACCCACATGTAATAAGAAGGGCGCATTTTCAACGACGGTTCAGCGTTAATTTGTGGGCAGGAATTTGCGGTAATGAAATAATTGGACTTGGACTAAAATTACCCGCTAGATTAAATGGTGATGTATACTTAAACTTTTTACAACAAATATTTCCAAATTTGTTGGAAGATGTACCTTTTACAAGGCGCAGAAGAATGTGGTATATGCATGATGGCGCGCCAGTTTATTTTAGGGCTGTTCGAAATTTTTTAAACAGGAAGTTTCCTCAACGATGGGTTGGGCGTGGCGGACCAGTACCATGGCCTGCTAGGTCACCCGATTTAAATCCGGTGGATTTTTATTTTTGGGGTCATCTTAAATCTCTGGTTTACCGTGATCCAATTGACACTTTGAAACAACTGCAGCAACGTATTTTAATGTGCATAGAAACCATAAGAAATGATCCTAATTTACCAAATGTGTTGAACGAAGTGCGTATGTTCTTAGTTCGACGTGCCGAAAAGTGTATTGATGCAGACGGGAGGCCATTTCGAACAATTTATGTAAATCAACAGTAATTTATTGGTAAGTTCTAGATTTATCGAATATTTTAGTTTTCGATACCTGATTGGCAATTTGTTAAATAAATCAGATCTTTTTCTAACTTAAAATACACATAATTGTTTTCTGTTATCGTATCTCAGACGTCTAACTCTTTATTTCCCAATGTCATGCAATAATTACTCATTTTTTAAGCTTTTAACCCAGAATACTCATTCAGGTTACAAATGTTAATAAAGCACATTTAAATCTGATAAATTATAAACAGCAATAAAAGCTCCAATATTTTGTTTTAAATTAAAAAAACACACATGTAAAGAAATGCTGCGCCCATCATTTGCTTGCAGCTCTGCAAAAAGAGATAACGAATTATTTGCATTTTTATAATTGGTTCGGTTGAGGCGGTCATCAAAGGTGCCGCCCTTCATTGCTTTGAAACCGCGGGCCGGCGAGTCGAGCGGTAATCTTTGCACTTTTTTATGACAATTTAAAAGTTGTATAATTGGGAACTACACGTCCATTGACCCAGAAAGGCAGTGGTTCTCAAATGTTTCTTACCCCATATTGAAATTGTTGACCTAGGTCAGTTTTTTCAAAGTACCCCTAGAAGAAAAAGTCATAAAGGTTTTTTGTTTTTCTAGTCCGTCCCCACTACCAGTTTTTTTAATGATGAAACTAATTACACCCTGTATATGTATATATCTCAAAAATCATGTCTTTTTTTCTGCGCATAAGCAAAAAATTGTTCTAAAAGATGAGTACTTACTTTCTATGCAGAGAAACTGCTTTTCAAAATTTTTCTCTAAAACGGCGTTTTTTTTCCTAATTTGAGTGGACTAATTATTGTTTGTACTATATGACCTCATATTGGATTTAAAAAACAAGCCATTCATACTTACTATGTAAATTATAGGTAATGAAGAATGCCATGCTGCCCTCCGAGGATGGTGCTTCCATGATGCTCGCAACATTATTACTAAGACATTATGTATCACATACACAACTGTTATTACTATATAGAAGAACAGATGCCAACCAAAAATTGAATTGAATTGTTTCACTAAAACATTTAATTTCCGGAAAACGTATATAAAGTATTTTAGTCGCGCAAAAGCTTCCTTATTTTTAATAGAAACTGATGTCATAAAGTTTTCGTTTAAATGCGTATATCTTCTTTGCATGTAAAAGGCAAAGTTCGTCGTCAAAATCATCATGTAAATTATATAGACATGGACAATCCTTGTTCCAATGAAGCTTAGAGGAATTAGTGGATGTCGGGTGGTTGAAACGAGATGATATAGTACAGGAAATTGTGGCGTGTATAATACAAGATAAGCTAGAAGAAGTTCTAAACAGAATAAATAGTACTTTTTATCCATTTTAAAATTAACTTTATTAAAATGACTTTCTACTTGATTTAGAGCAGCAAAAAACGTTTTCCATTTCCATTGTAAACAATTTGGACTGCTCCAACAAATTCCCAAGAAAATTGCCTCCGCTGTTAACCAAAACACAAAAAGAAAATTTATTATCAGGAGTTTGCTTCCAATAAATTTATATCTGACAAATATAGAGAAACAAGTGACAGCGGTGTAAGTTATGAGTAAAAACAAAGCTAACATTTTTGGAACATACTTTCTATATCCACATTTTCCTGCAATAGGTCCGACGCCAACGTATCGTCCATATTTGATCATGTTGATCATAAATTTAACATCATTTTTGTAGTTTTTCAGCTTCATCGTTGCAAGCATATTTATTTACAACATTTTGCGACCGCTGATACTCTAGTCACCTTTAGTTACTTTGAAATAGAGGAAATATTTTTTTTTTCAAAAATCGATTCATTAATGAACGAATATACAACACGTTCATAGAAATAATTACATGTTGGTGAATTTTTAATTTTATGAAATTATACGTACTTACTCTAACAAATTTACTGTTTCACGCAATATAGTATGTCAAAGCTTTGGCTATTAGAAATTAATATTTAAAAAATTTGCTTAGTCAATAGTTCCACGGTACTGGTCTAGGACAAAATCAATGTGTCTTTTTCATTTATATGATAGTATTGACTTGAAACTTTTTTTAAGTAATGTTTTTTGCTTTTACTTTATCTTTTACCTTTACCTATATTTAGGATATTGACAAAATTTCTTAAATCTAAGTACACTCTGTACCTACTATTTTCTGAAATTCCTAAACTGCTAATCCTATAAGTTTCGAATAAAAAAGTTATCTCCGTTCTTTATCTTTAAATGCCCTCCATATGCTTGGTATCTATTTCGAAAGATAAAAAAGGTTCTCGTTTGTTATATTCGCACCTGTAAATTTTTACAGTTTATCGACATAGCCTTAGAAAAAAAATCATATTTTCTACACATAGTAAAGATTTTAGATTAATTCGTTGTCCCGTTTTTGAGTTACAGCGAGTTAAACGAAAAAATGATTGTATCTATTATTTTTCAATTTTCTCACATTTTTGACTCTATCTTTTTGTCTCGACCAACCAAGAGAGTTGTAATTACTTCCACATCCAATGGAAGTTTAATAACGACAAAAAAAAACTTTAAAATTTTGTATTGTTCAAATAACCTACGTAGCATATCGTTTTATGGGTTTTTGGGGTAGACGATTTCAAATATTATATTATTAATATTCCATAAACAATTATTTCCACGTACAAAATTTTTTTCGTTGTAAGAGGTTTGGAAGAAAAACTGGATGTGGAAGTAGCGATTCCTTGGGCAGCGGTTTTTATTGTTTCATCCAAAGATAAGCTTCTAAACACTTAATTTTACTTTACATCTAAAATAAACATAGAGCACTGAACTAGTTGACTCTTACGTGACGTAACAGCGAAGACTGTTACGTCACAAGTGTTCATCTCAATGTAACTTCCGATAATGTATTTTGAATTAATTTTACTTCCACATCTAATGGAAGTATAATAACCTTAAAAATAATTTTGAAAATTTTTATTGTTCAAATAGGCTTAGAATGTCAAACGTCGAGATTTTAAGTTTGAGCAAAAAAAAATTCTATCTCGTTATGTCGGTCGGTCTATCTGTAACTTTTCTTGTGCGTACGATTACTATGGATCCGATTAAGGCATTGACTTGAAATTTGGTACACGTATATATCTTGACAAGATCTGGTACTATATTATATTTTGACCTTATTCCGTTGAAGGGTTGGTGGGTAAATTGGGGTAAATGAGTAGTAAGTAGATAAATCAAGCAAGTAAAAGTCCGTTAAATTGGTGCTTAGTATATATAAAAGAAGCTAAGTTCTCAAAAACTGTTTTAGCTTTAGCCACCCCCAGTACTAGCCCCACTTCATTTTTAAATGGGGCGAAAACAATAAAATTGCGATTTAGTGTGTATACAAGAACCAAAAGTCTCAAAATTGTTTTTTTATTTCATCCACCGTTTAAAAAGAATACAAATTCTAAAACTATTTCACATTATTAAGAGAATGGCTTTGCGTAGGGTGTAGGCGTAAGAGATGTTTTCTGTACTTTTACAATTTCTTTTAATTATAATCATTCTAAGTGTGTGTCAATTAATTTGTAAAAACAATTGAAGAAACAATTGTTCTAAAACTAAGTGATCTTATGTGAGAATTGCAACAGCAAAGCATTAAATTAAATACATAAAACTTGCTTAAATAGTATTCCTATTATTAGTTACTTAAATGTTACGTAAATTGTATTACTACCAGGGCCTGATTATCCATAAGGCTAACTAGGCTATGGCTTATAGGCGACAATGCGTGAAGAGGCGCGCGCTAGGGCATGAGGGCGTCTCGAGTTCTGTGCGCTCTCTGCTTATTAAAAAAAAATTGGTCCCCCCCGCTAATCAATTTTCGTTTTCGAGAAAAAAAAATCCCATTTTCTTCTCCCTGCTCATCAACTTTGGTTAAAAATTTTTTTTTTAGATTTTCCCCTCCGCTCATCAATTTTGAAACCCAGACGAATTTTTTTTCCATATCCCCCCCGCTTGTGTCAATTTTGAATTTGGATAAAAAATGTTTTTGTCCATTATGAACAATAGGGTGCAAATACATGATTAGCCTAGGAGTGCGCCAATCCTTAATCAGGCCCTGATTACTACAATTAATTTGTAAAAACAATTGAAGAAACAATTATTCTAAAACTAAGTGATCTTATGTGAAAATCGCAATATCAAAGTATTAAATTAATTACTTAAAACTTGCGTAAATTGTATTGCTACAATTAATTTGTCAAAAAAAAATTGAATAAACAATTACTCTGAAACTAAGTGATCTTATGTGAAAATGGTAACAGCGTTCCTATATTATACAGGGTGTTTAACAAGAATACGGACATGGATTAATCACAGATAGAAGACACCGAGGGTAATCAGACTCACCCATAGAAAAAGCTAGTTGATCTTCATTGCTGTAATATTATGTATTCTTATCAAAATTTCTTTTGTTATTACTTTATAAAGGAGGAGAATAATAAGTTCATATTTAGTATATGTAATATACTGCCTAAGTACACGTATGACACAAAAAAAAATCAGGACCGGACTTGAAAAAAAATGTTTCTGTTGCTCTTCAAGAAAACAATACCTTGTATACATATATGTTTTTTTTTAAATTTAAACATTTATTTTGGCAAGTATATAAAATACTCTTTCCACTTTTTTTCCGCCTTCGAAATAAATTCCATTAAATGCTTAACACAATAATAGACTTGAACAAATATCGATGAATATACGCTCAAAAAATGCTAGAAATGAAATTAGGCATTTAATTTACTTTTTTCAATAATAATTACACAGGCTCACAAAGAAAAATTTTTCAATACCCAACAGACTACTATACCTATACGTATTGAGGCGCTGAAACCTAAACCGAGGTTAGAATTGGCCCATCATGTCAGGATTTTGATATAATCTCCAAAATAGGTAAAAATCAGCCAAAAATTGACGTCGAAAATAAATTGAAAGAAGATTTTGACATAACCTCCAAAAACAGGCAAAAACTAGCCAAAATTGAGGTTTAAATGAATTAAAAACCTATTTAAAAAATCAGCCGACTTAAATCGCAATTTAAATCAATTTAATTAAGTCAGACCAACCCTGATTCTAAATGTCGAATATTAACCAGAAAATGTCAATAATAAAAATGAATTTCCGTTCATGGCATATAAACAGTAACAACTATCAGTGTTAAGTTGAATATAAATCGAACAATAACGGCTACAAAGATATACAACCATATACCTGTGACTATGCTAATGGCAATAGAACAGTAGGCTGCTGTTCGTACGTAGCTGCAATCGTTTACCATTTAGCATATGGCTGTTTCAAAGTCCGTCCGTTTAACTACCGCCAATTAAGAAAATAGTATCAATGATTAAAGTTTCGAATAGCACCACAAACGATTTCATGTAAGATAAATAATTTTGTATACTTTTGTTTAGATAAATAATAGATTTGTTATACTTTATTTGGTTGACCAAAATACACATTGTCTGTGGGCTCCGTCAGTTTATGTTTTTTTAACTATGTTCCACCAAGTTCAAACTTCTGTAATTTTTATATATAATAGCAGATTAATGGATGATTACACATGATTTTGTGGTTGTATATCAAAAACAACCCCCAAAAAATTATTGCCTATTTTGCACCCCTAAAAATTCCGCAACAATTATGAAAAATATATATATAATATAGAATTAATAAATATTTAACGTTTCGTTTTTGTTTCATTTGAATATCATCCATAGTTCTAGAGAAAATTCAGAGATTCGCACATATGACCGGCAAAGTCTCCGGATTTGGACCGTGTAGATTATTTTTTATGGGATCATTTAAAGAGTGAGGTCTATAATGGCAAGAAATCAAAGAATTAATCCGAAGGATTATTGAATGATTCAACGAAATTAGAAACAGTCTAGATATGATAAGAAAATCAAACGGTCATCTCGTGAACCACCCCAGAAAATACACTGAAGTTGAAGAAGGAATTTTAAACACAAAGAACAAAGGTAGATAAGGGCCTTTTTCGCCTATCGGCCATGTCATATGTCATTATATTTTCCGAGTAATAACAAGTAATAAAAAACAGTTCTTTGGAATGGTCGATTATTCAGCGAACGAAACGAAGATGAGGGTCGTAAATCATCCGAGTGTATAATAGTCATTATACTCGAGCTGAATACTATATTTTATCCATGACTATCGTATACTTTAACTGTTTTAATCGTTTGAAAGTGAAGAAATAAAGTTAGTTACAGTAAAACTGACGTGTTAAACGTCACACAGGAAAATATGCACGAAGTCTTGGACTCTCTCTTGGAAAAAATGGATTCACCTGTTCTTTATCCAAATTGCTAGTTCCTGATTGGTCAAAGGTGCGTTAGAATGAAAACAGCTAGTTCCTGGTTGGTCAAGGATGCGTTAGAATGAGATTATGTTCAGTATACGTTAGGTTGGAATAATGACTATCATTATTTGTCAATTGTTAGATGTAGAATGCAATGATTATACGACAGTCGTGGATAAAAATATTTTTATTCAATAGGTACACACGACAATATGTGGTTTTGAGCGCTGACACGTTTAAATTCGCACGCAACATCGACACCACTACGACTCCCGCGGAAAAGATTTTGTGTTTTATACACTGAAGCGCTTGATGAATCAATGTACATTGACCATTATTTAACAGCTTAAATACTCAACAATGAAATGAGGTATATATTTCCTTGGTTCATCGAGCTCATCTAACTGAAATATACATTGAAAGTTCGGAAAACCGTCAAAAACTTACAGATAAACTGCATAGTGGAATTTACTTCGAAGGCGGCAAGAGCGTGGCAAAAAAGTTGATGGAGCCATTTTGTTCGATTTCTTATGTACTTTTCGAATTAAATATTGAATTTAAAAAAAAACATATATATGGTGTTAGTTGTTTTCTTGAAGAAAAACAAAAACATTTTTTTTAAGTCCGGACCAGGAATTTTTTTGTGTCATACATGTACTTATTCAGGATCAGTAGTGTATTCATTACGTGTGTCAAATATGAACTTATTACTCCATTTCTTTACAAAGTAACGACCAAAAGAGCTTTTGGCAAAAATAAATTTCAGCAACGAAGGCTTAACTAGCTTTTCTGTTTATGATTCGGTGTCTATCTGCTATTAAACCATGACCGTTTTCTCGCAAAACATCCTCCTGTATAACTACTTAAATCTTGCGAAAACTGTATTGTTACAATTACTCATTGAAAATTTTCTTAAATTGTATTGTCACAATTAAGTACGTAAGTAAAGTCGAAAATATTGCGAACAAACTTGACTGATTGACTTCGTAAAACCCAGCTGCAGTTATTGTTGGTGGGCAATTTTCCATGAACTTTATGAGATAAAATAGCTCTTCCTTTAGATATTCATCATCAGTATTCCCTTGAATGTAGTAGCAAGTTTCTACCAAGCGATCGGCACTTTTTCCCACTGAATTGCATAGCATTGTCGAAATTACAAATAGAACCTGAAAATATAAACAAATCTATTTTGAATTGTAATAAAAAAGGTGTACAAAAAAAAAGGTATTGTCCTAACTTTTCTGAAGTATTTTGATGCGCTGAAGCCAACTTTGGTCAAAAAAGTTTAATTGTTGTCAGTTTTCCTCTGCTACCCCTATAGTGCAGGCAAATCCAGTTTTGAGTATGAACTATCTGGGGACAGCTATTTCTTTATCGAAATGGATAGCTGTATTCATGTAGAATGGGGATATAAAAGTCCCGAAAAATCCCAATATGAGCCATTTAGAAAAAATAGCCGCCAGAACCGGTTCTTTTAGAAGGACATATCTCAGTAACCATTCTAATATTTAATTAATTTTTATTTCAAACGGTTTTTGAGATATGATTATTTCAAATAAGTTTTGCGTAAATTGAGGTGCTTTTTATTTTAGCATTAAAATCTAGTATGGCTTTGGTCTTTTTCTTGCGTTTGTTTTTCATTTTTCTGTAAGATGTTTAAGATTATCGTGATTACGTTGAATTCATATTGTTAATATTTAAAAATACGAATTATAATTATTGTCAAAAAGGTTTGATATCTATGGTAAATGTTATGTTATTGGTGAATGTGATCGAAATTGTTTATTGGCATCAAGAGTGTATCGTCAAAAATATCCCGATAGAAGATGTCCTGATGTGAGGTCTCTAGAAAATTTGAAAGAACGTTTTGAACGTACTGGAAATTTTGCATATGAAAAGAAGGCGAGATGACGAAATGCATTAGGTGAAGAAAATGAGCTGGCTATAACTTTAGCGGTAATCGAAAGTCCTACGGCAAGTGTTCGGGAGTTAAGTAGGGATTTAGAGGTCAGTGAATCTAGTGTTTCTCTATGTCTTTGTAAAAATAAGTTTCTTTCACCCCTATCGAGTACAGCTGCATCAAGAGCTTTTGTATGTGGATTTAAATAATAGATTAAATTTTTGCCAGTGGGCTCAAAACCAAACTGGAGAAAATGAAGAATTTTTCAAATTTGACAGAAAAAACCTTCATGTTGCACAGAAAAATCAGAACCAGAGTTTAAATGTAAGGGGAGGAATTGTACATAATTATGTTATTGATCTTCACTTTCTTGAGGGAAATGTGAATGGAGCAGATTTCTTATATTTTACGAAAAATACGTTTCCACAAATAATCGAGCATATTCCTGATTACATTACAAATAATATGTGGTTACAACTTGATGGTGCACCACCACATTTTAGTAGAAATGTTCGTCAGGCCATTAGTAACTAGTTTCCTGAAAGGTAGGTAGGAAGAAACTGTTAAATAATATCTAATTTAGCATTTTATTAAATTATGTTAGGTCCCATTGCATGACCGCCTAAGTCACCAGACCTGACTTCAATGGTTTTTTTTTCCTTTGGGGATTTGTGAAGTCAGACGTTTATAAAGTCGACTCGAGAAGATATGATGGAAAGGATTCGTCAGTGTTTCAATCGTATAAATGTTGATATATTACACTGTGTAAGGCGTACATTTATCAAGAGACTTCAGTGTTACCTGAATCAAAATGGTGGACATTTTGAGCAATTGTTAGGCTAGTTTCAATATCGTGAAAAAAATTATTGCTCAAAAATCGTTCATAATTTTTAAAAGAAAGTGTACGATATCAAAATGTGAGAAATTGTATGTGTTACTTATCCATTTAAAAAAGTTATAGGCATTCCATTTAAAAAAATTGAAAAAAACGTAAAACAAAATATAGATTTTAATGCTAAAATAAAGAGCACCTTAATTTACGCAAAAATTATTTGAAATAATCATATCTCAAAAACCGTTTGAAATAGAAATAAAGAGATATTAAAATGTGGGGAAAATTCATCATTCATGGAAAAAAGTATACCTAGGCATTCCATTAAAAAAAAAAAAATGAGAAAAATAATAATTAAATATCAAGAAATGTACGCAAATATTTTGGACACCCGATATACTAAAGATTTATTTCAAATATGTTTTTCAGTAAATTGTCAAACAACATCCCCTATTTTTAGAAATAACGATTAGATCATTGTATTCGATTCAACAAAGTAGAGTGAACGTTTACTTCAAGTGATCAAATAGCAAAAATGCATTTTGAAGTGAGTTAAACACATTCAATACGAATCATTTTCAAGCTTCTATAGATCATCGTATTCGATTCAACAAAGTAGAGTGAACGGTTACTTCAAGTCATCAAATAGCAAAAATGCATTTTGAAGTGAGTTTTTTCGATAACGGTTGGTTCTACGAGATTTTTACAAGAGACCTTTTCGCCTCAAAAACTCCTGCCTGGGAACTTTTGTTAACAACATTTTTTGTTTCGACGAAGTTAAAGCATGTTTTACCATGACATTGGGTAGTAAAAGCAACGTAATTGATAAAAAATATTATTTTGGGTATTTAGCAGATAACTTTCAAAGAAAACATTCGTTTCTTTCATATATGAAAGAAACGAATGTTTTCTTTGAAAGTTATCTGCTGAATACCCAAAATAATATTTTTTAACAATGATGTAAGCAGAAATAATAGGTATTTATTTATTAAACGTAATTGAATAATTGAAAAATAATCGAATAATCGGAATGCTGAGAAAAAAATTAGTTGAATTAAAATAAAAAAAAACGTCCATCTAGCCACTCTTGAAGCCGAGAAAAAGAGAAATAAAGCTGCCGCCGGGGTAAAACTGTCCAAGTACGCCATTAGCAGTGAAGGGGGGGGAGGGGAATCTGGCGTCTAGCGTGAACGCGAGCGTCAAGGATGCAATTTTCTCGATTTTTTTCCATGGCCCATCTAGATATATAGACATGGCACTTTTTGTAAGTGATAACACACACTCTGAGGTATATTAAATTTTCAAGTAAGAATATTTTCAAATTTCGCCGTAATCACAAAAAACCTGAAATCTGCATATCTCGGCTCCAAAGCATCGGAGCAAAATTTTTTTTTCTTAAATTCGTGTTTTTTTATGATAATTAAAATGCCGTTAGTTGCAATAAATTTTATTCAAAATCCACTGAGATATTTACATTTGTTTAAGTTGCAAAATTGATTTTTGCGTAAAAAAGTCGCAAATTAAAATTTATTTGAAATATTCTTTTTTATTATGTAAATGTACGTCAAATACAATGTTTCTACCGAAACAGAACTGTAAAATATTAATACGATCTTTTAGTATAATAGTTTGAATTTTTTTTTTTTATAAATTAATTGCAAAAAAAATAATTAATATTTTGCAACGGGACAAAGTGCATTTCATTAAGGGTAAAAATATGTTCTACTTCTCATAATATCGTTAACATGCAGATTTTATATTTGTTTCTACAGTACTTCAAAGTTCGAGGATCGAGAAATTCAAATTTTTTTGTTTCTTGTCATAAAATGTTATTAACAATCAAAAATTCGTTCTTTGCATATACCTTCCTTATAGGGGAACCCGTAATGAAGAAATTGACGGGTCGAACGTTTTTCTACGACCTTTAGAAGCGAAGATATAAGCAAACAAGTAAGTTGCAAAATTCATTTTGTTTACAAAAAGTTGAATAACAATTAAAGCCGTCATTTTGAGTGGTCAACACTATTTTTTTCGGATTCCTGAGGAAATTCTGTAGGGGGTAGGCTAATTTTTGGCTTGTCCCAAAACTTTCCGAGAAATCGTTATTTTTGAATCTAAAATCACCGGACTATTATTCCTATACGAAAATTCGCATCAGACGAGATCGAATGCAAGCTGTTCAAATATCTTTCGAGGAAAGGTATTGTTAGTCCAGGAGGCAGTGAAATTTTTTCGTACTTATTTTCCCAGTCGGTGTATATGAATTAATCTGTTCTCTTAGTGACAAAAAACAAGAATTTTTGAGTCTGGCTAAAATTTTTGGATGGATTCAAAAAATAAAAACACAATGCAAGTCCACTTATTTTCCCAGTCATAAATATTTTACATTTACTAAAGTGGAACATAAAGTTTATGAAAATAGCAGTCTGGCTTATCTCAGATAGCGGAAAGTGAGTCTGGCTGAAAATTTGCGGATTTCAAAATTTGACGAATTTTGCGGATCCGTAACCCTTATTTTGCCAGGCTTGAAATTTAGCACATAAATTGATACAATTCTAAACTGTAATTAAAAATAAGTCTGGCTCATTTAAGAAATTGGCAAATGAGTCTGGCGGCATCTTCAAAATGGGAAAAATAGAAAATTTTTGCTCTTATTTTCCCGGATTTGAAAATTTGCCACATGATAGATTATACTATAATTTCATAGAAAATACACGTCTGGTTGACATTTACAATCACGAAGGCCTTGCCAGACTCACAAGCCAGGTAGTTAAACGAGGAGTGGAATAGCAGCACGTGCGTATTTAGGTAACGACGCTGGAATGCGAGTTACCTGCCCCATCATAATTCTACACTCTATACAGTGTATTTGCTTTTTTGTATTCAATTATTTAATGCTGTCATAAAAAAGAACATGTACGTATGACACTAATCACCTGTATAATTGAACGTGCCGAATTCAGCGCGCCTGACGATCATTAGACGAGTCTGGCAAGGCTTTAGGGGTGTTCCACATTAGCCAGATTGTATTTTAAGCTGTTATTATAATATGGGCCATCATCTGATAAATTTTCATGACTGCGAAAATGAGGGAAATTTTTTTGATGAAAACTTTTCAGTTTTTCACCTGCCAGACATATTATCCATACTCACAGATTAGCCAGACTATTTTTTTTACTTAACTTCAGTGTACCTCTTTCTACTAGAACTATTTTTATCACTGGGAAAAAAAGGGCAGTGAATTCGTATGTTCTGACGCATTTTCCGCCTCAACCCATCGGAAAACCCCCCCCCTAAATATACATGAATTTTGCTTAGAATTACTAACCGAACAATTCTATCCATGTTTGCTGACTGGGAAAATAAGTACCGAAAATCGTCACTGCCTCCTGGACTATGTGCAATTGACGCACATTCTCAACACGATCCTGTGATAGGCCAGTCGAATAGATGGAAAAAGGATCATTTTACAAAATGTCGTTTATCCGCAATTTTTTTTCTTAAAGTATAGTTTGCGATGTCCATATACATATGCCAACTATCCGCACGCGTGACAGGTGGGGCAAGACATTTTAAAATTAAAAAACCGTCAATTTTTTGCCATTTTTCGCTTTATTTGCAATATAACTCGTTAATGAAACATTGTTCGAAAATATATCAAGAGACAGAGAAGTTGAGAAAATTGATTGTGAACATTTTATTATTCTTGACATTTTTCCAGAAAATTTTTCGTTTAAGAGCTACAGACGAAAGAGCAATGCTACTTTTGTATCTTTTTATTTATTTTTTTGTTATTTTTGGCGTTAAAAATAATAACATTAATAATATATGACCTAAAGGTTTGCAAGATTTTGTTATAAGTGATTTGCAATATGTTAATGGCATTATTCAGCAAAATTCGTATATTTTTATGTTATCTAGTTTTTCCCTTGAAAAGTACAGTTTCTTCGACATGAACGGTGTCTGGCTAGTTAAATATTAATAAACTAAAATATTTCTTTAAATTTATGTACAGTTGTAGTTTAAATCACTTTTCTTTCAAGAAACATGAGTGACATTTAGGTTAAGCATATTGCAATGTATGGAACATTTGGGAAGCACTAAAAATGTAAAAATTTTAAGTGTGTGTATGAAGGGGAATATGTTTTAAATGCAGGACATATTATTTTGTGTGGTACAACCCATATTCAACACAAAACTTAATAAATGTGTATGTTCACAAACAAGTGTCTCAGATTCAAATAACCATGAAATTAGTGGTACATTGAATATAACTGAAAAGACATTTATTAATTCTTTAATAAAATAAATGAAACAGTATTTTGTAAAATATGAAATAGAAATATTCAGGGGTAAAACATAATAGCGCATGATGCAATAGTATATATTACTTTTATAAATATACTGAAATTACATATATTTACTTATTTCAAAAATTTCACTTACAATGTGTGATTGTCCAGGTTATTATTATTTCTACTCGGGCCACGATTATTTGCACCAGCTTTTCCCCTCTCAATGCCTGGTTAAAGGTGTCTACATTAAAGAGGGTATGTTTTGAACATTGCAGCGCAACTCAACTTTCACGACTTGTTCCTGCAATCTACAAAGGATACCGACTAGGTGGGCTCTAGCAAATTGTATCTTGTGTAGCCCCTTTAAACGCTATCATATTTTTAATAACTTAGCATCTCAGTTTATCATTTTACTTATTGTTGATATCGTACACTAAAGAGACAATGACAGAAAGGCCCATAATTAGTTTGACTATAGACCACCAGGTGGCGTACTTCTTATTTTCAGACGCTTATAGCAATGATATTTACACTACTATTATTGCTCCCAGAAAAACGCATCTCTAAGAAAAATCCAATGTAGGCCATGACAATAACAGATTACTTGCAAAATAAGTCGAACAATTTAAATATTCACCAACTACTTTATTTACGTTTAACAAAAATAAGAAAATTTTACGTAATGGCTGTTACATTGACTTTGCAAGAGAACATTGAAACTGTGCGTCCTTCTGGAAACAATAACAAAAGTGAAGGAGAGGATGTTCAATGATAGACATCAAAATCGTCATCCTATTAGTAGTACATCATATAATAGAGTAAATAAGATTTTTAATGAAACTAGAACTGTAACTAAGCACATCTGAAGAATTAACATACAAAGAAGGAACTGAAACTATCAGACTGTATTAGATTATTTTAGAAATAACCCAAGTACTAAGGGCTAAATTAGACTTAAATTTACTAAGGGGAAGCATTCGTAGATACCCTAAAAAAGAAAAAAATGAAGCCATTTGTAAAAGCGCTTATCTTGGATATGAAATAGTTAACTTTAGTTAAAGATTAGAGAGATTTACTGTTGTAAAATATATATTGAATCAATTGATGACAGCTTAATGACAGACTAACAACTACTTGTTTTTATAAACATAAACACATAAACATTGTAGAACAACCGACTACATTTCGCTATCTTTCTTCAACACTTCCCCTCGAGATGTAGGAGATTGATATTCTATTATTCAGGATCTTGAACTCCTAATAATTCAAGACACCTTCGATGTTTAGGTCTTGGAAGTCCCTTCGTGAGAACATCAGCAGCCATATCTTTTGTAGGTACATAGTCAATCGAAAAATGTTCTTCTTTCTTTAGAATATCTCGAATAAAATGATACCTCACATCAATATGTTTAGTTCTGTTATGGAAAACAGCATTTTTCGCTAACTTCTGAGCACCCTGACTATCACACATTAGTTTAATATGTGTCATCTTCTCGAAACCAATTTCTATCAAAAATCGACGCAAGTATAATGCTTCTTTTGCAGCTTCTGTAAGAGCCATGTATTCTGCTTCGGTTGATGAAAGAGCTGGCGTTTGTTGCTTTCTTGATTCCCATGAAATCGGATTACCTCCCAGAATGAAGGCAAAACCTGTATAAGATTTTCTATCATTCGGACAATTTGCCCAGTCTGCATCAACGTATCCTTTTAATGATTCTTCAGTCTTTCTAAAGGTAAGACCAATATCTTCTGTTCCCTTCAAGTATCTGAGAACACGTTTTGCAGCGGCCCAGTGAGTTGTGTCGTAACAGGAATTAAATTGGCTTAAATAACTCACTACATAAGAAATATCAGGTCTCGTACACACAGCCAAATACATAAGCGATCCCAATAATTCTCTGTACGGCAATTCCTTTAATTTATTCATCCCTGATTTGTTTTCATTTTTCTTATCATCTTTTTTTAATTTTATTCCCAATTCAATTGGAGTAGTGACTGAATTCGAATTGATCATCTCAAATCGTTCAAGGACATCCTTTATATATCCTTTTTGATTCATTTTAATCTCATCCTTTTCACACGTAAATTCAATACCTAGGCAATACTTGACATTTCCGAGACTCTTTATTTCGAATTTCTTCGATAAAAACTCCTCAAACTGTTGTATCTTCTGCTCATCTCTTGAAACAGCCAGAATATCATCCACATAAATCGCCACCAGAAATATATCTTCCCCTCGTCCCGAATAGAACACGCATTGATCGTATTCAGATTGCTTAATACCAAATTTATTCAATTCCTCACATAATCTGAAGTGCCAGCGGCGTCCAGCCTGACGTATACCATAGAGAGCCTTTTTCATGAAGCATACTTTATTCCCTTCCTGAAATTCTTTAAGCATCTGTGTGGCTCTTTTTTTGATCTCGCTGGTTTTTGATTCCATAAGAATAATTTTCTCCAATGTATCCTCTGTGTAGTCTGGTACTTCCATAAAAATTTTCTCTTCTAGCACTCCATTCAGGTACGCAGTTGTCACATCGAATTGTTTTATCTTCATCCCATATTGAGCTGCAATTGATGTGATCATACGTATCGAACCAATACGTGCTACCGGAGCAAAAGTTTCATCAAAATCTATTCCGGGACGCTGAGAAAAACCTCTAGCCACAATTCTGGCTTTTCTTCTTTCCAAAGTACCATCGGAATTATATTTATTCCTCAATACAACCCGACTGCTGATAACTGGTTGGTTCACTGGTCGATCAACAAATACCCACGTGTCATTTTTGATAATTGATTTCAATTCAGTCGCCATCGCTTGAAGCCATTCATCAGAATCAGATCCACTTATGGCCTCATGAATGGGAATTTCCGCTAAACCACCGAATTCTTCGACTTGATCGACTCTATCGACATCACCAATGACTTGGTATTGTTTCTTCGGTCTTCCCCTGTTCCCTGTCATAATCTTTTTCGGTCTTCCCCTGCCTCTTCTTGATTCATTTACCACTGCAGGTACCTCAGGTTCATGACTAATAGGTTGAGATTCTTCCTCTATTTCATCGACAATTTCTTCATAATTATTTAGATTATTCCTCTCGTAGATATTTTCTACTCGATCATTACTCTCTGCATCGAACCAAACCTTTTGTAGATGTTCGCCAGATATCTTCTGATCATTCTTATTTATAAGAAAATCAACAAATTTTCGTTCGGAGTCCTCTACTCTTCTACTTTCTTTTTTTTTAGGGACTTCATATCTCGAGTGATATCAATTCTCCTCTCTTCAGATAACCACACTCTGTAGGCTTTTGATTGCTCCGAATATCCAATGAAAATACCCTTCTTTGACCGCGATTCGAATTTTCCCTTGGTTGGATCACGATTTAAAGTGAATACTTCGCATCCAAATTCTTTAAAATAACTCACATTCGGTATCTTCCCGGTCCATTTCTCAAAGGCAGTCTTTCCATTGTTACTCCTCGAAGGGCACCTATTTCTTGTATAATTCGCAGTATTTATGGCCTCTCCCCAGAATGATTGTGGTAATCCTGATTGAATGAGCAAGCACCGCGCCATCTCCACTAGAGTACGGTTTCGTCTTTCTGCCACTCCGTTTTGTTCAGGAGTATGTGTGACACTCAGCCTTCGCCCAATTCCATTCGTTCTTAGGAATTCATTAAAAATATTATTTATATACTCTTTCCCATTATCAGACTGTAAATATTTAATGGTCTTTCCTGTCTGATTTTCTACGAATGTTTTGAATTCCTTGAATGCATCGAAAACTTCATTTTTCTTTTTGATGAGTCGAATAACACACCATCCAGAAAAATCGTTGATGAATGTGACAAAATACAGCGCACCTCCATTTGATTGTACTCGTGCAGGCCCCCATACGTCAGAATGAATTATTTCCAATAATTCAGAAGATTTTTCAAGTCTTTTTGGAAATGCAGATTTTGTCATTTTCCCGCGAATGCAAATTTCACATTCGAAATTTTCCGGCAATCTATCCAACTTCATTCCTTTCACAGCCCCCTTTCGATCACTCTCCTGGAGATCCCTCATATTCAAATGACCCATCTTTCGATGCCAAGTCTCCGTAGCTTTCGATTTTAATTCTGTGACATTTTCTTGGGATACTGATTTACATTGATCGATTCCTTCGCGTAGAAAATATAATCCATTAATTCGATCCGCTTGCAGTATTGTTCGTCCTTCTTTATTGATAATTTCGGCAGATTTCTGATCAAATATAACCTTAAAACCTTCATCAGTTATTTTGCTAACTGATAATAAATTTGTCCGCAAATCAGGAACATGAGACGTATCTTGAAGATTGACATTTATCTGACGTCCGTTAATTTCCGATGCTATTAACACTGTTCCTCTTGCCTTAATTTCAGTAGACGTATTGCTAGCTAGATTCAATTTTCTAGGTTTAGTATCTTTAATTTCCACGAAATTTTCTAGATCCTTGCATAAATGAGTCGTTGCACCACTGTCCAAACACCAATTACTCCCATGAGATGACAAGCTACCACTAAATGCCTCTTGCTTAGTCGAATTCTCAATATATACATATAAGCTCACATCAGTTTTATTCGCTTTTTCATTATTTATCATCGTCTTAGTGCAATCTCGGGCTTTGTGTCCAATCTTGTGACATCTAAAACATTTGATTTTGAATTCCTTCTTACTTGACTCACTTGCATTATTCTTTTTACTCCAATATTTCATTCGATTTCCCGCCTGATTCTTTGCGATCATTGCATTTGATATGATGGTACGTGTTTCATTCTTTCTTGCATCATATTCTTCCACAATCTTCACTCGCAGAGTATCTGGTTTCGGTAAATCATCGCGAGACTCAATCGCACACCGAAAATTTTCAAAGCTTGGAGGTAAACTGTACAATAACATTATTGTTAACAAATCTTCATTTATTGTAATTTCCATCTCACTTAATTTATCAATTATATCGAAAAATTGATCGAGATGATTACGAACGTCCCCAGTATCATCCATCCGATGTAAAGTCAACTGCTTCAAAAGTGTAGCCTTTCTAGCTGGTCCTTTCGACTGATAAATAGTCTGCAGTTTCTCCCACATATTCTTTGAAGTAGTACAATTCTTTACCTGTTTCAATTCCGATGGATTAATTGACAATATAATATCTGACTTCGCCTTCCGGTCGCAACTCTCCCATAATTTTATCGCAGTTGCAGATTCATTATCATCTGCTGTGAGTACCGGCTTTACCTTTTCCCCACTCACGTACATCCATGCATCATTTTTTACTAAAATAGCTTCCATTTGAATCTTCCATGTGTCGAAATTGTCCTTGTTCAACAATTCAATCCTCACTGATCCTGACAATGACATGTTTACTGCGATTAATTATTATTTCTTTAAGTTTAAACACTATTTCAACTTTTACCGTAAGCTTGAGCCCATAACCTGTAAAAGCGCTTATCTTGGATATGAAATAGTTAACTTTAGTTAAAGATTAGAGAGATTTACTGTTGTAAAATATATATTGAATCAATTGATGACAGCTTAATGACAGACTAACAACTACTTGTTTTTATAAACATAAACACATAAACATTGTAGAACAACCGACTACATTTCGCTATCTTTCTTCAACGCCATTCAAATCTAAATTTCTACATATCGCGGAAGAAAGTATGATGACACGTCTAGAATTTAAAAAAGAACAATTTTTTTACAGGTCGTGAAACAAATCATTATTGTACTTACTGTATAAAAGACAGAACCAAATAAACTCAATCCATCATAATAGACAAGAGATGACGTATCCAGTACGTTAATAATATTAAACAAAAGTTCTACAGATACTATACATGTAAGAAAAAATATTTGTGAACCGAAAATTGTACTGAACTCTCTGGCTGTAATAAAATACAGCTTTACCAGTTCTGATATCTCTTTCATTTGCAAAATTAACTTGTCCCCACTTTTATTTTGTAACAGATGTATTAGATTCTTTTCTAGGTAAGCGTATCTTCTTGCTAACATTCGGGAAAAGTTAAAGATTATAATATATGTAAAATTCGTACAGATATATTCAATTATTAGTGCAGCCATGTCCCATGCATCTGTTCTGTAGTAAAAATGAATTACATATGCAACAGCAGCCGAGAAAATTGTAAATACTTCAAAATAAGATAACCAAATCTTCCTTGTAACTTCAAATTTATGTTTATTTAGCATAAGCTCTATCTGATCAATTGAAGAGAAAAATGTTTTCCAGTTTTCTTTTTTAATAATATTTGAGGTAAGCAAGGTGCCTTCCATTAAGAAAAAGTACAATATGCACAAAATTCTGTCTATACAACTGCTCAAAACTTGATCTGAATTAGCGAGAAAGTTGATTCGAAAAAATAAGACAACAGTATAGAGTAATGCCATTAGGAGCACCAGAGCTTTAACCACTGCATTTTCCTTGTGCACGTTAAATGGGCTTACACCAATGTATCTGCCACATCCAAAGAGCAATTTTACAAATTTATAATCATTTTTTTCACGTTCCACTAATGGCTTGTTAAATTTACACATAATTTTAGTTGTATTGCAGGTGAGATCTGCTTCTCTTCAATATAGCATTATTTCTAAAGTTCCATAGAAACGCTACTATTCAGTTGACACGTAAACCAAATTACAGTACTTAACTTTTATACACACAGAGTTGTATAATTTCGTAATTTTGCTCTTTGCGTGCATGCATGAACGAGTTAAATACGAGTATTATATTCTATAATAACATATGACAGGGTGCTTAATAACCTACGATATTAAATTAATCCAAGTACAAAAACATAGCTTCAAAGGGTTTAGCCGGATAAGCATGACGAGTCGGCCCCCAAATGGCAACCTATATAGAAATTTATGTTTTAATATCGACTTGATGTATGAACGCGATTTATGTGTTTTGCCGCCGTACTCCGCTTTGACCTTGAGATATGGAAAAAAATGAGCGCATGCATGACTATCGTTCAAAGAGATATCTCGAAAACTAATTGAGCTAGAGAGGTAAATCCAACGGGAGGTTTCAGGTAACCTTAAAGAGTATATTTTATATTTTTGTTTGAATTTTTAGAATAATTACGCACATCAATAAAAAAATAAATAAAAAATATAATAATTAATATTTCCGTGTTCTCTATGACTTACAATCACTGAAATAATATATGTTGTAATACTTTATATGCACTATTACTCATAAAAGTTGCGTTAGAAAAAAGTTGGTGCAACGTTTCGAAAAAAAATAAAATTCGAAGCGCACTACATCATATAAGGATACAAACTTGACATGGGACACACATATAAATATTTTATGAATTTGAATTATTGTTAGAAGAGAAATTTAATGAAAATATAAATAAATGTCACGTAAAATTTCATACGGCGCACAGTGGCACGAACTGTAGTTTTTTTCGTTCAAAATTATCTAGAGCACTTCGCAACCGACTGGGATAATTTTTTTTAAATACTCGTTATTTAATTTCAAAAAAACGTAAGAGAGCCGATTTTTTAATTATGCTAACCAAAATTATTGAGCTTAACCAAATGTCCATTTTTTATTTAAATCTTAATAAAACTTATAAATTTTTTTTTTTCTAATACAATTTACATAAATCTTGCTACTCGGGAGGTTTTTGAGGTTGCTGATTAAGAATCTGATATCCAAATTGTCATAAACCAACCTACAAGATGGCGGAATCAATGGCGGCTATAAAATGCTAAAAAAATATGAAAAATGAAATATTTTCGTTAAAGTCTATGCCGAGAAGATTTGAATATTTCTAATAAGTACAAGTTCCAGTAAGAAATTCAAGATGGCGGATCCAATATGGCGGCAATAAGGTGATAAAACTAACTTAAAATTAAATTAAACGCATTAAACTAAAAAGCTATTCCTAAGAATTATTAAAAAATTTAAGAAGGAACAAATTTTCTGCAATTTTCAAATATATCCAATATGGCTGCCATACATTAATTATCAATCATAAATATGCGATTCAGTCCTCCATTAATTTTGAACGTAACCCTAAGTAGGTCATATTAATATTTATTTTTTTTTATCTGCTAATAATATAATAAACACCTAACACCAACAACTTTAAAACAAGAATATTAAACCTAACATAACCTAAGGCAAGAGTTTTACACCATGAAATTTAAACCTAACTTAGTTTAACTATTTAATCTGTGTTGTTTAAATAATATTAATACTCCAATTGAGTTGATAATGTTTTTAATTAACTTGATGTAGGTATATCTTGGGTTATCGGTCTTTTTAATAAAATAACTTTTTTCTTACGTTTCGGTTTATTCAACCATCGTCAGAGAACTACAATTAAGTGAATTTATTTTTTATAAAGGTTATTTTTTTAATACATATGGTTTTAAATTACTTACATTACTTAATATTATTGTTGAATTGCACACTACAAATGATTACATTTTAGGTCTATTGTATATGAGTGTTTAAAAGCAACTAAAAACTGATTTTGATGCGTTTTAATATTATATTTATGACGCATCAAAATTCGACAGCACTCTCAAAACACGCCTTAGAAAATTTTCATACCTTTAATTTTAATAATATAAAAATTTTAGAAAAAGAACCAAACCTTCACCGAAGAACAATACACGAAATGTTACAAATTAAAAGACATACTAACGCAATAAACCACCGCACTGATATAGAGAATTTAAGCGAAACATATTTCAATCTATTAAATTAAATATAAAAAGATAATATAATTATATAACTTAAATATTTTTACATCTTTCCACCAAGTTTGCTAAATATAGTAATTTTAAACCGTAAAATCTCATACCACCCTTAAACAAAAACTTCAAATGGAATACACATAAATTAAATCTTATCTACTAACATAAACAAACCACTACATGTAACACAGACAGGCAATACTTAATTTTCAGTTTTTAGTTGCTTTTAAACACTCATATACAATAGACCTAAAATGTAATCATTTGTAGTGTGCAATTCAACAATAATATTAAGTAATGTAAGTAATTTAAAACCATATGTATTAAAAAAATAACCTTTATAAAAAATAAATTCACTTAATTGTAGTTCTCTGACGATGGTTGAATAAACCGAAACGTAAGAAAAAAGTTATTTTATTAAAAAGACCGATAACCCAGGATATACCTACATCAAGTTAATTTGATATCAACGGTCAAGAAAATATAAACATCTATATATATATAAATGTTTTTAATTGTTGATTATCCTAAATAAATTTAAATAATAAAGTCCTTTATATTTTTATATCACATTAGACACATAGTATTGTAATGTGTTACAACCCCTAGAATGATGTATTTGCACCTACTCGAAAAAGAACCTACCAGAAGATTCCAAAGTGACATCTGGAATTATCGAGAGAATGGTGGCGTCATCACAGAACAATCGAGATCTGTCATTTTTAGGTATAAAAGACCGACCGCATTCTCGGCGAGTAGTTCAGTAGTTCAAAAAGTATAGAAAGTGAGGTTAAGACTTCAAGGATAAACAAAGTGATAAACATTGTGATTTTTAGTCAGTAAAGTGTATTTAAATTAATATTAGTATTGTGGAGTATCCAGTAAATATTTAATAAAGTGTGTTAGTGGACATCTCTTGTTATAATTTTTGGAACCCACGGAATTTGCGAGGGTGGTTTCCTAAGGGTGGAAACACGTTACAGTATATTAAATATCATTTAAAAATTAAATATATTATTTATATAAATAGAGGACTGAATCGCATATTTATGATTGATAACTAATGTATGGCAGCCATATTGGATATATTTGAAAATTTCAGAAAATTTGATCCTTTTTAAATTTTTTAATAATTCTTAGGAAAAGCCTATCTAGTTTAATGCATTTAATTTATTTTTAAGTTAGTTTTATCATCTTATTGCCGCCATATTGGATCCGCCATATTGAATTTCTTCGTGGAACTTAAAATTTAGTCTACTTTAACTTAAAAGTACTTACTTATCAGAAATTTTCATAACTTCTCGGCATAAACTTTAACAAAAATAATTAATTTTTCATAATTTTTTAGCATTCTATAGCCGCCATTTTGCAGGTTGGTTTATGACAATTTGGATATCAGATTCGTAACCAGCGACCTCAAAAACCCCCCGAGTAACAAGATTTATGTAAATTGGATAAGAACAAAAATTTTTTTTATAAGTTTTATTAAGATTTAAATAAAAAATGGATATTTTGGCGAAGCTCAATAATTTTGGTTAGCATAATTAAAAAATCGACTCTTTTACGTTTTTTTGAAATTAAATAATGAGTATTTAAAAAAAAAATTATCCCAATCGGTTGCGAAGTGCTCTAAATAATTTTGAACGAAAAAATTACGATTCGTGCCACAGTGTGCCGTATGAAATATGTATTTACGTGACAATTATTTATATTTTCATTCAATTTCTCTTCTAAAAATAATTCAAATTCATAAAATATTTATATGTGTGTCCCATGTCAAGTTTGTATTCTTATATGATGTAATGCGCGTCGAATTTTATTTTTTTTTCGAAGTGTTGCACCAACTTTTTTCTAACGCAACTTTTATGAGTAATAGTGCATATAAAGTATTACAACATATATTATTTCAGTGATTGTAAGTCACAAATAACACAGAAATATTAATTATTATATTTTTTATTTATTTTTTAATGATGTGCGTAATTTACTAAGGCCTAAATTAGACTTAAATTTACGAAAGGAAAGCATTCGTAGATATCCTAAAAAAGAAAAAAATGACGCCATTCAAATCTAAATTTTTACATATCGCGGAAGAAAGTATGATGACACGTCTAGAATTTAAAAAAGAACAATTTTCTTACAGGTCGTGAACAAAAATCATTATTGTACTTACTGTATAAAAGACAGAACCAAATAAACTCAATCCATCATAATAGACAAGAGATGACGTATGCAGTACGTTAATAATATTAAACAAAAGTTCAACAGATACTATACATGTAAGAAAAAATATTTGTGAACCGAAAATTGTATTGAACTCTCTGGCTGTAATAAAACACAGTTTTACTACTTCTGATATCTCTTTCATTTGCAAAATTAGCTTGTCTCCACTTTTATTTTTTAACAGATTTATTAGATTCTTTTCTAGGTAAGTGTATCTCCTTGCTAACATTCGAGAAAAGTTAAAGATTATAATATATGTAAAATTCATACAGATATCTTCAATTATTAGTGCAGCCATGTTCCATCCATCTGTTCTGTAGTAAAAATGAATTACATATGCAGCAGCAGCCGAGAAAATTATAAATACTTCAAAATAAGATATCCAAATCTTCCTTGTAACTTCAAATTTATGTTTATTTAGCATAAGCTCTATCTGATCAATTGTAGAGAAAAGTGTTTTCCAGTTTTCTTTTTTTAATTATATTTGAAGTAAGCAAGATGCCTTCCATTAAGAAAAAGTACAATGTGCTCAAAATTCCATCTATGCAACTGCTCAAAACTTGATCTGAATTAGCGATAACGTTGATTCGGAAAAATAAGACAACAGTATAAAGTAATGCCATTAGGAGCACCAGAGCTTTCATCACTACATTTTTCTCGTGCAAGTTAAATGGGCTTACACCAATGTATCTGCCACATCGAAAGAGCAATTTTACAAATTTATAATCATTTTTTTCACGTTCCACTAATGGCTTGTTAAATTTGCACATAATTTCAGTTGTATTGCAGGTGAGATCTGCTTCTTTTCAATATAGCATTATTTCTAAAGTTCCATAGAAACGCGACTATTCAGTTGACACGTAAACCAAATTACAGTACTTAACTTTTATACACACAGACTTGTATCATTTCGTAATTTTGCTCTTTGCGTGCATGCATGAACGAGTTAAATACGAGTATTATATTCTATAATAACATATGACAGGGTGCTTAATAACCTACGATATTAAATTAATCCAAGTACAAAAACATAGCCTCAAAGGCAGAGACGAACCCACGGGGGGGTATGGGGGGTACGCCAAAAAAACGAATAATGAGTTGATAAAAATTAAATGACACTGTCACTATGGCCATTTTTTTATAAATAATTTTAATTGATATTATTTATGACTAGATGCGACTGATGTGAGAGCCACCGAATAGTCGTAGTCGACGGACAACGCACAACGCCGACGGGCCTACGCGACGGGCCAACAGAATAAACTCGTCAACTCGCGGAAATTCGACGTTCGACCCAGTAGACGGCACGGCCAGAGCATACAATTCACAAAGACTGTCTTACATTAGAAATATTAGAATATTACTCCTTTTTGCCTTTATCAATACAATGCTTTGTCCTAGCTATAAAGTCGTTGGTTGTTGGTTTATACTGAGTATCACTAATATCAGTTACCAACCTCTCACCGAGAGATAATAATAATAACAAATTGTTGTCGGTCAGAAACTGTTAAAATATTAAATTCTTAGAGGACACTGAATCAGAATCTGGGACTATTAGAGGGGTCTACAGACAATCCAGCTGCTGGGACCCGACATTGTTGGTACGCTTTGAAGATAATTGGAATTCCAGCGGACCAGTTCACTTTTACGAATGAGTTCAAAGCATGCCGACAAGGCTGGCTCCCTGCCGCTGGATCGTGTGTAGACCCCTTAATGCTACCTAATGCGTATCACAATGTGAAGTGGGAAGTGGCCGGTAGCCGTACTAGCGCGGACGTTCACGAGCTTGCGCCCCGACTTGCGAGTAATCGTATTGTATCTAGAGATGGTACCGAGTGGATTTTTTTCGGAACAGGTCGGAACTGTTCCGGGTAAAAAAGTATACCTGTTCCAAAAACCTGTGCCGATTCCGACCTGCTCCGAGTCCGACATTAGTGATTGCCCGTTCTTTCGCACTCGCAGCTCCATATGCTCCATAATGACACCGCTTTCTTTTCAAGTGCTTGGAGTCCTGATTTGTTTGAAACAAGAATGCTGATTGGTTGATGAAAGTTGAAAACTCTGACATGTCAATTATGCTCCATTCACAGTTTTGAGCTTTTGAAAAGAAAGCTGTCAATACCAAAACCGATATGAACTAGTATTTGAACTCTGAATAAGAGTAGAGGGTGTCGATGATGTGTCTTATAAATTAGTATAATTTTAATTTGTTTTGTAATGCGATTTAGAACTGTGAGTATTTCATTTCTAAGTTTTTCCATTTCTTCAATTCATTTTATTGTTATATACATGCATGGAAATAAGTCAAAATATTCACCTAATGCTTCACCTCGAATTAAAAAATGCTATAGCTACATTTTTGTAATACTTAACACTAATTAAACAGAATTTATTGTTATTATATACATCCCACACAAGTACTACCACTACTACCAATACCAAAAAGTCCGCAAGTCTGATCTGCTCACTCCACTCCGGTTCCGTGTCCGAAGGTACAACGTTATCATGTGCTCCGCTCAAACGGATGACAGTCCAGCGGAGTCGGAACTGGTATTTTCTAAATCTGAGAACTGTTCCGCGGCACTGTTGGCTCGGACCTGTTCCGAAAGAACAGGTTCGGTTCTTTCGTACCATCTCTAATTGTATCTTGTTTTTCTCCACGGTCATTAAACTGTAACGGTTACTTCATCCAGTAACTTCTAGACGAAGGAGAGCGCGGGGTCAACTTAGTTAGGTCTAGCGCCTACATCATGTAGTTTAGTTAAACTTCTTTTGCATAATATTTGTATCGCTAGGCTAACTTATAGATTAAGTCTGAAATAAAAAAAACATAAGGAAAATAAGTTGTAAAAAAATGGGCAGTTGACAAATTAGTTGTAGTCCCCCCCCCCCCCCCAAAAAAAATAGCTGGGTTCGTCTCTGCTCAAAGGGTTTAGCCGGATAAGCATGACGAGTCGGCCCCCAAATGGCAACCTATATAGAAATTTATGTTTTAATATCGACTTGATGTATGAACGCGATTTATATGTGTTTTGCCGCCGTACTCCGCTTTGACCTTGAGATATGGAAAAAAAATGAGCGCATGCATGACTATCGTTCAAAGAGACATATCTCGAAAACTAATTTAGCTAGAGAGGTAAATCCAACGGGAGGTTTCAGAGAGTATATTTTATATATTTTTTGAATTTTTAGAATAATTACGCACATCAATAAAAAAATAAATAAAAAATATAATAATTAATATTTCCGTGTTCTCTATGACTTACAATCACTGAAATAATATATGTTGTAATACTTTATATGCACTATTACTCATAAAAGTTGCGTTAGAAAAAAGTTGACGCAACACTTCGAAAAAAAATAAAATTCGAAGCGCACTACATCATATAAGGATACAAACTTGACATGGGACACACATATAAATATTTTATGAATTTGAATTATTGTTAGAAGATAAATTGAATAAAAATATAAATAACTGTCACGTAAATATCTATTTCATACGGCGCACAGTGGCACGAATTGTAATTTTACTTCCACATCCAGTGGAAGTATAGTAACGACAAAAAATTTTTTAAAAATTTTTATTGTTCAAATAGGCTTAGACTGTCACAAAACGTCGAGATTTTAAGTTTGAGCGAAAAAAATTTTCTGTCTGTCGGTCTGTCTGTCTGTAACTTTTTTGTGCGCACGATTACTCTGGAACCGTTTGAGACATTGACTTGAAATTTGGTACACATATGTACTTTAACGAGATCTAGAACTAGATTATATTTTCATCTTGTTCCGTCGAAGGGTTGGGGGTAAATTGGGGTAAATTTGGGGAAAATAGGTAAACCAAGCAGGTAAGAGTCCATAAAATTGGTATTTAGTATATACAAGAGAAGCTGAGGTCTCAAAAAAAATTTTGGCATTAGCCACCCCCATTACCACCCCCACCCCATTATTAAAGGGGATGAAAAAAAATTGTGATTTAGGGTGTGTACAAGAACCTCGAAATGTTTTTTTACTTCATCCACCCCCACTACCACCCCCACTACCACCCCCTATCACCACCCCCACCCCGCTACCGATGTGGGGTATCATTTTATGGGTTTTTGGGGTAGAGGATTTCAAATATTATATTATTAATGTTCCATAAACAATTATTTCCACATGCAAAATTTTTTCGTTGTGAGTGACTTAGATAAAAAATCTGGATGTGGAAGTAGTGATTCCTTGGGCAGCGGTTTTTTCGTTCAAAATTATCTAGAGCACTTCGCAACCGACTGGGATAATTTTTTTTTTAAATACTCGTTATTTAATTTCAAAAAAACGTAAGTGAGCCGATTTTTTGAATTATGCTAACCAAAATTATTGAGCTTAACCAAATGTCCATTTTTTATTTAAATCTTAATAAAACATAAAAAAAATTTTTTTTCTAATACAATTTACATAAATCTTGCTACTTGGGAGGTTTTTGAGGTCGCTGATTACGAATCTGATATCCAAATTGTCATAAACCAACCTACAAGATGGCGGAATCAATGGTGGCTATAAAATGCTAAAAAATTATGAAAAATGAAATATTTTCGTTAAAGTCTATGCCGAGAAGATCTGAATATTTCTGATAAGTACAAGTTCCAGTAAGAAATTCAAGATGGCGGATCCAATATGGCGGCAATAAGAATTCTTCAATGATCATTGTGATATATTGTATATGTGAGTATATATCTTATGTGTATATATGTTTATGTATATTGAAGTGTATATTATTTTTAATACGTATTTTAATGTGTTTATGTAGTAGTGTTCTAGTTTTTTAGCATCGCTGTAAGTTTTTTATTACTGTGTACTGTGTTATATGTTAATTCTAATTTTTAACCTTTATGACTGTAATATTATATATTTTGTAAATTACTAAATGTTGACAGGTTCTATACCCTAATAGGGTGGAACAAATACATTTTATCTATCTATCTATCTATACTGTTTTACGTTGACATATAGTATGACCTAACGCTCAAATATTTTCGTACGTTTACATCACTATTACATTTTAAACTATAAAGGAATTTTCTAAAAAACCTAAAATTTTTGTTTCTTTGCAAATATCTCTATAAATATTGGTTTTAGAGAGAAAGTAGGATACTAAAAATAAACCTTATAAAATGGGAATGAATTTTCATATTTCTGTAGGATTAATAGTTTCGGAGAAATTTGAGTTTATAGATGTTATCCGAACGTTTGTTGAATGGAGTATTTAGTTTAAATGTTGAATATCTAAGAAACTATGACACTTGCATAGAAAAATGTAAGGAACAGAATTAAAGATAATTAATCTGTGTAGTGCGTAGAATTAAACTTTACGCACTATACAGCGTGTATAAAGTAAAACTTTACGCACCAGAGCGTTAAGCAAAAAGTAAAAAAAATGCATATTTTAGTTGCAACCACTTTGCTATTTGATTATTTTACATTATGCGCCAAAAGGTAAAATAGATTGTTTTTGTTTTAATTTATTTGTTTGTATTTTTTGGTAACCATTTTGTGGTAGAAAAAATATTGTACTCAGTTAGTATGTAAAGTGCTTCTTTCTTCTCATATATATGAAAATAATAATTTTGCCAGGGTCTACTCTCTATGAAAGTGACATTTTTTACTCTAGAGATGAAAATATTTTCATGTCAAGAAGTGAAAATGAAAATATCAAATTTGACATAATAAATTTGACATTTTAATTTTCACTTCAAGAGATGAAAATATTTTCATCTCTAGACTAAAAAAATGTCACTTTCGTATAGAATAGACAGTGGAAAACTGATATTTATATATGTATGAGTAGAAAAAATAGCATTTTTCTGAAATCGATCGGCAATATCTACATTTTCGGTGCGATTTCAGATCGAAAAATGCAAAATTCCAGTATTTTAGTCCGTTGCTAAGAAACTATCAGAAAACAAACCGGAAAAGATCCGTTGCCAAGCAACGATCAACAAAACCGTACGGGAATGTTACTTTCCCGGCCTAGGCCGGGAAAGTAACATTCCAGTACGGGTTTTTATGTATATTTTAAACAGTAAATAAATACACGTAGACAAACCATCTCACATTAAAATTGCATTTATTAGTAAGCAGTTAGATTGTAACGAAGAAATGTTATGCATTAATACAAATTCCTTAATTTATAATAATATTGATTGTGATTTCAGAAAAAATAGTATGTGTACTTCGGTGTGAAAGCACATTCCCAGACTTCGATGCTTGTTGGCCTCGGCTAGCGCCTCGGCCAACAATTTGCATCGTCGTCCGGGAATGTATTGCTTTCACACCTAAATACACAATATACTATTCCTACTCGAGATGAAATACGTTTTTTTCGTTTGTGAGATTCCCAACTCTCTTCGCTTGTGGACAAATTCTCATTTCACGAAAAAAACAGTATTTTCATCTCTTGTAAAATATACTATTTTCGTGGAATTGTCACTCTCACCTATGGTGAGACATTCCCATTCGTGAAAAAAGTATCGCTTTATATACTTATTGAATATATAACAATTTTTTTACTCCTTTTACTTCTTTCTGCGACAATTAAATATATCGTTTATCAAAGGTACTTCTTTGAACAAGTAATGTGGCTCACTATCCACGGCTCAATAATAATTTATTATCGACGGGCTAGAAACCTTCACAAGAGTTCGTATTCATTATTCAACAGTTTTTGTGGAGCACTAAGGTATTTCTATCGGAGCGAGAGAGAGAGAGTGATACATGGTGGGACCGAGATAGCGCGTGGTGACGAAACGTGGCAACATCGCAACTTTCATCTCGCACGTAAACAATGACATGAGAATGTCACTTTCCGTACGCTCTTGTAGGCGCGAATTATCGATTTCACTGGTGTGATTTACGATGTGCATCATATGCAATTCTTCCTCTTTCCATTGACCCTTCAACTTTCAACTCATATATTAAAAAAGATCTGAACGTTCAAAGATTTCGTGTTTTGCCTTCTTTGCAAATTGCGAAAATGGACGCCTCAACGCGGTTTTTGTCAAACAAATCGAAAACTGTCACTACTAGCAAAAAAATAGAAATCTCCCAGGTAAAGATCATAGACCGGGAAACAATTTACTGTTTTTGTTCGAATATAAATTGTAAGTAATTATAAAATAAACAACTTGTTGGGCCAAAGCGGCACTAAACGTAATCCGATCTCAACCCAATACCTTTTCAGATCTTCTGGAACACTAAAGAAACCCTCATGCAAAGTTTCATCTAAATCCGTTTAGTACACACACATACACACACACACAGATAGATATTTTTCAAAAAACAATTATTTGGTTTCCTGGGACCTCAAAACGTAAAGATTTAATGTCTCAATTTCCGACTTTGGGCCAATTCTAGTAACCTCCAACAATTTTGTGGGAAAGTTAAAATTAAGTGATATTAACAAATTAATGAAAATAAAACTTGTTTCAAATGAACATACTGACGATTATCGCTCAAAAATTATGCATTATTCTAATAAAATATTGTTGATTTTTTTGGGTTTAATATTTATTTTATATATATTTATTTATATTTTTACGTATTTATTGTCATAAATAGTATTAGCATAAATTATATCAATATTAATAAAAAGTTATTGCTGATATTGTATTGATATTTGTGATTTATAGCACTGTATGAGCTCACGCTTTACTTGGCTGTTAACTTGCATACGTTATCTAACGTGCGATGAAAAATTGATTTTTGTCTCTAGCGCAAGATACGAACGATTCTAAAGATATCGTTATTTAGCGAAGGATAAAAAATTGAACCCCTGTTCGTCTGTTTGAAGATCGGGCGAGACTGGCTAATGCGGTGTTGCCAGTTTTCATGTATGCGTGAAATTCCCATCGTTTTCAGACATTGTATCACGAATTACTTAAAAACCAGACACAAGAAGTTTCTCAAACTGGGGGTACACTTTTGTAATAACCATTAAAACTCACAGTCAAAAATTTAAAAGAATCTGACGTTTGAGATAAAAATTATGGCGATAAATTCACGGGAAATTACCCTTCCCTATCGTTTCCTTGCTTATAACGTGAGTTTTGATATATCATAACTGGAAAAGTAGACACAAGATCGTTCTCAAAATTTGCCAGTGGTTTCACCAAACCATTATCTACATCCTGCCGAAATTTGAAAACAATCTGACGTTAACGACTTTCTCGGTAGAAATACCTTTAAAAAACTTCATAAACATCGCGTATGCCGTAACCCAATTCAATCTTTCATGCGCACGTTGATTTCTTTAAATTTAAAAAATTTTAAAATTACTATCAGGTTTTTTTACTAACTTGAGCAAATTCTTTGTGAAAAAATTATTTCAGGCGCTGAGTAGTTGTAGAAAAAGTATAGTATTCTACTCGCATGTATAGTATTCTACTCACTCGTATGAATTGCGACACTCGCCTTCGACTCGTTAGTAATAGCCATCATTCCGCACTCGTTGAATAATATACTATTTTTCACTATTCCATAAACATGTTTTACGCACAAAAAATAATTAAAAAAATTACAGTTTTCTAACAGTAGTAGGAAAATCATTATTGCACTTACTGTGTAAAAGACAACACCACATAAGCCCAATCCATCATAATAGGTAAGAGAGGACGTACTCATTACGTTAATAATATTAAATAAAAGGTCACCAGTTCTTATACATGCAAGAAAAAATATTCGTGAACCGAAAATTGTACCGAACTCTCTGGTTGTAATAAAACACAGTTTTACCAGTTCTGATATCTCTTTCATTTGCAAAATTAACTTGTCACCACTTTTATTTTGTAATAGATGTATTAGATTATTTTCTAGGTAAGAGTATCTCGTTGCTAACATTCGAGTCAAGTTAAAGATTATAATATATATACAACTCTCGTAGGCAGATTCAAATACTAGAGCAGCCACATTCCATACTTCTGTTATGTAGTAAAAATGAATTAAATATGCAGCAGTAATCGAGAAAATTATAAATACTTCAAAATAAAATATCCAAATCTTCCTTGTAACTTCAAATTTATGTTTATTTAGCATCCGCTCTATCTGATCAATTGTAGAGAAAAGTGTTTTCCAGTTTTCTTTTTTAATAATATTTGAGGTAAGCAACGTAATTTCCATTAAGAAAAAGAGAAATATGCTCAAAATTCCGTGTAGGCAACTGTTCAAAAGTTGATCTGAATTAGCGAGATCGACGGTTCGAAAAAATAAGACAACAATAAAAAGTAATGCCATTAGGAGCACCAGAACATTAACCACTACATTTTTCTCGTGCAAGTCAAACGGGCTTACACCAATGTATCTGCCACATCGAACGAGCAATTTTACAAATTTATAATCATTTTTTTCACGTCCCGCTAACGGCTTGTTAAATTTGCACATACTTTCACTTGTATTGCAGGTGAGATGTGTTTCTCTATAATGGTAGCATTATTTCTAAAGTTCCATAGAAACGCCACTATTGAGTTGACACGTAAACCAAATTACAGTACTTAACTTTTGTACACACAGACTTGTATAATTTCGTAATTTTGCTCTTTGCGTGCATGTGTGAACGAGTTAAATAATAATAATAATAGTAATAAAATGTTTATTGAAAAAAAATATCTGTACTTATATATTTTCTCAAAAGGAAAGGGTATTGCTAAGCATTTTTCAGTCCTTCCTTAAATACATACAACTTAATAAAACTTATAATAAAACAAGTATACATAAAACAATGTTGGTATCAACATAACGTTAATTGCTTAAATGTTTAATTTTCTTTTTGATTTACTAACATAAGTGCCTTAATTTTATTTTTAAAGCTATGAGCTTGGTGGACATAAATACAGGGTGTTTCACGAGGAAGCGGACATGCTTTAATGCCAGATAGAAGACACCGAGGGTAATCATAATCATGCATAGAAAAAGCTAGTTGGGCCTTCCTTGCTGAAATACAGGGTGTTTTGTGTATTTCTGCGAAAATTTCTTTTGGTTGTTACTTTGTAAAGGAATGGAATAATAAGTTCATATTTGGCACATATAATATACTAGTGATCCTGAATAAGTACTTATATACCACACACACAAAAAATCCAGGTCCGGACTTGAAAAAAAAATGTTTTTGTTGTTCTTCAAGAAAACAATACTCTGTATATGATTTTTTTAAAATTTCAATATTAAATTCGAAAAGTACATAAAAAACTGAACAGAATAACTTCATTAATTTTTTTGCCACACCCTTGACGTCTTCGTAATAAATTCTACTAAATAATAATATAAGACTTTAGGAAATATCGATGGATGATACGCGCAAAAAATGCTTCCTCTACTAAATTAGACATTTACTTTTTTGTCAGCAATAATTATTATGTTTTAATTACCAATTTTTATGGATGATGTAAAATTGATTTAAAAAAAATAAATGTTGGAGGACACCGAATCAAGCATCTATTTCATTCCTTTCATTTATTAAATGACTAGTAATACAGTAACATAACATACCTATTAACAACAACAATAACTGTAATAACAAAGTTGCATATCAATAATGCACATAGTAACAGGATAACAACAAAATATCAACAGAATAACTGCCAAAAACAAAAATGCAGATATTGTTATAAAATATATTTACAAATTAGAATTATAATTAAATTCTCTGTTCAAAATGTCCTCCTCAGCTTCAGTACATTTTCTAGTGTACTTCACGAGATGGCCGATTGATCTTCTTATCAGATCTGGACTGTCTGTCTCTAATTTTTTTGTGGTATTCAACAATCCTTTGAATTTAATTGCTCCATGCAATCAATGTCCATTTTGTAGACGTCACCCTTTAAATGGCCTCATAAAAAATAATCTACATGGTTGAAATCCGAAGACCTTGTCGGTCATACATGAGGACCTTCGTCTGTTTGGATATTTAAATGGTTTCTAATTTGGTTGGACAAATGTGGTGAGGCTCCATCATGTTGAAAGAACATACCTCGGATCTTTACATTTTCTAAAAGATTCGGAGTTCGATAGTAGACCTCGTACAAGTCGGAGCGTTTACTAATAAGTGCGTTACATAAGTGAATTAGTGAATTTAGTAGTGTTAAGTTTAATTATTAGTGGTTCAGTTTACTTATTAAACAAAGTGTTTATTAAAAAAACTAGAGGCATTGACTAAAATAAATTAACTATGAGTGTCAATGAAACTAACCAGTTAATAACTATGGAAGTGTGCGAATCTCTGGAAAATATACAAGAAGAGGGCAACACGAGTTCAAAAGACATCCAATATACACAAGAACAGGGTAGTAGTCTAAAACAAAAACAAAATCGACATAATGTAGTAAGTAATCTTATTCATAATTTTGGACAAACGGAAAATAACCGTGAAGTATCCGATGATAATTCAACGATACCTCCGGCACAAAAACGAGCAGAGCGACCAATTTATATATACAGACAAACCGATACCGGACCATTTCATGTTTACGTTGAAAATAATATATCAGATTTTAATGGAAAACTAAATCCAGTGAAGGTAGGTGATATTGTTTTAAAAGTAGTACCAGAAATTGACAATAAAATAAAAACAATTGAATCAATTGGAAAGAATAGAGTACGAATTGTATTTAAAACCTCTGAATCGGCTAATAAATTGATCAAAGCTCAGTCCTTTTTAAGAGTTTATAATTTAGACATTTATATACCGAAATTTATACTACATAGACAGGGGGTTTTTCGAATAGATGCCGAATATTCTGTTGACTATCTTAAAGAAAAAATCAAACCGTACGATTTACATTGCAAATTTGAAGTAGAATCAATACGACGCATTCATAAAAAAATCATGGAAAATAACGAAGCTAAATATATACCCACGAAAACAGTAGTTGTTACATTTAAAGCACAAGAATTACCTAAATATATTTCGATCAATCATGTTATATTTAATGTTGAACCGTATGTACAAAAAGTCATTTTGTGCCATAATTGTTTTCGATATGGTCACGTGGGTAGCCAATGTAAAAGTAAAGCCAGGTGCGTTAAGTGCGGAGACAATCACAACTCTGAAACCTGTACAAAATTTCTAGATGAACCGGAATGTCTTCATTGCAAAGGAAAACATTTTGCTAATCAAATTAAAGAATGTCAAGAATTTAAACGACAGAAAGAGATTAAAAAATATATGTCACACTCAAATTCGTCTTATAAGGATGCTGAGAAAAATGTCCCAAAAATGACATACGCCTCTATTCTTTCCAATGAACACAATCATAACGTAGATATAACCCCTTTATTATATAACAACAGTAATTCACATCAAAGAACAACAAACCGCTTTACACAGATAACAACCACTCCAAGGAAAAAAACACGACCCAATACATCAGATATCACAGAAACACAAAGAAATCTAATAATATCACCACTCAACCTTCCTCAAACTTCTGGTGGAATATTCAACAGTCCCATATATAATTCAAATCTACACAATAAATCAGAACAAACACACACTACCCAAAAAGAAAATGAACTCCCTGTACAAAAAATTTTAGAATTGGTTATTTTCGTAATAGATATTATTAAACAAAATAATTTTAAAGAATTAGAAGAAGCTGAAATATTTAGTATTATAAAAGATCGTCTTAAAACAAATTAATTAATGTTTACATTCACTTAAACATAAATACTTTTATTTGATGTGTTATGGACAAAAAAAATATATATCTCATTTTTCTCTAAATATAAAAGAAGGCGGTTTAAAAATTTGCCAATGGAATTGTCGCTCTGCAGTAGCAAATAAAGGTAATTTAGAAAATTTACTGTCCACTAATAACATCAACATTGCCTTACCGTCGGAAACATGGTTTAAACCCAATGTATATACCAACTTTCATAATTTTAATAATGTTCACAAGGACCGTGCAGACGGAAAGGGAGGCGTTGCAATCCTCGTCCAAAAACAAATAAAATACTCGGAAATAGTATTACCTACAATCAACAACTGTATGCAAGTCTGCATTATAATAGATCTGGATAAAAATAGTAAGCTGACATTGGTATCATTATATATCCCACCGCAATCAAAAATCAATCCAAATGATTGGAATTCCTTTTTTAACTGTATACCAAAACCTTTTATTGTAGGTGGAGATTTTAACGCCCACCATATTGCGTGGGGTTGTGATTATAGTGATACTTATGGAAAAACATTATTAGATTCATTAGATAATAACAATTTAACAATTCTAAATGACGGTAGCCCAACATACATAGGTAACTATTTTAGACAGAAAAGTGCTATAGATTTAACAATATGTACTCCTCAAGTGTACCACAATTTAGAATGGTCTACCTTATCAGATCCTTGTGGTTCGGATCATCTTCCGATTTTAATTAATTGTCAATTAGTTCCAAACTGGATTGTGTTTAAAAATCAAAGAAAGTGGAATATAAAAAAAGCTAATTGGGACTCTTACTCTCTTGAGTGTTTAGATAATATAAGAAATGATGTAGTAAACTACGAAAATCTTACAAATGTTATCAACCAGTCTGCTGAGAAATCCATACCTCGATATAACAATACAGAAAATACCAAAAAAAATAAAGGAAAACCGTGGTGGAATGACAAATGTGAAAATGCCGTTAAACATAGAAAATATTGCTTTTTACAATATAAGAATAACCCTAATATAGCAAATATAACTACTTATAAAAAATCTGATGCTATCGCTAAAAGAATAATAAAAGAAACCAAAAGAGAAAGCTGGCGTTCTTATTGTTCAAGTTTAAATAAGAATGTCCCAATAAAACACATATGGCAACAACTTAACCGTTTTAAAAATCGACCTCAAAAAAACACCGTACTCATAGATTCCTCAGCAGAATGGTTGGAAAACTTTCACTGTAAATTAGCCCCCCCAACAGTAACTCCACAACGCCCTCTTCTGGACAGCATAGACCAACCAAACGTTTTGTCAAATCCATTCACTCTTAAAGAACTAGACAGAGCTCTAAAACAAAATAACAACACGGCTCCTGGTAAAGATAACATTCACTATTCGATGCTTTCCAATTTACCTAGATCAGCTAAAATCACCCTCCTAAATATATTCAACGACATATATTTGAACGATGTTCAAATCCCAAAAGACTGGTATGAATACATTATTGTACCTATCCTGAAGGCTAACAAACCGGAAGACAGCTGTAACTCATACCGACCAATTGCATTGGCTTCTTGCGTATTAAAAACATACGAGAGATTAATAAAGAATCGTTTAGAATATTGGTTAGAAAGTAAGAATATACTTCCGAAATCGCAGTTTGGATTCAGAAAAGGCTGTTCGACTCAAGAAAATTTAGCTAGTTTAATTTCGGATATTCAGTTGGGATTCACAAAGAACGAGTCAACCAGTGTGGTTTTCCTAGATGTCACCGGGGCATATGATAACGTCAACCTTAATATACTCGCAGAAAAAATGAAGCAAATTGGACTACCCAACAAGCTAATTTTGCACATCCATACGCTCTATTGCACTAGAAGTATTTTCATAAAAACCCATGACGAACTGATTGGACCAAGGCAGACATCAACAAGCCTACCTCAAGGAAGTATTTTAAGCCCTGTGTTATACATAATATATTCATATGACTTCGAACTGTTATTTACCAATACCAATATTAAAGTGTATCAGTTTGCCGATGATTATGCAATTAGAGCTCAGGGCAATGACATCAACTATTGCAATAGAAATCTAGCAAATGCCATTAGAAAAGCAGAAATATGGTTTGAGAAAAATGGATCTCCAATCTCCGAAGAAAAATCATCAATATGTACATTTACAAGAACAAAATTTCAACCGCCCAACACTATCAGAATATCTAATCTCGAAATTAAATATAAAACTTCAGTTAAATATCTAGGAGTCATTTTAGACAAGAAACTGAACTGGAAAGAACATATAAATTATATCTGCAAAAGAAGTGAAAATGCACTTAATATTTTACGAGTATTTAGTCACCAAAAATGGGGAGCTGACCCCAACATATGTCTCACTTTCTATCGTTCTCTAGTAAGATCTATCTTCGATTACGCTTGTGTCTTTTACGGATCAGCAGCAAAAGTTCACCTTCAAAAAATTGAACAAATTAAAAACAAAAGTCTCAGACTGTGTGTTGGATTTCTTCAAAGCACCCCATTGAACATCCTAGAATCCGAATGCTCTGAACCTCCTTTACACCTCAGAAGGCAAAAATTAAGCGATAACCTACTACTGAAAATCTACAGCAGGAATAAGGATGTTGTTGAAAATATACACAAATTAACCATACTGGGCCACACAGCAAAGTACTGGGAAAAGAAAAAATTGCCGTTATTAGTGGAAAGCTATACATGGATATCTCAATTTAAAGAAGAAATACATCAGTCGGACATTCTTCCTTGTTTCACACCAGAATATTCAAATTATGAAAAATTACCCAGAACATCATTCATAGATCTTCAAGATAACGTACTGTTAAACAACATAATAATCAGCCCTATGATGGAACGTTTACGTTAGTCATAACACCTATGTTACGGTCATCTGTCTCTCTCACTCTCATATATTTTTTGGTCAGCGCTCATTATAACAGGTGTATGTTAAATAACGTAAACGTTCCATCATAGGCCTGATTTAAATCAAAACTAAACACTAACTGGACCAACTACGAGTATATATTCACCGACGGCTCACTCAAAAACAACAAAACCGGCTGTGCTGTTTACCATGAAAACGAAAATATATCTAAAAAGTACCTCTTATCAACCAACTCGTCTATTTACACAGCAGAACTAGTAGCAATCAAGGAGGCAATTAAATATTGCTCAGAATATGAGAAGAACAATAAATTTGTTATATTCACAGACAGTAAGAGTGCGGCGATGAAAATACAGAATTGCAACCCAAGGTCTGACGCAAACTATATAATAATTGATATTATAAAATATTACAACCAATTAGTACAACGAGACAAGACCCTTGAACTAACATGGATAAAGGGACACGCAGGTATTACACAAAATGAATATGTTGACAAGTTAGCAAAGGAAGCAACTGAAACTGGTAACATCATCCCTAACTTTAAAATTCCCAGCACAGATATTAATAGGCTGATAAAGGAACGACTTAGAGAAAATTGGCAGCAGCACTATCTAAATTACCCAGCAGGAGAAAACTACAAAAAACTTCAGACAAAAATTAAAATCAGAAATCCTTGGTTTAATGGTGAAATTAATCGAAATTTCGTAAGAGTAATGTGTCGAATTAGAAGTTCACATTGTCTTTATCCTCAATACAAATACAAACTGAATCTCAAAGAAGATCCGTACTGCACCTGTGGAGAAGAAGGCAATTTACAACATTGCTTGATGGAATGTCCTTTAAAGTTCCAGGAAATAAGTGAAATGTTTTTTAAACTTGCCCGCAACAATATTTCACTACCTACAAATCTCCCCAACTTATTAGCATTAGAAAACAAATATGTGTATAAAATACTCTATGAATTTATAATAAAAAACAAAATAGAGCTGTAAACCAGTTAGGTAAAAGTATATAAGTAAGGATGTGTATATATGTGAATATATACGTATGTATGTATATAGTGTATATATTATATTTTAGGATAGTAATTGTCGTAGGTGTTTTGAAAAAAAAAATAAAATAAAATAAAATAGAAAAAAGGGAAATATTAGCATAATAGAAGTATAAAGAAGGCACAAAAAAAAAACAAAAAAAAAACAAAAAAAGGGAATATACTAATAGGTAATAACTGTGGCCATGAAGGGTAATTAAAAAATAAAGAAATAAAAATATTAAAAAAAAAAAAAAGTTTAAACAAAAAAAATATTTATATGTGTACATGTATGTAGATTTGTGTATATATATATGTATGTATCTGAACAAATATTCTGTAACAAATGTTTGAAAACAATTCAGTTTATACTTGATAATTATTATTTGATTGTAATTTTTAAATGAAAATGTATATTAATTTTATTTATTACATATTTTAATAGGTGTAATTTTTATTCCACTCTCTCTTGATTATTTTTAACAATCCGTTGAATAGACAACAAATGTCTGGCTATTTGGTTTATGACCAGTGCCATTTAACATAACACACACACACACACACACTAAAAGATTCGGTAATGTATGTTGTAAAAACCTTAATTTGAGATTTTTATCTAAACTAATTGGCAAAAAGAATGATCAGATCAGACCAGAAATTTTACTTTAAGCAATGGCCTTAAAAGTAAAATCAGTTAGTTTTAGATAATGAGGTCACTTAAAGAGTGGACATTCTCTGCATAGATCAATTAATTCAAAGTATTGAATGCCGCAACGAAATTAGAAATAGTCCAGATATTTTGTTGTTATTTTGTTACTATGTGCATTATTGATATACAACTTTGTTATTACAGTTATTATTGTAGGTAATAGGTACGTTGTGTTGCTGTATTACCGCTTTTTAATAAATCAGAGGAATGAAATAGTTTCTTCATGCGGTGTCCTTTAATATTTATTTTTTTATTTATTTTCACTTCCTCCATAAAAAAATGTAATTAAAACATAATCATTATTGCTAAAAAAAAGTAAATGCCCAATTTAATAGTGGAAGCATCTTTTTGCGCATGTCATTCATCGATATTTTCTAAAGTTTCATATTCCATTATCTATTGGAATTTATTTCGAAGATGGCGGAGGTGTGGCAAAAAAAATAATGAAGTCGTTTTGTTCAGTTTTTTATGTATTTTCCGAATTTAATATTGAAATTTAAAAAAAAACATATACAGGGTATTCTTTTCTTGAAGAACAACAAAAACATTTTTTTCTCAAGTCCGGACCTCGATTTTTTATGTGCATGATGCAAGTACTTATTCAGGATCACTAGTGTATTATATGTGCCAAATATGAACTTAGTATTCCATTCCTTTACAAAGTAACAACCAAAAGAAATTTTGACCAAAATACAATCAGCAATGAGGTTTTTGTATGGCTGATTATGATTACCATCGGTGTCCTCTATCTGTCATTAAAGCATGTCCGTTTCCTCGTGAAACACCCTGTATATTATTATATTGATTAAAAATCTTTGGACCTAAATACAAAAAATAAGATTCCACAGTTCTGTGTTGAGAAATGGTCAAAATGTCAACATTTCAAAGAGTGATATCATGTATCTGTGACCTGGATATTAGAGAGTCATATAAATAAGCTGGCGGCGGTTTAAATGATACTGTTTTGTATAATAATGTTATGAAACGTCGAGATTTTAAGTTTGAGTGAAAAAAAATTTCTGTTTGTCGGTCTGTCTGTCTGTCTGTAACTTTTTTTTGTGCGCACGTTTACTCTGGAACCATTTGAGATATTGACTTGAAATTTGGTACACACATGTACTTTAACGAGATCTAGAACTAGATTATATTTTCATCTTGTTCCGTCGAAAGGTTGAGGGGTAAATTAGGGTAAATTTGGGGTAAGTAGGTAAATCAAGTAGGTAAGAGTCCATAAAATTGGTATTTAGTATGTACAAGAGAAGCTAAGGTCTCAAAAAAAAATTTGGCAGTAGCCACCCCCATTACCAACCCCACCCCCTTATTAAAGGGCATGAAAAAAATTGTGATTTAGTGTGTGTATAAGAACCAGAAACCTCAAAATATTTTTTTACCCACTACCACCCCCTATCACCACCCCCACCCCACTACCGATGTGGGTTTTTATGGGTTTTTTAGGTAGAGGGTTTCAAATTTTATATTATTAAAGTTCCATAAACAATTATTTCCACATACAAATTTTTTTCATTGTGAGTGACTTGGATAGAAAATCTGGATGTGGAAGTAGTGATTCCTTGGGCAGCGGTTTTTTTAACACAATTTTTAAAAGCAATTTCACAGTCATTTATTCTAATTTTACTGTTTAGATTGAATTTAGCCTTTTCACAATGTACACAAGGCGGATGATTCTTGGGGATTGATGGTAAGACCACTATCTGTAGACCACTGTGAAATCACTAAAAAATCACTGTGGAGTTTTTCAATAGTTTCATTGCATTGCAGGGGGTTACAGGAAATTTCAAGTTCGGTGTCGTCAGCATAAAGATAAATTTTACAATATGATATTTTTCCAGGCAAGTCGGCAGTAAGTATTGTAAAGAACAGTGGGCCCAGAATACTTCCTTGCGGAGCACCTTGTTCGACTGGTAGTTCTGCTGATTTTTTTTCATTTAATTTTACTCTCTGTGTGCGTTGGGAAAGATAATTTTTGGACCAATTGAGCATCAGATCATTTACTCCATAATAGTGTAACTTAGCTATTAATAAATTATGGTTAATTAGCTCAAACGCTTTGCTATAGTAAATAAGAACTAAGTAGGTAACTTCTGAGACATCAATTACTATGTAGTGGTACTATGATGCTTATATTACGTTATTTGATTTTTTGTGCACATTTCAGTTTTCCAAATTAGTCCATAATTTCTTGGGGTGATTTTTACTTCCATTTATTTGATGATGAATGTACGCAGTTTTCATTACGGATTGCTAACGACAAGTAGTTGAATATATCTTTATATAATTGCAAATGAACAGTGGATTTCGTTTTCCTGTCTTTTTTATATGTGGAATGTTTTAAGCGAATGATTTCTTTTATAGTTTTAGTAATATAAGGTTTAGAGGATTTTCTTTTATGTATAGTTCTGTACGGTGCATGTATGTCGTGAAGTGTTAATATGGCTTTATTGATGAAATCCAGTGTATCTTCAATATTAGGCAAGTAAGTACGAGTATTATCTAATATATAAAAATCTCGTGTCACGGTGTTTGTTATCGAACTCCTCCGAAACTCCTCCGAAACGGCTCGACCGATTTTTATGAAAAGTTATTTGACATTTTAATGTAGAATAGTTTCGGAGCTAGCACAGGCCTGTAGCTAGAAAGTGCTTTCAGGGCGGGCCCGTAAAAAAGTTTTTTGATGAGCGGGGGGAGAAATCCAAAAAAATTTTTTTTTTGTCCGAAAAATTTTTTAATTAGAAAAATCCAAAAAAAATTTTTAATCCGAAAAAATTTAAAAAATTTTACCCAATCTCTTTCGAAATATTAAAAAGACAGTTAAAATTGCCCCCATTACGATCACCGTAGGTCGGGCGAAACTTATTCCAGGACGGGCAATGCCCGTCCTGGCCCCCCCCTAGCTACAGGCCTGAGCTAGCACCGCGAGAAGTCGAGAACATCATTGAATGTATTGATAAGAATGACATTATGAGTCTGTGCCACTTGATTTACTGTGTCTATTATATTATATTGTCAATTTATTATTAACCAGACATTCATGAAGGGTTGTATAATAATTATTACTCAAATATAAATTAATAAAACACGTCAATTTATTTTGTGCCATTTTTGGGCTGAATGTATAACACTTCCTTCCAAGTTTCGCTCCTCTGTGTCGCTTTTATATTCCGGGTCACGTGTCTCCGAATCTGACGGAGCCTTGTCGCAAATCGTCATCCTCCAACTGCCTCCCTGATATCTATATACGCCTTTGCAGCGAAACCGTTTTCAATAGAAATGTTTTTTGCTCATTTCTGTAGAATTAATGATTTCGGAGATCTGGAAGTATAAAGATGGCGTTCGAACGTTTATAAGACAAGTAGACTGTTAAATATCTCATTAATTTTGGCACTCACGTCAAAAATGCTAATGGCCAAAATGAAAAACTATTAATTAGGCATTTAAATGACTTTTTTACTATTTCGGTAGCATAAAAACAAAGAAGTTATGACAGAAACAATGTGCTTCTTCATATTTTTTTAATAAAAACGTTACCATTTTGTTAATGCAAATAGTCCGTAGTAATGAAAAGAATATATTCTCATATACTGTTTTACGTTGACATATAGTATGACCTAGACTCTCAAATATTGTCGTCTGTTTACTATTGCATTTTAAACTATAAAGGAATTTTCGAAAAAACCTAAAATTTCTGTTTCTTTGCAAATATCTCAATAAATATTAGTATAGTTTTAGCGAGAAAGTAAAGCTTATAAAATGGGAATGAACTTATTCGGAGATACTTAGTGTACATATGTTATCCGAACGTTTATTGGATGGAGTATTTAGTTTAAATGTTGAATATCTAAGAAACTATGACACTTGCATAAAAAAATCTAAGGAACAGAATTAAAAGTAATTAATCTATGTAGTGCGTAAAATTAAACTTTTCGCACTTCGCAGCGTGTATAGAGGGTAAACTTTACGAACCAAAGCGTTAAGTTAATAAATAAAAAAATACATATTTTAGCTACAACCACTTTTAGACCAGTCGAATTAGACATAATAAAAAATTTTGCGTCCTGTAGACTTTTTTTTGTAGAAGGGCATAATAAGCAAGCACAGAAAACTACACCCTGCTACACCATGTGCGTCCCCTATTTTTAGGAGTTGAAACTTGGAAATTTTACTTATGTGTCCATATCTTTTTCCCTATTGCCGGTAGGGCTCTTTACCAAGTTACACTTTTTGAAGATTCATCCCTCCTCTACATAATATATATTACATATTTGCCGTAGGACAAACGGTTTTCGCTGTACGAGGCCGGAAAGGTTGCACTGTCCGAATTTGGGGGTCTTCTGTACAGGACAAACGGCTATTATTTCCAATCTACAATACTGCACATACTAATGCCCTTAAGGAGGGATGATGATTTGTGAAAAACTTTCATCGATTACCGCGCGGTTTCCCTGATACGGGATGTTTTTTAAAAAAAAGTGAACCTACTTTTTTTCGATCATTTTTTTTTTCATGTATGTACGACCCTAATATAATAAAATTTACGTTGGTTTCATTTTAATACATTCATTGGTTTAGGACCTAGAAACCAATGAATGCATTATAATGAAACCAACGTAAATTTTCTTATATTAGGGTCGTACATACATGAAAAAAAAATGAGCGAAACAAAGTAGGTTCACTTTTTTTTTTAAATGGTTTTCAAAATTTCAACAGGGGGCGAGCGTAGAGGCGACTTGTGAATACCAGTCCATGTGGACACATAAAAATTGTAATCTAGCTTTTAAGTCTGCACGTGGCAGACAGGAGATTCTCCCCCCCCCCTCGAATTTACTTCCAAGCCGAACCGTACCTACTCCGCCCAGCCTCACACCCACCTCGGCGATGTTCGCCGTGGTTGTCTGGCTGGCTCCGGGCTAGGCTCCGGTGAGGCACATAATGTATAAAACTGTTAATAAATTGTTTATTCATTCATTCATTCAGTCGATATTCCGTTGAAGCAACGTCGAGCGCGGTTAGTACTTGGATGGGCTCCCATCTTGGGAAATACAGCGTTCTCGTCCCACCTTCTAGAGGCTTGTATATCAGTGTATACTCGGAAGTTACGTAATTTCAGACGAGGATTACGTAGTGAATATACCATCCTTCGGAGGGGATGTAAAGCAGGCGGTCCCTTGTCTATTAAATGTTAGGCAAGTAAAAGATCCCTACTCTTCTTAAGAGAAGAGGTTCGGCAAAATTTCCAGGTTGGGGGTAGCTCGTCTCCTGGCGTCGGTGATAGGCCCTGGTAGCGGAAATAGGCCGACGTTAAACAGTTAACAAAAAAAAAAAATTTCAACACGCCTTATCATGGAAACCGCGCGGTATTCGATGAAAATTTTTTCACAAATCATCATCCCTCCTTAAGGGCATTAGTATGGGTAGTATTGTAGATTGGAAATAATAGCCGTTTGTTCTGCACAGAAGACCCCCAAATTCGGACAGCGCGACCTTTCCGGCCTCGTACAGCCAAAACCGTTTGTCCTACGGCAAATATGTAATATATATATATTATGTAGAGGAGGGATGAATCTTCAAAAAGTGTAACTTGGTAAAGAGCAATACGGGCAATAGGGAAAAACATATGGACATATAAGTAAAATTTCAAAGTTTCAACCACTAAAAATGGTGTAGCAGGGTGTAGTTTTCTGTCCTTGCTTATTATGCCCCCTTAAACAACTTCCACAAAAAAAGTCCACAGGACGAAACATTTTTTATTATGTCTAATTCGACTGGAGTATTTGTTATTTGATTATCTAACATTATGCGCCAGAGCGTAAAGTAGATTGTTTTATTTTAATTCATATGTGTATTTTTTGGTTACCATTTTGGTGGTAGAAAAAAATATTGTACTCAATTAGTGTGTAAAGTGCTTTTTTTACACATAGATATGAAAATAACAATTTTTCCACGTGAAAGTGACATTTTTTTACTCTAGAGATTGAAATATTTTCATCTCTAGAAGTGAAAATGAAAATCCCACATTTGACAGAATTTGACATAACAAATTTGACTTTTTAATTTTCACTTCCATAGATGAAAATATTTTTTTTCTACACCTAGTTAATTATACAGGGTGTCCCGAAACTCCCGCCTTCCCCTTTATGTGCTAATTCTTCATGCAAAAATAGTAAGAAAAGTTCCTATAAACATGTGTCCGGAAATGCTTCCTAGGGGAGCTACGGCCCTCTAAGGATGGCGCAAAAATAGGTGTTTTTACTAATTATCTCGGAAATGATTTGGGACAACTTTCTGAAACTTAGTTAACTTTTTTCGATTAATAAAGGTTATTGTTTTACGCCTACTTTGAAAAATAAATAATGCGCATTTAGCAAACGAATACGCAATATTTCGTTTAGACCGCTTTTACTCGAAAACGGCTTGCCATATGGCTAATTGTAAAGAGGCCCTTTTTTATGCATAATTAACCAGGGAATCATAATCGGGGATTAAAATACTAAAAATGTCAAATGGAAAAATTAATATGTAGAAACAAAGAACACCGACCGCTCGTTTCTCCGCCCCTGGATAAAATTAATTTTGGCTAATACTGTAAAACAATAACCTTTAATAATCGAAAAAAGTTAACCAAGTTTCATAAATTTGTCCCAAATAATTTCCGAGATAATTAGTTAAAACACCTATTTTTGCGCCATTCTTAGAGGGCCGTAGCTCCCTTAGGAAGCATTTCCGGACACATGTTTATAGAAACTTTTCTTACTATTTTTGCATGGAGAATTAGCACCAAAAGGGAAAGGCGGGAGTTTCGGGACACCCTGTATAACAATTATTAGCATTTTTTTGGTGAAAAATCGTACCTATAATTCACTATAGTGAATTATCGATTCATAATTCACTGCATCCGACCAATCACAAACACAAATTCAAAAATCATTGTTTCGCTGATTCAATGATATTTTAAATCGACCGCGATCAACTCTTGCTGCTGCGGCTGACAATCAACTCGCGTGACAGTGACAAGTGTACCGCCATGTTGTTTGTTTACATTTTCGACTTCTTAGGAATAGGTACGGATTAAGGTATTCAAATTTCAGTCTAATTTACTTATTTAATAGGTGTAGAAAAAACATAGTATTACATTCACGATTATGACCATTATTCACTCAGATGATTTGCGCCACTCGCCTACGGCTCGTGGGCTCAAACATCATCTTCGTGAATAATAGCTATCATAATCGCTCATATAATAATATACTATTCTATGGCTGCTTTCGAAAACCACAAATAACGCACAGTAGCCATGACTCGAAACTGTCATTTTTCACACGATGTGTGCAAAAATCCAGAAAACATAGTCCTGTCATGTTTTTCACACAGTCCTGTCAAGAACAGAACTGACACCTGTTTTTGTATTTTTTGAAGTAGGCTAGCCTATTAAGTTTCATGGTAACCGACTTATAACGACTAAACATCAGTTTTGGAGTCTTCAAACCACACTACTTTTAAAGAAGTTTATTAAAAATAGTTGATTCTACAGCCGTAGAAAAAGTATTGTAAACAACACGTGTGAAAAGATTCGTTTTCGGAACTTGTTGTTTAAAATACTATTCATCTCTAAACTAAAAAAATGTCACTTTCATATAGTAGACAGTGGAAAAATTGATATTTATATATGCATGAGTAAAAAAACTAACATTTCCAACTCGAGATGAAATGCGCTTTTAAAATACTATTCTCACTCTTCGTGGAATTGTCACTCTCACCTATGGTGAGACATTCCCATTCGTGAAAAAAGTATCACTTTACATACTTATTGAATAATTTTTTTACACTTTTTACTCCTTTTTGCGACAATTAAATATATAGTTTATTAGAGATACTTCTTTGAACAAGTAATGTGGGTCACTATCCACGGTTATATAATTTATTATCCACTGGCTAGAACCCGTCACAAGAGTTCGTATTCATTATTCAACAGTTTTTGTGGAGGAATAAAAAACATCGCGTATGCCATAACCCAATTCAATTTGTCATGCGCACATTGATTTCTTTAAATTTTAAAAATTTTAAAATTATTATCAGGTTTTTTTTACTAGTTTGTGCAATTTTTTTGTGAAAAAATTATTTCAGGCTGTTGTACTTGTAGAAAAAGTATAGTATTCTACTCGCATGTAGTATCTATTACTCACTCGGATGAATTACGACACTCGCCTTCGACTCGTGAGTAATAGCCATCATTCCGCGCTCGTTGAATAATATACTATTTTTCACTATTACCATAAACATATATTTTCCGAACAAAAAATAATTTAAAAAAGTGCGGTTTTTTAACACTCGTGAAACAAATCATTATTGTACTTACTGTGTAAAAGACCTCACCACATAAACCGAATCCATCATAATAGGTAAGAGAGGACGTACTTAGCACATTATTAATATTAACTAAAACTTCAGCAGTTTCTATACAAGCAAGAAGAAATATTCGTGAACCGAAAATTGTACTGAACTCTCTGACTGTAATAAAACAGAGTTTTACCAGTTCTGATATCTCTTTCATTTGCAAAATTAACTTGTCCCCACTTTTATTTTGTAATAAATGTACTAGGTTTTTTTCTAGGTAATTGTATCTCCTTGCTAATATTCGAGTCAAGTTAAAGATTATAATATATGTAAAATTCATACAAATAACTTCATATATTACTGCAGCCATGTCCCATCCATCCACTACGTAGTAAAGATGAATTACATACACAGCACCAATCGAGAAAATTATAAATACTTCAAAATAAAATACCCAAATCTTCCTTGCAACTTCAAATTTATGTTTATTTAGCATCCGCTCTATCTGATCAATTGTAGAAAAAAGTGTTTTCCAGTTTTCTTTTTTAATAATATTTGAGGTAAGCAAGGTAATTTCCATTAAGAAAAAGAACAATATGTCCGAAATTCCTCCTAAGTAACTGCTCAAAACTTGATGTGAATTGGCGAACAAGTTGATTCGAAAAAATAAAAGAACAGCATAAAGTAATGCCATTAGGAGTACCAGAGCTTCAACCACTATATTTTTCTCGTGCAAGTTAAATGGGCTTACACCAATGTATCTGCCACATCGAAAGAGCATTTTTATAAACTTATAATCATTTTTTTCACGTTCCACTAACGGCTTATTTTTGCACATAATTTTAGTTTTATTGCGGGTAGGTCTGTTTCTCTTTAATATAGGATTACTTCTAAAGATCCATAGAAACGCGACTATTCAGTTGACACGTAAACCAAATTACAGTACTTAACTTTTATACACAGACTTGTATAATTTCGTAATTTTGCTGTTTGCGTGCATGTATGAGCGAGTTAATAAATGCGAGTATTATATTCTATAATAACATATAGTAGGCTGCTTAATAACACGGTATTAAATTAATCCAAGTACCAAAAAATAGCCTCAAATTTGCGGTTTGCGGAAAGGAAAGGAACATTTGTTATTTAAACCCAGCTTACGTTTCTTTATGTTCTCCAGATTTGCATTCTTTTACGTGTGAATAAGTCGGAGGCTGCTGTTTTGAAAATACGGTGCTTTCGAAAAATAGTGGAATGATCTTTAGGCCAGTCGGCAGAGGTTTTGACTAGAAAAAAAAATTGGAAAAAGCTGGAAACTGCTTTGATTGCCTTATTTGGACATCAAGTATAAAGTCTCAAGTTTCCTACAATGAGAGTGGACCGGAACATTTCGGAATTTTCCAAAACAGTTGCTAAATATCAGCAATTTTCTCGTCTTCAGTGGGTTTTACAGTAAAAAGTTATGAATAAAAGTGAAGAAGATATAATTTTCTACAAAGGAAGTTATTTGACATTATATATATGCAAAATTCCCTACGTTATTTTAAAAGATAATGTTTACTCTACAAAAGGTTGCACGACTAGCTCATTAATTATAAGGAGTTAGAAATAAAATCATAATTAATAACAAAAATATATTACAAAATACCACAAAGAGCAATTGACATCAGGGTGTTTGAGAAAAGATAAATATCGCTTTTACCATAATAGTAGGAGAGCTGGCAAACATTATGGTGAACGATAAGATTCAAAATTTTAACTGATGGCAGTCCATTCTTTGGTCTTTGGGTATGTCAAAACCGATCGTCTGCCGTTTCAAAGTGGCAGCATTAACTTGGAGGGGTGTATTCAAAAAGGGGTGATTTTAGGTTTTAGTGAACCATATTGTTCAAGAAAAATTTTTGCAGGGGTGACTAATATAGTTAGTCTAGACGGCTTTTCTACCCAGGCAGACGATTTTTCTGGTAGCATTATCATAGCAGACGCAACTCAAAATGGCAAAAAATCACATTTCGGTGAACTATATTGTTCAAAAATTATTTTCGCGTCCTTATATCTGTCTACTTATGGTTTAATAAATAACGAATTGGCAGACGAAAAAATCGGTAGCATCGCCCTAGCAGACGCTGTCAAAGTGACAGATCCGGTTTTACTCAACGACATTTACCAAGAAAAATTGTGTAAGGAATGATAAATACAACAACTCAAGATTATATTCTCGCCCAGGCAGTCAATTTTTTTCGTAGCTATGTGTATGGCAGACGCCTGTCAAAGTGGCAAAAATCACGTTTCGGTGAACTATAGTGGTCAAAAATAATTTTTGCGTCCTTCGATTCGTCTATCTATGGTACAATAAATAACGAATCGGCAGACGAAAAAATCGGTAGCATTTTCCTAGCAGACGCTGTCAAAGTGAAAATTTTTTTTTTTTTTTCTTATATAAATAAGTTTAGAATGTTGCGACGAAATTTTAAGTTTGAACAACAAAAATCTGTCTGTAGGCCTGTTTGTAATCTTTTTTGTGCGCACAATTACTCTGGAACTGTTTAAGATATTGATTTATGGTGTATCTATGTACTGTAACGAGATCTGGAACTAGATTATATTGTCGAAGGGTTGGGGGCAAATAGGGTTAAATAGGCAAAGCGAATAAGTAAGAATTAATAAAATTGGGATTTAGTGTATGTACGAGAAACCAAGGTCTTAAAAATTTGTTGGCATCGGCCATTCCCACCCTGTTATTTAATTGAACCAAAGATCTCAATTTTTTTTTGACATCAGCCACTGCCGCTACCCCACCCCATATTAAATGGGCTAAAGAAATAAAATTGTGATCAAGTGTGTGTACGAGAAGCAATACTATCAAAACATTTTGCCATCGACCACCGCCACGGCCACCCCGTTACTTTCGTCCCATCACCAAATGATCAAATTACCCTCTTTGATGGTATGTGGAAATAGTGATTCCTTAGACAGCAGTTTTCAAACAAAGAATTTCTCTGCATACAAGAAAATCGGTGACAGTTCGTTCGTTATATTTCCTGTGCGAATAAAACAAAAATAACAATCTGACTTTAAACAACAGATTTATTACTTCTAGACAAATAAAAAATAACATAACAAAAAGCCTAGAATACATTATTTTCAGAACATAATAATCTAAAAGTAACAAATAATATGTATAGCCATAAGAATATCAATCTATCATACCGGCTATACCGTAAGGAACATACAAACGACTTATTGATAACAGTAACTTATATTACCAAAAGGAAGATTAAATACGATATCACAAGCAACTTATTACTTAAATATTCATTTTAAAAAAAATCAACATCCTTACTTAACAAAAAAAATAAACTCTGATATATAAAAATGCCTATATACCTACAAGGTAGTATCACAATATGGTAATATCGCAATAAACAAATAAATATTATTTAAAAAGTAACTCGCTACCTACAGATTGCATGGAATATGCTTTTGCTCCTGTACCATAGAAACTAATTATGGGATCCGAGGGGAATACATCTTTAAAGTTTCCCAAAATCGATGGATATTAAATATATTTCCATCCTGATAGTTTGAAGTATCAAAATTCTGGCGGACAACTTGTATGACTTTATAATAGATAACCGACCTACAGGCAGATTTTTGTTATTCAAACTTAAAATTTCGTCGCAACATTCTAAACCTATTTATATAGAAAAAAAAATTAAAATCTTTCACTTTGACAGCGTCTGCTAGGAAAATGCTACCGATTTTTTCGTCTGCCGATTCGTTATTTATTGTACCATAGATAGACCAATCGAAGGACGCAAAAATTATTTTTGACCACTATAGTTCACCGAAACGTGATTTTTGCCACTTTGACAGGCGTCTGCCATACACATAGCTACGAAAAAAATTGACTGCCTGGGCGAGAATATAATCTTGAGTTGTTGTATTTATCATTCCTTACACAATTTTTCTTGGTAAATGTCGTTGAGCAAAACCGGATCTGTCACTTTGACAGCGTCTGCTAGGGCGATGCTACCGATTTTGTCGTCTGCCGATTCGTTATTTATTAAACCATAAGTAGACAAATCGAAGGACGCGAAAATTATTTTTGAATAAAATAGTTCACCGAAATGTGATTTTTTGCCTTTTTGAGTTGCGTCTGCTATGATAATGCTACCAGAAAAATCGTCTGCCTGGGTAGAAATGCCGTCTAGACTAACTATATTAGTCACCTCTGCAAAAATTTTTCTTGAACAATATGGTTCACTAAAACCTAAAATCACCCCTTTTTGAATACACCCCCCCCCCCCCCAAGTTAATGCTGCCACTTTGAAAAGGCAGACGATCGGTTTTGACATACCCAAAGACCAAAGAATGGACTGCCATCAGTGAAAATTTTGAATCTTATCGTTCACCATAATGCTTGCCAGCTCTCCTACTATAAGGAGGCAAATATACAAGATATTAGAGAGATATGGCAGTCAGTGATTCAGCACGACGTTCGCTAATTACGTTACGTTATTGATGCAAATAACGAGGCTTTGTTTTAGACTTATTGCACTGCAGTTCCATTATAGCGTATATACGTTATCTTCTTCGATCGATTTATTAATAATAGACTTAATTAAAACTGAATTTCCTATCGTTTCTCTAAAATTGAAAAAAAAGTAGCAAATAAACCTCAAATATATTAAAATTATCAACGTAACCTCAAAAATTTATAAACAAAATAACGAACGAACCCGGAACGAACTGACAAATAACATAAATACAGATCGGCTGATTTCAAGATTTATACTCTACAAATCTTGGGCTTCTCGATTTTCACCGAGATGAGGATAGCGTCGTTTACTCGACGTTCGCTAAACGTACCGAAATTACGTCAGGCGCTAAGTTATTACCGCATGCCTTAACGCAGGTTAAAGGTGCGCATGCTTAGATGTCAAATAACGCGATCCTGTAATAGCGAATGCCGTTACGTGACTATGCCATATCTCTCTATTAACATAATGCCATATGATCAACAAAGTATACCTACAAAATATTAATAATGGCCGGCCGACCTGCAGAAACTCGTATTAACTTAAAGTTAATTTACTCATTCTTAAACAAAATTTAATAATAAACATGTATTAGAACAGTTTAAGTACAAAAAATGTAAATAAAAAAAAATTGGCAGACATCGTCCGCGTATTGAACAAAAGCTTTTAGCACATAAACACCAGTACAATAGTTTGTGTCATGTGGAAATCGATAAAAGTTAAATTTCTTTTACTCAAGAACAAAAGGTAACGAAATCATTACACCGACACTGCACAATAACCACCATTGGGTATGGGTGAGTTGTCGAAAATTGAAGTAACATGTCTCTGGACGCCGGAAGAAAATGTTTAATGGTTACTTATGGAAGCAATCTCCTTAGCACACTCACTGTATATCTAATTTACAAACCAACTGCAAAACGTAAACAGCTATATGATCTTTGGTATTAAGAACTGCATTCTTGACAAGGCCTCATATGTAATTTTCGTAAAAGTAATTGAATTAACTTTACTAATTCTCGAGTCAACTTCACTACCAAACTTTCTCTAATTTTTACTCTTCTTTAATTTTTGTCATTTACTTATTGCTCCTCACCTTTCTCTTAGTTATCGGGATCTCCCTTTGGCGCAGAACCGCCGAAGCGGCAACTAGGCCTAACGGCACAGATCAAAACAAATCAGATGTTTCACTTAATAGTATTCCCTATGTAACCAGATAGGGACGTATACCTGCCAAGATTCTGCGCAGAAGAGGAACCTTGCGGTTGACATGGAAGTCAAGAGTATAATTCACAGGAGTGAGTGTTTAGTACTGAAATCTGAGACAGAAGTCGTCATCAACTACACCGGTGATATTATTATTATTTTGGAATGTGGTGTATTGTATTGAGGGTTAGAGTTGTTATTGTTATACATTTAAGTGGTTTTTTGAGTATTTATTAGGTGACTTTTAATTATTTTTACGTATCATAAGCTCCCTCCTGTGACTCTATACTCGCTGGTGACATAATGCGCAGACCAATCCACAAATTGGTACCTGCCTGGAGTTGATTTATTATCTAAACCATGATACGTCATAAGTGAAACATCTGATTTGTTTTAATCTGTGCTAACGGCCCCCAACTCCGAAAATCAAAATCGTTCTCGTCAACTCGACTATGTGTCCCCCCACAAAGATAACCAAGCAACGCAAAGCCGCTTCGCGTGACCAATCAAATTCACTTATTTTTCACATGGCCTAATATGGGACATATCCCCTTCCACGGCACAATTTATTTACGTCGCGGGAAGACTACACATTTTCAAGTATGACTAAATAACAAATTGATCATAAAAGACAATTTCTGGTACAATATATGAATCTAATTAATTGTAATAGACCCAGCAAAATTAGCACGTTACAACATTTTAATATAGGAGCAATAGTTTCGGAGCTAGCACCGTGAGAAGTCGAGAACCTCATTGGAAGTATTGATAATAACGACATTATGGGTCTGTGCTAGTTGATTTACTGTGTCTATTATATTATATTGTCAATTTATTATTAACCAAACATTCACGAATAGTATAATAATTATTATTACTCAAATATAAATTGATAAAACGTCAATTTATTTTTTGCCATTTTTGGGCTGAATGTATAACACTTCCTTCCAAGTTTCGCCTCTCTGTGTCGCTTTCATATTCCGGGTCACGTGTCTCGGAATCTGTCGGAGGAACTTTTTGAGTTTCGCATTCGCAAATCGTCATCCTCCAACTGCCTCCCTGACAGCTATATGCGCCTTTGCAGCTTTTCGTACATTTGCACGAAACCGTTTTCAATAGGAAATGTGTTTTGCTCATTTCTGTAGAATTAATGAGACTCGAAACTGTTATTTTTCACACGATGTGTGCAAAAATCCAAAAAACACAGTGCTGTCATGTTTTTCACATAGTCCTGTCAAAAACAGAACTGACGCCTTTTATTTGTATTTTTTGAAGTAGACTAGTCTATTCGGGTTCATAGCAACCGACTTATTTAACGACTAAACATCAAACCACACTATTTTTAAAAATAGTTTATTCTGCAGCTGTAGAGAAAGTATTGTAAACAACACGTTTGAAAACATATTTTCACACTCATTCGACTTATGGAACTCGCCTTCGGCTCGTTCTACCAAACTGTCTCACTCGTGTGAAAAGATTCGTTTTCGGAACTTGTTTAAAATACTATTCATCTCTATACTAAAAAAATGTCACTTACATATAGAGTAGACAGTGGAAAAAATGATATTTATATATGTATGAGTAGAAAAAATAACATTTCCTACTCGAGATGAAATGCGCCTTTTTCGTTCGAGAGATTGCCCAACTCGCTTCGCTCGTGGGCAATTCTCATCTCACGACAAAAACAGTGTTTTCATCTCTTGTAAAATACTATTTTCACTTCTCGTGGAATTGTCACTCTCACCTACGGTGAGACATTCCCATTCGTGAAAAAACTATCACTTTACATACTTATTGAAAAATTTTTTTGCACTTTTTACTCCTTTTTGCGACAATTAAATATATAGTTTATTAGAGATACTTCTTTGAACAAGTAATGTGGGTCACTATCCACGGCTCTGAGTAATAATTTATTATCCACGGGCTAGAACCCGTCACAAGAGTTCGTAATCATTATTCAACTGTTTTTGTGGAGCCATAAAAAAACATCGCGTATGACATAACCCAACTCAATTCGTCATGCGCACATTGATTTCTTTAAATTTTAAAAATTTTAAAATTACTATGAGGTTTTTTTACTAATTTGTGCAAGTTTTTTGTGAAAAAATTATTTCAGGCTGTTGTACTTGTAGAAAAAGTATAGTATTCCACTCGCATGTAGTAGCTATTACTCACCCGGATGAATTACGACACTCGCCTTCGACTCGTGAGTAATAGCCATCATTCCGCGCTCGTTGAATAATATACTATTTTTCACTATTACCATAAACATATATTTTCCGAACAAAAAATAATTTAAAAAAGTGCGGTTTTTTAACACTCGTGAAACAAATCATTATTGTACTTACTGTGTAAAAGACCTCACCACATAAACCGAATCCATCATAATAGGTAAGAGAGGACGTACTTAGCACATTATTAATATTAACTAAAAGTTCAGCAGTTTCTATACATGCAAGAAGAAATATTCGTGAACCGAAAATTGTACTGAACTCTCTGGCTGTAATAAAACAGAGTTTTACCAGTTCTGATATCTCTTTCATTTGCAAAATTAACTTGTCCCCACTTTTATTTTGTAATAAATGTACTAGGTTTTTTCTAGGTAATTGTATCTCCTTGCTAATATTCGAGTCAAGTTAAAGATTATAATATATGTAAAATTCATACAAATAAATTCATATATTACTGCTGCCATGTCCCATCCATCCACTACGTAGTAAAGATGAATTACATACACAGCACCAATCGAGAAAATTATAAATACTTCAAAATAAAATACCCAAATCTTCCTTGCAACTTCAAATTTATGTTTATTTAGCATCCGCTCTATCTGATCAATTGTAGAAAAAAGTGTTTTCCAGTTTTCTTTTTTAATAATATTTGAGGTAAGTAAGGCAATATCTATTAAGAAAAATAACAATATGTCCGAAATTCCTTGTATGCAACTGCTCAAAACTTGATCTGAATTGGCGAGCAAGTTGATTCGAAAAAATAAGACAACAGCATAAAGTAATGCCATTAGGAGTACCAGAGCTTTAACCACTACATTTTTCTCGTGCAAGTTAAATGGGCTTACACCAATGTATCTGCCAAATCGAAAGAGCATTTTTACAAATTTATAATCATTTTTTTCACGTTCCGCTAACGACTTATTTTTGCACATAATTTTAGTTGTATTGCAGGTAGGTCTGCTTCTCTTCAATATAGCATTATTTCTAAAGTTCCATAGAAACGCGACTATTCAGTTGACACATAAACCAAATTACAGTACTTAACTTTTATACACACAGACCATGATACTATGAAATAAAGATACGCTCTCACGCATACCTCCCCTTACTGCAGTTCCCGCTGTTACGTCACGTAAAGTCAACTAGTTCAGCGATCAATTTTTAGTTTAGATGTAAACTAAAATTACCTTAACCAAAGTGTTTAGAAGCTTATCCTTCCATAAAATAAAAAATTACGACTCTTTTGGTTGCTCGAGACAAAAAATAGAGCCAAAAATGTGAGAAAATTGTAAAATAATGGATACAATTATTTTTTCGCTTAACTCGCTCTAACTAAAAAAAGGGATAACGAATTAATCTCAAATTACTACCGTGTGATGAATCTATATTTCTTAACAAAATGTGTTAATACGCAGGTAAAATTTTAATAAGTGTAGAAAATATGATTTTTTTTCTAAGGCTATGTCGATAAACTGTGAAAATTTACAGGTGGAAATACAACAAACGAGAAACTTTTTTGTCTTTCGAAATAAATACCAGATGGCATATGAAGATAAAGGATGAAGCTAACTTTTTTATTTGAAATTTTTTTTTCTAGGATTAAGTTTTCGAGAAAATTGCAATTTTGCAGATGCACAATGTTTTTCATAATAGCAACATTAAAGAATCCGGCAATTTATCTCGAAATAACAGAATAAATATTTTTCATTCTTGACTGTTTGTCTATTTTCCTGAATAACGTTAGATAAATGTACTGTTTCATAGTTAAACTAATTAAAGTTGTATATTATTTACTACTACTATTTATTTATTGTGTTTAATCCCACCCACCACAAGATTTTCTTTTGTGGGTTGTTTCCACCTGTTTATTTACGAAGTTCACTATATGTAAATCATTACTATATATACTGTATATATTGGCATATTAATTTATGTTCCTGTTTAGCGTTATCGAAAACCGCTTAATTAACCCATAGAAAAATATGAAAAAATATTTACTCCCAGGGGCGACTCTCTCAGGGGTTGTAAGAGTATATAGAATGAAACTGAACTGAATTTTTTTTTAAACATTCCTTGAACAAGTCAAATTTTATTGATAATAAATACTAATAACTTCAAAGGATATTATAAAGATAAAGTGGCTCCGCATCCCCTTGCATCAAGTGAGCGATACTACAAAACTTTGAATTGATATTCTTCAATTTTAACATGACGTCTTCATCACTCTCGATTTTATAGTGTCCCACCAAATAACTGTTTAGATACTCCGTTCGATTTGAAGGACCTAAACCATTATTTTCATACAAGACGTCAAAAAGTTGCCTTCTGGTCACCCTTTTCACTCTAAAAAAATTTGGTACCACTACAGAAGAGAATGAATGTAAATCTGAAGACAAAACTACAGTAAAGACCAGAACCGGCATTAGTTATCGGCTAACTTCATTTTCTGTCAAGTTAAATAAAATATCGCAAATATAGAATAGAAATCAGTAGATTTTACATCTTAAATTATGAAATAAAATGTGCAGTTACGGTTTCAGAATGCATGCGTTCGTTACGGTTGGTGCATATTCATGAACAAGACCTGAGCGAAATCGAAATATCTTAAAAAGGCACTTGAATGTGCCTATCAAATTTTAATGTTATTAGGGAATGTTCAAGCTATCTTTTAGTTTTTTAGTTCAAGCCGGATCTGGCCTGGACATTTTTGTGGCTCAACATAAATTTAAATTATAACATAAAATATTCAATAAAATCAACTACACAGGTACTTATTTTATCTATATATATAGACTCTTTTTAGTTTGTTTCATATGTATATCTAACATGAAAATACATACCTTGAGGAAGTTTTCTGTACAATTGATTCAAACGCTTTATAACACACAATCACTGGTTGAGGTTTGGCAATATAATAAACGAACGCTTGTATCTGTACGGACATTACAAGGAAGTCTGTGTTTGGGAGCAGATAGTTGAACCAAAATACCTTCTACCAGTGGCGGTTTCTCTGAGGAGGCAGAGGAGGCCGGGCCTCCCTGCTTGTAATTGCCCTTTCGTCTTTACAGTTACCTTATATTATATTACCATAAATGTACTTTGTAAAATGAAAAACTTGAATTTATAATATTAATATTCCCCAAATCTGCGAATTTGAACTATAACTGGCAACGCTGCCTGCAAAGTTTTGCCAATAATTGTCGATCTTGGAGACAAGCCTCCGCTATCTTCGCTTTGTATGAATGAACAAGCTAAAAACGTACTCTTCGCCAATTTACTGAGCTTTTTATATATAATTGTTACACATTCTATAGGATACTCTTCGCAGTTTTCGTGTAAATAATGTTAGTTTTTGGACATCCTAAATGTTGTGATACCATCTTTATTGTGAAAAAAATTGTATGAAAAAAAAAGAAAATAAAATAAAATATCCAACCTGTGGGATTCGAACACGGGACCTTTGGATTGCAAAGCAAAGCAAAGCAAGCAAATAAAATTTATTAACATTTATAGATACATATGCGCCTCCCCGAAACCTGGCCCGGAGCCAGCCAGACAACCACAGCGCGTAGCGCCGTGGTGATTGTAGGGCTGGGCGGATCAGGTTCGGTTCGGCTTGACGACAATGATATAAAGAACAATTAAAATTCCTACCCACCTAGCGTGGGTTTAAAATTAATAATACCTTTGAAAATAATGCTGCCCACAAAGGCCTAAAACTAGTACATATAAAACTTAGAACTAGTAACTGGTTATAACACTAAATAAATTTTGGCTGCTGACTCGGGTGAAAAGCTAAACGAAAAAACCCGTACGAGAACTGCCGACCTGGTGGTCTCCCTGACGCCAGGAAAATGTGGTGGAAAAAGGATAGGGTTTAAAAATGTTTGAATTTTTTAGAAATGTATCGGCCAAAATGGAATTTTTGATGACAAAAAGAACAAACAGAATAAAAAAGGAACAAAAATAGAACATACAGAAAGAGAATAGAAAGGATTGGAAAGATAAAGTTGAGGAAAGATCAAAGATGTGGAAATAGTAGGTTGTGGTATAGGAAAGTATGGCTAGGGAAGAGGTTGCCGGAAGATAGGCAACGCTTGATATGGTAGGGGGTGTTTGATCTGGAATGGGGCATTATGCATTCTGATTTGAGTTATGTTGCTGGTTAGCGGACTATCGCTCAGTTTGAAGGTGTAAAATTTCTGAGAGATTTCTTGAACGTAGTCCGCCAGTGGGGTTATGTCGTGACAACGTGCGTATAGATCTCTGAGGGAGGTGTACCTGCCAGAATCAGAAATGAGGCGCATAAATTTGTGTTCAAGAACTTTGAGTTTTTGCATTGTCGTAACTGGAATGCTGCACCACACCGGCGCCGCGTATGTGATGGCAGGCCTGATAACCATCGTGTACAACAGTTTCTTATTTGTCCTGTTAAGTCCGCTACCCCTAGCCAGGAGCGGATACAGACTCCTGGACATGGAGTAGACCTTGCGTATTGTTTCGTTAATATGTATGTTAAACGTCAGCCGTTTGTCTAAGTTAACCCCCAGATACTTCACGCACCGTTTGATTGGAATTTGCTGTCCCCCTATCGAAATTGACGTCAATATGCGGTTCTCTGTGAATCGGCGCGTGAAGAGGATCGACTCGGACTTCTCGGCGTTGATCCGAATCTTCCACTTGTCGTAATACGCCGTGGCACGGGCCATGTGCTCTTTTAGCAGCATATTAGCAGCTTGAGCGTTGTGTGAATGCGCGTACATGGCCGTGTCGTCGGCGTACTTGGCAAGGTTGGTATTCGGGAACTCCAGAAAGTCAGAGACGTATAAGTTGTACAGCTTTGGTGACAGGCACGACTCCTGGGGCACGCAAAGCTTTAGCCGCTGCGCCAACACCTATTGCTACAAAAATTGATTGTTTGTGATATATATCTTTCGACATTCATACATATATTTCACTTCTATGAAATATATAATAGTAAAATTCACAAACAAAAAAAAAATTATTATGGAAATAATATCTCGCGAGATTTCCATTTTAGTACAAGCGACAAAAATTAAGAGAATTTTTTTTTTTTTAATTAAATAATTAATAACTTTTTTATTTACTGATCGATTTTCTTCAAAAACAATAGGGTTCTTCCTTTAGCTAACACTAACTTACTTTCTAAATTTCAATACAATCTTTTCTTTCTTAAGTTATCGTGCTTACAAGAAACGTGACGGACGGACGGACAGACGGACATTTTGAAAGTTGTTCAGAATTCGTTCATTAACACAATGATATGAAATTTTTTTCTCTACGAGCGATATTTACGATTTTAGAAATGTGCCGATCAAATACAATATACTCTTCGTTTTTGTGAAGAGTATAATAACCAGCTGTATTTGAAACTTTAGAAGCAATGCCAATTAAGAACCGCTATCAAAACCACGTGACGGAGGCCCGTCTCCGCACCAATGAGACGGATCCTATCAAACCGCGATGTTTTACTTGGCCCTACTGGGCCGTTAGCAGCATCGACATTATTTATGGTTATGTTTTGTTTATGTAGTTGTGGAAAGTGTAATAATAAGTGCATTTTGAAGTTTTATTTAAATTTTAAATATTTAATAATTGTATGTCAAGTATGGAATTTAACGTAACTGTGAGTACAAACACAAACAATAATAATGTCAGTGTCGGTGGAGGCTTAAAATCAGTAGATGATATTGTAAATTTTCTTTAAAAGAATCAAAATTTTACCCAGTTAACATACGATAACAAGGTGTTTATAAAAATATTAAAAAGACCCCCAACCTACCTTGCAAAATCTCATAGTAAATTCAAAACATAATCGTTCTTTTTGTTTACAATGGTATGATAAATGTGAGTGGTTAACTGGAAGTACAGTACAAAATTAATTATATTGCTGGTATTGTTTACTTTTTCTAATGACTCGGAGGACAAAATTACGATATAATGATTTAAAACCACGTTGGTTCTTGCTGGACGGTAGAATTTGTTTTTTACTTTATACTTTTATACTTATCATCATAAAACAAATTATACCGACTAACATGAAGAGAGAATTACATACATTTGTATAATGGTAGACATTTTTAAACTTCTAGAAAAACACAAGGACCTTGAAATTTCTGAAAAATTTTCGTCTCCGGCGCGCTTCCCCTGGCTCCTGCCTCCTCAGTTTAAAAACTCACCAGCCGCCACTGCCTTCTACCTGCTTAAAATTTCGGGAAAACATGCATTATCTATTTTTCTAAGTACCTGCAAATTCTGTTAACGGTGCTATTACTTTTATAAATATCGATTTTTGGCAGCTTTTCGAATTTTCTGGCCCACAGTGCGCGGGCTCGATTTGAAATTGACTAGAACGTGACGCTATGCGCACAGTAGGTCAAAAGCTGGTACTCGTACCGAGCGTATTAAATATTTCATAGTATCATGCACACTGATGGACGATATCGTGATTTTTCAATCACAACGTAAATCGTTACTGTGATTTTCTTCTATCAGTGAATTTAAAACGTGATGTGATCACGACTTTCATAATACGACGTACGGGAGAAATTGTTAATTATTATATTGGTCTTGGTTGAACCACGGTAAGGGAACGAAATACGGAAGGAAAGTCGTGATCACGTCATGCTTTTCTGCCAACTTTACTAACAGTCGTTACCTGTGATTTCTTAATATCAGTGATTAAATCACAGTTCGTGATATATCGCCCATCACTAATGCACACAGACTTGTATAATTCCGTAATTTTGCTCTTTGCGTGCATGAATGAACGAGTTAATAAATACTTGTAAGTTAAATACTAGTATTATACCGGGTGTAAACGAATAGTGGGCCACCCCTGTAACTTCCTTGTTTTTTAAGATATCGGGATGAAATTTTGTATGGTGAAATTAGGTAAGATTTCCAACTTTTTGAGACCTATCCGCCATATTTATCACTTCCGGTTTCACCGGAAATGGCCCCAATAGTCTTTTCTAAATGGACCACCCTATATATTTTTACATTTTTGAAATAAAGATTAAGTACATTTTGGATAAATTTATACTATTTTGAACAATTTATACAGTGTTGCACGAAAAATAATTCTAATTTTAGTTATCAATCTAGATGGCTGCGAATATGTTACAATTAATTTTGTTCCAATGTAATTCATATAAAAAATACGAAAACGTCAATATGTCCAATAATACATCATACAGGGTGCTGTAAACTCATTAAAATCACATTTTTCAAAAAAAGACTCATTTGTTTTAAACATTATGATATGGGCCACCCGGATATTCAGAAAGCTCTATTTAGTAGGGGTTAAACGGTACCAAAAGTTCCGTAATGTGTAATCGTTACCGGCAGGAATGACAATTTTTCTTAAGAAATTTATGATTTATATCTAACTTCAATTAAATTTTTATCAACCCTGTATATTTGTATTAATATTGTTTTGAAAATACGGTGCTTTCGCAAAATAGTGGATAAATTCGATAAACAGTGTACAATTTTTTATTGGAAAATCGCTAGGATGTATCAAAAGCTTCATAATGCTCTTTAGGCCAGTTCGGCAGAGGTTTCGACTAGAAAAAAAAATGGGAAAAAGCTGGAAACTACTTCAATTGCATTTGGACATTAAGTGTAAAGTCTCAAGTTTCCTACAATGAGAGTGGACCGGAACATTTCAGAATTTTCCAAAACAGGTGCAATTTTCTCCTCTTCAGTGGATTTTACAGTAAAAAAAGTTATATGTAAAATTGAATAAGGGTGAGTTATTTGGCGTTTTAATGTAGGAGCAATAGTTTCGGAGCTAGCACCGCGAGAAGTCGAGAACCTCATTGGAAGTATTAATAATAACGACATTAAGGGTCTGTGCCACTTGATTTACTGTGTCTATAATATTATATTGTCAATTTATTATTAACCAAACATTCTCAAATATAGATTAATAAGACACGTCAATTTATGTTTTGCCATTTTTGGGCTGAATGTATAACAAGTTTTGCTTTCATATTCCGAGTTACATGTCTCGGAATCTGTTGAATAATAGTCGAAGAACTTTTTGAGTTTTGCATTCGCTACATCTTCATCCTCCTGTGATGTCGAAGGGATTGACATTAGTACCGGCATGGCTCCGGCAATCCGAACATATAGCCGAGCATCGGTGACCTGCTTTTTGACACCTATATGCTCCTTTGCACCCTTTCGTACATTTGCACGAAATCGTTTTTAATAGGAAATGTTTTTTGCTAATTTCTGTAGAATTAATGATTTCGGGGATTTGGAAGTATAAAGATGCCGTTCAAACTTTTATAAGACAAGTTAAATATCTCATAAACTTTGGCTAAACTTTGGCACTCACGTCAAAAATGCTAATGGCCAAAATGAAAAACTATTAATTAGGCATTCAAATGACTTTTTTACTATTTCGGTAGCATAAAAAACAAAGAAGTTGTGACAGAAATAATGTGCTTCTTCATTTTTTTAATAAAAACGTTACCATTTTGTTGATGCAAATAGTCAGTGGTAATTAAAAGAATATATTCTCATATACTATTTTACGTTGACATATAGTATGACCTAACGCTCAAATATTTTAGTACTATTGCGTTTTAAACTATAAAGGAATTTTCGAAAAATCCTAAATTTCTTGTTTCATATGTGAATATCTCAATAAATATTGGTTTTAGCGAGAAAGTAGTGGACACCAAAAATAAAGCTTATAAAATGAGAATTAATTTGTCTTTTTTTAATATTTCTGTAGGAGTAATAGTTTCTTAGATATTTAAGTTTATAGTTGTTATCAGAACGTTTATTGAATGGAGTATTTAGTTTATATGTTGAATATCTAATAAACTATGACACTTGCATAAAAAGATCTAAGGCACAGAATTAAAGGTAATTAATCTGTGTAGTGCGTAAAATTAAACTTTACGCATCAGAGCGTTAAGTAAAAAAGTAAAAAAATAGGTATTTTAGCTGCAACCACTTTGCTATTTGATTATGCGCTAAAGCGTAGATTGTTTTATTTTAATATACAGGGTCCGCCACTTAAAACTCCCCAGACTCGTAACTTTCTTATTTTTTAAGCTACGACCATGTTCGGCACATCGAATTGTAGATATTTTAAGGTCTTTAAATATGCATACAGAGTGATTTAAAAAAAATATTTTAGAAAATTATTTCGAAAGAAAAATTAATTTTCTTGAATATATTTTTCCCTCACTCTGTACATGAACTGTGTTAATGTTTTCTTATAAAGGTTTTAATTAGCTTCAATTTATGTTATTACGTCATATTCGAAATTCTTTTTGGTTTTAGAGACAGAAATTAAAAACCTCCTTCCGATTCCAAACTGATTCTTTTTAAAATAACTGAAAAAATGTAAATAATAATCTTATGCTTTATTTGTAAAAGACATCACAAACAAAATAGCAACAAGAAACAAAAGAAATAAATATTTTTAAAAACAGACTTTATTGAAATGTACTAAATAATAGGAAATTGCAAAATTTTTATTAAAAAAATTTTTTGTTTAAACGTAAATTAAAGCTAATTAAAACCTTTATAAGAAAACATTAACACATTTCATGTACAAGGTGAGGTAAAAAAATATTCAAAGAAATTAAGTTTCCTTTCTTAACAATTTTTTTAAAAAATTTTTTCTTAAATCACTCTGTATGCATATTTAAAGGCCTTAAAAATATCTACAATTTGATATGCCGAACATGGTCGTAGCTTAAAAAAATAAGGAAGTTACGAATCTGGGGAGTTTTAAGTGGCGGACCCTGTATATGTGTGTTTTTTGGTAACCATTTTGGTGGTAGAAAAAAATATTGTATTCGATTAATGTTTAAAGTGCTTTTCTACTCATATATATGAAAATAACAATAATTTCCCGGTTTACTCAACCTATATGAAAGTGATATTTTAATATTTTCATCTCTAGAAGTGAAAATGAAAATGTCAAATTTGACATAATATATTTGACATTTTAATTTTAACTTCTAGAGATGAAAATATTTTCATCTCTAGACTAAATAACCGCTGTCCAAGGAATCAGTACTTCCACACATCGGTAGTGGGGTGGGGGTGGTGATAGGGGGTGTTAGTGGGGGTGGATGAAGTAAAAAAATATTTTAAGTTTTGTGGTTCTTGTACAGACACTAAATCACAATTTTTTTTCATCCCCTTTAATAATGGGGTGGGGGTCGTAATGGGGGTGGCTAATGCCAAAATTTTTTTGAGACCTTAGCTTCTCTTCTATATACTAAATACCAATTTTATGGACTCTTACCCGCTTGATTTACCTATTTACCCCAATTTACCTCCCAACCCTTCGATGGAAAAAGATGAAAATATAATCCAGTTTTTTTTTAACTGTTTAACGAGGGCTTATCCCCGACGCCAGGAGACGAGCTACCCCCAACCTGGAAATTTTGCCGAACCTCTTCCCTTAAGAAGAGTAGGGATCTTTTACTTGCCCAACATTTAATAGACAAGGGACCGCCTGCTTTACATCCCCTTCGAAGGATGGTATATCTACTACGTAATCCTCGTCTGAAATTACGTAACTTCCGAGTATACACTGATATACAAGCCTCTAGAAGGTGGGACGAGAACGCTGTATTTCCCAAGATGGGAGCCCATCCAAGTACTAACCGCGCTCGACGTTGCTTCAACGGAATATCGACTGATATTCACATTGAAGTCGCCTCTACGCTCGCCCCTATAATCCAGTTCTAGATCTCGTTAAAGTACACATGTGTGCCAAATTTCAAGTCAATATCTCAAACGGTTTCAGAGCAAACGCGCACAAAAAAAAAGTTACAGACAGAAATTTTTTTTCGCTCAAACTTAAAATCTCGACGTTTCATGATATTCTAAGCCTGTTTGAACAATAAAAATTTTTAAAAATTTTTTTGTCGTTGCTATAATTCCACTGGATGTGGAAGTAAAATGTCACTTTCATATAGCAGAGTAGACAGTGGAAAAATTGATATTTTTATATATGTATGAGTAAAAGAAATAGTATTCCCTACTCGAGTTGAAATACTCGCTTCGCTCGTGGGCCAATTTTCAACTTACGAAAAAAACAGTATTTTCATTTCTTGTAAAATATACTGTCTTCACCTCTCTCACCTATAGTAAAACATTCCCATTCGTGCAAAAAGTATCACTTTACATACTTATTGAATAAATAACATTTTTTTTTACACTTTTTACTTCTTTCTGCGACAATTAAATATTTAGATCGTTTATTACAGGTACTTCTTTGAACAAGTAATGTGGCTCACTATCCACGGCCTCAGAGTGATAATTTATTATCCACTGGCTAAAAAAAAAATCATTATTGTACTTACTGTGTAATAAACAGCACCACATAAATCCAATCCATCATAATAGGTAAGAGAGGACGTACTCATTACGTTAATAATATTAGTTAAAAGTTCAGCAGTTTCTATACAAGCAAGAAAAAATATTCGAGAACCGAAAATTGTACTGAACTCTCTGGCTGTAATAAAACACAGTTTTACCAGTTCTGATATCTCCTTCATTTCAAAATTAACTTGTCCCCACTTTTATTTTGTAATAGATGTATTAGGTTTTTTTCTAGGTAAGTGTATCTCCTTGCTAATATACGGGTCAAGTTAAAGATTATAATACTTATACCGTGCGTGTAATTTCCCATTAGGCATGTACATTCACGTAGCGCGAGAAATATGACAACACCGGCAGCCGTAAATTCGTCCATCGATGGAGCATTCCAGCTCTGTTATTTCATTTCAGCCAGCTGGCACACGCGATATTGCAATTCTACTCCCCATGCCTAGCCCGCGACTACACACACGGTATATGAAATTCATACAGACATCTTCAAATGCCATTGCAGCCATGTCCCATTCATCTCTTATGTAGTAAAAATGAATTACATATGCAGCACCAATCGAGAAAATTATAAATACTTTAAAATAAAATACCCAAATCTTCCTTGCAACTTCAAATTTATGTTTATTTAGCATCCGCTCTATCTGATCAATTGTAGAGAAAAGTGCTTCCAGTTTTCTTTTTTAACAATATTTGAGATAGGCAAGGTAATTTCCATTAAGAAAAAGAACAATATGTCCGAAATTCCTTGCACGCAACTGCTCAAAACTTGATTTGAATTAGCGATAACGTTGATTCGAAAAAATGAGATAACAGTATAAAGTAATGCCATTAGGAGCACCAGACGACTACATTTTTCTCGTGCGAATTAAACGGGTTTATACAAATATATCTGCCACATCGAAAGAGCAATTTTACAAATTTATAATCATTTTTTTCACGTTCCGCTAACGCCTTGTTTTGGCCTAAAATTTCAGTTGTATTGCAGGTGAGGTATGTTTCTCTATAATGTAGCATTACTTCCAAAGTTCCAAAAAAACGCGACTATTCAGTTGACACATAAACCAAATTACTTTTACATACACAAACTTGTCGAATTCATATCTATATTTTGTTCTTTGCGTGCACGATGGACGTATGAACGAGTTAAATACGATTATTATATTCTATAATAACATATAATAGGCTGTTTAACAACATATGGTATTAATACAAGTACAGAAAAAAAAAATAGCCGCAAATTTGCGATGTAGGGGGAACAATTAAGCAATCAATGTTTATTTTTAACACGCTTCTGTTAGCTTGACTTGTAACATTGTAAGACCTGTAACAGTGTAAACAAATCTTACGACTCACTTTTCACTCACTTCTAATTGTCGTATCGATTTGAAAAATAGTAAACTTAGCCCAGACGACAGAGAACATTTTATAGTGAAACCGAGAGTGAAACCTACAAAAACTTGCAAAATGAATATTTTTTTTTTAAATGAGTTCGTGAAAGTGTATAGAATAATATGCTGAAAAGTTTACATTCCGCTCGGATGCAGAACATAAAAGAAAAGTGAAAAAAAATTTTTTTTTCATCCATTTTTTCAAAATTTTGAAATTAAGTCAGGGTAAGAAAAAACAAGCTAAAAACGTACTCTTCGCCGGTTTACTAAACTTTTTATATAATTGTTACACATTCTATAGGATACTCTTCGCAGTTTTTTGTAAATAATGTTAGTTTTAAAAATTTTTAATTTTATAGAACAAACTTAGTTGGTGAAAGACTCGGTGCAAAATAAAGTAAAAATTAAAAAGAAAACATGCCATACCCCATGTGGGTTTCGAACCTAGGACCCTTGAATTCCGAGTCAAAAACGTAAGGACCACCTAACACGTAAAAAAATGTAAAAAATGTAAATTTTTATAAAAACATAAAAATAAAAAAAAAAAAATCTCAAATTTAAACCATTAATTACATTTTTACTGGTCGATTTTATTCAAAAACAATAGGGTTCATCCCCTAGCTAACACTAACTTAGTGTCCAAATTTCAGTACAATCGGATGTTTCTTTCTTAAGTTATTGTGCTTACAAGAAACGTGACGGACGGACAGACGGACGGACAGACGGACGGACAGACGGACGGACAGACGGACGGACAGACGGACGGACAGACGGACATTTTGAAAGTTGTTCAGAATTCGTTCACTAACACAATGATATGAAAATTTTTTCTCTACGAGCGATATTTACGATTTTAGAAATGTGCCGATCAAATACAATATACTCTTCGTTTTTGCGAAGAGTATAATAAAATATACAGGTGGATAGACCACGTGTTTCTGAACAAGAAATGTTCTAATAAAATTTATCGCTAAAGCCACGGTATTTCTGGAAAAAAATAGTGAAGCAGCTTTGTTAAATGCATACTATGAAACCTTTAAAATTTCTTAGCGGTTCTAACAAGTAAAATAAAGCTTTTTTTCTATTTCTAATTACACATTTTTAACATTTTTCTTAGTGAATAGGAAGATAATAGTGAGTATGGAGGGAAAATACATAATTAAGAAGGCATACACAGACACCATATATAGCCGCTGAATCGCTCGCGTGAATTTTTATGTGCCTTTACTGTATTGTATTTATTACAGGTACACCTATCCACATTTCAGTTATATCCAATGGATTCCATATACATTTATAATATTTGAAAAGTTCCAGAATTTATATTCAAACAATCAAATATATTTTCATAGTTACAAGAATAAGATCGTGAAAATCGCAATTTCTTATAAAAAGTAAACGAATTTATGTTTGAACATTCGAAAAGTATACATTTTTTCCGAAATAGTGATATTTTATTTTTTCCAATGGGGCAACTTCTCGACAAGTTATAGCCTCCAATATACAGGGTGATTCTTTTAAGGCGGTCATTAGAATATTTTCCACTTGCAGATGAGATAGCCATTTGAGATTTGGTACCCTACCCTAGTCGACCATTGTGAGTCCGAAAATAATAATTTCAAAATGGCGGCACTTCCGGAAATATCGGAAGTCGATACCAACTTGCTTATTTTAAATGGAACACCTTATATATTTTCGACTTTTCGAAATGACCATAAAATTCTGCGTCAAAGCATGTAACACATCCTATACCTAAACCGAACAGTTTCGGAGATATTTGACATTTTATAAAAAATTTGACAGGTTTGCAAGAACCGTTATAACCTTCTTTGTGTAGGAGATCCTTATTTGCTCTTTGGTATGTAGAAAGAACACAAGATGAGCTACTCTCTACAAAAAAATAGATTCCAAAATAGTATAACAAGTGTTTTATTTTTCATGTTACATTTTGTCAAATTCAAACCTCAAAAACTTTTTTATTTCAAATGGAACACCCTGTATTTTTTTACATCAAATTATGTTAAATTAAATTCCCTTTTTTCTGGTATAAAAGCATTGTAGGGGTTAAAGTTACAACTTTTTGAAATATTGTCGATTTTCTTAAATGTCTTACGCGTGGTAATAATAATAATATACGAATATATGATCAATAAATCAGAACCAAACAGTCATGACTAGAGTAGTATTATTTTTGATGAGTATGCCGATGAATAGAATAGCACTAAGAATAACGAGCGCATTTGACTTTAAAAAAACATGTTTGCGTAGATATTTCAATCACAAGTGACATTATGAAATCCTCGGTTAGTCAAAAAAAAAAAAAATTATATATGCAGAGAAAATGCCGATACTACAATCGTTAAAACTGCTATTGATTTGAAAACCGAAGACAATCAAGTTATAATGGTGAGATATTGACCTTTTGGTTATAAAGACTCAACTAGTATGGAATAATCTTTAAAAAAATACACTAGCATGTAATTTACGTCATATTGGAAAATTGCTTATACAAGCTCTATATAAATTTGATCCAAAAGCAAATATGAAAGCTAATGACTTGCCATTTCAATATTTTAAAAATTGCACTCTTAAAACGGCATGCAAATTGTCTGTAATAATTCCACCTACTGAAGAGGTGAAGAGGAATAGAAAAACACTGTTTAAGAGTCTACTTTCAAGCCCAAAAATGGTTAGATTCTGAGTTTAAAACTGAGAATGGCTTAATGCATGATGCTATGAGTGAAAGTATTGCTTTTGCTAAAAATTTACTAAGTGTTATTTCTAGTAAATGTAAGAAAGGCTGTAAAAATAATCAGTGTAGCTGTAGAAAACTGAATATAAAATGAATAAAAAAATGCACTTGTTTGAAAATTAAAAAAAAAAATGAATTCTACCTCCCAAAAGTACATTCAATAACGTACAATAGAAAAGAAAAAAAAGTGACTTACAATTCCTCCTTAATAATTGTAGTACAGTACCTAGAGGTAAAAAATATGCAAAACTTCGGTATAATGTCATATTGAACGGATTTCGTTCATTTGTGGCAGTATAATAGTAAATGCTTCACAGAAAAGTTTCTATATTATGCGGGGGCTTGCTAATTTATAGGGGGTGGATGCCACCCCCTCTCAGGGGGTGGCACTTAAAAAACTATATATTTATTGGAGCTGAAGTAGAATCAAATTTTAAGAAGAAAAGGTTCTATGCAATTTTTCACATAAATTGATAGTTTTTAAGTTATAACGACTTCAAAATTGCGATTTTAGCTTAAAAAAGAAGGTATTTCCAAACGGCTTTCATCAAGTATCTCGAAAAGTATTACTTTATCGAAAAAATGTTACAGACCAATTACAAAAACTACAAACTGGGAATTAATTATATTTTTTGTTTATTGATGTAGGATTAATAATTTCGGAGATATTTAAGTTTACATTTGGCATCCAAGTGTTTATAAGGTAATTATTTAGAGTGAGAGTTAAATATCTCAGAAACTGTGACACTTACGTCAAGGATGCTAATAAGTGGTATAATAGGTTATTAATTCAGCTTCCAACTGTTTTTTTATTTGATTCTGTAGCATAAAAAACAAAGAAGTTATGACCGAAGCAATGTGCGTCTACACATTTTTTTAATAACAACGTCGCCATTTTGTTACTGTAATTAGCCAGTAATTAAAAAAAAGGAATTTCAAACACTGTTTCTCATTAATATATAGCATGACGTAGATGCTCAAATTTTTTGGTTTGTATACAGCACTTGCTTCAGAAAAAAATACAGTTTAAACTATAAAGGTATTTTCGATAAAGCGTAATTTTTTTTTCCTTTTCCAAATATCTCAATAAATATTAGTTTTATAGAAAAAGGTAGAGACCAAAAATAAAGCTCATAAACTGATAATGAATTTAGCTTGTTTATTTATTTACGTAGATTTAATAGTTTCGGAGATATGAAAGTTTACAAATGGCGTCCGAACTTTTATAAGACGAAAAATGCAGCTTTAATGTTAAATATCTCAGAAATTGTGACACCTACGTCACGCATGCTAAGAAATGAAATTAAAGACAATTAATTGCGCTTTCAAATAATTTTTTACTCGTTACTGTAGCATAAGAAATAAAGAAGTTATGGCGGAAAAATATGCGTATTTATATTTTCTTATATAAAAAGGTCGCCATTTTGTTACTATAGTTAGCCAGTAATTTAAAAAAAATATCTCAAATACAGTTTTTCGTTAAGATGTAGCATTACCTAGATGCTCAAATTTTTTGCTCATTTAAAGCATTTGCTTTAGAAAAAAATGCATTTTAAACTTTAAAGGTAATTTCGAAACACTTGGATACCAGATATAAACTTAAATATCTCCGAAATTATTAATCCTACATCAATAAACAAAAAATATAATTAATTCCCAGTTTATACTTTCTGTAATTGGTCAGTAACATTTTTTCGATAAAGTAATAGTTTTCGAGATACTTGACGAAAACCGTTTGGAGATAACCTTTTTTAAGCTAAAATCGAAATTTTGAGGTCGTTATAACTTAAAAACTATCAATTTATGTGAAAAATTGCATAGAACCTTTTCTTCTTAAAATTTGATTCTATTTCAGCTTCAATAAATATATATGTTTTTTAAGTGCCACCCCCTGAAAGGGGTGGTATCCACCCCCTATAAATTAGCAAGCCCCCGCACAATATAGAAACTTTTCTGTGAAGCATTTACTATTATACTGCCAAAAATGAACGAAATCCGTTCAATAAGACATTATTCCGAAGTTAAAACCTCTAGTTACTGTACTATTGACGAAGAATTCAAAATTTTGAACCGTGACCGTTCTATTTGACATATGGCGTCCGAGATTGGCGCATTATATTTGATTATAAATGAGTTTTATTTATTCTTATAGAAAAGATATTCAATTTCGATTTTTTCGGCTATTTTTGGTGTTTTCTATTTTATTCCAAGATGGCGGATTGACCAGTTGACCAATACATATCGGACAGGTCTATATTTTTAAGAATTTTATTTCAAATAAGCCAGTATTTTTAAAATTCCCATCCGATTACTAGTACAAGATATATTAAGCAGATAAGTTGAAAATCCGCGCGTCAAAACGTGCATATAACTTTTAACGCACAAGGAGTTTTTGGGCGCAAGTATTTTTCTCGCAATCAGGAGGTCATAATACGTAAGAATCAACAATGAAATTTCAGGTGGGGTGCTGTCGCCGAAAAAAATCAAGTCAACTGCACTATTAGCTTAGCGTGTGTATGACTTGGTAACACAACGTACGATTTGATATACGATGAGCACAGAGCCCAGCGTTACCACATTTGGTAAATTTTGATTTCTTTTTAGTAGAATTTTAAGGACTTTTTGTAAAGTTTGGTAGGTAAAATTTGCTGGTAGATTTCTGATAGAATTATCAGAAATCTACCAGCAAATTTTACCTACCAAACTTTACAAAAAGTCCTTAAAATTCTACTAAAAAGAAATCAAAATCTACCAAATGTGGTAACGCTGACAAAGCCATTGTAATGACGCAGAGATAATCTAGTCACGTATGTCTGATCCTCTTAGTTTATATAATGAAGCGACCTTTGGACCCGCCAAGTTAAAGTTTACTCGACTACAGCAGAAAATATGTTGATATTAATAAGTGCTTATGTTTAAAATATTATTTTGTCAACTACTCAGTTTTCGCTCAAATGACCTTTGAGATTACGGATGTTTATTATGAAAACTCTTGCACATATTCAAATTCAAAGCAGTTTGAACTGTATTATTATAACTAAGTAAGTAATTATAGCCGAAAAAATGATGGACAAGCTTGACTGATTCACTTTGTAAAACCCGGCTGCCGAAATTGTTGGTTTCCAATGTTCCATGCATTCTGCCAACAAACTTAATTCTTCTTGCACCAGTTCATCGTTAATATTCAGATAAATATTGTCTAAGGTGTCTATTATCCGGTCGCCACTTTTTTCCATTCCCTCGCACAGCATGGCCAGGACTATAAGAATAACCTAAAATTTAATAAAACCCAATAAAACCTAATGATATAGTTTCATGATGATTTTTAATTGTTTGCATGAACAAAACTACATAGGTCTAAATTCTATCAGCCGTTTTGTTTTTTTGCAAAAAAAACAATAAAAACTACGAACATTTATAATTTTACATGAAGCGAAAATACTAAAAAAATAATTAATCTTTTTTAACGAAACTTGGTGAAATTATAGATCTTGTGGATGTAACCTGTTATGGAAAATTATATATAAAAATATTTATCATTTTTCCTGACAAACGAGATTTTTGAAAAAATTTAAAGCTTCATAAAAAAAACTGCCATTTCGTCACGCTAAGAATTTTTTTTCTTAAATTGTAGCTTTTTGAACAAGCTTCACAATGGTGATAAATAATTTTTTTGTATTATCTTAAAGTTATATTTCGTGCATTTTTGTAAAATGCATTTTTTGTATCGAAAAAATGTATCCAGCCAAATACTTTTGTCATGTGTTAAAAGTGCTTCAAAAACGAACAAATAAAAGAAAATGAGACCCTGTTACATTAATTAGGGGCTGAGATAAGTATCTTTGGCGTTTCATGCATTTATTTCTGTACATATATATATATTTTGAGCCGAAGTTGTTACTGCTTATTCTCTACTGTGTGAGAACTTTAGTGAATATATAAAATAAATTTTAATCGTTAATATACCTACAATTACGTAGGTATACGCGAGCTCGTTCATCAAAACCGCGACTATAGCAGTCGTTATAGAACAAGAATGTTTTCCCCACTCCCGTTACCAAGGCGTCAATATTCTAGAACTTGCGGAGATGCGTTAACTGTTAGATTGCTAAAATCAACCGTCATACGGAAAGTCCAGTAGGTCGTTTTGAAGTGCCTAAAGGCCGGTTCGATCACATTAATATAGATTTAATGGGACCATTACCCCCTTCCCAGGGTTGTTCTTACATTCTAACGGTGATCGAACGGTTTACCAGATGGCCGGAGGCTTATCCTCTTTCCGATTAGGGATTGCAATTTACCGGAAGTTTTAATAACCGGTAAATCGGTAAATAAAAATGTAAATAACCGGTTAACCGGTATTTACCGGTAATTTTTAGAATGGATGATTAGGGTGGCAAAAATGGCAGTTGTCTTTTTCCATGTACAAAATTATCTAAATTTAACAAAAAACATTTTTATATACGTATATTTAATATAATGAACAAACGAAAGGTTTTTTATCAACACTAAAATCACAAGAGCTTTTTTTATCGGATAAATTTCTCTTTGTAACGAAATCATTTAGCCAATCAGTGATTTTACAAGAAAAACTGACATGAAAATTTTGAGTTAAAAAGAAATTTATCCATAAAAGAATAGCTCGAGTGTTTTTGGGCAAGATAAATTAACGACAGAATATGTGAACGAACAACAACAATAATTTATTAAAAATAATTACAATTTTCCCAAAAAGACTCATATTGTACAGTATAGTTTCCACAATACTTACAAATTATAGCTGACAGTACAGATTTTAAAGTGACGTGCGACTACTAGATGTACTCTGCTTTTGAGGAACAGGCATTTTTATCGGTGATAAAAAACGATGCACCTTTTTTATCGCTGTCAAAGTGACAAAAATGTGACTGTCAAATAGACTTTTTTATATAGGAGTTAATTTGTCAAAAGGAAAAAATAAATAAAATAAATTTAAATAGTTAATTATTCTGTAAATAACAAAAATTATAAACATAAACTCAAATAGGGCATTTACTAAATACCTAATCTAAAAATACAATATTTTTTAAAAATAGCCTGTTCAAAGCTATATCTGTTAGTCGTCTGATATTTGTGCAATTGGTAATAACATACTTCTAAATGTATTCTACGGATATTTGCGGCAGTGAAATATTCAATTTTCTATCGTAAGATATTGTCAATGTCTCTCTTGTATTTCTTGGGGTTTGGTGTTTGTAGTTTACTTTTTATAATATTATTTATTTATTGTTAAAAATGCTCGGTGTTGGGACAGTCACTCTGTATTTAGTGAATACTAGTCAGTGACATAAATAGAAACGTTGAATACGTGACATATAGTAAGTTCAGAGTTTACCGAAATAACCGGTAAAAAATTAAAATAACCGGTAATTATCGTCATGTGTTTTTTATCCTAATAACCGGTTAACCGGTTAACCGGTAATGCAATCCCTATTTCCGATATCACGGCAAAGACTGTTGCACGCATATTATTTCAAAATTATGTTTGTCATTTCGGTGTACCATTATATGTCACTACTGATCAAGGCGTCCAATTTGAATCAAAATTATTTAACGAATTTGCAAAATTTTTGAGGTTCCATAGATTACGTATCACCACTTATCATCCCCAAAGTAATGGCATGGTAGAACGATTCCATAGAACTCTTAAAGCTGCGTTGATTGCTGGGGCCAACACGTCATATTGGGTAGATGAACTTCCTGTTGTGTTATTAGCTTTTACAACTATCCTCAAAGATGATTTGCAATGCTCTTCAGCCGAACTCATATTTGGTCAAACTATGCGACTACCAGGCGAGTCCATTCACTAAATCATATAGTTGTCCTGATGTTCCTTATTTTATTGACAAATTGCGCACACAATAATTTAACTTTTATTTCTCCAGTTCATCACGTTAATCATAAATAATTTGTCAGTTCTGATATTTTAACTTGTGATTTTGTTTTTGTTCGCAAAGAATGTTTTAAACCTACTTGCTCTCCCTTGTACTGTCGTGAGCAAAATTAAATAGGACCACCATTTTTTTCTAATGTAAATCTCTCTCTATTTGCACACTTCCGATGAATTATGACAACTAACTGACAATGTTACAAAAATTAAAGTCAGATGTACACAACTAGATTTTATCAAAAATACGTTATAAGACTTGTCCTATTTAATTTTGCTCGCGGCAGTACGAAGCCCCTTTTAATGTTTTGTCTCGTACAAATAAATTAATTACTTTCAATAAAGGAATTAAAATCATAACTGTCAGTATTGACTAGGGATAGAGTTAAACCTGCTTTTTTATTGGTTGACAAATATGATGTCACACAGATACCTATGAAAAAAGTGCGTTTCGCCATCGGCGCTTTGACTGATTGATTGTTCTCAGCTCACTTACCTCAGTAAAAAGATCCTTTGAATTTATCTATTTTGAAGTAACCAGGGATATTAATAATAACAAAAAAAAATTGATTGATATAAATAAAAATGTTATATATTTAAAAATGAAATACAACTTTTAATATTTTAATACATACTTTAAAATTTGTATAAACAGGGTGCGCCACTTCAATTTATGTTATTACGTCGTATTCGAAATTCTTTTTGGTTTTAGAGAAAGAAATTAAAAACACTCCTTCCGATTCCAAACTGATTTTTTTTTTAAATAACTGAAAAAATGTAAATAATTTTTTGTTTTATTTGTAATATCACAAACATATCACAAACAATACTCAACGTAACAAAACAGCAACAAGGAACAAAATAAATATTTTTAAAAACAAACTATTAAAATGTATTAAATAATAGGAAATTGCAAAATTTTTGTTTTTTATTTTTTTTTAATAACATAAATTGAAGCTAATTAAAACCTTTATAAGAAAACATTAACACATTTCATGTACAAGGTGAGGTAAAAAATATTCAAAGAAATTAAATTTCCTTTCTTAACAATTTTTTCGAAAAAATTGTTTTTAATCACTCTGTATTCATGGCTTTAAAATGGCTTTAAAAATGTTTACAATTTAATGTGCCCAGCATGGTCATCGCTTCAAAAATAACAAAGTTACATGTCTGGGGAGTTTTAAGTGGCGCACCCTGTATATATATTTATTTAATTATTGATAATATCTATAATATCATTCTATTTACTCATCAAAAGTGCCCAGTCAAAGTCAAATGCATTTCGCGAAACTTCAGAAAATGTAATTTTTGGTACCTTCCTGTTGGATCTAGTTTTGACTTAGTATGCAGTTCACGATGAAGTGGAAACGCCATTTTTGTTCTTTTGATATCAATATCGTACGGCCTTGCCACTCATGTATTAACGAAGATCTAATCGTTTAAAAATTTCGTGTTTTGATTTCTCTGCCATAATTCATCGAATCCGCAAAGTTTTTTTTTATTTTAAAATAATACACAAAATTTATTTTTATCACTATTGTAAAGCACGTTAAAACAACTACAATTTAAGGAAGAAAAGTTTTAGTATGACCAAACGGCAGTTTTTTATAAAGCTTCAAGAATTTTTCAAATATTTCGTTCTTTAAGGAAAAAGATTAATGTTTTTATTTGCAATCTTCTATAGCAGTTTACTAGATTTAAAGACCTACAATTTAACCAAGTTTCATTAAAAAAGATTAATTACACAGGCACACACAAAAAAATGTCGAGTGCTAGAGGGCAGACCTATGTTCTCGTTCTCCCATGCATTTTGACCCGCTGAACACGAATCCGATGTCCGTTTTGCCAGATTGGCTCTTGCATTTTTGCTAACCTCAAAAAACACCTTAAAAATGCCCGAAAATCCTAAACAAGTAAATAAAAAGATTAAATGAGCTGATCACTATATCTATACGTAATTTGGGGCGCTGAAACTGAATATGAGATCAGAATTAGCCGATCAATTAGGAATTTTGACATAACCTCAAAAAACACCTAAAAAATTCCCGAAAAATCCCAAACAAATAAATAAAAAGCTTACATGAACTGATCACTATATCTATACGTAATTTGGGGCACTGAAACCGAATCCAAGGTCAGAATTTATGTGCGACGATCGAATATCTTGTAAAATTTATATTTAGGATGAAAACGTACCCAAAAATGACTAAATCATAGCCCGAAATTGATTTTGATTGTGTACCTGTGTTATTTCTTTAGTAATTTCGGTTTATGTAAAATTAGAAATTTTTTGCAAAAAAACAAAATGGCTGACGGGATTTAGACCTATGTGGTTTTGTTCATCATTTGTTTACAAATATTTTGATTAAAAAGTTTGGCCTGATCGGATGAACAGACCTCGAGATATCAAAAAAGAACGAAACAAAAACACGTTCTTCAAAATTAAAACTGAAATTACAAAAAACGCTCATCTCCAAAATTGGACAAAACTTCACTGTACCATTCTTATAACATACATATTGCGTTTCAAAAAAAAAAAAAATGCCCCCCAAACAATTTTTAAAAAAAAAATTACTTTTATTCGACTATTAGTACATCTAAATAATATCTAATAAAAGCTTGTTCTTAAAAAGTTTTTTTTACATATCATTTTTTTAAACTTTCGACAACAATATTGAACTTACATAATTTAATACAACAACTTAAACTTTTTTTTATTAAAACCAGCTAAGTAGCCACCTTATGTGAATCACCCTGTACATGTTCAATGAGCTACTAGAAAAACAATTACTTAGATACTTACTATGTATTTGACGACCATCAACAAATAAACAGTTTTCAAATGGTAGTCCACATATTTCTTTTCACCATTTTCCGATTCGGTACCAAAAATTACATGCATAATTATCATCAAGATATAAAGAACTATGGTAGCGATATACAGAAAAATAGGCCAACCGAAAATAGTGTTGAGCTCTTCTGTTATGATATAAGATAAGTTTAACAATCTCCTTGTATCCTTTAGTTTCACAACTGATTCTTTTGCCGAAGTCGAATTTTTTATTATAAGCAATATACTTTTCTCTAAGTAAGTGTATCTTCTCTCCAACATTTGCACCAAACCAATAATCAGGAGTAATAACATACTCGAATAGAGATTTATAATTAAGAATATTATTGCCCGGACAGCAAGGTACCATTGATCTGTCAGGATCCATACGCAAAAATGATAAAATCTTAAAGCTGTATAACTCAAGAAAAGTATAAACGCATCAAAATAAAACAGCCACATTTTCCTCGTAACGTTAAAATCAGATTTACTCAGTGTTCGTTCCATCCGATCGATAGTATAACACAACATTTGCCAGTTCTTTTTTCTACCAATATTAGAAGAGAGCAAACAAACCACCATAAATAGCAGCGCACTCACGTTCCAACTGGATTCAGATAAGATAAGCATATCAACTCCATTTTCAACGATAAACTTGACATGGAGACATGTATGAAGTGTGTAAAAAAATGTCTGTATTAAAGTCATAATGTTAGCCACCATCTTTGCTTCATTCAAACTAAAAGGAGTCAGACCAATGTACCTGCCACATTCAAGTAACCATTTTATAAATATGTAGTCATTTTGCTTATAAGTCGTTAAGAACCCCTTTCTGTACTTGTTGAATTTGTTAATAATTTTAACATTAGTAGGCTGGTCTGTTCGTACGTAATACACCATTGTGACTAAACTCAAAACGTTGATCAGTTGCGTGTAAAATTATTAATACAATTTATTAATGTAGATATTGTAGCAATAATTATCTTTCAAACAGGACATTTATACACGCAATTAGTGGTTATTTTTTTAAATATAGATGCAGGGGTTTTCAGCGTTTATAAAAACAGGTACTTTCCAATTAAATGAAGCGATCAACTAGAAGACCAAAATAAAAAACTGTGTGCTGAACTTGAACTCGCAAACAAAAAACTGAAAAAATATAATCTAGTGATTTTCGGGTTAGATTTTCAAGAAGGTACATTAACAGAAACATTTATTTCCTTAGTAACAGAAAAGCTAAATGTTCCTATTGCAGTTAGTGATTTGAGAGATATTTATAGTATACCAAAAAAGAATATCGTATTTGTAGAGTTATTATCCTACTCAAAGAAAAAAGAAATTTTTGCAAATTTAAATAAACTCAAAGGAACGAGGATAAGCTTTGCCCATGAATTAACTGCAAGGGAACTTGAGGAAAACAAGGTACTAGTTACACATCTAAAGGCAGCAAAAAGTATAATCGCCAAAATAAAGAATAATAAACTTGTGGTGAGTGGAGAGACATATACCTACCAGCAGTTAATTGAACAGCATATCGAGTTCGGAGATACGACTACAGAAGATCCAAAGAATACGGAAATAGAGGAGTCTAGTAAAGACGACAAAAGTGAGCGAGACAATAAAAAAAAAGATCTCTCAGTGATCCAAACTCTCCATTATCACTGAAGGAAAATAATTCAACTGAAGAAGGACCCGTGACTAGAGCACGCAAACTTTCAAAAAAAGAATAAGCAACAATATTTTACAATAGTTTCAGTTTTTATATACTTGTGCTTTTTTTTCAATAAATTTTAAATATTGTCAATGTTAGTAGAATAAGTTAATTTTTATTTTATATTATAGTTAGAAAATGTATTGTGAATAATTGGAGTATTTCACTACTGCATTTTTAGATAATAATTAAAATAATAATAATATGGACCCATACATATGGGAATTGCAATATACACCAATTGAAACTTTTATTGTAGGCAGTAATTCAGAGTATAAACAACTCGTTCAAACAAATAATGCATTCAAAGTATTCCACAATAATATACGGAGTATATAAAAAAATTTAGATGAAATGAATGTTTTTTTGAATCAATTTGATGAATCATTTGATGTTATCGCGTTTACACAGTCATGGAAAATTGATAATTTAAATTTGTATAAGAAACAAAGTTATGATATCATATACAACGAAGGTCAAATAAATCAGAATGATGGTATTGTTGTGTATATAAAAAGTAATCTTCAGTACACATACAGTATTGAAAAAATAGGCAACATTAATTCCTTAAATGTAATTATTAAATTTGACAATAAAAAACTTAATATAATCGTGATATACAGACCCCCCTCAACATGTCCATACCAATTTAATAATGAGTTAAAACAATATTTAGATAAAAATAAAAAGGAATTCTATGATATGAGCATGCTGTTGGGAGATATTAACATTAATATAGCATCGGAGGTGTCGGATATTGCTCAAGATTACTTAAATATACTGATGGAGAATGGATTCATCTCATACATAAATAACACAACAAGAGATATTAATAATAGTCAGACTTGTATTGACCACATATTTATAAAAACAAAAATTTTACAACAAAAATTTATACCTATAATTTATGATATTCAAATAACAGACCACTTTCCAATTATTTTAATTGTAGATTTACAAATGAAAAATACAAAACTTATCAAAACCAATTATAAAACATACATAGATTACAAAAAACTGAAATTAGATTTACATTCTGAAAACTGGAGTGACTTTTGTGATACACCAGATGTCAATGCTGCAACTAGGCTATTCATAAATAAATTAAAAATTAATATAGAAAATAATACCAAAAAGGTAAAAATCAAGAATAACGAAAAAAGAAGTCAATGGATTACCAAAGGGTTAATTACCTCAATAAATAAAAAGAATGAATTGCATAAAAAACTGAAAGCTCAACCAAAAGATACTAATTTAAAAACTGAATATAAAAATTACAGAAATAAATTAAATTTACTTATAAAAAACACAAAAATTCGCTATTACAAAATGCAAATAAATAAAAATAAAAACTCCTCAAAAAATATATGGCAGTGCGTTAAAAATATTTGCAACGAAAATTATAAAAAGGAAAATAAGATAGATATGATAAAACTAGATGACAATTCTATAGTAAATAACAAAATAGAAATGGCTAACTTATTTAACAACCATTACGCTAACGTAGGGAAGAATCTTGCAAAAAAAATAACCGTCCCTGAAAACTATATCGACCACCTTGACAGGAAAAATAATTCCATATATCTTTACCCAACTAACCCGGTAGAAGTAAAAGACATTATTATGAACTTAAAGTTAAATAAAGCTCCAGGTAAAGATGGTTTAACAGCGAAAATTCTAAAAGAAATCAATGATATAGTGTCAATACATTTTGCACATTTAGTAAACAAGGTTATTGCAGAAGGAATATTTCCTGATGAATTAAAAGTAGGAATTATTAAGCTACTTTATAAAAAAGGGGATAAAACAAATATTATAAATTATAGACCTATTTCATTGATTTCAAACCTCGCAAAGGTTCTGGAAAAAATTATAAAAAAACGAATTACTAACTTCACAACGAAATATAAAATCCTATCCGATATGCAATTCGGTTTTCAAGAGGGTCGCTCAACACAGGATGCTATAGCATACGTTACGCAAAAAATATATCAAAAGTTAGATAGTAGCGAACCTACAAATTGCATATTTGTTGACCTAGAAAAAGCGTTCGACACGGTCAGTCATTCTAGATTATTAAACAAATTAGAACATTTAGGGTTTCGTGGTAATGCACTTAAATTAATGGAGAGTTACCTTTCAAACAGAGAACAATATGTACAAATTGAGCAGTCACTAAGTCAACAAAGAATTGTAGAATATGGAGTGCCCCAAGGTACAGTTTTGGGACCTATACTGTTTAACCTCTATTTAAATGATCTGTTGGCATTACCATATAAAGAAACGATACTTAGTTTCGCGGATGACACAATCATTATGCATAGCGCAAAAACCTGGACACAATTAAAGCAAGTAATCGAAGAAGAATTTAAATTAATAAAGAATTGGTTCGATAAAAATCTACTAACCATCAGTTGCGAAAAAACTAAGTATCTTCCTTTTACATCATATCAATCAAACTTACCTAATCTTGGTCCATTACAAATTTATCCTGAAAAAAATAAAAAAAATAGAAATCGAAGAAGCCGAATATATTAAATACTTAGGAATAATAATTGATAAACATTTTAGATGGGATATGCAAGTAAACAACACTATAAAAAAAATAAGAACTTTACTTTCAAAATTTAAATACTTGAGACAATTTCTAGACTTACCACAGATGTGTGTGTGTTGTATTATGCTCTTATTCAATCTCAACTTATGGCATTATTGGTTGGGGAGGAGTTGATAACAACTACCTAAAAAAACTTAGAAATTCTACAGAAACGCTTCTTAAAAATTTTTTCCAAAAAGATAACACCTATCCATCCAATAATTTATATAAAGAAAGCAAAATATTCGACATCAGGCAGCTTTACTGTCAAAGCATACTAATATTTCAATTCAAACATAAGAACGAATTAAAATATAAAACACATAGCCACGACACTAGACACAAGAATACCATTAGTGAGAGAATAAAGGTCAAAAAAACAATAGGAGAAAGAAGTTATAAATACCTGGCACCTAGGATATTTGATCTTCTTCCACTTGAAATAAAACATATAAACTCACTAACAAAATATAAAACAAAAATAAAAGCATGGTTACAGGAAACTCCGCGAATGTTTATACATCAGATAATCGATTCAAAGAATACTTACCATTTATAAAATTACAATACTCTGGCTTATATGTATTACCTAATTGACTATTCCGTTCTGTATTAACTTTATAAAATAAAAAGTTCAAAATTTAGTTATAGTAAAATAAATCTTTTCTATGTTCCTTTAACTTATTTAGATGTTACATTGTTAAATATGCATAAAACCTATACCTAGAAATACTAAGTATACCGAAATGTTTACTCCAACTCTAGTTTTAAGTTTATATTTTCTTGTTTTAATCAGTCACAAGCGCAAGAACAATGTTCTTTTAGTGAAATGATTGAATTCATCATTATATAGCTCGTAAATAAATATTTAATGTTAAATAATTAGGTGAATTATGTAAAAAAATGTATGTGTGTATTATGTGTATTCAACCCACACACAAGTACATCTGTACTTTCGTGGGTTCTGCATGTTTATTTTTATACAAAATTATATTTAATACTAATTTATAAAAAATGTTAATTCTATGCTTTATACTAATTGTATTATACTCTTATTTTTAAAAATAAACATTATATTATTTTTATTATTATTCCTTAGTCTACCCACTACCCAGTCCCGAATGATCAAGAACAAATCGCTAATCGCTAGTTTATTATCAATTTTGTGAAAAATATTAGAGCAAAATGTATACGATCAAGAACAATTCGCTAATTAAATTGGCATAAACTGTTTCCCTTATATCAATCTGGCTTTCATAAATTTCACAGCACCACCTCAGCGCTGCTTAGTCTTTGTGATGATACCGTGCGTGTAATTTCCCATTAGGCATGTACATTCACGTAGCGCGAGAGATCTGACAACACAGCTGCCGTAAATTCCTCCGTCGGGCGGAGCATTCCCAGCTCTGTTATTTCATTTCAGCCAGCTGGCACGCGCGATGTTGTAATTTTACTCCCTATGCCTAGCGCTCCGCTACACGCACGGTATAAGGGCGCGAGATAAAGAGATGACAGTTGTCGTAGTATCACTGGATTACTTTAAGGCATTCGACACTATTAATCTCTTGAGGTAAATTTTTTACTTCAAAAGTTCTGTGACTGGACGGCAAGACATCTACCACGAAAACTGGAAAGCCCCCCCCCGTTTTCGAGGACGGGAAATACGATGGTCACAATATTTCCCGACTACCTTTCACCCACTTGAAAACCACCCCCTTTCCCGATTTTCCGGTGCTAGACTTGCGAGGGCTTGTCGGATAGGTTTTTTTCTCATCAATTCGAATAAAATAAGTAAACTTCAGACCAGACCCAGCCAACCAGGGGACTCAAGCAGCCTTTACACGAAGTGAACTTTTCCTTCAGTGGTTTGTAGGGATTATTAGATATTCTTGTTTTTTCATTGATTACATATGTAAAAATATTCCCATTTTTATTCATTCAAAGATCATTCATTACATTTGGTTCATTATATATAATTACTTCCACGTCCAGTGGAAGAATAGTAACGACAAAAAATTTTTTGAAAATTTTTATTGTTCAAATAGGCTTAGAATGTCATGAAACGTCGAGATTTTAAGTTTGAGCAAAAAAAATTCTGTCTGTCGGTCTGTCGCACGTTTACTCTGGAACCGTTTGAGATATTGACTTGGAATTTGGTACACATATGTACTTTAACGAGATGTAGAACTAGATTATATTTTCATCTTGTTCAGTCGAAGGGTTGGGGGGGAAATTTGGGTAAATTTGGGGTAAATAGGTAAATCAAGCTGGTAAATGTCCATGAAATTGGTATTTAGCATATACAAGAGAAGCTAAGGTCTCAAAAAAATTTTGGCATTAGCCACCCCCATTACCACCCACCCCATTATTAAAGGGGACGAAAAAAAAATGTGATTTATTGTGCGTACAAGAACCAGAAACCTCAAAATATTTTTTTACTTCATCCACCCCCACTACCACCCCCTATCACCACCCCCACCCCACTACCGATGTGGGGTATCGTTTTATGGGTTTTTCGGGTAGAGGATTTCAAATCCCAAGGAACAATTTAAGAGTCATTTGGACTTGAGGAGGTTTTAAGAAAGGTTTGTCAGGAAATAGTCATGTGCTTTATTGATGTTGTAGTTAAGGCCTTTTAGGCTTCAAGTATACTTGCTCTTATATAGTAAGTTTTAAAGCATTCAATATAAAGCTAATTTGCTTCTACGATAATATGTATTTGTAATGGATTTATCATAACCTACATAAAACTCTCCATAATGCTAATTAGTTTTATGAACGTCTTAAATTCCATTTAGATTTAAAGAGGCTTTAATTTATTCTTTATGGTTTTAACATATTTGCAATAAATGCATTTTAAATCCTTTTTAAAACTAGACATTTTCAATGCCTATTAGTACTTATTAAAGGCCATTACAAAACTAGACTCTTAAAACATCCTTGATAAATGTTGTGATGAAACCGTTATGAAGAAAAAAAGGCCTCTATAAATCTAAAACGCAAATTTTAATTCCATAAAACACTTTCCAAAACCTCAATAAAACATTTATTATAAAAATAATAAACAATATGTCTGCCTGAAGTGTCGTTGATGCATGTGTGTGTGTGTGTGTGTGTGTGTGTGTGTGTGTGTGTGTGTGTGTGTGTGTGTGTGTGTGTGTGTGTGTGTGTGTGTGTGTGTGTGTGTGTTAATTAAAAGCATTTCACGACTTACTGATGTCTTTTTTGGAAAGGTTGAAGAAAATAAAAAAGAGTGGCCATTTTAAAAGGACTGTTAAAACATACACATACAAATTATTTTGAGGTTAAGTTTTAAGTTTTTTATATAAAATGTCAACGTCCCAAACGTTTTATTACAGCTTTTATGAAGTCCATGTGATCTTCGCCAAGTGCATTTGCATTTTTGTAAGGAAGGGATTATTTGTGATAGTATACAAAAAGACTAAAAGGGCTTCATTTAGAGTAAATGTAGGTCATTACCATTATTAGAATATATAGTTTAATGAGAGGACCAGTGTTGCCAGATCAAAATTTTAAAAGTTATCAGACGACGCTTTAAAAAGTTACTAAATCTTACTAAACTTTCACTAGATTTGAAATTAAAGCTCTCATCTTTAATTTTCAAAAGTTGCAGTGTCTGTAGGACACGTAATTTTCTTGAGCTCTCTGAGCACAGCATAGCTTTGAGCGTCCTCTATCTGATTATTTCGTTGCCAGACTTCGTACTCTGTATTGTATTAAATGGTTTATAACTAGAAAGTACTGTTTGTCTACGAGCCGCTAGAGCCTAGGCTATTCGATTGTAGCGATTCACGGTCAATAAACTATATGGTTACCTCAATTAGCAGCTTTTAGACGAGAGAGACGCGCGGAGCGGGGAATCGAATGAAAGAGATTCTGTTAGGGTCTACAGCCTACGTCAGCTGTAGACACTACAGGGATCTTTGTCTGTGTTTTTTGCACGGAAATCAGATATGTCTGTCTCTTTCATTCGATTCCCCGCTCCGCACGTCGCTCTCGTCCAAGAGCTGCTGTTCGAGGTAACCGTAGAGTTTACTGACCGTGGTAGCGATTAACGTGAACAGTTTTGTATTAAATGGATCGCAACTCGAATTTAATGTTTGTCTACCTACCAGTAGAGGGCAATAAATTGGATGATTCAAAAATCATTAAAAATTGGCATTTTCACAAAAGTTTTCACTAAATCACTAGATTTTAAAAAAATCACCAGATCAATGAAATTTCACTAGACCTGGCAACACTGGAGAGGACTGTAAAATGACAATTCGGTTTTTAGTTGGCAGGCCATGTTTTTCTTGTATATAAAAATATTCAAGGTCAATCTCACAATTTTAATGATCAATAATTATCACTTTTTCGTTATCAAATTAAGGTAGAATTACAAGAAACGATTGCAAAATTACTGTGGGAACCCAGAAGCAGCCCACTTTTTTAAATTTGCTGATTACGTGTCTATGCAAATTTTGTATGGATAATAAAATCATTATTATTTCTGAGGGGCTCTTGTTTTTTGGGCCTTTCTTATGTAGTTTTAACGATAAACTGCCGTTGGTTTTAATTTTTTTGTCATACCTGATGGCTTTTTATTACCTTTTGAATCGGCCTTAGAGAGGTTATAGTGCTCTACGCTTTATACATTTCAAATTCCATTTTATCTTCAATAAGTCTGATGGTGTGTTTGGTTAAATCAGTTTAGGAAAAATAAATGCAATAATAAAATTATTTGGATTCCTTCGTGGACATTCTTATAGCTTCTCAGTTCTAATATGGACTTATAAGAGTTTTAAAAACCAGTTTTAAGGTAGCCTTCTAGGTGTTTTCTAGAAATGCAGGAAGCTAATAGAAAAGCTTCTGACAGCTTTAAAATAGGTTTTAAGAAAGGTTTTAAAACGGCCCGAACAAGGTTTTCAAGAGCAGCACTATGCCTTACTAAGGAATTTTATGATGGAATTTAAAAAGGCCTTAACAACCTTCATAAGGGTGGGCCCTTTTAGTTTACAAGTCGCTTTATGATGGTATTAAGGATATTGTTACAGCAAAATAGATTTTTCACAAGGCATTTTATAAATAGTTTTATAGCACCCTTGTATACATTTAAGAAACTAAAATTGTTCCTTGGGATATTATATTACTAAAGTTCCATAAACAATTATTTCCACATACAACATTTTTTCATTATGAGTGACTCGGATAGAACATCTGGATGTGGAAGTAGTGATTCCTTGGGCAGCGATTTTTTATTCTGTGCTAATAGATCTTTCGACGCTTACAGTTATTATCACACTGTTCGTCCGAGTCGAATCATAATCATCATCTTCATCGACATTACCATAATTACTAGAATTATCATCATTGCCATCATTACCATTATCACCGTACATTATTACCTCTGGAATTAAATTTAAGTCGCAATCAAGATTATCATTATCCTGTTCAAGTGATTCCTCTACATGCACGCAATTATTACAATTCTTACAGAACGAGCTACATTTAATACTTGGATGTGGAAATAGTGATTCCTTTTTAATAAATTGTAAGAGCTTATTATCGTTGTTGTCGTGGTATTCCGTTATTGGGGGTGGGGGTAGTTTCAATCCCTGGGGGTGGGTTAGGTCACCTATGGTCAATCTTTACTTATTTTATTCGAATTGATAAGAAAACGACCCGCAAGCCTAGCATAGGAAAATCGGAAAAGAGGGAGGTTTTTCAGGTATTCCCCGCTCTCAAAAATGGGGGTATATCGCTTTACAGCTGATTTTCGTTGTTTTCGTGGCATTTCGTTATTGGGGTTGGTTAGGTCATATGTGGTCAGTATTTACTAATTTTATTCAAACTGACAAAAAAAACCGACGCGACAAGTCCTTGCAACCCTAGCACCGGAAAATCGAAAACGTTTTTTCGGTTTGGGGTAGTGGTTGGAGGGTAAATTGAAAATCGTGTTCCCGTCCTCCGAGATTTTGGGCTTTTTGTCTTTTTCTGGTTTACCTTAAGTGACTATATTGATCATGCTCTATTATGTGTGAAATTGGTGTTTTACGGGTTCAGTGCAAATGCTGTTGTGTTTTTTAAATCTTAGTTATGCAATCGTCGTTAGTCAGTATCTGTCAATAATTCTGTGTCCCCTGCTCAACAAATTTTATCAGGTGTTCTGCAAGGATCCATTCTGGGACCACTGTTATTTGTAATCTATGCAGCCGGTATCTTCAACCGAATTAATCGGTCCCACTTACAGTCGTATGTTGATGACACTCCACATAACGAGGTTGTCAGCACCTTGTTGAACGATGATATAAATTCTATTTTATATTCTAAAAAGCATAATTTAGAGATGTATTAAAACAAGGCACTACCGTTCAGTTAAAAAAATGAAAAAGAATTTCTAAAAATGCGGCTTAACCCAGCTAAAGATGGTATAAATATTAAATATTCAGATTACGCAAAAATCTTGATGTTTTGTTATTTTAAAGAACATATAAAGTTATTAATGCAGAAACTTTAGGCCAGCATGAAATTTCTGTTTTCAAGTAGACGCATTCTGAATTTCAAAATGCGGAAAATAATATGTACATCACTTGTGTTGCCCATTCTTAATTACTATAATATACTATATTATGTTTAGAACAAACTGCAAAAAATCATATACAAATTGTCTAAAATGCATGTTGTCGTTTTATTTTCAAGCTACGAAAATAGGATCACGTATCGGCAAAATTTAGTGAATTGAGGTGGTTAAAAATGCTAATTGGCTGCCAATTAGAATTAACTTCCTAAAATAAGAAATTCGTGTGTGTACAATTTTCATGTCACAGTTAATTATAAGTTTAATATGAACTTTATAGTATGTTTGCAACACTGTTCGGTAACTTGTAGAGTTGATTAAGTTGAAGTTCAGTTGAAATAGCCACCTGACAAATGTGCAACTATATATTATATTATTTTGTCAATTCCTGTACCATGCGTCATGTGGCTTCCGCTGCTGACAACAAGCATGACTCAAATCCAACTCAGCGTAGCAATAATGCCTACCATACGCTGGTAAATCAAATCAAATCTAGCTGATAGTATTATTATACCGTAACTCAAGTTATTGTTTTTAATTACCGGTATGTAGTTATTTATGTACCAAGGCTTGTAAGTGTATTTTACAGGTCGAGAACACAGTGCATCGAACCGATCAGTGAACCAAAGCCCGTAGGGCTGAGGTTTGCAATGTTCGAGACCTGTAAATACACGATACAAGCCTAGGGTGCATACGACGTTTTTCGTATTATTAGCAATATTACAATTTTTGGAAAATTCATTAAAAATTATTGCATTTCAAGATTTTTCGAACTCATTTATTAGTTAGCTTAGACTCTAATTGGAGTGTGTTTGCTTTCTGCTATGGTTACTGTCAATAAGTTGTCAAATTGATAACTTCATAATAATTTCCGCCATTCAAGTTATTTACGTAAATTTTTGCAATAAAAATATGGATTATGATGAAAGTATCGACATTCAGGAGGCAGAAAAAAATGCGTGTGCTTCGTTGGTGCCAGAATTTCATTATTATTTAACTTCCTTATTACTTTACTTTTTTGCCCTAGGACATAAAAGTAAATTTTGTGCTTTCTTGCCCGTGGGCTGTAAGTGACACTTTCACAACACCGACAGACGTCAAAAAATGACACTTACAGTACACTAGTAGTACGAAACAGTTTTTTAATTACGATGTTGCAAAATTACCCTTTTAAAATACTCAGTCTTGTTTCGAGAGCTAGTTACGCAGTTATAGTGTATGGAAACTATACTTTTCTTCACGATCAGCGTGACAGATACAGTGAAAAATGAGTCAATAGCTGGCCATCTGTTTTTGTCGAACTTTTACATACGCTCAAGTCAAGTCCTTAAAACCTGAAAACAAGTAACTTCTACAGGATCTTAAAATAAAAGGCGCAATTAGTTTTACAAGCTAGCATATATTGATAGTAAATACAAGTCAATGAATAAAATTATTTGATTTGCAAAGTATTTCATAAAAATGTAAAATAGTCATTAATTTAGAAGTATAATATGAATATGAACAACAAAATAAACTAAGAAGAAGAAGAAGAAGAAGAAGAAGAAGAAGAAGAAGAAAAAGAAGAAGAAGACAAATTACGAATTGATTACACAGACCCACAAAAAAGTGGTCTGTGCTGGGGTACTAGCCCTTGTATTCTGAGCCGCTGAACGCGAATCTGACCTTAGTTTTTCTCCAGCTCGTCCGGTTTTTTTTAACACTAAAAAAGTATGTTGGATCGTAATATTGCTTACCCAGCTCATTTAAATCAGTCTCCAAGTTTGATTCAACTTTAAAACTTTAACCTAATAATATTGTGGTATTTCAGTATTGACCACATAACTCAAAAGAAACCGTAAAACTTCATAACTCCTTAACCCCATAACTGCTCAACCGCATAACCCTTGGAATCCGATGAAAAGAGTGGGGAATTTTGATTGTGGAGTTAATGAAATTGTGACCTCGGATCTTTCTGCTTGAGCATCACACATCCACAACCTCATGATCCCGTAATCCCTCAACTCTGAAGATTCAACGGAAAAAAGTGAAGATTCTAAGTAGGATGATTCGTGCCATTGTGAAATTAGAATCTTAGAAACATGGCGCCATAGCTCCTGAACGGCGATCCCTTTATCCTCACAACCCCATAAGCCTGAAGATTCAATGAAGAAATAGGACGCTCTCGATTGAGGAATCAATTAGATTGTGCCCTCGGAACCTTGTCACTTTGTAACCAATTAAGCCTATTCCAGTAGCAAATCCTTCTACTACATAACCCAGTAGCCCAGTAAACCCAAAACTGCATAACTCTGGGAATATAATAGAAGAATGTGAAGAATCTGAACAGGAGAATTCATGAGATTGTGTTCACTTAATCCTGAAATTGAGTAGCCCGTGATCCCTTAGCTCTTGAACAGCAAAACTTGTATTTAACCCCGTGATTCTGGGGATTCAATAAAAGCAAATTAGGGAATCTTAATTGGAGATTCAGTAAGAATATAACTTTGGAAGTGGAGTATCTTTTCAGGTGATTTCTGTTTAGGTGACTTCATTTCCCAAGTAACAATTTAAGTTTTATCACAATCTTAAGTTTATTTAATAAAACTGATCGTAAAACTGTTTATACTAGATAACCTCTTACAAACTACAATAAACCCGGCATAAAACCAAAAATACCTTTTATAAAGGTTATAAATATTTTCCTTAAATTCCTTTAATTATTGCTTTTCATTATTAATATCATGTAGCATATCAGATATTAAGAGGTTACAAGTGTTACATAATAAAGGAATGCGTGTAATATTAAATTGTGATAGATATACACCTGTTTCGAATATGTTAAACCAGTTGGGTTGGATTTCAGTAGAGCAAAGCATTGAAAGAGCAAATTTAATTTTAATATATAAAATCGAGAAAAATCTAGTACCTACCTACCTTAAACCTTTCTTAGTTAAAAGATCGAGTCTGCACAATTATTCTGTAAGATCTGCTGAAAACTACAACATAGACCACACAAAAATATCATTCTTAAAAAACAACTTTTAGCGATGGCATACGCGCGTACAATGCTTTGCCCACAGAAATCAAATCTTCTAGTAATTTAAAACTGTTTACTAAAAATGTAACTAAATTATATATAGACGTTAGAGCACAAAATAATGAATGACTATATGTACAAAGTTATGTTGTTCTGTAAATAGCTTATGCTAAATAAACTTTATTCTATTCTATTCTATTCTAAAACTATCAATAAAATCAACAGTACTTTAGAACCCAAATCTGCAAGATGTTTTCAAGTCTACCATAAAACCTTTTTTAAAATCGTCTTAAAACCGTTAGCAATCAAATTTTAAGCCTGCTTTGAGAACATCATAAATAATTGGGTCTTTAATAATTCTTGTTGCCAAGTAATAAAATATGTCTGCCTGGATTGAAATATCTGCATGTGCTAACGTTTTAAAATTTGATATTAATAAACAACCTAGTATCAAAAAATTGTCAACGCAGACCACTATTGATAAAGTATATCAAAAAACCGTTTAAAAAAACAGGCGCCTTTCATTTGTCAGCTTATTAATTATTATTTATAATAAAAAAAAATGGTAACCCTAGTTTTAGCTTACTCAGTGTGATTTTGCGCTTTTTAGAGGTTTATATGACATATTAACATATTTTAGATAGTTGCAGGTTAAATGTAAACAGTAAGAATAAGAAAAATATAACTAAACACTGTTGCCCCAACTTTGTTCAAACATGTCTGCCACAGTTAACAGAAAAGAACATGGCTGAAAAATTAATAAAACTGTTTATTTTAATAGAATACCCTATTAAGAGTTTGTGGCTTTAGAAAATATTTTTATAAAACAAAAGGTTTTATTAAATTCCAATTGCTCCACTTTATTATTGACAAAATTCGTTCTAAATGGCGGACTCAGTAAAGGTCGATCTTAATAAGTTGAAGAAAAGTGAACTTATAGACATAATAATTAAACAAAAAACGGAGAAAAGTGTTAATTATAGTGTTGATAATAGTGAAGTTATAAAAGAACAAAGTGATATAGCCGAGGCACTTGATAATGAATACTTTTACGACTCACAAGATAACCTACTGACAAATGGCCACTGTGATAAGCCGGCCTGTGTAAAGGTAAATTTTCAATTTATTTCTATTAAAAATGAAGTACAAACACTTCAAATATTAATTAATCATATGGAAAAGAGATTAGCAGATCAAGAAGAAATTATACGCCTATTAAAGTTACACAATATGACAAATTTTGATCAGAAAAATTACATAAAGGCAAATCATATGCCATCTACCAACAAAAAGACCAATGACTTGAGAAATTCCACCGCGAACATATCACAAGTCTCCAACACTTCTTTGCAGAACAAAAACATAGTGGTTGATAAAACTTACTCACAAGCAACAAAATCTGCTTCACAAAAACATACAAATACGATAACAGCTGATCAAGTGAGCAATGCTATTAAAAACGCTCAAGATTCCACAAAAACGCAGAAGAGTTCATTGACCCAAAACAATGTAAATAAAATGAAACGGGGTAAACCAATAATAGGCACGAACAATAATTTAAAACAAATTAAAACAATTCCCAAATTGGGATATTTACATGTTTATAGGCTTGGACCTGAAACTACTGAAGACATACTTATGAACTGTCTAACAGAAACAGCACCTGATATAAGTTTTTCTTGTGAGAGGCTGGAAAAAAAAGATAATTCAACAGCATCGTTTAAGGTGACGTTTCCAATTACATATTGCCATAAAGTGTACAACCCAGATATTTGGCCGGATGGTGCCGCCGTTGCCAGATTTAAATTTCCTAGGAAAGCAAATTTTCAACAAGCCCTGCAATCCCAGTCGCCCCCTTAGTTCCAATAAAGTTTAATCACCAGCCAGGCAACAACTTGTGGAGTATTCTACACATTAACATACAGTGTATGTCAAATAAAATTAATTTACTTGAATTGTTTCTTAGCAAATATAGTCCAAGCTTCTTGTGTCTTAGTGAGCACTGGCTCTCTAAAGAAAAACTGTATTTAACTGACATTAATCAGTATGCAATTATCAGCGATTATTGTCGCGAAACGCGTATACACGGTGGAACAGTTATATTTGTTAAGAAAGATATTGCATCTGATTGTAAACCTATAAAATATATTAACAATTATTCAATTGAGCTATGTATTGAATGTTCTGCTGTAGTGTATAAAAATCAGTACTGTATTATTAACATTTATAGACCTCCATCAGGAGATTTTGAAAATTTTCTTATGTAGTTGTCTCAACTCTTAACCAAAGCAATAAATGACTTTAGATTTATTATAATTTGTGGAGATCTTAACATAAATAATACAAATCAAACTCGAGAATCAAAACTTTTAGCGGATATATTTTCATCACTTAACTTAACTTCTCTAATTTTTGAACCCACTAGAGTGGCAACCAGTGGCAATTCTACTACTCAATCATGCATTGATTATGTGGTTACGAGTGATACCCAATTTACTAAATGTATAAATTTTAATCCTGGACTATCTGACCACTATTGTCAATTAGTTCACTGTAATCCCTCTATTCTTAAAGAACACGATAACTTGGTCAATAACCCTTCAAAACTTTTTAGAAAAATAAACAGCAATTCTATAAATGAATTTAAATTTCTATTTAGATCGTTCTCATTAAACAAAACCTCAAATGATATCGACATTATATTTAATGATTTCTTTGAACACTTCATGTGGTGTTTTAATACCTCCTGCATTAAAAAATTATCTTCCAATAAAATACATAACAATGGAAAAATCAAATTCTCACAAAAAATAGAGGAAGATAGAAGAGAACTAGAAAAGCTAAACTGGTTAAAAAATAATTTACCCGATGAAAATATAAAAATAAAATATAAAAACTTAAAGAGAAAGTTGCAGAAAAATATTCGTGTTGAGAAAACTGCTCATTATGAAAATATAATTAGAAATTCTAGTAATAAAACCAAAACGGTGTGGAATATTGTTAATAATCTTAAATCAAATGTTCGTGAAAAAAAGCAAATTACTCTACTCGATACTGATGGTGGAATCGTCCAGGATCCACTAGAGGTTGCAAATATATTCGGGGCTTACCTCGCTACTGCAATTGATATTAAAATTATTGATCATTTTGGGAATAATATCTCGCATACATGCACTTCTCCCGCGTTTAACATAAATACAATGTTTTTTGAGCCAGTTACTAAAGATGAGGTGGAGTCGGTGATTAAAAATCTTGCAAATAAAAAATCAACTGGCTTAGATGAAATACCGGTTAAACTAATTAAAGAATGCAAAGCAGACTTGTCACAAGTACTTGCCGATATAATAAATCTATCTATCTCTCTTGGACAGTTTCCTACCGTGCTAAAGCAAGCTGTAGTCATTCCGATATTTAAAAAGGGGGACCCACATAGTGTTGAAAATTATCGACCTATATCCTTATTAAGTGTATTTTCAAAAATTATTGAAAAGGTCATATACAATCGTATTCTCCATTTCTTGAATCAAAATAATATCTTGACAGATTGTCAGCATGGATTCAGACATGGCCACTCCACAGAATCCGGCACTATCGACTTCATTCAGCACGTGTATTCGGAATTAGATGAGAACAAATACGTAACAGCCTTTCTATTTGATCTTACGAGGGCATTTGATACCATCGACAAAGATTTTCTGTCCGCGAAACTTTATAATTTAGGACTGCGTGGACCAATAAATGAGTGGGTAAGGTCCTTCCTGTCTGATAGACAAATAAAAACAAAAATTAATGAAGCTGAATCAGACACTTTCGATATGAATATTGGAACACCACAAGGGAGTGTACTAGGTCCTTTGTTATTCCTATTATTTATAAATGACTTGCCGAAGCATATTACAGAAGGTAAAGTTTTTATGTATGCGGACGATACGACCATCGTCGTATCCGGTTCTAAACCTGACATTGTTCTAGACAAGGCAAAAATAATACTTGCCGAGTTTAATAATTGGTGTCATCAAAACCGTCTCATCATCAATTATGTTAAAACCAGCTGCATTGAATTTAAAAATAAGCATAAAATTAGCATTAACCAAAAATTTACATTCAGCAGTCATGAAATCAAAACAGAAACTACAGCTTCCTTCTTGGGAATAACACTGGACAGTAATCTTCTCTGGGAACAACATGTAGACAAAATTTCATCTAAACTAAATAAAAGTTTTTATGTTATCAGCTCATTAAAAAATAGTTTAAATAAGGAGGCTCTCTTAAGCGTTTACTATGCTTTTGTACATTCTGCTATTGGATACAATATTGTTGTCTGGGGGCAAGCGAGTGAGGTCTCTAGAATATTTATTCATCAAAAAAGGATTATTCGACTTATCTTCAATCTTGATTACAAGGAATCCTGTCGTGACACTTTTAAAAAATACAAAATATTGACAGTGGTGTCTATATATCTGCTAAAGCTTTTGACCTACATTTATAACAGCAAAAATAAATATATAAGAAACAGGGATTTCCATAATTACTTCACGAGAGGAAGAGATGACATATCCCTCTGTCAACACAAACACGAGTTCTTTAAGAAATCACCTGTAAATGCTGGGTGTCGTATTTATAATCTATTACCAGATGAAATAAAAAATAGTAACTCTCAAGTTATTTTTAAAACTAAACTTAAGAAACTTTTACTGTGTCAGACTTTTTATACAATTAATGAATTTTGTGATTTTATTCGAACTTTCTAATGTTCTTCACATCTTTTTGTCTGTTTTGTGTAATTTTAAATTTATTTATTTACTAAACTTAAAAATGTGTATACATATATATTTTAAATTTTACTTTATTTTATTTATATCTTCTTACTAGGTATATATGTTATCATTGTAAGCCCATGCAAGGGCACGTTTGACTTGTCTTATCCATGTAGTTTATATGGCAAAGAGATGAATAAAGCTTATTATTATTATTATTATTATTATTATTATTATTACTATTTTAGAGCATGTAAGATTTTACCCAGCCTTACTACTCCTCTTTAAATTCCTTAAGATTTGTCTCTAAGAGCCGATTTATATAGGGGGTATTAAAGAGCAGAGAGATTTAACAAATTGCTTTAAAGATAACTTGAAAGCCTTTTTTTAAGTACATATTTGCAGATAAATTGGTATGCACAAAAGAAATAATAAAACCCAGTTCGGTTTATTTACCTTTCTAAATCTGTGATAAAACCCGATAAATACTTGTTGGCATTTAAATTGTTATTTTGGTTGATATTTTAATATTTATTAAAAGAGATAGCTTCTGTTGGACTTAAAATTTTGTGTCAAATTTGAAACATATAGTATAGTAAAATAGCTTTATACAATTGAAAATGAGCCATGTCCATCATTTTGGGTGTCGTCAGAGATGTGTAAGCTATCATGTTTTATATAAACTATATCTTATTATAATTTTGGAGCAACATGTTACAAAGGTTTTTTATTAAGAACAACATACCTAAACTGCGCATCTTTCGGGATAGAACAAATTTTATGTAAGTTAAATGATATATCAATTGTATCTTGATGTGTTATTAAGGCATTTTTCATAAGATCCTAGTAGCACACAATATTGGACCAACGTACCATCTATGTAGGACCAATATAGCACAAAATATTGGACCAACGTACAATCCATGTATGAATCCAATATATGAATATTGGTACTACATGGGGATTGAACGTTGGTCCAATATTTTGTGCTACTAGGGGACTATTACAAAAAGAATTAAAGTTGCAGTCGGGCGTTGCAGACTGCGATTACCTGTTCAACAATAAAAATAAGAAATATATTGACTGTATACCTACTTATTCACTTTAAAAATGAATTGTGTCGTGTTCGAGCAAAATATTAATCAAATAGGTATTTGCAGGCAGTCACGCCCGACTATAAATTCTAGTCATTATTTTACAAATTCACAAATAAGCAAAAGTGCAAAGTGAGTAATCAACTTACAATTTTTCAACAATAGCTTTATTGAAAGGTGCATTAACATTTGGATAAGGAGGTTGAAAACTATATTTGAAGTCTTTTTAAAGGACAAACCTTTAGTGTAACACTTCACTAGCTTCTAGCCCCTGCAAATTACTACTTGTGCCCGGCATGTGCAAATTCAACCGCTTGCCAGCAGCACGTCAAACACAAACAGCTGTTTTTTTTGAATACATAGACTTGTTAAAAATGAATGACAAATCAAAGTGTAGCAAGTCTGAAGCTGTTTTTAAACGTTTATATGATTTTCGAAAACACGTAAAGACATTTCATGGAGGTGAAGAAAAACTTGGTCAGTTAGCTCTACTAAAAATTTGTGCGAATGCTACAAAAAAAAACTTACAACTTCAGTTGCGATATCCGAGAATTTAAGAATGAAAACCGCTGCCAAAGGAATCACTACTTCCACATCCAGATTTTCTATCAAGTCACTCACAACGAAAAAACTTTGTATGTGGAAATAATTGTTTATGGAACTTTAATAATATAATATTTGAAATCCTCTACCTCAAAAATCCATAAAACGATATCCCACATCGGTAGTGGGGTGGGGGTGGTGATAGAGGGGTGGTAGTGGGGGTGAATGAAGTAAAAAAATATTTTGAGGTTTCTGGTTCTTGTACACACACTAAATCACAATTTTTTTTCATCCCCTTTAATAATGGGGTGAGGGTGGTAATGGGGGTGGCTAATGCCAAAAATTTTTTTGAGACCTTAGCTTCTCTTGTATACTAAATACCAATTTTATGGACTTTTACCTGCTTGATTTAGCTATTTACCCCAAATTTACCCCAATTTACCCCCCAATCCTTCGACGGAACAAGATGAAAATATAATCTAGTTCCAGATCTCGTTAAAGTACATATGTGTAACAAGTTTCAAGTCAATATCTTAAACGGTTCCAGAGTTAACGTACGCACAAAAAAGTTACAGACAGACCGACAGATAGACAGAAATTTTTTTCTTTCTTCATTAGCCACCTCCATTACCACCACCACCACCCCATTATTAAAGGGGATGAAAAAAAATTGTGATTTAGTGTGTGTACAAGAACCAGAAACCTCAAAATATTTTTTTACTTCATATACCCCCACTCACCCCACCTCTATCACCACTCCACCCCACTACAGATGTGGGGTATCGTTTTATGGGTTTTTTGGGTAGAGGATTTCAAATATTATATTATTAAAGTTCCATAAATAATTTATTTCCACATACAGATTTTTTCTTTGTGAGTGACTTGGATAGAACATCAGGACGTGGAAGTAGTGATTCCTTGGGCAGCGGTTTTTATACATATTTTAGTGTTTTTCATACAATGTCTTTCGTTATTTTAGGTAAAATCTCTTAAGGCATCAAGTTTATGATCTACATATCTCCATGTTGAAAAGTACTATACAAATAAACGAAAATACGGATATATCACAATATAAAAAGCTACTTGCCTTTTTAAAACGCTAAAATGACACATACGAAGCAAAGAAATCAAAAGTTTTGACTATGGAAAACGTTACTCTGTTTTTAAAAGAGGCTCCATACGTTAAGTTCTTATTAATGAAAGTGGTACTAATATTTGGTTTAAATGGGGAATGTCGGCGTGCAGAGTTGTGCAGTTTAACTGTAAAAGATATAGAAGACACAGATAAAGTTTTGGTTATAACTTTACATGATACCAAAACCAAAAAGAAACGTGTATTTACCGTAGGATCAGAGTGCAACGGATATGAAATTTATCATAAATATTTACAATTGACAAACAAGTAAAACAATAGATTTTTCATTTACTATAACCATGGTAAGTGCACAATACAACCAGTTGGTTTTAACAGTTTTGCAAAAATTCCCCAAAGAGTTGCAGAATACTTAAAACTCCTAGATGCATACAGTTACACTGACCATTGCTTGAGGAGGACGTCTACCACCTTCCTCGCTGAGAGTGGAGCTAATATTTAAACACTTAAAAGACATGAAGGGTGGCGCTCAACTAATTTGGCTGAAGGGTATATCGAGGAAAGCATAGGCAATAAGTTGATAATTTCAAAAAGTGTATTTCATCAGCAAGAACTAGTGGCACCTCAAGATCATTCAGGAATTCTGACAGAGAATTGTAATAGTTTTCAGGAAGCACAAGTGGAATTGAATAAATATCGTGTTGTTAACTTTTCAAATTTGAATAATTGTACTTTTAATAGATACAGGGAGATCGAGAAAGACTGAACGTGCCGCTCCCTAAAGATTGTTTTTGTGCCGCTCACATACTACATACATATGTACTATTTTCTGGTACTTTCAACATTTTCACGTTGGCGACAGTAACCTTAAATATAGTCAATTACAGCATTTACACAAAATGCGAGTTTCTTTATTAAATTGCCACACAAGTGACAGTGAACTGATTGCGTTGAAAAACACTGATTTATTAGTCAGAAAGGGAGATAAATGATAAATCAAACACAAGCTAATAATAATAACATTCACGAAAATGACAGACATCAAATTGGTAACAGTAACTAGAGAACCAGTCGTTACTTCTGGCAACATAGGAAATTAGTTTTAATAATGTATGTAGAATAGAAATCAATTTTGATAATTTTAGTGACTTTTCCATGTGACGTCACGTTCAGTCTTTCTCGATCTCTCGGTAGTAATTTTGCAGTGGCTAGACACTAGTTAACACTTCTACTTTACTGCTTCAATGACATATTGAACTGTATTATTATAATCAAGTATGTCATAATAGAGTCAAATATAGACGATAAAGTTGACTGGTTAATGTTATAGAATCCCGCTGCTGAGAGGACTGGCTTCCACTGATCCGCATATGTCGCGAAAAGAAGAAGCTGCTCCTTCATGTGCTTATCTTCTATTTTTTCATGTAGACGATAACAAGTTTTTATTATTTCCTTGCCGCTCTTTTCGAGGGAATCACATGATATAACCATCCATATTAGAGATATCTAAAAAATACAAGTAATTTAAAACGGTGGAATAGGTAAATATGTTGCAGAATAAAAATATATAAAAAATAAAATATTTTATGTACATTGAAGAATTATGAAAAACAAGTTGTTAACACATCTTCCGCTAACCTCTTTATTATACTCTTTAATTTAATAGAATATGTATATTTTAATAGGATAAAAACTTTTAAGTCATTGTAGAAAAAAGTTGTTTATGCAGAAATCCATCCAATCCACATAATTTCCAGATTTTTTAATTTTCTGAATACACCCCGTATATGACATGTTAACTTACTCCATGGCAATCATATTTTTAATAAAAGCAAAACCATTTATGAAGAATAAAATTTCCGCTAAAAATGAGAAATAAAAAAGTTTACCCCCTTGTCCATTCTAAAACTGTGGACATAATGTACAAGAGAAACTAAGATCTAAAAAATTTTTTTGGCATTAGCCACCCTCATACCACCTCCGCCACATTTTTAAAGGGAGTGAAGAAAATAAAATAGTGATTTAGTATTTGTACAGAAACCAATGGCTTCAACGATTTCATTTTACTTCAACCATCGCCCTGCCACCACCCCCACCCCCGCTACCGATGTGGCATATCGCTTTATGGGTTTTTGGGGTCGCCGATTTCAAATATTATATTATTAAGGTTCCATAAACAATTATTTCCAAATAGTGGAGTGCAAATATATATAGTATTAACATTTTTTCGGTGTAAGAGACTTGGATAGGAAATCTGGAGGTGGAAGTAGTGATCCCTTCGGCAACGATTTTTTTTTATTACTTGCGAGTAACTAAACTTTTATATATTTTTTAATTTTAAATTTCGTGGCGCCGTCGTGCGCCGCACGACTTGCCCTTATGAACGGCGCGGCACGGTCCTGGCCGTTTCCTTTCTTTCTTCTTCCCCACAAGAATTGGACGGCACTGTAATGCGTTTTTATGATCTGTATATCAATATAAACATTTACATTTCGGTTGGTATATATTTTAAAATACAGACTATAGTTTTATTTAAAAAAAAAACGTATGGTATGAGATTATTGAAAAACTTTGGCACGTAATCAACAACTAAATGAAAATTCTTGAAACAATCTAGGAGAACAGAGTGAAAGATACAACCAATACAATTATAGTGCAACGTTCTAAATAGAAGAATTATTAATACTTACTCCAAAAGCTATCGAGATAAGTATGTTTGAAATTATAAAGTCCGTATAAATCATGACTGAGGTTAGGCCATTTACAATATTTAACACTGCCATAAGTACACAAAAGAGTGTGTGCCATCCGAAAATGATGTTCATCTGATTCGATACATCGAAAACAATTTTGTATGGCTTCCATAGTCGATTCAACTCCAAAATATTTCCTTCATTCTGGATGTGTGCGATATTAGTAAACATTTTTATTAAGTGTATATGTCTCCTTCTTAAAATTTTTGTTAAACATATGATGTAGATTGTAACAGTAATTAGGTAGAAATGAGAAACTGCCAATCCCATACAATAACAGAATTTTGCGAAGAAGTCTTCGTTGGCCCAATAATAGTAAAATACAATATGCAGAGTAGCCGCAGGTATGTAAACGACAAAAAATTCTAAATACATGATGAGCACTTTCTTAGAGCATTGAAATTTACACTGACTGTATATGTGCTCCATTTCAACCATTGAGTTGTAGAGCATTTTCCAATTATTTTGTTTATAAAAGTTTGAAGTCAAATAACATTGACCGATGAATAATAATTGAACCGAAGTTTCTAAAATATCCAATATATCCTGAGCTCCATGATCACCAAATATAGTAATTTTATACATAACAGCCAAATATGCGTAAACTATAAAAGTCAGAAAGACTAACGAAAATAAAATTTTAGAGCAAAGTCTTTGATATCCCTTTGAAGTAAATGGCGTTAATCCAACATATTTACCGTATTTTAGAATTGTTTTTAAAACCTTTATGTCATTTTGTTCATCTGTCCTCAAAAATGCATTTTTGTAATTTTCAAATTTACTAGTATTGATAACTTTTTCACAGTTATACATTTCAGTAATATATACCATAACGGTTAAGGTAACTCTGTAATGAGCTAAGCTTTTCCACAACTAAACTATATAATAATTATAATACTACATTTTGCTTTTAAATTAATAAAGAATAATTTGCCTAAACGATATATGCATATGTGTTGCATGCATTGGCTAACAGTATACTTACTTTTTTTAATAGTTGTTAATTTAATATTCTTGAATACTTATGCAATAAATAATGACGTATATTTAGATAACATAACGTTCTAACAGTATATAATAGAAAGATGGTTAGAAATATTTTTATTTTGGCAAATAACCTATTCCAAAAAAGAGAAAAAATATGTGAATATATAAACACATCTATACATATATATGAATAATGACATAACATAAATAAGTTGTTACACAGTACACTGCCGACCTCGGTGCGTTATTATCCTTATAACACCCTTGGTACCTTAATAACTATAATGTCCCACAAATCTGTTATTTTACAATAACCACCCTGTTTCGAGATACATTAAATGAAAAATAACGCCCTAGGGCGTTATGAATATCTATAACGCCCTAGGGCATTATAAAATTATAACACAAACCAAAACAAGTAAATTATGATAGCGTTCGTTATTGACAAACAAAATGCGTTGCTATGCAACGGCGGCGTTTACAAACAATTTTGATTTTTACTCTCTTTTAAATCAAATCGTTTTGAACATAATAGATGTCAAATTAATAAATCGTAAATGTCAAAAAAAAATCGAATTAAATAACAGACTTGTAGGACATTAAACGTTGAAGGCACCACGGGTGTTGTAGGATAATGACGCCCTCGGTCGACGTACATTCCCTTGGGCCAGAGGCCTTCGGGAAGTACAATGCCGACCTCGGTGCGTTATTATCCTTATAACACCCTTGATACCTTAATAACTATAATAACGGCTAATAGATTTTTCTCTCAATGTATGTTTTATTACATTACAAGCATTAACTTATGCTCCAAACATCGCCCATTGTTTTGAAAAATACATCTGTATTACCTTTGATTTGAATTTTGAAAACTACCTAAAGCGTTAATTTGGCACTGTCATGCGTTTATAATCTGTATGTATATATCAAGGAGGTTGAATAAATAAGGAGTCGCCGTAAGAAGCAAAATGTGGCAGCACATTCGTCATTTTAGTATGATCGAAACGTCAACAAAACGCGACATGTATCTTGGTTTAATATTATTATAAAATAAATCCGCCAAGTAGCTGTACAAATCAAAGAAATATCGATAAGAAGAAATGTTTTGGAATTACTTTTCATAGGTTAAAACAGGTCTGTACTCAAAATACGTGTTGAAACTATTTTCCATTTATTTTAGATTGTGTTTTAGATTATATTATATTATATTTGCTTGAAATGTGAAACCGTCATCTCATTCATTACTCTACTGGCTTGATATATGGTAGTGTCAATGTGTAAAGTCAACTAACATGTATCGCTCCTCAAATGCTGTATAAACTTTTTTTTAAATCAGGACATTTAATTTATTTGTGAGAGAGTGATGAGTTATATGACTACTTCAATAACTGTTTAACGTTTGATTATTTTTCACTTGAGTACTCATCGACAATAACCGAGTAATGCAGGTTATTTCAATAACCGGATAACCGGTTATTTTTCACTCAAGTGATCCCATCACTAGTCCGTAGTCGATAATTCGCACTACCAGTGAGGAAAACAGCTCGCCAGACACGACGTTATAAAAATGGCTCTAAAAACTTTATTTTTGAAACGCGACCATATGTTATGCAAGGGCATATGTTGGTATTGCTTCAATTCAGCCAAACATGGTAAAAAAATTGAAATCCATATCGTGAAAAAAAAAGTTAAGCACTACTAAAACTAAAATTGAAGGTGCTTTCTACATTAAAAATTATATACTTACTCGTTCCATACCCAATAATACATCAGTGAAACAAAAATTAGTAATTTACGTTACTTGGCTATGGAGAAAAAAAAACAATCAATTTGCGGAGGAGGCCCGTACGAAAACAGACATTTTCAAGATTCAATCGCACATATTTTTTTTCAGTACCAACCAAAATTTTCGTAAAAAGAGATTCTGATGCGTTAAACATTTCTGAACAAGATGGTTTTTATCCCATATCTTTCTACTCCGAAAATATTTTTAATGAGCTACGACGTTCTATCCGTTCCACTAATAAGTTTTACCTACGATCACTACTGCAAATAGTAAAAAAACACACTACCTGCCATTTATGTAAGATGAACTTTACATATTGTAAACAAATCGCACTGTAAACAAATCGCACGGTAAACAAAATGCACAAGTGGCTTATATCGCTGACGCGGAGTTTAAAAAAACAAATGCGCCTACGTAATTTTCAAACGCTGTCAAAACTGACATAATATTTGTTGAATAATATTGTTGACAAGTAAACTAAATCCAGATTTTACTAAATAAATAAATAAATATGATCATAGGTAAAGTATAGTACATAATTCGAGTTGTAAAGCAATTACGCACTCATGGAAATACGCACTCGCCGCTACGCGGCATCGTGCGTAACTTTCCCATTCGTGCGTAATATGCTTCTTACAACACTCATTACGTAATATACTATTATGGCTACTCCTTATTTATATTCTACCTCCATGGTCTATATAAACATTTACATTTCGATAATGTATCTTCAAATACAAAGACTATGCCTTTATTTAAAACCATGTGGTATGAGATTAAGAACCTTTGGCAAGTAATCAACAGTTAAATAAAAACTCTTGATACAATCTAAGAGTACAGAGTAAAGGATACAACCAATGTAATTATAGTACAATGTTCTAAATAAAAGAATTATTAATACTTACTGTAAAAACTGCCGATATAAGGATGTTTAAAATTACGGATTTTATATCCGTAAAAATCATGATTGAGGTTAAGAAATTTAAAATATTTAGCACTACGACAAGTATACAAAAAAATGAGTGCCATCCGAAAATGATGTTCATCTGATTTACTATATCAAAAACAATTTTGTATGACCTCCACAGTCGATTCAACTCCAAAATATTTCCTTCACTGTGAATATGTGCGATATTAGTAAACATTTTTATTAAGTGTATACATCTCCTTCTTAAAATTTTTGTTAAACATATGATGTAGATTGTAACAGTAATTACGTAGAAATGAGAAGCTGCCAATCGCACACCATAATAGGATGCTATGAAGTCTTTTTGAGCCCAAAAATAGTACGATACAATATGCAGAGTAACCACAGGTACGTAAACGACAATTAATTCGAAATACATGACAAGCACTTTCTTAGAGTATTGAAATCCACACTTTCCGTATATTTGCTCCAGTTCAACAATTGAGTTGAAGAAAATTTTCCAATTATTTCGTTTGTAAACGTTTGAAGTCAAATAACATTGACCGATGAATAATAATTCTGCCGAAGCTGCTAAAATATTCAATATATCCTGAGCTCCATGATCACCAAATGCAATGATTATATTGCTAATAGCAAGATATGCACAAATAGCAAAAATCGAAAAGACTAATAAAAATATAATTTTTAAACAAAGCCTTTGATATGCCTCTGAAGCAAATGGCGTTAATCCAACATATTTACCATATTTTAAAATTATTTTTAAAACCTTTATGTCATTTTGTTCATTTGTTCTCAAAAATGCATTTTTGTATATTTCAAACTTACTAGTACTGATAACTTTTCCACAGTTATACATTTCAGTAATATATACCATAACGGTTCGTGTGACTCTGTAATGAGTAAAACATAATTCATACGAAGGCTATATAGTACAGTACCTAAATTAGTCCTGTCAATCAATGGTTTCTAGAGGGAAATGCCGAGATCACAATTTTTTACTTGAGGGATGTGTTTGGCCTATTTAGGAGGTGCGGGGGTGCAGGAGGCACGTAGAAGGTCCCGGTTTTTGTTTTTTCGCTCATTTTTCAAAAACGGTTAGCCATAATCAAAAAGTGGCTATATGCAAAATTAAAGCTGACTAAATTTTCTACAATAATGTTTCTATTAATTTTTGTCGTATCGGTTATGGTTTAGTAATGGATTGTATCTCTTTTAACTGTATTCCAAATTTATTATAAATATATTATAAATTGAAAAAGAAATTAATAATCATCGTGGAAAAAAATTTGTTTCATAGCAGACTGAACTCAAATATCGAATAAAAAATGTCTTTGTGTCTGTATGTATGTGTGTGCGTATACCGTTTCTTGCAAACACGATAACTTCTGTTAGACTTAAAATATTTAATTACAATTTGGAACATATGTAAAACAGCATAGTACAATAACCCCTATTGAAATTGGGCCATATTTGTAATACATGGTGATAACCAGAGGCCTACAAACTCTCACTCTTACGTAAGATAAGTTTTATTTTAATTTCAGAGCAAAATGCATTTTTTTGAATAAGCATACAAAAATATGAAAATGTATAAAATTTATAAACCGTAATATACCGGGTGTATGTTAGGTTCAAACCAATTTTATTTAAATTAGATGATATATCAATGTTACCCTAAAATTTGGAACATGGTATTTTTAATAAGATTATTATGTTGTGAGAGTTTGTAGGCCTCTGGTTATCACCATGTATTACAGATATGGCCCAATTTTAATAGGGATTATTGTACTATGCTGTTTTACATATGTTCCAAATTGTAATGAAATATTTTAAGTCTAACAGAAGTTATCGTATTTACAAGAACCGGTATACACGCACACATACATATATAACACGACTAAAAGGAATAATCTGATAATATGTACTGATAATTTTTCTTCATGAGTAATTCTTCTAGTAAAATGTATTGTCTTCAGTTTCTGTATGGTCCAAATCAAATCAAATCAAATCAAAAACTAGTTTATTTAAAATTAAAATAATACAGCATTTGACCCTCCCCAGATACTCGCTTTGGATCCAGTCAGACATCCACGGCGCCAGTCGTCGTGGAAATTAAAAGACTGGACGAAGTGACGCCAGGTAGAGCTAAGAGGAACTGAAAAATAATATAATATCTCCTGGTCACGGGGTGCAACATAAATATTAATTAAAGTTAAACATGTAAAAAGATAACTTAAAACAATTGAAATGAAAAGGCAAAAGGTGCGTGTATAAATAAATATCAGAGATAAATATGATGACCACGCGGGAAAATTATCGGTCAAGTAATTGCAAGAGCGAGCGGCTATGCTAGACCGCATAATTTATGATTTAAAACATTTAAAGTTTCAGAAGATTTTGATATTTACAAAAAATATAATTAGGAAGGGAAAAATTTAGGAAACGAACAAAAGGCAACAAACAGAAACGAAGAAGGTAAAAAGAGTTATATATCGGAAGTTGTGTGTGATAGATTTTATAGTATAGAGAAAAGGAGATGTGGCTAAATAGGTTGCCGAAAGATGGGCAATGCCCGATATGGTAATTTGTGTTTTATGCGAAAAGGTGCATTATGCTCTCTAATTTGAGTAATGTTGTTTGTAAGCGGACTATCACCAACTTTAAATTGATAGAATTTTTGTGATGTAACTTTGATGTAGTCCGCCAGTGGCATTATGTTGTGACAACGTGCATAAAGGTCTTAGGGAGGTATATCGTGAGGAATTTGAGATGAGGCGCATAAATTTATGTTCCAGGACTGTTAGTTTCTTTATTGTCGTAACCGACGTGTTGCACCACACAGGTGCCGCGTATGTAAGGGCCGGTCTCACAATAACAGTATAAATTAATTTTTCTTGCTCTTACCTCTAAATTTAGATATTTAATATTTGAAAAAGTATTACTAATTTATTTTTGAAACATAGGATTTGGTGGTATCGTTGATTACGAATCTGAAGTCAAAATTAAAAAAATTAAAATGGCGGTTCCAATATGGCGGATGGAAATTTTTCCGAAAGCAAATGCTTTAAACTGGCCAAAAATATTGAGCACCTATGTGATGCTATATATTAACGAAAAACAGTACTTTAAAAAAATTACTGAAGAATTACAAATGGCGACATTTTGTTTAAAAAACTGAAAATGCATACTGTGTCGGCCATAACTTCTTTATTTTGTAGGATACAGAAATAAACAAAAAATCACTTACTCAGTAAGTGTTTTCAATTAATTTTTTAACCGGAATCACTTGAGTGCAAATGGAGAAACCATTGTAATTTAGATGCCATGGTATATCTGTGAAGAACGCTGAACCCTAACATGTGACGTAGTGACGTAGCCTTGAGCTGGGGGGAGGGCGAAAATTTAAATTTACGAGCGAGGGGAGAAAATCACAAAAAAATATAATACCCATTTATCTCCCCCCCCCCCCACCGTAAATCCGCGCTTGTCGTACAAAGATGACATCAAGCGGTTTGGGCGGCAGTTACGAGGTAACCTATTTCATTACGGATCTTGGCATCCAACTTCAGTAAATTAGCAAGCCCTCCCCCCATAATATAGAAACTTTTCTTTTATGCATTTACTATTAAGTTGCCAAAAATGAACGAAATATAGTTCATATGACATTATTCCGAAGTTAAAACCTCTAGTCACTGTACTAATATGTACATTTTGATGTTAAATTAATAAAGAATATTGACATTTTGTTGCGTGTTTGTTATAATTATCGTCTATTAGTTTCAAATTCTACTGCAAATTAAATTAAGCTAATAGTTGTTAATGTTATATTCTGCCGCAGTAATTAATAATATATTATATAGATAACTATTGGATATTATTCCCACTATAGTTTTCTCGTCTAGCGACGACTAGTGCACAGTGGACCGGACTCTCAAAACAAAACAGAATTGTAATTTATTCAAAATTGCATTAAAATATCTAGTTATTTTCAGAGTAGTTGATACCAAACCTGGTATCAAAAGTTAAAAATTCAAAATGGTGAATACAATATGGCTGCCTGCCATAATTGCAAAATTTACCTGAAATTTGACACATGAGAACTTCAGGATTCTCTGGTAATGAGTCTGATGTTAAAACTTAAAAATTCAAACCGACGGATATTTTCCTTTACTATGTAGCATCTGAATAAGGGGCCACTTGAAAGGGTGACTTTTTAAAAACAACTTCCTCCAAAAAAAGGTCACTGAAAATTATGACAAAAATTTTTATCATCGTCCGGTTAATTAACCTATCTCACGAGAGAAACTCTAAAAAGAAATATATTCTAATTGCAACAGCTTCCAACCACGCAGTTTCAAAGATCCGCAATTATTTGTCATTTTTGTTTGTTTTTTCGATATGCAGAAAATTTTGTGTATAGTTGAAGCAATCGAAATAGTGATCGACGTATCGCCTATCTGGGCGGTGTTGCAGAGACGCAATGGTTGCAGAACGCAGAGCCGGATTTAACTATATTGTTCGCTCGTTTACTATTTCGATGTATAATAGGTATTTGTCAGCCGCGGCTTGTGAAATTTAGATTGGCCATATCTTAGTATTGATGACACCCAAGCCATATTTTGTGACATGAGTACCAAGATAAAATAAAGCAGTTTTGCGAAAAAAAATACATCGAAATTTGTGAAAGAAAGTTTTAAAAATGAGTTGAAAAAGGAGGAAAACAATATTTAATGAACTTAAATAAGTCTTTTTACAAAAACCCATTTGTTGTGTGGTGTTCAATTCATTTTTAAAACTTTTCTTTTTGCAAAATTCGATGAATTTTTTTTGCAAAACTGCCTCAATGTAGAAAAAACGTATTAACTTGAAATGGAAGTAGTGACTACACCTATAGTAGCTACAGTATCTACAGTTCGCTTAATATTAATTGTTACTACCTAGCAAGAACCGCGAGAGGGGGTATGAGCATTTCTCGTCAGGAAAGGATGGGTATGGAATATTAATATAGAATAAAGAGATTATTTAAAAAGTAACAAGAAACCTTTAAAAACAAAATAAAAAAAAATATACTCTAAAAATAGTAACAGAAACAAATATTTGTCTCAATAAATAAACTAAAAATAAACTGTAATAGTAAAGTTATTACTACAATAAAAACAGAAAGATGAATCATTGCAAAAATTAAAAAAAAATTATACCAAGTTTCATCTAAATAAGAAATGGGTCTATTTTCCCTGAGTTATTTTATCTCTTCTAGATATGAATTTCGCCAATCTACTATTCGTCTGCTTTCCATAATCGCCATTCGTTTATTAATAGTTTGATATTTAAATCCAATTTTTTTCATCCAATTTCCTAAAGTTCTTTGGTATATTTTAGAGGACAATCCATTTCCTTTAGTTTTCTGTCTACCACGTCAAGAGTTGGAACTTCATTTTTTTGATATGCGTCGCAAAATATACATTTTAAAATTTTGCTAAAGAATTTTCGATTTACCGGCATTGGATCGTTTTTTTCTTGGGAAGGCACCTTGGAGTATGGAGTATGGAATTAGCAGGAGGGTGGTCAAAAAAAACCACAGCACTTAGGCCCCATTGGACCCCTTGTACATCCTCCCTCTAGGCAGACACTCACCTAGGCCTTCAACCAACCTAATCTTTCGAAGTAGGTGGTGATGTTGCCTAGGGCATCTCCCTTACATTGGCCAAGGTAGGCCAACGCTCTCCCAAAGTGGATTCTCTGGTTGATGAGACGGCTGAACAGTCACAGAGTACGTGTTGAACCGTCTCATCTTCTTGTTCACAACCTCTTCACAACCTTTCGCTTAATCTCATATTGTATAGATGTTTCCTTAGCGGACAGTGTCCAGTCTGGATTCCTGTTATAGAACGTAGATTCCTTCTGGTCATCGTCAGGTAGTCCATTGCTGTTTTCTTGTTGGGATACATGAGTAGTTCCCTAGCAAGCTGACAGCTGCTTGTTTCATCCCACAGCTTCTTAAATTCGTTGTGGGTGTTCTCCTTAATTAATTGTATTGTCGCCGTAATCGGTAACAGACTGGCCGGGCCTGGTCCAAAGATAGGTTGGCCTGCTGTCTTCTTGGCCAGTTTGTCGGCTTTTTTGTTGCCACTGCACTGTGCGTGTCCTTTCACCCAGCATACCGAGATGTTGTTCGTGCTGGAGGCACCCACAAGTGCTTGATGACATTCCCATACTGCTCCTGTGGTTATTTTGTATCTTCTCGGGGCTAGTAGTGATTGTCTACAGTCTGTGTAGATCCTGATTGTTTTGCCCGTAGTTTGTCTGCGGACAATCTCTTTTGCGGCTATGGTTATGCCCGCCAGTTCAGTTTGTACTATGCTGGCTCGCTCATCCGTCCATTTATATTGGATTTGCAGACTTCTGGAGTATATTCCACATCCTGCCCCCTCCTTCTTTCTTGATCCGTCTGTGAAAATGTTAATCACACCTTCACCGGCGGTCTCGTTTTCACTGTTTGTCTGTATTGTGTAGGGTCTATCAAAGACAAATCGGGGAGAGATACCATCTGTGCATGCCTGTAGAAGAGGCGTCTTCCTGACAGCCTCATTCCACAGGCGACTTCTGGTCTCTCCACGGCCTACATTTGGTTGTAAGCCAACGGACTTGAGGCGTGCCATTGTTATTAAAGCCACTTCTATTAGATATAGATCCAGTGGTGGCAGACACAGCATTACCTCCATTGCTCTCGTTGGCGTTGTTCGCATAGCTCCTGTTATGCTTAGGCAGGCAACTCTCTGCACTTGGCTGAGCTTGGCTCTCGCTGTAGCCTGTTTACTCTTAGGCCACCAGACCACAGCTCCATAGGTTATCATTGGTCTTATGATGGCAGTGTATATCCACATGACCACTTTGGGTTTCATTCCCCAGGTTTTCCCCACGGTCCTGCGACACTGCTCATAAGAGATGTAAGCCTTTTTTAGTCTTCTGTCTAAGTGAAGATTCCATGTTAGTTTGGCATCAAAGGTTACCCCAAGGTATTTCACTTCTGATGCGAAACTTAGTGTTGTGTCCAGGAGAACTGGTGCTTTCAGTGCCCCTGGTTTCCTTTTTCTTGTGAAGAGAACCATCTCCGTCTTCCTGGGATTAACAGACAGCGAGTGTTCTCTGCACCATTTTTCAATTATTCTTAGGGCCCCCTGCATCCTTTCACAAAGGACTCCTTCAAATTTTCCGTTGAGCAGTATTGTTACATCATCTGCGTAGGCGATTGTGTGGAAACCCTCTGAGTTGAGGTGGCGCAAGAGACTGTCGAGAACTAAGTTCCATAGCAGTGGTGATATTACACCTCCCTGCGGGCAGCCTCTCGCGACCATTCCTCGCACAGAAGCGTCTCCCACACTAATTTGTACAGCTCTTTTGGAGAGCATGTTGGATATCCAGCTTCCCATAATCGTGGGAACGTTTCTCTCCACTAGAGCTGCCGTGATTTTTGGGAAGGTGGTTTTATCAAACGCACCTTCTATGTCTATGAGGACACCTAGGGTGGACTCTTTATTGTCCAAGGATTTCTCAATCCGACTCGCGACCGCGTGGAGGGCGGTGTCGGTGGATCTTCCCAATGTGTATGCGTGTTGGTTGGGATGCAAAGGGTTGTCTTTCACTACGACATCCCTCATGTATCGTTCACATAGCTTCTCCATCGTCTTGAGCAGAAACGAGGATAGGCTGACAGGTCTATATGCTTTGGGGGTGGTGTAATCCATCCGCCCTGTCTTTGGAATGAACACAACTTTCACTTCTCTCCATATCTCTGGAATATGAAGGTGCGCCAAGCTCGCCCTAAATACTTCGACCAGGTGCGGCAATAGTTCATCCAGTCCCCATTGCATTGGAGGGCACCTTATTTCACCATTTGTGTATTATTGTCGAACTGGGAACATTTGTCAAAGATGCTGTTTCACCTATTACATCGAAATCATCCAATTTAAGGTCATTAGCTTTTCGTTCCAAAATACTATCGTAAACATTTAAGCAAATTTGTTTTCCGTCCACGCCCAAATGTACTCGTTTTTTTCTTACTGAAAACACTGATGGATTTTGATTTTCACTGTAATCACTCTAATCACTATCACTTTCATTTTCACAAACACGATTAGATGCAGATGTATAAAATATATTTTATATTAAAGAATAAATAGATATAAAATAATAATAATTTATAATATTACACTTACAACATCCCCCAAAGCACTGCTATGAATTGGTAACAAAACTTACTAATATTATTTTCAAAAACACAAATAAAGAAATATAAAGTAATTATCGAATTATATCTTCACCCCGACAAAATAAGCTCGACTAGTGCGGTCCTGAATTAAAAATAACAGTCTAACGGTTTACGCCTACACGCCTCGTCAGATGCCGACCTCGATATCATCTCTCTCATATTAATGTAAGTGGAGTAAAGACGGGAGATCTACTTGCCCGGCCTATTCATTCCTCTCCTATCATAACGTCATAACTATTAAGACTAGTTCAACTATACTTTTGTTCATCTTTTTACCACTTTTATGTAATAACATACAGGCACACAAAGTAAAAAAAGTGGTTCTTTCTTCTGACTAGACCAACTTATCTTTATGTATTTTGACGAGCTGAATTCAAATCCGGAGTCAGAATTGCTCTATCACCCACCATTTTTTTGTAAGTCGCGAAAATAACCTAAAAAAACTCATAATTTAGGTTAGGATTCGTATCCGTATTCAGCACGATCGGGTTGCCAAATGGAGTTCCAGAAACACATCTCTTTTCACTTTTTTTTGTGTGTATGTGTAACATATTTGCATACGCTGTTTTCTAGAAAACGGCGGAGGATCCGACGATATTCATATATTATACAGACACACACAAAAAAAATGGTCCGTTTCTAATTATTAATTGTAATATATTTCGCATAGCTTATAAATACATTCATATCTATAATATTTAAAGATAATTTCATTTACACAAGTACCTTTTTAAGTGTTTCTAAAGTTATGTTGAAGTAAAAAACTGCTTCCTAAGAAATCATTAGTTCCACATCCAGATTTCCTATCCAAATATCTTCCTATCCAAGTTCCTCACTACCATCCCTGTCCCATTATTAAGGGGCCTAATTCCAAAAAAAATTGAGATCTTGGCTTCCAGTATATACACCAAATCGCAATTTTATGAACATGGTTGCTTTACTTATTTACCCCCATTTACCCCTCAACCTTTCAACTGAATAAGACCAAAATATAACGACGTCCTTATAATAGGTAGGTGTACAGTGTCATAAACCGTTCCAGTGTAATCGTGGGCGCAAAAAAAAATGTACAGACAGAAATTTGTTTTCTTTGCTCAAACTTAAAATCTCGACGTTTCATGACATTCTAACCATATTTCTTCGTAGGAATCATCCAAACCTCTTGGCAGTAAAACTTCTGAGATCCCCCAGTGACGAAGACCACAGCAGTTGGACTATTTAAATCATGTAGTCACAAAATACAAACCATGCAACGTAAAATGGACAGGTAATGTTGTGCATTGCCCTTAGAGATCAATTTCCACATGAAACCACCAGATGAAGGGTACCAGATGTTGTTCAGAATATTTTGTACCCAAAATGGAACTGTGGACTAAAGACATGGCGACCAAGATACAAAGCCTACCGAAATAGAAGGAAATCACTTAGCCGTTGGGCACATGACATTAGAAGAGTAACAGCGAACTCAATTTAGGTGGTCCAAAATAAAACATGCTTTTGGTTAGCAATGGACAATATAAAATAATGATAATGATGATGAGTCATAATTAACATACTGTTATGTTAAGAGTTTATACACTAGAACTCATCTAAATCTACGTTGGTATTAATGCTACCTTCATTTCCTTGAAACTGATTGTATTAAACTCATGACTAAGAAAAACTGTTTTTGAGGAAAATGTATGTAAGTTTTATTACATGATACATCAAGTATTAAACCATGCTTCAATCATCGCCTATTGTTTTAAATATTTTCCGTGATTTTCGAGTATATTTCCAAAACTGCATTAAGCATTAATCTGGCACTGTCATGCCTATATGATCTGCATATCTATATTAACACTACGTTGTTATGCATTTTCAAATTCAAAGGCTATGCTTTTATTTAAAACCGTGTGGTATTAGTTTAAAAAACTTTGGCACGTAATTAACAGTTAAATGAAAACTGAAACAATCTAAGTGTATGCAGAGGAAGTGTATGCAGAGGAAATAATACAATCAATATAATTATAGTACAATGTTCTAAGTAAAAGAATTATTAATACTTACTGCAAAAGCTGTCGAGATAAGAATGTTTGAAATTATCAAGTCCTTATAAATCATGAATGAGGTTACCTCATTTAGAATATTGAGCACTGCAATAAGTATACAAAAGAATGTGTGCCATCCGAAAATGATGTTCATCTGATTTACTATATCAAAAACAATTTTGTATAGCCTCCACAGTCGATACAACTCCAAAATATTTCCTTCATTGTGAATATGTGTGATATTAGTGAACATTTTTATTAAGTATATATATATCTCCTTCTTAAAATTTTTGTTAAACATATGATGTAGATTGTAACAGTAATTAGGTAGAAATGAGAAGCTGCCATTCCCAGACAATAACAGGATGCCGCGAACAAATATTCTTTAGCCCAAAAACTGTATGATACAATATGCAGAGCAGCCACAGGTACGTAAACAACAATTAATTCGAAATACATAAGGAGCACTTTCTTAGAGTATTCAAATCCACAATTTCCATATATTTGCTCCAGTTCAACAATTGAGTTGAAGTACATTTTCCAATTATTTTGTTTGTAAACGTTTGAAGTCAAATAACATTGACCAGTGAATAATAATTCTGCCGGAGTTACTAAAATTTTCAATATATCGGCAGATCTATTATCACCAAATACAGTAATTATATGGCTAACAGCAAAATATGCACAAGTCGCAAAAATTAGAAAGACTACTGAAAATATTATTTTTGAACAAAGCCTTGGATATTCCTCTGAAGTAAATGGCGTTAATCCAATATATTTACCATATTTTAGAATTATTTTTAAAACTTTTATGTCATTTTGTTCATTTGTCCTCAAAAATGCATTTTTGTATTTTTCAAACTTACTAATATTGATAACTTTTTCACAATTATGCATTTCAGTAATATATGCCATGACGCTTCAGGTGACTCTGTAATGAAGCTATCATATGTAAACTATATTATACATTTTTGTATCGTTTAATAATTTCATATTTCATTTGAAATTGACATTGACATTGACTTGTTAATTTCATATTCCTTAGTGCTGTGGTAATAAATAACATACATAGATAGATATATATCATAATAATATAACGATCATTATATTCCATGCATGTTGACCTAAATACCTGGCCTGCAGAAATAAGGAATAAAATTCATATTTGTGGAACGAAGGATTTGTGAAAAATTGTCGACTTCATTTTCAAATGACGTATGTTTTTTTATGTTTTTCAATCAATACTCTGGATTGGCTCCATTAGCACATAAAACTTCTGTGCCATTAGTCCAATAAATATGCCGGAAAATGTGGAAAAGTGATGGAACAGCACCGAAAAGTAGCTGTCATAAAAAAAATTACAAAATTAATATTTCGCCTCGGAAATGTGCTCTAGAAGGTTTTTTGGGTCGCTGATCACGAATTCGAGGTCCAAATTGAGCAATTCCATATTCTAGTATTGAATTCGTGCCATTTTTTGATGAAAATTCCACTTTTTCGGGCGGAAATTTAAATATGAATATTGTGCTGCGGAAGTCTGTCTAGGGGGTTTTTTGAGTCGCTGATCATGATTTTGAGATCCAAATGTAAGAATTTCATGTTCTATACTGGAATTTGTGCCATTTTTCGTGTCAAATTTCACTTTGAAGAAAAAAATTATGTATGAATATTACGAGTATTTCAAAATAATTTTTCAAGCCAGTTTTACTTTGAAGAAAAAAAGTTATGCGAGCATTTCAAATCAATATACATGGCAATTTTATAAACACTGCAGGAATGCATGCAAATTTTTTCTTCTTTCAAGTAAGGTAAGTGAATAAAAGATAACAATTTTTATAAAAATATAGCATTTATTGTGTTGGTACTAATAGCCCGTCGGGCAGAGCGCGAAAAGCCTTCTCTTTCTTGACCTACCCAATACTGAAGTATAACCAGATGGGACCTTCACTACTTATTAAAGCATGTTATTTTACATAGGAAATCAAAATTGACGACACTCTCCATTGGTCGAGACCGAAGATATAAGAAAAAAACTAAAAAAAAAAGAAATTTAGAAATTTAATATTTAATCAAATATAACTTTAGAACTAAAACAGATAAAAATAAAATTTTTGTCTGGTTTTGACAAGTAAACATTGCTATTTAATTTGAAGTATAATTTATTGCAATAATTACAAAATTAACATAAAAAAACTGGCAAAATTCAAAAGGATACACAAATCAGCAACATTTTTCAAATTCTTAACTCGCCATAACTCGCTTATATAACGAGCTATTCAATTTTTTCTTTCACCCAAAACTGACAAATTTAATAGGTTTCATTTTGTCTCGATTCATGCCCGATCTAATTTTTTAACTAAAAGCGCTACAGCCCTTGAAACACAACGAAGCACACTACGACGACGAAGACACGAGGCTTCCTCTCTCGCCCCCGCTACGCTCTCGGCCCATCAAGAAACGTATCGGCTGCTGGCCTCACTATTGTCTGGATAAGTATTAATATATGTATATTATTTTATTTACATTTAGGCTATTACAGTTTATGTATATTGTAGATACATTATCAATGAAAAAAACTGCATGTTACTCTTGCGAAACTGCTGAAAGCAGAGAAAATCTAATGGTAAAAAACCAACTGTTACTGGCATCAGGTCTATTATACATTGTGCAAATGAAAGAAAAAATTCTTATAAAATAAAGTGGTGGCACTTATTTGCATACTCTACTGATTTCATTATTCTTGTCGGACATCTTTTTGTAATAAGAATGATATTAGTAGAGACAAGACTAAATTAAAAACATTTTTAAGAAGCAATTTGTACAGGAACGGGTGCGGAAACTAGAAAAAAATATATATTAAAGCTGCAGTGACGCATTGTGATATAGAAATAAAAGGCAGGTTTTACTTTTATTCAGATTTATTTGGGGATGACGGAAATTATCATAAAATTTGTTATGCAAAATATATTAGCAAAAAAAAATTAAATGTGTACAAACTAAACCACTGAAAGAAAATATGAATTTAAGGTAGCGTTAAACATTTTATTTAGGGAGGTTGAACTTGCTGTTCTGCAAAAAAGAATCCTTAACTTTAATATTTCTAAAAACACTCCTTAATGATATATTTGAAGAAATCACGGAAAAAGAATTAGATTATTATAGCAGCCGAAATATAAGAAAGAGACTAGAAAGCATTTAAACAGACAAAGTGTTTTGGGAACACAAAGGAAATACAACAGTTCATTCAAGTGATAATAAAGCTAAAAAGACTAACGAATTTTTGTTGTCAGACACAAGTGCTGCCAGTATCTTAAATGAAGCTATAGGTGGACATTTTAAAACTGTAAAAAATACGACTACTCTTCAGAATAATCATCAATGTAAACAAGAAGCTTCAGATTTGTTATAAATATTTATGTCGTGGATACTAAATATGTCGGCACAGACAAATTTGATTTAAACGTTATTTCTATAGTAATGCAATTTATATTAATAATTATGAAAAAAAACAACCAGCATAGACCACTTTTTTAATCCTTTACATATAATTACATGTGTATCGTGCCGTCAGAAGAAAAAAACTTATTGATATGCTTTATTCTTTTGACTATGGTTATTCCTACGATGAAATACGGATATTTAACATATTTAGCTAGTCACGTATTAGTAAAAACTACGACATTTTTATTCCACTTGCAGTTTCTCCAGTAAGTTCTGAAGAAAACAATTACATTCATCGACATCGACAATTTTGATCAAAACTAAGACAGGCTAGATGGTAAAAATCCCACTCCCATTACTGCTTGGAATGGTATTATTTAAAAAAAGATAGGCCTATTTACACAAGAATATCTATCCAATAAATTTTAACTGATTTTAACCCTAAAAATATAGATATACAAAAATCCAACTAATCGTTCAGATCCTCTACGAGTTAGTGAAAGCATGCCAAATAACTTTTTGATTATGTGGTTACCTCTGACACTTTATGGAAAATATTAAAATTTACGAAGCAAAGTAGAAACTTTACTAGCTGGCATGAGTTTAACAATGATATATCTGAAAATCAGTTATCTCTGTCTGATAACCTATTATTTTCCATTTATTAATGCACCACCCGTGTTGTACGACTCCATATATAGCGGATTATTACAATTAATATCATATTATTCAATTTAATTTATTAATTTTATCATCTTACAATAAAGGAAGATTATTGTAAAGCTTTTGTTACGGCCGCTGATTATAGCCTTGCGCGGTTTATGGCGAACGCGGGATGTACCGGGAACGAGACGGGAAGCCTTGCGACTCCGTCGCCGAAGTGCGCTTCGTTGTGTTTAAAATGCTGTACCTCTTTTATTTACAGAGCTAGACCCAACATTAATTGAGACAAAATGAAGTCTATGAAATTTGGCAGTTTTTGGTGAAAAAAACATTCGAATAGCTCAATACATAAGCGAGTTACAACGAGTTAGAGCTTTTAAAAAAATTGACAATTTGTGTAACATTTAAATTAACGTCAATTTTCTAGTGTTAAAGTTATTATTTTTGTAATAAATTATAAATCAAATTAAAGAGAATCGTTTATACTATAAAACTAAAATATATATATAATTCTATCTTTTTTCGTTTGAAAGTTATTCGTGGTTGAATTTGAATTTTGTTATTTTCATTTTTTTTTTTGTTTTTTCTTGTAACTTCAGTCTCGACCAATGGAGAGTGTCGTCAAAAGTGATTTCCTATGTAAAAAAACCTGCTGAACAAAATGAAATAGGTTTTGTTTGGTTATACCTCGGTATTGGGTTAGTGAACGCTAGAGCCTGCCATTAGACGTACTAAAAAGGTGGTATTCTGTGTGATAAAATGGTTATTAATTTATCATTATTTTTTTATACAATTTACCCCATTTAGATCAATCAGAATCTGCATCATATTCGAGAACTGGTAATTCAGGATTTGTTGGTTCTTCTTCAGGGTCACTTCTTCCTGTTCATCCGATATTTCAGGCGGACAAATCGATTCATTTTCGTGGAAAAACGTTAATAATTAAATTTTTTCTGAAGAAATGGAATTTCCCATGGCACGTATTCTAGTCTGGAATATGGAATTGCTCAATTTGGAATCGTGATCAGCGACCCAAAAAAACCCCTAGAGCACACTTCCGCAGCACAATATTCATATTTAAATTTCCGCCCGAAAAAGTGGAATTTTCATTAAAATATTGCACGAATTCCATACTGGAATATGAAATTTCTCAATTTGGACCTCGGATTCTTGATCAGCGACTCAAAAAACCTCCTAGAGCACATTTCCGAGGCGAAATATTAATTTTATAAATTTTTTTATGACAGCTACTTTTTGGGGCACTTCAACTAATAACTAACTAACCTAACTTTCTCATTTTCGGAGGTAATGCAGGAGTCAATGCTGATGAATGTTCCTGGAGGTCTAGGGAACACGTGAAAAAAGGAATTTTTCAAATCGGTGCTATTCCACCACTTTTCCACATTTTACACTTTTTCCGGCTTATTTACTAGATTACATGAAATCCTTTGCAAACTATTCCATTACAGTTTTATCAAGCTACGTCTAGTGTAAAGTGAGCAAATATTGAGAACAGGTTTTTTTAAATCGCAAATTTCACTAGTGATAATGGAAACGATGTATAATAATAAAATGTTGTGTAAATTGTAATTATGGGTCCGTGCTAGATATTTGACAAAGATGACGGGCAAACGGTGAACTAAAGAATATTGGGGACCACTTAGTCATTGGACCTATGACATCAAACGAGTAGCAGCGAATTCAATAGACAGAGGTGGCAGGAATTGGGTTTTTGTTCAGTAGCTAATGTTGACGAGTCATAATTAATATATTCTTATTCAGATATTAACTACTAGGTTAACCGCCTCTATGTTTATGTCTGTGTTAATACTATCTCTAATTTCCCCTTTCGAACAGATTGTATTAAACTGATGACTAAAATAACTATTTCTGAGGAAAATGTTGTAAATGTCCTATGTATGTTGTATGTTTTATTATATTACAAATATTAAGTTACGCTCCAAACATCGCTCATTGTTTCAAACATACATCTCTATTACGTTTGAGTAAATTTCCAAAACTGCCTGAAGCATTAATCTGGCACTGTCATGCGTTTATAATATGTATATCTATATAAACATTTACATTTCGGTAATGTATCTTCAAATACAAAGACTATGCCTTTATTTAAAATCGTGTGGTATGAGATTAAGAAACTTTGACAAGTAATCAACAGTTAAATGAAAACTCTTGATATAATCTAAGAATACAGAGTAAAGGATACAACCAATATAATTATAGTACAATATTCTAAATAGAAGAATTATTAATACTTACTGCAAAAGCTATCGATATAAGGATGTTTGAAATTATAGAGTCCGTATAAAACATGACTGAGGTTAGGCCATTTAAAATATTTAGCACTGAAATAAGTACGCAAAAGAATGTGTGCCATCCGAAAATGATGTTCATCTGATTTACTATATCAAAAACAATTTTGTATGGCCTCCACAGTCGATTCAACTCCAAAATATTTCCCTCGTTGCGAACATGTGAGAAATTAGTAAACTTTTTTATTAAGTATATATATCTCCTTCTTAAAAGTTTTGTTAAACATATGATGTAGATAGTAACAGTAAATAGGTAGAAATGAGAAGCTGCCAATCCCACACAATAACAGGATGCCGCGAGCAAGTCTTCTTGAGCCCAAAAATAATACGATACAATATACAGAGTCGCCACAGATACGTAAACAACAATTAATTCGAAATACACGACGAGCACTTTCTTAGAGTATTGAAGTCCACTCTTTCCGTATATTTGCTCCAGTTCAACAATTGAGTTGAAGAACATTTTCCAGTTCTTTTGTTTGTAAACGTTTGAAATCAAATAACATTGACCGATGAATAATAATTCTACCGAAGTTACTAAAATATCCAATATATCCTGCACTCCATGATTACCAAATGCAGTAATTATATAGCTAACAGCAAAATATGCACACATCGCAAAATTCAAAAAGACTATTGAAAATATAATTTTTGAACAAAGCCTCTGATATTCCTCTGAAGTAAATGGCGTTAATCCAACATATTTACCATATTTTAGAATTATTTTTAAAACCTTTATGTCATCTTGTTCATTTGTCCTCAAAAATGCATATTTGTGTTGTTCAAACTTACTACTATTAATAACTTTTTCACAGTTATACATTTCCGTAATATATGCCATGACGGTTCAAGTGACTCTGACTCTGTAATGAAGCTCTTTATAGACTATATTATACATTTTGATCTTAGATTAATAAAGAATAATTTGCCTAATTGACGTTTTATTACATGTTTATTAGACGTATCGTATTTCATATTTTATTTGAAATCGACGTTGACATGGACTTGTTAATTTCATATTCCAAGTGCTGTGGTAATAAATAACACACACGTTATATATATCATAATAATATAACGATCATATATTCCATGCATGTTGACCTAAATACCTTACCTGCAGAAGTAAGGAATACAGTTCTGGAATGAAGGATTTCTGAAATATTCTAAGACAATTGCATGTCGATTTCATTTTCAAATGACGTATGTTTTTTATGTTTGTTCAGTCATCACTCTAGATTGGCTCCATAAAATCCTTTGCAAACTGTAGGGTATTACTCGGCGGTGATTTCATTACAGTTTTATCAAGCTACCTCTATGTACCTAAAGTGAGCAAATACTGAGAACATGCTTTTTTTAAATTGCTTTCACTAGTGATAATGGAAAACGATGTATAATAATTAAATTTTGTGTATTATCAGGTATTTTTGTTCGGACTGTAGTTTTACTTCCACATCCAGTGGAAGTATAGTAACGACAAAAAATTTTTTTAAAATTTTTATTGTTCAAATAGGCTTAGAATGTCATGGAACGTCGAGATTTCAAGTTTGAGCGAAAAAAAAATTTCTGTCTGTCGGTCTGTCTGTAACTTTTTTTGTGCGCACGTTTACTCTGGAACCGTTTGAGATATTGACTTGAAATTTGGTACACATGTGTACTTTAACGAGATCTAGAACTAGATTATATTTTCATCTTGTTCCGTCGAAGAGTTGGGGGGTAAATTGGGGTAAATTTGGGGAAAATAGGTAAATCAAGCAGGTAAGAGTCCATAAAATTGGTATTTAGTATATACAAGAGAAGCTAAGGTCTCAAAAAAAATTTTGGCATTGGCCACCCCCATTACCACCCCCACCCCATTATTAAAGGGGATGAAAAAAAAATGATTTAGTGTGTATACAAGAACCAGAAACCTCAAAATATTTTTTTACTTTATCCACCCCCCACTCCCACTCCCTGTCACCACCCCCACCCCACTACCGATGTGGGGTATCGTTTTATGGGTTTTTTGGGTAGAGGATTTCAAATATTATACTATTAAAGTTCCATAAACAATTATTTCCAGATTCAAAATTTTTTCGTTGTGTGACTTGGATAGAAAATCCGGATGTGGAAGTAGTGATTCCTTGGGCAGCGGTTTTTTCATTAAGCTGCGACTAGTGCGCCGTTGATCGGACTCTCAAAAACTAAATAAAATTTATGTCATTGGAATTGGATTAAAATAGATAGTTAGGTAGCTGAGACCGAATTTGATGTCAAAACTTAAATATTCAAAATGGCGAATCCAAGATGGCTGCTTTAATTATAAAATGTTTGCAAATTTAGATGAAATTCCGTACGAGGAGGTTTCAGGATTAAAATTTGAAAGGACAAATATTTTTTTTCTGAGTAGAACTTCCATGCGCGGATTTATGGGGGGGGGGGGGGGTAATGGGGTAATTATCCCCCCAAGATTCTGTAAACCACCAACTTTCGTTTTTTGGGACGAAAAAAAATTTGTTTCGGATTTGTCCCCCCGCTCATCAAAAATTTTGGGACGAAAAAATTTTTTTTCGGATTTCTCCCCCCGCTCATCAAAATTTTTTTTTTCGAATTTGTTCCCTCCGCTCATCAAAAAATTTTTTTTGTTATTTTCAGCACGTGTTACCCCCCAAGCTCAAGGTCCAGATCCGCCCTTGTCTACTACTTACGCGTGCCTTCCCTATGTAGCTATATAGCTATAGGTTGAAGAAGACTTTACTGAAGAATACAATAGGCGTATGTTTTCGAACGGTAAAGAAAATTCAACAAATGCTTCCCTCAAACAAGGATCCCATCCCTAGACTACTAGCCAAGGCTGCTTACCAACAGGAGTGCTCATGTAGTAAGAGTTATATAGGACAGACGGGGCGTAGTATCCAGTACAGAATCAAGGAACACCAGAGAAACACAAGACTCGGGTATACAGATAAGCCGGTAGTAATCAGAATGAGAACGAGAACATCAAAATATTGAAAAGAGATATGCGCTATTACCCAAGGGTAATTAGAGAATCACTAGAAATTATGAAAAATAGGGACATGGAGACTGGCTTTGCCAAGCACCAGAGGTTTAAATAGTTACGGTCAACGAACCACAAGCAACGCTAAGATATATACCTAGGAGCAGAACACAACAACTTCAGTCTTTAGGATCCTTCTGAAGAAGCTGACGGCATGATCGGCGAAACGTCAAGTCAAATTCATGAACTATGGCAACACCCGGAAGAAACCACTTCATGTGGCAACGTCGCCTATTATTTCGAAAATATTTTTTCATCATGCCTGAAGTGTGGAATTATTAGATAACTCGATTCGGCATCATTGCATGATTAAATAAAAAATCGTATCTTGGTGGTTATGTATTTTAAAAACACAGACATCAGTTTTCTGATGTTAAAACTGTGACTTTTATTTTCATTTTATAACTTAAAACGACACGTAAACTAGCCAGGGAGGTAGCGACAGTTTTCGTGAAATCATTTCTATAAAGCTAGATTTTTTTCTCAAGAAAGTTTAAATAGTATCTATGATGAAGGTGCAATTCTACCAATCTATAAGTGTTGCAAAAATGAGTAAAAAATGAAACAACATGTTGCAAAAAGTTGCATAAATGTATTATATCTACAAGAATGAAATTTTACATACTCGTAGATGACATAAAAACATACCGGAAAATAATATTCTACCGTGCCGGAAGCGTTGCCATATCAGGTATACCGACCACGCAAACTGAAAAAAACGAACATTTTTTACTTATATCTACAAAGCTGAATTTTTTTTCTGGAATAGTTTATTGAATAAGACATCCAAAAAATATAGTCTACCGATCGTCTCATTTTGCTAAAGCCGTAATGCAATGCAAACGTGTGACCGCGGCCGCTGCGCTTTGGGCCATTGCAGTTCGCGGAGAAGTTTTGCATTTTCCGACGCGGAATATTAATCTACAAAGCTAATTTTTTGTCAACAAGCAGTTTATGCACTATTTTGATTAAAAACCACATTCTACCTCTGCTGAAAGGTGGCTAAATCTTTGGTAGACGTTGCTGAAATTACATGGCATAAAATAGTTAAACGATTTGTAACGTCCTGAATTTCTTTCCCGAGTGCATACAAATTTTACAGTTCCCATCATTTCAATTCCTTTTTTTATTCAATTACCCACATCCAGTGGAAGTATAGTAACGACAAAAAATTTATTAAAAATTTTTATTGTTCAAATAGGTTTAAAATATTATGAAACGTCGAGATTTTAAGTTTGAGCGAAAAAAAAAATTCTGTCTGTCTGTAACTTTTTTTGTGCGCACGTTTACTCTGGAACCGTTTGAGATATTGACTTGAGACTTGGTAACATATGTACTTTAACGAGATCTAGGACTAGATTATATTTTCATCTTGTTCCTTTTCATGTTGTTGCGAAGGGTTGGGGGGTAAATTGGAGTAAATTTGGGGTAAATAGGTAAATCAAGCAGGTAAGAGTCCATAAAATTGGTATTTAGTATATACAAAAGCAGCTAAGATCTCAAAAAAAATTGGCATTAGCCACCCCCATTACCACCCCCTATCACCACCCCCAGGATTTCAAAAATTATATTATTAAAGTTCCATAAACAATTATTTCCACATACAAAATTTTTTCGTTGTGAGCGACTTGGATAGAAAATCTGGATGTGGAAGTAGTGAGTCCTTGGCAGTGGTTTTTTTAATAGTAAAAACCGCTGCCCAAGGAATCACTACTTCCACATCCGGATTTTCTATCCAAGTCACACAACGAAAAAATTTTGTATCTGGAAATAATTGCTTATGGAACTTTAATAATATAATATTTGAAATCCTCTACCCCAAAAACCCATAAAACGATACCCCACATCGGTAGTGGGGTGGGAGTGGTGACAGGGGGTGAGTGTGGGGGGTGGATAAAAGTAAAAAAATATTTTTAGGTTTCTGGTTATTGTACACACACTAAATCACATTTTTTTTTTCATCCCCTTTAATAATGGGTGGGGGTGGTAATGGGGGTGGCTAATGCTAAATTTTTTTTTGAGACCTTAGCTTCTCTTGTCTATACTAAATATCAATTTTATGGATTCTTACCTGCTTGATTTACCTCTTTACTCCAAATTTACCCCAATTTACCCCCCAACCCTTCGACTGAACAAGATGAAAATATAATCTAGTTCTAGATCTCGTTAAAGTACATATGTGTACCAAATTTCAAGTCAATATCTCAAACGGTTCCAGAGTAAACGTGGGCACAAAAAAAAGTTACAGACCGACAGACAGAAATTTTTTTTTCGCTCAAACTTGAAATCTCGACGTTTCATGACATTCTAACCCTATTTGAACAATAAAAATTTTTAAAAATTTTTTTGTCGTTACTATACTTCCACTGGATGTGGAAGTAAAAGCATGTATACAAATTTCAGATGGTATAGAAACGTTGTGGATAGAAATGTGAGAGATAAAGCAAGCTTATTTTCAGTGAATCGAAAGAAACTTTTGCACCCAATGTCGAGATATTATTATAGTTTCATGTGATATTTTTTATATAAATTAATAAAACCCAATATTTTAATAAAATAAATTTAATCATCATAATTGAATTAGGGGACACATTTTTATGATCAAATTAACTATTGAATTCTTTGCTACTCATATCTGAATCTCCATATTCACTCTCGTAGCTTAGTTCGGAATAATTACTTCCACATCCAGTGGAAGTATAGTAGGCAACGACAAAAAAAATTTTGAAAATGTTTATTGTTCAAATAGACTTACAATGTCATGAAACGTCGAGATTTTAAATTTGAACAAAAAGAAATTGTCTGTTTGTCTGTCGGTCTGTAACTTTTTTTTGTGCGCACGTTTACTCCGGAACCGTTTAAGATATTGACTTGAAATTTGGTACACATATGAACTTTAAAGGGTTGGGGGTAAATAGGTAAATGTTGTTAGTAGACAAAAAAAATGTTTTCTGATTTTTTTCATCCAAAAATAATTTGGGGCAAAAACCGCCCAAATCGACCCTCCTCCTTTGATATGCATATGTACTTTAACGAGATGTGGAACTAGATTATATTTTTATCTCGTTCCGTCGAAGGGTTGGGGGGTAAAATGAGGTAAATGAGGGGTAAATAGGTAAATCAAGCAGGTAAGAGTCCATAAAATTGGTATTTAGTGTATACCAGAGAAGCTAAGGTTTCAAAAAATTTTTTGGCACTAGCCACCCCCATTACCACCTCTATTCCCTTATTAAAGGGGATGAAAGAAAAATTGTATTTTATGGATTTTTGGAGTAGACGATTTCAAATATTATATTATTAAAGTTCCATAAACAATTATTTCCACATACAAAATTTTTTCGTTATAAGAGACTTGGATAGAAAATCTGGATGTGGAGTAGTGACTCCTTGGGCAGCGGTTTTTTAAGTAACATTGGTAAATAATAAAAAACTTTTAAGGAATAATTTTTTTGAATAAGTTATAAAAAACAATAATTTCTTACATAGGATCGTGAATTTATTATTTATTAATATGTTGAATATATTTTCTTTAACATAAAAAAAATATAAATTGAAAGATAAATTTCCTTACCGAAACATAGATTATAATGGAGTAAATAAAAGTGATTATTAACACATCTCACAGTGATCGAAATTTTATAAAAAGTGGCCAAAAATGCTTTTTTTCAACTTTCGAATTTCGCTTTGCTACTTTGGGGGTAGTTAAAGGAATGGTCAATGCATCTTTTCCAAGTATACAAAGGCCAGTAGGCAATATCTCTATCTGCTAGCGGCTCGCAAACACGATCCTTTGTACAGCACCGTTTCACCGGTATTACGCCTCATTTAATCACCAACTTTTGAAGAGGTAGTGTGTGCCTAAAATGTGATAGTTCAAAGTAAAATTTTTACAGCGGCTCGGTAGCGCAGTGCTCGGTGCTGGGCTTGATTGACTATCAGAAGTAGGGTTTTTGTAAATTTTCCCTACAAGATCATCTTGTATGATAACAAACCAAAAATAAATAAAATTGAATTTCAAGTGTGTATACACGTAAACAAAAAAATAATGCGTTTGAACTATGGAAAGATCGCTTAATGAAATGTTCACGTGTTCACATTTCTCCTGCCGCAACACCTGGCTGTTACGAGGTCTCGCGTGACTCATCGCGGTTGTAACCCCGTAATAATAAAAATATTGTACACCATATGTGAAATAAAATGACCTGTACATACTTATTTTAAAGCAGCTAAATAAGCTGTTAGGCTTGCGACCACGGGGTCCCGCGTTCGAATCCTGGCTAGGATATGGATATGTAGTGGGGCTTTTCACGTGTTGCCGGGACGGTAGCGGTGGCCTAGACTGTGGTTGTGTGAGAGACAACACAGTCTAGTCGCTCTCCTCTCCTGAGTTCGAGTCTCAGCTGCGGCAGATGGCAATTTCGCAGGGAATAGGTGTTGTGATGTTGTCTATGTTTGTGTCCATCTTGGTTGAGTAGTAGATAGCCATCGGCTAAACTCCGCCAGGATATTAAAATATAAACAAGGCGATTGAAAAAAAAAATAATAAAGAAAGTTTTGAATTTAAAAACAAATAGAAGGTTGTTTTATTATAGGGTGTTTATCCGAAATTTTTACGAGTAGGTTCAAATTTGTGTAGAGCCACTAAAAAAGACTTACGTTGTCGTGCCTTGGAAAAATATGTAAAAAATACCCTAGACATTCCTTTATAACACACAAAAAAAATCATAGGCAATCTCAAGCGAATTTTCGAAATTTTGAATTTTTTATAACGTACGACATGCATTCCGCGAGCACCGGCAGCATCGCTCACTTGACGCAAGGGGATGCGGAATCAATTGTTAAATAACTTTTTATCTTTATAATATCCTTTGAAGTTATAATTAGTATTTATTTATTATCAACAAAATTTGACCTTTCAAGGAATGTTTCGAAACAAATTCAGTTTTATAGTTATTTACTTATTTATTTATTTCGTTTCATTCTATATACTCTTACAACCCTTGAAAGTCGCCCCTGGGGGTAAATGTTTTTTCATTTTTTTTATGGGTTAGTTAAGAGGTTTTCGATAACGTTAATCTGAAAAAATTAATTAATATGCCAATGTCTATACTAACAACCCCCGATGGTAAATATATTTTTAATTAGTTTTTCGGTCTCATTTATTTTTTAAATTATTTTTCCCCCATTACATATCTGATTGTTAATAGGCCTATGACAAAATTAGATTTTTGGCCTCTTTTGAAATTTTCGGCCCACCGTGCATATATAAGAAAACAGTCTGTTCGTTAATATTAATGAAGAATATAATTGTCATGATGTGACTATGTATTGCCATTTTGGCAACGTCTACCAAAGATTTAGCCACTTTCCAGCGGAGGTAGAATGTGATTTTTAATCTAAATAGTGCATAAACTGCTTGTAGACAAAAAAAAATCAGCTTTGCAGATTAATATCGCGCCGGAAAATGCAAAACTTCTCCGCGAATTGCAATGCCCCGAAGCGCAGCGACCGCGGTCAAGCGCTTACATTCCATTACGTCTACCGAGGCGTTAGTAAAATGAGACGATCGGTAGACTGCATATTTTGGAATTCTTATTAAATGAACTATTCCAGAAAAAATTCAGCCCTGTAGATATAAGTAAAAAATGTTCGCTTTTTCCACACTTTGCGTGGGTGGTAGACCTGACATGGCAACGCTTCCGACGCGATAGAATATTATTTTCCGGTATGTTCCTATGTCATCTGTGAGTATGTAAAATTTCAATCTTGTAGGTATAATACATTTATGCAAATTTTTGTAACATGTTTAATTTTTTACTCATTTTTTCATCAATAAAAGTTTGGTAGACTTGCACTTTCATCATTGATACTGTCTAAGCTATCATGGGAAAAAATCTAGCTTTATAGATATTAACGCGAAAAATCTGTCGTTATATCCCTATAGGTAGTCAAAGAAAACTTTTAAAAACCTAGAATTAGAAGGTGAAAGAAATATATTGTGTTATTCTGGTTACTTAATAAACTCTAAAAAGCGAATACTCTAATACTTACTGCTGCTCCAGTCGAAAGAAGAATGGTTCGAATTAGCGTAAGGGTATTTCTAAACATCATAGCAGTAGTTATACAAAGTAAAATAAATATAACAACAACAAATACACAAAAGAATATGTGCCATCCAAATATTACGTTTATACCGTGTGTGTAGTCGCGGGCTAGGCATGGGGAGAAGAATTACAACATCGCGCGTGCCAGCTGGCTGAAATGAAATAACAGAGCTGGAATGCTCCGTCGACGGACGAATTTACGGTTGCTGGTGTTGTCAAATCTCTCGCGCTACGTGAATGTACATGCCTAATGGGAAATTACACGCACGGTAGTATTTACCACATCAAAAAGAGTTTTGTGCAGTCTCAGTGTTTGTTTCAATTCCAAAATATTTCCTTTTGTGTGAAAATGTGCGAGACTAGCAAACTTCTCATTCAAATGTGCGTACCTTCTTCTTAAAATATTTGTTAAATATACCACATAGATTATAGCAGCCATTATGTAGAAATGAGAAATTGCCGGTCCTAGGAGAATATAGAATTCATCGAAAAAGTTCCGTTGACTCCAGTACCAACTATATAGTATAATATGTGCAAGAACCACGGAGAAGCAAATAACAAATAATTCCAAATAGAGAACGGACACTTTCTTAGAGTATTTAAATTCAGTTTTATAGAATATTTGCTCCAGTTCGTGAATTAATTTGAATAGTGTTTTCCAATGGTTTTGTTTGTAAAAGTTTGAAGTCAAGTAACATACGCCGATAAGTAATAATTCTGCGAAATTTAATGCAACATCCAAAATTGTCAGAGTTAGTTCATATTTGAATGCATTCATTTTACATAGAATGCTAAAATATGCGTAAACAGCGGAAACCAGAAACGCTGTCGAAAAGAAAAATTTTGAACAAAGCCTTTGATATTCATGTTCCTCCGAGATAAATGGCGTTAACCCAATATATTTACCACATAGGAAAATGTTTCTTAAAACTTTTATGTCATTTTGTTCATTTTTCTCTAAAAACGCTTTTTTATATTTGACACATTTACTAGTGTTGGAAACTTTTTCACAGGTATACATTTCAGTAATGTAGACCATTCGGTTAGAGTACGATTCATTAACTAAATTATTTCAAACGCAAATTACATTTATACACCATTTTACTATTAAATTAATGACGAATAATTTGCTTAAACGGCACTTTGTTACATAGATGTCGCGTGTATTGTTTTATAGATCCATATATTATTGAAAATTTTGCTTAGTTTATTAGTTATAAATTCACATTCATTTGTACTCATATGATATTAGTTTCTTCATCTACATTTATAATTCGTTTAATGTTTTTGGTTTTACAAAAAACCCACAGTTATTTGAATTACCTTGTAACAATAATTTTGAAAATTATAAACAAATTTCAAAAAAAAAAAGGTTTAAATGAATACAATTTTTTTCTTAATACCTTTACAAAATACATGTAAAAACCTACATTTTGAAAAAAAATTCCTCCTACGAGTCGATGCACTAAAACAATAACTTATTGAAATTTCGAAATCTTTTTTTAATTTTTAGCTCTTTAAATGAATATTTTGCATTAAAACTTGACAGGTTTAGTTCAATAAAGGGCAAGTTTCACCAGCTTTCGTTAAAACTGATTAATTATTATATTATGTTTCTTTAAATGATCCAAAAAGGCAATTTTCAGTGATTTCAATTTTTTTAGAAATTAACACACCATCAAAAAGTTCACTGAATAATTCGGAATTTTTATTTTTGCGTTGCGATTACTAGCCCTGGAGATGATAACGAAAATAGCAGAAAATTTCAGTGTTGAAACAGAAATTGTTTAAATTTTACAAGAAGCAATTTCCAAAATCCAAAATTTCACATAACGCTTCTTATTATACCTACAACAAATTAAGGCAATAAAACAGCTGCAGCCAGAGAATTCCTTATTCGCCTATTTTATCACGCTTCTAAATATTAGCCTGATCTGTAACATTGTAAGCAAATCTTACAATTCACAGTTCACCTACTTATAATTGTCGTATCGATTTGAAACTTTGTAAACTTATGCAGTTCTGGAAATAATACAATAATATGGTACCAAAAACCGTGTTTTTTACTTTTTTAAACTATAATTTTATATGACACAACGAAAAAAAAATTCATAAAAACAAATCAAGTTATCCTTAAAAGATTTGTTTTTATGAATATTAGCGAGGCGGCTTAGTTCGCAAGACCAAGTGCATGTTGCATTACAAACATTATATGTAAACATGTTTAACTCTTCACAGTTTGACATAAAATGAATAATAGGTGTTTCGGCCGCACACCCTGTATGTATAATATAGTTAATGTATTTAATATTTTGAGAAAGGGTTATGGTAGTGAAATAATTTAGTTTAATTTGGACTTGTTATATTATTATTTCGGATAGCCTTTTTGTTCTAATTTTTTGCCATACTTTTTCCTCGCGGCTACTAGTTGCAATCGACAACGCCACGAATTCTGATTTGTAACGTGAAGAGACATACTATCGCGCTTGGCGAGTTAAAGTCACGTCTTCCTAGTAAATTTATTTCGAACTTTTAAATATTGTGCACTATCTTCAATTTGGGAAAACTACTCCTACTGGTTTGCCACCTACCAAGAAGCCTCCACATTGCATGAACGAGCTGCATGGGAAACTCGGTAAGTCGTGTTGCAACCACCGTCTTTTATTGTTTTTCCTCTTATCTTAAAAATCATATTATTCAACCTTTTTTCTACAGTCCGCTCAAAATTCATTTTTTATCATTAACAGTAGGTTATCATTTATTAAAATTTTAATCTTGTTTTAATAATAATAATTCCCACTTTGTCCCACCTTCCTCTAATTACCTTCAATTACTCATTAATTACCCCCACTAATTACTTTTTATTGTTTTACATAGGACTTAAGGATTTCGAGATATTCAAAGAAACCCAATGGAAAACACGCGATCTAAAAAATTAAATTGTTTAAATAAACAGTACGCCGACCTCGCAGAAACTGCGAAATTGAGCTGTGAACTTAAGTTGACCTCCTGAACACGTTAAAACAGAAAAACTGCCCTGACCAAACAATTCACATTAAAATACAAATTTGACTCCACTTGATATGCCAGATCAGTAGTGGAAGTGGGCGTGGGGGTAGGGGAGTAGTAGTGGGGTAGATGCAGTAAAAAATTGAAGCCTTTGGTTCTTATACACACATTAAATCAAAATTTTATTTTTTTCACGCCTTTTAATAACGGAGTGGAGGTGGTAACAAAATGTTTTGAGACCTTCTCTTATATATACTAAATATCAATTTTATGGACTCTTACTTGCTTGATTTACCTATTTACTTCGATTTACCCCCCAATCCTTCATCAGAATAAGATCAAAATATCATTTAGTTCTCGATCTCGTTAAAATATATACATGTACCAAATTTCAAGTCAATATCTTAAACGTTTCCAGAGTCATCGTGTGCACAAAAAAGTTAGATAGACAGACAGACCGACATACAGCTCAAACTCTTCAGCTGAGTAGTAATAAAACCTATCTATGGTATTGAATTATGGAGGTCGGCGAGCGAGTGATAGGAATATCTCAAAGCCTCCAATAAAAAATCTGCTAGGTGTACACGTAGCTCCATGATAGATGCCCATTGATGCCATATTGTGTGATTTTCAAATGTTATAATATCGATAAATCATCGATTGACAGTCAAAAACAAGTTACCATATTGAGTACACGGTGCCAGAACCACTTTAGGAATCATCCAAACCTCCTGGCAGTAGAACTCCTGAGAACCCCCCCGGAAGCTTGATTATCCAAACTTAACCCCAAAGAATTGAAAAGTTGGACTATTTAAATCATATAGTCACAAAATACAAATCATGCAATGTAAAATGGACAGGTAATGTTGGGAATTACCCTTAGAGATCAAATTCCACATGAAACCATCAGACATAGGGTACTAGGTGTCGTTCAGAATATTTTATACCTAAAATGGAACTGGGTTGGACATGCGATGAAGGGCTGTAAAGAAATGGCGACCAAGATACAAAGCCTACAGAAATAGAAGACCACTTAGCCGTTGGGCACTTGACATTAGAATAGTAGCAGCGAACTCAATTTAGGTAGTTCAAAACAGACAGAGGTGTCAATTCAGAAAGGCTTTTGTTTAGCAATGGACAATATAAGCTAATGATAATGATGATGAGCCATAATTAACATATTGTTATGTTCAGAGTATTAAACACTAGGAGAACTCATCTAAATCTACGTTTGTATTAATGCTACCTCTGAATCCCCGCTTGGAACTAATTGTATTAAACTCATGACTAAAAAAAAACTATTTTTGAGGAAAATGTGTAAGTTTTATCTCATAATACATCAAGCATTAAACCATGCTTAAATCAGCGCCCATTGTTTGAAAAATACATTTCCGTGATTTTAGAGTGAATTTCCAAAACTGCATAAAGCGTCAGTCTGGCACTGTCATGCCTTTATGATTTGTATATCTATATAAACATTTACATTTCGGTTGTTATGTATTTTCAAATATAAAGACTACACTTTTATTTAAATGCGTGTGGTATGATATTAAAAAACTTTGGCGAGTAATCAACAGTTAAATGAAAACTCTTGAAACAATCTAGGTGTACACAGAGTAAAGGATACAATCAATATAATTCTAGTACAATGTTCTAAATAGAAGAATTATTAATACTTACTGCAAAAGCTGTCGATAAAAGGATGTTTGAAATTATAAAATTCGTAAAAATCAGGACTGAGGTTAAACTATTTAAAATATTTAGCACTGCGACAAGTATACAAAAGAATGTGTGCCATCCGAAAATGATGTTCATCTGATTTACTATATCAAAAGCAATTTTGTATGGCCTCCACAGTCGATTCAACTCCAAAATATTTCCTTCATTGTGAATATGTGCGATATTAGTAAACATTTTTATTAAGTGTATATATCTCCTTCTTAAAATTTTTGTTAAACATATGATGAAGATTGTAACAGTAATTAGATAAAAATGAGAAGCTGCCAATCGCACAACATAATAGGATGCCAGGAAGAAGTCTTCTTGAGCCCAAAAATAGTACGACACAATATGCAGAGTAGCCACAGGTAAGTAAACAACAATTAATTCGAAATACATAACGAGCACTTTCTTAGAGTATTCAAATCCACAATTTCCGTACATTTGCTCCAGTTCAGCAATTGAGTTGAAGAACATTTTCCAATTATTTTGTTTGTAAACGTTTGAAGTCAAATAACATTGACCGATGAATAACAATTCTGCCGAAGCTACTAAAATATCCAATATATCCTGAGCTCCATGATCACCAAATACAGTAATTATCTTGCTAACAACAAAATACGCACAAATCGCAAAAAATAAAAAGACTATTGAAAATATCATTTTTGAACAAAGCCTCTGATATTCCTCTGAAGTAAATGGCGTTAATCCAACATATTTACCACATTTTAAAATTATTTTTAAAACCTTTATGTCATTCTGTTCATTTGTTCTCAAAAATGCATTTTTGTACTTTTCAAACTTACTAGTATTGATAACTTTTTCACAGTTATACATTTCAGTAATATATGCCATGACGGTTCAGCTGACTCTGTAATGAAGCTATTTCATATGTAGACTATATATATATATTTTGATCTTAGATTAATAAAGTATAATTTGCCTAAATGACATTTTATTACATGTTTGTTAGATGTATAGTTTAATAATTTCATATTTTAAATTTACGTTGGCATTGTCTGTTAATTTCATATCCTTATGTGCTGTAATAAATAACATACATAGATAGATATATATCATAATAATATAATGATCATATATTCGAGGCTTGCTGACCTAAATACCTTACCTGCAGAAGTAAGGAATAAAATTCATATTTCTGGAATGAAGGATTTGTGAAAAATTCTCGGACATGTCGACTTCATTTTCAAGTGACGTATGTTTTTTTATGTTTGTTCAATCATTACTCTGGATTGGCTCCACGAAATTCTCTGCAAACTGTAGGGTATTACTCGGCAGTGGTTCCATTATAATTTTATTAAGCTACGTCTAGGTAAAGTGAGCAAATATTGAGAACATGTTTTTTTTTAAATTTCAAATTTCACTAGTGATAATGGAAAACGATGTATAATAATCAAGGCTCGGGAATTTTATATCTGTGACGTCAAAATCAGGGTTGGCTCTAGATCAGTGCGGAAAGATTTTTATGCAAGTACGACACAATACAGGGTGTAATCAGTTTCACGTCATTAAAAAAACTGGTAATGCGGACCGACTAGACAAACAAAAACCTTTATGACTTTTTCCCCTAGGGGCACTTTGAAAAAAAACTGACCTAGGTCAACAATTTGAATATTAAGGTAGGAAACATTTGAGAACCACTGCCTTTCTGAGTCAATGGACGTGTAGTAGTTCCCAATCATACAACTTTTAAATTGTCATAAAAAATGCAAAGATTACCGACGGCGGCCCGCGGTTCAAAGCAAAGAAGGGCGGCACCTTTGATGATCGCCTCAACCAAACCAATTATAAAAATATAAACAATTTGTTATCTCTTTTTGCAGAACTGCAAAAGCAAATGATGGGCGTAGAAGTTAAACACAGCGTTTCTTTACATGTGTGTTATTTTAATTTAGAGCAAAATATTGGAGCTGATTGTTGTTTATAATTTATCAGATTTAAATGTGATTTATTAACATTTGTAACCTAAATGAATGTTCTGGGTTAAAAGCTTAAAAAATGAATAATTATTGCATGACATTGGGAAATAAAGAGTTAGACGTCTGAGATACGATAACAGAATTATGTGTAATTTAAGTTAGGAAAAATCCGATTTATTTAACGAATTGCCGACCAGGTATCGAAAACTAAAATTATTTGATAAATTTAGTACTTACCAATAATGTTGATTTACATAAATTGTTCGAAATGGCTTCCGTCTGCATCAATACACTTTTCGGCACGTCGAACTAAGGACATACGCACTCCGTTCATCACATTTGGTTAATTAGGATAATTTTTTATGGTTTCTATGCACATTAAAATACCACACTAAACTATTAACTAACGTTGTCAATAAAAAAAGTGAAAATAAAAACTTGGTCCAAAATCCAAAACGAACACAAAGAGAATGAACAAGTAGTGTCTGTACGTAATCAAGAACTTAACGACTTGAACGGTAAGTCAATAAAATGACATGTGTACTTAATGAAGTGCCCACAGAAACTAAATTTTTTTACCTAGTTTTAAAAAGCCATAAAAAAGTGTGATTATCAACTTGCGCCCTCGCCGACGCCCCCCGTTCTAACGTATTTGATGGTTAGAGGCGCCGACATATGCGAATATAAAAGCCTATCCCAACATTCCAGTAGTTCTCAAACAATTTTACTGAAAATTTTATACCAATCATTATTAGCCAATCGGACACGTTTATTTTGTCATTGTTTCTATGACAACCATCAAATTTTTTGGAAATCTTACTTACCGATGAGCACCTACCTATGTGATTAATAAGTGGAAATGTCCCTGGTTTGACAGCAATGATTAGACAATGGCGTTTATACTATGAAAAATATTTTTATATTTATTTTAAATTAAATTAGTACAATTCTGGCTTACTATGTTTCCTTACATCATTAACTAATTCCAAATGCTTTAAAAATTCCACTTGTACATCTTCTTTCCTCAGAAAATAAAGCACAGAGCCGTTTTATGACATATTCCAAGACACTTGTGATTCCATGGCTAACTAGCGATTTTTTTAGGGGATATTATTTGTCACCACTTTAAATCACAGCAAATATCATTTCATGTTGGTTTCCCTTTACTGTACTATAAAGATTGCATACGAAATAAATTATTATGACTAATATTAATTCGCTAGATTATTTTTAAGCGACTAGAGCGTAGGGAATATAAGAAATAAGTATACTAAACTTGTTTTAATTTTACTTCACTTTCATTATTCCATATTTTATCTACTATTAAATATTTCATTTTACTAAGATATGAGGAAACCACATAAAAAAATAAAAACCAAAAAAATTAATCTAACACCGGCACCAGCCTACAAGATTTTGCAAACATTTCTAAAGTTTTTTTTTGTCAAGTAATTTTGGTCTAAAATTTTCTTACCGAATCTCCCTCGCTCTTGAATTAAAAACCCGGACATTTTTTCTCGCTCACGAATTTTTAAAGAAATTCGGACCACAAAAAAATTTCCGGAAATAATTCAAGCACTAGGGAGATTACAAGTGAAAATTTTCGAAATTTTTGTTTATTTTTTTTTCTAAAACTATGAGCTTTAGACCCCATGCCATATAAGGTTTTTTTGTTAGTTTAGTCGTTCCCACCACCAGTTTTTTTTTTTAATGACATGAAACTGATTAAACCCTGTATATCTTGCACTTTTTTTAGAAAATTCCGTAATATCCAAAGTTACTATGGACAGTTTATTATAAACACTCACTCGAAGAGGATGTATTGGGGGATGTAACATTGAACTAACACATACCAGACACACACACACGTATTTTTCACTACCTTAAAGTAACATACATATGTAGTTTTTCACGACCTATAACGAATATAAAAGTATATTATTTAAATTTCGCAGCCTGAGAAGCACGAGACATTTTTGTATACCGTCGATATAATTCCACGCTAGGTTTGTAGATACTTACATACTTATGGCTAGATTTGTACTGGGCAATTGCGAAACTGCGATCCCGGATGGTTTACTCTTTCCCTTTATTATATGTTGACGTAGATGTCCAGAATAGCCACAGTGTAGGTATAGTAAAATGGGTTTTGTCAAAGCAATGTTTCACAATTTTGACGGCGTCGACTAATTACAGGAGATAATGAAACCGCATTAGTTTAGTTTATTTAGTTTTATTAAAACCATATAAAAGTATCGCCGTATACTGAAATCTAAAGGCGTCTACAAACAATCCAACTTGCCGAAGCCAATCTTGTCTATACGCTTTGAAGATTGCTGGAATTCCAGCAGACCAGCTCACTTTTACGAATTAGTTCAAAGGATGCCGACAATGTTGGCCACAGCAAGAGGTATCGTCTTAATGTTGACACTCGGTCAGGATCGAATGCCTGCAACACTGTAATTGTAAGAGAATCAACTACGTTTTTAGGTCAGTACGTCTCACAAATGTAGTAGATTTAGTCGAGAATCTAAAGGTCCTTATTCGATCATGGGGTATGAACTCGCAGGTGCAAAATTAAAAAAATATGGACATTATCCAAAATTTTATGCCGAATTCGATTCCAGAGGGCGCGATGTCGGCCAAGATTGCAAAATTGCAAAAGAAGTAATAATTTCGAAACAATTGTGGAACTTAAATATTGCATTATCTTTCGTTTACATTGCATTTACGCGCTTATTTATAAAGATTTTTTAATAATTCTTATATCAATCGAAAGCTTAATGTTTGTAGTTTCATACAAGTGTAATAGAGAGACATTATTTTTATTATAAACAACACTATGAATTGTTTAAACAATATGTGCTCGGAAAGTGTAGTGTACTTTTGTTATTATTGCAGACAGATGTGTAGTTATTTGAGACGAAATACGTAGAATAGACCAATGAACATTTTTTATTAAAACAGTTTTATAATTTGCTGAATAATTTAGGAGATATGATTTTTTAAATGTAGGGCGCGCAGCCGTAGTTATAACTCATCATAATAATAAATAATATAAGCGTGGCTTCGGGTACGCGATTTGCCAGTGTGCATTTGAGTACCTATCAAATTGAATTACAAAAAGGTAATAATACAAGCTACTGATACAGACATTTTTGTGATGGCACTACACTATGCTACTAAAATAAACATAAATGAGTTGTGGATACATAGATTCGATGTGTATATATCTATTCACTGCATAATAAAAAAACTGTCGACTACACAGAATATATTAGAAATTTATTTGGCCAATTTTTTTCTATGTACTTACGTCTTAAGTGGTTGCGATACGGTCAGTTTTCCTTTCAGAAAAGGAAAAACTTACGTATTCAAAACATGCCTCAAATATGCCAATGATCCTAAGTTACAGTCAATATTGAATTTCCCACTCGACAATTCATTTGATAAAGTCTTATATGGTAGACCGTTTTTCATTGGTAATTTGGACAATTTGCGAGCCCATTTATTTCACACTTGTAAATCGGATATTCTAAATGTGCCACCAACTGAAGACTCATTTCACCAGCACATTCTTAGAGCTGCCTACCAAATAATTATTTGGAAGACAGCAAGTTGCGTCAATCCAGTGCTTCCCAAGACTCATTTCACCAGCACATTCTTAGAGCTGCCTACCAAATAATTATTTGGAAGACAGCAAGTTGCGTCAATCCAGTGCTTCCCAACCCTAAAGATTTTGGTTGGGTTTCGAAGGACAATATATTAGTACTAAGACTTATGACAAAAAGTGCCCGTCCAAATGTAACGCCTGGAAACATATTTTGTAAATGCAAACAATTCCAAAATTGCATTGGAAACTACAGTTGTGCTGCCGGTTTGGCGTGCATAATAGGTTGTTTTTGTGAAGGCCGATGTCAAAGGTGTAAGTTTAACCTTAATTTATACTATAGTATTATTACATCAATACACTTGATTATAGAATTATAACATCAATCATATGCATAACGACTTACCTATAATACTCCAATTTTCGTTATATCATATGTATTATGTACACAGAATTTACAATACATACATTATTTTGTCAAGACGAAAAATATTTTAATTTCATTGTAGTTGTTCTTAAATTAAATACAGATAATTTGTTCTGTTTGTAAGCATTATTTATTATCTGTACGAACTTTCATATGAAAGACGTTACAAAAATGTTGCTTATACCTTACAAAAAAATTAATAAAATAATGTACAGTTAATCTTGCCAACCTACATTTTTCGAAATTCTCTACATTTCCTCCTGGTGTATATTATTAGATTTTTTTTGTATATTTTGTGTTGTCCTCTGCTGTATAAGAATAAAATGCCAATTGTGTTGTGGTAAAGGATGGCGGATTTATATAACTGATAAATCAAATAAAACTTGCCATAGGTGGCAAAATTATTGTGACGAGCACTGTACGTAATAATAAATACTTGTATTATAACAGCAGTGCCTCGAAATCATGTGTAAATACGTAAATAGCCTACAGATACAAGACCGCGCGCGCGGTAAAACAAAAAAATGCGCTTCATTTAAAAAAAATCATATCTCCTAAATTATTCAGCGAATTAAAATTTTGTTTTAATAAAAAATATTCGTTGGTCTATTCTACGTATTTCGTCTCGAATAACTACACACCTATCTACAATAATAACAAAAGTACCTCAATGCCGAAAATTACACTACACTTTCCGAGCACATATTGTTCAAACAATTTATAGTGTTGTTTATAATGAAAATAATGTTTCTCTATTACACTTGTATGAAACTACAAACATTAAGCTTTCGATTGATATAAGAATTATTAAAAAATCTTTATAAATAAGCTCGTAAATGAAATGTAAACGAAAGATAATGAAATATTTAAGTTCCAAATTTTTTTCGAAATTATTATTTTTTTGCAATTTCGCAATCTTGGCCGACATCGCGCCCTCTGGAATCGGATTCGGCATAAAATTCTGGATAATATCCACATTTTTTAAATTTTATACCCGCGGTTCGGCATTTTAGACGCGTCTTTTTGGATGCTAGATTCCTTACTTATTTCCGATAAAAGTATGTTACGTATTACTTACACATCCAGTGGAAGTAAAGTAACGCCAAAAATTTTTTAAAAAATTTGTATTGTTCAAACAGGCTTAGGATGTCATAAAACGTCGAGATTTTAAGTTTGAGCGAAAAAAAATTTTCTGTCTGTTGGTCTATTTGTTTGTAATTGTTTTTGTGCGCGCTATTACTCTGGAACCGTTAAGATATTGACTTGAAATTTGGTGCACGTACAGTGTGTTCTCTTCTACACCCCTGTATCTTTTTTATTTGTGGCCCAATTCATTTCAAATTTTTATCGGCCATTCAACTCCATAAGACGACTTTATTCAACACACAAATGCCACCTAGATCTAAAACGCCGGCCTACTGCGATAAAGAGAAAGCAATTTTTTAGAAATCATAGTAGGCTTAGAGATAGACAAACATTTTGTTACTAAAAGTTGTTCAGAATCACTAGATGGCATATCTAGTAGTTCTCTTTATGTGTTAGATAAAATCGTCTCATGTAGTTCTATAGCTGACAAAAATTTTAAATAAATTCGGCCACAAATATAAAAGATATTTTGTTTCACGAAAAGTGAAACAAAAATTTTTTTTTCGAAAATATTCCAATTTTTACAAACATTTACATGGGAGTATATCAAGTGATTCCGAACAACTTTCATTAACAAAATTTTTGTCTATCGCTAAGCCTACTATGATTTCTCGAAAATTGTGATTTTCTTTTTATCGCAGTAGGCCAGCGTTTTAGAGTTAGGCGGCATTTATGTGTTGAAAAATGCCGTCTTATGGAGTTGTATGGCTGATAAAAATTTGAAATGAATTCGGCCACAAATAAAAAAATACACGAGAAGTGAAACACACTGTATATATATATTTTAACGAGATCTCGAACTAGATTATATTTTGATCTTATTCCGTTAAAGGTTTGGGCGGTATAAGGGGATAAATCAAGCAAGTAAGAGTCCGCAAAATTGGTATTTAGTATATATGAGAAAAGCTAAGGTCTCAAAAAAATTTTTGGCATTAGCTACCCCCGTTACCACTCCCACCCCGTTATTAAAGGGGGTGAAAAAATAAAATTGTGATTTAGTGTGTGTACAAGAACCAGAAGCTTCAATTTTTTTTTACTCCATCCACCCCACTACTACCCTCCTTCCACCACCCCCACCTCCACTACCGATGTAGCATATCATTTTATGAGTTTTTGGGGTAGACGATTTCAAAGACTAAAGTTCTTAAACAATTATTTTCACATGGGAGAGTGCAAATATAATATCAAATTTTTTTTAGTTGTGAGAGACTTCGATATAACATCAGGATGTGGAAATAGTGATTCCTTGGGCAGCGGTTTTAACATTTTAAAATGAAATAAAATTCACTTTATCACGTTGTGCACATTTGTGATGCACACGGTACATGGCAGTTTTATGCCATTAATAACTTTACTTACTTTGTTGTTAACTTTGTTATGTATGATTTAATATTATATAAAAATGATTTATTTTACCGGGAAGAAAATATTTTATGTTACCAGCAGCTTACTGGGTTTTTATATTTAATTTATTATGAAAATAAACATAATTAACACGCCACGCATATTAAACAGAACAGGAAGGTATGTGTTTGATTCAAAATTGTTTCTTTATTTGCTAGATATGCATTATATGTTTTTGTAAGAATCATTACCGTTTTTAGGTTAAATTTATCACCAAAAATACATTGCACCTGGCAATGATGAATATTTCACCATTTCGTTGTTTTTCTGAATGTTTCAGTAGATGTTTGCAGTATAATATTATGTCTATATGAGAGCCGTCTCTGGAGCCGAGATAAATCTCCCGAGCCTTGGTAATACAATGTCATGAAGGTACTATACAGGTGATTTACCACAATATGCGGAAAATTTACCAGTAGGTTATCCCCTCCGGTAGAAATGCGCCGCCTATGACTTTAACCAATCTGACGTAACGCGGTGTAACCATCTCACTTCCCCTCCCCCTTTATCAGACTTGGGACTGACAGCAAAGCTGGCGGGTATAGAAATGACTTTTTGGATTTAATCACACTACAAAAATAGCAAAAATTAAAATAATTTTTGTAGAACACAGTACAGCACAGCACAAAACTTAAAAATAGTGAAAAGTCAAAGAAAATGTTTGAATCCATTACATTCAATGCACTGTTCTAAGCGCAGAATGGCATATTGAATGGTATCGTCCTACGAATACAATTTAAAATTTAACGGTACGCTCTAACTGGAAGTCGGAAATACAATAAAAGAGAATTAATTCTCTAATATTTGCAAGTACCTAGAACAGACCCCATTGTGGTCAAAGTTCGTAATAAGATAGAAAGAGACAGATATCAGTCACGATTGCGTGTTGGCTAAATTCGATTTGCCTTACTTTTATTTGAAGGACGGATCCATTCCAGTTGGGTATTATTTCGAAAATATTTTTTCATAATGCCTGCAATGTGAAATTATTAAATCACTCGATTCGGCATGGAAATAAAAAATCGTATCTTTGTGGCCCTGTATTTTAAAAACACAGACACCAGTCTTCTTCTGATGTTAAAACTTTTATTTTCATTTTATAATTTAAAATTATAACCCTAAGTTGGCCCCGGGGTTAACTGCTGCGCCGGCTATGCTACAGTTATGGCTGGGGCGTGGATTTTTATTGCGAGATTGAACATCTTGAAAAAATTAATTTTATTCATCGGCTAAAAGTTTAAAGTTATTGTGTAGGCGCCAACTAACGTGTCAAGTTACTTTAGTCATGTGAACAAATGCCTCCTTTTGTTGAGGTTTAGATAGTAAGACATTTTTGTGGGGTAAAATTAAATAATACTACAGACATAAACCTGGAATTTCTGGTTTTATTAGTTCACTGATATTGATTTTTTAGAATTTATCGTATGTAATATCACTAGTGCTTAAAATTTTATCGAAAATTTTTTCGAAAGCGTGTTGCCTGGTAATATAAAGAGTGCAAATTGGCAGTTTATTATCTGATTAAATCCCGACCGCTTTAGCGGGAGGGATTTAATCTTTGATAATAAACTGCCAATTTGCACGAGTTATATTAACTAGGGGCGACTTAGCTTGAGAAAAAATTTTTAGATAAAATTTAAAGCACGAGTGGTATTTGAGGAGAATATTTCACGAATAAATAATTCATTAAGTACATCTTCAATATTATGTTTTCTCATTAACTGCCTTCAGACGTTTTCTTGTCACTTTTTGGAGTTTACTGACCTTTATTTTCAATTTCATCACTAATTTGATATACAGAAATATTTCCAAACCGACTCATATTGTCAAAACAGCAAATCTGAAACAAACGCAGTAGAAACAACGGAGATTCGCTATATTTTAAAATAATCTAGTGACGTTTCCATGGCAACTAGTAAATAAAACGAGTTGAAACCTTTTATAATATATAGACTGGCTTAACACCTCTCAGGCGTTTCTGAGGTGCAATACGACGAGGAACGATAGAGAGAGCACTACTTTAGTACCGATGTCTCGCCCAAATAAAATGTACACCCATGGTTCCGAGATTGACATAGAGAGCGCCATCTAGCGCTACAAGTTATATTCCATAATAAATAAATGTTCATCGACTCATATTTACGTATTTAATCCTTACTTTTAACTTACGAAATTTATGAATTATGTTGAGGTTTGCTTTGTTAAGCAAAGAGAATTTTAAATACAACAAATTATAATGATTGATGCACAGCTTTGATTCAACGAGTTACTTTTTGGTAGATTACCATAATATGTAAGTACTATACATTTTTAGTTTGTTCCAGAGCGAATGTGTACTTGACATTTATAATAAATGATTTGCTTACCTTTGTAACTACGTTATTGAGCTATTGAAAGCTGTGCTTGACTTGTTTCTGTATTATGAGCTATATGAAGTACAATCTTTGTGTGTAATTGTTACCTGATTGAACACTAGGAAAACTGACATAGTTACAGATAGGCAAAAGTTACAGCCTATATATTTCAGACAAGATTCGCTTTGGAATTGAGGTGTGTTTTTGTTTGCTACTACATAATACAATATTACAATTTACAAGGTAAGTACGTTAACAATTACTTAGTAATAAGCTAGAGAAGATATTTATAGATAAAACTTAAAAGCTCGACAAAAAACGTCAAAAAATTTTCGCATATTTGCCGCTGCAGCGACCTAAAAAATTAGAGCGATAAATTTTGCATGTTGGTCCTGTCAAAAGCCGATCTAGCTTGAATTACCACTAATAATGACGTTTGATTGGTGCAATGTTTTGAAAAAACGGGCTCTCATTGGCTATAGCGTTAATGAGTGAAATAATCATAATAAACATTTACATATATCGAATGCACATTTCTGGTTACCCTTATTTATTATATACCGTTCCTTGTCGGTCAAGGCAATGAAAACAATAAAAATTGCCTATCGGTTGTTAGAACATGAAACGTGACCGATCAGACAGTTTTGACAGTAAAAAGAATAATTTGACAATAATTATAAAAAAAATTAACAAAGATTATCTTATCAATATTGTTCCATACAATGAAATCAGATATAATATAAATTATGGTATGGTAAGTAAATTTGCAATATTATAAATAAAGTATAACCATTACCAGGTTCAATGATATTTTGTTTTCAGGTTACTAAATACGGGGGATGAACTTATGCCTAAGAGACACCAGAAAATATATGACTTTTACCAGTCCTGCGTGAGCTAAATCGAATTATTTTTGTGGAAGAAAAAAATAAAAAACCGAAAAGAGTTTTTTGCGTGTATCCCGAAAAAATTTTGAGGTTAGGATAAAAATGCTCTCCACACAAGTTGTAGATCCCTTTATTACCTACAACTTTTATACTTAACTTTTTTCAATAGGATGCGTAGTTAAGTCATAAATCGCACGACCTATCTCACTTGTTCCTGTATTATCAAAAATTTTCGAAACATGTTTAAAAAATCAAATAACCCACCATTTTGAAGATAATAATTTATATTATTGTACACAAATTGGTTTTCGAGCAAAAATGACCACAAATGACGCAATTATTTACTTAATAGACAAAATTGTCAAAGGAAATGAGAATAGGGATTATGTCGGGGTAACCTTTTGTGACCTTCAAAAGGCTTTTGATTGTGTTTCTCATCAAATTCTAATAGACAAATTAAAATTTTATAAATTTGACATGATCAGCTGCAACTTAATAGAATCATTTCTAAAGCATAGACAGCAGTACATAAGCATAAGTAATACTAACTCGACATCCCAGTACATAAAGAGCGGAGTGCCACAGGGATCGGTCTTAGGACCAACCCTATTTTTAATTTACGTAAATGACCTAAGTAAGTCTGTACCTGATGTTGACTTGGTATTATTTGCAGACGATACCACACTCCTGGTATCAGACAATAGATTGGATGCTGTTCAGAGGTAAATAGATGAAGCTAAGTTAAATGCTTTAGAATGGTTCTCATCAAATAAATTGTCACTAAACGAGCATAAAACTACAAATATGATTTTCAGTCATAGGCAAATTATAATAACCCAGAAAAAGTAAAATTTCTAGGCGTTTTTCTTGACCCAAATCTCAACTGGTTCCACCATGTTGATTACACAGCAAAAAAGATATCAAAAAATATATTCTTGCTAAGAAACTTGAAAAACATTGTAACTTTTAAAATTTTATTAACGGCCTATTACTCGCTAATAGTGTCCCATATGACTTATGGTCTGATAAACTAGGCCCATGCCCCGCAAGCTAACAGAATTTTCGGGTTACAAAGGAAAACTCTCAGGATAATTACAAATCGTGGATATAGAGAGGATGTAAGAGATAAATTTATTGAGTTGGGAATTTTAACATTTCCGTCATTATACATTTTTCATTGCCTGATATATATTTACAAAAACATAAACCAATATAAAAAACATGAGGATATTCACAAATACAAGACGAGGACTCAACATAACTTAGTGATAGATTTTAATAGGCTTAAGTCAAGTGATTGTGGCTTTAATTGTTACGGCCCTAAATTTTTTAATAAAATTCCAAATTGGGTGAAAGCCTTACCAGAGGTGAAATATAAACAGTTAATAAAAAAATTTTTAATAAAAGAATGTTTCTATAGTATACATGAATTTTTAAATTTTAATGGCACTGAAGCCAAAATAATGGACAACAATTTTATATAAATTTACAGTATATTTTATTGTGTATATTTGTGTATGTGTACAAATATTTTGTATGTATATTTGAAATATTTTTAATTATTTATGTTATTTTACAATTTATTTATATTATTGTATCCTATATCCTATATTATATATTTTATAAGTGACATTGCATAATATTATGACAATTTCTATATTTCTGTATTTGACTTGTGTAAAACTGTATTGTTAAAGCACCAATAAATTTAATTTGATTTGAAAAAAACGTTTTTCACCCATAAAAACCCACGCCATTTCACTCCAGATAACCGCAGGTGGTTCGGATTATTTTTCCTTCTTTGATTGTGATATGTTCTAAAATATTCTGCTATCAGTTTGCTGTAACGAATTATTTTGTTTTTTTTAATTCTGGCACTTATCTAGCCTGGCCTATAAATCCAAAACATTATAAAACAATTTACTAACCTTAACGGTTGTCTTGAAACACGTTTAAAATCAAATTCAAATCTTATTTAAAATAATCTTATTACTTTAAGCGATGTGTTGCCAGTCACAAAATCAGCAGCAAAATGGCTAGCCTCATTGCTTTTCCTTTCCAAGTAATTTTTTTACTTTTTTATTAAATTCAAATAAAAACTTCTAGGGTAATTCTATCTTACATTACATTTGTTGGGAACACCCTCCCACTTCCTGGAGGCAAAATTTTACAAATTAATATTCCTCTCTCATAAAGTATCTTGAATTCTCAATTTAATCATTATATTGACACCGTGACTAATTACTTCCACATCCAGTGGAAGTATAGTAACGACCAAAAAATGTTAAAAATTTTTTATTGTTCAAATAAGCTTAGAATGTCATGAAACGTCGAGATTTTAAGTTTGAGTGAAAAAAAATTCTGTCTGTCTGTAACTTTTTTTGTGCGCACGTTTACTCTGGAACCGTTTAAGATATTGACTTGAAATTTGATACACATATGTACTTTAATGAGATCTAGAACTAGATTATATTTTCATCTTGTTCCGGCGAAGGGTTGGGGGTAAATTGGGGTAAATTTGGGATAAATACGTAATTCAAGCAGGTAAGAGTCCATAAAATTGGTATTTAGTATATACGAGAAGCTAAGGTCTCAAAAAAATTTTTGGCATTAGCCACCCCCACCCCATTATTAAAGGGGATGAAAAAAAAATTGATTTAGTGTGTGTACAAAAACCAGAAACCTCAAAATATGTTTTTACTTCATCCACCCCTACTACCAACCCCCGTCACCACCCCAACCCCACTACCGATGTGGGGTATCGTTTTATGGGTTTTTGGGGTAGAGGATTTCAAATATTATGTTATTAAAGTTCCATAAACAATTATTTCCACATACAAATTTTTTCGTTGTGAGTGACTTGGTTTGAAAATCTGGATGTGGAAGTAGTGATTCCTTGGGCAGCGGTTTTTAATTCACTTATCATTATACAGGGTGTTTCAGCTAAAAGTCCCCGGGTCACTATTTCGTAAAATAATAAAGATACTTAAAATTTGTAAATCGCGGATAATTGACACCAAAAAAGGTCTTAAGTAACTGCAGTCAGAATTGTTCCTTCGCAGTGCACAGAGATGGCGCTGCGGTGAGAAATTATTTTTCGATGGCTGGAACCTTGAAACATGATTCATACGATTAATGAATAAATGGTGAATAATTTTGACTATGTAAAAAATTTTGCAAATATCAGCCGTTTTGGAGCTACATGAATTTTTTTCTCCATGTTTTTGTCTCTGTAAATTTTGAAAACTTCTGTAACTTTTCTGTTTATCATTTTAGAACACCAATTATTTAGAACTTTTATCTTATCACATTCCATACTTCTTATATTATTACATATTTCGAAAACTTTTATAATTTTCAGAATTTTTCAAATGCAACTAATTTTTTAAATTTGAAATTAGTAAAAATTTTCAAAATATGTAATAATATAAGAAGTATGGAATATAATAAGATAAAAGTTCTAAATAATTGGTGTTCTAAAATGATAAACAGAAAAGTTACAAAAGTTTTCAAAATTTACAGAGATAAAAAAGAATGGAGAAAAAAATTCATGTACCTACAAAACGGCTGGTATTTACAAAATATTTTACATAGTCAGAATTATTCACAATTTATTCATTAATCGTATTAATCGTGTTTTAGGGTTCCAGCTATCGAAAAATAATTTCTCACCGCAGCGCCATCTCTGTACACTGCGAAGGAACAATTCTAACTGCAGTTATTTAAGACCTTTTTTTGGGGTCAATTATCCGCGATTTACAAATTTTAAGTATCGTAATTATTTTACGAGATAATGACCCGGGGACTTTTAGCTGAAACACCCTGTATACAAACTAACCAAAATATTAAATATTACGTTCTAAAACTCAATGTTATAACCTTTAAGTAATCACTTTCCACTCTTTTCTCAAAATTGTAATTTACTGTAAAATTTGCGATACAAGTATTCCAATTAAATTAATTCAAACAAAATATACTCTATATCTATGCTCCCATTTACGTGATATAATATTAACTTATAACCCAGAATTTCAAGGTGAAAGAAATATACTGTGTTATTCTGGTTACTAAAAAGCGAATACTCTAATACTTACTGCTGCTCCAGTCAAAAGAAGAATGCTTCGAATTAGCGTGAGGGTATTTCTAAACATCATAGCAATGGTTATACAGATTAAAATAAACAGAACAGCAACAAATACACAAAGGAACATGTGCCATCCAAATATTACGTTTATGGTATTTACCATATCAAAAAGAGTTTTGTACAGTCTCAGTGTTTGTTTCAATTCCAAAATATTTCCTTTTGTGTAAAAATGTGCGAGACTAGCAAACTTCTCATTCAAATGTGCGTATCTCCTTCTTAAAATGTTTGTTAAATATACCACATAGATTATAGCAGCCATTATGTAGAAATGAGAAATTGCCGGTCCTAGGAGAATATAGAATGCATCGAAAAAGTTCCGTTGTCTCCAGTACCAACTATATAGTATAATATGTGCAAGAACCACGGATAAGCAAATAACAAATAATTCCAAATAGAGAACGGACACTTTCTTAGAGTTTTTAAATTCAGTTTTATAGAATATTTGCTCCAGTTCATGAATTAATTTGAATAGTGTTTTCCAATGGTTTTGTTTGTAAAAGTTTGAAGTCATGTAACATACGCCGATAAGTAATAATTCTGCGAAATTTAATGCAATATCCAAAATTGTCAGAGTTAGTTCATATTTGAATGCATTCATTTTATATAGAATGCTAAAATATGCGTAAACAGCAGAAACCAAAAACGCTGTCGAAAAGAAACATTTTGAACAAAGCCTTTGATATTGATGTTCCTCCGAGATAAATGGCGTTAACCCAATATATTTACCACATAGGAAAATATTTCTTAAAACTTTTATGTCATTTTGTTCATTTTTCTCTAAAAACGCTTTTTTATATTTGACACATTTACTGGTATTGGTAACTTTTTCACAGATATACATTTCAGTAATATAAACCATTCGGTTAGACTACTATTCATTAACTAAATTATTTCAGATGCAAATTACATTTATACAACATTTTACTATTAAATTAATGACGAATAATTTGCTTAAACGGCACTTTATTACGTAGATGTCGCGTGTATTGTTTGATAGATCCATATATTATTGAAAATTTTGCTTAGTTTATTAGTTATTAAATTCACATTCCTATGTACTCGTATGATGATAAATAATGAATATAAAAATTTCGAGATCAATAAATCCAGCTCGTGCTCTCCTGAACACGATATCTCTCCAGACTCTTTTAATATCTACAATTGCTGAACAATGGGCCCATTTCATGAATTTTATTTAGTCATGGTTACTTCTTGTGGATAAAGTATTATTTAAAATTAAGCAATGTTGAAAATTTCAGATGAATCCGATATGTGGTTCTCGAAATATACGCTTCTAAAGGCGCGGTTACACGGCGCGTGATTCGCGAAGCCACGAGCTCGGGTCGCGACTCGCGCTGGTTCGCCTAATAGCGAGCCAGATGTGTCAATACGGCGCGTGACCAATGCAGATTTCGTGTGGGGTTGTGGGTTGTAGGCTCCGATTAAAGAACTTATATCTAGATACATAACAGGCTATCTTTTCACTATATACCTTGTTTGCTCCTAACATAGTCACATTATATGTCCATTAAAATGGATAGATGAAATCACATCCCATAGGCAACAGTGGCGTTGTGTGTGTAGAAAATGTGTAGCATGGTAAATATTTTCATTAAAATGAATTATTGCAATTCCTGCATTACCGGCTCTTTATATAACGTGATGTAGGCATACGATATTACAGTAAGATAAAACAGTAAGATAAATATGTATTGAAAGGATATTATTTAATTGCTATTTACTTTATAACTGTAAACTGAACTTCATCATGTTACGACTATGGAACGATCGATTTTCTTCTTTTCTAAACTGCTTTCTGCAAACGGCACAGCACTTCACTATTTATTTGCACAAAATATATTGTCACTAAACTGTGTAAATATGAATAGAGAATATTATTTAGGTATTAAGCAAATCACAACTTAAAATAAAATTACTTTTTCACCAGTTTTTGGTCGGAGAACACGAAAAACATTTATTGACATTAATGGCCGAACTGTCAACTGAGATTATGATAATCGAACTGAAGCCGATCGTGTACGAGCGGCCGCGAATACGCCGATGGGCCAATCAGCAACTTATGGGAAGAAGTGCCTTAGAATGGGAGTCTTTCGGGATCATAAAATTCATGCCATTATGTATCTAGATATAAGTTCTTTAATCGGAGGTTGTAGGCTTGTCAAAACTACATGGAAGATCAGTCGATCACAATGAATGCAAATAGACAAACTGAAGTTGCAACTGCCACTTTGTGCGTAATTGCTGCTGGTAAATTGCTACAAGAGAAGTTGAAAAAAACGTAAAAAGAGGTGGTGGATGGCATCGCAGATGAGAAGTCGAAAAAGGCAAGCACCCGTTTATTTGAAGTTAAGATTTTTAAATATATTATCTTTAGTCCAGTCAACGGAGATTTGAGTGCTAATGAATAGATTTTGATGAAACCACGTGCAATGTGTTTGTAATGACGTTAACAAAAAAGTTGAAAAAAAGATTACAGTAGAAAATAATCGGAAGAGGTAGAAAATGTGGTTTTTATCATGGGTTTCGTAACTTGTAGAATTAAAAAAAAAATCTGAAAAAATTCAGGTGAATGTATCATCGAAATCCAGGGCTCTCTTTGTTTTCAACTTTTCTGTAAAGTGCGTTTTCACAGAGTTTTTCCGGAAAACGAAAAACTACCCCTTTTTTGAAATTGTAGCGCTTTAAAAATATGTGATTTAGAAATTTAAAAAAATTCAGACGTATGCATTGAGGCCTTCTAAATATTTTTTGTCTCTTGAAATTTTTTTGTAACTTGCCAATTTTCCGACTTTCAGGTCGTTTTTCACGATAAATAATGCACTAAGTACTCTCTCACATTAAAAAATACATGAAAATTCGATTATGAAGTGGAGACGACTCGGAAAAGGCTCGCGAAAAGGCGATCCTACGCGATCCTACAAAAATCTTGCATGCGCCACCTAAATTAACGGCTTTGACTCGCCAAACTTTACCGACACCTAGATGGAAGACGCGAGCCGACGCGAGCAACGTCTCCCGAGTCGTAAGCCATGCCAAGTTGCCTATGTCACACGGCGCTTGTTTCGTGACTCGCCGAGCCAGGCTCGCCTAATCACGCGCCGTGTAACTGCGCCTTAAAGAGCGCGGTGCGACGAACATCGTGACGTCAGAGGATAGGGAACGAAACGGTCGCCCAACTCATCAAAGCTCGTGCATTCCGCTTGAGATCGTCGAGCCTTTCTCTGTGCGACTAGCGGATTGCTATCAAGTGACGTCGCGGCCGAGATTCGACAAGGCGTGCGGTCCATGTTTATAATTTTTTTAGACGATTTACAGGTCTCACAAAATTCTAGTTTTTTGCACAGCGTCTTAGAATAGTAAGATCTTTACGATAATCAAATAAAAAAAAAGTGCTAAATGAGCCCATTGATTAACTTGTTGTCAGTGGACGTTTCTGCTACAACCATTTAAAAAATGTACCTAATGTTAATTCCTCCTTTTTGCTTGATTCGGTAACCTCCATTGGAGTTAGGGAGGCAGCTAATAGCTTAAAAAATTCTAGTTGCACTGATGTATATGGTATAAATAGCTTAATCCTTAAAGAAACCACTGACATAATTATACACCCATTTACTCTTCTTAATAATGCCTGTATTCGCGAGGGGCACTTCCCTGATGTATTAAAAGTTACCAATGTGTTTTACCTCTTTTTAAGAAAGGTAACATTAATGTTATCGACAACTACCGTCCTATCTCGATCATCCCCATATTTGGAAAAACCGTTGACATTATTCTCAGAAAAGACTTACTTTTAGATGGTAATGTTTTAGATTGTCGTCAATTTGGTTTTAGAAATAAATGTTCCATCACTATGGCAATATTTAAATAATGTGCAACATAGATGAGGGCTTTGAAGAGGGCGAACATGTAGCTATTAGCTTATGCGACCTCTCCGAGGATTTTTACTGTGTCTCACATGTAATACTTCTGGAAAAGATGAGTTTTGCCATTTAATCTTTTCTATTCATATCTCTTAACAACAGACTTCAGTGTGTCCCTATAGATAATTTAAACTCAGAACTTCCTCCGGGGTTCCTCAAGGCTCTGTTTTGGGGCCACTACTCTTTATATTATATGTCAATGATTTTTTCCACTTTATGTCACCAAAAAAATGGTGAAATATGGTAGTGGAGGCATTAAACTGCTACCTAACGAATTTGTAGAGAACTTAATAAGCCACAAGTCTTCTTTTTATTTTTTGCCCTACGACAAGAAATAAGGACGCTAGGAGCAATAAAACTGGAAATTTACATTTTCCAAGGAAACGTGTATTTTTCTTATCTCTTGTGAATATCTAGACAAACGTTGGATCTAAGAAAAAACGGGTAGGGATCTATTAGAAAGATTATAAAATGATGATGAATTTGCTTTCTCGAAAAATTCCGCTGCTATATACGTTTAAAGACAAAATTTCAATTTCGCCTGACAAAAAAAAAAGAAAAAATTAACTAACCTTTTTGAAATTAAATGTCATCGGGTCAAGATATGGCTAGGCAACCTAGTCGCGATCTATTAGCCTTCATGTTATCTTTCATAAAAACTATTTCTTATATGAATAACAGATGAGAGTATTAACTTCCTATGCCGGATTTTGTACTATTAGAACAGACATTATTTATTATGTCCTGCTCGCCTGCTCCTGTGTTCAATGCTTTTATCAAAGGCGGCCTTTCAGCTTTGTTTTTTGATGAAAGCGGTAATAGTGCGCAATTCACATTGTGCACGTAGAAGTTGCGGCAAACATTTTTTGTGTAGTATACAGTATCGGAAAGTCCTGGTTTAGGTATTGGTATTGCATAGTTTCAACGACTTAACCGACCGCCCACAATAAAGACGTCTACCAGTACTCTAGCAGAGGGGCAAATAGTAACAGCCCCATCAAGGTGTAAACAAATTGAAATTTCGCAAACAGAGCTGCCCACGCACATGTGGTGGGAAAAGCAGGTGGCACGATTGCAGGACGAAAAAAAAGAATAGCCTAGTTGCTTCGCTCTCGCTTGCTCTTATTGCCTTACCAAGTCAAATGATTTCCGATACTGTATATGTGTATATATATACCGTGTGTGTAGTCGCGGGCTAGGCATGGGGAGTAGAATTGCAATATCGCGTGTGCCAGCTGGCTGAAATGAAATAACAGAGCTGGAATGCTCCACCGATGGACGAATTTACGGCTGCCGGTGTTGTCATATTTCTCGCGCTACGTAAATGTACATGCCTAATGTATATATAGAGATATGCACGGTCATATACAGGCCCGTTTCATACACTGAGCGGTTGTAGTGCAGTCCGATTTGACCCTGTGAATGGTCAGAAATCATGTTTGTTTCCTCCCTACAAAATTTTGAGGTGGGCTTCAAAAAGTCACATTTTCATGTTCCGAGATACACTTTTAGTTCAGCACTATTGAGTCAGGCGGCGCTGTTCCTGTATATCCAAGACTCTTATACAGTTGATATCCATCGCTCGTTATATAGCCCGATATTTGGCATCGTTGCAGTGGCTCGATAACCTTCGATTGTTATTTCCTCTTAAATACTTTCTTTATGAAGTCACAATCGTTGAATGAAAGTAGTTCTTTTTTCATATTCGAATAATTTTTCTAAATTCAAAAATTTGTATATACGTTCTAAGAATTATAAATTATGTGGTACAGTGCTATGAAAGCAAAATAGTTGTTAGCATCTTAAACATCTTAAAATGTTTTTTGAATTGTAATACATAATTTCAAATAGAGCAATAAAAGAAGTAGGTATCATTTATATCAAAAGAGAAAAATTATAATAAGAACAAAATATAAAATCGAGTATAAAATACAATGGCTTTGTCCATTTGTTGTACTAAATTAATGTTTCCATGTCCCTAAATTAGGTTTGTGGTTTTTTGCATTCATGATTCAATAATATTCCTCATTTTTATTAATTTTGGTGCTAAAATTTTCATGGAGAAATATCGGGACATTAAACAATAATTACGCAGAATGACGTTTTACCGTATTATGAGGATACACCGAGAAAATTTTTTCACCATCATAGCGAAAAAATAAGCTGTAGTAGCAGAAAACTCTAATAACATAGGCGCCAGTGTAGTACTGTGCTGTAGCAGAAAATTTTGATTTGCTGGCAGTACTTTACAACCACAGTATACTTATTTCATAAAAAAAACTTTTTTGATCCAGGAAGATAACATTGCTACTATTGTTAAGGAGCAATTGCTGTTGTTGGTAAATATATTTCTGTCAGTATAAAGTAACTTGCAAGGAATATAAATTGACTTCACTACCACAAAAAAGAGACTTGGAGTCACTGTAGATTGATTTGCCTATAGTCGTAAAGTAATTTACTGTTACTATAAAGTAACTTTGCTGGCATTATAAAATAGTTTTGCTACCCTAGTAAGATTTTTATTGCCATTATACAGGGTGTTTCAGGATTAACCGGTCAAATTGTAAATTTGGAATAGGTATTTCTAAATATGAAAAATATTTCCTAGGTATAATAGGTATCCGAAAATGCCTCATGAAGGAGTTATACCATTTCAAAATTTTTAACTGCCATTTTTGTGGTATAATTCTTCAACGTTGCATTACTGAACATACCTTCATACATAAAGGATTTTTTTTCATATTTTGAGATGTCCCATCCAAATTTAAAATTTGATGGTTAATCCTGAAAAGCCTGTACAAGGTCTTCCAAATTAAATAGACAAAATTAGCTAGGTGCATGATTCATTTTTTCAGGACAAGGAAAAAGTGGTTTTATAATCACATAAACGTTTTTTAATGTCCGAGTCGTTTATTTAAAAATATATATAATGCAAAAAAAGAAATAAAACCAGTTTAACATTTATTAACCTATAGGCACCTACTGAAAATGCAACTCTATATGTCAGTGATTTCCACAACAAAAGAAAAGAATTGCTTTTTGAAATAACATTTTGATAAATAAATAATATGTAATTGAGGAGTTTCCGGTAGAAGGGGGCTAAGTGCCGAAAGTAAAATTTCTAAGTTATTATGCAATCAAAAATGTCTACATACCACCTACTAATATGCAGAAAGCGGTTAGTTGCCAATAAAAGAAGCTGTTTAAATTTTACTTTTGGCACTTAGTCTCTTTCTACTGGAAGCTCCTCAATTATACTAAAAATTTTTCCAAAGGACGAATGAACATTGCCAGATGAAAATTGAAAATTCTTGACAGAAAATAAATAAATGAAATCAGTTTCACGTTTCTTAACGCAATCATACTGATACATAATTATTTGCATTTCGTGTAATTATAACGTTCGTATCATAAATTTTCAAATCTCGAAAGAAAATGCAACTATCTATGTCAGTGATTTCCACAAGAAAGGAAAATAAATGCTCATTAAAACTTTTTGAAACAACATTTTGATAAATAAATATGTCATTTTCATACTAGAACTTTTGCCAAAGCACGGATAACGATAACTACAACTCGAAAATAATTGGAATCGAAAGGCTTTGCACCACTAATCAGTAATCACTAATCACTAATCACGAAATATATCTTCACCACTAATTAATACATAATTTGTGTACACGGCACACGGCATGTACCAAAGATTAGCACGTATACCGCACCACACCACGTGGCACGTACTATAGGTATGCTACTCTGGTCAGTAGTGGCCCCAATACAAATATGATTGTATTGTGAGGAATGAGAGAATAATGCAATAATGAGATTCTTCTTCCAGCCCGCGCAGCATAACCAAAGAAAACAATAAGAAGACTAAATTAGAATTTCACTCTTATGACGAGAACCGAGTCTACTTTCGCAAAGCGCATGCGTTAGCTCAATTTTTTAAAGAATTCTCTTTTGTACCAGCTAAGTTTTTTTTAGGAACAATAATAAAGTTTTCAACTGCAGTTAAAATATTTATACAAAATTTGACTTTCTGAAGTAACAAAGTACATTCCAATGGTAGTTAGAAATTATTTAGTGATTGTAAATTAAAGTTTTATAAAATATTTTATTGTGTTACAGTATAGACTATTTATTATTCCAGCAAAAAATGTTTCTGTTACTGTGAAGTGCCGCAGCATACCGATTTTTTTAACTGCAACATAGAGTGTTTACTGTTATAAAAAAAATATATGTTCTAATAGCAAAAAAAGTGGTAGCAAAGATTTTCTTTAGGCTAATTTTCTCGGTGTAGATAGGCATTGTTCATGACCACTGCTGGTATTACTTCCACATCCACGTAGTTTAGTGGATAGTAACGGTAAAAAAAATATTTTTTTTTAAATAGGCTTAGAATGTCATGAAACATCGATATTTTCAGCTTGAACGAAAAAAATTCCGTCTGCAATTTGTTTTTGTACAAACAATTCGAACCGTTCATGATGTTGACTCAAAATTTGGTATGCTTGTGTATTACAACGAGATCTGGAAATAGATTATGTGTTGATCTTATTCCGTAGCTTTGGGGGGTAAAAGGAGGTAGATAGGTAAAGCAAGCAAGAGTCGATAAAATTGGGTTTTAGGGTATGTACGAGAAGTCAAGTTCTCAAAAATTTTTTTTTTTTGACTGCTTACAATTTCATAAAATATTAGTCTTTAGTATTAAATCGCTTATAAATTTTGAATGGACTGTTTGGCTGTAGCTATTTTATTGTTTTAATTTGTTTTGTGTATAAGTGCTATAGGCAGTTTTGTTTCTTGTATAATTTTAAAAATGTATTTTTTCAACAGTGAAATTTTCTGCTATTGTCCTTATTATCTCTGATCCTAGTAATCGTGTCACAAAAATAAAAATAGGGAATTGTTGGCAATGAGTTTTGGATAGGACTAGGTGTATGAAAAATTTTTCTGATAATTTGTTAATTTAAAAATAAATAAATAAAAATCACAAAAAGTACTTTTTTGGCTATTTAAAAAACAACGTAATAATGAATCAATTTTAATGAAAGTCCTTTATTGAACTAAACTCTCGTGCGAAATTTTAACCCAAAATATTTTTTCAAACGGCTAAAAGCCAATAATAAATTCGAAATTTCCATCGCTTACTGCTTAAGGGCATCGACTCGTAGGAGAAAATGTTTTTTTTTTCAAAATGTAGATTTTTGTATGTTTTTTGCAAGGGTATTAAGAAAAAAATTATATCTTCATTTAAACCGTTTATTTGAAATTTGTTTATAATTTTCAAAATTGTAGTTGTAAACAAATTCAAATAACCCTGTGATCTTTTTTACCAAACTAAAAGCGGCAAACGAATTATGAAAATACATGAAATATATAGCATTTCTTTAAAAAAATATAATGGTCTGCTTGCATTTGAGGTCGAGAGTCGAGATACGTCAGTTTTTGCGTTAAAGTCACTTATAAATAAACCAAAAAATATTTCTTTTTGAAATTTGGAGTGGTTGTTTTTCAAAGCTTACATCTTTGTCTCTGATATTTGAAAATAATCTAAAATTACAATTTTTGAAATAACATTGAATAGAGTGGTTATGAAAACATAAACCACATTTCTTTTTTATAATTTTCTTAATTTTTGTCGCGAAAAGGAGGAACCAATCTAATCTGAACGAATATCCTTATGTCCGTGGACACAGCTTTGTAAAACTTTTAATATCACTGATACAATAAAAAAAAACAATATTCGCGGTTAGGAGTTGAACCCTAAACGTCCGCATCCTGGTAAAAAAGTGCTATCGTCTAAAATACTAAAGTTTAATTTGTAAAACAGTAATATAACGTTTAGAGCTAACTGGCAATTATCGGATCTCTAACATAATTTCCAAAGGCCCGACTTTCGGGCCTCTATACATTATCTTTTAAAAATTGTGCTTCTGGTTTGTTTTCAACTAAATGAGACAAAAATACAGGTATTGAAGAATAACAGGTCCCAATTTTAAGGAGAAATATTAATTTGTTTATTTATAAGCGACTTAGTTACAAAAACTGACGTATCCTGGCCCCAAATGCAAGTAGATAATTATTTTTTTAGAAAAATGTTAAATGTTTCATCTATTTTCGTAATTCGTTTGCGTTTTTAGTTTTATAAAAAATCCACAGGATTATTTGAATTTGTTTATAACTATAATTTTGAAAATCATAAACAAATTTAAAAAAAAATAATTTAAACGAAGATTTTTTTTCTTAATATCATTGTAAAATACATTTAAAAACCTACATTTTTAAAAATAAATTGTCCTACAAATCGATGCATTTAAACGCGATGAAAATTTCGAAATTATTATTGGTTTTTAACCGTTTGAATAAATATTGTGGCACGAGGGTTTACTTCAGTAATGGGCATAGTTAAACCAACTTTCGTTAAAATTGATTCATTATTATGTTATATTTCTTAAATAACCAAAAAAGGCAATTTTTTGGTGATTATCACTTTTTATAAATTAACAAATTATCAGAAAGTTTTTGATAGGCCTAGTCTTATTTAAAATTTTATTGCGAACAAATGGCTCTTTTTATTATTGCGATACGATTGCTAGGACCGGAGATAATAAAGAAAATAGCAGAAAATTTCACTGTTTAAAAATAAATTGTTAAAATTTTACAAGCAATGGACCTCGCAATGGACCGATTTAATGCAATACACTTGCTGTTATATATACTGGCAACAAATTCAAACAAGACTGCTGCAGCCAGATAATTCCTTATTCACCTATTTTGATGCTTAATGTGACTCCACCATTAAGGGTAATCAAAAATACCAATATTTCGAAAATAATTTATATCTTTTGAACGGCTGGGCCGATTTAAATTCGAAAAAATGCGCAATAGATATAATAGGGACACCCTTATTAGAGAATTAAAAAAGACATTTGATAATGGGAACATTTAAAATAAAAAATTAATATATTTTTCTCTTTTCACATCACATTGTTCTGACACACTCACTGCATGTCTTTAGTACAATCTTTAACTATTATATCATATTATCACAACATATATTTTTTGGAATCAATAAAATAGATACATCATCAAAAATACGATATATTTATATTTCTCAATTTATTTTGTCCCCATATTTTCTTGTTGCTATTTCCGTAGTTTCCTTTATAAATCTTGAGGCACTAGTTTACAAAATATAATTTTTTGGTGCATATTGGCATGATTCTTCCTACCGTTAGGTACTATACTGTCATATAAATCCATCGTGCTTCAAACAGGCCAATAATTTCAATAATTCTTTTGACACTTGAGACGCTTTGATTGTTTTATTGGGCTGTATTCAAGAAAGCATCATGTGTCAGACATTGTAAGATGTATTTAAGTTGAATGTAGAAAGGTAGAGTGAAATTACTTAGAGAAGATAACATACTAAAACTACTAAGTTTACTATTTTCGTTTATTAATAATATTGGACAGTCGCAATTAAAATAAATTTCATTTCATCTGTTTTATTCATAGAAACGGTTGAATATTCACTATAAATATATAATAAATACCGAGCACGACCTAGACAATCGGCACTCGCTAGCGATATCGGTTTGTGCGGATGTTATCTTCTCTAAGTAATTTCACTCTACCAGAGAAAAGGCACCCGCTTAACTCAGCGGGGCGTACGGCAATAAATATAAAACAGGTCGCTTGTAGCGTATGACCACGCGCTCACCGAAATATGAACAATTTTTTAACATCATTGTAACTATTTTTCATGTGAAAATAAAAATTCTGCCAGTTCCAATTTCATATCAAAAGCTCTATTTGTTAATTGACGAATGCATAAACTTATCGGCTAGTAAATTCGCTTTTTGGATTGTTCATAATTTTGACCCCGTTACGTGAGTAAACATATTTGTTTTTATAAATTGATGGATGATGGTTAGAAATATATTTCTATAAGATTATATCAAGACCCGAAAACCGCAAAATGCGGTGACAATAGGAAACATTTCATTTTTATTTAAATAGCAACATAAATTTTAAAAAATCCGTTGTGTTTTGAAAAATGTTTTCTGTAACCTACAGATAATGTGTGCTTTTTCAGATTTTTAATTGCATTTTAAATGACTGAGGAGAGTATTAAAAAAATTACAAGCGTCTCTGTACCTCATTTTTGATGATTTGGCGGCCGGTACAGTTTTAAGTAAATAAAATAAATAAATAAATGAACATTTATTGTGTACAAAATAATTTACACACAAAAGAAAAAGGTTAGCCTAAACTATCTTCGACCTCCCATATGCATCAGGAAAAAATATTATTACTGTAGCAGTATTACATTAAACTAAGAAAACCTATTAAACTAAATTTTTATATAATTATTTATATTGTATTACTTATAATAATAATTTAACTATCAAATGTGCCGTTTTTTTATTATAACATTTATACTAGGGAATTTTATGCTCTGACAAAAAGGTACATATGCAGTGTGTCGCACTTTTCATGGAGCCACCCTCATATCTCGCTCATTTGATATTCGAATATTTTCAAATTTTGGTGGTGACTATATACCTATAGAGTGAGTCTTTAGACGTAACCACATTTAATTCGTTCGATTCGCGTTCGATTCTAGAATGGAAAGAGGGGGTCGATTTTCAAAAAATATATATTAGCGATTTTTTCAATTAGCGATTTTTTCAGAAAAGAACTAGTAAGATATTCTTAATCAGCACCTTTGGCAACCCTTTTGTACAAAATTTCATCATAGTGGGTTCAAAGATGTTGGAGACAGGGGCCGTCAAAAATACTAATTTTTATCTATAAAGCGGATTCTCAAATGAAAAAAATGTATTCTTCATTTTTGTTCAGAATAATGTGTTGTAAAAGTATGAATTGATTTTACAACAAAATAGTTATTTATTTAATAAGGCAAAAATTCTACCTACTATACCTACCATTTTTCTAACAAATAATCTTCAATAAAAACCTAAGTAAACCTTGAAAACAAATGCTATTGGGCAATTAATTTAATTTAATGAATGAATTAATTAATTTATTTATTTTTTATTCTATTTTTTAATTTTTGTCTTATTAAATAAACAATTGTTTTGTTGTAAAATCAATTCATACTTTTATAATACATTATTCTGAACAAAAAATGTAGAATACCTTGTTTTATTTGAGAATCCGTTTTACAGATAAAAATTATTTTTAGCTGAAAAAATAGTTTTTTTGACGGCCCCTGTCTCAAACATCTTTGAATTCACTACAATATAATCTTGTACAATTGGGTTTCTAAAGGTGCTGATTAAGAACATCTTACTAGTTTTTTTTTTTTTTGTTAAAAAATCGCTAATACTTTTTTTCTGAAAATCAACCCACTTTTTCCATCCTAGAATCGGACGCCTTTGACTAAAATTAAATGACTCATTTTATAGGTATATAGTCACCACCAAAATTTCAAAATATTCGGTTATCAAATGGGCGAGATATGAGGGTGGCTCCATGAAAAGTGAGACACACTGTATATTGTCTTGCCCTATCTTGCTTAATTTCAGTACTATAAAAAAATCTGACTTATTTTTTGTGCCGGTGTTTTCAAAATATTGAGGAAAAAGCTTGTTTTGTTGCAATTAATGTTAGTAACTTTTGAACCAGAAAACAATACCACACAGTTCCATTTTTTATGAGTGCCACCTATGTCAGACATGTCAGTAATTAATGTCAGACACAAATATTTCATATGCTTGTAATAATAATGATAGTTATTATTATTATCAGTGCAAAGTGGAAGCATATAAAATTATTATAATCAATACAACAATATAACCAATACAAAGTATCATGCAGGAAAAAATTAAATTTTTGCTTGCCATACTTAAAAGGGAACTTTATGCTTTGTTGTCATTTGATATCAATCAATTTTTGGTCATATTTGACCCATATATTCGGAAACGAGGGTCACTTGTTGTAGACTCAACGAAAAAACCGCTGCCCAAGGAATCACCACTTCCACATCCAGATTTTCTATCCAAGTCACTCACAACGAAAAAATTTTGTATGTCTAAATAATTGGAACTTTAATAATACAACATTTAAAATCCTCTACCCCAAAAACCCATAAAACGATACCCCAAATCGGTAGTGGGGTGGGGGTGGTGATAGGGGGTGGTAGTGGGGGTGGATGAAGTAAAAAAATATTTTGAGGTTTCCGGTTTTTGTACACACACTAAATAACAATTTTTTTTCATCCCCTTTAATGGGGGTGGCTAATGCCAAAAATTTTTTTGAGACCTAAGTTTCTCTTGTATATACTAAATACTAATTTTATGGACTCTTACCTGCTTGATTTACTTATTTACCCCAAATTTACCCCAATTTACCCCCCAACCCTTCGATGGAACAAGATGAAAATATAATCTAGTTCCAGATCTCGTTAAAGTACATATGTTTACCAAATTTTAAGTCAATATCTCAAACGGTTCCAGAGTGAACGTGCGCACAAAAAAAGTTACAGACAGACCGACAGACAGAAAATTTTTTTTCGCTCAAACTTAAAATCTCGACGTTTCATGACATTCTAGGCCTATTTGATCAATAATAAGTTTTTTTAAATTTTTTTGTCGTTACTATACTTCCACTAGATATGTGGAAGTAATAAGTACACTTTCCAAACAAAAATAGCTTTAAGGCTAGGATTTTGCGGAGTGAGAGGGAAATAAACGTTTATTTTCGATTTATTGTAAATATTTAAAAAAACTACACATAGTATAATCTTAAAACTGCTTTAGATACCTGCTATTGATCTAACGAATACAACTATATATATTTTTTATTATTAATTTCTGGTATATTTAAATATCGTAGTTTGTCAATGAAAATAGTGCCTAATTTCATTATTAAAGTATGGCATTTGCCTATATACAAAATTAATGATAAAAACTATATATGGTTGTATTCCTTAGAGCAATGGAAAGTATCTGAAATTATTTTAAAGATTACACCATGTATGATTTTTTAAATATTTATAATAAACCGAAAATAAACGCATATTTCCCTCTCACTCTGCAAAATCCTAGCCTTAAGGGATTCTTTTACTATTGATACCTTATTTTACTCTACTATTAATACAATATCTGTTAAGTAAATAAACGTATTTTAATTTCTAATGATTTTCATCTTTTTATTTCAATGCGAATGAGACAACACTTTAAAAGCGGGAAAAAATGAAGTCAAATTTTAAATATGCAATAAATTTTTCAAATGCAGACAAATTTAAAATATTTAAATACTTATGGCCTACCACGGAGTAATTACACTATCAATTATTAATATTTAATATGTAATTTGCATACAAAAATAACCCAACATTCTATTAGGTTATCTTTAATCTAATTTCAAATTCATAAAAATAAATTTAACTGTTATATTATTTAGGCGTTCAATGAATGGATATATTTCCTTTATTATCTGACCCTCCAATAGCGTCTCTCTCTACTGTAAACAGCAGTGATAGTGGCGCAGTATAGCAACTATTTACTCCTAACCATATAATATTGTGCTTCTTGACAATGCAAGCATCAATGAAATATTATATATTATAAAAATATGACCTATAGAGGCCCAGTTGCATTGGCAACATCGCTGGGACGCTGAGCGAACGCTAATTATATTCTTATATACAGTGGTCTCTGAAAGTACCTATTAATATATCCGGGCTCTGAAATATGCAATGTTTATATAATCAATGAACAAATAATAATTAGCCACCCCGTGTCGCTTCCTATTAAAAGAGATGCACAATAATCGCCATATTTAACAAACTTGTTAAGATATACACTTGGGAAATGCCAGGCTTATGAACGACCTATCGATATATCGGGCTCATCAATATACCGTCTATACCTATATATATATATATATATATATATATATATATATATATATATATATATATATATATATATATATATAATATTTTTTAAGAGTAGGGACGGCATCTTAAAATAGTGCCGGGGGCGGCAAGCTTGTTAAAACCGTCCCTGATTGGTACACTTTAAAAAGCAAAGGTTCTAATACTTACTGCTGATCCAGTCGAAAGAAAAATAGTTCGCATTAGCATGAGGAAATTTCTAGACACCATAGCAGCAGCAGTAGAAATTAAAATTAACAGGACAGCAATAAATTACACAAATGTATATATGCCATCCAAATATGACGTTTATAGTATTTACTATACCAAAAAGAGTTTTGTATAGTCTCAGTGTTTGTCTCAATTCCAAAAGATTTCCTTTTGTTTGAATACGTGCGAGATTAGACAACTTTTTATTCAAATAAGCGTATCTCCTTCTTAAAATTGTTGTTAAATATACCACGTAGATGATAACGGTAATTATGTAGAAATGAGAAATTGCTGGTCCTACGTAAACATAAAATGCGTAGAAGAAGTTCCGTCGACTCAAGTACCAACTGTATAGCATAATATGTAGAAGAACCACAGAGGAGCAAATAGCAAATATTTCGAAATAGAGAACCAATATTTTCTTGGAGTATTTAAATCCGCTTTGATTGAATATTTTCTCCAGTTCATTAATTAACTTGAAGAGCATTTTCCAGTTGTTTTGTTTGTGAAGGTTTGACGTCGAATAACATATGCCGATGAGTAATAATGATAGGAGAGTTGACGCAATATCCAAAATTGTCAGAATTATGTAGTCTTTGAATTTATGTATTTTAAACATAGTACTAAAATATGTATAAACAGCAAACACCAGAAACGTTGTCGAAAAAATAACGTTTGAATAAAGCCTGTGGTATTCATGTTCCTTTGAAATAAATGGCGTTAACCCAATATATTTACCACATACAAGAATCGTTTTTAAAACTTTTATGTCATTTTGTTCATTTCTTTTAAAAAACACCTTTTTGAATTCAATACATTTACTGGTATTAGTAACTTTTTTACAGGCATACATCTCGGTAACATAGATCATGTCGGTTAAAAAAGTATTAATTGACTAAGTCGTTTCGGACGAAACTTACACTTATATAACATTTTACTGTTGATTTAACGAAGAATAATTTGCCTAAATGGCACTTTATTACATAGATGTCGCGTGTATTCTTTGATAGTTTCATATTTATTGAAAATTTACTTAGTTTAATAAATATCAATTTCATATTCCTATGTGCTCATGTAGTAACTAAACTAATAACACATAATTCATAGATACCTGTATAATTAGGTCAGCTATTGTTTAGTTGAAACATGAGGAAATTAGTTAGCGATATTTTATTTCATAAAATAATTTACTTATGTACAAAATTAAAAAAATAATAATTATTGAACAACATAGGTGTATTTAAGAGTTATCTACTATCAAATAGGTGGAAAACTCGCGAGAAAATTATACACTTATAAACTATTAGAGTAAAAAAAAAATATGTAAAAGGGAATCGTATGAAAAATTTGACATCACTGGTTTCCTTTCGCCCTTCTAGCCCAGTTACTTTATACACGAATCTCTAAAAAAATACAACCTAACATTTTCCAACGGGATTCTCTTTATTTTGGCGTCACAAATCACTTCTCAAAAGTCCATAAAGCCAACTGGACACGGCTACAATAGTTACAGCAGGTCAAATGTCAAGAAAATCGGTTTTTCTCAAATATCTCGTAAATCAACGGTTTCACGTTAATTTTGGTTACTATAAACTTTGTTCGTGAGATAAATCTGCATAAAAAGGTCCTATACAAAATTTACGTAGAACTTAACTTTGAAGAATTAGAACATTATTTAAAAAATGAAAATTGGAATGATACTTTAAACTCAAATGATCCTCAGACTGCCGCTGATCTTTTCCTGTGTAAATTTAATAATTATATAAAAATGTCAAAAATTTCTAAAATTAGGAGGAAAAAAATGACAAGAACAAAGCCTTGGATAACCGAAGGCATAATGGTGTTAATAAAAAATAGAAACAAACTCAAGAATCGACTAAACAAGCATAACACGAATATAAAATACATAGAAACGCATTGAATAGACTATTGAAAAAATCAAAAAATGACTACCCAAGCAGCATTCAAAGTGATGGGAACTGGCATCTGAGGCATCGGAACTTTAATATAGTAGGAATAACATAACTGTTACTAATTTTGCGACTTCAGGGTAATATTCACTTTGTGGTATGCATTTGTAGTGACAATTAAGTAGATTCTACTGAATTTAGGCACTGTAAAGTTAGAACACTTTCAAGTAACTGCTGGAGAATCTGCAACGTCGCGGATACTACTCTGCATTACTTTGAAGCATCCTCAACTGCAAAGTGAAAATTGGTAGTAATGCCGACTGCACAGCTTTACCAAAGGACCACTTGAAAGTAGTCTAACTTATTAGTGACATCTCGAGTAAAAATGAGGTTATTTCTACGAACATAGGGGCTTTGAAGTTATCTTTACTACTCCCCACTAATTGAAAATGACTTAAAAGTTACATATACCTTGAAAATCTACTATAGAGTAATATTAACTTTTAAGGCAATTTATATAATTATTGGCATTGAATAAATTGGCGGCATCTGAAATGCTCAGTGAAAGCGAAATAAAGTTTATCAGCACTCATCCACGTTTTATAGAAAACTGAAGAAACAGTTAAACAATAGTAGAGAAATAGTGATTCTTCAGAATATGATGCAAACATGAAAGATTATTTCGCCACAGCAAAACCATCATCTTTGGCAACAAGTGCAAAAGTGCTTCCATCAACACAAGAAGAGTAATCGAAAACTATAACAGTTGTAGTGATTAATGACACTGTGTACTGCTCGAAAATTACAACTTGTCTTTAACACACAGATTGACCCATAGTTCAGTTAGTGATCCACTGAGCATATTAAATGAATTTGCCGATTAAAAACTCCAAATTTAATAAATATTGTGTCGATGGGAAACGGACAATGTCGGTATAACGGCATAAGACATTATTTATGTACAATAAATTGAATTGAATGAAATTAAATGTAAACTGATCACTAAATAAATATGAAAACTGTTATGTATTTTTTCCATTATTACTCACCTTACGTTAATAAATATATTTATCCAACACTTTCATATAAAGTGATCTTTATTCATAAGACTTTGAAGGTATAAAGTGACCCATAAATCACTAGTGAGATAAAGTAGTAAGCTAGAGTGAGGTAAAGTGCTTTAGTCACTAAAGAGTCATTTTAATATAAAATAAAGTCCAAGGAATTTATTTATTGTCTCCATTAGGTATATGGAAAATTAACAAAACAAAGAATCCATGCACTAACACTTATTTATATTTATGTTAACATTTATTGTCATCATATTCGATTTTTCACAAAGAAAACTGCTCTTCTGTACACAATTTTTCTCTATACTAGTAACGACGTCTGTATTGCCTGACTCGTGCTGCTCTCCCTGAATTTTTTTAGCAATAACAATCTTGTTGAGACTGAATCTTCCAAATAACCCTCCGCCACGGTGGATGATTTCCACACACCGTGACGTTTAAGGGTGGTAATGTCACCCCCAGCACTGGCCAAGAGTTGATGAGGAACGGCGCATGCTATGGCCAGTATACAAATCTGCATCAGGCAATTGCAAATAATCAGCTACAGTTCTTGGAATTTTTGAGAGCTTATTTAATCCAACGCATTGGACAGTGCACTTTCCGTTTTGAAAATTTACGAAAAATCTTTTGTGAGACACATTTTGCGGTCTTAAAGACATATTTCCTAATCGAATCAAGTGGGTTCACCGAAAATCCTTCATTTAAAACTGTGAAACTTCTTGATTTATTCGTCTTGGTACCTGGTATGGATATATATAGATATTATTCTTTATCTCATATCTTCGACGCTTAAGAAGGTCAGTTCACCGCAACGGCAGGCACCGCAAACTCCCAATATCAATGCAACCTAAAAAAACCCAAACATTTAAATAGGTATATAAAAGCAAGAACATAAAAAACACCTACCTCTGACATAAGATGCTCACCGTCAGGGGCATCCATCAAATATTGTTCGATATGTGCTCTTTCCAAATAATATCAGATAATAAAAAGTATAATAATTGTTATTTTTAATAATCCACATATTCCATCGCACACAGTGACAGTGACACTTTAACAGTTATTACCGCGTTGCCAATTAAAAAAAAAAAATTACCTATATCGATTCTGCCAATTCTACCAACATGAAAATAAGTTGGTAGCAAGATCTTATAGCGTCATTGGTCCCATTTGCTACATCTAGGTAAATATAACTACACAGTGAAATTGTTGCAGTTGCCGTCACCACTTTTAAAGTAACAACAACTATAACGTTGGTGGCATCTGCTACTTTATAGTAAATGTAACTTGTAGGGAAATAATTTTGGTTTTTTCAACCACTAAGTTACTGCAATTAAAATCGTCATTTTTCTGTTGTTGAATGAAGACGCCATATTGACACGGATAAAATATAATTCAATAAAAAATTTCTTTTTATTATAGTCATTTACAAATATGTTTTCTAAATAGATTATTACTTTATAATATATAAAATTAAAAAAAAAACGTTTTCCATAAAATTTAGCTTGTACACATAATTTTTGCAAAAAATTTTTTTTCCGAAAATACCATTTTCTCGAGGGGGCGTCTTTTTTATCGAAGCATCATGATAACATTTTACAGAAAACAAGTGGTGGTTTTAATATTCACACCCAGGGTAAATGCAAAACATCATGATTTATAATATATGCTTATGCATGTTGTATATAATCACCTTAACTTGGACCTTGGACATATCATGTGCTTAAACTCAGTAAGTCATTAATTTGCTATTCGAATAACAGAGAGCCAAATATATAGTTTGCGCTCTCATTTCGGTCAGCTGAGCTGTTCCAAAAGTTGGTCATTTCTACTACTTGGTTACGTCCCGTTTACGTAATAACCTAGTCTTCAACACGGTAATGGTAGAAGTACCGGAATAGTAATTTGCTACGTAATTATTATTCCCCATTTTGGTGAATACTTGGTAGAAGGATGGTTCCCATTACGTAACAGTCCTTAGTTGCGGAAACCTTTAAAGTTCCCCTAATGGCAACTATTACGTAGAAACTACTAAAATTGCTGCTTGGGTACTATCTTAGACAACTTGAAGACAACAAAAATAATTTTAAAAAAGTATATGAGTTAATATCTGAAGCTACCAATGAAAAATCAAACCGAAAAAATACGTATGAAATTGTTAATGATGAAGGGACTACATTTAAAAATTATGAGCAAATGGCAAACTATTGCAACAATTATACTTCATCAATATTGGTTTAAATATGACCAAAGACACCCATGATGTAACATCCTACAAAGAAAATATACCAGTAAATCCCAATACCATGTTTCTTAATCCAGTAACGGAAAATGAAACAATAGAACATATATCCACACTAAAAAATAACAGTTCACCTGATATTGATGGAATAACTGTTGACATTATTAAGAAAACATATTAGTATATTTTAGGACCACTTAGATATATAATTAATTTAATTTTTTCAAAAAGCACTGTCCCAACTCAATTTAAAACTTCCATAGTTACCCCCATTTTTAAAGCAGGAAATAAAAAAATATATGTAATTACAGACCCTTAGTGTCATTAATGATTTTTTAAAGATTTTTGAGAAATGTTTGAAATCTCGATTGGTTAAGTTTTTCGACCAAAATAATATCATACATGAACTACAATTTGGTTACTGTGCAAGTAGAACAACTAGTGACGCTATGTGTACGGTTATCAAGGATATTTTGGCACATCTTTAAAAATAAGATTATTAGAAATACCTACTAGAAAACGAATGAAAAATGTCATCGGACGCTATCGTACTTAATCACAGTAACACCACGTTAAAATAAATTCTGCCATATTCCTGTAAAATGTTAATTTAATGAGTGTTCGAAGTCAACCGCGCACACTGCAACTCGTTATTATACTCTTCACCGCAAAACGAAGAGTATAGTATTGTATTTGATCGGCACATTTCTAAAACCATAAATATCGCTTGTAAAGAAAAAACTTTCATATCATTGTGTTAGTGGACGAATTCTGAACAACTTTCAAAATGCCCGTCCGTCCGTCACATTTCTTGTAAGCACGATAACTTAAGAAAGAAAAGTCCGATTGTATTGAAATTTGGAAAGTAAATTAATGTTAGCTAGAGGAAGAACCCTATTGTTTTTGAAGAAAATCAATTAGTAAATAAGAAAGTTATTAATCATTTAATTTAAAAAAATATATTTTCTTTATTTTTGTCCCTTGTACTTATAGTCCACTGCATTTAGGATTTTTCTTCAGACCAATTCATACAAAAGCAAATGTTGGTTTTCCAGGTAGGTTCGAGTGTCCTTAATAAAGTCTCAAAAGTCCCCGAAGTGGGAGTGTAAGGATAAAATTTGGCAACGCTGTAAAGAGCTAAAATCGTGCTCGGAAACGAATTTTTCGAGATATCTCGGTTTTTATTGCCTCCACGACAAAAATACATCAGGTCAAAAAGAAAGCTATGGAAATTCTCTATAAAAAAGATAGAAGGTCTTTTTTTCATATACGCAATAGTTTTCTTGAAAATCTTGCATTGAATTTGAACTTATGGGATATTATTGATAATTTAAGTACTCTATTCCACACCACTCTTGAGGTTGAGTACTAGGCGCGTTTTTTTTTATGTGGTTTCCCCGGTAGGCCTAATCCACGACTGTCATACTTATTGAAATGTTGTCAAATTAATAATTTCCTTCTTGTCCGTTTTCTCCTTCTATAAATTCATCGATTCGTTCGAGGAAATCCGAGTCAATCTGAGAACTTTCAGTCTCTGCTTCAGTGTCGGCATCTATTTCTGACGAGTTTTCAATCGGTTCAGCATTCAAGCAAGATTTTCCATGGCAGTTGCCGCAAACTGGTGAGCAATTAAGTCCCAACCTCCGACAGCCACATAATGGTCCACAACCTTTCGTACAGTTGCAGAAAATCATCTTCAGAAGGCAATCAGGCGCAGGAAGTTGGGATGTTGTTTTTGGCCACAATATGGTATCTTTCAACATCCATCCCCACTCTTTAGGATCCAATACATTACCCAACCATTTCTGTACTTTAAAATAAACACGAAATAGATGCTGTTGAGCTGCGTCATGAGGTAATGAATTCAATTTCACTGGTTTGCTTTTGCTCACAGCTTTAATAAAGCAAGAATACCGATAGTTATCGATGGAAACTTCCTTAACTGGAGCGTTATAGATTGCGAAGAAAAATTTTATCCCATTCGAAGTAACTATGTCAGGAGAAGTACCAGTCTTGCTGAAAATTTCAGCTACAAGTTTCAAGTCCTGCCGTTTTTTCATCACTTTCAAAACTGCAGTCTTGCCTTTATTAAACAGAGCAGATGTAGTGTCACACCCAGAGAATGCGTGCAGAAACAATATGTGATCTCGAATATCCTTATGGTGATCAAAGCTTCGTGAAGAATAAATTTTTCGTTGGACCTTCCCTCTGCCTGGTTTGAGGAGAAAAATTTCTTTATTAATAGGTGTACGAGCAGTTAAAATTATAAGAAGATCCACATCTTCCCCAACCACAACCGTAGTATTTTTATATGATTCCTCAAGCGCTGTTTCGACTCTCAAAATTCAGCATGTCTAACAATATAATTATTTGCCTCAAACTTTTCTGTCAACATTGAAATCAATTTGGTTTTATTTTTATTATTGGCAAGGAGCGTCTCTTGGCTTACAGTTGCAACCATCTGCTCATCAAAGTAAATGTCAACAGATGAAGCTTTTGAGGACCAGCGAAGCTGCTCCATAGCCTTCACACTGTTGCTAATATTTTCATAACCATCAAAAACAATAATAGAGTTCGAGCCAAAATGATTTTGCACATAATTAACATATGCTTGGCAAATAGCACCGTAGGTTTCTTGTTGATGCCATATAACTCGGTGCAAGAGAAATCCCCCATCAACGATATAAGTGGCATTTTGGAGATCTGGTTCAGATTCAGATGGCTGGAAATTGTCATAGAAAGCTGACTTGTTCGTCTTGCGCATACCAACTTCGTCAAAGAGTGACACCGGATACGGGGCTAATTCATACTCCAAGTAGGTGCGAAGCTCTTCATTTGTTCTCTTCATGACAGTAATCCTTTGAAACAACAATAATGGATCAATGGGCATTGTGGTATCATGGACTTTAACATTGCTATTGACAGTTAATAGTGGAAGCACTCTATCTGCACGTGAGAATTTAATATCATAGAAATTGTTGCCAATTTTTGCGTATACGAAAAAAGACCCTGTATCTTTTTTATAGAGAATTTCCATAGCTTTCTTTTTGACCTGATGTATTTTTGTCGTAGAGGCAATGAAAACCGAGATATCTCGAAAAATTCGTTTCCGAGCACGATTTTAGCCCTTTACAGCGTTGCCAAATTTTATCCTTACACTCTCACTTCGGGGACTTTTGAGACCTTATTAAGGACACCCGTACCTACCTGGAAAACCAACATTTGCTTTTGTATGAATTGGTCTGAAGATGCAGCTTATTTTTCACTAAATGCAGTGGACTATTAAATAGAAATCTTGCGAATTGTTAATATATATACTTTTTGTTTATGCATTTTACTAATATTAGTTCAGGAATATTACGTTTTTATTCCGACAAAATTCATAAAGATTTGAAAATTGGTGGGTATGTTGGGAATAGCATAAGGATTACTAAACCAAAAAGTTCCCATCCCTAAATAGTGTGCTTCATCCCCCAGGACGTCCTTTCTACCCCCATTTTGAGTTTTTCTAGATTATCTCGGCAACGGTGTAATTTTCGACAAAATTGTTCCTTGGAAAATTCTCTATCAAAAAGGTTTTTACCACTTTTTTCCTAAAATTAATAATAACGTGGGAAATATGGCGCAAACATAAGGGTTGGTTCCGACTAGCACTCTCTACAGTACGATCTACCTTAAAATTTAACGTTTAACGCTTAAAATAGCAGTAGGCACTAAAATTTATTTACAATTTTAATAAATATACAACTTCCACCCCCTCACCTCTATAAAAAGACCGTGTTGTACTTATTTCCACACCACCCTAGAGGTAAAGTACTTGGCGCGTTTTTTTTTTAAGTGGTATCCCCTGTAGGCCTAATCCACTAATTATCAAATGTTAATTATAAATCTGGGTCGTCTTCCACAGATTCAACATTCAAGCATGATTGTCCATGGCAATGATAACACATTGTAGAGCAACGCAAGCCTGCTCTTCTGCAACTACACCTGTATTCGCACCCTAATTTACATGAATATGAAATAAGCGTTAAAACAGATTCGGGAGCTGGTTCTTTTATAGTCATTATTGGGATTAATATACCGCCAACTTTTTTCCACCCCCAATCGGTAGCTTTGAGCGTCACGGAATGATGTGCTGCATAGTAACACCGAACATTTCGGTGATGGTAAATAGATAACGAATTATATGACTTGCGCTAATTACGGCCATGATTTACCAACGTACTATTCGTTTGAGGAGAAATGGTCTAAAAACCTTTTTTCCTATAGAACACTTTTGTACATAGGTATTTTTGTCGTAAAATGCACCATTTCATGGATAATTTTAAAAAAGCGAAAATTGGGGTGAATACTATGTCGTAGGGGATGAAGCACACAATTTAGGGGTGGGAACTTTTCGGTTTATTATTACATATGCTGTCCTGATTATTTCCACCAATTTTCAAAACTTTATGAATTTTGTCGGATATATCGCAATTTGAACCGTAATATTACTGAATTATATATATTTCATAATTATATATCTAATGAGTTGAAATATGATTCTTGACAGAGACGAACCCACGGGGGGTTATGGGGGGGTACGCCCCCCCCCCCAATGTTGATTGAGTTGGGAAAATCACCAAAAATGTAAAAAAAACTGTATTGGGTATAATTGCAAAAAAACGAATAATGAGTTGATAAAAATTAAATGACACTGTCACTATGACCATTTTTTTATAAATAATTTTAATTGATAAATTTTATGACTAGATGTGACTGATGTGAGAGCCACAGAATAGTCGACGGACAACGCACAACGCCGACGGGCCTACGCGACGGGCCAACAAAATAAACTCGTCAACTCGCGGAAATTCGACGTTCGACCCAGTAGACGGCACGGCCAGAGCATACAATTCTCAAAGACTGTCTTACATTAGAAATATTAGAATATTACTACTTTTTGCCTTTATCAATACAATGCTTTGTCCTAGTCGTTTGTTGTTGGTTTGTACTGAGTATCACTAATATCAGTTACCAACCTCTCAACGAGAGATAATAATAATAACAAATTGTTGTCGGTCAGAAATTGTTAAAATATTAAATTCTTAGAGGACACTGAATCAGAATCTGGGACTATTAAAGAGGTCTACAGACGATCCAGCTGCTGGGACCCGACATTGTTGGTACGCTTTGAAGATAATTGGAATTCCAGCGGACCAGTTAACTTTTACGAATGAGTTCAAAGCATGCCGACAAGGCTGGCTCCCTGCCGCTGGATCGCGTGTAGACCCCTTAATGCTACCTATTGCGTATCACAATGCGAAGTGGGAAGTGGCCGGTAGAAGTGGCCGGTAGCCGTACTAGCGCCCCGACTTGCGCGTAATCGTATTGTATAGTGTATTCCACAAATATTTCATCGATACAAAAAAGCTCGCAAAAAAGCATAAAGGATGCCGACCGCTTCTAGTTAGTGTACCGCTCGCCGGTCCAATTTGACAACGCTAGTCCACGTTGACCACCAACCTATCATAATTCCGGTAGAGAAAATTTAAACCAATTATATTCAGTGAGAGTGGCCTACATTTTTGTTCGGAAATATGTGACCATTTTTTTTGTGATGATAATAAAGAAGCCGAACACTTTTATGGCCTTTTATGTAAATAGACTGAAATTGATACAGGTCGGTACCCTTTACGTTTTTTTGCGAACTTTTTTATATCGCTGGATTAAGGGGTCTACACACGATCCAGCGGCAGGGACCCAGCCATGTCGGCATGCTTTGAACTCATTCGTAAAAGTGAACTGGTCCGCTAGAATTCCAATTATCTTCAAAGCGTACCGACAATGTCGGGTCCCTGCCGCTGGATCGTGTGTAGACCCTATTATCGTTGGTACAAACTATATCTTGTTTTTCTCCACGGTCATTAAACTATAACGGTTACCTCATCCAGTAGCTCTTAGACGAAGGAGAGCGCGGGGTCAACTTAGGTCTAGCGCCTACATCATGTAGTTTAGTTAAACTTCTTTTGCATAATATTTATATCGCTAGGCTACTTATAGATTAAGTCTGAAATAAAAAAAAACATAAGGAAATATAAGTTGTAAAAAAAATGGGCAGTTGGCAAATTAGTTGTAGCTTTCCCCCCCCCAAAAAAATAGCTGGGTTCGTCTCTGATTCTTGAAAGATATATATCACAGACTTTCAATTTTCGTAGTAATCTGTGATGGTCCAGCGGCTAAAGTTTTGCCTTGCAATCCAAAGTTTGTGTGCTCGAATCCCACACAGGTTGGATGTTTTGTTTTTTTCATTTTTTTTTTCATATATTTTTTTTCACAACAAAGTTGGTGTCACAAAATTTAAAATGTAAAAAAACTAACATTATTTACAAGAAAACTGCGAAGAGTATCCTATAGAATGTGTACCAATTATATAAAAAGCTTAGTAAATTGGCGAAGAGTACCTACGTTTTTAGCTTGTTATAACATACGTTACACCCAAAGAAAGTTTTAAAAACTCTGAATTGCAATGTGAAAGAAATATACAGTGTGATCAGGGCCGGATTATCCATAAGGCTGACTAGGCTATAGCCTAGGGCCGACTCTGCGTGAAGGGGGGCATGAGGGGCGTCGCAAGCTCTTTGCACTCTTCACTTATTAAAAAAATACATATTCTCCCTTCCCCACCGCGCTAATCAATTTTATTTTTCCATTTCCTTTTTCCTGATCATCAATTTTGGTTAAAAAAAAAATGTGTTTACCTGACGTCAAATTTAAATATAATGAATATGATTAAAAAGTAAAATTAAATCCAAGTTTACTACCTCGGCAGACCTCCGGGTATTGGTCAAAAATCCAAAAAAACTGCGAGATTTTTGTTTTTTTTTTCCGGTTTTTGTCGATTTTGACAGGTAAGGTCTACTTTTTTGATAAAAATAATTTAGCATTTTTTAAAAGTAGACTAAACTTGCTACAAATTGGTACCAGAGTGGACTCTGTAGATCAAATAGTATCCGAGATACAACTGTTGAAAGTTTTACAAAATTTTCAGTTTTCGACATTTTTAACAATTTTGATATTCAGAGACGAACCCACGGGGGGTTATGGGGGGGTACGCTCCCCCCCCCAATGTTGATTGAGTTGGGAAAATCACCAAAAATGTAAACAAATCTTTATTGGGTGTAACTGCAAAAAAACGAATAGTGAGTTGATAAAAATTAAATGACACTGTCACTATGACCATTTTTTTATAAATAATTTTAATTGATATTATTTATGACTAGATGTGACTGATGTGAGAGCCACAGAATAGTCGACGGACAACGCACAACGCCAACGGGCCTACGCGACGGGCCAACAAAATAAACTCGTCAACTCGCGGAAATTCGACGTTCGACCCAGTAGACGGCACGGCCAGAGCATACAATTCTCAAAGACTGTCTTACATTAGAAATATTAGAATATTTGCCTTTATCAATAAAATGCTTTATCCTAGCTATAAAGTCGTTTGTTGTTGGTTTATACTGAGTATCACTTACCAACCTCTCAACGAGAGATAATAATAATAAATTGTTGTCGATCAGAAATTGTTAAAATATTAAATTCTTAGAGGACACTGAATCAGAATCTGGGACTATTAAAGGACTACAGACGATCCAGCTGCAGGGACCCGACATTGTTGGTACGCTTTGAAGATAATTGAAATTCCAGCGGACCAGTTAACTTTTACGAATGAGTTCAAAGCATGCCGACAAGGCTGGCTCCCTGCCGCTGGATCGTGTGTAGACCCCTTATGCTACCTATTGCATATCACAATGTGAAGTGGGAAGTGGCCGGTAGCCGTACTAGCGCGGACGTTCACGAGCTTGCGCACCGACTTGCGCGTAATCGAATTGTATAGTGTATTCCACAAATATTTCATCGATACAAAAAAGCTCGCAAAAAAGCATAAAGGATGCCGACCGCTTCTAGTTAGTGTACCGCCCGCCGGTCCAATTTGACAACGCTAGTCCACGTTGACCACCAACCTATCATAATTCCGGTAGAGAAAATTTAAACCAATTATATTCAGATAATAATAATCCAGGGAAATGAGGTTTTGGCCGGGACTGTGACTCATCCAGGCAGAGACCACGATTTTTAGGTAGTAAAGGTGTCAATAAATGAAACCTATATAAAATCTGCGCTCGATTTTCTGCATATGTTTATTTACAGCCATTTTAATGCAAAAAAATGGAAAAAACGTGTTTTTTCACACTTTTTCACCTGCCAGCAAAAAGTAAACTATCTTACAGATAAATCAAATGAATCACCTTGTAGGAAATTAAAAAGCTTTAAAATGGCGGTTGTTAAATGTCGATATAGTTAATTGTTGCTAAGATAATTGCAAAATGCGGAATTTTATTCAATAAACAATATCTTGTGTAAAAAACAATCTACTGTTTTGTCCTTGCGTAAATAGTTGACTCTCATAGTGCTTAATATCTGGTAAAAATTTCAAATCGATTCGTCAAATAGTTTTTGCAAAATTGCATTAATTTATCCCAGAGACCTTTTTTTTGCAACCCCACCACGTCCAGAGAAATCAAAATACAATGATTCTACGGCCTCCACCTGAAAGGGAAAGACTTGATTTACCAAAATGCTTTGTTAGATATCGAAAAAATTAAGTTTCAGACCTGCAAAATGACGTTGCAAAAGAACTCAGATTTTTACCTTATAAACAAATAGAATAATTTTTTAACAATTGATTGTAGAGCATCGGTTTTTCGATATTTGAAAAGCTGATATTTTTTCATGAATTTTGAAAAAAAAAAGAAGGTCCTAGGTCAATTTGGGGCAAAGTTAGCAATTTTTTTTCAAAAATTCATAGCTCCTTTGTTTATAATAATTAAGAAACGTAACAAGCGCCATTTTAAAGGGGAAGAGTTCAACTTTCAGTGTAAAAAATTTGAAAATGATTGTGAAATTAATTGTAATGACGACGATGATGATATTGAGAATATTAATTTAATGTTAGATAACTTTGATCATTCTAATGTTGATGATAATGAGCCGATCCTAAAAAAAATACGAGTTGATTGATTTTACCTTATTAGAATGTGTATAGGTATATTATTAAGTAAATTTATATGTGAATCGACAAATATTCTGTATTATTATAAATTACAGCGTTATTTATATGTGTTATATAATGTGTTTCTTTTCACACTTTACAAATTCTGTTGTTTATAACTTAATATAACAGTAATTTATATATTTAATTGTACACAAACCTTTCCTATAATTTTCAATAAGAATAATACAAAAATTTTGATAATGTATAAAAATATTTTTTTGTAAAATGTTTAAACAAATTACAGGTAAAAATCGTGGTCTCTGCCTGGATGAGTCACAGTCCCGAACATGGTACTTTTTTTACTCATTTCCCTGGACTATAAAGAAGCCGAACACTTTTATGGCCTTTTATGTAAATAGACTGAAATTGATACAGGTCGGTACCCTTTACGTTTTTTTGCGAACTTTTTTATATCGCTGGATTACACACGATCCAGCGGCAGGGACCCAGCCATGTCGGCATGCTTTGAACTCATTCGTAAAAGTGAACTGGTCCGCTAGAATTCCAATTATCTTCAAAGCGTACCGACAATGTCGGGTCCCTGCCGCTGGATCGTGTGTAGACCCTATTATCGTTGGTACAAACTATATCTTGTTTTTCTCCACAGTCATTAAACTATAACGGTTACCTCATCCAGTAGCTCTTAGACGAAGGAGAGCGCGGGGTCAACTTAGGTCTAGCGCCTACATCATGTAGTTTAGTTAAACTTCTTTTGCATAATATTTGTATCGCTAGGCTACTTGAAATTAAAAAAAACATAAGGAAATATAAGTTGTAAAAAAAAGGGGCAGTTGGCAAATTAGTTGTAGCTTCCCCCCCCCCCCCGAACCCAAGCCCCAAATGGGGTCAGCCCAATATATAGTACTATTATAGCGAATGGCTCAGAAAAGAGGACGGAATATTTAAAAAAATATATATTAAGAAATCAGTTATAAACATATCTTATACTTTTTAAACAAATTTAGCTCTCTTGGACGGTCCGGGAGTGTCGCCCCTCCTTTTCTTCTTCTTCTTGAGCCCAGAAGAGATTATCCAACGCCTCGTCGTCTAATTCTTCTTCGAGGTGTGGGGAGTGTATATTTATACTTAAGTCAGAAGCATTGTCTCGTGACTGTCCACTGCAATGCGTGCAAACCGTCGAACATTTTAATCCAGATTTTTGCAACTACACGCATTGCTATAGCCCCTCTTGCAGCTGCATGATATCAACTGCAAGAGTTGTTGCGGTGCTGCATCTCTAGACATTATTTTGGGAGTGAGGCCTTGGGACGTGCGCACCCAGCCCCAATCAACAGGATTCTTTTCCACACCCAGCCACTTCTGCACCTGAAAGGTATAGTAAAATTTGTAATATTAAAGAAGTCATATTTATAATTGTTATTTTACTTCCACGTTCAGTGGAAGTATAGTAACGACAAAAAAATTTTTAAAAATTTTTATTGTCCAAATAGGCTTAAAATGTCATGAAACGTCGAGATTTTAAGTTTGAGCGAAAAAAAATTTCTGTCTGTCTGTCGGTCTGTCTGTAACTTTTTTTTGTGCGCACGTTTACTCTGAAACCGTTTAAGATATTGACTTGAAATTTGGTACACATATGTACTTTAACGAGATCTAGAACTAAATTATATTTTCATCTTGTTCCGTCGAAGGGTTGGGGGGTAAATTGGGGTAAATTTGGGGTAAATTGGTAAATCAAGTAGGTAAGAGTCCGTGAAATTAGTATTTAGTATATACAAGAGAAGCTGAGGTCTGAAAAAAATTTTTGGCATTAGCCACCCCCATTACCACCCCCACCTCCTTATTAAAGGGGATGAAAAAAAATGTGATTTAGTGCATGTACAGGGACCAGAAACCTCAAAATATTTTTTTACTTCATCCACCCCCCCACTACCACCCCCCTATCACCACCCCCACCCCACTACCGATGTGGGGTATCGTTATATGGGTTTTTGGGGTAGAGGATTTCAAATATTATATTATTAAAGTTCCATAAACAAATATTTTCACATACAAAGTTTTTTCGTTGTGAGTGACTTGGATAGAGAATCTGGATGTGGAAGTAGTGATTCCTTGGGCAGCAGTTTTTTACTTCCACATCCAGTGGAAGTATAGTAACGACAAAAAAATTTTTAAAAATTTTTATTGTCCAAATAGCCTTAAAATGTTACGAAACGTGGAGATTTTAAGTTTGAGCGAAAAAAAAATTTCTGTCTGTCGGTCTGTCTGTAACTTTTTTTGTGCGCACGTTTACTCTGGAACCGTTCAAGATATTGACTTGAAATTTGGTACACGTATGTACTTTAACGAGATCTGGAACTAGATTATATTTTCATCTTGTTCCGTCAAAGGGTTGGGGGGTAAATTGGGGTAAATGGGGGTAAATAGGTAAATCAAGCCGGTAAGAGTCCATAAAATTGGTATTTAGTATATATATAAAAGAACTTAAAGTCACAAAAAATTTTTTGGCATTAGCCACCCCCATTACTACCCCCACCTCATTATTAAAGGGGGTGAACAAAAATGAAATTGTAATTCAGCGTGTATACAAGAACCTAAGCCTCAAAATTTTTTTTACTTAATCCACCGCCACCCTCACCCCCCCCCCCCACCCCACTCTGCCACCACCCCCAACCCCCACTACCGATGTGGCATATCGTTTTATAGGTTTTTGGGGTAGGCGATTTCAAATATCATGTTATTAAAGTTTCTTCGAGTAGTATGGATGCGCAGTGGCTTTCCTCGAGTACCATCGATGCGCAGTAGGTTACCTCTAGTAGTATGGATGCGCAGTAAGTTTCCTCGAGTATTTTGGATGCGCAGTGGCTTTTCTAGAGTACTATAGTTATTAAAGTTCCTTCGAGTAGCATGGATGCGCAGTGGCTTTCCTCGAGTACCATTGATGAGCAGTAGGTTACCTCTAGTAGTATGGATGCGCAGTAAGTTTCCTCGAGTATTTTGGATGCGCAGTGGCTTTTCTAAAGTACTATAGTTATTAAAGTTCCTTCGAGTAGCATGGATGCGCAGTGGCTTTCCTCGAGTACCATCGATGCGCAGTAGCTTGCCTCTAGTAGTTTGGATGCGCAGTAGGTTTCCTCGAGTGTTTTGGATGCTCAGTGGCTTTTCTAGAGTACCATAGATGCGCAGTAGGTTAATTCAAGTAGTATGTATGCGCAGTGGGTTTCCTCGAGTCAAATGGATGCGCAGTGGGTTATATCAAGTAGTATGGATGCGCAGTAGGTTTCCCCGAGTATTATGGATGCGCAGTGGCTTTTCTTGAGTACCATTGATGTGCAGTAGGTTACCACGAGTAGTATAGATGCCCAGTAGGTTACCTCAAGTGATATGGATGCGCAGTGGGTTTCCTCGAGTAAAATGGATGCACAGTGGGTTATTTCAAGTAGTATGGATGCGCAGTAGGTTTCCCCGAATGTTATGGATGCGCAGTGGCTTTTCTTGAGTACCATTGATGCGCAGTAGGTTACCACGAGTATTATAGATGCGCAGTAGGTTACCTCAAGTGATATGGATGCGCAGTGGGTGTCCTCAAGTAAAATGGATGCGCACTGGATTTCTTCAAGAAGTATAAATGCGTAGTGGCTTTTCTCTAGTAAATTAGGTACACAGTGGGTTACCTCGAGTAATATGGATGCATAGTAGGTTTCATTGAAGAAAATGCTTGAAGTAGAGGCTTTACTTCTCTCGTGTAGTCCACGGCACAGAATGATGTTTTATACCTTTGTCATGCTATTTTCTGCGTATTACTTGCACATCCAGTTGAAGATACTAACGCAAGAAAAATTTTTGAAAATTTTCATTGTACAAATAGACTTAGAATGTCATGAAACGTCAATATGTTAAGTTTGAAAAAAATAAATTTGTCTGTCGCGTCGGTCTGTCTGTTAGTCTGGTATCTGTTTGGTGCTCACGATTACTCTGGAACCGTTTAAAATATTGACTTAAATATGTCACACATATGTATTTTAACGAGATCTGGAACTAGATTATATATTGATCTTATTCCGTTGCAGAGTTGAAGGGTAAATTGAGATAAATAGGTAAATCAAGCAATTAAGAGTGCATGAAATTGGTATTTAGTAAATATAAGAGGACCTAAGGTCTCAAAAACATTTTTGGCAATAGCCACCTCTATTACCACCCCCACCCCATTTTTGGGTAAAAAAATATTGTGATTTAGTGTGTGTACAAGAACCAGTCATCAAGAATTTTTTTCACTTCATTCACTCCCACCACCACCACCACCTCTACTACTGATGGGGCATATCATTTTATGGGTTTTTCTGGTACACGATTTCAAATACTATACCATTAAAGTTCCATAAACAATTATCTCCACTTAGTGGAGTGCATTTTAGTATGTTCGTTGTAAGATATTTAGATAGGAAGTCTGGATGTGGAAGTGGTGATTCCTTAGGCAGCGGTTTTTACCTGGTGGTGTGTCCGCAGGGAGTGAAATAGCGCAACATCTTGGGTTGGAGGCAATCTAGCAAGATTGAAATTAATTTTTGCTGCAGCTCTCGCAAACAACTGGAAGATTAAATCCTTTAGATTCTGGCTTGAATGCTTCCATATAGCGCAACCATGATCACCTCGCCTGCTTCGGCAATTTGCTCAGGTGTGGCATTTGATTTATAAAATAAAACAATATTATCCTCAAGGTCTGGATGTTTTTTTATTATAGCAAATAATTTCATTTTTCCTTGCCCGAACAGTACCGATGTAGAGTCACATCCACTGAAGGCACGCAGAAATATAAAGAGTTCAGGAGACTTGGATTTCGAGGAGGCGTTTGAATAAGTCGCGTCCGATTTTTTTCCTCTCCCACATTTTTGGAAAAAGATTGTGTTTCTTCGTAATGCCAGCGAGAATGATTAGAAGATCTATGTATTCACCAGCGATCACCACAATATCATGCAGCTGCAAGAGGGGCTGTAGCAATGCGTGTAGTTGCAAAAGATCTGGATTAAAATGTTTAAACGGTTTGCACGCATTGCAGTGGATAGTCATGCGACAATGCTTCTGATTTAAGTATAAATATACACTCCCCAGACCTCGAAGAAGAATCAATCGACGAGGCGTTGGATGATCTCTTCTGGGCTCAAGAAGAAGAAGAAAAGGATATAAGAGAGAACAGCGACACAGACGACACTCCCGGACAGTCCAAAAGAGCTTAATTTGTTAAAAAAATATAAGATCTGTTTATAATATATATTTTTTAAAAATATTCCTTCCTCTTTTCCGATCCATTCATTATAACGATACTATAATACACTGGGGGGGGGGGGGGGGATTTTCTCCCCCTCTGACCCCATTTGGGGCTTGGGGGTAAAATGAATTTTCTGAACATACTTTTACCTTGTAGCTACGCATATGCCATGTTTTTATTGTATCGTTATCTCGTTATCTTTATAAATGGACCGCATTAGTGTGACGTCACCTAAGTATGCAACCTCTGTATACTACTTTCATGGCACATGGGTTGCCTGCCAAGCACACTAGAACTTGACCCTTAACGCATATGTTTATAAGGCGACATTTTCGAGGATAGAAACATAGCGTAGAATTTTATTTTATTTCTCCCTTGGAAGAAATATTTAAGAACTTTCAGTTACCATTTATCATGCACAAGGTATAAGAAAATATACGCAAGTATAAAGAATTACAAAAACTGTATTATGAAACTGAAATAAAGTTTTCATAAATCAAACATGGATATATACATTTTAACGTATTTCTTAAATGTGAAATAGGTATTAGAAGTCCTTAAATATATATTAGACGGGAGAAATAAAATAAAATTCTAGGCTCTGTTTCTATCTTCGAAAATATCGCCTTATAAACATATGCATTAAGGGTCAAAGTTTCAGTGTGCTTGGCAGGCAACCCGTGTGTCATGACAGTAGTGTATAGAGGTTGCCTAATTCGTAACGTCACAACTAATTGAGTCCATAGTGATAGTCCAAGATCCCAGAGCCGCCAGACCTACGCCATTTTAGCAAAGCTAATATTTTGACAACGAATAGTGTAATATCTAGTTAAGAACGTATGCGTATTTGCTAGCTTGAAAGAGGGGCGCTTTTGCAGAAAACAGGTACAAAAGTTACATAAAAAATTTTCTCTCCTACGTTAAAATATGATAGCTGATTTATTTTTCAAGTGACAGGCTAACGACATGAGGTAAGCACCAACCTCCGAAACTTAAGGTCTTAAACCACAATTTTATTTTCACCTTACCTTGCTTGTCGGCGATCAGACCACAAGGCCGTCATTTGTTCGAACGGGTTTTTTCGTTCAGTTAGTTGTGTTCCCCGTATCAACAATCAAGATTACGAAGTGCGCTCGCCTACGATTTTAGTGTTCTCAGTGTTGTATTTATTTTTAAGCTACTTTTAGGCCCATGTGCACACATAAAAATTGTAATATAGCTTTTAAGTCTGCTCGTGGCAGACAGGAGATTCTACCCCCCCCCCCCCCCCCCCCTCGAATTCATTCCCAAGCCGAACCGGACCTACTCCGCCCAGCCTCACACCCACCTCGGCGATGTTCGCCGTGGTTGTCTGGCTGGCTCCGGGCTAGGATCCGGTGAGGCACATAAATGTATAAAAACTGTTAATAAATTGCTTATTGATTATTTATTGAAACTTAAGGTCCGAGGTTCGATCCCTGAGCGTTCCAGCTTTTTTTTTTTCAAGAAATATTAACTTAAGGTGGCGATTACCAAGGAAGAGACAACCGATAGGGAAATATTTATTTTTTTTGGCTATAACTTTTTTCTTAGTACGTATATTTGAAAAAAAAAACTGAGAACGCTCAGGGATCGAACCTCGGACCTTAAGATTTCAGTTCAATTCAATTCAAAAGAATTCAAAACAAATTTATTAACAATTATTGTTTACAACAGTGCGATTCGGTCGAGGTCCGATTTAGAGCCGACCACACCACCACGGCGCGCAACGCCGTGGTAGATGGGTGGTCGGGTGAAAAGGGCTCGGCTTTGGCTATAACGATATAACTAACATGGGTTGGTTAGGCCTCCTGTTTAATGGGTGGAAAACTTAAGCCTAACAATTTGAATAAAAATAACTAAAGATAGTTTAAAAACACTTACAACTACTTAAAGCTAGGTTTAAAAACGTTGGTTTAGAGCGCGCGCACTACACACGCGCACAGGTTTAGAGCTTTTGGTTGGTATATACGGGAAAAGCTGAATGAAAAAACCCGTTCGAACAAGTCACAGTCTTCATCCGGTGGTCTGCCCGCCTTCGGAAAGGTAGGGTGAAGAGGAATTTGTGATTTTAAAAGGTTGGGATTTATAAGAGGTTATCGGTCAAAAGGGGATTTGGAAGAGAAACAAAAAGGGACAAAAGAACAAAAATTGACAAAAACGACAAAAATGAGGCGAATAAAGGCAATAGAAAGGGGTTTGAAGTAAAAGGTGGTTACGGTAAAGGGTGGTGAAAGGGAAATTGTGGTATAGGAAAGGTGTGGCTAGGGAGGTTGCCGAAAGATAGGCAACGCCTGATATGGTAAGGGGTGTTTCAGTTCGAAAAGTATTGCATTATGCTGTCTGATTCGTGTGATGTCTCGGGTTAGCGGACTGTCGCCCAATTTGAATTGGTAAAATGTTTGGGATGTTTCCCGGACGAAGTCCGCTAGTGGGGTTATGTCGTGACAACGTGCATAAAGGTCTCTGAGGGAGAGATGAGAAGTTGGAGATGAGGCGCATAAATTTGTGTTCTAAGACTTGGAATTTTTTCATTGTCGTGGCCGGAATGTGCACCATACCGGCGCCGCGTATGTGATGGCCGGCCTGATCACCATCGTATACAACAGTTTTTTATTTGTCCTGTTCAGTCCACTGCCATGTGCCGGGAGCGGGTACAGACTCCTGGACATGGAGTAGACCTTGCGTACCGTCTCGTTGATGTGTGTATTAAATGTCAGCCGTCTGTCTAAGTTCACCCCCAAATATTTCACGCACCGCTTTATTGGAATTTGGCGGCCCCCTACCGAAAGTGGTGTGAGAATTCGGTTCTCGGTAAAGCGGCACGTGAAAAGAATCGACTCCGATTTCTCGGCGTTGATCCGGATCTTCCACTTGTCGTAATACGCCGTGGCACGAGCCATGTGCGCCTTCAGCAGCATGTTCGCTGCATGTGCGTTGTGTCGTCGGCGTACTTGGCAAGATTCGTATTCGGGAACTCCGGGAAGTCGGAGACGTATAAGTTGTATAACTTTGGTGAGAGGCACGATCCCTGGGGGACGCCCGCGCGAATGTCCCGCCGAGTTGATAGTTTGTTATTCACTCTGACCTGCAGTGATCTGCCCAATATCGAGGAGCACCATCACTGTGCTCTTTCCGCGGTTGCATTGCACTTTGACGTCATTCACGATCCTGACGACCTGGCGCACAGTGCCCCTGCCTTTCTTGAAACCAAACTGACATTCGTCGTCGATGTGGAGTTCATCCTGGGCAGAGTCTAGTCTGACCAGGATGATCTTCTCCACCAACTTAGAAATCGCCGACAGCAGCGAGATCGGTCGATAGCTGCCGGCGAGTTTGGCGTCTTTGTTCGGTTTCAAGATCGGCACGACCACGGCGATTGGAGATTGACGCTCACACCATGTCGTTAGCGTGTCACTTGAAAAATAAATCAGCTATCATACTTTAACGTAGATGAGAAAATTTTTATGTACCTTTTGTTTTCTGCAAAAGCGCCCCGCTTTCAGGCTAGCAAATACGCATACGTTCTTAACTAGATATTACACTATTCGTTGTCAAAATATTAGCTTTGCTAAAATGACGTAGGTCTGGCGGCTCTGGGATCTCACACTATGAGGTCCTTTGTATATTAATGTATTTACACTTTGCTTTTTATGTTTTTCTCTTATAAGCCATGAATATGGCTACTGATCTATAATTATGTATTACAGCGCAAAGATCAATAAAGATATTTCCATTTCAATTTCTTAGTTATAGTAGTAGTACGTATTTCTATAAGATGTTTAAGTTAAAAATTGTTAAAAATGTCGAAAAATTAAAATTTTGAAGAGCTGTATCTCGGATACTATTTGACGTTCAGAGTCCGCCTTGGTAAAAATTTGCAGCAAATTTAATCTACTTTTAAAAAATACTAAATTATTTTTACCAAAAATGTAGGCCTTAGGTGTCAAAATCGACAAAAACTGAAAAAAAACAAAAATCTCGCAGTTCTTTGGATTTTTGACCAAGACCCGAAGGTCCGCCGAGGTCGTAAATTTGGATTTAACATTAATTTTTAATACTATACAGCATATGATTTAACGTCAGCTAACCCCTTTTATTGATGACAAGGTTACTGGATTACCTCTCCGCTCATCAATTTTGAAACCTGGACGAAGAATGCTCTCCCCGCTCATCATTTTTTTTCCATTACGAATAAAAGGGCGCAAATACATGATTAGCCTAGGGGCACGCCAATCCTTAGTCCGGCCCTGAATGTGATTCTAGTTGTTTCAGTACATCCCAAAAAGCGAAAACTCTAATACTTACTGTTAAACCAGTTGAAAAATGAATGATGCGAATTAGCGTCATGGTTTGTGTAAACGTCATAGTAATAGTTATAAAAAATAAAATAAACAGAAGAGCAACAATTACACAAAAGAATATGTGCCATCCGAATACGACGTTTATAGTATCCACCACATCAAAAAGAGTTTTGTACAATCCCAGTATTTGTTTCAATTCCAAAATATTTCCTTTTGTGTTAATATATGCCAGATTAGTCAACTTTTTATTCAAATGTCCGTATCTCCTTCTTAAAATGTTTGCTAAATATACCACGTGGACGATAACAGTAATCATGTAGGAATGAGAAATTGCCGGTCCTAGGAGAATATAGAATGCATCGAAGAAGTTCCGTTGATTCCAGTACCAACTATATAGTATAATATGTGCAAGAACCACGGAGAAGCAAATAACAAACAATTCCAAATAGAGAATCTTCGTTTTCTTGGAGTATTTAAATTCACTTTTATTGAACATTTGCTCCAGCTCATTAATTAATTTGAAGAGCATTTTCCAGTTCTTTTGTTTGTAAAAGTTTGAAGTCAAATAATATATACCGATGAGTAATAATGCTGCGAAAATTGATGCAATATCCAAAATTATCAGAATTAGGCCGTCTTTGAATACATTATTCATTGTATACATAGCACTAAAATATGTGTAAACAGCAAAAATTAAAAACGTTGTCGAAAAGATAATGTGTAGTGGAAGACCAGACCCTCTGAATTCGACACCCACTATACAACTCGCGAACACCCACCTAAAAAATAGGTAATCTGATGTAAAATAACCCGCTAAACTTGATTTTTGAATTCGCCCATTGATTTGAGATTGCCAAAATGACCAAATTGGCAATTTTCTAAAAAAAAATAAAAATTATGTTATTTTTTGTTTTTCATATAACACGTCATATATTTTTTATTTCACTTCAGAATTTTTTAATTTTTTTAGATAATATTCTCTAACTATTCTTTGATATGTTGAAAGTAAAAAACTTTACCTAAAAAATAATTAGTTGGCAAAAAAAAATAACAACTTTTCTTTGACGCAAAATCTTTAAAATTTGCAGAGTAAAATGTCCGATCGAGGTATCTTTTTTATTTTTAAAGTTAGGTGCCTACTATAACCGAAGAAAATGTTCCGAATGAACTAAATAAAATCTTTTATAAGAAGTTTTTTTTGAAATTTTGCTCACTTATCGAAATATTCATTGATTGTTTCAGCGTCCGAACGAATACGCGCTACTATGAATCGGCCGCAATCGCATCTAGAGCTAAACGCAGACACGTGCCGGGTGATTATTATTTTCCAGTATCCATTTATGTTAAATTGAAAGTGCTTTTTGTCTCAGTCCTTATATTTAGTGCGTTATAAACACATAGTTTGGCATAATAAATTATAATTACTCGGATAGGAAATCAAAGGAAACAAGCTAAAAACGTACTCTTCGCCTGTTCACTGGATTTGTATATAATTGTTATACATTCAATAGGATACTTTTCGCAGTTTTTTGTAAATAATGTTACTTTTAGACATTTTTAATTTTATAGTACAATCTTAGTTGGCAAAAGACTTGGTAAAAAAACTATACCAAACCCCATTTGGGTTTCGATTACGAGTCAAAAGAACTACACCACCACCTTACACGTAGAAGAATGTAAATTTTTACATTATAAGACACGAGCTATAAAATCATATTTTCACGATTGTATATTACATTATGAAATGTATATTTGTAAAATATAAAAATAATTAGAAATAGTAAAATGAAATATTTCACCAGATTTCTATTCAATTACAAAAACATAAAAATTAAAAAAAAAATTTTTCAACAGTAAAATCACAAGAGCTTTTTTTATCGGATAAATTTCTCTTTGTAACGAAATAATTTTGCCAATCAGTGATTTTATGAGAAAAACTGACATGAAAAAATCGCGAGACCGGAGATCGAGCGATTTTGTCAAATGTCAGTTTTTCGAGCAAAATCACTGATTGACAAAATATTGAGTTAAAAAGAAATTTATCCATAAAAGAAAAGCTCGAGTGATTTTTGGCAAGATAAATTAACGACAGAATGTGAACGAACAACAATTAAAAATAATTATAATTTTCTCAAAACGACTCATATCGTACAGTATAATTTCCACAAGACTTAAAAATTATAGCCGATAGTACAGATTTTAAAATGACGTGCGACTACTAGATATACTCTGCTTTTCAGGCATTTTTATCATGATAAGAAACGATGCACCTTTTTTTATCGCTGTCAAAGTGACAAAATGTGACTGTCAAATAGACTTTTTTATATAGGAGTTAATTTATCAAATTTAAATCATTAAGTAATAACATTTTTATTTATCGATCGATTTTGTTCAAATAGGGTTCTTCTTCTAGCTAACACTAATTTACTGTCCAAATTTCAGTACAATCGGAATTTTCTTTCTTCAGTTATCGTGCTTACAAGAAACGTGACGGACGGACAGACAGACGGACATTTTGAAAGTTGTTCAGAATTCGTTCACTAACACAATAGTATGAAAATTTTTTGTCTGCGAGCGATATTTACGGCTTTAGAAATGTACCGATCAAATGCAAAATCCGATGACATTTCTGTGGCTCTAAAACAATATTTAGAACAGAAAAATTTATTTTTATCACTAAATCCAGTTTACCATGCACAATGTAGAAGATCGTATACCCGAACTGCTTATAAACGAAAATCAGATATTGTAAATCCTAGTACAGAGAATACAAGTAAAAAGGGCATTTCTGCAATGTGCTATTTACAAGACAGCCTACCAAATTAAGCCCAGAATTCCAAATGTTTTAGATTTTGGATGGTACCTAAAGGAGGAAATCTTATTTCCAAAGATGATTTCAAAAAGCCCAAAACCCAATTTTATTAAGTTAACTCCATTTTGTAAATGTAAATTATATAACTGTACTACAAGCTGCAAGTGTAGCAAAGCAAACGCGCAATGTAACATAAGTTGTTTATGCGAAGGAAAATTTAATCTTTAGTACCCACTTGCTGTTATAATTAATGAAAATATATTTTTTAATGTGTATGTTTCGAGATTATCTACATAATTGTATAACATTTAATTGCAAACAGAAACTAAATAATCCGTAGACTCACTTGATCGCTTAAACGACACCACAGATGGGCGACGTTAACAGAAGTTATGCTTTAAATTAATGCGGACGAGTTGCGCGGCCGCTTCCAACAGCGTCATCTCGTTACATGAGCCGAATTTCCAAAAAAATCTCTTTATAAAAAAGTTTGTTTAAAGTATATGGAACATTTTTCTCGTTTATACTATAACTCTTTCTTTAAAAATAAAAAAGTTACCTCGATCGGGTATTTTTCAACGCAAATTTTAAAAAACCGCGACAATAGAGAGTAATTATATTTTTTTTAGGCACTATATTATTAGTTACACTATATTCTTTGCCGTCAGCCTGTCCAAGAATATTGGAGGGATAATGTGTAAAATATTGGTCAAAATCGGAATTAAAATAAAAAAGATATGATGTGTTATGTGCAAAACAAAAATTAACACATAATTTTAAAATTTTTCAAAAAATTTGCGAATTGACCGATTTGGCAATCTCAAATTAATGGGCGAACTCAAAAATCAAATCCAGAAGGTCATTTTACATAATATCATCTGTTTTTTAGGTGGGTGTTCGCGAGTTGTATAGACTACTTTTAAAATGCTTCCTACAGATTGGCTGCTCTCCGACTAGTGATATTCATGTGCCTTTGAGAAAAGTGGCGTTAATCCAATGTATTTACCATATGTCAGAATCATTTTTAAAACTTTTAAGTCATTTTATTAATTTTTTCCTAAAAACGCTTTTTTGTATTGAATAAATTTACTGGTATTTGTAACTTTTTTACAAGTATCCATCTCGGTAATATAGATCATGTCGGTTAAACAAGTACTAGTTGACTAAGTCATTTGAGAGGCAGGTTACATTTATACATTTTACTGTTAAATTAATGAAGAATAATTTGCTTAAATGGCACTTTATTGCATAGATGACCGTGTATTGTTTAATAATTCCATGTTTTATTGAGAGTTTACTTAGTTTAATAGTTATTAAATTAACATTCATATGTGCTCGTGTAATAACGTATAATTCATAGATATATATAATTAGGTTACCTATTGTTTAGTTAACACAGAAAACAAATTAAATAGCAGACTTTTATTTCATAAAATAATTTACTTACGTACAAAGTTAAAAAAAATTTATTGTTGAACAACAAAATTATCAACATTCAAATAGGCGGAGAGTCCGCGACAAAATTATATCCTCATCATCACAGTAAAAAAGGGGGGAAGTAAAAAAATATTTTAAGGTTTTTGGTACTTGTACACACTAAATCACATATTTTGTTTCATCCCATTCAATAATTAGGTGGAGGTGGTAATGGAGGTGGCTAATGCCAAACATTACCCCCCAACCCTTAACGGAATAAGATGAAAATATAATTTAGTTCCAGATCTCGTTAAAATATATAAGTGTACCAAATTTCAAGTCAATATCTTAAACGGTTCCAGGGTAATCGTGCGCACAAAAAAGTTATAGACAGACCAACAGAAAAACAGACAGACAGAATGTTTTCTTTGCTCAAACTTAAAATCTCGACGTTTCATAACATTCTAAGCCTATTTTAACATTAAAAATTTTTTGTCGTTACTGGAAGTGGAAGTAGTATAAAATCGTTGCTGCGGTGCTCATTACGCCTTCTTGCCGGAATAATATTCGAAAAATTTTTGTTTAATTTTCGCAAGAGAAAAAAAATTCCTTCTTTAGTTTTCAATAGCCTAGAGTTTTCTCTAAAAGCCCATCAAAAAATTTTTTGAATCGGTTCAGGGATGCAGGAGAAATAGTCCAGTCGAATTAGACATCATAAAAAATTTTGCGTACTGCGGACTTTTCTTTGTGGAAGTTGTTTAAAAGGGCATAAAAAGCAAGCACAGAAAACTACACCCAGCTACACCATATGCGTCCCCTATTTTTAGGGGTTGAAACTTTGAAATTTTACTTATGTGTCCATATCTGTTTCCCTAATGCCCGTAGAGCTGTTTACCAAGTTACACTTTTTGAAGATTCATCACTCCTCTACATAATATATATATTACACATTTGCCGTAGGACAAACGGTTTTGGCTGTACGAGGCCGGAAAGGTCGCGCTGTCCTGTACAGGACAAACGGCTACTATTTCCAATATACAATACTACGCATACTAATGCCCTTAAGGAGGGATGATGATTTGTGAAAAAACTTTTATCGAATACAGCGCGGTTTTCGTGATATGGGCTGTTGAAATTTAAAAAAAGTGAACCTACTTTTTTCTCTTATTTTTCTTTCATGCATGTACGACCTTTAATATAAGAAAATTTTCGTTGGTTTCATTTTAATACAATCGTTGGTTTAGGCAACAAGCAAAATTTCAAAGTTTCAACCTCTAAAAATAGGGGACGCACATGGTGTAGCAGGGTGTAGTTTTCTGTGCTTGCTTATTATGCCCTCTTAAACAACTTCCACAAAAAAAGTCCGCAGTACGCAAAATTTTTTATTATGTCTAATTCGACTGGAGTAAAATTGTCAAATTACGTTCACCGAACCACTTTAAATATCTCCAAAACTATTAATTTTACATAAATATAAAAAACAAATTCATTCTCAGCTAATAAGCTTTATTTTTGATATCTAATATTTATTGAAAATATTTGTAAAAAAAAACTTTTCGAAAATCCCTTTGTAGTTTAAAATGCAATTTACAACTGACGAAAAAATTTGTCTCTAGGTTATATTATATGTATACTACATATAATATAACCTAGACATAAAAATTTTTTCGTTTTTTCTCATATACTTATGAGAATATACTTTTTTAATTACTAACTACATTGCTTCTGTTATAACTTCTTTGTCGTTTTTGCTATTAGTACAATAAGCGAAGCAGTAAAAATGGTAAAATTCCCGGCCCGAAAACGATGAAAGGAATTTTCTTAATTTTTTTTGCAATATACTTTATAAAATACGTACATCAAAATCTATATTGTCGCATTACCTGCTTTTTATTTTTAAAATTTGAAAAATTAATAGCTCTGCTAATTTTACGAATAAATTAACGAAAATCCATATACTTATGTTTTTGAGGTCGCTGAATATGACTGTGAGGTCAAAACTTATGAGACGAAAATATTATGGGTTGATATCACCTTTAAGTAGTGAAAAATTAATGTCTTCTAATTTTACGAATAAGATCACGAAAATCCATATACTTACCTATGTTTTTGGGGTCGCTGAATATGATTATAAGGGAATAACTAAAATATTAAGGGTTGAAACCACCTTTAAATACTTTAATAATTCTTCTAATGTTACAAATAAATTCACGAAAATCCATATACTTATGTTTTTTAGGCCACTGAATATGATTATGAGGTCTAAATTTATAAAAAAAAATGGTGGGTTAAAAATGGTCACAAAAGAATATAGAAAAATGTCTAATTTTATTAAAAATACAGATTGTTGAATAAATCAAATGAATACAATTAAGTAAACTAATTAAATAACATTTTTAATCTGCACTCTAAAATATGCTAAAGTGCAATGCAACCCGCTTTTTCTACGTATTCTACGTAACTAGACGGCTATTGCTCGTTTCTCTACCTATTATAGACATTTAAAATGCGCGTACAAACTGAAAAGTTTCAACATTATTTCAAACTGTCGTAGAAAAAAAAACCCAAACTCTTCGTTTTTTTATCAGCTTCATTTCATTCTTATAATCATGTTTTTATCAATCTTATAGTTTTTGAGATATTTCTTGCGTATGAGCTCAAGCGCCATCTTTAAATCTTTATATCTCTGAAACAGTTTGTTCTAGGGAAATAAAAAAAAAACAAACTATTCGTTTTTTATAAGCTCCATTTTTGTACTCTTACCATTTTTAAAAAATATATATATTTTCTGAGCAATTTCTAAAAACCCCATTTTTTTTTTAATTTTGAAAATTTTCAATACTGAAAATGGGTACAGAATGAAAAATAATTATTTTAAAAATTCTAAAAAAATTGAGCGTGTTAGTAATAATATGCATTAACAATATCTAGAAGGACTTAAAAAAATGAATTAATAAGAAATTAGAGCAATCAGACTAAAAAAAATGGCGCCTAAATTTTTGAAAGCGCTACTTTTTTGTTTGTAACTTTTTTAGTGTAATATTTACACTCACTGTAGAGCTAAATCAAAAAGACAAATTAGCGGATATAACATATTTTTTACACCATCCTGCCATATCACTTTATTTTTAAAAATTACAATCCTTTTTCTTTTCAAGTTTTGCAATGGTGGGGGTATATTGGTGGGGAAAATTTAGAATAGGTAAGGATCTTCGAATATATATAAATATAGACCTATCATTTCTTTGTTCTACATAGACAACTGTTTGAATGCAGCATTAGGGGGGTTGGGGAAAGGAGGGTAGAATCCTTTCCATGGGCATATCAGTTATTAGGGGACCAACTTTTGTAATTTATTGAAAAATCAATACACACTAAAAATTTACCAAAAAATATCAAAATCGGATATTTATAAAAAAAAACACTGTCCCAGAAATCACTGCTTCCACATCCAGATCTACTACCCAAGTCTCTCACAACGAACAAATTTTGTATGTGGAAATAATTGTTTATGGAACTTTAATAATGGAAATTTAATAACAAAATATTTGAAATCGTCTAGCACACAAACCCATAAAACGATATCCCACATCGGTAATGGGTAGTGGGGATGGATGAAGTAAAAAAAATATTTAGAGGCCTTTGGCTCTTGTACACACACTACACAATCTTTTTTATAATGAGGTAGGGGTAGTAATGGGGGTTGCCAATGCCAAGAATTTTTTTGAGACATTAGCTTCTCTTCTATACACTAAATACTAATTTTGGACTCTTAGCTGCTTGATTTACCTATTTACCCCAATTTAACCCCCAACTCTTCAATGGAATAAGATGAAAATGATTATATTTTCATCTTATATAGTTCCAGATCTCGTTAAAATACATACGTCTACCAAATTTCAAGTCAATATTTTAAGTGGTTCCAGAGTAATCGTGCGCACAAAAAACTTATAGACAGACAGACAGAAATTTTTCTTTATGCTCAAACTTAAAATCTCGACGTTTCATTACATTCTAAGCCTATTTGTACAATACTTATGAAAAAAAAATATGCATGTTTGTTTCATTGCCTACACTGGTTATCAATACCTTGAAAGGATGAATGCTAAGATGGAAGACTGGTGAAGAAAATAAATGTAAAAAATTTATATATTTCATGATAAAATACATAAACAATAAATGGAGTCTAAATAAGTTTTAGTAGAATACATAGATTTCATGAAATACCTAATCATTGTAAAAAATAAACAAGTTACGTTTAATGAATGGCCTCAAGTGATTTACTGTCCCTTTTCCACGCCTATGACTTCTGTTTACGTACTTGTGAAATGCGACCACATCCTTTACCCCAATATTTTTTGCATACAATGCATTTATTTACCATGATGAACACTAATAATTCTCAAACTAACTGAAAATTCTAATCAACAGTTCGAATATACAAGAAAAGAGCACAAATCAACAAGGATTAAATATAGCGACGACAATTAATATTTGACACTTTTGACAGTATGTGTCCAGTATTGCACAGTTGCCAACACTTAATAAAATTTGCAGATAAATAAAAAAAGTGTGTAAAAAAATATCTAATTCATAGATAAGGTTATCTAAATCATTACATTTTGAAGATAATAGGCTAGAACACATATGTGTTATTAGTAATACTTACATTAGGGTGGTTTTAAAAACGCAATATCCTATCCTAAGTATTGGGATATTTCCTCAATAACATGACTAATGGAGTGACATGGCAAACTTGCATTAAGTTCTACCCTCCTTTCCCCACCGCTATTCATGCCATCATCATTATATGTAAACAAGCTAGGTCTATATGTATATAAGGTCGAAGGTAAGGATCGAACACGTACGCAGTTACTCAGTTAGGTGACGATGCGCTGGAATGCGAATTCGCCCAAACACGTCTTGAAAAAATTGACTATTAGTCGTAGTGGCACAATACAAATATAGGGAAAACGTTTCAAATAATGATTTAAGCAAACCACTTGGTATAGGCGGTCTATATACATAAACAGTCGATTTGACCCGCAGCACCTTATTTCAAGTGGCGTCAATTTCAAAATGGCGGCGTATTTTGAAAAGTACTGATTTTAAATGTTTTCTAATTGATTAACTTAATAAATATACTTTGAAATCAAATAATAATAATAAAAATAATAATAGTACACTATATAAGAATCAAGATGGCGGCATTTAATCCTACTTTAATGGGCTAGTAGATAATAACGAAAACGACAATATTAATAATATAGTATTACAGTATGACTCTCCAAATTTTATAAATATAATTTCAAGGCAATTTTATCGACTATTATTGGTTTTATTCTAAAATGAATATGCTTAAAATCAGAGTGGATTTAAAACAAAGTTTAAAATAAGGCAGTTTTCCGGATATCTCGTGACATAATACCGTAATACATTTTACACCAACCAGTTACGTTGCCACATTTCTAAAAAAGAATGTGCACTACTGCACTGTCTTAAAAAAAAATTAATATTAATTTTTAACACTGTTTCAAATACCCAGCAAGTAAATATTTTATATATTTTTAATGCCGATTGATAACTTGCTAATACAGAATTGTAATATTACAGAGGATTCCGTATAGCAGTACAGAATATCTTTTATTTATCGAAATATGGCAACGTAACACTCGTTTCTCTATTCAAGTACAAATTAGAATCTGGTGATTACGCTATTACGTCATAGCCAATAGAATAGCCCGAAAATTGGCGCAATATCTAACCGTTTAAACATAGCTTAAACTTCATGATTTTTTTTTACTATAAGACATTATTTAAAAAATAAAATAAAAAATACGGGTCAACTGTTTTTATGTGTAGATGTTATTAAAATTATTAAAAAAAATTGTATACTTGCCCATTAATAGTTGCGGGCTAATTCCCTATTATCCACGCGCGAAAAATTTGTTTCTGTTCGAATAAAAAATATATATATCTCAAGACCACCACTACCCACTACACTACGACTAGCGTACCAAAAATATATCGAAGTAAATATTTAAAAGCGTATTTTTAACCTTGGTTGGACTCCTCTATGGTCTGTTTTTCCAAATGAATGACAGACTTGTCAAGAGCTAGCTAAATGCTCTTGTAAAACTGGATGCAGCAGTAACCGCTGTAAATGCAAAATAAGTGTCCTTCCATGTACTCTGCAATGCACTTCCTGCAAAGACATGTGCACCAACAACATAATTCAAAAGTTAGTACTTTTAAATATTTTCATTTTAAATTATAACAAATTTTTATTCATTTTTATTTTGTTTTTTTTTTGTATTTTATAAGATTCGGAAGACTAAGGAATACTATCCTATTTCTATGTTCCTGCTTTATAGACTTAGTCACGCCGCCATTTTGAATAGTCACCTAAAATTCTGTACAGATATTTTATTTCAATTCATAGCACAGAACTTATGTTAATAGTTTTGAATACGGTGTATTACATAATATATTAAAACTAAAGATCCTAAAATGTTATGTCTTTTTTCATGGGCGCAGCCAGGGGGGGAGCCATGCCCCCCCCCCAAGCCATCTTCCATGAGCCGCCAAAAAATAAAGAAGCAGTACAAAGCACATCCGTTTTCAACCATTTTCTGAAAAATTTTCCTCATCCTCTGGGGAGGCCGGTTCTATTGGCCCCCCCATATGAATTTTCTGGCTGCGCCACTGTCTTTTTTTTAAAGGCGCCATTTTGTGAAAAACTACGCCATGAATTTTTTTAAACGCGTTTCTTTTAAATTATAAAAGTTCAAATTTGGTACTTTATTGGATTTTAATCCCATTAGTCCCATAAGAAAAAAACTAAGCAGCGCCATTTTGAAAAATTCCGCCATTTTGAATCTAACGCCACCCCTGATGAGGTGCTGTGGGCCAAATCAATCTATTTAAGTAAACTTTCTGCCAAGCGGTTTGCTTCTATCACGATTTGAAACGTTCTTTTGTGTAGCGCTACGACTGTATGGCCCTAAGTAGACATATTTTCTAAACTCTAATGCCGCCCAGTGAAAATTGCTTAAAATATGCTGTGCTTCAATGTGACCTCATTCATTACTCCAACGCCAAGTTAAACTGTATTATTATGACTAAATACGTAATAATAGCTTCCAATATGGCAGATAAAGTTGACTGGTTTACGTTGTAAAATCCAGCCGCTGAAAAACTTGGTCTCCATTTCTCTGCAAATCTGGCTAATTGCAGAATCTGTTCTTTCATAAGCTTATTGTCCACGTTCTCATGAAGCGTGTAACAAGTTTTTATGATTTTCTCGCCACTTTTCTCAACGGAATCACACGACATCACCAATACAAGCAGAGAAATCTGAAATTAAATAAATAAATTATTGAATATTTTACACACATTTGAAAAGCGCAGGAGAAAATGATCATAGTTACAAAACTGTTATAGTATACACGAAACAAAGTTTACAGATTTATATTTAAGAATACGGGTGTAAAGTATCAATAACACAGACACACAAAAAAAATTCGTAAGCGAGAATTAAGACCCACTTTTCCTTTTGTTTTTCGAGGCGCTGAACACGAATCTGAAGTCAGAATGGCATGTTTATGGACGAATTTTCGAGCTAACGGTAAAAATTGGACGAAAATCGTGAAAACTCGGGATTTGTGATATTTCCAGATTCGAAATGAATAGAAAAAATTTGGGAGAAATGGAAATATCATTTTTGGGAGAGAGAAAATAGAATATTTTCCAATGAATTCCATTAGTTGATAAAATCTCAGGTACGGTGAGTTCACTTTGGACCACACTATTATACAAAATTTCCGAGGATATTGCTCCCAACGGTGGTTTATAAACATATTCGTGTAGATTTATTTGGGATTGTACTTGTGTTCGCGGTGCTGAGCAGAACTGCATACGCGGGAGGAATAATGAGAAGAGGCAGGAATTATATCTTGTATGGAACACTCAGCCTGTGAGATTGGACCCTTGTCAGAATCGACTTGTGATGAAACCATTTGACGCTTACCTTCGGACATCTTGCACCTGTTAGAATCATCTTTTACTTCCACATCTAGTGGAAGTATAGTAAAGACAAAAAAAAATTGAAAATTAAAAATACACCAATCTAGAGATGATATTAAAATAAAATATGAAGAACATAAGTGGAAAATTTGTAGTGATCTTAAAATTTCTTCCATGATTTTAGGTCAACAGTCAGGATTTCCAAAATATCCTTGCTTCCTTTGTGAATGGGATATAGACCGTGGGATAGTGACAGATTTTTTTAAACGTTTGGTTCCTATCTGGCCTTTTGGGAGCCTTTTGTGCCTGATTTGTACTAACCATTTTCGTGTTTATCAAACGGTTATCCAGGGCCCCTCAGCGGAAAACAAAAAAGAAAATTTCATGAAAATGAGCAATTTCAAACGTTTTGTTCCTATCTGGCGTCAAGTTAGACTTACGTTTTAAAGAAAAACATCCGACGGAAGCTTATCGCCAGACAAATTCCGTGGGCCGGAAGGCCCGAAATTTCAATCCGAAGTTGTAAGAAAAAATGGTCAAAATCAAACGATTTAGTTCTTATCTGGGAATTGTATATATAGGTATATAGATTATAATTATCGCGATATAACAAACGCCAGACAAATTCCGAGGGCCCTACAGTGAAAAAATTATTGTTCAAGTTGTCAACTATTCCGCGAAAATCAAACGATTGGTTCTCATATGAAATGATTTTTTCTGTAAAAATTAACCAAAACGAAAATGTATTGTACCATTCACAGACATTTTTAGTGGGCCAAACATATTTTAAATCTTAAAAGAAGTGCACGAAAAAAAGCCATTGTTTCAAACGATTTATTCCTGTCTGGCATTTGGATTTTAAAAAGATATGGTAATAAATAAACCATATTTCAAGTCCCAGACAAAAAGCTTGGGCCCAGCCGTAGATATGTTGAGAGAAAGTATCGAAAAATTAAAAAACAGTTGTGTAAAAATCGATGCATTTTCAAACGATTCACACTCGTCTGGCATTTCATTAGCTTGTCATTGTAAAAGAGTATTATACACATTTAAACAAATTTGTTTCGCGTCACTACTTAAATGCCGCAAGCGCGGATTTATGGGGGGTAACGGGGTAACAAGGTTCCGTAAACAATCAACTTTCATTTTAAAGTTTCATAATTTTTATTATTTTATTTTATATTTTTGAATATATTTAGTTGTGTTTATAATTTTTTTTGAGATTTTTTCCCCCCCGCTCATCAATTTAATTTCCGAGGAAAAACCTTTTTGTTATTTTCAACACGCGGCTACGTTACCCCCCCCCCCCCCAAGAACAAGGTCCAGGACAAATATAAATTATTACATATTAATATTTAATTTACAACTCTGCACTACACCATAGAAACTGAGAATCCTCATTCTCCCTTGGCGTAGGTAGTCAACCACACGAAAGTGATTCCTTCTCTCATTTTAATGCACGCGACATAAGACACGTAAGATGTGATGTGGTAGAAACATATATGGTATGCATTGTTTGCGAGCGACGCTGCTTTTTATACTCCCCGCTCGTCCCGGGGTGATTTTTATTTATCGTTTGCTAATGGGGAACTTGCCCATTTTTTTTCGTATTTCATTAAAGTGTGTGTTTATGTATAAAAACACGCCACATCGAATATCAGCTCTTAAATCGCAGTACTTACTTTGCAATAAATAATTAAAGTTGAAATCCTCGCTACTCCTCACGAAAAGCACTGTGACGTCAGATCGAGAAACTAGTCTCGCGTGGGGACCCACAGATGGTGTATTTTAGCCGAGCGGTATGTCTTCACCCTAATTAATAGACTGGGTGGCGGTTGGCTTTGAGACGTCCGCATATTTGGTCTTTTGCTCTTTATGTTAGAGAAAAAATAAAAAAAGTATCGGAAACCTCAATCAATTCTCTTTACATAAGCTATCTACATTTTTCGAAAAAAACAATAATTATCGAGATATTCGAGGAAATGTAGGAAATTACTCGTTTTCCCATAATGTATGTAAATCTAAAAAAAATATTTTTTCTCAGATACCTTTGTTTCGAAGGACCGAGATTAACGGAACGTCAAAGTAGTACATGATATTAAGTGAACATCATATATAAGATCGATTTCAATTAATTACCGATTAATTACGGTGACAAAATGGAGAAATTTTACCCATAGTCCCAAATCCCGCCCCCCTCTAATTCCTTCATTTTTGTCGGAATTCAAAAAATTAAAAAAGCAGTTTTAGCAAATTTTATTCTATTTAAATTAGCTAGAGTAGTCTTTTGACGTAGGAACCAGGATTAAAAAGTTGCCAACTGTAGAACCTCAAAATTTGCGATATATCTACAGCTGCGCCCCAAATTTTTGTCTGGCACTTGAAATATGATTTGTTTATTAACATATCTTTTTAAAAAAACAAATCCCAGACGAGTGTAAATCGTTTGAAAATGCATCGATTTTTACACGACTGTTTTTTGATTTTTCGATACTTTCGCTCAACATATCTACGTCTGGGCCCAAGCTTTTTATCTGGGACTAGAAATATGGCTTATTTATTAACATATCTTTTTAAAATCCAAATGCCAGACAGGAATAAATCGTTTGAAAAATGGCATTTTTTTCGCGCTTTTCTTTTTGTCTGGCTATCCAGGGGACCCAGCCAATTCCTCTGGGAATCTTAAATTGAAACTACTTATTGCCTAATATTAACAAAAAAACAAATGCCAGACGAATGTAAATCGTTTGATTTTCGCGGAATAGTTGACAACTTGAACAATAATTTTTTCACTGTTGGGCCCTCGGAATTTGTCTGGCGTTTGTTATATCGCGATAATTATAATCTATTTACCTATATATACAATTCCCAGATAAGAACCAAATCGTTTGATTTTGACCATTTTTCTTACAACTTCGGATTGAAATTTCGGGCCTTAGGGCTCTCGGAATTTGTCTGGCGATAAGCTTCCGTCGGATGTTTTTCTTTAAAACGTAACGCCAGATAAGAACAAAACGTTTTAAACTGCTCATTTTCATGAAATTTTCTTTTCTGTTTTCCGCTGAGGGGCCCTGGATAACCGTTTGATAAACACGAAAATGGTTAGTACAAATCAGGCACAAAAGTCTCCCAAAAGGCCAGATAGGAACCAAACGTTTCAAAAAATCTGTCACTATCCCACGGTCTGTTACCAAAAATTAGGTTGTTTAATGAATTTAAAATTACATTACCTTGACTCGCATCTAAGTTATTTCCCTGACAATCTAGGTGACTTCAGTGAAGAGCAAAACGAGCGACTCCATCAAGATATCAAAGAAATGGAGAAACGGTATCAAGGAAGATGAGATATCAATATAATGGCAGACTTTTGTTGGTCAGAGAGAAACAGTCCAAGAGGCACATGAACGAAAAATAAATCCTTTGCGTAGATAATTCGATAATAAAAGAGTCAGGAAACGAGCAAAAAATTACTGATCTCCAAATTTAAAGGAATGCGTTTTGATAAACGAATTAAGTTACTACACTGAAAATAGAGAGATAAATTGAGACAGATAAATGTTAATACGCTCAAATAAGAAGGTCATTGTAACAGGGCTGCAAGGTCGTCCGAAGGTAAGCATTAAAAGGTTTCATCACAAGTCGATGCCGGCGAGGGTTCAATCTCACGGGCTAAGTGTTCCATACAATCCCGAGATATAATTCCCGCCTCTTCTCATTGTTCTTTCCCCGTGTACAGTTCTGCTCAGCATCGCGAACACAAGTACAATCCCGAATCAATCTACAGAACATGTTTATAAACCACTGTTGGGATGTTGGGAGCAACATCCTTGGAAATTTTGTATATCAGTGCTTTCCAAAGTGAACTCACCGTACATGAGGCTCTATCAAGTATTGTAATACATTGGAAAATACTGTATTTTCTCCCAAAAATGATATTTCCATGTCTCCCAAATTTTTTCTATTCATTTCGAACTTGGAAATATCACAAATCAAGATTTTTCATGGTTTTCGTCCAATTTTGACCTCTAGCTCAAAAGTTTTTCCACAAACATGCTATTCTGAATTCAGATTCGTGTTCAGCGCCCCGAAAAGTGGGTCTTAATTCTCGCTCACGAGTTTTTTTTTGTGGGCCTGTGTAATTTTTGTACCTTATTATCGTCAATTTATTTTTGTGTAAAATATGTTACTTACAAACACTGCTAATCCGTCTAATCAATAGGTAAAAAAAAAGTGTGTTCATAATGCAAAAATAGCCTAAGTCATCCGCTATCTTTGCCAAAAGTTAAAGGGAAGTATCTCGCGAACCATTGATGCTGCGACAAAAATGGTCAGCACCTTTTTTGTTCAGCACTAAATTCTCTGTAAAATCCTTAAGAGGCTTATTTTCGTAGAACTAAACATTTTTTTTAATCGTCTTATTTATTTTAATGTCCTGGCGGAGTTTAGCCGATGGCTATTCTACCACTCAATCAGGACGGACACATAGACAACATCACAACACATATTCCCTGCGAAATTGCCATCTGCCGCAGCTGAGACTCGAACTCAGGAGAGGAGAGAGACTAGACCGTGTTGTCTCTCATACAACCGCAGTCTAGCCCTCTGCTACCGTCTCGGCAACACGTGAAAAACGCCACTACACATCCATACCCTAGCCAGGATTCGAACCCTAACATTACCATTACCATTAAAGCTCTTTATTCAGTATTATTTGTACATTAATATGAGAATTTTATATATATTTCATTATCTCAAAAGAGTATGTACATTACATATTATGAATTTTGCTCAAACGTTACAAACGCGCGTTGACGTGAAACGTCCGAACAATGGCTGGTGGTAGCCATTAAGCCTAACATCTTAAGCACTGCGCCACCAGCTCGGTGGCGCAGTGCCTCCTGCAAATGCAAAGTCACCTACGACACCAAATAAGCGGAAAAAATCAAAAAATCATATTACGCATTTTTTCATTGGAAACTTTTACTAAAAATTGTTCAAAATTTCCCAAAACGCTTAATCCAAAGTTTGATCAAATTTTTAAAATATTGAAATATTGCTTAAAAAAATTTTTCAAGACAAAAATATAATTTTAACGAGTTTAACATTTTGAAAAGCGTGCCGTAAATTATTAACGTTTTTTTAAAAATAACACAAAACGAAAGAAAAGTTCAAAGCAGCGAACCAGACCCTTGTATTCCTATGTATTTTCGGTCCTTGAACCCGAATCCGGGGACAAAGAAAATCGTACACCCCCAAAATCATTAGCTAGAAATGGGTAAAAAGAATATTAAGCTACGAGAATAGTTGTTACATCTTAATTAATCGAATTATACAAATCAAGGTTAAAAAGCAGCATACATACAATAGATATGAAACACACCCCCAGGGAGGGGCGAAAACTAGCCCCCATATATAAAAAAAATCGATCCAAAACAGCAATGACTGCTGAAAAAGCTCAAAATGTCTAAGTTTTGTTAGTAATAAGAAACTGCATCAGGTCCGACGTAAACTTCATCAACTGCCCCTATTGAGAACAACCACCCCCCAAGTTTAAAGGACACGAGAAAAACAAGAAAAAACGTAAAATGCAACAGGATTTTTATTTTCATGGATGCTATGATTGGCTGAAATTGCGTAGTACTCTAAAATAGAATTAGAAACTTACGTACCATCAACATTCTACAGTGTCAACCCTCAGAGGGTGTGAAAACTGACCCTTATGTAAGGTTTGACTATAAAAAGTTACACTGTCTTCTATAAAAATTCGAAACACCAGCGTTGTGTGGAAGAGAGAAGAAACTAGACTATGTTCGACGTTGTGCTTGAAAACCACCCCCACGAGGTTGAGAGACGCCACCCTATAAAAAAAAACTATGGAAATGAAACGAATAAGCAACAGTATAGCTTTTTCGTTACATCTTGAATTACGGTAGTTCACATCCTTTCTGGGGGCGTTACTTAATAACATTTATAGGACATGAGTTTCAAACTCTAAGTGTGCAACGCGATTTTTGCCAATCATAGCATCCATAAAAATGTAAATCCGGTTAGTTTCTCTCTGTTTTTCCAGCATCCTACAGATATAGAGGTAGTATCTCGTGGAAGTGATTTTCAAGCCCATCGTGGAACATAGTCTAGTTTCTTCTCTCTTCCACACAACGCAGGTGTTTCGAATTTTTATAGAAGTCACTGTAACTTTTTATAGTTAAATCTTACATAGGGGGTAGTTTTCACACCCTCTGAGGGTTGACAGTGTAGGATGTTGATGGTACGTAAGTTTCTGGTTCTATTTTAGAGTACTACGCAATTTCAGCCAATCATAGCATCCATGAAAATAGAAATCCTGTTTTGATTTTACGTTTTTCTTGTTTTTCTCGTGTCCTTTGAACCTACAGATGGTTGTTCTCAACCCTATAGGGGTAGTTTATGAAGATTACGTTGGACCTGATGTAGTTTCTTAACACTTTAACAAAACTTAGCTTTTTCAGCAGTCATTGCTGTTTTGGATCAATTTTTTTATATAAGGGGGCTGGTTTTCGCTCCCCCCCTGGGGGTGTGTTTCATATCTATTGTATGTACGCTGCTGTTTAACTTTAATTTGTATAATTCGACTGATTAAGAAGTAACAACTATTCTGGTAGCTTAATCTTCTTTTTATCCCATTTCAGGGGTGTTTTTTGGCTGTAGCTAATGGTTTTGGGGGTGTACGTTTTTTTTTAACCCCGGATTCGAATTCAGCGACCGAAAATACATGTACATGGGTCTGGTTCGCTGCTTTGAACTTTAATTTTTTTTTTGTGGGTCTGTGTAACAAAGGAATTAACTGACAATTAAAAACTCATAAACTCATTAAAATGGTAGGTATTTTCAGACTTTTCCGATTTTTCGAATTTTTTAAAATAAACCTTCAGTATTTACTTTTTTTTTTATTTTAGTGAAATTTTGGATGTTGATCTTAGTACAACTGGCACTTAATAATTAATAATTTGAAAACGAATTGTTTTTCGAAAAAAAATCATTCTTCATTTTTTACTTAAATTCAAATTTTATACTACCCAGTGTCATCCGTTCTTTAAAATTTCACAGGTCAAGATTTTTCATTGAAGTAAATTATTCGTGCATTAAGGTTTGCCGAATTTGAAAGTGTGAATAACGGTGGGTGGTAGAAAAAGTGATTTTAAATAGAAAATGAAGAATTTTTTTTTTTTTTTTTCGAAAAACAATTTGTTCCCAAGTTATTAATTTTATTAATTTAACGAATATTGCATGATTTTGGTTATACGCTATTTTGTATTTTGACCTTTTAATGTCCAGTTATTAAAAATACTAAAAACACCCTATGCAATAATATTTAAACTTTAATATAAGATATGTATTAATTACTTACAGAATTTTACGTGATTTTGGCCTTAAAATCGGTCATTTTGGTGTCACCATGTTCTTTATTAATTTTTTTTCTTTATTTAATTTTTTAACACCAAAGTAATAATCAACGTCCTCGTAAATCCATAGGTGAATATTGTCAAGCCAAAATAACCGAAATTTTTCCAAATTTTCAACATAATCTTACATAAAAGAAGTGTATAATGTTTGTACAAAGTCAAAATTAAAAAAAAAAACTTACTATATGAACAACTGAAGAACCAATGCTTGAAACAGTATTATAGCTTTGAAATGAACTTGCATTCATATTGTAGCATATAGCAACCAATATAAACAGTATTGAAACTAATGTGTAAGAGAATAAATGCCAACCGAACACTGCTCCAAGCTCATCTGCTAATGTACTGAGTTTTTCATACAAATTTGTAATTTCCATTACTTTGACAATTTTCCGTTCGTCATCTTTATCACTACTGACTACTCTTTCAATTATTTCATTCAAAAACAAGTATCTTCTTTTTAACACTTGCATGAGGTGAAGCAGTAGTAATACTATTATATTCATATAAAAATTCGTAATAGTCGTTTTCAAAAAAGGGTAAAATGTATCATTGAATTCAGTGGTACACCTCATATATAGTTGCCAAATTCGCAAGGCTAAATACGGAACAAAGACGAACAGGAACTGCATGAAAAATGTGTGATGACTATTCGTCGTCGTTCTAAAATCAAACTTACTTAGCATATACTCCGCTTCATCTATAAAATTAGAAATAAGGTTCCATCTCCTTAGCGTGAAAATATTCGACTTTGAAATACAAACACCGATGAATATCAATTCTGAAATGGACCATGACAGTATCAGGAATGTGTTCGTCATTACGTCGTGTTCAACGTCTCTGATTCTGATCCCAGCACAAAAATACGTGGCAACTGTACAGGCCAAAATCAAAGACAACCCAAGACATTTTCCGTAAAATGGTTGATTTTCATTTGTTCCTAAATTCATCGGTGTTATACAAAGATATTTGGCGTATTTGAAAAATCCCTTGATTATTCTTATATCATTTTGTTCTCTTCGCAGGAAAGCTCTCTTGTAAAGGTTAAATTTTCCTCCATTTGCGCCAGCTGAGGCATTCTTTTCAATATAGTAAATCATAGCACGAGTAAAATACGCAATGCTAGGATATCGTGTGTCAACTGATTGGGATTTTGTAAAATAATTTAAATTACTGATATTGTAAATAATTCAGTAACTTTACAACATTAGATGAAATAATTGATATATTAGCGTGTAAAACGCAAGGTGGAAAAATTAACAGGCTTACAGGATATTATCAGTTACTAATTATACAGGACTTTGCTGATAGGCATTTACTGCTGTTCTTACACATTACTTATTTACCTCTATTTTTTGAACATACACACACTGTGTCCCAGGATAGATGTAACAAGAGGTGTAATGGACCAAAAATTTTGGAATTTTGGAATGGTATTTGGGGATTGAGTCCTACTTGCTGTAAAACTAAAATATACCAAAAATTACTTGATTTGGTGTAAAAATCACCACTAATAAAGTACCTTTATTTTTCAAAATATGAAAAAATTCCACTAAGAAAAGTTATTTAGAATGCAATTTTATACCTCTATACCAAATTTCAGGAATATAAAATTATTTTTTTGAAACTTCCTATTTTTTGCGAATTAAGAGTTGAATTCATATTTAAAGTTGTGTAGGAGCAAATGTTAATCATCTCAAAAAGTAGGTTATTGGTAAATAAAAAAATGAATATACGAGATGTAAGAAGGTATAATGTTAATCGAACTAATTGTAAAACAAGAAACAATTACTAACAGAAGATTAATGAGGTTTAAAAATTATAACAAGTAATAAATGTCAAAAACATAACAGATTCACAAACAAATTAATTATTGACCAATACAAAACAATGTTTACAATTTTTTTATTATTCGACGTAGCTACCACCCACATCCACACACATTTCGATCCTTCGTCTGAAGTCCTTAAAACTGTTTCGAATATGATCTAACGGTATGGACTTTACGGCATGTAATTCTCTGCTTCAATACTGCTACATCGTTAGGAAGTGGTTCAGCGTAAACCAACTGCTTGAGGCGACCCCATAAAAAGAAATCCAATATTGATAGGTCTGAGGATCTCGCCGGCCACTTGATCGGTCCATTCCTGGCAATCCAATTTTCTCCAAAATTTAAATTCAACCACCGATTAACTATTTCTGTGGAGTGGCCAGGGCAACCATCATGTTGAAAATGAACTAAAGGCATATCTCTTAAAATATTTAAATGTTCTTCAGAAAATCTTTCAAGAAGCTGTAAATAAGTGTGCTGGTTTAACCTTCCCTCAATTAAATAAGGTCCAATAACTCCAACGTGATAAGAAACGGCACACCAACCACACATTCACTTTTATATAATATTGTCTTCTACAATGAATTCTAAATTTTGGATTTTCAGAAGCCCAAAACCGACAATTCTGAGATGAAACAACACCATTGGTTGTGCATGTGGATTCATCTGAGAAAATTATGAAATGATGAAAAAATCTCTCTTCCATGATTTTTTCTCCAATGGTCAAACAAAAATCCAATCTACGGCCGTCATCTCCATCTTCAAGCGTATGTTTATAATTTGCTTTATATGCCCTAATTTTCTTTGCCTTGTAAATTCTTTGGAGTTCAGACTTGCTAATATTAATAAGAGCTGATCTCTCTCTTAGTGGCATCCTAGGATTTTCTATAACAGAGGCATGAGCTATAATAGCCCCAACATTGTCTTTAGCATATGCTTTTATTTTTCTTTTCATGTTGAGAACGCTACCAGTAGCCAGAAACTTTTTAATTATTCTCATAGCCTGAGTACGTGACAAAGCAGTGTTTGGAAATTTCAAATTAAATTGGCTTACCACTTCTCTTAGCGAGTTTTCACCGCCAATTCCGTAGCATTGCACAATATATATTTTTTCACGCACTGTGAGTACCATTTTCATTTATTTTTTTATGCTTGGTTCGTTAATTTGAAACAGAAATTAAGGATAATATTGACTACGTTTGACAGATATGTCAATAATAAATGATAAATGTGTATCCACTGCTTTTCTCATAGCCTACTTTTAGCTTCTACATAACTTTAAATATTAATTCACAAAAAATAATTTCTATGCAGTTTTAATTGAATGGTTCAAAATAAAATATTAATTTATTGAAAAAATGGGAAGTTTCAAAAAAATTATTTTATATTCCTGAAATTTGGTATAGAAGTATAAAATTGCATTCTAAATAACTTTTCTTAGTGGAATTTTTTCATATTTTGAAAAATAAAGGTACTTTATTAGTGGTGATTTTTACAACTTTGCCTCTAAAACACCCTGTAGAACACCAAATCAAGTCATTTTTGGTATACTTTAGTTTTACAACAAGCAGGACTTAATCCCCAAATACCATTCCAATATTCCAAAATTTTTGGTCCATTACACCTCCTGTTACATCTATCCTGGGACACATTGTATACAGGGTGTAAGTAGTTTCATGTCATTCAGGCCCGCGCCTAACGGGCGTGCGATGTGTGCACCGCACGCGGGCGCATGCTTCTGGGGGCGCAAAATTACTGCACAATAAAAATTACTGAACGCTCCACAATATAGTGTACAAGCGCGGATTTGTCGGGGGGGTAACGTGGTAAATTTTTTCGGATTTCTCCCCCCCGCTCATCAAAAAAATGTATCAATTTCAATTTTCGAGGAAAAATATTTTTGTTATTTTCGGCACGCGGCTGTGTTACCCCCCCCCAAGCTCGGGGTCCAGATCCGCCCTTGATAGTGTAAGGGGCGCCGAATGAAGACTTGCACACGGGCGCGCATATCCTTAGGCGCGGGCCTGATGTCATTAAATAAACTGGTAATGAGGACCGACTAGACAAACAAAAACCCTATATGACTTTTTCTTCTACGGACTGAAAAAACTGACCTAGGTCAAAAATTTGAATGTGAAGGTAGGAGTCATTTGAGAACCACTGCTTTTCTGGGTCAATGGACGTATATATAGTTAGTTATATAGTTCCGAATCATCGAAGTTTCTTACTTACTTTTAAAAAATCATAAAAAGGTATAAATATTACCGACTTGTGACATCGCCGCCAGGCGGTCTTAAAGCAACAAGCACGGCACTTTGATGGAACCGCTAGAACCAAACTTTTTATGAAAATATAAACAATTCGTATTTTTTTTTGCACAACCGCAAGCACAGGATTGACGCAGGGGTTTAAACAGAGTATTTGTTTACATGTGTGTTTTTTAATTTGGAACAAAATTATTGGAGCTTCTATTATTGTTTATACAAGGTGGATCATTAATAATAGGCCATACTTCAAGGGTAGACTCTTTGGATTAAAATATGAAGATATAACCATGCTTTACACATGCTTTAGTAAATAGGCTCATTTAACATTTTTTTATTATTACATATTCTGAAAGAGCTTGGTGAGTGCAGTAAGTATGCCAAAAATTAGAATTTTCTGACGTCGCCTTCATGTATAAAAAAATTATTAAAGTCGGCGCGCTTAAAAACGCTCGGGATAACATGTAGTCGAGTTGTGACGTCAGATGGCTGAACCGCCCAGTGAACACGGCTGCGAATGCAAGTTAGTAGAGTAAAATCTGGAAGTAAAGTCGCTTAGTTTTCGAGAAAAAAAACCGGCGTAGAACCAAACCAGACTTAGTGGGAATCTTTAGTAAGATAATCGTATACACGAAATCATTTTTTACATTTTTTGGTGGTAGAGAACTTTTTTATTTAGGAAAAACTCAAAAAAATAGATTTTTAATGAAATATGTCTTTTAACGTCTCCACCGCTAAATCTCTGAAAATATTTGTGCTATCAAGCTATTTTTTTTAGATTAAAGTAGACACAATAGCGCTTTGAACAACGTCCCACGTGAACCCGATTTATTTTTTTTAAGTTGGAAAAATAATAGGAAACTCAAACTTGTTATTTTCAGTAGCGTAATTTTAGGCAATCGAGAAAAAAATTTATTTATGAAAATTTGTATATACATGCTGCGTACAAATTGAAGCCAATAGTTGAAAAAAGTTTTTAGGATAAAAATTTTTCATGTCCCGTTCATAGTATTGAGTCAGCGATTTTTTTTAACGGGCCAAAGTCATATTCTTGCGCGCTCGGCTGTAGCAAGCCTGCCGACTGCAACGATCTGACGGTCCCGGTCGGGGCGTATGTAGTAGTTTAACTTATATCAATAGATACAAAACCAGTAGTGATCAAAAGCATCTAGGGGATCAATATTATTGTTCAATATTTCATATATTGTACAGTAGTATTGATCATATGTCGTTAATATTAAGAAATTGTACAATAAATATAAAATAGTCTCCTTTTAATAATAAAAAGACAGGTAGGTATATATAAATACTTAATCTATAAATATCAATCAGTGTTACTAACTACCAACCTAATTAGTAAGTTTATTAGACATTTTTAAATGAATAAAAGTAAAAACGTACGCATAAAATGAGTTTTATTGTTGAAATAAATTTTCTATTTGGATAGATAAATATGTAGTATGTAGTTTATGTAGGCCCTACATCAATAGCATTCTAATTCGTTCATATCTGCCTCGAAATCTTTAATAATATTGTTACAGGAACGACATTTGCACTCGTTGTAACATTTTAGGCCTTCCTTAAAACAAGCACATTTTCGATTGTCACAATTTTTATCCGAACAATGAATACTTAATAATTTTCGACAACCGCCACTTCTACGCAACTAATCTGACCAACCCTGCATGCGAGGTGTATTAATTGCGTCCCAATGTCGCATTTAGCGCTGATAAAAAAAATCGCTGTTGCCACACGGTACATTTTAGGAAAAAATATATTGTTTCAAAAACTTTTGTGATTATTAGGCTTTATTTTCTTCGCTGCATGTATGTAAATATTTTCAAAAATAAAAAAGTTTATCGATTGGTGAAGATTTCAATACATAAAATATATATTTTTAGTTTATCTGATTTTTAGATAAATGAAAGTGCGAATTGTGCCCAAACCGTTTATATTGGTAAAAGCGCTACAGTGTGTGCTTTAATTTGACACAAAACAAATTTCGGTACCTTTAATAGTTTTAAAAATGTGGCGGTGGAAACAAAAAAAACAATTTTATTTAAAAATACGTTTTTTTCACTTTTTATTGATTTAAAAAGTTCGAGACCACAAAAAAAATGTTGTAAAATATGATTTCATATGCCCGATGACATACTCAAAGGAACCTAATATGTTTGACCTGGTTTTACGCAAAAAAAAACGACACGATAGACTTACGAAATCGCTGCTCTAATATAGGTATCGGCGCACGCCAAGTGACGTCACTCTACGGACTGTTGGCCGGCCGAGCGTGTTTCTATTCAAATGCGAATATCTCTGTGGCTATTGATTCAATTGAGCTGAAATTTTTTTCTGAGGCTATTGGTTTGTTATACTTTAAAATGAGGAAGAAAAAGTAGGAAACTGCCATATCACTAAATGACCCTATTGTGTAACGGTCATTTTTAAATTTTGATTAGAATTCATTAAATTGCGGTATTTTGTATTTTATTATAGGATTTACTTATTTTTGTTGACTTTATAGAATAAATTTGACGCCGTCTCTGCCCAGCCTTTGGTTTTGTTTATAATTCAGCGTTCTAGAATATTTCCTAAATTACGTGGCAAAGTTGTTGCCTGGTCCCGCAACGGAAATAAAATCCGGTGGAGGGATGACATCATCCTTCCATATAAGGTATTGCGGATGCACGAAGAAATCTGATTGGTGACTTTCAACACTGACGCGATCTTTGCACCCTCTCCGTGGGGGAGGCATATAAATATAAAATTTAAGCAGAACGAGATTAGATTAGGTGGGACACACTCCATATCGGCTTTAAGCCGGGAGGATGGTGTCAGTTAAAAATGGCTAGAATTTGGGCCTTTCTTTAGCATGTAATTATGGTATTTACTTACCGCTTAATCTGTATTATAAATACAGGCATATTCTGAAGAATTTGTTAAAGGATTATGTTTGTTTTATTACAAGTGAATTTTAAATAACATTCCAGTGTATCTGCCTGCGGCCGAATTATTAATGGGTATGGCGATTATATGTTTAGTGTCTACAGAACTTATGTTCCGGCAATTTCGTAAGTAGAAAAACAATAATAATGTAATAATTTTGAACAGGTACAATCAATAATTTCGCAGTTTGTAACAACAATAATAAATTATTTTAAATAAATTCATTATGCACATGTGCATCTTTCTCTTTGTACGCCACTGACGGCTTTATATAAACAAATAACATATACAAATATACCAATCCATAGAAAAAATAATGGTTTTTATTTTTTATATCTTGTAGAATTTTGATTTATTGGGCCGTTTTAGAGGTATAGCTAAAGATGTGTCGTTGTTGGAAGGCTCCTCACCCTTTTTTTTTGCTGTGGGGCCTTAAAAAAAGAAAATAGTAAAAAGCAAATGGAGAGTCTTATGCAAAATTTTATACTCTATCGAATGGCTTCAAGATCATTTCTCTAGCTCCTACCGTTTTCGAGAAAAAAAAAAAAAAAAAAATATATATATATATATATATATTGCTATGGACGCCAGATAATATATGGATAACACTATCAAAATTTGTTTATTTTAAATCTTACCTAGCAACGCTTTGCAAATTTTCAGCATGAGTCGACTCTTTTCAGGGTGAAGGCAGGTTCAAAATTGCTCAAATATAGGAAGCAGTCAAAAGAGACACAGTTTTACAAAGAAAAGAAAGTTTGTATTTATTTTAAATACCTGGAATATTTTTTTAAAGAAAATTGAACAATAAACTCGTACGTAACTTAAATATAATAGGCCTTTACTTTTGAAACTTTAGTTTTTTGTAAAATAGAAATTGTCTCTTAGCAATTTTATATATTTTATGCAAAATAAATTAATGTTAAAGAGCTAAGTTATTTTATATTTATGTCCTACAGGTACCTGTACTCCGTATAATTTTCCTACGCGACTTCACTAGTTTTCCACTAATTTCATAACATGTCTAGATGACGACACGTTCTTAAATAGTTCTGATACTTCAGTCCATAGATTCTCATATCTAGATGACGACACGTTCTTAAATACTTCTGATACTTGAGTCCATAGATTCTTGAGTCTGCTATAAATTTGTGTCTTGATATTTAGATTTGATCACCAAATTCAATAACATCAATTTTCTGCTGAAATGAATGAAAATGGATACTCGAAAATATCCCTTAAACAATGCTGCAACAATTTACAACTGGTAAGTCAAATTTGACTTTTTGGATTTGACATATATTTGGTTAACTGCTTTCATACGATATACCATGTAATTTATACTTTAAATCACAATATTGGAAATATGTTTAATTTTCTTTAATTGATTCTGTATTTTTCTTGTTATTTATATTCTGATATAATCTTGATTTATTACTTCATTTTTCTCTCTCCACCATTTCATCTCCATAATAATTCAGATTTTTTTCCTCACTACCCAATTTTTATTCCCCAATTGTTTTTTATTTATTTTTGATGCCCTTAGTCCATTGGCATACTTATGAAAGTTTGTGGTCACTCCAGACAACATTGCCGCACTGTGGTCCTTTTGTGTCGTTGAGTGAACTCGAAGCACTTTATTTTTACTTACTTACTATGGAGTGTTTCACTCTTAAAGGTATGTTAACAAATTTCAATAAATGGATTTACAAAATGTGTCTTTTTATCAATTTTACATCTATGAAATGTGCTTTTGCACCTAGCTTATGATTAAATACTTTCTGAAACTTCCCCCCCGGCTGAACATAGTCGACTAGCCTTGCGAAGCTTTCAGACTAACAGTAAGCATCATCGGTGTGTTTAAAGTATAATAAATATTTTGTCGATTTGTTTTAGATTTAAACTCACTTTTCATTATCAAACATTTCCTTACAAAGGGTGCATTTTGTCATAGCATTTTCCCCCTTAAACTAAAATAATTTTTGACTGGTAAAAAAAATTCCTTTAGTTTTCAAATTATGGTATGACATGCACACAGTCAAATTTTAAATTTTATGTCTTGATTAGTCTAACCTTGCTCATACGGATACATCAATCCAATGTGGAATCTCCCCCTTATCGATCCATCATACATACTTCTCAATTCGTAAGTGTTTTCGTTGAGTACTTTATTTACCACATATGGTCCTTCATATGGGTATTGTAGTTTTGCGCAAATGTTATTTTTGTAATCCGATACTCGTAATCTTTTGATTATCACTTTATCTCCTGTCATGAAAGAGACTTTCTTTTTGATTTTCTTGTTTTCCCTGTGTTCATAGCGTCTCGCATTGCGATTCAGTCTTTCCTTGACTATTTTGTGGACATTTTCCAGGTTTAAATTGTCGCTATTTATCCATGGTCTAACTGGTAACTGTCCCAGCATAGTTACGATGGGTGATACTTGTGTTACCGTACTAGGAACATTATTTATATAATTTTCCACGTCTATTAGGGCTGAAGGCCATTCTCGATGATCATATTGGGTCACAATACGTAAGAATCTAAGTAATTCTTGTATATAGCGCTCCGCTGGGTTGGCTTGAGGTCTTCTTATGGTTGTAAATATTAATTTTGTCCCCCTCTTTTCTAAATATGTAAACAACTTGTCGTTATTAAAGTAAGTTGCATTATCTGCCAATATTTTATCTGGCTTCCCTATGTTTTTACAAAAATGAGACAATTTTCTTAGAACAGTAACGGTATTGCACCTTTTTGTAGGGTACAATTTTACAAATTTCGAAAATACATCGACAATTATTAAGATGTGTTTAAAACCGTTTTCGTCCGGTATCAAATTGCTTATAAAGTCCATTGCCACGAGCTCCAATGGTTTACTGGTAACAATGCTGTGTACTGTGTTTTTATTTACATGATTCTTAGTCTTTAATAAGCAACATTCATGACATTTGCTTAAGATTTCCTTCGTCAGTACTAGATCCCTCTTACTATAAAATGTTTCCCTGAAAATCAACCAGGTTTTCCGGATACCTATGTGCCCATATTTGATATGCAAATCAATTAATATTTCCGCAGCTAAACTTTCATCTACCACATACTTTTCCTCGTTCTGAATTGTTTTAATGATGAAATTATTTTTAATGGAGAAGCCTCTGTTGTGTGGATTTTGTTCTACGTGTTTTCTCAAATCGTGTAGTTGTGTTTGGCTGTTTAATACTTGTTCGTAGGTGTATAGTGTACTATTGTGTGTTAATGTGTGTAAACCTATTGTGAAAGTGTTGTGATTGTCGATAGTGTCTGTCCGTCTGTTTCGTGTAAGCGCGTCAGCAGTGACGTTTTGCTTACCAGGCCTGTGTTTGATGGTAAAGGAGTACTCCTGTATGAGTAACGACCACCTATATATTCGGTTGTTTGCAAACCTGTTTTTCATTAGGAAACACAAAGCTGCGTGATCAGTTTCAATAATAAAATGATTTCCTGTCAAGAAAAACGATAGCTTAGCAATACTATAAGTGATCGCCAACATCTCTTTTTCCGGTACTGAGTACCTAATTTCGTATGGTTTTAAAATCCTGGAGATGAAACATACAGGTGTTTCTATTCCCCCTATTACCTGTGTCAGTTCAGCGGCTATCATATTGTCGGACGCATCGGTCCTTAATGTAAATGGTAATGTGAAATCGGGACTGTGGAGTAATAGGTTGTCGTGGAAGTTCATTTTCACCTTTTGAAAAGCGTCTTCCCGTTCTTCATTCCACTCCCACTTGACATTTTTACGCAAAAGTTCTAATAATGGAATTTCAAGCTCCGAGAGTCGCGGTATGAATTTTTTATAATAATTTAGGACTCCGAGAAATCCCCGCAATGTCTTCAAATTAACTGGACGAGGGTAGTCCTTAATTTCTTTTATCCTTTCTTGGTCTATACTTATGCCTTCTCTTTTTATTTTGTATCCTAGATACTTTACAAAAGTACAATAAAATTCACATTTGTCAATGTTTAGCTTTAAACCGGCTTCATTTAATGCATTTAAAATTGTATCAAGATGATTCTGATGTTCCTCTTCCGTTTCAGAAAACACCAGTATATCGTCAATGTAATGTATGCAGAAACTGTCATACTTGTCGAGTATGTTTTGCATAGCTCGAACGAGAGCAGAGGAAGCCGATTGCAACCCAAATGGTACCACTTTGAATTGAAATATGTGGCCATCAATGCTAAATCCCGTGAATCTACGCGAGTCTGGATGTAAAGGAATCAACCAGAACGAATTTTTAAGATCAAGCTTTGAAAAAATTGAATTTTTGCCAATTCTGGACAATAGTACGGCGATCGTTTGTGGTGCGTCGAATTGTGCTTTAGTGATTTGATTTAGATTCCTAGCATCTAAGCATAACCTGATTGTATCATCTTTCTTTTTAACAATAACGAGCGGATTGATGTAATTTGTTTTAGCCGTTTCAATGATATTAGAATCTATCATATTTTTAATTTCATTTTGTACTTGTTCTCTATGTTTAAATGGAATAGGATAGGTTTTACATTTAAATGGTCTATTTTCATCAACATCTAACTTATGAACATAACCTCTTGCAACTCTAGGCTCATAATTAATTAAAGATATATATTTTTGTAACATGTCTTGCATTATTTTGTCATACTTGTTCGGACATTTTATCAGTAATTCTTCGGGCTTCTTGTAACTTATATTCATAACATACGTGGTACTTCCCACCATATGCTTACCGCAATTATTTTCATCATTGGCACCTTCGCCTTTCATATTTTTACCGCAATAATTATCATTTCCATTGGCATCTCCGCCATTTATACCTTTTATATTAAATATAGGTGTTTTTTCACCTTCAACTACTAGGATTTTTTCCCCTAGATCTATAATTGCCCTGATTTCTGATAAAATATCTTCCCCAAGAATAACATCATAGTTCATCCGTCCCACAATAACAAAATCTCCCTTAAACATTTGCCTCTCTATTTTAAATTCTGTATTAAATACCCTGTTAGATTCCGCGAATTTACGTCCATTTAAATTTACCAATTGTATTTTAGACATTTTGATACATTCATTTTTCCCATTATTAAAATATTTATTGAAAATTTCTTCATTTATCAGGCTTATTTCTGCCCCAGAATCAATAAGTGCCTTAACATTTTTATTCTTTATTTGTAAATTTATTATTGGTAATTGACTAATTTTAACGGTTTTTAAATCATTATCCGACTCGGTTCCTAAATACTCACGCATATGTTCATAATTGGCTTTGACAGTTAAAATCTTACTTACTAAAAATCCTGATTTTCAGGCCTATTATTTATCTGTACTTCAGTTTCTACCCGGTGCATCCGATTTTGTGTATCATCTCTCGTATCCCCCCTTCGTACCGCAGTATTTGCTACCTGTGCATATGATCTATTCTCATTTTTCGCATCGTTATATGTCGGCTTTCTAGTGTCCCAATGTATCTGTTTTCTCTCATTTCCCTGGTTATTGAAATCCCTGTTTACGATCACATTTGCTTGTCCCCTGTACTGATCGTTCCCATTGAAATTCCTACTTTGTCCCTCGTTACGATCATACCTTTCGTATCTATTAAAATTACGGTCCTGGTTTCTCCTGTAACCGTTATTGTTCCCCGGATTGTTGTAATTCCTCCCTTGATATTCATTGTTACCCCTGAAATATTTAAATTCATTTCTATTTTGTGCATTTTCATAGTTATCATACCGGTTTTCTGAATTTCTATATCGGTTGTCATTTCTACCTCTGTACTCATAGTTATTGCTACCATATTTATTTTGATTATTGAAATAATTTGGTGTATAATCGTCAATTTCCCGGAGATATTCTAATAAATCGTCCAACGTATTAATCCTTTGGGTAACTATTACATTTTGTATTGAATTTGAAAAGTGTCGCGCTAAGTATTTCACTATCTCATTTTCAGTGAATGCAGGTTCTAAATATTTAATATTGTACACTTTCCTTAATATGTAATTTTCCCTAGACATTCCCATCTTGTCGTTGTATCTCCCATTAAATAAATTTTCCCGTACCTTGCGCTGCGTATGATCGCTCCAGTACTGCTTCATTAGTAGTACTTCAAACTCTTGGATCGATTCAAAACGATTTTCAACTGACTGGAACCAGAACTCACATTCTCCCTTGATCATGTTTTGTATATTTGTTTTTAAGTTTGCTGAACTGTGTAGTGTGTCCATGTGCTGTTTGAGTCGTGTAATGAAAACTTTGGGGTGTGTCCGATGATCCCCGTAAAAGTAGAATGGTGTCTTGTTGCACGTGTAATTGTGTAGTGGCGTTTGTAAGCGTGTACTATCTCGTAACATTCGCATGCTCTCAGATGCCCTTTTCTCCTGTTCTTTTGCTTGTTTATCTGTTTTTTCTTCATGCCTCTTGATTCTGGTATCCATCGCATTCATACTTTCTTCAAGAACCCCCACTACTTCAGCTCGTACATCCTCCCTCACTTCTCTGGTAGCTTCACCAACCTTCTTGTTTATTTCTTGGCTTATGGTGTTTCCCATGCTTTCCCATTTCTCTTCAAGGTTATCACACCTGCCTTTTAACTCTTGAGTGCTTTCCTCAATTCTTTTCATGTTTTCATCGTTTTTCTTGTTAATATTTTCAGTGATTGCTAGTATTCTTTCTTCTATTTTCCGGTGAGCTTGTGCCAACTCAGACGCAACCTGTTCCTCTAACCACTTGGTTCTTTCCTCCATCTCCAGCATAGTTTGATCAAGTTTCAAAGCCATATTTTCTTCTAATCTTTGACTATTTTGTTCGATTTTTTCTTCCAATTTTTCACTATTTTGTCTCATTTCTTGATTATTTTGTTTCATTTCTTGACTGTTTTGTTCCATTTTATTAGTTATGCCAGTCATCATTTCCATTAATCTTGTCATCATGTCTGGACTAGATTGCACGGTGGTGTCGTCTGCTTGTTGGTTTTCTTGTGTGCTATCGGTAGAAGTACCAGATGTTGGGTTGTCTCCTGCCATAGCTGCACTCTTACCTGATCTCAATCGCATTGACTAATACTAATAAAATTTCAAATTTTACACCTTTCAAGAAAAAACCTTAGCCTTTGAAAACTTTATTATTGAATTATCTTTGAAATTTCAATGTTTGATAATGAATTTTATTTTAGCTGAGTTTATTATCTCTACACGCTTCCTGTTTGCCCCACGTTGCTTGGCGACATTTATTTGCTATGGACGCCAGATAATATATGGATAACACTATCAAAATTTGTTTATTTTAAATCTTACCTAGCAACGCTTTGCAAATTTTCAGCATGAGTCGACTCTTTTCAGGGTGAAGGCAGGTTCAAAATTGCTCAAATATAGGAAGCAGTCAAAAGAGACACAGTTTTACAAAGAAAAGAAAGTTTGTATTTATTTTAAATACCTGGAATATTTTTTTAAAGAAAATTGAACAATAAACTCGTACGTAACTTAAATATAATAGGCCTTTACTTTTGAAACTTTAGTTTTTTGTAAAATAGAAATTGTCTCTTAGCAATTTTATATATTTTATGCAAAATAAATTAATGTTAAAGAGCTAAGTTATTTTATATTTATGTCCTACAGGTACCTGTACTCCGTATAATTTTCCTACGCGACTTCACTAGTTTTCCACTAATTTCATAACATGTCTAGATGACGACACGTTCTTAAATAGTTCTGATACTTCAGTCCATAGATTCTCATATCTAGATGACGACACGTTCTTAAATACTTCTGATACTTGAGTCCATAGATTCTTGAGTCTGCTATAAATTTGTGTCTTGATATTTAGATTTGATCACCAAATTCAATAACATCAATTTTCTGCTGAAATGAATGAAAATGGATACTCGAAAATATCCCTTAAACAATGCTGCAACAATTTACAACTGGTAAGTCAAATTTGACTTTTTGGATTTGACATATATTTGGTTAACTGCTTTCATACGATATACCATGTAATTTATACTTTAAATCACAATATTGGAAATATGTTTAATTTTCTTTAATTGATTCTGTATTTTTCTTGTTATTTATATTCTGATATAATCTTGATTTATTACTTCATTTTTCTCTCTCCACCATTTCATCTCCATAATAATTCAGATTTTTTTCCTCACTACCCAATTTTTATTCCCCAATTGTTTTTTATTTATTTTTGATGCCCTTAGTCCATTGGCATACTTATGAAAGTTTGTGGTCACTCCAGACAACATTGCCGCACTGTGGTCCTTTTGTGTCGTTGAGTGAACTCGAAGCACTTTATTTTTACTTACTTACTATGGAGTGTTTCACTCTTAAAGGTATGTTAACAAATTTCAATAAATGGATTTACAAAATGTGTCTTTTTATCAATTTTACATCTATGAAATGTGCTTTTGCACCTAGCTTATGATTAAATACTTTCTGAAACTTCCCCCCCGGCTGAGCATAGTCGACTAGCCTTGCGAAGCTTTCAGACTAACAGTAAGCATCATCGGTGTGTTTAAAGTATAATAAATATTTTGTCGATTTGTTTTAGATTTAAACTCACTTTTCATTATCAAACATTTCCTTACAAAGGGTGCATTTTGTCATAGCATTTTATATATATATATATATATATATATATATATATATATATATACGTACGGTACGCATGAAACGAAGCCCACCACACACTACAGGGTACCAGAAGCCCAGCCTTATTTGTAATTTAAATAGTGTGTACAACTGTTAATAATGTTTTAAGTGGGAATAATAACGCGAGCAACATGAGAGGGGGGAACTTTTTTGGACATACAAATTAAAAACAACACGACATGTCATGCGAAGCCTTTTATAATTATGGTACATTACGAAGCCCGTTGTATAAAATGTATAGATGTTTCAGATTACACGAAGCCATACATAGTTGCCACTTCTCTTCTAATTCTTTAACTAAATGATATAACTGTGTACGACAATATAATTGCGTAGTCGATGTGTTAATAATATAATTGCTTTGTTGTAGGTCACGGCCGCATGGCACCAAAGGGGCCGCCCTAATATAAATAATTATGTTTAGGGTATGCATGTTAAAAGTATTTTCATTGATATAATTTATAATATAAATAATTATGTTTAGGGTATGCATATTAAAAGTATTTCCATTGATATAATTTATATTTATTATAATGCAAAATAGGTAACAGATATAAGGTATTCATTCCATTATTGACGTTTGACTAAAATAGGTTTTTTTGTACAAACATGAAGCCTCAAAATAAAGCCCAAAGTAGCATATTCCTCGCTTACTTGAAGTCCACACCCTGCCTATGCTTGTTACTACATTTTGAAAAAAAGATGTAGTATAGGTTTTGCATTTTTCCGGTGGACCATCGAAACCCGAAAAAAACGTCGGATCGAAATGAAAGTCATATCTATCGACTTGAGAGCGAATTTAGAAAATTCCGTCCGTCGGATTTCGATGAAACTTGGGTGGTTGATAGGAGGCCTTCAGAAGACCTTAACGCTGGAAGCTTGGCTCAATTCGGAAACCGGAAATACCCGATATAGACGTTTCAAGTTTTTCGGGAAAAATTGAATAACTCTGTAATGGGCAGTCAGATCGAGATATTTCAAAATGGTGCCGCTGGCAACGGTCTACAGATAAGTATACCGGAGACTATATCGAAAAATAAATGGAAATTGGATTTTTTTGCAAAAAACTGGTTTTCTCGAAATCGGGCTAGGAAGCACGATAACTGTCCGGGATATTGATTGATTTCGATAAGACTTGGTGGGATCGAAGGTACACAGCCACAAATGAAGCCTATTGCTTGAGGCTCGAATCCGTTGACCGTAAGTATTTTTTCCAAGGCCGAGTATGATTTTCCAAAGAAATTAATAACTCCCGAAACGAAGGTCCGATTTTGATTTTCAAAAATGGCGATTGTAGGGCTCGATTAAGTCTATTAGGTGACGTTTGTGAGAAATTTGACAAAACAAAAGCGAATCTACAAATCCTGAAAAACTTTATTTTTTTGATAAATTCTACAAATACCGAACAGTTTCCTAATAAAAATCGAAAATTAAATATTCCGTCGATCAATCTCTATAACCAGTATAAGGCATGGATCTTTTTGTACAAAAAATTTGAAATGGAGTTTTTTCGAAAAATTAAAAATAAACGAGTTATTTACAAAGATGGGCATGTTCACGCCCGGTATATCAGAGTAGCAGTCCGCCCGAAAATAAAATTGTAAGTCCGAAATCACTCCCTTCTCGAAAAAGTCTCTATTTTGATAATACACGAAATTATCTATAGGTGTCCAAACCAAAAAAAAATAAAGATCATAACGGGGAAAATTCTATCTTTATAAATATTTGACCGATTTTCATTTACTAAATAACAATATAAACGATGTCCTTTCTGTATTTCAAAATGTAGTTAGCCTTTACTTTAGTCAATACAAAAAGAAAAAAAAAAGAAAAATGAAACATGTCAAAATGTACTGAGTCATCCTACGACCCTCTGCTAAAAAGGTACTGAATCATCCCAACAGGGATAAAAAGCATATCAAAATGTAGTTTTTAGCTTGTCTATAAACATTTTTCATTTTATGAGGATTATTAAATTAATTATTTTATGTACTTGTTCTTTTAGACAAGTTCACACGTTCAAACACATGTTAATTCTTGATAAAGCTCTTAAAAATATGAGTGAGGTCTCATTGGATTTAGAATGACGTCTAGAAAAATGTGCAAAAGTTTCAAACCCGCACATAAACCATTGCAAAATTTATAAACAAATTCAAATTGAAAAATTGTTTTTTTGCAAATAACTCGAATACTATTAATATATAAGAAATTAAAAAAAAGGATTCTTAAAGAGGAAGAAATTTCCAATAGAGAACTCCTGACTCCCGGAACTCTATCTCTATTATTAATAATTTTAATTTGATGTTGAAAATAGGGCTCCGCGCGGAGAACGCAAAGCCGTTGTGATGCTCTGAAACCGACCTTGGCAAGTAAAAACATTTTTTTATGTTATTAAATATATTTTTTTTACATGTTTATGTATAAGGTTGTTTTTGTTTTTTTTTTCTATCAAAAAACATATAAACACGTTCAGCGATTGTTAATAACAAATTGTTTATTAATAAATAAACAAATAAATTAACAACGAAAAAATTTTTTCCCTTGTAGAGAATTGCAAATAATAAATTTTAAGAATCATTTTTTTTATATGTTTAAATAATGAAAAAAGGAAAAAATTGATTATAAACAGTTAAAAAAAATTTTAAATCACCTAATATTTTATAACAAATAAAATGGCAAAAAATGTTTTTCAAAAATACGTAATTTATCTATTTGTCTATAAAATTTGTTTAAGCAAATAGCACTAAAAATTTAAAGTTTATGTAATCTTATAGTATTTTACTTCCACGTCCAGTGGAAGTATAGTAATGACAAAAAAATTTTTTAAAATTTGTATTGTCCAAATAGGCTTAAAATGTCATGAAACGTCGAGATTTTAAGTTCGAGCGAAAAAAAAATTTATGTCTGTCTGTCGGTCTGTCTGTCTGTCTGTCGGTCTGTCTGTCTGTCGGTCTGTCTGTCTGTAACTTTTTTTTTTGTGCGCGCGTTTACTCTGGAACTGTTGAAGATATTGACTTGAAATTTGGTACACATATGTACTTTAACGAGATCTAGAACTAGATTATATTTTCATCTTGTTCCGTCGAAGGGTTGGGGGGTAAATTGGGGTAAATTTGGGGTAAATGGGTAAATCAAGAAGATAAGAGTCCATAAGTTTGGTATTTAGTATATACAAGAGAAGCTAAGGTCTCAAAAAAATATTTGGCATTAGCCACCCCCATTACCACCCCCACCTCCTTATTAAAGGGGATGAAAAAAAATTGTGATTTAGTGTATGTACAGGAACCAGAAACCTCAAAATATTTTTTTACTTCATCCACCCCTCACTACCACCACCCTATCACCACCCCCACCCCACTACCGATGTGGGGTATCGTTTTATGGGTTTTTGGGGTAGAGGATTTCAAATATTATGTTATTAAAGTTCCATAAACAATTATTTTCACATACAAAGTTTTTTCGTTGTGAGTGACTTGGATAGAGAATCTGGATGTGGAAGTAGTGATTCCTTGGGCAGCGGTTTTTGAATTTATTAACAGTAATAATAATTAAAATTAATAAAAACTCCTCTCTTTTTCATTTTTTAGTTTTTTGTTACCTTAAATAATGAATAACTAATAAACCATAACAATTAAAATCATCGCAATGTCATAATCTCATAAAGTTTTAGTGGCTTTTGTTTAACAATTATCCGACTTGAAATATAAACGCAAACTCTAAAAAAATTTATTAATTAACAATATGCTCATTTTATGAAAAATCGGCAAAAAATTTTTTTTCCAACGAGATATTGTTCCTTTAAGTGTCTAAATAATACCATAATTTTTTTTAATTTCTAAATTAATATTTAAAAATATAAAAAAAATGTTTCTACTTGCTACGGTCGGTTTCAGAGCATTGGAGCTCTATTTTCAACATTAAATTAAAATTATTAATAATAGAGATAGTGTTCCGGGTGTCAGGAGTTTTTATTGGAAATTTCTTCCTCTTTAAGAATCTTTTTTTTTAATTTCTTAAATATTAATAGTTTTCGAGTTATTTGCAAAAAACGAATCTCGTTATTTTTTCAATCTTAATTTGTTTAAAACTTTTGCAATTGTTTATGTGCGGGTTTGAAACTTTTGCACATTTTTCTAGACGTCATTCCGAATTCAATGAACCCTCACTCATATTTTTACGAGCTTTATCAAGAATTAACACGGGTTTGAACTTGTGAACTAGACTGTTTGAGAAGTTTGAAAATAGAACAATGTTATATAAAACGTTGAAGAATTAATGTAACTGTTCTTTTTTCTATTGGAACTACCCACATGATAAAAGTCAAAGTCAATAGAAAGCAAAAATAAATAACTGAATGTAAATATTGTTCGCCAGTTTACTGAAGTTTTTATATAACTGTTAAACATTATATATGACCTTCTACAGTTTGTTGAAAACAAGTTGATTTTTCTAGATATAATTGCTATATTTGTAATTCTAATCGTCTCCTGATGATGCCAGCTTGGTTGGCAAAGAGCTTCTAGCTAAATTCTATAGAATTTTTGTTATTGTCAGACCTTATCAAGAGTTACAACAGTTTATATTTGCATTTTTTGCTTAAGATGTCTTAACTGTTGTATTTGCAGATTGGAATTTTTTTAATAACAACGTGGCTCTTCCTCTAGCTAATTTTAACTTATTGTCCAAATTTAAATACGATCGGACTCTTGGTCCTTCAGTTATCGTGCTTACAAAGCATATGGTGGTTTCGTAAATAGTCCAGTAAATGTGAAAAGAACTGTTGGCAATGGTAAAGCTACACCTCTTTGAAGCAAGGCAGTACTTAGTCATAAATCTATCTAAAAAATTAGTTGTCCTATTATTATGACGAAAAAAATGTATAAATAGAGCAGAAAAATTATTTTATAATTCGTTAAAATTAATAACCAAAACATTAGGATATGAGAAATACATAATACTGCGTATTACAACAAATTACCTGATCAGCTGGAAACTTAAAATAACATGAAAGTCATTGTTTATAAGAATGTTTTAGAGCAGAAAAAGTAATTCTCAATTACGTAAAAATACATACTTTACGAAAAAAATTGTTTGTAGATGATACAGTTATCTTCAATTTTTATTTTCTTTATTATTTGAATAGACGCACGATATTTTTAACTTTATTATTTTATCAAAAAAAAGTAAGTAAACATAACTTGAAAAATAAATCAATAAATGGCATAAATTTACCCCAGTTATACAAAGAGGGCAATTTTTAATGTCTATTTTTATTCAAAATTAGTTTTTTTATTATTTGCGATATGAAGACTAAGACCATAATAAGAAATATAGCAGAAATTTAATATTGCTACATAAATTGTTTAAATTTTTATGAAGCAACCAAAACTGCAGTCTTGTGTTGATGACTCATCGATTTTGTGCGTCGGCCTTGTCTATAGGTGGTGTTGACAGAAGACGCTGTAATTAGGGTAAATGAAATCGGTTGGTCCCAGTTGAAAGGTAATTGAATAAGCTTTATTTTCCAACAAAAATTTCTAATATTTTGTTTCATTATAAATGGATAAAATGTTGTTTTACAATAAGGTTGGATTTTTTAGGTTATAAATTATTTTTAAGGAAAATAATGTAGGCATCTATACTATTTAATTAATCATTTAAAAAGCTAAAAAAAAAACTTTAAATGAACTTTTTTATTAGAACGCAATTTAAAGGAGAACCGAGAGGAAAACATTTTCGCAAAATTCGATTTTCATGTAAACAAATTTTTGGACAAAGATAACTTATAGAAATTGTAGAGAATTAAAATATCTTTCAACATTGTGGTCAACGTTCTTCTCCTCAAGCGTTAATTACTTCCACATAAGTATAGTAACGACAAAAAAAAATTTGAAAATTTTTATTGTTCAAATAGGCTTAGAATGTCATGAAACGTCGAGATTTTAAGTTTGAGCGAAAAAATTTTCTGTCTGTCGGTTCGTCTGTAACTTTTTTTGTGCGCACGATTACTCTGGAACTGTTTAAGATATTGACTTAGAATTTGGTACACGTATGTATTTTAACGAGATCTGGAAATAAATTATATTTTTATCCTCTTCCGTCGAAGGGTTGGGTGGTAAATTGGGGTAAATGGGGGATAAATAGGTAAATCGAACAGGTAAGAGTCCATAAAATTTATATTTAGTATATGTAAGAGAAGCTAAGGTCTCTAAAAACTTTTTGGCATTAGTCACCCCCATTACCACCCCCAACCCATTATTAAAGAGGATAAAAAATTTGTGATTTAGTGTGTGTACAAGAACCAAAAATCTCAAAATATTTTTTACTTCATCCACCTCTATTATCATTCCCCTATCACCACCCCCATCCCACTACCGATGTGGGATATCGTTTTATGGGTTTTTGGGGTAGACAATTTCAAATATTATATTATTAAAGTTCCATAAACAATTATTCCCACATACAAAATTTTTTCGTTGTGAGAAACTTGGTTAGAAAATCTAGATGTGGAAGTATTGACTCCTTGGGCAACGGTTTTTTTGAGTTAATCGCGAAAAACGAGCGTCGAAATTTGACTTTTGAAGGGCAGCAAAAAAACACTAAACCTTAAAAAAAATCACTTCTCGGTCAATTTTTTACCATATTGGAACGGACTAAAATTTTCTTCCCCCTTTGATTGACATCCTTTATTTATGAATTATTTTTTTCTGTTGGATGTGCATATTTTTCTTATAAAAACTATATCAGATTTTTTCCTGGCAATAGCGACTGACAACTACATTTCAAATATCATTTTACTGTGTCGTTTCTTATTTTTTAAAGTGGCCACCCTGTAAATTTTTCATATTTTTCTTCTTTGACAGTTATGTTACCTACATGCGAAATCTCCGCCACATCTTCTTTCATTATTTTTTTTAGGTGACAACCCTGTATATTTTCATATTTTTCTTACTTGGCAGTTGTGTTGTGATATCTGCATGCGAAATAATATCGTCCTTCATCTCATTTTTTATTATTATTTTTGGGGCGACCACCCTATATATTTTTTCATATTTTTCTTTGACAGTTGTGTTAACTATATGAGAAACATTATTGTCCGCAATCCATTTTTTCATTATTTTCTTAGAGTGAACACCCTGTACATTTTTCATATTTTTCCCCTGACAGTTGTGTTAACTACACACAAAATATAACTGTCTTTTGTCACATTTTTTCCTCATTATTTTTTTCAGGTGTCCACTGTTCTTCTTTGACAGTAGCGTCAATTAACGACCAAATATTTTTCTTCTGCGTCAAATGGTTTTGTAATATTTTCCCCACAATACATATCTTATAAACTACAATAATTGTTATGTGTACACATGTATTGTTAGAAATAGATAAGTACTTCTGGCTCTTGTAGATATAGTTGTAGATATAGCGCCAACAGACAGACACCAGACCGACAGACAGAGAGACTGATGGAATTAAATGGCTTTAATTTTCGTAATCTGCATAGTCTGAAATGCGAAAATCCGAAGAAATCTCGGAGGGTAATTTTTTTGCGATTACAATACCCTACTTCCCTTCGGTTAGCGAGGGAAGTAAAAAACGAAATTTGATCCATATGGCAATATTTCTAAATGCTTTAATAGTGGATTTTAACATTCCGTAAACAAGTGGCACTGACCATTTACAGGTACCTAAATTTAGCGGGAAATGGATAGAGAGTGTCGACCTACCCCAACATCTGTGGGTCAGACACAACAATGGGCTGTTATAGTTAGTAATTTTAAATATGTGACTTATACTTTCTCAATTTGCTGTAATGTACAGTATTATAAATTTTTCACGTTCTGACTTGTTAGTTATTTAATTTAGTTTTTAAATATGTTAACATTTTAAATCACATAAAGTGAAGTCAAATTAAGTAAGAAAATAGGTGAATAAGGAATTCTCTGGCTGCAGCAATTTTATTATTTTAATTTGTCGTAGATATAATAAGTGCCACCGAGAAGTTTTTAATTAAATCGGTCCAGCGTAAAAATTTTTTAACAATTTATTTTTCAACGCTGAAATTTTCTGCTTTTTTCCTATTATCTTCGGTCCTAATAATCGTATCGCAAAAATAAAAATAGCGAGTGGCTATGAAAATACTTTCTGATAATTTGTTAATTTGTAAGAAAATAAAAATCACCAAAAATTGCCTTTTTTGACAATTTAAGAAATATAACGTAATAATGCATCCATTTTAACGAAAGTTGGAGAAACTGTGCACTTTATTGAACTAAACCTTCGTGCCAAATTTTAGCATAAAATATTTATTCAAACGGCTAAAAATAAAAAAAGATTTCGAAATTTTAATCGCTTATTGTTTAAGTGCATCGATTCGTAGAACATTTTTTTTTCAAAATGTAGGTTTTTTACATCTATTTTACAATGATATTATCTTCATTTAAACCTTTTTTAAATATGTTTATAATTTTCAAAATTATAGGTATAAACATATTCAGATAACTGGATTTTTTTATCAAACCAAGAACAGGTAACGAATTATGAAAATAGATGAAATATTTCTTAAAAAGATAATGATCTATTTGCATTTGGGGCCGAGATCCGTCAGTGTTTGCGCCTCGCCTCAGTCGCTTATAAATAAGCAAATTGATATATGTTCTTAAAATTTGGACTGGTTATTCTTCAATAATATTAGTCTCACCTAGTTGAGAACAATCCAGAAGCACAATTGTTAAAAAAGATAGAGGCCCGATAGTCGGGCTTTTAGCGATTATGTTAGAGATCCAAAAATCGCCAAATAGTCTAAATGTGATATTATGGTTTTACAGATCATACTTCACTCGTAAGATAATTCAGTGTGTAAGGCGACCAACACTTTTTTTTGGATGCAACGTCTCTGGTTCAAATCCTAACTGCGATTTTTTTTTATTGTATCAGTAAAATTCAAAGTTACAAAGCTGTGTACATAGACATAAGAATAACTGTTCAAGTTAGGTTTGTTTTCCCTTCCGCGACAAAAATGAATAAGAAAGTAAAAAAAATTGACTAAGTGTGTTATAATCTCAAAGCCGCTTTATTCGATGTAATTTTAAAAAACCGCTGCCCAAGGAATCACTACTTCCACATCCAGATTTTCTATCCAAGTCACTCACAACGAAAAATTTTGTATGTGGAAATAATTGTTTATGGAACTCTGATAATATAATATTTGAAATCCTCTATCCCAAAAACCCATAAACCGATACCCCACATCGGTAGTGGGGTGGGGTTGGTAGTGGGGGTGGATAAAGTACGAAAATATTTTGAGGTTTCTGGTTCTTGTACACACACTAAATCGCAATTTTTTTTCATCCCCTTTAATAATGGGGTGGGGGTGGTAATGGGGGTGGCTAACGCCAAAGTTTTTTTTGAGACCTTAGCTTCTCTTGTATATACTAAATAACAATTTTATGAGCTCTTACCTGCTTGATTTACCTATTTACCCCAAATTTACCCCAATTTACCCCCCAACCCTTCGACGGAACAAGATGAAAATATAATCTAGTTCTAGATCTCGTTAAAGTACATATGTGTACCAAACTTCAAGTCAATATCTCAAACGGTTCCAGAGTAAACGTGCGCACAAAAAAAACAATCAGTCCAAATTTCTAGAAAAAATATCGACTTGTTTATTTATAAGTGACCTAAACACAAAAATTGACGTTTCACGGCCCCAAATGCAAATAGATCATTAATTTCTTTAGAAAAATGTTAGATATTTCATCTATTTTCATAATTCGTTTCCCGCTTTTGGTTTCATAAAAATCCAGAGTTATTTGAATTTGTTTACAACTGTAACTTTGAAAATAATAAATAAATTTCAAGCAAAAACCGTTTAAGTGAGTATTCTTTTTTCTTAACACTGTTGGAAAATACATGTAAAAACCTACCTTTTCAACAAAAATTTACCGCACACGAGTCACTGCACTTAAACAACAAGCGATAAAAATTTCGAAATTATTATTGGTTTTTAGCCGTTTGAGTTTTGTTCAAAAATATTTATTTTGCGCTAAAATTTAGCACAGGTTTAGTTCAATAAAAAGCTTAGTTCCACGGACTTTCGTTAAAATTGATGCATTATTATGTTATATTTTTATTAAATTATCAAAAAAGGCAATTTTTGGTGTTTTTTATTTTTTTTACTAATTAACAAACTATCATCTAGTTTTTGCATAGGCCTAGTCTTATTCAAGATTTTATTGCGAATAATTCGCTATTTTTATTTTTACGATACGATTACTAGGACCGGAGATACTAATGAAAATAACAGCAAATTTCAGTGTTTAAAAATAGGTAAATTGTTAAAATATTACAAGAAGCAATGGACCGATTTAATCCAAAACAGCTCATAGCACTTGTTATTATTCATAAAACAAAAATTACTGCAGCCAAACAGTTTCATTCAAAATTTATTTTCACTCCACTAATAGTGGAAAAAAGTTATTAGAAAATCGATTGGATTTGAATGAATTTCCCTGAAAACTTTTTTAATGGCTTTCTAGAATCAAATATGAAGTTTTCTACCACTTTTCCTTGTCCGCAATAAATACAAAATAAATATTGTCAATTTCCTTTCAAATAGAATTTTTTTTCAAATAAACTTAATTAAAAATTTAAAAATAAAATAAGTACATGTTCTATTTTGCTATTTGTTCTCACCTCACTCCACCATATATCTAGAGACAATACACACCTATAAGATAATAGTTATTTAACAAACAAGTATGTTAATGAGAGCGATTGATAAATTGAGACATTTTAACGTGCGAGCGCTAGCGAGCGCATTATTTGTCGAGATTATTAATCGCCGATTAACACACGAGTAAGTTACAAAAATTTTCCGTTGATTGTATCTAGGAAAAAAAACCGCTGCCCAAGGAATTACTACTTCCACATCCAGATTTTCTATCCAAGTCACTCACAACGAAAAAATTTTGTATGTGGAAATAATTATTTATGGTACTTTAATAATATAATATTTGAAATCCTCTACCCCAAAAACCCATAAAACGATACCCCACATCGGTAGTGGGGCGGGGGTGGCGATAGGGGGTGGTAGTGGGGGGTGGATGAAGTAAAAAAATATTTTGAGGTTTCTGGTTCTTGTACACACACTAAATCACAATTTTTTTTCAACTTCTTTAATAATGGGGTGGGGGTGGTAATGGGGGTGGCTAATGTCAAAATTTTTTTTGAGACCTTAGCTTCTCTTATATATATACTAAATACCAATTTTATGGACTCCTGCCTGCTTGATTTACCTATTTACCCCAAATTTACCCCAATTTACCCCCCAATCCTTCGACGGAACAAGATGAAAATATAATCTGGTTCTAGATCTCGTTAAAGTACATATGTGTACCAAATTTCAAGTCAATATCTCAAACGGTCCCTGAGTAAACGTGTGCACAAAAAAAAGTTACAGACAGACAGACAGACCGACAGACAGACAGACAGACATTTTTTTTCGCTCAAATTTAAAATCTCGACATTCTAAGCCTATTGAACAACAAAAATTTTTTTTTAAATTTTTGTCGTTACTATACTTTCACTGGATGTGGAAGTAATAGGAAAAAAATCTAATTTTATTTTATGACACAAAATTGAATTCTAAGTGTTACTTTATTTATTTAATTATGGTAACACATATGGAATTTAAAAAATATCAAAAATACAATTACAAATTCATTAGGCCTCTTTTTGTAACATCGGAGAAATATGCCAATAGCACCGATTCCGAATAGCGCGATACCTGCTTCTCTTTTATTAATTATAAAAGTTTCATACGCGTATTATACGTTTGACAATTAGAGTTTTGACATTAATTGTCATATTAACTGTTTTTAATTATGTCCTTAGTTACCTAAACTAAAATCGTATATTAATAGAAAATCATTTATTAATAGGGGTTATTAATGAACGATTTTTTATATATTTATCAAAGCTACAAATACACGATGAACGGAAAAAGTAATAAATAAAATAGGTAGGTATAATTTATTAATTATTTGGAAACACGCGATAATAATTGTTTATGTAACTAAGCACTAAAGTTAAACATTTTATCACGATGTAGAATTTAGTTAAATAAACCACATACATGATAAAAAGAAACTTTAGTGCCAAGGTGCATAACTAAGTTTTTCTTGAAATTGTGAAATTAAGGTTAATCAACTCTATTTAATGAATAATTTTAAGTGACATTAAGAAATGTCAATTATTTAAATTTCAAATCTCAATAATTTTTTGTAATGTAATTATGTCACAAGCAATGGACAATTTATGTTGACGTTTACCTGTCACCTCCTCCAACTACAAGAAATCGTACAATGTTTGATTACTTTAGTGACTATCTCTAACACTTCAATGACAATTTTGAGGTTTTTCCGATTTCAAAAAAATCTATTTTTTGTACGATCGGGCTTATTTGTTTATTTACAATATCTGTTGCCAAGACGTCAGGTTATATTTACTGATTGCTAAGTCGGTAAGTAATTTCCTTACCGGTAAGTGAAATTAATATAATATATATTACCGATATTTCACAAAAATAAGTACAAAAGATAAGGTCATTTCTATGTATTAAAAAAAAAAATAACATTATTTTCTGCACGATTGTTTTTAATTACACTTCAATTATAGTTATTAAGGTACCAATGGTGTTATAAGGATAATAACGCACCGAGGTCGGCAGTGTACAATCCCGAGGGCCTCTGGCCCGAGGGAGTGTACGTCGACCGAGGGCGTCATTATCCTATAACACCCGTGCTGCCTTCAACGTTTAATGTCCTGCAAGTCTGTTATTTAATTCAAATTTTTTTTTTTTTGACATTTACGATTTATTATTTTGACATCTATTATGTTCAGAACGATTTGATTTAAAAGAGAGTAAAAATCAAAATTGTTTGTAAACGCCGCCGTTGCATAGCAACGCATTTTGTTTGTCAATAACGCTATCATAATTTGCTTGTTTTGGGTTGTATTATAATTTTATAATGCCCTAGGGCGTTATAGATATTCATAACGCCCTAGGGCGTTATTTTTCATTTAACGTATCTCAAAATAGGGTGGTTATTGTAAAATAACAGACTTGTAGGACATTAAAATGATTTAATTTCTAGTAAATAAACGAAATGTCAAAATACAAATATCTTATTTGACAAGTTGTACTTGCCACGAAATATAAACGTGACTTTTGACTTTTCGTTTATTTAGTAGAAATTAAATTATTTTAATTGAAGTGCAATTTAATACGATTGTACAAAAACAGTATAAGCATCGCGAACCTTATAATCTCCGGCGGTAAACGTCCGTTACCGTTCTGATGATAATATACTATTATTTCCACACTACGGAATAATATATATCTACCATATATTAAGTAAGTAACTAGATTACTTGACAAAAATAAAGTCGGATCTTTCATATGAAGTTTTTTAAAATTAGCTTTTCCTGAATAATTACGCCCTTCTGTAAAGCGTGCATTAAAATAATGTTTGAAATATTTTTTTCAGACTCATTATAGTGCAAGCTTTTATCAATAGTTTTTACTCAATATGATATTTATGCAAAAGTCTTTTCATCCTCCGTGGCATCCCTTAAATGTATCAAATAAACCACCCTTTATGACTTTTCAACAGTTATTAACGGTTGAAACTTAGCTTATAACTTCATCAGAAAATTTTAAAACTTTTTGCTTCTTGCTTAAAAAAAAATAAAATACCCTGACATGCATAAAAAAACCGCTGCCCAAGAAATCACTACTTCCACATCCAGATTCTCTTTCCAAGTCACTCACAACGAAAAAACTTTGTATGTGGAAATAATTGTTTATGGAACTTTAATAATATAATATTTGAAATCCTCTATCCCAAAAACCCATAAAACGATACCCCACATCGGTAGTGGGGTGGGGGTGGTGATAGGGGTTGGTAGTGGGGGGTGGATCAAGTAAAAAAATATTTTGAGGTTTCTGGTTCCTGTACATGCACTAAATCACATTTTTTTTTCATCCCCTTTAATTAGGAGGTGGGGGTGGTAATGGGGGTGGTTAATGCCAAAAATTTTTTTGAGACCTCAGCTTCTCTTGTATATACTAAATACCAATTTCTTGGACTCTTACCTGCTTGATTTACCCATTTACCCATAATTTACCCCAATTTACCCCCCAACCCTTCGACGTAACAAGATGAAAATATAATCTAGTTCTAGATCTCGTTAAGGTACATATGTGTTCCAAATTTCAAGTCAATATCTTAAACGGTTCCAGAGTAAACGTGCGCACAAAAAAAAGTTACAGACAGACAGACCGACAGACAGACCGACAGACAGACCGACAGACAGACCGACAGACAGACAGAAATTTTTTTTCGCTCAAATTTAAAATCTCGACGTTTCATGACATTTTAAGCCTGTTTGGACAATAAAAATTTTTAAAAATTTTTTTGTCGTTACTATACTTCCACTGGACGTGGAAGTAATAAGCCGTTTTCTTCCATATGTATTTAATACCCTTCTCTCAAAATTATTCAGATTAAAAGTAATGTAAACTAAATGAACGGAAATAACAAAGAAGGTGGGAAATATTTAACAAATATAAAGTAGAGGAGATTTGGACTCGCCCCTTTAAAAGGGGGTAGCTTTCCAGGGAGGGTTAATTTTGGAAAAGTTAATACTAGAAACTTTCCTTAATTTTTGCCAAGGAATCTACTTAGAAATATCCTCAACATTTTAGTTAATACCCTGTATAGGTGTACTTAAAATCACAAATTAATTATATTTATAATTACGATTTTTGCTGCTGAACGCACGGAAAAGAAAGACAGTCTATATAATCTTAGTGAAGTAAAAAAGTAAAATGTATCAATAGATTTTTTGTTAAATAACAACAGTTTTTTTGTCATCTTATAGCAGATATAAATATTATTTAGTTACGAGTCCGGTTCTAAGCCAGCCATTAGATAAACACAATTAACATAAAATATTTAATTATCATAGCCAAAAATTATCATTGCCACAGCATTGCAGATACAGACATATTAGTTGGCTGCATAATATTTACCAAGCAGATGTACAGTGTTGCCAAGACTTAGGGATTCGTATAATGCATCGAATAAAATAGGGCATTGCAAAATGCGTCAAATATATTCACTGTATATATCGCTTATACACCGACAACTGTAGCGCCATCTGAACATCAACTCGTTGAACTACATCGCGTATGTTTTGAGAGAAAGGAGGTGCAATTTGATGCCCGGGCGAAATTTTGCCAATTGGCGGGATTTGTTGAGAATAACATAGTCTAGGTTTTATACACGCTTATTTTTACGAAGCCCGAAGGCGGGCTTCGTATGTGTGTTGTGGGCTTCGAGTAAGCGGCAGAATATACTGTTTTGGGCTTCGTATTGAGGCTTCATATGTCTATATATATATATATATATATATATATATATATATATATATATATTGTTTCTTAGGTTTTCGCGGGTGTTAAATGAAGTGTTGGTGTACTTCCGGGTGTTTTCCCACGTAGCTGATAGGCTCCTGCTGGAGCCATTGTTGTCTAAACGACGTTTCTGCAGAATCCCATCTGCCATCTTCAGGTTCTCGCTGAAAGCTGCCTACTACTGCTCCTCGTTGCTCGAACCGCACAGCACGGAGAACGTCAGTGACGTTCTCCGTGCTGTGCGTTCCTTTTATATGCTTGGTCCTAGAGCGCGCATGCGCGACTGGCTACGTGTTATCGGTCCTCGACTGTATGTGGAAGGCGTAGCGGGCGCCTGAGCTAACCCGGCCAGTGGCCTCGCTGAAACGTCACGTTTCACGTGACCTCTCGTTAATGGTCGTGCATCCTCGTTTCTATTGGTCACCGGGAGTTGTCGTGTTTCTGTTTTGTTGCGCAACTGGCTACGTGTTATTGGCCCTCTGCTGTGTGTGGGAGGCGTAGTGGGCGCCTGTCGGGTTAGCTCAGGCGCTACACTACACTACTTAATGGGGATGGCTAATGTCAAAATTTTTTTTGCGACCTTAGCTTCTCTTGTCTATACTAAATACCAATTTTATGAACTCTTACCTGCTTGATTTACGTATTTACCCCAATTTACCCCCCAACCCTTCGACGGAACAAGATGAAAGTATAATCAAGTTCCAGATCTCGTTAAAGTACATATGTGTACCAAATTTCAAGTCAATATCTCAACGGTTCCAGAGTAAACGTGCGCACAAAAAAAAGACCGACAGACAGAAATTTTTTTTTCGCTCAAACTTAAAATCTCGACGTTTCATGACATTCTAACCCCATTTGAACAATAAAAATAAAAAAAAAAATTTTTGTCGTTACTACGCTTCCACTGGATGTGGATGGTATTAAATAGCACACACTGTATATTCTAATATTTTCCAAAATGTGCAAACCTCTAACATTTAACCAGCAAAATATCACTCATAATAATTACTAATCTTATATAAATAAGTATTTTATTACTTACTGTGTAAATAAGAGTAAACAATACAGTTGGATACACTTGTGAAGCAGAAAAAAGTCTCTTTTTCTTGCTACTAGTGACATAATAAAGAACAGCATTCATAAAGAATAAAACTGTTATTTCAATGAAAAAAAATACGTGCCACCCAAAAATCCGATTCAGCTCTCCTACGAAACTTTCCATCATTTTGATCAACTTTATTTTTTCTTTCAATTTAAATAGTGTTTCATATCGTGCAGTATCAGCAATATGGACTAACAGATTTTTATAAATTCTGACTAGTAATTGCGTGACATTGAATATGAGAATGCAGATATACAGCATGTAGATATTTGCAAAATTCCGAATTACCATTATCAAACAACTTCTATACGATTTGGATTGGATCGAATCAACCATTTCGTACACCTTGGCAGAAATGGGAAAAGCGCATATCAAAAGCAACTCCAGATATACCAGATAACATTTTTTGTCTACTTGGAATCCCAATTTATTCACAGACTCTTTTAGCTGGTTAAGCAGATCAAACAATGAAATCCATTGTTTTTGGCCATAGTAATTTGAACTCAGCAAGCACGTGACAATCAAGAACAAATCCGATATCAACCATATTCCATGCAATAGTTTGTCGGTTATTAGTAAACTGTTGTCAAATTCCATCAAAAACCATTTTATTGCAAATACGTCATAAATAGTCCACATAATTGATAATAAAACAACTGAGTTCTTGCAGAACGGAGTTTCAGTCTTCCTATCAAAAGGCGTAATGCCGATAAATCTCCCTATGCTGAAAATTATTTCCAAAGACCTAAAATCATTTTGCGTTGGATGTGATTGTAACAAAAAGGCTCTTTTGTAAGAACAAAAATTGTTCTTTGTGGGAACTTGTTTCTCCATATGTTCACTGCTTATTGACGATATAGATGTAAGTTGTTTCTGTGCGCAGAAAAATAATTTAAATAAATTATGTACTTATTATGTTAAATTTTTAATGGGGGAATATTGAACATGAAAATTTGCTGCTGCTATAATTACGTTAACCATGGAACAATTAAACACGCGGTTAATTTTGTTTTGATAGGAGCGATAAGGTCTCAGGTTCGTGAGAGAGAACGCTGCATTTAATTGGAAACAATAGGGTATTTTCATTCAGTGGAATATGGTAATGTCAATACTCATAATAGAAAGTATGCTTACCGAATATCAGATTGATAATCCCAATAATTGCTAAGATATAATAACTAAGAAGTCCCGCTACTAGCAAAATTTGTAATTACTAATCACGCACTAACTCAAGATTCAAATTTGATTGATTTTAGCCAAGCCTCACTTCACGTCACGTTCACGTCACTTGTCGAGATTGCTAAGCTTCAACGAAGCTCTTTCCCACTATTTTTTGTACCCCCCTCCCTCCAACGTGTGGAGGGAGAGGGTACTATTCCCTCTTACTATCTGCTTTTCCCTGAAATATTAATTGTTCTGAATTACGGTTGTTCTGGCGACAAATTGCGAAATACGACGTTGAGGTGATGTAGGAAAAATAAAAAAATACCTCAGCCAAACGTACTTTTTTAATTAGGCTTCTTTTTTTGCATTAAAAAATGACATAAGGTAATAAAGATCCTTGTCCTAATAAGTAAAAATCGTATTAGCCTAGTCACTTTATATATGAACATCTGAAAAAACCATCTGAATGTTTTCCAACGGTATTCTCTTTATTTTAGTGTCACAAATAATTTCTGAAAAGTCCATGAAGCCAACTGGACGGCTACAAAAGTTACCACGGTGGCCTACAACCAAATTTAAATCAAAGTTGCTGCCACTCGGACTTTTCCTTTTTTTTACACATTCTTAGATGTATATAGAACCAGTTTCCACGATATTTAAAATCATTCATCGCAAAAATTTTTTTTTACAAGTATTTTTACTTTTTTTAAATGGCACAGCCACACAAAAAAAAGTGGTCTGGCCGAATCCGAAGTCAGATTGGCTCGTTTTTCACCCCCAACCCCAAAAAAACACCCCTCCAAAAAGTGGTCCGTCCGGGGGACCATACCAGTGTATCCTTAAGTATTTGGACCCTCAGAAACCGAATCCGAAGTCAGAATTGTCAGATTCGCTCGGTTTTCACCTTTAACCCCAAAAACACCCCCAAAACAAAAAAAAAAGTGGTCTAGCCTGCGGATCAGAGCAGTGTATCCTTATGTATTATGGAATTGTCAGATTGGCTCATTTTCACCGCTAACCTCAAGAAACATACCACACATGGCACACGTAAACTCCTCTAATAATGATGCGACCTCCGATTAAAGAACTTATTTATATCTAGATACATAATGGCATTGATTTATTTGTCGCTGAAAGACTCACAATCTAAGGCACTTCTTCCCATAAGTTGCTGATTGGCCCATCGGCGTATTCGCGGCCGCTCGTGCACGATCGGCTTCAGTTCGATTATCATAATTTCAGTTGACAGTTCGGCCATTAATGTCAATAAATGTTTTTCGGGTTCTCCGACCAAAAACTGGTGAAAAAGTAATTTTATTTTAAGTTGTGATTTGCTTAATACCTAAATAATATTCTCTATTCATATTTACACAGTTTAGTGACAATATATTTTGTGCAAATAAATAGTGAAGTGCTCTGCCGTTTGCAGAAAGCAGTTTAGAAAAGAAGAAAATCGATCGTTCCATAGTCGTAACATGATGAAGTTCAGTTTACAGTTATAAAGTAAATAGCAATTAAATTTTAATATCCTTTCAATACATATTTATCTTACTGTTTTATCTTACTGTAATATCGTATGCCTACATCACGTTATATAAAGAGCCGGTAATGCAGGAATTGCAATAATTCATTTTAATGAAAATATTTACCATTCTACACATTTTCTACACACACAACGCCACTGTTGCCTATGGGATGTGATGTTCATCTATCCATTTTAATGGACATATAATGTGACTATGTTAGGAGCAAACAAGGTATATAGTGAAAAGATAGCCTGTTATGTATCTAGATATAAGTTCTTTAATCGGAGGATGCGACTAATTTATCATCAATATTCCAGCTGCTCCCCAAATCTTGAAATGTTATATTGAAATATTTGGGAGAAAGTAACATTTTTAGGGGTTTTATCTTTCCTTTTCCCTTAAAGGCGCTGACTGAGTCGCTTCCAGTAAATGAATAAATTATAATATTATTATTATTTTTATTATTATTATTTTCAGTTTATATTATTTTTTATTATGTTAATAATATAAAGTTATATTATACGTCTTACAATAATTGTCACAGTTATTTCCTCTAAAATGATTTACCGATATATGAATTTCCATGTTTTCTTAATTTTGGACTCATTTATTTGGAAAATGGTAACTCCTAACAAAATATTGTATAGGAACAAAATTGTGAAAAATTGTTGGCACGTTGTTTTTTGTGAAAACAGTTTTTGTCCATCTTTTTACTTTTTGTGTTAAATGACAAAAATAACATTGGAAGCAGTTTTTTTATCAATGGCCGCCATTTTGAAAGTACAGCTAGTTTCTTTTTGGGACATGTCTAAAATTATTTCTTAGGCTTTAATCTTTATGAAAAACATTGTCCCCAAGGATCGGGGGGGTGCACGTACGGCTAGTGTGGGCTCTCCGACTAAATGTGATGAGGCTGTAAGTTTACGTAAACTTTTTTTCAGTGTACCAAATATGGTATGTCACTGTGCCCAGAATGACATGGGGATGCGATTTCAGGTTCTAGCTATACAGGGTGCCATTTAAAAAAAAATAGAGGAGGTTTCTTGGAGGTTGCAAGAGGCAACACGGCTCCAAGGGTTTTATCAGACAAAGTCTTTCATGCCTTTTGGATGTCTTTTCATTGATATTCTACAAATAATGGAGATATTTCATGTTAACATAATTCTAGAACACCCAGTACATTCTTTCGATAACGTCATACGGAAAAAATTGTTAAAATGGATTGAAACGACAGGTTTGTTGATTTTTAGTACGAGAAATGTTAGATATAACCTTAATATTGCAATTTCTCGCTGACCTCATGAAACCCACCTGATAAAATTGTCTACAGGGCCTGCATTATCACACTTAAAACCGGTCTAATGGTGAATTAAGGGTGGCGGTACCGTGCTAAGGAAAATGATTTGATAATTTGAGAATTTCTCCTATATCCCTGAACCGATTCGAAAATTTTTTTGATAGGCCTTTAGAGACAACAATATAGAATGATACTAGACTATTGAAAAGTCGAAAAAAAAAATTATTTTTGATTTTCTTTTTTTAGTTTTCAATAGCCCAGTACCATTTTATAAAGTTGTCTCTAAAAGCCAATGAAAAAATGTTTTCAATCGGTTCAGGGATGCAGGAGAAACTTTAGAATTACGTTCACGGAACCGTCCACCTTAAACTATAATTGAATTCCTATCAGTTTAATTTCATACCACAGCTAGGCAGTAGTTGTTATTAAACTACCTATTAGTTCAACTACTAATTAAACTTCTTGTTTGATACAAATAGTTACAATTAATTACTTTCGGAAGCACATCAGTCCTAGCTTGCAGCTGATCCATTTTTATCATATTCGTTATCGTGTAAATAATAATTTTATTTACAAAAGAACTCTGACCTATGGGTATTGCTGACTTTGTCATATAATAAATACCGAGATAACTTCGAAATTTTCGGTGACATAATTTAATATCTTACGGGAATTACAATTGATAACAATATTGTGTGGAGTGTCCATGCATATAATAATATATCCAGTATGGATATATATGCATTTTTTATTACTTCCACATCCAGTGGAAGTATAGCAACGACAAAAAAATTTAAAAAAATTTTATTGTTCAAGTTGGCTTAGAAGTCATGAAACGTCGAGATTTTAAGTTTGAGCGAAAAAAAATTTCTGTCTGTCGGCCTGTCTGTCTGTAACTTTTTTTGTGCGCACGTTTACTCTGGAACCGTTTGAGGTATTGACTTGAAATTTGGTACACGTATGTACTTTAACGAGATCTAAAACTGGATTATATTTTCATCTTGTTCCGTCGAAGGGTTGGGGGGTAAATTGGGGTAAATAGATAAATCAAGCAGATAAGAGTCCATAAACTTGCTATTTACCAATTACCACCCCCACCCCACTACCGATGTGGGGTATCATTTTATGGATATTTGAATATCAAATATTATATTATTAAAGTTCCATAAACAATTATTTCCACATACAAAATTTTTTCGATGTGAATGACTTGGATAGAAAATCTGGATGTGGAAGTAGTGATTCCTTGGGCAGCGGTTTTTTCCTTTTCTTGTTATCTGTCTGTTTTGTTAAAATTTTTGCCGAGTCCCAGTTTATTCTATGTCCGTTCTCCCAAGCGTGTTCGCAAATCTTCGATTTCTGAATCTCATTCGTCCTAATGTAACCTGTGCTCACCCAATAGGAAGATTTATTTTCTATTGAGAAAATTCCCGTTACTCACAGCAGTAAGGTAGTGAAACCTGGGAAATGCCCCGAATTTCAATGGACAAAGTTGATCTTTACCTGAAATGGAAAGACATTAAGAATGTCTCTACCCCCAGGTATTATTGATCTATGAAACTATATTTAGGCTGTTCTTTTATCTCCAGTTAAGTCTATTTTCTGGATAGATCTCACGGAAACAATTATTGACACAACTGTATCCAATACCTGGAGAGTAAATTTAATGGGGATGAAAGTACCGGGCCTTAACAAGTTATCAATATCTCCTAATAGTCAATCAACACTAGTACGCTTCACTGGGTTTAAGAAAAATATCAATGAATTTTAATTCTACATAAAAAAAACCGCTGCCCAAGGAATCACTACTTCCACATCCGGATTTTCTAGTCACACAACGAAAAAATTTTGTATCTGGAAATAATTGTTTATGGAACTTTAATAATATAATATTTGAAATTCTCTACCCCAAAAACCCATAAAACGATACCCCACATCGGTAGTGGGGTGGGGGTGGTGACAGGAGGTGGGAGTGGGGGGTGGATAAAGTAAAAAAATATTTTGAGGTTTCTGGTTCTTGTGCACACACTAAATCACATTTTTTTTCATCCCCCTTAATAATGGGGTGGTGGTGGTAATGGGGGTGGCTAATGCCAAAATTTTTTTTGAGACCTTAGCTTCTCTTGTCTATACTAAATATCAATTTTGTGAACTCTTACCTGCTTGATTTACCTATTTACTCCAAATTTACCCCAATTTACCCCCCAACCCTTCGACGGAACAAGATGAAAATATAATCTAGTTCTAGATCTCGTTAAAGTACATATGTGTACCAAATTTCAAGTCAATATCTCAAACGGTTCCAGAGTAAACGTTCGCACAAAAAAAGTTACAGACCGACAGACAGACCGACAGACAGACCGACAGACAGACCGACAGACAGAAATTTTTTTTTCGCTCAAACTTGAAATCTCGACGTTTCATGACATTCTAAGCCTATTTGAACAATAAAATTTTTTAAAATTTTTTTTGTCGTTACTATACTTCCACTGGAGGTGGAAGTAATTACGTATATTAGGGCGGGCCGAAAAAAATGAAAATTTGAATTTGCACATGATATAGCTTATAATTTGTTGCTATGTATCTAAAACTAATTCGTTTAAATTTTTAGCCAAATCGGTTAATATCTAGCCGCCTCCCCCCCCACGGCCTCTAAAATGAAGGAAAATGCCAATTTTTCGATTTTTAACATTTTTCAAATTGAAGTTTGGAATTTTTTTATGACTCTTTATTAATGTCTAAACATGTGTGGCAAAAGTTTAACGAATAAGATACTTTTCAGCTCCAGGGAAATTAGATATATTGTACAATAAACCTTATTTTCGTCAAATTCTACTTTTTAGTGACAAATTTCTAATTTCCCTGGAACTGAAAAATATTTTATTCGGATAACTTTTGCCACACACGTTTAGACATAAAGAGTCATAAAAAAATTTCAAACGTCAATAGGAAAAATGTTAATAATCGAAAAATTGGCATTTTCCTTCATTTTCAAGGCGGTGGAGGTCCGGCTAGATATTAACCGATCATTTCAAATTTTCATTTTTTTCGGCATGCCCTAATCAGTGGTACAGAAAGTACGTAATTTCAATTAAATAAAAAGTGAGCAAGTTGTGATTTGCATAATAGGAGGAATGCATAGGTTTAGTAAAATATTTCGCCGCCAGGCGGTTACCGATCGGCTTTGGGTACTCTATTCATTGTGTTCTGTGCTCTGTAATTTTGATGTGTTGAAATAAGTTTGTTTCGTAAAATGGATAGTTTAGTTGAACTAAAAGAAAAGCTTGGAATTTTTAAAGAAGTAAACGAAGATGCACAGAAAATGAGGTTATGTTGCAGTACCCAAACGAGACTCTGACGCCCCCTACATGCATTCGGTCTGTGAAATGTTTTGAACACACTAGATGGGCTTTTCTGTAATTTGAGAACAACTATCCACTTTCTTCTAAAACTACTGCATACTGGAAACTGGTGAAACTTAAAATTTTTAATTTTTCTATAATAGGAAGTGCATTGAGGCACACAACAATTGCTTGGCATTTCTAAAGAAGTAGTAAACAAAGATGCACAGAAAATGAGGTTATGTAGCAGTACCCAAACGCGACTCTGACGCCGCCTACATGCATTCGGTCTATACCTAAATAATATTTTCTAATAATGTCGTTTAACTCATGTACAATTTTTTTCTCTCTTTCTTTTTGACTTTGGATGAACCATCAGCCAGTAGCTCTCGAGAGAAATCTGATTTTCATACTTTTGTATTAGTCTAAAGGTGAATAAATAAATGTGAAATAATTCCAGGCAGATAGTGCATAAAAACCTAAGTGATCTTTATTACATGATTTTACTTCCACGTCCAGTGGAAGTATAGTAACGACAAAAAATTTTTTTTTAATTTTTATTGTCCAAATAGGCTTAAAATGTCATGAAACGTCGAGATTTTAAGTTTGAGCGAAAAAAAAAATTTCGGTCTGTCTGTCGGTCTGTCTGTCGGTCTGTCTGTCTGTAACTTTTTTTTGTGCGCACGTTTACTCTGGAACCGTTTAAGATATTGACTTGAAATTTGGTACACATATGTACTTTAACGAGATCTAGAACTAGATTATATATATATATATATTTTCATCTTGTTCCGTCGAAGGGTTGGGGGTAAATTGGGGTAAATTTGGGGTAAATAGGTCAATCAAGCAGGTAATAGTTCATAAAATTGGTATTTAGTATATACAAGAGAAGCTAAGGTCTCAAAAAATTTTTGGCATTACCACCCCATTACCACCCCCATCCCCTTATTAAAGGGGATGAAAAAAAATTGTGATTTAGTGTACCTATGTACAGGAACCAGAAACCTCAAAATATTTTTTTACTTCATCCACCCCCACTACCACCCCCCTATCACCACCCCCCACCCCACTACCGATGTGGAGTATCGTTTTATGGGTTTTTGGGGTAGAGGATTTCAAATATTATATTATTAAAGTTCCATAAACAGTTATTTTCATATACAAAGTTTTTTTCGTTGTGAGTGACTTGGATAGAGAATCTGGACGTGGAAATAGTGATTCCTTGGGCAGCGGTTTTTGTTGTTGTTTTGTTGCCTATTTTTTAAAAGGTCCAGTGTGCCGGGTGAAGTCACACGTGGTTGGTAGACCCCAGAGAGACTGAGATTGACTAAACGACATTTCGGCATAATCACATCTTCCATCTTCAGATTATTGCAAATAGCTGCCTACTGCTGCTTTTGGTTGCTTGAATTGAACTAACTCAGTTCAATCGAGTAATGAAGAAAATATGACGAATGAAAATTTGGAAAAAGATAGGAAATTACCATTAATAACGAGGGTTCCAGAGGGTCATATGGGGAAGATTTAGAATTAGCTCGATATCCTGTAGCTCCCATTAAGTGACCAATATATAATTAATGGAGTATTTAATACTAACAAGATTTATGAGCATGCATACAAATCCGTACTGTGTTTTATTTTCCATAACATTTTAGTATAAATAAATGACATTTTCATATAAATATGCATATAATATGTACCTTTTCATTTCGTGATTCAACTATGGGGTTAGCAGTCTTTAATATAATAGTTTTATTTTCATTTGTCTGTTATTCACAGGAACTAGAAGGTATGTCTGCACATATTTTAATCGTAATTTCCTAATTAGCATTAGCATTTTTACGAGGGTTATATACGTCAGAGTTAAATTGTTTTTGTTTTTTAATTTAAGTTAGAACCCCCTTAATACTAATATACAACTGCCTGATGAGAATCGGGGAACTAACATCTTGCCAGATGTAAGCAAATTTTCAGCTGGCGTCTACATTGATAGATTGATACTAGACAGAATTTATCATCATTTTTGACATTTGACACATAGCAAAGTGGTTATTTGCTTTCATAAATCTATAACTGAATACTTTTGCAACAATTATATTCATTTCCCAGACACATACAGGGGGTTCCAAAACATGTGGTGCGTAAATTTTAGGTAAAAACTATGTAGTTTTCTTCGATAGGATGCACTCCTACTGAGATTCATCATTGAGTACATAGTGGAAAAAGCGGTTTTTCAGTAATAGCTTTTTATTGCTTAGCCTCCCCGATAACCTGATTTGAACGCTTTAGATTTTTCCTGTGGGGCAGAGCAATTTCCACAGCGAATTACGTTTCATTAGGATGAAATACGCAACAATGCTGAGGTGTTGTGGGGGATGAAGCAATCTTCAATTCGATTGGCTCAGGAGTACGAGTACGAGGTGCTCATGTTGAACATTTTTATGAATATTTTGATGAAATCTAAAAACTTTTTATATTCATTCAGCTTTGTGTCAGGGAAGTAATATTTTTTTTGAGAAATAATAAAAATAAAAACTACTTCTTAACGTTTTTCTCGAAAAGTGTTCACTTTAGCGATTTCAACAATCCTTTCCTTTTTGTTTAACTTTAAGGAATTGAATAACACCTATTTTGGGAAAAAATTTTACAAGTTTCAAAATTAGCTGTAAAATGTCTTGAGGGTAGTTTATCCCCGGCTTCCCTGATCTATTATTAAAACATAAAATTCATCATCCTATGGGCCTCTATTTAGAATAACGTTTTAATCCACGTTTGATCAAATTATTTCGAGCAGTAAAAAAGTAATTATTGAAAAATCACTTCTCTGACCTTATGTTCAAGGATGAATATTACAGCAGGGGTACATCCTATCGAAAAAAGTCATTTGAACATATGATGCTATTTTTACTCAAAATTTACGCTCCTGAGAGATTGTCCACATATTCTGGAACACCCGGTATATGTCGGAACTAACATTTTTTTTCAAGCGACAGCAGAGTCAAATGTATATGATTTTTTCTCTTGGTGCGGGAGCGCACGGGGCTTTGCCCGCCTCTACAAGATATTAGTCATAGTTCTGAATTTTATCGGATAAACTGGGGGTAGATTTTTTTTGTAAAATTTTGCTTAGAAAATATTCGAGACTTAATAATATACCTTTATATAAATTCTTAAGTCGAGAACATTTGCCAAAAAGCAAAATTTTACAAAAATGTAGTTTTTATTTATAGAAACATTCACTTTTTTTTATAAGGGTTAAGTAACAATCATTATTATTTTGTTATATTAATTGACTGCGATGCATTCTATAAACTAGTTTTGTCTCGTAGCCATGGAACCGGACGTGGTAGATGATTATTTGACTTTTGTTACACGATCGTGATTGTAAATCTAACAGTTTGTGTCAGTTTGATATTAAAAATATTTTTGTAAAATTGCATAAGTACACCGTTGGTGCAAAGTAATTATAAATAATATAATAATTATTGAATTTGTAAAATGTTTTATTTTGTTTTTAGTCCAACTGAGAGTAAATTAAATCAATTATGTGCATTTAAAAGCTAGAGGGAATTTATTCGCTGGTAATTTTTAAAAAGCTACTAGCTTGTGTTTATTCAGTGTAAAACTGTTGTCATTGGTTGAAATTTAAAAATTCGCGAAATTTCATTGGTCTATAATTTATCAGTTATGCCAATCGTTTTTAATGACTTAAAAGATTCTAGATTAGAAATTTAACAAAAAATAATATTTTATATTGTGTTTTAAATCTCATAAAACGAAAATAGTAAAAAAATATGAAAATTCATTCTTCACGAAACAGAATTTCGAAATATTAATAATATTTAAATAAAAATACTTTGCAGTGAAGCACTATTCCGATTTCGGGATCTTCGTTGATTTAATTGCAATAAAAGATTATTATTATTCTTCTTTCTTAAAAATGTATTATTTTATAGTTAGGGTGCCTAAAAAAAAATGTTTTATTCTGGTATATATTAACTGAAATAAAAAAGGATTATAATTTTTTTTATTTTTCAGATGTAAAATATTACTGGAGAGACTACGATGGTGTTGTACCCGACGATGCAGTACCAGGAGGTTATGACTTGAACAACAGAACTACTTACATCGGTAAAGGTTTTTTGAAAAATGACGGGATTATCCCTGCAACGATATATCCAGGACAGAAATATATCGTAGTGCCTATGTTTGGAGTAAAAACGGTCAATTCTTGTGTATCTGTAAGTTTTTTTTAAATTTGAATAAAAAATATAATTTTGAAAAATATTATTTTGGGACATCCAGCAGATAATTTTTCAAAGAAAACATCAGTTTTTTCCATGTATTGATTTCCATTCCAACTCTGATGACGTTAGTATATCAACAAGAAATCACCCCTATGAGACAATCTTATTTCTTACACACACTTAATATCTAACATTAAATATGAACAACAAGAAAATAACCATTCTTTATATACTGCTGATCTAAATCTGATCACGCTAATATGGCAATAAAAAATCTCTCTTACAAGATTCTTATCAAGTATCCCTAGCCTCATCTAGAGGATACTTCATCATAAATTAACATTTGTTACATTTTAAAACCAAAAAATATTTTAAAAAAGTACAATGAAAAATAATATAAATTTTTTTTAAAAAGTCAACACAACTTTGTCACCAAAAAAGACCAGAAACGGCATATTCAAAGAGCTTTACGACATGTACTAGTTAATGGTTGCCAAGAGTGTCATCAACTATGCTTTTAAATTGAAATCTTTAGTATTAAATCTCTAATTTAAGAGTTTATTCACACAAACTTTTTTTTTTATTAAAAGCTTTGAATTGCAGTTATTATTTATCCTGTTAATGTACTAACTATTTATAAACATAAACCTATAAAGCTAACAAACTTGTACTAAAATGCACTAAAAAGAATAAAATAAATATTACGTAATTCACATCTACTAATATTTATTGAGAAGGCCATGGTAAAAAAAAGAAAACTGAAATGATCGTAAATGTCAAAAACTAATTTGTGAATTAATTGTGAGTGGGCATTATTAAAAAATGGTTCAATTTGGATTGTTAAAAATGGTTCAATTTAGTAATGGTGAAAAATATGATATATCAGTGTTTTATAGAATGCGGAAAAGATTCAAATTTAGCTTCCGAGCTCTATTTTAATAGGATAAGTTATAGACAGCAAAACTTTGTGATACCCAGATAAGAGACGGCCAGACATAAAAACATTCGAAAGGCTACAATAAAATTTAAAAGAGTTTGGTTCATTTATAAAACCTCGAGCAAAAATATAATAAAGCAGGTAGAGAAGCTGTAAAAATATTGTAACTGTAAGAGAAAATCCTAATATATCTGGCGAAATACAGGAAAAAACCGCTGCCCAAGGAATCACTACTTCCACATCCAGATTTTCTATCCAAGTCTCTCATAACGAAAAAAATTTGTATGTGGAAATAATTGGTTATAGACCTTTAATAATATAATATTTGAAATCGTCTACCCCAAAAACCCATAAAACGATATCCCACACGGTAATGGGGCAGGGGGTGGTGATAGGGGGTGGATGAAGTAAAAAAATATTTTGAGGCTTTTGGTTCTTGTACACACACTAAATCACATTTTTTTTTCATCCTCTTTAATAATGGGGTGGAGGTGGTAATGGGGGTGGCTAAGGCTAAACATTTTTTTGAAACCTTAACTTCTGTTGTGTACACTAAATACCAATTTTATGGAATCTTACCTGCTTGATTCACCTATTTACCTCCCATTTACCATTTTACCCCCCAACCCTTCGACGAAATAAAATGAAAATATAATCTAGTTCTAGATCCCGTTAAAGTATATACGTGTACCAAATTTCAAGTCAATATCTCAAACGATTCCAGAGTAAACGTGCGCACAAAAAAGTTACAGACCGACAGACAGACAGACAGACAAATTTTTTTTATATTGTCTGTGTATTCAGTCTCAGTGGCACCGCACGTAAAATGTAAATCAAATGAGGATTTTTAGTCGGCCACACCTGACGGCAACTTATACGCGCGCATGCTTTTCATCTGTAAGAAGTTGATGTGACTCAAATATATACTGATTTTCAGATACTATGCAGCCGCCATTTGGATTCTTTTAAATGGGTACCAGTGAAAGCAAACGAATATCATGCAGATATGGCAAACAAACATGTGGTTCTGGGTGGAGTACAAATTGGTATCGAAAAACACTATCCGCTGCGTATTGCCCGTACCTCCTTTTATGGAGAAGTTGTGGTAGGCAAAGCAGTTCAATTCTCGCCTCGTCTCCCAGACCTCGTTCCAATGTACTTCGTGCATAATGGTGCAGAAAAACGAACCGATTTCTATGAACTACTAGTTTACAATGATACAAGTTTTTCCAATTTAATTCAGTAAACTTAACATGAAATACAGCAATCGAATATATTTATAATTAGTACAATTATGTTAAATGTGAGATTTTTGTATATTTTGTCAAATATATACATGAAGTACATGTACAACTTTCAAAACTTTCTTAACCTAAAGCAATTTAATGGAGTAAAAAATACAAATGACCGATTACTAGACCTAGTTTTATCCAATAAAACCTGTCAACTCGAGAAGACTACTGATATTCTCATCGCAGAGGACGATCATCATCCTGCTCTTATTTCGACATTTAGTATCATAAAAAACTACGAAAATCATTAAATCTAATTCTAATTATAAATTTAACTTTAAGAGAGCTAACTTTCCCATCCTTTATCAAACATGAGCTGAAACAGATTGGGAATTTTTAAATAATACTGAAACTGTAGACGAAGCTAGTAATCGGTTCTATTTATAATTTTAAAAAAATTGTTGAGAGTAGCTCATATTTAAATATAGCTTGTTTTACGGAAGACGAAGTATTGACAGCATTAAAGAAAATTAAACCTAAATTAACTTCTGAGCCTGATGGGATCCCCGCATTCATATTACGTGACTGTGCTGCTATTTTTGCCAGCCCCCTTACTACGTTATTTAACTCTAAGTCCTATAAATTTCCACTACAGTGGAAATTGTCAAAAATAATTCCAGTCTTTAAGAAGAGTGATAGACCCGATATTTGTAACTACCGTCCGATAGTAATAATAAATCATTTTGCTAAAGCATTTGAAATTATCTTACACCATTTACTACGGGAGCCCACCCTAAGTGCCCGTGCACCCCCGATCCTTTAGGACAATGTTTTTCCTAAAGATTAAAGCCTAAGGAACAATTTAAGACATGTCCTAAAAAAAAAGCTGGCTATACTTTCAAAATGGCGTCCGTTTAAAAAAAATGCAAATATTGTTTTTGTCATTTAACACAAAAACTGAAAAAGATGGAGGAAAACTTACTACACAAAAAACAAAGTGTATGAAATTTTCTACAGTTTTATTCCTATACAATATTTGGATAGGAGTTACCGTTTTCCAGATACCACTGTTACCGTTTTCGAGATAAATGTCTGCAAATTATATATAATATTATTATTATTATTAATTTTTTTCAGTTTATTTTATTTAACTTTTATGTTAATAATATAAAGTTATATTATACGCCTTACAATAATTGTCACAGTTATTTCTTTTAAGTGATTTACCGATATATGAATTTCCATGTTTTCTTAATTTTGGACTCATTTATCTGGAAAATGGTAACTCCTATCAAAATATTGTATAGGTACAAAATTGTAGAAAATTTTATGCACGTTGTTTTTTGTGAAAAAAGTTTTTGTCCATCTTTTTTAGTTTTTTGTGTTAAATGACAACATTGGCAACAGTTTTTCTTTAACACATGGCCGCCATTTTGAAAGTACAGCCAGTTTTTTTTTAATATGTCTTAAATTGTTCCTTAGGCTTCAATCTTTATGAAAAACATTGTCCCCAAGGATCGGGCGGGGGGTGCACGTACAGCTAGGGAGGGCTCCCCGACTAATTTTCTTTTTAACCATGTAAGGCATCAAATATCAACAACTCAACACGGATTCTTCAAAGGCCGTTCAACAGTTACGAATTTAATTAATATTACAGAGTTTATTTCTGACTCTATTGGTATACAAATAGACGATATATATATACTGACTTTTCAAAGGCATTTGATACACTGAACCATAATATCCTCTTAGAAAAATTTGAATCTTTTGGATTTACGGATAACCTTATTGCACTTTTTAAATCCTACCTAACTGATAGAAGACAATATGTTGCATATCATGGTGTTAGGTCTATCGAAGTCTTAGCTACGTCAGGAGTCACGCAAGGTTCAAATTTAGGGCCACTTTTTTAAATTTGTTTGTTAACGACATAGTAGACAGTATCACTGTTAACTGCCTTTTATATGCGGATGATTTAAAACTATTTGCAATGTCGCGTGTGAATATATATGATTGCTTTGAATTGAAAAATAATGTCGATTGTATTAATACATGGTGCATAATAAACAAATTACCTTTAAATGAATCAAAATGTAACACTATGACATTTATAACAAAACATTATGTTATTCTGTTTGAATACAAATTGAACAATTACACACTTTCCCGTCCCGACACTTTTTGTAACTTGAGTGTGACATTTGATAGAAAATTAACATTTGTAAACCACATCGAACTTACTGTAAGTAAAAGTTATAGAACACTGGGTTTTGCCATTAGAAACTGCGCACATTTTGATAACGTAAATACATTAAAACAACTATACACTATTCTTGTTAGACCACACCTTGAGTATGCTTCAATAATATGGTATTCTGTTTATAATGTACACATACAAAATTTGGAGAGGCTTCAACGTCGATTTCTAAAATATGCGTCTTTTAAGACTACTATCCTGCTATTGGTTATCTAAATCAAGAACTACTCTCTAAATTTTCCCTAGACAGTCTAGAAAACCGTAGACACCGATCACAATGAATTTTCTTATATAAAATTTTACATGGTAACATCGACTGTGGAGAAATTTTAAGTATGATTAATTTCCAAATTCCTAGGGCGGCCTCTAGGCACAACAATTTATTTTACTTGCCATTTTCAAGAGCAAATGTAAATAAATTTTCTTGTATTCAGCAAATGTGTAATATATATAATAATTTGAATACTTCTTTAGATATTTTAACCTGTAGTGCTGCAAACATAAAAAAATTTTCTCTAGCTTAAATTTATTTTTGTTCCTTCTTATTGACTTGCGAACTATTAGATTCAATTTAGAGTGTAATTTTTAAATCCTACCTAACTGATAGAAGACAATATGTTGTATATCATGGTGTTAGATCTATCGAAGTCTTAGCTACGTCAGGAGTCACCCAAGGTTCAAATTTAGGGCAACTTTTTTAAATTTGTTTGTTAACGACATAGTAGACTATATCACTGTTAACTACCTTTTATATGCGGATGATTCAAAACTATTTTACAATGTCGCGGGTGAATATGATTGCTTTGAATTGCAAAATAATTCACTTTGTTTTGTATATTGCATTGTATTAGTTTAATTTAGTTTACCTTAGTTTAGTTTATTAGTTTAATTCAGATATATAAATAATATTTGTATATCTTTTTGTTCATAATTAAGATAAGTATTGAATTATTTTGTATTTTCCTATTCTGTAATTGGGTTTCACCTGTTGAATAGTGTACCAAATAAATAAAAATAAATAAATAAATTAATATGTTGTCAATTAGTTACTTTTATTGTTATTAATGATCCCCGACTTCATGAAAACAGAGAGAGCCATTCACAGTAAGTCCAGGAAGAATGAAGGAATCTCACTTAACCTGCAGTTGGTCCAAAATCGAAAATTAATGTAAGGTTTATTCTCGAATCTCTATTAGCAAAAGTCGCGTACTACTTTAGGAAAATGTACACCGAAAGGATGATGTTAAAAAGTGGCTAATATTGGCCTAAGCTGGCCAACGGAAAATGAACATGGTTTTTTATAGCATTTTTCCCATAGAATGCGATGATGTATTCGGTTTTATGGAAAAATGGTTGGAAAATGTGGAAAAGTTAAGGAAATGCTTGAGAATTTACAAAGTTAAACTTTTAAGATCTATCATATTTTATTCTAGATTATGGTGGTTTCCTTTAGTATCTTTCTCATAGAATATGATTGCTCTACTTCGCTTTGCCGAAAAATGTCGGGAAAATGCGGAAAAATTAATAAAATTCTCAAAAATTGAATATTACAGACTCGAGTTTGTAAATTTTTGGGCACTCTCTTAATTTTGACGCATTTTCCTGATATTTTTCAGCAAAGCGAAGTAAAGAATCATATTCTACGAGAAAAATACTAAAGGAAACCACTATAATCTAAAGTAAATTATAATGGATCTTAAAAGTTTAACTTGTTAATATCTCAGGCCGGATTTTCTCAACTTTTCCACATTTTCCCGCAATTTTTCCGTAAAATTGAATACATCAACGCATTCTACGGGAAAAATGTTATCAAAAACCGTGTCCATATTCTGTTGCCCAGCTTAGGCCAAAATATGCCACTTATTAACATCCTCCTTTGCACGACCCTAAAAATTATCTCCAATGCCGCATTCTACAATTTTCAGTAGAATGTACAACAACTGGGAAAAAAGCACACGATATTTTACTCTCGTATGCGATTTAACGAGAATTGGTTCATCTAATCAAATTTCATATTTCACTTTTTAGTACGTTTATGCGAAATAATGGTTGAATAATTATAACACTGAAAATTTGAGGTCGATCCGATAAGTAATTTCAGTTATTTCAGCTTTAAACATGAACCGACGCGCTCAAAGTGCTGACGTCATTGAATCCAAAAGTCCGTTTCGAAGGTGCGTTTACTTTGTTGGAATCCTGCTATTTAGAAACAGATTTACCTAATCTGATACCAGATATGGTGATTTGGATATTATGGGAGTATTTTAAGAGGGAGCAATGCGATCAAATCAGAGGGGAGTGGGCGGAAATGAGCAAATAAAGTACAGAGAGCTGTTGTGTTGGTTGTCTAGTTTTGGCGTTCGAACTTTCTTTACTACCTCTACCTACTTACAATCACGCCTGAAAGGTCAAGAACACATCGAGACAAGCCTCAAATACAGGAAATGAGTGCGCATCGGTTATAAATGTAATTATTTTTGCAATCATTTTTAATTATATCGAAGTGACTCCATATACTAAAACAGCATTGCACTAAAAGAATTTCCAGCAAAATGCATTTTTTAGCGAACTGGCTCATGCTCATAGTCTTTTCCAGCTTTGTCTAGCAGGGTTTCCCAGGAATCACCAGTGTACAGGATTGCCGTCTCATCCGCAAAACTAACTATTTGTCCCGAGGAGTCCTGTTGGAAAAGATTATTTAAATAAATATTGAAAAGGATGGGACCAAGTACTGTCCCCTGTGGGACACCGTACTCTACCTTTCTTATATCACTTATGCAGTCATTTACATTGACACATTGTTCCCGATCAGCTAAGTAGTTTTCCATTAGTTTTAGAGCATTCCCTCTAAAACCAATGTGTTCAAGAGCTTGCATCAGTAAAGGCTAACTGTATCAAAGGCCTTGGCCAGATTCACGAATATGCAAATAACTGGTTGGCTGTCGTCAAGCGCTTTGTAAATTTTACCCGTTAGATTCGCAATTGCATCTTGCGTAGATCTGGCCTCTCTAAATCCAAATTGTGGGTTATTTAGAATTCGATACGTTTCTAGATAGTCTGTTACTCTATTTTTTATGAATGTTTCCGTGATTCTTGCCAGAGTTGAAATCAAGGAGATCGGCCTATAATTACCAATTTCCATTCTGTCGCCGCTCTTAAACACTGGTTTGATTAGAGCTGTTTTAAACGCTTTTGGATAATCTCCCGTACTAATTACTTTATTGTTAATATAGCACAAGGGTTTTAATTTAAGTCTATGGTTTTAATATTTAGTCAACTATCTCCTGTAATGTATTTGCGGTAATATTGTCTTGTCCAGGTGTTTTTCTTTAACTATGTATAATTTTTTTTATCTCACTTTCACTAGTTTCTATAAGAAATATATAATTTGCTACTTCTTTTTTATTTCCAATAAATTTTTCAGGTTTGTTTATTTTGCTAGCTAATTTCTTGCCGACATTTGAATAATAATTTACAAAAGAATTAGCAATGGTTTTTTATCCATTAACGTAATTCCCTGTTCCGTTTTTATTTCCTTTATATCAACATTCTTTTTACCTTTGTTACCTATACACTTCGTTAACCGTGTTCCACAATTGCTTTGCATCATTTTTATTTTGATTTATTTTATTAATCAAGTATGCGTTTTTTGTCTGCTGGATTAAATTATTAAGTTTATTACGGTAATTTTTAAATTCCTCATATAATGTACGATCTTCTTTGTGTCTTTGCCATTTTTTGTAAAGTTCGTCTCTTTTTTTAATTGATTTTATTAATCCGTTAGTTATCCAAGTTTTTTTCTTAACAGTTTTTATTATTCTTTGTTTTGTACACATATCAATATTGTTAGTTAACTGCTCTATAAATAAGTTTGTGGCTGTTTCAACGTTGTAAACATCGGACCACATTTGTTGCGATAGTTTCTTTTTTAGTTCCTTAAAGTTAATATGTCTTACAATATATTCATCTATATAACTATTACCTTTATTTTCCATCCCAAATTGAAATAAAATTGTATAATGGTCCGTAACATCGACGGAACCTTCTTTATCGGACCACCGTCACATTAGATTCAAACTGGAATTAGCTCCCTCCTCAGAGGAGAGCTGGTACAGGAATCCCAGAGAGACCGATTGGGACGCCTATAGGCGAGCCCTCTCGAGCAAACTAACGAGGGTTATCATACCCAGGAATATAGGGGATATAGAATCCTCCACCAAGCTTCTTAATGGAGCGATTACTGCCTCATGAGAGCAGTTGTCCTCTTAAAAGAAGAAGGGAAAGGAAAAACGTTCCCTGGTGAGACACGCAGGCTCTTCAATAGGGCAATGCGTACTCAGCATCCAGAGGACTGGGACAGCTACAAACAGTCCCAGCGTCTTTACAAAAGTTACATTCGTAACAGCAGGCCCTAGTCTTATGTACTTGAGGCACAAACACTTCGGCATTGGTTTTCCGGTGCCGGAGGAAATAAGGAATGCCCCTACAGGAAGGGTTTTGGCCTTTGGGTTAGAATCCGGCCTGGATAGGGGAATTCAATAAATTCATAGCGGTAGCACAATGGGCCACAAGGCCCGAGTGCGGCGACTCTCAGTCACCCCGCTAAAAGAAGAAGATGGTTCGTAACATGTGATTCTAGGCACTGGCAACAGTGGCTGATTATTTATATTTTTTACAAACAGGTGATCTATACAAGATTTTGACTCACCTTGTACCCTCGTGTATACATTAACACAAGAATTAAAACCTTATTCACCGAGAATATTTAAATATGTCTGACTATGTTCTATATCTGCCAGAATATTAATGTTTATATATCTTACTAGTACATGTTGATGATTATTTTTGGTATGCGTATCTAAGTATTTTTTTAAATGATTATTAAACTCATCTACACATGACGCAGGCGACCTGTATATGCAAGTTAGGATCAATTTCTTATTATCCCCCATTTTTAATGTGATTTTGAGTGCCATTGATTCGTGAATCTTAATTATTTCCGTATCATAGTTGTAATCATTTTTAAGAAATACTATTATGCCATCATTTTGATTTGCCTCACCTTTATTGTATATTGTTTCGTACCCTTCAAAATAAAACAAATTCGTGTCATGTATTCTCCAAGTTTCGGTGAGTATTATCGTATATATTTAATTACAAACAAGCCGTGTTTGTAAGGTATGTAAGGCCCTTACGGCTTAGACAGAGAGAACAGGTTCGATGACTATTTTTTGCTTTTTAGTGCAATATTTACGTATGGTTTTTTAGTTTTTTAAACTATTATTATGTATGAAAATAACTTTAAAAAATTAAAACTTAGTGATGACGCATCTGTAGGAACTCCTTCGTCATTTCAGTGCCCTCCCATATAGTAAATGGCATTTTTTTGTTACATCCAGTATATTACAACGCGACACAAAATCAATACAAAAATATTCAGAAATAGTCAGGAATCAGGAGCCACTAATTCGATCATAGGGTGTGCACTCGAAGATATAGTTTTAAAAAAAATAATACATTATCCGAAATGACCTTGCGGATCTGAATCCAGAGGGCGCCATTCTGTCCGCGATTGCAAAAAAGCGTAAAATTTTTTTTTCCGAAAATTTTTGTGTCACTGAAAATTGATTAATTTTATGTTCCCACCGCATTTACAGGATTATTTTTTAACATTTCTTAATGATTCTCAAACCAACGGAAAGTTTATTCTTTCTAGATTCAGGTGCTGCTAAATAATTCTCAAAATTGTTGGTAACAAATGCTACAGAAATTGTTTAAACAAAGCGAGCCCAAATAATGCACGGTAAATTTCAGCATCGAGACATTTTTAAAATTATTATAGATAGCATGCTTCTATGACATGAAATCTGTAGAATAGAATGGAGCAGTTTTTAGTGAAAGAATTATCTGCATTGCTTTTTTGTTGTAAAAGATACGATTATTTTTGTATAGCACGCGTTGTGATCCGCGGCGTCTTTTGATAGATATACCTACAGTGTACATGTATGTCTCGCATTGCCTCGCTCTCTTTAGGCTTGTTGACTACCTGCTTAGACACTGAGGTGTAGTGTAATAAAATAACAAAAATCTCATTAGTAGCGTATACAGTAACTGTGTTGTTTATAAATTCATGTAAAATATTCGACAAACACCGAGCAAAGAATGAAGTAAAAAAATATTCAGAGGTTTTTGATTTTTGTACACACACTAAATCACATTTTTCACATTTAATGGAGTGGGGGTGGTAATGGGGGTGGCTAATGCTAATTATGTTATAGCTTCTCTTGTAAATACTAAATAACAATTTTATGAACTCTTACCTGCTTAATTTATCTATTTACCCCCATTTATCCCAATTTACCTCCCCAAACCTTCACTTCAAAAGAGGGTATTATAAGTTTGACGCGTATGTTTGTATGTTTGTCTGTCTGTCTGTGGCTTCATATCTCTTCAACGGGTGATCCGATTTTGATGTAGTTTTTTTATTTGAAAGAGTATTTAGTCGAGAAGGTTATAGGCCTACTAGATTTTGATGTTTGGTCGCCATCTTGAATTCGCACTGTTGAACTTCTCTAGAAATTCTCCGATTGAAGTAAAATTGAAAATGTGCAGACAATTATGGTAGCCGAACATGATTTAGGCCTCATTTTGATTCGGTGTAGGGATTGCATTACCGGTTAACCGGTTATTAGGACAAAAAACACATGCCGATAATTACCGGTTATTTAAATTTTTTACCGGTTATTTCGGTAAATTCTGAAGTTACGATATGTCACGTATTCAACGTTTCTATTTGTGTCACTGACTAGTATTCACTAAATACAGAGTGACTGTCCCAACACCGAGCACTTTTAACAATAAATAAATAATATTATAAAAAGTAAACTCCAAACACCAAGCCCTAAGAAATACAAGAGAGACATTGACAATATCTTACGACAGAAAATTGAATATTTCACTGCCGCAAATATCCGTGGAATACATTTAGAAGTATGTTATTATCAATTCTTGTTAACTTATCGACCCACCAATATCGATTGAGGAAGGGCATCTTCAGCTGGTGGTATTCTATGCACAAATATCAGACGACTAACAGATATAGCTTTGAAAAACTAACCTTTTAACAGGCTATTTTTAAAAAATATTGTATTTTTAGATTAGGTATTCAGTAAATGCCCTGTTTGAGTTTATGTTTATAATTTTTGTTATTTAAAGGGATATTTTTGTTATTTGCAGAATAATTATTTCATTTATATTTTTTAATTTTGATAAATTAACTCCTATATAAAAAAGTCTATTTGACAGTCACATTTTTGTCACTTTGACAGCAATAAAAAAGGTGCATCGTTTTTTATCACCGATAAAAATGCCTGTTCCTCAAAAGCCTGGTAGTCGCACGTCACTATGAAATCTGTACTGTCAGCTATAATTTTTAGGTATTGTATTGTGGAAACTATACTGTACGATATGAGTCGTTTTGGGAAAATTATAATTATTTTTAATAAATTGTTGTTGTCGTTCGTTCAAATTGATATTCTGTCGTTAATTTATCTTGCCAAAAAACATTCGAGCTTTTCTTTTATGGATACATTTCTTTTTAACTCAAAATTTTGCCAATCAGTAATTTTGCTCGGAAAACTGACATTTGACAAAATCGCTCAACCTCCGGTCACGCGATTTTTTCATCTCAGTTTTTCTTATAAAATCACTGATTGGCAAAATTATTTCATTACAAAGAGAAATTTATCCGATAAAAAAAAGCTCTTGTAATTTTACTGTTGATAAAAAACCTTTTGTTTGTTCATTATATCAAATATACGTATATAAAAATATTTTTTGTTAAATTTAGATAATTTTGTACATGGAAAAAGACAATTGCCATTTTCGCCACCCAAAACATCCATTTTAAAATTTACCGGTAAATACCGGTTAACCGGTTATTTACATTTTTATTTACCGATTTACCGGTTATTAAAACTTCCGGTAAATTGCAATCCCTAATTCGGTCATATGAAACTGTACGATTAGATACATTGATCGGGGTTTTTAAAAATTTTCAATTTAACTTGTATTATTGCCAACATATTTTGGAAGCTGCGTATCAAATTATTCTGTGGAAAAGTTCAACTGCGATAAACTCAGAAATTCCCAATCCAATTGATTTCTAACCCCCCGACCCCAAAAGAGAGGTGACGCGAGGTGACGCGTATGTTTGTATGTTTGTTTGTCTGTCTGTCTGTCTGTCTGTGGCTTCATATCTCTTCATCGGGTGATCCGATTTTGATGCAGTTTTTTTTTTATTTGAAAGAGTACTTTGTCGAGAAGGTTATAGGCGATATTAGATTTTGATGTTTGGTCGCCATCTTGAATTCGCCGTGTTGAACTTCTCTAGAAATTGTCCGATTGAAGTAAAATTGAAAATGTGCAGACAATTATGGTAGCCGAACATGATTTAGGCCTCATTTTGATTCAGTCATATGAAACTGGTACGATTAGATACATTGATCGGGGGTTTTTTAAAATTTTCAAATTTACTTGTGGTTGGGATTTGAAAAATAATGTACTTATTCCTAAATTAATGACTATAAATCTTCGTCCTCAAAATGTATATTTTAAATGTAAATTTAAAAAATGTACCGGAAACTGCAGTTGTAGCAAAACTGGGTTAGAATACATAATATATTGCTACTGTGAGGGTAAATGTATTAGCTATTAATTTAGTTTAAGTATAATGTATGTATATTTTATTATTATTATTATTGTATTGTTATTTCTCAAGTACAAAAAGTAAATTTAAGTTCATTTAATTAGCTGTACGGTTTTTTGTCTCTAATCAATATTTTAAGTTAAAATATAATAATTTTTGGTTCTCTAGTAAACTAATCTTTAAATACCTTCGTTTTTTTCCATAATGACAAATGATAATATTTACGTATAAGTAATACGCATTGTAAATTTTTTGCAATCACAGTATATTGTCAGCAAGTTACCGATCGGCCACAACGCGCGGACGTGTAAGCCAAAACGATAGCGGAAATAACGGAGCGCTGTACAAAAATAGTCCTATCTTTTACAACGATAAAACAATGTAGATGATTCTTTCACTAAAAACTCCTCCATTCTATTCCGCAGATTTCATATCATAGAAATATGCATCTATCTATAATAGTTTTTAAAATGTCTCGATGCTGAAATTTACCGTGTACTCTTCAAGCATCCTTTGTTTAAACAATTTCTGTAGCATTTGTTAACAAAAATTTCGAAAATTATTTGACAGCATCAGAATCTAGAAAGAATAAGCTTTCCATTAGTTTGAAAATTATTAAGAAATATTAAAAAATAACCCTGTAAATGAGGTGGGAATATAAAATTAATCAATTTTTAGTGATAAAAAAATTTTCGGAAAATATTTTTTTACGCTTTTTTGCAATCGCGGACAGAATGGCGCCCTCTGGATTTAGATGCGCAAGGTCATTCCAGATAATGTATATATTTTTTCAATACTATATCTTCGAGTGCCCACCCTGACATTTTAGGAGCGTCTTTTGAGAAGCTTGATTCCCGACTAAAACTATTAAGATTGCTGTAACCATATTCGTAAAAATATCCAAGCCATGCAATTCCAAAGTCAAGTTCAATATAAGAAGTCAAGTTTACGGCTTATGTAACAACATATTATAGGCAGAGAATGCAACAGAGAGCAAATAAAAGGGAAATTTATCACGTAACTCAAATGCTTGCACTTGAACTCATTTGGGAGGCTTTCACTTTTAAAGCTTATAGAAGCTCACAAAGGGTTTCGATATCGAAGTCAATTAAGATCATGAGAACATTTCGCCATAAAGTATTTTATCAACCATGAAAAGTCAGTGAATCTTAAGAGTCTAATTAAGATTGCGCAGAAACATTTCTACATTTAAATGGACATTAAATTGGAGTGCTATTTTTTTCTGATTCGGAAGATACGCAGGGTAATTTATAAGCCCTGTGACGACGAACGTCGACAAAGGATGTTTAATGGGATTATAAAAAAAAGCAGACGAGAAAGAATTTTTTTTTTCATTACACCTTTCTGAATACACTGTTTACATCTAGTGGAGCACCTGGGGGTTTTGACCTCGGACTTCTGTTACAGTGAATGAATTGATATGGTTGAGGTGGGGTTTTATTTTTTATACTATAAATTTCAAAGTTTACCAAAAAATTTTTTGTGCTTTTGATTTTATCCTCCGATTAAAGAACTTATATCTAGATACATAACAGGCTATCTTTTCACTATATACCTTGTTTGCTCCTAACATAGTCACATTATATGTCCATTAAAATGGATAGATGAACATCACATCCCATAGGCAACAGTGGCGTTGTGTGTGTAGAAAATGTGTAGAATGGTAAATATTTTCATTAAAATGAATTATTGCAATTCCTGCATTACCGGCTCTTTATATAACGTGATGTAGGCATACGATATTACAGTAAGATAAAACAGTAAGATAAATATGTATTGAAAGGATATTAAAATTTAATTGCTATTTACTTTATAACTGTAAACTGAACTTCATCATGTTACGACTATGGAACGATCGATTTTCTTCTTTTCTAAACTGCTTTCTGCAAACGGCACAGCACTTCACTATTTATTTGCACAAAATATATTGTCACTAAACTGTGTAAATATGAATAGAGAATATTATTTAGGTATTAAGCAAATCACAACTTAAAATAAAATTACTTTTTCACCAGTTTTTGGTCGGAGAACACGAAAAACATTTATTGACATTAATGGCCGAACTGTCAAATTGAGATTATGATAATCGAACTGAAGCCGATCGTGTACGAGCTGCCGCGAATACGCCGATGGGCCAATCAGCAACTTATGGGAAGAAGTGCCTTAGAATGGGAGTCTTTCGGGATCATAAAATTCATGCCATTATGTATCTAGATATAAGTTCTTTAATCGGAGATTTTATCATTATATGAACAAAAAACTATAAAAAATTAATATTTTAGCATATAATTTTATTTTAAATAATATTTTTTTTTATGTATACGTTGAATTTCACCTAAATATACATAGAAGAACATCTTTCAAAGATATCTCGTAAATTGAAATTATCAAGGAAAGATATAATAAATTCTTTATTGGCGAAAAATAACAAAATTAAAATTCATGACGATGTGATTCCTGTTGATTCATTGCTGCTGTTTCAATGTATTTGTATTTAAAAAAAAACCGATGAAGAGCTTAAAAATTATATTATATTCGCTTGCTCTATTTGAAAATGGCGAACTACGAAAAACAAAAAAATCAACTTTTTACGAGTTATTCCTGGAAATTTCCATTAATTTAAAAAGTCTAGACAATGTTCATTACGTCATTGATGGAGGCATGTTATTACATCGTTGCAAATGGCAATTGAATGAAATCTTTAAAATAATATGTGAGCATTATGTAAGATATTTAAAGAATAATCATAATAGTAACACGTACGTGGTATTTGATGGGTATAAGAAAGACAGTATTAAATCAGTAGAAAGAAATCATCGTGCACTGAAAAATAAATGTGCAGATATTGAATTCGATGAAAATATGCCTTTGAAAGTAGCTCAAGAGAAATTTTTGTCAAATAACAAAAATAAAAGCCGCTTGATAGAACTGTTGGGAATTACATTAGCTGACAACAATATTTTTACATGCCAAGCAGAAAGCGATGCAGACAAATTAATTGTTGATACAGCAATTAATTTAGAAACAAAAAATGTTGTTTTAGTTTCAGAAGATATTGACGTCTTGGTTATATTAACGGCATTAGTGGAGGAGGATCGTGAAATATATTTTCTAAAACCATCCCGAGGCAAAGTCCAACAAAAAATATTTTCTTCGAAAAGTTTGGAAAGATCACTTCCGAAATGTAAAGAACATATTCTTTTTTTACATGCTTTCACGGGTTGTGATACCACATCTGCGTTTTTCAATAAAGGCAAAAATAAGTTTACCAAAAATTTTGAGAAACGTCATGATTTACACGAATCAGCAAAAGTATTTAAAAATGTCAGCGAAAACTCCAATGATATATTTCAAGCGGGTGTAGCATGTATTTTGGGTTTATATGGAGCTCCTGCAAAAATTAAAGGTTTATAAAAGCAACGGCCAACAATACAAGTGTTCTTTTGTCGTCATTACCTCCTACAACTGATGCAGCATTTGAACACCTAAAGAGAGTGTACCTGCAAATCCAGATATGGCTAGGAAATGACGTAAATCTTGAAAATTGGGGATGGAAGTATTCCAACATGTTCATCCCAATAACAATGAATCAATTGCCGGCTCCGGATAATCTATCGCAAATGTTATTTTGTAATTGCAAAAAGGGATGTGGAGCTGCTTGTGGATGTCGGAAGAGTGGCTTTTATTGTAGTGTAGCATGTCTACAGTGCAGCGAAAATAGTTGTTTTAATACTCCACCTATTATTCAAATAAATGAAATCGAAGAAAACATTTGATATGGACAAAAATGTAAATTGTTTAAATAAACAAATATTTCATTAATAATTTTCTTTTTTATTTAATTTTTCTTAATTTACTTCTTTTCCCCGATTACTGTCTCTATATAAATAGATACGTTAACTTAATTTCGTTATACAAAAATATTCTACAACCTAATATGTATTATACTATTTGAATTGTTGCAATTATCAATTTTTTTTATTCAAATCAAGATCACATTTTTTTAATAGGTAAACTTTTTTATATATATTATTAGCTAAACATTCCATTTTGAATTTTTAAATTTCATTCACTGTAACTGAAATCCGAGGTTTTCATGTTTTTAACGCTCCAGGCGCTCCACTAATCATAGACTTAGAAGAAATAGACTCCAAAACAATTCATTTCCTTGGGGCCAGAATAGTTACGACGTTCTGCTCTCTCTCTCTATCTCCTTTCATACTGTAGCAGTTATATAAAGCCGTCTCTCTTTGAGATTATGAGCAACTGTCTCTTTCTATTTCATTCTCACTTCAATTAAACTGGCATTTTTTCGCGAGCTTACCACAACTAACTGTGGTAAGGTGTAAAAGAGATGGCTATATATAATTTAGATGTGGATTGGTTATGTATGTAGCCATCTCTTTTACACCTTACTATAGTTAGTTGTGGTAAGCTCGCGAAAAAATGCTTTATGTTTAGCACTGGCATTAGATATGATCAAATGACTGATGTTTGTTGTTATCAAAGCTTTTTTTGTTCTAACCTCTAAACATTTGGACACTGACTTCGTTAAAGGAAGATATAATTTTAGAGAAAATAAATAGAGAAATGTAATGTTCCTGCACGATTGGAGAAAGACACAAATTCACCGATGTATTTTAGTCAAGCCAGGGAAAGGTCAGGCCTGCAACCAAGGGGTGCTTAACACTTTCTAGGAAAAATTTGTGCATCCTCACCACCGACAGCGGAAAAGGAACAGTTAGTACCTAGTACTGTTCCAAAAAATATATAAACGACGGATGGCCTATATGAGAATACATAACCTCTTGGCTACAGTAATAACTTTTGCTTACAACACTGTAGTATGCAAATCCACCCTTTTGAACGTTCATTTCTACTAAATAAACGAAAAGTCAAAATAAAAATATCATATTTGACAAGTTGGACTTGCCGCGAAATATAAACGTCACTTTTGACTTTTCGAATACTTACTTATGGAATGATAAGTTACAGCTATTTTTGGGTGTTGCACCGCAAACACAACACTTAACCATCTCAAAATGTTATAACAATATATATATTAACTAAATTCTAAGCAAACACGTCACAGCTAAACTAAATAATTGTTCGTTGTCTGTACTTTTGACAGCGACTAGCCAGTTCTCTGACCAGACGCCCAAACTTGATAAACGCCGACTCCTATTGGCGGATACATCATCGCGTAATTCTGAGCGCATCCCAGCTGAAGATGATCCCAAAGAGAGATAGAAGATATGGTTTATAGTGTATATGAAGCGACAGAGCTAATAACGCATGTGTAAACTTTGGAGACAGGTATTTAAGAAAACGTACAATGGATCTTGGTGTCTATTTATTCTTAAGTCTATGGTTTACATACCTATTTAGCGCACAGAAAATGGAATTTTCCTGTGCGCCCACAGAGGAAAAATTTTCCCGTGCGCTAATGATATTAGCTGCCTACTTGCCAGTTGTAATAAAATATATGCTATTGAAAGTTCCTTAGTAACCGCAAACAATGATTGTTTAGTTTCCTTAACAGCGCTAAACAACGCTTGTATTGTGACAGGTTTTCAAATTTTTATTCAAAATATTTTTTTGCACGATCGAGCTTTTTTGTTTATTTACAAGGTCTGTTTCCAAGACGATAGGTTATGTTTACTGGTTGCTAAGCATAACACGTCGGTAAGTGATTTACTTAGCGACGTCTGAACGGTAAATAAAATTAATATAATACATGTTATTTCACAAAAATAAGAACGAAAAATAAGGAAATTTCCGAGGGGTAAACCGCTGGGGAAATCTTTTGTACAAGTTACAGGAACTCTAAGGGAACTCAGAGGAAATCAGAAGAACTCCAAGGAACTCCGAGGAACTCAGGGGAACTCGGAGGAACTCTGGGGGAACTCTAGGAACTCTTGAGGAACTCCTGCGACACACGTGACACTAACGTCATTTTACGCATGTGTGCTTGCATGCGCGTCTAGATATTACCCAATAAAATCACTACATAGCATGTGTAATAGTTAAAATCAAAACAAACTCGAATAACATACGTGTAATGCAAGCCGTTTTAATTATTTAATAGTAGTAGTAAGTAGTAAAAAAAATTACGACGAAATAAGTGAATACGAGAGTGAATAATTAACAAAATTCTAACTGAAAAATGAACTAAAGATGAGAAAACGTCTCGGAAAACGTTGAAATCCATTTTGATATTATCTTGAAAGAACGCAGCCTCGAAGGCAGCGGAAGTCTTTTGAGTGTCGTTGTCGGGTTAAAATTGAAAACATTACTAGAAATTAATTGATATCTCGATCGATATTTAAAGTCGAAAACATAACGCCGTAAAATGATGAGGAAACAACAATTTCCAACTTTAGCATGAAAACTATCAATTCTCTGGCATTAATAACCGTATAATAACATTTTTTAAAGGAAATTTCCATGCCCGTCTCCAGTTCTAAAAAAATTATCTGTAGTTTTCTCAATATCTTTTGAACCTATTGAAAGTCAAATTACAAAAGTACCAATTTAGACATTCTATTTTGCACGAGATTTTGCTACATTTACTTCTACATCTAGTGGAATATAGTAACGCAAAAAAAATTGAAAATTTTTATTGTTCAAATAGGCTTAGAATGAAACGTCGAGATTTTAAGGTTATGCACAAAAAAAAATTCTGACTGTCTGTAACTTTCTTTTTGTGTGCACGATTACTCTGGAACCGTTTAAGATATTGACTTGAAATTTGGTACGTATTTAACAAGACGAGGAACTAGATTATATTTTATTGATCTTATTCCGTCGAAAGGTTGGGGGGCATATTGGGGTAAATGTGGGGTAAACAGGTAAATCAAGTAAGAGTCCACGAAATTGGTATTTAGAACGTATAAGAGAAGCTAAGGTCTCAACAATTTTTTTGGTATTAGCCACCTCCATTACCGCACCTCCACCCCATTATTAAAGGGGATGAAAAAATTGAAATTGTGATTAAGTGTGTATACAAGAACCAAATTCCTCAATTTTTTTTTTACTTCACCCACCTCAGTACCAGCCCTTACCGTCACTACCGATGTGGCATATCGTTTTTTAGGTTTTTAGGGTATGTTATTGAAGTTCCATAAACAATTATTGCCACATAGTGGAGTGCAAATATAGTATCAATATTTTTTTCGTTGTGAGAAACTTGGATAAAATCTGGATGTGGAAGTAGTGATTCCTTTTGGGCAGCGGTTTTTTATTATTAATTAGTGACTTTGGACATAATTTTCCAGGACAGTTTATTCTATTCAATAATAATTACTTCTCTACTTGAGGTATTTTGAAGCCTACGAGACGTGGTCCGGCGAACACAATGGGCTCATTTAGCATTTTTTTTGAATTTATATTTCGAAAGTATACCTTGTAATTAGTAAATGTGCAAAATATTACATTTCTTTTTCAACTCCTTATAGAAAATAGAGCGCGCGAAAACGCAGTGTGACGTCACATCACTCGGCGGTCAACCGCTCATCTGTTCCCATATAGTTTCACATGGCAAGTACGACGAACGTGCTAATTTCGCTAAGTGTTCTGTATTTTGGTTATTAGAAACTCGTTAAGCGACAGTTCAGTTCACCTTTCCAATATTTTTTGTAAACCGACGATCTAATCTACTCAATCCTTGTAATTCGAAAGAGCAACTTCTATAGCGGTTAGTGTACAGTTGTGGGGTTGAGGCACGATCAAATCGCTGACTGTTGTATTTATTGACCAGATTATTTCTTTTATTTTATGATTTCCTAATTTATTATCGCAACTTGAATTTATTTTTAAAAAACTATAGGTAAAGAGTGGTCAGATCAAGGAAAGTTGAAAGGGAGGAACTCAGGGAACTCCGATGAACTCTGAAGGAACTCAGGGGAACTCCGTGGAACTCAGGAGGAATTCCGAGGAACTCAGGGAACTCCAAGGAACTCTGGAGGAACTCTGAGGAACTCAATCCCAAAGAGGTAATCTTTTTCGTCCTCGGAAATTTCTACTTATTTAAAGAACGAACATTATTTAAATAATAAACATATAAAAAACACACAAACATTATTTAGAGAAATTGAAATTGAATATATGAATTGGTACAATTATTAATTGTAATGCCGCTCGTACTTGCCGTGTTGCAAGCGTATTCAGCGAAACTTCAATACTGGAAAACGAGGCACCATCGTGTAGAATTTTCTCAGCAAATTCGATTTTATTTTGCAGAGAATCTTATAGCTAATCGACGTTTGATGAAAAAATAGCATGCTTTATTCGGAGTAAAAAGTCACTTGTTGTGAAGGGCGGATCTGGACCTTGAGCTGGGGGGGGGGGGGTAACACAGCCGCGTGTTGAAAATAACAAAAATGTTTTTCCTCGAAAATTGAAATTAAAGAGCGGGGGGGGGGGGGAGTTAAAACATAAATCCGCACTTGGTTATGACTCTGTCTATAATTGTCTGTAATGTACCCAGGTAGCAAAGGCACGTGAAAATGACGTGAAAAAATGGTCAGGAGTGACGAGAAATGACGAGTTAGATGACGTAAATGAAACGTGAAAATGACTTCCTAATGTCTCAGACGAATGACGTCTTTTTCAGGTTATATTTGGTAATCCCCCCACAGGCTTTTAGTAATAGGAACATATAAAACTACATACTAGTTAGTAATCTACTTGATAAAAATAAAATAATTAATGCATAAATAAGTTTTGTCCTAATGAATTTGTTTGTTAGCCATTCGTAATTTTATTTACATTAACATATCTAATATTGTTTACCATCACTCCAACTTTTTCTCACAAGGGTTGCCTGCAAATTATAATGTTTATTAAGTTATTAAATTCATTTTTACTTACCTTTACCAATTGCGGCCCGTAGGGTTCGAACCTACAGTCTCCCGTTGTCCGTATTACAGTACTGACGCTTCAACCAACTGAGCTAGCTTGGCGACCGCTATTTTGGATGCTAAAAGCAGTATTTATGGTGGTGAATGATGTCTTTATTATGTGAAATTGAATTTCTTGCCATATTTAAAATATATGAAAATCTTTCAGGTTCTCGCTTCGAGTTACTAGTATTTTTATTTATTTATAATTATTAAGAAGAACTTATTTAATTTAATTAAACTGTCACCAGAGTCACCTGAGAAGTACGAGTAGTTGTTGAACAATGTAATTATTACATTAATTAGTATTAGTGGCGGTTCGTTAAAAAAATATATTTTCCCCAGATCTCGAAATTGAAGAGCAGAGAGGGAGAAATCCGAAAAAAATATTTTCCTCTCAAATTTGATGAGCGGTGGAGGGGAAGTCAGGAGTCAACTATTTTAAGAATTAAAGTTTTAAGTTGAGGTACTTATACAAACCTGGGAAGCGTGTTGGACAAAAAACGGTAAAGGTGTAATATCGTCATCTACAACATAAATAGAATATTTAATGGTCTAAAACAGACCTAAAATTGAACAAAAACCAATAAGCAATTATTACCTTAAAAAAAAACAACTAAAACTTTTTTCGCAATATAAAAAAACGGAATGAGCAGGAGCCGAACCGCCGACCTCATGACTTGGAAGACGACGCCTTAAGCACTCGGCCACCAACCTTTCTGAGGCTACTTACCTAAAGACTTTATAGTTGAAACACGCAACGGATAGATTTTGCTTTTTAATGCATTTTAATCTAATTTTATTATTAAAAGAATAGATAGAAATATAATTTAAACAAATAAACTGCCGAATCTTTGCAAACTCTTTCGAATATAAATTATTTTGGATAATGTTAAAAAACATTATATCCTCGAATAAAAACGCCAATACTTTTTTTAAAACTTTACACTCTGCTTACGATAACAAAATGCCATTAGCTAGTTTTAAAGTTTGTAATCCGATAAAATATAAATAAATTTAACACCGAAAAAAGACGACAATATAACGTGGTGTGTAGCACGTCATTTTAATGTCATTTATAAGACGTCATTCTGTCGTCGATTTTTAGTGCCAGACCAGAATCACCAGATTTTGACGTCATTATAACGTACCCTTGCTACCTGCTACCTTGCTAATTGCTGGACTCACTTCATTCACAAAACTCACTTTTACTCCCAATAAAACAATATACTATTAGTGGATTTCTATAATCGTAAATGAAGGTTTATACCACTTCTTTGCCGGCATTTTCTTTACTTCAAAAAACCGTTTTTTATCAAAAATTATTTCAGAAATGTTATATTTCGAAAAATATATGTGATTATTGGCTTAGAAATATCCACCGGAAGGTTCTCGCTGACTACGACTTTGGTGTTTAAAGAAATCATAAAAAAATGGCGGCTCCAAATTGGTCGAATTTGAGACCAAGATCATGCAAAATTCTATAAATATAAATATTTTATATCAAAATTCAATCATTTAAATAATTTCTATTAACTAAAGTGACGTTTAAAAAAATGGTGGATCCAAAATGGCTGAATTTAAGACTAAAAACATGCAATATTCGAACCATTAAGAAAAAAAAAATGCGAAATTTGACCAGTAATTGTAAATATTCATTCAATAAAGTTAAATTATTAATACAATTGCTTATTAATTTTGAGAATGTCTTTTAAATAAAAAAAAAACAACAATTTTTATTATTATAAAAATACAAATCGTAGAAAAATGTAAAAAAAAATAGCAATTATATATATTCATATTATAAGCATATTTCCAGTTAAGTATACACCATGTTATGAACTAAACAACTAATTCAACATCTTTAAAGAGTGACTCAAAAAAACCTTATTTTTCGCCCCTTTTGGGGACCTCATGAATTTTATTTAAAAGTGTCTAAATGATAGTTTATGGTGATACTTTAAAGTAGGCGAAAGGGCAGGAAATTTTGTGATTTACAATTTAACAAATCACAAAATTTCAATTCCTTGTATCTGAGTAATGAAAATATTTTCATAAACTTCAAAACGTATTTGTATTTTTATGAAAAGTAAAATGCATGTGACAAAAAAAATAATTTTAAACAGGAGTCCCTAGACTGGGGGGTAACCGAATTTTGAAAAAATTTTTCGCAAACTGCTTTTTCAAAATTTTTTAGGGGTCGTTAGAGAAGTGCTTTTCGAGATGTTATTTCCCATATTTCGTATGGGTCCTACGCGCCACAGACGAGAAAAGAATTATTGAAATTTCTAGATCCGCCCTTGAAATACATTTCAGTAATATAACCAACCCTAATCTTTTTTAGAAATATACTTATATAATTCTTCTTTACTTTTTAATTCAAAGGTCGGCGGATACAATGTTTGGACTATCTATAGAGATTTGCTAAGTCTCCAGTATAAAAATACCGATTAATCGAATATTATCAGCAAAAATCCTGATTTTTTCCCGTAAAATCAGCTATATCTCACTTGAACAATGTTTTTGATAATATACAAAGACAAATTCGAAAAGAACGGAAGACTTTACATAAAAAATGATACACTTTGCGTATTTCAGAATCTTGAACATAATGAACGAGATTGCCAAGAACATTGTATTCATCTTGCCGTGAACAGGTCACCCAAGCAGCATTCAAAGTGATGGGAACTGGCATCTGAGGCATCGGAACTTTAATATAGTAGGAATGACATACCTATTACTAAATTTGCGACTTCAGGGTAATATTCACTTTGTGGTATGCATTTGTAGTGACAATTAAGTAGATTCTACTGAATTTAGGCACTGTATAGTTATAACACTTTCAAATAACTGCTGAAGAATCTGCAACGTCACGGATACTACTCTGCATTGCTTTGAAGCATCCTCAACTGCAAAGTGAAAATTGACAGTAATGCCGACTGCACAGCTTTACCAAAGAACCACTTCAAAGTAGTCTAATTTATTAGTGACATCTTGAGTAAAAATGAGGTTATTTCTACGAACACAGGGGCTTTGAAGTTAATTTTACTACTCCCCACTAATTGAAAATGACTTAAAAGTTACATATACCTTGAAAATCTACCATAGAGTAATATTAACTTTTAAGACAATTTATATAATTACTGGCATTGAATAAAATGGCGGCATCTGAAATGCTCAGTAAAAGCGAAATAAAGTTTATCGGCACTCATCCACGTTTTATAGAAAACTGAAGAAACAGTTAAACAATAGTAGAGAAATAGTGACTCTTCAGAATATGATGCAAACATGAAAGATTATTTCGCCACAGCAAAACCATCATCTTTGGTAACAAGTGCAAAAGTGTTCCCATCAACACGGAGAAAAGTAATCGAAAACTATAACAGTCTGCAGTGATATTAGTGATACTGTGTACTGCACGAAAGTTACAACTTGTCTTTAAAACACAGATTGACCCATAGTTCAGTTAGTGATCCACTGAGCATATTAAATGAATTTGTCGATTAAAAACTTCAAATTTAATAAATATTGTGTCATAGCAAAAAAACTAAAAAGTTATGAGTGACGACAAAAATAACCATTATCCAACCTCATTTCGATTACTGTGCCATTCTATTATATTCCTTCGATTTAAATAAAATAACTTCCCTTCAAAAACTACAGAATAGAGGAATAAGAGTGATTTTGAAATGAAGCCGATATACCTCAATCCAACATATGCTTTCTTCTCTTCAGTGGCTGTCTGTAAAAGATAGATTGCTTTCCATGGCTATGGTATTTATTTTCAAAATTTTAAATAACTTAATACCCAAGTATTTAAATAAGTTTATATTTTATGCAAACCAAATACATCAACACCACACAAGAAATAACAACAGATTTTATATACCAAGGCAAAATCTAAGTCAAACTACGAAAATTATGTTATATAAAGGCCTCGATCAATATAACAAGTTGCCAGAGGATGAAAGGAATCTATCTCTGTACCTGTATTCAAACGTGAAATTGTAAGCTACATAAAGTCAATTGATTAACTCCACTTGTTTTATATAGGTATTTTTTCCTCGTTATTTTTTAATTTATTTGTATATGTATTAGTCTGAGATTGTAAGTGCGTGTATTATTTATTTAGTTATAAATTATGATTCTTTGCAATTACATTAGAAAAGTGAATTTGTATATTAGGATTTTCCTATATATTCAAATAAATCCTACTATTTTTTGGATGAAATTAAATGTAAACTGATCACTAAAATATGAAAACTCATGTATTTTTTCCATTATACATCGTATATTGTACATCGTTTTCATTAAAAAAACAAATATTTTATTTGCACAAATTTATTAACAACTTATTTATTAATATCAGATAATAAAAAGTACTTGGTAAAAATATAATAATTGTTGTTTTTAATCCACATTCGTGTCCTTGTCCACATCACACACAGTGACACTTTAACAGTTATTACCGTGTTGCCAATTAAAAAAAAAATTACCTATCTCGTATCTGCCAATTGTACCAACATGAAAATAAGTTGATAGCAATAGTTGCCAAGATCTTATACCGTCATTGGTCCCATTTGCTACATCTAGGTAAATATAACTACACAGTGAAATTGTTGTAGTTCCCGTTACCACTTTTAAAGTAGCAACAGCTATAACGTTGGTGGCATCTGCTACTTTATGGGAAATGTAACTTGTAGGGAAATAATTGTGGTTTTTGCAACCTCTAAGTTACTGCAATTAAAATCGCCATTTTTCTGTTGTTGAATGAAGACGCCATATTGACACAGATAAAAATATAATTCAATAAAAAATGTCTTTTTATTATGGTCATTTACAAATATGTTTTTTAAATAGATTATTACTTTATAATATATAAAATTTAACAAAAAAACGTTTTCCATAAAAAAATTTGCAGTTTTGCTTGTATACATAATTTTTGCAAAAAAAATTTTTTCCGAAAAAAACATTTTCTCGAGGGGGCGTCTTTTTTATCGAAGCATCATGATAACATTTTACAGAAAACAAGTGGTGGTTTTAATATCCACACCCAGGGTAAATGCAAAACATCATGATTTTTAATATATGCTTAGGCATGTTGTATATAATCACCTTAACTTGGACCTTGGACATATCATGTGATCAAACTCAGTAAGTCATTAATTTGCTATTCGAATAACAGAGAGCCAAATATATAGTTTGCGCTCTCATTTCGGTCAGCTGAGCTGTTCCAAAAGTTAGTCATTTCTACTACTTGGTTACATCCCGTTTACGTAATAAACTAGTCCTCGACACGGTAACGGTAGAAGTACCGGAATAGTAATTTTCCACGTAATTATTATTCCCCATTTTGGTGAATACTTGGTAGAAGGATGGTTCCCATTACGTAACAGTCCTTAGTTGCGGAAACCTTTAAAGTTCCCCTAATGGCAACTATTACGTAGAAACTACTAAAATTGCTGCTTGGGCAACTAACAGGTTCGACTCGTCACAAACAAAGAGTATGCTCAACTTGAAATTTTGGCTACTTTAAAGTATCATTTAGACCACTTTTGAATCGAAGTCATGAGGTCCCAAAAGGGGCGAAATATTGGGTCACTCTTTAAGGATGAACTTAAAACATGTGAGTTGTAATTATTTCACTTCCTATTTCGAACTTCTATCAAAACTTTGGATCGTAAGTCAACACTTCATAAAAATTGCTTCCTTTTTCGCTCCCTTTGCTCACATAGAACATTGGAGCAACTCCTGGAAAATCTTTTGAACCGGTAACTACTTTTCCTATTACAACTTCTCCTTGAAAAGCGATACGGCCAATATTAAGTATATAGTTATCTTCTACGCCTCCCACAACCAAACGTTTATTGATCATCTTAACACGAAATTCTTCCGACAGCACTGGTATCCATACGAAGGCGAAAAAATCGGGGCTGCATAATATCTGAAATAGGATACATGCTAGAGTCACCTGTGAGGTGTATTTCTGCTGCCGTATGATGACATAAGAAGGTTTCAAACAAGAATAATATTACCTTGACATAAGAATCGGTTGTTCTTACTCCACGTATAGGCATATCTATTTTTTTGATTCCTGGATGAATCGTTCCTGGTATAATTCCAAATTTGGCCACAAATCCTTGGCCGATGTAAGTAGTTCTGTTGTTCAAATCATACCCCCCTGGTACGGCATCCTCAGGTATTATACCATTATAGTCCCTCCAATAATAATCTGACAGAGGTACACCTGGAAAATACAAAAATGTAACATTCTGTTTTTTCACGGAATAGTCAGGAATCAGGCGCCACTAAATCCATCATAGGGTGTGCACTCGAAGATATAGTTTTTAAAAAATACATACATTATCCGAAATGACCTTGCGGATCTGAATCCAGAGGGCGCCATTCTGTCCGCGATTGCAAAAAAGCGTAAAAAAAAATTTTCCGAAAATATTTGTGTCAGTAACTATTGATTCATTTTATATTCCCACCGCATTTACAGGCTTATTTTTTAACATTTCTTAATTATTTTCCAACCAACGGAAAGCTTATTATTCTTTCTAGATTCAGGTGCTGCTAAATACTTCTCATAATTGTTGTTAACAAATGCTACAGAAATTGTTTAAACAAAGAAAGCCCAAAGAGTGCACGGTAAATTTCAGCATCGAGACATTTTTAAAACTATTATCGATAGATGCATACTTCTATGACATGAAATCTGCAAAATATAATGGAGTAGTTTTTGGAGAAAGAATTATCTACATTGCTTTATTGTTGTAAAAGATACGATTATTTTTGTACAGCACGCGTTGTGATCCGGCTCGTCTTTTGGTAGATATAGTGTACATGTATGTCTCGCATTGCCTCGCTCTCTTTAGGCTTGTTGACTACCTGCTGAGGTGTAGTATAATAACAATCTTATGAGTAGCGTATACAGTAACTGTGTTGTGTGTTGTTTATAAATTCATGTAAAATATGTTTAAAATAATTTTTGTATTAGTTTAATAGCCTGTATATTTCCATTATTATTGCAGAGTATCCGATGAAATTACAAAAATAATAGCGCAATTGCATTTTTCTCATCATAATCATAATGAAGCCGACACTAGAATATTTGCGATCATCCTATATTTATCAAATCTGGAGTATGGTAGAATAATAATAGAAGCTACAACAGATATTTTTGTCTTATCCCTGTATTTTGTGTCGTAGATTTGATTTATCATACGATGCGAGAATTAACTATAGAGAAGACAATGAGTGCTCAAATGAATTTGGGTAATTTATTTTTGTGCATTTATGCTTTGACTGACTGTGATACAGTCAGTTTTCTATTTAAAAAAGGAAAAAGTAACGCTGTAAAAAAATGTTTAAGACATACAGAAGATAAAGAACTACAAAGATTACTTCATTACCCTCAAAGTGGCTTCAATGATTTCATTACTTTTCAAAATCTGGCCCGGTATTTTTTTAAAAACCGCTGCCCAAGGAATCACTACGTCTACATCCAGATTTTCCATCCAAGTTTCTCAGAACGAATGCCAAAAAAACTTTTGAGACCTTATAGCTTCTCTTGTAAATACTAAATACCAATTTTATGAACTCTTACCTGCTTGATTTATCTATTTATTCCAGTTTACCCCCCATCCCTTCAACGGAATAAGATGAAAATATAATCTAGTTCCAGATCACCTTAAAATACATACGCGTACCAAATTTCAAGTCAATAACTTAAAACGGTTCCAGAGTAATCGTGCGCACAAAAAACGTTACAGACTGACAGACAGATCGACACTCAAACTTAAAATCTCGACGTTTTATGACATTCTAAGCCTATTTGAACAATAAAACTGTTCAAATTTTTTTCTTGTCGTTACTATACTTCCACTAGATGTGGAAGTAAATGTTATATGGTCGACGTCTGATATAAGGAATTTATCGCCTACCGAAGATTCTTTTTATCAACATATGTTGAGAGCTGCGTATCAAATTATTCTGTGGAAGAGTGCAACTGAGATAAACCCAGAAATTCCCGATCCAATTGATTTTGGTTGGGATTTGAAAAATAACGTACTTATTCCTAAATTAATAACTATAATACTATAAATGTTTGTCTCAATATAACTTCCTAAAATGTATTTTGTAAATGTAAATTTAAAAAATTTATCGGAAACTGCAGTCGTAGCAAAGCTGGGTTGGAATGCATAATAGATTGCTACTGAGAGGGTAAATGTATTAGCTGTTAATTTAGTTTAAGTATAATGTATGTATGTATATTATTATTTTTGTATTTATACTTCTCAGGCACAAAAAGTAAATTTAAGTTAATTTAATTAGTTATATGGATTTCTGTCTCTAATCAATATTGTAAGTTAAAATATAATAATTTTGGTTCCCAAGTAAACTAATCTTTAAATACCTTCGTTTTTTTTCATAATGACAAATGATAATATTTACGTATAAGGAATACGCATCGTAAATTTTTTGCAATCACAGTATATTGTCAGCAAGTTACCGATCGGCCACAGCGCGCGAACGTGTCAGCCAAAACGATAGCGGAAATGCGGAAATAACGGAGCGCTGTACAAAAATAGTCATATCTTTTACAAAAATAAAACAATGCAGATAATTCTTTCACCAAAAACTGATCCATTCTATTCCGCGAATTTCATATCATAGAAGTATGCATCTATCTATAATAGTTTTTAAAATGTCTCGACACTGAAATTTACCGTGCACTCTTCGGACATGCTTTGTTTAAACAATTTCTGTAGCATTTGTTAACAATAATTTCGAAAATTATTTAGCAGTACCAGAATCTAGAAGGAATAAGCTTTCCATTAGTTTGAAAATCATTAAGAAATATTAAAAAATAACCCTGTAAATGAGATGGGAACATACAATTAATCAATTTTCAGTGACACAAAAATTTTCGGAAAAATTTTTTTTATGCTTTTTTGCAATCGCGGACAGAATGGCGCCCTCTGGATTTAGATGCGCAAGGTCATTCCAGATAATGTACATATTTTTTAAAAAGTATATCTTTGAGTGCACACCCTGGCATTTTAGGAGCGTCTTTGGAGAATATTGATTCCCGACTAGTTAGTGGTATTATTATTCTACATTTAGATTGGGAATTTTCGTTAGTGTATCAATGTTGTGTACAGTTTGTGTTTTCCACGGTTTTTACATTACACTTTAGCGGATTAAATCTCTCATATTATTATTTTCATTGTAATACAAAAAATTTGAAGTACGGCTCTGGACAGAGGTGACTAGCTCTAGCCAGCATGTAAATGGCTTCGACTGTGATATTTTTTTGGCTTTTTTTATTCCTACTAAACTTCTGACGTAATTTATACTTACTTATTTATTTAAAATATATATCTCTCTTCTAAGTTTTACGTTTATTGGTATTTACCTTTATTTTTTTATTAACCTAATTAACTTACATTAAAATGAGCAATAGGCTCCTGTTTTTTCATTTAACAGGACAGCCCGACGTATGCTTGTTGCCAAAGAACTCTTTTCTTTTTGACTGTCGGCAAACGAATAAAATATTTGTCTGGTGTTGCCGTCACGGGTCGTGCTTTCGCATTCAGGAACAATACAATATTTATATTTATTTTTGGTGCTGTATGATGACATTTTTATTCAAATCACAAAACAAAACAATTTCGAAGTTTAACAATGTCTTTATCCGTTGATTAACAACATTGAAGTAACCTAATGAAAGCAATATAGCGCGCGCGCTGTGTATTGTACGGGAGTCGCCTCACAGCTTTAAGCCTAATGACGTCATTCGGCTCGGTCGGATTTAGATGCGCCGCGCGACTTTAATAATTTTTTTTAACATGATCGGATTGCCAGAATTTGATAATTTTTGGTAGATCATCTTTTTAAAAGTCGTTCTTCAAGAAAATAATGTTTTTAGAATAGGTCGAAATGACCCTATTGTCAGATTGGCTCGTTTTCACCCCCAACCCCAAAAAACACCCCCAAAACAAAAAGAAAGTGGTCTGTCCGGCGGACTATACCAGCGTATCTCTATGTATTTTGACCTGCTGAATCCGGATTCGAAGTTAGAATTGACATATTGGCCCGTTTTTCACCCCTGAAAAACACACCCTTCCAAAAAAATGATCTGCGGACCATACCAATGTATCTTTATGTATTTAAATCGGCTGAAACCAAATCCGAAGTCAGAATTGTAAAATTGGCTCGTACACCCTCAACTCCAAAACAAATCCCCAAAACAAAAAAAGTGGTCTGTCCGACGGACCATATCAGTGTATCCTTACCAAATACAAAATGATACACTGATATATTTTGTGGGGGGGGGGGGGTAGGAGTGATATGACAATTCTGATTTCGGATTCGGTTTTAGCGAATTTAAATACATAAGGATACACTGGTATGGTCCGCCGGACAGATAATTACTTCCATGTCCAGTGGAAGTATAGTAACGACAAAAAATTTTTAAAAAATCTTTATTGTCCAAATAGGCTTAAAATGTCATGAAACGTCGAGATTTTAAGTTTGAGCGAAAAAAAAATTTCTGTCTGTCTGTCGGTCTGTCTGTAACTTTTTTTTGTGCGCACGTTTACTCTGGAACCGTTTAAGATATTGACTTGAAATTTGGTACACATATGTACTTTAACGAGATCTAGAACTAGATTATATTTTCATCTTGTTCCGTCGAAGGGTTGGGGGGTAAATTGGGGTAAATTTGGGGTAAATGGGTAAATCAAGCAGGTAAGAGTCCATGAAATTGGTATTTAGTATATACAAGAGAAGCTAAGGTCCCAAAAAAATTTTTGACATTAGCCACCCCCATTACCTCCTTATTAAAGGGGATGAAAAAAAATTGTGAATTAGTGTATGTACAGGAACCAGAAACCTCAAAATATTTTTTTACTTCATCCACCCCCCACTACCACCCCCCTATCGCTACCCCCACCCCACTACCGATATGGGGTATCGTTTTATGGGTTTTTATTTCCACATACAAAGTTTTTTCGTTGTGAGTGACTTGGATAGAGAATCTGGATGTGGAAGTAGTGATTCCTTGGGCAGCGGTTTTTTTGTGGGGAGTGTGTTTTTCGGGTATAGGGGTGAAAACGAGCCAATCTGTCAATTATAACTTCGAATCCGGATTCAGCAAGTCCAAATACATAAGGATACACTGGGATCCTCTGGTCCTGATGAGGTTCCCATGTTCTTAATTAAAAAAGTTCTAGGTGCTATTATAGATCCAATTACATATCTAGTTAATCTATCCTTTATTACTGGCAGTTTCCCGAAAGACTTAAAAGTAGGTAAAGTCATACCTATATACAAAAAATATGATCCACAAAATATGGAGAATTATCGACCAGTCACGATACCTCCTTGCTTTTCAAAAATTTTTGAATATTCATATCTTGCTCGACTTTTAAAGTTTATTAAGAAATATAATATAATTTCGGAAAATCAGCATGGATTCCTTGAAAATAAATCTACCAGTACTGACATGTACTCCTTTTATAACAAATTAATAGAACATATCGAGGCGGGCGAGTGCCCTGTTGGGATCTTTTGCGATCTCAGTAGGGCATTCGAGTGCGTCGAGCATGACAGGTTATTGCACAAATTATACTTATACGGTATACGAGGTGTAGCATATGACTGGGTAGCCTCTTTTTTAAAAAATAGAAAGCAATATGTCAGTCTGACATACACTAATACCAAAGCCACCTCTAAAATTAATTCTGAGTACAGACCAGTGAATACTGGTGTTCCTCAAGGGTCTGTATTGGGGCCAATACTATTTATATTATACACGAATGATCTTGAGAACTGGACACCAAACGCATTTTCAGTGCTATATGCTGATGACAAATCTTTGTTGGTGTCCGATATATCCGACGATTTATTGACATACGAATGTAATAATGCGATGAATACCTTATGTAATTGGTATGGTAATAATTCACTATTATTGAACGATGATAAGACAACTGTTATAAAGTTTCATAACAGGCAAAAAGAATGTTCCAAATTAAATATTAAAGTAAATTAAAAAGTGAGGAGCAAAATAAGTTTTTAGGAATCACAGTGGATGAATGTCTAAACTGGAAGGCTCACTGTGGAAACTTAATATCAAAATTAAATACAGTTTGTTATTTGTTCAGAAATATTAGATCAATTCTAACACAAGAACAGTTAATAAATATATACCACGCACAGGTAGGATCTAGATTAAGATATGGGATATGTATTTGGGGTAGTTCCACCCTATTCTCAGATGCTTTTATCTTTCAAAAACGAATTTGAAGGTGCATTGCAAATGTTTCCAGTCTACAATCATGTAGAGGATTATTCAAAGATTTTAAAATTTTAACCCTTGTATGTGTTTTTATTTATGAATTGTGTGTATATGTTTTTAAACATAAATCCAACTTTATGTTAACCAAAGATGTCCACAAAACTGGGACTAGACAAAATAATAATTTTTATATTCCCTTTTGTAAATATAAAGTGTCTAAGGATTCACCCGCTTATTTAGGTCCAAATATTTTTTAATAAACTACCTTCTGCAATAAAAGAGGTTAGACATTTGAGATCATTCAAAATTAAGTTGAAGAAATACTTGATAAATAAGTGTTACTATACATTAGAAGAGTTTTATGACAATTGTCAGAATTAGTATAAGTTAGTTTGTAAGCACTACCTTGACTATTCCTATACAAATATGTATTTGTCTAAGAGGAAAACAAATATTATTATTATTATTATTATTATTATTATAGTCCGCCGGACAGACCACTTTGTTTTTGTTTTGGGGGTGCTTTTTGGGGTTGGGGATGAAAAACGAGCCAACCTGACAATTCTGACTTCGGACTCGGTTTCAGCGGGTCCAAATACATATAGACGGAGAGCCGGCCGTCGAATATCCTATGAATAAGATACATGAAAAACTTTTTATGAGTGATTAGTACTACCACAGTCTTAAAGGGAGCCACCTTTTATACGAGCTAATTTTGCCCGCGTCATGGCTTTTTGACCTCACTTCCGGTTACGACTTTTAATGTTTTTTAAGTCATCAATAGTCCCTTGGGGTAAAACTTTTACCCCACCGGATCGCAAGACATGTACTCCCCCGTTTTCGAGGGCGGGGAACACGATGGTGACAATATTTTTCGACCTAGCGTCCAACCGCTACCCCTAAATCGAAAAATCACCCTTTTTTTTAATTTTCCGGTGCTACGCTTGCGAGGGCTTGCCAGATCTGCTTTTTCTTGATCAGATTGAATAAAATAAGTAAATATTGACCACAGGTGACCTAACCCACTCCCGGGGGGTTGAAACTACCCTCACCCCCAATAACTAAATGCTACGAAAACAACGAAAATTAGCTGGAAAACGGTAAACCCCCGTTCTCGAGGGCGAGGAATACGATGGTGATAATATTTTCCGACTTACCCTTCACCCACTACCCCTAAACCTGAATACCACTCCCTTTCCGATTTTCCGATGCTAGGCTTGCGAGGGCCTCTCGTATCGTTTTTTCTTTTGGTCAGTTAGAATAAAATAGTTAAATATCTATCACAGGTGACCTAACCAATCCCCGCGGGGTGAAACTACCCTCACCCCCAATAACTAAATGCCACGAAAACAACGAAAATCAGGTGGAAAGCAGTATACCCCCGTTTTCGAAGGCGGGGAATTCGATGGTGACAATATTTTTCGACCTACCCTTCACTCACTACCCCCAAATCGAAAAAAACCCATCCCCTTTTGCGATTTTGGTTCTTGTACCCACACTAAATCACAATTCAATTTTTTTTGTCACCCCCGTGGTCAATATTTATTTATTTTATTCAAATTAACCAAAAAAAACCCAATCCGTCAAGCCCTCGCAAGCGTAGCACCGAAAAATCGGAAAATGGGGTGGTTTTTTCGATTTAGGGGTAGCAGTTGGTTTCTAGGTCGAAAGATATTGTCACCATCGTATTCCCCGCCTTCGTAAATGGGGGTATACTGCTTTTCAGCTGATTTTCATTGTTTTCGTGGCATTTAGTTATTGGGGATGAGGGTAGATTCAACCCCCGGGGGTGGGTTAGGTCACTTGTCGTAAATATTTAACTATTTTATTCTAACTGACCAAAAAAAAAAAACGATACGATAGGCCCTCGCAAGCCTAGCACCGAAAAATTTGAAAAGGGGGTGGTATTCAGGTTTAGGGGTAGTGGGTAAAGGGTAGGTTAGAAAATATTATCATCATCGTATTTCTCGCCCTCAAAAACGGGAATACACCATTTTCCAGCTGATTTTCGCTGTTTTCGTGGCATTTAGTTATTGGTGGTGGGGGTAGTTTCAACCCCCGGGGGTGGGTTAGGTCACCTGTGGTCAATATTTACTTATTTCATTCAATCTGACCAAGAAAAACCAAATCTGGCAAGCCCTCGCAAGCGTAGCACCGGAAAATTGGAAATGGGGGTGGTTTTTTCGATTAAGGAGAAGCGGTTGGACATTGGGTCGGAAAATATTGTCACCATCGTGTTCCGCGCCCTCGAGAACGGGGGAGTACATATCTTGCGGTCCGATAAGGTAAAAGCTTTACCCCAAGGGACTATTGATGACTTAAGAAAACATTAAAAATCGTAACCGGAAGTGAGGTCAAAAATCCATGATGCGGGCAAAATTAGCTCGTATAAAAGGTGGCTCCCTTTAGGTCTGTGGTAGTGCTAATCACCCACAAAAAGTTTTTCATGTATCTTATACATAGGATATTCGACGGCCGGCTAAATACGGATACACTGGTTTAGTCCGCCGAAAAGACCACTTTTTTTTTTGTGGGGCTGTGTTACTTATTTATTTGATTACACTGCCCAACAGGTACTTGATCCAGCTATCGGACAGGGAGGTACAGAGAAATTCTACTAAAATTATGTTAACAAACAATAGAACTATAATAAAAATATATCATTTTTAACATTACCTATATAAAAGATGAAATACAAAATACTAAAAACAAACAAGTTCAACTAGTTCCTTTGGTAATATGTTTTTAAAGCATTCGGGCAGCAATTAAAAATATTACCACAAATTCGTGGTGATTGTTGCATATTACGTAAATGGGTGAAAACTTTAAGGTGCGTACACACTTGTAACAAAACCTCGATGCGTAACTTCGTCGCGGACAGGGTCAAAGCTAGGTCATGATACGCGTTAACATGTAACGGAAAAATGATCCCCGAACAAAACTCCGTTGCATCGCGAACATTCCGTTTTCCATGTTGTTCGCAGTCCTGTCGGTTACTTTCCCAAGCAGCATTCAAAGTGATGGGAACTGGCATCTGAGGCATCGGGACTTTAATATAGTAGGAATGACATAACTGTTACTAATTTTGCGACTTCAGGGTAATATTCATTTTGTGGTATGCATTTGTAGTGACAATTATGTAGATTCTACTGAATTTAGGCATTGTATAGTTATAACACTTTCAAGTAACTGCTGGAGAATCTGCAACGTCGCGGATACCACTCTGCATTACTTTGAAGCATCCTCAACTGCATAGTGGAAATTGGTAGTAATGCCGACTGCACAGCTTTACCAAAGGACCACTTCAAAGTAACGATAACTTCAAGTGTGCAAATTGAAGCCCCCGGTACGTTGTTGGAAATTTTCTGGAACTTCAAAGTTGTCTAACTTATTAGTAACTTCTCGAGTAAAAATGAGGTTATTTCTACGAACATAAGGGATTTGAAGTTATTTTTACTACTCCCCACTAATTGAAAATGACTTAAAAGTTACATATAGGTACCTTGAAAATCTACTATAAAGTAATATTAACTTTTAAGACAATTTATATAATTATTGGCATTGAATAAAATGGCGGTATCTGAAATGCTCAGTAAAAGCGAAATAAAGTTTATCGGCACTCATCCACGTTTTATAGAAAACTGAAGAAACAGTTAAACAGTAGTAGAAATAGTGATTCTTCAGAACATGATGCAAATATGAAAGATTATTTCGCCACAGCAAAACAATCATCTTTGGCAACAAGTGCAGAAGTGTTCACATCAACACAAGGAGAAAAGTAATCGAAAACTATAACAGTCTGCAGAGACATTAGTGATACTGTGTACTGCACGAAAGTTACAATTTGACCCATAGTTCAGTTAGTGATCCACTGAGCATATTAAATGAATCTGCCGATTAAAAACTCCAAATTTAATATTTGTGTACAATAAATTGAACTGAATATATATACAAAAAAAAAATAGCAAAAAAACTAAATTTCTTTTTTAGAATATCTCAAAAGTTATCAGTGACGACAAAAATAACAGTTTACAACACCATTATCCAACCTCATTTCGATTACTGTGCCAGTCTATTATATTCCTTCGATTTAAATAAAATAACTTCCCTTCAAAAACTACAGAATAGAGGAATGCGAGAGTGATTTTGAAATGCAGCCGATATACCTCAATCCAACATATGCTTTCTTCTCTTCAGTGGCTGCCTGTAAAAGATAGATTGCTTCCATGGCTATGGTATTTATTTTCAAAATTTTAAATAACTTAATACCCGAGTATTTAAATAAGTTTATATTTTATGCAAACCAAATACATCAACACCACACAAGAAATAACAACAAATTTTATATATCAAGGCAAAATCTAAGTCAAACTAGGAAAATTATGTTATATAAAGGCCTCGATTAATATAACAAGTTGCCAGGGGATGAAAGGAATCTATCTCTCTACCTGTATTTAAACGTAAGCTACATAAAGCCGATTGATTAACTCCACTTGTTTTATATAGGTATTTCTTCCTCGTTATTTTTTAATTTATTTGTATATGTATTAGTCTGAGTGTGTAAGTGCGTGTATTATTTATTTATGTACAAATGATGATTCTTTGTAATTACATTAGAAAAGTGAATTTGTATATTAGGATTTTCCTATTCAAATAAGTACTTACTTACTATTTTTTGAATGAAATTAAATGTAAACTGATCACTAAAATATGAAAACTCATGTATTTTTTCCATTATTATTACACACCTTACGTTAATAAATATATTTACAAGACATACATTGTACATCGTTTCCAGTAAAAAAAACAAATATTTTATTTGCACAAATTTATTAACAACTTAATTAATATCAGATAATAAAAAGTACTTGGTAAATATATAATAATTGTTATTTTTAATCCAAATTCGTGTCCTTGTCCACATCACACACAGTGACACTTTAACAGTTATTACCGTGTAGCCAATTAAAAAAAAAAAAATACCTACCTCGTATCTGCCAATTGTACCAACATGAAAATAAGTTGATAGCAATAGTTACCAAGATCTTATACCGTCATTGGTTCCATTTGTTACATCTAGGTAAATATAACTACACAGTGAAATTGTTGTAGTTCCCGTTACCACTTTTAAAGTAGCAACAACTATAACGTTGGTGGCATCTGCTACTTTTGTGGGAAATGTAACTTGTAGGGAAATAATTTTGGTTTTTGCAACCTCTAAGTTACTGCAATTAAAATCGCCATTTTTCTGTTGTTGAATGAAGACGCCATATTGACACAGATAAAAATATAATTCAATAAAAAATTTATTTTTATTATGGTCATTTACAAATATGTTTTCTAAATAGATTATTATTTTATAATATAAAAAATTTAAAAAAGAAACGTTTTCCATAAAAAATTTTGCAGTTTTGCTTGTACACATAATTTTTGCAAAAAAATTTTTTTCCGAAAAAAACATTTTCTCGAGGGGGCGTCTTTTTTATTGAAGCATCATGATAACATTTTACAGAAAACGAGTGGTGGTTTTAATATCCACACCCAGGGTAAATGCTAAACATCATGATTTATAATATATGCTTCTGCATGTTGTATATAATCACCTTAACTAGGACCTTGGACATATCATGTGCTCAAACTCAGTAAGTCATTAATTTGCTATTCGAATAACAGAGCGCCAAATATATAGTTTGCGCTCTCATTTCGGTCAGCTGAGCTGTTCCAAAAGTTAGTCATTTCTACTACTTGGTTACATCCCGTTTACGTAATAACGTAGTCCTCGACACGGTAACGGTAGAAGTACCGGAATAGTAATTTTTCACGTAATTATTATTCCCCATTTTGGTGAATACTTGGTAGAAGGATGGTTCCCATTACGTAACAGTCCTTAGTTGCGGAAACCTTTAAAGTTCCCCTAATGGTAACTATTACGTAGAAACTACTAAAATTGCTGCTTGGGTTGTGTTTGGAAAAGAGGCGAAGACAGACGTTTATCGAAACCATTGAAAATAATAAACTGCAAATTGCGACTGCAGCATATATTCATGTTCATTATGCGACAAAAAGAAAAAGCCGAAAAGATGGTGGCAGACACGTTTGTGTTCTAGAAATGGAGTATGGTGGATGTACGCTGCTGACTGATTTAAAGTTTCAACATATTAGCGACCTATACAAAAAATAATCGAATTTTCTTCCGTCCGCTACATATTTACAACGCGACTATCTGCACGTAAAGAATATGAAAATATTTAAACACCTCATAAGACGATACACGAAGAAGCTCAGACATGTCCAGACTTTGCGTAACCGCATACAGTAACATCCTTTGAAGTGACGCAGGAATACCGGCAAGTGATGGGAAAGCTGCGAACCTCGGCCCATGTTCCCTCTGACGTTACGCAACGAGGTTACAGGGTCCCGTCCACACGGTATACGACGAGTTTTGTTACAAGTGCGTACGTACCTTTAGGAAATTTGTACGAGGCGTAGTTAGGAAAAAAATACAGAACTGTTACAGGACATTTTCTGGGAATGTTAAAAGGGAGTTGTGACAGTAATATTGGTGCGTCAATATTTTCTTTTTTAACTATTTAACGTCGGCCTATTTCCGCTACCAGGGCCTATCACCGATGCCAGGAGACGAGCTACCCCCTAACCTGGAAATTTTGCCGAACCTCTTCCCTTAAGAAGAGTACACTCAAAGAAAATGATAAAAAGAGCATATGAAATCGCGCCTATCTAGTTTCATAGTTAAATCAATCAGAAAAGAATAGTCATACAACTTTATTTGTTTTCGTAAACAAACAGTAGTTTAATAATCATATCTTCTTGTAACAAATTAAATAGTATAATGACATTTTTTTTATGTTCACTAACCATTTTCAACTTGGTCTACAATTAAATAGTACAACGACTTTGTTTTTTGTTCACCAACTAATTTTTAGGTTGATCTACACTTTATTGTATGTTTTTTTTGGTTAGCCAAAATCTCAGTATTGAGACATCAGAGAATTTGAACATTGGAATCATGTTATTGATTTTCTATAAATTCATAAGAGTATAAGATAATGCATGATTGATTATTGTCAGTGATTTGTATGTGGCGTCATCTGGGAATAATTTCTGTAATAGACTACGTGGTAAGCAAGCAAATTTTATGGTAATTCTTTTAGAGCTTCTAGAAGATGACAATAATATTGGTTTGTCTACCAAGTACAATAATACAGCGAACTAATACTGGATGGATGTCCAGATCAACCCTCTACGACAACGGGAACTGGGTGAATTTGTATTTTACATTATTTATGTTTTTAATAAACAAATTGAATATCTCTTAAACTAATTAAAATTTTTTGATGAAATTTTTGGGATAACTTTGGGGTAATAAAAGACATATTTCTTCAAAGTTTCAAGCACTAAAGTGCTTTTGTTAAAGAATGAAAAATATTTGCAAATTGCAAAAATTTTCGCGGTTTTTTAAATTATTTAAATTTTCAAGCGTTTCAAATGAAACATATCTCAAATTAATCGTTTTTCAAAGTTCTTACAGTATCTACAAATTGAAAAACCTATCGTCAAAGGTCTTTGAGTTATCTTTAAAAAAGTCGATTTTTTTGAATTTTTCAACAATAAACGGTAAATAAACAATGTTCCGGCGGTCAAAAAGTGGACCAAATTCAGGGTCATGTTCGTAATCAATAAAACTATCGTTTAATTCACGTGGCATCCTGAAACGAATTACAATAAATTTCAGTCTTTTTTTACTAATTCTACTGGACTATATCCGCATTGACAGAAGAGTACGGATCTCAAAAATGTTCGGTATTACTGGGCCTTCAATCATTTACTGGATGTGACTCAGTCAGCGCCTTTAAGGGAAAAGGAAAGATAAAACCTCTAAAAATGTTACTTTCTCCCAAATCTACCAAATATATCCGAACATTTCAAGATTTGGGGAGCATCTGGACTATTGATGATAAATTAGTCGCATCATTAGAGGAGTTTACATGTGCCGTGTATGGATCAAAGAAATGCGTTAGAATGATAACGATATCATAAATGATGCAATAATGGAAGAAGACTTGGAAGAAATATTCGATGTATCGGGAGACACCGATAGAGAATCTGAAAGCGAATGAGGTGTTACTTACTTTTTATATTGAATTTTATATTTTATTTTAAGAGCTGAATCATTTATCTGGGAAATGGTAACTACTATCCAAACATTGTATTTTTATTCATCTTTTTTAGTTTTTGTATTAAATGACAAAAACAATATTTGCAAAACTCTTTTTTTTTAACAGACGCCATTTCGAAAGCACAGCCAGTTTTCTTTTTGGAGACATGTCTAAAATTGTTCCTTAGGCTTTAATCTTTATGAAAAACATTGTCCCTAAGAATCAGGGGGAGGGGGGTAAGTATAGTTATTGTGGGCCCCCGTAGTACTTCTTAGGCAGCGCTTTTTTAAAAGTTATTCAAAACGTAAAACCTCAATTTTTTTTCCAAAACTAATCATGTAGTATATAATTTTAACGGAACAAAAAAATACAGAATAAGGCTGTATTAACTAAACTTACCATTATTGGAGTTCTTACCCAATCAGACTTTTAATCAGGTCAGAATCTACAACGTATAGAAAATTTAAACAAATCCATTGAAAACAATTTCCCATAAAAATGGCGTTTGGTCCTTAATATATTTGAAATATCTGTAATATTTCCTGGAATTCGTGACTTCTCAGAGAAAAATTTACTACGATAAATTTCAAATCAGTAGTAGTAGTACTACAATTTACAGGAATGTAATATATCAATATATCTAATATAGTGAGGATATATATGCAGTTTATAATTTTGTTTTATTATGCAGAGCGATCGTAACGTAGGGGATAATTTCCATAAGAGAGTACAATCTTTTTTTGGGAAAAGTTTTCACAAAGTTACGACGTCATCAGTATTTTATTATGAATGGCAAACCTCATTTTACTTCCACATCCAGTGGAAGAATAGTAACGACAAAAAAATTTTTGAACATTTTTATTGTTCAAATAGGCTTAGAATGTCATGAAACGTCGAGATTTTAAATTTGAGCGAAAAAAAATGTGTCTGTCTGTCAGTCTGTAACTTCTTTTGTGTGCACGTTTACTCTGGAACCGTTTAAGATATTGACTTGAAATTTGGTACACGTATGTACTTTAACGGGATCTGGAACTAGATTATATTTTCATCTTATTTCGTCGAAGGGTTGGGAGGTAAAATGAGGTAAATGGGGGGTAAACAGGTAAATCAAGCAGGTAAGAGTTCATACAATTGGTATTTAGTGTATACAAGAGAAGCTGAGGTTTCAATAAAATGTTTGGCATTAGCCACCTCCATTACAACCCCTACCCCATTATTAAAGGGGATGAAAAAATATTTGTGATTTAATGTGTCTACAAGAACCAAAAGCCTCAAAATATGTTTTTACTTCATCCACTCCCACTACCAACCCTCTACCACCACCCCCATCCCCACTACCGATGTGGCATATCGTTTTATAGGTTTTTGGGGTAGACGGTTTCAAATATTATGTTGTTAAAGTTACCTCGAGTAGTATGGATGCGCAGTGGCTTTCCTCGACTACAATGGATCCGCAGTAGGTTTCCTCGAGTATTATGAATGCGCAATGGCTTTCCTTGAGTATTTTGGATGCGCAGTGACTTTTCTCGAGTATTATAGATCGCAGTAAGTTACCTCAAGTAGTATGGACGCGCAGTGGGTTACTTTAAGTAGTATGATTCTCAGCGGCTTTGTTCGAGTACAATGGATGCGCAGTAGGTTACCACGAGTAGTATGGATGCACAGTGGCTTTTCTCGAGTGCTATGGATGCGCAGTAGGTTACCTCAAGTGCGCAGTGGGTTTCCTCGAGTACCTTGAGTAGTATGGATGCGTAGTAGGTTTCCTCGAAGAAAATGCTTGAAGTAGAGGCTTTACTTCTATCGTGTAGTTTACGAATATTTTAAGTTTGATCAAAATAAATTTGTCTGTCGCGTCGGTCTGTCTGTTAGTCTTGTATGTTTTTGGTGCTCTGGAACCGTTTAAGATATTGACTTAAAATATGGCACACGTATGTATTTTAACGAGATCTGGAACTAGATTATATTTTGATCTTATTCCGTTGCAGAGTTGAAGGGTAAATTGGGGCAAATGAGGGTATATAGGTAAATCAAGCAAATAAGAGTGCATGAATATTTAGTAAATATAAAGGAGCTAAGGTCTCAACAAAAATTTTGGCATTAGCCACCTTTATTACCACCCCCACCCCATTATTAAAGGTGGTGAAAAAATAGTGTGACTTAGTGTGTGTACAAGAGAGAGAGAGTCATCAAGAATTTTTTTTCATTTCATTCACCCTTGATGTGGCATATAATTTTATGAATTTTTGGGGTACCTGCTCTCAAATATTATACTATTAAAGTTCCATAAACAACTATTTCCACATAGTGGAGTGCAAATATAGTATTTTCGTTGTAAGAGACTTGGATGTGGAAGTAGTGATTCCTTTGGCAGCGGTTTTTACTTAGAGATCCTTATCCAGCTTTGTTTTTTGTATCAGACTCCATAGCCTTGATAAGGGCTCCCTGGTATAGCTATCTCTTAATATACGTTTTCTCTACTCTCATGCTTTAATTCGTTTATTAGACATTCCCTACCTGTACTTTAATGAGATTCATTAGGTTACAGATTTTCCATTAAGATACAAGTTTATAACCAATAGAAACGTGACAAAGAGCAATATCAACTATTGCCTTGAACATCTGACAGATCTAAATTTTATCAATTTTGGCCAGTCATTTGTCATGTCATGTTTACCTAGTAATTTCAGAAATAAATTATTAATTTTCTAGTTCATTATGACTGGTCGTGGAAAAAATAGTGTATGCAACTCACATTTAATGGCAATTAAGACACTTGCATTCATTAGCCTACGGCTCATGTCATAATTCTCATGCTCGTGTCTTAATAGCTATCATTAAATGATCGTTGCATAATATACTAAACTTTTACGAAATGGGCGATACATATTTGAACAATAAAAATGTTTGAAAAAAAATATTACCGTTTAATTTCTTTATTTGTTTATTTTTACATCGCAGTTTTGAGGACCCAGGATTACGAAAAAGTCTGTGTGTATATACATTGTGAACACGATAAGGCCCGAAACTAACGAACCGATTTCGATGAAATTTGAGACAATAGCAGTATTAGTGCATGAGCCGAAAAAGTTTTGGCGCAGATCGAATAACGTTTAGCGCCTTTTTGGGAGAGTTTCTTATTTTTCAAAATATTTAGTTTTATTGCACCATTCGAAAACAGATGTTATTCTAATTTCAACAGTTTATCACCTCATTTAATTCCGTTCGTTTTCCGCCAAAAAAGAATTGTTCACAGCATATTGGAAGACCTCTTGAGACCTACGTGTTATTCTAGTCGACCTCCCATTGCAGTATGGTAGGTTTAACAGCATTACGTCACCTCTCAACGTTGCCTGTTAAATGAGGTGTACTCAATATATGCAAATTTGATTTTTTGATATTATCTTTCCAGCATTTAAACAGCATTTTATCATCTATCAGCTTGAAATGACAATAAATAAATACTATATATCTTATATATATTACATTATATATAGAATATTTTTATCGTGATTAGGGCCTGTGACGATCCAAAGTGTAATTAATGAATTTTAGAAGAGTTGAAGCAACCACCGAGGTCGCTACCAAGTTCTTTTCCGTGAAAAATGAAGGGATATGCACAGGAATAACGACCATGTGTCGACAAACCTGTAAATCCTGGATAGCATGCTTTTTGGTGAGTGAGGGGTGGCTTCTGCCCCTTTGAGGGATGAGGAGGGGTTAGAGCTAAAAATGAATATTTTTCCCGTGATCAGCGACCTCGAAAACGGGGGGGGATACGTGTTTGAATCGAATCACTTGAAAAAAAAAAAAGATTTTCCACCCCAGACATATGAAAACATAAAGAGATACATAAAGGGATCCATAAAAGGAGTTGTTTTTGGCCGCTCAGGGGGTTACGGCGGTTAAAAACTTCTCCCACCCCTTGCATCGTGTTCAGCACCCTCGAAAACGGGAGGGGGGGGGGACTCGTATGTGCACGAAATGTTTACACTATTTCTGCTTGACTATAAGTGGTTTAAGGATTTTAAAATAAATAAGGTAATTAAAAATTAAAAAAGAAAATACAGGAACCAAGCGGAAATTTTATCAACCAATATCAATATTAGTCTTGTTTCATAATTTTTAGAGGTCTTTTCTAAAGGCGATTTAATTTTTTTTTTATTTTTTTTTTTATAGTATTTATACCGTCCATGTAATCGACTGCCCCCTGCCCCTCAAATAGAATCGACGCCAGTGTCAGTAACTCAAATTCGAATTTATCCGTATATGCTGAAAATAATGTTTTATAAATTCTCTTTTAATATGCTTAACAATCCGTACAGTGTGTTAATCTCTTTATTGTATATCTCTTAATATGTATAAGAACGGTAGCAAGCATGGGAAATCGCCATTAGGTGGTTCAAAAATGGGCGTTACAAGTGTTCATATGAAGACGCTTGTGTTACTTTTCTGCATATCACATAAAATAGTAATCGCAGGTATGTATCTACATAAATATAGAAAAATATTGTATTACTAATTTTAGAAAATCTTAAGCATTTATTAACTTGTTAAACATATTGCATTGTGAGAAAAAATAGTACATTTATTATTAGTTCGATTAAAATAGGAACTATAAGAAAAAAATGGGACATGAACGAAACTTTGATGTTCATTTTACTTCCACATCCAGTGGAAGTTAGTAACGACAAAAAAAATTAAAAAAATTTTTATTGTTCAAATAGGCTTAGAATGTCATGAAACGTCGAGATTTTAAGTTTAAGTAAAAAAAATTTCTGTCTGTCGGTCTGTCTGTAACTTTTTTTGTGCGCACGTTTATTCTGGAACCGTATAAGATATTGACTTGAAATTTGGTACACGTATGTACTTTAACGGGATCTGGAACTAGATTATATTTTCATCTTGTTCCGTCGAAGGGTTGGAGGGTAAATTGGGGTACATTTAGGCTAAATAGGTAAATCAAGCAGATAAGAGTCCATAAAATTGGTATTTAGTATATACAAGGGAAACTAAGGTCTCAAAAAAATTTTTGGCATTATTAAAGGGGATGAAAAAAAATTTATGGGTTTTTGGGGTAGAGGATTTCAGATATTATATTATTAAAGTTCCATAAACAATTATTTCCACATACAAATTTTTTTCGTTGTGAGTGACTTGGATAGAAAATCTGGATGTGGAAGTAGTGATTCCTTGGGCAGCGGTTTTTTTTTACGTTTTCGGAAAGCGATAATTTATGGGTGAGTTAAGTTGACCCTTCATTTGTTTTTTTTTAATTTTTTTTCCAAGGATGGGCTCATTATGGGCTCTTTTGCGTCAAAAAGTAATTAGCTAGAGCCTTTCTTTTCGAATTATTAACTACTGAAAGTAGAGGGGCTAAGTTGACGTTTTCTTGGTCACATTAACAAATAATTGCCAAAATAGTCTCAAATTGTAATATTATTTTGGAAAAATCATTCTGGATTTCAAAATCATTCTGGATTTTCAAGGAGTTACTTCGGTGACTTGAGAAGCGGTTAAGAAAAACATTTTAAGAAAAAAACATTTAAGAAAAACAAAAGGGGATTATTTTGAAAATGGGACCTTTGATGTTTTTAATTTTTATAAATGATATAACGTCAAAAATCAATTGCCACCAGCTACTTTTTGCAAATAATCTCAAAATCTATGCAAGTGTAAACAATTATAACGACTGTGCTAATTTACAAACTGAAATCAATAACGTTCCTGTGTGGTGTATCAACAATTTCCTTAAGCTAAATATTGCTTTTGATTTTATCGAAGATATTGCTAAGTGCAAGATAATGACATTTACTCGTAGGCAAAACTCTATAAGATTTGATTATCATATTAACAATTTTCCCCTCGAATGTTGTTCCGAATTTAAGGATCTCGGTGTTATATTTGACTGTCAGCAAGTTTCTCTAACCATATTAATCAAATGATCAAATCAGCTTCTAAGTTACTCGAGTTCTTTGTTAGAAATTTGAGCTGTTTCTCAAATGTTGAAAGCTTAAAATTATTATTAGTAGCACAGTAACTAGAGGTTTTAAAATAATGTCACATGAATTAGATTTTGTTCATTTTTGGCAACTTAATAGTATATGCATCAAAGAAAAGCTTCTATATTATGCGGGGGCTTGCTAATTCATAGAGGGTGGATACCACCCTTTTTCAGAGGGTTGCAGCTAAAAAAGAACACTGCAGCTGAAAGAGAATCAAATTTTGAGAAGAAAAGGCTATATGCAACATTATATATAAATTGATGGGCTTTAAGTTATAACGACTTAACAATTGGGATTTTAGCTTGAAAAAAGAGATATTTCAAAACGATTTTCGTCAGATAATTCGAAAATTATTCTCTAGTTTCTCTAGAATTAATTGTTTCGGAGATCTGGAAGTATAAATATGGCATCCGAACGTAATGTTTTTGTCATTTAATACAAAAATTAAAAAAGATGGAGAAAAACTTTCTGCACAAAAAACAAAGTGCATAAAATTTTCTACAATTTTGTTCCTATCTCGGTTCTTATACAATATTTGGATAGGCGTTACCATTTTCCAGATAAATGATTCAGCTCTTAAAATAAAATATAAAATTCAATATAAAACGTAATACTACGGGAGCCCATCCTAACTGTTCGTGCACCCCCCCGATCCTTGGGGACAATGTTTTTCATAAAGATTAAAGCCTAAGGAACAATTTAAGACATGTCCTAAAAAAAATCTGGCTGTATTTTCAAAATGGCGTCCGTTTTAAAAAAAATATTGCAAATATTGTTTTTGTCGATTAACACAAAAACTAAAAAAGCGATTGAGGCAGTATTTTATCTGCTGAACACCAAAGAGGTTCTCGATTTTCTTGCCATCCATAATCGTTCCAAGGCTTTGGAATATTGTGAATAACTTGTCGGATAATCGCCAAATACGCGTTTGGTAAACACTTCTTTTAATATGCTCGATAAAGCAAGCTCTTGATGGAATCGACGAAAAATCAACTTTAGTGTCAATTGATAAAGACAAATCTTTGTTACCACATTTCTGTCTAATGCCAATGGGCCTTTCCCACGTAATGGAACTTGATGATTATTTTATCATAAATCATTTATTAACACCTAATAAATATTGTATATACACGTTATATCTTATAATATTTTAATTTTAAATGGATATTTTAAAAATAAAAATATTGTCTAATTCACTCCATATTTCGAACAAATAGACGCGCTTAAATTACGTCATGGGGGGAACTCCAATCAAAATTAAACAATTTCTGGGTTCATATGGCATTTGCTCGTGACGTCACAGCTAACCTCAAAAATATGTGTTTCTTAAGATTTAAGAGTATTACCCAGCTATTATTAAAATTTCTGCTTGGTTCCCGTATTTTCAACTAAAGTCTAGTTCAGTGTAATGTTTATGAAGTTCTAAATACCTTGTCCTCATAAAATAGGGCTCTTTTTGTAGGTTGGAAATCTAACCTGTAATTAGCGGTCTATTTTTATTAATCAACAATATTGAAAAATTATTTACGTGAATTTTTAAATATTTGCGGCTTTAAGCTAAAAATGCGTATACAAACATTTAAAATGAGAATAAACTTGAAAAACTTAAAATTTAAGGTGGTTATGATGCAGATGCCGTATATGAAAATTAACCGAACCTCTTGATTAGGGTGCCCCTTATAATATATAACCAGAAATTTTTTCTCACCTTTTGGGGAGTGCCGGGTATAATTTTATTCCAATGGGTCTAAAGATAGGTCCTACCAAATTTTAGCTCGATCGAACACTGTCTAATGTAATGAGAATCTATGCGGAAGTGTATTCGCAATTTTTTTGTATCGCAGAATCCACAGAACCTTCTAATTGGCTGTGATCTTGTAGTATATCGAAGGAATAAAAGAGACATAAAAAATTATCAATGAAAACCGACAAATGACATAACCCGGGTAGCTAAGAGTGACTGGAGAAAACGATTACAGAATTTTCTTAGTTGAAATTAAACAAGTAATTAATAAGTGGCATCGATTATGTATGCATTCATGTGACTACGTATTTATTAAAATAATTATTCTCACTTATATTCAGTAAGATTAGTCAAACAGTAATCACTGTGAAAAATAATTTAAAGAAATCTTTGCCCCACTTACCCTCAATGCGCATTTGTTTACTGTCCGGCTACTGTTGTCGGTACTAAAAAAAGAGAGATTTTGTCTCCTAGATCTCTTCGATCTACTTATACTGCAGCATATAGATGTTCCAGATATTCCAGATGCTACCGGTGCTGAAATGGCTTCAGCGGTTTATGAAACTTTGGAAAATTGGGATTTAATAGAAAAAGTACTAGCATTTACTTTTGACACCATTGCTTCAAATAAAGGTAGAATTAAAGGCGCTTGTACTCTGTTGGAATAAAAACTGGAGAGAAATATATTGTTTTTTGGTTGCAGTCACCACGTTTTCGAAATTATTTTGGTAGCAGTTTTTGAAAAAAAGCAAATTCACTATTTCAGGACCAGATATTCCATTATTTAAGATTTAAAAATTATTGGTTTAGAATCAACGTTCAAAATTTCATTCCAGTTGTGGTAAACCCCGAAATCAAACTAAATTTAGCGATCATACTGGAACTATTCTAGAAAGTATAAATGATGCAATTTATAAAAAGTTTCCACGGATAGACTATCGTGAGCTGTTGAATCTCGTAATAATATTCCTAGGAGGCATACAATTTAGAAAGCCGGGTGCTTACTATATGGCAATTGGATGGCAAAAGCCATATATTCCTTAAGAATCATTTTATTTCGAACAGAATAACGAAAAATGAGGAAAAATCACTTCGCCAAAAAACATGCTTCATTGTAAAAGGAAATCAAATTCTTGCGAGAATTAGATCAGTATAAAGAAATTGATAAAAATATCGCCGAAGTAGCTATTGGGAAATCTGTGAACAATTTGTATCATTTGATTACTGAAAATACAAAATTAAAGATGGCACAAAACATTTTAGAATAAGCAGTAAATGTAATAGATGAAAATGAAAGTGAAGACGAAACAGAAAATAATCTTAGGAAATTGCCAAAATGAGGAAAGGACATTTCCGAATTCTTAAAGCTGTCTGATGAAATTTTAATAAAATTACTTAGTAATAAGTCAATAAATTTAATAAATAAATTAAAATAGTCATCCATCCGAATGGAAAAATTCTAATGAATATAAACAAGGACAGCTAGTCATTGGAGAATTAAAATTGGTAAATAACTCCCCTTTGGTTTTCCTTTCAGACTGTCCAAGATTACCGCCGTAAATATCCTCAGGCAACCAAAGAAATATTGCAGAAAACTTTCGAAATATAGAACTTTAGATTATGGACTAATTTTAAAACTTTTTATTCTCAAATCAAATAAAAAAAGAGTTGATAACTTAACATATATATTTATAATTTCCAAAAAGTAAACCAATTTTAAAAGACAATGTAGAGCTAAAAATAAAATTAAATCGATAAAAAATTAATTTTTGATTTTTGAAAATTTTAGGCCACGAGCGCGACGTGTTACCTTTATTCCATTAAGCTAAAAATTGGTGGAGATTCTTTTTAAACATAATGGAACAAAATTCCGCCCGGCACTCCCCAAAAATTAAAACTTCAAAAATAAGGGGCACCCTACTCTTGATGTTTATGAATTTTACATCTCGTCTGGAAACCTGCCGATGAGACTATTTCCAAGTTGCCTAATGTATATGAATGTTTAACGTTAGAGGAAATGCATTAATTATTTCACTAAAGAATGTCTACTTTTTATCTCAGCTTTTGAAAATAATGAATTTCCATCGAATAATACCACTTCCTATAATAAAAATGATAAGAATTAACAGAAGAAACACACTCTCGACATGTTGGCACCCAACAAATAACTGACACTTGGCAACAATGATGGAAATAAAATAAATAGATAGGTTATGTTCTCTTATTTACGATTTACGTTGTGATTGCACGGATTTAGTATTTTGACTTCATAACTGTGTTTCTTAATTATTTAAAAGTGTGTGTGTGTGTGTGTGTGTACTGTGTAGACATAAAAAAAATGGAGACAGATTTTGAGAAGGCCTCCATATTATTGACAGTGAAATGGTGAATGACAATTCCTGTTTACTTAAATAAAATAACTGTTACTGATAAATCATTAGATTTAATAATGATTTTAAAAATTATTCAATAAATGTAAAAGAAAATAAAACACTTAAACCTAGTTGTTTATATTTATTAACTGTAATTTGTATACTACAAAAGTGAAATGAATCATATTTTAACGTTTTTATTCAGTTTTTGTACATACCTATTTAGTTTTATAAATTCAGCAGGTATGAAATACCTGTACCTATAAATGTATTATTATATGTTAGTACAGTAACTAGAGGTTTTAACTTTGGAATAATGTCATATGATTTAGATTTCATTCTTTTTTGGCAACTTGATAGTAAATACATCAAAGAAAAGTTTCTGTAGTTTCACACGTCACTAGACTAGAACTAACAAAGCTTGATGACATCTCTGTCAATTCGGTAAAGATAGAAAGAGACAAACACTTATACGTACAATCTGCTCATATGTAGCCTCTACCAAGGGTGCTAGAGTATACTGATTGGTCATTCCCCCCATTTCGTCATCAGTGCAGAAATATTGCCGCCAATTTTAAATTCATATAACATAATATTTTTTTCTGCAGAAAAGAAGCAAATTTCGTAAAAAAGAAAAAAATACGGGTGAGTTTTTTTAAAGAGAACTTTTCAAATATTCAATAAAAGAAAACGTGGGAAAGGCCCAGTAGTAAATGAATGAAGGCCCAGTAATGTCGAACATTTTTGAGGTCCATACTCTTCTGCTAATGCGGATATTTTAATAAGCCTTCTTTTATTGCCAAATCCGGTATCAAAGAGTAATTTAAATTTAATTTTATTGGAATGAGCCAGCAGAATCCAAAAGATGTCATTATCAACACTTTTAAACCTAATCTGTTCATAACCCATTGTTACCGTTTTCGAGATAGATGTCTGCAAATTATAATATTAATATTATTATTAATTTTTTTCAGTTTATTTTATTTTTTGCTATGTTAATAATATAAAGTTATATTATACGCCTTACAATAATTGTCACAGTTATTTCCTCTAAGTGATTTTCCGATATATGAATTTCCATGTTTTCTTAATTTTAGACTCATTTATCTGGAAAATGGTAACTCCTATCAAAATATTGTATAGAAACAAACTTGTAGAAAATTTTATACACGTTGTTTTTTGTGAAAAGTTTTTGTCCATCTTTTTTAGTTTTTGTGTTAAATGACAAAAACAACATTGGCAACAATTTTTTTTAACATATGGTCGCCATTTTGAAAGTACAGCCAGTTTTTTTAGGACATGTCTTAAATTGTTCCTTAGGCTTTAATCTTTATGAAAAACATTGTCCCCAAGCATGGGGGGGGGGTGCACGTACAGCTAGGGAGGGCTGGCTCCCCGACTAATAGCATTAATATAAAGAAGTCATGCTCGCATGCTTTTAATAAAAACGTCGGCATTTTATTAACGTAAGTAGTCAGTAATAAAAAATATATATTCTCATATATACTGTTTTTCGTTAACATATGAGGCGCTCACGCGCAAACCCCGATAAATCCATATACACAAAGTTGTGGGAAATTACAAAAAACTTCTCAAGCAAAAACCAATAAGTCTTTTTTTGTTCTTTTTAAGTCAAAAAATATCTTCTAGGCTGTAGAATATAAGACCAAAAAATAAGAACAATGCTACTTTATTTATTTATTTTTTTTAAATTTTTCTTGCTGGATTTATCGGATTTTGCTATGTAAATACGAATTTAATCGATTTTTGCTTTAAAATAAAACATTAAAGATGCAGAAAAATAAATTTTGACAACATTAATAATTTATTAAAAATAAATAAAAACATTCATTGTTAACAAAAATTAATTCTCAATATCTGTTAAAATTTCAGATAAAACCGTTATAATATATTGGTAATAAAATGTCTTGCAGTTGTCTTCTTTATTTCTAGAAGAGAAGTAGGTTTTTACAGTAAATAGTCATATTACAGAGAACTTTTTCAAACGTCAATCAATATTAACTTTTCTACCTCACAATGGATGACAGTGTATTGCATAAAAATGAATTTATCTGCTTTTGATCCCGATAATATTGGATTTATCTAGTTTTGTTCGAAACGGTCAACTTTAACATTAGATTTATATGGGATTTATGGCGTTTTGGTTACCAAAGATTATATAGGCTTGTAGAGTTTAGTCTAACATACATGAAACTATTACAAACTCAAAATTGACTTTTTGTGGATTTATCGGGGTTTGCGCGCGAGCGCCTCATATAGGATGACCTAGACGCTCAAGTTTTTCGTCTGTCTACAGCACTTGGTTTGGAAAAATATGAATTCTAAACTATAAAGGAAATTTTGAAAAAACGTACTTAAAATTTTTATTTATTTGCAAATATTACTTTTAGCCAGAAACTAGAGAAGACTACAAATAAAACTTATAAACTGAGAATGAATTTGTTTCCTTTTTATATATTTACTAGCTGACCCACCAAACGTTGTTTTGCCATATAAATTATAAATTTTTTTCCAAAAAATAAAAAGAAAATTTCTGGATAGGGCCATCCTTATCACCTAGGGGTATAAAAAAATAGCCTACGACCTATTCTCAGACCTACCAAATATATACAAAAAATTTCATAAAAATCGGTCAAGCCGTTTCGGAGGAGTTCGATAACAAACACTATGACACAAGATTTTTATATATTAGATGAAGGATTAACAGTTTTGGGGATATTTAAATTTATAGATGGCAATCTAACTTTTATAGGATGAAGTACTTAATTTAAATGTTGAACATCTTAGAAACACTTTCATAAAAACATTCTAAGGAACAGAATTAAAGATAATTATTGATATAGGCGCGTGCTCAGCAAATGTATTAGACTGATTATATTAATTTCATAAAAAATCCACCCCGAGAAAATGACCAAAAAATTACATCCGTTTTTCAGTTATACCGGTAGATTACTATTGGAGAGACTATGCTGGTGTTATACCCGAGGATGCCGTACCAGGGGGATATGATTCGTACAACAGAACTACTTACATCGGCCAAGGCTTTTTGAGGAAGTACGGAATTATTCCAGGAACGATTTATCCAGGAAAAAGAAATATAGTCGTGTCAATGAAGGGAGCACAAACAGTCGATACGTATGTCAAGGTAAGATATATTTAAAAAAAATTTAAATACTCATATAATTAATACGAGTAAGTATATAAGTACTTCAGTCAAATAGGGGAAATTAGAGGAAAAAAACTGATAAAGTTTTGAAACTTGTTCATTAAGGCCCACTGTTAAACATACTAACAGTTCCAAACTCTATCTTTTACGCTCGCGCCTTTGTCTTGAAAAAATGGTGCTCCAATTAAATCGTTTGCTTATTAGTACAGTCGAATTGATTTAATTTAATTTTTTCGGCAACAGCATTCCACCTGAAATTTATAAGCATTCCACCTCATAATTCTTATGTATTATGACCTCCTGATTACGAAAAAAATATTTTCGCCCAAAAATTCCTTGTGCGTCAAAAGATATATGAACTTTTTGACGCGCTTTCACGGATTTTCAACTTGTCTGCTTAATATATCTTGTACTTGTAATCGGATGGGATTTTTAAAAATGCTGGCTTATTTGAAATACAGTTCTTAAAAATATAGACCTGTCCAATATGTATTGGTCAATCCGCCATCTTGTAAAAAAAATAGGAAACACCAAAAATAGCCGAAAAAATCAAAACTGAATATCTTTTCTATGAGAAGGAGTAGTTTCACCAAAGTTAGCAAAAATAAAACTAATTTATGGTCAAATATAGTGTACCAATCCCGGACACCGTATGTCAAACAGAAGGTCAAAGATGGCTGACGAAATAAAATTTTTAATTATTCGTCACTTATCAAGGAGGCATTGTACGTCACTTTCTTTCTTTTTCGATTGTACATGTTATTTTATGTACTTTTAGGGGATAGGGTTCATTTTTTTTTTAATTTTCAAAAATGGTGCGTTTTGTTTATTTTCAAAGAAAGTCCATTTTTACAATTTGCAAAAATGTATTTTCTTTTACCCCCCTTTTTTCACCCAATTTTCATCGAATTTATTTTTGATGGATAAGCCGATGAGCAGAAAGCGCATTCGTCGTTTAAAAAAAAAATGTTTGCGTAGATATTTTAATCACAAGTGATATTATGAAAGCATCAGTTAGTAAAAAAAAAATGTCTAGCTAATAGTAAAAATAAGGATAGCTTTATAAAATTATCGCGCAGAGTTAATAGATAATGACTTTAACGTTAAAATATGCAGAGAAGACGCCGATACTACAATCGTTAAAACTGCTATTCGTTTAATCTAATGATGTCTTCAGCGTTTTAATTAGGAAGTTTCCATTTTTCTCATTTTCTCGTAATAAATAGTCGTAAAAATCTAAAAAATATTTGTATTCTTTTTTTATCTCTGTAAATAAAAAAGTTATCGTCCTTCAAAGTCTAAAATGCCGCGCTCATCTGGGCTGAGGCTCGATTACATCATGCGGGCGCGAGCAGGTGCGGGCACCGGCAGTTTAAAGGTACGGTCAGACACAGCTACTTCTGCTGCGCAGTTTTAGGGTTGCGGCTGCAAAAATTTCGTATCGTGTTCACACTGAACCTAAAAGTAGCGTGCAGCGTACAGTTTTTTCTACTGCAGCTACCCGCCAAAACTGCAAGTCTGGAAAAAGGTTGCAGTGTCGTTCACACACAGCACGCTGTTTTTGCATCGTGCAACCTGGTTCTGTATGCTGGCTACTGTTCCTTGACATCTCGCTGTGTTCCTGTCATAATATACGCAATAAAATTCTTTTTTTGTACTTTAAAACATGGATGACGAGATACTAGCTACAACTTGTTTATTAGCTATGCTATTAAAACGAAGAAAACGCCGACGCCGGACGAAACCAAGAATTTGGACGAAAATAGAGAACACTGTGGAGCAATGAACAATTTACTTCGGGAATTACGTGATGGGGATGAAGTATTTTACAGAAATTTTTTGCGAATGGCAGCAGTTGATTTTGATTATTTATAGAAAAAGGTAACACCTTTAGTAAAAAAAACAGGACACACTGATGAGAAACGCAAATTAAGCAATTACCTACCTAGCTACTTTTGCTGCGCAGTTTTAGGGTTGCAGCTGCAAAAGTTTCGTATCGTGTTCACACTGATCCTAAAAGTAGCGTGCAGCGGGCAGTTTTTTCTACTGCAGCTACCCGTCAAAACTTCAAGTTTGGAAAAAGGTTGCCGTTCATACACAACACGCTATTTTTGCACCATGCAATCAGATGCTGTATGTTAACCGTTAGCTATTGTTCCTTCACATCTCACTGTGTTCGTGCCGTAATATACGTAATAAAATCCGTTTTGTGTACTGTAAAACATGGATGACGAGACACTAGCTACAATTTGCTTATTATCTGTACTATTAAAATGAAGATGCCGACGCCAGACGAAAACTGGAATTTGGATGAAATAATGGATAAAAAATAGATAAAAGTTAGAACTATCGGACGGTGACAGCCCGCCAAATTAATTTCAATACATATTGACTTTTAGGTGTCAAAACAATGTTTCTTAGCTATAAACATCAAATACTCAAAGATCTCTCCAAGATCCAACTTGTATCTTATTAAAGAATAGATAAAAAAAATCACTACAAGCTGCAGCTTTAATTCTATATTTAATTTTTTTTTTATATATACTAAAAACGAATGAATCATTTAAAAACATTAATAGTTTTGTCAAGTCGAAATTTATTCACAAATATATTATTTAAAATGTTAGGTACACAAATGGACACCAACTTTAAAAATACTGCACTCGCTGCCGCTGCAAAAGTTTCAACCAAATATATATTTTTTGAATCTAGGAAAAAAAAGCCGTGGAAAAAAAATCCTCGGAAAAAAAAACCTGGAAAAAAAGCCAAAGGAAAAAAAAGCCAAAGGAAAAAAAAACCGGGGAAAAAAATCCGCGGATAAAAAAGCCACTTTACACAAAACACATTGACACAAAAAACCATCAAATATGTAAACAGATGTGACTCTGGGAACGGAAAAAAAAGCGGAAATAAAATCCGAGGAAAAAAAAGCCGCGGAAAAAAAAGCCGCGTAGAAAACTGCTGATAGCAAAACTGCGTTAAAAACTTATGAACGATGAGACAAGATATGCTTTAAGAGAGTGATTTTTAAGTCATATTAATATTTATAATCGTTAATTATGTGAAAAAAATTTTTAGAAAGTTTAGTTATTTTCCACACTTGCTATAACAAATAACATTTCACAGTGTTCATTCAATAAAATCAGGTGAAATAAATGCCATATTGAATCCAAAATGGCGAAAAACTGTATTATACATTACAAATTAGACATGGGCAACAAATAAAAGCTAATTATGTATGAGGAATAACTAACATATTTGTTTTATTTCTTTATCGGTAACATAACATATTTCTTTCATTTTAGAATAAATATCTTTGATGGAAACACTTTCAGACTTAAAGATTCAGTTCAAATTATTAGCTATTATTCATCATCATCATCAATATCATATTCTACACCACTATAAGAATCTCTAATATTTTCAGACTTCTGCTAAAAACATTTACATGTTGGTAAAAATTTCGATGTACTGTTATGAATACCTCACTCTGGTGAGCACCTCCCCAGGATCACAAGGAATATCGCCAGGCCGATAACATCCAATTTCAGAAACTTTCCAACCAAAATCGGTCACTGCTGCTGTAAGATATGTACTTGTTTTCATATCTTTTCTTAATGGTGCGTTCTTCTAAAACCTTGCCGGAGCGCAGCTCATTGCATTTAAAAAGAAGGCACTTGATCCTGTAATTTCGTTTTGGCTCGCCCTGTATATTCGAAAATAATTTGTTTTTGACTTGTTTTTTTTTAATTTAGTTTATTTGTATTTTTTTTTAAATAATTAACAATTCGAAATGTTAACCCACTCCCCACCAGTCGCGGATCTCATTACTTTTCACATTCTGTACAGTATACCGAACATACGCCAATCACAATGCTCTATCACAAACTTGCAAATAAGATGTAGTTAGAAAACTCGCTACTCCGTTTTGTCGCAGAGTTTAGGTTTTTTTTCCTCGGCTTTTTTTCCTAGATTCGTCGAAGTGACAGAAACCTTGTTTTCTGTAAAGCAGCCTTTTCTTCCGCGGCTTTATTTTCCTCGGCTTTTTTTCCGCGGCTTTTATTTCCTTCGGCTTTTTTTTCCAGGATTTTATTTCCGCGGATTTTTTTTCGGCGGATTTTTTTCCGTTTACCATATTTTTTGCAGCCATCGCTACTCTTTAAAATTCAATTTACACGTGGCTACTTTTGAGGCTGCACGCAGCATATAAATGTTGCACGCAACCAAACAGCACGCGCTACTTTTAAGGTTGCACAGCTATTCACATGAAGATTCACTTGAACTGCGCAGTTTTTTAGACTGCACCGCAGCAAAAGTAGCTGTGTCTGACCGGAAGTAGCGACAGTTTTTTCGCGTTAATATACATAAAGCTAGATTTTTTTCCCATGATAGCTTAGACAGTATCAATGATGAAGGTGCAATTCTACCAATCTCTAAGTACTACAAAAATGAGTAAAAAATTAAATAACATGTTGCAAAAGATTTTCTGAAATGTCACAAAATGTCACTTTTGATTCGTCCGTGCCGAGCCGAATTTTTGAATTTCGCAGTGCAATTTACGATCAAGTTTATCTGGAAGACTTCCTCTTTACGTCGCGACATCATACGGTCATCCCAATGGTGCTTTTCGAAAAATATGAACGTGTCAAGATTGCATGTTTTAGCAATTTTTTCCCAAAGGCAAGCTGTTTTTTGCTATTTTTCTCCGAAACAGTGGGAGTTAGCTCGAAATAAAAAATAAGGTGAAAGAGTATTTTCCATTACGAATCTTTTACTTCCATCAGACTTTTGATATTTTTTTTCGTTTCGGAGATAACTACTGAAATGTCGGCCATGTACGGCAAAAAATCGCAAATTTTGAGCTTCTACAGTTAGCAAGTTTTTAATCTGGGTTCCTACGCCAAAAGACTCTCTTGCTAGTTTAAATAGAATTAAATTTGCTAAAACCATTTTTTCTATTTTTTGAATTCCGACAAAAATGAAGGAATTAGAGTGGGCGGGATTTGGGACTTTTTTTTTTCGGTAAAATTTCTCCATTTTGTCACCGTAATTAATCGGTAATAAACTGAAATCGATTTCATATACGATGTTCACTTAATATCATGTACTACTTTGACGCTCCGTTAATCTCGGCCCGAAATAAAGGTTTCTGAGAAAAATAATTTTTTTAAGATTTACATACACTCTATAGGAAAACGTGTAATTTATTTCCTACATTTCCTCGATAATTATCGTTTTTTTCGAAAAATTTGTAGACAGCTTATGTAAAGAGAATTGATTGAGCTTTCCGACACTTATTTTAATTTTTTCTGTAACATAAAAAACAAAAGACTTATGACCGAATATACATATATTTGATGTCAACCTCTCGTACAATTTACTAACGTTTATATAGCTTAATGAAGTGCCAACGCCAACTTCCATCCATACCTTCACTTCAGGATGCACAAACATATTGTTTAACATTATTATCAATATATCGTGTCTGAGCATCGCACGAGAGCGTTAAATGGTGGCTGAAACTACTACCCCTACGAAATTGGAAAAAAAATAATATGTCTTTAATTATTATATTTTTTTTTTTCGGTTTCTTTGCAACCGATCGATTTGAAATTTGGCACGAGTATTGCTTGCGTGGAGATAACTTACTCCAAAAAATAAGGTCATTTTATGACCATTTTAACCTTCGGAAAAAAATATAAATTTTTTTTTAGAGGACAAGAGGGTGGCTACGCTTCGTGGTACAATCACCAATCTATGATATATTATGTCTTGACACTTCGTGATTATCATCATACTAAATTGTCAGATTTTTTGCTGTGGTGGAACAATATGGAAAAAAATAAAATTGGTTAAAAAAAAATATTTACACATGCCTCTTAGTTGTAACAGTTAATACTTATAGCCTTACAAGGTATTGCTGCATATCTACAACCGACCGCGGGTACCAGTATGATGTTGCCAAGTCTACTTTTTCTCCAGACATACGTAAATTCGGCACAATCCGGCAATACCACTTCTGGAGGTCCCAGGTCCCTCAGATCCAGGCCCCAGATCCCTGGAGGTCCTCCCAGGGGCGAAGTATTAACTCTCTAGGACCTTGGGGAAAAGTTTAGCAACGAATCATGTTCTTTGTAATTACTGTCGCATTACGACATCTTAAAAACGACGTACTGAACCAGGTGAAGAAAGTGAGGGAACGATCTAAGAAGACCAGCCTTTTGTGTCTTCGACATCTCTAGCACTACGATTAGTGACTCTGATAAAATAATGGAATTACCATTGCAAAGACTCGTTGCTACACATAAATACTGTTGCATATGTGGTGATGGTAAAGAACTGACCGTAATACCCACTACTGCGAGACTACAGTGCTATCGAAACAAACAAATATACATCCTCCGAGGCAATCGTTGCTGTAAAAAACATTTGATTTTTTTCCCCTCATTTTTGGCCTTGAATGGGTTCCATCAGCCAGCTACGCAGATGGATAATTTTTATCTCAGTATGGTACAGTTGTTTAACATTAGTTGTCGTTTGTCAATACTTATCCTGACTTGCAATATTGTTCCTAATATGCCTTTGTTTTTATAACCTTTGTGGTTTAACCTACTATCCGTGGTCCAGTCTATGTGTAAACTTAAGTCGCCCTGATGGATCCCTGGGCGCGAAATGTGTCTACATTTGATTAAACATCGCTTTTACGAAAACGTTGCACATCTGGAACCATATGCCAATTATAGCTCGATTCCTAGATCGGATTTATGCATTCTATTAAATTCCTTAACCCCAATAACATAACAACTCTAAAAGGCTCTACAGACCACCGCGGTTTATCAGACTATCTTATTAGGGTTATGGTTATTAATTACAACCTTAATAATATACCAATGATTCCATTCTGAGGATGGTCAATTTATTCAGTTTCCTAGCAAGTGCGCTGCACGCTGGCACCATATCGAACAATTTAGTAATATAGGAGGTCATTCTGTTATCATTATTACTACATGTTTTCAGTTTTAATAGAAAAACAAGGACAGAAGAAGTTCTTGTACTGGAATTTTCCAACAGTGACTTTAATTCGTAAATGGCATCTACCGTTAAGTCTGTAAACGTTAATAATTGCTTATCTGATAAACCGCAGTGGTCTGTAGAGCCTTTTAGATTTGTTATTGGGGTTAAAGAATTTAATAGAATGCATAAATCCGAGCTAGGAATCGAGCTACAATTGGCATATGGTTCCAGATGTGTAATATCGTCTTCATAAAAGCGATGTTTAATCAAATGTATTTTACAGCAACGATTGCCTCGGGGATGTATATTTGTTTGTTTCAATAGCACTGTAGTCTCACATTAGTGGGTATTACGGTCGGTTCTTTATCATCACCACATATGCAACAGGATTTATGTGTAGCAACGAGTCTTTGCAATGGTAGTTCCATTATTTCGTCAGAGTCACGAGTCGTAGTGCTAGAAGATGTCGAAGGTACAAAAGGCTGGTCTTCTTCGATCGTTCCCTCACTTTCTTCATCTGGTTCAGTACGTCGTTCTTTAGTTGTCGTAATGCGACAGTAATTACAATGAACATCATTCGTTGCTAAACTTTTCCCCAAGGTCCTAGAGAGTTAATACTTCGCCCCTGGGACCTCCAGAAGTGGTATTGCCAGATTGTGCCGAATTTCCGTACGCCTGGGGAAAAGTAGACTTGGCAACATCGCACTGGTACCCGCGGTCAGTTGTAGATATGCAACAATAACTTGTAAGGCTATAAGTATTAACTGTTACAACTAAGAGGATGTGTAAATATTTTATTTTATCCAATTTTATTTTTTTCCATATTGTTCCACCACAGCAAAAAAAAACTGACAATTTAGTATGATAATCACGAAGTGTCAAGACATAATATATCATAGAATGGTGATTGTACCATGAAGGGTAGCCACCCTTTTGTCCTCTAAAAAAAATTTATATTTTTTTTCCGATGGTTAAAATGGTCATAAAATGACCTTATTTTTTGGAGTAAGTTATCTCCACGCAAGCAATACTCGTGCCAAATTTCAAATCGAACGGTTGCATAGAAACCGAAAAAAAAAATATAATATTTAAAGACATTATTTTTTTTCCACCTTCGTAGGGGTAGTAGCGGGTTAAAATTTTTACCGTGTAATATACTCTATAAACTGCATCATCTGGAAGCCATTTTAACTAAGTAAGAGCGGGGGCACATTTCCCTAACTTTTCTGGCTATACCCTTTATCTAAAACGGCTAACATCCTCGTTGAGGATGAATCTAAATTTGTAACACTAGATGACTATAATTTAATTTCAAATTTTAGCAGGAAAAATAGTATTCATGGCGGCGTTGCTATTTTCTGTCGGAAAACATATAAGTGTTCCCCTATAACTCAAATTAATGAACTTTCTATTGACTTTCATTGCGAACTGTCTGCTGTTGTTTGTGACAATTTTATAATAATAACAACATATAGATCCCCTACTCTTGGGGATTTTGATATATTTTTGCAGAAGCTTACGTGTGCCTTGAACTTTATCACACAAAAAAGCAAAAACGTAATTTTCTCAGGAGATTTTAATGTTCATTTTAATAACCCCAATAAACAGGTTCACACACTTATTAATTTATTCAGTTCTTTTGGTTTCATTGCATGCAATGATGCTCCTACTCGTCTCGGCAATTGTTTGGATAACATGTTTATTAACTTTTGCCTTGATAATTGTAATTTGCAATTATTTGATACGCACTTCTCTGATCATATTGGTATCAATTTAAGTATAATGAACTGTGAGCCTCCACGAGCATCAAAGAAAATTTCTTTCAGACCTATTTCCGATATAGGTTTATTTAATTTAAACAGATATCTGCAAGAGATCGATTGGGGGTTTATCGATGATTCTTCGATAGATATTGATGTTAAATCTGAATTTTTCTTAGATATAATTACTTCTGCTCTGGACATGTTTTTCCCAGTTAAGTCCAAAATCTTAACCAGTGACAAGAAAGTTAATGTAACTTGGTACACTGATGATTTGCGTCAATTGAGAGAGACATTACATTTCCTTCTTGATATTTATAAGACTAATCCTACTAGCGATTTGAAAAAAATGATTAATGACAAAAAACGTATTTATAAAAATGAAATATTAAAAGCCAAGAAAGTAGCAAACGATAACTACATACGACGAAATAAGAATCAGCAAAAAGCAATGTGGAATTTAGTTAATGTAAATAAAAATAAAACAGACAATTCGTCAGAAATTATTTCTCCTGACGAATTTAATAATTATTTTGGAAACATTGCTCAAAATTTAGTTAACTCCCTGTCATCTCCCACCGACAATTTTGAAAATTATTTTACAAGTTCCATAGAAACTGGTGCTGACAAGGATTTTATTTTTACTGAAGTCACTTACAATCAAGTCTTAGATGTAATCGCTAATCTGAAAAACAAACAGAGTAAAGATGCTTATGATATCAACATTAAAATTCTCAATTGTATTAAATATATTATTATCATTCCACTCACTAAACTAATTAATGAATGCATTAGAAAGAATGTGTTTCCAAAATGTCTTAAACTGTCAAAAGTGTTACCTTTATTTAAAAAAAACTGTATTGATGATCCGGCAAATTACAGGCCTATTTCTATCGTGCCATTATTTGCCAAAATCTTTGAGGTAGTTCTCAAATCTCAAATCACAAATTATTTTGAAAATTGTAATCTTTTCAATAGTTGTCAATATGGCTTCAGGTCAAAATTGTCAACGACGTTAGCAATTAATTCGTTGATAAATGTAATAAATAAAGGTTTCGAGGCCAAAGAATTTGTGCATGTGCAATTTTTAGACCTAAGTAAGGCTTTCGACTGTGTGCCTCACAATATTTTGGTGAACAAACTAAAATTTTACTATTTCTCTGAGAGTAGCAGAAAATTGATTATGTCGTATTTGACTGATCGTCATCAATTTGTTCATTTTAATAATGTTAACTCTGGTACCATTGATATTAAATTTGGAGTCCCTCAGGGTTCAGTTTTGGGACCGGTTTTATTTCTTATTTATATTAACGATTTGCCAAACAGTAGTCCCTCAACAAATTTCACTCTCTTTGCTGATGACACAACATTGGCTCATTCCCATAAAGATTGTAACACTTTATTATCAGAAGCTCAAAACAGTTTGTCTATGGTTCACAACTGGTTCTTAAACAATAAGTTAATATTGAATGACGATAAAACAGAGACTATGATTTTTTCTTTAAGACAGCACTCTGTACAAACGACCTCTCATTGCGTTAAATTTTTGGGCATTATGTTGGACAGTAAGTTAACATGGGAGGAACACACGTCCTACATCTGCAAGAATATATCACGCAATATTTTCTTATTGCGCAATTTAAAAAATTGTTTGTCACAGTCAACGGTTTTAATGGCATATCATGCAATAATTCAATCTTCCCTCACTTATGCCATTTTAATATGGGGCCACTCGGCACATACCTCAACAGTTTTTTCACTGCAAAGAAAGGCTGTCAGAATCGTTGCTGGGCTATCATATAGAGATGATTGTAGGGATGCTTTTATAAGCCTTAAGATACTGACTTTACCCTGTAATTATATACTGCAGTGCCTTGTCCATGTTAAAAATAACCTTAATAATTACATAACATGTGAAAGTGTACATACGTACTCAACTCGTAATAGGGGCAATATATATTTGGATTTTTTCCGACTTTCAAAAACCAGAAATGGCACCTGCTATTATGCAGTAAAATTTTTCAATGTGTTACCGATTGATGTACAAACACTTGACTGTACTCGCTTTAAAAATGTAATTAAACGTTTCCTCCTTGAAAATGCATTCTATGATTTTGACGAATTCTTGTCAACTGATTTTTCTCGTTTAATTGTGTGATAATGATTGTTTGTTATTCTATGTGCTTACTGTTATTTACTCTACTTTGTTATTTATTTGTTTTATTTAAAGTGTACTTTTTTTTTCTATTTAAGACAACCACTTTTTGTTGGTTTTTATTGCCATATTTTTTGACGTGTCAAAACATAATTTATGTATATATGACCAATAAAGATCTATCTATCTATCTATCTAAAAGATTTATAGTTGTACATGCAGGATCTATTCATAGCTTTGCTGAAGATGCGAGTTTAGTTTTCTCCACCTAGAATAAGTCAGCAGATTACCATGACAACATGAACTCTGAAATTTTGAAAAGTGGTTGACAGATACACTTTTGCCGGGGTTACAAAATCCAAGCATTATTGTTTTAGACAATGCTAAGTACCACTCTCGGGTTAAAAAAAAACAACCAACTCGATCTTGGAAGAAAGAAAAAATACAATCATGTTTATAGACCAAAAACATAGATTTCTGTGATACCGCATTTAAAGCCGAATTGCTCCAAATAGCTCGAGCTAACGAAACAGAGCAACACTATGTTGCCGACAATTTAATTAGAGGGCATAGACATGAAGTATTGCGGCTTCCACCATATCGCTCTCAGTTATAATAATAATAATATCTTTATTTACCAAAGATTGAAAAAATTAAAGGTATATTTTAATATAAACATATTATGATATAGGCGAAGTTCACCATTTTACGCAAGCGTAAGGTGCTCTACTCAATAGAACTTGTTTAGGGAATTTGTAAGAAGTATTACGACAAACGCATCGGGAAAGACAGTTTTGTTATGTGGAATGAATGAATTAATGAATGCTGTGGCTTTATCTCAACTGTAGAGTTCAATTTGGTCCAAGTGTGTAAATCTCACAAATAAATTGATTTTAGAAACATATTATCGAGAGGTTCGTACTGAACAAGTTATGCCACTCATTATAAGTGTTAATGATCACAGCCACACAAAAAAAAGTTTATTTTCCAAAGGTGAAAGCTACATCTCCTTATGTTTTTTGAGCCGCTGATTACAAATATCACGTCAAAAATATATGTTTCACGGCTCAGTTTTTCGCAAATTGACATTTCATCCCTAAATTTGGAGTTAAGTGGAAGAGCAGAAGGTTACTTGCAACTATTTCTGAACTTCGCCATTTGTAAATTTTACAACTTGTATGTTTACAATAAAGACATTTATTATCATTATTATTAAATGGCTATTAAATCTAATAGAACGACGTGTTGAAATAAAACTTCTGAATCGTTTAAAATGGCTCTCGTCACATACTCCCAAAGTTCTATCGTATCACAGAAACGATGGTGGTGTACTTCTTCCCCCAAAAAAACTATACTACTACCTTGTTCTGATTTTTCCATAATATGCTTGTGAGGGCTTGACTGACCGAAGTCATTACAGGAACATTGATAAGTCGAGTATCTTTTGACGAGGAGAAGCCAAAACAACCCCCGGGGGTTGGAACCACCCCTTCCCTGAATGACAAAACATTCCGAGAATACTGCATACAGGCTGAAGAACAGTTTCCTCCAGTTTTCGAGGGCGAGTTACACGATAATTATAATACTTTCCCCGCACTCTTCTGGAACTACCCCCAAATGAAAAAAACGGCCCCTTGTTCTGATTTTTCCGTACTATGCTTATGAGGAGATCGAGTTTATTACAGAGAGTATTGATAAATCGAATATCTTTTGATCGGGAGACGCCAAAACAACCCCGGGGGTTGTAACCACTCCCTCCTTGAATGACAAAACATTCGGAAAGTACTGCGAAAGGGCAGAAGAACGCGGCCATAAATGTGATGCTTCTCTTTTTCAGGGTCGCCTTGCAGGTTCTTGTTGTGAGACTTTCCATTAACAACTTCAACAATTGTTTTACAGCTTTTATTCTATGTTTTAATTAAATACAAATATCTTCTTATTTTATACCTTACATTTTCATATTTTATTATCCATCAAATTAACATATTTAATTCTAACGCAATGCAAAACTTAAAATAAATAACACCTGTAGTTACGAAGCGTCCTACAAGGTAATTCAGCAAAGTAACATCAAAAGTTCAACCAAAGAACATAAAAAAAATCATTAAACCAATACAGCTGCACTTAAACAAGTAGCAATATATCTCTTTAGATTAAAAATGTTAAATCTTCCCATAACACGAACATCATTTGACCCTCGAAAGCTTTAGGTCCAACCTGTTGAGTTATCGTATACGGACCCTCATACAATAAGAAAAATTTCTTTATTTTTGCATCTTCGGCTGATGATTTTTGGGTGGGTTTTGATCCATACGTGATCCCCAAAGTTGAATAAAGTAGCTGAGTGCTTTTCCTGATATTTAAGTTTACGCTTTTCCGCCTTCCCTAACGGTCTCCCGTGAGTTAACGTCAGAACCCTTGTTCTATTCGGGTATTCTTTAAGTGGTAAACCCAATTTGTCCACCAAAGGCTCAACACGAGATTTACCAAAATATAACTCATGTGGTGTAAAACCGGTTCCTTCATGTACCACTTCATTCAACCAAATTTTAGTTTGTATTTCGAATGATTTTCATGGCATAAATGCCTAAGTAAACGATTTACCTCCCTATTTACACGTTCTGTTAAGTTCCCTTGGGGATAATAATAAGTAGTGTGATAACTTCGAATACTCTCTATCTGTAACATTTCCTGCCATTTCTTAGTAAATTGTGTCCCATTGTCTGATAAAATAGCTTTCGGTTTTCCAATACGACTAAAATAGTCTTGTTTTATTTTATGAAATATAGATTTCGTCGTAGCCTTTCGTAACGGGTATAATGATACTAATTTCGTGAAAGCATCAACGACCACTAATAACTGCGTTGCCCCAAACCTCGAAACAGGTAGAGGACCTACCAGATCCAAACAAACTAATTTATTAGGAGCATTAACGATTGAGCTATGGAATTCACCATGCAGACGTACCGAGATTTTACTCTTTTGGCAAATTAGGCAACCCCCCACAACGGATCTTATATGTGCTCTCATTTTAGGCCAAAAGAAATACTTACGAAGAGCTAGATATGATTTAGTGGAACCAAAACGTCCATGCTCCTCATGTTCCTGTTTTACAAGATAAATAACCTGCTCCTTTGGAATACAGGCTCTTAAACCTTTCTCACTACGTCGATATAAAACGTCGTCTTTAATAATATATCACTGGCTTACTATTACTGGACATTCTTCAGAATTTAAACAAGAAATTATTTTTTTTACAAAATGTGTCATTTTTTTATCTTCAGGTAGTTCCTTTACATTTTTCATAGCTGTCTTATAGGTTTCGTCCCGTTATCGAGGCGAGGAACACGATGGTTGCAATACTTCCTCGCCCTCGATAACGGGGGAAACCATTCTTCAGCCCCTTCGCAGTATTTTCAGCATATTTTGTCATTCAGGGAGGAGGTGGCTCCAATCCCCAGGAGTTGTTTTGGCGTTTCCTGGTCAAAAGATACTCGGTTTATCAACATTCCCTGTCATAACCTCGGTCAAGCCCTCATAAGTATAGTACGGAAAAATCAGAAAAAGGAGTCGTTTTTTTCCCATTTAGGGGTGGTTCCAGAAGGGTGGCACCATCGTGTTCCTCGCCCTCGAAAACGAGAAAAGACCGTTCTTAAGCCCTTTCGCAGTATTTTCGGAATGTTTTGTCATTTAGAGATGGGGAGATTTCAACCTTCGGGAGTTGTTTTGAAGTCTCCTGATCAACAGATACTCCATTTATCAATATTCCCTGTAATAACCTCGATCGATCAAGCCTTCACAAGTATAGTACGGAATAATCAGAACAAGGGGGTAGTTTTCTCCATTTAGGGATAGTTCCAGAAGGGTGGGGAAAAAGGACTGCAACCATGATGTTCCTTGCCCTCGCAAACGAGAGAAGACCGTTCTTCAGCCCTTTCGCAGTATTTTCGGAATGTGTTATCATTCAGGGAGGGGGTGGTTTCAAACTCCGGGAGCAGTTTTAGCGTCTACTGATCAAAAGATACTGGATTTATCAATATTCCCTGTAATAACCCCGATCTGTCAAGCTCTCACAAGCGTAGTACGAAAAAATCAGAACAAGTGGTCGTCTTTTTTTCATTTAGAGGTAGTTCCAGAAGAGTGGGGGAAATTATTGCAATTATCGTGTTACTCGCCCTCGAAAACTGGAAGAAACCGTTCTTCAGCCCTTTCGAAGTTTTTTCGGAATGTTTTTTCATTCGGAGAGGGGGTGGTTCCAACCCCTGTTAAGGCGTCTCCTGGTCAAAAGTAACTCGACTTATCAATATTTCCTGTAATAACCCCTCAAAAGCGTAGTACGGAAAAATCAGAACAAGGAGTCGTCTTCTTTCATTTAGAGGTAGTTCCAGAAGAGTAGGGGAAAGTATTGCAATTATTGTGTCACACGCGTTACTCGTCCTCGAAAACTGGAGGAAATTGATTTTCAGCACTTTTGCAGTATTTTCGGAATATTTTGTCATTCAGGGAGGGGGGGGTTACAACCCCCCCCCCCCCCCCCATGGGTTGTTTTGGCGTCTCGTGATCAAATCAGATTATTATAATTTATTTATTAAACTTAAATTACTATAAATTTACAATAGATGTATTATATATGCTTATAATTCAATTTCCTTTAAATAAATCTAATTAAATACATCAAGTAAAATATAAAATAAAACGACGCCAGTGCGCATTTTAAAACACCAACGAGCCTACGGCATCTTAGTTCAGACGTTCGTGACGTCATACGGGGACTCTATCAGTGAACAGACCTTATATTGAGATATAATTTTATCGTACCAGCTTCCACTTATTGGTCGTAAAGTGTTTTTTCAAGAATCAGTTTACAGCTTTGGAATTATTATTAAAAACGTGAATTAATGCACATTTAGCAATCTTTTGAGGTATTAAATACATTGAAGAAAAAGGTTATTTTCATAAAATGTAGAATTCAGAAAAAATTTCTGAAAAACTATGTTACCATGTATAACATTTACCACAAATGCAGTGGTCCGAAAATTTCAAAAAGTGGCCAAAAATCCAATTTTGTTACAGATCGATTAACAATCACATATGTAATGAAGGAAAAATAATTTAAAAATAAATATCCTCTGGGGTATCTTTTAGGGGTTGTTTTTCTGAAAAATGGTGTATTTCAGCAGAGCTGGGTAGTATTCGAATACATCTGTATTCGAATACAGTATTCGGATACTTTTTCTGTATCCGAAAGCTGTATTCGAATACTTTCTTAAAATTGTATCCGTTATCCGTATCCGACACAAATTAATAAAGTATCCGTTATTCGAATACATTAGGCGAGTATTCGAATACTGATAAAAGTATTCGAATACGAATAAAAGTATCCGAATACACCGAAATTATCCGAATACACTAAAAGTATCCGAATACAACAAAAGTATCCGAACACAATAAAAGTATTCGGATACTGAAAATATCCGAATACCACAAAAAATATATATACATATTAAATATTATTTTCGAGTCATTTTTTATAAAAAGGTTTACATATATTCTGAAAAGTCCTTTTAGCTATGGTTGGAATGTCGATATAACGTACAGAATGGTTAAAAAATACGAAAAGTTGAAATGGTTACAAGAGTAAAGTACCAGTTCTTCAAGTAAAAGTTGAAAATATTATAGGAAAAATTGTTCCTAATGTTGAGATAGAAGTTCAGATATGAAATTTGAAAGCTTATCTCAATTTTTTTGGCATCTTTTAGATTAAAGTAATTTTGCAAGTTAATCAAAGTGGCAAAGTGGCTAATTTATTCGATAACATGAACAGTTTAAAAGTGACTGTTTTGTGATTATTTTATTAAACAAATTAATAAATCATGCACTTTCTTCAGTTACTTTTGCAAAATTAATTTAATCTTGGTGCCAAAAAAAAACTAGATAATTTAAATCAAATGTCATGTCTGACCTTCTATCGACATTAGGAACAATTTTTCCTATAAGATTTTAAATTTTGCTTCAATTTCCAAAATTGTTGTTTCATTCTCGCAAAAATTTCAAGTTTTCTTATTTTTTAACCACCTTGTACGTTATATCAACATTCCAACTATAGTTAAAATAGTTAAGTATTTTTCAGTATAAGCAAAACTTTCTATAAAGAATGACTCCTTATATCATATGTTTTAGTTTTTGTTAAAATGTTGAATAATTTTTTTTCTAGACGATTTTTTGCACTTAATAGTACATTTTGTATTTAGTAGTAAAACCAATACATTCCCGGACGACGATATAAATTTTTGGCCGAGGCTTTAAGCTGAGGCCAACAAGCATTGAAGTCCGGGAATGTGCTTTTACTACGAAGTACACATACTATTTTTTCTGAAATCGCAATCAATATTATTATCAATATTATAAATTAAGGAATTTTTATTGTTTTGAAAAAAGACAGAAATTCAGTGCTTATTATTTACTGTTTAAAATATATATATAAAAAAAAACAGTCTGGGAAAGTAACTTACCCGGCCTAGGCCGGGAATAGTATTTAGGTGTGAAAGCAATACATTCCCGGACGACGATGCAAATTGTTGGCCGAGGCGCTAGCCGAGGCCAATAATCATCGAAGTCCGGGAATGTGCTTTCACACCGAAGTACACATACCATTTTTTTTGAAATCACAATCAATATTATTATAACTTAAGGAATTTGTATTAATGCATAACATTTCTCCATTACTGTCTAACTGCTTACTAATAAATGCAATTTTAATGTGAATTGGTTTGTCTGGATTTATTTACTCTCTAAAATATACGGCCTAGGCCGGAAAAGTAACATTCCCGTACGATTTTGTTGATCGTTGCTTGGCAATAGATCTTTTCCGGTCTGTTTTCTGATAGCTTCTTAGAAACGGACTAAAATACTGGAATTGTGCATTTTTCGATCTGAAATCGCTCCGAAAATGCAGACATTGCCGATCTATTTCAGAAAAAGTAACTTTCCCAGCTTAGGCCGGGAAAAATAACTTTCCCGGACTGTTTTCTGATAGTTGCTTAGCAACCGACTAAAATACCAGAATGGCGTATTTTAGGATCTAAAATTGCGCCGAGAAAGTATACATTAAAGTACATTCTAGACCGATCTCGGAAAAAATTACTTTTTTGTTGTTGGTGGACTTTGTTTTGCTCCAAAAAAAAAAAAAAACAAATAAAATACCGAAAGGCATTACCAATATCTATTTAAAAGAAACAGATTGCGTCTTGGACAGATTTAAAAAAAACTGAATTTCATAACATATTTTTTTCACAAACGAAAGAAAAGTATCCGGTATCCGCATCCGAAAAAAGTATTCAAATACAAGATATTCGGATACTTTTTAAAGCAAAAAGTATTCGTATCTTGTCTCTGGTATTCGAATACATTTGATGTATCCGTATCCGGTATTCGAATACATTTTAACTGTATCCGACCCAGCTCTGTATTTCAGCTTTTTTCGGTTGGACGTTATAGCAAACCGTTTAAATAAGACAGACAACCTAATTAAAAATATATTTACCATCGGTGTATTTCAGCTTTTTCGGTTGGGCGTTATAGCAAACCGTTTAAATAAGACAGACAACCTAATTAAAAATATATTTACCATCGGGGGTTGCTTTTAGGGGTTGTTAGTGTAGAAATTGACATATTAATTATTTTTTTTCAGTTTAAGGTTATCAAAAACCGCTTAATTAACCCAGAAAAAAATATATAAACAAATATTTACAAACAGGGGCGATTTTTAGAGGTTGTAAGAGTATATAAAATGGCACATTTTTGCTTTATTTCAGTTATAGACAATCGTTTATTTAAGACAGATAGAATAGTAACATTTTGCTCTAAAATTATAATAAAGCATAGTTTATACGTCTCTGAAGATCGCCCTGTATGACGGATACTGTCGAATTTCAATAGGGAGTATTCTACCATGCTATTTTATATACATGCCAAATTTTAAACAAAAATATTAAGTCTAACGGAAGTTATCGTGTGTACAAGAATCGGTCTACACACATACATACACCCCCACATACACACACGCACACACATACACTCATACATATAGACCCGCAGACATTTTTTTATTCGATATTTGAATTCAGCCTGTTATGAAACGGATTTCCATACACAATTTTGTTTTCTACGATTATTATTAAAAATTATGGTCCAGTTATAGTACATCTATTTAATTAAATCAAATACGTATAATAACTATAGAACTGAATTTTTTTCAAAACATTCCTTGGACGGGACCATTTTTATTGATAATAAATACTGATTAAAAAAGGATATTATAAATATAAAAAGTTATTTAACAATAATTGATTCCGCATCCTCTTGCGTCAAGTGATCGATGCTGCCGGTGCTCGCACGTTATAAAAAATTCAAAATTTCGAAAATCCGCTTGAAATTGCCTAATTTTTGTTTGTTTGTTATAAAGGAATGTCTAAGGCATTTTTTACATATTTTTCCAAGGCATGATAACGTAAGATTTGTTTCGTAGCTCTACGCAAATCTGAACCTACTCGTAAAAGTTTCTGATAAACACCCTATAATAAAACAACCTTCTATCTGTTTTTAAATTCAAAACTTTCTTTATGCAGTGTATTAAAACAAAGTACATACCTCGAAGAAGCTGCTGTAAAAATTTCACTTTGAAGTATCACGTTTTAGGCACACACTCTCACCGGTGAAACGGTGCTATATAAAAGGTCGTGTTTGCGAGCCCCTAGCAGATAGAGATATGGCCTAATGGCCTTTGTATTCTTGGAAAAGATGCATTGACCATTCTTTTAACTGCCCCCAAAGTATCGAAGCGAAATTCGAAAGTTGAAAAAAAGAATTTTTGGCCACTTTCTGAAATTTTCGGACCACTGTGAAATGTGAGAAACTCGTCCGAAGAGTTCATTTGGTTGCTACTATACTAGTGACTAATGCTAAATTTGAATTATATAAACTTATACTTTATACCTTTAGTGTTTTATTTATTCCTTCATTTGTTTTTCTGATTTTTCCGAACAAGAATCAGTTGCAACATAATGTATGTAATTGTTCGCAATCAATATTAAAACCTAATATACTCGCTCACGGCCCTAGATGAATTCATGTCAGACAAACTTTGAAAATAAAATTTAACGAATAAATTATTTTGCTGACGTTTAAGAAACTGAATATATTTCCTTTCCCAAAAGCTTTATTAGAACATCTTTTATGTGCTACGTCTATTAAATACACAGCTTTAAGAATATGTTTATGTTATATTTTAGATACTACTTACACAAAACAGTTGATGAAAATTCGATAATCAAGAACAAGTTGATGAGCGATAATAGTTTTGAAGTTGAAATAAGTGTAAACAGCATAATGGAACTATTAGCGATATGTATAAACACAACTTGATGATTTCTGTAACCGAAATTTGGGTAGCAGGTATATTTATAGAGGATTTTGAGTCTAGACATGTTTAAAGTTAACTAAACTGGTTATCTGGTGGCGATATGTCGAAGATGTTTTAATTAAAAGAGTAAATAATACAAATAAGACAAGCGTTTATAGAAGACACATACCAACATATATTTAAATTTTAACTCAAATCAGTGAAGGCATGTTAAAAGAGGTGTTATAAAAAGTATATATGAGAGGGCCAAAAGAATTTTTTCTGATAATGAAATATTAAACAATATGAAACATTTTAATAGATAGGTTTTTACAAACAATAAATACCCTGATCCGCTGTGTTGATAAAACTTTCATAAACATTGAAAATAACAATCAGGTACGACAAAAACCTGACAAAATCACACATATTGGAGTCAAATTAAGATTAAAAATTTCGCAATGTGAATTGTCGTTGAAAGAAAGGAAATGTTCGTTATGAGCTATGGAATAAAGGTATATAAACTATAATTCGTTCCAATTGTTATTATTATTTAAAAAAAATGAATATTGCAAAATTTGCGTTTCTAAATAAATCACTGTACTTTCAAAAATAATGGATGTCTATAAAACTTTTTTTTAATTAAATTAATTAAAATAATTATGAAAATTTCAATGACATTTCGGAGAAATATAGCTCTTATAGAGTACTTAAAATTTCAATTGAAAATGATTATTGAAACGGCTCAGAACCAAAAAATTTGTAAGATGGCTCAAATTGTAGCTTTTTATAATTACTTTAAGATCATGGAGAGAGATTTTTTTTTTCAAAAAACTCTTTTTATTGCAGTTGTTTATAATTTTCGAAATTGCAGTTATAAACAAATTCAGATAACTCTCTGTTTTTTTTTGTGAAATCAACAAAGGTAAAGGAGTAATGAAAGCAGATTAAAAAAGCCAACTTAAAAAAAAATGTAATCTCTACTTGCCTTTGGAGCTGAGATACATTAGTTTTTTCGTTTAGGTCACTTATAAATAAACAAATCGATATTTCGTATTGAAATATGGACTAGTAATTCTCCAATGTCTATTATTTTGTATCGCTACTTGAAAATAATCCAAAGTTATTATTGTTAAAGATGCTGTATAAAGGCCCGAAAGTGGAGTCTTTAGCGATTTTGTTAGAGATCCAAGAATCACCAAATATGTCTAAATGTTATATTATGTTTTTACAAACCGGACTTTAATCGCTAGATAGCCCAGTGGGTAAGGCGACTAGCACTTTTTATTCGGGATACGGACGTCTCGGGTTCAAACCCTGTTCGCGAAATATATTCTATTTGTATCAGTAATATTAAAAGTTTTACAGAGCTGTATACATGTTCAAGTTAGGTTGGTTTACCATTTTCGTGACAAAAATTTAAAAAGTTATAAAAAAAATTGAAAATTTGCATTATGCTCACTCAAAGTCGCTTTATTCGATGTTATTACAACAATATAGCTTTGGATTATCTTCAAATAGGAGAAACAAAATAATAAGTATTGGAGCATAACCAGCCCAAATTTCAAGAATAAATATCGATTTGTTTATTTAGAAGTAACCTAAACGTAAGAACTAACGTATCTCAGCAGCAAATGCAAGCAGAGCATTAATTTTTTTTTTTTCAAACGTTGGCTTTTTTAATCTACTTTCATTACTCGTTTACTGTTCTTGATGTCATAAAAAACCAGAGAGTTACTTGAATTTGTTTATAACTAAAATTTCGAAAATTATAAACAACTGCAATAAAACGAGTTTAAATAAATAAATTTAAAAAAAAAGAATGTCTTTCTCCGTGATCTTAAAGTACTTATAGAATGCTACAATTTGAGCTATCGTACACATTTCTTGGTCTTGGTGGCAGGATTTCACAAGGGTGCAAAGATTGTATATTTGAGCCGTTTCAATAATCATTTTAATTTGAAATTTTAAGTGATGATTGGACTTTATAAGAGCTATATTTTTCCAAAATTTCACTGAATATTATCTATTATTTTTGAAACAACAGTGATTTGTTTAAAAATGCATAACTTTGCAATGTTCAATTTTTTTTAAATAATAATAGCAATTGGAACGAATTATAGTTTATGTACTTTTATTGCACAACTCAAAACGAACATTTTCTTTCTTTTTATTGTTTTCCATAGTACTTATAGATTTCGAGATATTCAAAGAAAACCGAAGGAAAACGCAGTCTAAAAAATTAAATTGTTTAGATAAACAATACGCCGACCTCACAGAGTTGACCCCCTGAACATATTAAAACAGAAAAACTACCTTGACCAGACAATTCACATTAAAATAATAGTTTGACTCCACTAACACCGTTAATTCCTTATATACGCGGATTATATGAAAAGGTAAACGGTCTACCTTTTCAGATAAATAAGGTGACTTTTATGTTAGCATGGTATATCAAACGGGCAACACTGAGATTTATTTGGACTAAAACAAAATCGCTACACTATGAGCAAAATACAAAAAACTGCATTTTTAGTATTCCATGTGAGTGTAATATACTTCCACTGGATGTGGAAGAAAAACATTATGTGAGTGGCCATCCAAACTATTCAGTGCACACAAGAATTATACTATAAAGAATGAAATTCAGACATCGCATGTTTCTTATGTAAAATAATGCCCGGCGGATTTGATTAAAGTTGAAATGAAATCATCCTGAATAAAAGTCTCCATGGGAGCAAGGCCGAAAAATTAATAGTTTTTAAGTTATCTATCCGTGGTATATCAAATTCGGAACGAATTATAATGAGGCTCGAGTTTGACACAAATATTCAAAATTAGAAATCCAACAAACTAATTAGCCTCCTCCCTAGATATAGACCACAACACGAACTGGAAGTACGAGCCGGGAGTTGCATGATTAAGTCCATTTTTTAGGGTGAAAACTTTTTCAGTCTCAGTATAGTCCTGCGTATTAAGTACATGTAAAGGGTAAATACGTGGATTTTAGGCCTCCTCGCTAGATATGGACCACAATAACACAGGGCTGAAGTCCGAACCGGAAGTTGCATAATTAAGTCCATTTTTAAAGGTGAAAACTTTTTCAGCGTATATATAGACCTGCGTAATAATTACGTATTCAGGGTAAATGGACGAATTTCAGGCCTCCACGCTAGATATGGACCACAATAACACAGCGCAGAAGTGCAAACCGGAAGTTGCATGATTAAGTCCATTTTGAAGTGTGAAAACTTATGTAGTCTGTATATAACTTCCGGTTCACACTTCAGCGCTGTGTTATTGTGGTCCATATCTACCGAGGAAGCCTGAAACCCGTCCATTTACCATGAATACGTAAGTATTACGCAGCTCTATATATACGCTGAAATACTTTTCACCCTTCAAAATGGACTTAATTATGCTACTTCCGGTTCAGACTTATTGTAGTCCATATCTAGTGAGGGGGCTCGAAATCCATTTATTTACCCTTTATACCAACTTAATGCGCAGGTCTATACTGAGACTAAAAAAGTTTTCACCCTTAAAAATTGACTTAATCATGCACTTCTGCGCTGTCATTGTGGTCCATATCTAGCGTGGAGGCCTGAAACTCGTCCATTTACCCTGAATACGTAATTATTACGCAGGTCTATATAAACGCTGAAAAAGTTTTCACCCACAAAAATGGACTTCAGCCCCGTGTTATTGTGGTCCATATCTAGCGAGGAGGCATGAAATCTATTTATTTACCCTTTATACGTACTTAACACACGGTCTATACTGAGATTGAAAAAGTTTTCACTCTAAAAAATGGACTTAATCATGCGACTTCCGGTCCGTACTTCCGGTTCGTATTGTGGTCCATCTAGGGAAGAGACTAATTAGCTTGTTAGATTTCTAATTTTGAAAATTCGTGTCAAACTCGAGCTGTTCTTCAGCCACATCATAATTCGTTCCGAATTTTATATACCACGGATAGACAACTTCAAAGCTCCATAACTTAAAAACTATTAATTTTTCGGCCTTGCTTCCATGGAGACATTTATTCAGGATGATTTCATAACATATTTCAATTTTAACCACAGGCATTATTTTACATAAGAAACGTGCGGGGTCTTTTATGAACACGTTTGGGAGAGCGGATATAGAATATATTTGGATTCGGCAAAAACAGTAACAAAGATAAAATATTTATCAATGTTGAAGGTTAAACTTTGACATTGTTCAACTATATCAACAGTTCTGTGTAAGTAGTAAGTATCTATGGACATTGAATATAATATAAACATATTCTTAAAGCTGTGTATTTATAATACGCAGCACATAAAAGATTTTCTAATAAAACTTTGGAAAAGTTTTGGTTTCCGAAAGGTCATCAAAACACACAATATTTAAATATGGATCCTGTTTCAGATATTATGCAGCCCTCATACCCTCCCCTTCAACTGGGTCCCAGTGAGAGCGAATGCCTTTCACGTGAAGATGTTAGAGAAGCGTTTGGTTTTGGGTGGAGTGGAAGGCAACCTCTTGTTGAATATTGGCCGCATTGCTCTTCAAGGAGAAACTCTAATAGGCAAGATAATTACAGATTCGCGAGCCGACTATACTTCTATGTGGTTCGTGAAAAGAAATAGCCAATATACAGTCGAATTCTACGAGGTGCTGACTTATGATATAAAACTGAATTTATTGATAGATACTATTTCGCGTATATCTCGCCTCCCCTTTCTGGATGACAGGGTGCAGCGAAACAACAGCATCCTCGGAGAAGAAACATAAAATTTATTTCTCGAAGTATAATAAAATTGAATTGTAAAATATGTGATTTGTATATATTTTCTTTTAAATATATAGATCAAGTTTACATGCAGTCTTTTTAATTCATATTATGTTAAGGAGGAGGAGAAAAATGACATTCACTTTGCCTACATCACTGATACAATTTCCTAGCAACGTAATTTTTGCTGACGTATTGTAGAAGAACTTCTCAATGCTCGTCTGAAGATCGCTGGTCGCTCTTTCTTTAACATAAGCCCAGACGACAAAGAACATTTTATAGTGAAACGTCCAAAACTTGCAAAATGAATAATTTTTTTTTAATGAGTTCGTGAAATTATATAGAATAATATCCTGAAAAGTTTACATTCCTCTCGAATCAGTGCATAGAGTAAGGCACAAAGTGACCACCAGTGACGAGTTTGTGCCGCCCGGTGTCACTTGGTTGTGCCGGCGGCACAAAAGCTGAAAATTAAAAATTTTCATTTTCGAGGTAAAAAAAATTATTTTGAATTTTACCCCCTCCACCCCGCTCATCAATTTTTTTTGGGATTTTTCGCCCCTGCTTATCAATTTTTCAATTTGGAGAAAAAAATATTTTTTTCAGATTTTCTACCTTCCCCGCTCTTCAATTTCCATATTAGTCGTAATTTTTTTTCTGATTCCTGACTACACATAATTTTCGAGTTCTAGTGTCGCCCAGTGAAAATTACTTAAAATATATTTTGGCTTGAATGCAGAACATTAAAAAAAATAAAAACAATTTTTTTTTCTACGATTGTGTTGAAAGTCAAATTTTCTAACTTCAAAATGAGTGCAGAAGATGTCATTGCCTCGATTACATCTTCACAAAGAGAATGAGCGGGTAGCAATGTAAAAAGTGCCCCCGCACCTACCGAACTAAAATGGCTTCCATAAGATGTCTCGTATGCTGACTGTCTTGTGTACAAAGTTTTAAGCTCGTGGACTCTGCACGGGGTGGAAAAAAAAAATAATTTACCTCTAAATGTTTTTTTTTTCTCACCTATTTGACGGATCGCTTTGTAATTTGGCACAAATAATATTAGGGTTAGAATTGTAGATTGTTTAAGGGATCGCTTGGCCCTGGGTTGGCCTTTCTTCACCTCGACCTAAAAGATCTTTTGTGAAGTGTTAGGATAGTTTATTTTTAAAAATATTAGGTACTCTTCTACGATGATTTTATGCATTAAAAAAAAATTAATATATTTTTCAATGGCCTGAAGGGTGACTACCCTGTTTGACACTATTACCATATTTTGATATAATATGTATTTAAACTATAACTATAACATATAACAGTTACAGTTTTATTAATGCGGTGGAACAGGATAAAAATAAATAAAAATTGTCTGAACTTGCAATATTACGAGTATATTATTTAATATTTAGATAGGCAATCATATAATTCATTCATGTTTAGTTATTTCACTTCAGATAAGACATCGCAAAGAAAAAGAAGAACAAGAAAAGCGACGTCAAGAAGGAAAAGAAGAGCAAGAAAGAAGACGTCAAGAGGAAGAAAGGCTGCGTCAAGAAGAAAGACACGAATTGAAAGAAATAATGGAAGACCTGGAAATAAGGCGTCAAGAGGAGAAAGAAGAACAAGAAAGACAACGCCAAGAAGAAAAAGAGGAACAAGACGCTAGGAAGAACTGAGGAAAAGCCTGAGCGATCAAATGAAAATCCAACAAGGCGCTATGAATTCAATCACTAACGAAATCAAAGAAGAAATAAACAAGGTCGAAGATAAAGTAGGTGTGGTCAAGACAGAAGTCAGTCAAGTCAAAAGGGAAGTAAGCGACATCAAAGAAAAGATGAGTGAGGTCGAAGGAGAAGTGGAGCGCCTTAAACGACAATTGAGAGAGAAAGGAGGCCAGCTGGTAGCATCATCAGGTCCTCGTTCAAAACCTCCCTCATTTGACGGCCAAAGCTCATGAACAACGTACAAGAGACAATTTCAGGCGGCTGCAAGTGCGAATAACTGGGATAACGAGGAAAAGGCTATGGCATTAGTTCTGGCGCTAAGGGGCCAAGCCTCAGAGTTACTTCAGACCATCCCGGTGGAGAAACAAAGGGACTTCAAAGTCTTGGAAGCTGCATTAGACTTGAGATATGGCGTCCAACACATTGCCCAAGTATACCAGGCTCAGCTAAAAAAGGACGCAAAAGGTTGGGGAAAGCTTACAAGAATTCGAAGCTGCGATAGAGAGACTGGCACATTTGGCATATCCGAGTGCACCAAGAGAATTTCAGGAACAACTAGCTGTGGGAGCCTTTTTAGATGGCATCAGGGCCGAATAGGTTAGGCGAATTCTTAGAATATCGCGGCATCAAAGTATTAGCGAGGCTTTGGTGCGTGCTCTCGAAGTAGAAGCTGCCTTTAAAGACACCCCGCGGTCAGAAGTGCGTGCTGTGATAGTTGAAGAGGCACTAAAAATACAAAATAAATAATTTTTCAATTGGCTGCCGGACCGCTGGCTACTCCTCCCGCCCTGCCGCAGCCGCATCTGTCTTACAAATCTCCGTTGCTCCATCTCATACTGTTACGTTCTCATATATAGTATCTTATCTCCGGAATTCTAAGTGTGTGTATCGTACTCGTGGTTTTCTTATGTTATTTGTATTTTACCTAATACTTAATTTTTCCCTTTTTAAAAAAACTTAGATAGTACTTAGTGTTATACACGAAATGGAAAGTTCTACAACTGATAGCAATAGTTCTGAGAGCAAAATCAGCTCACTTAATTTAAAACGCAAAAACAGTAACAATGTATATGTAAAAAAAATGGAGGTACTATAATCGAATCAACCAATAAAACTTTCTTTACTGCCACAGTTAGATGAGGAAAGTGACTTGATAAATAATTTTGTTTTTTATGAGTTATCATGTTCCTAATGGTTAATAAAATAAGTCTTATAGATGTTCGTATGTAATAATAATAACAGCCCGTCTAATGCTCTAAGTGAATCCCATTGCGACCACAAAGCCTTCAATCCTACTCCTTTGTTTGAGACATCCTTCCATTCTGATCGGGTTCCTTTTTCCTTTCCTCGCAATATGGGTCCAATTTCTGCATCACTCAGTTACTCTTGTCTGAATGAATTATATGATTACCTATCTAAATATTAAATAATATACTCGTAATATTGCAAGTTCAGATAATTTTTATTTATTTTTATCCTGTTCCACCGCATTAATAAAACTATGTGATAGTTATAGTTTAAATACATATTATATCAAAATATGGTAATAGTGTCAAACAGGGTAGTCACCCTTCAGGCCATTGAAATAATGTATTATTTTTTTTTAATGCATAAAATCATCGTAGAAGAGTAATATTTTTTAAAACAAACTCTAATATTATTTGAATTTTGTAATAAAGATATGTTCTATTTGAAATAATTTGATAAAAACGTCAAAATATACCCAAAACTGACTAGACTGAAAGGTGGAATAGGAATTATTTTAAGATTTTGCAACGGGTTAGATGCAATTTTAGTCACTTTGTAGCAGCAGTATGTTGTATTGTAGCGACAACCTTTCTATGTTGCGAATTCAGTTGTCGGGCGAATTTTATCAAAAAAAAAATCCATAATTTCCCACTGTGGGCCGTGAGGAGGAAGTACGGGGCCGGTGGGAAAAATTTTTGAAAATTGATGACCGGGTGAAGGAGAAATAAAAAAACATTTTTGATAACCAGGGGGCAGAAATCCAAAAAACAATTTTGATGAGCTGAGGGGAAATATTCGAAAAACATTTTTGATAAGCAGGGGGGCAGGAATTAAAAATTATATAAAATGCACTGGGAAAAAAACAGATAATACAAATTTTCATTTGAAAACCGCCCGGGTCCGGGATGGAATCACCCCTTTACCCCCCCTCTCGACAAGTCTGTTATTGCTAATACTTTACGATTTACACTCACCCAAAAGGGTGAAAATTTATGCTTCGCTGTAGATTATTCCAATTATCTCAGTGCCCATTGCTCCTACGTAGTAGGTATTTAGCTATTATCAATATTGTACGTTATAAAATTTCCCAAAATTTTTGTTTAGACAATTTTCTTCCACTTCAATTGTTTAGAAGTTACAGCAACTCATATTTTTTAAATTTCGAGGTGTTGTAACTTTAAATCAGTTCACCATGGAAGAAAAAGTTTCAGGAAATTTTATAATCTACATTATTGATAATAACATTAATAACTAATAACTATATAGGATAAACGAAGACAGAGATAATTGTAAAAATGTTCGGCGAAGCAGAAATTTTCGCCATTCTGACGGCTGTAAATCGCAAAATATAACAATACAGAAAAATGGTTTAAACAAAATTTGTAGTTTTTTTTTCACTATCTGCAATATTGGGGTAGAACTAACATAAAAGGAGATAATTAATTAATCACAGGTACCCCCGTTTTTTTGCTTTACAGACTGTAATTTTTTAAGAAAACATTTAAATAATGATACATTATTGTAAAATACATTGAACAATGCACGTTATCTCAAAGTAAGGCACTACAAAACAGTTTGATTGCAATAAGCACCAGCAGAAATATTTATCCTGTGTGGCGAATATTATACCAATTTAATTGTATACAGTGCAGTTTCTGCCACAACTTATTGCAACTAAACGATACTAAGAAATGAATTAGCAAAATGTATAAAATGCAAGATAATACCAGTTCATACACATTTTTCAACTTTGCCGCTACGTCGCCTCGCCTCGTTGAAAAAACCGCTGCCAAGGAATCACGACTTCCACATCCGGGTTTTATATCCAAGTAACTCACAACGAAAACAAATTTTGTATATGGAAATAATTGTTTATGGAACTTTAATAACATAATATTTGAAATAGTCTACCCCAAAAACCCATAAAACGATACCCCACATCGGTAGTGGGGAGGGGTGGTGATTGGGGGTAGTAGTGGGGGTGGATGAAGTAAAAAAATATTGTGAGGTTTCTGGTTCTTGTACACACACTAAATCACATCATCCCCTTTAATAATGGAGTAGAGGTGGTAATGGGGGTGGCTAATGCCAAATTTTTTTTTAAGACCTTAGCTTCTCTTGTATATACTAAATACCAATTTTATGGACTCTTACCTGCTTGATTTACCTATTTACCCCAAATTTACCCCAATTTATCCCCCACCCCTTCGACGGAACAAGATGAAAATATAATCTAGTTTTAGATCTCGTGAAAGTACATATGTGTGTACCAAATTTCAAGTCAATATCTCAAAAGGTTCCAGAGTAAACGTGCGTACAAAAAAAATTACAGACAGACCGACAGACAGAAAATTTTTTTTCGCTCAAACTTAAAATCTCGACGTTTCATGACATTCTAAGCCTATTTGAACAATAAAAATTTTTTTGTCGTTACCACTAGATGTGGAAGTAAAATTACAGAAAATAGGTTATTCTTGATTATCTTCTTTCCTGTCAGTTCTATCCTAATTAAGTATAACCAGTATTGTCGAGAGTAAAAATAGCTACAGTTTTTATTTAAACTATTTTTATCTATTGTCAGAATCTGCAGCCGCAAGAAAGGTGAATATTTGTACTTCACTGCAGATTTTTGCAATTATCCCTGTACTCGTCCTTACGTAGTAATTAGTTATTATCAATAATGTAGATTTTAACATTTTATAAAACTTCTGTTTAAATAATTTTCTTTCATGATCAATTGTTTAAAAATCACAGTAGTTCGAAAATTTCATCATTTTTCAAATATCAAAAATTGTTGAAAATGTATAAAAGCTAGACTATTAAAATATCTCAATATCAACTAATCAGATAGGTTTCAAAAAAGGAAAACAGAGAATACTATTGCAGAGCTAACAAACTGTATTGTACAAGCATTTAATTAAAAAAAAAAACGATAGGAGGATTTCTAGACCTGGAAAAGGCCTTCGATAGTGTGTCACACCCAATTTCATTCGGAAAACTATAATCGGTGGGAACAGCGCATAAACTATCGAGCTACTTATCTGGAAGAAAACAAAAATCAAAATATGTGAAAACTAAATGTTGATTTCGTGTGCCACAGGGTACAGTTCTTAGCCCGATTTTATTTATACTATATTTAAATGACATGTTCAAATATATTATAAAAAGCTGAAATGGGAATATCAAAAATTAAAACATATCTAGACCAAAATTTATTTAGATAAATGCAAATAAAAGTAATTTTATCTCTTCAATGCAGTCTGATAAGGCGGAACAATCCAAAGTCAGTAAAGTTCATAAGGAAAAATGATACAGCCAAACAATAAAATCTGTAATTAAACTATTAAGCTAATAAAAATATGAATTCTATTCCTCTTCTGTCAACTTTATCAAAAATTTTCGAAGAAATCCTGAAACAGAATTAGAAGTTCTTTGGGCAAATTCAAACTACTATCTCACAAACAATATGGATTTAGTGCGATTTAACAGCAAAAATATATAGCGTGCTCAACGTTTCTGAACCGGTTATACGCTATCGGAAAGTGTACGTATTGGGTTGGCATCAAGAGCAAGCGAGAGCGAAGCATGCAATCGTCTACATGCCTCTTGATGGGTGTGTCCACTCTTTATCTCTGCTAGAGTACTGGTAGACGTCTTTATTGTGGGCGGTCGGTTAATAGCGCAATTCCAAATGAAGGACTTTCTGACACTGTATGCATCTTTGTTGATCTGGCAAAAGCATCTGATACTGTCGGTCATTAAGATTTTTTAGAAACTCTAAAAAGGATGGGTTTCAGGAGAACTGGTTACGACTTGATGAAGAGCTATTTGAGCGACAGGATACAATGTGTTAAGATTGCCAACACAATAAGCAATATGGAACCAGTATCTTGCGGGATTCCGCAAGGGCCCGTACTGGGACCAATACTATTTACATTAAATGTTAACGATTTATTTAAACTCCCCTTTACAGGGAGAGTGACCAGTATTGTCGACGACACGGTTTTGTGTTATAGAGGAATGTTATAAAATCAAACATCGAAAGTGACTTTTCAGTAGTAATAGATTTTTTTCAGTAGTAAATGACAAAATGACTAACAATAAATGTGGCTAAAACATACTACTTACCATTCACTAGTTGTGCTCTTAAACTCGCAGGAAAAATCTGACTTCTTTAACGAACTGCGCGCATAAATTTTTCTAATCAGGTATTGAAAACTTAAAATCGAGGATGGAAATCAATGTAAACAATAATAACAAAACCGCGAATAATAATAATAATAATAATGCCCTTATTGCCCAACAGGTAACACCCAATAACAGAACGATTCTTTTGAATTTGTCACAGAACCACAAAGGTTGCTTATAATAATAAGGTTTGTGCCTAACCCAGTAGTGACTTTGATTTAAAAATAACAGTAATGGACAGGCCTATTCGAGAAATCTAGAACTTACCAATAAACTATCGTTGATTTACATAAATTGTTCGAAATGATCTGGATCAATACACATTTCGGCACGTCGAACATACGCACTCCGTTCAACACTGAACACACTAAAGTATCAAGTAACGTTGTCAATAAAGAAAGAAAAAAAAAATAGAAAAAAGCAACATACAAAAACAACAAACGGGTAGGTCCTGTATTCGTATTTAACCAAATAAGCACTCAAAAAATATCGACCTCCTTGACCTTTTCCGCACCGCCAAACACGCCGACATTTTATGCCTATCTGCACAAATGTCAGAGTAGCATGCACGACCAGACGCCATGATAATAAACCTACCCCAATGTTCCAGCAGTTCTCAAACAATATTTTCAAAAATTTTCGAAATTTTTTAGATTATTTTTTTCCTCCAAAACTATGGGCTTTAGACCCCATGTCATATAAGGTTTTTTTGTTTGTCTAGTCATTCCCCACCACAAGTTTTTTTTAATGACATGAAACTAATTGCACCCTGTATATTCAGGTCGATGCACAGTATAATCCACGTGCAAGTTTTTGCTTTGTGGGTTTTTGCTATGTTTATTTACCTAGGTTTATATATTTTTTCATATGTTTCATTTCGTTCAAATTATAGGTGAATAAATATTATTATTACTACTATTATTATTTCAGATATTGTGCAGCCGTAATTTATTGTTCTTCAAATGGGTACCAGTCAGAGCAAGGCAATTTCATGTAACAATGATTAATAAGCATCCAGTTGTGGGTGGAGAAGAACACACGAAATATAGCGATCATACACTGAATATTGGCAGGATTATGTTTCAGGGAAATGTTGTGGTAGGCAAAGTAGTCACAGGTTCTCTAGAAGATCCGGGAACTGCTCTAATGTGGTACGTGGGCGGTAATGCTGAGGAGAGCATCCGTTATTATGAAGTGCTGACTTACGATCCTAGATAAACGTTCAACGAGGTGACATGAAATTAATGCAATTCACAAAAACCATAACATGAGGATAAGATTTTGCAGTGAGAGGGAAATATGCGTTATTTTCGATTTGTTTTAAATGTATAAAAAAACAAATATAGCATAATTTTAAAATTGTTTTAGGTACTTGCTAGTGTTCTAACGAGTGCAACTATATATATTTTTTATTATATATTTCTGTTGTACTTGAATATTGTAATTTTTCAATGAAAATAGTTTCTAATTTCATTATTAGAGTATGACATTTAACTATATACAAAATTTATGATAAAAACTGTATATGATTGTATTCCTTAGAGAAATGAGAAGTATCTGAAACTATTTTTAAGATTATACCATTTATGATTTTCTAAATATTTATAATAAAAAGAAAAAACGCGTATTTCCCCCTCACCCTGCAAAATCCTATCCTTAAGCCTAGTTTTCATTATAGTAGTGTGCATCGATATGCTTTTTGTGACGTCCGTGGAGATTTTGTTGTTACAAGCTGAATTTTATATTAAATTAATGATTATATACTGATTTTTCAAAATTGCCAGGCCGTCAAAAAGCGTCAAATGCAAGATGTGTTGTTGGAGTTGGTCGCTTAGTGGACGGCTTCAAACGGATCACGGAGGAAACCATCGCATTGCATTTAGATATATATATTTTATCTACTACTAGTCATAAAATTATAAATCGCTATTACGTTGGGAAATGATAAAACAAAGGGTCACGCCGGTTAAGTATATGGAATTGGGCCCACCGGCTAATTGGGCTATTCATTCACATGAACGTTGCTTATGACTAGGAACTCTCAATAAAATATCTAATAATCCTCTATTTCCTATATTACCAGAGTTATAGGAGTAACAACCCTCAACTTCAAGATTATTTTTTTCAAAACTATTGAAGATACTTAAATGAAATTAATAGGAAACGTTGATATAAAATAGTTTTATATTTTACATTTTTTTACATTCCTATTACGTCACAGGCCTGTAGCTAGGGGGTGCCAACTTTGAGCACCCTCTGGAGAGTTTTCCGCATTACCACTTTATTTTTTTAAATATATTTTTTATTTAAAACCGGAGACGACCCGAGAAAACTTTGGTTAATATTTCTTATTTATTTTCAGTAATTAAAATGCGCTGTTATGAAAAGAACCTCCAAAATATTAGGTACTCTCAAAATTTTCCAGATTGTTATAAATAGCAGAAACGCCCAGAATCTACATCTAGGTAGAGTAGTATTACTATGAGAAGATGACAGCAAAAAATATGCTCAGAAACGAGTTTATTTTAAGCCAATGAGAACGAATTCATTGTCAATACCAGTGGCGGCGATGGCCTGCAGTAGAGCGGCGGCGGTAATAATAATAATAAAACAACTTTATTAGGTAAAGTTTACTACAAATTACTATTCCTACACTTCTCCTGAACAAAGGTTACTCTTATAGCAGTTGGCGAGTTTTAGTCTACTCCATTACACACCTCCTTGATCGCGAAACTTTTATTGCAATTACACATCCTTATACCCCAGGTGAGGCTACGCCACTGGTAAAAATATTTGCGCATGTTGTCCCCGCCCCTGGAATCTTCTCATAATAATACTACTCTACTGCAACTCGCATCTGCGAGACTGCGACAAATTTTCCAATTTGCTTTACACTGTTTGCTTAGATCGAAGAGGGATTAGATAGAGGGGAACCTCCCACATGGCCACAATATATTTTTCCGTACAAGGTTTTTCAGCGCCAGCTGGCGAGTCGTCGGCAGCATTAAATCTCCCGACTATCATACATAGCGGGAAACTGAAACTCAAGGTCCTTAATCCATGCAACTTGCCCGGTTCAGATGCGTAATTAATTCAAACTACGATATTAATTCAGACTACATTTTAGGTTTCTTTTTATGAGTCCTTGCGTTAATTTTTCATATGTTATAATCCTTGTTTTTGCTGATACCTGATAATATATAGATATGTTATAATAAACATTATAAAGAATATATTTAAGTATTTGATGAAATAAATTATTTAACCCACTGAAATTCCTCGAGCACCCCCTACAATTTAATTCTGACTACAGGCCTGTTCCGTCATTTAGTATATAAAAAAATAATTTAATTTTTGAGGGTGCTGTTCTTATCTCAAACTCTTGAGTGATACCTACCAAAAAAATCTATATAATTTTACACTAACATAATCATCGTGTGTAAAAATTACTGGAAGGTCAGATTGGTGGAAGATGCTTAAAAATATAAACCTAGGTAAAGAACACACTCACACACGAAAAAAAATATAAGTGCGAAGACAAAACCACTAAATTCCTACTTATTTGGAAGCTAATAATCAAAAAAATATACTACTACTTTTAGCTTGGCACTCAATTTTTTTTTTACAAAAGTTGTTTAGTTCAGAGAAGGACATCTTTTGCTTGAAACATTTTTCTTAAAGATTCCCTAGTTTAGAGATGTTCGCCTGCGGGTTTTTGAAAATTCAAAAGTTACACTCCCAACCCCGCTCATCAAGGGTGGGGGAGAGAAAAAATGTTTGGTACAAAAGTGATGTAATTTTTTTCGTAGAATCAGAATACGCGATCAAAAATTGAGAGTACCATTAAAAATTTTAAAGTTAGTCCCACCCCCCGCTCATCAGGAGTGGGAGGTGGAAAATTATTCTGTCCAAAAGATGTCCCCCTCTGAACGGAACAATTTTTCTCTGAAATTTTTTTCGCTAGTGTCCCTCCCTGAGGAGATATTACTGTGGATTAATTAAAATGGCCTAACTATATTGTCTAATAAAATCGATACTTCCTAAGCAAAAAAAAATAATCGAGAGCCAAGCTAGTAGCAGTAGTATATTTTTTCGATTATTAACTTCCAAATGAGTAGGAATTAAGTGGTCTAGGTCTTCGCACTTAATTTTTTTTGTATGCCTGTATTCATTACCTAGGTTTATATTTTTAAGCATCTTCCACCACTCTGATATCGAAGTAATTTTTACACACGATAATTATGTTAGTGTTAAATAATATAGATTTATTTGGTAGGTGACACTCGAGGGGTTGATATAAAAACAGCACCTTCAAAAATTAAATATTTTTTTATATACTAAATAATGTAACAGGGATGTAAAAAAAACGTCAAATATAAAGCTATTTTATATCAACGTCTTCTATTAATCTCATTTAATTATCTTCAATATTTTGAAAAAAAAACTCTGATAATATAGGGGATAGAGGTTTAATATCTATTTTATTGAGCATTCCCAATTATAAGAAACATTAATGTGAATGAATACCCTAATAAGCCTCTGGGCCCAATACCACATACTTAACCGGCGAACAGGCGCGTGCTGACCCACCGGAATACCGGGAGTCTCCCGGTGGGCCCTTACAAAGTGCCTAGAAAAGGCCCCAGAGCTGGATTTATGACGTAGTGCTCCGGATTTTTTTTTCGATTTTCTCCCTCCCGCTTATCGATTTTCATTTTGGAGGAAAAAAAAATTCTCAGCACGAACCTGCCTGGCGCCCTTTCTTAGTTATTTTCCCGGGGCCCAAAACCGTCCCAGCACGCGCCTGCCGGCGAAACTCTTTGGAAGGATAGTTAGTACTTGCCCAAATTACTCTACCGCTAACTCTAATAATGAAAACTAGGCTTAAGTTCCATTTTAAAAAAGAGTTTGAATTAGTTTTTCAGTCGGTAATACAGTGTAGATTGTGTAATTGTGTTGTATAATGTTACCTCAGAATATGATAGGATTGAAATTTTGCATGTTTTATACTTTTTTAAAATATATCATGAAGCATACACAGTATATTATTTAACCATGTCTTGACCTGTAACATTGTAAACAAATCTTACTCACTTTTAACCCACTTCTAATAGGCCTCTTTGCAAAAAATATAATTTTAGAATCTTTACTTACTTATACAAAACACAGCATGTAAAGGATTTTCTCTTATTTTTTCTTTTACAAACGGTATTCAACATTAAAGTTTAATTAAACCCGTTAGGGCGCACAAACAACGGGTGACGTCATGTAACAAGAGACACCACAACGCTAATGTACATTTTAAATTAAAACATTTATGAACGTTGCCTTTTTAATAGCTTTATAGTGAAGCGAAATAGACTATAAAAGCCACTCCGTTCTCGAGAAAAAAGTCAGCGTAGAACCAGACCAGACGTTATAGTTCTTATAAAGTGAACCATTCTACATAAATTTTTTGTGGTATATATATTTTTTATTTCGAAAAAACTTGAGAAACTGATTATAAAAATCGTGTTTTTTAACATTTACACCGCCTTATCTTCAAATCTAATCGAGCTATCGATCTGATTTTTTTTTAAATTAAATGCACAAACAAGCGCTTCTAATTGTCTTTTCGTTTCTATCGATTATTGTTTATTATTATCTTTAAATAACAATGAACTTATTACTTAAGCTAAGAATGTACTCATATTTTGACTAAACGACAAACTTTTATATTTTTGCAAATTTTCATATACATGCAGCGAAGCAATTGAAGCCAAGATACAGGAGAAGTTGTTGAAACAAAAATATTTCATCTAGGACTAGGTGATTTTTACAACTTTGCTTATAAAACACCCTGTAGAACACCAAATCAAGTCATTTTTGGTATACTTTAGTTTTACAACAAGCAGGACTCAATCCCCAAATACCATTCCAAAATTCCAAAATTTTTGGTCCATTACACCTTGTTACATCTATCCTGGGACACACTATATAAATTAATTTTAAATATATGGCACATGCAAAGGGTCTATTCGGCACTGCTAAGACAAGAAGTCGTACTGCAAAAAAATAATTTTTGAGATTTTAATTGCATTTGCACCGTATTAGTGATCCTCACCACTGTACAAAATGTAGAAATCGTATCTAAAGCAAAACTAGTGAATGTGTGGTATCTAGAAAATAGACCTATTCACTAAGCTCAAAAATCATATCCGATCATTACCAGATTTATTTGTCGTAACTTAACATATATACAATGTTTTTTGTTATATGGTTACACTTTACACTGATAAAAGGGACACATATTTATTTGCCAAAAATGAAAATCATGAATTATGAAATGTAGATGGCATAACATAATTCAGAAAATAGTTGAGAGAAAATAAATTATATTTTAAAAAACTGAAAAACGCGCTATTATGAGTAGCGCACTAAAAAGTTCAAAATAATTATTAGGTAATAAAATTTAAAAGCGTGGGGTTTTTAAATTTAGTTACCTAATAATTATTATTTTAAACTTTTTAGAGTGCTACTCATAGAAGCGTGTTTTTTAGTTTTTTGTAAACTATAAATTATTTATTCCTACGGATATCTAAGATACGTTTTTATTTAGTTTACGAATTTATTTTTTTTTTTTTTTTTTTAACTATTTAACGTCGGCCTATTTCCGCTACCAGGGCCTATCACCGACGCCAGGAGACGAGCTACCCCCTACCTGGAAATTTTGCCGAACCTCTTCCCTTAAGAAGAGTAGGGATCTTTTACTTGCCTAACATTTAATAGACAAGGGACCGCCTGCTTTACATCCCCTCCGAAGGATGGTATATCCACTACGTAATCCTCGTCTGAAATTACGTAACTTCCGAGTATACACTGATATACAAGCCTCTAGAAGGTGGGGCGAGAACGCTGTATTTCCCAAGATAGGTGGGTCACCCATCCAAGTACTAACCGCGCTCGACGTTGCTTCAACGGAATATCGACTGATATTCACATTGAAGTCGCCTCTACGCTCGCCCCTTACGAATTTAATTTCGTTTATTTACTAATCACAGATTTAATAAGCCTGTAACTTCGAAATAAATAAAAATCGACCTAGCAATTTTGTCTTTTAGCCGTAACGTTATGTTCAAATTTTTGCGTAAATTAACGCAAAAATTTGAACATAACGTTACGGGAACACCTTGTATATAGATTGGTAGCCAGTTCGAATTTCGCAAGTTTTGAAATTTTCGAAAGGGAACTTCCCACCTCCTTTCAGGTTTTTAGCGCATCGAGAAGTACTCAAGCAATTCACCGTCCAGATAACTAGAGGTAAAAATATACTTAAATGGCAATATAATGATTATTTATCTGTCTGTTTGAGCGCTTTCAAATTTGCTAACAACTTGAAATATTAGTATTGGAGAAACTATCTCAAACTCTCGAGAAAATTAATAGAATTGAAAAATTCAATATGGCGGCTTACAGTTGAGTCAACATAGTGGAACAGCATTTTGCTAGTTGAGTAGTATCATTATGTAGTATCATTATTCCAGAGCAGCATGGGTTCCTCCAAGGTCGTTCTGTGGACTTCAATTTGTATGTCTATACCAACTTCATCGTTAAATCTCTTATAAGAGATCTGATGTACATGCAGTATTCATCGACCAACTCCACAAAATCGGAATTGGTTCTCATTTATTATCTTGTCATATCTCTCCGAAAGAACCCAGCGGGTTCTCGTTGACGGATTCATTTCTGCAACTTGTAGAGTGCCTCAGGGTTCCCAAATTGGTCCCCTATTGTTCAATTTATTCATCAATGATATTGCTAAAAATATTGATCGTAAATTTTTACTGTTCGTGGACGACCTGAAAATATTTAGCGATATTTATTCTCTGGATGACTGTGCCCAGATTAAAAAAAGCCTTGAATCAATACAGAGTGATTTACCACAACCTGCGGAACATTTATCAGCAGGTTGTCCCCACTGAAAGGAGTTAAAAATATGAAAAATCAAAAAAATATGACCAGAAAAATTACCTCATTTTTTTGTAGAAATACGCCGTCTATGACTTTAATCAATTTGACGTAACGCGGTGCAACCATATCACTTCCACTATCCTTTTATCACACTTGGGACTGACAGCAAAGCTGGAGAGGGTAGAAGTGACTTTTTGGTTTTAACCACACTACAAAAATAGCAAAATAAGTCTGGAAGACATTGACCCTATGTCAGTGAACTCTACTACTTGCTGGAGCCAACATTGTCGGTTGGGGGGGGGGGGGGGGGGGGTTTGGAGTTGGGTGGTGAAAAAAGAACCAATCCGACAATTCTGACTTCGGACTCGGTTTTTTTTGTGTGGCTGTGTTATTAATGACATCAGTTCTTCTGATTGCTTAAAGTCTATGCGTTTTAACGTACCTTCTTTCAACACTAGAAATTTGTCCATTCTGACTGTACCTTATTGTCAAACAACATATGCAATGTTCAGTCCGGTAAATAGAATAGGTGCAACAGTCAATAAATTCTGTGCAGTACTAGACTTATTTAGTAAATCTCTTGATAGTTCTAAAAACCAGGTTAAACGTGTTATACTGCAGTAATTATTATTATTGTTGTTGTTAAGTTTAATTTCTAGTATTATTATTACGTAAATGCATTTATACGTAAATAAATAAATAAATATATAGGCCTTACCACCGCAATTTTAAACACTTCAGACAAATAAATAAATACATAACAGCCAAAACAAATTATGAAATTTACGAACCCCATAAATCCGCACGTTTATGGAGCTACTGTCAGAACTTTACGTGCCAACTATAGTGCTGTCATTTTAAATTATTTTTTCAGAGTGCTTAGTAATAGTGAACACTCTTTTATAAAGAGTGTTCATTAATGTTCGAAAAATTAAAACATTTTTTTAAGTGTGTTCGCCTGTCAGCCCCGACGGGAGAAAATATTTTTGTATTACACCTGCTTTCTCAAGGACATCTTTCGGCATCATTCATCTAAGCTGAAAATCCTATAGTTGAGCTTCCTGAACTAATCATCACTTGACTGTAGTGTCGGAACCTTAGTATCTTATATTTTTTCCAGTTCACACAATTAATTTTAGTTTGTTGTAAATGTAAACTATTTTATCGCGAATATCATGTAAATATACGCTAATCTGGAGTGATAAATTATTATTTGGCGCTTCGTATGTACTGAATTCTGATTGCGCAATGAGACAAGTATGGGAAGCAGCTTAACTAGCGGTACTTGGGTTGTCCTTGAAATTGACCCAGTGAACTTTTTTGCAACTTGATCAAGACGAATTGTTGTGAAATGCTTACTTTGCTGCAGCCCACGCAGTATGTCTCGATATTTTCTAACAAAAAATTCTGAATTTGTAATATTTTCGCTGCGAATGAATTATTTAAAGAAACCGAATTAGCTATTTCAGACCACTTTACGCATGATAATCACGGACAATGGTATATCAGCAATCTAAGGGTGTACATTTTTATCCCTTGGAACTGCTTTTAACATAGGACAAACAGAAACCGAACAATTCAAGATCTTGTTATTGTGTGCCACTTTAAAAAAAAGTTCCAGGCCAAATTAGAATAGTAATATCAATTTACACCCAAATGTATTTTTCTAAAATTGTTTATACTTTAAAATATCCTACTACATCACAGTATAAATTGTTTAGATATTCAATAATTAATAAATAATCATTGAATTTCATCTCATCAATTATTAAATCGGGAAAAAAATTCTCACATATCCCTCCCCCCCCCCCCCTACAAAAAAAATTAACTCCCTTGGAAGAACTTATTCAATTTCTAATGAAAAAACTGTGATATTGTGATCGAACGGTTACCTGAGAATTACGGGTAACAGAGCATCTGCGGCGTTGGCGTGGCTAGTTTGCTTAAAGGTAAAAAAAAAAAACAAAAATCATAACCTCAAAACATTTGGTGAGCCTGATATCTAAATTGTAATACTTTGCTTTGTTGTGAAAGACATATTTATCTGGATTATTTGTGTTTTTTGTGTGTGCTCTAAGAAAGTTTGACTTTCATTATGTATAGTGATTATTGTTACACCTTGGATGTTGAAAGTGCTACTAAATACAGAGAAAAAGTCACCATAATTAGTATAGACCCGTACTTATCAAACAATGCAGCGGTAATATAGAACATTTTACTAAGATAATATATCCAGATATTGTTAATTATCTATTATACTAAAAGTGGGTATTGAAGTAAGGTTATGATGTATTATTTGTTTATCCTCCAGGCAGATGCCCTATTGTTGAACAATGGAATCCTGAAATGCTAAGCGTACTCTCCAATGTCTTTCTAGCTACAGGTCTGACAGTAATAATTGTGTATCCAAAAATATACGATATATAATTTATTAATTAAAAATAGATAACAAAACATAAAAACTCTAAGTGGTCTACAGCATATTATCAGCTTAGACGCAGCTTTTATGTATTTTAAACGATTTAAAAAAAAATAAGGCAAAAAGTAAATAACTAGAATCATAGAAATTTTAATTTACATGTAATCATTTTCGATTACAGTAGAAACACTGAAATAACGGATAAATGTGCAGTGTGCACAGAACTTCTCGCAGCACAAAAGTGGCCAATCATGTCCATAAGTCAAATATTATAGGTTAGGTATTACGTCATTATTCAAATTTGTTGGTAAAGTTAGTTCTTTTTCATATACTTTTGATAGTTATGAAAATATATAAATATGTGTATGTGAATATTTTTGTTTGTACTTAAAAGAAAAATTAAAGTGGGTACATAGTACGTACTTTTGGATTCATTCTCTTTTCGTAAATAGGGTTTTCCCACTAATTTTATTTTAACATTTTATGTTGTGAAAATGATATAATAAAACATTCTATTAATTTACAATAATTTACTTTTCTAATAAGAATTACTCCTAAGAAAATATAGTTACAATAACTTACTGATAATTTCAGGGCTTTTTAAAACGGGCATTTTTACGCGCCAGAATTACGTATCTGCCCGGAAAACCAATGAAATTATGTATATAACTTTGTGTTAAAGGATGCTTTCCTCTAACTGTGATTGGTCCAAAGCAGTGGACTTATAAATATTGGCCAATCAGAATCCAGATAAAAAATGTCACACAAGTTATTCGTAAAAGCGTTGGACGTTGATATTTTGTAGTTTGGGATTAACTTTCACCCGCTTCTGCACTGACGGTACACATCAGATGACAGATGACTAACCTAAAACTTTTATTTATATTTTGATGTTTGGATTGTTTGGAGTGAAAATATCATTTTTCTTCAAGCGTATTAAAATGTTTAAATTATGTCACCAAAAACAGAAGTAGAAGTAGGACATTGTTTTACTAGTAACAAAATGTTAGTACCGAACGCCACCGTAGTGGACATTGTTTTACTAGTAACATAATGTTAGTTCCGAAAGCGCCGCCGTAGTGGGTATTGTTTTACTAGTAACATAATATTAATACCGAAAGCCACCGGTGGCGCGCTATCCACTAGCCACTTGTCATATTGTGTCAACATGTAAGACTGTAGTTTGAATATTTGTACATTTATGATAAATAAATGAATTTTTGTATTTTAATACGCTTGAAGAAAAAATAGTATATATTACACGGAGTAGAACGCCTTTTTTGTGTTTCGCTCAGTTTGCGGCCTCGGCTTCGCCTCAGCCGCAAATCCTGGGCTCAACACAAAAAAATAGTGCGTTCTACTCCTAGTAATATAATATATTATTTATCAGTTTCTGGTTTATGTTTTATTAGTTTTACGGTCAAAATGAGTAAAGTGGAAGAGGGATATGTTAAAGGTACCGCTGATAATTTACCTAAAGTAGACTTTGAAATGATGAATAGTTTTTTATAACAAATCTTTTCCCAGATGAAATATTTGTTCAGATTTTACAGCAGAAATCCACTGTTTTCGTCTTTCAATATTAAGTGGTACTGTCAAAAATAACATTGAGGGAGCATTTTCACTAGTATTATTACACAAAGGTACAAAACAAACTTTTTTAGGCATTTTGATAATCCATTACAACTCATAGTGATTAAAAAGTGGTCAATAAATAGAGGTTATGGTTTATATTTTCACGGCTAAGTTATACAACAATGTAACCGATTTCTTATTAGATTTCAGGGCGTTGACGTCACAACTCGCTACTTTATGGCTGTTTAAAATGAACTCAATATTTTTCAAACTTTAAGTTTTTTTTTTGTTACTATTAGTAAAATTAAAAAGATAATAAATATGCCATAAATAATTTTTTTACCCGAATTAAGTACTTCTGCAATATTTTTTTTTCTGAGAAAACCCTATTGTTTCATATTCTTAGTATTGCATGACGAAAATTTGCTAATACGAAATTTGCCGGTATATATTACATATTCTTTGTATATTTATAAATCGTACATACTAAGTACAAACTGTGCTATGTAGGTGCAGTCGTGAAAGCGATTTTCACCCCCCGGAAGAGGTGGAAAAGTGTGGGAGGGTGTCTAAATGTAAGTAAAATCCTCCGACTGAGGTTTTTTATCGTGCTGAGAGATTTTTATAGAAATGTAGCTGTTAAATGTACACGAGACACGAGTGCTTTTCACTCCCATAAAGTAAAAAAGGATAGAAGGGTGTGTTTTTGGGAGTTGTGCTCTTTGAAACTTTTGGTTTACTGGATCAGTAGAACAACATATCAAAAATTGGAGAAATTTAACAGGAACCAGATTTCCCTCGGCATTTCCATAAGAAGTGTACGTGTTCCTTTGTCATCGTGCAAGAAATGACATAAATCAGTCAAGCTTAGCCCAGAGAACCATACAATTAACAAATTATGCCATGTAAGTATCTAGTGCACTCTGATGCACTTTAAGGTTCTCAACATCTCGCTTTTATGATTAAAATTTTCTATAACCCGGTATGTAAAATTGCGCTGTTTCAAATTTAAATTTATGCGTCAAATGCAATGAGATTAATAATCAAAATTGCAATTATAGGAAATAGCACCCATTATATCGATAGCACTCTGTAGAATTTAAAGAATTATTTGAAACTAATCTAATCTCCTCAATTATTTTTCATGATACGTTTAGTGTTGAATAATAATCTAATCTTAGAGGTCATTAACATTATCAGAAAATAGTCAAGAATGCGAAATTATACCGTAGTTGTAAAAATTATCAACAAACATATTTATTCTGTCATGGATGTTTTGGTACAAACCTGGTCGCAGAAATAATTACATTACGAAAATACCGTGACTATAACTTATAAGTGACGACACTACATGTTAACATTTACATAGACATAAATAAAATGGTACACTAGTTTACACGGTATCTTAGCAAGGCCGCAGGAAATAAAGTATTTGTAACATTTATGTACAATTTGCAAATTGTGTTATAACAACTAACAATTTACTTGAGTTCCTGTTAGGATAATTATTATTATTCGTAAGTGTTTGTTTATATTTTAAGTCTCGGTGATAAGTTTTGAAAAGTTCTCAGGCTGCATCTGTGACAGATCCCTTCTAGCAATTTAAATTTTAAAATCAACGAAGCGTTCACAATATCAAGGGCTTCTAAAAGATATACAGGGTGTCCCAGAGTTAGCGGTCAAAACTGGTACTGCAAGAAAAATTAATTCAGAACATTTTTTCATTTAATTGAGTACCTACTTTCTGAGTTACGTGACTTCATACTTTTAAAGTTCAATTTTACTTGTTAGCTAAACGCACTCAGCACTCGACAGCCTTAGGGCAACCAATAGTCAATGACTATTGGTCATATTTAGAGGATAAGCAAGACATCCTGTGGACGTCCTAACCTGGTTTACTCCAGATTTAAGACCTCCTGTGGACGTAGTGGATAGACTCCACAAAACTAGCGCTAAAGGCGCGTTTGCACGCATCCAGTAATTTAGTCGAGTCGTTTAGTAATTTAGTACTCGACTAATGCGGATAGCGTGTTTTAGTCGAGTAATTTAGTAGAAAGCAATGGAAAGCCATTACTAAATTACTCGACCGTCTCTCTACTCGACTAAATTACTGGATGCGTGCAAACGCGCCTTATCAGCGAGCTAGCTAATATATAAATATATAGGTATCCAATATACCTATATTCAATTCAAACTTGTATCTCAGTTTAAGGTAACGCATTTTGCAAAATCGTAAATTGTTTCTTTGTTTTTTTTTCTTGAGGGCAAGACTTTCAAAAAAATGCCTGCATTAATAAGGAAATGGACTGATAAGAAATGTTTGGGAAACGATAATATTTCACGATGAAATTTAGCATACGTAAATCCCAAGGTATCGGTCACTTGTATTTATATTTACAATGAAGATATTTTGGCATTATTACTTTGTTTTCTAGCCCTTCATGCAGAGGTGTATCTATCAGAAAAACAACGATATATATATTACCATCCTATTTACATATTTTTATGCCACATAAAGAGTCAATATTTGAGCTGATAATATAAAGGACCCCGCACATTTATCATGGGAAGTGGCCCTTGGTGAAAATGGCTGAAATTAAAATATGTTGTTCCTCTTGGCCTGTACATCAAAAGTTCTCATGGGCACAAAGTCTGAAAATGGACAGTTTTCGAGATACAAGGGGGAGAAAAGACGATTTGACAGAATTTTATGGTTTCTTATGGGAAGTGGCCCTTGGTGAAAATGGCTGAAATTAAAATATGTTGTTCCTCTTGACCTGTACATCAAAAGTTCTCATGGGGTACAAAGTCTGAAAATGGACAGTTTTCAAGATACAAGGGGTGAAAAGACGATTATACACAGAATGTTATGGTTTCTTATAGGAAGTGGACCTTGGTGAAAATGGCTGAAATTAAAATATGTTGTTCCTCTTGACCTGTACATCAAAAGTTCTCATGGGTACAAAGTCTGAAAATGGACAGTTTTCCAGATACAAGGAGGTGAAAAGATGATTTTACACAGAATTTTATGGTTTCTTATGGGAAGTAGCCCTTGGTGAAAATGGCTGAAATTAAAATATGTTGTTCTTTTTGACCTGTACATCAAAAGTTCTCATGGGCACAAAGTATGAAAATGGACAGTTTTCAAGATACAAGAGGTGAAAAGACGATTATACACAGAATTTTATGGTTTCTTATAGGAAGTGGCCCTTGGTGAAAATGGCTGAAATTAAAATATATATGTTGTTCCTCTTGACCTGTACATCAAAAGTTCTCATGGGGTACAAAGTCTGAAAATGGACAGTTTTCCAGATACAAGGAGGTGAAAAGATGATTTTACACAGAATTTTATATTTTCTTATGGGAAGTGGCCCTTGGTGAAAATGGCTGAAATTAAAATATGTTGTTCCTTTTGACCTGTACATCAAAAGTTCTCATGGGCACAAAGTCTGAAAATGGACAGTTTTCGAGATACAAGGGGGTGAAAAGATGATTTTACACAGAATTTTATGGTTTCTTATGGGAAGTGGCCCTTGGTGAAAATGGCTGAAATTAAAATATGTTGTTCCTCTTGACCTGTACATCAAAAGTTCTCATGGGCGCAAAGTCTGAAAATGGACTGTTTTCGAGATACAAGGGGGTGAAAAATCGTCTTTTCACCCCCTTGTGCAGCTGGCTGTTATTAGGACCAAAGAATAACCCTTGAACTTCCTATCGGCATCCAATCCATTTAACGGATATACGAGATCATTTTAGGATGTCCCGAGGTCATCCTGTGCTGCGTGAGAATCTAGTTGGTTTGTATTAGCAAGCTGTAATATTCAATAGGAAACATAATGTAGTAACTCAATATGTCAAAACCCTTTGTTTTATTTAGTTCTTCACTTTCTGTTAGTGTGATTAAGGTGGGCAGTTTCGTGAACGTAATTCGACAATTCCTGCTAGATTCCTGAACCGATTCAAAATATTTTTTGGTAGGCTTTTAGAGACAACTTAATAGAATGGTACTATTTCATCGAAAACTAAAGAAGGAAAACTTTTTTCTTGTGCGAAAATAAAAAAAAAATTGTGGATTTCAATATTCTGGTATCACTCTATTAAATTGTCTCTAAAAGCCTATCAAAATATTTTGTCAATCGGTTCAGGGATGTAGGAGAAATTGTCGAATTACGAAATCAATCTCTTAAGCATGGCACCGCCACCCTTAAATTAAATAGTAATTTATCTCTTCTAAGTGAAATAGTTCAGTTTACAAATGCAGAAAAAAATGATATGATCTGTATTTATGGCGAAACTGGAAGATATTCACGACAAGCATAAATATTATATCCTGTATATTTATACAGGACGTTCCATTACAAAAACCCAAGTAAAGTTCGTATCTCCGGAATATAGTCCAATAATTATAAAAATTTCCATTACAAAAAATGTTATCTGAGATTTTCCTTCAGTAACTCTTAGTGGAGGGGTTATACATCACAAAACCACAAAAATCCGTTCTGGGGGTGCCGCGCAACCCCCCCAAAAACCACCCCTTCGGCGAAAAAAGACTTATTTTACCGATAACTAGTTAACCGTTGAAGATATAAAAAAATTGCTCATCATAAAAAAGAAAGCTTGGTTTTCGAGAAAATCGATATTGAGAAAAATTGAAAAATTTGTATTTTTAATGCGCGCGAATTAGAAAAAATTGAATTGCTCGAAAATCATACAAGCTAGGAAGAAAAATCAAAATGGTTGTGTTGCCATTTTTGATGGCTATTGATATTTATGAGTATATAAAAATAACAATATAATATTGTTATCTCTTAATTTTTTGCGTCTCTAACTATTCACAGGCCCATAAAAAATAACTGACTTTAATATAAGTTATAAATGCATTACCTTTTAGTTCAAGGTAGTACTTCAATGCAGAAAAAGGAATAAAAGTATTCACATATACAAATTTACCAGCATGTTGAAGTTAGCCAAATTTTGGCTTCCTAAAAATAAAAAAAAGACCCAAACATCTTGAAAATTCAGATCAAAAAATTTTTTTTTAGTTTATATATCATATAACTATTGTTTCTAATCATTTAATAGTAAAAAATTGCATAAAAAATATATCATCAAAAAAATTAAATATGCAGCCTTTTTTTGGATTTTTTTTTAAATTAATCTGGCGTCCTTGTATTTTAATATTTTTGAATGTACCCGGTCTAAAAATAAAGGTAAGACTTCATATTAATTGATCATATCATTTAAAATTATACTATATTTTCTCAGGAAAAAAATGCTATGTTCTTCTGCTATGTGCATCGTTTTACGTGTTTTTTCGAAATATTATTCTAATAAATTTTATTAAATTAAATTAACTATTAAACAAATAAAATTAGTGAAATTTCAAGTGAAAAATAACTAGATTTACAATAATTCTCCCACTTTTCGTGTTGACCGTGCAAGAGTACGGGTGTAAAACGAAGCGCTCTTAGAATAAAATAGTGATATCTAAAAGACTTTCGTTAATAAATTTTCTGATAAATTTCATAACAATTGTGTACGCTATATTGCATAAATTGAGATGCATAGTGGTGAATATGGAGAAGGAGGGCAAGGGCCACCAGAGATAAGTGGCCCCGAAATAGAGGAAAATATGGAAATTGGCAACGTGTCTGGTGAGTCCGTTCCTGTTACTAACAATGTTATAGTTTCTTTAGACAGCCGAGAGGTTAGTGATAATATAGGTAGTAATAATGTATTAAAAATCAATAGTTTAAATAATTTAAAGAAAGCATTTGGACAGATAGAAAATAATAAAAAAAGTAATAACGAAATCCCTGATAACAACCAAACACAAAAACACTACGATTTGAATACCAGATATCAACATTCAGATAGAGGTCCTTTCTTGGTATACGTGGAGTCAATCGATAGAAATATAGGTAAATTACATGCAATAAGAGTTGGACATTTTCTTAAACAAGACTCTAATATTCGTTCGTCAATCACAAACATTAAATCCGTAGGGCGGAATAAAATTAAAATTGAGTTTAAAGATTATAAATCAGCAAATACTATAATAACCCATAAATGTATAAAAGAAAATAATTTTATCGCATACATTCCAAAATTTTTTGTAGAGCGCCGCGGGATAGTCAGGGGCGTAGATACCTTTTTTGATGATGAGTATTTATTACAGGAAATTAAAATAGAAAATCCTAATATAGTTAGTGTTAAACGTTTTATGCGTAAAATTATGGATGATGATGGGAAAGAAAAATTAATACGAAGGCAACTTGTAAGTGTATCATTTTTAGGAACGTCATTACCAAAGTTCATTATTGTAAATCAAGTAATTTTTGAAGTTGAGCCTTTCATTTATCCAGTTATACAGTGTTATAACTGTTTACGTTATGGACACGTTCAACAGAATTGCAAAGGGAAATTTCGATGCAAAAATTGCGGAGATTCTCATGAACAAGGTGAAAAATGCACTGTTACACATTGTATTTATTGCAACTCTGATGAACACACATCTATTTCAAAAAAATGCAATGAGTATAAAAACCAAAAAAAAATTAAGGAAACTATGGCTAGTCTTAATATCTCATTTAACGAAGCGAAAAAAATTGAAAATAATATGACATACTCAAAAATTACAACTAAAAATAGATTTGATATTCTAGACGAAGTAAGAGACTTTCCTCCTTTAATTAAATCAACGCACACATATGTAAGCAAACCCAAAATTGTTAACAGAAATAATCTTTCAAATAATGTGAATAGAAACGGAAGTGTCGAACAAACAAAAAAACGAAAATTTGAAACTGTGCAAACCAATGTTACAGAGCACAATTTATCTTCTAGGAGAAACTCAACTTGCAGTAGCTCCTCAATATTGCCAAATCCGCACAGAGATGACTTTTTTATATACAAAGAGAGAATGATTGAAAATGTAGCTTCTAGTATTAACAACTTAGTAAAACAAATCATAAATAAAGATATAATTAATGTCACGGATCTACAGAATGATATTAAAAAAAATGTTTCTAGTGTTATAAATAAATTGTCCGACTCATATCAAATTACTTAAAATGGCTCAGTCAGTTAGAAAGAATAATGATGATGGTCATAATGACATTAAAATAATGCAGTGGAATGCCAGGTCTATGGTATCTAATAAACATAGTCTGTCAACTTTTTTAAAAACAGAAAAAATTGATATAGCCCTTATTTCAGAAACATGGTTAAAACCAAAATTAACCATGAGCTTTCCAGGCTATGATCTTATACGTTCTGATAGAAATAACGGCAAAGGCGGAGTAGCTATTCTTGTGGGATCAAGTCTGAAATACCAGGTCTTGAACTTTGATGGATACCAAATAAAGCCAGAAATTTGTGGAATACGAGTTTATATAAGTAACGAAACTTATACCTTTCTTTCCATTTATAGACCTCCATCCTTATTCATAAATAGTAAAGCGTGGTCAAATATTTTATCTAACTTAGGATCAAATCTAATTATTGGTGGTGATTTTAATGCTCATAGCGGACTATGGGGTTCATCGAGTATGAATAGAGATGGCAATGAACTGTTGGACGCAATAGAATATTCTAACTTAATAGTTCTTAATGACGGTTCTTCTACGAGACTTGTTCCACCTAATGCTCAAAAATCGTGCGTTGATGTTAGTTTAGCATCGACAAACATTGCTCCTCTCATACACTGGAATCTATGGAGTGACACCTTGGGATCCGACCACTTTCCCATTTTAATGCTGCTAAACAAAAACTTACATGAACAAAATATAATTTATCCAGCTAGGAAATGGCGCTTAGATACAGCTCAATGGAAGTTGTATACATCCACCTTAGAAAATCTTATTCGGGAAGTACCAGAATCTAACAATGTAAATGAAAATATTTCATATTTTATTAATGCAATAAACATTGCTAGCCAAACTGCTATTGCACAAAATAAACCATTTATCCCTAAAAAACCGCCTAAACCACAATGGTGGGATGAAGAATGTGAAATTATGATTAAGAAGAGAAAACAAGCATTGGCAGTTTATACAAATCAAGCTAATGAACAAAACTATATAGAGTGTAAAAAAATAATGGCTCAAGCAAAACGACTGTTTAAAATAAAATCAAAAAAACATTGGCTAAGTTATTGCAATAGTATTAACAACAGTACACCCATTAATACAATATGGAATAAAGTCAGGACTTTAAGAAAACAAAAAAATAACAAAATATATGTGTCAAGTGAAATTGCGGAAGAAGTGCTTCATAAACTAACTCCCTCATCTGTTGAGCAACAATACCAGATAAATACGAATGTTAGTAATAATAGCAATTCTATTACAAACAAATTTACGCTAGAAGAATTAAATAAATCCATTAAAAAATCAAAAAATACTGCACCTGGTTTAGATCACATCTGTTATCCAATGTTAAGTCATATGGGACTTCTAGCTAAATTATTTTTATTAAACATCTTTAATATAATGTGGTTAGAATCTTATATTCCAGAAGTACTCAAAAAAAGTGTTGTATTACTGTTTCCTAAAGCTGGTAAAGATCCTTCTTGTGCCAGTTCTTTCAGACCAATAACCTTAATGTCATGTATTATTAAAACATTCGAAAGAATGGTAAAATTACGATTGGAATTTTGGCTATTTAGTAACAGCACATTACCAAGAAATCAGTACGGATTCAAACCCGGTTTTGGAACCTTAGATGCAATAACTCATTTGACAACTGACATACAAATTTCCCTCACGGGAAATGAATGTACTGGAGCATTATTTGTGGACATTACAAACGCATATGAAAACATCGATTTAGGAATATTAGCCTCAAAATTACAATATATTAAATTACCTGGCAGGTTCATTAACACAATAATCAATTTATTTAGTGCAAGAGAAATATCAGTTAAATATAATAATAATATTTTGTTAGGTCCTAGAACCACATCTCGAGGAATACCGCAAGGCTCGGTACTCAGCCCCCTACTATTTAATTTATATACACTAGACTTACATGATATATGGTCTTCTAATATATCTTGCATTCAATACGCGGATGATATTGTGGTATATTCTAGTAGGAAAAACGAACGAGAAAGTATCTGTGATTTAAGACACATTGGTTATAATTTAAACAATTGGTGTTTTCAGAATGGATTTACCATTTCGCCCAGCAAGTCCGCTATTATTTTCTTTACTAGAAAACGACTGCACAATAGACAAAACATATCCTTAAATGGAGTTATTTACCCTGTCCTTAAGAATTATAAATATTTAGGATTATGGTTGGACTCAAAATTATTGTGGAACGAACACATCAGCTATATAATTGGACGAGTGGAAAGGGGCATCAACCTACTCATGCAAATTTGTACCTACTCTTGGGGAGCACATCAAAGTATGGCACTAATTTTTTATAGATCCTATATAAGGTCAATTATAGATTATGGTAGTATAATTTATGGTTCTGCCAGCAATGCTCACCTAAAAAAAATAGACCGAGTACAGTTTAAATCTCTACGCATCTGTCTTGGAGTGATGAAATCATCTCCTAATGAAGCCATATTAGTGGAGAGCCTAGAACAACCCCTATGGCTCAGGCGGGAATTCCTGGCATCGAAATATGTCTTAAAACAAAAAAGTTTTAATACTGATAACTACAACAAAATCCATACTATAGCCATTAAAAATCTAAGCGAGGCATATTGGTCAAAGAAGAACTCCCCTCCTCTAGCAACCGCGTATATTCATTGTAATGAGTTAAGTATTTTGGACCTGATTAAAACTGAAGAATTGATGATGTTAATATTGTTTCTAACAAATTAGAAATTCACTTTCCTAAATATGAAAATAATTGTAATCAACAAATATTTCAAGAATACGTTTCCAAGATTAACAGTAGATCTGAAGTTATCTTTACGGATGGATCCAAATCTTCTCAAAACGTCTCTGGTGCTTTTTATGTTCCGTCTCGTAACTACAAGTACTCAATTATTTTAAATATATACTCCAACATATTCTCAGCTGAAGCGGCTGCCATTTGCCATGCTATCGATTGGTGCATATCTAATAATATTAAAGATGCTCTAATTGCTACGGATTCGATGTCAGTGTTACTTGCCTTAAATAACTTCTCTTTTCACCAAAACAACAACATTTTTATACTAAAAATTATGGACAAACTTACAACAGCTGTCGCAAATCAAATATATATACGTTTTATTTGGGTCAAAGGCCATTGCAATATTGAAGGTAATAACATTGTAGATCTTATAGCAAAACAAGCTAGCCATGACAACAGCTACCAAGAAAAGACAGTTAATCCTAAAGATCTACTAGCAGTAGTTAAGAGTCATCTCAATAAGAAATGGAATATGCATTGGCAACAATACGGAAATAGAAGTAGGACATTTTACTTTCAAGTTCAGGATAACATACCGCGTAACTCGTGGTACCAAAAGCTGGACGTTAGTAGAAAATTTATTGCTACTATCTGTAGAATGAAACTCAACCATGGCAGATTTCCCTCACATCTTTATAAAATAGGCGTTTTACAAACATCACATTGCCCCTGTGGAGCAGAAAATGGAGACCTAAACCACATACTCTTTGGCTGTCCATTGACAGTCAATGATTCAAATATTTTAATGTCAAAATTAACTGAAAAAGGACAATCTTCCCCGATCTGGCTTCCAAATATACTTAGCTCTAATAACTGCGAAATATACAGTTTGTTGTATACCTTTTTAATGAAAACTGGTTTTAATATTTAATGAACATCTAATCATTGAATATAAATTGTTCAAATGTGTGCAACTTCCTATTGTCTATCCATTTGTTGTTCTCCCATGTCATCCGTGGTCAATTTAGTTATGTCAAATCTAAAATGCCCTGAAAGACCCCTGGGCAAGAAGCGTGTGACCCTGTCTAATCCTTGTGTTGGAATTTGAATCATTATTGTTACTATGTATTTACCTTTTAAAGCGATTAGTGTTATTGTGATCATTGTTATTATACATACATTTTAAAGTTTTTATTGTTGTCTTTGCTGAGACCAGCATGGTTATTGATATGAGGCTTTCAATCATTCTCTTTTCATCTAGACTATTAGGGGTGGTGCGTGTGTGGGTATGTGCGTGCGTGTATATATTAGTGTATGCGCGCGTGCGTGTGCACATATGGCTACCCATAAACTTCTTGCAATTATTGTGGTACACACATGTGTGCGTTTATATGGTATACACCTCAAAAAATATTCGTGGCCAAAACGCTCAGAACGTAAGGCCAAAATTAGAGGAAAAAAAAAAAAAAAAAACAATAATTCTGTTTAATCATACAAATTTAAATACGTATTTCTGGCTATCTGTCTGTCGGTCGGTCTGTAACTTTTTTTGCGCACTCTTTCTCAGCAACGGTTTGAGATATTGATTTGAAATTTGGTACACATACAGGGTCATTCACGGAAAGCGGGTATTAGACGTTTCTTGGGATCTGTCGAGTTTAGAAATTTGAAAATTGGTATGAGGGGGTTTTTGGATATGGCGGATCCAACGAAAATATTTTCATGCTTGTGCTACTTCCGCTTATACCGGATGTAGGACCTAACTTTGTTATTTTAGCTTAGGTTTATGTACCATAACATACTCTTAAACATACCGGTTTTCGAGATAATTAATATTTTTGGAGATTTTTGACGGTTCCCACCCTTCGGAAAAAAAATCAATATCTTCTATCACGTAGCCGATTAGGAAATTTTCAAAATGCTCTCCGCTTTCACTTACAGTGACTTGGCTAATTCATGGGGATTTGTTAAAATGTAGCCAGTTCTCTGTTCTTTGGATCTTCTTTGGTAGTAGCAGGAGTGGCATAAACAATATTTTTAATACCCCCAAGGTCCAAAGTCTAAGGGGGTCAAATCAGGGGACCTTGCTGGCCATCTCCAAGGTCCTCGGTAGCCAAACCACCTATCTTCGAACGTCGCTACTAATTCGTCATAAACTTCCCGTGGACCGCAACCATTCATTTGAAAATACATAGAATTATAAATATTTAGGGGCAAATTATCAATAAAAGTTACTGTTCGCAAAATCTTCGCATATTTATTGTTATTTAAATTCTCCTCGTAGATATGATACTATCAAAAATATTGTTTATGCCACCACGGCTACTACCAAAGAAGATCCAAAGAAGAGAATACGGACTGCATTTCAGTAAATAAATACCCACGAAATTCGCCGAGCCATTTAAGTGCCGTAAATTCCAGGATCTTGGCTTGTTTGAAGCAGAATGGAGAGCATTTTGAACAGTTGCTGCATTAAATATTTATATTCAGTGTTCATTAATTTTGTAAATTTTTGTGCCAAAGTATTTGTTATAAATCTAATCTCTCGTTTTTGAAGCTGTCAAAAACAAATGATTATCAATTACCTACATGATTATTCTCGTTTATGATAAAAAAGGAACCGAGTTATGACTTGTATTGCCTACTAACAAACAGTGCTGATTTTGTTTGTACGTTTTACAAATATTCGTCCATAATAAGAAAACAAAGAGAGATAGGTATAGGGAATGGTCATATCAATCGATGCACAATTCAATCCTTTATTAGATTCTGTGAAAATATACAGGGGGTTCCATTTGAAAAAAATGACTTTTTGACGTTTGAACTAAAACAATGTTCGACTGTGAAAATAAAATACTCTGTATGATATTGTGAAAACATAAGAGAACTTTTAGTTAGGTTATAGGATACTCGTAAAAGTTTGAAAAGAAAATTTCCTAATCGACTACATGATAGAAGATATTGATTTTTTTTCCGAAGGGTGGGAACCGTCAAAAATCTCCAAAAATATTAATTATCTCGAAAACCGGAATGTTTAAGAGTATGTTATGGTACATAAACCTAAGCTAAAATTTTATGAGAAATCGAAATATGTAATAAAATACAGGGTATTCCATTTAAAATAACAAAGTTAGGTGCTACATCCGGTTAAGCGGAAGTAGCACAAGCATGAAAATATTTTCGTTGAATCCGCCATATCTAAAAACCCCCTCATACCAATTTTCAAATTTCTAAACTCGATATATCTCAAGAAACGTCTAATACCCGCTTTCCTTGAATGACTCTGTATGTACATGACGAGATGTGCAACTAGATTATAGGGTTGGAGGTTAAACAGGGGTAAATATGAGAAAATACGTAAAGCAAGCTGGTAAGAATATAGTAAGTTGGGATTTGGTGTATACAGAAGAAGCCAAGACCTCAATTTTTTTTATAATTCAACCCCTCCTACCACCTACCACCTCGACTCCAATATTAAAGGGGATGGTAAAACAGAATTGAGATATTCGCTTGAAATTTGATACAAGTATGTATTGTAATGACATCTGAAAAAATAAATAAATAAAAAATAAAGTTCCAACAAACCATCAGCGGGCCATCATTAAGCAGGAATTCAAACTTTTGGTCCCGTAATGGCCCGCTGGAAGGCCGACCTTTAGTGTTTGTAGGGTTATTAAATGAATGTATTTTATATCTGATTCTATTTCTTATATGGTAACAATTGGCAAATATATATTCAAAAAAATCGGGAAAAAATCAATTTTTACTAACACAACCTTAAAAACCCTAGAAATCTAGTTACTTTTATAATTTTCTATGGTGAAAAATTGAAGGTTATAAAAATATCTTTCATTTGCTTACTTATTTTCTTAGATATGTCGACAATTGGCGAAGATATTAACGATTATATAACGCATTTTCTAAAAATTCAATTTTTCTTATATTTCCAATATCGATTTTCTCGAAAACTATGGCATATACAAAAAAATTACAGAAGGACTTTTTATAATGAGCAAGTTTTTTATATCTTCAATGGTTAACGAGTTATCAGTAAAATAAGGCTTTCTTCACCGAAAGGGTGGTTTTTTGGGGGAGTTGCGCGGCACCTCCCAGAATGGATTTTTGTGGTTTTGTGATGTAACAATTACTGAAGGAAAATCTCAGATAACATTTTTTGCGAGCTTCTGGTGTACTTTTTACTTTAGCGACTGGCCTAATAAGGCTTTCAATTATTTTTCTGACATGATTTTTTTGAAAATACATGTAATTTTTTATAACTTTTATTTCTTAACTTTTTACGTAACTCCAAAAATAATAATATTAAATAGAGTTCTAATGTTCACATGACACCTCTGCTCTCTTTATAATTAGTTTTTTATTTATCTACTTTGGAATTTCCTACAAGTCTTGTGAGAAGAATTCAATAAATCGTTTTGCAAATAAATATTTTTCGCTTAAAAAGAAACGAAAAAAACTTTAAATCTACATCTCTGAGGCGACACCTTATATTATTCAAATAAATAGTTGTAAATAAATTATAAAATTTGAATTTTAAATACATTAAAACGGTTGTTTCTGTTAAAAAATGGCAATAGATAATATACTAATAAACAGGATTTTAAAGTATTCAATCCGAGATGCTTGCCAAAGTTAATTGACCTTATTGGAGACATACAAGAAATAAAATTAAAAATAAGCGTTATCTGACAAATTATTCGATTAATTCTTATATGAAATGCCAATTGGGTAACTGTTTTATTAAATTTAACATATAATAAATAACTATTGTCTGGTATCTGCATTTTTAAGATATTTTAACCTACGCGTCTTCTTTATGCGACACGGCGTCATAATTATGAGGAATTCTTTTACTTTTAAGACGTACGATATAGGATATATTGCATGTAGGATGTAAGTATCACAAGTATCTAATTTCCACCTTTTGATTGATCTGTTTTTGACTGAAAATTATTCTAAGAACTACGTATTTCCTCTACTACTTCCATGGAAATGACCCCATGTACTCGCTCATGTACTAATTGACATTTTCTCTAGTATTTTTAAACTTAAAGACCTGCTTTTGGGCATGTAACTACTTCCTTTTGATGATCCTCCGTTCCTAGCATTTTAAGGCAAAAAAATATATTGAATCATTTATTGAAATTCAGTCATGAAACAATGATGCCTGCCTACTAATGTATCAGGTCAAGAATCAATAGGCCAACATACTGATTATGCTTCAATTATTGCAATAAGTAACTACGTGTTATTGATGGAAACGGAAAAACAAAAAAAAATTCACGATAGTGCCTTTTCACAAGCAGCGGCAGACGAGTTGATGCCAACATAACAAGAGGTGATGAAATAAGGGACAATTGGCTAGTAAAACTAGATTCCAATGAGGAAGCAGGTGGTGATTTCACATTAGATGTGGACAAAAACGCAGAATTTATACATTTATACATACATTATAGAATTTACCCATTTACAATAAAAATCCAATCCAATTCATTCCTGGATCTAAATAATTATATATTATTATTTTATTAAGGAATTGGATCAACAAAGCAATATTATGATCTTGAAATTGTCAAACGAATTTAAAAAGAATCAATTAAACGCATACGTTTTATTGTATTTATTGCTGCATTGTCGACTCCCAATGCAGTTCGTGCAAAGTAACGTGCATGGAACCTTGGCTTTTGAGCAGGAGCATCGTGTACGGCATCTTGAGCAACTACTTAATTAATTCTTTGCAGGCTGCCATAAGAGAAGGAAGAGAAGACCAGACCGGCGTCCATTCCTCGTCACTCTTGGTCCATCCCCATCCTTTTGGCCCTGGAATGTTGTCCATCAGTGAGCATGCACGACCCCAAATTTATCCTGCCTGGTATGCTAAACGAAGACAATGCTGCCTCAGTACCTCTTTTGTAGGGGGCAGACTTTGTAGACTGCGACTTTTTGAAGCAAAGAGAAGCTTTCTAACATGATTGACTGGGAAGTCTTCTGCATCTTTGCAGTAAAGCAAAACAGTAAACTTCTCCAGAACTTGAAAGGTCTCGTCAGAAATAGACTGTTGTGGTATAGAGATAGCTTAGAAAGCTTCAGCAGCTTCAGGAAATGATTTCCACACTTTCCAGGCTGTCTGCTTCCCTTTCATTGCAAATGATGAGGTTACATCTGATCTCTGAATGCATGGAATGCTTTCAATGCAACAACTTTATGTTCACCCATACTTTCAAACATGGCATTAATGTTCATATCTCTGACCCTTCCCAGTACCAAAGAGAATCCACATCTCTTGAAGTCCCACAGTTTTGAGAATGTGAAAGAAAGATATTGCCGAAACAACTACATCAGTATCTACTGTGCAAATAAATAAATAATTCACAAATCATCAAATTGCAAAAAGAACTCCGAAAAATTAAAAAATATATATTCTTTTAAATTGCGCAGAACCCTTAAGGTGTAGAGATAAATGTCTAGCGACAAAAAAGTGTCCTCTTTACAAGAGCTTTCAAACAAAACAAAAAAAGAAAATAGAAATCGGACCATTAGGAGATGAGATACAAAAACATTTAGAGTGGCCAATGGTGGCCGCCATTTTGGTGTTCTGCACGGATTTTAAAGTGGCTCCCTATCTGGAAAGTTACCTTTTTACAACTATAACCATAGAAAGTGGCACATCCCAATCAAAAAGTGCAGCTTTTTAGATTATGTAACCATGTACCCAACGTACTAATAATAAGAACGCAAAATAAGACATTTGTGAAAAAAAATTGTTATATTTTTCATTTAAGATATGGCCCTGTCGCAAGACACATTATTTTATAGATATTTTGTAGGAATCGCCTATAGCTTAATTATCTTAAAATGCTTGTTATTAGCATAAAAGTATTTTGTAGAAGGAAGCTATTTCATAAGGCCAGCGTTCGAGGTCGTAAATATGACAAGGCATAAAAAGTTGAAAAACCACATTTTTCAGTGCCGGTTTTAGATATAAATTGCCCCTAGGCCCGGGTCAATTTTGCGCCCCCTCCCTCTTGCTATTAATTTATGGGCAAGGGGCAAGGGACAAAAACTTTTTTTGTCCGAAAAAATTTTTGAAGAGCGGATCGGGAGAGAATCCAAGAAAAACTTTTTTAGTCTGAAAAAAATTTTTCAAGAGCGGGCGGAAGAAATCCAAGAAAAATTTTTTTTTTGTCCGAAAAAATTTTTGAAGAGCGAGAGGAAGAAATCCAACAAAAACTTTTTGTCCGAAAAAATTTTTGAAGAGCGGGGGGAAGAAATCCAACAAAAACTTTTTGTCCGAAAAAATATTTGAAGAGCGGGGGGGGGGGGGTAGAATCCAAGAAATGTTTTCATGTTTAGGCACTAATCACTAAGACCTAAGACAATGGCGTTCCTCACAAAGCTGCGCCCCTAGGCCCGGGCCTATGAGGCCTAGTCACAAAACCGGCCCTGACATTTTTATTAATATTTATGGCAGTTAATATATGCTAAATGCAAAGTTATGATGATTAAAACAAATTGGCGTTAAATTTCATGGCAAAAGAATTTTAAAATGTGAAATCGATTTTTATAAAATTCCAAAAATTATTAGAAACCTTCAGTAAACATGCAGGGCACTTAAAATTCATCAAAAACACATGGCATGATTCACAGTAAAATTTCCATCGCATCCAAACTTGCAGCCTGTATGGGTTGACACGCCTCTAAAATAATTATTAGGTAGGTTCTTATCCACTATCCAGTAAAATGACTGCAAGCTTGGTATATATAGAGATCAGCATATTATATATTTGTATGTAAGTATAATAAACCAATAACATCCGTAAAAGAACTTACGAAGACCTGGAGTGAGTATGCATCAAACCTCTTCAATGATCAACGACCCCCCCTCCCCCAACCATCTTGTACACTCCCAGACAACAGCTTATCCGGACCACCAATATTGAGGAGTGAAATACTACTATATGCAATAAAAATAGCAAAATCTCATAAAGCACCAGGTCCAGACGAAATCAATATTGAGGCAATAAAACTATTGGAGGAAGAGAACACTGACGTACTAGTCAAGCTATTCAATAATATTTATGATACCGGTCATATTCCATCTGACTGGTTACCGTCCACCTTCATAATGCTCCCGAAAAAGGTAAATGCTACAAAATGTAAAGATCGTCGCCTAATCAGCCTAATGAGTCACCTACTAAAAATATTTTTACTTATTCTGCATACAAGAATGTTCAAAAAGCTAGAAGAACTAAGCGGGGAGACGCAATTTGGCTTCAAAGGTGAAGTGGGAACATGAGAGGCGGTATTCTGCGTGAATACCTTAATCCAAAATTGTCTATATCAACGACAAGATGTGTTTATGGCATTCGTTGACTACGAGAAGGCCTTCGACAATGTCAGACACGACACTCTCCTGAGATTGTTGCATAACGCTAACATCGACCAAAAAGACATTAGGATCATACAGAATCTCTACTGGATCAAAAGGCTCGAGTCAAATTGGACCACTCAATCAACACAGAAGAATTTGAAGTGAGGAAGGGTGTTCGTCAAGGGTGCATTATGTCACCGATGCTATTTAACCTTTACGTTGAAAACATATTTTCTAGAGCTCTTAAAGACGAAGCATGCGGGATAAAAGTAAACGGTACTTTGATATCAGATATAAGATATGCCGACGATACAATAATTATAACTGATAACCGCGAAGATCTGCAGCAGCTTTTGAATAAAATAAACATAGTGGATAGGGATAATGGCCGGAATATTAATACGCATAAAACAAAATTCATGATTGTGAGCAGAAATCCTTTACCTCTACAAAATGTCGCCATAAATATCGATAATGCTCCCATAGACCGAGTACATACATTTAAATATCTGGGTACCTTATTAAATGATGAATGGGATCCACAGTAGGAAATAAAATGCCGCATACAGCAAGCGAGACAGGTATTCATTAAATTGAGGTCCTTCTTATGCAACCAAAGTTTGTCCTTTTTGATCCGGTATAGAATGGTTAAGTGCTATGTGTGGTCTATTTTACTCTATGGAATGGAAACCTGGACACTTAAAGTCACATCAATTAATAGACTGGAAGCCTTTGAAATGTGGATACTGAGAAGAATGCTTCGCATATCTTGGGTAGAAAGAATTCGTAACGACGACGTACTTCAAAGAGCGAATGTGGAGAGACAGCCCTTTAATTTGATTAAAAAACGCAAGATAAACTACCTGGGACACATTTTAAGAGGTCCGAAATACAGAATTCCACAACTAATTCTACAAGGAAAAATTGAAGGCAAGAGAGGAGTAGGGCGTACACAAATGTCCTGGTTACGGAACATTAAACAATGGACTGGAATAACCAACACCGGCGAACTATGTCACGCGGCCAAAGAAAGGACCCTCACTCTGAGATAGTCACCTACGCATAACTAAATATATTAGGAAAAAGACTTTCTTAATCGGTAGTAACTTGATCTAACTCATATTGTGATACGTTCACATAAAAAAAAATTAATAGTTTATCGTTTGTTTGCGACCCATAGGAATCTATATTAGGCATTTTGTTATTATACCTATTTGATTTAATCATACAGGTATAAATTTAGTAATTTAGCCAAATCGTTTAAATAGCCAAAATTACTGGAAATTTCTTAGAAACACTTTTCCAGATTTAATAGAAGATTTACATCTATTTAGGCAAAAAATGTGGTACATTTTAGTTTCAGTGTAAACAATTATATAAACCAACTGTCGCCTAAAAATTGATAACACGAGGAAATAACCGTTACCAAAACTGACCACCTCGATCACCAGATCTCAACCTCAGCGATTTCTATCTTTGGAGAGCGTCGGAGGTTAAAGTTTATTATTCGCTAATTGAAACGCAGGAGGAACTTTGATATCATATTGTAATTTCTGACGTGTTCTATATTATGTTGACATGATCTGTTGAATCAATAAATCATATATTCATTTATTTGCATATTTTATAGACAGGTACAATAAAAAATGTGCGCATTTAAAATATTACCATAGGCATGAGACAAAATTACTGTTATATACTTCGTGGTTAATAATAAAAATATGTCACAAAGACTGCCATGTTAATACTTTGAACGGAGATTTTGCAACGATAAGATTTCGATTTGCGGTTACCACGATCATTAGATAGAAAAATGAAGGTAAATAATATACATATTTAAAAAACCACCCACGGTTGGTCGTTGACACCTGTTACTTTTTGCATTAATATCATTAATACATGGCATGATTAACAATTGATTTTTGTATTATTTATTATCAAAGTAAAAGGAACATTAAATATTCATTTACAAGCAAGTGTCTGGTCTTTGTAAATAACAGCACGTTCGGAGGTTAAGGAATTCTAACGATTTTTTTGTAGGAAGAATAAGTATTTGTCACAGGTTGCGATCTTGAATGGCAACACAAGAGTGAGGATGCATGTATCTCGGAATTTTTTTCATTCCATTAATTGTTCACTGATGCACAGATTCTTTCTTATAGACTTACTCTAAAATACACATTTTTTATGTTTAAAATGCGATGATTTAACCAAACAGGTACCTACCTATCTATACTGTAACCGGACAAACATTTTCCATAGTCGAGTTATAAGATAAAGGTGTGGGTGATTAAGTAGGCGTGGTGGGGGAAAGGATTAGTGGGGAAGGCAGTCCAGATGAACTTTTTTGAAAAAAAAAGACTTTTGGAAGGTTCTAAACACTTTTTAAATGCAAAAAAAAATTGTGATACCGTTTCTGGGTTCTGGTTATCTAATACTTAAAACAGGTAGAAGAGATATGTGCGAGTGGGTGGAGGTTTCGTTTGGGGTGAAATCAATTAAATATTGATGACCGATGATAAAAAAATGAAATCCAAAAATAAAATAGGCCTACCATCCTTCTTTCTTTGTTAAATGACAACTCAAGCCTAAATTTACAAAAGGGCCAGATGAAATTCCAGCGTTTGTTGTTAGAGACTGTGCTAATGTTTTCGTAGAGCCACACGACAATATTTAATCTCTCTCTCAAAAGTGGTACATTTCCTAACATCTGGAAGAGATCCCGAATTTGCCCTGTCTATAAAAAAAGATGATAGACATGAAATTGAAAATCACCGTCCGATTACAATTATATGTAATTTTGCAAAAGTAATGAAGATTGCATTACACGCAGTAATATACCCACACGTTGAGGGGCAGATAACACAAAGTCAACACGGTTTTATGAAGAATAGATCAACTGTCACCAATTTAATGTGCATAACTCAATTTATATCGCATAACCTCGACGCCGGCACCCAAGTTGACGTGATTTATACAGATTTCTCGAAGGCTTTTGACAGGCTTGACCACGGTGTATTGCTACACAAACTTGAAACCATGGGCTTTTCCCAGTTCCTTGCCAATTTCTTTAAATCGTATCTTAACAACAGAATACAATACGTGGAGTACCGTCGTCAAAGGTCGGCTGAAATTGCCGTCACGTTCGGGGTACCTCAGGGGTCTATACTGGGACCACTATTGTTTGTGTTGTTTATAAACGATATTGTAGATAACCTGGAGGTCGGTGTCTTGTTATATGCCGATGATGCGAAAATTTTTTCTACTGTAGATACGTTAAGCTGCAAAGAAACCTCGAGAAAATACAAGCTTGGTGCAATCAAAATCGTCTGCCACTCAACGTCAGTAAATGTAATATAATGTCATTCACTAATAGGAAAGAAACTCTTCTTTATGATTATAAACTCGATCTCAAACCATTAAAACGAACTGATTGTTTTAAAGATTTTGGTGTAACTTTCGACGCCAAATTAACGTTCAAAAATCATATACAGATACTTTTCTCTCTGCAAATAGAAACCTTGGCTTTGTTATCAGAAATTCGGTGGACTTCACGGACACCAATCTACTAACACTTTTATTTAATGCATATGTCAAATCCAAGCTCGAATACGCGTCCTTAATCTGGGACCCAGGGTATGTTACTTATATAAACCTACTTGAAGGCATTCAAAGACGATTTCTAAAATTTCTGTCGTATAAGATGGACGGTATATATCCACCAATTGGATATCCCCAAGAGGTGCTATTAAGTAGGTTTTCTGCAGATAGTTTAGAGGATCGTAGGAAAAGACAGGCACTCATATTTTTACATAAAGTGATTAACAACAACATAAATTGCCCTGAAATAGTTGAAAAACTGATGTTTCATGTACCACGTTCGGGCACCCGGCATCATATGACTTTTTACCTTACCACGCCTCGGACAAATGCTTTAAGCTTCTCCCCTCTATATTTTATGTGTGGTACTTACAACTGCCTGCAGGAAAACCTTGATATTTTCAACTGTTCCATTACATCCATTAAAAAACTGAAGCTGCAATAAGCTTTTTCTCTTATGACATTCGGTAGATGTAATGTGCATGTATGCATATGTGTGTACGTGTGTTTTGTGTACACACAATAATTTATGTTTTATGTATCGTTTATGTATTGTTTTCTTTGTTACACTTATTATTGTCAATGATTTAATAATTGTATGTACTTCTCATCCAGTAATTGGTCTCTGACTGTTGGATGATGTATCTAAATAAATAAATAAATAAATATCAAGTGATTTTTTTTTCTGTTTGCTACTGCCGTTTCGTAGTTCTAGTCTACATTTTCAAGTAAGCAAAAAAATATATAGAAAGAAAAGTGATATTTAACAAAGAAATTTTGTGATTGTTATTTGTTGTAATGGAATTTCACAAAGAAACAACTATTCCATTGATTTCTTGAACTAAATCAGTTTAAAAATAGACTCGTAGGTAAAATTTGCATGATCACGTGTTAGTAATCTTAATTATATTTTTATATAGACGAACTAGATTTGTACGAGCTAAATAAAGAAAAACTAGTTAGTGGCTACTTATCAAGTTTATAAAAACTAATGTAGCTAGTAAAAATAGAAGAACTAGTGTCACAATTGATTTATTACGTGAAACGAAACAATCAATCAATTTTTTTAACATATTCATTGGTGTGTGGTATGATGATAAAGAGATCTTATTTATTCATCAAAAGCCGTCACTTAAAAGTTGAATAGAATAGCATTTATTTGCAGAGGTAAAAAACCTTTTCCATTTTTAGCCCAGTCGATGAAGGTATTTACCTACAAAAACTTGCAAAATTTTTTTTAAATAAGTTCGTGAAAGTGTATAGAATAATATCCTGAGTTTACATTTCGCTAGGATGCAGAACATAAAAAAAATGGAAAAAAAATTTTTTTCATCCATTTTTTTTAAATTTTGAAATTAAGTCAAGCTAGGAAAAAATAAAAATACAGATGGATATATACGTATTTATGAACAAAAAATGTCGTAACAAAAATTATAGCTAAGCCACGGTATTCCCGGAAAAAAATAATCAAGTAATGTTATAACTCGGTGCGAGATCCATGCGTGCGCGCTTTTGAATACGCATGACTGTGACACCGATGCACTGAATTACATGCCACTAAATCAGAATTTGTTCAATCCAAGAGTGTTGGTTCATTTAAAAGATGGAAATTGTAGCTTTCCGATGCTTCTTTATTTTAAACAATACAAGCAAAGGATGGATGGGAAAAATATACATTATCACGCCCGAACTCAATCGTCGCATTAAAAAAAACGCTGCCCAAGGAATCATTACTTCCACATCCAGATTATCTATCCAAGTCACTCACAACGAAAAAATTTTGTACATGGAAATAATTGTTTATGGAACTTTAATAATATAATATTTGAAATCCTCTACCCCAAAAATCAATAAAACGATACCCCACATCGGTGGTGAGGTGGAGGTGGTGACAGGGGGTGGTAATGGGGGTGGATGAAGTAAAAAAATATTTTGAGGTTTCTGATTCTTGTACACACACTAAATCACATTTTTTTCATCCCCTTTAATAAGGAGGTGGGGGTGGTAATAGGGGTGGTAATGGGGGTGGCTAATGCCAAACATTTTTTTGAGACCTTAGCTTCTCTTGTATATACTAAATACCAATTTTATGGACTCTTACCTGCTTGATTTACCTATTTAATCAAATTTACCCCAATTTACTCCCCAACCTTTCGACGGAACAAGATGAAAATATAATCTAGTTCCAGATCTCGTTAAAGTACATATGTTTACCAAATTTCAAGTCAATATCTTAAACGGTTCCAGAGTAAACGTGCGCACAAAAAAAGTTACAGACAGACCGACAAACAGACCGACAGACAGAGAAACAGAAAATTTTTCGCTCAAACTTAAAATCTCGACGTTTCATGACATTCTAAGCCTATTTGAACAATAAAAAATTTAAAAAATAAAATGTTCTCTGTCCTAAAAATAATAATAATAGTAACTCGAGTAAGCATTATATACTCTTCGTCGATTTATTGAACGTTTATATCATTATTACTCATTCTATAGGATACTCTTCACAATTTTTTCGTAAATAACATTAGTCTTAGACATCTTTAATTTTATGATGCCAATATAGTTAGTGAAACACTCGTCAGTACTAAATAAAGTAAAAGAAAAACTAACTATACGTCTAACCTACTTGTCTAAACTGCGACCCTTGGATTTCGAATCTGAACAAACAAGCAAGCAAAACTAATTTGATTTTAATTATAATATACAAGTTGTCCTTCTCATGCACTCGTCCGGAGCCAGCCAGACATCCACGGCGCGGAACTTGTAAGAAATCAATTAACACATTCTATTTTCTGTTCGCCGAATGCAAATCAAATAGAAAATAACTTAGGAACAGATAAAATAAAAATAAAACTTGAAATTATTTGTATATATAATGTAAATCTTTAAGATGTATGTATGTAACTGATCTATACGGAAGAAGTAATGACTACAAAAACCGTTCTGAGGTAAATGTAATGAGAATGAGCCAATTTATGATTTAAAGAACAGAAAGAACAGTTTTGTAGTTATAGAGAAAATGATTTTGTGGTTAGATAGGTTGCTGAGAGATGGGCAAGGCGATTGCAGTAATGTTGTTTTTAAACACTAGACCACTACGTTTACAGGCGTTAATGTCTATAATATAATGTGTTCAGTGAAAATTATATATCGACGATTGGATACTATTACGAAAAGTATCTCATTAGTAGTAGTAAACATGAAACTTTGCTATTGCCGTATATGGTTAGAAAAAATAACTAATTAAGTGTTAATATAGCTTTTACACATAGAATTAATAGGATAATGAAAATGATGAAACGAGTTTGACATCGAAGAAAAACGTAGTACGCTAAATTATAAACAGCTGAGTAAAGAGGGTGAGTCGCTATGATTATGTACAATTTTATATATAAATAAAATTCGTCTAGTAGCTGATTATAATCATAGTTTTTCACGGAGCAAAACCCATGTTTGGTGTAGAACAAAAACTTTAGAATTTTTTTGTATATTAAAAAGAAGTGATATATACTTTTCAAGGGACGTATTTTAAACTGGTAGGCTTGCGAGTAAAGGACATTAATTATCTTGCATTTTCTTATATTGAGTGCCAATTGATTTTCGTAACACCAATTGTTTAGGGAAGTTAAATCACACTGCAATTGTTGACAATCATCAATGGTACTTATATTATTAAAAATGTTTAAATAATCAGAAAACAATAATGCGATCACATATATCATTAATAAAGATTAGAAATAAGAGAGGTCCCAAGTTGGCTCCTTGGGAAACCCCCCAACTAGCCATAAATGTCTGAGATTTGATCCCTTCATTTTGTACAAATTGTTTACGGTTGGTTAAGTAAGATGTCAATAAAAGTAAAACGCTCTTGGAACATCATAACGTTTCAATTTTTGAAGAAACTTGTTATGTGACACACTATCAAAAACTTTACAGACATCTTTGTGGAATCTAGAAATAAAGAAATTTTACATGGTACCCACAAGGATCAATTCTGGCTCCACTTTTGTTTACAGTTTACACATCAGACTTCCAAGAATCTTTAAAATTGTTCTCGTCTCAATACTATGCTGACGATGCAGAACTGTATCGTATCACACCCGTGGAAAATTTAATTGAAATAGTTCCACTATTAAATAAGGAAATAGAGGACATCGTGGAGGTTTCTAAAAATCACTCTTTGAATATTAATCCTTCTAAATCAGCAGTCATTTTTTTTGGTAATGACAGAGATTGAGAAAGGACCATAAACGATGTCTCATTGGTGGTGGAAGGGCAAATTTTGCAACATAAAGATTATATAAAATGTTTAGGTTTGATTACAGATCATAAACTGCACTTTGCCAGACATATAAATAACTTAAGTAAAAAGATCTTATAGTATATTAAAAAGTTTATATGCAAACCGACATAGCTTAAATAAGAAGATTAAAATAATGCTATGTGACACACTGATTTTATCTTTATATAATTATTGCGACATTGTTTATGGCCCATGTATAGATCAATATACTCGCTCTAGAGTACAAAAGGTACAGAACTCCTGCATCAGGTTTATTTTAGGACTAAGAAGGAGAGATCATGTCTGTCTTCATGTAAAAGAAATGGTTGGTTAAACATGCCAAATCGTATGACATTACATCTTGCCACCTATACACATAAATTATTAACCACTCAGAGTCCAAGCTATTTATTTAATAAATTAATACCTAGATGGCAAATTCATACCAGAAACCTTAGATCACTAGAACATTTAACAATTCCGCAACATCCTTCTCTTATAATTCATCCGTTTCGTATAATGCAATAGCTGATGCTACAAAACAATTATCTTCACAATCATTTAATTTTGCCCTTAAAACTAAATTATTAAATGAGCAATGACCTTAAATATTCTTAATATATTTTCAATTGTTTGTTTGTGTGTGTGTATATATGTATGTATATATGTTGTTTCTTAGGTTTTCGCGGGTGTTAAATGAAGTGTTGGTGTGCTTCCGGGTGTTTTCCCACGTAGTTGGTAGGCTCCTGTTGGAGCCATTGTTGTCTAAACGACGTTTCGGCCGAATCCCATCTGCCATCTTCAGGTTCTTGCTGAAAGCTGCCTACTGCTGCTCCTCGTTGCTAGAACTGGTCAGACTAGTTCGAGCAACGAGGAGGAGCAGTAGGCAGCTTTCAGCAAGAACCTGAAGATGGCAGATGGGATTCCGCCGAAACGTCGTTTAAACAACAATGGCTCCAGCAGGAGCCTACAACTACGTGGGAAAACACCCGTATGTATATATGTGGATATATGTATATGTGGTTTGAATGCATGAAAGTGCGTGGACGTATAATAATAAATAAAGAAAATCAATCATATATAAATGTCAATGCGTACGTAGGAAGGTATATAGTAGGTTATTGTTTATTGTTTATTGCGAATTTTTTTTTTCTTGTAAATTGTATCTTGTATCTTGTTTAGTTAATAGTTTATATTATATTTTATATTATTTTAAAATATCCTGGTTGAGTGGTGGAATAGCTATGCTAAACTCCGCCAGGACTTAATTATCAATAAAGGCGATTTATTATTATTATTATTATTATTATTATTATTATCTCTGATACATCATCCACTTGATACCTGGAGTCCAAAGTACTAGAAGCATATTAAGTAAAATTACATAAGTTAGATGCAGTACCGTTTGGTTTTACGAAACCATGCTGTTGTTCCGAGAGTATCGATTTGACGTGCATATACATACACATATATACCGCCAAAATTATTTTAAGCAATTTTGAAAAAAAAAACAGAAATACCACTGGTGTATAGTTTGCAATGTCTGTGATTGGATCCGATTTGTAAACTGAACAACTTTCATGCATCAGGAAAGGTACACGTTTTTATGATAAACTTTAATAGTAACAAAAAACATTGAACACAATTCTTAATTACAAGAAGAGGAATATCCGGTCCAATAGTTAGTTTTTTAACCGTATATGGGTAGTAAACACCTTTCTGTTCAAATTTTAATTCTATCGGACTTTTCTGTCTTAAATTAAGTTGTGGTTTTACAAATAAGCCGAGATCAACGGCAACATACTCTTCGCCTTCGTGTTTGCGAACAGTATAATAATACATTCATACTGACATTGAGAGCTTCCAACTTCTTGCTGGAGTCATACCCGTCAGTAATAATTATTCTTTCATGCTCTTTACCAACGCATCACAGCCATAACCACAATTTAAATGGTAATATTAAATCCGTAGAGTTGGCCAGTTAAACTTAATCACAATGTTTAATAAGCCTATTATTACCTTGCAAATTTTTGTTTGTTTTTGTCGTGCAGACTCTATTAAGATGTTAAATTGTCTCTTACACGCGGTTTTATTGTAGTGTATTGGCGGGAGGCAGTATAACTGACGAGGCCGACTACTATTTGCTTTGTTTCTTGTTTTCTAACCAGGTATTATCTTCGCAGTATTAAAATTTAATTAAGACGTTAATAAATCAACCCATGTGCCTAAAGGGCTGTATATGCAAATATGCAGCTAAAAGAATACAAAAAATAGCGTAGGTATATTTAATTTTTATGAAGATTGATAGAGTTATTTTCAATATTAGAATATCATCGAACTCACAATATAGATGCAAGTTCAATGGTAAATGATACTTTAGGTTTAAATACTTCTAAAAATATTTTGATATCTTTTTTATTACTAATCCCTTTAGAGACTGAATAGTTTTATATTTTTTAGTTTTTATAAAAAGGTTTGTTTTAAATAAAATACGACATTCGCATAAAGGTTCTTGATGTGTGATATACAGGGTACACAGAAATTATGGAAACCTAAAAGAAAAATCGTCCAATCCAGGTTTCTTATTCAAAAAAATGTTGCTATTATATTTGTACTCTACTACTCTACTATGAAAATAATTGTGAAAATAGTTGTTCCTAGAAGTTTAATAATATAGTATTGAAATTGTCTACCCCAAAAACCCATAAAACCATATGCCACAAAGGTAGTGGGGGTGGTTGATGCCAAAAAAGATATTAAGGCTTTTGGTTCTTGTGCACACATTTTTTTATACCCTTTTTAATAATGAGGTGTAGGTAGTACTGGGGGTGGAGGTAGTACTGTACAAAACCCCATAAAACCATACCTATGCCACACAGGTAGTGGGGGTGGTTGATGCCAAAAAAGATATTAAGGCTTTTGGTTCTTGTGCACACATTTTTTTATACCCTTTTTAATAATGAGGTGTAGGTAGTACTGGGGGTGGAGGTAGTACTGGGTGTGGCAGTGGGGGTGAGTGATACCAGAAGTAAAAGCTGCTGCCCAAGGAATCACTACTTCCACATCCAGATTTTCTATCCAAGTTACTCACAACTGAAAAATTTTGTATGTGGAAATAATTGTTTATGGAACTTTGATAATATAATATTTGAAATCCTTTACCTCAAAAATCCATAAAACGATAACCCACATCGGTAGTGGGGTGGGGGTGGATGAAGTAGAAAAATATTTTGAGGTATCTGGTTCTTGTACACACACTAAATCACAATTTTTTTTATCCCCTTTAATAATGGGGTGGGGGTGGTAATGGGGGTGGCTAATGCCAAAATTTTTTTTGAGACCTTAGCTTCTCTTGTATATACTAAATACCAATTTTATGGACTCTTACCTGCTTGACTTACGTATTTACCCCAAATTTACCTCAGTTTACCCCCCAAGTCTTCGACGGAACAAGATAAAAATATAATCTAGTTCCAGATCTCGTTAAAGTACATAAGTGTAACAAATTTCAAGTCAATATCTTAAACGGTTCCAGAGTAAACGTGGGCACAAAAAAAGTTATAGACAGACCGGCAGACAGGCATACCGACAAACAGACAGAAAATTTTTTTCGCTCAAACTTAAAATCTCGCCGTTTCATGTCATTCTAAACCTACTTGAAGAATAAAAATTTTTTTTAATTTTTTTGTCATTACTATACTTCCACTGGATGTGGAAGTAAAATTGAACTATTTGTAAATATCATAGTTATTGTTAAACCGACAATTTGACTTAATTTGGTAATCAAATTGCAAAGTTATTTTTTCCAGGAATGTCCCAGTGAATCTTCAATTTATACTATTACTCTCCATTGCGTTTAGTTGAGATTAACATCCTCTACGGGAAGAGTGCATTCTTGTCATGGTTGGTAGGCAGATTCTGACATTTACGAGTAGATTGACGATATACCAGGATTTACATGTACACTTTTTTAACTTTACCCAATAAATGGTATTTAAAGTAAATTATTTATTGTTTGCTTCTAGTTAGAGTAAAAAAAAATTTTCATAGGATTTCGCAAACAGTAAAAAGAATAATATATAGAATATCAAAGGGAATCTATCTAAGATATTAAATACCTATTACCTGCATCTTTAGCCCATACATGTTATTACCTTATATGCCACTCTGTTTAATAGTCCAGTCTAGGCTAAATACTTGTAGGAAGGGGGTAAATGTTTGACGAAAACAATAAAATTAATACCTACTGGAAGACCTATTTTATTTTTTAAAACACATATTTATGTAAAAGAAATTTTACAATTCTAGCTCTTTTTGGTCGTCATGGGAATGAGAGTGGTTCTGGAGGTGGCTCAAGATCGTAGGGGAGTAATTCAACCCGGTTTTACGGCAACTACATTTCCCACCAGTCAGTGCAGCCCTTGAAACATTTGCACAACAGCAAAATTAATACATCATCTGGGGCTCTGAGGTCAGTCGATTGGACAGGGATGAGCCAACTCTGCACCTGTAGATATACTCTGAGACTGTAGGATCAATAGTTTTGTATCTGTTCAAGCAGTGCCATAGTTTTATATCATTCATTGGGGCATCTGCTGCTTTAGAAGCATTCAACCAGCATTTAATATAAACCAGAGCATTGAAAAGACAGATTTACCGTAGTTTATCAACCTTTTCTGGCTCTTAACCCAGCTGATCGCTAAATGCGTACATTTTTGCTGCATAAATTACTGTTGACATCCATCTTGCTTTATGTAAAGCTCCAGGATTCTGCCAGTGAATTCCTCGAGGCGGAATTTCGCCCAATAGTATTAGTAAGACTTCAGCACATTCTCTGTAGTCTCCACGAGGCAGGAGATCCTTGTTCTGGCTTAAAACAAGTTTCAAGAAAGTAACGGCTTCCTCTTTCAAAGATCTTAGGTTCCTGTATTTGATTTCTAGCTTGACGCTTTGATCTAGATTGTCTTCAATATCTTTCCACAAATTTATTGATAATTTTTAGTCTCATATAGGACTACAAACAAAGAAAATTTTTTAATTGGAAACACTAGTTTTGTCAATTTTCTTGCATTTTCGCTATTTCTTAAATAATTTTAAATACACTTTCAATTAATATTGATGTAAGTAGTATATACCGGGTGATTTTTTTAGTTGGTACAGCACCTTTTCCTCGATTATTATTAAAGATAGAGTTTTGAAATTTTACAGGCATACTTAGTGACATTTTTTGCATCTAATGCACTTTCTTAAGTTTTTCTGCTCTTTCCCGTCTAACCGGAAGTGGCGTCAACTTTCGATTTTCAAATGAAACACTATAGTTTTTCTTTTGGATTTCAAAACTAGATTTTTTTCTGAGTTAGAATATGTAAAAAAAGTATTAGGTTAGAGAGGAAAGTTCTTGAAAGATTTTAAGATTTCAGATGTTGAGAAGCACTAAAAATCGAGTTACCTATGGAATGATTTTGGAGCAGATTAAAATTGCTGTCAACACGCGTAGTAGGCGCATGTCAAGTCAATAGAAGTTTGCGTTGTCATCTTTGAATTTAGCATTTCAAACTATAAAAAACAAACAAAACAATAAACATTTTTATTTCAAACAGTGACAAAAATTTAAACATGAAGCTGCAATAACAAGGAAATTATCATAAATAATTTTTAAATAAGCCACCATTTTGATCTAAACAGTTTTCAACTCTCCTCTTGACACTTTCTGTTGTGTTTTCACGAACACGTGCTTCCAAAACTGCGCTTGTTTCGCGTTCGAATTCATAAACATTATCTTTAATGTGGCCCCATAAAAAAATCCAATAGATTGAGATCCGGGGACCTCGCTGGCCATCTAATCAGCCCGGAGGTTCCGATCCACCTGTCCTTAAAAATAACTGTTAGAAGACCGTCCATTACCATTGTGAGGTGGGGCTCCATCTTGCATAAAATAAATTTCTCTAAGTGCTGCCAAAGGTAAATTATCTAGACAATTTTCTTCTAAGAAAGGCAATGTTTTGTGAATTAAACGCTGCATGGAGATTTTGATTATAACCAACATTATAACAACAAACATTGAACTTCCAAACTATCTGAAAGATGCTGGATGTAAGTTAACCGTGGACCAGTAGTGTGCGTTATGTCGATTGAAAATGCCGTTATTGGTAAAACTGGCCTCGTTACTTCAAATTACTTTGCGCCAAAACCCCGGATCTTTTTTTATCATGAACCATTCGCAGAACGCAGTTCGTCTGGGAAAATCTCCAGGAAGTAACTTTTGATGTTTCGAGTATTTGTAAGGATGCTGCCCGTATCGTTTCAATATTTTCTGGATGGAGGAATATGATATGTCAAATTGCACTTCTAGTTGACGAATTGAAATACCTGAATTTTCCGTAACGGCCAATAGAATATTTAATTCATTATCCTCTTGCCTATTCCCATAGTAAGTTCTGTTTCGTTTCACTTTAAATTGTGCTGAAGTTCTTAAATTTGTAATTATTTTGTTTTTAAATCGACGATCAAGTCTTCTTTTCTTGAGATATTTTGCATTGAAACTACGACAAGTTGGTAAATATCTTTGACCATTTTGGTTCAAAATCATAAAGATGTTAAAGAAATCTTCGTTTGTATAATCATTTTCCATTTTTTTCACTAACTTTTTGTGAACTGACGCAAGAAAACTTTGAAATTCTAAATTCAAAGACGACAACGCAAACTTCTATTGACTTGACATGGGCCTACTTCACGTTTTGATGACAATTTTAATCTGTCACAAAATCATTCCATAGGTAACTCGATTTTCAGTGCTTCTCAACACCTGGAACTTTAAAATCGCATTATCTCAAAAACTTTCCTTTCTAACCTAATACTTTTTTTACATATTCTAACTCAGAATAAAATCTAGTTTTGAAATCCAAAAGAAAAACTATAGTGTTTCATTTGAAAATCGAAAGTTGACGTCACTTCCGGTTAGATGGGAAACAGCAGAAAAATTTTAAAAAGTGCATTAGATGCAAAAAATGTCACTAAGTATGCCTGCAAAATTTCAAAACTCTATCTTTAATAATAAGCGAGGAAAAGGTGCTGTACCAACTAAAAAAATCACCCGGTATATTGATCTTTTTGGAAGCCTGAAGGATCCCAACTACATTGATTTAATGAGAGAAAATGTATTTTTTCAAAAAGAACTGGTTTTTTTATAAAAATTTAAAACTTTAAGCCCCTAGGGGCAAACTTTCCCCTAAACCTACAGACTTCAAACTTCATATCTTTTCATTAGGAATAAAAAGGAATCAGAAAAACCCTGGGGAGACAGTTTTCAAAAAAAAGTTTTTTTTTTGAGACACTGAGACTGTGCTTTGCTGCACCCTCTGTTGGGGTTGGCGTTGAAATGTTAGGTTTGATTTTCGAGACTGACTTCATTCGAGTACCATAAAGGGAAGATTCTCATTTTCCCAACCAAAAATAATTTGAATAATTAAAGAATTTTTTAATATAGAAAACAAGTAATATTTTCTGGATAATGATATGCACACCCCAACCCCAAAAGACCGTCCCCCAAAAGTGTGAGAAATATTCATCTGAATTGACTAAATCACCTTATTATGATAAAAAACTGAGTGATTAGGGATTTCTCTTGCAATTAAAACCAATAAAAACTTAAAAAAGATAAAATCCACCACCTTAATTGGTGGGGATGGGTGTAAGAATTTTCAGAAATAATCACATTATAACCTGATAATAGCCATTTAACGAGGAATTTTGGTTTTTTTTAAATAAATAAATAACCGTATATTAGACGTAACTTACACCGTTCTTATGGGTGGTGAAGGGTGAAGGAAACGAGGGGGAGGGGGGGTGTGGTAGAATTCAGAATATTTGTTTCTTTTTCTACTTACCTAACGAAACTAAATATTTTGAAAGAATTTCCTGCACTAAAGAATGACTTTGTTACAAGTTCTAATATCCATTTCAATGCTAAACTCAGCTTTAATTTGGTATAAGACCACTATGATCAACCGTTCAAGAGATATAAGCAAAAAAACAAAAAAAGTCACACATTTTGCTAGTTCACACCACAGGGCCGGGGATTTTTAGTATAATCATCACCAAACACCTCCAAACACATCCCACAAATAAATTCTTTGATGAAAAAGTCTATCTGTAAGCCCCTTTTGATCGTTTGTTGACTAGACTACGTTCGTTTTCTCGAATTTTGCGAACAGAACAATAATGAATGTTTAAGCAAAATCTACTCTCAAACATTATTCGGCGTTTTTAAGTCGAAACCGATGTCAAAGCACACTCAAACCATTCCCAACTACAGTGACAATGCGATTATATCGATAACATTCTGCATAATTACCTCAACACAATCAGCTCGATTCATAACGGTGTATGGTGCATTCCAAACCTCTCAAATTGACGATAAAATACATTCATTTCGCGAGGTCGACATTGTCCTTGCACTAGAACAAGTTTTTAATGGCGGTATCACTGAACTCTCATATGCGCAAATTAATTCCTTTGACCTTAGTCAAAAACAATAAAATGTGTATTAAGTAACAGCCGAGATAGACTCGTTTCACTAACTTGTAATCTTATTAGACGGTTAATATATGTATAATCTTCTTGGACACTGATCTAACTTAACTCCACTTTGATAGGATAATAGGATTTGTGTTGTACACCGGATGCTGCAGACTATTGAAAGGAAAGTAATGAATGTATGAATTTATATCTTATATCTGCAGTAATTCAGAATCGTAGGTATTAAAGTTCACTTATGGTGAAGCAAAAGTGAAAGAACAATGTTAAAAATGGGCTTTATTGCCCATCCGTGGTAAAGTGTAGAAGCCATATTTTTTAATAATTTTGGGGTGCTGAATACGAATCTGTCATCCAAATTGACTAAAAATTCGGGAAGACAGTAAAAACTCTTATTTGGGGGGGTGGCATTGAAATTGATATTGGAACTTGCAACAAAAAGTTATTCTTTAGTGCAGGAAATCCTTTAAAAATACTCAGTTTCGTTAGGTAAATACAAAATAAAGCAAAAATTCTAAATTCAACCCCTCCCCCTCCCACTCGTTTCTTTCACCCTTCACCACCCATAAGAACGTGTAAGTTATAATAGCTAATATATGGTTATTTATTTATTCAAAAAAAAAAAACAAAACTCCTCGTTAAATGGTTATTATCAGGTTATAATATGATTACTTTCGAATACTCTTACACCCATCCCCCACCAATTAAGGTGGTGGATTTTATCTTTTTAGAATCTTTATTAGTTTTAATTGCAAAGGAAATCCCTAACCGCCCAATTTGATGTTTTTTTATCATAATAAGGTGATTTAATCAATTCAGATAAATATTTCTCACACTTTTGTGAGTGCGTTGTACGGTGTGCATATCACTATCCAGAAAATATTACTTGTTTTTCATATTGAAAAATTTTTTTGATTATTTAAATGACTTTTGATTGGGAAAATGAGAATCTTCACTTAATAAGGGTTGTTTTTTAATGTGTTCCCGAGATTTTTCGCCAAAACGGGTGACGGATTCGTTTTCAGAACCCCAAAATTAGTGAAGAGAAGATGGTTTCCACACTTCACCACGGATGGGCCAAAAAATTCCTTTTTACTTCCACGTCCAGTGGAAGTATAGTAACGACAAAAAAAATTTTTAAAATTTTTATTGTTCAAATAGGCTTAGAATGTCATGAAACGTCGAGATTTTAAGTTTGAGAGAGAAAAAAATTTCTGTCTGTCTGTCGGTCTGTCTGTAATTTTTTTTGTGCGCTCGTTTACTCTGGAACCGTTTAAGGTATTGACTTGAAATTTGGTACACGTATGTATTTTAACGCGTTCTGGAACTAGATTATATTTTCATCTTGTTCCGTCGAAGGGTTGGGGGGTAAATTGGGGTAAATGGGGGTAAATAGGTAAATGAAGCAGGTAAGAGTCAATAAAATTGGTATTTAGTATATACAAGAGAAGCTAAGGTCTCAAAAAATTTTTTGGCATTAACCACCCCTATTACCACCCTCACCCCATTATTAAAAGGGGTGAGAAAAAATTGTAATTTAGTGTGTGTACTGTGTACAAGAACCAAAAACTTCAAAATATTTTTTACTTCATCCACCCCCACTACCCCCTATCACCACCCCCACCCCACTACCGATGTGGGGTATGGTTTTATGGGTTTTTGGGGTAGAGGATTTCAAATATTATATTATTAAAGTTCCATAAATAATTATTTCCACATAAAAAATTTTTTCGTTGTGAGAGACTTGGATAGAAAATCTGGATGTGGAAGTAGTGATTCCTTGAGCAGCGGTTTTTTAACATTGTTCTTTGTATGGAATTGTCATACTACAGGATTTTTTTTCCTGCAACCTATTGTAAACATACCAAATAGTATAGCAAAAAATGTTCGATTAAATTTGAGTCCCGCAGGGCATTTGGTTATACAAAAGAATGTTTAAAATTATGTTTTTTCGTAATTTTTCTTAAATATCTCCGGTTGTATATAGCTCGTATCGCAATAGAGAAAAAAAAGATAGTGCATAATGAAATTGCGAAGAAAATTTGTTAAGTTGCAGAAAATAAAAACAATTGGGAGTGGCCAGTTTTAAACAATGGGTGTTAACTTAAACAATAAAACCGCTGCCCAAGGAATCACTACTTCCACATCCAGATTTTTTATCCAAGTCACCCACAACGAAAAAATTTTGTATGTGGAAATAATTGTTTATGGAACTTCAATAATATAATATTTGAAATTCTCTACCTCAAAAACCCATAAAACGATACCCCACATCGGTAGCAGGGTGGGGGTGCTGCTTGGGGGTGGTAGTGGGGGTGGATGAAGTAAAAAAAATACTTTGAGGTTTCTGATTCTTGTACATACACTAAATCACATCTTTTTTTTCAGCTCCTTTAATGATGGGGTGGGGGTGGTAATGAGGGTGGATAATGCCAAAATTTTTTTTGAGACCTTAGCTTCTCTTATATATACTAAATACCAATTTTATGGACTCTTACCTGCTATTTACCCCAAATTTACCCCAATTTACCCCCCAACCCTTCGACGAAACAAGATGAAAATATAATCTAGTTCTAGATCTCGTTAAGGTACATATGTGTACTAAATTTCAAGCCAATATCTCATACGGTTCCAGAGTAAACGTGCGCACAAAAAAAGTTACAGACAGACCGACAGACAGAAAATTTTTTTCGCTCAAACTTAAAATCTCGACGTTTCGTGACATTCTAAGCCTATCTGAATAATAAAAATTTTTAAAATTTTTTTTTGTCGTTACTATACTTCCACTGGATGTGGAAGTAATACTTATATTTTCAGGAAACTTTAGGAGAATATGCCTCTAATGAAACTAAATCATCATGCCCTTTCTCAAGTGAACAAATTCGAAAATTGAATCTGTTTTTTCTGATTTTATTTTTTTTTTGTACTTTTCAGTGATAATAAAAAAAAATTAAAACATTTTTAAAACCATTTTTACTTCCCTCGTCTACCGAAGGGAACTATTGTAATCGTGAAAAAATCACCCTCCGAGATTTCTCCGTATCTACACGTTTCAGAGTATATAGATAGTCCAATCAATGAATACCCAAAAGGGGATTATAGAGAACATTGGGGGGGATGATTTCCTCTGAAGGAATGTGTTGGGGAGTAAACATACTAAAATTCCCCGTCCCTATCCTCGCCGCTTCATGGAGGAGGGGAGGTCCCCCATACAGCACACCAAATAACGATTACGATGTGTTCGCATTGTGACGAGGTATCTAGGTGCAGACACAGGGTTACACAATTCTACGATGTAAATGTGCTGCGTTTACACATTGTAGGCACACACGTATGCACAAAGGTTAAACATCCGCCTCACAATGTACCCACAGTATACTATTTATACATACACAAATAATGTGATCCACAGGGTGTTATCGGATGCACAGTGATTGTGTATTATGCTTAAACTCTGCAATTTGAACGTAAATATACCATTCCGTCCGTGTACACACCCGTGTGTACACCCTGTCCAAGATAAAACAACTTTTCATGAGATAGATACTTCAGGAAAATAAAAGTTTTTCCGCCTGATTGACCTTTCGTTCTCAAAACGGGTATTTTAAAAATTCATTAATATTATAGTTTTTTTTTTTTTGAGAACGAAAGGTCGAGCGGCGAAACTTTTATTTTCCTGAGGTATCTATCTCATGAAAAGTTGCTTTAAAATTGTTCTTTTTTTCGTTCCACACATCTTTTAATATTACGGGACGCTATCAATTGGTGCAACAGAAAACAGAAGTAGGAAAACACTAGAAAATGACAGAACTTTTATAAGAATATTAAAATGTATTAAAAGCTTATAAGTATACATACATTAGTAAAAACGCAAAGATATCTTATACTATACATCGCCAGCCTTTACTGCAGCTCTCTTTTCAGCCATTCTTCGTTTTTTCAAAAAATTGTTTTTGTTTCAAAATGCACAGGGAACATACGACACACATACTTCCGGAGCTTCCCAAATGATAACATAAAAATGGCTGCTATGCGTGGCTACGATCACTCTTATAGAGGAAAGAGGACACATGAGATACGCATGGCCGGTATGCTCACGCTGACACTTTGCGCCCGCACACTGTTCCATACTCGAACGGTCGAATGTAGACACGACAAGACGCTACTAAAAAGGGTATATATAGTTCTTTGTATCATGTGTATACATCGCACTTTTACGTGGTGTATGCAGTAGGCACAAATATTATATAAAGCATCACACATACGTATGACTTAAACCTTGTAGGCATCTTGTACGGACGTCAAATTTCAACATTCTGATGATCCTTCTTTACGTTATATAAAAATGTTTAGAAACTTGAGTGCATACGGTATACAATTATTAAACATTGTGTATCACATAATTCTATCAATATAAACATAGTGTATCTCATATGTGTACATCAGTACTAGTTCAACAATTAGATCCACCTTAACATATTTTGTTTCTCACGTGTATATCTTGTAGAGACGTAATTCCAATTGGACGTTGCTTTTTCAATTCTTCGTTTATAACTTGGAAAAGATGAGTCGTACGGAAATAGCATATTGTGTATTTAGTATCGAAGTCCGGGAATGTGCTTTCACACCGAAGAACACATACTTTTTTTCTGAAATCACAATCAATATTATTATAAATTAAGGAATTTGTATTAATGCATAATATTTCTTCATTACAATATAACTTCTTACTAATAAATGCAATTTTAATGTGAGTTGGTTTGTCTGCGTGCATTTATTTACTGTCTAAAATATATATAAAAAACCGTACGGGAAAGTGACCTTCCCGTACGATTTTGTTGATCGTTGCTTGGCAACGGATCTTTTCCGGTCTGTTTCCTGATAGTTTCTTAGCAACGGACTAAAATACTGGAATTGTGTATTTTTCTATCTGAAATCGCGGCGAAAATGTAGACATTGCCGATCGATTTCAGAAAAAAGTATTCTATGCAAAATTAAACATAATTAAATTTCCTACAAGAGTGTCTATATTCATCTTCTTCCTATGTGTTATAGATTCCGAGGAATTCGCCAGATAAAATCGATAATTAATTAATTGATTAATTATGTATCTGACATTTCTCTACCAAAACGGTTTACCGAAGTCTGCTAATAAATCACAGTCACAAAACAATCTTTATTTCACAACACTCGACGTATTTGCTAACGTAATATTTTGTCCAAATCTATACATTTTCTTAAATATACAGTGTGTGATTCACTTAAAATGAAGACACCCTTATAACTTTTTATTTTGTTTCCGATTTGAATCAAATTTTACTGAAGTATATAGAACAAATTAGGATCTACTTATGACTAGAAAAACATTAGCCTGCTACAAAGGCAAAGCCATCTGCGGTACCAAAATATTCGGAAAATAATTAAAAATCAAATTAGTGGGTCTTGACGAATTTCACGTATCCACCACAAATTGCAGAAACTGAGGATCTCCTTTGCCAGATTAGCTTATGTATCATCAATCAATATCCAAATCAAATTTTGGTGTATGTACATTTTTGGCGCCGATCCGATGCATTTTTTAGAATTTTTAACATTCAAAATATTTTTATTTTTTCCGCATATTTTGGTACCACAGGTGGCTTTGCCTTTGTAGCAGGCAACCCTTCAACGGAATAAGATCAAAACATAATCTAGTTCCAGATCTCGTTAAAATACATGCGTGTACCAAATTTCAAGTCAATATATTAAACAGTTTCAGAGTAATCGTGTGCACAAAAAAAAGTTGCAGACAGAAATTTTTTTTTGCTCAAACTTTAAATCTCAACGTTTCATGACAATCTAAGTCTATCTGAACAATAAAAGTTTTTTAAATTTTTTTTTGCGTTACTATACTTCCACTGAAGTAATTACTATGTTTTCCGATTCTCTATCAAATTCCACTACTTTTAAATTTAAAACTAGTACCCCTATTATGTGCATTGAAATAAAATATTTTTGACGAAGAGAAAGATTATTTCGTATGGACAATTGGACATAGGCACATTTAGGATTAAAAGATAACGAACACGTAGATGATCTAGCCAAGGACGGTATTAGTGTAGGAATGAATTCCAATTATAAATTATGTATGATGACGGATATAATGAATGTACTTACATTTAAATTAAGGAATAATTGGGATTATAGGTAGAAAAAATCATCGTTTGTATAACCGACTAGATTCACTTTGAATTGCAGAATAAGTTTTAGCATGGAAACTATAATTACTTAAGAAAATACGTTACAACGATTATCCTATTGAAATTTGGTAATCCATGTTACCCTGCGTATTTGATTAAATTCATAATTTACAGCATTGTCACACATAACCTAGATTATATAAACAAAATGGCAACATCTCGTTACCTTTTAATGTACTTTATGCGTTATCCTTAGCTAAGAAGAATATTTTTGACCATCAAATTGAGTTCATGGAAGAGACGAAAATTAAAGTTATAGATTAGATTTATCCCTAAATGTCCTACGTCTTTTTGTTATATATAACCTGCTAACCGTGGTCCGATTTTGGGTGTCAAAAAATGTCCTGAAAGACCTCTGGAAACAGTGCGTCTTCACATTTAAAAAAAACTTCACCATTTTGTTACTCTGGTAATTAAAACAAATATATTTAAATTATTGTTTTTCTTTAACATATAACATTAAAAAATTGCACTATTAAACCATAAAGGTATTTTCGAAAAAAAAAACGTAAAATGTTTATTTTCTTTGCAAACATCTCAATAAATATTATTAGTTTTACGCGAGAAAATGGTGGGTGTCAAAAATAAAACTTATACACTGTGGATTAATTTAGATTTTTTTTTTAATTCTGCAGGATTATAGTTTCGTAGACATGGAAGTTTAAAGATACCATCTTAACGTTTATAAAACGAAGCATTAGTTTGAATATTGAATATCTCAAAAACTGACATTTACGTCAAAAATTCTAAGGACCAAAGTCAAAGAGCATTAGTAAGCTTTCAACTTTTTTCTGTGTCTATAGCATAAAAACAATGAAGATCGAGACAGCGTATGTCTTTGCATTTTTAACCTCCCTACAATAAAATCGTGGGAGGTTACTAAAATTAGTCCAAAATCGAAAATTATCGATTATTATTAATTATTATTATTAATTAGATAACATCAAATGTGTACGCTTTGAGGTCCCAGGAACCCAAAAAAGTGTTTTTTGAAAAATGTCTCTGTGTATGTATGTTAGCACGATAGCGGCGAAACTACTAAACGGATTTGGATGAAACTTTGCATGCGGGTTTCTTTAGTGCTTCAGAAGATCTGAAAAGGTTTTGGCTGAGATCGGATTATGTTTAGTGCCGTTTTGGCACAACAAGTTGGTTATTTTATGATTACTTACAATTTGTAAGCAATTGTAACCATTGAAACGCAGTAAAAATTCCGATTTCAAAGATATATCACACTTGCACCCTTTCGATTTGGTTTCCGTGAAAAAATAAAAAAACCGCTGCCCAAGGAATCACTACTTCCACATCCATATTTTCTATCCAATGAAAAAATTTTGTATGTGGAAATAATTGTTTATGGCACTTTAATAATATAATATTTGAAATGCTCTACCCCAAAAACCCATAAAACGATACCCCACATCGGTAGTGGGGTGGGGATGGTGATAGGGGGGTGGTAGTGGTGGTGGATGAAGTAAAAAATTATTTTGAGATTTCTGGTTCTTGTACACACACTAAATCACAATTTTTTTTCATCCCCGTTAATAACGGGGTGGGGGTGGTAATGGGGGTGGCTAATGCCAAAAATTTTTTTGAAACCTTAACTTCTCTTGTATATACTAAATACCAATTTTATGGACTCTTACTTGCCTGGTGGTTACGGATGGTCCTTAACTGGGCTCAAAGTAAGTTATTGCCCAAAACTATTAAAAGTGACAGTTACATTAAAAGTCTGAGAAACTTTAATACATTTTTAAAAAACATTAACATAACCTAAAACCAAACCAAGTGCAATACCAACTTAAAAATTTGTCTGACAGCTGTCAAAAAATCTTCTTCTCCTGAAACCTTTTGGCATCTGTCAGTTTGCCATCTGACATTAGTGACAAGCAGCCAAACAACAACTTTCCCCGACCGATTTAGTGAAAATCGGTCGAGGCCAGAAGACGAAAACAATATTTATCAGATCAAATTGAAATGGTCCACCTTGAACACTTCACCGGCCACAGCTGACAGAGAAGCTGTCTACAAAGAATTATATGTTTTTTAAAAATAAATAAAAAAATATAATTAAATGAGATCGTTCATATTTTTAGTGCTCTTTTCGGCTTCAAAGATTCACCGGGTGGGAAGGTTCCAGCCGCTTTCAGTACACACTAAAAAAAATTTGTTTAGAGCAAACAAAAATTTTGTTGCGTATATACAAAGCAATTTCTTGGTTGATGTTAATAAATTTTTGTTGCTCCAAATAAAATTGTTTGAGGCAACAAAAATTTATTAACATCAACCAAAAAATTGCTTTGTATATACGCAACAAAATTTTTGATTGCTCTAAACAAATTTTTTTTAGCGTGTAGCTGCCGATTTTTTTAATTAAAAATAAAAATTTTGATAAGTACTGTAATTAGTCAGTAATTAAAAAATAATTCTCAATACTGTTTCTCGTTAATATATAGCATTATCTAGATGCTCAAACTTTTTTGCCCATTTAAAGCACTTGGAAATACTGCTATCTGTTACATTAGATCCGACCTTTTGAATTATTGTATATAATAATCTATAAAGTATAAATGTACTACGTCTCAAAAATAAATTAGCAATACTTTTTCAAATATTACATTTTTCAATTTTGGGGGTGGCTTGTACCTTGAGCTTTAGTGTCGGGGTCACATAGATATTGAAACCTTTTGCTACACAAATCATTCATTCTCACTACATATGATATCGCTTCTAAGTTTTGCATATTTTTTACTTTTAGGTACTGTAGTATTTTATAGGGATCAAAAATATATTTAAAAATCCACTTCTATCTACACAGAGATTCGTTTTAATTAATTGTTCAAATATTTTGCAAAGTAGGGGCTCAATACCCAACAAAAAATAAGAAAACATAAATATACCACAAATAAATAATAATAAATAATTTTTAAATTCTGTCAACATATACAAACGCACAAGAAAGGAATTCCCGCAGCATATTAAATCGATGACATACGCAGTGAAACGCATCTTTGACCGCCCCGTGGTTGAAGATCGCATCTTCTTCGCGAATACCGGCCGCAAAAGACATGGAGGGGAACCTATAAGTATATCGACCACCATATAGCCAACATCAAGTATTGCATGTACTGTAACATCTCCAAAACTTCGCGAAAAATAAACTGGAGCACGTGTGGGAGAGTACACTGCAAACTGTACTACATTATCCTGGCATTGTCCTGCCAGTTAGTGCGAATTCTCCTCCCACGCCGAGAGACTTCAACGAGTGCACAAGACAGTAGTGTTGTAAAAGTTTGTTCTGCTTTGGAGACGACGAAGAGGTTGAATACTTTTTTCTATTATGTAAGTGACAATGATTTTTCATCTAGTATACGCCGCGCATTTATGGTTGTTAGAAATATAGTTAAAGGAAAAATTTGATTTTATAAATAATATACAGGGCGTCCCCGGGTAGGGTTACTTATATCACAAATGGACCTAAACTTTAATTTTTTAACCTTATAACAAATTTTGTTAAAAAAAATTAAGAAAATTTATATTTTTTATGTGCTCAAAAATTTCAAAAATATGAATTTTACCTAAGCGTAAACTTTCTATTTCTCAATCTTAACGAAAATTTCATTCGAAGAAGTTGCTTATAATTAGGTAAGGAGTAAGGAATATACAATCAAAGTACCTATTATGATTTTGAAGTAACAATTTCATTGCCATAATTACTGTGAGTGAATTTAAATTCAAATACTACTTTACAGTAACAAATCTATTCGGCTAAATGATAATATTAGCCAACAGAGTTTAAAAAAATTAATATGATAATTTAATATTTCTGGAGATGTACAAAATGTATTTAAAAAAGCCTACAAAAGCCTACAAAACCCGTAGCGACATTACTACTTTTGAACTCAATGAGGGAAAATCCGGAAACATCTTGAGGAAAAGATATGAGCAAATTGTTTTTTTTTAAACATTTAGAATTTTTTGTTTTTAAAAAACAAATATTTTTCTAAAATTTTGGATTATGACTAAGAAACTAATTATGAGTAAATTTTTCATTGAAAATGAAAAATAAAGATAGTTTACTGGCTGAAATTTAATTTTTTGAAATTTTTTAGCCCTCTGTATATAAAAAAATAAGTTTTCATAATAGTATAGTAAGCGAAGCAGTAAAAATGGTAAAATTTCCGGCCCGAAAACTATGAAAGGAATTTCCTTATTTTTTTTGCAATATGCTTTATAAAATACATACATCAAAATCTATATTGTCGCATTACCTGCTTTTTATTTTTAAGGATGAAAACCACCCCTAAAAACTGAAAAATTAATAACTTACGCAAATCTATATACTTAGTTTTTGAGGTCGCTGAATATGACTGTAAGGTCAAAATTTATAAGACGATAATATTAAGGGTTGAAATCTCCCTTAAATATTGAAAAATTAATGTCTTCGAATTTTACGAATAAAATCACGAAAATCCATATACTCATAATTTTGGGGTCGCTTTATGAGGTCAAAACATAGGAAAGACGAAAATATTAATGGTAAATACTGAAAAATTAATAATTCTTCTAATGTTACAAATAAATTTACGAAAATCCATTTAATTATGTCTTTAAGGTTGCTGAATATGATTATGGGGTCTAAATTTATTTTAAAAAACGGTGGATTAAAAATAGTCACAAAAGAGTACAGTAATATGTCTAACTTTATTAAAAATACAGATTGTTATAAATAAATCAAATTAATACAATTAAGTAAACTAATTAAAAAACACTTTTTCTGCGTATTCTTCGAAAAATAGACGGACATTGCTCATTTCTCTACCTACTATAGACATTTAAAAATAGCGTATAAACTGAAAAGTTTCAACATTATTGCAAACTGTCATATCTCTAGCACAATTTGTCGTAGGAAAAAAAATAAAAACCCAAACTTTTTCTCTTCGTTTTTTTATAAGCTTCATTTCATTTTTCATCATGTTTTTATCAATCTTATAGTTTTTGAGTTATTTCAATTTTAAATACATAATTTTCTTGCGTATGTGCTCAAGCGCCATCTTTAAACCTTTATATCTCCGGAACAGTTTGCCGTAGGAAAGTTAAAAAAAGCCAAGCTATCCGTTCTTTTATAAGCTTCATTGATTTGTTTTCGTAAAAGCTTTAATTTTGTACCCTTGCATTTTTTTAATAAAGTCCACATTTTTCTAGTAATTTAAAAGAAGAGAAGAAGGGCCTAAGAATATTGATTTTAGGGGGTGAAAATTGCATTGTTCAGTTCGCAATATCTCGAAAAATATGCATTTTAGCAAAAGAGTGTATAAGACCTTTCTTTCTTATAATTTGATTCTGTATCAGATTGTGTGTATTTTTTGTTTTTTTTTTTGCGACAACCCCTAAAAAGGCCACCCCTAACCAAACAGCAGTAAAAATGACAATATAGATTCTTACGGACATATTTTATGAAGCATGTTGAAGAAAAATATTTGGAAATCCATTACATTGTTTTCGGGCTGGGATTTAAAAACTTCACTAAGTAATACAAATCGTATTTTTTTTTTCAAGCAATTTTTTTTAAAGAATTCCTTTGGAAAAATATTAAAACTTAGTTCCGTTTGTGGTACAGCCATATCTGGAGATATCCTTATTTATACAGTGCGTTCGCGGATGGACACAACAAGAAGAAAAATTTCTTTATTTTCGACTTTTCGAAAATAAGTTATTCTTTATAAGAAATTTTGCGTATCTGTAAAAGTAAGTTGGTATGGTAAAAAGCTCAAAAAAATGTTCCGGATGCTCAAAAACACGGAAAATGTAAAATTAGCTCGAGAGAAGTATCCCCATTTTTCATTTTGGAGCTAGGCGAAAAGTTGTTTGAAATGTTAAAATAAACCTCGATACTAAATTACATTGATTTATTTTTTCAAGAAAATTTAGTTTTGAAAATTATTTTGCTAAAATTAATTTGTGTCCCTAAATTAAATAATAATGAGAACATAACGTTATGAAGATCATACTTAAAACAACAGAACAATAATTTTCTTCCCACACCTCATGCCTTTTTACGTTTTTCAAAAAAAAAGGGAGTCAGTGAAATTTTATATTGAGGCATATTTATTTCGAACAACTTTTTCTAACAACGTTTTGCTCGAAAGTGAAAAATAGGGCGTTATTTCTTCAACTTTTAAATGTTAAATGTTTTTCCGCATAGGGTAGAGATACAAAATGTAGATAATAAAAATACGTACGTGTTTCTAACATCTTAGGATCGGTCGTTAGTTTATTGGTCATCAATGTTTGTTTTAGTGAACGTTTCGATTTATGCTAAATTATTATCCTCAGTACAATACACATTACAGTATACAATATAAGTAAGAGAATGTCTGTAAGTATATAAAATCATTAAAATTAACTTGTTGTCGTGCAAAAATAACAAAAACTATATTTCAAATTATAATGTAGTTTGAAAATTTGTCAAATGATCCATTTTTAAAATCACTATAATGAAATAATTAAAATGATTATTATATAAGTTACAAAAAAAATACAAAACAAGATAAACAATTGATAATAAGATAGCAACATTTAAAGTGGGTTTTAATGTAATATTTGAAGTCGTCTACCCCAAAATCCCATAAAACGATATCACACATCGGTAGTGGGGTGGGGGTGGTGATACTGGTGATAGGGGGTGGATGAAGTAAAACAATATTTTGAGGTTTTTGGTTCTTGTACACACACTAAATCACAATTTTTCACCCCCTTTAATAATGAGGTGGGGGTGGCTAATGCCAAAAAATGTTTTGAGACCTTATAGCTTATCTTGTATATACTAAATACCAACACTATGGAATCTTGATTTATCTATTTACCTCCATTTACCCCAATTTACCCCCCTTTAACGGAATAAGATTAAAATATAATCTAGTTCCAGATCACGTAAAAATACATACGTGCACCAAATTTCAAGTCAATATCTTAAACGGTTCCAGAGTAATCGTGCACACAAAAAAAAGTTACAGATCGACAGACAGAAATTATTTTTGAATCAAACTTAAAATCTCGACATTCTAAGTCTATTTGAACAATAAAAATTTTCAAATTTTTTTTTGTCGTTACTATACTTCCACTGGATGTGAAAGTAATTATGTAGGACAGATTACCAACAATATCTTAGAAGAAAAATCTATAATGTTGATTATTTAATGTCCAGCTTATAATATAACTACTCAACTTGTGACTAAACTATAAAGACACGGTGCTGGTTCAAAATGTTTCTTATGACACACAAAAACACCAAAAAACAACCGTGTGTATCTCCGATCTCAAAAGCAACCGGGCATATATTTTTGCCACAAAATTGAACTCTCTGAGGCATATAATTTTCAAAATAAGTATTTTTGAAAAAAAAATTTTTTTTGCTTAAAAAGTTAAAAAAAGTGCAAATATTTTGATTCGAAAATAATCTACTAACATTGAAATAAATAACTTTAAAAACTAAGTATTTATAACATTACTAGTATTTTCATTCGCTTTTAAATACTAAAAATTCCACGTGAGTGTTATTATTAGAACAGTTAAGTTCATAGATATAAATATTTATATAAAAAAACCGCTACCCAAGAAATCACTACTTCCACATCCAGATTCTCTATCCAAGTCATTCACAACGAAAAAACTTTGTATGTGGAAATAATTGTTTATGGAACTTTAATAATATAATATTTGAAATCCTTTACCCCAAAAACCCACAAAACGATACCCCACATCGGTACTGGGGGGGGGGTGACAGGGGGGTGGTAGTGGGGGTACATAAAGTAAAAAAATATTTTGAGGTTTCTGGTTCTACACTAAATCACAATTTTTTTTCATCCCCTTTAATAAGGGGATGGAGGTGGTAATGGGGGTGGCTAATGCCAAAATTTTTTTTGAGACCTTAGCTTCTCTTGTATATACTAAATACCAATTTTATGGATCTGCTTTATTTACCCATTTACCCCAAATTTACCCCAATTTACCCGCCAACTCTTCGTCGGAACAACATGAAAATATAATCTAGTTCCAGATCTCGTTAAAGTGCATATGTGTACCAAATTTCAAGTCAATATCTTAAACGGTTCCAGAGTAAACGTGCGCACAAAAAAAAGTTACAGACAGACCGACAGACAGACAGAAATTTTTTTTTTCGCTCAAACTTAAAATCTCGACGTTTCATGACATTTTAAGCCTATTTGAACAATAAAAATTTTAAAAAAATTTTTTGTCGTTACTATACTTCCACTGGATGTGGAAGTAAAATTAAGCATAGTATTTTAGCTAAAACTTACTCATATTTTGAATATTATATGGTATTCGTTACGATGTTTATCAATTTCTGCATACATACACAAAATAGCAGCTGTAAAAGTTACTAATACATAAATATAAGTCAAGCTCTATGTAAAACTAATTAATATAGTTCCAAATTTTATATCGTCATTCTGACCATGGACATACAGCAAACGAAACGTCGAAAGCGAGTTCCATTATTCTACTTCACATAATTATAGTCTATGAATCGATATTAGGTTTTATTATTTTAACCCCAACAGAGAACCATCTAAGTTGAATCTGAAACCTACAAAAATAAGTATGATTTCGTATGAAGATATTTGCAAATTCTGAATCACGGGGGTTTTATATTTTCAGTCCATGTACGAAAACTTCTCGTTACCTGGAAATGCTCAGAATAACAAATATATGTTAATCAGTTATTGGTATGCCATAAATATACCTATTAATATATAGTAAACTGTTGGCATACAATATAATTATGTCAAATATTTCATCGGTAATATACTTGGGGCATAGAAATCGTGTATTAAAAATTTGAGATTTGTATGTTGGGATGATTGGAAATACATGCGTAGTTCACATAAGATCGTTTAATTTTCCTGTATCACTACTCTAGATTATAGTATACAGGGTGGACCATTAAAAATAGGCCACAGTTCAAGGGTAGATTCTTTGGACCAAAATGTGAGGATATTACCAAACATGCTTTAGTAAACTGTTGCTGTGGAAAAAGATACAGGATGTCAAAATTGTATTTTTTTTCTTTTTTTTGCAATTTCTCAACTACCTCTTGACCGATCTTCTCCCAATTTGGTAAGAAAACATTTTCTAAGCTAAGAAACAATAATTTACACGTTAGATCACGCTAGCCCTGACAGCAGATCTAGACTTTTCATTTATGATATGTCAAACAAATTACGTTTTTTAATTGATACTGGTGCAGAATTCTCGGTTGTACCTAGGAATTTATTTGCGGATTTTAAAAAAGATTCTGATTTGGTCTTAACTGCAGCTAATAATACTATAATTTTTACCTACGGTAAGAAACTTTTAAAAGTCACTTTAGGTATGTGCCGCAATTTTACTTTTATTTTTACTATCACTGACATTGACGTTCCTATCTTAGGAGCTGACTTCATAGCACATTTTGATCTACCTGTAGATTTAAAAAACAAACTGACAAGTTTGTCAATTAATTGTTACGTCAAAAAGTTTTCTGTCGAAAATCAATATACCAATTGTTGCTCACTTTTCCTCATCTAACTGGCACGCCGGATTACTATATGCCTATTAAACATTCCGTGAAACATTATATAGTTACGTAAGGGCATTTATCTTTTAGTCGTCCAAGACGTTTGGATGATATAAAATTCAATATTGCAAAAGGTGAGTTTGATCAGATGGTCGAGTCAGGTATTTATGAACCTTCTTCATCGTCTGTTTTGCCCCCACTACATATGGTCGCGAAAAAGGATCCCAACGATTGGCGTCCTTGTGAAGATTACCGACAACTAAACACAATCACCATCCCTGACCGATATCCCCTACCACATATTCAAGATTTTAATGCTCAATTATTTGGTGGCTCAGTTTTTTCTAAAATTGACTTAGTTAGGGCTTATCATCAAATACCTGTCAACGAATCTGGTATTTTCAAGACTGCGATTACCACTCCATTTGGTTTGTTCCAATTTAAACGCATGCCTTTTGGATTGCGACATGCTGGACAAACCTTTCAGCATTTTTTTCTAAGGCGGAGAGAACCCCAAACTCGACACTTAGAATACATAGCACAGTTTACAAATTACATTCGACACATTCCAGGCGCTCACAATGTCGTCGCAGATACAATGTCTCGTTTGAACTATTTTTCATTAATAAACCGAAATAAACTGACGTCTGTTATAAATTCGAACCAATTTAATTTAACCATTTTGAAAACTACACAGTCGAACGATTCAGAACTTACCTCTCTATTACAATCACAAGAGAATAAACATAATAAGGTACATTTATTTTTAAAATAAATTAATATTGGCTCAGCAGAGCTTATTTGGTGTGAGTGTGACGTCTCTAATTCTAAATGTCGTCCTTATGTACCCAAGGCTTTGCGCCGTATTGTTTTTAATATTTTTCATAACTTAGTTCACGCAGGTATTCGCACTACTAAAAAATTAATTTCTGATAAATATTTTTGGCCCAAAAAGAATTCTGACTGCACAATATGGACCAAAACTTGCATTAATTGTCAAACTGCTAAGATCAATCGGCATACAAAGACTTCAATAGGGAACTTTGATGTGCCTAAAAGTCGGTTCGAACACATCCATATAGGCCTTGTAGGACCGTTACCTTCTTCAGAGGGTTATTCTTACATTCTCACGGTGGTTGAACGTTTTACGTATTGGCCTGAAGCTTATCCCATTTTAGATTGCACTGCCGAAACGGTGGCCAAAGTATTATTTCAAAATTACATCTGTCGTTTTGACGTTCCGGTCCATGTCACTACTGACCAAGGAATGCAATTTGAATCTAAATTATTTCACGAATTTTCAAAATTTTTAGGATTCACACAACTTCCTATCATCCTCAGAGTAACGGATTAGTTGAACGTTTCCACCTAATATTAAAAACTACTTTACTAGCTAGAGCAAATTCAATTAATTGGGTTTCGGAATTTCCTATTATTTTGTTAGGTTTGAGAGCTATGCCCAAAGTTGACTTACATTGTTCGTCTGCGGAACTGCTATTTGGTCAAACATTACGTCACAATGGAGAATTTTTTATTAAGTCACACGTTCGTACGAAAGTCCTTTATTTTATTAATAAATTACATGACGTGTTTGACAAGTTAGATTTTACAAATCCCAATCCTAATTAGGTTTCTCAAAAATCATTCGTAAATTCTGATGTTAATACTTGCAAGTTTGTATTTCTTCGTAATGCACATCTCACCTTTGTTTGAAGGTCCTTACGAAGTGATTTCACGTACGTTGAAATGACTCCTGCATGAGATTTTCTAATCAAAAGTGCCACAATGTTTCGTAAAAAAAAAAGAGAAAAAATAGATAATTGAAATAGTTAGTTAGTCTCAAAAGGTTGACATGAATGCAAAAATGATCACCGTACTTAGCGGTATAAATGCTGAGAAAATATTTAATAACTAAGTTAAGGTTAATCACTCCGTACAACCGCATGAGTTTTGGGAGATATACCAGTTTGTACCCAGGGATTCTCGATTAGCAGTGAATCAGATGACGATTATTTTAGTATTTTCGACGATTTTGGTTTTTAAGCATTACTTTTTAGTTTTTTTTTATTCTTAAGTAAAAACTAATTTAATCAGAAATGCGTTTCGTCATTTAAAATGTCCTATGTGTTAATTTTCACTTACATTGCTATAAATTATTGCAGTCCCATCTGAATTTCGTAGGATAAACTGCGGGTAACTTCTTTTTGTTAAATTTTGCTTAGAAAATGATCGAGACAATAATTTACCTCAAAAGCCCGAGACCGAAAGTCGAGGGCTTTTTGTGTAAATTATTAAGTCGAGAACACCTGCTTAAAAGCAAAATTTTGCAAAAAATGTAGCACTTTCCACCTAGGTTTACAAAAATAACGTCCACCCGAGGTAACATTAAGCTAAGGTTATATAAGAGACAGAAATTTCGACACGCCCAGTTCCAGCACATAAACAAACGAAAAGGCTTACTTATTCATAATGCCCATTTTGCATTCACAGGATAGAAAGGATAGGTCGCCTATCAATGTTGTCAAGATAAATGATAAATAGTTCTGTCTTAAAAGTTAAAGGCACATAAGACTTATTTACTTAGCATAACGTAGTCAGGACATTGTTAGTTGTAAATCTATTGCTATACGGAATTAGGACAAACAAAATAAGAGTTTTTCAACCTCTTATATACGGCACAGTTTGTGTGATAAGATTTAAAGCTCGCTGTCAAGATTATTTCCCAAATGAACAAATTCCTTTCGTACTTTTATACTCACGTAGTTATTTATAGATACATATACTTTTTTTTATATAAGTTAAGTAACAATCATTATCATTTTATCATATTACTTGACGCGTCCTATAAACTACTTTTGTCTCGTAGTGATGGAAACGGAGGTGGTAGGTAGATAGATGCTTATTTGACATTTGTTACGCGATCGTGATTGTAAATCTGACAGTTTGTCAGTTTGATATTAAAAATACTTTTGTAAAATTGCAGAAATACACCGCTGGTATATAATAATTATAAATAAAATAATAATTATTGAATTTGTAATATGTTTTATTGTTAGCCCAACTGAGAGTAAATTAAATCAATTATGTGAATTTAAAAGCTCGACGTAATTTATCTGCTGGTAAATTTTAAAAAAGTTAGCTTGCGTTTATTCAGTGTAAAACTATTGTCACTGCTTGGAATTTAGAAATTCGCGAAATGTCATTGGTCTATAATTTATGAGGGAAATAATCAACATTTAGTTTCAACCACAAGCAATTTTAGGGACCCATGAACTCCTGCTACACCTTGCATAATCTTGCATTAATACAATCTGAAAACCAATGTTAGTCATCCTGTGTCTCTGACCTCGGTTTTAACTGTGATAAACTATGTTATTTATTTCTGGACCACTCGTTACATTAGGACTTTCCGCCAAGTTTCAATGGATGTGGGCGTGGTATGCCTGGTTGCTGCGAAATTTATGCATCTTCTTTTCTTTGTTACCATTTAAGCCATACTAACAAGAAACTGTTTTTCAGATTTCTTTAGCTGATAATTGCGAATGGTTTGTTCGTTGTAAATGTGATTTTTATTTTTAGTAGTTTCGCGGTTTCATCTGTTCAAATTCTGCCACAAGGTTGACGTATACTATTAGTCTAGGTGAATTTTTTTGGTACAAATTTTTCCTGTTCCTGATATCCATTTCAAATACATGCTATTTATTTTTCTATTTTATTTAAAAATAAAAAATCGCTTTCAAAATAATTTTTATTGATCCTTATAGTTTGCACTGATACATATACCTATTACGAAACAAGAGAGAGAACTAAAAGGCTATTATCCACAAAAAGGTTATACATATATTTTTTTCAATTATACATACAAGTGCAAATCGCACAATTATAAGTGTTAAATTCCTAGAAATGGTGAATGAATGGCATTTGAATTTTAAAAATATTGTTCAACATGACCCCCATAACAACCAGTACACTTTCTTGCTCGCACAATTTTGTTACTCATTACATTCCTTAACATTTGTGGAGTGATGCTATTAAAAGCTTTTCTTATTCTCAATTCAAGATCCTCGATGGTCATAACGGGAGTTTTACAGACCTGTACCTTGATATAACCCCAAAGAAAGAAGTCTTGCAGGCCACCTTATCAAACCCTGATTTGAAATAAGTTGTGGACCATAAGTTTCATTGAGATAATCCACAACAATGCGACTGTTATTGGGCGGTGCTCCGTCTTGCTGTAAATACAACAATCGGTATTGTGTTAGAGGAACTTTCCTTGCCAAATTTGATTTTGTAAAAATTCTAGATACCTTTGTCCTGTCAGCGTTCCTTGGAAGAATATTGGGCCAATGATTCGTGCTCCATAAATACCTGTCCATACATACATCCCATATCTTTATTCTAACTAATCTTTAATTTTGTTGGGACCATTATCTTACGCTCTGCCGGTTGAACATTGCATCATTTGTGAAATGGGCTTCATAGGAAAAAATAATGTTGAAGGCAAAATTATTGTCTCTTTGAACTAACTACTCGCAAAACACAATTCGTCTTACAGAATCTCCTTCGTGCAAATGTTTGTGCAGATTTTACTTTAACGAACGGTAATTATATTTTTTCAAAATTCTTCTGTTTCTCTATTTGATCCTAGTCCTTCCGCTATTTCTCTAACAGAGGCTGATTCATTGTGGCTGACGGTTCCTAGTACATTAATCTCCAACTCTTCATTTATAATAAATTCTTGATTTTGGACACGTGGCTCTCGCCGCATTTTTCTCTCTAATTTTTTTAAATAATGACAAGATGGATGTCTTCTTTCAGGAAATCTCTGAGCATACATTTGACCCGGAAGCACAGAATTTTTTTGACATTCGCCATAAATTAATATCATGTCAGTTTTTTCGTTATTGGTGTAGCTCACATTAAGAAATATCAATAATGGAGACAAATCTTTCGCTAACAGTAATTGTTTACGAATGTCACCTTTCTTTTGTTTTATAATATTGTATCAAATCGTAGGACAAGGGCAACTGTGTTAAAGTTCAATAAAAAATATTTTGATGAATTCAGAAAAAATCTATAATTTATTCCCATTTGAAAAAAAATCAATAGAAAAGTGATATGTTCAACTTTAGAGGCTTCGTAAATAGATATTAATGAAATTAAACGTAAAATTACATTTTTCTCTTTGACTTTTTCTGCCGTAGTACAAATTTTGGTATTCCAAATCACTCTAGACGAATGTCTTAAAATGCTTAAAAAGACTGAACAACGACTCAAAAATTCGCGAAAGTCTCATGGTATACTCAGAATGGGGTCTTGAATCCAAATATGTAAAAATATACAGGGTGTTCCTTTTAAAAATCGAAAGTTGCGGTCATTTCCGGGTAAACCGGAAATGGTCTCATATCTTTTTTATTTCCAAAAATCTATTTTTAAAAATAGTTTATGCACCTCAAATTTCAAGTGGATAAGTTACAAAATAAAGGAAATATAAGGGTGAGCCACTAGCCTGTGTAACTCGGTATTTGTTTTATGGGCAGGGCCGTTTCTAGAGATTTAGCCGTTGGTGTGTAAAATCTAAAATGCCACCTCCTACTTCAAAATTGATGAGTGGGGGGAGGAAATCTCAAAAAAAAAATTCCACCGAATATAAAATGCCGGCTCGTACTTCAAAACTGATGAGTTAATCTCAAAAAAAATTTCCACCAAAATAAAAATTGATGCCCGGGGGGGGCAAATCTCAAAAATGCCGCCTCAAAAATTTACGCAGGTGTACATCTCGCACACCTAGTCAACACGGCCCTGTAGGGATTGCAATTTACCGGAAGTTTTAATAACCGGTAAATCGGTAAATAAAAATATAAATAACCGGTTAACCGGTATTTACAGGTTATTTTTAGAATGAATGATTAGGGTGGCGAAAATGGCAATTGTCTTTTTCCATGTACAAAATTATCTAAATTTAACAAAAAACATTTTTATATACGTATAATTAATATAATGAACAAACAAAAGGTTTTTTATCAAAAGGAGAAAATATAAATGAAACAAATTTAAATAAATAATTATTCTGTAAATAACAAAAATATCAACTTAAATAACAAAAATTACAAACATAAACTCAAATAGGGCATTTACTGAATACCTAATCTAAAAATACAATATTTTTTAAAAATAGCCCGTTAAAAGGGCTAGTTTTTCAAAGCTATATCTGTTAGTCGTCTGATATTTGTGCATAGAATATCACCAGCTGAAGATTCCCTTCCTCTATCGATATTGGTAGGTCGATAAGTTTAATAAGAATTGGTAATAACATATTTCTAAAAGTTTTCCATGGATATTTGCGGCAGTGAAATATTCAATTTCCTGTCGCAAGATATTGTCAATGTCTCTCTTACTTGTATTTCTTCTGGGTTTTACTTTTTATAATATTGTTTATTTATTGTTAAAAGTGCTCAGTGTTGGGAGAGTCACTCTATATTTAGTGAATACTAGTCACTGACATAAATAGAAACGTTGAATACGTGGCATATCGTAAGTTCAGAATTTACCGAAATGACCGGTAAAAAATTAAAATAACCTGTATTTATCGTCATGTGTTTTTGTCCTGTTAACCGGTAATGCAATCCCTACGGCCCTGTTTATGGGTACTCGAAAACTCGTAACAGTGTTAACTAATTATTTCTAGTAATTAAACTACTCCACGGATCATTATGAAATTCACTATGGTTCTATTCTGATAATAGATGAATCAATTGGTTCCATATGCATTTCAAAAAAATTATTCGTTTAATACCCCAGACAATCACTTGTGAAGTTTCCTTGAGACATGCAGTATAAACCCGCAATTCTTAAATAGTTCACAAATGACTGAAAAATGTATTTTGTTGAAATATAATATATATCTTGTATATCATGACGACGTGTAGACATTTTATGTGTAGCTTAAAGGGCTATTGAAACGACCTTGCTCGTCTGACCTTCAGCTTGCGTACCATTTTCAAATGAATCATTTCAATCCAAATGCGTTATTTGTTATCTCTTGCAGTACATGCATCGATGCCTACTATACACTGAAATATATGAGCAATATTTAATAATACATATTTTATTGGGCGCCATTGAGCGGAGGATTTATGAACTGATTTAACTTTACTTTTTATTTTCATCGAGAATATAAACAATTGCGTTGAGCCGACCATGTGGCAGCAATGACATTGTCTTGCATGAATATACTATCAAGGACATTAATGTTTACGACAGACGTGAATATGCAATAATAACAAAATTATTAACCTTTGAATATCAGACTTGTATAATAATAATCAGTACATTCATTCCATTTATTGGTCCTTCACACTGAACATAAAATGGAATTACGAAGGTAGTGGAAGATGTCAAACTGATGAATTCTGTTTTATTACTAATCTAATTGCAAAATTTCGTTTTATATGGAATGTACCCCACACTTTCTATTCATTTTTTTTTTCTGGTTTGGATTAGCTTTGGACTTTCAGCCGCGAGATTTAAAATTACTGACTACCGATGCCAATAGATAATAATTAAGAAAACAAGGGATAACGTAGGTAATACACTTCATGCCAAGGTGTCTTTCATGACGACTTCGCAGACAAATAAGAAGGGCTTCGGAAAGTACAAGGTACAGGGTACAAACAAAGGATACAACATCTAAGAATTTTTATATCTCTACCTTGCATAATTTTATAGATTTAAAGAATTCTGTTTTGAGATCATTTCTAACAACAAAATATAATAGTGATGTGCTATTTTGTGATGAAGATATGATATGATTTATCAGCTCTTGAGTTAAAAATTTGATTGCTACAATATCATCCAGTGCTTCAGATCACCGATACTGTCATCACAGTACAGAGAGATTTTCGGCCAAATTTATTTTAAATAAATGGGACTTGGTTTTATGCCCAAAATAGGCACATGACATATCTAACATATATTTTTGCTAAGAAATTCTATTCTCGAGTGTAGTGTATTTCGTAAAGTGTCATATATCTTGAGGTAATGATAATTTTTGCTTCTACATACCAATGACCATTCATGATTCCGTTTTTTGTGGATATCTAATCCAAAGTTTACAATGCCAGCATCTCGAGAGCGTCTCCGGTTTTACTGACTTTCTTACCGCGTCGTCCGCGTTTCTGTTACGTTAATATTGGAGTGTCCTTTTGCCCAGATATATAATCCAACATGTTTTTTTCAATCTCAGTTGTTTCTCTAATAGATCCACTAGGATTTTATTAAGTAAAATATGTTTTATTTGGTCGAAGACGGCTCAAGATGGATTAAGAATCATTAATGATTAGGAACACGGAGTAATTTGCATTGCTTTGTAGTACCCAGTCGAGCGTTAAATGATATCAATTGCATGCCGTATATATAGAGCAGTTTGCATTTAGTTTGGTCATTATCTCTTCTTTAGTATTTGAAATAAAAACTGAATAACTTATACCAGTCGGCGACTTAAAACCATCGGTAAAGATTCTGCAGGTAAAGATTCTGCAAGAACTCTGATACCGAGATACGGACTCCAAAATACAGAATTATGGCTTCCTTGAGAGTTACACTCTGGTAAAATGACGGTGGGTTTTACAATATCGTATGCTGAATTGAAGAAGGAAAGATGTCTTGACAGATAGACAGAGTTGTAACTGATTTAATAAATACTTCTGCTAAAACAGATGTATTATTTAACCAATATGGGTTAAATTGTATGCAGAAAGTTTAGCTAGTTTTGTTAGTAGAGCTGTGGTATTTCATAATAAATTTTTAGGTAAAAAACTCTCGTCTTTGGTTTCATAGAGGCTCGTTATATTTAGTTATAGAAGATCAGTAGTTGAAGTGCTTTTAAGTAATTTAATTTCTTAACAAAAAAGGCGGAGCAGCAATGGGTTCACCTTTATCACCAGTACTCGCCAACTTATTTATGGAAGCATGCGAAATATACAACAATATACATTGGACAACTACCAATAAAAACCAAAATTTTGGTTTCGATACTTTCATTATATGGCAACATGGCCGTGAGGAACTCGAGAATTTCAAGGACTACCTAAACAGCTTACATCATAAGATCAATCACCATGGAAATAGAAACAGATAGCAAACTCTCATTTCTGGACGTCCTCGTGTTCAAGAAGGATAATGGACGATTAGGACACAAGGTATACAGAAAACCAACGCACATCGACAGATACCTACATGCTAATTCTCACCACCACCCAGCACAAAAAAAGGCCGTCGTTAACACCCTAGTACATAGAGCAAAGCAAGTTTGCGAGACAGAACATCTCCAAGAAGAGTATCGGACCTTAAAAACATCACTACAGAAAAATGGATACAAACCGAAGGACATAGACAAAGCAATACGGAGACAAGATACAACCAGAACAGAACAAAAAAAAGAAGAAAAAAGTACATGGCAACAGTTTACCTACCATATATGCAAGAATGTACGGATAGAATCGGAAGAGTTTTGAAGAAAAAGAACGTCAAAGCAGTATATAATGCGAAACAGAAGGTGGCACAACATTTTCGCAAATTCCAAGGCCCAGAAGGACTAGAAACACCAGGAGCATATAGCATTCCATGTTCCTGTGGACAAGTTTACATCGGAGAGACCAAACAACATATAAACACCAGACTCAGAGAACACATTAGCAATACAGAGAACTGGGAAATTCTACAAAATCAGCAGTTGCCGAACACTCAGAAAAACCGACCATTTGATAAAATTCGACAAGACAAAGAAATTAGCCAACACCAAGTATGATTGGCCAAGAAGATACAGAGAAGTCATTGAAATAAATAAACATCCGAAAAACTATAATCTTGACACCGGACTACAACTACCAATAACGTGGAAGTCAATGTTCCGCATGAGCAATGATCAGCTTAGTCCAGCAGAGCTCACTTCGCTTCAGAAGAAGACCACGACAAGATGGTCGAAACGTCAAGCACTTAACCAAGTCTACGCGGAAAAAGGCCTGGAAACCAGCAGCCAGTTCTTAACAAAAATTTGTTTTTCATAATTATCAAATGGAAAATAGAAAAACGAATTTTCCCTGTTTGTTTATTTTTTACATTCACTAACTTCTTTTTTACCAATTAAAGAACTAAAATTCAAGTTATTTTTTGTGGATTACCTATTGAGTAAAACAACTTGCAGACTGTGCACTTTTGATTGTACTAACGATTTATACTCATAAACCAGAGTACTTACTCTTTTTAGTGTTTAATATCTTTTACGAGTTTTTTCTTTCAATTTTATCATTCTTTTAGAGTAAGTATACGTAACAAAGAAGATATGCTTTCTGTAAAAATTTTTAAAAGATAAAATTATTACCTAAGGAACTAATTAATAAAGCATACGTAATAATAATATCACCATGTGAGATCATGAAAACGAGTATAAGTAAATTACCGGAAACATCTTGTTTAATTATGATAAAAATAAACTTGTTTAGCATGGAATAACGGATTTTTCTAAAAAATGTGGTCATTGGCTCTGAATTCGCCACTTAATTTTGCAAAAAGAAATAATACGATAAAGGATGTAACTAACAGCTTCCTTAAAAGACTTACAGTCGTTTTATGGACATAAAGAAAAGCTAATCTTGAAATATTAGGCATTATGTTAAGTTAATCCTCTGGAAACATATTTATGGCCGTGCCTCGCCAAAAATTAAATAAATTGGCGAGGCAGATTTAAAAAATTGTAGTCTTTTCGGGAGTCACTTGTTTTACATCGGTAGTATGAAATTTAAACAATTATCTTTTTTAATATTTACAATACTTGTGATTTACCGTATGCAGCCCTATCTATACAGGGTGAGCCACTTTCTTATTTTTTAACCGACGACCATGTTGGGCACAACAAATTGTAAATATTTTTAAGGCATTTAAACACGTGTACAGTGATTTAAAACAATTTTTTTGAAAGAATTAAGAAAGAAATTTTAATTTCTTTGAATATTTTTTTACCTCGCCCTGTACATAAACTGCGTTAATGTTTTCTTATAAAGGTTTTAATTAGCTTCAATTTATGTTATTACGTCATATTCCAAATTTCTTTTTGGTTTTAGAGAAAGAAATTAAAAACATTCTTTTGATTCCAAACTGATTTTTTTTTAAATAACTTTGAAAAGAATGTAAATAATAATTTCATGCTTTATTTGTAAAAGACATATCACAAAAAATATTCAACGTAACAAAACAGTTACAAGAAACAAAAGAAATAAATATTTTTAAAAACAAACATATTAAAATGTACTAAATAGAAAATTGCAAAATTTTTATTTTTTAAAACTTTTATTTTAATAACATAGATTGAAGCTAATTAAAACATTTATAAGAAAACATTAACACAGTTCATGTACAGGGTGAGGTAAAAAGATATTCAAAGAAATTAAGTTTCCTTTCTTAACAATAGGGTTTTCCAACTAATTTTATTTTAACATTTTATATGTTGTGAAAATGATATAAAAAAAACATTCTATTAATTTACAACAATAATTTACTTTTCTAATAAGAATTACTTCTAAGAAAATATCGTTAAAACAACTTGCTGATAATTATCAGAACTGAAATTTCGGTGCTTTTTAAAACGGGCATTTTTACGCGTCAGAATTACGTATCTACCCGGAAAACCAATGAGATTATGGATATAATTAGTTGGTTAGGTTCTAACTGTGTGTTAAAGGAAGGTTTCCTCTAAAACTCTTCAGAATTTCATCTCTTATTGCTTGTACTGTGATTGGTCTAAAGCAGTGGATTTGTAAATATTGGCCAATCAGAATCCAGATAAATGCCACACAAGTTATTCCTAAAAGCGTCGGACGGTACACATCAGATAACTAACCTAAAACTTTATTTACATTTTGATGTTTGGATTGTTTGGAGTGAAAATATTATCATTTTACCAGTTTCTGGTTTATATTTTATTAATTCTACAATCAAAATGAGTAAAGCGGAAGAGGAATATGTTAAAGGTGTCGCTGATAATTTACCTAAAGTAGACTATGAAATAGTGAATAATTTTTTTTATAACAAATCTTTTCCCAGATGAAATATTTGTTTAGATTTTACAGCAGAAAACCACTTTTTTCGTCTTTCAATATTAAGTGGTACTGTTAAAAATAATATTAAGGGAGCATTTTCACTAGTATTATTACAGAAAGATACAAAACAAACTTTTTTAGGCATTTTGATAATCCATTACAACTCATAATTAAAAAGTGCTGTCAATAAATGGAGGTTATGTTTTATATTTTTCACAGCTATCTTATGCAACAATGTATATTATGTTATTGAATTTGGATGTTATTGGTATGTAGCTGGATTTCAGGGCGTTGACGTCACACCGCGCTAATTTATGGCTGTTTAAAATGAACTCAGTATTTTTCAAACTTCAAGTTTTTTTTTTGTTACTATTAGTAAAATTAAAAAGATAATAAATATGCCATAAATCGTTTTTTATGTGAATTAAGTACTTCAGCAATATTTTTTTTTGGGAAAACATTGTTTCAAAAAAAAATTTTTTTAATCATTCTGTATGCATGTTTAAAGGCTTTAAAAATGTCCACAATTTGATGTGCCCAACATGGTCATCGCTTCAAAAATAAAAAAGTTATAAATCTGTATACTTAAAACACAGGGCGTTTTATTTTCCGGATTCGCCAGCGGCTTCCACGGAATCTATTTTGATGATTCCTTTTTTAAAATAAGGCTCCTTATCCACAGTGTCATCACTAATTTTTATTTTCTTAAATTGTTATTTCCATACATAAAAACGAAAAGAGGTTGAAATAAATAAATGAATCTCAGCGCTCGAACTATAACGTATTGATGGCCCCTACTACATTAAACTGCGCATGTAGAGGCCACAGTTGACCGAAGAGATAGTATAAAGATATACAGAGTGTTCCATTATAAGAAACCAAGTAAACTTCATATCTCGAAAATGCGGCTTTCAATTGTTTTTCTGACGTGGTTTTTACAAAATATATGTAACTGTTTATAACAATTGTTTTTTAACTTTTTTGAGGTTAAATGAGATTCTAAGTTAGCGCGACCACCCTGTACAGTGTATATACCCTTTCTCTCAACATCGAAATATTTACATTTTCAATTTGGGGGAGGGGGTGGCATTATATTCACTGAAGTTTAACAGTGCCTGGAACTATATTGTGTATGTTGCTATTTTTTTCTGAAAAGTAATAAATATTCTATTTCGATTTTCCACAGATACACACCTAATCATTAATTCCTGGAGCTCCTGCAACATAATTGCACAATGAATTAATACGTCAAGTAAATGCCAATAAAATAAATTTACACCCACATAAAAACGCGCGCGTATGCTCTTTATAAATGTATTTTTTCAACTTTGTCATCCTGTAGCAGGAAATTGCAAGCCGTTAACTGAGAGTTAGATAACGGCTAGTATCATATAATCTTGTATTTTATTGAACAGGTTTCTTTATTGCAAATCTGGAATCTGGCCCATTATTACGGGGAACTTTTGGCAGCTTGGATATAAATATCAATGATCTGCGAAAGAGATATAAAAAGGTATAAAAACTATCAAAAGTCGAGTTCAAGCAGAGTTCGTTTAACCCACAACATGGGTGATTAATCGATATGTTAATGCGAATTCTAGTCTCACAAAATATATGTTATGTATGTTTATATTTAGATAACGACATTGTACAGTTATTATTATATATTTCAAGTCTTGTTTTCAATGACACATATCACGAGACTACACACATTTTTTTAAACAAGGAAAATATTTGCGGGTATTATTATTAAGGAGAGGATTTTGCAGAGTGAGAGGGAAATATGCGTTTATTTTTGGTTTATTATAAATATTTAAAATATCATAAATGGTATAACCTTTAAAATAGTTTCAGATACTTCCTCCTCATTGCTCTAACGCTCTAATAGTGTGAGATCCCAGAGCTGCCAGACCCACGTCATTTTAGCAAAGCTAATATTTTGACAACGGATAGTGTAATATCTAATTAAGAACGTATGCGTATTTGCTAGCTTGAAAGCGGGGCGCTTTTGCAGAAAACAGGTACAAAAGGTACATACAAATTTAAACACCTACGTTAAAGGGTGATAGGTGACTTATTTTTCAAATGGCACGTTAACGACATCGTGTAAGCGTCAATCTCTAAATCTTAAGGTCCCAGGTTCGATCCTTGAGAGGTCTCAGTTTTTTTTTTCAAATATACGTACTAAGAAAAAAGTTATGGCCAAAAATAATAAATATTTCCTTATCGGTTGTCTTTTTCTTGGTAATCGCCACCGTAAGTTAATATTTGTTGAAAAAAAAAGCTGAGGACGCTCAGGGATAGAACCTCGGACCTTAAGCTTCGGAGGTTGATCAATCAATCAATCAATCAATCAATCAAGTATTTATTTAGTATTAAGAGTACAATATGTGCCTCTTCGGAGCCCAACCCGGAGCCAGCCACACGACCAGGATAGGTGACTTCGAGGTGGGTGCGGGGCTGGGCGGGGTGGGCCCGATTCAGCTTAGAGATAGTTCGAATGGGGGGCTAGAAGCTCCTGTCCACCGCAGGTGGACTTAAAAACTAGGTTAAACTATTTTATTGTCCACATGGACCTAAAAGTAAATTAAAAATAAACACAACACTAAAAACATTGGCGAACGCGCACTACACAATTTTGGTTATTGACACGGGAAAACTGAACGAAAAAACCCGTTCGAACAAATGACGGCCTTGCGGTCTGATCGCCGAAAGGAAGGTAAGATGGAAAGATAAAAGCTGTGGTTTAAAAAATTAGGATTTGGATAAGTTTCGGCCTGAAGGGGATTTAGGGACAAAAAATTACAAAAAACAACAAAAAGGATAAAATAACAAAATTGCAAAAACATGAAAGGGAGAGAGAAAGAGGTTGAAAGATAAAGATAGGGAAAAGGTAGGCTATCGTAGGAGAGAGTGTGGCTAAGGGAGTTGCCGGAAGATAGGCAACGCCTGGTATGGTAGGGGGTGTTTTATATTGAAAAGTATGGCATTATGCTGTCTGATTCGAGTAATGTTGCGGGTAAGCGGGCTACCGTCCAGTTTGAACTGATAGAATTTTTGAGACGTTTCTTGGACGTAGTCCGCTAGTGGGGTTATGTCGTGGCAACGTGCATAGAGATCTGCTTACACCATGTCGTTAGCCTCTCACTTGGAAAGTAAATCAGCTATCTTACTTTAACGTAGGAGCCAAAATTTTTTATGTACCTTTTGTACCTGTTTCCTACAAAAGCGCCCCGCTTTCAAGCTAGCAAATACGCATACGTTCTTAACTAGATATTATACTATTCGTTGTCAAAATATTAGCTTTGCTAAAATGACGTAGGTCTGACGGCTCTGGGATCTTGGACTATAAGGAATACAACCATATACAGTTCGGTCATCATCAATTTTGTATATAGTTAATAATGCTCTAATAATGAAATTAGGAACTATTTTCATTGACAAACCACAATATTCAAATACAATTACTACTAGAGTTATAAAGTGTAGAGCAGGAGAGTATGCAGGAACATTCGCAACAGTTGCATTTTAATATACAGATAAATCATTAATATTCATACGATGTCATTGTCATTAGTTATTAATATTAAAAACCTGTCAATTAGGAACGAAAATTAAAGAATTTTTCCCTGAATAAAATAAATAAAAATATACAAGCGCACAAACATGTCAATTAGAAACGAAAATTGAAGAATTTTTCCCTCAATAAAATAAATAAAAATATACAAGCACACAAACCTATCAATTAGGAATGAAAATTGAAGAATTTTTGCCTGAATAAAACAAATAAAAATATACAAGCGCTTCAAAGTATCTTATACCCTAGAATGACTGTAACAGGTATTTACTGTGAATAAATATTGTTTTATTCGTTTTATATACAAAGCTAGCTCAGAGAAAAATTCTCCTCATCGCTACTATCACTATTTAAATTTATTATAAATTTGTTATTGTTCTTGTGAAATCGACACAATTGCAAATAATTAATAGTTTAACCTAATTTTTCCGTTGTACCAAATTCAATTAATAAATAAACTTATTTTAAACTTAAACCTCGAAAACTGACAGTTTAAATTCAGTATATGTATGTTTTTCTTCAAGCGTATTAAAATGTTTAAATTATGTCACCAAAAACAGAAGTAGAAGTAGGACATTGTTTTACTAGTAACAAAATGTTAGTACCGAACGCCACCGTAGTGGACATTGTTTTACTAGTAATATAATGTTAGTTCCGAAAGCGCCACCGTAGTGGGTATTGTTTTATAAGTAACATAATGTTAATACCGAAAGCCACCGGTGGCGCGCTATCCACTAGCCACTTGTCATATTGTGTCAACATGTAAGACTGTAGTTTGAATATTTGTACATTTATGATAAATAAATGAATTTTTGCATTTTAATACGCTTGAAGAAAAAATAGTATATATTACACGGAGTAGAACGCCTTTTTTTGTGTTTCGCCCAGTTTGCGGCTTCGGCTTCGCCTCAGCCGCAAATCCTGGGCTCAACACAAAAAAAGAGTGCGTTCTAATCCTAGTAATATAATATACTATTTTTTTATTGGTACCCTATTTTGCTTATTTAAAGTACGCCTCAGAGTGTTTAAATCCAAGTTTTAAAAACGCGCGTGTTTTAAAGTTACCATGGCAACATCAAAGGTAAGTAAGTACAACTCGTTCATCTGTATCTGTTACCTTTTGCTCTTCCATCCATTTGATGAACTTGTCGTGTTCTTTTTTATAAGCGTCTTCCGATTTTTGCGGTATTAACCGCAATTCTGCTTTTCTGTTTAAGTAATCAATGTTAGAACTCGTTTTAAAGCAATATAAAATCAGTGACAACTGTAGTGAAAATAATTAATCCTATGTGACAGATTGCAAATTAATTTTTGTTTTCTCATTTTCATGACACTGACAGGTATCCTGATGTCACATCACGAATTCAACAATTTTACATTCTTAATTCTTATTTCCATTTTTTGTAGTAATAATACCAATATTTATGATTTCAAAGTGTACCAATAAAAAAAAATAGCGTAAAGTATTCGTGGATAACTGGTCTTTAAAACACTTGCTCTATTTCGAGCACTCCGGCTGCGCCGTCGTGCTCGAAAAATCGCGCGTGTTTTAAAGACCTTAATATCCACTTATACTTTAATATACTATTAATTACTTCCACATCCAGTGGCAGTAACGACAAAAATTTTTTTTTTTAAATTTTTATTGTTCAGATAGGCTTAGAATGTCATGAAACGTCGAGATTTTAAGTTTGAGCGAAAAAATTTTCTGTCTGTCTGTCGGTCTGTAACTTTTTTGTGCGCACGTTTACTCTGGAACCGTTTGAGATATTGACTTGAAATTTCGTACACATATGTACTTTAACGAAATCTAGAACTAAATTATATTTTCATTTTGTTCCGTCGAAGGGTTGGGGGGAAATTGGGGTAAATTTGGGGTAAATAGGTAAATCAAGCAGGTAAGAGTTCATAAAATTGATGTTTAGTATATACAAGAGAAGCTAATGTCTCAAAAAAAATTTTGACATTAGCCACCCCCATTACCACCCCCACCCTATTATTAAAGGGGATGAAAAAAAATTGTGATTTAGTGTGTGTACAAGAACCAGAAACCTCAAAATATTTTCTTATTTTATCCACCCCCACTACCACCCCCTCTCACCACCCCTACCCTACTACCGATGTGGGTTTTTGGGGTAGAGGATTTCAAATATTATATTATTAAAGTTCCATAAACAATTATTTCCACATACAAAATTTTTCGTTATGAGTGACTTGGATAGAAAATCTGGATGTGGAAGTAGTGATTCCTTGGGCAGCGGTATTTTATGTACATAATGAATACATTGGAAATTTGACTAATGATGAAAATTTTCTTCAAGTGGTAGAATATATCACAAATCCGAGAATTCTGCAAATATTTCGAGAAAGAATAAATATTTTTTTAATGCGGTATGACAATCATTTTTTTTTAACACTGTGCAATTTATTATTGATAAGATTCACAATGAAATACCTTCTCTTACTAACAGCTTATAGCTTATATGTTTGAATAAATATATCTAATAGTTTGAATTAAATGTACTTGAATTCCTTATTCACATTATAAAAACACAAAAGAGCATCCACAAAATAATATATAACTATAATAATTTTGCATGTATTAGATCTACTCATAAACAGTAATTACAATCAGGGCCGGCCTTAGTTCCTCAAGCGCCCTCGTGCGAAATTTTGGGGTATATATTTACAAAATACTTTGTACTTTGTCCTTTTTTAAAGAATTTTTTTTTACTCACACTTAAAATATCGACGTTTCATGAATTTCTAAGCCCATTTGAACAATAAAAATTTTCAAATTTTTTTTTGCGTTACCTACATAAAATTAAAATAAATAAATTTTGTTTGTTGAGATTCATTTGTTCCAATGAGATAAAAAGAGACAGAGATTCCACAGTACAGCGGGTTGCATAATTATGAAATTGATCTCACTTATTTGCTATTTCGCGTCCGTTCCAGTTGTTTGTTTAGTTCATTGATTATATTAGACTCGCGTCGGTACTGATTACAATAGAAATGATGAGTGATGACAGAAACGAATGTCCCTAAAATCCCTAACCCATTGTTCCTCAAATAACAACAAAAGTAAGTTTATCCAAACTCAGTTTAAATATCCAACATACAACGCACAGAGTATTAAATTTGGTTAAACTTCTTAAACTCATTTAGTTATTCCTTACTTTAAACCGCTTTTATACAACTGGCCCTAAGAGTTCAACTACTTTATCACTAAGCTTAGACGAGGTGTCGTTTATCTGTTTTAGTTGACCCCAAATTATCCCTATTGAGTTAAATATTCTGTAATAGGGAGGAGGGATAATCTCAAAGCCATATCAGCTATGTGATTAATCATGCATTTTATCAAACTTCTTTACTTTAAAAACTCGTTCTTTTAGATACTATCCCACAATATCGATTAAAAAATTGTAAATATTAACCAGCATGGATTCTTAAATAATAAATCAACTCATAGTGCAATACAATGCAATCATTTTATGACAAGAGAGTTGAAGCAGGTGAATGCCCTGTTGGTATATTTTGCCATTTAAGCTGGACATTTGACAGATTCGTAAAAAACATAAGAAATTAACACGGGCGTACCCCAAGGGTCAGTATTAGGCCCCATATTATTTTTATTACATATTATTGATATGGACAGTTTCAGTACCTTGGCAGACTTTACTTTTTATGCAGATATTGATTATACAGGGTGAACCATTAATAAACATTAATAGTTTAAGGGTAGATTCTTTGGACCAAAATATGAGGATATAACCGAACATGCTTTAGTAAATTGTTGTTGTGGAAAAAGATGCGGGGTGTCAAAATTGTATTTTTTTCTTTTTTTTTGCAATATCTCAACTACCTTTTGACCTATCTTCTCCCAATTTGGTAAGGAAATATTTTTTAAACTAAGAAACAATAATTTATGTATTACATCACGCTAGCCCGTGGAGGGCGCCTCATGAGCTATACCTGATGATGAATATTTTTTCTCTTTTTTTACGAAACGTAGTGGCACTTATGACTAGAAAATCTCATGCAGAAGTCATTTCTACGTAAAAAAAGGTACACTTGATAATTCCAACCGTTTTCGAGGAAACTGCCGCATAAATTTCAAGAATTCCCTGAAAACAAACTCAATTTGAAAAGGAAAAATTGTATTTATTGAAAAGCGTGCTTTGGTGACGTCTTAGTTCTGTCATTTACGTACAATTTCATTAGTTTGACATTTTGACAAAGCTATGCCTTATCTTTTACGCCGCGTTCGAATTCTATTCATTATTTTAAAGTATCTTTCAATATCATTCCCTATCTAAAAAACCAGCCTATAATTGATATTAATAACATTCGCTATGGTAAATTTAGATAACCAATTTTTTTTCCCATATGTCTATGACAGATGGATTCTTTTTTAAATTACGGAATGATATTGAAAATTAAAATAATGAATAGAATTTGAATCCGGCATAAACAATAAGGTATGCCGTTTAAAATAAGGAAATTAATGTCAACTTCCGGTATAACCGGAAGTGTCACATACGTGGCGTTATTTTCATTAAATAGAGCGCCTATGAAAACCCCTCCCCCTGAATTTTCAGCTTCAAATTATTTGTAATTTTTCTAAAACCTTTACAAGGCCACGAACCGTGATGCACCCTGTATAAAAATAACTTATTGCAAAGATTATTCTATGGAATGTTCGAGAATTATATAAAATCCTCGATCTTCAAACCGTCGAAGAATGCAGTGGTTACATTATTTTTTTTATTATTATATTTCTCATATGAATTCTCTGCAAAGTTAGCAACTTTTAATTCAAAAACATTTCTAACGTTTTTAAAATCGTTTACAATAAGAAACTATAAATAAAATCAATTCCTAACAAACTTTTTCAGATCTTATATTTTATAAAAACAAAATGAATGTAAAATATTTTAAATTTTATTCATATAATTATCAACAATATATCAAAGCCAACAAAGATGATGTCGCATGTTGTCTGTGTTGAAGGTTTAAACAGCGGTAATACCAGTACCGGCAGAAAAATGTATATACAATCAAGGACTGGATGAGAAAAACACTGCAATCGCAACCTGATCAAGTTCAAGTGCAAGTTTACTTTTTATGCCACATTCACTTTTATAGCGAGAATGTTAAATCTATACGTGTCGAAGCTGTTCATACACGACTAATTATAGTGCAAAAGCATATATGAAATATTTTATATTTTTATCCAACACTTTCATATAAAGTGATCTTTATTGATGAGATTTTGAAGGTATAAAGTGACCCATAAGTCACTGGTGAGATAAAGTAGTGAGCTAAATACTTTAGATTACTAGTGAGGTAAAGTGATTTAGTCACTAAAGAGTAATTTTAATATAAAAAAAGTTCAAGCAATTTATTTATTGTCTTTATTATACGGAAAATTAACAAAACAAAGACTCCATGCACTAACACTTATTTATTTATATTTATGTTAACATTTATTGTCATCATATTTGATTTTTCGCAAAGGAAACTGCAAACAATCTTGTTTGAGACTGAATTTCCAAATAACCCTCCCACGGTGGACGATTTCCACCCACCGTGACGTTTAAGGGTGGTAATGTCACCCCCAGCATTGGCCAAAAGAGTTGCCTAGGATCGGCGCATGCTATGGCCAATATACAAATCTGCATCTGGCAATTGAAAATACATCAGCTACAATTCTTGGAATTTATGAGAGCTTATTTAATCCAACGCATTGAACAGTGCAACTTTCCCATTTGAAAATTTACGAAAAATCTTTTGTGAGACACATTTTGCGGTCTTAAAGACATATATTTCCTAATCAAATCAAGTAGGTTTACCGAAAATCTTTTCCTTTGTTTTAATAATTGAAATCTTGTAATTTTGTATTTTTTTAGGATGGTTCTATATTTTGTCTTTATTGTTTTATACTGTGTGACTGATTCTATAAAATTTTTTGTTTATGTATGATCCTTCCCTTCCCCATTTTGTGGCTTGCCAAAAACGATTTTGTAATCCTGGTTAAATTAAAAAAACCGCTATCCAGGAATCACTACTTCCGCATCCAGATTTTCCATCCAAATCTCACAACGAAAAAATTTTGTTTGTGGATAAAATTGTTTATGGAACTTTAATAATATAATATTTGAAATCAGAATACCACAAAAACCCATAAAACGATTTCCCACATTGTTAGTGGGGTGGGGGTGGTGAAAGGGGGGTGGTAGTGTGGGTGGATGAAGTAAAAAAATATTCTGAGGTTTTTGGTTCTTGTACACACACTAAATCACATTATTTTTCAAACCAATAATAGGTTGGGTTGGGGGTGGTAAAGGGTAGCTAATACCAAAAAATTATTTGAGACCTTGTAGCTTCTTTTGTATATACTAAATAGCAATTTTATGGACTGTTACCTGCTTGATTTACCTCAATTTACTCCCCTTCAATGGAATAAGATAAAAATAATCTAGTTCCAGATCACATTAAAATACATAAGTGTACCAAATTTCAAGTCAATATCTTAAACGGTTCCAGAGTAATCGTGCCCACAAAGAAAGTTAGACAGACCGACAGACAGAAATTTTTTTTTGCTCAAACTTAAAATCTCGACGTTTCATGACATTCTAAGCCTATTTTATCAATAATTTTTTTTTGTCGTTACTTTACTTCCACTGCATGTGGAAGTAATTATTTTCTATTTGCCTTCTCTTCCATTTTTTCGTAGGTACAATACTTTCTCACACACCTTTGATGGTGCAATATTTTTATTTGATGCAAATAATCTACTACAAACCCCATTATCACATACATGATGAACATAACCTTATGGCTAGTGTTCATGGCCAACTGAAAAAACAAAAACACCCCGATTGAATAATTCACTTTAGAAATGCAATTAGTTTTTTTCAAATTACCAGTTGATACAATGGAGAATTAATTCAAAATGCAAACGAACTTGTCTCATTTCAATTTTTATTACACCATCAAGTGTAAGTGTGTAAAGCTATTAAAGATATCTATAAACAGCTGGAGAATATTTTAAGTTGCCATTTACTTTGCAGTAATAAGAACAAAACGAACTTATTCGTTTAAGTTTTGCTACATTCTTGTTATTTATGCTCGTAAAAGCTTTGCGTATTAACCGATGTTATTATATTTAGCACTTCTATACTTGCTTTACCTCAGATTTACATTTTAAATTCATTTGGTGTAGGTACAAGGTTGCACTAAACTCTAGACACATAAAGGCACTTAACGACAAAAAGCTCGCTTCCTAATTGTCCATACTGCTAAACATAAGTTAGCGACCATGGAAAATAATGTTGATAACCGTAAAATATGAAGATGTCCATGTTCAGATAATGAATCCTATGTTACTAACTGACGATATTGTACAGGTTTGAGCAACTGGGTCGGTATTAAAGTGTATTGGTGTTTACGGGAACTATATCAGAAGTTCGGTACATAATCGTATTTATGTGTGTTTAATCAAAAACGTTTAACATTTTGTTTTAAAATTATAATAAAACGTAGTTCATATGAAACATAACAGTTTACACGTCTCTAGAGATCACCTCATTTAACAGATATGGTCCAATTTATGTTATTTTGCATATATTTCAAATTTGAAATAAAAATTTTAAATCTGAAAGACGTTATTTTGCTATCAAGCAATCGTCCAGACATACAGGTTGGACCAAATGGACCTCTAAAACCGCTGCCCAAGGAATCACTACTTCCACATTCAGATTTTTATTCAAGTCACTCACAATGAAAAAATTTTGTATGTGGAAATAATAGTTTATAGAACTTTAATAATATAATATTTGAAATCCTCTACCCCAAAAACCTATAAAACGATACCCCACATCGGTAGCGGGGTGGGGGTGGTGATAGGGGATGGTAGTGGGGGTGGATGAAGAAAAAAAACATTTTGAGGTTTCTGGTTCTTGTACACACACTACATCACAATTTTTTTTCATCCCCTTTAATAATGGGGTGGGGGTGGTAATGGGGGTGGCTAAGGCCAAAATTTTTTTTGAGACCTCTTGTATATACTAAATACTAATTTTATGGACTCTTACCTGCTTGATTTACCTATTTTCCCCAAATTTACCCCAATTTACCCCCCAACCCTTCGACGGAACAAGATGAAAATATAATCTAGTTCTATGTCCCGTTAAAGTACATACGTGTACCAAATTTCAAGTCAATATCTCAAACGGTTCCAGAGTAAACGTGCGCACAAAAAATGTTACAGACAGACAGACCGACAGACTGAATTTTTTTTTTTCGCTCAAACTTAAAATCTCGACGTTTCGTGACATTCTAAGCCTAGAGAATATTATTTAGGTATTATGCAAATCACAACTTACACACTTTTTATTTATTATAAAAATACCTACTTTCTGTATATTGTTGCCCTAATCTGGGCACGCTAATATACTAGTCAGGTAAATACTTTAAAACACTCATTATTAGAGAATCAATCAAAACAACTACTCTTCTAGCTAATACTGACGAAGTATTGAATTACATGATAGGATTCTTAGCATTTTAAAGAACAAAAATATATTGAAAATACTTAAATCATTTATTCAAATTTAATCATTCACACTTTTTTATTTAATATGAAATTATCTACTTTCTGTATATTGGTGCCTTAGTCGGGTCACGCTAATATACTACTTAGGAAAACACTTTAAAACACTCATTATTGGAAGACCAATCAAAACAACTACTCTTCTAGCTAATACTGACGAAGTATTGAATTACATGATAGGATTCCTGGCATTTTAAGGCAAAAAAATATATTGAAAATAGTTAAATTATTTATTGAAATTCAGTCATTCACAACAATTCTTGAACCATACATTCTATTTCAACTCTAGAAAAGTTGTACAAGTTTTTTCGAACTCGTTAGTTCTCATCAGTAGAGTATAGAAACATTCATTCATTATTTACAAGCCTATTCTTGATTTATTTTTACAATTAATTATTTTTTATTTATTTGCTTTTATCATGATTAGAGAATATTATTTAGGTATTATGCAAATCACAACTTACACACTTTTTATTTATTATAAGTAGGTATTTTTATAATAAATAAAAAGTGTGTAAGTTGTGATTTGCATAATACCTAAATAATATTCTCTAATCATGATAAAAGCAAATAAATAAAAAATAATTAATTGTAAAAATAAATTCTAAGCCTATTTGAACAATAACACTTTTTTGTCGTTACTATACTTCCACTGGATGTGGAAGTAAAACTATGACAGATAGACAAAAACCAATACCGGGTGTAAACGAATAGTGGGCCACCCCTGTAACTTCCTTGTTTTTAAAGATATCGGGATGAAATTTTGTATGGTGAAATTAGGTAAGATTTTCAACTTTTTGAGACCTATTCGCCAAATTTATCACTTCCGGTTTCACCGGAAATGGCCCCAATAGTCCTTTCTAAATGGACCACCCTGTATGTTTTTACATTTTTGAAATAAAGATCACATTGTGGATACATTTATACTATTTTGAACAATTTATACAGTGTTGCACGAAAAATAATTCGAATTTTAGTTGTCAATCTAGATGGCTGCGAATATGTTAAAATTATTTTTGTTCCAATGTAAATCATATAAAAAATACGAAAACGTCAATATGTCCAATAATACACCATACAGGGTGATGTAAACTCATTAAAATCACATTTTTCAAAATGACTCATTTGTTTTAAATATTATGATATGGGCCACCCGGATATTCAGAAAGCTTTATTTAGTAGGGGTTAAATGTTATGTCTATATCTCGAAAACTGAGGCAAGCATAATTTTCTTCTTACTAGCAACGGATTCTACTCAAGAGTGTGCCTTGTCACTCGATTTTCGATTCGACACTTGTTAATCGAGATATAGAGGTCATCCAAAAATGCCAATTTTCCAAAAACGCTCTGTAGCTCGGTAGTTGAAAAAGATAGACGATCGCAGTTTGCTGTTTCTCGAAAATCGAGCTCAGGACACATATTCTTTGTTTTTATCTAACTGCCATAGTTTTAGAGAACACCTCAAATCCCATCTAATTTGGTTCACCCTGTACATACGTACCCATATACATTTTTTATTCGATATTTGAATGTTGTGAAAACTATGTCCATAAAAGAAAATTCGATGATTGACGATGATTTTTAAAAAAATTTGTCCGGTTACAATTGATTACTATTTGATGTAATCAAATATATATAACAAGTAATGCTAGACTGCTAGAGGAACACATATTTTATCTTGTTTGATTTGGATTTTAAGAGCAACCCACTGTTTCAGTTACCTAGCTTTTGTATGCAGATACAAAAAGTAACCTTGTGTTTTTTTTTTCGTTTAATCACTAGTCGTCTAGTATGCATCTTAAAAAAGAAGGATGTGGTATATCAAATTTAACACTTTTATTGTTACCAATTTTCTCATTGTTATTAACCGAGCCGAAACGAAACATTAGGGCTCCCTTTTTTCATCTACAATTTAATTAACTTCTTATATAAACGACTGCTAATTCTGAAAATGCGTGAGAGTTTTTATGATGAATTATATCCGAAATCAATCATACTGATATACACACTCATAAAACTATAAAATTATATGTGAATGTGACTAGGGCGTATCTATTTTCATTTCACTATGCAAGCACGGCTCAGTGCATTTCACGCATCAAGTTAACATCGTTAGGAGATCGCTAAAGCATATTTATTCGTTTAGGCTTGATTTTCTCGTTTTAATTTGGAATTAAATTTAAAATAGGTACAATCCGAAACTCAACATGGTTTTCGTTATGAAAAGACAACGATAACGGAAGTTAATTAATATGGGATGTTTTTAAGAATGAAATTTGACATTTTGATTAAAATAATTATATTTTCGTTTAACTCGCTCTAACACAAAAATAGAATAATGAATTGTTATCAATTTGCGATCCGCAGTGGGTTTCCCTGAGTACTATGGATGCGCAGTGGGTTCCTCGAGCACAATGGACGCGCAGTGGGTTTCCTCGAGTACTATGGATGTGCAGTGGGCTTCCCGGGGTACTATGGATGCGCAGAAGTTTTCCTCGAGTGCAATGAATGCGCAGTGGGTTTCCCCGGGTACCATGAATGCGCAGTGGGTTAACTCAAGTATGCTTCCTGAGTACAACAGGAGTACTCAGTGAGTATGTAGTACTTTATAGGCATAAGTTAGTATGTCAATATTCTTAATTCCACGCGGACGAAGTTTTCCACGCGAACAAAATCGCGGGCATCAGCTAGTTTTATAATAAAATAGTCCCTTACATTGAGGTAGGGAAATGCTCTGTTGGGATATATTTATCTTAGCAGGGCATTTGACAACGTCAATTCACAATGACTATGGTATTAGAGGGAAGCTTTTAAATTGGATAACATCGTTCATAGTTCATAGAAAACTCTTCTTCTGTCGTTTAAACATGGGAGTACCACAGGGGTCAACATTAGGCCCTGTGCTTTTCATATTGTATGTGAATAGATTTGACTCCATTTTAACTAAAGATTGTTTTCAATGTACGCTGATGATTTTTCTACGAATATTTCTCATCAAGTAAATAGTAGATTAAAAGATAAATGCTTTAATATTATAACTAAAGTATAAACTTTTTTCAGCAAACGTCAATGATATTTTAGTGCAAATAAAATTTAAATAATTTAATTCCATTATCGGCAAAATATTGCGAACCTATTTCTCTAAATAATAATTCGTGTTTAACTAACAGTAATGAGTGTCAAATATTGGGTTTATATGTTGACGAATTTATAATCTAGAAATCACACTGTAAACATCTCATTTTCAAATTAGCTTAGATTTCTTTTCGGTTTTGAAATATTGGAAAATCACTAGCCAAGGAACAGCTACCTAATTTGTACAATGTCCAAGTAGATTCCAAGGTACGGTGTCTGTGGGAAAATTCCACTATCTCACTCTTTTATTCCTGGATCTTCAGGAGACTTTCTTATATACACCGTAGGTAAGCCATCACTGTTTACTAATAACATAAATATTTAAGTCAAAAATAGCGAACAAATTTATTGAGAAAATTTGTTAATGTCTCAAAAACTAAACTAAACATCCAGGTGTTTAGCTTATTTGCATATTTTTCTCACCTGTGAGTTAACATTCCAATTATAAGACTCATAAGTCGTTAATTTTTTTTATCTTACCCGCTCTATATTCACGTTGGATTATAAAAATTATTTATTATTTATTAATTTATTCAATACTTACAAAATTTATTAATTTCTAATTCTCTCAGACACGTAGAAGATATATTTGGCTGTTTACTGAAGACTGCGTGGGGATTTTAAACCCGCTAAAATATTTGGCAGGTCCTGGAAGCACATACACGCTGACTTCCCACATATGTTTTAGGTAAACCACACCATGAAAGTTCACGGTTTTACGACAAATTATTACGTCATACAAGTGGACACGGGACAGGGTAATTATTTTTTTAAATATTTCCAGAGTGTAATGAACTTGAATGGTGGCATTTTTTATCGCTTGAAGAAATAATACATTATTCAAGACATAATATGATCAGTATAGAGGGTGTTCCATAGGTAATGCTACATATTTATATTTTAGAGAAAATACACAAAATGATAATAACGAAACAACTCTGAACAACGGCATAGTTCCCTATTCTCTGTATTACGTTTGGTGAGTTAATGTTCATATTAATTATAATAATACGTATAAACCCAATAAGTTTTGGCTAAATAAAATAATTATTGATAGTCGGGGAGCCCTCCCTAGTACACCATCAAGAGCTTTTCTTATCGAGCATATTAAAAGGAATGTTTACCAAACGCGTATTTGGCGATTAGCTGACGAAGGTATTTACAATATTCCTAAGACTTGGAATGATTATGGATGGCAAGAAAATGGAGAGAAAATCGCTTACTGAAATTCTTCAGGAGATGATTCCAAATCAAACCATAATAGACGAAAGTGAGGATGACGATATCACAAATGAAGCAATAGAGGAAGAAGACTTGGAAGAAATATTCGATGTATCGGGAGACAGCGATAGTGAATCTGAAAGCGATTGAGGTGTTACTTACGTTATATATTGAATTTTATATTTTATTTTAAGAGCTGAATCATTTATCTGGAAAACGGCAACTCCTATCCAAATATTGTATAAGAACAAAATTGTAGAAAATTTTATGCACTGTTTTTTGTGCAGAAAGTTTTTCTCCATCTTTTTTAGTTTTTGTGTTAAATGACAAAAACAATATTTGCAAATTTTTTTTTATAAACATGGACGCCATTTTGAAAGTACAGCCAGTTTCTTTTTGGGACATGTCTAAAATTGTTCCTTAAGCTTTAAACTTTATGAAAAACATTGTCTCCAAGGATCGGGAGGGGGGCGCACGTTCAGTTAAGGTGGGCTCCCGTAGTAAAACTAAATAAACCAATTTTGTAATATTAAATTTTACACAACAAACCAGTATAAATAAGGATTTTAAGTATCAGACTGCCAAGTACCATTTATTTCTAAAATGTACTGTGAAACTAGTATTAATAAACAATTATTTGATTTTAAAATATTAATGGATAAACTAGTTTTATTGAAAAAACGTAATATATTTGTAAGACACCTTATAATGTACTAAAATAAGTAAAAACTTAATAGCTCAATATACACTTTTAATACCTATGCTATGTTACTGTCTCCTGCTCAACATGGTTTCATTACAAACAAAAGCATTGTCTGCATTGTATGATTTTCATCACAAAATCATTAAAGCTTTAGACAATAAGAAATCAGTTGTAGGTCTTCGTAGATTTCTCACGAGCTTTTGATTTGGTAGACCATCAGCTGCTTAGGGCCAAACAAGCACGATATAGGGTATTCGAGGAACTGCTTTACAAATATTTTCCTCCTATTTAGACAACAGGACACAAATTGTAAAAATGGCGGGTGGAGTTAAAAGTAATATTTGTAATATTAAACAAGGAGTTCCACGGGGGTCAATTTTGGGTCCACTTTTATATATAATATGTGGTTAGTCATCTACAAAAAATACCGAATGTTCATGTGATCTGTTATCCTGATGATACAAACATTCTAGTTACCGGCAACGACCTAACTGAAGCAACAACACTTAATTCTAAATAAAACAAAGACAGTTTCAATACAATTTTCATTGAATAATATTTCCGAGAGCCTAACACAACAGTTTTTAATGGTACTGACTGGGAAATAAAAACTTGTGTTGATAGTATACTCTTAGGTGTTACTTTTGATAAACACTTACAATGGACTCAACATATCGAAGAATTATGTATAAAGCTAAGAACAAGTTGTTATGCTCTAAAATTAATGTCTAAACATTGTAGCCAGGAAATTCTTAAAGTACCTACTCTATTATGCTAATTTTCATTCGCATCTTAGGTGCAGAATTGTTGTAATGTGACTAGGGTATTTTTATTACAGAAATATGCAATTCGTATTTTATTAAATTTAAATTACAGAGAGTTGCCGTGATGTGATGCCTTTAAAAATTTAAAAATTTTGGCATTTGCTGGTCTATACATTCTTGAGGTGTGCTTATATATACATAAACATAAATCAATTTTTTAAGAAATCATTTACATGACACTAGGGCAAAGAATTTTCTACTGCCTGATTCTCATAGAACTGCTATGTACCAGAAAAGTAAGGATGTAAGCTTTATAATTCATTAGATGAAGATGTTAGATCTTCGGATAGCATACATATTTTCAAACATAAATTTTAAAAAAAAACCGCTGCCCAAGGAATCACTACTTCCACATCCAGATTTTCTATCCAAGTCTCTCACAAAGAAAAAATTTTGTATGTGGAAATAATTGTTTGTGGAACTTTAATAATATTTGAAATCCTCTACCCCAAAAACCCATAAAACGATACCCCACATCGGTAGTGGGGTGGGGGTGGATGAAATAAAAAAATATTTTGAGGATTTTGGTTCTTGTACTCAGTACACACACTAAATCATAATCTTTTCTCATCCCCTTTAATAATGGGGTGGAGGTGGTAAAGGGGGAGCTAATTCCAAATTTTTGAGACCTTAGCTTCTCTTGTATATATTAAATACCAATTTTACGGACTCTTACCTGCTTCATTTACCTATTTACCCCCATTGGCCCCAATTTACCCCCCAACCCTTCGACGGAACAAGATGAAAATATAATCTAATTCCAGATCTCGTTAAAATACATACGTGTACCAAATTTCAAGTCAATATCTTAAACGGTTTCAGAGTAAACGTGCGTACAAAAAAAAGATACAGACCGACAGACAGACAGGCAGACAGGCAGACATTTTTTTCACTCAAACTTAAAATCTCGACGTTTCATGACATTCTAAGCCTATTTGAAAAATTTTTAAATTTTTTTGTCGTTACTATACTTCCACTGGACGTGGAAGTAATATTACTAGACAAAAACTGCTACACGATAAGTGAATTTTTGTGATTTAATATATTTGTTTTATATGACCAATTACAAAATGTCTTGTATGTTCATGTGTTTTATATATTTTATTGTATTGTTTTTTCTCTGTTAACCGTTTGTTAATTTTTCTTGTGACGTTTTCTACATTGATTTTATTGTATGCTTTTATTTGTACATAATTTTTTGCAATGGAGAAATAAAGACTATTATTATTATTATTATGTAGCAGTCCTAAAAATGTACTTACCTGTGAACGAAATAGAAAGGAACTAGGGTATGAAGCCACAGACTGCAACCTTGCAGTGTATTATATAAGTTTGTGGAGGATAGAGTAGGAACACCGTGAAGTTATAGAATTGGCCCTGTTTTAAAATGTTTCGTAGGCTACAGTAAACTTGAGGATTCAAGATATCCCAAAATTACGAACGTAAAATTGCCCAATAGTCGATCTAGAAATTTCGACCCATTTAGGGGAGTTTGGTAGGCCTTGAAAATATGAAAATGTTCAAAACAGTCAAATAAAACCCATCGAGCAACATATCTCAAAAAAAAAAAATTAAAATCGACCAACGCGTTCCAAAATAACGGTGTGTTGCGGTGTTAAATGGTACACACTGTATATAATAATACTGATCTCAACCCCGTTTTCTATCCCATTTGAATTTTTTCTCGTAGGCCTTAGAAGGGTCCGCCATATTTGATACACCATTTTAAATTTGAAAAATTTCAAATTCTGACTTTAGATTCGTGATCAGCGATCCCGAAAAGCCCCGAATAATAAATTTTGGGCCACAATCTTCAAATTTTGATGAATTTCTGGATTTTAGCATCCGCCATCTTGGATTTAGAAATTATCAAATTCTAACTTCAGATTCGTGATCAGCGACTCCAAAAACCCCGAGTAACAAAATTCAGATCAAAATATTGAGTGAATTAATTTGCGCATGAACGAAAGGTATTTTTAGCACTTTTCGGTTAAGTTTTCCCGAAATCCTGACGTGATGGCGCAAAACGGACTACGGCATTGTGTTCAGCACGTGAAAACCCTTCGGGATACGGCATTTTTTTTTGTAAACCTGTGTAATCCATCGCACAGAAGAAGTGTAAACAAGCCACTAAATTAAAATTTTGTGGAACGCTGTAATTTTTTATCAGCGATGGTACCTGAGGAATTCCATCTGATAAGTCAACAACAATAGTTAACAGTAATTAATAATTTACTGCCAAGTAAAAAATTGTTTTCGTGCACGACAATAGTATAAACTGTTACGGCCGGGGTGTGTCTGAAAAATCAGCACAATTTGTATAAAAATTCGCATAGTTGAATATTTAAAGTCAGGTCCAAGTGTAGCGGTTCGCGAATAAGGCCAATGACGATCATTATCGAGTTTATTAAAATTCATCCAACGTTTTGTGGGTTACGGAAAAATTGGCTGTTTACGTCCGCATAAGCTACAACTGTTTTAGTGATTTACATATGCGATAAACTGGTTAACAACTTGGGTGATCTATGGTTTGATTTCGCAATGAATTAATTTGAACGTTGCTCGATTTTGCATGTCAATACAAGCTGTGTCATTATTTAATGGTGAAATTTATACACTTCCTCACATTATTTAAGTACTAATAAAAGTCTGTATGATATTTTTGAATTTTTGAAAATAAAATTCAACCGCCTTCAGAAAAGGTCACTAAAAATTGTGAAATATTGTGAAAATTTCACCGTCATCCAATTAATTGTACAGGGTTATTCATTATATATTGACCCCCCTTTATTTCTGTTATTATTGCAAATAAAAGAAAAATTTCGTATAATAGTTGTAGGGTTGTATGTTTTTACGTATTCTCTTAGATCTTTTTTCCCTGATTTCAAATATATAGCTATAATATTTCTTGACATATCTGACATTAAATAAGCTAGGAAGGAATTAGTAGGGTCAAAAACAAATAGTGAGGAAAATATCTCTATACACCCCAAAGAGGAAACACGAAGCAGCTTCGGACACGTGTTTCGGAATTATCGTTCCTCATCAGCGTAGCGTAGCAACAAAAAGGATCTGGAAAGGACAGATATGAACAATAATTGAAGGTTGAAAGCTACGCTACGCTGATGAGGAACAATAATTCCGAAACACGTGTCCGTAGCTGCTTCGTGTTTCCTCTTTGGGGTGTATAGCGCTATTTTCCTCACTATTAAATATGCTCCAAACATGCATATAGGTATTTTATGGTTATTGAAGGAAGCGCAGTAATTACTCATAAGCAGTAGGCTGTGACTGATAATACTATGACAACATTTTACTGTTTGACGTTTCGTATTATTATTTGATTAAAATGGATTACACAGAAGCAGAAAAGTTTGATATATTTTGCCTTTATATTAAAAATAATAAAAATAAAGAAGCTGCAAGAAGAGAATATATAGCATTATACCCAAATCATCCAGCTCCTAGCATTCTTAAATACTTACCGTCATGTGAGAGAAACTAATAATTTTAAAAGAAAAGAACGTACCAATAGAGCAACGAAAATGAAGAAGGTTATATTTTGAATTTTTTAATGGTATTTTTTTTATTATAATTTATTTTATTAAAATAAAAAGTCAAAAGTAAATTATTATTAGATTTACTATACAACAAAGTCTCTATAACTAAAAATATGTATTCTGATACCCTTCTTGAGATGTTTGACTATCTTAAAGACTTGTTTTAGAAAATCTTGAAACTAGTTTATGGCATGCATCACGTGAACTTGGAAAAAGTTACTCCAAAATTCAAAGGACTTTAAAAAAGAATAACTATAGATATAAATTAATCACCGGTATAGGAGCTTACAGAAGATCACAAGCGAAAACGGTTAGAATTTTGTCAGCAAATGCTCCAAAGACTGGATGCAAACTCTATTTTCTTAAATATAGTATATTATGGACAGATGAATCGTCGTTTTCCGCAGCAGGGGTTTTTAATTCAATAGGAAAAATAGACGTTCGTGGGAGAAAAAAACAACGACAAAGAAAAATTGTTGAAATTAAAAAATCCGGTAGAGAATCGGTTAGAAAAATTTTGAATATGGCTATTGAATAACAAACACGCTATATAAGGCATCGAGCTAAAATTTTATATAGAGGTATTTAAGACAACTGCGAATCGAATACGCTATTCACTTTTCCGATAAAAAATTGTCTAATAGTCGATTTCGAAATTTCGACCATTTAGAGGAACTTAGTAGGCCTTGAAAACATAAAAATTACAAATTTTTCAAAACAGTCCAATAGAGCTCATCGAGCACTATATCTCAAAAAAAAAAAATTAAATCGAACAACGCGTTCCAAAATAACTGGGTGTTGCGGTATTAAATAACACTGATCACGTGACCTATGCAAGCGATTTTTTCTTAATTGCATGTATATATACAATTCCACAACTTTTATACGAAACTTGTTTTAATTTCAAATAATAACAGAAATAAAGAGGGGGAGGGGGGGTTCAATATATAATGAATAACCCTGTACCCTGTACCACGTTGATACTCATAAAATTTGAGTTGGTTGGTCGAATTACACCAATATTTTTTAGACAGCCTCTAGACGCACACTGAAGAATAATTATACAGGACATCATTAACGACTTGATCATTTATTAATAATAAAAATGACTTCAAAATCAAGTACCTAATTGGCCGTAAGTAATTTAAATTTGGCGTTTAATCTTTTTAGTTGATTTTGACTGAAACCAGTTTGACGCGTCTTTCAACATTAGTTAATTATAATTTATATTTTTTACGCCGCATTTAATAAATAACCAGCCACCTTTGTATATCATCTCTTTCATCAACGTAAATATACCGACCGAATAATTTATGCCATACAATTTATTAGTAACAGTGTTTTATCTCACACATTATGTCTCCCAGCGTAGTAATCAATTACAAGTTAGGATCTAGTTTACTTCAGGTATTTATAATTAAACCTGTACAGTATTTATCTGCCGAATCCCCGTCGAGGTATTCAACTGGGAACTGATATTTATATTCCAGCTACAAGTTCGCGAATTGAAAATTGACATACCTAATCATTTACACCATAGCGTAACAAAGCGCAGGCATTATTATACAGTGAGTTGATAAAGTATCCGACAAATTCAGAATCTCGGAAAAACACAATAAATCCAGGGAAAACTCTTACATTTTATTTTAATCCTCTGCTATCTTTGACAAAAAATAATTATTGAAAAAGTCCAGGGGAGCCAGATCTGTTCATTTGGCTGATAACTCTATCGGTTTTCGTCGACCAATTCATCTTTTAGGAAAAGAATCATTCAAATATCATCTTAATCAATAGCATAATGTAGTAGAGTTTCATCTTTCTGATTCCAGAACTTATTTCAGGGTTATCTTCAATAGGGAACAACACAATCAAAACAGAAATCATTTCGTCCTAAAAAAACTACAACTACGCGATCTAGTCAGTGTGTCTTCAAGAAAGAAATGGTCTGAAGTTAAACATAAACACATACAACCTACATATTGTAGACAGCCCCCAAATCCAAAGCCAATTCTATCTGAAACGAAGGCCCATACCCACCGACTCCGTCAGTGTCGGGTTTGAGGCTCGAACCCAGTACCAATAATAATAATAATCATCATTTATTGATGTTCACATACAAAGAAAAGTATTTACATAAGTCAAGGACAGTATAATGCTTAATAAACCTTTTGTAAAAAAATTGAGAGGAGAAAATTTTTTAAATACTTATTAGTAACAATGTTGTACTAATCACCTTAGGTCATTACAATTTTTTAGGAGGTACTCCTCAAAGCTGTAGAATGCTTTCTTCTTCCAGAATTTTTTTATTTTATCTTTGAATTTATTAAAATTTAGATTTTGATATTAGATAGAACCACGATTTGATATTTGACTGTGTAGCGGTCACTTTTTCATGCATTTTTGGTAACATTTTGTATTGATCAATAGCTGTTGTATCATCTGCAAATAGTATTTAGGAGGTATCCACGTTACAGTTAGATACACCGTTCACACAAATAAGGAAGAGTATTGGACCAAGCACAGAGTCCTGCGGTACCCCTTGTTTACAAAATTGTGCAGTTGACACGTTCTGATTATAAAAAACCGCCGCCGCCTTATCTGTGATAGGCACGAGTTTATTAACTCAATACTACTTTTATCAGATTTGTACACGGTAAGTTCTTTTAGTAGAGTTTTGTGAGACATACAGTCAAAGGCTTTTGTTAGATCAAAAATAGAAACCGAATAAATCATCTGCCCATAATTTGTTTTCAAAAGCTTTTATGACGTTAATGGTGAGATTGTTAATGAAGTGGACAGATAGATAGTTGTTGATAGAAGTTGGCAAGTAGCTGCGCAGAAAAAGAAGCAATATCGTCACTGTTGAACCGAGACAAACAAGCTTTTTAAGCTTCTTAAGCTAGCTAGCTAGCTAGCCAACTTAGGATGGTTGACTAGTACATAAAGATATCGCACTCACTTAGATGGTCAGGTAAGTCGTTGACATATAAAAGAAAAATAAGTGGACCCAGTACACTACCTTGTGGGGTGCCAAGTTCAGTATCATAGCTCTCTGAAAAAACATCGGCATATTTAACAAGATAGGATATTATAAGAGAGTTAGCATTTCCTCGAATGCTAAGTTTACTTAATTTCATGGAAACAAATCTACTATCTATGGTATCGAAAGCTCTAGACAGATCAAAGAATAATCCAACTACGTTTTCGGATTCGTCGAGTTTAACTAAGATGTGCTGAATAAAATCGGTAGTAACAATTTCGGTTGATAGGTTTTTCCTAAAGCAAAACTGACTTTTAGTAAACAAATTGTGTTGGTTTAAGTAAGAATTTAAGTTTTCGGAGATAATTTTAGAGAAGATACTTAACATTGCAATTGGCCTATGGTTATCTATATCTTGCACGTCACCCTTTTTAGAAATGGGCACTAGACTGGCAAGTTTTAAAATGTCGGGAAACTTACCACTCAGAAAAGCAAAATGTATTATTTCAACTAACGATGTTGCAATAAGATCAGAGCATTTTGTAATTAAACGTATGGGAACTTCATCAAACCCAGTAGACTTTTTATTTGGTAAGTTCATAATAATTCTATCGATGTCTTGTGCATTGACCGGTGTAGAAAACATTGAGTTGTTTATATTTACTTTACTGACAGTGCAGTTTTCGGAGAAGACATTTTTGAAGTGATCATTTAATTTCTCTTGAACTGTGCTGGAGAAGTGGTCACCTAAGGCTGTGGCAATTTCCTTGGTATTTGCTGTTTTCTGTTTTTATGGTGGTTGGAGGAATCGAACTTTTGCTAGATTTGTGATTAACCAAATTCCACATTGTTTCAGCTTCATTTTTTGACGACTGAATTACATTAAAATTGTGATTTTTTTTTCCATCTTTACAAGATGGTTGGTTTCCCTCTTCAGTTTTTTATATGTGTTACATAAATCCTCATCATTCACAGATCTACGTAATTGATTCAGTTGTTTTAATCCTACTTCTGAGTCCGTACTGAGACGGGCTGAAGAGTTGATTATCCTCAAAATGTTTATTTGATTTCTAAGTAGAGCTTCGAAAATTTTTGCAAACAAGGGAATAAGCGAAATGGATCTATAGGTTGTCGGATCGCTCCTGTCACTTTTTTTTAAAACTTGAGTTACTTTGGCAATTTCTAAACTTGAAGGAAAACTGTTACTTCTGATACAAGTATTTATCAATTTTGTAAGAGGAATAATAATAAGATGTTTTAAACTTTTTAAGTTATTAATTACTCCTAACCTCATTATATGTCACTTCTCTGAAAGTGAAATAGATAGTATGGTTAACGTATTCTTTACACAACACGCTTTATCTGACGGAACTATCGTGTCGATAATGGTATCACCAACAATTTCTACCCGCACATTTACTTCTTGAAAATACCGTATTTGTGATACTCCCATTCAGAGAGGATGCTTAGTAGCTCAGTACCTACAGCTTTGACGACTTATAGTACGCATAAATTAGGAAAAATAGAAGAAAAAATTTATAACCAAATTATATTATCACGATCGATTGTTTATGGGGGTAATGAGTTACCATCATCCAAGGGTGTGCTTCACCTATTTTCGCCCAGCAATAGTGACAAGGCGCTGGGTTTTTACTAATATCTCTTAAACGCGTTATTCTACGACAAATTTATAAGTGTAAGACGCAAAGTGAAAAGGGTGTTAAAAACACGCATAAAAATGGCTAAAAACTGAGTAATAGAGTAGCAGACTCCCGATTTATTATTTTATTTCTTCTAATTGTTTTTTTATATAACGAATTATGATCTTTATACCAACTTAAACTCGTTTCGCTAAGAGGTGGAGTTTCCGGTGCGTTTTTTTTAAGTGGTCTTCCCAGCCTTGCCCATGACAGTTTGTACACATAACTCATCATCTTAAACCAACCTGATTGATTTAAAAAAAAAAATAGGGTTCTTACTCTAGCTAACGCTAACTTACTTTCTAAATTTCAATACAATCGGACTTTTCTTTCTTAAGTTATCGTGCTTACAAGAAACGTGACGGACGGACGGACATTTTGAAAGTTCTTCAGAATTCGTAATTAACATAATGATATGAATTTTTTTTCTCCTCGAGCGATATTTACTGTTTTAGAAATGTGCCTATCAAATGCAATATACTCTTCGTTTTTGCGAAGAGTATAATAAGGCCCTCCTTTCTCCGATATGTCAACAATAATTTATGCCAGTATATTTTCTCACGTACGTACACGTTCGTTAAAACACGCTGAATAATATACGAACACAAAGTGCTTGTCACGAACTACAAAATTGGCAAGTAATCATACGCGTAGTCCATAGTACAGCTGAAAATTATACAAAGTATCCTCCTCTTGTATTAAATCTCAATTAGCAATACGGGGATATTAAATAATGAAAAGGTGGGTAGTTAAAATCTGAATACATAGTGATTTATTTCGGTCAGCTACCTTTATCGCATTAGTTTGTAAAATGATGATTATAAGTTATATGTCTTAATTGATTGGATATTTAATAACATGTTTATATAACTGTTATGATACATAAAAAATTAAAATATACTGCCAACGAGACCGCCAATATTTGATAAATATGTTAAAATATTTTTTGCACTACTAAATTGTACATTAATATAGAGGGCAATAGTGCGTCGGCACAGGGGGCGTGCGCCCCCCTCCTCCCCCCCCCCCCCGAGCCAGTAATTTATAAATTTATATTCTTTTAATTTAAATTGATGATTTAAGGAATAAATTAGGCATTAGTCATTTTCATTTTTTTTTTTATAGTTTGGTTTATAGATTTAGGTTTTCTTAATAAAAAGTTAAATGCGCCCCCTCCCCTCCCTCAAGAATTTTCTAAATTGGCGCTGCTTAGGCAGCGGTTGTTCTATTTTGGCATATTTTCGGTATTAAAAGTCTTTAATCCTGTCTTTCCTTTTAGTTGAAAAATGTCAGTTGGTATTCCTCCTCCAATGAGCAATTACTCTCAAATTTCACATCATAGACTTATCAGCTATTAGCTTAAACAGTTTGTATTGTTCAGTTAGATTTTTCCAGTGTTATCATTATTTTTAGAAGAATATATAGGTGGAACACACAGCAACTTCAAAACTAGCTTAAAAGGACGTGTTTAAAATAAAAATCAGATTTTGGGGAATATCTTAAATGAAAAGCATAGTTTCAGGTAAAATATTGGCTTTGTAGTACAGTGTTTAGCTAAGTAAGGTAGCAATGACATAAAAAAATCTCTGCCTTCATCTACTGGTAGTCAGTTGCAATTGACTACTAGTAGATAGGAACCATGATTAAGTCACTACTAATCGACTACTGTAAACGGCCTTAATATCGAGATAATGGGCTCATTTAGTGATATTTACTTTATAATTTATTTTTGCATTTTTCGTAAGTATTTAACACTTTAAGTATATAGTGAAAAAATTAGGCCGCTAGCGTTAATATTAACCCAAATATTTGATTTCGAATAGGGTCATTTAGTGATATGGCAGTTTCCTACTTTTTCTTATTCATTTTAAAGTATAACAAACCAATAGCCTCAGAAAAAAATTTCAGCTCAATTGAATCAATAGCCACAGAGATATTCGCATTTGAATAGAAACACGCTCGGCCGGCCGTACTTATATTAGAGCAGCGATTTCGTAAGTCTATCGTGTCGTTTTTTTTTTTGGCGTAGAACCAGGTCAAACATGTTAGGTTCCTTTGAGTATGTCACCGGGCATATGAAATCATATTTTACGACATTTTTTTGTGGTCTCGAACTTTTTAAATCAATAAAAAGTGAAAAAAATGTATTGTTAAATAAAATTGTTTTTTTTGTTTCCACCGCCATATCTAACTATTAAAGGTACCGAAATTTGTTTTGTATCAAATTAAATCACACACTGTAGCGCTTTTACCAATATAAATGGTTTGGGCACAATTCGCACTTTCATTTATCTAAAAATCAGATAAACTAAAAATATATATTTTATGTATTGAAATCTTCACCAATCGATAAACTTTTTTATTTTTGAAAATATTTACATACATGCAGCGAAGAAAATAAAGCCTAATAATCACAAAAGTTTTTGAAACAATATATTTTTTCCTAAAATGTACCGTGTGGCAACAGCGATTTTTTTATCAGCGCTAAATGCAACATTGGGACGCAATTAATACACCTCGCATGCAGGGCTGGTCAGATTAGTCGCGTAGAAGTGGCGGTTGTCGAAAATCATTAAGTATTCATTGTTCGGATAAAAATTGTAACAATCGAAAATGTGCTTGTTTTAAGGAAGGCCTAAAATGTTGCAACGAGTGCAAATGTCGTTCCTGTAACAGCATTATTAAAGATTTCGAACGAAGATATGAACGAATTAGAATGCTATTAATGTAGGGCCTATATAAACTACATACTACATATTTATCTATCCAAATAGAAAATTTATTTCAACAATAAAACTCATTTTATGCGTACGTTTTTACTTTCATTCATTTAAAAATGTCTAATAAACTTACTAATTAGGTGGATAGTTAGTAACACTGATTGACATTTATAGATTAGGTATTTATATCTACCTACCTGTCTTTTACTTCCACGTCCAGTGGAAGTATAGTAACGACAAAAAAAATTTTAAAAATTTTTATTGTCCAAATAGGCTTAAAATGTCATGAAACGTCGATATTTTAAGTTTGAGCGAAAAAAATTTTCTGTCTGTCTGTCGGTCTGTCTGTAACTTTTTTTTGTGCGCACGTTTACTCTGGAACCGTTTAAGATATTGACTTGAAATTTGGTATACATATGTACTTTAACGAGATCTAGAACTAGATTATATTTTCATCTTGTTCCGTCGAAGGGTTGGGGGGTAAATTGGGGTAAATTTGGGGTAAATAGGTCAATCAAGCAGGTAAGAGTCCATAAAACTGGTATTTAGTATATACAAGAGAAGCTAAGGTCTCAAAAAAATTTTTTGCATTAGCCACCCCATTACCACCCCCACCCACCACAAAAAAAAATTGTGATTTAGTGTATGTACAGGAACAAGAAACCTCAAAATATTTTTTTACTTCATCCACCCACCACTATCACCCCCCTATCACCACTCCCCACCCCACTACCGATGTGGGGTATCGTTGTATGGGTTTTTGGGGTAGAGGATTTCAAATATTATATTAGTAAAGTTCCATAAACAATTATTTTCACATACAAATTTTTTTCGTTGTGAGTGATTTGGATAGAGAATCTGGATGTGGAAGTAGTGATTCCTTGGGCAGCGGTTTTTATTATTAAAAGGAGACTATTTTATATTTATTGTACAATTTCTTAATATTAACAACATATGATCAATACTACTGTACAATATATGAAATATTGAACAATAATATTGATCCCCTAGATGCTTTTGATCACTACTGGTTTTGTATCTATTGATATAAGTTAAACTACTGCATACACCCCGACCGGGAACGTCAGATCAACTTGCATTCACAGCCGTGTTCACTGGGCGGTTCAGTCATCTGACGTCACAACTCGACTACATGGTTATCCCGAGCGTGTTTAAGCGCGCCGACTTTAATAATTTTTTTATATATGAAGGCGGCGTCAGTAAATTCTAATTTTTGGCATACTTACTATACTCACCAAGCTCTTTCAGAATATGTAATAATAAAAAATTGTTAAATGAGCCTATTCATAATATATTTGAAACGGCCGACAGCGCGGAGAGAGTATCTGTGATGTCACACCACTCCACTGGTTCGCGGCTATATTCAGTTTAACACTGTGCGGGTGTGATGTTATTTTACGTTATTTAACTTATATGATTTTGTTATTTTTTATGCATAAAAATATATTTTCTCTAGAACGTTAAGGCTAATTTCAACATTTTGTCGCGTGTAGACATTTTCATGGTTATGGAATGATTTGATAATAATAACGATTACATAAGTGCTCAAATGAGGAGTGTCAAATTACAGAGGTAGGTTAACTGGATACATATCTACTTTAATAAAGTTTACCGAATTTGAAAAATTGCCTGGAACTCGGAAAATTACCAAGTTTCAAAACGTTCCAAGAGACAAAAAATGTTTAGAAGGCCTCAATGCGTACGTTTGAATTTTTTCAAATTTTTAAAGTACGTATTTTTTTTAAAACGCTATAATGTCAAAGAAAGGCGTATTTTTTCATGTTTTTCCGGAAAAACTCGGTGAAAACGCACTTTACAGAAAAGTTGCAAATAATGATATATATTCACCTGAATTTTTGCAGATTTTTTTCAACTTTTACATTTCCCTTCCCCCACTTTTAGGAATTTTCTAGTGGTTATATCTAAAAAAATATGCATTTTGCGAAAAAACATCTTATTTTGGGCCAAAAAAGGTAAATATATTGTTATTTTTTTTAATTTTTGACCTAAATCTACAAGTTACGGAACCCGTGATAAAACGGGTGTATTCTATCCTTCCAATCATTTCCCACTCCAATCTTTTTTCCAGCTTTTTTATTAACGCCATTACAAACACATTACATAAGGTTTCATCAAAATCCTTTCATTAGCACCCAAATTAGAGAGTTTGGTCATTTTAGCGCTCCGTTGACTGGACTATTTATGCACATTTCAAGATAAACTGAGCCACTAGTAAAATAACGTCTCTTTTGAAAACTAGATGGCTTATAATGCATTCTCATAATGTAGACGTTCCCATATCTTTCAATCAAATTATGGAAATTTTCTTTGAATCCTTTATGGGTTTTGCAAGCCGATGTATCATAAAAAGTTCCAAGTGTCAATCGTCGTGAGCTATTTTTAAAAGGCTCATTGTTTAATGTCAAAATGCTCCTTGTTGGAAATATATGTATATATAGAAGCTTGGAGCACCTTAAATGGATCATATACATTCATACAAATGAACAGAACAAACATTTTCGTCCCTGAACGCTAAATCCTTAATGATATGCAAATTAATAAAATCACTTATCCCGACCACTTAATCCAAATTTTGACAGTCACTGCTACCAAAGTATATTAAGAGAACATCAGAGGCAGATAAGCCAATTATCTGCGGGCGCCCGTCAAGACATTGTCCAATTAATAAATTTAAATGTATGCAAATCGATTTCTCTTCTTAAAATAACCGCGGGAATGAAAAGGCGTTGATAAGGATGAAGTACTAAATAAATCATCACCGAATTATACATTATGTGCTTTTAATAATTTGATAGCAATCGTCTGAAAGAACTTTGAAAAATGCTTCGCGTAACCTTGAAATTAATTATGTAATAAGTATCTGCTTACGAACTCAAAGAAGGAGGAATAGAGGAAGGAGCGTTTATGCATATATTAGAATTATTATACCTATCAGTGAGCAAGCATATACAGGGTGTTTGGTAAGGCGATGCCGATCCTGAGCAGGGAGGTTGAGGGGATCATTTGGCATCATATGACCAAACATACTTATACGAAAAATGCTACAGTTTGTTTATATTGCCGATTTTGTACTTTTTTAAAAATCTCCATATTTCATCATTTATATAAGTATTACGTACTAAATTTAACTTTTGATATCCTGAATATTTTTTTCTTTATCCGAAATACATAAACTTTCAACAAAAAACAAATAATAGAAGTTTCTGTCGCCTATAAAAAAAATGACATTTATTAGAAGAAAATTGTAATGGTAATTAAAAGAGTCAATTTTCGAAGTCTTAACATTTTTTTAAAAAGTCATCTAGATATTACAATTATTTTTAAAACGTCTATATTGTATCCTATCTAAGTGGCAATATCATACATACCATCAAGTTTTATCAGTCACTAAAAATAGACAAAAGACTATTAATTTTTTGTTTAGTCAGAAATTAAATATGCGTGTTCTTTCAACAAAAACAAAGTTATCGTTTCAAAAAACTTTATTTAAAACAAAAATTATTATTTGAGAACAAATTTATTATTTTTGGTGTTCAAAATGAGTCCCATCATTTCTAATGCATTTCCTCGCCCGTCTTCTAATTTCAACAGTAGTTGTCCTATATATTATTTCTTGTCGCAGTTGTAGAGCGGCTCTCTCTATTTTTACTACTAGTTGAGCACGGCTGTGTATTTCCTCATTGTACAAAAGTTCCTTCACCATACCCCATACAGTGCTTAAAAATTATCACTGAGAATAATATTGATTAGCTAGAAAATGCATCTACACGTCATCCTCCGTCTTCCTTCCTACTTCTCTGCCTGCGGTTTGCCTCTATCACATTATGTCAAGATACAACAGACATGCTAATTCATTAACTCTTGTGTATGCTGGTATTTACAATTTAGAATTTCAATTATTATTCTGTCTTGCAGGTAATTAAAAATCAGGGAATGTATTTAATTATGCATCTCGATTATCAATTAAATCGTATACCCAGTCAAACGATGTAGCTTTAAGTCTCGTTAATATTTTTACTTGCTAATTGCTAATATTATGACTGCATCATTAATATTGACAATAAACGTTTAAGATGCTGTAAATATAATGTTCGATTTAATGTAGTTTATTTAAAAGGGTATCCCCCGTTAAGATATGTGAAATGTCCTAAGCTCGGATTTTTAAATAAACTGGATAAAAGTGTTACTTTGACCTCAAACTAGGGTTTCCACGGTCCATAGGTTCACTGCACCCCCGCGGGGGTCAAAAAGGCATTTCTTGTTTCTATTTTTTTTTTCCAACGACAGGCTCGAGCGAATAATCTGAAATATTCCTTGAAGGTGGACTATTGGAAAACTCATTCAGGGATATTTTTTTCAAGGATATTTAAGGTCATTAAATAGATTTATTTTAGAAGCAGTAGAAAATATAAAAATGTGACTTTAGTGTAGTTAATTATTATGTACACCAAATTTTATTTAGCTATTTTTTTACAATTATAAAACACTAGTTTCATGAACTTTCCATTGTTTGGAGTGGTGCGCCACATTGAAAAATACAATTTTTTCGATTTTTCACGTTGTTTTGCGATTTTTTGCGTTTGTTGCGTTTTACATGGAAAGCGCCATATATATTGCTATTTTATTACTCATTTTTAGCTCTTTGAAAGACGCGTATAAAAAGTATCAGGTATGATTATGACCAGTTATTATCTAAATTCATTAAAACTGTTCTGACTGTTTGAACAATGAACATTATATTCCCCCATCAATTCTTTACTAATTATTTTTTAGGGTGATCACCCGGTATATTGTTTTTCACTAGAAGTATGTGGCAGTGGTGCTAACTGGAATTCATACTATTTTCCTCCCTTGTTTTTAATCATTTTTTAGGGTGACTACCCTGTATATTTTCACTAAAAGGCTAGCAACTTTCTTGACAGTTGTGTGAACTGCATGCGAAATTGTCCTCCTTTAGATTTTGTTTATTACTTACACAGATCTACAAAAAAAATAAGGTCTCCTAAGGTTATCATCTAATTTTTCTGAAGTATTTTGACGCGGTAAAGCCAGTTTTGGACAACATTTTTCTATCGTGTCAATTTTCATCTCTTTGTCTCCATCTAATAATTTTGTAGATATAGCGCCAACACGCAGACAGAAAGGCTAAACTGACTGACAGAATTGAAACACCTTAATTTTTGTAATCTATAGACTAAACCGTGAAAATCTGAGTGTAATTTTTTTACGGTAACCGGGGAAGGTAAAACTGAATCAGTAGTGTTTTAAACTATAAGGAATTCTCTTTTTTTCAGATCATCCCAAATGAGTTTTAATTAAGGATAATTTAAAATGGAAATGAAGCTCCAAGGAGTCACAGTGCTATTGGCCACGATATGTGGTATATCGACCATATCAATAACGGGTAAGAATAACTCTTAAAATACATAAATATAAGTCGTGATAGCCTTAGTTTAAGTTATTAAGAATGTTTGATTTATCCCCAAAATTATTTTAGTGAAGAAGTAACATTACATATTATATTATTATCGTGTTTTGGAAAAAACAAGAGAACGTTTAGATATTTCCGACATATTAAAAAAAGAAATCTATAGAAATTAAAACAAAAATCAAATCATCAGTGTTAAGCTTAAAATCAGCTTCCAAATTTAACAACTCAGTAAAAACGTTTTTTCTCTTATTTTCGCAATTATTTGATTTATTTGATTTGATTATTTCTGTTTGATTCGTCGTCTAGCCAGATACAAATAAATAGTGAAAAAATGCAAACAGAATGTTTCTCAATTTTATGTAAGCTAAATTTTCGGGTTTTTGAAATAGCAAAAACAAAAAACATTTTAAATAAAAAAAATACAAGTGGTAAAACTTGAAAATAGAGTAATAGCACCCTGAGCCCAGCACTGATTTCTGCATACTTAAACGCATAGAAATTGTACAAAATAATGTAATTAGTAATTATGCTTATATAAACAAAATATAGGCGCCATTCGCAATGCAGTTGGCGATAAATCGTCAATCAAGAAAACATACGAGCGATCTCTCGGAGATATCAACGCTAGGTCAACAAACAAATCTCGAAATCTGTTAAATAATTTTATTCCAGTTGATAAACACGGAATGGACAGAGATTTATCTATTTTTAACTACATCGATATAAAACTCAACAAGCTGTCGTAAAAAGTTGTAAATTTCACCTTGAAGTTTTTACGACGGTTTATTGAACCATTCATAAACTATAATAATTCTCGTATCATTGGGTAATTGAATAAAACTTTGCTGTCTTTATTTCATTCATCAGAACATACTCAATTATTTTATCTTGGTACCTTTCTATTGACTTAACGATCCAGACGTTTTAAACATATGAATTTCAATTTGACTATTAAACACCGGAATCATAAAATTGAAGTATCAATAAACAACCCATAGTCCCGTTTTGTCATAAACCAATCCCTAGATGGATGTATACCTAGTTTAACAACAAATTAATGTCTTCTGGGATATATAGTTTATACAGGGTGTTTTAAAAACCTATGTCAATCAGTTAACCACAGACACAGCGAGTTATTATTATTATTAAGAACGCGAGCGGATTTCGAGATCCTTTTAAAGACAACAGCTTGGCCGTGGGAAGGCCCTGGGATCCAAACCATCATCTTCTTTAACCTTGATATGAGCTCTTGCTCCAAAATTTGGATCTCCAGGCCAACCCGGAGTGCAATATGCCAATTGTAATGGTCTACTGGATTTAATAAATTATTACTATTATTATTATTATTATTATTATTATTATTATTAATAGTTCCAACCGTGCACTATAATCAGTCCCTGTTCCGTTAGTTTGAACTCCTCAAAGCGAGGACCCCCGATTAGCCAAGTAACAATTTAAATTTTATCGTGATCTTCAGAATCTCTTGAAGTCTATTTAATAGAACTTCTGATAAAACTATATATCTTTGACAAACGCCATTAAATCTTTATAAAGCTTGTATAAAGCTAAGAGAGACCATTCTTAAAAGAGTTCTGAGGGCCTTTTTTAAGTCATTTTAAAACCAATTGGTTTTATTCTAAACAGCCTTTATAACGTTCTGAAGACCTTGATAAAACTATTCATAAAACCAACAATAAATCCTAAAAGCATAATTTTGGCCTTGAAGGACTATCTACAAACCGTTGATGAAATTATTATAAAACCACTTCGTAATGTTAATAAAAAGGTTTTATGCTTGCCATCATATTAAAACTAAGTTGGTAATGTTGGCAAATTAGTCGCATGTTGGTAATGGATACTATAATAAGCATTTGTTGTTGTTCAGCTTTCAGCTGAAAAAAAGCAAGATACAAGAAAGTTGTATGACTAAATTTTCTGTAAAGAAGTATGTAAAATTTCATAAAAATACGCAGGGCGATTGGCATGGCACGGTCGCAGCTTTTTAATACATCTGTTTAAATAACCGCTAAAATATATAAATCGCAATCCGCTGTGTCAGCGCGCAACATATTCATAGGACGTATCTCCAATCTACCGTAAAAATTGTCTCGTGTATAGTCAGACATCGTCTCGTGCAGAAAGATATTTAATAACTTATTTAGTTTCACGTAAACCTGAGTAGCCGTAGTAGGCAGATTTATCGATAAAAACGGCATAAGTTATTCTTTGTATCTCATCGAACATGTTCATAGCAATGCAACTGAATTACAGCCTCCTCAAAACAAGGCTTTTAGATTTGCTCTGGAGGAGAATTGCGTTTAAGTTTACAATATACATGAGACGGGGGCAGTGGCGGGCATATTCGATAAAAAGTGAGGCATGAAAACCAGTAGAAATAAGATGCAGTTAGCTCATAGAAAAATAATATAGAGTCATTAAAAAAATCAAAATGTCATTAAGTCCAATAAAGTGAGATAGTTTACTTACTACTACTATTTACAGATGGCCTAGGTTGGCTGTCAATTTTTTTAGTAAATATTTACCGAATGTTAGTTCATAATTTTGCGTAATAAAAGAGCCATTGCTATTAAAAAAATTTAATACAAGAAAAAACAAGGACCACAAAATATTCTTGCGAGGTGCGCAGGACCAGACCCAGTGTAGCATATGTTTTTGGGGTTGCTGAAACCGAATCCGAAACTTATGTTGCTCCATCACGGCAAGATTTTTTTTTTTAAATTAAGAACAATTTTTTTAACCGACATATTTTCGAAGATTTGGCGGACTCGCCGGTAATATCAATTAATTCACAAACATGGTATTATTTTTATAGTAACATTCACATGGTGCCCAACATAAAGAGAATTTCACAATAGTTTTCTTCACTATGCAAAAGTTAAATAAACAAAAGAAGCTACTAAAAAGGTTGAAAAAAAAAGGTAAAAAATAAAATTTCACTCAATGTTACAAATATTTGTCTACCTATTAGTGGACTGACAAAACCAGTCAGCTAGGCCTTTTAAGCGTACCGCGGCGTCCAGGCGCTCACCGCGCGCGGTATCTGTAATGCCCAGCTAACGTATTATTCCATTTTTTTAACCACCTGATGATCAATTTCAAGATTCTCTCAACACAAACTAATGAAATTCTCTATTTCACGCCTGCTGATATCGTTTTTCTCATATGAAACTTGAATATTTACAATGAACGAGCAGCATTGCAATTATTGCATTCGATCGCTACTTTTTCCCATCCATCAAAGATAATGAGCACTTATTAAGAGGAAGATTGTAAGGCAACAGATTTACTGTCAGTGGCCCAGAGCAGAAACGTCCTTCAAATTTCGCTAATGAATTGAGAAACGTTTACTTCAAGGAAGCATTGGTGAAATTCATTTGCGAGCAGAAGATTACATGGCACCTTTCTTCTCCGGAAAAACTGTTTACATAAATTATAACTTGTGCTATAAATTCGAAGTAATCGATGGCAAGGTCATAAAAACGGTTGTAGAAAATCTTTCTGGTTCTTCATCCGAAGAAGCTGACAGCAAAATCGTTTTCCACGTGTGTCAACTAGATTTTGATGCTCGAGTCACAATAAGATGTTCCGACACAGATATAATGATAATCATACTCGGGAACTTGCCTGCCCTCCGAAGAAATTTACATATAAGAATTCTCACTGGTAGTGGAACCAATCAAAGATACGTTGATGTTAATAAAATATATGAGGAATTAGTTGTGTCTAGCACTCCCAGGTTTCCACGCCTTAACCGGCTGTGACTTCAATCCAACTTTTTATAGGAAAGAGAAAAAGAAACCGCTAGAATTATTACGGAAATGCCCGTCGTATATACATTGATATTTCTCAACAGGCACCTGAAAACTTACAAGAGAATTTTACTATTCTGGGGGAATTTGTTTGTCATATGTACGGTTCTAAAAAAATCAAGAATATTAATCTCGTTCACGTAGCTACTTTCATGAAGGCGTACGATGTCAATCAGAAAGAAGATGTCTTGAAGATTGACCAGAATTTCGAAGGATCTATATGTTACCTCCATGTAAGACAGAACTGAAACAGCATTTTTTGCGAACTTCTTACATTGCTCAATTGTGGTGTCATGCACATCTTCATACGCCAAGTTTGTCTTTGCCAACTGATTATGGATGGGAAGAACACGATGAGAAGTAAATTTCCAAATGGTTTCAAGGCGATCAATTACCGAAAATTGAAAATATCATAAATGAGAGCGAGGAAATTCCAGGTATTCTATGCATATAATCTTTTACTTCTACATGAATTCTTTTTTATTCACTTCAATGATTTTCAATATTTTTCGGCAGATATTGGTGAAGACGAAAATGAGAACGATGACGCTCGAGAATCTGAGGAAAATCTAGATTTGGGAGACCATTCAGATAGCACTTCCGAAGAGGAAGATAATTTAGAATACAGTAGTGAGAGTGATTCAGATGAAAATTGATTTGTTTTATTCGTACTGAATGTGCCAAAATAATAGAAATATTAAGATTTTTATATTGATTCTCATTATTTAATCCTCACTATTCTCAATTAATGATTGCAATCAAGTATTCTCTAATATGTATATCTAATATTTCATACGAATATGATTTTCTTTCCAGTCTCATACGTTAACTGGGGCATTAAAGATACCGCGTGCGGTGAGCACCTGGACGCTGCGGTACACTTAAAAGGCCTCGCTGACGGTTTTGTCCCATGGTATTATCAGCTGGCACTTTTTAATTGTTTTTTATATTCCAAACTATCTTATACATGAATATCAGCTTTGTTGAAATAACGAATTTTCACGTGTTTTTCATACATATTGACTAGGGCAGCTGACAACCTTCGCTCCCTACCCTATGCAGCTGACACATTTTTTTTTCATTTATATTACATACATAAACTATTTATAGTTTTGTAGCTTTGTTGGATTGACGCAAAGAACAAAATTATTTTACCAAATGCGCAGCCTCCCACGCTCTTCATCCCCACGGTCGCGTCAGCTGACACTTAGTTAGTTTTAGTTGTTTTTCGAACTAACATTAAAAAAAACAAAGAAGTCGTGTTGAAATGACGCATAAAATATTGACGCTATCTCCCGGACTATAAGGATAGTAGAAAATCATTAATTACGAAAAAATTCTAGTGCTAAAAATAAAAATAAGGAATATTTTATAACACCAAATTTATTTATTATTTTTTGCTACAGTTGCAGACAATGTAATTAAACAATTGCCAGCAGCAAATGAGGTACAGAATCTAAAAAACACTAGTAGCTTAGACATCCACGATTCAAATGGTAACATAATAAAAGGCAATTATTATTGAGTATTCAACGCATATTATAAAATGTTTTAGTCAAGATTCTTTCCCTGATACATTTAAGATAACCAGAATTTTACCAATTTTTAAAAAAGATCTTAATATTCCTGACAACTATCGTTCAATGTTAATGACACCAGTCTTTGGCGAGCTTATATCAATTAACAAACATATTAAAAAATAGAATAATGAGCTTTTTCGATAAATATCCCCAATCCCCAATACATAAATGCTAATTTGGCTTTATGTAAAATTTTTAAGGACGGATGACGTCAAAGATTTCAGGGACATCGTCCAAGGTGTTGAGGAAGGATCTTATACAGCAGTTAAACTGGTTGACCTTACCTTGACTGTCTCCCACAGCTTATTAATAGAACGACTTAATTGTTATGGCATTAGAGGCACTTCTTTAAAATTGTTGGAATCCTATTTTAGTACGTGTAAACACTGTGTAGCTGATATCAATAATACATCTAATTTTAGAACTTTGCAGCAAAAAGTGCCTCGAGGGTCAGTTTTAGGTCCTCTATTATTTGTTACATATGTAAATTATTTCTTACATTACCGGTACTCTGGTACTGCTATTGTGCCACTGTTAAGCATTTCCACTCACCTACACTAAAAGCAGACTACATGTTTTTGTTCAATACAAACTAAAGACTTTCTAAAATACTATAGAAAGAAAAACAAAACTAAAAACAAAAACTGAACATAGGTAAAGATTAAGCGAGACGCATATTGGCTACAATTTCTTAATAATTGGCTCTACAAAAAATTGCAAATAATTTTTTATGTAAGGAATTGTGTTCACTTTAATTCTGCACTGATTTATTTTTCTCGCCCGGGCAGCGGAATTTTGAGTCTAATTTTTCCCATTTTGATGAATAAATAATGTGTGTGACAATTTTTTCCATAGTCAAACTCCACGTTTGCCCCTATTAAAAGTAGTCAAAGAGCTTTAAGGGTGTTTAAAATGTTCCAACTTATTTTTGCAACATTCAGAAATCCTGCGTATCTGCGCCCCTGGCAACAAAACTTTTATAATCTGCGGAATAGTTGCCAGTAAGTCCTACATATACATGCAGACGAAGCCATTAAAGATTCCACTATCAAGGATAATGGTCTTGTGGATTCAAAATAATGTTTATACGTGTATTTGGAACGGCATTTATGCATCTGACGGCTGGGTTTACTGTGAATACTGAAATGCAATTAAAAACGACATAATGGTTGGTTTATGTAGCCGCTTAAATTGAAATAAGTATGTGAGTTTAAGAACACGATTTGTAACGTGGATAATGAAAACTAAAGTGAAGAGATAAAGTATAGCCAACAATTTAACCGATATCATTGGTGAACATTACGCAGATGACACATCTATTACACAATCAGGTAAAAATGTTGATATTTTAGGGATAAAATGTGATATTTTATTGGAAAACCTTAGTAATTGGTTTAGTGAAAATTATCTTTACTTTAATGCTGAGAAAACACAAGCATTAGTGTTTCACAATAGAGAAAAGAAATATGATTATCAAAATATTCAACTCGATAATACGTCAATATCAACAAGGACGTCCAATGTAAAATTTTTAGGTATAAATATTAGTACAGTAACTAGAGGTTTTAACTTCGGAATAATGTCATATTGAACGGATTTCGTTCATCTTTGGCAGAATAATAGTAAATGCTTCACAGAAAAGTCTATATTGTGCGGGGCTTGCTAATTTATAGGGGGTGGATGCCACCCCCTCTCAGGGGGTAGCACTTAAAAAATATATATATTTATTGGAGCTGAAACAGAATCAAATTTTAAGAACAAAAGGTTCTATGCAATTTTTCACATAAATTGATAGTTTTTAAGTTATAACGATTTCAAAATAGCGATTTTCGCTTAAAAAAAAAAGGTATTTCCAAACGGCTTTCCTCAAGTATCTCGAAAAGTATTACTTTATCGAAAAAATGTTACAGACCAATTACAGAAAGTACAAACTGGGAATTAATTATATTTTTTGTTTATTGATGTAGGATTAATAATTTCGGAGATATTTAAGTTTATATTTGGAATCCAAGTGTTTCGAAATTACCGTTAAAGTTTAAAAGCAAGTGCTTTAAATGAGCAAAAAAATTTTAGCATCTAGGTAATGCTACATCTTAACGAAAAACTGTAACTGAGACAATTTTTTTAAATTACTGGCTAATTAGAGTAACAAAATGGCGACCTTTTTATATAAAAAAATATAAATACTCGCATTTTTCCGTCATAACTTCTTTATTTCTTATGCTACAGGAACGAGTAAAAAATAATTTGAAAGCGCAATTAATTGTCTTTAATTTCATCTCGCATGCGTGACGTAGGTGTCACAATTTCTGAGACATTTAACATTTAAACTGCATTTTTCGTCTTATAAACGTTCGGACGCCATTTGTAAACTTTGATATCTCCGAAACTATTAAATCTATGTAAATAAATAAACAAGCGAAATTCATTATCAGTTTATGAGCTTTATTTTTGGTCTCTACCCATTTTTCAATAAAACTAATATTTGAAAATGAAAAAAAAATTACGTTTTATCGAAAATACCTTTATAGTTTAAACTGTTTTTTTCTAAAGCAAGTGCTGTATACAAACCAAAAAATTTGAGCATCTACGTCATGCTATATATTAATGAGAAACGGTGTTTGAAATTCCTTTTTTTTTAAATTACTGGTTAATTACAGTAGCAAAATGGCGACGCCGTTATTAAAAAATGTGTAGACGCACATTGCTTCGGTCACAACTTCAAATACCTTTTTTCTAAGCTAAAATCGCAATTTTGAAGTCGTTATAACTTAAAAACTATCAATTTATGTGAAAAATTGCATAGAATATTTTCTTCTTAAAATTTGATTCTACTTCAGCTCCAATAAATATAAATATATTTTAAGTGCCACCCCCTGAGAGGGGGTGGCATCCACCCCTATAAATTAGCAAACCCCCTCATAATATAGAAACTTTTCTGGGAAGCATTTACTATCATACTGCCAAAAATGAACGAAATCCGTTCAATATGAAATTATTCCGAAGTTTTGCATATTTTTTACCTCTAGGTACTGTACTATGAGTTCTGCCTAAAATATCTCAATAAGTACCTTAAGCACGTGTGGCAAATTTCTAACATTTTGTTTGTTTAAGCTACAAAAGATTGTTAATAAAAAATTGGGAATTGTCCAGAAAATTATTTTTTTATATTATAAATTATTTTTAATAAAATGAACAAATATACTATTTGATTTATCTTCTTAAAAGCTACAGACAAGGGTTTATACACTTTTTTTGTCCGGACGCAATGTAAATGACTAAATTAACAATTTGGATTTTTACGGAAACGTCCATTTTTATATAATTTACCAATTTTGGTCGTCAAAGGAGAAACAAAAAATCAAATTTCAGAGAATCGAATAAACTTTGTAACTTTGTAATATTTTTGTAGGATCCTTATTAGTTTTCGAGTAAACCTCGAGTAAAAATTGAAATATTGAATATGGGCAAAAAACATAAATTACATCTTGGTCAATTTTTATCCAAATGAGACGAAGCTGGTCTGTAATAAATGATAATTTAATAAACTTTAAGCATGCTATACTGTACTAGATATTTTTCACTAAAATCAACTGTTACAGAGATATTAGCAAAAAATTATTTTTTACCCCTTTCACACCTAGTTGATATCTCAACTACCTTTGCTCGAACTTTCTTGGTGTTGCATAGTGGGCCCAGAAATCGAAAAACCTGGTCAAATCTGAACATGATTAAATCGCCTAAAAATGAGTACATCAATCATAAAAAAATATTAAAAAAAATTAAAAGTGATGGGGGTTGTTGCTTGCGGGGGTGCAAAAATTGAAAACATGTGATAAAAAAAATGAAAATGGACACATCGGCTTTTATTGGGAGGGATGTTTTTGGGGGTGGAAAATGCGAAAACCGTGGCAAAATAATTTAAGAATGGGCCAGTTTTCCAAAAATGAGTATATTTAGCATGGAAACATTATTTAACTAAAAATAAAGGTAATGGGGGGTAGTTTGCGGGGATGTAAAAAGTAAAATAAGTGTTAAAAAAATTAAAATGGAGAATTCGCCTAGAATATAGTATATTGAACATGTAAAACACATATTGAATTAGATTGCAATATAGTTAAATGTCTTTATTATCCTACAACATAAAGAGTACATAATGAAATTCATATTTTTCACCTTCGGTGCCAGAAGACACTTATGTCTCACTATTTTCAGGCGATTGAGTATCGTCAGCCGATTGAGTATTATCAGTCGATTTAACCACGGGTACATGATATTCTGGCTTTTTCAATAACTGGAGAACTTCCTTAGAAACGGTTACCATTTTCTTTTCGGGTAGATTTCTCATAGAAGAAATTACTGGGTCTGAAGACACCAATAATCTATTAAGTAAATCCGTGTTTGTGAAAGATATTAATTACCAAATTAATTTGTAGAAATTTCCAAGGAAAAAATTTAAATAGTCATTCGAAGCAGTTACCGAGCGTCCGTAGTCGCGTCGTACGTATATTTAACACCTCGTACTTGACCAAATTATTACTCCTTACTTCCAAACCGGGATGAACCGGGTTCTAAATTTTGTACCATAATTTGAAAAAACTATAAGAAATCGATCAGGAAAAGAATCATGCTTGGAACTCGTTGAGCTTTTTTTGTAGCTCAAATAAAAGGTACCCATTCATTTTTATTTCTTTATCTTCGTAGAACCCCGTTTAACACAATTTTATAATCAGATGTATCACATTTTACAAGCAATCAATGTATATAAAATAAAATACTTATTTTATAGATTATCTTGATAAAGTTTAACTATGTTTTTGTTCGAATTACACAAATTACAGCCATATCGAATAGTACGTTTGAATGTGGCAAGCAACTATTCACAATTGTACGCTAACAGAACGCTTTCCGGTACGTAATGAACTGAATATTTATAACTACACAAATATTACTTTGAATACATTCAAACCACTTTCGAATTTTGGCTTTTTGACCAGGTATTTCGGATTTTGTGGCCCACTGTGTATTGACTCAATCCAACAATAATACTTTACATTCTAAAAAATGCTCTTTTTTAGTACACTGCACTATGTAAATATATCCAGATAATTTTGTTTTTAACCGCTTTTTAATAGTCTTCTTGTAAAATAAATTAACGTTAATTGCCATATCAATAATCTCGAAATATTTAATGATATAATTACGCACACGGCTTTTAAAACAAAATAAAACATGATCTACGAACTCGATTTAACGATCTAGAGATCCTTTAAAGTTGTTTTTGATTAATTCTCTTTGAAGATAATCCTATCATAATCTGACAATCAGATCGTTTACAACAGAAGCTTTAAAAACCCAATAAAACGACAACTGACTGAACACTATTTATTAATATTGTACCTTCATCTTGATAATGGATTTGATGGCATGACTGGAAGTGTGGTCGTATCTATTATCTAAATTACAACGAGCAGCTAATATATTATCTTAATACATGTCTATCTGTCAAAACGGAAAATAATAAACATATTATTAATTATTTGCACGAGCACGAGTGTTATTTGCATGTGGATCCTTTAACAATAGTCATAAATATAGTAAAAGCTCGCAATAAATCATGCGTGCACGTAGTCACTGAACGAGTCGCTAAATATGAATACGTGACCACGTGTCTATGTCATTTGCCCACATGAGACTTGATTAGTTTATTTATTACACAGTACTACACACGGTGCTGTTCTTAACTATATCACTTACAATGTTTTTTGTAAAAATCCAAATAAAGTTTATATTAGCACATCATGATCGCAAAATTTATAGTTCAGATAACAAAACCAAAACTATATGGAATATAATAAAAACAATACAAGAAACAAATTTAGTTTCTCAAGTTCTTCGTTTTGTAAAAGATGGCAACGATGTAAATGCCTTACATGATTTTGACTACTTAGAAAATAATGTGCCTAACTTTCCAAAATCAATGTATCTATCTCCAGTTCCAACTGAGGATGTTGAACTAATTACAGATAAATTAAAGTCTTCAAACTCTAGTGGTCATGATAATATTTCTAATAATTTGGTTAAAAAATGCAAATATGCGATAAGCGGTCCATTATGCTATATAATAAATCTTTCTATAGAGAAAGGTATATTTCCCAGTAAATCTAAAAGAGATGTAGTAGATAGTATCTCCAAATGATTATAATAATTATTATAGAGCCATTAGTCTACTACGTAGTTTCTCTAAAATTTTAGAACTTCATCTCAACTTTAGAACTTCTGCTCAACGTGGTTTCACACTACAAAGAAAAGCACGGAGTCTGCGTTGTGTGATTTTCATCACAAAATTATTAAAGCTTTAGACAACAAGAAATCAGTTGTGGGTCTTTTCGTAGATTTCTAACGAGCTTTTGATTTGGTAGACCATCAGCCACTTAATTCCAAACTATACGATACGGTATTCGAGGAACTGCTTTGCAAATATTTTCCTCGTATTTAGACAACAGAACACAAACTGTAATAATCACCGGTCGTGCTGAAAATAATATTTGTGATATTAAACAAGGAGTTCCACAAGGGTCAATTTTGGAACCATTTTTATACATAACATTTGCTAATGATGTGGTTAGACATCTACAAAAAACCGCTGCCCAAGGAATCACTACTTCCACATCCAAGTCACTTACAACAAAAATACTATATTTGCACTCCACTATGTGGAAATAATTATTTATGGAACTTTAATAGTATAATATTTGAAATCATGTACCCCAAAAACCCATAAAATTATATGCCACATCGGTAACAGGGGGTGGTGGTGTTGGTGAATGAAGTGATAAAAATTCTTAATGACTTTGGCTCTTGTACACATACTAAATCACACTATTTTTTCACCACCTTTAATAATGGAGTGGGGGTGGTAATGGGTGTGCCTAATGCCAATTTTTTTTTGAGACCTTAGCTCCTCTTATATTTACTAAATAACAATTTCATGGACTCTTACTTGCTTGATTTACCTATTTACCCCCATTTACCCCAATTTACCAACTCTGCAACGGAATAAGATCAAAATATAATCTAGTTCCAGATCTCGTTAAAATACTTATATGCCATATTTTCAATACCTTAAAGAGTTCCAGAGTAATCGTGAGCACCAAAAATATACAAGACTAACAGACAGACCGACGTGACAGACAAATTTATTTTGCTCAAACTTAAAATATTGACGTTTCATGACATTCTAAGCCTATGTAAACAATGAAAATTTCCAAATTTTTTTTTTGCGTTAATATACATTAACTGGATGTGGAAGTAATGCGCAGAAAATGGCATGACAAAGATATAAAAAATCGTTGTGTGCCGTAAACTACACGATAGGAGTAAAGGCCCTACTTCAAGCATGTTCTTCGAGAAAACCTACTACGCGTCCATACTACCCAACGTAACCCACTGTGCATCCGATTTACTCGAGGGAAGCCACTGCGCATTCATACATCTTACAGTTACAGTAATGCACTGCGCATCCATTTTACTCGAGGAAACCCACTGCGCATCCATACCACTTGAGGTAACCCACTGTGCATCTATAGTACTCGAGAAAAGCCACTGCGCATCCATACTACTCGTGGTAACCTACTGCGCATCCATTGTATTCGAGGAAAGCCACTGCGCACCCGTACTTAAAGTAGCCCACTGCGCATCCATACCACTTGAGGTAACCTACTGCGATCTGTGATACTCGAGAAAAGTCACTGCGCATCCAAAATACTCGAGGAAAGCCACTGCGCATCCATAATACTCGGGGAAGCCTACTGCACATCCATATTAGTCGAGCAGAGCCACTGCGCATCCATATAATTCGAAGTAACTTTAACAACATAATATTTGAAATCGTCTACCCCAAAAACCTATGAAACGATATGCCACATCAGTAGTGGGGGAGGTAGAGAGTTGGTAGTGGGGGTGAATGAAGTAAAAAAAAATTTTGAGGCCTTAGTTTCTTGTATACACGCTAAATTACAATTTTATTTTTTTCACCCCTTTAATATATTTTTACATTTTATGAGTAAGTATTCGAACCATATAGAAACTGAAGAGAATACCTTTTACTACAATAATAACCCATAGAAAAAAATTATCATTACATATGGAATTATTCCGAAATTTTACATATTTTTTACCTCTGGACACTGTACTATTAAAGAACTATCAAGTTATATGAAGAATTACATGCAAGCTTTTTCCCAAAATTTGATTATCTTTCAGTTCTATTGATTTATATAAATTAGCAAGACCCTGCATAAAACGTTTCTTTAGTGCACCTACTATTAAATTATCAAAAAAAAAGACGAAATTTGAATATGACAATTTTTCTGTATTAAAATTTCTAGTTACTGTCAATTTGAAAAAAAAATGGAGATAATGGTATATATGCTCATGCAAAACAAACTGTCAAGTTAAAAATATTTGTATTTTCAAAACTAAAAGCATTTAAACTTCGAGTAAACCCTGCATGTTGAATATCTTGAATCAAATATGGAAACTATACCACACAACCAGTTGAATTTATTTGTAGGCAACATAATAAACTTCATATATGTATGTAACGTCGCGTGATTCCTAGACAACATGCCACAATATATCTCTACTGTCTTCATAAAATCTACCTTTGGTTACGTTTCATGAAGTTGAACATTATTACACCTATCTGATTTAATCAAATAGGTATATTATAATACACCACAAATTTTTAAGTCATCATCAGGGTTGGCATGAACAAAACAAAATGTTTTAAACAAAGTGTTTAAAACATGTATAAAACATCGCACTGTGTTTTAAAGAAATGTTTAAAACATATTTAATACAAAATGCAATGTTTTAAACAAGTGTTTAAAACACAGTTTAAAACACAGTGCGATGTTTTAAATAAATGTATTATTTTGGAGTTTGTGGAAAAGCAGGAAAAGTGCCGATGATGGTCCATTCCGATAAATAATTCCGATATAGTGGTTACGTGCACTAAACTGAGCATTTTATTTGCAGAGTGCTGTAAAATCCGTTTAAGAGCGCCATCTGACATCAACTAGTAGTAACAAACATAGTGTGCCTGGCACCATTTAATTTTAGTTGAACATAGTTTTAAACGTTTTAAACCTGTTTTAAACACGTTTTAAACATACCTTCAAAAATTAAAAAAAAACTTGTTTTAAACAAAAAAAACTGTTCAAAACAAAAAAAACTGTTTTTTTGTTTAAAATGAAAAAAAACTGTTTTTTTTCCAACCCTGGTCATCGTAGAAAAAAAATTGCATAAATCGACTGATGTCGAGTTTCATAACTCCATGACATGGTAAAATAAATTAAAATAAAACATTTGATTCTTGTCTAATCAGATGGTACTTTTTAAAATGGCAAACCACAGAAAATAATCAACGCAATATTAGAAAAATCTATAGATAGAAGTATTCTTCCCCAAATGAAGATATGTATTATACAGACTCGCTATGGGTTTGATAATACCACTGTAAACTTCTTTGTACCTTATTTAACTAATCGCTTTCAATCATTAATAATAATAATAATAATAATAATAATAAATGCCTTTATTCATTGTGTATACAAATTAAAGTACAATAAAGAAGAAAAAAAAAATTAAACAAACACAAATGAAAGGGCGAAGTTCGGTAGTACAGTAGTACACCCGCTCTTCCACTTAACCCAGAAAAGACTATTAATTATTAAATCAAAATGTACTAAATTAATTCAGAAAGTACATATAACAACAACTTAACAACTTGTGATAATGTGCAATTTATAATAATTATGTACGTGCATTAAATAAGATTAAACCTATTACCATATGCTAAATAATGTACCAAATAATGTGCTATAATGATTTAACTACAATATAGACAATGAAAATCTAACTTACAAGAAGACATATATTATGGAATTAAATAATAAGTAAACTAATAGAAGATATTCATAAGCATATGTAAGGAGGTGTAAAGGCCAAAGAGAGAAAAAAAAGTGAATGAGATTATTAATCAAATTAAAATCAGCAAAAAAGAAAGGAAGAAAAAACGGAAACACAAGACGAATAAAAGCGGAATTTATTGAGGTTATTTATTTTAATAATATTATTTTCTAAACAACTATGATAACAACCGTGAAAATGTCACAAAAACGATTTAAATTATTAGGATAAATGAACACCTAGAAAAGTAAAGTTTTATCAAATAAATGTTCTTTTAAATGTTTTTTAAAAGTATTGATAGGCAGTTTTTTTAAATGATCAGGTACGGCATTATAATATTTGCAGATCGAATAGGAAAATGAACTCTTATACATTGCAGTAGAATGCCTAGGTACAAATATTCTATTACGGTGACGAGTATTAAGTTCATGTAATGCATTGCCAAATATAATTCTAGAATATAAATAAGGTGGTGTTTTATGAGTAACAACTTTATGATAAAAACAGCAGCTATGTAAAATCCTTCTTTCTTTCATGTTAAGCCATTTTAGCTCCCGTAATTTATACGATCCAGTCTGATACTTTCTAATTCCAAAAATAAATCTAATACATGCATTTTACAGACGTTGTATCCTTAGTTGGTCAGACATAGTCAGGCATGAGTGATACACCACATCTAAATAATTGAAATGGCTTAAAACTAACGAGTTGCAGAGAATAATTTTGGATTTTTTATCTAATATGTAACTGCAACCATATAATAGTTTCAAATTACAATAAGCCCTTTTTATGCATTTGGTAATGTGGTGACTAAATTTTAAACTGGGGTCAATTTGTAACCCTAAATTCTTCATAATATCTACAACATTTAAAGGTTCGTTACCTATAACGATATTCAAATTATGTAAACACTGCTCACGTTGTAGTTTTCTTCCAAATAACATAACAGCAGATTTATTAGGATTAATTGTAAGTGAATGATTAGATGACGCAACTATTAACGACTGCAAATCAGCATTGATTTTTAAACACGCATCATCCATATCAGTAATATCGAAAGATAAATATAATTGGGTGTCATCTGCATAGTAATGGGACTCACAGTAGTCATCGAAAATGGTTATTCGGTGGCAGTTGTCCGATTACTTCAGGGGTCCCACAAGTATCTGTCTTAGGGCCTACTTTTAAATTTATTACACAAAAGAAGTTCTGATTTACAAAATGCTATGGAGATGATTCACAGCTGAAATATTCGTCCGAACCTAAAGATGTAAGAATAATGTGTCAAGATAATGAACTCATTATCAATTATTTAGTCAAGAAACAATAATTTTACTACAAATTTGAAGTCAAAATTAAAAAATTCAAAACGGCGGCTTAAATATGGTGGATGGAAAATTTTTCCAAAGCAAATGTAAAAAAATTGAGCATCAAGGTGATGCTATTAACGAAAGACAGTATTTTCGATTATTTTTTTTTTAATTACTGGACAATTAAAACAAAATCTCGATTTTGTTAAAAAAAATGTGAAGACGCACATTGTTTCGGCCATAACATCTTTGGTTTTTATGATACAGAAACAAATGAAGAATCATTTTAAAGTTTGATTATTACTTCCACATCCAGTGGAAGTATATTAACAACAAAACATTTTTTAAAAATTTGTATTGTTCAAATAGGCTTAAAATGTCATGAAACGTCGAGATTTTAAGTTTGAGCGAAAAAAAAATTTCTGTCTGTCCGTCGGTCTGTCTAACTTTTTTTGTGCGCACGTTTACTCTGGAACCTTTTAAGATATTGACTTGAAATTTGGTACACATATATACTTTAACGAGATCTGGAACTAAATTATATCTTCATGTTGTTCCGACGAAGGGTTGGGGGGTAAATTGGGGTAAATTTTGGGTAAATGGGTAAATAAAGCAGGTAAGAGTCCATAAAATTGGTATTTAGTATATACAAGAGAAGCTAAGGTCTCAAAAAAATTTTTGGCATTAGTCACCCCCATTACCACCCCCACCCTCCTTATTAAAGGGGATGAAAAAAAATTGAGATTTAGTGTATGTACAAGAACCAAAAACCTCAACATATTTTTTTACTTCATCCACCCCCACTACCATCCCCCTGTCACCACCCCCACCCCACTACCGATGTGGGGTATCGTTTTATGGGTTTTTGGGGTGGAGGATTTCAAATATTATATTATTAAAGTTCCATAAACAATTATTTCCACATACAAAGTTTTTTGTTGTGACTGACTTGGATAGAGAATCTGGATGTGGAAGTAGTGATTCCTTGGGCAGCGGTTTTTAACTTTAATTCTGGTCATTAGAATTTTTGGCCCAATAGTTTCTAAGATAATCGGCATTTAAACTAAATACTTAATCCTATAAACGTTCGGACGTCATCTTTAAACTTAAATTTTTCCGGAACTATTAAAGAAATAAAAAAACAAAATTCGTTCTTAATTTATAAGCTTTATTTTGATTTCCACAATTTTTTCGTTGAAACTAATATTGAAATATTTGCAAAGAAACAAACGTTTTACGTTTATTCAAAAATTCTTTATACTTTAAAATGCATTTCTTTTTCTAAAGCAAGTGCTGCAGACGAAAAAATTTGAGCATCTAGATCATGCTATATGTTAATTAAAAACATTTGAGGACTATATTCTTTTAATTACTAACTACTTATAGTAACAAAATGGAGGCGTTTTTATTAAAAAATTGTGAAGAAGCACATTCTTTCTGCTATTACTTCTTTGTTTTTTATGCTTGATAAATAATCAAAAAATCATTTGTAAGCTTAATTAATATTCTTTTAGTTTGACGTAAGTGCCGTAGTTTTTGAGATGAATTATTTAGTTTAAATACATTTAAACTAAATAATTCATCTTATACGCCATCTGTATACTTCTTCTCTGGGACCATTAGTTCTACAGAAATTAGGATGAAAGATGAAATTCATCTTCAGTTTAGTAGCTCTCTTATTTTTTAAAAATTTTTATTGTTCAAATAGGCTTAGAATGTCATGAAACGTCGAGATTTTAAGTTTGAGCGAAAAAAAAAATGTCTGTCTGTTTACGTTTACTCTGGAACCGTTTGAGATATTGACTTGAAAATTGGTACACATATGTACTTTAACGAGATCTAGAACTAGATTATATTTTCATCTTGTTCCACCGAAGGGTTGGGGGGTAAATTTGGGGTAAATAGGCAAATCAAGCAGGTAAGAGTCCATAAAATTGGTATTTAGTATATACAAGAGAAGCTAAGGTCTCAACAAAAAAATTGGCATTAGCCACCCCAATTACCACCCCCACCCCATTATTAAAGGAGATGAAAAAAAATTGTGACTTAGTGTGTGTACAAGAACCAGAAACCTCAAAATATTTTTTTTACTTCATCCACCCCCCACTACCACTCCCTATTACCACCCCCACCCCACTACCGATGTGGGGTATCATTTTGTGGGTTTTTGGGGTAGAGGATTTCAAATATTATATTATTAAAGTTTCATCAACAATTTTTTCCACATACAAAATTTTTTCGTTGTGAGCGACTTGGATAGAAAATCTGGATGTGGAAGTAGTGATTCCTTGGGCAGCGGTTTTTTATTAAAAATACAGATTGTTATAAATAAATCAAATTAATACAATTAATTAAGTAAACTAATTAAATAACATTTTTAATCTGCACTCTAAACAAAATGACAATATAGATTTTTATGTACATACTTTATGAAGCATGTTGAAAAAAATTTGAAAATTCATTACATCGTTTTCGGGCTGGGATCTAAAAGCTTCACTTACTGTACTAATTAGGCCTTTTATATATTTGTTAGACACTATTATATCTTATTATATGTAATATTATCTTTTTTCCCCCTAACATATGACTAAAATTCTCTGTACTTAATAATAATAATTATTTGTAAGATCTTGAAAGGTTTTTAAATACTTCGAGGTCAAGGCATCAGACCTTTCGTGAACTTGAACTGAAAAAAAATTCTTTCTAGAAACCTGAAAAATGTTGAGTTACTTGAACTGCACTAAAAAAGATAAAAGCTATGTCAAAGGGCGCATAACAGATCTCTTCATACAAACCATATGTGGATACCCCTCACAGTTATTTCAATTCATTAATCCCACTTTGAGCTTTCAAAGCTCATAGTCATGACAAACTGAAAAGTTGAATACAAGACCGAGTCGCAATGTGGCGATTTCGTGGCCTTTCAAGGCCAACTCGAAACCTGTAAGGAGTATGAACCGTCAACTGCACAGAATAGTGGTCGACACACACGCGGTCTAACAGGCCAATTAAAATACCTGCTAGCGGATGTGTGTTAATAAATTACTCTGGTTCGAGATAGATCGCGAAACCACAGACGTTTTTGACCGCAGCGTTATTTTTGGAACTGCGGGAAGTTCACTTTGGGTCAAAAAACTTTATTTAATGTTGACTTGATTTCTCCACTTTACTGTTAGGTTGGAATTTTTTGCATTTTTATCAGAAACGATAATGTTAATGACACTAATTTGTTTTCTTTTTCTTTCTGTCTTCTTGTGTCGAGCATAAAGCTTAATAAAATTTATGAAGCGTAAAATGTTAAGGTATAGCAACAAGTTTGAAAAACGTATCCTTGTAACTGCACAGCCACAGTTTCTTATTTCTCACCATCGCATTAGATTTGGGGACTATAATAAAGAGTGGTAATAAACTTAATAAACTGTTCAGTAAACAATTTCATTTTGTTTAGTAAATAGTTGTGAGAAAACAAATAGAAATAAGTCATTAAAAGGCATTAAAATAATCAGTAAAATAATACATGTTGTACGGTTTAAAAGTGAAAATAACGAGTAACACTACAGTACAGTATTTTATTAAATTTTGTACAGTATAAAGTGCGAGGAAATGAAGTAGCAGGTCGCAGTATGAATGTTATTCTAGTTTTTACAGTAAAAAACGACTTCTATTTTTGTTGCTCTGTGATATAAATATACCTTTGTATCGCATATGACTTTCTTTTCTCTCCCATTCCTAGTTTAATTTCATAATTTTATACATTCTACACGATTTATGTTATCTATCGTGCCATTTGGCGTGCATATAAGCAGGGCTGGCTCCAGGTATTTTGCCGCCCCTCTCTTATATAAATAACGGGGGTCAGGCGGGGTAAAAATGAGACAAAATGACATCTTTCAATTTTTAAGTTGCTTAGAATCGAGTCATATTTAATGAAAGATTGGTATCATATGTAAAAATGGCAGGAAAAACTATATTTCTATGTATTTTTTTTACTAAAAAGTACCGTTAATTGATAAATAAAAATAAATAGCGTCTCATTTTTACCCTCCAAGTGGGGTAAAATAAAGGCAGTGGAGGGCAAATGAAAAACACGTGATTTATTCCCATTCTTATTGACGTCGTACAAATGGAAGTGCAAAAATAAGACAGAGGAGGGTTTTTCTTTTATATATGTAATTTATTCAGATTTTTTACTAAACAAAAAGGGGCTTGCAGAAGGGCTAGCTTCTCCTAAATTAGGAAGCTGAATGCCAAATACGAACAATGCAAATAGAGAAACTATAAAATCCCCAAAAAAGTGGCGCGTCCAAAAATTTTTTCAAAGTGAATTAAAGAGTTTACTGAACAATATTTTTTCCCGCATTAACAGTAGGCATAGGACCTGATTGGATAACATAAAACAACGCCCCCCCCCCCCCCCTAAAACAGTTCTGAATGTACAAAACAAACTTGAATAAAAAACCGCTGCCCAAGGAATCACTACTTCCACATCCAGAATTTTGTATGTGGAAATAATTGCTTAAGGAACTTTAATAATATAATATTTGAAATCCTCCACCCCAAAAACCTATAAAACGATACCCCACATCGGTAGTAGGGTGGGGGTGGTGATAAGGGAGTGGTAGTGGGGGTGGATGAAGTAAAAAAATATTTTGAGGTTTCTGGTTCTTGTACACACACTAAATCACAATTTTTTTTCATCCCCTTTAATAATGGGGTGGGGGTGGTAATGGGGGTGGCTAATGCCAAACATTTTTTCGAGACCTTTGCTTCTCTTGAATATACTAAATACCAATTTTCTGGACTCTTACCTGCTTCATTTACCTAATTACCCCAAATTTACCCCAATTTACCCCCAACCCTTCGATAGAACAAGATGAAAATATAATCTAGTTCCAGATCACGTTAAAATACATACGTGTACCAAATTTCAAGTCAATATCTTAAACGGTTCCAGAGTAAACGTGCGCACAAAAAAAGTTACAGACCGACAGACAGACCGACAGACCGACAGACCGACAGACCGACAGACAGAAATTTTTTTTTCGCTCAAACTTAAAATCTCGACGTTTCATGACATTCTAAGCCTATTTGAACAATAAAAATTTTTAAAAATTTTTTTGTCGTTACTATACTTCCACTGGATGTGGAAGTAAAAATAAGTTTAATTTATTTCAATCTGGGTTGGATATCACCTTGTCTTTTATTTACCCCGCTACCTGTCTGTCTCATTTTTATCCCGCCTGACCATATTTTTTCAGTCCGTTATTTTACTTCCACGTCCAGTGGAGGTATAGTAACGGCAAAAAATTTTTTAAAAATTTGTATTGTCCAAATAGGTTTAAAATGTCACGAAACGTCGAGATTTTAAGTTTGAGCGAAAAAAAAATTTCTGTCTGTCTGTCGGTCTGTCTGTAACTTTTTTTTGTGCGCATGTTTACTCTGGAACCGTTTAAGATATTGACTTGAAATTTGGTACACATATGTACTTTAACGAGATCTAGAACTAGATTATATTTTCATCTTGTTCCGTCGAAGGGTTGGGGGGTAAATTGGAGTAAATTTGGGGTAAATGGGTAAATCAAGCAGGTAAGAGTCCATGAAATTGGCATTTAGTATATACAAGAGAAGCTAAGGTCTCAAAAAAATTTTTGGCGTTAGCCACCCCCATTACCACCCCCACCTCCTTATTAAAGGGGATGAAAAAAAATTGTGATTTAGTGTATGTACAGGAACCAGAAACCTCAAAATATTTTTTTACTTCATCCACCCCCCCCACTACCACCCCCCCCCCACCCCACTACCGATGTGGGGTATCGTTTTATGGATTTTTGGGGTAGAGGATTTCAAATATTATATTATTAAAGTTCCATAAGCAATTATTTTCACATACAAAGTTTTTTCGTTGTGAGTGACTTGGATAGAAAATCTGGATGTGGAAGTAGTGATTCCTTGGGCAGCGGTTTTTTTATAACATTTTAAGAGTCACCTACTGAATATTCTTGATGGTTTATTTTTTTAGTTGTAAGGTTTACAGCAATTTTTGGATTTTCAGCAACATGATTACTGTATTTAAAAGGGTAAAATAAAATAATTGAAAAAATTAACCGCATTGAAACTTAAAAAAAATACCACACCACATAAATTAGACAAGAAATAAAATCACATATAAGAAACGGAATGTATGTATGTAACCTACTTTATATACAAAAAAAACTAACAATAACAAATTATTTATATAAAGTTAACATTACTATTACTATATTGGTGAAACAATTGTTTCCTAGCTTTTTATATTTTTTGGTAACTGTGGATTTGAAGAATTTGCCTCCCCTAGAATTTTGCCGCCCCGGGCAGCCGCCCCGGGCAGCCGCCCGCTTCGCCCCCCCCCCCTAGAGCCAGCCCTGCATATAAACAGGGCCGGATATAGATATATAATTTTGAAGCCGATTCGGCAAATCGGTCACCATTCGGCACATTCGGCATTTGGCGATTATGTACATAAAATCACAAAAAAACTCAAAACAATGAAAACTCAATACCATAAATAATTATTACTTTTCGAGCAATCCCTGTCTTGTATCCGACTTAAATCATCCTGGCTGGCAACAGCATGGCCAAATCTGCTTGTTCTAGCCTCTAGCCCCGAGCGCTGTATGTATATGAGTATATGTATATCTACAGAGCCTTGTCATTGCTGGAAGCGTAAACAGGACACTTCGATTCATCAAAAGTCTTCAAGCAGATTTACATTTTTTTTTGTATCTCAAAAATTAAATGACCATCTAGTCATGTCAATATAGAAAAGTTAAAAATTGAGATGTTTCTAGCAAAGGACCAATCGGAATAATTTTTTGTAAACATTGGTAAAAAGAAAAAAACAGACCGTTGGGACTTTTCTGTTAATAAACTAGCAATTTCAAGCATCAACCAAATTAAGTAAATTAGTTATTTTGCTATCTCGGAAAGTATTTGAGAAAACCGATGAAAATGTATACTCGGGGGATTTTCAAGGTCGCCGATTACAATTTTGAAGTGAAAATTGGAAAATAAAGTATAAACGCGATATATTTTTTAAAATATTATTTAATATTTTTTAAGGCAATTACTATGGTTTTAATTAAATATGTAATTTTTAAAATTGAAAATAATGGTGTTAAAATAATAAATATTTAGTATACAATTTAAACTTTATTTACGTGGAAATTATAGAAGTAAAAAGTGTTTTAATATTGTAAGGAAAGAACTGTTAAAAAATTACAATTTTTTTAAATTATTTATTTCTACATAATTAAAAAAATGGTTACTTAAAAAATATATAAAAATATAAATTTAATTGAACACCATTTTTTAAAATATTTTTTTTCAATTTCATTTGAGTTGTTTATAAATGAAAATATTACTCCTCTTGTTCTTCATCTTCATTTCCTTCTTCTTCTTGAACATCGTCGATTTCATTACTTTACGATAAATAATGTATTCAACATATTATTGAGATAAATCTCATATCTTCCTATTGAAAAGTTTGGTACTAATATTAAGGAGGTACTAAGGAGGGTGTCTACCTATGTAAATCCCGGGATCAAGAAATCAAATTATTATTTATTAATTATACAAATTTTAAATACAGGGCTATTTAAAAGTTTGTATACCCTTTCAACTAATTAACAGTAAAATTAATTCAGTGATGGGTAATTAAATTATATCTATTTAAAACATTTTTACTAAAAAAATTTTGAGTGATTTACCCGAATATTTAAAAAAATTGTTACTTTATTTAAATAAACTAATGTTAACTCTCAATTGGGGTAAAGGAGAGTTACTGATAAATTATATATTTAGGTGCAAAATGGAATTCTAAACACTTTTTTATTCTTTTCATTTTTCTCAAAAATGTAAACTTAAGCCAGAAAATCTCATTTCTATATATACTTCATAGCCAATTTTCAAAATTATAATCAGCGATCTCAAAATCCTCCGAGTATACATTTTCAGCCAATCATGTATAAAGAAAATAAAGAAGCAAAGGAGAAGAAGCCATTCAGCAGCCCCCCCCCCACAAAAACTGCCTAAAACTGGCCCTGCATATAAGTAAGCGCTTAATTGAACATTAATTAGTAATGTGCTGACCATTTATTATTTATGCAGTGAATATATTACTTTATTGAACATTTATTGTTTCAATTGGGTTGTTGAGGAATTTTTAAAAAATGGTGAAAAATGGAGGCGTCAATTTCTTTATATATTTAATTTGGAAGAAAAATTCTAAGTGCAACATGTTAAAAAATATATTAAACTTCGACTATTTGAGGACGAGTTGTACCAACTAAGTTCAAGCCAAGTTAAGTTTGATCCAAGATCAAAAGTCAAGGTTACGATTGTTACAATAATCTTAACCAAAGATTTTGACTTGGATCAAACTGACTTTGGCTTGAACTGCATTGGTACAACTGTCCCTAAATGTTCCGCAAAAGCGGAAGTGACATCATAACGGTAGTTATGTGAACCTATGTGTAGAACAGAAGAAGACATTTTTTTGGCCTTTAACTTAATATAATAAAAAGGGAACATTTTTTTTCCAAAATTTGGGCTCCGAGGATTTGTTGGAATTTCGGCAAGATTTAATTTAAAAAAAAACTGTTTATTTCCGACAAGATTTGCACTCTGTAGCCATTTTTGAACCAAAAAACTCAATTTGACTGTGCCGTGGCGTGAAATTAATTTACTTAAATTATATGGTATGAAAGAATGTATTATTATTTAAAAGCAATGAAAATTTAAACTAACCCCGTCCAAGAATTTTATATCCGATACTATTTTAAAATTCTTGTTTCAGATTTACCGCCAACTGAACTGACACGTGACGCCAGGCAAATCCAAGAATACAGCGCAAATTTCAGATGTCCTAACGAGGGATATCATCTCGATCAACAAAACTGTAAAGGATTTTACAGATGCGTTTCGGATGGGAAGAATAACCTGAGTCCAATTAGGTTCGAATGCGGAGAAGGTACGGTTTTCGATCCAGCCATCAGTGCTTGCAACTACCCCTACGCTAGTAGTCGAATAGAATGTGGAGGTAATGGAATTGATGGAAATTACGGACAAGTTAACGATAACTACAATCAACTACCAATTTCAAGTAGCTCTTCAGCGCCTATAACGTCTACTACAGTATCTTCTATACCGTCAACAACAGTATCTAGTCAAATTGGAAACAAATGTAACCAAGAGGGTTTCTTAGGAGATCCAAATAATTGCAAAAAATTCTACAGATGTACAAATAATGGGCAAGGCGGTTATATACAATACGAATTCACATGTGGAACTGGCACTGTTTGGGACACGGTTGCATTGTCGTGCAATTATCCCTGGGCTGCAAATAGATTGGGATGTACCGAAGAACCACAAATACCAGGTAACCAACAACCACAAGGATTGTTTGCACTTAAAAGTAATTCTCAAAGTAGCTCTTTCTCGAATTCTTCAACATCTTCGTCAAATTCTTCTTCATCTCAGTCTTCCTCTTCTCAACAATCTTCTTCTTCCCATCAAAGTAGTTCCTCATTCCAAAGCTCCTCATCCGGTAGCAGTAGTAATAGTTCTGCTTCACAGCAGAGTAGTTCTTCATCCCAGCAAGGTTCTGCACCTCAGCAAAGTAGCTCCTCACAAAATTCACATAGTTCTTCCTCACAAGGCTCTTCCTCGCAAGGCTCTTCTTCTCAAGGCTCGTCTTCTCAAAGTTCTTCTTCTGCACAAAATACTTCTTCTCAGGGCTCCTCACAGGGCTCATCTTCACAAAGTTCCTCATCCTCAAATCAACAATCTTCCACAGGCCAGCAAGGGTCCTCATCAAATCAGAGCGGTTCCAATCAATCTAATTCAAACAATCAGGGTACTTCTTCCCAATCCTCTTCTAGTTCTTCAAGTCAAAATCAACAAAGTGGAGGATCAGATCAACAAAACTCTCAGTCGTCAGGTACCTTAAATCAAAACCAACAAAATACTGGCTCCAATCAGCAAAATTCCCAATCATCCAGTTCGTCGAGCCAAAACCAACAAACTGGAAATTCTAATCAACAAGGCTCAAGTCAATCCTCTAGCTCTAATCAACAAAATTCTTCTAGTTCTAATCAAAATTCACAGAATCAACAAAGCACAGAACAACAAAATTCATCCCAGACTTCTGGATCTAATCAACAAAATTCTCAGTCATCCAGTTCGTCAAGTCAAAACCAACAAGGTTCTAATCAACAAGGTTCGAGCCAATCCTCTAGCTCTAATCAGCAAAATTCATCTGGTTCTTCAAATCAAAATCAACAGAATCAACAAAGCACGGAGCAACAAAGTTCATCTCAATCTTCTGGTTCTAATCAACAGAATTCTCAGTCATCTGGTTCTTCAAACCAGAATCAACAAAATCAACAAAGTACAGATCAAGAAAATTCCTCTCAGACTTCTGGATCTAACCAACAAAATTCTCAGTCATCTGGATCTTCAAATCAAAATCAACAGAATCAACAAAACACAGAACAACAAAATTCATCCCAGACTTCTGGATCTAATCAACAAAATTCTCAGTCATCCAGTTCGTCGAGTCAAAACCAACAAGGTTCGAGCCAATCCTCTAGCTCTAATCAGCAAAATTCATCTGGTTCTTCAAATCAAAATCAACAGAGCACGGGGCAACAAAATTCATCTCAGACTTCTGGTTCGAATCAACAGAATACTCAGTCATCTGGATCTTCAAATCAACAAAATCAACAAACTTCTAGTGGAACTTCAAATCAAAACCAACAGAGTCAACAAGGAAGTTCTAATCAGTTAAGTGGGCCACAGTGTACAGTGGAAGGCTTTATAGGTGACAACAAAAATTGCAGCAAATTTTACAGATGCGTAAATAATGGTAGAGGTGGTTACACAAGATACGAGTTTAATTGTACTTCAGGAACTGTTTGGGATCAGAGTGCTTTAACGTGTAATTATCCATCAGCTGTAAGGGGGGAATGTAATACCGCAAGTGGATCCAATTTTGAACAAAACCAGCAGAATCAACAAAGCTCTTCTTCTTCTACTGGAGGACAGAACCAACAGAATCAACAGTCGGGTAGTTCTGGAGGCCAAAATCAACAGAATCAACAAAATCAGCAGGGGGGCACTTCTGGGCAACAAAACCAACAAAGTGAAAGTTCTGGAGAGCAAAATCAGCAGAATCAACAAAGCTCTTCTTCTTCTACTGGAGGACAAAACCAACAGAATCAACAGTCGGGTAGTTCTGGAGGCCAAAATCAACAGAATCAACAAAATCAGCAGGGGGGCACTTCTGGGCAACAAAACCAACAAAGTGAAAGTTCTGGAGAGCAAAATCAGCAGAATCAACAAAGCTCTTCTTCTTCTACTGGAGGACAAAACCAACAGAATCAGCAGTCGGGCAGTTCTGGGGGACAAAATCAACAGAATCAGCAGTCGGGTAGTTCTGGAGGACAAAATCAACAAACTCAACAGGGAGGAAGTTCTGGGCAGCAAAACCAACAGAATCAGCAGCAAAGCGGAAATCAAACCCAAGGATCAAGCAGCCAATCAATTACTACAGGACAAATCGTTGGCAATACGTGCGTGTCGGAAGGATTTGTAAAAGATGATAAAGATTGCAAGAAGTTCTATAGGTGTGTTAGCGATGGCAGAAATGGATACATCAAATATGAATTTTCTTGTGGTGAAGGAACTGTGTGGGACGAAACGTCCGGTGCGTGCAATCATCCATACGCTGTAAGTAGAACGTGTAATAACGCTAATCAACAAGTGCCAAATCAACCAGGGTCCAATCAACAGGAATCAACCCAGCAGAGTAGTCCTAACCAACCTGGTCCTAATCAACCAGGCCCTAACCAACCAGGTCCTACCCAACCAGGCCCTAACCAACCAGGACCTAATCAACCAGGTCCTAACCAACCAGGTCCTAACCAACCAGGTCCTAACCAACCAGGTCCTAGCCAACAAGGCCCTAACCAGCCAGGTCCTAATCAACCGGGCCCCAACCAACCAGGTCCTAACCAACCAGACTCTAGTCAGCAAGGGCCTGCTCAGCAAGGATCTTTAAGTGGAGACAAATGCACTAGCGAAGGATTTGTCGGTGATCAGCAAAATTGTACTAGATTCTACAGATGCGTTGAAAATGGTAGGGGTGGATACCAAAAATATGAATATAGTTGTGGTCCGGGTACAGTCTGGGATCAAACTCAGTTATCATGTAATCATGCCTGGGCAGTAACTGGAAAATGCTCAACAGGTCAAGGTGGAAATCAGCAGAGTAGTAATCAACAAGGCCCTAACCAACCCGGCTCTAACCAACCTGGTCCTAGTCAACCAGGCCCTAACCAGCCAGGCTCTAACCAACCTGGCCCCAACCAACCGGGCCCTAATCAACCGGGCCCTAATCAACCGGGCCCTAACCAACCAGGTCCTAGCCAACCTGGTCTTAATCAACCAGGCACTAATCAACCGGGTCCTAACCAACCAGGCCCTAATCAACCGGGCCCTAATCAACCGGGCCCCAACCTGCCAGGCCCTAACCAACCAGGTCCTAGCCAACCTGGTCTTAATCAACCAGGCACTAATCAACCAAGTTCTAACCAACCTGGCCCTAGCCAACAAGGCCCTAACCAGCCAGGTCCTAACCAACCAGACTCTAGTCAACAAGGGCCTGCTCAGCAAGGATCTTTAAGTGGAGACAAATGCACTAGCGAAGGATTTGTCGGCGATCAGCAAAATTGTACTAGATTCTACAGATGCGTTGGAAATGGTAGGGGTGGATACCAAAAATATGAATATAGTTGTGGTCCGGGTACAGTCTGGGATCAAACTCAGTTATCATGTAATCATGCTTTGGCAGTAACTGGAAAATGCTCAACAGGTCAAGGTGGAAATCAGCAGAGTAGTAATCAACAAGGCTCTAACCAACCCGGCTCTAACCAACCTGGTCCTAGTCAACCAGGCCCTAACCAGCCAGGCTCTAACCAACCTGGCCCCAACCAACCAGGCACTAATCAACCGGGCCCCAACCAGCCAGGCCCTAACCAACCAGGTCCTAGCCAACCTGGTCTTAATCAACCAGGCACTAATCAACCGGGTCCTAACCAACCAGGCCCTAATCAACCGGGCCCCAACCAGCCAGGCCCTAACCAACCAGGTCCTAGCCAACCTGGTCTTAATCAACCAGGCACTAATCAACCGGGTTCTAACCAACCTGGCCCTAGCCAACAAGGCCCTAACCAGCCAGGTCCTAACCAACCAGACTCTAGTCAACAAGGGACTGCTCAGCAAGGATCTTTAAGTGGAGACAAATGCACTAGCGAAGGATTTGTCGGTGATCAGCAAAATTGTACTAGATTCTACAGATGCGTTGGAAATGGTAGGGGTGGATACCAAAAATATGAATATAGTTGTGGTCCGGGTACAGTCTGGGATCAAACTCAGTTATCATGTAATCATGCCTGGGCAGTAACTGGAAAATGCTCAACAGGTCAAGGTGGAAATCAGCAGAGTAGTAATCAACAAGGCCCTAACCAACCCGGCTCTAGCCAACCTGGTCCTAGTCAACCAGGCCCTAACCAGCCGGGCTCTAACCAACCTGGCCCCAACCAACCAGGCACTAATCAACCGGGCCCTAATCAACCGGGCCCCAACCAGCCAGGCCCTAACCAACCAGGTCCTAGCCAACCTGGTCTTAATCAACCAGGCACTAATCAACCGGGTCCTAACCAACCAGGCCCTAATCAACCGGGCCCTAATCAACCGGGCCCCAACCAGCCAGGTCCTAACCAACCAGGTCCTAGCCAACCTGATCTTAATCAACCGGGTTCTAACCAACCTGGCCCTAGCCAACAAGGCCCTAACCAGCCAGGTCCTAATCAACCGGGCCCCAACCAACCAGGTCCTAACCAACCAGACTCTAGTCAGCAAGGGCCTGCTCAGCAAGGATCTTTAAGTGGAGACAAATGCACTAGCGAAGGATTTGTCGGTGACCAGCAAAATTGTACTAGATTCTACAGATGCGTTGGAAATGGTAGGGGTGGATACCAAAAATATGAATATAGTTGTGGTCCGGGTACAGTCTGGGATCAAACTCAGTTATCATGTAATCATGCCTGGGCAGTAACTGGAAAATGCTCAACAGGTCAAGGTGGAAATCAGCAGAGTAGTAATCAACAAGGCCCTAACCAACCCGGCTCTAACCAACCTGGTCCTAGTCAACCAGGCCCTAACCAGCCAGGCTCTAACCAACCTGGCCCCAACCAACCAGGCACTAATCAACCGGGCCCTAATCAACCGGGCCCCAACCAGCCAGGCCTTAACCAACCAGGTCCTAGCCAACCTGGTCTTAATCAACCAGGCACTAATCAACCGGGTCCTAACCAACCAGGCCCTAATCAACCGGGCCCCAACCAGCCAGGCCCTAATCAACCAGGTCCTAGCCAACCTGGTCTTAATCAACCAGGCACTAATCAACCGGGCCCTAATCAACCGGGCCCCAACCAGCCAGGCCCTAACCAACCAGGTCCTAGCCAACCTGGTCTTAATCAACCAGGCACTAATCAACCGGGTTCTAACCAACCTGGCCCTAGCCAACAAGGCCCTAACCAGCCAGGTCCTAACCAACCAGACTCTAGTCAGCAAGGGACTGCTCAGCAAGGATCTTTAAGTGGAGACAAATGCACTAGCGAAGGATTTGTCGGTGATCAGCAAAATTGTACTAGATTCTACAGATGCGTTGGAAATGGTAGGGGTGGATACCAAAAATATGAATATAGTTGTGGTCCGGGTACAGTCTGGGATCAAACTCAGTTATCATGTAATCATGCCTGGGCAGTAACTGGAAAATGCTCAACAGGTCAAGGTGGAAATCAGCAGAGTAGTAATCAACAAGGCCCTAACCAACCCGGCTCTAACCAACCTGGTCCTAGTCAACCAGGCCCTAACCAGCCAGGCTCTAACCAACCTGGCCCCAACCAACCAGGCACTAATCAACCGGGCCCTAATCAACCGGGCCCTAATCAACCTGGCCCCAACCAGCCAGGCCCTAACCAACCAGGTCCCAGCCAACCTGGTCTTAATCAACCAGGCACTAATCAACCGGGTCCTAACCAACCAGGCCCTAATCAACCGGGCCCCAACCAGCCAGGCCCTAACCAACCAGGTCCTAGCCAACCTGGTCTTAATCAACCAGGCACTAATCAACCGGGTTCTAACCAACCTAGCCCTAGCCAACAAGGCCCTAACCAGCCAGGTCCTAACCAACCAGACTCTAGTCAGCAAGGGCCTGCTCAGCAAGGATCTTTAAATGGAGACAAATGCACTAGCGAAGGATTTGTCGGTGATCAGCAAAATTGTACTAGATTCTACAGATGCGTTGGAAATGGTAGGGGTGGATACCAAAAATATGAATATAGTTGTGGTCCGGGTACAGTCTGGGATCAAACTCAGTTATCATGTAATCATGCCTGGGCAGTAACTGGAAAATGCTCAACAGGTCAAGGTGGAAATCAGCAGAGTAGTAATCAACAAGGCCCTAACCAACCCGGCTCTAACCAACCTGATCCTAGTCAACCAGGCCCTAACCAGCCAGGCTCTAACCAACCTGGCCCCAACCAACCAGGCACTAATCAACCGGGCCCTAATCAACCGGGCCCCAACCAGCCAGGCCCTAACCAACCAGGTCCTAGCCAACCTGGTCTTAATCAACCAGGCACTAATCAACCGGGTCCTAACCAACCAGGCCCTAATCAACCGGGCACCAACCAGCCAGGCCCTAACCAACCAGGTCCTAATCAACCGGGTCCTAACCAACCAGGCCCTAATCAACCGGGCCCCAACCAGCCAGGCCCTAACCAACCAGGTCCTAGCCAACCTGGTCTTAATCAACCAGGTACTAATCAACCGGGTTCTAACCAACCTGGCCCTAGCCAACAAGGCCCTAACCAGCCAGGTCCTAACCAACCAGACTCTAGTCAGCAAGGGCCTGCTCAGCAAGGATCTTTAAGTGGAGACAAATGCACTAGCGAAGGATTTGTCGGTGATCAGCAAAATTGTACTAGATTCTACAGATGCGTTGGAAATGGTAGGGGTGGATACCAAAAATATGAATATAGTTGTGGTCCGGGTACAGTCTGGGATCAAACTCAGTTATCATGTAATCATGCCTGGGCAGTAACTGGAAAATGCTCAACAGGTCAAGGTGGAAATCAGCAGAGTAGTAATCAACAAGGCCCTAACCAACCCGGCTCTAACCAACCTGGTCCTAGCCAGCCAGGTCTTAATCAACCAGGCACTAGCCAACCAGGTCCTAATCAGCCAGGTTCTAACCAGCAAGGTACTAACCAACCAGACCCTAATCAAACTGGTTCTAACCAACCAGGCCCTAATCAACCGAGTCCTAACCAACCAAGTCCTAGCCAACCGGGTCCTAACCAACCAGGTACTAACCAACCAGGTCCCAACCAACCAGGTCCCAACCAACCAGGTCCCAACCAACCAGGTCCCAACCAACCAGGTCCCAACCAACCAGGTCCCAACCAACCAGGTCCCAACCAAACAGGTCCCAACCAACCAGGTCCTAGCCAACCAGGTCTTAACCAACCAAGTCCTAACCAACCAGATTCTAGCCAACAAGGGGGTGCTCAGCAAGGATCTTTAAGTGAAGATAAATGCACTGGCGAAGGTTTTGTTGGTGATCAGCAAAACTGTACTAGGTTCTACAGATGTGTTGGAAATGGTAGAGGTGGATACCAAAAATATGAATATTCTTGTGGTCCGGGTACAGTCTGGGATCAATCTCAGTTATCATGTAATCATGCATGGGCAGTATCTGGTAAATGTTCAATTAGCCAAGGGACAAATCATCAGGGTAGCAACCAACAAGGGACAAATCAATCAGTTGACGGACAACAAAATACCGATCAACAGGTCTCCAATCAACAAAGTTCTAGCCAGCAAGGCAGTGGACAAGGATCTAGCCAACAAGGTGGAGGAACTAATCAACAAGGTTCAAATCAACAGGGTTCAAACCTGCAAGGGGGCGGTCAGCAGGGAACTAACCAAGAAAGTTCCAACCAGCAGGGAAGTAGTCATCAACAAGGTTCCAACCAACAGGGTGGGGAACAGCAAGGATCCAACCAACAAAGTTCTAATCAGCAAAGTCAGCAAGGTTCTAACCAACAAGGTTCGAATCAAGAAAGCAATAATCAGGTAATTACAAGACTAGATGTTCATTTCAATATTTTATTCTTGAAATAATTTCAGGGTTCCTCATGGAACGCAACTGGCGTATCCAGTGAAATCGGAACTAGCTGTTCGAAAGAAGGGTATCTCGGAGATCCGAACGAATGCAAAAAGTTTTACAGGTGCGTTAATAAAGTACACGGTGGTTTCACAGCATACGAATTCATTGTGGACCTGGGACTGTTTGGGATATTTCTCAGATAACATGTATTTGCCCCAGAGATGCAAATTGAAAATATTGTAACACTAAACTAACATCTTCAGTTACACATTCCATGTTTCTCATCTCATGCAAGTAGTACTTCATCACAAATACCTTCGAATCAACCATGCGTCACAGATAGGGATTGCAATTTACCGGAAGTTTTAATAACCGGTAAATCGGTAAATAAAAATGTAAATAACCGGTTAACCGGTATTTACCGGTAATTTTTAGAATGGATGATAGGATGGCGAAAATGGCAATTGTCTTTTTCCATGTACAAAATTATCTAAATTTAACAAAAAACATTTTTATATACGTATATTTAATATAATGAACAAACAAAAGGTCTTTTATCAACAGTAAAATCATAAGGGCTCTTTTTTATCGGATAAATTTCTCTTTGTAACGAAATAATTTAGCCAATCAGTGATTTTATAAGAAAAACTGACATGAAAAAATTGCGAGACCGGAGGTCGAGCGATTTTGTCAAATGTCAGTTTTTCGAGCAAAATTACTGATTGGAAAAATTTTGAGTTAAAAAGAAATTTATCCATAAAAGAAAAGCTCGAGTATTTTTTGGCAAGATAAATTAACGACAGAATATGTGAACGAACAACAACAATAATTTATTAAAAATAATTATAATTTTCCCAAAACGACTCATATTGTACAGTATAGTTTCCACGATACTTAAAAATTATAGCTGACAGTACAGATTTTAAAGTGACGTGCGACTACTAGATGTACTCTGCTTTTGAGGAACAGGCATTTTTATCGGGTATTAATGCACAAGAAGTCGATTTTTTACCGGGTAAATTTTTTTTGGACAAAAACCTGTTTTCCCATGAAAATTATTCGAGATTTATGGGCATGAAAAAAATGCGACACGAAGTGGAGCGATTTTTCCTATGTTTCTTAATTCGAGCATAATTTTCATGGAAAATAGGTTCGAGTCACTAAAGAAAATTAACCCAAGTTGAAAATCAGCCTCGTGTGTATTACAGAAGATTAATATATGATTAAACAATATTATCTAAAATAATTATTAAAACAACAAAACTATTTATTTAATGTTTTAGAAATAATGTTTTTTATCATGTTATAACCCCAGTCAGTCAAAATATTTTCAAGTTCATCGTATATTTTTCGAGGGAATAATGCTCTTTGCTAAAAGCTTTAAACTGTTTCCATAGAGAATTTTTAGTTTCTCGTTTTAACTGGGACACTCTCATTCATTTTGTGTACAGAAATCAAGATGAAAACGTAAAACGTCAGATTTTAATAATTTCAATGACTTTTTTAGTTTGACACATGGCTACTACGAAAAAAGTAACACACATTTTTCTTGATTTTTCCCACTTCTCCATAGTCGTTTTTTTCACTTTAAACAAATCCTATTGGTCGATATTTTTGAAAATGTACATTTTGATTGGTTAATAAAGTAAGAATATATTAATCGGTGATAAAAAACGATGCACCTTTTTTTTATCGCTGTCAAAGTGACAAAAATGTGACTGTCAAATAGACTTTTTTATAAAGGAAAAAATATAAATGAAACAAATTTAAATATACAATTATTCTGTAAATAACAAAAATATCCACTTAAATAACAAAAATTATAAACATAAACTCAAAGAGGGCATTTACTGAATACCTAATCTAAAAATACAATATTTTTTAAAAATCGCCTGTTAAAAGGGTTAGTTTTTCAAAGCTATATCTGTTAGTCGTCTGATATTTGTGCATAGAATACCACCAGCTGAAGATGCCATTCCTCAATCGATATTGGTGGGTCGATAAGTTAATATATTTATATAAGTTTATATATTCCACAGATATTTGCGGCAGTGAAATATTCAATTTTCTATCGTAAGATATTGTCAATGTCTCTCTTGTATTTCTTAGGGCTTGGTGTTTGGAGTTTACTTTTTAAAATATTATTTATTTATTGTTGAAAGTGCTCGGTGTTGGGACAGTCACTCTGTATTTAGTGAATACTAGTCAGTGACATAAATAGAAACGTTGAATACGTGACATATCGTAAGTTCAGAGTTTACCGAAATAACCGGTAAAAAATTAAAATAACCGGTAATTATCATCATGTGTTTTTTGTCCTAATAACCGGTTAACCGGTTAACCGGTTAACCGGTAATGCAATCCCTAGTCACAGACGGATATCTTTGATAAGCAAAATTGTTTTAAATTTTACAGATGTGTCAATAATGGGAACAATGGATATACTAAATATGAGTTTTCATGTGGTCAAGGAACCGTTTGGGATCCCGAGGCTATAACTTGTAACTATCCATGGGCGGTACGAGGAACATGTTCAAGGTTTGTCGACAAGGAGCCCACAACGATCAGGGTAAATATATTTTTTCTTTAAAAATTAATATGCTTTTAATTGCTTATTCGATCGAATGTCCAAAACACCTTAGTGAGTCTATTGTTAATTGTACTCTGATTTGAATACTAAATATTGGCAATTAGTAAAAATATTCTTATAGAGAGTAGTTGCTCTCTTTTAAAAGTAATGCAAAAAAATTGTATCTAGAAAAACAATGACCCAGTATTTTTGATATTCTTAAGTATTAACACTTGTAATTATTTTTTCTTATTTCACTGCTCTGTATTTCTTATATACTGTTGTCTAAAAATGTTTATTACTTATTGTATGAATTGTCTGGGTTGAGTGATAGAGCAGCCAGTCTGATCTCCATCAAAACAGAAATACTAATTAAAAGGGGTGAAAAAAATAAAATTGTGATTTAGTAGTGTACATGAACCAAAGGACGCAACATTTTTTTTACTTCATCCACCCCACTACCACCACCGATGTGGCATATCGTTTTATGGGATTTTGGGGTCGAAGATTTCAAATATTATATTATACAAGTTCCACAAACAATTATTTCCACATAGTGGAGTGTAAATATAATATAAACATTTTTTCCGTTGTGAGAGACTTGGTTAGAAAATCTGGATGTGGAAGTAGTGATGCCTTGGGCAGAGGTTTTTTATTACAATAAATTTGTTAATATGTATTTTTATATACTTGTAAATAACATTATTTTTATTTATTCTTTAGCCAGATGGGTGGACATCCACCCCTGCTACAAACGAAGGTAGTACCACCGAACTAAGTTCCACAACAGACAGTACTACTTATACCCCTACCTCCACTGTTGGTGGAAGTACATCTTATACCGAAAGTACTACATACATATACACTTCCACAATCGGAGGTGCTTCAACCACAATAGACAGCTCTACTTATCAACCAACATCAACAGATATCGGCGGCACACCTACTACAACTGAAGGTTCCATCTCTCTGCCAACATCAACTGAAGGCTTATCTACAGAAAGTACTACTACGGTCCTTGCAACTTCCACGGAAATAAGTTCCTCACCTACAGAAAGTACTACTACCGTCTTTACAACTTCATCTGAAATAGTTTCCTCAGCTACAGAAAGTACTACAAGCGCCTTTCCAACTTATTCTGAAATAATTTCCTCACCTACAGAAAGTACTACAACTGTCTTTACAACCTCTTCTGACATAGTTTCCTCACCCACAGAAAGTACTACAACTGTCTTTACAACCTCTTCTGAAATAATTTCCTCCTCTACAGAGAGTACTACTAATATACCATCTACTGCAGGAGCAGGTGCAACTGAAAGTACTACAACACCAACAGAGAGTAGTGCTGGACCCACAGAAGGTAGTGGTACTACCGGAGAACCTCCTGTTAATGAGACGTTGGAACCCTGCCCCATAAGCCAATTGGAAGGTGATCAAGTAGCTTTAATTTGCCCAACCGGGTTTAGAAGACATCCGAAATATTGTAACTTATTTTACCAGTGCACCAAAGGCCAAAATAACCATGATTACAAAGTACTAGTCCTTAGCTGTCCAACTGACACTATTTACGATGACACCAAGATACAATGCCTGCCACAAAATGAAACTAGAGCTTGTACAGGAGAAATAGCCACTAGTTCATTATACAGAAGATTGGATGATAATTCAATGCCTCCAGTAAGTATTAAACTCCAAATGTATTAGAATTAGTTTTCTTCTATAAGAATTCGAAAGACTTTATAAATACAAGTAAAATTCTTCTATAAAGAATGCTGTGCTAATATCCAAACCTTACTACATGAATTTCGATTTACCAAATTAATTCGATGTTAAGTCTGTAAAAGTTTTTATACAAAACTACCTCCTCTATTTCGTACCATTTATTTTATTATTTCCTTTCTTGGATGACCAGTCTGTATATTATTTCACTTAAAGTTTACGTTTCAGGTTTTATTTCTCAGTAACAGTGTCAACTACATTCCAAATATTATTTTCTTCCATCATTTCAGATTTAGATTACGAAAAGGTAGGTATTTCAATTCAGTCATTAAGTCCGTCTGTCTTGGCTCTATATCTAAAAAAATATTTGACTGAGAAAAATAATATTCGGCAGGTAAATAAGGCTTATTGCCACGGAAAAAATCTGGCATATTTTGATCGACAAATATAGATGCGACAAATATAGATAGAAGAGGCTGAACACCCAAAAAAAAAAGAAAAATTAAGGAAAAAATGTTATGGAAAACAATAATATTTGACATGTAGTTAACACAATCGATAAGGAAGAAACCTATTTTAGTATTAGTGAAAAATATATACGGGGTGGTCACTAAAAGAATAAAATAATTAACTGGACTAAACACGTCAACAGTTGACGGAGGATGTAGAGTAGACTTTTGTTTTTATGAAAATGGGAGAAACGTCCGCGAAAATGTGAGTGCTGGTAGTAAGTTCAAAGGTGTCCGTCCGTCCCTCCAAAGAATAATAATAATAATAGTCTTTATTTCTGAATTGCAAAAAAATTATATACAAATAAAAGTATACAATAAAATCAATGTAGAAAACGTCACAAGAAAAATTAACAAACAGTTAACAGAAAAAAAACAATACAATAAAATATATAAAACAGATGAACATACAGTACATCTTGTTGGTCATATAAAACAAATATATCAAATTATAAAAATTCATTTATCGTGTAGCAATTTTTTGTCTAGTAATATTTTTTAAAATTTATGTTTGAACATGTGTATGCTACCCGAAGACCTAACATCTTCATCTAATGAATTATAAAGCTTATACCCTTGGTAAAGAAAACTTTTCTGGTGCTTAACAGTTCCATGAGAATCAGGGAGTAGAAAATTATTTGCTCTAGTGTCATGTAAATGATTCACTTGATTTCTTAAAAAGATTGATTTATATGAGCACAACTCAAGAATGTATAGACCAGCAACTGTCAAAATTTTTAAATTTTTAAAGACATCACGGCAACTCTCTCTGTAATTTAAATATAATAAAATACGAATAATTGCATATTTCTGTAATAAAAAGTATTTAAATTAGTGTGCGACATAGTTGGGAGTCTTGAAGAGGGCGAACATGTAGCTATTAGCAAGGTTTTGACTGTGTCTCACATAAAATACTTCTGGAAAAGATGAGTTTTTATGGTATTAGAGGCTTGCCATTGAATCTTTTCTATTCCTATCTCAACAACAAACTCCAGTATGTCTCTATAGATACTTTAAACTCAGAACTTCTTCCTGTTAAACATGGGGTTCCTCGAGGCTCTGTTTTGGGGCCCCTACTCTTTATATTATACGTCAATGATTTTTTTCACTTTATGTCACCAAAAAAATGCATAGTTTATGCTGACGATACTACATCCATTATTTATTTTAATTTGAATATTCCTGACCTAAGTGAGGATAGCTTTAGTTCTATCAAACAAGCCGGTGCTTGGTTCTAGTCGAATAATCTTAAATTAAACGAAGAAAAAACCCAACAAATCGTTTTCTCAACAAATAATTCACTAATCAAGTGTCAAAAGTGTCAAAATTCTTGGCGTCATTTTAGATGACAGTCTAAACTGATACAATCATGTGGAGCGACTGTCACACAAATTATCAAGATCAATATTCATATTATATAGGTTAAAAAAATTTTCTGTTCTAAAACCTTAAGAACATGCTATTTTTCATTATTTCATGCTCATATTAATTATGCTATCCTCCTATGGGGTGGATCATCTCGGGCAGCTGTAATCTTTCGTCTGCAGAAGAAAGCAGTCAGGTTAGTTGTTAATGCAGGTTGGAGTGACCACTGTTTACCAATATTTAAGAGTTTTGGAATAATGCCGGTTCCTTCTTTTTACATTTATGTTACTTCACTTGAAATTCACAAGAACGTAAATTCTTTTTGTACTAACTCAGATTTTCATTCGTATAGCACTAGGTCTGCCAATCAACTTAGGCAGCCTCGTCTTAGATTAATAAAATCACAGAAAACTCTCTAAACCTTCAATTATATAATCACATCCCTAATGACGTAAAATCCCTTAATTTTAATAGTTTCAAGAATATAATAAAAAAACACATTTTAAAATATTGTTTCTATTCAATTGATGAATTTGTAAACACACTTTGTTGACATCTTTTAGTTTAACCTCTGCTTATTTGGTATGCTCTGGCCATCTCGTGGGAGCTTGCCTCTTCTTTCTTTTTTTTTTTGGATTCTTTTATATTGTGTGAAGTATTTGTATATGTAGTGATGTGTATTGTGTATACATTTTTTATATTATATATTTTCTATTTTTGACCTGCCAAAAACGTATTTTGTAACTTGGTCAAAAAAAAAATCTATCTACCCTAGTCACATTACAAGTATTGCCCCAGTTTACGATTCCGTACCTAAGATGCGAATGAAAATTAGCATAATAAAGTACTTTAAGAAGTTCCTGGCTAGAGTGTTTTGACATAAATTTTAGAGCATAACAACTTATTCTTAGCTTTATATATAATTTTTCGATATGTTGAGTCCATTGTAAGTGTTTATCAAAAGTAACACCTAAGCGTATACTGTCAACACAAGTTTTTACTTCCCAGTCAGTACCATTAAAAAGTGTTAGGCTCTCGGAATTATTATTCAATGAAAATTGTATTGAAACTGTCTCTGTTTTATTTAGAATTAGGTTACTATTTTGAGACCAATGTATGATAAACTCTTTCAGTGGTTTCTTTTGCTTCAATTAGGTGGTTGCCGGTAACTAGACTATTTGTATCATCAGCATAACAGATCACGTTAGATGACTAACTACATCGTTAGCAAATATTATATATAAAAGTGGTCCCAAAATTGAACCCTGTGGAATTCCTTGTTTAATATCACAAATATTACTTTCAACTCCATCGGCCATTTTCATAATTTGTGTCCTGTTGATGATATCAGAAATATGAAATTAGATTGTATAAAAAATGGGGACTAACGATCAGTATAAAATAAAAGTAGTTAGTTATACAATGAAGTAAGACAAATAACAAATTTTCGTAACATGGAAATGTTATCAAGTGCAGAAAGACAAGCGATTTGTGTACACAAACCACACGTTCAATTCTAAGAAAATTTAAAAATATGGTACATGATGACAATAATTCTTTTTTCATATTTCAAAACATCAAAATTGCTAAGCTAATAACCATTGATTATTGCTAACAGACACGTTTGCTGCCTCTAAGGTACAAAATAAACTTAAAAAAACATACTTTTGGATTGATTTGTAAATCTTAACCTTTTTTAAATCTTTTGAAATCTATTAAAAATAACAGTCGTCATATTATTTGAGCACAAAAAGATAAGCTTCACATTTTTTGTGAATCATTTTGTGATTTAGTCGGACGCCCTTTGGTGCATGGCACGTCTGACGACACCAAGCCATTTGTTGCGGTTTCCTCTTATGTGCATGGATTTACCAAAATTTTTTTAGCAAGTCTGTGCTCTTATCATATTTCAGTGACGCCAGAGTAACTTTCACACCCAGAACAAAATGAATCACTTCTTACTCTTGGTATATAATATACTGTTACTCATGGAAGTGCAAAAACAATATTGAAATTTCATGTACATGCACTTTTTAGTCACAATATAATATTTTGCAATGAATTTAAAACCCCAGTATTAATATAGTACAATCAATGAATGCCCAAAAGAGGATTGTAGAGAACATGGAGGAGTGGAGAATTTTCCTCTTCAGGAATGTGTTGGGGGTAGTTAGGAGGTAAAGATAGTAAAAGTCCCCGCCCCTGTCAATCCAGATGAGTTTATGCATGAGGAATCCCCCAACAAAAACCAAATCAAATTTTGGTGTACGTACGTTTGTGGCGCCGATCCGATGCATTTTTTAGAATTTTTAACATTCAAAATGTTTATTTTTTTTCGCATATTTTGGTACGGCAGGAGGCTTTGCCTTTGTAGCAGGCGAGTGTTTTTCTGATCATATGTAGATCCTAATTTGTTCTATACTTGAGTAAAATTTGATCAAATCGGAAACAAAACAAAAAAGTTATAAGGGTGTCTTCATTTTAAGTGAGTCACAATGTATATTTAAGGAAATGTATAGATTTCGACAAAATATTACGTCAGTAAATACATCGAGAGTTGTAAAATAAAGATTATTTTGTGACTGATTTATTATCAGACCACGGTAAACCGTTTTCCGTACGACGCGCGACGCATCGTTTTAGAGTTATAAGCCAAAAACCGAAAAAAGGGACCCCCCCCTCTAGCGGCAGAGCTAGGTGTGGGGTCTTTTAGTATAGGAAGGAATTAAGGTCAAAAAGAAATAGTGAGGAAAATAACGCCTTACACTCCAAAGAGGAAACACGAAGCAGCTACGGACACGTGTTTCGGAATTATTGTTCCTCATCAGCTACGCTACGCTGATGAGGAACAATAATTCCGATACACGTGTCCGTAGCTGCTTCGTGTTTCCTCTTTGGGGTATAAGGCGTTATTTTCCTCAATATGTCTTTTAGTATGTTTACCTCCTAACTACCCCCAACACATTCCTGAAGAGAAATATCCCCCCCCCATGTTCTCTACCACTCCTTCGTTCTTCGTTGATTGGACTATAAAGAAAGATTTCGAAATTTCAATCGCTTATTCTTTAAGTGCACTAATTAGCAGGAGGCAATTTTTTTTCAAAATTTAAGTTATTACGTGTTTTGCAATGGTATTAAAAAAACGTTTTCTTCATTTAAACCGATTTTTTGAAATTTGTTTATAATATTCGAAATTGTAGTCGTAATGAAATTCAAATAACTCATAACCCAACAGAAGTCGAGATATTTGAAAAAAAAACGTTCTTAACCATTTTTTCAAGATGGTGGTAAACTCCTGTCGAGCAATTCACCAATTCCCTCACTAATGACCCCCCGAAGCTCCAAATGCTCGCTAACGTCGGGTGACTGTCGACCTCTATATAGTGACCTCATGCATACTGACTGGGCTATATTTTCGTAGTATATAAAAAGGGGAATAGAATAAAAAAAGATCTAAAATCAAAGCAACGGTTACTGAGTTATGTAATTTTAAAGAGAACAACTCTGACGGTTATTTTTTTAAATGGTCGCTTTAGCCCACATGGGTTTTTTTAATACTTTATAAGCTTATCCTAAGTTAATAGAGCGATCCATTGAAATAAGCAAATAACTTCATACTCAAAACTAAATTTGTCTGATCTATCATTGTTCTAACACTATTTTTTCTGCAGATTCAGATAACCAGCAGACAATCTCTTTGCCCAGTTGAGGGCTTCCACGAAGTAGACCCAACTGCATGCAGTACTACATTCATAAGGTGCCATCAGCAGCTTAACCAAATCAGCAGAACCAGCAGAATGGAAGGGTACATGTACCAGTGTCCGCAAGGGTTCGCGTTTTGGCAGATCAGCAGAAGGTGCGAACGTACCTCGAGGTTGTTACACTGTAAGGGTTATGACATTTTCAGTACCAGATGGGAACTACCAATAGAAACTAATAATGTGTCGCTGAGGAGAAGAAAAAGTGCCAACATAGACTTCTAAGTTGTTAATAGAGCCTAACAAAATACTTTTAAATTTGGAAAAGTGAAATTACCACTAGTACCGAAAGTACTACCCAAAGCATTGGGTGCGAAGCTCAGATTTGCCAGTATTTTGTATCTTGCGCTAGATTATTTTGTAACTTAACTATTGTAAAATTGACTGATTTTTTCTTTGAACTAATTTCTTTTTAGTTCATAGCAAAATAATTTCATCGACTTCGAGGTTTTGGTACCTTTGAAGTTGTTGAGATTGGGTTCTGGTTTTGGGATTATTTATTCTTTTGATATTTATTGAACGCTAACAAAATTTATTCTTACTATCTTCAACTAGTTTATTATTTATTTTTACCGATTTAATGTGTATTTAGGTTAGATCTCGAAGATGCAATTGCCAATGTACTTATAATGTAGGAAAAATAAAGCGAAAATTAGACGATTTGTGTTTTATTGTCAATTACTTCTAGTGCATCCAGTGGAAGTATAGTAACGACAAAAAAAAAATTGAGAATTTTTATTGTTCAAATAGGCTTAGAATGTCATGAAACGTCGATATTTTTAGATTAACAAAAAGAATCTGTCGGTCTGTCAGTAACTTTTTTTGTGCACACGATATAAAAAAAGAGGTACCGGTAGTTGTTTGTTTTAGCTTGACGTTACCCTTGACCTTAACCCGTGAGTCTTCGACACTCTAAGGTGTCAAAGTTCAACCATTTTTTATATGCCAGATAAATATTACTATGGTTGGTGTGGCACTTTAAGTTAACTTTGGCCATGATCAATGGGTCAAGGTCATAGATCTGTTCAAGGTCGTCGAGTTTTATACCAGAGTAATATTCCTAGGGTCAAAGAGACACCTTGGTAGCTATAATAAGTAATAGCTCATACGACCTTTGACCTTCAATATCTCGAAATTTAGGACATTTTGGGCTTTGTGGCCCTAAGCACTTTTGATCAGGAAGTTATGGAATTAGACCAGGGTCGATAATTTTGAAAATGGTAAAAAGTGAAAAAAAATTATAGTAGGATGAAACCCATTGGAAAAGGTAGAGAATATAATAAAAATGAAAGGAAAAATAATTTACGGGCGACCTGATGTCGGGAAGGGGAAGGGGGTGAGTTTTTAAGGGTAAAAAACGGTTTATCTCGATTTCCGGCAAAACTACAAGTCCTATGAAAAAAAGTTAAATAGCAAAGTTGTAGGTAATAAAAAGATCTACAACTTTTGTTTTTACACTTTTTTCACATAACCTCAAAATTTATGTGAAAAATTCAAATAACCAAGTTTTTGGTTTTTTATTTTAATCTTTTGCAAAAAAATTTATTTTTTCACGAAATTTGGTGAAAACTTACCTTTTTGTGTCCCAAACACACAGTAATTTTTTTGATTTCAAATATTCATTTTTTCACCTTATTTTGACTTAATATCGAAAAAGCACCCTAATTTTCAATCGAAAATTCTCACGTCAAAATATCTGCATTTTGAAAAAAGTCGGTGGGCTTTTTGTTCGTTGAAATCTCTACTTTCTGATGGTATAAAAAAAATATACATTACTATGGTAAATGTTCTCAGAAAATGCAAATAAACGAAAAAAACTCGAATCCGAAAATTTTTTTTTGAATCATTATGTACAATTTTGAGCTAATTATTAAAATTTACACTTTAGCAATTTTTTTGTTTATCAATGTAACATGAAATCTTACGTTTTTCGAGTAATTAAAGTGTAAATTTTAATAAACAGCTCAAAATTGTACATGATTTTTGGTTGGTGATTTTTGGATTTTTGAATTTTTTTTGGTCTCAAAAATTATCGACCCTGGTCTAAATATAACATACCAAATTTTCAGCCAAATCGACGGCTGTATGAAAACCCATGTATTGTGTGCGTGGCCCTTTCTAATATTGAAATGCTTTGTACTAATGGGCTTCTTATGTGTTTCTTTCATCTTTTGCAGGTAATTAAACTTTAAAATGGGAACCAAAAGAGGAATTTGGCTGCTAGAAAAGGTGCCTAATGGTGAGTTTTTAGGAGCTCGTCTCCCTTCAAAGGAACAAGTACTTTTAGTTTTTATTTACCATCACAAGAAAATGAAAGATATCTTTCCGGATGCTGTTAAATATGTGCAATCTGTAAGTGTGGAGGAAAGGCTTTCCTCCACACTTCCTGTAGTTTAGTACAGGTAGATTTAGCAGCATCCGAAAGTGTTCCTTTCATTTCCTTGTGATGGTAAATAAAAACTAAAAGTACTTGTTCCTTCGAAGTGAGTCGAGCTCCTAAAAACTCACCACTAGGCACCTTTTCTAGCAGTCAAATTCCTCTTTTGGTTCCCATTTTAAAATTCAATTACCTGCAAAAGATGAAAGAAATACATGAGAAGCCCATTAGTACAGAGCACATCAATATTGGAATTTCACTAGTTTCAGATAAAAGTGAACAATGTATTATCCAATCCAATCCAATCTTCTTGAGGCGTATATATCTTTTACATCACTGAGACTCGGGGCGTAAGTAAAGTCAAACGAAAATCACTTCTTTGGAAAAATGAAACACCCTGATGTACAAGAGCCAAAAACCTCAAAATATTTTTTTACTTCATCCACCCCCACCCTACTACCGATGTGGGATACCGTTTTATAGGTTTTTGGGGTAGACTATTTCAAATATTATATTATTAAAGTTCCATAAACAATTATTTCCGCATACAATTTTTTTTCGTTGTGAGGGACTTGTATAGAAAATCTGGATATGGAAGGAGTGATTTCTTGGGCAGCGGTTTTTTATCAAAAGAAAGACTACATAATGAATGTATATACTGCTATCTTGAAATATTTTGCGTGGATGTAAAATTCTTCTTTGAAATTTTCTACTAATTTCAAAAACAGTAAATTTTGAAAATCCCGTCATTTGGTGATATTAATAAAATAATGGTGCATATATTATTGAATAAAAGCAAGTCTCTATATGGTCGCCCGTAATTTGCGGGGAGTATCGACAATTTACGGGCCTGTGTATTACTTCCACGTCCAGTGGAAGTATAGTAACGACAAAAAATTTTTTAAAAATTTTTTTACTTCCACATCCAGTGGAAGTATAGTAACGACAAAAAAAATTTTTAAAATTTTTATTGTTCAAATAGGCTTAGAATGTCACGAAACGTCGAGATTTTAAGTTTGTGCGAAAAAAAAAAATTTCTGTCTGTCGGTCTGTCTGTCTGTAACTTTTTTTGTGCGCACGTTTACTCTGGAACCGTTTGAGATATTGACTTGAAATTTGGTGCACATATGTACTTTAACGAGATCTAGAACTAGATTATATTTTCATCTTGTTCTGTCGAAGGGTTGGGGGGTAAATTGGGGTAAATTTGGGGAAAATAGGTAAATCAAGCAGGTAAGAGTCCATAAAATTGGTATTTAGTATATACAAGAGAAGCTAAGGTCTCAAAAAAAAATTTGGCATTAGCCACCCCCCTTCCCCTTACCACCCCCACCCCATTATTAAAGGGGATGAAAAACATGTGTGTACAAGAACCAGAAACCTCAAAATGTTTTTTTACTTCATCCACCCCCACTACCACCCTTCATCACCACCCCCACCGTGCTACCGATGTGGGGTATCGTTTTATGGGTTTTTGGGGTAGAGGATTTCAAATTTTATATTATTAAAGTTCCATAAACAATTATTTCCACATACAAAAATTTTTTCGTTGTGAGTGACTTGGAAAAGAATCTGGATGTGGAAGTAGTGATTCCTTAGGCAGCGGTTTTTACCTGTAAAATGGGCATAAGCTATCAAGTAGAAAAATATCATTTGTATATAATTGGCAATATGTGTATTAATTTAAAAATCCCGCCTTTTAAATATGGATTCCTTTTAGAGACTTATCACCTACGAAAAAAACAAGGGCGTAGATGGGGGGGGGGCTAAAACATTAAAATATTTTTTTGCCATTTCGCTTCCCTCCGCTTATTAATTTTGAGACGAGGTCAATTTTTTTTGTGATTTTGAGTTACCGGTCGATGGCAATTTTTGGAGGCTGAGCAATAGCAGAAATTTCGCAGTGCAACCAATTTAAATTAAATAAAATATCACATTATTGTTTGACTTACAGAATAATTTATAGTGAAGCGAATGTATAAAATTAAATTATCTTTTTTCAGATTTTTTTAATTTATTACATTCCAACACCAGCAAAAAAGTACGAATAACAATGACTTAAAAAAAAATAAACTGAAAATTTGAGAAACAGTTTCTATTTAAATACAAAATTCATTTAAAAAACAAATAAAGAACAATAATATAATTAATAAAAAAAAAGAGATCTGTGTTCAGTAACAAATGTTCGAAGTGACTTCCGTTTACTTCAATACATTTGATGATGCGTTTATTAAACGACCGCCTTATTTTAAATAATAAGTGTTCGTTTTGAAATGATTCGATTGCATTTCTAATTCTCTGCAATAATTCTTCTCGATTATTTATTGCATCTTGACACACAAGAGATTTCATGTATCCCCATTAGGGTGGCCCTTATTTTTCAAATTTAGATATTTTTTTGCGGCACCCCCTAGAATGGTTCCATTTCATAAAAAAATACTAAAAAACTTTAGCTTGATCGGATTACGTTAAGGGGTGTCGCAACGCCCCCTTTTTAGACAATAGAATTGTTATGGGTTTAATGCGCGCTCAGGTTGAATCGATTTTTTTATCAATTCCTTGCGACACATTTTTCAAAAAAAAATAACAAAATAACACAGAATATCATAAACTTAATTAAAAAGGAAACATCAATCCCTTACATGTTGGACAAAGTTTCTTTTTTTTTAAGTCGAGGAATCGTTTTCTATAATCAAACACTACTTGGAGCACATACTATTCTTGCTCGTCGTCTTTTGTCAATAAGCTTTTGTAATCTCTGAATAATTTAACACCTAGTTCCGCAACGTCTTTGACGACTTTCAGTTTTTTTTTTTTACAAAATCACAAAATTTCAAACAGCTTTTGTCTGTACTTAAGATAAGGCAACTGTCCCTAGAGCAAGGTACCATAAGTGATTTTTAAATTTGTGTACTGTTGCTCGCGACAAGCTCGGATTCGTGGATTTATATTCATGAAGTTTTTTTTAAAAACACTAATCTTGGTATGGAGCTGAAGTTGCCAGTCAATGGTGCTAAGGACCAAGCTTCTAAGCAAACTTTAATAACAAAAATTGAAATATCTGACATATGTTTTCATTCTGAAACTGCTGAATGGAATTAATCCCGAATCAAAAAAATCTTTAAAGTATAAATGGCATTTACTTTCCATCGGGCATGATGCATCGCTCCTGGAGCATGAAAAGATGTCTCGTGGAGGAACTTCTATCAACAGTATGAATGCTAATTCCAGAAACTCCCTATAATCTTCTCGGGGTTGACGCTCTGAATCTTCGAAAGTACGCTGTATAAAGTGGAAAAATTTCACCTGTATTTTGTAGGTGGACACTAACATACGGGTCTTCAAACCCACATTTGAAATATTCTTGATTAATTTGGGGCTATTTCTGTTGGAACCTTTGAAAAATTGGAACCAATTGACTGCTTGTTACCCAAATTTTTCCTTGAACTCTAAGGATCAACTCATAAATGTGGATATGGCAGGTCTAGGAATTGTTCTAGTAGAACACAGCTACCATTAAAAACTCCTGTATTTGTAGCTGTGCTATCGAAATATACTTGTTTATTAGATGAAAGTTTACTTCTAGTGGTCGCATGAGCGTAATGTCCAAGAAGATAAACTCGATTATCATGATGCAAAGTAATTCACGCCATATCGAAATAAATAATTGAAAATATTCATTTTAAAATCACTGAATTTCATAGTCACTCATCACAGTACAAGAGACAGTGAGATACTGTTTAAGCTGTACTGTCTTTACCACAACAAGCCCTTCCAAATGATTCACTGTTACACCCTCTAGCAACGACTTTCCGCTTTCTTGGGAAAAAGGTCTGATAAACTATTTTATATTTGTCTATTATGAGTTAACACCTACCTATCTAGAAAAGGTCAGTTTCTCAATATGGAGTATTTGAAGAAAAATCAGAATCTTGGGGGTGCTTGCGGCACGTTTTCCCCTCGACCGATTTGACTCAGATTTTCAAGGGATTACTTTTTTAGAAATTGGAACCATTGTGGAGGGTGCCGAAAACTAAATTCGATATTTTTTTTTCCGTCAAGTATAAATAAGGGCCACCCTAACTCCCATACGCAAAAATCCAACGGATTAAAATCGGAACTCCGCACAGGCCAATTCATATTGCTCCCACGATCTATCCAGCGACCAGGAAAATGTATTTAGGTAGTATCTGACCGGTAAAAAAAATGCGGTGGAGCTCTATCTTGCATAAAAAACATATTTTGTTTTAAAAATAGTGGTACATCATCTAAGAAGTCGCTTAGCTGAGTTTGTAGAGAATTTAAGTATAATACACCATTTAAATTAGGTGGTAATTTATACGGTCCAAAAATATAATTATCAATAATTCCACACCAAATGTTTATTTTAAATTAATGTCGAAAGTAGCGTTCGGTTATTAACTGTGGATTTTCAATGTCCCACGCATGTTTGTTTCTAAAGTTAAATACACCTCTACGTGTAAAGGTGGCTTCGTTCGTAAACAACACTTTATTTAAAAACATTGTATCTCTGTTTTGCTGGGCACGACAGAAACGAGCAAACTGTAACCTGGCTGGAAGATCGGCCTCCAGCAGATTTTGTACACGCGTACAATGGTACGGATAAAGCTTTTCTTGATGAAAACTCCTTGAAATTGACGACTTACTTACTCCAGTAGCAGCACAGCAGCAGCCTTGCGCCTCATACTTATTTCTGGGTTTTCTGCAACATGTAGGAAATCTTCCTCCTCCTGTTCCACAGTAACATTTTTTGGGCGTCCCACAGTATCTCGTTTGGGACGAAAGGAACCAATGCCCCCCAATCTACTGTAAATATCATGAAATAACTTAAAATCCGGCTGCCCCTTATTTGGATTTTCCAAATATCGACGATGGGCTCTGCGTTCATTAAAAATTTTTTGCACGTATACGTAAACCATATTGCGCATATCTTCGTTTGAAAATAAATTATACCTTGGCATTTTAAACTTAATTTTGTTAGACATTTTTTAACAATACAAAATGTTGACAAACAATAGGTAGGTTTGACAGGTATTAGTTTTGAAAGCGTCCGTTACGTTTTTGTTTTGATCAAAACCTAGTTTGGAACATTTTACATCCCTAAATCAAAATTTAAATTGGTTGCATTGAATAATTTAAAACCAAATATCTCGAAAACGGCTACTTGTAGCGACATTTAGAAGGTATACCTTTTTACGTAAAGAAGACAGGAAAATAGTTTTTTAAAAAATTCGCCAAAAATATACTTATTTATTTATTTATTTATATAGTTACACCACCCCACAGTAAAAACCAATTACGGGGTGGGAAAAAAACACAATAATTTATACTTATTGGTAAAGAATATACAAACAGACAAAAAGAAAAAAGAACAGATTATATACATGCAAAATACACTAACAGATTAAAAGCATATTAAAATAAAATTACAGATTATTACGAAAAGATACACTTAATACTTGAAATACTCGAGTAAACTATATCAAGCTGTTCTTCAATTGACATGTAAGTGTTACACATAAAAAATAAGGGAGTGAACATCAGAGCATTTGTTCGTGGAGTGGGAAGATAAAATGTTTTATGATTACGCGTTTCAAATGAAGGGGCATGAAAATTTAACATATTCAAGATATTAGGGCAATCGATGAGATTAAAAATTAACTTGTGCAAAAACAAAAGAGAACAAAGTTTCCTGCGGTCGTGTAAACTAAGAAAACCAAATCTATTTAGCAACTGTCTATGTTCGAAGCCAACAGCGGGATATACATGATCAATTTTGTATGAAACGAATTTTAGGTAGCGCCGTTGTATATTCTCTATGCAATTACAATATTTATTATATCCTGGATTCCAAATAAGTGAGACATATTCAAGTCTGGATTTAACAAATGCAGAATAAAGAAGATTTAATAATTCAATGTCATCAAAACCACTTGAATTTCTAATCACAAAACCCAAACTTTTATAAGCAGAGAGAACAATATTATCTATATGTTTGTTAAAATTTAGTTTCGAGCCGAATAGAATCCCCAAGTCATTAAACTCATCTGATCTATTTAATACGATATCGTTTAACTCATAATCGAATAACAGTGGATTATTCTTCCTGCAGAAAGACAGAACGTTACATTTGGCGATGTTTAAAGGCAGATTATTTAGAAGACACAAGTAATTAACATTATTTAAATTTGGAGTAACACACAATCCTCGTCAGTATCAACAGTATAATACAATTTCATGTCATCAGCATATAACAGGCAGTTGACATCAACACAGGTCACTAAATCGTTAATAAATAAAATAAATAATAGAGGCCCCAGCAATGAGCCTTGGGGTACTCCGGAAGTAGCTAGAAATTGATCAGACTTAAAGCCACGGTATTCTACATATTGGCTCCTTCCAGTTAAAAAAGATGACAGCAGGGAAGTTAGCAAGTCTGAAAAACCGAGTACTTTAAGTTTATGTAGGAGAATGCCGTGGTCAAGTCTGTCAAAAGCTTTGGAAAAATCAGTATATATAACGTCAACTTGTTTGCCCGCATCGATAGCCTCAGAAATAATTATGTGACAGTGAATAAATTTGTAACTGTTGACCTACCCTTTACAAAGCCATGTTGAGATATACTGATCTGCCCTCGCACATTATTATAAATTTGGTCATATAAAGAAATTTCAAAAACTTTGGCGAAATTACAAATTATCATAATAGGACGATAATTTGCAACGTAACTTTTATCTCCTTTTTTAAAAGTTCTCCACACTCTGGATAGTTTCCACCGATCTGGGAATACACCGGATTTTAAACATAAATTAAAAATATTCGTTAGTGGGTAAACAAAAGCGTACGCACAGTCTCTAATAATAAAGGCCAGTAAGTCATCCGGTCCCTTAGTGAACTTAGGCTTCAGTTTTAGTAAGGCTTCTAAAACATTTACTTCATTTCAGTTTGAAAAAACGAAGCAAAAGCGTTGACAATGTCTAAGGGATTTCTGTATTCACGGTCGTTATATATTACATGATCAGGCAAAGAGCCACTGTTTCTTTTGGAATTTACATAGGACCAAAACTGTTTCGTGTTTGATTTAATATTATTTTGTAATCCATTCAGATAATCTTTGTAGGAGTTATTAACATCGATTTTTATTTTTGCTCTTAATTGTTTAAAATCGTCATAGGACTTTGCATTGTTATGTTTTTTATAATCTCTCCACAGAATCGCTTTTTTCTTGATGTCCAAGATAATATTGTTTGTATACCAAGGTGGGTATTTTCTGGGGCGTGACACGTGTTTAGGGACATATAACTCAAAAACATACATCAGCAGCTCATAAAATTTCTCACTTGCTAAGTTACAGTCCTGAATCTCAGATAAAATATATGACAGATAAATGATACGCAAACTACCGTAGGTGGCGCCCTCTACAAATAACAGCAAAGTATGAATAGATTTGAATCCCTCGCCTCAAAAAATCCCCAATCACCAAATATTGTTAAAATATTTCAATTTTTAAGGAAATTATTTTTAAAAAACCAATACAAATATTTAACTTTGATACCCTGTATCTCTGTTAATATCAACTTTTGGACTAAGGTAAGTTTGGTTAAATCGTAATATTTTTACGTAAGGAATCCGCCATTGCTCTATGTACCATTACTTATTTGACACCCTGTATATTATATTAATTTTACTTCGTGTTCAGATAAGACATCGGTAAGTAAATTACTTACCGACGTGTTGGGTCTGGCAATCACTACATTCTAAACTTATTGAACAAAAATAATTTTTTTATTTAACGTTACTATACTTTCACGATGTGGAAATAATAAAGAAGATACAAGTATCGTATATAACACCAGCGTCCTCGGCAACGCTCAACAGCAACTCTTACTCGTCTCAATTCAGTTTAGCTCCAGATAAATCTATACGCAGAAAACCTGAGATTGTACAATGAGTTTTTATCTAACTTCAATTAATTATTATTTATAATTTAGACATATTGAATTACTCAGTGCAACAATAAAAAAATGTCGTAATCATTTTGTTTATTTTCTGTATCTCTACCTCGTATTTAATATTATTATTTGAAGGTAAATATTATTTTACTAGTTGTTGATAGTTAAGTCACGAAAATGTAAAACAAAGTGCCGGGCAGTCTTCCCAGAATAAATAGTAATTGATGAGGTGAACAGTGGAAAGTGCGGGATATGGGTGAAAATTGAGTAGTAAGTTATTATCTATTTATTTATTAAAAAAATTCAAAATCGACTGGAACATCAGTTAGCTGGGATTTACGATCTCGAAACCGACAAGGGAGGATTGACTAAAGCATATACAAAATAGTCCAATAAACCAGGCATTTTAAAATAGTAAGTCGGATAGCTGGCTCTAGCGTTCACTAACCCAATACCGAGATGTAATCAGATAAAACCTATTTCATTTTATTTAGCAGTTTTTTACATAGGAAATCACTTTTGACGACTCTCTCCATTGGTCGAGACTGAAATTCCAAAAAATAAAAAAAAAATGAAAACCACAAAATTCAAATTTAACCACGAATAACTTTAAAACAAAAAAGGTAAAATTAAAATTTCTTAGTCTTATAGTAGAAACGATTCTCTTTAATTTGATGTATAATTTATTACAAGAATAATAACTTTAACATTAGAAAAAACCGCTGAACAAGGAATCACTACTTCCACATCCAGATTTTCCATCCAAGAATCTCACAACGAAAAAAAATTGTGTGTGGAAAATAATTGCTTATGGAACTTTAATAATATGATATTTGAAATCGCTGTCTACCCCAAAAATCCATAAAACAATGTCCCGCATCGGTAATGGGGTGGGGGTGGTGATAGGGGGAGATGGTAGTGGGGGTGGATGAAGAAAAAAATATTTTGAGGTTTTTGGTTCTTGTACACATCATATTTTTTTTCACCCCCTTTAATAATGGGGTGGGGGTGGTAATGGGGGTGGCTAACGCCAAAAAATTTTTTGAGACCTTATAGCTTCTTTTGTATAAACTAAATACCAATTTGATTGACTCTTATCTGCTTAATTTACCTATTTACCCATTTACCCCAATTTACCCCCAACCCTTCAACGGAATAAGATAAAAATAAAAAATCTCGACGTTTCATGGCATTCTAAGCCCATTTAAACAATAAAAATTTTCGATTTTTTTTTTGTCGTTACTAGTGAAAGAAAAAATTAAATAGCTCATTATGTATGCGAGTTATGGCCAGTTAAGAATTAGAGAAATGTTGCTAATTTGTGTATCTTTTTGAATTTTGCCAGTTATTTTATATTAACTTTTTAATTATTGCAATAAATTATACTTCAAATTAAAAAGCAAGGTTTACTTGTTAAAACCAAACAACAATTTTGTTTTCATCTGTTTTAGTTCTAAAAGTTATGTTTGATTAAAATGTAAATTACCAAATTGCTTTTTTTTTAAGTTTTTTTCTATATATTCGGTCTCGACCAATGGAGAGTGTCGTCAATTTTGGTTTTCTATGTAAAATAGCATGCTTTTAAGCAGTAAAGCTCCCTTCTGGTTATAATTCAGTATTGAGAGGATCAAAAAAGAGAAGGCTTTTCGCGCTCTTCCCGACAGGGCAAAAAGCATTTTTCCGTCAATCAAACTTGTAGGGTATTTGGGGCAGATTGTAGATGCTTAAATCTAAACATGCAGGTTCATAGGCGTTGGTTCGGCCGCCATCTTGATTTTTGTGGTAAATGTTTCATTTGCAGATATCTCGCTTGCTTTTTGAACTAGGCTAATTTTTTTTTGTTTTTAAATGTGTGGAATTTTATTATTATTATTTATTATTTACTCGATATTTTTTTATTTTAAATGCATAGTTTTTTGATATTTCTTTTTTTTTTAATGTTGTTACCAAGTTAAAAACATTTGTTTGTTTTTGGCGAAAAGTCACCTGACAGTGCAACGAGCAACAATAATATAATATAAACTAGAATATTTTCTGGCCGATGGTTACATTTTTATTTTAAGAAAATAAGTGAAATCCCAACAAAAGTAGGCATTGTTAATTAAAATGGCAAATAATTATAAACAAGTCGTAGAATAAAAAAGACTGATGCAATATCTTGCAGAGACAAGGAAACTGAAGGATTTCTGCAATATAATAAAATAGATTTTAATATTTGCTTTTTAGCTACATTAGAAAACTAAGTGTCTTTAGTGTTCCAAAAATTCCAAAATGTCTGCTTCATCATCGCTTATTTCGTTGAAAGCTTCCATTTTCAATAATTTACTCAAAAAAATACATTTGACTTTTCACCCAACAACTGTCAAAAACAAACATAAAATTTGTAGGTTAACCTAGGGCTAGAGATAACCCCACCTTGAAGCTCGGGCTTTGGCCCAGGGTTACTTTTAACCCGACTTGATAAACGCTTTAGCCTGGAGCGTTTAGCACCGGGGCAAACTAACCTAACCACGTATTAATAAACGAGCCCTGAGTCGACTCTCCTTGGCTTATTTACCATAAGCCAAAATCACCTTGTAGTCCAGTCAACGAAAGAGTTGTAGAGAACATGGAGTAGGGGAAAATTTTTCTCTTCAGGAATGTGTTGGGCTTAGTTAGGAGGTAAACATACTAAAAGTCCCTACCGCTTCAGGGGGAGGGGGTGGAAAGGTTCCTTTTTTCGATTCTTCGCTTATAATTCGGAAACGATGCGTCGTACGGAAAAAGGTAATCTATGCAAAATTAAACGTAATTAAACTTCCCACAAGAATGTACATATTCATTTTCTTCCTATGTGTTATAGTTTACGAAATATTCGCCAGCCAACATAAATAATTAATAAAATAATTAACTAAGTACCTTGAATACAGTGTCGGCAAGTCCTGGATTAGGTATGTATAGTTTCAACGACTTAACCGACCGCATAAAACAATTATTTTTCCGCTAATTTTTTTTTTTTTTTTTCTAAAGCTATGTCGAAATTCCAAGCGTGGAGGAGTGACACTTTTAGAGATTGAAGTGGGAATACATGCAAAACCTATTTAATGATACAGAGATCATAAAGAACGTGGACATCTAATAGCAATTAATTGCAGTACCTGGCCAACAATCACTCGTTTACAATTTTCTCGAAAACTGCTAATTTTAGAAAAAAAAGTTTCAAATAAAAAAGTTACGTCCATCGTTTATCTTCGTTACTTCTCAATACACTTGGTGTCTATTTCGAAAGATAAAAAAGTTTCCCGCGTGTTACATTTGAGAATGCAAATTTTCGACATAGCCTTAGAAAAAAAAATAATGCTTTCTACACTTATTAAAATTTGACCTACATATTAATACATTATGTTAACTACAAATATATAGTGATAACACGATAAAAATTTGAGAGTAATCCATTGTGCCGCTTTTGAGTTAGAGCGAGTTAAGCGGAAAAATAATTGTTTTATGCGGTCGGTTAAGTCGTTGAAACTATACATAACCTAATCCAGGACTAGCCGATAGTCTATCAAAGCGGTTTACCGTGGTCTGCTAATAAATCACAGTCACAAAACAATGTCTATTTTACAACACTTGACGTATTTACTAACGTAATATTTTGTCGAAATCTATACATTTCCTTAAATATACAGTGTGACTCACTTAAAATGAACTTAAAAAATAACTTCTTTATTTTGTTTCCGATTTGAATCAAATTTTACTCAAGTATAGAACAAATTAGGATCTCTTATGACCAGAAAAACATTCGCCTGCTACAAAGGCAAAGCCACCTGCAGTACCAAAATATGCGGAAAAACATTTTGAAGGTTACAAATTCTAAAAAATGCATCGGATCGGCGCTACAAACGTATATACACCAATATTTGATTTGGTTATTGAAGAAGGATTTCTCATATATAAGCTCATCTGGCAAAGCGGATCCTCAATTTCCGCAATTTGTGGTGGATACGTGAAATTCGTCAAGACCCACTAATATGATTTTTAATTTCTTTCCACATATTTTGGTACCGCAGGTGGCTTTGCCTTTATAGCAAAATAAAAAGTTATAAAGGTGTCTCTTCATTTTAAGTGAGTCACACTATATATTTAAGGGAATGAAGAGATTTCGACAAAATCTTACGTTAGTAAATACATTGAGTGTTGTAAAATAAAGATTATTTTGTGACTGTGATTTATTAGCAGACCACGGTAAACCGTTTTGATGGAGAAATGTCAGATACCTAATTGATTTATTGATTAATTATCGATTTTCGCTGGCGAATATCTCGGAAACTGTAATACATAGGAAACAAATTAATATAAGCATTCTCGTAGGAAATTTAATTATGTTTAATTTGGCATAGAATACTTTTTTCCGTACGACGCATCGTTTCCGAGTTATAAGCCAAGAATCGAAAAAAGGGAACTTTACAAACCCCTCCCCCCCCTGAAGCGCCAGGTATGTTTACCTCCTAACTACTCCCAACAGATTTCTATAGAAAAAAATTCTCCCCCCCTCCACGTTCTCTACAATCCCCTTTTGGGCATCCACTGATTGAACTAAATATCACAATAGCCTCTGCATTGGCGTAACAATTTTTAATTGGAAGTATTCATGCATACCAAACCACTGTTTAACAATGACGAACCAACCAGTTTACAAAAATGTCAAAATTTTAACAATTGTGTGTTTTCTGTCAGTTTGATTGCATTGAATTTTACATGATTATTTTTGAACAAAAATAAATATAAACTATATTTAAATAATTGTAAGTAGCGTCCTTATTGTACACTCTGGGACGGTTTTTTAACAAAATAAGACAGTGAATAATGAAAAGCAAGATTTCAGTCAAATCATGATGTTTCAGGATGTTTCTAAGAAATAATGTCCAAGGCTGGTTCAGAAGAAAAATTTCCTCTATTGTTATACTTTGTGGAAAGCAATGAAGACTTGTCGAAAACCAACAAGAGGCTGTATTTTGAGAAAGGCAGGTTTCATGGAATCACGTCTGGAGCTACAGCTGTCATTAGACAATTTCCAAGTAAGAATCATGTTTTTTCCAATATGAATTTTTAGGTCGCTATAATTTGATCACGATGTGAACTTGTGTTGTTTTTTACAATATTTGATCAATCGATACATTTTAGATAACTGTATATGTGCACTTGTTATAAAAAAGGAGGAATTTATATTTTGTAGTGTAAGTATTGATGATGAAGTGATAGATATAGTACAGTGAATGAAGGTAAAAATCAACTATTACCTCCGATTTCGGTGAACCTCCATCGATTTGCATGAAAATTTGGGATTGAGTATATTTTACCCTCAACTTCAAAAGTGACATATGCTCGACTTGCGCTTTTTGCATTTTAGGGGTGAAATCCACCTCTTTTGTTAAAAATGGGAAAAAATGCAGATTTAAGCATTCTGGCGTAAGTAATTTCGTTTAATTAGATAAAATAAATATTTTTCAACACTTATATGCATGATTTATGATTTTAATTAATTTTTCAACCCTTTTGGCAACCACCCCTTAAATCGAAAATCATGAAAAAATCATTTTTTGTATTTCTGAAATATGAAATCGCATATTAACATTACACAAACGGTTTGTTTAATGTTTATGATATAATTTTTGGTTGACTGTGAAATTTCAGCCCTTAAAAACCACCCCCTTTATGCAGAATCATTGAAAAAATTGGTTTCAAGAAACTTTAATCATTTGAATAATACATTACTGAATTGAAATCTCATTTACTGAGTATTAAAGTAATTATTTATTTATTGCGAAATTTTCCACCCTTAAAAACTACAACTTGTCATAAAAATAACGGAAATTTTTTTTTATCAGCTTTAATAGCTTTAATTATTTAGAATCTTTTTTATTACTTATGATAAACTTTATTAATATTATTCTTTCCACATTCCCCAAACTACCCTTCGTGCACAAATTGATGAAAAAGCATAATTTAACGTTGGAAACAATTTTTTCAGTGCTTATGTGACTTATAAGAAACATACACACACTCACACATGTATATTTTGTGAGCATGTACCTATCGACACGTCTACTTCTTACTATCTATCTTTTTTCCTATATATGCATACAAAATCTCTGCTCAAAAAATTTTTCGAAAAAAATGTTCTTGGTTTTTTTACAATAACTCCGTTAATTTTTATGATATCAGGTTCATCCAAAAACCATTTGAAAGGTAATTTCAAGGGCTATAAGATCGTATTAAATTCTAATTCTAATCTTTTAAAACCCTTATTTTTTTAAAAGATAAAAGGTTAAAGGGCCCCGGTTACATGGTTCTCGCAGTAAAATTTAAGCTTTAAACGTTTCTATCTCGGTTATTTTTTATCCTACAAAAATAAAAAAAACTAAAATCTTTGTTAAAAAATAAACTCAAATTTCATTCTCTATTATTTTTACGTATATCGAGTATTTTTGGAGTTATTATCAAAAGAAAATGAAATTTACGAAAATTTGAAAAATTCTGATTTTTTAAATCATATTTTTTTTCAAAAATATGCATTCTAAACCGGTCAAAATTTTTAAAGTCATTACTTATGCTAACATAAAGAAAGTCTTATAGGGATTACTATAAATTTTAATTTTTGTGGAAATGGCGTAGGTTTTATTTTTCACTTTTTCCTAAAAAGTTCAAAAGGGTCCTTATTTGCATCATAACTTGCTTAATTTTGATGCTATATAGGTATTTCCGAGTACTTTGAAAAGTGTTCAGTAAGTATATTTTATAAAATGCATCGTTTTCCCGTTATTTAAGCTTGAATACTTAGATTTGAGTACTCGCCGAAAAAAAATATACATTCAATTACCTATAGCTCACTTTGAATTAATATTAAAAGGTTTTTTAAGGAAGGAATTTATTCGTTTTTTTATTAGCTTCAATTTTGGTAATGACAACTTTTTTGTAAAAACATAGTTTTTGAGTTATTTATGAAAAACCGCTTTAAAACATGCATTTTTTTCACGAAAAATCAAAATCTTTGATCTTTAATAACTCAAAAAGTATTGATTTATTTGAATAACTTTATATAACAAATTTTGCTTAGAATTGGTCTCTCTATCGATTCCTGGGGTTATTTTTCATAAAATAATTTCCACCCCCGAGAAGAAGTGGTATCCACCCCCAGGGTAAAAGCGCAAGTTGGCACTATGTCACTTTTGTTTCTTGAGGTATCCTCTAACTACTCACAAATTTTCATGAAAATCGATGGAGGTTCAACGAAATCGGAGGTGAAAACCTTCAGTGACTGTACTAATAAGTGAAGCAGTAAAAATGGTAAAATTCCCGGCCCGAAAACGATGAAAGGAATTTCCTTAATTTTTTTTTGAAACATGCTTCATAAAATACGTACATCAAAATCTATATTGTTGCATTACCTGCTTTTATTTTTAAATCTGAAAATTAATAACTCTTCTAATTTTACGAATAAATTAACGAAAATCCATATACTTGTTTTTGAGGTCGCTGAATATGACTGTGAGGTCAAAACTTATGAGACAAAAATATTATTAAATCATTCTTAAAGACTGAAAAATGTCTTCTAATTTTACGAATAAAATCACGAAAATCCATGTACTTATGTTTTTGAGGTTCGCTAAATATGATTGAGGTCAAAACATAGGAAAGACGAAAATATTAAGGGTTGAAACAACCCATAAATACTGAAATACTAATAATTCTTCTAATGTTACAAATAAATTCATGAAAATCCATATTACTTATGTTTTTTAGGTCGCTGCATACGATTTTATATAAAAAAAATGGTGGATTAAAAATGGTCCCAAAAGAGTATAGATGTCTAATTTTATTAAAATTACAGATTGAGAATTGTTATAAGTAACGATAAATTAATAGGTACAATTAAAGTAAACTAGTTAAATAACATTTTTAATCTGCACTCTAAACATGCTAAAGTACAATGCAACCCGCTTTTTCTGCGTATTCTTCGAAAAATAGACGGCTATTGCTAGATAGACATTTAAGTGTGCGTACAAACTGAAAAGTTTCAACATTATTTCAAACTGTCATATTAATGGAAGTAAGGAGTCGGGATTTTCCCTAAAAAGTGCAAAATTGTGCTAAAGTTATGAAACCTATTTTCCCCCCGTCTTCGAGGGTGCTGAACACGAATAACAGGGTGAAAAGAGTTTTTAGTTATGCGCACCCCCCTGAAATGGCCAAAAACCCGTTCTTGCTTATTTCACATATAACAGCTTGGCATTGACTATTTTTGCAGGGATTCTTTATTTTTTCATGGGGATATAACAGATGGTGAAAGGTGATATCAGGTAATAGACCGCAACCACCCTTGGGGGTGAAATCTACCCTGTCAGGGGGTGTAAATTGCTTCTTTTTTTTTTATTAAAGACGTTTACTCCCCGTTTTCGAGGACATTGATAAAAAAATGGTTATACGCTGGTTCGACCCTTCCTTCACCCTTAAAACCCTTTCATAATAATAATAATAATAAGTAGTGACTTGGCTGATATTAGGGACTGGTATTATCATTCTATTTGTTTTTGCCGCCTTTACTGTTTTCTGGGTAAATCATGTGTCCTCAAGGTATCCGTAGTCAGAGGATGGAGACGATGAACCAAGCATAGAAACAGACGAATCCTATAATAGTTATGATAGTGCTGTAAACTTCCTAAATTTTATACCCGAAGTGTATATTTCCGATTATGAATTGGATTCTCTTTGTAAGCGCCGTAGTTATATTAATGTCTTGTAACAAATATTATATTGTACTAAAAATCGTGTCCTGTATATATAATTTATTAAAAACAGAAATGTTTAACAAAGGTATTAAGGAACATGAATTTCAAATCCTTGCGAGGATAGGTTCATTTTTAATGAGGATTAAAATGGACAAATGGTGACACTGAAACCACTCCCACTCAATATACAAATTAGAAAAGTTAAAAAACCACCCCCTGGGGGGGGGGGGGGTTGTCCCCCCGATGTTGTCACAATATACTCTTACCATTGTCCTTGATCAGCATCCACGAAAACGGGGAGTAAGCATCTATAACAAAAAAAAGAAGCAATTTTACACCCCCTGACAGGGTAGATTTCACTCTCGAGGGCGGTTGGGGTCTACTACCTGACATCATCTTTCACCATCTGTTATATTCCCATGAAAAAATAAAGAATCCCTGCAAAAATAGTCGATGCCAAGCTGTTATATGAGAAATAAGCAAGAAAGGGGTGGTTTTTGGCCGTTTCAGGGGGTGCGCACAACTAAAAACTTTTTTACCTTGTTATTCGCATTCAGCACTTTAAAAACGGGGGGAGAAATATATTTCATAACTTTAGCACAATTTTGCATACTTTCCGACTCCTTACTTCCACTATATCTCTGGAACAGTTTGTCGTAGGAAAAACAATAAAAACCCAAACTCTTTGTTTTTTTTTATAAGCTTCATTTCATTCTTATATCACGTTTTTATCAATCTTATAGTTTTTGAGATATTTCAATTTTAAATACATAATTTTCTTGCGTATCCGCTCAAGCGCCATCTTTAAACCTTTATATCTCTGGAACAGTTTGTCGTAGGAAGATAAAAAAAAAACAACAAACTATTCGTTTTTTTATAAGCTTCATTTCTGTACTCTTACCATTTTTATAAAAAAATATTTTCTGAGCAATTTACAAAAACCCGATTTTTTTCAAAAAATTATGAAAATTTTCATTATTAAAAATGGGTATAGAATAAAAATAATTATTTTAAAAATTCTGAACAATTTGAGCATAATAGTAATAATATGCATTAACAATATCCAGAAGGATTTTTTAAAAATTTGAATTAATAAGACTAAAAAATAATGGCGCCTTTTTTAAACGCACTACTTTTTTGTTTGTAACTTTTTTAGTTTTATAAATATTTATTAGTTTTATTATAAAAGGTCGTAGTACGTCTCAATCGAAAGAAAATGTTAATACCTTTAATTATTATAAGAATAAACATTTTTCTCATAGTTGTAGATTTTGAGTAATTTTAAATTTTAACGCCGTATATTTTTTCTGAACGTTTCGTTGTCAGAAAGAAAATGTTAATACCTTTAATTATTATAAGAATAAACATTTTTCTCATAGTTGTAGATTTTGAGTAATTTTAAATTTTAACGCCGTATATTTTTTCTGAACGTTTCGTCGTCATTTTGAGAATGCCATATTTCCAAAACTAAACAACAGAGAAAAAAAAAAACATTCGATTTGTTTTCGTAAAAGCTTTAATTTTGTACCCTTGCATTTTTTAAATTAAATTCCACATTTTTCGAAATTTCGAGTAATTAAAAAAACGTCTAGGAACATTGATGTTATGGGGTGAAAATTGCAATTTTCATTTTGCAATATCTCGAAAAATATGCATTTTAACAAAAAAGTGTATAATAAATACCTTTCTTTCTTATAATTTGACTCTCTATCAGATTATATGTATTTAGTTAAATAATATTAAATTACAAAAAAATTAAATAAAATGTTATTTTATTTTGAAAATGGTTATTTCCTTATTTTGCAACTAAGCTCCGTATTAGAGCTTTTCTTCATAATTGAAAAAACTTAAAGTTAAATAAAATTTTCAATAAAAATGTAAAAAAATGTAGTTTGCTTAAAGTCGATTTTATATTTCCTAATTTTTAGAATATCCTGTAGCAATAATGTTAAGTTTGACAACTGTTTATGACTTCCTGACAAGCAAAACTTTTTTAAAGAATGACTTTTTCTCGGCAAATCAAGAATTTTTATAAAAATGCGGTATCCATCCAAGGGCACATTGTGTTTTGTTTATAAGAAATGTAACAACTTTTATTTTCTTATTTTTGTTATAGAATGTTCTTTTTTAAAATGCTTGTTTCTTCTCCACAGATATATTTGATATTGTTTTATAAGTACAATTTCGAAAATTATAAATAAATGCAAATAAAAAAGGTCTAATGAAAAAAAAATTGTTTTCTTAATACCACTGCGAAATACATGCATATTTTAAAAAATACCTTTATATGAGTCGATGCACTTAAACTATAAACGATCGAAATAACAAAAGGCCTTGAACCTTTTGTTATTTTTAATAGTCCAGTGCAATGAATGGATTTGAATGATTTTTTTTTTCTGGATTTTTAAAGCCATAAACTAAAAATACCCATTGAAAATTACCGCAATTTCGAAAATCCGTAAATTTAAAAAAAAATAAAATTGTTAGAAATCTCAACGAGAAACACAATTATCGGAATTTTTTAATATTTCTTTTAAGAAAATAATGATTGTTATAGTTTTCGAGGTTGTCTTTAAAGAATTTGTAAAAAAATTAAACTTTTTAAAATAATTTGAAGATGACAGAAGCTCCAAAAAACGAAATAATACAAATATATCAATTTTTTAAAGAAAATAATTTAATAACAACTTAATATAAATAATTTTCGATACCAATCGTTTCTTAAAGCTACAAGTAAAAATACCTATGTCAACTTGGCTTCATTGACACCTACACTCGATGCTAGTTCAGAGCCTATAAAAATAGTGTATTTACAAGTATAGTTGTGGATGGGACATGATAAGTTGCCAAAAGAATGGGGATGGAAAAAAAAGATAATTCACTAGTACCAGTTACAATGAACCAACCACCAGCTCCTGAAAATGTATTGAAAATGATTTTTTGTTCATGTAAAACTGGGTGTGGCTCTGCTTGTGGATGTAGAAAAAGTGGCTTAAAAGTGCCATACTTACTATGTGATATTAATGAATGACACTGAAAACGAAAACGTCGGAGATACTTAAGTTTACATGATTTTCTTTGTAATAAAAATTTATAATTATTTATGTCATTAAAATTTATAATAATTATTATTTAGTATAAGTTGTTATTAAATTATTTTTTCTATTAAAAATTGATATATTTGTATTATTCCGATTTTTGGAGCTTCTGCCATCTTCAAATTAATTTTAAAAAGTTTCATTTTTTTACAACTTCTTTATAAACAACCTCGAAAACTATAACAATTATTATTTTCTTAAAAAATTCCGATAATTGTATTTTTCGTTAAGATTTCTAAAAATTTTATTATTTCTTTAATTTACGGATTTTCCAACAAAAAAAAAAAGATCATTCAAATTCATTCATTACAGCTGGGTTCCCTAACTTTTCATTTATAATGACTAATTGCACTGGACTATAACCGTTTAAATAAATGAGCTAACATTTGGCACGAAGCACGATTGACACGATTGGCACGATTGACACGATTCGATAAAAGTATAATTTCATCTATTTTCATTAAGATTTTTGCATTGTTATATCAGAAAGTCTTTTGGGGGTCCAGTTTTATTCGACATTTTAAACAATTTGGTTTTTTGCGAAGCAATTACTATGACCGGAGATATTAAGGAAAATATAACTTGAAAATTTTGCGAGACAATAATTTTCACTTACTGAATAAAGTGGTAAGCGTGTAAATGTACACCCAAAGAAATAGTATGGGTAAATTCAACAAAAAAAAATGGTTAACTTAACAATATCGTTAATTTTGTTAAACCAAACTATATTGATGGTATTTTTAAACAAGAGGTGATTGTTATTTTAATTAATAAAAAGTTGTCGTACAACAAAACAAACATTAACTTAAAAAATAGATGAATAAGACTATTATTTTGTTCGTCTGACTATTATTTTGTTGAATTCTGTCAAATTAAACTAGATAATAGTATATTTTATTTTTAACTATTATCGAATTGTAATTCTAACCCAGTATTAGTTCGCTGTACTATTATACTTGGTAGACAAACCAATATTATTGTCGTCTTCTAGAAGTTCTAAAAGAATTACCATAAAATTTGCTTGCTTACCACGTAGTCTATTACAGAAATTATTCCCAGATGACGCCACATACAAATCACTAACAATAATCCATCATGCATTATCTTGCACTCTTATGAATTTATAGATAATTAATAACATGATTGCAGTGTTCAAATTCTCTCAGGGATCATCGATATATTTGGATGGATCTTATAAACGATCTTTAATCTTTGGTTTGGGTGGTCTGATGTAGTGATGCAGATATTCGGATGATTTCGGTACTCGGATTACACGGAATCGGATGACAAGAATATTCGGATTAATCATCCGATGTCGAATTAATTTTCACTATAGGTAAAAATAATACGAATTATTTTATGCATCCGATGTCGAATTAATTTTAACTAGGTAAAAATAATACGAATTATTTTCTACAATGCGCATATTCCAAACTTGCTCAAGCTTTAACGTCTCATCTCTACCGCTGATGTACCGCTCCGCTGGTGAGTGAGACGGAGCATATAGAACTATTTTATATTATTGTGTTTCAGTTCCACTCTAGTGTGTATTAATTGTGTTCTGTCCTTTGTTTTCATTTAAATTTGAGTTTTCAATAGAGAATATAAAAGCTCGGATACAGGGCCGGTTCGGGAGAGTAACGTAGGTATTTATAAATTTTGAAAATAAGAAAAAATTACAATGGCGCCTGCTAAGAAATCTATTGTTTGGTGTTTTTTTAAGAAATCGTCAGATAATAAATATGCCGTATGCACCCTATGTAAACAACAATTAAAATATTTTGTCAGTACTAGTAATTTAAAACAACATGTACTAAGAAAGCATGCCGTTCAGCACCATGCGAAACTTCGTGAAGAAAATGTAGATAGTGACGATGTCGACATTGTGAACGAAGAAGAATCAACAAGTTTTCAAACTAAAGAAGCAACTATTGCTAGTTCACAACTAGAGGTAAGGGCTGTTTCTTCTGCTTCTTCGGAGATTCCTTCTACTTCATCACATGTTCCTTCAACTTCATCTGATTTGTCACAATTACCTTCTACTTCATTTGCTTCATCACAAGCTTCTTCTAATTCATCACAGGTTCCTTCCACCTCTTGTGCGTCATCACAGCCAGAAAGTGCCAAAACAACTGTAGCATCATTAAAGCGAAACTGTAAAACAGGTATAGCACAAGTGCCAAAACGACGCCAATTAAAACTTTCTACAATAAATTCCACTGAACTAACTGATTCCCAAAAAAACAAAATTGATTTAAGCCTTCTCAAAATGATAGTTATAGACTATCAACCTTTGTCGGTAGTGGAAAATCGTGGATTTTTGGAATATACACAAAATTTGAATCCCCAGTATACTGTCCCTAGTAGAAATATATTAACGACTAAACTCCTGCCAGAAAAGTTCTCAGAAGCTGTCCAAAAAATAAAGTCCATCTTAAATTCAGTGGACTATGTATCGCTAACTACGGATATTTGGCAGTCAGATAGTAACAGATCTTATATATCTCTAACATGTCATTTTATACACAACCAGCAAATAATTTCGCAAGTTTTGGGCACCAATGAATTAAGTCATGTAAGTCACACAGGAGAAAATATAGCCGAAGATCTATCACGTATAATCAAGGAATGGCAATTAGATAATAAAATTGTAACCATAGTTTCGGATAATGGATCAAATGTCAAAAACGCAATTGTGGAACATCTACGTCAATACCATCATCCTTGTGTGGCACACACATTAAATTTAAGTGTCAAAGAGGCATTAGATGGAAACGCAGTACTTAAAAATTTAATTTCTAAATGTAAAAGTCTAGTTTCACATTTCAAACACAGTGGGCTTTCAAGCGGCAAACTTAAAGAATGCCAGGTGCAAATGGGACTATCTCCTAAAAAAGTAAAGCAAGCAGTTGATACCAGGTGGAACTCGGTGTTATTCATGTTGGAAAGACTTTTAGAAATTAAAAATCCACTTTCTATAACCCTTACAAATTTACCATCGGCTCCTCCACCTTTAGATGCTTCCGAATGGGTAGTGTTATCAGAGTGCGTTTCTATTTTAAAACCATTTGATCTTATGACAACAGAACTATCAGGGGAAAAATACGTTACCATGTCGTCGATCATCCCCCTTGTACGTGGATTACAATTTAATTTGAAAAATAACACAGACCCGAAAACTGAAATAGGTTTGTGGCTGCAAAAAAGCTTGATAGAAATAACTGCAAGACGTTTGGGGTCTCTTGAAATGCACAAAATACCCGCCAAGAGTACATTCCTAGATCCACGCTTTAAAAAAACAGCTTTTGGTGTTGATACTAATGCGAAAAACGCTCAGACCTGGATTACGGATGAGATTACTGCCATGCTTGAAAATAATGCTAATAATAATAATGAAACAAACGAAGAAACTGAAGATAACAAAGACGTTACTAGTGATTCTGTGTCTAAGGATAAAAAAATTTCACTTTGGACGCATTTCGACCAAAAGCTGAAGAAAGTAAAAACTAGAACGACACCATCAACTACTGCCACCCTTTGTGTAAGACAGTACTTAGAACTTCCTCACTGTGAAAGACATGAGAATCCTCTGGAATTCTGGGAAAAGCACAAATATATACTGCCCGAACTGTACCAATTGCATTTAAAATATTTGTGTGTACCTGCAACGTCGGTTCCAAGTGAAAGACTATTTTCCAAGGCGGGTCAACTAGCCAATATTCGTAGAAATAGGCTCTTGCCAAAAAATTTAAATATGATTCTGTTTTTAAATAGTTTTTTTGATTAAATAGGTAGCTGTCTGCGTATTATTTATTTATATCTGATTTTTTTTTATATTCTAAAGCCTTGTTATTTCTCTTTCGTTTTAAACAAAATATTTTTCTGTTATGTTTTTTTATATTTATTGAAGGAATATATTTTTTTGTGTCTAAATATTTTTTTAGATTAATATTGAGTATTATTTATTTGTACCTGAAGTTTGTTATATTTAGAAATCTTGTTACTTTTAATGAAATATTTTTTTGTTTTTTATATTTATTGGAAAAATATTTCATTTGTGTTTAAATGCCTTTTTTACATTCATGTAGCAGTATTTATTTGTACCTGAAGTTTTTTATATTTTGTTATTTTTTTATCTAAAAAAAATATTTGTTATGTTTTTTATGTTTATTGAAAAAATATTGTTTCATTTATGTTCTGCAATGAAAGTATATTATTACCTACCATGTTTTCATTTCTGACTACCATTAACCTTCATAACAATTTTTCGGAACATATTTAAAAAAATTCTTTAATACGGTCCTGCCTTGAACACCATATTCCATACAAATCATCCGACTTATCCCGATCTGGTGACGACCGCGACCGTTACTGGTACTGTTTACTTTCCAGAGCAGCAGGTTTGATATTTGTTTTGTGCTTAACATTAATCCGAGTATATTATTCGGATGAAATTTTAATACTCGGAATCAGGCGAGTATTTCAATACTCGGATTAACCGAGTATTTTAATTTGAATTCACCCAACACTAGTCTGATGTCTCAATACTGAGATTTTGGCTAACCAAAAAAAACTTCATCATACAATAAAGTGTAGATCAACCTAAAAATTAGTTGGTGAACAAAAAACAAAGTCATACTATTTAATTGTAGACCAAATTGAAAATGGTTAGTGAACATAAAAAAATGTCATTGTACTATTTAATTTGTTACAAGAAGATATGATTATTAAACTATTATTTGTTTACGGAAACAAATAAAGTTGTATGACTATTCTTTACTGATTAATTTAACTATGAAACTATATAGGCACGATTTCATATGCTCTTTTTGGTTGAATTTACCTATCATTTTATTTGAGTGTAGCTGCGGCGCGGTGCTTTTGTTTTTCTGTTAGGAAGCCCATATTTCTATCATTTTAATCGGTAAGTTCACTATTGAAGTTTGCCGCAGAATTTTAAATAGCCCTGTATATTATACTACTTTGTAGATACCAGTAATATACCTGCAATATATATTTTATTTTTAAATAGGTACACTAAATAACATTGAATTATATTTGAAAACATCACTAAAAGACCTTGTTGCTCGAGGTGCGATGTTTATTGTTATTAAAACTAACAGTTAAATTAATAATATTACATGCCACTATCGGCTTTGATTAAAGGTACACATAGTAAAAATTTAATAGTACTCTCATAACCTACATATTTTTTTTTTTAGTTAGTGTCAACTCATATTTTTGTATATACGTAACAAAATTTAAACAATCAAGTTTCATTTCAAACAATTTATTAAGGATTAACTGGTGCTAATAAAAAAGTTAAGTGAAATATTTCGCTCACAGTATTAACATGTACGGAAGACTTTAGAGATATTATAAATAACGGAAGCCCAGTGACAATTACTTATTTTACACACATATTTCATTTTAAATGATATGTTTCAAGTGCGCCACGAGGCCAGCAATTTTTCTAGTTCGCTATGAAAAAGATATATTACGGTGGTATGTATTCGTTTCTTTCAAAACCAAATTATTTTGACTTTCATTATTAGTAGTGGAGTTGCTAAGCATAACAATCGTTCACTTTGTGATAGTAACATGAAATTTGGCACAGAGGTAAAGTTTTTCTTGGCGAACAAAATGTGATATAGTGCCAAGCGGAATTTTTTTTTTCGGCGGCCATCTTGAAAAAAATAAGTTCATGGACAGTTTTTTGCGATTATCTTGAAAACCGTGTACTTATGACAAAAAAACTCCTAAGTAAAATTGAAGAACACAAAATTCACCTCAAAATAGCATTTATACTTTTTTGTCATAGACTAAACGGTTTTACTACAATTAGGCCAAATGATCAGCAAGCATTATTTAATATGATGTCGCGCAGATCGTTTAGTACGTTATCGACAGTATTACTGTTATGAGTAATATCATACATAAGAATAATACATTAGTAATAATAATAATATTATTAATAATAATAATCATCCAAATCCTGATTCTTGGGGGTGGAGTTTACCACCTTCTTTGGACTATATCTCCAGAAGCCACTTCAGCTTGTCAGGAGCTGGTTTATTGTAAATGTCGAGTTACATGTAGTAAAAAATGTTCATGCGTTCGTGCAGAGTTAAAATGTACGGTACTGTGTTTATGTGATGGAAACTGCTGTGAAGCCGACAGTGACTGAAAATTTTAACTTTTAGGCATTCGTTTCTTTGTGATTTTATAAAAAATCACTAGAGTAGAAATATTTAGTTAAAATAAAGCTTACAAAAAAAATTGTTTGGTGCTTTTTATTAAAAATAGAATTATATTACATTAAATATATAATTTTCCCGCCTCTGACAAAACTAATGGAATCACAAAAAACTCATAACACGATTTTTGTGTAACACTTAGTTTACTTTAATTTGTGTAATCACAAAAGTATTGATACAATTCGCCGTTTTCGAGATAATGTCGAAGTACTGATTTTTCTGACGATTTTGAGGTTATAACGGATAAACTAATTTTTTTCTGAGTGGCACTATATCCCATTTAGTTCGTCTCAAAAAACTATCTACGCTCAACCAATTCCTGGTTAGTATCACAATCTGAACGATTCTTAAGAAAATTCGAATTAAGCAACTCCACTATAGTATTAAAACTTTGGCGTACTTATCATTTCATTTACTTATTATCAATATAACTGTTCTTTACATAATTGTGTAGCTAATTAGTCCACTCAACGAAGGAGTGGTAAAGGACATGGAGAGGGGGGAGAATTTTCCTCTTCAGAAATATGTTGGAGGTAATTAGGTGATAAATGCCGCTTCGGGGGGGAAAGGTCCCTTTCATCGATTCTTGGCTTATAACTCGAAAACAATGCGGCGTACGGAAAAAAGTATTCAATGCAAAATTGAACATAATTTAATTACCTACCAGAAAGCTATATTCATTTTCTTCCTATGTGTTATAGTTGCCGAGATATTCGCCAGCGAAAATTGATAATTAATAACTAAATCATTTAGGTATCTGACATTTCTCTATCGAAACGGTTTACCGTGGTCTACTAATAAATCACAGTCACAAAATAATCTTTATTTTAAAACACTCCATGTATTTACTAACGTAATATTTTGTCGAAATCTACACATCCTTAAATATAGTGTGACTCACTTAAAATGAAAACACTCTTATAACTTTTTGAATCAAATTTTACTAAAGTATAGAACAAATTAGAATCTACCTATAACCAGAAGAACATTCACCTGCTACGAAGGCAAAACCACAGTAGTACCGCGCAGTACCAAAATATGTGGAAAAAGTAAAAATATTTTGAATGTTAAGAATTCTAAAAAAATGCATCGGATCGTTGCCAAAAACGTACATACACCAAAATTTGATTTGGTTATTAATGGGGGATTTCTCATACATAAGCTCATCTTGCAAAGGGGATCCTCAGTTTCTGCAATTTGTGGTGGGTACATGAAATTCGTCAAGGCCCACTAATAGTCCAATAATTATAAACATTTCCATCACAAAAAATGTTATCTGAGATTTTCCTTCAGTAACTGTTATACATCAGAACACCATAAAAATCCGTTCTTGGCCAAAATTTGGCTAGCTTCAACATGGTAGATCTGTAAGCTAGCTGTAAGGTAGATCTGGTAGCTGGTAGATTTGTAAATGTGAATATTTTTATTCCTAACCTTTTCTGCATTGAAGTACTACCTTGAACTAAAAGATAATGCATTTATAACTTATATTAAAGTCAGTTATTTTTTATGGGCCTGTGAATAGTTAGAGACGCAAAAAATTAAGAGATAACTATATTATATTATTATTTTTATATACTAATAAATATCAATAGCCATCAAAAATGGCAACACAAGAGAGTATTTTATATCCCCTTTAAAACCCATTTTGATTTTTCTTCCTAGCTTGTATGGTTTTCGAGAAATTCAATTTTTTCTATAGACCGCGCGCAATAAATTTCAAATAAACGAAAATTCGCGCGCATACAAATTTTGGAATTTTTTTCAGTATCGATTTTCTCGAAAACCATGGCATATACAACAAAATTACAATAGGATTTTTTTTAGGAAATTAGCCAAACTTTCTTTTTATGATGAGCATTTTTTTATATCTTCAACGGTTAACGAGTTATCAGTAAAATAAGGCTTTTTCACCGAATGGGTGGTTTTTTGGAGGGGTTGCGCGGCACCTCCAAAACGGATTTTTGTGGTTTTGTGATGTACTAACCACTAACAGTTACTGAAGGAAAATCTCAGATAACATTTTTTGCGAGCTTCTGGTGTATTACTTCCACGTCCAGTGGAAGTATAGTAACGACAAAAAAAATTTTAAAAATTTTTATTGTCCAAATAGGCTTAAAATGTCATGAAACGTGGAGATTTTAAGTTTGAGCGAAAAAAAATTTCTGTCTGTCTGTTGGTCTGTCTGTCTGTCGGTCTGTCTGTCTGTCGGTCTGTCTGTCTGTCTGTCTGTAACTTTTTTGTGCGCACGTTTACTCTGGAACCGTTTAAGATATTGACTTGAAATTTGGTACACATATGTACTTTAACGAGATCTAGAACTAGATTATATTTTCATCTTGTTTCGTCGAAGGGTTGGGGGGGTAAATTGGGGTAAATTTGGGGTAAATGGGTAAATCAAGCAGGTAAGAGTGAAATTGGTATTTAGTATATACAAAAGAAGCTAAGCTCTCAAAAAAAATGTTCGCATTAGCCACCCCCATTACCACCCCCACTTCATTATTAAAGGGGATGAAAAAAAAAATGTGATTTAGTGTATGTACAGGAACCAGAAACCTCAAAATATTTTTTTACTTCATCCACCCCCCACTACCACCGCCCTATCACCACCCCCACCCCACTACCGATGTGGGGTATCGTTTTATGGGTTTTTAGAGTAGAGGATTTCAAATATTATATTATTAAAGTTCCATAAACAATTATTTTCACATACAAAGTTTTTTCGTTGTGAGTGACTTGGATAGAGAATCTGGATGTGGAAATAGTGATTCCTTGGGCAGCGGTTTTTTTTACTTTATCGACTGGACTATAATATGATTTTTAATTTTTTTCCGCATATTTTGGTACCGCAGGTGGCTTTGCCTTTGTAGCAGGCGAATGTTTTTCTGATCATAGTAGATCCTAATTTGTTCTATACTTGAGTTTTTTATTCAAATCGGAAACAAAATAAAAAAGTTACAAGTGTGTCTTTTCACTTTAAATGAGTCACACTGTATAAGGAAATGTATAGATTCCGAAAATATTACGTTAGTAAATACATCGAGTGTTATAAAATAAAGATTATTTTGTGACTGTGATTTATTAGCAGACCACCTCCCCCCCCCCCCCTGAAGCGGCAGGGGGCGGGGACTTGGTATGTTTACCTCCTAACTACCCCCAACACATTCCTCAAGAGAAAAAATCTCCCCCCCCCCATGTTCTCTACAATCCCCTTTCAGGCATTCATTGATTAGATTAAATACACTTTTCAAAAAATATATCACACATTTTAAACACCTTATATAACACAACTGATTTCTGAAAGAATATACTTATTACGACAAGAGAGCTATCAGTCTTTGCATTCACAGATAAACAAGGAGATGTCTCTGTGTAGAGGGAAATTCATACTGATAGGTTCCTTTATCTATATAGACATATCTATATACAATCAATTTCATGATGATTATAGATATTTTGGTTAATCTGAATATCCTTAAAATTTACTTGGAGTTCCAATTACTAAGGCGTAGAAAGGCCACGACAGAAACATCCCGTATCAGAAATATGTATATATTATTTTGTTAGGTAAAACACCCTTAATTGGAAAAGACGAGGCAACTGGAAGGCATTCTCGCTAACATTCTTACCCTGCAAAACACTGATATTAAGATGGGTAAGGTCTTTGATATTCTGCAAAGCGAAATCGTGAATATATTCAATAGGATTATTATTCAGGAACAGGCCCTTCAAATATTTCAATCCATCGAAAGTTTTTTCATTCAGTCTGCTGATCTTATTGTCATCCAAGATGAGTTGGTCCAGGTTTTCCAATCCCAAAAACGCTCCGTCTTCAATAATTTTGATTTGATTGTTGGTCAACGCCAAGGTCTGTAAAGTTATTAAGCCAACAAATGTGTTTCTAGACAATTTTTCTACGGTGGTATTTGTGATCGCCAATGTTTTTAGAGTTGATAGGTGTCGGAATGCTCCTGGTTGTATGTAGGTTATGTTTTTACCTATAAACCATAGCTCCTTGGTAGGTTTGACATTCTTAAACGTATTTTCTGGTATTTCGCCTTTGTCCAGAGTGATATACAGGTATGGTGGATTCTTTATTTCGAAATCCAGGGGTTGTCCTTCAACGATTTGTGGTAACAAACACATGGTTCTGTTCGATGCGTTTGGAATTACTTGGACCTCACAAAGAGAATGGCTCTTGCTTACGTGTATCGTTAGTAGTAAGGTGGATGTAAAGAATTTCAGTATTTTTGCCATATCTGCAATAAGGAATCAAAAATGCAACGTTATTTGTAACTGAATTTGATTGATCATAATACGACCAGTAAGTATTTTTTTTATATATAAGGTGTTCCTTAATGGCGTGCTAATATTTCAGGGCGTGATTCCTTAGGTCATTTTATGAAGAGAAATTCATATGAACGTCTTAAATTTTCATCGCTCCATCAGTGGCGTCCCTGCGAACATGTCCTATCATATTTTTTAGCAAAAACGTGGTACGCCACTGATATTTTTCAATGTGGATATTTTTTCTGATTAGCCTGGTCAATTCTATATGAAAACGGTCTCTTGCGTTTTTCTTGCCTTGATTAAAACAATTAAATTCAAATTGAAACTAATTATTATTAATATGGATAATGATAAATTTTGTTTTATAAAAATTTTTGGAAATGGCCATCTTCACTTGGTATGTTTCCGCTCGCCTTCGCATCGAATTGCGCACTCATTCAAATATTCCCGGCATATTCCTTATTGTTTCACATGAGGCAACTATTCGCTCTCTTAAATCTTCCAAAGTGTTAATGGGAGTTTTATACATCAGGGTTTCAAGATGACCCTACAAAAAAAATCCAAACTATTGAGATCGGGGGATCTTGCTGGCCATTGCTGAGGTCCTCCGCGACCTATCCAACAATTAGGATAAACCACATGTAAATGATCACTAACAATTACACTGAAATGAATAGGAGCTCCATCATGCATGTACCGCATCTGATCCCTTAACGCAATTGGTACATCTTCGAGCAACACAGGTAGTTCTTGGAGAAAATGCAGGTAAGATTGTCCATTACGGCGTCTTGGCAGAAAAAAAGGGCCTATAAGATTTTCTACCTGTACATTAACCGAAAATTGCTCTTGGAAATGGGTTTCGGTTGGCATGGCGGTTTTCGTCCGACCGCATAATAATTATGGAAATGTTGAATAGGCGTCTGAAAATAAGGAGTACGCCACCTGGTGATCTATAGTCAAACTAATTATAGGCCTTTCTGTCATTGTCTCTTTAGTGTATGATGATATCAACAATAAGTAAATAATGATAAACTGAGATGCTAAGTTATTAAAAATATGATAGCGTTTAAAGGGGCTACACAAGATACAATTTGCTGGAGCCAACCTAGTCGGTATCCGTTGTAGATTGCAGGGATAACTCGTGAAAGTTGAATTGGCACGATAATGTTCACAGCATACCCTCTTTGATGTAGACACCTTTAACCAGGCATTGAGAGGGAAAAAGCTGGTGCAAATAACCGTGGCCCGAGTAGCAATAATAATGGCCTGAACAATCACACATTGTAAGTGAAATTTTTGAAATAAGTAAATATATGCAATTTCAGTATATTTATAAAAGTAATGTATACTATTGCATCATGCACTATTATGTTCTACCCCTGAATATTTCTATTTCATATTTTACAAAATACTGTTTCAGTTATTTTACTTAAAGAATTAATAAATATCTTTTCAGTTACCTATATTCAATGTAGGTACCACTAATTTCATGATCTGACACTTGTTTGTAACATAGAGCATACACATTTATTAAGTTTTGTGTTGAATATGGGTTGTACCACACAAAATAATATGTCCTGCATTTAAAACGTATTCCCCTTCATACACATAATTAGAATTTTTACATTTTTAATGCTTTCCAAATGTTCCATACATTGCAATATGCTTAACCTAAATGTCACTGATGTTTCCTGAAAAAAAAGTGATTTAAACTACAACTGTACATAAATTTAAAGAAATATTTAAGTTTATTAACATTTAACTAGCCAGACACCGTTTATGTCGAAGAAACTGTACTTTTCAAGGGGAAAACCAGATAACCTAAAAAATATGAATTTTGCTGAATAATGCCATTAACATCTTGCAAATCACTTACAACAAAATCTTGCAAACCTTTAGGTCATATATTATTAATGTTATTATTTTTAACGCCAAAAATAACAATAAACAGAAAAAAATCGATATAAGTATTCACCAAATAAATAAACAAACGGCCTATAATTAGTTCACGTGTTCTCCACTTTGGCGCTGGCATCTTAAATTCAGACGCCTATAGCATTCCTAGAAAAATTGGCTTCGTCTGTGAACATAATTTGTGACTCAAACTGCGGATTTAGTGTAAAATTCTGAAGGTGCCACTGACAGAAGTTCACACGCTGTGGAAAATTCATGGGAAATAATGCCTGTACTCTTAGAATATGGTACGGATACAACAAAAAATCATCCAAAATTCGCCAAACAATTTGATGACAAATATTCAGAGCTCTCTTCGTAGTCGTCTCAGCATGTTCGTCGATTTCCTGCAACACCTCTTCCTCAGCTTCGACTGTTCTGACAGTTCTGTACTACCTTTTTGGAAACTACCAGTTCCTCAAAACGGCGATGAATAGTTGAAAAGAATCGGCTATCTGATAAGGCACGATTAGGATATCTGTCCTGATACATACTTCTGGCTTCTGTTGCATTACCATCTGCGAGACCATATACGTAATGCATTGTCGCCATTTCCCCATTCGTATAGTTCACCACATTTACTGAGATATTCTAATAAAAATAGCGAGAAGATAAAATAAATTCAATGAGACACTAAAAATCGAAGAAATAATACGATTAGATGATTTTGAACACCAACAACTTACTTTATGTCAACAAATATTGTTTGTAAAAACGTCATTTATTCCAGGATAACTAGATTTATGTGTTCAAAAATTACACAGGCACACAAAATAAAAAAAGTGTACATTTTCTGAGGTATCACATACAGTGTGTCCCAGGATAGGTGTAAAAAGAGGTGTAAAGAACCAAAAACTTTGGAATTTTGGAATGGTATTTGGGGATTCAGTCCTGCTTGTTGTAAAACTAAAGTATACCAAAAATGACTTGATTTGGTGTTCTACAGGGTGTTTTATAAGCAAAGTTGTAAAAATCACCACTAATAAAGTACCTTTATTTTTCAAAATATGAAAAAATTCCACTATGAAAAGTTATTTAGCATGCAATTTTATACCTCTATACCAAATTTCAGGAATATAAAATTATTTTTTTGAAACTTCCTATTTTTTGCGAATTAAGTTGAATTCATATTTAAAGTTGTGTAGGAGCAAATGTTAATCATCTCAAAAAGTAGGCTATTGGTAAATAAAAAATTGAATATACGAGATGTAAGAAGGTATAATGTTAATCGAACTAATTGTAAAAAAAGAAACAATTACTAACAGAAGATTAATGAGGTTTAAAAATTATAACAAGTAATAAATGTCAAAAACACAACAGATTCACAAACAAATTAATTATTGACCAATACAAAACAATGTTTACAATTTTTTTATTATTCGACGTAGCTACCACCCACATTCACACACATTTCGATCCTTCGCCTGAAGTCCTTAAAACTGTTTCGAATATGATCAGTGAATAATTGGCAGACATGATATTTAAAATTAACAAATTAATTTCTATTTTCGGTTTTTATTGAAAATTTTTCTGGCTGATTTCAAATTTCTATTCCAGCCAGTCCCGTTGTAAATCGTGGTGTCTTGATATTTTATTGCAGCCATATGGATAGGGCGGATGAGCCAACAGCGTGCGGATTTGAAGCCATACAATCTAGCGCAATCTGAATCTCATTTAGTCTTAAGTAACCTGCTGCATATAAGTATGACGGATGTGATGTGATTGTATAAACCTAATTTCTTTTCATAATGAAGGTTCCAGAGATTCCTCAATTATATCTTTTTTCAAAATAATAAATAAAATAACCCCCCCCCCCCGAATAAAAATCCTGGCTACGTCACTGATATGATCTATCGGTATGGAGTTTACGGCATCTGTAATTCTCTGCTTCAATACTGCTACATCGTTAGGAAGTGGTTCAGCATAAACCAACTGCCGGTCCATTCTTGGCAATCCAATTTCAAAACGTTCGGAGACCCCCCCCCCCCCCCCGAATAAAAATCCTGGCTACGTCACTGATATGATCTATCGGTATGGAGTTTACGGCATCTGTAATTCTCTGCTTCAATACTGCTACATCGTTAGGAAGTGGTTCAGCATAAACCAACTGCCGGTCCATTCTTGGCAATCCAATTTTCTCCAAAATTTAAATTCAACCACCGATTAACCATTTCTGTGGAGTGGCCAGGGCAACCATCATGTTGAAAATGAACTAAAGGCATATCACTTAAAATATTTAAATGTTCTTCAGAAAATCTTTCAAGAAGCTGTAAATAAGTGTGCCGGTTTAACCTTCCCTCAATGAAATAAGGTCCAATAACTCCAACGTGATAAGAAACGGCACACCACATATTCACTTTTTTATAATATTGTCTTCTACAATGAATTCTAAAATTTGGATTTTCAGAAGCCCAAAACCGACAATTCTGAGATGAAACAACACCATTGGTTGTGAATGTGGATTCATCTGAGAAAATTATGAAATGATGAAAAAATCTCTCTTCCATGATTTTTTCTCCAATGGTCAAACAAAAATCCAACCTACGGCCGTCATCTCCCTCTTCAAGCGTATGTTTATAATTTGCTTTATATGCCCTAATTTTCTTTGCCTTGTAAATTATTTGGAGTTCAGACTTGCTAATATTAATAAGAGCTGATCTCTCTCTTAGTGGCATCCTAGGATTTTCTATAACAGAAGCATGAGCTATAATATCCCCAACATTGTCTTCATCATATGCTTTTATTTTTCTTTTCATGTTAAGAACACTACGAGTAGCTAGAAACTTTTTAATTATTCTCATAGCCTGAGTACGTGACAAAGCAGTGTTTGGAAATTTCAAATTAAATTGGCTTACCACTTCTCTTGGCGAGTTTTCACCGCCAATTCCATAGCATTGCACAATTCAAATTTTTTCACGCACTGTGAGTACCATTTTCACTTAATTTTTTATGCTTGGTTCGTTAATTTGAAACAGAAATTAAGGATAATATTGACTACGTTTGTCAATAATAAATGATAAATGTGTATCCACTGCTTTTCTCATAGCCTACTTTTAGCTTCTACATAACTTTAAATATTAATTCACAAAAAATAATTTCTATGCAGTTTTAATTGAATGGTTCAAAATAAAATACTAATTTATTGAAAAAATGGGAAGTTTCAAAAAAATAATTTTATATTCCTGAAATTTGTTATAGAGGTATAAAATTGCATTCTAAATAACTTTTTCTTAGTGGAATTTTTTCATATTTTGAAAAATAAAGGTACTTTATTAGTGGTGATTTTTACAACTTTGCATATAAAACACCCTGTAGAACACCAAATCAAGTCATTTTTGGGATACTTTAGTTTTACAACAAGCAGGACTCAATCCCCAAATACCATTCCAAAATTTTTGGTCCATTACACCTCTTGTTATATCTATCCTGGGACACACTGTATAAATCGCTGTCACATATTGGTGAATTTGTGTGTATCGAAGGTAAATCCCTGTTGGGTTCATTTGTTTTATTTTCGCGAATTATGTGAAACCTCAGAAAATGTACACTTTTTTTATATTGTGTGCCTGTGTTATTACTCAATACTGTTAAATGAAGCAATTTGAATTTAATTGTTTTAATCAAGAAAAACGGAAAAGACCGTTTTCATGAAGAATTGACCAGGCTAATCAGAAAAAATATCCACATGGAAAAATGTCAGTGGCGTACCACTTTTTTGGTAAAATATATCAGAGGACGCCACTGGTGGAGCGATAAAATAACTTTTCTAACTTAAATATGTGGTTTTATATCCTATTAACACATATCAAAATTGAAAATAATATCTAAAGTACTTTCTGAGACATTAAAAAATAACGATTTAAAAAAATTCAACACCCTGTAGCAAAAAATTTAAGCTGTTGCGGACATATGTCCATATGAACTTTCCTTCATAAAATGACCTAACAAATCACACCCTGAAATATTAGCACCTCATTAAGGAACACCCTGAAGGTAGAAGGGGTCAGTGGCGTAGCTATAGAGGGAACTCTGGGGGACCGAACCCCGAAATTATAAATATAGGGCACTAATTCTAATTTTATTGAAAAATATTAACATGTACCTCTCGTCTATAATTAGGTTATTTTATTAAGAATTTTTTTTTATTAAATAACTAGTTAACGAACTATTTTCTAAAAACTTTCAGAATTTTAATTGTTTAACAACGTTAAATATAATAATTTTTGAAAGGGTTCTTTGGTATTTTAATACCCCAACCAATTTGGCTCCTCCCCTACGCCACTGGAAGAGACCGCCATAGCAGGTCAAACTAGTGATTTTTTGCGTGCAAAAAAATTATAACTAAGGTACAATTTTTCCTTGCTACTTAAAGGGGTCTACAGACGATTCAACATGCTGGAGCCGATATTGTCCGCATGCTTTGAAGATTGCCATGCTAATTCGTAAAAGTGAGCAGGCCTGCTGGAATTCCAGCAATCTTCAAAGCGTACCGACAAGGTTGGCTTCAGCAAGTTGCTAATTCGTAAAGTGAGCAGGTCTGCTGGAATTCCAGCAATCTTCAAAGCGTACCGACAAGGTTGGCTTCAGCAAGTTGGATCGTCTGTAGACACCTTAATTTAAACACTAACTATTCAAAAGTATAACATTTTTTTTGGGTCCCACGTTATTTAAAAACAAATAATCATCTGAATCAATGAAATCAATGAATATCTAATACTCAGTTTAATTACTTATATTTAGAGATTACATACATTTAAATACATAATATATCTTACTTACTTAAAATGTCACCAGTTCAGTCTACTGCCGACCAGAGTATGATCTTTTCTAATTCATGAATAATGATACCAAAGGTTATCAATTTCTGCAACAACGGCGACACATATTCCTCGATAAAACGTCATCAAACGAATCTCTTTGATCTTGACCCACGCGACACAGGGTTTTGGAAAATTACTAGTGCGATAAAAATGCTTTAATAGAATTCTTTCTAAAAATAATTATTTTCATAGGCGTACGTCTAGGGGCCATCCATAAATGACGTCACGCCAATTTTTGAGATTTTAGACTTCCTCCCCCCCATTGTCACGTTTTGTCACGCTGAGTTAGACGCCCCAAAAAAATTACGTCACGCTTATAGAGACTCCCCCCCCCTTATGTTTTTTTCGATTCCGTTGTTTTAGTCCAACAAATTTTTTGATGAGCGGGGGGAGAAATCCAAAAAACAATTTTTTACCACCCCCCCACCACCCCAGTGCCACCCCCTCTCAGGGGGTGTTAAAAAAATATATATTTATTGGAACTGTAGAATCAAATTTTAAGAAGAAAAGGTTCTATGCAATTTTTTATATAAATTGATAGTTTTTAAGTTATAACGACTTCAAAATTGCGATTTTACCTTAAAAAAAATGTATTTCCAAATGGCTTTCGTCAAGTATCTCGAAAAGTATTACTTTCTCGAAAAAATGTTACAGACCAATTACAGAAAGTACAAACTGGGAATTAATTATATTTTTTGTTTATTGATGTAGGATTAATAATTTCACAGATATTTAAGTTTACATTTGGCATCCAAGTGTTCATAAGATAATTATTTAGAGTGAGAGTTAAATATCTCAGAAACTGTGACACCTACGCCAAGGATGCTAATAGGTAGAATAATAGGTTATTAATTAAGCTATCAACTGTTTTTTTATTTGTTTCTGTAGCATAAAATGTAAAGAAATTATGACCGAAGCAATGTGCGTCTACACATTTTTTTATTAACAACGTCGCCATATTGTTACTGTAATTAGCCAGTAATTAAAAAAAGGAATTTCAAACACAGTTTCTCATTAATATATAGCATGACGTAGATGCTCAAAGTTTTTGGTTTGTATACAGCACTTGCTTTAGAAAAAAATACAGTTTAAACTGAGAGGGGGTGGCATCCACCCCCTATAAATTAGCAAGCCTCCGCACAATATAGAAACTTTTCTGTGAAGCGTTTACTATTATACTACCAAAAATGAACGAAATCCGTTCAATATGACATTATTCTGAAGTTAAAACCTCTAGTTACTGTACTAAAAAGCCACAGAAAATTTTGTTGTGTTTTGAAAAAGCTTGATTTTACAAAAGCTTTCGACAAATTAAATAAACTGTGCAAAGTTACATTATTAACTATTTACTCCCATTTCAGATTACATCGACACGTGCTGGGTGACCACAGCCCTTAGCGGACTGCTATTTTTCATGCTGATACTGTTAATGCTGTCCTCGATAACCTCAGGTGGTCACAGAATACCCAGATGCATCGTCAAAGAAGAAATAAGTAACAATACCATACACCTCGTCCACTCCCACGAACCAGGCGAATGGCAACCAGTCGAAGTGGAATTATTCGAAAAAATCGCACAGAACTACCCCAATTACAAAATACATTTAATCCTGATACACAGAGATATACCCAGGCGGTTACCAAAATACGAAAGAGATATTTTGGATGAAGTAAGGCCAACAAGTACAGGGAAAAGTGAGGGAACTACAGTGAAAGCACCAGTTGAAAAGATAGACCAAAAGCTTATTGTCAAGCGTGATACGAAGAGGAAGAAGAGGAAGATCGAAGATCTACGCCTGAGCATTAATATGGGTGCGAAAAAGCTATTGGATATTTTGCTACACAACAAAGCTTCTGTCCCAAATGCTACCAACACCTTGACGCGTACTACCAGATCTATTGTAGAGCCCAACCGCGTTAAAACATTGGGTGACGTTCTCAAAACCCACACTAATATCCTACTAGAAAACACAACTTTCAGTCAAATATTTTATATGTCGCCGCTGTATGCCTACTGGCCATTCCTAAATGAAAATCTGAAGGTTTTCGCTGTCAGAGTTTTGCAACTGTGGCAGTATGGGGGTATAAGCTTCGACTTGGAACCTACTATACTAAAGAAACCTGATAACAAGACGCAGACGCAAGTGCCCGATTTGGGGAACGCAACTACTAGCGAAAAAGAAATAGACAACATTTTCAACAGGAAACTGTTGAACTTCATTATAAGCGAGAAGAAAAACTACGAGAAACTTCCCACAGGGGTCGTGACTGCTGATGACGAAGCTTTACACATGGAGAGTAAAATTCCCTGCCATGCATTTTTCGGGGAGATCATGATGAATTTGCGGAAGGCTCAGGATGATACTACCATCAAGGACATCCTGCAGGATTCTCTTAGAGTTTTCTGTAAGCATTCCGCAGCAGATAAAAAGTATTGTGATATACTTACGAAGATAAAACAATGACACTTTTGTATTTTGTTATTTTACAACTTTATTTTTTAAATAAATTTTAACATGTGTTTTTATCATTCTTTTCCTGACAGCTACTAAAAAATAAAATTTCAACAGCTGTTTTATTTACACAAATGTAGGACTTAAAATTGATTAAAATTCTAATAACTTTTATGCTAGATGGACGATTTTTTCAGGGTTTTAACAGTGTTAATAAAAAAGTATTTAATATTGTTAGTTTTTGAAGCATATTTCTAAAAAAATGTGGTATTAAGAGCGAAAATTAACTTAAGCCTATGTCAGATAAGGCATCTTTTCCTATGAAAGTCAAATTTTACGAATCGATTGCTCCAAAACTAAACGGACGATTTTATTTTTATTGAAAATTCAAGTGTAAAATCACTTTATTTATTAGTATACCAAATTATATTTAAAACTGTAAAAGTTAATTTTAGTGTTTAAATTATGTATACCTATATCAAAAATCGATATATTCAAAATCCTCTAGCACATCAGAGAACGATATGGGTACAAAATGATAGGCAAAAGGCTAAAAAATGGCTCACTTGTGTTATTTCCTCATATAAGTGAATTTTATATAATATTATTAGCAATTTTACAATCCCTCCTCAACAAAATTGATCAGATGGTATATTTTACTTTCCCATAAAATATGGGACACTTCTAACGTGCTCATTTTTCAGGGTCTATTACTATTAATTAAATTAGTATATTGTACCAGAAATTGCCTTTTATAGTCAGTTTATAATTTATACTTCTTACCGCTACTTTAGTCTTACGCCTGAAGCCATCCCTGACTCCTTCCGGAATTTGGTTACCGCGTTAGGTAAGATAAAGACGTTACGCGGGGGACAGTAAGATACCGATATATGAAAATTTGAATTTGATTGGTCACGCGAAAGCGCGTCTCTTGCTTGGTCACCTTACGGGGGAACTGAATAAATATTGAGAAGAGAGGCGACCATTTTTGATTCCGGGCACAAACAACCCACACCTATAGACGTTCTACTGCCGTACATTCAAATGGGATCAAAACTGAAGCGCCTCTGGTGGTTGGAAGCGCAAGCGGAGCTATATTGGCGGCCGGCGGGAAGTTTTAAATAATCTTAAATCTCATTTAAATGCTTTTAAAAGCAGTACTATGCCACATTTGATAATTAAATATCAAAATATGACTAGCACAGTTTCAAAGACACTGAAATTATGCTGCAGAAACAAAATATTTTGGGTAATAAAATTAATGATTCAAGAGGTTTGAATAACATATATTAATTAAAACCGAATAGTGGAATAATTAATTAATCATGATGATCTAATAAATCACTTTTTACATTATTTTTTATCACTAATTTATTGTAACTAAACGTTACTGCAGTTTCAACACTAAGCGTGTCATTTTCAAATATTTCACATTTCACAAGAGATCCTCGTTTCAAAATGGAACGCTTAATGTTGAAACTGCAGTAAAGTTTACTTACAATACATTAGCGATAAAAAACAAAGTAAAAAGTGTTTTATTAGATCACCATTGTAAAGCACCTTCCGCATAAATAATACCGGCTTTCAAAATGTCGATGACAAACAGTGGATTGTTGATTACTCTTAACCACTTTTTAAAATCTATTGAGGTCTTTAGATGGATGAGGGAACCGATGCTTATGAATCATACTGTCCTCACAATTAATAACACAACATTTTATATCCCATTTCCAAACAATAAACAACTTTGACCATAACTTTGACGTTTGTGACACCACGTCGCTGCCAACTATTTTTTTTGCTACCAACACTATTAATAAAATTACTCTAGAGCGCGACATCTCTGGGTTGGAAGCGCAACTACACTTACATCACGTGACCGTACAAAGTGATTCCATTTGCTTCCATATAAGTTGAAAGTCTATAGGTATGGGTGGTTTGTGATTCCGGGGCTGTGACCGGCGTAAGCCGGTCACTTAATTTGTTAGTTTTGAGCCATATTGTGTGGACAGATTTGAGTAACTGAGGGTATAGTAATTATAAGTTATGTGTTAAATAGCCCACAGTATGGTCATTTCTAAGTGAAATTAATAATAAGAGCATGGACAACGGCAATTGGCTTAGGGCCATGTGAATCTACAAATTGCCAATAAAAGTCTTTCCAGCTCTATTTTGGAGTTCCTGATTGCTGTTTAACAATAATCTGTCTTATTTAATAAGAAATGTTAAATCAGTGTTCCAGTTCCTGTGAAGCCTTATTGTAAGTAAAACTTTATTATGTTCCCGTCCCCCCAGAGAAGTGATAAGTTCACCAGAAGAACCACTATATCAATTTTTGTGAGTGCGCGTTTGCGTCGGTACTTTTGTTGATAAACTATCTACCTTTTGTTGTAGATTTAACGTATTTTTGTACCTTGCTTTTGTAGTATTTATATATTAATTTTTAAACGGCGTACAGCTGTTTTAGTGGAGTATATTGTTCATATTTTAATGTCTCCATGAAAGATTTAGTATATTTCTGTTTTAAATTTTAGTAGAGTCACTAATTGACGATTTGCATGAAAGAAAGTTTGGTAAAAAGTGTCATGGCGCACAGAATAATGGTATCACTGTAATTCACTGCACATGTTGACCAACCCGTCTAATTTCCAAACTTTGCAACAATTAAATACCTATAATATAATAATCATAACATTGTTTTCATTATCTTTAATGTTAAACCTGCTTCCATTTAATATAAATAGTCTTTATTAGGTTGTTTCGTAGTCTACAATATTTAAAAAATGTCAAATTATATAATTTGTCAATCACTGCTATCAACTCTTCTAGTAAACTGAGAGTTGGAAACAGTGTTTGACAAATTGCATAATTCGACATTTTTTAAATATTGTAGACTACGAAACAACCTAATAAAGACTATTTATATTCAATGGAAGCAGGTTTAACATTAAAGATAATGAAAACAATGTTATGATTATTATATTATAGGTATTTAATTGTTGCAAAGTTTGGAAATTAGACGGGTTGGTCAACATGTGCAGTGAATTACAATGTTACCAATCTAGACACTTTTTACCAAACTTTCTTTCGTGCAAATCGTCAATTAAAATAAGCTTAGTTCGAGTCGGCCGACATTAAGGTTTTAGTATGCTTTGTTTATCTTATTGCCATAATCAAGATTTTGTATAATTTGTGTATCTTTTGCAATTATGTTAATTTTTTGTGTATTTGTCTCTTCATGATGAAAGCGATATTTATATTTTCGTCCACACCCTGATGTAAATTGCTCTTTGTGGTATTTTGTAATATATTTTTGTTATTAATTATGAGTTTATTTTAGCACCTTATAATTAATGAGCTAGTCGTGCAATTTTTCGTACAACAAAATTTATCTTTTAAAATAACGTAGGGCATTTTGCGACGTTATACACTGTCGAATTCTAGTTTGACAAACAGAAACAAAGACATTTTGAGATCATTCAGAAAATACCGAGATAAATACGTTAGTAAATATGGACTATTTTTAACCCTCCTCCCTCTTTGTAACACTTGTGAAACCCTCTTAGACGAACTTTCGGGGTCCTCCCTATTGTACTCTTAAGAAATACATATTCTGTTGAGTAGTTTGTCATGGGAGAACAAACCTAAAATGTTAATAGTGGAGTCAAATTAGGATTTTAATGTGAATTGTCTGGTCAGGGCAATTTTTCTGTTTTAACGTGTTCAGGGGGTCAACTTAAGCTCACAGTTCAGTTTTGCAGTTTCTGCGAGGTCGGCGTATTGTTTAGTTAAACAATTTACCTAATTTCTTAAACCGTGTTTTCCACCGGTCTTCTTTCAATATCTCGAAATCTTAAGTCCTATGGAAAACAACAAAAAGAACGAAAATGTTCGTTATGAGCCGTACAATAAAAGTACATAAACTATGATTCATTCCAATTATTATTATTTAAAAAAAATTGAACATTGGAAAATTATGCGTTTTTAAGCAAATCACTGTTCTTTAAAAAATAATGGATAATTCAATGAAATTTGGAGAAATGTAGCACTTATAAAGTACAATCACCACTTAAAATTTCAATTCAAAATGATTACTAAAACGGCTCAAATATACAATTGACGATTTGCATGAAAGAAAGTTTGGTAAAAAGTGTCATGGCGCACAGTATAATGGTATCACTGTAATTTACTGCACATGTTGACCAACTCGTCTAATTTCCAAACTTTGCAACAATTAAATACCTACAATATAATAATCATAACATTGTTTTCATTATCTTTAATGTTAAACCTACTTCCACTGAATATAAATCATCTTTATTAGGTTGTTTCGTAGTCTACAATATTTAAAAAATGTTAAATTATGCAATTTGTCAATCACTGCTGCCAACTCTTCGAGTAAACTGAGAGTTGGAAACAGTGTTTGACAAATTGCATAATTCGACATTTTTTAAATATTGTAGACTACGAAACAACCTAATAAAGACTATTTATATTCAATGGAAGCAGGTTTAACATTAAAGATAATGAAAACAATGTTATGATTATTATATTGTAGGTATTTAATTGTTGCAAAGTTTGGAAATTAGACGAGTTGGTCAACATGTGCAGTGAATTACAGTGATACCATTATACTGTGCGCCATGACACTTTTTACTGAACTTTCTTTCGTGCAAATCGTTAATTGTTGCTAAAACTTTGCACCGAGGAAATCACTGTACATTTACTAAGAAATACTTTGGAAATACCAGAAATATTTGAGAAATACTAAGAAATACTAATAAAAATTAGGAAATACCTAGAAGTAGGTACCATAGAAATATTTGAAAATATCACGGAAATACTTGGAAATATTAGTATACAAAGAATTACATCATACCTTTCCATGGGGATATATGTTCGCATATGAAAAATACACAGGTTATAATAATTGTGTACAGTATATAATGCGATGCCTAAATATTTACTAAAATACTAACTAAAATATCTATTTTACCACCGCTGAAATATGATTATAATTTATAGCCCAGTGAAATTATTCTTACGAATGGAAATAGTTCTGGTATAGTAAGGTATTATTGCTGGAATGAGCTACATATGAGGTACTCATTCAACGTCCAAAGAGTTCGAACGAAAATATTTCAGACAACGCTCCCAAATTATGAGTGACAATGGTTAAATTTTTTTTTTTTGCAAATACCTAATTAATGATTTTATTAGAAAAATATCTAAATAAGATATTTAAAGCCTATTAATTAATTTTTAATTTAAGACCAATGTAGGCTAATTTGGATAAAAATTGACCGAGATATACATATAGCATGTTTCACTTTTAATGGCCCCCATCAATTTCTCAGTTATTAGTCATCCGATTTCAATCAAACTTGAATTGGTATCAAAGACCTTTATTATGTCCCGATTATGTAGATTTTAAGTAAAACAAAACTTATTTCAGTCATTGGCGTGCATTATTAAGAAAAGAAGAAGATTTTTTGAAAAAATGCCTAATATGAATTAGACATTTTTTTATTGAAAAACTAATGCATTATTATTGAACAAAATGCTCTAAAACCTCTATATCCAAAATTTAAAACTATTTTGATTTATAGTTTTCGAACCTCAGATCTCTTAAAATTGCATTTTTTAAACATTAAATAATCAATAACTTAGAAACTGTTTTTCAAAAAAAAAAGTCATTCCTTATTTTCTCTTTAAATTCATTCTTTTTGCCCCTCTATGTCATCGATACTTTCCTAATGCCAAAATAATTTATAATGCTGCTGGTTCAAAACTTTCGCTAATTACTTCCACATAGGTACAGTGGAAATAAACATACGGCAAAACAAATTTGGAAAATTTTTATTGTTCAAATAGGCTTGGAGTGTCATGAAATGTCGAGATTGTACATTTCTGTCCATCTGTCGGTCTGTAACTTTTTTAGCGCACGATTACTCTGGAAAAGTTTAAGGTATTGACTTGAAATTTGGTACACCTTTTAACAAGATCTGGAATTAGATAATATTTTAATCTTATTCCGTTGAAAGGTTGGGGAGTAAATTGTGGTTAATGGGTGTAAATAGGTAAATCAAGTAAGTAAGACTCCATAAAATTGATATTTGGTATATATAACAGAAGCTAAGGTAATATTTTAATCTTATTCCGTTGAAAGGTTGGGGAGTAAATTGTGGTTAATGGGTGTAAATAGGTAAATCAAGTAAGTAAGACTCCATAAAATTGATATTTGGTATATATAACAGAAGCTAAGGTCTCACCCCCATACCATTCTCGAGCCCATTATTAAAGGGGGCGAAAAAAATAAAATTATGATTTAGTGGGTGTACAAGAACCAAAGGCCTCAAACATTTTTGTTACTTCCACAGGCAGTGGATTTTTTCAATGAAAACTCTTGGCCCACGAAATTTAAAAATATCAATGGCATTGGATGATGAAAAAATGAATTTGAATAGAAAATGAGGAATTGCTTTTTTTTCGAAAAACAGTTCGTTTCCAAGTTATTGATTATTTAATGTTTAAAAACGCAAGGATCTTCACAATAGGATTATTCGCCAACAACAAATGTAAGAATATATCGTGCCTTAAAATAATAGTAAACGGAAAAGCATTAACAGTGAAAAAATCCTCACTCGGTTCAATCGCTCGATTATTTATGAATAATTCATTTATCTAGTGACAGAATACTGCGGGTTAGAGCAACGGCACCTTAAATTGATAAAACCAATATTAATAAGAAAATTACAAGGATGAAAAAAAATTGTTAACAGTTAAATAAACAAATGGCAAAATCAAAAAATCAGTCAAAGTCAGTTAGGAAGTTTCCTAGAAATATCATGTACATTCAACCTCATTTAGTAGCCTTTCAGTTTACTAGTCAAACAAAAAAAAATCATCTCGATATCTGAAAAACTCAGGAACTTATTTAATTTCTTATTTGAATACTTTGCGCTAGACTGTGACGTCACAGTACACAACTCGCTGTTATTTTAGGCATAACTTACTTCTTCAAACGATTAAAACGTTAATCAAGCCCAACTACAAAAATATCTTACGCTGAGTCCGGTAAGAATAACACTGAATGAACTAAACTTCCGATGCCCGTGCCCGTTCGCTGTTGACGAAATCGTGTACTGTGACGTCATCGAGCCTCAGCCCAGATGAACGCTAACTTTTTTATTTATAGAGATAATTAAAAAAAAATTACAGATATTTTTTAGATTTTTACTATTTATTAGGAGAAAATGAGAAAAACTTCCTAACTGAATGAAACATTATCGGAAACATCATGTGACGAAATACATGAAGTTAATAGCGAAAGAGAAACTGAAAATTATGATATTTCAACACCTGATTTGGACTCCTTGGATTTGGATCTGGTTTTAGATGAGGTGCATAACCTAAAAATTAATATTGATATCGAAAAATACTATGCCATTGGGGGGCCGTTCAAAAATTACGTAACGCAAATTTTGATCAAATTTGACCTCCTTCCTCCCCCTTGTCACATGTTGTCACGTTTGACGATACCCCCCTAATTAAATTACGTCACAAATTTCATCGCCCCCCCCCCTCCAATAAAAACAAAAAAATTTTTAAATATCATTTATATTATTAAAATCCCGTGTAAACTTGGTTTGTCTTGTGATTAAAGACAAACCTTGTACAGTTTATACAAAAATAGCTGTTTTCTTTAGATCAGAATTTTTGTGGAGAAAAGAATAACATTACGTTACGTACCACTTGTCTTTCTAAATCTCCTCTATGCCGATAACATCCTATAAATCCAAACTTTTTAAATCATATCCTTTTAACTACCTATCTTCCTTGACGACAGTCAGACCACAAGGACGTCGTTTGCTCGAACGGGTTTTTTTATCTAATTCTGTTTTCCCGTATCAGCAATCAAAATATGAAAGTGTTACCCAGTAAGTATGTTCCTCCTAGTGTTATAGTGTTTCAACTAGTTTTTAGGCCATGTGGGTACATTTCCTAATATTAATTTAGTTTTTAAGACTTACTAATAATACCTTCGGTATCGAACCGGACCTGCCCCGCCCAGCCCCAGACTCACCACGATGCTACGCGCCGTGGTTATCGGACTGGCTTCGGGCCGGGATCCGATGAGACACATTCATGTACCACTATGTTTAATAAATTTTGTTTGTTGTTGTTGTACACTGTATACAAAAATAGCTGTTTTCTCTAGACCAGAATTTTTTTGGGAAAAAGAATAACAATACGTTACGTAACACTTGATGCAGGAGACAGTTCTCAATCAACCCTGCAAAAACCAGCTATTCAGCCTTTTGTTTTGTATATTTCCTGAACCATAATAAATAAATATGGTGAATGTTTTCCCATATAATGGGCGCTGGACCGTCAAAAATCAAAGTTACAAAAAAATTTTATTAGGCAAAGTTGTAGAGAATATTACTAAAATTTCAAAAAAAAAACAAAAAATAAGAAACCACCCCTATTGCAACACCCTACAAGGGGTGTGGATTGTGACTTTTTCGTCGGATACTCGGGAGACACCCCTCCATCGACCCTGAAAAAATCAGTTTGCCGGGAAAATTTTTTTGAAAAATGATATCTTTATTGGATTATAAGTAGGTACCTATATATAGTTGATTTCCAATCAATGTTTTTGTCAGAATGTTCACTCAATCCTACTTGATAATGTGAGATATTTCATATGTCGCTTTCCACTACGTACTGTGTAGCAGAGCTGGGTAAAGTACTCTGATAAAGTGCTTCAAGCACCAAGTACCAAGCACTTAGCTAGAGTACATCAAAGCATCAAGTATCAAGTACTTTTATTTACAAAAGTACTTCAATTACCAAGTACAGTACTTGAAAAAGTAAAGCACGAAGTACCAAGCCCTCAGAAATACAAATGTCAAGCGGTAATATGAGATTAAAAAATAAAAGCAAGATTATTGTCACGCCAATCACACCTTTATGATGTGACGATCATGAAAAATTCAAATTTCTCTAAGAGAAAATTATTTATGTATTTATTTGTAAGAAGCGTAGGTACATAATAATGTTAATAATAAACATAGTACGTATTAAAATTAAAATAAACATTTCATATAAAAAGATATCTAAAAAAGTAAAACTTATACTATACTATTACAATAGTGAGTAAAAATAAACTTCTTAAAAAGTGTTTGAGGAGGAACTTTTTTGTTGGAATCTGGCATGTAACAAAGTATGACTATACATTTTTGGCTTGTGGGGCGAGGTTGACAAACAATTGAAATTACAAAATATCATTTTTTCTCGCATTTTTATGAATATCTCCTGCCGTATTGGTCGTATTGCAAAAAAATATATAATGGAGATTGTTTACAACAAAATTTCAAAGGGATATACGAGAGCTCTATAAAATATGTACTAACCTCAAAAAAAATGAGCAAGCCAATATATAGCTTTTTTAAATAATTTAATATAGCTTCAATAATAATCTCTCCATTTACATAAAATTTTGAAAAACATACTCTTTATGAATGTTAACAACCACAGAAAGTTTCTCGACAAATTTTAAACAGCCAAAAGCCATAAACTATTTAAAAGTTTGAGGGCTCATAATAATTAATTATGTCATTAAGCCGTACAAAAACAATATTGTTTTAAACTGTAGGTAGGTTTTTAAAGATACTTTTGAATTGTTTTAACGAAATCATTTTTGAATTTATTTTAACAATTTTTTAGGAAATTATTTTTTTTTAATTTAATGCAAAAAGTATGGTATCGGCGTCCAATTAGAGTATAAGAGGATATTTATTTTTTAATTATTTTTTGTACGTACCTACTTTTTAAACACAAAGTTTTAACACTTTTCAGTTTTATAAAAATAATCGCAAAAATATAAAAATTAAACGAATTACAAAAAATTAAAATTACAAAACATGGTCAAACACAAAAAAAAAAATTACCGTTATCTGGCGGATAAAAGCACCAAATTTGGTATGAAGGTAACTTAATAAATATTAGCCTAGGAATTTCTGGAATTTCTAAAAATATTCATATACAGCACTAAAATCCAAAATGGCCGACAAATACGACAAAATATCTGAAAGCAGAAAATTTCCAGGATTGTAGTTTTGGCCCAGGATAACACGTACCAAAAAGTCCTCTACTCTGCCTCATCGGCTTCCCTGTTTTTGCGGAGCAACAAGGGCCTAAGTCGTAGAAATTGCAGAGCTGGCTATAAAGTGCAGCAGAATTGTTGTTACTGATCCGATTTGAGTCGAAATGATCATAAAAGCTTCGGAGAAGCATATCCGTTCATATTTCAAATGTTTCCATGCATATTTTGTTCATAATTTTCCGTTCTTTAGCAGCGAAACTAGCGGCGATAAAAAAAAATTTTTTGACTGCATTTTGAATATATATTGTGACGTGTTTCCACCCTTAGGAAACTACCCCTTGCAAAATCCGTGGGTTCCAAAAATTATAACAAGAGATTGTCCACTAACACACTTTATTAAATATTTACTGGATACTTCACAATACTATTGTTAATTTAAATACACTTTACTGACTAAAAATCACAATGTTTATCACTTTGTTTCTTTTTGAACTCTTAACCTCACTTTCTATACTTTCTGAACTTTCTGAACTACTCGCCGAGAATGCGGTTGGTCTTTTATACCTAAAAATGACAGATCTCGATTGTTCTGTGATGACGCCACCATTCTCTAGAGAATTCCAGATGTCACTTTGGAATCTTCAGGTAGGTTCTTTTTCGAGTAGGTGCAAATACACTACATTCATTCAGACATTCGATCTGTTGAAGTCTGCCTACTTTTTAGTAACATAACCTTAAATTTTAAGGGGTGCAACATATTACAATATATTCGTAGGTGATGATAATATCAATATGTTTACCTGCAAATTATGACCAAAGAGCTAATAAGAAGGCTATTAGCCTCAAATTCTCAAAATAATTTTGACGACCAACTCGTATTTTTCAGGTAAAACTCGTATGAAATAAAAATAGTAACCTGGACCTTTTCATTTGATTTTAATCGAGCTTTAATTTAAACAAAAGAGTCCCTAGTACATTTAACATAGAAGTTAGCCGCGAAACTGACGACAGCGTTTTCGCTGCTGGAGCGTAATTTCTCAAGTAATATGTTAATAAACAAAAATTGAATAGCCTGGCCCATTTCAGACCACTTTTAATCGGAGGGTGGGTTCTTTAACTTTAATTTTAAAAAAAAATCAAGTCCCTAGTACATCTAACATAAGATCTATTAACCTGGCCCTTTTCGGACTGATTTTAATCGAAAGGTTGGCTCTTTGCCTCTAATTTAAAAAAGAAATAAGTCCCTAGTACATCTAACATAGAAGTTGACCACGAAATCGTCGTTGACAACGTTTCCACTGCTAGCGCATTTTTTATGTTAAACTAAAATAAAATAAGATCAATTAACGTGGTCCTTTTCGGACCCATTTTAATCGAAAGCTTTAATTTAAACATTAAATAAATAAAGTCCCCGGCACATCTAACATAGAAGTTAATCGCGAAATAAACGTTCACACCGTTTTCGCTGCTAGCACATTTTTTAAGATACACTAAAATAATTTGAGAACTATTAACCTATTAACTATTAATCGATGTAATTGACAAGAAAACCAAATTTTTAAATGGGACAATCTCTATTTTTTTTGCATATTTGGATCCTGCTGACTAAAATGCATATATGATCTGACCCTCAAATATTACTTGTCTAGAGGGGCCTTGCATGGATTTCAAAAAGAGCTTGCACGTATTTTAGAAATACTTCAAGCACTTCAAAAGGAATTCAATTACTTTCTAAAGTAATTGAAGTACTAAAAAGGACTTCAATTACTTTAAAAGTAATTGAAGCACTTTCGAAAGTAATTGAAGCCCTCTGAAAGGCCTTTAAAGCCCCAAGTACTTATGCAAAGTAATTCAAATATCAAGTACCAAGTACTCTCTTTTAAAAGTAATTGAAACACAGTGCTTGAAGCCCTAAAAGTGCTTCAAGTACTACTACAAAGCTCTTTACCAGAGTACTTTACCCAGCTCTGCTGTGTAGGTATCCGATTATTCTATTTAGCTGCCAATTTGTAACTATTTGGGGATACCTAGTAACCTAACCCTACTATATTGATATTGTCATTTAGGTAAACCCTAGCCATTTAATTAAAAACTACTGAGAAACAATTTCTGAATCGGCAGATCCGAGGACAGATCATAATTATTAAGTACTCACCACAGCCGTTTCATTGCTCCAAATGCAGACAATATTGTATTGCCCACAATAAAAGTTCATCACAATTTAATCACTGTTTTTCAGATTGTCTCAATGCATATTCACATCCGATAGGTAGAGTACCGGGTACCTACCTAACTTGTAGACACTCATATACAGAACACTAGCACTAATAAACAAAATTAATGCACACATCAAGTCCGAATATGGCATTCCACTATTTTAGATTAATTACCATATTTAATTAATTTAATTTACGTACACAAATACTTATACATCGTAAAACGAAACAAACATTGCAGCGTGCGCATCTGCCAAACTGTGCAATAAACAACACAGTTGAATAGAAATTTTAATTCACCAACATTTATAATATCAAAGATTATCATTTATTTGTCTGAATTTCTAAATAATCAAGCAGCTGTCGGTTTCAGAGCACATCAACTTGATTAATACGCTGCGATGTTGTTTCTACCGCACGGAGTAGCATTCCGCTCGCCTACTTGACATTTTCCACGAATTTTAATAAACGAGCTGTGTGCGTCTACGCCAGCTGTCTGCGTGAACTCTTTGCATTCGGTATTCAAAGTTCCTGGCTTTATGTACCGCAGAATGCGAGAATATCCAAACAAATACCTACTTGGGCATGATACTCTATTTCATAGTGTCATGACAGATCTGTTTGTGAAAATGAAAGTTATTGGAACAAATATAAAATCGGATTTGTGATTAGGGGACAGGAGAGTAGTTTACAGTGGCGGCTGGTGAAATTTCAATAATTTTTTTCTCGCCTGTGGCGCATGGGACCCATACGATATATGGCAAATAACATCTAGAGAAGCACTCCTCTAACGACCCGTAAAAAATTTTGAAAAAGCAGTTTGCGAAAATTTTTTTCAAAATTCGGTTGCCCCCCCCCTAGGTCTAGGGACTCCTGTTTAAAATTATTTTTTTTGTCATATACATTTTACTTTTCATAAAAATACAACAACAGGTTTTGGAGTTTATGAAAATATTTTCATTATTAACTGAAATACAATGAACTGAAATTTTGTAATTTACAATTTAACAAATTATAAAATTTCAATTCGTTGTATTTCAGTTAGTAATGACAATATTTTCATAAACTTCAAAACCTGTTGTTGTATTTTTATGAAAAGTAAAATGTATATGACAAAAAAAATAATTTTAAACAGGAGTCCCTAGACCTAGGGGGGGGCAACCGAATTTTGAAAAAAAATTTCGCAAACTGCTTTTTCAAAATTTGGAGTGCTTCTCTAGATGTTAGTTCCCATATTTCGTATGGGTCCCATGCGCAACAGACGAGAAAAAAATTATTGAAATTTCACCAGCCGCCACTGGTAGTTTACATATTGACCGTGACCGTACGAATTGTTATTGGATAATGTGCAGAATGTGCTCAGACTATTTTACTATGCTTTTTACGTAAACTAGGATACTATTAGTAGGAGAGCCGGCAAACATTATGATGAACGATAATATTCAAAATTTTCACTGATGGCAGTCCATTCTTTGGTCTTTGGGTATGTCAAAACCGATCGTCTGCCGTTTCAAAGTGGAAGCATTAACTTGGGAGGGTGTATTCAAAAAGGTTTTAGTGAACCATATTATTCAAGAAAAATGTTTGCAGGGGTGACTAATATAGTTAGTCTAGACGGCATTTCTACCTAAGCGGACGATTTTTCTGGTAGCATTATCATAGCAGACGCAACTCAAAATGGCAAAAAAATCACATTTCGGTGAACTATATATAGGTATTATTCAAAAATAATTTTTGCGTCCTTCGATTTGTCTACTTATGGTTTAATAAATAACGAATCGGTAGACGAAAAAACCGGTAGCATCGCCCTAGCAGACGCTGTCAAAGTGACAGATCCGGTTTGGACGAACGACATTTATCAAGAAAAATGATGTAAGAAATGATAAATACAACAACTCAAGATTACATTCTCGCCCGGGCAGACGATTTTCTTGGTAACTATGTGTATGGCAGACGCCTGTCAAAGTGGCAAAAATCACGTTTCGGTGAACTATAGTGATCAAAAATAATTTTTGCGTCTTTCGATTCGTCTATCTATGGTACAAATAACGAATCGACTGACGAAGAAATCGGTAGCATTTTCCTAGCAGACGCTGACAAAATGAGAGGTTTAGTTAGTTTAGTTTAGTTATAAATATAATATTTAACTTAATACAGAACACACATTTCAATAATAAATTACTACGCTTTATACAAACATTCGCAGTTGCACCTAAATAACAAATTTACTGAATTTTTGCATATTTGTGCGCCCATATAAATTTTTCTTACTGTACAATATTATTGCCCATTCCCATGAGAGTAGCTTTTGGGCGAGACGCTAGTCTATTGGTTTTGCTACTACACCGCGTATAATATCTTATCCCGGAGGAATGTGAAACAGCGAGTGGTGGACCAGTGACAACCAAACTGTTTGCGACTCGAAACCGAAAATATTATCGATTTTCAATTTTTCAGTTTGTTAACAAAGAAATTAAACAGTATCAATTAATTATAACCGGCGAAGTACATCGAGGGTTGAAATATAACGATGCACTTAAGACTCACCCTGTATAACAAATAATCTTTTAAAATAACCGTAAGAACAGAAATAAAAACAAGCTAAGTACTCTTCGCCTGTTCACTGAACTTTTTATATAACTGTTACACATTCTATAGGATACTCTTCGCAGTTTTTTGTAAATAATGTTAGTTTTAGACGTTTTTAATTTTATAGTACGAAATTAGTTGGTAAAATAAAGTAAAAATAAAAAAAAACTGTACCATACCCCATTTGGGTTTCGAACCCGGGACCCTTGGATTCCGAGTCAAAAGCGTAAGAACTACACCACCACCTTACACGTAAAAAAACGTAAATTTTTACATTATAAGACACGAGCTAAAATCATATTTTTACGGTTGCATATTACATTATGAAATGTATATTGTAAAATATATAAATATTTAGATATTAAAATAAAATATCATTTCACCAAATTTATAATCAATTACAAAAACATAAAAATCAAAAAAAAAAATTTTTCAAATTTAAATCATTAATAACATTTTTATTTACTGATCGATTTTGTTCAAAAACAATAGAGTTCTTCCTCTATCTAACACTAATTTACTGTCTAAATTTCAGTACAATCGGATTTTTCTTTCTTGAGTTACCGTGCTTACAAGAAACGTGACGGACGGACGGACAGACGGACATTTTGAGTTGTTCAGAATTCGTTCTCTAACACAATGATATGAAAATTTTTTCTCTACGAGCGATATTTACAATTTTAGAAATGTGCCGATCAAATACAATATACTCTTCGTTTTTGCGAAGAGTATAATTATGATAATTTTCTTCAAAGAAATCACCTCGAATATCATAGAAGTAAACAGAGAAAAACTGCAATTATTAGTTTTACTTCCACGTCCAGTGGAAGTATGGTAACGACAAAAAAATTTTTTTAAATTTTTATTGTCCAAATAGGCTTAAAAAATTTTAAGTTTGAGCAAAAAAAAAATTTTCTGTCTGTCTGTCGGTCTGTCTGTCTGTAACTTTTTTTTGTGCGCACGTTTACTTTGGAACCGTTTAAAATATTGACTTGAAACTTGGTACACATATGTACTTTAACGAGATCTAGAACTAGATTATATTTTCATCTTGTTCCGTCGAAGGGTTGGGGGGTAAATTGGGGTAAATTTGGGGTAAATAGGTCAATCAAGCAGGTAATAGCCCATAAAATTGGTATTTAGTATATACAAGAGAGGCTAAGGTCTCAAAAAATTTTTGGCATTAGCCACCCCCATTACCACCCCCACCCCCTTATTAAAGGGGATGAAAAAATTGTGATTTAGTGTACCTATGTACAGGAACCAGAAACCTCAAAATATTTTTTTACTTCATACACCCCCACTACCACCCCCCTATCACCACCCCCCACCCCACTACCGATGTGGGGTATCGTTTTATGGGTTTTTGGGGTAGAGGATTTCAAATATTATATTATTAAAGTTCCATAAACAGTTATTTTCACATACAAAGTTTTTTTCGTTGTGAGTGACTTGGATAGAGAATCTGGATGTGGAAGTAGTGATTCTTTGGGCAGCGGTTTTTTTCGCTATTTTAATTCGAATATCTCAATAAATATGGTGAATTATGCGAATGCGGAAATAGCGACAATGCATTATGTATATTAGGGTGGGCCGAAAAACACGAAAATTTGAATTTGTAGATGAGATAGTTTCTAATTTGTTACTATGTATCTAAAACTAATTCGGGTAAATTTTTTAGCCAAATCGGTTAATATCTAGCTGGGCCCCCACGACCTTGAAAATGAAGGAAAAGGCCAATTTTTCGATTTTTAACATTTTTCAGATTGACATTTGAATTTTTTTATGACTCTTTATTAATGTCTAAATGCGTGTGGCAATAATTTTCCAAATAAAATATTTTTCAGTTCCAGGGAAATTAAAAATTTTATACAAAAAACCTTTATTTTCGTCAAATTCTACGTTTTAGTGACAAAGAAGTACAAGCATGAATGCTATAGCTCTGAATATTTGCCATCAAATTGTTTGGCGAATTTTAGTTGATTTTTTGTTGTATCCGTACCATATTCCAAGAGTACAGACATTACTTACTTCCCAGGGACATTAGAATGCTATTCAAAATTTCCATAATAATCATGTGTGGGCTGACGAAAACCTCCATGTCATAACAGAAACCCATTTCCAAGAGCAATATTCGGTTAACGTATGGCGATTTTATATTCTATTAACACATACCAAAATTGAAAATTACAACTAAAGTATTTTCTGAGATATTAAAAAATAACAATTAAAGCCGTTGCGGATATACGTTCATACGAACTTTTCTTCATAAAATGACATAAATTAGAGATTCTTTACCTCGACAAGGTTCTATCTACATGAATAAAACACTATTACTGTTTAGTTTTTGTATTATACTCTATACATCACATCCAGTCATCAAACGTGAAAATGTACAAAATACGGAGAGCCAATTATATATCATAAACATGGACATCATGAGCCCACACTTCTTAAAATCGACCCCTTCCACAAAGGCTCTGATGAAGAATATCAAAAATTCCAAAAATATTATCAGTGCGTACAGTACCAAAAATGGTAAAAAGAATATTGGGTTATTCTGAAACAAACAAAATTTCAAGGGTTATGACGCTTTAAAATGAGTGTAGCAGAATAATGGTCAATCAGCCCCAGAGCGAATGACGTTTATTTTTATTTTTTTATTTTGATTGTTATCAGTACTTACCTCTTACAATTTCATACATTTATTTATTCATTCATTCATTAGTTCGTTCGTTCGTTGATTTATTTATTTATTTATTTATTTACTTGTTTAAATTGCACTTTTTCACGGGCGAAAAACTTCCTAGAAACTTTCGGAATTTTCAAAACGTAAAGTTTCCAGGAAGTTTTCCTTTTAACTTTCCATTGGGTAAGTATATTAATAGGCTATTTTATGGTATTTTTGTATTAGGATGCTCTAATGCTGTATCTTCGAAAGTATAATTGAGTGCCAAAGTAAAGATATTTAACTTTTAAGACATTACATTACATCTTTGAGGATTAAGCGGTAATTTATTTAGTAATTTTATCCAAATTATGCTGGTCTTTCACAGTTTTAAACATTCCTAACCTCATCAAATATCTTTAAGTCGCCTGCATAAAGAAAACAGTTAACATCTAAATCTGTGACGATGTCGTTAATGAATATGTTAAAAATCAGGGGGTCAAGGACAGATCCTTGGGGAACACCTGAGGTTGTAAGGCATTTAACAGATACTGTTTCCTGTGAGAAAGGTATGATACAAATAGCATTATAAGTGAAGAGAAAAGTCCAACAAAAAGATGCAGCGATCATGATTTGAACCCAAGAAATCCGCATAATGGCTTAGACACCTTATATACTGAGCTATTTGAATATTATTTTATCAAATACTGGCCCTTAATATTTAATCGTTTAAATGTAATAAAAAATATCTTTTTAACATCTTAGTCCAGTCAATGAAAGAGTTGTAGAGAACATTTTGGAGGGGAGAATTTTTTTCTTCAGGAATGTGTTGGGGATAGTCAGGAGGTAAACATACTAAAAGTCCCCGCCCCTAGCCCCGCCGCTTCAGTAGGAGAGGGGGGTGGAAAGGTTCCTTTTTTCGATTCTTCGCTTATAACTCGGAAACGATGCGTCGTACGAAAAAAGGTAATCTATGCAAAATTAAACGTAATTAAATTTCCCACAAGAATGTTTATATTCATTTTCTTCCTATGTATTATATTTTACGAGATATTCGCCAGCGAAAATCGATAATTAATAAAAAAAATCAATTGTGTACCTTGAACATTTCTATCAAAGCGGTTCACCGTGGTCTGCTAATAAATCACAGTCATAAAGCAATCTTTATTTTACAACACTCGACGTATTTACTAACGTAATATTTTGTTGAAGTCTAGACATTTCCTTAAATATACAGTGTGACTCACTTAAAATGAAGATACCCTTATAACTTTTTCATTTTGTTTCCGATTTGAATCAAATTTTACTCAAGTATAGAACAAATTAGGATCTACTTATGACCAGAAAATCATTCACCTACTATAAAGGCAAAGCTACGTGCGGTACCAAAATATGAGGAAAAAGATTAAAAATCATATTGATTTTTAATCTTACGAACGATGAATTTTACGTAGCCACCACAAATTACGGAAACTGAGGACCCCCTTTGCCAGATGAGCTTATGTATGAGATATCCCCCATCAATAATCAAATCAAATTTTGGTGTATGTACGATTGTGGCGCCGATTGGATGCATTTTTTAGAATTTCTAACATTCAAAATGTTTTATTTTTTTCAGCATATTTTGGTACCGCAGGTGGCTTTGCCTTTATAGCGGGTGAATGATTTTCTGGTCATAAGTAGATCCTAATTTGTTCTATACTTAAGTAAAATTCGATTCAAATCGGAAACAAAATGAAAAAGTTATAAGGGTATCTGCATTTTAAGTGAGTCACACTGTATATTTAAGGAAATGTATAAATTTCGACAGAAAATTACGTTAGTAAATACGTCCAGTGTTGTAAAATAAAGACTGTTTTGTGACTGTGATTTATTAGCAGACCACGGTAAACCGCTTTGATAGAAATATTCAAGGTACATAATTGATTTTTTTTTATTAATTATCGATTTTCGCTGGCGAACATCTCGTAAACTATAACACATAGGAAGAAAATGAATATAAACATTCTTGTGGAAAATTTAATTACGTTTAATTTTGCATAGATTACCTTTTCCCATACGACGCATCGTTTCCGAATTTTAAGCGAAGAATCGAAAAAAGGAACCTTTCCACCCCCCTCCCCCCTGAAGCGGCGGGGTTAGGGGCGGGGACTTTTAGTATGTTTACCTCCTGACTACCTCCAACACATCCCTGAAGAAAAAAATTCTCCCCTCCAAAATGTTCTCTACAATCCCCTTTTGGGCATTCATTGATTGGACTATCTGGGCAAATTTTCAATAAAAGAAATGAAAAATTGGCAAAGACCGTTGATGACGGGAAATTCGAAAAAAATAGATACCTACTTTTCTAAATTTTTTTAGTCATCACATCGTTCTCTCATACTACTACCACTGATAGTAATCATCCGTCATCTGAACCGATTGACAATTTTTATTCTGCTATACTCTTTATAATGTTAAAATAACTTTAATTTCATTTGTTTACGTACGGTTGATAATCCAGTCAGCAGAAATAAGTAATATTCAGAAGACAACACTAGACAAATCAATTTGCAATCCCTTTCGGCTTCGGGAGTGACGAGTCTTCCAGCTTTCAATCTCTCCCGCCAAAGATATCCCGGCAAAACTGGTCCACATCTTATTATTCGAATTATGTCGAATATACTCAGGATCTTGAACATACCGGAATGGAAAAGATGAAACGGGAAAGTGATATCAGAAGGGGGTTAGTGTGGCGACAATTATAATTATATCTTATGTTAATCTCGTCAGATTCCATTCATTATTAAAAAATTGAAAATCTCTACAAAACTCTATATTTTCTTATACTTTGACATACTTATTTTTATCTGAAAAATACGAATGTTAAGTGCAGATAAAAGACCCTTTCTATTTTTTAAGAGATAAAACTAATTTAACTCTTATTGTCAAATGGATCGAATTAGGAACGTTGAATTCTAAGAATAAACCCGGAACAAAAAGTTTTCGGCTATATTTTCACATATGCTCACTGTTCCAGATCTAACCCTTTCATGTAGGTACCACATATGTGACCATCTAGTGCCACCTATGAAATGTTGGTCCAAGTGATATAACAATGGCGACATGTGTTGTTTATTATCAACTGTGTTGTTCAAGTGAAAATGTCGATTTTTTAGCGGAAAAATAAATAAATACCATGAAAACAATTTTTTTTGGGACTAGGTCTTCTATTTCATTACTCTTTCTAGGAGTTTTGGTTATTTTCTAATTTTTATTACAAAGCATAAAAACTATATGTTCATGTTTTGGAACATTGGTCAACAATGTAAATTAACTTTGGTCCAAATATGGAACACTGAGTCATATGCACAATATGGATAATTGATTCCATTATCTCGTTTCATGAATGGTATTCATACCTAGGAAAGGTTAAGGGGGCACTTTTCCCCCGCCCCCATGATGTGGCTCCTCTGCTTTGGAAAACTCCGCTCGTCAAAAAATATTTTTTCTTTTTGAACCTCCCCCACCCCCCGACCATCAATTATTATTAGACCAGTTAGCCCAGGAATTAATTATTTTAAAGCTGAAAATTTGCAGGATTGTAGTTTTGATCCAGGACAACACGTACCAAAAAGTCCCCTACTCTCCTCGGTCGGCTTCACTATTTTTGCGGAGCAAAAAGGGCCTAAATCGCAGAAATTTTAGAGCTGGCTATAAAGTGCAGCAGAAAGGTTGTTATTGGTCCGATTTGGGTCGAAATGATAATAAAAGCTGAGGAGAAGCATATCCGTTCGTATTTCAGATGTTCCATGCATATTTTGTTCATAATTTTCCGTTCTAGTGCTGTCAAAATTTCAAAAATTGAAAAAATTCCGAAATGACGCCATTGCGGATAAATGAAAACTCGGAGGGGAAAACGTACCCGAATAAACATTTCTCTTCATACTTTGGGCTTTTCATTGATATATCTACCTTCTCTGTAGCGTCACCCGTTACGGAGCGGCGACACTCGGCCAGTTAAGTGCGATCGATCATTGTTGTGTCGATCACGTCTAGTCTAAACAATCAAGCAGGCGCACGGCGAGCTATGCCTTCTTAGCACAGAAGACCTATACCAGAAGCGTCACTGTCGGAGGCACGTGCGATGTTTGGGTGCGTTTGCACGCATCCAGTAATTTAATCGAGTAGAGAGACGGTCCAGTAATTTAGTAATTGCTTTCCACTAAATTACTTGACTAAAACACGCTGTCCGCATTGGGCGAGTACTAAATTACTAAGCAATTCGACTAAATTACTGAGTGCGTGCAAACACACCCTTTCATTGGTAAATTGGGGTGACCTTCGGCCATCTTGTCGGTGGTATTGTCAACCTATAAATCCGCACCTTTCTAAATTCACCGCTGGACGCATTGGTAGATAAAATTCGAAGCTGATTTTGGCTTTAGTTTTCAAAATAGCAAATCATATAATGTTATTGCTTACCGGTACGCTCCACCGGTGAATTTAGAAACCTGCGGATTTATAGGTTGACAATAATACCACCGACATATGACATATGCGCATAAAATCCAATATTGGCGGGAAGGCCAGAGAGTCGTTTCTGGTATAAGTCTTCTGTGTTCTTAGTCCAGTAGCTGTGACAGTCATCGGAGTGTGTGTATCGGTTCATTGGTGCGGGAAAATCGAATGATCGTAGTTAAGTCAGAGGCGTCAGCTCTGTACAGAAAGAGGAAACAGAAGGCGTGGAAGCTCCTGAAGAGGAGGCCTGAGCTACATGAGTGCTCCGCGGTCTTCTCACATCCTGCGTGTGGCAAGAGGGCTGCGAAAGGCTTATCGTAGCCCTTTATGGAGGCAGTGAACAGGAGAGCTTGGACCAGCTACGAGTAGTCCCATACAACAAAACCGTGGCAAAGCAGTCGGTGACAGTCTCCTTTGAACAACATTCGTTCCGCACATACTTCTAGGTGAGGGCGTTAGGGAGAATAGTGTGAGGATTTAATCTCTCGAAAAACCTGCAGCACTCAACTAATGTCCATATTGTGCTTTTTCAGGACCAGCAATGGCTAGACGTCAACCTCAACCCTGGGGGTGGAAATCAGGACTGCAGGGCCTGGTTCCGGTTCCTACCACAAGGCGGCCAGCTCCTGATAGCCTGCTACGGCTAATTTGCGGTGTCCGGTGCGAGTGCAGGAACTTTAGTCTGAACAACATCATGTACAGGAGCTGTAGAGGATCCAGCTTCACAAACGGCCAGTCAGTGGATACGGATGATGATCCGGACGACCCCACTTCCCAGCAGATCAATAATGTCAATTAGCTTGCCGAATAAAGTCATTTTCTGAGTCTGATAAGTTAAATTTCATTCAATAAATTTTATTAAGCACCAATAATATATAAACAGGAATTCGCAACATGTCTCATCAGCGCCGCCGGGGCAGTTTCACCGGGCGCAAGACGGGCGCGGCCGCTGCACGACGACACTCGGAGTGGCGTAGCTCCGTAACGGGTGACGCTACAGAGAAGGTAGATATATCAATGGAAAGCCCAAAGTATGAAGAGAAATGTTTATTTAGGTACGTTTTCCCCTCCGAGTCTTCTTTTATCCGCAATGGCACCATTTCGAATTTTTTTAAATTTTTGAAATTTTGTCAGCACTAGAACGGAAAATGATGAACAAAATGTGCATGCAACATCTGAAATACGAAGGATATGCTTCTCCGAAGCTTTTATGATCATTTCAACCCTAATCGGGCCAGTAACAACCTTTCTGCTGCGTTTTGCAGCCAGCTCTGCAATTTCTGCGACTTAGGCCCTTGTTACTCCGCAAAAACAGGGAAGCCGACGTAGGGGATTTTTTGGTACGTGTTGTCCTGGACAAAAACTATAATCGTGCAAATTGTCAGCTGTACAATAATTAATCCCGGGTCAAAAACTAAAATTCCTGGGCTAAAGGGAGTTATCTGACGAATGTCGTTTTGATATGCCTGTTTTCGAAAGTTAACATTGCATATAATTTTTTTCCTCAAAATTTAATTATCTTCAGTTCCAAGGGTTATTTTTGTTTGTGCCACTCCCACCACTACAAATCAGAAAGCCCCCGCATAATATAGAAACAAAACAAAAATTAGTATGACATACAAATTGTTGAATTTCTTTAGAAGGGTCATGGAACATACTTTAAATGATAAATCTGATGGTTTAAGGTAATAGCAATTTTAGTAAGAATATCGACAAATTATACGGATTCCAAGAAAGATAGTTTTATAATTATTGAATTGCAGTTAACGTTCTATTCAGGATCGGAGGCACACTTACCCCCTTATCTTTTCCTACGTAAATTTACCACTCCTGTAAGTCCCAAAATGGCAACATAAAGGGGAGAGAATCTCAATGTCGGATGGCCACATAACTGTTTAATCTGTTTGTGATTCCTTCTAAAAATTGGCCCCAGGAGAGTATGGAATGGGATTTTCATAATGAATTTTATAAGTCCTATCCTTATATTTCAAAAAACTACCCCTCTGACGATGGTTACAACATTTTCACTTTCATTCCGAATTTAAAATTTGACACTGACATAATAGACCAGTCGGCAAGTAGATCCGAGGGGAGTTAATTCGACACAATTCCGAAGTGAATTAAATTTTGGGAAATTATTTGGGGATGGTGTGGGGTGTGTAATCTAAGTTTTCGACCTCGAGGAGCTTGTGGAAACTTGGAGGGGGGCAAAAAACCTCGAAATGTTCGAATTTTTTTCGGTTTTTCGCTTATATCCATGCGTTTTTCGAGAAAGTCGTCCAAATAAAAGTTGTAGAGCATTAAATTTCCTCCAATTTTCATTGGTAAGAAATATTTGATCCAATACTTACCGAGATACAGCAGTTCAAAGATGGAACAAATTTCTCAAAATTTAGAAAAAACGAGTAAAATTCAGGTTTTTGCTTCATAACTTTTATTTTTCAACATATATCTATGTACACTATACATATTACATATAGCCGTGGCCCCTTCCGATCCGCTGACTCCCCCTCCCCCCTCTTCCTTTCTATTTATAATTATTTTCTTCGTTGTTTCAGAGTTGTTGTTGATATGGCGTCTCCTGCAGCGCATCTGTGTTTCATTCGCGAGGAAAGTTTAACAGAACATAAAGTAATTGATGTGTTTTGAAACTATCCAGCATGGTTAAACGTTCTTCAATTTTCCGCCCAGATTCATCACCTCGCTCTTCTGCATTAATCAAAATCGTGTTTGCTACATCTAGGAGCGTCACTTTTGCCATTGGATTGCGTCTTTCAACATTTAACCTGGCCTGTTTTTATCTGTATCCTTCAGTAACTTCTTCCTCGCATAGGAAGCATCTGTTGTTGAAATCAAATGATGGCCTCCCTGAGCGGGTTGGTTTGGGGGCAGTTGTAGGCCAAAATTAACTTTACGTTGTTGTAATTTTTCTGGCAAGCCGTGTGAACTGTTATTTCCTCAAGTAACTGTCTATTTTGAGGCTTGTAGCGTTTAATAGTGGAAGTAATAAGCGTCGCAATCCCTCTCTTCTTAACAATAATTCATCACCTCGCTCTTTTGCATTAATCAAAATCGTGTTTGCTACATCTAGGAGCGTCACTTTTACCATTGGATTGCGTCTTTCAACATATTACCTGGCCTGTTTTTGTCTGTATTCTTCAGTAACTTTTTCCTCGCATAGGAAGCATCTAGGTATTGTTGAAATCAAATGATGGCCTCCCTGAGCGGGTTGGTTTGGGCCAAAATCAACTTTTCGTTGTTGTACTTTTTCTGGCAAGCCGTGTGAACTGTTATTTCCTCCAATCCTTCAAGTGACTGTCGATTCTGAGGCATGTTGATGTTTAATACTGGAAGTAATAAGCGTCGCAATCCCTCTCTTCTTAACAACAATTACTTCATGTTCTGTTATACTTTCCTCGCAAATGAAACACAGAGGCGCTGCGGGAGACGCCTTATCAACCCTGAAACATCGAAGAAAATAATTATAAATAGGAAGGAAGAGGGGGGTCAGTGGCTTGGGGGGGGCGGTTCAGGAATATACATAGTATGTATAATATACATAGATATAAGTTGAAAAATAAAAGTTATGAAGCAAAAACCTGAATTTTACTCGTTCTTTTTTTACATTTTGAGAAATTTGTTCCTACTTTGAACTGCTGTATCTCGGTAAGTATTGGATCAAAAAAAATTTTTCTGAAAATGAAAATTGAAGGAAATTTAATGCTCTACAACTTTTATTTGGACGACTTTCTCGAAAAACGCATGGTTTAAACAGAGGATATAAGCGAAAAACCGAAAAAAGTCCGAACATTTTGAGGTTTTTTGCCCCCCTCCATGTTTCTACAGGCTCATCGAGGTCGAAAACTTAGATTACACACCCCACACCATCCCCAAATAATATCTCAAAATTTCATTAACTTCGGAATTTTATCCAGGCAGAAAGTAACTGTCGACTGGACTATAATTTGCAAGATTCGAATAATGAACGTCTAGTGAGCGCTGATTTCCGAAACAATTCAGTTTGATTGACGTTTTTAAAATGAATCTATGAAAATAATTTTTTTTAATGGATTTTTCTAAATTAGAGTTGAAGATGAGTTCAAGTACAATAGTCATAAAGAATCCTGCTCCAAATATTCAGGACGGTCCCCTACTAAAATCCAAGCATTATGATTATAAGTCGCCCACTCTGCTTATTATATCATTATGGATTTTCTCTTCGATTTTCTCAGCGGCGAAAACAGATTTCAGTTCTAATGCGACAGGTAGGTGATATTTTATTACGAATATACTGCTAAAATACTGCTAAGTACCTACTCAACACAGGACCGGATTATCCATAAGGCTAAATAGGCTATAGCCTAGGGGCGCCGAAGCGCGAGGGGGCGCTTCGGCAATTCAGAAGTAACTAATTTTATCTCCCGATGGCCGACGGATGACATTTACCATTTACCATTAACCTTTGAAAATAAAATGTATTGTAGAGTCGTATAATGCATAAGGGCTGGCGAAAAAAGCAGCCACAAATATTCTTAGGATAATGAGCGTATAAAATTGTTTCTTTAAGCAAAGACAAGCATAAAAAGCTTTTGTACCCGCCGCCGTCTTATCTGGGCCGAAATTAATAAATTTGTATAAGCCTATTTATATTTTATGTAACTATTTTGGTTGCATTTTATAATTATATCCATATTAAAAATTATAAATACCAAAATACCTAACTATTCATTTACTTATATTTAATTTTCAGAGATATCAAAATCTGAGAGAGAAGTAAATAATATGAAATAGAAAATTTTCATACGTTTAAAGTAATTATCGATGTCTGAAGTTTTTATTGCCGTAATCCTTCCGGGTATAGCCTGAAGCCTTCCTTAAGGGGTCTACAGACGATCCAACCGAGCTTCGCGGTACACTTTGAAGATTGCCATGCAAGCTCGTAAAATTGCTGGAGCCAACATTGTCGACGCTTTGAAGACGTTGGAATTCCAGCAGACCAGCTAACTTTTACGAGTTGTCTTGGTAATTTTCAAAGTGTACCGAGAAGGTTGGCTGGTTGGTTGGTCGGGTCGTCTGTAGACCCCTTTATATCTACGTCGCGTCGGTACTTTTTTTTATACAAGAAAATTATTTATTTGTTATTTGATTATTTTATTTTGATAAAATTATCGAATTTATTACCTCTGTATTGTATAGTTCAGCGAAGAGATGTTTACCTAAACCCGTGGATACTACAAAAAAATACCCGACCTGCGCTGCACTTTATATAGGGGTCTGCAGACGATCCAACCAACCGACCGACCTTCTCGGTACACTGAATATTGCTATGCGAACTCGTAAAAGTGAGCTGAGACGCTTTGAAGACGATGGAATTCCAGCAGACCAGCTTAGTTTTACGAGTTGTCATGGCAATTTTCAAAGTGTACCGAGAAGGTTGGTTGGTTTTAGCTTGAAAAAAAAAGTATTTCAAAACGGTTTTGATCAAATAACTCGAAAAGTATTACATTTAGCGAAAAAATACTAGAGGCACAGAAGAAAGCTACTAAATTGAGGATGAATTTCATTTTTTCTTAATTTCTGTACAATTAATGGTAAAGTATAAAAATGGCATCCGTATATTTATAAGAAAAACGTATTTAGTTAAAATGTTAAATAACCCAGAAACTATGACACTTACATCAAAAGTGCACAAGCAAAAAAAAAAGAATATTTAGTTAAACCACAGAAGACCTATACGAGAAGCGTCACTGTCGGAGGCACGTTCGATGTTTGGGTGCGTTTGCACGCATCCAGTAATTTAGTCGAGTAGAGAAACGGTCCAGTAATTTAGTAATTGCTTTCCACTAAATTACTTGACTAAAACACGCTGTCCGCATTGGTCGAGTACTAAATTACTAAGCGACTCGACTAAATTACTGGGTGCGTGCAAACGCACCCTTTCATTGGTAAATTGGGGTGACCTTCGGCCATCTTGTCGGTAGTATTATTGTCAACCTATAAATCTGCACTTTTCTAAATTCACCGCTGGACGCATTGGTAGATAAAATTCGAAGCTGATTGGCTTTGGTTTTCAAAATAGCCAATCATATAATGTTATTGCTTATCGGTGCGCTCCACCAGTGAATTTAGAAACCTGCGGATTTATAGGTTGACAATAATACCACCGACATATGACATGCGCATAAAATTCAATATTGGCGGGAAGGCCAGAGAGTCGTTTCTGGTATAGGTCTTCTGTGGTGAAACCTTCAAATTATTTTTTAGCCATAAACAAATAGTACAGTCGAATTGATTAAATTTTATTTTTTTCTGCGACATTATTCCACCCGAAATTTTATTGTTGATTCTTGATTCTTATGTATTATGACGTCTTACTAAAAAAATATTTGTGCCCAAAAATTCCTTGTGCGTCAAAAGTCACATATGTACTTTTTGACGCGCTTTTCAAGGATTTTCAACTTATCTGCTTATCTGCTCAATATATCTTATAGTGTCGTACGCAAAAAAAATCTGCTAAAATCTAGTTGTGTATATCTAACTTTAATTTTTGTGACATTGCCAGTTATTGGCCAAAATTCATTGCAAGTGTGCAAATATAGACAGATTTACATTAGAAAAAAATAGTTGTCCTATTTTTTTTGCTCACGACAGTACTAGTAATCGGATGGGAATTTTAAAAATACTGGCTTATTTGGAATAAAATTTTCCAAAAATATAGACCTGTCCGATATGTATTGGCCAAACCGCCATTTTGTAAAAAAAATAGAAAACCCGAAAAAATCAAAATTGAATATCTTTTCTATAAGAAGGAGTAATTTCACCAAAGCTGGCAAAAGTAAAACTCATTTATGGTAGAATATAATGCACCAATCCCGGACACCGTATGTCAAATAGAGAATGTCAAAGATGGCGGACGAAATAAAATTTTTAATTCTTGTCAATTATCAAGGTCATTTTATGTATTTTTAGGGGATAGAGTTAATTTATTTTAATTTTCAAAGAAAGTGCATTTTTACTATTTTCAAAAATGTATTTTCTTTGACCCTCCTATTTTGCGCCCAATTTCATCGAAACAAAATGAAATACAGGGTCATTCACGGAAAGCGGGTATTAGACGTTTCTTGAGATCTGTCGAGTTTAGAAATTTGAAAATTGTTATGAGAGGGTTTTTGGATATGGCGGATCCAACGAAAATATTTTCATGCTTGTGCTACTTCCGCTTATCCGGATGTAGCACCTAACTTTGTTATTTTAAACGGAACACCCTTTATTTTATTGCACATTTCGATTCCTCATAAAATTTTAGCTTAGGTTTATGTACCATAATATACTCTTAAACATAGCCGTTTTCGAGATAATTAATATTTTTGGAGATATTTGACGGTTCCCACCCTTCGGGAAAAAAATCGATATCTTCTATCATGTAGCCGATTAATAAATTTTCTTTTCAAACTCTTACAAGTATCCTATGACCTAACTAAAATTTCTCTTATGTTTTCACAATATCATACAGAGTATTTTATTTTCACAGTCGAACATTGTTTTAGTTCAAACGTCAAAGTCATTTTTTTCAAATGGAACCCCTGTATATTTTCACAGAATCTAATAGAGGATTTAATTCTGCATCGATTGATATTACCATTACCTATACCTATCTCTCTTCGTTTTCTTATTATGGACGAATATTTGTTAATCGTACAAACAAAATCAGCACTGTTTGTTAGTAGGCAATACAAGTCTTAACTTGGTTTTCTTTTTATCATAAACGAGAATAATCATGTAGATAATTGATAATCATTTGTTTATTATCAAGATGACAGCTTCAAAAACGAGAGATTAGATTTATAACAAATACTTTGGGACAAAAATTTACAAAGTTAATGAACACTGAATATAAATATTTAATGCAGCAACTGTTCAAAATGCCCTCCAAGCCAATATCCTGGAATTCACGGCACTTACAATGGCTTGGCTAATTTCATGGGGATTTATTTGTTAAAATGTAGCCCGTTCTCTGTTCTTTGGATCTTCTTTGGTAGTAGCAGGGGTAGCATAAACAATATTTTTAATACCCCAAAGGTCCAAAGTCTAAGGGGGTCAAATCAGGGGACCTTGCTGGCCATCTCCAAGGTCCTCGGTAGCCAAACCATCTATCTTCGAACGTCGCTACTAATTCGTCATAAACTTCCTGTGAACCGCAACCATTCATTTGAAAATACATAGAATTATAAATATTTAGGGGCAAATTATCAATAAAAGTTACCGTTCGCAAAATCTTCACATATTTATTGCTATTTAAATTCTCCTCGTAGATATGATACTATCAAAAATATTGTTTATGCCACCCCGGCTACTACCAAAGAAGATCCAAAGAAGAGAATATGGACTGCATTTCAGTAAATAAATCCCCACGAAATTCGCCGAGCCATTGTAAGTGCCATAAATTCCAGGATATTGGCTTGTTTGGAGCAAAATGGAGAGCATTTTGAACAGTTGCTGCATTAAATAAATGTGTTCATTAATTTTGTAAATTTTTGTGCCAAAGTATTTGTTATAAATCTAATCTCTAGTTTTTGAAGCTGTCAAAAACAAATGATTGTCAATTATCTACATGATTATTCTCGTTTATGATAAAAAAGGAACCAAGTTATGACTTGTATTGTCTACCAACAAACAGTGCTGATTTTGTTTGTACGTTTTACAAATATTCGTCCATAATAAGAAAACAAAGAGAGATATGTATAGGGAATGGTAATATCAATCGATGCAGAATTCAGTCCTCTATTAGATTCTGTGAAAATATACAGTGGGTTCCATTTGAAAAAAATGACTTTTTGACGTTTGAACTAAAACAATGTTCGACTGTGAAAATAAAATACTCTGTATGATATTGTGAAAACATAAGAGAACTTTTAGTTAGGTCATAGGATATTTGTAAGAGTTTGAAAAGAAAATGTCCTAATCGGCTACATGATAGAAGATAGCGTTTTTTTTTCCGAAGGGTGGGAACCGTCAAAAATCTCCAAAAATATTAATTATCTCGAAAACCAGTATGTTTAAGAGTATGTTATGGTACATAAACCTAAGCTAAAATTTTATGAGGAATCGAAATATGCAATAAAATACAGGGTGTTCCATTTAAAATAACAAAGTTAGGTGCTACATCCGGTATAAGCGGAAGTAGCACAAGCATGAAAATATTTTCGTTGGATCCGCCATATCCAAAAACCCCCTCATAGCAATTTTTAAATTTCTAAACTCGACAGATCCCAAGAAACGTCTAATACCCGCTTTCCGTGAATGACCCTGTATACTATATTAGTTTCATTACCGTTTTATACTCCGCATTCCTTTTCGATAACCGATTCATTAAAGGTAGCGAAGAAGCATTGGCACAATTATTTCCTTTACAATAGACACATGGAATAGAACATATTATACAGGGTGTCCCTTAAGTAATGGTACATAGAGCAATGGCAGATTCCTTACGTAAAAATATTACGATTTAACCAAACTTACCTTAGTCCAAAAATTGATATTAACAGAGATACAGGGTGTCAAAGTTAAATATTTGTTTTGGTTTTTTTTTTAAATAATTTCGTTAAATATTTAAATATTTTAACAAACTTTGGTAATTGGGGATTTTTTGAGGCGAGGGATTCAAATCTATTCATACTTTTGCTGTTATTCGTAGAGGGCGCCATCTACGGTAGTTTGCATGTCGTTTATATGTCATATATTTTTGGGGATTTTTTTTATTTTTCTAAAATAAAAATTCATATTTTCCTATATTTTTTGCGTAAAAAAAGGTATACCTTCTAAATGTCTAGAGCACTTATTTCGCAAACGATCGGGATATATTTTTTTAAATACTCGTTATTTAATTCCCAAAAAACGTAAGAGAGCCGATTTCGGCATAAACTTTAACAAAAATATTTCATTTTTCATAATTTTTTAGCATTTTACAACCGTCATTCATTCCTCCATCTTGCAGGTTGGTTTATGACAATTTAAATATCAGATTCGTAATCAGCGACCTCAAAAACCCTCGAGTACCAAGATTTATGTAAATTGAATAAGAAAAGAAAATTTTATTTGTAAGTTTTATTAAGATTTAAATTAAAAATGACCATTCCGGCTAAGCTCAATAATTTTGGTTAGCACAATTCAAAAATCGGCTGTCTTACGTTTTTTTGGAAATTAAATAACGAGTATTTAAAAAAAAATGATCCCAATCTGTTGCGAAACAAGTGCTCTAGATAATTTTGAACGAAAAAATCACGATTCCTGCCACTGTGAGACGGAAAGTCGTTTGCCAGCCGCCCGTATCGTTTTTCGAACTTTTGTCGTATGAAAAAGTATCTCATAATCTATAGAGTTTCCCTGCGATAGAGCTCGCTGTTATGATTATGATTTTTGGTAACGTACTATATTAGGTAGAAATCTTTTTTGACTAACCGATGATTTCATAATGTCACTTGTAATTGAAACATCTACGCAAATATTTTTTTTTAAACGACGAATGCGCTCGTTATTCTTAGTGCTTCTGTTCATCGGCATACTCATCAAAAATAATAGGTACTACTCTAGTTTTGACTGCTTGGTTCTGATTATTGATCATATATTCATATAATATTACTATTACCATACGTATGTCTAATAAATTTCTTTTTCAAATTAATGAAGTTTTATTTTGTATTAAATTTTTGAAGTTAACGGAGACGTTCTATAGTATATTTCATTTCGTTTCGGTCAAAATTGGGTGAAAAAGAGAAGGGTCAAAGAAAATACATTTTTGAAAATTGCAAAAATGCACTTTTTTGAAAATAAAAAAAATGAACTCTATCCCCTATAAAAGTACATAAAATAGCGTACAATTGAAAAAAATGTGACGTACAATGCCTCCTTGATAATTGACGAAGAATTAAAAATTTTATTTCGTCCGCTATCTTTGATCGTTCTATTTGACATACGGTGTTCGGGATTGGAGCATTATATTTGACCATAAATGAGTGTTGTTCTTGCCAACTTTGGTAAAGTTACTCCTTATAGAAAAGATTTTTGATTTTTTCGGCTATTCTTGGTGTTTTCTATGTTTTTCCAAGATGGCGGATTGACCAATATCGGGCAGATCTATATTTTTTAAGAATTTTATTTCAAATAAGCTAGTTTTTTTAAAATTCCTTTTCGATTACTAGTACAAGATATGTTAAGCAGATAAGTTGAAAATCCGTGAAAGCGCGTCAAAAAGTGCATATAACTTTTGAAGCACAAGGAAATTTGGGCGCTAATATTTTTTTCGTCATAATACATAAGAATCGACAATAAAATTTCAGGTGGAATGTTGTCGCCGAAAAAAATTAAATTAAATCAATTCGACTGTACTATTTCTTAAAATATTGGCTGTCGGATCCAGTGGTAATTTTTTATTTTTTTTTGCCCACTGTGCCCACAGGGCACAGAGAATCATCTCTAGATAAGATGTCGACATTTTTTAACGTTAATTTACATAGTCGCTTAAAAAAAACATTCCAGAAGGAATCATTAAAATCCATACAATGAACGAAAAATCAAAAATAAAAAGCTTCGTTGATGCCACTATATATTTTTTTTTTTTTTTAGGTATATCCATCGCTTTCAATATGCAAGATGTGGTGCTAATAATTTTTGCAGCATGGATGTTACACAGAGGCTTGGCCACAGTAATGTAGCTGTAACATTAATAAATCATTATACTTTATATATATTTTAACGTTTCAGAGGAACGTCGCCCTGATATTTCCTTGGGTGACTGTGACCCTTTACGGCCTCTATTATAATCACTATAGGAGTGTTTCAAAGATGATGAGTATCTTGAGGCACTTCAGACATGCCTCGGCGTTACCCTGGGTCGCCCTATTTATAACTGCCGTTGGACTGGGTACGTATATTACAGAATTCAAAGAGGCCATATTCAATAAATACGTTCGCAAAAATAGGCTGTTTTTAATCTGGAACGTTCACTTTTATGAACTTCCTCTCTCCCCATCCTTCATTTTGTCAGGTTCTCAGTAACCCTCCTCCCCCCTATACGGGCCAATGTATTTGTTGAATGGTCCCAAACATATAATTACTTCCACATCCAGTGGAAGTATAGTAACGACAAAAAAATTTTTAAAAATTTTTATTGTTCAAATAGGCTTAAAATGTTATGAAACGTCGAGATTTAAAGTTTGAGCGAAGAAAAATTTCTGTCTGTCTGTCTGTCTGTAACCTTTTTTTTGTGCGCACGTTTACTCAGGAACCGTTTGAGATATTGACTTGAAATTTGGTACACATATGTACTTTAACGAGATCTAGAACTAGATTATATTCATCATATCATATTCATATCATCTGGTTCCGTCGAAGGGTTGGGGGCAAATTGGGGTAAATTTGGGGTAAATAGGTAAATCAAGCAGGTAAGAGTCCATAAAATTGGTATTTAGTATATATAAGAGAAGCTAAGGTCTCAAAAAAAATGTTGACATTAGCCACCCCCATTACTACCCCCACCCCATTATTAAAGGTGGTGAAAAAAAATAAAATTGTAATTTAGCGTGTATACAAGAATCTATGGCCTCAAATTTTTTTTTACTTAATCCACCCCCACCCCCAACCCTCTATCACCACCCCAACCGCCACTATCGATGTGACATATCGTTTTATAAGTTTTTGGGGTAGGCGATGTCAAATATCATGTTATAAAGTTACTTCGAGTAATATGGATGCGCAGTAGGTTTCCCCGAGTATTATGGATGCGCAGTAGCTTTCCTCGAGTACCATCGATGCGCAGTAGGTTACCTCTAGTAGTATGGATGCGCAGTAGGTTTCTTCGAGTATTTAGGATGCGCAGAGGCTTTTCTAGAGTACTATAGATGCGCAGTAGGTTACCTCAAGTAGTATGGATGCGCAGTAGGTTTCCCCGAGTATTATGGATGCGCAGTGGCTTTTCTTGAATACCATTGATGCGCAGTAGGTTACCTCAAGCAACACCACCTAGAGATTAAAGCCAGACAACCAGCTGACATGACGTCACGTTTCAACGGCTGTCAAGTGTAGTGTCAAATGTATCTTATTGTTTATTCTGTGTTTTAAACATGTAAATGTGATCTAAAACCCCCATCTAAAACAGTCAACAAATAATACATTCCAGTGATAGTTGTAAAATACTTAATTGTCGTGCAAAATGCTGCGTTCCTCGCTGTACTGGTAATTATGCCACCGGGGAAAAGGTACACGTTTTTAAATTTCCCAAAGATGAGAAACTGAGAAACAAATGGATTAAAGCTATTCATCGAGAAAACTTTAAAATTTCTATGCACTCTGGTGAGTTATTATTTTTAAGTCTCGTAATCTAAATCGAACGAAACTAAAATTGAGGCTAGGTTTTCACTTATCTTATTTGAGTGACCAAATACGCTTTTCGTTAGTTAGTTTTGCCTCAGAATTTAATTAGGAACCTCTTTTATTAAAAAAAAACCGTTTTACTTTAAGAATTAGTAGAAGCAAATTAGAAGTGATTTTTATTGTTCTAATTACGTCCAAATGTATTATGTATCTCAATATCTAAAACCAATATTATGCATATTTTTTATTATAGTATAAGTAAAACATAACTCTAAGCTTAAAAACAGCAAACATTACCGCAGGTAATAAATATTTCTTATTTGGGAGTAGTCACATGTAGTATAATAGCATTGCTTTAATGCATTACGCCGCCTTCCTTCAGTGACGTCACCAGCTGGTTGTGTGGCTTTAATCTCTAGGTGGTGTTGCCTCAAGTGGTATGGATGCGCAGTGGGTTTTCTTGAGTAAAATGGATGCGCAGTGGGTTTCTTCAAGAAGTATGAATGCGTAGTGGCTTTCCTCTAGTAAATTGGATAAACAGTGGGTTACCTCGGGTAGTATGGATGCGTAGCACGGTCAATAAACGATACGGTTGCATCAATCAGCAGCTTTATGACGAGAGAGACGCGGGGGGCGGGAAATCGAATGAAAGAGACAGACATATCTGATTTCCGTGCGGAAGACAGAGACAAAGATTCCGGTAGGGTCTGCAGCCTACGGCACCTGTAGACACTACAAGCATCTTTGTCTCTGTCTTTTGCACGGAAATCAGATATGTCTATCTCTTTCATTCGATTTCCCGCCCCCCGCGTCTCTCTCGTCCTAAAGCTGCTGATTGATGCAACCGTATCGTTTATTGACCGTGGATGCGTAGTAGGTTTTATTGAGGAAAATGCTTGAAGAAGAGGCTCTACTTCTATCGTGTAGTCCACGGCACAGAATGATTTTGTCATCTTTGTCATGCTATTTTCTGCGTATTACTTCTACATCCAGTTGAAGTATACTAACGCATGAAAAATTTTTGAAAACTTTTATTGTACGAATAGGCTTAGAATGTCATGAAACCTCAATATTTTAAGTTTGAATAAAATAAATTTGTCTATCGCGTCGGTCTGTCTGTTAGTCTTGTATTTTTTTGGTGCTCACGATTACTCTGGAACTGTTTAAGATATTGATTTAAAAATATGGCACACGTATGTATTTTAACGAGATCTGGAACTAGATTATATATCGATCTTATTCCGTTGCAGAGTTGAAGGTAAATGGGGGGTAAATGGGCAAATAGGTAAATCAAGCAATTAGGAGAGCATGAAATTGGTATTTAGTAAATATAAGAAGAGCTAAGGTCTCAAAAACATTTTTGGCAATAGCGACCTCTGTTACAACCCCCACCCCATTATTGAAGGGGGTGAAAAAATATTGTGATTTAGTGTGTATACAGGAACCAGTCATCAAGAATCACCACCCCCACTACTGATGGGGCATATCATTTTATGGGTTTTTGGGGTACACGATTTCAAATATTATACTATTAAAGTTCCATAAACAATTATTTCCACTTAGTGGAGTACAAATATAGTTTTTTCGTTGTAAGAGACTTAGATAGGAAGTCTTGATGTGGAAGTAGTGATTCCTTAGGCAGCGGTTTTTTACTTATGACACCGAAAAATGTTTAATTTACATTTTCATTACCTACCTTTTACATTAAAGACTAGTGGAAGCATTATACTCTTCGCCGATTTACTGAGCTTTTTATATAATTATTACACATTCTGTAGGATACTCTTCGCAGTTTTCTTGTAAATAATATTATTTTTTTGACATTCTAAATTTTGTGATACCAACTTTGTGGTGGAAAAAAAATATATGAAAAAAAAATGGCAAAAAAACACCCTGTCAGGGATTCGAACACAAGACTTTTGGATTGCCAGACAAAGCTTTAGCCATTGTGCCATCATACATCGCTCCAATAATTGAATGTCTTTAGTACATATCATTCCAGTATTATATTTCGACGAATTAGATATATTATTATGAAATATACTTATTAATAAAATGTATGTAAACAAAAAAAAAATTATAGAGAATAAAATTTCGCAAGATTTTACAAATAACAAAAATTAAGAAAATACTGTTTTTTTATTTAAATGATTAATAACTTTTTTTATTTACTGATTGATTTTTTTTCAAAAACAATAGGGTTCTTCTTCTAGCTAACGCTAACTTACTTTCCAAATTTCAGTACAATCGGACTTTTCTTTCTTAAGTTATCGTGCTTACAAGAAACGTGACGGATGAACGGACAGACGGACATTTTAAAAGTTGTTCAGAATTCGTTCACGAACATAATGATATGAAATTTTTTTCTCTACGAGCGAAATTTACTGATATAGAAATGTGCCGATCAAATACAATATACTCTTCATTTTTGCGAAGAGTATAATAATGTGTTAATGAGCCGGAGCTGCGTGCCTTTGTTACACCGGGTGACCAGGAGTCAATGTACGCCTTTTTTGGTATTTTAATTAAAAAAGTTCGATTTTGGTACACACAAATTAGACAAAGGTGGGCTATTTTAGACTGACAGGAACTAAAATAACACGTAAGCGTAAGAAAATTACTAAGTAAGCTATGGAAATTATTAGTAAGGTTGTAGACTTATAGTCCATACGAAACTTGCAAAAAAAGTGTAAAACCCCAAAGTGCAGACCAAACATGACTACCCCCCCCCCTCCATTTTCGAGGATGGCCAACACGATGGTGATAGTTGCGCGGTCTCTACCCTCCCCGAACCTAAACGCAAAAAACTACCATTTTTCGTTGTCACGCATGCGAGGACTTGTTAGGGTTTTTTTGAGGAAACTTAATATGTCCTGTAACAAACATCCTAACGACCCGCGGGGGTTGAAACCACCCTCTCCCTCAATACCGAAACACGCAACAAACATCCAAACAAGCTGAAAATTGTTTTCCATACATTTTCAAGTACAGGGAACACGATGTTGATACTATTTAACCTCCTACCCTTACCCCTAAATGCATAAAACCACCCCCGTTTCCCAGTTTTTGTTTCCAGCCATGCGAGGACTTGTTGGATCGGGGATTTTTTGAAGAAACTCAATATGTCCTGTAAAAATTTGCAACCAGACATTCTAACGACCCCAGAGGGGTTGAAACCACCCCCTCCCTCAATACCGAAACATGTAAAAAAAAACATTCAAACGTGCTGAAAACGAAAAATGGGAAAAACGGGTGGATTTATAGATTTAGGTTAGAGGTAGGAGGCTAAATAATATGATGATGAATGTACCCAGATGGAAGAAAGTCGCATTGAAGAGTTTAATGTCCATTCCGATAGGCCAGAACAATATGATTTAATTTGTAAACGCCGAAGAATAAATTAAAATTTAATAATAATAATAATATATGACGCATGTCTAGAATAAGAATAAAAATCATGTACATAATGTGAAAATAAATATATAATGAAAAAATGGACTACGCACATACACGACTATATATACATGCGCATAGCCTGTCCTATCAAACTCCTTTTAAGCTGCAATAAAAAAAATTATCTCCCTAGAAAACCTGATCCAATGAGCGCTTGTGATTTCACTATAAGTAAAACCGATGGTTTTGGGCATGCAAGGGTGGTTTTTGTGGACTAAGAGAGAAACTGATGCAACTATCGTATTCTCCACCCTTGAAAACAGGGGATACCGTCTTCTCTTTGAGGGACACTTCAGGATTTAGGGAGGGGGTAGTTTCAATCCCCCCCCCTGGGGTCGTTCGAATGTCTGGTTGCAAATGTTTATAGGACAGTTTTCTTAAAAAAAAAACCGATCCAACAAGTCCTCGCATGCCTGAAAACTAAAAATGCATTTAAGGTTAGGTTTAAAGTTAAGGTGCATTTATGGTTAGAGGTAGGAGGCTAAATAATATCAACATCGTGTTACCCGCCCTTGAAAACGTGTGGAAAACAATTTTCAGCCCGATTCGATATTGAGGGAGGCGGTGGTTTCAACCACCGTGGGTCGTTCCCAGGCAGCAAGGTGCCGTCATTATGACGTCGTTTTTTCGGCATAAATTACATCAATTTTACCTTCAGCATGACGTAAAAATAACGTGAAAAAGACGGCACAATGTCACAGCCCAATGACGTCATATATATGACTAAAAATCTGTGAAATACTACCATACTACTACCATAAAAATATCGAAAAATGAAAATTTTGCAAAACTTTGAACAGCTGTATCTCAAATACTATTCGATCTACATTAAAATTAACTTAAAAAATAGATTATTTTGTTCGTCTGACTATTATTTTGTTGAATTCTGTCAAATTAAACTAGATAATAGTATACTTTATTTTTAACTATTATCGAATTGTAATTCTAACCCAGTATTAGTTCGCTGTACTATTGTACTTGGCAGACAAACCAATATTATTGTCGTCTTCTAGAAGTTCTAAAAGAATTACCATAAAGTTTGCTTGCTTACCACGTAGTCTATTACAGAAATTATTCCCAGATGACGCCACATACAAATCACTAACAATAATCCATCATGCATTATCTTGCACTCTTATGAATTTACAGAAAATTAATAACATGATTGCAGTGTTCAAATTCTCTCAGGGATCATCGATATACCTATTTGGATGGATCTTATAAACGATCTCTAATCTTTGGTTTGGGTGGTCTGATGTCTCAATACTAAGATTTTGGCTAACCAAAAAAAAACTTCATCATACAATAAAGTGTAGATCAACCTAAAAATTAGTTGGTGAACAAAAAACAAAGTCGTTGTACTATTTAATTGTAGACCAAATTGAAAATGGTTAGTGAACATAAAAAAATGTCATTGTACTATTTAATTTGTTACAAGAAGATATGATTATTAAACTACTATTTGTTTACGAAAACAAATAAAGTTGTATGACTATTCTTTACTGATTGATTTAACTATGAAACTAGATAGGCGCGATTTCATATGCTCTTTTTGGTTGAATTTACCTACCATTTTCTTTGAGTGTATTTATTTATAAACAGTAAATTATGTAAGATATGAAATACAAACAGCTATTGTTGGTGTAACAATTTTTTGAATATTCTGAATGAAAAGTGCACGTTGCAGGCCTGCATTTATGCAAAATATTTAATGGTTGACTCCGTGTCAGTCAATAAGAGGGCTAGAAACTCACAATAGTGAGGTGTCTCATAGCTAAACAAAAACGTTTGTGTTGCGTTTTTTAATTGTTTAGGATGTTTTAATGTTATTCGACTCTTATGCATTATTACCATTTTAACTGATGTAGATAGTGATTTTATTTTTTATTATTTTCCAACAAAAACTAACTATTATAAAATTAAAAAGTGTACATAAAGAAGTAAACAATTTTTGCCCTCAGTTTGGCGCCCATCCGAGCCGGCGCCCCGGGCAGTCGCCCTGGTTGCCCGGCCCTTAAGCCGCCCCTGGCCTCACATCTTGTCCTAGCGGTCTGAAGGAGGTTATAAAGATTATAGACAAGTAATATTTATATTCGCTTTTCAGGTATTGACAAAAAAGTGCTTTTATATGTTTAATATAACGCAAAGGTGGTTAAATATTTTCAAATACACAATAAAGTCTCTTAAACACAGAGCCCAACAATTTACCATTACAATACGGGAGCTCTATAGTCTACGTAAGGATAATGAAGCATTTATAAGACGAGTTTTTTTGTAAATATTTCGTGCAAAGACGAGATTACCTCCCCACCCTTTTTTTTCGAGGATGCTGAACACGATGCAAGTGGTGGGAAAAGTTTTTGACAGCCGCAACCCCCTGAAACAGCCAGAAACTACCCCATGGATCGATCCCTTTATGTTTTCATTTATAAACTGGTCTGGGGAGTGATTTATTTCGACGGGTTATACTTGAAATAACATAGAAGGGGGTTATAGAGTAAGTTGAATCCAGACAGCAGGTCTCTAGGGGGTGGAAAATCAATAAGTTTTCTTAATTAATTGTAAGCAAATAATTTATTTTGTCATAAAAAATACTTTCATGTAATTCTTTGAATAAACAACATTGTCACTGACTACACAATTTATTATTCATTACACCCTACTCAGCAACCTACACAATCATCGCCCCAGCGATAACTGATGGATGAGGGTAAGTTTCCGTCCATTATAGGGGTTGAGGAGAGTCGGAGATTAAGATGAATATTTTTATCCTGATCAGCGCCTGCGAAAACGGAGAGGGCGTATTGACGATCCAAAGTGTAATTAATGAATTTTGCACTCCTTGGAAGGGTTGAAGCAACCCCCGAGGTCGCTACCACCTTCTCTTTCCTGAAAAATGAAGGGATGCACAGGAATAACGATCATGTGTCGAAAAACCTGTAAATCCTGGATAGCATGCTTTCTGGTGAGTGAGGGGTAGTTTCTTCCCGTATGAGGGATGAAGAGGAGTTGGAGCTAAAAATGAATATTTTTCCCATGGTCAGTGACCCCAAAAACGGGGGATACGAGTTTGAACCGAATCATTTGAGCAAAAATTATATTCCACCCCTCGGGAGGGTTTAATCAATCCCCTAGCCCTGCTATCTGGATTCCACTTACTCTATAACCCCCTTCCATATTATTTCAAGTATAACCCGTCGATAAATCACTCCCCAGACTCGTTTATTTATGAAAACATAAAGGGATCCATAAAAGGGGTGGTTTTGGCCGTTTCAGGTGGTTGCGGCTGTCAAAAACTTCTCTCATCACTTGTAACGACGGGAGGGGGGGGAGGAGGTAATCTCGTCTTTGCACGAAATATTTACACTATTTCTGCCTTCATTACATAGACTACTAATGCTTATTAGACAGCATAGCACTTTTTATTACCTTTTTGGTATTGATAAAAGAGCGCTTTTATATATTTAACGTACCAACGACGGTGAAATAATTCCAAGTATGCAATAACAAAAGAGCGTATTAAACACATAGTGCCATCAACTTACCATTATAGGACAGGTATGATATAATGAGTACATTGTTTTCAGGTATTGTCAAAAGTTGCCAACACTTTACCAGTCATAAATCAAATGGCCCACCAGTGGCGTCTGGTGAAATTTCAATATTTTTTTCTCGTCTGTGGCGCATGGGACCCATACGAAACATGGGAAATAACATCTAGAGAAGCACTTCTCTAATAACCCCTAAAAAATGTTGAAAAAGCAGTTTGCGAAAAATTTTTTGAAAATTCGGTAGCGTCCCTTGGGTCTAGGGACTCCTGTTTGTTTTTTATTTTTTTTTGTCATATGCATTTGACTTTTCATAAAAATACAACAATACGTTCGGGAGTTTATGAAAATATTTTCATTATTAACTGAAATACAATAAACTGAAATTTTTTAATTTACAATTTAACGAATTACAATATTTCAATTCGTTGTATCTCAGTTAGTAATGAAAATATTTTCATAAACTCCAAAACTTATTGTTGTATTTTTATGAAAAGTCAAATGCATACGACAAAAAAAAAATTAAAAATAAACAGGAATCCCTAGACCCAGGGGAGGCTACCGAATTTTCAAAATTTTTTTCGCAAACTGCTTTTTCAACATTTTTTAGGGGTCATTAAAGAAGTGCTTCTCTAGATGTTATTTCCCATATTTCGTATAGGTCCCATGCGCCACAGGCGAGAAAAAAAATATTGAAATTTCACCAGCCGCAACTGTGGCCACCATTGTTTTGCCACCTAAAGTGTATTTGCTGGGATAATACGTATGTAATAAAACAAAATTTGAGAGATTCCTTAAATTTTATGAATCTACACACTTGCCATGACATCTATTAATGGGCTGCAGTACTAATAGCTGGGAAAATTGCCATCATAATCTCAGAATGAAATTCAGAAAGATTTCTCAATTTTAATAGGTCGTGTGCGCGTGACGTCACAGAGCTGAGACCTTAGGAAAACAAACCGCTGTCATTGCTGTCAAATGGCAACTGACTGAACATAAGAATTGAAAGTTTTCATAATATTAGAGTTTTTATGGACATTATATCACACAAAATGGCAAGTTTTTGTTGTATTATTAGTTGTGGCAGTGACGCAATCCGAGACAACATAAGTTTTTATAAAATATCGTCGATTTACAGCCAGAAGAGGTTAGAATTAAAAGATTCCAATAAATTGAAAGGAATTATTTTACTGGGATATTCCAAGCATTTTATTAATGGTAAGTTGTTACTTTTTAATTTAAGAATTTTATTTTTAGTGTGGATTTATGTTATAGGAAAGACGGCCGTAATTCAAGACCACGATGATCCATCCTGTTTGGTGTTCTCTGTTAATATGGGATACAACTTAAAACCCAAATGTGAAACTAAAAGTGCTTGTGATAATAATAACTGCTGTTAAAGGAAACAATAAACAATTCATGGTAAAAAAATAATACTTTATATTGATTTGTCAGCATTTGTAATAATCATTTCTTGTGTTTAAGTTTTAGTTGAGCGAGGCTAGAGCTGATGCAGGAGAACGAAGTGCAATAGCAGAAATTGTTTTAAATCAGGTACATCTCAAGAGGAAAATACGCAGGCTACATTAAGATATCTGATGAAGTGCATAAATCAAGAAAATTCATATTGCTGTCATTGATTGATCTGGAAACTAAACGTCCTTTTGAAGTATATTGTGTGGTGTTTAAAAACCCAGTGTTGGATGAAACTAAGATTATTTATTTATTTATCATTTATTTTTTATTGCAATATAGATCTTTCTTTTACATCTCCTGTAAGTTTTTTGTTGATTCTCCTTATGAGTACTAATGGAATGTTGGATAATAAAGTTTTGATATTTAGTAAGTATATTTTGTTTTACTTTCAGTTGGATGCAAAAATGCATGTATATATAAGTTCTACATAATCGACTATTTCAATTTACTGCTAACAATAATACGAGTGACAAATAAAGCAATAAAAAGTGAATATACATATTTAATAAAATACAAGGGATATTTAACTATTGGCCTACCTACATGAAACAATAAAATACATGTTAGACATATTATATAACATTAGCAAGACACGATAAGAAAAAGTTCTTGCACAAATTACAATGGTTTGTATGGTTCGATCTATAGGTATATCATATCATAGGCAAGGCCTATAAAATTGTGTACACTTCTTAACATATTTCAAGTAGTTCATAGTACTTCAGCCCTTCATTGTTTAATCTATGTGGTATTTTTCATAAAATTCAAAACGAAGTTAACCTTTCGACCATAGCCACCGTTTACTGCTAAAAAATTGAGATGAAAAACTGGGTAGTGAACGAATTTTGTCTAGAGTAGTAACACAGTCACAATGAGTACTGTCGATGACTTTTGTTCAAGATGCACCACTAAGAGCTCATAACCTGAAAATGAATTTGTATGTTAGCAATTATTCATTAAGCAATATTTAATTAGGTAAGCATATATTGAAAAAAGGGTTGATCATCGACAACTAATTCTTACCCTTGCAAAAAGCTTTTATCCTGTAAATTTCTTGGAGAGTACTGCTTTCACCCAACCACAAATAGTTTCAAGATTTTTGAATGCCTTGAACTCATCCTTTTGTCTATGCATTTCTCACAAAAACCAAGTAATTCACAATATCCCTTTGTGAAATATTATGAAATATACTAATATTTGTACTGAAGTCATCATTTCTCAAAATATAAGCGATTTAATTCGATGACACCAACTTTTTCCATACATTTCCTCTACATTATGAGACGATTTCGTAAAATATAAACTTATCTCCATATTAACAAACAAAATTTCCTAGACACAATAATTAAGGATAGTTGTGGATGTTAAATAATCCAAAATTAAGTTTTAAAATATCACAAAAACGGCAAAATATACTTTAAAACAACACGTTTAATCGGCATGTCACTTAATGACAGCTGTTTGTTTTCCTGTCTCAGAATCTGTGACGTCAGCGCACGCGACCTATAAATCTCTACACAATTTTCAGCGCGACATCTATCAATGTCTCTTAGCACCAACAGCGTTGTAATCCATAAGATTTGTAGAATCCACTTCGTACTAGTTGGTAAACCGCAATTTCATCTCTTTACTATCAGATGGCACATATTGCTTTCAGATAATGTAAAATTCTAAATACTATGAGCATTAAAATTATTATTTTGTCCATTAAAGTATAACATACCTCACAGTAAATAAAAATATCTATTTTACACATATAAGATTTAAATAAGCATTATAGTAAATAGTTGTGCAAAATATATTATATTTCTGCGCATTAAGATTTTTTTAGCATTACTATTCGTGCACTAAAATAATGATTAGGTATTATTAAGTATATCAATTATTCCACACTCTCGTAGAGATTATCTATGTAAAGCATACTTTTACCTTAATAAGTTCCAAGAGTTCCCTTAGTACCCCAAACATTTACGGTTATGACTGAAATATTTCGAATGCATAAGCGCTGATCGAATGAAATGAAAACTCTTGTATTTACCTAAAGGCAAGAAGCTGGTAACAAGTGCTATTGAGCTTATATTACCCCAACAAACACAGAAGATCGGCCCATCAGCAGGCCATCACTGGCCCAGAAATGAAACTTCTGGCCCAATGGAGGGCCGACCTTTTGTGTTTGTAGGGACGTTACTCATGATAAAATACATACTGTTTCATTAGTGTATACATACCTTTTATAATTTATTATCTACCTTTTGTTTCTCAGTGGTGCACTTTTCACATCCAAACAACTAAAACAAACCTAAACAACAGTCTCTTGAAAGCGCGCGAAAGTAGGTACAGTGGCTAACACTCAGGCTTCACACATCAATTAATGGGCCTCAGTACCAAATTCACTGGCAAGCCCTCACGCTTAATAACTGGTGAGCGGGGGGAGAAATGTGAAAAAAAATTTTTTGCCAAGATCGTTATAGCGGACCCCCGCACTTTTGAAAAAAAATTTTTTGTCAAAATATCCCTGGCGGGCCCCTAAACTCAGTACCCAATAGCCCCTCCCCATACGGAGGGCCTGCTAACACTAACCGAGTTGTAACACGAAACATGTCCCACATCCCACGATTTGAATAGCTTACACCTTATAGTGCGCATTTCACCTTTTTTAATGCACATTTAGCATAAACAACTGATGTTTGTGTAATTGATTCCTTTGTTGTTGTTGTTGTTAAGCAAAACGGTATTATGTGATACAGATACTCACTTCTTTTTATAGTTGTGTTACATTTTCGAGGTTGAGTGGAAGAGCAAGCATTTTGGATGACAAATCCAAAATGCTTGAACTCCGCCTTTTCCACATTTTACTCAAATATGTGTCTTGTTTAATTGTTTGTATATTTATATTATTGTGGAATAAAGACTGTTATTATTATTATTATTCATTAATTATAGCTCTAAAATAATATTTCAGTTGCTCATAAAAGTTTTAGCTCAGAACACATTGAATATATTAAGAGGATTGAAATTAAAACATTATGAAAGTAATAATTTTAATGTAATTTTTTTCTTTTTAGTTTGCATTAATTTTTTTCATGTAACTGACACAATGTTAGTTTAATTATTGTAGATCAATTATATTTAAACGTAAGGACATTTATTTTTATTCAATATCACAATGATTTTTTAAATGCGAGTTAGTATTTAATATTGTTATAATTAATAAATTGTTTCCCGGTAAATTATTGTATTGGAAAATAATTTTCTGAAATGCTTGATTTGATTATTAATTAAGGAAATATTTATCATAATGCTCAAAGCCAATGCCCATTGTATTTAAAATACTGATCATTTAAATTGTCATGAAAAAATATAAATAATGGGAAATGGTGTGATCAGAAAATGCCAACTTTCAATAATAAAATTCTTCGAACTATTTATTGAATTCAATATAAATTTTATATAAACAAATGGGAAAAATAATAAACTTCAATAGTACATTAATTATTTAAGAGCAGATTGTATCAAACAGGTAAAACCAAAGTCAGACTGATCAAAGATCAAAATCCATGGTAACGATTGTCAGGGCCGGCCTTGGGGGGGGGGGGGCGTAACCATGTCCCACACGAGGGCACCACGAGCTTAATATACTTTTTTTCCAAATAAAATTTATGATGAAAAAATTTTGTTTTGATGAAATATTTTGAGATGACTGAAACATTTCTTTTTTTTTTGATTTTAACCTCCAGAGCAACTTTGCAGTAGATTGTATTATCATCAGAGAAACTGAAGTTATCGATTACATCAGATTTGACAATATTTAAATCGTCATTAACGATAATTATGTCTAAGAGAGATTCACTTTCGTTGGAAATTCTAGTAGGTGAATTAATTGTTTACAATTGTGTTGGAGCAATAAGTTGTTTAGGAAGTTTACTGAAATCTTGCCAGCCATAAGATTAATGTTTAAATCCCCTAGTAAAATGTAATTTTCAATATTATTTCAAATAAAAGTATAAAAATATTAGACAGGACAGGACAAAAATTTGCAAGTAATGTCCCAGATAGCACAAGGACGTATTAAAAACGTACAGGGGACATTCGAGATATCTTAGAGACGTAAGGCATACAGAAGTCTTTGAAACGTCCATTGTTACAAATCAGTATGTCCTGGGATGTCTTATTCTGGTCTGTTCTGGACCCAAGAAAGACCTTCACAGATATTCATGACCTTCATGGGATATATCGGTTTTATAAGCAATTAACCTTTGTAAAAAACCAGCTAAACCTTTTTCGCAATTATTTTAACGAAAAAAAATCCAGAGTGAGTGGTGATCGAACCGCCGATTTGTAAATTAATGCCTTCAGTCACTCGGCTTTGTTATTTTGTACTTAAAGACTGTATAGCTGGAAGTAGCAAGTCAGCAACCTGGCTGTAATTTATCGTGTTATCATTAATCTTTCATTTTCATCTAATTTTATTAAAGGAACTCGATACCTGCACAAATAAGCTGCTGGATCTCGGACTAATTAAGGTTTTATATTTAAAATTGAACTCGGTTATTTTTATTCGCAGAAATTTTTATTTCACGCAAAGAATAATCCATTTGGATATAAAATGTATTATTTTCCAAATGAACAATATAAACATTTTCATGCACAATAATAGAACATTTTACATTATAATTGTATCTAGTAAATTCCGTAATATTTAAGCCACTTGAAACCATAATAAGTCACGACACATTTACTTCTATCGAAAGATGAAAACTGATACATAATCTGTAGTGTTCAGTGTTCGTGGGCCCCCAATCTAACTTTTCTTGCGGGCCTTTTGAGGAGCCCCTGTAAAACATGTTTTTTGCTTGTTTGACTACTAAATATATGTATTTTATGGAACTTTAGATTTGAACAAAAACACACTTGTCAATGGTATTCATTTAATATCAGTTGTTGACTTATAGACTGGCGGTACATGACCAGTCAGGTGCAACGTTTTTAAAATGCATGCCAATCATATATATGAATGAAATTACCATGAATATGCCAGAAATGCAAATTTTAGGCAGTCGTCGCATGCACAAGGGGGTGCAAATCGGTTTTTTTTGTGTCTTTTTTTTGGGTTTTATTTTTTTATTTTTTTTAATGGATGCCAATAGTGCCAAACGAAAAGCCTTCAAAAAAAATCCAAAATCAAAATTATCCAAAATCAAGAACACCAAAAAATTTTACGATTTAATGTGCACATTAACAGTTGTTTTGAGCGCGGAAACTGCATGCCAATGAATTTCTGCTGGATTTTTTTTCACGGCTTTTCGTTTGGCACTATTGGCATCCATTAAAAAAAATAAAAAAATAAAACCCAAAAAAAAGACACAAAAAAAACCGATTTGCACCCCCTTGTGCACGCGACGACTGCCTAAAATTTGCATTTCTGGCATATTCATGGTAATTTCATTAATATATATGATTGGCATGCATTTTAAAAACGTTGCACCTGACTGGTCATGTACCGCCAGTCTATTATGTAAAAAACAGAATATAAATATTCATATACAAAGTTAACGACATACAGAAATAAACCAAAACAACATTCTTCATAGACAAAAAAAACTGAACTAAGAAAAGGATTTTTTCTTGCACTTAAACCAAATAATAAATTAAGACCGAGACAGTCCTTTGATCTAAACGACTCGGCAATCGGCATTACAGCATTCGAGTACGAACTTGCAATAACACAACGTGGCCCATATCAAAGTATAACCAAACAGGGTAATACTCAGAAAAAAATTGCATAAATGTGTTAACTAAGATTTAATTATGTTTTTCTTTATTTTGTGATTAATTTGACTTGACTTCCGTTTTGTGAAGTGTGAGGTGGGCTGGTCCGTTCCGGGCCCCTAAAGCTCGCGGAACCCCTGTAGATCCGCCATTGGTAGTGTTACTCCATAATGCATATGAAACAGGCTCACATGCCATTGGTCATTGTGTAATAAAATAATATTAGTTGTGGGACCTTTTTTATTTCAAGCAATTTGCGGTTTCTTTTACTATTACTATTGAGAACGACAAGAGTGCCGCTGTCTTTGTGGTGTCAAAAATTTTCCTTATATTTTTTTAAATTCCTTACGTTTATAGAGCTTTATATTATGTGCACAGATAAAAATAATATTTTAAATTAAGAATTGTTTGATATAGTTAGGAAGAAACATATAGGAGACGTTTGCATTTCCTTAATTGATACAAAAGGTTGTGGCGTATGCCGGTGAAAGTGCAGAGTTTTTTGTTTTCGGTGGAACAATCAGACAGACGTTGCAGGTATAACGTGTGCGGCCGAAGTCTGGTGTTTTTTATCCACCATTTTCAGCAAACATCTCTTACATCTACTTGCCCAATTATACCAAATAAATAATTTCTCCAAGTTTATAATAATAAATTATTTGTTCATTACTTTGAGTTTTATGTCATACTTTTTATTTCTTACTGCAAAAGTATTTGTTTCCTATATGTATGTATTTATTCGCTTATATGAATGATTCTCGATTCAAAACATTATATTTATCTGTGGGTGAAGGTGAGACCGTCTCTGGCGTAACTACTTTTGAGTCGGGGTTTGGTTATCACACTCACAGAAAAGCTTCTAATACCTACCTTTTTTTTTTCAGTCTTACGAGTAATACTTACGTTAAGGATCTTACAACTTTCCGCCAACTTATGGTACAGGAAAAAGCTGGAAAAAGAATTATACGAGACCATAAACTAGAAAAATCAAGTCTGTGTATGTGCGACCAATAAAAACAACTGTTTAAGTAGAAAGATGCTTTTATTTATATTTATATATAAAAAAAAATGTAACTCGATAAAATGAATGTAGATTCAGGTAGGGTAGACTATGAAACCAAACTGTATATATTTTTTAAATTGACAAAAAATAAAATAATCATAATACGGGTCTGACCAAAAGATGGTTTCTTACTGGACCATTTTTCTGTATACAGTGTGATTTATTTGAGACGGACAAACCGGACAAACGTGTAAAATGTCATTTGTATTTCTAAAAAAAATTTAAAATTTCAATTTACGCCAATTTAAGTCAATACAACTTTTGACATTTTTACGCCATTAAATTCTATACATTGTACTCACTTTTCATTTTTGCCATCGAAACTAAAATAAATACACTCTGAGATCTAACACAGATTGTTCATGTACAAAGTAAAATGATAAAACTCCATGTTAAACAGGGGGTTTCTTTGCAGGGTTAGCTTTGGCTTCTTTTTCAGGCTCTTCCGCAATTTCATCCAATTTCCTTTTCCTCTTTACGAGATGTGAAATATCAGAAGCGGGTTTTGTAGAGCTGGCAGCGGAGGATGTGCTGGCGCCTCCGGTGGAGACATTTCGTTCCGCAACGGCTGTTACGATCTTTTTCAATGTCTAAAAAAAGAGTTCTTCAGACTTACTAGTTCACTTAGGTATACCGTACTCTAAATCTAAATATATGATTTCTTTAGTACTGTTTAGTTAGTTTAGTAGTAATAAATAAAGAAGCTAGCAAATTCTCTCGGAAGCCACAAATTGCTGACTAAGCTTCCCAAAGACAGAAGCCAACAAGTAATAATTAGCAAAAAATGTTTTTTAGAAATAGCGCCAAAGAAACGTATAATTTTTGAAAATTATTACAAGTAGCACATTTTTTTTACAAGAAATTTTATCAGCTTTCTTTTCTCTTAGTTACTTTTAATGTAGGACACAATCATGATACTATGAAAGAGAGATACGCTCTCACGCATACTTCCCTTATCAGTCTCCGCTGCTACGTCACGTATTATTGAGAAGCCAATGGACTCAATTAGTTGTGACGTTACGAATTAGGCAACCTCTATATACTACTGACATGACACACGGATTGCCTGCCAAGCACACTGGAACTTTGACCCTTAATGCATATGTTTATAAGGCGACATTTTCGAGGATTGAAATAGAGCCTAGAATTTTATTTTATTTCTCCCGTCTAATAAATATTTAAGGACTTCTAATACCTATTTTACATTTAAGAAATACGTCAAAATCCACGTTTGATTTATAAAAACTTTATTTTAGTTTCATAATACAGTTTTTGTCATTCTTTATACGTTTGTATATTTTCTTATACCTTGTGCATGCTAAATGGTAACTGAAAGTTCTTAAACGTTTCTTCCAAGGGAGAAATAAAATAAAATTCTACGCTATGCTTCTATCCTCGAAAATGTCGCCTTATAAACATATGCGTTAAGGGTCAAGTTCTAGTGTGCTTGGCAGGCAACCCATGTGTCATGAAAGTAGTATGTAGAGGTTGCATAATTATGTGACGTCACACTAATGCGGTCCATTCGAATAATTCATGGGATTTAAAACATCTGCTAAGACATCAATAGCGAGAATATGAATGTTCTAGTACCTGTTTACGTCAATCAAAACTCCATTATTTCGAAAAGTATTAATTGTACGAGAAAAGTACAAATAAACGAAGTTTTAGAAGATGAAATTTTCATTTGATTAAAAATGTAGAAAATTTCAATATGATCAACCAGTAACAAGATACTTTTGAAAATAAGTGAAAATTGCGTATTTTAGTGACTTTTAATGGCCTTGGGGCACGGGTTAGTGTTATCCGATCGAGTTAATTACTATAGTCTATTAGTTATTAATTATTACAAAAAAATAAAAAATGAAAAAGTGAGGTTGAAATTTTTTTTTATTAATTTTAATTAATATTACTGTTTTTATATTCAAAAGTACTATAATATCACATAAACTTTAAATTTTCATTGCTAATTGTTTAAACAAATTTTATAAACAAATAGATAAATTCCGTATTTTTGAAAAAATTTTTTTGCCATTTTATTGGCTTAGCCGGAGACCGAGACCTTCGAAATATGCAAAATGAAAGTGGCCTATGCAACTCGTGATTGAATAATATCATAGAATATGTACAAACAAGCCTTCCAATGCAGATTTCCGCGAAAATAATTATCAATTTTTTGAGAAAACAGAAGTTATAATAAGTGGAGCAACCGGTGTTTTAAATTGGTGACGTCGTTAAACTTGCCGATGACGTAGTTGAACTGTATGGATTTGTTGATAGAATGGTTTTATACAAAACAGTGTGGTGTTGCCAAGTTGTAATTCCTTCTCTAGTTTTAGTGAGGATGTTTGAAGAAAACAGGAGTATAAAGCTTATTTATTAAATCAATTTTAATATATTTATCCACGAAATTTAATTTTCTTATGTAAAAAATAATAATAGACGTGAATTATTAATATTTTAAATAATTTTTAATGCCCATTAGATTTTTGAAAACATATTTAGCAAAACATAACAATGTCAACGGCCAGTCAAATGACAGATGTGTTCTAACGGATCGTATTGATTTAAAACATTTCAATTTATTTTATCAAGGTATTTGATGTTTTATAAAAAGTTGTGGAAACACAAGTATAAGTGAGTCGGAAAGAATTTTTGTAACTGTTCTAAGAAATATGGATATTCGAAGAACTTGGTGGCAAGCTTCAAATAATTCTGATCCCATCCCTTCAGGTTCGTTTATATTTTGTTGTGAAGATCATTTTGAAGTAAGTTTAAACCAGTTCTACAGATTTTTGTCCTAACAACATATATTTTAGTTAAAAAATGACGCTGAAAACTGGCACTATTATAAAACAATGGGCCAGAGAATATTCTTACGCTACATAAACAAACAAGTAAATCTAACCTACGTTTCTTTCACTTATTATATTATGACAAGAATTGACAACTGACAGCAAGCAAGCAAAGTTGAAAGTTGGAAGGGAGCCGTTTTTATACAATGTTGCGACATAATACTCGCCGCGAATTTTGTTTACCTTTTCAAGATTACTTTTAAATAATACATATAAATAACTTTAAATTCCTTCTAAATACATGTATACAATATTTATTGATTTTCAAGATATTGAGCACAATAGAAGTGTTATAGGCAAAATAATGTAAAGAAAATACACAATTTAGCATTCAAATAAGATAGTTACAGTAGTCTAAGCGAAAGTTGTCTGTTATTGGTTAAATTATTTCCCGCCAAATAAAATCGTTTGAAATCTGGGTCTAGACGGGCGTATTCTCATTTTTATTTAAGAAATTATTGTTTTGGTTTAAATTGATTATGCAGTAATCGCTAAAATAATAACATTACTCGATATATATCACCAAAACTGAATTTAAAAAAAAATGGAAACTACCCCATTGCGAAATCGGAGAAAATTGTACTTTTCCATTTTTCTATGAAATTCCTCGAACATACAATATTTTATGTTTCTCATCTTATAACTTTGTTAATAACAATTAACTCGGCTTGAAAATTTGAACACAGATATTTCGAAACATGATGAATCGATTGCCATACATAAAATCATACTAAAGATAAATTATCTGGTGGAAAAAAAATATCTCCGCTCGAGTTCACATGAATTTTTCAGTAGCAACATTGGAAAAGTCTGTATCTAGGAAACTTTTTTATTATTGAAGATAGAGTACTAGTATAACCGAGTGAAATGTAGTTTAAGGTCTGAATTAATTTTTGAAAAACATAACACAAATTATTTACAATAGTTTGGTGGTTATAAAAGTGTAATAAGCTTGAGCGTTGTACGCGCTGCATTAAATTCTGGATGCATCTTGCACCAAACAGCGTAGAGAACATGAAATGACATGGCATTCATTTCCAGATGTATTCATAAAGTAATATTAATAATATTATACTGAGTAATAGAATTCTGCAGTAGCACACAGTAAATACATTTTTATTCCATATATACAAACTTGCCTTCACATAAATGGCTTATGGAACAAAGTACATTTGCTTTAGGAGTTGAACATGATTTACTACAAATTAGGTATTTGCACTTACAAAATGGTGTTATTTAGAAATTCTGGCTTCGCATTAATTGTCACCGTAATTGGCATTATGTTGCTGTCTGTCTTGTGCCATCCAAATTCAAAAAGGTTTGGTATTTTTGGCTGAACGAAATAGGCAGTTTTGTACGAATTCGGAATAATTTTAGAAGCACATTCTTTAGTTAATTTATATGTTATCAACTGCAGATTTACATAATTGAATATCTGTGTTTAAGGCTTTAGTAAGATGGTAGATGTCAGACTGTAAGTGACAAGAATCGGTCTGTCCGGCAACATCCTTCATATCTGATGACTCAAATGTGCTCTCTTCTGGCACGTTCAACAATTTTATTATTTTTGCCGTTGAACAAACATAACTAGACAACTTGGAACCCCTTGCAATTATTAGTAATTTATCTCTGAAATGTTACTTTAATTTGTTGGAAATCTCATCTGAACTTGGATATGATTCAGTCCAATAGATGTTGTATTAGTGGCTTCTGTATGAAGGTGATGAATTTCAGCTATTGTTAAAATTTCAGCGTTTACCAATAAAATTTTTTCTAATTTTAATAAGGTTTGCAAAAACAGGTCTTTAAATTGAAGAATATCAGCTTTGTTTTGTTTCTTTGAAGTATTAGTTAAAAAAAAAGCTATATCATATATAAATTGTGATATTTCAAATCATTTGCTGTCATGTCTATGCAACTGCCACCGAATCCTTGAATTCTATATAGTATTTCCTCGTCATTTAACTCCTTAGCTTTCTGGAAAACTTCGTTTTGGCAGTTAAATGACCCTACATACAGTTGCTTTCGGTTTACTTTAATGTCGCGTTATTTATTGCAAATGACATTTTTTTAGTAGTGCCTTTATTGTCGGCATTTTTCATAGGAACATGTATGTTTTGATAAAAAATCTTCATATGCGATATCCTACACTTGGCGTGATAAAGAAGATTCTTAGAAAAAAAAAATTCCTTATTTTCCAAATGAGCTCCCAGTGCCACTGATATATTGTCCGATTTAAATGACGCCGAGTGTAATAGTTTTGTATAGTTTTCTTCTGTAACATTTTGAAGAGTTTCTGAAGTTCCTGCCTGACATACAATAGACTGATCAAAGTCAATGTTGACCACAAATAGAGCTGAAAAATTATATTTGGGAATGTGCACATGTTTGCATTAAAAATTTCTCACCCGATCTCTTCTTATTATACTAATACAGTGAATCATAAACCATTTGAAAATATTGAGATTATGTATTTTTTTTTAAACAACGTTTACAATAATGTAAAAAAAGTAACAGCAGTGAACTATAACACTTCTTGCTCACATAAAACGTATTAAAATGAAAACTATCTGTTGCCCGATACGGTTAAAGATTGCGCCGCGCGTATGATTCATGTTACACGGCCTTTTTCTCATTCAATATACATTTTATGAAAAAACGCTCCAAATAGAAAAACTCTCATTTTATTAGCTACAGCTTACTCGCTTACAGTATTCAGTTATTTTGAAAAATAAAAAAGTTACCTCGATCCACACTTTATCGATGTAAAGTATACAAAAGTGGTAACTCTTTCATTAATAATTATTTATTTTTCAGTCATATCAAAACATATATTGTTCTTGCATACACCATTGGAATGCGAAAGGTTTGAGTATTGCAGTACTAAAATATCATTTTTTTACGACAACGAATACGGATATAGAGTGGTGGGAATTTTAAAAATGCGAAAATAATGATTTCCGCAAAAAACATTAAAAAGTGCAATTTTTTTCAATTTCGCAATTCCAAAACAAATCGCTACCTCAAAAGTATGTTTTGTGAGGTGTTTTTACATAAGAATCAACTGGCTGTTTTTGTATGTTCGAGAGTTGCATAGCATGTGTCGAATTCAGGCTAGCTATAAAATATTATGATTAAAAGAAAAAAAGTTTCTTAAAAAATTTTTTTAATTGTCTAATCATTTTTTTCCTTTTTTCAATATTTAAACGAATTAAGAAAAAAATTTATTCTTAAAATTTATTATTTGCAATTCTCTACAAGCTGGAAAAATTAAACATTTTTTTAATTAATTTATTTGTTTATTTAATAAACAATCTGTTATTAACTATCGCCGAATGTGTTTATATTTTTTTAGATAGAAAAAAAAATAAAAACAACCGTATACATAAACATGTCAAAAAAAAATTAAATTTAAAATTCTATAAAAAATATTAAAACAATTTTTTGACATGTTTATGTATAGGTACGGTTGTTTTTGTTATTTCTTTTCTACCTAAAAAAAAAAAAATATAAACACATTCGGCAATTGTTGATAACAAATTGTTTTTTTTCCCTAATAATTTGTTTAAATATTGAAAAAAGGAAAAAAATTATTAGACAATTAAAAAATTTTTTTTTCAAAAATACGTAATTTATCTATTTGTTCATAAAATTTGTTTAAACAATTAGCAATGAAAATTTAAAGTTTATGTGATCTTATGGTACTATTGAATATAAAAACAGTAATAATAATTAAAATAAAAAATGAATTTCAACCTCACTATTTCATTTTTTAGTTTTTTGTTAGGTTAAATAATTAATAACTAATAGACTATAACAATTAAAAACATCGCAATGTCATAATCCCGTAAAATGTAGTTGACATAAGGTCTCCACGAAGCGAAATAATTTTAGTGGCTTTTGTTTAACAATTATCCGACTTGAAATATAAACGCAAACTCTAAAAAAATTTGTGAATCATTTTATGAGAAATCGGTGAAAAATTTTTTTTACAACTAATCCAAGCAACGAATGCTCAAAAAAAGGGTATAAGGGAAACGTTAGGGACAGAAAATTTGACTTCGGAATTTTGTTTGGACTAGTCTGGAGATGAACATATCAAAAGTCCTAGGTGGTGAGCGGGGGGGAGGGGGGCACTTTAAAGGTCCCATTTTTTTGGTCCGTAGCGGCTTGACCACTCTATACAAAATTGAAGCTGACAATTTGCTACAAGAATCACTACTTACATTTGTCGATCCGCCCTCGAAATTCAAAAATTGCTGAAAACAATTTTTTCGCCTCACGTTAAAAAATTTAAAAATTTAATGCTCTACAACTTCTTTTCTCACGACTTTTTCGTGGGAACAACATTTGAAAAGTTATCTTAACAAATAGAGCAAAAAATATTTTTACTTATTACGGCCGGTTTCAGAGCATCGTAACGGCTTAATGTTCGCCGTGCGAAGCTCTATTTTTAACATTAAATTAAAATTATTAATAATAGAGATAGAGTTTCAGGAGTCGGGACTTTTTTATTGGAAATTTCTTCCTCTTCAAGAATCTTTCTTTAAAATTTCTTAAATACTAATAGTTTTCGAGTTATTTACAAAAAACAAAACTAGTTAGTTTTTCAATCTTCATTTGTTTATAACTTTTGCAATTGTTTATGTGCAGGTTTGAAAATTTTGAACATTTTTCTAGACGACACTCCGAATCAAACGAGCCCTCACTCATATTTTTACGAGCTTTACTGAGAATTAACACGGCTTTGAACTTGTGGACTAGTTAGTGTATAAGAGTTAATAAGGTTTATCAAAAGTTTTGAATTCATTGTTTATGGGTAAGGAATCTCCAAATAAAAGCCCATGTAGAAAAGCAACATTTATTTAAGAAAATTTGGAATGCACATACAAAAATATAAAAAAGTAAAAAAGCGTAAAAGTAAAAAAATCAGTCTTACTGTGAAGATAAAATATCAACGGACTCAAATGCTAATATTTTCCAATGCAGCTTCAATGGAGGGCTGTTTTTTAGCTTGTAATTTATTAATGCTACTTTTATCGATTTTCTCGAATTTTGGTTTGCTAACAAATTCGCTAATAGTGGTCCTAATATCACACACACATACCTCATCCTTGTAACTCTTCATATCAGCGATTTTCTCCTCGATATCCGGTATGAGACTCTTAATTTCATCGATTTCTTCTTCTACCTCATCCTTCTTGTCATTGACTTTTTTCAGACTGTTAATCCTGTTTTGCAGGTACTTCAATGAGTCGTTGAAGCTCTGGATGGCCTCGTCTATTTGGGAGTTGGTGGAATAAGCTATGCCTAGTTTGTAGTAGGTCTCGGCTACAGTTCGACTGTCCTTGGGAAACAACTTTTGCTGTATCTGAAGCCCTTCTTTGATGTCGGCAATGGCGGCCTCGAAGTTCTCACTTTCCAAGGATATCTCTCCTAGAACGGTCATGGTTTCAGCCAGATTCTTCTTGCCGTCTGCGCCGCGTTTTTCGTAAATCTTCTTTGCCAATTCTAGCACTTCCCAAGCTACCTGGAGATCTGTAGGTTCCTCATCATTATCGGCTTTTTCATCCGCTCCATCAGCATCACCAGAACCTGCAGATAATACAAGACGTACATTATTGTAAAAGTAAATAAATGCAGTTATTCAATACATCTTTTAGGTTAATATTTTGCGCACGCGTAATTTGTTGCTTTAATGCAAATGGTAGAAGAAATCAATTTCTGATGTCTCTTATATACCATTTCATTATACCAATTCAAATTGTGAACAAAAGAGATGCTGACGTAAGATTTTTAGAACTGTTAGTACAAATGAAAATAATATGGAATTTTTTGGATTAATAACTTTATAAAAGCACATAAAAATTTATTGAAATAGATCAAAGTTGAAATTTTGTATGGTGTTTAGTAATGTTAAAAAATGATAAAAAATCATAGTCAGCTGTTAAAATGGCGGTCGATAATATGTCCGCTGCTCATATAAACATGTTGATTAAAAGTTTAAATTTTAGTAATTTCATCAAGGTTCAAATTTTGTTAAATAACAATATGTATAATGTATTTCAGGAAAAAATGAGTCAGCTGATTCGAGCCCGTATTTTTAGTCCACACAATGAAAGAGTTGTAGAGAACTTTTAGGAGGGGAGAATTTTTCTCTTCAGGAATGTGTTGGGGGTAGTTAAAAGGTAAACATACTAAAAATCCTCGCCCCTAGCCCCGCCGCTTCAGGGAAAGAGGGGGCTGGAAAGGTTCCTTTTTTCGATTCTCCGCTTATAACTCAAAAAGGATGCGTCGTACGGAAAAAAGTAATTTATACAAAATTAAACTCAATTAAATTTCTTAAAAGAATGTTTATATTCATTTTCTTCCAATGTGTTATAGTTTACGAGATATTCGCCAGCGAAAATCGATAATTAATAAAAAAAAAATCAATTATGTACCTTGAATATTTCTATCAAAGCGGTTTACCATGGTCTGCTAATAAATCACAGTCACAAAACAATCTTTATTCTACAACACTGTACGTATTTACTAACGTAAAATTTTGTCGAAATCTATACATTTTCTTAAATATACAGTGTGACTCACTTAAAATGAAGACGCCTTTTCCAACTTTTTCATTTTGTTTCTGATTTGAATCAAATTTTACTCAAGTAGAGAACAAATTAGGATCTACTTATGACCACCTGCTATAAAAGCAAAGCCACCTGCAGTACCAAAATATGAGGAAAAAGATTAAAAATCATATTGATGGGTCTTGACGAATTTCACGTAGCCACCACAAATTGCAGAAACTGAGGATCCCCTTTGTCAGATGAGCTTATGTATGAGAAATCCCCCATCAATAAGCAAATCAAATTTTGGTATGTGGCGCCGATCGGATGCATTTTTTAGAATTTCTAATATTCAAGATTTTTTTTTTCTTTTCAGCATATTTTGGTACCACAGGTGGCTTTGCATTTGTAGCAGCCGAATGTTTTTCTGGTCATAAGTAGATTCTAATTTGTTCTATACTTGAGTAAAATTTGATTCAAATCGGAAACAAAATAAAAAAAGTTATAAGGGTATCTTCATTTTAAGTGAGTCACACTGTATATCTAAGGAAATGTATAGATTTTGACAAAATATTACGTTAGTAAATAGGTCCAGTGTTGTAAAATAAAGATTGTTTTGTGACTGTGATTTATTAGCAGACCACGGTAAACCGCTTTAATAGAAATATTCAAAGTACATAATTGATTTTTTTTTATTAATCATCGATTCTTGCTGGCGAGTATTTCGTAAACTATAACATACAGGAAGAAAATGAATATAAACATTCTTATGGAAAATTTAATTACGTTTAATTTTGCATAGATTACCTTTTCCCATACGACGCATCGTTTCCGAGTTATAAGCGAAGAATCGAAAAACGGAACCTTTCCACCGAATTAAATTTGCTAAAAGCCTTTTTTAAATTTTTTGATTTGCGGCAAAAATGAGGAAACTGGAGGGGGCGGAAGTTCGGAATCCCTTTTTTTCTGGAGAATTTCGCCATTTTGTCACCGTAATTAATTGGTATTTAACTGAAATTGATCTCATATACGAAGTCCAATTAATATCATGTATTACCTAAATGTTCCATTAATCTCGGCCCTTCAAAACGAAAGTTTCTGGGAAAAATTATTTTTTAAGATTTACATGCATTTTCTAGGAAAACGTGAAATTTTTTTCATTTATTCGAATAGCAGCTTCCCCCACCGCGGGTGCGTCAGCTGACCGCCGTTTTGTGTATGTACACATACAATAAACTACTACATATGTGAAAATCAGCCTTAATGGTATGAGTCCCAAAAATGTATCGCTGCCTCCCGGTCTATATCAACCCCATTTAAAATCAGGGAAAAAAGATCTAAAAGAATATATAAAAAACATACAGGGTTTTCCATTTAAAAAACAACCTTCATTTCGTGACCTATGCAAGCAATTGTTTTTAATTGCATTTAAAAAATATATACAGTGTGTCCCAGAATGGGTGTAACAAGAGGTGTAATGGACCAAAAATTTTGGAATTTTGGAATGGTATTTGGGGATTGAGTCCTGCTTGTTGTAAAACTAAAGTATACCAAAAATGACTTGATTTGTTGTTCTATAAGCAAAGTTGTAAAAATCACCACTAATAAAATACCTTTATTTTTCAAAATATGAAAAAATTCCACTAAGAAAAGTTATTTAGAATGCAATTTTATACCTCTATACCAGATTTCAGAAATATAAAATAATTTTTTTGAAACTTCCCATTTTTTCAATAAATTAGTATTTTATTTTGAACCATTCAATTAAAACTGCATAGAAATTATTTTTTGTGAATTAATATTTAAAGTTATGTAGAAGCTAAAAGTAGGCTATGAGAAAAGCAGTGGATACACATTTATCATTTATTATTGACATATCCGTCAAACGGCGTCGGGATATTACCAAGCAAGTGCTTTCGGAAACTGTGATAAAATTATTTCGTATTATCAACGTCCTTGGGATATTATAGCTGAAAAGAAAAATAAAAGCATATGATGAAGACAATGTAGGGACTATTATAGCTCATGCCTCTGTTATAGAAAATCCTAGGATGCCACTAAGAGAGAGACCAGCTCTTATTAATATTAGCAAGTCTGAACTCCAAAGAATTTACAAGGCAAAGAAAATTGGGGCATATATAGCAAATTATAAACATACGCTTGAAGAGGGAGATGACGGCCGTAGGTTGGATTTTTGTTTGACCATTGGAGAAAAAAATCATGGAAGAGAGATTTATTCATCATTTCATAATTTTCTCAGATGAATCCACATTCACAACCAATGGTGTTGTTTCATCCAGGGTTGGCATGATTAAAACAAAATGTTTTAAACAAAGTGTTTAAAACATGTTTAAAACATCGCACTGTGTTTTAAAGAAATGTTTAAAACATATTTAATACAAAATGCAATGTTTTAAACAGTGTTTAAAACACAGTTTAAAACACAGTGCGATGTTTTAAATAAATGTATTATTTTGGAGTTTGTGGAAAAGCAGGAAAAATGCCGATGATGGTCCATTCCGATAAATAATTCCGATATAGTGGTTACGTGCACTAAAATGAGCATTTTATTTGCAGAGTGCTGTAAAATCCGTTTAAGAGCGTCATCTGACATCAACTAGTAGTAACAGACATAGTGTGCCTGGCACCATTTAATTTTAGTTGAATATAGTTTTAAACGTTTTAAACCTGTTTTAAACATGTTTTAAACATACCTTCAAAAATTAAAAAAAAACCTGTTTTAAACAAAAAAAACTGTTCAAAACAAAAAAAACTGTTTTTTTGTTTAAAATGAAAAAAAACTGTTTTTTTTTCCAACCCTGGTTTCATCTCAGAATTGTCGGTTTTGGGCTTCTGAAAATCCAAATTTTAGAATTCATTGTAGAAGACAATATTATAAAAAAGTGAATGTGTGGTGTGCCGTTTCTTATCACGTTGGAGTTATTGGACCTTATTTTATTGACTGAAGGTTAAACCAGCACACTTATTTACAGCTTCTTGAAAGATTTTCTGAAGAACATTTAAATATTTTAAGGGATATGCTTTTAGTTCATTTTCAACATGATGATTGCCCTGGCCACTCCACAGAAATGGTTAATCAGTGGTTGAATTTAAATTTTGGAGAAAATTGGATTGCCAGGAATGGACCGATCAAGTGGCCGGCGAGATCCCCAATATTGGATTTCTTTTTATGGGGTCGCTTCAAGCAGTTGGTTTACGCTGAACCACTTCCCAACGATGTAGCAGTATTGAAGCAGAGAATTACAAATGCCGTAAACTCCATACCGTTAGATCATATTCGAAACAGTTTTAAGGACTTCAAGCGAAGGATCGAAATGTGTGTGGATGTGGGTGGTAGCTACGTCGAATAATAAAAAAATTGTAAACATTGTTTTGTATTGGTCAATAATTAATTTGTTTGTGAATCTGTTATGTTTTTGACATTTATTACTTGTTATAATTTTTAAACCTCATTAATCTTCTGTTAGTAATTGTTTCTTGTTTTACAATTAGTTCGATTAACATTATACCTTCTTACATCTCGTATATTCAATTTTTTATTTACCTATTTACCTTTTAGCCTACTTTTTGAGATGATTAACATTTGCTCCTACACAACTTTAAATATGAATTCCACTCTTAATTCGCAAAAAATGGGAAGGTTCAAAAAAATAATTTTATATTCCTGAAATTTGGTATAGAGGTATAAAATTGCATTCTAAATAACTTTTCTTAGTGGAATTTTTTTCATATTTTGAAAAATAAAGGTACTTTATTAGTGGTGATTTTTACAACTTTGCTTATAAAACACCCTGTAGAACACCAAATCAAGTCATTTTTGGTATACTTTAGTTTTACAACAAGCAGGACTCAATCCCCAAATACCATACCAAAATTTTTGGTCCATTACACCTCTTGTTACATCTATCCTGGGACACATTGTATATACAATCCTACAACTTGTATACGAAACTTTTTTTTTATTTCCAATAATAACAGAAATAAAACGGGGGGGGGGGGGGGGGGCAATATATAATGAATAACTCTGTACCTTTTAAAATGTGTTATGGTAGAATTGGAATCACTGTTCATCTTTTAACCTTTTGTATTGTTCGTTTTATACAATAAAGTGGTATTATTATTGTTATTATTATTTTATTAATTTAACTGTTTAAGAATATAGAAGCATCCTTTGCAAGATATTTTTTTGTAAATCATGCATTAAAATTAAAATGATTTTCAATCTCCTTATGTTTGGGTATGCTGAACATCAATATGAAAATAGTTCGTCCTGTTGACATTTACTTTGCAAAAAAATAAAATTGTTCACTGCACTGCCAATATCTAAATCATACCTGATGCTTCTCCTTCTTTCGCAGTACCATTAGAACCATCAGTAGTACCCGCAGTACCATCTTCACCAACTCCGCTGTCAGTTTTTCCAGCCACCGCAGCTTCCCCTTCTTCTTTTTCCTCACCTGCCTCTTCTTCCTCTTTAACCTCCGACTCACCGTTTTCTCCTTTCTCATCACCCTCCTCCATTTCGGTACTTTCTTTGTCGTCTTCTTCGGAATCTTCATCGGCATTTTTTGGAACGGCATCACCTGAAGCACAACAAAATCGTAGCAATATATCTGCATTTTAAACTTAACGTCTTCACCCTTAATCTGGCAGACTGCTGAACACCAGATTCAGGCAGTTGACGATATTGCAATGGGGTAAATATAACTACAAGCGCCGTTAAATTCAACTGTTCAACATGCATTAATGACGACCAAATCCGAATTTACAAATCACAATCTGGACACTGAAAAAGTACATCTTTAATCCGTATCCCATTAACGAGTTCGCTGCTGATTGGAGTCTGGTATAGTATATCCTAATACTGTTGAGGGAAGATCATGGTGAAGTGAGGAAAAGGATGGGATGGTAGGGGAAGCCAGTGGGAATGGGAATGATGAATCTACGCAGGCACGAGCTAATGTATAATCATACTCTTAATAGCTTCGGCGGCTGGGTTTCCCATCTGTTGTTATTGTATTACACTTTTGACACTGACAGGTGTCATTCACAATATACTATATATTATGCGGTGAACATGTTATAGTAATTTACGTTATAAGTCCGGTAGGTGACTTATTACAGTATGAGTTGTTTTACGGAATATAAACGAGTACTGTAATGACACCTACCGGACGTATATCGTATAATATTTTATTTCATACTGTCTATAATCCTTTTTAAATTGAATAAAAAGTTACAATTATTGAAATTTAAAAAATATTAGTTCGTAATCTAACAATCGTATAACCTTAACGATATTATAGCCATTGTTTTCCCTACACTGTAAAAAATGAGGGTAAATTTACCGTCGTTGCGTGTAAAATTTCCATATAATTTTATCCGCAAAGAGAGCAGAAAATTCCATTTACCAGGGAGGATTATCGATAAATTGAAATTTTCCATTCTCTTTGCGGGTAAAATTCCATTACAATTGGGGGTCATTTTACACGCAATGACGGTAAATTTACTATGGAAAGAAGATCCTGTCTGGATAAGGGGCAATTTTATTACACCAAGGTGGTGCCATTCTAAATAAAAAAAATTAATGAAACAATAATGTATTAATGACATGTTACTGCTCTTATATATTCATATTCATCATAGTCATTAGCTATAATACACTGTGTGTAGTGGCGGGCTGGGCATAGGGAGTGAGAATTGTAACTTCGCGTGTACCAGCTGGCTGAAATGAAATAACTGAGAACGGGGATGCTTCAGTGGTCTAGCGCCGACTCTTTAATCTATGCCGCCGACGGGCGAGTTTGCTGTTAGCTGGGTTGTCATATCTCTCGCGTTACGTGGAAGTACATGCCCAGTCCGCAATTACACATAAGTACTGTATTAGTATATGGGATCATTGGGTTGAGGCAACTAGAGTTTTCATAACGGAAGAGAAAATTATTCGAATTCTATTTGATGTAAACCATAGAGAAGCATGTAGATACGTTCAGAACAAAAAAAAACAAAAAAATGACTGAGTTCTAAGTACAGAAATAATAGAGCGGGAGCTAGGTGGCTTTTTCGGCAGCTCATCGTTTTATGAACTTTGAGATATTTATATGGTTAATGGATGATAACGATTCATAAAATCGACTTCTGACGGGGCACCTCCTGTCAGGAGCGTCACGAACACTGTTTAAAAATCAGTGAAATCATGTCATCGTTACAAGGCTCATTTTTTTTTGTGTGACATTTTATGTTTAGAATGAATAAAATAAGATCGCCAGAAAGTGTGGGCCATCAGGTGGTGCAGCCGGAAAGGTAATAATGATACAATACATCTGAGGCACGGTAGGGAGCCAAGTTAGCCGAAAGTGTTAAACTCCTGTATATTCAAGAGCCTATGGTACTTTTGTTGACACTAAGAACTTTACTGGGAGGTTATTCTATTGTTGAAGGAGCTTATATTTACGTTTTAAAAAGGAGCCAGAACTTGTAATGATGAGTTTAGAGTTCTGAGATGAAATATGAGAAAAAAATCCAATTTTCTTCAAAAATCCTAAACATTTTCTTTCTGGCTAGCCTTACTGACGGGAGTTTCTTTCTGGGAATTTTTTTCTGTGTTCAAAACATTTAAATAAACATGCTCAACCTTAAAAAAGTTTGTAACGATCATATTATATAACTCCGTTTTTTTACCTCTTTGACCTTTCTGGTTGCGCCCCTGATGGCCCACACTTTCTGGCAATCTTATTTTATTCATTCTAAACATAAAATGTGTACACACAAAAAAAAATTGGCTTTGTAACGATGATGTAATTTCACTGATTTTTATATCTTGAACCATGGCCAACTCGACCGGCTGACATATGCCAGAAGTCTATTTTGTTGTTATTTAAGTTCGATAGAATTAATCAGCGCATAGAAAATGCTTGTACCGATGAGTGTCCAAAAAAGCCACTTAGCTCCCACACCATAAGGTAGGTTTTTTAGAAAAAACTGAATATATTTGACACACCATTAATACTTGTTTTTAAATATTTAGACTGAACTGAAATTCCCCATTATAACATGATCGAATTCTTTAATCGGTAATGGAAAATGGTTTTTATCTACAATCACTTCTTAGCACATATTTGGTGAATAAATTTCTTCTACTCTATTCTATCGATAATTACCTAGAGCTTCCGATTCCTCCCTCGACAGACCCAAAAGGGCCTTTCCGTAATAAAGATAGACATCGCCAAGAGATTCGTGTAGATCATCGCCATGTTCGGTAACCAGAATTTCACTAGCCTTGCTCAGGGCCGACACGGCAGCATTGTAGTCTTGCAAGATGTATGCTCTTATACCTTGTCCGAGGAGCTCCTTCGCGTTCTTGCTTTCAGTATCTACCATTACGTCTGCCATCTGGAACAAATTTTTCAGTGAACCAATAGAAAAATCCATTTATTAAAATCATATATCCATATATATTTTTTTCAAATAATGATGGAAAAAGCATCTGTTTTGCATAAAGTTGTTTTTTTTTTATAAAGTTTATTAAAAAAAAAACAATTGCTCATACCATGAAATTCATCATCAGCAGTCAAAAAGGTCCCATGATAAGAGCGAGTGAGGTATAGTACACTAAACAATATTTGATTCTATAAAAATTGCAACACCTTTGATGAAATTCTATAAACATTTAGATACTGCATAGTATATTAACCGACGTTTAGACAATCAAGATGGTATCATCAGGAGATAATTAAAATTGCAAATATAGCAATTAAATCCACAATCTTATCAAATGTTACGACATGCATTTTTTTCAAGGTTTCTAACCTTTATATACAGGGTGAGCCACGGTGGGTGGAGTATTAAAAGTATATGGAGAACGGACCAACCGATTGCTTTGAAATTTTGGTTACCAAGATAATCGAGTATGATCTCTCCAACTAAAATATTTTCGAAACTGCGGTGTTGCCACTTATACGTAAAACTGGTAACATCTTCGTTATTTTAAATGGAATACCCTGTATATTTTTATATTTTTTGGATCGTCGTCTCTTTCTGAGTAACTTTTGTTAATATTCCCCTATATCTATCTCAAGCCGTTTTCGAGATAGTAATTCTTTTCTGAATTTATTGCCAAAAATTTGACTTTCAGTAAATCGTGTTTTCTCCTACGCTTTCTATAAGTGACTTAGAAAAATGCACGAAAGTAATTTTTTTTTAAATGGAATGCCCTGTATATTATTACAGATTCGGAAAGGTGATACATTTACCTATTTAAAAAGGTACTATACCCTACACCTAATGCGCACCGTTTTCGATTTATGGGCACTTTTTTGTAACTTTTTTTTTTCCTTATGGGCTGCGGTGCCGAAGCCCCGCTGTACTGAAGCTTGAGCTTATTGTACCCTTTTTGTAACCTTACCAAGAATATTAGTCTTTTAGTATATCATAACGGGTGGATCATGAAATTTTTATTTTGTCATTTTGTAATGACAACAGACCCTGCTATTTTCCTAAATAAATTTGACGTTAGTGATATTTGCACTTAATTTGAATAGCTGTAGCCCAAATATGGCAGAAAATAATTATACAAACACAGTATTAATGGATTTGTTTATTATCCATGGAGAGTGCAATAAGATTATCAGCAGAACTTGTACAAGATTTAATGAGAAATATCCGAATTTGCCGCAGATGAGCAACAGAAAGTTTTTACGAATTCAGAGAAATTTTATAAATTTTGGTTCGTCATTAACAGAACAATAACAGTGTCAGTATTAGGAAAAAATAATACTTAAGCAGCAATAATAGTAATAAAGTCTAAGGAGCAATTACAAAATAATACCAATAACAGTTATAAAAATCTTAAAACTATTGTAATAATTGTTCGAAATGTAGTCTCCTCGAATATACTTCAATATTCTTGGTAAGGTTACAGAAAAGTGCCCATAAATCGAAAACGGTGCGCATTGGGTATACACAGATAAAAATTATGTTTTGAATCAAGAATCCATTATTTCATATATACGCAAATAAATAAATTCTTCATATAAAACAAATACTTTTGTTTCAAAAATAATTTGTTTATGACAAGCTTTTTATTTCTTGCCACAAAAGTATTTGTTTTATATGAAAAATTTAATTTTTTGTGTATATCTGAAACAATGGATTCTTGATTCAAAACATTATTTTTATCTGTGTAGGGTATATTACCTTTTTAAATAGGTAAATGTCACTCTTCCGAATCAGTAATAATATACAGGGCATTCCATTAAAAAAAATTGACTTTCGTGCATTTTAAGTCTAAGTCACTTATAGAAAGCGTTCTCTAACTCACCCTGTATGATATTCGAAACATTTGATTAATGTAGGAGATGCCCCCAGGCCTTGCCTAGCCGCAACTAAAAAATTATCTTTTAATTGCTGCGTAGGTAGAAGAAAACACAATTTACTGAAAGTCAAATTTTTGGCAATAAATTCAGAAAAGAATTATTATCTCGAAAACGGCTTGAGATAGGTATAGGTAGCTATTAACAAAAGTTACTCAGAAAGAGACGACAATCCAAAAAATGCAAAAATATACAGGGTATTCCATTTAAAATAACGAAGATGTTACCAGTTTTACGTATAAATGGCAACACCGCAGCTTCGAAAATATTTTAGTTGGAGACATCATACTCGATTATCTTGGTAACCAAAATTTCAAAACAATCGGTTGGTTCGTGTTCCATATACTTTTAATACTCCACCCACCGTGGCTCACCCTGTATACTGATATATTTTTTCAAAATCGTCAGGGATCTTTCTCCTGTCTCTCTTAAGTTATGGTGCTTACAAAACCACGAGGGACGGAGGGGCAGAAGGATAGATGGACAGACGACGGACCTTCTGAAAGAATTCTATGACCAACACATTGATATGATTTTTTTCTCTACAAGCGATCTTTGCAGATTTAAAAATGTGTCGATCAAATCCAATTTTCCTATTTCCGAAGATTATAATAGTATGTACAGAAAAATGTACATAGCAGTATTGGTATAGTTGTCTTCAGGTCAACTAAGCACTCAAACACGCCGCGCCGCACCGCCAACTTCAACTTTAGAGAACTTTATAAGCTTTATTTTTAATATGAACATAATATGAACATAATTTCGATATCGCTAATAAATAATTAATACAGGAAAAATCGTGATGAATTTCGTTTTTTTTTTACATTTTTGTAGAGTTAATGGTTTCGGAGATCTGGAATTCTAAAGGTGGCGTCCGAACGTTTATAAGACGAAGTATTTAGTTTAAATGTTAAATATCTCAGAAACTATGGCACTTAGGCCAAAAACGCTAATAACCAAAATGAAAAACTATTAATTAGGTTTTCATGATTTTTTTCTATTTTAATAGCATAAAAAACAAAGAAGTTATGACAGAAACGAAGTACTTTTTCACATTTTTTTTAAATAAAAACGTCGCAATTTTGTTAATGTACATGTACATTATTCCACAGAAGTGTAAGTAGTCATTAATTAAAAAAATATATTCCCATATACTGTTTTTCGTTAATATATAGACGCTCAAATTTTTAGAAAAAAATTTCATTTTAAACTGTAAAGGGATTTTAGAAAAATTTATCTGCAAATATCTCAATAAATATTAGTTTAAGAGAAAATATGGCGGACATCAAAAATGAAGAATATAAACTAAGAATAAATTTATTTTCTTTATATATTTGTGTAGGGTTGATTGTTTCGGAGATATTTAATTTTATAGATGGCATCGGACCGTTTTTAGGATGAAGTATTTAGTTCAAAATGTTGAATATCTTAGAAACTGCGACACTTCCATCAAAAGTTCTAAGAAACAAAATTAAAGATAATTAATCTATCGTTAAAATGAGTGTTTGTTTGCTTCTACATCACAAAAATAAAGAAGTTATGGCCGATTCAATGTGCGTTTTCACATTTTTGTTAACAAAATGTCGGCATTTTGTTGTTGTAATTGCTCAGTAATTAATTTTTCTTGCAAAAATGCTGTTTTTCATTAATATACAGCATCACCTACATACTCAATTTATTTTGTCCCTTTAAAACACTTGTGTTAGAAAAAAATTCCATCCGCTATCCGCCATCCCCCCATCGAAAAATGGCCGTATTTCGGTTAATAATTGCTATAAAATTAATTTAAAAACACCAAATTAAAGATAATTTTGCCAGAAACAACTTTTATTTCAACTATTTTTTTGTAAATGTATTTCCCGAGAAAATGGAGAAAAATCGATTTTTTTAATGAAAAGTACCCCTTTTTACCCCCTATAGGTTCCCGCGGATCCATAAAACTCCTAAACTTTGGCCTATTTTAAACTTATAACCAAAGTTTAAAGTCTGCACAATTTTTTTTCGAGTTAGTCTTTTTTTTTCAATCTTTCCCTGTACTATAAGATAAAATGAAAAAGAAAAAAGTGTTTTTTCTTGGAGGAACTTGATTCTACATCAAAAAACAATTTAAATTAAACTTGTAATACAGTTGCCCTTGTTTGTACAATACCGACAGATATATTAATCATTTTCCGTTACAGTTGTAATTGTATACATAACCTGAAAATGCCGAAATTCGTCCACATTAACTTACCTCTTTGAAGATGCGAATGAAATAAAACCTGAGCGAAAATTGACAAATGTATTATTCAACGGAAATACTCCTCGTAAATAAAAAACAACAAGAAATTATACATTCACGCACTAAAAAGTAAACACTAAATACAGCGATAAAAATTCAGTTTTTCAATATCACGGATTCGCTCATGCGCTAGAGGTGGGTAGTACTCGTATGATTCGTATCATTGGTACGAATCCTTGCAGTGGTACGAATGGTACGAATCCCACAAAAATAAAAGATTCGTACATTTCGTATCGCCGATACGATTGATACATTTCGTATCACCGATACGATTGGTACGAATATGGAATTTCGGTACCGGTATTGCGATGCGATTCTGGGCCAGCTGTATAAGATTAAACTTCAAACGGTGGATGGGGGACCGCGCGTTTAAACTGGATATTTCAGATTTTAAAATACCTATACCCATAATCTCATAATTGAAAAACTTCCCTGTTTTTATATGTAATATTATGGATATATTCGAAATATTTTATTATTACTATATAATTATTATGAATGTACCTACTGCAAGATAGCATTCATTTTATACGCAACGTATACTGATTACAAAATCTGTGATATACCCTTTTTTTACTTTTACTTCCAATTCAATTCAATTCAAAAATGTTTTATTACAGTTAATAATACAAAAGTGCGCCTGAGTCAAGTCCCGATTCAGAGCCGACCACACCACCACGGCGTGCAACGTCGTGGTAGATGGGTGGTCGGGTGAAACGGGTTTAACTCCGGCTTAAACAATAAATGAAGGATTATAAGGTTAGAACTCCTGTTCTTTGGAACAAAAAACTTAAATCTAACAATTTGGCGAACTATAACTAGAATGAGTTTTAAAAACACTTAAAAATTACACTAATGTTTTAGTTTGCACAGCACACGCGCACAGTTTTAAAAATTGGATTATTGATACGGGAAAAGACTTAATGAAAAAACCCGTTCGAGCCAATGACAGTATTCTTCCGATGGTCTGCCTGCCTTCGGAAAGATAGGGTGGAGAGGAAGTTGTGATTTAAATAAAAAGTTTGATTTACAAGAAGTTACTGGTCGAGAGGGGATTTTGAAAGAGAACAAAAAGGGACAAAAGAACAGAAATTAACAAAATTAACAAAAAGGTGACTAATAGAGGGAACAGAGAAAGGGTTTGAGAATAAAAAGTGGTGAAAGCTAAAAGTTGGTTAAATGGAAATTTTGGTATAGGAAAGATTTTGCTAGGGAGGTTGCCGAAAGATAGGCAACGCCTGGTATGGTAATGGGTGTTTCAGGTTGAAAAGTATGGCATTATGCTGTCTGATTTGTGTAATGTCTCGGGTTAGCGGACTGTCGCCCAGTTTGAATTGATAGAATTTTTGCGATGTTTCTTGGACGAAATCCGCTAGTGGAGTTATGTCGTGGCAACGTGCATAGAGATCTCTGAGGGAGGTGTACCTATCATGTCCAGTGGAAGTATAGTAACGACAAAAAAATTTAAAAAAATTTTTATTGTCCAAATAGGCTTAAAATGTCATGAAACGTCGAGATTTTAAGTTTGAGCGAAAAAAAAAATTCTGTCTGTCGGTCTGTCTGTAACTTTTTTTTGTGCGCACGTTTACTCTGGAACCGTTTAAGATATTGACTTGAAATTTGGTACACATATGTACTTTAACGAGATCTAGAACTAGATTATATTTTCATCTTGTTCCGTCGAAGGGTTGGGAGGTAAACTGGGGTAAATTTGGGGTAAATGGGTAAATCAAGCAGGTAAGAGTCCATGAAATTGGTATTTAGTATATACAAGAGAAGCTGAGGTCTCAAAAAAAAATTTGGCATTAGCCACCACCATTACCACCCCCACCTCCTTATTAAAGGGGATGAAAAAAAAATGTGATTTAGTGCATGTACAGGAACCAGAAACCTCAAAATATTTTTTTACTTCATCCACCCCCACTACCACACCCCCATCACCACCCCCACCCCACTACCGATGTGAGGTATCGTTCTATGGGTTTTTGGGGTAGAGGATTTCAAATATTATATTATTAAAGTTCCATAAACAATTATTTTCACATACAAAGTTTTTTCGTTGTGAGTGACTTGGATAGAGAATCTGGATGTGGAAGTAGTGATTCCTTGGGCAGCGGTTTTTTGTTATTGTCTTTTGTTTAGTTGACTTGCTACAAATGTACAAATATGTATATATGGTTAAATAAACGCTATCTATCTATCTTTTTACTGATGTCTAATGACGACGACGACATTATTAATGTAATAGAAGGTGCTCGAAGTCCTAAAAGTTTAAACTGTACGGTTAAAATAACATTATAATACTCTGGCCCTACCTAACACCACATTTATATTCTATAATCTATGCTGAACACTGTGGAGTGGAAGTGTGGGTGCGAATACTACGAATGGTACGAATCAGTACATGATACTGTTTCGTATCATGGAAACAGTGGTACGAAACATACGAATAGTACGAATGGTACGAATCAGTACATCGATACTGTTTAGTATCATGGAATCCGTGATACGAAGTGGTACGAATCGTACGAATCTCTCGATACGAATCTTTTCTTGATACGGATTCATGTGGTACGAATCCTTAAAAAGAGTCGAATCGCCCAACTCTATCATGCGCTGTCGTGTCGCCTCTCGCGGTCTTTGCTGTCGTATTTCAATTTTTTTTTTTTTAATACAGATACATGCCCGTTTTCGTGTCTATTCAAAGTAATTAATTACAGGATCATTTCATCCAGTGGCTTTTAGTACAGTAGAATTGACTTAATTTAATTTTTTTCGGAGACAACATTCCATCTGAAATTTTATTGTTGATTCTTATGTATCATGACCTCCTGATTACGAAAAAAATATTTGTGCCCAAAAATTTCTTGAGCGTCAAAAGTTATATGCACTTCGTCAATTATTCAAGAGGCATTGTACGTCATTTTTTTTCTTTTCGATTGTGCGTTATTTTTAGTACTTTTAGGGGATATAGTCTCGGATATAGTTCATTTTTTTTTTATTTTCAAATATGTATTTTCTTTGTCACTCCTTTTCCTTTTTTTCACCCAATTGTCATCGAAACAAAATGAAATATACTATATTAGTTTCATTACCGTCATAATTTCACCGCATTCCTCATTGTTAGCCGATTCATCAAAGGTAGAAGAAACACTGGCACAATTATTTCCTTTACAATAGACACATAGAATGGAACATTATATATTCGGTTTTCTACAGCTACACTGATTATTTTTACAGCATTTCTTACATTTACAAGAAATATGACTTAGTCAGTTTTTAGGAAAAACATTACTTTCACTCATAACATCAGCCATTAAGCCTTTCTCAGCTTTAAGCCCTCGAGTTGTAACGGATCTTTCTCAACCTAACCATTTTCGGACTTGGAAATATACTCTTAAACAGCGTTTTTCTATTATCTCTTCAGTAGGTGAAATTGCAGACAATTAATTCTCTTTTCATCATAATGTTTTCCAATTATTTTATTAATTTTAGGTTTGTAAAAATAGATTTTTTTATGATGACTCCATGCTAGTTTGCTAGTTGAGTCATTATAACCAAAAGGTCAATGTGTTCACCAAATCCGCCTATAAAAATAAATTTAATATTGCATCGCTACCACCAACAGAAGCAGCAGCACGACAACATTCGTTCCGAACCTATCACCAGGTTCAGCAGTGGTATGGGAATGAACAAAATGCAGAGCAATGGGGATGGAAAAGAAACAATAATGGGATAATTCCTGTCACCACACTCGAGCCCCCAGCTCCGGAAACCTTGTTAAAACTTATTTTAATGACGGTTTCGAGATATTGGCCGAAGGTCATAATTGAACAATTTTTTCAACTAAAAATAATTTCTATTTGTAAAATGGATTCTCAAATGAAAAAAAATCTGTTCTTCATTTTTTGTTCAGAATAATATATTGTACTAGTTGATTTTAACAGAGTACTTCTCATTTTCATAGATTACTTTAATAATTGTAATTTCCGTTCGTATAATAAATAGCTTAAATACAATTTTCAATGTTCAATAACTCGAAAGCGGTTAAAGATAGGACTATCATGTCATATTTTTGAAATCAGAAAAGAATAATTCAAAAATTCAACAATATACAGGGCGTTCCATTAAAAAATATATTATTGCTTGTTGTACATCTCAATTTCTGCACGCCACTGTGCTTCCATTAACTTATTAAAAAGGGGTTCAGTCACAGCCCTACAACTTTCGTCCGAAACTTTTTTCTATCTCCAATAATCACGATAATAATAATATAATTAATAACCCTGTACAAACTAATTTTAGCATTTTATAATAAAACACTTTATTAATATAATCTAGGACAGCGGTTTTTAACCTGTGGGTCGCGAAGCAATTCCAAGGGGTCCCGAGCTATTGAGAAAAAAAAACCAATAAAGTTAAATTTTTTATTCTAAAATCTAAAAATCTAAATATTACACACATACAATTTTGATTGATTTTAGATTTTATTAATAGAGATCGAGGTTGGGGGGTCGCGAGAGGGTAAACTTGTTTTTTCTTTTTGTAAGGGGGTCGTGGTTCGAAAAAGGTTGAAAACCGCTGATCTAGGAGATAGCCTACATAGTATATGGGACCTGGCATATAACATGTTAGCATTGCTGTTATGTTTTAGCAAATATTTTTCTGGGTATTTTATTTTATGTGAGTCAGATCTTCCCCCCTGACCGTTTTGACGCTAGCCGCTCCAGAAAATATTCAGTTGTGGAACAGAGTATAACACTTTGGAGTTTGGTGCTAGTTGAATAGGGTATCTTGGCGATCAACCTTCGATATATGCCAACATTTTTTCTCCGTGCAATTGGCAGCCCTGACGACATCAATTATGTCCTGGAATAATTTTCACCCAACCTACGGCGACCGCAAGGGGGGGGGGGGGGGCAATTTCAACTGCCTTCCCAATATTGTGAAAGAGATTGGGTTAAAAAAATGTTTTTTTGTTTCTCCCCTCGCACAGTGGCGAGAAATGCCAGTGTTCCACCCAAATTACTCTAGAAGTCGTAAATTTTAAGTTACTGAGATTTTTTTTTAAATGTTCGTCGTGATTTTACCTATCGATCCCTCTAGCCGGATTTTGAAATTTCATTTTTCACTTTTTTTAATTTTTAATAAAAAATCATATTCTTACCAAAAATACTGTTTTTTCTATTAAATTTATTCTAACGGGCCGTAAATTTGAGTTTTCGTAAGAATTTTTTTTTTAATTTTCGTCTTTTAATCAGCTATTGATCTGTCTAGATGATTTTTCGATTTAGTTATTGACAACAGTCAAAATTACTGTCAAATATAAAAAAATACGATTTTTAGATAAATAACAGGTTGGTGTTCAGAAAAATATATATATAGTGTTTTCAATGTACCTGGTTCCGAAGTTGACAGGAAAATATGTATTTCTAAATTTGGCAGCTGCCATAATTGTTGTCAAATTTCCAAAGATAGATGGAAGAGCTTATTAATTTTAAAAATACCCTGGAAATGTATAAAAAAATAGATATATTGTTTTTGATCCGTTTGATACAGTAATTGACAGGAAAATATGATTCTTAAATTTGGCAGCTGTCATAATTGCTGTCTCATTTCAAAATATAGACTTAAGAGCTTATAAATTTTAAAAACACCCTATAAATGCATAGAAAAATAGATATATAATGTTTTTAAACTGCCAGATTTAGTAGTTGACAGGAAAATACAGGCATACAGACCCAGGCACAGACGCACAGGCTCATAGAAATATACGTAGACATGCAGACACAGGCAACATACATACAGAAACGCAGACATAACTGACACACAAATACACACATACACGCACGCACCACACAAACACTAACACTAACTCCGCCATGCTGGTCTCAAGCCCGGAGCCCCGTTTATCAAAAAACAGGGAAGGAGGAGGGGTGTGAGAGGAGCAACACAACTTGAAAACCTCATCTACACACTTACACAATAAAGGGGTGCTAGAAGACCTAAATTACAAGTAGTTTATTCTAAGTATCGGTAACTAAGGCTTTTTTTTATATCGACATATAAATCATCTATTATTCTTTATTAACAATATTTCATAATCGCTTAATACAAACATAGATAATCTTACAACAGCTAAACACGGATATCTCTTATATAACAGAATATAAAAATCAACAGAATATTTCAAAAGAATATAGAAATCAAATTCCCGTCAATTATGGAATCAGATACATATATCTATTTTTCTTTTCATTTACAGGGTATTTTTGAATTTAATAAATTCTTACCTCTATATTTTAAAATGAGACAGCAATTGTGACAACTGCTAAATTTAAAAATGATATTTTCCTATCAGTTACGAAATCAGACAGATCAAAAATAATATATATCTATTTTTCTATACATTTATAGGGTATTTTTAAAATTGATAAGCTCTTACCTCTATATTTTGAAATGAGACAGCAGACAGCAATTACGACAGCTTCCAAATTTAGAAACCATATTTTCCCGAGTATTTTCCTGTCAACTACTAAATCTGGCAGTTTAAAAACATATATCTATTTTTCTATACATTTATAGGCTGTTTTTAAAATTTATAAGCTCTTACCTCTATATTTTGAAATGAGACAGCAATTATGGACAGCTGCCAAATTTAGAAATCATGTTTTCCTGTCAACTTCGTAACCAGGTACATTAAAACAATTTGTATCCGTTTTGCTATATATTCACAGGGTATTTTTAAAGTTAATAAGCTCTAACTTCTATTTTTTGAAATTTGACAGCAATTATGGCAGCTGCCAAATTTAAAAATCATATTTCCCTGTCAACTACTAAATCTGGCAGTTTAAAAACATTATATATCTATTTTTCTATACATTTATAGGCTGTTTTTAAAATTTATAAGCTCTTACCTCTATATTTTGAAATGAGACAGCAATTATGGACAGCTGCCAAATTTAGAAATCATGTTTTCCTGTCAACTTCGTAACCAGGTACATTAAAACAATTTGTATCCGTTTTGCTATATATTCACAGGGTATTTTTAAAGTTAATAAGCTCTAACTTCTATTTTTTGAAATTTGACAGCAATTATGGCAGCTGCCAAATTTAAAAATCATATTTCCCTGTCAACTACTAAATCTGGCAGTTTAAAAACAATATATATCTATTTTTCTATACATTTATAGTACATTTTTAAAATTAATAAGCTGTTACCTTTATATTTTGAAAATTGACAGCAATTATGACAGCTGCCAAATTTAAAACTCATATTTTCCTGTCAATTACTAAATCAAACAGATCAAAAACAATATATATCTATTTTTCTATACATTTACAGGGTATTTTTAAAATTAATAAGCTCTTCCATCTATCTTTGGAAATTTGACAATTATGGCAGCTGCCAAATTTAGAAATACATATTTCCCTGTCAACTTCGGAACCAGGTACATTAAAAACACTATATATATTTTTCTGAACACCAACCTGTTATTGTATGAATTATTTATCTAAAAATCGTATTTTTTTATATTTGACAGTAATTTTGACAGTTGTCAACAACTAAATCAAAAATTCATCTAAACAGATCAATAGCTGATTAAAAGACGAAGATTTACAAAAAATATTGTTACGAAAACTCAAATTTACGGCCTGTTAGAATAAAAATAGAAAGAACAGTATTTTTTTGTAAAAATATGATTTTTTTTTATTAAAAATGAAAAAAAAATGAAAATTGAAATTTTTTTTTGGATTTCCCGCTCATCAAAAAATTTTTCGGACTAAAAAACAATTTTTTTGGATTTCTTCCCCCCGCTCATCAAAAATTTGTTCGGTCTAAAAAAATTCACACAATACACTTTCTAGCTGCAGGCCTGTCTGTTCCGTAATTGAAATATTTTCTGGGGCGGCAAGCGCCAAAACGGTCAGGGGGGAGGTCTGACTCACATAAGATAAAATACTCAGAAAAATATTTGCTAAAACATAACAGCAATGCCAACATGTTATATCCCAGGCCCCATATATGTAGCTGTCTCCTAGACTAACAATTAACCGTCCAACTTTGCACGTATTCCTATCTGATCTCAGGAGCGCGAAAAAATATATTTATTGTTCATTTTCGTGAATTGTTAGACAACAAAATTTTGCAATATATTAAATTGTAAATACACTTTAGCCAAAACCGGTAAAATTTCATATCCGTACCCATAAACAATATAGGTACGACCAATAAAAACACATTTTATAACAAAAAACAATAATCATAAAAGAGGCCATCAACCAATGACATATTATTGCCCACACATGAAATATGGAAACGACCCCCCCAGTAGAAAAACAACCAAAACGACTAACAGAGCGTTGTGGCGTCGGGGCGCTTATATCGACGCCGAGTCGTAAGCGGCACCGACGTCGACGAGTTGATACGCAACGCGGTACACCAGTAGAGCAACGTAGATAGACGAGGTCGGTCGCAACGTCGGAAACTCGGAACATCTCGAAGTGAAATGTGAAAAAAATACGCAAGCAGCGTGACTCACCACGCACATGCAACTCCGATCCAGAAAAATAACATTAACAAACCTTTAAAAAAAAAATTAAACAAATTCGCAAAATTATTACACTTTGATATAAAGAAACGTTTAATTCTAGGAAATTAAATCTTGAAGGAAAAAAGAGTCAATTATTGAACACAGTGCTTTATTTTGTATGTTTTTATAAACGGTGATTGATTTTTATAGCTAGGCCTGCTGGCAATTTTTTAAGGACTATGGATTAAGGCAGGATTCAAATCACGTACCACGAACGAATATACTAGGTAAGGTTGTAGTAAATCAATTTTCTTCGGTAAGGTTCATTATAACTCTGCTTTGTTGATGGGTAAATATTAGTTTTGCTAGGCTTGCGTTTTTATTGGAAAATTTTTGCTACCGATAGATTTTTAACTAAACTGCTGGTCAGTTGAAACGGACCAAGCGAATTAAATTGAAATTAGAATCAAATTTTTTAAGAAGGGGAATTAGATATTAATATGCTGTTTTCGGGATTTGAGAGATAATTTACATATAAAACAGCGAGTTCTGCCCGATTTTTTTAGTTTGAAGCACGTTACTGTCTACAGGGTGTGAAAGAAAAGCATGCATTTTTACCAAAAGGATTATATGCTTTTGGTCTTTTTATAAATTATTCACGAGCCTTTGACTGTGTAGATTATGACTTACTTATTTCCAAGTTGTTTAGATTGTTGCCTGTTTTAGATTTTTTATCCAACCATATTAAAAACCGTGCACAAGTAGTCTATGTGAATGGAACAAAGAGCAATAAATATCTAATAAATGTCGGTGTGCCACAAGGCTCTATACTGGGGCTATTTATTTACCTTGTCTTTGCCAACGATCTTGCGTTATACATTCAAAGCAAATACAACGTTTGTATTACTTATTATGTTGATGATACTAACTTGATAGTTGTTCAAAAAAGTCCAGACGCAGTAAAAAATATATCGAGAGATCTACACACAGACGTTATAATTTGGTCAGAGAAGAACCGGCTTACACTTACTAAAGAAAAAACAACTACTGTATCATTTAAGTACAACATCCAACAAAACGCTAACGACGAATTTTTAGCAACAGATTCTGCTAAAATCTTGGATGCCATGTTCGACCGAAATTTGACGTAGGCTGCTCACATAGATAGTTTGTGCGTGAAGCTCGGTAAAGGTTGTTACGGTATGCGCAACTTAGAAAATCACTGCGGTAAAAGTTCTTTATTGACATTTTATTTAATTATGCTGTGAGGATTGAGTACTACCTATGTTCGTCGAGCATTTATTCTGCAAAATCGTGTCATTAGGATTATGGAGAGTTTACATCCCCGAGAATCGTGGAGAGAATCCTTTACAGCTAGTTGCACCAACTCCGTGTTAATGAACGTTTAATAAAACCACGTTTTATAGGCAAACTTGGGTTAAATGGTTCTACATTGCACCGTATGGAAGGTGAAGTCGATTAGTTAAGCGGGGAAATTCATCTGTGACTAATTTCATATCCTTACATAACCTTAAAAGTTGTTGTTTTGTATTTGACGTGCATTTGTTTTTAATTTTCGCGAACGATTTTTTGGTTTATCATTGATATCAAGATTATTATTATAAGATGGAATCTGATGATAAAAAGAAAAGGTCTGCAAATTTCACTAATAACGACAAATCCTGTTGTTAAATATTGTGTCCAGGTATAAACATATTGTAGAGATTAAAAAAAACAACGCAGTCACTTCTGATTAGAGAATAAAACGTCAAAACTAAACTAGTAAACAAGAACCTTGTACTGTACTTGCGCAGATATATTTAACCACAGCTAAATGTGAGCTAAACCTTCAAAATTGGTGGTTTAACTTGATCTGAGATTAAGAAGAATTAACCCACGTTTAAAAGTTGGTGCAAGGTAAATTTCATGTTTAATCCAACTTTAGTATTAAACCTCCGTTAAATAGTGTTGGTGCAACTAGCTGTTAAAGCCTTAAAAATACTAACTCTGCCTAGTGTATATATTTATGAAATATGTTATGTTTTTAAAAACAAATCAACTCTTCTTACAAACCAAACGCATCACAAGTATCAAACCAGATTTAAAGATCAGCTAGTTCCTCATCAGCACACAACAGCAATATTTTAAAAAAGTGTGTTTTATAACGGATGTAAAATTTATAATAATTTGCCCTTTGATTTGAAAAATTGTAAAAGCTTATTTACTTTTAAAAAGAAGATAAAAAATTTACTAATTGAAAAGTGCTTGTATGGTGTTAATAACTATAATGTCCTACAAGTCTGTTATTTTACAATAACCACCATTTTGAGATACATTAAATGAAAAATAACGCCCTAGGGCGTTATAAATATCTATAACGCCCTAGGGCATTATAAAAAACCGCTGCCCAAGGAATCACTACTTCCACATCCAGATACTCTATCCAAGTCACTCACAACGAAAAAACTTTGTATGTGAAAATAATTGTTTATGGAACTTTAATAATATAATATTTGAAATCCTCTACCCCAAAAACCCATAAAACGATACCCCACATCGGTAGTGGGGTGGGGGTGGTGATAGGGGGGTGGTAGTGGGGGGTGGATGAAGTAAAAAAATATTTTGAGGTTTCTGGTTCCTGTACATGCACTAAATCACATTTTTTTTCATCCCCTTGAATAAGGAGGTGGGGGTGGTAATGGGGGTGGCTAATGCCAAAATTTTTTTTGAGACCTCAGCTTCTCTTGTATATACTAAATACCAATTTTATTGACTCTTACCTGCTTGATTTACCCATTTACCCCAAATTTACCCCAATTTACCCCCCAACCCTTCGACGGAACAAGATGAAAATATAATCTAGTTCTGGATCTCGTTAAAGTACATATGTGTACCAAATTTCAAGTCAATATCTCAAACGGTTCCAGAGTAAACGTGCGCACAAAAAAAAGTTACAGACAGACAGACAGACAGACAGACAGACAGACAGACAGACAGACAGACAGACAGACAGACAGACAGACAGACAGACAGACAGACCGACAGACCGACAGACCGACAGACAGAAATGTTTTTTTCGCTCAAACTTAAAATCTCGACGTTTCATGACATTTTAAGCCTATTTGGGCAATAAACGTTTTTAAAAATTTTTTTGTCGTTACTATACTTCCACTGGACGTGAAAGTAATTATAACACAACCCAAAACAAGTAAATTATGATAGCGTTATTGAAAAACAAAATACGTTGCTATGCAACGGCGGCGTTTACAAACAATTTTGATTTTTACTCTCTTTTAAATCAAATCGTTCTGAACATAATAGATGTCAAATTAATAAATCGTAAACGTTAAAAAAAAATTCGAATTAAATAACAGACTTGTAGGACATTAAACGTTGAAGGCACCACGGGTGTTATAGGATAATGACGCCCTCGGTCGACGTACATTCGCTCGGGCCAGAGGCTCTCGGGAAGTACACTGCCGACCTCGGTGCGTTATTATCCTTATAACACCCTTGATACCTTAATAACTATTACTGTCTGACTATTTATATTTATGTGTTTATTTATTTATTGCGTGTTTATATACTTTTGTAGTTTGTTATTATGTACGTGTTATCCCATATATAATTTAACATGTATTTTATTCTATATTTTGAATTGTATTATGCTTATGCATATTAGCTCAGATTTTTTACGCTATCCTGAGTTACTTGTATGGTTATTAATTAATTGTACTTGTGATTGGGAAATAAAGGTTATTATTATTATTATTGTCCTGTAACACTTACTGTCATAAAATTAAGTAATTTTTTAACTGAGAATGGAAGCGTCAATTGCACAGGCATGAAAATTACTAAAATTCCTTGACTTTTCATTAAATTTTCCAAATTCCCTACTTTTCCCTGACCAACTTCCAATTCCCCGACTTTTCCAGGTTTTGCAGGTCGCTATGAACCGTGGCCTACGTAAATGATTTTATCAGGCCTACGCATTGGATTTCAATGGCGGCCGTCGGAGTCCTAGCATTCCGGTGCATACTGAAACCCTTAACGCTTTCTTGAATATTTCGAATAAAATTATATGAACTAATACAACAAAGAATGTAAACGTATGCTTAAAAATGATTTACTTTATATAATTAATAATAAAATATATTATAAAAACATAAATAGTTTTCTAAAAATAAATAAATAAATGATTAAGAATCAGTATTATTGTACTATTAAATAAAATATATCTATAAAACTAAAATACACACTTGATACCTTATTGATTCAGAATAAAATAAACACTTCTAATAATAGTTAAAAACAAAACAAAAAATAATTATTTCTTTAATCCCTAACAGTAATAAATTGTGGATAACAAAAATTTAAAATGCCTCTCTAATAATAAGTTACAACAGTTATTGTAATAAATATTAAAAGATCGGTACATACACGAGTATGTACAACATATTTATTTTAAATTTAATCACAGAGATTGCAACTTTTCAACTTTTCTTTTACTTCCACATCCAAAAAATTTTAAAAAATTTTTATTGTTCAAATAGGCTTAGAATATCATGAAACGTCGAGATTCTAAGTTTGAGCGAAAAAAAATTTCTGTCTGTCGGTCTGTCTAACTTTTTTTGTGCGCAAGTTTACTCTGGAACCATTTAAGATATTGACTTGAAATTTGGTACACATAATATGTACTTTAACGAAATCTGGTACTAGATTATATTTTCATCTTGTTCCGTCGAAGGGTTAAGGGGTAAATTTGGGATAAATAGGTAAATCAAGCAGGTAATAGTCCATAAAATTGGTATTTAGGATATACAAGAGAAGCTAAGATTCCAAAAAAAATTTTTGGCAATAGCCACCCCCATTACCACCCTCACCCCATTATTAAAGGAGATGAAAAGAAATTGTGATTTAGTGTGTGTACAAGGACCAGAAACCTCAAAATATTTTTTTACTTCATCCACCCCCACTACCACCCCCTATCACCATCCCCACCCCTCTACCGATGTCGGTTATCATTTTATGGGTTTTTGGGGTAGAGGATTTCAAATATTATATTATTAAAGTTCCATAAACAATTATTTCCACATACAATGTTTTTTCGTTGTGAGTGACTTGGACAAAAAATTTAAATGTGGAAGTAATGATTCCTTGGGCAGTGGTTTCTTTATCAGACTTTATTTTAATCTCTTCATTGCTAGTCATTTTTTTTCTTATTACACCTCATTTTTTTCCTCACTGATACGATTATTTTTCACTTTAGAATAATTGTTCAACAATATATTAGAAAAATATATCAAGTCTCTCACAACGAAAAAATTTTGTACGTGGAAATAATTGTTTATGGAACTTTAATTAATATTTGAAATCATCTACCTCCAAAAACCCATAAAACGATATCCCACATCGGTAGTAGGGTGGGGGTAGTGAAGAGGGGTGGTATTGGGGATGGATGAAGTAAAAAAATATTTTGAGGTCTTTGGTTCTTGTACATACATTAAATAACAATTTCTTTTCACCTCCTTTTATAATGGGGTGGGGGTAGTAAGGAGGGGGTGTGGCTAATGGCAAATTTTTTTTGAGACATTAGCTTCTCTTATATATACTAAATATCAATTTTTTTGGACTCTTACCTGCTTGATTTACCTCTTTACCCCCATTTACTCAAATTTACCCTTCAACGGAATAAGATGAAAATATAATCTAGTTCCAGATCTCGTTAAAATACATACGTGTACCAAATTTTCAGTCAATATCTTAAATGGTTGCAGAGTAATTGTGCGCACAAAGAAAGTGACAGACAGACAGAATTTTTTTGCTCAATCTTAAAATCTCGACGTTTCATGACATTCTAAATCTAAATGAACAATAATTTTTTTTTTAATTTTTTTGTCGTTACAAGACTTCCACTGGATGTGGAAGTAATTACTTACTAAAGTGATTAACGCAGATTACTGAATTTTTATTCGAGATAAAATGTTTTCGGTGAATGCTGTGAGACCATTTTTTGCCAGGTTCTTTTCCGACGGAAAACGAAACAGTAGCATATCGTTGTTTATTGTAATTTGATTTGCACTGGCACACAACATCGACGCCATCGACGGGGCATTCTTTTAATTGACATTCATTAATTAAGGGCGTTTTCATAATGTTCACAGTATAAAGATACAGTAATAAATCAATATCTAATTTCAGTATTAGGAGGCTGAATCATTTATTTGTAGTATTTCTCACGATTTATTTTCTGAATTATTACTGTGTTAGGCACATTAAATATTTAAGTAATTCCCTTTTCATTCGACTCCAGTACAAATTGAAATCCAATTAGTTGGCACTAATCCATACTCAACTTAATACTAAACAAATTATATGAAAAAATAAAATATTAATCTTGCAAAAGAGCGCTAAATCCACCCGTAGCCGCAGTAACTTTGTAAAGTCGTAGGACTCCTTTCGTGACGTCACACGCGGACTCGAGTGCAATGCGGAGGCCTGATAAAATCATTTACGTAGGCTACGTATGAACCCCGTACAACGATCCGCTTTCATAAAACACAATAAGATCTAGCGACAAAAAAGGAAAAACGATGTTTATAGAAAAAAAATCGGTATTTTATAAAAGAGATATAAAAAATTTGGGAAATTGGTTTTCCCCTCATATACCAGTGACTAAAGAAGTACTCATCAAAAAATATACTTTTTTGTGGAATCTTCGTGTTATAAAATTTGTTATAAAAAAAACTTGCTTTTCTTTCTGTAGACTAACGTGCTTCAAATTAAAAAAATCGGACAAAACCTGCGTTGTCATAAATAAATGATCTCTGAAAGCTGCATATCGATATTCTGCTAAAAAAAAATTGACTTTAAATTCAACCTAAAAATCCGCTTGGTCCGTTTCAATTGACCAGCAGTTGATTACGAAAAATGTGCCGGCGAAATTTTGTGGTTTGTAAAAAGAAAATTTAACATTCAAACAGGGTCTTTATGTAAATCAAATATAGGTGTGTAATGTGTGTATCATATGAAATAATTTCCTCTTTCATTGAATATTTACGAGGTAAGACAGTTTATCATTCTCCATTAAGTATAATTTATATTGTGGATAACATACACGCTATTTACTTTGATGTGTTAACTTTGAATCAAACTAAAAAAAGTTACAAAACGATCTGAAGACAGTGAACAATTCATGTTCATTAATAGAGTTCATATTGTGTGGTTTTCCCTAAAATTTAAGTCGCCAACTAATAATCCAGTCAATTAACCCGTGAATAATTCCTACAAGAATGATTTTTCTATAGATAACGAGGGGGGGGGACTCTAACATTAATCAATGTTTTCCACAAAAATACCGTTGCCGCCACGGCAACGTGTTAGAATTAGGTCAAAAATGAAAAAAAAAAAACAATATATTTGCATTTTTTGGCCCAGAATAAGATGTTTGTACTCTTGTGAACTCTTCCGAAAAATGCATATTTTTCGAGATATGGCCACTCGAAAATTCCTAAAAGTGGGGGAGGGAAATCGAAATCCAAGACTTTCTTATTGGCAACTTTTCTGTAAAGTGCGTTTTCACCGAGTTTTTTCGGAAAAACATGAAAAACTACCCCTTTCTTTGAAATTGTAGCGCTTTAAAAATACACAATTGAAAAATTTGAAAAAATTCAGAGGTATGCATTGAGGCCTTCTAAACATTTTTTGTTTCTTGGAATTTTTTTGTAACCTGCTAATTTTCCGAGTTACAGGCAGTTTCTCACAATAAATAATGTTCAACATTTTTTGCACAGTAAAAAATGTTTCCTGAAAAACTTTCAATTTAAAAATTATATTGAACCTTTAAAAATGGTAGTGTTAAAAACATACCACCGTCTCTATATGTATGTGGAAAGATATACTTAAGAGCATCCCTCAATTTAATTCTAATTTAATTCTATTCCACTAGTATATTACCAAAATTTAATTTCCCTAAGTAAAACAGAGTACGAAGACTGCAAGAAAACGTAAGACAGATGGGACTTCGAATTATTTCAAAGTCTGCGGGCGTTCAAAGTTGTAACGTACCCACCAGTCTACGTAGAACTTCCCAAGAACCAACCCAAACTTTAAGTAAGTTATCGATAAAATATTTATTAACACCCAGTTCATAAACTAATTGGAAGAAGGAGAATGGAAAATATTCCATTAAATTCCTTAAAATCTATATCAAATATATTTTTTAAATGCAGTGAGTGTAATTTTTCAATTTTCGAGCTGCTAGAAATTCTAAAACAGTTAATTGTGGAAGAAAATTGTTTAAACAAAAGTTTTAGGAAATTTTATAACCTAAAATATTGATAATAACTAAGACCGGGAAGCAGCTACACATTTTTGGGACTCTTGCCATTATGGCTAATTTTCACATATGTAGTAGTTTATTGTGTGTACATACACGAAACGGCGGTCAGCTGGCGCACTCGCGGTGGGGGAAGCTGCTATTCGAGTAAATGAAAAAAATTTCATGTTTTCCTAGAAAATGCGTGTAAATTTTTTAAAAAATAATTTTTCCCAAAAACCTCTGTTTTGAAGGGCCGAGATTAATGGAACATCTAGGTAATACATAATATTAAGGGGACTGCGAAAAATAGTAAAAAATAGCTCGCATTTTGGAGCCGAAGAAATTGCAAAAATATGTGATCTGGACACGTTCATATTTTTCGAAAAACTCCAGCGGGACGGCCATACGATGTCGCGACCTAAAGAGGAAGACTTCCAGTTAAACATAATCGTAAATTGCACGGCGAAATTCGAAAATTCGGCTCGGACCGAACGAATCAAAAGTAGCATTTTGTGACATTTCATAAAATCGCTACAAATTCAGCTATGATGTATGCATTTTCCGGATAGAAAAAAGTCTCCACTTTAACCGCACCTAGCTCATTAATTTTTGAAATATGACAAAAATAAAAGTTTTTTAGATAAGTAAAACTTCTACAAATTCGTTAGTGTGTAGTTTTTTTTGCCTAGGAACCACCGTTTAGAAGTTATGTAGGTTTTAAGTAAAAAATGTCCAATTTTCCGCCGTACGCTGGGGGGGGGGGGGGTGTGTGTCAGAACTTTAGCACGATGTTGCTTTTTTTCGAGAAAATCCCGACTAATTCCACTATGGGGAAAATATAAGATAAGTTCTTTTTGATCTATGGCAAACATTGGTGAAAGAAAGGAAAGTAAGATTAAGAGATAATCCTAACAATTTTGCGTATTAAGCCAGAAAAAGTAACACCGACCTTAACATGCAAGATTGTGTTGTAGTGGAAGGGAGCTGGATAAATGGCCTGGTAAACAAAATGATGATAGACCAGAAACAGTTGATTTTGATGAGAATATTGGAGAAGGTATAAGACCGTCGGAAATAAATTAACATTTGAAAGATATAAGTAATCAACAAGAAGACCAAGAAATGGATGACTTACACTTATGTTGAAAAGACAAGCATATTGAGGATAATGTTTTAGAAACGACCACAGAAAATATACCACCACTCCAATAGAAACAGTCCCAGTAAAAAAACTGTAGAGCGATGGATCTTCAATTATTCTCTCTCTATTCAAATGTGTATTATTCTGGTCCAGCTCTACATCAAGTGATAAAAAGAAAAAATAGTCAAAGAGAAGGTGCCAAGTGTTTTTTCGTTTGAAAACTGGAAGGAGTACTATAGAAAATAGGAAGAAAAAATGACAAAAGAAAAGGAAATTCAGGACGGAAATGGAAAAAAGAAGCAAGAAAATAAAAAAAAAAATAATTAAAAAAGAAAGTTAAAGAAAGAAACTCATCAAACAACAAGTGAAGAAAATAATTAGAAGAATGCAGTAATTTACATCTCTCAGCAGGTGAATATGTCACTTTTTATTTAATTAAAAAACATTTATTAAGCAATAGTAAAAAAATCAGCTGGTTAGTAATCATTTTTTGTGACCTCGTTATTTAGACCTATCACTGCATCTTGTAGAGGACTATTTAAACAATTAAATATACTAACCGTATCTTTCCTATATATATTTAACTCATTAGTTTTTGTGAAATCTAATCCAGAGAATTTCATACAAGCTCGAGATGGAAGTTCTCGTTATGGGCTTAGGATGAATTTTAACATAAGTATTCCGCATCTTCGATTGTCTCTGGTTGCTAATGGCCCCACTATAATGGGTATAAAATGTTTAATAAGCTCCCTGCTAATATTAAAAATCTTGAAAGATTAAATGAATTTAATTAAGGCCGCTGTAAGGAATTTATTATTAATAGTCTGTTATCATAGGGTTCAAAAACGATCGTTCGCTTCGATGTCTTGCTAAGTTTGAAAACTCTTTATTTTATGATTATTTAGGTCTACTGGATGACCGAAAGGTATGTTGGCATTTCTGAAAATGGATCATTCTCCAGTAATATACAAAACAAGATGGCGGATATGGCGATTTAAAAGAAATTCGTATCTCCGGTAATAGTTGTCCGATCTTTTATTTCAAAAAAAGGAAATCTTCAAAAAGTATATATTTTACTATAAAAAATACAAGATATAAAAATAAAAAATACCTAACTGAACATTTGGCAAAAAATATAAAATTTTGGTTTTAAAAATTTTTTTGATATTTTTTACTTGAAAAACAATAAGCTATATGAAAAAAAAGTTTAAACAAAAAATGTGCAGATTTTAATTCTGAATCCAGCCATATATAATTTATTGAGTATTGGTTAAACAATAATGCCCTAAAAATAAAAAATCATGGTGCGCCACAGATATTGTGGAAGAATCTTGCGGTGCGCATCGCGACTTTTGTCGGGCACACAGTTAATTAATGCCATGTTTATATGATAACATAGTTTCTCTAGGTAAAAAAATGCATTCAGGCCGTATCAGAAATGTTTTTAATTTTTTAGTAGCAAAGAATTTTAACTTCTTCAAAATGGCGGATTAAATAAATGTGTTTTTATTAACATCATAAGGTATGTTTGACTTAAACAAAAAAAATGATCTAATAAAACAAATTAAATATTTTTAATAATAGGAAGCAAATCTTATACTCTGTCGTAAACACAAACTTATATAACGTAAACTTAACTTAAATTGCCTTTTTAATTGTCTTTTTCGACTTTAAATAGTTCTTAAGTAATCTCATGTCATCATCTTCCAAAAAAATATTTTTGGTTATTGGTAATATGTTTAAAGTAAAAATACCGCAAGCAGTTTATTAGCTACCACTACCGAGAATGTTCGCAGAGAAAAAAGTTGGACGTCTCGACAAAACAAAGCTACTAGTACACGAAAATTCAGCCTGTTAATAATCATTAAAAAAAGGGGGGCGCTGTACCGCAGAGCCTTTTGTAGACAATATGCCTGTAAGACAATTTAAAAAATTAATTTGTCAACACGATGGCGCCCCAGGTCATACATCAAATGAAACACGAAATTATTTAAATGCTCAATTTGGGGAGGATTGGATAGGTATTATCACTCGGGACTAGTTTATCAATGTCTAGTTAGTTAAGTTAACTAAGGTTATATCAGGAGATCTAACTGGCCACAAAATAGGACCATTATTTCCTAAAAATTAAACAATATCTAAACCACTTTGTTGTTTATTAATGTTCAGTTTTTAATTTTTATCTCTTTTATTTTTTTTTTACATGTTGATAATGCTGAATATTAGTTTCTAAAGTATTTTATACCATTTACCTATATTAGTCACGGTCAGATGATCTTACATCATCTTGTGGCTGTATCTAGTTTATTTTACAAGTTATCATAGTTCTATAAGTGTATCATGTATTTCTTTTTTGTAAATAAACTTTATTATTATTATTATTATCTCGAAAACTGAGGCATGCATAATTTTCTTCTTATCAGCAACGGATTCTACTCAAAAAAGTGCCTGCAAGAATGTGTTACTCGATTTTCGATTCGACACTTGGTAATTGAGATATAGAGGTCGTCCAAAAATGCCAATTTTCCAAAAACGCTCTGTAGCTCGGCGGTCGAAAAATATAGACGATCGCGGTTTGCGTCATTATTTATTTCTCGAAAATCGAGCTCAGGACACCTATATTGGTTTTTGTCTATCTGCCATAGTTTTAGAGAAAATCCCAAATCTCATCTAATTTGGTCCACCCTGCACCACCGCGACCATTATAAAGCTAGATCTACTCTACCACCTACTCTAATTCATAATAACTGAGAAAAATGAGAACAAATAAATAAAACCCTGTTCAGTTAAACGAAAAAAGGCATTCACATTGAATCATGTCAGAGAGAGAGTTGGTTGTTAAAAAAAGGGGACGTTTGTATACAAATTCCTCTCAGCATTGATAAAAGTGTCTAACAAAAGTACTGTGACATATTTCCCACTCTAGTTTTCTATCTTTTCAGCGAAGTGTCAACGTCGGACTGAAATATATTGTTTGTACACTATGTTTCTTTTCTGGGACAATCTACCAAAACTAGATGCGACAAGACGCTATATTTCTGCAAAGAATTTCAGAATTAAAATATTCCTTCCCATAGTAGACAGATATTAACACACAATTACAACAAGGAGAACATTCATTTTGTCACGAATAGGGTTGGTATGATTAAATCATTTTTATTAAAATTACGATTTATACCAGTGATTTAAATCCACTTTTTAAATGGAATTTTTAACGAAACCGTTTCTGTAATTTTTAACAGTATTGAAAGTTAAGAATAGTATATTCTGCAACAAGGTTAGAATGAAAGTTTGATACGCGTGGATCGAATTTTCACTTGTAATCTCCCTCGTGCTTGAATTATTTCCGGAATTTTTTTTGAGGTCCGAATTTTCTTTAAAAATTCGTGAGCGAGAAAAAATTTTCGGATTTTTAATTCAAGAGCGAGGGAGATTCGGTAAGAAAATTTTAAACCAAAATTACTTGACAAAAAAAAACTTTAGAAATGTTTGCAAAATCTTGTAGGCTGGTGCCGGTGTTAGATTAATTTTTTTTGTTTTTATTTTTTATGTGGTTTCCTCATATCTTAGTAAAATGAAATATTTAATAGTAGATAAAATATGGAATAATGAGAGTGAAGTAAAATTAAAAAAAAGTTTAGTATACTTATTTCTTATATTCCCTACGCTCTAGTCGCATAAAAATAATATAGCGAATTAATATTAGTCATAATAATTTATTTCGTATGCAATCTTTATACTTCAGTAAAGGGAAACCAAGATGAAATGATATTTGCTGTGATTTAAAGTGGTGACAAATAATATCCCCTAAAAAAATCGCTAATAGTTAGCCATGGAATCACAAGTGTTTTGGAATATGTCATAAAAAGGCTCTGTGCTTTATTTTCCGAGAAAAGAAGATGTACAAGTAGAATTTTTAAGCATTTGGAATTAATTAATGATGTATAAGGAAACATAGTAAGCCAGAATTGTACTAATTTGATTTAAAATGAATATAAACATATTTTTCATAATATAAACGCCATTGTATAATCATTGCTGTCAAACCAGGGAAATTTCCACTTATTAATCACATAGGTAGGTGCTCATGGGTAAGTAAGACTTCCAAAAAATTTGACGGGTGTCATAGAAACAATGACTAAATAAACGTGTCCGATTGGCTAATGATTGGTATAAAATTTTCATTCTAACCGAGTAACAGACTGTATTTTCTCCACGACCATTAGTAAAAAAAACAATTAATTTATAATTTCAGGTGGAGTATTATCAAATTCCATATCTGATTCACTCGATTTTTGACTAATTTTGTTTATTTAAATTAAAACATATCTCAAAACGCCGCATTTACATTTGACCCTGACAGTTTTGACATCCACGGCAATCTATGTATTTCGTTGAACATAATTATGGAATATTCATTCTGGCACTTGTTACAGAATGACAATACATGCAAAACAAAGAAGCAAGTGTTTCAGAATAAATATTGTAATGTGTTACAACCCTTAGAATGAATGTAGTGTATTTGCACCTACTCGAAAAAGAACCTACCAGAAAATTCCAAAGTGACATCTGGAATTCTCTAGAGAATGGTGGCGTCATCACAGAACAATCGAGATCTGTCATTTTTAGGTATAAAAGACTGACCGCATTCTCGGCGAGTAGTTCAGAAAGTTCAAAAAGTATAGAAAGTGAGGTTAAGACTTCAAGGATAAACAAAGTGATAAACATTGTGATTTTAGTCAGTAAAAGTGTATTTAAATTAATAATAGTATTGTGAAGTATCCAGTAAATATTTAATAAAGTGTGTTAGTGGACAATCTCTTGTTATAATTTTTGGAACCCACGGATTTTGCAAGGGGTAGTTTCCTAAGGGTGGAAACACGCGACAAATTGGTGTCAGAAGCGGAATTTTATGACAAGAGGAGCTCTGAAGTTGTGCTGGAGTGTTCGAGAAGGATTCTCGAGGGTTAGTGCTAACACAGGACTAATTTACTGGACATTGTTCGAGGGTTGTTTTCGAACAGGAAAATAGTGTTTAAGTGCATTTTTGAGACATTGTAGAACATTTTATTAGGACATTAGTGTGATAATTAAATCCTTTGAACTGAGAAGTGATAGAGACACTGAAAAAGACTCATTTAGTGCGTGAAAATTTCTAGAACTTTTCTATTTGGACATTAGTGGAGATTATTAAATTCTCTGAACTGGATAGTGACAAAAGACTCTGGATAAGACTTTTTCGTGCTATTTCGAGATTTGTCTAGAAAGTTCCATTACCGATATTGACGTGACAGTTAAATTTATTTTATTTTAATTTCATCGTATGCCCGTAACAACAAGAAGTATGGCATCCGATAAACAAATACAGGACTTATTCGAACAATTCCAAAAAATGATGGCGCAGCAACGGCAGGAAGACAAAGAAGAACAGGAGAAAAAACGTCAAGAGGAGAAAGAAGAACAAGAAAAGCGACGTCAAGTAGATAAAGAAGAGCAAGAAAGAAAACGCCAGGAGGAAGAAAAACGGCGTCAAGAAGAAAGGGACGAATTAAAGAAAATTATGGAAGATCAGGAAACAAGACGTCAGAAAGAAAAAGAGGATGAAGAAAGAAGACGTCAGAAAGAAAAAGAGGATGAAGAAACAAGACGCCAAGAAGAAAAAGCCGAATTGAGAAAAATAATGGAAGACTTGGAAGAAAGACACCAGGAGGAATTAAGGAAAATCCTGAGCGATCAAATAAAAATACAACAGGACGCAATCATTTCTGTCAAAAGTGAAGTCAAAGAAGAGATAAGCAAGGTAGAAGAAAAAGTAGATAAGGTCGAAGATAAAGTAGGTGAAGTCAAGACCGAAGTCGGTCAAGTAAAAGGAAAAGTAAATCAGTTTGAAGAAAAGATGAGTGAGTTCGAAGAAGAAGTCAAGGGAGAAATAGACCGGCTTAAACGACAGTTGAGAGATAGAGGAAGCCAGCAGGTGGTATCATCAGGTCAGCGACTAAAACCTCCTTCTTTTGACGGCCAAAGTTCCTGGACGACGTACAAGAGGCAGTTTGAGGCAGCAGCATGTGCGAACAACTGGGATAACGAGGAAACGGCCATGGCATTAGTTCTGGCGTTAAGGGGCCAGGCCTCAGAGTTGCTTCAGACTATCCCAGTGGATAAACAAAGGGACTTCAAAGTCTTGGAAGCTGCATTGGACTTGAGATATGGCGACCAACATCTCGCCCAAGTATACCAAGCCCAGCTAAAATCACGAACACAAAAGGCTGGAGAGAGTTTACAGGAATTCGAAGCTGCGATAGAGAGACTGGCACACCTGGCGTATCCGAGTGCACCTAGAGAATTTCAGGAACAATTAGCCGTAGGGGCCTTTTTTGATGGCATAAGGGACGAAGAGGTCAGGCGAGTTCTGAGGCTAACAAGACACCAAAGTAGTAGCGAAGCTTTGATGCGTGCACTCGAAGTAGAAGCCGCTTACAGGGATACTCCAAGGTCGAGAGTGCGAGCTGTGACTCTCGAAGAATCGCAACCAGAAATGAACCAGAACCCTATGCTGACTGAGATGCAGAAAATATTCACCAAATTATGCGATAAATTGGATGGCCTCGGAAAGCAGGAAAAACAACAAAATAAAGGAAAGCCGAGCGGAGGTATTAAATGTTACAACTGCGGCAAGGTAGGACACATGAAGCGAGACTGTCGACAACAGAATTCGGAGAGTCGAGTAAATGCTGTGAATCTTGAAGAGAAGCAGGAAAACAGTACCAAGGGGGTTGTTCTGGCTAGGGAATGCAGTGACCCCAGAGAAATAAAGATTTCCCAGCTTCGAAGAATTGCAAGCAGTCTATTGTTACAAGGCCACGTGAATGGAAGGAAATGTTTGTTTACCATCGACACAGGTACTACGTCATCAATAGTACGGCCAGGATTTATATCAGGCATAAAGATTACCAAGAGGCAAAATGAAGTGATCGTCCGGACAGCTACGGGGGACAGGGCTACGGTTCATGGAGAAGTAGACCTGGGTTTGCAGATTGGACAGTTAAGGTTCGACCACAGGGTCATCGTGGCTGACATTACGGATGATTTCATTTTGGGACTGGACATTATGGAACAGTATGGATTTATTCTTGACGTAGGAAAGCGAATGTTAAGGATTGGGAACGAACAATTTATTCTGTCAAAAGTGAACGACCAATGCGAGAAAACCAGGCTGTTGACAACGCAGGCAGTCAAAACTCCTGCATTATCCAGAAAACCAGACAAAGAAGATTGCAAGCGCTACCCTCAGGTGGAAAGATTGTCAAACATGGTTGAAGTCAACACTGTCAAGGTCGATCTCCCAGAGAGTTGGTCAAAGAAAACTCTGAGGCGAGAGCAATTGCGCCATGTAGAAATCGGACCCATGTTGCGAGCAAAAGAAGAGGGAACGCGTCCAGCATGGAAGGATGTTTCCGACAAAGAAGTGGGGCTGAAGGCTTTATGGTCACAATGGGATTCACTTACGGTCGTAGATGGGCTTTTGAGGAGAGCATGGGAAAGCCCAGATGGGAAGCAGGTTGCCATGCGTCTAGTGATTCCCAGGTGTCGTGTACCAGAAGTACTCCAGGAAGCGCATAATGAAACGTCCAGCAGACATTTCGGCATAAACAAGACATTGAGTAGAGCACGGGAACAGTTCTATTGGGTTAATAGTCGCCAGGATGTGGAGGCCTGGTGTCGCAAGTGTAAAAATTGTGCTGCCCGTGGAGAACCATTTTCGATGAGCAACTACAGAAATGGAAGCCGAGAACAGCCGAAGAATGATCGAGAGCAGATGAACAGAACTAGTAACCGCTTGAAGGCTCGTTATGATCAGAATGCCAGTACAGGGGGATTCAAGGTGGGGGATCTGGTTTGGCTGTACAACCCACAGCGGAAGGAATGGAGATCCCCGAAACTTCATCCTCCTTGGGATGGACCGTATACTGTTATTACCCGAATTAATGATGTCGTCTATCGTATTCAACGAAACAAAAAGTCCAAGATGAAGATCGTACACTTGGATAGACTAGCGAAGTATGTGAAAGAGGCTGAATTGCCTGACCGGGACGTTCAGGCTTAAGGAGGGGGCAGTGTAATGTGTTACAACCCTTAGAATGAATGTAGTGTATTTGCACCTACTCGAAAAAGAACCTACCAGAAAATTCCAAAGTGACATCTGGAATTCTCTAGAGAATGGTGGCGTCATCACAGAACAATCGAGATCTGTCATTTTTAGGTATAAAAGACTGACCGCATTCTCGGCGAGTAGTTCAGAAAGTTCAAAAAGTATAGAAAGTGAGGTTAAGACTTCAAGGATAAACAAAGTGATAAACATTGTGATTTTAGTCAGTAAAAGTGTATTTAAATTAATAATAGTATTGTGAAGTATCCAGTAAATATTTAATAAAGTGTGTTAGTGGACAATCTCTTGTTATAATTTTTGGAACCCACGGATTTTGCAAGGGGTAGTTTCCTAAGGGTGGAAACACGCGACAATATTATATCTCAAGAGTGAGAATTTTTACTTTCTATTATTAAAAATGATTTCAGAATTATTACATTCTATAATGGTTGTGGAGAAAAAATATTATATTATTCGAACTGGAACCAGAAAAACTAGTGCGTGTGTCTATTCCCCAACCTAGATAAATTATTGTTTCTATACAAAACATAATTAATGTAATGTTTTCATTAAAATTAATGCAGTCACGTTAATTTTTAGCTAGTGCTATGGTTCATTATTTTGTAAGTTTTTTTCTATTAGTAATCGACCAAGTTGTTAAATAAAAATTTCGATAGCTGCATGCATATATTGGTTCAAACTAGGTTATAAGGATACAAAATTGACAAGCTGAGCAGGGGATGATGATATAGATCAGTCGGAATAGATGCAAAAAGGATAATTTTACGGAATGTCGTTTACCCGCATTTTTTTTAAGTCTAGTTCGGGATGTCCAGAAACATATGCCAACTATCTGCACGCGTGACAGGTGGGGCAACACACTTTAAAATTCAAAAATGCCAATTTTTTACCATTTTTCGCTTTATTTGCAATATAACTCATAAATGAAGCATTGTTCGAAAATATATCAAGAGATAGAAAAGTTGAGAAAATGAATATTGAACATTTTATTATTCTCGACATTTTCCCAGAAAATTCTGCATTTAAGAGCTACAGACGAAAGAACCATACTACTTTTCTATTTTTTGAAACTGAAAGAAAAAAAATAATGATTTAATAGATTTAAAAAATAATTAATTCACAGTAGATGATCATTTTATTCACTTAAAATTATTTCTTTATTTTCTTCATCTTCATCAACATCATAACAACAATACTGAATCATTATATTCATTTTTTTTTAAGTAAAAAAATAGAAAAGTAGCATTGTTCTTTCATCTATAGCTCTTAAACGCAGAATTTTCTGAGAAAATGTCAAGAATAATAAAAAGAATAATAAATTTTTTTATCTTTTGATATATATTTTCGAACAATGCTTCATTTACGAGTTATATCGCAAATAAAGCGAAAAATTGACGATTTTTTAATTTTAAAGTGCGTTGCCCCACCTGACACGCGTGCGGATAGTTGGCATATGTTTCTGGACATCCCATACTATACTTGAAAAAAAATGCCGGTAAACGACATTTCGCACAAAAAAGGTATTCCAACTGGTTTAAAACTTTGCATGAGAAGGGACCTGCACATGCCCCCCTCAAGCCGTTTATTTGCCAAAAAAGAAAAGGTATTGGTGCGATCACCAATTCACCCCAACCAACATGCATACCAAGCTGCAGAGACGGCCCTTCATCAGATCGTCGTAAGAACTGAGAAGGCGCTGGAGCATTTAATAATCCTACCTTCGATTCTCTCTGTCAAGCAGTTGCGGACCGCGGCGTGGACCGTACCATAGTTAGATGGATATCGTCCATGTTGAGAACCCGCGACATTGAAATTACGCTTCGAAATGAAACGGTTAGGGCCAAGGTGGGGCGGGGGTGTCCGCAGGGAGGGATACTGTCCTCGCTACTGTGGAACCTTCTGCTCGATGGGCTACTGGCCGAATTAAACGAAGCAGGTTTCTATGCACAAGCATATGCAGATGATCTGGCTATCATGATAAGAGGCCCATTTGAAAAAACTATTGCAGGGCTCATGCAAAGGGCTCTCAATATAGTTCAGAAATGGTGCAACAGACATGGGCTCTCTGCCAACCCTGGCAAAACAGAGCTAATGCTGTTCACTAAAAAGAGAAAAGTAAGCGATTTCCCGCTTCCTTCTCTCATGGGCACACGTTTGTGTGTTTCCCGCACAGTGAGATATCTAGGGGTAACATTGGATTCCAAACTGTCATGGAAGGACCATGTGGAAGTTCAAACGAGGAAAGCGTGCGCATCTCTATGGATGTGCAAGCGCATCTTCGGTCTTAAGTGGGGTATAAGTCCAAAGACTACTCTCTGGGCTTACACTGTTATGGTAAAACCTCTCATTACATACGCGGCACTAGTGTGGTGGCGCTCCCTAGAGCGCTCCACAATCAGGGCTCGCCTATGCCAAGACTAGCGTGTCTAGGTATAACAGGCGCAATCAGGACCACTCCAACGATTGCGATGGAGGCCATTCTTGGACTCAACTCCCTTGCACATTGAAGTGGAGCTTGAACGTAGGAAAGCAGCAAACAGACTATTCAAAAATGAAATGTGGAACATGACGGGCCAAAGGTTAGGGCACACAAAGGCTCTGGCTCTACCGGTAAGGGACCAGGTTATCGCTCAATCAGGTGATGACCGGTGTCTCCCCGTCTACTCTTTCACAATTCCATATACCGTCGTGTTTCCCAGTCGAAACGTCTGGGAACGCGACAAAACGCATCTCCTGAGTCTCGGTGGTCTGGAATGGTACACAGACGGATCCAAGACTCAGGAGGGAACGGGCGCAGGCATACACGGATGCAAACCAAGCGCTCGTATATCGGTGCCACTTGGTAGGTACCCTAGTGTGTTCCAAGCAGAAGTGTATGCCATACTCCTGTGCGCAAGCGAAAATCTCAGCAGAGGTTTCGTAGACAAAATATTTACATATGCAGCGACAGCCAGGCGGCTCTGAAGTCCCTTGCGTCAAACAAGATGACCTCTAGGCTTGTGCTTAACTGTCGAAACATTTTGACCGAACTTTGTGAACGCAACTCAGTTAAACTCATATGGGTGCCCGGACACAGTGGTGTGGAGGGCAACGAAGAAGCAGATCGTTTGGCGGGAGAAGGAGCAAAAACTCCCTTCCCTGGCCCTGAGCCAGCCTTCGGTCTGCCAAGGAGTCTGATTCACTCAGAACTGCAAGACTGGGCTGCGGCACAGTTTAACAACCATTGGGCTCGAGCCACCGGTATGGGGCAGTCGAGGCTCCACATAAAGGGGCCCTCGGCTGCCTCTGCCGTAAAGTGGTTGCTTGAGCTCGATAGAGAAAAAATGAGACGGATGGTGGGCCTAATAACAGGACACTGTCCTCTGAACAATCACCTACATACAATGAGGTTGAGAGATGATCCAACTTGTCGGATGTGTGGAGTGGAGGATGAAACCATCACTCATATCCTATGCAGTTGCGCCCCATTAGGAGCGTCAAGGCATAGGCTCCTCGAGAGGCAATTCTTGCATCCAGAGGAACTACGGGATATCCCTTGGAACAGGCTGCTTTCCTTTGTGGAAAGCACTGGTCTTTTCTAAGAGATCGTACACGTCGCGAACGTACAATGGGCTGACAGGCCTGAGTACTGCGGATTTCGACATCTGCTCGCGTTCTCTAATCTGACCAATGGTTCAAACAAATTAATATATTTATTTTTAATTTTCCATGTATATGATTTTAATAACATGAACATTTGTGGAAAGCGTTGCCATAGTGCTTCAGCAGTATTTGGGGGATTACACCTAGTCTCGAATTTCTCGCGACCGTACCATAATTAGGAAAATTGCCACGCGTACTTGACCATACGGGACTTACTTTTGTCTCGTTCTTTTTTCTTTTCAATAATATGCATAATCTTGAGAAATACTATAATATTCTATTATGAAACCCCTCTTCAAGAAAAAAAAAATTTTGAACGATGCGCTGTGCCCTCTACTGCCACTATAAAAACATTTTGAATTCTAAAAAAATGCATCGGATCGGCGCCAAAAACGTACATACACCAACATTTGATTTGATTATTATTGATGCGGGATCCAAAAATTTTAAGCCCAATATTTCTCAAAATAAAAAATGTAGTTTAGGTAACTCAGTTCATGTATGATGTGAATACAATAATTCGACAATTGGCAGCTGTCAAAGTGCAATAACAAAGTGCAGCTAGCTGACAGCCTGTTGACAGCTGCCAATTGTCGAATTATTGTATTCACATCATGTATGAACTGAGTTACCTAAAAAGCATAAAGTCATAACAAAAAAATAAGATTTGCACTTTGTTATTGCACTTTGACAGCTAGCTGACAGCCTGTTGACAGCTGCCAATTGTCGAATTATTATATTCACATCATACATGAACTGAGTTACCTAAACAGCATAAACTCATAACATAAAAATAAGATTTGCACTTTGTTAAGGCACTTTGACAGCTAATTGACAGCTGTCAAGTGTCAATTTGGACAATTTGACATCGGACTTGAATTCAGCAACCTCAAAAACATAAACCTAGACATTAAAATCGAAAAAATAAGTTATTTAAAAATCTATAAAGACTGCACGAATAAATAAATCTGTGGTGGAGCTTTGGAGCTTTCAAGCTCCGTAGCAGCCAAAGTATTGATTTTTGAGCTTTGTGCCCATTGAGACTTTTGCTTGGGATGACGAAACCTAAAACATATCAAAAATTCAGACGATTTGACCGAAACCCAATTTCCGTAAGATTATTGCGGGGTCCTTTAAAAAATATAAAAAAGCTAATAATCACAACTACCTGACAGCTTGGTTTCATTTCAAACAAAATTGTCATGAATTTTTTAAACAAAAAAAGCCAATTAAATGATATTTTTGGATTTGGACATTATTTTTTTTTAAATTTCAATATTTTTTAATTTTGATTAAATTTTGGATTTGGGGTTTTTGGACAATTCTGAACAACTTTCGTTAATAAAATTTTCCGATAAAAAATGCCTAGCATCGGAAAATCTGAAAAAGGGCGGTTTTTCCGGTTTAGGGGTAGTTATTGAAGGGAAGATCGGAAAATATTGTCACCATCGTGTTTCCCTCCATCGAAAATAGGGGGGAAGATGTCTTGCAGTCCGGTCGCAGAACTTTTGGGCTTTTTGCCTTTTTCTGGTTTACCTCAAAGGGACTAAAAGCACACACGCCATTATAAAAATAATTCTGTTCATCAAAAACGATATCAATCTATGTTTATTTAAATTTTTGAGAATTTCATTAATATAATCACTTATGCTTGCCTTATGTGAAGAAAACGTCGCGAAATCGTGACCGATTCAGATCTGTGTCAAAGATTTGAACAGTATCTAGGACCACCAACAACAGATTAAGTTCAACTTTACTTGTATTGGCTGAAGAAGATTTAGAAACGATTGATACAACCGAATGACTGTTGAACTGCGAACAACGTTGAACTGCGATCAACGTTGAACTGCAATCAACGTTGAACTTCAGTTGATCACTGCACTCAGAGATATTTGGCGTTTTAAAAAGCACAAGAAATCACTTGAATATAAATATATTGATGTACTGAATTCAAGTCGTCAAAACTGAACATATTAAGTTTGTATATTTTTACTTTTATATTGATTATTGAACAAATTATTGCTATAGACCCTTCAAAATATAGGGAATTTCCTTTCCTTTAATATTTAAAATGACTGGTTTACTTGACTGCCTATATTAAATAACTCATCCATATAAACAAAAGTTGAACATTTACATTTTAAAGAAACTCATTAGTTTTGTGTATACGATAGTTAACATTTTTAAAGAACAGCACAGTTGAAACAAAGTTATATTATTTTTTCTGATAAATTCAATTGAACATTATGCAGTTATTTTAAAAGGGTCAAATATTTAAATCATCATTAGGCACTTTTGTTTTGAAAACGCTTCACAAAACCATATGTTGTCGTTTTGAATTAACTATAAACACTAATGAGGAAAAAATATATTTGATTTATTTTCAATCATTAGTGATTTTTTAAATTTTACAATGTGTTTTCTCTGAGTGTGTATGGTACAACCGGCTCTAAAGGTTTCACCTTTATGTAGAGCATTTTTGACACTGTTTTCGAATAAACTGCAAAAATAGTATGTACAAATGCGATTTCTTCAAGGTTTTAAAAAAATGTCATTGATCCATTAATTTGTTCCTGTATGAGATAGCATACCACGCGGCTTAGTCCTTTAGCTAAGTTCCTTTTATACCAATATAAAGCCAATACATTACGATGATAGAGATAATGCAGCGACTGCATGCAAACCGACAATAACAATCTAACAACCTCTAAAAATATAAAGATAGCGTGTTATATCAAGTTCGCTGTTGTGGAAATTCGTGAAACAAAGGCGCAAATTCTATTTCTGGATGTTCACAACCTGAAAGTCAAGTGAATATTAATAAGTTGTCATCAGGAGTGCATACGATTTACCAAGCCATGACAAAATTATTTTAATAGAAGTGTTTCTCGTGATCCCGCGGCATATGCCACAATTTTAAAGCTTTTGGCGGTTGAGAACGGTTCCTTCCCTTTACGCAATCACCTCTGAGACACGGCGCATAAAATCGTACGTTTTTTTTGTTCTTATACGCGTGTAGAAATTTTTCTGAAGGAAAGTTGATCTGGGATGCATAATTTCTTGGTGAGGAGACATAATAAATTATTAAAAATAAAAATAATCTTTTAATAATAATACAATAACGAGAATAACGGGAGTGGAGGAAATATTTTTGCAGTCGCAGTCGCGGCTTTAACTAGTTTTAGCTAGCATTAGCTAGAAGAGTAGTTGTTTTCATTTGGTTCTCTAATAATGAGTGTTTTCCTTATACCCGTTAGATTTGCAGAAAGTTATAAAACACTGTAAATACATTCCTACGTTGATGACATACAAATGTATTTTTCTTATCGTCCTACACTGACTAAAGAATCCATGGTAAAAATATCCATAGGGGTTAAAACTGCAACAAAACCGTTGCTATAATTTTCAGATCTGCCAGGAAGACAATCTGAAGCAACTATATATAGACAGTGAGCAAATTAATTTTGTCCAAAACTGACGATGCTGTCATTTATAGTCCTTGTTTAACAGAAATGGAGGCCTATCGGCTATAAAAAGTCAGAAACGAATGTTTTCTTTTCTCGGCTGATATGCCAAAATTAATTTTTTTTCTGTGTTCTAATCTATGGATATTATAAAGGTTGTGATGAAACAATTATGTGTTTGTTTTTAAAGATAATGTAGTAGTCTTGGTTTTCATTTGGCATAATAAATGAGAAAGAAAAAAGAAATCTTTAAGCAAATAGTGCTTATATACATCATTCGGTTGTTGTACTGTCGTGCCAAAAAAATGGAACAAGTCTTATAACGTATTTTTGCTAAAATCTAGTTGTGTACATCTAACTTTAATTTTTGACATTGTCAATTATTTGTCAAAATTCATTGCAAGAAGTGTGCAAATAGAGGCAGATTTACATTAGAAAAAAATAGTTGACCTATTTTTACTTCCACATCCAGTGAAAGTATAGTAACGACAAAAAAATGTTTAAAAATTTTTATTGTTCAAATAGGCTTAAAATGTCAGAAAACGTCGGGATTTTAAGTTTGAGCGAAAAAAAAAATTTCTGTCTGTCTGTCGGTCTGTCTGTCTGTAACTTTTTTTTGTGCGCACGTTTACTCTGGAACCGTTTAAGATATTGACTTGAAATTTGGTACACGTATGTACTTTAACGAGATCTGGAACTAGATTATATTTTCATGTTGTTCCGACGAAGGGTTGGGGGGTAAATTGGGGTGAATTTGGGGTAAATGGGTAAATCAAGCAGGTAGGAGTCCATAAAATTGGTGTTTAGTATATACAAGAGAAGCTACGGTCTCAAAAAAATTTTTGGCATTAGCCACCCCCATTACCACCCCCTTATTAAAGGGGATGAAAAAAAAAATGTGATTTAGTGTATGTACAAGAACCAGAAACCTCAAAATATTTTTTTACTTCATCCACCCCCACTACCACTACCACCCCCCTATCACCACCCCCACCCCACTACCGATGTGGGGTATCGTTTTATGGGTTTTTGGGGTAGATGATTTCAAATATTATATTATTAAAGTTCCATAAATAATTATTTCCACATACACAGTTTTTTCGTTGTGAGTGACTTGGATAGAGAATCTAGATGTGGAAGTAGTGATTCCTTGGGCAGCGGTTTTTTTGCTCACGACGCGACAGTACGTAGATGCCTTAATGAAAAATTTTCTAACAAATGGATTAGACGGAATAGCTTTTCTTTTTTCTTCCTTATTTAGTATCTGATGTTTATGCTACTAAATAAGGAAGAAAAAACCGCTGCCTAAGGAATCACTACTTCCACATCCAGATTCTCTATCCAAGTCACTCACAACGAAAAAACTTTGTATGTGAAAATAATTGCTTATGGAACTTTAATAATATAATATTTGAAATCCTCTACCCCAAAAACCCATAAAACGATACCCCACATCGGTAGGGGGGGGGGGGGGTGACAGGGGGGTGGTAGTGGGGGGTGGATGAAGTAAAAAAATATTTTGAGGTTTCTGGTTCCTGTACATACACTAAATCACATTTTTTTTTCATCCCTTTTAATAAGGAGGTGGGGGTGGTAATGGGGGTGGCTAATGCCAAAAATTTTTTTGAGACCTTAGCTTCTCTTGTATATACTAAATGCCAATTTCATGGACTCTTACCTGCTTGATTTACCCATTTACCCCCCAACCCTTCGACGGAACAAGATGAAAATATAATCTAGTTCTAGATCTCGTTAAAGTACATATGTGTACCAAACTTCAAGTCAATATCTTAAACGGTTCCAGAGTAAACGTGCGCACAAAAAAAAAGTTACAGACAGGCCGACAGACAGACAGACAGACAGACAGACAGACAGACAGACAGACAGACAGACAGACAGACAGACAGACAGACAGACAGACAGACAGACAGACAGACAGACAGACAGACAGACAGACAGACAGACAGACAGACAGACAGACAGACAGACAGACAGACAGACAGACAGACAGACAGACAGACAGACAGACAGACAGAAAACATTTTTTTTCGCTCAAACTTAAAATCTCGACGTTTCATGACATTTTAAACCTATTTGGACAATAAAAATTTTTTAAAATTTTTCTGTCGTTACTATACTACTGGACGTGGAAGTAAAAGAAAAGCTATTCCGTCCAATCCGTTTGTTTGAAAAATTTTCATTAAGGCACTTACGTACAACCGAATAATGTATTTAAATTATTTAAAGAATAACTTTTCTTTTTTCTTCCTCATTTAGTCTGATGTTCCTTAAGTCGAATGACTACTTTACCTTTTTAGTAAACCTAACCGACTTTTATACAGGGCCAGAGAAATTTTAAATTTGGCTATTGAATAACAAACACCCTATATGAGGTATCGAGCTAAAATTTTGTATAGAGGTATTTGAGACAACTGCGAATCGAATACGCTATCCAATTTGCCGATAAAAAATTGCCCAATAGTCGATCTCGAAATTTCGACCCATTTAGAGAAGCTTAGTAGGGACTTGAAAATATGAAAATTTTTCAAAACAGTCAAAGCTCATTGAGCACTATATCTCAAAAAAAATCAAATAGCACACACTGTATACAGGGTGTAACGCAACTTACCCGAAAAATTTTAACTATGCATGCACCTTTAAATAAGAAGTCGACTTCTTAAAAAAAAATTAATAAAAGTCCAACACAGAAAAAGATACACATTGTTAAAGTTAGAAAATAATGGAAATGTTAAAATAACCTATTATACTATTTAAAACAAAAATTTTTAATTAAAATTTTTTTTTGGATTTTTTTTAACAACAGTCCTTCAATTAAGTACAGTTCAATAAATTACCATTTTCATCAATTTGTAACTTTAACAATGTGTATCCTTTTCTGTGTTGGACTTTCATTACTTTTTTTTTTAAGAAGTCGACTTCTTATTTAAAGGAGCATGTACGGTTAAAATTTTTCGGGTAAATTGCGTTACACCCTGTATATGCCAGAAGACTATTTTGTCGTGATTTATATAGAATTAACAGACTTATAGGGATGATATAATTGTATCGTATTGTATTGAATTTGAAATACAAATCTCGCAGTTGTAATATTAATGCTGAATAGCCTAGGACTATGAAAACCGTCACGCTTATGAGAATACGTATAATACACAGTCTCAGCTGAAGCGTGATACTGATTAGGAAGCAATTAAAATTTGCACTTGAGGTACCTTGCTAGTATCGACATCGCGGGTGACATTCTCTGCCATCCACTTATAAAGTGTACAAAACTCAACAATAACTCATTAGTCTATTTATACCCGACGTGACGGCACGGAATGGAACATAGCATTTGGAGGGTTGATTTGTTTGTTTGTCTCTTTGTAACGGATGAATCGATACAGATGTGGTTTTTTATTTCTACTGAAAGGTTAATAAATGTTTAAACCTTCGAATTTCGACGGCCAGTTTACTAAACTAATGATTTCTGTTTACTTGGCTAAACATATCACTCAATACTGTACACGCAAGTGTGTTTCACACCCGAATACGTTTTTATCTGATTGGTTATATTTGAAAGTGTGTAACTGCATCCTAATATGAATTGAGGAGGGACGGGAAGACGGTGAAATGTAAGAAACAGTAAAAGTTGAGATTTAAAACGTAAAAAAGACAAATCTTGATGTGTTTTACATTTATTACAAAATAATAATGTATTTTCAAGATTATTACAAGATCAAAAAGTATTTTCAAACTTATTCGATTTCATCATCATCATTGCTCTCTTCTTCACTCTCATCTGAATCATAGTCCTTTCCTAGTAGAAGAACATCATCTGACACTAGAATTTGCTCTGCATCGAACTCTTCAGGTTCATCTTTATTGGTGCAGTCAAGACCTACACACGTTATGCACATTCTTGAACATTGGAGACCATTCTTCCTGCACTCACAGTTTCGAGTGCAATCATCGTGCAACAGGAAATAAGCCGCAGTAATTCATCTGGTGCAGCAGCCATTCATCTAGTCACTGGGCGGAGTTGCCTTCCAATCTTCTTCCAACCCCACTGTAAAGGATCTTTTGCAACACCATGCCAGAGCTGCACATGATGGTACACTCGTAAAGAGTGTTCTCGTGCAGCGTCCTCTGTCGGTGGAAGTGCGGCTAGTTTGAAGTTAGCATGTATGAGTTGTTTACCAATTGTTGTCAAGTAACGTTTGTATCGTAAGGCATTCAAGTCTTCAGTCTCTTTTGCTCCATATAACACCTCTCTACAATATGTACAAGATAAAATTAAAAAATCTACTACCTAGTTTAAAGTAACTATCACCCCCTTTCGATGACGCCGTTCCTGAACTATATTTGCTCACAGTCGATTACAGAAAAACTCGCATTTATAAAAAGTGCACACTTCCAAACTAAACATTCCCGAGTAGAACGGAACGCTGTCGCACAACTAGGGTCGTAAAACGGGAGGCCGCCCCACCCCTCCCTTTAAGTAGCCCACCTGCTCTTCATTGTATTCAAGGCCGTCATCCTTTCTCTTCTCCGGATTCCTTTTTCAACTCTCCCCCACTTCAATCCAAACAATTTAAGCTCAAATCAGACAAATTTAAGGCAATTTTAAGCTTTATTATTCAATTTTTAACATTTCACAAATTTCTCCCCTCCATATCTCAATAACTATTAGGTTGATCAAAAATATGAATAGGACCAATTTTATCAGAAATTTTATGTAGAACAACTTTGTTTATGATCTTGATAAACCTAATAGTTTTGAAGATATCAGAAAAACTGCGGAAAAGGGATAGTCAGTGATACCCCCGCCCCCCTCCCTCCCAAACTTCGGGATTTTTCATGGCTTGGATAGTACTAAGCAAGTATGAAGTGTAAGATTCTTTTCGACTATTTGTAATTATTACTAGTTGATTCAACGAGTATTAAGATTAAATAGAACAATAAAATTAATAATCTAGAAGTGTTTTCTATACATTACGATTTCGTAAAGGCACAAAGTGGCAATTTACCTAATAATGTTGATTCGTTAATGTTGTGAGTTCCTCCTCTCAAATAATTGCCTTAAAACGCCCTTGAAATTCGAAGTATAAGGCACAATTGCAAGTAAAATTATTCAGATTACTAATTTCTCTAATGATTCAAATAAAGCTGTTACTAGTTTACCACCACCTCTATAGTTCAGGTTCTACGCAAAACAGGTCAACCCAAATTGCGTATAGAAAAGTATGACATTCTACCAATTATGGTGTTGTACCAGCTAGTGCAAGGGACAAGGTTACTAGAATGAAGGTCAAAAAGAAAATGTGTTATCAGTAAGTAAATCCAGGAGGAAGCGGTGCCTCTGGAAATACAAAAATAATAGTATAGTTGGTACTGAAGAAATGAACAATTAACAGACGAATTTATACAAACGCAAAATGAGCGAAATCGGTTTTACCATATCTCTGTCTAACGGTGATCGCGCCATCATACAGTTTGGAAATAACGAAATAAGAAGGCCAAAGTGTCCCATAAAAGTAATCGCAGCGTGGCCAGCAACATAACTATATTCTCTCCCTGGTATAACATCTCTGTAACATCAATAACGAACTCCGCTGTTACTGTCGACATATTCAACTGCAATTCAGCTCCAAAGGAATATTACATTTTCTGTCCTAAGAAATTGTAATCATCTTGGCTTGGCTCTTCTCGTACTTGAAGCTTTTGTTTTATTTTTATTAGTAAGTAATCCTTGTAACGTGTTCTGTCTTAGTAGACCACCGAAGCCTTTCAGTTATTGGTTTCAGATTAGTTGGTCGTTAACACTGACTGACTGGGGGCGGGCAACGTCCTAGCAATTACATCATGTTCAAGAAATATACTTCGAATTATCGTAAAAATAGATAACAAGAGTCTCGGATTTATATGCAGTAAAACATCGCAATAATAGTCCAACCAACGAAGGAGAAATAGGAGAATTAATTCATGTAGTGGCCAATTTTTGTATCGTTGTCGGCGGGACTGCCCTGAACAGCATACTAAAAGCCCTGACCGGTGGGGGTAGTTTGAAGGTCCCCTTTTCACGTCTTTCTTGAATAACTCGAAATCTACTACTCACGCATTTTTAACTTATCTGCTTAATATATCTTGTACTAGTAATCGGATGGGAATTTAAAAAAATACTGGTTTATTTGGAATAAAATTCTTAAAAATGTATTGGTCAATCCGCCATATTGGAAAAAAAAAGAAAACACCAAAAATGGCCGAAAGAATAAAAATTGAATATCTTTTCTATAAGGAGTAATTTCACCAAAGTTGTCAAAAATAAAACTCATTTATGGTCAAATATAATGCACCTATCCCAGACACCGTATGTCAAACAGAACAGTCAATGATGGCGGACGAAATAAAATTTTTAATTCTTCATCAATTATCAAGGAGGCATTGTACGTCATTTTTTTTCTTTCCGCTTGTACGTTATTTTATGTACTTTTAGGGGATAGAGCTCATTTTTTTTAATTTCAAAAAAAGTGCGTTTTTTTTATTTTCAAAAAAGTGCATTTTTACAATTTTCAAAAATGCCTTTCCTTTTTTTCACCCAATTTTCATCGAAACAAAATGAAATATACTACATTAGTTTCATTATCGTCATTTGTCATAATTTCACCGTATTACTGATCGATAGCCGATTCATCAAAGGTAGAAGAAGCATTGAAACAATTATTTCTTTTACAATAGACACATAAAATAGAACATTATATATTAAGTTTTCTCGAGCTTCACCGATTTATTTTTACAGCTTTACATTTACAAGAAATATATAATAAATTTTTAGGAAAAGCATTACTTTCACTCATAACATCATAGTGGCTTCTGCGAGTCGGACAGTTATGTAAATAATTTATAGCCTAACGAGACTATGACTTTAGTCGGTATGAGACGGCGTATCCGCGTTTCACCCCTTTCGGGGGTTGTTTTTGCCCGTTTATGGGGTGGGGTCTACTCGAAAGAAGTTTAAACCACCGCTATCGTGTTCAGCATCCTCGAAAACGGGGGGTGACGCAGGTTTTGTCGGTGTGAGAAGCCGTAGCCGCGTTAACCCATTTGGGGGGTGGTTTTTGGCCGTTTGGGGGGGTGGGGTTAACTCGGAAAGAGTTTAAAACACCGCCATCGTGATCAGCATCCTCGAAAACGGGGGGTGACGCACGTTTTGTCGGTATGAGACGGCGTATCCGCGTTTCACCCCCATCGGGGGTGGTTTTTTGGCCGTTTGGGGGGCGGGTTCAACTCGGAAAGAGTTTAACCCGCCACCATCGTGTTCAGAATCCTCGAAAACGGGGGGGGGGGGGGGGCATAGTCTCCTTAAGATATAAATTAGTTACACTTTTCGAGATTTTTTCCGACTCACAGAAGCCACTATCAGGCATTAAGCCATTCTCAGTTTTAAGCCACTCGAATTGTAACGGATCTTTCTTAGAACCTAACCATTTTTGGACTTGGAAATATACTCTTAAACAGTTTTTTTTTTCTATTACGTCTTCGGTAGGTGGAATTGCAGACAATTCTATTTTCATCATAATGTTTGCCAATTATTTTATTAATCTTAGGTTTGAAAAAATAGATTTTTTTTTATGATGATTCTATGCTAGTTGAGTCATTATAACCAAAAGGTCAATGTCTTCAACAACTATTATAACTTGATTGTCTTCGGTTTTCAAATCAATAGCAGTTTTAACGATTGTAGTGTCGTCGTCTTCTCTAGTAGCTAGAATTTTTTTTTGACTAATAGTCGGGAAACCCTCCCTAGCTGTACGTGCACCTCCCGCCCAAACCTTAAGGACAATGTTTTTCATAAAGATTAAAGCCTAAAGAACAATTTAAGACATGTGCTAAAAAAAAAATTGGCTGCACTTTCAAAATGGCGTCCGTTTAAAAAAAAAATTGCAAATATGTTTTTTGTCATTTAACACAAAAACTAAAAAAGATGGAGAAAAACTTTCTACACAAAAAACAAAGTGCATACAATTTTCTACAATTTTGTTCCTATATAATATTTTGATAGGAGTGCACGCACTTTTTTGAAAATAAAAAAAATGAACTCTATTTCCTAGAAGTACATAAAATCACGTACAACCGAAAAGAAAAAAAATGACGTACAGTGTCTCCTTGATAACACAGGCACACAAAATTTAAAAAAAAGTCGAGACCCAGAGGGTAGACCCCGCTACCCCCATGTATTTTGGGACGCTGAAACCGAATATGACAATAAAAAAAGATTTTAACCATCCAAATTTCCCCTAGCACCCCCTTACAACCCTCCTGGGGGATTGAAATTCCACTTGTTCTAAACATTTGAAAAGCAGGTTTTTTGATGCGCTGAAACCGAATATGACGATAAAAACTGATTTGAACCACCCAGTCACCCCATAGTACCCCCTACAAACCCCAGGGAGGGTTGAAATTCCACTTTTTCTAAACATTTAAAAAGTTTGTTTAATATTAGGTTATTTGGTGAGCTGAAACCGAATATGATGACAAAAAAAGTAAGGGGATACTAGGGGGTGACTGGGGGTTGAAATCAGTATTTTGTCGTTATATTCGGTTTGAGTGCACCAAATAACCTAATATTAAACATACTTTTTAAATTTTTAGAAAAAGTGGAATTTCGACCCTCCCTGGGTCTTGTAGGAGGTGCTAGGTGGTGACTGGGTGGTTCAAATCGGTTTTTATCGTCATATTCGGTTTCAGAGCACCCAAAAACCTGTTTTCCAAATGTTTAGAACAAGTGGAATTTCAATCCCCCGGGAGGGTTGTAAGGGGAAATTTGGATAGTTAAAATCTTTTTTAGTGTCATATTCGGTTTCAGCGCCCCAAAATACATGGGGGTAGGGGGGTCTATCCTCTGGGTCTATCCTCTGGGCTATCCTTTTATTTTGTGTGCCTGTGTAATTGACGAAGAATTAAAAATTGTATTTCGTCCGCCATCTTTGATCGTTCTATTTTACATACGGTGTCCGAAATTGTTACATTATATTTGACCATAAATGAGTTTTATTTTGAACCCCCCGACCCTAAAAGTTAGACGCGTATGTTTGTATGTTTGTCTGTCTGTCTGTCTGTGGCTTTTATCTCTTCAACGGGTGATCCGATTTTGATGTAGTTTTTTATTTGAAAGAGTATTTTGTCGAGAAGGTTATAGGCCATATTAGATTTTGATGTTTGGTCGCCATCTTGAATTCGCCAAGTTGAACTTCTCCAGAAATTGGCCGATTTAAGCAAAATTGAAAATGTGCAGACAATTATGGTAGCCGAAAATGATTTAGCCCTCATTTTGATTCAGTCATATGAAACTGGTACGATTAGATACATTGATCGGGGGTTTTTAAAAATATTCAATTTTACTTGTTGCCAACTTGGTGAAATTACCTCTTCTTATAGAAAAAACATTCAATTTTGATTCTCTCGGCCATTTTTGGTGTTTTCTATTTTTTTTTAAGATGACGGATTGACCAATACATATCGAACAGGTCTACATTTCTTAAGAATTTTATTCCAAATAAGCCAGTATTTTTAAAATTCCCATCCGATTACTAGTACAAGATATATTAAGCAGATAAGTTAAAAATGCGTGAAAGCGCGTCAAAAAGTGCATATAACTTTTGACGCACAAGGAATTTTTGGGCACAAATATTTTTTTGTTACAAAAATTTAGCTGGGTGGAAATTTTTATTTATTATATTATAAGTAGATAACTATTTTGGAATATATGTATTAAGAAAAATAGCTGTAGCCAAAAATAATAAATATTTTCCTATCGGATTTCTCCTTGTTGGGCCTGACCACCTTAAATGCATTCACACGTTTGTAACAACTGCCATTACCTAGTTGAACTGAAATGACCTAGTCCTGACATGTTAACTCTTCATGTTTCAGGCATGCAGGCATGAACCATTGACGTCAAAGCAAAGAAGCAACTGCAAGCAAGAAACCGAACCTGTTGAAAATCGCGATAGAGAGGAGGCTCGAATCGAAATAAGCGAAGGGCAGTACATTCGTCATATGGCCGAACCTTGACCCGCTCGATAAAAAGATAGAAAAGGTATGTGTACGGCATTTATCGATTTGTAGAGTTCACCGATACTGGTCTGTTGAATGGATAAAAACGGCAACGCAGATATGCGGAAAAAATTACTGAATTAGAGAAAATTATATACACATACACTTTAATGTTGAATACCGGTTGTAAGAGAAAAAAAATCCTTTACACACTGTGTTTTGTATTAAGTGAAGATTCTAAAATTATATTTTTTGCAGGGAGCCTACTATTGTTTTTACTTTATCTTTTATACAAATGTAACATTTATATTGTTATTGTATGTTAGATTCTTGATTTTAAGGAAATCTTTGCTGGAACCACGCACACCATCGGCAAAATTCTCGCCTGGGAGGCGGGTAAATCGTCAAGACGATTCAGTCCCTGAGCTACTTCTGTCGGTTCGTCAGCGAGGCCATCAAGCTGAAGCACGACCAAGAGTACGACCTCCTGATTGTCGACTACGACCCTCTGATGGAGAACACAGAGGCGGACGACGAAACGGGTTGGAATTGTAGCGTACATCCGAGCGTGTTTTTCCTCTTGGGTAAGACACCCTGATTATTTAAACAAAAAATATGGATCGGTCCATCACAATGCGAACATCGTGAGCACATTACACGCGAAGAAATCTACCAATTGACGCTTGTCCACTAAAGGCATTATTGCTATGTGCGGATTGAAGGCAGCGAGGAAGATATACGGGCATAACAGAAGACTCGGATGACAGTATTGAATATAAGCTTGTTAACCGGCGCGCGTCGAAAATCTTCCTACCTTGAATCAACTTCAGCCGGTGGACAAGAGTCAACTGGACATATTGCATCTATGTTCACATTTGGATGAATCGATTTGTATATGTAACATCTGACGCTCATATCTATGTCACTATTCGATAATTGACAATAATAACCGGTCATGAGGAAAAAATAAGGAAAAGTTGGAAAAAATTTGTTTGTCCATGAAAGTGTCTTTAAAAACATGTTAATTCTGCACCCCTCTACTATATCGAATCTTGGAAAAATGGCGCCGAAGAGAATTTTTTAAAAAATTGCGCTTGAAAATCATTTTAGAGCAAACAATGAGGCTGAAACCTTCGGTGTGACGTTGCCTCTAAAGTAGTTACTGCAAACAGTGCCAACACCAAAACACTTGAACTCTATACGCAAATAGTATAATTCGACGAGTGTTTCGTCAATCATGTTGGCATCATCTGGAGATATTTAAAACTGATTTTTTTTATAATTTCAGGTACTCTAGTCCTCACAACTTGCGCTACGGGGATGTTATGCGCCGCCATCATGACCGATCACTGGGAGGAGGTGACGTGGGACAGAGAAACTTTGGAAATTTTAGCCAACAATACAGTGAAGCTGGAGTGGTTCTTGGATAAAACTGTGACGAAAGTGTTAACGAACGATTTAAGGCAGAGGACTATAGCATTTTTGGTGCCTATGCATGGAGGAATTTGGACATTATGTGTCAGCCTAGTCGGTGAGTCGTTGTTTTTACTTTGAAATTATACCTCGCATATGAAGCATATTATGTTGAGCATAATAAATATTTAATATACGCCCGCTTGATGTAGTTGAATGCTTTTTTTTTAACTATTTAACGTCGGCCTATTTCCGCTACCAGGGCCTATCACCGACGCCAGGAGACGAGCTACCCCCAATCCGGAAATTTTGTCGAACCTCTTCCCTTAGAAGCGTAGGGATCTTTTACTTGCCTAACATTTAATAGACAAGGGACCGCCTGCTTTACATCCCCTCCGAAGGATGGTATATCCACTACGTAATCCTCGTCTGAAATTACTAACTTCCGCGTATACACTGATATACAAGCCGCTAGAAGGTGGGATGAGAACGCTGTATTTCCCAAGATGGGTAGCCCATCCAAGTTCTAACCGCGCTCGACGTTGCTTCGACGGAATATCGACTGATATTCACATTGAAGTAGTTCGAAAATAGGAAATATAAAGGAAACTGGACTTAAACATTATACTCTTCGTCGAATTATTGAGTTTTCCTATATATTTGTTGAACATTATAAATACACGCATTTGTTGTCCGTGTCGAAATATATCATGACTTCGTGCTTAAATCGGTTTGCATTATATCTATCAGGACGTAAGCAAGTTAAAATTTACAGCGATACATTTAGTCTGAGGAGTATTGATATTGGAGTACTACAAGGTTCCGTTTTGGGACCAACTCTGTTCTTGCTTTATATAAATGACATGTTCCAATATATCAAGCTTGATATGTTGACGATACAATTTTTTTTAATTAAGTGTAGGATCATAGCAAATGCTAAAAATACCGCCATAGAAATTTTTCCAGCTGCCCAATATCGAAGTTTTAACAGTAAGTTAAACATGTACAATTAATTACAGTGAAGACACAAAAATGTTAGGTATTGGATTAGACTGTAAATTTAACTATAGAACACACTGACACTGTTCTAAGTCATCAAAAAAGTGTTCCGCATTCAGTGTGCTCAAAATAATGTAATTCGTATATAATGTAGATATATTTTGCATGCCTTTACAGTACACTGACACAATGACCAAAATAACGTATTTAGTCGTTGAAAACTTGTGCTGAAACTCAGATGCACTTACTATTTTATAACTACGTAAAAAAAATTTAGGTATTAATTTTAGAGTTAAATTCACTCTACATTTTTATAAATCGGTTATGCGCCGCAGTAAAATTCCTTCGTAGAGGTTCTACTACTACAGGGTGGGATTTAAAATATATTTAGGATGGAAAATAGATAAAAAGTAATAAATTTGGTAATTTGAACTAGTAATTTCTAGAGGTCAAAAATGAACCGTTACACAGGGACAGACATTAGTCTGAACCTGAGTAGTTCCACAACAGTGTTTCAAGCAGAAGTCACAACTATAGAAATTTATGCACGAGAAATGATACGGAGGTCATACACTGACAAAAGAATTTGTATCATCACTGACAGCCAAGGAGCTCTCAAAACTCTAGATGCAGTAGAGAAACGTTCCAAAACAGTAAAAGTTAATTCCCTGGCGAATCTGGTGGAACATAAAACTATACAACTGGAGTGGACACGAGGACACCAGGACAACGAAGGTAATGAAAAAGCAGATCAGCTGGACAGAGAAGATGGGACCCGGGCCAACCTGCGGGATATCATATAATACCGCAAGGGGATTGGTAAAGGAACTATTAAGTCAGAAACACAACTTGTCTTGGAGTGGGATGTTTTCTTTTATCTATTTATTTAACGTTTTGGTTTTTATTGTGGGGTGGTGTAACTATATAAATCAATAAAAAAAAAGCTTCAGTACGCCGGGGTTCTGGCACCGCTACCCATAAGGGAAAAAAATGCCCTCCATTCGTCCTACCAGGCCAATCCTAAAGTAGCAACTTGAAAATCAAGTCAATAGCTCCACTTATCATTGGAAGATGATTAAGATGAGATTTAGAACATTGAAACCGGACGAATAATTTCGGAAATTTTAGGAGGTCTTTGAGAGTTTTCCAATAATGCCGCCAAACGACCCTGATTTTGATCATAACAATTTTTTTATTGCCTCGTAGATATATAACAAGATTCGAAAAAGAGACTTAGATGACACAAATTCATTCGCGAAACGGGCGCGCTGCTTCGTTATAAAGAAACGTACTTGAATTGAGGGCTCTTCGAGTTTTATTCAGGATATTAAACAAGTGCAGAAAATGGAAATATAAATTAGAAGCGATGAATGAGGATCTTGTTAAACTTTTCAATAACGCCTACGCTTTCAGTTTACATGCCGGGATAAGACGTACTTAGTTTTTAATTTGAGATAAATCAGATTGCTTGAATATGGGTCAGGGATGAATACATTTTCATAAAGAAGTAGCCACTCCAAGACCTGTACTATTAAAACTTCTCCAACACTCGCGGGAAAGCCGATAAATCCTTTTTTTTAACGACCTGCAGTAATTAAAGCCGAGTTATCCGTGGTATAACTCGAGCACGGTTAGAATTTAATGTACGAAAGCTCTCAAAATAACTACTAAATAGGGTAATTGCTAGGAGAAACTGTGTACGTAATTCCCATTGCAGGATTTGAATTAATGACATGGGCGGATTATTTGCTTATAGTTCGGTCAAAATAGCTTCAAATTAGTAATATAAAGGCAATTCACTAATATGCCTTTTAATTTAAAGTAAAAATTATTGAAATCTTGCCATCGCACCGCCAAAACAAAGAAATAACAATAGTGATCCCTCATACTATATTAATTAGTACATGCAAATTAGATACAAAAACAGTGAATACAAGAAATAATTTATAAAGTAATAATATTTGAGATGCGTACTCTAGATAGGGTTAGAAATAGTTACCCGAAAAGTCCCCCCTCCCTCTCCCCATTTGGGTGTGGAACGTCCTTTTTTTTGCAAAAACCACGGGGACTTCAAATTGGTTTTTCACTTTTATTTTGTAAACCGTTCGTCGGAAGAGAAAAAAACATAGGAAATAAAAAATTTGTCGTTAAATTCTCCATGAAAAATGTTCTACTAACCTTGCAGCTCATTCTCACCTATTTCGTGCAAACAGCGTCCGAAAAGAGAGAAGTTTCACAGCGATTACTTTAACGAGAAAAATGCTCAGGAATGAATTTATAGAGCGGAATTCACTCTGTAAGATGCATGTTTAGCGGGTTTTGAGACGCAAGTGATTTTTATTTATTTTCCCTTTTTTTCACACAGATGCGTTTATAATTATACATAAAATATGTACAGTACCGACGTAGATATAAGGACGGCCTCAGGCTATACCCGGATGGATTACGCCAATAAAATCTTCAGACATGAATAATTAAAATTATATTACATTTTCTGTATAATTTTTTTTTTACTTCTCTTATCAGATCCTGATACTCTGAAAATTAAATATAAGTAAATAAACAGTCAGATATTTATAATTTTTGGATATTTATAATTTTTGGAGTCATGTTTCAACTTTGAGCTTGCTCCAATTCCAAAAACCAAGAATTCGTCTCTGTATGATATTTTCAATACTGTACGAGAGATTTTTCTGATTGCCAGTTCATTGTTGATGCTGCCAGTTCATTGCTCATGGTGGCAATTTGATACATCGAGTAGTATGGCCAAAGCGGGGTACCTTTGACGACGTTTATACAGCCTACGTTCGTTTTATCTGTAATCATTACGACAAAAAGTGACTGTAGTGTTTGATGGGTATGCTGACAATGACTGGAGTACGAAGAGCATCGAAAGACAGCAGCGATTTTTGAAACGCATTTCACCGGAAATTATTTTCAGTGAGAACACGCCACTGAGTGAAACGCAAAATAAAATGATAAACAATCTCACAAATAAGGACCGGTTTATTTCGCCATTGGTGGAGAGATTTAAAAACGAGAGAATCAAAACAATTACTGCTGTAGACGACGCTGACGTACTCATAGCTCAAACCACCTTAAAAGAATGTCATGAAAATGATACAGTAGTCATCGTCGGACAAGATATTGATCTTCTCGCATTGATTATTGCTCGCGCACCTGAAGATAAGGATATCCGTTTCTTAAGAGAGTCTCAGGGAAAAATAGAAAATATAGCGTACAGTTCTCGTGACTTGCAGTCCTCGGAAGTTTTAAAAAGCTGCAAAGAGACAGTTGTTGTCCACGCAATACCCAATACCCTGAAGTTTTTTGTGGCGTTGTGGCTTGTGCTGATGTCTGCATGTCTAGTAGTCGATGTTTTCTATTTGTTAAAATATTTCGATATGGTATTCTACTCTTGGAATGGTCCCGTATCCGTATGTTTTCAGCCCGTAAGCTGCTAGCAATGCCTCACTCTCCACGACTAAGTGTAGTGGAGGTAGGCAAAGTAGTGCTTCCACGACTGCGGTAGACGTTGTTGACATTTGCTTCCCGTTATCCCCAGATAAGCAAGTCTTTGTACGTTTCTTAGTTTTCTCATTGCCTTCCCCTTTCCGGATTTGTGCCACAAGTGGTAAATAGAAAATATAGCGTACAGTTCTCGTGACTTGCAGTCCTCGGAAGTTTTAAAAAGCTGCAAAGAGACAGTTTTGTTTGTCTACGCAATACCCAATACCCTGAAGTTTTTTGTGGCGTTGCGGCTTGTGCTGATGTCTGCATATCTAGTAGTCGATGTTTTTCTATTTGTTAAAATATTTCGGTATGGTATTCTACTCTTGGAATGGTCCCGTATCCGTATGTTTTCAGCCTGTAAGCTGCTAGCAATGCCTCACTCTCCACGACTAAATGTAGTGGAGGTAGGCAAAGTAGTGCTTCCATGACTGCGGTAGACGTTGTTGACATTTGCTTCCCGTCATCCCCAGATAAGCAAGTCTTTGTACGTTTCTTAGTTTTCTCATTGCCTCCCCCTTTCCGGATTTGTGCCACAAGTAGTACAACCAGTGCACCAATTTTGTTGTAGTCCCTATGCAAGGTCTTCTTAATTTAATATAAAGCCCTCTCCAGCATTCACTGCAGAGTGCAGATACTTTACAAGCATCGTTTGTGATTATTTCATATACTCCAGAGCGTCAGCACCACAAAAGAAGGAGCAGTACTTGTTTAGAGAATTTAGGGTAAAAATTTGGTAATTTCATAATTACATTTCATGAATGATAAATAACAGGATAACAACTTTAATCGGGGTATAAACCCTTTTAGTTCCAGTTCTGGGTTATGCACAATGGGTAAGTTGCGTTACACCAATAACACAAAAAAGTGAGAAACTTTCAAGATCTGCCTCCAATACCAAACTCGGATACGGATTCACATAAAAAGAAGTTACCTGCGATGACCTATCAAATAGTTCACACTAAGAGAGAATGAAGGATTGATCCTTTGTAATATGGATACATGGAAAAGAGAACTTTGGTTAATTAATGGAAGAGCCCTCGGAATTTGAACATATTCTTAAACCCTCGACTTTGGAGTTCAAATGCTTCTATAAGAGAAAATCCAACGGACCCAAGTAGGGTGAGCCAACCGGTCATTTGTTAGGACCAAGATAAGCACTTTAACGTTTTTATCCTACGACATCTTTTCAACCACATATCCCTCATTTTTCCAATATTAGAGTGAGGTTATAAATTTGACAACGAAACAATTTTTTGATATTAAATTAATAATAAAATATTTCATTAAACCGTATTTGGTAAATTTCTAGACACACACCCTATATATCGAACAAGTTTTATTTCCTGCTAAATTCAGACGGTGAAAGTAAAGTTATTTTTGTTTCAGAGGAGGATATAACCCTGCTTGGACGAACGGGCTTCCCTTCAGTTCAGCCGTGCGTTAACTATTTATCCGGCGGGATTGATGGTGTCAGAGGATACGAGCCCAGGGCCGACTGGCAACACAGTAAGTTTGACTTTTTATGTCAATAAAATGCTTTCTGGTGTCAAGTGCAATGGGGTGTTCTCTGTGTGTAAAAATTCACTTCAAACGTCATCATTATCACATAAAGGCGCATCTTATTTTTCACAACTTCACGAGGAAGATATTAAAAAATTTTAACATTTTCAGATACTCGCTATAAACATAGTTTTACTTCCATGTAAGCATTTTTTATCAAATGAGAATGTTATTTAGCGAATGATTTCATTTATAACGTTTAGAAAATTATTTACTTGTGTACGGTTTTCCCAAAAAAAAATATACGCCTTTTTGTCTCGATTTATTTTTTTACGTCTTTTAAATGATCGTTGTAACTTTACTGGTACAAACATGATTTTAGTGTCGAAATGTTTATTTTAAAGAATATACCGAAGCAGATTTTACAGAATTTAGAAGTAGCAAAATGACAAATTCCTATGAAGTAGTCGCAATTATAATATCTCATTTATGAATTCACACAAACTTTAAATAGCCCAGTCGATCAAGGTATTTACCTACAAAAACTAGCAAAATGAATATATATTTTTTTAATGGGTTCATGAAAGTGTATAAAATAATATCCTGAAAAGTTTACATTTCGCTCGGATGCAGAACATAAAAAAGTGAAAAAAAAATTTCATCCATTTTTTCAAAATTTTGAAATTAAGTCAAGCTAGGAAAAAATAAAAAATACAGATGAATAGATCACGTATTTATGATTTATCGCTAAAGCCATGGTTTTCCCGGAAAAAAATAGTCAAGTGTAGAGCGAGACACATGAGTGCGCGCGCTTGAATACGCATGACTGTGACATCGACGCACTGAATTACATGTCACTAAATCAGAATTTGTTCAATCGATATGAGTGTTGGTTCATTTGAAAGATGGACATTGTAGCTTTCTGATGCTTTTTTGTTTTAAACAATACAAGCAAAGGATTGATGGGAAAAATATTATATATTATCACGCCCGAACTCAATCGTCGCGTCGCGTCACAATAAAAATATAGAAAAAAATAAAAGCCCTTCAAAAAAATTTTTTCTTCATTGAGAACTGTTAAAAAGTATGTACACTTCATGATTATTATGACTTATTAAGTTGTAGTAACGTGGATTCACAAAGAAGTACATCTCAAATAATTTTAATTTCCTTGCTTGATGATTTTCTTGATAAATATATATACAGTGTGTCCCAGGATAGATGTAATAAAAGGTGTAATGGACCAAAGATTTTGGAATTTTGGAATGGTATTTGGGGATTGAGTCCTGCTTGTTGTAAAACTAAAGTATACCAAAAATGACTTGATTTGGTGTTCTACAGGGTGTTTTATAAGCAAAGTTGTAAAAATCACCACTAATAAAGTACCTTTATTTTTTTAAATATGAAAAAATTCCACTAAGAAAAGTTATTTAGAATGCAATTTTATTCCTCTATACCAAAGATCAGGAATATAAAATTATTTTTTGAAACTTCCCATTTTTTCAATTAATTAGTATTTTATTTTGAACCATTCAATTAAAACTGCATAGAAATTATTTTTTGTGAATTAATATTTAAAGTTATGTAGAAGCTAAAAGTAGGCTATGAGAAAAGCAGTGGATACACATTTATCATTTATTATTGACATATCTGTCAAAAGGAATTGGCGGTGAAAACTGGCTAAGAGAAGTGGTAAGCCAATTTAATTTGAAATTTCCAAACACTGCTTTGTCACGTACTCAGGCTATGAGAATAATTAAAAAGTTTCTGGATGCTGGTAGTGTTCTTAACATGAAAAGAAAAATAAAAGCATATGATGAAGACAATGTTGGGGCTATTATAGCTCATGCCTCTGTTATAGAAAATCCTAGGATGCCACTAAGAGAGAGATCAGCTCTTATATATAAGCAAGTCTGAACTCCAAAGAATTTACAAGGCAAAGAAAATTAGGGCATATAAAGCAAATTATAAACATACGCTTGAAGAGGGAGATGACGGCCGTAGGTTGGATTTTTGTTTGACCATTGGAGAAAAAATCATGGAAGAGAGATTTTTTTCAACATTTTATAATTTTCTCAGATGAATCCACATTCACAACCAATGGAGTTGTTTCATCTCAGAATTGTCGGTTTTGGGCTTCTGAAAATCCAAATTTTAAAATTCATTGTAGAAGACAATATTATAAAAAAGTGAATGTGTGGTGTGCCGTTTCTTATCACGTTGGAGTTATTGGACCTTATTTCATTGAGGGACGGTTAAACCAGCACACTTATTTACAGCTTCTTGAAAGATATTCTGAAGAACATTTAAATATTTTAAGAGATATGCCTTTAGTTCATTTTCAACATGCCCTGGCCACTCCACAGAAATGGTTAATCGGTGGTTGAATTTAAATTTTGGAGAAAATTGGATTGCCAGGAATGGACCGATCAAGTGGCCGACGACATCCCCAATATTGGATTTCTCAAGCAATTGGTTTACGCTGAACCACTTCCTAACGATGTAGCAGTATTGAAGCAGAGAATTACAAGTGCCGTAAACTCCATACCGTTAGATCATATTCGAAACAGTTTTAAGGACTTCAGGCGAAGGATCGAAATGTGTGTGGATGTGGGTGGTAGCTACGTCGAATAATAAAAAAATTGTAAACATTGTTTTGTATTGGTTAATAATGAATTTGTTTGTGAATCTGTTATGTTTTTGACATTTATTAGTTCGATTAACATATTAGACCTTCTTACATCTCGTATATTCAATTTTTTATTTACCAATAGCCTACTTTTTGAGATGATTAACATTTGCTCCTACACAACTTTAAATATGAATTCAACTCTTAATTCGCAAAAAATGGGAAGTTTCAAAAAAATAATTTTATATTCCTGAAATTTGGTATAGAGGTATAAAATTGCATTCTAAATAACTTTTCTTAGCGGAATTTTTTCATATTTTGAAAAATAAAGGTACTTTATTAGTGGTGATTTTTACAACTTTGCTTATAAAACACCCTGTAGAACACCAAATCAAGCCATTTTTGGTATACTTTAGTTTTACAACAAGCAGGACTCAATCCCCAAATACCATTCCAAAATTCCAAAATTTTTGGTCCATTACACCTCTTGTTACATCTATCCTGGGACACACTGTATATTGGAAGCTGTAACTTGCCGAGAACTTGACCTATTGGAAAATATAAAATATCACTATTTCGGAAAAAATTTATACTTTTAGAATGTTCAAACACAAATTCGTTTACTTGTATGCATTTTTTCGAAAATATTATCAATCAGATCATAATAAGAAATTGTGATTTTCACGATCTTTCCTTATAACTATGAAAATATCTTTGATTGTTTTGAATATAAATTCTGGAAGTTTTCCAATACATTAACAAATGTATAAGGAATCCGTTGGATATAGCTGAAATGTGGATAGGTGTACCTGTAATAAATACAATACAGTAAAGGCACGTGAAAATTCATGCGAGGGATTCAGCGGCTATGTGTGGTGTCTGTGTATGCGTTCATAATTATATATTTTCCCTCCATACTCACTATTTATTCTCCTATTCACTAAGAAAAATGTTAAAAATGTATAATCAGAAAGAGGAAAAAGCTTAATTTTACTCGTTAGAACTGCTAATAATTTTTAGAGGTTCCGTAGTATGCATTTAACCGCGCGCTTGGCCGCGCAGAGTAACAAAGTTATTTCACTATTTTTTTCCAGGAATACCGTGGCTTTAGCGATAAATTTTATTACGACATTTTTTGTTCAGAAACACGTGGTCTATCCACCCGTATGTTTTATTTTTTCCTACTCTGACTTAATTTAAAAATTTTGAAAAATGAATGAAAAAAAAAATTTTTTTTTCACTTATTTTTATGTTCTGCATCGAGCGAAATGTAAACTTTTCAGGATATTATTCCATACACTTTCACGAACTCATTAAACGAACTGGAGGTTTTTTTTCCACTGCAAAGGGTCATTAAATCTTGATATTTTTTGTCTGAAAGTTTATTAGGGCTTGTATTCAGTCGCGTTAACTCCTAGTTTAATAAAAAATAGGCACCAACATTTTGCTTCAGAGTTATTGATTTATGATTCCCTAAAAGCCTTTTTTGAAAACAATTTTGTAGGATCGGTTTTAATCGTATGTAATATCACTAGTGTTTAAAATTTTATCGAAAATTTTTTCGAAAGCGTTTTGCCTGGTAATATAAAGAACGCAAATTGGCAGTTTTTATTTTAAATCCGGACCGCTTTAGCGGGAGGGATTTAATCTTTGATAATAACTGCCAATTTGCCCGAGTTATATTAACTTTGGGCAAATATGCTTGAGAAAAAATGTATAGATAAAATTTAAAAGCACGAGTGGTATTTGGGGAGAATATTTCACGAATAAATAATTCATTAAGTATATCTTTAATATTATGTTTTGTAATTAATTGCCTTCAGACGTATTCTTGTCACTTTTTAGAGTTTACTTATTTTCAATTTCATCATTTACGTCAGATAAAAATGCATTTCCAAAACGACTCATCTAATAAAAAGCAAACTAGGTATAAATGATGTAATAGCAATGAAAAATATGACAATCAAGATACGTTAAACCATAGGTATTGTAACTTACAGACTGGTATTCCCAACAAAGACTCCTCTAGCATGCTTCGACCAATCACACTACGAGTAAAGCTAGTCAATATTGCATTTTACCAATCTCTCACTTTTGCTTTTACGTTCTAAGGTTGCGAAGACCAGATGAACTGGTACCGCCATCTAGTAACGTTAGCTTAACACTGTATTTAATCCTCATTTTTAAGTTTAATAATTAAGATAAGGTTTGCTTGTTTAAATAGAATGAACTTTAAGTACAACGAATAAGGTGTTAAATTATTTTGAGATGAATTACCCTACGTAAGTACCTGAACATGAAATAATTGATTTATTTAATTCGTAGGCATTTTTGTATTTAATTTTAGTTGTGAAAATTGTTTTTTAATTACGTTAGGTATTTTAAGCCATTGAAAGCTGTGTATAACTTGTCCCGAACCTATAAATAAAGGTTCAGCCTTCGCTTTGAAATTGAGAGTTGTCAACTTATGTGATGTTTTTAGATGGTATTTTTATATTACTACGTATATAATATAATACAATACTACAATTTACGTTAACAATTAGTAATAAGCTAGAGAAGATATTTATAGATAAAATTTAAAAGTTCGAGTTGCCCTATTTGCCGAAAACATTTCACGAAACAAAACGTCAAAAAATTATAGCAATATTTGCCGCTGCAGCGACACAAAAAATTAGAGCGATAAATTTTGCATTGTCAAAAACCGATCTTGGTTGGAAAACCACTAATAATGATGTCTGATTGGTGCAATGTTTTGAAAAAACGGGCTCTCGTTGATATAGCATTAATGAGTGAAATAGTCAGACTTAATTTGTCTCTCTTGGCATCAGGATTAAGCTCCGATTAAAGAACTTATATCTAGATACATAATGGCATTGATTTATTTGTTGCTGAAAGACTCACAATCTAAGGCACTTCTTCCCATAAGTTTCTGATTGGCCCATCGGCCTATTCGCGGCTGTTTGCTACACGATCGGTTCAGTTTGATTATCATAATCTCAGTTTGACAGTGTCCGCCATTAATGTCAATAAATGTTTTTCGTGTCATCCGACCAAAAAGTGATGATGAAAATTACTTTAATTTTATTTTAAGTTGTGATTTGCTTAATACCTAGGTAATATTCTCTATTCATATTTACAGTTTAGTGAAAATTTAACGCTACATGTTGAAGTGCTGTGCCGTTTGCAGAAGGCAGTTTAGAAAAGAAGAAAATCGGTCGTTTCATAAGTAAGTAGGTCATAGTCGTAACATGATGGCGTTCAGTTTACAGTTGTAATAATAATATTATAAATAATATCCTTTCAATACATATTTCCCTTGAATAAAACATCTATACCTATTATATTTTTTAAATCCGCGGTTATGTTCATAGAGGTTAACCAACAATTATTACATACAATATGTACAATATTGTACATTTTCCCTTCTACACATACCCGCCACTGTTGCCTATGGGATGGGATGTTCATCTATCCATTTTAATGGACATATAATGTGACTATGTTAGGAGCAAATAAGGTATATGAAGAAAAGATAGCCATTATGTATCTAGATTAAGTTCTTTAATCGGAGGGATTAAGTATTAGAGAACCATAACTGTAAGATTAACTTATCGCTTAATGAGGACATGTCAATATTATTATTATTATTATTATTATTATTATTATTATTATTATTATTATTATTATTATTATTATTATTATTATTATTATTCGTATCTTTCTCGAAAGTCAATACTTTACAAGGCAATACAGTAAAAGTTTGTCCTTTTTCTCTTGAAAACTGTAAACCCCAACAACTGCTTGCAAGAAAATGTCTCCATTTATTTATTGCGAGTCCCCAGCACATACTTTGCCGCGCCTATAATAGCCATATCCTGTCCCTACACTCCTCTTTATTCCGTGTTTACGGTGCGGATTCCTGCCATTCGCTTACCCTGAAAACTTCAACAACGGCCCTGCTAAACAAAACAGAGGAGCTTGAAATGCAATAAAACCGCTTTGTTGGAATGTTTTATTGTGTACCAGAAAAGCGGCGAAATAGGGTCCGAGAATACGAATCCATTTGGAAACTGTAGTCGAAACCCTTGGAGCTTGAATGGTATTGTAATATCGTTAAGCTTAGAATAGCTGTAGATGTGCGAGATAAAGGAAACCTAACTTAATCAAGAAGCTAATGGAAAAACTGCGTGTCTCTCAGAAGGCCTACTTTACAGGTCAGTCGATGGAAATAATAATTTGAACAGGAATAAATTAGATACTTTATTAGAGTACTTGAAGTAGTTAAATGTACCTGTAAGTGTTTTACTTTTAAACAGTACTTGATACTTGATACAACAAGAAAATACTTGAAGCATTTAAATGTACTTGTTAGAATTAAATGACTAATTGAAGTAGTACAAACAGTACTTACACCCAAAATTGCAAGTGCTATCTCGAAGTACTTGATACTTGAAGTATTCTGCTTTTTGAAAAGTAATTGATACTTAATGCAACAAGTACCACAACTAACTATTTGGTATTTGATACTTGAAGTAGTTTAAAAGAGTATTTTGCCCATCTCTGCATGGTAGTCAATGAATTTTATCAGACAGAAGATTTTTCAGGCAAAAATTGCATGTAAAGGTTGTAATATAGTTCATACAGGGGCAAGTTAAACATAGCCTTCAATGGTTTAAAACGTAATTACAAAATAATTCACTGCGGCAACTAAAATATAACCTAACAAATGATTGTGTCCTTGTAAAGTTTAAGTGAGGGTTTCTTTATTATTCCTTGATTTCCTTGTGGTGCCTCGTTAGGTTGAAGTGAGGATTTATTATTCATTATTCATTCCTTGATTTTTCAAAAAACAGCAGAAGATAAGTGATAAGTAATTAAGCAATAACTTAAATTTAATTACTTATTACTTAATAACTATTTTGATTTTATAAGATTTAAGTGTACGTACTTTAAGTTTGTCGTTGACTCGTTGAATTTTATTTTTGTTTTTAGCAATAAAAGTTGTTTTTTTTAATATTTTTTTTATCAGAACAAAGCTTGGGTTTTTGCTAAAAAGTTTTTGTCAAAAACCCACCCCGGTTTTTGTTGTTTGGATTTTTGTATGCCAACCCTGCCATGGATACATAATAGTACATTTGCCAAAGCATACAATTCATCAAAACCTGAATTAATTAGCTAATCAAAATATGAGCAGGACTTGGTCAGTTTAGTAGTGTTCTCTTTGTCTTTACATGTCATGTGATTGGTGGAAGCGTGCGCGAGAACTCTACAGTAAAAACTCTTCAGCGGCTAGGGGCAAATCTGTCATTGTGTTACCTATGGTCACAATAGCTACTTTGTTTCTTGGTTGCCATTGGATTTAAAATATGGCAAATTACGCAGTCTTTTAAGTTTCTGCAGCCGCGTTTGTTAAGGTGCCGTTACACGGCGCGTGATTCGCCGAACCTGGCCCTACGAACCACGAACCACACGCCGTCTGACAGGGGTGGTTCGCTATTAGTTCGCGGTTCGTGGTGCGTGCTGCTGCAATCCATCGGATGTCGGTAAACTTGCACGGACCAAAGGACACAACCAAATGCGTCACAAATCTGAATGAACTACGTACCATATTGACACCCTCAATTTAAGACGCCGAACCACGCGCCAGGTTCGTGGTTCGGCGAACCACGCGCCGTGTAACGGCGCCTTTAGAAGTTTGTACCTACACTGTTTTTTATTAGATGAGTTGCTTTGGTAATACATACAGGGTTGCCACAGAAATTTCAGTTTCAATTGTCCTAACTTTCCCTGACCAATTTTCAAAAATTTCTCCGACTCTTCTTGATTTAAAAAGGTACTAGGAAAAAAATGTAACGTTTTTTTTAATACGTCCTCTTAAGCCTTCTTTTTGTTAATTTTTTTTATTTCAAAATTAGAAGTACATACAAATCAAAATTCTAGTACTATATAGAACTAAATGCCAAAACTAAAAAAGATAAGTTATTAATTTAACTTTTAATAGAGAACAAAATACCTTTCAAACTAAAAAAATCCATCACAGTTGCTCATTTCTTGCGCGCGGAGGTTTATAAAATAATTCTTCCCCGACTTTCTTAGATTTTTTTCTGTTCCCGGACTTTCGGCCTAAATCTCAAGCCTTCCCTGACTTTCTCTGACCAAAACCAAATTCCCTGACTTTCCAGATCTGTGGCAACCCTGTACAATTCTAAGCGACATAAATGATGAAATTGAAAGAAAAAGTTCAGTAAACACCAGCTCAGTAAATGCTAAGAAACCATCTGGAGACAATTAACAGCAAAACTTAATATTAAATATATGTTTTATGCATTTCATTTATTCGTGAAATATTCTCCCCAAATTCCAGTTGTACTTTTAAATATCTACACATTTTTTCTCGATCTAAGTTGTCAAAAGTTATATAATTCGTATAAATTGGCAGTTAATTACCAAAGATTAGATCCCTCGCGCCAAAGTGCTCGGGATTTAATAACATAATAAACCGTCAATTCAATAAGAGCTCTACTAATCGACTTGAGTGTAGATATAAATGTTAAGAAACATAATACATAATTTTAAGCACAACCGGGACTTCACAACAAAGAAAAAGGTCAAGAAGGGTCGCGAATGTCCCAAATAGACCTGAAAGGTTATATATCTTTATAACATCGAATGTTCCATTTCAGATCTCACTCCCCTTTTCTTATAGCTTTGTTGATATTTGAAAACGTTCCTTAATAAATATTCCGCAGGATGTATATATAGAATTGAATTTTCCTCGCCTACAAAGCACAATACGGAATGTTTTGCTTGGAGGGTTGAAGAAAAGTCAAACCCTTGCATATAAATTATGTTTACAGGAATGCAGAACCTGTCGATATCCTGCGCCTTGGTGTGTCTCATCATCCTTGGCACCGCGGCTCTTGTGGGGGCCTTTGGCGTTTTCCAGCATCAAATCAGCGCCGTATTGGTCACCGGGGTTATGTACTTATTAGCAGGTATGTATTTGTACTAGTTATAGTACACGCAAAAAACAGTAAATAGAAGAAATAATTTATAAGTAATAATATTTGAGATCCGTACTCTAGATAGAAATAGATACCCGAAAAGCCCCCCCCCACCCCCCAGACATAAATTTATAACCCGGTTTTATAGGTACACATTAAACCTAAGTTTAACCAGAAGATTCTGTTGAGGTCCGAAATAAAAAAATAAAAGTAAATAGCGTGTTTAGCAAAGTGTATATTAAGTTCATTCATCAAATAGGAAATTATTAATAAATTTGAATAAAGCTTCTGTGGTATTGATAGTTGTTATTGAGAGTTATTATCGATAGTTATCCAATGATTTTTGTAGTAAAAAAAACTGCTGTGAGAAGCGTCTTTTTGAGTTCTTGTTAATTTCCTGTTTGATGAATATGCTTAATATACACTTTGCTGAATACTTTACTTTTGTTTCGGGCCTCAACAGAATCTTCTAGTTAAACTTAAGTTTAATCTGTACACTCAAAGAAATAGTATGGGTAAATTCAACAAAAAAAAATGGTTAACTATATCGTTAATTTTGTTAAACCAAATTATATTGATGATATTTTTAAACAAGAGGTGATTGTTATTTTAATTAATAAAAAGTTGTCGTACAACAAAACAAACATTAACTAAAAAAAAGAGATGAATAAAACTATTATTTTGTTCGTCCGACTATTATTTTGTTCGTCTGACTATTATTTTGTTGAATTCTGTCAAATTAAACTAGATAATAGTATATTTTATTTTTAACTATTATCGAATTGTAATTCTAACCCAGTATTAGTTCGCTGTATTATTATACTTGGTAGAGAAACCAATATTATTGTCATCTTCCTGAAGTTCTAAAAGAATTACCATAAAATTTGCTTGCTTAGCACGTAGTCTATTACAGAAATTATTCCCAGATGACGCCACATACAAATCACTGACAATAATCAATCATGTATTATCTTATACTCTTATGAATTTATAGAAAATTAATAACATGATTGCAATGTTCAAATTATCTCAGGGATCATCGATATATTTGAATGAATCTTATAAACGATCTCTAATCTTTGGTTTGGGTGGTCTGATGTATCAATACTGAGATTTTGGCTAACCAAAAAAAACTTCATCATACAATAAAGTGTAGATCAACCTAAAAATTAGTTGGTGAACAAAAAACAAAGTCGTTGTACTATTTAATTGTAGATCAAATTGAAAATGGTTAGTGAACATAAAAAAATGTCATTGTACTATTTAATGGGGTCGTTGCACTATATCGAAATTGAGTCTGATTTTGTATGGAAAATGTAACTGTGGGTTTGTTAATGCCCTGTGTTACATAAATTGACCAAACTATTGCGCAAAATTTGAACTACACCACTTTAAAATAAATGGCGCCGTTAGCACAATTCCTGTGCCCTTGCTACGTCATGAAAACGCTGATGCGCTTGATAGAGATGGGCGGTCCAGGCGGACCCGTTTCAAGTGAACGAATCCGGAGGTGGAATGGGTCCGAACGAATCCACGATGTCGATCGAACCAGGTCTGAGGTCCATTGATCTGGTATGATATGTATGTACTGGGGTCGTTGCACTATATCGAAATTGAGTGTGATTTTGTATGGAAAATGTAACTGTGGGTTTGTTAATGCCCTGTGTTACATGAATTGACCAAACTACTGTCCGAAATTTAAACCACCAAATTGAAAACGATGATGCTCTTGCGTCGGATTATTGATCGACACATAGGCTTAGGTCAAGATTTGTAAAAGAACACAACACACACGAAGAAACAAAGCACAAAACAAGGAAATATCAAACTGTCAAACCAACACAAACATTTTGTTTTGTTATGAATGACAGGGACGGGCACGGATAGATCGGTAAGTTCCGACTAATTTCGGAGGCATTCGGCGTTGCCCGCCTACGTCAACTTTGATGCTAATTTACACTCTTAAAACGCATGCAACAAAAAAAGAACAAATATCCATTGATTTGATATTGATAGATAGTAGATACCTGTATAAAAATAATAGAAAAAAGTGATGGACAATTTTTAGTATCCTACCTAATTGCGTAAACATTTTGAAGCGGATCTGATGGAACGAATCCACAAGCGGAACGGTTCTAAACGGACCGAAACCACTAAAGGAACCGGACCCATCTCTAGCGCTTGAATGACAGGGACGGGCACGGATGGATCGGTAAGTTCCGACTATTTTCGGAGACATTCGGCGTTTCCCGCGCTACGTCATCATTTCAACTTTTATGCTAATTTACACCCTTAAAACGCATGCAAAAAAAAAACAAAAAACACGGGTATAATATTTTTCATTATATTTTCAGAATATGCAATAAAAAAAATACGTGCAACGACCCCATTTGTTACAAGAAGATATGATTATTAAACTACTATTTGTTTACGAAAACAAATAAAGTTGTATGACTATTCTTTTCTGATTGATTTAACTATGAAACTAGATAGGCGCGATTTCATATGCTCTTTTTGGTTGAATTTACCTATCATTTTCTTTGAGTGTACCTATAAAACCGGCCCTTAGTGTTATTAGCATAAATTAACGGGAAGACTGCTGATATGGATGGCAGAACTAGCGACGAGACAACACAGTGAAAAATTTAAATACTGAAACTAGGAGTTTATTCGTTTTTAACAAACTGATTTTATTTACTATTTTTATTTCATGTTTTTATCTAAGTACCATGCAAACACATATATTATATTTCATAGTATCATGATGCAAACACCCTTTTGGTACATTGTAATAGAAGAACTGCATCACTTCATTCCCTCTCTGTGTATGAGAATCACTAGAAGCGTGTCACCTTAACTAGCGTGGGAGTAATCATTTATTTGATTTGATTCATGTCGATAATTCACTACAATTATGGTATCCTTCAGTTATTAATATACGTGTGGGGAAAACTAAAGGATATAATCATTTGAGAATTTCATTCAACATTTATCAACTTCGATAAAAATAATACTGATTATCTACAACTTGTTTACCTGTAACTGTATAATAGTCCAGGAAGTTTAGCATTTCACTTCGGAAAAATTTAGTGAGATATAAATTGGTGCACACGTTCCTTTCAGCTCCCCAAACAATCTGTGAAAAGTCCCAAAGATTCCGGTGTATGCATATCTTTTGACAACGGAAAAACACTCCAAAGAAGTACCTTTTTTCGGTTATTTGCCAATATATTCGTTCCCATCGAACGGCTATGAAGTGAACTTATAAAAAAGAAAGAACGGAAAATTCTCTACAAAAAAAGGTGATATAAAGTTTATTGATAACACTAATAGTTTTTACGTAATTTTGTATGGATATTTTAGTGCATGTAATGATCAAAATACAGTTTTCTGTGCGTTATCTTCTTGGGGCAGTATTCAGGCAAGATGTCCCATGACAGTTGCCACAAACTGTTGAACATTGCAGTCCCTACTTTCGACAGCCGCACAAAGCGCCACAGCCTTTCGAACAATTACAAAAAATCATGTTCAAAAGACAATCCGAGGCAGGAGGTTGCGAGGTTTTTATTGGCTCCAATAAGCCGTTTTTGAATACCCATCTATCTTGAGGGTTCAGCTCGTTTCCTAACCACTTCTGCATCTGGTAGTAGACACGATATAGGTGCTCTTTAGCCGCATCGACTGTGGGGGGTAACATACTCAACTGGACCGACTTGCTTCTGCCTACAGCTTTCATAAAGCACTAATAACGGTATTCCTCCAAGTCATCTTGGTTAACCGGAGCGCCATACACAGCTAGGAAGGTGCGTATTCCATCCGAAGAAACTGACTCTCGAGAAGCATCACTGTGGTTAAAAATTTAAGCTGCAGCACGTAAGTCTTGACGTTTCGTGAAAAGTTTCAAAGCTGCAGTTTTCCCTTTATGAAAAACAGCAGATGTCTAGGTCTACATCTTCCCCAACAACAACTGTTCTATTTGTGCGTGAACATTCCAGAGCTGTTTCAATGATTAAAACGTCAGCAGGTATAAACCCAACACCGACGTCAGAAGGGAAGGCGCAGCTGCTATTTGCACCGCCACACAGAACGCACCACGCAGCGGCGCCGAACCACAATACTTAATCTGATGTTTCACGCCTTTTTCCGTGGAAATGACTAGTTCTATCGATAAACTTTATATCACCTTTTTTTGTTGAATTTGTCCTAACTTGATTTAAGATGGATAAATCTGTAATTAAATATTCTAAATATTGCTTAGTGCCCAAATGCGAATAAACGGCTATTAGAACACCAGAAAAAATCGATTCCATTGTCGGTGGAGAAAATTACGGTTGTGAGTTGTTAGATATGAGGCGAAATGAAAATGACATTCGAAAATACTAGATAATTTTTTTGTGAAGATCATTTTAATAATAATATAATAATAATAATATTGTTTATTGTAAAGAGAATAATAATGACAATAATTTTACTTAAGGAATTTACAACAAACATAGAAATTAGTCTAAAAAGTAACTAAATACTTGCATAGACTCTTACACTCAAAGAAATAGTATGGGTAAATTCAACAAAAAAAAATGGTTAACTAACAATATCGTTAATTTTGTTAAACCAAACTGTATTGATGGTATTTTTAAACAAGAGGTGATTGTTATTTTAATTAATAAAAAGTTGTCGTACAACAAAACAAACATTAACTTAAAAATAGATGAATAAGACTATTATTTTGTTCGTCTGACTATTAATTTGTTGAATTCTGTCAAATTAAACTAGATAATAGTATATTTTATTTTTAACTATTATCGAATTGTAATTCTAACCCAGTATTAGTTCGCTGTACTATTGTACTTGGTAGAAAAACCAATATTATTGTCGTCTTCTAGAAGTTCTAAAAGAATTACCATAAAATTTGCTTGCTTACCACGTAGTCTATTACAGAAATTATTCCCAGATGACGCCACATACAAATCACTAACAATAATCCATCATGCATTATCTTGCACTCTTATGAATTTATAGAAAATTAATAACATGATTGCAGTGTTCAAATTCTCTCAGGGATCATCGATATATTTGGATAGATCTTATAAACGATCTCTAATCTTTGGTTTGGGTGGTCTGATGTCTCAATACTGAGATTTTGGCTAACCAAAAAACTTCATCATACAATAAAGTGTAGATCAACCTAAAAATTAGTTGGTGAACAAAAAACAAAGTCGTTGTACTATTTAATTGTAGACCAAATTGAAAATGGTTAGTGAACATAAAAAAATGTCATTGTACTATTTAATTTGTTACAAGAAGATATGATTATTAAACTACTATTTGTTTACGAAAACAAATAAAGTTGTATGACTATTCTTTACTGATTGATTTAACTATGAAACTAGATAGGCGCGATTTCATATGCTCTTTTTGGTTGAATTTACCTATCATTTTCTTTGAGTGTAAAGTAAAAAATTTAATGACAAAAAAAATCAAATTATATAATAATGTTAAATACAGTCAGTAATTGAAGTTATTTAATTTTCAAAATCCTACATTATTAAAATTAAAATTAGGTACTATTAATTAACTAATAATATTATAATATTAATTATATGCTAATTTGCTTAAGCTACGTAAAATCCACACAATCATATTTTTCTTATATTGAAATTGCACAGAGGGCGTTTCAAGATTTACACTCAAAGAAATAGTATGGGTAAATTCAACAAAAAAAAATGATTAACTAACAATATCGTTAATTTTGTTAAACTAAATTATATTGATGGTATTTTTAAACAAGAGGTGATTGTTATTTTAATTAATAAAAAGTTGTCGTACAACAAAACAAACATTAACTTAAAAAATAGATGAATAAGACTATTATTTTGTTGAATTCTGTCAAATTAAACTAGATAATAGTGTATTTTATTTTTAACTATTATCGAATTGTAATTCTAACCCAGTATTAGTTCGCTGTACTATTGTACTTGGTAGACAAACCAATTTTATTGTCGTCTTCTAGAAGTTCTACAAGAATTACTATAAAATTTGCTTGCTAACCACGTAGTCTATTACAGAAATTATTCCCAGATGACGCCACATACAAATCACTGACAATAATCAATCATGCATTATCTTATACTCTTATGAATTTATAGAAAATTAATAACATGATTGCAATGTTCAAATTCTCTCAGGATATATTTGGATGGATCTTATAAACGATCTCTAATCTTTGGTTTGGGTGGTCTGATGTCTCAATACTGCGATTTTGGCTAACCAAAAAAAACTTCAACATACAATAAAGTGTAGATCAACCTAAAAATTAGTTGGTGAACAAAAAAACAAAGTCGTTGTACTATTTAATTGTAGACCAAATTGAAAATGGTTAGTGAACATAAAAAAATGTCATTGTACTATTTAATTTGTTACAAGAAGATATGATTATTAAACTACTATTTGTTTACGAAAACAAATAAAGTTGTATGACTATTCTTTTCTGATTGATTTAACTATGAAATTAGATAGGCGCGATTTCATATGCTCTTTTTGGTTGAATTTACCTATCATTTTCTTTGAGTGTAGCTGTGTGGAGAGTTAATCACTTAATACGTGAAAGTGTTAGAACAGTACTAGTCATAAATACCACAATTTAGAAAATCCTTAGTTTGAATTCACTTAAAATTTGAATATATAAAAATATTAATCAATAAAATTTAATAAAAATATTTAAAAAATAAAAATTTAACAAAGTAAATGTAAATATTAACCTAATAATAAATAAAATGTTATAATATGTATTATTATTTATTGTGGCAGATTTTCATCTCTGATTCATTGTCCTTTGTAATGTATTCATATTTAAATTGTTTTTCAAATGGAACCATATTGGTACCGTGGTACCATTTATTACTACTATTAAAGATGGGATTTTCCGCCGTCACCTTAAACTCACCACCGTTAAGTCCAATTTATAAACTTTTCGGCTGCAATTGCGGTTGCAGTTGGAGTTGCCACAGCAGTATCAGTTGCAATTCACGAAAATTAGTCGTTTATAAACTCTTGCTGTTGCTGTCGTAGAATGTTTTTCACGCATGCACTTCACGCGTAAATCTCTGACGATTTGTTTACTACAATTTCATTGGCTATCCGCTGGTAATTCCGCAGCGGTTGCCGCTCAAGATAAAATTTGGTTATCCACCTGCGGAATATGAATTGCAACCGCAGCGGACTTTATAAATGGAAACATTACTTTCGTATTCTTCATAAATACTACAGGTGCGGCAACTGCGATTGTAACTGCTGCGGCTAGTTTATAAATTGAGCTTTAGAGATGCACCCTTTCTAACCTTATTTGTAGTGGCGCGTGTTAGAAAGAGAGCATCTCCAACAGCGGTGAGTTTAAGTTGACGCTGATTGCAGATTGTACATGTTTGCGTGCGTCATTGCGTGTATGTGTACATGTGCGCACGTGTGGGTGGGTCATTTGCATCCTTTGGAGTTAGGAACTCATAAGTTTCTTAATATTAAGGGAGAAATCTACAAACCCCCAAATTTTCATCGACTCCCTAATATTTTGCTTTTTCAATGAATATTTTCATATTTTACCAGCACTATGTAGCTAATTCATTATCGAGAAAGCGTCACATCTTTTTCTTGGACGAGATTCTCGACATTCTGTCCATGTAAACTTTGTTACGGTATCTGTAACAATACAATGAAACGCCAAAAATTAATCACTCGCCGTAGGCAGTGCTCGAAAGGTCGAAAATGATAAACAATCCATTTCCATTCCGGCCGCCTCCGAGCACACAGTAATTAAATACCGCTCCCGCGGCCTCTTACCTTGTCTCTTAAATTATATTTCAGCCGAGGCTGCTTGTTAACAAATTCGCGGGACAAAGTTAGCTTAGGAATCTCTCGACACGTCCCAGCTTCCCGTCAATGTTTTAATTTGACTTTGAAGGAATAATTAACGGTAAAAGTTTTGAGTGGGATACAACATTGCATGCGATACGCTTCACGGGGATACGTGATCGCAATATGAAAGAGGGAAAATAAGCTTTCCTTAAATCTTAATATTTTTCTTCAAAAATAGGCTATTTTTACCGCCTTCTTTATAACATCTTATTATACCATGTAACAATTGTGAAACCGCCTTTAAACTAATGTTCATTTGCACCCCCCCCTCCCCCCCCCCTCCCCTCTCCATTATATATATATATATATATTTTTTTTTAATATTATTTTGCATTGAAAAGCGAACTTAAAATGTTAAACACATAGCTTTTCCAGTCAAATTTCTTTTTTGTATCTCATCGTTCATTTTGTCACATTTTCTGTATATCTCGGAGGTTATAAATCATTATTAAAAGTATTCTCATTTTTTGTTACCTTAATATAAGTCGGTCAGAAAAACACTTTTTTCTGATATCAATGAAGAATGTCTACTTTTTTAGCGCAATTTCAGATCCCAGAATATGCTATTCTAGTATTTTAAACTGTTGCCAACTATCAGAAAACAGTCCGGGAAAGTTAGTTTCTACCAACCGCGCCAGTTATTTTTCTGCATGAATTTTTTAGGAGGATTATTACATGACTAGACTAATTTAACTTATTAGTCTAGTAAATGAAGGTTTCACTTCTTAATTCTCAGCAACACCTCCGATTTTGATCTTTCTTTTTTTAAAATGTGTCTTATTTAATATTATTCAAAATCAGAAACATCCCAAGTGGTGCAAATAATTATTTATATTGTTTAAACAATAATAACTATATTTACTAAGAAATATATTAAAAAAAAATTTTTCGCGATATTTATAAAACATTGAGTTGTTTTTATTGAACATTTAAGTTCAAAAATGTTTCTCAGAGTCGGGATTGATAATTATTTATATTATTTAAACAATAATAACAACTTTTACAGGAAAAATCTATTTTTTTATGTTTTTTTTCCTGATATTCATGAAAAAGTTAATTTAGTCCAGTGTTTTTCGCTCAGAATTCTTTCGGATAAAATCGATTGACGTGAAATTTCGACGGTAATTAGGGAATGGCTCAAGGAACAAAAGTTATATAGTGCCGATGTGTGCTTTTACCCTGGGGGTAGATGCCACCCCTTCTCGGGGGTGGAAATTATTATGTTCAAAGTAACTGCAAAAATGGAGAGAGAAATGAATTCTAAACAATAAATGTTCTATGAAATGTTTTCGATGAGTCAGTACTTTTTAAATTATTCTTGATTGAAAATGTTGATTTTTCATCTAAAAAAATGCACGTTTTAGAACGATTTTTCACTAATAACTCAAAAACTGTACGTTTTATCAGAAAAATAATTATAAGGAAAAGTGGAGCCTATAAAATAACAAATCGAATGTTTGTTTTTTTATTTCTGTAGATGCAATACGAACCGAGTTATGAAGGTGACTTTTTGTTCGCCGAAAACTGAATTCGATCCTTTCAACGTTAAATAACGGAAAAACGGAAAATTTTTGGAGGAAAACATATAAGACATTTTTAAAAGTACTTGAAAAGACTTTTAAAATGAACTTTAGTAAAAGTAGTTAGCATAAAAACTAACGGAATTATGATGAAAATAAAATGGTTGTCTCTTTTTTTCGGAGAAAAAATCAGCAATGAAACAACCAATGGCTTCACCGCAAGAATTGAAATTGAACGTAATCCATTTACAATTTATTTAAGTACTAACAATATGTTCTAGAAGTTTGATCGGTTTAGGAGTTCAGGGTTGGGCTGATTTATATCATTTGATTTAAATCAAGATAAAAATCATGATTTAAATCAACTGATTTTTTTTTTCACTATTTAAATCAAAGCAGATGATAATTTTGAGATTTATTGAACAAAAATAAATAACTTAGTCAATCTTTTTTAACTCCAAAAACAAGAAACAAACTTTCACAAGCAAATGCCACAATGGAAAATACAAGATATTAAACTGAAACAGTGTCGACACGCAATATTCTGCCGAGAATGACTTTTTTGTTAATTACTTCCACATCTAGTGGAAGTATAGTAACGACAAAAAAATTTTTAAAAATTTTTATTGTTCAAATAGGCTTAGAATGTCATAAAACGTCGAGATTTCAAGTTTGAGAGAAAAAAAATTTCTGTCTGTCTGTCTGTAACTTTTTTTGTGCGCACATTTACTCTGGAACCGTTTCAGATATTGACTTGAAATGTGGTACACATATGTACTTTAACGAGATCTAGAACTAGATTATATTTTCATCTTGTTCCGTCGAAGGGTTGTGGGGTAAATTGGGGTAAATTTGGAGTAAATACGCTAATCAAGCAGGTAAGAGTTCATAAAATTGATATTTAGTATAGACAAGAGAAGCTAAGGTCTCAAAAAAAATGTTGGCATTAGCCACCCCCATTACCACCCCCACCATTATTAAAGGGGATGAAAAAAAAATGTGATTTAGTGTGTGTACAAGAACCAGAAATCTCAAAATATTTTTTTACTTTATCCACCCCCCACTCCCACCACCCTCACCCCACTACCGATGTGGGGTATCGTTTTATGGGTTTTTGGGGTAGAGGATTTCAAATATTATATTGTTAAAGTTCCATAAACAATTATTTCCAGATACAAAATTTTTTCGTTGTGTGACTTGAATAGAAAATCCGGATGTGGAAGTAGTGATTCCTTGGGCAGCGGTTTTTTATTTTATTTTAATTTTATAACACTCAAATTCGTGAAATATGTAAAATTAAAATGGTTAAAAAATAGACATGAACGATGCCATTAAAAATTTATACCTACCGTGCACTAAGAAAAAAAATCATACAAATCAAAAAAATCATGATTTTTTTATTGAAATCAATGATTTTTGATTTTTTCCATAAAAATCAAGTATTGCCACCACCCCTGTTTAGGATGCCTATATATGAAAAGAAGTTTGATTCAAATTTGAAATGATTTTTGAAATTTCTTAAAAAATGTTCATTTTTTCACAATAATTCAAAGATGAAGATACGTAAAAAATGCTAGAATGCAAAAATTTAGGTTTTCTTTACTGAAAATTTCGTTTTTTTTTTTATTTCTCTAGGATAAAAAATAATTGAGATATCACCGTTATAAGTTTGCATTTGAGTTTTTAGTGCGATGACCACCTTCCCCGAGCCCTTTAAACTCAAAAATCTCAAAAACGGAAGGTCCAAGGAAGTTCAACTTTGCATGCCTTGTAGCCTTTAAAGTTCCCTGAAAATGATTTTTGGAGCGATTGAATAGCTTAAAAATTAAGGAAGTTATCATTGAAAAACCAATCATAGCGCATCTGCTCGAGAAACGTTGATAAGTCTTCTACACGGCTAAATTTTTTTAACTGTATCTCTTTAGCAGCTCCATACAGTAATATTGTGCAGTACCTACCGGCTTCTAAAATTTGTACTCTAGCATCTTTTACGTATCTTCTTTAGTTTTTGAATTATTGTGAAAAAATGAACATTTTTTAAGAAATTTCGAAAATCATTTCAAAGAATTAAACTTTTTTTTCAAATATAGGCATCCTAAACCGGTCAAACTTCTAGAACATATTGTTAGTACTTAAATAAAGTAAATTGTAAATGGATTACGTTCAATTTCAATTCTTGCGGTGAAGTCATTGGTTTCATTGCTGATTTTTTTCTCCGAAAAAAAGAGACAACCATTTTATTTTCCGAGGGGTGGTGCACTCGTAAATCTGGTGTACACTCTTGGGTTCAATCCGTTAAATCTCGATTCAATCTTTGTTAAATCCCAAATCTTTTTTTCATTCTATTAAATCTGTTAAATCTTATTTCAATCTCTTCAAACTCAGCCAATCTCTTCAATCACATTCTAATCTTTTCAATCTCATTGCAATCTCTTCAATCTCAGTTCAATCTTAAGAATGCGTGTGCGTCTCCCCTTCTCTTGAGGGGAAACAGATTAGTTATTCAGATAAATTCAAAACATTCAATCTTAGTTCAGTCTGTTCAATCTCACTTCAATCTTTTCAATCTGTTCAGTTTCACTTCAATCTTTTCAATCTCGATTTAATCTTTAAATCTCAAATCAATATCGCTTAAATCTTTAAATCATCATTCAATCCGTTAAAGGTCTTTTCAAGTACTTTTAACCCTTTAGCTACTGGAATTTACAAATGTGCCTGGTTAAACGCAAAACAAATTAAAAAAGAAAAGTTGTACAAATGACTACTATTGAAAAAGAAAATAAATCCGAGTGAATCAAAACTAAACCTACGTCACAAAAATGAAAAATTGTTACAACATACGACTGGGTACAGATACTGACTTCATATTTGAAAGGTGGCACTATTGAAAAAAAAAGAAAGAACTCCGAGTGAATCAAAAATAAACCTACGTCACAAAAATGAAAAATTGTTACAACATACGACTGGGTACAGATTCTGACTTCATATTTGAAACTTAGGTGGCACTATTGAAAAAAAAAAAAAAGAAATCCGAGTGAATCAAAAATAAACCTACGTCACAAAAATGAAAAATTGTTACAACATACGACTGGGTACAGATACTGACTTCATATTTGAAACTTAGGTGGCACTATTGAAAAAAAAAAAAAAGAAATCTGAGTGAATCAAAAATAAACCTATGTCACAAAAATGAAAAATTGTTACAACATACGACTGGGTATAGATACTGGCTTCATATTTGAAGTTTAGGTGGCACTATTGAAAAAAAAAAGGAATCTGAGTGAATCAAAAATAAACCTATGCCACAAAAATGAAAAATTGTTACAACATACGACTCGGTACAGATACAGACTTCATATTTGAAACTTAGGTGGCACTATTGAAAAAAAAAAGAAATCTGAGTGAATCAAAAATAAACCTACGTCACAAAAATGAAAAATTGTTACAACATACGACTGGGTACAGATACTGACTTCATATTTGAAACTTAGGTGGCACTATTGAGAAAAAAAAAAGAAATCCGAGTGAATCAAAAACAAACCTACGTCACAAAAATGAAAAATTGTTACAGCATACGACTGGGTACAGATACTGACTTCATATTTGAAACTTAGGTGGCACTATTGAAAAAAAAAGAAATCTGAGTGAATCAAAAATACACCTACGTCACAAAAATGAAAAATTGTTACAACATACGACTGGGTACAGATACTGACTTCATATTTGAAACTTAGGTGGCACTATTGAGAAAAAAAAAAAGAAATCCGAGTGAATCAAAAACAAACCTACGTCACAAAAATGAAAAATTGTTACAGCATACGACTGGGTACAGATACTGACTTCATATTTGAAACTTAGGTGGCACTATTGAAAAAAAAATAAATCTGAGTGAATCAAAAATAAACCTACGTCACAAAAATGAAAAATTGTTACAACATACGACTGGGTACAGATACTGACATCATATTTGAAACTTAGGTGGCACTATTGAGAAAAAAAAAAGAAATCCGAGTGAATCAAAAACAAACCTACGTCACAAAAATGAAAAATTGTTACAGCATACGACTGGGTACAGATACTGACTTCATATTTGAAACTTAGGTGGCACTATTGAAAAAAAAAAGAAATCCAAGTGAATCAAAAATAAACATACGTCACAAAAATGAAAAATTGTTACAACAGACGAACGGGGATAGATATCAAGTTCATACTTGACACGTAGGTGGTATTATTGAAAAAAGACTGAATTCAAGTGAATCAAAAATAGATCTACGTCTTGATGACGTCACAAAAACGTAAAATTCTTATAACGGGAGAAAAGTCGAGTCATGAAAAAAATTTTTTAGCTGCTGGAATATATTCACAAATGTGTCTGGCTTATACTCCAAAATTTATACCTACAAATAACAATACATAGAACAAAAGAATGTTTTGCCAAAAATAAATAAATTATTATCATAAAACATTCTTTTACAAAAGATCCCTATAAGTAAACAAACTAAAAATCATACCTAAATAAAGGACCTCGCACGTTCCTTATGGAAATTGGCCCTCGGAAATTCGCTGGAATCGGTATATGTTATTCCTCAGTCTGGTTTCAAAATATGTTCGCCAGTTGTATGATCCAATTTTCCGCTGTTGTTCATTACTCCTTGATGAAATGTTGAAAGAATTAACACATCACGCTTATCTTTCCACCTAAGAGCCATTACATTTTGGCACTTTTTGCGTTCGCACGTTCCGCGTGCCACCCGATGTAAAAATTTCGGAAAATGTTTTCTATTTTTTTTTACTGTACCACATAAACCAGTATTGTTCTGATCCAAGTAAATTGCCAGTTTAGGGCTAGTATACCAATTATCTGTATATAACATATGCCCTTTTTTTCATAGTTTACCATTAGTTTTTTTATTACCGCACCTGAAACACCTAACGGATCATTTCGAGGAATGTCAATTTCAGATCCGGTATATACTAACAACTTCAGAACAATTCCCGTCTCACAATCACACAACACAAAAATTTTAATTCCTAATCGATGTCTCTTGGATGGGATATATTGCTTGAAGTGCAGCCTGCCTTTGAACAATATCAGGGATTCATCGATGACCAGCTTTTGAAAAGGATGGAAAAATGTTGAACATTTTCTGTTCCATTCGTCAAATATGGCTCGTATTTTCCACAATTTATCATTGTTGTCCCGGGACGGAGGATTGTTATTATCGGCGAAATGTATATAACGCAACAGTTTTGTGAATCTGTCCCTTGTCATGTACTTGCTGATAAAACTACTGGCAATAATGGGATCTGTTGACCAATAATCCGAAATTTTCTGTTTTTTTATATGTGGCATCGTCAAAATTATTGCTAACAGGCTATACATTTCATTCACATTAGTGGTTACCCATGGTTTTCTTTTAGTAGCAGGATCGTCTTCGGCTTCGGCACTGTACTCGTGGTATCTATTAGTTTCATCCACAATTATCATCATCGTATGCTCATCAAAATATTTTACTCGTACTCGTTATCTTCATTTTTTATTTCAAACGCTTCCGAGATGCCAGAATTTTCATCGTCAAAGTGGTATATTGTGGGATTGAAAATGTCGCAATTTTGCGAACGTAAATCTCCTACAACAGCTTCTTCATCACTCTCACTATGTGAGTCATTGTCTATTTCACTACCATCGCTTGCACTATCCAGGTCACTAAGTGAAAGAATTTCTTCTTCATCACTGTATATATCATTGTCACTCATTTCTGTTCTTGGACGCTTTGAACCGCGAGTACCACGAGATGTTGACGGTAAATCCATTTTCAATCAGAACAAACACAAAAGATCGGCCCATCAGCGGGCCATCACTGGTCCAGAAATGAAACTTCTGGCCCTGTGATGGCCCAATGGAGGGCCGACCTTTTGTGTTTGTAGGGATATTATAATGCGACAAATAAAAAATATCTTTTTTAGATAATAAAATATAAAATGAAGCTAGACACACCAAATATTACTACTAAACTAACATTTCATTCAAAAAATTGTCTTTGCAAATACCTCGCTCCCTATGCTTAGTCCCGGGACTAAGCATAGGAAGCGAGGTATTTACAAAAACCGTTTTTACTTTGATCTTGATTATCTCGAAAAGGGCGAGGTTTTGGGAAAAAATGCAAAATACTAATCTTGTAGATAATTGAATTCTCTACAACTTTCATGTTAACTTTATTGCTGTCCGATTTTTTATGCGTGAGATATTCGCGACAAAAATTTGACCTTGAATATCTCGAAAAGGGGGGGTTAAAAAATAAAAAAGACAACTTGTAGATAATTTAATTCTCCACAACTTTCATATTGACCTCATAGACATCCGATGCATAGGGCGCGCGATATTTGTAAAAAACTTTGACCTTCAATATCTTGGGTAGCCAAGCTGAGATTTTTGTTATTTTTGTGGATTTGGGTTTGGGACACCTCAAAGAACGTCTGTGCAAAAATTCAGATTTTTACTAATTTTGTCTAGGTCAAATGCTCATTTCCCTGGACTATTATGCGTCTCCGTCGGCTAGTGCATAAAAGCGTTCATATAGAACATGTGTTTAGAAAACGCGACTGCATTTGCAGTAGCGTTATGGGCGACACAAAACGCCCGCATAAAAGCGCTCTAAACGTTCGAGAAGAAGGAAATGTAAACAAATGCATGAGTCACACAAAGCGGCGTTTATGCGTCTGATGCGCACCGAACGAAACATAACATTTTACATACTTCTTTCATAAACTCAGCCTTCATAAAATAAATAAAAGTCGATAAGCGACGTCCGTTCCTGGCGTAATTCGTCAAATCGCTTATTGACGACAGCCGCATCTCGCGAAAGTTTTATACTGTCGTCTATTGACGACAGCCGTAGTTAAAGGGTTAAAAACGTCTTATATATTTTCCTCCAAAAATTTTCCGTTTTTCCGTTATTTAACGCTAAAAGGATCGAATTCAGTTTTCGGCAAACAAAAAGTCACCTTCAATGACCCACAATTCGGTTCGTATTGCATCCAGAAATAAAAAACCAATCGATGTTATTCTATAGGCTTAATTTTTGCTTATAATAATTTTTTTGGTAAAACGTAAAGTTTTCGAATTATTATTGAAAAATCGTTCTAAAACATGCATTTTTTAGATGAAAAATCAACATTTTCAATCAAGAATAACTCAAAAAGCATTGACTCATCGAAAAAATGTCATAGAAGATTTATTGCTTAGAATTCATTCCTCTATCGATCTCTGCAGTTACTTTCAACATAATATTTTTCACCCCCGAGAAGGCATCCACTCCCAGGGTAAAAGCCCACATCGGCACTAAAGAACTTTTGTTCCTTGCGCCATTCCTTAATTACTGTCCAAATTTCACGTCAATTGGTTTTATCTGAAAGAATTTTGAGCGAAAAACCTTCAAACACTGGACTAAATTAATTTTTTCATGAATATTGGGAAAAAAAACATAAGAAAATAGATTTTTCCTGTAAAAGTTGTTATTATTGTTTAAAGAATATAAATAATTATCAACTTCAACTGTGAGAAATATTTTTGGACTTAAATTTTTAATAAAAACAATGTTTTATAAATATCGCGAAAAAAAATTTGTTAAATATATTTTTTTGTAAATGTTATTATTGTTTAAACAATGTAAATAATTATTTGCGCCACTTGAGATGTTTCTGATTTTGAATAATTTTAAAAAACACACATTTAAAAAAAATGATCAAAATTGGAACTATTGCTGTGAATTAAGAGGTTTTGACGATTTTTAGGCTTCATTGACTCGACTATATTGTATTTTACTATAGCTAAATTCAATTAAAAAATGTGTTTTAACCGCCTCCCATGTTACCTCAATGATTCTCTTAGGTATATGAGTCCTAATTTATCTGAGTAAAGGGGACGAGACCCTGCCGTTAATAGTGGACTCCGAACCTCTCCTTGTGGTGCGGGAGCTACGTGGCTGGGAACTCATCGTTACAAGCATTTTCTATGCGTTGATTAATTCTATCGAACTTAAATAACGACACAATAGACTTCTGGGCTGTCAGCCCGTCGAGTTGGCCATGGTTCAAGATATAAAAATCAGTGAAATTATATCGTCGTTACAAGGCTAATTTTTTTGTCTGTATACATTTTATGTTTAGAATGAATAAAATAAGATCACCAGAAAGTGTGGGCCGTCAGGGGCGCAGCCAGAAAGGTCAAAGGTATAAAAAAACGGAGTTATATAACATGATCGTTACAAGCTTTTTTTTTTAAGCTGAACATGTTTATTTAAATGTTTTGAACACAGAAAAAAATTCCCAGAAAGAAAGGTTAGACAGAAAGAAAATGTTTAGGATTTTTGAAGAAAATTGGATTTTTTTTCGCATATTTCATCTCAGAACTCTAAACTCATCGTTACAAGTTCTGGCTCCTTTTTAAAACGTAAATATAAGCTCCTTCAACAATAAAATAGCCTCCCCATAAAGTTCTTAGTGTCAACAAAAGTACCATAGGTTCTTAAATATACAGGAATTTAACACTTTCGACTAACTTGACTTCCTACCGTGCCTTGGATGTATTGTATCATTATTATCTTTCTGGCTGAGTCTCCTGACGGCCCATACTTTCTGGCAATCTTATTTTGTTCATTCTAAACATAAAATGTGTACACACGAAAAAAATGAGCCTTGTAACGATGACATAATTTCACTGACTTTTAGACAGTGTTCATGACGCACCTGACAGAAGGTGCCCCGCCAGAAGTCGATTTTATGAATCGTTATCATCCATTAAATCATAAAAATATCTCAAAGTTCATAAAACGATGATGTGCCGAAAAAGCCACCTAGCTCCCGCTCTATTGGGGTTAATTCCCAATAGAAAACATTTTCGCTTTGAATTCACAGTTCTAATATATCTCCCATTTTTTCAGCATCATTCGCCCTGTTCACCCTAACCATCATCCACTTCAAGAGGCTACACAACAAACCCCACGACTCCGACGGCTCGGTGGATGGCGTCATCAGCCCGACGGGCAGCAAGGGCGTCAAGGAACTTCTGCCCGCCAGGGTGTTCACCACCTCCTGGTCGCTGGACCTGGGGTGGGGCGGTGTCATGCTGTGCGTCATGACGTCCGTGCTATGGATACTTTTGTCGAAAATAATGAGGTTCAACCCCATCTCGAGCATGATCAACTACTGACGTTCGCACATGTATTTATTTAACTATGTCTAAGCAACACCGAAATTATGTCCTCAAATATGCCAGTGCTCAGTTGATTAGTTAAGTTATCTGCTGCTGTACGTTGTGGATCAATTATAGTGGTCAGGTATACTTTGTTTTTTCTGTGGAGAATAATCGATCGGGTTTCCACCGGCCGCTGTAATAGGTGGCGATTTCGTGATTTTTTTTTTCAAATTAACTTGCGGGTCACAGTTTTCTAGATATAGTACAGTAGCTAAAAGTTATAGTTTGGAAAGGTTATCTATCATACGAATAAATTTTAGTTTTCTTATGATTTACAATGATAATTGCGAAAACCCATTCACTTTTTTTACAACCGCAATCTCAATTTTGGTGTAATATATAACTCATTTTATGCAAAAATCGCACGAAAAATATTGAAAAGATCCTTTTGGTGTAAAGGTTTCTGGTAGAAAAACTCTACAGGCCCTTTTTGTTAGCTTTTTCGAAAATCTTACAAACAGTGCTTTCTTGTTTGTTTACGTATAATTTTTGGCCTAAAATATAGATCTACAGTGTGTCGCAGGTGTTATGGAACTATACTTGTAGCTCAAAAACTACTAATGCGAACTTTTTGAAATTCGTGTAATTTGGGTACATTATATGAAAAAATTTACTGATGAGACTACTTTTACCGCCCATGGGATAGTACCATCACAAAATTGTCCCTTTCGGGACAATTTTGTGATGGTACTACAAAAATTAATGTTTAATGCAGTGCATAGAACAACAAGAAGATTGGGCCCTTCTCCATTCCGAGACTAAATACGGAGGTCTTTTTGAATTTATTGCTCACTGAAATCGAACTGTTTATTAACAATTAGCCACAAGATGTAAGAGGAAAGTTATTATCAACTTAAGGATGCTCTAGCTCAAAAAGTTGTAGGATGATGGCTAGGAGGTAATTTCCCGGATAGATGGACAGGTATCAGAAGACCAGTGCAAGAGTTTCCCCTGAGGTCTTCCAATCTCACACCACTTGACTTCTATCTGTGGGGTGATTTAAAAAACAGTCGACCAGAACAGACCCCGTAGCTAAGAAGAGTTACTCGCTCTGGCTGAGGCTGGAAAAGTTTCATTGAGCAATGTGTTCGTGGTGATCGTAGTTTCATAGAAATGCAAAGAATTGTTTAGGATTATTTACTACGTCAATAAATTCAAATTGGAGGCAGTGGCAACTCCCCAAATTTCAAAAAATTGCATTAGTAGTTTTGGCTCTATGAAAGCTGGTGTATATAAATATTAAGAGTGTTTTTGGTTCCTTTATGAGAAGATATCAACCACAGATACTGCTTTATAAAAATACTTTGCTTTTTATTGTCTTTGTAAAATCAATACTTCCGAGATTCAGCACTGAGAAATTTGTAATATACAATTACCAGTAAGAAAAAAAAATTTCAAATTCCTTTCAATTTACACTAATTTCTGCAGAAAAACTGGAGTATATCTAAGACACTATTGATATGGTGCTAATACGATTTTTTTTAATGTTTAGTTACCACAAAATCTCAAAATTATAAACGATTTACAAATAATTTTCAATGACATTTCCATTCTTGTTAGTCAGGCAACTAATTGCAACAGAAATGATTCCTTCATTGATCGTTCTTTTTAGTTCAGCAACATGATGATTTATATCGGACGAAATTCATAAAGTTTTGAAAATTGGTAGAAATGTTAAGGATAGCATAAGAATTTCCATCCCCATTTTGAGGTTTTCTAGATTATATCGGGAACGGTGCACTTTTTGATAAAAATACCTATATACAAAATTATTCCTTTTAAAATTCTCTATCAAAAACGTCTCTACATTTTTTTTCATAAAATTAATAGTACCGTGGGAAATAAGGCGCACACGTAAGGTTCCAGTTAACACAATAAATTGTAATGTTTACTATAATCTACTTTAAAATTAAATACTTAACGCAAAAGCAGTAAACTCCACTTATGTAGGCTTCCACCCTCTCATCCCTAAAAAATATCGCAATTTTTAAAGAATTATTTGGACAATTCTACAAAGCATGGTCGATTCATGATATTAGTGACTTACTGATCAAAAATTGGTCCAAGCTACAACCCGTGTCCAATATTCGCTTAGATGAGTCTTACCGCACCTTGTTATAATAAAAAACTCGAGCTAAATTACGACGAAAGTAAAATATTGGCTATTTTTACTCCTAAAACTCAAAACCATCACGCATAACTCCATACAGATTGACACTTGTTTTGGCTGAAATTTTGTTACCAGAGAAATGGTTAGTGTCCATCTCTGCTATAATTATTACAAAATATCCAAAATTTGTTGGCAAGATACAACTTTCATGTTTTAAAGTCTAGGATTTAATATATAAACTATTAAAGTCTCGTAACTTGGTTAATACTCACGACCGTCACAGCGCTCATTATTAGTTAATAAGTTGAATGCTAGGACTACCAGCGACTCAGAAACACGTATCGAAATTTAGTTTTCGTTGTGAAATCACGTGAGATACAATAACCAAGTGCTGTTTCCCAAAATATTTTGAATTTCCAGTAATTTATATGGTAAGTCTAATATATGGCCCTGCGCTCTCTTTCATGACCGTCACGTTGGGTATTTTAGCATTTATCAATTTATTAATATCCAAATACTTTTTATTTTGAGGTATCCAGTACACTGTCTTCTCCTAACCTTACTTAAATAATAGCTTAGGGTGAATATAATTCTTAGTCATTTTTGTCTAGCGGCCCTCACGACCGTCACACTCATAACCGTCACATGTTACAAATTTGAGTGTGATGGTCTTGAGACTCTAGTGACGGTCATGAGAAATTTCATTGGCATTACTCTCCTTCACTCTTGTAACTTTTGAATGGTTGAATGGATTTTTTTCAAATATGGTGTAGTGATATGGGATGAAATTTCCAATTATATGATGTAAAAAACCAACTTCTGACTTCCGGTTTCGAGGCAAATGACGTAAAAATCAAATTTTTTAAATGGGACAACTTGTATATTGAAAAACTCCAACTCTTCGGGACACGATGAAATATCAAATATATTATTAAAATGTATTGCGACATATATCATTAAACCTTTAACCTATCTAATAAATTTGTCTATTGAGCAGGGAATGTATCCATCGGATTTAAAATTGTCAAAAGTTATTCCGTTGTTTAAAAAAGGCGACCCAAACTTGTTTGAGAATTATAGGGGCATTAGCCTTTCTCCTAGTATGTCAAAAGTTTTTGAGTCTGCAGTAAACTCTCAGCTAATAAGTTTTTTAATGATGCATAATAAGCTTTCTCCCAGTCAACATGGTTTTACAAAAGAAAAAAGCATAGACACTGCTTTAAGTGATTTTGTAAATGGTATTGTAACGTCCATGGACAAAGGACAAATAGCTCTGGGACTCTTTATAGATTTTTCAAGGGCTTTTGACTGTGTAGATCACTCTATATTATTGACAAAACTTGAGAAATATGGAGTCAGAGGTGTTGCTCATGATTGGTTTGCATCATATCTTGCAAATAGAAATCAGCAGGTCTGTATTGAGGATGTTGTATCTGACTCACAAACTGTCAGCGTTGGAGTACCTCAAGGGTCTATATTGGGGCCCACACTTTTCATTATTTATATCAATGATATGCTGAATTTTATTCAACATCCATCATGTTTGACAGTTTCGTATGCTGATGATACGAACATTTTAATAAAATCTAATACCCTAGCTGATGCTGAAGACTGTGCAAAAACTATATATGATAAAGTAATTTTGTGGACTGAAAATAATAAACTGTGTATTAACCAAAGTAAAACAACCTGTATTCTCTTTAGAACATTGCAGTCTAATATTGTCTTCAACACTAATATTCTTTTATCTCCTACTACAAGCGTGAAGTATGCCAATGAATCAAAAATGCTTGATTTGAAAATTGACTGTAGCCTTAAATGGTCTAATCACATTCATGATATGTGTGGAAAACTGTCAAAGATCTGTTATGCATTGGCGATAACATCTAAACAATGTAGCCTATCAATAGTAAGACAGTTGTATTTTGTTTCTTTTCATTCTTGCATAAAGTACGGTATAGTACATTGGGGTTCCTCATCCGAGGCAAATAGAGTTTTTTTACTGCAAAAAAGGGCAATACGTATAATAGCCAATCTGGGATATAATACTTCCTGCCGGGAAGCCTTTAAAAGCTTAAACATTCTTACCTTGAACTCTATTTACATTTATGAGTTGTCATGTTTCGTTTACAAAAACAGAATCAAATTTAACGAGATTAGAACTGATCATCCATATAGCACTAGCAAAAAAGATCTCCTTTTACCAAAAGGTCCAAAAGAACACAGAACGGCTTTATACCAAAAAAGTCTTTTTTTCATGGGTTGTATATTTTTTAACTGTTTGCCTGAGCATATTAAATCTATGACAACATTTTTTAAGTTTAAAAAGGCTTTAAAATCACTTTTGTTGGACATAAACAGCTATAATGTTGACGAATTTTTACAAAATGTGTGACTACTTTTCTCTAGTTTTTTTTATTATTTGTGAATTATACCCTACAATATTTTCAATTGCTCATACTGTTCACATGTTTTTTGTGTGTATATGTTTTTACAATGTTATTTGTGATATTTATCTTTGTATTTCTACCGACAATATTTCTTAACTGCGCTTTGTACAGTTTCTGAAATTAATAAATATTATTATTATTATTATTATTATTATATTTTTTCATATTTGATTCCAACTAGCCAAAATACATATGATCTGACCCTCAAATATTATTTTTATTTTCAAAAATTTGGCACAACCTCAGCCAGCAATTACACGACCGTTTTACGAATCTCACAACCATCTCATGCCAATCACGACCGTCACACGTAACTCACAGTACCTCATTCACATTTATCTCGTTAGGACCATTGTCCTTTAAATTATGAACAAAACTGGTTGTCGGTAACAAAATTTAGACAAAAAGGTAATTTGAGTCAATACAGTTAACTGAATTTCGAAAGTATTAGGCTCAAATAAGAAAGAAACAGGTACTTCCAGTTATATCACTTTTTATTTTATTCATGGGTATTATTACGGACAAAATTTTCTCTAATATTTTGTAGGACATATTTTTCACTTCAAAGAATCAACTTTTTCATAATCCATTTAGCATATTTATATTAATACACAGCACAAATATAAATGTGACGGTCGTGTGTTTTGTTATAGTTTTCACTAATGAAAAACAGCTGTAACATTTTAGTCACGGGAAAAAAGCTGGTGCCACAAGGCATACCTGAAAAGTACATTTTAACCATTTCAAAAATGTATGCCATCAATAGATTCCTGACATTTTATTTTTTAACATTGTGAATGTGAAATCGACCATGCTTTGTAGAACTGCCCATTTGCACAATTCATTCGAGTCTGGAGTTAAAAACATGCTTTAGTTTTGAACTGGCTTCAGTACCTTTTTCCCTTTTCGATCACAAAGGCCTAATGAGAAAAACTAACAAGGCAACTTTATACCAGATTATTAATACTGTTCCAGAACGAGACCATATTTTCGAAAATAGTGAGTATGTGGTCGATGGAGGATACTTGCTTCGCTGCGTAATATGGCCAAAAAAAGGAGAATTTAATAATGTGTACAACGTTTACATTAGTTACATGAGAAAACATTATGGTAATAGAGTAAGTAACTGTCGTATTCGATGGTTATTTGGATAATGCAAACAGCACGAAGAGCCTAGAACGACAAAGGCGGGTACTGAAAATAACCTGTCCTAAAATTATTTTTGATGAAAACACTGCTGTTTCTGAAACTCAACAGAATTTCCTTAGAAATTTGTTTAACAAGGAACGTTCGATTGCAGAACTAGTGAAAAAATTTAGGAATGAAGAAATCAAGGTGTTTGTTGCTGTGGATGACGCCGATTTATTAATAGTACAAACTGCTATCAAAAAATGTTATAAGTGCGACACAGTTGTTGTTGTAGGGCAGGATATTGACCTGCTAGTCATACTTATTTCTCTTTCTCACTCTGACAAACATTAAATTTTTAAAAGAAAACCAAGGTAATACCAGCAAAATGATTTACAGTTCACGAAATTTACAATCCTCAATTTAAAAAAAAACTGTATATTACGATGTTAATTGTTATATTACTGAACTATTTACCTTTCGGAACATACCTATACTAAACTTAGAAAAATTTAAGTTCATGAACATTCCCAAATTGCCAATTCAACAAAGCAACAGCTCGCGATGACCATATTTTCATTTTTTAATAAATACACCACCTTGGATAAAACAAATGGTGGAATAGAAGGAAAAATTAGTTTTTTATACCAGTTGACGAGTTGATTTTCTGGTCACTCAAAATATTCATTCATAAACTGTTTGTATTGTTTGTAAAGTGTTTTTTTTTTGCCTCAATATGTAGACACTATACCAGTATAAATTATTATTATTTAAACTTTGTGTTGAGATTTTATATTAATTTTACTTCAAGCTGTGACAGAACTTCACAACGATTACCTACTGTTGTATAAAATAGAACAAAAATCCATGTAACGACTACAACAAAAATGTCTTCTAGATTTTAGCATAGATATTTGTAATATACAATTAAAACTAAAATTAAGAAAATACAGCCTAAAATTCACTAGATAAAATAAACACTGAACATTCCATTCAAGAGCTTGCATAATATTAGCCAGATGGTGCTCGAAATTAAATTTAACATTTTTAAGTGCTACATTTGCAGTAAGTAAATAATTTCTAATAGTTGATTGTTGATCGACATTTAATGAGCAAAGCTATACAAATAATATGCAAGGCCGTCCATGTGTTTGTCAAAATCGTGCTTCGAATAACCATACATGATTCGGCAAGGTATTTTTTATTAAAAATAATGACTGAGTATTGTTTATATTTAAAAAGTTTATATATTTACTATGAGAAAATATTTAATATATTACATTTTGTATTCTAATCGGCATACAAAAAAAGGGAGCAATACAAGAGGTTGGATTTTTTCTAACCTAAAAAAATTCGCGCAAATTGCCTTGAAAAAGCCTGCATATATTCATATACTGTTAAATATTTCATACCATTATACAGTTGCTTGTTTTTGCTCGCTTTTCATGCCTTATTGTACATATTTTGCAAATAAATGATTTAACTTGTTAGCATAACCTAAGTTTTTTATTTGAAGATGAAAAAGCTTTAAAAAAACCTTACCTTGTTCTTGATGTTAAAGAAGACAATAAACTGAAGCTGCTTAGAAAGGTCGTCGGCTGAATCGGCACAAGACTACTTTAAATTTTGAGAATAAAAAAAAGTTCAACGACTGGCGCGTCCAGAACAACGTTAACGGGAAAAAATCACATCAAAATTGCAAATGGCAAGTGTCAGCCACGAGCAACGGTAAACGTAAAGCGCGGGTATTTTTGTTCTGTAATCCGCAAATCACAAACCAGAATTCTTAACAACGCACATGGTAATCAAGTTCTCTACTTTACCGAATTAGTTCGAAGAGGAATTTTCTAAGAATCAGGGCTCGGGAATTTTGTCTCGGCGCCAGAGACGGCTCTCATACAGACATAATATTAAATTTCAAACACCTACTAAAACATTCAGAAAAACCGCTGCCCAAGGAATCACTACTTCCACATCCAGATTCTCTATCCAAGTCACTCACAACGAAAAAACTTTGTATGTGAAAATAATTGTTTATGGAACTTTAACATAATATTTGAAATCCTCTACCCCAAAAACCCATAAAACGTTACCCCACATCGGTAGTGGGGTGGGGGTGGTGATAGGGGGTGGTAGTGGGGGGTGGATAAAGTAAAAAATATTTTGAGGTTTCTGGTTCCTGTACATACAATAAATCACAATTTTTTTTCATCCCCTTTAATAAGGAGGTGGGGGTGGTAATGGGGGTGGCTAATGCCAAAAATTTTTTTGAGACCTTAGCTTCTCTTGTATATACTAAATACCAATTTCATGGACTCTTACCTGCTTAATTTACCCATTTACCCCAAATTCACCCCATTTTACCCCCCAACCCTTCGACGGAACAAGATGAAAATATAATCTAGTTCTAGATCTCGTTAAAGTACATATGTGTGCCAAATTTCAAGTCAATATCTTAAACGGTTCCAGAGTAAACGTGCGCACAAAAAAAAGTTACAGACAGACAGACCGACAGAAATTTTTTTTTTTCGCTCAAACTTAAAATCTCGACGTTTCATGGCATTTTAAGCCTATTTGGACAATGAAAATTTTTAAAAATTTTTTTGTCGTTACTATACTTCCACTGGACGTGGAAGTAAAATTACGAAATGGTGAAATATTCATCATTGCCAGCTATAATGTATTTTTGGTAATAAATTTAACCTAAAAACAGTAATGATTCTTACAAAAACATGTAATATATATAACTAGCAAATAAAAAAAAACAATTTTGAATCAAGCGCATACTTTCCTGTTCTGTTTAATATATGTGTGACGTGTTTATTATGTTTATTTTCATAATAATTAAATATAAGAATTCAATAAGCTGCTGGCAACATAGAACATTTTTTCCCAAAATAAACCATCTTTATATAATATTAAATCATACATAACAAACAAAGTTAAGGATAACTGGAATAAAACTGTAATGTACCATGTGTATCACAAATGTACATGTCATAAAGTAAATTTTATTTCATTTTAAAATACGTAACCTACTTTTATTGGAAATCCACTACATTTGCGAAACGTACTGACAATTACACAAAGACGTAGTTGATTTTTTTACAATTGCAGTGTTGAAGGCATTCGATCCTGACCGAGTGTCAACATTAGATTCCAGTGTACGGTGGTACTTTCACATGTTTTTTTACTAATGCGGTTTTATTATCTCCTTTAATTAAGCGACGCCGCCGAAATTGTGAAACATTGCCTTGACAAAATCCTTGTTACTATACAGACACTGTAGCAATTCTGCGAGTTTACGTCAAGATTTAATAAAGGGAAAGGGTAGACCATCCGAGATCGCAGTTTCGCAATCCATAGTACAAATCTAGTCATATGTATGTATCTACAAACCTAGCGTGAAATTATACAGAGTCGACGGTATACAAAAATGGGTGTGTGATACTTTAAGGTAAGTGTGTGTTACTTTAAGGTAGTTAAGAATACATGTGTGTGTTAATATAAAAATCTTTGGGCGCTGATCTAGAGCCAACCCTGATTTTGACGTCCCGGAGGTAAAATTCCCGAACTCTGGTAATAAGAATAGGTAGGTAGTAGTGTATGTTAAACATCGATAGTCTGAACTATCGATAGTTATCAATATTTTTGCAAAAACTATCGATAACAATATTAACGATAGTTTAAAGTGACCTTATTTGAATATTGCTAATGCGGGGCATAATAGAAAAAAATTTCAAGTTTCAAAATTGATGAACGGTGGGGGAAGGGGATAGAAATCTGAAAAAAAAATCGTCCTTGTTTCAAAATTGTTGAGCGAGGAAAAAAAAATTTCTGTCTAGGTTTTAAAATTGATAAGCGGGGAGGGGAGAAAAATGCTTAACCTTTTCGAAACGAGCCAAGGAATTATACTCCCATTTGTGTCGGACGAACGCAGGAAAATGCGCGCCTTTTGGTGCATGTAAAACGTGGAATGCCCCCCTCATCGGGACCACTTGTATTTCATGTTTTTTGGGTCGCTGATCACGAAAATCGGTGTCCCGCAGCTCTAAAAATGCCAAAAACCACCCCGTTTTTTTTGCGGTAAAGTGAATAATACTGTAAAATAATGTTATGAATGTGCTAATTGTAATATTTTGCCAGTTCAGTATGTTCATCTAAAATAAGGACAAATTTTATGCTGAGGGTTATCCAAATTGACGTAAAATGGAAAAATGATGGAATTTTTTTCTCACTTTTTGATTTGAGTTTAGATGAAATTGTACAATGAAGAAATTTTTTTTTCCATCCCTTCAGTGGTGAAAACTACCCTTATATCACTTTTAAATTGAACTAAGGCTTAGCTTAGAGAGTAGAGACGTATATTTTTTAGTTTGCTAATTTCTGATAAAAACATTAAAAATGTTTTTCTCCCCTTTAGAGGTGAAAACTACCCCCAATCTTGCAGGGAATTGAAATTGATAAATGAACACTTCGTATTGTTTGCAATATTTTTAATTTTTCATCCTAAAGGGGTGAAAAAATTTTTTAGTATTTTTTTCGACGGAATAAAAATATAAAATTCCAGTTCTAATAATAATAAAATTTTATTTAACTTTGAATATTTACAGAATATGGAATGTATAACTATATATAGTACATTACGTAACTCACATGAAAAGTGATATTTTTTTGAGCAAGTACGAACTTTACATCATGTAAGTGATGTAAATAGACAAATTTAAAAATGGCTCTTTACACATGAGTTATGTATAATATTTCTTCTGCAACAATGAGAATATTTTAAAATAGTGGGAAATTTTATGAATGTAACATTAGTGAATGTGACAAAATTTCCCAGAATTTTGGAAACAAAATATTTACTTGACAACTCTTTAACAGTTGATATTTTGGAATTCTTTTATAAATCAAAATCAACCAAACTTTGGATTCAATCAACTTTTATTAATGGGGTATTTTCCATTTTTTTTAAATTCAGTTTTGGTGATATATCAAGTAATGTTATTATTTTAACAATTACTACATAATCAATTTAAATCAGGACAATAATTTCTTAAATAAAAATAAGAATACGCCCTTCTAGATGCAGATTTCAAATAATTTCATTTGGCGGGAAATAATTTAACCAATAATAGACAGCTTTCGCTTAGACAAGACTGTAACTATCTTATATGAATGCCAAATTGTCTATTTACTTTACATTATTTTACCTATCATACTTTTATTTTGCTCAATATCTTGAAAATCAGTAAAAATTATATACATGTATTTAGAAGGAATTAAAAGGTATTTATATTTGTTATTATTTAGAAGTTATCTTGAAAATGTAAACAAAACTCGCGTCGAGGATTATGTGGCTACATCGTATAAAAACAGCTCTCCCTCTCTTCCAACTTTGCTAGCGTACTGTCAGTTGTCACTTCTTGTCATAATACACGTGAAAGAGACACACTGGTTAGATTTATCTGTGATTTGTTTATGTGGCGTTTGATTTTGTTATTTTATATTTTATCAATAAACTATTAAGATGGAGTTGAATTTTGTGAAAGGAGATTCATCCAATTTGCTCAAAGTTGATAATGACATGATAGATTCTTTCTATAAACTAAATTTGGATTTTTTGTCAGCAAACGTGAAAAATGTGAAAACGCAAAGGTAAACACTTGTATTTAAGTATGTAACATACGGGGGACGGTAGCTCAGTGGTTTAGCGCATCTAGCTTGCATACTGGCGTACCTAGCGAAGCAGGTTCAATCCCTGCTCATCGAGAAATAATTTTAATTATAAAAATTATCCCCAAGAAGTGATTCGGACTCCACTATAAGCTGTAGGGCCTCGTTTCTCTTTACCTAACACAAAATCATTTTGGATTTTCAAGGAGTTACTTCGGTGACTTGAGAAGCGGTTAAGAAAACATTTAAGAAAACCTGAAGGGATGGGATCAGAAATATTGGAAGCTTGCCGCCAAGTTCTTCGAATATCCATATTTTTCGGAACAGTTACAAAAGTTTTTTCCACAACTTTTTATAAAACATCTTTTCAACGATATTATATACTATTTGTAAATTACAGCAAATACATCGATAAAAGAAATTGAAATGCTTCAAATCAACACGACTCGTTAAATCACATCTGACATTTGACTATCCGTTGACATTGTTGCCATATATTGCTAAATACGTTTTTAAAAATCTAATCGGCATTAAAAATTACTTAAAATATTTAATAATTTATGTCTATTAATATTTTTTACATCACAAAATTAAATTTCGTGGATAAATATATTAAAATTGATTTAATAAATAAGCTTTATACCTGTTTTCTTCAATTATTCTTACTAGAACTAGAGAAGGAATTTCAACTTGGCAACACCATACTGTTTTGTATAAAACTATTCTATCAACAAACCCATACAGACTACCTATGTCATCGGCAGATTACCTACGTCACCAATTTAAAACACCTGTTGCGCCACTTATTTTAACTTGTTTTCTCAAAAAATTGATAATTATTTTCGCGGAAATCTGTATTGGAAGGCTTGTTTGTACATATTCTATGATATTATTCAATAAAAAAAGAAAATAGGAAAATAACCCCATTAATAATATATACAAGTGGGTCGAACTGAGAAACTCCTTTTTTAAATTTTATGAAGTTGGTTAAAAAAATGCCTGATTTTTTTCATACAATCTTGCATCATAGGAGACTATGCATTTGAAGTGGTAAATGGATTTGAGGACATTAAAGAGATTTTAATGACTCCTAGAGTGAAATTACTTAGAGAAGATAACATACGTCACAGCTTCGCGCATTGCGTCTAACAGTTGACACAATATCAGTGCCATCCATTTTTTTTTATTTAAATATTAATAGTAGTAGGCAGTGCAACGCCCATGTAGCTGTAAAAATGCACGCGGTAACGGTATCGGTCTCTGCGCATTCTATGTCGATGTTATCTTCTCTAAGCAATCGCATTCTACCTTCCGACACCAACTTGGTTTAAATTGAAACTAAAAACTAAGAGGAGTGTTACAGTCTCAAGTGAGACACTGTATAAAATACCAATATATTTTAAGATATTCATTTCAGTCTTTTGCTGTACGCCGCCCATAATAAAATCTTGTAATTTTCCGCAGCAACTTCTGGTTCTGCTGCTTTCGTAATTCCTCTCCCCACCACAGCAACATCAGCACCTCTATCAAGTACCACAGATTGAGGTGAGTTGTACTGTTGCCCTAGGTTATCCGTTTTTGCTTCCAGCTGGACTCCCGGAGTCAGTTGTATTAGTCCAGGGTTTTGAAGGAACAAGGGGCTTTGGCAAACAATACCTTAAAAAAACATATATAATAAGTTAACAAGGGTTTAAAATCATATTATATTTTGTTAAAAAAAAACAAAAAGTCACATTATAAGTTACCCAGGGCCGGATTTACGTTTGAGAGGCCCCTGGGCACTTCTTATGTGGGGGCCTCTCTTGCGTTTGAATCTCTTTTAATTTGTAATTTTTTAATTTATTCCTAAATTTTTTTTTACCATTTTTATACATTCGGAGGCCCCAATTACGTATACAGGTTGTTTCATAATTGAATGCTGATCCTAAAGGGCGATAATCCTTGGGTGATTTTAAGAAAAATTCTTTATACGAATATAGGTTCGCAACCGCTTTATTTCTGAAATTTAACAAAAAAATCAGTTTCTCCCCAATATCTCTAAAACGGTTTTTTTTTCAATTTTGATACATGCAAAGTATGCATAAAAATACATTTTTTTCCAAAATAAATGTTTTTTAAATTTTCATCAGTGGCGTACCTGACAACATGCAAGAAACCTTGGCTTGTAGAGCTTATTTTCACGGTTTTTGCATTTTTTGCAAAACTGAGATGTGCTGGCTCAAATCTGATGGCAGATTTGGATTTAGCGGGTCAAAATACTATAAGATATGACAGTCTGATCTCCAGATCTGAAAGAATTTTTTTTTTGTGTGGCTGTGTTTTCGCCCTTTAGGATCAGCATTCAATTATGAAACACCCTGTATAGTCTCATTTTCAAACATCGAATACAACTGTCTGATGTTAATGGCCGATGTATATTTGCCTGGGTATGTAAATTTCAAATATAAAAATATTTCAAATAAAACCCTTCTTAATGACCAGATAGCTATAGAAAATCTCACTGTTGTAAAAATGAGCATACCTTTACTGTTTAATCAAAGTTAACTGGCATAATCTTGCAATGTATTAATACCCGACAATTAAATTTGTATGTTCATTGTGCTTGAAAATGTAGATTAGATACTATGAAAATGCAGTGACAACACACAAATATAGTGAGATTTAACAAAGAAATTTTGTTTTAATTTAATTTAATTACTACGTACTTACCTGCTATTAATTCAGGATATTCTTCAGCTAGCTTTAAAGTAGCCTTAGTGTAATTCTCGTTGATAAGATTCTTAGCGGCACTAGTTTCGGCTAACAGAAACACCCCCCTTTTCTCTAGTCCCTTGCTTTCCTTAATAGCATCGAGTACTCCTCCACCTGTTAGCGAATGAGCCGTTACCAACTTAGCCCACGAGGAAATCTGATATACTCCTTTACTGTATTGCAATTCCACTGTTTTACCGATATCGGCGAATTTCCTATCTTCAAACAGAATAAAGTTGTGTCTCTTAGCAATTTCTTGCAGAGGTTTTATAAAATTTGGATGGAAATCCTCAACGATATCTATGTGAGTTTTGAGGACGCAAATATGAGGTCCTACTTGCTCGGCGAGGTTGAGAATGTCAGTAGTGGTAGTTAGATCTGCTGCTACACATAGATTCGTTTGCTTGGTGGCCATAATTTGAAAGAGCTCTGAAGCTACCGAGTTTTTGGCAAGATTCTTTCGTGCTAAATAAGACAACTTCAGTCGATCTGTAACAGTGGAAAATATTATACATAAACAACATTACAAGAATAACAGGAATAACATTCATGTATATTTTTAATACATTGGGGGGGCAATGCTAACAACTTGTAAAATAAAAGTTATTTTCGTGAGAATTAGCTCTACGGTTTTATTCATTATGAACAATGGACAATGGACCTAAACAGTAGATCAATGGCGGGCATAACCATAGCCGCAAAAGAGATTGTCCGCAGACAAACTACGGGCAAAACAATCAGGATCTACACAGACTGTAGACAATCACTACTAGCTCTGAGAAGTTACAAAATAACCACAGGAGCAGTATGGGAATGTCATCAAGCACTTGTGGGTGCCTCCAGTACGAACAACATCTCGGTATGCTGGGTGAAAGGACACGCACAGTGCAGTGGCAACAAAAAAGCCGACAAACTGGCCAAGAAGGCAGCAGGCCAACTTATTTTTGGACCAGGCCCGGCCAGTCTGTTACCGATTACGGCGATAATACAATTAATTAAGGAGAACACCCACAACGAATTTAAGAAGCTGTGGGATGAAACAAGCAGCTGTCAGCTTGCTAGGGAACTACTCACGTATCCCAACAAGAAAACAGCAATGGACTACCTGGCAATGACCAGAAGGAATCTACGTTTTATAACAGGAATCCAGACTGGACACTGTCCGCTAAGGGAACATCTATACAATATGAGATTAAGCGAAACACCTCTTTGCAGAGGTTGTGAACAAGAAGATGAGATGGTTCAACACGTACTCTGTGACTGTTCAGCCGTCTCATCAATTAGAGAATCCATCTTGGGAGAGCGTTGGCCTACCTTGGCCAATGTAAGGGAGATGCCCCTAGGCAACATCACCACCTACTTCGAAAGAATAGGTTGGCTGGAGGCCTAGGCGAGTGTCTGCCTAGAGGGAGGATGTACAAGGGGTCCAATGGGGCCTAAGTGCTGTGGTTCTTGACCACCCTCCTGCTAATTCCATACTCCATACTCCAGTAGATCAATGTAACCATTTGAAACTTACTATGTACAAAATAGGGATGGGACGGATGTGCTTTTGGCCGGATAACCGGATACAGTATATCCGGCCAGTTCAAAATCCGGTCCGGCCGGATAATCCGGCCGGATATCTTGCCTTTTCAAGCGGTCGCTTTATCTACGAGCAGGCCGCGATATGTACAATTAAATTCAAGTCGCACCCGTATTGTCTTGTCCTGCCAATCTTGCACATTGCTACAAGTAATTGTAATTACACGAACTGCGCATGGTACACCAGAACAGAACTAATAATAATCTAATCTAATATATAAAAATCTCGTGTCACAGTGTTTGTTATCGAACTCCTCCGAAACGGCTTGACCGATTTTTATGAAATTTTTGGTGTATATTTGGTAGGTCTGAGAATACGTCGTAGGCTATTTTTTATACCCCCTATCCAGAAATTTTCTTTTTATTTTTTGGACAAAAATTTATAATTTATATGGCAAAACAACGTTTGCTGGGTCAGCTAGTTAATAATAAATATTTATAAGTGTGTACTTGTTTCTATCCACAGTTATGGTATTATTGTATTTATTAATATGGCATCTGTCTTTTGAAATTACATGCATTTTGTGTAATTACACATCAAATTAAAAAGTAATTTCTCGCGATCTGTCAGGAGTTTGCGCATTTTCCAAATTCGAACATGTCGAAAGCAACTACGCAACTATTTAATAAGTAACGGGTGGTCCGCGGGTACCTGACGATTTTTGAATGAGCAATGCAGTTATTTTTTAAGTTATAAAATTTTTATTTATATATTTCATTAGCCAATTACTTGCCATTTTATTTTTAAAAAATTCGTCCTGGACTCCTTACGAATGCCTCCCTCACTATCTCCACGTTTTCGGGGGTCCGTGCCGTAAGAGCGGGGCCAGGTGGTTTCTTCTTCATTATGGTTCCAGTTGTTCGAAGGTCGTTGACCCATTTGAGAATAGTGTTGCGGCTTGGGATGCTTCCATGGCGTTCAATATTGATCTCGCGTCAAAAATCTCGCTGCACTCTTATGGCCGATTCACCATATTTTATAAATGCATCGTACGCAGACATACGATGTCTCATCCCCATGGTGTACACTAAACTGATCCTTAAGACGATTCGAATGGGACCGTTCGAGCGTAACTTGAAAAAATGTTTGATTCAAATTTGAAATGATTTTTGAAATTTCTTAAAAAATTTTACTTTTTTCACAATATTTCAAAGACTAAAGAAGATACGTAAAAAATGCTAGAGTAAAAATTTTAGAAGCCGGTAGGTACTGCACAATATTACTGTACAGAGCTGCTAAAGAGATACAGTTAAAAAAAATTTTTAAATATATTTTTTTGTAAATATTGTTATTACTGTTTAAACAATATAAATAATAATTATTATTATTAAAAAAGACACATTTTAAAGAAGAATGATCAAAATCCTTTCAAAATCATTCTGTTGCCGAGAATTAAGAAATGAAAACCTTCATTGATTCGACTCTAATGAATTGGTCTCAAATTTTTACTGTGTTATTACTACATATTTGTTAAAAAAATGTGTTAATATGAATAAGTGTAAGAAAATATGATTTCTTTTCTGAGGCTATGTTGATAAAATGTAAGACTTTGCAGAGATAAACATAGCAAGCAGGAAGTAGATAGAGTAGATAGATAGAGTAGAGGTAGACCAGGTATATCGAAATGAAAACAAAAAATAAAGGATGGAGGCAACTTTTTTATTTGAAACATTTTTTTCCTAGAATTAGCAGTTTTCTGTATGATGAAAAAATTTTACCAATGAACTAACTTGTACAAAATTAAAATGACTTGCGAAGTGTGCATTTTAGTTTTATCAACGATTTTACACTTTTAAGACTGTTAATTAAATAATGGTAAAGGGTGTTTTTTTTAGAAGTTTGTTTTTTGAATGGGCGACCCTGTTTCTAGAGACAGTTAATTTAACAACTGACAGCTGATTTGTGCTCAGTATGTTTTGCCATTTCACCATAAATAGACTTACGGAAGAACAACGCTTGCAAATTGTGCAAATTTGTTTCGAAAATCAGGGTTCAGTTTGCGAAACTTACCGTGTACTACGTCCATTTTACGGTCGACATAATCGTCGATCCGAGCAACTCATTCGAACAACCATTCGCACCACGCATACTCTGATTGATAATGTACATCCGCAGAGACGTCGTACAGTGCGCACCCAGGAAGTTGTTGCTGCTGTGGAGCGTAGTGTTGAGGAGGATCCGAATGAGTCGATTCGCCGTCGTGCACAGCATTTGGAGCTGTGTCCATCCACTTTATGGAAGATTTTGAGGAAAGATCCTGGGTTACGAGCTTACAAGATTCAGCTCGTGCAAGAAGTAAAGCCGCGTGACCATCACTTGCGTCGGACGTTCGGTGAATGTGCCGTAAACAAGATTGTTCTTGATCCTAATTTTCACCAAAAAATTTTACGTCGTAGACCTGTGAATTGGCCTCCACGGTCGTGTGATATCACGCCTTGGAATATTTTCAGTGGGGACATGTGAAGTCGCTAGTCTACGCCGATAATCCAGAGATATTGGAAGCCAACATTAGACGAGTTATTGCCAACATACAGCCCCAACTGTTCGAAAAAGAGATAAAAAATTGGGCCTCCAGATTGCCCTACATTCGAGCCAGCCGCGGCACCCACATGCCCGAAATCATATTTAAGCACTAATGGCATAAAATTACATTTCCAATAAATTCAATACCATGGGCGTTAGCAAGATTTTTATGTGTTTTATTTCATTTCAAAGTTCTATTCCTCTAAAAAAAACACCCTTTATAATTTTACTAGCATACAGGAGTAGCTCAAAAGGCACCCAAGGGAGTTTAAGATTTAATATTGCTACAAAAGATCATTAGCAGCATAGCGCTTCGACGCTTCCTTATTTTACACTTTTGAGAGTATTAACTACTTAAATAATTCAGAATTATTGTAATTTAGAATTTTTAAGTATTACCCTTTGACATTGGTGTAAATATTGTCAAATATCGTGAATGTGATTTTTTAATTTGTAATCACTAAGTTAAAATTGTATGTTGACTGGTTATCAATACATTATTTTTTATAGTTCTAAAAATTTGCTGACTGGGTTTTTTCACCCAATTTTCAATAACCATTCTTCTATTTTATTTATGTTTCTATGTATCATAAATAGAATTATTTCATAGTAAATATAGCTAATAATAGTTGTTACACTAATCATATTTTTAATTTATTCAATGAATTTGAACTTAAAAAGCCACATCAATGAATCAACATGCATAACTAGTAGAAATACAATCACAATTGGTGTAATCTTTTCAAATTTAACAGCCTGCGAAATTACAGTTAACGATACGTATTTTTCAGATCCTACCTTCCAGATGTGCAAATTTAAACGTCCCTTTGAAACCAATCATATTAATAATATAATATTTAAGCGTGACCTTTAACACGTTGAGCCCTGGGTGGGTAAACTTTGACCCACACAATTCAGACCTTGATTAAACCGACATACCCACTTTTGGATGCTAAGTGTTCAGATACTGTACAAGCCAGTCCAGAAGGACAGGCAGATCTTAGCGGGTTGTGAAAATTTTTACATATACCTAAGTTCAAATTTTCAATGTCAAAAATTGGTGACTAGAAATTCATTTATTTTGACATTTGAATTACAAAACAGTGTATATGAACATGTTACTGTAATAGTAATGAATAAAACTAGCTTTTTGCGAATTTATGGGACATAAAAAAAGTTACACAATAATATATATTGCAGACACAACACATGTACCTGGTTTTTTCCCACAGTGAATGTCTTTCATGTGTTTATAGCATTGGATATAGCACTGCATGTAAGACAGAACTGAATTTGTGAGGCACACGTGAATACCTCACCGGTCCAAGGTTGCTCCAGCCCGCGAGGTGTTACCCCCTCCAGACCTCTTAGGTAACAATAAAGCCACTGTCAGTTGACAGATGAGTATTCGCCGGCCAAACTATCAGTGGAGACGGGCGGGGTCATATAATAAGTTGATTTAATAAGTGGGCGCCAAGTAAATTAAACTCCCCTGCAAATACCCTTAAAAGATCTTGAAAATCCCCCAATTTACTAAACAGAGATTCTACACACACAAAAGAAATGACAAGTTTACTTTAAGAATTTAAATGGAAGTTTATTACTAAATATTGGATAAAACACTACAACAGTATTCAATAATATTCAATAGTATTCAGCAGATATATACAAAAAAAAAATAAAATTACCTAGATATAAAGCTAAAGTCAATATTTAAAAATGTGTAAAAAGGGACTAAAATGATATTATAACCTAATATGTATGCCTAAGATCTGTTATAATAAAAAAAAAATTACTTAACAAAATTATTTCCAAATGACCAAAAAAAATTAAAAGTTGACCAGACTAATGAAAATATTTAAATGATAAAGTTCATAAACTAAATAAATAGGCTCAAAAAAAAAATACAAAGTCAAGATTTAAGTAGTTACCTAGAGGGGACAACCGGTATATGTTGTAATAATATATTTAACCTAGTGGATAGAAATAGAATAGTATATCGTATCAGTTTCTATAATATTATTCAAATATTTGCTTTTTATATTATCCTAAAGAAATTAAAGAACAATAAAAAAAATGCGTTTTTTGTTTGAATAGCAGAAATTAAGTAAAACTTATCATAGGCCGTCGCAAAATAATTTACTGCAGTTTTAGTGTTGCTTAAGCTTAAGCGCATTCACCTAAAACAACCAGCCCAAATATAACTGGTATTTTTTTTTTATCAAATGGTAATTAAAACTAAAATATATATTCACGTATATATATACTAATTTCCGCCGTACATCTTAAATCTCAAATTATAACCATAAAACGCCATTTTGTAAAACTTATTACCATTCAAAAATATCAAAATAAAAATGTATTATAAAATTTTGTTCACGAGAGGTGATTTCTATTCAAAGTTGTAATGGAAAATTTTTCCAAAAAAAAATAAAATTACTAAAGTTAACCAAAACTTTAAGACACTATACTATAAATTAAGTGCAATTATACAAACTTGCACTAGGCTAAATAATGTCCTTATATGAATGAATTTGATTTTGTTAATTACTAGGTAAGTAAAAAAAATATATATATATAATTTTTCAAATATTAAAAAAAAATATGATTGCTCTTTAGCTTAACTTGCGTATCCTCCTATTTCGGATGACTCCTCGCCTCAGGACTTCTACGAAGATAAGTTGTAGCCCAGGAACGTCGGAATGGACAGAAAAAAAAATATATTCCCCAAAATGAGACTTGGCTCCCAGACTATTATTTTTCTTTTCAGAATGGAATCTGCAGCACTCAGAACTCCTCACCAGAAAAACGTCAAATAATAGCCGTAACAATAGCCCTCCATTAACACCCTTATAAATAAAATACAGAAAAATTAATTACCTAACTATTTACAAAAAAAATTTGAACATACCTTCCTTGAAGGGTGTTCCACTTTATTCCACGAAAATGGTTAGATGATGGTGAAAAACGATGATAGAGAGGGTGGAATAATCACTATACGTGAAGAGAAAAATAAATTACTATTTATAAAATCACATGGATGAGGGGTAGTTACAATAATTGCTGAAATAATCCCTAAATAGGTGCGATTTCACGAAAATATCGTCACAATCCAAAAATATAAACTGCCAAACTTCGAAATCACATTAAAACACTGCACAAAGAATAATCCCAGAGTGGATGTTCACAGAACAAAACGTCTTCATGCAGTCACAACCAGCAATTAATTAAGAATGGCCCCTCTAATCACCGGAAATCGGCGGATCTACATATCAATTAAAAATCCTATTTGAAAAAAAATGTATTTGAGCTATTACAGTTCCTAAATTATAGAACTTTTGTTGATACCTATTTGACAGTTCATCCACTGTCCACTAGATGTCAGGATAAGTACCTTTAAAGAGAATTTAGACCTTTTGAAAATCATAATTGTTATTGTTTCAAAATCAACAGGGATCAAATACATAATTATTTAGCCAAGAGATGAATAGTGCAGAATGTATTCAGGGCTCCCACTGGACTAATGTAGACAAATACATAAATTCGCCCCAATAATAATAGTTTTCTATTTTGTAGGGATATGAGGGAACTGTAGAAGTACCAACAATAATAAACAATCTTAGTGACTCTTTGTAATCCATTAAATAATTATTAACTTACCACTAATATGTACAATATATTTATAACTAAATAAAGAAAAATTACCTAAACCTATTCAATTTTTCACTAATTATCTTAGGAGCCAAATGAACCGTAACAGAGGTACACTTCTGTGCAATGAAATCCCGTACACTTGAAAAATAAAGTAGTGTTTCAATAATATTGAGTGGTGTGAATCAGTCTTTTTGGAATTTAGATTTTTTTATAATCATGTAGGTTATAAAAAAACTGACATTGACTGTGAAACGTCATAAGTAAAGTATTTGAATAATGTTAATCCAGAAGACAAACATAAGTATTTTTGTTTTTTTTTACTTTTTTACACTATTCGATGGGAATGATTTCAATTTATAACAAATATTGACAAAATTGACGTTGAAAAATTCACAGATACGACTGCACATAACTGAGATTGTATTTATTGTGTAAATAATGTAACCTATTATTTTGTCGTGGCTCCGTTTCCTTCCAAGACGTGATTAAATCTTGTTGGCATAGAAGCAATTAGTCTACGACAATAGTTTTCTTTTTCTCCTCCCAGCAATTTTCAATGGCCAACCACAATTCTTCTTCATTTCTTGGTCTGAAGTTTCGATCATAATTTTTTTTAACTAGCAAACCCCAGACGTTCTCAATTACGTTTATATCGGGACTGTGCGAAAGCCACGGTAATAATTCAATATTATTGTTCCCAAATCATTGAGTAATTATCCTGACAGTATGAATAGGGCTTGTTGACAAATGGAGGTGTTGTTTGGATATAATTGCTCCACCGAAGGAAGCATAACGTTTTCCAAAATATCCATTAAATCTACCATTACCCATAATACGCCACGCTACACCAGGTCCATGTACGCTTATCCATGCCAAAACATTAACAGAAAATCGCCTGGAACTGTTCCGCGGAGACACGTAACGTTCTTGAAACTTGTATTTGCAGGACAGACTGAAAATTTTTTTCATCGCTAAACACAACATTGTTCCAAAACTCCAACGGGCGATAGACATAATTTAAACAAAACAAAATGCGGGCTTGCTTCTGTTCTTCTGTTAATATGGTCTTCTTGGCACTTGTACAGTTTTTTATTTCCGATTTTCCTATCCTTCGGCTAGCTGTTTTCCTCGATGCTGGAAAATTTGTCATGAACACAGCGTCTCCTGCTGTTTGAAATGGATTTTCCTGCAAATAGCCAAGGAGTGCTTCATCTTGAACGAGATTTGAACTTCTCGATCGGCCTGATTTTCTCTTTACGCTACCTTCCTACTCTAACTTTTCTTCACGCTCATAACAGTACTTTTATTCAATTGATAATGGTTAGCAACTGCTTTGATAGACCATCTCTCTTCAATTTGAGAGAGAATTAATATTTTCATGTTTAGTTAATTTTGGCATTGCGAAAATATGACACTGACACTGATAAATAAATAAAGAATGATTTAGTATAGCGAAAAATAAGTGTACGGGATTTCATTGCACAGAAGTGTACATCAAATTCAAATGTCAATAAAATGCCAAAAAACAAAAAAAATTTGAAAAAAAAAATGGCGCCAAGTGTATGTATCGAATGTATTTAACATTTGTTTGAAAAAAATCCGGTCAGGGGAACCCCCAAAATCGTTTATACACAGGTGCTCAACGGTGCTAACTACTCTAAAAAATCTGTTGAACAGTGAAGATTGGCAAAAAATGCAGTGGCGGCTGGTGAAATTTCAATATTTTTTTTCTCGTCTGTGCATACAAAATATGGGAAATAACATCTAAAAAGGCATTTCTCAAAAATTTTGAAAACGCAGTTTGTGAAAAAACATTTTAAAATTCTGTTGGATAACCTAGGGACTCCTGTTTAATTTATTTTTTTTGTCATATACGCATTCCACATTTTTCAAGGTATCAGTTGGTATAACAAATTTACCCAACTAATTGGATCATTTGACAATACATCTCGGTCTATTTTCAAGACATTCAAAAATTAAAAACATTATCTTTTTATAATTTTCAAACTTTTCTTTAGACAACCACAATTACCTATTCTTCATTATTAGGTATTATTACATACAGACATAACCTACATACATAACTTCATCTCAATTTGTCCTATTTGCAGATGATATCACCATCATTCACTCACATCAAAATATTGATACTTTACGTACAAATATGTGGGAGACATTGCCAGAAGCTCAGGAATGGTTTACAGCAAACCAACTTAGCTTAATTAAGTCCAACAAACTGAGACTATGGTTTTTAGTCTAAGAAATGTAACTGGAGAAAACCACACAAACAGCATTAAGTTTCTCGGGGTACACCTAGATAAGAAATTGCCGTGGGAACATCATGTACACTTTGTCTGTAATAAAATTTCAGTTAACATTTACCTATTACGAAACCTTGTAAATGAGGTTTCTCAAGAAACATTGATTATTCATTCTCAATTATCGGATTTTGTGCGGCCTAAAATACAGATACCACTGTAGACAAGCTTTCAAAAACTCAAAAATTTTAACGTTGCCTAACGTTTGCATTTTGCATTGTCTATTGTACATTAAGGTACACAAATCAAACTATACTTCTCATAAGGAAGTGCACAGGTATTCCACGAGAAACAATAATAACCTATATTCTAACTTTTTCAGACTTTTTAAATCTCGTAAAAGAACAAATTATTATGCCATACGATTTTTTCAGAAATCAAAGAACTTGAGTACAATTTATTTAAGAGTACTGTAAAAGCTTTTTTAATAACCAATGCTTTTTACAATTTTAAGGAGAATTTTCTTCAAATTTAAATAATATTTGTGGACGATCACTTTTATCTATATACTGTATTGTTGTATATAGTATCTGTTTCCTGTTTTTAATTTTATATACAAACACTATTGTGTTATGTAATATGCCCGGTTTTTTTTACATACCTACTTAAATACTGCCGTCCCGAGTGCCGTCCTAAGAACAGATGCCGTATCTACAGAGAGAGTCGAATGGAGCAAATGATGGGCAAAGTTTTTTCAATGGCCTTTAAGTATTTAAAATATTTGAAAGAATTTACTTGTACTTTTTTAATAAATATTAGTTTAAAAAATTGTTAGTGAACTTAGTAATATTTATTTAACTTAAGTTATTAATATGGAACTAAAAGGCTACTAACTTTAACATATATAATTTTTAAATTTTGGCGTGTTCTGCTAAATTAATCTAAAGTTCTTCCGCCACCATGACTTTTCAACAACATCTTTTTTGCTTTTGGAAAACCTCGAGGTTCATCAAGATGTGGTAAATTTTGTAATAAAATGCCGTTTTTGTCATTGCCTTTTTGCATAAAGTCCAATTTCTAATATTTTTCACTTTCAAATGATATTTTATACTTAAAAAAATAAGTTCTTTTAGTTTGTTTTTTTTTTTTTCATCTTTGCCTCAGACTTGAAATCTTTCCACTTATAGAAGTCTTTTGACCTCTGCTTTTGATTTTTGTGCTTTTTGCACGGCGTCTATGAAATCATCAAAATCATAGATCTTCTTTTTTTTTTAAGTGATAGCTCCACCTGATGGTGGAAGCTATCTGCCGACATGAATGTATGTCCCGGTTCAAAAAAATTGAAAATTATTTCCTTTGCAGTTTCAGTAGAATTAATTATCCAAAAATTTATGGAGACAACAGTTCTTATTTTGGCTAGAACAATTATCTAGCCAAATCATAATTTTAGGTTCGTTCATCTCTATATTTAAGAAAAAATGCGTTAAAACAGCTTATATCTTCTTAGTCCCTGCCAGATACAGCTTCATTTCACACAACTGCAAATAGCTTATATTGTTGTTTTGCAGTTTTGCTAATAAGAAAAGCGGTACCTAACTTGCCCTAACAGGAAACGCCGTAACTACAGAATCGCGCAAGCAGTTCCCACATTTTTTACTAGTAATATGCATATACCGCATATTGCCTTAGAAAAGCTAACCAATTTTTCAGATATGGCCAAATAATATGCACGTTTTTTCTATTCTATTAAACAGATACGGCATTTATGTCTAGTAAATAGCTAATTTACCTTGCCACGATCCTATTAAGACAAAATCTCAAAATACGATTTTTTTGTAGATACGGCATCTGTTCTTTAGGACGGCAGAATATATTTTACATTTCTGTTTTAACTTATATGTATTCTTTTTCTGACTTGCGTAAATACTTTTTGTATGATAAAACCAATAAAATTATTATTATTATTAATTATTTTTATGATTATTATTAAATTAATTACTATTATCCTTGGAGACAAACGCATACATTGAAAATTTTTGAAAATATCAATATTAAAAATTATTACCTTCTGAAGGTGCCTTGACCAACATATTTGGATCCACCTGTGTAGTAGCTAAATATCTTCTTACTTTTTCAACAGTATCATCTTTAATACACTCAGCCTCTCTCAATATTGTCATCAACTCGCTCATGCTCAATAAAGCGTGCATTCTAATACCGTTATTTTCCAAAATTTTGTCTCCACCTTGCTCCCTGTTTAAAAGAACAATAGCCTCGGTACATCGAATTCCAGCTTCAGTTAGATCCCTTACAGTTTCCAAAACGCTGCTGCCGGAAGTGACAACGTCTTCTACTATAAGGCAGTTATCGCCTTCTTTATAGAAGCCCTCAATTAGTTTTCTCGTACCATAATCTTTGGCTTCTTTTCTTCTCATCACCATAGGAATTGATGATTTAATCGACACCGCCGTAGCTACAGGAAGAGCTGTATAAGGAACGCCACAAATTATATCAATATTTTTAATTTTTTTTAACTGTTCGACGATCAGCTCTGCTAAAGTTTGCTGAAACAGATAAAAAATGTATTTAACATGTTGACTGCCGCACCAAATTCAGTAGTTGGGTCCTCCAGGCCACGAATATTTTTTGTCCTATATGTATAAACTAAATTGTGTATTCTAATATATACACGTGGCGCCTTGGACCCACCTAATGTGTATTCTCATGGCAATCAACGTGTGATCCATTAGAGGTGAAGGGGTAAATTGCTTATTCAACCAGAAAAAAGTTAATTGAAAAATTAATGAATTAATAAATGGTCAACTTAAAAAATTTAATAAAATGATAAATATCGTAATTTGTTTTTAACAATGGTTATGCGGAATTAAATGAGTAATCTCTTAACAAGGATATAAGTAATTTTTTTATCTAAACAAATTTATTGTAGCATGCATATTTACACTACACTTTGAATTAAAATAAATAGAACTATTTTTAGCACTTACCATTAATTTTGGGTAGCTTACAATCATCCTTAAATCGCAATATACCGGGGTCATTAGTCCCACTTTGGTTTTAAATTCTCCAAATTTTATTGCGTTTATTTTAAATAATTCAATGGCAAATGCTTCTAATTTGTCGGAACCCATCTTTAAATGCTTTAAGTGAGTACTGCGAATATATAGAGGATATTTGCCGAACAATCACAGAAGATTTACAAAAAAAAATGCTAACTTACTACCACCTAACTTCTAATACAAAGTAGAAAGTAAATAGAAACGAAGCGAAGGTGAGCTTTAAATCAAAAACATGTGGACAATTCTCTGGTTCAAAGTACCATTGCTTCGAATACTACAATAGATCAAGTCATCATTTGAACTACTGAGACCACTAAATTAGATGTAGACTGGAAGACATGTCTGCGGTACAGCAATGAGTAGAAACTTTAAAGAGAAAAAAAGATACAAGTTAAAACAATTTCCGCCTTGAATTTTACTTGTGTGATGAAAGGACAATATTTATATTTAACTGTGATCCATTGGCAATTGCAATAAAGTCATTGCGATTATCAACATTCAACACTCCTTCTAGTAAATATCGAAATCAGTGACAAAACTTACTAAACCAGACACGTTTTCCCTGTTATCTTGGTCAACTTTAACCGGAAACATGATGTCATGTACGGTATTGCATGATTTTCACTTGTCTGAATGTCGCTTTGTCATTGGTTGAAGTTGTAAAAAATTGCACTTCATCTGCAAGAACTTGTATATCTAGTTTCATCACATTACCTCCCAGTAATCTGTGACTCTCAAAGTTTAGGAACTCATTACCAGAGTAAAGAGCTTAACAGATAGAGTAGTTGCACTTCCCCTACAATTTTATTCTGGACCCCCCACTATACTAATGAACGCGTGGTACCCTGCGCACAAAACCAGTCCCCATTCCACTATATTTCAAAACAGCGTGTTTAGTTTGAACTTCCGTCGATCTGTCGCTACTTGTACTTGAATCACACGGCGGGTTATATGCGAAGCCGTGACGTATGTTATCTTTTCTAAGTAATTTCACTCTACCCGAGTAGTGGTAATCGACTCGAATACTTTAACACTTCGTTTCGATTTTCCAATTTTAAGCCTGCAGAGTTGTGAACGTTATAGTCATTATGTACTCGACCCTACCAGCGTACTATGACGCTAACTCATTTCACGATAATTCTAAACCGAATCAGCATCGATGTAGGTGTCAGGCTAATTCAACATATGGCAACCGGCTCACTGACTTATTTAATAGTTTGTTGTCCTGCTCTGTCTTTTGTTTTGTGTGAAAGTATGGGGACACATGTGTATCTATAATATTTATTAAAGAAATTAATTCCAAATTATAATAACAAATAAAACGAACAAAAATAATAATAAAATATTTTAAATTCTTGTATTACAAAAACAAAACATAAATAATAAACTACATAGAATAGAAATATAATAAATTACCAAAAAAATAAACAAATCAGGTGTTTAGGAAAATAATTTTATCTAAATTAGCAAAGTCCGTTTCTTGGATAAGTACTCGATTTTTGATTGTTTTCGCATACAGAGTAATAGATTTTTAAAAATGTCCGATTCTCCCCAACACTAGTTTGTGAAGAGCCAAATGTCTGTACAGTGACGTAACCTCGATTTGGTTGAATCTTTCATTTATAATTATGCAAAATAACAATTAATCGAGAAAATGATAATTATAATATATACGTTTGGACCTGTCCATTGTCCAAAATCATTAAGCACATAGGTATGTCTTTTGTATCATTAACTCGGTAAAGGACAAAAACAACAGTAATTATATTGAAACTGAAGATACCTATATTACTTCTTTGCATCTGTAGCCGTATTAAAAATATTCAATGATTTGATATATATGCAAGCGCGGATTTATGGGGGGCCTAACAAACAAACAGAAGATCGGCCCATCACTGGGCCAGAAGTTTCATTTCTGGCCCAGTGATGGCCCAACGAAGGGCCAACTTTCGGTGTCTTTAGGGGGGTAACGAGGTAAAGCATCAAATTTCTTTTTAAAATTTCATATTTATTTAATTTTATATTTTTGAATATATTTAGTTGTGTTTATAATTTTTTTTCTATGCTAGAAAATTTTTTGTGATTTACCCCCGCTTATCAATTTTAATTTTCGAGGAAAATTATTTTTGTTATTTTCAGTACGCGGCTGTGTTACCCCCCCAAGCTCAAGGTCCAGATCCGCCCTTGATGATATGTAAATAAAACATAATAAGTAATATGATGCCATCATCTATAACATTATTGTGTGCCTCAATCATAAATTGTTTGTTATTGAAGTATTCGTTTGGTTAAAATTTAATAACAATTAGTCCAGTTATTATGTTTCATTAAGTATCTTTTCCATTATGTATGTTTTTGCTAATAGATTATCACCTAAAAATTTTATTATTCATTTGCATATCCAAGTTTTAATGACAGTAATTTTCGGAATACCCTCGTATGTTTTTATTGAATAACCCTCGTATACAATTATTCCTCTATATGCGCGTGGTACCCTATGATATGTGCGCAGAAGAGGAAAAAAAATAAAACTTGGACCCACGGGGTTATATATTCTTGCTGTACAGTGGGACTACTCTATCTGTTAAGCTCTTTACTCTGTCATTACCCACGGTCAACAAACGATACGGTTACATCAATCAGCAGCTTTAGGACGAGAGAGACACAGGGGGCGGATATCGAATGAAAGAGACAGACATATCTGATTTCCGTACAGAAGACAGAGACAGAGATTCCGGTAGGGTCTACAGCCTACGCCACCTGTAGACACTACAAGCATCTTTGTCTCTGTCTTTTGCACGGAAATCAGATATGTCTGTCTCTTTCATTCTATTTCCCGCCCCCCCGCGTCTCTCTCGCCATCAAGCTGCTGATTGAGACAACCGTATGGTTTAATGACCGTGCTCATTACCTGCATTCCATAGATAAATAAGAGTAGATAGCTCGGTAGATAGGGAATAATGATGTTTGGCGGTGAAAATCTCTAAAACATTAGGATTTCAACATCATCATACCACAGGGCATCTGCACGTGACGTCACATATTTCAAGGTCCCTGCCTGGAGGATAAACAAATAGTATATCATAACCTCACTTTAGTTCCTTATAAATAATATAATTAACAATATCTGGATATATTGTCTTAGGAAAATATTCTATATTACTGCTGCATTATTTGATATATTAAGTACGGGTCTATACTAATTATGGCGATTTTTTCTCTATATCTAGTAGCACTTTCAGCATCCAAAGGTATAATAATAATCAGTTTACTACTAATTAAAGTCAAATTTCAGAACACAAGTAAAAAACACAAATAATCTAGATAAATATATCTTTCACAATAAAGTATAAAAATTACAATTTACATATCAGGCTCACCCAATGTTTTGAGGTTATGATTTTTGTTTTGTTTTACCTCCAAGCAAACTAGCCACGCCCATATAGGTCATCTGCCGCAGATGCTCTATTGTAATAAACTTAGAGCTGTTTTCTTTAATAAATAAGATTAACAGTTATATAGGGTGGGCAATATCATAGTCTCCTACTTTTTGAATGATACAGTTTACTATCTGTTGTTTCCAGAGCATAAATCGGAAGTTTTCTGAGTGGTAAATACTTTTCTGGCGTGGACAGTAGACCATCAAAATGTTACACCATAACTCAGTATGGACAAAACATGAGTAAATGGCATTCAATAGATAATTTTGAGTCAACCTCTACTCCCAGCAGTTTTGTTATTTTCAAGTAGATATTTGAGTCGGTTGTATTACCAAAATGGATAAGTACAGTTTTCTCGTTGTTTAGGATAAGTGAATTATTGCCACAACACAATTTATACATTTTATCAACCACAGATGTTCATATGATGTACTGTTAATATTACTGGTAGATATTACACAGGGAGTATCATCAACAAATTAACTTTCAAGCTAACAAGTAAATCATTAACATACAAAAATTAATACGAGCCTAGTATACTGAACCCTGTTGTTGCCTGTCTTGGTTCAGGACACATGTAATCATTTTATCATTCATTCTCACACTGATATAAACTTCAACTTTTGTTAGAAAGATAAGATCTAAAAAATTTTATCACGTTCATTGCTACTATAGTCAATACACCCAGAAGATATAGATAGTTTTTTTTAAGCAAATCTTTTTTTTTTTACAGAAAAGACATAATTTGTCTTTTGTTATGTAAATATAATGGTTTTATATCATTTTTGACATATGTCATGGATCCGTGTCATACACACTTGGCGACATATTTTTGGTACTACATGCCGACATGGAGCAGTGGCGAGAAGATTTTTGTTGTTTTAGGAGCAGAATTTAGTATAAAAACTAGAAAAAAAGTAAATAAAACATTTATTCTAATAAACTGCAAAGAAAAACAAAATAACAACACGAAATGAAAAAGGAAAAAATCAAATGCTTTCGATAAATCAAAGTGCCTTAACTGCCTCAGCCAGTCACAGCATACTTGGACTAAAAAAATTCAAGATACTGACCAACAAACTTATTACTTATTGACTATTGCCGGAGCAAATCATACATCAGCGGTGTAAGAGCGCCCTGGCAATTGAAGGGCTGGACGGCATTGGACTAGATTAAAAATAATTATGATAAAAGAAATAAAACAAAAGTTTCAAAGGATAAGTTATATTGATTTTATTTTTGGTAAATAGGGTATATAATAAAGCAAATACATGGGAAGCTCTTCGCTACAAGCATTTGTTTGAAAATATTCACACTTTAAAAATATATCCTACAAGATGGACAAATGTAAATGTTTTTTGATTAAATAACTCCAAAAAAATGATTTATTATAATTTAATAAAAAACCAACATACTGTAAAACATAAAATTATGTAAATGAAAAGTAAATTATAAATATTAGAAATGAAAATATACATCGTCATCAAAAAAAATCGAATATGAAAAATAATTAACAAAAAGCCCATTTTTGATCAATTTATTATCACTAAATGGAAGTTAAATAATGTTGTTTCACCATTAAGATGAGTACCTATATTTTGTTGAAACTAACAAAAATTCGTTATTATTTAGAAAACTGTTAGTCGCTTTTGAAAAGGGCAAGTCTAACAGGAAAATGGTATGAAAAATTAATCAGAACACTCCTAATTTTTTATTAACTAAACAGAACAATTTTGCTAAATGTTTTGATGTTTTCTTATTCGGATTCTTGGGAGAGAAAGTGCATAGCAGGATAAGCATGTGTTAGCTGCCCCAGCACCAAAAAATTATTGAGTCCATTTGTCGAAAAAAAGTGGGGGAAAAATTTTTTCCTCCTCCTCGTAGTGGACTTTGAAAACTAGTTCTTTTGTAGGTTGACTACAGACGTCATCATTGCAAAATATTCAGATTTTCAAACTAGATTTTGTTTGACTCAACAGTTGACGTCAGAGAATTTGAGAACATCTGCACCACACTTCTTGAAGTTTGATACTGATTTAAACGGTAGGGTGTAATGGCCGCCAGTGACCGTGGTAGTAAGAATTAGTAGTGAACCACGCCGTCTGCCCATGATTATCAATTTTGAATATGTTGTACCCTTCCGATCGCTTTGAAAATTGGATATGTTTTAAAGGGGCATATAAGCATTTATTTGAAAGAAAATGATGGGTATGCTTCGAGAACATTCCCTAAAAAATTTTTTTTTCACTACTTTTTTTCGACAAATGGACTCAATAATTTTTTCTACGTTTGTGCCATCAAGGGTCATAACATATATTTTTTCATGAAAATCGGTTTATCCGTTCTTGAAAAAAAAAAAATTTTTTCATTTTTTTTTTCACCCCCATAACTTCCGTAAAAATGGTTTTCCAAAAATAATATGTTGAGAAATTTCATCTAACATTACTATCAACTTGTGCTCAAAATGCAGCTAACACATGCTTATCCTGCTATGCCCTTAATACGTGAAAAACACGAAATATTATTAACATGCCCTAGTTTTACAAACAAAGCTATATATAGCACATTTATCCATCTGGCATTCAGCTCTTATAATATCATAGGTAATTCTATGAAAACTTATATAACGTACACCTATTAAAAAAAGTTGTTTACCTAAAAGATTGTCGGTATTGTTTTCTATCACTATTTAATTTTAAAGTGTATATGTTTTCCTTAAACTAAAGGCTATCAAACTTATTTAAATAGATAGGTAGGTAGTTATAGATATTCTTTTACAAATATGCATTTTTAACTTACAGAGTAACTATAATTATGGCATACATATTTTAATATTTTTATGTTTGTACTATTATTTTATTGTTGTTATTATGCATTCAAAAATGTATAAAACTGATAGGAAAATCATTGTTGCGACGTAGGTGTGTTCATATATCACTTGCAAAAAAATGTATTTAAACCAGAATATCACGTAAACCTAATATTAAAAAATATAAGTATTCCAAAAATAATACCATGAAAGGTAATGAAATGGTACCTAACGTGAGTGAATTTTTAGGGTATATTAAAGAACTACCAATAATTAATTTTTTTGTAATGTATAGTACAAAACATGTAAACCACTTGAATTTTTGTAATTGTAAATTGATGTAATTAGGGCACATTTAGAAAAGATGGAGTAACTATACATTGGTTTAACAAAACATTACAAACATATTAGGTGTAACTAACTGGGCTTTATATGCATCTATCATCATCTGTTCTTAACCAGGGAAATTATACAATTTCTAGGGATAGAGTCAGCAGACAATAAAAAATGAATTGACAGTGTCATTGTGAGATCGGCAATAATATATTATATGAAAAATTAAAATTTTTGGAAAGTAATTTATGAGTCTCATGCAAATACATCTCCTTAAGAGAACTTTACGCACATTATCACAAGCACTAGCTCAAGCATCGACGTAGTCAAAACCTGCTTCATCGCCTTCAATTTCATCATATCACAGCTCAGATAAACAAAGAATTGTGTTCACTTAATTGTAGTTCTCTGACGATGATTGAATAAACCGAATAAAACGTAAGAAAAGAATAATTTTATTACAAAGACCGATAACCCAGGATATACCTGCATCAAGTTAATTTGATATCAACGGTCAAGAAAATCAAAACATCTATATATATTAGGATATAAATGAAACCAACTAGTATTTTTTCATATTACAGTAACATATTCATCTAAAAGTTTACATATCACTCTATTATGAATCTCTACACAATGCATTACATTACTTCCAGTTTTTAATTATATTATTGATGAATATAGTTACCTACGATAAAGATAATACAAATTCCTTATCCAATCTGTTTTCGATACAACTCTCTTCATATTATTTCAAACTGATATGGCTATAAAAAATATAATAAATTGCAGTTAATTTTCTAACTTGGTAACATTAATTTATATTGGTATCTCGGATGTGTACTGGACAGGTATCGATTCTGAATTAATTCCAGTAAAAGCAAAAATAAAGCAGAGAGTAGCCTCGACTTGACTTTATTAAAATGAGTAAAACAAAATTTTTGGCTTTATTTCTTCTCCCTATTGATCAGAAAATAAAACAGGTTTAGTTCTTACTCTCCTTATACTATTTACCTTACTTTTACGTTCTTGCTGTATTCTTAAATTAAAATTATGAGTGTCTCTGAATCCGGAAAGTAAAAAACCGAAACCACATGATATTTCAACACCAGTGAACATATTTCAAATGATGTATTTAAATCTAAAATTGAATACTTTCATTGGTAAAAATACATTTTTGGTCAGGTTACAATTTTTAAGTGATAGCAAATAGATTCAACAGAATATTGTTCAGTAAAGCAATTTTATAGCGCCTACTGTTTGCGTACAAGTGATCAATTGGAAAGATGCACCAAATGTACTTCCCATAGAAAAAGAATGAGGAGAGAAGCAAACAACTGATATGAGTAGATTAAATAAAACTCGAATTTCTCTTGTTAGTATTAAAAAGCAAATTATATGACACCCTTGATACGATAACGGAAGTGAAACGACTTTCTTGGTAAAAATACTAGGAAATGAACATTTTTTAAACGTCTTTTTCCTGTCGGGGTTACATAAAATTCATCAAACTTGAAATGATCAAAGCATACGTAATTGTAAATGCTTCAAATTTCGGTCAGTTACCTGCAGGACATCGAGTTACTTTTTTCTAAACATAATATTTTCTGGGAACCTACGGAATAACAACATACCGTAGCACACATATTAGGCAACCCCCACAATTTCAAAGTCAAGACTGTCCAGAAGGGGGTTATACCGTGCCTAGGCGTAGGGAGTAAAATTACAACACCGCGCGTGCCAGCTGGCTGAAATGAAATAACAGAGCTGGGATGCTCGGCCCGACGGAGGAATTTATGGCAGCTGTGTTGTCAGATCTCTCGCGCTACGTGAATGTACATGCCTAATGGGAAATTACACGCACGATATACATTTGAAAAAACGCAGATATACCTACATCCATTACCTATCAACGTTGCCAATTTTGGAGCTGGGGATCGAACCCAGTGCATTATTATTTTGATAAGTATAGGTACACTTAATACAGTATATTATTATGTAATAATGTAAATATTCTCTAAAGTTTGAAATATTTGTACCAAAATCTGAATAGAAGGTATAACCTATATTTATACACTTATGTAACGTTTAAATTTAGAGAAATAAAGTTTTTTACTTGAGTGTAAAGGAGAAAGAGACACACGGAAAAATTATTTATTGCTAAATCAGCAAAACAATAAGACAATAACCCTGCAACTATGTACAGAACTATGCTTGCATGTAAAACGAACGAGATTACTCCTTTTTGTAGGTCTTTGGATAAATTAAACAATCCTTAGTTATTTTTGAACTGTATAAAACATAATAAAACTGCAAAATCAACACAAACTTGTTTATAACTTAATAAAAACAGCATTAGAAGCAATAAATCAATATGGCGACAAAAGAAAATGTAAACAACGGTCAACGCCCTTCAGAAGAGAAGCAATGTACGCCTCGATAGACATGTAAACAATAAACAAGTTGTGTATGTGTCGCGGAGACCGAAAGTATTATTTATCCATATTTCTTTATTTATCTGAGTATCACAGTATTTTTTCCTTTTTAAACAATTGTTTTTTCTTGTAGGTTTTATATTGCCAAATAAGATAAACTATTTATTTTCACAATACCATGAAAATATCAAAGTAAAATTTTACTTTCTATTTTTTTTAATACCTCTAAGAAAATTGACTATACCATGTACAGGATTTAATCCAAAACTTTTAGGTACACTTCCTGAAATTCAATTCGTTACACCTAATACATTATTGTAAATGTATATAATTATGGGGAAGAAAAAAAGTTCTCTCCATTTCAAAGTTATCATGGTAAAATTACAAGAATTCATAACATTTCTTGCAAAACAAATCAACAATAAATGAAGTAAAAAAATCCTATTAAAAAATATTAGAGTTTTATCATTTTTTGGGAAATGTTAATGTGTTCGTTGTTACAAAATAACAACCATATACGAGTCATTGATAATTTAGACAGTTTCCTTATACTATGTCAGTTCCTCAAAGTTACCACAAAATACAAAGCATATAAATTTTTTAAATTTTTTTTGCAAAAATTATTTCTTAACGCTATCATCGTATGAAAGTTCCAGAACTATTAAACAATATAAAATATACAGTTTCTGTATAACCTACACGCACACATAATATAAACACTCCGTTTTTCCTTACAAAATATTTAGATTTCTTCACATTCCTTATTTTTAGTTCAATATTTTATATGTATTAGTACCGAAATATATAAATTTTATAAACATAATATGTTTGCAAATCACAATTAAACCTATGCCTAACAGTGCAAATTTTTGAAAGCCTTATTATTTGTTTTTTTTTGAAAATCTAATATAAATATGGCAGACTTTCCATTGCTTATCATTATTATTGGCAAATAATACTTTTTGTTCCTATTCTACGATCGAAAAAATAATATCACCAAAGGGCTATTGGAAACAAATATAATAATCATATTTCGTAGCTTAAAAATTTAAGAACAATTTACATGTTAGTGAGCATGATTTATTTTCTGGGTTAATTTTATTTATAGATTTTGTTGGAAATTGTAATTGTTTGTAATGTTTGTAAGAATTTGAATTAAAGGTTTTTTATAGTTTTATCACACCTACTTTTTGCTATATTAAATCATTCTTTATTTATTTGTCAGTGTCAGTGTCATATTTTTGAAATGCCGAAATTAACTGAACATGAAAAAATTCTAATTCTCTCCAAAATTGAAGAGGGATGGTCTGTCAGAGCAGTTGCTAACCATTATCACTTAAATAAAAATACCGTTATGAGTGTGAAGAAAAGGTGCGAGGAGGAATGTATCATAAAGAGAAAAGACGGTTCAGGCCGACCGAGAAGTTCAAATCTCGCTCAAGTTGAAGCGCTCTATGGCTATTTGAGGGAAAATCCGTTTGAAACAGCAGTAGACGCTGTATCCATGACAAATTTTCCAGCATTAAGGTCAATAGCTAGCCGAAGGATAGGAAAATCGGAATTAAAAACTGTGTAAGTGCCAAGAAGACCATATTAACAGAAAACATAAGCAAACCCGCATTCTGTTTTGTTTAAATTATGTCTATCGCCCGTTGGAGTTTTCGAACAATGTTGTGTTTACCGATGAAAAAGTTTTTCAGCCTTGTAATGACGGGCATATTCAGGTGTACCGTCCTGCAAATACTACCCTACAAACACCTAAGGTTGGCCCTTCAGCGGGCCATCATTGGGCCAGAAATGAAACTTCTGGCCCAGTGATGGCCCGCTGATGGGCCGATCTTCGGTGTTTGTTGGGTAGGTTTCACGAACGCTACGTGTCTCCGCAGAACAGGTCCGGGCGATTTTAATATATTTCCACTGAATGTGGAAATAAAATTATAACAGGCAGACACGTGCAGAACAGCCATCCAGAAAATCGCTTTTTAATGTTTTAAGCTTTCAGAATCTGGTCTTATCTCGGACACAATTTTTCAACATCAATCTTTACATTTGTTACAAATCGAAATCATTAAATCATTAACATTTTTCCAAATACCTTACTTATGTCACTTTTTTATAACCTATGATAATAAAAAATCCAAATTCCAAAAAGACTGATTCACATCACTTAATATTAGTAAAAACTGGATTACTTGATTTTACTTCCACATCCAGTGGTAGTATAGTAACGACAAAAAAATTTAAAAAACTTTTATTGTTCAAATAGGCTTAGAATGTCATAAAACGTCGAGATTTTAAGTTTGAGCGAAAAAAAAATTTCTGTCTGTCGGTCTGTCTGTAACTTTTTTTGTGCGCACGTTTACTTTGGAACCGTTTAAGATATTGACTTGAAATTTGGTACACATACACACGGTGTCCAAAAAGTCTGGAAACGGTCAAATATCTCGAGAAATACACATTGGATCCAAAAAAGAAAAAAGACGTCCTTAATAATTTTGAAAGGGCTATCCAATGATACCAAACGCGACCCCCTACCCCCACCCCTTGGAGTGGGGCGGGGGGCAACTTTAAAATCTTAAATGGGTTCCCCTATTTTTCATTGCAGAATCGGATTCTACGACAAAAATTACGTCAAGTTTGTGTGAAACGTTTTTTTGATTCGTGACAGATGGCGCTGTAATCGCAAAAATATTTCCTTTCGTAATTTCTAAAAAATTCTACATAAGAATGGAAAATAATAAAGTACGAGTTCATTTTCTTGAAAAAGCCATTTAATGGTGTTAAATTTAAGCCCCCCCCCCCACTACCACCACCACCACCGTGGGGGAGGGAAAGTGGAGGGCAATTTTCAAATGCTAAATGGAAACCCTCATTTTTTATTATTCGCGAAAAATGTTTAATTTTTAAGAAATATATTTTTTTTTTTTTCGCCAAAACGTAGATTTTTTTTTTTTAATGAAATTGAATTGTTTGTTCACCAGACTCTACATCCGCCAATAAAAAATATGGGACTCCGTTTAAGATTTTAAGGTTGCCCACCACTTCCCCCTCATGTTGGTGGTGGAGGGGGAAGGGGGGTATTAAATTTAACACCATTGAATGGCTTGTTCAAGAAAATGAACTCGTACTTTATTATTTTTCATTCTTCTGTAGAATTTTTTAGAAATTACAAAAAGAAATATTTTTGCGATTACAGCGCCATCTGTCACGAATCGAATAAAACGTTTCACACAAACTTGACATAGTTTTTGCCATAGAATTCGATTCTGCAGTAAAAAATTTAAGATTTTAAAGTTACCCCCCGCCCCACTCCAAGGGGTGGGGGTGGGGGGTCGCGTTTGGTATCATTAGATAGCCCTTTCAAAATTATTAAGGACGTGTTTTTTATTTTTTGGATCCAATGTGTATTTCTCTAGATATTTGACCGATTCCAGACTTTTTGGACACCCGGTATGTACTTTAACAAGATCTGGAACTAGATTATATTTTCATCTTGTCCCGTCGAAGGGCTGGGGGGAAAATTGGGGTAAATTTGGTGTAAATGGGTAAATCAAGTAGGTAAGAGTCCATAAAATTGGTATTTAGTATATACAAGAGAAGCTAAGGTCTCAAAAAAAATGTTGGCATTAGCCACCCCCACCCCATTATAAAAGGGGATGAAAAAAAATTGTAATTTAGTGTATGTACAAGAACCAAAAACCTCAAAATATTGTTTTATTTCATCCACCCCACACTACCAACTCCCACCCCACTACCAACTCCCACCCCACTACCGATGTGGGGTATCGTTTTATGAGTTTTTGCGGTAGAGGATTTCAAATATTATATTAAAGTTCCATAAACAATTATTTCCACATACAAAGTTTTTCGATGTGAGTGACTTGGATATAGAATCTGGATGTGGAAGTAGTGATTCCTTGGGCAGTGGTTTTTCAAGTGTACGGGATTTTATTGCACAGAAGTGTACTAGACCTTTGGTATTTAATTTTATTTTGAATAATTTTATAATGATATAGCTGAGGAAACTGCAGTCACAGCTTTGTTTAATTTTACTGATAAAAAACAGTTTCTTTTCTTTAAATTTTCATTTCTCTATTTTAATATAAGTAGTCAAATTTTTATAAAATAAAATTTTACTCAATAATATTTTTTCTTTTATTTCTTTACGCTTCTGAGGATATGTCTTACAGTACAACTTGTAAAGTATCTCACTGAGCATTGGGACAACTAAAATATTGACAATATTTTCCTACGTCTGTTCTTAAATTTTTAAGTACTTAATATGAAGGAGTGAACTCATTATGAAAACTACATAGTTTGATAGGAGGAACCAATTTGCCTATAGACTGATCAACTTGACATTATTTTATATGATCTTCTATTTACTAGCTTTTAAATTTCTTGATATTTTTCTGATACTGTCAAAGAACTTTAATCAACACAACTAATGGCTGTTGTGTAGTTTACAAAATGGGTACACTCTGACAACACTAAAAAAAACTATTACTACCATTAACAAACTAAAACTGCAAAAATTATAAATAGACAAAGAACCCATAAAAATATCAACTTATATGTAAAAAAAGTACGTAACATATAACAATTTTTGTACTATTCCATTAAAGCAAAATTTTGTACCTTAAAATAAACCTATATACACAGAGTACGATTATTTTTTGTTTTTATCACAATAAAAAAGTAGTGAGGTAGTCTCAAAGTGACTAGAGGAGCTATACTCTGTGTTTTGAATTCTAGTACTCACCATCTTTTCCTACCTATTATTTATTATTTAGTTGCAATCACAATTTTCTCCACAACGAATTTTCAATAATAAAATAAACACTTTTTTAACACAGACCCATAAAATTAACAAATTTCAAATGATTTTGGCATCACAACACTATTTGGTTTTTTGACATTTCATGTCTAAATATAATTTAAAGTAGATTAGATCTACCGCTACTAGCCTAGAATTTTTGAAATTAAAATTATCACAGCCAAAAATTACCATGCCGATTTTACCCCCTACTGAGTACTAGAATTTCTTGGAACAAATGAAAAATTAATATTACTTGTAAGTTTAAGACAAAATACCTGATGTTGTTGTAGTAGTTGTGTTGATACTACTAGGAGTAGGAGCAGCCACCTGAATTTGAAGCGCTTGCGATGGGTTACCTGAAAATTCCATCATAGATAAGTACAGAATTCACTTCTACGTTCTCCTATCATACCTAAGCTGAACCCTATTGAATTTGTATCAATATTGTTTTATCCCCATTGGAGAAAGTTGATTTTTTTATGAATATGATTCGACATTATACATGTAACCATTATCTATAATTCGTTGATTTTCAAAAAGTTACAAATACACAAAAAAAATGTAGTTTCGATATAGTTTAAATTTGCCGCCAATTAAACAACCAATTAAATACCTAACTTTTCTAAATTCACCGGTGGGCGCACCGGTGCATAAAATACGAAGCTGATTGGCTATGTTTTTCAAAAGAGCCAATCATATAATGTTATTGCTTACCGGTGCAATCCACCGGTGAATTTAGAAATCTGCCCATAATTTCCACTTTTGGCGGCAAAAACAGAAACAGTGTTGATATATTCTTGTGTTTGTGATACTGAGTTTCATATTTGACAATTTTATAATCCGCAAAATACATAAACAATATATAACTAAAACAAAAGCAAACTAGAAATAAATACAGAAATAGTAATAATATATTGAATATGTGTAATAAATACGCGTACATTTCAGATTTTCACACAGCAAAAGGAAGGCCCAAGGGGGGGGCAATTGCATCCATTGCCCCCCCCGTTGGAACCGTGCCTGTAATCAGCATATAGTGGAGTCAAATTAGGACTAAAAAATTCGCAATGTGAATTATCTGGTCAGGCCAGTTTTTTTGTTTTAACATGTTCAGGGGATCAACTTAAGTACACAGTTCAGTTTGCCAGTTTCTGCAAGGTCGGCGTATTGTTTATTTAAACAATTTAATTTTTTAGATCGTGTTTTCCATCGGTTTTCTTTGAATATCTCGAAATCTATAAGTCCTATGGAAAACACCAAAAAGAAGGAAAATGTTTGTTATGAGCTATATACAATAAAAGTGCATAAACTATAATTCATTCCAATTGTTATTATTATTTAAAAAAAATTGAATAATGCAAAATTATGCGTTTCTAAACAAATCACTGTTCTTTCAAATATAATACATAATTAATATTCAACGAAATTTTGGAGAAATATAGCTCTTATAAAGTACAATTACCACTTAAAATTTCAAATGTTATTATTAAAACGACTCAAATATAGAATTGTTGCTAAAACTTTGCACCCTTGTGTAATCCTGCTATCAAAACCAAGAAATGTGTACGATGGTTTAAATTGTAGCTTTTTATAAGTACTTTAAGAGCAAGGAGAGATAATTTTTTTTTTTTTTCAAAATTTAAACCCTTTTTATTGCAGTTGTTTATAATTTTCGAAATTGTAGTTATAATCAAATTCAAATAACTCTCTGGTTTTTTTATGAAATCAAAAACGGTAGTAAAGGAGTAATGAAAGTAGATTAATAAAGCCAACTTAAAAAAATTAATGCTCTAGGTACTTGCATTTGGAGCTGAGATACGTTAGTTTTACGTTTAGGTCACATAAATAAACAAATCGATATTTCTTATTGAAATTCGGATCGGTAATTCTCCAATGTCTTTTATTTGGTTAAAACAGAAAAACTGCCCTGACCAGACAATTCACATTAAAATCCTAATTTGATTCCACTAATATGCAACGAGTGATAGGAATAAAGTAAAACTTCCTCAAGCCGGACTCTGTATTAAAAGGTCTGTATATCATCTGCATAGTAAATATTGCTGATTATTTGATATTTTGTTCCGACATCCATCAGATCTACTGATCTATTATAAAAATTACACAAAGGAGTGGTGTAAGAACGCTTCCTTGAGGAACTCCATAAATAATATTCAAAATATCAGATTTATGTTTGTTACTGATGTTTTCTGCCTCTATTTCATAAATACGAACTGAACCATTGAAGACTAATTCCCCGAACCCCAGATTTCTCCAGTTTATTAAGTAAATGATGATTTAATGCATAAAACACCTTGGATAGATCCAGAAATAACTCACGGGCAACTTCTTGACCATCCAAGGCATTCAATATGAAAAGTTAGTCTAGCCTGATACATAAATCTGTCTTCACAGCATTACCAAATAGTTTTCATTGGCTTGTATCTTTAGGGGAATTTCCAATTTCATTATTTTTCTTACCCTATTAAGGAGAGAGAGAGAGAGAGAAAAAAAAAATTAATAAGCATAGATTTACAATCGACTAACAAAATAAAAAAAATTCTTGAATCGGCCGCTACTAAAAGCAATCAAAATGTTTTTCTTACCTTGTTGGGACAGTTCCGCCTTCACTCTTCTAGCAATATGTGACCTGGTGTGCTTCCTAAGGTGGTCCTTTCTATAAAAACCCTTGCCACATTCCGTACACACATGCCTCTTCTCGCCGGAGTGTATAACGAAATGTAACGTTAATTGCTCCTTACGCTTGAAAGCTTTCAAGCACACCGTGCACACATACGGTCTTTCGGGATTGTGCGACTGTTTATGTCGCGTTAGATGGTCCTTTCGTTTCAATCCTGCCCCGCATATATCACAAACGAATCGACGCTCCAAAGTGTGACCAACAAGGTGCTGCTCTAGAAGCTCTTTTTCTGGGTACGCCATATGACATTCCGGACAGCAGTAGAGTGTCGAGCCATCTAGTGCCGTGGTTAAGCGAATCTCACCTGGAATTTTCAAATTCAAATAAATTCCGGTAGAGAAAATTTCAATCAATTATATTCAGTGGGAGTGGCCTACATTCTTGTTAGGAAATATGTGACCATTTTTTATGATGATAATAAAAGAAGCCGAACATCTTTTATGCGGTCGCTTTAGGCTTTTTTGCGAGGTTTTTTATATCGCTGAATTATATGTGAGCCTTACTATACAAATTATATAACAATAGTCAGTGATAAAAACAAAGAACGATAAAATTAAGTTGCGTTTTGTCAACGTTGACATATAAATAATTTTGATTGAGCTAACTACAAATATTTCCTAAAATATTACTAATACTGATATTCAGATTGACAGATGAATTGCACGAGATGTTTAATGATGATTCTAATAAGTTTATATACAGAATGAAAATGGCAGGACTCAAAACGGAACCCTGCGGTATTCCCATGTATGTGAACTAAACAAGAGCTAGAGTTAATATTATTTATGAAATATTTGTTGGTATGTTCACCAAATTTCAAAAAACAAATTAACCCATTTAATGGAAGATCTCGACCTCGACCTCTTCATTTCCAAAATTAATAAAAATGTCATCAGACTACATGAGGCACTTAGCATACATAATATACAACATCCCAGATAGCACAAGACGTCTTTAAGACGTCCATATTAAGTCTTATTTAGGTCTGAACGTCTTATTCCTTAGATGTCTTGAAGACGTCTTTCCTTAGACATCTTTAAGATGTCTGATTTCTACGTCTTAAAGACGTCATAATTACGATGTCAATGTTAGTATTGCCCAATAGAAGCAAAAAAATGTTAACAAACTGTTTTCTTAATTTTACAATGTTTATCTTTATATTGGACAGATATTTCTGTAAAATGTGTAGTGTATTTTGTTTGTGTATTTGTAGTAATTTGTCATTAATAATTTAATTTTAATATTTTTTATAAATTATTAACGACATTATTAGATATAAATGAAAGATTAATGATAACATAATAAATAACAGCCGAATTGTCCAGCAAAATCTAGTCGTTGCATTTGCTAACTATAGAGTCTTTAAGAGAACAAATCATAACCGCTCAGTGTCCGCGAAGTTAAAGAATTAACTTACAAGTCAATAGGTCTGCGGTTCGATCCCCACTGATTCCGCTTTTTTTTTTTTTTCGTTAAAATAATTGCGAAAAAAGTTTTAGTTGCTTATAAAACCGATATGCAAATGTATTTTTTTTTTCAATTTTAGGTCTGTTTTAGATCAACAATGGACCTCGAAAAGACGTCTGTAAGACGTCTGGATTTGTAACATAAGACCTAAATAAGACGTTTGTAAGATGTCTGTAAGGCGTAAATGGACGTCTTTAAGACGTAGTGAAAGTCTAAGGAAGGCGTCTTTAAGAATCCTTAAAGACATCTCTGTGCTATCTGGGATACTGTTATCGCACTGAAAAATAGACAGTTCGATGAATCCTTACCTGGTTTAGGCCTAGGTTTTTTCTCTTTCTCGGGCTTCTTCTTCTTCTTTTTCTTAGGAGCAGGGGTGTTTTGAATTTGGGCAGTGTTAATAGTTGTTAATGTACTCAGACCGTTTAAAGAGGTCGTAGCCAAGTTATTCGTATTCCCACTCAAGACGTTACCGTTCAGCCCATTTGTACTCAAACCATTTATATTGAGAGAGTTATTATGTAGCAAATTAATGTTCGGCTCGCTGCTGTTTTGTATATTCAACTGCTGCGCATTCTCCTTTTTTATGTTCTCTGCCGAGTATTTCAGAAAGTGGTGTAGACTTATAGGAAGGGTTGACGCTGGAAGATGTGATAGGTAGTCAGCAACCGTTGATCCTGGCGTCGCTAATGATTGCCACGTGGAAGACATGGTGGATGCTACGTTTAATGATTGATTCTGGTTGATATTTTGATGCTGGGATTGGATTTGAGACTGCTGATGGGTTGGTTGCTGATTTTGGGTTGCCTGATGTGTACGTCTCTCTGATTCTTGTATGTCTTGCTTTACCTGTAACACACATTTGGTTTAAAAATTATTAGTGTTTAGTTCCCTGCTGGGAATATCTTCGTCACGTACTAGTCGAAGGACACATATTACGCAACTCTCGAACATACAAAAACAGACAGCTGATTCTTATGTAAAAATACCCCACAAGATGAAGAAATTGACGAAGAAATTGCACTTTTTCATTTTTGTCACAAAAAAAATTTCAAAATTCCGAATCAAATTGCGACTTCCATAATAGAATACAGTAGGTAATTTTGCATAAGCACATGACTTCAATTTTTTTATGTTCGTGAGTTGTCTAGGCCACTTTTGTTTTGCATATTTCGAGGGTCTCTCTCTCTCCGACTATACCTTATCGTTATTCTGCTTCTCCTGCTGCTGCTGATGCTGTTGGCTCTGCTGCAACATTGCCGCACACAATTCCTGCGCCAGCTCTTGAGGTTCATAGCTCTGCCTCTTCTCTTGACGCACGTTACCTTGCTGGCTATATATCGCCTGGTTCATGTAGTTTCCATGATACTTGGAACTGTTTATGCTGTTCAGCATCTGCTGCTGGGTGGCAGGGTGATGCTGGGTGAAAGAAGGTACTCCATTAGCGGTATATCTATTGCTGTTGTCCTGAGTTGGGCATAATGTGCTCGTGGCATTTTCCTGAGAAAATTTGGCGGCAAATTGGTGTATTGTAGGAATCGCTGTAGAGAAGTGGCCTCCGAACGGTGGGAAATTCATGGTTCGTTTTTATATTGTCTGGAAAAGTAAGAAAAACAAGTTGCATGTAATCTGTGATGTTATAGATTGCAAGATAACAAAATCCATAAAGTTTTCATATTGCAAATTTTATTATATTTATTTATTTCTGGTTGAATGAAGTATTTTCTATCACCTTGATTACAAAATGTATGCTCCGTTGATAGGTACTTCAAAACTCTAAAATTACCCATTTATCGATTAAAATTTTTTTGGCAAGTTTCACAATAATATTTTTAGTGGAAGGAGTCGGGATTTTCTTGAAAAAAAGTAAAATCGTGCTAAAATTATGAAACCTATTCCCACCCCCGTTTTCGAGGGTGGTGAACATGAATAACAGGGTGAAAAAAGTTTTCCGTCATACGCACCCCCTGAAACGGCCAAAATCACCCCTGTTTGCTTATTTCTCATATGACATCTTGGCATCGACTATTTTTGCAGGGATTCTTTGTTTTTTTTTCTCGAAAATGGGGGTAGGAATAGGTTTTATAACTTTAGCACGATTTTGCATACTTTCCGACTCCTTACTTCCACTATTTCTTTAAATGGCCATTTTTTTAAGTAATTTGAAAGATTACATTTTTTACATATAATACAGTATCGAACTAAATTAAATCTTCTAACTGTGCTCCATTCATAGCCCGACAGTAGTAGTTATTTTTAACGCTTTCGGTTATAAAAAGCCGAAAACATCCTCGTTAGAATATTTTTTATTTTCTTTCCTCAATGTACAAATCCCGACGTTTGCTTGACCATCAGTTTTATTTGCGCGAGTAGTGTATTTCGAGAGTTAACAAGATGCAGGAGTACTTCCCCATTATGCAGCCTCTGTCCGAGCCTATTTAAATGAGGTATTTCTAAATCGTTGGATAGGAAGATGGGGGGCATTTGATCACCAGATCTGATGCCCCTTGATTACTTTCTTTGGGTATTCCTTAAAAGCAAAGTATACAAGAATCGCTTAACGAATGTGGTGGATTTAAAGGGAAGAAATCTTCAAGAAATACAGCGCATAGTAAAAACAAAAAAATATATGTAATGTATATACAATTATATCAAACACTAAGAATGAATTACAGATTCGATTTATTACAATAACGTGATGATGATAACTTACTTACTGTTTCAGTATTGCATCGGACATCGAAAGCGATCTTAATTGTTATATTATGCAAGTATGAAAATTCTCTTAGATCTTTAAGAAAAAAATATTTTGAGTTTTTGGTAATTTTTTATTCACATACATGTTTTAAACTCTTCTTTAGTTTCTTAATTATGTTACATTACTTACTTTACTAAATTTTATTTATAATGTGCTGATAATCCGAGTGTATACTTTACTAATGATATCAGAAATTACATTCTCTTTTTCAGCTAAACTCTTATTGTAATTGGGTCTTTTTCTCAACAGAAATTGCAATTATAGAAACAAATAATAAGTCAGTTTATAATTACATTTCAAACACATAAAAAATACAGAAAAATCTCTATGTACCTGTTTTCATCTATATGTTGTTCAAAAATATCAATATTAATTAAACATCAGGTATTGCTTTGAGTTAATACATAAAAAGCCACTTCATAAATCAATTTATTACCAATTTCAGTTTGCTGAAGCAACATTTTTAAAACAGTTTAAGTATTTATATTTGCTTTTCTTCACTGTGTAAATTGTAACACGAGTCAGAATTTGTTGTAATGCCTAGAGTAAAACGCGAAAACTATTTACATTGTGATTTTTTGTTTTGGTATAGGTACATATTTATACATTATACATTTATGAACTTATTCTTTAACATGAAATGTATAAAGAATCAGAGTAAATAGCAAAAATACTTTAGAAGACGAGATTTGTTAAATGCTAAATGAAAAGTACTATTTTGTACTAATGCACATAATAAAATATTCTCATGTGGCAATCGTTAAACGGTAACAATTGACAAACTGCACATTTTTCGCGTTTTGAAGGTGTAAATTGATGAAACAAGAGATTGTGATTGTTTTATGCCCCTAACCTCAATTTTTTACATTTAAATAAATTTTCTCACCATAATTGTTGTAAATCGATGTAATAGTAATAAAACACCGCCGAAACCACTAATCATTTGCGATTTCTTTGATATTCAGTTTCGCCATTCTCCTTGCGCAAAGGGAAAGGGTTGCATTGGGGTTGAAGCGGCGGTTCAAATTATGGCGGGAAAAGAGCCGAAAGTCGAAAATAGATTTGAAACTAGAAAATGGTTTTCATTTGGGATACTCACGTAATTTCTTCCTTATTTAGTACCTACTATTTTGAATGTTTACAAAGAGAATATATGGATAGGCAGTGTGAATAAAAATGGCTGTCTATTCTGAAAAAAAAAAAAGTGAGTAAAATAGGTAGGTATAGTCTAAATTTACACTTTTATTAGTTATGCTCATAAAAAAATGCTAACCTAGAGAAATTATACTTACTACAAAGCTGATCTTAATTCAATTTTTAAAAATGGGATTTACAGATGTTAAATATCTCTTTATGTTAATAAAAATAATACCTACCTATTAGCTTTTCTTTGTGGAAGGGAAATGCAGATTGAACAAGAGGAAAGGTTATTCTGAAATTTACTTTATCTATTTTGCTAATGTACTTAATTATAAATAGGAAGTATATTTATTATTGGACAGCAATAACATTGTTTCTTGATTGGTAACATTAGTGGTCAATGCTATAAAACTCTCTAACTGTGAGGAAAAAACAGGCAGACCTTCTGGGATAAAATTAGTTCAGATGACAGGCAGGTCGGCGATTTACTTTGATATCGGACCGTGAGAATTTCTCATATTGATTTGTCAAAAATCGTGAATCTCGACACGGAAGTATCAAATACGAGTTCCCACGGTCTCGTATTAAAGTAAATCGACGACCTACCAGTCATCTGAACTAATTTTAGCCCAATAGATCTGTGTTTTTATTACGGTTAAGAGACTGTATCAGTTTCTTGTATCTGTCAAAGATTTACAATCTTGTCATGAATCAATCGTAGACCTACTGGGCTAAAATTAGTTCAGATGACTGGTAGGTCGGCGATCAAAAATTGTAAATCTTCGACAGAGAAGTTTGTACACTTTTCTGTGCAATAAAATCCCTTGAAAAATCAAGGAATCAATCAAGTTTTTACTAATATTAAGTGATGTAAATCAGTCTTTTTGGAATTTAGATTTTTTATTATCATATAGGTTATAAAAAAGTGATATTGATTGTAAAATGCCATAAGTGAGGTAATTGGAAAAATGTAAAAATTGACATTGAAAAATTGTGTCTGAGATAAGACCAGATTCTGAGAGCTCAAAACGTTAAAAAGCAGTTTTCTGCATGGCTGTTCTGTACGTGTCTTCCTGTGATAATTCGAAGGAAGCATTATATAACGTTTTCCAAAATATCCTTATAAACCTGTCCATTAAATCCACCATTACCCATGATACGCCACGCAACACCAGGGCCATACATGCTTATCCATGCCCAAACATTAACAAAAAATCGCCCGTACCTGTTCCGCGGAGACACGTAGCGTTCGTGAAACCTTACAAGATTGAAAAACTTTTTCATCGGTAAACACATTGTTCCAAAACTCCAACGGGTGATAGACATAATTTAAACAAAACAGAATGCGGGCTTGCTTATGTTCTTCTGTTAATATGGTCTTCTTGGCACCTACACAGTTTTTTTAATTCCGATTTTCCTATTCTTCGGCTAGCTGTTGACCTCGATGCTGGAAAATTTGTCATGGACACAGCGTCTGCTGCTGTTTGAAACAGATTTCCTCTCAAATAGCCAAGGAGCGCTTCATCTTGAGCGAGGTTTGAACTTCTCGGTCAGCCTGAACCGTCTTTTCTCTTTATGATACCTTCCTCCTCCCGCTTTTTCTTCATACTCATAACGATACTTTTATTTAAGTTATAATGGTTTGCAACTGCTCTGATAGACCATCCCTCTTCAATTTTAGAGAGAATTAGAATATTTTCATGTTCAGTTAATTTCGGCATTTCGAAAAATAGCGAATTTTATTGCACAGAAGTGCATGAGATACAAATTCCCACGGTCTCATATCAAACTACCTCGCAGACCTACCAGTCATCTGAACTAATTTTAGCACAGTAGGTTTGTGTTTCATTTATGTTAAAAGATTGTTGAATTTCTGGTATATGTGGAGGATTTACAGTGGCGGATCTAGAAATTTCAATAATTTTTTCTCGTCTGTGGCGCATGGAACCCATACGAAATATGGGAAATAACATCTAGAAAAGCACTCCTCTAACGACCTATAAAAATTTTGAAAAAGCAGTTTGCGAAAAAAAATTTCACTCCCGTTTAAAATTATTCTTTTATGTCATATACATTTTACTTTTCATAAAAATGCAACAATAGGTTTTGGAGTTTATGAAAATATTTTCATTATTAACTGAAATACAATGAACTGAAATTTTGTAATTTACAATTTAACAAATTACAAAATTTCAATTCGTTGTATCTCAGTTAGTAATGAAAACATTTTCATAAACTCCAAAACCTATTGTTGCATTTTTATGAAAAGTAAAACGTATATGACAAAAAAGAATAATTTTAAACGACCAGGGGGGCACCCGAATTTCGAAACATTTTTTCGCAAACTGCTTTTTCAAAATTTTTTAGGGGTCGTTAGAAGAGTGCTTCTCTAGATCACAGACGAGAAAAAAATTATTAAAATTTCTAGATCCGCCTCCGAGGATTTACAATCTTGGTATAAATCAATCGCAGTCCTACTAGGCTACAATTAGTTGAGATGACAGGTAGGTCTGTGATTTACTTTGATATGAGACCGTGAGAATTTCTCATATTCGTCAAAAATTGTAAATTTTCAACATATACGAAATACAAATGCGGAACACTCACTACTTTCTTTGGTGTTTTGTCAGTAATTAAAATTATTTCGATTCGCTTATGGGGTGATGAAAACAAATCGATTGGAATCAAATCATGCCGCTTTGTAGTCCAATGCTTTCTATGGTGTTTTATCGATAATTTTTTAAATTCTGGTGATTTTGGACATGGGTCGATGAAAATAGATCGATTAAAGTCAAATTGGATCAATTTGTGTTTGATGGTGTTTTATCAAATTTTTTAAAAATTAATGTTAATTTCGGATGGTCAATGAAAATAGATCAACTGGCGTCAAATCGGGCCAGTTTGTGGTGCACTGGTTTCAATTGTGTTTTGTCAACACGTTTTTAATTTAAGATGACTAACGAATGTGGGTCAATGAAAATATATCAATTGGAGTCAAATCGGGTCAATTTTTGTCCGAAGCTGTTTTATCGATAGTTCTCTAAATTACGATAAGTTCGGATATTTGTCAGTGAAAATAGATCAATTGGGGTCAAATCGGGTCAGTTTGTATTCCACTGCTTTCTGTCGTTTTGTCAAAGAGTTTTTAAATTAAAGTGATTTCAGATGTGGATCAATGAAAATAATTTGATTGGGGTCAAATCAGTTTTCGATGGGGTTTAATAATAATTTCTTCAATTATGGTGATTTCGGCTGTCGGTCAATAAAAATAGATCAATTTGCATAAATGAAACAAAGCACTCTGGTATACCTATTTTTTTTTATTAGCCAAGAGATTGTTCTACACTTTAGACAAACCACAAACAAAATATTCACAAGACATTACTTAATAATAAAAATTACAGAATCACTTACTATTGTCACAATTTCTTAAATAGAAAAACTATAATCGCATCACATTATAAACATATTTTAATATCGAGACATTTCCCAGAAGAAACAATAAATATCTTGCAAACAGGCTCCAACTGTAAATCGACATGATGAATAAAATTAATAAAATTAAAATGTTCCCAAAGGTGATGTACAAATTAAAACTAATCCTTAAAAATAATACATAATACAAAAAGTAAAATAAGCGTTTCGAAATCTTAAAATGTACACTCTACAAATCGACATACACAGGGTGACCGACAATCCTTACCTTTATCTCAATTTAATCGTTCGATCCCAATAATGTAGTCATTTTAGGCAAAAATTTTGCAATCAATTTAAAAAACTCTCAAAACAAGGACTTGGTACATACATAATATGTGGCCACCCAACTATTTTACTGAAAGTCCCCAAAACTCAATTGGGCGGCAAAATTCAGTTTTCTGAAATTTTCTCAAACAATATGCAGCATATCGAAAAAAGTTTCTTCAGCATAAAATTACCCATTTTTTTTTGTTATTACCTATTTTCTATTTGTCCATCCCTAGCCACAAAATGGCGTCAAACGAAAATCGTTTCCCTTGAAATTGTCTAATTTATATTTTTCTTAAGTATCATTTTTTTATAAAAATTGCAATTAAGTCAGAAATTTTTACCAAAGTCATGAAGGACCCTCTTTATCTAACCAAATATCATAAATGATAACTGTAAAGAATGAAGAGGACCAAAATGACCAAAATGGAAGAAAATAAACTTGGCCATTTTTCAGACTAATTCTGAGCAGTTCCAGAATCATAGCAGCTACCAATTCGGAACTGTGTGTGGCGCTTGCGCAATACATTTCATTATTGTGTTTAAACATATATTACTGCTTACCTTACATCAAAGGAAATTCACTTGTTTTTTATTAATTTTTTCTACAAAATAAAGAAAAATTGCTTGGATCCAAATTACTATATATACAGGGTGCGCCACTTAAAACTCCCCAGGCTTGTAACTTTCTTGTTTTTTAAGAGACGACCATGTTGAGCACATCAAATTGTAGATACTTTTAAGGCATTTAAACATGTGTACAGAGCGATTAAATTTTTTTTTTTTTTAATTATTAAGAAATAAAACTTAATTTCCTTGAATATTTTTTTACCTCACCCTGTACATGAACTGTGTTAATGTTTTCTTATAAAGGTTTTAATTAGCTTCAATTTATGTTATTATGTCATATTCGAAAATCTTTTTGGTTTTAGAGAAATGAATTAAAAACACTCTTTCCGATTCCAAACTGACTTTTCTTTAAATAACTTTGAAAAGAATGTAAATAATAATTTTATGCTTTATTTGCAAAAGACATATCACAAACAATATTCAATAACAAAACAGTAACAAGAAACAAAAGAAATAAATATGTTTAAACAGAAACTTATATTAAAATGTACTAAATAGGAAACAGCAAAATTTTTAATTTCTTAAATTGTTTATTTTAATAACATAAACTGAAGCTAATTAAAACCTTTATAAGAAAACATTAACACAGTTCATGTACAGGGTGAGGTAAAAAAATATTAAAGAAATTAAGTTTCCTTTCTCAACAATTTTTTCAAAAAAAAATTTTTTTATTCGCTCTGTATGCATGTTTAAAGACTTTAAAAAGGTCTACAAATTGACGTTCCCAACATGGTCATCGCTTCAAAAATAAAAAGTTACAAGTCTGGGGAGTTTTAAGTGGCGCACCCTGTATACCAAAACTGTTGCTTTTAAGAGCTTTTTTGTTTAATTTTCATAAAATGACTGCACTATAATACAGACTTTTATTAAATATCTCAAGATATATGAAAAATGGTTAACAGGTTTTTACACTTTATATCTTAAAATATCCCAAAATACACATAATAAAACACTTTGGGACATTTCAAGGCTAAATGATTTCCTCGTTGCCTGGCCATAGAATGAAGGTAAAGCTTATAGGCCACCCACAACGGCTATTTAACGGCTGAGATCCTTAACTAAAAACTTCATAAATTACACAAAGATTCCCTGCCGCATTCAAATAAGCTAAGGCAAAGGATACAGTATCCCAAAACAGATGCTATTATAAAAGTCGTATCACCACACACAAATAAAATTAGCATAAAATCATACAAAACACAATCACTGGTGTGTCCTTATACGCTATACATGATAAATAAAAATAGCATAGGTATTGCACAAAGCGTCCTTAAAAGTTTGAGATTCAAAAATGTCACGCTTTTTAAAACTGTAATTTCTACGCTCTGATGTTGTAGACGCAATCGTATTTGTATAACATATAATCAGTCTCTAAGTTCCAGAAATGTTTCAGTACTAAGTTCTGCTTGTATGGGTTTTGTACCCTAAAATTATAACACGAAAAATTAAGGTCGGCATCTAAAACACAACTGAACATTATTAAAAAGATCAGATATAATCTTACATAGAAAAGCAAAGGGATGTTCCTGTGCCATGAAAACTTATGTAAATGACAATTTCAATTCTTGTAAACGACTGATGGTAATAAAGACTAATATTATTATTATTACTTATAGAATTGGCATCAAAGGGAATATTATGAAATAAAAACGAATCATGATACAGGCTACAGGTAGAAGATTTACATATCGATCATCAAATTCCAATTTCCTATATCGCCAAATAATTTATTTACTATATACTCTGCTTTACTTATCCACTTTAAGAATGAAGTACTCCTGAGACCGGTTTACACACTCAAACATGTCACAGTTTGAACTTGAATCAGTCACTGTTCAACTCCTCTCGCTCCCCCTACAACTCTTTCTATTATGCTAAAGGTTATTTCTTAAATTCACCACCATTTTTAAGTATGTTCTTTCACCAAGCAACAGAGAGTGGCTTGGTTTGGGCGGATTCGCCAATCGTCAAGAATAATCAGGTCGACCGAAAGTACATGACAAGTATGCCCTAAATCAGTTGAGAGATGTAACAAACCAACAAGTTTTGCGAACATATTACTATGCTCACTTCAATTCAATAATTTCCTATGCAATTATTGCCTGGGGTTCATCACCAGAGGCCGTACGAGTGTTTAAACTACAGAAAAAAGCTGTGCGTTCTATAGTAGGTATAAATAAGAGAACTAGCTGTAGGAACATTTTCAAGCAATTGGGAATTCTACCACTCCCTAGCATATTTCTAATGAATTTATTACTCTATGCAAAGTCAGAATTAAGTAATCTGGACACCCTTAACTATAATCATAACTATAACACCAGAAATTCAGCTACCCTAGTAATTCCTACCCATCATTTAACATTATATGAAAAGAGCCCCAAGTACATGGCTATAAAGGCGTTTAATAAATTGCCGAATCTTTACAAAGGACTTAGTGATAAGGAATTTAAAAATAAGATCAAGTCCAGACTGAGGGAAAAATCTTATTATTCTTTGAACGAATATTTTACTGATGACTTTTAACTTAATTTATTATTTAATATTTAAATAGTTACATTTTAATGTTTTTAGACTTATCCTATATCATGTAAAATGATCTACTGGACAAATAAATATTATTATTATTATTATTATTATAAGGGCTAGCGGCATGGAGTAAACGTATCTTGCTTACAAGTACTAGGACCTATAGATCAAAGAGTATTCACAAAAGCGCTTTAATCTAACCTTTGTGGTCACAAAATATTTCAATGGAGAGATCGCAGAAAACTGAAAATAACTGAATCAGGATATGCAAAATAGTGTCGATTGTGCTATTAGCAATAAAAAGGTTCAATTGAAAAACCAAATTTACATTATGAATTGCAAATCCATAGTATTTAAAATCATAAATAAAAATTGAAATAAACCAATATCATATAGAAAATATTTACTTGTAAACAAATATCTGAAGAATTTTGAGATTGCATGGCATTTATAGTAAAATAAATTGAGACCGGACCAGTTGACTATAGGTCACAAAGAGCCGACTGTTTTTTGATTCTAGTGTAAACTTGCCTCGCGATTTGGCCAATGAGAAGCTATAGCTCCCTATCTAAAACCAAAGCTTCATTCTTAAAGTGAATGAACTATAAACATAAACACACCACATATAAAAGATAATCCCCAAATCCAAAGCCAAGGTTGTCCGGAAGAGGGTTACACATTTGGAAAAACGCAGACATACATCCATACACATCGACATTGTCAGTGCCAGGGCTTGAACTCAGTACACGATAGGCCAGCATATTCATCACACAATACACTTTAGCCAGTTGAGCTACTGATTCACTACTAGAAAGTTTACACAGCAAATCAGCATTAGTTTTTAGTGGACGCCCAATAAACAAATTTGTTTTATAATTGTCATTTCTACAAAAATTATGTTTTATTGCTATTTTATTACGTTTATAAAATGGCAATAAAACAACATTTTGCTTGTTGGGCAATTTAGTTGCCACCAAAACAAGGTACTGCCAATTTGACATTAATGCAGGATTAATGTGTGCTATCACATCACCGCAGCCTTGACAAATTGATATATGGTAATAGGAAAGAGAATGTATTAATATAACGAACAAAGTCAAGTGGGAATGATGTGTTGGTGATTCACGTAATACGCGATAAATTACTCACTAATAGGTGAATCTCTTATCACTCAGTGAGATGCCTTTTCAAACTGATTAAAAAAAATTCTATAGAACTAACTGTCTAGACTTAATTTTTTTACTTACACCACTGGATATTCCTCTACTGTACAATTACTAATTAAAAAATATACTGCCAACTGCCAGTCTACAACAGCAGAGAAAATACAGCTCTTTGTCCAAATCATAAAGAAAACCATCTATGATTTGGAAAATATAACTAAAATTGAGCTTATTATTACAGTTACATCTTCCTCGAGTGTTTTTGCATTCGCAAAGTGATGTCACCGTTTCCTTAGATTGCTTATAGGTATGCCGATTATGAAACAAGTGAAATCAGTATTTAAAAATAAATATCTTGTATTTCGGCTTACATCATTATTAAAAAACATTATTTTGGGTATTTAGCAGATAACTTTCAAAGAAATCATTCATTCTATTCATACACTATTGATACTTCAGTATATCTTCATATAGAATTAAATTTGGATCAAACCCGGAACAAATTTGTAACAAGCTAATTTCTTCGGGATTGTATTCTATGGCTATCCAGGAGTCTCTGAATGAAATTCCCAAAAAATTCGCAGAAATAAAGAAACAATGAGTCGCCATGTTGAATTTAGGCACTTTTTTCCTTTAATCGGTAATAGCCCACACCAGAGCTGGGCAAATATGTACTTACAAATACTTCATAAGTATTTAAATACTTCATGCAGCAAGTATTTGTATTTATACTTGCAAATACTTTATCTGAAATATTTACTACTTAGTATTTGCGAAAATGATCCTAAACGTATTTATAAATACTTAAACTATTTAAATAACTGGGAAGTATTTAAATACTTTTAAAAAAGTATTTACATCCTTTTCTGACAGTATTTAAATACTTGAAATATTTGAATATCCTCTAAGTATTTGAATTTCAAAAGTATTTAAATAAATGCAGCAAATATAATCAAATACATCAGGGAGACAGGTAGATACTCGTCAAGGATCAAGACATGTACTGTACTATGTAGTTAATAAATACATTGCATCATTGCCATCATTCAATTTTCATATTAAAATTGAAAAAAAATCAAAGTGTTTTTTTGTTCCTGGTCTATCCTACGGATAAGTAAAAGTCCAATTACACAACTTGAACTGATTAAGTATGGAGGTTTTAAAATAGTGTTGTAGAATTTCACGAAAGTCATGAAACCTAAAATTTTAACACCTCAAATAATCAAATAGTATTTAATATAAAAATAGAAAATACAATTTGGCAAAGTTTAGCCATTAAAGGCTATTGTTACACTTAACTATGCTTCAAAATATTTCAGTGTTATCAAAATATTTAAATATTCTGAAAGTATTTAAATACTAAGTTTAAACTATTTAATTACTTTTGTTATTTATCATTTAAATATTCTTATCTTTTGAAAATATTTAATATTTAAATACTTTCAATTTTCTGAAAGTATTTAGTATTTAATACTTAAATACTTTTTCAAAGTATTTACCCAGCTCTGGCCCACACAGATGACACTTTAAGAAAAAAGGCAAAATTTTAAGAGAAAGAGCTAAGCTTCAATATGGTATAAATCGGTTAAATATTAACAAAGTTATGATTGTGAAAATAAGATTCTTATAAAAAAGGGTATTTTTTTGTATGATACATTTCTAAATGTCAAGTTGACAGGTAGGGGGCCATCCATAAATGACGTTACGCTCCAAGGGGGAGGGGGTTCGTAATTACGTGACTAAGTGTGATAAGGGGGGGGGTCTGACCCAGTGTGACGTAACGAATGGTGAACGAATTAAGAAAAGAAAAATATTGCAAAATTTTTTTTTAATTTCTACTAGCACCCCACCCCTCTCCCCCCCATGACACAGATCAAACAAACCAGATATTTCACTTAATAGTATTCCCTATGTAACCAGTTCCATTTTTTGTCGTGTGACGTATACCTTCCAGGATTCTGCGCAGAAGACATAAATAGAGCAACCTAGCGGTTGACATGGAAGTTAAGACCAGCGAGTATAATGTCACAGGAGGGAGTGTTTAGTACTGAAATCTCAGAGATGGAAGTCATCATCAGCTACACCAGTAATATTAATTATTTTGGAATGTAGTGTATTGTATTGAAGCTTAGAGTTGTTAATGTTATACATTTAAGTGGTTTTTTGAGTATTTATTAGGTGACTTTTAATTATTGTTACGTGTCATCAGCTCCCTCCTGTGACTATACTCGCTGGTTAAGACTGCTTGATATATGCGCAGATCACTACACAAATTTGTACCTTACAGGAGTTGATTTATTATCTAAACCATGAAACGTCATAAGTGAAACATCTGGTTTGTTTGATCTGTGCCCATGAGGCGAAAAATGTCGTGAATAATAAATAACGGAATCGAAAAAAACATGAGGGGGTCTAACTCAGACTGACAAAACGTGACAATGGGGGGGGGGGGTCTAAAATCTCAAAAATTGGCGTGACATCATTTATGGATGGCCCCTAGTATAAAATATTGACATTTGTAATAAATTGACGGTACATGCACCTACAAAACTGATTCATCGAGTTCTTTACAACCAGTTTACCAAACAACCCCAGCAAAAAGAAACTAATGTTATTAAATAAAACTTCATTTGGGAACTTAAAACTAAAAAGGAACGATAGAGTAAAATCAATCGCATTTACAAACAGGACAATTAATATATTAAAAAAGCATCAGCAGTCATTAATCCTACACAACTTTTCAATAGGATTACCTGTGTTGCTCGAGATCAAAATGATTTAAAGGATTGTTTTAAATATGAATTAAATCATATACCGGTTAGTTTATTTGACTATATTTAGTTTCGAAAAACAATGAAATCATCTCTTTTTCTTATTTTGTCAAAAAACTTACATTAAGTCCGACTTTGCCTGAAGGAACAATTTGTAATAGACGGGGGGTCTCTCCTTAGAAAATTTGTGTGGCAACGCCCGGCTCAATATAAAGATATTGTTCATTAGTATGTTTCATTTGTTCGGTATGTTATCATTATGGTTTAAATTGTAGTATTATTCTCAATGGGTATTCTAATGAAAGCACTTCCGTTAAATTTGCAGCTCAAAGAAGAGTTAAACATGCATTTCAGAAAGAAACTAATATTGACCGACAAAAAAATAGTAGAGATATATCAAAACGAATTTTTAGCATCAGCGTCAAATAAAGATGAGTTAATTAAACTTCTAACATCAAATTTTTCCCAAAATAATATCACAGTCAAATGTGCGGAAGCAGATGCTGATTATTTAATTGTAAAAGCTGCTATTGACTGCTCAGCTGATTGTGTAACCCTGTTATAGTTGTTGGTCAAGATACAGACTTAATAACGTTACTCATTGAGCATTACAAAACAAAAAATGTATACATTATGGGAGTAAATCTGATAAAATAACGAATATCTTTAAGTTACGTACAGAACTAAGTGAAAATGTAGTAAAAAAATATTCTATTTGCATATGCCATCTCCGGATGCAATACCACCTCTGCATTCCATAAAAAGGGCAAAAAAACAGTATTTTCAGGTTTAGAAAATAATACTGAACCAAAAGTAACAGCCTATTAACTTTCAAAAGTAAATTTGTTGAAGCAAATCAGCTTGCAGTAATTGGGGAAGAATTTATTTTAAGATGGTAAAAAAACTAATAGTTTAATAATCATTTAAAGGTTTGTTAGGTATAATCAGATTTTTGCTAGGCAAAATATTTTCCAACACTTTGATCTAGCAGTTCTACCAATATCTGATGCCACTAAATATCATATTTATAGAGCGTATTGGCAAATTCAAGTCTGGTTAGGCGACAATCTTAACGAGAACTGCGGTTATCTAGAACCAATAAAAACAGTACAAAAGTGTGCCCCGGAGTTCATTTTAAATGTTTTATTCTGTGGTTGCAAGAAAAATTGCAAACAGTTTTGTACATGTAAAAAATATAACTAACAGTACCAGCTGTGTAAATTGCATTGGACAGGACTGTGACAATGCGTCAGAGCTGTTACTGTCTGAGAATGAGGCTAGTTTTTAGTTAAAGCTCATATTTGAGGGGTTTTTTGCCTATTTATTCATGCGTTCTGTTATTGTGTTTGTTGTTACGTTTTTCTATTTTTAGAATGGATTTTATTTTATGAATGTATTAATGTAATTATTAATAACAATAGCATTTCTTATACAACCGATATGACAAATGACTTTCTTCGATTATCTCGTAAACTGACTGTAGCACGCTATAAATCAGTTTTGTGTATGTATGTCTTATTTATTAAAAAAGTCAAAATTTTATACAACCTGCCAACTTGACATTCAAAAGTGCAATTTCTAAAATAAACCATATTTAATTAGTATTGCCAATAATACAGTCGAACTTCCATAACTCAAAATCTTCTATATCTCGAAGCAATTCAAAGCAATAAATACAGTGTGTAGTGGCGGGCTGGGCATAGGGAGTTAGAATTGCAACATCGCGTGTGCCCGCTGGCTGAAATGAAATAACTGAGAACGGAGATGCTTTAGTGGTCTAGCGCCGACTCTTTAATCTATGCCGCCAACGGGCGAGTTAGCTGGGTTGTCATATCTCTCGCGCTACGTGGAAGTACATGCCCAGTCCCCAATTACACACACTGTATCTATTACCTTTATTAAAAAGTTCCCATAACTCAAAGTTTCGAACGGATTTTTAATCCCCTTGGGGATTCGAGTTATGGAAGTTCGACTGTAATTGTTGTTGCCTTTTGTTGCATTTTATGGTATTAAAATACAAAAAGTAATATTTTTTTATATAAATCTGTCATTTTGACAACCGTAACTTTGCTAATATTTAACCGATTGCAAAAAACTTTATATCACATTCAAACTTAGCACTTTCTCTCAAAATTTTGCCTCTTTACATTTTTCCTTAAGTGTCATCCGTGTGAGCTATTACCGATTAAAGGAAAAAAGTGCCTAATTTTAACATAGCGGCGCATTTTCTTTATTTCTGCATGGCGGACTTTTTGGCATTTTCAGTCAGAGAATCCTGGATAGCCATAGAATCAAATCCTGAAGAATTCACCTTGTTGCAAATTTGTTCCGGGTCAACTTTTAATTTTATTGTTCTATGATCCAAGTCTGATTACGTTAGCATATTAACAAGAAGTTCCCCCTATGAAGCATCTCGTCAACTTCTTTCTAACACTTAATAACTATTATTCAGTATGAAAAACAAGAAAATTAACTAGACGAGCAATGGGGCTGTAAAACAATGATTCTTGAAAGTTATCTGCTAACTACCCAAAATAATGTTTTTTAAACTGAAATAGCTTATTGCTAGTTGATTTTTCTTTTCCTCCAACAATTTCCAGAGAAGAAAAACCAACTAAACTTACTACTCGTAGGTACATAATAAAATGAACTAACGGCATGATTAAGTCGTTGCACTTTGACAATCTATTTCCCTATTATTTTGACACAGTTGGGAAATAACTTCTAACCTCGAATAAAACTAGCATTACCATAACAAGGCGTATGCACTCCTAGAAGATTTGACAGAAATTGAAGCACACTGTTAACACGACAATATTCTTGCTTTTAATGGTAATCTTGAGACCTCGGTACAAGCACAAGCTGAGTGGATCTAATTACATTATACCTCTAAGGAGTACATACAACCTCAATCTTTTTATTCACTTTTTGTAAAGTTTTGTAAAGTAAAAAGATTTACGTTATGTGTCCTTGAATCTCCGCGCATATCCTATGGAGAGGCACGTTCCTAAGCATTGTGATATTGAAATAATTATAGCATATGTGTAAAGTCACAACTGCACGACAATAAACTGCTTGTCAACATTCAAGAAGTTCATTCTTAGCGTATCACACCGTTATTAATATAAGATGTCAGTTATAGAATGCCCAATGTACTAACTCATGTTTATGTAATTTGTTACCTTTCTTCTGTCTTCTCACTCGAATTAATTAATAATTTAATATATGTACAAATAAAAAATCAAGAGCGACGAAGACAAAAATAAAAAATATTAAAATTATACTACATCCGAGTGCCATCGCTGATCGTTTAACAAATGTGATAGCGATGGCTGATCAGTCTTCCATGATGAAAATTAATCCACATAATGTTCGCCGACTCAAACTTTTGAAAACGCTCAGCATTTTAGTTCCACTGTATAAAATGATCAGCCCAGTACAGGATGTTTAAAAGTCCTTAAAACATATTTCATGTATGTATAAAGATTCTGTAAGTAGAACGTATAAAATCACATAAATAAAAATCATCATAAATAACGGGAAAACCCAAGAATTAAAATTAAAAACATACATATTAGTTGCCGTTACTTGCAGCAGATCTTTTTTAAAAAGTCCTTGAGCTTACCAAGATCAACTTGATACACAGTACAGGCCGGAGCGTTTTTCCTGGGAAAGGAGTTCTGATTATTGTCAAATAGGTTTTCTTGAGAATAAATATGTGTACATACACTGAATAAAAACAATTTTTAAAAATTTTTTTGGGGGAATCAACCGCACCGAGAGTTATTAGGTAAAATACATAAAATGTTACATTATCTGAGAATACAAGAAATTTAATTTGAAAGCAGAAAAATCGATTTAATTTGAAAGCAGAAAAATCGTCAGACCTCACTTGAGCAATTATTTTGCTTTGAATACACGAGTCACTTGAATATCACAGTTTTGTACAATCGATAACATTATTGGGAACTAAAATCACGGCGCAGTTGATAGCGCTACAATCAGACGAGTAACGATCGGCTGATTGTCAGTGTATTCGCATTTGTTTTAGTTGCTTTTGTGAGCTCTAAAGATTTTTAGGCAGAAAATTTTAGTTTGAAAATTATATAATTACATCAATCTACTATGTTACAGGTGTTCAAACGAATGCAAACAAAGAGCACTATTCGTTTCATTAGTTTGATTATGGGACTATGAGATGGCTGAAATATAAAATTAAATGAAACTCTATTTCAATATTGATATTTAATTTGACAATCTCGATATTTACTTATTTCGAGTAAAAAACGTAGTCCACGGACCAAACAGCACAAAACAATTTTATACTCAGAAAGAACTCAAGAACTCAAAAAACGAGGTTTTCATGTATCAATTAACATTTTGAAGAGCAGAGGATAATGTTAAATTAAAGACAGGCATTTATTATTATTATTTTCATTGAAATTTTCTCACTTCTCGTTAACTCATCTTGTTAGTAACAATAAGAAAGTCACGTGCAAAATGCAGTTGTAACGCAGGTTGCAAAGCTCTTTAATATTATTTAATTTAAATTCATGTCTGTAATGGCACAATTCTGCGAACGGGAGCGTGACCATAGGTACAGAAGCTGCTTCTTTTTCTTTTCCTCCATTTCACAGTTGTGTTCGTGCAACTAAAGTAATCCACATTTTCAATCTCTGTGCTGCCACTAGTAATATTTAATTAGAAAATGGCAAATACGTGTCATTATTATGTGCTACTTATTTAATTACAGTACGGAAAACACAATTGAATTATGTACTATTTGGATACCGGTTTATACGAAGAAGCATCACAAGAACATACTTGCATTTTCCTGCACCTGCTTTACAGCTGCACTTGCACACGTTGTTCACTAACAAGATGTTGATTTTAATTTTATAAGACGTGTCTGTTTGAAGAAATGACTACAACAATTTTTATTGCATTTTACGTTTTGCTGTGGATTTTGCAAAAAAATACTAATTCTGTTTTTATACCGCTTGTCCTTCCACTAGCGGTTTTCTTGGCTCTTTCAAAATCTATGAAATATCTTCAGTAAATTAACTTGAATGCATATAAACAGTTCTAGTATTAAACTTCACCAATGGAAAGTTTAACGTAGGATAGGCTTCCCATGGCCTTTGACATAAATACACACTTGAGGAACTTCATCACATTACAATTATTATTACTACAAATCCATCTTCTTATAAAATCAATTTGTTCCCACATAACTTCGAAAAGAATAGTGTCAAAATGTTACATCTGATGCCAAGCGCCATCTAGCGAGTGACCTCCATGATTGATATTAATGATATACCCACCAGAGGACATCATAACTGAAATATGAAATGCATATTTTCTGCAAAAGGACAGAAAAACTAAAAATAATTTGCTGATAAAAATTCTCAGATAATGCTTACAATACAAAACATAAACTATTTTTGGTGTAAAGTGTAAATAATTAGTCTTTCAGCCACATTAACTAAAAGCAATTGAACATATAATGTTAATAAAATATCCTTTGGCATGTACAAGATAATGAAAAATATTAAACATACAATTATAAAATGCTCAGTCAGACAAATAATTTGTCGAAATCTCTAAGTCCTATATTAAAGCATACTAACAATTATTTTAAAAATCGAGTATGGTAATACTTATTATAGTGATGTGAATTTGGTTACCTTGATATCGTTAGAAAAGGCATAATAACTTTTGCACCTAAACCACCGATATTTTTAAAGTTACTGTGAACTGAAATTTAAGCTTAAAATTAGTCAAGGCTAGTGATAGAAAAGAAATTCTCCTTTTCCTCAAAGAGAATTTATTGATGAATTTTCACGAACGTTCTCAATGTTTCTGCAAATGATCTGACATTTTCATCATTTTAAATTTCACACCTTTAACTAGCAAATGCTTTATAGTATGTGTGCATCTCGTCACACATAACCTCAAACTTTCGGTTTTTGTAAATATACTGAAAGTTTTATCGTTTACATTTTTGAGATTGGCGTTACTTTCATAATTAAAAATTCAAATAAAAGCAATACATATGACATATCAATATTATTAATTATAAAATAAGGCATTTCTTCATGGTTATTAGGCAATGCAGCTTATTAGGCAATCCAAAGACACAAAATGGACTTTATTTGGCAACAATATTTTGCGATCTTAGTAAAAGGATCGACTGAGTGTCCCACAAGATCACGCTATTAAAACTGCCCAAATACAATTTTTGTAATGACAGATTAAAACTACCTGAATCCTACCTTGATGGTCGTCTGTATAGGTCAGGATGTATCCAGTAAATTTCCAGTTAAAGATGGAGTACCACAGGGATCGATTTTGGGCCCTGTACTGTTCCTGATCTATATTAATGATATAAAGACTGCCCTTCATGGCATCAACTGTCTCTTGTATGCAGATGACACTAAGGTAAGATTGCAGGAATATGCAATCGAATGCTGAGATGTGGTTTTCTGCCAATAAACTTAAATTAAACGAAAACAAAACCACCCAATGATCTCATCCACCGAAGATCTAAACAATCCAGATAACAACCCTGTTTTTGTAAAGTTTTTGGGAATTAACTTGGACCTTAAACTTACATGGAATACCCATAGCAACCTCCTAGCCAAATCTCTAGCAAGGACCACATATGCATTACGTCAGTTATCAAATAGTGTCTACAAATAACATAACTGTCTATCACGCACTATTTCACTCTAAACTCTCATATAGCATTCTCACTTAGGGACACCTGGCTAACAGACATAGACTTTTTGGCCTACAACGAGGAGTAGTCAGATAGTCATATATCTAGATATACTAACTTTACCAGTTATATATAGAGTAGAGCGCCTTACCTATGTAAAAAAACACATCGATGAATTTGCTATGCATAGTGAAAACCACGATTATATCAGGAAAAGAGAAGATATATTCCTTGGTTTTAAAAATCTAACTAAGTCGCCTATCACGGAACTAAATTATATAATAAATTAAAGAAAAATGTAAAACAACTACCCCTTGAGTGATTCAGATCTGTAATAAAAAAAATTCTTGACAGCAAATGTTTTCTACACACTTGATGAAGCGTTTCTAGTAAATATTTCTGTGTAGTATTTTATACCATTTTTATGTCAATTTACGTTCCTCTAAATATTTTAATGTGTAATAGTTTCTACATACTTATTTGTATTTGATATTTTGACGTATGTAAACTGTTTGTGTAGTTTAACACTGATAAATCTACTTTACGCTAAAAGTGTTTCATTTTATGATTTTCTGCATGTTTCTAGTTGTTATTTTAGTTTTTTAAAACTTCATTTATTTTATTGAAAATACCTAACTACAAGTATGTGTATAACTGACATACTTTTTAAATATTTTATTATGTGATTGTATATTATGAGTGTATATGTACCCACTATAATTGCTTCGTTATTTTTGCTTAATTGTTGACTTACCCCACATACATAAGAATCCCAAAATGGTAAATAAAAATATTATTCCTATTATTATACCTAATGCCTGTGATTTACATTGTAGTTGGTTGTGGAACTCCTATGGTTTCAAATCACAGGAAGCGTAGGGCACTATGGCTAGCTGAAATGAAGTGGAATGATCTCACAGAATCGAAAATCAACTGCCAGAGTCTCTGCAGCAAAACATTTTATAAGATGTAAGTTCTTCACACCTCCACTGAAAACCCAACATTTGTAACGATCCAATGATTAAAAATTATTTATTTGACCTGATATTCAGCATTTTACAATTTTCCTTAATAAAAATACCTTACGGCGACAATGTATGTTCGTTGCCAATGCCAGCTTCCAAGGTTTGAGATTAAAAATTAAGAATGATTCGGCGCACACAGTACCTACACAAAGAATTAAAGGATTCCATGGAGAGACGGCAAGGAAGCAACAAGTGTGTGAGAGCTTGGTGAATTTTACCACCTTATATAATTTTCCTCCCAGTAATTTCATGGTATCTGAAGATAATTGATCATAATTTCATTTGTCTTTTTGTCTTACTGTTTAGTAAATTTGTGAAGTGATTCTCTGCACCTGGATAATGTGTAAGTACCTACAAAACTTTTAATTAAATTCGTTACTGGTCAAACAAGGGCTGCCGTTTATGGAAGTTAACTTTCTAGTCTCCTACTAGTCTGGTAGTTATTCTCACGTGTAACCAGTCCAAAAAGTTAGTGTAAGGCACTTCATACGTTTGTAAAATAAATTGTGACTTTCCCGGCCCGATGATTCTAATTCTCTTGTTTGTGTAGTGAATTAACTACTTTATTAAAGTGAACTAAATTATATTTTTTTGTTTTATTTAAACAGCCCTAATAAAAGTAGACTATCAAAATTAAATGTAATCAGTACTTACAGAAATTATTATCTATCCATTATTTAGCAATGCCCTTTTGGGGCTGTTGTTTGTTGTCTTCAGACAAACTTGCTACTTTAGAATGTGGAAATATTTGTGACTGGGTTTTCACACAGAAAAAGAGACTGGACAAAAGAAGAAAGTTACAAGTACCTCGAAACAACGCGGAAACACTAGAAAAACCATCACAATGTGACAATGCTTTCAGCACAAATGGTTTTCTCATGATATCGATTGGAGTATCAGCCCTCAGTGGAGATTTTGGATCATATGGTTTGGATTGCCTAATAACTTAGTAAATTGGCGTTACATGTGAATTTTGATGCACATGGCTTATTGTATTCACTTCTGGGTGTCTTCTTATTACATAGGAAAGCTTCATATTATGTGTATAATATATTCCACGATCCCTGCCATTTTATAATATAATATATCGCTTGAATTTTATATATTGTGTATATATCGGCCTTTCCATTCCAGAACAACCATAGCTTTTACTCATTACAAACCTCAAAATTTTTTCGTTTATTATTATTTGTTTTCTTTACTCTCATTCAATTTCGTTTGTTCTTAATTGTATTAAGGAATGTATAATTCTCGAGAATTTTGCATCACACTAGTCATTAGTCTTCATGAAGTTGCATCTGACATCTTTAAAAATACGGCTGAGTTAATTATTTGCTACATTTATAAGGTTATATAAATACTCGGCCGTATCAGCAACGTCGGTGCATATATTAGGATTCAAATTAATACAAAAGTGACCGGTACTATTACCATCAAATTACCGATTTAAAAATTTCACATCACTCCAACTGCTTTTAGATGCTTGTTGAAAAATAGTTTGATTTGACTTAAAATTAAACATTGACACATAAAAGTTAAAAAAATAAATAAATTTGAGTTAAAATTTGACTTTCATAGTTATACTCACGATCCTTATAATAAAAGCTCGCTAGCTATTAAAATGACAACCTCCTTTCCCAAGAAACCACCACAGCCCTTTACACACTTTCAACCTCAGATTTTTACACACTTAATAAATAACTACACTATTGGCGGTAGACAGCAGGCAGTGCAACGCCGTTACCCGGCTTCACGTAATCACCGATCATTAAATTTGCACTAACGGGATAATTCGCCATCACTAACGGCTGTTGCTGCTGATGGTGGCTTGGTGAAGTGAAAAGTGATGGAGATATCGCCCCGCCAATGAGTTGTGCGGTATGCGTTGACGTCGGGCTGGCCGCCACTCGACCGCGGCCCGTACTCGAGATACAACCTGGATGGATGTTTGGTTGTGCAGATTCTGTCACACAAAAGAAAAGTATGTTAATATTTCAATAGTTGGCGGACATACTAGGTTTACATATGGCTAGTTAATAGTATGCATATTTTGTTACAATCTCAGTAACACATTAGAAATGCCACTAAACTTCCATATTCTAAAGAGGATTTGAACCTGGGACCCTTTGATCTCAAGCCTAACATGTAAGTACTGAGAAATTATCAATGAGCAATAAAAACACCCAGATCGCTAACATTGACAGACCTCAACGTTCTGTTACTAGTGAATGCATTCCACAGTTTGTTAACTGAAATAAACGACGGTTGCCACCTTTTCAGGGATGGCAACTACATTGGAGCTGGAAGAGAATCAAATTTTGGGAAGAAAAGGTTTTATGTAACTTTTCATATAAATTGACAATCTATAAGTTATAACGAACAGAAAATTGGGATTTTAGCTTGCAAAAGAGGTATTTCAAATGGGGTTTTGTCAAATAACTCGATAGGTAATACACTGAGCGAAAACATGCTAGAGACAAATAATAAAGCTACTAAACTGAGGATAAATTTCGCTTTTTTTCTAATTTCTGTAGAGTTAATGGTTTCATCTGAAAGTATAAAGGTGGCATCCGAACATCATAAGACGAAGTAATTATTTTATATATGAAATATCTTAGAAACTATGGTACTTAAGTTAAAAATGCTAATAATCAAAATGAAAGCCCATTAATAAAGCTTTCTAATGTTTTTTTTGTTATTTCTATAGTATGAAAAATAAAAAAGTTGTTAATGTAAGTAATCAGTAATTAAAAAAATATATTCTCATATAATGTTTTTCTTTAATATATATTATCTAGACGTTCAAATTTTTTTTGTTCACTTACAGCGCTTGCTTTAGAAAAATATTGCATTTCAAACTGTAAAGGGATTTTATAAAAAACGTAACATTTTTGTTTGTTTGCAAATATCTCAATAAATATTAGTTTTAGCGAAAAAATGGTAGACATAAAAAATGAAACTTATAAACTAAGAATGAATTTATTTTTGTATATATTTGTGTAGGATTGACAGTTTCGGAATTATTTAATATTATAGATTGCATCCAACCGTTTTTAGGATGAAGTATTTAATTTAAATGTTGAATTTTAGAAACCGTGACACTTTTATCAAAAATTCTAAGGAACAAAATTAAAGATGATTAATCAATCTTTAATTTATTGTTTGTTTCTACATATCAAAAATAAAGTTATAGCCGATACAATATGCGTTTTCACTTTGTTTTTAAGAAAATCTCGCCATTTTGTTATTGTAATTAATTGCTCGGTTATTATTATTATTTTTAAAATGCTTTTTTTTGCTAATATATGATGCTTAATTTTTTTGGTATTTTAAAACACTTGTTTTAGAAAAAAATTCGATCCGCCATATTGAATTATTTAATTTTGACCTCAGATTTGTAATCAGCGATTCCAAAAACATAACTAACCTACGTTTCAAAAATAAATCGGTAATACTTTTTCAAATATTAAATATCTAAATTCACCCTCGAGGTAAGAGCAAGTGCCCAGAAACGTAGAAACTGAAGACAATACCTTTTATATATAAAAAAAAAACTATCATTACATATGAAATTATTCTGAAATTTTACATATTTTTTACCTCCAAGTACTGTACTATAAATCGGTGTGAATTTATTTATTTATTGTTGTGAATTGTCGTATTAGATCATACTTCTGTTATATTTCTATATGTATCTATATTTCTATACGTATTACTTACCTGCCATATGCTGAGGGTCTACTAAGGCAATGAGATTACTGGCCATTAAATTATTGTTTATAAGAGTTTGAGTTGTATCCATGGAGACTTCCCCTAGGCCATTCACTGACATTCCGTTAACCATGTTTACGGCATTTCTCACACCTTGCGCATCTAGCTGACTCCAGTAGCTCTCACTGGGAGATACATTTGCTACACCTGAACAAAAAATATATATAAGTATTTATTTCAACATTAATGTTCCTAAGTGGTCCATTCACAGCCCAGATCTTAACCCTATGGAAAAAGTATGGGGTCTACTGGAAAAAAATATCCAGAAACAAAATGTGAGACCACGTAATGCCCAAGATTTATTGGAGAAAATAAATAATGCATAGAAAAGTATTACTGATGAATATTGATTATTATTGTTATTCAATTCTATGCCCAGTAGACTAATAGAAGTTATAAATAGAAATGGTGTAATAATCAAGTAGTACTAGTTACTGTTAATTTTAATGAATAGCTTATTATATTCGTTACGAATCAATTAAACTGTTTATCACTGCCATAGCCATTTTAAAATAAAAAATAAAATTGTTTTCATATCTGCTTTATTTCGGTCCCTCACTACATATTCAAATAGATATAGATTTACTACAGTAGAATATAATAGTACTATTTTTTATTCTCCATTCTATGAACATAACACTTGCTTTTTCCAAATTTTGTATGACTAATACTTATATGTATAGACCACATTTCGGCATTTTGTCAAAAAACACCATCTAACTGTTTATTTGACTCAAGAGTCACAGGTATAGTTAGACAGGGTGATTTATTGATGCTAAGAAACTAAAGTTTACACAAGTCAAGAAATAAGTTTTGTAGTTCATATTACTTATTACAATGAGTTACACTATCTGAACATGCTAAGGTACCAAAGACTATAGTCGGATAAGATGGGTGAATTTATCCCGCACGGATTGTGCTCATTTTTTTTGCCTGGATCACTTACAATTTTGCCAAAGGCCATTGCAGGTTAAGATAAGTGTCCGTGCCTTTGCAACCTTTTTGTGTGTGGTTCCTTCCAGTGATGTATCTTTGCGTAAGATACTACCACAAAAAGTTTTGATCTCAAAAACTTCGTAATACTTCATCTGGGAAAAATTTTTTTTTTTCGAAAATCCGAAAAAAAATTTTTTTTTTTAATCAAGTAAACCAATTTGTTTGTATTCCACATATATTGTAAATCTACTCAAAACAATTTATTAATGATATTTTCAGGAAATCTTTTCATGAAAAAAACAAAAATTGATGCTTTTGAATGTTTCGAAAAATTTAAATACTTACGTACTTACACGTTAGCGACCACCACCATTTTTTTTATAATTATACACCATACAATAAGCTATAACATGTATTTTTTACAAAACTCTATCGAAGTCAAATTGTGAAATTGGCAAAAATAATGTTTCATGCTTTTGAAAAAAGAAATTCCCCGATATTACGAAGTTTTTGAGGTCAAAACTATTTGTGGTAGTATCTTACGTAAAGATACATCACTAGAAGGAACCACACCTAACAAGGTTGCAAAGGCACGGGCACTTATCTTAACCTGCCATGGCCTTTACAGCCCTTAATATTAAACCGTTTTCGAGTGAAAAAAAATCGAAAATTTTCGAAAATAATTTTTATCTATTGAACGGCACAACCAATTCAAATAAAATGTGAACCAATTATAGATACTACCAGAATATAAGTGTGGAATAAATTAGAACAGAATCTGGCAACTGGAAAATTGATAAAAAAATTCATCAATTTTTCTGTATTGTTTTAAAACCCTGCAAAGTTTCGGCACAACTACCAAATTTTTTCTATAGAATCTTGCGATGGTTTTTTACCACACATAATTTTTCTAAAGCGATCAAATGGGTACTTGGTAGAGATGGGCGGGTGAGTCGATTTTGACTCACGCTCACGCACGCTCACGACTTTAAACCTTTAGCTCACGCACACTCACGCACGACTGATATATGTTAAGGCAAACTCACGCACGCTCACGCACGGGATCTTTTGACTCACGCACACTCACGAAATCTTCCGTGATTTGGTACCTTAAATGTACACGCTCACGCCGTGACACGGTGAAATTCACGTCACGTGCCCATCTCTTGCGTCATTCATCCTGTCTCCTGTCCTTTTCCCTCCCTTCTCGCGCTCGTGTTCCGTCTTCCGTCTATCGCTTCGCTTCTTATTCTTGTCACGACACGACAGGTTGAAGTTTTAAAGCAGAGATGGGGCGTCGTGTCACGGCGTGAATATTATCTCACGCACGCTCACGCACGGGATCTTTTGACTCACGCACACTCACGAAATCTTCCGTGATTTGGTACCTTAAATGTACACGCTCACGCCGCGACACGGTGAAATTCACGTCACGTGCCCATCTCTAGTACTTGGTACTTGAAAAAAATAAAATGTCCTTTTTTATTTTTTTAAATCATGATATGCTGATGCTAAAATTATCATGTTTTTTGTAGCATCTTGTGATAGTATTCTATAATTCCTAATTTTTTAAAACTCGGTATTATCAGTAGAAGGTCTTTAAAAAATATAAAATTTCCTTTTTTATTTTTTTTTAAATTATGATACGCTGATGCTAAAACTAAAATATTTTTTTTGGGATAATATCTTATATCTAATTTTTTGAAATCGATTGTCAATTATGCGAAGTCCCAAGAAAAAATGTCTTTGCTATCTATAGGCATGCCTAGCTTCTTGTTGGCGTCCTGTTGCAAACATTCTCGACATTGTCAAAGATTAGAGACAAAAGTCATTTAAAGCGGGGAATTTTGTACAGGTCAAACGCAATAACATTGAGCGATTGGAAAATGCAGAGAAAATGGTGGCAGTCTGGCAACACCGCAGGTTGTTCATATTAGTTGTTAGTTGTGTGGTGTCTGGTTATATGTTTATCATGAAATATTTGAATATCATGAATTATTATTATCATGTGTTTTAAGAGCATAAAATGTTGACAAACTCGAACTGACCCGAGTAGCAATGGTAATGTTCTTTGGACATACAAACTGTGCACTCTTAACTTGGAGTATTGGAATATAACGCACTGAGAAAACAGTTTTAGTCAAACGGCAATAATGAATTTCAAAAAATACGTACATCTACACTCAAAGAAATAGTATGGGTAAATTCAACAAAAAAAGATGGTTAACTAACAATATCGTTAATTTTGTTAAACCAAACTATATTGATGGTATTTTTAAACAAGAGGTGATTGTTATTTTAATTAATAAAAAGTTGTCGTACAACAAAACAAACATTAACTTAAAAATAGATGAATAAGACTATTATTTTGTTCGTCTGACTATTATTTTGTTGAATTTTGTCAAATTAAACTAGATAATAGTATATTTTATTTTTAACTATTATCGAATTGTAATTCTAACCCAGTATTAGTTCGCTGTATTATTGTCCTTGGTAGACAAGCCAATATTATTGTCGTCTTCTAGAAGTTCTAAAAGAATTACCATAAAATTTGCTTGCTTACCACGTAGTCTATTACAGAAATTATTCCCAGATGACGCCACATACAAATCACTGACAATAATCAATCATGCATTATCTTATACTCTTATGAATTTATAGAAAATTAATAACATGATTGCAATGTTCAAATTCTCTCAGAAATCATCGATATATTTGGATGGATCTTATAAACGATCTCTAATCTTTGGTTTGGGTGGTCTGATGTCTCAATACTGAGATTTTGGCTAACCAAAAAAAACTTCATCATACAATAAAGTGTAAATCAACCTAAAAATTAGTGATGGGCGATATCGTGATTTTTCAATCACAACGTAAATCGTTACTGTGATTTTCTTATATTAGTGAATTAAAAACGGGATGTGATCACGACTTTCATAATACGACGTACGGGAGAAATTGTTCCCTATCCCTAAATAAGCGCAGACAGACGGTGAATGGTGAATTACCTACTTTGGTAATCTGTGCAGCCGCAGATATGCAATATGATGTATAATATATATTATGAATTATGACTTGCTTATCCAACTATAACCAGATTTATGGATTGGCGTGATAAAGCAAAAGCTAAGTTTTGAATGGAACTTCGTAATAGGATATTTTTGCAATGTTAAACAAACATAAACATTTTGAAAGCATCAATAAATTTGTAGTTTATTATATTTAGGTTGACAACTAGACCGGCGACTTCAATTTTTGCTGGGCTATTGTTTATAATAGTGTTGAAACCTTTTTTAATATGAACCTCGGATTTTAATAAAAATGTACAAATTAAAGGCAGGGGAACTAAATACGGAAAGTCGTGATCACATCACGCTTTTCTATGAACTTTACTAATAGTCGTTACCTGTGATTTCTTAATATCGGTGATTAAATAACAGTTCGTGATATATCGCCCATCACTACTAAAAATTAGTTGGTGAACAAAAAACAAAGTCGTTGTACTATTTAATTGTAGACCAAATTGAAAATGATTAGGGAACATAAAAAAATGTCATTATACTATTTAATTTGTTACAAGATATGATTATTAAACTACTATTTGTTTACGAAAACAAATAAAGTTGTATGACTATTCTTTTCTGATTGATTTAACTATGAAACTACATAGGCGCGATTTCATATGCTCTTTTTGGTTGAATTTATCCATCGTTTTCTTATAGTGTACTAGAAGAAAACGATTTTTTTATAGTACTAAAATGCTAGTTTTGATGATGATCTTAAACTATATCAGATGATACTATAGCAATTTTAGAGCAACTATAGTAGAAAAGTTCTATTTTGCGCATATACATACACATGCTGTCTTATATATTTGTGAAATTCTAAAGCATTTGTGAAATCCTAAAGCAGTATTAAATGGTAATATATGTATCGGAGGAACTGAAGTTTATTTCTCTAACTCGATATTTTGTTGTTGATTTTTGATTAAAAAAAAATGGGCTTCTAATCATTAAAGGACTTGATTTTTGTCATTTCAGATTTTTTTTTAAATTGAAAAATTTTGGTAAATAATTTCTTCTAATGATGCCTATTTCAAAAAATTGGGGATTATCTAATACTATCCCAATATGCTACAAAAAAATATGATAATTTTAGCATCAATGTATCATAATTTAAAAAAATAAAAAATTACATTCTACTAATAATACCGATTTCAAAAAATTAGGAATTATAGCATACTATTCCAAGATGCTACAAAAAAATATATAATAATTTTAGCATCAGCATATCATAATTAAAAAAAAAATAAAAAAGGACATTTTATTTTTTTTTAAGGACCTTTTGCTGATATTACCGATTTCAAAAAATTACTATACCAAAATGCTACAAAAAAAATATAACTATAATTATAACATCAGCATATCATAATTTAAAAAAATAAAAGTGAACATTTTATTTTTTTCAAATACCGAGTACCTATTTGATAGCTTTAGAAAAATCATGTGTAGTAAGAAATGATCCCAAGATTCTACAGAAAAAATTTACTAGTTGTGAAGAAAAAAAAAATCCAGAAAAATTCATACATTTTTTTCTCAATGTTTCCGTTGTAAGTTTCTGTTCCAATTGATTCCATGTTTATGTTCTGGTAGTGTAGTAGTATCTATAATTGGTTAAAATTTTATTTGAATCGGTTATCCCGTTCAATAGATAAAAATTATTTTCGAAAATTTTTGTTTTTTTTTTTACTTGAAAACAGTTTAATATTGAGGGCTGAAATTTGGCAAAATTGTAAGTGATATTGATAACAATCCGAGCAAAAAAAAAATTAGCACAATCCGTGCTTGGGCAAATTCACCCGTCTTATCTGACTATAGCCTTTACCATATCTGTGAAATCGTTATTATAGAACTCTTCCAGAGAGTAAGAACATTTAGACATAAGAAATTTTTCTGTTACATTTTTATAACTTTTAGAAGGCAACACTTGAGTGAACTCCAAAAAAAAAATAAAGAAAAAAATTTGTGTATTTAAAATAATATTCATTATTCAGGAAAACATTGAAAACCAAATAAAATATAAATAAAGTTATATCTATAGAGCCACTAACTCCACTCTTTCAATAGGGTCATTTAGTGATATGGCAGTTTCCTACTTTTTCTTCCTCATTTTAAAGTATAACAAACCAATAGCCTCAGAAAAAAAATTTCAGCTCAATTAAATCAATAGCCACAGAGATATTCGCATTTGAATAGAAACACGCTCGGCCGGCCAACAGTCCGTAGAGTGACGTCACTTGGTGTGCGCCGATACCTATATTAGAGCAGCGATTTCGTAAGTCTATCGTGTCGTTTTTTTTTTTTTTGGCGTAGAACCAGGTCAAACATGTTAGGTTCCTTTGAGTATGTCACCGGGCATATGAAATCATATTTTACGACATTTTTTTGTGGTCTCGAACTTTTTAAATCAATAAAAAGTGAAAAAGATGTATTTTTAAATAAAATTGTTTTTTTTTGTTTCCACCGCCATATCTTTAAAACTATTAAAGGTACCGAAATTTGTTTTGTGTCAAATTAAAGCACACACTGTAGCGCTTTTACCAATATAAACGGTGTGGGCACAATTCGCACTTTCATTTCTCTAAAAATCAGATAAACTAAAAATATATATTTTATGTATTGAAATCTTCACCAATCGATAAACTCTTTTATTTTTGAAAATATTTACATACATGCAGCGAAGAAAATAAAGCCTAATAATCACAAAAGTTTTTGAAACAATATATTTTTTCCTAAAATGTACCGTGTGGCAACAGCGATTTTTTTTATCAACGCTAAATGTGACATTGGGACGCAATTAATACACCTCACATGCAGGGTTGGTCAGATTAGTCACGTAGAAGTGGCGGTTGTCGAAAATCATTAAGTATTCATTGTTCGGATAAAAATTGTGACAATCGAAAATGTGCTTGTTTTAAGGAAGGCCTAAAATGTTGCAACGAGTGCAAATGTCGTTCCTGTAACAACATTATTAAAGATTTCGTGGCAGATATGAACGAATTAGAATGCTATTAATGTAGGGCCTACATAAACTACATACTACATATGTATCTATCCAAATAGAAAATTTATTTCAGCAATAAAACTCTTTTTATGCGTACGTTTTTACTTTCATTCATTTAAAAATGTCTAATAAACTTACTAATTAGGTGGGTAGTTAGTAACACTGATTGATATTTATAGATTAGGTATTTATATCTACCTACCTACCTGTCTTCTTATTATTAAAAGGAGACTATTTTGTATTTATTGTACAATTTCTTAATACAGTGCATGTAATTTCCCGTTAGGCATGTACATCCACGTAGCGCGATAGATTTGACAACATAGCTGCAGTAAATTCCTCCGTCGAGCGGAGCATTCCAGTCTGTTATTTCATTTCAGCCAGTTGGCACGCGCGATGTTGTAATTTTACTCCCTATGCCTAGCGTTCGGCTACACACGGTATTAACAACATATGATCAATACTACTGTAGTACAATAGTAGTACAATATATGAAATATTGAACAATAATATTGATCCCCTAGCTAGATGCTTTTGATCACTACTGGTTTTGCATCTATTGATATAAGTTAAACTACTACATACACCCCGACCGGGACCGTCAGATCGTTGCAGTCGGCAGGCTTGCTACAGCTGAGCGCGCAAGAATATGACTTTGGTCCGTTAAAAAAAATCGCTCACTCAATACTATGAACGGAAATGAAAAATTTTTATCCTAAAAACTTTTTTCAACTATTGGCTTCAATTTGTACGCAGCATGTATATACAAATTTTCATAAAATTTTTTTCTCGATTGTCTAAAATTACGCTACTGAAAATAACAAGTTTGAGTTTCCTATTATTTTTCCAACTTAAAAAAAAATAAATCGGGTTCACGTGGGACGTTGTTCGAAGAGCTGTTGTGTCTACTTTAATCAAAAAAAAAAATAGCTTGATAGCACAAATATTTTCAGAGATATAGCGGTGGAGACGTTAAAAAACATATTTCATTAAACATCTATTTTTTTGAGTTTTTCCGAAATAAAAAAGTTCTCGACCACCAAAAAATGTCGTAAAAAATGATTTCGTGCACACGATTATCTTACTAAAGAAACCCACTAAGTCTGGTTTGGTTCTATGCCGATTTTTTTTTTTTTTCGAAAACTAAGCGACTGTACTTCCAGATTTTACTATACTAATTTGCATTCACAGCCGTGTTCACTGGGCGGTTCAGCCATCTGACGTCACAACTCGACTACATGGTTATCCCGAGCGTTTTTAAGCGCGCCGACTTTAATAATTTTTTTATACATGAAGGCGGCGTCAGTAAATTCTAATTTTTGGCATATTTACTATACTCACCAAGCTCTTTCAGAATATGTAATAATAAAAAATTGTTAAATGAGCCTATTGCATTCGTCTTGGGTTTATTGCTACAAAATGATCAATGACTTTTTGGTGATAGATCTTGTTTTTATTTGATTGTCATTTATTGAAGAAACACCAAGCCAATGAGGGGGGCAGAATATTACAAAAAGAAAATAATAACTTGCTGGCTCCTGACGCCATTTTAAGCAATGACACCAAATATTGACTTTAATTTATACAAAATAAAAAAAGATTCCTATACCTGGAGGAGGCTGGACAGGCGCCCCAGTATACCTAAAGTAGGGGTTTTTCAAATCCAACGTGTTCTTAGACGTCTGTGTTGTACCTTCCACCGTCAACTCCATCGTGACATCATAACTCTGTCTTTTATTTGCTATAAGTAAAACTCTACCAGTCAAGACCTGGCCTTGTTTAAGAAGTAACGGTTGCTCCAACAAACACCTCACTTGATACCAATGTGTTAACGGTTCCGTTGGTGCTGTGCTCAACCAAATAGTCTGTTGTGATCCCGAGAAGGCCACATCGAACCAGAACGCTAAACCATGACACGTCCCCGATTCTAAAATGTGAAACTCTAAAGGTATGTCTATAGTGTGGAGATCCGTTTCTTCTGCTTCCAAAAAGTCCACAACGTGCCTTATCGATTTACTCATACAAATTCTAACATCAAATGTGTCTACTATTGGTTGCCTGAAGTACTCTTTAACGGCACAGTTCTGGAGTGCCGACAAATTCACACCATGAAAACAAGTCTGGAACCAAAAATTAGCTTTACTATATTGTTCCATGTACAGGGCGTCATCAGTAAATGGAGCTACATGAAGATCACCTCTAGATGGATACATTTTCCCTCCACGCGCCAGCCACCGCTTGGCATTTAAATAGGATTCTAACATGCGTTCATTATAAAGCATATAACCCATAGGTTCGGATATTATAACATCGACCTTTTCCGGTATATCAATTTCTTCTATTTTGCCGGGTATCACTTTAATAGAACTTGATAAATTATTAGCCTCTACTAGTTTTTGTGCGTAGTGTGCCATAGTTGAGGCTTCCACAGCATAAATACGCCTTGCTCCCGCCTGAGCTGCAAAAAAGGACAGGATTCCAGATCCCGCTCCTACATCTAACACTACCTTATCTTTAAAATCATCTAAATTACATAATATTGCTCTCTGATACGTATAAGTCCTTACAAAATCTTGTAACATATTTTGTTGCTGGGAGAGGTAGCCATAAAATTGGAAATACTGCGTTGCTGAAGAATCTTCAGTTCGTACTGAAAACACCGAGGCATCTTTACCTGATTTTACTTTTGTTATTGCTATTGTAAAGTTTCTAGCTTCGTCTTTACTATTAAACTTAACTAGGAGGGTATCGTTGTCAATGGTAAATATATAAGATGAAGAGCCAACTCTACAACACTCTGTACTTGAGTCTACTGGAAATTCTAACAACTCATTCGATTCGTCTAGTTCTAACAATTTTATACTAATGCCTTGTGGGTCGTAGTCTGCTCTCAATTTTACTTTTCTATTATATTTAGGAATTGTTTGATTGGCTTCGTTTATTGTGTAAACTTCTACAATCCAGTGCTTAAACGCCATTTCAACTGAATCACGCCGCGAACTAAGGTTAACCGTTATTAAAAATGTAATTGTCGTGTAATTAGATCACGTGAACACAGGTAATCACTAATAATTAATGCCTTTTATTGTTATTTTATCATGTATACCACGTTTTTTGCGAGACTGTCAAGTATTATGCATCGTTCACAAAGCAGACATCAAGCACAAAGCACCTATTACATCGAAAATCCAAATTGTTTTCATCGACAACCGGTGTGATTTGCCTACATCGAATTTCTGTGGTCTAAACGCACAGCGATCGGTTAACTTCGGAAATGCAAATGGAAAATCATTAGAGCATCCACAGAGCATCACAAAAATTGTGATTAATTAAACTAATGATTATAACCTCTTATATATAACTTTTTTATCTATAGGTATATAATTTTCTTTATTTCAAAATTTAAAATCTGTAATCCGTGCGCATTTTCCGGATTCCGGATTAGTGATGAGCGATATATGTTTATATTTCAATCACATTGTGAATCGTTACTGCGATTTTCTTATACCAGTGATTTTAAAGCGTAACATGAAAACGACGGTCCAGATCGAAACTGACCCCGGAAGCAAGAGCCCAAAAATTTTTTAAAATGCACCACTTGCCTAATGTAAAAGTATTCTAAGGTTATTATGAGTACAAGCACGGAACTATTTGTGTAGAACTGAGTAGACCGAGGCTGGGGTTAGGGGATAGTGGTTCAAACAACTTCACACGATCTTACCTATTTAAATACTTTAGAAGATTTGCTCAGTTCATGCAAAAAATAAGGTTTTTCATTTGTCGGGGGTCAGGGTGGGCCAACGTAATTTTGGGTGGACCATGGCCCATACTCCACAGTAGTTTCGTGTCTGTTTGCAGTACAAAATCATCTGCTGTACATGTTAGATAGAAAGGATGAAAAGTGGACTTGGTCTAAGGCGTATTTATCTGTGGATCAAAGTGTACATCTTTGATATACATGTACTTATGTACATACTGATAGCCTAGGGTGACCATACGTCCGGAATTTCGCTGGATTGTCCGGAATTTTGGAGTACTGTCCAGCATTTACAAGTGTCCAGCGAAAGTCCAGCATTCTGACCATATGTCCGGAATTTCGCTGGAAAGTATTATAAGTGTCCAGCATAAGTTCAGCATTTAGGTTATAGTGAAGTTACAGTATAACATTTTGTTTGGATACTTGCTTTCCGTTCATCAAAAATTTTGTGATCAAAAAAATTTTTTTCCGGATTTCTCCCCCTCGCTCATCAAAAAAATTTTGTTATTTTCAGCCCAAGCAGAAATGTCCAGCATTCACTTCACAAAAATCTGGTCACCCTATGATAGCCAAACCGAGCAACCGAGACAATCGAGACAACGGAAAATCGTGATCACGTCACAGATTTGAAGCAACTTTAGTAACAGTCGTTACCAGTGATTTTTTAACATCAGTGATTAAATCACAGTTCCTGATGTATCACTATTCTGGATCCGGATTGTGTATTACTAAATAAATTTTAAAGAACAGAGGACCAATCCCAATTAATTTATGAACACTTTGTTTGATCATGCAATTATTGCTCGAAGGGAGCGGTGGGAGTGAATTTATTTTCCCTTGTTGCAGCAGAGTACTTTCTTGAGGATACATTTAATTAATGAATACTGTTTTTTACTAATATTGTATTATTAGTTGAGACTAATTTTATTATTCAGATTACTGTATAAATACTAATAAATTAAATTAGATCTAAAAACCGAGTAAATACTATTCTGCACATTTTTAAATTATCAGCCTAGAGTCTATCTTTATATATGTCATTCTTATTACTTGAGACATGAAAGGAAACTCTCCATATCTAATCACCGTAAAAAAGTGATGGGCCTCTGTAAAACTTATTTAGAATTATGCCCCCTCCAAATTCAAACGCCAATAGGATTTGTTGATATGTGCTAGTCACGTGCACTTATTACTATCTTCCGTTTACGGATTCATTATAGATGTTTAATGTTTATAGATTGAACTGATACCAACCTGATAAGAAAGCGCTGCTAGGCATGTTTTCCTAGCAGTTGGCAACGGGCTTTAAAAATTCCTGTGTAAGCTTGTCGGTCATTCATGTTATTCCATTCCATTTGTCAAGTGTAAAATCGTTAATAAAAGATCTAATATTTGTATTTAATCATATCGTTGTTGGAAGTTATGACTGCATAGCAAACTAGAAGTAATTACAATGACACAAAATAGGTAATTAGTATTTTCCTTTAGTAGCAAGCGTATTTCTCAAATACTTGCTCCACGAATTGTCATTAGAGGCGAGATTCGCTGAGCATATTCGTGCTGAACAGCTGACAGAATAAATAAAATTATTTTTCCAGGAAACGAGGACGAAACCTTCAAGAAGATGAGGTAGAGTTCATGCCTTTATCAAAGAGGATAAATAATCTCCACATAAACAATGGTATGCTGTTAGAGAATTCAGCGAATGGCCCTACATCAATAAATCCTGTTGAATGGGGGCCCGGGCCTCCAAATTACACAAACCACCTGCCTGAGTCACCGCCCAGTTCAGAACAAAGCCTAGATTGGAATAATATGGCACAGTTTCCACCAGAGTATTCCCCTGATTTAAGTGAAAACCAAAATCCTCACTACTTTAATATCAATAAGTTGCTATTTGAAATGTATGTTCAGCGGCTTCAAAGGGGCTGTCACCAAATATGAGACATGGTTAATTTATTGTTAGATAAGACAGGACTGCCATATACCGAGTTTTTTCTTTTATTGACGATTTTATTCTAAGTGTAAAGTCTTGAAACGAGCATTATTGATTGGGAAAAACTCAATAACCACATTATACAATCATGAATCTTTATCAATTTTAATGATTGTGTTCAGCAAATGTATTTATTTTTTACTGAAAATTCTTTATAATTATTTTATACTTGCATACACATTTATGTATGGATAGTTTTAATTTTATTTATTATGAAATAAACGATTGATTCTATTTTGTGTCAGGATGAGCCTTTAGGGTTGCACGAGTTTTAAATTGTTAGCAAGGTATTAAGAATGCAAATAAGCGGCATTTGTTATTTACAAAGGATTACAAAGTAAGGTATTTATCGCTAGTCGACAACTCTTAAAAACAGAGTTAAAAAACATAATCAATCTTTATCTTTGCTACGAAAGTTATATGTGTACAAGATGTTTACATTACCTAGAGTTTAAGTCGTATAGGAATATTTAGATTTATTTTCCTATGTTTATGAATAGATTGCAGCCATATTAATAATAACCTTAAGTGTCACACTAAATTGTCGCTTTTAAATTCTGATGCTTTACAGGGCTCTGAGTGACAGCCGGTAAACATTTTTGCGGTTATTTATGTTGTTATTAGTATGGCTTGTATATTTCAGGCACGAGTAGAAAACGTGCCTCATTGAATATATCGATACAGGGTGTCCTTTAGAAAGAGAAACAATTATATATGTTAACACTTTAAATCTGTATAAAATAAAACCAGTTATTAGGTATACTAGAAATACCTGTAGAATCCAAAAACTTTTCAGTTATATCTAGCATATTTTGATGTTTAGATTCAAGCTACGATCTTCATTTTTTAATGTAATATTTTTTAAGTACGTACACTTGCAAATATTTTTTTTTTGTACTGTAAAGGTATACTGATTCCAGTGACGTCTTTATAATTTGTAAAAATTCACTCTATCATTCTCATAATATATTGTCTTTATTGTTATATAATAACTAGTTTTCTTTACTTTTTAAACACCTCAGTTCAATATAGTACACACATTTTTCTAATTTCCCATTAAGTAGAACATCTATAGATAGATATGTTCAAAATCTTACGAAGTGTACACTACTGTAGTGTAATTTACGGTGTCACAGATGTTATGCAATGCAGTGTTGTAATTTGATGCACTAATATTTTGCACTACCTATCAATCTAGGGTAAAAATTATTGTTAGTGCACACTGGAAATTTGTGAACCACCGAATATTTTTGATGAAAGAACACCGCATGTTTTATAGGTAAATTGATGGCCTGTCAAATTTGATGAATTTTTGATATGATGTAGTTCAATCGATTCTGAACAATAAGTTCTTCTGGTAAAACTTCAAATTATGGACAGTTTCTCCAATAGATGGCTTCAAAGACTAGACCCACTCCTCGATACTGTATCAACCATTTCGCAAAACGTACTGCAGGTATTGAAATGATAACTGCTGGAAATGAAGAACCAGACTATTTACTATTATTATACTCTTTGCAAAAATGAAGAATATATTGTATTTGATCGGCACATTTTAAATCAGTAAATATTGCTCGCAGACAAAAAATTTTCATATCATTGTGTTAGTGAACGAATTCTGCACAACTTTCAAAATGTCCGTCTGTCCGTCCGTCCGCCTGTCCGTCACGTTTCTTGTAAGCACGATAACTCAAGAAAGAAAAATCTGATTGTATTGAAATTTGGACAGTAAGTTAGTGTTAGCTAGAGGAAAAACCCTATTGTTTTTGAACAAAATCGATCGGTAAATAAAAATGTTATTAAAATTTGAAAAATTTTTTTTTTGATTTTTATGTTTTTGTAATTGAATAGAAATCTGGTGGAATGATATTTCACTTTAATTTCTAAATATTTATATATTTTACAAATATACATTTCATAATGTAATATACAACCGTGGAAATATGATTTTAGCTCGTGTCTTATAATGAAAAAATTTACATTTTTTACGTGTAAGGTGGTGATGTAGTTCTTACACTTTTGACTTGGAATCCAAGGGTCCGGGTTCGAAACCCAAATGGGTTTGGTATGGTTTTTTTTTAATTTTTACTTTATTTTACACAGAGTCTTTTACCAACTAAGTTCGTACTACAAGATGTCTAAAACTAACACTATTTACAAAAAACTGCGAAGAGTATCCTATAGAATGTGTAACAATTATATAAAAAGTTCAGTGAACAGGCGAAGAGTACGTTTTTAACTTGTTTGGTTTTAGATTGACATGCCTGAACTTCCGGTTTTGCCGGAGATGACATCAAATCACGTTTTTTTAATGCATAACACCCCGTTTACTTCATTTCAAAACATATTATATATAAGTAGCTTTATTAAAATGCACTATCTTAGTGAATAAGTAAGTACGTGCATTGATTGATAGCACATTGATACCGGGTACCTCATAATCTTGGTACAAAACAAAGTTGATTTTATTTTTCAAGATATAAAATTGCAGTTGTGTCTAGTCAATAAAAACTAATTATTTGTGAGACCTTTAAGTGGAATAGCCAGTTTTTGTTTATTTACAATATATTAAACTATTATTTTTAGCAAAAATTGCATAGCTGATTATTTTCATCTTTTTAAATATTTACTTATTTTAATCGTTCATTAATAGAAATCGAACCATAAAAGATCTTTATTTTAAATTAATTAACAAACAGCATTCCTCCACTAGCACGCGCTGGTTCCATCCAGACATATACGGTTCTAGGCGCAATGAAAGGCTGGATGAAACGAGGTCAGATTAGATTAAAAACAGTTAAAAAAATGAACACAACGTCGGCTTCACAAGCAAACCACCTAACTCCACTTTTGGTCAAAATTGACATTTAATTTAATTAACCACTGGAAATTTATTATGAGAAAATCCCGTATCTCCAGTAGTATAAATTTGTACTTTGCCAAACATGTATCTCCATAAGACTCCATTAGTATGCATTAGCTGTTGACAGTGTGTGGTGCTTGTAAACACATTTACATTTACATTTTTTGTGTCTCCTGTAAAAATTTTTTTTTTTTTTTTACTATTTAATGTCGGCCTATTTCCGCTACCAGGGCCTATCACCGACGCCAGGAGATGAGCTACTCCCAACCTGGAAATTTTGCCGAACCTCTTCCCTTAAGAAGAGTAGGGATCTTTTACTTGCCTAACATTTAATAGACAAGGGACCGCCTGCTTTACATCCCCTCCGAAGGATGGTATATCCACTACGTAATCCTCGTCTGAAATTACGTAACTTCCGAGTATACACTGATATACAAGCCTCTAGAAGGTGGGGCGAGAACGCTGTATTTCCCAAGATAGGTGGGTCACCCATCCAAGTACTAACCGCGCTCGACGTTGCTTCAACGGAATATCGACTGATATTCACATTGAAGTCGCCTCTACGCTCGCCCCTCCTGTAAAATTTGCTAATTTGGAGTTAGGTGGTTTGCTTGTGAAGCCGACGACAAGCTCCATTCCCAGCAATGAAAACTAAAATATATATAAAATGAACAAGGAATATAGAAAAAATAACTTAAAATAATTAATGTATGCAAATAAAGGCGCTATTTTAAATAAAATATAAAAAATATCATTGACTGTGAGGGAAAAATCGAAGCGATGTGTAATTGCACGTAATTTTTTTGTTTCAATTGCTATTCTGTTCAAAAATTACTAATAATCATTCTAAAATTGTGGCAGTGAATAAGGGTTTAAAAGGACAAAAACAACAATTAAGAATATAAATTTTGTCTAACTTAGGGTGACCAGATGTTTGCAGTTTGTGGAGAAAAAATACGGGCCCGGAGGGGATGAGGGGGGGGGGGGGGGAGAAATCCGAAAAACATTTTTTTGAGATATCCATTGCACTTGCCATTAAAATTCCGGACAATACAGCGCAATTCCGTACGTATGGTCAGCCTAGTCTAACTATAAGTTACTAATTTAAATCTAGTCTAGTCACTAAACTTCGATAACGTCCATTGCGTCATGGTCTCCAGCATCTTCAATTACCCTGAAAAAATTCACGGATGGATATTTTACGTGTACTGTCGTGCATATCCTAAACACCAATTCACTCTTGCAAGTGCAATAATAGAATACAATTGGCTCTTGACGTAAAACAACTTCTCCATTTGTTGGTCGTAATTATAATGCACCCACAATCGATACCTTATGGCATTGCGATGCCTAGGCCTAACGTGAATTCTCAACAATCCCGGCTCATTTACACTTTCATCATATTCGAAAGCATTGTCCCCTTCTTCTTCTTGGTTGTCTTGGAGCCATTTTAATTTGGCCAAATGTCAAATCTCTTAAATAATTTAAATCTAGTACAGGAAAATCAGGCAAATGATTCTCCTGCAATAATATCCATCTTCCATGTCTAAATCGCAGTCTTTCCGTTTCTACTCTAGCTTGAAGAAGGTTCGGTTCTTGAGCTTTTGCCAATAGTCTTCGAGCCAATTCGTTATCTGCTCCTGCCATGTAAACTAAGCCGTGGAATTTATTAATTATACCACGCTATAAAAAAATATATAGTTTTCATCGACTATACACAACTGCAATTTTATATCTTGAAAAATAAAATCAACTTTGTATTGTACCAAAATTATGATGTACCCGGTATCAAGCTAGCATTGGTGTTCCATCAATCAATGCACGTACTTACTTATTTACTGAGTTAGTGAATTTTAATAAAGCTACTTTATATGATGTATTAAATTAAAGTAAAGTATGTTATGCATTCAAAAAACGTGATTTGGCAGAAAAACTGGAAGTTCAGGCACATCAATCTAATACCAAATAATGATATTAATGGGTTATTTATTTCCAGCAGTTATCATTTCAATACCTCCAGTACGTTTTGAGAAATAGTTGATACAGTATCGAGGAGTAGGTCTAGCTTTTAGAGCCGTCTATTGGAGAAACTGTCCATAATATGAAGTTTTATGAGAGGAACTTATTCTTCAGAATCGATTGAATACAACATATCAAAAATTTATCAAATTTGACAGACTCCAGTTTACCTATAAAACGTGCGGTGTCCTTTACTGAAAGTATTTTATTCTGTAGGTATTAATTTTTTCAGTTCATTAAGACGAATTTCAATCCGCTTTGATCTTTTATCTCTAAATTGAGGATTGGAAAACCCCCACTGAGAGTAGGGTAAATTTTTTTATTTTAAATGGACCAATGGGTGGAAAAAATTGGTCTCATGGAATTCTAAGCCACTTCTAGATGAACTAGAGTGGAGATTTATCACATGTAGGTAATGGCTCCATATCGGAAAAATCTAAAAGCCAAGAATGGAGCTAGAAGTTTAACATTTGACGTGGTAACATGTACTACACGAATTTAAGACATAATCTTTACATGTTTGCTGTACTATTTATAGATAGCTAGCTAGCTTTGTCCAGTGTGACACCTTTAGGAAACCACCATGAGGTAGGTAAAATTTCAATAATTTTTTTCTTGTCTGTGACGCATGGGACCCATACGATATATGGGAAATAACATCTAGAGAAGCGCTTCTCTAACGACCCTTAAAAATTTTTGAAAAAGCAGTTTGCAAAAAATTTTTTCAAAATTCGGTTGCTCCCCCTGGTCTAGGGGCTTCGGTTTAAAATTTCTTCTTTGTCATATATATTTGACTTTTCATAAAAATACAATAATAGGTTTTGCAGTTTATGAAAATAGTTTCATTACTAACTGAGATAGAACGAATTGAAATTTTGTAATTCGTTAAATTGTAAATTACAAAATTTCAGTTCATTGTATTTCAGTTAATAATGAAAATATTTTCATAAACTCGTATTTTTATGAAAAGTCAAATGTATATGACAAAAAAAAAATAATTTTAAACGGAAGCCCCCTAGTCCAGGGGGAGCAACCGAATTTTGAAAATTTTTTTCGCAAACTGCTTTTTCAAAATTTTTTAGGGGTTGTTAGAGAAGCGCTTCTCTAGATGTTATTTCCCATATTTCGTATGGGTCCCATGCGCCATAGACGAGAAAAAAATTATTGAAATTTCACCAGCCGCTACTGATGAGGTGTGCTAGTTGTATCTTCCTTATTTCTTTTCCAGTTTTTCTAATAGTCTCCACATTTGATTCGTGGTAAATCTATTGCCGCAACATTTCATTTGGAGTACGTTTGACTGTGGTGCACAAAAATTGTACACTGTTCGGGTCAATATTTACTAAATTCTTCTGAAAAACATTGTGTCTTAGTAACTTCTCAGCAGACAAGCGGATGCTTCTTAATGCAACAAATGGATTTGCTAGTATTAGCTCTTAACAACTCTTGACAATTCTGAAAGTGTATTTTGCATTGGATGCACTTTGAGCAAACAAACACATGGAGATATCTGATAGTTATACGAACGTTCAAGTAAAACCAAGATTAAAAAATGGGAAACAACAACTAACGATGATATATGTGTGTTATTTTTTGCTGTAAAATTATGTACTACTCCTTTTGTTTAAACAAGTAAAATTAATATTATCTTTCTTACACTTATCTTTTACCTTTCTAAATAATGCTTCACAAAACAAACTTCAGAGAATACAGCAGAGGAGGATTCAACAAACGTTTATTCCCTGCCGCATATTAAGTATCTGTACCGACCAACGAAGCCGCATTCTGATGATGATCCTGCTCGAAGAACCTTCATACAGCTTATGGGCAATTTGGTGGATGACTTTAATGTCACAATGGAGTTTAAATTTCAAAGGTACTTGGTAGACACTAATTTGGTTTCACATTTAAGACATCGCGCACTTCCGATTGACCCACGTTATAGTTTGGGAGGGCGACTTTTGCAAGAGGAAGTTGGCAGCTCGAGTGTATGAAAATATCATGGTAAATTTTCGTGTCGTATAATATGGCCTTAAAATTTTGTTTCTTGGACGATACTGCTCAACTGCATCTAGTTCATCCAAAGCACGCTTCAACATGCATCATTTCCTCTTACGATCCCTGATTTCAACCCAATTGAGCACAAGAAGGACATATTATAAGAAGACGACTGAATGATCCTAGACTAATACTAGAACCCTTCAAGAGCTGATGTGTTATTTACCCTTTCGGTGGCAGAAGGCACGTAAAGACGTCACACCTCTTTATATGGAGAAAAACGAGAAAAATAAACGTTTTACTAATACTCAGAAGAAAAAATAAAACATATCTTTAGAAAAAAAAATGTATTCATTACTTTTCTGGAAACAACTTTCATTATCCACCGACATTGCCAGAGTCAGAACTAGGATCACACCCAATACACACTAGGCAGTATATGACCAAGCTTGCTTGCCACTAACATACAGTTAAAGCCCGCTGCGATACAGGGTGGATGAAAAGTCTTAAATTTTGTAGTCGCTCGCTTTGTTTTAAATTTAAGTACACCGATAGAAAAAATAATGTGCCAAATTAAAGTTTTCTTTAAGATTATGATTATATAGGCGCATATAATTACACACAATGTAAGAGAATGTAATCGAGTGAGTCGAAGCAAGGTACAGAACTGATATCAAGGCTTGCTGGTCTAACTGCAATGGGTTCGATTCCAGCTAGCACCAGAAAAATATGCAAGTTGTATAAACAAAAAGAATCTGTAAAAGATCTAGGCAGTTGTAAATGAAAACCTTCAAAAGGTATATTCTTTGATTCAATTACAAATCTATTAATCGTTTTTTTAGTCACTACCTATATAATTTTCTAAACCCATATTTTCTTCCTTTTATTTAGGTAGAAAAGCATTATTTTTATGGCATATAGGATTAATATATATTCTAGGTATACATGAACATGACACGGTAGTTTTTAAGAGTAATATATTCTTATTGTTATATTTCAATAATTTTTACGTACATCTGATTTTGATTAATAAAAAACGGGCGTGGCGCATATAACTCCGCCCGCGAATCATAGATAAAATTATTTATGACAACACTGGGCTACACTGTATATATTCTTGTTGTCTAGTAGTGCCACCCACATAAAATCACAATATTTTGGAACCGAAATACAACTTCCTTTCGAAAGACTTTGGTGATAAGAAATTAATTAAAGGCATACCTTTGCCGCGTAAATTCAAAAAATAACTGTACATCATGTGCCATCTATGAATGCGTAAAAGCAAAGTTCTTGGCAAGCCACAGATCTAGCTCGGCATAACTGACATGTACGCGTTTGATGACGAAGTAGTGCTTTGTGTTTGTTGAAGAGTCTTCGAGGCTTTTAATGTTGTCCTAGAGAAGGTAAGTGCTGTTTATTACTGAAAATTCGCGTAAAGGGCCACACACATCTACTCCAGACGATTTCACAAATCTTTTCGCGGGTCGCGGGTGTTTTAGGGTAGGGAGCTTCGTCGCTGTGATGTAGAGTTTTGTGGAAGGGGTGCTCATAGTGTATTCTGGTAGGATATATTCATCCCCACATTCTTCCGAAACCACCACCACTTCCCTCCACCACGTTAGACAGCGTCATCGCCATAGATACGCCTTTGATTCCCAGACTTTGGACATTTTAGTCCAAGGTCGATAACCTAACGGAACTGCTGAAATTGCCAGGAGTGCCCTCATCCTCGGCGAGTTCACTACGGCGTATCATGTCGTTTTACAAGCTTTTATCGGTACTAAGAATATTTTCACCTTTAAGGTACATTCAGAGAATTATCTAATTACCTACTTGTACTTGTTACCTGGTAGTAGACGTTCCACAACCGAGAAAATAATGGTAATCCAAGTTCATTATATATCTTTATTTAGTCAACCTTTAATAAGGTTTCACGGTCTCCTGCTTATTATAGGATAGGGCTTGATGTTACCAGTTGGTTTAATTTAAATGTGTATTTCGTTGTAGAACGGAACATCTGCTCGTCGGTCCATGCCCATATATTGCTGTAGTATAGAAAATATACATTCTACCGCTTTATGTACGTATTCAGCTATCTTTTATTGATTATTGATTTCTTTATGCAGGTCGAGTTGGAGTAAAGGTAATTAATATAATAAATATATCGTTCGCGGGATGATTATAAATAATAACGTTATTAAAATATTGAATATGTACCTGATGGATCCCATTTCCTATAATGTTCTAGGTATATATACGCAATAATAAACATGCTGAATATGCTGTAGTAGGTACACCTAATTTTTTTTTTTTTTTTTCATTGAATTGTCATTTATTGAGGATGGGTGATGGGTCGAACGATATACCTAAGCAAATTAATAATAAAAAACCGCTGCCCAAGGAATCACTACTTCCACATCCGGATTTTCTCTATCCAAGTCACTCACAACGGAAAAATTTTGTATGTAGAAATAATTGTTTATGGAACTTTAATAATATAATATTTGAAATCCTCTACCCCAAAAACCCATAAAACGATACCCCACATCGGTAGTGGGGTGGGGGTGGTGATAGGGGGGTGGTAGTGGGGGTGGATGAAGTAAACAAATATTTTGAGGTTTCTGGTTCTTGTACACACACTAAATCACATTTTTTTATTCATCCCCTTTAATAATGGGGTGGGGGTGGCAATAGGGGTGGCTAATGCCAAATTTTTTTTTGAGACCTTAGCTTCTCTTGTATATATTAAATACCAGTTTTATGGACTCTTAGCTGCTTGATTTACCTGTTTACCCCAAATTTACCCCAATGTACCCCCAACCCTTCGACGGAACAAGATGCAAATATAATCTAGTTCCAGATCTCGTTAAAGTACATATGTGTACCAAATTTCAAGTCAATATCTTAACCGGTTCCAGAGTAAACGTGCGCACAAAAAAGTTACAGATAGACCGACAGACAGAAATTTTTTTCGCTCAAACTTAAAATCTCGACGTTTCATGACATTCTAAGCCTATTTGAATAATAAAAAAATTTTTAAATTTTTTTGTCGTTACTATATTTCCACTGGATGTGGAAGTAATTAATAAAACTACCCCAGATACAGTTCCGTCGAATTTAAATGTCTATAGTACCTACACATAGGAAAGTTTTGCCTTTGGGAATGCATAGTTTCAACGACTTAACCGACCGCCCACAATAAAAGCGTCTACCAGTACCCTAGCAGAGGCAAAGTATGACACGCCCCTTAATGTACATCATTGCTTGCTTCGCTCTCGCTTGCTCATACGCCGTGTCAAATTGAAAACTTTCCGATACTGTATAGAGTACATAATGATAAAGCACATAGGTACATTCAATTCAATTTGAAGTCGAGGTATAGACAAGAAACGAAACTACAACATTATGCTCTTCAACCGAGTCTTCAACGGATTATTGAGGTTGTACACTTTATGGATAGGTACTCGTTTTTGGTTAAAAAAAAAAAATGTTCATTGTCTCCTGAGGATGCCACCTTGGTTTACGAAACGCTTCTTGGTATACTTACTATGGAGTATTTTTGTTTTTGTAGAATTTTATCAAAGTAGGTCGCAACCATCGCCATACCCAATTTACAAAGACGTTGAAAGGCCACAAAATGCTTTTTACTTTATAGTTTCTTGGGAATAAAAGTTATATTATTATTATTATTATTAATTTACAATTCCAACTGGGAATTATATATAATTTACCAAGGGCGGTAATTACCCCCCCCCCCCTCTCCAGGGTTAGAACATCAAAATAATTTTGTGCCATTTCGCTCCCTTTCGCCTATCAATTTTGAGACCAGAACAATTTTTTTTTTGTGATTTTGAGCCTTCGTAGGAGACTACGAATGCGTGGATAGATCACGGTGCCTTTTATTTTATAATTTACAGTTTAAACCGAGACTTACCCTAATAGCACAACATTGTCCTATGGATATCCGACGGACATACAGGAAGGTCATCCGATGGTTTAAAGTACATCCGACGGACAACCGAGGGACGTCCAAATGTCACAACTTTGGACAATATTTGTACATTCCAATTATTAAAAAAAAAACGGAATGAGCAGAAATCGAACCGCCGACCTCATGATTTGTTAGTTAATGCTTTCTCACTCGACCACTAACCTAGCTTACTAGTACTTACTTACCAGTGGCGCAGCCAGAAAATTCATCTGGGGGGGGGGGCCAATAGAACCGGCCTCCCCAAAGGATGGGGAAAATTTTTCAGAAAATGGTTGAAAACGGATGTGTATGTGGATTCCTCTATTAGATAATATTGGCATTAATTACAAAATATTTATTTCGAGGGATAATTTAGACAATGCTTTGTACTGCTTCTTTATTTTTTAGCTCATGGAAGACGGCTTGGGGGGGGGGGGGGGCATGGCTCCCCCCCTGGCTACGCCCATGTTACTTACAGTGCCGATTTTAGTTATAAATTGACCCTAGGCCTCCTTAAATGGTCTACACACGATCCAGCGGCAGGGACCCGACATTGTCGGTACGCTTTGAAGATAATTGGAATTCCAGCGGACCAGTTCACTTTTACCGATGAGTTCAAAGCATGCCGACATGGCTGGCTCCCTGCCGCTGGATCGTGTGTAGACCCCTTTAGGATTCTAGAAAAAATGAGAACATTGTAGACAAAATTATCCTCACTCATTTCAATGGTCAATTAAATGATATTAATATAATGAATCAATAACATTTTGCGGGACACTTTAAATAACACGAAAGCGGAATTCACCTAATTTCCATTAATGAATCTGACCTTGTCGAGAAATGTTAAGTTTATTATTACGGATTTAACTGAGCTGCCTGAACAGACCAAAACAAAACATCGTAAATATACCTCCACAAGCTTTATAAATATAAATAAAAATATGTATGTTTAAAATAGCCGGTAACGGGTAAAAATAAGTCTTTTATGACTCTTTTACTGTGTTTATTACTAATAGTTTATTATGTATGTCTTTAGCGAGATATTTTCAGTTTTATAGTACAAGAAGTCAGGTTGTACAAGGTGTGACACAAAAGTTATAGTTTGTACCATCAATAATACAGCGATATAAAAAAACTCGCAAAAAAACGTAAAAGGTGCCGACCGTGTATCAATTTCAGTCTATTTACATAAAAGGCCATAAAAGTGTTCGGCTTCTTTATTATCTTCACAAAAAAATGGTCATATATTTCCGAACAAAAATGTAGGCCACTCCCACTGAATATAATTGGTTGAAATTTTCTCTACCGGAATTATGATAGGTTGGAATAAACTGTATGGTCAACTTGGACTAGCGATAGACAACGTGGACCGGCGGGCGGTACATTAATCAAATGCGGTCGGTACCCTTTACCTTTTTTGTGAGCTTTTTTATATCGCTGGATTACCGATGGAACAAACTATAACTATGTAATATTAGGTTAGGTTAGTTGATAAATCTACATCTAACACTGTTTAAGATCTGAAAAGTCCCAACTCCTCCGATAATAGTTTCATATTTTTTTTGAGGTTAGGGTGGGAGAGGGTTGCATTTTTATTGAGGGAAACCACCCCCAAGAAAAACATGTCAAATTAAAAATATTGATATAGGTTGTCTCAATTTGGATTGCAAATAGGCGTAGCTAAGTACGTCACTATACTATAAATGTATAGTTGAAGTAATCTTAAAAGTGAGCCGTTATGAGGGGCAAGAGGAATGAATATGCAGCAACTAGATCTCCCGTCTTTATTCCACTTTTACATTAAGTGAGAGAGAAGATATCTGCCATTCTATGTCAGCTATCTGACGTAGCTGTGGGAGTATACATTGTGAGTGTGTTGTTTAATCCAGGACCGCAATTAGGTACACCGCAGTCCAGCTTATACTGTCGGGGTGAAGCAGAGACGAACCCAGCTATTTTTTTTGGGGGGGGAAAGCTACAACTAATTTGCCAACTACCCATTTTTTTTACAACTTATATTTCCTTATGTTTTTTTTTTATTTCAGACTTAATCTATAAGTAGCCTAGCGATACAAATATTATGCAAAAGAAGTTTAACTAAACTACTTGATGTAGGCGCTAGACAAGGGCGGGGACAAGAAAGGTTACTGGGGGGGGGGGCACTAACATCTACAAAAAAAAATTTCACCTCGGAATCTAAAAAAATTTTATCGCCTCATGGGGTGGGGGGGGGGGGGTGCAAATGAAAATCCAAAAAAAATTTAACGCCTCATGGGAAAGGGATGCAAATGAAACTCCAAAAAAATTTTTTTCAAAAATTTCGCTCATGGGGGGGGGGGGGTACAAATTAAAATCTGGACAAAAAATTTTTCGCCTCATACACAGGAATACTATTAGAAATCCAAACATTTTTTTCTCACCTCATGCGAAAAAAAAAATCGCCTTGAAAACATAACGAATACTTTTCTCGGGGGGAGGCAATTGCCCCTACTGCCCCCCCCTGGATCCGCCCTTGGCGCTAGACCTAAGTTGACCCCGCGCTCTCCTTCGTCTAGAAGCTACTGGATGAGGTAACCGTTATAGTTTAATGACCGTGGAGAAAAACAAGATACAATACGATTACGCGCAAGTCGGGGCGCAAGCTCGTAAACGTCCACGCTAGTACGGCTACCGGCCACTTCCCACTTCACATTGTGATACGCAATAGGTAGCATTAAGAGGTCTACACATGATCCAGCGGCAGGGAACCAGCCTTGCCGCGTGCTTTGAACTCATTCGTAAAAGTGAACTGGTCCGCTGGAATTCCAATTATCTTCAAAGCGTACCAACAATGTCGGGTCCCAGCAGCTGGATAAAAATATCTCAAAGTTCATAAGATTCTGATTCAGTGTCCTCTAAGAATTTAATATTTTAACAATTTCTGACCGACAACAATTTGTTATTATTATTATCTCTCGTTAAGAGGTTGGTAACTGATATTAGTGATACTCAGTATAAACCAACAACAAACGACTTTATAGCTAGGACAAAGCATTGTATTGATAAAGGCAAAAAGGAGAAATATTCTAATATTTCTAATGTAAGACAGTCTTTGAGAATTGTATGCTCTGGCCGTGCCGTCTACTGGGTCGAACGTCGAATTTCCGCGAGTTGACGAGTTTATTTTGTTGGCCCGTCGCGTAGGCCCGTCGGCGTTGTGCGTTGTCCGTCGAATATTCTGTGGCTCTCACAAGTCTCATATCAGTCACATCTAAGTCATAAATAATATCAATTAAAATTATTAAATGGTCATAGTGACAGTGTCATTTAATTTTTATCAACTCATTATTCGTTTTTTTGCAATTATACCCAATAAAGATTTTTTTACATTTTTGGTGATTTTCCCAACTCAATCAACATTGGGTGGGGAGCGTACCCCCCCATAACCCCCCGTGGGTTCGTCTCTGGGGTGAAGATGTAATTCGATAATTACTTTATATTTCTTTATTTGGTAATGTGTTTTTGAAAATAATTTTAGTAAGTTTTGTTACCAATTCATAGCAGGGCTTTGGGGGATATTGTAAGTGTAATATAAAAAGTAAACCAGCGAACAATATAGTTAAATCCGGCTCTGTGTGTTAGCAAGCACATCTAGCTTGCACTCTGAGCGTACCTAGCGAAGTGGGTTACTTTGCTGAAGTAATTTGACGAGCTGAAGCCACTTTTGGAAAAAAAAAATGTGTCGTCAGTTTCCCTCTGTCGCCCATAGGAGTTAAATGGGGTGGTGGAGGGAAACTGACACGATAGCATTTTTTAGCAAAATTGGCTTCAGCGCGTCAAAATACGTGATTATGTGCATTGTGACATGACTTCTAATCTAATTCTAACCGAGCTAGGTTCTAATTTCTAAACTTTCCAGTTTCCACCGTATTAGTCTAGGAAATACCGCGCAAATTCGGCGATGAAAGGTTACCGTCTGCCAGTCGGTAATCGAAGAGACCATATAAGTACCGAAATTTTTTCTCTGGGAATTTTTGGTATGATGGGGGATAAGGAGAGGGGGGGGGGGGCATTTTTTAATCGAATAATTATCGATATCTGTCCGCATAAGTAGTTAGTATATGTACTTTACATACCCCAATTGCGCTGGCAGACTAAACTTCCGGTGGGCGCGCGTTGTAACCGGAAATGAAAAAAATATTTTTTAGTTGCCGGACCAAATTAGGCGCAAAACGAGGGGCAAACCGCAAAGAAAATCTGGTGTACACTCAGAAGGGAATCCGAGGAAATCCCGGGAAATCTTAAGGAAATTCGAAGAAATCTTAGGCAATCCCAGGAAATCTTTTGCTTTTTGGATTTCTCCCCCCCCCCGCTCTTCAAAAATTTTTTTGAAAAAAATTCGATGAAATTTTAAGGAAATCGTAAAAAATCTGTGTAATCTTCGTCAAAGAGGAAATCTGGTGTACAAAATTTGGGCGCGGCGCAAAATGTTTTTTTTGGCGTGTACAGTACTGTACTGTAGTGGCAATCAAGAGCCATTAAAGTGGCGAAAACTTGCCAAAATAAGCACCAAGATGCATTCTAATAATGTCGAAGATGCACCAGTACTAATTAAACTTTCTAATAGAATTCCAGACAATTCAATATAGGCCAGACGTCTAGATCATCAGAAATTGGACTAAGTAAACATAAACAATTTAAAAGACTACCAAGCTCACATTAGAACATACAAGAAATATCCCACCGCTTGGGTTGATCACCCTGTAGAAGCGCAAGCATCCACATAAACATGGGAACTAAGATGCAAGCGGTGGCAACTTATTTACGATTCCAACGCAACGTTAAACAATAGTTCCCGCATATTTAAATACATTCTCCTTACTTTGCGTAATCTATTTATAATTAATATGGTTACAATCCAGTGAATGAAAATAAAATGACGATTGACATTAAAAATCAAGTGAATGCCGAACACATGTTAAGTTGGTTTGACAAATCGATAAATGCCAATGACCATTGCCGGGCATCTTATATGGGTCAATTGCGAATAGTTGATTTTTGACTTTTAATCTTGCAAATTATAGCGTGTAAAATGTCTTTAGAATTGTTGTCGAAGTAGAAAATAATTGTTGAGGCCTTTGGTTCTTGTACACACGCTAAATCACAATTTCATTTTTTTCACCTCCTTTAATAATGGGGTGGGGGTGGCTAATGCCTAAAAATGTATTGAGACCTTAGCTTTAATTTTGTGGACTCTTACTTGCTTGATTTACCTATTTACCCCAATTTACTCCCCATCCCTTCAACGAAATAAGATCGAAATATAATCTAGTTCCAGATCCCGTAAAAATACATACGTGTACCATCAAGTCAATATCTTAAACGGCTCTCGAGTAATCGTGCGCACAAAAAAAGTTACAGACCGAATGAGACAGACTGACAGACAGAATTGAAAAAAAAGAAAAATTAAAATCTCGACGTTTCATGACATTTTAAGCCTATCTGAACAATAAACATTTTCAAATTTGTTTGGGTTACTATATGTGGAAGTAATATACTAAGGGCGTTGGAAATCCTCTGCAACATTTGACGGTATCTTTCTACTCTCGGAGTGATTCGCTACAACTCTTAAAATACGACTGTGATACAGTGTGACCCATCTCAAGTAGTAGTCTTTGATACCTATCCAAATTTGGTTGAAATTGGATGACCAATAATTGAGCTACTTGAGATGTATATGAGACAAAAAAATTTACTTACTGTAGATTGCTACTCTGTCACTCGTAGATGTCACTGCCTTCGTGGATGCGATGCACTTTATTCTTATATGTGTCTTAATACTAATTACTTTTATAGAATTACCGCATTAGCTTTTCTGTGCTGTAATCGGAGTCCTAAATAGACGTGAGGACCTAATGAAGACCTTAAAAATCAGTTGCCTATCCAAACAAATCAGATCTGCATACAACGCATGGCAAGTTAGAGACACATCCCTAGAGGATGTTTAATCTCAACTAAGTGCAATGCTTAGAGTGATAGTATCAACCGATCGGCATAATGTTTAATTTTAATAATATATTAAGCAAGTAAAAGTCCATAAAATTGGAATTTAGTATATACAACGTGATTTACCATGATATGCGGAAAATAAAATGGTGTACTAGTCTTCAATGTGGGAAAGCCCCTGCAAAATTTTAGAGTGCCCTGAGGTAATTTAGTATATTAAAAATGGTTAAAATTTACGAAGATATACTACTGTCAGGTCAGTAATAGGGCGCCGAACTTACTTGTGAAAGAACATATTGGAGATGTTTACATTTCCTTAATTGGCATAAAAAGTGAAGCCGGCGAGTGCGGTCAAAGTGTCGCGTTTTTTGCTTTCGGTCGAACAATCAGGACACCGGCGTGTTATTGACGGGTTTAAGTAAATATCTCTTATATCTACTTGTTGTTGCAGAGTTCACTAGCATAGGGTCAATGTCTTTTCGATTTATTTCGCTATTTTTGTAGATTATTTTTTTTAACAACCTACTGTTAAATTTTTCGCATGTCATGTTAGATCACGTTGTATAAGAGAAGCTAAGGTCCCAAAAAATTTTTTGGCATTAGCCACACTCATTACCACCCCCACCCCATTATTAAAGGCGGTGAAAAACCTCTACCACCATCCCACCCCCACTACCGATGTGACATCGTTTTATGGGTTTTTGGGGTAGGCGATTTCAAATAGGTATATTATATTATTAAAGTTCCATAAACAATTATTTCCACATACAATTTTTGTTTCGTTGTGAGAGACTTGGATAGATCTGGATGTGGAATTAATGATTCCTTGGGCAGCGGTTTTTCAAACGTACTAACCGAGATAAAACCCAATAAGGGAAACAAAATTCCGATTCGGTCACACATTAAAAAAAATCGATATATTTGCTATTGTTTTTTAGACGTTTCCGTTGTTATAAACAATTACTTTTTACTTCCCACTTAATAGAGAAGCATTGAAATAAGTCCGCATTTTTATTTTGACATTTTAATAAAATTTCATGTTTTGATAATCTAGAAATATGAGTTTTTCGTCAGATATATACAAAGTAGATGTAACGTTTTTGATGTGCATTCGATATTTTGTTATCTTACTCACTATAACATACCTACCATTGGATACTCATCCCTAGCTTATACGTATACAATTTTACATTGCTCACTCAACTTATAATCTGGTTTTTCACTTCGGTAGTCTTCTTAACCCGGTGGTCTCCAGCGCATTCTACTGAGGAAGGCCCTCCGACCACACCTGCTTAAAACTCTCCTGCAAAGGTACTTGACACCGGAATTCCAAAGGGTTAACAGTCTAGAAGAAGTTCCGTTAAACAACAATGGTTTGTGTTTACGTAGGCACTGGATTTTGTAGTAGCTGTGTACGAGTATACGATGTAAAGTTGCGTTTGTTTTGTTGCCCTTCTTCAAAGGCTACTGTATCACAGTTACAAAATGTTGTGTACAAATTTTTGATAATCGCCAACAAAAATAAAATTAAATGCAAATACACCGTCTAAATATTGACATGTACACAAAGTATGCTTTTCGACATTACGGTTTCTAGTTATAGTGAACATTTGTATACAGGGTGAACCATTAATAGTAGCCCATAGTTCAAGGGTAGATTCTTTGGATCAAAATATGAGGATATAACCGAACATGCTTTAGTAAATTGTTGCTATGGAAAAAGATACAGGGTGTCAGAATTGTAATTTTTTTTTTGCAACATCACAACTACCTCTTGACCGATTTTCTCTCAATTTGGTAAGGAAACATTTTTTAAGCTAGGAAATAATAATTTTTGTATCACATCACGCTAGCCCATGGAGAGCGCCTCATGAGCTATACCTGATGATGAATATTTTTTCTCTGTTTTTTACGAAACGTTGTGGCACTTTTTTCACGCATTTCTACGTAAAAAAAGTACACTTGATAGAACTTGATAATTCCAACCGTTTTCGAGAAAACTGCTGCAAAGATTTCAAGAATTCTTTGAAAACAAACTCAATTTGAAAAGGGCAAATTATATTTATTGAAAAGTGTGCTTTGGTGACGTCTTAGTTGTCATTTACGTATTACGTACAATTTTATTAGTTTGAGATCATCTTGGTTGGGATAAATGGGAGTAAATGGTAAATCAAGCAAGTAAGGGTCCATAAAATTGGTATTTATTATACAGGGTGCTCCACTTAAAACTCCTCAGACTTGTAACTTTTTTATTTTTGAAGCGATGACTATGTTGGGCACATCAAATTGTAGACATTTTTAAAGCATTTAAATATGCATACAGAGTGATTACAATTTTTTTTTTCAAAAAATTGTTAAGAAAGGAAACTTAAGTTCTTTGAATATTTTTATAAGTACCTCACCCTGTACATGTGTTTCTTATAAAGGTTTTAATTAGCTTCAATTTATGTTGTTAAAATAAACTAAAAAATAAAAATTCTGCAATTTCCTATTTAGTACATTTTAATACATGATATGTGGAAAATAAAATGGTGTAGTAGTCTTCAATGTGGAAAAGACCCTGCCAAATTTTAGAGTGCCCGAGATAATTTAGTATATTAAAAATGGTTAAAACTTAGGAAGATACACTACTGTTATTGACTAGGTCAGTAATAGGACGACGAACTTAATTGTGAAAGAACATATTGGAGATGTTTACATTTCCTTAATTGGCATAAAAAGTGAAGCCGGCAGGTGCGGCCAAAGTGCCGCGTTTTTTGCTTTCGGTCGGACATTCAGGACACCGACATGTAATTGACGGGTTTAAGTAAATATCTCTTATCTACTTGTTGTTGAAGAGTTCGCTAGCATAGGGTCAATGTCTTTTCGATTTATTTCGCTATTTTTATAGTGTGATTTGATTAAAACCAAAAAGTCACCTCTACCCTCTCCAGATTTGCTGGTCAATAGTGTCAATCCCAAGTCTGATAAAGTGATACGGTTGTACCGTGTTACGTCAGGTTGGTTAAAGTCGGCGCATAAGGTAATTTTTTTGGTATTTTTTTTTTCATTTTTAATTTTCTTAACTCCTTTCGGTGGGGACAAGCTACTGATAAATTTTCCGCATGTCATGGTAGATCACCCTGTATAAGTTTGTTTTTGAAAATATTTATTTCTTTTGTTTCTTGTTACTGTTTTGTTACATTGAATATTGGTTGTGATATCTGCTCCCATAAGGAAGAACTCCGTATGTTAAAAAAACATAGAATGTAGATATTTGAGGTTAAACATTAGGGTAGTAGCAATACCGTGTTTTTGCTTAGCATTCTTATCTCAAGATTCCTAAGAATAACCAGAAATATGCCTTGTTTTGTCTATGTAATGAATAGATACTGTGTTCATGTGTAGTAACATGATAAATTCGCTCCAGATACGAGGTCAACAAAATGTTAGAAAATAATGTTCGGGGTCTATTTTACAAGATATGTCATTTACAAATAAAGCATAAAATTATTATTTACATTCTTTTCAAAGTTATTTTAAAAAAAATTAGTTTGGAATCGGAAAGAGTGTTTTTAATTGCTTTCTCTGAAACCAAAAAGAATTTCGAATATGACGTAATAACATAATTTGAAGCTAATTAAAACCTTTATAAGAAAACATTAACGCAGTTCATGTACAGGGTGAGGTAAAAAAATATTCAAGGAAATTAAAGTTTCTTTCTTAACAATTTAAAAAAAAAAAATTAAATCACTTTGTATACATATTTAAATGCATTAAAAATATCTACAATTTGATGTGCCCAACGTGGTTCTCAAGTATTTCAAGTTCTAAAACATTTTTTGGCATTAGCCACCCCCCCCCCCCCCATTATTAAAAGGGGTAAAAAAAAACAAAATTGTCATTTAGTGTGTTTCCAAGAACCAAAGGCTTCAACATTTTTTTTACTTCATCCACCCCCACTACCACCCCCTTCCTCTACCCCCACCCCCACTACCGATATGGCATATCGTTTTATGGGTTTTTGGGTTGACAATTTAAAATATTATATTATTAAAGTTCCATAAACAATTGTTTCCACATACAATTTCTTGTTGAGAGAGAATTGGATAGAAAATTTCAATATCGTCTAATTTTAAGTAATACTTTATCTACAAGAAGTAACATCTACTAATAGACGGAGAGCCGGCCGTCGAATATCCTATGAATAAGATACATGAAAAACTTTTTGTGAGTGATTAGTACTACCACAGTCTTAAAGGGAGCCACCTTTTATACGAGCTAATTTTGCCCTCGTCATGGCTTTTTGACCTCACTTCCGGTTACGACTTTTAATGTTTTTTAAGTCATCAATAGTCCCTTGGGGTAAAACTTTTACCCCACCGGATCGCAAGACATGTACTCCCCCGTTTTCGAGGGCGGGGAACACGATGGTGACAATATTTTTCGACCTAGCGTCCAACCGCTACCCCTAAATCGAAAAAACTACCCTTTTTTTATTTTCCGGTGCTACGCTTGCGAGGGCTTGCCAGATCTGGTTTTTCTTGGTCAAATTGAATAAAATAAGTAAATATTGACCACAGGTGACCTAACCCGCTCCCGGGGGTTGAAACTACCCTCACCCCCAATCAGTGGCGCAGCCAGAAAATTCATCTGGGGGGGGCCAATAGAACCGGCCTCCCCAGAGGTTGAGAAAAACTTTTCGCTGTTTTATGGAAAATCTTCCCACAGTATGAGACCTGTAAGAAGTTAAGTATTTGGGTTGTCTAACCATGATTTTCACCCCCCGCATTTCTAAAAAAGGGTGGTTTTTGAGAAATATATACATATATATGAATTTTAGCGTTTTTTCGTCCTCTTCTCCATTTTGAGGAAAAACCATGCATTTTGGTGAAAAATATCTAGAGAGCAAAGTTGTAGAGCATAAAATTTCCTATAAACGTTGTCTCTACCATTTTTTTTTTCGAATTCCGCTTAGTTTCGCTGCTAGAGGGCACGAAAAAATATACATATGGACTTTTGCGCCTTTTTTTAGATTTTGAGCCAAAATTATGCATTTTTATGAAAAATTACGTGAGATTAAAGTTGTAGAACATAAAATATATATATTTTTATGGAAAAAAAAACTAGAAAACACCATGTAATTTTGTAAATTGTAATTAATTAAAGTAAATAATTTGTAATTTTTCATAAAAATGCATAATTTTGGTTCAAAATATAAAAAAAGGCGCAAAAGTCTATATGTATATTTATTTCTTTCGCGCCCTCTAGCGGCGAAACTAAGCGGAATTCGAAAAAAAATGTAGAGGCAAAATTTATAGGAAATTTCATGCACTACTACCTTGCTCTCTTGATACTTTTCACCAAAATGCATAGGTTTTCCTCAATATAGAGAAAAAGACGAGAAAACGCTAAAATTGATATATATGTATATATTTCTCAAAAACCACCCTTTTCTAGAACTGCGGAGGGTGAAGATCATGTTTAGACAACCCAAATACTTCACTTTTTATAGGCCTCATAATTGTGGGAAAATTTTCTTAAATATTTCCTAATTTGAAGGGACTATTTGTACTAATAGTGATTATGCTTCTATATTTTTTGGTTCATGGAAGACGGCTTGGGGGGGGCCCGGGCCCGATGGCCCCCCCCCTGGCTGCGCGCCTGCCCCCAATAACTAAATGCTACGAAAACAACGAAAATTAGCTGGAAAACGGTAAACCCCCGTTTTCGAGGGCGAGGAATACGATGGTGATAATATTTTCCTACTTACCCTTCACCCACTACCCCTAAACCTGAATACCACTCCCTTTCCGATTTTCCGATGCTAGGCTTGCAAGGGCCTCTCGTATCGTTTTTTCTTTTGGTCAGTTAGAATAAAATAGTATAATATCTATCACAGGTGACCTAACCAATCCCCGGGGGTTGAAACTACCCTCACCCCCAATAACTAAATGCCACGAAAACGACGAAAATCAGGTGGAAAGCAGTATACCCCCGTTTTCGAAGGCGGGGAATACGATGGTGACAATATTTTTCGACCTATCCTTCACTCACTACCCCCAAATCGAAAAAAACCCATCCCCTTTTGCGATTTTGGTTCTTGTACCCATACTAAATCACAATTCAATTTTTTTTGTCACCCCCGTGGTCAATATTTATTTATTTTATTCAAATTGGCCAAAAAAAAACTCAATCCGTCAAGCCCTCGCAAGCGTAGCACCGAAAAATCGGAAAAAGGTGGTTTTTTCAATTTAGGGGTAGAAGTTGGTTTCTAGGTCGAAAGATATTGTCACCATCGTATTCCCCGCCTTCGTAAACGGGGGTATACTGCTTTTCAGCTGATTTTCATTGTTTTCGTGGCATTTAGTTATTGGGGATGAGGGTAGATTCAACCCCCGGAGGTGGGTTAGGTCACTTGTAAATATTTAACTATTTTATTCTAACTGACCAAAAAAAAAAACGATACGATAGGCCCTCGCAAGCCTAGCACCGAAAAATTTGAAAAGGGGGTGGTATTCAAGTTTAGGGGTAGTGGGTAAAGGGTAGGTTAGAAAATATTATCACCATCGTATTTCTCGCCCTCAAAAACGGGAACATCATTTTCCAGCTGATTTTCGCTGTTGTCGTGGCATTTAGTTATTGGTGGTGGGGGTAGTTTCAACCCCCGGGGGTGGGTTAGGTCACCTGTGGTCAATATTTACTTATTTCATTCAATCTGATCGAGAAAAACCAGATCTAGCAAGCCCTCGCAAGCGTAGCACCGGAAAATTGGAAATGGGGGTGGTTTTTTCGATTTAGGGGTAGCGGTTGGACATTGGGTCGGAAAATATTGTCACCATCGTGTTCCGCGCCCTCGAGAACGGGGGAGTACATGTCTTGCGGTCCGGTAAGGTAAAAGCTTTACCCCAAGGGACTATTGATGACTTAAGAAAACATTAAAAATCGTAACCGGAAGTGAGGTCAAAAATCCATGATGCGGGCAAAATTAGCTCGTATAAAAGGTGGCTCCCTTTAGGTCTGTGGTAGTACTAATCACCCACAAAAAGTTTTTCATGTATCTTATACATAGGATATTCGACGGCCGGCTCTCCGGCTATAAATGAGATTCATTAAATGAGCCCATTAGTAGAAAAGGTTTATGAATAACTGTTACAGATTTAGAGATTTTGATTTTCGTTAATTTTTTTGATAACATTTTTAATTTAAATACCCCTTCTTCCATATACTGATATGGTAGTAATAAGTTGAATAAATATGTTTTTTAAAGAAATCAATTAACTTGCCTTCAAAAAATATCTTTAACAGGTAAGAAATTCAATTTCACTCAGTTTTACAAATACCTGTCTACCTATTAATGGAAACCATCAAGAAACTGTACCTTATTACCAAATATCAATTTGAAGTCGATACAAAAAAAATTACTAATTTCAAAAATACGTTTTGAACCGACTTCAAAGGGATATTTGGTAATAAGGTACAGTTCCTTTCTACTTTCCACTAATAAGTAGACAGGTATTTATAAAACAGTGAAATTTTATTTCTTACTTTGTGGAGATTTTTTTTTCAACCTTTTTAGTAGCTTTAGATATTTCAAGGTCCCTGCGTGGGGGATAAACAAATAATACATCATAACCTCACTTTAGTTCCTTATAATAATATACTTTAGTCCACAGTACATAATATCAAATAGTCGCTTACTTTTCGATTTCCGCCATTGTACCAGGTGTCACGTAAATCTACAAAAAAATTGCTGCCGTTATCGCATCTCAATTAAAAACTATCATGCAATGAAATTGTCACCATTCACAGCATTGAAAACAACGACATGAGCGAGAGCATGGTGTATAATTTGTTTGTAAAAGAAAATTGTTTAACGGGCGCATTTCTCAATAAAAGTAATAATGCCCTGTTTGTGAAAAATTATCATTAATCGAGAACTAAATTTTTAATTGATATCGCCGACGACTGCGCCAAATCTTCGAATATGCTTGGTTAAAAATTAAATAGAGTCATGTACTTTAATAGTAGTAATAATAAAAGTACAAAATAACAATAATTTGTAAAAAAAAACGGTAACTGGAACAGAAACAAAACTATATAATTAAATCGATTGGTACACGTCGTATTTTTTCGCTAGATACGGTGGTTAAGCATATGCAATCTCAAGTTTAGTTGAATTATTTCCAGTTATGAGGCTATCTTATCCTAATATGATTGGACTATTATTAATGATTAAAACAAAATGTTTAATTTAAGTTCCATTCAACAGAACAAGAAAAATGATGCACTGAAAACTACAGATTTCTCATTAATTTGTCAGAAAATTACAGAAAAACAAATGATTAGGATGGAATTCAATGCGACTCCGTCAGTTTGTTACGTCAATTTAGCGAAAAATTTTCAAAGCGGTTTTTTCAGAAGAAAATGTTTCACCCTTTTTGGTGGCCATCTAGCTTCTACAAGGGTGGGCCGAAAAACACGAAAATTTGAATTTGCAGATGGGCTAGTTTCTAATTTGTTACTATGTATCCAAAACTAATTCGGGTAAATTTTTAGCCAAATCGGTCAATATCTAGCCGGGCCCCCGCGGCCTTGAAAATGAAGGAAAAGGCCAATTTTTCAAATTGACGTTTGAAATTTTTTTTTGACTTTATTAATGTCTAAATACGTGTAGCAAAAGTTTTCTGAATAATAGTATATTGTGTATTTAGGTGTGAAAACAATACATTCCCGGACGACGATAGCCGAGGCCAACAAGCATCGAAGTCCGGGAATGTGCTTTCACACCGAAGTACACACACTATTTTTTCTGAAATCACAATCATTATTATTATAAATTAAGGAATTTGTATTAATGCATAACATTTCTTCATTACAATCTAACTGCTTACTAATAAATGCAATTTTAATGTGAGTTGGTTTGTCTGCGTGTATTTATTTTCTGTCTAAAATATACATAAAAAAACCGTACGGGAATGTTACATTCCCGTACGGTTTTGTTGATCGTTGCTTGGCAACGGATCCTTTCCGGTCTGTTTTCCGATAGTTTCTTAGCAACGGACTAAAATACTGGAATTGTGCATTTTTAGATCTGAAATCGCGCCGAAAATGTAGACATTGTCGATCGATTTCAGAAAAAATATTTTTCAGTTTCAGGGAAATTAGAAATTTTATACAAAAAACCTTATTTTCGTCAAATTCTACGTTTTAGTGACAAATTTCTAATTTCCCTGGAACTGAAAAATATTTTATTGGGAAAACTTTTGCCACACCTGTTTAGACATTAATAGAGTCATAAAAAAATTTCAAATGTCAATTTGAAAAATGTTAAAAATCGAAAAATTGGCCTTTTCCTTAATTTTCAAAGCAGTGGGGGCCCGGCTAAATATTAACCGATTTGGCTAAAAATGTACCCGAATTAGTTTTGGATACATAAGTAGTAACAAATTAGAACTAGCCCATATGCAAATTCAAATTTTCGTGTTGTTCGGCTCACCTATTATTCTACATATTCAAATATCCTTCGTCATGACTCTTTAAGCTTTAACATTTAGCTCGTTATTAGAGAATTCTGAAATCACTATGTATCGGATTTCATATAAATCTGCAAAAGATATTACAATTAACGCAGCCATATTGGATCTTGAATTCTTAACTTTTGACATCAGATTCATTATCAGCTACCTACTTCTAAAACATCTATATATTCTTTTTACAACTTTTTTCCACCAAAAATGGTTAATGCATAAACGATATTAGAAAAGTTCAGTACAAAATTATATTTGACTTTTTGTGGATTGCTACCCAGTCAGCCCCTACCTGTATCGGATTTTGTTCTGTTTTCTTGAAGTATATCTATATAGCTATTATTCCATCGATAATAGTTAAATCACAAACGATATTAAAAAGTTACTAAAAGAATATTTTACTTTTTGTGGAGTGCTATACCTCGTCAGTCCCTACCTGTATAGGATTAGGTATGTTGTGTTTTATTGAAATATATGTATATACATAGTTGTTATTCCACCGAAAATGGTTAATGCTCAAACGATATTAAAAAGTTACAAGAAGAATATTTTACTTCTTGTGGATTGCTACCCCGCTATCTATATCGGGTTTTGTTCTGTTTTCTTGAAATATATGTATAAAGCTATTTTTCCACTGAAAATAATTTATACTAAGTACGTAAAAGAAAGAAAAATGTGGAGGATTGCTAAAAAGATTGCTATCTTCGGTCCGCCAAATTGCCATGCTTATTGTGACGTTCAAGCCCTCATCACTTGAAAAGCAGTCATAGCCGGTACTTGTGCCTATGAGAACTTTTGCTCAGAAAAGCAAAAGCTGCAACATATCAAAATCTCAGAAAATTCGACTGAGAGCCACTTTCCATAAGGTTTGTGGGGGTCCTTTGTATTTACTGGATACTTAGATTAGGGTGAGCAGATTTGTGTGCTGGACACTTCTGCTGGGAAAAAAATTGATGAGCGGGGGGAGCAGAAATCCGAAAAATCATTTCTTGATCCCAACATTTTTTGATGACCGAGAGGAAAAATTTTTTTGGTCACAGATATTACTCCAAAATGCTGGACTGTCCAGCGAAATTCCGGACGTATGGTCACCCTAACTAGATACCACTTATTTTTCGAATCACTCTATAGTTGCATCCATCTAGTGAGCGGTCGTATTCTTGCGAAACATCATGAAATAGCAAAACCACCTTGAACCGCTCTTTGAGTTCCTTGCAATTTTAAGTTGCGAATATTACCAACTAACTGGAGGATAACGTGTTCAACGTTCATTCATAGCTTTTTTTGGTATTACGTAAAATGTAGTTTAAATAAATCACCTCTGCTTGGCGTTCGTGAATTTATCGACTACGATTAAATTTATCTTTGAGCGATTTGTGAAGTGTACCATAGACAATAACTGTAATTTATACGTTCGATTAGAAATTTGTTTAGTTTAAATCTGTTTATATAATGTAAATGTGTCGTTGCATTTTATAATCTTGCAAGTACCCACTTCGCTGTTTTTTATTTTGTTATTTCTCGTCCTATTTTCGTGTCGAAGGGGCAGTTTTATAAGATTTATCTGGTATTTATAACAGTGGCGTAGCCAGTATTTTGATTTGGGAGGGACTTACAAGGAAAAAAAAATGTTTTGAATCGAGAATATTTATTTTATATACATATACACAACGAAATAAAGTCTTCATATAAAACCTGCGATTAAAGAACTTATACCTAGATACGTAACAGCTATCTCTTCACTATATACCTTGCTTTCTAACGTAGTCACATTATGTATCCTTTAAAAAGGATAGATGAACATAACATCCCATAAGCAACAGTGGCGGGTATGTGTAGAAAGGTAAATATTTTCATTAAAATGAATTTTTGCAATTCCTGCATTACCGACTCTTTATACAACTTGATGTAGGCAATATTACAGTAAGATAATGCTTGATATATTTCAAATTTAAAATAGGTATACTTATCTATTGTTACAAATCTGTAAAATGTCTCAACATTAATAAAAATTACATTTCTCTATTCTTTCTGAAAGTTTACATATAATGAGAGAGTAAATATTAGGGTGGCCCATCTCTATAGGGGGCGAATTTTTTTTGCGTATTTTTTAAGTCTCACCCCACGAAAATATACTATTATACTAGGAATAATTTATGTCAAAGTTTCAGATAATTCGGTGAACGGTAACCCGTGCCGCATTCAGGTAGAAATTTGTAGATAAGATTTTATTACGGTAATACACTTAAATTTTACCTAAAATACAAATATCTACCTCTTTTCTCATAATGTTTTATTGGTGTAATTATTTCCTAGAAATTATTTGTTTTGGAAGTTTGGAAATATAATGCACCAACGGTAGGTTTTTATGTCAGTTTGCAATTGTGTTTTACAGTGGTGACATTATAAGTTCTAGCATACGTTCCTTTTTGAAAAAACATTTAACGATGGCTGATGTTAGATCCTTACGAAAGGATACTTTTATTTACTTAGTTGGACACTATTCGTCACAAATCATTGGCAATAAATTGCCGTCTAATAGACAAGTATTACAAGTGCTCTTTTATAACATTCGTGAAGTGAAGCTAAGTGTACATGAAAGTGCTAAATTAACAATAAAAGAGTCAGTTTTTTGGGATAAAGCTCGCATTCCGACACGTCAGGATTTTCATTGTGTTAAACAACTAGATAAACTTTATGTAGAGTGGAGGAACTTAAAAAAATCGGCTAAAAGGGCCAGTGCGGGAGGTAAAGAAAAAAAATTCGTTGAAAAACTGGACGATCTCTTTGACATTTCTCATGCAAATGCATTGGAGTTGATGAAAATAGATGAAGATAAGCAGTTTTTAATTAACCAAAGAAAAAAGGGACGTCCTGGATTTATGCATGGTATTGATTACCAACTTGCTTCTCAAGAAAAATCAGCTGAGGAGAAATTACAGAAATTATCCGAACGAATGCAACGAAGTCAACAAGAAAAAGCTAGATTAGAGGAAACAGTCACCTGTCCATCATCAAGTAGTAATTCAGCCGACTCCAACGAAAATGAAGATGAAATAATCTAAGCCCAAGAAGAGTTGTTACAAGACCAGCCTGGCCCGTCACAGCCAAAAAAGAGGAGATTGTATGGAACATGTAACATCATCACACCAAAAATAGCCGCTGCATTTGATGCTTGCAAAATAAGCGACAGGTATGGAGTCCATATTTTGACGGCAGTAGCAGAAGCACTAGGACATGACACCACATCATTGTCCATCAGCAGAACCACACTTCAGCGCTCTAGACAACGCATCCGCGAAGAAAGAGCTGGAATATTAAAAACTGCCTTCGGTAATTCTGAATTGCCGGCCCCAGTCATCCATTGGGATGGAAAACTTTTACCTTCTCTCACTGGAATGGGAAATATCGATAGACTTGCTATCTTAGTTACTAGTGGAGATATTGAACAACTACTTGGAGTACCAGCTTTGCCCAATTCAACTGGAAGAGAACAGACTGAAGCAGTTTATGATGTGCTTTGTGAATGGAATTTGGACGAAAAGGTAATAGCTTTGTGTTGTGATACAACAGCATCAAATATGGGTTATATAAATAGGGCAGCCACACTATTGCAACAAAAATTAGAAAGAGATATTCTATATTTTCCTTGTAGACATCATATTTTTGAAGTGGTTTTGAGAAGTGTGTTTGACACAAAAATGCCTTCCTCATCTGGTCCAAATGTGCCACTATTTAAACGTTTTAGGGAATTTTGGCCTAAAATAGATCAAAATAAACTAAAAACTGGATTTCAGGTATCAAAAATTAAACACATTTTACAACCAGTTAAAGCCGAAATTGTAAAGTTTCTAAATGCAGCTTTAACTTTGCAACAGCCTCGTGATAAAGAATTTTTAATGCTTTCTAAACTTTTTGTTGAAGAAGAGCCCGCTCACACAACATTCTATCAACCAGGGGCATTTCATCATGCGCGTTGGATGGCCAAAGCCATTTACTGTCTAAAAATATTTTTTTTCCAAGATCAATTCCAACTAACTAAAAAAGAAAAAATAGGTATTGAAGATATACTGAAGATATATTGAAGATCTCTTTATTGTAAAGGTTTATGTAAAGGCCTGGTTTACAGCGTCATTTGCTAGTAAAGCACCGCTTCATGACTTAGACTTTTGTAAAGAACTCATTAATTATCAAAATATTGACAAAGAAATATCTCAAGCCGCAAGTAGAAAAATAGTAAACCGTTTGTGGTACCTTAATTCAGTAAATGTTGGCTTATCTTTCTTTGATGACGATATTTCAGTTACCACTAAAAGAGAAATGGTTAAAGCTTTGAATAGGAAAGCACCAAATCAAGAGGGTATTAAACGACTTATGATTAGTAACATTACTGACGTTGAAAACAAGGAAATTCAGGACTTCATATGCGAGAACACTAAACAGTTTTTTCAAAAATTAGGTTTGTCTATGGAATTTTTGGAAAATGATCCAACAACATGGAGGGAAAATGAAAGTTATACCCGATGTTTCAATATTGTAAACAAAATTAAAGTTGTAAATGATGCCGCTGAGAGAGGAATCAAACTTATTACTGACTATAATGACATTTTAACAAAAAATGAAGGCCAAAAACAGTTTTTACTCCAAGTTGTAAATGATTATAAATCACAGTTTCCAAATGTAAAAAAAGAAACCCTGTCGCATGCTTTGGCCTAGTGCAAAAAATATTGTTTTTATTACTATATGTCTTGTAGATTTAGGATAATATTTGGTACTATGTATGAAAAAAACGTTTCATAATAAAATACACGAAGATAAAACGAGAGTTTTATTTCAAAAACTTCTAGTCTAGTTTTCTTAGACTACGAATTACAGTAGTATGACACATGTCATAGTCACAACAGATAATGTCTTTGATATTTGTATGACTTGATTATAGACCGTGGGATAGTGACAGATTTTTTTAAACGTTTGGTTCCTATCTGGCCTTTTGGGAGCCTTTTGTGCCTGATTTGTACTAACCATTTTCGTGTTTATCAAACTGTTATCCAGGGCCCCTCAGCAGAAAACAGAAAAGAAAATTTCATGAAAATAAGGAATTTCAAACGTTTTGTTCCTATCTGGCGTCAAGTTAGACTTACGTTTTAAAGAAAAACATCCGACGGAAGCTTATCGCCAGACAAATTCCGTGGGCCGGAAGGCCCGAAATTTCAATCCGAAGGTGTAAGAAAAAATGGTCAAAATCAAACGATTTGGTTCTTATCTGGGAGTTGTATATATAGGTAAATAGATTATAATTATCGCGATATAACAAACGCCAGACAAATTCCGAGGGCCCAACAGTGAAAAAATTATTGTTCAAGTTGTCAACTATTTCGCGAAAATCAAACGATTGGTTCTCATGTGAAATGATTTTTTCTGTAAAAATTAACCCAAACGAAAATGTATTGTATCATTCACAGACATTTTTAGTGGGCCAAACATTTTAAATCTTAAAAGAAGTGCACGAATAAAAGCCATTTTTTCAAACGATTTATTCCTGTCTGGCATTTGGATCTTAAAGAGATATGGTAATAACTAAACCATATTTCAAGTCCCAGACAAAAAGCGTGGGCCAAACATATTTTAAATCTTAAAAGAAGTGCACGAAAAAAAAACCATTTTTTCAAACGATTTATTCCTGTCTGGCATTTTGATTTTAAAAAGATATGGTAATAAATAAACCATATTTCAAGTCCCAGACCAAAAGCGTGGGCCAAACATATTTTAAATCTTAAAAAAAGTGCACGAAAAAAAGCCATTTTTTCAAACGATTTATTCCTGTCTGGCATTTGGATTTTAAAAAGATATGGCAATAAATAAACCATATTTCAAGTCCCAGACAAAAAGCTTGGGCCCAACCGTAGATATGTTGAGTGAAAGTATCGAAAAATCAAAAAACAGTCGTGTAAAAATCGATGCATTTTCAAACGATTCACACTCGTCTGGCATTTCATTAGCTTGTCATTGTAAAAGGGTATTATACACATTTAAACAAATTTGTTTCGCGTCACTACTTAAAAGCCGCAAGCGCGGATTTATGGGGGGTAACGGGGTAACAAGATTCCGTAAACAATCAACTTTCATTTTAAAATTTCATAATTTGTATTATTTTATTTTATATTTTTGAATATATATTCTATTTAGTTGTGTTTATAATTTTTTTTTTTGAGATTTTTCCCCCCCGCTCATCAATTTTAATTTTCGAGGGAAAACATTTTTGTTATTTTCAACACGCGGCTATGTTACCCCCTCCCCCCCCCCCAAGCTCAAGGTCCAGATCCGCCCTTGAAATGCCGTTTTTTTTCTCACTTGAAACTCATTTGGAATTTGATTTTCTTTATCACTGGATTCAATATAACTGTCACTTTCACATTCATAATCCCTCAATCGAATAATATTTATAATAAATAAGTTACATACTAGCAAAAGGACAAATATAAATTATTACATATTAATATATAATTTACAACTCTGCACTACACCATAGAAACTTAGAGTCCTCGTAAATTCGTACCTGTTTCATTCTCCCTTGGCGTAGGTAGTCAACTACACAAAAGTGATTTCTTCTCTCATTTTAATGCACGCGACATAATACACTAAGATGTGATGTGGTAGAAACATATATGGTATGCATTGCTTGCGAACGACGCTGCTTTTTATACTCCCCGCTCGTCCCGGGGTGATTTTTATTTATCGTTTGCTAATGGGGAACTTGCCCATTTTTTTTGTATTTCACTAAAGTGTGTGTTTATGTATAAAAACACGTCACATCGAATATCAGCTCTTAAATCGCAGTACTTACTTTGCAACAAATAATTAAAGTTGAAATCCTCGCTATACTCCTCACGAAAAACACTGTGACGTCAGATCGAGAAACTAGTCTCGCGTACGGTACGTCTTCACCCTAATTAATAGACTAGGTGGCGGTTGGCTTTGAGACGTCCGCATATTTGGTCTTTTGCTCTTTATGTTAGAGAAAAAATAAAAAAAGTGTCGGAAAGCTCAATCAATTCTCTTTACATAAGCTATCTACAAATTTTTCGAAAAAAAACAATATTTATCGAGATATTCGAGGAAATGTAGGAAATTACACGTTTTCCTATAATGTATGTAAATCTAAAAAAATAATTTTTCTCTGAAACCTTTGTTTCGAAGGACCGAGATTAACGGAACGTCAAAGTAGTACAGATGTTAAGTGAACATCATATATGAGATCGATTTTAATTAATTACCGATTAATTACGGTGACAAAATGGAGAAATTTTACCGAAAAAAAAAAAAGTCCCAAATCCCGCGTCCCTCTAATTCCTTCATTTTTGTCGGAATTCAAAAATTAAAAAAAGAGTTTTAGCAAATTTTATTCTATTTAAATTAGCTAGAGTAGTCTTTTGGCGTAGGAGCCAGGATTAAAAAGTTGCCAACTGTAGAACCTCAAAATTTGCGATATATCTACATACAGCTGCGCCCCAGATTTTTGTCTGGCACTTGAAATATGTTTGTTTATTAACATATCTTTTTAAAAAAACAAATCCCAGACGAGTGTAAATCGTTTGAAAATGCATCGATTTTTACACGACTGTTTTTTGATTTTTCGATACTTTCGCTCAACATATCTAGGTCTGGGCCCAAGCTTTTTATCTGGGACTAGAAATATGGCTTATTTATTAACATATCTTTTTAAAATCCAAATGCCAGACAGGAATAAATCGTTTGAAAAATGACATTTTTTTCGCGCTTTTCTTTTTGTCTGGCTATCCAGGGGGCCCAGCCAATTCGTCTGGGAATCTTAAATTGAAACTACTTATTGCCTAATATTAACAAAAAAACAAATGCCAGATGAATGTAAATCGTTTGATTTTCGCGGAATAGTTGACAACTTGAACAATAATTTTTTCACTGTTGGGCCCTCAGAATTTGTCTGGCGTTTGTTATATCGCGATAATTATAATCTATTTACCTATATATACAACTCCCAGATGAGAACCAAATCGTTTGATTTTGACCATTTTTTCTTACAACTTCGGATTGAAATTTCGGGCCTTCCGGCCCACGGAATTTGTCTGGCGATAAGCTTCCGTCGGATGTTTTTCTTTAAAACGTAAGTCTAACTTGACGCCAGATAGGAACAAAACGTTTGAAATTCCTTATTTTCATGAAATTTTCTTTTCTGTTTTCCGCTGAGGGGCCCTGAATAACAGTTTGATAAACACGAAAATGGTTAGTACAAATCAGGCACAAAAGGCTCCCAAAAGGCCAGATAGGAACCAAACGTTTAAAAAAATCTGTCACTATCCCACGGTCTATTAGTCATTCTAAAGATAAATGTTGCTGATTAAAAAAAAAACAATGCATCAACCAATGAATGTAAATAATTCCATTTACTTTTATTATTGCATAATAATGCATTCTGCGGCACCCCTTGCCTTCAATTTGCCTCAATAATATTTTGAGGGGACTGTTTTTTCTTCAAATGGAACCATGGAAAATGAAGGGGTGAGAAATAAAAAATTTCGATTTCGAAAAAGATGGGCCACCCTAGTAAATATTATACATATTTACATGGCTAAATTGTTTATATTTTTTTTGAATGTTAGTCATTATAATTTATTATGTTTCTGCACTATTGAATGACATATTTAATAAACACACCACAAATTAGACACGCCTTAAATTCAATATCAAGATTGTCTGGGTGGGAGTTACATATTTAAAATGATAAATACATGCTGCTTTCTGAAGGATTTTAAAGAAAATATGTATTGGAAGGATATTAAAATTTAATTGCTATTCACCTTATTACTACTGTAAACTGAACCCCATCATCTTACGACTATGAAGTTTATACCTACTTACTTATGAAACGATCGATTTTCTTCTTTTCTAAACTACTTTCTGCAAACGGCACTGCACTTCACCATTTTGCACTAAATATATTGTCACTAAACTGTGTAAATATGACTTCTTCACCATTTTTTAATCGGAAAACACGAAAAACATTTATTAACAGAAGTGCCTTAGATTGTGATTATCTCAGCAACAAACCAACCAATACACATTAAGTATCTAGGTATAAGTTCTTTAATCGCAGTATAAAACAATATACTTTTGTTTAAAGAAATAATAAGTTTGTAATTTTATTTACGACCAGTTCTTTATCTCTTCATAGATACTTTTCAAAAATTATTACATTTAACGTTTTTAAATAATTCAAATTCTGGCAGGTGATAATAAATAGGCAATAATTAACAACTCACTGTTATTTAATAGAAAAAAAAAAATTCTAAGATTTAATGAAATAATCTAATTATAGGCGAAAGATACCTACACCTTGTACTTAGTGGATTCTATCTAAGCATAAAAAAAATGAATAAAGAGTTGTCTCATTCAGAGGCGTAGCGAGCCAACTTTTTCGGGGGTTATTTTTCAAATTTGCCAACTTCATAAACTTAAGAAGCCAACTCTGTAAATAAGTAAGTAATAATTTCTCCAAAAAATTGATGAGCGGGGGGATCAAAAAAAAAATTCCACTGAAATAAAAATTGATGAACGGGAGGGAGAAAATCTAAAAAAAAATTCCTACCGAAATAAAAATTGCCAAATTTTCAACTTTTGTCAAGTCTGACAAAGTTGGGGGGCAACGTACCCCCCCATACATCCCCTTCGCTACACCCCTGGTCTCGCTGCAGCGATTTTCTAATTTTTATTTGTATTGGGTGTGACAAGTGTAATGAGAGGTTTTGGATTAAATATGCCCATTGCTTCATATAAAATTTAAGCAATAGGGGACACGCGAATGTCAGTTTTACACCTAAAAGTGTTTTTGTCAGTTTATGATTGAAAATGTATATCATAATATAAATTGTTTACACATCCATAATCAATAAATAATAACTGAAATTCAAATTATTTGAATCTTTACGAAGGAACTGACGAGTTTATCCGACCCGCGTGTGACGTATTATCCCGTATTTATTTCATTTTGGATGTCCATATTTACTAGTTGTTTTAAGCAAATGTGAACTTTTGTGATTATTACAAGGTGTTTCAACGAATATAGGTATACATTAAATAAAACAACAATAATTATTAATTTAGAAGTGTTTTTTAAACATTATAATGACAGGAAACGATTTTGTGGAAGCATAAAGTGGCAATTTACTCAATGTTGATTCGTTTATGCTGATGAAGTTCATTCGCTCAAGTGATTGCTTTAATGCCGAAGAAATTCGAGGAGTTAAGTTATTACTTCCACATCCAGTGGAAGTATTGTAACGACAAAAAATTTTTGTAAAATTTTTATTGTTCAAATAGGCTTAAAATGTCATGAAACGTCGAGATTTTAAGTATGAGCGAAAAAAAAGTTTCTGTCTGTCTGTCGGTCTGTCTGTAACTTTTTTTGTGCGCACGTTTATTCTGGAACCGTTTAAGATATTGACTTGAAATTTGGTACACTTTAACGAGATCTGGAACTAGATTATATTTTCATCTTGTTCCGTCGAAGGGTTTGGGGGTAAATTGGGGTAAATTTGTGGTAAATGGGTAAATCAAGCAGGTAAGAGTCCATAAAATTTGGTATTTAGTATATACAAGAGAAGCTAAGGTCTCAAAAATATTTTTGGCATTACCCCCACCCCATTATTAAAGGGGATGAAAAAAAAAATTGATTTAATGTATGTACAAGAACCAGAAACCTCAAAATATTTTTTTACTTCATCCACCCCCACTATCACCACCCCCACCCCACTACCGATGTGGGGTATCGTTTTATGGGTTTTTGGGGTAGAGGATTTCAAATATTATATTATTAAAGTTCCATAAACAATTATTTCCACATACAAAATGTTTTCGTTGTGAGTGACTTGGATAGAGAATCTGGATGTGGAAATAGTGATTCCTTGGGCAGCGGTTTTTCATTACAGATTTATCCATCTTAAAAATCAAAAGTTACACACATTTACGGCCGAATAAACATTAAAAACATTTTACTTTATCACATTCACAGCTCCGTCAAACGTAAATAAATGACAAGACGTCATGACTGGCATGTCAACCGTCAAAATTAAATAGTGACGTCACATCCAATTTCCTGCCCGGGTAAAATTTCACTCTTTCAAATTCAATTTTATGCTAAATTCAACATATTTCACTGAAATTCATAATCAAAATGGTTGTTTTAATAAAAATTGGATCTTATTTTATTGATACTAAAATTGATACTAAAATTTGTGCGTCTAAAATTTCCTGCTATTTTCCAAATTGTTCGCAGTAAAATTTTAAGTAAGATTAGACAAACTTTCAGACCTATTCTGTAAAAGCGTGAAAGCACATTCCCGTGAGAAGTGGGCGGAGTTCACTTGAAAATGAATAAAACTCTATTCTGTAACTACGGGAGTGATCACCGCGTACGAAAAATGCGCGAACTTACTTCTACTGTATGATTTGCTAAATTGTCAAAAAATGAAAAACATTAAAAATTGCTCTTTTTGTATATTTTAAGAAATGTAATGTAATAATGAATAAATTTTAACGAAAGTAGGTGAAACCACGTCTTTTATTGAACTAAATCTTCCTACCAAATTTTAAAGCAAAATATTTATTTAAACGACGGCTAAAAGTTAAAAATGAATTCGAAATTTCAATCACTTATTGTTTAAGTGCATCGAATCCTAGGAACGCATTTTTTCTTCAAAATGTAGGTTTTTTATGTAAAAATCCAATTCCATTCGAAATTTGAGTCATCTCTTACTTTTTGAAGCGAACATGTTAATATTTTTCAATAAAATTAGAATTAGTACCTATAATTACGAGGGAGGCCCCTCGAACTTTCCTTCTGGTTACGCCACTGATTTATAATGAGGTTTAATTTTATAAGATTTATTTGGTATTTGTAGTGGAACTCCCACCAAACTTTGGTAAATCTTGTTACCTTGAGTACTTCCTTAATTTATATTTGCAACGAAAACATCTAATTTAGAGGTATATCTGTTGTATGTGGTCTATCAACGCTTTTTGTTTCGCGGCATCCATGCATAAGCAGTAGCTAAAATAACTTGGCGAGATATGTATTTGATCAATATTAATACAGTGGGAGTTATTTTTAGCTCAGCAATTCTAAAGGCAATATCAGATATAAAAATGGGTATAATGTAGCAATACAATTTACAACGATTGTAGCCAAATTGTAACTATATGGATTTTAAATAGGAGGGCTCGATTAAAAAAAAACGAGCAAATTTAGTTAAAACAAAACGAGGGGCAAACCGCGAAGGAAATCTTAAGGAAATCCGAAAAAATTTTCGTCAAAGGCGTTTTTGTACTATATACAGGGTGTCTCACCAGGAACTGCATCGATCGATATAGGGAAAAGTACGCACCAGAAAAGTTTGAAAGCTACAAATGGCAGTGTGACCAATGCAACTAAAATAATTACAAGCATCTGGACCTTCCGGTTATACCGGAAGTCGATACCAACTTGCTTATTTATATTTGAGGGTTTTCGAAAAGAGCATAAAATTCTGAGTCAAAAACATACAAGATACCATATGCCTAAACTCAGCCGTTTCAGAGATATTTGACATTTTAAAAAAAATTTGACAGGCGTAATGGTTTACAATAACCTTTATAACTTTCTTCGTGTAAAATATACTCATTTGCTTTTTGGCATGTAGAAAGAACACAAGGAGAGCTGCACTCTACAATTGAATTATATTCAATAATAGTATACCAAGTGTTCTATTTTTGACGTTACATTTTGTAAACTTCGAACCGCGAAAACTTGTTTAGGTCGAATGGAACACCCTATATTTTTTTAGATCAAGTTATGTAAAATTAAATTTCTTTTTTTCTGATATAAGCATTGTGGGGGTTTAAGTTACAACTTTTTGAAATATTTGCGATTTTCTTAGAAATTCAAGAAATGTTAGTAAAAATTTTATCAAATTTGCCATGATTAGAAACAATCATTAATGTCATCATTCTCTTATGTCAAAAAATGCCACCGCGTTTAAATTCCACCCACGAAGACTTTTTGAATTTGTTTATTATTTATGGAGAATGTGATAAGTAATATCAAGAACTTGTACATTTGTTACTAGATATCCACAAAAGCGGAAAATAACACTATAAACACTGTAACATGCGTATTAATTGGATTGAAGACATTTTGCATAAACTAAAATAGTTAAGATGAAATCAGCTAAAAACATGATTCCATTTTAATTTAATAATTGTTCAAAATTCCTCCCTCGAACCTCCACACATTTTTCGCGCCTTCGGATTAGTCCTTCATGGGTAGTTCTCCTAATTGAATCCTGTGATAAGTTTTGAAATGCATTTCTTACTCTCTGCATACAATCTTCAAATAATCTAGAATTGATAAATCGTGCGAACGAGGAGGCCATAGGAAAGGTCCATTATTGGCGATCCATTGAAAAAATTTCTTGTAAAAAATTATTTATCAAATACGCATTATGTGGGGGAGCACCGTCGTGCTGATAAAAAATGTTTCTATGTTCGGCGATAGGTAAATTTTCTAAATAGTTATTACTCAAATTTTGTAAAATAATTAGTATCTCTCACCTAAAAAAAAAAACAAAAACAAAAAAATTAACTATACATATACAAAACCTAAACCTAAATTTTCTTGATAAAATTCTAATGCCACCATTCTATCGTTTCGTACGGCGCAGTAAATATTAAACTGCCGACTTTCTTGAAAATTTCGCTCCTTGAACACATGAGGATTCGAGTCACTCCAATAATGCGAATTGTGTCGATTAAAAAGTCCGTTTTTTGGTAAATTTAGCTTCATCTGACCATATAATATTTCCCAAATAAGAATCGTCGCCTACAGACCTTATTAGAATAAATTCACAAAAATGTTCTCTTCTTAGGAAATCTGGTTTTTAATCGTTGAACCATTTGGAACGAAAACGGGTGAAATTTATGTTTAATTAATATGCTGTGAACTGAATTCTTCCATAGTTCCGATTCCAGAGCAGCTTATCGTAATGACATCATTGGAAATTCATGAAAATGTCCCAGAATTACTATTTCTACGTTTTCGTCATCAACAATAGGCTTCCTCTTTTGAATTCTTGCCTTGACAGAGCCTTAGTTTTTAAAATTATCCAGTATGCGTTTTACAGTGTTTGGTGACGGTTTGCGTTTTTGTGGATATCGAGTAACAAATGTACACGTTCTTGATTCAATGGCGGCCGGTGAAATTTCAATTTTTTTTTTCTCGTCTGTGGCGCATGGAACCCACACGAAATTTGGGAAATAACATCTAGAGAAGCACTTCTCTAATGACCCCTAAAAAATTTTGAAAAAGCAGTTTGCGAAAAAATTTTTGAAAATTCGTTAGCCTTCCCTGGGTCTAGGGATTCCTGTTTATTTTTATTTTTTTTTTGTCATATGCATTTGACTTTTCATAAAAATACAACAACAGATTTTGAAGTTTATGAAAATATTTTCATTACTAACTGAGATACAACGAATTGAAATATTGTAATTTGTTAAATTGTAAATTACAAAATTTCAGTTCATTGTATTTCAGTTAGTAATGAAAATATTTTCACAAACTCCAAAATCTATTGTTGTATTTTTATGAAAAGTCAAATGCATATTACAAAAAAAAATAAAAATAAACAGGAGTCCCTAGACCCAGGGGAGGCTAACGAATTTTCAAAAATTTTTTCGCAAACTGCTTTTTCAAAATTTTGTAGGGGTCATTAGAGAAGTGCTTCTCTAGATGTTATTTCCCAAATTTCGTATGGGTCCCATGCGCCACAAACGAGAAAAAAAATATTGAAATTTCACCAGCCGCCACTACTTGATATTACTTTATCACATTCTCCATAAATAATAAACAAATTCAAAAAGTCTTCGAGGGTGTAATTTAAACGCGGTGGCATTTTTTGGACATAAGATAATGACTGACATTACTGATTGTTTCTAATTATGGCTAATTTGATAAAATTTTTACTAACAATTCTTGAATTTCTAATAAAATCGCAAATGATTCAAAAAGTTGTAACTTAAACCACCACAATGCTTATATCAGAGAAAAATGAATTTAATTTTACATAACTTGATGTAAAAAAAATTAGGATGTTTCATTTGGCCTAAACAAGTTTTCTCTGTTTGAAGTTTACAAAACGTAACGTTAAAAATGGAACACTTGGTATACTATTATTGCGAGTGCAGCTCTCCTTGTTTTCTTTTTACATGCCAAAAAGTAAATGAATATCTTTTACACGAAGAAAGTTGTAAAGGTTACTGAAAACCAATACACCTGTTATTTTTTTTAAATGTCAAATATCTCTGACACAGCTGGGTTTAGACATAGGGTATTCTACATGTTTTTGACTCAGAATTTTATGCTCTTTTCGAAAACTCTAAAATATATAGGGTGTTCCATTTAAAATAAGCAAGTTGGTATCGACGTCCGGTATAACCGGAAGTGCCAGATGCTTGTAATTATTTTAGTTGGATTGGCCACACTGCCATTAGTAAATTTTCAAAATTTTCTGGTGCGTACTTTTCCCTATATCGATCGATGCAGTTCCTGGTGAGACACCCTGTATATATATCTGTTAGCCCAAGCAACATTCCCACTTTGGTTTCTTAAGGGGGAATAATCAAAGAAATCTTTGATGCCCTTCACAAGCTCTGTTAGTTCATCTTCTATCTTTTCCAATAACAGAAATATGGCTTGTTAACTAAATTCTGGTACACCGCTATATTAAAATGATCACCTTTGTTATAAATAAATTAATATAACAAAGAAACTATACGTTCTCACTATTCAACATCACAAAATCTCGTTTCTCTCTGCTGTACTAGGCTATTGAATGTACTCTTTATATTACTAAAAAGGGAAATCTAAATAGTTGCTCCCGGATGGCGACTTTAATAGCTTTTGTAGTAAAAGTGCTTTCTTTTAAAGTTACAGCTTCACTGGCATACCGAGCCGAGAGACGCGGATTCGGTACCTACCTCATAACTTCTTTCAGTATCCAACTTGGAGCTATTAGTACGGATGCTTCCACTCATACATTATTGAACAAGATAAATATAATTTAGAGAATATTATTTAGGTATTAAGCAAATCACAACTTACAAACTTTTTTGTTTATTATAAAATTACCTACTTTCTGTATATTGTTGCCCTCATCTGGGCACGCTAATATACTAGTTAGTTGAATACTTTAAAACACTCATTATTGGAGAACAAATCAAAACAACTATTCTTCTAGGTAATACTGACGGAGTATTGAATTACATGATAGGATTCCTAGCATTTTAAGGCAAAAAAATATATTGAAAATACTTAAATAAATTATTGAAATTCAGTAATTCACAACAATTATTGAACCTTACATTCTGTTTCAACCCTAGAAAGGTTGTACAAGTTTTTTTGAACTCATTAGTTCTCATCAGTAGAGTATAGAAAAAGATAAATATAGTTTTTAGTATGTGTTATTAATTTAATCATTTAATTTCAAGCATTTTTTTACACTTTAATTTTGTCGTTCTAAACAACGTCTCAAAAGTTCTGGTGATCCGTTGTATGCACAATTTTTTCTGGTGCGTAAAAGAGTTAAAAAAGTATTTTTTCGCGAATATGTCCGTTCCTTTTAATTTTACGAATATGAACTTTATTATAAGAAGAAAATTTAGAAAATTATCTACAAAAAAGATCCTTACTCGTTTTGTCATACGAGTCATAATTTTCGAGAAAACTCGATGTAAAAGTTATGACTCAAGCAAGTACTACGATTTTACTATATTCTATTACAGTACAGCGCCTTTTTTTAATGATTAGTAACAGGCTGAATTTTCGTGAGTAGCTTCGTTTTGACGAGACGCCCAACTTTTCTCTCTGCGAAAATTCTCGGTAGTGGTAGCTAATAACTGCGCTTGGGTGTATATATGTCGATTGGGTGATTGTTCAAATTTTATTAGTAACAGTTTTTTAGTTAAATCTTGAGATAATTTGATAAAAAAAACACGAAAAAACGATTGTCCTACAAAATCGATGGTTTGACCGATGCGTCCCCCACCCCAAATAACGAGGTCACAAAAATGATTAGTAACCAGCTGATTTTTTTACTATTGCTTAATAAATGTTTTTGAAATTAAATGGCCACATTGTCCTACAAATTGAATGGTATGTTTTTCCAGTCCTACGCTCGGAAATTGTCAGTTCTACGGTAACACTTTCATCATTAGTAACTGTAGGACAAAGATAACATGATATGTTAGTGTATAAGTTTATAAATTAGGTCCTATATACAAAATAAAAGGATTTTTTTTATGAAAAAGGTTTTGTGATTTCTGAATCATGATTTCTTTATTCAGTGGTAGCAAAATGTCAGCATTATGAAAGTATAATAATGCATTATCATGAACGGATATTTATCTTTCTTCCACTTCTTCTTTTTATCTTTCTTCCTCTTATCATTCAGCCAACAAAACTGGGCATTCATATACTTAGTTCCTTTGCTTGGTTTTAAACAAATATTTCTTCCTCAGCAGATGCTCGAGCTGTTAGAATTACCAAAAGATCACCATATTTTCTTCTATGAGAATGTTTGAGTGCGATTTCAATAATCAGGCCGTCGGCATCACTTTCAGCCTGTTTAACAAGACAATTTTTAGCTTTGAACACTTCTGATAACACTGAAATCGATCTGCTTTTGTTGGTGCTTGGCTGATTGTTACATTCGTCATCTCGCCAAAGAGAATGCCAGCCGATGACAATTTGAATGACCAATAGCTTTAACGCCATTGCTACTGTTATTGTAACCATCAAAAAGTATAACCGCGTTTGGACCAAAATGATATGGAACATAATTAATATATACTTCACAAATAGAATCAAAAGTGTCATTTTGATGTCATACTGCGCGAAAAACTAATCAAAACTGTATATATTATATAGTATAGTATAACTGTATATAATTTGCTAACAAGAATGCGGTAAGTACACACCCAAGGCATAGTATACTCCGAAATAAAAGAGTGGATACGCACGCAGTTGCTTATTCTATTCTTCGCAAAAAAGAAGAATATATTGCATTTGATCGGCACATTTTTAAAACCGGAAACATAGTTCGTAGAGAAAAGATTTTCATATCATTGTGTTAGTGATAGTATGAGAGCTCACCGACAAAAATGGAGCACATAAGCTGGAGAGTCAAAAATTGGTGGGGATCAAAGATGTTTTAACTCCTAGATCGCTCAACCCTATACCAATTCTGCGTACAACATATCTTGACTTTTTCAAGTAAAGAACCGCCCATTATCTCTCTCACTTTGGACCCAACTCCAAATACGCGTGTTGTCTATGCGCATACCTCACTTCTAGTTGCTTCTAATAGCAAACTTTCGCGACGTTGTCAAAGATCAGAGACAAAAGTCGTTTAAAGCGGGGAATTTTGAAGTGGTCAAATGCAATAACGTTGTGCTATCGGAGAATGTAGAGAAAATGCAAGGAGTATTTATATTCTACCTCCATGAGAAAATGGTGGCAGTTTGGCAACACCGCTGGTTGCTCCAGTTAGTTCTTAGTGCCGATTGATATTTGATTGCGTTTGCGCTGTAAGAGCTAAAAATCTTGTTTAACAAACTCGAACTGATCCGACGTAGCAATGGTAAAGTCCGACAATTCCGGCATTGCTATCTCGCTTTTTGAGGCGTGTTAATATTGCTTTCTCCGTTGAGATGTTTGCAGCTTTGTCATATAGGAATTCCTTATGGGTTAAACCATCTAGTAGTTAAAGATCTTTGGTGGGGATGTTTATCAAGTCATTATCTGAACCAAAGATCTTTAACTACTAGATGGTTTAACCCATAAGGAATTCGTATATAACAAAGCTACAAACATCTCAAAAAGCGAGACAGCAATGCTGGAATTGCCGAACTTTACCGTTACTAGTGTCGGGTCAGTTCGAGTTTGTCAACAAGATTTTATGCTCTTAAAGCGCAAACGCAATCAAATCTCAACCGGCACTAACAACTGATCGAAGCAACCAGTGGTGTTGCCAGACTGTCACCATTTTCTCTACATTTTTTGATCGCCCAACGTTATTACGTTTGACCACTTCAAAATTCCCCGCTTTAAGCGGCTTTTGTCTTTGATCTTTGACAACGTCGCGAAGGTTTGCGACAGGATACTAACTAGAAGCGAGGCATGCGCATAGACAACACGCGTATTTGGAGTTGGGCCCGGAGTGGACGCAAAGTGGAAGAGATAATGGGCGGTTCTTTGCTTGAAATGTTTTACACAGAATTGAGATGGGGTTGAGCGATCTAGGAGTTAAAACATCTTTGATCTGAACGTGTGTAGTCGGTCATGGTAATCCCGGTTGCAGCAGCGCAGGGGCAGCCGTTAATGGGGTTTTTACGGGGTAACATTTTTTTATTTAATCAACCCCCCTTTTTTATAGTGGATGCTACGCCAAATCTTTTGTCCTTTGCAATTTTTTACTCCGAGGCCAATTTTCGCCAGAAATTCGCCTCAAAAAGTCGAATTTCAATAATTTATTACGGCGAAAGGATGCGCTATGGAGAAAGACACTAGACAGAAAAGTTGTTTCTTTTTTAATGGAGAATATACCTTTTTTTTCAGATTTCTGATTCGGTTATTTTAACAATTATTTAAGCCAGATCAGAGAAATGGCTGCCCCTACGCCGATGCAACTCGGATTGCTATGACCGACTACACACTTTCAGAGAATGACTTGATAAGCATCCCCACTAATTTTTGACTCTCCAGCTTACGTGTTCCATTATTGTCGGTGGGCTCTCGTACTATGAACGAATTCTAAACAACTCAAAATGTCCGTCCGTCCGTCCCGTCCGTCACGTTTCTTTTAAGCACGATAACTGCTTAAGCTGTAAGAAAAGCCTGAATGTATTGAAATTTGGAAAGTAAGTTAGTGTTAGCTAGACGAAGAACCCTATTGTTTTTGAAGAAAATCGATCAATAAGTAAGAAAGTTATTAATCATTTAATTTGAAAAAAATTATTTTCTTAATTTTTGTCGCTTGTAGTTAAATTTTTAAAATGTTATCTCTATAATGTATTTTTTTTTGTTTATACATTTTACTAATATATATTTTATAATAATATATCTAATGCGTTGAAATATGATTCTCGAACGATATATATTACAGACATTCAATTTTTGTAGTAATGTGTGATGGTCCAGTGTCTAAAGTTTTGCCTTGCAATTCAAAGATCGAATTCCAGACCGGTTGGATGTTTTTGTTTTTCAATTTTTTTTTTCATATATTTTTTTTCACAACAAAGTTGGTATCACAAAATTTAGGATGTTTAAAAACTAACATTATTTACAAGAAAACTGCGAAGAGTATCCTATAGACTGTGTAACAATTATATAAAAATCTCAGTAAATTAGTGAAGAGTACGTTTTTAGCTTGTTTATATTTGAGGTGACTTATTATACAACGTGATCTACCATGACATGCGGAAAATTTAACAGTAGGTTGTTCCCACCGAAAGGAGTTTAAAAAATGAAAAATTAAAAAAAATAGCCAGAAAAATGACCTTATTTTTTGTAGGAATGCGCCGCCAATGGCTTTAACCAATCTGACGTAACGCGGTACAACCATATCACTTTATCAGACTTGGGATTGACACTATTGACAGCAAAGCTGGAGAGGGTAGAAGTGACTTTTTGGTTTTAATCAAATCACACAAAAATAGCGAAATAAATCGAAAAGACATTGACCCTATGGTAGTGAACTCTGAAACAACAAGTAGATATAAGAGATATTTAGTTAAACCCGTCAATAACACGCCGGTGACCTGATTGTTCGACCGAAAGCAAAAAACGCGGCACTTTGACCGCACTCGCCGGCTTCACTTTTTATGCCAATTAAGGAAATGTCAACAACTCCAATATGTTCTTTCACAAGTAAGTTCGTCGCCCTAAAACTGACCTGGTCAGTAACAATAGTGTATCTTCGCAAATTTACTAATAATTTAATATACTAAATTACCTCAGAACACTCTAAAATTTTGCAGGGACTAGTACACCATTTTATTTTCCGCATTTCATCTTAGATCACGATGTATACTATCTATAGCATCTATTCTATACTTCTATTTTCCCTTTGTAAGTTTTAAAATTTACTTTTTATTTTCAAAATATAATTTTACAATATAAGTGGGTAGTATTAATATTTGTAACTTTTACATCAAATTTTCTCGAAAACTATGACTCGTTTGACAAAATGAGAAATGAGTAAAGATCTTTTTTGTAGATATTTTTCTAATCTTTGAATTTTATGATAACGTTCATATTCGTAAAATTAAAAGGAACGAAGTTATTCACCGAAAACCACTTTCTTAATCCTTCCACGCATCGTAAAAAATTGTGTGTTGTACAACGCATCACGAGGGATTTTGGGATGTTGTTTAGAACGTCGAAATTAAGGTGTACAAAAAAAAGAGCTTTTTGGAATTTTGATATCTTGACTTCTTGTAGTTACGCTAAATCCCAATTTTATGAACTCTTGCTTGCTTTACCTACTTACCCTCAACCAGGATTTAATACACCCTGCCCTCAACCCTTCAACGGAATAAGATCCCCGCCACTACGTGGATGTGGAAGTAATCATAGTGTGTTATAATTTTTAATGTCTTGCACCTGTTATTATTTTAACTATCTTACTACTAGCTATTAGTTCCGATTAATATGCAATTAATAAAACAATATATTTAAGATAATTAACGGGAAATTAGCCAGTTCAGTTAATCGGGCAGATGTTACAGAGTTGACGAAGCAAATTTTCGCGTTATCCAAAGTGCTTGTATGACAAAGTCATCACTGGCCATCAGCAAACTAATTCAGATAAATAAACGATGCGTTTAGAAGCTGTTGATGCTAATAAACTGACAGTACTTACTAAATTATTCAAAGGCTTTTAATTGCATTAATAACTATAATATTATTAAATATTTTACACTGTATGTATAGAACTAACAGAAATCCCGTTCTTCGTAGGGCACAATGGGCTCAGACCCGGCGGTAGAGTTTTTGCTGCCCTGTACAAATTGAGCGTTTGCCGATCACATAATTTCATAATTTGCTTTACAACTAATTATAGTAATAATAATATTAATACCAATATCTCAATCATTATCATGTGGTTTTTAACGTTGTTGTTTACCTGAGGAACGAATTTTCCCTGATGCTTTTTTAACCAATCTCACACCAGATATTTTGTTGTTTTATTTTGACCAGCCATACCTAAACAAAAGTAAATTTATTAGTGTTTTGAATTCTCCACTTCCGTGAGGCTAAACATTTTTGACGCTCCTATTTTTTCCGCGTCCTTCTATATGCTTTTCTGGGTCAATAGACGTATAGTTTCAGTCATAGAAGTTTCTTATATACTTTTAAAAAGTCGTAAAATAGTATAACGATTACCGACTTCTGTCTTCGTCGCCACGTGGTCTCAAACAAAGAAGCGCGGCACTTTGATGGGACCGTATTAGCGTGTTTGATGGTCAAAGGCGCCGACATACGCGACAATAATAAATCCCCAACATTCCAGCAGTTTTCAAATAATATTACTAAAAATTTTCTAAATTTTTTGTTTATTTTTTTTTTCCAAAACTATGAGCTTTAGACCTCATGTTATATAAGGTTTTTTTGTTTGTCTAGGCGTTCCTCACCATCAGTTTTTTTAATGACATGAAACTAATTACACCTTGTATTTGTTATAAATTGTCTGACAAAGGGTTTAGCCGGATAAGCATGACGAGTCGGCCCCCAAATGGCAACCTATATCGAAACTTATGTTTTAACATCGACTTGATGTATGAACGTGATTTATATCTGTTTTGCCACCGTACTCCGCTTTGACCTTGAGATATGGAAAAAATGAGCGCATGCATGACTATCGTTCAAAGAGACATATCTCGAAAACTAATTGAGCTAGAGAGGTAAATCCAACGGGAGGTACATTTTATATTTTTTTTGAATTTTAGATAAAAAATATAATTAAAATTTCCGTGTTTTCTGTGACTTACAATTACTGAAATAATATATGTTGTAATACTTTATATGCACTATTACTAATAAAATTTGCGTTAGAAAAAAGTTGGTGCAACACTTCGAAAAAAAATAAAATTCGACGCGCACTACATCATATAAGGATACAAACTTGACATGGGACACACATATAAATACCCAACAAACACCGAAGATCGGCCCATCAGCGGGCCATCACTGGGCCAAAAGTTTAATTTCTGGCCCAGTGATGGCCCGCTGAAGGGCCAACCTTCGGTGTTTGTAGGGTATTTTATGAATTGAAATTATTGTTAGAAGAGAAATTGAATGAAAATATAAATAATTGTAACGTAAATATCTATTTCATACGGCGCACAGTGGTACGAACTGTAGTTTTTTCGTTTAAAATTATCTAGAGCACTTCGCAACCGATTGGGATAATTTTTTTTTTAAATACTCGTTATTTAATTTCAATTGAATTATGCTAACCAAAATTATTGAGCTTAACCAAAATGTCCATTTTTTATTTAAATCTTAATAAAACTTATAAAGAAATTTTTTTTTCTCTGAACCAATTTACATAAATCTTGTTACTCGGGGAGTTTTTGAGGTTGCTGATTACGAATCTGATATCCAAATTGTCATAAACCAACCTACAAGATGGCGGAATCAATGGCGGCTATAAAATGCTAAAAGATTACGAAAAATTAAATATTGTCGTTAAAGTTTATGCCGAGAAGGTTTGAATATTTTTTATTAGTACAAGTTCCAGGAAGAAATTCAAAATGGCAGATCCAATATGGCGGCAATAAGATGATAAAACTAACTTAAAATTAAATTAAACGCATTAAACTAAAAAGGCTATTCCTAAGAATTATTAAAATATTTAAGAAGGAACAAATTTTCTGAAATTTTCAAATATATCCAATATGGCTGCCATACATTAATTATCAATCATAAATATGCGATTCAGTCCTCCATTAATTTTAAATATAACTCTAAGTATGTCATATTAATATTTATTTTTTTATCTGCTAATAATATAATAAACACCTAATACCAAGAACTTTAAAACAAGAATATTAAACCTAAGCCTAATAGAACCTTAAACCAAGAACTCTATACCTAACATAACCTAAGGCAAGAGTTTTAAACCATGAACTTTAAACCTAACTTAGTGCAAAAATGTTTCGTCATTTATTTTTAAGTTAGGTTTATCATCTTATTGCCGCCATATTGGATCCGCCATCTTGAATTTCTTCCTGGAACTTAAAATTTAGTCTATTTTAACTTAAAAGTACTTATCAGAAATATTCAAAACTTCTCGGCATAAACTTTAACAAAAATATTTAATTTTTCATAATTTTTTAGCATTTTATAGCCGCTCTTTTGCAGGTTGGTTTATGACAATTTGGATATCAGATTCGTAATCAGCGACCTCAAAAACCCCCCGAGTAACAAGATTTATGTAAATTGGATAAGAACAAAAAAATTTATTAAGATTTAAATACGAAATGGACATTTTGGCGAAGCTCAACAATTTTGGTTAGCATAATTAAAAAATCGACTCTCTTACGTTTTTTTGGAATTAAATAACGAGTATTTAAAAAAAAATTATCCCAATCGGTTGCGAAGTGCTCTAAATAATTTTGAAAGAAAAAATTACGATTTGTGCCACTATGCCGTATGAAATAGATATTTACGTGACAATTATTTATATTTTCATTCAGTTTATTTTCTAACAATAATTCCAATTCATAAAATATTTATATGTGTGTCCCATGTCAAGTCTGTATCCTTATATGATGTAGTGCGCGTCGAATTTTATTTTTTTTTCGAAGTGTTGCACCAACTTTTTTCTAACGCAACTTTTATGAGTAATAGTGCATATAAAGTATTACAACATATATTATTTCAGTGAGTGTAAGTCACACAGAACACGGAAATATTAATTATTATATTTTTTATTTATTTTTTAATGATGTGCGTAATTATTCTAAAAATTCAAAAAAAGCACAGAATATACTCATTAAGGTTACCTGAAACCTCCCGTTGGTTTTACCTCTCTAGCTCAATTAGTTTTCGAGATATGTCTCTTTGAACGATAGTCATGCACGCGCTCATTTTTTTCCATATCTCAAGGTCAAAGCGGAGTACGGCGGCAAAACACATATAAATCGCGTTCATACATCAAGTCGGTATTAGAACATAAGTTTCGATATAGGTTGCCATTTGGAGGCCGACTCGTCATGCTTATCCGGCTAAACCCTTTTAAATACCGATTATCAGTCTCTATAATGTTTATAATACCCTTTTGGTGGGAAAAGCTCTTATAAATTTTATAAACATTTTTTGTAGTGATTAATAGCGCCAGGTGCGCGCATGCGCATGGTTGAAATATTATTTTAAGTCTGTCTCACCTGCCTGCAAAAGGTGAGTTGCCTGTTTTTGCTTTTTTATTATTTATTGTAATTTATTTATATTATTGCACAGGGAATAAAACTATTCTCGTAGCTATTGCATTTTACAAAATGTCAAAACAACTTCCTAATAGCCTTGTTTCACTGCATTGCACTGTTTGTAGTATTGACTTGTTCATGTTCAGATTTTTAAAATATATTTATATGGAGATATGGCTGAAAAGAGATTTAGGTGTATGTGTTAGAATCTATCTAATATTTGTAAGAATCTGCCTACCAAACAGGCCAGGACGGACGCTTCCTTTAGAAGACGTGTATATCAACCTCCATGCAATCGACTTGGCATAAAAAGATTTACAAGTTTCTAGAAGCGTACGAGAGCAATTTGACTTGGACTGACGGTGAAAATATTTATTACTAAAATTTTGGTGCATTTGTGGCTATAGCTTTTTAGTTCCAATAGTGATTATATCAATCACAAGAACTTGTCAACTGAAAATACGTTTTGTACAGTATATAAATTACACGAGGTTTTCCTGCTTCCTCGCGAAAACGTATTAACAAGTAACAAGTAAAAATTCGGCTTACTTTTGAATGAAAACCTTTGGTCAGGCTGACAACTTTTTTGTTTTCTGCGCACCTTAACCTTTAATTTAAAAGAAAATAAGAAATGGATGTACGATGATGGAAGCGAGATTAAAAAACCGTTCCCTCGCAGTTGTCAGCCGGACATTTCTGCCAAGATGGGGTAAGACCGACAAAGATATTCTTAAAGTGCAGGTATTTCTCTGCATATCTTGTAAATTTTATCCGGATGTTATGTAACGTATGCGAAATACTAATTAATTAGGCTTAATTAGCTCATTAATTGCAATCGTGACAGAATTTGCTTAAGCTGACAAGCAGATTCTTTTTCCCTACACTGTCTACTTTCATTTCTTACCGGATGTTTGGTCAAAATTTTGCGATCGCGCTCAGACTATCAGATCTTCTAAGTTCTCACACACAGACCTGAGTTAGTCGACACAGAAACGAAATCTGAAAGGACAGAAGATAGTGTCGATGAAGATTGTGAATACACACACATATTAACAATTAGGAACTTATTCATTATGTCCGACATATTTCTAATTTTAATTTAATTTTTAAGGTAAGAACCTTTGAAACTACCTATGGTGGTTGAGTTTCTACTGCATCAGATGTACTGTATTTTTGTTACAAAGTAGTTTTTATTTTTAATAATTTGTAATACCTAAGTCTCCTGAACAGGAAATTATGTATTCCATGTCAAAATTCTTGTCAGAATAATTTCTAGACGCATATAAAAACGAAAAAATATCGGTTTTACGCGAAAGCGTAAAGCATTTCTTGTTGGGATGTTGTGCCGCATGCATCCCAACAAAAGACACAGACAAATTAAGAAAATGCCAACGTGTAAAATCGTGTTCCACACTTTTATTCTCAAGAGAAAAAAAACGAAAATTAGGATTAATTAACAATTAACAAAAAGAAGTTTGACAGATAATAATACGAGTGTATTGTTAACAATGTTGACTTAATAAGTTTGCTCTTTATCTTTTGTTGTTGTTTGTTAATTATTGTTATTATTGTTTAACATGTATACAAGGGATGAAAAAGTGGACGTGTTATTAATTTTTGGAGAATGCCACAAAAATTCCAAAAACCCCGCAGATTCAAGCAAAGAAAAGAATGCCGTATCTCACCCATTTAGCAAAATTAATGCGATTTTGAGCTTCCATACACCAACCTTCCAACTCTTTTTCAATGCATCGTTGACATTTAAATCGTATGAAACTGACAACTAATATTACTAATCATTGATTATTAGAAGGGACCACATGCTATTAAACTGGAAATCTAACGTTGCTTAAAAAATTCCAAGAAGCTGGATATGTTTAAAAACCAGTTAGTTTCAATAAATACCTTGTTGTAAAGGTAATTAGTATTATAATTAAATGCAATTATCGTTACCGACTAAATGCCAAAACTTCTACTAAATGAGTGGTAGGTGTAGGTATTTAAGTGCAAATAAAACAATCTACTGAAATGAATGTAATGCAAAGTAATACACAGTTCAGTTTTCAATCATAGAAATAGCGGTGATTCAACGTTGAAAATTAATTAGAATAATAAAGTACCTAGATATTCTTAGCATTCTTTGTCTCGACCCAATAGATGTGGAATAGGATATGGATTACCGTGGTTATTTGATTTCATTAGATGTACTGGATAATCCAACTTTCAGGGCCACAAGAGGGTTATGTACAGTTTATGTGCAGTCGTGGCCACAAAAAGGTTGCCAACTCAGAACAGTTGTTGCGAACATTTTTCCTATTTGAATCAGGCTTCTTTCGATAATTCCGAGATTAATGCACGTGGTTTCAATGGCTGTTTCTAGATCTGTAATTAAGATAAATTAATATCGCAGGTGGCGTTTGAAAGACAATGTATTACACTTTAGTGCGCAAAATGAGGATTTTGGACATTTTATTTTCTTTAAACATTTTTTTGTATGGCAAATTATGAGAGAGGCACCTATTTTGCGTACAGAATGTCAGAAATTATTATTAAAAAAATGCGTATGCCACCAAATTTCTTATCGAAAAGGCTATTAAAAAAGTCCCACTTCTTAACAGAATGCATTATAAACGAAATAACAATTTGAATGCTATTCTACATGATTTTATAAAAATGTTTGTAGATTAAGTAAAGAAGTTTAAGTATTTGTCGACTGACGACGTTAATATTGGTAACCTGACGTCGGTGTTGGACGTAGTCGCAACGGTATTTCAACCCATACACTAATTTGGAGAACGAAACTAAAGTTGGTTTATGTCGGAGTCCCCCCCCCCCCACTATAATCTGAACTGAAGCACTAATATTATGCTAATAATTACAACACATAACCACAAGTAAGATAAGGAAACCTTACGTCAACTATTTATGGAGACGCACACTGTTTTATAGTTCACATATGGGATAATGTAATAATAATAGTAATGCTTAAATATATGGAATTTAAGAGATTGTTATGAGCATGCCTCAGCTGCTCGCTGAGCTCAGAACCTGAACAAGGGACATTTTTTGGATAAATGTGTTTACGATACGACGAAAACATACAGCGCCTCAATAATAATGTTTGTTTAGACAAAAATTATGAACCTCATTGATGAAGCCGGGTAAACTAATTTTCGTAGTATGTTTAATTTTGTTCTATTTTTGGAAAGCTGTGAACCTCACTAATAGGAAAAGACTCCCTTAAACACGTTAAGTAACGGCGAACACGGTATGACTAATCATGTAGAAGTCAATACAAATTACGAAGTTGGTATTTAGGTGGAAAATTGACTAAAATCGACTAAAGACTTCCAAAAACTTGGGTCCCAACCTTTGGTTGGCACTGTGGAATTTACACGTAATAATTCTGACGTGTGGTCGGTATATCAGCTAAACGTCGACCAATCGTGGAATGAGAGCCCAACCTTATTTGGTTAATCACCGAAGTTATACCAACGTTTTCTAATACCAAATAGGTCTTGTAATCGTCGGCTAAAGTTGAACAGTTGCGAAATTGCAACAACGTCGTCCCGTCGTTTTAGCGTTATACAGTATCGGAAGGTGTTTCTTTTGGGTACGGCAATAAGAGCAAGCGAGAGCAGCAACTCTCACTGTTTGCTTCTGCTAGAGTACTGGTAGCCGTCTTTATTGTGGGCGGTCGGTTAATATCGCAATGCCAAACGAAGGACTTTCCGATACTGTATGTGTTTAGGTCGTCGTCGGACCGCATTTTGCACTAATGCTGACGTTGCAATTAGTGCAAAAATAGTCGGACGTCGGGAAAATGTTATTTGGGCTACGCGCCACCCTTCAGTAAACAGAAACATCTCCAGTTTTAGTAGGATAGGGCCACTAAGGCTAAACTCTCAAGCATATAATGAATTATCTATGGTAAATGGTTTTTAATTTTGACAATGGCATAAATTACCCAGCTTCGCCCGTGCTCCGTCCTCGGTATGCTCTCTGACAGATGGCTTCAGGTCGCCATGTTGGAGGCGCCTTTTTAAATTTATCAATTTTCATACCAGAAAAATTATGAAAATTGAAAAATTTAATTTTGAGGGCTTGAAATAGTCCCTCCCTAGTTGTCAAATGTCAAGTTTCTGGAATGTCTAAAGGCGTTCAAATAATTATGGCGGATAAATATATACATATACAGCCCGTTACATAGCCGTTTATAGTACTAACGAGTCCTGCGTTTACAATGTCCAACTGTTTTATTCAGTTGGCACTGTTCCAATAACCATACCTAAAATTAACTGGAGATGACCCTGATTGGTAAAAAAATTTAGTCTATAAATAAACCAGAGTATAGTGATGGAATTTTTATGTAATTTATTTATTTAACATGATAAATAAACAAAGAAGCATGACACATATAAATAGGGAGTGTATCTTGTACCTGATTAGGATAACATAAATAAGTAATATTATTTTCCAACGTCTCGTGTCTTTTTATATGAATAAGAAACCAGAACTCTTGCGCGCGAAGAGTAGTTGTTAATTTTATAACAAGAACAATAATTATAATGCATGCCGTCATTACGTCTTCGCAAAGAGCCATGGAAGTCTCATATAACTCAAATAAAGCTGTAACAAGCACACTTATCAAATGTCTAGTTATGAGAATGATATGATATAATCACATATTTGGGACTTTTTAGGCTAGTGCCGTCAGTCCTAAGTCAAATAGCCGTAACATACACTTCTGAGAAATTGTAAATCTGTTTGGACTAATCGATTCTGTTGTTTTCCATTGCATGTAGTTGCAATTACGCCCTGTGAGGATGGCGTATATCCTTGCCGTGTTTGGAAGGCGATGAATTAATTTATTAGCTAGATAAGTTATTTACCACTTTTATTTGTATACATTTTTTAACTTTATTTACAATAAATAGTATTACTCAGTGGCGTACCTCCGTTTAAAAGGCGGTATAAAAAAAATTACAAATAAAAATGAAAATTGATGAGCGAGTGGAGCAAAATGGGACAAAAATTTTTTGGTGAGCGGAGGCATAAATTAGAAAAAAAATAGAAGAAAAAAATTTGATGAGCGGGAGGGGGAGCCTTCTGAAATTAAAAATGTTCACATTCCCTGACTTAATAAAAATTACTAAAATTCTCTGATTTTTCAAATTCCTTCGCATTTTTGGGCAACTAGTTGCTATGAGCCCTGCAGCAGAGGCGGCACATCTTGAGGGCAAGGGGACAGAGCCCCTTAACTTTCACCTTATCTCGTCTATTATAGGAACTCCACTGATAGTAGATAAGCCATCCTACGTAGTAGAATGAGCGCCTTGGCGCCCTTAGTATAAAATAAATTCAGTCATCTTCTTCAGATGAGCTGTGGTAAGTTCCACAATTACATAGTGTAAAATTTTGAGACCAATTGATTATTCCAGAAAACACCTCCTTCGGTCAAAGAAAATAGTTATTTATGTATCAAGGGAATTAAGTAGATGTTTATGCCCTGAGGGCGACGATCTTACAAACCCGAGGGCCTCTGGCCCGAGGGTTTGTAAGTCGCCCGACACACTTTTATGTCATACTAGTTCGTTATTGCATCCACAATATTATTTTAAAAAATCGGAAAACTCAATTTGATTATATCAACATTTTCATTTTATCATATCGTTGCTAGGGAAATGCTTTATTTATTTGTTGAATAAACAAATTTTACTAGCTGTCAAACTTAAAAGGTCATAATGCAGGAACGTTTTGAAATTCCTGACGAAATTGCAAAAAAAGCAGAAAAAGCAACACGAAACTTGCTGCCGAATAAATCGAGAGACGCCTACAACAGAGAATATGACAAATTACTAAACTGGATGGCAGAAAACTGTGTAGAACATATTGATGGAACTGTACTGCTTGCATACTTCGGCGATCTCGCTGAAAAATTTTCTTCGGCTTCCTTATGGTCCAAATATTTAATGGTAAAGAAAACTAATGGTAAATAAGAATATTAACATCGCTAATTGCCATAAGTTAAGCGAATATTTGAAGCAACAGTAAAAAGGATACCAGCCAAGAAAGTATAGTTCTGTCTAGAAAAGATGTTTTAAAATTTATTCATGAGGCACCGAATGAGATGTTTATAATGAACAAAATTGCATTAATATTTGGGGTATTTGGTGTATGTCGACGACAAGAACTTGTGAATATGCTAGTTACTCACGTAGAAGATAGAAAATCAATTTTCGTGGTAAATGTACCAGATACAAAAACCGATAAAATGCGCGTTTTTACCGTTGTTGACGAAGACGAAATGAACAATTTGAAGCTGATAAGAGACTACATGTCTTTACGGCGACGTGGTTGTTCAGAAAAAAGACTTTTTCTGACCTATAGACACATTTGGAAAAATCCCGTTCATCATTGCAAAATATCTGTGCTTGAGCGATACTGACAGGACACTGTCTGCGTTGAACATCGGCAATTCTTCTGGCAAAGGCTGGAGTTAGTATAACCACGTTGAAGCGCCACGGTGGATGGAAGAGTACGTCGGTTGCTGAAGGATATTTAGAAGACAGTATATCTTAAAAAAATGCGGTTTCAAGTTAATCAAAAAATGTTTTTTTTGTCTTTATACTCGGCGGGCCGTAAATGCACTTTATGCCCGCAAGGATATAAAGTACACTAATATGTAGTTGGTAACTAAGCAATAAAAACACAATAATAAAATAGTATGACATAAAATATTTTTTTGTATTTTTTAGGTCCCGTCAAAATTTAAGGAAATTGATTCGAGGTCGATTTTTATCTGATTAGCCCTTACCTAATAGACGCCATGTATATGTGACTAGTGAAATTAAATAAATTAATACTCTTCATTTAGGATTTTGTCTTTTAGTTTACGATTTTTCTTTTACTGTATTTCTGCCGCTTGAATATTTTATGCAATGAACTAATGAAATATCAATTACGGACACAAAAACTTTATTCGACTAGAAATAGAGGTGACATACTTCGCAAAATCCAAGCCAATAGAGTAAATAAATAATTAATATCTTGTTTTTATTCTGGTTGTTCATGCTTCGGCGACTTGTTTGCATGAACAGATGTAATAATGAATTTTTCATGTCTTTTTTCCTTCTTTGTGGCCATAGAATCATGTTGATAAATAGCAGTAAAATTTTACAGCAGAATAACCGTCTAGATTCAAAGGAAGTAAAATCGTGCGTATTTCTGCACTGTATAGAATAATATAATATTTATTGGCCATATGAATTTCTAAAATGCCGGGTGTTTAATTTACACAGTAAACCAAAAAATCGGTATAGGAATACATACTTGACTTCGATAATCTACAAAATTGCGTATATTTCAAAAAAGGTCTGTAGGTCTGAAGTCCTCATTGCGTTGAACATCTCAAAAAAAAATTATGATTTTTTGCAGAAAATCTAAAGAAAAATTTTCCACCGAAATTAAAATTGATGAGCAAGGGGCGAGAAAATCTAAAAAAAAAATTTTTCACCGAAATAACAATTGATGAGCGTTATAAATTCTAGCCGCCCGCCGCCTTCCCAAAAATGCACACCTCGCACACTCGCTCTACACGGCACTGTTCTAAAGCATGCTCAACAATAATATTGCGTTAGTTTATTTCTAGAAGAATCGACCATTTTTTTTCTTAATAAAATGTACGCCAATAGCTATAGTTAAGGTCTTCGATGTTGATCCTTTGGTTGAAATTGGATAACTAAAAACTGAGCTACGAATGTGTTGCTGTGAAAAGTGCGACGCACTGTATATGTTTGTTGGTTTTTACTATTCTAGTATTTTAATTTGAACATATAGAAACTGTTATAAAATTCTAATGACATTTATACATTTTCCTGCATATTGGCTTGTCAGGCAAGAAAATAGAAGTAGTGAGCTGTAGTGAGTGGACCGAGGCTGAGCTAGGGGATGGGGGTTCAAACAACTTCACACAATCTTACTTATTTAAATACTTTAGAAGATTTACTTAGTTCGTGCAAAAAAAAATTAATTAGTCAGGATTAGGGTCAGGGTGGACCAACGTAATTTTGGGTGGGCCATGGCCCTCCCTGACCCCACCGTAGTCCCGTGCCTGTGGCTTGTGCAAACCATTCATGTTAATAGCACCAATAAAATTGATTTGATTTGATATTAGTTCAGTCAACGGGGTTTTACCTTTAATTTGAGTGCTACACTTAAAGAAAATGATAGGTAAATTCAACCAAAAAGAGCATATGAAATCGCGCCTATCTAGTTTCATAGTTAAATCAATCAGAAAAGAATAGTCATACAACTTTATTTGTTTTCGTAAACAAATAGTAGTTTAATAATCATATCTTCTTGTAACAAATTAAATAGTACAATGACATTTTTTTATGTTCACTAACCATTTTCAATTTGGTCTACAATTAAATAGTACGACTTTGTTTTTTGTTCACCAACTAATTTTTAGGTTGATCTACACTTTATTGTATGATGAAGTTTTTTTTGGTTAGCCAAAATCTCAGTATTGAGACATCAGACCACCCAAACCAAAGATTAGAGATCGTTTATAAGATCCAGCCAAATATATCGATGATCCCTGAGAGAATTTGAACATTGCAATCATGTTATTAATTTTCTATAAATTCATAAGAGTATAAGATAATGCATGATTGATTATTGTCAGTGATTTGTATGTGGCGTCATCTGGGAATAATTTCTGTAATAGACTACGTGGTAAGCAAGCAAATTTTATGGTAATTCTTTTAGAACTTCTAGAAGACGACAATAATATTGGTTTGTCTACCAAGTACAATAATACAGCGAACTAATACTGGGTTAGAATTACAATTCGATAATAGTTAAAAATAAAATATACTATTATCTAGTTTAATTTGACAGAATTCAACAAAATAATAGTCAGACGAAAAAATAATAGTCTTATTCATCTATTTTTTAAGTTAATGTTTGTTTTGTTGTACAACAACTTTTTATTAATTAAAATAACAATCACCTCTTGTTTAAAAATACCATCAATATAATTTAGTTTAACAAAATTAACGATATTGTTAGTCAACCATGTTTTTTTGTTGAATTTACCCATACTATTTCTTTGAGTGTAATGAATGGATTTTGATGAAACCTTATGCAATGTGTTTGTAATGACGTTAATGAAATGAAAAAGAAAACAATATATTTATCTTTTTTGGCCCAAAATAAGACGTTTTTACTCTTGTGAATTTTTTCGAAAAATGCATATTTTTCGAGATATGGCCTCTCGAAAATTCCTAAAAGTGGGGGAGGGGAAATGTAAAAGTTAAAAAAAAATCTGAAAAAATTCAGGTGAATGTGTATCATCGAAATACAAGGCTTTTTTTATTTGCAACTTTTGTGTAAAGTGCGTTTTCACCGAGTTTTTCAAAAAAAACATGAAAAACTTTCTTTGAAACTGTATCACTTTGAAAATATGTAATTTAGAAATGTGAAATTCAGACGTATGCACTGAGGCCTTCTAAACATTTTTTGTCTCTTGGATTTTTTTTGTAACTTGCTAATTTTCCGCGTTATAGGCAGTTTTTCACGATAAATAATGCACTACATTTTTTGCACATTAAAAAATATATGAAAATTCGAAAAATGAGCATGATTTATGTATATTATTATAAAAAAATATTGAAACCTATATAGTTATACCATTTTTGAAGGTTCAATATAATTTTTAAATTGAAAATGTGAAAAAGTTTACTGGAAATTTTTTTTTCACAATTTTAATTTGTTAATGATAAAAGTGGGAGAACTGATTCAAAGGGTTGAAATAAGTTTATATGGTTACAAGTATAACACTTATTTTATTTTTTCTATTTATATACAAAAATGATTTAAATTAATACAAAAAAATGTACATTATTTATCGTGAAAAACTGCCTGTAACTCGGAAAATTAGAAAGTTACAAAAAAATTCCAAGAGACAAAAAATATTTAAAAGGCCTCATTGCATACGCCTGACTTTTTTCAAATTTTTAAATTAGGTATTTTTAAAGCTCTACAATTTTAAAGAAACGTAGTTTTTCATGTTTTTCTTGAATAACTTGGTGAACACGCACTTTACAGAAAAGTTGAAAATAAAAAAAGGTCTTGTATTTAGATGATATATATTCAGCTGAATTTTTTCAGATTTTTTTTTTCAACTTTTACATTTCCCCTCCCCCACTTTTAGGAATTTTCGAAAAATATGCATTCTTCTAAAAAATTCACAAGAGTAAAAACATCTTATTTTTCATTTTCTTACTAATTCTACGGAACCCGTGATAAAAGGTCCGATCATTTCCTACTATAATTTTTTTTTTCAGCTTTTTTATTAAAGCCATTACAAACACATTCCACAAGGTTTCATTAAAATCCATTCATTAGCACTCAAATTAGATTTTGGTCATTTTTTGCGCGTTGACTGTACTATATCTAGAATAAATTAGCCCCAAATGATTTTTTTATATTATTTATAAAATGTCTTTTTTTGATTAGAAGATAAAATTTTGAATGAGCTATGTCTTTTGTTCGTAACTCGAAAGCAAATGAAATTAGAAAAAACAAGAATAGAAAAATATCTTTAAACTAATGTAATTTGTCATATGGTACAATAAAAATTAGAGCACCCTGTACAAGAAACAAAATGCACATTAGTCGAGATCGTAATTTGTGATATCGTAATTATAAGCAATTAGGCTTAATTCACATCTGCCAACGCTGTTTATTTTAGATTTACGGTTTCATTTAAACATTTGTTTAAAAAACACGTTAATTATTTTGTTTTTAAATTGTTATCGAATTACCGCTCCTGATAAAAAAAAACAACTTACAACAATGTATAATTGCCTAATTAAATGAAGACAAAAGCTTAATGTGCACTGAAAAACCGTTTTTCGATGCTCCGTTGCTCACCCGCAAGCCTTCAATTTTCCACCTCATCTCCCGTACTAACTAATATCAACACAGGTGAAAGTATCTAGAAGTAGGTAACTAGGTTGACATCCCCACGATCGGATTTCTCTATCACCTTCTCGGTCTCGCTCACCTCACGCCGCAACGGTACGACAAGGATCAATGGGGTCATGTGATCGTTTTCTAACAAAGTACCCCACTTACATTGCCGAGTTCTTTCCACTCTACTCCGTAGTACCACTCTGCGTACCTACCTTATGTTCGGTTTCGCACCACTCTTTATGTGTTCGATCATCCCCTCTTGATGATTTTGGGGGTACCCCCAAGGACGGACTTGTCAAATTTGTGTTTTTGTTTTAGTTTTGTGTTTTTGTGATTTTTTTGTGTGCAATATTTTTTTTGGTGCTTTGTGCTGGTTGTGATATTTATTTGTCGATTTTTGTAAGTGCGTTTTTTTTTGTTTTTGTAGTTTTCGTTTTTGTTAGTTTGTATTTAAACTGTATAACGTTTTGCCCCTTCCAAGAAGTGATCGGGATCGGGGTATATACAGGGTGTTCGGTACGTCGATGTAAAGTTTTGAGGTAATGATAAAGGGGGTCATTTAGAACCGTTATACAAAGTATTGCAGATTTTAAGATAAGGCCTTTTTAGATGCTTTTGTTTATTACTGGAATTTCTCTTAATAAATAATTTCATTACACTCTTGCAATATTTTATCTGTGTTAAATATTTATTTTCTAATGTTCAGCGGAAACTTATTCCTTAAAACAATTCAAAAAAGAGAAAATGGGATTATAAGAACTGTTGCGTACGAATTAAAATGCTTGAGTCTGTTTCTGTGGAATTAAAATTGACATTTAAAGGGCATGTTCTCAAAAATAGATACATTCAAATAATTTTAAAAACTTCTTTATTTCATCCCCTTTCCAATGGTGTATGAGGGAATACTAGTACAGGTTAGATGGGATTTGAGGTTTTCTCTAAACCTATGGCAGATAGACAAAAACCAATATAGGTGTCCAGAACTCAATTTTCGAGAAACAAACCATGGCGCAAACCGCGACGGTCTATATTTTTCGGCTACCGAGCTACAGAGAGTTTTTTGGAAAATTGGCATTTTTGGATGACCTCTATATCTCAATTACCAAGTGTCGAATCGAAAATCGAGTAATACATTCTTAAGGCTTTTTTATGAGTAGAATCCGTTGCTGATAAGAAGAAAATTATGCATGCCTCAGTTTTCGAGATATAGAGATAAGTTGTGTTTTTTTAAATGAAACACCCTGTAAATTATTTCATTATTCGATCACAACTTAAATAAGAAGTGTTGAAGATTTCCATGGCCTCCTCACAAGTATATTATATGTCATATTTATCTCTAGAAAAAGCAGTTAATTTTCAAAAAATTTAATATATTTGTGAGGGGGCTATGGAAATCTATTAACAACAACAACACTGCTTATAATATAAAATAATTTTGCAAACATAGGAAAAACTAAACTACAATAAATGTTCGAATCGTCTTCCATTGACATAAAAGCATTTTCTCCTTACAGCATTTATTGCACTTCCAATCATGCCAATAAGTTACTGTCCAAAACGCAGCTAATGTTTTATTTTCCAATTCTTCTATGTTATTAGAACGTTCTCTATATATAATATTTTTAAAATAACTTCAAAGCCAAAAGTCAGCAGAGGTTATATCGGGAGATCTAGCTGGCCACAAAATAGGACCATTATTTTCTAATTACACAAAGAAATAATTAAGAACAATTTAATGCTTTTGATGTTCAAAACGCGAACAACCGTTTCTAATACATTTATGTGCTCTTCTTCTCACTTCGGTCGAGCGAGTGCGTGAACCAAACGTCCGAACTTGTGGTTCCTCTCGTACTGAGCAGGAATCAGATCGCAGCAACAGATCGCAACGACGAGTCATCAGTAGGGCAAAACTAACCTATCTCACGACGCGACGGTCTGAACCTAGCTCATGCTCCCTATGGACCACAATAGTCGTGACGTCATTCACGAGGAGGTTCATTTGAATTCCTTTCCATCCACTCTTTGAAGCATGCCTTATGTACATGTGCTTTAAGGGTCAAAATAAATTACTTAAAAATGTATCTGAGGATTGGTACGTTATTTTTCATATTTAACTATTGAAACCTAACTACTAGTATAAAAATAGAGCTGGATTATAAGTTTTTTACATGTAGTAATCAATTTTCTCTACGGAGAATAAATAAAAAAATGTTTTCTAAATTGTTGTTTATGCGCATGCGTTCTACAAGTGCCTGGAAAATTATTCAGAACGTAGTTCTTTGATTATTTCTTTGTGCTCTAACCTCAAAGCCTGTTTTATTTATTTTTATTTGAATTGCTTTCCATTATTTTATACTGTTATCATAAATTTTCGTCCTCTAACCAGGCCCCTGTACGAAATTCACTGGCAGGCCCCCGCGCCTAGGAGAAATTTGTCCAGGTCTCTTAAACGAGCGAGAATTGTATTTACTAGCCTAACCGGGCCCAGGGTACCACAGTACCTACTGACCCTCCCTTGTTGGGGCCTTGCCTCTAACCTCGTGTTTAAATGTTTATTTGTAAGTATTTTCACTTAGAAACGCAAATAAATAAAGAAATTACGTATTGTATCGTTTATTCAGAACTTACTTCTATTTGATTAAAATAGTTTAAAATTGAACTGTCTAGTAAATACGACATATTCCACGAGCACGCTTCATTTGTTACAGTACGAACATGCCGAAGTTGCTACGCAGCTAGAAGTTCAGACCGCATATTCAGTAGATGCATCGAAGCCATCAATGTGTAAAACAAATCTATACATTTAAATATAACCGCACATACCGTCGATGTTAGAAAGGTGAACTGCTCCTAGTACAAATTCATGGCTTCAATGCATCGACTAAAACTGCGGCCTGAACTTCTATAGCTGCGTAGCACCTTTGGCATGTTCGTACTCTTACAGAAATATTATAGTGTGCAAAGAGAGCCAGAGCAGCCATATGATGGCATAACCATAATCCCCTTGGACAAGCACATTCTGCATCGGTTATATTTTTACCGTTATTCAAAAATATCTGAAAACAATTAATTACATTTAAAGTAAAATATATTTATTTTTTTAAAAAAGCACACCTCTACTTTATAGATTCTATCTCTCATGCTAGCATAAACTTCTCCCTTAACAGTCAGCACTTCAGGATCATAATAATTCCTTTCATGCGGCCCGCTTCGCGCTCCAACAGAACTTTCTACCTTGACCATGAGTGTTTCTTTATCCTTAAAAAATTGAGCAATCGCAGAAAAATGTAATTTTTTGACCATTTTTGATATACAAACACTTTAAATACTGTAAAATCCTTGAAAATTATAAAAGAAATAATCCACTATACATAACCTTAAACTTCAACCAGGAAAACAAATAAAAATAAGAAGATTGAGTTATGCCCGACATATGTATTACGCGTGCGCAATAAACAATTAATTTCTGAAAAAATTTCAAGAGGACTTAAAAATTACAGTATTATTACAAGAAGGCGCAGCTTTTAAAGTTAAAACATGAGGATGATAATTCAATAGTTAAATATTCACAGATTTTCTGAAATTTCAAATTCAATTTTAACCATGGTCTTATGTACAGTGGCGATAAGGTCGATGTGAGAAATAGGTTGGAATAGTTAGAGTGGGAGTGAAACGTCACACTATTGTGGTCCATTAGCGCCTAATCTTAGTGATGGACATAACCGATTATACATAATATATGATAACCTACATCAGTCGGTTCGGATTCATATTCATATACAGGGTGGACTATTAATAATAGGCCATAATTTATGGGTAGATTCTTTGGTCCGAAATATGAGGATATTACGAAGGCGTAGAAGGGCCACTGAAATATCTTTTTTTTAATGCCGAGTTTAAACTCGGAATTCCGACTTTAATCTCGGAATTGCGACTTTAAACTCGGAATTCTGACTTTAAACTCGGAATTCCGACTTTAATCATGGAATTCTGACTTTAATCTCAACGTTCGTAGATTAGAGGTGGAAACATGAGACTAATGTTTGAAATGCGTCGGTGTAAAAATCCATCCTGCTTTTCTTAATAAAAATGCACGTCAATGACTGACATACATTTTGTTTTCCTCAAGAAAGACGTAGTAGAGATCTTTGATACCGGTCCACATTTTGTTGAAATTGGATGACTAATAACTTAGCTTACCGTGGATTCGTGGAAAATGGGTCACATTGTACATCGATCATTGAAATTTTCCATTTTATTTAAAACAAAGTGAAATTAATTACCAACACCTGTCTTGACAGAACTAACGTATTGTTTATTTTAAATGACACACTTGTTTTCCATTTTAAATAATAAACTTATTTTCAGTGCCATTTTACTAATTTGATAGATAGTAAATAGGACAAACAGTTTGTGATATAAATACTATGTTTTATATATTATTGAAAAACTTTCTTTCCGGCGTTTCAGATGATGTAAAAATATAAGGGCTGTTAAATTACATAAAGTAATGCTCATATCTCCAAAATGAGATGTTCAGTAGTTTTTCTGACAAGATTTTTGGAAAATATACGCGATTTTCTACTTTAACTTTTATTTATAAACTTCTTTACCCAACTTCAAAAACAATGAAGTTAAATGGAGTTTTAATGTTAACGAGACCAATCTGTACTTTCCCAAACAGTTTTTCAAATAAAAATCCGAATAACCGCGTATGCACAGATGGATTACCAGGATACAGTGATTCAAAAAATAAATTAACAATAAAAACAAAATAAAGTTCTTTGAATTGTTAAACGGTAAATTATGTTTCCTTATATGGATTTTGATTTTTATTTTAAAAAAGTTTAAAACTTGAGTTAGTTATAGAAAATTTGATTCTCATCTACATCTTTATATTATTATTAACCAAGTTTCGTCTAGGAGGTAATAGAAACTAAATACCGAAAATAAACTTATTTTCAGTGCCATTTTGTTAGTATGAAGGTGGGGGCGATAATGTAATCGTCAGAAATAAATTATTTTATTGTTATTGATGTGTTCAAGAATCGCTGCCTGGGAAAAAAATGATACTAAATTTGCACTCCAGTATGCGAAAATTATATTTCCTAGAACTCTAATAATATAATATTTGAAATCGTCTACCCCAAAAACCAATGAAACGATATGCCACGTTGTTAGTGAAGAAGGGGGTGGTGATGGTATTGGCTTCAAATAGTGGCTTCATCGCTACATGAACGTTTTTCAAATGAAATCATAAATCCGACTTTAATCTCGGAATTCTGAGATTAAAGTCGAAATTCCGAGTTTAAAGTCGGAATTCCGAGTTTAATGTCGGAATTCCAAGTTTAAAGTCAGAATTCCGAGTTTAAAGTCGGAATTCCGAGATTAAACTCGGAATTAAAAATAGTATATTGTGTATTTAGGTGTGAAAGCAATACATTCCCGGACGACGATGCAAATGTTGGCCGAGGCGCTAGCCGAGGCCAACAAGCATCGAAGTCCGGGCATGTGCTTTCACACCGAAGTACACATACTATTTTTTCTGAAATCACAATCAATATTATTACAAATTAAGGAATTTGTATTAATGCATAACATTTCTTCATTACAATCTAACTGCTTACTAATAAATGCAATTTTAATGTGAGTTGGTTTGTATGCGTGTATTTATTTACTGTCTAAAATATACATAAAAAACCGTACGGGAATGTTACTTTCCCGGCCTAGGCCGGGAAAGTAACATTCCCGTACGGTTTTGTTGATCGTTGCTTGGCAACGGATCTTTTCCGGTTTGTTTTGTGATAGTTTCTTAGCAACGGACTAAAATACTGGAATTGTGCATTTTTCGATCTGAAATCGCGCCGAAAATGTAGACATTGCCGATCGATTTCAGAAAAAAAATATTTCAGTGGCCCTTCTACGCCTTCGTAGGATATAACCAAAAATGCTTTTTTTTCTTTTTTTTGCAATATCTCAACTACCTCTTGACCGATCTTCTGCCAATTTGGTAAGGAAACATTTTTTAATCTAAGAAACAATAATTTGTGTATCACATCACGTTAGTCCATGAAGGGTGCTTCATGAGCTGTACCCTTGTTGATGATGAATATTTTTCTTTTTTTTACGAAACGTAGTGGCACTTTTCACTAGAAAGTCTCATGTAGGAGTCATTTCTACGTAAAAAAAAGGTACACTTCATAGAACTTGATTCCAATCGTTTTCGAGAAAGCTGCCGCAAAGATTTCAAGAATTCTTTGAAAACAAACTCAATTTGAAAAGGACCAAATTATATTTATTGACAAGTGTGCTTTGGTGACGTCTTAGTTCTGTCATTTACGTACAATTTCATTAGTTTGACATTTTGACAGAGCTAAGACTTCACCAAAGCACACTTTGTAATAAATACAATTTCTCCTTTTCGAATTAAGTTTGTTTTCAAAGAATTCTTGAAATCTTTTGCTGCAGTTTTCTCGAAAACGATTGGAATTATCAAGTTCTATGAAGTGTACCTTTTTTACGTAGAAATGACTCCTACATGAGACTTTCTAGTGAAAAGTGCCAAAACGTTTCGTAAAAAAAAAAGAAAAAATATCCATCATCAGGTACCCTCCATGGGGTAGCGTGATGTGATACACAAATCGTTGTTTTTTAGCTTAAAAAAATGTTTCCTTACCAAAATGGAAGATCGGTTAAGAAGTAGTTGATATATTGCAAAAAAAAAGAAAAACAATTTTGAGACCCTGTATCTTTTTCCACAGCAACAAAAAATGGTGAAAAATTTTTTTTTTCCACTTTTTTTTGTTCTGCATCCGAGCGAAATGTAAACTTTTCAGGATATTATTCTACACACTTTCACGAATTTATTAAAGAAATAATTATTCATTTTGCAAATTTTTGTAGGTAAATACCTTCGATTTCAATTATAGGATTTCTACTATTGATTTTATCGTTTCTGCCAATATTTAATACACTTTCTGACTCTTCTAATTAGTACCGTCTGGAGCATTACCCTGTAATTGTTCTTTGAATTATTCTTCTATATACGTGATCCGAACTTACGTTACCATATCTAATAATATACGGTGCACTGCACCGTGGTCTATAATCGCAATTAATATTAATTCACAGTATAAATTATAAACAATCATCCTGATACCAGTAGGAATAAGTTAATAAGTCTTCTTGTCAATCTTTGTTGTCAACTTACCTCTCTTCGTTTGTTCTGCATATAAGTACACAGCTAACCTTTATGACGTCATTGTCGTTTTCGCGGCACGTTGGGGGTAGTCCAAGTTTAATACTTTTTTAAAATATGTTGCGCTTTAAATTTTTCTTCCAAATTAAATATACAGAAATGTTCGGTTATGACGAACCTCAAGGAACTGGCAAGAAATGTTCATTATAAGCGAAGTTTGTATAATGGGTTGAAAAAATCAATTTCGGTAACTCAAATTTTATTTTGTTTTTACACAAAAAAATATGTAGGCACATATTTCTTAATAATGTTTCTTAAAAAAATCATATATTTTAAGTAATATAATTAATATGTATTTCTACCTCGGCCACTGCATTGAGAACACTGCGGGGTATTTTGAGTTTGAAAAAAATAACCATCATTCATGTGGGTGGTAATTTGTGAGAATTGGCGTACTGCACAATGGCGACTCGATATCGACTGATAGGATTTATTGCTGCATTTTAAAGCATATGAAGTATGAAAAGAAAAGGATCACGCTCATGCCTGATGCCTTCTGACTAATTAATTATATAGGACCATCCTGAAAGGCGAACATTTTTATCCTGTTATTGGGAAAGTTCTTTGTTTTCCAGCTAATAAGTTCGTTATAAGCGGAAACTTTTGAAAATATGCAAAATGAGGTTCGCTTTATCCGCAAATTCATTTTAAGCAGGCAGTGGCGGATTCCCCCTCCCCCCGTCATTTATTTTGGTATTCATTTCTTATTAATAGCGATTTATGAACAATAATATTAATTGCTATTATATTAAATGTATATATGTACTGTGTCTGTATGTGCCCCCTTGCCGTTTATTTAGGCAAAGAGGTCGGAGCATGAAAAATGTGTTGATTTTTTTATTTGTGAGTGGAAACTTTTTTGGTGATTTTCAAGCTCATTAAGAAAAAATAGCACACTTATGGGACTTTAATTTGTACCTTTGATATCGTTATAACCGGGTTCGTAATAACCGGGCTGGACTGTATAACGAAATTAACGTCTCTACTACCGCATTTCACCATTTTTTAACATTCGATGGGCTTTCTTTTTTATTGCATATTTTTAAAATGTTTGTTTCAAATAGTAGATGTACAAAAAATCAGAGTATTGCCACAACAGCTTCTCACTTAAATTAATTATCGAATGTAGGGCGCCACGAAGCGGGCCGTAACTAAACGTGACGTCACACCAGTCTATACACAATTTAGCGGCTGGCAGCAACGTCAGTAATACATGCGTTGTAGTGAGTTTTCCTGTTAATTTTATTAGCGAGTGGAAGTTTTATGGGACTTTGCGAAAATGAGTGATAAAAAAGGACGGCACAAGTGTTGTATATTGTTCTCAAATACAAAAATACTGCAACTGCACCGGATAATTTTTTTATTTCATTTCCGAGTGACTTAAAAACATGAAAGTTATATGCCTGGCATGCGAAGAACCAATGTACATACAGTTGTAGGAATGTTTCTCCTAAGGGCGTTTTTTCACTGGCCGAAACGATACCGATTTTTCGTCAACGACACCGATATAACGATATCGGGGCAGCACAAACGTATAAAATTATATGGAACTATTTTTAACTTGCCGATATGATACCGTTTTGTCACATTTTGTGGGCGCTGTGTTATTATATGGTATTCATCAGTATCGGTACGACATTGTCGGTATCGTATCGGCCAGTGAAAAAACGCCCTAACGATCAGAATAATGCAACTTGTTATGTGCAAGAGATAGTGGTGGAAATATATCAGGGGCTCAATTCTCGAATCTCTATTAGTAAAAGTCGCATTTGACTTTGGGAAAATATCTACCGAAATTTGCACGACCCTGCAGGTCTCAAATATTTTTCACTCCCCTCTCCGTTCATCCATTATGAGACCTGGACAAAAATTCCCATTCTCATCAATTATTGAACCTGGAATTTTTTTCCATTACGTCCCCCATTAGCAAGATTCAAATATGGACACTGTAGTGAAGATATTATGATGTGTAATATTGTGGTTTATTTCATATTTTTATCTCTCCTTAACATGGTATTGATGCAACCCGTAACACGTATATTGCCGTATGGGGTGGCTAAGAACATATTGTCTGTGACATTGTATATTATCTTATTTGAAGTACGCGGGGGAAAAGTCATTGGTCAAATTACCAATATGGTTCCTATTGGTTCCAATGCCGGATACCGGTGCTGCGCACTCTCGCTCCCTTGCTGCGCACCAACATACCTTGTTAACTGCATGTACCTTGCGAAGAACCGCGTGCTTATTGGCTAAATGAACGCGTTGTGATTGCTGTGAAGATGATTTTAATGTAAGTATGCAATTAAGCAAGTGTTACAATTTACTGTACTATCTGAATTTGTTTGGACGATAATAAAAGACAAGTATATTGTATAGTTCCAAAGCGTGGGAGTATACATGGGTAAAAACCCGTAATGAGATGCTTTCCCCAGCTTTCAGACACGTTGGGCGAGGAAATTATGGCGGAAATCTATGCTACGAACCCATTTTGTTGCACATTTAGGTACAAAATCATGATATTAAAGTAATCCCAAAATACCAAACGGTGCATATCATCAATAGTTATATTCTGATGTCACCAACTCAAAATTATATCAACGTGCAAATTCTGTATGCGTAAAACTTTGTTGCTTCGAATAATTCGGTTAAGGATAGGGATTTTGCAGAGTGGGAGGGAAAAATTCGTTTATTTTCGGTTTATTATAAATATTTAAAAAACATAAATAGTACAATCTTTAAAATAGTTTCATTGTTCTAAGGAATACCTACAAGCATATACAGTTTTTATCATAAATTTTGTATAGTTAAATACCATGCTCTAATAGTTAAATTAGGAACACTACTTTCATTGACAAATTACGATATTCAAGTACAACAGAAATTTGCAATAAAAGTTGTAAGTATTTGAAACAGTATTAAAGATTATACTGTTTGGTTTTTTAAATATTAATAATAAATCGAAAATAAACGCATATTTCCCTCTCACTCTGCAAAATCCTATCCCTAAGCATGCATCGTGTTCTCATTTTGTTGTATGTTAAATTGATTTTGATTTAGTTTATTGTTTAATCAATGAAAATTTTATAATTGAATGAAGATTAGTGAGTGTATTTTTCAATTTTATTATTATTATTATTATTATTTAATTAATTTCCTTGTTCTTATCAAAACGAATACAACAGTTTAAAGCTACTTTGAACCAAGGTTCGAAAATTACGTGATATCATAAATACCAAGTATCCGATATTTACGATATACAGGGTGTCCCACTTAAAACTCCCGGCGACATTTTCTCGATAACCAAAAGCGATATTTGAATTCTGTAAAGGGTATCTACTAGAATATGTAAATGACTTCAGTTTTGAGTAAAAATGGTTATTTTACACATTGAGGTATAGATGGCGTTGCGATGCAAAGAAATTTTTCGATCCTAGGAACGATGAAATTTTGTTATAGAAAGAATCTACCAAGTCATAATCAACTTTGGGCAAATTGGACGAATCTCCTTTCCCAAAATTCAACTCCATCTTAATAGTTTATTGATAAAGTAAAAATCAAACGCCACATAAACAAACAACAAATAAATCTAACCAATATATCTCTTTCACTTGTATTGTGGCAAGAAGTGACAGCTGGCGGCACACAAAAATGTTGCCACATAATCCTCGCCGTGAGTTTTGTTTACATTTTTAAGATAACTTCTACATAATAACAAATATAAATACCTTTTAATTCCTTCTAAATACATGTATATAATATTTATTGATATTCAAAATATTGAGAAAAATAGAAGTGATGATAGGTGAAATAATGTAAAGTAAATACACAATTTGGCATTCATATAAGATAGTTACAGTCTAAGTGAAAGTCGTCTATGATTGGCTAAATTAATTCCCGCCAAATAAAATCATTTGAAATCTGTGTCTAGACGGGCGTATTCTTATTTCTTTTTTCTATTTAAGATATTATTGTTTTGGTTTAAATTGATTATGCAGTAATTGTTAAAATAATAACATTACTTGATATATCACCAAAACTAAATTTAAAAAAAATGGAAAATACCCCATTATCCGTAAAGAAGTGGAAAATTTCTATTTTTGAAATAGAACAACCAAATTTTATATCTGAATATAACTTCGTATTATAAGCAACTTCTGAAAATAACATTTTTCGATGTCTTCAAAAATAAAGGTAGTTTACTCTTGAGCCAATTTCAAAAAAAAAATAATTTTTCGACCTAAACGCCAGGACTAACACAAAGTGCAGCACCTTTTTCGTTTGAGAACATGCACTAACTTTTATCAAGAATATAATTTTTCAGAAAGTCAATAACAACAGAGTTTCCCATATGGTGCAGACTTTTTGGCGGGCACTGTATAACTTTATATTTTTACTATTTAGTCATCAACACTACATGTATTTATACGTAAAATATCAGCTTATTTCGATAACGAGAACTTCTTCGTTTTTCGCAATTTTTAGCCTTAACTTTGCCGTCGCATTTAAAAATAATATAATTCTGTGCATATATATACGTGATGTAATTTTTAGAATGACCTTACAGAGATTGGTTCCGAGTCCGCATTTTTTCGACAGTTTACTAAAATGATATATCTAACTATTAAGGTCACGTTAGTGAGAAGGTGTGAAAACCACAACATGCTTGCATAACAGACGTAATTCGAGTAGAGGATACACATGCAGATCGCATTACTATTGTTTAAATTACAAGCGATAGAAGTAGGGAATGGGGTACGCGCGAATGTCAATTTTTAACGCAAACGTGTTTTTTTTTCAGATTGTGTTTGGAAATGTCTGACTAAATTATAGTATGAATTGTTTAGTTCTAGTTCAGTTGTCCGCTTAATCTCAGTTTTGAGTTGCCAGTTCCGTTCGGAAATGACGGTGTATTCAGACGTCGCGTCAGATGAGTTTCACCCTTCTCGTGCACAAGGCTGGGTATATCCATGGAAGACGAATGCCTAATTGCAATAGCTTTAGCTTTATTGCTAAAGAAACCAAGAACGAAAAGAAGTAGATGGAACAAAGACTACAGAGAAAATCACTATCGTTTTGGTACTGGGAATGTTCTTTCTCCACAAGCGTGAACATTTCCAAATTAAATCAAATCAAAAACTAGTTTATTTAAAATTAAAATAATACAGCATTTGACCCTCCCCAGATACTCGCTTCGGATCCAGTCAGACATCCACGGCGCCAGTCGTCGTGAAAATTAAAAGACTGGACGAAGTGAGGCCAGGTAGAGCTGAGAGGAACTGAAAAATAATATAATATCTCCTGGTAACGGGGTGCAACATAAATATTAATTAAAGTTAAACATGTAAAAAGATAACTTAAAATAATTGAAATGAAAAGGCAAAAGGTGCGTGTATAAATAAATATCAGAGATAAATATGATGACCACGCGGGAAAATTATCGGCCAAAAAAACCGCTTCAAGTAATTGCAAGAGCGAGCGGCTATGCTAGACCGCACAATTTATGATTTAAAACATTTAAAGTTTCAGAAAATTTTGATATTTACAAAAAATATAATTAGGAAGGGAAAAATTTAGGAAACGAACAAAAGGCAACAAACAGAAACGAAGAAGATAAAAAGAGTTATATATCGGAAGTTGTGTGTGATAGATTTTATAGTATAGAGAAAAGGGGATATGGCTAAATAGGTTGCCGAAAGATGGGCAACATTTTCGATAAATTTCAATAAACTCCCTAATGAAGTCATGGGCTTTTGACATCGCGGGAGATGCGCGATTGACCAAGCCATCACGAAAACTGAGACATGAACGGACAGATTTGTTTACACATCATTTTAACTGTTAATAATTCTGCCTTCCTAACTTAAAAAGCAGTATCTCCACCTTTACTGGTTTTGAGAAAACGTCTTTTTTAGTTTATTTAGCTGGGCCACCACAAAAAACTTAATGAAAATTTTTGAAATTTGTTTTAAGTGTTGCATTATATGGTCAATACTACTTTCTAACTTAGTCAAAAAGGTGTAAAAATGCCCGAAACATACTAAAAACGCAGCAACTCGAAATTGACAAAATCTGGAGTTACTGCTTTTTAAGTTAGGACGGCAGAATTGATATAATTAGATTTGGCAAACCCGTCGAGGCACAGCTCCGTATCAGTTTCAGTTAGTGTCTTGATTTTTGTTTTTACACACAAGTTTAACTGACAACGTAACTGGAACTGATACTCAATTTACAACTGAACTGATCGTCTGAAATATAGTTTGCCAGCGCGCCGTGTTCGTTATTTTGACAAATTTTCCATATTATGTCACCCCTATCAATTTTTCGAAAAACTACCAGCACAGCCGAAAAAGACACTTCTTAATACATTCTTGGTTGTGTCCATGATAAATTTTCCAGCATCGAGGTCAACAGCTAGCCGAAGGATAGGAAAATCGGAATTAAAAAACTGTGTAAGTGCCAAGAAGACCATATTAACAGAAGAACATAAGCAAGCCCGCATTCTGTTTTGTTTAAATTATGTCTATGGCCCATTGAAGTTTTGGAACAATGTTGTGTTTACCGATGAAAAAGTTTTTCAGTTTTGTAATGACGGACATATTCGGGTGTACCGTCCTGCAAATACCAGGTTTCACGAACGCGGAACAGGTCCGGGCGATTTTCTGTTAATGTTTGGGCATGGATAAGCGTGTATGGCCCTGGTGTAGCGTGGCGTATCATGGGTAATGGCAGATTAATATATTTCCACTGGATGTGGAAGTAAAATTATCACAGGAAGACACGTGTAGAACAGCCATGCAGAAAACCGCTTTTTAATATTTTGAGCTTTCAGAATCTGGCCTTATCTTGGACACAATTTTTCAACGTCAATTTTTACATTTGTTATAAATCGAAATCATTAAATCGTTAACATTTTTTCAATTACCTTACTTATGCAGGGGCGTATTCAAGGGGGGGGGTAATGGGGGAAGTCACTTTATGTAACTCGACTTTTCACCCAGATGGCGGCTGAGCCGAAAAGACGGGTAACCTTAGCAACCAACTAGCTCAGAGGGTGGGTCGAGGTTCTCGAGTACAAACTAACTTGAATTTTAGATTGTCAAAAAGTAAACAATATAGTAAATAACACAAACTACAGAAGTTGGACGCCAGCGTATTCTAAAATTGGATATTCTTACAACTCTTACAGATAGAAACAATCAAAACACAGTTTAAAAACAGAACAATATATTAAGGATTTAAAGTAAATAATTTACAATATCTTTACAATTATGATTAAATTTTAAAAAAAATTGACTTTCAATATTAAAATTTATGAACTAGATAAAAATTACGCAAAATAGAAAAAAAATTAAATTTTTAAGTTTAGTTTGACTGAAATTTTTAAAACAACAATAATAAAAAGAAATTGAAATTAATGTGAGATAAAAATCAACTGGTTTACAATTTATAATCTTCTGACCAATGGATGATTTGGTATAGAGATTGCTTACGTAACTTATTGGCGGAGAGCGTGAGAGTTCTGACGAAGTCAAATCCCGGAGATGGCCACGGGTACCCGGGAATGAGGACTTATAGATGCTAGCTTTAATTAGTGTCCTTTTCAACGAGGAATTTCCAGAGAATTTGCGTCAGGATGGTGTCCAGCCAAAGCAAACGATGATCGGCAATTTTCAGCCACTGTCAATCTCTATCTTCTCCGATGTATGTTTGGTCCAGGATTTTACATGAAAAATATAGGGGCAGTAAGGAACTAGCTGATAATTCAGTACAAGAGAAAAATAAAATAATAAAATAAAAAATTTTAATAGGAATGAACAAGTCTGATAGTAAAAAAAAATTGTAGGTAGTATTAATTTAGCAAGAAAAGAAAAAAACTAAAAAAAACTACTAAGACTGTTATGACAAAGGTTACAATTCAAATCACGAAGAAAAATTTAGAACTTGTAAAAATTTACTTCTTGCGATTTAATTATAAACAAAAAAATTAGTACGATTTAATTATGAACAAAAAAAAAAAAAATTAGTAACTAATTCAAAGAAAAGAGCTCTACTAACTTAGGTTCTTAAGGTATGTAATCTGGGCCTTAGAACCTTTAATAAAATTGTGGTTTTGGTTTAGGACCAGTAACAAAAGAAAAAAAAAATGTATAAAAATTCCACACATACGAATTTGGTTCACAAACAGACGAATAGACCTATTCGAGTTAAATTCAAAATTTTGATACAAAAAAAAATATATATATTTAATGCAAAAAATAGGTAGCTTATCTACCGTACTACACTGAACTATTGGGATTTCCAAAAATGTGACTTGAGGTGTCGGTTATTTAAATAACTTTAATATTTTATTTTTGAATATTCACAGTTGAAGTGAGGTTGTTTAGAAAAGAAGAAGAAAAAATTATAAAACTCTAGATTATCATCCCTTTTTACTACATAAAACAATAAGATATGATGCTGGATTACTCCAGGGTACAGCACCAGGCGCAGAACCTGTGTCACCAGGTCAAGAGCGACGCTGAACTTTCCGTGAGGCAAGTGAACACTTAACAAATCTACCCTGAGGGTTATATTACTATAAAATAAGGTTCACTTACCTACGGCAAAATCCACCGAAGTCGTTCAACGTGCTCCCGAGCGGTACCTCACTTGTCCTGGTCCTGTGTCCTGTACTTCCTAATTCTGGCATCTGGTGTAGAGACTTGGATTCAACTCTCCGTCACACAATTCTCTGAAAATTTTTAAATCACCAGCAGTAACTTGTCACACGACACAAAGCAAATAAAAATTTTACTGGGGTTAATAACTCACACGTGTTCCCAAGGAACACGAGGTTGCACCTAACTGTGCTTCAACAAAAAATGTAATTAATCGGTGGAATTTATTGAATATTCCCCAAAAATAATTACCCATGCACTAATATTTCAATCATTAATATTGAAATTGACCCAAAAATTAAAAGGATAACACAAATAAATCTAGAGTTTAAAAATAATCTCTCACCTCAACTGTACCGTCAGCTCAAGTAGTAGTCACCCCCATTACCCCAGAACTAAGTAAAATATTTTAAAAATTCAAAAAAAAAATATTCAGGAAATAAAAATTTTAATTCTCAACATATTAAAAAATAAAAAATATTTGTTCTCAACTACTATAAAATAAAATGCAATTTTCGATTTTTTTTTTTTTTGTGGCGAATCGATCGATCACAATCGGATCGAACCGTCGACCGTCGCGCGTCGTGTCGTCACTCTACTACACCGCTTGGCTCTCAGAAAAACTTCCTGGAAACGCCCTTGTACTTATGACATTTCACAATCAATGTCACTTTTTTGTAACCTATGTGATAAAAAATCTAAATTCCAAAAATCATTTAATATTAGTAAAAACTGGATTTTATTGCACAGAAGTGTACATTATCCTGGTAAGTTTTGAATATTGCGTCCCCCCTACCGGTTTTTCGAAAAACTATCAGCACAGCTGAAAAGGACACTGCCTTCTTAATATATTGTGAAAAAATTAAGGTGGCACACTATACTTTTCGAGAAAAAAAATATAATCTGCCAGCTGTCGTGAACATTATCCCGGCAAGTTTTGCATATTGTCACCCTTACAGGTGATCTGTTTGACTAACTAAACCAAAAACCGCTGCCCAAGGAATCACTACTTCCACATCCAGATTCTCTATCCAAGTCACTCACAACGAAAAAACTTTGTATGTGGAAATAATTGTATGTGGAACTTTAATAATATAATATTTGAAATCCTCTACCCCAAAAACCCATAAAACGGTACCCCACATCGGTAGTGGGGTGGGGGTGGTAGTGGGAGTGGATGAAGTAAAAAAATTTTTTGAGGTTTCTGGTTCTTGTACATGCACTAAATCCACACCCTGACTAAATCACGAATTTTTTTCATCCCCTTTAATAAGGGGGTGGGGGTGGCTAATGCCAAAAATTTTTTTGAGACCTTAGCTTCTCTTGTAGATACTAAATACCAATTTTATGGACTCTTACCTGCTTGATTTACCCCCAAAAGTCAATTCACAAGTTATGGAAAATATGGATTCAGATTTTGAAGAGTTACAAGCAGAAATTGAAGTTGTATACTAGTGTCGGTCCTAAAAATATTTTAATTAGTTATTATTGTTTGTCTTTGTATTTGTTAGAAAATGTATTAAAACAAATAATACAAAATTGATTTTGTATAAGTGTCGGCAAAAAAAAAATTGTACGTTAAACGACTGAAAAACGGTGTTGGGTCGACCTGCAAAACACCTCTTTCCGGTCTTGTAACGTACATTACTAATTTATTACATACGCTCTCAGAGCATGGTGAACAGCCTATAGGTAGTACAAAATTATCAGGTTTAAAAAAAATACAAACGCAATTTTAAAGTTTATTTATTCATTAAACAGTATTAAATTAACTACTAAATTAAACTTGCTTTATTCAAATTTTGGCAATTGAAAACGCATTTATTGAAATTTATTATTGAATAAATTACATAAACGGTAAACTGTGATTAAAAAGTACATTATTTTTACCACAGATGACAAGTGGCAACGTGATGACAACTGACAGTGACATATTTTACATACAAGGTGTCCCGTGTCGTTATGTTCAAATTTTGGCAACGAAGAAACATTTAAAACACTCATTTCATCACGCTGTCAAGAGAAAATAAATAGTCTGATGTGACTATCTACTACCATGAAAATCGTGACGTCACACTCGTTTTGCCGCGTATGGAAAATTGCATTGTTTCAAATTCAGTTTTATGCCAAATACAATGTATATTTCAATGAGATTAATAACCAATATTGTTATAACAAAGAGCGAATCTAATGTAATCAAATTAAAATGTGTGCGTGTTTTCTAATACTTACGAATTCCGTGTTTACAACGCAAATTATACCTGATTGATGCCTTTAGAAACTCTTACTTATCCATCCTCCTTAGATCTTATTAGGCGACAGGGATTAACCTTATTATCTCTTATATTTTCTTTGAAGAATCAAAGTGCATAAAGACTCTTAAGATTTCTTCTACGAGTAACTGATTTTATTCCGCAGAAGCTACTTTTAATAGTAAATACATACAGCTCGGTCCATCCAAATACGAACATAGATGCAATATATCCAGTTGAATTTCGTCCACTGACTAGAATCGTTTCGAGATACGACGATTTCCGACGCATGACAATTAACAAGCTTGCGTTGAATGCTGTCGTCCGGCCCGGACTCTCTACTCTACCTGTACATAGTACATCTCCCTCTCAACCCACAATCCGCCCATAACTAGAATACCTTTAACGGGCAAGCGTTAATTGGTATGATTTTTTCGCATATGAGGTGTTCACAATGTTCGCATTACGATGGATCAATCTATGTATGACACAATACATTTTGTACTTGAAATGCCGTACCACAGCTAATCATTGGGCTAGCCAACTGGCTCAGCTTTTTTAAATATATGAAATGTACACTACCTGACCAAGTTTTCTTTTGTTTCAGGTATATTAGGGCATAACAATGAATTTCTCGCCGTTTGGAGTACCGTTGTCGGCCGCCATGCCAATCGCCACGCAATTCACTGCTGGCAAGATCACTCAGAGTGTAACGACGCCGAACGGCCAAGTTGTAGGCGTTCTACAGGGAGGTGAAAATGGGGTTCACTACATTCGTCCCCTAGATGCTAATGCCTTTGCATCGGCCACATCGCAACAGAGTCATCAGGTAACTAGCATTTTCGTTTGTTTTTTTTTCTTCGGCCCTCAGTTTTTTCCATTTTAAGCCAAGCAATATGTGTGCTAAAGTACCTCAATTAAAGAAGTAATTAGTGGATGGGTGACACTGTCATGAAACGTTTTGTCCGAGCTTGAGGTTTGAAGTTTATTGTAGGGGATAAATAAAAATTAAATAAAAAAACGCCACTGCTCATCTCAGTCGGCATGAGACAGAGCGAATAATTAACTCGCTAGATATAGACAGAACTAACGACACAAATCATCTTGTGGTCATTAGGAGTTGCTGGTCAACTCAGTCTAGAAATATAGATCTGTGTAAGGGTCGAAACACATCATAACGCTAATAGAGCATCTGCACATGACGTCACAAAGTTGTTGTCTGGAACACAGAGTACAGTAACTACACAGAGGCGAAGGCTTTGGCGGTTCCTTTGAGTTTTCATGGCTCGTTTTCTGTGACCTTGTGTACCAGTTGCGTCTACACTGAGAGAAATATGTCGTTAATTTATTTCTTTTCTTAGGTTAGTTTTCTAACCTGCAAAATGCGTTTTATTTTATTGTGACAAACTATTTAAAACTTTATAAACATTACATTGAACTTTATTTTGGTCGAAAGTACAGGAACCAGGCAGAAATTTTAATAATAGCTACGTAATACTTGTGAATTTTAAGAAATATGTATTTTTGAGGTAAGCTATGACGTCACGTGCAGATCCCCATTTAAGGATACACTGAAAGAACAGTGTATTTCGAGTTGGATTGAAAAATATTACCATTTGAATTGTTTACAATCGGCGCCTATTTTCAATTGAGTTGTACACTAGGTTTTATTTATGAGAATTTTAATTCTCGGTTAATGTTTTCAACCTCCCAAAATGAGTGGAAAAAAAATTCACAAATCCAAACTTAACACGATAAACGTCAACAGTGTCAACATAAAAGTGAGGTTGATTGATTGATATACCATTTAAAAAATGGCGATGAGTATACAAATTAGGTTTTGGCGGGAAGGCTTGCCTTCGCCTTTGTATAGTTACTGTACTCTGTGCCTGGAGTATAAACAAATAAATAACCACACTTTATTTCTAACGTTTGTGGTTTGGTGAGAGTTGTGCTTTGTGATATTCGAAGATTGTATACTTTGTTTCATTGTAAACAATAATATATTTAGCTGGGTGATTGTCTGCGCGTGTTATAAGGAAATTTGACTCTAATTATGTATATGGACACTGAAAGTCATAAGGAAATAAAGTAAGGTTATTTATTTGTTTATCATCCAGGCAACGACCTTGTGACGCACGTGCAGATGTTCTATAGTAATTACTAGTTAACACAACACGCAGCACTTTCCTCTATGATTTCTTACCCATGTATAGCACAATAGCTCTAAGGCCCGCATCACACTATAAAAGTCCTTTGACAAAGATCTTTTATAAAAGATATTTTTCATGAGAAATGTGTAATATTTTATAAAATATGGTCAACATTTTATACCATGCGTGTAATTTCCCATTAGGCATGTACATTCACGTAGCACGATAGATATGACAACATAGCTGCTGTAAATTCCTCCGTCGAGCGGAGCATCCCAGCCTGTTATTTTATTTCAGCCAGCTGGCACGTGCGATGTTGTAATTTTACTCCCTATGCTTAGCGTTCGGCTACACGCACGGTATGTGGTCTATGACATTTCTCATAAAATATCTTTTATAGAAGATCTTTGTCAAAGAACTTTTATAGTCTAATGCGGGCCTAATATTTGGTAAAATGTATTTGGATATATTAGCTATTTTCTTTCGTGCTGAACAAACTGAACACGATCAGTAAGCAACCAATAGAGATCGAGAATTTCAAAAATTCCTCGATTTGATTGGCTGTTTAGTGATTGCAATCAGTTCGCTCAGCACGAAAGAAAAGAGCTTATGTCACAGAATGTCATTTATTGTTTTAACCTAAAACAATAAATGAACTGACTGATGTACCTCCAACAAAATGGCGTCAATGGAATTTTGGCGGGAAGTCCATGTGTCGTTTCTGGTAGTTCTCTTTTCTGTGGTCGAAATGTGTAATCTTTGCATGGAGATAGAGAGGAGGAGGCACGCTATACTTTAACTATGTCCATAAAGTGGAAGAAAGAAGGTGACGCTGTTGACAGTCAATCCGAAAATAACTATACATTAGCCGGGAAAGGATAGCGATGAATTGAATTGTCAATAGTGTCAAACCGTCTCTTAAATCCTATAAAGGTCCAAAATAGCAATAGTATGTCCCTGTTTCTGCACACAATTTCACTAATCAAAAATATTTTTATAACTCAAAGAAACGTATAAAACACACACGAAGATATACATATGAGATTTACTGAATAAGTAGGCAAAATCACACCACTAAACACAAAGAGACAATGCCGTCAGAAACGTAAACAACAGATTTAGGTCTCACCGTGACGTCACAGCTTTGCCAGCAAGTGGCGAACGTTGCAGCATAGGGAACTGGCTATCCTCCGTCTATTTACGGTTCTTGACACCTCATCTTCTGTTCTCCATATAAGTTCATACCTAGCTAACTACCCTTATGACGTTACTGTTACTACGTTTTGAAAATTCGTGGACAATCGAATTGAACACATTTCCTTACGCCATGACCATATCTACTTTACTACTATCATGGAGAACGGAGAGAAGAAAGCACGTTTATAGGAATATCTGTAAAACACGAAATCTCAAACTGGTGCTGATGTCAGTGATGTCAACGAGAACCGCGGAATATTTATCTAATGGGGAACATTTCTTTTTATTATTTCCGCCAGAGCGCAGCAGCCGTACTCGGTTGTTTCACATACCTTTCTAGGTATGTGGGTTGTTCGCGCTGTTGAGGTTATTTTTTTTTTTTTTTTTTTTTTTTTTTAACTGTTTAACGTCGGCCTATTTCCGCTACCAGGGCCTATCATGTTATATCCAATGTCAAGACGAACAATATTTTTTTGAATAAACAAAATTAATTAGAAAAACGTATAAAATGAAAACATGTTGCTATGTACTACCAAAGTGTTCCAACACAGGAGGACATTTATTTACAGGTTATATTATATGACAAGTTCAGAATGACTAAACCGAGTACGCATGGTGCAATCTGTCGGATATGTTAAGAATAGTGATGGGCGATATATCACGAACTGTGATTTAATCACTGATATTAAGAAATCACAGGTAACGACTGTTGGCAGAAAAGCGTGACGTGATCACGACTTTAATTCCGTATTTCGTTCCCTTGCCGTGGTTCAACCAAGACCAATATAATAATTAACAATTTCTCCCGTACGTCGTATTATGAAAGTCGTGATCACATCACGTTTTAAATTCACTGATATAAGAAAATCACAGTAACGATTTACGTTGTGATTGAAAAATCACGATATCGCCCATCACTAGTTAAGAACTTGCTTGGATTGTTCCCCATTAATAACCCTGATTGCCTCATTTGTGGTTGTACTATTTGACAACAGCGTCCCATTTTTTCTTCCACTTTTAGAAACATGTTTAAAGTACAGCCACAGAAGACCTATACCAGAAACGACTCTCTGCCTTCCCGCCAATATTGAAGACGGTCATCTTGTTGGTGGTATTATTGTCAACCTATAAATCTGCAGATTTCTAAATTCACCGGTGAAGCGTACTATTAAGCAATAATATTATATGATTGGATAATTTGAAAAACGGCCAATCAGCTTCGAATTTTATTTACCTTCAGCCCAGCGGTGAATTTAGAAAAGTGCGGAATTATAGGTAGACAATAATACCACCGACAAGATGGCCGAAGGTCACCCCAATTTACCAATGAAACATCAAAGGTTCCGCCGATAGTGACGCTTCTGGTATAGGTCTTCTGTGGTACAACGTAAAGTAAACCGCAGATTTAACAGGCACTCAAAAAATGTCGGCATCTTTGACTTTGCGATGCGGCATGTTTGATGGTCAAAGGCGCCGACATTTTTTGACTGCCTGTTGAATCTACGGTCAACTGTACAGCGTGCTTACTCTTCCCAATGCTTCATGCCTACTAGAACTTGCATAAAGGCGACATTTTATTTGAGTCGCCAAAAATTCGCCAGATATTTGGTTATTAATGTAATAAATTAATATCAAAAACTGATGAAATATCTACCGATGAGAGTAAAATCCATGGAAATTAATAAGTGGGACGCGCACTTAATGCTTTAGGTATAGAAATAACTGAAGCAGAAAGATAAACTTGAGTGTACTTTTCTCTCCTTTTCTGACAAGATCTGATTGGTTGAAGGGGACGTCTGATTGGTTGAAGGAAACCAGTGGGTTGAAACGTTAACCGTCTGTACATAAGCGAAGAAAGGATGGAAAAGTACATTCGAATTTCCTTTTCTGTTTCACTTTCTGTAGTCGAGTGCGCGATCCAGTATGTTATTATCGATGGTAAAAAAGTAAAATTGCTGCTAACTTCACTCATGTTTATATTTAATGATAAATGAAACGTTTATAACCTTACTTCAAAAAGTTTCTGACAAGTTTACTATTTTAAGTTCGTTTTTAATTTTGAAAATAGGGTTTCTTTGTTTAAGTTTAAAATATGGGTTTATGAATTGCTAAATAATGTGCGATTACTTAAGTGGATATTTCCTATTGGAGGAAGTTACTTCACAGGTTTTTAGTATTATTTTATTATAATTTAATTTTTTTTTAGTGCTTTATATTTATACACTATTGGAGTTCATTAGTAACTCCGGACACAACTTTCCATGTCATTTCATCAATTCTCTAATTATTTCTCTGCTTGACTGTGACGTGGCCTATTAATGTTTTAAAGTAAACCATTTTTTGTTTGCTTGTAATTACAGTAAAGAATATTTGCAAAGATTTGAAATTAATATTTTTATAGATACATTCTCTTTTATTTGATTTTTCATATATTATTCTTTCTCCTGTTTGTCAAATCCTATAAAAGATATTCTTTATTGGCGTCTTAATGACTACCTTCCATCCAATGTTATTTTGTGCTCATTTGATATGACTTCAAGTTTCGTAAACTGTAGACCAGTGATGAAACACGACTTACTGTCAGGCGATAAACTATGGTATACCTATTTTTTTGCAGATTATTATTTACTGATTCTATTTCAAGGATGAGCATTCAAAGCTATCAAATTACCAAAATATAATATTGAAAAGAAATTCTTTAGGTATTGATAAAAAAATATGTCCATTGTCCATCATTTAACTAACATTCAATATAATACCAAAAAATTGGTTAAATAAAATATTCAAATTCTATTTTCACCAAAAATACACCATTACAAAATATGCCTTAGGTGACACCTATTTTTTGTTGCTTAGAAAACTTTAAATAATAATCATCAAACCAAATGGAGTTACCAGAAACAAAGTTATAAAGTTCTATATATGAATGCCCGTAAAGGATTAAGAATCTACATAGTATTTTAAGGGATAATTGACTTTTTATGCCTTCGGGGGCATTCATATATGATGAGAAATTAAGAATTGCTATATAATTGCTGCCTATAAGTAACTGTGGTTGATGGTACTCTGCTTCTGAAAATATTTTGATTTCGTATTGAAATATTGAATTTAGACCACTTAATTTCTGGTTAAGTCCACATTTGTCTGTATATACTTAGCATATCTTTCTTATTATTTCTAGGGAGCGCAAATTATCAGCTTACCGATTACCATGCCCGGGGTCAAACCGGGAGAATATGCGATGTTTTCTGTAATTATACCATTATCACTACAGCCTTTATTTATCGTATATTTTTTGTTTTGTTTGTAGGGTACCCAAATTATTACCTTACCGATTACCATGCCGGGAGCCAAACCAGGGGATCCCCAGCAAACTGTCCAAATTCAGGTGGTTAACCCACAACCGACTCCCGTTTCGCAGGCAAGCCCTGCTAGCTCGCCAAAGTATCAAATTTCTCAGATACCTATTCAGGCCTTTGGGCAGGGTGCCACTGTCCTTACAGTGGCGTACAACTCCAACCAGGAGGGAATACAAATCGTAAGTAAAGAGAAGCATATAATAATGATACCATATTGCGTTTACAAGAATATACATTTTATAGAAACTTAATCTAGAACTAAGACTACTTCATATTACAGAGATAACACATCAAGTACAGATTAACATAAAATTGTCATAAAAATGCCAGAGAAACACTAGAAGATTTTCTCTTAATTTAGAACTAATTAATTAGATGGCACATACTTCATACTCACATAACCGGCACAAATTATTGAAAAGTTATATAGAATATTGATAATCAATGAGATGTCATTAGTATAAGCAACAAAAAGAAGAGGGCCCAAAATTGAACCTTGTGGTACTCCCCGTTTTATTTGTAAGAGCTTTTCTTAATTTTATGGTCTATGTCAGATATTATCTGTGAATTTTCTATGACAATATTGCATCATGCGTGTTTTTTGAAAGTGATATAATGGGGTTCCACAGGGATCTACATTTGGCCCATCACTTTAGAACATGCTACATTTATTAAGAGATGTCTATTTATTCACAGCTGGATGGTCAAAACGGCATGCCCGAAGGTATGACCGTCGTCGCCGCCCTCCAGCCCCAGGACATTCAGCTGATCCAGGCTCACACGGAGCCCGATAAGGGTGACAAGGAACCAACACCTGTCGCCCTAATAAAAAACGAAATGAACAAGGACCACGAAACGGAAGCTTCCGCGTCCATCTCAATCCCCGCCCAGTACCTTCAAAGCGCCAACCTTCAAGAATACCTCCAAAAGATGCAGAACACTGCTTTGCCGCTAAGCCTACAGCAATTCTTGAAATTCAACACGACAGACATTAAGAGGGAGGAAATTACTGAAGACGGCATGATAGAAACGGTCAGTATAACCACCCCCGACGGTCAAGGTCATTTGATAATGCACGAGGTAACGGGAGAGATCGAAAATGAGGAAAGTGTCGATGATCCTAATGACAAAACCAAGAAGAAGAAGAAGTACAAGAAGAAACCTCCAAAGCCGAAGAAACCCAAGCCGGGCCAGGTGCATATAGCGACCGCTCTGGACGGAACAACCCTCTTCTGCTGCCCTGAATGTCACATGGCTTATCCAGAGAAGGAATTGCTGGAGCAACACTTGGTGGGCCATAAGATCGAGAGGCGGTTTATTTGTGATATATGCGGTGCTGGATTGAAGAGGAAGGAGCACCTGGAACGACACAAGCTGGGCCACAACCCGGAACGGCCTTTCGTGTGCTCGGTGTGTATGAAGGGCTTCAAGCGGAAAGAGCATTTGAATCTCCATTTTGTGATTCATTCGGGAGAGAAGACGGAGATTTGTGGGGAGTGCGGCAAAGGGTTCTACAGGAAGGATCATCTTAGAAAGCACGCGAGATCGCACATCACTAGAAGGGCCAAGGAGCAGGCTGAACGGGCGCAGGGGCTGCTTACCAAGGAGCCTGCTCCTGGAACTGGAACTGCACAAGTTACCATTCAGGTTGGTGGTGTAAGTGTTACCATTATTTTTTTTTATTTATTTTTTTTTTTTGTCGAATAAAATTGAGTATCAAAATTACGGTATTGGCCATTATTTTTTTTTGTGGGGGGGGGGTAAATTTTTATGTGGAAATGCAATCTACATGTTATTAGCAAGTTACAGTAAAGTTTTGTCCAATTCGAGAACATCAGCGTCTTTTAGAAATTCACTTTCCAATGAAAGTTTCTAGGAAATTTTCGGGAGTTTCCGGAACAAAGTTTTGATGAAAATGAAAGTTTCCAGTAAAATATTTGAATATTCTGAAAGTTTCCAAAGGAAATCTTCCCGGAATTTTGGCATACAAATTGAAATATGTCAAAACGGAGAGACTTAGGTAAAATACATGATTCACAAAATCGGACTAGAATTTTGCTTAGAATCCAAAAATGTAATAATATATAGGGTGTCCCATTTAAAATACGCAAGTTGACATCCGGTATAACCGGAAGTGCCATCATCTTGAGAATATTTTAGCCGAGTTACCCTCATCGACATTAGTTTACTACCAAATTTTGAAAATTTTACAATGTCTGTTTTTTGAGATATCGATCGCCACACTTCGTCGTGGGACACCCTGTATAGGTTTCAAATTTTTTTATAATAATATACATAATTTTTAGAATTTTCATGTATTTTTTGTGCAAAAAATGTAGTACATTATTTATTGTAAAAAACTGCCTGTAACTCGGAAAATTAGCAAGTTACAAAAGAATTCCAAGAGGCAAAAAAATGTTTAGAAGGCTTTAATGCGTCCGGAATAACTCGCTGAAAACGCACTTTACAGCAAGCAAGTTGCAAATAAAAAAAGTCTTGTATTTCGATAACATATTCACTTGAATTTATTCATTTATTTCATTTTTTTTACATTTTCCCTCCCCCACTTTTAAATATGCATTTTTCGAAAAAAATTCACAAGAGTAAAAACATCTCATTTTGGGCCAAAAAATGTGAATTTATTGTTTCTCTTTATTTTTTACCTAATTTTACAAGTTACGGAACCCATCCGATCATTTCCTAATCTGATCTTTTTTCAATTCTTTTATTAACGTCATTACAAATACATTGCATGAGGTTTCATCAAAATCCATCCATTAGCACTCAAATTAGAGGTGAAATCTCCCGTTGATTGGGCTATATTCTAACAGCAAATAAGCAAAGCAAACGACACCCGTCGATTATTCCTTTATCTAACTGCGCATGCTCACACATCTGACCGGGCGATGGGCGTGAATTCAAAATTTCTTAATTTAAATAATTAATTTCACTATTAAAATAACTTTAGATTATAAAATAAAAAAAGACAGGTCAAATAAAATTTAATAAAGTACCTACTTGAACATAGAATTTTAAAAAAATGACCCTATTATGTATAGAGATTTTTTTATGATTTGTTAATAAAATACAATACGGAAGGTTAAGAAGTCAAATAAACGTTTTTATCTAAAAAAAATTTAAAAAATCGTGATTTTTATTAACACTGGTGGCAAGTGGAAATTTGGGAGAGTGGGATATGATTATGTATGGGAGGTTCCTTGAACATGTCGTGTGTACAAAAATCAAGCCGTGCATTATTTGCTTATTTTCTTTCAGGTTCCGAACTCGCAGATACAAATCCCCGTGCAAATACAAGTCCCCCAACATCACATACAGGTTTCCGCCCCCAACGAAGAGGAGAGTGAGAATCCAGTCAGTACCGTTGTCTTGCCATCAGCCTCCGAAGGTCTATCTATATTACCTAATTAGAAGTTCATTGAAAAATGAAAAGTAATAAATATATAGGTGCACCTCCAAAAATTTGTCTAAACAATTTTTGCCCTTCAGCTTGTTGACTGTATTTGGTAATGTACGTACCAAAACCGACGGAGGTGTCATGATGTGAAAACTTTCTGGAAACATGTTTTAAATCTGTACATAATAGTTAAACATATTCTAATATTTATTGCCTACGAGATGTAGTTTTCATTTCGCCTGTTGGTCTGACGTATATTATTATTTAATTTTAGGGGACTCCATTTTTTTTATTTTTATTTTTTTTCGTTTTGTCTTATCAGTATTAACTTGCAATATTTTCTGAGTGATCAAAAATTTTAGAATGCGTGAGACCAACAGTCTAGATTCTATATAATTAGTTTGTATATATATTATAACCTTCTTCATATTATATTAACTGAGCCTAATAGAATTTAGCCTGAAGTGTATTTCCACTCTCCACAAAAAACGAAAATATATCTAAAATAACGAAGCACAGGTGAACCTTTTGTTCGCCAACTGAACAAAATGATAAGCAAAGCTTTTGTGTCCAGTCTTACCTTTTAGATACAACCAGCATTCAAATAGATCGTTCTGGTTTCAAGTTGGTTCCAGCGGCTTCACAATAATGTTTCGTATGGACTTTACAGGTACTTGTTTTTAGCAGCTCAGACTCAAAAAAAAAACAGCACGAAAGAAAGGGGCGTCGCAAGAGACAAAAGGGACTAATAACAATGGTTTCTTCTGTAAGGACACGTGCAAGAACGGTAAGATGTGTCTGTTTCACACAGTTTTCTTTTTTTGCCACACATGCGCTAAAAGGCAACGTTCGATTGGCCAGTTAAGCCAAGTTAGGTTTTAAAACAAACGTAAATAAAAGTAACTTCGTCGTTCTTTTGGGAGGGCGTTGCCAGCACATTAGCTAACAGGAACAAGAGGCCCTTCTAAAATCCCCGAAGAGAGACCAGACCGGAACCGCTTTCGAATTACTTTAGTCTGATCCGTGTCATTCTTGTTGTGACGCCATCTGCCATCCTCACCATTTCCCTACATCATCTGTCCACTGCTGTGATTAAGGGTTCAGGAGTGAGGTCTCGATGCCTTGTGCATGATGTTTGTCACATTTATTGCTCCTCTCATTTCTTTTGTCGTAGCACCGTATCTACGAATTTTGATACTGCTTCTGCCCAGGATATTATCCACGATGTTGTCGGGTGTCAGTTGGGCACCCACTGTCACTTCCAACAGGGTTCTTTCCTGAATCCATGTGTTACATTCAAAGAACGTTCGGGTTCCATCTCACAGTAGACGCATCCTGGGTTTTCCGTTTTTTCCATCTTATATAGATAGGATCAAAAAAAACCATGTCCAGTCAGGAACTGTGTTAAGTGGTAGTTCACTTCGCCGTGTCCGCAGCTTAACCATGCATTTATCCGCCTTATTAATCTGGCTGTCCACCTACCTCTGGATTCGGCGTTCCAGCGTCGCTGCCACTCATCCATGATGTGAGATCTTCTCTCTTCACCCTGTTGCTGTCTATGTCCACCTTCCTGGAGAAGATTCTCTTGCGTTCTTGTGCAAGTAAATCGATCGGAGGTGTTCCAGCTATTACCAAGACCGCAGGTTCCGATACCATGCAGTAAGCGCTCACCACTCTTAACGCCCCGCTTCGCTGCACCGCAGCGAGGCGTTTTCGGTATTTCTCGACCTGCAATGCGTCTGCCCAGATCTCAAATGCTAATCTAGTTCACCTCATCAAAATGAGTTTGAATTGACTAAAACTGTTTCAATTCGTGATGATGTTCATCTGGTTGGCGAAAATCACATCGGTTTGTAAGTAGTAATGAAATGCTTTTGGATTTCAAATGTAGCTTTGGTAATTTTAGGTGGTCAGGCTGTTTGGTTTTCAATTTAACCCGTTTGGACACCAAGAGTAACATAAATATTTTCTTATAATCGATTAAACTATCATCAGTTTATTAAGGACAAATGGTGGAGTCAAATTAGGTATCAAAATGGGTGAACAGGCGCGTGGTTGCCAGTAGTTTCCTCACAAAGTGGCTCGGAATGGCCCAAGAGGATTTTCTCCCCCCGCTCATTAATTTTTCATTTTGGGGGGAAAAAGCAACATGCGCCTGTCTGGGGCCCTTTCCAAGTTATTTTCCCGAGACCTAACGAGACCTAAAATAGTCCCAGCACGCGCCTTTATGTGAAAAATTTGTTATGGGTATAACGATAACGATAAGGCTACGAGAAGTTTTGGATTCACTTGATCCATTGCTTCTTGTAAAATTCAAGTAATTTTCGTTTCAACACTGCTATTTTCCTTATTATATCCGGTCCTAGTAATCACGTTGCAAAATTAAAAATACCAAATTGTTCGCAATAAAATTTTGAATAAAACTAGACTTATGAAAAATTTTTTTGATAATTTGTTAATTTGTAAGAAATAAAAACCAGTACAAATTTTCTTTATTGAAACTAAACCATCCTGCCAAAGTTTGGCGCAAAATATTTATTTAATTGGCTAAAAATAGTAAAAGATTTCATTCACCTATTGTTTGAGAAGACAACACCAATCACAAAGTTTCATCCAAAATTTAGGTTTTTACATGTATTTTACGGTGGTATTAAGAGTAAAAAAAATTGTATCTTCATTTAAACAGTTTTTTTGAAATTTGTTTATAATTTTCGAAATTATAGTTATCAACAAATTCTAATAACTGAGTGGGTTTTTTATCAAACCAAAAATGACAAAGGAATTATGAAAATAGATTAAATATCTCATTTTTCTAAAAAAAAAATAATGATCTTGCATTTCGGGAGTAGATACGTCAGTTTTTACATCTGTCGCTTACAAATTAGTAAATTGAAAATTTGAACGGATTATTCTTCAGTTCTTATATATTTGGCTAGTTGAAAACAATCCATCAGCACAGTTGTTACAAGATTTTCGAAAATCGGGTCTTTAGCAATTATGTTAGAGATCCAAAAGTTACCCGAAAGATCAACATCTAAGGTTTATATTATGATTTTACAAATCAGACTTCAGTCATCAGATGGTTCACACTGTAAAAAATTAAGGTAAATTTACCTTCGTTGTGTATAAAATTTTAATGTAACTTTACCCGCAAAAACAGCTTAAAATTTCATTTACCAGGGAGGATTACCCAAAATATAGGGTGAATAGAAATTTTACACTCTTTTTGCGGGTAAAGCTACATTACATTACAATTGGGTGTAATTTTACACGCAACGACGGTAAATTTACTATGAAAAGAAAATCCTGTCTGGATAAGGGGCAATTTTGTAACACCACGAGGTCTAACAAAATTGCCTCTTATCCAGACAGGATTTTCTTTTCATAGTAAATTTACCATCATTGCGTGTAAAATTTCTATTTACATTAAAATTTTACACGCAGCAACGGTAAATTTACCCTAATTTTTTTCAGTGTAGTATATAAGATGACCAGCCAGATTCCGGGGAGGCACATACCTGTACATAACTTAAATTTTAATAAACCAGCGCCTTTTGTTGCAAGATGTGGACGTCTTGGGTTCAAAACCTGATCACAGCACTTTTTTTTATTTTATCAGGAGTATTAAAAGTTTTACAAAGCTGTATACATAGACATAAGGATAGTTGTTCAGGTTAGGTTGGTTTTGCCTTTTTGAGATAAAAATTAAGTAAGGTATAAAAAAATTGAAAATGTGTGATGTTTTCAAAGCCACTTTATTCGATGTAATTTTGAACATTGAAGGTTTGGATTATTTTCAAATATACTACGGGAGCCCACCCTAAGTGTCCATGCCAGATCCTTTAGGACAATGTTTTTCATAAAGATTAAAGCCTAAGGAACAATTTAAGACAAGTCCTAAAAAAAAAAATTGGCTTCACTTTCAAAATGGCGTCCGTTAAAAAAAAATTGCAAATATGGTTTTTGTCATTTAACACACAAACTAAAAAAGATGGAGAAAAACTTTCTGCACAAAAAACAAAGTGCATAAAATTTTCTACAATTTTGTTCCTATACAATATTTGCATAGGAGTTACCATTTTCCAGATAAATGATCCCTTAAAATAAAATATAAAATTCAATATAAAACGTAACACTACGGAAGTCCACCCCAACTGTCCGTGCACCCCCCGATCCTTGGGAGTCAATGTTTTTCATAAAGATTAAAGCCTAAGGAACAATTTAAGACATGTCCTAAAAAAAAAACGGGCTGTACTTTCAAAATGGCGTCCATTTAAAAAAAAAATGCAAATATTGTTTTTGTCATTTAACACAAAAACTAAAAAAGATGGAGAAAAACTGTCTGCACAAAAAACAAAGTGCTTAAAATTTTTTACAATTTTCTTATACAATATTTGGATAGGAGTTACCGTTTTCCAGATACCACTGTTACCATTTTCGAGATAAATGCCTGCAAATTATAATAGTATTATTAATTTTTTTCAGTTTATTTTATTTAATTTTTATGTTAATAATATAAAGTTATATTATACGCCTTACAATAATTGTCACAGTTATTTCATCTAAGTGATTTACCGATATATGAATTTCCATGTTTTCTTAATTTTGGACTCATTTATCTGGGAAATGGTAACTCCTATCAAAATATTGTATAGGTACAAAATTGTAGAAAATTTTATGCACGTTATTTTTTGTGAAAAAAGTTTTTGTCCATCTTTTTTAGTTTTTGTGTTAAATGACAAAAACAACACTGGCAACAGTTTTTTTTAACATATGGCCGCCATTTTGAAAGTACATCCAGTTTTTTTTTAGGACATGTCTTAAATTGTTCTTTAGGCTTTAATCTTTATGAAAAACATTGTCCCCAAGGATCGGGCGGGGGGTACACGTACAACTAGGGAGCAGAGACAAAAATATAAGCATTAGACAACAAGGTCAAATTTCAAGAAAAAATATTGATTTGTTTATTTGACCTAAGCGCAAAATTTGGCGTATCTCGGCCTCAAATGCAAGTAGATCATTGTTTTTTTTTTTTAGAAAAATATAGGTTTTTCCATCTATTTTCATAATTGGTTTACAGTTTTTGGGTTTATAAAAAAAGTTATTTGTATTTGATTATAACCATAATTTTGAAAAGTATAAACAATTTAAAAACTGTTTAAATGAAAATAAACAATTTTTTTTCTTAATATCCTTGTAAAATTTCGATTTTTTTTAGTTTTTAGCCGTTAAAATAAATATCTTGCACTAAAATTTGGCATGAAAGTTTAAAGAGCATAGTTTTATCAACCTTCGTTAAAGTTGATGCATTTACATTATATTTCTTAAATTATCAAAAAACTACAATTTTTAGTGGTATTTATTTTTTTTTTACAAATTAGCAAATTATCAGAAAGTTTTTTATGGGTTTAGTTTTCCTGAAAAATTTATTGCGAACAATCTGCTATTTATATTTTTGCAATGCGATTACTAGGATCAGAGATGTTAAGAAAAATAGCAGAAAATTTCAATCTTGACACAAAATTCTTTAAAATTTTAAAAGAAGCATGGACCGATTTAATCCAAAACTTCTCGTAGCACTTGTTATTATACCTACAACAAATTAAGACAATAAAATGGCTGCAACAAAACAATTCCATTTGAATTTTATTTTGGCTTCGCTAAAAAGACCTCTTTAAATGGTACAAATGGAACATTGTCGTGTCCCCCAAATGGTAAGTTTACCATGTCTAGGAAAATTAGTTCCAATGTTGGCAGACATTTTTGGGTCTTAAGAGCAGGGTCGGTTTTAGAATGCAGCAAGCTATGCATTTACAATGGTGTGTCCAGTTGCTGATTGCCTTTTACATGCCATACTGTTGGACCTTATTTGGTGGCGTGGTTGCAGTTGTATAACGCATCAGTAAATTAGCAAATTTACAGATTTTAATGTGTTCATATTCAGGTTCGCTTTTAAACCAAACCATGCTGCCATTTACTTCGCATAATGCTTTAAACGATACTGCGAGGTGCGAAGATGATATACATACCTACAATAAATGATATGTCTTCTTTGTAGGAATGGTATATTCTAATTTCCAAAAAATACATACAGAAATGTTTCTCGTTAAGTACAAAAAGTTTAGAGTATATTATCAACATTTAATGATTTACAAGACATAAAATCCTTGTTATTGTGTTAAAAATAAGATACGATATGCTCCAGAAATGGCACACATGGAACATCTGGGAAGTAAAGTAGCTTATCTTAAGAGCTTATTGAAAAATTCATGCTTCTTTGAGCAAAAGCTTTGTTTCAGCTTTATTTAATAAATGGTTATAAATATACATATATACAATATCGGAAAACGTTGGTTTTGGGATGGCAATAAGAGCAAGCAAGAACAAAGCAAGCAATCATGTATAAATTCTCTTGAGGGAGCATGTCACTGTTTACCTCTGCTAAAGTACTGGCAGACGTCTTTATTGTGAGCGGTCGGTTAAATCCTTGAAACTAGGGCCATACCAAAACAAACACTTTCTGAATCTGTATATGAAATTTAATTTAGTGTATTATTTTTTCTTTTGCTATTTAATCTCACAATTTTTCGAAGTGGTTGGTTGAGTGCAGAAATTCGCTTTGTGTTATATTCACCCATTTCATCCACTTCATTGTTACACCTCGCTAATATAATATGAACTCTTCTAGCCCAGAATATGACAATTTATTTTTTAAATCGTGGTATATATTTTTTGTACAAAAATCATTATTTAATGTGTCTAGTAATAGGAGGGTTTTGGGATTATTATTATTTCGAGTATTTCATTTTAAGTGCCCAGTTATGTGGGAGAATAGAAAGAAAAGAATTTAGTCGTAAATTACCGGCTAAATCGACCAATTGATGTCCTTGATGACTTACATCTCTCTACGGTTTTGTAAAAATAGAAAAATAAACCGATTTTGGAACAGTTTGTTGACTAATTGTAATGAAATGTAAAACTTTTTTCAAGATGTTTTTTAAAACAGCGAGAGATAAATCAAACAGAAACCCTTAACACCCTGCATCAACTACATTATCTTTTTTGAAAAAATGTCCAGGTTATATCCCCATAGAGGTATAACACAAATCAGCAAACGTTATATAACAATTAGCAGCTTAAGGGGGTTCGGATGTTGATGTGTGTTGTACATTGATTATGAGTAGGGCTATTTTTAAGACGTTTTGACTATATCAGACTTGCCATCTTCAGGTATACAGGGTGAGTCATGAGGAACTGTACATACTTCTACCGTAAGTAGAAGCACCTAAGACAAATACCAAGTGACCATTAAAAAGTGTTTGTTCCCTTTTTTACTATCATACAGAGTGATTTATGAATTTTGTCCAAAGATTGTTTTGGTCATAACATTTTAACAGTTAATCCGATTTGCCTCATTTTTTACGACAATGTACACTTTTGCCTAACAACCATCATACATATCCAAAATTAAAAAAATCCAGGGACGGTTTCAAAAAAATTTGTTGGATTGCTTCGTGTACGATAGCTCACCCTGTATATGATTTATCTAAAACTTGATGTGAAATTTGTATAGGGCACAAATAGGTAGTAAAACCTGAGTATTTGAAATTTTTGTCACACTCAACAAATTTTTTATTAACGTTCAATGTTCAAAATGGAATATTTTAATGTATACTAATATTTATTAATACAAAAATTTAGCTAAAGAAAAAATAATATCTACATAACTTGTGCCTAGGTTCAATAAGTACCATCATTTTAATCAACTTCCAGGCCAGGTCTTAAAAATGTGGCTGATAGAGTTCATCTAAGAAGTTGCCTCTGTATGTGATTTCTCCAATTAGTCAAATTGCTTCCAAAAAGGAGAGAAATAAGTAGTAAAATTTGTGTTACCTAACTTTCCCCCATTTAAAGTGCCCAACCTAAATGTTCAGTTTAAGATCAATTTTAACGAAAACTATAAATTTTTCAAAATATTTTTAAAAACCATCATATCTTTTTTTTTTTTGTTGAATTTCTTCTGCAATGTTTAAGATGTTTTGATATTTTCGTTATTCCTTTTATTTTCTTATAATTTTTAACCGTTTCACTGCGGGAGTGGATTTTGTATTCCGTGCCCTGTGTGCGGCATTGGGCAGCCTATGCGTGTTTTTCTGCTTCCCGTAATTAAACCATAAACACGTTTCACGGATATGTACGTTTCCCGCAGTTGCAACATGTGAATCAAAAATTATTGGACGGCTAACACACCACTAGTGTGCGCCTAGGATTGCTTTTGACAATAAAAAAGAAACGCATTTAAAAAAAATCTTTTTTATTCATTACAAACCAACACAACGAACTGAACGTGTAAAATAAACGTAAACAACTGCATAAAAAGAGCACAAAGTCCACGTATTTGGAGGAGATCGAATGCAAAGGAGTGGGGACCGCCGGCGATTACATGAAAGTTAACGCATGTACAAAGAATATTCAACAGCGTAATCGTCCGATTGCCTCAGTCCAGGACCTGAAACCAACCAGTGAAAAAATACGTCACCTGCACCACAAGACCACAAATAATTTGCGGGATTTTACGTCATCCGCAGCGAAAGGGTTAAATACATACGTATTGTAAATAAACATGTAAGACCTCGCCTGGAAATTTATTAAAATGAAATGCTACTTATTGAACTTAGGCACGAGGTATGTGGATATTATTTTTTTTAGCTAAATTTTTGTATTAATAAATATTAGTGTACATTAAAATATTCCATTTTGCCAAACTTTTCATTTGACTTGAAATTGATTGTTAATAAAAAATTTGTTGAGAGTGTGACAAAAATTTCAAATACTCAAGTTTTACTATCTATTTGTGTCCTATACAAATTTCATATCAAGTTTTAGATAAATCATATACAGGGTGAACTATCGTATACAAAGCAATCCAACAAATGGGATATTTTTAATTTTGGATATGCATGATGATTGTTAGGCCACAGTGTACATTTTTGTACAAAATGGGGCAAATCGGATTAACCGTTAAAATGTTATGACCAAAACAATTTTTGGACAAAATTCATAAATCACTCTGTATGATAATAAAGAAAGGGAACAAACGCTTTTTAATGGTCACTTGGTATTCGTCTTAGGTGCCTCTATTTACGGTAGAAGTATGTACAGTTCCTCATGACTCACCCTGTATATTCGGTGCTATTACCAGTTCAGTCGATAAAATTATCGACCCTGTTTAACCCATTTTATCTACTCGTCTGTAGAGTTTATGGCATCGGTAAAAATAACTCTTTTTACATATTATTTTGAGCTAAGTTCACTCCATTATTATCGAGTTGATATAAATTAATCGCTCTCGGTGGAATTTATCGATGTTGGTTCTGTAATTGACTTTTAGGACAAACTCAATAAAAAAATTTATCTACATTAAAGTTATCGATGGTCGATATGTTTAGCGATGGAGACTGGTAATAGCACTGTTTGTCTGTTTAATCTAATGGCATGACGTATCGAGTATCTCATTTCTACTTATATCTTTTCAAACCGATTTCATCATTCTATGAATTAAACTGAAGAAGTCTGAAGCTGAGCAAATTACAGAGGTGTGACATCTGCCGATTTTGATGTCGACGAAATGTCATAAGAGTGGTTTTTCTCAAGATCAAAATATGATGTGGATCAACACCCCACTTAATTCTACGTATTATAGCTGCGAGGAAGTTTGAAGAAACGAAAATAATTGAGGAGAATAAATGTTAGTTTATTCTCACATTTACTGAACAGAAAAGATCAATTATTTTTTCGTTTCTTTAAACTTTCTCGTAGCTAACATTATAGGTTATGTTATGTCACTTGATCGGCGAACTCTATTACTCCAGCCAATTATAGGAAAAAAACTGATGAAGTTTTGAAATTTGGCAGATATGTTCACTAAGACCCACTGTTGAACCTACTAAAAGTCTCCAACTTTATCTCTTGCGTTCGCGCCGCCATCTTGGAAAAATGATGCTCCGATTAAGTTTTTTGCTTATATCTTGCTAAGATATCGAAGTTTTGCTTCCTATAGAATATAAAAATTATTATATTCTCTACAAAAAAATGTAATATACTTTCTTTCCGTATCTATTGTTATAATCTTCGGAAATATGAAAATAACATTTGGTCGTCACATGTCTAAAACCGTAAATATCACTCGAAGAGAAAATAAAATTCATGTTATTATGTTAGTCCTAGAATTCTGGATAACTTTAAAGTGTCCGTCTGTTTGTTGGTCTGTTTCTCTGTACGGCATGTTTTGGTGAGTACGATAACTTAAAAGAGAAAAGTCCGATTTTAATGAAATTTGGACAGCAAGTTGGTGTTAGCTAAAGAAAAAACTCTATTTATTTTGAAAAAAATCGATCAGTAAATATAAAGATTATGAAATATTTTTTGAAAAAAATGAATGTGAAGAGTGTTGTAACTCTTTGATAAGATTCTTCACAGAGATACTGCATAGATATTAAATTCAATAAAATTTCAACAAAACTGGACCTTTTTTAAAAATTATTTAGCTTAAAAGAAACGTAACAGACAAAGAGGCAGATTGACAGCCGAACAGACTGACAGAAAAACGGACCTATGACGAACATTTTGAAAGTTGTTGCGAATTCTATGACTAACAGAATGTTATAATATTTTTTTCTCTATGATCGATATTTACAATTTTTGAAATGTGTCGATGAAATGCAATATACTCTTTGCTCTCGTATTTCCAAAGAGTATAATAATAGATATAGGCTGTTGGAATTAATAAAAAAAAGGTGATTTTCAAGAAGTTTTATCTCCAAAAGATTTTATTGCATAGAATGCATGTTTTAGGTATAAAAACTTGAAAAATCATAGTCCGTACGCACAGAATGACGGGGAAGGTACCTAAAAATGCATAATTATGCAAAAAAAGTGCATTTTTTGCTGTTTTTGTGAATTTTTCAAGGGTTTTTTAAAGATATTTATTTAAGATTCGTAAGAATTTGAGAAAAATGGTTTGTTTTAGTATTATACAAGCCTTAAGTAACATATTGGGTCATTTAAGACCCTTTATGGGCTGATTGTAGCCATTAAACGCATCCTAAAGTGCATAATTTGCATCCATTTAAGAAAAATTTTAATTGCTCTAAAATTAATAAAATATCGTTCAAATTTTATACTCGGGGGTTTTCGAGGTCACTAATTACGAATTTGAAGAAAAAATTGGAAAATTCAAAATGACTGACTGATAATGGCGCGAAATTCAATTTTAAAAGTACATTTTTTCTCTTTTTTTCACATAAAATGTATACAAAGCAAATAAAAATTGAATTTACGTCTTTTTTTAACTAAATTTTCCATTTTTATTTTTTTTTTGCATTTTCCCCTCCCCCACTCCTATATCTCATTTTTTAACGCATTGGCATTGAATATGAAAATTGATAAAAGTAAAAGTGCCTAAAAAATTATTATTAGTATTATTTATTATTATTATATTATTAGTTTTTATGCACTTTTCTTTTTATCAATTTTCATATTCAATGCCAACGCGTCAAAAAATAAAATATAGGAGTGGGGGAGGGGAAAATGCAAAAAAAATAAAAATTGAAAATTTAGTTAAAAAAAGACGAAAATTCATTTTTTTATTTGCTTTGTATACATTTTATGTGAAAAAAAAAGGAAAAAAAATGTACCTTTAAAATTGAATTTCGAGCCATTATCATCAGTCAGCCATTTTGAATTTTCCGATTTTCTCTTCAAATTCGTAATTAGTGACCTCGAAAACCCCCCAAGGATAAAATTTGGACTATATTTTATAAATTTTAAAGCAATTATTAAAAAAATTTTTAAACGGATGCAAATTATGCACTTTAGGATACGTTTAATGGCTACAATCGGCCCATAAAAGGTCTTAAATGACCCAATATGTTACTTAAGGCTTGTATAATACTGAAACAAACCATTTTTCTCAAATTTTTATGAATCTTAAATGAATATCTTTGAAAAACCCTTGAAAAATGCACAAAAACAGCAAGATATGCACTTTTTTTGCATAATTATGCATTTTTAGGTACTTTCCCCGTCATTCTGTGCGTACGGACTATGATTTTTCAAGTTTTTATACCTAAAAGATGCATTCTATGCAATAAAATCTTTCGAATATAAAACTTCTTGAAAATCACCTTTTTTTTATTAATTCCAACTGCCTAATAAGAAGAAAATGCATATAACACTCTTTGTAAAGAATTTTATGAGCTTTATTTTTTATATAAACATAATTTTGATATCGCTAATGGTTAGAGATGTAAGCAAAAACTGAATCGGAGCGCTGTTTTTCCAAGATGGCAGCTCGAGTGCAACGGTTTGAGCTTTTAGTATGTTTAATAGTTAGTACACCTTGATGAGCATCTTTGCCAAGTTTCAAAATTTGATTAGTTTTTTTCCGACAAATGTCGAAATTTGTTCTAATTTAACTGGGGTAGTTGCCAGTGTCAGTAAATTTTGACCATAATCAGTACGTCAATGTTACTTTCATTGTGTCACTACATCTTTTGTATGAAGTTTTACTGGCTTAGTTTGTAACTTTAGACTCCCAATTTAAACAATTTATTTGGGAAACGAAATAAATTTCCCTACCTGCTTATCAATTTCAGTTACGTCAGTACTTTTTTCTTTCAATCCCAGTACGTTAATTTTTGATCCACTGGCAATGCTGGGTATTTACCAAACTGGACGTTTGTTCGAGTAGAGAAAACATTACAGAAAGAAATAGAAATTGTAGACCATACCCGTCCTTTTTTTTACCTACTAGTCAAGCTGAACATCATCTAATTTAAGTATGCATTGGAACTTTTACCATGTGGTAAGTTAGAAAAGTGGCCTGGAACTCCACAACCCCCGTTGATTTGCTGTGGCTCTTCTATTCTAGTTTAACTTGGAGCTCCTTATTTAGCTTTGTCTTTTATGTCAGACTCCACAACCTTGATAAGGACCCTCTAACTGCGCCTTACAATGGCATGACATGCACTGCTACTGAGGTTTCCTCTTCCTCTTGGCACAATCTGCATATTGCATCCCCTGCCAGGCCATTAAACTATTAACACGTGCACTGCGCATGACTCATTAATAAGTCATGAGTTATAGCCGTCGTGTCATCTAAACCGTATGCATGTGAACGTTCAGTCATAGCTCAGCACTGTTTTTTTTATAATTATGGTACTCGCTTGACTTATATATGCGTCATGGCCCTTTGAACCCTTTATTTGTATAGGAACTTGTTATCTGTCAGCTATAGAAGCATTTTCTAGAATATCATCATTTAAGATAGTAAAATACTGGGTTAGCATCAAGGTACTGTCAAGTCAGGTTAGGCTGCAGCGTGTTAAGCCTACAGTGTCCAATTAGAAGACCTGTCACTATCCTAATGGCCTTTTTGTTTTGACATAGTAGATCTTCCATAGATGTCACCAATCATTTTTTTTTAACTCCTTGGCCTAACTCTGTTCCGCGATTCCAGATTTTTATTTTGTACCCAGTTCTGCCTTTTCATATCCCCTGTGTCTCTTGTGTCCTGGTGCCCACGCCACGGTCACTTTGTTATGACTTCCTAGATGCACGAGGGCATTTATGCAATCGGTTGCGTTTCCATGTGGTAGAGATAGGGTGTAGCTAAACTTAAGTTGCACAACAGTTTTGATAATATTTGGTATAATCGTTGTTGCGTGTGTAATCAATAAAAGCGTACAATCAGAAGAAGGTATTTATTTAATGAAAATTTAACATAGCAGTGTTCACAATTGCGCTAAGTTCGTGCATGAGAGGTGTAGTCTTTGAGGTTTAGAATATGACTGTATCTGATTACACAGGTACACTGCGTGTCATATTAATGTGGTACACTTCAATTCTATCAATGCAAAGAAGACTAATAAGATCTATCACAAATCAGTATTTCAAACAATAACGATATCTTGACAGTTAAGTAATATTCAGAAGCTTGAGAGATAAATTTAATTAATGGTTTCCAGTTCACAAGTGCTGTACCATATTTATATGCCGTGTAGTGTACCAGAGTACAAGGGATGAGTAATGAGGGGGGTTTTCCTACTTTTTATGGTCGCCTGTTATGGTCGTTTATTACCTTACATTGAACTGTCAGCTTTCTTGATCTTGAGCTTAAACGTGCCAAATTATAAATTATGCATTTAAGCAACTAAATGTTGGAAATTATACTAGAATAATAATAAATGTAATAATAATATTAAAAGTACTATGATCGATCAGTTTTATAAAACAAGTCATAAGCAATAACCTCACAAGTATGGGTATGGTCCGTACACAACCTATCTCTAAAAATTGGTGATGCTTGCTATAAAAGTAAAGAGTTGAGTGAGCATTCTAATTTGGTATAGAGTTCAATGCTCTTGATGTATGAGTCCTAAGAAGCTTCTGTTTGAATTATTCTTGTTTTTTTCTAGATAACTTTAATTTATCAAATGATATACAGAAAATTATGAAATCTCATTTTTATCCATTATACAAAATAATTGTTACAGTCTTCACGTTATAGGATAGCTACCTCCGACGTCGAGAAAATACTAGTTTAGCTTTAAAGTTATTATTTTTTTAATTTTTAAGTTTCAAAATTTAAACCTAAAATTAAAAATGGAAAATATAATATTAAAACCAAACTAATATTGGGTGGTGTCGGAGCTCGCAGAGAGGACTGTATTCGTACGCAATTGAAGACAAATTTTATTATTTATATGAATATTGGAGACATCTGACATTTTTTTTATCTATCCTAATACATCTGTATAGAAGTAAATGTGATTAATAAATGTGAATTCTATATTCAATAAAATATAAATATTAGATGTACATATTTTATTAGATTTAATGATGTTAATGATTTAAAACGAATATAAAATATTACTAGGGGTAAGTTTTTATACTATTGACAACAGTTCTGCATATTTTACAAAAGGAATAAAATGTTTTCTTTTTAATATTGTGGTTTCCTTTTATTTTTTTGCCCTATCTCCTAAAGCCTCATCCTCATATTGGACCTTAACACATTAACGACGGGAGTTATTTTTCAGAAACATTAATCTGGTACGTTTTTTGTCCTTGAGGTCAAGTACTAAGATATTATTTAAGAACGTTACTTGACTCCGGCATCAAGAATGCGTTCTAAGATTAAAATTATAGTAACTCTAAACTGGAAAACTGTAATCTCGGTTTCGTTACGGTAAATAACTATTAATATTCTCCAAGAGCTGTCGCTAGCGCCGCACTTGACTTCGGAAGTAAGAACCGTCAATGAAATGGAAAAATTTCAAAATGAAATGTGGTATGGATGCTCATTCAGTTATATATCCCGTACACAACTAATGTATTATGAAATTTATTCCCGTGTATACAGTGTGTCCCAGGATAGATGTAACAAGAGGTGTAATGGACCAAAAATTTTGGAATTTTGGAACGGTATTTGGGGATTGAGTCCTGCTTGTTGTAAAACTAAAGTATACCAAATATGACTTGATTTGGTGTTCTACAGGGTGTTTTATAAGCAAAGTTGTAAAATTCGTCACTAATAAAGTATCTTTATTTTTCAAAATATGAAAAAATTCCACTAAGAAAAGTTATTTAAAATGCAATTTTATACCTCTATACCAAATTTCAGGAATATAAAATAATTTTTTTGAAACTTCCCATTTTTTGCGAATTAAGAGTTGAATTCATATTTAAAGTTGTGTAGGAGCAAATGTTAATCATCTCAAAAAGTAGGCTATTGGTAAATAAAAAATTGAATATACGAGATGTAAGAAGGTATATAATGTTAATCGAACTAATTGTAAAACAAGAAACAATTACTAACAGAAGATTAATGAGGTTTAAAAATTATAACAAGTAATAAATGTCAAAAACAACAGATTCACAAACAAATTAATTATTGACCAATACAAAACAATGTTTACAATTTTCTTATTATTAGACGTAGCTACCACCCACATCCACACACATTTCGATTCTTCGCCTGAAGACCTTAAAACTGTTTCGAATATGATCTAATGGTCTGGAGTTTACGGTATTTGTAATTCTCTGCTTCAATACTGCTACATCGTTAGGAAGTGGTTCAGCGTAAACCAACTGCTTGAGGCGACCCCATAAAAAGAAATCCAATAATGGGGATCTCGCCGGCCACTTGATCGGTCTATTCCTGGCAATCCAATTTTCTCCAAAATTTAAATTCAACCACCGATTAACCATTTCTGTAGAGTGGCCAGGGCAACCATCATGTCGAAAATGAACTAAAGGCATATCTCTTAAAATATTTAAATGTTCTTCAGAAAATCTTTGAAGAAGCTGTAAATAAGTGTGCTGGTTTAACCTTCCCTCAATGAAATAAGGTCCAATAACTCCAACGTGATAAGAAACGGCACACCACACATTCACTTTTTTATAATATTGTCTTCTACAATGAATTCTAAAATTTGGATTTTCAGAAGCCCAAAACCGACAATTCTGAGATGAAACAACACCATGATTTTTTCTCCAATGGTCAAACAAAAATCCAACCTACGGCCGTCATCTCCCTCTTCAAGCGTATGTTTATAATTTGCTTTATATGCCCTAATTTTCTTTGCCTTGTAAATTCTTTGGAGTTCAGACTTGCTAATATTAATAAGAGCTGATCTCTCTCTTAGTGGCATCCTAGGATTTTCTATAACAGAGGCACGAGCTATAAATGCCCCAACATTGTCTTCATCATATGCTTTTATTTTTCTTTTCATGATAAGAACACTACCAGTAGCCAGAAACTTTTTAATTATTCTCATAGCCTGAGTACGTGACAAAGCAGTGTTTGGAAATTTCAAATTAAATTGGCTTACCACTTCTCTTAGCGAGTTTTCACCGCCAATTCCGTAGCATTGCATAATATAAATTTTTTCACGCACTGTGAGTACCATTTTCACTTAATTTTTTATGCTTGGTTCGTTCATTTGAAACAGAAATTAAAGATAATATTGACCACTTTTGACAGATATGTCAATAATAAATGATAAATGTGTATCCACTGCTTTTCTCATAGCCTACTTTTAGCTTCTACATAACTTTAAATATTAATTCACAAAAAATAATTTCTATGCAGTTTTAATTGAATGGTTCAAAATAAAATACTAATTTATTGAAAAAATGGGAAGTTTCAAAAAAATAATTTTATATTCCTGAAATTTGGTATAGAGGTATAAAATTGCATTCTAAATAACTTTTCTTAGTGGAATTTTTTCATATTTTGAAAAATAAAGGTACTTTATTAGTGGTTATTTTTACAACTTTGCTTATAAAACACTCTGTAGAACACCAAATCAAGTCATTTTGGGTATACTTTAGTTTTACAAGCAGGACTCAATCCCCAAATACCATTCCAAAATTTTTGGTCCATTGCACCTCCTGTTACATCTATCCTGGGACACATTGTATATAATGATCTGTTACTAGACCCCGGGGGTAAGTACTGTAGTTAATGTGTTAACATTATTTTAAAACCATGTTTATTCCAAATCATAAAAATATAACTATCAAACAAATATGCCATTTGCATAATGTGAAAGAAAAATGTTGTGTGCATCGGGTGATAGGCCTCAATGAACTATGGCATGTTTAATGAGTGAAGACGAAAAAAAAAATAGTAAAACTTTTCAGGTATTGAGGTATTAAAATGATAAACAAATATATATTTTCACAAACAGACTTTATTTTAGGCATATTACAGTGTACATGCGTTTCACGTACATCTTAATATATAATTTAATGTAGTTTAGCCCTTTTTGTTGGAGGCGAAGCAATAATATATTCAACTTCTCTATTTTCTTCATCTTCATCAATATCACCTAATGTTAAAGAATTAGCTGATGTGTCATTTTCATTTATAGTGCCAATGATACCTGTATCGAAAATTACATCAATCTCGCTGTTTGTACAGTCTCTACCTTTATACATTTTCAGAGGCGCAACTATGGCAGGGCAAAAAACCGGGGCAGTGCCACCAAGGATTCCAGCTGGCGCCTGGGTGAGGCCGGGTATTAGGATAGAATTTTCTTTTCAGATTTCTTCCCCCCCTCATTAAAAAACGTTGGGGGTCAAAAAACTTTTTTTCGGATTTTTTCCTCCGGGCCCGTATTTTTTCTGTCCAAGTGTACAGCATTCAAACTGCAAACATCTGGTCATCTTATATTAGGATTAGGTATTAAGAAAATATAATAGGGGGCCCCCAACAATTTTTTGCCCTGGGACCCCATGACGTCTAGTTACGCCACTGCACATTTTACAAAAGTGTTACATTGTAGTTCCAACTTTCGACAACTACACCTCTTACAATGCCCTGTCTTACAAGCACAATTAAATTTTGGGATCAAATCACTTTTCGTCAATAAGGTTATTATGCATTTCTTTATATAATGTATCGATTATACATGTAGTATTATTTATATACAGTGCGTGTAATTGCTGATTAGGCATGTACATTCACGTAGCGTGAAAGATATGACAACACAGCAGCAGCAAACTCGCCCCTTGGCGAAGCATCCCAGCTCTCAGTTATTTCATTTCAGCCAGCTGGCACACGCGATGTAATTCTTACTCCCTATGCCTAGCCCGCCACTACACACACTGTATATGTATAACTGCATATATTATTCTTTTGAAATGAGTTTAAAATTTTTTTGTAAATATTTAGAAGAGTAGCATTGTTCTTTTGTCTGTACCTCTTAAACGAAGCATTTTTGGGAAAAAAATAAGAGAACGTTCAAATTTAATTTTTTAACTTCTTTGCTTCTTGATGTTTTTCCAAACAATACTTCATTCACGAGTTATATTGCAAATAAAGCAAAAATGGCAAAAAACGGAGGTTTCTTGAATTTTGAAATGTGTTGCCCCACCTGTCACGTGTACGGATAGTAGTTGGCATATGTTTATGGACATCCTAAACTATACTTTAAAAAAATTATATAAAAGTAATGTTTTTAAGAAAAAGCTTTTATTTGAAAAAACTACTAAAAAGTAGAAAGTTTGGCGTTTAGTTGCATTTGCGTATTGTTTACTTTCGTGTTGTATTGTGTTTTGTGAGTGTTTACTACTGTAACTCCTTGTTTCTCGCGTCTCTTGCCTGTAAGTGTTCAGAACAATCATTCACATTGTTGTAAGATAAAAAAAGGCACCTCTATTTTTCCTTGTATGCTCGAAGGTAGAGTTCACTGTCTATGATAGTTGGTTAAGATCATGGAGGTACAATATAAATAAGGAGTAGCCATAAAGCTTATATCCAACAGTGAGAAATGGCCGCAGAAGGCGTGGCTTGTGATCACACTGTCATGAACGGCTCGCCAGGTCCTGATTTAAAAAAAAGTTTATACAGCAATTGAGGAGATACATGTTAGTTGACTTTACACATTAACACTACCATATATCAAGCCAGTAGAGTAATGAATGAGATAACGGTTTCACATTTCAAGCAAATATAATTTAATATAATCTAAAATAAATAGAAAATAGTTTCAACATATCTTTTGAGTACAGACCTGTTTTAACCTATGAAAAGTGATTCAAAAACATTTCTTCTTATCGATACTACTTTGATTTGTACAGCTACTTGGCGGACACGAAATCATATGCTATGGAGAAAAACACGATTTTATATCAAAAACATTTATTTTATAATAATATTAAACCAAGATACATGTCGCGTTTTGTTGACGTTTCGATCATACTAAAATGACGAATGTGCTGTCACATTCTGCTTTTTATGGCAACTCCTTACTTAGTTAACCTCCTTGGTTAAGATAAGAATCATAAATTTGGGTAAGTTAAGATCGTTGGTAGAAAGAAAGCACCTAATTTGGCCATTTGGGTGATTCAATTCAGATAAATCAACTCATTCGACCGAACGAACGAGTTGCATTTTACCGTTTCTACATTTGTTCCACTGTGTATGGACAGTATGGCGAGTCCCTTAGATCAGTTCTATAGCTGTTTTCTTTCGTGCTGAACCAAGATTGGTAGACTATGAGGTTCCTTAATCCACGCTAAAAGTCGTGACGTCACCATTGCGCGGTAAAATTTGATTTTGTTTCCAAGTGCATTTTACGGTGTCCCTTATTCACTGATGCTATAAGGATCAAAATCAGAAACAACTTTGTAAACATGATTATTCTGATGTTATTCCTCACAATAAACTACTAGTACTTATTTCTATGTAATTATAATAAATTGATGTGAATGTTCTATAAGTTAAATGTGCTTTAGTATGTAGGAATAATTAATAAAACAATTATTTACATTTTGGATGCACTACGCATGCATGTGAGAGAACGTCTGTCTTGGATTATTTTGTTTCTAAATTCGTACTTACTGTTTTTATGGATTCTGTTTCTGTGCCGATTTGAGGTTAAACTTGTGTTTGTTTATTAATTTTGTGTTTTTATGTTTGCTATTACCTGTATATAAAAATTTACTAAAATAAAAGTTTATTTCACTTGTAGCTATAATATCAATTCATTAAAAAAATCGTTTATTGTGGAGATATGTTTCAAGTTTTCTTTTTGAAAGTTTACTTATAAGATTGCCGAACTGGTGATGCTCACGTATGAGAAGAAATATGTATATAATGTTACCAAATGTTGAAGAATAATAATAAAAATGCAAAAAGAAAAAAAAGTACAATAGTTGATTCTGTAAACATCTTGCCTAATTAATATATTTTTTTCTCCAGCTAAAAATTCCATGTGATTATAACATAAAACTGTTGAAGGATTTCAATGTTTTCTGAAAAATATTACTTTCTAAGGGAGTATAATACTCGTGATTTTTATTGACAGATACAATGTCATGTTTATTATGACGTTTCAACGGAATTTTCACCATGGCTGATTAATTTTTCTTCTTTAAAAAACTGCATTATTGCCGACAGTTTTATCATGTTTTTCTGGCATTTTAATATCAAAATATTCAAAACCAAAGCAAAGATTCTAATCTTTGGCCAAACTACAGAATTCATTTTCAGTACACACGACTAAATAATAACCTAACCAAACATCTAAACTCAACAAAAGCAAAGAAAATGTTACTTGGCCACTTCGGTCTGCCTCTGCGCCAGAACATAACAAGAACAAGCTACGACTCACGTCAGAATTGATGAACGCATGCCTAGTAAAATTACAAAATTTCTAAATCTTATACCAAAATACTTTTTAATACCATCTTAATATAGAAAGAAGTAAACTTTATTGACAATTATTAGAAAAAATATTTCAGTCGTTAGATATTTTTAATTGAGTAAGAAAATTTGAAATAGATTTTAATATGTCCGTATGTCAAGAGGCAATAAGGTCTATTATAAATTGGGATTGGAAACATTAAGGTGGGGATGAAACGTCACACTTTTGGAGTCGATATACAGCCACAGTAGAGGAATATACAGTATACCCACTCTATTTTTTCATTATGGACTTCAGTGGACCTTAGTTTGGTTTTTTATGTCTAGTCCAGGACGAGTGAGTGTAGTCCACGCGCATGTAGGGGAACGCGCCAATTTTAAAATCGAGCAACTAGAGGTGCTAAACCTGTGGTGAAATGTCACTATGGCTTGTCAAATTTGTTGGTTATGTCGTAATTAATCAGAATACAAAATGCAAATAATTTGAATATTTAAAACAATAAACATTCTCATGTTGCTACATAACGTACACTATAAAGGCAAGAATCAAACAATATTAATGAAATTCGTAGGACTAAAAATTGTATTGGAAACTGAGCTTATACCAGGTATGTTATTAAATTTATTCTTAAATAATTTAAGAACTTGTAGTTTTATTATTAATGGATAAATAAATAAACCACTATTTTGACATAAAAAATCGTATCTTAATATTTTTTTTGTTACAGAAGTTTAAATCATATCATAACGTCGAAGGCTAAATTCTTACTTAAAGAGTAATGGAAGTAATAAGAAATGTGGACCAGGTATGTGTATTGTATAAAAATATCTGGTAATGGGAGTATTTTATATATTAATATTAAAATTAGATTTACATATAAATTGACCAAAAAAATATTTATGTTTTGCCCTTTCTATAGTATATACGATAAATCGCAGCTCAACAAAATTCATCACGTTTTTAAAAATTATTTATCCCTGGTCTTTATTTTGAACAGTATCTCATGGACTTATGCCATAATTTGGTAGATATTAGGAGTAGCATAAAATCATCTTTGGTAAAGAGTCAACCGCTGGAATTTTTTTTATGGTATCTCATTCTCCAGGTAATTTCAGTGCTTCATAGTCTAATTTGTCTAGTGTTTTTTTATATTTTCTTCCTATTTTTTTGAGTATCAAGCATAAAACATATACATACATATATACACAACTCTCAAGTCCAAAGCCATTACCCACCAACATTGCAAGCATCGGAACTGGGAATCAAACCCAGTACACGATAAACCGTGTGGCCAAGTTTGCTCTTCTCCTATGCGCTTTGGCCCACTGCACTACAATACCGATATTTCATATCTGTACTACAAGATATTCATGGTCCAATTTATGTGGACATGTTTTCTCTTAAGTACTTAATTGACGATGTCTGTACACCATATTGCATAGGGATAAACCTTTCGCTTTGGGTGCTTCATTTCAAAATTAACAATCAGTTGAGGGTAATTTGCAACATTCACAAAAATTCATTGTTAAACTCTAAATAATCCTTCGTGTATTTTGTCAAATTCAAAACAGATCTATTTTTAGTTAGTTATGTAACATTATAATTATATAATTGTTCATTTTTCCATACTACTGTTGGAATATATTACAGATTTATCAGCACGCTGGGACATTTTGGGTTCATGATGAATGGAATCGGAGGACATGAAGAAAATTTTTATGAAGATGAGAGCATAGGCAAAGTGCGAAAGGTGGAAGGGCAACTATATTTCAGATCACAAAAATAAATCTAGAATAATTTATTAGGGAAAAATATGCCTATAGAAGAAATTGCAATGTTGAATTAAATGGTACAGTACATAGGAATATTGTGAACAATTTAAGTAATATTTCAATTGAGAAGGATTCTTTATGCTTTTCAACTAAAATAATAGAAGCAATTAACATATCATTAAATCATGCTGTTTCGACAAAAAAATCCTCAGAAAATAAATATTCAGAAACGGACATACCACCTGCAATCGAAGAGAAAGATGAGACATATCTATGATTTTAAATACATGTTTTGTACTGATAGTAATAACAAAATAATGTTATAGGTATCTTTTGAAAAAAAAAAATTTAAGCAAATTTACTGTTGTATTAGTTTCTAATTGTAACTTCTTACAGTAATGATACCTTGTGTTACTTTCCTAATATACCTTAATCGCACAAATTTGTTTAATGGTAGGTTAAACGTCGTAGATTTATAGCTAGTTAATTAAAATTAAATAAGAATTTGCTTTTTAAACAAACAAACATAAATGTATAATGTTTTAGACTTAGTTATTTTTTATTTATTTAATAATTTGCACGGAAAAAATTATGTATTTTGAGATTTAAGTAACTTTATGCTGGTATGTTATTTTATTAATTATCTGTTAACAAAATAATTTATAAAATAAAGTAAGTAAAATCTGAGTGTTTTTTTTTAAGAGTAGGACCTAAAAAATTTGTTAAGAAAACATCTCTTAAATAAGTAAATAAATTTTTATTCAAAATATTTGATGTCAAATTTTAAATGCATTTTTGACGTTATGAAACGTCACATTTTTCATAATTGTCAGTTTCCAATTTCATTACTGAACTAATGATGTAATGAATTTTTACGTATTGATTTCTGTCATTTCCTTTCTATTTTAAAGTGCGATTAGATAAAATTTTGTACTTAACACGTTATGAAAAATTAATTTTCGTAACTGGTTACATAATAGTTATTTACGTAACCAGTTATAAAAAGACTAATTTTATCTGACGAATGTAATATTTGCCAAAACAAGCGAGCGAAGAGAGCGAGTTTTGCAAATTACATGAGCCAAATAAAATTACTTTTGCATAACGTTACAAAATTTTATCTAATCCCGCTTTAAAATAGGAAAAAAAAATTCATTACATCACTAGTTATGTAATGAAACTGGAAACTGACAGTTATGAAAAATGTGACATTTCGTAACATCAAAAATGCATTTAAAATTTGATATTTCATAGCGGGGTTAAATAAATAACTATTGAAAACTACAATCACATATAAATTTCCAATAAATATATTATAAACATTATTTAATAACAGATTTCTATATTTTCTAATGATTAACAAATAAGTAAGAAAAATATAATAGATGGATATATAATAATATAATACAGTGAGAAACCTCATCAATAAATATAAACATAAAGTATTATGAAACTTAACAATCAGGAGTTTGTATTTTTTTTTCAATTAAATATTACGACTATTTTATTAAAATTAAGAATATAACACATTTTAAAAATATTTCTATTTATATTTACCTACATACGTGACAAATGCAATAAAAAAGACGAGAGTACAAATTGCAAGTGATGATAAAGCAAGTTGGTACCTATTACTGAAGTAAAACAACACTTGATGGCTTATATCTTCTAAACGAGACGTTGAGGTTATTAGACGATGGTCATCCTTACTTTGTATGGATTATTCTGTAAAATAAAACATTATTTTTAATAAAAATATGTTCCTAAGTAGGTAACTAACAAATAGAAAATAAGAATACAAAGCGAAATGATTTTTTATCTAAAAATTATTGTAGTTCACCTTTTTTATTTATATTTATATAGCAAATTTTGAACAAATGAATTCTCTAAAAAACGAAAATTATAACAACTATATTTTACAAACTGAATAATGATGATTTTCTTCTATTTTTTACTACATATTTATGAAATAAATAATCGTGCTCATCAAAAACATCAAATCATATTTTTATATTTATTTAATAGGTATACTCACCAAGACGAAACAATGAGGGTAATGCATCATTTTAATATAAATCGTCTTGCATACTCGTTTTTGAAATGCACACTGCATACCCAAATTGTTGAACACAGCATTTTTCTGAACTGTATTTATTATCTTCAGATTTATCTACGAATTGTTTCCACAAGTAACCTGGCAAATATTAAATTATATTAATAAAATTATAAGTACATATATGTAACACAGTTTATCCAACAACCAACTACTGCTTTCAAAGTGTCAAAGAATTTACATCAAACCATGCACTTCACGACATGATCATTGAATATGATCGATGAATTTAAACTACATTTATAAAATTTTCTGTTCAAAGTAAAAAACTTCTTCTTTTAATACTAAAAAGTGTGGCTACAAATTAATATGAAAAACATTTGCTTTTCTATTTACCTACAGGTCTTTAAATAGCAAAACGTGTAGCTGTTATTATTTGGCTCTTATTAACTAAATTAGAAGAAATCGATACAAAAATTATCAATGCTGACACGAGTACTGGGCACAATTATTGAAAAAGTGTCCAATCAATACAAAATTTGATAAAAAACACGAAAAAAATTATTGGTGACTAAAGGCGAGTTTATAAAAAAAGTCCCAGTCCTAACTTAGCCTATCTTAGTCTTAATTTTTTCCCTAAAAAGTTAAATGTACAGGTTACCCGTATGCCGTTTATAAAAGTCGCAATCCTGTCTTAGTCCTAACTTAACCTAAAATTTTTAGATTAATTTTTCCTAGGGGCTAATACCACTGAATAGATCAGAAATCAATACCAATTGGCGTGAAAAGTTCGCGTATCTATTTTAGATAAAGGCCAGTTTTTATAAACCCGTCTTAAAATATCAGATATATTTTAGGGAAAAATTAAGACTAAGACAGGCTAAGTTAGGACTGGGACTTTTTTTATAAACTCGCCTTAACTTACCTTGGTTCAACTTTAGGAAAACGGGAAAAAATTAAAGGATCACTCTAGCACAGGTACTGCTTGAACAACCAGGGAGCAGAATGATATTTTCTATCAGTGTCAGTATTGGTTTTTACAACTGTTTCTAACTATTTGCATTCAAAATAAAATAATAACCTAATTTTGCGTTTAGGTTAGAAACACGGTGTCAACAAACCACCGTTGCTACTGAGTGTAGTCCACGCGTCGATAGCGTGAGTGGGGGGTCTTGGACAAAAATGAGGGGAAGTGACCCAACTGTATATTTTTAAACTGTGATACAGCTTTTAGGCGAAGAAGTCAGTGCGAGGGTGAAAGGTCAGACTATCTTTGTTCTTCGAACGCGCAGTAGCGGCGCAGTTATCTCACTCTAGAAGAACCGTCCGTACTGGCTCGAAATATGGTCTGACCACAGTTTAAAAATATACAGTTGGGTCACTTCCCCTCATTTTTGTCCAAGACCCCCCACTCACGCTATCGACGCGTGGACTACACTCAGTAGCAACGGTGGTTTGTTGACACCGTGTTTCTAACCTAAACGCAAAATTAGGTTATTATTTTATTTTGAATGCAAATAGTTAGAAACAGTTGTAAAAACCAATACTGACACTGATAGAAAATATCATTCTGCTCCCTGGTTGTTCAAGCAGTACCTGTGCTAGAGTGATCCTTTAATTTTTTCCCGTTTTCCTAAAGTTGAACCAAGGTAAGTTAAGGCGAGTTTATAAAAAAAGTCCCAGTCCTAACTTAGCCTGTCTTAGTCTTAATTTTTCCCTAAAATATATCTGATATTTTAAGACGGGTTTATAAAAACTGGCCTTTATCTAAAATAGATACGCGAACTTTTCACGCCAATTGGTATTGATTTCTGATCTATTCAGTGGTATTAGCCCCTAGGAAAAATTAATCTAAAAATTTTAGGTTAAGTTAGGACTAAGACAGGATTGCGACTTTTATAAACGGCATACGGGTAACCTGTACATTTAACTTTTTAGGGAAAAAATTAAGACTAAGATAGGCTAAGTTAGGACTGGGACTTTTTTTATAAACTCGCCTTTAGTCACCAATAATTTTTTTCGTGTTTTTTATCAAATTTTGTATTGATTGGACACTTTTTCAATAATTGTGCCCAGTACTCGTGTCAGCATTGATAATTTTTGTATCGATTTCTTCTAATTTAGTTAATAAGAGCCAAATAATAACAGCTACACGTTTTGCTATTTAAAGACCTGTAGGTAAATAGAAAAGCAAATGTTTTTCATATTAATTTGTAGCCACACTTTTTAGTATTAAAAGAAGAAGTTTTTTACTTTGAACAGAAAATTTTATAAATGTAGTTTAAATTCATCGATCATATTCAATGATCATGTCGTGAAGTGCATGGTTTGATGTAAATTCTTTGACACTTTGAAAGCAGTAGTTGGTTGTTGGATAAACTGTGTTACATATATGTACTTATAATTTTATTAATATAATTTAATATTTGCCAGGTTACTTGTGGAAACAATTCGTAGATAAATCTGAAGATAATAAATACAGTTCAGAAAAATGCTGTGTTCAACAATTTGGGTATGCAGTGTGCATTTCAAAAACGAGTATGCAAGACGATTTATATTAAAATGATGCATTACCCTCATTGTTTCGTCTTGGTGAGTATACCTATTAAATAAATATAAAAATATGATTTGATGTTTTTGATGAGCACGATTATTTATTTCATAAATATGTAGTAAAAAATAGAAGAAAATCATCATTATTCAGTTTGTAAAATATAGTTGTTATAATTTTCGTTTTTTAGAGAATTCATTTGTTCAAAATTTGCTATATAAATATAAATAAAAAAGGTGAACTACAATAATTTTTAGATAAAAAATCATTTCGCTTTGTATTCTTATTTTCTATTTGTTAGTTACCTACTTAGGAACATATTTTTATTAAAAATAATGTTTTATTTTACAGAATAATCCATACAAAGTAAGGATGACCATCGTCTAATAACCTCAACGTCTCGTTTAGAAGATATAAGCCATCAAGTGTTGTTTTACTTCAGTAATAGGTACCAACTTGCTTTATCATCACTTGCAATTTGTACTCTCGTCTTTTTTATTGCATTTGTCACGTATGTAGGTAAATATAAATAGAAATATTTTTAAAATGTGTTATATTCTTAATTTTAATAAAATAGTCGTAATATTTAATTGAAAAAAAAATACAAACTCCTGATTGTTAAGTTTCATAATACTTTATGTTTATATTTATTGATGAGGTTTCTCACTGTATTATATTATTATATATCCATCTATTATATTTTTCTTACTTATTTGTTAATCATTAGAAAATATAGAAATCTGTTATTAAATAATGTTTATAATATATTTATTGGAAATTTATATGTGATTGTAGTTTTCAATAGTTATTTATTTAACCCCGCTATGAAATATCAAATTTTAAATGCATTTTTGATGTTACGAAATGTCACATTTTTCATAACTGTCAGTTTCCAGTTTCATTACATAACTAGTGATGTAATGAATTTTTTTTTCCTATTTTAAAGCGGGATTAGATAAAATTTTGTAACGTTATGCAAAAGTAATTTTATTTGGCTCATGTAATTTGCAAAACTCGCTCTCTTCGCTCGCTTGTTTTGGCAAATATTACATTCGTCAGATAAAATTAGTCTTTTTATAACTGGTTACGTAAATAACTATTATGTAACCAGTTACGAAAATTAATTTTTCATAACGTGTTAAGTACAAAATTTTATCTAATCGCACTTTAAAATAGAAAGGAAATGACAGAAATCAATACGTAAAAATTCATTACATCATTAGTTCAGTAATGAAATTGGAAACTGACAATTATGAAAAATGTGACGTTTCATAACGTCAAAAATGCATTTAAAATTTGACATCAAATATTTTGAATAAAAATTTATTTACTTATTTAAGAGATGTTTTCTTAACAAATTTTTTAGGTCCTACTCTTAAAAAAAAACACTCAGATTTTACTTACTTTATTTTATAAATTATTTTGTTAACAGATAATTAATAAAATAACATACCAGCATAAAGTTACTTAAATCTCAAAATACATAATTTTTTCCGTGCAAATTATTAAATAAATAAAAAATAACTAAGTCTAAAACATTATACATTTATGTTTGTTTGTTTAAAAAGCAAATTCTTATTTAATTTTAATTAACTAGCTATAAATCTACGACGTTTAACCTACCATTAAACAAATTTGTGCGATTAAGGTATATTAGGAAAGTAACACAAGGTATCATTACTGTAAGAAGTTACAATTAGAAACTAATACAACAGTAAATTTGCTTAAATTTTTTTTTTTCAAAAGATACCTATAACATTATTTTGTTATTACTATCAGTACAAAACATGTATTTAAAATCATAGATATGTCTCATCTTTCTCTTCGATTGCAGGTGGTATGTCCGTTTCTGAATATTTATTTTCTGAGGATTTTTTTGTCGAAACAGCATGATTTAATGATATGTTAATTGCTTCTATTATTTTAGTTGAAAAGCATAAAGAATCCTTCTCAATTGAAATATTACTTAAATTGTTCACAATATTCCTATGTACTGTACCATTTAATTCAACATTGCAATTTCTTCTATAGGCATATTTTTCCCTAATAAATTATTCTAGATTTATTTTTGTGATCTGAAATATAGTTGCCCTTCCACCTTTCGCACTTTGCCTATGCTCTCATCTTCATAAAAATTTTCTTCATGTCCTCCGATTCCATTCATCATGAACCCAAAATGTCCCAGCGTGCTGATAAATCTGTAATATATTCCAACAGTAGTATGGAAAAATGAACAATTATATAATTATAATGTTACATAACTAACTAAAAATAGATCTGTTTTGAATTTGACAAAATACACGAAGGATTATTTAGAGTTTAACAATGAATTTTTGTGAATGTTGCAAATTACCCTCAACTGATTGTTAATTTTGAAATGAAGCACCCAAAGCGAAAGGTTTATCCCTATGCAATATGGTGTACAGACATCGTCAATTAAGTACTTAAGAGAAAACATGTCCACATAAATTGGACCATGAATATCTTGTAGTACAGATATGAAATATCGGTATTGTAGTGCAGTGGGCCAAAGCGCATAGGAGAAGAGCAAACTTGGCCACACGGTTTATCGTGTACTGGGTTTGATTCCCAGTTCCGATGCTTGCAATGTTGGTGGGTAATGGCTTTGGACTTGAGAGTTGTGTATATATGTATGTATATGTTTTATGCTTGATACTCAAAAAAATAGGAAGAAAATATAAAAAAACACTAGACAAATTAGACTATGAAGCACTGAAATTACCTGGAGAATGAGATACCATAAAAAAAATTCCAGCGGTTGACTCTTTACCAAAGATGATTTTATGCTACTCCTAATATCTACCAAATTATGGCATAAGTCCATGAGATACTGTTCAAAATAAAGACCAGGGATAAATAATTTTTAAAAACGTGATGAATTTTGTTGAGCTGCGATTTATCGTATATACTATAGAAAGGGCAAAACATAAATATTTTTTTGGTCAATTTATATGTAAATCTAATTTTAATATTAATATATAAAATACTCCCATTACCAGATATTTTTATACAATACACATACCTGGTCCACATTTCTTATTACTTCCATTACTCTTTAAGTAAGAATTTAGCCTTCGACGTTATGATATGATTTAAACTTCTGTAACAAAAAAAATATTAAGATACGATTTTTTATGTCAAAATAGTGGTTTATTTATTTATCCATTAATAATAAAACTACAAGTTCTTAAATTATTTAAGAATAAATTTAATAACATACCTGGTATAAGCTCAGTTTCCAATACAATTTTTAGTCCTACGAATTTCATTAATATTGTTTGATTCTTGCCTTTATAGTGTACGTTATGTAGCAACATGAGAATGTTTATTGTTTTAAATATTCAAATTATTTGCATTTTGTATTCTGATTAATTACGACATAACCAACAAATTTGACAAGCCATAGTGACATTTCACCACAGGTTTAGCACCTCTAGTTGCTCGATTTTAAAATTGGCGCGTTCCCCTACATGCGCGTGGACTACACTCACTCGTTCTGGACTAGACATAAAAAACCAAACTAAGGTCCACTGAAGTCCATAATGAAAAAATAGAGTGGGTATACTGTATATTCCTCTACTGTGGTCTGACGTTACTATGATCTGTAGTGTTACATTCTACGACTTATCCTCTTTACCAGCATGCAGAACAGTGACTCAAAATGCGAGGATAATTACCACCGACCTCAAAAGCGGGTTATTGCGAGCCCGTTCCAGTTACGAGTTCTTTGCTTAATTAACATTACACAAATTCTTACAATATTTTGAATAAGGCTCTGCATCTGGTGTGATCCCACACCAGCTGTTCATTGGCTAATGCCATTTTTTGGTGGGGATTGTGAGTTATTAGGCCACCTTAAAGTATACCAACCTTGGTGCTGAACGAACTGAACTGATTGCAATCACTAAACAGCCAATCAAATCCAGGGATTTTTGAAATCCTTGATCTCTATTGGTTGCTTACTGATTGTGTTCACTTTGTTCAGCACGAAAGAAAATAGCTTTTATGAATGTATTTAATTTGACGTTTCGTTCAGCAAATAAATGTCATTAAATGATTAGCGTTTATAATTGCATATCTACATCTGTTATTAATTATTAGTACCAAATTAGTACTACAACAAATAGAAAGTTTTTTCTTTGTGGAAGTGAGATTTAAACCAGCTGGTAATAACTTATTCAATATTTAGGTGTTGACACATTTTTAACCCCATGTATATTTTTCAATGTTAACAGCAGAATTCTTTCAAAAATCCTCTACTAGTTCCTAAAACTTAAAAATGGCTGTAACTGCCAAGGAAATTTGTGACAATGTAAAACTAGCCAGGGAAATGTCCGTACTTGGCAATTATGAAAGTGCGGAAGTGTACTACGAAGGGTCCTTGCAAATGATATCAAGACTAATTACAATGATTCCTGACCTAACAAGGAAGAACAAATGGCAGCAAGTATGTACTAAATCCAGTAAGATGTTACTATGTATATTTATTTTTGTGTATTTTGTAGGTTCAAAAAATAGTCAGTACCGAATATGATGGTGTAAAAGTACTAAAAACCATGTTACAGACGTTCAGAGTAGAAACCAGCACCGAGGTTCCAGTTGGTGCTAGAAAACGAGATGATTCTATAAATTTTGCGAATATTACATCACCTAATCTATTTAGTCAGAATGACCCTGATGTTTGGCCACCACCTACACCTGCAGATCACAGATATAACGTTCGGTAAAGAGATCAAAATATTTTATATGTGGTAACGGTATTATAAGGTTTATTTGCAATATGAAAAACTTATAAGTGCTATAACCACAAATCTCTTTATTTTCTCACCAGAGCTCTGTTTAAAATAATATAATTAGATTTCTTTTTGCTTGTCGATATACATGAATATCAAAGAGTAGAGAGTCGTACAATATAGCAGGCGAAATCTCTTTGATCTTTTAGTAATGGCGCTCATGACCTTGCCAGTTTACTTAATTTGGAGTTACCTCGCTGATGTCCAAATACGTTATTTTTTCTTATTTGTGAACTACCTTTAACAGCTTTACCATATTCAATAAAAGTGATGATAGATCATTTAGTTTGGAGTCTGTTAATTCGAAATTTTAAACTGTTCTGTCAAACTGGATGACATAAGTGATAATGTGGTTATTTCATAACACACCACAGGTCGACTAATGTTATGTTTTCTTTTTGACAATCTTCTTTTGTATGATTTTCTACTTTTTGCTGATACTATGTTTAGATACCTCATAAAGTGGTTTAGTAATTCGTTGTTTAAATCAATTTCCATCCAATTAAAATCTACACATTGTTAAAAATAAAAATATGTCGTTTATTTTCCTTTTTTTCATAGAAATAATGGTCCAAAATCAAGAACCTCAAACGTGAGAAAACTAGAGGTAAAAAAGGGCTCCTCCTCATCAAGGGTTAGTTCTTCGAGTACTGCACGAAGATCTGAGGATTTCAGATCAGGTAGGCAACCTAAAAAAGAGGAAAGACCTTCGTCTTCACGATCAGAAAGGTTTATGGATAAGCCTGAAAAGGATCAGAAAGATTCAGAAAGTACGGATAAAAATGAGAAGAACGACTCGGAAGAAGAGAAGAAATTCGAATGCCACGGAATGGAAAGGGAATTAGCTGATACGCTGGAGAGAGATATCGTACAAAAAAATCCGAATATACACTGGGATGACATAGCTGATCTACAGGAAGCAAAAAGGCTGCTTGAAGAGGCCGTTGTTTTGCCGATGTGGATGCCGGAATTTTTCACAGGTAGAGTATGAGAATTGACTTTAATTAATACATGCATCTCTTTTTGTAGTTTTTATGCCAATTTATTAGTTTGTGCTGGGGCGGATTTAGGACTTTAGGGGCCTTATGTGTTAAGTATGTAAGGGGCCCTAATTTTTTAAAGAATATAATGTAGGTAGGGAAATGAAAAATCTCATCTAATATTTTTTTATGTTTATTGTAAACTTTAATAACACTGAAAATAAATAAAAGTACCGTAACAATAAAAATGATAAAGAGATCTTTGAAATTCTTATAGGAACATTTAAGAAACAATAAACAAAATCATTGACATGATAAATGAAATTAAGAATCCAGAACAATATAGATATATTATATTTTTTCATTTAAATTGTTTTCGGTGAGAGTAATAAGCTAAGAAGACTCCTCCGCCCCCGAGTTTTTGTATTTAAACTATATATTTTAAAAATAAAATAAAAATAAATAATTTTATCTCAAAAAATATTTTGGAATGTAGTTAAATAATATGGTAAAAATTGAAAAGGATAATCCGGGTATTAGTAAATTAATTTCACATTATGGGGAAGAGGTAAATAAAAAAAATTGCTATTGCAAAACACTATGTTGGATATTTCTCTAACAGGAAAAAATCCTGTATAAAAAATTGACAGTACAAATTCCGAAATTGAATATACTCAAACCAATAGAATTGCGGCACCATAAGTCACAGCTTTCTGCTGAATAAACTGAAATACCTAGGAATGCATGGATTGCCTGTGATCTTTTCAAAAGCTATTTGCAAAATCATAAAGAGAGAGTAAGCAATAAATGGTGTTCTGAGCATTGAAGATTATTAAGTACCACGGGGTACAGTACTAGGGCCATTGCTATTCGTTATACATAAGTATTAATGAGATACTTACGCGAAATTTATCGGGAACATTGATAGCACTTGCTGGGTACACTCTGCTGTCTTGTGTGATGCAAACTCTTGGTCTGATGTAAAAAATATCGCAAAAACAGATCTAAAAAATATATTAAATTATTTTAACTCTATTAATTAGTAGGTAAAATCTGATAACATAACTGATTATAACAAAAACTAAAAATAACAGTATCAATATTTTTTCTAATTTTGACACATAAAGTGACACTTTTCAAAACTGACTGTCAAAACGTCCTACTTTATGTTATGAAAAGTAAAATTTTACATAACTGGTGACGAAAAGTTCATTATGTCAATTAGGAAAGATAAACAACTCTCAAAAAGAAAAAGAAACAATGTTTATTCAACACAAAATGGAATACTGAGATCATAAAGTGGAAGCTTCTAAATTCCTCTTTCCTTCAAGATATGCTAACAAAACGTTTTCATTAATATAATTTACCTTACGTTATCAAATTAGGATTTCAAATAATATTGTTACTTGGCTAAATAACGTCTGTCAATTTCTGACATTAAAATTATAATGTGTGATAGCAGCAAAGGTAACTATAAAAAGATTACTTAATTTTTAAGATCTTTAAATACATTTAAAGGGTTTTTAGACTTTTAAAATTAGAAAAAATCATGTATGTAACACGTTTCGAAAGACAATCTTGTGTAACTCATGTTATTTTGCAGGATCTCGCTTCGCTCGTCCCGCAAATTCCACTCGTTACACAAAATAACGTCTTTCGTAACTGGTTACATAAATAGCTATTAATTAATCTTAAATACAAATGTGAATTGCCCATAGACAGGTTCTTATATGAATCTAAATTTTTTAGGAGTTGTTCTCTGAGTATCATTAGTTTAATTTGTCGTTAATATTGCTTTTGTAAAATTTTGCATGGTAAAACAAAACTATATTATTATTTATCTAGGAATCAGAAGACCCTGGAAAGGGGTTCTAATGGTAGGACCACCAGGGACAGGTAAAACCATGTTAGCTAAGGCAGTTGCAACTGAATGTGGAACCACCTTCTTCAACGTCTCATCTTCAACGTTGACGTCCAAATATCGTGGCGAGTCCGAAAAAATGGTCCGGTTACTTTTTGAAATGGTTTGTAAAATTTTTAATATATATGTTTTATATATTTATTTCTGAAATGCAGAAAAAGAAATTGCTATCTAACTTGCAACTTTTTATTTGACCACATTAAATAGTTGCGTCATCCGCATATAATACACAAGGGTCAGGAAAAAGGTATGTGAATATATCTTTGTTATAAATAACCAAGAGTAGAGGCCCCGGGATAGAGCCTTTGGGTAACCGTGACTGACTAGATGAAGTTTGGTCATTTAACGAGACACTGTTATTAAAATCTGAACTATTTAGATAACTATTTACATAAATATATATGTCATCAATTTTTTTCGTTACAGGCACGATTTTATGCTCCCAGCACGATTTTCATAGATGAGATAGATTCCTTGTGTTCACGAAGAGGGTCGGAGTCAGAACATGAAGCGTCTCGTCGAGTGAAATCCGAACTTCTTGTCCAAATGGATGGCATTACAGCAAACAACGATGAACCTGGCAAAGTAGTGATGGTGCTTGCAGCAACCAATTTCCCTTGGGATATCGACGAAGCTCTGAGGCGCAGGCTAGAAAAACGTATTTATATACCTCTTCCAACATTGCAGGGTCGGGAGGCTCTATTAAAAATCAACCTACGAGAAGTTAAACTCGATCCAGACATCAACCTGACAACTATTGCTAAGAGACTGGACGGTTTTTCAGGGGCAGATATCACAAATGTTTGCCGAGACGCATCGATGATGTCGATGAGAAGGAAAATATGTGGACTTAGACCAGACCAAATTAAGCAGTTGCCCAAGGAAGAGCTAGATCTTCCAGTAACGATGAGGGACTTCGAAGAAGCTCTCGTGAAAAATAATAAGAGTGTGAGCAAGGAGGATCTGGATAAGTACGAAAAGTGGATGAATGAGTTTGGGTCGTCTTGATAGTATTACGTTTAAAGGTCTCACCGAGCATAACAGTACGAGTAGGTTGTAGAGCAGCGTGGTACTGTGCAGTGAGATTTTAAAAAGTAAGATGATGCACCACTCGTGTTAATAATAAGTAATAGTAAAAGAACTTTATAGAAATGAGAATTTACGTTTCAAGGGGCAAATGGCCGAGCCATTCAGCCCTAATTATGGTTAAAATTAAAAATACTAACTTATGTGCTGCATTGAAAGAAGAAACTACTCTCTAATGTGTTATTATGTGGAAGATGCTTTTTCTCGTTAATTGTGTTTGTAGTGGAAAAAAAATAGTCCAAAAATGCATTTTACAGGATTTTTTTACTTTATCTGTAGTTGTTTCGACTTATTTTATTAATTTTTAAAAAATTATATGCATGTATTTTATCTGCGATTTTTATTTATACAATTCAATACATTTAATGATTTTTTTGGACAGCCACTAGTGGATTTTAAATCGCATTAATTGTAAAAAAGTAGAAATTTCTTAATACGTCTAGATTTTTAGGGTCGTAATTAAGACGAAATGTTTTTGTGACAGAAATAGGTGCCATATTTTGTAAATGGTGCCGAAAATAGAGGTCTTTTATATGTCGCTTACTTGCTTCATGTCAGAGTTGATCTACTTTATTTTAGGAAAAAGTTATCTAACTGATTATGAGCTAGACTCGTCAAGTGAAGCATATTTTCATATTTTTCTGTTAATAGTTTTTCAGCTCATTCTATATATGATGCAGCGTTAGTTATGAGAAGTAACAACTTTCTTAGTAAAAATTTTTATTTGCAAAAATAAAACTTTAAAAAGCCTTTACTTCAAAGGCTGAAAACGACTTAACAAAGATATGAATGTATAAAAATATTCAAAAGAGTATAAAACAAGACATATTAAATATTATAATGTTTAAAGAGAAATACTAATTCAGATGCTTTTTCATTGCCCAATCTATTCCTAATATCTGAATGAACAAATCTACATAGAGAAAACATTCTTTCCACGTCTGCAGAAGAAGCAATGGCACACAGAAAATAAATTATCAGATCCAGTACTTTGTTAGTTTGTGGAATTAGTACAGTGAAATTAAAATTTTAATTCGGACAAATTTACATAAAGCTGTTCTCGACGGCAATGTATTCCAGGGAACCGTATTATTACTATATAAAGGTGCTGGAACACTCATAAAATTCAGTCGCCGTCTTGGATTATATAGTTTTTAGAGATTTTCTCGTAAACGATCAGTTTTTTGAAAATTCTACAAGATAGAAAATTTACTTAAAATTGAAAAATATGTAAAATGACCCATAGTTTGCTATACTTTTTTTTAATAATAAACAAATCAACACAATTAAATTGACTGCAGATTAAAAAAATAAATAGTTTAAATATGTTTAGTTAGTTTGATTAAAAAATAGCAATATCTGATTTTCAACAACTTGAAGACCTAAAAGATAAAAATTTCATTAACTATATGCTATTATCTGTAAAAGAAAACTTTTACCACAAAACTTAAGGCAGTTCTAGTTCATCATCGTTTTGAACCGTCATGTTTGAACAAGAATTTCCTTGGCAGATGTTACATAAAGCCATAAAACACAAAGTTGATTTTCTAGCTACAAGAATATCCACAACCAGTTTTGCAGCTACAAAGTATTAAATTCACAATGAAATTTGGAGCTGGAGGCCTCACTGTTGTAATAGGAACCAGCCCCAATCTTTGGGATTTAATAATCCACTTCTGTATCTAATAAAAAGCACTCATTACATGATATTTCGCAGCATCTTTGGTGGGTGAAAGTCTTGCAGGTTCAAAATTTCCATGAAGATTGTGATGTGTCGTAATGGTGAATAGAATAGAATAGTGTTTATTTGTTCAGTATTTTCCAATCAATGTGGACATAGAACGTGTCAAATAGCATACATCATACATATAAAATAGACAATAAGGAATAAAAATAGTACTTAACCTAGGTTTGAATCTGTTAATTAAAACACACTAAATACACAATAAATACGCAATATAGGCAGACAGTGAATTGAAATTATTATGGTATAGAACAAACAAAAATCATTCAACAAAATTTGCAGACAAACGATACATGACTAACAGTTAACATTAAATCTTAGAGTTTTAGGATTAGTTTTGAAAGTACTACAATTGTTTTGATAAAAAGAATTTTTTATATGGGATGTAGATATATAAAGTATTTTTAGCTAGTACTCACGGCCTATATTAAGGACATCAGTATCATTTAGAAACTCATGTGGGGAGTAATATGCTTTACTTTGAAGATAGAGTTTTAATTTATTTTTTAGTTGATGTTTGGGAAGATTTCTTAATTGTAAAGATATTCTGTTCCATATTTTTATACTAGTATATTGCACATTTTTTTGTAAATATGCATAATTGACTTTATCAAGTTTTAAGTTTTCTTTGTTTCGTGTTGCATAAACGTGATTGTGGCTATTAAAGAAAAGTGGGTTTTCTACTATAAACACCCACTACCTCATAGATATAGACTCCAATTACTGTCAGCAATTTATTAGAAGTAAATATTTCTTTACAGCTGTCTCTGCTTTTTTAAAAATATTTCTTAAGCAATGTTTTTGCAAGATAAGAATCCGCTGTATTTCTGCAGAGTTTCCCCAAAAAATTATGCCATATTTCATTTTTGAGTGTACATATGCATGATAAGCTATTAATGCTTCTTTTTGTCCCACATTATCCGAAATTATTTTTATTGCATAGCAGTATCTAGCCATACTCGGTGCATAAAATCTCAAGTCATCAATAGTTTTAACATTTTCTTTTTTATTACCATAGAGTCGCATTATAAAATTTTCTCAAACTGTAATTAATTTATCTGCATCCTCATCAGGTCTGTTAAATATTTTAATATGCTTAATCAAATTCTTATTCCCTTGGACAAGTTTTATAGCAGCGTTTTTACCTTTTTTTTATAAAAAGAAGATGTTGTATCACAACCGGATATGGCATGTAGAAATAGCAAAACTTCCTTTATTGGGCCTAGCAAGCATTGCACATTCGTAATATTTGTGAATCGATCTGGTTTAGATGCTGACTTGGTCTTAGCATATGAAGGTTTTTATTACAATGGTGTATTAAAAGGACCATCTTATCAGTATCATCACCTACTACAATGATATTTTTATTGGTTTCTGCCAGTGTTATAGCTGTAGATACAATTACTGTATCAGCATCATCTGGGGCCTGTATAACGGAGATTTCAAATTTTCTTAAAATCATTGTCAATCATTGTTCAATAAAATGTTTCTTATTTTTCCTATTCGAGACGAAATCAGCTTGATAAATTGAAGACATTGTCTCATCAGTCACAGCAATTTCGATGTTACATTTTGCTTTAACAGATCTTCGTTGTTCTTGGTTCTTAATATTTAATGTGCCACTATGCCACGAATGTAATTTTTCCTACATGTTTCATGTACAGAAATTTGTTCAACACCTTCAAAATGTTTCCACTTATCATCATTTCTCGTTTTGCTTGCAATAATTAGTGTCACAAGTCCTTCGATTTAACACATACACTCTCATCTTTTAAAAGCCATAACATTGCATAAGATACACGTATTAGCTTCCATATTGCCTTAAAAATATTTACCAGGAACAACAAAAAATAACAAATTTTTAAACGATCACTCTGTCAAATATGATCCAATGCACTTATTATAACTTATTAACACACTAACAAGTAGTAATCTACTATGAAGATTGGCCGCAGTAATCCATGTAAAACGCGGGGTTTGACGCTCGGAATGCCCCCCTCAACGGGAACACTTGTATTTTATGTTTTTTGGATCCTGCGGCTCTAAAAGTAGTGCGTCACCCCTAAAAATGCCAAGAACCACCCCTTTTGGTTTTTTCACGGTAATGTGAATAATACTGTTAAATAATGTTATGAATGTATGAAATGTTCATTTATCAACAATATTTCTACCTTCTCTTTCAATTCTCTGCAAGCTTGGGGGTAGTTTGAAAAAATTTTTAGTATTTTTTTCGACGGAAGTTTATCAAAAATTACAAGCAAACTAAAAAGTGTATATCTCTACCTATTTTCTAAGTATTAGTTCAATTTGAGGGGTTGAAAAAAAAATTTCTTCATTGTGCAGTCCCCATTCGTCTAAACTCAAATAAAAAAGTGAAAGAAAAAAAATCCAGCATTTTTCCATTTTACGTCAATTTAGGGGTAGTTTTACCCCCCTCTGTTTAACTCTCAGCATAAAATTTGCCCTTATTTTAGATGGGCATACTGAACTAGCAGAATATCATTACAATTACCACATTCTTAGCATTATTTTACAGTATTATTCACATTACCGCATTTTCGTGATCAGCGACCCAAAAAACATAAAGTAGAAGTAGTCCCGATGAGGGGGGCATTCCGAGCGTCATACCCCGAGATTTACATGGACTACAGACGCAATGCGCGAATCTACATAAATCTTGCGCCTCTCATTAAACAATTGCATTTTTTTTAGGGTTCCGGCACTTCTAAATTTGGGGACTTTTAGTATATTATTAAGTACATATACCTAGACCCATTTCCGGTGAAATCAGCTTTATGTAAATTTGTCCGAATTTTCAGTGGTTTTCAAGCTAATTTGACTGCGCTAGATATCTTTTTGAGATTTCCACCACTGCACTATGTTAACTTTTGGTATTACTTCTGAAAATATTGTTTCTTGGGATGGATGGGATTTCGCTTCCAACTTAATTATTAACGGTAATAACCCCCTGTCAGAAAAATGTTGGGAAACTATATCTAAATCACCTTTTCTTCTTTCGACAGTGGGAATTTGTTTTTATTTCTGATAGGATCCAGCAAATACGCCAAAAAGTGAAATGACGTTTAAGCTTGACCATATCTCCTTTCAAATATCTTATTGCTTTAAATTTCTGTCTTCATCTTCAAAACTATAAAGAAATGGCACTCCATTTTTTCCATTCCTCAACTGCAAACGACAAACTGGCACGTTTGCTGAATTCTGTCAAGTGTCACAGAAACTGGTTTCAACAATTTTAAAAAGTCTGGCCATTCTTTTCATTTGAATATTCGACACTTTGAAAAATCAATGGATCAATTTCATCTTTGTGTTCTTCACAGATTTGTACCAACTTGGGCCGTTCAGTGACATAAACCTCAAGGCAGTCGGAAACTGTATTCCATCTAAGATCGACTAGTAATGAAAAATGGGAAAAATGAATCCAAATGTTTAACAATAAATCAATCTTCTAAGCCTACCTTGAATTATTGGATCTGTAACTTGTTATTTTTAGTAATGTTTAATCGACCTACGAGACCAATTTATTGTTAGTTGTTTAAAATTAACGCTTCATTAAAATATTTGTGTTGATTTCGAGATCGTCTGTTATTAACGTGAAATATTATGTTTTATACATATAATTTCAACTTTATATTAACTCCTTTTGATATTAATACATTAAGATTTTTATATTACTTGTTTTTTGACCTTTTATAATAGAAATAAACATAACTTGAACATAAGTGTTTCATTTTTTTTTTTATTTCATAGTGCACTCAAATTAGGAAAGAAAACGCCATTTTAGAGAAAAATTTTGAACAGCAGTTTCTCTGTATAGAAAGTAAGTACTCAACTTTTAGAACAGTTTTTTGCTTATGCTCAGAAAAAAAGACATTTTTGGAAAATATATATGTTTTTCGTGTTTTTTTTTTTTCATTTGGACGAATATATCTCGAAAAGTACGTGTTTTTAAGGCAAATATAGGTAAACGTGTTCAGAATATGATTTCCTACAAAAAAAAGGTCCTATACATTTTTCCGACTATCCCATTGGTTTTTCCGGAAAAGCTTCTTGTAGGATATTGTATATATTTGCTTTTTCTTTATTTGGACGTATATATCTCGGAAAGTACGCGTTTTTAAGGCTATAGATGAATATAATAGTAAACTTTTTCAGAATGTGATTTCCTACATGAAAGGTTCTATGCATTTTCCGACTATCCCATTGGTTTTCCGTTAAAATGTAAATAAGCATCCACACATAATGATTGCCACTAAAAATGCTTTTGATGACGTATATGGTGAAAATTCTATAAGACAAATGGCCTTTTCCTATTTATAGTGTACTTTTTATTTTTGGAAAGGGAATCTTTTTTTAGAACAACATTCATATTAATCCAGTGCTGTTATAAGTATTCTTCCAAGAAAAATCAAGTTTTCCTGCGATTATCAAAGGTAAGAATTTTAAGATAAATATTTTACATTTTTTTTCAATGGTTTTATTAAGTTTTGAAAGAGTTTGACGAATAAAGTGCGATAAGCTATGTGATGTTATTCTAAACCCAATATGGCGGACGCTTTAAGATGGGGATTACCTTTTTCCTCACAACCAATGGGATAATCGGAAAAGTGTATAGAACCTTTTTTTGTAGGAAATCACAGTCTGAACAAGTTTACTAATGTTCATTTAGCCTTAAAAACACGTACTTTCGGAGATATATACGTCCAAATGAAAAAAAAACACGAAAAAGCAAATGTTTATATTCTTCATGAAGCTTTTCCAGGAAAACCAATGGGATAATCAAAAAAATGTATAGGACCTTTTTTGTTGGAAATCGCATTCTGAATAAGTTTACTTATGTTCATTTAGCCCCAAAATCACGTACTTTTAGAGATATTTGCATTCAAAATAAAAAAAAAACCTGAAAAAACATGCATTTTCCAAGTCGCTTTTCCCGAGAAACTAATGGGACCATCGGAAAAATGTATAGAACCTTTTTTGTAGGAAATTGTATTCTGAACTCGTTTACCTATGTTCGTTTAGCCTTAAAAACGCGTACTTTTCTCGATATATACGTCCAAATGAGAAAAAAATACGAAAAAACGTATATGTATATATCTCAAAAATCATGACTTTTTTTTCTGCATATAAGCAAAACCTCGTTCTAAAAGTTGAATACTTACTTCCTATGCAGAGAAACTGCTATTCAAAATTTTTCTCCTAGACTATTTGTTATTTGTTTATTTAATAAACAATTTGTTATTAACAATCGCCCAATGTGTTTATATTTTTTTTTAGATAGAAAAAAAATAACAACCGTAGGTATACATAAACATGTCAAAAATATTTTTAATATTTTTTTATAGAATTTTAAATTTAATTTTTTTTGACATCTTTATATATACGGTTGTTTTTGTTATTTTTTTTATCTATCTAAAAAAAATATAAACACATTCGGCGATTGTTAATAACCAATTGTTTATGAAATAAACAAATAAATTAACAACAAAAATTTTTTTTGTTTTTTCCAGCTTGTAGAAAATTTCAAATAGTAAATTTGAAGAATAAAATTTTTTCTTAATAATTTGTTTAAATAATGAAAAATGGAAAAAAATGATTATAGATAATTAAAAAATTATTTTAAGAACATTTTTTTAATAATCATAATATTTTATAACCAATAAAATGGCAAAAAATGTTTTTTCAAAAATACATAATTTATCTATTTATTTATAAAATTTGTTTAAACAAATAGCAATGAAGATTTAAAGTTTATGTAATCTTATAGTACTTTTGAATATAAAAACAGTAATAATAATTAAAATTAATAAAAAAAAAATTTTCAACATCTCTTTTTCATTTTTTAGTTTTTTGTTAGATTAAATAAATAATTACTAATAGACTATAACAATTATTAAAAACATCGCAATGCCATAATCCCGTAAAATGTAGTTGACATAAGGTGTCCACGAAGCGAAATAATTTTAGTGATGTTTTTTAACAATTGTCCGACTTGAAATATAAATGCAAACTCTAAAAAAAAATTGTTAATTAACAATAGGCTCATTTTATGAAAAATCGGTGAAAACATTTTTTTTCCAATGGGATATTGTTCCTTTAAGTGTCTAAATAATACCATATTTTTTAAAATTTTCAAATTAATATTTAATAACAAAAAAATATTTTTACTTATTACGGCCGGTTTCAAAGCATCGTAATGGCTGAGTGTTCGCTGCACAGAGCTCTATTTTCAACATTAAATTAAAATTATTAATAATAGAGACAGAGTTTCGGGAGTGGGGACTATTTTATTGGAAATTTCTTCCTCTTTTAAAAATCATTCCTTAAAATTTCTTAAATATTAATAGTTTTCGAGTTATTTGCAAAAAACGAAACTCATCGTTATTTTTTCAATCTTCATTTGTTTATAACTTTTGCAATTGTTTATGTGCGGATTTGAAACTTTTGCACATTTTTCTATACATCATTCCGAATGCACTTATATTTTTACGAGCTTTATCAAGAATTAACACGGCTTTGAACTTGTGAACTAATGTATCCGCTTTTTTCCTAATTTGAGTGAACTATCAATTTAATATCCAAATTATACTTAACAGGGTTCCCACTGACCTGGAATAACCTGGGAACCTGTAAGAATCAGGGAATCTAAAAAGTGACCCTGGAAACCTTGAAAAGTTGGGAACCTAAGGATTTTGAATGGAATTTTAGTCATCATTAAAAAAATATTTTGATTTCCTACTGAACAAAAATTGTAAAATTTAAATTTTGTATTTGTTTTGGTTTATTGAATATCTAATGATTGATTCGACCTTTACTTGATGAAAATCCATTTTAACGATGATTAAATAAAACTTATTGTTTTATGATTTTCACAGAACTACATTATCTATTTGTTAAAAAATATATAATATAGTTTTGTGAAAATCGTAAAACAATAAGTTTTATTTATTCGTCGTTATTGAATATCTAAATAAATTTTGATGAACAATGTGAAAAAATGACTAATAGTTTCCAATATTTTTCCCAGGGTTATCTGAAGCAAATTTTGATAAGTACAGTAAAATTGTCGTGTACATGTTAGTACAGGTTTTAATACAATGTGATAAATATATTTTGATTTTGGAAAATGAAAATTTTGTTCCTGGGAAGTCGGGGAGTTCAAAATTGCAATATTGGCAGGAACTCTGAAAGAAAATAATCAGAAACGGGTAAAGAAAACTTTCCGTTCGAAAGTTTTCGGAACGAAATTTTAATAAAGATGAAAGTTTTTCCAATAAGATATTTGAAAATTTGAAAGTTTTCAAAAATCCGGGAAGTTTCCTTTGGAGACTTTCGGAATATTCAAATATTTTAAAGCAAACTTTAATTTTGATGAAATCTTTGTTCCAGAAACTTTCATTGGAAAGTTTCCATCTCTGAAAATAATTCTGTTGCAAAATAAGACCTATAAGTACATCTTTATAAAGATTGGCAGCAATAAGAAAAGATACAAGAGATTTACTGCAGAAGCAAGATAGCCATATACTCCATTAAGATTTAATATATATATATCAATATAAAGAGTATTTAATTAATAATAAATAATCTTTCTAATTACATCTCAAGTATTTTATGTAACCAGGTGAAAGGCAAACCACTAGGTCTATATATAAGTATTAAACAAGTCATTAAAAATAATGATTTATGGAATAGTACCTATATGGATGTATTATAAATTGTCTTGAGCTTGCTTTTTTTAATTAATAATATTATAGTTTTAAATTTAATTTCTGCCTTAACTTTGTAGGGAAATACGGGGCCGTTTCTATTATTACGGTCCTGCAATTTGCTTGGCGGGTTGCTGTTGCGTCATCCGTCATTCAAATCTTCCGTCAATCCGTCCCCACTCCAGCTTCCTCATTTTTTATATAACCTGCAAAAAATGTAACGTTTGCGCAATCGAAGTCTGTAAAAAAGTGTTTTAAAATATACAAAACCTTGGTAATTATATGCAATTGGTTTTGTGCAAAAGTTTATGCACTGTATTTACTTTTAGAGAAAAGTATATCATATTTGAAGTATTGATAAAAATGACATGTTTTTGATATAAAATAGAGATGATTTGAAATTTCACAACCTGTCAGGACTCCGGCTATATAAGCAAGCGCGCGGAATTTAACTCATTCAACCAGTTACTTTTGTTGATATCAACACGGTAATAATAAACCACAGCAATGTACGAAAAGATCGTCAACGCAGACCTCAACGGAGATGTCCGCATTGTGGATTTAAGAAGTGATACAATAAGCAAACCGACTCAGGAAATGCGAGAGGCCATGTATAGTGCTGTTGTAGGAGATGATGTCTATGGTGAGGACCCTACGGTAGCTGAACTCCAGCGACAGGCAGCAGAACTTTTGGGAAAGGAAGATGCACTTTTTGTAGCCAGTGGAACCATGGCAAATTTGATTGCTAGTAAGTAGAATAAATGAAGTATAAATGTGAAGTTGGTGCAAGGACTGTTAAGTTAACAGTCCTTGCATGGAAGTTGATGTGCTTAGACAAATTGATAGAAGTAGCATGACTTGTTTTATTAAGTGTAATTCTTTCTTAATTGCATCTAACTTTGAGCACCGCACAATGATAAATTGAATATAATTTAGTTAGTAAACTGAATTAAATCATCAAAGCAGTCTGCAACTGGGTACATAGGTTTTGTGTCCTTTTTTTGATATGGTACATGGATCTCAACAATAATCTGTACAAAAAAGCCCTAGAAATAGATTGGGACTTTCCTTTAAATATTAGCAAATTTATTTATTTTGCAAGGGGGAATTTCTAAATATAATGTACCTATAATTCTTTCTCATATTGATTTTGACTGATTAAAAACCACAAAATGAAACCAGATATAACTAATATACATTTATTAATTTGAAAACATTAAACCTACTGAATTTAAAATAAATATCGAATTGTTTATAACGTGTATTGCAATTTGTAATAAACTTAAAGAACTTAACTTTAATACATATTAATTATGACTTCATTTTTCATTCAATTTTTAGTGCATTATGATATACAGGGTGTTCCAAAAGTGCTTATATTTGAAAAAAATGTGTGCTATTTTCAGAAAATTGGTAGTTTTCAGGTCAAATTTTAATAAGTATAGGAAATATGAATTTCAGCATTCAGACTCTTATACATTTTACATATTTTTCGATCTATTACATAAAACGATGTATTTTTAACAAAAGTTTGTACGTATTTTTTATTAAGTACATATATTTAAAAAGTAAAGTAAATCCGAGAAATATCTGGCTTCATTTCCGGATGGCTAGATAAATCTTCACCGTGAAAAGAGAAGGACATACAGCAGATTTAAGTAAGAGTAGAATGGGGAATTGGAGCGTCATTTTTTTTCAACCTCGAATTAACCATAAAGTGATAGAAATGTGATCCCTTATTGATAAGAAAACAAGCATATTTATACTTATATGACTAGATAAGGGTAGCATATTCATTCTTTAGTCACATGATGATTTTCTGTGGGTTTGATTCCTACTAATGCCAGGACAATCAGGTTTTTCTGGGGTACCATAAGTATAGTGAGTGTAATATAATGGCTGCAGCCAGGTAAGTACAGTAAAATGGCCCCAGAAGCTTTTTAATCAAATTTGGCATTGCCGCTAGTAACCCTAAACATAAACATACCACATATAGTAGACAAATCCCCAAATCCAAAGCCAAGGCAGTTCGGAAGGAGGTTATACATTTGGAAAGACGAAGACATACATCCATACCCGCTGGTATTGTCAGTACCAGAGCTGGGGCTCGAACCCAGAACATGATAAACCGTCAATCAGCATATTCACCACTTAACACTGAGCCACCGTGCTGGTATATATAGAAATATAATTTTTTGTTTTGGTTGTCAGTCTGCAAATTGTGCATTGCTATGAAAAAAATTGAGAATGTAGATGTCGTTTAAATTACATATTCTAATATGGTTGGTTTTGCCGCCCCATTTGAACGGAACAAAATATATTGAAGAAATAAAAAAAATATTTACTCAATAATAATTCCTGTACCCAAAATTATTACGAGAAATATACATGAGTAGTATATTTATTTTTTTCAAATTCTTGGAAGCAGTGTGCCTTAATTAAAAAAACACACTGTTATGACACAAGGTATTAGGGGCGCTTAACCATTGAAACTTTATGTGTCTATATTTCTTACCTTTTATTCGTCTAGATACTGTCATGATAATTATTCACGCAAAGAATAGTATAAGAAATCTACTATTAGCATAAAAGAAATTATTTACTTTTTACTGCAATACACATACACTTGTAAGGTTCGTATGTTATTTATATTGATACAAAACTATCTATAGAATTAAAAATAAAAAAAGAGTTTTAGATAAATATGAAATATATTTTTTGTAACGCCATATCCTAAAATTACATTTATTTGACAATTTCAATGAATCAAAACAATGTCATTATTGACAAGTATAAAATAAAGAAAAAATAGTGAAATAATAGTATATTATTCAACGAGCGGTAATGTAGGTAATAACTCACGCAGATGAAATTTACTGTAATTCATCAAGTGAGTTATTACCATTACCGCAAGTTGAATACTATACTTTATCTACGATTATAACAATAAATATTAAATTGAGAAAATTTTGTTTAAATTACTGTTTGTTTATTAATAAAATTAACGGTAAAATTTAATTTTTGTACACACTTTTATATTTGTTCTGCGATTTTTCGGGTAATAAATTATGTATTGTATCATTAGCTACTTGTCTTCATTCTGGTAGTGTAGATATTAGTTCATCTTCACTAACCGAATTCATAATTTTTGGCACAATTATTATTACTTAACTTGATTTCAAAACGTCGAAACTATTCAAACATGATAAATCACCTTTCTCCCCTCAATAATAATGGACCGTTCTATTTCACCGTATCGGAAAAGAATTTCTCTCAGACAGAGCACACTTTCGTGACGCGCGTTACGTCGATTGGACAGGCTGGGCATGAAGATAAAGGTGATTGGCTCTGTACCTAGCATGAGTTATAATAACTCACTCGTTATAACTCAAGCTATTTGTTTCTGGATACTATTAATTGTTCAAAAGCAGTTCATTAATTAGTATATAACCTAATAAGAGTAGATAAAGAAATTTTATTTCACAGTATGAAATACAACTTATTGGTTTCTATGGAAGCAGTAATAGAATTTAGTCTATTTTCGAATGATACAAAAAATTTTGTATATAACGCAAGGCTAAAATGTGTTTTTTTTTACTCGTGTGGTTTATAGCACTCGTCTGTGGCTCGTACTATAAACGCCCCTCTTGTAAAAAAAACACCATTTTAGCCACTTGTTATATAAAATACTATTAATAATGTTTTCCTAACTTATGGATTCTCATAGTAACCAATTAGATGGTTCTATCATTCTACATGTAATTATTATGCACAACGCTAACCCCAATGAAGATACATATGCAAAATAAGCACTTCTACAGAGGTCATACTCAGTTCTTCCAAAGCATTGTATTAATGTAAATATAAATTCTAGTTATATTCAAGATCTAATCAATGGTGAATTCATAGCACCTTATAAAATAAATCTTTAGATCTAGAACATTTTGCTGGATTCAGAAGGACCAATGAAGGTGTATAGCATATTGATTGTTAGACTTTTTGTATCTAAAATAGTAACATAGTTTTGCTTACAAAATGCTTATTATCAGCACAAAATCAATAACGTCTGTTAGTTGTTGTTATTCTTTTTGTATATGATATGAATAGGAAGTATATTACTTCGGAGTATTTTCCTGCTTCTAAAATTTGAAAAAAAATCGACAAAAACTACTTATCTCAGTGTATTTTTGTTAAAAATTTTGTGTACACGAATCATTCTCTTCATAAGTAATTAAAATTTTTGCTTCTTTAATATATATTTTTTTTATTTAAATGGGATGGCAAAACCTGCCCAATTTTTTTTGTATTTAAATGCCATGGGGGCAGAGGGCTAAAACTCGAGGAATACATTTCCGTTCCTATTATCAATGTACCAACATCAAATATGTATCATTCAAAAGCTTCTAGCACCATCTTACAATACTTTTCAGCTACAGCTTCTAACCCTTTCGCAGCAGGAAGGGCATATGTACGCAGAAATTATCGTGTGTGATATACAGGAAGCATTTATTTATGCACAGCATGAGGCTGCATTTTGAGACAGAATACGGCTTGATAAGCCATTGCACATGGTTACCGACACAGGTACAAAAAATATAGAAAAAAATGATATATTAAAAATGCAGTGTTTTTACCACTGAATTAGTAACTGATAGAAAACGGAACGCAGATAGATCAGCAAGCCGTTACCGTACCCTTCCATGTGGACAGTTGCTCTTAAACATTCCCCGTCCCGCAAGGGTCAATGGTAAAATGCATCTAATTGTCGAAAGTCAAGCCTTCAAGGCTCGACTTTTGGTAAATAATAATAATAACTTTATTGATATAAAGATATTGACAACATCATTAATTAGTTATAAAAAATAGAATAGCAATAAGTAATAGATAAGCATAATAATAATAAACACTAAATGTAAAATGTTATGAATTAAATGATTAAAATAAATAAATAAAACAGAGAGATAAAGTATTCAAGGTACGGAGCTAAAAATGTAAAAACATAATGCAATAATGCAGTTTAAATTACTTATTGTAGTATTCTTGAATAGAGTAAAAAGGTAGCCTCTTATATATTTGCTTACCGAATTAGTGTGTTTAAAAGAGTTAGGTAGGTGATTGTATCTATCACTACAGAAGTAATAAGGATTTTTTTTATGCATAGACAAATTAATGTTTGAAACATAAATGTGAGTATTTGACCCACTGTCATGTTGATGTACTGAGTTAATTTGTGGAAACTTTCCTTCGTTCATTTTTACAAAAATTAGCGCTTGATAAATTACTATACAAGGGAGTGGCAAAATATGGTGCATTTTGAAATTGGGCTTACAAGATCCAAGTGGACCAATAGAAAAAATCTTGCATATTATCTTTTTTGTATCACAAAAATGTGAAGTTCAAGTTCAAACAAAACATATGTACCTACATAAAAAAGCAGAGATATTAACATTAGTAGCACTTATTAAAATAAATAATATGATGAAACTTTTTTACATATTTACAAACACAATTTTTTTATAACCTTTAGATAGCCTTATGCCTCGCCTTATGTACTTATTTCCCTATTACTCAATCAATTCATACAATTAATGAAATAAGTACTGACGTTTAATATTATCAGTTGTTGCATTAAATTTTATGGTTCGGGGTTCAGTGATTTTGATTATAAGACAATCATTGTTTATTTTGTTACATTTTTAAATTAATCACATTAGCATTACAATGTATTTTTTATATGATAACTACTTTTGCAACCACTTTTCTGTTGTTATTATTATTATTATTACTTGTATGATAGGAGTTGTGTTTATAATTTGCACAATTATTAGTATTACTTATGTTGTTTTTAATGATTTATCAGTTCCAATTGGTTTTCTCATCCCATACAGTATCAATATGTTTTTTCTTTTGTTTGTTTTGGAGTCTTATCGTCATCCGGATTTAGCAATATAATACTGAAATTTTTCAATGTTATGTTTATCTTATGAGAAAGTTCAAACCAATAAAGTTATGATTATTTTCTGCAGATATTTTAAACCTCTGTCATTGTTCTGTATTAAATTCTTTACTTATGTGTTAACTGTCATACATTTTTAAAAATGTTAAAATTTCTTGGACATAAATGCAAGAATTCTAACTTCCCCACACAAATAGAAATTGAAATAGTACAATGTTTTTCATAAAGAATAAAGGCTAAGGAACAATTTTAGACATGTCCCCCAAAAGAAACTGACTGTATTATCAAAATGGCGACCATATGTTAAATACATCTGTTGCCAATGTTGTTCTTGTCATTTAAAAAACAGCGTGCATAAAATTTTCTACAATTTTGTTCCTATACAATATTTGGATCAGAGTTGCCGTTTTCGAGATAAATTAAATGTACTTACTCTTTGATACCGGATTTGGTAATAAAAGAAAGCTTATTAATATAACCGCATTAGCAGAAGAGTACGGACCGCAAAAATGTTTGGCATTACTGGGCCTTCATTCATTTACTGAATGCGACTCAGTCAGCGTCTTTAAGGGAAAAGGAAAGATAAAACCCCTAAAAATGTTACTTTCTCCCAAATATACGAAATATATCCGAGCATTTCAAGATTTGGGGAGCAGCTGGAATATTAATGATAAATTAGTCGCATCATTAGAGGAGTTTACATGTGCCATATATGGATTAAAGAAATGCACTAGCATTGACGAGCCTCGCCTAATTGCCATTAGACAGAAATATGCTGACAAAGATTTGTCTTTACCAGTTGACACTAAAATTGATTTTTCTTCCATACCACCATCAAGAGCTTGTCTTATCGAGCATATTAAAAGGAGTGATCACCAAAGGTGTAGTTAGTGATTAGCCGACGAAGGTATTCACAATATTCCAAAGCCTTGGAACGATTATGGATGGCAAGAAAATGGAGAGAGAATTGCTTACTGAAATTCTTCAGGAGGTGATGCCAAATCAAATCATAATAGACGAAAGTGAGGATGATAACGATATTATAAATGAAGCAATAGAGGAAGAAGACTTGGAAGAAATATTCGATGTATCGGGAGACAGCGATAGTGAATCTGAAAGTGAATGAGGTATTACTTACGTTTTATATTGAATTTTGTATTTTATTTTAAGAGCTGAATCATTTATCTGGAAATGGTAACTCCTATCGAAATATTGTATAGGAATAAAATTGTAGTATTTTATGCACTTTGTTTTTTGTGCAGAAAGTTTTTCTCCATCTTTTTTAGTTTTTGTGTTAAATGACAAAAACAATATTTGCGAAATTTTTTTTACAAACATGAACGTCATTTTGAAAGTACAGCCAGTTTTTTTTTTTTTTTTGTTGAGACATCTAAAATTGTTCCTTATGCTTTAATCTTTATGAAAAACATCGAAAGCTTATTGGTGATTGCTCAGTAGGATTGGTCGAACTTAAATTTTCATCAAGAACTATCCCAAGTAATTTAAGTCTGTCCCTTCTGGTAGAAAAAAATAGTTTGCGTTTTATCGCGATTTAGTCTGAACACACTAGCATTATACCAAAGTTCAGCTCGATTTTCAGTGACATGTACTACATTTTGTTGATGTCCTCGAAGAGTTACATCATCAGCAAACATAACAATACTACTGAGGAATAAAAAATGAAATAAATCATTTCCATAAATTATAAACAGTAGAGGTCTCAGTACAGATCCCTGAGGTACTCCATATTTTACTAGTCTAAAATAAGTAGTACAGTAAAAGTCGACTTTCTCTATAGGGGGTGCTCACAAATAATTCTCGGCAAGCTGATTTTTTCAGGGTAGATGGAGTATCCGACCAAAAAGTCACAGTAGCGTGTTGCAATAGGGGTGGTTTCTTATTTTTTGTTTTTTTTGAAATTTTCTTTTTCCAGCTTGTACATAGTAATATTCTCTACAACTTTGCCTAATAAAATGTTTTTGTAACTTTAATTTTTGACGGTCCAGCGCCCATTATATGGGAAAACATCCACCCTATTTGTTTACTATGGTTCAGGAAACATACAAACAAAAGGCTGAATAGCTGGTTATTGCAGGGTTGATTGAGAACTGTCTCCTGAGTCTCCAACAAAAAAAAAAAAAAAATTGGTTGGAGATTCAGGAGACAGTTATGGTGAATGTTTTCCCATATAATGGGCGCTGGACCATCAAAAATCAAAGTTACAAAAAAATTTTATTAGGCAAAGTTGTAGAGAATATTACTATGTACAAGCTGAAAAAGAAAATTTAAAAAAAAACAAAAAAGAAGAAACCACCCTACAAGAGGTGTGGACTGTGACTTTTTAGTCGGATACTCGGGAGACACCCCTCCATCGACCCTGAAAAAATCAGCTTGGCGGGAGAAATTTTTTTGAAAAATGATATCTTTATTGGACTAAAGATATTATATTGTCATGCGAGATGCATTGTTGCATATTCTTCAGATCGTTAATATAGGTGTTGCAGAATGTCCTTATGATGTAGGTTCACTACTATATTTTGGTTATTGTAATATTTGATTTATGTCACGTGCTTTATTTTAATCTATCATTTGCCGTCAGCAAAATGCCGCAAGCAATAAACATGATTAATTCATCATTTACGATTCATTTAAAAAGTATTTTGCAATTAGCATAAAAAGTTATCCTTTCTTTGACGTTCGTACCTTATCGTTTTCTTATCTCGTTAGTATTATTAGTGTGCTTTTTTTAAATGTTGATAAGTGTTAAATCAAGTTCTTTCTGGTTATTATGAATACATTAACATTAATTATTTTAACCCTAGATAATCTTGCTTAAGATGGTATGACATAGGTAACCTCTTGTTCATTGAACAGATGGGTGCCGATGACTTTTCTACATTTTAAATAGACAGTTATCTAACAATAGCCTTCCATCAACTACTTCTGTTCAATAAAATCCCGTACACTTGAAAGATAATTAATCTAGTTTTTACTAATATTGAGTGGTGTGAATCAGTCTTTTTGGAATTTAGATTTTTCATTATCATATAGGTTATAAAAAACTGATATTGATTGTGAAACGTCATAAGTAAGGTATTTGAATAATGTTAATCCAGAAGAAATACATACATATTTTAGTTTTTTTTTACTTTTTTACACTATTCGTTGGGAATGATTTCGGTTTATAATAAATGTAAAAACTGACGTTGAAAAATTCACAGATAACTGCGATTGTATTTATTGTGTAAATAATATAACCTAATATTTTATCATGGCCCCGTTTCCTTCCAAGACATGATTAAATCTTGTTGGCATAGAAGCAATTAGTCTACGACAATAGTTTTCTTTTTCTCTTAGCTCCTCCCAGCAATTTTCAATGGCCGACCGCAATTCTTCATTTCTTGGTCTGAATTTTCGCTCATAATTTTTTTTTACTAGCAAACCATGGACGTTCTCAATTGGGTTTATATCGGGACTGTGCGAAGGTCATGGTAATAATTCAATATTATTGGTCCCAAACCATTGAGTAATTATCCTGGCAGTATGAATAGGGTATAAGTATAAGTATAAGTACTTTATTGATGCTTTCATGCCATTTGGCATTTACACAAGTCACATACAGAAAATTCATGTCATTTTATAATAATAATGAATAGTACAAACATTGATTGAGAATTTAACAATAAAACTTACAAATTAAGTAGTTGTCTTGTTGATAAATGAAGGTGTTGTTTGGATATACTTGCTCCACCGAAGGAAGCCTAACATTTTCCAAAATATCCCTATAAACCTGTCCATTAAATTTACCATTACCCATAATATGCCACGCTACACCAGGGCCATGCACGCTTATCCATGCCCAAACATTAACAGGAAATCGCCCAGACCTGTCTACGGAGGCACGTAACGTTCGTGAAACCTGGTATTTGCGGGACAGTACACCTGAGTATGTCCGTCATTACAAGACTGAAAAACTTTTTCATCGGAAAACACAACATTGTTCCAAAACTCCAATGGGCGATAGACATAATTTAAACAAAACATGACTTGTTTCTGTTCTTCTGTTAATATGGTCTTCTTGGCACTTGTTCAGTTTTTTAATTCTGATTTTCCTATCTTTCGGCTATCACTATTTATCCTCTTAGTCACTAAGAAAAATGTTAAAAATGTGTAATCAGAAAGAGAAAAAAACTTTATTTTACTTGTTAGAACTGCTGAGAATTTTTAGAGGTTCCTTAGTATGCATTTAACCATACGTTTGGCCAAGCAGCACGACAAAGTTACTTCACTATATTTTTTCCGGAAAAACCGTGGCTTTTGCGATAAATTTTATTAGGACATTTTTTGTTCAGAAACACGTGGTCTACCCACCTGTATTTTTGTTTTTTTCTAGCCTGAATTAATTTAAAAAATTTTTAAAAATTGTAAAAAAAAATGTTTTTTCACTTTTTTTTTATGTTCTGCATCTGAGCGGAATGTAAACTTTTCAGGACATTATTCTAAACATTTTCACGAACTCATTAAAAAAAAAATTATTCAGTTTGCAACTTTTTGTGGATTTTACTATAAAATGATCTCTGTCATCTTGGCTAGTATTTTTGACCAAGGAATCATAATCCGATAAGACAATCACAAAAAATACACTTAAAAAAGTTTGAAGGGGAGAAACCCTTGTATGTATTACTCTGCAAAAATGTATAACTTCAAAAAGTATATTAGTATATTTATTTGTTGATTTTTATGCTGGATTGAAATTGTTATCAGTTAATAATTTTTCCTTGTCGTCTCCCATTAACAAGTAGATATATCTAAAATTAAGTGAAAGAAACCCGCATATTTCTTATAGAAAAGTGGTTTTCATCAAATAAGCTAAAATTGGAATATTTCATACTTCTTGTGGTTCTGAATAACAGTCCCAATATCCATGACCTCCGAAAATGCACAGTTTTTGAGATACGGCTTATCAGATCTAGACCATTTTCATCATTTTACACATTCAAGAATTTCTTACTTTTATGTTATAATTCTAGGGGAAAAAACGTTTATTTAGGTAGATTGACAGGTAATCTTTATTTTAGTTCAATATATAAAAATACAATGTACCTAGTTTACGTGCAGAAAGCGTTCATACAATAAAAATAACATTAAAATTGAAGACATATACTCAAAAATAATAGTAAAAGCCAACACACAGTTTAAAAACAAAAACATCACCTAACATTGCACAAGAAAAATATTTATTAATATTAAAATTATAATAATTAATTATGTTATTACAATGTTGTCATTGTGAAATATCCGTTTTTCAGTAAAAAATATTTTTATTTTATTTTGAAGAGTTACTTAAGGAAAATATCCATATAATAAATTCATTGTTTTGTACATATCTGTAAATTGACGTATAAGATACAATATCATCCTTGTTCCTATATTGAAGTCTTTGAAAAAGGTGAAATTTTCATCAAACATCAGGGGCGTATCGAAGGCGGATATGGGGCTAACCCATCCAATTTTTTTAGCCTTGGCAAATGTTGGAAACTTGAGATATATAAGTTGGCAAATTTTTTAATGTTCTCCCCCTCCCCCCCCGCTCATCATCAATTTTTTTGGAGAGCTTATTATTTATTTATTTACAGCATTGATTTCTTAAGCTTATGAAGTTGGCAAATTTGAAAAATAACCCACCAAAAACGTTGGCTCGTTACGGCTCTGCATTAACATGATTGCTTTATATACAGCTTGCCTACAAATATACTGGGAAATGGGATATAAATGCACTGAGGGAATGGTGATGTAGAAAAATGACACTTGGAGAAAGCGTCATATGTATGGGGCACACTCGACTTCAGAAATTTCAGTGGCAGAGAAAAGTATAGCACTGTTTGTTACAACACTGCTCCGACTTTCCATTTACTATACCCAGTTTATGTGAAGGCAATTTGTATATTATGTAAACATAAAGTGTTAGTACTATATGTTCTACAAAAACCATTTTGCAACTTTCTGAGTCCGAATAAGGCAACGCTTTTGCAATACAAAAATTTCAAATCAAAATATACTTCATTGTCCAGAAAGAAACTATTTTTCGTTGACAAAGTAAAAGAAACAAGGGGTATATAAGAAAGTAATGAAATATGCAAAAAAAAAAAACAGTAAATCGAAAAGTAAAATAAAAAACAGTTTAAAAAATAAAACGAAATACCTATTACATTACATTAAAATGTATCGTCATAATATTCTTCTAAATTATAATAGGGCTTAACAATGAGCAGAGTTTTAACCACCTTCCTGAAATTGTTATTTAAATTAATGTCTTTGATATTATTAGGTAGATGATTATACCATAGAGTACAGTAACTATGCAGAGGCAAAGGCAAGCCTTCCCGCCAAAACCAAATTTGTATCCTCATCGCCATTTTTTAAATGGTATATCAATCAACCTCACTTTTATGTTGTCACTGTTGACGTTTATCGTGTTAAGTTTGGATTTGTGAATTTTATTTCCACTCATTTTGGGAGGAAATTCTCATAAATAAAACCTAGTGTACAACTCAATTGAAAATAGACGCCGATTATAAACAATTCAAATAGTAATATTTTTTCATCTAACTCGAAATACACTGTTTTTTCAGTGTATCCTTAAATGGGAATCTGCACATGACGTCATAGTTAACCTCAAAAATATATATTTCTTAAAATTCACAAGTATTACGTAGTTATTATTAAAATGTCTGCCTGGTTCTCGTACTTTCGACTAAAATCTAGTTCAATGAATAGAAGAAGAATAGAATTTATTTTGCCAGTTTTTTTTGATACATAGATTATGTACATTTGGCACGTCTAAATAACAATATTTAGTTAAATAATTCACACAAATTGAAATAATCAATTTGTCTGTCTCGTTACAGCAATAAAACTTAAATTAAAACACATAAATACACAAAAATACACGTTAATAAAATAACTTATAAATAGGTATAAAAACAACAAACCTCTTATAAAAACTCTGTCCATACAAATGCAACACAATAGATTAAATAATAATAATAATAATAATAATAACAAATTTTATCTATTTAAAAATTCGTCAACACTATAAAATGCATTTTCTATTAATAGTTTTCTTATTTCTTTTTTAAATAAAGATAAGTTCAATTCTCTCATATTTTTAGAAACGCTGTTAAATAAAATAATACAATTATAGTGCAGTGAGTTTTGGAATGTCTCTGTTTTATGCACTGGGATCACCAACAGATCTTTATGTCTTGTATTATATAAATGGTTATCTCCGGAAGTGAAGAAGGTGTACAAATTTGTTTTTGCAAATACCAGACATTTGTAGATATAGATACTAGGAACTGTAAAAATATTATATTTTTTAAATAATTCCTTACAACTGGATCTATTATTTAGGTTAAAAATTAATCTTAGTAATCTCTTCTGGGAAACAAATACTCGTTGTATATGACTTGAAATGAACTTGTAATGTTTATAAAGTTTTAAATAGTTTGTCACAATAAAATAAAACGCATTTTGCAGGTTAGAAATCTAACCTATTAAAAGAAATAAATTAACAACATATTTCTCTCAGTGTAGACCACGGTGTATTAAATAGGTGGTCCGACGTACGGCACTTTCCTATTATAATAATGGCTTCATAAGTGCATGGTTTCTATTTACTTTAGTAGATGGCACGAGCAATAAGGTCCTACAATTACCTGGGCATGTGCATCGTATAACTAACATAGCTTCAAATTTTAAGGTTTTTTCGTTTATTCTCATTTTTAATGTTTGTATAGGCATTTTTAGCTTGGAGCCATACTGGTTCCAAGCAAATATTTAAAAATTCACGCAAATAATTTTTCAATATCGTTGTTTAATAAAAATAGACTGCTAATTATAGGTTAGATTCCTAATCTGCAAAAAGTATCTTATTTTATTGTGACAAACTATTTATAACTTCATACACATTGCGTTGAACTTGATTTTGGTTGAAAGTACAGGAACCAGGCAGAAATTTTAATAACAGCTACGTAATACTTGTAAATCTTAAGAAATATATATTTTTGAGGTTAGCTGTGGCGACACGTGCAATGCTGCATGTAGTGTTGCATATATTCTCTCAATGTTTTAATTTAGCTACTTAATGTCAGATGTCACTGGACTCCTGTTTCACTAAACAAAAACAAAAGGCCGGGAATGTATGCAACACTGTATGCACGTATGCACAGAACCTATAAAATTATCTATCTATGTGTAAGTAATGAGAGAACTTATAGGTCCTGCCATCTATTACATTATGTACAAAGTAAGCACTTATGAAGCCACTGCGAGGGTTGTCGTCGCATCACCTATTTAATACACACTGGTGTAGACGCAACTGGTACGCAAGGTCACAGAAAACGAGCCATCAAAACTCAAAGGAACCGCCAAAGACTGCCTCTGTGTAATTACTGTACTCTGTGATTATACATTTTATAACCATTGTAAATAATAGTGTTTGACCAGGGAAGATCTTGCAACTGGTAAAGCAATGTTATTATTTTGACAAATAATGGGAAGAAGTAGTACTGACATTACTTATATGCTTATAAATTAAACATACTGTTTCCAGAATTTAACACCCATAGAGATGTCTATAAAATTTCATCAAAAGCCATTATGTTTGTTTTGTTGTCATTAAGGCAAAGCAAGTTAGTCACATGAATCTTTGACTTATATCAGAACACATTTGTTTCCAAAGGGTATTACTATCATTGCTATGCCATAATATAGTAGTGGCATCAGCAAATAAGGTGAACGTTTTCCTTTAATCAGTTAGGTCGTTAATATATAACAAAAAAGATGGGGTCAAGAACATAACCTTGAGGCACTCTAAGTCCTATATTTAATGTTGCATTCTTAACTCGGTTCGACAAATAAAACCAAAATTAGTTTAAGGTAATGCCTCTGAAACCACATTGTTTAAGTTTCTGCAGTGCCATATTTTAATCTAGAGTGAACATATATATGGTAAACACTTGAAGAAAAAAGTTGTCTAATGAATTTGAATTTTCAAGTCAAATTTAGTCAGTCTCTATTCCTAGAAATTTTACTGTTTGATGTTGAGTGTTGAGAATCCATTTTAACCTCCCCACAATAAAATTGTGGGAGGTTACTACAATTAGTCCAAAATCGAAAATTGAGATAACATCAAATCTTTACGTTTTGAGGTCCCAGGAACCCAAAAAAGTTGTTTTTGAAAAATGTCTGTGTGTGTGTGTGTGTATGTGTGTGTGTGTGTGTGTGTGTGTGTGTGTGTGTGTGTGTATGTCTGTTAGCACGATAGCGGCGAAGCCACTAAACGGATTTGGATGAAACTTTGCATGAGGGTTTCTTTAGTGCTCCAGAAGATCTGAAAAGGTTTTGGTTGAGATCGGATTACGTTTGTTGCTGTTTTGGCACAACAAGTTGTTTATTTTATGATTACTTACAATTTGTAATCGAACCATTGAAAAGCAGTAAAAATTCCGATTTCAACGATATATCACACTTGCACTCTTTAGCTTTGGTTTCCGTGAAAAAAATTAAAAACCAAATAACACGCTTCTTGTGTAAAATATATTTTATAGTGGAACCACAGAATACAGTAACTGCACAGAGGCGAAGTCTTTGGCGGTTCCTTTCAGTTTTGATGGCTCGTTTTCTGTGACCTTGCGTACCAGTTGCGTCTACACCACGGTGTATTAAATAGGTGGTCCGGCACTTTCCTATTATAATTATGGCTTCGTAAGTGCATGGTTTCTATTTACTTTAATAGATGGCGCGAGCAATAAGGTCCTACAATTACCTGGGCATGTGCATCGTATAACTAACACAACCTCAAATTTTAAGGTGTTTTCGTTTATTCTCATATTTAATGTTTGTATAGGCATTTTTAGCTCGGAGCCATACTGGCTCCAAGCAAATATTTAAAATTTCACGCAAATAATTTTTCAATATTGTTGATTAATAAAAATAGACTGCTAATTATAGGTTAGATTCCTAACCTGCAAAAGTGTCTTATTTTATTGTGACAAACTATTTAAAACTTCATACATATTACGTTGAACTTGACTTTGGTTGAAAGTACAGGAACCAGGCAGAAATTTTAATAATAGCTACGTAATACCTGTAAATCTTAAGAAATATATATTTTTGAGGTTAGCTGTGACGACACGTGCAATACTGCATGTAGTGTTACATATATTCTTTCAATGTTTTAATTTAGCTACTTAATGTCAGATGTCACTGGACTCTTGTCAAAAACAAGAAGCCGGGAATGTATGCAACACTGTATGTACGTATGCACAGAACCTGTAAAATTTTCTATCTATGCGTAAGTAATGATAGAACTTATTGGTCCTGTCATCTATTACAAACTAGTTAGAACTTTATAAACATTACATTGAACTAGATTTTGGTCGAAAGTATGGGAACCAGGCAGAAATTTTAATAATAGCTACGTAGTACTAAATTTTAAGAAATATATATTTTTGAGGTTAGCTATGACATCATGTGCAGATCCCCATTTAAGGATACACTGAAAAGACAGTGTATTTCGAGTTGGATTGAAAAAGATTACGATTTGAATTGCTTATAATCGGCGCCTATTTTCAATTGAGTTGTACACTAGGTTTTATTTATGAGAATTTTAATTCTCGGTTAATGTTTTCAATATCCCAAAATGAGTGGAAAAAAAAATTCACAAATCCAAACTTAACACGATAAACATCAACAGTGTCAAGATAAAAGTGAGGTTGATTGTTAAACAATTAAGAAATGGCGATGAGTATACAAATTTGGTTTTGGCGGGAAGGCTAGCCTTCGCCTCTGTATAGTTACTGTACTCAGTGGTCTAACCTAACGTTCAATAGACTAGTGTGTTAAAGCGTGCAGACTGTATGCTGAGTAAATTTGAGTGTCAAGTGCATCGAGACATTACAAGTTTTTTCGACGTTCATAAAGCCCACGGAAGGTGTGAGAAGCCTTCGTGAACCGCTCACAAGCCCTACAAGTATAAGCAATCTCACCGGAACGTTTTCGGTGAGTTTTTTCCAATAAAACTTCAAAAGTGACATTATATTTTAAAAACTATTTCCGCTACTTCCGCCATCCCGCCGGAAATTCTTCCGGCAACATAACCTAAAAATAGTGCTACATAACTTAAAAATAATTTAAGACATTGGTACCAACCTAAAATATTTTTTCGAAAACTGTCAAAAACCAAATTCCCCCAGAAAAACATTGAAACCAAAAATTTGACAGCTTACTTCCCCGACCGATTTAGTGAAAAATCGGCGGAGGCCAGAAGATAAAACAAAATATATCAACTCAAACTTAAACGATCCACCATGAACACTACTCCGGCCACATCTGGCAGGGAAGCTGTCCACCAAGAGTTATATGGTTTTTCCAAAAGATGACCATCCCTACCACCCATTACCAACGAACGGATGTTTTCGTTTAGTTGTTTCCCGTATCAATAATCAAAATTATTAAGTGCTCTTGCCTACGAACTTAGTTTTTATAGTGTTGTGTTTATTAACCTCCCCACATTGTGGGAGGTTACTACAATTACATTACTACAATTAATCCAAAATCGAAAATTGAGATAACATCAAATCTTTACGATTTCGAGGTCCCGGAAACCCAAAAAAGTGGTTTGTAACTAATGCCTGTGTGTTAGCACGATAGCTACGAAGCTACTAAACGGATTTGGATGAAACTTTTACATGAGGGTTTCTTTAGTGCTCCAGAAGATCTGAAAAGGTTTTGGTTGAGATCGGATTACGTTTAGTGCCATTTTGGCACAAGTTGTTTATTTTATGATTACTTAGAATTTGTAATTGAACCATTAAAAAGCAGTATAAATTCCAATTTCAACGATATATCACACTTGCACCCTTTCGATTTGGTTTCCGTTAAAAAAATTAAAAATAATTCGTTATATGCGCACATATGACAGCATCCAAAAAATATTATTGGTATTATTGTTAGGGGAAAACGTATTTTGCCATCTGTCAAAAATATTTGGGTTGGTAACCTTTGTGAATGTTGATTTATAGCTTATGGTACGTGACGTCACAGCTAACCTCAAAAATATATATTTCTTAAGATTTGAGAATATTACGTAGCTGTTATTAAAATTTCTGCCTGGTTCCCGTACTTTCAACTAAAATCTAGTACAGTGTAATGTTTATGAAGTCCTAAATACTTTGTCCTAATAAAATAGGATTCTTTTTGTGGGTTAGAAATCTAACCTGTAATTAGCAATCTATTTTTTTATTAATCAATCATTTGTAGGTCACATGGTTTTGACAATTTTGACATTTTGCTTGAGGGACAACAACACGCAGTTTGCGTGGTTTTATATATTTTTTTCTGATTTTCTTGAGAAACTGTGTGTGTTTTCGTAATAATGTCATATAGTGAATATTATCCAACCCTTATGGGTGATGTAAAGCGCTACGATGAGAAAATCAAAATAATAGACAATATTGACCCATACACCCTTGGAGTGGAGACTGGAGACCTTTCTGCAGATTTGTCTATTTTACCTTGTGTGTCCGTAATTAATATGGTAAATTACTTAGTGTCGACTCACAGCTTCTTCGCAGATCAGCAGTTAAAGGCATACAAATCTTTACAAGCATATAAATATTATGAGGCTGGATTTGTGCAAGAAGTTTGTGCAAGAAAGATAAACTCAAATGTATTCATTGTTATGGGCAAGGTAAGTTTACATTTAAATAACTAAGTGCTAGATTTCAGTGATATATTATCCGTAGGTAGTATTCAATAGACTCTGCCAGAAAGTGATTTCTTTACCTTTCTTCTAAGCTTTTTTACATTCAAAATAAACCTTATCTCACAATCGCACCTTGTCGCAAAAAAAGATGGTGTTTTATTTTTATTTCACATTTAAAACTGAGATTACTTCTTTGTTTACATTGGAATAGAAAGTTTGGTTATCCCTCAGGCAATATGGTCGACTTATCGTGACGTCATCCTAAGATGGTCTATATAGAAAAATTATTTGCATGAGTTTTTTAACTATCTGCTCGGAGTCACTGTGGCTCTAAGCTAAAAATGCGTAGTCAAACATTAAAAATGAGAATAAACTTGAAAAACTTAAACATGTTATGTCCCTAAATATATTTCATAACCTAAAAATCAACATTCGTAAAGGTTACTAACCCAAATATTTTTGACAATGTCAAAACTTATTTTAGTTGTTTTTTTTTTAAGGTAATAATTGTTTATAGCCGTGTTCGGATATTACGTCTGATTGATGCGACACGTCACAATCGTTCATTGCAAATCGAGCTAACTGAGCGAAATCTTAAACGTTCGAATATTACAAAATAAAGGCCTCGGACGAAGCTCGACTTGCTCAACCTTTTTGATCGAGCAGGAAGATTTTAATTTGATGCATGCATAGTCTGCTTGAACAGTCCATAATGTTATTGACTTGTTGAAGTTAGAGTGTCATTTGGGCTAAATTCTGTGTTATTATTTTTTTTTCATTATCCAATATTTTACAAAATCTTCGAAACGTTATCTGTTAATACCCTTATAATATCCGGCATTTGATTAACATGCAACATAAACAAACATGAGAGGTTATGTTTTAACAGATTGCTTGTAGTCCGCTTCAGTTCGTTCGATATTTGTTGATGAAATAAATGGCTCCAAAGTCACGTGTAATTTATCTGTTTGCTTAGTGCTCTGATTTCCGATGTAATATCCAAATACAGCTGATAAGGATCCACCGTGTGGGGAGGTTCCAGCCGCTTCCAGTAGCTGCCGATTTTTTTAACATTAAATTGCTCTTCAACTGTTTGAAGAACTTGTTTATTACTGTTTTGTCTATGAATGATTTTTCTAATCTAGAGCTTAGAAGACATTTGTTTCAATTTCATTTTAATGGATTTTTTTCATATTTTTTTATCAACTTTTAGGTTTCAGTAAAAAATATATAAAACATGCTGATATATTATGTTAATACAATTGATAAGAAATTCTGAAAACAATTTTGTTTCTATATAGAAATTTTCTTATTTTTGAGCACTTCAATTTCTCACATCTGAGAATAACATAACTGATATGAAACTAGGCTATGAATTTATATTAAATTGCTGTGTTATGTTGGTCAATTTTTCCAACGATTGCTTATTGGTATAAACATACAATTAAAATCAAAATTGGCACAAATCATACACATGATATATGGTTTGTTAAACGAGAACAAGTTCTGCAATCGTTCAATACGTCATTAATTAAAAAATTCCTTCCTGTAGTGAACTTTATTTGAAAATAATAAGATCAACATTGTACAAATATTTTACTTTTACTTTAAAAGCTACTTGTTTCTAGGCCATTCACATAGGTATTTAATTGTGACTATTTTTGGTCCAGTATCTAAGTATAATTTTTAATTATATAATCTCTTACATCGTTACTAGGCACTATGTTTTATCTTTATTAGCAATTTAATCTTGTGTATAATTATCTAAATGTAAATGATAAATATATGTTAATTGTGTTTAAGACAATGCAATTAATTTTATTTGATATGATATGAAAAATTATCTAATATTTAAATAAAGCAAATAACCAGGGCTGGCTTTTGAAACGTGGCCTCTTTTGCATAATATTTTTTTGCAATATTGAAAAAGTTAGAAAAACCACAATTGCAGGTTATAATTATGAAAAGTGTATCATTAAATATAAAACGAAAGTGAGTTGAAACTAAATTACTGTATATAAATCATGAATTATTGATTATTGAAACCACTCCTATGTTTATTACTGCTATTATTTCCTATTTAACTGAAACATATAATATACTGGCACACAGTTTCATCAGCCTTGTTATTAAGCAGAAAATGGATTAATAATTTTTTTTTTATGTATTTCATGCAATAACTCAAAGGATACTGAACAACTTGAAACCAACTAGGATATCAAGGTTACCTATTAATGAGCCTATTAACATTTTTCATAATAAATTGTAATTTGTTAAGTGATGATTTAATGTAGAGATAAGAATTATTTATTTATTTATCAAAATTCCACATAGATCATTATACAATGCATGAGTTCGTCGATAAGTGAATTAATGTAGAAAGTAAAATGAGAACATATAAAACTTACAACTACACATATAAATATATAAGAAAGACTTAATAATAAGAGAAAGACACACAAAAGAAAAAACCTGTACCGTGTCAGCACAGAGAGCAAGCCTGAGAATCGCGAATAATGACAAGACTATTAGGGAGAATAAAAAGAAGTACAATTTAATTCAGATCACTGGTAAAATATTCATTCAAGCTGTAAAAGCTATGTCTTAGGAGTAGAGTTTTGATTTCTTTCTTAAAAGTAGTTATAGAAGTAATAAACTTGAGATTTTCAGGTAAATGATGGAAAATTTTTATCGGCATTATGTAGCTACTTTTAGCCGTCAAGGCAAGTCTATGTTGGGGTAATCTTAGGTTGTCACTAAAGCTTAGTGTATATCTGCAGTTGATGTATATTGACTAATGTTATTGTTGACGTAAATTGCACACTGCAAGATGTAACAGTAAAAATTTTTAAGTCTTTAAACAGTTCCCGACAGGAGTGTCTAGCGCCTTTAAATTTCATTGTACGAACTACTTTTTTTGCGCAGTTAGTACTTCATTTATCCGATTTGCATTGCCCCAGCTGACAATGCCATAACACAATGCTGAATTGAAGACCTAAGTGGATAAAGGTGTTATGTCCCATTTTTAAAAAAAATTACTTTATGCAATTTTTGAACACCCTTGATATAGTTTTAACACCCAATAAACGGTGAATTCTAAATTTGTAATATTTTATAGAAACTTTTTAATTATAAAGGCACCATGTCATACATACAACCAGTAATTTTAGTGGATGTACACAGTTTTGGACAGAAAAATCTAGTTTCATAACAGCTTGATATTTTTCTTTAATATTAGTGTAAACAAAAGAACATAACCCAAAATTATCTATTTTATGAGGTATTATTCATTTGAATCGAAGACAAAATAAATAAGTTCCAACTCAAAACCGTTTTGTTTAATTTACTCAAAACTTTAAAAGTGTGACATAACACCTTTATCCACTTAGGTCTTCAATTTACATATAAAAAATAGTATGAAAGCAAGATTCTCAAATTCAAATATGACCTTAGTCTCCAGATGATAAAACAATTGAGTGAGAGTTTTCTTAGAACACTATTGATTTGAATTTGATAACCTGTTGTCAATCTGAATACCCAAAAACTTCATGTTATCTGATTAATGCTAGGAACACCCGTCATAGTTCTGACCAGGAGACTATTATAGTTGGGAGCTTTAGTATTAAACAACACAAGTTCAGTTTTATTGAAGTTTAATAATCGATTGTTCTCAAGGCTGTATCAAGGACAATATTTGGGTAATCGTTAGCTGCTGTACTAAGCATATTTACATTGTCGGCTGAGACAGTTGCTGACATATCCTCTGCAAATAAAGTTATTGTGCTGTGGAAATGTTTATGAAATGGTTCATCTATGTCGTTTATAAAAATTAGAAAGAGTAGGGGGCCTAGAATACTCCCTTGAGGCACCCCCATCTTGATAGTGCAAGTCGGAGTTATGCTGCGTTTCACCTGCCTGCAGTACAACCATCTGCGAACACTCAGACAAGTAGGAACAGATCCAACTATAGGACAGTCCCCTTACTCCATAGTAATAGAGTTTCGGTTTGAGTAAGTCATGGTTTACCATGTCAATCGATTTAAAAATTTTTTTATTTGGCTGACGGTAAGCAAACTGGATATCCATTTGAATGCTGACTGGTAATAAGGCTGTATCTACAAGTTAAATAAAATCAAATTTGTTTGAGCCATTTTAAAGAAAAACATATTTCGTGTGGTAAACTTATACTGTATAGTCTCCCTCCTTCCATTCCCCAGGAGCTATTTTACAGATCAATGTTATTTTCCACTATTTTACTGATTTTTAAAGGATTACCGTCTCTCACATTTGAACTAGAACCGATTTTGTAATTTCATCTGGAGAAAGCTGCCCTGACTGACTGACTGACTGCCCTGAACACAACTGCAAAAAATTGAACAAAGCAGACCCCCCCGTGATTTTGGCTCTAAGTACAACCACAAAATGCAGACGACAGGCAGATGTTTTTAAAAATCCATGAAAATGTGTAAATACATCAAAAATTCAAAATATAATTTTTATTTGATCACAGTACTTTTTCTATATAGTCCCTATATGGGAAAGTAAATAGTAAATGGCAAAATAACAACACAGTTGACCATGACAGGATTGAAGATTTCCCGATATTCTAGACACTTTAACTTCCAAAACGTAATGGGTACTTCTTTATCGTATATAGATAGATAGATACTCTTTATTAGTTCTCATAAGTGACCTATATGGGTATAGAACATGTCAAAAAAATTTAATTACAATTTAAATAAAAATCAAAATATTTCACAGTGGATTATAGTATAAAATCATATGTGAACATACACGTTTAAAAGTTACCATATAATAAATATCACAGTGGGTTTAATGAATTAACATTATAAATGTATAAAGCTTAAATTAAAAAGTATACATTTTCATGTACAATTTATATAAATACTAGTAGTAACTATTATATCACAGATATCGAGTCATCAAAAAAATCCTTTAGTTTGTAGTATGCTTTATCGAGAAGAAAGATTTTTAGTTTATATTTTAATTTATTAATTGATAAATTCCTTAAGGATAGTGGAAGTTTGTTCCACATTTTCTTTATAGAATGTTGAACATTTTTTTGTATAAAACTATATTTGGTCAGGTCTAAAGTTAAATTATTTTTGTTTCTTGTGGTAATGGTAATCATGCTCTTGATCATGTCTGTTGAGCAGTTCATAGTTATTTTTTATAAAGATTTGTAGCCTCTAAGATATATAGATATATAGGCTAATTACATAAGTATTTTTTTCTCAATAAAAATGTTCTTGTAACTATCCATTTGTTGTCGATTAAATATGTTTCGCAGACACTTTTTCTGTAATATCAGGATTCTTTCTACATGACTAGAATTTCCCCAAAAAATAATCCCAAACTAATTTTGGAATTAACGTATGCATGGTATGCAGTTAAAGCTGTTTTAATGTCTACGCTTACAGACAATATACTCCAGTCGAATTAGACATAATAAAAAATTTTGCGTACTGCGGACTTTTTTTGTGGAAGTTGTTTAAGAGGGCATAATAAGCAAGCACAGAAAACTACACCCTGCTAGACCATGTGCGTCCCCTATTTTTAGGGGTTGAAACTTTGAAATTTTACTTATGTGCCCATATCTTTTTCCCTATTGCCCGTAGGGCTCTTTACCAAGTTACACTTTTTGAAGATTCATCCCTCCTCTACATAATATATATATATTACACATTTGCTGTAGGACAAACGGTTTTGGCTGTACGAGGCCGGAAATGTCGCGCTGTCCGAATTTGGGGGTCTTCTGTACTGGACAAACGGTTATTATTTCCAATCTACAATACTGCACATACTAATGTCCTTAAGGAGGAATGATGATTTGTGAAAAAACTTTCATCGAATACAGCGTGGTTTCCATGATACGGGATGTTGAAATTTTAAAAACCCCTTTTTTAAAAAAAAGTGAACCTACTTTTTTTCGCTCATTTTTTTTTCATGTATGTACGACCCTAATATAAGAAAATTTACGTTGGTTTCATTTTAATACATTCGTTGGTTTAGGAACTAGACAGCAAAATATGCCAAAAATGGCTATTTTGGTATTGTTGCATTAAAAAAACCAAAACCAGTTTAATTCTGGTAAATGTTTTTGCGCATAGAAAATGTGTTTTTGTATTTAAGTAGGATCAACACTTATTGTGTAATAACGATTTATTTCATGTGTTCTCCAGTCTCCTTTTTCACAATTTTTTTTTCTTGCGGTCTTATGGTTCATAGTAGGACAGAAAGCATTATACATGTGGACAGGGCACATGATGTTAAAATGACTCTCTTGTTAAAATGCGATAGGACGTACCGTTTTCGAGTAAAACGCACTTGTTTGGTTATGTTTGCTTTGAGTTTTCATTGTGTTCTGAATTGTGATCTGATAAATAAATTCTACATTTTGGTGTTTTCTTTCTTAGGAGTTTGTTTTTTAAATCATTTTCCGATGAAATGGACATATAATATCTGTTTCTCGAAAATTTCAACATCCCCTATCATGAAAACCGCGCGGTATTCGATGAAAGTTTTTTCACAAATAGGGACATTAGTATGTGTAGTATTGTAGATTGGAAATAATAGCCGTTTGTCCTGTACAGAAGACCCCCAAATTCGCACAGCGCGACCTTTCCGACCTCATACAGCCAAAACTGTTTGTCCTACGGCAAATGTGTAATATATATATTATGTAGAGGAGGGATGAATATTCAAAAAGTGTAACTTGGTAAAGAGCCCTACGGGCAATATGGAAACAGATATGGACACATAAGTAAAATTTCAAAGTTTCAACTCCTAAAAATAGGGGACGCACATGGTGTAGCAGGGTGTAGTTTTCTGTGCTTACTTATTATGCCCTCTTAAACAACTTCCACAAAAAAAAGTCCGCAGTACGGAAAAATTTTTATGATGTCTAATTCGACTGGACTAATATTCTCAGTGCATAGCTGTATCTTGCCATAGCTTGGGAAAGTTCCTCGATATGGCAGTTCCAGTTCAGTCCATGATCTATATATAAGCAAAGAATTTAAATAAATAATAATAATACAATTTTATTTCTAAGTATGTTTATAAAATTGTATATGTATTTTTCTTTCTTTTTTTTTTTTTAGTTATGGTCCACTGCAATCAAAGAGGAGCTGAAATCATATCTGGTGATAATGGGCATACATTCCGTTTTGAACAGGGTTGGTTATAATTCCTTCTGTGACCAGTTACGAAAGACTTTATTTTTGGTAACGAGTGGATGTTTGCGGGATGATCGAAGTGAGATCCCGCAAAATAACACAAGTTACACAGAATTGTCTTTCGGAACGTATTACATACAAGATTTTTTTAAATTTTAAACATCTAAAAATCCTTCAAACATAAATGAAGGTGTATTTAAAGATCTTTCTTATGATCACTGTCGTCGTTTTTCAGGTGGGTCCGGCTATATAGCTGGAGTACAAACAGCATTAGTGAAGAACAATGAGGATGGAACCTTCAATCTTGATGAATTGCGGCAAAAAATTAGGAAAAGTCCAGATTTTCATGAACCTACTACCTCTCTTATTATTGTTGAAAATACCCACAATATGTGTGGTGGAAAGGTACGTGCATTCGAAAAATCATTCAGGCAGTGACGTGCCATTTCCAGAAAATATTAATGCTATATCAAAGACTCAAATCGGCTATAAGAAAGTTTCACATTTTATTAAACTAAACTGAATTTTAGGTCTTACCTCTAGAATGGTTAGAGAAAGTAAGCAACATCGCTCAAGAACATAACCTTCCTGTTCACATGGATGGTGCGAGAATAATGAATGCTGCTGTGTACTTGAAAGTTTCTCCTAAGAGAGTTGCAAGAGATGTGGATACAGTTTGCTTTTCGCTTAGCAAAGGTTTGGGAGCTCCGATTGGTGCTCTTTTGGCAGGAAGCAAGAGCTTTATCGTAAAGTACGTACATGTACTATAATTACTTATTTTTTCAAATCAATGTATGTATGTAATTAAATATGTACATATTTACAGTGGCGTAGCTTAGCCCTTATCAATGCAACTATTGGTGGTATTGTAGCAGAAAGTAATAAAGCATGTTATGGAAAATGCCACCCAATTTACCAGTGGCTCTAGCGATTGTACCGTTAAGTCAAGGGTGAAAGGGGCAGCATTTTTGAGGATGCTGCGTTTAAAAGAAAGGCCACTATGATTACAAACATAATAAAAGAAACTGGAAAATACAACACGACGATATATGATTTATCGGAAATAACAATAATTTATTATTCCTATAATTCTTATAATTATAGATTGATAATCTTTACTGATTTATTATTTAATTTAAATCATAGTCGGTATGAAAATTTTTTTGTTTTAAAAAATCCCGAATTTTAAAAAGAAAATTTCTATAATATTTCACAACAAATGGACAGGAAGGGGCGTCAAGTTTATAAGGATGGATGGGACGAGTGCCACCCTGGCCTGTGTTGCTACGCCACTGCATATTTATTCAGCTGTTTTACAAACTATATTTGTGTTTTGATAGGGCAACACGAATAAGGAAGGCTTTGGGTGGTGGATGGAGGCAGGCAGGAATCTTGGCAGCCGCAGGGTTGGTAGCCCTCGACAAAATGATTGACAGGTTACAGGAGGACCATGATCACGCTTATAAAATTGCGAAAGGTATTTATAACAGTTATTTTTCAATTTTGGTCTACTAATAAATATACAGGGATGGGCAAAATAAAATTTGGTGCTTTTTGCTTTTAAAAATAGTGTTAATCATCAGTGAACAAAAAATAATGACCTGTCAGGGAAATAATCGCAACATAATTGGTTCTGGTGCCATAATGTTAGAAAAAACGTTATTGTATATATTCTAAAAAGTCATTTTGAGAAGTTCGCCATCTGGAAAATAGCAGCCAAAAAAACGTTATATTTCTGTCTAACAATTAATCTTATCGAAAAATGTTTCAAATAAATATAGACCAGGAGGCAGCGACACATTTTTGGGACTCATACCATTAAGGCGGATTTTCACATGTGTAGTAGTTTATTGTGTGTACATACACGAAACGGCGGTCAGCTGGTGCACCCATGGTGGGGAAGGTGCTATTCGAGTAAATGAAAAAAATTCACGTTGTCCTAGAAAATGCATGTAAATCTTAAAAAAATAATTTTTCCCAGAAACCTTTGTTTTGAAGGGCCGAGATGAATCGAACATCTAGGTAATACATGATATTAAGTGGACTTCGTATATGAGATCAATTGCAGTTAAATACTGATTAGTACGGTGACAAAATGGCGAAATTCTCCCGAAAACAAAAAAGGGAAGTCCAAACTTCCGCCCCCTCCAGTTTCCTCATTTTTGCCGCAATAAAAAAAAATTTAAAAAACAGTTTTAGCAAATTTGATTCTATTTAAATTCGTAAGAGTAGTCTTTTGGCCTAGGAGCCAAGATTGACAGGTTGCCGACACTTTTGAAACACAAAATGTGCGATTTTTTGCCGTACATCGTCGACATTTCAGTAAATATCTCCGAAAACGAAAACGAAAAAAAAATATCGAAATTCTGATAGCAGCAAAATATTCATAATGAAAAATACTCGTTCAACCTTATTTTTTATTTCGAGCTAGCTCTCACCGTTTCGGAGATATCTGCGAAAAATAGTAAAAAATAGCTTACATTTTGGAGCCGAAGAAATTGCAAAAACATGTGATCTGGACACGTTCATATTTTTCGAAAAAACACCAGCGGGACCGCCAATAAGATGTAAAGAGGAAGACTTCCAGTTAAACCTAATCGTAAATTGCACAGCGAAATTCGAAAATTCGGCTCGGCACAAACGAATCAAAAGTAGCATTTTGTGACATTTCAGAAAATCAATATCTCTGTACAAATTCAGTTATGACGTATGCATTTTCCGGAAAGAAAAAAGTCCCCACTTTAATCGCTTCTATCTCATTAATTTTTGGAATATGACAGAAATTTTAAAACAAACCTTTTAGATAATTCAATTCTCTACAAATTTGTTAGAGCGTAGTTTTTTTGCCTAGGAACCACCGTTTAGAAGTAGGGTTTAAGCAAAAAATGTTCAATTTCCCGCCGTACATCGCCACATATTCAAATCAATATCTCTGAAACTAAATAATTTAGGAAAATTCTAATGGAACCGGACGATTCCTTGTGAAAAGAACTTGTCCTTTGGGAGTTTTTATTTTTGAGTTAATTCCAACCTTTTCCGACATGGGCGAAACACCGTAATACAAAGCATTCCGAATAAAGTTTACTTTATTCGGAATGCTTTTGTATACAAATATGCAATCTTAAAACGTTCATATTTTTCGAAATACACCAGCAGGACGGCCGTATGATGTCGCGACGGAATTAGAAGGGGTTCTAGTAGGTCCGCATCGTAAATTGCACGGGGCAAATCTGAAATTTGGCTCGGCAGGATTGAATCAAAACTGGCATTTTTTGACATTTCATGGGCTTGAATCAGCTGACTCAATTTTTCGTGAAATACATATTGTTATTTAACAAAATTTGAACCTTGATGAAATTACTAAAATTTAAACTTTTATCAACATGTTTATATGAGCAGCGGATGTATTATTATCCACCACCATTTTAACAGTTGACTATGATTCAGTGGCGGCTCGTCAGGGGAGGCAGGGGAGGCTGAGCCTCCCTTTGGAAGAAGCAGCGTATCTTCCAATCTTCAAAATTAATATAGTTTACTTGCAGAAATTTCTCTAATTGTCTTTCAAAATATCAAGCCTCCTCTGCAGACAATATCACGAGCCGCCACTGCTATGATTTTTTATCACTTTTTAACATTACTAAACAACATACAAAATTTCAACTTGGATCTATTGCAATAAATTTTTTACGCGTGGGAGGCGCTGCAGCACCTACCTCCACTGTTACTTGAGCAGCTGTTTCATGTATGTGTACGTAATAAACTATTATACAAATGAAAACCAGCCTTAATGAAATGACTAGCTCCAAAAGATCACTGCCTCCCGGGCTAATATGAAACCTTATAAAATTGTCAAGTCAACCCAGAACCAACCCTTTGCCACGATCACGGGTTAAAATATCACCACGAGATATGTTCATCCATTCATTTCTTGGTTGTGATACCATTTCAGGATTCTTTGGCATTATAAGACAGGTGGTGTAAAAAGCGATGCATTCTTTCAGAAAGTCATTTCAGTTGTTAACTCAAAATTGTTCAAAGAAGAAATTATGGCTTTTAATATATTTTATTAGTAACTAATTATAAAAAATCTGTCTTTTTCCATTACTAGATTCACAACATTAGGTGCATGTCATTAATTTTACGAAACAGAAGAGGGATTCCTATTGTTCCTTGTCGTACTACCTCCCGATAGTTCTACATTAGTTTAACATCATAAGGTGCATGTCATTAATTATACAAAACATATAAGAGGGCTTCATATTGTTCCTTGCGGTACTACCTCTCAATAACTTCACACAAGTAGAGACTTTTGTTTTGACTTTTCAAAAAAATTGTGGCAACTTATTTTTCTTCAAGCAAAACTTTTCATAGGGTTAGCTTTTTGAAAAATCAGAAATAAAAAAGTTTGTCCTCCCAGACATTAATACAGGGGACATATTGCAAAAAAACAATAGTAAACAGTGAAGTGCATGTATACAGGGAAAAGGTAGGTAAAAAGGACAAAATAATTTTCGGTTGGAGCATGTAAATTAACTAAGTGGGTTAAAATAATAATTCTTAATACAGTAAGTATGTAACTTTGCTGAACTATATGAAATCAGTAATACTGGTAACAGAGTACTAACTTTTACATTTTGTAAAATTCTTGTCATTTTTTTGTATGCTTTCTTTAATTTTAAATATCTTGACCTAAGAACTTTACAAATTGTAAGCTTTTTGAAGTAAGTTTAAGTGAACTGCAAATGACTAAACTAATTTTAACGAATACTGGAAATTGGCACTCCCGAGGAAGGCAAATTAACCACAGGACGGGCTTACGCTGTCTAACCTAAAAGGGGACGTAAATAGTAAAAGACTCCCATTTTACAACTGCAAATTTTTCAGCTATATACAGCATGAAATCCAACATCTTCAAAGTAGATCTAGCCACCGTGCAAACCAACATCTTGTTGATGTACTTGGACCGCAGCAAAGTTCAAATCAAGGAACTACAGCGCAGATTACAGACTGTTTTACAGACAGATAATGTAAAAGCTAGTGTAAGGTGTACGTCGTTAAATTTTAATTGTGTGAGGTTCGTGCTGTATTGGGAAATCTCCCCAGAGGACGTTCAGCTCGCTTGCGAGAAGATCCAACTTGTCATCAGGGAGTACGACGAGAAATTTAAGATCTAGGGATTCTCTTCGAGGAGGAACTCTGTGCCACATAATGTTTGCCTATTTGAAAGTGTTATGCTCGGTTTTAAAAGATTTTCCCTGGGAAAACTAGCGATTATACATGAATAAAATGTTATGGACTGCATTTGTTGTGACATCGCACAATTATGCAACACGTAAAACTGTCATAACACAACATATTTTTATTTTATTTCTCACCGGAGAAAAATTTTAGGAACTTTCAGTAGGAGCAAAGCCAAAAGTTGGTATTGCTGCTAACTTCACTTGTTTATATTCAACGTTTATAACCTTACTTTATGAAGTTTCTGTCAAGTTATTATTTAAGCTAGATTTCAGTTTTGAAAATAGTATTTTTTTGTTTATTTTAAAACAGGTTTACCTACCTAAAGGTTCAAATGGTGATCCTGAATCGTTTGATTGTTGAAATATTCAATCCAAAGTTACATGTCCTTTACAAACAAATACCGTGTGTGTAGTCGCGGGCTAGGCATGGGGAGTAAGAATTACAACATCGCGTGTGCCAGCTGGCTGAAATGAAATAACAGAGCTGGGATGCTCCACCGACGGACGAATTTACGGTTGCCGGTGTTGTCATATTTCTCGCGCTACGTGAATGTACATGCCTAATGGGAAATTACACGCACGGTATATAATTTTTATTTTATATAAATAATCGTTAGTTTTCCCAGGGAACAAATATATTGAAAAACAATTAAATATAGGCAAAAAAATATGTGATAAATCCTCCTTAGTAGTACAAAATATTGTAAGTTTATTTAAATTGTTATTATATATTCTTCGATAAGGGTGTGAAGTGATGTCAGGTAGCTTTAATTACATTTATGTTAGTTTACTTATGAGTATGAGGAATTTTATGTGTACATATATTTCTATAGCTACTGCTTTACACTATTCAGACAACTGAGATATACGTGAGCCGTTAACAAACTCATATTCTTTTGTGTCTAGGTTTGTAAATTCGAAATTTGTATTGTATTACTGTGATATAATTTTTTTGGATATATTTTTCTGTCCACAACTAATATTAACTCATCATGAGCTAGGTTTCAAGAGTTGGATATTAAGACAGTAAATTCGATAAAGTGATTTGTCCTTCACATACAGAACATCACGAGTCTGCTGGTAAAACATACTTGCAAAATGATAAACTTAAAATTATTTTGGTAGTATGTGGGTATTTTGAATATATAAATAGGTTTCTCAACTAGAAATAGGTCTATTTTATAAGTGCTCACAAAAAGTTGTGGTTGTGTAAAATGTGCATTATTTACACTATTAAAATTAAAATTTATTAAGTAGATATTATCTGTTCTTGTTTGATATTATTTTTCAACCGATCTATGAGTATACTGAATCATTGAAGAGTATTGCGAATTAAAATACCCATACAGTTCTGTTGAGATCAGAGAACAAAAATCATCAACTGATACTGGGTTGCAACCAAAGGACGACAGTGTCTCCCTCTGGCAGTCAAAAATCAAACTGACGGCACGAATAACACCTCAGCTGATCTTAATCCCAAAGGTTGTACCATGATTACTGGTTTCGTTAGTGTGATTCTTAGCAACTATGGGGAGTTACGGCTACATCAGTCATCAGTCACTAAATAATTTAATTTGCGAAAAATCAGTTTTTTATTTAACTAATATTCGTTCATGTTTTGGTATGGACGTATTATTTAAGGGTTTGAAACAGTTTAGAAATCGGTGAATTTATAATACAAAACTATTGTTAAATTTATTTATTTATTTTTTTTATATACAAGGTAATCAATATCCCATTTGTGAAATCTATATTCAGAGATACGAAAGTTTATAAAAAAAATGATTAAATATCCAATTATTTCCATATCTGGGATATAGAGTAGGGATGCATATTGACAACACTACCTCTAAACAAGTTGGTATTGATATTGGTTACCATATACATACATATTGTAATTACTTATTTGTTTGTTTTTTTTTAGTATATATAGGTGCATATATTAGTGTAGGGAAAAATAGATTTTGACCTTGAAAAAATTAGTACAAACTAAAAACTTGATAGACATTTTGGATTTGTCTTCTTATGGGTCGCATGCGCGTGACGTCACAGATCCCAGACATTAGGAAAAACAAACCGCTGTCATATGGCGACTGACTGAACCTCAGAATTAAATTTTTCGTAATCCTAGAGATTTTATCGATATTATATCATACAAAATGGCTAGTTTTTATTGTATTATTAATTGTGGAAGTGTGGCAATCCCAGACAACATCAGTTTTTATAAAATAACGTCGATTTACAGCCAGAAGAGGTTAGGTTAAACAATTCTAGGCAATTAAAAGAAATGCTTTAAGTTGTTGCATGTTAATGCAAGAATGATTGTGATAGTAATAACTGCTGCTCAAACAAGCAATAAACAATCCATGGTAAATAAAATTAACATTTTATATCAGTTTGTCTCTATTTTTAATAACAATTTCTTATTTAAATTTTAGTTGAGCGAAGCACGAACTGCACGGGGGAGAGTATATTTAAGAGAGTACAAGTCATAATTAACAATTGACCTATATAAAATAGTAAAATATATGTTAAACATTTTATATAATATATTATAATAAAAAATTTACAAAAATTACAACGGTTTCCGTAGTCCAATCAATAGGTATACGGTATAGACGAGGGGTTAACTGCTGGAAGAAATCGTGTACATCTTATTACATACTTCAAATAGTTTACAGTAAGTACGTCAGTCTTTCATTGTTTATTTTATAAAGTGTCTTTCACAAAATTTACAGCAGTTAATCTCCAACCATAGCCATGTTAATTGCTAAAAAACTAAAAGGAAAGATTTCCTGTTAAGTGGTGAACATGTTTTGTCTAGACTGGCAACACAATCCCAGTGAGCATTAAAAAACCATCTGATTCTGCAATAGTCCAAGGAGTCGATGGCTTTTATTCATGATGCTAAGAGTTCATATCCTGAAAAATTAATTTCTGCATTAGTAATTATTTATTAGGCATTTAATTAGGCAAGCATATATGAAGAAAATGGTTGATAACTAATTCTTACCGTTGTAACAAGCTTTTATCCTGCAAATTTCTTGCAGAGTACTTCTTTCACCTAACCACAAACAGCTTCAAGACTTTTCAATGCCTTGAATTCGTCCTTCTGTCTACGTAATTCTTTCAAAAATCAAGTAATTCGCAACATTCGTTACATATAAAAAAATAAGTTTTAAGTAAAAAATATAGATCATAATAAAGTAAATAACATTTGTAATTAAGTATTTATTTAAAACATTTTTCTGTCCACAATAGCATACAAAAAAAAAAAAATTGTTTTTCAATATGGCTGTTGCAGCACTTATTCGATTTTAGAAGGCTTTTTGATACATTCAGTAAGAAGGCAAAAGATAGATAGAAATGCAATATTTCCAGCAGTTTGCACTAATTTTTTTCAAGGTTCGTATATTTTTGACATTTTGCCCGCACTATATAATGTAATATATTTCTTGTAAAGTACCTATCTATTTTTTATTATGAAAATCTATGTAGTATAATACAGTATATGTAGTTCAATCGTTGTGTAAATTATTGTTATGTAATAAGATTTATTATTATTATTGTATTTATTTATAAGTAGAGGAGATATTTTTTGTATGATGGTTTTTATATTGATACTCCAACACAAACATTGATCTAAATAAAGGAAAAACCCAAAACATCAAAATACAGCTATTACAACACCTAAAAAACAACTGAGATATTGCAAAGATGAGGTAACATATTTATCAGAAGGTGACCCTGTAATACACATTTTGATTGTGTAATTATTTTTATTTGGAAATATCAAACTACAATTTTGACTATGTGTAGATTATTATTTGTAATGAGGCATTTAAAACAATTGTTAAATAACATAAATATAAAATGTAATATGATATACATTTATTTTAATTTGAAATAATAAATATCACCCCCGATTCCTAGATTTTCCTTTGTCACAATGAAGAAAGTGTAACATATAATGTTATAATCTGACAAATTGAACAGTTTTTTTTGGGGGGGGGGGGGGGGGGGCATCCAGAAAATTACTTCAATCTTTGCCAGTTTGTTATACAATCAAGTCAGATGTTCAGCAACAATTAAATCGCAACAAAAGATAATAGTTATGCCAGAGATGCAATTAATATTTTTTCTATGACCGGTGTAACATAAAGATAGTAATAAAAATTAAAGAAATCAATAGTTCTTTACTAAATCATTATTATAAAAAGTTTTAGATTTTGCATTTCTGTTGCTAAGCAACACATAGTTGATTTTCATTTCATAATGTATGTCAATTATGACATTTCGTAGTTTTCAAATTAATTAATTAATTAATTAATTTCGACATACTTTCATTAAAATCTTTTCTTTCTAACTATAGAACATTTTTCTTTTAGGCTGTACAGCTGAAAAGTAACATAAGCCATATGGCATAAAAGTACCATTGTATGACGTCAAATAAAGTTGTAAAATGTCATTTTAGATCCGGTCAGTTGTACAAAAATAATTTTTTTCTATAATTACCTTCGAAAATGACAAATAATGCACAGTAACCATGAATCGAAGAAGCCGTTCAAAAATTACGTAACTTAAATTTTGATCAAATTTGACCCCGTCCCTCCCCCTTGTCACTTTTGAAGATAGCCCCCTAAATAAATTACATCACAAATTTCACCCCCCACCCCCATCAAAATAAGATTTTTTTTAAATGTCATTTATATTAAAGATAGAAAGAAAGCGTACAATGATAATTTGTATATACTCTAATGCTAAATATAAAACAAAATGCGCGTGGCGGATAATAAGAAATGACGTTAATTCTATTTAAACTGAATCCTATCCCACGTCTTTTAAAGATGAGCAAGGGAATAGGATTACCAAACTCCAGCTCAAAAATTTAATGCACTTTTTCTAAACTCTCCCAATCAGCTTACCTCTGGCTTTAACATTAACACCGATTTTAATAAAAAATCAAAATTAAAATTGAATGCAAACATTGGTGCCAGCTGCCACTCTATGTACTTAACTCCTATTACTATTGATGGGACATTTTCACTGTTAAAAGCAGTTTCGGTAAAAAGTTCTGCAGGACTGGATGGTGTTCCTTGCTCCCTGCTTGGTTATATTGCCGATATTCTAGTTCCGGTTTTTACATCCTAGATAAATAAGTATTTTGAAGAAGGCATCTTCCCAGCCAATTTAAAAAAGTCTATTATTAAGCCTATACACAAGAAAAAGGAGACAGATATGATAGAAAATTATAGGCCAATCTCTTTACTTTCTGTGTTCTCTAAAATTTATGAGAAAGCCTTTCACTCTAGATTACTGAACTATCTCAGCAGAAATAATATTCTCACTGATGCACAATACGGTTTCCATAAAGATCTTCCTATGCAAGATGCTATACTAAATTCAGTTAATTCCATAATTAAAAGTCTTGATGACAAAAAATTTGTTGCCGTTTTATATTTTGACTATAAGCGTGCCTTTGACATGGTAAACTATGACTTACTCAAACAGAAACTTTATTATTATGGAGTAAGGGGACTATCCTATAGTTGGATCTCTTCCTACTTGTTTGAGCATTCGCAGATGGTTGTACTACAGGCAGGTGACTTGCAACCTATCAAGATGGGGGTGCCTCAAGGTAGTATCCTAGGCCCCCTACTCTTTCTAACCTTTATAACTGACATAGTTGAACCATTTTATCAGGGCCGGTCATAGGCCCAGGCAGCTGCCTACGGCGCCACGATTTGGGGCGCCAAACGTCAAACAATTTTTAATCTCAAGTAGACAACTAAAGAAAACAAAATGTTTTATGTATCAGGTAATTAGGGAAAAATAAAAAATCTGACAACACTGTCCGGTATTAATTAATTTACTATCTGGCAACAGTTGCTCGTGGCGCTAGCAAATTGCGAATTGTTTTTATTTCACGAATCACGGCATGCTGTAACAGATGTGAGTGATGCGACGCCACAATGGCACGAATCGCGATTTTTCGTTCAAAATTATCTAGAGCACTTGATTCGCAACCGATTCTTATAATTTTTTTTTAAATACTCGTTATTTAATTTCCAAAAAACGAAGAGTGGTGTGAGAATAGAGGCCTACACTCAAAGAAATAGTATGGGTAAATTCAACAAAAAAAAATGGTTAACTAACAATATCGTTAATTTTGTTAAACCAAACTATATTGATGGTATTTTTAAACAAGAGGTGATTGTTATTTTAATTAATAAAAAGTTGTCGTACAACAAAACAAACATTAACTTAAAAAATAGATGAATAAGACTATTATTTTGTTCGTCTGACTATTATTTTGTTGAATTCTGTCAAATTAAACTAGATAATAGTATATTTTATTTTTAACTATTATCGAATTGTAATTCTAACCCAGTATTAGTTCGCTGTATTATTGTACTTGGTAGACAAACCAATATTATTGTCGTCTTCTAGAAGTTCTAAAAGAATTACCATAAAATTTGCTTGCTTACCACGTAGTCTATTACAGAAATTATTCCCAGATGACGCCACATACAAATCACTAACAATAATCCATCATGCATTATCTTGCACTCTTATGAATTTATAGAAAATTAATAACATGATTGCAATGTTCAAATTCTCTCAGGGATCATCGATATATTTGGATGGATCTTATAAAGGATCTCTAATCTTTGGTTTGGGTGGTCTGATGTCTCAATACTGAGATTTTGGCTAACCAAAAAAAACTTCATCATACAATAAAGTGTAGATCAACCTAAAAATTAGTTGGTGAACAAAAAACAAAGTCGTTGTACTATTTAATTGTAGACCAAATTGAAAATGGTTAGTGAACATAAAAAAATGTCATTGTACTATTTAATTTGTTACAAGAAGATATGATTATTAAACTACTATTTGTTTACGAAAACAAATAAAGTTGTATGACTATTCTTTTCTGATTGATTTAACTATGAAACTAGATAGGCGCGATTTCATATGCTCTTTTTGGTTGAATTTACCTATCATTTTCTTTGAGTGTATTGTTAAATACTAGTAAGTGTGCATACCTCTACCTAGGAACATCTAATAGAGTACAAAACATAAGGAGTTTAAATTTGGAAATTAACATTGGTAATGCAGTAATTCAAAATGTGGATTCTGCTAAAGTGCTGGGCATAATATTTGATGAAACACTATCTTTCACGCAACACGTCAGTAAATTGTGTCAGTCATCATTTTTAAGGTTGAAACAACTATACCAGTACCGTGAGTACCTTAATGAGTCAAATAAAATTATGTTGACAGAATCCCTTGTACTGTCAATTTTGAACTATGGAGACTGTATATATGGTCCCTGCCTTACTCTATCAGACAAAAACCGTTTGCAAAAAATTCAGAATTGTTGTATTAGGTATATTAAAATATTCCCAGAAGAGAACACATCACTCCACACATCAGGTGTTTACAAATGTTAAAACTAACAGAGAGGCGCTTCATTCATTATGTTAAATTAGTTTGCATGATGCTAAGTAATAAAATTCCATTGTATTTATTATCAAAAATTGAGTTTAGGGAAATGGTGTACAATAGAGAACTTAGAAATATAGGTAACGCAACTATCCCACGGCATAACACTACAGCTTTTGAGTCTTCATTCTCATATTTAGCTTCCAACATAATAAACAATATCTCAGTAAATATTAGAGGTAGGAGTATAGATAGTATAAAAAAACAGTTAAAATTTCAACTATTACAAGAAAATAATTTAAATATTAATATAAATATGTTTTAATATGTTTGAATGATAGGGTAAGATTGTAAAATCATTGAAAAATGTATCTTGTCCTTTTGTGTTGCACAATAAAGAGTATTTTATTTATTTATTTTTTATTTCTGAAACTACTTATCGGATCAACCTCAAATCTTCAGTGTTATAATTATTCAACGATTACTTCGCATAAACGTACTAAAAAATAAAATATGTAATTTGACTAAATGACACCATCATACCCTAACCCTTACCTTACCTTTATTGTACCCTTTCTTCCTCGTAAAACGCTGGCAATCCACTTTCTGTATTTATTTCTGTGAATGTTTTTACAACTACAGTAGATGTCAATATTATTAAGCACATTGTACTAATGGTAGAACAACATAAATTCAAAGAAATTAATGTTTAATTCATATTTACTGATATATACACTCTACAACGAATTTTTTGTTTGTAGCAATTGCTGATCTCCAGTCTGACGCTTTTAAAGTGGATTTAAAGACAATCCAGACCAATATCTTCATGATGTATGTAGACACTTCCAAATTGGTTGCCAAAGACTTCCAGCAGAGAGTAGCCGAGGTACGAGAAAGTGACCCTATCAAAGTATGTGTGAAGGCAAGTTCACGTGATTCCAAATGTGTAAGATTTGTGACTTATTGGGAAATTACTGATGAAGATGTAGATATGGCGATTAACAAGATAGTGATGGCTATTAAAGAATTTGAAACTAAATTTAGAGGATAGTTTGGCATTAAAATTGTTTTTGTGTGGTGTTGCTAAGATGAGAGGGAAGAAATTTATTGTGTGCTCAAAAAAGAAGAAAGCGAAACTTGTCTTTCTGTGAAACCATATTATTCTTTGAGATTAAAAGAAAAACATTGGAACATTTTACATTTTCAGGACTCATGAATTATGATTGTTATAAATATATAAAATTGACTGAAAACTTAAAACAGGATGTTAAATTTAGAAACAAATTCGAGTTCTTATCAACTTTTTAAGATGTTTTCATAACATTCTGACTTCGGGCATCACATGATTTTTCTGACAAAAACAGCAAAATACAGACTGTGCAAAATACAGCTGACTCGGCGTAGCCATATATTTAGACAAAAATATTTTTCGTACTTTACCGAATTTTTAAGTACCATTACTTTATTGGCTAGTTCTTCCATGCTTTGGGGCTTAAATCACTAATAATACATTTAACATCTAAAAGTGATTCAAAATGAATAGTTTTGTTTTTTACAGTTTTACAAAAACATAATCTTGAGGTATGTAGAATTAGCTGGTCATCGTGGTCATCTAGTTACAATTACATAAATCAGGTAGATATATAATTCGTCTGGGCTCCAAAATGGCTAAGGAAATTAACTGTACAACAAACTGAGTTCAATACATTGTGCTTTGCAGAAGTCTAGTTGCCAAAAACAAATTGTCTATTATACACAGAATCTCATTGTGATCCCCATTTTTTTTAACCATATTTCACCTTAACAAAGGACAAATACTTTATGTATTTATCCTTTGTTATCAATGTATTTATTATTATAGCGACGTTCTATTTGCGTTGAAGTTTATAAATTTTGATGTATATTGATTTATTGATTTACTGTTAAAATAAATATTGATGAAAATTTTTAGTTATTTGTATTCTCCACATATCTCCTTGCCTGATTTCTTATTAATGAAAGTTCGACTATCTCTACATATATTTAAAATCTTATTTTCCATGAATTTTTCTTGTGAAAATGATTGATCAGATACGAATATGCATGGCGCCCTTCTGCTCTGCTTGTAAATTGTGTGTGCCACTTTTTAATATGTCCCCTCCCAATGAAATAAATTGTGTAAGCCGCCATTGAATGATATATAAACTAAAAGTACAGGTTTAAATTTCTAGAGAAATCTATACCTTAGCCGAGAAAGGAGTGTAGAGTAATGTTATTGAGCAACGTTAATTTGATAAGACTTTGTAAAAATTATTTTGCATTACATGGTCGTTTAGTTCACACAGTAATATTTGTTAACAATATATTTTATAAATTTCCTAATTACCTATATTTGCTAAAATAGAAAGAAGAAGTGATGTTCATGCAAGAGAATCGAGACAAACTGACGCATCTCTCTCAATTCCTCGACACAATAGTGCTGCATTCCGCAAATCATTTACTTTTCTAGTCTCTTACTGCTATAATAACCTACCAGTTGAACTTCGCAGTATTAATCCTGCTAAATTGAAACCTATTCTGAAGTCCCTACTGAATAAGGAACTGTCATTTTTAAATCACTAATTGTTTTAATGACTGCAGACTCACTGTGTGTGCTGCGCTCTATTTTAATCTTATTTCGTGTATGTTTTGTAATAACTTAATCTTATTAATTTTACCCTTTTATCTTTTTTGTTTAGGGTTAGGTTTAATATCAGTCTCTGTAGCTAATCCTTTGTTGCAAATGTATTTGACATCTTGGACAATAAATTATTATTATTATTAAAAACAATAAAGTGGGAACCACTAGCAATTTCAAACAGCAATTTGTGGAAAAAACGTCGAAAAGTATTAATGCAATAAGAAGTAGAATTCAGCGCAAACTACTACAACCATGCCAAATTCAGATAGATGAAGGAAAATCAAGTGGGAACTACTAACCACTCTAAAGTGTTAGAGAAAGAGGAAGAAGTAGAATTCTACGCGAACTACTATAACAGTGTCAAATTCTGATAGAAGAAGAAGAATCAAGTAAGAACTACTAACCATTCCAAAGTGTTCAAGAAATAGGAAGTAGAATTCGGCGCGAACTACTCTAACCGCGTCAAATTCAAACAGAAAATGAAGAAGAATAAAGTGGGAACTACTCAACTATAGGGCATGTGCATCATATAACTAACATAACCTCAAATTTTAAGTTTTTTAAGTTTATTCCCATATTTAATGGTTGTATACTCATTTCAGCTTGGAGCAATACTGGCTCCAAGCAAATATGTAAAAATTCACTCAAATAATTTTTCAATATTGTTGATTAATAAAAATAGACTGTTAATTACAGGTTAGCTTTCCAACCTACAAAAAGAGTCCTATTTTATTAGGACAAAGTATTTAGAACTTCATAAACATTACACTGAATTAGATTTTAGTTGAAAGTATTGAAACCAAGCTGAAATTTTAATAACAGCTACGAAATACTCATAAATCTTAAGAAATATATATTTTTGAGGTTAGCTGTGACGTCACGTGCACATGCCCTATTAACCATTCCAACCCACTGAACTACATGTAGTTCAGTTTTCCAACAGGTTTTATACACCTAAAAATAAAATACGGTATTATTACTTTACTTGTGTGTCCACCAATGCCCTTTAGTTTAAAATAATTTCTGCCTTTCATTAGATTAGCTAAAAAAAATATCTAAATACTATTATTCAAATAAATTTTGCGTACATTCATACTTGCCGCCATTTTAACATCCAATAGTTCCAATTCCAACCCCGTTTCCTGTCGTTGCTGTCAACTGTCAAACCGGTTTTATTTTCCATATTGCAGCAGTAATTTTCTTAATTTTCTAAAGAAATAGGTACGCCCAAAGTACATGACTATGACCGACTACCAATCTGGGGCAGAAGCACCCCATTTCACGGCACCAGTGATTCAAGACAATCCAACTGGATGGGGGCCGTGTGAGATGCCCGATCAGTTTAAGGACATGCCCTATCAGCCCTTCAGTAAAGGCGATCGTCTGGGAAAAATTAGTGACTGGACTGGAGCAGCTTTCCAGGACAAGAAATACGCAAGTAAGGAATGAATTTGTGGGTAGTTGACGTGGATTTTAATGATGTTTTGAGGTTATGTTCTTTGGTTGTCAAACGTTATAAACTAGCATTTTCTAGTAAAAATCGTCTATTAGAAGTTTGTACAGTCGTTATTTTAACTGACATGAGTACATATTTACTTTTATTATGATTCTACGTTAAAAAAGGAAACCGCGATAACCCTTGTAATTATAGACCGATATCTTTAGTTCCTATTCGGCTGTCCCAAGTCAAAACACTGTATAAGCCATTTTCATCAAAAATCATATTTTTACATTTTTTTGATATACAGCATCAACATCTACCAATCCGTGATTGAGGAAAATTAAAATTCCATGTCCAAAGTCCATGTGTAAACAATAATATCCATTGTATATCCACTAACCGAATCAGGTTACTAATTTAAAACACTGAATTCCATAATTTTTTAAATGGTTTATACAGTGTTTTGACTTGGGACAGCCGTATCATTGCCAAGATAGTGGAAGGGCTTTTAGCCAAGCAAATAGCAGAGTACTTCGAAAGTAATAGTTTATTTATTAATGAACAATTTGGTTTCAGACAAAATCGTAAAACGGAAATGGCAATTTTAACACTTGTAAGTAGATAAGATCTCCAAAGGATTTGATGATGCGACATAGATAGGTGCAACATTATTCTGTGACCTGAGCAAGGCTTTTTATTGTGTAGCACATGATAACTCTAATTCAAAAACTAAATTTGTATGAATTTAATCCCTTGAGCACTAAAATTATTCAATCATATCCAACAGACAACAAATGGTCCATTATAATGACATGAATTCTAGCTTAAGTTATATCAAATATGGAGTGTCACAAAGGTCAATACTGGTTGCTGTTTTTCATCTACGTAAACGATATAACTAACTGCCTTCCAAATAGTCATCTAGTTTTATATGCAGATGATAGTAACAACTTAGAACAGCTTTTAAATTTAATGAATAAAGCACAATCAGAGGTCTCCTCATGGTTTACAGTAAATAAACTACACCTCAATGAAAGTAAAACTACGAAATGCGTATTTACACTAAGACACTGTGATTTTGATAACCCATTGTCAGTTAAATTTCTTGGAATACACCTAGACTCCAGGGTTTCTTGGGAAACACATATAGAACAACTGTCAAAAAGACTCCAAAAATATTTATGTTTTGAGAAATTTATATCCTGTTATAGACAGTTATACTAACGGCTTACTACCATGGTTTATTCCACTCTAATATGTGTTATGCAATATTAGCTTGGGGACATTCATCCCGAGTTAATTTGTAAACTTCAACGGCGTGCAATTAGAGCGATCACAGGATCAGGGTACCGTGTAGATATAAAACAAAAATTTATCGAATTAACAATTCCCACTTTCTCATGTGTGTATGCTCTGAAATATTTACTATGGATAAGAGACAATATTCAACTATCACAATGATATTCACCACCATCACGATACGAGAAATAATACAATGATTGAAATAGAGTTTCATCGAGTAAACAAAAGCAAATTCTCTACAATGTATTATGCACCTAAACTATACAATAAACTTCCGAACCGTATTAAATATTACCCGTTAATCAATACAAAGTGAAAATAAAAACATACCTTACCAAAAGGGCATTCTATTTTTTGAATGAAATGTTAAATGACGATTTCCACGTTGATTAATGCACCTATTTTATTTTATGTACTTTATGTCTGTAGATTTTTAAACTGTAGTTTGTTCTATGTGTTTAGTATTGTTAGTATATGTTTTATTTAGAGTTTTAATCACCATTTGTGTATTTCTAACCAATAATTTTACATATAAATATGGTAATGTCTCTGTTGTTGCTGATGAATGTAAATGATTTGTGTATTGACATGATCTTTTTAATAAATAAATAAATACGTTGTATATTACCTACATTATTGCTTCGGTCATGATCACATTAATGTTTACAATTTTTCAGGCAAGTATGCCTCACAGTTTGGTTCTGGTAGTCAGTATGCTTACTTTCACGATGAGGATGAGAGTACTTTCCATTTGGTGGATACAACTCGCGTTCAAAAACCACCGTATCAACGTGGACGTTTCAGGGCCAACCAGCGCAATATGCGGGGCAGAGGTGGACGTGGTAACGTACAAGGAGGTGGTATGCAGTCTCTTGGAAAAGGTCTCAAAGCCAGGGACACTTATAAGAGGAGCCAGGTCAAGAGGTGGGGTCAAGGAAGGGTAAGTTCTAAAGATATGTAATAATGTAACTTGATTCAACTTTGAGTCCGTCTAAAACCATCCAAGACTTCTTAGATTATGTAAAAATTATTCAGTAGGGAGATTTCACAATTTTCTGAGATATTTTCTGAGTTATAAGCATTTTGGTACTTATGGTACCAAAATAGATAGAGTATAGATTATGTAAAAATTATTCAGTAGGGAGATTTCACAATTTTCTGAGATATTTTCTGAGTTATAAGCATTTTGGTACTTATGGTAGAGTGAGGCTGGAAAATAACACCTTGAGATGAGGTTAGCAGCAATGACATCAGTAGTACGCTTTTAGTGCGCGACCCAGACGAGCACTCTGTTTCAATACCAGCATCGAACATTTGTTTATTATATGATAGGGTCGATATCATAAGTAACGTGTTGTTTTATTGTACCTATGCATTAAAATGCCTTAAAAAAAGTGTTTTGTGCCAGGGTGTAGAAATACAACTTTTAAGGGAAAATGTTAAGAAGGAAAAATTAAAGGTGACTATCTTTACTGCCTATTTTTGTTTTTCTATTTTTGCCCGCTTTGGCCCAACCCAGGAAAGATACTACACATACCTCGATTTTGTTCCTGGTGTGTTTGATTTTTATATTTTTTTTATGCGAAAATTTGATGAGAAAAAACTAAAAAGTACATTTTCTAGCTTTAAGATGGTACAGTTCATTGATTTAAAGATACATTTTTTTGAATGTGTAAATTTAAACAATTTTTAATAAAAAATATTATTTTGGGTATTTAGCAGATAACTTTCAAAGAAATCATTCGTTCTTTCCATATATTATTCACAGTGAAATATATCTTTCACTGTGTTCTAACTAGGTACCTAATGCAAAGTTTGAATAACCAAAATTGCATCTACGCCATTGCTTTAAACTTCAGCACCATTTGCACGTCTATATCACGTAGATTGTGCGTATCAGCTTGCTGAAAACTTGGTTCCATTATTAACACGTTCGCTGCTGATGGGATTTTGGTTAGTATTGCCAGATGCTGAGTAGGTTTTTGACAATGAATATACATAGGATCAGATCGCCATATGGCGACACCAGCATTGCGCAATATACTACTGCGTCGCCATATGGCGATATCAGCAGTGAACGTGTTAATTAAAAATCGCTGACTGTGTTGAAGGCGATGGATATGGCTGTGGACACGGTTGCGAGTGCACTACACCACCAAATTAAAGGTTGATTAATTATAGGCCATAATGTATCTACCTATAAGTTTCCAGAAATGCTTTATAAATTCAGACACAAATTTATTAACCAATAGCAAAATATATCAGATATCGGTAATTAGTGTTTCATGTCTTTGGTATATTACCTAGAATTGGTGAATTAAGTTGAAAGTATTAATTATATTTTTGGCACTTTACAGCCTCAAATCAAAATTAGGGATGCTTCTGTCACTGTTAGACCTGATTGGTCCACCATTGAAGAAATGGACTTCCCTAGGCTTGGAAAACTATCTCTACCTAGTATTAAAGATGGTAGGTATAAAGAATTATATGGGATTTGAAATGAAAAGAATTCGTTTTCTTATTTGACATTTTTTTTTTGCAGGCGAGGACATAGTATGCTGTGGTGAGCTGGAATATTACGATAAGTCGTATGACCGGGTCAATGTGAAGAATGAGAAGGCTTTGCAGAGCGTCAACCGCATTTTCCATACTGTAATTATATTGTTTTAATATATTTAATATTGAATTAAACGTTAGAATACGAACCATGAATTGAAAAGGAATTTTTTTGTAGGTTACCACAACTGATGATCCTGTTATTCGAAAACTTAGTAAAACTGAAGGCAACGTTTACGCTACGGATGCCATTTTGGCCACTATAATGTGTTGTACTAGGTCCAATTATTCGTGGGACATTGTTATTGAGAAAATTGGTAGGTTGTAATGTTTACATGTTTACTATTTGAGTGTGTGCGTGTGTGCATATGTACATTGTTTATTAATGCGAGAATAAATAGAACAAAGGACCAGTCAGCCTAATGCTGACAAACTGAACATGGTAAATTATACATGATTGAATTTGAAATACCTCGTGTATTAGCGGCACTTTCCTTCTATACTCTTCAAGTTGGGCCCAACACTCTCCAGGTCTCCAATAAGGGAAGGTTCACAAAGCACTCACAGGATGATAAGTAGCGGTTTATTATTTTTAGTTGACGAAAAATGACTTTATTATAATTTTTTTAAGTGTTCTTATTATGAATTTTTGGTTGATATAGTAATCAAAAGCGAGCTTAGTTATGGAAACAAAAAGTTGTTTTCTGAACATACATCATCTCAAAATATGTACCCCACGCCCTCATAAGAGCTGATTAGCAATAAAGAGGGTTATGTTCGTAGACTTAACATTTGTTTACACATGTGGGATATGAAGAAAACAAGTTCTTCCATGCATTCCTAGGCTTAACAAAAGTCTTTGTATATCCCACATCTTATCAGAAAAATTAGAAGCTTATAATCTTAATAGCAATAGTCCTACCCTTGGTCAGATTCCAGTATGTGTGCTAAAATGCGAACACATCCGCACGACAGTTGCTAAGACATGGCCTACTACAAGGCTCCGTCCTAGGACCCATTCTCTTTTTAATTTACATCAATGATTTACCAAACTGTTGCCCGGATGCCGCATCCATTCTAGTCACAGATTATATATCTGAACTAGTTCAAAATCAGTCATTAGATACAATTCGATAAATGTCAAACACAAACTTAACAATTACAAACCTTAAACATTAATTCTTACCCTGCGCAACTTACCAAGAGGCAATTCTGATTTTTAGTTTAGATGCGATACTGACATGGGAAAAACATTGTGTATTTGTCAGGTGAATTTTCAAAAATTACTTTCCTAATAAGGAATCTACTAAATAGTGTATCACAAAAAAAACTTAATAGAATAGAATAAGTATTTATTCAATAATACAAAATGTGTGTGTGTGTGTGAGAAAGAGAGAGAGAGAGAGAGAGGGGGGGGGGGACAATTTTACATTGTATACACACGTCAGAAATTACATAAAATTACAGAGATATAGACTTAAAAATACATATAAAAAAAAATAATGAATACACCAACACTTTAAAAAGAGGTTCCAATATTATCAATAAACTCTTGGATGTTATAAAATACATTTTCGTTTAGGAGTGTTTTCACCTTTTTTGAAAAGTGTGTGGGAGGCAAATTTTTGAACTCAACGGGCAACATATATTATATAATTTTATGGATATACTATATCTCAATGATTTTAAGTTTTTTGTTTGTCGAAAATAAGGAGAAATGGGGCATTTTCCATTTTTTTAAAATTCAGTTTTGGTGATATATATCAAGTAAAGTTATTATTTTAACAATTACTGCATAATCAATTTAAACCAAAACAATAATTTCTTAAATAAGAATACGCCCGTCTAGACACAGATTTCAAATGATTTTATTTGGCGGGAAATAATTTAACCAATCATAGACAACTTTCACTTAGACTGTAACTGAACTAACTTATATCAATGCCAAATTGTGTATTTACTTTACATTATTTTACCTATGTTTTTCTCAATATCTTGAATATCAATAAATATTATACACATGTATTTAGAAGGAATTAAATTTGTTATTATGTAGAAGTTATCTTAAAAATGTAAACAAAACTTACGGCGAGTATTATGTGGCAACATTTCTTGCGTGCCGCCAGCTGACACTTCTTGTCACAATACAAGTGAAAGAGATATATTGGTTAGATTTATTTGTTGTTTGCCACCAAGTTCTTCGAATATAAATTTTTTCGGAACAGTTACAAATTTTTTTTTATGAAGCCCTTATATAAGGGGTCTACAGACGATCCAGCTACCAACGTTGTCGGTACGTTTTGAAGATAATTGGAATTCCAGCGGACCAGTTTACTTTTACGAATGAGTTCAAAGCATGCCGACAAGGCTGGCTCCCTGCCGCTGGATCGTGTGTAGACCCCTATATTTGTGTTTCCACAACTTTTATAAAATACCTTTTAAATGACATTATCTACTATTTGTAAATTACAGTAAATACCTCAATGAAAGAAACTGGAATACTTCAAATCAACACGACGGCGACGTTAGAACACATTTGTCATTTGACTAGCCGTTGACATTGTTGTCACATTTTGCTAAATATGTTTTTAAAAATCTAATCGGCATTAAGAATTATTTAAAATATTTAATAATTCACGCCTATTATTATTTTTTTACATAAGAAAATTAAATTTCGTGGATAAATATATTAAAATTGATTTAATAAATAAGCTTTATATTCCTGTTTTCTTCAATTATCTTTGCTCGAATTAGAGAAGGAATTTGAACTTGGCAACACCACACTGTTTTGTATAAAACCATTCTATCAGCAAATCCATACAATCCAGCTACGTCATCGGCCAAACTACCTACGTCACCAGTTTAAAACATCTGTTGCTCCACTTATTTTAACTTCTGTTTTCTCAAAAAACTGATAATTATCTTCGCGGAAATCTGTATTGGAAGGCTTGTTTGTACATATTCTATATTATTCAATAAAAAAAATAGGAAAATACCCCATTATGAGGTTGTGTCTTGTCTCGTACTTATTCCATATTCCATATGTATTTATTGCAGGTGACAAGCTTTTCTTCGATAAGAGAGACAACACCGAATTTGACTTGTTGACAGTAAACGAAACGTCGGTGGAGCCACCACAAGATGATGGCAATTCCCTCAATTCGCCAAGGAATTTGGCCTTGGAAGCTACCTTCATCAATCATAATTTCAGTCAACAAGTAAGTAGAGAATGATGGTCTCTTTTACTTTTTTCATATGTAGACTACTTCTGAAGCAGTGAAGTACATACAATGTTGATTTTAGGTGTTGCGAACAGGACCAAGTGAACCCCGTTACAAGTTTGATGAACCAAATCCGTTCATTTCAGAGGAGGAAGAAGGAGAAGTTGCTAGTGTGGCCTACCGCTACCGTAAATGGGACTTAGGTGGTGGAATTGTAAGTATTTTATTATGAAAATTGAATTTTGATCAAATTGGCAAAATTTTATTTTCTTTTATTTAATTGCCTTATTTATATTGTCGTTTCAGCTTTTTGATCAAAAGCTGTCAGCCTCAACTTGAGTCTTTATTTTCTGAAATACAGCTCAAAAAGTTTTCAACCAGCCAAAATAGAAAAATTCCGGATTAATGAATTTTTTAAATATTTTTTGTATTATGATACTTTTTAATCATGGTTTAGAATATTTTGAACAAACAAGGTTTTTCGTTTTATTAACAATAGTGTAGAAAATTTTTTTTAAATTTTGGTGAAGGTGACAGAAAACTCAATCTAAAAATAACAGTAAAAAAAAAATGGTCAAATTGGCTAAAACTTTTTCACTTAGGAGCCATATTCGAAAGTTTTTCAGTAACAAGTTTTTTGCTCAGAAAGGTACAAACTTTTTGCCAATTTGACAGAATTTTCTTCTTTATTGTTTCTTTTTTCGGTATTCTTGAATTTGCTAGTAGTGTGTGAGCAAAAAAAAATGGGACAACTATTTTTGTAAATCTGTCTCTATTTGAATATGTAATATGAAGTTTGACAAATAACTGACATTGTCACAAAAATTAAAGTTAGGTGTACACAACTAGATTTTATCAAAAATACATTATAAGATTTGTTCCATTTTTTTTTTGCGCACGACAGTACCTTTACCAAAAATTTTAAAATTTTATCTCTTCCTACATTATTTTTGTTAAAACTAAAATTTATATTAGATCAAAGAATCTTTTATATATTATATTTAGGAAACGATTTTTTTAATAATTAGGTCGGGAAAAACTTGAGTAAAAATTAAGTAGGAAGAGTAATCAAATTAAATCTGTTTTAAAAGCTCTACAATTTTTTATAGGTATTGGTGGCTCGTTGCGAACACGACGCCGTGGTCCAGTCACCAAACGGAGAGCTCCAGTTCCTCTCCATCAAAGCCCTGAACGAGTGGGATTCGAAACTGGCCAATGGAGTCGAGTGGCGCCAAAAACTCGACACACAGAGAGGAGCAGTATTAGCGAACGAGCTCAGGAACAATGCCTGCAAGCTAGCCAAATGGACCGTTCAGGCTCTATTGGCGGGAAGCGACCAGATCAAATTCGGGTACGTGTCCCGTGCCCACGTTAGAGATAACAGCAAGCACGTCATTTTGGGGACGCAGCAGTATAAGCCCCACGAGTTTGCAACTCAAATCAACTTGAATATGGATAATGCTTGGGGCATCTTGAGGTGTATCGTCGATATCGTTATGAAACAGAAAGACGGGAAGTACTTGATAATGAAAGATCCCAATAAGCCGATGATACGCTTGTACGATATTCCTGATAATACCTTCGAGTCTGATGGAGAGACAGAATCAGACGATGATGTTCCAGAAAATTCTACGGCTTTCCCATTGTACCCATACAGTACTAATACTAAGCGTTAGTTATTTTGTATAAGTTTATATGTTTAGTATGGATGAAGTGAAATATCGCTCATATGCATATAATAAATTTTTTAAACATGAGTTTATTTTAAGTTGAAAATTGAAGATGCTAGTTTTCCTTGGTCCTGCTATTCCTGCTTTTCCCTTCCAGACGCAGGTAGGTGCATAATATGTATATATTTTAACATGAGATAAAATGTATTTCTGAAAATTCTTATATTTTCAAAAAAACTGATACCAATTTCTATTGTACCCATATTTGCAAAAAGCTTTGAGGTTGTTCTTAGAATTCGAACACTATAATTTTGAAAATTTTGATTTAATAATAGCAGTGACTTTGGCAATAAATTCATTAGTAAATGTGATAAATAAATATTGGAGTCCAAAGGTTTTGTAGAGTAGTGTTATTATGACAAGATGCTTGCAAAAAATGTGCACAGAAACGAGTTTGTACACAAAATCATTCTAAGCCAATAAAAATAGCAGCATTGGTAGTTAGCAGTAGAGTCGTGTTCGCCAGCGGTGGTTAAATTAAGTGACATAGACCTATTTTGAGTGCAAAATATGTTCACATTCTTTTGCCACCAGGGCTGTATGTAATCCCAATAAACAATTTAAGTCATTCCCAAGTAACAATTTAAATGACAAGTATTTATTGGGTTTTATCACTGATTTAAGAAGGTAAATAAACCGAATTGGGTTTTATTATTTCTTTTGTGCATACCAATTTATATGCAGATAATATGAGGCGCTTGCGCGCAAACCCCGATGAATCCACAAAAAATCAATTTTGAGTTTGTAATAGTTTCATGTATGTTAGACTAAACTCTACAAGCCTATATAATCTTTGGTAACCAAAACGTGATAAATCCCATATAAATCTAATGTTAAAGTTGACCCGATAAATCCACAAAAAGTCAATTTTGAGTTTGTAATAGTTTCATGTATGTTAGACTAAACTCTACAAGCCTATAAGTAATCTTTGGTAACCAAAACGCGATAAATCCCATATAAATCTAATGTTAAAGTTGACCGTTTCGAACAAAACCAGATAAATCCAATATAGTTTTTTGTAATTTACCACAACTTTTTGTGTGTGGATTTATCGGGGTTTGCACGCGAGCGCCTCATATGTACTTAAAAAAAGGCCTTCAAGTTATCTTTAAAGCAATTTGTTAAACCTCTTTGCTCTTTTTTGCTCTCTATTGGTTTTATAGCCACTTAATTGCTGCATTATTCAAAACCACAATAAACTCATTAAGTTTTATAGTGGATTTTAAATATTTTAAGTTTTGTGGTAGACATCTATAAATCTTTAGGTTTTATGGGAGTTTTAAAATATGGCCTTTAAGTACTCCTTATGATCGAGCAATAAAACTAATAACTCTTAAGTAGTCTTACCCTTAATATATGTTGTCATAAATACTATTTGCTTTTAAAGATAATTGGTAAAGGTTCCTTAAAACCTAATAGTTTTTTGGTAGCTTTATTAAGCTACGTTAAAACTTTTTGGTTTTTATAAAGCACTTATAAATCCTTTGGTTCCCCCACTTACAGAAACAATGAGAAATTAATGATCGCACACGAAGGTTATGGTTATGTTATCTAAGCTAAGTACATTTGGATTAGAGATTATCAGAGACAAATCTTAAGGGTTTTAAAGAAGAGTAGTAAGGCTGTGTAAAGTTTTACAGGCTTTAAAATAGTAATAAGCAATTGGAATTTAACAAAACCTTTTGTTTTATAAAAATATTTCCTAAAGACACAAACTCTTAATAGGGTATTCTATTAAAATAAACGGTTTTATTAATTTTTCAGCCATGTTTTTATCTGTTAACTATGGCAGACATGTTTGAACAAAGTTGGGGCAACAGTGTTTAGTTATATTTTTCTTATTCTTACTGTTTACATTTAGCCTGCAACTATCTAAAATGTGTATAAACACCTAAAAAGCCCAAAATCATACTGAGTAAGCTAAAACTAGGGTTACTATTTTTTAAAAGTTTTTTGATATACTTTATCAATAAAATGGTCTGCATTGACAATTTTTTGATACTAGGTTGTTTATTAATATCAAATTTTAAAACGTTAGCACATGCAGATATTTCAATCGAGGCAGATATTTTATTACTTGGCGACATTTTCTGATTTACACAGTCTAAGTGCAACAAGTTTTCTACAAAGAATTATTAAAGACACAATTATTTATGATGTTTCAAAGCAGGCTTAAAATTTGATTGCAAGTACTAACAGTTTTAAGAAGATTTTATAAAAGGTTTTATGGTAGACTTGAAAACATCTTGCAGATTTGGGTTCTAAAGTACTGTTGGTTTTATTGATAGTTTTAAGGAAGATATTTATAACCTTTATAAAAGATCTTTTTTGGTTATGCCGGGTTTATTGTAGCTTTTATGAGGTTATCTAGTATAAACAGTTTTACGATCAGTTTTATTATATAGACTTAATAACCTCTTGTAGGTTGTGATAAAACCTAAATTGTTAATTGGGAAGGGACTGACATTCAACATTCACATAAACGAGACAATAGGCAAGGTCTACTCCATGTCCAGGAGTCTGTATCCGCTCCTGGCAAAAAGTAGCGGACTCAACAGGACCAATAAAAAATTGTTGTATACGATGGTAATCAAGCCGGCCATCACATAAGCGGTGCCGGTGTGGTGCAGCATACCGACCACGACAATGAGAAAACTCCCAAGTTCTCGAACTCAAAGGAGGGTGTACACTTTCTATAGAAGGACGGCCCAATTATGAGCAAAAGCTAGAAGCAATTTAGTTTTGCGGTATTTTGCGAATTTTAGTTTCTAATACAATAATAACATAATAAAAAGTGCTACTATCCTTCGCCGTATATAAAAATCATAGAAATATATTGAGAAATGAGCGAAAATTGCACATTTTCTAATCATATTTTATGATTTTTATATATGGCGAAGGATAGTATCGCTTTTTTATTATGTTATTGTATTAGAAAGTAAAATTCACAAAATATCGCAATACTAAATTGCTTCTAGCTTTTGCTCATAATGAGCAAAATGCATAAATTTTTTTGACATCACCGAATAATAGATCACTAAAAAGCGTTATTTAATAAATGCTTGTTGTTGTCGTTGTTGTTGAGTCGGAATCCAAGGGTCCCAGGTTCGAAACCCGCATTTGTATGATATTTTTTATTTTTACTTTATTTTACACTGAGTCTTTCACCAACTAAATTCGTACTATACAATTAAATATGTCTAAAACTAACAATATTTACAAAAAACTGCGAAGAGTATCCTATAGAATGTGTAACAATTGCATTGTTTAGTAAACGAACGGAGAGTACATTTTTAGCTTGTTTGTATTTGTAATGAGTTTATTATTCTATATAAAACTCTCCATAAAGCTAAATGGTTTTATTATCTTCATAAATTCCATCAAGATTTAAAAACTTAAAATTATTCTTTATGGTTTAACAAGTGTACAGTAAGTAGAGGCCCAACCCCGTGTGGGTTTCCCCGCCTCGCCAAAAAAAAAAAAAAAAAGTAGAGGCCCTTAGCCGGCATTGGGCCTCCCCCCACCACTTATGTGACGTCATGACCTTGACCCTGTATGCCAAATTTTGCTTGCACCATATCATTTGACCTTGAAAAAGTACGTCTGTCAAGGAAACATGTTTGTGCCTTTGTGGCCTTGACCTTGGACCTAAGCGGCCCTGAGAAGTAGACACTGCCCGCTCTTGTGTTCGGCTTGCACCACATCGACCTAGAAAAGCATGTCGGCACGAGATTTGTAATCAGTGACCCCCAAAGAATAAATACACCAAGTTTCAAAAATAAATCGGCAATAATTTTTCAAATATTACATTTTTCAATTTAGAATTGTTTCCACACTTTGGGGATAAGTGCAAATGTCAGGACCATACAGAATCTCAAGGCGATACCTTTTACTAAAAAATCACATAAAAAAACATTATTTTCAGTTTTGCATCTTTTCATCTCCGAGTACTGTGCTAAAAGGAGTGGTAATAAGAGTGGGAAAAATCTCATTAAAAAATAACCAAAAACAATCTTATTAAAATAAAAGTTTATTGCATTTTATAGTGCACATTTTTTAAATCACAACTTAAATTGCAAGTGTTTTTACAAATTCCTTAATACTATAGCATATGAATATAATTTAAAGTACTTTTCAAATACAAATAATTTGGCTTCTAAAACAATAACAATAAAATTATACAAAGCCAGTTGTTTTGGGAGATTTCATAATTTAGTTGTGTTACATATTGGTTTCATGACAATAATAGTTCACTGACCCAAGTGATTGTGTACTCATGCATATAATTCATACATCTATCGAACATATTTTAAAGTAAAGAATTTGACTTTGCCGTCACTAATTTTAAGTTCGCACTTAAATTCGTGCAGAGAATTATGTTTTGGTTTGTGTTAAATTTTTTACGGATATTAAGTAACCGTTTACTAGAATGATCATTACGTCTATTATTTTATAAAATAAATAATATTCTTTTACAAGAGTATGGTACTCTTAATAAATTACTGGAATAAATAAAAACCACATATTATGCAAAAACTATGTAACAATTTATATAGAATAATAAATACTTATATTGCGTGTACTGCGAGAAGTTTTGGCTCAGATTTAAATTAGGGAAATTAAACATTTAGGTAAACCTCACAGTACTTTATTAAAATACTTCATATTTTGAGTTCAAAAAGAAATTACTAATTATTCTTACAACATGCTATCGGTCACTTCTCCGGGATTTTCAAGGGCAGCCTTTCTTTCGCTAATGGCATTTGCAAGTTTTCTATAAGGTCCAATTGGCAAGTTAAGGCTCTTCAAATCGTTTTCTGTTAGTATCACTAGTGTGTCTAGGTCTATTTTTTGTTCTTCAAATTTTGGCAGGTATTCACCAAGGCCAAACGCTGTCAGGAATCGTTCTAAGGGGCCGTTTGGATCGTCTTCTTCGTCAGATGTTGTATCTGGAAATTGAGGTGTTTTAATAGCATAGAAAATACCAATTTTATAAACAAAGTAGGTATCTGATTATATGAAGAGTGTCGATGTAAAAGTATCAATATTTTTATCCGCCTTCAAAAAATTTAAAAAAGGAAGTTTTCAATTCTATTTTTTTTATTATCAACTCTCTTTTGTAAGTTCTATTATCATGAAATTAAAATTTTTTTATGCTGAAACTAATATTACTTTTCACTAAATTCAATTTTTACGAGTGACATATATTAGGAAGTACCTTACGTGTATGACCAATAAAAATCTCTTATTACTATTATTTATTTATTATTACCTGATAATTCATCGTCGGTAGTTTGTCTTGGGCCATAACTTTCTCCAGAACCAATAGAGCTCTCCTCAAGGCCGCTGTGGTTGGCGTAGAATCCTCCAAAGGAGTTGTTAATGCTCTTTCTGCAAAAGACGCAACAGGTAATTCTGAATATTGTATATAACAAAATGCTAAAGTAAATATTTATTCGCACAATATATTTAATACGTAAATATTGCAGAAAAAGAAATTCATAATACAGGGTGACCCACCGGGAATTGCATCGATCGATATAGGGAAAAGTACGCACCAGAAAATTTTGAAAATTTAGGGAGCTACTAATGTCAGTATGGCCAATCCAAAGAAAATAATTACAAGCATTTGGCACTTCTGCTTATACCGGAAGTCGATACCAACTTGCATACTATGATACAAAAAATACAGGGTGTTCTATTTCACTTAAACTAGTCTTCCACGGTTTGAAGTTGACAAAATATAACGTAGAAAACTGAACACCTGGTATATTATTATTGAATTTTAAACTGTGGAGTGTAGCTCACCTTATGGTCTTTCTACATGCCAAAAGCAAATGAGGATCTTTTACTAATAACTGGTTATTGCAAACCAATTTTTTTGTAAAATGTTAAATACCTCTGAAACGGCTGGGTTTAAGGATAGAGTATGGTGCATTTTTTCGATTAAGAATTTTTCGCTCTTTTCGAAAACTTCGAAATATATAAGCATGTAGGTGTCGATTTCCGGTATAAGCGGAAGTGCTAAATGCTTGTAAATATTTTTTTTTAATTGGCCCTACTGACATTAGTAATTCCCTAAATTTTTAAAATTTTCTGGTGCGTACTTTCCTATATCGATCGATGCAGATCCCAGTAGGACACCCTGTATATGTCAAACTGATTTTCTCAGCTACCTGACAATGTCCTAATAAATTAACAAATTCCTCTAACAGCCGGTTTTACAATCGCTGGTTAACTGCCAGTCAGAGTTAACTTTCAGGTTATTATAGAAATTGGATTTTACAATAGCTGGTCATTTTCAAGGTCGTAGCACAGTAGAGAAAAGACCAGTAGTTTCACTCGCAGCGGTCCCTTTGTTATTTGTTGTACTCGATTTTATTTTTTTTAATCCACTGTGCATCTACTGTTTGTATCCCACGCGCATTTCGTCGACAGTGGCGACTGTTCAGAAACGTAAACGTAAACAAAAATATACATCCGCCCCACCATATATCATCACTGCCGTCGTGCCGTCCACTGCGCATCGAATAGTTTAAGCCCACGCGCATCGCATGCGCACTGAAAATCTTATACAACTGTTCCGGCTGAGTCGGACTACTGGTCTTTTCTCTACTGTGGTCGTAGTTATCTAGTACTTAACTTTACTAGCAGATGAGGTGTGAGTAAACTAGAAATTGGCAGTTTACTAGTAACCTCAGATAAACAAAGAAATATGGATAAATAATCTCATTTGAAGTACACAGAAGTTGTGTGTAGGGAGGATAACCTTCAAAGGGGCAGAGTGGAGAGGAATGTTTATGTTTATGGAGTCGCCTAATCAGAGGCGTAGACAGATAAGGGGGTTAAAATTTTTAAAATAATCGATTAATGTTCTCGACTATTACTTAATACTATATCTGACAATAATACGACTCTATTGAGACAAAAAGAGTACTGTTTGGTTAGAATTTTTACAAAATGTGTTATTGAAGAGAAATTAAAGTATTGAACTGTCAATTCTCAAAGTTAAATGGTTCTTAAACGATAAGTTACTCTACATTTTCTGAGTAAAAAAAAATTAACTTTTGGTTAGGATATAAAAGTAACTTGATATAGGTATATCCTGGAGTTATGCGGTCTTTATAATAAAATTATTATTAAATAATAATTTTGGTACATTTCGGTTTATTCAACCATCGTCAGTGAATTACAATTAAATGAAGACAAATATTTTTTCAAATGCTATTTTTTATACACATGGATTTAAATTGTATGTGTATACAAAATAGCATTTAAAAAAATATTGGTCTTCACTTAATTGTAGTTCTCTGACGATGGTTGAATAAACCGAAACGTAAGAAAAGAGTAATTTTCTTATAAAGACCGATAACCCAGGATATAACTGCATCAAGTTAATTTGATATCAACAGTCAAGAAAATAAAAACATCTATCTGTATGTTAGCATATAAATGAAAATAACTAGTATTTTTTCATATTACAGTATAACATATTCATCTAAAAGTTTACATACTTATCACTCAACAGTACCGGCCAGCGTTTGATTAGGTATGACAATAAGAGCAAGCGAGAGCGAAACAACTAGGCTATTTTTTTTATCGTATAACACATCCTACTCGTGCCACCTGCTTTCCTCACCACATGTGCGTAGGCAGCTCTGTTTGCATGCCTAATCCAAGACTTTCCGATACTGTATAATGAATCTGGTCATACGCTACCCGTACCATATACATAAAACAAAAATAACATCATATTACTTTTAAATCTCTATATTGTAAACAAATATACTCTACATAATGCACTACCTTATAGAGCGGGAGTTAAGTGGCTTTTTCGGCAGCTCATCGCTTTATGAACTTTGAGATATTTTTATGGTTTAATGGTTGATAACAATTCATAAAATCGACTTCTGAGGAGGCACCTCCTGTCAGGAGCGTCACGAACACTGTTTAAAAATCAGTGAAATCATGTCATCGTTACAAGGCTTGTGTGTACACATTTTATGTTTAGAATGAATAAAATATGATCGCCAGAAAGTGTGAGCCGTCAGGAGGCGCAGCCAGAAAGGTAATAATGATACAATACATGTGAGATACGGTACGGAGTCAAGTTAGCCGAAAGTGTTAAATTCCTGTATATTTAAGAGCCTATGGTACTTTTGTTGACTTTGTTTATGGGGAGGCTATTCTATTGTTGAAGGAGCTTATTTACGTTTTAAAAAGGAGCCAGAACTTGTAACGATGAGTTTAGAGTTCTGAGATGAAATATGCGGAAAAAAATCCAATTTTCTTCAAAAATCCTAAACATTTTCTTTCTGGAAATTTTTTTCTGTGTTCAAAACATAAAATATGTTCAACCTTAAAAAAGTTTGTAACGATGATGTTATATAACTTCGTTTTTTTACCTCTTTGACCTTTCTGGTTGCGCCCCTGATGGCCCACACTTTCTGGCAATCCTATTTTATTCATTCTAAATATAAAATGTGTACACACAAAAAAACTTGGCTTTGTAACGATGATATAATTTCACTGATTTTTATATCTTGAACCATGGCCAACTCGACGGGCTGACATAAGCCAGAAGTCTATTTTGTCAAGTTCGATAGAATTAATCAGCGCATAGAAAATGCTTGTAACGATGAGTGCCCGAAAAAGCCACTTAGCTCCAGCACTATTACTTCCAGTTTTTAATTTTAATATTGTTGAATATAGTTACGATAAAGATAACAGATTCTTTATCAAATCTGTTTTCGATACAACGCATCAAATTATTTCAATCTGATATGGCTTTTAAAAAATATAATAAATTGCAGTTAATTTTCTAACTTAGTAAATTTAATTTATATCGGTATCTTGGCAGGGCCGTGGAGAGAAAATATGGACTCTCAAAAAATTTTAAAATTTCCGGGCCCACTAGACAAGCCCGGGGGCATCACCCCCGCACCTCTCCTCTCTCGTCGGGTCTGTAGGTATCAATTCTGAATTAATTCCAGTAAAAGCAAAGATAAAGCAGAGAGTAGCCTCGACTCGACTCTTGTTAGTATTAAAAAGCAAATTATATCAGACACCCTTGATACGATAACGGAAGTGAAATGAGTCTCTTGGTAAAACTACTAGGAAACAAACATTTTTCTTAAACATCTTTTTCCTGTCCGGGTTACATAAAAGTCATCAAACTTGAAACGATTAAAGCATACGTAATTGTAAATGCTCAAATTTTGGTCAGTTACCTGTAGGACAGCGAGTCACTTTTTTCTAAGCGTAATATTTTCTGGGAGCCTACGGAATAACAACATAACGTACCACATATATCAGGCAACCCCAACAATTTCAAAGTCAAGACTGTTCAGAAGGGGGTTACACATTTAGAAAAACGCAGATATACATCCATTACATATCAACGTTGCCAATTTTAAAGCTGGGGATCGAACCCAGTGCATTATTATTTTGAAAAGTTAATACAGTCTATTATTATGTAATAATGTAAACATTCTGTAAAGTTTGAAATACTCGTACCAAATTTAAATAATTCTTATGTAACATTTAAATTTAGAGAAATAAATCTAAATCTATTAATCTATCTATCTATCTGATAATCACACAACTGTCTTTTTACGTTTTTTACTTGAGTGTAAAGACGAGAGAGGCAGAAGGAAAAATTATTTACTGCTAGATCAACAAAACAATAAGACAATAAACCTAACTATAACCCTAACCTACGACTATGTACACAACAATGCTTGCGTATAAAACGAACGAGATTACTCCCTTTTGTAGGTCTTTTAGTAAATTAAACAATCCATAGTCATTTTTGAACCGTATAAAACGTGATTAAACTGCAAAATCAACACAAAATTGTTTATAACTGGATAAAAACGGCGTTAAAAGCAATAAAACAATATGGCGGCACAAGAAAATGTAAACAACGGTCAACGTCCTTCGGAAGAGAACCAATGTCGATAGACATGTAAACAATGAATATGTGATATGCCTTACGCGGAGACGGAAAGTATTATTTATCCATATATTTCTTTGTTTATCTGAGCTAGTAACTTATAACCTATAAAATAACTGGTACAAAATAATGTTTTAATATTTTGTTTAAAAATGGATACATACGAAGTAAATGCATCTAGTAGTGATGAGGAGCCAAGAAGGCCCAAGATAATTCGGTATAGACCTAACTTTTTTGAAAAATACATTTTTCATTCTCTATAATATTTATATATTTTTCTATTAAATTTATGAGAATATCCTCCTCATCGGCAGAAAAATTTGTGCACCTTTTATTATCCATGATGTAATACTTAAAATAAAATACATTTTTGTTGTTAAAATAAATGTTTCTATGTTTTGTAGTAGAATACAGAATAAATTGTATAAAATGTTATTTATAAAAAAATGTAAACATTAAATACTACATACTTATTTAATATTAAACCACTAACTCATAAATTGCTTCTGATATTTATATTTGACAGTAAGTGACATGTGACTCACAAAAATTCATACTTTTTATGTATATTACCCATTTTTCTACTACCAACATTATAAATTTTATTCACAACCTCTCGTTTACAAATCATGACTTAACTTTATATTGAAAAACGCAAGTGTCGATAAAGTTGTAGTTAACCTGCAAGTAAGAGTCAACTAACATGAAAGTTAACTTGCGATTGTAAAACTGGCTGTAAGACGTTTTAAGAGAAATAGTCTAAAGGGTTTAAATCTGGGGACCATGGCGGCCATTCATTTCGACCTTGTGGAAATATTTCGCTTAATTATTGTCACCAGGGCTGGATTATCCATTAGGCTAACTAGGCTGTAGTGGGGCGCCACAAGCCTGTTTTCGCGCTCCCCACTTATCAAAAAAAAAATGCCCCCCCTACCGTTCATCAAAATATATTTTTCCAATTTGCTCATTAATACAGGGTTAGGTTAGTTTCCCCCGGGGCTAAACGCTAACTCCAGGCTAAAGTGTATATCAAGTCGGGTTAAAAGTAACCCTGAGCTAAAGTCAGAGGTAACTTATCCCGAGCTTCAAGGTGGGGTTATCTCTGTTAGCTCGAGGTTAACCTTATGTTTGCTGTTGACAGTTGGGTGAAAAGGCAAGGTTATTTTTTGGTTAAATTGTTAAAAATGGAAGCTTTCGACGAAATAAGCGGTGATGAAACAAATATTTTGGGACACGAAACATACTTAGTTTTCTAATGTAGCTAAAAAGCAAATATTAAAATCTATTTTATTCTAGAAATCGTTTAGCTTCTTTGTCCCGTCAAGATATTGCATCAGTATTTTTTTATCACACGACGTGTTTATAATTACTTGCTATTTTAAATAATAGTAACCCTCTGATGATGAAAAATTGGAGCCTCTGCCTGCCTTTGTTGAGGTTTCACTCATTTTCTTAAAATAGAAATGTAATTATCGATCAGAAAATATTCTAGTTTATATTATAATTGTTGTTTCTCATTGCTGCCACTGTCAGGTGACTTTTCGACAAAAACAAACTTAACAAACCTTAACTTAGTAACAAAAACTAAAAAAAACTAACAAACAGAAAATCACTCATTTTTCGGCCAATCACAATCAACCTAGAGCTGGCAACTCTGTAAAAAGCATTACAAACCTCAGGTTATTCAAGGGTTTCCTAACCCACACATAAAATGTGATGGATAAATGGATGCCAGTTTAACACTTACTTTACCCCGAGGTTAAAGTTAGCTCGGGGCTAGCTAACACGTGAATGTAACCCTTCATTGATAAACAGGCTCTAAGACAATCTTCCATCGAGCCAAAGTCCTAAAAATTTAAAGGTTTGAGAAAACTGAATAACACACTGAATGTCAGTGCTCACAATTGTCTTTTGTCAATTGTGGACGTGTAAGTAAAATACTTTAGTAGTCAAGTCAAGTAAACTACTTTAGTAGTCGAGTCATTCAGGATCAGACGATTTTGATGACACCAAATACCGAGTTTCTTAGAAACAGCTCTGAGGACTACCACTAGAAGCTGCAATGATGGTATCATTAACAAACATAGTGTAACACTACCTCTACTGACGAAACCTGGCAAATCGTTGACATACTTCATAAATAAGAGTGGGCCCAATACTGACCCTTGAGGAATCCCAAGTGTGACGTATTTTAACTGGTGATAAATGACTTTCTAGTTTCACCCTGATTTTTCTATTAGTCATATATGACTCAATTCAGCTTAACAAATAACCAACATATACCAATATCGTTCAATTTCTGTATGAGTAGTTTTACATCTACAGTATCAAAAGCTCATAGCCTGGGAGGCAACGAGAGAAATTTTAGGCCGATTTTATTAACATTCTTTTTAACATTATTCTACTATTTATGTGCCATAAATAGTGAAAATGGTTGTCGGGACAGGACTCAACAGGCGTGTTTCAACCATTTAAAAAAAGTGTCGTTGGCTGAAATAATAATTATAATGATCAATTTTTTTTTTGAACTATAGACATAATAAAATGCTCGAAAAAATCCTGCCTGCCATACTTTTACGACAAAATGCGTCTGCCATTTGAACAATGGACCGCATTAGTGTGACGTCACATAATTATGCAACCTCTACATACTACTGTCATGACACACGGGTTGCCTGCCAAGCACACAGAACTTGACCCTTAACGCATATGTTTATAAGGCGACATTTTCGAGGATAGAAACAGCGTAGAATTTTATTTTATTTCTCCCTTGGAGAAATGTTTAAGAACTTTCAGTTACCATTTATCATGCAAAAGGTATAAGAAAATATACAAAAGTATAAAGAATTACAAAAACTGTATTATGAAACTAAAATAAAGTTTTTATAAATCAAATATGGATATATACATTTTAACGTATTTCTTAAATGTGAAATAGGTATTAGAAGTCCTTAAATATTTATTAGACAAGAGAAATAAAATAAAATTCTAGGCTCTGTTTCTATCTTCGAAAATGTCGCTTTATAAACATATGCATTAAGGGTCAAAGTTTCAGTGTGCTTGGCAGGCAACCCGTGTGTCATGACAGTAGTATATAGAGGTTGCTTAATTCGTAACGTCACAACTAATTGAGTCCATAGTGGCTTCTGTGAGTCGGAAAAAACCTCGAAAAGTCTCACCAATTCAGAGCCTAAGGAGACTATGTCTCCCCCCGTTTTCGAGGATGCTGAACACGATGGCGGTGGTTTAAACTTTTCCCGAGTTAACCCCAAACGGCTAAAAACCACCCCCAAAAGAGGTTAGTCGCGGATACGCCGTCTCATACCGACAAAACCTGCATCACCCCCCGTTTTCGAAGATGCTGAACACGATAGCGGTAGTTTAAACTTTTTTCGAGTTGACCCCACCCCCTAAACGGTCAAAAACAACCCCCGAAAGGGGTGATACGCGGATACGCCGTCTCATACCGACTAAACCTGCGTCACCCGCCGTTTTCGAGGATGCTGAACACGATGGTGATGCTGAATCTTCTCCCCGAAGCAAACTAATCCCTCAAACTGCCAAAAACTACCCCTTTGATACCCGGTTTTATGAAGTGCACCGGATAAGAGAAAATGAATCATTTGTTCACATATCATTGAATACATGCCTGATGATGATTACAGGTTTCTTGATTGACTGTTCAGCTGAAAAGTGTCTAGTTTTTAGGTGGGAAAACGACATATATACGAAAGCATTACATTCAAAAGTATGCAGGCTCGCGGCAGCGAAGAGTACACATCATCCCACCCAGCATCTCTGTGCCTCCATTTTTACTGTAGCTGGACCACGTGCAAGATTAGTCCATTAGCATAAAAACAAGAAGGGGGGGGGGGGGGACGCAGGTTTAGCCGGTATGAGAAGGCGTATCCGCGTTTCACCCCTTTCGGGGGTTGTTTTTGGCCGTTTAGAGGATAGGGTCAACTCGAGAAAAGTTTAAACCATCGCCATCATGTTCAGCATCCTCGAAAACGGGGGGTGAGGGGCAGGTTTAGTCGGTATGAGAGAGCGTATTAGCGTTTCATCCCTTTTGGGGGTTGCTTTTGGCCGTTTAGGGAGTGGGGTCAACTCGAAAAAAGTTTAAAACACCGCCATCGTGTTCAGCATCCTCGAAAACAAGGGGGGGGGGGGGGGGACATAATCTCGTTAGGTGACATGGTGACATGTCTGTCTGACTTACAGAAGCCACTAAAGTATGTCAAAGAAACGAAGTAGTTTGACCTAAATCATTAATGTTGAAATTTCGTGCATTAATAGTTTATAATATAAAATGTAAGAGAAACGTAATCTGTTAGTTGAGACGCTCCCGTCGAACATTGTCCCTCTACTGGCATGGCAAACTCGTCATTCGAATATCAAGACATACACTACCAAAACCAGCTTTACAAAGTTAATAAAATGAGTCGACCAAAACTGTCGCTAGCTCCTGGTTTATCAGGATAAATCAAACTCTAGTAATAGTATTATAGTAGTGATTTCTATTAGAAATGTTTATTTCATTAATGACTTTCCGGCTGTTTTCCATTAAGTTAGTTGTTTACTTTTTTTCATTGTAAAGAATTAATTTTTAATTTCGCTTTATACATTGCTACGTTTACAATCCAATCTTTCTAGATTTTCACACATATAAATACTATGTACATATGTTTACTTTGTCACTCCTAATTTTACAAACTTTCGCAATTGATAAATAATAATAACGGGAACGTAGTTTAGTTAGTGTGTATAGTTTACAAAGTGGAATAAATGCCTAGGAAAGCGGATTTGACCCTGTTTACTGCAAAATAATTTGAATTGTAAAATTACCCCCAAGTGGTTTGGACTCCACTATTAACTGTAGGGTCTTGTTTCTCTTTACGAACACAAAACCCTGGATTTTCAAAAAGTTACCTCGGTGGCTTGAAAAAATTTTTTCTTAATGAACAGAACAATGCGTTTCAATAGCTCCATCTACTTACCAAATAATTTATTTTGGAAATCCCCCTGTACTCCTTACCTGATAACAATACTTCCCATTCCTGGCCTGATAAATATACTCGGCGATTCCTGGTTCAAATTGGCATCACCATTCCTCTGCAGTTCTGCCATGAAATCTGGCTGGGACATGGATCGAATTAAACCGCTACTTGGTGGTGGAGGAGCATTGTCAATGTATTCTGCTTCGTTGAAAATACCGTCCAAACGCCCCCGCCTGGTGTTAGGGTAGTTGGTATTGTCTAATGTTCCTCCATAGAGAACCTCAGAGTCTCTTCGGATGCCTTTTAGAGAGCTCACGGTTCGTTTTCCGTCTTCTATGCCACTGACCTGCAATAACAGCTAATTTAGTGACCCAAATAGTATATTTTTGCATTCTTTATCTTGTACCTTTAGTACAGTCATTTGGATTAATTCTATAGCTGCTTGGAATTTATTTTTTGTTGTGGATTCTTAAACTTTTTCAAATATTAAAAAGGAATAGATGTGCTTTCACCTCCTAAGAGGGTGAAAACCACCTCTAAAGTAAAAAAATCAATAATTAACGAAGTACTGAGAATAAATTAATGAAACTTATATTATTTATGTTTTGGGGTCATTGATTAGGAATGTGAAGTCACTGATGTCAGATATTAAAAATTTTTTGTTGCACCCTTAATATGTTCGATATAAAAGGGGTAAAATTGATGAATTAATTATTTTTTTTTTATTTTGAGAAATTAGGACTTTCTTAGCAGATTCTTACATTTTAAGACATAAAACTCATCCCCTAATAAGAAAACTAATTGGTCTTACCCTTAAGAGGGTCAAAACAACCCCCAAAGTTAAAAAATGAGTATAAAGAAAGTACTGGAAAGTTATTAATGAAACAAATATTATTTATGATTTTGGGGTTGCAGGTTTTGGTACTGCACGTTAGAAAGACTCGACTCCTTTATTGTGAGATACGGCCTAATACCTAACGAACAACCCGGATTTAGGAGAAACAAATCAACAACAGCCACTACAGAATTTTACATGTATATCCTTGATGAATTAGATAAAAGGTGTCCAGTTGGTGTGTATTGCGATCTTAGCAAAGCCTTCGACTGCGTCCCACACCCTCGACTACTCCACAAGCTGTGGGTGCTGGGCATAAGAAGCAGTGCGCACACAACTGGTTTAAATCCTATCTCACAAATAGAAAACAATATATTGAGATATCTCGCAATGAAGGGGATGGATGTAACAGTAGGTATTGCTCTGATACTCTGAATGTAGGAGTACCTCAGGGAAGTATTCTTGCACCTGTACTATTCTCTCTATGTTGCCAATATGCAAAACACTTACCTGATTATAAAATAACGATGTACGCAAACAATCTGTCTATATTAATTTCAAGAGAATCCCACGAATCAAACCAAGAAGCTTGTAATAACTTGAAAAAAATAGAACAGTGGTTCTCAATAAACTTATTATACTTAAATTCAAGCAAGAACGAATACTTATTGTTTCATACCAGACAAAAACAAGTACTAAACATCGACATAAGCAGGTGAAACGAACATAGAGAGAAGTAGCACTGTGAAATTTTTAAGTGTAACAATAACGGACACTCTTGAATGGACCAGTCATATAGAATTTATTATTAAAAAATTGAGCACGAAAATGGGGAGGGTCAATAAGGCCGGTTTTCGGCCCCCCTCAAATTTGGCAAAAAGAAAAAAGAAAATGTTTTTTAACAGTCTAGGGTCAATTTAGAGTCGATCCGACCACAAACGGAACCAACCCCACCCCCCTCTTAGGGTCATTTCAAGGTCAAATTATGAAAAAGCCGTGAAATAAACTCGCCTTTTCGGAATGAGTAGGCTTATTCTGGGACTTCGATTTAATATATATATATAGGTTTTTTGGTCGCTGATGCCGGATCCGAGGTTAGTTTGTCTACAGTGTGTCCCAGGATAGATGTAACAAGAGGTGTAATGGACCAAAAATTTTGGAATTTTGGAATGGTATTTGGGGATTGAATACTGCTTGTTGTAAAACTAAAGTATACCAAAAATGACTTGATTTGGTGTCCTACAGGGTGTTTATAAGCAAAGTTGTAAAAATCACCACTAATAAAGTACTATAAAATATTATTTTGGGTATTCAGCAGATAACTTTCAAAGAAATCATTCGTTCCTTTCATATATTATTGATCTAAATCTGATCAAGCTAGAATATCAACGAGTAGTCCTCTTACAAACAAACTTGTCAATTTCTTTATGCATTTACTATGTCTAACATTCAATATGAAAAACAAGAAAATAACCATTCTTTCTATATATTGAAGATCTAAGTCTGATCATGCCAATATATTGTCAGAAATCCACCCTTAAGAGGAAATCTTTCAAGCATCTCTAGCCCTACCTAGAGGATACTCCATTCAATACGATAAACAAGAAAATAACCATTCTTTCTATATATTGAAGATCTAAGTCTGATCATGCCAATATATTATCAGAAATCCACCCTTGCGAGGAAATCTTTCAAGCATCTCTAGCCCTACCTAGAGGATACTACATCACAAATAAACATTAGTTACATTTCAAAGCCAAGAACTACTGAAAAGCACAATGAAATATATGAATAAAATTTCACTTACATGTCATATTAAATAAAATATTTCAATCAATGTTTGATTGACCAAAACTCTGTAAAAATTGCGCAACCTTTTTCATTCTCTTTAGAACTCATCAGCAGAGATATATGTTCAATTCAAAAACATAATTACTATAAAAAAATAGGAAAACATTTTCTTGTAAAAAATGACAGGAAATATTTATTTAGTTGACACATATCAAAAATAAAAGAGGAATCACTCTTTTTTAGAGCCCCATAGCTCGTGTAGTTTTTAAAAAATAAATATCTTGTATTTCTGCTTACATCATTGTTATAAAATATTATTTTGGGTATTCAGCAGATAACTTTCAAAGAAATCATTCGTTCCTTTCATATATTATTGATCTAAATCTGATCAAGCTAGAATATCAACGAGTAGTCCTCTTACAAACAAACTTGTCAATTTCTTTATGCATTTACTATGTCTAACATTCAATATGAAAAACAAGAAAATAACCATTCTTTCTATATATTGAAGATCTAAGTCTGATCATATATAGAAAGAATGGTTATTTTCTTGTTTTTCATATTGAATGTTAGACATAGTAAATGCATAAAGAAATTGACAAGTTTGTTTGTAAGAGGACTACTCGTTGATATTCTAGCTTGATCAGATTTAGATCAATAATATATGAAAGGAACGAATGATTTCTTTGAAAGTTATCTGCTGAATACCCAAAATAATATTTTATAACAATGATGTAAGCAGAAATACAAGATATTTATTTTTTAATAAAGTACCTTTATTTTTCAAAATATGAAAAAATTCCACTAAGAAAAGTTATTTAAAATGCAATTTTATACCTCTTTAAAAGGGAATATAAAATTATTTTTTTGAAACTTCTCATTTTTTCAATAAAGTATTTTATTTTGAACCATTCAATTAAAACCGAGATTAAAACTGCATAGAAATTATTTTTTGCGAATTAATATTTAAAGTTATGTAGAAGCTAAAAGTAGGCTATGAGAAAAGCAGATGATTAACATTTGCTCCTACACAACTTTAAATATGAATTCAACTCTTAATTCGCAAAAAATGGGAAGTTTCAAAACAATAATTTTATATTCCTGAAAGGTATAGAGCTATAAAATTGCATTCTAAATAACTTTTCTTAGTGGAATTTTTTCATATTTTGAAAAATAAAGGGACTTTATTAGTGGTGATTTTTACAACTTTGCTTATAAACACCCTGTAGAACACCAAATCAAGTCATTTTTGGTATACTTTAGTTTTACAACAAGCAGTACTCAATCCCCAAATACCATTCTAAAATTCCAAAATTTTTGGTCCATTACACCTCTTGTTACATCTATCCTGGGACACACTGTAGACAAACTGACCTCGGATCCGGAATCAGCGACCCAGAAACCTATATATGTATTAAATCGAAGTCCCAAAATAAGCCTACTCATTCCGAAAAGGCGAGTTTATTTCATGGCTTTTTCATAATTTGACCTTAAAATGACCCTAAGAGGAGGGTGGGGGTTGGTTCCGTTTGTGGTCGAATCGACTCTAAATTGACCTTAGACTGTTAAAAAACATTTTCTTTGTTCTTTTTGCCAAATTTGAGGGGGGCCGAAAACCGGCCTTATTGACCCTCCCCCTTTATCAAATAAGGTGTAAACGTTCTCTACTTAACACTGAAGTATTAAAAAACTTCTATTTCGCTGAGGTACAATCTAGTCTACTGTACGGAATTATACTGTGGGGAGCCTCTCCAGCAGCAAAAAAAAATATTTTCAGCTCGAAAAAGATGCATACGAACTATGCTAAATAAAAGTCAAAACGACTCATGTAGGTAATTATTCTCATATCTCAATATTCTTCCTCTGCGTTGTCTGTATATTCTAGATGTTACCACCATCTTTAAAAATAAACATAACTTTCAATGTCTCAGGGACTTACGCAAGTATGACACAAGAAATGGCGCTTCTCTGTGCACACCTCAAAATTCTCTAAATATAACCTTAAAAGGACCCTCAAGTAATGGTATTAGAATCTTCAACAAAATTCCAACTTACATAAAGGAGCAAGCTCTACCTATTTCAGATTCAAAAAGTCATTAAAAAATTATCTAAGGAATGGGCTATATTATAACTTAGACGAGTTCTTATGAGAACTTCTCTGTACAAATTTTACTTCGGATAACTGCATTGTTTATCATTGTTATTGTCATTAGTGTTCGATGTTGAATTTTATAGTATTGTATGTATTTTTGTTTAGTTTAAAAATGTATTTTTAATATGTCTAACAAACCCATGTAGTTTGCTAAATTTGTATTTGACTTGTTTTATACCTTGTTCTTAGGTCTTGAAATCAATAAATTCTATCTATCTATCTATCTGGTGTTAAAGGGTAGCAAATTAATAAAACACAATAGTTCAAATTTAACCTAAATTTAATACAATTATTCATCTTCATCAATGTTTGAGTCATTCTCATCTATATACATATTTATTTACACAAATACATACATGCATGTGATGTCCAATTACATAAGAAATGTGCGTGAATTTCAACAAAATATAAAAATTATGATTATTCCCTTATAATTGAAAATATTGTGAAATTTTACTGCCAAACCAGCAGTATCATAATTTGCTGAAACGTTACGAAATTTCTTCAAATATCTAATTTTTCTGTGGCAACGAATAGAGTATCGATTTTATCTTTTTATCTGTTCTTACAGTATTATGTCTGTGCAATTACATACCTTAAATTCATCGTCAATTTGTCCCAGCCTATTATTTTTGCTTGCGAGTATTTTCCTTTGGACAGTGCTCATTGAACCCTTTCCAGTCATTGTGCCTCCGCTAATGATAGCGCTGTACGTGTTTCTTCTCTCCTGAGGAATGCTGGCCAGGTTTGACATGGAACCTCCTATTATCCTGGATTTAAGATTTTCCATCATAGAAGGTCTGTGGTCCCGACTTTTTCTCCTCTCTAGTTTGTCATTCATATGGTCCTGTTTGGCTCTTCTTTTGTTGAATTCCTGAAAAAGAGACAGAAAATAGTAATATACTAACAGTTTCTTGACTTGTCAGCTTAACTTCAATAGAATTTAAACACATTGATTTTATTTAGTGAAATATAAAAATGCTGATGGTGCATTTTTGGGTCTGGAGACGTTTGTTACGAATTCTCTGGACAGCTCATATCGCACTAATACCTCGATTCTTCAAGAAGTGCGTCCCCAAAAGCGATTCTCCAGCATCGTATTCCGCGAATACCCTAATTTTTTGGCAACATTAACCTAATGTTATAGAACAATATAGAAAGGTTGATAATTCAAGGAAAGCCATATGGCTAGAGACAAACAGGACCCAAAACGTTGGGTTGATGTCACCAAAGGAGCTGATGGGAAAAAAGGATTTTAATGAGGATATGACCTGACAACCGCGACAGATGCCGTCAGACGTGCCATACAACAAGCGGAGGCTAACTAGAATAATTTTCATGAATCACGTCTGGCAAGACGCGAATAAGAACTGGATTTCCGAAGCTAATATATTCCTAAAATACACGCGTCAATTAATAGGTGGAGGTGCTAATTTCAAAATGTCGTCAAGATTTGTAAAGTATGAGGTTCCCTCATATTCGGCTTCTTGGCGAGACGTGAGTGTGGCGATGAAAAGACTATCCTTGTTCTTCTAATGCGCAGTAGTGGTGCAGTTATCTCACTTTAGAAGGACTCACATAGGTCGACTTCATCTGTGTCAGAATACTTATCAGAGATTATTATGACAAATTTTGACAGCATTCTTAACTGATCATTATTTGGCTGCTTTGGATCTGTAACCAAATCTATGAAGTGGTGGTGACATCCAGAAAAGAATCCCAAGCTACCCAACACTTCTTTTTTCCTTTTCCAAAAAAAGAAGAAGTGGTGAATGAAAAAGGGAAGAGCAAGAAGTTTTTCTTGAAATTGATTGGATATATACAAGATATATATTTTAGATTCTTTGCAATGCCAAATTCTATCCATATGTCCTGATTTTCATTTTGATATTGATAAAAGAGTGCTAGAGAACCAGAACATCAGTATCCACAGTCTTTAATATTTTCTTTAAATTGTTCTCATAGCAATCTAAAATATATATCTTGTAAAGATATATCCAATCAACTTCAAGAAAAATGTTTTGCTCTCCCCTTTTTCCATTCATTTACGGGTTGTGACACCACTTCTTTTTTTGGAAAAGGACAAAAGAAGTGTTTTTTGATTCTTTTCCGGATGTCACCGCCTCTCATAGATTTGGTTACAGATCCGAAGCAGCCAAATGATGATCAATTAAGAATGCTGTCAAAATTTGTCATAATTATCTATGATAAGTATTCCGATACAGATGATATCGACTTATGTCGAATGCAATTATTTTCACAAAAAAGCCGTACTGTTGAGAACTTACCCCCAACAATGAATGCCTTGTTAATTCATATCAATATTTAGATAGATAGATAGATAATTTATTGATGCCACTATACATATTATGTACTTACACAAGTCAACAATTTTACACTATAATCGAAACGCACTTAAATGTAGATCAATATAAAATAATACACATTAAAAATTTAGGTTGTTAGTGCAATACACTTTCACATTAAAAATATAGGTTAACATCACAATTTAAAAATTCGTCATAATTATAAAAAGCATTAGCAATTAGAAACAGTTTGATTTTATGCTTAAAAAGTGTTAATGGTAGTTTTCTAATGTCTATAGGTAGTTTGTTAAAAAATTTTACTGCCCAGTAATTAGGTCCATTTTGACACCTCTTTAAGCGGCAGAGCTTAACAACCATGCCGTCTTTATCCCTGGTATTATGTTCGTGGATATCTTGGTGTGTTCCATAGGTTCCTTCATTTTCTTTAATATATAATAAATTTTGTAGAATATAGATAGATGGTAGTGTTAATATTTTATGTTTAATGAAAGATGCTTTGTAATCATCTCTGTATTTTAAGTTGTCCAATATCCTTATTGCCTTTCTTTGCAACTTAAAAATTCTTATGCAATCTGCAGCATGCCCCCAAGTTATAATTGCATACGAGATGTGAGAATGCAAAAGAGCAAAATATGCTATTCGTAAAGTGTCGATAGGTACATGATTTGCAGGATTGCGTAGAACGAATAGGTTACTTCTGATTTTTTTTGAGAGAAGATGTATATGTTCATCCCATTTTAGTTTCATGTCCAAATGCACGCCCAGGAATTTCACACTACTTGGGAAGCTGGCTAAGTCGTCAGTATTTCTTAGTGTAAACATCATGTTCTGCGTTTTGGTTCTATTCAAGAAAAGTTCATTGGAATTAAACCATTGTTCAGCTATGATTAGTGCCTCGCATGAATCTTTGATGACATTGTTTATGGACTTTCCTGCTGAACGCAGAGTGGTGTCGTCTGCAAATAATACATATTCCGTTGGATCATTTAAGTCCTTCCTGAGTGGGAGATCATTTATATATATTAAGAATAAGAGAGGCCCTAACACAACCTTGTGGTACTCCAACTGTTATTTTCTTTTGTGAGGATAATATGTTTCCCATTTTTACTCTTTGATATCTGTCATCTAGGTAAGTTTGCAAAAAGTTAATGCTGCAGTCGTCAAAATTGTATAAATGTAACTTCTTTATTAAGAGTTCATGTGAGACACAGTCAAACGCTTTAGATAAGTCACAGAGTGTTACTGCCGTGTATTCAAGATTTTCAAATGAGTCCAATATCTTTGATGTTAGTTCTAAGATACACGATACTGTACTGCGATTTTGACGGAATCCGTGTTGACAGTTGGTAAAGATATTGTTACTTTCAAAGTAGTGTGCCACCCTAAGAGCAATGCATTTTTCAAATATTTTTGATAGAATTGGCAATAAGGATATTGGTCTATAATTAGCTATATCCTTAACATCGCCCTTTTTGAATATTGGAATCACTATAGCTTGCTTCAAGCTAGAGGGAAACTGTCCTTTTTTGAAACAAATGTTTATTAATTTAGTTATTGGGATAATAATTAGATTTTTTATACTTTTAATAATGTCCATACTAAACCCGTATATATCTTTACTATTTTTGTTTTTTAGAGAGTTTATCACTTCTCTTACTTCATTATATGTTACATCTTTGAGGTGAAATTTTTCTTGAGGAATGTTAATGTTTCTTATGTTATCCAAAGGATCTGTATTACTTTTATTTATGTTTTTAAGTAAGTTTTGGGCAATATTTATGAAGTAGTCATTACATTCATCGGGGGTAAAGTTATCAAAGTTTACTTTTTTTGTAGACATACCTCTCTGGTCATTTATTATGTTCCACATGGTTTTTGAGGGATTTTTTGAAGTTTTGATCAGTTTATCATTCATCAATTTTTTGGCATTTTTAATAGCTAGTTTATATAGTTTTTTATAGTCTTTTTTTTCGTTGTATAATTGTGGGGAAGGATGTTGTTTATATATATCATTTAGTAGGTTTAATTTCTCTCTCATATCTTTTAACGTTTCATCAAACCATTTGGTCGTTATAGCTTGATTTGGTTTATCTATATATGTCTTTTCAGGAAAAGATGATAAATATGCATTTTGTAGTTGATCTCCAAAGATTTTTACCTTGCTTTCAATATCCAGTTCTTCATCATCAATGAATGACCAGGAGATATTCTCGACTTTATTATAAAATACGAATTTGCCTTGCTCTGTAATTGGTCTACAGGTTTTTTTATTTAGTTTATTATTAACTATATTTACACTTACCTCAATTTCTACTAACTGTCCCTGATGATCCGATAAGTCTGGTTCAAAGGTTTTAGACTGACAGTAATCTAAGTTAAAATTTATAAATATGTTATCTATACAATGTTGCTTTCTAGTATTGTCCGAGATCATTTGTACGAGTCCAAATGTTTCTAGCATGTCGCATAGATAGATATTACCATTCTGATTTGTCCCAAAGTGAACGTTAAAATCTCCTGCTAATATTATACTTTTACTAGGGCCAATTTTGTTTAGTACGTTCTCTATTACACTTAAAAAGGTGTCAAAATCACTGGTAGGCGACCTATAGACTGATATTATATATATTTTATGGCGTTTAATATGTATAGCGCAGATTTCAGCATGTTTTTCAATACTAAGGCTGTCAATATGTGGTATTGGTGTTATTTCAAGCATAGGATGGGTCAGGATAGCTGTACCACCCCTTTCGTATATTCTTCTACAAAATGATGACGCTATGACATAGTCATTTATACGCAAGTAAGTTATTTCTTGTTCTTTTAGAAAGTGTTCTGATATGCAGCACACACTGTAATTTTTATCAATTAGAAAGGTTTCAAGTTCATTTATTTTATTGCGAATTGATTGAATATTTATTTGGAAGACACTAGAGATCTCTCTCTCTTTTTCTTGAGTTGAACTTTTAAAAAGAGTTGTTATCTTCTTTGTTGTTGGTGTTCTTGTGAAAATTTTCTGTTCGTCGAGGAGTGTACTTGTCCACTATTGTTCCTTCTGGCCAGAAATCTGTTTTTCCATTTGTACTGGAACTCCAAGTTTGAAGGATATTATTTTGGGGTTGGGTCTTTTCGTTATTAATTCACAAATATATTTGTCTGCATAGTCCTTATTTAAGCATCCAGTTATTTCTTCTGGTGTAGTGTCCGGACTGAAGCCTGATATATATATCCAGCTTACCCTAGGGACTATTTTTAAGTTCGCCATGGCATTATCATATTTATTTATCAAGCAAGATTTCTTTGGGGTAAGTTCAGTCAATCAATCATAGAACTCCCATGTCCATCCAAATGGGGATGGACTATGGATAATGATAAATGGATGCCCCTCTGGACTACTTTCAAAAATGAGAACATTTCATTATAGTGGAGTGCAATTTAATTTCGATCTTTCAGCCCGTTGGCACTTTTAGAGAAAAATGTATGACCTTACCAGATATGTACCTGACACCCTGTAGATTAGGAATCCACTTGTCGTAAAAAAATCGTAATGAATATAAGGGCACAAATCAAATTTTTTTAACTAACCACACCACGTGATAGAGCCAATCATGAAGCATATCTTATTCAAAAATCATTGAATTCTCTGTAGAATTTCTATTTTTAAAATAAATAAAGAAATGAACTTTTACATTGGCTTATATGGCAGTAAAAAACAAAAATCCTCATTTTCTCCGTTCGACTACAGCTGAAAATTAATTATTTTTCGAACAATTTTTCTTTCCCACGACGATATCTCCCAAACTATTATATTTATTTAAAAAAATAATTCTTTACAAAATGTTTGTTATATTTTTCAGATTACAATGGTTCTTAAATCAGATTTTTTGAGTGTCTAATAACCAAGATATTTAATAATGTGACGCGTGATGTCAATTTTCGAAGCTTATCGGCGGATTTTGAAATTATTTACGGCTTCGAGCCCCCACCCATTGTTATTCTGTTTCAACAACCCCCTCTAACTCCGGGAGCACCCAAGTTCCACTTGGATGAATGAATACCTACACAGGACTGTGAACTTTTCAGTTAATTTACTTTACTTTTTCATCTATAGGTAAATTGACGTGTACAAATCCAAATTTCAGATTACGACTGGACTTTCTGAAATTTTTGACATGAGATCTGGGAGGTTTAAGGTAAAACATTGTTGAATATTATTGCAATCGGTGCACCAGGGCGACTCCAGGGAGAGCCTAAAAACAATTGTCGGATCTAAATATATTTCAAATAAAAATTGTTTAGAATGAGAAGAATCACTTAAAAGCGTATCTTAGTGCACTCGGAAAGGAATTTATAGTCGTATGTGATGTGGAAATAATGTCAAGGTGAATCTAACCGAACCTGATTTGTACTTATCTTGTACCAATTATTATTTTATACAATAATGTGTTTAATAACATACATGTATACATATTTCAATTGATTTTCAAATTTTATTAATTTTAAAATTCAATGTTGGCAGATAACAGAATCCATATCAAAATAAAAAAGTTATGAAAAATGAAAGATAATATAACAAAATTTAAATCTCAATTAAAGATATACACTATACACTTTCTTCATCTAATTCAAATATATTTTTATTGATATAGTTGACTACACAATTCTTATGCGTGTAAAAAATGTCGGCGTCTTTGATCTTTACCACACCGCCAGAGAAACAGACATTTTTTACACGTATAGGAATAATTGTGTAGTCAACTTTAAGTAGTTTTTTATTTCTTCTGAACGAGGAGTTCTTGCAGGACTTTTTCCCCATGCAGGAGCATAAATAGATGCATGACATGTTCTTTTTTTTACAAGAACAAACCTTACTGCCTCATTCTAAAAGAATAGAATTTTTAAAACATCAAATATCTAACGACTTGTATAAGTTCGTAATACTGAATTAAGTGTGCGAGTAGCGTTCTTTTATGTACCTATATGTATATTTTCCTTTCCTTTCCTTTGTCAGTAAATGTATTTTTAAGTAGTCTACTGATCTGTCTCTTGGACTTAATCGGTCCAATTCTAAATACCTCTCATACTTCTCATACCATACCCTTTATGCTTTAAAAAACCTTTCTCAAGAATTTTGGTAAATGCCAGATCTCTTCTGATTTTACGTTTTCCACTTTTATTTTTATTGTTAGATAGCATTTTTCTATTACGACTTAAGATGATATTTAGTTTCCATAGATATTAAATCGTTAGCACCAATTCTTTCGAAAATTATTGGATTTTATTGAGCTGTTATTAGTCTTATTTTTCTTTCTGTATTCGTGGTTATTACTTGAGAGACCTTATGTACTGTTGACGCCTTTTGACAAAAAATACATTTCTCTATAAAAAAAATTAGTTTTACGCAAGGGCACACCTGAAGAAGTTGATGGACAGGCACTGGATCCATCTGAACTGTTTTCAATATCTTTCTCTTTTACTATTTTATTTTTCCTTAAATGTTCTATATTTTTTTGCTAGTAAAACTAGAATAGCAATTTAGGTGCCAAACTGTTTGTTTTTCGAAATGATTTAGTTCGAGAATATATCTCGTCTTCTCTTTGGTTGCTTATTTTTTTTTTGTAATTCTAAACAATCAATAAATGTTGCAAATGATTTCTCAGAACCTTTGATTACAGGGGCCGGTTTCCTACAAAATTTCTTACTACACTTTATTTTTGTCTCTACTTCACTTTTAGAACTTGTGACGTCAGTAGTACTTTCCATTTTAATTTCTTCTGAAAAGCACATACATCATAAGATCGAAAATTTTATTGAAAAAATACATACCAGCTGCAATATCTTCCAAACAGTAAACTAAGGAGTTCCTTATAACGTGTTAATCTATTACATACAAATTTTATGTAGGTCAATATAACACTGAATTAATATAATCAACAAATACTTATATTTATTCCATATTAATCATTTTCAAGACAAAAAATTTAAAAATATCACAAAGCACAAGTTACAATGCGCGTATCTGTTTAAAGTCAGGCCTTTGCGGGAAGCAGCGCGGGTTGTTGAAACAGCTTTAAAGTAGTGGGACAGCGTAATCTCCAGCGAACGTGACGCTGCCGATATGCTTCGAAAATTGGCATCACACTACATATTATTAAATATCTCGGTTATTAGATCCTCAAAAAATCTTATTTAAGAACCTTAGCAATCTGAAAAATATAGCGAATATTTTATAAAGAATAATTTTTTTTGATAAATATAATAGTTTGGGAGATATCGTCGTGGGAAAGAAAAAGTGTTCGAAAAATAATTAATTTTCTGCTGTAGTCGAACGGAGAAAATGAGGATTATTGTTTATTACTGCCTATTTTAAAAATAGAAATTCTACAGAGAATTTAATGATTTTTGGATAAAATATGCTTCATGATTGGCTCTATCACGTGGTATGATTAGTTAGAAAATTTTGATTTGTGACCTTATATTCAATACGATTTTTTTACGACAAGTGGATTCCTAATCTACAGGGTGTCAGCTACATATCTGGCAAGGTCATACATTTTTCTCTAAAAGTGCCAACGGGAACAAAAACTAAGCGACTTTTGTCAACGCGAGCACTCCACTATCAAATGTATTGTTAAAACGTAAGTGCAAAATTTAAAATGTACAAAATTATGTTCATGTGTAGAACGTTGCAATTAAGTTATTTAATTTAAAATTTACTTTTATTAATTTAGTTATTTTATTTTATGTTAAATGTTTTTTGTTAATGTGTTATAGAATAAAAAATAGGTAGTGAAGATATTGGGCTTTCAATATAATATTATTAAAGATAAGTTATACCTAATGCAATTATATGCATCGTTTTGTCTATGCACGCCACTGGCGACTTTATTTAAATAACTAATATTTTTATATTATATACCAATTGACAGAAAAGATAATGCAGTTTTTTTTATTTAGTGCCTAATTTATTGGGTCGTTTGTGGGACAGCCAAAAACTTGTTATAGCTAGAATGCCCTTACCATATTTCTTTGCTAAGGGGTTTTGTATAAGATACTAGTAGAACAATAGTGGAACAAATAAGGTGAAATAATTTTGAAAAGGTACAATCAATATTGTTACAAATATCCGCCCCTAAAACATAGGTAACACAGAATTCAATTCGGATGTTATCTGGATGTAGATTTGCACCTACTAGAAAAAGAACCTACTAGAAGTTCTCGAGTGATCTAGAGAATGGTGGCGTCATCACAGAAAAATCGAGATCTGTCATTTTTAGGTATAAAAGACCGCATTCTCGGCGAGTAGAAAAGAAAGTTTGGAAGTCTTGGATTTGACAAGTGAGAAGTGAGGTTAAGACTCCAAAGTGAAAACAAAGTCATAAACATTGTTATTTTTAGTCAGTAAAGTGCATTTAAATTAATAATAGTATTGTGAAGTATCCAGTAAATATTTAATAAAGTGTGTTAGTGGTTATCTCTTGTTATAAATTTTGGAACCCACGGAATTTGCAAGGGTGGTTTCCTAGGGGTGGAAACACGTCACAATATTTTCGCAGTTTGTAACAACAATAATAAATTATTTTAAATAAATTCATTATGCCAATGTGCAGCTTTCTCTTTGTACGTCACTGACGGCTTTATTTAAACAAATAACATATACAAATAATATACCAATCGATAGAAAAAAAACGGTCTTTATTTTTTATATCAGGTAGAATTTTGATTTATTGGGTCGGTTTTAGAGATATAGCCAAACATGTGTCGTTGTTGGAAGGCTCCTCCCCCCTTTTTTTTACTGTGGAGCCTTAAAAAAAAATAGCAAAGAAAGCAAAAGAAGGGACTTATGCAAAATTTTCTGGCATGATTTCTCGAGGTGGGTCTATTCGAAAATCTACTTATTTTGACTAGTTTTATTCATGGTTAAAAGGATTTGCTATTACTCAAAAGTGGAAGTATCAAACACCTAAGTTACTAAGCTATTATACAAATTCTTACAATATTTTGATTTTGAATCAGGCCCTGGTTTTGGTGTGATTTCACAACAGCTGCTCATTGGCTAATGACATTTTTTTGGTGGGGATCATGAGTTACTAGGCAACCTTATAGTGTACAAATCTTGGATATTTATCAAGATCAATGGAATTTATTCTTTGAAAAACTCATCTGTTAATTATACATTCTTATCCGGTATTCAGATTAATAAAAATTTATCTGTACCCATCAGAGTGTATATCTATAAGAACACTCTCAATTCAAATCCCCACCTTTGTTTATATATTTTTAATACTGACACTGAAGTTTAAAATTAGCTAGGTTAGCATTCCAAAGTTAAATTTTTTATCTACTGGGTGTTTCTCAAAGTAGTACAACTATGCTAAGGTGTGTGACCTTTACAACTCAAGCTGGTGTATTGTCAATGTTAACAGTACATTTTTGACAATACCAACAATTGAGAATATCGCATTTGATTAGTAGAATAAGGAAAGTGACATCGACGTATAAATTTGGCATAACAAAAACCATAAAACGTACAAGATTGGGCTTGCTGATGCCTTAGTATTCTCCAAATAGCTTTATTCTCCACATCAATCTCTGAAAGCCGTACACCTAGCAGACAACCGCAACAGATAGCTGTGAGACGTGCCATACAACAAAGGGTTAGAATCACGCATGGATCGACACTAGGATGGGTCGAAAAAAATAATTTTTTTTTTTCGGAACGCTTTAGAGCGGAAAAGTTGCCTATTGTAATAAAAAGAAAAATGGCATAAAGAAAATTAAAATCAGTTAACATTTTCCGTTCGCGCATCGTACTTAAAGTTTATGAAAAATTGCAAAATCACGATATTTTTAAAGTTAAAAGATTTAAAATAAACACGCTTTAGTTTTTTATGCTTTTTTTATAGTTTAAATCACCTAAATAAATCAAATTCTGATCAATAATCTAATTTTTCCGTTCGCGCACCGTCTTAGAAAAAACAGAAATGTATCAATTTTTCGCAATTTTCACTGTGCAACTCTTCGCTCGTGTTGCTAGAACAGAACGACCCAAAACTCACCACGTGGAAGTGGTTGCACGTCGAATTTGGCCCACACCCTACCTAACCAACCATCCATCCAATTGTTGGGTGTGGTATTTACATTAGATATATTTATAACTATTTACAAACATTATCCATAGGTAACACAGTAAGCCAAAGATATGAGTACTATGTTTTTATTTTTCTTTTTTATGTCTACTACACATTTAAAATATAAGGCATAACCGATCTAGACTTCAGTGTTGCTCGGATATAGATATTCATGTCCACATACTTTATTCGAGGCCTGTGTCACAAGTTTGACGCTTCTCTCCACAGCCTGGGTGTGACAGGGAAACTTTTATATTTCTATATTTGAGTACACTAGATGCAAAACTGTGCATTTGCAGGTTAAGTGAATTTGAGAAAAGAGCAAACAAAACGCTCATAAGTTTATTTTTGGATAAATTTTCAAAATTATTGTATATAACTCAGTGGCGCAGCCAGAAAACTCATCTGGGGGGGGCCAATAGAACCGGCCTCCCAGAGATTGAGGAAAACTTTTCAGAAAATGGTTGAAAACGGATGTGTATAGATTCCTCTACTAGATAATATTGGCATTAATTACAAAATATTAATTTCAAGAGATAATTTGGATACTGCTTTTAGTCCCTTCAAATTAGTAAAAAAATTGCTGTTTTATGGAAAATTTTCCCACAGTTATGAGACCTGTAAGAAGTGAAGTATTTGGGTTGTCTAATCATCATTTCCACCCCCCCGCAGTTCTAAAAAAGGATGGTTTTTGAGAAATATATCAAGAGAGCAAACTTGTAGAGCATAAAATTTCCTATAAGTTTTGTCTCTACCATTTTTTTTTCGAATACCACTTAGTTTCGCCGCTAGAGATAGAAAGAAATAAATACACATATGGACTTTTGTGCCTTTTTTAAATTTTGAGCCAAAATTATGCATTTTTATGAAAAATTACGTGAGATTAAAGCTGTAGAACATAAAAAATATATATATTTTTATGAAAAAAAAAAAAAAAAACTAGAAAACACCTAAGGATAGTGAATTTTATGTTCTACAACTTTGATCTCATGTAATTTTTCATAAAAATGCATAATTTTGGCTCAAAATCTAAAAAAAACGCAAAAGTCTATATGTATATTTATTCCTTTCGCGCCCTCTAGCGGCGAAACTAAGCGGAATTCGAAAAAAAAGTAGAGACAAAATTTATAGGAAATTTTATCCTCTACTACTTTGCTCTCTTGATATTTTTCACCAAAATGCATAGTTTTTCCTCAAAACAGAGAAAAAGACGAAAAAACGCTATAATTCATATATATGTATATATTTCTTAAAACCACCCTTTTTCAGAACTGCGGGGGGTAAAAATCATGTTTAGACAACCCAAATACTTAACTGTTTACAGGTCTTATAACTGTGGGAAAATTTTCTTAAATATTTCCTAATTTGAAGGGACTATTTGTACTAATAGTGATTATGCTTCTTTAATTTTTGGTTCGTGGAAGACGGTTTGGGGGGGGCCCGGGCCCCATGCCCCCCCCCTGGCTGCGCGCCTGATATAACTAATATTTAGATAATTTATGTTTACAAAACTTACTAAATTTCCTTCAAAATTATGTAGTTTATAAAATAATTGCAGTTGAAAGATTCAAAAACATAGTTTTGCATCTATCTCGCTCAAATACCAAGTTTTGCAACTGAAAAGGGCAAATGCCCGCAAAATAACAAAAAAGTTCTGAAGGTAAAAGATTTTATTAAAAAATTAAATTGTTTACAAACAACGTTTTATTGAAAAATACCTTCACGTGATTAAAATTTAAGCTCTTAGTGATACTTCAGTTTCATGAAAATCCTCCCTATCACTGGAGTGGTTACTGACCATAGTAATAGATGCCAAGTACTTGTTCACGTGACACATATACCAGCGACATTATTGGTCGTTAGCAAATACAAAGTTATGCATCTGACGGGACCGAACAAATACGAAGTTTTGCATCTTAGATTTTCCATTGAAAATACTCACTTATGCATCTTATTGGTTAAATAGTCTTGTGAACAATACATTTTTATATTCGAATAACATAAAACCCACGTTTTTTAATTTTTGCAAAAACCGAGTTTTGCATCTAGTGTACACATTTCTCTGATGGGCTTAGTGTCAGAATTGACGAGTGATTTAATATCATCTTCACAGCATTGGGGGAGGATACAACACACAAGAATTCCAATTAATAATTTCAATGTAATCGGAAACTTGAAAGTTTATCTTCGGTGGTACGAAATTTCTAACAGTCTTCTTCTTTGGAACGGTTTGTCTTGCTTTTAAGATCCATCTCTAACCAAGTTCCCGAATATGTTCTCTTTCATCGACACGCATTGCCAACAGAATATTCTCTGGGTGCGCAAAGAACGCATTTCGTTCTATTACTGGATCGACAACTTTAAGTAATTCGTCGGATTAATACCGTGATGTTTGGATTGCTTGAAAGGCATGTTTTGGTCCGTTTTTTTCCCTGTCACATCCAGGCTGTGGAGAGGTGCGTGACAGAGACCTCGAATAATAGTCTAGGTGCCCGCGTACATAAATGCAATTTATACATATCCTCGTATACCTTCTTGTACGGCAGGGATTCCCAACAGGTGGTCCGCGGCCCCTAGGGGTCCGCGGGCGATGTCTTGGGGGTCTGCGAAATGTCACTGAGATATTCAGTTGTTTTGTATTTTACTTGACTTGCAGTGGTAGATTCTACATAATCTTCACTTTAAGAAGAATTTAAGCTTTTAAGAGGTCCTTGTCAGTATAGCGACCGATGAGGGGGTCCTTGAAAAAATGTTGTTGGGAACCACTGTTGTACGGTATAATTGCGCCTAGTCTATCACTTTTTTCCTCTGCGAAAATTTTCGTAAACGAGGCGTTCTTCCTCGGCATGAAAAAGACGATTTCCACGCGTCGGGCCGGAAAGTCGGCAAATATATTTTGTCAGACAATTTGAAAATTGGATTCTACATATTTTTATTAAGCAATCTTGAAAAAATCAGCTGGTTATCAATAAATGTTTTAAAGTTATGTTGTGTTTAGGGTGGTAGACACCCTTAACGTTCTAAAATTTTTGTCGAAGAGTTTGTAGAATATATAGAATATATATTATACGGCTTAAACTAACTAAAGATGTTGCGCGAACGGAAAAAATTAGATTATCGATCAGAATTTAATTTATTTAGGTTATTTAAACCATAAAAAACGCATAAAAAACTAAAGCGTGTTTATTTTAAATCTTTTAACTTTAAAAATATCGTAAGTTTTAACAGAAAACAATTACAAAAATATCGTAATTTTTGCAATTTTTCATAAGCTTTATGTACGATGCGCGAACGGAAGAAGTTAACCGGTTTTAATTTTATTTATGCCGTTTTTCTTTTATTACAATAGGCAACTTTTCCGCTCTAAAGCGTTCCGAAAAGCAAATATTTATTTTTCTCGACCAACCCTAATCGACACCTCTGAGGTTAAACGTACCTTTATTCTTTTTTTTGCATCCTCTTTTGCTTTTTCTTGCAGGACTTTCGCTTTTTTCTTGTCGCTCGCTTCCAGTTTGGCGTGAACTCCATCGATGAACCTGAGGATGTCATCTCTGTTGTTTATACCGGCGAGTTCTTGGGCCGTCCGTCCGTCTACATCCGTTGAGTAAATGTTTGCCCCGAAATTCACTAGAAACGTCACTATGTGTTTGTGTCCCTGCGCCGCAGCCAGGTGCAGCGCCGTGTTGCCGAATAAGTCGGATTTGTCTGGATCCCCACTAAAAAGAAAATGTCTCGTTAATAAAATGGAAGAGTTATTTGCATATTAAGAGTGCCGCTTGAACATGAATATTACCAGGAGGATCCTCTAGGCTAAAGATACTGTGAATATTTTAAAAGAAAATTGGCTGCCCCAAAAATGTAAGCATCAGTTCTGCTTGCAAAACAATTTGTCAAACTATAAAATATTTAACAAAAGTTTCCCTATTAGTGCTATTCCAAAATTACATGGCAATACCAGCGGCTCCTCGGGGATCTAACTTGGGGCCCTTGCTGTTCTTACTTCTCATCAATGACATAACGTCAATGATTAGCTATCATTATAACTAAGAGCTTTTTTCAGATGATTTCAAAATATATATGCGTATAAACACTTTTAAAGACTATATTCATTTATAATAAGATACAAATTATTTTATGCGGTGTTCTAACAACCTTAATCTAAATATTTCTAAGTGCAGGATGATGACCTTAATCGTATACAAACTACACAATTAGATTATAATCGTATCATCAATAATTTTCGTCTCAAACGTTGTTTTGAAATAAGGGACCTTAGTGTAGTTTTTGACTGTAAGTTTAGTCTGTCTAATCATATTGATCAAATGACAAAATCAGCTTCTAATAAATTACTGCGGTTCTTTGTTGGAAATTAACAAAACAGGTTTGGGTTTGAGTTTTATAAAACGTCCGGCTTTTTCTGTTTCATTGTTTTTTAAAAACTCACATGAAGATTTTTGTCATCAAAACCGAAGGCTAGTTGTAATTTTCTATATTATCTATTTATTTGATTACACTGACCAATATAGGAGAGGGAGGAACAGAAAAATTCTACTAAAAATTATGCTAACAAACAATAGATGTGTATAAATAAAAAAAATGTATCTCAGAGATTAAAATAACCTATGGTAGATAACAAGACTGATAAAAAACAAACTATATTGTTTTTAGCATTATCTATATAAAAGATGAAATACAAAAAAAGGAAAAACAAACAAGTTCAAGTAGTTTCTTTGGTAATATGTTTTTAAAGCATTCAGGCAGCAATTAAATATGTCTATATCACCACAGATTGCATTGTGATTGTCGCATATTACGTAAATGGGTGAAAACTTTAGGAGATTTGGTAGGTAAAATAAAAAACTGTTACGGGACATTGTTCTGGGGATGTTAAAAGAGAGTTTTGTCAGTAATATTGGTGCGTTAATAATATTGTTAATGATTTTAAAAAGATAAATTTGAGACAAGCATTCTCGCCTATGCCTTAAACTAACTAAAGAGTACTTATCCAGCAGGTCTTCTTATGGAAAACCGATCGCTGGATAAGTTCTGAAATGCATAAATTTAAGGAATTTGCGTTGAACCGATTCTAACTGGTTGACATATACATTATAGTTTGGGGTCCAAACAAGTGACGCATATTCAAGCTTGGACCTGACAACAATAGAGCATCATCTGGGTTTGAAAAATCACCTGAATTAGTAACTACGAACCCATATGTCTTGCTGGCTTCTGATACTATGATGCTAATATGTGTTAAAAGAGAGGGTTTTATCAAAGATAACACCCGAGTCACGTAGTGTTTCGGGCCGATGAAGTATATTATTGTCTATATTATAATCGAATTTAATGGAAGATTGTATTTAGTACACCAGTTACTTATTTTATTTAAATTTCCCTGCACAGGAAGACAATCGTCAATGGTATAAATTCTAGAAAAGAGCTTCAAATCATCAGCATACATTAAATAGTTAACTTTGTGTGTTAAGTCATTCGCTATGTCATCGATAAATATTGTGAAAAATAGTGGTCCAAGAACCGATCCTTGCGGTACTTCCGAGGTAGCAATGTATTCGACAGACTTGAATCCACTGAATGTAACATATTGGACTCTGACAGGTAAAACCTGAATAATGTTATCAATTTTTCAGAAAATCCGGCATAATTTAGTTTTTTAAGCAGCATATTATGGTCAAGTCTGTCGAATGCCTTGGAGAAATCAGTATAAATTATGTCGGTTTGGGATTGATCATCGATGGATTCCAAAATAAATTGTATAACACAAAGCAGATTGGGGGTTGTAGAGCGCCCTTTCATTGATGGATAGTGATTTTTGTACTGATTTTATCATAAATGACGACGATTATGTAGCAATCAGTTTGTAACGGTACATTTTGCATGATTTACGCACTATTCAGGCAGCAGGCTGTGGTCATTTTGTCATCATTTTTTGGTCAAACGATACATCACTTTGACTTCTACAAAGACGTCACAATGATGTAAAAATGTCGTGATATGTCAAGGCCCAGACACTTCATTTTGTGATGTTCAGATAAACGTCATTTGTGTTTATCTGACCATGTGTAAGGTACTTTTTATTAATTTAAATAAATCTCTAAGTATTTGTAAATTCATTACAATATAGATTAAAAAGCGACTGCTTATTGTCAATGGTTTATATGTGGCGACATCTATAAATAATTCCCACAACACTCTATGTTGTAATGCATAAAATCATCGAACATAAAAAGAATGTGACGGTTTAGTTGACTATACTATGTCTATGTTGATTACACACTTATTACACGTGTAAAAAATGTCTTTGACGGTGGGGTATTGATCAAAGACGCCGACATTTTTTACACGCATAATAAGTCTGTAGTCAACTATACGAGTATGTTAAAGTGACGTAACAAGCTGACGTTAAAATTTCGTCAAAAAGATAACGTTACAGAGAAGTCAATATGGCGGTAGTCTGTTACCCTTTTTTCGCGTTGTGAAATAGATAATCTTAGGTTTTAATAGTAATCAAATTAATCCATATTTAATTCTGAAACTTCTCTTTTTTTTTCAATGGTAATGAATTTTATCAGTCACTACTAATATCACCTTACGTCAAGGTGTAAAAATAATGAAATCACTTCAAAGATGAACGATAAGTTAATGACGTTGATTACAATGGTAATCTATTTAATAAATTCAATAAAAAGCACGGATTTTTAGACATGTTCTATTTCAGTTTATAATAATTATGCCTAAGTAGTGAAAATCTAAGCAACTTTGTACGCATATCTTGCTTTAACGGTTTTTTTATAATTACTGTAGAATTCAATACACTGGAGATGAGTATCAACTTTCAACACGCATAGTAAACATCTATCCATTAAAGACATGGAGTTATTAATGAAACATATTATTTGGATACATAGCAGATATCTTTCATACATTTAATATCTTATTACACAATAAATATCACAGCTAAAAATGTAAATGATGGTGTTGCAGTTGCAAATAATGTGGTAAATAAAATAGAATGGTTTAATGAAAAATTACAGTTAAATGTCTCAAAAATTGATATAATACATTACAATACATTCCGATTTCCGCTTCCCCTGTGGTAAGGTCTTGTGGTGCATCAATAAAACAAATACAATAACATTTCTAGGTGTCTACATGAATGAAAATTTAAATTGGTCAGTATGTTATCAAACCGTCTAAATTCACCAAATTATGCACTATACAGAGCAGACCATTAAAAATAGGCCATAGTTCAAAGGTAGATTCTTTGGACCAGAATATAAGGATATAACCAAACATTGCTTTAGTAAATTGTTGCTATGGAAAAATTGTCATTTTTTTCTATTTTTGCAATATCTCAACTACCTCTTAACCTATTTGGTAAGGAAACATTTTTTAAGCTAAGAAACAATAATTTATATATTACATTCTACCAACACCAAAAATCACAGACCACTCAATCATAACTGTACAATTAAATAATAATGATATGGCAGAACCACAAAAAAAGTAATCAGAGACTTCGATGACTTTAATGAAATACATTTTCAATTTAATGGACACACGACACACAATGGATACCAAATTGTACGGATATAAACACATTAGCCGACAGTAACCCAAACATTAACCAAGCATGCACCAGTAAAAGAGATAAGAATTATAAATAAAGAGGGAAAAAAGTGGTGGACGAATGAGGTAGGTCAAACAATCAAAGAAACAGATCATTTGTATAAAACAGCTATAAGAACAGGTAATGGGCAACACTGGAATGAATTTAAAGTAAAAAGAAACATGGTAGTGACACTCATTAGACAACAAAAACAAATATATTATCAGAGAAAAATTGATGAAGTTAAAGGGAACTCAAATGAAATGTGGAAGACACTAAAACTACTTTTACATGAAAAAAGAAATGATAACAATAATGGAATAATTTCTAACAACGAGCTAACCACAGAGAATAAAGTAATCGCTGATAAATTTAATAGGTTCTTTCTGGAAAGTATAGAACAAATTACTATACATTTAAATCCCAATAAACGATGATACAATATTGAACAACATGGAGAAGACCAATTGTAAAATGGAAAAGTTCAAAGTACTTGAAATAAAAAATTTAAAAAACATAAATCAAATGAAAAATAAACCCAGTGTAATAAGTAAGCAATTGTAAGTACACAGTGTAATACAAGTAAAGTAATTAATTGGTTGTAATTAGTAAGTTAATAAATTAGTGTTACCCTGGTGTTATAATTTCCGAACCCACGATACAGGGGCTTTAGAAAAAGGATGTAAGCACGTAACAATACTTATTGAAAAGAAAAATAAAACAATTCGATATGAAGAGCATAGACCCATAAATATGGTACCAGTCTACGAAAAAATACTGGAATTATCTGCCAATGAACAAATAATAGAACATATAGAAACTAACAACCTGCTATCGAAATATCAAGCTGGATTTCGAAAACTAAATTCGTGCGACACTGCTTTACAAACAACATTATCAAGTTTAAAAAACTCCTTAAATGAGAAACAGATAATTGTTTTCAGTTTTTAGATTTCCGCAGAGCTTTTGATAGGATTTTGATAGCTTTTGGTGGATAAACAATTATTAAGTATTATTGAAGTTAAAAAATTACGGATTTGTACATAACACTGTGAAATGGATGACCAGTTATTTAAAAAATAGAACACAAACTACCAAATATAGAAATGATACATCCTTACCAAAAGAGACAATATTCGGTGTACCGCAAGGAACCGTTATGGGGCCTAATCTGTTTGTTCTGTACAAAAATAACATTATGAAATACGTGAAAAAGTGCAACATACGAGTATTTTCTAACGACACGTTGATACACTTAGTTGGCGATAATGTAGACTCAACTATAAACATAACAAATAGTGAGCTTAGGGAAATAATGGTTGGACATGAATAGTCTTAGCTTAAATATAGACCTAATGTCATGAAACGTTAAGATTTTAAGTTTTAGCAAAAAAAAATTCTGTCTGTCGTTCTGTCTGTAACTTTTTTTGTGCGCACGATTACTGTGGAACCGTTTAAGATTAAGATTGGGAAAAATAGGTAAATCAAGCAAGTAAGAGTCCATAATATTGGTATTTTGTATATACAAGAGAAGCTAACCCCCCGCCATGACTACCCACACCCCGTTATTAAAAGGGGTGAAAAAAATAAAATTGTGATTTAGTGTGTGTACAAGAACCAAAGGCCTCAAAAATTGTTTTTACTTCATCCACACCCACTACCACCCCCTTCCAGCACTACCGATGTGGCATATCGTTTTATGGGGTTTTAAGGTAGACAATTTCAAATATTATATTAAAGTTCCATAAACAATTATTTCTACATACAATTTTTTTTCGTTGTGAGAGACTTGGATAGGAAATCTGGATGTGGAAGTAGTGATTCCTTGGGCAGTGGTTTTTTTTATGCGTTTTTGGATACCGTATTGGTATTTTAAAAAAAATAGTAGAATAAAATATTCAATATGCAATGTTCATTTTTCTTCAACAATCGACTTATTACTCTGTATTCATTTGTTACGAAAAAGTGATAATTTCAGAAACAGCCCCGGAAGGGGTGGAAAAAGGGGGTACTTCAAAGTGATTTTTGCACCATCTTTTAAGGTTCTGTGTTCAACTGAGCAGTTTCATATTTTTTGGAACAAAGATACCGCTGTGCTGCCGTAAAAGCGATTTTCACCCCCCCGGAAGGGGTGGAAAGGGTCTAAATGTAAGTCAGATCCTATGACGTTTGAGGTTTTTCACCGCGCTGAAAGATACAAATATTTTTTTAGAGAAATGTAGTTGTTAAATGTATACGAGCGCTTTTCACCCCAATAGCCGGCAAAAAAGGTAGAAGGGTGTGTTTTTGGGACTCGTGCCCGTTGAGACTTTTGATCTACTGGATTAGTAGAACAATATATCAAAATTTGGGCCAATTTCACCGTAAGCCAAGTCCTTTAACGGGAGATGAAGGTACCGGGCCTTAATATAGTATTTAATAATATGAATTTAAAAATTACCTCTTCTAGTGCTTACTATTGCTCATATTTTGTTTTTTAATAATTCAGTATTAAACCTCTTCTCATTTAATCCAAGTTAATCAAGTCTAGTTTTAATTGGAAAAAAATGTCGATAGGAAGAAATTGATGTGACAGTTACCTTCATTAAAGAATTACAGAGGATTAACAATAACAAATTGTTACTTTGTAGATGAAATCTAAACAAAGCCTCCTGAGTCTTTCACTCACCGAATCTGTATTTTGTTTGTTTTAACTATGTTCCATATGTTTGTTATGCAGATTATTTCGATCAATCATTGCTAAATATATACTAAAAATTTAATCTTCTACTCTGCTTATCTTTCTATGGCTGTCTTAAAATTTCTGTTTGCACTTACAAGTGACGTATTGAGAGGTATAGTGAGCAGAATGGATTATGGTAGATTTTATGAATTATCTGATAAAGGGCTTGATATTTAAGAAACTATTATACAGGTTAGATTAAGGAATGCGATTCTGTCGTATTTTTATATTTCTAATTTGGTTGTTGCACTCAGTATAAGTACGAAATGGGCACAGCCTTATAAAAAATAGATATAAAATCTCATTCACATGTTTTAATAAATAAAATATTTCCATCAACGTTCCACTGATCAAATCTCTCTAAAAATTGTACAACTTTTTTCATTTTATATCTATTGTCTTTGTGCTTTTTAGTAGTTCTTGACTTTGAAAAACAAATGTTTGTTTGTGATGGATGATCCTCTAGGTAGGGCTGAGATACTAGAAAGAATACCTCGTAAGGGAGGTATCTTATATTATATTGGCATAATCAGACTTAGATCATCAGTATATAGAAGGGATGGTTATTTTCTTGTTTTTCATATTGATTCACCTCCTTGCAAGGTTCTCTTTCGTTGCGAAATGGTATATGACATGCTAGGAAGATATAATAATGCCCGGTGTTTGTAAAAAATTACACAGCCACACAAAGAAAAAAAGTTCCGTGCAGCGGACCAAATTATATGGATTTGGTGTATTTTTCGACGCTGAATCCGAATCCTAGTCCAAAAAAGGATCTATCCTGTCAGTTTTGTTTTTGAGGCAAAAACATCCCTTAAAATGGTGTGAAATCATAGAAATAATGTAATAACTCTTAATGAAGTGTGAACAATGGCAGATGTTTTGTAGTCGAGAGTAGAGAATATAAATTCCAGCCACAGTAAGCTATTTCTATAAATTAAAACGAAATTCGCCCTTGAGGCGGGGGGGGGGGGTGAGAACTACCGCTAAAACTCAAAAGGCGCAGATGAGTGTGAATAACATATACAAGTTTTTGTATTTCTTAGTGCAAAATATTTGATCTCAAAGGGTAGAGACTCAACCCCATGAAGGGTTAAAACTACCCCCACCTCATAGGTTTCAAAACGGGAAAAAAATTGAGGCTTTTGTAGTTTTAGGCAGGGTGAACAAATATGGAGTGAATTCGTTCCAACCACCGGCACATGACTACAGTCTACTCTTGGTAAGAGCTACCCCCATGCTCGAATGATGCATATAGGTGCTATTGAAATTCGGAAAGTGTCAAATACTTGTAGCTCATCCTGCCAAATATACAAATCTGGAAAGACAACCACCCAGACTTAATAAGGTTGAAAATAACCCCCATTGGGGGGTAAAAACTACCCTCACAGACGGGCCGATTTCATTATTTCTAATATCCTGGAACAAAAATTCAGGCAATTATAGTTTTAGGCATGGTAGACAAATATGAAGTAAATTAATACATTAAGCATTAGCAGTTGTTTTTTATTTATTGGACGATACCTGTTTATTCAACTGTTTATCTTAACATTTATCAACTTATCCATCGTTTAATCTGCGTAAAGCTATTATTTTTCCTATTTATATCATACTTTCGATCATCAATCCAAATACTTTCTTTTCTTATGATTTTTCTCTCTTATCTTCAAAATATCTTTTCCGTGATTTTCTTTTCCTTTTTTTTAGTCATAGATATAGGGTATACCTCTTTAATGAACATTTTTTTCTATCTATCCCAAGGAACAATTTTAGTTTCTTAAATATATACAAGCGTGCTATAAAACTATTTATAAAATGCCTTGAAAAATCTATTTTGCTGTAACAATATCCTTAATACCTTCATTAGGGTGGCCCTTATTTTTCAATATATTTTTTTTTCTTTACGATGCCCCTTATATTTGTTCTACTTGGTAAAAAAATAATTTTTACCAAATTTGAAATTTTTTGGAGCACGAGATCACGTGGCACATTACAGTTAAATTTTTTGATTTTTTTATAACTAGGTAGGTAGGTACCATAAAATATCCTTCTTATTTAAACAATTGAGCAAGGTATATAGGGCGAGTGGAGCTTAGAACCAGTGATGGGATAATTCGAATTAAAAATAACCTGTAATTCGGTCATTTAAATAACCTTCATAATTCGATCATAGGTTCCGTAATTCGAATTAAAAATAATCGGAAAATAATCGAAAAGCAGGTGATAAATTACGAAATACGAATAATGATTTCTGATTACTGAACGAATGAAAACTCGAATCCTTAATCGGTTGAACTGAATGATTGAATCTTTTGAATTTCGATTCGATTCGCCGATTCCTGGTGTGCCAGCACTAGTTTTTTAGAACCGGGAAACATTTTGATTGAAATTATACACCCACAATAAAAAACAAATCAATACCAATAACCAAAACCCACAGTGTACTGACTACATAAAACAGAATAACCCTAACATTTTAAAAGAATGATACCGTTCTTCTTGTTCAAGTGTGGTCGAATCGACGAATCGACACGAGTTTTATTATAGCGCAGTCCACCAAACAGCATTTTAAAATTAATTTGAAGAAATGATAATTCATAATTCTTAATTCATATGATTATTATAGTTGTAAAATCGCTAGAATCGAGACCGAATTAAAATTAATTCGAATTATCATCCGATTATTGGAATAATCGAATCGGTAGAATCCGATTATTGAAATCATCCGATTATGCCCATCACTGCTTAGAACGTATGAGTTCTAAGCTCCACCAACCCTTAAATAATAGGAGCAATAGATATTGTAGTGGGTAGATATGTAGGAGATCCCCTTATCACCTGATATGCTCAGTTCTTTAATTTCTTGCGCCCATGAAAGTAAACAAGTTCTTACTACTCTATAAAACGAATTCGTTGTGGTAAAATTATGAAATAAAGTAAAAGTAATAAATAAAAATCTACAAATAAAATGACAACAAAACAAAAAGAAGCTGTATCTTCTTCAACATTACGAAAGTCAAACTATTGGAGCCAAATTACCATCAAATGGACAAGTTCTGAAAGTGTTATTTTATAACCTAGTCCAGAGCACATTTGGCGATAAAAGAAGTAGAAGTATTATGGGAAAAGGCGAGAATCCCAACGAGAAAGTTTCAGCGTAGCATTGAGAAATTGGAATTATTGTATCAAGAATGGAAAACACTACAAAAAACTTGTAAACGTCGAAATCAACTACAGGAAAAGAAGGAGCAAGATTTTCTTAATAAAATGGATGACTTGTTCGATATCGCTCATGCCAATGCGTTGGAGATATTGGCATTGAAGAAGACAAACTTTTCCTTTTAAACCAAAGCAAAAAGGCCGACCTGGATCAATGATCGGCGGAGATCGTGTTTTATTACTGAGGAAACAAAGAAAAGATTCTCGAAAGAAGCAAAAAAAATTAAATCAGTCAAGCCATCAAGGAAAACAAGGTATATTTTAAATTAAACTGTAAAAATCATCTCATGATAAATAATTTCTTTTCTCATTTTAGAAAGTGAAGTGGTTGAATTGGAATTTTCAACAGATGATGAAGAAGTACAGGAATTGGAAACCCAATTCAACCACTTCACTTTTTAAAATGAAAAAAAAAAAAATTATTTATCATGAGATGATTTTTACAGTTTAATTTAAAATATACCTTGTAATACTTTATGGCTAGACTGCTTTAATTCCTCTTGCTTCTGTCGAGATTCTTTTCTTTGTTCCTTTAGTAATAAAACACGATCTCCGCCGATCATTGATCCACGTCGGCCTTTTTTTCTTTAGTTTAAAAGGAAAAGTTTGTCTTCTTCAATGCTAATCATTTCCAACGCATTGGCATGAGCGATATCGAATCAGTCATCCATTTTATTAAGAAAATCTTGCTCCTTCTTTTCCTGTAGTTGATTTCGAAGTTTACAAGTTTTTTGTAGTGTTTTCCATTCTTGATACAATCATTCCAATTTCTCCATGCTACGCTGAAACTTTCTCGTTGGGATTCTCGCCCTTTCCTATAATACTTCTACTTTTTTCACCACCAAATGTGCTCTGGACTACGTTATAAAATAAAACTCTCAGAACTTGTCCATTTGATGGTAATTTGGCTCCAATAATTTGACTTTCGTCATGTTGAAGAAGATACAGCTTCTCTTTTTGTCTTATTGCCATTTTATTTGTAGATTTGTATTTATTACTTTTACTTTATTTCACAATTGTAGCACAACGAATTCATTTTATAATAATAATAATAATAATAATAATAATAATAATAATAATATCTTTATTGGTGCATTATACATAGTATTTACACATGTCAAAAAAGTGATACAATTTTCTACATAATGTAGTGTATAAAGTAAAAGAGAGAAAAACAAAAACAAATGGTGTTTGAAGGTAAAAATAACACCGTAAAAACAAATAAATTAAAAACCTTATTTATTAGACATAGTGGAAAAGTCAGCATCTAAGAATTCTTTAAAATTATAAAAGGCATGGTCTATTAAAAATTTTTTTATCACAGATTTAAAACGTCTACAGTCCAGTTCCTTGATGGGATGGGGTAAAGCATTGAAAAACTTTATTGCGTGATACCTTATTCCATCGCGAGTTTTAGAGAGTCGTAAAAAGTCATGATTCAAATGATCTTTATTACGGGTAGAGTATGAGTGGATCTGATCACGTGGTGTATACATTGTTTCATTTTCTTTGATGTAAAGGAGACACTGCAATATATATGTACTAATCAGGGTTAGGATATTTAGTTTTTTAAAAGAATCTCTGCAATCATCTCTGTATCCTAACCCGGCAATTATTCTAACTGCTTTTCTTTGCATAGCAAAAACAGCAGCAGAATGGGAAGAGTGACCCCAGGCCAAAATTGCATAGCTGATTGCAGAGTGGATTAGTCCATGGTATGCTGCTAATAATGTTGCCTGGGACACGCAGTTCACTAGGTGTCTTAAAAGAAATAAATTTTTAGCCATCTTATCACACAGAAAATTGGCATGTTTTTCCCAAGTTAACTTGTTGTCCACGTGAACTCCTAAGAATTTAATACAATCCATGGATACTATATTTATGTCATCTATTATGTACTGTCTTAAACTGAAAATCATTGTTTGTGTCTTTTTCTCGTTTAACACTAATTTATTTGATAGACACCAGTCCTGAATAGTTGACCGATATAGACTAGTAAGAACTTGTTTACTTTCCACGGGCGCAAGAAACTAAAGAACTGAGCATATCAAGTGATAAGGGCATCTCCTACATATCTCCCCACTGCAATATCTATTGCTCCTATTATTTCAGGGTTGGTGGAGCTCAGAACTCGTATGTTCTAAGATCCACTCGCCCTATATACCTTGCTCAATTGTTTAAATAAGAAGGATATAAATTTACGGTACCTACCTAGTTATAAAAAAATAAAAATTTTTAACTGTAATGTGCCACGTGATCTCGTGCTCCAAAAAATTTCAAATTTGGTAGAAATTATTTTTTTACCAAGTAGAACAAATATAAGGGGCGTCGTAAAGAAAAAAAAATAAAAAAATATTAAAAAATAAGGGCCACCCTAACCTTCATAAAACGACTTGTAGACTAAAAGGGCCCACCCTTATGAAGGTTGTTAAGACCTTTGTACGATCTCCCAATGGTGCTCGGGCTGAGCGGGTCACTGGCGAAACCGTGTGAGGGTGTAGTTGGGGTTACTGGCTCTGGGACCAGTGGACTGTAGGGATTTTTGTTGTTGTGGTAAAAACCAATCCTGGAGGCAGCCTCACCTCCTAATTGTGGCTTGGAAAGATTGGTTAAATGAGTACAACAAGTAATTAGTTGAGACTGATTTATTTAAGAAAATAAAATTCTATTTATACTAAATGGCAATAATAAACATAATAACAAATCGTAAAAACAATTAATTATACGTTACATATGAAATATTAAACTTGTCCTAGAAAATTATGCCAACTATAGAAATGCACCCAATGAGAACACAATCGTTAAAAAAACGTTTTTTATAACGATAACCATCCGTTGAATAACCATTTTAGTGCACCGTCGATATTACGTACAAATGTCCCGCTAAACAACGTTGTTCTTAACGTAACTTTTAACGGTTTTTTTCGTCATAATACCACTATAATTTAACGTTGATATTAGCGTTAGTAAAACGATATATCTTCCAGTTGAATAATCATTATAGTGCACCGTCAATTTTACGTACAAATGTCCTGCTAAACAACGTTGCTTTTAACGTAACTTTTAACGTTATTTTTTCATCGTAGTAACACTATAATTTAACGTCGATATTAGCCTTATTATTGATGGTTTATACAAGGAATACAAGTTAAATAATCACGTTTTTTTAACGCGTCTTTTAACGTCTTTTTGACATCATAATACAATTACAATTTAACGTCGGTATCAACGTTTTTAAAGGTTTAAATAACGTTAAATATTCACTAATTATGTAAGTTAATTAAACGAAATTAAACTGGCTCTAGGAGGTCCCCATTTTCAAATATATGATGGGTAGAGTCGTCATGTAGATGAACGGTCAATTAATAGGTTAAGCACACTGGTTTTATCATAAAACCTGGGTGGGTGCCCAACCTATTGAACAAATAGCACAAAACTTATATGCTATCTCGGCCGAGCCACAAAATAATGATCTTTAATCTGATCCTTATATATCCGTCCAAATAAATTGTTGTTCCCTGAAATAATTTGAACATTGCAATTTATGTTTTTTAATTTCTATAAATTTATAAGAGCATAAGTTAAAGCATGACAAATTATTGCCAGTGGTTTGTATGTGTCGCCATCTACAAAAAACTTCTGCAACAACTACGTGATAAGTAGGCAAATTTTATGCATTAAGATAGATGATTAGAAAAACGTTAAAAAAACGTCAACATCTACCATTTATTTTACCTGTAAATTTAGAACGTCAGTGTATTTTAATAAGTGGAAAGTATCAGTTATTTTAACGTTGTATATAACTTCAATATATTATAATAGTTATTAATGATACTAGTTTGATATGAACATTATATAATGAAACGCATGTGAAGTTAACCAGGAGGCGGAGCCGAGTGATTTTATCATACTAGTTTCATTAATTGTCATACACGTCTATCATTCAAAATTTAATACATTTAACTTTAAACTTTAAAATAACATTTAGAGATATGGTATATTTTTCATTAATTTCTTACGTCAAAAATACGTAGAAATTTAAATCATTAAATAATTAATATGTTAACGTAAAAATTGCATTTGATTTTCACACAAATTTATTTTTGGTATAATTTTTCAGTCAGTAGAAATGCTTGGAATAAGCATTATTTAACAATTTACTGAATATGTAAAAATAACATTATATTTTATAGCATGATTCATTAATATCTTATGTTTAAAACTCGTCTAAACAAAACGTTTTTTCAAATATTATTTGTAACGTTATAGCCAGTGAAATTTTACGCAATTAGAACGTTCATAACAAACGTCGCTAAATAATTAACTTTGAACGTTACAGTAACGTCTCGTGTTAACACATGGTATATTTATCATTAATTTCTTACTTTAAAAATACGTAAAAAATTAAATTGTTAAACAGCAATATGTTAACGTGAAAATCACATTTGACTTTGACGGGAAATATATTTTTAGTGGATTTTTGTCGTTACCAGAACGTTAAAAATAAACGTTATTTAATAATTCACTGAATTCGTTATAATAATGTTTTAATGTATGATTCATTTTTCATTAATATCTTAATTTCAAAACGCATCCAAACAAGACGTTTTTGCATATGTTATTAAATTTATAATGTTACATTTCAGTAAATATTTACGCAATTAAAACGTTCAAAACTAATGTTGGTAAACATTTAACTATAAGCATTAAAATAACGTTTAGCTTATTAATCTGGTATATTTTTCATCAATTCCTTATGTTAAAAACACGTAAAAATTTAAACCATTAAATAATTAATATGTTAATGTGAAAATTGCCTTTAAATAAGTTTACGTTATGTCTTAAGGAATGATTTATTTTTCGTTAATATCTTACGTTTAAAACTCGTCTAAACAAAAAATTTTTCCATATATTATGAATAACCTTATATTCAGTAAAATTTTACGCAATTAAAACGTTTAAAACAAACGGTGATAAATATTTAACTTTGAACATTATAGTAACGTTAATTTTTAACACATGTTGTATTATCACTCATTTCGACCATTAAAACACGTAAAAAATTAAATTGTTAAACATTAAATATGTATACGTGAAAATCACGCTTGAATTTCACAGATAATTTATTTTTAGCGAATTTTTGTCGTTTTTAGGACTCTAAAAATACACGTTATTTGATAATTAACTGAATACGTTAAAAGAACGTTATGTCTTGAGGTATGATTAATTTCTCGTTAATATCTTACGTTTAAAACTTGTCTAAATAAAACGTTTTTCCATGTTATTTAAAACATTCAGTAAAATTTTACGTAATTAAAATGTTTAAAAACAAACTTTGATCAACATTTAATTTTGAACGTTACAATAATGTTTATTTTTAACACATGGCGTATTGATCATTCATTTCTAACATTGAAAACACATAAAAAATTAAATTGTTAAACAGTAATATGTTAATGTGAAAATCACGCTGGAATTTCACGGACAATTGATTTTTGGTGAATTTTTGTTGTTTTTAGAACATTGAAAATATACGTTATTTAATAATTCACTGAACACGTTAAAATAACGTTATGTCCTAAGGCATGATTCATTTTTCGTTAATATCTTACGTTTAAAACTCGTATAAAGAGAACGTTTTTTTATATGTTGTTTATAACCATATATTCGGTAAAATTTTACGCAATTAAAACGTTTAACACAATCGTTGATAAACACTTAACTTTAAACGTTACATTAACGTTTATTTTTAACACATGGTGTATTTATCATTCATGTCTAACATTAAAAACACGTAAAATATTAAATTGTTAAATGGTAATATGTTAACGTGAAAATCACGCTGTAATTTGACAGACAATTTATTTTTAGAGGATTTTTGTCGTTTATAGGACGGTAAAGATAAACGTCAACCCAACATATTAGTTTAACGTTTCTTAATAGTAATTTTAACACTTTAGGTTATTTTGTGCTGTTACATTAACGTTTAAAAAATGTTCAGTTGAAGAAGCGTTTTAGAAAAAACGTTGTTTTTTTTACCATAAACGTTATTTCAACCAAGGCAACGTTATTTTAACGTTTTTTTAACTATGGTGTTCTCACTGGGCAGTGTTTGCACTTGATTACATACTTTGCTGACATTGTTTATAGTTAATGTTTATGTAGATTGCAATACGAAATAACTAATATATGTCGAAAGTAGGATACAATAACAATAAGAAATTAAATTATTTGAAATGATAAAAAATGCATGTTTAATAGATTAAACACCTTTTTAAATTCCATCATAAAACTCCTTAATGAGGCATAGTGCCGCCCTTGAAAACCTTCGGGCCGCTTTAAAACCTTTCCTAAAACCTATTTTAAAGCTGTCGAAAGCTTTTTTATTAGCTTCCTGCATTTCTAGAAAACACCTAGAAGGCTACCTTAAAACTGGTTTTTAAAACTCTTATAAGTCCATATTAGAACTGAGAAGCTATAAGAATGTCCACGAAGGAATCCAAATAATTCTATTATTGCATTTATTTTTTCTAAACTGATTTAAGCAAACACACCATCAGACTTATTGAAGATAAAATGGAATTTGAAATTTATAAAGCGTAGAGTGGCACTATAACCTCTCTAAGGCCGATTTAGGTATGACAAAAAAATTAAAACCAACGGCAGTTTATCGCTAAAACTACAAAAGAAAGGCCCAAAAAACAAGGGCGCCTCAGAAATAATAATGATTTTAATATCCATACAAAATTTGCATAGACGCGTAATCAGCAAATTTAATAAAGTATGCTGTATAGCGACTATAGCGACTCACTCACTGGAAATCGAGAAGTTCCAAAAGCGAGAAGTTTTCATGGAGTCGCTAAGAAACAAAAAGGAAAACTCGATTCATAATGGAGAAGTTTCCATGGAGTCGCTAAGAAAAATAAAAAACATTCGATATAAAAATATAATATCAATATACTTAAAAATACCATAATCACATAAAATATGAACATGTATTAAAAACAAATATACATATATTTACTTCGATTTTAATTTTATTTATAGCGATAACGCTATAAATTTGGTGACCCCGACGTGATCATTTTATGTCCAACGTGATAAATATATGCCAGAAGTGAAAATTTTATGTCCAACGTGATAAATATATACCAGAAGGGATTCAATATATCAACTACCGTTATAAATTGACCATTTTATGAAGAGAAGAATTTTCCCGATGAATTTTGAATAGAGGTTCCAAATTTGAATAGATGTTCCTATAATTTATGATAATTTCCTAATTCAATCAACTGAAGTTGTACATTACAAGTACTGTCATCTGTCGGTGAGTGAGTCGTACCCTCTTCGCGACATCACAGCAGAAACAGTTGCGCGTACTTTATTTCAAAACTTTGTTTGTCGATTCGGTGTTCCCTTGTCAGTAACGACTGATCAAGGAGTACAATTCGAGTCAAGATTATTTAATGAATTTGCAAAGTTTTTAGGTTTTCATAGAATACGTACAACTCCATATCACCCAGAAGGCAACTCTTTAGTTGAAAGATTTCATCGCTCACTTAAAACTTCCTTGTTAACTAGAGCCAATACATCACATTGGACAGATGAATTACCCATCATTTTATTAGCATTTAGAACAACTCCCAAGAAAGATCTGCAATGTTCACCTGCTGAACTCATTTATGGTCAAACCCTTCGTTTACCTGGCGAATTTTTCGTTGAATCGTATAATTCCCCAGATATTCCTTATTTCATTGACAAATTACGCATTTATTTTAATAATTTAAAATTTGTTCCTCCAACTTCGCATGGCAATTACAAAACTTTTGTTAGTTCAGATCTCGCCTCTTGCGATTTTATTTTCGTTCGCATTGAACGTTTAAAACGTTCATTTACTCCTTTATATGAAGGGCCGTTTAAAGTTTTATCTCGTTCAGATAAGTTATTTACCTTTAAGAAAGGAGACAAAGTCATAACTGTCAATATTGATAGGGTTAAACCGGCTTTTGTATTAGTTGACAGATGTGACACTTTGCCTACCCCGATTAAAAAAGTACGTTTTGCAATCGACACGTTGATTGATTGACTATTTTCTTTTTTAACGAGGGGGTGTATATAGCGACTATAGCGACTCACTCACTGGAAATCGAGAAGTTCCAAAAGCGAGAAGTTTTCATGGAGTCGCTAAGAAACAAAAAGGAAAACTCGATTCATAATGGAGAAGTTTCCATGGAGTCGCTAAGAAAAATAAAAAACATTCGATATAAAAATATAATATCAATATACTTAAAAATACCATAATCACATAAAATATGAACATGTATTAAAAACAAATATACATATATTTACTTCGATTTTAATTTTATTTATAGCGATAACGCTATATGCTGCTTCTAGGTTCCCACGGTAATTTTCAGTCGTTTCTTGTAATTCTACCTTAATTTGCTAAAGAAAATGTGATAATGATTATACTCTTCGCAAAAACGAAGAGTATATATATTGCATTTGATCGGTACATTTCTAAAACCGGAAACATCGCTGGTAGAGAAAAATTTTGATATCATTGTGTTAGTGAACGAATTCTGAATAACTTTCAAAATGTCCGTCCGTCCGTCCGTCACGATTCTTGTAAGCACGATAACTTAAGAAAGAAAAGTCCGATTGTATTGAAATTTGGAAGGTAAGTTAGTGTTAGCTAGAGGAAGAACCCTATTTTTGAAGAAAATCAATCAGTAAATAAGAAAGTTATTAATCATTTAATTAAAAGAAAAAAAAATCATTTTCTTAATTTCTGTCGCTTGCACTAAAATAGAAATCTTGCGAAAGGTTATCTCTATAATATATATTTTTTTGTTTATGCATTTTACTAATATATATTTTATAATTATACATCAAATGCGTTGAAACATGATTCTCGAAAGATATATATTACAGACATTCAACTTTTGTAGTAATCTGTGATGTGCAGTTGCTAAAGCTTTATCTGGCAATCCAAAGGTCAAGGGCAGATCCAGGGGGGGGCAGCAGGGGCAATTGCCCCCCCCCCCCCCCGAGAAAAGTATTTGTTACTTTTCCAAGGTGATTTTTTTTTCTCCACACGAGGTGGAAAAAATTTTTTTTGGACTTCTAATAGCACCCCCCGTGTATGAGGCGAAAAATTTTTTTTAGATACCGAGGTGAAAAATTTTTTTTTCTGGTTTCTAAAATTTTTTGTAAATGTTAGTGCCACCCCCCACCCCAGTAAACTTTCTGGATCCGCCCTTGCCAAAGGTTTTGTGTTCGACAGGTTGAATGTTTTTTTTTAAATTTTTTGTCATATATTTTTTTTCACAACAAAGTTGGTATTACAAAATTCAGGCTGTTCCTAACCTAACATTATTTACAAGAAAACTGCGAAGAGTATCTTATAGAATGTGTAACAATTATATAAAAAGCTCAGTAAATTGGCGAAAAAACCTACGTTTTTAGCTTGTTAATAATTATAATTGTGAAATTGACCTTGAATATGTTTATATAACAAGAAAAACATGGCCGGCCAACTAAAAACCTAATTGTCATTTTACAGTCCTCTCATTAAACTATATACTCTAATAATGGCAATGACCTAGAACATTTACTCTAAATTAAGTCCTTTTAATCTTTTTGCATACTATCACATATAATTCCTTCCTTACATGCAAATGCACTTGGCGAAGATCACATGGATTTGATAAAAGCTGCATTAAAACATTTGAGATTTAAAAGAATCGCCTCCAAGACGAACCACGTTGACATTTGATACGAAAAATTAAAACTTAACCTCAAAATAATTTGACAGTGTGACGCGCGCGTATGTGTCTAAATACAGTATAGACAAGCGTTTGATTAGGTACGGCAATAAGAGCAAACCAGAGCGAAGCAAGCAATGTTATAAATTAAGAGGCATGTCACAAATTGAAATTCAATTTGCCCTGCTAGGGTACTGGTAGACGCCTTTATTGTGGGCGGTCGGTTTCTCGTTGAAACTATGCAATACCTAATCCAGAAATTGCCGATGCTGTATACGTGTACACACATACATCAACGACACTTCAGGCAGATATATTGTTTATTATTTTTATAATAAATGTTTTCTTGAGGTTTTAGAAAGTGTTTTATGAAATAAAATTTGCCTTTTAGATTTATAGAGGCCTTTTTCTCTTCATAATAGTTTCATCACAACATTTGTCAAGGATGTTTTAAGAGTCTAGTTTTGTAATGGCCTTTAATAAGTACTAATAGGCATTGAAAATGTCTAGTTTTAAAAAGGATTTAAAATGTATTTATTGCAAATATGTTAAAACCATAAAGAATTATTTAAAGCCTCTTTAAATCTAAATGGAATTTAAGACGTTAATAAAACTAATTAGCTTTATGGAGAGTTTTATGTAGGTATGATAAGCCCATTACAAATACATATTATCCTAGAAGCAAATTAGCTTTATAATTAGGTTTTACAGAATGCTTTAAAACTTACCATATAAAAGCAAGTATACTTGAAGCCTAAAAGGCCTTAACTTAACTACAACATCAATAAAGCACAATACTATTTCCTAACCCTGACAAACCTTTCTTAAAACCTCCTCAAGTCCAAATGACATTTAAATTGTTCCTTGAGATGTAAGTTATATACCTAAATTAACAAAATTTCCGTCCGTATATGGGGGTAGTTTTTACCCCCCTCCCCCATGGGGGTGATTTTCAACCTTATTAAAAAGGTTTGGTTTCGTACCAGGTTTATATATTTGGCACAATGAGCTACAAGTATTTGATCCTTTCCGAATTTTAATAAAACCCATGTGTAAAATTTGAGCATGGGAGTAGCTCTTACCACCCTCTAGTCTGTCATGTATTGGTGGTTAGAACGAATTTACTCCATATTTGTTCACCCTGCTTAAAACTACAGAAGCCTGATTTTTTTCTCCGTTTTGAAACCTATGAGGAGTGGGGGTAGTTCTAACCCTCCATGGGGTTGAGTCTCTACCCTTTGAGAGTAATGGCTGGTTGACGCACTAGAGTCAAATATTTTGCACTAAGAGATACAAAAATTTGGTTTTTGTACATGTTATTTACATTTACCTGCGTCTTTTGAGTTTTAGGGGTAGTTTTCACCCCCACATAAGGGCTTAATTTATAGTAATAGCTTACTGTGGCTCAAATTTATATTCTCTACACTCTATTACAAAACATCTATCATTTTTCACATTTCATTAAGAGTTATTATATTATTTCTATGATTTTACACCATTTTAAGGGATGCTTTTGACTAAAAAACAAAACTGACACGACAGATCCTTTTCATATAATTTGGTCCGCTGCACAGAACTTTTTTTTTCTTTTTGTGGCTGTGTTATCATTATTATAAATCGAGAACTAAGTTTTTAATTGATGTCACCGGAGATCCTTCAAATCATGGAATATGCTCCTAATAAAAAAAAAATTGTTTGCAATTTTTGTTCACTTTACACTAGATGTAGCTTGATAAATTCAGTATGGGACCACCGCCGGACCATAGCCTACAGTTTGTAGCAGATTTGACAGAAATCCCTTAAGCTACGCCAGGGTAATTATTGAACAAATATAAAAAAAGAGTGGTTAGCGTATTTTCAAAAACTATAATTCCTCTCATAGCAAAATTTAAATTATCTCAAGGGCGGATCTGGACCTTGAGCTGGGGGGGGGGGGGGGGGGGTGTAACAGAGGGTAACACAGCCGCATGCTGAAAATAACAAAAAAAATTTTTTATGAGCGAGGGGGGGAATCCGAAAAAAAATTTTTTCGTTCCAAAATTTTTTGATGAGCGGGGAGGAGAAATCCGAAAAAATTTTTCATCCCAAAATTTCTTTGATGAGCGGGGGGGGACAAATTCTCCGTTACGCCTCTGTAAATACAATATATATTCAAAAATATAAAATAAAATAATAAAAATTATGACATTTTAAAACGAAAGTTCGTGGTTTACAGGGGGGGGGGGGGGGGTAATTACCATGTTACCCCCCCCCCCTCCTCCCCCCATAAATCCGCGCTTGAATTATCTAATTTTTCATTATACAGCAACCAAAATAAGAAAAGGAAATTTTGTCCTCTTTAAAAAAAGTCCGTTGATATTTTTTTATTTAGTGCGAATTTTTCAATTACTTAAAAGAAAAAACGCATTTCCGCCATAATCTTTTTTTAAGTATGTTCCGTCCAATTTGCAGTAAGGGATTCAGAGGTTTTTCAAATGTAATTTTTAAAACCATTTCCAAAAAAACGGAACTGGCCTTGCTATTCGTTTTTGAGGCGAATTTTCATCTATTCACCTGCACTAATAGTTTTGCCATGTGATAAGACTGGCGCCAGTCGTCGCTTATGTGGAAATAGATAGCTATATAATGTATAATATAAAATGCGGCACCCCCTCCATCTGATTTTGAGTACCTGCAAAGTCGGCAAATCGTTTGATGTTTAGAATGATTTCCCGAAATACCACCTGACTCTTCCAAAGGCAGAGGATTACATTCCATGTATGTATAATAGCGTCAGTGTTATTAGTAAATAGTTTATCTCTAACGCAGTACTCAAGTCTGACTTTATTTTAATGTGTTTGCAAAGGTTGTATCTACTTCAGAGTACACGTTGATTAGATTTTTATCTGTCATTTTTTTATATTATCGACATAATCCGTTTTTCGTGAAAATCATAAAAGGAATTTCGCAAGACCTCAAGCTGTGGGTCTGAAAACGTTTGTTACGAATTCCCTGGGCAGACCATCGTATTAATACCTCGATACTCGATACACCACGAATACATCTCCCAAAACAGCTCCAGCTTTATATTCTTTCGAATCCTCTCATTTTTTATTCACATTCACCGACAATATAGACAATATAGAATCGCCTCTGGTTATGACCATGTATTACAGATATGGCCCAATTTCAATAAGGATTATTGTACTATGGTGTTTTACAGTTCCAAATTGTAATTAAATATTTTAATTCTAACAGAAGTTATCGTGTTTACAAGAAATGGTATACATACACACTTACAAACACAAAGACATTTTTTATTCGATATTTGAGTTCAGTCTATTATATGAAACGGATATCTGTACAAGAAATTTTTTTCCACGATGATTATTAAAATTTTTTTCAATTTATAATAAATTTATAATAAAGTTAGAATACAGTCAAAAGATATACAATTCATTACCGAACCATAACAGATAAGACAAGAATTAATAGAAACATTATGGTAGAACATTTAGTCAGCTTTAATTTTGCATATAGCCACTTTAGTCTATTGTCCATGTACTGTAGAAAGGAACTAAAACGTTAAAGAGTTTTTATTATTTCTTATGTTCAATTGACCCCAAGATATCAAAAAACCGCGGAGTGCTACCATTTAAAGTGGTGGGTTTTTGAGATCGAAGTAAAAAGGTCTACTTTTCATATTTTTTTTGCTCGAAAACTATGAATTATTTCTATAAACACGTCAATAGAAAAGTGTGTAGAGAATTAAATTTCCAATCGAAATGGCACCTTCAGAAGTCAAATTTTTTTTTTTACAAAAATACGTCCAAAAAACAAAACAAAAAAAAACGAAAAAATGCAATTTTTAATTTTTTTTTTATTTTAGCCTGTAACTATTTTTCGGGTACATTTAGGCATAGACATTGCTGCATAACAAAAAAACAAAAAACAAAAAAAGCTGGCGTTTTACTCGTTAAAATGAGATTTTGTAAACAGTTTTACGATTAATAGTGACCGAGATATAGCGTTTCAAAGTTTGCAACTTTTAACTTTTTTTGCTAATTTTTACAATTTTTTTTCAAATTTCGTCCTGTAACTTTTTTCTGAGTGAATTTATATATTAAAGTGAAAGCTGACTTTACGCCCGTTGAAATGGTGGCTGGTTAAAATCTCTGCGACAAATAGAAACCTAGATACAGCGTTTCGAAGAGTGTTACTTTTATTAACTTTCTTCCAATTTTTGCATTTCTTTGCTTTTAATAACGTGAACATCACTTATAAATATTTGTTATTATGAAAAATTTATAATCTTTTCTGCCCAAAATCCAAATAAATTAATCATTATGACGACCTTCTTGTATTGGACTAAAATATAATATAATTAGAATTAATAGGGTTCATTAAAAAACATTCATCAAAAAGTGTGTTTTATAAAAAAGATTAAATAAATACATGTGTCACAATACATTCTGTTATCTTGCAATATAAGATACTTATAGACCATACAAAAACAATAAAAATTATAAGTAAAACCAAATTAATTTGTCGTCTTAATATTTAATAAATCTAGAAAATTTTATATTTAATAAAATGAACGTTACCAAGTGAAAGCCACCCTTTTTTCGTTTTTGTACAAGATAATCATCTCCTGCTTGATCACTACAAATAGCTGAGTATAATTGAAATTATTTCTTTTTCTCAAGTTACTGGGTCCTGGTCCTGGGGATAGTTCATTTTCACTTGAAGCTTTTCTTTTTTTGCTGCATTTATGTTGGATTGACGAATGTATGATTTATAACATGCTTCATGAACTTGTAAACTTAAAACACCACTTAAATGTTCTTGAATTCCATCATGCCTGCCAAGACTAGCAGCTACTATAGTATCCAAACTCTTTTTTTGTATTGTTCTAGTTGCATCACTTGCACTTTGATTACAGTTTAAAATACACTTCTCCATTTTAATATCTCATTTACACATGAAATTCAACTGTATTTTACTAAAACTGTAAATAAACTGAGCGGGATATATTCGTAATACTAACACAACTAAAATCAGATTCTCTCACATACAAAAAGTACATGTTGCCTATAACGGCTTAGACACATTAAATGTTTCGACAGCATGCATATCTTATAGGTATCTTGATTCCGTCTACATGATATCATCACGAAATGTGCCAGTAAGCTGATTTTCTGAGGCCGGAAATACGAAAAATGGATAAGGATAATAAGGAGAAAAAACAATTAAGATGGGTTATAAACTTCTATTGCAGACCATTTAAACAAGAATGCTGCGAGGTCATTCAGTGTAGCAATATCTGTATTTAAAGCATTTGATAAATAAGTTATAGGCCGAAATTTAAAAAAGAACGTAAAAATTGGAAGAAACGAAACGCTGTATCTAGGTTTCTATTTGTCGTAGAGACTTTTATCAGCCACCATTTCAACGGGCGTAAAGTCAGCTTTCACTTTAATATAATAATGTCTACACCTAAATTCACTCAGAAAAAAGTTACAGGACGAAATTTGAAAAAAAATTGTAAAAATTAGCAAAAAAAGTTAAAAGTTGCAAACTTTGAAACGCTATATCTCGGTCACTATTAATCGTAAAACTGTTTACAAAATCTCATTTTAACGGGTAAAACGTCAGCTTTTTTGTTATGCAGCAATGTCTATGTCTAAATGTACCCGAAAAATAGTTACAGGCTAAAATAAAAAAAAATTAAAAATTGCATTTTTTCGTTTTTTTTGTTTTGTTTTTTGGACGTATTTTTGTAAAAAAAAAAATTTCGACTTCTGAAGGTGCCATTTCGATTGGAAATTTAATTCTCTACACATTTTTCTATTGGCGTGTTTATAGAAAAAATTCGTAGTTTTCGAGAAAAAAAAAATGAAAAGTGGACCTTTTTACTTCGATCTCAAAAACGCACCACTTTAAATGGTAGCACTCCGCGGTTTTTTCATATCTTAGGGTCAATTGAACATAATAAACAATAAAAACCCTTTAACGTTTTAGTTCCTTTCAACCCTCTTTTTTTGTACATAGACAATAGCCTACTTGTTGATAATGGCTAACCGTTTTCGAGATATGAGCGAAAAGCCAAAAACCGGGACCTTCTTCGCGCCCCCTGCACCCCCCGCACCTCCTATTTTCGGGGACTTTTGGTATGTTTACCTCCTAAAAAGTCCAAGCAAAAATTGTGATCTCGGCATTTCTCTCTAGACCCCCTTATTGAACTTTCATTGACAGGGCTATTTTTGATCCTTTTGTTTATCAATTATGAGATGAGGACAAACATTTTTTTTTTTGCTATTTTGACCCCCCCCCCCGCACATCAATTACTAAACGAGGGCAAAATTTTTTTGGTTATTTCGCCGCCTCCTCACCCCCCACTCCGTCTTATCAATTATTACTCCGGGCAAAAAAGTTTTTCCCATTTCCCACAAAAAAAAAAATTCCTTATAAATTATTATTTACGCCTTTATTCTTTTCCATATATTAGTCTGTTCCCATCAACTTTTACCGCCTATTATCAGAATTATTTTCAAATGATAATTTTCGGGAATTCTAATGTTTCCCTTTTGTTATATTTACACATTAGTCTAGGCTAGAAGTCTTATATTAATAAAAAATAAATGATGATCATTTGTTTTTACACTTACCCTCTTCCACATAATAATCTCAGTGCGTCTAAGTTTCCATGAAATGCGGCGTATAACGTCGGCGTCATTCCTTGCTCATCTCTGACGTTGCAGTCTCGTTTTGTCGCCTCCTTTAGTACCTCTATCAAGCCATCCTTAGCAGCTCTAAAAATAATAATTTCATTATTACTATTGCTTATAATCCCAAGTATGCGATGCTCCTCAAAAGCAGGTTTTGCAATTCTGATACCGTGCGTGTAGCGGAACGCTAGGCATAGGGAGTAAAATTACAACATCGCGCGTGCCAGCTGGCTGAAATGAAATAACAGAGCTCAGTGCTCCGCTCGACGGAGGAATGTACGGCAGCTGTGTTGTCATATCTATCGCGCTACGTGAATGCACATGCCTAATGGGAAATTATACGCATGGTATCTTTCCGTGAAAGGAGGAGGCTCGATTTGGGCGGTTTTTGCCCCAAATTATTTTTGGATGAAAAAATCAGAAAACATTTTTTTTAATGTCTACTAACAATAAGTCGATTTTACCCTAAACGGACGATCCCCCACCCCCCCTAGCCTCCCTCAATCCTGAATATGCCATCACTTGCTAACAGCGTTTTTGGGGAGATATCAAACTTTCTTTCAAACTTTTCACTTTCAAACTTGTTTTGATAAAATACCACACTACCACACTAACTCCCCTTTAACTGTATCCGCTCTCATTTATCATTTTTTTCCCTATTTACAGGAAGGTGGTTTTACTATTTTTTCGTTTGCGGGAAATATAAATACAAAATGTGCTCACCAGACTTGACCAGGGTATCCTGGGGTTTTTGGGGTCGCTGATTCCGAACCCGAAGTCCGTTAACCTGTATCACATCAAGTTTAAGGTCATTTGAAGGTCAAATTCCCCCAAGAACGCTGTTAGCAAGTGATGGCATATTAGGATTGAGGGGGAGCTAGGGGAGGGGGGGATTGTCCGTTTAGGGTAAAATCGACTTATTACCTATTGTTAGTAGACATTAACAAAAATGTTTTCTGATTTTTTCATCCAAAAATAATTCTGGGCAAAAACCGCCCAAATCGACCCTCCTCCTTTATTTACCTAATAATTTTGGAAAGAATAGTGTCAATTAGCTATACGTGATACGTTATAGGAAGCCTTTAACATCCAATAAATCGTAGAAACTGGCAAAATTACACCAAAAAAATTATATACACCACACTTGCCGACTCGGGATGCAATGTCGCGATAGCGCATTGAGTTATTTCTATCATTAATAATATTAAAATACGAATAGATCTGGAGATCCGCTGTACTTAGACCTGTAGGTCCATTAGGGTGGCCCATCTTTTTCGAAATCGAAATTTTTTATTTCTCACCTCTGCAAATGGTTCCATTTGAAGAAAAAACAGTCCCCTCAAAATATTATTGAGGCAAATTGAAGGCAAGGGGTGCCGCAGAATGCATTATTATGCAATCATAAAAGTAAATGAAATTATTTACATTCTTTGGTTGATGCATTGTTTTTTTTTTAATCAGCAACATTTATCTTTAGAATGACTAATCAAGTCATACAAATATCAAAGACATTATCTGTTGTGACTATGACATGTGTCATACTACTGTAAATTCGTAGTCTAAGAAAACTAGACTAGAAGTTTTTGAAATAAAACTCTCGTTTTATCTTTGTGTATTTTATTATGAAACGTTTTTTTCATACATAGTACCAAATATTATCCTAAATCTACAAGACATATAGTAATAAAAACAATATTTTTTGCACTAGGCCAAAGCATGCGACAGGGTTTCTTTTTTTACATTTGGAAACTGTGATTTATAATCATTTACAACTTGGAGTAAAAACTGTTTTTGGTCTTAAAATGTCATTATAGTCAGTAATAAGTTTGATTCCTCTCTCAGCGGCATCATTTACAACTTTAATTTTGTTTACAATATTGAAACATCGGGTATAACTTTCATTTTCCCTCCATGTTGTTGGATCATTTTCCAAAAATTCCATAGATAAACCTAATTTTTGAAAAAACTGTTTAGTGTTCTCGCATATGAAGTCCTGAATTTCCTTGTTTTCAACGTCAGTAATGTTACTAATCATAAGTCGTTTAATACCCTCTTGATTTGGTGCTTTCCTATTCAAAGCTTTAACCATTTCTCTTTTAGTGGTAACTGAAATATCGTCATCAAAGAAAGATAAGCCAACATTTACTGAATTAGGGTACCACAAATGGTTTACTATTTTCCTACTTGCAGCTTGAGATATTTCTTTGTCAATATTTTGATAATTAATGAGTTCTTTACAAAAGTCTAAGTCATGAAGCGGTGCTTTACTAGCAAATGACGCTGTAAACCAGGCCTTTACATAAACCTTTACAATAAAGAGACATAATCTTCAATACCTATTTTTTCTTTTTTAGTTAGTTGGAACTGATCTTGGAAAAAAAATATTTTTAGACAGTAAATATCTTTGGCCATCCAACGTGCATAATGAAATGCCCCTGGTTGATAGAATGTCGTGTGAGTGGGCTCTTCTTCAACAAAAAGTTTAGAAAGCATTAAAAATTCTTTATAATCATCACGAGGCTGTTGCAAAGTTAAAGCTGCATTTAGAAACTTTACAATTTCGGCTTTAACTGGTTGTAAAATGATACCTGAAATCCAGTTTTTAGTTTATTTTGATCTATTTTAGGCCAAAATTCCCTAAAACGTTTAAATAGTGGCCCATTTGGACCAGATGAGGAAGGCATTTTTGTGTCAAACACACTTCTCAAAACCACTTCAAAAATATGATGTCTACAAGGAAAATATAGAATATCTCTTTCTAATTTTTGTTGCAATAGTGTGGCTGCCCCATTTATATAACCCATATTTGATGCTGTTGTATCACAACACAAAGCTATTACCTTTTCATCCAAATTCCATTCACAAAGCACATTATAAACTGCTTCAGTCTGTTCTCTTCCAGTTGAATTGGGCAAAGCTGGTACTCCAAGTAGTTGTTCAATATCTCCACTAGTAACTAAGATAGCAAGTCTATCGATATTTCCCATTCCAGTGAGAGAAGGTAAAAGTTTTCCATCCCAATGGATGACTGGGGCCGGCAATTCAGAATTACCGAAGGCAGTTTTTAATATTTCAGCTCTTTCTTCGCGGATGCGTTGTCTAGATCGCTGAAGTGTGGTTCTGCTGATGGATAAAGATGTGGTGTCATGTCCTAGTGCTTCTGCTACTGCCGTCAAAATATGGACTCAAATGCAGCGGCTATTTTTGGTGTGATGATGTTACATGTTCCATACAATCTCCTCTTTTTTGGCTGTGACGGGCCAGGCTGGTCTTGTAACAACTCTTCTTGGGCTTCGATTATTTCACCTTCATTTTCGTTGGAGTCGGCTGAATTACTACTTGATGATGGACAGGTGACTGTTTCCTCTAATCTAGCTTTTTCTTGTTGACTTCGTTGCATTCGTTCGGATAATTTCTGTAATTTCTCCTCAGCTGATTTTTCTTGAGAAGCAAGTTGGTAATCAATACCATGCATAAATCCAGGACGTCCCTTTTTTCTTTGGTTAATTAAAAACTGCTTATCTTCATCTATTTTCATCAACTCTAATGCATTTGCATGAGAAATGTCAAAGAGATTGTCCAATTTTTCAACGAAATTTTTTTCTTTACCTCCCGCACTGGCCCTTTTAGCCGATTTTTGTAAGTTCCTCCACTCTGCATAAAGTTTATCTAGTTGTTTAACACAATGAAAATCCTGACGTGCGAGCTTTATCCCACCTCTTTTATTGTTAATTTAGCACTTGCATGTACTTAGCTTCACTTCACGAATGTTATAAAAGAGCACTTGTAATACTTGCCTATTAGACGGCAATTTATTGCCAATGATTTGTGACGAATAGTGTCCAACTAAGTAAATGAAAGTATGCTTTCGTAAGGATCTAACATCAGCCATCGTTAAATGTTTTTTCAAAAAGGAACGTATGCTAGAACTTATAATGTCACCACTGTAAAACACAATTATTGCAAACTGACATAAAAACCTACCGTAGGTGCATTATATTTCCAAACTTCCAAAACAAATAATTTCTAGGAAATAATTACACCAATAAAACATTATGAGAAAAGAGGTAGATATTTGTATTTTAAGTAAAATTTAAGTGTATTATCGTAATAAAATCTTATCTACAAATTTCTACCTGAATGCGACACGGGTTACCGTAATAAAATCTTATCTACAAATTTCTACCTGAATGCGGCACCGTTCACCGAATTATCTGAAACTTTGACATAAATTATTACTAGTATAATAGTATATTTTCAAATTCACCCCCTATAGAGATGGGCCACCTAAGGTCCATTGTACATTGACGGCATGTAGGATCTCCCAAAAAAGGACACGGTACCCTTCACGAAGGATAGCAGTCTATTCCAGGGCAGATCTTGTAACCTTCAACCTCATTGTATGTAGGTGCTCGTTTAGAGAACAGCGTCTTGTTATCATACTCGCCATCTGTCTCATTCTTTCTCCATCAAGCCCAAGCAGCCAGTTTACGGTCAGTTGAAGGCCTAGAGCCTAGACTGCCTGCCTCATCTAGGGAATTTGAGCCCAATATTTATAGAACTGTGCATGGCACAGATATGGTCCAGTTTCATAGCTCTGATTGAATCAAACATCTTAGCAAATCGAGGACTGACTTAGAGCCAGGGAAAGGAGTTTTTGCTCCTCCCACCAAACGAACTGCCCTTTCATTATCCTTCACACCATATGAGTTTGATTGAGTTATGTTCACAGCTCAGTTAGTGGCCACTTTGTTTGATGTAAGAGCCCTCGAAGCTGCTGTTTACATAAATATGTTTGTCAAAGAAATCTCTTCTAAGATTTTCATTTCCAAACAGTAGATGGCATATAAATCTGCTTGGAATACTCTAGGACACTTGCCAAGTGACGCCGATATACGGACTCTTGGTTTACATTCAGCATCGGTTCCCTCCTGAGTCCTCGATCCATCTGTACCATTCCAGACCTTCGGGACTCAGAAGTTGCCTCCTATCGTATTTCCAGCCATCTCAGCCTTTGTATGACCCAATTGTTTTACAACTAGCTTTTCCGCAATCTAAATTTCATCTGGATATCTTGCCGAAACAGTTATTGTCTTATCATCTGTAAACGTTGTGACTACCATTTGTAATGTTGAATGGAAGATCATTCACTTATATACCAAACAACAGTGGACCGAGAAGTGAACCCCGAGGAACGCCCAATTTAACATCACGCATTTCTGATAACATTTGATCCAACTTAAAGGGGAATTTCTAATACCTATATTGTAAAATTTCTCTATAATAAACTGATGATTCGCAGTGCCCAAGTACCACAAATATCTATTCAGCTGAGATAACCAAAATGCAGCCACTAAAACGTTTCAAGGGCTTTTGTTTAGTTATATTTTGGTCATCTTATTTTAGTCGTGGTTTAGAGTAAAATTTGAAAACGAAATAGTCATGATGATCTCCTTTTAGCTATATACTGGTCATTACTAGTAACTAGCCGTAATATCTCCATGCAGGTATGGTTATAAAGTTGTTTTCAAAATGTCATATATGAGCAAGTAATTAAATTGCAACAATGGCAAGTCCTAATACTGCCATTCTGGCTATAAAAATGGCTAGAATATGTTGACACGGTTTTTGTTATTAATATAGTGTTCATATCCAAACTATTACTAAGAAAATAGTCTAAACATGACTATATTAGTTAGGCTCTATTCTGGCGATTTTCTTAGCTGTTATTTATTACACATTAAAATCTAATTTGAGGCTGAACAGCAAGATAAAAATATAACCTAAAAACAAGTATTGTAATGTTGAAAACTTTATACATACGCAAATAAGTGTTATATAAACAGAAAAATAAGAATGTAAAAGAATGTAAAAGAAAGCATAGTTCCACATATTATTGGAAAAGGAATGTCGCCTAAAAGTAAGTTCAAAGAGTAGGTACTTAGCGGCATAACACTTTTCACCGGGTGTTTTCGTTTTTTTTTTCTTGTGACGTTTGTGTCTACAAAAACGTATGCATTAATATAAATATTTAGATTGTTAAAGTGAAAGTGTCAACCTATCTTCTGCATCAGTGTCCAAGAATAATGACATTTTAATTCCTATGGCTCTAGCCATCATTAACATTTTAATATTATTCCCTTATTGCTGGGATCATTTTGAGTCTGGTTTTGATTGAGGATTAGTTAAAAATGTATGTATGTCTTTGTATTTGACCAGTATAATTGACTACCTACCCAACATGAAGGAACGGCACCAAGGCCAATTTGCTCCTCGATGGTTTGGATCATGCAATACATTTTCAGAAACTTTAGTAACAAATTTTAATTTGGTTGAAGAAAGTAAATGTAAAAACGTTGGAGAAACACAGGTCAAAATGCGAAGTAACCCGTTAACCGGTTCCTCACAAAGGCAGTAAAAAACGTAAAAAAGAGAGGTTATGTCTTTCATAATTTAGCCGTATTTTGATGCGAAAACTCGATAACCACTTCAGCCAATTTTCTGGTAATAATTTGGCCATTATGACGGGTTAAATTTGCCATTTGACGAAAAAAGTTTATTAGATCCTTTACACTCATATTCTGGCTTATTTCTAGCATCATTAGCGAAAGCATATGCCAAATGATGACAACTTGCCGTCGTGTTTTCTATCGATCAAGAAGAACCCGAACGACGGCCATTACGTTCATTTTCAATACTTTATTAATTATACCTATAAAATAATGTTTTAATTTACTAATTCGATATTTTAGGAAGTTTTAATTCGTGCGTTGATAAAATTTAACCCTCTTGATTGACCATATATGATGATGACCAATTAGGATGTTCATATAATTTTAAAGATGGACAAAGTATACTATAAGTATGATGGATGCCCATTTTATCTAACAACACCTGGTTAAAGCCAAAGGATGGCCATAATAGTGTACTTGTTTTATTTTGTGCCTAAAAGTCATGATTTAGTCACGGTGAAGTAAATGCATCACCAGAGCCTTTTCACAACTAGTAATAAAGCAGCTACAAAAATTAAAGATAGAGCCAAATGAGTTGCGTATGCGTTATGGGCATTTGGCTCTAGTTGCCTCTTGATGACCAAACTATTATTCCCCATTTTCGTCACCAGTACGTCTTCAAAACGTAATAATTCAGCCACTATAACCAAATAGCCATCCTTTTTAGCTACTGTAACATGATGATGACCAAAATATAACTCCTTGTGCTACTTGGGTGTGAAATACTGCAGACAGATCACAGAATATACAGCATTAACTTATAAGCGTGTCATATTATTGCCAGTAATTTTTATTTACCACAGAGAGCTGTCGCTACCTTCTTATGTACTGGTATGAAGGGGTTCTCCAGTCACAGACCAAATTCCTATTTTCCATATTTTTTGGCATATTTAGTGAAGGATTCTTACTCCATCTTCACCAACTAAGTTCATCTCGGCCGTATACTTCAAAGGCATAATGATAAAAATTTTCTCCTTATAATACAATACCTTGTGAAACAAGATTTTATTGAGAGATACACTTGCATACAAAGCGATAGATTCTAATGCAGTGAGTAATTTTGGTAGAATATCTCGTTTTTCCTTGATTCAAGCCTTAGAGATATATTCAGAGTTTTAAAAGTACCTATTTATATAAAAATTTAAATTGATACAGAAACCAAATTAATCATCGTTATCACCTGGGGTATTTTGGTGTGCTATCTTTACTGATATAGTCCTATTGTTTTTACACCACATCTGCATATTTTATGTCGACATTTTTCGGTATTTTCCTGTGTCTGAGATATTTCTCCTATGTTGTTTTGATGATCCAATAATATAGATAAAAACAAGGCTTGTTTTTAAGAGGAATTTTGATATGAGGCAAATCATTTCGTAAATGGGATAAAAGCATTATCGTTTTATAAATAGTGAACAACATTAGTGATGGGCGATATATCACGAACTGTGATTTAATCACTGATATTAAGAAATCACAGGTAACAACTGTTGGTAAAGTTGGCAGAAAAGCGTGACGTGATCACGACTCTCCTTCCGTATTTCGTTCCCTTGCCGTGGTTTAACCAAGACCAATATAATAATTAACAATTTCTCCCGTACGTCGTATTATGAAAGTCGTGATCACATCACGTTTTAAATTCACTGATAGAAGAAAATCACAGTAACGATTTACGTTGTGATTGAAAAATCACGATATCGCCCATCACTAAACAACATATCTAATAACGAAATAGTATCTCTACCAAAAAAATCTCATCAATCCATATTGTAAATTATCAAAAATTAATAAGTATGTATGAGATGAGAACCTATGCGGTCAATAAGTTTCTATAAGAGTAGGATAAAGTCGCTGCTGAAATTGTTCTAAGTTTATACCAGAACGGAGCAAAATGAGTCAAACCGTCGCCATTTGTAAATCCAAACATTTACTTAGAAACTTAGAACAGTTTTGATTTGCAATTGCAGATTACTATTTATAATGAATTTTGAATAGGGATTTATGAGATCAGTTTCTATGAGTATTATGTTTCTTTTCAATAATATATTAAATGTGTTTTCATTTTCTTGAATGGGTAAAAAGAAAGGGAAGTTTTTATTTGCAGTTATAAATACATATTTAATCACTTCGAATGGAGTTTAGTACAGTATAACTAGAGATTTTAACTTCGGAATAATGTCATATTGAACGGATTTCGTTCATTTTTGGCAGTATAATAGTAAATGCTTCACAGAAAAGTTTGTATATTGTGCAGGGGTTTGCTAAAGGTGGTGGATGCCACCCCCTTTCAGGGGGTGGCACTTAAAAAATATATATATTTATTGGTTCTATGCAAAGGTTCTATGCAATTTTTCACATAAATTGATAGGTATTTCCAAACGACTTTCGTCAAGCATCTCGAAAAGTATTACTATATCGAAAAAATGTTACAGACCAATTACAGAAAGTACACACTAGGAATTAATTATATTTTTTGTTTATTGATGTAGGATTAATAATTTCGGAGATGTTTAAGTTTACATTTGGCATCCGAGTGTTCATAAGATAATTATTTAGAGTGAGAGTTAAATATCTCAGAAACTGTGACACCTACGTCAAGGATGCTAATAGGTATAATAATATTAATTAAGCTTTCAACTGTTTTTTTATTTGTTTCTGTAGCACAAAAAACAAAGAAGTTATGACCGAAGCAATGTGCGTCTACCCATTTTTTTAATAACAACGTCGCCATTTTGTTACTGTAATTAGCCAGTAATTAAAAAATAATAATTTCAAACACTGTTTCTCATTAATATATAGCACGACGTAGATGCTCAAATTTTTTGGTATGTATACATCACTTGCTTTAGAAAAAAACACAGTTTAAATTATAAAGATATTTTCGATAAAACGTAATTTTTTTTTCTTCCTTCCTTCCTTCCTTCCAAATATCTCAATAAATATTAGTTTTATTGAAAAATGGGTAGAGACCAAAAATAACGCTCATAAACTGATAATGAATTTCGCTTGTTTATTTATTTACATAGATTTAATACTTTCGGAGATATGAATGTTTACAAATGGCGTCCGAACGTTTATAAGACGAAAAATGCAGTTTAAATGACAAATATCTCAGAAATTGTGACACCTACGTCACGCATGCTAAGAAATGAAATTAAAGACAATTAATTGCGCTTTCAAATTATGTTTTACTCGTTCCTGTAGCATAAGAAATAAAGAAGTTATGACGGAAAAATATGCGTATTTATATTTCTTATATAAAAAGGTCACCATTTTGTTACTCTAATTAGCCAGTAATTTAAAAAAATAATCTCGAATACAGTTTTTCGATAAGATATAGCATTACCTAGATGCTCAAATTTTTTTGCTCATTTAAAGCACTTGCTTTAGAAAAAAAAAATACATTTTAAACTTTAAAGGTAATTTCGAAACACTTGGATACCAAATATAAACTTAAATATCTCCGAAATGATTAATCCTACATCAATAAACAAAAAATATAATTAATTCCCAGTTTGTACTTTCTGTAATTGGTCTGTAACATTTTTTCGATAAAGTAATACTTTTCGAGATACTTGACGAAAGCTGTTTGGAAATACCTTTTTTTTAAAGCTAAAATCGCAATTTTGAAGTCGTTATAACTTAAAATCTATCAATTTATGTGAAAAATTGTATAGAACCTTTTCTTCCTAAAATTCGATTCTAATTCAGCTCCAATAAATATATAAATTTTTTAAGTGCCACCCCCTGAGAGGAGGTGGCATCCACCCCCTATAAATTAAGAAGCCCCCGCACAATATAGAAACTTTTCTGTGAAGCATTTACTATTATACTGCCAAAAATGAACGAAATCGGTTCAATATGACAGTATTCCGAAGTTAAAACCTCTAGTTACTGTACTAATAGACAATAAATTCGTATTGTAGTTGTGATGATCAGAACATATTTTTAAAAATAAATGACAAAATGTTATAGTGAATTATCTATTTTATTCATTTTTACCTACCAGAATTAAAACGAGAAATTATTATTAACACCTTACCTCATTTACATCCTATAATTTAAATTTTTAAAATTTGACTTCAGATTCGTAATCAACGACACCAGGAACCTACATGCATAAATTAAAACGCGAAATCAAGCAATTTATTACATTTGCCTGTTTCCCTCCGCCACCATTTCCAACTTTTTTATTTTGACTTCATATTCGTAATTAGTGACCCCAAAAACTTATAAGCATAAATTAGAATGCGAAATAAAGCAATTTTTTACATTTTGCCTCATTTCCGTCCGCCATATTGAAGCCACCATTTTGAATTTTTTTATTTTAACTTCAGATTCGTAATCAGCGACCCCAAAAACATAAATATACTGCATTTCAAAAATTAATAATTAATACTTTTCCATGTATTAATTTTTTTGATTTAGGAAAACCACCCCTAATCGGGGGTAAGAGCAAGCGCCGGGATCAGATAGAGACTGAAGATGATACCTATTACTAATCACCCATAAAACAAAATTATCATTCAATATGATATTATTCCGAAGTTTTGCATATTTCTTACCTCTAGGTACTGTATTAGTTGTATTAGATCAATTTCTCAAAGTGTCTATTCTGTTTTCTGAAAATAATTGTGATGAGGTTTGATCAGTAACAAATTGTTCACTATTTGTTACGATATGGTTCGAAATTCCAGGTATATATTTAGTATTCCTTCAAGAGGATTGATGAAAGCAGTTTCTACGAGTTGTTCTGTAGTAAATTAGGTATATAAGTCTTAGTTAGTATGGATTCGGATCTAATTTAAATGAAAATCATATCAGCATAAAGCAACCAAATATTTTAAACAGTATCCATTTGTAAATCCAAACATTTACTTATACCACGTCAATGAGAATTTATGAGAACAGTATCTAATATAATCCGCGCGGATTTTCGTGGTTAAATCGCAAGTGTTTTTTTAAGAAACAAGCTGCATTAGGTTAGAACATTTTTGATTTGCAATTGAAGATTACTGGTTAAAACGTTTAAATAGGGATTAATGAGATCAGTTTCTATGAGTATTAATGTTTCTTTTCAATAATATATTAAACGTGTTTTAATTTTCTTGAGCGAGTAAAAAGAAAGGTCAGTTTTTAACTGCAATTACAAATACATATTATTTAATCACTTCGAATGGAGTTACATGCGATCAATTTCTAAAAGTATTTATGCTATTTTTCGAAGATAATTGTGATGAAGTTTCATCAGTAACACATTGTTCACTACTTGTTACGATTTGGTTCGAAATTCCAGGTACATATTTGGTATTCCTTCGAATGGAAATTAATAACACAGCCACACAAAATTTTTTTTTGTTCTGATCTGAGGATCAGACTTTCATATCCTGCAGTATTTTGACCCGCTGAATACGAATCTGCCATCAGATTTCAGCCAGCACGTTTCAGTTTTGCAGAAAACGCAAAATACCTTGACTTGTAACTCTTATTTTCACGGTTTTTACATTTTATCGAGCATTTTGTGCAAAACTGAGACGAGCTGACTCAAATCTGATGGCAGCGGGTCAAAATACTACAGGATATGACAGTGGCGGCTCGTCAGGGGAGGCTGAGCCTCCCTTTGGAAGAAGCAGCGTATCTTCCAATCCTCCAAATTAATATCTTTTTACTTGTAGAAATTTATCTAATTGTCTTTCAAAATATCAAGCCTTCTCTGCAGACAATATCACGAGCCGCCACTGGTATATGAAGGTCTGATCCCCAGATCAGAACAATTTTTTTTTGTGTGGTTGTGTAATTTTATTAATACGACAATTGTTATCTTTCAACTTGACTACACAGTTCTTTACTTCTTTTGCTCTTTCATAATAATCAATACTGCTATGACTACATTATCTATAAAAATCATCTTCATATTTCAAACACCAAAAAAACTTACAAATGCTGATAAGCTTCGGAGAATTTACATTAAAAAACCTTTCAAATGCATATAAATACCTATCATACTTCGTATTTCAATTACCACGAAAACGTATAACTACTGATAAACTCCATACAGGTAATTGCATCGAATCTTATAAAAACTTCGTATTTGCTATTAAAATGTGCTGCAGTCTCTTTCACTGCTAACTTATTAATTGCTTTTAGGCTAGAACGCTAGAGACGCTAGAGGAAATAAGGATTCCTAACGCTTTTCCACCCCTTTAGGGGGTGATTCTCAAAAAAGCGGCTGCACAGCGATATCTTTGTACTCAAAAAAAATAAGGAAGATGAGTAGTACATCCAAAAAAAAAAAAAATCATTTTCCAATCCCGAGAGGTGAAAATCACTTTACTGCTGCTGGAAAAAAAGTTATGGAACTGCTTAGTTGAGCAGCTGGCCTCAAAAGATGGTGCAGCAATTATTATGAGCTACCCCATAACGCTTTTCCGCCCCACCTCTGCATAGCGATATCTTTCTCACAAAAAATTGATGAAACCACTCAGATCAGTAAATTACATCTCAAAAAAGGGTGTGGCAATTACTATGAGCCGGTCCATAATCCTTTTGCGCCCCTCGCGAGGGTAAAGATATACAGTGTGTCCCAGGATAGATGTAACAAGAGGTGTAATGGACCAAAAATTTGGAATTTTGGAATGGTATTTGGGGATTGAGTCCTGCTTGTTGTAAAACTAAAGTATACCAAAAATGACTTGATTTGGTGTTCTACAGGGTGTTTTAGTACCTTTATTTTTCAAAATACGAAAAAGTTCCACTAAGAAAAGAATGCAATTTTATACCTCTATGCCAAATATCAGGAATATAAAATTATTTTTTTGAAACTTCCCATTTTTTCAATAAATTAGTATTTTATTTTGAACCATTCAATTAAAACTGCATAGAAATTATTTTTTGTGAATTAATATTTAAAGCTATGTAGAAGCTAAAAGTAGGCTATGAGAAAAGCAATGGATACACATTTATCATTTATTATTGACATATTTGTCAAACGTAGTCAATATTATCCTTAATTTCTGTTTCAAATTAACGAACCAAGCATAAAAAAATTAAGTGAAAATGGTACTCAAAGTGCGTGAAAAAATGTATATTGTGCAATGCTACGGAATTGGCGGTGAAAACTCGCTAAGAGAAGTGGTAAGCCAATTTAATTTGAAATTTCCAAACACTGCTTTGTCACGTACTCAGGCTATGAGAATAATTAAAAAGTTTCTGGCTACTACTAGTGTTCTTAACATGAAAAGAAAAATAAAAGCATATGATGAAGACAATGTTGGGGCTATCATAGCTCATGCCTCTGTTATAGAAAATCCTAGGATGCCACTAAGAGAGAGATCAGCTCTTATTAATATTAGCAAGTCTGAACTCCAAAGAATTTACAAGGCAAAGAAAATTAGGCCATATAAAGCAAATTATAGACATACGCTTGAAGAGGTAGATGACAGCCGTAGGTTGGATTTTTGTTTGACCATTGGAGAAAAAATCATGGAAGAGAGATTTTTTCATCATTTCATAACTTTCTCAGATGAATCCGCATTCACAACAGTGGTGTTTCATCTCAGAATTGTCGGTTTTAGGCTTCTGAAAATCCAAATTTTAGAATTCATTGTAGAAGACAATATTATAAAAAAGTGAATGTGTGGTGTGCCGTTTCTTATCACGTTGGAGTTATTGGACCTTATTTCATTGAGGGAAGGTTAAACCAGCACAGTTATTTACAGCTTCTGAAGAACATTTAAATATTTTAAAAGATATGCCTTTAGTTCATTTTCAACATGATAGTTGCCCTGGCCACTCCACAGAAATGGTTAATCGGTGGTTGAATTTAAATATTGGAGAAATTTGGATTGCCAGGAATGGACCCATCAAGAGATCCCAAGACCTAGCAGTATTGGATTTCTTTTTATGGGGTCGCCTCAAGCAGTTGGTTTACGCTGAACCACTTCCTAACGATGTAGCAGTATTGAAGCAGTAAACTCCATACCGTTAGATCATATTCGAAACAGTTTTAAGGACTTCAGGCGAAGGATCGAAATGTGTGTGGATGTGGGTGGTAGCTACGTCGAATAATAAAAAAATTGTAAACATTGTTTTGTATTGGTCAATAATTGATTTGTTTGTGAATCTGTTATGTTTTTGACATTTATTACTTGTTATAATTTTTAAACCTCATTAATCTTTTGTTAGTAATTTTTTCTTGTTTTACAATTAGTTCGATTAACATTATACCTTCTTACATCTCGTATATTCAATTTTTTATTTACCAATAGCCTACTTTTTGAGATGATTAACATTTGCTCCTACACAACTTTAAATATGAATTCAACTCTTAATTCGAAGTTTCAAAAAAATAATTTTATATTCCTGAAATTTGGTATAGAGGTATCAAATTGCATTCTAAATAACTTTTCTTAGTGAAATTTTTTCATATTTTGAAAAATAAAGGTACTTTATTAGTGGTGATTTTTACAACTTTGCTTATAAAACACCCTGTAGAACACCAAATCAAGTCATTTTTCGTATACTTTAGTTTTACAACAAGCAGAACTCAATCCCCAAATACCATTCCAAAATTTTTGGTCCATTACACCTCTTGTTACATCTATCCTGGGACACACTGTATACGATAGGTTTATAGTGGCGACAGTGTGTATAGGAGAGAAGATAGAGTGTGTGGTGGACCATCATACTTTTTCTCTTGTAAATGGCCCCCAAAACAGGAGACTTCAATAATTTCAAACGCAATTCAACCAAACAACCTAAATGTTCATACTGACAACCGCGTAAATCTCTCGAAACATTTCATTCACCTTCACGTTACGACTAAATCGTATTGTAGTTCTTCTCCGTAAAACCTATGTGACTACATTCCTGAAAGCCTGTCACCGATAACCAAATTATTCCAAAATCTCTACAACTCAACCATCACTCCAAATCTTCCTCTGTCTCAAGAATTCTAGACAATGCAGGTTTGCCCTACACAGAAATTCCATCCTGACAACACAAGCCGCAATTTCAAGACTACCAACAACCGTATGTACGAAACCCATTCACAATTCCATACACAGCTTCAGTCGATGCCCTGGAACTCTCTCGATGTATTATCCAATGACAAAACCCAAAATATCGCAGAAAACAAAAGACCACATCTTCCAAATTAAATATATGATTCCAAGCAAAACGTAATGTTGTACGTTTTGCTGTACATCCAAGCATGCTCTACAGTCCATCAAAATTCCGAAAAATACAGCGAAATTCCGTGCGTATTGCCATTGGTCACCCTAGACAAGATACAAAGAAACAGTATAAGGTATGTTTAGAAGTGGCCCGCAGAGCTATGTATATATCTCTGGTAAGAATTGCAGCAAGTATACTATCAAGAGGCCGTTGATAATATTTAATACCCCCATCAGGTTGATACCGTGGCTATCAGAGCACTGAAAAATTATATTTAACAGTTTTGTTGGAAATAAAAATTTTGTTTGTCAAGCAATTTTTTTTTCAGTATCTAGAAAATCGCATTATTTTGAAAGTTATTCTTAGTAAAATGAGGAGACAATGCTGATAAATTTTATTTCGATATCCCAACCTTGATGATGAGCCACAGAATCGCATATTGATAGATTAGATAAATAAGCAATATGACCCTAAATAACTTTTTTATTGTTCAGATAACGTTTCTCTTTCACCTATTTGTCGCCCACAGTCGAATATAATTATGTGTAAAATTAGATGGCACCAACGAGTACAGTTACCGATTTTCCATAATAATCCGCACGTCCGCCAAAAGTCCAAGCTTCCGGTCAAAAAACTGTAACAGAATCAGCACTTACTTGTGAAACCTGTTGGTTGTCATTTCTCATTTGTTTATATTCACTTGTCACTAGAATAACTGTACTTTAAACAACTCAAACTGGGTATTTTTCAATTAAACTTCTCCCTATTTTGGTGCACTTTACGGATGATTCATTAGAACAATATTTACATGTCGGTTTTTCAAACACAATATAAAGATATACCTTCAAATCAGATAAATAATAGCTTACTGATATCATTAACCTGTGTTTGCCCACCTGGCAAAGGTGGTTATTACGATAGTCGGCTGTTCTCGAATAGTACGAGGTTTGTCGATTACAGTGACTTAAATTTCGTACGTAAGTATTGTTCGCTGTATGCTGCTCTCTGGATGTTGATAGCGGAAATGAAAGGTAAAAGAACGAGCCTAGACAATGAGCGGGTCAGTATTGCCATCTATTAGCGAGGAGCAAAGGTGAAGTAGTAAAGCGAATATTAATTTTTCTTGAGGTAGTTTAATGTTGACTCTCAACCAGAGATGGCACGTACAGGTATTATTTGTAATTTCTTAAAAAGAACAATACGAGTGCCTAATAGTCCACAGTACATCGCCCTTTTTTTTAATGATTAGTAACAGGCTGAATTTTCGTGAGTAGCTTCGTTTTGATGAGACGCCCAACTTTTCTCTCTGCGAAAATTCTCGGTAGTGGTGTAGCTAATAGCAAAAATTCTTTTCTATTTCACACGAATTAGACAATTCGACAACCTGTCAAATTATTTTGGCAATCTGTTGTGGACAAACACGGGGCTTATTATAAATAACTCGCGCAAACGTAACCAAGGCAATCGAAAGCCAAACTCTTTAACAAACGTTTAACGAATGAAAAATATATTGCCAAAATAATTTGACAGGTTGTCGAATTGTCTAATTCGTGCGAAATAGAAAAAATAATTTTTGCTATTAGCTACCACTACCGAGAATTTTCGCAGAGAGAAAAGTTGGGCGTCTCGTCAAAACGAAGCTATTCACGAAAATTCAGCCTGTTACTAATCATTAAAAAAAAAGAGCGATGTACTGTGGACTATAACTTTTTCAATATACTTGTTTCGATTGAATCTTTTTAGATGTGTTTCATTTTTCATAATGATTTATTTTGGAAAGTATACAAGGAGATACATCGTTTTGTCAAATTTTGCACTTATGGAACAAGATCGAGAACAAGATTTTGTATTTTTTTTTTAAACAATTTACAATTACAAAATTTTATACGGAATTACGAAAAGTTAGGTTGTATGATGATGAGTTTGAAATTGAACTTTCTCGATTCACACCTGGATGAGTTTCCAGAAAATAACGGCGACTTCAGCGAAGAGCAAGGAGAACGATTCCACCAAGATTTAAAAGACTTTGAAAGTCGATTTTAGGGTAAATGAGATGTCAACATGTTAGCAGATTACTGCTGGATGCTACAAAGAGAGGTGAAACCAAAAGGCAGGAAACGACGAAGATCGTTTGAAGATAAATACGTTCGAAAAGGAAAACCCGCACCATGAAAAAAACAGATTTTTAACAGTTTTTTTTATTCTTCTCTGTTTTCATCACTGACTCCAAATTTGACTCCTGATTCGTGATCAGCGGAAAAAATGACTCGATAAAGGTATATGCAGACCATTGGAACACGCTATGCGTCCATTAGAAAACGCGATTTTTGACAGTTTTTTTGATTTTTCTCAGTATTTTCATCACTGTCCTTCAAAGGAGAGGTATCGATAAGCTAAGAAAATTGACCCCAATATATGACAAAAAATTTAACTATATATATTTTTTTTTCATTATTTTAGTAAAATACAGGACACTAACTTAACGCTACAATAAATTAAAAGGGAAAAGGACTACGTTTTCTTCACGAGAAAAATCGACAAACTGAGGTCAAAATGGCTTTCTTTGGAAAACTGTACCCTTTTTTTACTATATCGAGTTTTTTTAGACATGAGCGCATTTTTTTAGCATGGTGATTTTTTTACATGTTGTTCTTTAGACGTCAACAAATATAAAAATACAAAAATTAAACTGCCAAATCTTGGAAAAAGTAGATAACACCAAAAATAGCCGAAAAAATCAAAATTGAATATCTTTTCGATAAGAAGGAGTAATTTCACCAAAGTTGGCAAAAATAAAACTTATCTATGGTCAAATATAATGCACCAGACCCGGACGCTGTAAGTCAAATAGAACGGTCAAAGATGACGGACAAAATAATTTTTTTTAATTCTTCGTCAAGTATCAAGGAGGCATTGTGTGTCACTTTTTTTTTTCTTCGATTGTAGGTTCTTTTTGGTAAGGGGCTAAAGTTCAATTTTTTTTATTTAAAATAACTTTCTTAATATCGAGCAGCACCATGACGGTGCTTTTTCCGCGGTTGCATTGCACTTTGACGTCATTCACGATCCTGATGACCTGCTGCACAGTGCCCCTGCCTTTCCTGAAACCAAGGTTACATACACAGGGAAGACGCATCTACGCTCGCCCCAACATTTTTTAAGAATTTTATTTCAAATAAGCCAATATTTTTTTAATTCCCATTCGATTACTGGTACAAGCATATAAGTAAAAAAAAAAAACGTGAAAACGCGTCAAAAAGAGCATAAAACTTTTAACGCACCAGGAATTCTTGGCCCAAATATTTTCTTCGTAATCAGGAGGCCATACTACATAAGAGTCAAAAATAAAATTTCTAGTGGAATGTTGTCGCCGAAAGTAATCAATTCAACTGGGCTAAACTGTTTCCAGTTAGCTATTGTTCTAACGAATTCAACTATATATTTTTTTATTGTAAATTTCTGTTGCATTTGAATATTGTAGCCTGTCAATGAAAATCCTAATTTCATTATTAGAGCATGGCATTTTACTATATACAAAATTTATGATAACATCTGTATATGGTTGTATTCCTTAGAGCAACGGGAAGTATCTGAAACTATTTTCAAGGTTATATCATTTATGATTTTTTAAATATTTATAATAATGAAAATAAACGTATTTCCCTCTCAGTCTGCAAAATCCTATCCTTAAGGATTTATTATGAACCTAAACATAATAAACACGCCACACATATTCAGTTCTGCAAGAGGATGGGGGGGGGATTGTATTTAAAAAAACTAATAAAGCTTAATGTTTCTTCAAATGTAAGGTCCAGGTTGCTATATAACTATTTTAAGTAGGTGTGACTTTTTGGTGGATATCCACTGTATGTCCAATGGATGTCCAGAGAAAGAGACCAAAATTAATCCACAAGTGAACATCCAGTGAATATCGGTTTGTGATACACGGACGTCTAGGACATCCAATGGATGTTATGTGCTGTCTGGGTTTCTATATCAAATCTAGCAAGAAGACTTTGCTGTGGAAACCCTACTGCAGGGTAAACTCCATTAATTATATAAGACATACATTTTAGAAAACGCCTTTGAATATGTTCTAAAGGGTCTATATGGATTATATACCCAGGATTCCAAATTAGCGATACATATTCCAATTTTGGCCTTACGGTATTAAAAGCAACAAAAATACGTCAGCATCTGTAAAACCTTTAGGGTTCCCAAGAACAAAACGCAAGTTATTATATGAAAAATGTACTATTTGATGAAATTAAATATTAGTTTGTTATTTAAAATGACGCCAAGGTCTTTAATACACTCGGAACGGGTCAGCGCAATATCATCTAAATTATATTCATAGAGGATGGGAACTTTTTTCTATTGTATGACATCACATACATTTCTCTGCATTGAGTGAGGGGGGCTATTTGCATCATGCCACATTTTTATTGTCAATGGATTATTCTCTAGTTGAATTTATTACCCCAAAAGTGTACAAAATGTCAACATTCAAATTATCCACTATATCGTTGAAAATACAGCAAAGACGAGGGGGCCCAGAATGGAACCCTGTGGAAGCCCAAATTTCGGACAAACTTGAAACCACGATATTCTACATATTGTGTTCTATCGCTTAAACAACTTTATTGGAAAAACTTTAGTAACAAAGGGAAGAGGTCTGTGATACAAAGTTTACTAAGTAAAAATCCGTGGTCAAATCTGCCGAAGGCTTTGTAAAAATCGGTGTAAATCACTTCAACTTCTATGTTAACATCTAAGTTTGCCGAAATAGTGTTACTTGGAACAGATTGGTTCATGTAGATTTCCTATAAGATCACGCTGATACATCCTAATCCGTCCCTCAATATGGGTATATAATGTCGTAAGACGAATGGACTCATTTAATGAATTTCATTTAGTAGTTGTTACTTCTTGTGGATAAAGTATTACTTAAAAACCGCTGCCCAAGGAATCACTACTTCCACATCCAGATTCTCTATCCAAGTCACTCACAACGAAAAAACTTTGTATGTGAAAATAATTGTTTATGGAACTTTAATAATATAATATTTGAAATCCTCTACCCCAAAAACCCATAAAACGATACCCCACATCGGTAGTGGGGTGGGGGTGGCGATAGGGGGGTGGTAATGGGGTGAAGGATGAAGTAAAAAAAATATTTTGAGGTTTCTGGTTCCTGTACATACACTAAATCACAATTTTTTTTCATCCCCTTTAATAAGGAGGTGGGGGTGGTAATGGGGGTGGCTAATGCCAAACATTTTTTTGAGACCTTAGCTTCTCTTATATATACTAAATGCCAATTTCATGGACTCTTACCTGCTTGATTTACCCATTTACCCCAAATTTACCCCCCAACCCTTCGACGGAACAAGATGAAAATATAATCTAGTTCTAGATCTCGTTAAAGTACATATGTGTACCAAATTTCAAGTCAATATCTTAAACGGTTCCAGAGTAAACGTGCGCACAAAAAAAAGTTACAGACAGACAGACCGACAGACAGACAGAAATTTTGTTTTCGCTCAAACTTAAAATCTCGACGTTTCATGACATTTTAAGCCTATTTGGACAATAAAAATTTTTAAAAGTTTTTTTGTAATTACTATACTTCCACTGGACGTGGAAGTAAAATAGGCGATATTGAAAATTTCAGATGAATCCGATATGTTGTTTTCGAAATATACGACTTTTAAAGAGGGAATTTGAAGCTCGGTCCGACTAACATCGTGACGTCATTTAATAATAAACGAAACGGTTGCGCAACATATAAACTGTCATACATTCAGCTTGAGATTGTCGAGTCTTTATCAGTGTTCTGTACGTTAAATTATCTTGTATTGTTTTTGTGGTGATTAAGAAAAATGTATGAATCGAACTTTAATAAAGCAGACTCTTCGAATCTTCCAAATCCTGAGCTCATTAGTACAGAAATGAAAGGGTTAATTTCTCCTTTTTACATGAACATTGTCCATTAATTTATAATACACAGGCCCGCGCCTAACGGGCGTGCGATGTGTGCACCGCACGCGGGCACATGCTTCTGGGGGCGCAAAATTACTGCACAATAAAAATTACTGAACGCTCCACAATATAGTGCATAAACGCGGATTTATCGGGGGGGTAACGTGGTAAATTTTTTTCGGATTTCTCGCCCCCGCTCCTCAAAAAAATTTTTTTCGAATTTCTCCCCCCCGCTCATCAATTTCAATTTTCGAGGAAAAATATTTTTGTTATTTTCGGCACGCGGTTGTGTTACCTCCCCAAGCTCAAGGCCCAGATCCGCCCTTGATAGTGTAAGGGGCGCCGAATGAAGACTTGCACACGGGCGCGCATATCCTTAGGCGCGGGTCTGATAATACATGTAATTTTCCATGTCTTTTTCGAGCTAAAAATAAAATAGTATTTTTTCATTGCTAGCCTTAAATAACTTTATTAAAAAAAATGAATAAAAGGGGTAATAATTACTTAAGAAAAAAGTTTTAATAAAACAGCCATAAGAAATTTGCAATTTTTCCCTTCAATCAAAATTTAATAATTATTTAAAATATATTTGCGCTACACCCTGTATAATAGCAACTCAGTGTTGAAATATGAAATAGCTTTTTTCTCTAATATTTTTAAACCAAATAAAAAGACATAAAAATTGCTAGAATTTTAAATTATATTTTACGTTTAAGTTTCAAAAATACTGGATTTAATAATAAATAATTCAACATATAGATATTTACATTGAAAGGTCCTCACAAACATAATAAGCTGATTTAGTAATAAGCCTTTTCTCTCTTTTTATAGTTTGTTGCCATTTCTTTCACATTTTTAAATCTCTAGGAACGGTCCCAAGCAGCATTCAAAGTGATGGGAACCGGCATCTGAGGCATCGGAACTTTAATATAGAAGGAATGACATAACTGTTACTAATTTTGCGACTTCAGGGTAATATTCACTTTGTGGTATGCATTTGTAGTGACAATTATGTAAATTCTACTGAATTTAGACATTGTATAGTTATAACACTTTCAAGTAACTGCTGGAGTATCTGCAACGTCGCGGATACTACTCTCCATTACTTTGAAGCATCCTCAACTGTAAAGTGGAAATTGGTAGTAATGCCGACCGCACAGCGTTACCAAAGGACCACTTCAAAGTAACGATAACTTCAAGTGTGCAATTTTAAGTCCCCAGTACATTGTTGGGAAATTTTTTGGAACTTCAAAATTGTCTAACTTATTAGTGACATCTCGCGTAAAAATGAAGTTATTTCTACGAACACAGGGGCTTTGAAGTCATTTTTACTACTCCCCACTAATTGAAAATGACTTAAAAGTTACATATACCTTGAAAATCTACTATAAAGTAATATTAACTTTTAAGACAATTTATATAATTATTGGCATTGAATAAAATGGCGGTATCTGAAATGCTCAGTAAAAGCGAAATCGGCACTCATCCACGTTTTATAGAAAACTGAAGAAACAGTTAAACAGTAGTAGAAATAGTGATTCTTCAGAATACGATGCAAACATGAAAGATTATTTCGCCATCACAGCAAAACCATCATCTTTGGCAACAAGTGCAAAAGTGTTCCCATCAACACAAGGAGCAAAGTAATCGAAAACTATAACAGTCTGCAGTGATATTAGTGATACTGTGTACTGCACGAAAGTTACAATTTGTCTTTAAAACACAGATTGACCCATAGTTCAGTTAGTGATCCACTGAGCATATTAAATGAATTTGCCGATTAAAAACTCCTTTAATAAATATTGTGTCGATGGGGAACGGACAATTTCGGTATAAACGGCATAAGACATTGTTTGTGTACAATAAATTGAACTGAATATATATACAAAAAAATAGCAAAAAAACTATATTTCTTTTCTAGAATATCTCAAAAGTTATCAGTGACGACAAAAATAATAGTTTACAACACCATTATCCAACCTCATTTCGATTACTGTGCCAGTTTATTGTATTCCTTCGATTTAAATAAAATAACTTCCCTTCAAAAACTACAGAATAGAGGAATGAGAGTGATTTTGAAATGCAGCCAATATACCTCAATCCAACATATGCTTTCTTCTCTTCAGTGGCTGTCTGTAAAAGATAGATTGCTTTTCATGGCTATGGTATTTATTTTCAAAATTTTAAATAACTTAATACCCAAGTACCTATTTAAATAAGTTTATATTTTATGCAAACCAAATACATCAACACCACACAAGAAATAACAAATTTTATATACCAAGGCAAAATCTAAGTCAAACTAGGAAAATTATGTTATATAAAGGCCTCGATCGTTATAACAAGTTGCCAGAGGATGAAAGGAATCTCTCTACCTGTATTCAAACGTAAAATTGTAAGCTACATTAAATCAATTGATTAACTCCACTTGTTTTATATAGGTATTTTTTCCTCGTTATTTTTTAATTTATTTGTATATGTATTAGTCTGAGTGTGTAAGTGCGTGTATTATTTATTTATGTATAAATTATGATTCTTTATAATTACATTAGAAAAGTGAATTTGTATATTAGGATTTTCCTATTCAAAAAAATACTTACTTACTATTTTTTGAATGAAATTAAATGTAAACTGATCACTAAAATATGAAAACTCATGTATTTTTTCCATTATACATCGTTTTCAGTAAAAAAACAAATATTTTATTTGCACAAATTTATTAACAGTAATATCAGATAATAAAAAGTACTTGGTCACACACAGTGACCATCACAGTAACACTTTAACAGTTATTACCGTGTTGCCAATAAAAAAAAAATGACCTATCTCGTATCTGCCAATTGTACCAACATGAAAATAAGTTGATAGCAATAGTTACCAAGATCTTATACCGTCATTGGTCCCATTTGCTACATCTAGGTAAATATAACTACACAGTGAAATCGTCGTAGTTCCCGTCACCACTTTTAAAGTAGCAACAACTATAACGTTGGTGGCATCTGCTACTTTATGGGAAATGTAACTTGTAGGGAAATAATTTTGGTTTTTGCAACCTCTAAGTTACTGCAATTAAAATCGCCATTTTTCTGTTGTTGAATGAAGACACAGATAAAAATATAATTCAATAAAAAATTTCTTTTTATTATGGTCATTTACAAATATGTTTTCTAAATAGATTATTACTTTATAATATATAAAATTTAAAAAAAAAACGTTTTCCATAGAAAATTTTGCAGTTTTGCTTGTACACATAATTTTTGCAAAAAAAATTTTTCCCGAAAAAACCATTTTCTCGAGGGGGCGTCTTTTTATCGAAGTATCATGATAACATTTTACAGAAAACAAGTGGTGGTTTTAATATCCACACCCAGGGTAAATGCAAAACATCATGATTTATAATATATGCTTAGGCATGTTAATATAATCACCTTAACTTGGACCTTGGACATATCATGTGCTCAGACTCAGTAAATCATTAATTTGCTATTCGAATAACAGAGAGCCAAATATATAGTTTGCGCTCTCATTTCGGTCAGCTGAGCTGTTCCAAAAGTTAGTCATTTCTACTACTTGGTTACATCCCGTTTACGTAATAACCTAGTCCTCGACACGGTAACGGTAGAAGTACCGGAATAGTAATTTTCCACGTAATTATTATTCCCCACTTTGGTGAATACTTGGTACAAGGATGGTTCCCATTACATAACAGTCCTTAGTTGCGGAAACCTTTAAAGTTCTCCTAATGGCAACTATTACGTAGAAACTACTAAAATTGCTGCTTGGGGTAATAAATGTTTTAGTAGCTTTTTTCACCATGGTGCTTTAACATTCAGGAACAATACAATATTTCCCTGTTAAAAAATCCTATTTCAAACTTATAGATAATCATTGATTACCTATAAAAAATGTATAATTATCTATAAGTTTGAAAAAGTTTGAAATAGGATTTTTTGACAGGGTTATAAATAATTCCTTTTGCCGTCACTGTTATTCATTGTTAATATAAATCGGTGAAAATAGTTGATAAACCGACATTTTTCACAAACACACATACGTTTCAACACACTGCTTTTGAATTAACGATTTGTAATATTGTGAAACAGTAATAACGCGCTGTAGCTAGCCGCTTCGGCTAGTGGGTTCCTATTAAGTGACGTCACGGCCGAGATTCGACAAGGCGGGCGCGGTCCATTATATGATTTTTTTTAGACGATTTTCAGGTCTCACGAAATGTTAGTTTTTTGCACAGGATCTTAGAATTTTAAGATCTTTCCAATAATCAAATTAAAAAAAGTGCTAAATGAGCCCATTACTTAGCAAGTTGCAAATTGTGATGATATGCCGATAGTTTTCGATATTACATTTTTCACCTTTTCTGTGTATCGGTTGATTGATATACAAATGATATAATTTTTCCACATTCTATGCGTGTTTTTTTTGTCCGTGAAAGTCAGAGCCGAATTATCCAAAAGGCTAACTAGGCTATAACCTAGGGGCGACAATGCCTGAAGGGGCGCGCGAGCTCTACGCTCTCTGCTTATTAAAAAAAATTATTTTGTTTCCAATTTTATTTTAGATTTCTTCCCGCGGGCATCAATTTTGAAATCGGGACAATTTTTTTATTTATTTTTCAGATTTCTCCCCCCTCGCTCATCAATTTTGAAACCGGGACAATTTTTTTTATATTTCTCCCCTCCCCGCTCGTCAGTTTTGAATCTGTACAAAAAATGTTTTTTTTCAGATTTCTGCCCCCCCGCTCATCATTTTTTTTCCCATTATGAATACATGATTAGCCTAGGGGCGCGCCAGTCTTTAATCCGACCCTGGTGAAAGTACACAAAATATTCGAAATAGAGTATAATATTATACAGTTCAATTTTGTTTATAAACAAGAATTATTTTGTTTTCTTTTCAAAATCATGATTTTTTCCAACCATGCGGCAAAATCGTAATCTTTCCATATTCCAAGTATAATAATTTACAAAATTCTGCTCGTCGTACGCTCCAGCGATTTTATTAAATTCTTCACAATAATGTTTCTTTGACCTACAACAAAATTGTTATAATTAGAACAAATTCCCAATCCCGTTACAAATAGCACTTAATATCATGAGCCATCACCAGGCTTTTTCGTACAACGTAACAAGTTACGAGTTTATTTGTTATAATTCACAATAACTTAACAAATAGGTTTGGTTTTTTGTTTTGTCTAAGTGAGCATATCTAACGAATGAAGACTGAGTGCCCATTATTGTGGGAGGAAGGTGGAAACTAAAGAAACCGCGACCGAAGAATGGGCGGAGCACTCAGCAATATTTCAAAGTTCAATTATGCCGCGAAACACGTTAGGACTGAGGATAAAGTGATTCCCAGTGCCGGGGCATAGACAGTACACTTAAGGATATCGATAGTTGACGATGACGATGACGATTTTATATTCTTGATATTGTTCGACTAATATCAACAATTATAATAATTTTCTAAATTTTTGGAACAATATTAAGTCAAGTCAAATAACAGGTTTTATTCAAAAATATAATTTCTCGATCACTGCAAACGAAAGTAGACTTCTAAAAGTGAGTTCTCGTGCATCCGACATCCGATATTCGAATTGGAATCGTATGTTTTTTTCATCGTATAGAGGAAAATGTCAATTCACATGTAGTCCAGCGCAATTAGGTTTATACCTCGGAACCCAGCTATAATGAATGGATTTGAATGATTTTTTTTTTGTTGGATTTCTAATGCCATAAACTAAAAAGTTTACCCATTGAAAATTACCCAAATTTCGAAAATCGGTAAATTAAAAAAAAAATTTAAAAGTTTTAGAAAGCTCAACGAAAATACAATTATCTGAAGTTTTGATATTTCTTTTAAGAAAATAATTGTTATAGTTTTCGAGCCTGTTTACAAAGAATTTGTAAAAAAAAATGAAACTTTTTAAAATTAATTTGAAGATGGCAGAAGTTCCAAAAAGCGAAATAAATGAAAGAAACGTTAAATAATACAAATATATCAATTTTTTATAGAAAATAATTTATTAAAAACTTATGCTAAATAATAATTATTATAAATTTTAATGACATAAATAATTATACATTTTTATTACAAGGATAATCATGTAAACTAATTGTCTCCGACGTTTCCTTTTTCGATGTCATTCATTATCATTGGTGGGGCATTTAAGCGTCTAATTCCTTCACATAAACATGCTATAGAACAATTTAAGCCACTTTTTCTACATCCAAACCGGAATTATCAGCTATTAATCCACTGCATTTAGTGAAAAATGAGCCGCATCTTCAGACCAATTCATACAAAAGCAAATGTTGGTTTTTCAGGGAGGTTCTGGTGTCCTTAATAAGGTCTCAAAAGTCCCCGAAGTGGGAGTGTAAGGATAAAATTTGGCAACGCTGTAAAGGGCTAAAATCGGGCTCGGAAACGAATTTTTCGAGATATCTGTTTTCATTGCCTCTACGACAAAAATACATTAGGCCAAAAAGAAAGCTATGTAAATTCTCTATAAAAAAGACAGAGGGTCTTTTTTTCGTATACGCAATAGTTTTCTTGAAAAATTCCAGTAAAATAAAAAAATGGAGGAATTTGTCGGACATACCAGGCTGGAGTGGGTTTATGGAGAATTTAACGAAGGAAAAAGCATACACAAAGTCACGAATACTTTTTTCACCATTCGTTAATCAACCAGCGGGTAATTATAGTACTATTTACACAACCTTAGACTATATTATCAAGATGAAAACAAGCACGGTCATACAACGTGTGTCGTTACCTTTGACCAACCACTGTACTTCAAAGCTAAAGAAATAGTTGCAACAGCGAAGGAAAACACTTCGTTATCAAAGATAATCGTCAGACTTGGAGGCTTTCATCTACTGATGTCCTACTTTGGATCGATTGGGTACATAATGGCCGGCAGCGGCCTCAAAGAAGTGATGAGCATTATTTTTGCTCCAAATTCAGTTGACAAAATTTTGCTTTGTCATGCATACTCCAGGACCGTCAGAGGTCACACCAAGTTGCTCTGTCTCAAATCATTTTTAATGAGATGACGGTGGATGATGAAACAGCAGAGCAGTTGAAACCTCATCTCGACAACATACACGAAAAATCATTTGAAGAGAAGCTCCTTTCCAATAATAAAAATAAAACCGGATTGATTTCGATGTTGACAGAAAAGTTTGAGGCAAGCAAGACAAGCTGAAGATGATGCTGACATTTTGATAGTCGAAACGGCGCTTGAGGAATCATATAAAAATACTACGGTTGTGGTTGGGGAAGATGTGGATCTTCTTATAATTGTAACTGCTCGTACACCTATTAATAAAGAAATTTTTCTCCTCAAACCAGGCAGAGGGAAGGTCCAACGAAAAATTTATTCTTCACGAAGCTTTGATCACCATCAAGATATTCGAGATCACATATTGTTTCTGCACGCATTCTCTGGGTGTGACACTACATCTGCTCTGTTTAATAAAGGCAAGACTGCAGTTTTGAAAGTGATGAAAAAACGGCACGACTTGAAACTTGTAGCTGAAGTTTTCAGCAAGACTGATACTTCTCCTGACATATTTACTTCGAATGAGATAAAATTTTTCCTCGCAATCTATAACGCTCCAGTTAAAGAAGTTTCCATCGATAACTATCGGTATTCTTGCTTTATATTATTAAAGCTGTGAGCAAAATCAAACCAGTGAAATTGAATTCATTACCACCCACTCATGATGCAGCTCAACAGCATCTATTTCGTGTTTATTTTCAAGTACAGAAATGGTTCGGTAATGTATTGAATTCTAAAGAGTGGGGATGGATGTTGAAAGATACCATATTGTGGCCAAAAAAAACATCCCAACTTCCTGCGCCTGATTGCCTTCTGAAGATGATTTTCTACAACTGTACGAAAGGTTGTGGACCATTGTGTGGCTGTCGGAGGTTGGGACTTAATTGCTCACCAGTTTGCGGCAACTGCCATGGAAAATCTCGCTTGAATGCTGAATCGATTGAAAACTCGTCAGAAATAGAAGCCGTCACTGAAGCAGAGACTGAAAGTTCTCAGACTGACTCGGATTTCCTCGAACGAATCGATGAATTTATAGAAGGAGAAAACGGACAAGAAGGAAATTATTAATTTGACAACATTTTAATAAGTATGACAGTCGTGGATTAGGCCTACCGGGGAAACCACATAAAAAAACCGAGCCTAGTACTCAACCTCAAGGATGGTGTGGGATGGAGTACTTAAATTATCCATAATATCCCATAAGTTCAAATTCAATGCAAGATTTTCAAGAAAACTATTGCGTATACGAAAAAAAGACCCTCTATCTTTTTTATAGAGAATTTTTGTCGTAGCGGCAATGAAAACCGAGATATTTCGGAAAATTCGTTTCCGAGCACGATTTTAGCCCTTTACAGCGTTGCCAAATTTTATCCTTACACTCCCACTTCGGGGGTTTTGAGACCTTATTAAGGACATCCGAACCTACCTGGAAAACCAACATTTGCTTTTGTATGAATTGGTCTGAGGAAAAATCCTAAATGCAGTGGATTATATAATATACCTAGGACATTAATAATGTACGAAATAATTTTATGACAACCGAAAGCAACGTGCTTGAGATTGTCATAAAATTATGAGGCATTTGTCAATGTCAGAGGGATATTCGGTCAGAAATTTTTTTGAAAAACTAAAATCAAAAAGTCGCAACACAACAAAACATTTAATTCGTATTTTCGTTCATGGCAAAACTCCATAAATATTCCCCATGTGTATTTGTGACTTTTTTTGGTAATTATTGGAATTTTTTCTTTGATTAGCGCGTTATAGATTGAGAATTGGCATTGCCAAAACGTGACATTGTGAAATTTATTTGGCAGTTATTATGAAGTTGTCAAAGTTAAATAATTTTATTGCCATAGTGATTGAAAATTTCCTTGGATGGTGTTATCAGCTATAATATCTCAAGGACGTTGATAATACGAAATAATTTTATTACAGTTTCCGAAAGCACTTGCTTGGTAATATCCCGACGCCGTAGGCGGAGGGATATACCTAAAAGCAACGTGCTTGAGGAAGTTGTGATAAAATTATGAGCTATTTATCAACGTTCGAGGGGTATTCGCATAGAAAATTTTTTGCAATTTATTTTGTTTATTTGTTCAAAAATATTTATTAAAAACACAATTATTAAAAGAGCAACTTGTAAAATTAAATGTAGATTACCTATGTATTATGTATTATTTGGTGTGTTTTCCTCTATTATTGTATTCATTAAATCGTTATTTGCAGTTCCAAATCGACATAGTCACAAAATAAATTCTGAATTATTGAACTGTCAAACTGGATGACATAAGTGAAAAGATCCCTAAGGGATTTTATCAGTGCAATTTTGTTCTGATTGGTTGTGATTAGAAATGGGTGAATTTAATAGGATTATTTGAGCTAAACATTTTCAGCGTAATTAAAATGATTGGGTGATTTGTGTCACATGATAAGAAATAACGAAATTTAATTGGTTGTTAGAACTGTCAAAAAATTTTCTTTTTAATTTTTGATGAAAATATTCCTTTAAAAATTCACCAAGAAAAGCTCCTTGCAAACAGCAATAACAGAAGCAGATTCATCGAAATTTTAAGGAAGAAACTAGCTGATAACAATATTTTCTCGTGTCAAGCAGAAGGTGATGGCTGATACATTAATCATACAAACGGCAATTAATATTGAATCAGAAAATGATGTTGCTGAAGATACTTATGTGTTAGTTTTATTAACAGCTTTAACACCTCCTCATAGAGAAATATATTTTCTCAAACCAGCAAGAGGTACGGTACTGCAAAAATTTATTCTAATAAAAGCCTTTTGCTTTTGAACAAACATTACTAATGTGCAAGAAGCATATTTTGTTTTTACATGCATTAAGTAGCTGTATGTGACAGAACTTCAGCGTTTTACAAAAAGGATAAAAATAAATTTGCTAAATTGTTCGAAAATCGTACAGATTTACAAGATGCTACTATTATCTTTACTTACTGATGAAAATGCTGATGTCACTAATATTTTGCAGTCGGGCATTTTATGAATTTTAGCATTTTATGGTACTTCTAAAAATCAAGAAAATATAAATCATTTTCGATACCAATCGTTTCTTAAAGCTACAAGTAAAAATACCTGTATCAACTTGGCTTCATTGATACCTATACTCGATGCTAGTTCAGAACATTTAAAAAGAGTATTTACAAGTACAGTTGTGGATGGGACATGATAAGTTGCCAGAAGAATGGGGACGGAAAAAAAAGACAATTCACTAGTACCAGTTACAATGAACCAACTACCAGCTTCTGAAAATTTATTGAAAATGATCTTTTGTTCATGTAAAATTGGGTGTGGCTCTGTTTGTGGATGTAGAAAAAGTGCCTTAAATTGTTCTATAGCGTGTTTACTATGCTCCACCAATGATATTAATTAATGAGGAGACAATTAGTTTACATGATTATCCTTGTAATAAAAATGTATAATTATTTGTGTCATTAAAATTTATAATAATTATTGTTTAGCAAAAGTTGTTAATAAATTATTTTCTATAAAAAATTATTGTTTTGTATTATTAAACGTCTATTTTATTTATTTCGCTTTTTGGAGCTTCTGCCAAATCTTCAAATTAATTTTAAAAAGTTTCATTTTTTTACAAATTCTTTATAAACTATAAGTCATTATTTTCTTAAAAGAAATATTAAAAAATTCCGATAATTGCATTTGTCGTCGAGATTTCTAAAAATTTTAACTTTTTAGTTTATAGCATTAGAAATCCAACAAAAAAAATCATTCAAATCCATTCATTATAGCTGGATTCCGTAATTTTTCATTTATAATGACTAACTGCACTGAACTAATGGATCCGAAATTTTTTATCCGATAATTGTATATTTTAGTGATATTTAAACTTGATTTCAGTAACTTAAGAATATATTTCAAAAGTTCATTGAAATTATGGACAGACATAATATGAAATAAGAGAGGAAAATCGCGCCTAAACCCAAATCAAATCAAATCAAAGATATTTATTAACGTTTAAAGACATGAATGCACCTCAGCTGGGTCCAGTCTAGAGCCGATCACTCCACCGCGGCGTGCAACGTCGCGGTAGGTAGGTGATCGGGTGGAGGGGTTTAGCTTCGGCTGTAACAACAGATGAAATTGGGGCGTTAGGGCTCCTGTTTAACATATATAAAAAACTTAAACCTAACAATTTCGTTGAACAATAATCCGGGAAGATATTAAAATACTTAGAAATAGCTAGAACTACGAAGAAACAATTGCATTTTTAACACACGCGCACTGTCGCATGCGCGCACTAAATTTATGAAGAAAATCTTGTTGTCCATACGGGAAAAACTTAGTGAAAAAGCCCGTTCGAGAGTCACGGATTTATCCAGTGGTCTACCTGCCTCTGGAAGGATGGGGTGAGGGATATATCCTAAACCCATATACCTACAATTGATAAGGTCGAACTAACAGAGGGACGGATACTTCTTAAATTATTCAAAATTATATGACTAGCACAATGGCAGAATATGTTGTGTTCTACGATAAATATTAATGATTTTAACTCATCTCCTGATGATGCCAACCTTGTTGGCGAAATGTGTTTCAGTAAATTTTTCAGTATTTTGGTGTTTGCGGAACTACTTCAGTTCCAGTATCACAGTGCATGTTTCAAACCTTTTCAGGTCCATTTTTTGAATTAAAATGTCTCAAGATTTTTATTTACCATTCGATATAAATTACTCTTTGATTTTTTGTTTTTCTTCTCTTCTTGGCACAGTTGGTAAGTAGTTAATACTTCACACTTTCTAAGACACTTGGCGCGAAAAAACAATGCCTTGAGCAAATTTACAAACACATTAATAGTAATTATGTATTTAAAAACGCATCTAAAGGTCAAAGATTAATCCGTTATAAAAATACATCACGCGTTGGGTGTCAAATAAAACATCAAAATCAGAATAGAAGTATGATTTACCACTAAAATAACGGCACGCTGTCTGTGGTTCGATTTCACAACACGCCTCGAAACATTTAATTCCATATAAGACCAAAGCGGGGCAAAGGATAATGGGTAGCTTAAGAGAGCAATGGAAACACCAGTGGCGCAGTCAAGGGTCGTGCTGTTGTGTTTAAAGAGATATAAATTAATAAAATATGTATAAGTTGTAAATAAAGAAATGATGTAAAAAACTATTCATACACTACTCAAAATACGGGTCCTATGATTGAATTTAGATTATGAACTATTAAGAAACTGGTACTTTTCTACAGAGAGCAGCAGTGGCGGCTGGTGAAATTTCAATATTTTTTTTCTCGTCTGTGGCGCATGGGACCCATACGAAACTTGGGAAATAACATCTAGAGAAGCACTTCTCTAATGACCCCTAAAAAATTTTGAAAAAGCAGTTTGCGAAAAAATTTTTGAAAATTCGCTAGCCTCCCCTGGGTCTAGGGACCCCTGTTTACTTTTATTTTTTTTTGTCATATGCATTTGACTTTTCATAAAAATGCATCGACAGATTTTGGAGTTTGTGAAAATATTTTCATTACTAACTGAGATACAACGAATTGAAATATTGTAATTTGTTAAATTGTAAATTACAAAATTTCAGTTCATTGTATTTCAGTTAGTAATGAAAATATTTTCACAAACTCTAAAATCTGTCGATGCATTTTTATGAAAAGTCAAATGCATATGACAAAAAAAAATAAAAGTAAACAGGGGTCCCTAGACCCAGGGGAGGCTAGCAAATTTTCAAAAATTTTTTCGCAAACTGCTTTTTCAAAATTTTTTAGGGGTCATTAGAGAAGTGCTTCTCTAGATGTTATTTCCCAAATTTCGTATGGGTCCCATGCGCCACAGACGAGAAAAAAAATATTGAAATTTCACCAGCCGCCGCTGGAGAGCAGTATATTTCTGCATAGAAACACTTTTACTTCCACATCCAATGGAAGTATAGTAACGACAAAAAAATTTTTAAAAATTTTATTGTTCAAATAGACTTAGAATGTCATGAAACGTCGAGATTTCAAGTTTGAACGAAAAAAAAAAAAATTTCTGTCTGTCGGTCTGTCTGTCGGTCTGTAACTTTTTTTGTGCGCACGTTTACCCTGGAACCGTTTGAGATATTCACTTGAAATTTGGTACACATATGTACTTTAACGAGATCTAGAACTAGATTATATTTTCATCTTGTTCAGTCGAAGGGTTGGGGGGTAAATTGGGGTAAATTTGGAGTAAACAGGTAAATCAAGCAGGTAAGAGTTCATAAAATTGATATTTAGTATAGACAAGAGAAGCTAAGGTCTCAAAAAAAATTTTGGCATTAGCGACCCCCATTACCACCCCCGCCCCATTATTAAATGGGATGAAAAAAAAATGTGATTTAGTGTGTGTACAAGAACCAGAAACCTCAAAATATTTTTTTACTTTATCCACCACCCACTCCCACCCCGTCACCACCCCCACCCCACTACCGATGTGGGGTATCGTTTTGTGGGTTTTTGGGGTAGAGGATTTCAAATATTATATTATTAAAGTTCCATAAACAATTATTTCCAGATATAAAATTTTTTCGTTGTGTGACATGGATAGAAAATCCGGATGTGGAAGTAGTGATTCCTTGGGCAGCGGTTTTTAATATAGAAATGAAGATTATTAGTTCAGGCACAGATCACAGATGAGTACAGATGCGTCAGTCAAACAGAGAAGCTAAAATTAAAAAGGGATGCCAAACTTTTCCAATTTAAATGCTCAAAGTACAGTACGCATGCTTTCCTACATATGCCTAACGATTTGATGTGTTTTGGTTTGTTTGCACGACCAGTGATGCTTATTCATAGAATCTGGATCGCTGCGATAAATTCTAGATGGCTTCTACGTAGATATAATATAATGTACTGTAAACATCTTGTGTAGACAGCTGTGATAAGACGAGAGAGTAATCTGCAGTAGGGCAGTAGTCGAGAGGTGATCGTGTAGAGCGGATCAAAACGTATACGAAAGTGTTCAGTATAGTTGAGGCGCTCGCGCGCAAACCCCGATAAATCCACAAAAAGTCAATTTTGAGTTTGTAATAGTTTCATGTATGTTAGACTAAACTCCACAAGCCTATATAATCTTTGGTAACCAAAACGCGATAAATCCCATATAAATCTAATGTTAAAGTTGACCCGATAAATCCACAAAAAGTCAATTTTGAGTTTGTAATAGTTTCATGTATGTTAGACTAAACTCTATAAGCCTATAAGTAATCTTTGGTAACCAAAATGCTATAAATTCCATATAAATCTAATGTTAAAGTTGACCGTTTCGAACAAAACCAGATAAATCCAATATAGTTTTTTGTAATTTCCCACAACTTTGTGTGTGTGGATTTATCGGGGTTTGCACGTGAGCGCCTCAGTTGTTATTTATAGTCAAGTATTTATTATAGTTATTATTTACAGTCACCTGTTTAATGTAGTTAGTGTTTTTTCAATCATACGCGGTGTCACCAGGGGCGTAACTAGTGTCGATGAGGTCCGTGTGCATGATTATCTGGTTGCCCCCCCCCCCTCCTAAACTTTATAAAACAAATAAGTTTCGTTAAAATAAAATAATTCATTTTATTTAACACTCGATTTAACATAAAATAAAAACATTTTTTTTTTCAATGTATAGCTCCTGAGAGGCTCTCTAAGTTTTGAGGTCCGTGTGCACAGCACCCCTTGCACCCCATGTAGTTACGCCACTGGGTGTCACAAAAACGAGTTACACGAGAGAGTATATTTTTTTTAAATGGAACACCCCAGTTAAGCATCCAAGGGTTCTGTATTACACCTTAACATATTTTGCCAATCGGATGCAGGGTTGCCAAGTTATGATTTTTTTCCTGTTTTTTTTTAATTTTGACTGCCATATCTCTGCAATTTATTAATTGTTTTTTTTTAAATGTAGGATGTTATTTGATAATGACGTGTTTACTAAAAAACATTTTTGAAATAAATTATTATTATACTGGGTGTTCGTGATATTTAATTATTATTTTTCTCTTTTTTTAAATGGAATGCCTATATTTTTTTACATGGATGAATGAAGCATACAATTCCCCAAATTTTAACATCATACACTTTATTTTTATTTCAAACGATTTTTGAGATATGATTATTTCAAATAATTTTTGCGTAAATTAAGGTGCTCTTTATTTTAACATTAAAATCTAGTATGGCTTTGGTCTTTTGTTTTACATTTTTTTAAATGGAATGCCTATATTTTTTTTACATGGATGAATAAGGCATACAATTTCTCACATTTTGGTAACATACACTCTATTTTAATAAATATGAATGGTTTTTGAGAAACAATTTTGTTCACAATATTGAAACTAGCCTAACAATTGCTCAAAATGTCCACCATTTTGACCTACGAAACACTGAAGTCTCTTGATAAATGAACGCCTTACATTGTATAACATATTAACATTTTTTATACGATTGAAACACTGACGAATCCTTTCCATCATATCTTCTCGAGTCGTTGGTTCTACTTTATAAACGTCTGACTTCACAAATCCCCAAACGAAGAAATCCATTGAAGTCAGGTCGGGTGACATAGGCGGCCATGCAATGGGACCTAACATAATTTAATAAAATAAAACCGCTGCCTAAGGAATCACTACTTCCACATCCATGTCTCTTACAACGAAAATACTATATTTGCACTCCACTATGTGGAAATAATTGTTTATGGAACTTTAATAGTATAATCTTACAACGAAAGAACTATATTTGCACTCCACTATGTGGAAATAATTGTTTATGGAACCTTAATAGTATAATATTTGAAATCGTGTACCCCAAAAAACCCATAAAATTATATGCCACATTGGTAATAGAGGTAGCGGAGGTGCGGATGAATGAAGTGAAAAAAATTCTTGATGACTTTGGTTCTTGTACGCACACTAAATCATAATATTTTTTCACCACTTTTAATAATGTGGTAAGGGTGGTAATAGCTAATGCCAAAATTTTTTTTTCTAATATTTACTAATACCAATTTCATGGACTCTTACTTGCTTGATTTACCTATTTACCTCCATTTACTCCAATTTACCCTTCAACTCTACAACGGAATAAAATCAAAATATAATTTAGTTCCAGATCTCGTTAAAATACATACCTGTGCCATATTTTTCAAGTCAAGTTCTTAAACGGTTCCAGAGTAATAGTGAGCACCAAAAAGACTGACGGACCGACGGGACAGAAAAATATTTTGGTCAAACTTAAGATAGTGACGTTTCATGACGTTCTAAGCCTATTTAAACAATGCAAATTTACAAAAATTGTTTTTGCGTTAATATACTTCAACTGGATGTGTAAGTAATACGCAGAAAATGGCATTACAAAGGTATAAAAAAATCATTGTGTGTCGTAAACTACACGATAGAAGTAAGGCCTCTACTTCAAGCATTTTCTTCAAGGAAACCTACTACTATTCTAGGTAACCCACTGTGCCTCCAATTTACTCGAGGAGAGCCACTGCGCATCCATACTTCTTGAAGTAACCCACTGCGTATCCACTTTACTCGAGGAAACCCACTCCGCATCCATACCATTTGATGTAACCTACTGCGCATCCATACTACTTGTGGTAACCTGTGGGGTGGATGAAGTAAAAAAAAATTTTGAAGCCTTAGGTTTTTATATACACGCTAAATTACAATTTTATTTTTTTCACCCCCCCCCCCCCCTTTAATAATGGAGTGGGAGTAGTAATGGGGGTGGCTAATGCCAAAAAAATTTTGAGATCTTAACTTCTTTTATATATACTAAATACCAATTTTATGGACTCTTACCTGCTTGATTTACTTATTTACCCCCATTTACCCCAATACATACGTGTACCAAATTTCAAGTCATGTCGTAAACGGTTCCAGAGTAATCGTACGCACAAAAAAAGTTACAGACAGACCGACAGACAAAACGACAGACAGAATTTTTTTTTGCTCAAGCTTAAAATTTCGACGTTCCATGACATTCTAAGAATATTTGAACAATAAAATTTTTTATTTTTTTTGTCGTTACTAACTTCCACTGGATGTGGAAGTAATATCCAAATTTTTAGAATTTCAACCGTCTAGATCACTGAACCACTGTGCGACGTTACAGTCTTAAATACTTAAATTCATATGCTTTCATATGGTTTCACAGGTGATTGTGAGATGAGATAAGCTACATATGTTATTATTAATTTTATATCAGCTCACTTTGCGTTTTTTCCCATGATACATTATTGGCCGTATCGAAAAACCATTATATTACACTAAGTGTATTAAAGCGCTATTAATACCTCGTTCGTTATCGGTACATCGGCAATAATAGAATACAGAATGCGTAAACGATCTGCGGGATAAGGAATCGGGCGGTGCATGATCTATGGGAAGCGATAAAGCACATCGGATCAGTTGGAGGTGTAGGTAATTATATCGCTTCGAGCCAGGATAATTAATTGTCAGGTAACACCTTCCCCATGGCTTTTCGGGTTTTGTGAAAATGTCGAGAAGGATGGTTCGTTAATTTAACTGACCTTGCTAAAAAGGTTTTGGTTTGTATACTGAAACAGGATGTAAACATTATACATTTCGCCGATTCATTGAAGTTTTTATATAATTGTTGCACATTTTATAGAATTCTCTTCTCTCTTCAGAGCAAGTTAATTTTCTAGATACTGTAATATGTTGCAACCCCTTAAAATTTAAGGTTATGTTGGTTACTAAAAAGTAGTAGTATTTGCACCTACTCGAAAAACCTACCAGAAGTTAGTTCTGGTGACATCTGGAATTATCTAGAGAATGGTGGCGTCATCACAGAAAAATCGAGATCTGTCATTTTTAGGTATAAAAGACCGACCGCATTCTCAGCGAGTAGTTCAGAAGTTCAGAAAGTATAGAAAGTGAGGTTAAGAGTTCAAAGAGAAACAAAGTGATAAACATTGTGATTTTTAGTCAGTAAAGTGTATTTAAATTAACAATAGTATTGTGAAGTATCCAGTAAATATTTAATAAAGTGTGTTAGTGGACAATCTCTTGTTGTAATTTTTGGAACCCACGGATTTTGCAAGGGGTAGTTTCCTAAGGGTGGAAACACGTCACAAATTGGTGTCAGAAGCGGAATTTTATGACAAGAGGAGCTCTGAAGTTGTGCTGGAGTGTTCGAGTTAGCACAGAGGACTCATTTACTGGACATTGTTCGAACAGGAAAATAGTGTTAAGTGCATTTTTGAGACATTGTAGAACATTTTATTAGGACATTAGTGTGATAATTAAATCCTTTGAACTGAGAAGTGATAGAGACACTGAAAAAGACTCATTTAGTGCGTGAAAATTTCTAGAACTTTTCTATTTGGACATTAGTGGAGATTATTAAATTCTCTGAACTGGATAGTGACAAAAGACTCTGGATAAGACTTTTTCGTGCTATTTCGAGATTTGTCTAGGAAGTTCCATTACCGATATTGACGTGACAGTTAAATTTATTTTATTTTAATTTCATCGTATGCCCGTAACAACAAGAAGTATGGCATCCGATAAACAAATACAGGACTTATTCGAACAATTCCAAAAAATGATGGCGCAGCAACGGCAGGAAGACAAAGAAGAACAGGAGAAAAAACGTCATGAAGAAAAAGAAGAAAGGAACGAATTAAAGAAAATGATGGAAGATCAGGGAATAAGACGTCAGAAAGAAAAAGAGGATGAAGAAAGAAGACGTCAAGAAGAGAAAAACGAATTGAGACAAATTATGGAAGACCTGAAGATACGACAACAAGAGGAAAAACAGGAGCAAGAAAGATGCCAGGAAGAATTAAGGAAAATTCTAAATGAACAAATCAAAATACAACAGGACGCTATAATTTCTGCCAATGAAGTACTAAAATGTGAAGTCAAAGAAGAGATAAACAAGGTCGAAGGTAAAGTAGGAGTAGTCGAGACAGAAGTCAGTCAAGTAAAAGGAAAAGTAAATCAGTTTGAAGAAAAGATGAGTGAGTTCGAAGAAGAAGTCAAGGGAGAAATAGACCGGCTTAAACGACAGTTGAGAGAAAGAGGAAGCCAGCAGGTGGTATCATCAGGACAGCGACTAAAACCTCCTTCTTTTGATGGCCAAAGTTCCTGGACAACGTACAAGAGGCAGTTTGAGGCAGCAGCATGTGCGAACAATTGGGATAATGAGGAAAAGGCCATGGCATTAGTTCTAGCATTAAGGGGCCAAGCTTCAGAGTTACTCCAAACCATCCCAGTTGAGAAACAAAGGGACTTTAAAGTCTTGGAAGCCGCATTAGACTTGAGGTATGGCGATCAACACCTTGCCCAATTATACCAGGCTCAGCTGAAATCCCGGATGCAAAAAGCTGGGGAAAGTTTACAAGAATTTGAAGCTGCGATAGAGAGACTGGCACACCTGGCGTATCCGAGTGCACCTAAAGAGTTCCAGGAACAATTAGCCGTGGGGGCCTTTTTAGATGGTATAAGGGACGAAGAGGTCAGGCGAGTTTTGAGGCTGACAAGACACCAAAGTAGTAGCGAAGCTTTGGTGCGTGCACTTGAAGTAGAAGCCGCCTACAGAGATACTCCAAGGTCGAGAGTGCGAGCTGTGACTCTCGAAGAATCGCAACCAGAAATGAACTAGAACCCTATGTTGACGGAGATGCAGAAAATGTTTACCAAATTATTGAACAAAGTGGATGATCTTAGGGAGCAGAGAAAACAACAAAATAAAGGAAAGCCGAGTGGAGGTATTAAATGTTACAACTGCGGCAAGGTAGGACACATGAAGCGAGACTGTCGACAGCAGAATTCGGAGAGTCGAGTAAATGCTGTGAATCTTGAAGAGAAGCAGGAAAACAGTACCAAGGGGGTTGTTCTGGCTAGGGAATGCAGTGACCCCAGAGAAATAAAGATTTCCCAGCTTCGAAGAATCGCAAGCAGTCTGTTGTTGCATGGATATGTGAACGGAAGAAAATGTTTGTTTACCATCGACACAGGTACTACGTCATCAATAGTACGGCCAGGATTTATATCGGGCATAAAGATTACCAAGAGGCAAAATGAAGAAGTGATCGTCCGGACAGCTACGGGGGACAGGGCTACGGTTCATGGAGAAGTAGACCTGGGTTTGCAGATTGGGCATTTGATGTTCGACCACAGGGTCATCGTGGCTGACATTACGGATGACTTCATTTTGGGACTGGACATTATGGAACAGTATGGATTTATTGTTGACGTAGGGAAGCGAATGTTAAGGATTGGGAACGAACAATTTATTCTGTCAAAAGTGAACGACCAATGCGAGAAAACCAGGCTGTTGACAACGCAGGCAGTCAAAACTCCTGCATTATCCAGAAAACCAGACAAGGAAGATTGCAAGCGCTACCCTCAGGTGAGAAAATTGCCGAACATGGTTAAAGTCAACACTGTCAAGGTCGATCTTCCAGACAGTTGGTCAAAGAAAACTCTGAGGCAAGAGCAATTGCGTGATGTAGAAATCGGACCCATGTTGCGAGCAAAAGAAGAGGGAACGCGTCCAGCATGGAAGGATGTTTCCGACACAGAAGTGGGGCTGAAGGCTTTATGGTCACAATGGGATTCACTTACAGTCGTAGACGGGCTTTTAAGGAGAGCATGGGAAAGCCCAGATGGGAAGCAGGTTGCCATGCGTCTAGTGATTCCCAGGTGTCGTGTACCAGAAGTACTCCAGAAAGCGCACAATAAAACGTCCAGCAGACACTTCGGCATAAACAAGACATTGAGTAGAGCACGGGAACAATTCTATTGGGTTAATAGTCGCCAGGATGTGGAGGCCTGGTGTCGCAAGTGTAAGAATTGTGCTGCCCGTGGGGAACCATTTTCCATGAGCAACTACAGAAATGGAAGTCGAGAACAGCCAAAGAATGATCGAGAGCAGATGAACAGAACTAGTAACCGCTTGAAGGCTCGTTATGATCAGAATGCCAGTACAGGGGGATTCAAGGTGGGGATCTGGTTTGGCTGTACAACCCACAGCGAAAGGAATGGAGATCCCCGAAATTTCAACCTCCTTGGGATGGACCGTATACTGTTATTACCCGAATTAATGATGTCGTCTATCGTATTCAACGAAACAAAAAGTCCAAGATGAAGATCGTACACTTGGATAGACTGGCGAAGTATGTGAAAGAGGCTGAATTGCCTGACCGGGACGTTCAGGCTTAAGGAGGGGGCAGTGTAATATGTTGCAACCCCTTAAAATTTAAGGTTATGTTGGTTACTAAAAAGTAGTAGTATTTGCACCTACTCGAGAAACCTACCAGAAGTTAGTTCTGGTGACATCTGGAATTATCTAGAGAATGGTGGCGTCATCACAGAAAAATCGAGATCTGTCATTTTTAGGTATAAAAGACCGACCGCATTCTCAGCGAGTAGTTCAGAAGTTCAGAAAGTATAGAAAGTGAGGTTAAGAGTTCAAAGAGAAACAAAGTGATAAACATTGTGATTTTTAGTCAGTAAAGTGTATTTAAATTAACAATAGTATTGTGAAGTATCCAGTAAATATTTAATAAAGTGTGTTAGTGGACAATCTCTTGTTATAATTTTTGGAACCCACGGATTTTGCAAGGGGTAGTTTCCTAAGGGTGGAAACACGTCACAATACAATAGGCCCCTTGCATGTGACATAAAATTAATTTATATATATTAATATAGTGTTACTAAACATTAGCAATTATCAAATCTATTTTCATAATTTCTAACTGGAAAATATTTAAATCACCGATTGATATCCGGGAGGAACATCGTGTCTGAGAACACACTCATATTGGACATGACGTCATCTAACAGAATATCTCTGCAAGTGCAATGATTCGGACATATAATTCGTACAGTTTGCGGTTATTTTCTAAAATCATTTATTTGTATTCGACCTGTGATATTAAATTATAGTGTGTATTTGAGTGTACCGTATTTAGGGCCGGTTTTATAGGTAGAGTTTAAACCTAAATTTAACTAGAAGATTCTGTTAAGGTCCGAAATAACAATAAATAGCGTATTTAGCAAAGTGTATATTAGGCACATTCATCAAATAGGAAATTATTAATTAAATTTGAATAAAGATTCTGTGATATTGATAGTTGTTATTGAGTTATTATCGATAGTTATCGAACTCGTTATCGAGTGATTTTTGTAGTAAAAAAAACTGTTGTGAGAAGCGTCTTTTTGAGTTCTTGTTAAAAGGTTCTTGTTAATTTCCTGTTTGATGAGTGTGCTTAATATACACTTTGCTAAACACGCTATTTACTTTTATTTCGGACTTCAACAGAATCTTCTAGTTAAACTTAGGTTTAAACTGTACCAATAAAACCGGTCCTTAAATTTTCACTAAGCGAGAAACTTTTTTTTTTTTGAAAATTTTGTGTAACATGCTATGAAGAAAATGAAGTCAATAGACTAAAAAACTTTTTAGAAAAAACATATTTTCATTATTAGCAATAGTTTGCTAGTTACGAATTTTTTAGTATGGAGAAATTGTCGAAGCGTACGCGCGCGACACTTAAGAATAATAATGATTATGTATTGTGTGTAACGGAACTTTTCATTATATTTTTTTATGTTTAGGACTGTTTTATCACGTTTTAGGATCTGAAAGGATAACTTATTTTTTCCAGTGGCGCATTAAGGACTAAGGTTGAAGGCAAAAAGGAATTAAAAATCTTAAATAGAGTATCTGGGATAAGAATGCATTGCATTGGGATCTCGGAAACGGTAAAAAATAATATTATAGTAAATAGAAAAAAAAGTTGCGCAACTAGGGGGCTAATAAAATTCCATAAACAGAAGTTTAGGAAAAGAAATAATTTTGGAGTGTTTTGATAAAAAGTAAACTATCGAGTTTTCCTTTTTTTGCGTTATTATTGGAGCTAAATAAAAAAGACAGTTTCTTAAAGCACTTTTACTTCCACATCCAGTGGAAGTATAGTAACGACAAAAAAAAATTAAAAAATTTTTATTGTTCAAATAGGCTTAGAATGTCACGAAACGTCGAGATTTTAAGTTTGAGCGAAAAAAAAATTTCGGTCTGTCGGTCTGTCTGTCTGTCGGTTTGTCTGTCGATCTGTCTGTCTGTAACTTTTTTTGTGCGCACGTTTACTCTGAAACCGTTTGAGATATTGACTTGAAATTTGGTACACATACGTACTTTAACGAGATCTAGAACTAGGTTATATTTTCATCTTGTTCCGTCGAAGGGTTGGGGGGTAAATTGGGGTAAATTTGGGGAAAATAGGTAAATCAAGCAGGTAAGAGTCCATAAAATTGATATTTAGTATATACAAGAGAAGCTAAGGTCTCAAAAAAAATTTTGGCATTAGCCACCCCCCTTACCACTCCCACCCCATTATTAAAGGGGATGAAAAAAAATTGTGATTTAGTGTGTGTACAAGAACCAGAAACCTCAAAATGTTTTTTTACTTCATCCACCCCCACCCCGCTACCGATGTGGGGTATCGTTTTATGGGTTTTTGGGGTAGAGGATTTCAAATATTATATTATTAAAGTTCCATAAACAATTATTTCCACATACAAAAATTTTTTCGTTGTGAGTGACTTGGAAAAGAATCTGGATGTGGAAGTAGTGATTCCTTGGGCAGCGGTTTTTTTTGAACGTGGCAATCTTCATATTTGTATCCGACATTTCCTATGTCAGAGTCCCTATATCCGAAACTCCCATGCATTGCATTTTTACCCTAGATCCACACAATAATTGAGTAAACGTGTTATTTTCGCCTAAATTAAAAAGAAAAAAATATCCTAAATTAAGTCTGTTTTAATTTTCGCAGCCCCTGTTTCCATGGCTTGTGCACAAGTTTATCGTTCTCCTCTATTACTACGCCACATAAAATCCACTCCATTTTACAATGAAACTTAGATTGCTTTTTTTATCTTAAATATTTTTTTAGCAGATAATCCACGCACAATTCGCACAATGGCCATACGTTCTACAATGTAATACATGTGGTAATAAGGGAAAGAATATCGTTACACATTTTACTTCCACATCCAGTGTAAGTATAGTATCGACAAAAATATTTTTGAAAATTTTTATTGTCCAAATAGGCTTAAAATGTCATGAAACGTCGAGATTTTAAGTTTGAGCAAAAAAAAATTGTGTCTGTCGGTCTGTCTGTAACTTTTTTTGTGCGCACGGTTACTCCGGAACCGTTTAAGATATTGACTTGAAATTTGGTAAACGTACCTATGTATTTTAACGAGATCTGGAACCGATTATTCCGTTAAAGGATTGTGGGTTAAATGGGGGTAAATAGGCAAATCAAGCAAGTAAGAGTCCATAGAATTGGTATTTAGTATATATAAGAGAAGCTAAGGTCTCAAAATTTTTTTGGCATTACCAACTCCCACCCCATTATTCAAGGGGGCGAAAAAAATAAAATTGTCATTTAGTGCGTGTACAAGAACCAAAGGCCTCAAATTTTTTTTACTTTATCCACCACTACTACCACCCCCCTTCCACCACCCTCAGCCCCACTACCGATGTGGCATATCGTTTTATAGGTTTGGGGTAGACGATTTCAAATATTTTATTATTAAAGTTCCATAAACAATTATTTCCACATTCAAATTTTTTTCGTTGTGAGAGACTTGGATAGAAGATCTGGATGTAGAAGTAGTGATTCCTTGGGCAGCGGTTTTATAATTTGATCTTCGACTAGTTAGTTTTAGTGGACGCGGGCGTATTAATACTCAATTTCTACAATTCGCGCGCTCCAAAAAAATCACTGTACCTAAACTATCAAAGACACAATAAGAATTATGCTATCAAAAACTTTTTTGGTCTTTTGACTTCATTTTCTTCGCAGCATGTTATACAAAATTTCCAAAAACAAAAAAGTTTGTAGCTTAGTGAAAATTTGACTGCATATTTTCTGAACTTTCAAGGTTATCTAAGTTTTTAACATGCTAAAAAATGTTTTAATTAACAATACTATACACAGATAGAAGCGCTTAAGTGTGTGTTTTATAACAAAAAAAAGTTTATGTGGATATCTCCATTCGTTTTTGAGATATGGCATTAGATGTTCAAAAAACCATGATTAAAAAGAAAACAAAATTTCACACCTTTTTAAAAATAACAGTGTCCGTGACCACTAAAAAATGTCGTATTTCATGATTTCTAATGAACATCGCCCTACTTAACGAAATGGTATATGTCTCAGTTTGTTCTAAGATAAAAAAAAAAACTCGAGAAGGAAGCGACTTTTCTCCTGTTTTTTACTCCACTAAGTAGGCGTCATGTCACTTCCATTGTTACTTTACGCGTTTGCAATGTTTTTTAACGTGCTTACTCAATACTAAATCAAGATGTATTTAGATACAATCTAGATGTATACATAATTTATTAACTTGAGTTTTACAAACAACTAACAAATCCTAAATATTTCCGACTATGGTTAAACGTAATACCCTTTCTCTGGGACTAAACGGAAAAATCAAACCGTCAATAGTGTGATCGAACTATGATTTGATAACAGTGCATTAATTTGGCAAGTAGGCGGTGTTTACTGCCATTGTTACTGTACACATTTAGTATCTTAACGTGTTTGAATCTCTTGTTCTTACATATTTTAATAAAAATTAAATAGTGTTGGGTTGTGATTTGTTATTTGTGATGTTTAAATCATTGTGACTGAGTGTCGATTGGGATACTTGAAGACATGAGCGGGGAAATGTGTCAAAGCCACAAGTGCTGTAAAACAAGGTAAGTTTTCTTTTTACAATCATAGTAAACCTTATATTTGACATGCAAATTGCCGATAATTATAATTTGATAATACACTAAATTCATATAAATCTAATAGACAATTTTTTGTTCTTTGTAATGTGTGGCTATCTCATCTAGTTGAAGAAAACAGAATGACCTACTTAGCGGGTTATATTTTGTTTTGATTTTATGCTTCCATTTTTGCAGTTTCCAGAAACAGTATATTAGGTACTAACTTAATCATAATCGTTTTAAAACATTATAGATCGCTTGTTATGCATCGTTATGTATCCAGTAAGTCATTTAATGTAATAATATTAAGTATCATGTTTAAAAAATCTAACATGAAAACAAAGGTTAGCCAACTGTGAAAACTTGTGTCGAAGTAAAACTTATTTTTAAAAGTCGATTCATTTAATAACATTCGTGTTCAGGCTAATGAGTTTTTAATGAAATTGTGCATTTAGCAAAAGTAATGGTAGTAAAAATGACACGTTTTTATTAAAATGAAGTTTTACAAAACTTTTCATAGCATGCGTGCTCGTGACGTCACGGTCTTGCTTGGAGGAAAATGTACTTTTTGTGGTTATTAATGTTATTGTTATTTTATTATATAACGAAGTAGCAAAATGACATTAACACAAGTTATTTGGAGTAGTTTAATGCCCTTAAAAAATGTCTGTCAAGCTGTTGCGTTGGTATGACTACCATTTCCTTTAATGAGAACTCTAATTTTTCGTGGAAAATCCGGAAATTAGAGCATTTTTCTCCGTATGTAGTGAAATAAAAATAATTTTTTAATGGAATTGTTTTTGCTGCAGCGGTTTTATATTTTACTTCCACATCCAGTAGGAGTATATACCGGGTGCCACAGGTTAGTGGCTCCCCCCTATATTTCTTTTATTTTTTAACTTATCCATTTGAAATTTGGGGTGCATAAACTACCTGTAAAAATGGATTTTTGGACATAAAAACGGTATGAGACCATTTCCGCTTTACCCGGAAATGACAGCAACTTTCGATTTTTTAAAAGCCCTGTATATTTTTACATATTTGGATTCAAGACAACATTCTGAATATACCATGAGATTTTCGCGAATTTTTGAGTCGATGTTCAGTTTTTTAAAGCATTTTAAGACATTCCTCTATAGTGCTTTGGAATACCAAAATTTGTTCTATGGCAGGTAAGGTCCAAGGGAAAAATGTAATTTTTCGTTTAATTTCATAGTAACTATTTACGAAGCCTCCAAAATTGAACAAATCACTTTTTTATAGAAAACTTTTTTTTTCAAACGGGAAGGTGGTGGCTCCCAGTGTTCAATAAATTATAGATTTTTTTCTGAATTCATTGATATACATTTCAAATCTATGCTATTTGTTTTTCTATTTTATTAAATGTATTTAAAAATAAACAATCACTTTCAAAATAATTTCACTTCCACATCCAGTGGAAGTATAGTAACGACAAAAAAATTTTTAAAAATTTTTATTGTTCAAATAGGCTTAGAATGTCATGAAACGTCGAGATTTTAAGTTTGAGCGAAAAAAATTTCTGTCTGTCTGTCGGTCTGTCTGTAACTTTTTTGTGCGCACGTTTACTCTGGAACCGTTTGAGATATTGACTTGAAATTTGGTACACATATGTACTTTAACGAGATCTAGAACTAGATTATATTTTCATCTTGTTCCGTCGAAGGGTTGGGGGGTAAATTGGGGTAAATTTGGGGTAAATAGGTAAATCAAGCAGGTAAGAGTCCATAAAATTGGTATTTAGTATACAAGAGAAGCTAAGGTTTCAAAAAAAATGTTGGCATTAGCCACCCCCATTACCACCCCCGCCCCATTGTTAAAGGGGATGAAAAAAAATTGTGATTTAGTGTGTGTGCAAGAACGAGTGCAAGAACCAGAAACCTCAAAATATTTTTTTACTTCATCCACCCCCACTACCCTATCACTACCGATGTGGGGTATCGTTTTATGGGTTTTTGGGGTAGAGGATTTCAAATATTATATTATTAAAGTTCCATAAACAATTATTTCCACATACAAAATTTTTTCGTTGTGGGAGACTTGGATAGAAGATCTGGATGTGGAAGTAGTGATTCCTTGGGCAGTGGTTTTGGACTGGTTTTCCCAATTCTTGTATTTTTGTCTCTACTCCCTCCAAGCAATCCATAACAACTTTTTAAAATTGTATCGAATAAAGCGTTTTTTGAGAGCATAACGATCATTGACATGAGAAATGTCCCTCCCTCACTCCTCAAATTTTGGAACTAAGGCATCTAATAACTCACTTAACATCCATCGTATCGGGATGTTTTTTTTTAGAGATTAATCGTATTTTGTCTTAAATTTTTATTCTTTTATATAATTTAACTTAAAATAATTTGTTTAAATTTTGTTTAAGTATAAAAAATGCAATACATTTAAATTTTTTTATAAATTATTTAATTTCTGTCTTATTGGAACGTTCTTTTTACAAGCTCTTATTTAACTTGACCTCTTTGTATGTTAGTTAGTCAGTATGTTCAGGTCAAATCTTGCAAGTCAATTTTGAACCACTTAACGACGTCCAATTGAGCTGAAATTTTGCATACACGTGTAATTTTGATAAAATAATATGGTACCCAGTGTGCTTTTTAGTTTTTTTAAACAATATTTTGATCGGATAGTGTATTCACTCAGACGGTACATTCAAACAAAGGGCGGAGATTCCGATACTTTTAAGTAAGAACCACGCAATGAATATAAAACTAATAATAATTAGGACATAACTAAAAATTTAAAAACAAAATAATAAGTAAAAAACTTAAAAAAAGCTTTTATTATTATAAATAAAATTGTCTTAAAAGTTTGTCACGTGAATGGAAAAAAAATACGTAAGTACTTTTTATTTTTTCGTTTTAGTACACCTAAATAATAATAAAAGCTGTTTTTTTAAAAGTTTTTTTATACAGTGTGCCCCGATTTTCATAAATCCATCCTGATATCTCAGTTATTAATAATGCGATTTTCTTCAAATTAAATTCGGGTGGTAATTAAATGTTGGAAAAATGAATTATATGGCATGGTAAATATTTTCATTTTTCATTGGCGTGCGGCTTTAAGGGGCAAAAAGGGGTCGATTTTTCGGCAAAAGGATATTAGGGCTTATTTTAGACAAATTTTTCTATCATATTTGGATTTAGCATGTCTGAAAACCCCTTAATCCATATTCTCCACGATCTCAAAAACGGATTATGGCAGAAACGAAAAATTAATTAATTTCTTAATATATCACTTATTAATAATGCGATTTTCTTCAAATTTGGGTGGTAATTATATGTTGGAAAAATGAATTATTTGGCATAGTAAAAATTTTTATTCTTCATTGGCGTGCGGTTTTAGGGGCTAAAATGGGGTAGGTTTTTTGAAAAAAGGATATTAGGGCTTATTTTAGACAAATTTTTCTATCATATTTGGATTCAGCATGTCCATATTCTTCATGATCTCATCCATATTCTTCATGATCTCAAAAACGGATTATGGCAGAAACGAAATATTAATTAATTTCTTAGAAAACACTTTTTGATTTTTTGCTATAACAAACCTAAAAACAATTTTTTTTTATAAATTCTGGTCTCTTCAACGTAACCACCTTCCAATGATACCACACTGTTTGTCGTAAATGTTGCCTCGTCACTAAACGTTATGTTCTTTAAAAAAATCTGTCGTAAAGATAGTTACCTTGCAACCATAGGCATTAATCAAAAGTGCTTTGAAAAACAAGTTTTTATTTGATATTTGGCGACTCATAAGAATTGTCAAAAGTTAAGTAGTGTTATTTAATTTATCGATCTTACTGATAATGGCAGAAAATCGTAGAGTAGTTCTTACAATTGAAGAAAAAGTTGAAATGATCCGCTTAATTGGTGATAATGAATGATCTGTGCGTCAGGTTGCCCGAATATTTAATCAACGTCATCGTGATCGAGCACCAATTTGGCACAAAACCGTTGGTTACATTAACAAACTGTTTGCAAGAACCGGAGCCATTTTCAAGACAAAACGAAGGAGGTACAATTTAAATTTACGACAATATCCAGACGACGAACACATTTTAACAGAATTTCGGAACAATCCAAATGGTAGTATAAGGGCAGTTGCGAGAAAACTAAATTTAACCAAAAATAAAATATGGAGGTGTTTGAAACGCAGTAGGATTAGGGCATTTAAACCTAAATTTTTGCATACTCTCTTAGAAGGTGATTTTGACTGCGGTTTGATTTGAATTTTGCCTATGGTAGCAAGGTAACTATCTTAACGAAAGATTTTTTTTATAGAACGTACTGTTTAGTGACGAGGCAACATTTACGATAAACGGTGTGGTATCTAGTCAAAATTGTAGATATTGGGCAGCCGAAAATCCCAACTTTGTAATTAACTGTAAACCAATACAGTGAAAAAGTTAACGTGTGGTGTGGCATATTAAACGAACAAATTGTTGGCCCCATTTTCCTGGATAACCTCGACGCAGAAAATGTTCTAATTTTTTTACAAAATGATTCAGATGATTTTTTTATGGAACTGCCGTAGCCCGGAGAGAAAATGTATACTTTCAGTTAGATGGTGCACCGGCGCACAATTCTCTGATATAAATTTTTTAAATGCAAATTTCCCTATGAAGTGGATAGGTAGAAATAACCCTTTAGAACCGTGTCCCCCTAGATCGTCCGATATTACCCCTTGTGACTTTTTTCTATGGGGGTACTTGAAAAACAAAGTGTATGCTACTCGGCCACGTAACAGACAAGAGCTTTGCCGTAGGATTAGGCAAGCCTGTCAAGAAATTTCTCCCTAAACTTTAAGAAAAGTGATTGAACGGTTAAGAAGGGTTGGTGAAAAGTGTATTATGTATATTGGAAGGTGGATATGTTGAAGAGACCAGCATTTAAAAAAAGTTGTTTTTAGGTTTGTTATAGCAATTAAATAAAGTTATAAAAAATTAAAAAAGTGCTTTTTAAGAAATTAATTAATATTTCGTTTCTGCCATAATCCGTTTTTGAGGTCATGGAGAATATGGATTAAGAGGTTTTCGGACATGCTGAATCCAAATATGATAGAAAAAATTGTCTAAAATAAGCCCTAATATCCTTTTGCCAAAAAACCTACCCTATTTTACCCTCTAAAACCGCACGCCAATGAAGAATGAAAATTTTTACTACGCCAAATAATTCATTTTTCCTACATATAATTATCACCCAAATTTGAAGAAAATCGCATTATTAATAACTGAGATATTAAGGTGGATTTATGAAAAGCGGGACACACTATATATAATTTTTGTTTTTTTAAATTACTTGTTTTTTGCATAAGTTTAAACTGTTCACTTTAATTTAATATAAAATTATTTGTTAAGCTTTTATTTATAAAAAATGCAATAAATTTTTTACTTTTTTTATAGCTTTGTTATCTTTTGTCGCGAAAAAGGGAAACCAATACGAATCTAAACAACTAACTTTAAGTTCATGTACATAGTTAAAACTTTTAATATTACCGACACTATAAAATAAAAAGATCTGGAATTCGACCCGAAACATTTGTATCCTGAGCTAGTCATCTTACCTACTTAGCGCAGTCAAATTAGCTTGAAAACCACTGAAAATTCGGACAAATTTACATAAAGCTGTTTTCACCGGAAATGGGTATAGGTATATGTACTTAATAATATACTAAAAGTCCCCATATGTAGAAGTGCCGGAACCATAAAAAAATGCAATTGTTTAATGAGAGGCGCAAGATTTATGTAAATTCGCGCACTGCGTCTGTAGTGCATGTATAACGCGAGGTTTGACGTTCGGAATGCCCCCCTCATCGGAACTATTTTATGTTTTTTGGGTCGTTGATCACGAAAATCGGGATCCCGCGGCTCTAAAAATAGAGCGTCACCCCCAAAAATGCCAAAACCCCCCCTTTCCCGCGGTAATATGAATAATACTGTAAAACAATGCTATGAATGTGGTAATTGTAATGATATTTTGCTAGTTCAGTATGCTCATCTAAAATGAGGACAAATTTTATGCTGGGAGTTAACCAGAGGGGGTAAAACTACCCTAAATTGACGTAAAATGGAAAAATGATGGATTTTTTTCTTTCTCTTTTTGATTTGAGTTTAGATAAATGGGGATTGCACAATGAAGAAAATTCTTTTCCAACCTCTCGGGGGTGAAAACTACCCCTATATCGCCTTTAAATTGAATGAATACTTAGAAAATAAGTACAGATATACACTTTTTAATTTGCTTGTTATTTTTGATAAAGTTCCGTCGAAAAAAACACTAAAAATTTTTTTCACTCCTTTAGGGTGAAAACTACCCCCAAGCTTGGAGATAATTGAAAGAGAAGGTAGAAATATTGTTGATAAATGAACACTTCATACATTCATAACATTATTTTACAGTATTATTCACATTACCGCGAAAAAACTCCAAAAGGGTTTTGGCATTTTTAGAGCCGCGGGATCCCGATTTTCGTGATCAGCGACCCAAAAAACATAAAATACAAGTGGTCCCGATGAGAGGGGAATTCCGAGCGTCAAACCCCGCGTTTTACATGGACTACTGCGGCCGATCTTCACAGTAGATTACTATTTGTTGCTTGTGTTTATGGCCCGTAGTTGTTTGCTAAATAATGAGTATTTATTAGTATTATACTTAATATAAATAGTGTGTTAATAAGTTATAATAAGTGCATTGGATTATATTTGACAGAGTGATCGTTTAAAAATTTGTTATTTCTTGTTGTTGTTCCTGTAAATATTTATAAGGCAATATGGAAGCTAATAAATACGTGTATCTTATGCAATGTTATGGCTTTTAAAAAATGAGAGTGTATGTGTTAAATCGAAGGACTTGTGGCACTAATTAGTGCAAGCAAAACGAAAAATGATGATAAGTGGAAACATTTTGATGGTGATGAACAAATTTCTGTACATAAAACATGTAGGAAAAATTATATTCGTGGCATACTGGCACATTAAATATTAAGAACCAAGAACAACGAAGAAGATCTGTTAAAGCAAAATGTAACATCGAAATAGCTGTGACTGATGAGACAATTTCTTCAATTAATCAAGCTGATTTCGTCTCGAATAGGAAAAATAAGAAACATTTTATTGAACAATGATTGACAATGATTTTAAGAAAATTTAGAATCTCCGTTATACAGGCCCCAGATGATGCTGATACAGTAATTGTATCTACTGCTATAACACTGGCAGAAACCAATAAAAATGTTATGTTAGTAGGTGATGATACTGATTAGATGGTCCTTTTAATACACCATTATAATAAAAACCTTCATATGCTAAGACCAGATCAGCAATGTCAGCATCTAAACCAGATCTATTCACAAATATTTCGAATGTGCAATGTTTGCTAAGCCCAATAAAGGAAGTTTTGCTATTTCTACATGCCATATCCGGTTGTGATACAACATATTTTTATAAAAAAAGGTAAAAACGCTGCTAAATAATGCTCATCACTTTTTTGAGGCCGCTGCCGGCCATTATGTACCCAATCGATCCAAAGTAGGACATCAGTAGATGAAAGCCTCCAAGTCTGACGATTATTTTTGATAACGGAGTGTTTTCCTTCGCTGTTGCAACTATTTCTTGTAACGGTCATTTTTATTCATAGGCATAAAAGCCCTTAAATTACATTATTTCGTATTTTCCGTACATAAATTACCTATTTTGTTACCTCTTAAAAAATAAATTATCGCCGCTACTGTAAGGTTCTAGAAGGTAACGTAACCGTCGCCTAGTTCTCGGCTTTACTGGTAAATATTTGAAAATTATGCCTTTCCTCCAATGAGAAACCATAGTTTAAATTCGCGGGTTTAAGGAGTGAGGTATTTCGACTACTAGTGGGGGAAGAGATAAATACCGAGCCGAGCGGTAGCCATGACACCTTTCCACGGCCGCTTTAAGCGAGCCCACAGTCAATCTTTTAACCAAATTTGAGTGAAGATATTAAAAGTTCCAGAATTTAAATGGTTTAGTTAAACCATAAAAATTATAAATTAATTATTTATTTAGTCTCTTTCCTTCGTTTAAGCTGGTTAAGGAATTTGACAGCCAGATTATGTGTGCTTTTGTGAGCTGTATATTCGAAATAAGTATTGATATGTGTAATATCCACCTAAAAGTGGCTAAATAATAGTGCGTTCAATCTACGTTTTCAACTTTAAATAGGATTGCAGTTTTATGGGTAATGTCCAAAGTGAACTTATGTAAGTACCGATCTGAACTTTATATTTTCCTGTTTATGCACGAGTCATCAATTTGGGAAGATTTGAGCCAGTAGTTTATCAAGTTGATCACAGTGTAGTGCGTGTTCGTTACCTTTACGTTTTCGTGAACACTTCAAGCAAGCTTAATTTGTACTTGCTAATTTTTTATCTCGACCAAACACTCAAATTTACTTTTGGAGTGCTATATGTTTAATATTAAAATTTATCTTTACGTATTTCGTTCGAGGAATTATGTAAATTTTTGTGGGTGTATAAATACTCCCATTTGTACCTTTTAGTTAAGTCTTCTAGCTTGTTTTTGCCTTTAAACTTAAATAAATATTTAATTGCTCATTCTTGGATAATTTGCTCGGAAAATAATTCTGATAAGTGAATGAACAATCATTTATTTATTATTAATAGTTTTTTTTCCTTGCGGAATTGGCCAATCTCCCTTTATTACGCTTTATCTATTTATCTTTTGTATTTTATACCATTATGTCTGTCTCTCCGTATATCTGTGAATTTGTTTGATTATTTGTTTGTACTTCTTTATTCGTTAGCACAAATTTATTCGCCCATACCCTGTAGTGTTATTCTCATTTGCTCTACCACTTTGTTAATAAATTAGTTTATTGTTAATTTCGTATTTTTATTTATTTAGAATTCATTTTAAATAACCCCAAGAGAGACAGGGCGTTATATTCTTTAGCTTTGAAGTACAGTGGTTGGTCAAACGTAACGACACACGTTGTATGACCGTGCTTGTTTTCATCGTTGATAATATAGTCTAAGGTTGTGTAAATAGTACTATAATTACCCGCTGGTTGATTAACGAATGGTGAAAAAAGTATTCGTGACTTTGTGTATGCTTTTTCCTTCGTTAAATTCTCCATAAACCCACTCCAGCCTGGTATGTCCGACAAATTCCTCCATTTTTTTATTTTACTGGAATTTTTCAAGAAAACTATTGCGTATACGAAAAAAAGACCCTCTGTCTTTTTTATAGAGAATTTACATAGCTTTCCTTTTGGCCTAATGTATTTTTGTCGTAGAGGCAATGAAAACAGATATCTCGAAAAATTCGTTTCCGAGCACGATTTTAGCCCTTTACAGCGTTGCCAAATTTTATCCTTACACTCCCACTTCGGGGACTTTTGAGACCTTATTAAGGACACCAGAACCTCCCTGAAAAACCAACATTTGCTTTTGTATGAATTGGTCTGAAGATGCGGCTCATTTTTCACTAAATGCAGTGGATTAATAGCTGATAATTCCGGTTTGGATGTAGAAAAAGTGGCTTAAATTGTTCTATAGCATGTTTATGTGAAGGAATTAGACGCTTAAATGCCCCACCAATGATAATGAATGACATCGAAAAAGGAAACGTCGGAGACAATTAGTTTACATGATTATCCTTGTAATAAAAATGTATAATTATTTATGTCATTAAAATTTATAATAATTATTATTTAGCATAAGTTGTTAATAAATTATTTTCTATAAAAAATTGATATATTTGTATTATTTAACGTTTCTTTCATTTATTTCGCCTTTTGGAACTTCTGCCATCTTCAAATTAATTTTAAAAAGTTTCATTTTTTTTACAAATTCTTTATAAACAGCCTCGAAAACTATAACAATTATTTTCTTAAAAGAAATATCAAAACTTCAGATAATTGTATTTTCGTTGAGCTTTCTAAAACTTTTAATTTTTTTTTTAATTTACGGATTTTCGAAATTGCGGTAATTTTCAATGGGTAAACTTTTTAGTTTATGGCATTAGAAATCCAACAAAAAAAATCATTCAAATCCATTCATTATAGCTGGGTTCCGAGGTATAAACCTTTCCATTCCAAAGGAATGAGAATTTGATTAAGCATATTAAAATATTTAACAGACCTGATGAGCTTGCAGATAAATTAATTACAGTTTGGGAAAATTTTATAATGCGACTCTATGGTAATAAAAAAGAAAATGTTAAAATTATTGATAAGTTGAGATTTTATATATACAACACCATTACGACACATTACAATCTTCATAGAAATTTTGAACTTGCAAGTCTTTCACCCACCAAAGATGCTGCGAAATATCATGTAATGAGTGCTTTTTATTAGATACAGAAGAGGATCATTAAATCCCAAAGATTGGGGCTGGAAAGAAATTTAAACAGATCTGGTTCCTATTACAACAGTGAGGCCTCCAGCTCCAAATTTCATTATGAATTTAATATTTTGTAGCTCCAAAACTGGTTGTGGATATTCTTGTAGCTAAAAATCAACTTTGTGTTTTACGGCTTTATGTAAAATCTGCCAAGGAAATTATTGTTCAAACATGACGGTTCAAGACGATGATGAACTAGAACTGCCTTATTAAGTTTTGTGGTAAAAGTTTTCTTTTACAGATAATGGCATATTGTTAATGAAACTTTTATCTTTTAGGTCTTCAAGTTGTTGAAAATCATATATTGCTATTTTTTAATCAAACTTTTTTAATCTCTAGTCGATTTAATTGTGTTGTTTCGTTTATTATTAAAAAAAGTATAGCAAACTATGGGTCATTTTACATATATTTCAATTTTTAGTAAATTTTCTATCTTGTACAATTTAAAAAAAAACTGACCGTTTACGAGAAAATCTCTAAAAACTATATAATCCAAGATGGCGACGGAATTTTATGAGTGTTCCGGCATCCCAATGTTCGGGGACTTTTAATGTGGTAATAATGTGGTTCCCTGGAATACATTGTCGTCGAGAACAGCTTTATGTAAATTTGTCCGAATTAAAATCTTAATTTCACTGTACTAACTGAGCTAACAACTAAACTGTGATGTGTAAAACTATAGTATAACGTCATAACGTGTAATATTATTTGACGACTTTCGGATCTTCAACGTAATCGTAATCGATGTTCGTTTTTTCTTCTTGGCACACATCCTATCGCACCTATCGCCCCTATACTACCGCGTAAATATAGACCTAAAAGAACCGATTTATTCATAGGTCCCGCGGTTGACCACCATTATTACCTATAATAAAGTGATTGATGTCCCACTGTAACCTTTGACTCATGAGAATGTAACTTATTTAACACCTAGCCCTTAGTCAATATCAGTCTGCATATAATGCGGAGCCTTTTTTAATATTTTATCTCCACCCTATCATTAAAGCATCGTAAATATAACTTTAACATAAGGTTTTATTATCATCTTGTTAAGCTAATGGAAATAAATAGCGAAAATGGAAATAAATAAGACTTACAGGGTGTTTCGAAAACAAGGGCCAGAATCCGAAAAAGCTGGCCAAAAGTCCAAAATTTGAAAGAGGTTTAATTGTATTCAAAGTAATATTTTTGTAGTGAGAAATGTCCAGTTCATTACATACCGCAAATTCCAACCGTATTGTTGCCCATTTTTACCTGATACACCCTAAGAAACACAACGTCCTGTTAGCGTACAGTTGTGAATAGTTGCTTGCACATTCGAACTTACTATTCGATATTCCTGTAATTTGTGTAATTTCAACAAAAACATAGTAAAATTTTAGGAAGATAATCTATAAAGTATTTTATTTTGCATACATTTATTGCTTGTGAAATGTGATACATTCGGTCATAAAATTGTGTTAAACGGGGTTCTACAAAGATAAAGAAATAAAAAGTAATGGGTACCTTTTGTTTGAGCTACAAAAAAAGCGCAACGTGTTACAAGCATGATTCTTTTACTGGTCGATTTCTTATAGTTTTTCAAATTATAGTACAAAATTTAGAACCCGATTCGACCCGGTTTAGAAGTAATGAATAATAACTTGGTCAAGTACGAGGTCTTAAATTGAAAATATACGTACGACGCGACGACGGGCCCTCGCTCGGTAACTGCTTATTACTATTTTAAATTTTTCCATGGAATTTCTACAAATAAATTAGAAAAATGAATTGAAAGCAAGGGCGTAGCTACGGTGGGGCAGGGTGGGGCGCTTGCATCCCCCTAGCTAGCACCGAATGCGACTTTGTTTACAATTATTTGTATCATATTAATAAAACGTAGTTTGCTTTTAATATTTCACTATTTGACTATATTGCCTTGCCACGCCCTGCACAGTGGACCAGAATCCGAAAGAGCTGGCCAAGAGTCGAAAAATTGAGTTTCGAATTTAGGACTTTTTTGTCCCCGAACGTTTAGTAGATGACCCCAGATATAATATAAACCGGTTCCTAGGAGCCGACATCCCCCGTGCTCTTTGTAACTTCATTCCGAATGTGACAGTCACACGAACCGCACCAAGCTGTTTATTTCACGCAAGTTGTTGTAGTTACAGAAAGTGCTGTAAAAATTTAGAAAATAGTGGCATTAAAATACATTAAAATGGATTCTCCTCCACAAAGTATGTATAACTAAATGTCGAAGGTGAAATTTCATTCAATAGGAGGTGGTTTTTTCCTAGAATATAGAAAACATTTTTTTCTTTATCAAGAAATAAGTTTATGTTTCCTTCACAGTCGTTCAATGGGTTTTTTTTAAGTTGTCTGTTGAACATTCTTGATAAAAATATGTAAAAATTGGCTGCCTCTAGGAGCCACTATTGTTTTTGTGATCGTTTTTCTGACACGGTGCAAAATACAGCGACGCGTTAACTTTGGTTTATAGTGTTGTTTTAGCATAAAAATTCCATTTAAACGTAACAATTTATAATATTTATGTTATAAACAATTTTTGAAAAAATTAAAGCATTTTGTTATGTCAAAAATAATTATTAAAAAATTATTTATTTTTTGGTTGCAAATTATAAAATGCCTAAAAGTATGTAAAATTGAATCTAAATTAATTAGTTAATTTAATTTTTTAAATTTGAATTGAAATTCGTAATCAGCGACCTCGAAAACCCCCGAATACCAATTTTCAATTAAAATGATTGACTTTTCTCAAATGTTTGTCGCCATATTGGAGCCGACATTTTGATTATGAAAAAACTATTACCAAATTCGTACTCAGCGGCCTCGAAAACCCCCGAATACCAATTTCCAATTAAAATGCCTTACTTTTCTCAAACATTTGTCGCCATATTGGAGCCGCCATTTTGTTCTTGCAGAAACTATTATCAAATTCGTAATCAGCGACCTCGGAAACCCCCGAATACCAATTTCCAATTGAAATGACTAACTTATCTTAAACGTTTGTCGCCATATTGGAGCCGCCATTTTGTTCTTAAAAAAACTATTACCAAATTCGTAATCAGCGACCTCAAAAACCCCCATGTGAAAATTTTCAAAACCATTACTCCATTTTCCGACTTTTGGCCAGCTTTTTCGGATTCTGGCCCACTGTGCCATGGAGGGAGAATACGGACCTTTATTTAAAAATCGATGAGCGGGGGAGAAATCAGAAAAAAAAAATTTTATGTGCGGGGGGGTACAGAAACCAACCAAAAAATTTTTTGACGGGCCAAAAAATTATGAGCGAAGGGCAGATATCTGAAAAGTTTTGGTTTTTTATGAGCGAGGGGAAGAAATCCAAAAAAAATTTTGATGAACGGAAGAGAGAAATACGAAAAATTTTTTGGAAAACAAAGGAAGAGAAATCCAAAAAAAATTTAATGAGCGGGGGAACAGAAACCACCCAAAATTTTTTTAGCGAGCAGGGTGTAGAAATCCAAGAACATTTTTTGTTTTTAAAACTATTGAAACTTAAAAAAAATAGTTCATTGTGAATTTATCTTTATATGCAGAAAAACGTCCGCAAACACGGGAGCAAAAGTAATTGCACTGACGCGGCCGGTGGATGGTTCCTGATGTGGGGGGATAATTACCACCATTACCCCCCCCCCCCCCCCCGTAAATCCGAAAAGATTGGGACAACGCTAAGCAGTAGATTCTTGACATCAAAACAAATCGATTTAACCCAAAGAGCAGGGTCTAACTCTTTTCGTTTTCAAGTAAAGTAAAAAAAATTGTATTCGTATATTGTCTCTATCAAAAATCTTAAGTCTAAAATTTAATTGAAATTAAAAAATTAGAAAATTGAAATTTAAAAAATTTTAAAAATAATTACTTAACAAAAACTGTAAATTGCTTGACAATTACCTGGCTTCACAATTACCTGGGGTTTAATATCAAACAAAATTGTCATAGTATAGTTATCTAAACAATAAAACCTATTAAATTGATATTTCCGGACTTTTACATTATTTTTATCAAAATTTCAACATTTTTTTATTTTGATTAAATTTTGGACGTGTTTTTGGACAATTCTGAGTTTCAATAACAAAATTTTCCGATTAAAAAAATGCCTATGATTTTTTGATTTTTTTTCATATATTGGTACCGCAGGTGGCTTTGCATTTGTAGGAGGCGAAAGTTTTTCTGGCCAAAATTAGATTCTAATTTGTTCTATACTTGAGTAAATTTGATTCAAATCGCACAATAAATAAAGATTTTACAGCGTGACTCCAAAACAAATGGGTCACACTGTAGATGGCTATTGATGCTAAATTAATTATTGATTTCTGATTCAACGTTTTCTTTCTTGCTCCTTGAACTTCCTCGTTTAGTTTATGCGAACGTTGACCAGACCAAAATTGTTATATTTTTCAACTGATTTAGCAGATTTTAATAGACTTTCTGCCAGTCGAACAGTAGAGTCGCTTAAAAATATATGGCACGCTACCTCAGCGGCATTGGGCCAATTTATTTATTACAAGAATATTTATGCCAACAACGTGCTATTTTGTTTCTTGGTTGCCGTTATATTTAAAACATGTCAAATTCCGTGTTTTTCACTAGATGGGTCGCTTTGTACATAGATCTATCTTTATTTGACATAAATAATGAAATGCAAAAAGAGGTCAGTACAAAGCGCTCGGGATTTAATCAGATAATAAACTGCAAAGGGCATAGCTGGATAAGCATGTAAAATCTGCCCCCAAACAAAATTTTGTTTGTTATCAACTATTTGAAGGGGCTTACCCTAAATATGATTTTCCCAAAATTTCAAGCCTGCAGCCGCCATATTGGAGGAGTGGTGGGGGGTTTTTGATTTTCGTTTTTTTTAACATTTTCTCGGATACCGTTGTATGAAAAAATCCGAAAAAAATCACAGTTGTTACTTACATGTTGGACTATTTACCCAATTTTTTTCATAATTTTTAAATGCAAATTCGTATGAAAAAAAAATTCGAAAATTTTTGCACACAATTTTTTGGCACTTTAAGAAAGTAGGCCACTCTGGATTTTTCATCGTAAATTACTCATTTATCAAAGCCCATTCTCAAATTATTTTCATATTTTTAAAAAATGTGGAAGATAGTTAAAAAAACGAAAAACTGCATTACCCACCATTCTCTGATACGCGCCTCACTATCATTTGGATGCATGTCTTGTTAACAAATATACAGGGAGTTTCATTAATAATAGGACATACGCTAACTGGGGAATCCTTAGTCCAAAATATGAAGATTTAGCCTGAAACACTTAGATAAAATGTGCCTCCTTACTGAGATACAGGGTGTCAAAGTTGTAATTTTTTTCTTTTTTTTGCAATATCTCAACTACCTCTTAACCGATCTTCTCCCAATTTGGTAAGAAACATTTTTTATGCTAAGAAACAATAATTTATGTATTACATCACGCTAGCCCGTGGAGGGCGCCTCATGAGCTATACCTGATGATGGATATTTTTTATCTTTTTTTTACGAAACGTAGTGGCACTTTTGACTAGAAAATCTCATGCAGGAGTCATTTCTATTGAAAAATGTCAAACTAATAAAATTATACGTAAATGACAGAACTAAGACGTCACCAAAGCACACTTTTCAATAAATACAATATTTTCCTTTTCAAATTGGGTTTGTTTTCAAAGAATTTTTGAGATCTATGCGCCAGTTTTCTCGAAAACGGTTGGAATTATCAAGTTCTATCAAATGTACCATTTTTACGTAGAAATGATTCCTGTATGATTCCTCTAGTCAAAAGTGCCACTACGTTTCGTAAAAAAAAAGAGAAAAAATATCCAACATCAGGTATACCTCCCTCATGAGGCGTCCTCCACGGGCTAGGGTGATGTGATACATAAATTATTGTTTCCTAGCTTAAAAAATGTTTCCTTACCAAATTGGGAGAAGATCGGTCAATAGGTAGTTGAGATATTGCAAAAAAAGAAACAAAATTACAACTTTGACACCCTGTATCTCAGTAAGGAAGCACATTTTATCTAAGTGTTTCAGGCTAAATCTTCATATTTTGGATCAAGGATTCTTCAGTTAGCGTATGTCCTATTATTAATGAAACACCCTGTATATTTGTTAACAAGACATGTGTCCAAATGATAGTGAGGCGCGTATAAGAGAATGGTCGGTAATGCAGTTTTTCGTTTTTTTTAACTAATTTCCACATTTTTTTAAAATATGAAAATAATTTGAGAATGGGCCTTGATAAATGAGTAATTTACGATGAAAAATTCAGAGCGGCCTTCTTTCTTAAAGTGCCAAAAAATTGTGTACAAAAATTTGCAATTTTTTTTTTCATACGTGCATTTAAAAAATTGGGTAAATAGTTTAATATATAAGTAAAAACTGTGCATTTTTTCGGATTTTTTCATACAACGGTATCCGAGAAAATTTTAAAAAACGAAAATCGAAAAACCCCACCACTCCTCCAATATGGCAGCTGCAGGCTTGAAATATTGGGAAAATCATATCTAGGGTAAGCCCCTTCAAATAGTTGATAACAAACAAAATTTTGTTTGGGGGCAGATTTTACATGCCTATCCTGCTATGCCCTTTTCACTTTTTATATTATTAGGCAACAACACTATAGAAATAATTTTACCGATAAAATTCAAAGCGCGATCTATATTATATACGAAAAAAGGCAGTATATCACAAATCGTATGACAACTTACTTGAAACCAGGTAAACCCTCCATTTACATAGGCAACTTCCCAGCAAACACACATAATTGACCCATCATTAATAAACTATCTAGATGCCTTCACTTCATCAATGGGAAAGTACTGGCAAGGTGCGCTAAGTTATTGAATATAGTGCAACACCGGCTAACATTCGGTCATCACACGCACTTTACCAATAATAATGGTGACATACTGGATTTTTAGCATTAACTTATTTTTCACATACCGTTAATGAATAGTATAAATTTTACTATTGCCTTGATACATGGTAGCATACTGATAAACGAGGATTGCAGATGTAGTTCGAGAGAGATAGAGATAATGACGAATGTATCCACTACGTAATACAATAATGTACAATTTTAGAAAATCGTATCGACATAATTTATGCATCTTTGCACACTTGAAATATGTTTGCACAGCCAGTTTTACTGTAAACCTATATAAAATAGTCATAGAAAACAAGGGGGCCTTATGAAATTACTAAATTTTAAAAATTTAATCGGAATATTTATTTTTTTGCATAATTTCAAGATAGCAGGGTCATCAACACTAATCATTAGTAGTTAGTACATTGATTTAGTGAGTTAAAATGTGTCTTTGGACAAGCATTTAAGAAAATAGCAAATTTTACTAGATCTACTTTTCGATCGAATGGAAACATGGATGCCTCCCGTCTGGTCCTAAAGGTCTGAAGGTTATAATGATTATAGACAAGTAACTTGTATTCGCTTTTCTGAAAGTGGTTTTATATATTTAATATACCAGTGGTGGTTAAATATTTCCAAATACACAATAACAAAAGCGCGTCTTAAACACATAGGGCCATCAATTTACCATTACAACACGAAAGCTATAATGGTTATATAGTACTCTGTATTAGCTCTTTTGGTATTGACAAAAGAGTTCTTTTATATATTTAACGTACCAACACGATGATGAAATAATTCCAAGTCTGCAATAACAAAAGGGCACATTAAACACATAGGGCCATCAACTTACCATTACAGGACATATGATATAATATTAAACAGTACGTTGTATTTGCTTTTCAGGTATTGGCAAAAGTTGCCAACACTTTACCAGTCATAAATCTAATGGCCCATTGCTTTACCACCTATAGTGTGTTTGCTGGTCTCGTTGGATGCAAAATTTATTACTAGATGTTTTTATAGACGCATTCTACCATTAAAAGGTATTTTCTAAAGAAATAGATTTTCTACAGACATTGTAGCATTGTAATAGAAAAAAAAAACGGACTTCACACGTTTCCACTTGACGAAGAGCCTAGCCTGAAGAAATATTTTCTATAATAGGAATTTATTTAATTTAAACGTCACTTATTATTATTTTTAATAAAAGAACACATCATTATTATCGTTATTTATAGTATAGAAGAGCTGTTAATAACAGTCCGACAGTCCTGATAAAGCGTCGAAATTAAAACGAGCGAGATACCAACCTGATAAAACCTCAAGAAACTAAAAAGGCTCTTTGCCCGCGACCGAAAAGATCATATCTAAGCCACGATTTTGTTTAGCTCCGACTCATTCCTTTCATAAAACCTATATTTACCGACACTTCGGTGTGAAACAGAAAAACTACGCGTTTAGCGTAATCGTTTCAGTTATCTATTAGGTGGTTAATCAACTATTTAATATTTAATAATGGGTGTATCATTAAAACGTTATTGGGTTTTAATTGGGAGGTGGTTTTGGAATATCTTTTGTAATTATTATAAGATTTATGGCCGATGCGAAATTTATGTGCACTCCCATTTCAGGGAATTATCATTGGTGTATTCCGTTTGCGATGTTGTGGCGTAACGTTTGATAAACGTTATTTATAGTCGATGGGCTCGGATTAAGGCAAGCGGAGTTCGTGGCAGGAAAAAATGTATATTGAAAATCAGTCTGCGAATTCGTTCACCTTAAAGTCCGCCACCTCAGGCTATATTAATAATAATTAGTATTATTTGCCAAAATTATTTAATCATCTAGCACCACACTGGAATTAACGTGCAGTTCTGTATCATCAAGAGATTTATCGTACTGACATGATAAAAACATACGTGACTGTGTTTAGTGTGTAGGTGTTATTTTACTTCCACATCCAGTGGGAGTATAGTAACGACAAAAAAAAATTAAAAAACTTGTATTGTTCAAATAGGCTTAGAATGTCATGAAACGTCGAGATTTTAAGTTTGAGCGAAAAAAAATTCTGTCGGTCTATCTGTCTGTAACTTTTTTTGTACGCACGTTTACTCTGGAACCGTTTGAGATATTCACTTGAAATTTGGTACACGTATGTACTTTAACGAGGTCTGGAACTAGATTATATTTTCATCTTATTCCGTCGAAGGGTTTGGGGTAAAATTGGGGGACATTTGGGGTAAATAGGTAAATCAAGCAGGTAAGAGTCCATAAAATTAGTATTAGTATATACAAGAGAAGCTAAGGCCTCAAAAAAATTTTTGGCATTAGCCACCCCCATTACCTTATCACCCCCACCCCATTTTTAAAGGGGATGAAAAAAAATGTGATTTAGTGTGTGTACATGAACCAGAAACCTCAAAATATTTTTTTATTTCATCCACCCCCACTACCACCCCCCTGTTACCACCCCCACCACACTACCCATGTAGGGTATCTTTTTGGGGTAGAGGATTTCGAATATTATATTATACGACAACTTATCACTTATTGACATGCTCGGAGCAAAAATAACTTTAAATTACTACTCCTTCTACATATCTCTATTCTAATTTCCCCCAAATACCAATATAGAATTCTACAACTCTCTGATGTAATCAGTTCATTAGAGTACTTATATGGCAGTGACGTGTTAATCTTAAGAGACTTTAATACTCCTGAATATTCTAATTATCTCGAAACCAATGTACTTAATGCTAGAGTATTACCACTTATAAATTTCCTTAATTTTTCCGATTATAAACAATATAATTTCAACTTTAATGCGAACCAGAGAATACCGAACCTGGTATTGTCAAATAAATATTGCGCCGTCGAAAAAGCGTTAGATACGTTACTACCCGAAGATAACCATCATCCTGCGATCTTAGTATATTTCGGTCTTACTAGGGGGGAAAAGAACAATAGACAAAGAATTGACAATATATTTTACAATTTTTGAAAGGCAGATTTCATAGGGTTGTATGAAAGTTTAACTCATATAGACTGGAGCTTCTTAAATAGGTATACCGATGTTGACAGTTCTTGCGACGCTTTTTATACAAAACTATGAGTTGCTTGATACCTTTGTACCCAAAACCAAACCTCATAGATGAATGTACCCACCTTGGTTTAGTGCTATCACTATAAAATGTATCCATCTTAAATATAAAGCCTGGAGAGACTATAAAAAATATATGTCGCGTTACAAGAATTCCAATTTTTGAGGCAAATAATTAAAGCCGATATAGAAAACTCTTATAAAGAATATTGCAGTCGTATCGAAAGTAATATAAAAAATAATCCTAAAGAACTATGGCATTTTCTTAACAATAAAAAAAAATAATAATGGCATGCCAAACAATATGATATATAATGATATGATAAACGACCCAAACATTGCAGATGCCTTTGCAGACTTTTTTCAGAGTTCCTATATAGATAGCACTCATTTTGAAGTTACTTCTCAAAATACCCTAACAGATAGCATACATCTAAAGCAATTTACTGAAACTAAAGTACTTAACTGTCTTAAAAAATTTAAACCCAAAGGTACTGTTGGCCCGGACAAAATACCTGCTTTTTTCCTTTGTGCATGTCTTCTTGCAATACCACTTACCATAATATTTAATGTCTCCATTAACACATTTACATACCCCTCTTCTTGGAAGTTCTCTAAAGTAATACCCGTATACAAGAAAGGAGGGAAAAACCAAATTGAAAATCATAGACCTATTACTATTATCAACAACTTCTCTAAATATCTTGAAATGCTTCTTCATGATTTCCTCTTTTTTCATTTAAAAAACAAAATCACAACTAAACAACACGGTTTCATGAAGGGAAGATCCACAACTACGAACTTATTCTGTATAACTCAATTCATAGCTGATACATTTGATACCGGTCTGCAGGTGGACGTCATATACACTGACTTCTTGAAGGCATTTGATAGACTCAATCATGGTATTCTGCTTAACAAATTAGATAATTTTGGTCTGTCAAACAATCTGATATATTTTTTCAAATCTTACCTTGAAAACAGTTTGTACAATGTTGCGGTCAACAATCTACTGAGATATCTGTCACTTCTGGGGTCCCTCAAGGGTCTATACTGGGACCATTATTATTTAATATATACATTAATAATATTATAAATGAGGTGGAAGCAAATTGTTTATTGTACGCGGATGATATGAAAATATACACTGCTATTAAGTGCTCTGATGACTGTATTAAGCTACAAATAGCATTAAACAAAATAAATAACTGGTGTACATCAAACAGTCTGCCTCTAAATCCTTCCAAATGTAACGTAATATCCTTTTCTCTGAAACAAAATGTCATAAGATATGATTATTCCATTGATGAAGTTTCCCTGCATAGACCTAACACTATCCGTAACCTTGGCGTAATTTTCGATCCTAAACTATCCTTTACTAACCATATAAATGATATAGTAACAAACTCCTTCAGATCTCTTGGCTTTGTGATACGGAATACACGCGAATTTAATGATATAAATACCATCAAGTTATTATACTGCGCTCTTGTTAGACCTCGCGTTGAATATGCCTCCATCATATGGTGTCCTCACTATAATATTCATGTGCAAAATATAGAAAGAGTTCAGAGACGTTTCCGAAAATATCTCAGCTTCAAGGATGATAATTTATATCCACCAATTGGATTTCCACATAATGAATTACTGTCTAGACACTCGTTCGATGCTCTTGAAAATCGCCATATTATAGCCCAACTAGTTTTCTTACGCAATCTAATAACGAATGACATCCACAGTGAGGAGATTCTCAGCCAGTTGAATTTCTCAATTCCCCATGTAATCCTACGGCAAACTCCTACTCTCAATCTCCAAACACCCCATATTAATGTAATGAAATTCTCACCGCTTCATCAAATTTGTAACAATTGAAGACCTAAGTGGATAAAGGTGTTATGTCGCATTTTTAAAAAAAATCACTATGCAATTACCCCTGATATAGATTTAACACCCAATAAACGGTGAATTCTAAATTTGTAATATTTTATAGAAACTTTTTAATTATAAAGGCGCCATGTCATACATACAACCAGTTATTTTAGTGGATGTACACAGTTTTGGACAGAAAAATCTAGTTTCATAACAGCTTGATATTGTTCTTTAATATTAGTGTAAACAAAGGAACATAACCCAAAATTATCTATTTTATGAGGTATTATTTATTTGAATCGAAGACAAAATAAATAAGTTCCAACTCAAAACCGTTTTATTTAATTTACTCAAAACTTTAAAAGTGTGACATAACACCTTTATCCACTTAGCTCTTCAATTATAACTCTATCCAAACCAAGTTTGACCTGTTCAACTGCATATAGCCTTGATAAAAAACCTAAAATTATAGTGTGTACCGATGTTTATTATATCTGAACTTCTAATAATTTAGCGGCACTTAGTTTTTAGTCCTTAGCACTTTTAGTATTCTCTTTTTAGTATTTCTTTTGTTACTGATTATTAGTTATTATTATTATTGTTAGTTAGTATTGTTATAAATATCACAACTCTGTATTGTACCCATTCAGTAATTGGTGTTATGCTGTTGAATGGTGTAAGTTAAATAAATAAATAAATAAATAAATAAATAAATATTATTAAAGTTCCATAAACAATTATTTCCACATACAAAATTTTTTCGTTGTGAGTGACTTAGATAGAAAATCTCGATGTGGAAGTAGTGATTCCTTGGGCAGCGGTTTTTTATATTATCTTGTTTGTACTTTATGCAGCACTAATGTAAAATTATTTTCTTTTTTAAGTAATGATGTCTGACTTAGTCAGTTGAATTATAATTTGACTTACCTTACAATTGTAAAAGTGGAAACAAAAGGTGAATAATAAAAGTAAAGTAAAGTGAAATATATATAAAATTTTTAAAAAAATGTAAAATCTTATACAATAACAACAAAACAACGGAATATACATTATTTAAAGTATTAATTGGATGATAATTATAATTGAAATTATAAAACAAAATAAACCACACGTTAATGCATGTCGTGTTTAGTAAATTTGAAAATATTGGTGAAATAGAGTAGCTTCGGCTAGACTTCGCCCTAGGTATTGTATTAATGTATAATACTGAAATAAAGGCAATTTATTATTATTATTATTATTAAATAGGTAACGTTCTTGATCTACTAAACCCCTTTATGGAGAACAGAAACCTTACAGATACATATAATGAAGCTTGCTCTACTCTACAAGCTGTTATTCTGGGAGCACCTCACGGATCTATCCTGAGACCTTATTTTCTATTTACATTAATGATCTATCGACGCACATTAGCAAAGGATGCGCAATTATGGATGCGGTTGATACTATTGTGTATATCTCTGACTCTAGTGCTGATGAGCTTAGCTCTGATATTAAAACAATTTTAGATGAGATGGGTGTTTGGTGTGATCGAAGTAAATTTTGATTTTTTATGTTTTTGTAATTGAATAGAAATCCTTTGAAGCGTTATTTCCTATCATTATTTATTTATACATTTTACTAATATACATTTCATAATATAATATCCAACCGTGTAAATATGATTTCTAATTCGTTGCTTACAATATAGGGCATTTACGTTTTTTTTTGGTGGGAAACGGTTTCTTCCTTGATAATGGTATGAACTACATTGCAAATATTATTTTCCACATGATCTTATCGAAGCGAAAGTATTGTAATGATGTAAAAATTAGTCTCTGAGATTTTTTTTAATTTTCACGTTTCAGACTATGTGGATTACGGAAATTACAGTCTCTCAATTCCGTCAGTCTGTCTGTCTGGCGATCTGATGTCTGTTGCTGCTATATCTACAAAGCTATTGACGGACAAAAATAATATTTCTTAGGTAGTTGACGCTATTGCCGGCGAAGAAATGTGATATAGTTTTAGTAAAAAATGTATAAAGCGGACACTCTAAAAAATCACAAAAACAAAAAAAAATATAATGGAAGATAATAATATTTGACACGTTGTTAACGCAATTGCCAAGGAAGAACCTGCTATATTTTTAGTGAAAGATATACATGGTGGTCACCCTAAAAAATAATTAATTAAAAGACGATGGTGAAATATAACATTTTAATATATTAGACTAAAGCCGAGGAATCCTAATTAATATACTTTTAGTGAAAAATATACAGGGTGATCACTCCAAAAATAATTGAAAAACGATGAAGAAAAATAATATTTGAAATGTAGTTGTTATATGGCCAGGAAGGAAACTTGATACATTTTTAGTTTAAAAAAATGTACAATACTCCAGGCATTAGAGAATTTTACCTGGAAAAATTCATAGTAGTTCTGGAAATAGGTTTACTTTGGTTTTTGGCTCGCTGAATTCAAATTTTGAACTTCCCCCGCCACCCCCTCAAATTTAGCAAAGAAAACCCAAAAAATTGGTTTTTGACTTGTTTTATCGTTTTCTTTCGTTTTAGAGAGAAAATACCGAGACATTCGAAAAGTAAACAAAAGTCACAACAAAAAAAAAGTCCTTTGACATTTTGACGTATGACTAACGGGAGGGGAGCGAGTGGATCCGAAACATTCGCTGCGCGTGCATTTAGGTATCACGGCAACTCCACAGTTACTATCTCGTCTTTCGATCTTCTTGGGGTACCCCCTCCCCTGCCACGCCCCCTCGAGCAAGCATACTTGTCAAAAGTCCTAAATTCGAGACTCTATTTTTCGACTTTTGGCCAGCTTTTTCGGATTCTGGCCCACTGTGCGGCGCCGAAGCTCATGTTTCGAGGCGTGTTAGCGCTTCCCTGTTCGTTCAACGTTAAAATGTCAAAGGACCTCTTTTGTTGCAAATTTTGTCTACTTTCGGAATTTCTATAGGTATCTTTTTCTAAAACAAAACAAAAAAAAGATTAAAAAACGGTTTTTTGGTTTTATTTTCAATTCTCTGAAGAGGTTGCGGGGGGAATTATTGGTGGGAAGTTAAAAATTCGGATTCAGCGCTCCAAAAAACGTAAAGACTATTTCCAGGTATATGGTCCCTAATGTCTGGGGTACAAGGTAATCCCCCAATAGAGAAAATAATAAATAAAAAGTGCTAAAAGGAGAGAAGAATTGTGTGCGTAAATGCCTTTGCAGAATTATTTGTAAATTAAAGTAAACGGCAAATTGTCGCCCTAAAAATAAAAAACCTTAGGCTGAATCACAACCTCATGCCACCGCTGGGCCCTGGATTCTAGAGACCGCGACCTGTTAAAAATCAAAGAAACGCATTAATCTGATAAACATTTACGGCGTTTTTACCCAGTTTCAACCGATACAGCCCCATCTTTTCACAGGCGACGGCATATTTTGATTACAGAAACGTAGATAACGACGAATGCGGTAATTTAAGAACATAAATAACAAACTGGGAGTCCCTCAAACACCTTCTCCAAAAAGGAATTCGATTATAGTTTAGTAATTTACAGTCGGGGGCGTGTGAGAACTGTTAATATTGCGTAGTTGTCCAAATAAATATAATGTGAATAATGTACCTTAACAAGGTCAGTATAAATATGGGAGAGTATCGCCGAAGGTATCAGATACGTACCAAGATAACCCACGGTTGACCAAGCGCGCAGGGCCGGACCGCGCCGTGGGCATTTAGAGGGAGGAAAATAAATTGTTTTCAGTTTTCTCGATTTCTCGATTTGTATATCTCTGAACCAAAACTATGGATTTTTTTTAGTAACGGTGTAATAAAATATACTTATCTTCCAGATAACCCACTGTGGACCAAGCGTGCAGAGGTGGGCCGGCGCACAGTGTAGCATTTACGAGTTCTTTAGGTCAAAATTCGACTCCTCCTTTGTAATTCAACCAAAATCAATCCATTTGGGCTCAAAATTTGCGTAATGCTGATCACTTTAATGAAGAACTGTAAAAATTGCAATCCAGCTTATATTTAACACATGGTAGCTGTCAAAAAACTGTAAAAATGTGAAAACCATATAAAGGCAGAATCTAAACACTGCTATTTCCTATATAACTCCTTGGAAGTTCATCAATATCATATTTTATCATGGTTTTTGACTTGCAGAATCTGAATTTCTTTTCCTAATATTATTCTTTCTATGAATATTATACATACAGAATAACAAGTTTTTGGTTTATTATTAATTGTGGAAGTGTGACAATCTGAAACAATGCCAATTTTTATAAAATAATCTCCATTTACAACCAGAAGAAGTTAGAGGTTAAAAGACTGCAACCAATTTCAAACTATTAAAAGAAAGATTTTACAAGATACTTTCAAGGATTTTATTAGTGGTACGTTGTTGCATATTAATGTAAGGATTTGATTTTTAACGTGAGTTTATATTGTAGGAAAAACAGCCGTATTACAAGACCATGATGATACGTCCAGTTTGACATCCTCTCTCAATAAGAGATATAATTTAAAACCCATATGTAAAACTGAAACTGCTTATGATAATAATTACTGCTGCTCAAACAAGCAATAAACAATTCATGGTAAAGAAGTCAGTATTCATGTCAGTATTTTTAATAATTATTTCTTGTTTAAAATTTAGTTGAGCGGAGGTGTGGAGCTGTACGGAGAGAGAGAAAAGTGCAACGGCAGAAATTGTTTTAAATAAGGTACACTTCAAGAGGAAAATTTACAGGCTTCATAAAGATATTTGATGAAGTACCTACATAAATTAAGAAAGGAAATTCCAAAGTAGCTACCCGCTGTCAACAAGTGATGCAATGTGCCCTTTTAAAGTACATCGTATAGTGTTTAAAAACTCAATGTTGGACTATTGGACATTAAAGAAGTGTAAAATTAAAACAAAGTCTGAAAGGGCTATGAAAGTGTTAAATGTAGCTATAAAAGCCCTTTGAGTTATATATAAACTATGATGTTACTTTTATTGCTTAGATAGATATTAATATAGATAAAGATAAAGTATATGTTATGTTAAACTCTTTTTTTTTTTAAATATAAACTTTTATAACTTATAACTTTCTTCTCGATTATTCTTAGAAGTACTAATAGACCTTGGATAATAAATTGTTTAATTAGTGAAGATATTTTGTTTTTCTTTCAGTTATATGTAGTAACGACGTAATTGACCATTTCAGTTTACTGTAACAATATAAAGTAGTAGGAGTGATAAATAAAACATAATAAAAAGGGAATATTTAATAAAATAATAATGAACAAATGACTTACATATAATTATAAGACAAAATACATAACAATATATGAAAAATAAAGTTCTTATAGAAATTACAATGGATTATATATAGAGCAGCGATTTCTTAAGTCTATCGTGTCGTTTTTTTTTTTTTGACGTAGAACCAGTTCAAACATATTAGGTTCCTTTAAGTATGTCACCGGGCATATGAAATCATATTTTACGACATTTTTTTGTGGTCTCGAACTTTTTAAATCAATAAAAAGTGAAAAAAATGTATTTTTAAAGAAAATTGTTTTTTTTTGTTTCCACCGCCATATCTTTAAAACTATTAAAGGTACCGAAATTTGTTTTGTGTCAAATTAAAGCACACACTGTAGCGCTTTCATTTTTCTAAAAATCAAATAAACTAAAAATACATATTTTGTGTATTGAAATTTTCACCAATCGATAAACTTTTTTATTTTTGAAAATATTTGCATACATGCAGCGAAGAAAATAAAGCCTAATAATCACAAGAGTTTTTGAAAAAATATGTTTTTGCCTAAAGTGTACCGTTTGGCAACAGCGATTTTTTTTATCAGCGCTAAACGCGACATTGGGACGCAATTAATACACCTCGCATGCAGGTTGGTCAGATTAGTCGCGTAGAAATAGCGTTAGTTGAATCTAGATTAATATATGGCATTCTAGGTTGGGGTGGAGTTGCTTCTGTTATCTAAAAAATTAGATATCATTCAGAAAAATGTGCCACCCCCTCTTAGGGGGTGGCACTTAAAAAATATATATATTTATTGGAGCTGAAATAGAATCAAATTTTAAGAAGAAAAGGTTCCATGCAATTTTTCACATAAATTGATAGTTTTTAAGTTATAACGACTTCAAAATTGCGATTTTAGCTTAAAATAAAAGCTTTTAAAAAAGGTATTTTCAAACGGCTTTCGTCAAGTATCTCGAAAAGTATTACTTTATCGAAAAAATGTTATAGACCAATTACAGAAAGCACCCTACAAACTGGGAATTAATTATATTTTTTGTTTATTGATGTAGGATTAATAATTTCGGAAATATTTAAGTTTATATTTGGTATCCAAGGGTTTCGAAATTACCTTTAAAGTTTAAAATGCATTTTTTTCTAAAGCAAGTACTTTAAATGAACAAAAAAAAATTTGAGCATTTAGGTAATGCTACATTTTAACGAAAAACTGTATTTGAGATAATTTTTTTAGATTATTGGCTAATTAGAGTAACAAAACGAGTAAAAAATAATTTGAAAGCGCAATTAATTGTCTTTAATTTCCTTTCTTAGCATGCGTCACAATTTCTGAGGTATTTAACATTTAAACTGCATTTTTCGTCTTATGAACGTTCGGATGCCATTTGTAAACTCATATCTCCGAAACTATTAAATCTATGTAAATAAATAAACAAGCGAAATTCATTATTATTAGTTTATGAGCTTTATTTTTGATCTCTACACATTTTTGAACAAAACTAATATTTATTGAGATATTTGGAATAGGAAAATAAAATACGTTTTATCGAAAATACCTTTATAGTTTAAACTGTATTTTTTCTAAAGCAAGTGCTGTATACGAACCAAAAAATTTGAGCCTCTACGTCATGCTGTATATTAATGAGAAACCTTGTTTGAAATTAATTTTTTTTCTTAATTACTGGCTAATTACAGTAACAAAACGGCGACGTTGTTATTAAAATAATGTGTAGACGGACATTGCTTCGGTCATAACTTCTTTGTTTTTTATGCTACATAAACAAATAAAAAAAATATTTAAGAGCTTAATTAATAACCTATTATTGTGTATTAGTATCCTTGGCGTAGGTGTCACAGTTTCTGAGATATTTAACTCTCACTCTAAATAGTTATCTTACGAACACTTATGCCAAATGTAAACTTAAATATCTCCGAAATTATTAATCCTACATCAATAAACAAAAAATATAATTAATTCCCAGTTTGTACTTTCTGTAATTGGTCTATAACGTTTTTTCGATAAAGTAATACTTTTTGAGATACTTGACGAAAGCCGTTTAGAAATACCTTTTTTTAAGCTAAAATCGCAATTTTGAAGTCGTTATAACTTAAAAACTTCAATTTATGTGAAAAATTGCATAGAACCTTTTCTTCTTAAAATATGATTGCACTTCATATATTTTTTAAGTGCCGCCCCCTCAAAGGGGGTGGCATCCACCCCCTATAAATTAACAAGCCCCCGCTCAATATAGAAACTTTTCTGTGAAACATTTACTATTATACTGCAAAAAATGAACGAAATCCGTTCAATATGACATTACTTCGAAGTTTTTTTTACCTCTAGGTACTGTACTACTACCACCTGTCTTTTTATTATTAAAAGGAGACTATTTAATATTTATTATACAATTTCTTAATATTAACAACATATGATCAATACTACTGTACAATATATGAAATATTGACCAATAATATTAATCCCCTAGATCTTTTGATCACTACTGGTTTTATACCTATTGATATAACTACTACATATACCCCGACCGGAACCGTCAAATCGTTGCAGTCGGTAGGCTTGCTACAGCCGAGCGCGTAAGAATATGACTTTGGCCCGTTAAAAAAAAAATCGCTGACTCAATACTATCAACGGGACTTGAAAAATTTTTATCCTAAAAACTTTTTTCAACTATTGGCTTCAATTTGTACGCAGCATGTATATACAAATTTTCATAAATAAACTTTTTTCTCGATTGCCTAAAATTACGTTACTGAAAATAACAACTTTGAGTTTCCTATTTGGTAGTACCAACTTAAAAAAAAATAAATCGGGTTCACGTGGGACGTTGTTCGAAGCGCTATTGTGTCTACTTTAATCTAAAAAAAAAAATAGCTTGATAGCACAAATATTTTCAGAGATATAGCGGTGGAGACGTTAAAAAACATATTTCATTAAAAATCTATTTTTTTGAGTTTTTCCGAAATAAAAAAGTTCTCGACCACCGAAAAATGTCGTAAAAAACGATTTCGTGTACACGATTATCTTACTAAAGAATCCCACTAAGTCTGGTTTGGTTCTACGCCGGTTTTTTTTTCTCAAAAACTAAGCGACTTTACTTTCAGATTTTACTCTACTAATAGTCTAATCTATAGATACATTATAGACGAGGGGTTAACTGCTGAAAGAAATTGTGTACGTCTTATTACATAGATACTTCAAATAGTTTATAGCACCTCAATATTCATTGCTTAATTTATATGGGGTCTCTTTCACAAAATTTGCAGTGGTTAATTCCATAGCCATGTTTACTGCTAAAAATCTAAAAAGAAATGCTTCTTGTCACTAAGTAGTGAACATGTTTTGTCTAGACTAGCAACACACTCTCAGTAAGTACTAAGGAACCGTTTGAATCTGCAATAGTCCAAGGAGTCAATTGCTTTTGTCCACGATGCTACAAGTTCATAACCTGAAAAATGTATTTGTACGTTAGCAATTATTTATAAAGCAATATTTAATTAGGCAAGTATATATGAAAAGAATGGTTGATCACTGATAACAATTCTTACCTTTGCAACAAGCTTCTATTCTGTGAATTTCTTGCACAGTACTTCTTTCACCTAACCACAAACAGCTTCAAGACTTTTGAATGCTTTGAACTCATCCTTCTGCCTATGTACTTCTCTCAAAAACCAAATAATTCGCAGTATCCATATGTGTAATGTTTGGAAGTACATTAATATTTATACTAAAGCATTTTTTTCTCAAAATATAAGGATTTAATTCGATGGCAGCAATATACCAAACCTTTACATCATGGGACAATTCTGCAAAATACGAACTAACCGTCTTCCTGTCAAACAAAATTGGGGATATAAAAGTATTAAGAAGAGTTGCAAATGTTAAATAATCCAACATTAAGCTTTTAAATGGCACAAATACAGCAAAATTAACTTTAAAGAAAAACATTCTGATTCAATGACAGCTGTTTGTTTTTCCTAAGGTCTCAAAATCTGTGACGTCAGCGCACGCGACCCATACTTCCACTGGACGTGGAAGTAAAATAGCCAAAGATACTCCACACAGGGTGACTTGATTAGTAACAATTAGTTTTATTACGTTTGCGGCTTCCGGAAAAGATATTATTTAATTTATTATTCAAAAGCTTATAGAAGGTGTTTACGGGATATTAACATCAATCTGGCGTTAAGATATTTCGCAAAAATTAAGCAATTTATGTATGGAGAAATAATATTGGCGCTCCTTCTTCGCTAATTAAAATACATACTATTAATAATAAAACATAAATATTGCAAATTCATAAAATATATGCAGTAAAAGCACTGAAATGCAGAAGCGGACTGGCAGACTAATTGTTAAACAAATTCTCAAATGTCTTCTTTATTAGTTTAGCAGAGTACGGATGATCTAAAGGTTATTAATCTGTGTATTCTTAAGATTTCGTTTGCACGCCACAGTAAATTGTTAAATAGAAATAGGGAATTAAGGAACTAATGGAATTGTGTCTTCCTGCCGGTAAAACAGAAACCACACTACTAACCAGTAGATTTGGCTAAGCTGTGCACAGGGTGTATTAAATAGGTGGTCCGACGTACGACACTTTCCTATTATAATAATGGCATGGTTACTATTTACTTTAGTAGATGGCGCGAGCAATAAGGTTTCCTAACCTGCAAAAAGTGTCTTATTTTATTGTGACAAACTGTTTAAAACTTCATACACATTGCGTTGTACTTGCTTTTGGTTGAAAGTACAGGAACCAGGTAGAAGTTTTAATAATAGCTACGTAATACTTGTAAATTTTAAGAAATACATATTTTTGAGGTTAGCTGTGGCGACATGTGCAATGCTGCATGTAGTGTTGCATATATTCTTTCAATGTTTTAATTTAGTCATATGTCACTGGACTCTCGTGTCACTAAACAAAAACAAAAGGTCGGGAATGTATGCAACACTATATGCACGTATGCACAGAACCTGTAAAATTATCTATCTATGCGTAAGTAATGAGAGAACTTATTGGTCCTGCCATCTATTACATTATGTACAAAGTAAGCACTTATGAAGCCACTGTGAGGGTTGTCGTCGCACCACCTATTTAATACACCCTGGCTGTGCATGTACAGGGTCGTATCAACGGTATTGCGACGTGATCAATGCTGTTGAAATTAGTACAATATACCCTACCAGGACCTCTATTCTGTAAAAGCGTGAAGGCACATTCCCGTGAGAAGTGGGCGCAGTTCACTTGAAAATGAATAAAACTCTATTCTGTAACTACGGGAGTGATCACCTAGTACGAAAAATGCGCGAACTTATTTCTACTGGACCTCTATTCTGTAAAAGCGTGAAAGCAAATTCCCGTGAGAAGTGGGGGGAGTTCACTTGAAAATGAATAAAACTCTATTCTGTAACTACGGGAGTGATCACCTCGTGCGAAAAATGCGTGAACTTACTTCTACTGGTAAATCGTGAGGGAATCCGTCAGCTCCCAGGGACAACGGCGATCCTAACCGTACTTTTATGACAGTTTGCGTCCGCCAAAAATTATTGTTGTTAAATCTGTGACTCAGAATAGACATTGCGGAGTTGCTCATCGTCAATGAGTTAACAATAATATAATTCTTAGCAAATATTACAATTTCTCTTTTATTTTATTATAGTCATATTTTTTTAAATATATGTTACCAATAACGAGGGTATATCCTTACGGAATTTTTGGTTAATAAATAAATTCTAGGTATTACGAGATCTTCCTAATGCCGAGGAGGATTTGGAAGGGGAACGGCAAGTTGTACTTCATAAGATTAACCCTTTTGACCATTAACCGACCGAGCATTTATAAGGAGGGTCAGCAAAGAACTTGTCCGTGACATAATCCTTTCATGCAAGCCCCCATACGACGATCAGGAATCACCATCGAGCATATAGTAAATACTATCACTAAGTTTCTCCAAAGGTGGACCCTATAAAATAACAACGGAACACTGAACAGCTGATGCTTTTGCAACCTAATTGGTTGTAAATTCGGCTATTCTCGCTGAATCACTTCACGTTCACCACCTATTCACTGCACCTACCGAATACAATCTAGGACGGACGGGTGAGATGCGTATGATGGGAGCTCTCGCTTCGCACGATGAATGCTCACTCTCCCCATAATTACGGAATGGAGGTCCTGGACCTCTATTCTGTAAAAGCGTGAAAGCGCATTCCCGTGAGAAGTGGGCGGAGTTCACTTGAAAATGAATAAAAGTCTATTCTGTAACTAAGGGAGTGATCACCTCGTGCAAAAAATGCGTGAACTTACTTCTACTGGCAAATCGTAAGGGAATCCGTCAGCTCCCCGGGGAACGGCGATCCTAACCGTACTTTTATGATAGTTTACGTTGGCCAAAAATTTTATTTTTGTTAAATCTGTGATTCAGAATAGACATTGCCGAGTTGCTCATCTTCAATGAGTTAACAACAATATAATTCTTAGCAAATATTACAATTTCTCTTTTATTTTATTATAGTCATATTTTTTTAAATATATATTATCAATAACGAAGGTATATACTTACGGAATTTTTGGTCAATAAATAAATTCTAGGTATTACGAGATCTTCCTGATGCCGAGGAGGATTTGGAAGGGGAACGGCAAGTTGTACTTCATAAGATTAACCCTTTTGACCATTAACCGACCGAGCATTTATAAGGAGGGTCAGCAAAGAACTTGCCCGTGATATAATCCTTTCATGCAAGCCCCCATACGACGTTCAGGAATCACCATCGAGCATAAAGTAAATACTATCACTAAGTTTCTCCAAAGGTGGACCCAATAAAATAACAATGGAACACTTAACAGCTGATGCTTTTGCGCCAACCTAATTGGTTATAAATTCGGCTATTCTCGCTGAATCACTTCACGTTCACCACCTATTCACTGCACTTACGGAATACAATCTAGGACGGTCGGGTGAGATGCGTGTGATGGGAACTCTGGCTTCGCATGATGATTGCTCACTCTCCCCATAATTACGGAATAAAGGCCCTGGTATATCGTGAGGGAATCAGTCAGTTCCCCGGGAGAACGGCGATTCTAACCGCACTTTTATGACAGTTTGCGTCAACCATTGTTGTTAAATCTGTGAATCAGAATGGACATTGCGGATTTGCTCATCACCAATGTGGTAGTAATAATATAATTCTTAGCAAATATTACAATTACACTTTTAGTTTATTATACTCATATTTTTTTTAAATATACATTACCAATAACGAGGGTATATCCTTACGGAATTTTTGGGCAATAAATAAATTCTAGGTTTTACGACATCTTCGTGATGCCGAGGAGGATTTGGAAGGAGAACGGCAAGTTCTTCATAAGATTAACCCTTGTGCATCATTAATCGACCACTGAACAGCTGATGCTTTTGCGTCAACCTAATTGGTTGTAAATTCGGCTATTCTCGAGGAATCGTTTCACGTTTATCACTTATTCACTGCACTTTCGGAATGCAGTGTAGGACGGTCGGGTGAGATGCGTGTGATGGGAGCTCTCGCTTCGCACGATGAATGCTCACTCTCCCCATAATTACAGAATAGAGGTCCTGACAGCAAGTAAAACAATTATTCGGTCATACTTTTAATGACAAGATCATGTCTTAACATCAATATGGACAATTAAATCCGTAAAAGTTCTTTTAAACGCTATTTCAAGTACTAGACATGAAGAATTATGTGTTTTTACCATTTTTTATCGGTAACACAACTTCTACTCTGCCCTCTAGTAGTAAAACGTCTAACTAATATTAGCATAGTTCAGCAAATTCTTCTAAGGGTCAGTTGTACGAACTAAGTTGAGCCAAGTTCAGCTTGAACTAAAATCAAAAGTCAACGTTACGATTGTTACAATAATCGTAACCATGACTTTTGATCTTTGATCAAGCTGAACTTGGCTCAACTTGGTTCATACAACTGGCCCTAAAGGTTTAATCTTTTGTAGGAGCAAATATTATGCCGATTTTTTACTTTTTTCCACATTAAATATATTTATTCCAGTATGTATTACATTTTATTTGAATATTTGAGTCCCATTAAAGAATATAAAATAATGATGAATTACGGACGATTGAGTGCGTTCGCGTTTAATAATCCAAAGGACAAAACTGTGGGAACTTAATTTCATTTAGTATTCAAATATAAAACGCGTTAAATAATAGATTTAGTTAATTCTTCTTCTTCTTTTAGCGGGGCGACTGAGAGTCGCCGCACTCAGGCCTTGTGGCCCATTGTGCTACCGCTACGAATTTATTGAATTCCCCCATTCAGGCGGGATTCTAACCCAAAGGCCAAAACCCTTCCTATAGGGGTATTCCTTATTTCCTCCGGCACCGGAAAGCCAATGCCGAAGTGTTTGTGCCTCAAGTACATAAGACTAGGGCAGGAAGTAAGGACGTGGATGGAAGTCTCCTCCTCGTCTCCGCAGAACCTGCAGTCGGGGTTGTCAATCACCCCCATAGTGTGCAGGTGTTTTCTGAAAGAGCCGTGTCCAGTCAAAAGACCTACCACGGTTCTGACCTGTTTCCTGTTTAGTCGCAGGATTTGTTCCGCTCGCTTCGGCAAGGGCCCCGAGATCAGGAGCCTCGCTTGCCGGAGTCCCGGGTAGGAGGCCCAGAAGTCAAAGAACTGAGACCGTGTCCAGTCTTCTACTGACTTCTTGGCATTTGATCTAGGGTAACCAAGAGCCGGCTCCGGACCCAGTAGGGGCCTCTGAGACCCCCCTCTGGCCAGAGCGTCTGCCCGCTCGTTACCCTCGATGTTGCTGTGTCCTGGCACCCAGAGAAGCTTGACCCAGTTGGATGAGCCAAGTTCACAGAGAGCCTGTCTACAGTTTTGAACCAGGATTGACTTGGTCCGGACTGATGCAAGGGCCTTGAGGGCCGCTTGACTGTCGCTACATATATATATGTGCCTGTTGGAATATTTCCTTCGGATATTCTCCTGTGCACAGACCAAAATAGCAAAAATTTCGGTCTGGAATACCGTGGCGAATTTGCCCAAAGCATAAGAAGCTTCAGCCCTGGGCCTTTCACCATATATCCCCGCTCCAGCACTTTCCTCAAACCTCGATCCGTCTGTAAACCAGACGATATCGGCGGGCTTGAGTATGTCCTCGAGTGGGTTCCAGTCTTCCCTTTTGGGGATGACAACCTCAAAGAGTTCTGAGAAGGAGAAGGAAGGCACCATATCATCCTGGCTTCCAGAAGTGAGTGAGTTCCTATCGCGTTGGAAAGGGCTCTAGTGTGTCCTAATTGTTCTCCTCCGGCCTTCCACTGACCACCGCACCTCAGCCTGTAGGCCGCTTTCCGAGCCTCGGCCTCAATCACCAAGTGAAGGGGCACGAGGTCCAGAAGGACCTCCAGAGCTGCTGTGGGGGTTGTGCGTATTGCTCCTGTGTCTCCCAAACAGGCGAGTCTTTGGAGTTGTCTTAGCTTCTGTTGAATGTAAAGCCTGGTTACAGCAGGCCACCACACAACAGAAGCATAAGTGATCATTGGTCTTACTATCACAGTATAGTACCACATTGTTACCCTGGGGTTTAACCCCCATGTTTTTCCAGAGGTCCTCCTACATACCCACAGGGTTGTAGTGGCCCTTTGTATTTGTCTCTCTATGTGATCTTTCCAGGTCAGCTTAGAGTCCAGGATAACACCCAGATACTTCACCGTCCTGGAGATCGTTAGAGTCGTGTCATAGAGTACTGGCTCGACGAAACCGTCTAGCCTGCGCCTCCTAGTGAAAATTACCAGTACTGCCTTAGAGGGGTTGACTCTAAGGCCCTGGTCGTTACACCATCTCTGTACGATCTGCAAGGCCCTTTGCAAGAGCCCGCTAACCGTATTTGGGAATTTTCCCGAGATGATAATTGCTAGGTCATCTGCGTAACCTTGAGCAAAAAGACCCTCGTTCTCGAGTTCCTGGAGTAGACCATCGAGAACAAGGTTCCATAGCAGAGGGGAAAGGACGCCTCCTTGTGGGCAGCCTCTCCTTACCGAAACTTTTACTGCCGTTTCCTCGTTGGATTTAGTTAATTAGTTTTAATCGTTAAATCAAATCCGAATTCTGCTGGTTCATTTTTAAGAACAAACATTAGAAAGATTGACGAGTTTAAACGCGATATTTGACATTGGTAACACAGCCTTAAGCTCGATGGTTTCCTATAATAAAGGTATCAACGCAGGGCATCGGTACTTAAAGGGGTTTACACACGATCCAGCGGCAGGGACCCGACATTGTCGGTACGCTTTGAAGATAATTGGAACTCCAGCGGACCAGTTCACTTTTACGAATGAGTTCAAAGCATGCCGACATGGCTGGCTCCCTGCCGCTGGATCGTGTGTTGACCCCTTAACGCTTCTAACCGCGTGCGCATTGTAGTAAAACTATACGCCTTTTTTTTAACTATTAGCCCATCTGGCCGGCCCTGCATTTAACTGTGCGCTTGGCCACACAGAGTGACAAAATTACTTCACTATTTTTTTTGCAGGAATACCGTGGCTTTAGCGATAAATTTTATTAGGACATTTTTTGTTTAGAAACACGTGGTCTGTATTTTTTATTTTTCCTACCCTGACTTAATTTCAAAATTTTGAAAAAATGGATGAAAAATTTTTTTTCACTTTTATGCATCTGGGCAGAATGTAAACTTTTCAGGATTTTATTCTATACACTATCACGAACTCATTAAAAAAATTTTTTTCACTTTGCAAGTTTTTGGAGATTTTACTATAAAATTTCCTCTGTCGTCTGGGCAAATATCTAACTACCAATTTTAATGCAATCCCGACGGAATTTGAATTTTATCACGAGCACTAGCCGACAAAAAAAATTGTTTCAATTCTTGCTCACCTTACGATAGATGATGGGACCAATTTGAGATTTCAGCTAAAAACCAAAAAAATTAAAATAAATTCTTTATATCGTCTCTGAATAATTCAACCATAAACCTCATAAGTTGTTATAATAGTTACATCCTGTTGAGCACGGATAAAAGTACCTATAATTTATTATTAATTATTAAATTCCTGAATGCACCTAATGACATTAAAAAATAATTAATAAAACAATTAACAAAATGTGGATATTACTTAAACAAAATTAGATTTATTGGCTAGCATTTCTAACACGGCGCGATACGTTATGTTATTAATAATACAGAACCTAATAATTAACGCTTTCCAATAGTTTACAAATATGATTTATCGGCTGTTACAGCACGAACGGTATTATTAATTTATCGCGATAGATTTACAATAGTTGTTAATTTATTTAAATGCTTAGTGTAGCGAAGGTAAATTGATTAGATTTTCGTAATTTATAGACTAACGTTATTTGCCTTAAACCCTTCCGACTTGCTATATCGAGCAAGGCTCGGCAGATGATGGTTTTGTATTAACTTTATAATCATTACTGTACATCGATTCACATTATATATATTTTTAAATAAATTAAAAAAACCGCTGCCCAAGGAATCACTACTTCCACATCCAGATTCTCTATCCAAGTCACTCACAACGAAAAAACTTTGTATGTGAAAATAATTGTTTATGGAACTTTAATAATATAATATTTGAAATCCTCTACCCCAAAAACCCATAAAACGATACCCCACATCGGTAGTGGTGTGGGGGTGGTAGTGGGGGTGGATGAAGTAAAAAAAATATTTTGAGGTTTCTGGTTCCTGTACATAAACTAAATCACATTTTTTTTTCATCCCCTTTAATAGGGGGGTGGGGGTGGTAATGGGGGTGGCTAATGCCAAAAATTTTTTTGAGACCTTAGCTTCTCTTGTATATACTAAATACCAATTTCATGGACTCTTACCGGCTTGATTTCCCCATTTACCCAATTTACCCCAATTTACCCCCCAACCCTTCGACGGAACAAGATGAAAATATAATCTAGTTCTAGATCTCGTTAAAGTACATATGTGTACCAAATTTCAAGTCAATATCTTAAACGGTTCCAGAGTAAACGTACGCACAAAAAAAAAGTTACAGACAGACCGACAGACCGACAGACAAACTTAAAATCTCGACGTTTCATGACATTTTAAGCCTATTTGGACAATAAAAATTTTAAAAATTTTTTTTGTCGTTACTATACATCCACTGGACGTGGAAGTAATTAAATGAAATCAAATCAAAATATCTGTAAAAATTGCGCAACCTTTTTCATTCTCTTTAGAACTCATCAGCAGAGATATATGTTCAATTCAAAAACATAATTACTATAAAAAAATAGGAAAACATTTTCTTTTTTATGTGTCAACTAAATAAATATTTCCTGTCATTTTTTACAAGAAAATGTTTTCCTATTTTTTTATAGTAATTATGTTTTTGAACTGATGAGTTCTAAAGAGAATGAAAAAGGTTGCGCAATTTTTACAGAGTTTTGGTCAATCAAACATTGATTGAAATATTTTATTTATTATGACATGTAAGTGAAATTTTATTCATATATTTCATTGTGCTTTTCAGTAGTTCTTGGCTTTGAAATGTAACTAATGTTTGTTTGTGATGTAGTATCCTCTAGGTAGGGCTAGAGATGCTTGAAAGATTTCCTCGCAAGGGTGGATTTCTGATAATATATTGGCATGATCAGACTTAGATCTTCAATATATAGAAAGAATGGTTATTTTCTTGTTTATCGTATTGAATGGAGTATCCTCTAGGTAGGGCTAGAGATGCTTGAAAGATTTCCTCTTAAGGGTGGATTTCTGACAATATATTGGCATGATCAGACTTAGATCTTCAATATATAGAAAGAATGGTTATTTTCTTGTTTTTCATATTGAATGTTAGACATAGTAAATGTATAAAGAAATTGACAAGTTTGTTTGTAAGAGGACTACTCGTTGATATTCTAGCTTGATCAGATTTAGATCAATAATATATGAAAGGAACGAATGATTTCTTTGAAAGTTATCTGCTGAATACCCAAAATAATATTTTATATCTTAAGTTTTTTTAAGTTTGTCTCATTTTTAATGTTTGTATCCCCATTTTTAGCTTAGAGCTGTACTGGCTTGTAATCGTAAAATGATTTAATGTGTAGGGCGACCACACGAGCAATAGAATCCCATTTATCCTCGTTATTTTTGGAGTCTCGCAAAAAGTTAAAAAATACAAGTTATAGACCATTAAGTGACTTATTATGACACACAGCGAGTCTGTTATCTATTTCTATATAAACTTCTAACAAATCGGACGGACGCCTTGTTATATTTAATAACTCGAAGAAAGGATTTATTGAAATTTTCGCCTATTTATAATATGGGTTTATAGTACAGTACCCAGAGGTAAAAAACATGCAAAACTTCGGAATAATGTAATATTGAACGGATTTCGTTCATTTTTGACAGTATAATAGTAAATGCTTCACAGAAAAGTTTCTATATTATATATATTTATTGGAGCTGCAGCAGAATCAAATTTTAAGAAGAAAAGGTTCTATGCAATTTTTCACGTAAATTGATAGTTTTTAAGTATTACTTTATGGAAAAAATGTTACAGACCAATTACAGAAAGTACAAGCTGGGAATTAATTATATTTTTTGTTTATTGATGTAGGATTAATTTAGTCGCTTTTTTTTCCAAAATTTTCGCGGAGTCACACTTTATCCTATGATTCTTATCCCACGCGTGTTCACAAATTTTTGATTTCTGAAATTCCCCCTTTCTAGCATAATCTCTGTGTTCACCAAGCCTTACGTTGATGACTCACCTACATAATGCTTTCCGCATTCACATGGAACACTATAAATACAATCCTTGGAATTTTGAATACTACTCACCGGACCACCGGCTTGTAGTGTTTCTGTGTTATTTAAACTCAATTTATTTGAATTAAACCAGTTTTGAGCAACAATTTGTGTTTACTTGACGTCATCTAACAAGGCTGACAGTTGTTACAGTCATCAGCAAGCATGATTGATATTGAATATGAAGGGCCATTTATATATACATATTAAGCGCGGGTCCAGATTCAATACTGAGTAGACTTCATTTCATTATAGAAGACGTACTGGCTTATATTGCTTCTTGCTGTAATAGTACAGTAAGCGAAGCAGTAAGAATGGTAAAATTCCCGGCCCGAAAACGATTAAAGGAATTTCCTTAATTTTTTTTGCAATATGCTTTATAAAATACGTACATCAAAATCTATATTGTTGCATTACCTGCTTTTTATTTTTAAGGGTGGAAACCACCCCTAGAAACTGAAAATCTAATAACTCTTCTAATTTTACGAATAAATTAACAAAAATCCGTATGCTTATGTTTTTTGAGGTTGCTGAATATGCTGAATATGACTGTGAGGTCAAAACTTATGAGACGAAAACATTGAAATCACCCTTAAATACTGAAAAATTAATGTCTTCTAATTTTGCGAATAAAATCACGAAAATCCATATACTTATGTTTTTGAGGCTGAATATGATTATGAGGTCAAAACATAGAAAAGACAAAAATACTGAGAGTTGAAACCACCCTTAAATACTGAAAAATTAATAATACATCCAACTAGCATCGTGTGTATCAATAAAGCCAAGTTGACACAGGTATTTTTACTTGTAGCTTTAAAAAATGATTGGTATCCAAAATTATTTTCTTGATTTTTAGGAGCACTATGCTAAAATGCATAAAATGCCCGATTGCATAAATATTAGCATTTTCATCAGTAAAGATAATAGCAGAATCTTGTAAATCTGTACGATTTTCGAATAATTTAGAAAATCTATTTTTATCTTTTTTGTAAAACGCTGAAGTTGTATCACATCCAGTTAATGCATGTAAAAGCGAAATATGCTTCTTGATGTTAACAACAAAATCAAAGTTTATGATGAACTCATTGCAATAGATGAGTTGTTGCTCTTTTCTATGTTTTAAAAAGAATCAGAAGAGGAACTTCAAACATACATGAATTTTAAGTTAGCTCCATATCCTGTAACTTTGTTCGATAAAGGTTTAATGCGAAAGTCAACTAAATCAAATTTTAATGATTTAGATACACAGCTCAATATTAGTATAAATGACAACAATACATTTTCGTATGTTATTGATGGCGGAATGTTATTACATCGTTGGAAATGGCAATTAGATGAAAAGTTCGAGACAATATGCAGTGTGTGGAGTTGACAAGAGGAAAAACATCTCTATTATTGATTTTACGACGAAAAGTCATTCTTTATAAAAAGTTCTGCTTGTCGAAAAAATCAATTTACCATATAAAAATCTTAGATCACATATACCGGGTGTTAATTAATTAAGAGAACATCAAAATGCCTCAAGAGAGAAGTACCTTTGTTTATTATTTTGGACAAAATTTTTATAAAACAAAGTTGTTTATAATCCAAAATAAAGCCTAAATACAAATTATGAAGTCTAAATTTTGACTTTTACATTTATATCAACTTACATTTTTTTTTCAAACATTAACATAACATAATAACATTAACTTCAACGATTGTGGAAAAACAATTTATTCTACATAGCCTCCTCCAACCTCAACACATTTCTCCATCCTTTTAATAAATTCACCATAGACCTTACGAATGGTTGAGGGTACATTCACTTCATTCACCGCGTCTTGTATTCGTGCTTTTAGTGTTTCTCGATCATGCGGCAGGTCATCTGTATAAACTTTCTGTTTTAAAACCCCCACAGAAAAAATCCATTGGTGTAAAGTCTGGTGATCTTGCAGAAAAATTAATTGGAGCATATCTTCCCATCCATCTGGCTCCGAAGTGATCTGTCAACAACTGCCGTACCAAAACTGAGGAATGAGCTGGGCAACCGTCTTGCTGCCAAAAAATGTTACGCTTTACTTCCGGTTTATAAATGGCAATACAAAGTTTTCCAAAAGGTCCAAATAAACATGCTGATTTAAATTTTCTTCTAAGAAATATGGACCAACGATTCGATCATAAAAAATCCCACACCATACATTCACTTTTTTATAATGTTGACTTCGTTTGTGAATGACATTGTTTGGATTTTCAAAAGCTCAATAACGACTGTTTTGTGATGAAACGTGGCCATTGGTACAAAATGTTGCTTCGTCAGTAAAAAAAAAAACATTCTGTGAAAACTTCTATCTACGAGGTAATTCTCACCGACCCATAGACAAAAATCCAATCGCTTCTCTTCATCTCCATTTTCAAGTGTATGTCTGAACCTTGGCTTAAACGGTCGAACATTGTTTATCATATAAATTCTCTGTAAATGACTTTTACTTACTTCCAGTCGTTGTGAGCGTTTACATAAAGATAATTTCGGGTTTTCTATTACTCAATTTATTGCCAAAAGTGTTGCCGCATCGTCTTCATTGTACTTTTTCTTGTTTTTTTTTGACATCCAATACAGATCCAGTTTCATTGAATTTTTTTACAAGTTTGCGCAATGATTGGCGCGATACCGCTGTGTTGGGAACTTTTGGTGGAAAAGGTTAATGATCGATAAGAGGCGTCTCTTTCTTGTTTGGTAAACATTTTTTAAATGATCAACAGAACACTAATAAATGCAGATGTAAGATAGTAATATTCTACACAACGTCACAATGACATTTGTCAGTTCAATATTATCGACAGCACACTGTTTCTTAATTTGAATTCTTATTCATATTAGTAAATTCAACGTAAAAAGATAACACAATAAAAACATAAAAGTCAAAATACAGACTTCATAATTTGAATTTAGTCACTATTTTGGATTATAAACAACTTTGTTTTATAAACATTTTGTCCATAATAATAAATAAAGGTACTTCTCTCTTGAGGCATTATGATGTTTTCTTAATTTATTAACACCCGGTACATCTGATCTAAGATTTTTATATGGTAAATTCATTTTTTCGACAAGCAGAATTTTTTATAAAGAATGACTTTTTGTCGTAAAATCAATAATGGAGATGTTTTTCCTCTTGTCAACTCCATCCGGGGACACAGTGTATACGATATTTAAGAAATAATTATGGAAACAATTAGTTTACATGATTATCCCAGTGATAAAAATTTATAATTATTTATGTCATTAAAATTTATAATAATTGTTATTTAGCATAATAGTTGTTAATAAATTATTTTCTACAAAAAATTGATGTATTTGTATTATTTAACGTTTCATTCATTTATTTCGCTTTTTGGAGCTTCTGCCATCTTCAAGTTAATTTTAAAAAGTTTTTTTAGAAATTCTTTATAAGCAACCTCGAAAACTATAACAATTATAATTTTCTTAAAAGAAATATTTAAAAATTCCGATAATTGTATTTTTCGTTGAGATTTCTAAAAATTTTAATTTTGTTTAAATTTAAGGATTTCGAAATTGCGGTAATTTTCAATGGGTAAACTTTTTAGTTTATGGCATTAGAAATCCAATAAAAGAAATCATTCAAGTCCATTCATTATACTTGGGCTCCGTCATTTTTCATTTACAATGACTAATTGCACTGGACTATTGTATTGTTACTGTTCTACGTCACAAAATAATATGTGATAAAAATCGGAACAAAAGTGCAACCAGTCGGGATCCGAGACAATGCTCTAATAGTCCGTGGCGTTAGCGTAAAAATATTTCAGTTTTGGATACCAGCACCAAATTTTGCATGAAGCTTGTACACATATTAAGGTTCAAAAAACCACCGGGAGACACTCTCCAGGGGGTTAAGATCATCCCTTGATGACATCATCAAGATGGCCGGTCTAATTTTGTACCTATACATTTAGTTATCGTTCGTATATTTGTTATTTTTTATCCAATTTTGACTTTTGATATGTCATTTTAAAGCTTAAGTAACGCTCTTTAAAAAATGTTATATGCAATTTTTGTGTACGAAAGGTAGTTCTGGCACAACTTTATAAATACCAGTAATTTATTAAAAATACCGTATTATTATAAACAGTTGAGGTTAATAATAAATATTTCAGTACGGCAATTTGGTATTGACACATTTTTGAATTGAAGATATTTTTCCAGCCCCCACCAAACCCCTGCCTATAAATTTACGACTATTGTATACAGTGTTGAACAAAAAATCTTTAAGATGCAAAATAATAAAAGAATATTTTACTCAAATTAACTTTTATTAAATTCTTTTTTAAGAAAAAAACAATTGCTTCAAACAAATAATGGTTTAAATCCTATATCTTGAAGAAAGTCAACTTTATTCGCGGATACATTGACCTTCACATTTGCACAGCAAATGTGCAATTTAACGCACTTTTTACACAACGACATCTTGATGTGCATCCCTGCATACATTTACATGCTCAGCTCCTGTAATTACTTCCACATCCAGTGGAAGTATAGTAACGACCAAAAAATTTTTAAAAATTTTTATTGTTCAAATAGGGTTAGAATATCACGAAAAGCCGAGATTTTAAGTTTGAACGAAAAAAAATTTCTGTCTGTCGGTCTGTCTGTCTGTCGGTCTGTCTGTCGGTCTGTCTGTCTGTAACTTTTTTGTGCGCACGTTTACTCTGGAACTGTTTGAGATATTGACTTGAAATTTGGCACACATATGTACTTTAACGAGATCTAGAACTAGATTATATTTTCATCTTGTTCCGTCGAAGGGTTGGGGGGTAAATTGGGGTAAATTTGGGGAAAATAGGTAAATCAAGCAGGTAAGAGTCCATAAAATTGGTATTTAGTATATACAAGAGAAGCTAAGGTCCCAAAAAAAGTTTTGGCATTAGCCACCCCCATTACCACCCCCACCCCATTATTAAAGGGGATGAAAAAAAATTGTGATTTAGTGTGTACAAGAACCAGAAACCTCAAAATATTTTTTTACTTCATCCACCCCCACTACCACCCCCCATCACCACTCCCACACCGCTACCGATGTGGGGTATCGTTTTATGGGTTTTTGGAGTAGAGGATTTCAAATATTATATTATTAAAGTTCCATAAACAATTATTTCCACATACAAATTTTTTTCGTTGTGAGTGACTTGGATAAAAAATTTGGATGTGGAAGTAGTGATTCCTTGGGCAGCGGTTTTTTTCCATTGAAATATCTGGATTGGTTGACCAAATAGGCTCATAATTATCTCCAACTTTCTTCCATCCCCAATCGTTCGGATCTGCCTGTTCCGCGTCACGTTGAAGGCAATTTCTCCATACATAGCACTGAAGGATCGTCCTCTTAAGACGATTTGATAACACCTCACAAGTAGGCGGAATATTTTCAATAGATCTGTTACGTTGATAAAATAAGATTCGCCTTGCTTCGTTCACAGTTTCTGCTGAACTTGATGGATGATACATTAGCACAACAAAATGTTGAAGAAGCATAAAAGCAGGATGGTTCTGTGATAGAGCCTGAGTGTGAGGCGTATTTAGAAATTCATGAAAAGCTTCGTCTACTTCTCTAAGGGCCATCCACGTCTTCCATGCAGTGGTTTTGCCGATACCTCCAAAACTTGAAACAGTGTCTGCCCCAGTAGAAGCATGAAAGAAAGGAAGCAAGTTTCAAACCCCAGGTGAAAGTTTCTGCTGCATCTGGTGAATTGGAAGATATTGAAGATGCCTTCCTGTTCCATATTCAATCCATAATTCCTCTATTTTATCTAATATAGAAAGGGCGTATATGGCAATGACAACCACATCGCTGTTTTAATGTTAATTTTGCTATGTCTTTCAAAGGTGCTAGCATGCCACACATGAAGCAGAAGGCGAGCATCTGCTTCTTCATGAAAAGTTGGAGATATATGATCGTAAACTTCTTTATAATTAGACCCAATTACACGATTCTCATACGTGCAAACTATTTGTTTTCCAATGGGTACATCCATCTTTACTAAGTTTTTTGCCAAAAATCCAAACAAATCTTGTTTGTTTTGACTGTGTGCTAAGAAGGAGTTAACATTTTTAGGTATAACTACATTGGGTTTTACGCTTACCCTTGTTCCAGAACCTCTTGCTTCTCTTGCATCTGTTTTTAGGCTTCTTGGAACATACTGATCGAACACAATATCTACCCTGTCTACCTTTAAAAGTCTGGTAAGAATATAAGATTCAACAATGCTGTCGCTATACTGTTGGAAGGTTCTACTTGACTGTGGTGTCAACATGTGAATAAGAGCAGCCTCATCGGGCATCTCGATAGATTGTTCAGTAATTTTAGTCTACTGAAGAATGCAGGAAACAATGTCAGATTTCTTTGAGGGCTTGTATTTTAATAAAATGTTGGCAATTGAAAAAAATATTTTTGGTTACCAGATATTGAAAAATTATTTCGTGTATTTCATAATAAAATATAATGTGAAAAAATTCGCTAAAAATCGGACGAAGAATGTTTACTTTTTTCCTATAACAGCTAGGCTTCCCAGATAGGTACAACCTATAGAAACAGGCCTGTAGTTGGTTCCCTTAAATCTCGGAAGCCTAGCTGCTTTAGAAATAAAAGTAAAAATTCTTCGTCCGATTTGCAAATGTGAAGGTCAATGTACCCGCGAATAAAGTTGACTTTTTCAAAATATTGGATTTAAACCACTATTTGTTTGAAGCAATTGTTTTTGTCTTAAAAAAGAATTTAATAAAAGTTGATTTGAGTAAAATATTCTTTTATTTTGCATCTTAAAGATTTTTTGTTCAACATTGTATACAATAGTCGTAAATTTATTGGGGTTGCATCTTAAAGATTTTTTGTTCAACATTGTATACAATAGTCGTAAATTTATAGGGGTTGGCAGGGGTTTGAGGGGGTTTGGTGGGGGCTGAAAAAATATTTTCAATTCAAAAATGTGTCAATATCAAATTGCCGTACTGAAATATTTTTTATTAACCTCAACTGTTTATAAAAATACGGTATTTTTAATAAATTACTGGTATTTATAATGTTGTGCCAAAACTACCCTTCGTACGCAAAAATTGAATATAACCTTTTTTAAAGAGCGTTACTTAAGCTTTAAAATGACACATCAAAAGTCAAAATTGGATAAAAAATAACAAAGATACGAGCGATAACTAAATGTATCGGTACAAAATTAGACCAGCCTTGATGACGTCATCAAGGGATTATCTTAACCCCCAGGAGAGTGTCTCCCGGTGTTTTTTTGAACCTTAATATGTGTACAAGCTTCATGCAAAATTTGGTGCTGATATCTGGAACTGAAATATTTTGGCACTTAATGTTGCTAACGCCACAGACTATAAAACTCACGACTGTCCCGACGAAATCGGGACGGGTGGCATCTCATAAAACGTAATTCATTATTATACCTCGGGAAAGATGTAAAAGAGGCAGACCAAGGGGACTATCCCGTATAAGGAAGTGTTTTACATCGGTATGATAGTTACGTTGTGGTATTGACGGCACTCAAAAGTTGATGAAGAAATTCATCTAGACGGGTTTAAAAATCGCATCCTGTATAGTAAAATTCCGTCTCTCTAGTCACTTCTCTTCTATTCACTCGTCGATATACATTGACCCCTACACCCTACATTATCCTTCGCCTAGCACCCAGTCAGGCAAAACTATGTCACTTCAGTCTATTCCGTTGTCGAGCTTTCATATTTCAATAAGACCTATTTTGACGACTTCATTGTGGATGAGGCGGCATGTTTTCTGTCTCATAAGTCACAGATATTTCAATTATTAAGGCTGACTTATGGCCGTTTCCACACAAAGGAACTCGAATCACAACGTACCATCGGCAGTTTTCAGCGTTGCAGCAATCTATAAGATTATAATCTTTAACGTCGATTAGTGGTATACAAATAGTGGTATCGCTGTTAGATGTTTCGGTCATATTTCACACTACATTAAACTGTCATGGCGTCTAATAACATAATATAATAACATAATCTTTCCAACCTTTAGTCCTGTTCGCTGTGGGCGCGGTGCGGAACATTGTCATCGACAAGCCGACAAGCATAAGGCTCTGTTTAAAGTTTGTTACATTTATGTAATTCTATATTTATTTAATTATAATATCCAACGGGTATATAACCGAATTACTTAATAAATAACAGTGGTAAATAATAAAATGCAATAGAAAATGCAATGCATGACTCGTAACAGAGATGGGCATTACATGAATATATTTTTGGTCATGATTGAAATTGACCGTCTAAATTAGTCATGACTAATTTAGTCAATAATCGTCAATCATGAATAATTAGTCTTAATTTTTGAATCAGAAGTGGTATTAGTTGACTAAATTCAATCATGATGACTAATAACACAGGCACACAAAAAAAAATGTCGAGTGCTAGAAGGCAGACCTATGTATTCCCATGCATTTCGACCCGCCGAACACGAATTCGATGTCCGTTTTGCCAGATTGGCTCTTGCATTTTTGCTAACGTCAAAAAACTCCTTAAAAATACCCTAAAAATCCCAAACAAGTAAATAAAAAGTTTAAATGAGCTGATCACTATATCTATACTTAATTTGGGGCGCCGAAACTGAATATGAGGTCAGAATTAGCCGATCAGTTTGGAATTTTGACATAACCTCAAAGAACACCTAAAAAATGTCCAAAAATCCAAAACAAATAAATCAAAAGCTTAAACCAAGAACTTAAAACTAACATAATCTAAGGCAAGCGCATTACACCAAGAACCTTGAACCAAGAACTCTAAACCAAACATAACCTAAGGCAAGAGCTTTAAACCAAGAACTTTACACTAAGAATTTTTAACCCAACATAACCTGAGACAAGAACTTTAAACCAAAAACTTGAACCTATTGTAAATTAAGACAAGACCTAAGGCAAGAACTATTAATGTTTAGAGTTCTTGGGTTTGGGTTCTTTGTGTAAAGTTCCTGTCTTAGAATATGTTACATTTAGAGTTCTTGGTGTAAAGTTCTTGCCTTAAGTTTTGTTAGATTTAGATTGATTTAAAGTTATTTGTGTAAAATTCTTGCCTTGTTTTTAGTAAATTCGATGTTCCGAAATATCGAAAAAGAAATCAACGACAAAATAAAAAAATATTTATCTAAAATGTTATAGTATGAAAATAGTGGATAAAGGTTTTCCATGGTACCTTGCATCATATGTTTTAAGATGTTGGACATATGGAAAGAACGTTAAAAAGTAAAATATAAAAATCCAACAATATGGAAGGAGCCTGGAATTAGTGAAGAGTGTTATTTTTTAGCAATACAAATGTTTCCGGAATTAATGCTAAAAAAGGGTTAATGGAAACTGATTGTTCCGAAAGTCAAGAAGATGACAGGGGTTACGAAGATAGTGAATGTGAGTGTTCGATAAGAACTAAAACTCCCAATATTTGGCGAAATGATAAACTTAATAATGTTATTAGAAATTTTGGTCTATCTAATGGTACGGAAGAATATTTAGCGGCGATTATGGAAAAAACAATTTAGTATCAAGTGATGTTCGTTCTAGCTCAGACAGAAAAAGAGAAAAAAACTCTAGAAAATATTTTACACAAGGAAAAGAACACTTGCACTTATATTGTCATAGTGAAAAAGGGTGACGAATATACTGAAACCTATCACATATAGATTTTAGATAAATATTTTTTATTTTATCGCTGATTTTTTTTCGATTTTTCGAACCTCGAATTTACTACAAACAAAACAGGAGGAATTCGCATTATTTACACAGTTGTGCATGATGACGACGCCCGCGGTCCCGCTTTCCTAACCTGACCGGCCGCCGATACTGGGGTTTACCTCCTCTGGATCGTAAAAGTTTCTCTACTTTTGCCATGACGAGATTTTTCTTACCTAGGAACTTAGCCGAAATAAATCGTTGCTCGTCGTCACTACGTGGAGGTGTTCTAGTCGCAAAAATAGAAAAAGAAACAAATGGTATATGACAATCAAACAGAATAAAGAAAACTATACAATTCTAAACAGCTCTAAGAAAAAAAATAAAAAATCATTAAGGGAGGGTAAATGTTAAGACCAAACGATATTCCTCTCTCAACAGAGCAAACTTGTCACTGTCTTGATCTTGTCTTGAATTTCAAGACAAGACCATCTCTGAAATTTCGAGACCAAGACAAGACCTGACCTGTCAAGACCAAGACTCTTGTCGAGAGTCTTGTCAAGAGTCTTGGTTTTGTCTTCCTATAATAATTTTTAAAATTTTTATTTTTTAAACAATGACCTTGTCTCTGAATTAAGGGTTAAATGTCAAGACTCAAGACAAGACCAAAACAAGACGAGACTCACTAGTTCAAGACCAAGACAAGACTAGTTAAGCCAAGGCTATCTCGAGATCAAGACAAGACTTGCTTAGTCTTGTCTTGTCTTGGTCTTGCGGCATCTCTACTTACAGGAACTGAAGAACTATTGGAAAACGGACGAAAACACTGTTGTTGGTTACACACACAAATTTTACAGATGGATATCAGCTGTAACCACAATTAAGGGCAAAATTATACCATTATAAGCAAGGGCGGATTTGGACCTTGAGCTTGGGGGGGGTAACACTGAACCCAAAATTTTTTGATTAGCGGGGGGAGGGGAGAAATCCGAAAAAAAATTTTTCGTCCCAAAATTTTTTTGAAGAGGGGGGAGAAATCCAAAAAAAAATTTTTCATCCTAAAAAATAAAATTTTAAAATGAAAGTTTCTTGGGGGGGGGGGGGGGTAATTACCCTGTTAAAAAAAATTTTCTTCCCAAAATTAACAAAAATCATAACATTTTAAAACAAAAGTTGATGATTTACAGAATCTTGGGGGGGGTAATTACCCCGTTTACCCCCCCCCCCCATAAATCCGCGCCTGATTATAAGTATAGTTAACATTGGCGCTATAATTTCCTTTATTATTAACTACTCGTAAAGCAAGCATGATTACTTTATCAGATTCTTATTAATTCTGCACGTATTTACGGGACAAATAGTGTTGTAATATTTTATAAACTACTTGGTAAAATTCACTACTGTTAGTTCAATATCACTATTAAATAAATGCAAGGCGCAAATTCTAACCACAACTTGACGACTTTGCGAGCCCAAGGCTCGACGAAGAGTGAGTTTAACGCACTTCCTTCTAGATTTGTACAGAAGTGAAGCATCAGTATTATGTCATATCTGTGCCCGCCTATTGTAGGAAAACTTCCAATGTGGTCATTTACCCGCGCATTTTTTAAAGCTATTATGGAATGTTAAGAATATCATCTCGTGAACAACAAACCAATGGACAGTACCGGCTTTAAATAATTTTGATAAAAATAACAAATTAGGCAATTTTTGTAAGGAAGATATAAAATAATGTAATTTAGCGGTTTTTATTAGGAATATACAAATACTTAAAAAGCGCATAATGAATTACTAAATTGATGACTAATAGCCCGATCACACAAAGTATGTCGCATAACTTGTAGAGAGTTATAAAGAGTAAACAACTACTTGAGTTGTTTTGGTTTTGTTTTACTTCAAATTTTGCTAGCAAAACTAAATTGAAATCGTATCTATGGTAAACACTTTATCTAATTAATGAAGTATAAACTATAAAGTAAAAGCTTATTTCATGCATTAAGTATGTATTATAGTCTGTAAATAAATGTTCATGTTTTCATGACTAAAACGGCGTTTTAACCAGGTATCCAACATAAAACTATAAATCCTTCTTTAAATTTTTTATGTAAAATGAAATCGAAAAAAATTACTTATTGTAAATTAATTGCAGATCTAGTACGTAAAATTATAAGTGAAATAGATGTGTAAATTTATTTAGTTAAAAATACGCATTTGGTGATTTTAAGCCATTGAAGTCGAGTCTTTTGGAAAGCGTGAACACATGATTTTCACATTTTTTACCTTTTAATTTGAGGAATTTGAAAACGCGTAATAGCAGCACTTATACATCCAGAATTCAATGCTGCAAATTCGAGTATTAATACGATAGCACCACAGTTAAGTTTATTATGATCAATTTTGTGTAAAGTAATGATCGAATAAGAAACCTCTCATAATATTCTTCTTGTGAGTTGCTTCTAAGTGAAGAAGAATCAACTGACATGAATGTAGCTGTTTTGAAAAAAAAGTCGTTGAACTTTCTTAATAGAGACCATATCTTATATCTTACGTTACAAACAACAAGCGTAAAGTGTGAGATTTAAAATCTTTCATATTGTGAAGCCAAGATTTTTATATGCAGCTGCTACAATGTTATCAATATCACTTGCAAAGATAGTTTGGAGTCAAAAATGACAACAAGGTTTAATGCCATATTTTGCCGACTTAGGATGGATCTGGTATAAGGCATAATCATATAAGAGAGATTCTTGTAAACCACTAACGATATTATATTACATTCATTGGTACTAAGATTTGATTATCATTACACTAAGCTTCTATATCTGTAGATTATCTGTATTTATTAGAAATCTTACATCAAAAGTGGTAATGTCATTGATAAATATTGCAAACATAAGAGGTCTCAGAATCGAGCCCTGGGGAAGTGCAAAAATTTAGGCAGAATTGACGAATCGGTAATCATGGCCTTGTACAAACTGAGCCCTGTTAGGATTTAAATATGGCAGTCAAGCTACTACTAACACCGGTATTATCTAGTTTGCACAATAGCAAGTCATGGCACAGTCTGTCAAATGCTTTGGATAAGTCAGATTATATAACACCAACGTGACCTTTCAGATCAAGGATTCCAAATATCGGGGAAGGCCCAAATATGTCAGGCCTAATTATTGATTTTATTACCTGGTTCATAATACAATGTATTAAGTAGTTTTGTGTGTTATATTTTTGTCAATATCCACACCGCGCACTAAATCACAAAGGTATTTAACATATTTTGATAACGGGTACAGATAAACTGCAATTAATACTATTATAATGTTTCTAAATTCCCCTTTATTTGATTATTTTGACACAAATTTTCTTTTACAGGTAGGTCCCGCACCAGCCATGAAGCGGATAAGGTAGGACTTTATTTTCTTTACTTCAATCAGGATAATCTTCCTTAAACCAATTTTAATTTTAAATCATTTATGATAAATTATCATAAAGACGTCGCCCATTGAAATTAACTCATCAAGAAAATGATGAGGTATCTTAAGAGAGCTAAGGGTTCTATTCGTTCTATTCCAGTACCTTGCAAGTGCTTTGATTATGGCTTTGTTTCGTGAAATCCATTAGCCAGATCTAAACAGTGCATGTTATGCTCTGATTCATATTTCTAGTTTTATGGGTTAAACATTTGTTATATAGGATGTTCCTTAGTGACGTGCTAATATTTCAGGGTGTGATTCCTTAGGTCATTTTATGAAGAAAAGTTCATATGAACATATGTCCGCAACGTCTTAAATTTTTTGCTACAATGTTGAATTATTATTTTTTTAAATCGGTATGTTTTAATATCTCAGATATTATATTCAATTTTGGTATGTGTTAATAGGATAAAAAACCACATATTTTAGTTAGAAAATTTATTTTATCGCTCACCAATAGTCTCATGACATTTTGTACCAAAAAAAGTGGTACGCCACTGACATTTTTCCACGTGGATTCTAAACGAAAACGGTCTCTTGCGTTTTTCTCGTCAGACGCAGTTCTTGATTAAAACAATAAAATGCAAATTGCTTCATTTAGTAGTATCGACTAATAGACTAAGAGCTAGTGAACATTTCGCGTCATTACTCGAAGTAGGCTAAAAATTTGCCAATGTCGTAAAATAGTAGTCAAAATATTCATTATTGCAAGTTGCTGCTGCCTATCGCCAAGTCGAAACGTTCGAGATGGCAACTCATTACCCCCATGGTAATTTTTTGGCAAATTTTTAGCCTACTTCGAGTAATGAAAGAAAAATGTTCACTAGCTCTTAGACTATAATAATAATTTTTGAACACATAAATCCAGTTATCCTGGAATAAATTACGTTTTTACAAAATCATTTTCAAAACAATATTTGTTGACATAAAGTAGTGGTGGTAAGGTGTTCAAAACCATCTCATCGTATTATTTCTTCGATTTTTCGTGTTTTATTGAATTTATTTTATTTCTTCTGTTTTTATTCCAATAGCTCAATAAATATGGTGAACTACTAATTGTACTAATCCCAATGCTGAGGAATTAGCAGTTCCTACTAATATTGATGCAGAACTTAGATTATAGGCATTGGCGCAACTAGGGCGGGGGCAGGGTGGGCCGGGCCCACCCCAAACTAGCCACGGCCCACCCCAGAGGAAAGAAGAAAAATTAGCAATCTTACTTTTAAGCGTCTAGTCCACAATACAGCACCATTTTTTTTAAATGATTAGTAACAGGCTGAATTTTCGTGAGTAGCTTCGTTTTGAGGAGACGCCTAACTTTTCTCTCTGCGAAAATTCTCGGTAGCGGTACATATATGAGCTGCGCATGAGAAAAGTGTTACCGTGGAACTGACAACTTCCGAGCGTAGGACTGGAAAACATACCATTCAATTTGTAGGACAATGGGGGCATTTGATTTTAAAATCATTTATTAAGCAATAGTAAAAAAATCAGCTGGTTACTAATCATTTTTTTGATATGTTGGGGGGTGGGGGATGTTTCGGTCAGACCATCGATTTTGTAGGACAAACGTTTTTTCGTATTTTTTATCAAATTATCTCAAGATTTAACTAAAAAACTAACTGTTACTAATAAAATTTGAACAATCACCCAATCGACATATATACCCAAGCGCAGCTCATATAGCTACCACTACCGAGAATTTTCGCAGAGAGAAAAGTTGGGCGTCTTATCAAAACGAAGCTACTCACGAAAATTCAGCCTGTTACTAATCATTAAAAAAAAGGGCGCTGTACTGTGGACTAGTCGTATGGTGTCAACATCACGATAAAACAAACCATTCGAAACCAATAATATTTACATATTTGTAGAGTTTTTTCATTTTATAATTTGACTGAAAGTGAAAAGTAGTTTTATGCATAATGCGTATGGCCGTGTCGATGAAATAGCTAAAATAGGATTTCCCATCTAGATATAATGGTAATTCAGAGGCGGTTTCTTCATAAGTGCTGCAGAGCTGCAGAACTACCAAAAATTCTGACCATAATTATTAATAATTATGTTTAAATTGTTTTAATTCCAGGGGGTGGCTCCGAGCATCGAAAGTTCAATGTAACATTAATTTCAAAATGTTACTATACACCAAAGGCGGTCGGCTCGCCTTTTGGCCAGCGTTGCCAGAGCACGATGACTTCTTTTGTCAAGGTCAAGGTTATTAAATGACCTTGAAATTATAAAAAAATTTCGCCTGCGGCGCTATCACTGACCGCCCCGTGTACACATATATATCTACAGACACCTAAGTATCTTATGCACGAGCCGCCACGGAACTTTGCGTTCCAAACACAAGGGGCCTGGCCACTCCCAGAAAAATTCTCTAGTTGCGCCAATGATTATAGGTGTTTATTGCCAAGTATCCCTGTGGGGCGCAATATTTAATTTTGCACACAGGCGGCCAGGTAGCTTGACACGGCACTGCTAGTTCTTCTATTTTCAGAGGATAAACCTCAGTCAATCGCTCTGTACGTTCCACTTTGCCGTACCACATTTTTTACGATTATGCACGTATTGATTTCCAGCCTTGCACCTGCAAGTGTTAAACTGCCAGTACCAAAAAGACTAATTACCCCAGTACCTCTTCGAAATCCGCCAATGCTTTTGTAGTGCCTCGGGCAACGATAATAAACTTTATTTCTTCATTAAGCATTGCAGCATCCCTTTGATTTGTTTTTGTCATTCTCGATGCACTAAGGCCTTACGCTTCTCAGAAGTATAAACTTTACGACTTTCCCAACTGGGAAAGATTACATCGCCGTTCGTAAGTTAATAGTCACGTGCGCTTTAGTTCGCTTTTTAATCGATTACACAAAAGTGTTAAATGTAATTTTGAATGTATTAATCAACCGTTTATCTTGTCGTTTCCTTTGTCATTATCGCCAATCAAATGTTTTAATTGCGCAATATATTAATTTATTGGGTGGAACAAAATTTTCAATTACCTTGATATAAAAGTTACTGTGTATTAAATAAAGTAAATTGACTGTTTTCAGTCGCATTGAATTTGCATTTATACAAAAAAACACTGTTAAATTCGTTTGAGCTAATTGTTCTCTTCGGTCCTACGATTTGTTTCTGGGAGGGGGGGCATCCTTACTAAAATGTGTACCAAAGTTTCTTAACCCCTCAAAAATTGATAGGATCTGATTTATGAAATAGAATTTTATATTTTAACGACCAAAACACGTGCAAGTCATCCGTTTTTTTTCTTGCTCTTTCTTGGAATCTTGTAACTATTGATAATGTAGAACTCTCCAAAATCGTCCTAAGTTGAAGACAGAATCAAAATTCGACTTAGGCAAAAATTTCATTTAAAGACATTTTTAAGAGTCTGCAGAGGCACAGATCAGTCCATAAGGACCATTTTGGGTTCTATAAGGCGTTGGAAATGACCAGGTGAAAATTCGAAGGAACACCGAATTTTCACTTAGGAAAGATGTTTTTGGTTCAGGATATGAGAGCAAAGTATATAATGACAAAGATTTATGAATAATATACTTTTTCAAAGGTACCACAAATTGGACTTTGAAAAATAATATTTTTAAAAGGGCATCGAAATTTGGCTCAAGAATCGATTTATCGAAAGTACGCCAAAATTTCACCCGCAGATTAATTTTTCAAAACTGCGTTGAAATTTGGCTTGAAAATTGATTTTTTCAAAAGTACGCCAAAATTTCACCCGCAGATTAATTTTTCAAAACTACGTTGAAATTTGGCTTGAAAATTGATTTTTCAAAAGTACGCCGAAATTGGTCTTAAAATAGATTTTTCAAAAGTACCACAAAGTCAGTTTAAAAAGTACCGCGAAAATATACTTTGAAATATTTTTTATTTTTTAGTCCACCGAAGACATTGACCTTTGATGTACGGTCATTGAAAGCCCAATTCTAAAGTATGAGCATATACAATTTGCATCCAAAAGGCAAAATAGAAGATTTTGATAAAACCGGCGTAGTGCCGATAAGCAAAAATTGATAAAAATCAATGCACATGTACAAGGCCGGTTTCTCGCATAGAAAGAGTTTGGATTGACTCAGCGGCTCGCAATTTGGTCGAGCGCGTTATGTGGTCCAGACAAAGCAATGGTAGGAAAGCCAATAGCAGGGCTTTCCAAATGACAAAGTTACAGAGGAAAACGCCTTGTGCATAAAAAACCAAAAATTCAATTTTGCCTAAAAGTCGCTCGAAGGTGGGTTGCTGCCATATCGATAATATTGAACAACTGCATAGGAGCAAGTAAATCGTGGACTGATCGAACGCCATTAAACTTATGCAGTTATAAGTCCTCACGAATGTGTTTGAGTACGTGAACCGCCACGATACAAGAACTTTAAAGCTAAGTAATCTCTAGCGAAACTAAATTCATTTAGTAAAACTTTTTTAATTTAAAATCAGTCAGCCGTAATTATGAATTACAAATAGTCTCAGACTTTTCTAAAAAAAGCTCGCATTTTGATTCTGAGAAGGTATGCATGAATCTATTCTACCTAATCGATCGTTAGCGTAAGCGCTCTCGCTTGTATGGTCTGAAAGCCATTACCTTAATTGGGGAAGGCACGATTCTTATCTTGAGAATTTTGTATAACCATTTCTGTTAAATAAACGGATTCTTTGAACTACTGTTTCTTAATTGATCTTGAGGCCTGTTGACGGTCTATAATCCCTGGAACATTCGTATCGAAAACCGGATGTGTCGAGTTAACTCACATTAACACTCGACCTTCTGGTTGCCTTACGGAGGTTCGATAGGGATTTTTTTATGCGATTTTTGAGAAATCCCTAAGGAGTAGAATCCGTTATTAGCAGATCAAAACGTGGATACCGCGTACAAAAATTAATCCCTCCGCAGAGAAATTCTTCGGTTGGGATTTTTTTTATGCAAAAATCCAGAAAATTAAGAGGTACCTAAACCCCTAACGAGGGAATTCATGTCCAGAGAGAGCGTCATTACCGATCTGTGGTAGTGCAGCCTTGGTCCATTATCCGGCTATCGAAGTGCATCTTATCTCGAACCCGCCTGGGAGGTAGAAGAACGGGGTAATACGCGACTGGCGCCCCCTGAGAAATAAATTGGTGTCGTGTCATTTTGACGCCCGGTAGTGCGTTCTTCTACAATAACACAGGGGAGCAAAAATTTTGTTACATTTATTACAGCACTCGGGCTTACCTAATTTGAAGGCGCTGAGTTCAAATCTGTAGGTAGTTTTGCTTTGTAAGCTCTAGATTTTTGGCAATTCGACATTTTCATTTTCTCGAAATTTGACGTTTCGTATGACATGGTGGTAAAGAAATCAGCTGAGCAAAATGAAATACATTTTGAAAAGGGTCATAAAATTGACCTTAGTTCAAGATGGCACCCATAAATATGGGTACCATCTTGAACTAAGGTCAATTTTATGACCCTTTTTAAAATCCAGTCCTAACTTAGGTACACTTACTATTTATTTTTATTTTATGAAATGAAAAAAGGTGAGCTACCAATTTAGCGGCTCAGGAGTCTGCTTCCTGAGGCGCTCGCCTTAACGCCATCTCGTTATACAAGACGTAAAGAGCTTAAAATGAATTTATGTACAGAAAAATACCTATCCAGAAAATGTTTTAAATTATAAGAATCACAACATCGGCGAAAAATGTTTTAAGGTGTAAGCGAGTGGAAGAAGTGAGTGATTTTTGTAATTCAGAACAATTTCGGGTTGAGTATTTTTTGTAAATAAATTCATTTTAGAACTTTTTGATGCCTTGTTTAACCAGTGTCGACTATTATGTTAGAACAAAGATTAGATATTGATTTTCATATTTGATTGATGAAAATATCGTGGCACGGGTTTTTTGTATTTCAAATATTTATATATAAGTGTTTTGTAAAAAAATTCATTCTGTAGCTATTTATTTTCTTGTATAATCAGAATGTAGGTTACCAGAAAAAATCGAAGATTAGAAATTGATATTTTAATAGACAGATTTTCAATAATTTTCTCTACTTTTTGTTAAATCCTAAAAAAATGTTTTTCTGGGCCTTTTGTAACAAAAAATGATTTATTTAATTGCTTTTCTTTATAATTTAACAAAAGGAATTTGAATCAATTAGTATTGTATTTATCAGTTTTTGTCATGATCAGAGCTCTGGGGGCACAAGACTTCACCGAAGCTCTTTCCCACCAGCTGCATGTGTGCAAAAAATACTTTTAAAAACATTTTAGCACTCCTCCTCCAACTGCCCCAACTCATTCACGTCTTCACAGACATCTGGTACATGATTCTAGGTGGCCCCCCTTTGCTGTATGGCACGGTACGTTTCACAGCATCGTGTCATATGTCATGGTTCTCTGTTAGGAGCACGTCCTCACCAGAGGCCATTCCCACCCTTGGTGATATCAGTATAATATAAAAGTGATTCGATGTTAAAATAAACTCACTTTTTAATGAAATCTGCATTTGCACAAAAGACGCTATTAAGGAAACGGTTTTTTGCAAATATCTTGAAAGCTATAAACATACAACTTGAAAATTGTGGAATTACGTTTGCCAAAAATTAATCGAGATAAGGTTTTTTAAAGTTTACTGTTTTTCACCAATACTCATTTAATATCTCTCTGCTTTTTTGCTATTAAGGAATCTATTATATTCACAGAAAAATCGTTGTTAGTTTATATGTCTTTTATGACTTCTATTCCGTTATTTAGATTTTCTTCTGACTATTTTATGAGGAAAAGGATGGCCCGAGAGGTCAACCGCACCCAAAATTTTGTACACCAGATTTCCTCGAATTTTCTCAAAGATTTCCTGAGATTTCCTCTTTGTTAAAAAATGTTTTGATGAGAGGGGGGGGGGGGGGGGAGAAATCCGAAAAATAATGATTTCCTGAGATTTCCTCGGATTTTCTTAAGATTTCCTGGGGTTTCCTTCAGAGTGTACACCAAATATCCTTCGCGGTTTCCCCTCGGGATCTCCCGAATCTGCCGGTATAGTGACATCTGAAAATGTTGAAAATGGCCTTCCCTAAAATTATAGAAAAATCCCGAAAAAACTTTGTAGCTCTAACATACTTTGGCCCCGTATTAGAAAGAATTTCATGAGTGTTATCAAATGATAACCTTCAGATAGCACTCAAACTAGCCAAGAAATGTCAAATATTTTATACAATGCCAAACAGAAAACACATAAAAGTAAAAAATCAGGAGTTTATAAGCTCTCGTATGAAAAATGCAATAGTTGTTATATTGGTCAAACAGGAAGGGCATTTTATATAAGATATTCTAAACATTTAAAATCATTTAAAGAAAGTAAAATCAATTCAAATTTTGCAAATCATTTTATACATTATTCAACAAAATCTAGAAAATTAAATATATTAAAAGCAATTGAAATTTAAAGACGTAGAAATAGCCCAAATACAACCCTTCTTAATGACTAGTTAGTGTTTAATCGTAACTAATTAGCATAGTCCTTTTGTAATGTATAAATACCCCACAATTTAATTTGCAATTCACTATACTTGAAGATGCAGACTATACCGGGTGCCACAGACTAGTGACTCCCCCCTAGATTTCCATTATTTATTAACTTATCCATTTGAAACTTGAAGTGCATAAACTACCTGTAAAAATGGATTTTTAGACATAAAAGACGGTATGACACCATTTCCGGTTTACCCGGAAATGACCACAACTTTCGATTTTTAAATGTACATTTTTACATTTTTGAATTCAAGAGAATATTCTGAGTATACCATGAGATTTTAGCGAATTTTTGAGTCGATGTTCAGTTTTTTAAAGCATTTTAAGACATTTGTCTAGAGTGCTTTGGTATACCAAAATTTGTTCTACGGCAGGTAAAGTCCAAGGGAAAAATATAATTTTTCGTTTAATTTCTTTAATAACTATTTACGAAGCCTCCAAAATTGAACAAATCACTTTTTTACCGAAAACTTTTCTTTTTCAAATGGGAAGGTGGTGGGCTCATAGTGTTCAATAAATTATAGATTTTTTTCTTAATTCATTGATATCCATTTCAGATCTATGCTATTTGTTTTTTTGATTTATTAAATTTATTTAAAAATAAAAAATCGCTTTCAAAATAATTTTTATTGACAGAAATTTTTCTTCGCTCAAACTTAAAATCTCGACGTTTCATGCCATTTTAAGCCTATTTGAACGATAAAAATTTTAAAAAAATTTTTTGTCGTTACTATACTTCCACTGGATGTGGAAGTAAAAATAATGGAATTATAGGGGGAGCCACTAGCCTGTGGCACCCGGTATACTACGAAACAGCAGTCGCAAACAGAAAAATATACTGATATTTAACAAAGAAAGCTCACTTTTAAGCGCGATGACCTGCGACTCTAGTCAAACTCATATGAGCGCTCAGCAGACTCGATTTATATGAAAATGTGTTTTCTATAGAGGAAGAAATTTCTGATGAAGAGGAAGACTAAGATTGAAATGAAGGTAAATGTTGAATTTTATTTATGCTTAATTTTTGGAACCTTTTTCTACAAATTGTATTTTTAAAATCTTCATTTTATAACATTTTGACACTGTTAATTTGAATATTTATAATCACTTATCATATTTCCCAAAGTTACTTAATTTATCCAATATTGCATGATTGTAGTCTTAGATTTCTACCATTTTAGACCCGCCATCTTGTGTTTTCTTTTTAGATTCACTTTAGTTGTTAAAATTGTTAAAGACACCAATAATAGAATATTTGAACTATACTATAATATTTAGTAATACTTTCAGAATTTGGCATGATTTTGATCTTAAATTCAGCGATTTTGGAGCCCCCATCAGCAAATTCGAGAATACTTAGGTGAATATTTTCAGTCCAAAATAACCGAAATTGCTTGAGTTATAACATTTTGAAAATAATTTTCCATAAGAAAGCAGTTTTTTTTGAGTTCTACAGAAAGAACTCTATCTCTGGCTTTATTTATGATTATAAAAAAAACATGAAAAATGTTTTAGGCAAATCTATTCAGGTCTATTTGATTTTGTAATAAATAATTTTTTCGTTTTAATAAGTATAGAAAATTTATTTTTTTCAAAGGCTGTTGCTAAAATGTGAAATTTTGCAGTGGTAATTATAGTAAGAAAGATACTTTTTTATCTTTCGAAATAGATACCATATTGAGAAAAATTAAAAATATAAAATGGAGACAACTTTTTATTTAAACTTTTTTCTGAGAAAAGATGTTTTCGAAAAAATCGTATGTGAAAATACTGAATGTTCTCTGAGGAAAAATAGTCGTTCGTGGGAGAAAAAAAATCAAAAGAGAACGTCAAATGTGTGAATGAAATAGTGAAAAGTAGCTCGCTTTTAAGGTTTCCAAACCCAAATACCTTCTTAGCTGACGGAACAATAATATTGTGCTGGCAGGTTTATCATCCAGTGTGACACCTAGGAGTTTCACACTGTCACCCTTTGTCACTGTTACTCATGAAAAAGACAAGCTTCTGAGTTTTCCCCATTCATTTTCATTTTATTAGTGATGAACCAGGTTTTGGCTTGATCAGAAATTAAAGAAGTTTGTTGATGCAAAACGTGAAGGTTACTATGAGAAGTTAGCAATGCGGTGTCATCAGCATAAGCAATACCCTATGGGGCAACATAAAATGAAATATATCATTAACATGTATAACAAAGAGGAGTGGCCCCAAGACAGAGCCCTGAGGCAGTCAATGCTTTACTGGCTTAAGATCCGACTTTATATTATTTACGCTGACGCACTGTTTTCTGTTATATGAATAGGAGCGTAGTAGTTCCAATGGACTCCCACGAACCCCATAACATTTCACCATTTCTACGAGTAGTGCCACTGTTTGTAAAATGTTTATAACAAAAAAATTAACCACAAATTTTAAAATATCATACTAATTTGACCAATGAACTAATGTTATACGCATAGTACCTATTGGATAAAACAACTTGCAGGGTGTGGACTTTTAGTTTTACTGTTGATTTACTAGTTTTCAGTTTATCCCAGAATTTTTATTAGTTTTAAATAAGAAAATTGTCCACGAAAAAAAGTTTGTAACCAGTTGGCCACCACGTTCCAATGACCCGTTGCTACAGTACCAAAAATTCATCAGTTAACCTCCCGACCTTCCAATCACACCGTCTGTGAAGATTCTATCGATAATAAATGCATTCCCAATCATTTTGGCAGTAATTATTTCTTTATCTCGCTTCATAACCGCAGAAATAGTATAGTCACGACCGGGGCGACGCAATTTTAAATTGTTATAAAACACAAATGAAGTGTTTATCATTAAAATAAACACTTCATTATTCGAAGGCGATATCTGGTTTATAATCAACCTCGGCGTTTAATAAAGTCATTCCGAGCGTTGAATTTTCTTTGGCACCGCTCATTGTAAATTGCGGGTTTTAAATTGTTAAGTTCAGAGAGCAGGCAACATAATTTTAAGACTGAATCAATTTTTATTTGTCCTGCGCCGCTTGTAGTTGGTACTTTATAGCGCATAATTTTGTAGTGTTAAACATAATGTCCATTATTTACGGGTTTATGAAATGCCCCAGTGAAATATTGTTCAACAGTCACGACACTTAAAATATTCCTTGTGGGTGAAACGCATTTGACTTCGACGCTGAAATAATTTGCATGCAGATCGCGGTGTGCGCACGATAACAGTCCGCTCGACAGTTTATTTATCAAGTAATTGATGCACCGGTCTAGGGTGTGTTCGAAATTTACACTACAAAAAATTTAGTAATAAGTCTCGCGGAGTACAAAGAGAACTGCAAATTTTCTGGCTGGGCGACAAATGAGTCGAAACCACGCGTGCGAGGTCAGACTGGCTAGGGCAATAAAACAATCTGAATTAAATGAACCTATTCATTGTTTTATTTTAAGTTAAATAAAAAACACAAAAACAAGTAAAATTGAAAATTTTTAAAAATCCTCGACTATGTTCTATAATCATCTCGTAAAGTACTACCTAGCATTATTACACTAGTATTCAGCTAAATTGTCGTATAATTGTTTTATAAAAGCTGTATTCTGCCGTCCTAAGCCAAAAAGACGTATCTCAAGTTTTGGCCGAAATGCATATTTTTATACCTTAGGATAGTTGGAGCTATTTTCTATATATTTCCATAGCGAAATAAACGTATTTCAATCGTTAAGTATTTTTAAAGTGCTAACAAAGTTTGACGTATCTAAAAAAATAGGTCAATTAGACGTATCTCATTGTAAAAAAAAACTAGTAACGTAATTAATATGAATTCATAACTACACCACTATTAACCTCTACATTAGTACAACTACAAAAAAAAAAATATTAGTAAATATTTGAAAATATTGGCGCGATTTCGAAAATTCAAAACATGCCTATATCTCCAAACAGTGAAACCTTTTTGGCTTAGGAGGGCAGTATTTTCCGTTTGTAAAGGTTCACGATATACCTTTTATAGAACTTTAAATAGCTACGCGAATATTTTAAATTTATAAGGTATGCGTGGTGCAGGCTTCTTTCAGAAAAATGGCATTTTCTATCAAAACATACACATACGCCGATGATCTCCAGGTGCGTAAGCAGGGGGCAAGGGGGCAACTACTCCCCAGGCCCGGCGTGGTTTAAGAAGTTTGGGATAGTGACAATTATTTCATATCTGTTTTTGCATACCAAATATTAGTTTAACTTTGTTTTTAAACATATGCCAAAAAAAGTGAGGTTTTAAGTTCCACTGTGCTGTGTTTATTTGGTTCCCCCTGGTTGCCCTCCCCCCAGGCGCGGCGCGGTTGAGAATTTTTGGGATAGTGGCAATTATTTCATATGTGTTTTTACATACCAAATATTAGTTTAAATTCGTTTTTACGCATATGCCAAAAAGAAAAGTGAGGTTTTAAGTTCCACTGTGCTGTGTTATGTGTTATTTGGTTCCCCCTTGGTTGCCCCCCCCCCCCCCCGAACACATTCCTGCATACGCGCCTGCGCATGTGTCATCTGGACTGAAAACAAACTTCAAGAAAAGCCTAATAATGGAGTGAGAGCCGTCAACAAAAGAGAGTTGGACCAGCGGAGTGGAACACAAAATAGATGAATACTCCCTAAGAACAATGAACAAATTGAAGTACCAGAATCAGAAAAGGAGGAATCAGAAGGTTCAGAAGAAGAAGAAGAAGAAGAAGATTAATAGAAGCAGAAAAACAAAAATGGGAGCACAAACAGCAGCGACTCAATGCGGCAACATATATCACAAGAAGGCCCAAAAGAGGTAGAAGTCCAGAACCAAAAATACAAAAAAAAAGGGAGCTTAAACGCTCCCTCACGACACAATGCGGTAACGCATGTCACAAATACCTACACCTCCCATCCCACATTCTTTTACCGTGCTCCATGTGGCACTCGCTGCTGGCAACAAGCATGACCTTAGTCCAACCCAGCGTGGACGTAGCAGGCCCAGCTGTAAAATCCTTGGGAGTGGCAGAAATGCCTACCACACGCTGGTAAATCAATTAATCAATCAATCAATCATTACATAAATGTTGGTTATATACAGTGGGTAAACGTATAGTAAACGACAAAGAAATGTTTCAAAATTTTTATTATTCAAATAGGCTTAGAATGTGATGAAACGCCGAGATTTTAAATTTGAGAGAAAAAAAATTTCTGCCTATCGGTCTGTAACTTTTTTTGTGCGCACGTTTACTCTGTTTAAAATATTAACTTGAAATTTGGTACACGTATGTACTTTAACGGGATCTGGAACTAGATTATATTTTCATCTTATTCCGTCGAAGGGTTGGGAGGTAAAATGGGGTAAATGGGGGGTAAATAGGTAAATCAAGCAGGTAAGAGTCCATAAAATTGGTATTTAGTGTATACAAGAGAAGCTAAGGTTTCAAAAAAATTTTTGGCATTAGCCACCCCCATCACAACTCCTACCACATTATTAAAGGGGATGAAAAAAAATTATGATTTAGTGCGTGTACAAGAACCAAAAGCCTCAAAATATTTCTTTTACTTCATTTTAACGCACCCGATTTTTCTATAAACAATTCATCATAATTTCCTTATTTTTAAAAATAATGAAACGGTTTATCTATCAAATGAAAGATAATCAAATATAATTTAAAAAGTTAAATTTGCATTTTTCTCTCTAGATGTTATAGTTTTTAAAATCACTACTTCCACATCCAAGTCTCTTACAACAAAATACTATATTGGGTTGGTAGTGGGGGTGGATGAAGTAAAAAAATATTTTTCTTGTACACACACTAAATCACATTTTTTTTTCATCCCCTTTAATAATGGGGTAGGGGTGGCAATGGAGGTGGCTAATGCCAAAAATTTTTTTGAAACCTGAGCTTCTCTTGTATACACTAAATACCAATTTTATGGACTCTTACCTGCTTGATTTACCTGTTTACCCCCCATTTACTCCATTTTACCCCCCAACCCTTCGACGGAATAAGATGAAAATATCATCTAGTTCCAGATCCCGTTACCGTTAAAGTACATACGTGTACCAAATTTCAAGTCAATATCTTAAACGGTTCCAGAGTAAACGTGCGCACAAAAAAGTTACAGACCGACAGACAGAATTTTTTTTTTCGCTCAAATTTATAGTCTTGTTTCATGGCATTCTAAGCCTATTTGAACAATAAAAATTTTCAAAAATTTTTTTGTCGTTATACTTCCACTGGATGTGTAAGTAAAATGCATCCAAAAAGTGCCGAAATTTGCATAAATTTTAAACAATCATAACTCAGTCAATTTTTCAGGTACATTGACCAGCGTGAGTACAAATTAAAGGTCTTTTTATAAGCTACAAAAAAGTTTCTTACAATTTTTTTTGTATCTATTGCTTCAGAGTTAAAAAAAATATTATTAAAAAAATTACAATACATACAAACAAACTTACATACAGGTCAAACTTTTGAATTCGATGCATTCGATTAATAAAAATATTCATTCATACCCTGATAATGTCAACTTCGCTCGGCGTTTTCGTGTTTCTGAAAACTATTGCGGTATATATCATTATCAAATTTATGTTTAATAGAATGCCAACAAAGATGTTAACTTTCCTGGTATTACATTGTGCACCTATTCACATGAGCACAGACCACGGAATGCAAATTGTTCTCTTGATATCTATTCAACTAATTAAGTATTCAATTATATTGTACTAACAAACAATTTGAAAAAGCCGCTTTCTATTACATAGAACACCGAACAAAACTATGTAATAATAATAGTTTTGCAAGACCTGGCGTTCTGCTGGCTATAATCCGTCCCTGACCATTGTAATTGATAAACACGTCTTCATGCTGTGTTGACTTATTCGAATGCTCATGTAGGTGTTAAATGGTATAATCATATATAAATTACAGAGTTGAAAATGTGTTCAATGTGTTTAAAACTTGTTTGATTGGTGTCCTTTGTTAAAACAACTTGCCCACTATAGCCTACAAGATGGTATCTCTTTGAGAGGGCCCCGTGATGGAAATAAAGACAAATGATCGTAAATTGTGCATTATAAATTGTCGGATTAACATATGTGCCTCTTTGAAAGGTATGGGTTGGCGTTATTAACATTTTTTCGGTGGGACTTATCATTAACGGCTTGGTTACAGATTGACTTTTTTTATGTTTATTAGAGATTGTTGAAGTTCAGATCTTTAATCGATGCAGGAGGCATTCTAACGGTTGTTTCTCGTTAAGTTTTACTCAGTTTAAAAGTACTTCTGGTGTTGGTGATCAGTCTTGAGAGTAGACAAAGGCAGACGTTGAAAAAATGATTCGAAAATATTTTTTTAAATACCGAGGGCTGCCCAATCGCCGATTAATTTGCAGAAATCAAATAAAATCGATGAAATTATTTTTTTGATTTAATTATGTAACCATTAAAATGTGGTAAGCGAAAAACATTTTTAGTGCGCATGATAGAGTTTAGAGCGACATATTAATACCCCGCGTGTCTTTCCAATTTTATTTTTTGTATTTGGTCTCTAAACTAGCTATTTTACGGAATCACTTGAGTCCGTAAAATGACTCTTTTCCGGACTCAATCCCAAAAAGTTGCCGTGGCAACTTTTGAGGATTATTTAGGTAAATAATGCAAAATGGTTCATGCAACAATTAAATATCTGTATTTAATCTAGTAGGTACAACAATATGACTTAATTATTAGGCCTGTAAGTTAAATTAAAAATAATTAAATGATTATGGCCCAAAATGAAAATTAAATGAACAATTTTGAGCATCTTCAAAACTATTACCCCCAAACGAAATACCCGAACCCGAGGGTATCGTGTTAATTTCTTTTGATGTCATGGTGACTCTGCCACTGAAGACGACCTGAAATTATTATTTAGAATAAAAAGACAATAATATTGTGAAAAAAACTTGCTTCCATCCTCCTAGCTGTTTCAACGAGATTAAATCGACGTCAGCATCTTCCGCAAGAGACGCAGAACTTCGCCGAAAGCAGTGCTCTGTATTCTCCGTCGGGTTTGGTAGTTTAAGAAATTCAGCAACGATGGAAGACATTTTCCCAAAAGAATGGATTCCTATATGTTATACCGTACATTTTCCCTTACGATTCGTGTTTAACATTCGTAATCGAACATATTTCTGGTACACTTCCATGGGATTAACAGCTCCACCTTCAGCTACCACGGGAAACACTCTCTTAATGTTGTTCTTCGTATCGGGAATTGTTATAAGAAGACATCGTGTGTCTTTTTGGACAATATCTATTTTTAGAGAATGTAGCTCTTCGCGCCTGCATGCAGCACACACGCCAATAAGTAGAGCAACCTGTGAAATTAAATATGAAACTGATGCATGTCATTAAAGAATGATTTTAAACTTACTTTGATTAATAAATATTTCTCATCGTCTGCATTTATCAAAAATATTGTAATATGTTGCAACCCCTTAAAATTTAAGGTTATGTTGGTTACTAAAAAGAAGGCACAGACTTCAACAGATCGAATATCTGAATGTAGTGTATTTGCACCTACTCGAGAAACCTACCAGAAGTTAGTTCTGGTGACATCTGGAATTATCTAGAGAATGGTGGCGTCATCACAGAAAAATCGAGATCTGTCATTTTTAGGTATAAAAGACCGACCGCATTCTCAGCGAGTAGTTCAGAAAGTTCAGAAAGTATAGAAAGTGAGGTTAAGACTTCAAAGATAAACAAAGTGATAAACATTGTGATTTTAGTCAATAAAGTGTATTTAAATTAATAATAGTATTGTGAAGTATCCAGTAAATATTTAATAAAGTGTGTTAGTGGACATCTCTTGTTATAATTTTTGGAACCCACGGATTTTGCGAGGGTGGTTTCATAAGGGTGGAAACACGTCACAATTGGTGTCAGAAAGCGGAATTTTATGACAAGAGGAGCTCTGAAGTTGTGTTGGAGTGTTCGAGAAGTATTATCGAAAGTTAGTGCTAACACAGGACTAATTTACTGGACATTGTTCGAGGGTTATTTTCGAACAGGAAAATAGTGTTTAAGTGCATTTTTGAGACATTGTAGAACATTTAATTAGGACATTAGTGTGATAATTAAATCCTTTGAACTGAGAAGTGATAGAGACACTGAAAAAGATTCATTTAGTGCGTGAAAATTTCTAGAACTTTTCTATTTGGACATTACTGGAGATTATTAAATTCTCTGAACTGGATAGTGACAAAAGACTCTGGATAAGACTTTTTCGTGCTATTTCGAGATTTGTCTGGGAAGTTCCATTACCGATATTGACGTGACAGTTAAATTTATTTTATTTTAATTTCATCGTATGCCCGTAACAACAAGAAGTATGGCATCCGATAAACAAATACAGGACTTATTCAGAACAAATGATCGATGCTGCCTTAGAAGGAAATCCTGGAGGGTACCGTGTTGGCCTAGTTGAAGAAGACGAATCGATTAAGTCCCTAGCCAATATTATTGTGGCGAGAACTTTAACCCGGACTAAAGACAAAATCCCAATTAGAGTCGTTAATTTAAATTCCCACTCGGTGACAATTAATGAAGGCAAACCAATTGGCTCCTATGAACCGGTCACATGGGTAGCGAGGTGCGAGGAACAAACAGAGGGAAGTTCATCTATGAAAATAGACCAGGAAGTTTTGACCTTGTTGAGTACCCAGTTGGAGCATTTATCTGAGGATGAACGAAGGGAGGCAATCAAGTTCCTGGAAAAGGAAAGTTCAGTATTTGCCAAGAATACAGAGGCCCTTACAAAAACAGACATAGTCCAGCATCGGATAAATACTGGCGACTCACCCGCTATTCGACAACCACCTAGGAGGCTTCCATTAGCAAAACAAGAAGATGCCTCGGCAATGATAGACAAGATGCTACAAGATGGAGTCATTGAGGAGTCGACGAGTCCCTGGTCATCGCCAGTAGTTTTGGTTGCCAAGAAGGATGGAACATTAAGATTTTGTGTCGATTATCGAAAATTAAACGATGTCACGAAGAAAGACAGTTACCCATTACCACGAATTGACGACACGTTAAGCACGTTGGCAGGCTCACGATGGTTTTCTACGTTAGACCTTAGGAGTGGATACTGGCAAGTGGGGCTTCATCCTGATGATAAAGAATAGACGGCGTTTTCAGCAGGCAGTGGTCTTTATCAATTTACCGTGATGCCTTTTGGACTTTGCAATGCGCCAGCTACCTTTGAAAGACTGATGGAGTTCGTGCTGCGAGGGCTAACCTGGAGGACGTGCCTGGTTTACCTTGACGACGTGCTTGTTATGGGACAGGACTTTACAGAACATTTGAAAAATCTTCAAGAAGTATTTGGGCGAGTCAGGAATGCCCATCTGAAGTTGAACCCGAAGAAGTGCCTGCTATTCCAGAAAGAAGTCAAATTTCTTGGTCACGTGGTGTCTTCGGATGGAATACAAACAGACCCCGACAAAATTTCTGCTGTACGAGATTGGCCAAGACCATCTAACGTTCATGAAGTACGGAGCTTCCTTGGCCTCTGCACTTATTATAGGCGCTTTGTGGAAGGGTTTGCAGAAATTGCGAAGCCATTACACCGGCTGACAGAAGAGAAAGTGCAGTACCAATGGACACCGGAATGTGAAACGGCATGGAGAAAATTGAAGGCAGCTCTATGCACTGGTCCTGTGCTAGCGTACCCACAACGGGAAGGACTTTTTATTTTAGACACTGATGCCAGCAATTCTTCGGTCGGATCTGTGCTGTCTCAAATCCAGAATGGGCAGGAAAGAGTGATCGAGTACTTCAGCAAGGTGCTGTCCAAACCAGAAAGAAATTATTGTGTAACCCGGAAAGAGTTACTGGCCATCGTAAAATCAGTGGACCATTTTCATAAATATCTTTATGGAAGACATTTCAAGATTCGGACCGACCATGCTGCATTAAAATGGCTGTTGCAGTTGAAGGTCAACTGGCTCGTTGGATAGAACGGTTGCAACAGTATGATTTCAAAATAGAACATCGACCTGGAAGATCTCATAAGAACGCAGACGCTTTATCTAGAAGACCATGCAAGGAAGATTGCAAGCACTGCCGCCACGTTGAGAAATTGCAGGGTACGGTGGCCGTCAACACTATTAAAATAGAGGTTCCGGACGATTGGACAACCGAAGCCCTGAGACAAGAACAACTGAATGACACAGAAATTGGGGCTATATTGAGAGCAAAGGAGAAAGGAAATCGACCAGCGTGGAAGAATGTTTCGGATAAGGCAGTTGGATTGAAGGCTTTGTGGGCCCAATGGGATTCACTTAAAGTCATGAACGGGCTGCTAAAGAGAGCTTGGGAAAGCCCGGATGGCAGGGAGGTTGTTATGCGTCTAGTGATTCCCAGGTGTCGAGTACCGAAAGTACTTCAGGAAGTGCATAATGGAGCATCCGGTGGGCACTTCGGCGTTAATAAGACCCTGAATAAAGTACGAGAACGATTTTATTGGGTAAATAGTCGTCAAGATGTGGAAGCTTGGTGTCGCAATTGCAAAATTTGTGCAGCCAGTAAGGGACCACAGACTAGAAGTAGGGGTGCAATGAAGCAATATAACGTCGGAGCTCCTTTCGAGAGGATCGCGATCGATATAGCCGGCCCATTCCCAGTAACCAAGGATGGGAACAAGTACATATTGGTTGCCATGGACTATTTTAGTAAGTGGCCAGAGGCCTATGCAATTCCAAACCAAGAGGCAATCACTGTCGCCAAAGTCTTGGTAGATAATTTGATATGTCGGTTTGGTGTACCCCTGGAGCTGCACTCAGATCAAGGGAGGAACTTTGAGCAAATCTGCAAGTTATTGGGGATACACAAAACACGGACAACAGCCCTTCACCCGCAATCAGATGGAATGGTGGAACGACATAACAAGACCATGAAAGAACATCTCTCTAAAGTGGTTCATAAGAATCAACGCGATTGGGATCTCCACATACCGTTCTTCCTCATGGCATACAGAGCTGCTATCCACGAGTCTACGTGTAGTATTTGGACATGAGATCAGACTGCCGTGTGATTTGATTTTCGGAACACCAGGCGGAGAACAGCTTCCTGTGAACAGCTATGTGGATGAAATGAGTGAACTGCTAAGAAATGTTCATGAGCTGGTTAGAGACCAAATCACCATAGCCAGTGACCGAATGAAGGCTCGATACGACCGTAAGGGTAGTTCAGAAGGGTTCAAGGCAGGAGATTTGGTTTGGCTGTACAACCCACAGCGGAAGAAAGGGAAGTCACCGAAACTTCAACCTCCTTGGGAAGGACCTTATACTGTTATTACCCGAATTAATGATGTCGTCTATCGTATTCAACGAAACAAAAAGTGGATAGACTGGCGAAGTATGTGAAAGAGGCTGAATTGCCTGACCGGGACGTTCAGGCTTAAGGAGGGGGCAGTGTAATATGTTGCAACCCCTTAAAATTTAAGGTTATGTTGGTTACTAAAAAGAAGGCACAGACTTCAACAGATCGAATATCTGAATGTAGTGTATTTGCACCTACTCGAGAAACCTACCAGAAGTTAGTTCTGGTGACATCTGGAATTATCTAGAGAATGGTGGCGTCATCACAGAAAAATCGAGATCTGTCATTTTAGGTATAAAAGACCGACCGCATTCTCAGCGAGTAGTTCAGAAAGTTCAGAAAGTATAGAAAGTGAGGTTAAGACTTCAAAGATAAACAAAGTGATAAACATTGTGATTTTAGTCAATAAAGTGTATTTAAACTAATAATAGTATTGTGAAGTATCCAGTAAATATTTAATAAAGTGTGTTAGTGGACATCTCTTGTTATAATTTTTGGAACCCACGGATTTTGCGAGGGTGGTTTCCTAAGGGTGGAAACACGTCACAATATATTAATTTCTTGGCGCGTCAAAACTTTAGACTTTGTGGGCTCGTAGCCTACTGAATTTCGCTTCAGAAAAGCTATGACTCTGACGAATTTGTTTATTGCTATATTTTCTTTGACGGACAAAACAGCTTTTATTATCGAATATTTTGACCAGAGAGTAGATGGTTTTACTTCTTGCGACTGTAATAGGAAAATACGAAAATAGTCACAATAATAATTTACATATGTTATTAATATTGAATGCAAAGAATAGCGGCACTTACCTTTTCATGTAAATAGTTCAACATTGCATCTTCGTCTACAATTACAATGTTGTTCATTTCTTCGTATGAATGCTTCATATTCCGTCAATTTTTTTTTGTCTACTTTAAACAATCTGGTTACTATGGTCAAAAAACTTCTATGGTCGCATGATAATTAAAATTATTCGAAGCTCACTATTTTCGAGAAATATTTGCTCTGATCAAAAATATAAATATGTTTCAAGGACCTTTAACAAAAAAAATGTTTGTAACGCTTACCTAAAGTCATGTTTTTTGGGACGAATCATAGCTGATGAATTTATCATTTACAAGGTTTCTCGACGATATTCCGAAATCATCAGTAAAACTGTCTGAATTATTCGCAGAAGATATCAGTGTTACCATAAATGAGGGCAGTGATGAAGACGACTAATGGTATTATCATATTATCATATCATTAGTATAACATGTTTTTTTATTATGTATTCTTATTATTAAACACATAATTTTTTTACATATTACCGTTTCGATGGAGATTTGTAGAAAATGTATGTATTGTGAAAAATACATTTCGTTATTTCAAAAAAATAAACCGCTGCCCAAGGAATCACTACTTCCACATCCAGATTTTCTATCCAAGTCACTCACAACGAAAAAATTTCGTATGTGGAAATAATTGTTTATGGAACTTTAATAATATAATATTTGTAATCCTCTACCCCAAAAACCCATAAAACGATACCCCACATCGGTAGTGGGGTGGGGGTGGTAGTGGGGGTGGATGAAGTAAAAAAATATTTTGAGGTTTCTGGTTCTTGTACACAAACTAAATCACATTTTTTTTTCATCCCTTTTAATAATGAGGTGGGGGTGGCTAATGCCAAAATTTTTTTTCTCTTGTATATACTAAATACCAATTGTATGGACTCTTAACAAATTTATCCTAATTTACCCCCAACCCTTCTACGGAACAAGATGAAAATATAATCTAGTTCTAGATCTCGTTAAAGTACATATGTGTACCAAATTTCAAGTCAATATCTCAAATGATTCCAGAGTAAACGTGCGCACAAAAAAAAAGTTACAGACAGACAGACAGACCGACAGACAGAAATTTTTTTTCGCTCAAACTTAAAATCTCGACGTTTCATGACATTCTAAGCCTATTTGGACAATAAAAATTTTAAAAATTTTTTTTGTCGTTACTATACTTCCACTGGATGTGGAAGTATACGTAGGCAGCTCCAAAAAATTTTCAATATGTGTAATCCAAGCAGTTGTTGTTCATTTATATATTTATTAATATATCGAGTTCTTAACAAATGTACTTTTTTTCTTTATTTGTTGTAATTAGTATGTAAGTAAATACATTATTGTTTAGTGTTACCCTGGTGTTATAATTTTCGAACCCACGATACAGGGTGTTTACTAAGGGGAGCGTAAGCACGTAACATTATCTTTGCCAATTAGACTACTTTACCATGTTATAGCTTATTGTATGGTGTATAATTAGTAAAAAAATAGAGGTGGTCGCTAACGTAGAAGTACGTATATAAATTTTTCAAAAAATTCAAAAGCATAAATTTTTGTTTTCTTTTTGAAAAGATTTCATGAAAATATCAGTAATAAATCGTCTTGAGTATATTTACAATATATGTGAAATACAAACAAATTGGTTCACTTGATTAAGAAAAAAATTTTTTTTCGGATTTTCGAAAAATTTTTTTTTCCCAGATATGAAGTTTTTAAGGTCAAAACTTTTTGTGGTAGTATCTTACACAAAGATACATCACTGGAAGGAATCACACGCAAAAAGGTTACAAAGGCACGGACACTTATCTTAACCTGCCATGGCCTTTATGAGGAAATAATATCATCATTAATGAAGCATTGTCTAATAGATAAAAAATTACTCCCGGTACTAAACAGATCTATTAAACCGATTTATCGATACAAATCGGCGCAAACGGCCATAACGCATTGGATTGTGACCACGAAATCAATAAAATATAAAATAATTTGCCCCATGCATTCACCACAACATATAAATAATAAAAAACATTACAACTAAGCTTAATCCGAAGCGACACCTATACAAGTCAGCCGCATTTAAAGCTCTCAATTTATTCGTCGTTTGACTGCGCCCAACAAAGAGTTGCGGTGCCCGACCTGGTCATATCTTACCATAATAACTCGAATGATTTTTCCCCGGCCTTAATAAAGCCGTCACTGTAGATAATCGGGGCCGACAGAGCGGACTGCGCCTATGGCTAAGGTGGTGAGCCCCGGGGGGCGACACATTCTCTTTCATAAATCATCCGTGTTATTATCCGCGAGGGGCCAGGTGTAAGAAGAGCTCTGGTAGGCCCGCTGGGTGGATCTAATGCGGTGTCTAACGCTGCCGACGGGTCATTTTCGTGGATAGTCCTGGTTTATAAAAATTTAAGCTGAAGTCATGGCTATAATAATGTGTAAAGACGTGTAGTAGATGTAGTGTGTGTTAAAGACTGAATAGATAATAATAACTTAAAAAGCAAAACTCTGAAATCAATTTACATCCTAACGAATTAAATGAATATTTTACTAATGTTGCTGATAGTATTGTAGGAAACCTTCCTATTTGTCAACAAAAATATAATGACTACTTAAATAATGTAAATTCTAACATTTCGATGTAATAAGCAATCTCAAAAAAATTAACGCAAGTGATCCTTATAAAATCAAAATGAATATCCTAACAACAATGAAATATATCATTTTAATCCGCTAACAAACCTTATTAACCTGTGCATGAGAGAAAACATCTTTCCAGATGTATTGAAAGTTTCAAAAGTTCTACCAATCCATATAAAAGATTCTAGAGATGATCCTTCAAATTATCGGCCGATTGTCATAATTCCTTTTTTCACAAAAATCCTGTAAATAATATTAAAGTACCAAATCAATACCTAACATTTTCACAATTCTTAGATCTCACAAAAGTCTTTGTGTGTCACATAAAATACTAGTCGATAAATTAAGCTTTTATGATTTTAGCAACAATGGCGCCTACTTAATAAGTTCCTACCTAACTAATCGTTTTCAATATGTATCATCGCAAAACATAAGCTCAAATCTTCTCCCAACAAAATACAGTGTTCCTCAAGGATCTGTGTTAGGGCCGACACCATTCTTGATTTATATAAATGATCTGTCAAGCATTGCCCTGGATGCAAACTTTGTTCTATTCGCTGACGATACAACCGTAACAAAATCATTTAAACATGTTAAGGACATAATAATTTCGACACAAAATCAAGTACAAGATTGGTTCATAGCTAATCAGTTGACACAAAACGATTTCAAAACTGAAAAAAATTTGAACAACAATGATTTATCGCTTAGTAATGAGGTAAAATTCTTGGGAGTCTACCTTGGTAAAAAGTTAACTTGGGATATACATGTAAATTATATCTGTACGAAGGTAAGCAAAAACATATATTTATTACGCAATCTCGCACGGTAGCAAGGTCTCCCAGAGAACATTACTTACTGCATACTATTGCTTAATACATTCTGTTATCTCTTACGCTATTTTGATTTGGGGGCACTCTTCTGCTAGCAGAGCAGTCTTTGGTATCCAAAGAAAAGCCATAAGAATAATTTCTGAGCTTAAGTATAGATATGACTGCCAATCTGAATTCATTACGTTAGGTATACCTTCATCTTACAGTCACTCTTATACGTAAAAGAGAATGAAGACAAATTCACTACCCATAGTTAAATTCGTAGTTACCCAACACGAAATAGGGACAAATTAAATATTGTGGCATTCATACCCCCAGAGAAATCTGTGAAGATTTACTCTTAGTTCATTATGTAGGCAACACAAAATTCAATTGGTTGGTTCAACAATCAGCTCAGAGAGGGCGCGCAGTGTCAGAGCCTGGAAGGACTCCTCATTTTTAGGTATATAAAGGAATGGACAATTAGTACAATAAGCGAAGCAACAAAAATGGTAAAATTCCCGGCCCGAAAATGATGAAAAGAGTTTTCTTAATTTTTTTTGCAATATGCTTTATAAAATACATACATCAAAATCTATATTGTCGCATTACCTGCTTTTTATTTTTAAGGGTGGAAACCACCTCTAGAAACTGAAGAATTAATAACTCTTCTAATTAACAAAAATCCACATGCTTATGTTTTTGAGGTCGCTGAATATGACTGTGAGGTCAAAACTTATGAGTCGAAAATATTAAGGGTTGAAATCACTCTTAAATACTGAAAAATTAAAGTCTTCTAATTTTACGAATAAAATCACGAAAATCCATATACTTATATTTTTGAGGTCGCTGAATATGATTAAGAGGTCAAAACATAGGAAAGATGAAAATATAATTTTTTAGGTCGCTGATTATGATTACGAGATCTAAATTTATTTAAAAAATGGGTGATTAAATGGTCACAAAAGAGTACAGTAATATGTCTAATTTTATTAAAAATACAAATTGTTATAAAACTGAAAAGTTTCAACATTATTTCAAACTGTCATATCTCTGGAACAGTTTGTCGTAGGAAAAAAAAATAAAAATGAAAACTCTTCGTTTTTTTATAAGCTTTATTTCATTCTTATATCATGTTTTTATCGATCTTCTAGTTTTTGAGATATTTCAGTTTTAAATACATAATTTTCTTGCGTATGCGCTCAAGCGCCATCTTTAAACCTTTATATCTCTGGAACAGTTTGTCGTAGGAAAATTAAAAAAAAAAAAGCAAACTTTTGTTTTTTTATAAGCTTCATTTTTGTACTTTTGTACAAAAACTCGATTTAAAAAAAAAAATTATGAAAATTTTCATTATTGAAAATGGGTACAGAATGAAAAATAATTATTTTAGAAATTCTAAAAAATTTGAGCATGTTAGTAATAATATGCATTCACAATATCTAAAAGGATTTTTTAAAAATTTGAATTAATAAGAAGTTAGAGCAATAAGACTAAAAAAAATGGCGCTTAAATTTTTAAATGCGCTACTTTTTTGTTTGTAACTTTTTTAGTTTTCATTATAAAAGGTCGTAATACGTCTCAATCGAAAGAAAATCTCAATACCTTTAATTTTTACAATTTTACAATTTTTCTCATATTGTAGATTTTGAGTAATTTTAGATTTTAACGTCGTATATTTTTTCTGAACGTTTCGGCGCCATTTTAAAAATGCCATATTTCCAATACTAAACATCAGAGAACAAAAAAAGAAAAACCATTCGATTTGTTTTCGTAAAAGCTTTAATTTTGTACCCTTGCATTTTTTTATTTAAGTCCACATTTTTTGAGTAATCTAAAAAGAAAGTCTAGAAATACCGATTTTAGGGGGTGAAAATGGCAATTTTCAGTTCGCAATATCTCGAAAAATATGCATTTTAACAAAAAAGTGTATAAGACCTTTCTTTCTTATAATTCGATTCTCTATCAGATTATGTATATTGTTTGTTTCTTTTTGCTACAACTCTCAAGAAGAGGTGGGGACCACCCCTAACCAAAAAGCAGGAAAAATGACAATATAGATTCTTCTAAAGCTGTGTGTAGAGAGTTCAGTTTAGATAGCAAGTGTAGTAAGATCAGAAGAGAGCAAAGTGATCAAGTGACTGAAATGAAACTTTTTAAAATTAATTTGAAGATGGCAGAAGCTCCAAAAGGCGAAATAAATGAAAGAAACGTTAAATAATACAAATACATCGATTTTTTTTTAGAAAATAATTTATTAACAACTTTTTATTATTTTTTTAAATTAAATATAAAGAGCCCACCTTTCGATTAAAATCGGTCCGAAAAGGGTCAGATTAATAGATCTTATTTTATTTTAGTTTAACATAAAAAATGCGCTAGCAGCGGAAACTTCGTCAACGACAATTTCGCGGTGAACTCTGTTAGATGTACTAGGGACTTAATTTTTTTTTAAATTAAAGCTAAAGAACCCACACTTCTATTAAAAGTGGTCTAAAATGGGCCAAGCTATTCAATTACTTCCACGTCCAGTGGAAGTATAGTAACGACAAAAATTTTTTTAAAAATTTTTATTGTCTAGACAGGCTTAAAATGTCATGAAACGTGGAGATTTTAAGTTTGAGCGAAAAAAAATTCTGTCTGTCTGTCTGTCGGTCTGTCTGTCTGTGCGCACGTTTACTCTGGAACCGTTTAAGATATTGACTTTAAATTTGGTACACATAACGAGATCTAGAACTGGATTATATTTTCATCTTGTTCCGTCGAAGTGTTGGGGTGTAAATTGGGGTAAATTTGGGATAAATGGTTAAATCAAGCAGGTAAGAGTCCACGAAATTGGTATTTGGTATATACAAGAGAAGCTAAGGTCTCAAAAAAATTTTTGGCATTAGCCACCCGCATTACCGTCCCTACCCCCTTATTAAAGGGGATGAAAAAAAATTGTGATTTAGTGTATGTATAGGAACCAGAAACCTCAAAATATTTTTTTACTTCATCCACCTCCTACTACCATCCCCCTATCACCACCCCCACCCCACTACCGATGTGGGGTATCGTTTTATGGGTTTTTGGGGTAGAGGATTTCAAATATTATATTAATAAAGTTCCATAAACAATTATTTTCGCATACAAAGTTTTTTCGTTGTGAGTGACTTGAATAGAGAATCTGGATGTGGAAGTAGTGATTCCTTGGGCAGCGGTTTTTTTTTTTAATTAACATATTACTTGAGAAATTACGCTCTTGCAGTGAAAACGCTGTCGTCTGTTTTGCGGTTAACTTTTATGTAACATGTACTAGGGACTTAATTTTTCTTTTTAAATTAAAGCTAAAGAACCTTCTATTAAAAGTGGTCTAAAATGGGCCAGGCTATTCAAGTGAAAACGCTGTCGTGTGTTTTGAGGTAAACTTCTATGTTAGATGTACTAGGGACTTAATTTTTTTTTTTTTTTAATTAAAGCTAAAGCACCTTTCGATTAAAATCAGTCCGAAAAGGCCGAGGTTACTATTTTTTTTTAATACGAGTTTTACCTGAAAAATACGCGTTGGTAGCCAAAATTATTTTGACAATTTGAAGCTAATAGCCTTCTTATTAGCTCTTGGGTCATAATTTGTAGGTAAAAAGTTGATATTATCATTATCTACGAATATATGTATTCAAAAATGCAAACAAAAATTTTTTGTTTCGCTGCTAAGTCTCTAGAGTCTCGTAGGATGACTCTAGGTCTATAGTTCTCAATTGCATTCTTATCACCTTTTTTGAATATAGGGCAAATTGGCCTACACCTTTGAGGAAATGTTTCTGTTTTAAGAGCTAGATTAAAGATAGTAGTCAGCGGTAAAGCGAAGATAATTGCGCAGTCTCTTAGTAGAAAAGATGGAATTCCATCAGGACAAGTAGTTAATTTATTTTTAGATATTAATGAATGAAATCGAAAACGTCAGAGACAATTAGTTTACATGATTATCCTTGTAATAAAAATTTATAATTATATCATTAAAATTTATAATAATTATTATTTAGCATAAGTTGTTAATAAATTATTTTCTATAAAAAATTGATGTATTTGTATTATTTAACATTTCTTTCATTTATTTCGCTTTTTGGAGCTTCTGCCATATTCATATTAATTTTAAAAAGTTTAATTTTTTCACAAATTCTTTATAAACAATCTAGAAAACTATAACAATCATTATTTTCTTAAAATAAATATTTAAAAATTCCGATAATTTTTTTGTTGAGATTTCAAAAAATTTTATTTTTTTTAAATTTACGGATTTTCGAAATTGCGGTAATTTTCAATGGGTAACCTTTTTAGTTTGTGATATTAGAAATCCAATAAACAAAGAATCATTCAAATCCATTCACTATAACTGGGTTCCGAGGTATAAACCTCATTGCACTGGACTAGTATATTCGAATATATTTTATTAATTACTGACTACTTATATTAACAAAATTGCGACGTTTTTATTAAAAAAATGTGAAAAAGTGCATTGTTTCTGACATAACTTTTTTTATGCTGTAGAAATAACCTAAAAATTATTTGAAAGTCTAATTAATGAACTTTCCTTTTGATTGTTAGCATTTTTATCGTAAGTGTCATAGTTTCTAAGATATTTAACATTTAAATACTCCATCTTATAGACGTTCGGACGCCATTTTTATTATACTTTCAGGTCTTCGAAATCATCTCCGACTCCGACTCCGACTTTACATTTATCGGATTTAGTTGTCTGCTTTCACCAAAGCAGAGTTTTCTTCATACAGACGGCGGATAATAAATACCAACTGTTTATGTGTCCCTATCTCCAATAATACAGTCCACAGTTTATTCCATTCTACATTGTCAAAAGCCTTACGGTAGTCTACGAAACAAAGGTACATAGGCACGAAATATTCTCTTGCTATCTCTATAAGTTGTCGCAGTTTCAGTATTTGCTCTCTGGTACCGCGTCCTTTAACACAGACTGCTTGCTCAGGAGGTATTTGCCACGACAGATAATTTTGAAAGTGTTGCAAATTGCAATATTTTTTTGTAACAAGTGCTTCTAGTTTAGGGTGACCATACGTCCGGAATTTCGCTGGAAAGTCCAGCATTCAGACCATACGTCCGGAATTTCGCTGGAAAGTCTTACAACAAGTGTCCAGCAAAAGTTCAGCATTCAGGTTATAGTGAAAAGTTACAGCATTACGTTTTGCTTGGAAACATTTTTTTTTCGGATACTTCCCCCCCCCCCCGCGCGTCAATAAATGATTGGATCAAGAAATGATTTTTCGGATTTCTGCCCCCCGCTCATCAATTTTTTTCCCAGCAGAAGTGTCCAGCATTCACTTAACAAAAATCTGGTCATCCTATTCTAGTTACCATAATCTCTATTTACCCAATGCAAGGGAAAAATACAGAAGAAACTTGGGAGAGGACATTGGAGACGAATACACATGTTTATTAATTATACGAATACTTGCTAAATTAAATGAATTAATGTCCCTGGAACAGTTTAAGATAATTGTCTACCTTTTTAACGGCAGAAGTTAAGGATTCAAATCGCGTATGGTGCCGTATCGATGTCGTAATGGACAGAAACCTAATTAAACTGTCATGATCTGCCTTCCACTACACTATATTAATTAACTCATATTTCTGTCAAAATGTTAATGTAGGAAACGCCCCTACACGAAAAGAAGCGGAAATGAAAGTAATTTGCTCGTTATAAGAACCGTAGTTGTCAGTAATATTAAATTAATTAAAATATTTAAAAAGTGTAATTTAATTTAACCATGCGGAGCGGAGCGATTCTATTACATTTGAACTTCTTTGAAAACATAATTAAACTCCCGATAATTAAAATAACAAAGATATCATACACCGCTTTTCTCGGTAAATTGTAATTTGTAATTAATTTATAAGCATAACTACTAAATTATGTAAATAAAATAAAATATATTGTAATAATTACATGTTTTATGAATAATTTCTGTAAAAAGCAGGTGTATGACGGCTATAAATTAAAAACTAATTAATTTTACTCTCCTTTAACCGCAAATAACACACCCAGTTTTACCTGGCACCCAGTAGGAGATCCTACTATGAGAAATAGCCCGCTAACTAACAGATGCCGATTTGTTATTTTGAAAGTTACAAATAACCAAAAAATATGGATCTGGACGGTTGTATGTTGTGAACTAGACACAAAAATGGACTTGCTACATTGAATTGTTTTAAACAAAGTGTGGATAAGCACATGACGTCGTTACAAGAGCAGCAGGAGTAAATAAAAACGGGGAACAAATTGCCACAGAATCAAGGGTGTAGATAAGGGGGGTAGGCGAACATCAAAATATTTTTTTTGTCATTTCGCCCCCCCCCCCCGCTCTATTTTGAGACGAGGATTTTTTTTTGATTTTGCCCCTCCTCGCTCTTTAATTTTGAGATTGCTCATTGATTTGATTGATTAATTTGCACCCTACACTCATCAATTTTGAGACGATAAGAAGAAATTTTTTTTGTGATTTTGTCCCCCCCCTCCCTCTGCTCGACAATTATTAAATTTAGACAAAAAAATTCTCACATATTACCCCAAAAAAAAAATATTTACGCACTTGCACAGAATGGGGTATTTTCCTATTTTTTTTTTATTGAATAATATCATAGAATATGTACAAACAAGCCTTCCAATACAGATTTGCGCGAAAATAATTATCAATTTTTTGAGAAAACAGAAGTTAAAATAAGTGGAGCAACAGGTGTTTTAAATTGGTGACGTAGGTAGTTTGGCCGATGACGTAGCTAGACTGTATGGATTTGTTGATGGAAAGGTTTTATACAAAACAGTGTGGTGTTGCCTAGTTGAAATTCCTTCTCTAGTTCTAGAAAGGATAATTGAAGAAAACAGGAGTATAAAGCTTATTTATTAAATCAATTTTAATATATTCATCCATAAAATATAATTTTGTGATGTAAAAACAGGCGTGAATTTTTAAATATTTTAAATAATTTTTAATGCCGATTAGATTTTTAAACACGTATTTAGCAATATATGGCAACAATGTCAACGGCTAATCAAATGACAAATGTGTTCTAACGTCGTGTTGATTTGAAGCATTTCGATTTCTTTTATCGATGTGTTTGCTGTAATTTACAAATAATAATAGATAATAATGCCAGTTAAAAGGTGTTTTATAAAAAGTTGTGGAAACGTGGAAACACAAATGTAAGTGCTCCAAATTGACAACTGGCAGCAAGCAAGCAAAGTTGAAAGATGTAAGAGAGCCAGCCATTTTTATATAATGTTGCCACATAATCCCCGCCGTGAGTTTTTACATTTTTGAAATAACTTCTAAATAATAACAAACATAAATACCTTTTAATTTCTTCTAAATACATGTATATAATATGTATTGATTTTCAAGATATTGAGCAACATAGAAGTGTTATAGGTGAAATAATGTAAAGTAAATACACAATTTGGCATTCATATAAGATAGTTACAGTCTAAGAGAAAGTTGTCTGTTATTGGTTAAATTATTTCCCTCCAAATAAAATCATTTGAAATCTGCGTCTAGCCGGGCGTATTCTTATTTCTTATTTTTATTTAAGAAATTATTGTTCTGGTTTAAATTGATTATGTAGTAATTGTTAAAATAATAACATTACTTGATATGTATCACCAAAATTGAATTTACAAAAAATGGAAAATACCCCATACAGTTTTACAAATTATTAGCCCAGTCGATATACTAAAGATCATTATGATCATTATCGAAAAATAATATGTGTGTCTAAAATAAAAATATTTATTATGTATTATGGTATTTCTGCTGTACTTTTAACAGAAAAACTGAAAAATCCACTTGAGCAAAAATACTTACATAACACAACATACACAACATAATTATTGCAACAAATTCTTGTTTTATGAACGTACGATAGTGTGAGCTTCTGTGATTCCGTATGCTTCTTGACGACAAGTTTGAGTATTTTTTCAAATAGGCTTCAAATGTGATGAAACGTCGAGATTTTAAGTATGATAAAATTTCTGTCAGTCTGACTGTCTGCCACTTTTTTTGTGCGCATGATTACTCTGGAGCAGTTTAAGATATTGACTTGAAATTTGATACAGTATGTATCACAATGAGATCTGGAACTGGATTATCCCTTGATCTTATTCCGTTGGGAGACAAATGGGGGTAAATATGTAAAGTTGTAAAGCATGCTAGCAAGTGTCCATAAAATTGGGATTTAGTATATGCACGAAAAGTCAAGATCTCAAACATTTTTTTGATTTCACCTTCACTATCACCCCCATTACCACCCTTATCCCATTATTAAAAGAGGGAAATATAAACTTGTGATTTAGTGGGTGTACAAGAACAAAAAGCCTTAAAATATTTTTTTTACATAGCAGCTTCTGTATGGCGAACTGAAACTTGTTTTTTAAATTGTTATTCGGTGCACAATACTGAAGTCATCAGGTGGCTGAAAAACGGCAATAGTTGCTAAAAGTTGCACTGAAAATAAAAATGCAGGGAAAGTACCATACACTGAAAGTATCAGAAAATGTTGGTTGTTATGGCAACACACCGTGGCAATTAAAACCTTGCCTTAATTGTTTGCATTTCTGTTAAAAACTATTAGTACAGTAAACTTTGTATTTAGCTAGGGTTTGAACCTAAAAAACACTGCGACAGACACTACTTGTTAGTCATTAAGACATAAATAAACTTGGATAAATAAACTTGGGCGGCAAATAGGTACTTTAAAAATGGGAATGAGTATACTTAGCTTATATTCCCGTTATTTATTGCCTGGTCCTTTAAGCTTATTTCTTTATACATAGCACTGCTCTGGTCGGTTCTGCCACTAAATAACTCTGTATTAGTTATTTTCAAATATTAATTCTATTTCAACTTTATTCTTTTGTTATGACGTATCAATTTGCGCGGAATATTTTGAGCTAAAAATTTACCTAAGTTTTATCAAATTTAGCGGACTTTTATCTGGTGTTCTCGCGTTTTAATGGGAGCGTCTTTCGGACGCGTCCGCTCGCTCGGAAAGCACACAACTCCCTGAAGCAAATAATGTTTCTTTAAATATAAATATTAAAATTAATTTTGATAATAAATAGTGTTAAATTTATTATTTTTTCCATATTTGTAGTGTTCCTAATCAAATGTATTTTCTATTTTATCATTATTTTTTAATTTTCCTAACTAAATGTATTTTCCACTTTGTGTCAGTGTCAGTCCTTAATTCTTAGCCTAAACGGTTAATGCTAGAATGAACGTTTTGCTTTGTAATGAATTTTTTACATTCTCTCACTAGTGACTTTTTGAATATTCTCTTACTAGTATATAATACATCACACTTTATATGTAAAATCATCATAGTAATAGTCATATTCTATGTCTGTGTTGGATAAAATATTTACATTTGCTGTCTGGGGTGCGTGGTACAAACACAAACATAGCCATATATCATAACTATTTTGACCACTATCAATTTGCCCATGAAACAAAGTACATTGTTTTTAACCCCCGAAACATATTTCTTTGATGTAGATTTATGTAGATGCGTGCAAGATAAGCACTCATATAGGGGTGGCGGGATGGACCACGATAAGGCAGTACAGCATATGGCCGAGAGAGGGCCGTTAATGTGGTTATCTTTCAATAGGGCGGTGCGCCGCCGCGATTTATACCATCGCCTGAAGGTTGTTGTGCATTTCATGCAGCGACTTTGCCTGCCTTCGATCCGAGACATTCGGTATTGTGTTTATCGTTTCGATACTTGATCAAAATACAATTAAGTTAGCGGGCATGTTATCTCATTGATAAGGTTTTTGGATTGATTTGCGGCTTAATTTCAAATCTTCGGCTAATAAGAGAAAGGTAGTCGTTCTCTTTTTCAGTTTTGTTTGATACGGGATGGGGCAGTCAGCATTTTTAGGACAGTACCTAGAGGTAAAATATATGGAAAACTTCGGAATGTCATATTGAACGGATTTCGTTCATTTTTGGCAGTATAATAGTAAATACTTCACAGAAAAGTTTTTATATTGTGCGGGGGCTTGCTAATTTATAGGGGGTGGATGCCACCCCCTCTCAGGGGTGGCACTTAAAAATATATATATTTATTGGAGCTGAAGTAGAATCAAATTTTAAGAAGAAAAGGTTCTATGCAATTTTTCACATAAATTGACAGTTTTTAAGTTATAACGACTTCAAAATTGCGATTTTAGCTTTAAAAAAAAAGGTATTTCCAAACGGCTTTCTTCAAGTATCTCGAAAAGTATTACTTTATCGAAAAAATGTTACAGACCAATTACAGAAAGTACAAACTGGGAATTAATTATATTTTTTGTTTATTGATGTAGGATTAATAAATTCGGATATACTTAAGTTTACATTTGGCATCCAAGTGTTCATAAGATAATTATTTAGAGTTAGAGTTAAATATCTCAGAAACTGTGACATCTACATCAAGAATGCTAATAGGTAGAATAATAGGTTATTAATTAAGCTTTCAACTATTCTTTTATTTGTTTCTGTAGCATAAAAAACAAAGAAGTTATGACCGAAGCAATGCGCGTCTACACATTTTTTTAATAACGTCGCCATTTTGTTACTGTAATTAGCTAGTAATTAAAAGAAAGGAATTTCAAACACTGTTTCTTACTAATATATAGCATGACGTAGATGCTCAAATTTTTTGGCTTGTATGCAGCACTTGCTTTAGAAAAAAATACAATTTAAACTATAAAGGTATTTTCGATAAAACGTAATTTTTTTTTTCCTTTTCCAAATATATCAATAAATATTAGTTTTATTGAGAAATGGGAGACCAAAAATAAAGTTCATAAATCGATAATGAATTTCGCTTGTTTATTTATTTAAATAGATTTAATAGTTTCGGAGATATGAAAGTTTACAAATGGCGTCCGAACGTTTATAAGACGAAAAATGCAATTTAAATGTTAAATATCTCAGAAATTGTGACACCTACGTCACACATGCTGAGACATGAAATTAAAGATAATTAATTGCGCTTTCAAATTATTTTTTACTCGTTCCTGTAGCATAAGAAATAAAGAAGTTATGACGGAAAAATGTATGCATTTATATTTTTTTATATAAAAAGGTCGCCATTTTGTTACTCTAATTAGCCAGTAATTTAAAAAAATTATCTTAAATACAGTTTAAAAATACATTTAAAGCACTTGCTTTAGAAAACAATGCATTTAACTTTAAAGATAATTTCGAAACACTTGGATACCAAATATAAACTTAAATATCTCCGAAATTATTAATCCTACATCAATAAAAGAAAAATATAATTAATTCCCAGTTTGTACTTTCTGTAATTGGTCTGTAACATTTTTTCGATAAAGAAATACCTTTTTTTAAGCTAAAATCGCAATTTTGAAGTCGTTATAACTTAAAAATTATCAATTTATGTGAAAAATTGCATAGAACCTTTTCTTCTTAAAATTTGATTCTACTTTAGCTCCAATAAATATATATATTTTTTAAGTGCCACCTCTGAGAGGTGGTGGCACCCACCCCCTATAAATTAGCAAGCTCTCGCACAATATAGAAACTTTTCTGTGAAGCATTTACTATTATACTGCCAAAAATGAAAGAAATCCGTTCAATATGACATTATTCCAAAGTTAAAACATCTAGTTACTGTACTATTTGTTATATTCGCAAAACTGGGTTAAATAATGGATCCGACAGAATTTGGATCCAAAATACTCAGCAATGTCTAACAAAAACTCCCGGCAGGAATTACCGGTAACGTCGGTAGACTTTTTTGTTTAGTTTTCGCATTTTCAACAAAATTTCTGATAGAAACAACTTGTATTAACTATATGCATGAAAAACCAAACTCAACCATTGACAACCGTAAAAAAAGCGACCAAGAAAGACATTAACCACGCCTTGCGTGTTCAGAAAATATAAGAGAGGAATACTTAGAATCCTGTTATCAAAAGTTTTGTTCTGTAATGTAATGATCAAAACAAGTTTCGTCGTAAAGCCTCTATACATGTATTGATCTTTGATAGTGTTGGGACTCTGGAGTATATCAAATAATCAGAAGAGACGTTTGAATGTCGAAATTTGTTTAAAATCATCCAGTTGATTTACTTACATCACAAAATAGATCAATTGCATCCGGTGTTCCGCAAGGATCTATCCTTGGACCACTTCTTTTTAATATATCTCGAGACTTCTGCTATATTCAAAACTATGCGTGTACGCTGATGGCATTCAGTTAATATATTCTTTCTCCTTCGGAATTTCAATTGTCAGAATTTTGCATCAATAATTATATTTGAGTTTTACATACGAATGGACAATCAAAATACTATGGTACTGGATGCTAACAAAATATTGTTTTTTTGAACTTCTCAGCAGTTACTCAACCTTGGAGAACTGAATATTCAAATAAATAATCAGGTCCTTACGTCAACTAATAGCTTCAAAATCTTGGTGTTAATTTGGATACTTTATTAATACTTTTCTGATCATGTTAATACTGTTTGTAAAAAAGTTTTTTTTAACTTAAAATATTTATATGGCTTTAAAAAAATATTTGGATACAACTACTTAGGTATTGCTTTCTGAAACTATGGTTCTATCGCATTTAAATTACGCAGATATTGCATACAGTTCCTGTCTTTCACAAGAAGACAAATACCGCTTACAAAAAATTGAAAACCGCTGTGTTCGATATTTTACAACTGTACCCTAATATGGGCACATTTACCGCATTCAATCTTTTAAATATGTGCGAAAGGAGGTTCATACTCATTGTAGGATTTGTTCTAAAAATTTTCACTTGTAATATCCCAAGTGCTTGAATTATTTTAAACAAATTTTATTAACCATGTTCTATCTCTATCATTAACCATTGTTGAGATATTTGCAGTTAAATTTTTGGGATAATATTTTTTTTATTAACGTAATTATAAGGAATACTACATACAAAAAACAGTAAATATTATAATTATTATAAAAGATGCTCAAATTGTTGCCCATATTCTATTTGACACAACTCATACCGCCTTGAAAGTTCTTGTATACAAGAACTCCATATGACATCTGGGGTTATTTGGCGGCAAGCGAGTTATCTTATTTTTTAAATCATTAAGATTAGTTGGTTTCTCAGCGGATACAACTTGTTTTAAAGGACCCCGTAAGAAATAATCTAGGGGGCTCATATCAGGTGACCGTGCAGGCCATTTAACAGGTCCCTGATTATAATTTTGTTCTGCGGCCCGTGACTTATTTCCACAGTCGAGTCGCCGTAAATAAGTAACATACCAACATATTCATTAGCTGTAAACAGTGACGGCATGTTACTGATTTGAAAATGAAATAGAGTCTTAAAATGAACAAATGTCAGTGAAACTGCCACAGAATGACAGTCAATAATTTTTATTTGTGTATGTAATTAAGGCCTGCCTTACTAGTTTAAGAATATGGAACATGACTGAATCAAGATTAAATCGTCGATATATTGTAAACCGTTAATGATAGGTATAGAACATGGTTAATAAAATTTGATCGGAAATAAAAGGAGAAGCCAAAAATGTAAAAATACACAGGTTTGAAAAAGTGAAGTTGCATAACCTGCCGTCTTTTTGAGGCGCCCTGTACATTTGAAAATAAAATGGTTAAATGTGTCTTTTTAAACAGAATAACTTTTCTATTAAACATTTATTTTTATGTTAACCGTTTCCGAGATAATTGTCTAAATAGAGCTGGGACACTCTGTATATTCACTGACATGTTTGATATTACGTTTTCTTCACTAAAATGCGTGGAATTCTGTTTTTCTTATATTGTCTAATGTTACAACAGTTTGGGTGAAGCGGAATACCTATATTCGTGTAATAGATAAATAATATCTTTTTCACCCATTTTAGTTTAAAAAAATTACTGAAAATTGTTTAAGACAACTCTATTTATGTGTTATGAAATAAGTTTTGTTCACTAAAATAGGTGGAACATTGTTTTTTGAGTTTATTTCATGTTTGATGCACATGGTGTAGCTAAGTTTCAGCACATTATAACTTAACACAGATGGCTTGGAAATAAAACGCCATTAGCTATTTATTATTATTTCATTGACAGTTTAACCAGTAAAGCTTAATATTTGTATTGTTGAAGTTGTTTTCGAGGTTTTTAAAGATTAAGATAATAAAGAATGGAAAAAGAACAGAAATATACAGTATGCACATATTGTAAAGAACTTTGTGAGGTTAAAAAAGCCGTCCAAAATTGAAATACTTATCATATCTGATTGAAAAGTGTAATATGGACGAAAACCAAAATGAGAAGTTATTCAGCGTAGTACAGAGAAAGCTAAGTTTTCACGAACTAGAAAAGATAAGTTAAATAAAATTGTTTCAAAATATTATATTTATGTAGTCAAGCATAGACATTTAATTGATATAGATTCTTCACCGATGTATTCACCATTGAAACGCGAGGGTTTTTAAAGGATTTTCAAACACATTTGAAATATTTAGAATCATAATTAAACATGAAATAAAATGTTGTTTCACGAGCTTTATAATTATCTCGTTTAATATGACAAATAAAATTCTATTTTTATGTAAAAGCAAATGTCAAATACGATCATATGTCAATAATTCGACAGAAAAATTTCCACTTATTAATTTCGTTCAGGATACCCTGGAGGATGAAAATTTCCGGAGATTCTTTGATGACAAACCAAGAACAAACTCTGATTGGCTAAAAAAGAGACGTGTGAAATTTTCAAAGCAGGAGAACCTAATTATTTATTCAGTAAAATACAAAAACGTATTTTTTACTACAACAGTCGATCATTATGAGCCTGATGTAACAAATTGATTTAGATAGGGCCATATTAAGCTTAAAAAAATGAAATTTGATACAAATCAAACTGACCTACCTATTGTAATTTTAATGCAGGCTTTGGATAGTCCTCTGGAATGCAGGAGGTAAGTTAGGTACTTCGTTATATTAGGCCCATTCTACGTCATGGTTGCTCTATGTTCATTTACGAATCAATCCTGTATATGTGCAACCACTAGGGCTTATTTATATTTGATGAAAAAAAAAATTTGATTTTTGTCGGTCTCACCCCCCAGAGAGTTTACATTTCATATAAGAATCACACACTCAAAATTTCAGACTTCTAGACATATTCCTTCCCGTGTTGACGGGACTTAGAAGTTTTTGAAAAGCAATTTTTTTTTAAATAGAAACATCAAGGCGGAATTTTTTTCAAATCGTTATATCAATTATATATATTTGATATAAAAAGAAGAAAATAATAATTTCAACCCGTATGGTTGATATTTACCCTTCCCACCAGAAGCATAAAGTTAATCAAAATAGTGCATTTTTGAAGTAAAAACACACATACGTCACATTCCATTCAATTGCTAAAGCTGATTAATTTTGTTATGCTTTTTCTGGTAATTCACTTGGTATACCATCCCACTTGAGTTGTTAACGCAACTGTGCCATATAAAAACGTTTGTGCATAGTTATCTGTATCATCAGTCGGTCGCGTTGATCTGATGATCACATCAGTTTCGTCACCATCAAAGATTGTGTTTATTCCACCTGACAATAAGAATGAAAATACCCATGACAGTCAAATGCGCATTTCTCTAAATACTTTCCAAAGGAAATATTTGCTGAAATGGCGGAAAAAAATGGGAAAAACTTCAATACGAATGAGTGTGAAATTAGAAAACTTGTAGCCTTGCATATTACATATTACTTTGTTTTCCTATACTGAGATTTTATTAGACACCTGCGACAAGAATCAAATTTCTGGATGAAATTGGCATATCACGTAATAGATTTGAATTCCTCAGAAAAACTTACATATTGTGGATCTCAACAAGGAACGTAACGATGATAGTGATAAGCTTTGGAAAGTATGTCCAATAATAAAATTATTTGAAAACCGTTGCGAAGAATTGGTAATTGAAGAAAATCTTTGTATTGATGAATCAAAACCATTTAAGGGGCAACCATCAGTCAAATAGTATATAAGAGAAAGCCAAAAATGCTTTGTGGTAACAGAAATTCACCAGTATCAATAAAATGTCAAAAACCACAGTCCATTCCAGAGAAAGATATAAGATTCGATAATCTTGGCCATTGGCCAATACTTACAAATAGCCATGAGCAGACTTGTGGAGGGCGTTCACGAATTCAGTGTTTATCTAAATTTAAAAATTGTTTCAAAAATTTCCATGTAAAAAAAAATAAAAATAAAATTTTCATATTTAATTTTTTTTCTTCTTGACCTGATGGAGGCATTTTCCACTATGTCCTAGTTCATAAATCTATGGAGGAAACTAGTCTAAATTTGGTTGAAGAGTTATTGAAGAGGTATTAATTAATAATAATAATAATCTATGCAAAAAAATGTTTCATGCTTATCAAAAAATCAGGGCTGAAAGGGTTAATATAATAAAGTTAGTAATTTTTTTTACTGAATTTGGTATCTAGTAGTTCTCACTTTTCAGCGAGAACAATTGACACATTCATTAAAAAAAACAGCGTGGATCTAATTTCTCTTTTCAACACTGATTCGGAATTTTTAAATCACGATTTGAAAACATGGGGAACGCAAGATTCTTATATGAATGGACGAGAAATAACAATGTCACTTAAAGTTGTCAACGACACTGCCGAAAGGTCGGTAAAATTAATGGAGGTTTTCCATGGTCTCCTAACAAAGGATGAAAAGCAAATACAATACGTATTGTACTGTGTGCAAGAGCACAGAAAAATATATCCAAATTGTAAGAAAGATGCATTAAAGCAAATGTTTTTAATCATTTTGAACAATAAATACTACATAAAAAATTATTTTTTTCTTACTTTTAAACCTATGATGATAAAGGTAGGTATGGATCATGGAGGTTGATATTGCTTTTACTTTACTTTTATACCAAATAAGTCATTTGGGGTTATAAAGAATAATTCAATTGTATATTTGAAAAAAATCCAGTTTGGGGTTTTTTACACCCTCGTCGGAGGTTGAAATTTTGTGTGTGTAATTCTCATATCAAATATAAACTTTTTAGGGCGTGAGACAAAAAAAAAAATGAAAGTTGAAAAATAAGGAACGCCCTAATAACCACTCTTTCATATAAACATGACTCGTCTCGCAATTCATGATGATTGAAATAATTGTATCACTATTATTAAAAAAAAATTACGTTATTTTATTATTTTAATTGTTGTTATCAATTTCCGCCGCATTTCTTGCAGCAAACAATTAAACGATTTCTTGGCATAGATACGGTTTAATGAATATTGATAAATAAACCATTAATTCTAACAAAAGTATATTGTTAATTGTTAGTTGTACAATAACTCACAGATATAAAATGATTTACTTTTATTTTACATTTGTAAACGTCTTTGTCGGCAAGTTATTGATATGTTCTCAATTTTAATAAGTGCTGCTGTATCGCTGTTAATTTCCGTTTCTGACATCTTTGACCCCGCTTATCTAAATATGTTTATGATGTCTTCAAAGAAGTAATTGATGTATTTTTACCAATTAATTAATATTAATTATAACTATAAACAATAGCGATTATGTTGTTTGTTCTCTGCAATATCATGCTTAATTTTAAATAAAAATTATTAGTCAAAAAGTTAATAAGCTTTTCTGGAGATTAATATAGTATCAATCATTATTCATATTTTCTTTAACATTGTATGTAAAGGGTGTGTTTGTAAACTCCCAAAGTAAACGTTATCAAAAAAGAATAATAAAGATATTAGAATTCTGTTAAAGCGACTTAACGTCTGGTGTAAGGTGAGTGAAAATAGGATATTTCTTTATATTACCAGAATATTCGCATATTTGGCGAATGCGCCGGGAAAAATTAAAAATTTAGTTTTCTATTTGTAATAACCATAATTTTTAACGCTGTAGGATATATAGGGGCTATGTGGTGGTTCCACTTTAGTTATTCAGTGATATATGCACAAAATAGCTGTGTTTAGTTTTACTCATTTTAATGTTCGATTTCTATGTACAGGTTTTGATCTTTTTTCTGAAGTTGTTACCAAGGAATCCTATTGTGTTACTGGAGTATCACAGACATGAGACATGGTTAAGTTCAAATTACCTGATATTGGCCTTAATATTCCAGGTTTCAAACTTATTCGAAATGATCGGAACGGCAGAGGAGGAGGGGTTGCATTTTACATAAAAAATAATATAAAATTCTCTGTGCTTGCCACCCCCCTGATAAATAGTCCGTTGGACCAACTTTGGATTAGTACTAATTTTTTTTTTTCAATTAGTTGGCTTTGAGCTGCGCCCATCCAGCCACGAAAATTTATTATTGTATCCTATATTAGTACTAAAATAGCAGGTAAGAAATTATGTTTGGGTACACTGCATAGGCCACCAAATATAAATTTAAAAAATTGCCTTGATGATTTGGAAAGTGTTGTGGTAAATTTTCTACCAGATTATGATTTTGTAGTATTTGGGGGCGATTTTAACGTAGATTTTTTAAGCCAAAATTACAATTTAAGAATTTTATAAATAAATATGGTTTGCATCAGATAATAACACAGCCAACTCGTATAAATAATACTTCAGCGACGCTTTTAGATCTTATTATATCTAACTGTGACAAGATTATCTTAGACTCGGAGGTATGTAACATGGATGATATCTCAGATCATTATTTAGTAACTTGCAACTTAAATATTAAAAGGAATAAACAAATTACGCTTTTCCGTACTTATAGAGACTTTTCAAATTTCGATTGTTATGCCTTTTTATATGACTTAGAAAATGTCAACTGGGATTTTATTTATGGTTTGAAAGATGTAGACCAAATGATAGATTTTTGGAACAATAATTTAACATTTGTATATGATATGCATGACCCTTTTAAAACGGCTAGAATAAAAAAACCACCTGCACCTTGGTTAACATCTAATTTTAAATTATTGATGAAACAAAGGGACAAAGCGCGTCTTAGACATAAACGAATGCAGTCAGAAGTTGCTTTACGTGAGTATAAAGTAGGGATGGGACGGATATCCGGTCCGGCTACTGCATCCGGCCAATCCGGCTTCCAAACCGGATATTCGGCTCCGGCCGGATATGAACAAATATCCGGTCAACATCCGGCCAAATAAAAACTGTCCAAAATGCATGAAACCTTAATGTTATTTATTAATTGTCAGCTATATATCAAAATATTTATAAAATTAACAATGAACTAGAAACTACAATCAAAATAAATAACAAATATAAAAAAATAAGTCTTAAATTGTTCAATGCTCAATAAAATGGATATATAATATTAAATAACATTGAAAACAAAAGATCAAAAAATCAAAACACAACATAAATGTTTCACTTGAAATAGTAACACCCTTGGATTAAAGAACTTTTATCTAGATACATAACAGGCTACCTTTTCACTATATACCTTGTTTGCTCCTAACATAGTCACATTATATGTCCATTAAAAAGAATAGATGAACATCACATCCCATAGGCTACAGTGGCGTTGTGTGTGTAGAAAATGTGTAGAATGGTAAATATTTTCATTAAAATGAATTATTGCAATTCCTGCATTACCGGCTCTTTATACAACGTTATGTAGGCATACGATATAACAGTAAGATAATTCAGTAAGATAAATGTGTATTGAAAGGATATTAAAATTTAATTGCTATTCACTTTATAACTGTAAACTGAACTTCATCATGTTACAACTATGGAACGATCGATGTTCTTCTTTTCTAAACTGCTTTCTGCAAACGGCACAGCACTTAACCATTTTGCACTAAATATATTGTCACTAAACTGTGTAAATATGAATAGAGAATATTATTTAGGTATTAAGCAAATCACAACTTAAAATAAAAAGACTTCTTCACCACATTTTGATCGAAAAACACTTATTAACATTAATGGCGGACACTGTCAAAAGTGTCAAACTGAGATTATGATAATCGAACTTACCGATCGTGCCCGAATCGGCCTCGAATAGATCGACTAGCCAATCAAGAATTTATGGGAAGAAGTGCCTTAGATTGTAACTGTCTCAGCAACATACAAATCAGTACAATTATGTATCTAGATATAAGTTCTTTAATCGGAGGTAACACCCCAATATCTTTTTTATTTTTTTTTCCCGATTTGAATCAAATTAGGATCTATTTATTTATGACCAGAAAAACATTCGCCTCCTATAAATGCAAATCCACCTGCGGTACCAAAATATGTGGAGAAAATAAAAAAATCAATTAGACATTTTTTTATCGGAAAATTTTGTTAATGAAACTTGTTCAGAATTGTCCAAAAACCTTATGCCCAAAATTTAATCAAAATAAAAAAATTGAAAAATTAAAATTTAAAAAATATTAAAAGTAATAATTTAAAAAAAACTAAATTGCTTGACAACTACCTGGCAGCTTGGGTTGAATTTCAAACAAAATTATCATAGTCCAGTTTTCTAGACACAAAAAACTATTAAAATGATATTTTCGGACATTATTTTAATCAAAATTTATATATTTTTTTATTTTGATTAAATTTTGAACTTAAGATTTTTGTACAATTCTGAACAAGTTTCATTAACAAAATTTTCCGATAAAAATATGCCTAATACAATTTTTCGGTACCATAGGTGGCTTTGCATTTGTAGGAGGTGAATGTTTTTCTGGTTATAAGTAAATCCTAATTTGTTCCATACTTCAGTACTTAAAATTTGATTGAAATCGGAAAAAAAGTTATTGGGGAAACACACTGTATAATAAATAATATTAAAATTTAAAATCAAATTCTTTGGTCCTAATAGACTACTAGGTAAGTATGGTATAAATACTAAATAGTAATAAAATAATGAAAACTAAAACACAACTTTCGTGATGCCGGTTGCTGGTTACTGGTTCTGAGAATGAAGTTCCTTATAAATACAAAAACACTATAACTGTGGATAGAACCAAGTACACACATATAAATATTTATTATTAATTATTATTAGTTCTGTTCTGGTGTACCATGCGCATTTCGTGTAATTACAATTACTTGCAGCAATGTGCAAGATTGGCAGGACAGGACAATACGGGTGCGACTTGAATTTAATTGTAAATATCGTGGCCTGCTCGTAGATAAAGCAACTGCTTGAAAAGACGAGATATCCGGCCGGACCGGATTTTGAACTGGCCGGATATACACTGTATCCGGTTATCCGGCCAAAAGCACATCCGTCCCATCCCTAGTATAAAGCAGTACGTAATTTTGTAAACGTTTGTGTAAAAACAGAAAAAAAAGCTTACTTACAGAGCAAATTTGAAACTGATCCTAAAAACCTTTGGCGTACCATGAAATGGTTAAATATCAACTCTTATGTGGAAAGTCCTTCCTCTGACGTTGCAAGCCCAACAGATTTCAATAACTTTTTTGTAAATAGTGTGCCAAAAACAGATAATGATGATTACACATTAATTTCCCAATCATATTCTAATAAAGTGTCTCCTCATATTAGCAAAAAATTTGATTTTACAGAAGTAACTGTAGACCAAGTTGAAAAAAAAATTAAGTCTCATTAAATCCAATGCTAAAGGTACGGATGGTTTAGATTTGACTATGTTATGTCTTGTTATTCCGCGGTTGAGCGAGCACCTGACTTTCATAATCAATACATACTTATTGACTAGTACTTTCCCTCGTCAATGGAAGAGAGCAAATATTATTCCCATTCCCAAAACTAACAATCCTACTGATGTGTCTCAATTTCGCCCTATTACCATACTGCCTACTATATCCAAAATTCTTGAAAAAATTGTCCATGAACAACTTAGTAATTATTTGGATATAAATAATATTTTACCTCCTACGCAGTCTGGTTTCCGTCCCCATCATAGCACAACAACAGCAATGATACAAGTTACTGATGACATATTTAGGGCGTGCGATGCAAACAAAAATTTATGCTTGGTTCTCTTAGACTTCAGTAAGGCATTTGACACTCTAAATCATAATACTCTCTGCACCAAATTATACTATTTTGGTCTTAGTACTACAGCTGTATCATTTTTTCAAAACTACCTTTATGGGAGATGCCAGAGGGTAAGAGTAAATAATAATTTTTCACAATTTATTGATACAAATCAAGAAGTTCCACAGGGGAGTATTCTTGGGCCATTAGTCTTTCAATTTACACGGCCGATTTCTGTAAATATTTGGATTACTGTCAGTCACGTCAATATGCAGATGATACACAAATTTATTACTCATTTCTACCGACAGAATTCATTCAGGCTGCAAAAAATATTATTTCCTATCTAGTATCTATATCCAGTATATCTAAAGCCCATGGACTAGTTTTAAATGAATCCAAAACTCAACTGTTATTATTTGGTAAAAATAGGGAATTAATTTTGCAAAACACGGACTTTAGAATAATATTGAATAACTCAACTTTGACCCCTATTGATAATTGCAAAAACTTAGGTATTTATTTAGATGTTCAACTAAGATTTTCAAAACATGTGTCAAATCTATTGCAAAAATCGTTTGGTAAATTAAAAATTCTTTCTATTCATAATGATATTTTGAGTAATGATATTAAATTAAAATTGTGTGACTCTGATTCTTTCATATTTATCGTATTGTGACGTAGTATATTGGCCTGCTTTGTTGCAACGAGATAAAGATAGCCTACAAAAATTTCAAAATACGTGTATAAGATTTTGTTACAATCTTCGCAAATTCGATCATATTACTGATAAATTTAATGAGTCTAAATGGTTAACACTTAATGAAAGATTTCAAGTTCATCTAGCATGCCTTATTTTTAAAATTAATTCTACCCAGATGCCCTCATATCTACAAAATAAACTTATTAAAGGTAGTAATATTCATACCTGTCCTACACGCCATTGTCAGCTGTTCAGTGTACCCAAGCATAATTCTTCCCTATTTCAACGCTCATTTAGCTATAACGCCGTAAAAATTTTTAACGATTTGCCTGAAAAACTTAAAGAACTCACTTCCGTGGTAAGCTTCAGAAAACAGATCAAAACCTATATACTTAGTAAAAGAAACTATACTGTTTTGTAAATTGTGCGCACGCATTTATATAATCTACAAATAATAGGTTTGTTTTTGCGGGTCAGCGGGCGGTTTGCGAACCATCGGGGGTTTGCGTACGTGATGCTGTAAAGTCATTGTGCGCGGACTCCTTATGGTTTGGGAGCCGTTTGCTGACTTGCAGAAACCAACCTAATCATAAATTAGTTTTATTCGCAGAGATGGTTATATGGAAGAGCAACCCAGTTGAATATCGCCATCTCCTTTATTGATTAACTGTAATAAAATTTGTTTAATGAAGAAATAAAGACATTTTATTATTATTATTATTATTCTGTCGAACTACGTCCAGTGCACGATGGGCCAAACTCTCAAAAACAGGACAAAATTCAAATTTAGTTGAAATTGCATAAAAATGTATAGTTAAGTGTTTCAGACTAACATCGAATCTGATGTCAAAAATTAAAAATTTAAAAGGGGTGCCATTATGATTTGGTGCACGGGAATTTTAGGATGCTTTGGTACCCAGTCAGATGCTAAAGAGTAAAATTTCAAAAAGATTGATTCAATATGGCACCTACATTGAACTAAAAATGTCCATAAATGTAATTAAAAAGTAAATTAATAATATGATGAATTGTTCATTAAAACTGGGTTGATGAATGATTTTATTGAATTATTTTAACGAGATCTAGAACTAGATTATATTTTGATCTTATTCCGGTAAATTGGGGTACAAGGAGGTAAATAGGTAAGTCAAGGAAGTAAGAGTCCGTAAAATTGATGTTTAATTTATATAAGAGAAGCTAAGGTCTCAAAAAATTTTTTGGCATTAGCGAACCCCATTACCACTCCTATCCCATACCTACTCTCATAGAACTGCTATGTACTAGAGAAGTTTTCTTTACCAAGAGTGTAAGCTTTATAATTCGTTAGATGAAGATGTTAGGTCTTCGGGAAGCATAGATATTTTCAAACATAAATTCAGAAAAATATTACCAGACAAAAATTGCTATACGTTAAATGAATTTTTGTAATTTAATATATTTGTTTAATATGACCAACTACAAGATGCCTTGTATGTTCATCTATTTTATATATTTTATTGTATTGTTTTTTTTTTCTGTTAACTGTTTGTTAATTTTTCTTCTGACGTTTTCTACATTGATTTTATTGTATACTTTAATTTGTATATAATTTTTTTGCAATGGAGAAATAAAGACTATTATTATTATTATGTATTGCAACTAATAGTTGTCCAAATTGTTTTCCCGCTTCAATCACTTGCTTTAGAGGCAATCACATCCGCCATATTGAAGCAGCCATTTTGAAATTTTAATTTTGACTTCAGGTTAGTAGTCAGCAACCATAAAAACATACATATACTTATTACGTATCAAACATACACTAGCAATACTCTTTCAAATATATTTTTCGATTTGAGGGTGTTTTCCACTCTTTGGGGATAAGTGCAGGAACCATGTAGAATCTGAAGATTAATTTTACTACAAAAATCACCCATAAAAAATGATCATTACTTATTACAATATTTCTAAGTTTTGTATCTTTTTCAACACTAGGTTCTCTATGTAACGGTTAACTGAAGGGGGTGAAAAAAATTAAATTGTGATTTAGTGTGTGTACAAGAACCAAAGGCTTCAGAATGTTTTTTACTTCATCCACCCCACTACCACCCCCCCCTTCCACCATTCCCACCCCTGCTACCGATGTGACATCGTTTTGTAAGTTATTGGCGATTTCAAATATTATATTATTAAAGTTCTCCGGTAAATAGGTAAATCAAGGAAGTAAGAGTCCGTAAAATTGGTATTTAATATATATAAGAGAAGCTAAGGTCTCAAAAAGTTTTTTGGCATTAGCCACCCCCACTACCACTCCTACCTCATTATTAAAGGGGGTGAAAAAAATAAAATTGTGATTTGGTGTGTGTACAAGAACCAAAGGCCTCATTTTTTACTTCATCCACCCCACTACTACCCCCCCTTCCATCATTCCCACACCCACTACCGATTTAACATATCGTTTTATAAGTTATTGGGGAAGGCAATTTCAAATATTATATTATTAAAGTTCTATAAACAATTATTTCGACATAGTAGAGTGCAAATATAGTATCAAAATTTTTTTCGTTATGAGAGTCTTGGATAGAACATTTGGATGTGGAAGTAGTGATTCCTTGGGCAGCGGTTTTATCACTTTAAAATAAAATAAAATTCACTTTATCACGTTGTGTACATTTGTGATGCACACGGTACATGGCAGTTTTATGCCATTAATCCGTAACGTTGTTTGTTTTGTATGATTTAATATTATATAAAAATGGTTTATTTTACTGGGAAAAAAAATGTTTTATGTTGCCAGCAGCTTATTGGGTCTTTACGTTTAATTACTATGAAAATAAACATAATAAACACGCCACACGTATTAAACAGAACAGGAAGGAATGTGTTTAATTCAAATTTTTTTTTTTATTACATGTTTGTGTAAGAATCATTACCGTTTTTAGGTTAAGTTTGTCACCAAAAATACATTGTAGCTGGCAATGATGAATAGTTCACCATTTCGTCGTTTTTCTGAATGTTTCAGTAAGTGTTTGAAATATAATAATATGTCATATGTAATTGCTGCAGGGGGTTTCCACAACAAAGTCTTCTTACTAGATTTAGTATATAAAGCCTTGAAGTGCGTGAGATAAACAAGCTTTACTATTTTTGTTCAAATTAATTAATATGTTAACTTATTCCCCGCTTGTAGAAAAGCTACAATTTTTTTTTACCACGTATTAATTCTAAATACTCCAATGCCTTCTATCTCGTCATACCTCGATCAAATCTCCTAAAAATTCCCCCCTTCATTTCATTTCATTTGTAATGCCTTCAACCACTTGCCGGACACGTGATGTTTTTCATACACAATTAAAAACAATAAAAAATCTTTAAATTGTAATTTGTTATAATAATATGTGATTTTACTGTTTGCATAACTTATTGTGTATTTTTCCCTAATTCAAAGCAATATAAATTACGCAATTTTAGCTTGGGGGGGAGTTAATAAGAACTACTTACACTCATTAGATGTAATGCAGAAATGGTGCCTAAAAATAATTTTGAAAAGAAAATATACGTACTCGTCTAATTTATTGTATAAAGAAGCAAAAGTGCTGGATGTGCGTCAGTTGTTTGGTTTAGCCATGTGTACTGAAATATTTAAAAACAAAAAACTTCTAAATTTTTCCGAACATCAATATAACACCAGGACAAAAACTGCGTCTATTTCTAGAAACATAAAATGCACTAAAACAGTAGGTCAAAGATGTTATATATACCTTTGCTCCAAAATGTACTCCGCATTACCGCAGGATATTAAAACGCCAAACAGTCTCCATTCATTAAAAAAAAGAATTAAACAATGGATGTTTGATGCACCTAGAAATGTAGTACATGCGATAATAGACAAAACATATTATTATGCCTAGTCTTAATCAGTAACGGTGTTAGCCCTTGCTGTGATATATTCTGAGAAAGTCAAACATAATTTTATGTTCCAGATTGTACCACCGTTGATTTGTTTGCGTAGTTAAGAAACTAAGTATATTTATATGAGTGAAAAAATGAATTTATTTTACCTTATATAATCGATATGTTAAAATAAAAGAAAAATACTTATAGATAATATTTAAAAAAAAAATGTAAAGAAAAAATATGAAAAAAAAATATGTACATATATTTAAATTTAACTAAACAATGCCATATTATAAATAGATTTTGATAGGTTTTAGCTCACAAACAAGTACTCACCGTCCATGACGTGTGAGTGCTTCGTGAGTCGACTATACGTTTATTTATTATTATTATTATTATTATTAAAATGTCATAGGCTATTGTTCTCTTTATCTTTGTGCACGTCGTATATTATTTGTTATTCCCCATCGTATAATTGGTACTTGTACTGTACAGTGTATTTCTAAAAAAAAATAAAAAATAATTTTCCATCGTGAAACATTTCTAAACCTATCATGGTACGTTTAGTCCCAAGTAGAGTGATGTACAATGGCATAATCCTCTATAACATGAGAAGACAAATTTCGCATAGAGAGTGACAAATGAAAAATGATGTTGACATTAAGACGATTATATTGCATGAGGCACATCAATTCTTAAAAGCCACGCCAGTAAAATTACGGCTACAAAGAGATTCGATTTAATATTTGTATTACGGTATTATTCAACATGATTTATTAATGATGTACTGTAATTTACACCTCTCTATGGAATTTATGATTGATGAGGAGGTAGCCATGATTTTAGTGCGGAAAATACTACTTTGAAAAGACTTCCTCTCATTTTGAGATTGAAAGACAAGGTAAAAAAATGAAATTAAAATCTTGTTACTTTCCTTTATTAACGACCTTTATATATTTTTTTGTGGTATAATAAAGAATTTCAATTAATTTTTAAATTTGTAAGAGTGATTTTATAAATGTAAAGCGTGATCTGTAATCTGTTCTAATTTATTATCCATAATAATTATTTCAACGATATAATTGAGGATGCAAGTGGAAAAAGGAGTCACGTAGATTTAAAAAAACGAGATAGAATAAGTCCCATTATAGTGGAGTCAATAGAGATTTTCACTTTGGAAAAATTCCGGGAAACGGTAACTTTTGAGAATACATCTCTGAACATGTCAGGAACAACATACCAAAAGTTACCAACAATAGTCCTTGAGCGTAATTTGTTATTAAACAAATTACTTGCAAAATACCAGTTTTTGTCAAATATATCTTAAACGAATTTCTTCTTTTAAAAACTAATTGCGCCATTCGAAAGTACGGAAAATTTTACATCAAAAACGTATATGAAGTTTTTTTGTACGATCAATAATGCAGGCTCCATATTTTTTTGTTTAATGCACGAAAATGGAACGCGGCGATACGTAAGTACTCTAAATTTGTTGTAACTTTTGAACTAATTAATGAAATTGACCTCACAAAAGCTTAAATGAAAGAAGATATATGTAGCTATCGGATTATTTTATTTTCAAATATAAAAATGAATGTATGTGGGAATAGTACATATATGAAGTCGAAACATAAAGAGATTTGCGATGAAATCTGTAAAAGCTCTACCATTTCCAAAATTTTTAAGATAAAAACCTGGGTCTTTTACAGTTTACTCTTGAAGTAATGTGTAAAAAGATCCGATCAGTGAAAAAAATCTCAAAAATTTATTTTTGAAGATTCCAAAATTTCAAAATTTTGAGAAAGTGATAAAATTTGATATATATAACTAACTTTAGCCAGCTATTACTCTGGTTTAAATCGCGTTATTAGATCTCTGTAGGTGCGACTTTTAAAGCTTGGAATGTGGTACTTTAAGGTGCTTCAAGGGGATTTATCTTAAAAATTAAATTAACCCTGCTCGAAAATTCGTGAAATTATAGGTAAAATATATGTTAATAACTTTTATAAAAAATTTATTTTGCCTACCTATCCAGCATACGTTTATAGTAGGACCTCAAAATAAGTAAACCTGATGTAAAAAATATTTTTGGAATATATATAAACCTATACTTTTCATGAAATATTAAAAAAATCAAGTTTTTCGCTAAATCGACTCAATGTTGATTGTTTCTAAAAAATTTTATCCTGTTTAAAATATCGAAAACATATTAAAAATATGCACGTGGTACAGGGCTATTTGTGTCGGATCTGATTGCACAAATGGTCAGATATTTTTGGAACAAGAGAAGGAACAAGAAGAGTAGGTCGAACTTCCATTAACTGAAGAAATCGATATTTAAAAATGAATTTATATCTTTCAATATAATTTGAATATTTATTACGTTTAATACATATCTTTTATTTTGCGTAAACCATTTTTACTTTTTATATCTGGACTAGCTGACCCAGCAAACGTTGTTTTGCCATATAAATTATAAATTCTTGTCCAAAAAATAAAAAGAAAATTTCTGGATAGGGCCACCCTTATCACCTAGGGGTATAAAAAATAGCCTACGACCTATTCTCAGACCTACCAAATATACACAAAAAATTTCATAAAAATCGGTCAAGCCGTTTCGGAGGAGTTCGATAACAAATACTGTGACACGAGATTTTTATATATTAGACATATTATTTTTTTTGAGACCCCACCAATGCCATATTGAATATGTTAATCCGCGCAAAATTTGTTTGAAATTCATTTTTAATGAAATTTTTACCAAAAAGTCGGCCATATTGGATCAGCAATTTTGTATTATTACTTTTTGACATCATAATCTATTTCAGCGACCTAAAAAACTACCAAAGTATCAGTCCAAGTGGTATTTGTTTGAAATTTATTGAGCTGCGTAATTTTGAATGAAAGTTTTATCGAAAAGTCAGCCATATTAGACCAGCCATTTTTAATTACCTTTTTTGATAGTAATCTGTTTCAGCGACCTCGAAAACCTCCTATATGTCAATTTGAATTAAATTGCTTTAAAATTTCTCAATTTATAATAATTTTGTTAAATAAAAAAGTTTTTTTTTTTTTTTAAATAATTAACAAACAATTTCCTCACGATTATATGTTTATAACTTTTTATTTTAAGCTATGTAAAAGTGATATCAAAAGGTTTCAGGAAAATCGAAGCTTCCCGTAATTAATCCGAAATAATGCATATTTTCAGCCTCTATTGACTCCACTATTACAGAATTTCTTGGAGTTAATCTACTAAACTTTTGGTTTTAGAATTCTCGATCCTTATGTATATTTTTTTATGTATGTTCAATCGTTATAGTGTAGTCGAAATAAATTTTAAATAGAATTGTTTGGCTGCAGCAATTTTATTATTTGAATTTGTTTTATGTATAATAACACGTGCTGTAAGCAGTTTTGGATTAAATCGGATTGATTCTTGTAAAATTTTAACAATTTATTTTTCACCACTGAAATTTTTTGATGTTATGCTTATTATCTCCAGGTCCTAGTAATCGTATAGCAAAATAAAAATGCCAAATTGTTCACAATAAAATTTTGAATAAGATTATGCCAATGAAAAAACTTTTTGATAATTTGTAAATTTGTAAAAGATAGCCCTCCAAAAACTGCATTTTTGACAATTTTAACAATACAACGTAACAATGCATCAATTTTAAGGGCACAGTTTTGAATTTTCTCCCTCGATGCCCTAAATGCATTCTGTATCATGTTTACAGTATTTCCATGACAGCAACACATATTCATAATCTTGGAACCTCCACATCATCATTCATTAGAAGCGCATAAACTATCTCTTTCAGATAACGCCACAAAAATAACTCTAATGGAGTTAGATCTGGTGATCGCAATGGCCAACCTATCTACGAACATATGATTTCCAGGATTACGCCACTGACTAGTTCAGGCTCAGTTCAGATTCAATATTTACTGGAAGGTTGATACAAGAAACTCATTTATTGCCCTACTTTGTTGTTGCTGTTAACTTATTACTTAACCATACTTTATCTTAACGGCTGCTTGACCCTTTAGGGAATAAACGCGTTAGCAGCCGGCCAGTAAATAAAGTAAAGTAAAAATTAAAAATAATTGAAAAATTCTTGACTTGTAAGAAAATGTGCGTTTATTACTACAAGTAAAAAATATAAAGACTTATCTAATCCCTGTTCTTACTCGGGTTTCTGCAGGTCACTTGTTTCGCTTCACTTTGAGTACCGACGGGTGAATTGCACTGGTTGATCCTATTTTATGGTTGCTCGTGTTCTTCACTTGCTGATAGCCGAGCGTTGTTATTATAGAACTGTATTAGTTATTTTAAAATATTAATTCTATTTCAACTTTGTTCTTTTCTTATAACATATTGATTTACGCGGAATTTTTTGACCTACAATTCACTTAAGCTTTATCAAATTTAATGGAGTTTTAACCGATAATTTCGTATTTTACATGGGAGGGTTTCACCATACGTCCGCTCACTCGACCTATCTCTTCGAATCTAAAACCACTTTATTATCAAAGACTTAATCACAAAATAAACAGTCAATTTAAACTCTTTAGATTTTTAGGCAACCACGTTCTCGAAACAATTTACGGATAAAATTCTAAGCACTGCTGATATTGCATACGATTATTTTATTAAATTACTTTTAAAAATGTAAGTTGAAACAAAAACGATAATGCGCATATTGTATGCTTAACAGCCTAATGTACACATTCCTTATTTGAACGTGTCATTAAAACAAAATTAAATACTTCTAAAATAAATAAGAAGCTGAGATGGAATCATTGACTCGAAATTTCTCAAATAAAACATAATTAAGCCTTGTAAAGCAACTTGTTATGCAGTCATTACCATCTACACCTATATTTATGAACTAGTTACTGGACGTGTAATTTCCTCGCCATACCACAGCAAATGCTGAAATAAATCAAATTTGCTCCACTTGTAACGCAATAGTTAGCTGTTTGCCATATTCGTTCATGAACGAGAATTTAAACTTAAATTAAAATCCATAATAGGCGAGGCACATTATTATTTTACCTCTAGCATCGATTTTTACGCGCGTTTTGTGGCAAATAAAACTTGACTATCGGTACAAACTTAACTATTAACTGTATCGCTTTTTTTGTTATAATCGATATATTATAGCTATTTATGTAACGAGTAATATAGGACTTTATTGGACGAGTCTTTTGTTTGTGGCCGAGCGAGTTTGTAAGCTAGGCTAATAAAAAAGCGAGGCAAATAAAGCAATGACACTGACAGATTGAACCACTATATATTATTAAACAAATTGCAAAACATTGGGTTCATTGTAGCATTTTAAAGTGCTACAACTCTAATTTCTAGTAATTTAGTATTTGAAATTGATTCAGAGCCGCCTAAAGTCCACTATTTGTCTTCATGACTAGGTAGGCCGCTAACTTGTATTTGATGGTGTGGCTTCAGATTTGTAATTTGATGTCATTTCAAAGGTGTATAACTGAATTAAGTTTATCCATTTATTTAATAGGGTTTAGATAGTTTCAGTCTATGGAATTTACTCCTCTTATGTTCTTAAAATTGGGTATAACATGTTTTGTTGCTCAAGGTAGTAGAGGAACTTTTGTTGGTAACGCTGAGGGAACGGTCGAAAGACGTCCTTCTTGGGAAAACCGCGAACACGCTCTTCTTTTGGAGGAATTTTGATGGCATCGTAGCTAAAGTGATATTTTCATGGATTTGTGGATGATGTTCTAGCGTATCCTCTCGTACTGCTCTTGCCACGAATGTTCAGAGTGTTCAGGAAGTTCTGTTTAGCTGAACCTTCAAGGTAATTCTCTCTTCTATGGAGGAAAGCTTTTTATTTTGAATTTGTATAACAGAATTCTTATTTGAGTTGTGCATTGCAGAGTGTTTGGAATGTTTGGATCCAGTGATTTCTTCTGGTAATGTTCTGGAAGAAAACACGTGGTTTTATTATTGGTTATGTTGATCCTCTTGGAAGCGCCCCGTGTTGGCTTGTTCAATTGGTCTTGGTCCGCGCCATCCTGTCACTCCCTGTGATGAAATTATTCATCTTAATCCAGGAGCACTTCTGCTGGAGTAACAGCTGTTCACTGGAATGTTGTGGGGAGAAGTCGCACGGAGACACTGAAGCGCTAGGAGATGTGCTCTAGGTATCAAGGAGGACTCAGAATCTCGTCGGATTGTCGGAGTTTATAAGGTTTTTTCTTTCTTAATTTTCAATGGCTTTAAACCACCAATTTAGTAAATTATTTTATGACAATAATTAAAGTTGTTTTGTTATTATTATTACCGCCATCGCCGCTTTACTGCAAGCCACCGTCGCCACTGGTGTCGACATTGAATGTCACGTAATTCGTTCTCATTGGCTTAGAATGACAGAGTGCACAAACTCGTTTCTGCGCATATTTTTTGCTGCCATCTTCTCGTAGTAATGCTAATCTAACTTTCAATGAAAGCTTGGAATAACAATACAGTATTTTGTTCAAGACATTTACGACTACAACTAATTGACGATTCGCCATTTTTTTCCGTTATTCATCCATGAAACAATAAATTTTACCATTTTTCATTTACCTGGAAATTTTGTTGACAGTAACTTTCAATGACGGTTTGGAACAACAAAACAATATTTTCTTTGGGACTTTTACAATTGAAACTAAATAATTGATGATTCGCCATTTTTTATCCGATATTTATCCATGAAAAAATAAATTTTGCCACTTTTCAATTAGCTTGAAACTTTCTATAGGAGCTTGAAATAATAAAACAATATTTTCTTTGATGCTTTTATAGCTACAACTAGTTGAAGATTCGCCATTTTTCATCCGTTATTCATCCATGAAGCAATATAAATGCTGCCATTTTTCATTTACCTGGAAATTTTGTTGATAGTAACTTTCAATAAAAGCTTGAAACAATAAAACAATATTTTATTTGAGGCTTTCACATTTACAACTAGTTTTATCCTTTACTTATCCATGAAGAAATGAATTTTCTCATTTTTCAATTTCATGGAAAATTTGTTAATAATAGATTTTAAGAAATGTCTGGAATGACAAAAGAGTATTTTCTCAGGGACTTCTACAATGTAATTAATGGACAAGCTACTTTTATCCGTTACTTATCCATGAAGAAATTAATTTTGCCATTTTCAATTTCATGGAAAATTTGTTATTAATAGATTTTAAGAAATATCTGGGATAACAAAAGAGTATTTTCTCAGGGACTTCTACAATGTAATTAGTGGACAGTTTGCCACTTTTATCTATTAGTTATCCATACAGAAATGAAATTTGCCATTTTCAATTTCACGGAAAATTTGTTATTAGTAGATTTTAAGAAATGTCTGGAATAACAAAAGAGTGTTTTCTCAGGGACTTCTACAATGTAATTAATAGAAAATTTGCCACTTTTATCCGTTACTTATCCATAAAGAAATGAATTTTGCCATTTTCAAGTTCACGGAAAATTTGTTATTAATAGATTTTAAGAAATGTCTGAAATAGCAAAAGAGTATTTTCTCAGGGACTTCTACAATGTACAATGGACGATTTGCAACTTTTTATTCACTAATTATCCACGATTTGGCTAATGGAGAAAATCCAATGCCACAAAAAAGGACCCACGAAAAAATAAATGTCGCTACTCTTAAAATTTTGTACGAGTAACTTTCTGTGAAAGTTTGCACATGAATCAATACCGAGAATAACGAAGAAAGATTTTCTTTCTCCAAACTTCTCATATAAAGTAATTAAAAATATAATAATTTAACACGAATGAGTAAAAACTAGCTATAACTCTCTAACCTTTAATCATTTGTTTCTTATGATTTCATCCGCGTAACAACTTTTGAATTTGAAAGAATTAAATTAAATGGTGCTACCGATCCCTTTAATTCGAAAAGTATATACTCATTTACCATAAATAAGGATCCCGGCTACTGGCAATAATAATAATTTAGCCAAAGCCCATTAACGGCAGTAGCAATGTAAGGTATTATATCTAATTTTACATCCAATTATACAAGTCAACTTATTCGCTTTAAGTCTAATTTAGCCATCATAAAATAAATAACTAGCGAATTTAATAAGAGAGAGAGTTGACTTAATAAAGTTGCTCACATGAATATACTCCAGAGGAATCAGAGTGATAGTCGGGGAGCGGAGCCTCGAAATTGCAAAATAAAAGTGGCCTATGCAACTAGCGAATACACAGAAAATGAAATCATATTCTTATGTAAAATGACCTACCGAATTCGATTATTTAGGTCGCGACTCTATTCGACATTGTGAAATCGGAAATAACCGCACTTTTCATGAAATTTCTCGGAAATATAGTATTTTACATTTCTTATCCCATAACTTTGTTTCTAAACATTTACTCTGAACCATAGTAAAGAGTGTGATACCAATAATAACCTATGCCTCCCTGTTCTGGTGGCACAAAGCCGGAAATGGGGAAAGCAGTAAGAAAACTTAGAAAAGAGCAAAGACTGCAGCGCCTACCGCAGCCTTTTCCTACCTCCACTACACTGAGTCATGGAGAGTGAGACACTGCATTGCTTATAGGTTGAAAGTAGACAGATACGGGACCATTCGCGAGATATTTCAACAAATAATAAAGAATTGACTACTAAACATGCTGTCAGATAGAATAAGCACAAGCCACAACTTCACAAAAACCTTCAGGGTATACAGGCCTGACAGGAGAGAGGTAGTAATGAAGCAACTGCGAAGACATTCAAGTGATACCATGTAGCATACTGACGTATCAAAAACGTTAAGAAGTACTGGAGCAGGAGTTACGGGGGATCAAACAGAGGCAGACCTGGATAATACCGCAAAACGTGTTCCAAGCAAAAGTAACAGCTTACTGTATACGAGAAATGATACGAAGGTCATATACTGACCAAGGAATCCGTGTCTTCACTGATAGCTAAGCAGCTCTCAATGCTCTGGATGCAGTAGAGATACGTTCTCAAACGGTAAAAGAAACTGACACTAGCTTATAACTGGAGTGGACGCGAGGACACCAGAGTAATAGTTGGAGAGCCGGCCGTCAAATATCCTATGAATAAGATACATGAAAAACTTTGTGAGTGATTAATACTACCACAGTCCTAAAGGGAGCCACCTTTTATCCAAGCTAATTTCGCCCGCGTCATGGAATATTGACCTCACTTCCGGTTACGATTTTTAATGTTTTCTTAAGCCATCAATAGTCCTTTAAAGTAACGCTTTTACCTTTTAAAAGTTCTGCGAGACATGTACCCCCCGTTTTCGAGAGCGGGAAATACGATGGTGACAATATTTTCTGACCTAGCCTCCAACCGCTAAATCGAGAGACAACATTTCCCGACGTACCCTTCACCCACTACCCCTAAATCGAAAAAAGCCCATCCCCTTTTCCGATTTTCCGGTGCTACGCCTGCGAGGGCTTGCCGGATCGGGTTTTTTTGATCAGTTTGAATAAAATAAGTAAATATTGACTACAGATGACCTAACCCACCCCCGGGGGTTGAAACTACCTCACACCCCCAATAACTAAATGCGACGAAAACAACGAAAATCAGCTGGAAAGCAGTATACTCCGTTTTCGAAGGCGGGAAATACGATGGTGACAATATTTTTCGACCTAGAGTCCAACTGCTACCTCTAAATCGAAAAATCCACCCCCATTTCCGATTTTTCGGTGCTACGCTTGCGAGGGCTTGTCGGATCGGTTTTTTTGGTCAATTTGAATAAAATAAGTAAATATTGACCATGGGAAATTTAAAAAAAATGTTGAGGCCTTTGGTTCTTGTACACACACTAAATCACAATTCAATTTTTTTTTCACCCCTATGGTCAATATTTACTTATTTTATTCAAATTGACCGAAAAAAATCTGACCCGACGAGCTCTCGCTAGCCTAACACCGGAAAATCGCAAAAGGGGATGGGTTTTTTCGATTTAGGGGTAGTAGGTGAAGGGTAGGTCGGGAAATATTGTCACCATCCTATTCCCCGCCTTCGAAAACAGGGGCATACTGATTTTCGTTGTTTTCGTGGCATTTCGTTATTGGGGGGTGAAGGTAGATTCAACCCCCGGGGTTAGGTCACCTATGGTAAATATTTAACTATTTTATTCTAGCTGACCAAAAAAAAAAAAAATGATACAGGCCCTCGCAAGCGCAAGCCTAGCACTGGAAAATCGGAAAAGGGAGTGATATTCAGGTTTAGGGTGAAGGGTAGGTCGGGAACTATTATCACCATCGTATTCCTTGCCCTCGAAAACGGGGGTATACCGTTTTCCAGCTGATTTTCGCTGTTTTCGTGGCATTTGGTTATTGGGAGTGGGGGTGGTAGATTCAACCTCCGGGGGTGGGCTAGGTCATCTGTGGTAAATATTTACTTATTTTATTCAAACTGACAAAAAAACCCAATCCGGCAAGCCCTTGCAAGCGTAGCACCGGAAAATCGGAAAAAGGGGTGGTTTTTTCGATTTGGGGGTAGCGGTTGGACGCTAGGTCGGAAAATATTGTCACCATCGTGTTCCCTGCCCTCGAAAACGGGGATCTGGTCGCAGAACTTTTGGGGTAAGAGCTTTACCTCAAGGGACTATTGATGACTTAAGAAAACATTAAAAATCGTAACCGGAAGTGAGGTCAAAATTCCATGACGCTGCGAAATTAGCTTGTATAAAAGGTGGCTTCCTTTAGGTCTGTGGTAGTATTAATTACTCACACAAAGTGTTTCATGTATTCATAGGATATTTGACGGCCGGTTCTCCGTCTATAGTGAAGGTAATGGAAAAACAGATAAGCTTGCCAAAAAAAAACATTTTTATACAAGATCACGTGGATATTTTAATAGCGGTATTGAAAAAGTTTGTACCGAAGGAACTTTTCTTATTACTGAAGATGCCAGTGAAATGTAGCCTAAGGTGTGAATTAATTTATAAAATACAAAAATTCTTACTAATGCAACATATTCTTCTATTCCTCACTTTAACAGCTAATATTTCAAAAACGGAAAAACTGTGAAAATTTACGTGTTTATGTATCTATTGTAAACCACTTTCTGAGATTTGAATAACTTTCGTCAAATAGTTTTAATGATCTGCTAAGTTATAAGAAAAAAGAGATTTTAAAGGCGGACATACCAATGGAAAGCCCAATGTATGAAGAGAAATGTTTATTCGGGTACGTTTCTCCCTCCGAGTCTTCATTTATCAGCAATGGCGCCATTTCGGATTTTTTTCAATTTTCTGAAATTTTGACAGTACCAGAACGGAAAATTATGAACAAAATGTGCATAGAACATCTGAAATACGAACGGATATGCTTCTCCGAAGCTTTTAGATCATTTCGACCCAAATCGGACCAGTATCAACCTTTCTGCTGCATTTTATAGCCAGCTCTGCAATTTCTGCAACTTAGGCCCTTGTTGCTCCGCAAAAATAGGGAAGCCGACGGGAAAGAGTAGTACTCCAGTCGAATTAGACATAATAAAAAATTTTGCGTACTGCGGACTTTTCTTTGTGGAAGTTGTTTAAGAGGGCATAATAGGCAAGCACAGAAAACTACACCCTGCTACACCATGTGCGTCCCCTCTTTTTAGGGGTTGAAACTTTGGAATTTTACTTATGTGTCCATATCTGTTTCCCTATTGCCCGTAGGGCTCTTTACCAAGTTATACTTTTTGAAGATTCATCCCTCCTCTACATAATATATATATTACACATTTGCCGTAGGACAAACGGTTTTGGCTATACGAGGCCGGAAAGGTCGCGTGGTCCGAATTTGGAGGTCTTCTGTACAGGACAAACGGTTATTATTTCCAATCTACAATACTACACATACTAATGCCCTTAAGGAGGGATGATGATTTGTGAAAAAACTTTCATCGAATATCGCGCGGTTTTCATGATACGGGATGTTGAAATTTTGAAAACCCCTTTTTTTAAAAAAAAGTGAACCTACTTTTTTTCGCTCATTTTTTTTTCATGCTTGTACGACCCTAATATAAGAAAATTAACGTTGGTTTCATTTTAATACAATCGTTGGTTTAGGAGCTAGACAGCAAAATATGCCAAAAATGGCTATTTTGGTATTGTTGTATTAAAAAAACCAAAACCAATATAATTCTGGTAAATGTTTTTGTTTATCCTAAAAGTCCAATTCATTGCTCATAGAATGTGTGTTTTTGTATTTAAGTAGGATCAACACTTATTGTGTAATAACGATTTATGTCATGTGTTCTCCAGTCTCCTTTTTCACAATTTTTTTTTGCGGCCTTATGGTTCATAGTAGGGCAGAAAGCATTATACACGTGGGCAGGGCACATAATAGGGTGTTAAAATGGGTCTCTTGTTAAAATGCGATAGGACGTACCATTTTCGAGTAAAACGCACTTGTTTGGTTATGTTTGCTTTGAGTTTTCATTGTGTTCTGAATTGTGATCTGATAAATAAATTCTACATTTTGGTGTTTTCTTTCTTAGGAGTTTGTTTTTTTTAAATCATTTTTCCGATGAAATGGACATATAATAGTTGTTTCGCGAGGAAGGTAAAATTACTGTGGATTTTGTTATAGACACAAAATAAGTTCCAATGATGATTCGAGACAAGCGTGAACCTTCAAATAGGGGAGTGAGAACCCCCTATTCCGTCCGAGTCCCTTCATTTTTTCATTAGCAATGTCCCTCATAAACAGAAAAAGCAAGAAGCGACACAGTTTTATGTTCTTGTAGTCAGCGGTGAGTATTTACTAGTCAGTCGATGAAAAGTGTGATCTGAAATATTTTTTTGCAAACAAGTGCGTTTTACTCGAAAACGGTACGTCCTATCGCATTTTAACAAGAGATCCATTTTAACACCCTAATATGTGCCTTGTTCAGGTATACATTGCTTTCTGCCCTACTATGAACCATAAGGCCGAAAAAAAAAATTGTGAAAAAGGAGACCGGTGAACACATGACATAAATCATTATTACACAATAAGGTGTTCATCCTACTTAAATACAAAAACACACATTCTATGAGCAATGAATTGGACTTTTAGGATAAACAAAAACATTTACCAGAATTGTACTGGTTTTGATTTTTTTAATGCAACAATACCAAAATAGCCATTTTTGGCATATTTTGCTGTCTAGCTCCTAAACCAACGATTGTATTAAAATGAAACCAACGTAAATTTTCTTATATTAGGGTCGTACATACATGAAAGAAAAATGAGCGGAAAAAAGTAGGTTCACTTTTTTTTTTAAAAGGGGTTTTCAAAATTTCAACATCCCGTATCATGAAAACCGCGCGATATTCGATGAAAGTTTTTTCACAAATCATCATCCCTCCTTAAGGGCATTAGTATGTGTAGTATTGTAGATTGGAAATAATAGCCGTTTGTCATGTACGGAAGACCCCCAAATTCGGACAACGCGACCTTTCCGGCCTCGTATAGCCAAAACCGTTTGTCCTACGGCAAATCTGTAATATATATATTATGTAGAGGAGGGATGAATCTTCAAAAAGTGTAACTTGGTAAAGAGCCCCACGGCCAATAAGGAAACAGATATGGACACATAAGTAAAATTTCAAAGTTTCAACCTCTAAAAGTAGGGGACGCACATGGTGTAGCAGGGTGTAGTTTTCTGTGCTTGCTTATTATGCCCTCTTAAATAACTTCCACAAAAAAAAGTCCGCAGTACGCAAAATTTTTTATGATGTCTAATTCGACTGGACTATAGGGGACATTTCTTGGGCGCCAGAGCAATATTCATGATACAAGGCCTTTTTCTCACTTACTATGCATTTTATAAGAAAAACGTTCAAAATAAAAACATATTCCAATTTCCTTAGCTACAGCTTACTCGCTTCAGTATGCAGGTGCAGGTATTTTGAAAAATAAAAAAGCTCCCTCGATCCAAACTTTTTCGCTGTAAATTACACCAAAATGGCAACTATTACATTAATATTTATTTATTTTTCAATCATATCATAACAAATATTATTTTTACATACACCATTGGAAAGCAAAAGATGCAAATATTGTAATACTAAAATATAAAGTTTTTTCGAGAGCAAATGACAGATATAGAAGGGTGGGAACATGAAAAATACGAAAACACTACTTTTCTTAGAAAAAATAACAAAGTGCAATTTTATAAATTTTCGCAATTCCACATAAAATCGCAACCTCAAAAGTATGTTTTATATGGTGTTTTTACACAAGAATCAACTGTCTGTTTTTGTATATACGTTCGAGACATACAGAGCGTGTGTCGAATTCATCGGTCTCGTTCTTCGACTATAATTGTGGTTATGTCGAACAAGTCTTGGATGGCCGTGGAATCCTCTCTGCGTTCTAAAGTGTTGCCAGGCCACGCAGTAATAAATTTAAATAAGCATTCTGTTAATAATTAGCAGTGCGCTCTCGTGTGGCTTAATTACCTGCTATACCTAAGAGGTTCGATTCAATCTGCGAAGATTAACACGCCGCTTGCTATTTTATTAATTTTCTCACTCACGTTTCTTGCTGGTTATCTTCTCATTGCAGCTTATAGTTCGGGTTCAGACGATCAAAAAGCATTCATTGAAAAACATTTGTTGGTAGTTTGCCATAGTCTTCTGAAAGTTTATGAACTCTATTTTTGTATGACCGTTTTAGCTATGTTGGATTTTTTTAGCTAACGATTTGGGAAATCATCAAAATGTGAATTAGTTTGTTGACAAATTTTCAAAAATAGTGAAATATAGTAGTGGAGTCGAAAAGTGGTCCCGATCAAACTAGCTAAAACTTTTTCTATTTAAAGTATGTGTCTTCCTGATAAAAAAACTTTCAGAATTGGCTTCTTTGACCTCTAATACCCCATCAATTAATTAAAAGTTCGAGAAGATAGAGAATTTTACAAGAACGCAATAAAAAATTTATATTAAAATTTATCCCTTGCTTGTGTTTTCCGTTCTTCCTTATTTGGACTGGCTCCTTTTTGTCTTGTTTCTTTCTGTTAATTTCAGCACTAGTTACCAAGTTTTTATATAAAAATAACACAGATTTATATTATGTGCGGCCGTATTTTCATAGAATTTGGTCGTTACGGTTACTTTACCAAAGATTCAACATATTCTAGATATATATATTTTTCACACAGCACTCACTTAACTACCACGGAGTTTTAAAGATGCGTCTGTATACTTCGCCTTTCTAAATGAAGCTCCGAATTTATTTTTAAGTAGTGTAGTAAAGTTATAAATCTCCTCTAAGTCGATATTTATTAAGAATTTAGATGGACGGTAATTGTTAGGCTCAATTGAAAAATAAAGTTGTGCATCATCGTTTGTATCGCTCTCCTTCTTAAAACATTGGAAAGACTACTGGACAAGTACCTACATTAGAGACGAGATACTAAGGAAAAACCCCTTTAGCGAACGTCAATATGCATACCAATTAGGAAAGTCAACGGACCTCGCGCTGGATGATTTGAACAGGCTACTGACAAAGTCATTAGATTACAAATAAATGGCAGTGGCAACATTTCTAGATATAGAAGGAGCGTTCAACAACTCGACAACGCAATCACTAACGAATGCGTTGTCAAATAGAGGAGTCCCAATAGTACTCTGCCTGAGGATTAAAGCCAGCCTACGTAAGAGGATAATAGTATCCAATCTAGGCGAGGCTACCATTGAGGCATAGGTGAGTATAGGCTGCCCTCAGTTAGGAGTACTATCTCCACTGCTGTGGGCAACTCTTGTTGATGAACTAGGATGCACTGACGATCTAGCACTAGTAGTCAAGATGCGGTTTGCAAACATCATAATTAGAGCATTCGCAAAGAGCCATAAACATTGTCGACAGGTGGTGTAGTAAGGAAGGACTTTCCATAAATCCTCACAAAACTGCAGTCGTCACCTTCACACGAAAAAGATCTTGGGGGGCCTAAAATTCCTAAGGCTCAATGGAGTGGAAATTCTATTTGCCAGTGAGGCTAAATACCATTTTTGACCAAAAACTGACATGGAATACCCACATCCGAAAAGTAACACAAGCAACGATCGTCCTGGGAAGGTGCAGGCAGGTATGTGGAAAAAACTGGGGGTTAAACCCCAAGATGACCCTACGGTTATACACTGAGGTCGTTAGACATAACCCATGGATCGGTGGTATGGTGGGCCGAGACCCTACATATGGAAGCTATAAGGTTATTGAGTGGCGTAAAAAGGCTTGCTTGCATAAAAACTGATCTGCCATCACTACACATTTTTATCTAAGGGGAAGCTCGTTAAGTGTTGCACAGGCAAATGCAATGCACAACGCCCATAAGGCCAATACGAAACAGAGCACCAAAAGTTATACTCAGAGCTGAAGTCAAATCCCATTCTGGGAATGTCCACAGACACTATGGTCCCAAAGTATAACTTCCATAAAAATTTCCAAATCAAAATACCAGACGAAGAGAACTGAAGGCACGGACCTCCGATATCGGTACAAACAGTCTGGTATATGGGCGGCTCCAAGACAGAACAGGGAGTTGGAAAAATGGAAATCCCGATGAGTCTAGGAATACACGCCATAGTATTCTAGACTGAAGTGGTGTGTACCTGAGGTACACACCACTTCAGTGTACTTCAGTACATGTACTGTGCCACTGCGAAAGCCTAGCGAGACTGAGATTGCAACTACTTGGTGAGGAAAAACTAAGGGCAGATAGCTAAGGAACCCCCATCAAGGCTATGGAGTCTAGTACAAAGTATAAAGCTGGATAAGGAACTCGAGCGCCACAATAGATCCACAGGGATCGCGGTGGCCAAGGCCAAGCGGTCAGCTCCTCCCTTCAAATTTAATTTAATAGCTTGCACAGAACAGTGACGTAACATACCTGCTGCGTAGAAAAGATTAAGAAGAGGTCCCAAAATGGAGCCTTGAGATACACCCAGAAAAATTCTAATAAAATCTTAATAATGTTGGAGTTACAACGACGTGGGCTTAAGAAATGGCAATTTGGAAATTAAAGAAATTTTAAATTTTTGATGATTTTGAAATTTCTTAGCTAAAAAAGTCGAACGTACAGTCTAGATCTATAAAACCCATGCCATCAGAAGATTATGCAAAATGGCCAACTTTTTTTTCGGGTAACCTCTTTTCGACCCTCTAAAACCCAACTATTAACATCTTTTGTTTTCTTATTTCTCGCGATTGTATGGTTGCTGCACTATCTAAATTTCGTAATCTTAAACAGTCCGTTTTTTTTGGTCGGGGTATAATTACCGAGGAGAATTTATCTGACACGGACCATTATGTAACTTTGTTTTATAATAATAATTTAAATTGTTTAAATTTCCAATCTTATCGCGAAAATAATTTGTTCGTGTCGCTGTGGGTATCTGCGATGTTACTGGAGATAATCTGGTGCTGCGAACAAAAGTAATTAGGAAGTAATTTAATATTTTCATTTGGGTCCTTTCGTTTGGAGGATTGGCAAAGTTCAATAATTACGGATATAATCAACGAAAATGTTTATAATTTGAACAAAAAGAAAACCTTTAGAAATATTGTCTTCATATTGTCAAGTATTTATTTGGTGCAGTGTCACTAAGAATCCTGTCGATTTTAAAGTATACAAAAAAATTACTAAGAGAATAGAAAACCACGACAAACCAAACAAAAAAACTGCGTTTGGTGCATTGATCGAACTTAAACAAGAAATGATTTTAATAATTGTTTTGCCATGATAGCTGAGAATACTCTTGCTCCATTGTCAAAGAGTGATACAGATTTAAATGCTATAGTATTGTAAAAAATTACTACAGCAGACCTCTTTCTATATAATGCCAGTCTCCACTTATGCAGTTTCAGATGAGATAAATACATCATTAAATCTCCCTATACTGACGTCTATGATTTAAATAGTAAAATAGTTAATGAAACTATTGATACAATTTTGTATCCTCTTACCATATTGATAAAAGATGTTTCAACGAAGGATTTTTCCTGATTTATTCAAAATTAAAAAAAGGTATTTCGCTTTTTTAAAAAGGGGAGAATTAGACAACTATCACCTTATATTAATTATTTCTATTTATGGTAAATTAATAAAAATTATGTTAAAATGGTCACTGACAAAGTCTTTTTTAATGAAGTACTATAATCTTTAATTCTTAATTTGGTTTTCGCTGTAACTTTCTACCACTTAAGCTGTTCAACGGGTGGGTGGTGGGAGATATAGTCGAGAGTTTTGAGGATGGGAAGCATACTAACTGTCCTTGCATTATGTGAGGCTTTCGACATTCGAAACTAAGAGAAATTCGAAATTATTATTATTACTATTATTAGTCTACTTGAACACTTTACTCGACATGAGTTTCGTCCACTATCTTGACATCATCTGGATATGGTTAAAATGGACTTTTAAGCGTCTCCTAGTTGTTAAATAGAAATTTATTTATTTATGTATTTATTGAAAACATATCTACGGGAATAGACTCCCAGTTACAGATATTTGTTTAAAATATAAAACATGCGTGAGTGGTAGGTTTTCAATCCCCGGATCCCGGATGAATTTGTGGTCCCGAAAATCCCGGGATTTCAAAAATCAATCCCGCGCATTCTTCAGGACTGGAGTACTCGGAATTCTCGCAGATATTGTTGTTTTCCATTAAAATTTGATATAAGCGGCTTTACTGATTTGTTTGCTTCATGTTATTTTATAACATAATATATAACCAACTTAGCAAATATAAATGTCACATACATCATACATACATTCGTATAATACCAATAAACGTAAAAAAGTAATTTCACAAAAACGTATAAAGAGAAGCTCATAAAATAAATGAATCATGTAAATTACTTGGGACTTTGGGACCAGTATTCAAAACCACTGCCCAAGGAATCACTACTTCCGATTTTCTATGCAAGTCTCTCACAACGAAAAAAATTTGTATGTGGATATAATTGTTCATGGAACTTTATTAATATAATATTTGAAATCGTCTACCCCAAAAACCCATAAAACGATATCCCACATCGGTAGTGGGGTGGGAGTGGTGATAGGGGATGGCAGTGTGGGTGGATAAAGTAAAAAATTATTTTGAGGTTTTTGATTCTTGTACACACACTAAATCACATTTTTTGTATCTCCTTTAATTATGGGGTGGGGGTAATGGGGGTGGATAATGCCAAAAATTTTTTTGAGACCTTAGCTTCTCTTTTATATACTAAATACCAATTTTATGGACTCTTACCTGCTTGAATTACCTATTTATCCTCCATTTACCCCAATTTACCCCCTTCGACGGAATAGGATGAAAATATAATCTAATTCCAGTTCTCGTTAAAGTACATAAGTGTACCAAATTTCAAGGCAATATCTTAAACGGTTCCAGAGTAATCGTGTGCACAAAAAAAGTTACAGACAGACAGAAGTTTTTTTCGCTCAAACTTAAAATCTCAACGTTTCATAACATTCTAAGCCTATTTGAACAATAAAAATTTTCAAAATTTTTTTTGTACATACCATACTTCCACTAGATGTGGAAGTAATAGACAATAGAATAATAGACTGCCTGTTGCGAGTTGCGTTACGATTAAATTATTAGATTTCAAAAGTTTTAAATACAAAATGAAAATGTTTTAATAATAAAAATATTATTATTATTATTATGAAAATATGAAATAATATATGTTATAGGTATCGAGTTTTTGATTATACAAAGATTCGGTCCAGACTAGGGGACGAAACATTAGATACATTAATTCTTCTAAGATAGTCTAGGAAATAGCGTGCAAATTCGACGACGAATGGTTATCGTCTGCCAGTCGGCCGCCAATATTCTTGGCTAGAGATGTCGGTCTCGGATGTCTGGGGCCGGGCAGGACTATTGCCCTTTACCCCAGTACATCGCTGTAGACCGGGGACCGGCCTCGTGCAGGGCGGGCGAACTTACTTTACGTCGGCCCCACTCACAAATGTGAGCGGTGCAGACGATTTCGGTCCACCTCCCTGGGTCCTGGCTCGTTGGACCTTGCTGGCTAAGGCCTCTTCTGGCGTTCTTCTTTCTTCGTCTTCTGTTCTTCGCCAGCTTGTTTGCCCCCCGGGGGGTAGTCATCGGTCTGTTGGCGGCCAGTCGGTAATCGAAGAGAACATATAAGTACAAATTTTTTTTCTCTCTGGAACTTTTTGGTATGGTGGGGGATAGGGAGGGGCATTTTTTTTAATCGAATGATTATCGATATCTGTCCGCATAGGTAGTTAGTATATGTACCTCACATACCCCAATTACGTTGGCAGACGAAACTTCCGGTCGGCGCGCGCGTTAAGCGGAAATAGAAACTGAAAATTTTTTTTTTCTATTTTCAATATATAAGGGTCACATTGTCACATCGGTTTTCTCCTGTTCCCAAGTATAGAGTGGTATGTCGATAACCAGGTCAGCCCTGTTAGACTGGAAGATTTACGTCTTGTACGGGCAAATAATTATGCTGTTCTTGGTACTTTTTATGAATATAACTCATTTAGAGTTATACATTTAAAGTCAAATACTCAAAAAAGACACAAAACTTACTGCTTAAACATAGTGCCGGAGTTTAGTCAGGGTAGTTCATTTGCAAAAGGCACAGAGGAGGTGCTCTGCTGGAAAATTTGCAGTTTACTCCTCAGGAATATAACGCCCTTGATCAAGAACAAATTTGATGATGATATTGGTAATGAGCAACCCCAAGAACGACCATTAGAAAATATCTTACGGGTAAGCCATACACTGGGGCCCTATCAAAACCCGATAATCAGAAACTCTAAAAATTGTTTGTCCATTCGTTGAATATTCTGCTGAAAATTGTAGAATATGACATTCGATAATGCATATTTTTCAGAGTCGTGCAAATTTCGGTAGATATTTTCCCAAAGTCGAATGCGACTTTTACTAATAGAGATTCGAGAATTGTTTTTATATTACATACTATGTATAATATATGCCATATATTCTATAACCAGAAGTGTTAAAAAATTTATTTACTAATATTCTCTAAAACAGATAGTTGTTCTAGGCACTTAGTACCTAATTTTTATTTTCATTTATATTTACGCACGAATATAGTGCGTACTGCTAGAAATAACCAGTACTGCCAAAATTACCGGTTATGGTAAAAACGCTTGAAAAGTGCGCCCTGCCTGCAGGACTCAGAGATCTGAGGGTCCGTGTACAAAAGTTCTTCCAGAAACGCATCTAGCAGGACTCTCGCTTGTACGAATCATCATTAATGGAGTACTTGGCATCAACCACACTTTTTTTATCTATTCCTCTGTCTGTGATCAGGCTTCATCCAATATAAACATTACAGACAATGGGTTTGTTACCGATAATCATTTTTTCGTTATTTTTTTATGGCATTCAATAGAATTCGATAATCTATATAAGCTCTTAAACCTTCAGCTTCATAACTATTTCCAGTAATTAGATATTCAATGTTAAAGATTGAGTTTAAATACAAAGCGTTTCGCCAACTCGTGACGTCATTCTGCATAAACACTGCTCATTTTAAACCAGCAGAAAGATAAAACAGATATAATTTAAAAATCAAACGCCGTTTCCATAGAGAAACACAATAACACACGCTTGGGGCATGTGCATCATATAACTAACTTAACCTCAATTGTTATGTTTTTTAGGTTTATTCTCATTTTTAATGTTTGTATACTCATTTTTATCTTAGAGCCAAACTGGCTCCAAGCAAATATTTAAAAATTCACGCAAATAATTTTTCAATATTGTTGATTGATACAAATAGACTTCTAATTATAGGTTAGATTTCTAACCTGCAAAAAGTGTCTTATTTTATTGTGACAACTATTTAAAACTTAATAAACATTACATTGAACTAGATTTTGGTTGAAAGTATAGGAACCAGGCAGAAATTTTAATAATAGCTACGTAATACTTGTAAATCTAAAGAAATATATATTTTTGAGGTTAGCTGTGAAGTCACACTAAATCTCGACTGTCACCTGATCAGCATCTGCAAAGTGACGTCACGCGAAGCTCCGCCCCGTTTTAAATTTGTACTGTGATTAGCTTGTTGTAGCGTATTCACCTACATACTATTGTCATGGATATAAAACAATAACAAAATTATTAATTTCTATTTATATACAAATGTTAACATTTAAATACATTTTTGAATTTCAATTTTATATTTGAATTATGGAAATATTACTTAAATATTGCCATCATTTGGTGACCCCGACGTGATTTGAACACGCAACCCAATATTTAAAAAATTTAGAGATTCTATTATATTTTGAAATTTAAATAAACATATAATTAATAATTTGAATTTCATTTTAAATTATGGATACCATAATTGGTGACCCCGATCCGAAAATTGAACATTGTATCCTTATTGTCAAGTTCTATAAAAACTGAAAATAGCTTTGGATTTGGTTTTGTTCAATACTCTACACCTCACGATACAGCAGAAGCTATTGAAATATTAAATGGATTTAAAGCAGCCGTACCCTGAATTTAGAAATAAATGGTTAAGAATATCAAATTTCTCCAACGCAATAATAAAATTATTACTTGATAACCCATAATTGATTTCCCAAACACAACTCGACAATCTGAAGAACCAGTAAGAAGAACCACAAGAAGATAATCGAGGATGGTCCCAGAACCTTCAGTTGTAACCTTCTTTTTTTTTGTACAGTAAGTGAGTTGACTTTCCATTTCCCTTGTTGATTGGAGAAACAATCGATTAATTAATGATGGCACAACCAGCAGATAATATTTTAGTTGATAATCCCGTAGTGCTGCCTCATAATCAATATGTCACAACCGGCAAACTTCCGCCTTGGTTCGCACACGTAGAATCACAATTTGCTGTAGCTTTAATTGTCAATGATAGAAGGAAATATGACCAGGTAGTCGCTAGCTTGCCATTAGAGATAATTAATGTTTATGATATATCTTCCCGAAGGCGATGTGTATACGAATTTAAAAAATGTACTAATTTCTCGACTGACTTCGAGTGAGGAGAAACGTCTTGACGATTTACTCTCTTTTTTACTGATACTTTGGTAAGTTGGTTTCTCTGTTGCACTCGTCTTCTATACTTTTGAGGTACATAGTAATTAATCAAAATCCTCTTTATTGTTGAAGTAATCTATAATCATTTTCACAACTACAAAAAAAGAGAAAATAATTCAATTCAATCAATTCGTTTCACCTAATTCGTGACCCTTATTTCAAAAATAAATTTAATAATCCTTACCTGCGTGGTAAATCTAACCTTGTCCGTTTGAAATATTAATAGACGTCCATTTTTCAAAACTAAAAATAGATGTATCCAAATGAATACTTAAAATTCATGAGGTTGATGAGTTTATATTCTTTATTGTACGACTTCACACCTTCGTGTCCCGCATTAGCCGCCCTACGGGTGAAAGCGAGGCGAGCCCTGCATTGGCGCGCGTCCCAATAGCGAAACATTGGAAAAATATCAAAAAATATATAGTGGATTGACATAACAGAAATATGTAATATGTAACTTCGTGGAAAGTAAAATTCATATTTTTCCTCTGTGGATCTAAGCAGATGAGATTGTATCAACTTTAACTGAATATTTTGACAATCTTAATTTTAGTGCGGAAACTACTTATAGGGAGCCAGTTCGAAATCGACACGCTGAAGCGTAACGCGCGCGCGCATAATGCAATAGTTAGGGCCCGTTTATCAATGTAGGGTTAATATAGTTCAGTCGAACTGTCACGAATAGTATCAAAATGTGGCGAAAATACATAACCACGATTTTATTATTTTAAGTTGATCAACAACAACAACAACAACAATTATAATATAAACTAGAATATTTTCTAGTCGGAATATTTTAAAAGAATGAGTGAAACCCCAATTCTCCATCATCAGAGCGGAGCTATTAATTAAAATAGCTAATAATTATAAACGTGTAGAAAAAAAATCTGATGCAATACCTTGCAGAGACAAAGAACCTTAACGATTTCTACAATACAATAAAATAGATTTTAGTATTTGCCTTTTAGCTACATTAGAAAACTAAGTATGTCTTTCGTGTTCCAAAAATTCCAAAATATCTGATTCATCATCGCTTATTTCGTCGAAAGCTTCCATTTTCAATAATTTACGCAAAAAAATAACTTTGACTTTTCACCCAACAACTGTCAACAACAAACATAAAATTTGTAGATAACCCCCACCTCGAAGCTCGGACTTTAGCCCGGGATGAATATACTTTCAAAAATATATAGGTTGTCCTATTTAAATTGAATTGAATTTAAATTTGAAAAAAAAAATTTTCTGCCAAAATCTTTGTCGGGCACTCGCTACGGGCACTCGCTACGGGCACCCGCGTTTAATAATTGATGAGCGGGGAGGAGAAATTTGAAAAAAAAATTTGCGATAAACTCTGGCGGGCCCCCGCTACGGACCCCTCCAACGGGCCCTCGCGCTTAATAATTGATGAGCGTGGGGGAGAAATTTGAAAAAGATAATTTTGCCGAAATCTCTGGCGGGCCCTCGCGAGAGGGGGGGGGGAGTAATTTGAAAAAAAAATTAAGCCAAAATCTTTGGCGGGCCCTCGCTACGGACCCCCGATTAATAATTGATGAGCGGGGAGGAGAAATTTGAAAAAAATTTAATCGCGAAAAACTCTGGCGGGCCCCTGCTACGGGTCCCTCAAAAGCCAACAGACCCCCGCGCTTAATAATTGATGAGCGGGAGAGAGAAATTTGAAAAAAAATTGCCAAAATCCCTGGCGAGCCCCAGCTACGGGCCACTCAGAAGCCCGGGCCCCTAAACGCAGTATCCAATAGACCCCCCATACGGGGGACCTGCAGTGGCAAAATACCCAACAAACATAAGAAATCATGAATATGCCACAAATAATAAATTATAAACAATATAAAAATTAAGCTTCTACTCGAACAAATATACATTACTTAGTCGAAGAGGAGTAGTACAATTACCACTGATAAACACAAATTTTGACTCGATGAAAGAACCAGATCTTATAACAAATTCTGAATTTTCAGGAATTTCTGATATTAAAGCAGATCAGGCAATGCTGCAGTTATGCCGATAATAATTTAAACTTTTTATGTTAATTCGCATGAAAGAAGATAGGTCAGCCAGCTTAATATAAAATGTTAAACAAAGAAAGCACGCTAGCACTTTTTTTTAATGAAAATGATATTTCTTTGTGTGCTTTGGTTTATCTAACAAGCTCGAAAAAAGATTTATAGATAAAATTTAAAAGCACACGCCTAAATTCTAAATGTCGCGAATGTACATTGGACTGACAGGCTTGAGTACTGCGGATCTTCGAGTCTGCATGCGTTTCTAATAATAATAATAAAACACAAATATTGCGGTAATATTTTGACGTTTTGTTTCGTGAAATATTTTCCGCAAATAGAACCACTCGTGTTTTTAAATTTTATCTATAAATTTCTTCTCTAGCTTATTGCCAGTTGTTAATGGAACTTGTAAATTGTATTATTGTATTATATACGTAATAATATAATAATATAAACATAACATAAACAGACCATATAAGTTTGACAACTCCCAAGGCTGTGTGGAATATATAGGTTAGGGACAAGTTATGCACCGCTTTCAATGGATTATAATAACGTAATTACAAAATAATAATTATCACAAATTAAATACAAATGCCTACTGAGCAGGCAAGTCAATTATTTCATGTTAAACACAAACGTACTTACGTACAGTAATCCATCACTATGCCCTACAATACAATTACAATAATTCATAACACTTATTCCAACTTAACTCTCAGATTATAAATACCATCTGCTTAACTAAACAACCGTAACTTAATTTTTACACTCCTTAAATTGAAAATAAAAATTAAATAAGTAAATATATATCAATAAACACTTTATATAATAATTCTTGTACATTACACTGTCTAGCGATTCTCTGTATGTAGCGTTTAGCGTTACTGTTATTACATTTAATTTCTCTTTGATCAACTTAAAATAAAACATAGAAGCGGAACATTAGTAGTGTTCTCTTTGTCTTTATGCATAATGTGATTGGTCGAAACATACCTAAGAACTGTTTACAGTGAAGATTCTCAGCAGTTTTGGACCAGTCCATGCATTACAATACCTATGGTTCAAGGTATGTTGGTTTATTGATTGTCATTACATTTAAAATATGGGGAATTCCGTGAACTTTTAAGTTTCTGCAGCTGCGATTGTTAAATAATTATATCTTCTTTGTTGAATGAATCGATTTGGAAATACATTTTTATGTGTCGGAAATAACACAGCCAAAGTTCTGTGCAGCGGACCAGATTATATGCATTTGGTGTATTTTTCGACGCTAAATCCGAATCCGTAGTCCAAAATAGGATTTATCGTGTCAGTTTTGTTTTTTAGTCAAAAACATCCCTTAAAATGGTGTAAAATCATAGAAATAATGTAAAAACCCTTAATAAAGTGAGAAAGATGGTAGATGTTTTGTAGTCGGGAGTAGAGAATAAAATGGAGCCACAGTAAGCTCTTTCTGTAAATTAAACCAAAATACGCCCTTATGGGGGGTGAACACTACCGCTAAAACTCAAAAGATGCAGGTGAATGTCAATAACATGTACAAAGGCCAAATTTTTGTATCTCTTAGTGCAAAATATTTGACTCTGGTGCGATAACCAGCCATTACTCTCAAAGGGTAGAGACTCAACCATATGGAGTGTTAAAACTACCCCCACCACCGGGTACCCCACCACAGGTTTCAAAATGGGAAAGAAAATTCAGGCTTTTATAGTTTTAGGCAGGGTGAACAAATATGGAGTAAATTCGTTCCAACCACCAATACATGACTAGAGACTACCCTTTGAGGGTGGTAAGAGCTCAAATGCTACATGTGGGTGCTATTAAAATTCTGGAAGGGTAAAATACTTGTAGCTCATTGTGGCAAATATATAAATCTGGTACGACAACAACCAAATCTTGTAGCAGGCATATTGCCGCCTCATAAATTATAAAATATTGTTACTCAAGCGTGAATGTCCGCGGTAGATTTAAATATATTTCTTAAATTTAAACAAACACAACGGTATGCAACCAGAGTTACGTCTAAACTATACTCAAGATAGCTGGATGTTCTAACTTAACTTTAAGAGTGGAGAGGGTAAAGAGACGATACGATTTGAATGCGATGAAAGGGAAATCAGAACGATTAGTTTTCCGTTACTTGAAGTTTAGAATTTCGATTGCTCGCTAAACTTTTGAAAAGTGATGTATCTTCATTAAATTTCTCCTTAAAGACTTCAACATCGAAAGGGTTGATAGTCCCTCTTCTTGAACATGAAGCAGGCCTAATTATTTTCGCCGGTTTAATCCGTAAGTAATTTATAAAGAAATAATTTTTTTTTGTAACTTATTTGGCAGCGGCCATTTTACAGCAAGCCACGCTTACACTTCATTTCTTTCCAGGGTTTTAATATTGGATGCAAATTTTTAGTATTGGATGCAATTTTTATTATAAAAATGCAAATCTTCTAAATTTGGGAGCAAGTTTTATCAATTTTGAGATGCACATCGTAGATATGCAATCTTTTAACGTCATATTAAATTTTGGGTTGGAAACATTAATTTTGTTTAACCATCCCATGGGGTTATCTTTCTTCTCTTCTACGTAGTTTGAAGATAAAAATGTATCTATTAGTCTAGAACAACTTTTTACGGAGGACACGACAATAATATGGTAGGATAGTTGGGATTTGCCCTTATGGAATTTCTGGAAGCGTCGAATATGGTACTGGGAACTTCTTAACTTAATCTCGGGCTCATCTATAAATCAACGATTACGTCACTGTGGATTGGGTTTCACCATCATCATCCCTTACTTGGAGTCACTACCTTCATTCACAGAAAATTCCAGATAAGTGTCGCAAATAAAATTTTTATCTAATGTTTTTTTATAAATACCTCATATTTTTATGCTTTAACATTTTTAGAGTTCTTTAACGTATCATGTTGCAAATAATTTAAAAAAAAAACTATTTCCATTTTCAATTTTATTCTTAACATGTTTCAACGAACAGTTAATATTTTCTATTTTTATTAAGGTATAAATTATCGGCGTAACGTCTGATTAAAATCAAATATATAAAAAGTTCTGTAAAGACTTTGTGATCACAATTTCTACGAAACGCTTAGGTATATTTATATAATAAATTTTGACCTTTAAACACCATATTGTCAGTTCATGTTTTAGACAATATTTTAAGTAATTTCTATATAACATATTATTGTCCATTCGATTCTTCCTTGTACATAACTTCGTTTAATATTAAGGCATCAGTTTAGTCGTTTTCTAATAAAAACACATCTAGTTTGATTGATTTATAATAAAATCAATTTTATAATTACATTGTCCACTTATTTAAGGTATTTTGATACAAACCAAACTATACAAACAAAGTATTTAGATATGATCTACTGAATTAATTATTTAATCTTTAATAGAAAGTTGAATATCTTTTAGTAATATTTAAAGGTACTAATTTAATTTTTACTTGTGCGGAATCTGAATTATTAATTTACACTTTTTTTTACAACTACACACTAAAAAAAATTTGTTTAGAGCAAACAAAAATTTTGTTGCGTATATACAAAGCAATTTCTTGGTTGATGTTAATAAATTTTTGTTGCTCCAAACAAAATTGTTTGAGGCAACAAAAATTTATTAACATCAACCAAAAAATTGCTTTGTATATACGCAACAAAATTTTTGTTTGCTCTAAACAAATTTTTCTTAGCGTGTAGTACTTTCTTTAAATTTTGATTAGTTTATCTTTCTTGTAATCAAACTTCTATTTTAGTGTAAATTACAAATATAGAAAGATTGGCGCCCCGCTTTCTAGGAAAATTATCTCTATATAAGTCAAATTAACATCTCTTTAAGAAAAATTATTAAAACATCTATCATTTATTAATTTCTATCTACCACACACGTAAAACGGTAAAACTATTTGTAAAGTGTTTTCTTACCCATGACTCGTCTGCCGAGTCTCTGAGCTACTGGGGTAGTAACATTTTTTCTTTAAATAACATAAAGTGCAGTAAGAATCTCAAACACTTAATGAAAATTAAAAATTTATTGAACAGCGAAGAAATAATGTTACAATCTTTTTAATAAGATTGAAAATCGCCCTTATTGAGGGGGGTAAAAACTACCCCTACATACGGACGGAAATAGACGAAAATTTAGTTAATTTTTTAGGTATCTAGCTTACATAGATAAAAAAAAATTGTCACTGAAGAGATATATCCTATATCTACTGGTCGGGATCACGGTATACTTACTCTGCTAATTTCTTATACTTTTCTGTGGACTTTTACCTAGGTGTGGTTCGGATTCCACTATAAGCTGTAGTTCCCCATCTCCTCAGACAAATCCAGATCTCCTAGATTTAAGAGGGTCATTGAGGTGACATGGAAGGTTGTTAAAACACATTTCGGTCAGGCCAGGAAGCAATTCCAGGAAGATGGTTGGACTTTTGAGTATTGTAAAACAATGCGATGTGCCTCCTGCGAAAAACCAACGAGTCGCACGTGATTCTGGAAGTCCACATCGCGTGCGGATATTTCAATTTGCCGTCTCAGCCGGTCGTTTTGTGTTGTTTTGATCCAGCACCTCTGAAATATTGGCCAGACAGCTTATAACTTCATGCAACGTCATTCCTCTGAACCTGTTATTGGAAACGTCTACCCGAATTTACTATGAAATGTTAATTCTAATTAAATGAAGCTAGGTCGAGCCACGCTACACACGAACGGGAAATTTCATTATTAATGTCTTTATTCGAGTTTTAAACGCAACGGCAGTGGATGGATCTGTTAATGCGCGGAGCGATACGTACTCCATCCACTTCATCATTCTTGCTTTGGTTTAAAGATTTTATTTTGTTGTGTTATTGTTCTAATAATACGCAGATGACGGAGGAATGTATATTATATAATGAAAGGAAGATGAAGAAATCCGTTATTAATTCAGTCGGTACCAAGAGAAGTAGTGCAGATCAAAATGCATGCTTGCATCCTCATAAGTAAACGAAAAAATGAAGAGATAGTTCCATTTTTTTGCATTTTGTGGAAAGAGATTTCTTGCGCACTCTTCGAAAAATATATCAAAAAATACACAGATAGAGAAATTTTCAACAAAGTTATAGCCCAGAAAATTGCTTCCAATCTGAATTTTTAAAAAATTTATAAAGTCTTTAAGGTGTGCCTTGTATTGATTTTGCAAAATTTCTGCATTTGGTTGGAGCGTGCAAAAAGTGCAAAATCTTTTTTTTTATTAAAAAAATCATGGAAATAAATACAAATGCTGCATGGTGTGATAAGATAAATTTAAAAATGAATAAGTTATGCTGCCCTCATATTATTCCTTATTTGACCTATAACTCTTAATTTTTGTCACTTGTACTTAAATAGAAATCTTGCGAAATGTTATTCTCTATAATTTTTTTAATACATTTTACTAATATATTATATTTCATAATAATATATCTAACCCACTGAAATATAATTCTCGAATGATACATATTAGATATTCAATTTTTGTAGTAATGTGTGATGGTTCAGTGGCTAAAGCTTTGCCTTACAATAAATGCTTGTTGTTATTTTTGTTGTTGCAATCCAAAGGTCGTGTGTTCGAATTCCAAAATTTAGAATGTCCAAAAACTAACATTATTTGCAAGAAAACTGCGAAGAGTATCCTATAGAATGTGTAACAATTATATAAAAAGCTCAGTAATTTGGCGAAGAGTATAATGCTTTCACTAGTTATTTTATTATATTACAACCAAGTAAAAACATGTTATTAAAAATCTGATAACTTTTGCTTCGTAGCCATGGCTTATTTGACTTATGTTACGCGATCGGGATTGTAAATCTGACAGTGTGTGTCAGTATGATATTAAAAATATTTTTGTAAAATTGCATAAATACACCGTTGGTACATATTAATAATTTTATAAACAAAAACTATAATTCTTTAATTTGTGATATGTTTTATTTTGTCCAATTGAGAGTAAATTAAATCAATTTTGTGCATTTAAAAGCAAGACGTCATTTACTCGCTGTTAATTACTCACATCCAGTGGTATAGTAACGACAAAAAAATTTAAAAAATTTTTATTGTTCAAATATGCTTGGAATGTCATGAAACGTCGCGATTTTAAGTTTGAGCAAAAAAAATTTCTGTCTGTCTGTCTGTAACTTTTTTTGTGCGTACGTTTACTCTGGAACCGTTTAAGATATTGACTTGAAATTTGGTACACATATGTACTTTAACGAGATTTGGAACTAGATTATATTTTCATCTTGTTCCGTCGAACGGTTGGTGGGTAAATTGGGGAAAAATAGGTAAATCAAGCAGGTAAGAGTCCGTAAAATTGGTATTTAACCCCCATTACCACCCCCACCCCATTATTAAAGGGAATGAAAAAAAAATATGATTTAGTGTGTATATAAGAACCAAAAACCTCAAAATATTTTTTTACTACATCCACCTCCACTCCCACCCCCACCCAACTACCGATGTGCGGTTTCGTTTTATGGGTTTTTAGGGTACAGAATTTTAAATATTATATTATTAAAGCTCCATAAACAATTATTTCCACATATAAAATTTTTTTTGTGAGAGACTTGGATAGAAAATCTGGATGTGGAAGTAGTCATCCTTGGGCCGTGGTTTTTTTAAAAAAAGCTAGCTTGCGTTTATTCGGTGTAAAAATGTTGTCATTGGTTGAAATTTAAAAATTCACGAAATGTCATTGGTCTATAATTTATGAGGGAAATAATCATGATTACATTTTCAAAAAATATCGACCAATAGTATTTTTTTAAAGTGAGAAAAACAGCTATCGATCAGTGGAAAAAATCGAGAAAAATATATGTTACTTTTTTCGTAGTACCCATGTGTCAAACTAAAAAAGTCATTATAGTTATTAAGGTACCAATGGTGTTATAAGGATAATAACGCACCGAGGTCGGCAGTGTACAATCCCGAGGGCCTCTGGCCCGAGGGAGTGTACGTCGACCGAGGGCATCATTATCCTATAACACCCGTTGTGCCTTCAACGTTTAATGTCCTGCAAGTCTGTTATTTAATTCGAATTTTTTTTTTGACATTTACGATTTATTAATTTGACATCTATTATGTTCAGAACGATTTGATTTAAAAGAGAGTAAAAATCAAAATTGTTTGTAAACGCCGCCGTTGCATAGCAACGCATTTTGTTTGTCAATAACGCTACCATAATTTGCTTGTTTTGGGTTGTATTATAATTTTATAATGCCCTAGGGCGTTATAGATATTCATAACGCCCTAGGGCGTTATTTTTCATTTAATGTATCTCAAAATCGGGTCGTTATTGTAAAATAACAGACTTGTAGGACATTAAAATGATTAAAATCTGACATTTCGCGTTTTCATCTTGATTTTTGTACACAAAATGAATGAGATAAGCGATTTGGTAATATTTCACAAGAAAATATTAACCAAGAAACCATGAAAAAGAATCTAAATGTAATAGCATTCTGTATAATAATTATGTATTTACAATGAATATGTTTGATGATAAAAAAACATTAGAAAAAGTTTCTATTTTTTATTATAATAAATTGTTATTTTTTAAACTTTAAATAAACAGTTTTGTTCGAGGTTTTGTTCTAATAATAATTTTAGATAATATTTTTTAATCATATATTAATCTTCTGTAATACACACGATGTTGATTTTGTACTCGGGTAAATTTTTTTTGAGTGACTCAAACCTGTTTTCCATGAACATTTTGCTAGAATTAAGGGACATAGGAAAAATCGCGACACGAAGTGGAGTGCCCTTGATTCTCGAATAATTTTCATGGGAAAACAGGTTTTCGTCCAAAAAAAATTTACCTGGTAAAAAATTATTAATATCCGAAAATATACACTCTAGGAAAAACCGCTGCCCAAGGAATCACTACTTCCACATCCAGATTCTCTATCTAAGTCACTCACAACGAAAAAACTTTGTATGTGAAAATAATTGTTTATGGAACTTTAACAATATAATATTTGAAATCCTCTACCCCACAAACCCATAAAACGATACCCCACATCGGTAGTGGGGTGGGGGGTGATGATAGGGGGGTGATAGTGGGGGGTGGATGAAGTAAAAAATATTTTGAGATTTCTGGTTCCTGTACATACACTAAATCACAATTTTTTTCATCCCCTTTAATAAGGGGGTGGGGGTCTTAATGGGGGTGGCTAATGCCAAAAGTTTTTTTGAGACCTTAGCTTCTCTTGTATATACTAAATACCAATTTTATGGACTCTTACCTGACTTGATTGACCTATTTACCCCAAATTTACCCCAATTTACCCCCCAACCCTTCGACGGAACAACATGAAATTATAATCTAGTTCTAGATCTCGTTAAAGTACATATGTGTACCAAATTTCAAGTCAATATCTTAAACGGTTCCAGAGTAAACGTGCGCACAAAAAAAAGTTACAGACAGACAGACCGACAGACAGACCGACAGACAGACAGAAATTTTTTTTTCGCTCAAAACTTAAAATCTCGACGTTTCATGACATTTTAAGCCTATTTGGACAATAAAAATTTTTAAAAATTTTTTTGTCGTTGCTATACTTCCACTGGACGTGGAAGTAAAACTAACGCAAAATTCCACAAATTAAACCTATTCCTCAATCATAAAAATTTCCCATACTTAACATGTTCATTAAACACGAAATATATAACTAGTATGCATAAATGTTAGTGGTAAATTCGATAGAAAGTTGAAATTAAAACGTCTTGTTCCTTCCCTGTCCATGGCCAGAAATTACCTGACATGATTAAAATTAATTAAAATTTTACAAATAGACCTTCCAGACGCTTCTCTTCTGCTACTTAGTTTCTGTTGAAGTTTAGGTTATCGAATTTTCAGGTTGTACATGCAGATCATGGTGGTTTTTAATTATTATAATACCGTACCCCCATTTCTGAGGGGCGGAGTTGTGGTATTAAATTTCTAGCTACATATATTTGAGAGGTGAATTTGCGCATTTAATATGCTTCAAAATCGGTAAAAAAACGTGGAAAATATATATTCAATTTCGCGGCCGCTACCCTGAGTAACGACCGCCAAACTAAAAGTCACTTTTATAACTTTTGATTTCTCCATCAAATAAGCCAATAAAATGTTTTCAGGCACCTTCTACATTGTATGAACAAAAAAAATGTAGGAATTATTCACGAGTTAAATGACACATTGAGTGTATTATAAGCCCAGCGAACTATTTCACAAGAGTAGAATCTGCAATCTGCAGCGTTGTATGTATACCCCGCCTACACTTTTCCGCAGTTCCGTCCATGGGCACCGCTACAGGGTTGTCGGTATTTGCTTTGTGCTAGGCCGTTGTGCAACGTAAGATTCGATAATTAAGTTAGTCTGGTAATCAAGTTGCTGTAGCCTACCGGGCTTATCTTATTAATTGCCTACATTTCAATCAACAGACCAATTTATCACTAAAAACTTATTATATTATTAATTAAAGCAAAGTGTTAAAAGTGGAGCTTGTAAAATGAATATTTTCTATTAACATTTTGTTTTTATTGCGAGTCCGTGTATCTTTCGTATGTTAGATCAGAATCAGACAGAGGCGATAATAGAATCACTTTATCGTCAAAAAAAGTAGAGAAGTTTTAAGAATCAGATCAATTCAGCAGACTGTTCAACTCACGCGATGAGGATGCCTTACAAAAAGTTAGGTTGATGTTGTAGAACCTCAGAAAATCGACCTAGGTCGAAAGATGGACAAAAAATCCATTTAAGAATGGATTATTAAAAAGGCACTTTGAGAATATAACTAACTAATCATGTAAAACACCGAAAGAGAAAATTCAAAAGTACGCCGAAAATGCGTCGTAAAGGCGAACACAGGCAGTATTTACCTCAGACCAATCAGTATTAAACATAATTTCGAACATACGAGGAAAATCTGTCTTGCGAAAGTTATAGGAATGCTGATCGTTTTTGGGACTAGGGTGAGAAGATAAATGTATTATAATTCTACAGATTATGCCAAGGGTGGAATGATGATCCCTTGGTCATATACTTATGCTTCGGTTGTTTGATAGTCTGTTGTACCCAGCCTATACAATTTAGGGTGGCCCATCTTTTTCGAAATCGAAATTTTTTATTTCTCACCCCTGCAAATGGTTCCATTTGAAGAAAAAACAGTCCCCTCAAAATATTATTGAGGCAAATTGAAGGCAAGGGGTGCCGCAGAATGCATTATTATGCAATAATAAAAGTAAATGGAATTATTTACATTCTTTGGTTGATGCATTGTTTTTTTTTTTTAATCAGCAACATTTATCTTTAGAATAACTAATCAAGTCATACAAATATCAAAGACATTATCTGTTGTGACTATGACATGTGTCATACTACTGTAAATTCGTAGTCTAAGAAAACTAGACTAGAAGTTTTTGAAATAAAACTCTCGTTTTATCTTTGTGTATTTTATTATGAAACGTTTTTTCATAAATAGTACCAAATATTATCCTAAATCTACAAGACATATAGTAATAAAAACAATATTTTTGCACTAGGCTAAAGCATGCGACAGGGTTTCTTTTTTTACATTTAGAAACTGTGATTTATAATCATTTACAACTTGGAGTAAAAACTGTTTTTGGTCTTCATTTTTTGTTAAAATGTCATTATAGTCAGTAATAAGTTTGATTCCTCTCTCAGCGGCATCATTTACAACTTTAATTTTGTTTACAATATTGAAACATCGGGTATAACTTTCATTTTCCCTCCATGTTGTTGGATCATTTTCCAAAAATTCCATAGACAAACCTAATTTTTGAAAAAACTGTTTAGTGTTCTCGCATATGAAGTCCTGAATTTCCTTGTTTTCAACGTCAGTAATGTTACTAATCATAAGTCGTTTAATACCCTCTTGATTTGGTGCTTTCCTATTCAAAGCTTTAACCATTTCTCTTTTAGTGGTAACTGAAATATCGTCATCAAAGAAAGATAAGCCAACATTTACTGAATTAAGGTACCACAAATGGTTCACTATTTTCCTACTTGCGGCTTGAGATATTGACGCTGTAAACCAGGCCTTTACATAAACCTTTACAATAAAGAGACATATATCTTCAATACCTATTTTTTATTTTTTAGTTAGTTGGAACTGATCTTGGAAAAAAAATATTTTTAGACAGTAAATGGCTTTGGCCATCCAACGTGCATGGTGAAATGCCCCTGGTTGATAGAATGTCGTGTGAGTGGGCTCTTCTTCAACAAAAAGTTTAGAAAGCATTAAAAATTCTTTATAATCATCACGAGGCTGTTGCAAAGTTAAAGCTGCATTTAGAAACTTTACAATTTCGGCTTTAACTGGTTGTAAAATGTGTTTAATTTTTGATACCTGAAATCCAGTTTTTAGTTTATTTTGATCTATTTTAGGCCAAAATTCCCTAAAACGTTTAAATAGTGGCACATTTGGACCAGATGAGGAAGGCATTTTTGTGTCAAACACACTTCTCAAAACCACTTCAAAAATATGATGTCTACAAGGAAAATATAGAATATCTCTTTCTAATTTTTGTTGCAATAGTGTGGCTGCCCCATTTATATAACCCATATTTGATGCTGTATCACAACACAAAGCTATTACCTTTTCGTCCAAATTCCATTCACAAAGCACATCATAAACTGCTTCAGTCTGTTCTCTTCCAGTTGAATTGGGCAAAGCTGGTACTCCAAGTAGTTGTTCAATATCTCCACTAGTAACTAAGATAGCAAGTCTATCGATATTTCCCATTCCAGTGAGAGAAGGTAAAAGTTTTCCATCCAATGGATGACTGGGGCCGGCAATTCAGAATTACCGAAGGCAGTTTTTAATATTTCAGCTCTTTCTTCGCGGATGCGTTGTCTAGAGCGCTGAAGTGTGGTTCTGCTGATGGACAAAGATGTGGTGTCATGTCCTAGTGCTTCTGCTACTGCCGTCAAAATATGAACTCCATACCTGTCGCTCATTTTGCAAGCATCAAATGCGGCGGCTATTTTTGGTGTGATGATGTTACATGTTCCATACAATCTCCTCTTTTTTGGCTGTGACGGGCCAGGCTGGTCTTGTAACAACTCTTCTTGGGCTTCGATTATTTCATCTTCATTTTCGTTGGAGTCGGCTGAATTACTACTTGATGATGGACAGGTGACTGTTTCCTCTAATCTGACTTTTTCTTGTTGACTTCGTTGCATTCGTTCGGATAATTTCTGTAATTTCTCCTCAGCTGATTTTTCTTGAGAAGCAAGTTGGTAATCAATACCATGCATAAATCCAGGACGTCCCTTTTTTCTTTGGTTAATTAAAAACTGCTTATCTTCATCTATTTTCATCAACTCCAATGCATTTGCATGAGAAATGTCAAAAAGATCGTCCAATTTTTCAACGAAATTTTTTTCTTTACCTCCCGCACTGGCCCTTTTAGCCGATTTTTGTAAGTTCCTCCACTATGCATAAAGTTTATCTAGTTGTTTAACACAATGGAAATCCTGACGTGTCGGAATGCAAGCTTTATTCCAAAAAACTGACACCTCTTTTATTGTTAATTTAGCACTTTCATGTACACTTAGCTTCACTTCACGAATGTTATAAAAGAGCACTTGTAATACTTGTCTATTAGACGGCAATTTATTGCCAATGATTTGTGACGAATAGTGTCCAACTAAGTAAATGAAAGTATCCTTTCGTAAGGATCTTACATCAGCCATCGTTAAATGTTTTTTCAAAAAGGAACGTATGCTAGAACTTATAATGTCACCACTGTAAAACACAATTGCAAACTGACATAAAAACCTACCGTAGGTGCATTATATTTCCAAACTTCCAAAACAAATAATTTCTAGGAAATAATTACACCAATAAAACATTATGAGAAAAGAGGTAGATATTTGTATTTTAAGTAAGATTTAAGTGTATTACCGTAATAAAATCTTATCTACAAATTTCTACCTGAATGCGGCACGGGTTACCGTAATAAAATCTTATCTACAAATTTCTACCTGAATGCGGCACGGGTTACCGTTCACCGAATTATCTGAAACTTTGACATAAATTATTCCTAGTATAATAGTATATTTTCGTGGGGTGAGACTTAAAAAATACGCAAAAAAAATTCACCCCCTATAGAGATGGGCCACCCTACTATACATTCAACAGAAGCTAGCACAACTCCAAAGATTCGCCGGTTTGGGAGTCACAAGAGCAATACGCACAACTCCTACAGCATCTAGTGATAGGTGGTGGTCAGTGGAAGATTGGAGGAGAACAATTATGACCCTTGGTCATATACTTATGCTTCGGTTGTTTGATAGTCTGCTGTACCCAGCCTATACATTCAACAGAAGCTAGCACAACTCCAAAGATTCGCCTGTTTGGAAGTCACAAGAGCAATACGCACGACTCCTACAGCATCTGGTGATAGAGGCCGAGACTCGATAAACGGCCTATAAGCTGAGGTGCGGTGGTCAGTGGAAGATTGGAGGAGAACAATTAGATCACGCACGAGCCCCATCCGACGAGATAAGGATTAATTAACGTCTGGAGGCTAGGAGTGATAATATGGTGCCTTCCTTCTCCTTCTCAGAACCATTTGAAGTCGTCATCCCCAGAGGGGAAGATTGGAACCCATTCGAGGACATACTCAGGCCTGCTGATGTCTGGTTCACAAATGGATCGAGGTATGAGGAAAGTACTGGAAAGAGGATATACTATGAAAGACATACTAGCCCAGTAAATAAAGACAAATTTGAGGCCAAAATAGGAAAAAATTACGAGAAAGCTGTTTTTTGTGGAGACCTTCATTGACATGCCCTTAGTACATCCTGAGAAGTTCGAGCAATTTAAGCCATGAGTTTTTTTAGGGGAATATTTTTATTATGTAAACTATTTGCATGTACAGTATAATACCAGAGCTTTAGAAACTATGCTAAACCTATTTTAATATATATAATTATTATCAAATGTGGCACAGTCCTGCTTTCAAAATCACCCTAATAAAATAAAATACAGTAGACGAAGGGAGAGCTAGTGATTAAGTTGAAAAAAATTTTGCCCTTGGGAGAAATATGTTTTTATCACGATGGTGATGTCCAAATTTTTCTACAGTGTGTGCTATCCTTTTAAAATACTCTCCCTCCAGAGCGATTTTCCAATATAAATTTTCTGAAGTGTAAAACTTTGATTTTCATATTTTCTCCGTATGGAAAACATAATATCAAACAACTTTTATACTTTTTTTTTTCAGAAAATTGTAAGGAAAATAAATAATTAACATTATAAATAATGTGCAATTTTTTAGCTTTCCGAAAATATTTCACAAGGGCCCATTTTTGAAAAATTTGGACATTCACCATCGTGATCGGCACATTTTTTAACATTTAAAAACATATTTATCCCAAACCAAAATGATACGAATTTTCCAACCTGTACCCCAGCTCTTCCTTTGTCTACTCTAATATTATATATTTTAAATTTTACCATCAAAATTATTCAACGTTCCCGCCAACCGCCGCGCGCCCATCAACAATAGAATGGAACCTATTCAAAATCTTTTGTCACCGGCTCCCGTTCAGTTGATTAATACTATATCCTGCAACTGTACCAAAGGCTGTAACGCTAGTTGTAGCTGTTATGCAGTATGCGGGTATTACCATGGGCAATCTTGTTTGAACGCCACGACGGAAGAAACAGATAGTAACAACTGAGCTATAGATGAAGATATAGTTGAAGATACGATACCATCAACTGATCAGCCAATTGACGAAGCTCTTTATAAAGAGGACGATGAAGTTGACACGGAATTAGATCTTCTAGAAGAGAACGAATGATTTATGCAAAGGGTTGTTTTGAGTGTCAGATGTGGATTAGGCATGCTGTTTGTTACTGTTAAAAAAATACAGACGTATCTTTCCGTAACTTTTACCCAAAAACGATTGATCCTAGGAAAAAAAGTGTAATGATTTTTTTAGTGTAAAATTTTATAAGAAATATTTTTGCTCATACTTATTTTTGTCGAAGTGATACTTTTCGAGATAATGTTAAAAAACTGAAAATTTACCCTTTAACCCCCCCCCCCCCCCCAAAAAAAACAACTTATGGCTCAAATTACTAGAACTTCTCAGGATGTACTAAGGGCACCACAATGTCAAAATGTCTTCACTTACTGGACTATACAGTATGCCCAGAGTAAAATCGACACGGTATTCCAGAATGAGATCTTTGCAGAACAAATCCTGCGACTAAGCAGGATTTGTTCTGAGTTAAAATTGTGGTAGGTCTTCTGACTGGACAAGGCTCTTTCAGAAAACACCTGCACACTATAAGGGTATAAGGGTAGTTGACACTGCAGGTTCTGCGGGGATGAGGAAGAAACTTCTGTCCACGTCCTAACTTCCTGCCCTAGCCCTATGAACTTGAGGCACAAACATTACGGCATTGGTTTTCCGGTACTGGAGGAAATTAGGAATAGGAAGGATTTTGGCCTTTGGATGAGAGTCCGGCCCGAATGGGGGAATTCACTAAATTCAATAAATGCGGTAGCACAATGAGCTACAAGTGCGGCGTCCTGCTAAATGAAGAAGAAGAAGGGGTCATTACATTTAACTACTGCAACTATAGTGTTGTTTAAAAAAAGAATGTAAAGCCGCTGTAATAATAACACACCACAAGTAATACGACTCCTTTATCCTTGGAGGCTGTGGAAGAGCCTTGTGCGGGAGAGGTTGGACATTTGAAGACAAGGGACACACACGTAATATCCGAGTATACTGGGATTAATTTCTTCTTCTGAAAAAATTCCAGCGCCACGGCAGACATATGTGAGACCTATGATTGCATTATTTTCATGGAATAGCTGAAATAGTTACGAATTTTGTTCTAAATTGGAGATTTTTTAAATTATTTTCAATCGACCTCTAAACTTTTTCTTGAAAATTCGTTTCGTAGACACTGAATGTAAAACAAACAAACATTAAAAACAAAAAAAATGGTGGAATTTGAAAAACCGCCCTACACCCACTAAACGGTATATTAGCTTTATCAGCGAATCCAAAGCCCTGGGAGACTAATACACACGATACGATATAAATTAGTTTTTTGCATTCCGATGCAATTAATAAGTATAATTCGTTTTACAATTCACAAAACAAATAAACAATCAGATGAAATTTATGGCATTTTCCAATTATATTTATGCAGTAGCCGGCGCATTAATTGCGGTCCGGCCGTGTAAAAACTCCAAAGCCGGCATGTCCTAGGAGGGTTCGTCCAATTGCATGTTATCTACGGCCCGGGGCGGCCCAAACTGACCTGATATCACGGGAATATGCTGCTACTAATTGCATTCCGGCTTAAATGCCCCAAATCAAATTACGCCGATCACGCCGTAATGGGAAATTTATGTTTTATGATGGAACGGATCCGGATTAAATTTATGATTTGTATTAAATTAGGGTAAAACACGAGAACACAGGATAGTCACGGGTTTTGTACGGCCCTCCTGTGTGAATCGTCGAAAGCAACGTTTCAATGTGAAGGAAAAAATTATGGGATCAATGAAATTTTAAGCCTAGTTGAAATGGCATTAAAGCCTTATCTTAGGGTGACCGGATTTCTGGAACCAAAATAGGTCAAAAATAATAGTAATAAAATTATTTGTAACACTACAAAATAATAAATTTCAAATAAACATTTGTTTAAACTTCAACCCTAATCATTGCAAACAAAAGGTATATTAGTTCTGGCTGCTGGTTTCCGGGTCTTCTTTCGCGTAGACTTGGTTGAGTGCTTGACGTTTCGACCATCTTGTCGTGGTCTTCTTCTGAAGCGAAGTGAGCTCTGCTGGACTGAGCTCCTCTATTTATACAGGTTATCAGGAGGCGTGTTGCGGATCATTGCTCATGCGGAACATTGACTTCCACGTTATTGGTAGTTGTAGTCCGTTGTCACGGTTATAGTTATTCGGATGTTTATTTATTTCAATGGCTTCTCTGTATCTTCTTGGCCAATAATTCTTGGTGTTGGCTAATTTCTTTGTTTTGTCGAATTTTATCAAATGGCCGGTTTCTTCTGAATGTTCGGCAACTGCTGATTTTGTAGAATTTCCCTTCTTTGTATTTCTAATGTGTTCTCTGAGTCTGGTGTTTATACGTCACATGGGATGCTATATACTCCTGGTGTTTCTAGTTCTTCTGGACCGTGGTATTTGGGAAAATGTTGTGCCACCTTCTGTTTTGCATTATATATTACTTTGACGTTCTTTTTCTCCAAAACTCTTCCGATTCTGTCCGTACATCCTTGTATATACGGTAGGTAAGCTGTTGCCGTGTATTTCTTTTCTTCTTCTGTTCTGGTTGTATCTTGTCTCTTTATTGCGTTGTCTATGTCCTTCGGTTTGTATCCATTTTTCTGTAGTGATGTTTTTAAGGTCCGATATTCTTCTTGCAGATGTTCTGACTCGCAAATTTGCTTTGCTCTATGTACTAGTGTGTTAACGACGGCCTGTTTTTGTGCTGGGTGGTGGTGAGAATTAGCGTGCAGGTATATGTCGGTGTGCGTCGGTTTTCTGTATACCTTGTGTCCTAATCCTCCATTATCCTTCTTGAACACGAGGACATCCAAAAATGGAAGTTGGTTCTCTGTTTCTATTTCCATGGTAAATTTGATCTTATGATGTAAGCTGTTTAGGTAGTCTTTGAAATTCTCAAGTTCCTTACGGCCATGTTGCCATATAATGAAAGTGTCGTCCACATATCTAAACCAACATTTTGGTTTCAATTGGTAGTTGTCCAAAGCGTATATTTCGAAAGCTTCCATAAATAAGTTAGCGAGTACTGGTGATAAAGGTGAACCCATTGCTGCTCCATCTTTTTGTTTATATAGACTTCCATTGAAGTTGAAATAGGTCGAGTTGATACAGAGCTCCATCAGGTCTGCTAAGGTGGTGTCCAAACCGTTGTTCTGCAATTCTTCCCGAGCTAATTCTATCGCCTCATTAACTGGTATATTTGTGAAGAGTGATGTTATGTCAAAATTGACTAGTATATCTTCTTGGTCCACTGTGATGTTCTTCAGCTCTTGTATGAAATGGTGTGAATTCCTGATATGGTGTTCTGTTTGTCCAATAAATGCTTTGAGTATGTCTGCTAAATATCTTGCTAGCGCATGGGTTGGTGAATTCACTGCACTTACAATTGGTCGTAACGGAACTCCTGCTTTGTGGATCTTGGGTAGGCAGTAGAATTGTGGTGTCCTCCTATTAGTTTTCAACAGTGTGAACTGATTTTGTTACATTGATGCAACAGAGCACTGCTGAAACGTGTTATCGACGATTTCGCGTCGGATACGGACCCAAAAATAAATAACTGCCGCCTTAGAAACAATCACGATAATAGGAACCAAAGGCCTCAACAATTTTTTTCACTTCACAATATTTCCCGACCTACCCTTCACCCACGGCGGTAGGTCGAAAAATATTGTCACCATCGTGTTCCCCGCCCTCGAAAACGGGGGGTTAATGTTTTGCGGTCCGGTCGCAGAAATTTTGGGGTAAAAACTTTATCTCAAGGGACTACTTGCTTCTTATGTGTTTTGCATATATTGTCATTCTATAACAAGTGCCAGAATGAATATTTCATATTTATGCTCAACGAAATACATAGATTGCCGTGGATGTCAAAACTGTCTGTGTCAAATGTAAATGTGGCGTTTTGAGACAAGTTTTAATTTAAATAAACAAAATGAGTGAAAAAACGAGTGAATCAGATATGAAATTTGATAATACTCCACCTGAAATTATAACTTAATTGTTTTTTTACTAATGGTCGTGGAGAAAATACAGTCTGTTACTCGGTTAGAATGAAAATTCGATCTACTTGTGGTTCCTCACACTCGCTTTCGTTCTTCTACTCGTATCGAATTTTCATTCTAACCTTGTTACAGAATATATTTATATACTGAAACAGGAAGGTAATTATAGTTATTAAGGTATCAAGGGTGTTATAAGGATAATAACGCACCGAGGTCGGCAGTGTACTTCCCGAGGGGCTCCGGCCCGAGGGAATGTACGTCGTCCTATAACACCCGTGGTGCCTTCAACGTTTAATGTCCTACAAGTCTGTTGTTTAATTCGAATTTTTTTTTGACATTTACGATTTATTAATTTGACATCTATTATGTTCAGAACGATTTGATTTATAAGAGTAAAAATCAAAATTGTTTGTAAACGCCGCCAACACATTTTGTTTGTCAATAACGCTATCATAATTTACTTGTTTTGGGTTGTGTTATATTTTTATAATGCCCTAGGGCATTATAGATATTCATAACGCCCTAGGGCGTTATTTTTCATTTAATGTATCTCAAAATAGAGTGGTTATTGTAAAATAACACACTTGTAGGACCTTAAATAATTTAATTCCTGAATAAGTGACAAATCTTAAATAAGCCATGTCGTTAGCCTTCGGGATACATATTTCATTATCTCTATTTGATCTTGGCTATATCCTGGCATATTAAGTTCTTTAATTGGGCATTATTTTTTATAAAGTACAAAGCTGCTAATATATTAGTCTATAGGTGCCCGCGTACATAATACAATTTATACGTATCCTCGTATAACTTCTTGTACGACATAATTGCGCCTACTCTATCACTTTTTCCTCTGCGAGAATTTTCGTAAACCCGGCGTTCCTCCTCGGCATGAAAAAGACGATTTCCACACGTCGAACTGGAAAATCGGCAAATATATTTTGTCCGACAATTCGAAAATTGGATTCTATATATATTTATTAAGCAATCTTGAAAAAATCAGCTGGTTATCTATAAATGTTTTAAAGTTATGTTACGTTATGTTTAAGGTAGTAGACCCCCTAACGTTTCAAAATTTTTGTCGGACAGTTTGTAGAAACATATAGAACATATATGTAGAATCCAATTCTCAAATTGTCCGACAAAATATATTTGCCGATTTTCCAGTCCGACACGTGGAAATCGTCTTTTTCATGCCGAGGAGGAACGCCGCGTTTACGAAAAATTTCGCAGAGGAAAAAAGTGATAGACTAGGCGCAATTATGCCGTACAAGAAGTTATACGAGAATATGTATAAATTGCATTTATGTACGCGGGCACCTAGACTATATAGAAACCTGAGAGATCCATTAAATTTGTTTCTTTAAACAGTTATTCTGATGGATGTTGGTAAAGTTTAAAAATTTATTTAAAAAAAATGACAATCAGTTTCAAAAACGTTATAAAATGTATTTTAAAAGTCCAAACACATGATAGAGACCATCTGCGCTTGCGCGGGCACATAGTGATATTCGGGGGCTAGACGCTAGTGACTACTCGCCCGTTTCCCCTCCTACTACTAACGGCTGAGTACTATTCATTGCAAAAACGTCTGTTTCCCCTAAGTCACCCTGTATAACCCAAATATATGCCAAAATACTGTGTTAAAAATATATTTTTTAAAAGGGCATGGATATTCCTCAGAATGGCTATATAAAGAAAGAAACATGTTTAACTCCTGCCTAGGAAAAGTCACGAGGATTATAATATAGTTGAATCAATGGATCTTTGAACGCACTAACGCGAAAAGCAAGCAAAGACTTGTTTGTATGTTGGCGTTTCACTTCTTACAATCGAACTGTCTGAATCTGTAAAAAGGCGCCGTTACACGGCGCGTGGTTCGCAGAACCTGGACCGACGAACCACGAACACCACACGCCGTCTGAAAGGGGTGGTTCGCTATTAGTTCGCGGTTCGTGGTGCGTGCTGCCGCGATCCATCGGATGTCGGTAAACTTGCACGGACCATGGGATACAACCAAATGCGTCACAAATCTGAATAAACTACGTACCGTATTGACACCCTCAATTTAGGACGCCGTTACACGGCGCGTGGTTCGCCGAACCACGCACCAGGTTCGTGGTTCGGCGAACCACGCGCCGTGTAACGGCACCTTAAGGGTATGTGTCTTGCACGTATGCTTATCATACGCGTTAAATTCGAGAGTAATGGTAACGCGTACGTGTAGGCTACATAGAAACGCATCAGTCTCGTGTATGAATCGTCAGTGGAGCACATATTGTTTACTTTTCGTAACGCAATTAATTCATTTAACTCATTATGCTTTGAAAACGTTTGAATACGCAAGCTAGAAATCTGGTAGCTAACTTAATATCGTATTTTATGTTAGAGAAAGAAAACAAGGCTCCACTGATTTCCGTCAATGCTGTGCGAGAGGTAGTTATTTAAATTTAATGTTCATGTTTCTTATCATTAGAGTGCAGGCTTTCACGGCCATTGTCGAATGATATTTTATATTTCTTGTTATTTATAAATAATTTCAGCGAGTGGATGAGCACTTAACATGTTAATTTCGAATATGACGCATTTAAAACTCACCGTATTTATGTATATTATTTATAAATGTATGTGTTTGGTACATATAATGTGGCCCATTTTGCTTGGAACCACCCCCATAAAATTTTTATTTATGTCCGATTTAGAGCGTTTTTTTTTTAAATGTAGACCTCTGAAAAGTTCATTCTTGAAATGTATTTCATTTTATAAGAGATAACAGCTCGGTCTACTGTGGTCTTTTTTCGGGGTGGAAAATGAAGAAACCTTCTGGCTGCTGGTTTCCGGGTCTTCTTCCGCGTAGACTTGGTTGAGTGCTTGACGTTTCGACCATCTTGTCGTGGTCTTCTTCTGAAGCGAAGAAGAAGACCACGACAAGATTGTCGAAACGTCAAGCACTCAACCAAGTCTACGCGGAAGAATACCCGGAAACCAGCAGCCAGATCACCAGCTCCGCGAAAGCCTTAGCACCAAGATGAAGAAACCTTATTAGCGATTTCTTTATTTCAAAACTGAGTACTCCACTCAAATGAGTTCGTACAGATTTCACGAAAAAAATACATATTTTGGATTTTTTCCGTAAGAGATAAGAATTCTGAAATTGCCAATGGCAATCCACTGTTATACGAGATTGTGTATCTAAAGAGTACCTTGACTCAAACAACTGACAAGGGAATGTTTATTTGTCAATTTGTGTAGGTTTTACTTTTTATTTTCTCATTGTAATAATTATTACCGCGCAAAGATTGAGTTATCTAGATATTATTAAAATTGTTATTGATAATGCGAGATCAATACATACACAACCCTTGCGCGCCGTAATAATTATTATTACAAGCAGAAGTTTAAATAAGTAAACCTACATAAACTGACAATTACACATTCCTTTGTCAGTTGTTTGAGTCAAGGCACTCTTTTAAATACAAAATTCCGTGCAACAGTGGATTTTCATTGGCAATTTCAGAATTCTTATTTCTTACGGGAAAAATTCAAAAATAGGAACTTTTTACGAAATTTGCTACAAATTCATGTTGCCAAATCCAATGGAGTACTTAAATTAGAAATAAAAACATCGGTAATAAGATTTCTTCATTTTCCAACCCGAGAAAAGACCGCAGCTTTTATTAACCCCCGACCCAGAAGAGGGGTGTTATAAGTTTGACGCATATGTTTGTCTGTCTGTCTGTCTGTCCGTCCGTCCGTCCGCCCGTCCATCCGTCCGTCCGTCCGTCCGTCCGTCCGTCCATCCGTCCGTCCGTCCGTCTGTCTGTCTGTCTGTGGCTTCATATTTCTTCAACGGGTGATCCGATTTTGATGCACTTTTTTTTATTTGAAAGAGTGTTTTGTCGAGAAGGTTTTTGCCATATTAGATTTTGATGTTTGGTCGCCATCTTGATTACAAGCTTTTATTTAACTTGCCTTTTTTCTTGAGGGTCAAATCTTGCAACTAAATTTTAAAATAGTTATCCCCAACCGATTAAGCTGAACTTTTGCATACACGTTTAGTTTGGATGACAATGCATGGTTAGCTAAGTGACGTCATTCCAAATCCAATATGGCGGACTCCCAAAGATGGCGGACCAGTTATTTTTTATGCACCCCCATGATATGGGTATCAAATGAAAGGGTTTGCTAAGAAGAATACGAAAATAAAATGACGTCACACTAAATTCAATATGGCGGACGCAACTGAATTTTAAAACAGTTATCCCCAATCGATTGAGCTGAAATTTTGCATATAATATACGTTTAGTTTGGATGACAATGCATGGTTAGCTAAATGACGTCATTCCAAATCCAATATGGCGGACCAGTTATTTTTTATGCACCCCCATGATATGGGAATCAAATGAAAGTGTTTGCTGAGAAGAATACGAAAATAAAATGACGTCACACTAAATTCAATATGGCGGACGTCTCAAGATGGCGGACAAAATTTTTTAGTTTTAACACTATAATTTGATCGTATAGTGTATTCGCTCATACATTGCATTCTAAGAAATGGTGAATGATTCGGTTTAAACTATAAGTTTTATATCGGATAGGAACGACGCAATGAATATACACTTCTCCAAGAAATTAACGCACCACCAAAAAATAACCAAAAGTTTGAAATTCGTTAATTTTTAACCCCCGACCAAAAAGAGGTAAGTTTGACGCGTATGTTTGTATGTCTGCCTATCTGTGGCTTCATATCTCTTCAACGGGTGATCCGATTTTGATGCACTTTTTTTTATTTGTAAGAGTATTTGTCGAGAAGGTGTTAGGCCATATTAGATTTTGATGTTTGGTCGCCATCTTGAATTCGCCATGTTGAACTTCTCTAGAAATTGTCCGATTGAAGTAAAATTGAAAATGTGCAGACAATTATGGTAGCCGAATATGATTTCGGCCTCATTTTGTTCGGTCATTTGAAACTGGTACGATTAGATACATTGATCGGGAGTTTTTAAAAATTTTCAGTTTTTTAACCCCCAACCCAAAAAGAGGGGTGTTATAACTTTGACTCGTATGTTTGTATGTTTGTTTGTCTTTCTGTCTGTGTGTCTGTCTGTCTGTCTGTCTGTCTGTGGTTTTATATCTCTTCAACGGGAGATCCGATTTTGATGCAGTTTTTATTAAAATTAAATATAACACAAATATATTTATAATAGAACCGGTCTTGTAGACCGTGTGCGACTAGTAGAATACAAAATTGGACCGCGTCGGCTTAAAGGTTAAAAAGTTCTGTATGGGACTCGTGATATAATAATACGCTATGTTGTTTGTATATGTTTAGTTCAAAAGGTATAAAATAAAATTAAATTACAAATTTAAAAAAAATTCCGACACAAAAATATCGACTAAATAACTAATATAAAAAAAAATAAATTAACACAACTTTAAAAATTATGAAATAATTTTGATTCCATATACGAACTCTTATGATTTATTTAAATCCAGCTTACATTTTCTTTATGTCCTTGAGATTTGCTTTCTTATACGCATGAATATGTCGGGGGCTGCTGTAAAGACGATATTTTTGTGTCGGAGGTTTTTTAAATTTGTAATTTAATTTTATGTTTTATAAAATTAATGTATCACTTCTCAGAGATCTACGGTTTAAAAAGAACCGATGTAAATCGGAAAATAAACTTTTCATGCGGGTCGTTCCAAGCTAAATGGGACACACTGTATATATGAACGAATAACCATTTTCAAAAATTAATATTTTATTTATTGGATATTTCAAGTGTAAATGAAAGTATAATTAAAATTGAAATATTGTGAAAAGATAATACAAATGCATGTAAAGTTTTTATAACTTTTTAGATTTCACATGCTTGACTTTTTATATTTACTCATTGAACCTACTGACAATGCCCAATACTGTAGTCTAGTCCAATTTATCATTATTAATATTATTATTACTTATTATTATAATAATTTCCAGTATTCATCTTAATAAAAATTTGCTACGCCTATGGTGCGAAATCGTTGTCATCCTTCAATGAATTAGTTCAGACAAAGGAGAATGATGACGTCCGTTCAAAGATCCATTGATTCAACTATATATCTATTTCACTAAATCAGATAAATATAATAACTATAGTATTCATTGGTGAAACGAATGTTCGTTTTTTAAGTTAAAATGTACAGAAACACAAATTCTTTTATATATGAAGAATTGAAGAAAAAAGTTTCATTTAAACTCTCCAAACCTATTATGTAATTATCCTAACAGTTTAAAATTATAGTAGGTACATCGAGCCTATTATTTAGAAACAAAATCTGTGAATAGTATAGCTATTAAAATCCCATTTTGCCCAATTTTACCCAATAAGATTAGAGAATAATGAGGAATTTAAGTAGGAGCTAGACGAATTATTTGTTTGGAAATTATTTTTAGATTAGTAGGTACGTGCTACCGTTCAATTATAGAAGTAAATGTGTTTTTGGTAACCATTTTCAGATCATATAGTCATTATATCATTCGATAGGGTTACGTTACGGTATTACCAAGGTGCATAGGCCAATTAAATAAACAGTACTTAAATAAGAACAAAAAACCGCTGTCGAAGGAATCACTACTTTCACATCCAAATTTTCTATCCAAGTCTCTCACAACTAAAAAAAATGTGATACCATATTTGCATCCCACTATTACATCAGTAAAATAGAATTAAATTTGGACCAAACCCGGAACAAAGTAACAAGCTAATTTCTTCGGGATTGTATTCTATAGCTATGAATGAAAATCCCAAAAAATCCGCCGTGCAAAAATAAGGAAAAAATGCGCCGCCGTGTTGAAATTAGGCACTTTTTTTTTAATCGATAATAGCCTACAAGGTTATTATCGATTAAACACACTTTAGGAAAAAAAGTAATCAGGCAAAATTTTGAGAGAAAGAGCTAAGCTTCAATATGGTATAAATCAGTTAAACATTAACAAAGTTATGACTGTTAAAATGACAGATTCTTATAAAAAGGGTATTTTTTGTATTTTACCACCGTAAGAATGTAAAATAGTCAACAAAAACTTTCGTTGGTAATACTAATTAAACATGGCGGATGTTTTGGGATTTTCAGTCTCCTGGATAGCCATAGAATACAGTCCCTAAGAAATCAGCTTGTTACAAATTTGTTCCGGGTCAACTTTTAATTTTACTGTACTAGGAAATGATTGTATATGGAACTTACATATAATATCTCAAATCTTTGACCCCAAAAATTCATAAAACGATATGCCACATCGGTAGTGGGGGTGGTAGTAGAGGTGTTTGAAGTAAAGAAAAATTGTTAAGGCCCTTCTTTCTTATACACATAGTAAATCACAATTTTATTTTTTCACCCCGTTTAATGATGGGACTCATGCTTGATATTTACCTCATTTACCCCAATTTACCCCGTACCCTTCAATGGAATAAGATCAAAATATAATCTAGTTTCAGATCTCGTTAAAATACATACGTGTACCAAATTTCAAGTCAATATCTTAAACGGTTTCAGAATAATCGTGCGCAGAAATTTTTGTTTTACTCAAACATAAAATCTCGACGTTTCACGACATTTTAAGCTTATTTGAAAAATAAAAATTTTCAAAATTTTTTTTGCGTTACTAAACTTCCATTGGATGTTTTTTTTTTTGGAAAGTGTGTTGGCCTCCGAAAACAGGTTCGATTAGCCACAGAAATGTTTACTGTTAGTTTTAATTAAAATCAAGTATTAAATTGTTTTAATTGCAAATAAAACAGTCATTTCAAATGGTCAGTCATACAATGGAACTGTGTAACACTGTTATTTAATTTTCTAACTAACTTAACTTAGAGAATATTATTTAGGTATTATGCAAATCACAACTTACACACTTTTTTATTTATTATGAAAATACCTACTTTCTGTATATTGTTGCCCTAATCTGGGCACGCTAATATACTAGTTAGGTAAATACTTTAAAACACTCATTATTGGAGAACCAATCAAAACAACGACTCTTCTAGCTAATACTGACGAAGTATTGAATTACATGATAGGATTCTTAGCATTTTAAAGAAAAAAAAATATATTGAAAATATTTCAATCATTTATTTACATTTAGTCATCACACTTTTTTATTTAATAGGAAATTATCTACTTTCTGTATATTAGTACCTTAATCGGGTCACGCTAATATACTACTTAGGAAAACACTTTAAAACACTCATTATTGGAAAACCAATCAAAACAACTACTCTTCTAGCTAATACTGACGAAGTATTGAATTACATGATAGGATTCCTGGCATTTTAAAGAAAAAAAAATATTTAAACTACTTAAATTATTTATTAAAATTCAGTCATTCAAAACAATTATTGAACCTTACATTCTATTTCAACTCTAGAAAAGTTGTACAAGTTTTTTCGAACTCGTTAGTTCTCATCAGTAGAGTATAGAAACATTCATTCATTATTTACAAGCCTATTCTTGATTTATTTTTTACAATTAATTATTTTTTATTTATTTGCTTTTGTCATGTTTAGAGAATATTATTTAGGTATTATGCAAATCACAACTTACACACTCTTTTAGTATATTAGCGTGACCCGATTAAGGTACTAATATACAGAAAGTAGATAATTTCTTATTAAATAAAAAAGTGTGATGACTAAATGTAAATAAATGATTGAAATATTTTCAATATATTTTTTTTTCTTTAAAATGCTAAGAATCCTATCATGTAATTCAATACTTCGTCAGTATTAGCTAGAAGAGTAGTTGTTTTGATTGGTTCTCCAATAATGAGTGTTTTAAAGTATTTACCTAACTAGTATATTAGCGTGCCCAGATTAGGGCAACAATATACAGAAAGTAGGTATTTTCATAATAAATAAAAAAGTGTGTAAGTTGTGATTTGCATAATACCTAAATAATATTCTCTAAACATGATAAAAGCAAATGAATAAAAAATAATTAATTGTAAAAAATAACTTAACTTACTTCAGCTGGTGTTTTACGTCTTTTTTTTTGTTTTTTGTTTTTTTTTATTGGATGTGGAAGTAATTATAATACGTTGCTTTATGACAGAATATGTTCACATTAGTGGTATTTTTCTTCTACCAAAATGCATCATGTGTACAGTCTGTGGAAGACCTCTTTGGGAACGAGTCAGAACTTAAGAAGTTGCCGTTTTCGTAAGGCCCCCATATTGGATCCATCATATTGGGTTTTCCAAATTTGGAATTTCTCTCTTCAACCTTAGATGTCAAGGAACGTAGCAAATTTCATGTTTCCAGATGATCGGGAAGTATAAAAAAAATCTTGGGCATTTTTTGCTTACAGACAGAGAAACGTCACGAATTTTATATTATAGATTATAACTTATAATATTTGACTGAACTAGAACTTTAATGTATTAACTACATGGGAGAAAAAAATGTCAAAAATTAAAATTATGTAAATATATTCTTAAAGCTGTGTATTTAATATACACAACACACAAACACTCAGGGCCGGGCCCAAGGGGGGGGGTAGGGGGGAGCCTCCCCCCCCAAAGTTGGGGCAGTTGGTTCCAAACGCGGTTGGCGTTGGCAAAATCTAACACAATAATAATTATTAAGCGATTGGCAACCCTGTAAATATTTTATTTTATCAGTAGTGTGTTTTCCATTGAAGCTAGGGAAGCAAAGCTTCCCTTACACGACACGGAATCCCTATTTTTAATATTAATTTATTATACATAAATTAATTTACTAAAAATACTAGAACTAGCAATGATTTTTAAATAGAATCTATATGTTTCTACTGCTGATCTAATATAATATTATCAGGTATACATACCTATTAGTTTTGTTCGGTAGTGTTTTGAAATTGTGATATTAGACAACAAAATCTAACTTGGTATTTACGGAACTTTTTCCTGTTTCCACCTATTGTACTAATTTTTTATTGTATTGACGACTTTGGTCAATCATTTCGACGTGTCCCACACCATGTTACTGTATGGTCTTTTGGACAATAAAGTTTATTATTATTATTATTATTCTTTTTCTTTACTTTATTTAGGCTAATTTTTTTTTAATTTTTAATATGATCAAAGACCTATTTTTGTTTAACAGTTCTTATTTTTTTATTTTATTAAAACAAGGATTTTTTTTAATTTCTTTTAAGTAGTAAGTATTAGGTTTAGGTACATGATGATCCAACAGAGATTGAACAATACCATTTTTCAAACGATACAAATGATTATGTCGAAAACCAAAAAAGCCATTCGATATATTTTTTTCCGCAGAAACCAAAAATGATCATAAACGAAACAAAATAAATTGAAAACAAAAGATTTATGACACAAAAATACAGGGTTCGAGCTCATATGGAAAACCTGAAGAGCGTGGAAAATTCAGAGAATTTTAAAAATCCTAAGAAAATCATGGAAATCTCAGTGAATTTTAAATATTTCGCAAAAATCATGGAATTTTGAGTCACAATATGAAAAACAATAAACAACTTACGAGTTTCTACTGTTATTATACTCTTCGCAAATACGAAAACGAAGAGTATTTTGCATTTAATCGGCACATTTCTAAAACCGTAAATATCGCCCGCAGACAAAATTCATATTATTGTCTTAGTGAACGAATTCTGAACAACTTTCAAAATGTCCGTCTGTTTGTCCGTCTGTTCGTCCGTCTGTCACGTTTCTTGTAAGAACGATAACTCAAGAAAGAAAAATCCGATTGTACTGAAATTTGGACAGTAAGTTAATGTTAGCTAGAGGAAGAACCCTATTGTTTTTGGGTTCTTCCCAAAATGGATCAGTAAATAAGAATGTTATTAATGATTAAAATTTGAATTTTTTTTTTTCATTTTTATGTTTTTGTAATTGAATATAATAGAAATCTGGTGAAATAATATTTCATTTTAATATTTAAATATTTATATATTTTACAAATATACATTTCATAATGTAATATACAACCGTGGAAATATGATTTTAGCTCATCTCTTATAATGTAAAAATTTACGTTTTTTTTACGTGTTAAGTGGTGGTGTAGTTCTTACGCTTTCTATTCTCTCTATTCGTCTCATTTTTGTTAATTCTGTTAATTTTTGTTCTTTTGTCCTTTTTTTCTCTTTTCTAAATAACCTCTCGACCAATAACTTCTTGCAAACCAAAATCGTTTAAATCATAACTTCCCTTCCACCCTACCTTTCCGAAGGCAGACAGACCATCGGATGAATGTCGTCATTTTTTCGAAGTAGTTTTTCCCCATACCAGCAACCCGATCTTTTTAAAAAAACAGTGCGCGTGTGCGCGCCCTAATAAGAACTCAGTTTTAACTTTAAGTAGTCTTAAGTATTTTAAAACTTTTTCATGGTTATATTTACAAATTATTAGGTTTAAGTTTTTATATTTTAAACAGGAGCACTAACTTCCATTTGATCCGTTGTCATAGCCGAGACCAGACCCGCTTCATCCGACCGCATATTCACCGCGACGCTACGCGACGTGGTTGTGCGGTCGACTCTGAACCAAGATCTGACCCAGGCGCATTATTGTAATCCCTAATACTAATAAATTTGTTTTGATTGATTGATTGATTTGACTCGGAATCCAAAGGTCCCGGGTTCGATATCCAAATGAGATACGGTATAGTTTTTTATTTTTACTTTATTTTACATTGAGTGTTTTACCAACACCAACTAAGTTCGTACTATAAAATTAAAAATATCTAAAACTAACATTTTTTACAAACAACTGCGAAGAGTATCCTATAGAAAGTGTAACAATTATATAAAAAGTTCAGTGAACAGGCGAAGAGTACGTTTTTAGCTTGTTTTAAATTATTTTTAAATTGCAACCTTCTCTTCATTCGCTGACGATTTTATGAAACAAATTATTTTTTTTTTTATAAAATCGAAAATTAAAGTAAAAATTACCTTTAACATATTAATTATTTTTATTATTTGTCATTGAAAAACATTTTTTGGTCATGGAAAACCTGGAAAATTCAGGGAAATTTTTCAGCTACGTGAAGTCTGAACCATGAAATAGCATATTTTATATTCGTTTTTTAATTATAAGTTTTGGATTCGGCGGAAAAAATACATCAAATGGTAATTTTAGTTTTTGTTATAAACGTTTCTATCGCCGGAAAAATGGCCTTGTTCCGTCTTTGGTTGGGGCACCCTGTACATTGTACATAGTGAATTTGAATTCGATTTAAATTTTTTAGTTTTAGTAGCTTTTCCTATATAAAGTTTTTATTTTATTGAAATTATGCAATGTAAAGGTATATGAGTTGGCTTTTTTTTTCATCTTCTCCCCCCCCCCCCCCAAAGTAGTAGGCTTCGGTACGGCCCTGCAAACACTTATAATACTTATACGCTTTGAGAAACGAAACAGATTCGGTTGCCGAAACGTCAGCAAAATACGTTATTTTTATATTTTTGTTTTTATTCATTTTAAAAAAAAATCCTCTAACTGCTCCTTTGACGTAAAAGTCACATGCGTAGAGGTTATTTTCCAGTAAAATACTGGATAAATGTATAATTTTGTAGGTTTTATGGACATTGTATAGAAGAAAAAACCGCTGCCCAAGGAATCACTACTTCCACATCCAGATTCTTTTCCAAGTCACTCACAACGAAAAAATTTTTGTACGTGGAAATAATTGTTTATGGAACTTTAATAATATAATATTTGAAATCCTCTACCCCAAAAACCCATAAAACGATACCCCACATCGGTAGCGGGGTGGGGGTGGTGATAGGGGGTGGTAGTGGGGGTGGATGAAGTAAAAAAACATTTTGAGGTTTCTGGTTCTTGTACACACACTAAATCACAATTTTTTTTCATCCCCTTTAATAATGGGATGGGGGTGGTAAGGGAGGTGGCTAATGCCAAAATTTTTTTTGAGACCTTAGCTTCTCTTGTATATACTAAATACCAATTTTATGGACTCTTACCTGCTTGATTTACCTATTTTCCCCAAATTTACCCCAATTTACCCCCCCAACCCTTCGACGGAACAAGATGAAAATATAATCTATTTCTAGATCTCGTTAAAGTACATATGTGTACCAAATTTCAAGTCAATATCTCAAACGGTTCCAGAGTAAACGTGCGCACAAAAAAGTTACAGACAGACAGACCGACAGACAGAAATGTTTTTTTCGCTCAAACTTAAAATCTCGACGTTTCGTGACATTCTAAGCCTATTTGAACAATAAAAATTTTTTAAATTTTTTTTGTCGTTACTATACTTCCACTGGATGTGGAAGTAATATATGTGGCAGAGCATCCAAATAAGAAACAAAGAAAAAAATAAAATTATGTAGGTAGTTAAATTAAATTCTATTATAAATTTTCATTTTATAAGAAAAATTTTACAAAACGTCAAAATTGTTGTGAAAAGGTATAAATTTAATACGATGAAATTGCTATAAAGCTCCAGCTGCATCGTATGAACCGGAACAGGATTTTTAATTCCTTACCCTCGCTTTTAGTCCTTTTTTTATATGTAGGCGCTTCATAATTTTGGGTTAGCCTTTAAGAATTTTCTGTTGTTTTATTAAGTTGTTTACATAATCTTATGAAGTTCTAGCTACAAGCCCTGATATTAATTTAGATTGGGTGAGTATATTAAAATTCAGTGTTTTTGTTAATGGACGGGATGAATTTTCAATCAACTTTTGATTGATTGCGTCCCTACGTGTATAATCAAAATCTTTTTTTGACGCACGCACTAATTTAAAACATGAACTGCGGTGTTACAGAGGAATTAATTGAGTTTTGTGAAAATACTTCTTTACCCACACAGAGATTTTCACGTCTCATTTTTTGTTACAATTTTTTATTGATTATAAATTTCATTCATAATAAAAATTTGTAAAACTTAATATTCGACAGTAAAAATTTCATTTTGTTTATTTATACAGGGTGTTCATTAGTAAAAGCTGTATTTCCAGAGTTCAAAGTATAAAGATTGAGCCCAGCATGGTTTAGTTATTTTCGAGATTTACTAAAAATTGGTGTCACAGGCACATACGCATATTATGCCTGCAGTACACTCTCGCCGAGGCGTTGCTAGGGCAGGCGAGCGCGAGAGTGTACTTGCTGCTCCCGCATCGCCCTGTGTGCCCTCACCTTGTCTCGTTAATGCACTCGCCTGCCCTCGCAACGCCTCGACGAGAGTGTACTTGCTACGCTCGCATCGCCCCGTGCGCCCTCGCTTCGCCTCGCCTCGTTAACGCTCCGATTTGTGTCGGTTTTTTGGCCACGAGTCAAAGGGAACACAAGCCGCGAGGCTCTTGTCTGGGGGAGCTGAATTTTTGCAAAAGGGAAATTGTTAATTATAAATTTGTTGCAACTTACCTAATTGACGAAAAAATTTGAAAATTATCGACCATAAAGATCTTCCAGATGAATTCAGAAAAAAATATTACGTCGAAACGCGACAAAACTCAAAGGCAAATTTTTACTCTAGTGCTTATCCAGTCGTTCTAATTAATCGTACTAATTAACTAATCGCTCTAATTAAGTTCTATTCAACAAATATCAAGTATTGTGAGAACGTGAACAAAAATAAAAACTTATTTTATTTTCTCTCGTGAAAAGTTACTTTTATTTCAAACTTAACTCATATACAGGGTGTTCAAAATTCACGGAACAAAAAGTGGGTGATAGTGCAGTGTCTTCTGTGCACGAATTAATTACAGACAGACAGAAATTGGTACCAAGATTCTTGTTTCGTTCATGGCCCGAAACAATGAAACTTTCTTTTGGCCCAATAAGGAAGATAGGCAGGAGCTGGAGTGCACTGGAATTTTGAGCAAATTAAAAGATGCACCAGTTCCAATTTCATCAAAATATTTTAAAGTTGTAAATAACGATGAAATTGACACACTTTTTAACCAAATATTTAATAAGTAGTACCGTAGTAGATTTTGTAACTTCTTGTTTTATTTCATTTTTTTAAATAGGTATTAAACATTACAATTTTGTTCTATTTTGTTTTCATTTGTTTATTTTCATATCAATTCGAAAGTTTATTATACTGTTGGTAATTAGGTGATTCTGATGACGAGAGTCATTCTGTGTCATTCCGATGATGCATTGTTAACATAATTTTTGTACTACATTACACAAAAAAACGTTTGGAAGCCATACTTCTTGGAGAAAAATTAAGTAAACTTAACCTGAGAAACCTAAAATCTGGTGCCCTAGAACATCATACATAGTTTAGAAGCATTTATAAGGCTAATTTGCTTATTAATTTATTAATTTTATTTAAAAATATGGTTTGGCTGGGTTATTAGGCTACAGATGAGGGGGTTGATTGCCGTTCTGTAAAGATTACCTCATAACTAACATATTCTGAGAATTTTATCGATTTGGATTTCTGGAATAATATTGTAACAAATATTTTTTTATAGTCAAGGAAATATTTTGATGTCCATTTCATGTAATTTCCTTTATGGGCATTTTTCATATGCTTAACCTGCTACACTCTTTATTAATTCAGGCATGTTTCATTGTTATAGAGTGAGGTAAATAATAATAATTAAAATCACATTTAAATTTTCAACACTCACTATTTCGATGAATTGTTTTCATCCACCATCTTCTTGGTTTCCAAGGATTTTCAATTTTATATTTTTTGTATATATGCACATAATTAAAATATGCAAACGCACAATAAGCTGCAGCAGCGGCAATTTCAGCAACGTCCATGTCCTTATTAGAAAATATTATTTTCAACATAATTTTTTTCTTTAAAATGCTAGGAATCATGTCATGTAATTCAATACTTCGTCAATATTAGCTAGAAGAGTAGTTGTTTTGATTGATTCTCCAATAATGAGTGTTTTTAAATATTTACCTAATTAGTATATTAGCGTGCCCAGATTAGGGCAACAATATACAGAAAGTAGGTAATTTCGTAATAAATTAAAAAGTGTGTAAGTTGTGATGGATGAAGTAAAAAAATATTTTGAGGTTTCTGGTTCCTGTACATGTACTGAATCACATTTTTTTTCATCCCCTTTAATGAGGAGGTGGGGGTGGTAATAGGGGTGGCTAATGCCAAAAATTTTTTTGAGACCTCAGCTTCTCTTGTATATACTAAATACCATGGAATTGAGGTCTCCAAAAAAATTTTTGGAGACCTCAGCTTCTCTTGTATATACTAAATACCAATTTCATGGACTCCTACCTGCTTGATTTACCCATTTACCTCAAATTTACCCCAATTTACCCCCCAACCCTTCGACGGAACAAGATGAAAATATAATCTAGTTCTAGATCTCGTTAAAGTACATATGTGTACCAAATTTCAAGTCAATATCTTAAACGGTTTCAGAGTAAACGTGCGCACAAAAAAAAGTTACAGACAAACCGACAGACAGACCGACAGACAGAAATTTTTTTTTCGCTCAAACTTAAAATCTCTACGCTTCATGACATTTTAAGCCTATTTGGACAATAAAAATTTTTAAAATTTTTTTTGTCGTTACTATACTTCCACTGGACGTGGAAGTAAAAGAGGTTATAGATAAATTTACAAATTTTACTTCCACATCCAGTGGTAGTAACGACAAAAAAATTTTTAAAAATTTTTATTGTTCAAATAGGCTTAAAATGTCATGAAACGTCGAGATTTTAAGTTTGAGCGAAAAAAATTTTCTGTCTGTCTGTCGGTCTGTCTGTAACTTTTTTTGTGCGCACGTTTACTCTGGAACCGTTTGAGACATTGACTTGAAATTTGGTACACATATGTACTTTAACGAGATCTAGAACTAGATTATATTTTCACCTTGTTCCGTCGAAGGGTTGGGGGGTAAATTTGGGGTAAATAGGTAAATCAAGCAGGTAAGAGTCCATAAAATTGGTATTTAGTATATACAAGAGAAACTAAGGTCTCAAAAAAAAATTTGGCATTAGCCACCCCCCATTACCACCCCCACCCCATTATTAAAGGGAATGAAAAAAATTGTGATTTAGTGTGTGTACAAGAACCAGAAATCTCAAAATATTTTTTTACTTCATCCACCCCCACGATCACCCCCTATTACCACCCCCACCCCACTACCGATGTGGGGTATCGTTTTGTGGGTTTTTGGGGTAGAGGATTTCAAATATTATATTATTAAAGTTCCATAAACGATTATTTCCACATACAAAATTTTTTCGTTGTGAGTGTCTTGGATAGAAAATCTGGATGTGAAAATAGTGATTCCTTGGGCAACGGTTTTTAAATAACATCTAAATGAACAGACCTTATTATAATCACTAGCAAAACTATGACAATAATAAAAATAACAAAAAAATTGTTACAATTAACGGTTATACAGTGTCTCAGAGGCACAAAGACACGACTCCATCCCCGACGCAGCAGAGCCAAGGGCACCACTGGGTCCCAAGAATTTGAGAATCCAATAGCGTCCCCAGCCCCACAACGCCGAAAACGGATCCCCTCCCCCGAGCCACTGAGGCACCGATATATCAAAACACATTAACAAATAACGAAAAATATTCAAGAAACATTGAGAAACATCTTTTTTAAACGGTTCTTTAGAGAAAGTGACGTTGTTCCAAATATGTCCATTTCAGCAGAATAATTATTAAAATATCTTACTATGCGACACAAAGGTAAATTAAGGCTCAAGTTTGTGCGACTAAAAGGCTGCATAAATAAATTATTATTTCTAAAATGCCTAGTCGGGGTGTACAAATGAATAGATGATAATAAATTTGAGCAGTCTATCAACTTGTTTAAAATGTTGTGTAATAATTAAATAGTACATCAGCAATAATACGCCTATCGTAGAGAGATACCAATTTAAAATGTAGTCTTAAAGTTTTATAATTATTAATAGTTTCATGTAAACTGAATCTACTAAGCCAAAAATTTTAATAATTTATTTTGGATATTTTCAATTCTGCTTATGTTACATACGTACTGTGTTTTCCAAACCGATAAGACAAAATTTAGTTTACTATGTACAAATGCATAATAGACAGATATAATTGAATTCGGATTCTTAAAGTTTCTAAAATTTCTGATAATAAAGCCCAGCATTCTGTTAGCCGCATTGATCATCTATATGTGGTTGAAAAGACCATTTTTGTGTACAATAAGCATTTAGTCTGTTTAAATCACTTTGAATCTTATCGCAATCCTCAATTAAATTTATTGCAAGAAATAATTTTAAATCATCAGCATACATTAAAAAATTGAGCACTCAAAACGGCGGCTTAAGTTGTTGTTTAACTTTTTGTAAACAAAATGAATTTTGCAACTTAGTTTTACTTGGAAGTATAGTAACGACAAAAAAATTTTTATCGTTCAAATAGGCTTAGAATGTCATGAAACGTCGATATTTTAAGTTTGAACGAAAAAAAAATTTCTGTCTGTCGGTCTGTGTAACTATTTTTGTGCGCACGTTTACTCTGAAACCGTTTAAGATATTGACTTGAAATTTGGTACAATTATGTACTTTAACGAGATCTAGAACTAGATTATATCTTCATCTTGTTCCGTCGAAGGGTTGGGGGTAAATGGGTGTAAATTTGGTGTAAATAGGTAAATCAAGCAGGTAAGAGTCCATAAAATTGGTATTTAGTATATACAAGAGAAGCTAAGGTCTCAAAAAATTTTTTGGCATTACCACCCCCACCCCATTATTAAAAGGGATGAAAGGAAATTGTGATTTAGTGTGTGTACAAGAACCAGAAACCTCGAAATATTTTTTACTTCATCCACCCTCACTACCATCCCCCTGTAACCACCCCCACCCCACTACCGATGTGGGGTATTGTTTTATGGGTTTTTGGGGTAGAGGATTTCAAATATTGTGTTATTAAATTTTCATAAACAATTATTTCCACATACAAAATCTGGATGTGGAAGTAGTGTTTCTTTGGGCAGCTTTTTTTTTTCTTTTGAGTCCTATAGAAAAAAACTACTCGTCAAAAAAATTTGTTAAAATCCGAGTGGTAATTTTTTTTTGCTTGGTTGATTTGATATGGAATGACCCATGATTGTACCGCGTTACGTCAGATTAGTTAAAGTCATTGGCGGTGCATTTCCACAAAAAAAAAAGGTAATTTTTTTTTGTCATATTTTTTTAATTTTTCATTTTTTAACTCTTTTCGGAGGGGACAACCTACTGAGAAATTTTCCGCATGTCGTGGTAAATCACCCTGTCCATTAAAAATATTATTTTGGGTATTCACCAGATAACTTTCAAATAAACCATTCGTTCCTTTCATATACCACTGATCTAAATCTGACCATGCTAGCATATCACAAATTATACGCTTTTTTATTTATTATGAAATTAATTACCTACCTTCTGTATATTGTTGCCCTAATCTGGGCACGTTGACATACTAGTCAGGTAAATACTTTAAAACACTCATTATTGGAGAACCAATCAAAACAACTACTCTTCTAGCTAATACTGACGAAGTATTGAATTACATTATAGGATCCCTAGCATTTTAAGGCAAAAAAAATACGAAACGACTTATCAACTTCTTTCATCCACTTACCATATCTAACATTCAGTATGAAAAACAAGAAAATAATCATTCTTTCTATGTACTGATGATCTAAGTCTGATCATGCCAATATATTACAAAAAGCCTCAAGTGAGTCAAAAATCGTACTTGCTAAATTTACCAATTTTTCAACAGCTATAACTTTTACAAAAAAAAAATTAAAATTTTTTCTATAGGTACCAGAATCTTATATCTGAAAGCCTCCTTTTTCGAAGCCTATAGGTATTTGTTATTATTATTTTTTATTCTTAAGATGCCCGTTGTCCGCTACGAGGATTGTTATAAATCATGACTCAAATTTTGGACGCCATATTGGTGCCGCCATTTTGTTTTTTTAGTTTTTGTATTTTTTGGGAGAAAGCCTATTTATAATACTCGTGAATACTATGACTTATTTTAAAATCCTAGTCTTCTGTGTCTTATATTATAAATGTTATAAGGGTGATTGTTAATTTATTGCTCATTTCAATGTCTGTATGTACACTTCTGTGCGGTAAAATCCCGTACACCAATTTTTCTCTATATTAAATCATTATTTATTTATTTGTCGGTGTGAGTGTCATATTTTCGAAATGCCGAAATTAACTGAACATGAAAAAATTCTAATTCTCTCTAAATTTGAAGAGGGATGGTCTATCAGAGCAGTTGCTAACCATTATCACTTAAATAAAAGTACCGTTATCAGTGTGAAGAAAAGGTGGGAGGAGGAAGGTATCATAAAGAGAAAAGACGGTTCAGGCCGACCGAGAAGTTTAAATCCCGCTCAAGATGAAGCGCTCCTTGGCTATTTGGCCGTTTTAAACAGCAGTAGACGTGTCCATGACAAGTTTTCCAGCATCGAGGTCAACAGCTAGCCGAAGGATAGGAAAATCGGAATTAAAAAACTGTGTAAGTGCCAAGAAGACCATATTAACAGAAGAATATAAGCAAGCCCGCATTCTGTTTTGTTTAAATTTTGTCTATCGCCCGTTGGAGTTTTGAAACAATGTTGTGTTTACCGATGAAAAAGTTTTTCAGTCTTGTAATGACGGACATATTCGCGTGTACCGTCCTGCAAATACCAAACTTAAAATCTCGACGTTTCATGACATTCTAAAGCTATTTGAACAATAAAAATTTTCAATTTTTTTTTGTCGTTAATATATTTCCACTGGATGTAGAAGTAAAATTATCACAGGCAGATACGTGCAGAACAGCCATGCAGAAAACCGCTTTTTAATGTTTTGAGCTTTCAGAATCTGGTCTTATGTCGGACACAGTCTTTCAATGTCAATTTTTACATTTGTTAAAAATCGAAATCATTAAATCATTAACATTTTTCCAAATATCTTACTTATGACATTTCGCAGTCAGTCACGGTTTTATAACCTATATGATAATAAAAAATCTATATTCCAAAAAGACTAATTCACATCACTTAATATTAGTAAAAACTGAATTACTTGATGTTTCAAGTGTACGAGATTTTATTGCACAGAAGTGTACGTCGGGCATTTTATTTTATTTTATCCTTTTCTTTATGTAATATTATCTTATTTTAACTCTGATGACAATGTATAATATTTTATACATGTTATAATAGCTTTGTCAATAAGAATTTGCCCTTCTTAGACAATAAAGCATATTTTTGATTGATTTGATTGATTGAAGAAGAGATAACCAGAATTCTAGCGAAAGTAAAAAGTATATGCTTTTCTCTGTACTTTAAGACAGTATATTGGTCATTTCTTAAATAATGCATTTTAATGGGTTATTGCGTTTTTATAATAGCCCGTTTTTCTGCTACACCCTGTATTCTGACGATAATTTTATATTAGTTATTTATTATATTATTTTATTAATTTAGCGTCAACTACGTGAATTATTAGCTTCACGTATAAAACCATTTTATATTTACCAAAAATTATTATCTATTGCTTTTTCGAATTGTAACTGTTAGTGAACAGTACCACACCTACTCTTTAATCAAGCGGCACCCACAGCTGAAAAAATGTACCATAATAATCCAACGTGAACAAAATTTGTTTCAGTAATAAATATTCTCAAAGTAAGTCAATAATTTCAGTCACGGGCAAGATTATTTCACATCCAGAGATGAAAGTGTAGCTTTAAATCTCGAGGAGTTTAATTAAAAAGTGGGAATGGTCAAATGGGAGGTTGAAAGGCGAGCTAGGCACTAATTTTCTTCAGATGGTTTATACTCACACAGTACCGTATTGGCCTGCGTGATATGTTTCTGCAAAATGTTTGTTACTAAAGAAGAAAACTTGTTAAGTATTTATATATTCAATAATACACTGCCGTCCTTAGCAAAAGCGTCCCATCTGTAAAAACCGCTGCCCAAGGAATCACTACTTCCACATCCAGATTTTCTATCCAAGTCACTCACACAACAAAAAAATTTTGTATGTGGAAATAATTGTTTATGGAACTTTAATATTATAATATTTGAAATCGTCTACCCCAAGTACCCTTAAAACGATATCCCACATCGGTTGTGGGATGGTGGTAGTGATAGGGGGGTGGTAGTGAGGATGAATGAAGTAAAAACAATATTTTGAGGCCTTTGGTTCTTGTACACACACGAAATCACATTTTTTTTACCCCCTTTTATAATGGAGTGGGGGTAGTAATGGGGATGGCTAATGCCAAAAGTTTTTTCGATACATTAACTTCTCTTGTATGTACTAAATACCAATTTTATGAACTCTTACCTGCTTGATTTACATATTTACCTTCAGTTACCTCATTTACCCCCCCCCCCCCCCAACTCTTCAAAGGAATAAGATGAAAATATAATCTAGTTAAAATACATACGTGTACCAAATTTCAAGTCAATATCTTAAACGGTTCCAGAGTAATCGTGCGCACAAAACATGTTTCGTCCTTAATATAGTTTTTTTTTGTTTGTTTATATTATAGTAATTGTTTTATTAATTTTCTTTGATTAGCAATAATAAATAGGTGTCATTGTATTGTATTCTAAGATTTCGCGTGAAATATATAGAGAGCGCTAGTAAGTCAGCCTTCCTGCGCGAGAAACAGAAAATAACCCGCCAAGGGGATTCGCATCGAGGCTTTCGATACATACATTTCGTTTCGCTTTTTTCGATATTATATACTAAGCAATTTGCTACTTTCGCTATTTTTTATGTGTTGTGTGTTATATATTTAATGGGACTACGAGTAGAGTAATCTGGCCAGATCAAGAACATCCGATCTAATAACCATCCGGCCCGAACGAGAAGATAAAGGTAAGACTGCTCAGTCTCTCTATATAAATAACTATATAAAATCGCTAAAACCTTATGTTGGACGCGAAGTTCAAACAAAACAAGTTACAAACAGACCGATAGACAGAAAGACAGACAGAATTTCTTTTTGCTCAAACTTAACATCTCGACGTTTCATGGCATTCTAAGCCTATTTGAACAATAATATTTTTTTTAAAAAAATTTGTCGTTACTCTACTTCCACTGAATGTAGAAGTAAAATTGAGTTTTATAGGTTTCACATTTTCTACCTTATATGCATATATTCTAAACTGTTTCTTCTTCTCTCTCTTATAATACCTTAACTTAACATTACTCAGGTGGACGGTGGACGTTATTTTTGCAATTCTAGTATAGGCAGTGGGATGATATAAGCACAATATATAAGCTTAAAAAATTTCAGCCGAGGGTATATCTACAAGATATGGAATGAAAATATATAATTCATATAGAGAAAGAGTAGAACAACTGAAACTTTGAATATCTTAGAACTAAGAAAATGCTAGATAGTACAATTTTGCTAAGGAGTGAGGGAATTCTTGTACTGTTAATAATGGAAAATTAAAAATAATCAAATACGTTAAAATTAATTACTTCCACGTCCAGTGGAACTATAGTAACGACAAAAAAATTTTTAAAAATTTTTATTGTTCAGATAGGCTTAGAATGTCATGAAACGTCGAGATTTTAAGTTTGACTGAAAAAAAAATTTCTGTCCATTGACTTAAAATTTGGTACACCTATGTATTTTAACGAGATCTGGAACTAGATTATATTTTCATCTTGTTCCGTCGAAGGGTTGGGGGGCAAATTGGGGTAAATAGGAGTAAATAGGTAAATGAAGCAGGTAAGAGTCAATAAAAATTTAGTATATATAAGAGAAGCTAAGATCTTAAAAAAATTTTTGGCATTAGTCACCCCCCATTACCACCCCCACCCCAGTATTAAAGGGGATGATAAAATATTGTGATTTAGTATGTGTACTGTGTACAAGAACCAAAAACCTCAAAATATTTTTTACTTCATCCACCTCCCACTACCCCCTATCACCACCCTCCCCCACTACCGATGTGGGGTATCGTTTTATGGGTTTTTGGGGTAGAGAATTCCTAATATTATATTATTAAAGTTCCATAAACAATTATTTCCACATACAAAATTTTTTCGTTGTGAGAGACATGGAAAATCTGGATGTGGAAGTAGTAATTCCTTGGGCAGCGGTTTTATTTTATTATGATGCATATAAAAACATTTCTACATAATATGAAATTAAATAAATGCTTAACATTTGTAGCTATGTGCCTGAAATCTAGACACTTATACAAGAACCAAAAACCTCAAAATATTTTTTACTTCATCCACCTCCCACTACCCCCTATCACCACCCTCCCCCACTACCGATGTGGGGTATCGTTTTATGGGTTTTTGGGGTAGAGAATTCCTAATATTATATTATTAAAGTTCCATAAACAATTATTTCCACATACAAAATTTTTTCGTTGTGAGAGACATGGAAAATCTGGATGTGGAAGTAGTAATTCCTTGGGCAGCGGTTTTATTTTATTATGATGCATATAAAAACATTTCTACATAATATGAAATTAAATAAATGCTTAACATTTGTAGCTATGTGCCTGAAATCTAGACACTTATACATATGTACAACTTAGGTAAAAACATATTAAAAAAATCTTTTTAGAATCTGTGCTTTTAATTCTTACCTCTATGCAAAAGACAAGATAAGGGTTCACGTGGACTAGGGAGTGCCATGCCACTTTTTACCAAACTTTCTAACGTAAAATAGGTCAATTATTTACTAAATTTTGATTATAAAATTATTCAGAAATAAACAGTTGACAAAAGGTCCTTCGACACTAACACCTCTCCAAAAACCAAGTTACCCCTATAGGCCCCTTGCAAAAAATATAATTTTAGTATTTTTAGCATCTTTACTTGTGTAAAGGGTTTTTTATTATTTTTTCTTTTACAAACGGTATTCAATATTAAAGTTTTAATAAATCAAACCAACGCGTGACGTCATGTAACAGGAGACGCCACACCGCTAGCGTACATTTTAAATTAATTCCATTCATGGACGTTGCCTTTGTAATAGCTTGATAGTGGAGCCAAATAAACCAAAAAAACCTCTCCGTTCTCGAGAAAAAAATCAGGGTAGAACCAGACCGGACCTTATAGTTTTTATCAAGTGCACCGACTCGGTGGCGCAGTGCTAAGGTGTTAGGCTTGCGACCACGGGGTCCCGGGTTCGAATCCTGGCTAGGGTATGGATGTGTAGTGGCGTTTTTCACGTGTTTCCGAGACGGTAGCAGTGAGAGACAAGACGGTCTAGTCGCTCTCCTCTCCTGAGTTCGAGTCTCAGCTGCGGCAGATGGCAATGTCGCAGGGAATGGGTGTTGTGATGTTGTCTATGTGTGTGTACGTCCTGGTTGAGTGGTAGAATAGCCATCAGCTAAACTCCGCCTGGACGATTAAGGCGATTAAAAAATAAAAAATAATAATAAAAAAATAAAATAAAAAATAATAATTCTACATAAGAAATGGCTATTTACGAAATTTTTTTGTGCTACAGATATTTTTTATTTCGAAAAAACTTGAGAAATAGATTGATTGTAAAAATCGTGTTTTTTAACATTTACACCGCCATATCTTCAAATCTAATCGAGATATCGATCTGATTTTTTAAATCGATTATTGTTTATTTTTTTAAATGACAATGAACTTATTACTTCGCTAAGAATGTACTCATATTTTGACTAAGCGACAACCTTTCTTATTTTAGCAAATTTTCATATACATGCAGCGGAGCAATTGAAGCTAAGATACAGGAGAAGTTTTTGAAAAAAAAAATTTCACCTAGGGCTTATAGTTTTTTATTTATGAATATTTTTGTGACGCAGTAGCATACGGCATACACCCGGCAGACGTACGGCGTAAATTATCCAATTGACCTTTGAAATAACCTTTTTCAGTCGTGTTTAAAACAGTTTAAACCCTTTTAAATATGGTATACTTTAATACACATTATAATTGAATGTCACAGACCGAATACAACTAAATAATTTTAGGAAATTACCGCAAACTGCACGAATTATATGTCTGGATCATTGCACTCGCAGAGATACTCTGTTAGATGGCGTCAAATCCAATATAAGTGTGTTCTCAGATTTGCCCCTTCTCCCGGATATTAGTCGGTGATTTAAATATTTTCCAGTTAGAAATTATGAAAACAGATTTAATAATTGCTAATATTTAGTAACACTATATTAATATATATAAAATAATTTAAAATATATAGTAAATGCAAGGGGCCTCTTGTGACCATTTAAACTGATGATCGTGACATTATTTGGTTCTCAACGGGATTTTTAGAAAATGGTTGATTTTAATAAGGAGAGTGGTATTTTTTAGTTTGTAAATAAAATAAAATATGAATTCGGCGATTCTCAGACATATCCGAATGGGTCCAGTTCGACCCTGTTGGAAGGCCAACAAGCTAACTCACTAATTTTCTTACGATGGTTTATACACTGACTTTGCTACGCGCAATTTACCTGTCAAACCAAGTTATTAAGATGTCTCCGTCAGGTGTTTTGAGAGAATTTTGCTGCGCCGAGCGAGCTGCTGCCTTTTCCACTCTGGAGGGGATCATGAGAATGGCTCGCCAGCAGACAGATGCGGTTTTGTTGCAACAAGGCTGCCCAACATCTTCATGTGTGTATATTTTCATCTTTAACGTTAAGATTCAATTTAAGTTAGTCAGTTTTCATATTTAGTGGAGTCAAAATAAATTTTGAATGGAATTGTTTTGCTGTGGCGATTTTATGGTTTTAACTTGTTTTAGACGTGACAACAAGTGTAATGAGGAGTTTTGGATTAAATCTGCCCATTGCTTCGTATAAAATATAAACAATGTATATCGCAAAATTATTATTTTTTTGCTATTTTGCTTATTATCTCCTATCCTAGTAATAGTAGAAAAAAACGGCTATTAGTGAAACAGTTTTGTAATTTGGTATACTGATTTCTGTCATTAACACGACTATTTTTCCGAGCAGCGCCGAATCAAAATGGCTTCCGGTTTCAAGATGGCGGCCGATTTAGAAAATTTAAAAGAACGAGTTTTCTATCTAAATTATTGATGTTGAAAAAAAGTAGTTGTTAAGAAAAATTGTTCCAAATTAAATTCTGAATAAGAAAGTTTAATGCAACTTTTTACCTAAAGCTAAAAATAAAGGCGGTAGTTAGAAAAATATAAAAAGTTACTTTTTATTTATAATTTAAAAGTTTACAAGTTGTTCAACTAAATAATTACTTTTTCAGAAAAAAATTGTTAAGAAAAATATTTTACATAAAAATTTGAATAAAAGAACTTTATACAGTATATTTATCTAACACTAAAAATAAAGCCGGTACACGGAAAAATACTAGAAAATGATTTTATGTATATTTTACAATCTAAAGCAATAATTATAATGTTCATGTTGTGTATTTCTTTACGAGAAACTGAAGACACATTATTTTTCAACCTAAAAATAATTTAATAAAAATAGGCAACGATTTTTTTTACTTAGACTTACATACCTTTTTTAAGTTATTTGCGTTCTCCTTTACAATTTGTGCAAAGTAACGTGCATTACAAGCCGGCTTTTTTACGACCACATTTGGTTTCAATGCATTCTTTTTTGCAACTACATTGAATTAATTAAGGCACCAATTTTAGCCCGTTTTAGGCCAAAAGTCCAATTTATTGGCCAAAAATCTGGAAAATGGGCAAGCAGAAAATATCGGTATATAGTTTTCCAGCAATGAGCATTGAAAATGGAAATTTTCCGCCTGGTCAGAAAGTGTTATACTACAGTCCAATTTTGGCCATAATTGATGTCGTCAAAAAAATAAAATTGTGATTCAGTGTGTGTACAAAAACCAAAGGCCTCAATATTTGTTTTGACATCAGCCACCCCCACTGTCACCCACATTATTAAAGAGAGTAAAAAAAATGAGTTGTGATTTAGTGTGTGTACAAGAACCGAAGATTCAAATTCAAGATTTCAAATTTCTTTTGGGCGTCAGCCACCTCCACTACCACTCCCCATCGGAAATTTAGATGTGGAAGTAGTGATTCCTTAGGCAGCGGTTTTTTTGTAGCTTTCTTAATATTTCTCGCGAAGAAGAAGAACTAACCTAACCTGGACAACTAACTTTAAGTTCATATATACAGCTTTTTAAAATTTTTAATATTACTTAAACTGGGTGAGTCATGAGGAACTGTACATACTTCTGTACATACTTCTGCCTCTACCTAAGTAGAGGCAGCTAAGACAAATACCAAGTGACCATTAAAAAGTGTTTGTTCCCTTTCTTTAGTATCATACAGAGTGGTCTATGAATTTTGTCCAAAAATTGTTTTGGTCATAACATTTTAACGGTTAATCCGATTTGCCTAATTTTTTACAACAATGTACACTGTTGCCTATCAACCATCATACATAACCAAAATTTAAAAATCCAGGGACGGTTTCAAAAAAATTTGTTGGATTGCTTCGTATACGATAGGTCATCCTGTATATGATTTATCTAAAACTTGATATGAAATTTGTATAGGACACAAATAGGTAGTAAAACCTGAGTATTTGAAATTTTTGTCACACTCTCAACAATTTTTTTATTAACGATCAATTTTCAAGTCAAATGAAAAGTTTGGCAAAATGGAATATTTTAATGCATACTAATATTAATTAATACAATTAATACAAAAATTTAGCTAAAAGAAAATAATATCTACATATCTCGTACCTAGGTTTAGTAAGTACCATCATTTTAATCAATTTCCAGGCCAGGTCTTAAAATTGTGGCTGATGTGGTCCATCTAAAAAGTGGCCTCTGTATGTATTTTTTCCAATTAGTCAAATTGCTTCCAAAAAGGACAGAAATAAGTAGTCAAATTTGTGTTACCTAAATTTCCACCATTTAAAGTGCCCAACCTATATTGTTCAGTTTAAGATCAATTTTAACGAAATATTTTTAAAAGCCATCATATTCAAATGAATTTAAAATAAATACAAGATACGGATCTACGTTTTGATATTTTCGTTATTCCTTTTCTTTTCTTATAATTCTTAAATACATACGTATTCAGGGGCGGCTCAAGGTAAATTTTCCACCCGGGCGGGAGCACTTTTTGGCGCCCTTTTCTTGAGGTCATCATGGACGTACTTCTTACTAAAGTACAAGGATGTCCCTTCGAACTCTGCGATCAATCACTACGTTTTGTCGCCTCGTGGGGGGGGGGGGGTTCAAATAAAAATCCGAAAAAAAAATTTGTATCGCCTCATTGTGCTATTAAAAATCTGAAAAAAAAAATTATCCCCTCATGGAGGGGGTGGTATTAAAAATCCGAAAAAATTACCCTCAATTTGGCACCCCTCCGAACCGGCCCTTAAGCCGCCCCTGTACGTATTGTAAATAAACATGTAAGACCTGGCCTGGAAATTGATTAAAATTATGGTACTTATTAAACCTAGGCACGAGGTATGTAGATATTATTTTTTTTAGTATACATTGAAATATTCCAAAAATTTATTGAGAGTGTGACAAAAATTTCAAATACTAAGGTTTTACTACCCATTTGTGTCCTATATAAATTTCATATCAAGTTTTAGATAAATCATATACAGGGTGAAGCAATCCAACAAATTTTTTTGAAACCGTCCCTGGATTTTTTAAATTTTCGATATGTATGATGGTTATTAGGCAACAGTGTACATTGTTGTAAAAAATGAGGCAAATCGGATTAACCGTTAAAATGTTGTGACCAAAAGAATTTTTGGACAAAATTCATAAATCACTCTGTATGATAGTAAAGAAAGGGAACAAACACTTTTTAATGGTCACTTGGTATTTGTCATAGGTGCCTCTACTTACGGTAGAAGTATGTACAGTTCCTCATGACTCACCCTGTATAATAAAAAAAGATTATGGTTAAACAAAATGAAAGTTCGAATGATTGAAATATCTTACAGGCATATTGTCTACAAAGGACTCTATTTGGTGGTTATTATGCCGGTTAAAAATTCCGGCACTGCTTATAAGCAGTGCCGGAATTTTTAACCGGCCTCGTCTGTTCATATAATTGTTCCTTCAAATCCTGGCACTTCATTGCACTGACGCAAAAACCACTGCCAAAATCGAGATGCCTTTGAAAGTCATTTGGGTATAGATGGTCACTAAACTTAATTTTGTATGGTTTGAATTTATTTTTTTTAAGCAACTCAACGCAGTTGTTTAAATTTTCCTATTTTCCGCGAGACGATATATTAGGATTTTCTCTTACAGTTTCGAAGACAATATTTTCTACAGCTTCTCTACCTGCTTTATTATATATTTTTGGTCGAGGTTTTACAAATGATCCAAACTCTTTTAAATTTTGTTGTAACCTTTTGAATATACTTATGTCTGGCTGTCTCTTTTCTGCATATCTAAAAATATTGTTTAGGCGGCATTTTTGCCATAAAATTTAGCTGTTTAGCTGTATAACTTTATTAAAATAAAGCTCGGGAGCTAAATTTGAATCTTCTCTGCATTCTATAAAACACTTAATCATATCACATTTTTCACCATTACTAAATTGAACCATTTTTAACAATGCTTAGAAGCAATTAACTCACAAATTAATTTTTGACCTTTACGATTATTTCGATTTTCTTTTTTTTTACCATGGCCTTCTCAATAAATATTAGAAATGCGATAAATATGAATAGATGTCAATGGAGGACAATTCGAACATTTATTGTAGTTTAGTTTTTTTTATTTTTGGCAAAATTATATTATATTATAAGAAGTGTTGTTGTTAAGTTTTCCATGGCCTCCTCACAAATATATTAAATTTTTCGAAAATAAACTTTTTCACTTTTCACTTTTTCTATTCTTTAACAGGTTCTATTTTAATACAATTTCTATTATTCTATTTGACCACTCTAAGCTTTACAGACTCCGATCAGTTTGCAAAATGAATTTAAAAAAATAAACAACGAACAAGGTAGTTGAACAATAACAACAGTACCCAGTATCCGCAAATTTTGTTATTTTACCACAATTTTTCGTATGTTTAAACGTCTCTTTTTAACTTGGAGCAACCCTCCAACGAATGAAACAATGCCGCATTGCTAAATTAAAAAAATACCACCCACGATAAAATTAAATAAAACGTAATCAACTTGCCAGCACACAGTTGTCGTATATCTGGCAATTCATTATCTCGAGCGGAATTCATTAATTTAACGTACGCACCGAGAGATGAAAACTGAAAACATAATTTGCTGAAATTTGTGAAAGCGTTAAATAACTCTCACAGCGCCAAATAATCCAGGTGAACTTCCTTTTGTGAAACGTATCAAATATAATTATGAATTATCTTTTTATACAGATTCCGTCAAGTTCTTCTTCGTTTACGGGATGTACAAAAGAAAATTCTCGAGTGAAAATCTTGGAAAATAAAAGACTTCTGAATTATGTAAGACACAATTAGGAAGTTTCCTATGTTAGAAATATCATGTACATTCAACCTCATTTAGTAGTCTTTCAGATAACTAGTCAAACAAAACAAAAATTATCTCGATACCTGAAAAACTCACGAACTTATTCAATTTCTTATTTGAATACTTCGCCTCGGCTGAAGTCCACCGTGACGTCACAATACATAACGCGCTGACTTGCCATACCGGCGGCCCGCCGTATGTTCCCTTTATTTAGTGTATGTGCTCGATTTTCTGAAATGTCACAAAATGTCACTTTTGATTCGTTCGTGTCGAGCCGAATTTTCGAATTTCGCCATGCAATTTACGATCAGGTTTATCTGGAAGACTTCCTCTTTACGTCGCGACATCATACGTCCGTCCCAATGGTGTTTTTCGAAAAATATGAACGTGCCAAAATTGCATGTTTTAGCAATTTTTTCGGCTCTCATGAAGGTGCCCGCGCCCGCTCACTGTTGGAGGAATCATGTATTGTGACGTAATCGAGCCTCAGCCCAGATGATCGCAGCATTTTATACTTGGAAGGACCATAACTTTTTTATTTATAGAGATAATTTTTTTAAAAAATTACAGATATTTTTTAGATTTTTACGACTATTTATTACGAGAAAATGAGAAAAATGGAAACTTCCTAATTGCTAGAATGTATAGATGGTGTCAGTCGAGGGGGCAACCGCTGGCGAAATTTTGTACACCTAATACCTATTCTAGAAAAATACCCTTTATTTCCCCTTTAATTCCTTGTAATTCCCCTAATTCCTCAAATACCTTTATTTCCTCTTAATACCTTAATATTTTCTAGATTATCTCGGGAACGGTGCACTTTTTGATAAAAATACCTATATACAAAATTGTTCCTTATAAAATTCTCTATCAAAAATGTCTCTACACTTTTTTCCTAAAATTAATAGTACCGTGTGAAATAAGGCGCACACATAAGGATTGGTTCCGGTCAACACAATAAATTGTAATCTTTACTATAATCTATTTTAAAGTTCAATACTTAACGCTAAAGCAGTAGCTACTAAAGTCCGCCTAAAGTTATAATAAATTCCTCTCACCCCTATAAAATAACGCGATTTTTGATGAAGCGAGAATATTGTACACCGGGTCGCTCAGCCGATAGGGACACAGTTGTAACTTTTGAATGGGAGAATGGATTTTTTTCAAATTTGGTGTAGTGATATGGGATATAATTTCCAATTATCTAATGTAAAGAACCAAAATGGCCGACTTCCGGTTTCGATTTTACCCGAAAGTGGGTTTAAAATACCCGGTTTTTGCGTAAAATCCCGCACATTGGCAGCCCCGAACAATAACAGCGTTTACAGCAAGCTCTAAAATAAGGCAGTGACCTTGGGGTCGTCTGAGATATAGTGAAAGACATTGAAATTTTTTACATTGTGGTGGTGTATAGATATTTATACTTTTTTCGCGTAAAGACAGCTTTGGAAATAGCCATACGGATATTCAGCGAATTATATGACCTGCGCTGATTACATTTGCGTCTCATTTACCAAAGTACTATTAATTATAGGAAAAAAGTTTAGAGAAGTTTTTTATAGAGAATTTTATAAGGAATAATTAATTCTGTTGTATAGGTTTTTTTATGGAAAAATGCATCGTTCCAGAAATAATCTAGAAAACCTCAAGATGGGGGTGGAAACGACGTCCTCTAGGGGATGAAGCACGCAATTTTTGAAACTTTATGAATTTTGTCCAATATATTACAATTTTAACTGTTATATTACTGAAGTATTACAAGACATCGTGCAAAGTTTTAATAATGAAAAAGCTAGTCATGGAGAAATTGTAGACGTAGGAGAGCGATTTGCTCTAACTTTATACAACTCTACCTCCGCAGAAAAAAGTCTAAATGTATACAGATTCATGACTTAACAAACTTGTTGGTAAAGCGAACAATACTGTAATATTATCAAATCTACCAACAACTTCTGCTGCTGCTCGGCAACACTTATATCGCGTTTTTTACCAAATTCAAACATGGAAAAACGTTGCGCTAGAAGCTACTGACTGGGGATGGAAAAAAGTTGGCGGTATATTAACCCGAACTATGACAACAAAAGAATCGGCTCCCGAATCTGTTATATCACTAATTTCTTGTTCATGCAAATTAGGGTGCGAAAACAGGTGCAGTTGCAGAAGAGCAGGCTTACGTTGCTCCACAATGTGTTACCATTACTACGGACAAGCATGCATGAATGTCGAATCTATGGAAGACGATGAAGATTAATTAACGTAGGTAACCTTTTGATAATTAGTGGATTCGGCCTACAGGGGACACCACACGCTAAGTACTTTATCTCTAGGGTGGCGTGAAAACAAGTACCTACAATATACAATATTCTCGCTTATTTAAAAATCGCGTTATTTTATAGAGATGTGAGGGTGGAAGTGGTACATTTATTATAATTTTAGGTGGAGTTTAGTAGCTACTGCTTTAGCGTTAAGCATTGAACTTTAAAGTAGATTATAATAAAGATTACAATTTATTGTGTTGACCGGAACCAACCCTTATGTGTGCGCCTTATTTCCCACGGTACTATTAATTTTAGGAAAAAAGTGTAGAGACGTTTTTTATAGAGAATTTTATAAGGAATAATTGATCAAAAAGTGCACTGTTCCCGAGATAATCTAGAAAACCTCAAAATGGGGGGTGGAAACGGCGTCCTAGGGGATGAAGCACACTATTTAGGGGTGGGAACTTTTCGGTTTAGTAATTCTTATGCTATCCTTAACATTTCTACCAATTTTCAAAATTTTATGAATTTTGTCCGATATAAATCGTTATATTACTGAACTAGAAGTCCATAGTATCATCGGTAGTTTAATTAAATTAAATATTTTTTCTTTACTAGATATTTTTAGTGCTAATCTCGGCGCTATGTTTTTACAACACTGACGTCCTTTATATAAGAATTGGTATGTAATTCTTCAAGATAAACATTCCATTTCAATATTTTTACGCTCTAATTCCCTCCTAATACCTTTTATTTCCGCTTAATTCCGTTCTAATACCTCGTAATAATATTTATTTCCTCCAAATTCCCCTGTAATTCCCTTAATACCTAATAATTCCTTCCGAAATACCTTCAATTCCTTCCTAATTCCTTCCTAATTCCTCCGATTTGTACACTATTTCCCCTCAGCGGTTGCCCCCTCGGTGTCAGTATTAGGCAAATTATTTAAATATGGTAAAATGTAGATGGCGCTGCGCTACAAAAAAATGTTTCGATGACATGATTGATTGATTTATCAGCGTGCGGTAGGCATTTTTGCCACTCCCAAGGATTATAACAGCTGGGCCTGCTACGTCCACGCTGGGTTGGACAAGGGTCATGCTTGTTGCCAGCAGCGAGTGTCACATGGCGCATGGTAAAGGAATGTGGGATGGGAGGTGTAGGTATTTGTGTATGTGTGTATGTGTATGTGTATTGTGTATTGTATTTGTTTAAGCTCACCTTTTTTGTATTTTTGGTTCTGGACTTCTTCCTCTTCTGGGTCTTCTTGTGATATATGTTGCCGCGTTGTGTCTTTGCTGTTTGTGCTCCTATTTTTGTTTTACTGCTTCTATAAATCTTCTTCTTATTCTGAGCTTTCTGATTCCTCCGTTTCTGATTCTGGTACTTCAATTTGTTCATTGTTCTTAGGGAGCATTCATCTATTTTGTGTTCCTCTCCGCTGGTCCAACTCTCTTTGTTGAGTCTCAATCCATTACTGGGCTTTTATTGAAGTTTGTTTATTTTCACTATCCCTAAAATTCTCAACCGCGCCGCGTCTGGCGGGAGGTCAACAAGGAGGGAACCAAATAAACACATAACACAGCACAGTGGAACTTAAAACCTCACTTTTTTTTAACGAAGTTAAACTAATATTTGGAAAAACTCCGAAAATTTCGAGGTTTTTTGCGTTTTTCGACCTGAACTGGTACTGCTACGAGGCAACAAACTTCAGATTCGTGTTCAGCACCCCAAAAAACGTATAATTCCGTTGAGAAACCTTCTACCGGACTCATGTTACGAACACCATTTGACTAGATATGAAATAATTGTCTCTATCCCAAACTTCTTAAACCACGCCGCGCCTGGGGGTTCAGTTGCCCCCTTGCCCCCCTGCGTAGGCACCTGATCCTGCGGCGATTAGGAGATCATCGGCGTATGTGTATGTTTTCTTAGAAAATACCATTTTTCTGAAAGAAGTCTGCACCACGTATACCTCCGTTGAAGTGCTGTGAGAATCTGAGAATTCAATTTTGACGCCGCGCCGTATATCAACAATGTCTCATTGATTATTTCGGGTTTAATCCAAATGAAATTCGTTTGAGTACTTTTAATAATTATAACAACCTCACTTGAAAATTTACGTAAGAAGTTGTTCTGTCCCCACTCCAAGAGCAATGCATTTGATTATTGCAGGTTTAATTTATATTAAATTCATTTGAGTATTTTTAATAATTATGAAAAAAAAAATATTTGAGAGAAAGAAATATATATAACCATATTTTACGATACGTTATTGATTATTTCAGATATAATTTAAATTAAATTCATTTGGATATTTTTATAATGATTAAAAACAATTTATTTAGCCATAGTTCAATAATTTACGAACATTAAATCACAGTGTATGTCAAAAAGTTTTAATTTTCAATCAGATTTCGCTATAAATGAAAATATTACGAAAATCCAATCGTTTTCGAGAAATTTGGTTTCAAATGTTGTAATTTTTGGGGAACTAAAATCGCTGTAACTTTTTTGCATTTTTTATGCTAATTTATGTTACAGTAAAAGTTTTTTTAATTGGGATACCTTGTATTTTATTACCATATTTTGAAAAATCACAATATTGGAACTCTGCCGTCAAATAAATTCTTTCATTTTTACTATCAAAATGTACGAGGTTCAAAATTTAAAAGGGGGAGGGGTACTACTTGCTTTAAGAAAATGCAACGTTATTAGATCTTACTGATGTCTCTGCTTTATTTGCTGATAGTGATTTAATTGGAATTAGAATTAGTTTTCCTTATTTTTCTGTTATTTTTCTGGTCTCATACATCCCACCTACTGTCAATACTGAAACCCATGAGGCTTTTTTAGACACACTTACCACATATTTTCTCACTGACGAGAGGTTATATTGGGTGAATTTAATATTCCAACCTACGTAAATTACAAGTCCACTAACGTCATTATGGATCGGTATATTGACTCAATAACTAGTTTTTGCGAGTCTTGGATCTTAAACAATATAATGAAATATTAAATTATAACAACAGGCTCTTAGACTTAGTCCTTAGTAGATTCAATATTCATATTCGGAAATCTGATAATTACTTGCTTTCAGAGGATTCTCATCATCCACCTTTAGATTTCTGCTTTAACCTAAATTCTGGCTATAAGAAACGTAATAATCATAATTACTCATCGTTTAACTTCAAAAAAGTGGATTTTAATAAACTGCACCACGACTTGAGTAGCATTGACTGATATTTTTATAAAAATGTAAACGATGCCTGTTTACAGTTTTATGGGGTATTTGGTATGCTGTTTTTGCAGAAAGTGTTCCCAAAGCAACCCTGAAAAACGCTTCATATCCACCTTGGTTCAGCAGAAGTATCATTAGAGAGATTAAAGAAAAATCTCATTTATGGCACTTATATAAAGAAAGGGGGGAAATACATTATCTGAATCAATTTAAGTTATTACGCTCCAAAATCAAAAGAGATATTTGGCTCTGCACATGTCATCATCTAATTACGTTATAGCAGATCAGGATGACACTTTCGATATCCCACAACTTAATACTCCAATTATTAAAATGGAAGAAGTTCTCATAGCCTTAAAGAAATCTAAAAACAAATTGATTACTGGTCCTGATGGGATTCCATTTCTTCTACTAAGAGACTGCACCATTATCTTCGCTTTACCGCTGACTATCATCTTTAATCTGGTTCTTCAAACAGAAACATTTCTTCAAATTTGATGTAAGTCAAAAATTTGTCCTATATTAAAAAAAGGTGATAAAATAAGAATGCAATTGAGAACTATAGACCCATAGTTATCATCTATAACTTTGGCAAGCTCTTTGAGGTTATCTTATAATATGATATCTTATCTTTTCATACGAAATCTCAAATATTAGTTCATCAGCATGGTTTCTTAGCTGGTAGATCAACAACCACTAATCTTGTAAGTTTTACCAATTATCTTGCTACATCACTTGATCAAGTTGGTCAAGTTGATGTAATTTATATTGACCTTTCCAAAGCTTTTGATAGGCTAGATCATGGTATCTTATTGAAAAAAATTATCAACCTTTGGACTAACCCCGCACTTATCATTTTTTTTTGTTCATATCTGTCTAATAGGCTATTAAATGTACATTGTCGTAGTTTCACATCTGACAAGATGGATGCTTGGATAGATGCTTTACGTCCCCTTCGAAGGATGGTATTACCACTGTGCAATCCTCGCCTAATATTATATAGCTTCGTCACATACAATCCGATAGAAGGTGGGTGGCAGATCGCTGTATTTCTCCGGAAGTCAATCTTCCAAGTGTTAACCGCAACTGAAGTTGCTTAACTTGTCATATGAGATACCACAAAAGTTTTGCGACCAAGTGTTGGTCTCTCAGGAAAACGTAATCCTTATATCTATCAGTTGTAAATGTATTGTAATGTGCACTTAGAACAAACAGAATTAATAATACTTAATATTTATACTCGATAACCTCTTTTTACTTTATACCAGACATTTTAATTTAAAAAGTGACGAAGTAGTACACATGAGTATAGGAAAGAAAATGTGAAAACCTGAAAGACTGAATTTTTGTAGGTAAGACGCTTTAAAGTCCTTAGGACGGCAGTATTATTCCCATATATATTGCTTGTGAGTTTTTATTGGTACACCCCGTAGACATTAGCGTTCTGTGGGAGGGTGAGCTAATTAATTGGATTGCGTAGAGGATGACGGTGGTATGTTTCCGTTTCTCTCTCTATAATTGGTTTTCACGGCGAATAGGAGGCAGTAGCACAAAGGGCAACGCCAAAAATCTTGATGGAGATACAGATAAAAAAATCGATAGAATAGTAATACGAATTAGTTGCGTTATTTGGTTATTTGGTTATTAGTTCATTTATTTTTAATGGTTTTAATGGTTTGAGAACTTTTCTTACTACCAACACTACTCACAAAAGACTAAGCAGAATTCCTATGCCTAAAGCAACCATAAGTGAGTAAATATTTTGTTGATAAAATTGCTCAAAAAATTCATCGGACCTTACACTAGTAGGCCAATAACTCATTTTGGTTGCAAATTGGTTTATGTGAGTGTATCAGTTTCTCTTGGAATATTTTATTTTTATTTTTGTTAAAATATTTAATTAACACTTTCCCATTTTTCTCCGTTAATGGTTTATAATTCACTGAACTAATGAAATTTTACACTATTGAAATTACACCGTTTGAATTTTCGATTTACCGGTGTGTAATAAACTTATTTTCTTTATGGACACTTTGGAACGGTGTGACGTTTATTATGTAATTATTTTTAACTTACCATGTCTGACACCTAGTTGCATTGGCAAATTAAATTCAATGGTAAAATGCTATTTTCATAGTAATTTCTTCAATAAGTGAAATACACGGCCAGGACCGGCGTTACGATTTTCGGGTGCCTCGCATACATATTTTACTTTGTTTTATTCTTGTTTTAGAAATACACCATCTAACAGTACAAGTAGTAATTGCAGGATGGGAAATATAATTGATAATATACCACATACAAGAAGATACTTGATAAGTTGTATATAAGAGTAAATCTATATACCGGGTGTAAACGAATAGTGGGCCACCCCTGTAACTTCCTTGTTTTTAAAGATATCAGGAGGAAACTTCGTATGGTGAAATTAGGTAAGATTTTCAAATTTTTGAGACCTATTCGCCATATTTATCACTTCCGGTTTCACCGGAAATGGCCCCAATAGTCTTTTCTAAATGGACCACCCTGTATGATTTTACATTTTTGAAATGAAGATCACATTTTGGATACATTTATACTATTTTGAACAATTTATACAGTGTTGCACGAAAAAGAATTTGAATTTTAGTTGTCAATCTAAATGGCCGCGAATATGTTAAAATTATTTTTGTTCCAATGTAATTCATATAAAAAATACGAAAACGTCAATATGTCCAATAATACATCATACAGGATGCTGTAAACTCATTAAAATCACATTTTTCAAAATGACTCATTTGTTTTAAATATGATATGGGCCACCCGGATATTCAGAAAGCTCTATTTAGTAGGGGTTAAACGATACCAAAAGTTCCGTAATGGGTAATCGTTACCGGCAGAGATGACAATTTTTCTTAAGAAATTTATGATTTATATCTAACTTCAATTAAATTCTGATCAACCCTGTATATTTTTGTTAATATTTTATGATGTGCCACCCTCCGCAAGAGACAGAATGGGCATCTGGCTCATTCTTGTTGCGTATCATATCATGACAATTTTTCTTAAGAAATTTATGATTTATATCTAACTTCAATTAAATTTTGATCAACCCTGTATATTTTTGTTAATATTTTATGATATGCCACCCTCCGCAGGAGACAGAATGGGCCTCTGGCTCATTCTTGTTGCATATCATAAAATATTAACACAAATATACAGGGTTGATCAAAATTTAATTGAAGTTAGATATAATTCAAATTTCTTAAGAAAAATTGTCATTCCTGCTGGTAACGATTACACATTACGGAACTTTTGGTACCGTTTAACCCCTACTAAATAGAGCTTTCTAAATATCCGGGTGGCCCATATCATAATATGTAAAACAAATGAGTCATTTTGAAAAATGTGATTTTAATGAGTTTACAGCACCCTGTATGGTGTATTATTGGACATATTGACGTTTTCGTATTTTTTATATGAATTATATTGAAACAAAAACAATTTTAACAACTGACAACTAAAATTCGAATTATTTTTCGTGCAACACTGTATAAATTGTTCAAAATAGTATAAATGTATCCAAAATGTGATCTTTATTTCAAAAATGTAAAAACATACAGGGTGGTCCATTAGAAAAGACTATTGCGGCCATTTCCGGTGAAACCGGAAGTGAATCTTACCTAATTTCACCATACAAAATTTCATCCCGATATCTTTAAAAACAAGGAAGTTACAGGGGTGGTCCACTATTCGTTTACACCCGGTATATAAAAGAATACCCTGACTGACTGTGACTGACTGATCTATCAACGCACAGCTCAAACCGCTGGGTCTAGAAACTTCAAATTTTGCATAGAGGTTCCTCAAATGGCGTAGGCATCCACTAAGAAGGAATTTTTTGAAATTCGACTCCCAAGAGGGGGAAAAAGGGGGTTGAAATTTTAGGATTTTTCGGAAACGGTTATATCTAGATGCGTGAAATTTGCCAGAAATATTTTTTGTTGAAATCTATTAGATACGGGTAAGACTAAATTTCGATTTTCGCTTTTTGAAGGGGGGGTAGTAGATGGTTTAAACACATACGGTGCAAACGGCAAAGTATATCATTTTGACACTGAAAATGATGTCTATTGTAGTGTAGTTACCTAACTATTTCCCTTATTATTTGTTATATTGTTTTACATAAAACTAGATCCCGAGAATTAAAATAAAATCCGTTACTTAGGTTACATAATTAATAATATAATAAGATAATATGTGGTATATGTTTTAATATAAATTGTATCCTTGATGTTTTAACTACATCAAACCACATTGAAATATCATTTGATTTTGATTATCTGGAACCCCACATAAATTGGTGACCCCGACGTGATAACATAAATTGATGTCATAGACGATTATCATAAATTGATTACCCCGGCGATTTCCATAAATTGATTATTACATTATTACCCCGACGCCCGAAGACTGATATAAATTAGTCACTTAAGTTGCTGATCCCACAACTTAGTTGCTGAAACCCCGACCGACGTCCCAGTAATTTGACGTCCACATAAATTGGCGAGACCGATACGAAGACTTTCTGATATATACATTCATTGGAAAAGATATAGATATGACCCAACTTGCATAGTTGATGTTTTAGAAGATAAGAAGATAAAAATTTTTCCTTAGTTAAAGATTTTAAATATTATATTGGATTTGGATTTTTTAAATACGACGTTTGGTATTTTTGGAGATTTGGACCGTTTAATAGAATAACTTCCCATCCAGTTGTTGCACAAAATCAATACGTCGCGTCATTGAAACTTCCCCCCTTCTGGATAGCTAAACCAGAAATATGGTTTTTTCAAGTATAAGCTCAATTTAACGTTGCACGAATAACTTCTGATCGTAAAAAATATGATTACATAATCGAGAATTTATCGATGGAAGTCGTCAGTAATATTTATGACATTATTATTGCTCCACCTGCCGCTAATCTATATAATTTTTTGAAAAACGCTATCATTGCGCGACTTTCTTCCAGCGAAGAAAAATGTTTGGATGACCTGTTATCAGGATCCCAGATGGGCGATAGGAAACCCTCAGAATTTTACCGTATTATGTCAGGAATTGTCGGTGGCTCCAATATGGTTAGTCAAGCCACTCTAATCAAATTATGGAAACGACATTTACCCAAAACGATTTATATAGCAATTACTGCTTCGGGTAAAACAGAAATTGAGGATATCATTGACATAGCCGACCAGATTTGGGAATCTTGTCAGAGTACTGCAATATCCTCGTTCCAATCTAATATTTCTGCTGTTACGATTCCGAATTCAATTTCTTCCACAACATTGTCAGATTTATCAGACAAATTTAATGCGCTTTCCGTTGATTTTCAAGCCACTTTAAACAAGATTTTATTTAAACAAAGTTCTCTTGAAACTCAAATATCTGCCTTACAGACTTCTAATCACCAAAGTCGACATACTACCTCTTTTACTGGACATCAATGTCCCCCTTGTCGCAATAGACCTCGTTCTCGTTCTAGGTCTTCCAACAGTAACAATAAATTTGATTCTTCTAATAAAACCGTTTGCTATTATCACCAGGTATGGAAAGATAAAGCTTTGAAATGCAGCGGCCCTTGGTGTTCTTTTCATAACACCCCATTATATAAGAATCATTCTATTTATTCAAAAAGTTAATCGACACTAGCATATTATCTGCGGATTCTAGACTTTTCATTTATGATATGTCAAACAAATTAGATTTTTTAATAGATACTGGTACAGAATTATCGGTTGTAGGAATTTATTTACTGATTTTAAAAAGAATCCTAATTTAGTCTTAACTGCAGCTAATAATACTATTATTTCTACCTACGGTAAGAAACTTTTAAAAGTCAATTTATGCCTACGCCGCAATTTTAAGTCATTTTGACACATCAGAAGATAAAATTATGTTTCATATATGGTGTTATTTCCAATGTCTCCAGTGGTTGCAAGGATTGGGAAATCTGTGAATTTTTACTTTTTTTAACGAAATGGCTAAAGAAAATCTAAGTATTAGTGAAGAAGTTATATATACTGTTGTCCCAATTGTAGGTGACGGAGCCTGTTTATTCCGTTCCCTTTCATTCTTAATGTACAGCTCACAAGAAAGAGCGTTTTAGGTTCGTAAACAAATAGTCAGCTTTGTGTGGGCGATAATTACTCCACATGAGCTGAGGTATCCGTATCTCTGAAATCGCGTAAGTCAGAGTGGCGGGATCTTCTGAGGAAATAAGGAGACGCATATTCGACGGCTTTCAAAAAGATACCCCCCCTCCCGAACGAGTGAACAGGGAGAGGGATGTTTTTAAGCATGAAATTTGACACATACCCACCCATGTGCTCTATTGTCGATTAAAATAATTTTTTTTTCTATGGGAAGACGGCTTTCTTAAATGCAATGAATGTGCAGTGGGTTAGTATCCAAAGGCGGATCTGGAACCTTGAGCTTGGGGGGGTGGGGGGGGGTGGGAGGGGAACACAGCCGCGTGCTGAAAATAACAAAAATGTTTTTTCTCGAAAATTAAAATTGATGTGCGGGGGGAGAAAATCGCAGAAAAAATTAATAACCACAACTAAATAGAATATATATTGAGAAATATAAAATAAAATAATAAAAATTATGAAATTTTAAAACGAAAGTTGGCGGTTTACAGAATCTGGGGGGGGGGTTAATTACTACGTTACCCCCCCCCCATAAATCCGCGCTTTTTAATATCTAAATGTTCTTAATTTCACGCAGACGAAGTTCCATGCGGACGAAGTCGCGGGCATCAGCTAGTCACAGCATAAGATAATATTAAATTGCATATAAGAAATTACAATTTTAAGTTATTTAATGTTTTTATTTTTGTCTTAAAAATATCAAATCTGTCCTGCAGGTGACTGTTGGTTTGACAAATAAAATGAGGAGAAAATATTAAGAGGTTTGTTCTAGGCGTGACAAGACAGAAGGTATTGGTACAGGGCCGGCCTTAATATACTTTTTTTTGAGTGAAATTTATGATGAAAATTTTTTTTTTGATTTTAAGATCTGGACGAAAAAAAATTATTTTCTGACTTGGACCAGAAAAAGGGGTGCCTTTTACAGGCCGGCCCTGTATTGGTATCCCTAAAATTACTACGAGGTAAAGATAAAGGTCAGTTTCTCTAAAAGCAAGGGTAAAATTAACGTATTAATAATAATTAATTTAAATTTAAATAAAAATAGTAAAACTTGCTTATTTCCACATATTTCAAGACTTTCTATTAGTCCACTTGTTCCCTAGACCCCCAGGAACATTCATCAGCATTGACCCCTGTATTACCTCTGAAAATGAGAAAGTTAGGGGGGGGGGGAGTTGAAGTGTACCAAAAAGTAGCCGTCATAAAAATTTTTATAAAGTTAATATTTCAATTTTGACCTCGGATTCGTGATCGGCGACCCAAAAAACCTGCTAGAGCTCATTTCCGAGGCGAAATATTAATTTTATAAATTTTTTTATGACAGCTACTTTTTGGGGCACCCTAACTTTCTCATTTTCAGAGGTAATGAAGGGGTCAATGCTGATGAATGTTCCTGGGAACACGTGAAAAAAGGAATTTTTCAAATCGATGCTTTTCCACCACTTTTCCACATTTTACACTTTTTTCCAGCTTAATTACTGGATTATATGTCAAATCGACTGCCGGTCGGGTAAACTCCATCAATTATATATGACAGAAATTTTATATTTGTATGAGTACTCTACGATTTGAGTAAGGGAACAATAGAAAAACTGTTCTTTAAAATGTTTGTGCATAAAAGGCTTAACGGTGCAAATCAGTAAAATACTAGCACAGCTTGGTAAATATTTGACTCTTTATTTGCCATTATAGGTAGGTGCTGCTCTTAGTCCATACACACTTCTCGTACGGCGATCTTTTGTATTACCTTTTGACATACCTGAACCTGAACCCCGAAGTAAAACAAGTAGCGATAAGGAAATAATTTACATATGCAATGTATAATTATTACAATCAGATCTGGAAGAAAACATAAATTCATTCATTAATTGCTTTAATACAAGAAGTGCGCAAAATTCCTATAAATAAAGTTCAGTACTTACTTGACTTTATCAAGAGAATGTATGATTTATTTATATTGCATATTTATCACATACTCCTTTAGCAGAGAATATTATGTTTTCATTAAGCTCCTATTGATATATCAGAAATATTTTTGAATATCTGCAAAATAAGTATATTATGTTCCTAGTGAGGTTCCTAGTGTGTAAGGTGATTTCTTTTAGCAATTAGACAAACTTAAGTATCAACTGTATTGCTTTTTTTATTCTAAACATTATATTTTGAGCAACATTCTGAAACTTGTGAAAATGATTCAGCATAAGCTTGTGAGTATGGGAAAAATAATTTTAAAAATCCCGTTGATATATTGGGGTGGTTTTTAGAGAATGGAAATCAAAATAACTAAGTAAAGTCACCCTATTTCATCAAAGGATTTTTGCCTATTCTTTCGCTGAATCCTGAATTTTAGAATTTCATTATATTTATTTCGGTTTCCAACCCCTGAAACTACCTTAGAGATTTTATTCTCTGATTTTTCGTTGATTCGTATAGAAGTCGATTCGTACAGAAGTCAACCTCGGTGGTCGATTTCTATACGAATCAGAAATTTCAGAATTATATTTAATTGTTTTAATTTCTACCCCCTAAGAACCACGCCAATTTATCAATGGAATTTTTATAATGATTTTACTTCCACATACAGTGGAAGTATAGCAACGCAAAGAAGAAAATTGAAAATTTTTATTGTTTAAATAGGCTTAGAATGTCGTGGAACGTGGATACTTTAAAGAGCAAAAAAATTTCTGTGTGTAGGTCGGTCAGTCTGTAGCTTTTTTGTGCGTACGATTACTCTGGAATCGTTTAAGAGATTGACTTGAAATTTGGTACACGTATGCATTTTAATGAGATCTGGAAATAGATTATATTACATTGATCTTATTCCGTTGACGGGTTTTAGGGCAAATGAGAGTAAATAGGTAAATCAAGCAAGTAAGAGTCCATAAAATAGGTATTTAGGATATATAAGAGAAGCTAAAAGTTTTGGCATTAGCCACCCCCATTACCACTCCCACTCCATTATTAAAAGGAGTGGAAAAATAAAATTGTGATTTAGTGTATGTACAAAAACGAAAAGCCTCAACACTTTTTTTTACATTAACCCCCCTTTTTACGATTACGATTACAATACGCCGTATGATCGAGTTTGGAAAAATTATAGAGCTGAGAATGTTTATTTCTTTTTTATTTGTTAAGTTGTTTTTAAGTCAAATTTAGCTAACACATCATATTGTAGGTGAATAAATACCATCAGCTTTAAAGAAGAGGTAATTAACATACCTTCTCTGAATCGCTTCAAACTAAATTTATGAATATTATATTGTGGATTCCAAACATTATTAGCAAATTTCAATTTTGGCTTCACAAAAGCATTAAGCGGAAGAGAAGGTATGGAAATGTCCCTAAAATGCCTCGAATTTCTCATAAAGTCTAGATTTTTGTAAGAATTTTCAGCAATATTATTTTTATGGGCAACAAATGTTAATTTTGAGTCGAAAATGGCTCCGAGTTCTTTAAATTAGCTGCATATATTAACCGTTTCGTTGTCCATTACTTTCACATCCAGTGGAAGTATAGTAACGACAAAAAATTTTTTTAAAAATTTTTATTCTGCAAACGTCGAAATTTTAAGTTTGAGCAAAAAAAAATTCTGTCTGTCGGTCTGTCTGTCTGTAACTTTTTTTGTGCGCACGATTACTTTGGAACCATTTAATATACTGACTTGAAAGGTACACATATGTATTTTAACGTGATCTGGAAGTAGATTATATTTTCATCTTATTCCGTTGAAGGGGGGTAAATGGGGGTAAATAGATAAATCAATCAGGTAAGATTCCATAAAATTAGTATTTAGTATACACAAGGGAAGCTAATATCTCATAAAAAAATTTGGCATTAGCCACCCCCATTTCTACCACCACACCATTATAAAACGGGGTGAAAAAAAAATTATGATTTAATATGTTTACAAAATCCAAAAGCCTTAATTTTTTTTTACTTCAACCCCCCCCCCCCTTTTTTTCCCATTATTTTTGGATGAATTTTCTGTCGCCTTTGTCAATGTTTTTAATTTTTTTTTCTACGCTACTTCTATTGGAATGAAAAATCGAAAAGTATTCTAAAACACCATTAGAAAGTATCACCATATAAAATACCTTAAAAACATTCATAAAGTCGACTTTTTTTAAAACTTGACTGCTTGTAACTTTTTTGAGCTGTATTTCAGATACTACACTAGTCGACTATTTAAGCAACATATTATTTTACAAAAAAACTGCACTTTTTGCAGAAGACACTAAACTTGCCGTGCATCATGTTCAGACCCATTATCAACGTTTAGGAAGGGGAGCCACCTGAAACCTATCCCCCTAACAAAATGGCGGTGATGTTTTCCAAAATGCCCCCATAAAATTTAAATTATTTTAATATAATAATCTTAGGCCTCTAGTTATATGTCTCTAGGGATGGTGAATTAAAAAAATGGCTCTAAAACGTTGTTAGAAGTCCATAGAACAAAATATTCAACATGGTGACCAAAATGGCCGCCACAAAATTTAAGTTTTATGTTTCATTAACAATTAATTTTTTTTATTGTTTTTTTTTTATTTATTTTCAAGGAATGTATCAAGGCAATGTTGCCGTGGTTTTTTCTACTAGACCATGTTCACTTTGCAAGATGGCTGACCGTCGTGATCTTGTAAAGTGCAGATGCAAAGCAGCGTGCTCTTTAAGTTCAAATTGCAGCTGTAGACGCTCCCTAGTAGAATGTGTGTCAATTCCAAAAATTACACCAACACGACTAGATAGGTTCTTTGTTTTCAACGTGAAACAAATCAATTGATTTCACAAATGATAACGATACATGCTAAATATCTTTTTGATACCAATGATGCAATGTGTGATGGTTTTACTTTTTATTTTCAGCCAAGGACAGATGGAAGAAGATACTCTGTATAAAATTTAAATTTTGATAAACAACACTAGAAAACAAAATGTTAACATTATACACTAAACTAGTTGAGTCTAACACAGCATTATATACAGAAACAGAAAAAACAAACACGAGAATAGACAAGGTAGTATTATACGCACAAAATTTTGAAAAAGAAATCCTAGAGAAAGCGAACCATGAAGTTCAAAGCAAAATAAGTATTGTTGATGAACAATTTATGAAAAGCATAGATGTTCTAAATGAAAAGCTAGAATTAGAGATGAAAATAACTAGGGAAAAAATAAAAAAGTCCAAGTCTAATGTTCATACAATTCTAAAGTTTTTATCAAAAATTATCAAAAATTTAAAAGAAGAAATAAATGAATTACCAGAGGGAAAAAATATAAAACATTTATACGGAATACTTTAAAAAAGACGCTGAAACATGGTATTCAATAATAGAAGATAAATATGAAACAGTAAAAGAGTTTGTTGTTTGTTTTTGAATAATTATTGGGGTGAAAATTATCAGGTGAAAATTAGGGAAAATTTATTCAATGGCAGGTATGTAGAAAACAAAGGGTGTAATAGAGAAAAATACATACTACAGAAGTACAGCTACGTACAACATTTGGAACCAAGAATGCCAGATGTGGAAATAGTGAAATATTTTGCTAGACATTTCAATGAAAACATCAGGGATGTGATTATCATTCAAGGAATAGACACAATAGAAAAACTGCTACAGTATTTAAGAAGACTAGATGATGTGATCATAGACGACATGCTCGTGGATGATGTAGAATTGCAGAAGAATCTGGGTTTTGATTGGATTTGCATACCTACCAATATTTTACAATTCACTTTGTTTTCCAAATGTTTGTGGCGTTTCTTTAAAAATATTTGTCTTTCATTTACTACACCCTCTAATTAGAAGTCAACTATTACCTCCATCAAATAACTTACAATATACATTAAATAGTATTCATCAGCCAAAAAAAAACCGCTGCTCAAGGAATTACTACTTCCACATCCAGATTTTCTATCTAAGTCACTCACAACGAAAAAATTTTGTATGTGGAAATAATTGTTTATGGAACTTTAATAATATAATATTTGAAATCCTCTACCCCAAAAACCCAAAAAACGATACCCCACATCGGTAGTGGCGTGGGGGTGGTGATGAGGCGGTGGTAGTGGGGGTGGATGAAGTAAAAAAATATTTTGAGGTTTCTGGTTCTTGTACACACACTAATGGTTAATGCCAAAATTTTTTTTGAGACCTTAGCTTCTCTTGTATATACTAAATACCAATTTTATGGACTCTTACCTGGTTGATTTACCTATTTACCCCAAATTTACCCCAATTTACCCCCCAACCCTTCGACGGAACAAGATGAAAATATAATCTAGTTCTAGATTTCGTTAAAGTACATACGTGTACCAAATTTCAAGTCAAATTTTTTTTTCGCTCAAACTTAGAATCTCGACGTTTCATGACATTCTAAGCCCATTTGAACAATAAAAATTTTTAAAATTTTTTTTGTCGTTACTATACTTCCACTGGATGTGGAAGTAAAAAGAGCACCTCGACGATCACGTTACAATTATTACACTGCACTGTGGTCATTTTGGTCGCCATGTTGGATATTTCGTCTTATGGACTTCTGACAACGTTTTAGAGCCTTTTTTTAATTCAGCATCCATAAAACTATATAATTAAGCACCTAAGTTTATTATTTAAAAAATTTAAATTTTATGGTGGCCATTTTGGGAAACATGACCGCCATTTTGTTAGAGGGAGAGGTTTCAGGTGGCTCCCCTTCCAAATTTGGTGTTCTCTGCAAAATGTTTACTCGACCGACTACACGTAAGATCGAGTTGGGCCTATGAAGGTTTTTGATCAGAAAGCGGATTCTTTCTTCAAAAATGACCATGCTGTTATGCAGCGTGACCGTTCACATTGCGAGGTTAACAAAACAATTGAAAAAATATGTTAATCTAAACAAGTTCGATCTTCGTGCGAGACTGTCAAGTAAGAAAAACCGACGAATCTCTAAAAAACAGTCAGAAATTATTAAATCGCCCGAAAATTGAAATAATATATACTTGTCATCACTTGGCTATATAATTTTTCAAATTCCAAAGCAGTTTCCTGCTGCAACCCGTAATTAAAGAAATATTTCCAAATTAAGCGCCGAGATACACGCACAAAAATTTTAGATTGTACAATTACAGCTTGCATGACGGAGTTCCACTACAACAAAATGGTTACATCACGCCGAAGTAATGACTGTGTCCCGATTTTAATACAGAAGATATACTTTAGACCTTACAGACTGATAGAAACCCATGACCTGCACCATTATGCGCCTGGCCTTTTTATTATATTAACGAGTAAATTAAAGATTAATCAAACAGATACTTATTTTTAGTCAATATTATACATAGCTAAAGACGAAACGTCGATCTATTTATAAAAGGCGGTCCAACAATTAGAGAAATCAACAAAAAATATTATATAATAATAATAATAACGTTCATTCATCAAAAAAGAGAACAAATAGCCTATGACATTTTAATAATAATAATAATAATAATAAGTCGACTCACAAAGCACTCACACGTCATGGACCGCCATCTTGGAAAAAATAGAAAACACCAAGAATAGCCGAAAAAATCAAAATTGAATATCTCTTCTATAAGAAGGAGTAATTTCACCAAAGTTGGCAAAGTAGATTTTTTATGATAATTCCATACTAGTAACCAAAAGGTCAATATCTTCGCCAACTATTATAACTTGATTGTTTTCGGTTTTCAAATCAATAGCAGTTTTAACGATTGCAGTATCGGCGTCTTCCCTGCATATTTTAACGTTAAAGTCATTATCTATTAACTCTTTGTGCAATAATTTTATAAAGCCATCCTTATTTGTACTATTAGCTGAATTTTTTTTTGACTAAGCGATGATTTCATAATGTCACTTGTGATTGATATATCTACATTTTTTTCTAAACGACGAATGTGCTGGTTATTCTTAATTCTATTCTGTTCATCGGCATACACATAAAAAAATAATACTACTCTAGTCTTGACTGCTTGGTTATGATTATTATTATTGACCTTATATTCATATATTTTATTATTATTACCATGCGTATGCTTAATAAATTTCCTTTTCCAATGAAGTTTCATTTTGTTTTAAATTTTTGAAGTTATACGAGACTCTCTATAGGTAGTATATTTCATTTTGTTTCGATGAAAATTAAAAAATTGGATGAAAAAAATGAGGGTCAAAGAAAATACATTTTTCAAAATAAAAAGAAATGCACTACCTTCCAGAATTCTGCGGGTATATTGTTTAACCCAGGGGACTTGTTATTTTTTAGTTACTTTAAGGCACTTCGGCAATTCCTCCACATTTGCCTCGTTTTCTGCTTCGTATTCTTCGATTTCATTTTGTGGAGCACCCAGGGATTCTTGGAAATATTCCTTCCATCTGTTTATCTGCTCATTCATGGATGTTAGTAACTGGTCTGTCCTGAATCTTATTTTTCTTGTTTGATTGAACACTTTGTTGGTTAGTCTTTTAGTGATATTATTCTCTAGCGTTGTTTTGAGGCCGTTTGCGCTTGTTGGGCTAGATTCTCTGCCCACTTCCTCTTTTCTTGCTGTTCTTTTTACTCTTTGGGGTAAATGGCCACGTAAAATAGTATAAACTGGTCACTGTGAGGAGGTCGGAATGGTCGGCAGCCTGCCTATTGACCACAGTCGGCAGTTAAGGGTGGCGGTGCCGTGCTAAAGAAAATGATTTCGTAATTCGACAATTTCTCCTACATCCTTGAACCGATTGAAAAAATATTTTGATAGACTTTTAGAGAAAACTTGGTAGAATGATACCAAACTATTTAAATCAACAAAAAAATTTTGGATTTTCGTACGAGAATTTTTTTTTTTGTCGAATTACATTAACCGAGCCGCCCACCTTAACTATGTAAATTAATCTTGAAAATGTAATAATTGCTGCCAAATGCGTGAAGTGTACATGTTTGTTCTTTGTTTACGATTAATTGACATGGCATTCATTATTAAATCTTCAACATTATATTAATAAAGTAATAAATAATAATTTAAACTTATAATTATGCAGTTATTAACTCAGACTACGTAAAGATTATATTCAGATTATTTTATTATGCACCTTCAAGTTTGAAAATAAATATGCACTCCTTTCGTTACTTAAGTGGCACGAATAGGTTTAAACACGAGGCTTTGGCATAGAGGTGTTATTAGCCGTAGCTTTTTGTATTATTTTTTATCAATAAGTATTACCATTACGCTGTGCGCTATTAAAATTCTGTATAATCCTCCGTAAAATCAAATTCAATTTCAGTTGTATAGATCACCGAACAAAAATACGTGCCCAGAAATGAATAAATAAATAAAATTTAAAATAAGGATTGGAAGTAAAGAACATACAGGGACACACACTTCTAGCCTAGGAGCCCGTCAAGTCGTTCTCTATTTACATACTGGTTTAAGGGGTCTACAGACGATCCAACCAACCAACCAACCAACCAACCAACCAACCAACCAACCAACCAACCAACCAACCAACCAACCGATCTTCTCGGTACATTTTGAAGATTGCCATGTGAACTCGTAAAACTGCTGGAGCCAACATTGTCGGTACGCTTTGAAGACGCTGGAATTCCAGCAGTTTTCATGCTGAGTTGTCATGGCAATTTTCAAAGTGTACCGAGAAGGTTGGTTGGTTGGTGGCTTGGTTGGTTGGTTGGTTAGTTAGTTGGTTGGTTGGGTCGTCTGTAGACCCCTTTAGGTCATGGGTAGTAAGGAAACAACAAGAGTTTAGATAATGGAACTGTTACATTTATATTTTTACTCTGCTTTTACTCAAAAAACTAATTAAACACCCTATTATCTCGATTTTATTTTGGCATAGAACATAATATAGTCCATCATACTACAGCAAAAATATACCTCTCTATTTTTTGCTGCCTATTTGTCAGTAGGTAAAGGAGGAGGTTAGACCTCTGGGCGGTCGGAGCGACCATGTGACTTGTAAAATTCAAATTGAAATTTGACGTCGGATTTTTAATGAAATGTTTTGCTGTCCATTTGATACATGTTTTAAGATGCTCAGGTCTGTCGTCCAGGCCCAACTTCCAGAAACTCAGAAAATATGGCTCCAAGTGCCATTATATAACGTGGCGACTTTTTTTCAAAAATCGAGATATTGTTTTAACGTGGTTTTTATAAAGCATTTTTTTGTGTGACTGAAAAGGTTAACATGCAAAAATGGATTTTGCCAGGTCGTCCAAAGTAAGCCGTTGTTTGCAGAGGATGTAATATCAGAACCAAAGGTCTAAAAAAAGTTTTCTTACTCTAAAATATTTGTATGACTGTTAACTAAAATTTTTTATACTTGACGTCATGTTTGTACGACGATAAAGTGGTCGGGATTTAATCTTTGGTAATAAACTGCCAATTTTCACAAATTATATATTACCTTCTGGCATCTTAGATTGAGAAAAAATTCATAGATAAAATTTAAAAGCACGAGTGGTATTTGGGGAGAATATTTCACGAACAAATAAGGTACATAAAACATCTTTAATATTAGGTTTTGCTATTAATTGCCTCCAGATGTTTTCTTATAACTTTTTAATACTTACTGACCTTCATTTTCAATTTCGTTATTTACGACATATAAACATGTATTTCCAAACCAACTCATCTAATAAAGAACAAAGTAGGTATAATTATTTATAAAATCGCAGCTGCCGAAACTTAAAAGTCCACGTAATTTGCCATATTTTAAATGTAATGACAATCAATAAACCAATATACCTTGAACCATAGGTATTGTAATGCATAGTCTGGCCCAAAACTGCTGAGAGTTTTCACTGTAAACAGTTCTTAGGCATGCTTCGACCAATCACATTATGCATAAAGACAGAAAAAGCACTACCATGTTATGTCTATTATGCCCTTATGTTCTATTTTAAGTTGATCAAAGAGAAATGAAAATAAATATGATTCTGGTATCGCCAACTAGTAACAGTAACAGTAAGGCTAAATGCTACATACAGAGAATCGCCAGACAGTATAATTTACAAGCATTATTATATAAACTGTTTATTGGTATATATATTTCATTATTTATATTATTTTATTTTCAATTTAAGGAATGTAAAAACCGCTGCCCAAGGAATCACTACTTCCACAACCACATTCCCTATCCAAGTCACTCACAACGAAAAAACTTTGTATGTGGAAATAATTGTTTATGGGACTTTAATAATATAATATTTGAAATCCTCTACCCCAAAAACCTATGAAACGATACCCCACATCGGTAGTGGGGTGGGGGTGGTGATAGGGGGGTGGTAGTGGGTAGTGGATGTGGATGAAGTAAAGAAATATTTTGAGGTTTCTGGTTCTTCTACATACACTAAATCACATTTTTTTTCATCCCCTTAATAAGGGGGTGGGGGTGGTAATGGGAGTGGCTAATGCCAAAATTTTTTTTGAAACCTTAGCTTCTCTTGTGTATACTAAATACCAATTTTATGGACTCTTACCTGCTTGATTTACCCATTTAAAACAAATTTACCCCAATTTACCCCCCAACCCTTCGTCGGAACAACATGAAAATATAATCTAGTTCCAGATCTCGTTAAAGTACATACGTGTACCAAATTTCAAAATTTTTTTGTCGTTACTATACTTCCACTGGATGTGGAAGTAAAAATTAAGTTACGGTTGTTTAGTTAAGCAGGAGGTATTTTATACTCTGAGTGTTGAATTGGAATAAGTGTTATGAATTATTGTAATGTAGGGTACAGTGCATATAGTTTTGATTTCCCGAATTATTAACATATTGTTACTTTGTGATGGATTACGGTACGTAAGTACATTTGTGTTTAACATGAAATAATTGACTTGCCTGCTCGGTAGGCATTTGTATTTAATTTGTGATAATTATTACTTTGTAATTACGTTATTATAATCCATTGAAAGCTGTGTATAACTTGTCCCTAGCCTATATATTCCACACAACCTTGGGATTTGTCAACTTATGTGGTGTGTTTATGTTATGTTTATATTATTATAATACTGCTTATAGAATAGAATAATACAATTTACAAGTTACGTTAACAATTAGCAATAAGCTAAAGAAGAAATTTACAGATAAAATTTAAAAGCACGAGTGGTCCTATTTAAGGAAAACATTTCAATTTTTCGTGTTGGTACTGTCAAAACCCGATCTAGGTTAGTATACCTCCGTGTTTTTTATTTTAATTAGACTAGAGTTCCTTATTATAGTCAACTGTATAGGGTGGTCGCGCGAACGTTACAACCCATTTAACTTCGTTATTTTTGGAGGTACGTAAAAAAGTAAAAAAATTATGAGAAATCACATGTATTTTCCAAATATCATTTCAGAAAAACAATTAAAAGTCGAATTTCGGAGATATGACTTCGATGCTTGTTGACCTCGGCTAGCGCCTCGGCCAACAATTTGCATCGTCGTCCGGGAATGTATTGCTTTCACACCTGAATACACAATATACTATTATTTTCTTCTTTTCGAAAAAAAGTTATTCTTCATCATTTCTTTTACTTGTTTTATAGATACGATTCACGTTGATAAACTTCGATTTTGTTGTACAGGGTGCGCAAAAAATATAAAAATATAGATTTTCAAAATTAAACTAAAGCGCTTAAAAGGAGTAATCGAAAAGCCAAATATTTTTTTTATGTTATGTTACTTAATTATTGTTACTAAGATATCTGATATTTAAAATTAAATCGATTTTTTTTTTCATATTTATTACCGATTATTATTTTGGTAAATGCGCTGCAAGGTCAGCACTCTTCTGAAGATATTAGTTGACAAATGTTAACAGATAATAATAAGCATTACTTCACAGCAACTATCTTGAATCATATTCACGAAATGAGATGGCGGTCCACTTCAAAACATAATACTAAGTTAATATAGTTAAGATAGGACCTCAATCGAAAAACTTTAAAACATCCTTTATACCTAAACTTACTAATAATAGTTACAAACAACGTTTCATTACAAGTAATACATAGTATTAAAAAAATAATAATTGATAATAAGATATGGAAAAAAAATTTACATAATTTTTAATATCGAATATCTTAGTAGGTAACAATAACTCCCATGAAAACAAATTATCTGGCTTTCGATTACACCTTTTAAGCTCTTTAGTTTTATTGCTTCAAAAAGTTTGATTTAAAAATTATTAATTTTGAAAATTTATATTTTTATATTTTTTGCGCACTCTGTACAACAAAATCGAAGTTTCTCAACGTGAATCGTATTTATAAAACGAGCAAAAGAAATTATGAAGAATGACTTTTTTTTCTTCGAAAAACAGAAAATAAAAATGTTTACGAGTATAGTTAAGTCCATCCGAGGACACACTGTATAAATACATCGCAATAAAGGGGCAAATGAGAAGCGTCCCTTACGAGAATACTAAATAAAGTAGACCTTGTTCTTATAATTATTATCGATCAATCGATCAATCCGCGAGAAGCGATAATCCCTACTTTATACATTTTGCGACCGTCTGTAACTCAGAAACGGCGGGTTTTCAGACCCAGGTTACATTTGAAAGTTTGATCGGGACAACGAGAACTCCCTTTTCCCAAAGGTACAAAACTTTCGAGACCTATTTTCCCATGTATTTGGTGCGGGACCTTTAGTTGTTTAAGGGCCAAACTAGACGAACGTAATTTGCATCGCGTTTGCGTCGTGTATTCAGCGCCGCGTATACTACGCCGAAATTAAAATCACGTTTTTGAATGTAGTCAGTTAAACGAGCGCAATGTAACGTATCTATGGCAGCGCCAAATACGCGACGCAAATACGGTCGTCTAGTTTGGCCCTAATTTTGCATAGATTACCTTTTTCAGTACGACGCATCGTTTCCGAGTTATAAGCGAAGAATCGAAAAAAGGGACGTTTTCATCCCCCACCCCCTGAAGCGGTGGGGTTAGGGACGGGGACTTTTATTACGTTTACCTCCTAACTACCTCCAACACATGCCTGAAAAAGAAAATTCTCCTCCCACGCAATGTTCTCTACAACTCTTTAATTGACTGAGCTACGAGTATTTATTTATTTATTTATTTAATTATACACCATCTAACAGTACAAACCATTTACAAGATGGGAAACAACACATATTTAATATAAACTGCACACCATAGATGAGTAACTAAAACTACAAATGTAATACAAAAAAAAAACAATAAGAATAAAACAAAAAATAAAGCTAACATATAATTATGCATACGGCACATAAAAGAATGTAATAAGATGCTAACTAACTGTAGATAACGTCTCCTATTAAGTAAAAATATCAATATCATTCGGATTGTTATTATAAGTAGAACAGATATTATATGCAAACCCCGCCAAGTGCAAAAATTGGCAAAATTGAGATGACCTGTGCATTTAATAAAGAAACCGCTCTTTTATAACCTGGCAAGAGGTTTTCATGCAATATGCGCTATTTAACATTTAAAATCTAATCTAAAAAACATCGCCAAGTGCAGTGCTGCTCAGACGCAAAACTCACTAAATACCATTAAACCAGTAGGAATCCACCATTCTTGTTCATTATTCAGAACAAACATTCTATAAATACTAAGACAGATAAAATATATTTTTGCTTGTATTCGTAGAAACAACCAACCGATCTTCGTTTTTCTCAACACTGAACCATTTGCACTTGGCGGGTTTTGCATCTAGACAACTCATATATCGGTGAGTATTGTAAGACGTTAGTCCGGGTTCTAGGCAGATAAAAAGTTTGGTGATATCGCGAATTCACTCTTGGAGTGTGAAAATTTAATTTATGGAGGATCTTGCAGCAATCAATTTCATGATGAATCACTTTCTTTAAGAAGTTAGTGGCGTAGTTGTTACGTCTATCACTTAGGCTGCACATGGAAAACATTTCAAGCAAATCTCTTTGCGGAAAACCAATAGATAGATATGTATCATGAGATTTAAAGTGAAGATATTTAAGAAAACGACGTTGTACATTTTCTATTTTTGAGATGTGAATATTATAGCAGGGCTGCCAAACGAGGGATGCATACTCTAACTTAGATCTCAGAAATGAAAAATATAGTAATTTAGTGTTGCAATATTTGAGAAATCGTGGCTATTACGTATGATAAAACCAAATGTCTTATTTACGTCACATAATAACGTACCAATGTGGTCATTGAAAGTTAGTTTTTTGTCGAAAATTACACCAAGGTCTTTGAACGTAGACGGTCGCATTAATTGTTCATTGTTTAGCGCGTAACCGTAGGTAATCATAGAATCTCTATTTGAAAACGACATAATATTACACTTTTGCACATTTATTGAAAGTTTGTTTTTAATACACCAAGAACTAAGATTAGAAACGCTATTTTGCAATATGATGCAATCATTCAGATCAGTGATTCTATGTAAAAGTTTTATATCGTCTGCATACATTAAAAAGTGAACTCCTAGGGTATTACCTATGTCGTTGATAAAAATATTAAAAAGCAGCGGCCCAAGAACGGACCCCTGAGGAACACCTGACGTTGAGACATAATCAGAGGACTTGAAGCCATTGTATTGTTGTCGTTCAGTTAAATATTATTTAAAAAAAGATATGAGCTGATCTGAAATGCCAAAGCTAGAGAGTTTTGTAATAAGTAAGTTCTGATTGAGCCTATCGAAGGCTTTCGTAAAGTCAAAGTATATTACGTCTGTTTGAACTTGCATGTCGATGGATTCAGATATGTATTGCGTAGCTCAAATGAGATTAGTGGTAGTAGAGCGGCCCTTCATAAATCCATGTTGTTGCGTAGAAATTATGTTTTTAACATGCGGGTAAATTGAATTATGTAGTAATATTTCGAAAGCTTTACCAAAATTACAGATTATAGTTATCGGTCTAAAGTTTCTTATGTCATTTTTTTCACCCTTTTTGTATATCGGACAGACTTTGGAGTATTTCCAAATGTCAGGAAAGGAACAATACTTAATAGACAGGTTAAATAAAATCATGAGTGGCTTCGCAAAGATATAAGCACAATCTTTCAATAAGAACGCGGGAATGCCACCAGGTCCCATGGTGAGCTTGGGTTTTATTTTTTTTTAAGCCAATAGTACTTCGTGTTCTGAAAAGGACACTATATTGATGCTACTGTTATTATTATTATCATCAGACTGATCTGTTAATGTGTCTTCCAGTTCTACAGGTGAAAATGATTGTTCAAAAATATCAGGATAAGCATTTACAATATCTTGTGGGTTATTCAAATGATTGCCATCGTAATACATATCTTTAGGTATGTTAGTCACTCCTTTTTTGTTTTTTATGTTTGCCCAAAACTTACTTGGATCATTGCTGATATTATTTTCAACCTGAGCTGTATAGTTTCTGAATGCACTTTTGATATCAAATTTAATTTTAGACCTCAATCTCACAAATTCACCAAGCACAATGTTATCTCCTGTTCTTTTGTGCAGCCTCAAATATTTTTCTTTAGTTCTTATATCTTTGATAATTTCAGTATTAAACCAGGGCGGGAATTTTCTATTATTTTTAGGACACAGAGATTTAGGTACACAAGTTGTGAATATCTCCGATAATTTATCATAAAATTGTTGACACGCAGAGTTAATTTCAGTGTAATCTTCGAGGCAAGACCAGTCGACTTTAAGCAGTTCCTGATATAATAGTTCAAAATTGGCTTTTCTAAAATTAAATGTATTTGTATAATTAATTGGGAAATTATTATTACAGATTTCAGATTCAGTGTTCAAGGAAATTACAAGTCCGGGATGATGCTTATCTTCTTTTAACAAAACATCTAACACTTTCTTAACTACACAACTGGTATTGCACAGAACCAAGTCAAGTAATTTGTTGTTGTCATTGTACACAAAATTAAGTTGAAACAGATCTGGAAAATTTGTAAAGTTATTGAGAGCTGTAATTTCAGCAGTATTGATGCCATTTAAAATAGATAGAGAGTACAAGGGAATATTAAAAAATTGTTAACACGTTGTCACAAATACTATTTAATGACTCGATGGATTCAAAAATTGTTTCATAGTTTACGGAGCTTACATTAGGCGGAATATTAAGCTTCTCATGCGAAATTTACTGTGGCATTCGTGATATTTATATTTTGCAGGATCAAAATAGGGAGAAAACAGATACCCAATTGTTACATTTCATGCTCCTAAAATGATCGATAATAGAAAATAATCCTAATCTATCTCCTATATTCGACATGTTTTTCAAGGAACTTTCTGAAATTTCCACTGGTTTTCTATTACGTTAAAGAAAAATCAATCGTTAATAAATAATTCCTTTATTTAGCCAGAATGAAATTAAAATGTCCACCCTAATTACCTACCTGCAGAAATTTAATTGAGTAGGCATTAAAATCTATCAGAAATGTGCGTGAGGTGGCGTAAACTACAATAACAAGCATTTTATCAGATTTCTGTAGTTCCGATTTCACAGTTAATGACTCAATTGCGGGCGTCATTTCCATTCACTTCAGCTGTGGGGTCATTGTTTAGCTGTTGACGGCGATCTAAGCATGATCTATAAACGGCACAACCTGGGCGCAAGCAGCACGCAATCCATTTCAGGCCAGTCGATACAAAAATAAAGAAAATCTCTCGTTATTACATTATTGCATATCGGGTGGGCCATAAAACATGAGAATTTATGCTTTGCCTATTAGCCCAGACGACAGAAAATTTTATGGTGAAATCTCCAAAAACTTGCAAAATGAATAATTTTTTTTTTAATGAGTTCGTAAAAGTATATAGAATAATATCCTGAAAAGTTTACATCCCGCTTGGATGTAGAACATAAACAAATTTTTTTCATTTCATTTTTTCAAAATTTTGAAATTAAGTCAGGGCAGGAAAAATAAATACAGATGGATAGATCACGTGTTCCTGAACAAAAAATGTCGTAATAAAATTTATCGCTTTATTCTACTACATCTGCTTCACTGAAAGATTTACGTCAACGAATCACAAATGAATGTCGCCAGAAATGCTTCAAAATGTGCGAGAACGTTTTCAGCAGAATCTGTATTATTGCATGGAAACTGGAGGTTGGGTGTTCGAGCATTAACTAAAGTGATAATTTAGATAGCTAGATTGTACTTCACAGTTATTTTCCCGAAAATGAATCTTTGTGAAAATGGAATGTGTAAATTCAAAAACTGCATACCACTGTTTAGGGAATTCAAGGGGCTTTGCAGTGATGTAGACTCGGGCCTCCTTCCCTATTCAAATTTTAGGTTTAGGGGTTGTTCACCCCACTGCTCGAGGGTTGAAGAGACGATGCTGAAACTCGGAAAAATAACATTGACCTGTTCGTGCGTTTATTTACATCTACGCTATTATCACCCAGAACCCCCATGTCAAGTTTTCGTCGGTCCACCTCGTATATAATTTTCCTCCATAGTTTTTTAATTTATTTTTTAAGTACTCACCACCACTCGTTTGAAAGACTTTATTAAGGGCGCCGCCAGTACCCCCCGCTAATTTCTGCTCGCAGTGGGTTCGGTTAAGTTCCGTATGACAACCTAGGATCGGGGCCCTATAATAGATGAGAAAGGTATAAGTTCATACTTACCATGGATTATCTCTCAAAGGTTCCGCCTTACGGTGCACTGGTTTTACATTAATTTAACACCGTATATAGATTTATCACTTTTCGATATCCTAGTTACTTTTTTAGAGTTCCTCTCTTCAGCTTCTGTGATCTTATCGATGTCCTAAATATCAGACGGGTGGGCCATTTGAGGATCCCGGATTCAGTATTGAGCTAACAGACAATAGCTCCCGAGAGGTTAGACTCAATCAAGAGAATGCAAAAGTTCAAATAGTACCATTTATTGATTTAATCCAAAGGGTGCAGTGAATGTGCAATAACCTATCTAACATTTGTAAGAATCTGCCTACCAAACATGGCAAAGGCAGACGCCTCCTTTAGTTGACGTATGGTTGAGATACGTTCAACCGTACTGACGGCATGTAACCTAATAAAGGGTTTGTACTATAACCTCGTTTCCGAGTGACAACTATGTAGATGCCCACATGTACTCATTAATCGATTTATCTTTTTATTTTCGCCTTCCGACATGAAACTATTTTTTTCTGATAAGCCTCCGCTCCTTCTGTCCCATGGTCGAGCCGGCGGAGGGAATTAAATTCTTTATGTGTGAAAAACCGGCCTTGGCCATTTCTTTATGAAAGTGCAATCTGTATGTTATCAGGAAATTACAGTAAAGTTTTGTATAATCTGGGAGGTGAGCGTTTTTTACAAATTTAGTTTTAATTTTGAAAAACGTGTTTTTATCTCGTTTTTTTTATTATCTCGGTTCAAATCTTGAACATACAAATTTTTCTTTAACTTTTCAGTTTATTTCCCAGCTTATAATTAATGTAGAAGCGCCTATTTTTTTTTAATTGCTTGTTTTTAAAGCACCTTTAACATATGATAAAAGTATTTAACTCGATAATAAAGAAAATGCATTACAAAAAAATTTATTGTACCAAAATGCCCGAAATATAATTTTGAAATATAATCAAACATTGATTTTTATCACTATTTTAAAGCACGGCCAAAAAGCTACAACTGCATGAAAAAGGCCTTTGTGTGACCAAGTGGAAATTTTTATGAAGCTCCAAAGATTTTTCAGAAAGTGTTTATAAAAAATCAGTTTGAACTACTCCAAATCAGTCTGTTTTGTTTTCAAAGGCCCGCCCTGTATTTATAAGAACTAAAGCTAAGACACTTCTTAAAGATATTAAGATTTTTATTAAATATCCACATTTACAAATAATCTTCACAAATATGCTCTTTCATGTTACATTTACCTTTATAATTACAATCAAAATCGGTAAAGCACTCAACATTATAGCACCTAGAAAAAGGCGTGGTTGGATTTTTCAGTTTCCCTTTTGGGCATTCACAAAAATATAAATGTTGAGTAGCTCTACAAGTTGCTGATTTGTGACATAAATTCTGTTTGCACGGCTGCCAACACCGTCCGTTTTTGCATATCATATCAGTTTGGCAATCGTAATTTGTACTACACTCTTCATTTGTTCTGTTTTTGTAAGTATCTTTCAAACTTAAATAATATAGAAGTGCTTTTTGCGTATAGTTGTCTGAAGATACATAACAAGTAGGATAATTTTCTCGTTGCACTTCCGTTAAAAAGAATATTTTCTCGTTCTCGTTGTGTTTCAATAACTTGATGTCGTTTATTTTCAAATATTGTAAGAGTCTGGTGTACTCCTCACACATCCACGGATTTCCGTCTAAAGCAACAGATCCCACGTTAGCAATAAACAGTGAATCAGGATTCATGAGTGCATTAAAAGAGATTCTCAATATTCCAATGTTCGCCCAATCAGGTGGTAAGATGAGTTCTGTTAAGGAGTTGTCAGATAAGTCAAGCTTAGTTAATGTCGTTTTGGAGTGAAAACTATTTCCTGCGGAAAGTTGTGCAATTTGATTGTGGCTTAGATCTACAGTGTCCAGAAACGGAAAATGTTTTAAATAAATAAATTCTAAATTGTTGTGTTTGAGAAGCAACGTCTCAAGGGGGAAAGCTGCATTCGGCCGAATATGTTTTATGGCAAAATATGAATCGTCGAATATCGTAAGATAATTTCCACTAATGTTCAGTGTCCATAAGCTGGGCATGTCATGAAATGAACCTTGTCCAATGTACACAATTTCATTCCAACTTAGGTCCAAATAATATAAAGGTAACTCACTAAAGACTCCATATTGGATTTCCCTAATTCCATTATATGAGAGGTTTATTTTTCTTAGGTTGGTCAAATTCCAAAAAGCCCAGGCTTCTATCGAGGTTATACCAGCATTCATTCCATGTATGGTCTTTAATTTTGGAAAATTTCTTATCATGCATCTTGGTATTTGCTTAATACTAGTAATAAGCACCAGGTCAACAGGCTCTAAATCAGTGGAATCGTTCACTAATGCAGGCGATTTACACCACTTGCCATCGACGCAGAATCTATAAATTGCCCTAAAAAGTAACACCATTTAGCTAGTGGTTATTTCGGAGACGTCAGGTAAAGAAATGAAGTAATGTTTAGTTTTTAGCTTAGAAAATAGGATATATACCATATAGTGGAGTAAGAATAAATCTGAAAATCAAAATAAAGAAGGGGAATTGGGTGCATACATTTTTTCGACAAAATAATTGCATTACAAACAAATTCATTTTACAAAAATAATATAAAAAAAATTAATATGATTGTAACATTGTAAAGCACGTTCAAAAAGCTACCCACAATTTAATTTAAAAAAGCCTTTGTGCGACCAAGTGGCAGTTTTTTATGAAACTCCAAAAATGTTTCAGAGTGTTTTTAAAAAATCAGTTTGAACTACTCGAAAACCAGTCTGTTTGATTTTCATTTATACGAACTAAAACTAGGACACTTCTCAAGGATATTCAAATTTTTATTAAATATCCACATTTACAAATAATCCTCTTTCATGTTACATTTGCCGATATGATTACAATCAATATCGGTGAAGCACTCAACATTATAGCATCTAGACAAAGGCGTGGTTGGATTTTCAGTTTCCCTTTTGGGCATTCACAAAAATATAAATGTTGAGTTGCTTTACAAGTTGCTGATTTATGACATAAATTCTGTTTGCACGGCTGCCGTCCGTTTCTGCATATCATATCAGTTTGGCAATGGTAATTTATACTACACTCTTCATTTGTTGTTTTTGCAAATATCCTTTAAACTTAAATAATATAGAAGTGCTTGTTGCGTATAACTGTCTGAAGATACATAACAAGTAGGATAATTTTCACGTTGCACATCCGTCGAAAAGTGTATTTTCTCGACCTTGTTGTGTTTCAATAACTTGATGTCGTTTGTTATCAAATATAATAATAGTCTGGTGTACTCCTCAAAGCAACAGATCCCGCGTTAGCAATAAACAGAGAATCAGAATTCATGAATACGTTGATATTCCAGTGGTCAGCCAATCTGGTGGTAAGATGAATTCTGTTAAGGAGTTCTCAGATAAGTCAGGCTTAGTTAAATTTTGGAGTTAAACCTTTTTTCTGCGGAAATTTGTGCAATTTGATTGTGGCTTAGATGTACAGTGTCTAGAAACGGAAAATGTTTTAAAGTTTTATGTATTACCGTTTCGATGGAGTTTTGTAGAAAATATAGATATGCATTGTGAAAAATACATCTCGTTATTTCAAAAAAATACGTAGGCTGCTCCAAAAAATTTTCAGTACGTGTAATCCAAGCAGTTGTTGTTCATTTATATATTTATTGATATAACGAGTTTCTAACCAATTTTTATACTCTTTTTCTTTATTTGTTGTAATTAGTACGTAAGTAAATACATTATTGTTTAGGTGGTGTTATAATTTCTGAACCCACGATCAGAGCTGGGCAAATACTTTGAAAAAGTATTTAAATATTAAATACTAAATACTTTTAGAAAATTGAAAGTATTTAAATATTAAGTATTTTCAAAAGATCAAAGTATTTAAATAATAAATAACTAAAGTAATTAAATAGTTTAAACTTAGTATTTAAATACTTTCTGAATATTTAAATACTTTGATAACACTGAAATATTTTGAAGCATAGTTAAGTGTAAAAATAGCCTTTAATGGCTAAACTTCGCCAAATTGTATTTTCTTTTTTTGTAGAAATCAATAAAGACTTATTATTATCATTATCATTATTATTATTATATTAAATACTATTTGACTATTTGAGGTGTCAAAATTTTAGGTTTCATGACTTTCATGAACTTCTACAACACTATTTTAATACCTCTAAATCAGTTCTAGTTGGGTATTGGACTTTTACTTATCCGTAGAGCCAGACCTTTGCGTCTTCTGCAAATACCCAAATAAAGCACAGAGACTATGGCACTAGTTCGACTTGTTCTCTGTCACAATCACAAAACATATACAATAACAGTTAACCTTTACTGTCTATGTCTATTCTCAACCAACTTTCTGGGAAAAAAAATATATACACTAACAGTTAATCCTTATACTGTCATGTCTGCTCTCAACCAACTTTCTGGGAATCAGGCATCAGGCCCGTAGCTAGAAAGTGCTCTCAGGTCGGGCAAATAATTTTTCAGGGGGGGCTGAGCCAAAAATTTTTGATGAGCGGGGGGAAGAAATCCAAAAATATTTTTATCCCAAAATTTTATTGAAGAGCGGGGGGGGGGAGAAATCCAAGAAAACATTTTTTGTCCCAAAATTTTTTGAAGGGCCGGGGGGGGGGGGGGTTGAAATCCAAGAAAACATTTTTTTTATCCGAAAATTTTTTTGATGAGCGGGCCCTAGCTACAGGCCTGCTGGGAATTAAGACGTGAATGACTGAAGACTGAATGATGCAATGTATTTATTAACTACATAGCATAGTAGATGTCTTGATTTTTGACAAGTATCTGCCTGTCTCCCTGATGTATTTGATTATATTTGTTGTATTTATTTAAATACTTTTGAGATTTAAATACTTCTGAAAGTATGTACATACATCAGAAAATGATTTAAATACTTTTTTAGAAATATTTAAATATTTCCCAGTTATTTAAATAGTTTAAGTATTTATAAATACTTTAGAATCATTTTCACAAATACTAAGTAGTAAATATTTTAGATAAAGTATTTGCAAGTATAAATACAAATACTTGTTGCAAGAAGTATTTAAATACTCGGTATTTAAATACTTTCTAGAATTTAAATACTTATGAGGTATTTTTAAGTACATATTTGCCCAGCTCTGCCCACAATACCTGATGTTTACTAAGGGGAGTGAAAGCACGTAACATTATCTTTGCCAATTTAACTACTTTACCCCTTGGATAGAGTTTTGTGAAAAATATATGTTATAGCTTATTGTATGGTGTATAATTAGTAAAAAATAACGCTGTCAGAATCGTGGTGGACCTGATCGTGAGAGAACGTCTATTATGTCAAAAAAAAAAAAAAAAAATTCAAAAATGATTTCAGGTGGTTTGAAAATTTGTACAACAAATGTTTACATGATAACAATAATTTTAAAAAAAGTCAGCTGCGTAGATAATGGGGGATTATACGTCGCTTATATAAACCTGTATAAAAAACAATTGATGTAAAATCATTTCAGGTTCAATGAAACTTATACAGCTAACTCTTTATATTATTAAAATGATAAAAAGAATCGTCAGCTATTCTTTCAATGGGGGTAAGAGGGATTATAAGTGCTGAGCGAGCTTTTAATCTGAGTATGGTGCAATCCAATGTATGATCCAACTGACGATTTTCCCCCTTTGAATCAATAGCTGACGTACATTTTCTTTTAATATATTCTCTAAGACAAACACTAAAGAGAAAAGTGTTTTTTTATGTAGATTATACCTCAATTTTTTCAGAATTTTTTCTCGCAAATTTTCAATTTTGGCAAAAAAAAATTTATTCAAAAAAAATCTGAAAAAATACAATGTATTGAATATTGTACATAATAAAAGAAACAACTTTTTTCTTTAACAATTTTCTCTAGAGCGCATACTTTCGGCGTAGACAGTTATTGAAACTTGAAAAATTCGAGATTTTGAACGCGATTTCTGGTAAAAATTGACCTAGGGGTAAAAATTGCAAAGGACAAAAATCCTTATTTTTTGATGGGGAATCGAAATCCATCGCCAGATTTGTGGAATTCGTCGCCAAATGGTAACCTTGTCAGATGAGTTTTTTGTTGGGCTTTTCTCCTTCTTCACATTAAGCTCCGTAGGTTTGGCCTGGCGACCTTAGCCGTTCTTACTTTATGTATATTTGACCCTGACACTCAAGCTTATCTACCCTGCTCGTTACCGACAACTTAATGGGTTCCAATGCTTTTACAATTTTCTCTAGAGCGCATTCTTTCGCTGTAAAAAATTATTGAAAATAGAAAAATTCGACTTTTTAAGGCCAATTTCTGACGCAAATTGGCCTAGCAGTACAAAATTTCAAAGAGAGGTTGATTATATAAAAAAAACATGCTACCCCATAAAAACCCCATTAAACCCCATTAAAAGTAAAACCCCATAGAGCCCACAAAACTGAAAAACTTTTGTCTGAAACTTTTTTTGATTAGACGTCATGGGAAAGCGTCACATTCAAAAATTATTTGAGCCATATAACAAAAATGGCTGTCACTGCAACCCGGATTGCTATGACCAACTACACACGTTCAGAGAATGACTTGATAAGCATCCCCACCAATTTTTGACTCTCCAGCTTATGTGTTCCATTTTTGTAGGTGGGCTCTCGTGCTATTACGATTTACACTCTCCCAAAAATGTGAAAATTTACTTCAGTGCAGATTTGTGCTCTGTCCCCATTGCTGCTACGTAGTAATATCTATGATCAATATTGTAGATTATAAAATTTCCAAAAATATTTGTTTGAACAATTTTCTTTCACTATCTTGCAAGTTTGGTAGCTCGAAAAATTTATTTCTTCTTAAAGCTGCTGTAAATTTAAAACAGTTCACCGTGGAAGGAAATAGTTTAAACAATCGTTTTGGGAAATTTTATAGTCTACAATATTGATAATAGCCAATTTACTACATTGGTTATACCTACTTCTATGGTGGAACTAACAGGAAAGGATATCATTAAGACCGCCATTTTTTCAACATAATGGCAACGATATTTTTGTGAAAAATATTAATTAATAATTGAGACAACCGCCCCCTACATTATACAAACAAAAAATTCCTTTTAAGAATTACTCACGGCAACAATAGTAGCAAATGGACGAAATGTTTGGAGTAACTTTTACAATTTTGTGTTATACAAACCCATTGTGAAGGTAATGGAATTGTTTAATATCAGTATCGCTTGCAGAATTGCTGTCACAATACCATTCTGGACTCTCCAGACTTTCACAATTGTAGCTAAACCAGGACCTTCCACCATTCACAAGAACAATGTTGAGTGTAGTAAATAATATAATTTTCTCCAAAATCATACTTCACAGTACATCACAGTAAAGTCAACTAATGTAGTGTATTATATTATTACGTGCATGTAGCAATGTATGTAGCATGATAACAGTTTGATTACAAAGGTCAAGACGCCGACAATAAATAAGATACTTTGAAATAGTATTTTAACATTTGTTTAATCTTTAATTTGCAAAAATATTTAGAATCACTTGCAGTGGAGGAAATTAGTGGATTTTGGCCAGAATATCTATGCGACCTTATCTGACATTTTATTGCAGGAAACTGTTATTTAGGGCCTCATAAACATATAAAAATGTCAACGAAAATCGACTGTCGATTGAGCTTTTGGGAATGGGGAAAATGTTTATAAAACGGTTTATTGTAACATCGAATTTTACTAAAAAGTGCTTAAGATTCAAGTTATGACCCAACCAGCAAACATTCAATATAGACCAACCACTAAGACAAAAATAATTTCATTAAGATACTACGGGAGCCCACCCTAACTGTCCGTGCACCCCCCCCTCCCCCCAGATCCTTTGGGACAATGTTTTTCATAATGATTAAAGCCTAAGGAACAATTTAAGATATGTCCTAAAAAAAAACTTGCTGTACTTTCAAAATGGAGTCCGTTTAAAAAAAAAAATGCAAATATTGTTTTTGTCATTTAACACAAAAACTAAAAAAGATGCAGAACAACTTTCTGCACAAAAAACAAAGTGCATAAAATTTTCTACAATTTTGTTCCTATACAATATTTGGAGATAAATGATTCAGCTATTAAAATAAAATATAAAATTCAATATAAAACGTAATACTACGGGAGCCCACCCTAACTGTCCCCGATCATTGGGGACAATGTTTTTCATAAAGATTAAAGCCTAAGGAACAATTTAAGACAAGTCCTAAAAAAAAAGCTGTACTTTCAAAATGGCGTCTGTTTAAAAAAAAAATTGCAAATATTGTTTTTGTCATTTAACACAAAAACTAAAAAAGCGCTTGAGGCAGTATTTTATCTGCTGAACACCAAAGAGGTTCTCCCTTTTCTTGCCATCCATAATCATTCCAAGACTTTGGTGGAATAGAAGAAAAATCAACTTTAGTGTCAATTATAAAGACAAATCTTTGTCACCACATTTCTGTCTAATGGCAATTAGTAAATGAATGAAGGCCCAGTAATGCCGAACATTTTTGAGGTTCCATACTCTTCTGCTAATGCGGATATGTTAATAAGCCTTCTTTTATTGCCAAATCCGGTATTAAAATGTAATTTACATTTAATTTTATTGGAATGAGCCAGCAGAATCCAAAAGATGTCACTATCAACAATTTTAACCCTAATCTGTTCATAACCCATTGTTACCGTTTTCGAGATAAATGTATGCAAATTATATTATTATTATTATTATTAATTTTTTTCAGTTTATTTTATTTTTTATTTTGTTAATAATATAAAGTTATATTATACGCCTTACAATAATTGTCACAGTTATTTCCTCTAAGAGATTTACCGATATATGAGTTTCCATGTTTTCTTAAGTTTGGACTCATTTATCTGGAAAATGGTAACTCCTATCAAAAATATTGTATAGGAATAAATTTGTAGAAAATTTTATGCGCGCTGTTTTTTGTCCATCTTTTTTAGTTTTTGTGATAAATGACAAAAACGATATTGGCAACAGTTTTTTTTAACATATGGTCGCCATTTTTAAAGTACAGCCAGTTTTTTTTTTAGGACATGTCTTAAATTGTTCTTTAGGCTTTAATCTTTATGAAAAACATTGCTAGTTCAAAATCGGTGAATAAAAGAAACTTTCAGGGCAGTAGGCAATGCTTTCGCTAATTAAACAAAGGTAAATACACAAAGACAAAAATATAATATAGCAAAATACCAAAATATCTTCGCTGATTGGCCAATGCGATTTAAATTAACAAAACAAAAAATCTGCATGTATACTAAACTCTAAAGTTTATCGTGACAAAAGGTAAATAATCTACATAACGAGAAAAACTATAAAGGTACATAAAAAAACACTGAACTGCTTGGAGACATAAATGTCTACACAACTTTAAAATCTAATTTTACAAGAAGAAGGTAGTCTTATAATCTACAAAGTGAACGTAAATTCTTAGCGACATCGCGCACTTTACACAAAAAAAAATGGCCGGGAAGTAACATTCCCGTACGGCTTTGTTGATCGTTGCTTGGCAACGGATCTTTTCCGGTCTGTTTTCTGATAGTTTCGCTCTAAAATCGCGCCGAAAATGTAGACATTCCCGATCGATTTCAGAAAAATAATATTTCATAACAAAATGGGTTTTTTGGAATTCTAAAATTAAAAAAAAAAAATAGCCCGCAAAAAAAGTAGTAGAAAACATTTATGATTACAGAAAAATATTAAAAAAGTTATTTGTCCAATTGATTCCCTAATAACTTTTTTCGTCTAAATGAACTCCACTAAATGGTTAATTATTATTTTTTCATTAATACCTTGTAGTTATTATACAATTTGCTAATATTACATTAAGATTAGTTTATAAGCGAAACCCAACAAATTTTTTGTTGCCTTGTATTAATAATGATTTGAATTCATAGCGTTTTTAGGTGCTGTGCAAATTTTCACCTGGCAGCTTACACGTCGGAATAGGGCTGTGATTGATTGCCTGCATGATATATTTATTTACATATTAATGGCAGTATAGGTGTTAATCTATGACATTATACAACTTTATGAATGGACTGGCACGAAATGTGAAACTTAAACCGAATCAAAGAGTCGCGACGCAGTGATTTATTAACAAACGAAAAATATAATATAAAATATTAAATCCAAATCTCTGTAACATTCTAAATAATTCGAATATGAAGTTATCATAGAATAGGAGTGTCAGTTTTACACCTATGTCTTTATTAGACTATTTATGTTTGACAACATATAACTACATCATAATATTTAGACACGGATTAATAAATAATAATCGACATTCAAATTGTTTGAATCTGTTCGAGAACTTCAGAGTGCTTGCGAGTGTCTCCGACGAGCGAGTGACGTCACACTGTGGAAGAATTCACCACCGCTCTTCTGAAGGATGTGACAATATTTTTACTATGGGCGACAGTCGCGCCCCCTTCAACGTAGGATGGCCCCACTCTCAGTGAGGTTCGGTTAATGCTAGGAGACGACCTAGGACCGGGATATTGCAATAGACGAGTGAGGTATAACTTTGTACCTATCGTATATTACTGTCTGCTCTTTCTCTCCAATCTGCCTCCTACGATGCACTTGTTTTATCTCTAACACTGACTTATTACTTTCCCAATAATATAGAATGTCTCCCTTCAGTTTATGTGATCTGATCGATGCTGTGAATAACAGATTTGAGCACCTTATGAGGATCCTATACATCCAGTTGTCGACCTAAAACACAAAAACTCTCGAGAGGTTAAATTTAAAGTTAATCATTCAATCAAGATAATGCAAACTTTCAAGTAATACCATTTATTGTATAAAGTTTAAAAAAGTACAATCAACTGTTATTATAGAGCCTATGAAATAGTAATGTGAGAATCTGCCTACCAAACATGGCAAGGGCGAACGGCCTCCTTCAGAAAGTTTATCTCAACCGTCAAGCAATGGAGAGTAATAGCAGCAATCGACTTGCAAAAAAGATTCAGAATTTCCTAGAAGAGTACAATTTGACTTGCACTTAAAACTTAGTTCACTCGTGACTAGCTTTCTAGTTCCTAATAGTGATTATATCATTCAAAAGAACTTGTCATAAGATAATCATGGAACAGGTATATAAAAAAACACACATACGGGCCGGGTCGTATGTATGCTTTTTCGGTAATATATAAGTTATATGCGGCATTCCTGCTTTTGAAAACGTACTGGCGGCATATAACCCGATAAGGGTAGTGTACTTCGGTTCCGCTCTCGAGCGACCACTATGGAGATATATTTTCCCTAATGGGCTTGTTACCGATAATTTTTTTTCAGTATTTAATAGAATTCGATCATCTAGATAAGCTGTTAAAATTTCAGCTTAATAAATATATCCAATCATTAGATATTCAATGTTAAAGATTGAGTTTCAGTACAAAGCGCTTCGCCGACTCGTGACGTCATTCTGCATAAACGCTACTCATTTTAAACCAGCAAGAAGATAAAAAAGATATAATTTAACAATCAAAAGCCGTTTCTATAGAGAAAGACTGTCGCCTGATGAGCATCTGCAAAGTGACGTCACGCGAAGCTCCGCCCCGTTTTCGCGCGGTCCAATTTTGGTAATTTATTTAAGGGCTTAAACGTCCTAATAAAAACCTAAAAATTTGGAAATTGCCTTAAAAAGTGTTCTACTTTCGATTTCTAAAATAAAAAAAATGCTGAACTGCTGAGCTATTTTATTATAATTCAAAATTCTCTTTCCGGCATGAAACTGTATTTTTCTAATGACCATACGGTCCTCCTGTTTCATGGTCAAGTCGCCGAATGGAAATAACTTATAATTATGGTAAAAAGCATCCTCGGTAATTTTAGTATTTTTTTGACTTACAGTACTTTTTGGAGGGTATGCCCTTTTTGCGCTTTCCTCTCTTGGCACACTTTCGAATTTTTCGGATATCGCACACGTCGTCAGACGACTTGAAAAATATTCAAAATTCGGCGTACTTCCCGAATTTTTACTCTTTGTGATACATGTCATTGGGGACGTGAAAAAATGTTTTAAGGCAAATTTTTACGTAAATGCCAAAAATTTGCTTCGTTTTGCCATCAAGCGATTATCTTGGGTTCTGCAATATCACCTATTATTGCTGTTTGATCATCTATATAGACATCCCTTCCCACTAGTGACCAACCGAATTATTTTTAACCATTAGATGTTCGCGCTGCGTTGAACTCATTACATCCCAGAAAAGCTCTTGGTCTCGACAATATTCTTTTCTATGCACTACACCTTCCCGCTACTTTCCACCTATACCTTACGAATTGATTGCACATTCATTATCCTGTCACTCTCTCCTAGAACATGGAAAACTGCTCAAATAATAAATATACCAAAGCTTCGTAACCCAACAAATAATCCCGCCAACTATTACCTAATATGTCTTTACCTGCCCTAGCCAAAATCTTTAACACTATTAAGTCGAGTTATCAGCCCCTAAATAACACCAACATTCTAAATAAATATGAGTTCGGTAGTCATTCTACGCCTCAACTTCAATTCCGAGTCTACTAACATGGTTTGTCGCCTTGGTCCTCAAAGAAGCTTTTGACTCAGAGTGCCATACAAAATCTGGCACCCTGGGCTACTATACAAACTTTATATCGCGAATCTGCCGGGTCGTACCATTAAAACGATACAGACTTACATTTTTGTTCACCGTTTTCGAGCAATTGTCAACCAGGAGTGCTATCTCATACATCCCCCAAGGGTTTACCCTAGGTCCTATATTTTCATCTACATGAACGACTTATCCTCACCAAAAGACCACTGTACTACTATGTATTTATATGCCGACGACACCCCCATCCTAACAACTTCATAAAGCCCTGACGTCTCGCCAATATTATTACAAACGCAGTCTGCCATATCAACTGAGTTCTAGAGGAAGCTTAAAACTAACCATAATAAAATTCAGGTATTTTGCTTAACCAAAAAAGTCACCAGACGCACATCAACTCCACTACAAATTGATAAACACAATATCCAAATGCTAAAAAATATGGACTATCGTGAAGTAGTTCTGGACAGAAGACTTATGCTAAATAAACATTTGGAAAACATATTCACTAAATGTTGAAGAAAATTGACCTCCCTCTACCTTTTTCGCACGAAATTCCTTACATATTCCTCATCCACCTCGCTGGGATGCCTAAAATTTATTTCCCAATGGATGAACAACTGTTATATTCAAATTCAAAATCCTGCACAGGGAATTGATACAAATTTTGAATTCCGTTAGATTTGAAAGGTTGAGGAACTGCATTTCTAAATTAATATTTCGTCAAAATTTACAGGTATCCACTGCTCTTAGCTGTATTCCTGATCAAAGCTTTCTTGTTTGCAAATCTCTGTTCATTAAGAAGGACGCTTTATAGACGATGAGTCAAGACACAGAGACCAGCCATTCTGTCGTGGAGAAAATGGTATAAGTCTGATATACCTCTTAGTGCTGGTGTCTTTTCTGTATATATCAAATTCCAACTTATTTTCACTATTCCTAATTATTCGTGTATCTAAAAATGACAGTTGGTCATTGGTTTCTATTATATCATTTGTAAATTTTCATCATCATCTTTGGCTCTACAACCTGGCCTGTTCCAAGATTAGTTTTCATTCTTTCTTATCTCTTGCTTTGTCTCTCCAATATCTGATTCTCAGCGTTCTCAGGCTATCTTCTACTTGGTCCTTGAATCTGGCTCTGGGCCTACCTCGCTTTCGAGTTCCCGCCGGTGTTTGGTGGAATATTTGCTTTGGGGGTTCCATTTCATCTATCCTTTCTAGGTGGCCAAGGTACCTTAACCTGTTGACTTTGATGGATCGGGCAATATCATTTATTATACGATTCATTTTCTCTTATCTGGTGCACTTCATAAGACCCAGTATCAAAGGGGTAGTTTTTGGTCGTTTGAGGGGTTAGTTTGCTTCGAGGAGAAGATCCAGCATCACCATCGTGTTCAGCATCCTCGAAAACGGGGGGTGACGCAGGTTTAGTCGGTATGAGACGGCGTATCCGCGTTAACCCATTTGGGGGGTGGTTTTTGGCCGTTTGGGGGATGGGGTTAACTCGGAAAGTTTAAACCACCGCCATCGTGTTCAGCATCCTCGAAAACGAGGAAGGGGACATAGTCTCGTTAGGCTCTGAATTGGTGACATGTCTGTCCGACTTACAGAAGCCACTATATCTCCTTGTCGTAGTCCTGTGTGTGTTTAAAATGATCTTGACATATTATCTTAACTTTGCGTTCGACTAATTTTATTAGGTGTATTGGGATATTAAATTCTACCGTAGCATTATAGAGTGACTTTCTATCTATGCTATCATAGGCGCTTCTGAAATCTATGAATACGTGGTGGGTATCAATCCCGTATTCATAAATCTTTTCTGTCTAAGGAGAAATATTTGGTCGGTTGTTGACTTTTCTTTATGTACATTTTACTGAAGCGAAATTTAAAAAAAAAGTTGTCTACATCCACTGCGATTGTGTCATGTCATATATCAATTATATCCTAGGGAAATGCTCACATTCTTTTTTTATCTCTGTTTCGAACTGGTTCATGAAAAGACTGGTAATTAAAGGTGACAAAGAGTTTCCCATTGTAGTCCCGTCATGTTGCTTGAAGAACATACTATTAAATTGGAATCGATTTCGATTCATGCGAGGATTAGTAAGATCAATATATTCTTTAACTACTTCTTGACTAATATTATTTAATGTACGTAAATCCTTAGGTTGCTCCAACGTTTATAGGATTGGTATATTTGGAAACAAACGTCAAAAGATATACAAATTTCACCTTCTCGTAATCTGTTTTATTGTTTTTCTGCAAAATTTGCCTGGGGGTTACCACAATAAAATAAGAACCATCCTGGTATAGAAACTTTAGAAAATAATGGTGTTGTGTTCGTCTTGAAATAATGCTCCAAACCAGTATTTTAAATTACTTTTACCAAAGACAATGCTACCAGTAAATCAATATACCAACATTACCGACTCTCCAGTACATGTTCAAAATACTCCATCCATGATAATAAAGTTATTACATATAATTACATACACTTATTTCGGTTCTTATTTATTTGAACGAGTTCCTGACACATAATATATCAATTCAAGTATCGCGTGTTAATAATAGGTGCAACACAAAAAATATATCAGTAACACAACATCAGCAGGACGGGGCACAATCTCAGCGGTACCCAAATGGCCTATATAATAATTCAATTATCCTTAAATAACAGAGTTGCTGGGAAAATGGAAATACTATTGCGTGCTGGAAGGACTAGGCTGTATCTACATAGCAAACTACAGTTTAGACACGTATATACTGGATATTGAAAAGGTCGTTGTGTATATAGTAATAATAATAATATGATAATATAGTTTATTTGCAAAAAGAAATACATGATACACTTATAAAACACTGATATGTTGTAGAATAAACTGGATATTGTCGCAAGATCATCTGACCGTGACCAAGTTAAGACGTGAATTAAGAACAGTAAGAAAAAATTCCTTATATGTAGTAGCTAAAAATTATAATATAGATAATTGAGATAAAATACTCTAGAAACTAATAATCAACATTTATAACATGGGAAATAAGAAAGATAAATATTAAAAAATTTAGAAAGAAACCGATTAAAAAATATAATTAATAACAGTATATAAAAGACCTTCCAATTTAAAAAACCGCTGCCCAAGGAATCACTACTTCCACATCCAAATTTTCTATCCAAGTCACTCACAACGAAAAAACTTTGTGAAAATAATTGTTTATGGAACTTTAATAATATAATACTTGATATTCTCTACCCCAAAAACTCATAAAACGATACCCCACATCGGTAGTGGGGTGGGACTGGTGATAGGGGGGGGTGGGTGAATGAAGTAAAAAAATATTTTGAGATTTCTGGTCCTTGTACACACACTAAATCACAATTTTTTTTCATTACCTTTAATAATGGGGTGGGGGTGGTAATGGGGTAGCTAATGCCAAAAGTTTTTTTAAACCTTAGCTGCTCTTGTATATACTAAATACCAATTTTATGGACTCTCACCTGCTTGATTTACCTATTTACTCCAAATGTACCCCAATTTACCCCCCCCCCCCCAACCCTTCTACGGAACAAGATGAAAATATAATCTTGTTCCAGATCTGGTTAAAGTACATATGTGTGCCAAATTTCAAGTCAATATCTTAAATGGTTGCAGAGTAAACGTGCGCACAAGAAAAGTTACAGACAGACAGACCGACAGATAGAAATTTTTTTCGCTCAAACTTAGAATCTCTACGTTTCATGACATTCTAAGCCTATTTGAAGTCTCAAAAGCTTTTTGAAGATCGAAAAAGACTGTTATACTTTTTTGCTGAGTGTCTTATACATATATTCAGTAGTTAAATTTTTGATCGCATCCTTAGTTGATTTTCCTTCCATAAAAACTGAGACCCAGAAATTATATTATATTTTTTAGTAAAACTGCATATTCTGATTTTTAAAACTTTTTCAAAGACTTTTGCTAGAGACGACATAATAGAAATAGGACGATAATTGGAAATGTCTACTGAATCTCCAGTCTTAAATAAGGGTTCTATACACACTTAAAAGCAGATCTACATTTGCCTTGTTCCATCATGCTGTTTTTTAAGATGGTTAATGATGAGACAAAATCTATATTGTTTAACGTAATTGCATTTATTCCATCCATGCCAGCGGATTTTTTGTTTTTAAGGCCATTAATAATATTTTGAATTTCCATGACAAAAGTGGGAGATAAAAAAATAAAAGAATTAATTCTGTTCAAGATTAGCTACTTGGGTATGCTTAGTCTGTATTAGCTAAATTTTTACCAGTATCAGTGAAAAAATTACAAAATTTGCAATTTTATTTATCTTGAGTTATTTCACCTATATCGGTTTTTATAGAATTTATTTTAGCAGTGGATCACTTCGAGTTGTTAATTATCTGATCTGGACCATGGGGAGGAAATACGGGCCGAGGATAAAAATATGGGCAATAACATTTTTTGAAAATTGATGAGCGTGGCGGAGAAATCGAAAAACATTTTTGATGAGCGAGGGGAGGAGAAATCATCTCGAAAATCATTTTTGGTGAGCGAAGGGGAGAAATCTCGAAAAAAAATTTGGGTCAAAATGAAAAAAAAAATTAATGGACTGCAAATTTTTAATTTCAAAACCTGACCCTCAAACGAGCCCGGGTCCAGGGTGAATCACCCCCTTACCTCCACACTCTCGTCGGGAATATATCTATTCCATAGGTCTTTGGAGTTATTTTTTGTTTGCATATTATGCCACCTTTATAGAAATCTTCCTTGCTTTTTTAAATTAGTTTGTTTGGTACGTTTTTGTAATTACTTCCACATCCAGTGGAAGTATAGTTACGACAAAAAATTTTTTTTAAATTTTTATTGTTCAGATAGGCTTAAAACGTCGAAATTTTAAGTTTGAGCGAAAAAAAATTCTGTCTGTCGGTCTGTCTGTAACTTTTGTTTTGCGCACGTTTACTCTGGAACCGTTTAAGATAATGACTTGAAATTTTGTACACATATGTACTTTAGGCACTAGATTGTATTTTCATCTTGTTCCATCGAAGGGTTGGGGGTAAATTGGTGAATTTGGTGTAAATGGGTAAATCAAGCAGGTAAGAGTCCATAAAATTGGTATTTAGTATATACAAGAGAAGCTAAGGTCTCAAAAAAATTTTTGGCATTAGCCACCTCCATTACCACCCCACCCCATTATTAAAGGGGATGAAAAAAAATGTGATTTAGTGTATGTACAAGAACTAGAAACCTCAAAATATTTTTTTACTTCATCCACCCCCACTACCACCCTCACCCACTACCGATGTGGGGTATTGTTTTATGGGTTTTTGGGGTAGAGGATTTCAAATATTATATTATTAAAGTTCCATAAACAATTATTTCCACATACAAAGTTTTTTCGATGTGAGTGCCTTGGATAGAGAATCTGGATGTGGAAGTAGTGATTCCTTGGGCAGGGTTTTTTAAATATTGTTGTTTTAATATTAGTCGAATAAAGCTAAGCATCAAAAATACGATTTCAACGATTGTTTGGAGGGAGCAATTTTTTTGTTGGTGAAACATACTTGGAAAGAGAAGCTGCTAAAGTGGGACTGAGAATATACACCAAGAAATGTAAAGTAATGCGTGTCGTGCTTCTGAATCGAGAATATCTATACCTCCCATAGTCAATGAAAGAGATAGTCACCGAATTCGAGTACCTAGGTAGCATAGTTAATAACACTGAAGGAACAGATCGTAACGTACAGCAGAGAGCAAAGACTCTTTCTTATAGGCTAATAAGGTTACATTTATAGTGGAGAGGAGAGCAAACAATCGAGCAAAGCGGAGGAATCAAACCAATGCCAGCAAGTTACGACGCGCATAGTGAAGCGGCGAGATTCTCACCGCTTCACTATGCGAAAAATACAATTTCAATGATCGTTTTGGGGAGATGAAGATGGGGGGAGATCATTTGGGTTTGCGTCATAACTTGCCGGCATTGGTTTATATCCTCCACATTGCTCGACTGTTTGTTCTACTGTTTTACTCTCCTCCACACTGTAAATGTAGCCTTATTAGCCTTTAAGAGTCTTTACTGTTTGCTGTATGTCACGATCTGTTCCTCCAGTATTATTAACTATGCTACCTGGGTACTTGAATTCAGTAACTATTTCCATCATTGACTATTGGAGGTATTAAGGGAGCGTTTGGTGCTCATATTGGCGTCTAACGGTCTTTCATGTAGTCTAATAGAACCAAATTACGCTTATTTAACAGCAGTATCACAGCAGTCCTACTATACGGATGTAAAACGTAGAACAGCACTAAATCTACGGATCACATGATACAGATCTTCGTCAACTGATGTTTGCGTTGAATAATGCGCATACAGTTCATCTCAAACTTATAGCAACATGAGGCCCAGTGTTTCAATGCAAAGTTAAGCACTTTATCCTACAAATAAATTAGCTAGAAGTTTAGAATATGAAGTTGCAATATTAAAATGTTTAATAAAAGCATATTCTAAACTTCTAGCTAATTTATTTGTAGGATAAAGTGCTTAACTTTGCATTGAAATACTGGGCCTCATGTTGCTATAAGTTTGAGATGAACTGTATTCTGGCTAACCCAAATTACTAACAGGGAGTTACGAGATATACGGGACAGAGAGAGATAACGGCTTGAAGTAAGGTCGCGAAAGTGGAAGTGGCTGGGCCATACGCTAATGAGACCAGAAAATACTATCTCAAGGGCTGCCCTCAACTGGAACCCCGAAGGCAGCCGAAAAATGGGAAGACCAAATGCGACGTGGGAGGAAACCGTATTGGAAGAGGCAAAAAATTGGACAAGACGTGGGGATAAATAAAAGTACTGACCAAGAATAGAGATGGCGACAATTTGTGGAGGTCCTATATTCTTTATTCTAATGTCTTTCACGTGAAAAGTACGCTCTAAATAAAAAAAAATTAAATAAACTTTTTTCTAAAGTAGAAAAAATCTCCCTTAATTTGATTTTTTGGTTGCTGCGCGATAAGAATTGACCGAGATACCGTAATCTAAAATTTTCTGTTATGGGTTAAATGGCCTTGGATGGAACCAATCCCTTTCAGAATATAATTTAACTGGCTTATATTACCTAAAATCCGCACCTAAAATGTCAAATCAATATTTGTAAGCGTTTATAAATGGAACCGGAAATCATTGTGACTTTTCGTAATGGTCATGTAACTCAATTAACTATATGGATAATGCACACCTAAAGATTTAATGAATACAAAAGTCGGCATATTTAAACCAGGAAATTTTCGAGTGAATTCGGCTCATGTTTGAATAGCTTAAATATGAAAATGTATAGTCCAGTCAGAAACTTTCCCGTGCATAATATAAAGGGATCTTTTTTATAAATTTAATTGAAAGTTTAGATTCAATTATAAAATTTAGCTCCAGAGTCACGAATTATACGTCGCTAGTCTGTAAAAAGGAGAAAAGAGCGTATTTTGAACAAAAACTAAGATTATGTGGTTCTAACACAGCGAGGACGGAATTAGAATCATTAACTTTACGTAAGCAGAATATAACAATTAGAATTAATAATTTAGAAGAAATAATTCATAAAGTAATAATATTTGAGATGCGTACTATAGATAGCGTTAGAAATAGATTCCGGAAAAGTTCCCCCTCAATTTGGGGGTGGAACGTCCCTTTTTTGCAAAAAACCACCCCTAACGGGGACTTAAAGCTGGTTTTTCACTTTTATCTTGTAAACCGTTAAACCGTTCGTCGGAAGAAAAAAAGTATAGGAAATAAAAAATTTGTCGTTAAATTATACATAAAAAATGTTCTATTAACCTTGCAGCGTATCCTCACCTATTTCGCGCTAACAGCGTCCGAACAGAGGGATAGTTTGGAGCGCACAGATAAAAATCGATCCTATTCGAAATTTAACAGCAAATATCTTAAAACAGGTTACTTTAACGAGAAAAATGCAAAACAAAAACAAAAAAAATCACGTGATATAAAGTTCAGAAGTGGAAAAATGTAAAAAGTTATTTTTTAAGTAAAATAATCTACTATATCTAGACTAGGGTGACCAGAAAAAATTGATGAGCGGGGGTGCCGAAATCCGAAAAATCATTTCTTGATCCCAACATTTTTGCATGACCGGAGGGAAAAATTTTTTTGACCACAAAATTTTTTGGTGAGGGGGGGAAGTATCCGAAAAAAATTTTTTCCAAGCAAAACGTAATGCTGTAGCTTCACTATAACCTGAATGCTGGACTTTTGCTGGACACTTGTAAGACTTTTCAGCGAAATTCCAGACATATGGCCTGAATGCTGGACTTTTGCTGAACACTTGTAAATGCTGCACAGTACTCCAAAATGCTGGACTTTCCAGCGAAATTCCGGACGTATGGTCACTCTAATCTAGACTGTATCTTGGTTACTATTGATCACATAAACTTCTATTGTAGACCATTTAACCAAGAATGCTGCGAGTGCATTCAATGTAGTAATATCTGTACTTAAAGTATTTGACAAATAAGTTAGAGGCCGAAATTTAAAAAAGAACGTAAAAATTAGAAAAAAGTTAATAAAAGTAACAATCTTCGAAACGCTGTATCTAGGTTTCTATTTGTCGTAGAGACTTTTATCAGTCACCATTTGAACGGGCGCAAAGTCAGCAGTCACTTTAATATAATAATGTTTATACCTAAATTCACTCAGAAAAAAGTTACACGACGAAATTTGAAAAAAAATAAAGTAAAAATTAGCAAAAAAAGTTAAAAGTTGCAAACTTTGAAATGCTATATCTCAATCCCTGTTGATCGTAAAAATGTTTACAAAATCTCATTTTAACGGGTAAAACGCCAGCTTCTTTTTATGCAGCAATGTCTATGCCTAAATGTACCCGAAAAAAAGTTACAGGCTAAAATTAAAAAAAAGCAAAAAATTGCGTTTTTTCGTTTTTTTTTTATGTTTTGTTTTTTGGACGTATTTTTTGACATCTGATGGGAAATTTAATTCTCTACAACTTTTCTATTGACGTGTTTATAGGAAAAATGAATAGTTTTCGAGCAAAACTCAAAAATGTGAAAAGTGAACCTTTTTACTTCGATCTAAAAAACGCACCCCTTTGCAGGTAGCACGCGGTTTTCTCATATTTTGGGGTCAATTGAACATAAGAAACAATAAAAACCCTTTAACGTTTTAGTTTAGTACATAGACAATAGACTATAAAGATGAGATATAATTGATACAAGGTCACTTATACGCCATTAAATCTAATGCTCGAGGCTGAGGTGGATTAAATATTAAAATGTACTCTGTTGTTCATTTAATTGACCTTACTTCACGCATATTATAAACACTTGTAACAAAGTACTAATAGTCGGTAGGCTGCCAACAGAGGCAATCCTAGGGCTAGTGAACCACCTTGAAAGGCGGTGGCTGGTCCAGGAGACCCGGGAACCACGGGCTAATGCACCGCCTTGGAGGGTGGTGTAACGGGACCAGGGTGGGTCGAAGTTGGTGGTCGAGGACCGTGGTTTGGAGCCCACGCTAAACTGTAGATCCCTAGAGCAAAATGGGCCATCCCGGCCTGATTGTCTAGTAAAACAAACAGTACTACTGCTACTACTGTAACAAAGTATATTTCTTCTAAGCAGGTGTTTGTAAAACTTATACCGAAAATTTTATACCAATCATTATTAGCCAATCGGACACGTTTATTTTGTCATTGTTTCTATGACAACCATCAAATTTTTTGGAAATCTTACTTACCCATGAGCACCTACCTGTGTGATTAATAAGTGGAAATTTCCCTGGTTTGACAGCAATGATTATACAATGGCGTTTATACAGTGACGTAGCCAGGGGGGGTCCTGGGGGTCCGGACCCCCCCCGAAATTTATTGACATTTGTATAATTGATAGACATGATATTTATATAAAATTATTATATTGATTTTATTTTCGGTTTTAGTCAAAAATTTTTTTTGGGCGATTACAAATCTTCATTCCATGCAACCAGTCCCGTCGCAAATTGTAATTTCTTGCAATTTATTGCCGCAATATTGACAGGGCGGAGCCTTAATTCAGTCAAATTATAAAACCTTGTAGAATCATGAGTAAATTCGATTTATTTTTATTACTAGCCAAGCGAAATCCACGTTACATTGCGCATAGTCGCCATCAGTTACTTGGAATATAAGTTGTTGAATAGTTCAACTAAAGGACCCCGCACAATTCTTATGCAAATTGGCGTACCTACAACAGTCAAATTGGCTGAATTTTTAATATGTTGTATATGTATGTGACTTATTTCTGATCAAAAACCCTCATGGACCCATCTCGATCTATATAGTCTAGTCTCGTCTAGTATTCGAGATACAACTATAAGTAAATTCTTGTAAAATTCTGTATATCTTGTCGAACTTTTAATTTATTGATGGTGTTTGTTGTTAGAGGTCAAAGAAGCAATTTCCGAAAGTTTTTCAATTAAAGTTTTTTGATCAGGAAGACACATACTTACTTACTTACTTACTTTATGTAAAAAATGTTTTAGCCAATATGACCAAATATTATTTTCACTTGCTATTTTTCTACAGATTTCCCGGCGCCTTCGCCAACATTTTTCAAACTTTAATTTTTTCTACGCTATTTTTATTAAGTAAAACAACAAATGCTTTTAGTGCAAAATATTATAAAGGGCTATTAGAACGAATTAAGCACCACAATATAAAATGTATGAAAAAAATCATGAATTCGAAATTATTTAAATTGTACAAAAGGTCATTCTTGTACATTTCTTGAGCAGTAGTATCTCGGAAACTAGACATAGGATCGAGTTGGGCCCATAAGAGTTTTTGATCAGAAAGTCGAAATCTACAACATATTAAAAATTCAAGCAATTTGACTGTACGCCAATTTACATAAGAATTGTGCGAAAGCTACATAACAATACCTACATAATATACTTACAAAAAAATTTTCGGACCCCCCCCGAATAAAAATCCTGGCTACGTCACTGGTTTATATTATGAAAAATATTTTTATATTTATTTTAAATTAAATTAGTACAATTCTGGCTTACTATGTTTCCTTACATCATTAACTAATTCCAAATGCTTTAAAAATTCCACTTGAACATCTTTATTTCCTCAGAAAATAAAGCACAGAGCCGTTTTATGACATATTCCAAGACACTTGTGATTCCATGGCTAACTATTAGCGATTTTTTTTACGGGATATTATTTGTCACCACTTTAAATCACAGAAAATATCATTTCATCTTGGTTTCCTTTTACTGTAGTATAAAGATTGCGTACTAAATAAATTATTATGACTAATATTAATTCGCTATATTATTTTTATGCGACTAGAGCGTAGGGAATATATGAAATAAGTATACTAAACTTGTTTTAATTTTACTTCACTCTCATTATTCCATATTTTATTTACCATTAAATATTTAATTTTACTAAGATATGAGGAAACCACATAAAAAAATAAAAACCAAAAAAATTAATCTAACAGTCTACAAGATTTTGCAAATATTTCTAAAGTTTTTTTTTTTGTCAAGTAATTTTGGTCTAAAATTTTCTTACCGAATCTCCCTCGCTCTTGAATTAAAAATCCGGAAATTTTTTCTCGCTCACGAATTTTTAAAGAAAATTTCACACCTCTACTTTTTAACCAATAAGATACCTTAATTTTGACTAGTTACCATGGCAATTAAAAAAATTTCCGGAAATTTTTTCGAGGCGCCACGATATTTAAGCGAAAATTTTTTGACAGTTGAAAAGGTAAACATATGATCTACAACCATTAAATAATGTAGATATACCTCTGAATAATGCAAAATTTCTGAATTAACATTATTATTTATTATTCGCTATAAAGTTTCATTAAACAGAAAACACAAATTTGTTAAATTATTATGCATTAACAATTTATAATTCAAAAAACGTAGGATGTACAAACATAGTAAGATTTAAATGTTGCTTGAATTCTAACCCATCCTCTCTTCTTAATGGTGAATAGCTTGGATTTTCGTAAACAAACCATTCGACTCTAACGCTTCCTGATCGCAATCTTCCATTAAATTCGTTAAATATATTAATCTTGGATGACATATTTGCGCTTGACTCAACTCTTTGCAGTATTTACATAAATTGTACTTTTCAAAGCATTCCATTTTTCTCAAATTGTTTAACGCAAATGCTTACAAGAAATGTTTTACATAAAAATATCTTTGTTTGCTGGTGTACTATACAGTAACTTAATGTAATTTACCAATATAAACCTCATCTGTCAAAAGCATGGCCGCCTATATCACGGCCACCTACTGCAACAAACCATGTTAATATTATATTTTTTAAATTAGAAGGGTTATGGATTACTTTAACAAAAAATACATTTCTACCACGTTTAGTAACCTAAAATTATGAAAGGGCGATAGACTGAACTAATACCCATCTGAGTTTTAGCATTTGGTGTAACTAAAGTTGGTAATTTTTTTTTATTTAACGAAATATGGTGGATATACCTATATGATTTTTTTAGAATTTATTTCATGTTGAACTAATATCTTCATTGGCAAATCTCTAATGATATCGACTAAGAAGCAAAATAATAACGAAATAAATTTAATTATTATAGGTTTTATTAATATTAAAAACACAATTATTATAAATGTTTGTGGGCTGGCTTGAATTGGTGGGTTGAATCTGGGTACTTTCTGTTTTATTTTGCATTGTGCTCTGATCATGATTAAACTTGCTAGTACTTGATGAAATTCTCCTCATGGATTCAATCATCTGATGATGATGTTCAACGTCCAATTGTAAGTAAGGTTTGATTGACTGACTATTACTGTGTCCAGTAATTTTAATGAGCTGTTGTTCACCAACTCCTTCCTTGGCCAATTTCGAAACAGCTCTTGCTCTTGCAGAATGATTAGTTATTTTTACTTTTTTAGTGTCAATTCCTATATCAGAGGCTGCTGATTTAAACCATGAAGATACAATGTTCTTACCAACTGGGCTATTCTTGTACCATCCTTTCGAATTGGGTTGACTCCAGTATGGGTTTGGTGTTAAGAATAATCTGTCGGTCTGAATAAGATTTCCCCTTTTTTCCATCAACTTCTTAAACAAACGAACCGGACACATTTGTGGATTATCGAAATTTGTAATCAACCATTTACTATCCGACAGTTTTTTAGAACCACCTTGTGTGGTTTTGGAGAATATTGGATTATATTCTATCCGACCTTTTGGGTTTCCGAAATTATCAGTTTCTTCTTTGAAGTATTGGATACACGCAGAATATCCTTCCCCTCCTCTCCATGTCAGCTCATGTGAAACTATGTGAAAAAATTTACGCTGCAATCCATCTGGAGTATTTTCATCCCACATTTCAATAATTTTTTTGTATTCGTCGCTGGTTAAGGCTGAAGCACTCACTTTTCTTTTTAATGGGTCTCTCTGTAATTTTTTGCGCTTAGCATCGCGTGCAGCTCTGGCGGTCGCAAATTCCACATCAGAAAACGGATTAAATTTTATTTTATATTTTTCGTAATAAATTTCTTGTAACTGCTTAGCAGTAGAGTTCCACATCACTTTGACCACACTTTCCTTATAATCTTCAAAATTTTTCTTTTTCATATTAAATGCATAGTCCTCCAGTATAGTAGCCACCTGTACTACACTCATACACTCATGAATATTATACAACTTTTCGTCACAAAATTCAACAAACTGTTTCCATACACTTGATTTTGATTTTCGGGTGTTATCTGGTGTTATATTTTGAATTTCTTGTCTAATTACTTGTTGATTTTCTTTACCAAATCGCGACATTTCGCTATACACTTATTAAACTCAACGACAGACCTTTTAAACTAGTAATTATTAAGCTTTGTGACAGAACCGGTTAAACAAAAATGACAAATCAACATAATATGTCAAAAACAACACTACCCTGGCCAACTTGACAAGCAGTGAAATTAATTTAAAATGTCAGGTTGGATTAATAATTTTTTCCAAATTATGGTGTTAAGTGGTGTGAAATTTTCTTACCGAATACCACGCAAGCTTAAATTACTCCGGGAAATTTTCTTTCGGGCACGAATATTTTAAGAAAATTTTTCAAAATATTCGTGCCCTCAAGAAAATGTTCGGAAATAGTTTCAGCTCTTGTGATATTATAAGTGAAAATTCGGACCTCAAAAAAATTTCCGAAAATAATTCAAGCACTAGGGAGATTACAAGTGAAAATCAAGGGCGGATTTACCGGGGGGGGGGGGATGAGGGTAATTACTAAGTTTAAATTAAAATTTTTACTGTTTTTTAATATGTTGTTTCCAAATATGATTTTGTTTTTTATATTTTATGTATGTTTCATTCAATAAACTGTATTTACTTTTCATAATAAATTTGTAGTTTCTCTCGTTTTAAATAATGTATTGAAAACTATTTTCCCAAAATCCCGCAACTTAAAAATATCTAAAAACCTACATTTACGAAAAACAAACTAGTAAAAAATATATCTACTCGTCTACTCCTACTATTTTAAAAAATAATAAAATAAACGCTTGATAAAAAAAACGTTTAATTTTATTTATTGCTTAATTTTAATGTTGCATTTATTCAAACATTTTACTCATCAGGGAGTTTACCCCCCTATGACAGAAAGCTAAATCCGCCCTTGCCAAAAATAAATAATCTTGAAGATTTCAAGGATCTGCGTCCAATCCGTATCTTACCAGCTCTTTCCAAGGTCATGGAAAGTTAACAGTTGATCTGCAAATTCGTGTTTATCTGTCGAAATATAACGTTTTACCAGACATATAGTATGTGTTCAGGTCTCAGCATTGGTACGATACTGCTTTGTCGAATATTACTGACATTTTTAGAGGATTTCACAAAATACTCGCAGTTTTAATACTCACCGGTTTCTCTTAAGCTTTTGATACCCTATAAATCATGAAATCTTATTTGCTTTGCTTACATTTATTCGTTATTGTCAAAAAGCTGTACAATTTTTCCGTAGTTATTTTTATAATATACTTCAGAGAGTAAAAGAGGCGATAATACATCTACCAATGAATTTCATCTGGTGTTCCACAAGGGTCCATTATTGGTCCTCCTATATTTACGATTTACACATATGACCTAGAAAGTTATATAAAATTGTAAAATACGCTTATGATACGCAGATTTAATAACCTTTCCTACACGAAGAGTTATGCTGAAGCGCTGAATGACATTAATGATGATATTTACAATATTATTGAATGGTCAATTATATCAAAGAAACTTCAGTTTTGACCTTTAGACCACAAAAGGCTAGGTTAGTGTTAGTAATTTGTGTGTTTAATGTGTTTTAACCGCCTTCAATGTACCTTAACGACCCTCTTAAGTCTAAGAGATTTAGATTTGTCTGGGAAGAAGGCAGGGTCCTACAGTTTATAATGGAATTCGAACCACTTCCTGGTGATAATTTCCTAAAAGAAATTTTTTCGCTCTGTGTCGAACCCACTTCGCTAGGTATCCTCAGAGTGCAAGCCAGATGCGCTAACAACTGAGCTACCGACCATAATGTAAAAATGTAAATAAAACACCCAAATCGAATAAATAATATATTTATTAGACTTAATTTATTTGATATAGTAGCACTGCAGATCACTGATAGAAGTACGATTTTTCTCAAAGAAAATTTGATAACAATTTGATTATTTTCGTTGTATTATTTATTTATTTAAGTAACTTTAAAATCACAGATATCAGTACATAATTATTATACAACTAACTATAATTCGTCAATGAAATTAATAGTCATGTTTTTACATTTTTTGTAACATTGTTATCAAATTTTCACGTAACTAAAAAGGATTACATGCACGAATTTTCAGTGACGTACAAAGAAAAAAATAGCATTGTAGGTACGTTATGTAAATATTTGGTGGTTTTAGATTGTTTCTACCCCATTTTTTTTGTCTCAGTACGCCACCATCAGTAGTAAGTTTAGTCTAGTCTAGACAATTTGAACTTGGTTGTCGTATTGCTGTACTATGTGTTTCTTATAACTAGGTAGTTTTATTAATAAATTACAATAGTGGGCGAGAATATATACACACGGTCCGTACTATCTATATTTACAATAGAAAATAAATATCGCCATAATTTGAAGGTAGATGTCCACGGATATGTTCACAAGTATTTACATTATGTTACAAATTATCACAAAAATATATACAATGGAGGGTGAACAAGAGAAATCATTACCTCATTTTCAGGGTAATTTTGTAATAAAAAATTGTATGTTTTATTCCATAGGATCGTTTCAAAATGAAAATTAGAAAATACCTACATTTCATAATACATATATCGGGTGGTTCAGCCTTGAACGGGAAAATTGATTTTTTTCAAATTTGGTGCAGTAATATGCGATTAAGTTTCCAATTATATGATGTAAAGAACCAAAATGGCCAACTTCCGGTTTCGATGCAATTGATATGAAAATCAAATTTTTAAATGGGACAACCTGTATATTTCAGATCATATGTATTTTAGTCAGCAGGATCCAAATATGCAAAAATATACAGGTTGTCCCATTTCAAAATTTGATTTTCATGTAAATTACATCGAAACCGGAAGTCGGCCATTTTGGTTCTGTCCATCATATAATTGGAAATTTTATCCCATATCACTACACTAACTTGAAAAAAATTCATTCGCCCATCCAAAAGTTACAAGTGTCCCCAGTGGCGCAGCCAGAAAATTCATCTGGGGGGGGGGGGATGGCAACAGAACCGGCCTCCTCAGAGGATGACTGGTAGATTCCTCTATTAGATAATATTGGTATTAATTACAAAATATTTATTTCAACGGATAATTTGGATACTGCTTTGTGCTGATAGAGATTATGCTTCTTTATTTTTTGCCTCATGGAAGACGGCTTGGGGGGGGGGGGGCATGGCTCCCCCCCTGGCTGCGCCCATGAGTGTCCCTATCGGTTGAGCCACCCGGTATCAGGACAGCGTGTCCTAATGCAGTCAAGAAAACTTCTTGAATATGCTGTTGTGAATTTTCACTTTTCATCGTTGTAAATGAGGAACATGTTACTTACTACTTTCTTAATAGAGAACATTGAATTTATAAAAAAAGAATTAAAAATTGTATTAATTTGCTCTATTTGTTAGTAGCACAAGAACAAATACAGGGTGTCCGATAAATAAAGAGATCCAGCTTAACCATAGCTTCCTGAACTCAAATGGGGCCAATTAAACTAAACATACCTTAGTCGAAAGCTGCTTCCTTAAGAAGTTACAGGGCCTTAAAATAATTTTTAATTATTTAAAAATAAATAATTTTTTAAAAATTTTGTAATGTACATATTTCAGAAACCAGATGACTAATCAAGCTGAAAATTGGTACACATATATTTTAGGGGAGTCCGAACATTATGAAGGTATAAATATTTCTGCATATCGTAGATGGCGCTGTCGGCATATTTTTTTGACATATTTTTTATCATAACTTTTATTATTATTATATTGAGTCTGTATGCCTAAACATTATGATACAAAACTTAATTTGGCAAAAATAAGGTCTACTTGTTTCATGTCGATAAAATGCAACATGATATTTCATTAAGTTATGGTTTGTCAATTTAATATTATTGAACCAGTTTAGTGACTAAACCCAACGTTATGAAATTATGTGTTTTTAAAGAAAACAAATTTTCATCTTGTTTTAGGTATATTTCAGAAACTTAACAAATTCACTAACCATTTAAATCAAAACCAATGTTCCTAATTATTCTGGTTAAATTTGCAGACATTTAAAGAAGGTTCTCTTATACAGCATTTTGTCCAATCTTTGACAGCGTTTTCCAAAAGTTTGTCTAATACGAAAAAAATAATCTATATTACTTCCTTCCACTCTAATCTTTCTTGACAATTCTTCTCTAGTATAGCTGGAGTGTTGGACACACTTAATTTCATGTGGCCCCAGATAAAAATCTAATGGATTCATTTTATCGACATGAAACAAGGAGACCTTATTTTTGCCAAATTAATTTTTGTATCATAATGTTTGGTCATACGGACTCAAAATAATAATAAAAAGTTATGATTAAAAATATGTCAAAAAAATATGCCGACATACAGTGTGTCCCAGGATAGATGTAACAAGAGGTGTAATGGACCAAACATTTTGGAATTTTGGAATGGTATTTGGGGATTGAATCCTGCTTGTTGTAAAACTAAAGTATACCAAAAATGACTTGATTTGGTGTTCTACTCTCTATAAGCAAAGTTGTAAAAATCACCACTAATAAAGTACCTTTATTTTTCAAAATATGAAAAAATTCCACTAAGAAAAGTTATTTAGAATGCAATTTTATACTTTTCAGGAATATAAAATTATTTTTTTGAAACTTCCCATTTTTCCAATAAATTAGTATTTTATTTTGAACCATTCAATTAAAACTGCATAGAAATTATTTTTTTGGGAATTAATATTTAAAGTTATGTAGAAGCTAAAAGTAGACTATGTGAAAAGCAGTGGATACACATTTATCATTTTTTATTGACATATCTGTCAAACGTAGTCAATATTATCCTTAATTTCTGTTTCAAATTAACGAACCAAGCATAAAAAATTAAGTGAAAATGGTACTCACAGTGCGTGAAAAAATTTATATTGTGCAATGCTACGGAATTGGCGGTGAAAACTCGCTAAGAGAAGTGGTAAGCCAATTTAATTTGAAATTTCCAAACACTGCTTTGTCACGTACTCAGGCTATGAGAATAATTAAAAAGTTTATGGCTACTTGTAGTGTTCTTAACATGAAAAGAAAAATAAAAGCATATGATGAAGACAATGTTGGGACTATTATAGCTCATGCATCTGTTATAGAAAGTCCTAGGATGCCATTAAGAGAGAAATCAGCTCTTATTAATATTAGCAAGTCTGAACTCAAAAGAATTTACAAGGCAAAGAAAATTAGGGCATACAAAGCAAATTATAAACATACGCTTGAAGAGGGAGATGACGGCCGTAGGTTGGATTTTTGTTTGACCATTGGAGAAAAAATCATGGAAGAGAGATTTTTTCATCATTTCATAATTTTCTCAGATGAATCCACATTCACAACCAATGGTGTTGTTTCATCTCAGAATTGTCGGTTTTGGGCTTCTGAAGATCCAAATTTTAGAATTCATTGTAGAAGACAATATTATAAAAAAGTGAATATGTGGAGTGCCGTTTCTTATCACGTTGGAGTTATTGGACCTTATTTCATTGAGGGAAGGTTAAACCAGCACACTTATTTACAGCTTCTTGAAAGATTTTCTGAAGAACATTTAAATATTTTAAGAGATATGCCTTTAGTTCATTTTCAACCTGATGGTTGCCCTGGCCACTCCACAGAAATGGTTAATCAGTGGTTGAATTTAAATTTTGGAGAAAATTGGATTGCCAAGAATGGACCGATCAAGTGGCCGGCGAGATCCCCAGACCTATCAATATTGGATTTCTTTTTATAGGGTCGCCTCAAGCAGTTGGTTTTGCTCCTACACAACTTTAAATATGAATTCAACTCTTAATTCGCAAAAAATGGGAAGTTTCAAAAAAATAATTTTGTATTCCTGAAATTTGGTATAGAGGTATAAAATTGCATTCTAAATAACTTTTCTTAGTGGAATTTTTTCATATTTTGAAAAATAAAGGTACTTTATTAGTGGTGATTTTTACAACTTTGCTTATAAAACACCCTGTAGAACACCAAATCAAGTTATTTTTAGTATACTTTAGTTTTACAACAAGCAGGACTCAATCCCCAAATACCATTCCAAAATGGTCCATTACACCTCTTGTTACATCTATCCTGGGACACACTGTATATATATGACATACAGAAATACTGCTTATATTCGTATAATGTTCGGTATCTAAAATTTTTGTGCGTTTTCAGCTTGATTACGAAATTAAAAAAAAATGTTTTCAGGGCCTCATAACTTCTTAAGAAAGTACTTTTGGACTAAGGTATGTTTAGTTCAATCGGCCCTAGTTGATCTCAGGAAGCTACGGTTAAGCTGGGTCCTGTTACTTTCCGGACACCCTGTATATTTAATATTCTTTCTAATTGCGTCTGTAACTTTGTAAAAATACTTTGTCATATTTTCACATATTTGCTGAAAAAATGTGAAGGTGATATTTATAGTACAATGACTAGAGATTTTAATTTAGAAAGATTGTCGTGGATTTTCTATTTTTGACAATTTAATAATAAATGCATCAAATAAAGTTTCTATATTATACGGGAGCTTGTTATTAGAAAATAAAAAAAAAAATTTCCACCGGAATAAAAATTGCAAACTTATTTCTCAAATTTCCAACTTTTGCAGTCTGAAAAGTTGGGGGTAACGCACGTTATCCCCCCTTCGCTACGCCCCTGTCTGGAACTAAAGAAAATCAAAATTTGAGACAAAATAGTTCTATACAATTTTTCATATATATTGCTTGTCTTTGAGCTATGACTTGAAAATTGCCATTTTAGCTAGAGAATATAGATATCTCAAAACAATTGGGTTATTTTCTTATTTTGTAACAAAACTCCGTATTTAAGCTTTTCTTCATAAATAAAAAAACTGTGTTAAATAAAATTTTCAATAAAAATATAAAAATAGATAGTTTGCTTACTCGATTTCATATGTGCTAATTTTTAGAGTACCCTGTATAATTTACACTGTTTATGTCTTCCTAAGACGAGCAAAACTTTTTGTAAAGAATGACTTTTCTCGGCAAATCAAAAATAAGAAAGTTTACATGAGTCCGGTACCCCATCCGGGGACACACTGTATAGTGTTCTATGTTGAAAAAAGAGTACCTAATTTACTAAGTATAGCAAAACTCAAAATTGCGTAAATTTCTAAGAGATAAAATAAAACAAAACAACTCTTTATGGAAACAGTACGCTTAAAGGCATGAAAATGGAACGTCCAAGGCGCCTCTTCACTTGCTCTCTTGGAAATTTAGTTCCGACTGTAACGCAAGACTTAAAGCGACATGAGTATCGAGCACAGGTTATGTATTTTGACCCGCTGAATCTGAATCTGAAGTCAGAATTTTCAGATTGGCTCGTTTTCATCCCAACTCAAAAAAATACCCCTAAAACGAAAAAAAAAAAAAGTGGTGTGTCCGGCGGATCAGACTAATGTATTCTTATGTATTTTGACCCGCTGAATCCGAAATCAGAAATTTCAAATTGGCTCGTTTTTCATCCCTAAAAAACATCCCTAAATAAAAAAGTGCTCTGTCCGGCGGATCAGACCAATGTATCCCTATGTATTTTGACTTGCTGAATACGACTGCAACGCAAGACTTAAAGTGACATGAGTATAGAGAACAGGTTATGTATTTTGACCCGCTGAATCTGAATCTGAAGTCAGAATTTTCAGATTAGCTCATTTTCATCCCAACTCAAAAAACACCCCTAAAACGAAAAAATAAGTGGTGTGTCCGGCGGATCAGACCAATGTATTCTTATGTATTTTGACCCGCTGAATCCGAAATCAGAAATTTCAAATTGGCTCGTTTTTCATCCCTAAATAAAAAAGTGCTCTGTCCGGAGGATCAGACCAATGTATCCCTATGTATTTTGACTTGCTGAATACGAAAAGTCAAAATTGTCAGACTGGCTCGGTTTTCATTTCTAACCTCAAGAAACACCAGTAAAAACAGGCTTTTCGCCTTTCACATTGTTATGGAGTTGTAGAGTTATGAGGTTATGGCGTTTAAGGTTATGAAATAAATATATTAAAAAAATGTCTAACTACTCATTTTCAGCGGGTCAAAATACATAAGGATACAATGATCTGATCCGCCGGACATTTCACTTTTTTTTTCGTTTTAGGGGTGTCTCTTGAAGTTAGTGATGAAAAACAAGCCAATCTGAAAATTCTGATTTCGGATTCAGATTCAGCGGGTCAAAATATATAAGGATACACTGGTTTGGTCCACCGGAAGTGGCGGATTTAGGAGGGAGGGGGGGCTATAGGGGCTATAGCCCAGGGCGGCAAAATCCAGGGGCGGAATATTTTTGGAAAAATACCAAAGGCACATAAAAACAAAAATAAATAAAAATGTTAACCAATTTAAAGACAAAAATAACATGTTTTAAGGACGTTGTATGAAATTACGAGAAATCACTCAAAGCCCATAGAACGATTAGTATGTACTAACAGAACATTTTTAATTTATTTCAGAAAGTGTTTTTTATTTTAACTTGTTTATGTTTAAATAAATAACATTTTAAATACATACCAAAGTTTATTTTAAATTTTATCTTGTTCTCGTTCTCATAGGATAAACAATATTATCAGTACACGGAAATTAGCAAAAATAGAAGAAAACAATTATAATAAGCTGATATTTTCTGAATCGACAGTTGATAGAGGTAGGAATACAGGATCAAAAAGTTCCCATCCCTAACTGGTCAGCTTCATCCCTTTTTCGCCCTTATAATGACACCGTGCTGGTTTTTCAATAATATTTTGGAAATGTGATGTTCTACGACAAAACTAGAGGTACTGAAAAATATTGAGAATTCATTTTCTATAAAACATTTCTTATAGGTCGTTTGCAGATTATTAAGGGTGGGTGTTTACGTTAATCGACGGCAAACTTGGGGGTGGGTAACAAAAACGCTTTTGGATGGAAACACAATATTTATCCAGCCTTGTGATATTCTGTTTTGTAGCATTCGGTTTCAACAACTTTTTATAAATTATATAAAATTGAATTAAACTAAATCCACTAAAGGTTTTAAAATTCATGCTCAAATTCAATTTCGTCGGTCCGTCCCGCATTAAAGCATGCTTGTCGGTGACAGTTCATACACATAGCCCAACATTTTAAACCAACCTTTAACCATCCGCATCGCTTTCCGCAGCCCTTTTTGCAAGCACACGAAATTAACTCTAAAATTGATGAGGGAGCTGCTGCTTCAGTAGTCAAAACAGGTATTAAAATATCACCTGATTTCTTCCATCCCCATTCTTCTGGCTCTAAAACATTTCCATGCCAAGCCTGAATTTGGTGATAAACCCGCAAAGAATGTTCTTGCAAAGCTGCGAACGCCGGGAGTAGCCTTGCCAAAGTAACTATTTGACTAGAATTGCCAACCGAGGTGTTAAACAGAACATACCTTTGATGATTTAATGACGTTTCATTTTTTTGTGCTTTATATAGTTCAAGAGCAAATATTTCCCCAGCCTCAGTAATATCCTGTTTTGTAGCATTTGGTTTGTTAAAGGTTTTAACAACTTCTTGTAGATTTGTTTTCGAGTTTCATAAATTTATAGTTTGGAGTTTGCCTTTTCCAAAAAAAAGCAGACATTGTGTCACTACCACAAAATGCATGAGCAAAAAGAACTGTTTTTGTTGAGTTCTTAAAGACATTTGACAACTGTAAACCTTTAGAGCTATAAACTCTTGCTTTGATATTACCTTGGGCCTCCCTTAAGTAATCTAATATCCTTTTCAGTTGGCGTTAGGGCAATAATTAATAATTAAGAAGATCGACATCTTGTCCTACAATTACGACCGGTTCGGATTTAAAACTTTTTTGAATAGCAGTTTGAACTATAACTGTATCAGCATCATTATCCGCAGTTACAGTTTGTATCTCTTCATTTTGAAACTGTGGGAGATGTTCTTAAAATTCTCTATTGGCGTTCAATACGTTTTGTGCTGGTAGGATTATTACTGTAACCATCGAATGAATAAGGCGGTTAGGATTGTGTTGGATCATTTGAAATTTTATCAGGCTGCGTTATGTTCGATTAAGTACCGTGTTCAATATAATCAGACTTTCATTTTTGATTAAGATTTAATGACACAAAAACTAATAGAAATATCGATACATAACACACAACCTTTTTTGTAGAGAATTTTGTGACAAACCTTTTCCTATACTTGTTTTTTCTCTAAGATAAAGCGTTTAAAAGATATTGTAAAAAAACCAGTGCGGTGTCCCTAAAGGGGGTGAGATGGGGATGAAGCTTACCCCTTGGGGGTGGGAACTTTTTTGATATGTATTCTTACACACATAAGCTAACTATTATAGACATTTCAGCTTATTATAATTTTTTTCTTCTATTCCACATAAATTTGCCTAATTTCCGTGTACTATATATGTCGATCTCTTGAACAAAATTAGGCTAGTACTAATGATTTTGTGCTTTGTGCTATTGACAAATCTATGAGGAGAAATCATAAAAGGGAGTGAGCGAGGAGGGAGTTTTCCCTTTAAAAGGAGAGGCGAGGTGTAGAGGGACTACCATTTTTGAATGCTGAGGGCAAGGAGCAGAGAGTGGGAAGGGGGTGGGGGGCGGCAAGTTGCCGTTAGCCCCTAGGCGACAGAAGTATAAATCCGCTTCTGTCCACCGGACAGACCACTTCTTTTGTGGGGCTGTGTAATTAGAAATTGAATATCTCGAGAAGGGGAACAGCTAGGATTTTCCGGTTTGCATTTTTTTACCCTACAAATACGCTGAAAACATTCTGTGAAACCCGTTTTTGGATCCATTTTGGCAAAACTTTCTGCAGCTTGAAGACTGCTGTGCGCTTTCGAGTTAATTCCGATTTTTTAAAGCGAGTTTAAAGTAGATGTCGCTGACGGTACTGAAATGCTAATTTTAAAATAATAAAGATTAATGATGATAAATCTGTAGGTAGAAAGCTTTAATTGCTAGAAAAAATCATTAAATCGGTCAAGTGGGAGCTGCTGGGTAATTAGGAGGAGACGCCTTGTGTTTTAATTATACAGGGTGAGTCGGGAGGAAAGTGCCAAACTCCGGGAGTGTATTTTAAACATAAGTGTAAGATTAAAGGACCCAAAAGTTGTAATCCGATTTTTACTTGTTTTCAACTTACACTGTCTTAAAAGTTTAATTTAGAAGAAATCGTTTGCAAAGACGGCTCTCCTTGCTCTCCTAAGTTCACCTTGATGTTTAAGTTTAATCAAATAACTAGAACATTTTAGTTCTTAAGCAGTAACCTGCCATTTGCCATTATAGTACAGTACCTAGAGGTAAAAAATATGTAAAATTTCGGAATAATTTCATATGTAATGATAATTATTGTAGTAAAATGTATTACCTTCAGTTTCTATATGGTCCGGATACTTGTTCTTAACCTTGAGGGGTGAAAACCACCTCTGAATTTAAATATTCATTATTTGAGAAAGTTATTTTTGTTATGTTTTTGGGATCACTGATTACGAATCTGAAGTCAAAATTAAAGAAAGCAAAATGGCGGATGGAATTTTTTTTCCAAAACAAGTGTTTTAAACGTACTAAAAAATTGAACATCTAGGTGATGCTACATATGAAGGAAAAACAGCATTTTTGAAAAAAAAAATTATTGAGAAATTACAATAATAAAACGGCGACATTTTGTTAGAAAAGATGTGAAAACGCACATTATTTCGCCCATAACTTCTTTATTTTTTTTTGACGTATAAACAAACAAAAATCATTTTAAAAATTGATTAATTATATTTAATTTTGTTCCTCGGAATTGTTGATGGAAGTGTCACAGTTTCTAAATGACATTTTATACTAAATACTTCATCCTAAAAACGGTCGGATGCCATCTATAAAATTAAATATCTCCGAAACTATCTACTCTACAAAAATATTTAAATGAAATAAATTGATTCTCAATTTATAAGCTTCATTTTTGATGTCCATCATATTTTCTCTAAAACTAATATTTATGGAGATATTTGTAGAGAAGCAAAAACGCGATTTAATAGTTGGCGAGCCAACTTTTTTGGGGGGTTATTTTTTAAATTTGCCAACTTCATAAACTTAATCAAAACGCGATTGTACGTATTTTTTATCGAAACGGTAAATACTATTAATATTTAATTTGCTTTAAGAAGATAATAGTGATGTACAGTGTAACATAGGAAAACACATTATTCTAATATTCATATAAACAAATAAAAGATTCTTACACAAATAAGAAGAATCCTATTTTTATTCCAATGGGAATCATCGAAACAAACAAAATATAAACGAGATCGTATGATTCGTTTTCCTGATAATATATTTATACAAATTACTAATAATAACAGAAATAGAAAAATAGAAATAATAGAAAAAAGTGTATTTTTGTTGGACCTCAGAAAATAAATATACCTTTTTCCTCCTATTTTAATGATTCTAGGACACCAAAGTTTTTTGGCTTAAAAAATGTGATTTCGGCATTTTAAAGTAAAATTGACATTTTTATTGCATAATATATACAGTGTGTCCCACTTTTCACGGTAACACCTTTGTAGCTCAGTTGTTAGTCACCCAATTTTAACCAAGTTTGGAAAACCTTTATTATACATTTTTTAAGTAAAACAATACTTATTTCAGTCATTGGCGTGCATTTTTATTATGAAAAAAGGGTCGATTTTTCGAGAAACTATATTAGGCATTTTTTTGTTGAAAAACTAATGCAATATTATTGATCAGCATCCTGTAGAAAATGAAGAATGACTTTTTTTCCAAAAAAATTTCGTTACCAATTTATTGATTATTTAATGTTTAAAATAGGTAATTTTAAGTGGGCCGTAATTCAAAAACCACAAATCAAAATATTGTTAAATTCTGGATGTAGCGGTTCTACAGCATGCTGATTAATAATATTGCATTAGTTTTTCAACAAAAAAATGCCTAATATAATTTCTCGAAAAATCGACCCCTTTTTTTCATAATAAAAATGCACGCCAATGACTGAAATAAGTTTTGTTTTACTTAAAAAAGGTATAATAAGGTCTTTGATACCCATCCAAACTTTGTTAAAATTGGGTGACTAATAATATGCTACAAAGGTGTTGCCGTGAAAAGTGGGACACACTGTATATGTATATATTTTTTTCTTTTTTAAGCGACGATCACGTTGGATACATCAAATTGTAGATATTTTTAAAACATTTAAACATGTGTACAGAGTGATTTAAAAAAAATTTTTTGAAAAAATTGTTAAGAAAGAAACTCCTTGAATATATTTTTACTTCATCCTGTACCTGAAGTGCGTTAATGTTTTCTTATAAAGGTTTTAATTAGCTTCAATTCATGTTATTACGTCATATTTGAAATTCTTTTTGGTTTTAGAGAAAGAAATTAGAAACACTCCTTCCAATTCCAAACTGATTTTTTTTTTAAATAATTGAAAAAATGTAAATAATAATTTTATACTTTGTTTGTAAAAGACATATCACAAACAATCCTCAACGTAACAAAACAGCAGCAAGAAACAAAAGAAATAAATATTTTTAAAAACAAACTTTATTAAAATGTAGGCACTAAATAATAGAAAGTTGCAAAATTTTTATTTAAAAAAAAATTTTTTTAATAACGAATTGAAGCTAATTAAAACCTTTATAAGAAAACATTAACACATTTCATGTACAAGGTGAGGTAAAAAAATATTCAAAGAAATTAAGTTTCCTTTCTTAACAATTTTTTCGAAAACATTTTTTTAAATCACTGTATAGTCGAGAAAACTCTAAGCTGGCGCGTCCAAAGGTCGCTTCATCATATAAACTAAGAGAATAAGGTGCTCCGCACATGGAGCTACTCATTAGAAACGGTAACTGGTTTGTAATGGAAATATAAACTGATCGCTAACTAGTTACTAACCGGGCTCCGCACATAGTTTGATTATTCTTGACATAATAAATAGAAATAGAAATATAATAATTATAATAAGAGGTAAGTGTATATGGATACTGGTTATTACCATTACTACATCAATCGGTTCGAATTCATATACCTAATATTTATTTTAGAAACGTAGGTTAATAATGATGTTCACTCGTTTATTATACGATACGAGTTAACATTCAATTTATTTGTAAGAGTGATGAGTGATATGACCAAAGATGTTTTAACTCCGATATGACTACTTCAATAACTGTTTAACATTCGGTTATTTTTCACTCGAGTACTCGTTGACAATAACCGAGTAATGCAAGTTATTTCAATAACCGGATGACCGGTTATTTTTCACTCGAGTGATCCCATCACTATTACTAACTGCAGTCACCAATCAGTTTATTTCGAGTAGCCTCGTGTGCGGACGGCCTAAGACATACGCAACTAGTTCTTCTCTATGTCACTGCGATAGCTTTATGCGTATCTCATATCAAATCGTACGTCGTGTTACCAACTCATACATACGCCACCTTAGAGTTTACTGGACTATATGCATGTTTAAAGGTTTTAAAAATGTCTACAATTTAATGTGCCCAACATGGTCATCGCTTCAAAAATAAGAAAGTTAGTTAGAAAGTCTGGGTCGTTTTAAGTGACGCACCCTATATATAATGTATATATTTATTTTATAAGAGTATTATAATAATATTTTTCCTGTATTGCACTGAATATCAGTAAGTATTTTATTCTTTATGCAAACTAAATAATAAAAGTAAAAGTAAGCTTTTGCATATTAATAACTTTTGCGCCTGTTGTATCCTACTGGTAAATAAATAAGGGCAAAAGTAATTATATATTTATTTACATAAGTACACAATATATTATTCATGTAACTGCTTCATATAAATCAATATAAAGTCCGTTTCGATAAAAAATACGTAAAATCGCGTTTTTAAAATTTTGAATTTTGGAGTTTCGACCTGCTGTATTTTTAAAATAAAGACATGTTGGAACTTTATTCATATAACAGTTTTCATTGAGAATGACCTAAGGATTCTCTGGCTTGAATTTGAAATGATTCCGTCGACAATAAATTACCCATGCTTTGTTTTGTAATTGTCATTTCTACAACAACTTTGTTTTATTCCTTTTTTATTACATTTATAAAATGGCAATAAAACAAAATAGTTGTATAACATTTAAATTTTGCTTGTTGAAATTAACTTCCTGCAAGCTGAAAATATGGCTCAGTTTCCTTGTTCACCCCTTCTATTCAACAAAAGACCTTAAAGAAATAAAATAGTACGTACAAAGAAATCAATAACAACATCTACGTCCAAATCACAAACTCGTATAAAATATTAAACATTATTGCACAACTCAGTTTGATACACTAATACCCTTTCAAGTGTTATTCAATAAGGACTCTATACTAAAGGGGTTCGGTCTCCTTATTTTGTCGTCGTGGGAGCCCGCAGTCAGATCCACCCCTGACTCCGACACCGAAGAAGGATACAACCCGTGATCCCCACTATTAAAGTTCTCGGATTCCGCCCCTGAGTCCCCCACCACGTCGATATCGCTATCACTGTCCAACGCGTCGGCGCCCCTCTGCGAGAGATACTCTCTCTTGAGCGCCACTAGGTCCACTGCGATGCCTTTCGCGCGTAGCTTCCTCGCCTGACGTTCCAGGGCTTTCTGGAGCTTTTTCCGGCGTCGCGCTCGCTCCCTGGCGCGGAGCTCCGCCGGGGGGATGGGTTCCCCTGAACACGACTGGGGATGAGCGTTGTGTGCCGGCCGGCCTGGGCCTTTCTTGGTGTGTTCCTTCTTGCGCCATTTTGCCCTGCGGTTCTGGAACCAGACCTAGAATGAAAAAATAGGCGTTGTTTATTCATGTTTAGATGTTCATGGGATGTTTTAGTTAGTAATATTGGTTTAAAGTAGAGTAGATTTTATGATTTATAAACGTAACAGATTTACAATCCAATTACAGGGGTACATGTACAGGGGTACACGCAAAAAAAAAGTATTTGATACAAATAAGTCGAAAGTTTTAAAATGAAATGGTTAACACAAATCTATATTTATTAAATGTAAATGTATACATTTTTGTGAAACTTAGTGAAAAGTTTATTGTAATCTAACATTTTTCTTGGGATATATATTATTTGTGAATATATTACGATTATGGGAAATGTTTCATAGTTTTAAATATTAATATTTTATACATTAACTATAACGTAATTAAATAGTTTTCGCAAATCTATATTTATTAAATGTAAATGTATACATTTTTGTGAAACTTAGTGAAAAGTTTGTTATAATCTAATATTTTTCTTGAAATATATATTGTTTGCGAATATATTACGATTAGGCGAAATGTTTAATAGTTTTAAATATTAAATTTCATACATTTTCTTATTCCGTATATTATGTTATTTTTGTTTTAAAACCTTCGCACCTTGAAACAAATTTATGTAGTACTTATTTCAACTATATTTACATTATTAAGGGAAGTGTAGATATATCAATTAAAATGTAATTTTCTTGACAGAATATTATTAAATTTAATATTATATTATCTTAGTTTTCGTTTCAATAGCCATTACATTTATCGCGCACTCCTTATCGGTCGTGGTGGCTGGCAAAGAAGGTGGCAGAGTAGCTAAGCCGTGCGTAGTGTCGAAACTTGTTGACTTGTTCTGTTCTGTTGTTAGGTATTTACTGTGACCGTCGTGTGCATATTATACACCTTTACTTACTTCCTATAATCTGACTGATGTACTGTAATCACATTTCATATTCCTGATGTATATACACAAATATCAACGGAGTTTATGGCCGTTCGACCAATACTAATGATAGCATGCGTTGATATTTGTTTACATCAGGAATATGAAATGCGAATGTGGTATAGTTAATCGTGCTTTAATCGGAATAAAAAATACAGTCCCGTAACCTATGATAACCTTTAAGGGGTCTACAGACGATCCAACCAACCAACCGACCTTCTCGGTACACTTTGAAGATTGCCATGCGAACTCGTAAAAAAGTGTACCGAGAAGGTTGGTTGGTTGGGTCGTTTGTAGATTCCTTTAATTAAACCTTTATCACTGATTAGGTCAAATATATGCTTATTATTAATTCAAAACGTATTGGTTTGAAGTTAAAAAATGTAAAATCTCGGGATAAATAGGTTTCTTTATATTAATTCTATAATTCTCTGAAGATAGAGATACCACAGATTTATCTTAAAACTTTTTATTAATGGTAAAACTATACGTAATTAAATATGAAACAATATATTGTTAAAACAAAACTGTTCTAGTTTTTACATAAAACTTTAAAAGTTTATTACAATCACGTAACATTCTTCTATTAAATATTCGCATATTCTGATATTAAGAAAAAAGGTGATTTGATTTTAAAATATAGTGACATTAATCACAATTATTTCATATATTTGAATTAAATAGTATATATTCACGAACAGAAATTAAATCAAATAAATTATTTTCTTGGATGAAGAAAATATATTCTTGCGTATATATAAACGTGCGATGCATTAAAATTAAATGTTTTATTTTTAAAACAAGAATTTATTTTTTTCCGTGTAGGTACATGTAGTGTCACCAATAAAATCCACATAATATGGGAGTTTTTTTTATTAATCAGTTTGTCAATTTCGATTTTGTCAGTAGTTGTTGCTTAAAAAATAATATTAAATAGCGTGAACAAAATTTTTTAAAAAATTGAACCTCATTCAAAAAAGAAGCTAAAAATTACGAAATTTCGCCTATAATCCAGTCAGTAGAGACAAAAAATAGCCTTACAAAAGATGGAGTAGTAATGATTTTGATATATGTTGTTTATGTCGAGGCTCTGATGAAAAATACAAGTTTTCGACTTAGGGGGAGGGAGAGTGCAAGGAAATTGGCTATTCAAAATAATTCGACAGCGCTCGACTTTACGAGAAAAATGTTGGAAACAAAGTTGAAGAGGTCAAGATTTTTTACATTTTTTGTATATATATTTTTATTTAAGTCTAATATGCAACGAGATACAGCGGTGGGAAAATGAAGTTTAACGAAATTTTCTTCAAAAAATCGTCAAACTCTATTTTTATTTGTAAATTATTTATGAACAAATTACATTACTTTTAACGTTCTCCACATCACAATGAGATTATATAAGGAAATTTCAGTTATTTTTTTTTTCTTGTTATATACAGTGTGTCCCCGGATGGAGTTGACAAGAGGAAAAACATCTCTATTATTGATTTTACGACAAAAAGTCAGCCTAAAAAGTTCTGATTGTTGAAAAAATGAATTTACCATATAAAAATCTTAGATCAGATGTATCGAGTGTTAATAAATTAAGAAAACATCAAAATGCCTCAAGAGAGAAGTAAGAAAGTACCTTTATTTATATTTTGGACAAAATAAAACAAAGTTGTTTATAATCCAAAATAAAGCCTAGAAACAAATTATGAAGTCTAAATTTTGACTTTTACATTTATGTCAACTTACATTTTTTTTCAAACATTAACATAACATAATAACTTCAACGATTGTGGAAAAACAATTTATTCTACATAGCCTCCTCCAACCTCAACACATTTCTCCATCCTTTTAATAAATTCACCATAGACCTTACGAACGGTTGAGGGTACATTCACTTCATTCACCTCGTCTTGTTTTCGTGCTTTTAGTGTTTCTCGATCATGCGGCAGGTGATCTGCATAAACTTTCTGTTTTAAAACACCCCACAGAAAAAAAAATCCATTGGTGTAAGGTCTGGTGATCTTGCAGAAAAATTAATTGGAGGATATCTTCCCATCCATCTGGCTCCGAAGTGATCTGTTAACCACTGCCGTACCAAAACAAAGGAATGAGCTGCTGCCAAAAAATGTTACGCCTTATTTCCGGTTGTAGAGTGTTTATAAATTGCAATACAAATTTTTCCAAAAGGTCCAAAAATAAACATGCTGATTTAAATTTTCTTCTAAAAAATATGAACAAATGATTCGATCATAAAAAATCCCACACCATACATTCACTTTTTTATAACGTTGACTTCGTTTGTGAATGACATTGTTTGGATTTTCAAAAGCCCAATAACGACTGTTTTGTGATGAAACGTGGCCATTGGTACAAAAAGTTGCTTCGTCAGTAAAAAAAAACATTATGTGAAAACTTCTATCTACGAGGTAATTCTCAAAACAAAAATCCAATCGCTTCTCTTCATCTCCATTTTCAAGTGTATGTCTGAACCTTGGCTTAAACGGTCGAAATTTGTTATCCATATAAATTCTCTGTAAATGACTATTACTGACTTCCAGTCTTTGTGAGCGTTTCCGTAAAGATAATTTCGGGTTTTCTATTACTGAATTTATTGCCAAAAGTGTTGCCGCATGCGTCTTCATCGTACTTTTTCTTGGGTTTTTTGACATCCAATACAGATCCAGTTTCATTGATTTTTTTTACAAGTTTGCGCAGTGACTGGCGCGATACCGATGTGTTAGGGAACTTTGGTGGAAAAGGTTAATTGCATATCGATAAAAGACGTTTCCAATCCCATTCATTTGATCAACTAAATTCTTCCTTGTTTGGTAAACATTTATTAAATGATCAACAGAACACTAATAAATGTAGATCTAAGATAATAATATTCTACAAAATGTCACAATGACGTTTGTCAGTTCAATATTATCGACATCACACTCTGTTTCTTAATTTGAATTCTTATTCATATTAATAAATTCAATGTAAAAAGATAAACACAATAAAAACATAAAAGTCAAAATAAAGACTTCATAATTTGTATTTAGGCTTTATTTTGAATTATAAACAACTTTGTTTCATAAACATTTTGTCCAAAATAATAAATGAAGGTACTTCTCTCTTGAGGCATTTTGATATTTTCTTAATTTATTAACACCCGGTACATCTGATCTAAGGTTTTTATATGGTAAATTCATTTTTTCGACAAGCAGAACTTTTTATAAAGAATGACTTTTCGTCGTAGAATCAATAATAGAGATGTTTTTCCTCTTGTCAACTCCCTCCGGGGACACACTGTATATACATTTTCTTACGACCAACAATCTGCAAACAATTTGAGGTTACATTTTTTATAACGATAATAAATATCGTTAATGTATAATAAAAAGAGTATAGGAGCAAGTACCGACCCTTGAGGTATTCCATGTTATATAGCCAATCCATCTGAATAATTGTCATTAAATTTAACAATTTGTTTCCTATTCGAGGTCACAGTGGGCTAGAACCACCTTTAAATGAAATATGCACGCACTCTCTCAATTCCTACGGGAAATGATAGCTTTATCTGTCCCGAAACAATTCCCGTAAAATCTGATATCATTCCCTTGGCCGTTTTCTAGAAAATTCACTTTTATTTTTTTTTTTTGAAAACTGATTTTTTGCATTGATAAAAACAAGAATCTACTACATTTTTGAAGCCTCTGAATACCCGGACATATTTCAAACAACCATCAGTTAAGTATCAGTTATCTTCTTCAATCCGTGATTCTTACGTTTATAAAATAGACAAAGACAATATCTATTTTCATCGTGCGTTCTTGCATGATTTGCATTTCATTTGCATTTTGCATAATTTCTTTGATTTTAATCATAGTCACAGAACATTTTCACTCTTGGAGTCTTGGATTGTTTGCCTAGTGAAGTCTAAAGAGTAACTGACCCAGCGACGCCAATATTCTTTGGCAGTGATGACGGTCTCAGATATCTTAGGTCGAGCAGGACTACTGCTCTTTACCCTAGTACATCTGTAGACCTGGACCAGCCTCGTACGGGGTGGGCGAGCTTACTTTACATTAACCCCACTCACAAATGTGAGCGGTGTGGATGATTTCGGCTCACCTCCCCGGGTCCTGGCCTTTTGGACCTTGCTGGCTAAGGCCTTTATCTTCTGGCGCTCTTCTGTCTTGATGATCTTTCTTCGCCAGCTTGTCACCCCCTGGGTAGTCATCTGTCTGTTCGGAAACTTTGGGGTATTTTTGGCTGTGATTGGCTGCCGGTATGCAGAATGGCAATTGACATTCTGCCATCCGGATCATCGGTTAGGTAGGAATGAGCTATGTAGCTCGAGGAAGTGCAGACCTAAGTGCTTTGGTAGCACTTTCGATCTGCACAGAGCTAGGTGACTACGGGTACTGGATGGCATTTCGTCCGATACCTGCAGGGTAGTGGGTGGGTGGTTGGGTTATCGTCATGTCTCTTCTGTGGGTTGTCTTCATCGGCGGTGGTATAGTTCTCATACTCACCCGTTATCTGACTGAGCGAATGGAAAGTCTACTCAGATGGCTAATAGAGGCGCTCGGATTTCCCTATAGTAAATCCAGTTACGCAAATAGTAATGTTATTCATTGGTTACTGATATATTGGTAGACAAAAATTGCTGTCATTCAAAATAACATAGGAATAGATCTAATGATTTTGTCTAAATTGACTACAAGGAAAGTTTATATGAAGGTGTCTTGTATGTTATTTCCTCAAACTTGGCTTAAGTTGAAATTTGTATTGGAATGTTCAATTTTACTTTCTTGATTGACATTTTAACAAGCTCATCAATGAAAAAAATCAGTTTTCATAAAAAAAAAAAAAATTAAAAGTGAATTTTCTAGAAAACGGCCAAGGGAATGATTTTAGATTTTACGGCAATTGTTTCAGAACAGATAAAGCTACCATTTCCCGTAGGAATTGAGAGAGTGCATGCATATTTCATTTAAAGGTGGTTCTAGCCTACTGTGAGGTATGATGTAATCCACTGTAATACTATCTACTCATCAATATATGTAAGGATGTTTACTCTTAGATACTTTGGGAGTTCTTATCTGACTTGGAAAAAATTTTCGTGGTGAAGGTATTGTCTACCAGTTCTACTAATACCGTTATCCGTTATCGTTTTTTTCCCAATGAACAGTTTTCGATCTTCAGTGCTGTGTACCTCTTCACGTGGTACACTGAGACATCATTGTTCTAGCGAATACATAAAATGAAATAACTCTTGACAAACTTTCTCAACATTATTTCAGAAAATCAAAAAGAACAATAAAAAGATGACACATTATTTTTGTCTCAAAATTCACATAATTTCATAGTTTCATTAATTAATTATCTGTCAGAGTTAATTTTTGCGTACACTCAAAGGAATAGTATGGGTAAATTCAACAAAAAAAAATGGTTAACTAACAATATCGTTAATTTTGTTAAACCAAACTATATTGATAGTATTTTTAAACAAGAGGTGATTGTTATTTTAATTAATAAAAAGTTGTCGTACAACAAAACAAACATTAACTTAAAAAATAGTTGAATAAGACTATTATTTTGTTCGTCTGACGATTATTTTGTTGAATTCTGTCAAATTAAACTAGATAATAGTATATTTTATTTTTAACTATTATCGAATTGTAATTCTAACCCAGTATTAGTTCGCTGTATTATTGCACTTGGTAGACAAACCAATATTATTGTCGTCTTCTAGAAGTTCTAAAAGAATTACCATAAATTTTGCTTGCTTACCACGTAGTCTATTACAGAAATTATTCCCAGATGACGCCACATACAAATCACTGACAATAATCAATCATGCATTATCTTATACTCTTATAAATCTATAAAAAATTAATAACATGATTGCAATGTTCAAATTCCCTCAGGGATCATCGATATATTTGGATGGATCTTATAAACGATCTCTAATCTTTGGTTTGGGTGGTCTGATGTCTCAATACTGAGATTTTGGCTAACCAAAAAAAACTTCATCATACAATAAAGTGTAGATCAACCTAAAAATTAGTTGGTGAACAAAAAACAAAGTCGTACTATTTAATTGTAGACCAAATTGAAAATGGTTAGTGAACATAAAAAAATGTCATTGTATTATTTAATTTGTTACAAGAAGATATGATTATTAAACTACTATTTGTTTACGAAAAGAAATAAAGTTGTATGACTATTCTTTTCTGACTGATTTAACTATGAAACTAGATAGGCGCGATTTCATATGCTCTTTTTGGTTGAATTTACCTATCATTTTCTTTGAGTGTACATAAAGTGGTTCCACAGGATCGCCACTAGTTCACAACGGGTTGATTACCGGCCTTAGACTTAATTAAATAATGAAAAAATCTTTGTATAAAGTACATATACAGGGTAATTCAGGTATGCGGTCATGAATTTCTAGTGGTGATTCTACATCAAAAAATATGAAAAAACGTTCATATAAACATGAGTCCTAAGGTCGCTGCGGGCCTCTGGAGGTGGCACCCAAAATTAACATTTTATTTAATATCTGCAGTGGCTAGTTTTTGCACGTGATTCGATATCGATAAAGGTCATTATCTGATGTTATCCACCAAGGGTAAATTCAATCGGGGGTGCACAAAATTGGAAAGGGGGACTAACTTCTCACCTCAAATTTTAGGGCAAGCTACTGGTCCCTTTCTGCCAACCCATCTATTGGGATAAGCTTCATTTAAATAACTTCGAACAACTATTCTAAAATGGGGAGGAGCACCGTCGTGCATGAACCACATTGTCCTTCTTGTCTCATACGGCACATCTTCCAAGTGATCTCCTAAATTGTTTCTTAAAAAATCTAGATAATTCAACCCATCCAATCTATTAGGCAAAACAAATGGTCCTAATAATCTGTTGCCAAGTATACCTGCCCAAACGTTGATGAAAAATTTTTCTTGGTGCCTGGACTCGAAGAAAGCATGAGGATTTTCTTCTGCCCATATGTGACTGTTGTGAAAGTTGACAACACCATCCCGTGTAAACCCCGCATCGTCCGTAAACAAATTTTTTTAAATAAATTCAGCATTTCTTTCACATTTTAGCACAAGCCATCGGCAGAAGCCCTCCTTTTTTTTGGTAGTTCTTCATTGAAAAAATTCTGTTTACGCAAGAAGACTGGAAAAATTCCCTTAGGTTCAAATTTCAAGAAACCGGTTAGACGTAGTCGTTACAATAAGATAACCTTTTTTGTGTATTAATAGCCAAGGAATGATATTCCGATGGGACAACCACAGAAAATTCACAATAAGATAACCTTTTTTGTGTATTAATAGCCAAGGAATGATATTCCGATGGGACAACCACAGAAAATTCACATTAAAAAATTTGGGGGGAGAAGTGAGTCCCCTTTTTGTGCACCCCCAATTGAATTTACCCTTGGTGGATAACATCAGATAATGACCTTTATTCATATCGAATCACGTACAAAAACTAGTCACTGTAGCTCAAAGGGTTCTGAGAGAAATAAAATTTTTATTTTGGGTGCCACCTTCAAGGGCCCGCAGCGCCCTTAGGAGGGATTTCCGGACCCATGTTTATATGAACTTTTTTTCATATTTTTTTATGTAGAATCACCACTAGAAATTAATGACCGCGTACCTGAAACACCCTGTATATCATTAAGTACTAAGTGCGAAATAACCTAGAAAATCCTCGGTATACTGCAAGGCCAATTCAAGAAATCCAATTGTAGAAACTGTGTAGTAAAAAAGTTCTAAATCCCCCATCGACACTTTGCGGCCGATTTGAATAATAGCTTTCCCATCCCCCGCATCCGGCAAAAGCCAAGCCCGAACTGAATTTTCGGCTATCTATTTAAAAACAATAGACATATTCGGGAGCTTATGGCTGTGGAATCAACGGTCAATGTAGCGAGTTAGCGTGTATCAGAGCGTAATCTTGCGGCCTGCCAATCGATCCTTGGGGAGAAAACCTCTTTTTCACCCTCTTTCAACCTTGCTGACCTTTGAGATTCGACTGTATTGGCTGTCAGTAGATAGGCATATGTTGTTTTTCGTTCTTTTCAATACCGTCTTCTTTTATCGGGATTATAGAGACGTTGGGCGTCTTTTGGGGATATCAGCGTTAACTCGACCAGATTAAATTACTTTTGAAATAGAACAGACCGGCGCTGCGGAAAGGGTTACCGAATGATTTTACCTCTACATTCACGTAGTGAAGTAGAATTATAGTGACGAAACAAAAAATCTTTTGTGTTAAAATAGGCTTAGAATGTCATGAAACGTCGAGATGTTTTAAGTTTGAGGAAAAAAATCTGTCTGTCTGTAACTTTTTTGTGCGTAGGATTACTCTGGAACGGTCTATCATACTGACTTGATTGGTAGTACACTTGATTTCAAAAAAAGTAGTACACTTTATTTTAGCAATGTAAACATGACTTGCAAAAAATACTGATAAGTCATTATCTAAACGTCAACTGCCACATTTTTTTTCAAGTTGAAGTTTATTAATACGCAAGTTTTGCTCAAGGAATCATTATTGAAAATTTTAAATTTTTGCCAATTTTTAATAATGGTTAGACAACTAACAGAAATTCAGAAGATTAGTATTCTTTCGAAGTTGGAAAATGGATCGTCTACAAGAACAATTGCTTCTGAATATAACATAAATAAATGCAGTGTAATGAAAGTTAAAAAAGATGGAAAAATGAAAGAACTATGTCCCGCAAGCATGAATCTAATAAGCCTAAACGAAGTACCTAATGAGCAACAAGATGAAGCCCTTATAAATTACCTTCAAGAAAATCCATTTGGGACTACAGTTGATGCAGTTTTGGAAACAAATTTTCCTGCCTCAAGATATTCTGCCTGTAGAAGAATTAAAAATAGCATTCTCAAGTGTACTTCTGCTGCTAAAAAACAAGGAAAGAAAAAACAAGGACGAAGCATTTTTGCACTTAACCATATGTTGAACACTGAAGACTTTTGGTCATAAGGCATATTTTCCGACGAAAAAGTTTTCCAGTCATGTAATGATGGACATATTCGTGTTTACCCACGAGGGCTATGCCTCGTGGGCAAAGATACAATCAAAGTTTTACATTCAATCCAATTAAATCGGGACGTTTTTCTGTTAATACCTGAGTATGGATTAGTCAAGAAGGAATAGGAATTGGTTTATTGATGGTCATCTAAATTCCACTAAATATTGAAATACATGAAATGTTATGTTGCCGTCAGTAAGGGAATTATATCCAGATGATAATTTTATCGTCCAACAGGATAATTGCTTCACACATACTGCGCGTAATACAAAACAATGGCTCCGGGATAATAATGTAGAAGAGTTACCGTGGCCTTCCAAAAGTCCAGACCTTAATCCCATTGAAAACATTTGGGGAATTATGGAGAAGCATATAAATAAATTAAGTTATCGTCTTCAAAATGCAGAACAATTTCGTGCCATGATTGAAGATGACTAGAAAAGTTTATATAACACCCAAATTGCAGAAAATTTAGTTTTATCAATGCCTAGGAGGCTAAAAGCAATTTTTGGTGGGGGTGGAGCAATGACTAAATAATAATTGCTATTGTAATTTGTTTATTTGTGTTTTAAATTTTTATTCAAAATGTTATATTTAAAAAATAATTCTATTAAAAATAATATTGTGTATTTATATAGTTATTATACTCTTCGCAAAAACGAAGAGTATATTGTATTCGATCGGCACATTTCTAAAATCGTAAATATCGCTCGTAGAGAAAAAATTTTCATATGCTAAATTTTTTTGGCATCAGTCACCTCACTATCACCCCTAGCCCGTTATTAAAGTGGGTAAAAGAATAAATTTGTGATTTAGGAAGTAAATTTGTTTTGACATCAGCCACCATCCCCACCTCATTATTAAAGTGAGTGAGAAATAAAGTTGTGATTTAATGTGAAATGTTTTTTACAGCCCCCCTCCTCCCCCACTGGAAATTTAGATGCAGAAGTAGTGATTCCGTAGGCAGGGGATTTCTGGGTAGGTTATATCGAATCAAAAGTAGTATTATTTTTACATTGGTGATTTTTTTTATTTCAAACTTTTATCAGTAACTGTTATCAAATTATCAAAATCCAAAAATATTATCAGGAGTGTCCTTCATAAACTGTTATAAAAAAATAGCAACCCACGCCTCTGACAATTCAAACAGCAGAGTTGTACATTTGTTGAAAGAAATAAAACAGCAGAGTAGTTCCAAAGTGGAATATATCTAGTTTAGGAAATGAAAGAGAATAACTGAAAGCTGAATGTCAGCTGGAGATAAATGGGAAGGAAAGTTTCCAGATAGATCTGAACTTAACTGGAACTTTGGTTTCAGGCAATTTAAGATTTCTATCAGACTGGGATTGATTTTCCCTAGCAGTGTAATAAATGTTCATTTTATTTTAATGCTGTAGTTATATTCCTCACAGACGTTTCCTTTATCTAATGAAAATAGAACGATTATGCGTCTAAAGGTATTTTTCTTTATAAAAAAATATTGTTTACTGTTTACTAATTTATATAGTCTAGAAAACTGAAACAATCCGATATGGTAAAGCTGCAGGGTTGGAAAAAAAACAGTTTTTTTTTCATTTTAAACAAAAAAAAACAGTTTTTTTTGTTTAAAACATGTTTTTTTTTAAGTTTTAAATGGTATGTTTAAAACAGGTTTAAAACGTTTAAAACTATATTCAACTAAAATTAAATGGTGCCAGACACACTATGTCTGCCACTACTACTTGATGTCAGATGGCGCTTTTGAGTGGATTTTACAGCACTCTGCAAATAAAATGCCCAGTTTAGTGCATGTGACCACTATATCGGAATTTTTTATCGGAATGGACCATGATCGGCACTTTTCCTGCTTTTCCACAAACTCCAAAATAATACATTTATTTAAAACATCGTACTGTGTTTTAAACTGTGTTTTAAACTGTGTTTTAAACAGTTGTTTAAAACATCGCATTGTGCATTAAATATGTTTTAAACATTTGTTTAAAACAGTGCAATGTTTTAAACATGCCAACCCTGTAAAGCTGTATTTGAAATTCCTAATATTCCAAACTACAATTGAGAAATGCGTATCACACGCAAAAGAGATTTATAAAAATATGGTTCAGGTTAGTAACTTTTAATGTTTTGTCTCATTTATAAGATATAGTCCGGGAGATAGCGTCAAATTTAATTACATAATTTCAACAAAGCTCATTTTTTCAGTACAGGTTAATTTTTCATTGCTTATCGAAGAATCGGGTGTCAGCTACTTCAATCGCGGAGATGAAGGGCGTGGGGGGCTGCGCATTCGGTAAAATAATTTCGTTTTTCGCGTCAATCCAACAAGGCTACTAAACTATAGTTTATTTATAAATGAAAAAAAAAAATGTGTCAGCTGCATAGGGTAAGAAGGGAAGATTGTCAGCTGCCCTAGTCAATATGTATGAAAAACACGTGAAAATTTGTTATTTCAACAAAGCTGAAATTTATTTATATGATAGTTTACGATATAAAAAAACAATTAAAAAGTATCAGCTGACAATACCTTGGGACAGCTAGGCCTTTTAAGTGTACCGCAGCGTCCAGGCGCTCACAGCGCGCGGTATCTTTAATGCCCCAGCTAACGTATTATTTCATTTTTTTTAACCGCCTGATGACCAATTTCAAGTTTCTCTCAACACAAAGTAATGAAATACTTTATTTCACTCCTGCTGATATCGTTTTTCTTATATGAAACTTGACAGAAAACCATATTTGTATGAAATATTAGATAATCATATTATGCACAAATAGTAACAAAGTATTTTATAAGTAATACATTTATCGATGCTCAAATGTCGACATTCTGTATTTAAAACAACAGAAGGCATGCAATTATTGCATTCGATCATTACTTTTTCCCATCCATCAAAGATAATGTGCACTTGTTAAAAGGAAAAGTGCCAGGCAACAGATTTACTATCAGTGGCCCAGAGCAGAAAAGTCCTTCAAGTTTCGATAATGAATTGAGAAACGTTTATTTCAAGGAAGCATTGATGAAATTCATTTGCGATCATCCGGCAGAAGATTACATGGCACCTTTATTCTCCGGAAAAACTGTTTACATAAATTATGACTTGTGCTTTAAATTAGAAGTAATCGATGGCAAGGTCGTAAAAACGGTTGTAGAAAATCTTTCTTGTCCTTCACACGGAGAAGCTGACAGCAAAATCTAGTCCACTAGACTAGACCATCAAATCCTTATGGTTTTGGGGTAGCTAAAGCCGAATCCTATGTCAGATTTGCTTCATGACGTCAGCTTCCCTCCCTAACTCAAAAAATCTCTTAATGCGATGTCAGATTTACCCCACAAGTGATTGTTTCTCCGTAACCAAAAAATATAGGCAGAAAAACGCTTCAAATTAAAATTTATAACCTGAGGCTCCAAAATCGTATACTTTGAAACTGGACCTCTGCTTTATTTTAATTTTATCTACTTTAATGGTGCTAATATATACCCCATTATTACACATCCATCCAAAAGATCTATGGAGTGGCTTTCTCGTAAGTTTCGCTCCATTTCGTATATTTTCTCCCTTCAGAGTCCAGTAAAAATCGGCCATCATATTAACATCCCATCTTTCCTTAATGTTCTTAATGAAATATTTTTCCTGGCTTCTCACTATAATCTCCTAAATTCTTTGGGAACTAATCAGCATGTGAATGTAGAAAGTGCAACTTGAGGTTCATCAAACATGTTAAGTTATCAAAATTTTCCACCATATCAGCTAGTACTCTATAATTTTCATTTTTATGAATCCCCAAAAAATTCTGTACAACCTTCCTAAAACTGGTCCATGCAGCTTTTTCATTGATATTCATTGTTGTAACGAAATTCTCATCTTTTAACATTGTTCAACTTTGGGGCCCATCGAAAACCCCTTCTTTTAGTTTTGCATCAGACATATTTGAGAATAGTTTTTGTAATACTGAAAGCATCCTCCCTTAGTAAACAATCGATGGCAGGTCATTAATAACAAATAATAAAATAGTGACCGACCCAAATTTGTTCCTTGTGGTACTCCAGAATTTGCATATTTCCCAGAAATGTTTCCACTGTACTTTACTACAGAATAACTTATTAAAAGCAGCATCATTTTTGCAGACAAATTATTTATATATCTTTTCCATCAACACTGTTATGGAAAACTATGTCAAATGCTTTGTTAAAATCTGCCAATATAGTTAGTTAGTTAGTTAATGTTTCGTAGTCTTAGTTGGTAAATGTAATCAAATTAGTTTTAATAGATTTTTTTGGTTACAAAACCATGTTGATGCAAACATGGTTAAAAGTGGCTAAAAATTCATTTCTTCTAGTTTTTACCAGGCAACTGTTTTCTATGCGATCGAAGTGCACGTAAAATGATTTTATGTGCACCAAATAATGAGAAGAATGAGAATGGGCTAAGAAAAAAACTTTACTGCGACTAATAGGAGCAAAGCTATCATGTTTTAAAAAATCGTCACTAAAATTTGTTTACGCTTCGATCTAGAAGAATCGTGCATAAAAGTAAAAGTACAAACATTTTTTCTCCTCAAATGACTCATTTGGACTTTTTTGGATTTAATAGAGGATTGAAATCTCTGGACACAGAGCTACGAGTGCAATAAATAAAACAGATAATTATTTATTTTTATGTCTATCTAAATTAATTTTTAGCGGATATATCCAAATTATATTCATAAACTAGACTGATCAGTCATAAAACAGACCCAAACCCAAATTAACCCAGCGGGACTCCTACCTTGCTAATTTAATGTAAATGTGCTAACACGCAGGTATAAAAAACACTTTTAAGTCAAGACTCAGACTTTCGTAACACCAAGGTGCTGTTATTTATTACCTTCGGAATGACACCTGCTATTCGTCAATATAATGTGCAACAATATGAATAAAATATGGCCAGTTACCATATAAGTTTCAGAAGACCCGATAATGCATAATTAACATGGTTCTCTTTGTAGCAGCACAGTCTATTGAGGCGCGTGGATATAACAAGTGACTAGATTTATTCACCCAATAAAGTAATCATCACTTTTACATGGCATATATGAAGTCATCAACCTTAACACAATCAATTTATATGTATATCATGCAATTATAATGCAGTGGAACCGAGATAGCGGATAGGTGACGGTGTTACGGGGGACGCACAATAATTAATATTAAGTGGCGGACGCCGGAGAACTGGGAATTGTATGTTACATAAGCTGCAGTAAAAATTGTGTCTGCGTTATTAGTGGGGATTCTAGTGCTCGCTAGGATGCACCTTAAAGGTGGGAAGGTCGACTAAACGAGATATCAACCAGCACACTAGATGTATAAACGAACTATACCATTGTATTGGAAGTAAGGAGTCGAGATTTTCCCGACAAAAAGCAAAATCGTGCTAAAGTTTTGAAACCTATTCTCCCCCCCCCCGTTTTCGAGGATGCTGAACACGAATAACAGGGTGAAAAAAGTTTTTACTCATGCGCACTCTCTGGAACGGCTTATTTCTCATGACAGCTTGGTATCGACTATTTCTTCAGGGATTCTTTGTTGTTTCATGGGGATATAACAGATGGTGAAAAGTGATGTCAGGTAGTAGACCACAATGGCCCTTAGGAGTGAAAAATTGGTTTTTTTTCCTGCTGAAGACTTTTCCCCTCGTTTTCGAGGATGCTGATCAAGGAAAAAATGGTTTTACGCTGGTTCAGCCCTTCCTTCACCACTAAACTGTCGGAAACCACCCCTTTCATAATAATAGTAATAATAATAATAGGTAGCGACTTGGCTGATATTAGCTACTCGTGCTATCATTTTATTTGTTTTTGCCGCCTTTTTTCTGGGTAAATGTTTTGTCCTCGAGGTATCTGTAGTCCATCAATTTCTCTGGAGGTACATCGTGGGCATGGGGTTAGCGCGCTGATAACCCCAGAGTCTATCCATGCGTCTTTAACAAGAAAAAAAATAGAAACAATTTTACACCCCCCGACAGGGGTTGTAAAATTGTAACTTTAGCACGATTTTGCATACTTTCCGACTCCTTACTTCCACTATTGTATAAGTGATTTGATTATGATGTAAATAGACATTTTATTTGGTTCAAGTCACAACGAAGATATTTTTGTTTAAGAAACAAATTAGATATATTGTTTTGTTTTAAGAAAGTTTTTAAAACAAATTAATAAAACATGTACTAATAATTACATTTTAAGCTTATAAACTTTTCTACAATCTTTAAGAAGCAATTTAGTAGCTACTGACAACAAATAGCTTATAATGAATTCATTAGAGACCTCTGTTAGACATATTTATAAAATAGTTATAAAAACCTAACGTTTTGATGTTATAAGTGCTTTTCTTTAAATTTTCCAGTACGTACGTTTTCGAGCCTATATTGAAAAACAGTTTACTCTTCAGAAATAATTTAGATTGTTTCAAGCCATTTAAGAAGCTATTTTTGCCCGACTGGAAGGTCTCCTTGAACAATAATAAATACGAAGGAATTAGTGGGGTCAAAACCAGATAAGTAAGGAAAATTGCACCTTATACCCTAAAGAGGAAACACCAAGCAGCTACGGACACGTGTTTCGGAATTATTGTTCCTCATCAGCGTCTGATGAGGAACAATAATTCCGAAACACGTGTCCGTAGCTAATAATAAATACTTTAAAAATGTAAAATATCTCATTGAAAACAAAATTGCTACCAAAAATATTTTTAACAATATTCGTTTTGCCTATTACATGAGACTGTAGTACGAAAAGAAAATATCTTAAAACCATAATAACGGTTCACTCTACAGTTATGAAAATTAATTTTGCAGGTAAATTTTGATTTTGGGAATGTGTATAGGCTTTGTTACCAAACTACAAATTATTTCCATAATATGTTAGTACGATATTTTTATTTTATATAAAATCGCCATAACACAATAACTAAATAACGTTTTCACCATAAAAATCTTTCTGAAAACTTTTATAAAACTGATATATTACGGTTATGTAATGATGTATATAAAACCTATAAAACTCACATAAAATAGTTACAGCATTGAAGTGGGTTTCTTTTATATACTTTATTATAAACAAATAAAGGCTTTGTGAAACGGTCCTATTTACGCTTTATAACTATCGTACAAGAATGAAAAAAACATTTTTATGACAAATAATTTTTATAAAATTTTGTTTTATATATATATTCTAACATCTTTTATATAACTACTTTGTGTTTGTTGGGATACAAAAACGAAAAACAAATTCTTAGGTATAATTTTCTGCCAGTATCGAGTTTTGGAGATACAAAAACGAAAAACAAATTCTTCAGGGTGCTTAATTTATGTGAGTCCCTTCGCCTTTCTCTTATCAGAGTGCTTGATTTACATGAGTCCCTTCGCCTCATCATCTTTCAGTTAAAGTAAGGTGGCCCTCGACTTCAATGCACATATTAATCCGCATTTGAAATTACTGTATACAACTGAGAAGTGTGTCTGCTTGAATTTCGGAATAAGCATTTCTTATTCGCTCAATCATATTCCCACGTGTTGTTGGTACTTGTTTGTAAACTTTGTCTTTGATATAGCCCCACAAAAAAAATCTGGTGAAGTAAGATCTGGTGATCTAGCTGGCCAATTTATCGAACCAGCTCTACCAATCCAGCGACCATTGAAATCACGCTCAAGTACTTCACGTATGTTGAAACCACATGTTCTGTCGCAATTCTAAGCTCAAGTCTTCAAGTAATGTTGGCAGTTTATTTTCCAAAATGCCTCGGTACATTTGACCATTCAAGTTGCCTCCAGTAATGTGGGGGCCGATTAGTTTGTTGCCAATTGTTCCACCACACGTTGATAGTTCAAGGCGCTGATATTCAACTTTACGAAGCCAGTGCGGATTTTCAGCACTCCAGTAATGCATGTTGTGTCGATTAACCGTTCTGTGGTCTGTAAAAGACGACTCGTCGGAGAATAATACGTAATACGGGGTTTGTTGTATTTGTCACTGACAAAAGTTATCCGATTTTGGAAATCAACGCCATGAATATCTTGGTGTAAAGACACATGGATGATATTTATAACGTTTTAAAATTTTCTAGGGGCGAGCGTAGAGGCGACTTCAATGTGAATATCAGTCGATATTCCGTTGAAGCAACGTCGACCGCGGTTAGTATTTGGATGGGCTCCCATCTTGGGAAATACAGCGTTCTCGTCCTACCTTCTAGAGGCTTGTATATCAGTGTACACTCGGAAGTTACGTAATTTCAGACGAGGATTACGTAGTGGATATACCATCCTTCGGAGGGGATGTAAAGCAGGCGGTCCCTTGTCTATTAAATGTTAGGCAAGTAAAAGGTCCCTACTCTTCTTAAGGGAAGAGGTTCGGCAAAATTTCCAGGTTGGGGGTAGCTGGTCTCCTGGCGTCGGTGATAGGCCCTGGTAGCGGAAATAGGCCGACGTTAAACAGTTAAAAAAAAATAAAAATTCTAAACACTGCTCTGGGACAATCCGGAATCGCGAGCTATTTCTCGCGTACTAACACGAGGAATAACAGCCACTGCAGCTTATACTGCAATTGCATTATTTTCTCCAGTGACTGTTGCTCGATGTGTTCTCGATGGGTTCTTTTTCTCGGTTGAATATTTCCGTCAGTAGTAAATTGTTTGACAGTATGATAAAATGAAGCACGGGACCGAGTTCTATCCGGAAAATGCTGAGCGTAGAGATTGACAACATCATCAAGACTCCTGCCATATTCTTCATAAACCAGAACCATTTCAGTTTTTTCTTGTACAGTTAAATACTCCATTCTGAAGTAGTATCAACAGCTTAACGGAAACAGGTCTTTTTGTTTGCGAAATAATCTTCGAACTGAGTAAAATGTGTTGTTGCTTAAAGTTATTTCTTTCTTTTCTACGTTTATTTACCAAAAAACAAAACAAACACATACAAACCACGAAGAGAAGAAATAACACAAACGTTAAATATAAACATAATAAAACATTTTTATAAAAAGTATTTTTAACATAAGAAATGGTGTTTTGAAAACAAACTACAAAAAAATACATTAATTTAAAAAGAGAGTTAATCAAGCACTCCGATAAGTCATAAGCGAATAGTAGTTTCTTGACTAGTCATTTTCCAGTAATTGAAAATTGGAGAAATAAAATTAGTTTTAAGACTAATTTTGATTATTTACAGGTTCTGCAATAAAAAAAATAGGGGTTCCTATTGAAGATTTCAATGTTACCACCTGTACGCCTTTCAAGGAGGAGAGGGGAGGGTGACCAATTTTAGCACTAATGTATTTCCTCCGCGGAATGATCAAATTTTGATTATGGACATTTTTTTCGTAGAGTGCTCATTATTCGAGATATCTGAAAGTTTCAGATCTAAAAAATCACCCGATATAAATTCCAAATCAGTAAGGCATATTCAAGCTTGGATTTAACAAATGCAGTAATAAAACAAGTTTAATAAATCAGTGTCATCAGAACACTTTAATTTCTAATCCCGAATCTCAACCTTTCAGAAAAATCATGAAAATTAATTTAATTAATTAATCAAAATTAATTAAAACATGAAATTAATAAATTACGAGCCCTTCCCCTTATTCGGTTCCTTTAAAATTTCTAAAACTGCTAAGGTGACACTAACTGTGGAGCAACCCCGGTATTTCCAGCCCAAACGCCTAGTGTGTAGAGTACAAGCTGGCCACTACACGCCACTAAGACATAGCACCAACTAACGCCCCCAAATTACCATGTTAATTATGGTGGTGTGCCGTTGGGGTGCCAGCTAGCGTGATACCGAGTAATATTAGCCGAACTGTGTAGCTAATTTTCATTAATTTTTGCAGCGATGCCCCGTTTTCTGTTTTGTTTTATCGCTTGTTATGCTAATGTAACAGATAAAGACATAATATCTATTATGTAAACTAGGAAAATTCAACGTTTTACGGCCCAAACTGGCAGCTGTACAGTTGCTTTCGTGAGAGATATTCGAGACAGGGCATAGGCGACGCCAGCGGTACGGGCTAGTTTTCTTTTAACCGATTTTCCAGATATATTTTTTCCATCCCTAGGTACAAATAAGACTTGTAAGTAGGCGTCGCTCAAAAACCGTAAACAGAGGGAAGCTAATCAGTTCCCTGTGCTGCAACGTTCGCCACTTGCCGGCAAAGCTGTGACGTCACGGCGAGACTTAAATCTGTTGTTTGCGTTTCTGACGGTATTATCTCTCTGTGTTTAGTGGCATGATTATGAAGTTTTGTCTACTTATTTACTGCTTTTTCTTTGTAAATCTCATATGTACATCTTCGTGTGTGTTTTATACGTTTCTTTGAGTTTTTAAAAACATTCTTGATTAGTAAAATTGTGTGCAGAAACAGGGACATACTATTGCTTGCACTATTTTGGGCCTTTGTAGGATTTAAAAGACAATTATTATTATTAGTATTCTATGGTGATTTTGTATATATTATAGAAGGTAAAAGAAGCTTAATAGTTCATGTATTAGATTTACATATTGTGCTTATTCAGAGAGAACTGAAAAAAAAATGCCCGGAACAAAGTGTGCATGTATGACTGTAATAACATGTATTGTACAAAGAAATCTACTGGTCAAAATATTATTTTCTACATTTTTCTAAAACCCAAAGATCTGTTGTCCAAAACAATAAGAGGTGAATGGATAAAAAAGTGCAAAAGGCAGGATAAATTTAACTCAGAGGCCTTCGACCTACTGGACCACTCAATTTTGTTTGAGAAATTAGAATCATATAGCATAACAGGCCTCGCAAAATGTTGGATACAATCTTTCTTGTCCAATAGGTCACAGGCTGTTGAAATAAGAGGCACAAATGGGTCCACTTTAAATTTTCCCTACTTATCTAAAATTAAAAGCATAACTAGAGGCACCTCTCAAGGCCCAATACTAGCTCCTTTACTTTTTCTGATATATTGTAACGATCTAACAGAAGCTTTTAACTACTCTCCTAATATTAATCTCTGTCAATACGCCGATGATGTGTCAATAAATATTCGAGGGCCAAATATCGAACAAGCAGTCATGTTAGCAAATTCTGCTGTACAAAGTATGTCTAACTGGTGCAATGTAAATGCTCAAACGATTAACACCTGCAAAACTAATTTAATGCACTTCAAAAAACAGAAATATAAAAACAGTTCTAATTTTCTTGTTAAACATGATAGTACTTCCATAAAACAAGAATCAAATACAAAATTTCTCGGTGTACACCTCAGTGAATATTGCAAATGGAAAACCCATATCAATACAATAGCATCAAAACTTGGCAGTGCTAGTTTTGCTTTATTAAATATCAGAAACTTAATGAGTTTTACATCATGTAAAACATTTTATTTCGCATATGTACAGAGTCGTCTATCGTATGGAATAATGTTTTGGGGCACTGATAGTGAAACAAGCAGAATATTTACTTTACAAAAAAAAATTATCAGAATTATGAATCATGCTGATTATAATGATCATTGCTCTCCACTTTTCCGAAAATCAGGTATTATGACAATTTATTTCTCTCTACACTTTATTGTATGATGAAGTTTTTTTTTTGGTTAGCCAAAATTTCAGTATTGAGACATCAGACCACCCAAACCAAAGATTAGAGATCGTTTATAAGATCCATCCAAATATATCGATGATTCCTGAGAGAATTTGAACATTGCAATCATGTTATTAATTTTCTATAAATTCATAAGTGTATAAGATAATGCATGATTGATTATTGTCAGTGATTTATATGTGGCGTCATCTGGGAATAATTTCTGTAATAGACTACGTGGTAAGCATGCAAATTTTATAGTAATTCTTTTAGAACTTCTAGAAGACGACAATAATATTGGTTTGTCTACCAAGTACAATAATACAGCGAACTAATACTGGGTTAGAATTACAATTCGATAATAGTTAAAAATAAAATATACTATTATCTAGTTTAATTTAACAGAATTCAACAAAATAATAGTCAGACGAAAAAAATAATAGTCTTATTCATCTATTTTTTAAGTTAATGTTTGTTTTGTTGTACGACAACTTTTTATTAATTAAAATAACAATCACCTCTTGTTTAAAAATACCATCAATATAATTTAGTTTAACAAAATTAACGATATTGTTAGTTAACCATTTTTTTTTGTTGAATTTACCCATACTATTTCTGTAGGTATATTTTTTACCCTCAAATCTTAATTACTTACTATTATTTTATTATATTTATACAATAATTATCGAACATACCAATATTGAGTACAGAATCTGACTGGGAAATAAAGTTATTATTATTATTATTATTATTATTATTATTATACAAGTAGGATTTGTTCGGTTCATTTTATGAAGACCAACTATGAACGAGACTTGCAAAATGAATTACTAGGTAAAAATACGTTTTTTTTTATTATATGTGTACTTACTTTTCCGAGATGTTTTGTTATACTGTGTGTTAATTTTTATAATACATATTTTTCATAAATTAATATTTTGTGTAGATCATTTTTATCACATTTTTCTGTTTTTTTTATTATATGTGTACCTACTTTTCCGAGATGTTTTGTTATATTGGATGTTAATTTTTATAATACATGTTTTTAATAATTTAATATTTTGTTTAGATCATTTTTGTCAGATTTTTCTGTGAATTGAATCAGAATCCACGGTAGAAAAGATAATTTTTTATCAGAAAAGATAATTTTTTTATCAGATTTCCGCATAGAAAAACAAAAATGTATGTTTCCTTGAACCAGGCATTTCATTTCCATGACTTGCTTTTAATAGATTTGACATAATTTTGTCAATTTTTGTCAGAAACTTCCACGCTTTGCCTACTTGTACTGTAATTCGCATGAATTTCAGGAATTTCAAAGCTAATTAGGTTAAGGCAATAAAGAGGAAAAATACAGACTAATTCAAGCAGAAAAGAAAAATCGAAAATTAAGTAAAATAACAAACTGAATAATCAACAATATATTATAATTTGACAGAGTGGAAAAGGAAAAAACTGCTACATTCTTGAAACTTTCCACACACGTTTAGTTCACGTTATTTGTATATAATGAATACTGAAAATGTTGTATGCCTCAATTATTCCAATAAATTGTGCGGGTGCATTAATATTATTAATGTCCTACAAGTCTGTTATTTTACAATAACCACCCCATTTTGAGATACATTAAATGAAAAATAACGCCCTAGGGCGTTATAAATATCTATAACGCCCTAGGGCATTATAAAATTATAATACAACCCAAAACAAGCAAATTATGATAGCGTTATTGACAAACAAAATGCGTTGCTATGTAACGGCGGCGTTTACAAACAATTTTGATTTTTACTCTCTTTTAAGTCAAATCGTTCTGAACATAATAGATGTCAAATTAATAAATCGTAAATGTCAAAAAAAAAAAATTCGAATTAAATAACAGACTTGCAGGACATTAAACGTTGAAGGCACCACGGGTGTTATAGGATAATAACGCCCTCGGTCGACGTACACTCCCTCGGGCCAGAGGCCCCCGGGATTGTACACTGACGGCCTCGGTGCGTTATTATCCTTATAACACCCTTGGTACCTTAATAACTATAAAAGAATATGCTCCACACAATGCAGTTTAAACGGCAGCGCGCTGGAATAGGGCACGCGGCTACGTCATCGTAATGGCGGTACCGTGCGGACAGATTCGCTTGATCTGGCTAGCCTTGACGTTTACGGTTCTTGGGCGTCGCGGCCTTGTTAATTTTTTATCTCATCAGGTATTGAAGAATATGTAAATTGGAAATTGCACTTTTGAAAATAATGCCTGCACATCACAAGGAAGATAAAGGACACGAGCTAAACATACTGGCTAATGGCAGATGTCTATGTAAGATACTCAGCTAACGATAATTATTTTATAATAGCTGTAAGAATAACTATATTGTCATTGTATAAGAGTAAAAGCTTTATATTTAAGATATGAGAACGTTCTCTTAGTATTTATACAATCATTATGTACCCAGAATAGACGCAAATTTGTAAATCCATTTTATCGTTTAAAGGCCACAAGAACAGTACACATACAACTGTTCAGCACCCTTAGTAATATTCTCACAGCATCTATAAGTATCTTAAGAAGCTCTTAAGATGTAAAGAGTCGAACCAAAGTTAGTTTACATTCCTCTAATAACAATAATGGGTTTTATAGTTCATTGATACATCAGTTATGAAGTAGTTCTATTATGGTGATTATATTGAGTACTATAAATCAGTTTTATATTTGCTGTATAAAGCTAATCGTACCATTCGAAAAATTATTTTATCGAAGATTTTATATAAGAAATTTTGCTGCAAGTTTTCATTGTCGATGTATTACTGTATAACTGTTCTTTATTGAATAATTTAAAGAAAATGGAAATGACATAGCAGAGAAATTCTATTACTAAAAAGATCCAATGCTTTTATAAGAAATTATCGGTAATTTTCAGTTATAATTAAACAACTTTTGCAAAATGATTTGTTTTATAACAGCTGTTACAACGCTCTCTTGTTGCGAAGTGTCTTAAAGAAAAATTTCGTTCTATTGGCGGTAACAATACACATTTCAAATTTTCATTACACAAATACTGTAAAAAAATGTTTTGTAGAACTATTTAACTCATTATGTAGACATTATATACGACAAAGCCCTCGTGTACTCTAAAACTGCCGCGGATTGTCATATAGAACAACTTGACTCATTAAACAGTTATTATATAGCTACTTGTTCTTCTTGCTGCAAGACTGCCATAGATTTTGCTATAAAACAATTCACCCTGCTATGCAGGTACTATGCAGTCACCAACACTTTAGTTTATAGACAGACCGCGGTTTACTTTGAAGAATAAATTAGATTCTTATACAGACATTATACAGCCACGAACATCGCGTAGTAGTACGGTGGGTTCTCTTATAGAACAATTTAGTGTATTATGCAGCCATTATGAAGGCGTACAGCTCTTTGGTTAGTTTGGCGGTAACTATATACGTAACATGGCGACAGCATGCGATATGCTGTATAAAAGTTATTATATTCATTGGATTCCGTTAAAACACTTTAATAAAGCTTTTGTATGATTCTGTATTATTTACCAAAAAGTGTTATCTGTATAAGCCTAACTGCTTTTTAATTAGTTGTAACCACTTGGTAATGTGACATTAAATGAGCAACCTGTAAGGTTTTATAATAGCTCTATAATCAGCATTTATGAAATTATTATAAAATAACAATATTCGCACAATTACTTGAAGCTCTATAAGAAATATATCGGGAATGTTTACAAGGGGATAATAGGTTCTTTATAAAATGATTTCATAATAATATTTTAAGAACCTTTTTAGGGCTTTTATATATCGCCGAATTGTTGCAGAGCCAATTAGTTCACAATAGTGCTGTAATAAGACTTAAAAGAACATTTTTCTACCATTAAAAAATAATTATATGACAACTCAACTGAATATTAGTGTAATAATGCTAGTTAGGTGATGCTGAGTCAATTTTGTTAAAGGACGCGATACTAGAAAATAAATACTAAATATGCGACCATTGATTGAGAAGACAAGGAAATATTATGTGCCTGTTTGGTCAATGTGGAATGGGATAAACTATAAACTGTATTATTGGAGATGGGTACACCCAAACATCTGGTGTTTTATACACGCCGACTTTCTGAAGAGAACTATGTCTTGCCGAAAGTAGATAACACCAACTCTGACAAATGTAAAGTTGGCAAGGGCACCAGACAAGGCCCAATTTTGCCGCCAATTCTCTTTAACACATGATGAGATGTGTGCTCGAGGACTGATATTATAATCAATCATTTTTGTTTAAAACCTTATGAAGTCTTCTTTAAGGTGTTTTTTTTTCATCACCATAAGATAAGATTTGAGCGAGTTAACAATGATTAAAATATACAGGCTTTAGTTCTCCGGTATCCACGTGACGTTATTAATAAAACAATTTTAAATTATTATTGACTGTGCCAGAATAATCATTATAAAGAATTTCATGTTTAACATAATAAAAATTTGCGCCAAATACCGTGCGCCACTGGAATAGGCCGACGTGAATATGACTTGTAAGTCGTGATTTACGATGGAATTATTGACAATTAATTTGTGGAATTAATCAAATTTAGACTGAAATGTTAATTGGATTTGATAGTTTGTGGCAGATAACAATTAGTAAACTTATCTGCATATCTATTAAGGTTGATTTATGCATGTTCGTCTTATCGAAAAAAGCCTTATAATTTAGACTACACAACCTGTTCCTGGTTCAGTAACTACTCGAGCTGCTTTGTAAATTTAATTAAGCTTGTATGTTAATACTAAACCATTTACTCTGGGCGTGGAGTTAGAATATTGACATTTTTCACATATACCAGTGTCTTGGGCATATGTTCACAGGAAGGCAATGAAAGCAATATTTCGTGTTTAAATGAGACAACATTAAAAAATGACCTTTTACTAAATAATAATGAACACCGTTAATGACTGTTGCTCTAGATATGTATATATTTGGGGTGCCTCCGGGCCCAATGCTGGGGACGCTTACGATAATATTACTTATTGACCATATCGTATTTATTTTATTCTCACCAAGCTATAAATAAGTTGCTCGTTCATTAAAACTATTCACACGATCAATTTTTTTCTCAATCTCCATATTAGTAGAGCAAAAATAAAGCAAAAAATTGAAATAGAGAAAGTATTTGGGAAGGCATTTTTTTATACCTACTTGTTTCTTTACCCGATTCGAGAGTAGATATTCTCAAACAGGTGTACAAGTTTTCATAAACATCGGAATTTAATAAAGTACGTCTTCGTGGTATCAAAGGGCTGGGGAAAATTCTATTTCACTCCTAGAAACATAAAAACAACCCCCGAGGGGGCAACCACTGAGGGGAAATAGTGTACACATCGGAGGAATTAGGAAGGAATTGAAGGAATTAGGAAGGAATTGAAGGTATTTAGGAAGGAATTATTAGGTATTAAGGGAATTACAGGGGAATTTGGAGGAAATAAATATTATTACCAGGTATTAGAAGGGAATTAAGAGTAAATAAAAGGTATTAGGAGGGAATTGGTATTAAATGAGACTTGCGCATGCTCTCATCTACATGAGAATTTAAATGAGGTTATGTTGTGTTAAAAACGTTATATTACGTTAACCGTGGGAAATAAGGTGGACACATAAGGGTTGGTTCCGGTCAACACAATAAATTGTAATCTTTACTATAATCTCCTTTAAAGTTCAATGCTTAACGCTAAAGCAGTAGCTACTAAACTCCGCCTAAAATTAAAATAAATGTACCACGTCCACCCTCTCACCCCTGTAAAATAACGCGATTTTTAAAGAAGCGAGAATATTGTATATTGTACTTTTTTTCCACGCCACCCTAGAGGCAAAGAACTTGGCGTGTGGTGTCCCTGTAGGCCGAATCCACTAATTATCAAAAGGTTACCTACGTTAATTAATCTTCGTCGTCTTCCATAGATTCGACATTCATACATGCTTGTCCGTGGTAATGGTAACACATTGTGGAGCAACGTAAGCCTGCTCTTCTACAACTGCACCTGTTTTCGCACTCTAATTTGCATGAACAAGAAATTAGTGTTAAAACAGATTCGGGAGCCGGTTCTTTGTTGTCATAGTTCGGGTTAATATACCGCCAAATTTTTTCCATCCCCAATCAGTAGCTTCTAGTGCAACGTTTTTCCATGTTTGAATTTGGTAAAAAACGCGATATGAGTGTTGCCGAGCAGCAGCAGAAGTTGATAATATTAGAGTATTGTTCGCTTTACCAACGAGTTTGTTAAAGTCATGAATTTTACATCTAGACTTTTTTCTCTACAATTTCTCCATGACTAGCTTTTTCATTATTAAAACTTTGCACGATGTCTTGTAATACTTCAGTAATATAACAGTTAAAATTATAATATATCGGACAAAATTCATAAAGTTTCAAAAATTGTGTGCTTCATCCCCTAGGACGTCGTTTCCACCCCCATTTTGAGGTTTTCTTGATTCTTCTAGAACGGTATTAGGAGGAAATAAAGGTATTTGAGGAATTAGAGGAATCAGGGGAACTACAAGGAATTAAAGGGGAAATAAAGGGTATTTTTCTAGAATAGGTATTAGGTGTACAAAATTTCGCCAGCGGTTGCCCCCTTGACAACCCCTAAAATTGCTTTGAATGATAGCTTATGCTAAATGTGATTATTATATTTATTTTATGATAAGTATTAGGTATCGATTCAATAGAGATAACAAAAGAGTAAAAATTACCCCTATTCAGGGGGTGAAACATCATACATAGCACCTAATTTTAAAGAAATAGGTACCAAGTTGACTAAAAATGTACAAAATGATTTTTTAATACTAGCTGTGCCAGACCTTCAGCTGATTCTGACCTCAGCATCCTCGTTTTCAAAAACAACCCCTTTAAGGATATGAAACAATATTCGCAGCAAGTATTATTACAAAAAAAGCGCTTTAGTTAGCGTCCCTGGAAACCACCAAACTACCCTGTTCGGGGGTGCAATTCTATTCACAGTCTCGAATACTAAAGGAAATGCCGCGGACTTAGTAATGCACCAAATTATTTTCTACTAGTAAAAGGGACAGACATCCACTTTATCTTGACGTGAGTATCCTTATTACGAAAAACTACCTCTATATGAATATGAAAAATACGTACGGCGTTCCACCCCCTGAATAGGGCGTGAATAGGGGTAGTTTTCACCCTGTTATCTCTATTGAATCGATACCTAATAGTTATCATATAATAAATATAATATAGCATTCAGTATAAGCTATTATTCAAAGCAATTTTAGGGGTTGCTTTTATGTTTTTGGGGGTGAGATAGAATTTTCCCCAGCCTTTTGATACCACGAAGACGTATTTTTATTAATTTTGAGCCTTTTCGAACCATTTTCTCTTATTATGCGTTCCGCGATGGGGGCCAAAAATCAGCTATTTTTAACATTGTCCTTTAATTTTCCTGTACTAAACGCAATAGTTTAGTTCTTATTTCCACATTTTAAGCGAAGCATTGCGTCCCCGTGTGATCAAATCCACCGTCCTCTCCAGATTTTACTCCGTGTGATTTTTTTAAATTTTCTATGTCGACATTTTCTTTAAAAGAAAGTGGGAGTGGAAAAGTACCTGCAGGTGTCTAGCAGAAATGCTTATAAAAGTGGAAAAGAACTGCTAGCGTATGCACCTTCCCCAGGAGATGATTTTGATGGAAGTCTTATTAATTTTCGGACAATATAATTTTATCAAGCATTTTTTATTATTATAATTGTAGCTCTGTTCCAACATTGTAGTGAACTACATATTATATCAATTAAGGATTAAAAACTGTGGCCGTAAGCGTGTATAATTTTTATCAGTACCTACATTTATTTTTTAAATTACAGTCCACGCTAGTAATTTAATGGTCAAACTATGAAAATTAAAACGTTAAGCCGTAATATCAATTATTAAGTAACCTTTGCCTGGTAAAAGTTAGTATAATATGAAAATAATTATACAGACGTGAGTGCCCTAACAGCTTCTATTATCTTACAAATGAGAATAATAGCAAAATAATAACTCATTTAAAATACATTTCATTTAAAATCGTGCACGGCAACTTGTGATAAAAATGCAAATAAGTCATTGGCGTCTAGACGGGGAGCGAGGACAGATTGTTACACACTGTCTTTTGCATGGTGTCTGGGAATATTAGAAAACATACGCCAACTACAAATAAATTAAAATTACAAACCTATATCTGACCCACAGTGTATTAAATAGGTGGTCCGACGTACGGCACTTTCCTATTATAATAATGGCTTGATAAGTGCATGGTTTCTATTTACTTTAGTAGATGGCGCGAGCAATAAGGTCCTACAATTACCTGGGCATGTGCATCGTATAACTAACAACCTCAAATTTTAAGATTTTTTTCGTTTATTCTCATTTTTAATATTTGTATAGGCATTTTTAGCTTTAAGCCATACTGGCTCCAAGCAAATATTTAAAAATTCACGCAAATAATTTTTCAATATTGTTGATTAATAAAAATAGACTGCTAATTATAGGTTAGATTCCTAACCTGCAAAAAGTGTCTTATTTTATTGTGACAAACTATTTAAAACTTCATACACTTTGCATTGAACTTGATTTTGGTTGAAAGTACAGGAACCAGGCAGAAATTTTAATAACAGCTACGTAATACTTGTAAATCTTAAGAAATATATATTTTTGAGGTTAGCTGTGGCGACACGTGCAATGCTGCATGTAGTGTTGCATATATTCTGTTTTAATTTAGCTACTTAATGTCAGATGTCACTGGACTCTTGTTGCACTAAACAAAAACAAAAGGCCGGGAATGTATGCAACACTGTATGCACGTATGCACAGAACCTGTAAAATTATCTTTTTATGCGTAAGTAATGACAGATCTTATTGGTCCTGCCATCTATTAATTACATTATGTACAAAGTAAGCACTTATGAAGCCACTGTGAGGGTTGTCGTCGCATCACCTATTTAATACACCCTGATCTGACCTAAACAATAAAAGACTTGACGTAGGCATGCCAGCCACAAAACGAAAAAGATCACAAACTTCTCATCCAGGGGTCTTTCAGGACTTTAGATACAAAATCAGACCACTTAGGAGGGTATGTAAACACAAAGGTTTATAACGTGGAAAATATTATAATTTGTATTTACGTTGAATTGGCATTCTAGGACTAGTAACAACTAAGTATATGTAACGGCAATTATTTTATGGACGTTAAATAATTTTAAATTCAATTTATAATTTGAAAATGATAATTCCCGCTAAAAGCCGTGACGTGACGACAATGGTTACTCATGCGCAATATAGTTCAAGCAGTAAATTTGTATGGCAGCCATGAAATACAAACTTCACCCATTATATGTGTGACTGACATTTCGTTTTGCCGTTTTCGCTAAATGTCAAAAAATGTCACTTTTGATTCGTTCATGCCGAGCCGAGCCGAGCCGAGCCGAGCCGAATTTTCGATTTGCCTTGTGCAATTTATGATGCGATCAACTAGAACTCTTCCTCTTTGAGTCGCGACATCGTACGGCCCTCCGCAGATGTTTTTTGAAAAATATGAACGTTTTAAGATTGCATGTTTTTGCGCTATTTTCGGTTCCGAAATGCATGCTTTTTTTTTAACTATTTTTCGCCGATATCTCTGAAACGGTAAGAGCTAACCCAAAATAAAACATATCGTTAGACGAATTCGTTTCATTACGAATCTTTTGGTTCCATCAGAATTTTGATTTTGTTTTTTTTCGTTTCGGAGATATTTACTGAAATATGTGGCAATGTCCGGCAAAAATCGCACATTTCTTGTTTAAAAAGTTAATCTTGTCTCCTAGGCCAAAGAACTAATTTAACGAATTTAAATAGAATTAAATTTGCTAAAACTCTTTTTTTTTACTTTACTTCCACATCCAGTATAGTAACGACAAAAAAATGTTTGAAAATTTTTATTGTTCAAATAGGTTTAGAATGTCATGAAACGTCGAGATTTTAAATTTGAGTGAAAAAAAATGTCTGTCTGCCTGTCTGTGTGTCGGTCTGTAACTTTTTTGTGCGCACGTTTACTCTGGAACCGTTTAAGATATTGACTTGAATTTGGTACACGTATGTACTTTAACGGGATATGGAACTAAATTATATTTTCCTCTTATTCCGTTGAAGTGTTGGGGGGTAAAATGGGGTAAATCAAGCAGGTAAGAGTCCATAAATTTGGTATTTAGTGTATACAAGAAAAGCTAAGGTTTCAAAAAAATTTTTGGCATTAGCCACCCCCAATACTCCATTATTAAAGGGGATGAAAAAAAAAATGTGATTTAGTGAGTGTACAAGAACCAAAAGCCTCAAAATATTTTTTTACTTCATCCACCCCCACCCCACTACCGTGCGGGATATCGTTTTATGGGTTTCTGGGGTAGACGATTTCAAATATTACGTAAAATGGAAGAAGCAGAAGTAAGATTTCGCCATTTTGTCACCGCAATTAATCGGTAATTAACTGAAATTGATCTCAATTACGATGTACTCTTAATACCATGTATTACCTAGACGCTCCGTTAATCTCAGACCTTCAAAGCAAACGTGTCTGGGAAAAATGATTTTTTTTAGATTCACATGCATTTTCTAGGAAAACGTGAAATTTCTTCCATTTTCCCAAGAATCTCGCTAATTATCAGTTTTTTCAAAATATTTGTAGGCACTAATTCTAAAGAAAATTGATCGAGCTTTCCGACGCTTTTTTATATTTTTTTCTCTAACATAAAAAACAACAAAGTTGTGGCTGAAAATATGCTCCTCTTCGCACTTCCTAAAATTCATAAAATATTTATTTGCAAACTGGAAAACTAGAAGTTAAAACATTAGTATTACATTTGGTATTGACAGGGCAGCAGTCTAACAACAATAAAATTACCTCTAACCATTGACGTCACACGTTAATAAAATTTAAAATGAGTAGTATAGTTTTTGTGGATTTATGAATAATTAACAAATATCACAGTGATTTTAATTGCTATTATGTTATCCTGGTATATTTTACTGTTCAAATTAGTAGGTATTTTTAAGTTTCTTACGCACATGAATTAACCCCATTAAAGTCTTGCATCAGTCTGCCTGTTTGTCTTTTGGTTTGGTGTCTGTCTGTTGGCACTATAAGTATTTGACGGAGAGACAAATTAGTTAGTAGGTAGTTGATGCAATTGCCAACGAAGGAAAGATATATCGAGGGTAGGGTAACAGTGCGTCTGACTTCGATAGTTCGAGTTCTATGATAGCTAGAAATTTAAGAAAAAAATACAAGTAGAAAAAAGTCCATAACCGGAAATTATTTCGAATATATAGGACAAAAAATTACATTAATAGTAGTTACGAGACATCTAATTCATGTTTTTGGATCATTTTCACTACCTAAAAATATACAGGGTGGCCAAAAATGATTTTTCAATTCAGAACTTTTTGAATTAAATTTTATCCATTTTTTCAAATGGAACACCCTGTACATTTTTTGACGCGCGATGTAGGAATGAAAAACGAACATTTTTTCTATGTACCTACGGTTATTTGTAACCATTTTTGATTTATTGAGCATTAAGTACAAAATTCGAGAATAAACTTTAAAAAAAATATAGAAATTTCTTCAAATAATTCGACAGAAAAAATTATAATAAGTGCTCCACATGTTGTCCCCTGAAACAGCTTGAAATTCTTAGTGATCCATTTAATGTTTGTGTCTCGATATCACCCAGCATATCCTTGGGAACAGTTTTCTTGGAAATTCTGTTGTTTTCGTTATTCAACAAGCAATAAAACCTCAATTCGGTATAAATTATCTTGCACAAACGAAGCCTTATCGCACTTAGCGGTCGTCAATTCTCATTTGTGTTAATTTTAAAATATGTTTACAAAATGAATTTTAACAAAGCGGAATTTCTAAACATAACTTTTGTTTTGGGCAAGTCGGATAGAAATTGTTTGCTTGTCAATAGAATTTATAAGCAACGGTATCCTGAAAGAAGGGTCCCTGACGTTGGCATGTTCTAAAACCTCCTCGATAGATTTGTGGAAACTGAAAATGTAGAATATAAAAAAAGTGAAAGAATGAAACATGTTGTGAACAAAGAAAATGAGTTTTCTGTGGTTGAGAATCCCCATATTAGTTAGAGAGAAGTGAGCTCATTAGTAGAAATAAGTAATTCTATTGGTCGAATAGTAAAAAAAAAGTTTGATGCATATCACATTCAAATGCACCAGGAACTAAGTGATGGCGATTTTCAAATGCATCTAGAGTTTTGTTATTATTGGGCCAGAGGTAAAATGCAAGATGTCACCTTCTTCAATAATGTTTCATTCACTGATGAGGCAACTTTTCATAAAAATGGATTTGTTAACAGGCACAATTTCCATTACTATGTTTCGAAAAATCCTCACTTTTTCAGGCAAGAGGAATTATTGGAGAACATGTAATAGGGCTACATTTCTTTGATGGTACACTGACTGGAGCTATTTATCTTTATTTTCCTGAAAACTATCTGCCACAATCATTGGTGAATCTTCCTGAAAGGATTCGAAAAAGTATGTGGTTTCAGCAAGATGGTGATTTACCACATTATTTAAATGCAGTAAGAGACCATCCAAATAATATCTACGCACCTCAATGGATTGGAGGAAATGGTCCCACTAAATGGTCTGCTAGATCCCCAGATCTACAAAAATAGACTTCTATGTATGGGGATACGTGAAGGAAATTGTTTACTAACAACAATCCAAAATATGAAGGATAATAACTTGATCTATACCACCGGTAATTTTAGAAACAGTAGAAACCTCATTTCAAAAGTGCATAGTGATGTGTGTCAATCAAAATGGGCAACATGTGGAGTACTTTGAATTATAATTTTTTCTGCAGAATCTTATTTATTACTTTCGGGGCACAGTATATAGATAAAATGTGCCAAATAGAAAGTGAAATTTTGTGTAAACACCTTTACAGATTTTTTAAGAATGTCTTGCTTTTCAATCAACATTATACGTTTTTGAGCATAGTAAAAGCTCTCACGTTTTCCGAAAAATGAATATATCTCGAATATTACATAAAAAAATTCACAACAATGATTCCTCCATTTAGCACATAGCTAAAATAATGTGGGCATGAACGAAGTTATGAAAGAAAAATTGAATTGGCTGGCATAACTTTAGTGTTTATATAGTTTATTTAAATAACATTGAGGAGTGCCGGAGTTTTGAAAACCTCTCAGAACAAGGTACCAAACTTTTTTAATCATTGTGCTCAGCTGAGATGAACACAATAACTTCCCCAGAGAGGATCTATGGTACATTTTCTAGTTAGTTATAAAATTTGCACTCTGTAGAACCATTTAATAGCATGCGAACTACCAACTTTAAATTATAAAATTCCAGGCCCTATTTCATTCATAAATGGCATGCGTTAAAACATTTTTCCTCTACCACTAGGGCCAAATTGCAGGTCACATTTTCATATTGGGTATCATGCACACGTGTTATTGAGCAAATAATTATTAAGGGTAGCTTTTTTAGTGGATTGCCTGTTCATGTCACAAAGTAGTTTGTTTTTCGCGATCAATATGTAAAAGTTGAAAAGTTAAATTACTTTATTTTCAGATTGAAGTATGCAAAACAATAATTTGGGAATAACTGTTTTCATAGGCGTAGGGGAAATAAGATTAAATCTGAAGAATTTTGTTTCATATATAATAATGATATAAAATTGCAAAATTGGATAATATTTGGCAACATTGATTAAATTAAATTATACTCATGTTGGCCATACCACTTTCAAGATATAAATTTGTAATTCCTCCTCGAATGTATCAGGCCCCTACTCCTACCCAGCTAGACTAAAACCAATAAAATTTAAATCCTTATTTAGTATGCTATTACAAATTTTGCTAGTGGCTGGAATTCTTCTATTAATTATATCATATCAATATATTATTCTGATGATTAGGATTGATATTCAGAGTAAAGATACTCTCTATTATAAGAACTTCAACATATTCAAAGGACATTGGCAAAGGACCCCGCAATAATCTTATGGAAATTGGGTTTCGGTCAAATCGTCTGAATTTTGGATATGTTTTAGGTTTCGCCATCCCAAGCAAAAGTCTCAATGGGCACAAAGCTCGAAAATCAATACTTTGGCTGCTACGGAGCTTGAAAGCTCCAAAGCTCCACCACAGATTTATTTATTCGTGCAGTCTATAGATTTTTAAATAACTTATTTTTTCGATTTTAATGTCTAGGTTTATGTTTTTGAGGTTGCTGAATTCAAATCCGATGTCAAATTGTCCAAATTGACACTTGTCAGCTGTCAAAGTGCCTTAACAAAGTGCAAATCTTATTTTTATGTTATGAGTTTATGTTGTTTAGGTAACTCAGTTCATGTATGATGTGAATATAATAATTCGACAATTGGCAGCTGTCAACAGGTTGACTGAGTTACCTAAAAAGCATAAAGTCATAACAAAAAATAAGATTTGCACTTTGACAGCTAGCTCACAGCCTGTTGACAGCTGCCAATTGTCGAATTATTGTATTCACATCATGTATGAACTGAGTTACCTAAAAAGCATAAAGTTATAACAAAAAAATAAGATTTGCACTTTGTTATTGCACTTTGACAGCTAGCTGACAGCCTGTTGACAGCTGCCAATTGTCGAATTATTTGTATTCACATCATACATGAACTGAGTTACCTAAACAGCATAAACTCATAACATAAAAATAAAATTTGCATTTTGTTAAGGCACTTTGACAGCTAATTGACAGCTGTCAAGTGTCAATTTGGACAATTTGATTTGAATTCAGCAACCTCAAAAACATAAACCTAGTCATTAAAATCGAAAAAATAGGTTATTTAAAAATCTATAAAGACTGCACGAATAAATAAATCTGTGGTGGAACTTTGGAGCTTTCAAGCTCCGTAGCAGCCAAAGTATTGATTTTCGAGCTTTGTGCCCATTGAGATTTTTGCTTGGGATAACGAAACCTAAAACACCCAAAATTCACGATTTGACCGAAACCCAATTTCCATAAGATTATTGCGGGATCCTTTTCTTGAGTGAAAATACCCTATTACTAATGTTTCATATTTTATAAGTTCAAACGGCTATAAAAGTTGTTTTACTTCTGCATGAAAAAACCAAAGAAGAACTTTCAGATTCCTTGACTCTTCATTTAATAGAAAGTGGTAAGCAAAACCACAAAAAATGTATTACTGCCAAAACCAGTCATATGAATATTGACTATGTCTCCAGCTTACATGAAGAAGCAGACACCAAAATATTGCTTCATGCTCTTGATGCTACTCAAATACATACATATACAGGGTGCGTCACTTCAAACTCCCCAGACTTGTACCTTTTTTATTTTTGAAGCGATGACCATGTTAGGCATATCAAATTTTAGACATTTTTAAAGCCTTTAAACATGCATACAGAGTGGTTAAAATTTTTTTTTGAAAAAATTGGGCTTATAATGCCCAGGTCCCCCATATGGGGGGGGTCTATTGGGTACTGAGTTTAGGGGCCCGGGCTTCCGAGGGGCTCGTAGTAGGGTCCCGCCAGAGATTTTGGGAATTTTTTTTTCAAAATTTCTCCCCCCAGCTCATCAATTATGACAACAATTTTTTTTCCCGCTCATCAATTATTAGGCGCGGGAGCCCCCAGTGAATTTAGTACCGGGGCCCATGATATAATGCGGGGGCCTGTTAATGCCATGAAATGGCGAGATTTTAAATTTGAGCAAAAAGAGAAAATCTGTCGGTCTGTAACTTTTTTTTATGTGCTCGATTACTCTGGAACCGTTTAAGATATTGGCTTGAAATTCGGTACACTTATGTATTTTAACGAGATCTGAAACCAGATTATATTTTGATCTTATTCAGTTGAAGGGTTGGGGGGTAAATTGAGGTAAATGGGGGTAAATAAGTAAATCAAGCAACCAAGAGTCCATAAAATTGGTATATAAGTCTATATAGAACACTAAGGTTTCAAACAATCTTTTGGCATTAGCCAACCCCATTACCACCCCCCACTCCATTATTAAACGGAGTGAAAAAAAAATAAAATTGTGATTTAGTGTGTGTGTATAAAAACCAAAGGCCACAAAAACTTTTTTTGCCTCATCCACCCACAGTATCACCCCCCCTACCAATGTGGCATATCGTTTTATTGTATTATTAAAGTTCCATAAACAATTATTTTTAGCGGTTTTTACCTTTATCAAAGTAGTGATCTTTTGAACAAATTCTAGTGTCGCTAGTTCTGCGGATTTATTATCTCTATAACCAAACTGGCTATCAGTAAATACATCAATTGATTCTATACATAGGTGTATTCCATTGGCATGCAACTACTTTCTCAGGAATTTTAGGTGAGTAGCTTATTAAAATAATGGGCTTACGATTTTCTACTAAGTGCGGATCTTCTTTTATATCTGGAAACTGACCAACATTTACCGGTGAGTTAATAAGATGTGCAAGGGAATGTGCTGTAACGTATTTTACTAAACTTTAATAGTCGAATAGGTATTTCGTCAACGCCTGTTAAATTTTTTTTTTCATTTTGTCAATTATACTAATAATTTCATCTACTATCACAGGTTTAAAGAATATTGTTGAATTAATAATTTTTCTGGATATTGTACAATTATTTGACATGTTATTTCCAAATTGATTATCTGGTTTACCTTTAACACGTACAATAATAGCAATTTTTGTTTTCGTCATTTATTATTTCATCATTTATTTTTATATTATAGTAAACTCTAGGCTGGCGCGTCCAAAGGTCGCTTCATCATATAAACTAAGAGAATAAGACATACGCAACTAGTTCATCTCTATGTCATTGCGATAACTTTATGCGTATCGCATATCAAATCGAACCTACGTCGTGTTACCAACTCATACATACGCCACCGGACTATAGTTCTCATTTTCTGTTTTTGTCTTCCCAATCTGTTGTTTAATATGCCATAAAGTTCTATTTTCATTATTTGAATTGTCAATTGCATTTGCTAATAGCGGTAGTTATTTGATGTATCCTTGTTTTTATAATAAAAATGCTCAAACGCGAGGATCTAGACAATAATGTTTTGTACATTAATATATATGCAACCCTCAAGAATTCTGTTGCGTGTTGGCTATAGATATCTTTCAAATAATTATGTAATATTTTCTTACCGCAACTCTACTTTCTTTAAGGTCTAATCTCATCGCTAATGCTTCTCTCATAAAAACGTCGGGATAATGACTCGCTATGAACGCCCTTTCCAATTCTTCTAATTGCCAACTATTAAAATTCGTTCTACTTCTTCTTCTCTTTGACGCGGCACTTTCAGAATCCGCTTCTCCGCTACTGCCGGCTCCGCCTGAAACAGAAAAGACGATTGTAGAAGTAGAAAATATTTAATATTCAGACAAAATGATTAAAAAGAATGTTTACTATGAATTTTATCAAAATTCCAAGTAAACAGGTAAGTTTATTCTGTGGTATATACACAAAGGGTTGATTTTTACTGGATAAAATTGTTTCTAGACGATTCTGTGGCTCAGTGCCTATTTGTTAAAATTGAGACCAATATCAATAATTGGTGCACAGAACACTTCCTCTCGGTTAACCCCCAGAAAACTGAGCTAGTACTATTCACCAAGAAAAGGAAACTACCAAATATGAAAATGCCCAAATTATCGGGCACTTAATTCCACTTAGCAAGTGAGTCAAGTACCTGGTCATACTTGATCGCACTCTGAATTGTAAGAGACATTTGGAAGTTAAGATAAACAAGGCATGTGCGGCCTTCTGGCAGTGTCGCAGGGCGGTCGGTAGGTCCTGGGGTTTCTCACCCAGAATCTCCCTCTGGCTGAAAACGACGCCTACAGCTGCAATGGAGACGATACTCTGCATCCCCCCTCTAAATCTGTACATAGAGGAGGTGGCGTTGAGGACTGCTCTGAGATTGCAATCTGTAGGCCAATGGTATATTAAGGGTACGGCTACGAGACATTCCCGTATCTTAGAAGAGGCTACAAAACAAATTCCTCTTCCGAGAATGGGGACCGACTCTTATATATATAACTTTGAGGTGAGTTGAATGTATCCGGAAATGACGAGCCGGACATATCAATCTACACCGATGGTTCAAAAATGGACTGTGGATCAGGAGCTGGGGTCTACTCAGAAGACCTAGATCTACACTCGATAATACCGCTAGGCACACATGCCACTATCTTCCAGGTGGAACTAGTAGGGATCCTGCAAACAGTAATAGAAACCATGAAGGCAAACGTCAGTGGTAAAACGGTGCGCATATCAATGGACAGCAGAGCAGTCCTGCTTGCCCTAAACCAGGCTCGGGGCTGGTTCTGGAAATTAGAAAGGCCCTAGATGTGCTCGCACAAAAAAATAGTGTCCAGCTCCGTTGGGTGAAAGGAGATGATGGAATTCAGGGTAACGAAGAAGCAGACGTTTTAGCCCGCAAGGAATCTGAGAGAGCCCTGCATGGTCCGGAACCTGCAATGGCGCTCTCAGATTCAGTCCACAGTTCCCTGCTAAAGAACTATACACTTAAACGCCACGCAGACTGTTGGAGTGGTCTGAGCAGCTTCAGACATAGCAGAATGGCTTTAGCCACACCCAGTCGTAAGCTGGGCAAACACTGTCTCTAGATGTCCAGAAGTAATCTGCGCATTTATGTAGGATTACTAACAGGACACTGCAGACTAAACAAAAACCTCCATGCACTGGGAGTCATAGACAACCCCAAGTGTAGAGGGTGTAATCTGGATGACGAGACTGCCGAGCATGTGCTCTGTCACTGCCCTGCTCTCTCAACGAAAAGCTGATTCTTACTGGAGGACTTCTGGCCCAGTAAGGCCAGCATAGGTGGCGTCTCACCTGGCCTTCTCCTCAAATACATCACAAGTGTTGGAGGGATTGAGGCATGAGAGGCTCGGTGGACATGCCACCACTTACGGGGGAGCACAATATGCCCTTTTATGAGGCCTGAGTGCACGTGAGCGCAAGCTCACCTCTCGCCAAACAATCCAGATCCAGAAGGGATCTCTGGTTCGAATCCTAGCTAGGGCACGACTGTTTAGTTGTATTTTTAATGTATTACCGAGAAGTGACAGAGCTAGAATGCAGTTGAGCGAGACAACACGCTAATTGCTCAAAAACAATTTTGTTCAAGTAAAAAGTCAACCTCATGTGTATTTTATGAGGATTAAATGAGATGATTACAAAAAATAATACACTATGAAAACTTATTCTTGAATAGAAAATATAATACATTAACAAATTAATTTATTGGAACAGAAAATATAATCAATGCACATAAAATAAATGGCTTAAAAATATTTTCAGAAAATTTATCATTGTCAAAATATTTTGCATATGAAATGTAGAATTCTTATAATTATATACAATTTTATTAATGTAGTCGACTCTTGAACATAGTTATAGTAAAAACACGTAAAATATTTGTCTGACAGTCTTCACAGGCCATCGTCTTAAAAAATGGAATTGGTTTAGAGTATCATCCGCACTATCGATCCAACTGTTTAAATGGAATGAAAAACAGAATATCTTGAACCACAGGTATTGTGATGCTCTTGAGAAGTCTTCACTGTAAAGAGTTCTCGGGCACGCTTCAATCAATCACATTACGAGTAAAGACGGAGAGAGAGCATTCAACAAATTCAAAAGAATTGTTCTATTATTGGGCATTATTACTATTATTCGCTGTTCTGTTCTGATCTGTTTAATATTATTTACATTGATTTTCATAGAGACCAAAGACCCTATTTTTAGCTTTCGATACCCGATTGGAAAAAATTAAGCGCGCAATTAGTTAAAAAAATCAGATTTTTCTAAACTTAAAACACACAACTATTTTCTGTTATCGTATCTCGGACGTCCAACTGTTCGTTTTCCAATTTCATGAGATAATTACTCTTTTACCTTAGAATGTAAAGTCGAGAAATTGGTAAAATGCAATATTGTCTGGCTTTATTCGTAGCGTGATTGGTCGAAGCATGCCCGAGAACTCTTTACAGTGAAGTCCAGTCTATGAGTTACAATACCTATGGTTTAAAGTATATTGTTTTTCTTGATTGTCATTACATTATTTATACCCACTTTGTTTTTTATTAGATGAGTCGCTTTGGAAATGCATTTTTATGTGACGTAAGTGATGAAATTGAAAATAAAGGTCAGTAAACTCTAAAAATGACAAGAAAACGTCTGAAGGCAAATAATTACAAAACATAATATTAAAGGTGTACTAGATGAATTATTTATTCGTGAAATATTCTCCCCAAATTCCACTCGTGCTTTAAAATTTTATGTATAAATTTTTGCTCAAGCCAAGTCGCCAAAAGGTAATATAATTCGTGTATATTGACGGTTTATCGTCAAAGATTAAATCCCTTGCGCTAAAGCGCTCGGGATTTGATCAGATAATAAACTGTCAATTTACACTCTGTATATTACCAGGCAACAAAACTTTCGAAGAAATTAGCCGATAAAATTCTAAGCACTAGTGATATTACTTACGATAAATCTGTCGATGCGTCGATAGAGAAAATTGCAGCAATAATTTTTCATGTTGCCACTGCCAAAAGCCGATTTAGCTTAGTTTACCACTAATGGCATTTGATTGGTGCAATGTTGTCAAAAATCGAACTTTCATTGGCTATCACGTTAACGAGTGAAATAATCAGTGTAAAGATGATTAGGATAAGGTGATATGCTATAAATATAAATTCTGAGAAAAAACATGAAATAGGTTTTTGTCCGTCTTTTCGTTTGACTCTAAATTATTTCTCTATTAACAATTTTAAATTCCTTGGGGAAATGACAATGGTCCAACCTGTACCTCATGAATACACCTTGCAGTTAAAATCGCGCAGCTATTGTTTTATGCAAACTATGTGGCATTGGCAAAATTTCCATGAAAAAGTGATTTCATCCAAATCCATCCAATATATTTTCAACTAACCCATTGAAATAATTCCCGATTAAACCAGGCGATCAATGTTTCTGAGTCTGAGCACCATTTATAATTTGTTGTTGTCGAATTGAATTGGTTTCAATTGTTACTTGATTTATACGGTTTGGTGTTGGCGCGCCGTTTCATTGGCCGGCGAATTTGCAGTAACGTGTCCGGACAAATCACCGTGTTTACTTGTTAATACCAGCCTTTATCAATTTGTAACTATTACCTTTATCACCGGATAATTAGCGGTGCTAATAGTTTGTTTGGTCTGAGGGTTTTTAGTTCGATTGACATTATCGGGGTTTGCATTATTTTGTCCCAACTAATAAATAGTTGTATATTACTAATACTTACACTGAAAAAAAATTCGTAAAGCATGTTTTCCTTTTTCATATAATTTTGACAATAGCAGAGTGTAGTGTGCTTGTGCGTACATATGGCTTCTATCTTTATAGGTGAGAGATAAGAAAATTTTTTATCTAAGCATTAATATAAAAATTTAAATTGTTATTTATAGCTAAGTACAGGCCAAAATTTAATTTTGTAATTTATATTTCACTCTAACATTGAAATCTAACAGAAGTTATCGTGCTTACAAAATACAATCTATACACAAACTACGTACAGGATGGACCAAATTAGATGGGGTTTGAGGTTTTCTCTAAAACTATGACAGATAGACAAAAACCAATATAGGTGTCCTGAGCTCGATTTTCGAGAAAATAATAATGGTGCAAACCGCGATCGTTTATCTTTTTCGGCTTCCGAGCTGCAGAGCGTTTTTGGAAAATTGGCATTTTTTGATGACCTCTATATCTCAATTGCCAAGTGTCAAATCGAAAATTGAGTAACACATTCTTAAGGCACTTTTTTGAGTAGAATCCGTTGCTGATAAGAAGAAAATTATGCATGCCTCAGTTTTCGAGATATAGACATAACTTGTGTTTTTTTAAATAGAAAAAGAAAACCCTGTAAATTATTTCTTTATTCGATTACAACTAAAATTAGCTATCCAAGGATATTTCGTATGTCATATTTATCTCTAGAAAAAGTGGTTAATTTCACTATTCTACAGCCTACAAAGTAAAAATAGCAAATTTTTAGTAACTTCGTCATGCTAAATAACAATATAAAAAGCAAAAGTTCAAATTGGCTCTGGTTTTTCCAATGTTGGTAATAAAGTGTAACGCAGGTATAGAGGTTTACAGACGATCCAGCTGCTGGGACCCGACATTGTCGGTACGCTTTGAAGATAATTGGAATTCCAGCGGACCAGTTCACTTTTACGAATGAGTTCAAAGCATGCCGACAAGCCTGGCTCCCTGCCGCTGGATTGTGTGTAGACCCCTTATAAACCCTAGTTTATGGGCGGTCCTATCACAAATAACAGGTAGAATTAGAATTCTACAAAATATAGACATACTAACTACCTACCTCTTTATTTGTCACTAAAACTAATATTCATTCTTAGGTAGTCGTATTTGTACCTTATGTATGATAAGCGTTCATTTTCGAAAGTAAATAGTGCTATTTTGAAAATATGCCTCGAGATTGTGTAAATACACCCAACTTTTGTTATATTTGTGGTGAAGTGACTTTTGCGCATCAAAAACGTAATTTTACTACCAAAATTAAGAAGGCGTACCAGTTGTATTTTGGTTGTACAATTGGAGATGAAGACAAAAAATGGGCACCTCATATATGTTGCAGCAATTGTGCGAACAATCTTTGCAGTTGGCTAAGTGGAAGAGGAAGTTCATGTTACTGATTGTTATTTTTACGTGATATCTCCTATTAGACAGGGTATTAACAAGAAAAAAAGGATGGTAATACAATACCCCAATTTACCATCTGCCATTCGCCCGGTTTTCCACAGTGATGAACTAACTATTTCTAATCCACCTAAAGATTACAGCCACGATTATGACGAAGAATCGGATGATAATGTAGATGACGATTTAGTCCAGCCATCAACATCACAAGATCCCGATTTCTCTGCCGAAGTGTCTGGTGGTGAACCACACAAAATTAATCAACGCGAATTAAGTGATCTTATAAGAGACCTTAATCTGTCCAAGGCAAATGCGGAGCTTTTGGCATCTCGATTACAACAATGGAATTTACTACAAGAAAATGTTAAAGTTTCTATGTATCGAAGTCGTCAAAAAGATCTTATATACCTTTTTCAAAATGGAAAATTACTTGGTTGCCTGCAAGGACATTGACGGTTTAATGAATGCTTTACACATTCCCCATGATCCTAGTGACTGGAGACTTTTTATTGACGCCTCAAAACTTAGTCTAAAAGCTGTGTTACTCCACAATGGAAATAAATTGCCATCAATTCCAATCGTCCATGCTGTCCACATGAAGGAAAATTACAGTAACATGAATGTATTGCTACAAACTATAGAATATAACAAGTATAAGTGCAGACTTAATAGCTCTTTGTGAGTGGGACAGTCGAGCGCGATTAGAACATTACAAAAGAAAAATTTGGCCACCAAGACTGGGTTTTGAACCAGGAGAAAAAAAATGTTGCTAACATTCCATTAGTTGATTCACAAAAGGTAATACTGCCACCACTCCACATAAAACTGGGGCTTATGAAAAACTTGGTAAAAGCTATGGGCAAAGAAGGACGTGCTTTCAGTTATTTAAAACAAAAATTTCCCAGACTTAGTAATGCGAAAATTAAAGAGGGAATTTTTGTGGGTCCTCAAATCAAGAACCTTTTCAAAGATGCAGAATTTGACAACATTCTAGAAGGTAGTGAAAAAGCTGCTTGGAATTCCTTTAAAATGGTATCAACACACTTTTTTGGTAACAAAAGAGCAGAAAACCATAGAGGCCTTGTTGGGAATCTTCTTTCTTGCTACCAGAAATTAGGATGCAATATGTCATTAAAAGTCCACTTTCCACATTCACACCTAGATTACTTCCCAGAAAACTGTGGTGCAGTAAGTGATGAGCATGGAGAGAGATTCCACCAGGATATTCAAAATATGGAAAAAGATATCAGGGCAAATGGACTTCTGCGATGTTGGCAGACTACTGTTGGACATGTATAAGAGATGCTCCAGAAGTAACTTGTAAGAAACGGGCTAAGAAGCGCAGAAGAATAATTAATTTTCTGATTAAATATATAGTACATGTATTTGAAATATATATCAAAATGGCAAATATTTTTTCGCATGATGTAATTAATTACTTTTTTTATTAAAATTATACCATAATATGTGAGTTAGGTCAGTTATTACAATTTTTAGAGCCAACAAATTTTTTTTATGACTATGTTAGACGTAGCTGGGACCAAAACAATGCAAATAAGTGGTTTTGGTTAACGATACAAAATAAAAGTTAAAATTTGTAGGTGTATTTTCGAAACATTTAATATATTTGTGAGGAGGCCATGGAAAACTATTAACAACAACAACAACTCTTCTTATAATACATATAAAATAATTTTGCCAAAAAATAGGAAAAGCTAAACCACAATAAATGTTCGAATTGTCTTCCATTGACATCTATGCATTTTTGACACCTTCTCCTTACAGCATTTGTTGCATTTCCAATTATGACAGGATCTATTTTTAATTGTCCGAAGCGCAGCTAATGTTTTGTGTTCCAATTCTTCTCTGTATATAATATTTTTTAAATAACCCCAAAGCCAAAAGTCGGCAGAGAGATCTAGCTGGCCACAAAATAGGACCATTATTTCCTAAAAATTAAACAATATCTAAACTACTTTGTTGTTTATTAATGTCCAGCTAGCTAAATTAATGGTTAGTTATCAATTTAGTTAACTTAGCTAACTAGATATTGATAAACTAGTCCTGAGTGATATATAGATACATATCCAACCCTCCCCAAATTGAGCATTTAAATAACTTCGTGTTTCATTTGACGTATGACCTGGGGCGCCATCGTGTTGATAAATTAATCTTTGAAATTGTCTTACAGGCATATTGTCTACACTCAAAGAAAATGATAGGTAAATTCAACCAAAAAGAGCATATGAAATCGCGCCTATCTAGTTTCATAGTTAAATCAATCAGAAAAGAATAGTCATACAACTTTATTTGTTTTCGTAAACAAATAATAGTTTAATAATCATATCTTCTTGTAACAAATTAAATAGTACAATGACATTTTTTTATGTTCACCAACTAATTTTTAGGTTGATCTACACTTTATTGTATGATGAAGTTTTTTTTGGTTGGCCAAAATCTCAGTAATGAGACATCAGACCACCCAAACCAAAGATTAGAGATTGTTTATAAGATCCATCCAAATATATCGATGATCCCTGAGAGAATTTGAACATTGCAATCATGTTATTAATTTTCTATAAATTCATAAGAGTATAAGATAATGCATGATTGATTATTGTCAGTGATTTGTATGTGGCGTCATCTGGGAATAATTTCTGTAATAGACTATGTGGTAAGCAAGCAAATTTTATGGTAATTCTTTTAGAACTTCTAGAAGACGACAATAATACAGCGAACTAATACTGGGTTAGAATTACAATTCGATAATAGTTAAAAATAAAATATACTATTATCTAGTTTAATTTGACAGAATTCAACAAAATAATAGTCAGACGAAAAAAATAATAGTCTTATTCATCTATTTTTTAAGTTAATGTTTGTTTTGTTGTACGACAACTTTTTATTAATTAAAATAACAATCACCTCTTGTTTGAAAATACCATCAATATAATTTAGTTTAACAAAATTAACGATATTGTTATTTAAACATTTTTTTTTGTTGAATTTACCCATACTATTTCTTTGAGTGTACAAAGGGCTCTCGGTATTCAAATTACCGTGAAAAAAATGACTACCTATTATTTGGTATCCAATAAAACCACACCATACACCAAATCCAAATCGTCCTTGACGATTAACGGTAGCGGTTACGTGCGGATTTTCATGAACCCAATGGTGGTTATCTCGGTGGTTATTGTGTCAAAAATTCCGGCACTGCTTATATGGGCCTCGTCTGTCCATATAATTGTTCCTTCAAATCCTGGCACTTCATTGCACTGACGCAAAAACCACTGGCAAAAATCGAGACACCTTTGAAAGTCGTTTGGGTATAGATGGTGACTAATCCTAATTTTGTAGGGTTTGAATTTTTTTTTAAACAACGCAACATAGTTGTTTTCGGAATTCCTAAATTTTCCTGTATTTCGCGAGACGATATATTAGGATTTTTTCTTACAAAACAATATTTTCTACAGTTGCTCTATCTGCTTTATTATATATTTTTGCTCGAGGTTTTACAAATGATCCAAACTCTTTTAAATTTTGTTGTAGCCTTTTGAATATTTATATGTCTGGCTGTCTCTTTTCTGGATATCTAAAAATTTTATTTAGGCAGCACTTTTGGCACAAAATTTTGCTGTCTATAACTTACCTATTAAAATAAAGCTCGGAAACTAAATTCGAATCTTCTCCGCATTCTATAAAACACTTAATCATATCATATTTTTCACCATTACTAAATTGAACCATTTTTAACAATGCTCACTCACAATTAACTCACAAATTAGTTTTTGACATTTACCATTATTTCGATTTTCTTTTTTTTACCATGGCCTACTCAATAAATATTAGATATGCGATAAATATGCACAGATGTCAATGGAAGACAATGGAAGACAATTCGAGCAATTATTGTAGTTTAGTTTTTCCTATTTTTGGCATAATTATTTTATATTAGAAGAAGTGTTGTTTTTTTTTTATTTTAAAATCGGGGCATCGACTACTAAGGTCATTAGCCCTTCATCTCACAATAAGAGATATATAGGGCACCCTATTAAAATATGTTTGATCGTTAATGCAATTATTACAATTTGGTGGTTGATCTCCTGTGAGCATATAACTAGTTAAGTTGGTCCCAATATCAGCCTCGTTATTACAGATTGCTCTCTTCTTATTAATGGTGTAGTAGCTTTTCATTTATTCATATTTTGCTTTATTTCTTTTAGTTTGGTATTAATTCCATTCTATTCCTCTTGCCAACTATCTATAATTTTTTGTTTTAAGTATATTTTCAAATGACATTACGTAGGTATATCCTCTGATTGGTCAAGATCTGCTGCCCTTTTCGCTGTGTCATCTGCAAGTTCGTTCTCAGGAATACCCATGTGGCCTGGGGTCCAAATACAAATTACTTGTTTGCTCTGAATTTGTAACCAGTGAGTAAGCTCAATGATGGATTGCACCAATGGATCAGACAATGCTTGCAATGCACGGTGTTGTAGTTAATAGTTTTCCATGGCCTTCTTGATTGATTGATTGATTTACCAGCGAGCGGTAGGCATTGCTGCCACTCCCAAGTTATAGAGCTGGGCCTGCTACGTCCACGCTGGGTTGGACTAAGGTCATGCTTGTTGCCAGCAGCGAGAGCCACACGGCGCATGGTAAAGGAATGATGGGTATTTGTGAGATGCGTTACCGCATTGTGTCGTAAGGGAGCGTTTAAGCTCCCCTTTTTTGTATTTTTGGTTCTGGACTTCTGCCTATTCTGGGTCTTCTTGTGAAATATGTTGCCGCGTTGTGTCGCTGCTGTTTGTGCTCTTATTTTTGTACTTCTGTTTCTACAAGTCTTCTTCTTCTTCTGAGATTTCTGATTCCTCCGATTCTGGTAGAGTACATATCGCTCCGATTTCTTTGTGGAATTCAATTTTTCCCCTCGCTTTTCTTTCCCAGTATGTTTGGTCCTTTCCCAGTTTGTTCATGATCCTCTCGATTGTTGTTTTCCACGTGTAACATGGTCTCCCAATTTTTAGTTTGCTGCTGTTCAGTGTTAGTGCTTTCTTCAGTTGGTGTGTTGGTTCCCTTCATTGGACGTGTCCCCAGTACTTCATTGAGTACATTTCTATCCTTTTTGTGATTGTCTTCCCTTCTAGTAGTGTTGATGTTTTATGTCGCTGTTTTTGTCTTGTTGTTTTTCTGAGTAATTGGATGATGTCTCTTTCAGCTCTTCTCAAACTTCTTCTGTTGGCTTTTGTTGTTGCCGCGTTTTTAACTCCATATGTCATTGTTGGCAGTATGATGGCTATGTACAGCCGTTTGGTCAGGCCCCATGATAGTTTGTTTTTCTCAATGAACGTTATAATTGCTCTTGTGACTCTGTATGCTGTTTTTATTCTCTCCTCTACTGTTTCTCTCCTTTTCAGTTGGTTCGTCAGATATGTTCCTAGGTATTTCAGTTTGTTCGTTGTTCTTAGGGAGTAGTCACCTATTTTATATTCTTCTCCACTGATCCGACTCTCTTTTGTTGATGGGTCTCGCTCCATTATTAGACTTTTCTTGAAATTTATTTTCAGTGTTCAGATGCGGTTTCATGTTTTCTAGGAAGTTGAGAATTTGTTGCTCTTATTCTGCGACGATTAGGAAGTCATCGGCGTAAGCTAATACGATTGGGGTTGTCAGTGTTTCCGTGTCTTCGTTAAAATTGGTGTTTCCCTTATTGTGCTTTGTATCGCTTGGTCTAGGACCGTGGTGAATAGTCGGGGGGATAGGGGGCATCCTTGTTTGACTCCTCTGTTCTTTTGTCTGGTTTCCGTCATGTGTCCGAACCATTGTATGGCAGTTGTTTCATGAAGGCCTTTATTATCTTGTTTATTAGATAGTGCGGCACTCCTTTGTTAAACAGGGTGTTGACTATGGCTTCGTGACTGATGGTATCGAATGCCTTTTGGAGATCTATAGCGGCTATGTGCAGTTTTGTCCCTTCTCTCCATTTTTCTTCCAGTATTCTTCTGGTGGTGTACATGTGGTCGTCCGTTGATCTGCCTTTGATGAATGCTGTCTGGTGGTCTGGCGGCCTTCCAATGTACTTCTCTAGTTGCTCGAGCAGGAATTGTGCGTAGTATTTGTATCCTATGCTGCAGAGTGTTATTCTTCTGTAGTCTTCTATGGTCTGTGGCGAGTTGGTTTTTGGGAGGGATATTTGTATAGTCTTGGTCCATTCCGTAGACAGAGGTGGGTTTTCTGTCCATACTCTGGTAATGATTTCTAGGGTTTGCTCCTTTAGCTTTTCCGTGCCGTAGTGTATTAACTCGTTGTTTATTTTATCTACTCCAGGTGCGGTGTTTCTTCTAGCCCTGGCTATTATTTCTAGCAGTTGGTCTTTTGACGGTGGCTTGTCCAAGGGCCAGTGGTCTGTTTCTTTTATTAGTTTTGTTCGTTCTTTAGTTGCTTCCTCTTCTTCCTCCAGCTTCTTGGTCCAATGTTGCATTGGTATGTATCTTCTACTGTTGTTTCTTCTATACTTTTTCAGATATCTGAAGGTTTGGTTTAGTCGTTATCCTGCTGGAAGTGTTTCTATGTTTTCGAAGAATGATCTGCATTTTTCCTCGTCGTGGTTTCTCTCCGCCTCTTTTTTCCTTCAGTGCTTCTTTTAGTCTTTCGTTTACATTCCCGTCGGCTGTTGTTCGCCTGTGGCCTTCATCTTTTTTAGCTGTTCGTACTTGTTATTTTTTTCCTTTCTTGTCGGGATCATAGGTGATCTGTCCCTTTTTAGCGTTTTTCTTGCTGCAATTTTTATTTTTGCGCCCATTGATGTCCAGTCTAATTCTTCTCCTGTCAGTTGGTTTTCTATTTCTTCACCGTATTTCTTCCGAAAGTCTTCGTGATATAGTAGAGAAATATTCCAGGTACTGTGTGGTGTCTTGTTGTTTCCTTGATTTCTTTTTCCTTCTTTTATTTCTAATCACAAATATATTAAATTTTTCGAAAATTAACCACTTTTTCTAGAAATAAATATGGCATATGATATATCATTGGATAGCTAATTTAAGTTGTGATCGAATAATGAAATAATTTGCAGGGTGTTTCATTTAAAAAAAACTAAAAAAAATGTCTATATCTCGAAAACTGAGGCATGTATAATTTTCTTCTTATCAGCAACGGATTCTACTAAAAAAAGTGCCTAGAATGTGTTACTCGATTTTCGATTCGACACTTGGTAATTGAGATATAGAAGTCATCCAAAAATGCCCATTTTCCAAAAACGCTCTGTAGCTCGGTAGTCGAAAAAGATAGACGATCGCGGTTTTCGCTATTGTTTGTTTATCGAAAATCGAGCTCAGGACACCTATACTGGTTTTTGTCTGTTTGCCATAGTTTTAGAGAAAAGTCCCATGTACACACACACACCCTGTAGAGACGCACACATTTTTTATTCGATACTTGAGTTCAACGTATTAAGATAGATCTGTAGTTAAGCATTTTTCTTAATAAAAATGTTTGTCCAGTATAATATATCCATTTGATTAAAGCAAATCGGTATAATAAGAGAATACGAAATAGCGCCACAAAAAAAACAAAAATAATCAATAATCGATCCACGCATAAATTTTTCGACATTAAGGCGTAATCTGTATAATAAACTACAGCAACATAGTTATTAGTTGTATACGGTAAAAGATTACTTAACTAGATGATAATTATTTTAATGGTTTTATTCAATATATCTACCAAGATAGTAATTTCAGTGGGATCTCTCATTAAACCGTGCGTTGTCTATACATATGCTTCTTGACCAATTACTGCACCGGATACTATTATACAATGTAAGGTAATAACACCTTGTTTTCGGACTGAAGATATAACAGAACTTTTAACCTTGCGTAGAAAAAGGAAACGTGAATGTCGGCAGGATTTAAAGAAAATTTGCATCGAAAAAACGACTCGCATAATAAGTAACAATTTGCGTCTGGTTTTTCATATGCTGCTGGTTATATTTTTAATTTTGTGACCTTTTCTTAGTACTTACTTAACTGTTAGTTAATGTATGTGCATAGTGTGGATTTTCTATACTTATTGCTTTAATATTGCGCAACGCAACATTTGCATGTTGTTACATGTTCATTATTAGTAGTTAGATTTGAATAAAATTATTTCTAGCGTCAATTATTGAGACGTTGCTCGGAGAAAATTTATAATGCATTCGAGGAACGAGTTCTGTGAGATCGTCTTAAAGCCATTTACCATTTACTTCTCTTATTGTCGAAAACCCTGACCTATAATGTAGAGAGCGTTTGACTTCAGACCTTATTTGGGATCATATTGGGTGGTTAAGAAACTATGGAGTAGCCATCCAGATCGTATGAGGAAGTTTGCCATATTGAATTTTATGTCAAATTGAAAGACTACTGTATCACCGTACTAAATTGGTAACGTCACTTGAATTGATTTCCCGGTACTTAAAAATCTATATATTTAAGATACAAGCCTTATGAATCTGCATGTAATACGCTTGGATGTCTTACAAAATACAGCACTACGGATATGTTTAGGAGCCATGAGAAACACCAGTTGATGCCTTATATGCCGAAGCTTTGGTCCCGCCTCTTTCAATTAGACGACATTACCTTACTGAAAAGTTTCTTCACAACATAAATATTAACAATCAACCGCTTTTACATAATATTTCTGTCCTTAATACATCTGATTTAACAAATAGATTCTGGATAAATAAAAATTCTCCGCCTATTTGTGTAGCTTTTCTAGATTTCAGCGATATTCGTCCCCTATTAGACAACCCATATGATTACACTTCAAATTTTGAATATTCCATATTGAATATTGAATGTGTCATTAATTACACCTCAATACAGTGATCACCCAAATATTAAATATAATTTTGGATAAGTGGGATAATCCTTTGTTGGTATACTCAGACGCTTCTAAGTCTCTCTTGGGTACTGGTTGTGCATTCTACATACCCTTCGACCAATAACTTTATTTAATTGCCGTCTCAATGCTCCATTTTTACAGCAGAAGCAGTTGCTATATACAAGGCTCTGGAATTTATTTATTCTTCTAATGCAGATACTTCCATAATTTTCTCAGATTCTCTATCGGTTTTATCTTCATTAGAAAACAGTTTTCCCTTCAACATTAAAACCAACCCTTATATTCTAAAAATAAAGAAACTGCTACATAATGTTTTAGGGATGGGAAAAGATGTTCATTTTGTATGGGTAAAAGCACATATTGGCATAAAAAATAATGAAATTTTCGACTTTTTAGCCATCATTAGCCATCATTTAGCCTTTTTAGCATCATCTCAGGATTCCCATTAGAACAAAAAATCTGTCTATCTGACTCCTTCAATATTTTAGAATATAAATTAAGAAATAGAGGGTTGGGAGTTTTGCCATTCCAATCCTCCTAGATATACACATATTCTTCTTGACCTCCCATCTAAGTTTTGGCACGAAAATTATAAATATGCAAAAAAATATATCACAACAATAATACGCCTAAAATTTGGACATGCCTGTTAACCAGCACATTTGCATAAAATAAATGTTCTGCCTTCAGAGAATTGTAATATTTAAAGGTGACCTGGATCATATTTTCTTCCAGTATTCTAAATATAGAGCAGCAAGTGACAGACTATATAACAATCTTATTAATTATAATATTCAGGCTCCTTTTAATATACTTCCTCTCCTCAGCCATCATAATAAACAAATTTTTGATTGTATCATCGGTTTTTTGAAAGAAACGAATATTTTATTCTGAACTTTATGAGTGAGTGTTTAAGTAGGTTAGCTTCGTATCCTCTGTTGTTTTTCCTCTGTTGCGGCCCTTAATTTATAGTGGTCCTCTAAATTTTTTCGTGTTGAAAAAAAATAAATCCCAGGACGAGAAGCGTGTATCCCTCCCTGTTCTTCTCCCTTGCTGATCTTCAATATTTGTTTTTTCATTGTCGACATTGGTTAATTAATGGTTTTTTAGGGTAGCGGTTGGCTGTATGGCCAGTGACTAGATGCCAAAAAGAAAAAAAGATACAAGCCGTTTTCTTTTCCGGCTTCGCCAGCGGCTACCACTCGACTTTAATTTTCTTTTTTTAAAATAAAGCCCTTATCCACAGATGTATCATCACTAATTTTTATTTCTTTATATTGTTATTTTCATACGTAAAAACAAAATACAAGTTCAAATAAATAAATGAGTCACAGCGCTCGAGCTATAGCGGTACGCCCCTTCTACGTCAAACTGCGCATATTCAGGCTGTTCAAGGCAAAATTTTAACAGTTGACTTGAAGCGGCCAGCGCGTCTGTATCAGATATTCACTTTACTGGTCTTTTTCACGTTTGTTTTATTCGTTTCTAAGACTAAGTATTTTTCTGGAGAATATCTCCTTTCATCATGGAACGACATGCTATTTCCATTTTAGGTGACGGCAATTGTTTATTTGTTAATTTGTTTATTTTTTTAATATAATAATAATAACTTTATTAATAGAATATGCTAACAAAATACCAATATGTAAAGAAGAAATATTATTTAACAGACATTTATAACGAATTTTAGACCAAAAATTTCATACATTACAAATAAAATATACAATAATTAAACGTTCACAATCAGTCTTATATATTATTCTTGACAAGCCCCTTTAAATTTGCTGATGTGTAACAATTTTTTACATGCTGTGGTAGGTTGTTATATTCAGGGGCGGCTTAAGGGCCGGGCAACCCGGGACGCCGGCTCGGAGGGGCGTCAGAGGGCAAAAATTTTTTTTGGATTTCTAATAGCATTCCCTTCATGAGGCGATCAAATTTTTTTTTAGATTTCTAATAGCACTCCCTTCATGAGGCGAGAACATTTTTTTAGATTTTTAATAGTATTCCCCCATGAGGTGGAAAAAATTTTCCTTCGGAGTTTTATTTGCAAACCCCCCCCCCCACCCAATGAGGTAATAAAATTTTTTCAGATTTGTAATAGCATTTCGCTGGATGAGGTGGAAAATTTTTTTTTTTGGATTTCTATTTGCACCCCTCCCCGCGACCGAATAATAATCTTATTAAAAATAACATGTCCCAAATTTTGGGATAACATTGATATATCATCTAATTTAAGTAAAGTTGGTTTGAACCTAGCATACACCCGGTATATTGCGGTTTATAAATCTTATACATCTTCATATTTTTGTATGCTTAATCATTTAACATAACATTTTGTTCTGAAATTAAAATAAAACATATTTTACGTAAGAGTGAGAGTTTGCAGGCCTCTGGTTATCACCATGCATTACAGATATGGCCCAATTTCAATAGGGATTATTGTACTATGCTGTTTTACATGTGTTCCAAATTGTAATTAAATATTTTAAATCTAACAGAAGTTATTGCGTTTACAAGAAACGGTATATACACATACATATACACGCACACACACATTTACGACACAAATACATTTTTTATTCGATATCTGAATTCAGTCTGCTGTGAAACGGATATCTGTACAAAAAATTCTTTTGTACGATGATTATTAATAATTTTTTCAATTTATAAAAAAATTATAATAAAGTTAGAATACAGTTAAAAGATATACAATCCATTACTGAACTATAACAGATACGAAAAAAATTAATAGAAACATTATTGTAGAAAATTTAGTCAGCTTTAATTTTACATATGGCTAACCGTTTTCGAGATATGAGCGAAAAACAAAAAAACGTGACTTTCTTTGTATCCCCCTGCACCCCCTAAATAGTCCAAACATAGTCGTCAAGTCAAAAATTGGGATCTCGGCATTTCCCCCTTATTGAACGGTAATTGACGGGGCTATTATTATATTTGAGTAGACGCTGTTTTCCTAAAAATTGGTGGAGAATCTCATGATTTGCATAAACTGCATTTTACTCTCAAAACATTGTATCAATACTCGGTTTAGTCAGCAAATCATACAATAATTTAATGAAAAGTTAAAAGATTTAATGCGTTTTCTTCAGAATTTATAACAAGTGATTGTTGACGATATCTAGATGTTCATCCTTACTGACAGATCAGAAAATTAATATCTAAATTAACACTTAATACTGTAATAATTAAGTATTTATGTTTCTCATTTCCAGAAGACATTAAATTAATAATTGATTAAAACGGTACACAATTAAGTAGAATTTAATTAACAAAATGCAAATTAATGTTAACTAAGCGTATTATGTTAATTTTTTAAAACTGAAGTCATATATTATACTAATTTGAGATATGCTCTTTAGAAATCAATTATTTTTAATTATCAACTGGTTTTCACTTCTTTCTATGAATTTAAATATTCTTGGTTTCTTTCTCGTTTACAAAAAATGTGCTAAAAACGCCGGTTATAAATTTTACTGTTTTTGGAATGGAGCATCTGCCCATGTCAAACCCAATTTGGAAAAATATTCGTTTTAAATAGACACCAATTAACTAAATTGCCAAAATATAATATTAATACCGGTTTCGTAATAGTTAAGGTGCCCGTCGGGAAAAATTTTGCTGATACATACTCTCTCCAAAATTCGTGTATGGCTTCATTGGACCTAGTCTGACAGCATTTTCCTCTAGCATTTTTTTTGTTTTTGGGGCGTTTTCCCGCTAGATTTTCCGAAACATGTCATTTTGACGGCATATAAAAAATGTATAGATACTGTTATTTTTCCAAGTGGAATAGCTTAAAAACGTGAATTGAAACGTGAAAAAATAATTGTCTGACAATAAATGTGGGTCATTGGGCGTGTCCGCTATCTCGAACATGTCGGAAAAACGACTATAAGAAAATTTATTAATAACCAGCTGATTTTCGCTGTATTAATTTATTAAAACATACAAAAACAAGTTTTCATATTGTCTGACGAAAATTATTTTCCGATTTCCCAGTCTGACGCGTCAAAGTTGTCGGTTTCATGACAGCAAAAAATTAATTCATAACATTTTTTTACAAATTTTTTTGATTTTTAAATAAAATTTACAATACGATTAAAAAATTGTCTGACGATGAAATAAAGCCTTTTAGCTGGAAATGTTAAATAAAGGGTTTTTCTATGTGGTTGCCAAGCTACGCTTGGATGTTACATTCATATGTATATATATCGTATAATTTAATAAAGTGCGGACTGAACAAAATTTTTAGGGCGATGCCAGGAAAATTAGTTTTTCAATTTTGGAAATATGTCGTTTTTCTGCTGCAGTAATTCGTTTTTCATGTAATAGGATAATTTTTAGAATCGCTCTAAAAATGTTTTTGGTGCATAATGTTTATTTTTTTTTATTCCCTGCATACTTCATATATTTTTTATGCAAAATTGCACACTTAAATTGAATTCATATATTTACCGAAAATGGATAAATTGTTTTTTCATTTATAAAAGGTACTTTGTTATAACTAATATTGTAAAGTGTTATCTTATAGCTCCTTTCAAGACCTTTAATTTGGACCCTGGATGAAAATTTTCGGACTAGCAGTACTGGAGATATAGCGATTTTAAACGTACTAAAAGACAATTTTCGCTACTTTTTTCTACAAAAAATTTTACGTATTTTTCAATATTATCCAACTTAAAACTTGGGTAAGTCGAATTTAGATAGTCTAAAAGAGTTCAAAAAATTCAAAATAAAGATTATAAAATAAGTAAGTTGAAATACCGTATCTTTTTTACCGTCTTCTCGACTAAACGAAATTTCATATTGTCGATTCGCTATGGCACTTTAAAACAGCTTAACACACTTATTATACTCTTCGCAAATACGATAACGAAGAGTATATTGCATTCGATCGGACATTTCTAAAATCGTAAATATCGCTCGCAGACAAAAAATTTTCATAACATTGTGTTAGTGAACGAATTCTGAACAATTTTCAAAATGTCTGTCTGTCCATCCGTCACGTTTCTTGTAAGCACGATAACTCAAGAAAGAAAAATCAAAATCCGATTGTACTGAAATTTGGACATTAAGTTAGTGTTGGCTAGTGAGAACCCTATTGTTATTGAACAAAATCGATCAGTAAATAAAAATGTTATTAATGATTTAACTTTGAAAAAAAAATTATTTTTGATTTTGAAAGAATAGAAATCTGGTGAAATGATATTTCATTTTAATAGCTAAATATTTATGTTTTACAAATATACATTTCATAATGCAATATACAACCATGGAAGTATGATTTTAGCTCCTCTTATAATGTAAAAATTTACATTTTTTTACGTGTTAGGTGGTGGTGTAGTTCTTACGCTTTTGACTCGAAATCCAAGGGTCCTGGGTTCGAAACCCAAACGGAGTATGGTATAGTTTTCTTCTTATTTTTACTTTATTTTACACTGAGTCTTTTACCAACTAAGTTCGTACTATACAATTAAAAATGTCTAAAGCAAACATTATTTACAGAAAACTGCGAAGAGTATCCTATAATAATTTAAGTATTTTTAATATATTTTTTGCTTTAAAATGCTAAGAATTCAGTCATGTAATTCAATACTTCGTCAGTATTAGCTAGAAGAGTAGTTGTTTTGATTGATTCTCCAATAATGAGTGTTTTAAAGTATTTACCCAATATATTAGCCTAGTATAGTGCCCAGATTAAGGCAACAATATACAGAGAGTAGGTATTTTCAGAATAAATAAAAAGTGTGTAAGTTGTGATTTGCATAATACCTAAATAATATTCTCTTTTCCATTAGAATGTGTAACAATTATATAAAAAGTTCAGTGAACAGACGAAGAGTAAGTTTTCAGCTTGTTTATATTTAGGTTTAGAGTAACGTCTGCACTTTCTCGCTTGTCATCACTTGTTTTTTGTATCTATGGGTCATCTCTGGTCATTGAAGGAGTATTCAACAATGAACTGCCCGGATTCCTATATGCGGCAGCACTTACCAGAAGGATCGAGCCTATCATAACTGACTAGATTCGAGTTATGCTTGAAAATAGAATCATAACGACATTTCTACATTGGGAAATGATTAGCTTTAGAACCGCAAGCGGGTACCCACAACGCGAGGTTTATTCCTCTTTTTGTGGTTACTACTTCTGAGTAAAGTCGGGATTTAACCATATACGGACAACCTACTCATTCTGGTTAGAGAAAATTTTGAAGAGGTACTTCCTCATACCTTTCAAGAGGTATTCGAAGCAGTGCATCAACAACCACAAAATGGTAATAGTACTGTCAACCAGGAAAAGGAAGCTGGCCAACTTAGAACCGATTTCCTTATTAGATAAAACTATTACAGAGAAAGTGAAATATTAGGCAAATTACTTAACTGAAAGTCCCACTTCAAAATTGCAAAACCTTGTGGACATATTGAAGAATCTGTGGAAAATTCTGGAGGATGGGATCCCAACAAATATACTGGATTTTTTAAAATAAATATTTTGTATTTCTGCTTACATCATTGTTATAAAATATTATTTTGGGTATAGCAGATAACTTTCAAAAAAACCATTAGTTCCTTTCATATACCATTGATCTAAATCTGACCAAGCTAGAATATCAACAAGAAGTTCCTTTAAGAACTGACGTGTCAACTTCTTTCATACACTTACTATGTCTAACATTCAATATGAAAAGACAAGAAATTCTTTCTATATACTGATGATCTAAGTTTAATCATGCCAATATATTTAACCTCCCTTACGAGGTGTTCTTTCTAGTATCTCTAGCCCCACACTTTAGAACTCATCAGGAGAGATATATGTTCAATTCAAAAAACAAAATTACTATTAAAAATAATAATAAGAAAATATTTTCACGTAAAAAAACTGACAGAAGCATTCATTTACTGGACACATATCAAAAATAAGAAATAATCACTTTATTTTATAACAAATATACTGGATATAAGTAACGATTAAAAACCACAGTGTCAGCTGCTCTGAAAATTCTCCTGAACCCCCTGCACACATACAGTGTCGGCAAGTCCTGGATTAGGTATGCATAGTTTCAACGACTTAACCGACCGCATAAAACAATTATTTTTCCGCTTAACTAATTCTTTTTTCTAAGGCTATAATGTCGGAATTCCAACCGTGAAGGAGATTGAAGTGGGAATACATGCAAAACCTATTTAATGATACAGAGATCATAAAGAACGTGAACATCTAATAGCAATTAATTGCAGTACCTGGCCAACAATCACTCGTTTACAATTTTCTCGAAAACTGCTAATTTTAGAAAAAAAAGTTTCAAATAAAAAAGTTACGTCCATCTTTTATCTTCGTTACTTCTCGATACTAGTAAGTAAATTGGGTGAAAAAAAAGAGGGCAAAGAAAATGCATTTTAAAAATTTTTTTAAAATACACTTATTTTGAAAATAAAAAAAGCACTTTCTTTGAAGATTAAAAAAAAATGAGCTCTATCCCCTAAAAGTACATAAAATAACGAACAATCGTAAAAGAAAAAAAGTGACGTACAATGCCTCCTTGATAATTGACGAAGAATTAAAAATTTTATTTCGTCCGCCATCTTTGACCGTTCTATTTGACATACGGCGTCCGCGGTTGACGCATTATATTTGACCATAAATAAGTCTTATTATTGACAACTTTGGTGAATTTACTCCTTCTTATAGAAAAAATATTCAATTTTGATTTTTTCGGCTATTTTTGATGTTTTCCATTTTTTTCCAAGATGGCGAATTGACCAATACATATCGGACAGGTCTATATTTTTTAAGAATGTTATTTCAAATAAGTCAGTATTTTTAAAATTCCCATTCGATTACTAGCACAAGATATATTAAGCAGACAAGTTGAGAATCCGTGAAAGCGCGTCAAAAAGTGAATATAACTTTTGATGCACAAGACATTTTTAGGCGCGAATATTTTTTTCGTAATCAGGAGGATATAATACATAATAATCAACAATAAAATTTCAGGTGAAATGGTGTCGTCGAAAGAAATTAAATTAAATCAATTCGACTGTACTAGCTCATACATTTCACTTGTTTTACTTCTTGGAAATAACAGCAGCAAAGCTTTCCCATTAAAACCGGTAAATGTTACAAATTGAAACTTAAAATTATTGATTTGCCGTCGTTCTGCGACTCAATATTTCATGATTAAAATCAAGAGCCCATATCTAAAATGTACTTCTCTGTAATAAATTAAATCCGATTTGGTTGTTCAATTTTCTCTTACAAATTGAATGTAGATAAGCAAGCATGTCGAATGCCGTATAATTTTATATTGTTGACTGTTTCTGCGAATTGTAATATGATATATAGATTCAATTCGTCTCGGAAAATAGAATTTTCCAGATAAGTATAGTGGCCATACGAAATGAATTTTGGCCTCTGCCAGACGCAAACGGCGGTGGTGGGCGGGGTAGAGTTCGTGCATGCTTACAGGGAGGACGTTGATTATTATTTCAATGAATAAAATTGAATTTGAATTTTATTCATATCATTTAGCAATTAATTAATTCATCACTAAATTTTGATAAGTTGGAAAATAAATTATTACTGATTTTTAAGGGATCTACACATGATTCAACTTTGTCCGTATGCTTCAAAATCTTCAAAATATACCTACAGTGTTGGCTCCAGTTAGTTGGATCGTGTGTAGACTCCTTAACTTTACTGCCGGTCGAAAAGTTTTTACAGAGCAGAGGCCAGTTTGTGAATTTAATTGAGTTTATAGTAATAATAGTAAACCTGGTTGGTCATCTAACAGTTATAAATAAACTTCAGTTAGAATCAACGACCAAACCAACAGACTCCACACTGATTAGGTTTTGACTTCGAACTAACTTTTAAACTGGCGATTTCTAACCGTCATGTCAGGTACCCAGCTCTGGAGGACCGCAATCACTCACTCATCTGGTACACAGATGCATATAAAATTGGATGCTGAAGTATATGACCCAAAATGTAGGCTATTAAAGGCCTTAGCTTACGTTTGCACCATAGTCCAAGCGGAAATTTACGAATTAGATCCTTGCGCTCGAGAATACAAAAAAATGGCGCGAAGAGCAGGAATTTATATACTTTCAAGCAGCAATTAAAGCTCTAAGTTTATTTACTTCTGAGTTTAAAATTATTTGGGAATGTACTGACAAGGAAGAACGAGGTTACGTTGATATGGGTCCCAGCGCATGAAGGAATAAAAGGGAATACGATTGAAGGCCATCTTGCAAGACAATGTGCTAAATCGAACTGGAGCTATTCTGTGAGATAGCAAAATATCACACGATGGAGGAGATTAGAAAATGGAAGGATGAAAAGCAATCTTCAGGTCAAGGACAAGCGAAAAACTTCATAAGCCATTCGCAGAAAAGAGCAAAAGAGCTACTCGGTCTCAACAAACTTGAATTAAGACTAATAACTGGCCTTTTCACAGCACATTGCCAATGAGATACCATCTCAAGAAAATGAACAAAGCTGAGGACGAAATGTGTCGCCTTTGTATGGAAGCAACTGAGACTGCTAAACATATACTTTGCTTATGCAAGGCCCTGGTCCACCAAAGGCTACAGTACTTGGGACAACTGTCGAAGTGGAAAAGATGGCTCCGGAAAATTTTAGAATCCTTTAGAACCTTAGGTTTGAATGGGTATATATAAGGTTTACTCCTACAGCGGTGTGCGATGACTACTAGCGCTTGGGGGGCGTTTCCGTGCGGTGATTTTGCAGAATCGTTGTGCGCTGACTACTCTTGGTGGGAGGTCATTGCTTGATCCACAGATAGTACCTATACATCAAAGAATATTCACGAAAGATCTTTTTAGGTCGAGGTGAAGAGACAGGCTTTATGCCTAAACGACTCACTCACAATTTAATCTAATCTATATAATAAAAGAGGAATAAGACTACGGACGATGAAAATTAACACAATATTGGATAACCTATAGTAGTTCTAACCCACATGCCTTTTAGTTCCCAAGTGCTATCGGTAGAGCATTAGTAGTGAGGCCCTAGTTGTTATCGGCAGTTCTTGAGATCTGAAGATTTTTGCAGAACCTTTGGCCATTGCAATCACCACTGAAGAGTTTAAATGACATTACTGCAACAGCATCTAACCATTGTCGTTAGATCTTAGAGATTTTAAGAGCTGAATACTTTTGCAGCTTTTGGTGATTGTCGCGATTACCGAAGAGCTGAAGACTTCTTACAACAGCCTCTGTTCATTGACATCATTGTCAAAGAGAAACACGATTGCTAATAGAAAAAACAAACATGTCCGCTTATAAGAAAGCATGCATAGTAGAAATCTATATCTTTAGCCTTTTACCATCGGTGTTCAGGGTTGGAAAAAAAACTGTTTTTTTTTTTGTTTTAAACAGTTTTTTTTTGTTTAAAACTGTTTTAAATTGTATATTTTAAACTGTGTTTTAAACAGTTGCTTAGAACATCACATTGTGTATTAAGTATGTTTTAAAGATTTGTTTAAAACATGATACGATGTTTTAAAAAATGTTTTTAAAATATTTTGTTTTAAACATGCCAACCCTGTCGGTGTTAGAGAAAAAAGATGGCTGTTTATAGAAAAGAAAATATAGAAAGCATCTGCAGTAAAACTTGTCACTGGTGGTAGAGAAAAAACCACGTCTACTTATAAAAAAGCGTCCACAGTAGAGCTCTTCGGTCATAGATGATTACGCTTTGTACAGCCACTTCTTGTCTAGCTTCTGGTGAATATTATCAGATTGTTCTGATTACCCTTGTTATACTCTTCGCAAAAACGAAGAGTATATTGCATTTGATCGGCACATTTCTAAAACCGTAAATATCGCTGGTAGAGAAAAAAATCATTGTGTTAGTGAACGAATTGTGACCAACTTTCAAAATGTCCGTCCGTCCGTCCGTCACGTTTCTTATAAGCACGATAACTTAAGAAAGAAAAGTCCTATTGTATTGAAATTTGGAAAGTAAGTTAGTGTTAGCTAGAGGAAGAACCTTATTAAATAAGAAAGTTGTTAATCATTTAGTTTAAAAAAATATATTTTCCTAATTTTTGTCGCTTGTACTTAAAATTGAAATCTTGCTAAATGTTATCTCTATAATATTTTTGTTTGTTTATACATTTTACTAATATATATTTCATAATAATATATCTAATGCGTTGAAATATGATTATTGAAAGATATATATTGCATACATTCAATTTTTGTAGTAATGTGTGATGGTCCAGTGGCTAAACTTTTTTTTAAATAAATATATGTTTGCTTTGCTTTTTGCCTTGCAATCCAAAGATCGTGTGTTCAAATTTTTTCAATTTTTTTTCATATATTCTTTTTTCAACAAAGTTGGTGTCACAAAATTTAGGATGTCCAAAAACCAACCTTATTTACAAGAAAACTGCGAAGAGTATCCTATAGAATGTGTAACGATTATATAAAAAGCTCAGTAAATTGGTGAAGAGTATGTTTTTACCTTGTTTATTTTTTTTTTATTTCTAAGTGGCACCATAGTGTCCACCTTATGTGGATCACCCTGTACATAGAACTCATAACTTACACTAATCATAACTTACACTTATAGAATTATAGCTATGTTCAATAAACAGATGTGAATTTCCCATCTTATCTGTTTAAAAAATGGCATTTCTATTGATTATTTGTTAATTTGTATCAGAGATTTTCGTTCATTGTTTTTGGTTCCACCGTGTAGCTTATGGAGATCTATGTGATTTATTCAATTTTGGAAATTGCTGCCCGGCCAGACGTAGATATATGGTTTAGATAAACTTTCGTTTCGCATAAAATAGAAATGTGGATATCGCAAGGGAATGCACGAGACAACAAGATGGAGTTATAAAATTATGGGGCCGAGATGTTAAATTAAAACTTTTGTATTTGTTTTCCGCCTCTACTCCAGACATTTGTGTGGATTTATGTGCGCTGCAACGTTAAATAAAAGAACACATTCAAAACAGGGTTATGATAAAGTTGGCAAACATTTTGCATGTGGAGCATTTTTATATATGTGTACATATTTTATGTTCTTATTAGAGTTTTATATGACGAAGTATGTCTTTCTATTAGACGTAACGAATTGTTCAATAAGTCTGGGAAAAGGACTTTTTGACATATCGTGTTCTTATTGGGTACATCGCAAGTTTTGACAGGCCATAATATTCTTTGCTTTTCTAATCTCTCAGCCTTTTTAAACGATTCTATACCTTCCTTTTTAAAACAACTGGATTCTTTACATTGAAAAACGTATATTTTTAATAAATCTAATATATTCCTCATTAAATACTGCAATTTTGTCAAGTTTCACGTTCTTTTTCACCTCCGATAACTTTTTATTTAAATACATAATATTCCGAATGTGTGTGTTGATGTTAGCATGTGAGAGATACTTTATTGTCAAAGACACTGACAAAGTTTACTAAATATAACACAAAACAATATTTGTTTAGTTCAACCAATACAAAATACAACACATACGACAAAAGTATATGTATATCTTAGAAACAGAATATGATAATGAACAATTAACTCATCAAAATGTATTGTCATAGTACTCCTGCAAATTATAATATAGTTTATCAATTAAGAATTTTATACGGCATTCCTAAATTGTTTTTCGGACGAGATATTTTCAAATCTTATTGGGAGATGGTCCAAGCCAGGGGCGGCTTAAGGGCCGGGCGACCCGGGCGGCTGCCCGGGGCGCCGGCTCAGAGGGGCGCCAAATTGAGGACAATAATTGCTAATATTTTCGTACCTTTTTTATTAGTTTTCTTTGGAAAATAATAGCAAATAATATCAGTATCTATGTCAGTTGAAATGGTAATAATGCAGAACAGTCGAATAACATTAAAATCGCTTAAATAATTCAAAAATGTAACAAACATTTTTATTTAGATATGAGACAACTCGCTATTCATACCTCAAGCTTCCCGCCCTATTTATTCACTGACACGGAGTCGATCATTAAAGATTTTGGATAAAAAAGGCCGGCAACATGCACTTTCATTCAGAAAAAATTCAAAACACAGATGGTGTAGACAATATCATGTTACATAGTAATTACAGAGGTCTACAAAAAATGGTCTTGTCCTAAGGTACTTCAAAAAAGTTGGACCGGAACCTTAGGACAAACAAGGCCTTTTTTGGCATATTTTAGGGGATAAAAGGGGAAACTGATATGATAGAAAATGTTTTTGTCCAAAATTGGTTTCAGCGTGTCAAAATACTTCAGAAAAGTGAGAACTTAGGACAAAACTTTTTTTATAGACCTGTGTTATTATTAATAAAATATTGTAAATACACATTGTTGTGTCAACATAAATTATTTGAGAATGGTTTATCGAAATGCAATCAGAATATCTTTTTTTATTTCTAAAGATCTGAAAATAATTTTTTTAAGAACTTTTAGAAATATGTTAAAAATAAAAACGTTAGGGCTACAGCCACCCCCTAAAACTACCCCTCAAGCGGCGGTCGGAAGATATTGCAGAAGAACTGACATTTATTGTTCCCCTTTAAAGGAGTATAATGTCATTATTTATTTTTAGATGCACTATCAGCCACATAAATATCGAGAGATAATTTTGTGTTAACTTAAAAAGTAGTGATCGGGGATATCCTTGGACTTTCGTACGTAGTACGTCTGTGAAATTTCCGTGTTTATCTCAGGGAGGGGCGCCAAAAAGTGCTCCCGCCTGGGTGGAAAATTTACCTTGAGCCGCCCCTGGTCCAAGCAGCCTTTATACGAAGTGAACTTTTACTTCAGTAGTTTGTAGGGATTTGATTGAGAATATAAATATTTTTGTTTCTTCATTGATTATATATGTAAAAATATTCTCCTTTTTATTATTTCAATGATCATTCATTACATCTGGTTCATTATATACGATTCTTATTCTATGCTATTAGACTTTCGACGCTAAAATTATAATCACCCTGTTCACCTGAGTCGAAATGGACTTCACATCCATCTCGTTACATTCATAATCGTCATCTTCATCGTTATTACGATCATCATTAGAATTATCATCATTATTATTATCGTCAGACATTATTATTTCAGGAATTAAATTTATATCGTAATCAATATTATCATGATCCTGTTCAAGTAATTCCTCTACATGCACGCAATTATTACAGTCGGTACCATTACAATTCTTACAGAACGAGCTATATTTAATACCTAGTTTTTTACAGCCACATTTCCTAACACATCCATCCTTACAAATACGATTATTTTGATTAAAAAATGAATCTGGTTTCTCTGAAGAGAATTTTGGTTGTAAATAGTTATTTTTGTAACAAGTACCTAAAATCATGTTTCTTGGGACGAATCGTAACTGGAATAGCCCATGATTACAAAAAACTGATTTTAGGTACGTGTTACAAACAACATTTTTTTGCTAAAGGTCCCTAAAACATATTTAAATTTTTGATCAGAGCAAATATTTCTCGAAAATAGTGAGCTTCGATTTTTAATTATCATGCGACCATATTAACCAGATTGTTTAATGTAAACAAAACAATTTTGACGCGTTCTTTTTATACGGTATAAATGCATAATCCACAAATTATATCTGAAAGAGCGAAGGAAATTGTGTTAGAGTGAAATCTCGTCAAATTTATAAAAAGGAATATGAAGCATTCATTCGATGGAAAGGAATGAACATTGTAATTGTAGACGAAGATGCAATGTTGAACTATTTACATGAAAAGGTAAGTGCCGCTATTATTTGCATTCAATATTAATAACATATGTAAATTGTTATTGTGACTATTCTCGTATTTTCCTGTTCGTAAGAAGTAAAACCATCTACCCTCTGGTCAAAATATTCGATGATAAAAGCTGTTTTGTCTGTCAAAGAAAATATAGCAATAAACAAATTCGTAAGAGTCATAGTTTCTTTGAAGCGAAATTCAGTAGGCTCAAAAGTTTTGACGCGCCAAGAAATTAATATATTTTTGATAAATGCAGACGATGAGAAGTATTTATTAATCAAAGTAAGTTTAAAATCACACTAATGACATGCATTAGTTTCATATTTAATTTCACAGGTTGCTCTTCTCAGTGGCGTGTGTGGTGCATGCAGGCGCGAAAAACACAAGATATTGTCCAAAAAGACACACGATGTCTTCTTAAAACAATTCCCGATACGAAGACCACCATTAAGAGAGTGTTTCCCGTGGTAGCTGAAGGTGAAGCTGGTATCCCATGGAAGTGTACCAGAAATATGTTCGACTATGACCAGCGAATGTTAAACACAATTATTTTTTTTACTTCCTATCGTAAGGGAAAATGTACGGTACAACGTGTAGGAATCCATTTTTTTTTCTAATTTCTTTGTTTTCTTTCTTACACTCGTTGAACTCAGGACGCATATATAAAACTACATTCACCGAATCTGTATAATGAATGAACAAACATTAAAAAAAAAACATACATACGGGTTGAATTATACACCACCTCCTTTTATAATTTTTTTGAAGTCGGATAGAAAAATGGAAAATTCTTTTTAGGAATATTCACACGTCAAATGACAAATTGACTGAATTATTTTGTTTTTCACAGTTTTACACAAAACTTGAACGGTGACTTTCTTACATGTAACGAACGGCAAAATCTATAAATAGGCCGTTGGAATTAATATAAAAAAGGTGATTTTCAAGAAGTTTTATCTCCAAAAGATTTTATTGCATAGAATGCATCTTTTAGGTATAAAAACTTGAAAAATCATAGTCAGTACGCACAGAATGACGGGGAAAAAAGTGCATTTTTTGCTGTTTTTGTGCATTTTTCAAGGGTTTTTCAAAGATATTCATTTAAGATTCATAAAAATTTGAGAAAATGGTTTGTTTTAGTATTATACAAGCCTTAGGTAACATATTGGGTCATTTAAGAACCTTTATGGACCGATTGTAGTCATTAAACGCATCCTAAAGTGCATGATTTGCATCCGTTTAAAAAAAAAATTAATAATTGCTCTAAAATTAATAAAATATCGTCCAAATTTTATACTCGGGGGTTTTCGAGGTCACTAATTACGAATTTGAAGAGAAAATCGGAAAATTCAAAATGGCTGACTGATAATGGCGCGAAATTCAATTTTAAAAGTACATTTTTTTCCTTTTTTTTTCACATGAAATGTATACAAAGCAAAAAAAAAAATGAATTTACGTCTTTTTTTAACTAAATTTTCAATTTTTATTTTGTTTGCATCCCCCTTCCTATATCTTATTTTTTATCGCGTTGGCATTGAATATGAAAATTGATAAAAAGAAAAGTGCACTAAATTTTTTTTTTTATTTTTTAATATATAGCCTCGTATATAGCTTTTATTATTTTGAAATTCGCACTATATTTTTAAGTTACCATAAAAAAGTAGAGGCGCTACTTTTGAGCAAGTTATAAATATATACACACAGTCATCTTCTTTTTTACCGTTATTCTTGTGGTAGTATATACGCCGGTTATTTTTTTGTTGTTGAAGAAAACATGTGCTGATTTATAAATTTTAAAACTGAATTATTATAGAATTAATTAAGAAATTTAAATATAAAAAAGTGCAAAATTATTTTTTAACGGGCTGCCATTTAATAAAAAAACTGATAAATAGAAGAATGTTTTGGTAATATATTGGTAATGTTGAATAAAATAGATTAATACTTGATTTTTAATGTAATTAACTTTTTTGTATGGCTGAAAAATTTTAAAAATAGTAAAAAACATTTTTTGTCTTAAATTAAAATTTATTTAATACATATTTATTTACAATTTATATAATTGAAAAACATAAACATTTTATGAATTTTGCAAGGAGGTTCACCATCAGATATAGAAGGGGGGGAGGGAAAAATGCAAAAAAATAAAAATTGAAAATTTAGTTAAAAAAAGACGTAAATTCATTTTTATTAATTCCAACGCCCTAAAATTATTCACGGCAACGTAACTTATCAGATGGGAACGAAAACGTCGAACTGGAACGTCAAAGTTTTATGAATCGGCTGTAATAGTCCCAACGGATTAAAGAGAAACGCAGCTCGTATCATTAAAGTTTCACCAAAAACACTTGAATTATATGGCAAAAAAATAAGCAGCTTAACAGCACAGCTATTCTAGAGCAAAGAAATTAAGCATAATTTAAAATTTCACGGCCGTCGTAAATTAGAAACAGTCAATTTGCAAACGTCAGCCCGGCAAAGTTATATCTTTGTACGCACGCCGTTTCTTGAATTTATGCACAGCACACTACGGAGTTATTAAGAATAGCTCTATCTGCTCGGATGAAGTTATAAACATATCGAGATTAATGAATGATATGATTAAGAATAAATTGGATTTTAATATACGGTGTTTTCATATCGGCAACGGCTACGGGCAACGCATTCACAGCTTGCTCGATGATAATTATTACACTATTTTATTAGATTTAATGCGAGCCATAATAGATTTAATAATTGTAATCGTTAATGGATAGGTGAAAGGCGCGATTACTGTAATTACGTTTCGAAAATTAAATAGTAGGTATTGTAAAATAACGAATTACAGCCGGGTTCAAGGTTAGATCGCGGAATTGTTGATCATTTTGCTTCGTGTTCTCCAAAACGAACTGGAAAAAAAAATAAAAAAGGGATACATATTTTCACACTTTGCGCTGTGACTCAGACACTGAAAATATTGTAAAAGATATAAATACTATTGTAAAAGATATAAATGCACCCCTTTTATAAACACCCTGTATCGTGAATCCGGAAATTATAACACCTGGGTAAAACTAAACACTGATTACGTATTAATTACAACAATTAATTTCTTGACTAATATAACACTGAGTACTATTATACTTCAATTATTGAGTCACTGTTGCCGAACTAGCCAATAACTAACTTAATTGTTCACTTATCCATATTACTTGTAGGAAACTCACATAGATGTCTCTGGGGGTAGGAATGTCACAATATTTTTCTTCTGTTTTTCTTTCTGGCATTCTCTGCCACATGTATTTTGCTCTAAAGATAAGTTCCGTGAAACAAACATATAAACGGGAAATTAAGGAAATGTATAGAGTTGTTCGACAAAATATTTCGTTAGTAAATATTCTGCCCTCTAAAAGCATACCTACTAACTATGCCCATGTCAGGGCTACTGCTACTTCGATTGCAATGGAAGTCAGCCGCTAGACGGAGTCTACTACTTTTGTTACATGTCGTGGTTTTATAAATCTCGTCATGTACCAAGAGTGATATCGAGGGTACCGTTCCAGTGATTTCGGATCTACCTTGCACCGACGAGAGCCAACAGCTCGAAACTGCAGTCTGCAAGTGGTGTGGAATGGCTGGCACAAGAGCTCCCTTGCGTAGGAATTAGTCTTTCGGCTGGTGTGTGTTGCAATCGAAACTTTAGCGCTTTGTGGACAATACAAAGTTATTGCACTTAACGCGGCCAGGCTTGTAATTCGTAATCCAGCGCTCGGCGGGGATTAATCCGGAGAATTGCTGTTGGTTGTAGTCTGATTTTTATTCCTTATATAGCGTGTCTCTAAAAGGTGCGGAAAAAATGCCACCATAAATTCCTGAGGTTAAAATATGACGATCTGTGGTTTATGCTTTTACCTCAGTCCAAAAGTGAGTGATTTCGGAGATACAGGGTGTCCAAAGTTCAATTTGGTTTTAGTTTTTCATAAATAATTTTTTTAATAATTGTTGTATTGTCACAATGTTCGGGCGCCACCTGCAGTACTTTGCATACTTTGCATTTAAAACGAAATAACTTTTGTGAGCCACACTGTATTTAACTTTTAAATAAACATTGTTATTCACCAACATCTTGTACCTAAAAAAGATATACCTGGTAAGAGTTGATTTGAGCATATCTGGATTTAAAAAATTCATTTCGTGTATGGCCAGGTCTAAATTATTCTAATACAATTGAACACAACTTGAAGCAATGGCGTTGTAATAAGATAACTGTCATTAAAAACTGACGTTTTAAATTGCGAGTAGTACTGGAATATCGTGAAAGTGAATTAGCAAACGCCGGTGAATTGTCGAACAATTTGCAAATTTATTGTCGTCATGGTCGTACAGTATATCAACGAAGAAGTGGCCGATATGTTATTGGTTTTTGGATATTGCCAAGAAAATTGTTTAAAATCTTGCAGAGTATACAGTGAACGATTTCCGAATCGCTGCTTACCAAACCGTAAAACCTTCGCGGCAGTTGAAAGACGTATTCGTGAAACGGGTGTGTTTGCGCCTGTTTCTGCTAATTATGGTCGTGCACGTACAGTAAGAACTCCAGAGGTTGAGGAAGAGATTCTAAATCGGATTGAAGAAAATCCAAAACTCAGCAGCAGACGATTGGGGTTAGAGCTGGAGGTAAGCAAAGATACTGTTAATAGGGTGACCAGAGAACAACTACTGCATCCATTTCATATTCAACGGGTACAAGATCTTTTACCCCATGATTCTGAATCACGCCTAGGTTTCTGCCGGTTTATCCAGGAACACAGAATTCGAGATAGGAACTTTACACGAAGAATTTTATTCACAGATGAAGCCTGTTTCACGAGGAGTGCCATTTTCAAATTGTCATGTCTATGCTGTTGAAAATCCTCATGCGACTAAAGTAACCCATTATCAGCATGAGTTAAGGATCAATGTGTGGGCAGGAATCATAGACACTTTCATAATTGGTCATGTCATTTTACCACCTCGACTAAATGGCGAAAATTATTTGGCACCTCTGCAAAACGAATTACCAGACTTGTTAGATCCCCTGCCATTGGAAGTTCGAAGAGGAATGTGGTTTATGCATGACGGTGCTAGTCCACATTTTATGTTAAACGTACGTAATTATTTAAACGAACAATATCAAAATAGATAGTTAGGAGAGGCAATGATGCACCCGCACATTGGCCAGCTCGATCCCCTGACATCACCCCGATGGATTACTTTTTATGGAGAACTTTGAAATCCCTTGTGTATTCTAGGCCAGTAGAAAAAGAAGATGAATTAAGGAGACGTATTCAAACTGGAATTGACGCTTTGAGAAATGATGACGAAATGACCCAATTTAATTTTTTACGACGTATTAATCTTTGTACACACGAAAATGGAGATCATTTTGAACATTTGTTAAAAGCATTTGATTTTGATTAACTTTTTGTTGTTGATAAATCTCTTATTGACTGTTTTTACTAGAGAATAAAATTAATAGCACATCTACTTGTTTTTGAAATTTTTGAAATCAAATATTTTAATCCAGATATCTCAAAAACGCCTGTTCAAATCAACTCTTACCAGGTATACCTTTTTTAGGTAAAAGACGTTGGAGAATAAGAATGTTTATTGAAAAGTTAAATACAGTGTGGCTCAAAAAAGTCATTTCGTTTTAAATGTATGCAAAGTACCGCAGGTACAATGAAAATGAGGGCAGATTTTAATTTGTCACTCCACAACCCCCCCCCCCTAGCCGAATATTGTGACAATACAACAATTATTAAAAAAAAAAAATTATTTATGAAAAACTAAAACCAAATTGAACTTTGGACACCCTGTATCTCCGAAATCATACACTTTTGGACTGAGGTAAGTTGGGTTAGATCGTCATATTTTAGCCTCAGGAATTTGTGGTAGCATTTTTTCTGCACCTTTTAGAGACACCCTGTATATTAAAGGAAATGTATAGAATTCGACAAAATATTACGTTAGTAAACATATAAACGCACTACATATAGTAGATAACCTCCAAATCCAAAGCCGAGGCTACTAGGCAGCAAATGAGAGGACTGTGACAGGTCTGTAGCAGCAGTAGTAGTACAGATCTCTCATTTGCTAACTACTGAGGCTATCTAGAAGAAGGTTACACATTTGAAAAACACAGCAAATATTCATTACCCACTGACATTGCCAGTGACGGAGATGGAGATCGAACCCAATACACGTTATTCAGTGTGGCTAAGCGAGCTTGCCACTAGCAAGCTTTAGCTCGCTGCGCTACAGTGTCGGTGCCGGAATCTACAAAAGAATACAAATATCCAGTATATTACTGTAAAATAACCTCTACGCCTGTGATTTTTACATCAAAGGAACAGTTAGAGAGTGTTTTTAGACAAATGATACGAATAATATATGTTTCTGAGGCCAATAGCCATCGTCCGTATTAGAGCTACTAAGGTACAGTTAATGAGCCTTTCCCACGTTTTTTTTATTGAATATTTGAAAAATTTTCTTTAAAAAACTCACTCTTTTTTGCGAAATTTGCTTCTTTTCTACAGAAAAAAATATTATGTTATATAAATTTAAAATTGGCGGCAATATTTCTCCACTGATGGCGGCTATTTTTGAACACCGAAAAGATATATTTTTACCTCATCAGCTGTAATTGAGATAATAAATGCCATGGGCGAAATTCGAAAGACAGTTTATTAAATTTTAGTGCCTAATGAAAATTTTGTTGGTCATTTCATTTATTTAAATATGATTGTTTATGAAAAATTATGAAAATAAAATCATTTTGCATAAAAAATTTGATCATTTTGGCCAAAAATTAATTATTTTTTAAAAGACTGCATATATCACAAAATTTCTCATTAAAAAAACAAACAAAAAGGATGCATTAAACTTTTTGATTTTTGTCGTAAAGAAATGTGTGGTCAATATCAAATTAAAGATATAATTGAATTTAAAATAGACGTGTTAAGTTTCAGATTAAAGAAAATTTCATAAACTTTAAAACATCTCTTGACGTTTTTCACTAAAACGATGCTGTTGTATTTGCAAAAAAATACATTTCTCGCCGTTCGATTAATATCTGCGCAAAGTTTCATTTATCCCTTCGTTTGTTCTTTATATTCCCCTATTCCCCTATTTTTATCAAACTGTAGCGTAAAATTACAAAGGAGTTGGTTTTCTATTATTGTCGAGGATAATAGTATAGAATCTTTATTAAATTTGTTTTAACAAAGTCGAAAATCATAATTACAACATAAATGTTTAACAAGAGAGAAAGTTGTCGTAGGTTGTAAATGCATAAAACTGTAGTAACCAAAAAGCCTGAACATTTCGCAAATGAAATTTGCTACTTGTTGACTATCCAAACTGAAAACTACAATCTAACCGCGAATTTTAACAGCCAGGGTAAATTGAATGATTTTTTTTGGACTGCTAACATTTCAATTCTTATTCATTCGTGGAACGGGAGTTGAGAAGTTTCATTGGCAATTTGGAAGTTTGAGCTAAATGTAGAAGAGAATTTATGACAGTATTGCGGGATGTATGAAAATAGGGATAATTTACATTTCTATTTGCATTAGGAGGATGAATTAACCAAACCGTATAGCCAAATTAATAGTAGCTATACTCGGTTACTGACAAAAGGATTCTCAGATTTTATTTAGTGTGTAGAATGAAAATGTTTTAAAATAGTGTATTGTGTATTTAGGTGTGAAAGCAATACATTACCAGACGACGATGCAAATCGGCTAGCGCCTCGGACAACAAGCATCGAAGTACGGGAATGTGCTTTCACACCGAAGTACACATACTATTTTTTCTGAAATCACAATCAATATTATAAATTAAGGAATTGTATTAATGCATAACATTTCTTCATTACAATCTAACTGCTTACTAATAAATGCAACGAGAATGTTACTTTCCCGGCGTAGGCAATAATAAAATATATTAAATATTTTTTCATATTACCTGGACACCAGATCAGTGTGCCTTTCTAGTGTATGAGTCCTTCAGACTAAATATATTTATTATTTATTACTTCCACATCCAATGGAAGAATAGTAACGACAAAAAAAATTTTAAAAATTTTTATTGTTCAAATAGGCTTAGAATGTCACGATTTTAAGTTTGAGCGAAAAAAAAAATTTTCTGTCTGTCGGTCTGTCTGTAACTTTTTTTTGTGCGCACGATTACTCTGGAACCGTTTGAGATATTGACTTGAAATTTGTACACATATGTACTTTAACGAGATCTAGAACTAGATTATATTTTCATCTTGTTCCGTCGAAGGGTTGGGGCTAAATTGGGGAAAATTTGGGGAAAATAGGTAAATCAAGCAGGTAAGAGTCTATAAAATTGGTATTTAGTATATACAAGAGAAGCTGAGGTCTCAAAAAAAATTTTGGCATTAGCCACCCCCATTACCACCCGCACCCCATTATTAAAGGGGATGAAAAAAAGTTGTGATTTAGGGTGTGTACAAGAACCTCGAAATGTTTTTTTACTTCATCCACCCCCACTACCACCCCCTGACTTAGATAAAAAATCTGGATGTGGAAGTAGTGATTCCTTGGGCAGCGGTTTTTTTATCTATGGTGTACAATTAATTATTGCAGCAGTATTCTATTTTTTATTTAATTTAGTTAACACGGGTATAAAATACAGTTTTGCTTTTCGTGACTTAAGTAAAATAACACTCTATATATATTCATTCACAATCACTCCTTACCCACGACGAAAAGCTGCCGCCATCAAGTGAGGGAAAATTTAACTACCCCTAAATTTTTTTAGGCAAATTTGAATAACTAGGATAAAGGGGACCCTGCAGTGTATCCCTAGACTTATCGAGATTTTGTTTTCAACCTTATACCGTAAATTCCGACTCCCGGTTCTGTCTTGGAATCGTCTATACCAGACCGCTTGTGCCTATATTGGAGGACCGTTTTTCCAGTCCTCTCTGTCTGGTATTTTGATTTGATTTGAAATTTTTATAAAAGTTAAACTTTGGTGACCTTGGGCAGTTACAAGTAATTCTCTGCCATTTCAAATAATCAAATAGTTAATCTAAAATAAAGGACCCCTCACAAATCTTATTGGAAATTTGCTTACAGTGAAATTGGACCAAATTTTGATATGTTGTTCTACTAATCCAGTAGATGAAAAGTCTCAATGAGCACGAGTCCCAAAAACACACCCTTCTACCTTTTTTTTTGCCCTCTATCGGAGTGAAAAGCACTCGTATACATTTAACAACTACATTTCTCTAAAAAAATATTTGTATCTTTCAGCGCGTAGGATCTGATTTACATTTAAACCTTACACCCTTTTCCACCCCTTCCGGGGGGTGAAAATCGCTTTCATGGCTGCACAGCGGTATCTTTGTTCCAAAAAAATATGAAACTGCTCAGTTGAACACAGAACCTTAAAAGACGGTGCAGAAATCACTTTGAAGTGCACCCTAACGCTTTTCCACCTCTTCCGGGGGGTGATTCTCAATAAAGCGGCTGTACAGCGATAGCACATCTCAAAAGAGATACAGCAATGACTCTAAGCCACCATTTTCCAACCCCTTGTCCTCCGAGGGCTGAAAATCACTTTCACTGCTGCACAGTGGTATACTTTTACCCTCGCGAGGGCGGAAAATGGTTAGGGACAGAGTAATTGCTACAGCTTTTTTTGAGATGTAGTACTCATCTGAGTGATTCCACAACTTTTTTGCCAGAAAGATACCGCCGCGCAGAGGTGAAAGCCATGTTCATCCCCCGTAAGGGGTGGTAAAGCATTAGGGGGTAATACAAAATGATTTTTGCACCGTTTTTTAGAGTTCTTTGTTTAACTGAGCAGTTTCATATTTTTTTTTGGAACAAACATATCGCTGTGCAGCCGTGAAAGCGATTATCACCCCCCGGAAGGAGTGGAAAAGGGTGGAAGGGTCTAAATATAAGACAGATCCTACGACTGAGGTTTTTACCGCGCTGAAAGATACAAATATTTTTTTAGAGAAATGTAGTTGTTAAATCTATACGAGCGCTTTTCACCCCGATAGAGGGCAAAAAAAAGGTAGAAGGGTATGTTTTTGGGACTCGTGCCCATTGAGACTTTTGATCTACTGGATTAGTAGAACAACATATCAAAATTTGGGCCAATTTCCCATAAGATTTGTGATAAAATACAAACAATAAGTAAATGTATCACAAAGTTTAACTGATGAAAACGCTACAGATAACATATAAATCGCAAAAATAGTAGAGAAGATTCAAGCATTAAGGCCTTCCGGAACTTTGTGGAGTCGGTACAATTATCGCATAAAGAAATTCTGCAGTGCAATTCTGATAAGAAACAAGAAAAAATACACCTCTAATAGTACGAATTATAAGTTAAATAGACTGCCAGAAACATATTTTTCAGTTTAATAAAATTGGTAACGCTTTGGTACGACTACATAAAGGAAATTGTACAATATAATCTTTATTAACGTCCAGTTTTTTAGTAATCGTCAATAATTTGTACCTCGACCCGCAGCAAGCGCGAAATACGAGCAGACCATATCCTCCATGCCACGAAATATCATCATAAACAGCTATTCCAGCAAATGCTAATAATCTAAGAACAAGCTGTGGCACAACCTTTAAGCCAAACACTGTCATTTCGAGATAATAACAGCGATCGATATTTTTTCAATTACCGCAGATGGTGGGGTGTTTTAAAAAAAGACGGGCTTGCCATAATAGAGATGTTATGGTAATAACAGAGGTAACAGGCGCTCTGCATCTTGTTATTAAGTATTTGAGATTCTCCAAATTGATATAACCTAACCGAGTATTTCAATAATAATAGTCTTTAAACTTTTTATGTATTTTGCTGAAGGTAATACTTTTGTGAATATTAATCAGGATGAATATTAATGTCGCGTTAGAGGCGACGCCATAGACTCGCACAAATTGCCTTTGGAGGTAATCTATTAATTTAATAATCAAATGGATTTATGTTTATTAACAGAATTTTTATTTTCCAGACATTGTTATTCGACGAGGCGTACTTAAAGTTGATTGAATGTATTTTACCTTTATTATTAAGACATTAATATTGTGGCCATTAAATTTCTTTAATCGCAATTGAATGCCGATTCTGTTGCTAGCTTTTGTTATTAACTATAAAGTTTATGGTTGGTGCAAGCAGGCCATGAGAATATGTCTCAAACCCAGCGCGAAAGTTAGTCGCCGCTTAGAATGGTTAAAATATTAATTTAAAGTCGGGTTTTCAGCAAGTGTAAATGCAAATGTTACAGTACAGGTAAAATGCAGGTTGAACAATGAAAAAATTGGTCCCTTTCTGAAACTGTGGGGATAGTTATTTTTAGTGTATATTTGAAGAATCTAAGGATGCCTCTTTAGATTCTTCAAATTTACACTAAAAATGACATATCCCCAACAGGGAGGGGGGATTATCGAAAACCGAAAACTTAATAAAATAGGCAAGCAGGGTGCTGTTTTCTAGGTTTTTTTGACTGTTAAAACAAAATCAAGTCGATAAAACCAACCTATGTATAAGAAAATGACATTTTATGGGCATAAAACTTGAACAATCTTTAAAAAAGTTAAGTGTATAAAAAAATTGAGGAAAAAATTGACACAAGTGGATCTACGAATGATCGTTATCATCATCAGCAAGTTCACATTCTTCTTTATCAAAGTCTTCTAAGTTCATTGCTGGGTAGTTGTCGGGAAAAGTTTCTGAGTCTGTATTAACACAGGTTACTCCTTCACACGTTTTACAAAGTGATAAAAATTTCACACCACTTTTTTCATATGTGCACAATATATCTTGCAGGAGCAAAATATTAGTTTCATTGATCGACTCAGGAGCTAGATAGGCCTCAAGTCTACGTGATGCCTTTCCCAACCCCAATGATGTGAATTTAACCTATTTCCAAGACAGGTTTGGAGTTGGTAATATGTGCGGAAGGAGTGCTGCGCAGAATTTTCCTCAGTAGGTGGGAGTGATTTCAATTTTGATGACGTTTTCTTCAATGATTTCTTAAACATTATGCGCCGAAGTTCATTGAGAGATTTTGATCCGTACAAATACAGAAAGATTGTTTCTCCAGCTTCCTGGACTTCGACGTAAGTAGCATTCATGTTATTGAATGTTGCTCTGCTTTGCTTCAAACTTATTTCTGTTTCAGACAGCTCTGGTGCTTGTTTTTTCCTTTTCCACTTACAATGTCACAACCACTGAATGCATAGGCTAACAGAATGTAGTTTTTAACACCCTCGTTGTAATTAAGCTGAGGAAAAAACTTTTTGCTTGGTTCGCCCGATTTTAGATTTCAACACATATATATTCTGATTCCAGGGACCAGAGCAGACATAAGAACCATAATGTCTGTATCTTGAGCAATAACGGCAGTGGACCCTTTTTGGATAGCCGTTTCCACTATAAGCTTGTCAGGATCCCCGAGAGACTGTTTCACAATTTTGTTGCAAGAAAATTGATTTTTCAACATAGTTATAAGTTGCTTTTTGTTCTCAACATTAGACATTATTAGGAAAAATTGGAGAATCTTCTGTTATGTTGAACTGAGGTGATCTACGCAGCTGCTCACTTTTTCTATGTTGTTAGGGTCGTCATATCTATCAAATACGACAACTGCATACTTGTAATTTTTTTTATATACATCACGTACATGCTGCATAGATCGAGGTATGTTTGGTTGTGTTGTGTATTCCATTCCACCGTGTGCAGCAGGTACCCCCATCTACTATGTAAGTCTTCACGTTATTCAAAAAACTCTCTTCTACGCTGTCAAACTCTTCATTCGGCGCGGGTTTGACAGTTTATCACATTCCCGATTCCAAGAACAGTGAAAGAGGATAAGACGCGATTTCATACTTCATACTTTCCTTCTCTCAATTAACCTTACTTCTATCCAAGGTAGTCACAACAGTGCCTTTTTCACTCTCATAACACTTAGATTACATTGATTTAATTTCAAACAGCAGGCAAAAAGAGGAAGAGGGAAAAAACATTATTTTGAACTCTCTTGCTTTAATTTCAATTTTTTTAACAGGATTTTTCAAGTTGTAATCAATACAATATCTTTTTATAGATAATTGATGAGCCGGGGGTAGGAATTTGAAAAAAAAATTGCCAAAATCTCCGGCGGGCCCCTCGGAAATCCGGGCCCCTAAACTCAGTACCCAATAGACCCCCCCCCCCATACGAGAGGTCTGCATAGGTTAGTTTTATCAACTTGGTTTTGTTTTTATTAGATTCAGCAGTCAAAAAACCCTAGAAAATGACACCCCACTTGTCTGTTTTGTTAAGTTTTTAGTTTTCGATAATCTACCTAGCCCCCCACCCTAAAAATTATAATATTTCTGTTCATCAATGAAAATAAACTATCATGGCGCCTGACCAAATGGCTGCGTATATGGCCATCATACTGCTAACGATGGAATGGGGAGTTAAAAATGCGGCAACAACAAAAGCCAACAGAAGAAGTCTGAGAAGAGCTAAAAGAGACATCATCCAATTACTAGCAAAAACAACAAGCGACAAGACGAAAACAGCGACATAAAACATCAACAGTACTAGAGGGAACACAATTACAAATAGGATAGAAATGCACGCACCTAAATACTGGGAACGTGTCCAAAGCAGAACGGACCCAACACATCTAGATCATGCTATACATGGAGAACAACAATCAAGAGGAGCATGAACAAACTAGGAAAGGACCAAGCACACTGGAAAAGAAAGGCGAGGGGAAAAATGAACATTACAACAAAGATATCGCAACGATATAAGCTGTACCAGAATCAGAAACGGAGGAATCAGAAGATTCACAAGAAGAACATCTGTAGAAGCAGAAACACAAAAAATAGCAACATAAACACTCCATATCACGACACAAGGTATGCAACAACGCATTTTATAAACACCTAGACTGCCCATACCACACTCAGGAGTGATACCATGCGTCGTGTGGCTCTCACTGCTGACAACAAGCATGACCCAAAATCCAACCCAGTGTGGACGTAGCCGGTCCAGCGGTATATCTTGTTAGTGGCAGCAATGCCTACCGCACTCTGGTAAATCAATCAATCAATCAAGTAATAATAAAATAACACTTACTACGGTAACCCATACCACACTCAGGAGTGTTACCATGCGTCGTGTGGCTCTCACTGCTGACAACAAGCATGACCCAAAATCCAACCCAGCGTGGACGTAGCCGGCCCAGCGGTATATCTTGGGAGTGGCAGCAATGCCTACTGCACTCTGGTAAATCAATCAATCAAGTAATAATAAAATAACACTTACTACGGTAACCCACCCTAACTGTCCGTGCACCCTCCTCCCGATCCTTGGGGACAATGTTTTTCATAAAGATTAAAGCCTAAAGAACAATTTTCGACAAAAATTTGCAAATATTGTTTTTGTCATTTGACACAAAAACTAAAAAAGATGGAGAAAAACTTTCTGCACAAAAAACAAAGTGCGTAAAATTTTCTACAATTTCCCAGCTAGGGAGGGCTCCCCGACTAACTTGATTTAATTTGTGAATTTTTTCGACAATTTAAATAAAAATTCTATATCTTCGAATTATAAATTAGTTAACTCACACAACTGTTGTAGCGCTATTATTTCAACCATTATAATAATTATTTCTATAACATCGGTAACACTGACAATTATTACAACCATAATTATATAAATGAGGGTTGTCAATTATTATTTTTAGTTACTCAATTGCATGCCCGATTATCTCCCCATTTCTGTAATTAAATTTTTATTCTCCGCCTGAACACATCGACCAAGAAAACCAATAATCGTCAACAATGACACAACAAATAGGCATGGATACTTTCATGCTGCCGTCATTTCATCTGAGACAATAGAATCAATAAATAAAAACTGTAAAGGATAAATGAGATAATTGATTAAACGTGATAAAACGTGCTCTAAGTCTGCCGTGACGTTTTGACAAAATGGCGTAGATAATTCTGAGAACAGCAACTAAAACGCATCCCAGGATATTACTCAGAATCCCCTTTGAATTGTTTTCGTCATCAGTTTTTTGTTTTCTACAGTGTTTAATGACTATGATAATTATATTTATCCAAATTGTAATAATAGTTTAGGTAAAAGCCGAAGCAAAACATTTAATGTGTGAATAAATATTGGAACCCAAGCAGATCTTTACGCCACAATTACCTAATATAGAACACATTTTGGTCTCGCTCGCACCTTTAACCTAACCTGACTGACTTAAAATTTACGTGAAATATACGTAAATAGAACATATTCCCCTGAACAGGTAATTTAAACGTAAAAATTGTGTTTAATTGTCGTTAATACCAAACATCCTCTTTCAACTGCAATCTTTTTTTCTAAAAAATAACTGATAATTTCTACTAAAGGTTTTATCTAGAGCAATGATTTACTTATAAGTTATATGCCATAAGCACCAAAGACATGAAGAATCCGCATATTGCTTGTATTACTTTCTTGGAGCAACACTTTACTTGGTATATGTTAAATATCCGTATTTAAAAATTTTCATAGTTAATCACTCGTCAAATTTGATTATAAAATGGCTTCGTAAAACCGGTTGAAAATATGGCAAATCTAGCACGCGCGACTTCACAGTATTCTCTCCCAATATTTTAGACCTTGCTGATGTTTTTCCTTCAGTCGAAGTTATTAAAACTTATATTATTGACCTTAAGTTATATGGAACTTACTTAGGTTATAGTTATTTTCCTAACAAGTGTGGAGGTTGTACTTTTCATGGGTTAAGAGTAACATTTTTTTCTACGAACGTGACGAAAATTTATACTTATAATAAATCTGTAAAGTTGACGTGCCTGTACATTGAAATACTACGGGAGCCCACCCTAACTGTACGTGATGTCGAAATATATGTAGACGACTCAGATCAAGCCGAAGAAACGGAAGATAGGGTATTAGCTTTTTTTGAACACGATAAACACGATAAACACGAGGAGGCTAAAACTGACAAAGACGATGCAGACGATAATGAAATCGACACTCGCAGTTTTATTGAAACAAGGGACCATTTTACAGATATACAGCGCGGATGCGATAGGATGCTTGACTTCTCCCGCCCATAAATCCAAGAATATCAATGCTACGTAAAAATGTGTTCCAAGCATTTCGATAGTGAATTTACTTATCTTTAAATTTGATAACCATCTTTTTTTTTGGCAGGACCGTTCAGAACCGAGATATTGGCAAAAAAATGATTTTTAAGCGATATCCCTCAAAATTGGGGGTGATCCGAGGGGCGGGTGAGGGGGAAATATTAGTATGTCTAAAAGGGGCATATAATGAACTGGTTCCCACAGTAAAATCTTTTGTTCGATTTAAAACGATGTTAATTTACCTGACGATTGGCCTAACTAAAGATGTGGGATATAGTCCAGTAGAATTAGTAAAAAAAAGACTGAAATTTATTGTAATTCGTTTCAGGATGCCACGTGGATTAAACGATAGTTTTATTGATTACGAACATGACCCTGAATTTGGTCCACTTTTTGACCGCCGGAACATTGTTTATTTAACGATTTATTGTTGAAAAATTCAAGAAAATCGACTTTTTTAAAGATAACTCAAAGACCTTTGACGATAGGTTTTTCATTTTGTAGATACTGTTAGAACTTTGAAAAACGGTTAATTTGAGAGTTGTTTCGTTTGAAACGCTTTAAAATTTGTTTAAATAATTCCAAAAAACCGCGAAAATTTTAGCAATTTGCAAATATTTTTCATTCTTTAACAAAAGCACTTTAGTGCTTGAAACTTTGAAGAAATATGTCTTTTATTACCCCAAAGTTATCTCTAAAATTTCATCAAAAAATTTTAATTAGTTTAAGAGATATTCAATTTGTTTATTATAAACATAAATAATGTAAAATGCAAATTCACCCAGTTCCCGTTGACGTAGAGGGTTGATCTGGACATCCTTTTTTTTTGATGGGACTTAAACTTTATGTTTTCATTAATGACAAATCAAATTTGCATTATTTTCAACTTCAAAATGGCTTTTGAAAAAGTGCCACATTTTGAGGTTAGGTTTTTTGCTAATAACTTTTAAACAAATGAAGATTTTGCAATATCGTTCTCATATCTTTGTTTCTGGGGTCTATTCACACATTTTCAAAAAAAAAAAAAATGACTGTAGCCTTATTAGAAGCCGAGATGATTTTTTTTTAAATAAATTCGTAAAAAATTTTTTAACAAAAAATAATTGTTTATAACAAATTATTGTTTAATTAGGAAAAAATCGACATGACATATTATTATTTCATCACGCTACCCCAAATTTAAAAAAAAAGTCAAAATCGGAGAAACGGTAAATTTTTGGTTGACGGATTTGAACTCGTCTCGATCATTTTATGAACGTGTTACAGAGATGACTCATGCTTCTCACTCCTGTTCTGACGCTGATTTAAAATTAATTATTATTATCGTTGCAAATTGAATTTTTTTCCCCCAAACTCAGCTCTATTACAAAGATAGACTATTAAACTAGTTGTTCGCCAAGTTTCAGCTGTTAATGTTTATTAATGAATAAATTACGAATTTATAAAAAAAATCAGCTCGGCTTCTAATAAGGCTAGTCTTTTTTTTTTTGAAAATGTGTGAAAAAACCCCAGAAACAAAGATATCAGAACGATATTGCAAAATCTTCATTTGTTTAAAAGTTATTAGCAAAAACCTAACCTCAAAATGTGACACTTTTTCAAAAGCCATTTTGTAGTTGAAAATAATGAAAATTTGATTTACCATTAATGAAAACATAAAGTTTAAGTCTCAACAAAAAAAATGATGTCCAGATCAACCCTCTACGACAACAGGAACTGGGTGAATTTGCATTTTACATTATTCATGTTTTTAATAAACAAATTGAATATCTCTTAAACTAATTAAAATTTTTTGATGAAATTTTAGAGGTAACTTTGGGGTGATAAAAGACATATTTTGTCAAAGTTTCAAGCATTAAAGTGCTTTTGTTAAAGAATAAAAAATATTTGCAAATTGCGAAAATTTTCGCGGTATTTTGCAATTATTTAAACAAATTTTCAAGTTTTTTAAACGAAACACCTCTCAAATTAACCGTTTTTCAAAGTTCTAACAGTATCTACAAATTGAAAAACCTATCGTCAAAGGTCTTTGAGTTATCTTTAAGAAAGTCAATTTTTTGGAATTTTTCAACAATAAATCGTTAAATAAGCAATGTTCCGGCGGTCAAAAAGTGGACCAAATTCAGGGTCATGTTCGTAGTCAATAAAACTATCGTTTAATCCACGTGGCATCCTGAAACGAATTACAATATGCATATTTGCTAATTCCACTGGCCTAATATCGTTTTATAGGTTTTTGGGGTAGACGATTTCAAATATTATATTAAAGTTCTATAAAAAATTATTTCCATATACACAATGTTTACGTTGTGAGAGACTTGGATAGAAAATCTGGATGTGGAAGTAGTGATTCCTTGGGCAGCGGTTTTTATAATATTCTTGAATGCCAATAGCTTCATTACGATTATAAACTAAAACGTTTCGAATATAATAACTAAGATCACAGATAATATAAAAAAATTGTTGTTAGCATTATTAGTATAGATTATTTATACAAGTAATCTTAAGAAGATATTACCTGGTGAGTCCATATGCACTTCAAAGTTGCAGATAATGGTTGCAAAATAAAAATTTTCAATAATTGTCTAAGTAGAAATAAGTGATATTATTTTTAAATACTAAATGCTTCCAATCACATTCGCTATGTCATTTTAGGAACTAAATCGACATATTCAAATATTTCTTCCTGAGCCATTATTGATTATTGCTAATTTTATCGAATTTATGCTAGACGGTGACGTATAGCCCACTAAATATAAAATAATTGAACATTTAAAACAATTTATTTTAATCGTGGCAACCTCAACCGTTATCTCATTTTTTTCGTTTTCCTGCTTGCAGCAAGCAACTTTTAAAAAATCAATACATCGGTAAATATGCAAAAATTAAGTGAAGTGCATAAAACGGCCACTTATTACCTTACCAACATTTCAATATTATCAATAAGGATCATTATATCATTACCGTAGCAGTTACTCGGGGAAAAACGTCCGAAAATAATTACATATGAATACATAATGACTCCATCAGAATCAGCAAATGCAAATTGAATACGGGTAAAAATACTTTCAAGATATGCTAAGTTATGGAAGTGTATCGTGAGTTTTTCATTATGCTCTTGCATTATTCATTAGTTTATAACATTTTTATAGCCTAATAGATTCTCTGAAAGAGTCCTCGGAGAAAGATCTTTAATCGATGGTAAAAGATATTATCGATTCTTGCAAACGATCAGAATAAAGCGATTATATGTTATTATACGAAATTATTCAAATTTGGGATGAATCTTTTGCGTCATTATTATTATCAATAACTTTTTTTGGAACAAACTTAACAAGGGTTCGGTAGTTTGTTGCAGCTTAATTTTTATATATTTTATATAACGACGACTAACAAATAATATGAATATTAAATGGTTGATTTTTGGTATATAATGCCATCAATTAATCCCGCAGGGAAATATGATGTGGGAATTCTGGTCATTGTACCCCTTCGTGTACCAATCAGAAAATTATGCATGAATCAGTCTATATGTGCACATTAAAAATGCCGTAGAAACCGGTAACTATAAAAAAGAAAAGAACAGATGCCGTAAACAATCAAAATAAAAATGGGCTTTATGGAATTGTGTTTGTGTTAGTGTTGTGGTTGAAAGAATGGAAAGTGATTCAGAAGATACTATCCCCTGTACTCCACCAGAGATAACTGAAAGAGCAGAAGCAACAGTATATAATTTACTACCACAGAAATCAAAAAGTTTTTACGATAAAGCGTACCAAAGTTTCATGGGCTGGCGTATTCAGAAAAAAACTAACTCATTTTATTTCATGCTAAAAGCAGTTTTGAAAATAAAACACGACATAGATTTTGAAAAGTAACTAGATTAGACATAGATTTTGAAAAGGAACTACGTTCTTTTCTGAAAAGAAAATCTGAAAATATGAAGCGAAAAAGGCCAAAGTTTTGACACCAGAAGAAATTACTAAATTTATAAAGGAAGCACCTGATAGAGTTTATTTTTACATAAGGTAAGATTGTCAGATACTAATGTCTCAAATATAACATATTAATTAATTTAAGGTCGTATTATTAATCGTGGGAATTATGGGTGCGAATTATGTCACTCTAATGAGCTCTACGAAATGAAAATTGAAGAGGTGAAAGATCTAAGTATAACATTATTAATAACTGTACCTGAAACGAAAACCAAAGTGGTAAGAAGTTTTGTCATTACTGGTCAATTTTATGGAATTGTAAAATAGTACATGGATCTTCGGCCATCGCACGTGACAATAAGTTCATTTTTTTTAAAATTACTAAAGAGGTAAATGCACCATTCAACGAATTGGAAAAAATAAGTTTACTGTACTTGAAAAACAAATAGCAACTTATTTGAATTTGCTAAATCCTGAACCACAGACTAAAACAAATCAGATGTTTCACTTAATAGTATTCCCTATGTAACCAGTTTCATTTTTTGTCGTGTGACGTATACCTGCCAGGATTCTGCGCAGAAGACATAAACAGAGTAACCGTGCGGTTGACATGGAAGTTAAGACCAGCGAGTATAATATCACAGGAGGTACTGAAATCTCAGAGACGGAAGTCGTCATCAGCTACACCGGTGATATTAATTATTTTGGAATGTGATGTATTGTATTGAAGGTTAGAGTTGTTATTGTTATACTTTTAGTGGTTTTTTGAGTATTTATTAGGTGACTTTTAATTATTGTTACGTATCATAAGCTCCCTCCTGTGATTCTGTACTCGCTGGTTAAGAATGATTGGACAATGCGCAGATCACAGCACAAATTGGTACCTGCCTGGAGTTAATTTATTATCTAAACCATGATACGTCATAAGTGAAACATCTGATTTGTTTTAATCTGTGCCTGAACTTTACACCGGTCATTGCTCTCGGAGATCTTCGGCTACACTATACGTGGATGGAGGTGGTGATATTACGGGGTTGAAGCGTCACGGAGGCTGGAAGTCCTCACTCGTAGCTGAACGACACATCGACCAATCTGTAAAAATAAAATGATAACATCCGAAACTATTCTCCATCCTCAATAATAATAGCCTTCATTATAACATCGTTGTATAATATACTATAACAGCCGTGCTTTAAATAACTTCGTATCCTCTAGATTGTCGTCTCAAAGTGGGCTTTATGCTAAATAAAATCAACGAGACAGTTATCCGGTTGGATGACGCACAAGTTTGCAAGAGAATATTGGAAGCAACTGGGTAATACTGTTGTGAAAAAGGAACTGTCCTGGAGGAGCGAGATTTTTAACTTCTGGATATCATACAGAGACAAATTCTTAATTTTGATTGCGAAACAGAGGCCAATTTTTTTTTTAGTTTTCTTTGTTTATTAATAAAATTAACTGTAAAATTTAATTTTTGTACTCTATTATATTTGTTGTCTTCAAAGATTTAGCAACCTTTAAGCGGAGGTAGAATGTGATTCTTAATCGAAATAGTGCATAAACTGCTTGTAGACAAAAAATCATATTTGTAGATTAATATTCCGTGGCGGAAAATGCAAAACTTCTCCGCGAACGGCAATAGTCCGGAGCGCATATTCGGTCAAAAGTCTTGGTTTTTATGTTAGAGAAAAAACAGAAAAAGCGTCGGAAAGCTCAATCAATTCTCTTTACATAAGCTGTCTACAAATTTTTCAATAAAAACGATAATTATCGAGATATTCGAGGAAATGTAGGAAATTACACGTTTTCCTATAGAGTATATGTAAATTTTAAAAAAATAATTTTTCTCAGAAACCTTTGTTTCGAAGGGCCAAGATTAACGGAGCTTCAAAGTAGTACATGATATTAAGTGAACATCCTATATGAGATCGATTTCAGTTAATTACCGATTAATTACGGTGATAAAATGGAGAAATATTACCGAAAAAAAAAAAGTCCCAAATCCCGCCGCCTCTAATTCCTTCATTTTTGTCGGAATTCAAAAAATAAAAAAAAGAGTTTTATTAATTAATTAATTTAATTCTACTTAAATTAACTAGAGTAGTCTTTTGGCGTAGGAGCCAAGATTAAAAAGATGCCAATAGTAGAAGCTCAAAATTTGCGATTTTTTGCCGTACATGGCTAACATTTCAGTAGTTATCTCCGAAACGAAAAATAAAATCAAAATTTTGATGATAGCAAAAGATTCGTAGTGGCAAATACTCGTTTGACCTTATTTTTTATTTCGAGCTAACTCCGACCATTTCGGAGATATCTGCGAAAAATGACAAAAAACAGCTTACATTTCAGAGCCGAAAAAGTTGCAAAAGATGCAATCTTGACACGTTCATATTTTTCGAAAAACGACCGTACGATGTCGCGACGTAAAGAGAAAGTCTTCCAGATAAACCTGATCGTAAATTGCACGGCGAAATTCGGAAAATCGGCTCAGCACGAACGAATCAAAAGTAGCATTTTGTGACATTTCAGAAAATCGATCTCATTTTGTAACATTTTTGAAAAACTAAAAGTTTGGTAGACTTGCACTTTCATCATTGATACTGTCTAAGCTATCATGGGAAAAGATCTACCTTTATAGATATTAACGCGAAAAATCTGTCGCTACCTCCCTGGCTACCACCTTCGTGCATCGCGCGTTACGTCGATTGGACAGCATGAAGATAAAGGTGATTTGTATATAATCTAGTAAGAGTAGATAAACACTGTGTAAAAGTCTATTTCCAAGTCCAAGAATGGTTAGATCCAGGTGGCTTAAAACTGAGAATGGCTTAATGCCTGATGTTATGAGTGACAGTAATGCTTTTCCTAAAAATTTACTAAGTGATATTTCTTGTAAATGTAAGAAAGGCTGTAAAAATAATCAGTGTAGCTGTAGAAAACTGAATATATAATATTCTACTCTATGTGTCTATTGTAATGAAAATAATTGTTCCAATGCTTCTTCTACCTTCATTTTGCTTCGATGAAAATTGGGTGAAAAATGAGGGTCAAGGAATATACATTTTTGAGAATTGTAAAAATGCACTTTTTTGAAAATAAAAAAAAACTCACTTTTTTTGAAAAAAAAATGAACTCTATCCCCTAAATGTACATAAAATAACGTACAATCGAAAAAAAGTGACATACAATGCCTTCTTGATAATTGACGAATAATTAAAAATTTTATTTCGTCCGCCATCTTTGACCGTTCTATTTGACATATGGTGTCCGGTATTGGTGCATTATATTTGACCATAAATGAATTTTATTTTTGCCAACTTTGGTAAAATTACTCCTTATAGAAAAGATATTCAATTTTGATTTTTTTCGGCTATTTTCGGTTTTCTATTTTTTTCCAAGATGGCGGATTGACCAATACATATCGGACAGGTTTATATTTTTTTAAGAATTTAATTTCAAATAAGCCAATATTTTTAAAATTCCCATCCGATTACTAGTACAAGATAAATTAAGCAGATAAGTTGAAACTCCGTGAAAGCGCGTCAAAAAGTACATATAACTTTTAACGCACACGGAAATTTTGGGTCCAAATATTTTTTTCGTAATCAGGAGGTCATAATACATAAGAAACAACAATAAAATTTCAGGTGGAATGTTGTCGCCGAAAAAAAATAAATTAAATCAATTCGACTGTACTAACTGTACACTTACCGCGACAATTTTGAAAAATTTCATTATATCCTTTTTACAAGCTTTTATTTAACTTGCCTTGTTAGTATGAGTCAAATCTTGCAACTGAATTTTAAAACAGTTATCCCCAACCAATTGAGTTGAAATTTTACATACACGTTTAGTTTGGATGACAATGCATGGTTAGCTAAGTGATGTCATTCTAAATCCAATATGGCGGATTCCAAAAGATGGAGGACCAGTTATATTTTAAAAAGTTTTTTTTTATTATAATTTATTATTTATTATATCACTTAAAATTCCTTCAAAATTGTACACGACAAGGTCAATTAAACATAATTAGTTCTACAAATGTCAACGGAAACAGTTTCCTCCCGCTTTATACGAAACGCAACGTATTTTATTAGCACAGATTTATCCATTTATAGTCGAATACCGCAGGCGCCAATACCGCAAACTGTGAAATCACAATAGCCCAAACACTTCATCAATAACAAATAGAACAAGCTATTTAACCGCAGAATACAAACATAACGCCGGACCCTTCTACAAAAACAAGCCCCTGATGTTTTCAGAAGTCCCCAGTTACATTTTTATTTCCCGATGATTTATATTGGTATTAGGCCACTCTACGTTAACCTTCTGATTTGTTCTATACAATAATAATAGAGTCTGGCTGGTAAATGGGACTCAAGGGGGTGATAGCTCAACCGGGGGGTGCAACCCTTACTCAATTTACCGCTACATTATAGCGGCGCGTTGGTTAAAACCAACCCCGCGGGTGCATGTCATTAGCACTCTGAGGATTTCGCCAAATGAACAGATATTAGTTCTGTGCTCTGCCCGCGCGTTACGTTTATCTACAAGACTTAATTAATTCTCTTAATTCATTTTTCGAATTAAGTTTGGTTTGCGTTAATATTTGAAGTGCTCATCTGGTGGAATAGTAGATGCTCGCCGTATGAAGAGTCGCTTAAAAATGATTCTCTGAGCTCTGAAATACTAAAAGCTGCACAGAGAAGTTGGCAAAGTTTACACGATGCGACGCACAGTGGGCCAGAATTGGATTCTAGCGCGCCAATATTCCAAAAATTCAACTTGTAAAAATTATTATTATTCCTTTATATAACCACCGCCAACATTCCAGGAAGCAATAAACCGCCGCCACAAAAAAAGTATTACTACCCACTTGGGTGGTAGGGACTGACAAACCGACCGATATTTACGTACTATTTCGCAGGTTAATCAGTTGTCCGTGCACTTGCGTTTGTAATAATTGTGTACAGCGTAATTTCAAAGTTTATTATTGTAAATTTTATCCGATATGGTTGACAAAGGTATGTACTTAATATTATAATTTATTTGGAAATTATTGTAATTATATAATTGCCAGAGAAGCTAAATAAAATACGACAAAAAAATACTTTATTTTTATTAAAGTCGCGTATTTATTAGCCTGCAACTTTTTTGCTATGCGTGTCTATCCCAGTTTCATTACTTTGTTGTAAAGTGTAGTTCTTTAAGACTTATAGGCATTGATTTGAAGTGCAATTTCGTGCGAGTTTAACTTAGAGATTTTTTTTTGCAGGTCAACAACTAGTTCTTTCAAGAAGACTCCTATTTGATAAAATCAAAGGAGACGATCCTCCAGTGATAAAAACTGAGGATGAGCTGCTAAAAGCTGTAAAGACAATTCTGCAATTATCCCATTGCTCACAAGAAATGGAGAACGACCTCAAAATAAAACTGCGCTCTTTCTGGATTATGGTGAATGATAGATGGAAGCGATGTAGCCGCAACAAAAATATTTTTTTAAACAAGCACCATGACTGGCTGGTGACATTATAATAAAAAACTGGAATCTTCCTGAAACCAGTCAAAAAGCCAATGAGTCAACCCCTCCTACCCCCGCACAGTGGGCCATTTGCAACTTCTAGATGGACAAAATTCTACAAATTTCTAAATTAGCTTAAAATGGCTGTTAGAAGACCGGAAAAATAGTGAAAAATTCTAGACATTTAGGGGGTGGTTTTTGAGGGGTTGAAAAATAAATTTGCTTCTAGAATGCCGAAACTCTGTGAGTATAATATCTGTGACTATAAAAAAATTAGTAAAAAATTATAAATAGTTACAATAACATCAGATCAAACTTGCGTTAAGAAATGGGTGGAATTTATTCGAAGTATGAATTTCATTAGAATGCCAAAACTTTTGTACATTTTTGTATGTTGTTTTTCATTTTATTTTATTATATAATTCTTGTAGCTTTTATGTATGTAACATTTATATGCGTCCAGTTGTGCTTTAAAGAGATATTTGTGTTTTTACAGGGATAATTCTTACTGTGTCAAAAAGAGAACTTTATGAAACATTAAAAGATGAAGATTAATAACCCTGGAACAGCCAGAGTCAAAAAATGATGTGTGATGTGATGTGAAGTGATGTTAAAAAATTAAAACATTGACGACAAAATTTTCTGAAACTTTCTAACATAGTTAATATTAAAGTGTTATTTTTCAATCCTCTCAAATACAACTCCTTATTGATTAGATTTTTTTTACTATTTTTAGCGAACTCGCGGATATATTATCGTGTCCACAAAGTTTCAGAATTTTAAAATAATATTTATCTTTCAACCCCCTCAAAAACAACCCCTCTACTATTTATAATTTTTGAACTATTTTTTTTATATATTCACAGAATATCATTTTATTATACTCACAGAGTTTCAGCACTCTAGAAGCAAATTTATTTTTCAACTCTCAAAAACCACCCCCTTAATGCCTAGAATTTTTTTACTATTTTTTCGGTCTTCCAACAACTATTTTAAGCTCATTTAGAAATTTGTAGAATTTTGTCCACCTAGAAGTTGCAAATGGCCCACTGTGCGACGTTGTGAAACAAGGTATTGTTGAATTATTTTAAATAGTTGTAAAATTTCAGTGCAAAATATCATACATACATATCAAATGTGCATGTATTTTTCCACTTCGCGTCGTGCCCTCCGCGTACTTCAAAGGCTTACTTACTACATATTTGTGTCATTGACTAATAATTTGACACTTATTTATAGTACAGTCGAATTGATTTAATTTAATTTTTTTGTGACCTCGTTATTTGGACATGTTAGGGGTAGTGGGGGACGCTTCGGTGAAACCATCGATTTTGTAGGAAAAACGTTATTTCGTGTTTTTTATCAAATCATCTTAAAATTTAACTAAAAAACTAACTGTTAGTAATAAAATTTGAACAATCACCCAATCGACAATATATACCCAAGCGCAGTTTATATAGCTACCACTACCGAGAATTTTCGCAGAGAGAAAAGTTGGGCGTATCGTCAAAACGAAGCTACTCACGAAAATTCAGCCTGTTAGTAATCATTAAAAAAAAAAGGGCGCTGTACTGTGGACTATGTAATCTCTTGAGGGGTCTACACTAGAGATGGGCACGTGACGTGAATTTCACCGTGTCACGCCGTGTCACGGCGTGAGCGTGTACATTTAAGGTACCAAATCACGGAAGATTTCGTGAGTGTGCGTGAGTCAAAAGATCCCGTGCGTGAGCGTGCGTGAGATAATATTCACGCCGTGACACGACGCCCCATCTCTGCTTTAAAACTTCAACCTGTCGTGTCGTGACTAGAGATGGTACTGAGTGGATTTTTCTCGGAACAGGTCGGAACTGTTCCGGGTAAAAAAGTATACCTGTTCCAAAAACCTGTTCCGATTCCGACCTGCTCCGAGTCCGGCATTAGTGATTGCCCGTTCTTTCGCACTCGCAGCTCCATATGCTCCATAATGACACCGCTTTCTTTTCAAGTGCTTGGAGTCCTGATTTTTTTGAAACAAGAATGCTGATTGGTTGTTGAAGGTTGAAAACTGACATGTCAATTATATGCTCTATTCAAAGTTTTGATTTTGAAATCTCCAGAGCTCCAAGCTCTTGAAAAGAAAGTGGTCAATACAAAATACCTCCTGTATATCAAAACCGATATGAACTAGTATTTGAACTCTGAATAAGAGTAGAGGGTGTCTTATAAATTAATATACTTTTAATTTGTTTTGCATTGCGATTTAGAACCGTGAGTATTTCATTTCTAAGTTTTACCATTTCTTCAATTCATTTCATTGTTACATGGAAATAAGTCAAACTATTCACCTAATGCTTCAAACTATTCCTAAAACTCCTCGAATTAAAAAATGCTAGAGCTACATTTTTGTAATACTTAACACTAATTAAACAGAATTTATTATTATTATATACATCCCACACAAATACTACCACTTACCACCAATACCAGAAAGTCCGCAAGTCTGATCTGCTCACTCCACTCCGGCTCCGTGTCCGAAGGTACAACGTTATCATGTGCTCAGTGCTCCGCTTAAACGCATGACAGTCCAGCGGAGTCGGAACTAGTATTTTCTAAATCTGAGAACTGTTCCGCGGAACTGTTAGCTCGGACCTGTTCCGAAAGAACAGGTTCGGTTCTTTCGTACCATCTCTAGTCGTGACAAGAATAAGAAGCGAAGCGATAGACGGAAGACGGAACACGAGCGCGAGAAGGGAGGGAAAAGGACAGGAGACAGGATGAATGCAATCTCTCTCTACTGCATTCGCCAGTCGCCTAGCCCTCCTGGCCTGGTCTGGTCTGGTCTGGTCTGGTCACTCTGGTCCAGAGATGGGCACGTGACGTGAATTTCACCGTGTCACGGCGTGAGCGTGTACATTTAAGGTACCAAATCACGGAAGATTTCATGAGTGTGCGTGAGTCAAAAGATCCCGTGCGTGAGTTTGCCTTAACATATGACGAACCTAGAAGACAAGGGATATAAGTATCAGAACTTTACATTGGAGATAATAGAGTTGAAACTTGAAGATTAACAGTAATCGAAAGGAAACGAGTATTACATTTTCCACGGTTAAACATTGATTCATACAGTCTAATGTCATTTTCTAAATGAATATCTTTGTAAAACAACCAGACATCTAAATTTTATGGGAATTTTTTTGCTGCCCTTGGTTGTATTCTCCCCTTGGTTGTATTCCTTGTGCTTCAATCAAAAGTCAGATATGGTAAAGTGTCTAAGTAATTTGTCAACAGATGGGTTTGAAATCATTGTATCTTTAAGCCACCAAACAGAATGCATGTTTTGTTAACCTTTAGTGAACTTAACCCATTTTATTTCAATTTGTCACTTATACCCCTCGTCTTCTAGGCTCCTCATATATCAGTCGTGCGTGAGTGTGCGTGAGCTAAAGGTTTAAAGTCGTGAGCGTGCGTGAGCGTGAGTCAAAATCGACTCACGCGCCCATCTCTAGTCTACACACGATCCAGCGGCAGGGACCCAGCCATGTCGGCATGCTTTGAACTCATTCGTAAAAGTGAACTGGTCCGCTGGAATTCCAATTATCTTCAAAGCGTACCGACAATGTCGGGTCCCTGCCGCTGGATCGTGTGTAGACCCCTTTAGGCAATAGAGATTATTACTGTTGTAAAACAGCAAAGCGTACTGCCACTATCAAGTGTATTACCATTTCTGTTATCCTACCCTTAGGTGTCGAAATCCGGTCGTCCTTGTATGAAACTCGACAGTGCATACACATTCAGAATCTGATAATTATTTCAAATGACAATGTCGCCGTGTTCCATTTATAATTCTGGCGTTTGACAGCGTTCGCTGTAATTGAACCGAGACTGCACAGGCTCTGTACGTGACCATATTATTATCAATTCAATTATAATGGCTGAATTGATAATTTGTTCAATTTGTGTAGCGTATCTGGAATCGTCTCTGGCCTGTCGACAGAGAATCATTTGCGAATTGGTGCGAACACAAAATCACAATTTCCGTTCAGAAAATCCGATCCGATGGTTTTAATTATAGAACGACACAAGCGCGGCTGGTATTCGCAGTAGAAAACAATTAATTTTGCAACAGAAAATGAAAAATAACGCGGCAAATCGGATATTAGCTAGTTTTGCAATTTGAAACGCTTTTTGTTCGAGTTATCTGTGATACAATAAACATTTATACAGAATGATAAATTACGTATGTATTCTGTGTTGGCGTAATGAGGTATCACGCAGAGTTAATTAAATGCCGTAGTTACTAATTACGTTAATGGTGTGGTTTTTGTTCTTTCTATATATGTAATTAATTATTATTAATCATAAAAGGATAATAAAATACGCGTATGTGAGCTCCATATAAGAGGGTATAATTTTGCGGCTCGTACTTGAGAACTATCGATTACTTAAGGAGTTAATTATATAAGTAGCTGCCTAAACAATCAGCTTATTAATTTTCAAGGAAATACATGTGATTTTACTATTAATTTGCGTTTTTGTGATTATTATTCTTTAGTTAATGCGTTTTTTCACATTGCAATGGGGATATAATTTTTTTAATACTTAAATACTTTTGATTTCGTTATTTATTTTTACACCGACCTCAATATCGATATTAGTTAATACAATTCAATTAACTGGTGACGGTAATATTTTATTTCATAATTTCTAGGCGGTTCATTTTAAAACAAAAATATTTCCTCGCGTTTTTTAGTGGTCGCCTATTTAGCTTCTATACTCTATTTGGTAAAGACAGAGCGTAATAAAAGCTCATGCAAATGCAAATCCTCTAAAAACGTGGTCAGGCTGATATAATGTTCCTTTATGTTTTGTGAGGGTTATCTGCATTTTTAGAAAAAGGTCACCGGGTGGACCAAATTTGGTGGGATTAGGTGGGATTTTTTAAAACTTTATGGCAGATAGACAAAAACCAATATAGGTGTCCAATTTTCGAGAAACAAACAATGGTGTAAACCGCGATGTTTCTGAAGTATAGAAAACAAAGAATTTATGACCGAAGCATGTGCGTGATGCCATTTTTTAATAACAACGTCGCCATTTTGTTACTGGAATTAGCCAGTAATTAAAAAAAGGAATTTCAAACACTATTTCTCAATAATATATAGCATGACATAGATGCTCAAATTTGTACGTTTGTATAGAGCCCTTGCTTTAGAAAAAATTCAAGTTTAAACCATAAAGATATTTTCGATAAAACGTAATTTTTTTTTCTTTTCCAAATATCTCAATAAATATTAGTTTTAGTAATTTAAAAAAAATTATCTCAAATATAGTTTTTCGTTAAAATGTGGCATTACCTAGATGCTCATTTTTTTTGCTCATTTAAAGCACTTTCTTTGGAAAAAAATGCATTTTAAACTGTAAAGGTAATTTCGAAAAAACTTTTTTTTCGAGTGCAAAAAATATCATATATCGTAGGACCAAAGTGCTTCATTCTATACTTCGTGCGAATAAACTATTGACAGATATATAGATCAATAAACAATCTCCACAGAAACCTATATGCATAAATTAAAACGCAAAATCAAGCAATTTGTTACATTTGCCCCGTTTCCCTCCGCCAAATCCGCTATTTTCAATTTTCTTATTTTGACTTCATATTCATAATTAGCGACCCCCAAAACCTATATACATGAATTAAACGCAAAATGAAGCTATTTGTTACATTTGCCCCGTTTCCCCCCACCATATCGAAGCCGCTATTTACAATTTTCTAATTTTGCCTTCATATTCGTAATTAGCGACCCCAAAAACTTATAAGCATAAATTAGAATGCGAAATCAAGCAATTTTTTTACATTTTGCCTCATTTCCGTCCGCCATATTGAAGCCGCCATTTTGAATTTTTTAATTTTGACTTCAGATTCGTAATCAGCGACCCCAAAAACATAAGTATGCTGCATTTCAAGAATTAATAAATCAATACTTTTCCATATATAAATTTTTTTGCTTTAATGGTGGAAAACTACCTTTAAATCAAATCAGAGGTAATAGTAGAGTAGCAAACCAATAAAAAACGGCTATTTGTGAAAGAATGTTGCCGCTTGATATACTTATTAGTAGTGCCCTAAAGAATCATTTTCGAAGGAGCGCCATCTTCAGGTACCATTTGGATCCAAAATGGCGGCTGATTTCTAATAATCTAATAAATATGATTTTTTGGTAAATCCATTGACTTTATAAAAAAATAGTCTTATACAAAGTTGTTGAGCTTTGAACAGCCAACAAAAAAGTATTTCGAACATTTCGCGATTAGAATTGAAATAAAGCCGTTATTTAATAAAATTCAAAATCTGTTCTTTTTTTTACAGAATCATTTATTTATATGCATGTTTTTAACAAAATATTAATTTAAATCACACTTTCCCTTACAAGATACATAACAACGTTCAATGTAAACCTACTTTCTTACAAGCATATATATTTTGTTTACAGTTCTTTTTGCAGCCGCACCGTATCAGTTGCCTCAAGGCTGTGGACATCTCAGGTAAAGTTGACCAATCTTTGCAGCTTAGATATAAAAGAAAAAGCTTCCGTTATCTCAGGGAAAATTTGCCAGATCTTCCAAGCAGTCGACTTTCCCTTGCCTGAGAAAAATGAGATGGTATCACATCCCGTGAATGCATGAAAACCTAACAAAGCTTCACATTTTTGTTGACCCAAATGTGCAGCTATCCCATTAACACATATTATTCTAAAGTGCTTATTGGCACCAAAGTGAATATATAGAGTTTTCAATCCTTGCACATACAACCGATGAAAAAAAGCAGTAGCTAAGACTACAACATCGGTGTCTACTGTTCTTATGCAAATATTTTTCCAACCTTGGCGGATGCAATCCTGTACGTGTAATATAATAAGTGTATCTGCTTCTTCGTGACTGCAGAGCGATAGATGTGAATTTTGGGAATTGCGGTTTGAAATGATCCTATCGTCAATTGTGCATAGTGTTTCCACAGGATAAAGAATGGATGATGTTGTACATTCATTGGATAGAAACTGAAACAAGTCTGTTTTATTGTCTGTGTTCCTAAGAAAATCCGACCAGTTTTTAGGAAGTAGTATATTACTACCAACCTGTCGTCGCGTTCCTCCTCCACGAATTTCTCTAGTGTGATGTTTCAAACTACTGTTCTTGTATATGTCCCAAATATAAATACCAACGCGTTTCAAATTAAATTTTTCAGCGTTATGTTTGATGTGCGATTGAAACACTTTGGCAGAGTATTCAGCAAAATTTAAAACACCCTTAGGCAGTAAAATGTGTACCAATGCAGGCCCATCATAGACCACACAATCATACTGAAATTCTGATGTTTCTTCTGTCTGAAGTAAATTTGTCATAGCATCGGTTTCTTCTAAAATAAGAGGTACGTCATTAAGCACATTTTCCAGAATCTTAACAAGGATTGGTTTATCTGATGATCTCTGGACTCCGTTTAAAGATAGAGCTGTTGAGAATGGTTGGTTCTCATGTGCAAAAAAATCATCCAAATCTACGTCATGATTTGAACATACTATGAAAAGTCTAGAGAATAAATCCACATCAGAATTCAGGGACTTTATCAACATTGCGGATTTTACAACCTTTTTAGGTTTACAAAATAAGCGAATTTTATTCGCTTTTATTGGATCATATATGGATACCTCTCTGCTGCTTAAGCGTTCATCAACAAACTTATTATATAGATCTAGTCCACGTTCTTTTATATCTAAAAACAACAGAAATATATTACAATATGTTCGCGGAAATAACCATGTATGAAGAGCTAACTGAAATATTATTTAGACATTCGTCATTCATGTTGTTATTTTGGTATCAATGCAGAAAAAGTCTCTTTTGGTTTCAAGAAACGGATTTCCAAATTCAGTGTAAGCCTCTTTTAAAAGTTGTATATTTTCTTTAAATTTCATTTGAAACGCTGCCGATTCCTCATGGTGTCTATTGTCGATGGATACTTCTTCATCTAAGTTTGTAAATTCCATTAGCACTCTCGAGATTTCTGGACCAGAAAGCATCCATCTACGTAAGGCTGGTGGATTGTTGGTTAAACCTGTAAATCCACCATCGCCTTTAATAATGGCATTATGCTGCTCATGAGCTTGATCAATTCCAATTCCAGAGAAGCGGCGAGTTGTTTTATTTACAACAAAACATCCGTTTTCAAAAGCTTTCTGAATATCTGGATTAGTTTCATTTATTTCGTTAAATCTTTAAGATAAACTGACATCCATCTCGAGTAATTTGGGTGGTCAAATATGAAGAACCAAGGCATGATAGCTTTAAGAGATTCTTTATAGAGAGAATAATTACCTTCTCGATAGGATCTTACAAATAAAAGCAGTAAAAGCTCCAATTCCAGACATAGCTCCCAATATTTGAACACAGAAACAGTACGCTTGTTCTTTCGCCAATTTTCAAACGATTCCTCTTGCACTTCTTCCTTGTAAGCCTCATGCATCGGTTGATATAAAGCGGCAGCATTTACTTGGTGGACTAGCCTTGCTTTTGTTATTGAGGTAACTTTAATATATGATTCTGTTACTCCAGATGTTGCAAATCCAGATTTGAATAATACCTCAATCCATCCACTACCGCTTAAAAATTAACCAATTACTTTAAGAAAGGCTTGCTCTATATGTGTTGATCCAAACAAGATGAAAAGTTTGTTTTCGCCGTATTGTGTAGGCCAGTTCCACTGAATAGCTTTTGTGATGACATATAGAGGTATCATGTTTAATTTTCGTAAATAGTGGCCTTATTTTCAAAAATTTCGCAAAATACATAAAATACTTTTTTGTTGGCAATAAAATAAGCAACACTTTTTAATTACACTTTTTTTTGTGAAGTTAATAGATTCGCCAGGAAATTACCTCAATTGATTTCTTGAAAATGGCGGCCATCTTGGATCCAAATGGTAACTGAAGATGGCGCTCCTTCGAAATACGTTCCTTACGGCAATACCGGTTAGTGTGCCAAACGGCAATTCCTTTCACGAATAGCCGTTTTGTGTCGATAATTCTATTCTTGCGGTTCTACTAGAAGAGCAAGCACCGGGACCATATAGAAACTGAAGATGATACCTTTTACTACAAGAATCACCCATAAAAAAATATTATCATTCAATATAAGATTATTCCAAAGTTTTGCATATTTTTTACCTCTAGGTAGTGTACTATATTAAAACGTATCTTAATGAAAATACAAAATGTACGAACAATTGTTTATTGTTAAGTTTTATTTCGAAATTTTAAATTGAATGTTCTTGTATGTATTAGACTATGCAAGTGGGCCTCCACAAAAGAGCAGCCCATATTTAGTTTAATGTCTAACATGTCCGTTTCCCATATTTCATAACGTAATCTATCGATGTTTGCGTGTTTTGTAACGTTATATCCTACACGAGATTTTAAATGTTGTACACCAAACCCATTAAATATACACCGATTATTAATAATCCTTTTTTTTGTCGCCCAAAAGCGGCAAGTTGGGAAATATGTACATCGTGTAACTCGTCAAAAACCAGTCGGGGAATATTTAATTCAGTTAATAAAAATATCCACGAACAAGTTATAATTAAACCATTCGAATGTGTCATGAATTTAACGCTGAACCTATAATTTATAGTTACCGAGGCATAATTGCATACCAACATTTTCTAATTATCGTGTGGTATTTATTTGTATATTTAATAAAATCAATTAATTAAGTTTGCAGGATAATCCTGTAAATTATTAGGGGCTTACCAATTAACTGAAAATATTTACAAATGCAACTTTGTATGATTTACGTAACTGATTTAAGTGGATTATTTTTGTCTTCACGCCTATGTGTAAATATAAAATATAATAATTATGGGTGTGAGTCGGAGTGTGTGAAATTTATACGTGGAATCCTTTTATAACACGTTGGAAGAAATAATAATACAAGTAAAATGGAACATTTTTAAAAACCACCGACCGTCCTTTGTCCTATAACACAGGCCCACAAAAAAAAATCGTGAGCGGGAATTAAGACCCACTTTTCCTTGTGTTTTTCTAGGCGCTGAACATGAATTGAAGTCAGAATAGCATGTTTGTGAACGAATTTTCGAGCTAGATGTAAAAATTGGACGAAAAGGAATACTCGAGATTTGTGATATTTCCAAGTTCGAAATGAATAGAAGAAAAATGGGAGACATGGAAATATCATTTTTGAGAGCAAATACAGTATTTTCCAATGTATTCCATTAGTTGATAAAACCTCAGGTACGGTGAGCTTACTTTTGACCGCACTATTATACAGAATTTCCGAGGATATTGCTCCCAACGGTGGTTTATAAACATATTCATGTAGATTAATTCGGGATTGTACTTGTGTTCGTGGTACTGAGCAGAACTGCACACAATGAAGGAGGCGAAAGTAGTGATGGAAGTAGCTCTGGAGATGATGATTACACTTCATCTGCCAGAAAAAGCAAAGAAGCACAAAAGTTTATACAGGCAGAACTCAGTGACTTAGTACGTGATCTTGGACTACCAAAAGATGCCGCGGAATTATTGGCTTCCAGATTGCGAGCGAAAAATGTCTTGGAAAAAGGTACTAAGGTTTCCTCTTATCGAGATAGAGTTAAAGCATTCCGACAATATTTCTCCCAAGATTCAGATTTAGTGTATGATCAATGAGCTAAAACCAAATATATACAAAGCAGACGAGTGGCATTGTTCATTGACTCATCAAAGAGAAGCCTCAAAGGAGTATTATTGCATAATATAAATAAATATACCGCTGTACCCATAGCACATTCGACAGTGTTGGAAGAAAAATACACCAATCTAGAGATGATATTAAACAAAATAAAATATGAAGAACCTAGGTGGCAAATTTGTGGTGATCTTAAAATTACTTCCATGATTTTAGGTCAACAGTCAGGATTTACAAAATATCCTTGCTTCTTTTATGAATGGGATAGTAGAAATCTAAACAATCACTACAAAAAAAAAGATCTGGCCCACGCGATCGTGCCTCTTACCGGGTGATAAGAATATAATAGAGCAACCACTGGTTGAGCTGTCAAAAATCCTCCTTCCACCCCTGCATATAAAATTAGGCTTGATGAAGCAGTTTGTAAAAGCGCTTGATAAACAGGGTGACTGCTTTAAATATATGAGTCGAACATTCAGTCAGTTGTCTGAAGCTAAACTTAAGGAAAGAATTTTTGATGGACCTCAGATTCATGATATGTTCATTACAACGATGACTCCAAAAGAGAAAACCACATGGGAAAGCTTTAAGGCAGTAGCCCATCCATTCCTAGGGAATCATAGCATAAAAAGGTTTCATACAATCCCGAGATGTAATTCCCGCCTCTTCTTATTGTTCTTTCCGCGTGTGCAATTCTGCTCAGCACCGCGAACACAAGTACAATCCCGAATCAATCTACATGAATATGTTTATAAACCACTGTTGTCAGGAAGCAATATCCTTGGAAATTTTGTATAATTGTGCGGTCCAAAGTGAACTCACCGTACATGAAGCTCTATCAAGTGCAATACATTGGAAAATACTGTATTTTCTCCCAAAAATGATATTTCCATGTCTCCCAATTTTTTTCTATTCATTTCGAACCTGGAAATATAACAAATCAAGATTCTTCATGATTTTCGTCCAATTTTGACCTCTAGCTCGAAAATTCGTCCATAAACATGCTATTCTGACGTCAGATTCGTGTTCAGCGCCCCGAAAAACATAAAGAAAAGTGGGTCTTAGTTCTCGCTCACGATTTTTTTTGTGGACCTGTGTAATTAACTTTTCATTGATGATGTGTAACTCTCTGAAGGTCTGCCGAGATGAAACCTTGCTAACAACCGTATCTATAAAATAATCTTTCAAATAAATAAAACCGCATCAATATCGGATCACCTCTCTTTTTTGTGACGGGGGTTAAAAATAAAACAGAAAAATGAAATTAGAACTAAAAGAAACAAAATTACCTGAACTATGTAAACATGATATGGGGCCACTCAACAAATGCGTTCGCAGAAAAGGGCTATTTTTAACACCTTCCACTCTTTTGCAATACCTTGTAACATTTGTGTGTTAGACGAAGAGTTTCCACCCTTCCAAGCAAAAAACCACCCCCAACTGGAACCCGGAGCTGGTTTTACGCCTAAAATAAATACACCAATAGGGAACTTGCCCAAAAAATAAAATCAATTTAAATTACTCAAAATCGTAAATTAACACCACTAAAAACCCAATAAACAACAAAATAATAATAATAAAAAAATCTCTACCAGAAATATAAGCGATTAAAATCTGCCGTAATTAATCGGTAATTAATTAAAATCGATCTCATACACGAAGGTCACTTAATCTCATGTCCTACTTTGACGCTCCGTTAATCTCGGCCCTTCGAAACAAAGGTTTATGAGAAAAATTATTTTTTTAAGATTTACATACACTCTATAGGAAAACATGTAATTTCCTACATTTCCTCGAATATCTCGATAATTATAGTTTTTTTCGAAAAATTTGTAGACAGCTTATGTAAAGAGAATTGATTGAGCTTTCCAACATTTTTTTAATTTTTTTCTCTAACATTAAAAACAAAATGACCGAATATGCGGATGTCTCAAAGCCAACCGCCGCCCACTCTATGAATTAGAGTGGGACACCTCGCGAGACTAGCTTTCCCGATCTGACGTCACAGTGCTTTTCATGAGGAGTGGCGAGGATTTCAACTTTAATTATTTATTGCAAAGTAAGTACTTCGATAAGAGACAATATTCGGTGTGGTGTGTTTTTATACATAAACACACACTTTAATGACATAAAAAAAAAATAGGCAAGTTCCTCATAACACAGTACCCGTGGCAAGCATAAGAACTGCACCCCCAAATATATATTATTATTAAAGCTTCAGAACTTATCGATAGGCAAAACGTAAATATTAATAATCAAACTAAAATGACGTTCAATTCCTTTTTTAATTTATCCTTTTTCCAGCAAATAACAATTTATGACTAAGGATGTTTTTAAGAATAATCAACACTTTCTATGAAGGATGATAAGTTTTTCTCTTAAAATGCGAAATAAGAAAAATTACAGGTATAGTTAGGTCCATCCGGAGACACACTGTATATATAGTGATATATCACGTATGAAAAAGTTCATATTTCTAACCATAAAGTTTCAGAGATCAACATGTGAGACAGACGGACGGACAAACTGACAACATCCGGATTTCACTTTCTAGTATCCTTAAAACGAATTATTTGAGTTATTTTAATAATTTAAGAGTACTACCAATTGAATGTATTTTTAATTAATGTCACTAAGCAATTTTAGAGCTAATATTCCACTTATACCTATTTTCGTCGTATAGAAATTCATAAACTTGGTGCAACTGGCAGTCCCCAGCTTTAACACCACCCCTACGTTGACTTTCAACGGGTATCAAAGTATATTAGGTTGGATTAGAGTTAATCTAATATTTCCAACAAACAATGTTTCCGACCCCTCTTCTACATCCCTCAAAAGTTGTTTAAGGATTTCTGATGAGCACAAAAAGGATAGAACGGAGCCTTGAAGTGCTGTGATTTTCTCCCAGATTGTTATGGGGGCTTATCACCGCAACTTTGCGTTTTAGGGGAAGCTCTTTGGTAAATTTCCGCGTGGACGGTACAGGAATAGAAATTAAGCTTATTTTTGGTGGTAAATGCCCCTATTTGTTACGGGCGTCACTTTTAATTTTATTTATGAGTTGAGGATTTGCGTGTGGAGAGAAGTAAAGGAGACGATAATTGCACAGATAAATGTAGCAGAGGTCCTGTGTATTTTATATAGATATGAGTATTAAATTTGTATTCATTGTTTTTATCGTCGACTGATATGGACAAAGATCGAGTTTGTTGTTTTTAATAGTACTTTTGGTAATTTTGATAATTATCTGACATATTACACTTTAAAATCGCGAAAATAAAACCTCTATACAAAAGTGGAAATAAATTAGAAACAAAAAACTATCGACCTATCTCGTTACTATCCAATTTATCAAAACTATTTGAGAAAGCATTAAAAAAAAGGATCAATAGCTTTTTAAATAAATTCAATATTCTGTCAAAAAGACAATATGGTTTTAGAGAAAAAACATCAACAGACGATGCAATTGCGCACGTAACAGGAAGAATCTATAACTTGGTAGATAAAGGAAGACCATCGCTATGTGTTTTTATAGACCTAGCGAAGGCATTCGACACAATTAGCCACCCTTTAATGCTAAAGAAACTCTATGACCTAGGTTTCAGAGGAAAGATATATGCAGTTCTAAAAGATTACCTTAGTAACAGGACACAGAAAGTCAACATAGACAATCATGAGAGCAACTCGAGAATTGTCACATACGGTCTACCACAGGGAACAGTCCTCGCTCCGGTCCTATTCAATATATATTTGAACGACTTGCTGAAATTAAAAATTGACGGAGAAATAATTTCTTTTGCGGACGACACTGTCGTCCTCTTTGATGGAGAAACGTGGGACGAGGTTAGGTCAAAAGTATCCAAAAACATTAAAATTATAAAAAATTGGTTTGACCAACATCTACTCACCATGAACATAACAAAAACCAAATATCTACCCTTTTGCTCATATAAAAACAGTCTTCCACCATACACCAAGATAAAAATTGAAAACACTAATACGGAAATTGAACAGGCAACACAAGTGAAATACTTAGGTATTATACTTGATGCACATCTAAAGTGGAACTACCAAATAGAATACTTATGTAAAAAACTGAGGTGGCTCTATTATACATTTAAACAAGTCAGTACAATCCTTGACGATAAACAACGGTTAATAATATACTACGGCCTTATAGAATCAATACTTAAATACGGCATAATCGGATGGGGTGGAGTAAATAAAACAAATTTAGATCCATTAATAAAATGCCATAAAAGAATAATAAAAATAATGTTTAAAAAACCCATAACCTTTCCGAGTAAACAACTATTCAAACAGTATAAAATATTCGTCAACTATATTGCCAAAACTTGCTAAAATACCAAATAAAATATAACCCTCCAATTACCGAACAGAGACATGACTACGAAACTCGACATAAAAACACGACACATATCCCGAGGGCACATAAAACGATTGGAACAAAATCATTCTCATATCTAGCTCCTAGATTATATACGATAGCCCAAGAGCAACTAAAACAAACTGAAAACAAATCAACCCTAAAAACACTTACAAAGGCATGGATAATAGATTTACCAGAAAACTACCTAGAAAACTTCATTGACACTGGACAAATTATAGCACGATAAAAAAGAACCATTACTAACCAAAATCAAAACTATGGAAACTAGTATTTTCAGGTAAAAATTTACATTGCTGTGCCACCTGACCCTACTTAACTTTTATTCAATATACCTAAAATTACTATTACATATGTACAGATATAAACTTAATTAATTAACTATACATTTGAACATATATGAATACATACGTATTATATATGTATGGACAATTCAAACAACACCCGCACTCAAGTTTTTAACAACTTACCCGGGGCTTACTTAATATTTATCCCAAATGTAAAAACCATGTGAATGCATATTTAGCTCTAGTATATACTATTAAAAAAATATTGTAACATGTAAAATACATTTTAAAATAAATATTATTATTATTATTATTATTATTATTATTTTAATTTTTATAAAAAATGCCTAAGTAGACTAGTAGACATTTCACTTAGATTTGCGAATATATTCTTCATTATTTTGACATAATGTTAATTTTTTTTTACATTTTTGGAATATATTTCTATTTACTACAATATAAACAAAGATAACAAATGATCAATACAACAAATATAAATAAAATACTAAATAATACAAAAAGAAGATACAAAAAGATATAAAATAAATTGATTTAAAATATAAAAAATTCTCCAAAGTTGGCAGAAGGCGGTGTTATGTATGGTGCCCAGGATTGACTCGGCACACACTGGGACTTTTCGCAGTTAGTAGTCCCAAAAATGTCTACAGCCCATTAAAGTTGACCAATACAAATACTTTTTTTTTAAATGTTCCTTAGAAAATTTCGAAACGATCTCACGAGCTTTTTTGCATTAATAGAAGTTCGTTTACATTTAGATTATTAATGTAAGAAATTGCTTTTTTTCTTAAACCTCAGTGAAATCAATATTATAAGCAATAAGAAATCAAAATAAAGCTATAAAAAATTCATTGACACGTAAAATTTACACTAAGCTTTTTTTAATTAATTAATTATTGTTTCAACAGAAAATGGCAAAAGAAAGAAACGCGATTCTAGTTCTTTATATTTATATCTCTTAGTATCTTCTCCAATGTGGGTAGCTTCTCCAGGTTCTTGAGATGTTTATTTAATATAAGACGACATGTAGCGTTCCATAGAAGGGTACTGAACGAATTTCTGCCGAACCAGAGCTCCCCTGATGATGTCGTTTATAATTCCATGACGAGACCTCCTCCCTGTACTTTTGCGGCATGATAGGCCATGATGATCAAAAATGTCTACGGGTTCACCGCAAGTGCAGTTATGAGGTTCGCAAAGGGGTTGACCACAGTTCGTAAGGCAACGGCGATACGAAAAGATGAGTCGTCTAAGAAAGTTCCTAATGAATGCGATGGTAAAGTATGTAGCCAGGCGCCAGATTCTTTTTGTCGAACTGCGAGCAAACGTGTTTTTCCTTTTAGGTCTTGATTTTGAATCAGTAGGTTGTTGAGTGTATGTAAACATACTTGCTTATCCCAATATCTCTGATAAATGCTGGTAATTGAATCCACGCACGTTAGAGTAGACCAATTAGCTAGAGCTTCATCAAAGGCTTTGTCAGGTCACTGAGAGATGTAAAAAGGCTCGGTGGCCTACAACCAAATTGAAATCAAAGTTGCTACCACCCGGATTTTTTTTTACACATTCTTGGATGTATATAGAACCTATTTACACGATATTTAAAATCATTCATCGCAGTATTTTACGGTTTTTGTTTAATGACACATCCACAGAAAAAAAGTGGTCTAGCCTGTGGACCAGACCAGTGTGTCCTTATATATTTGGACCCGCTGAAACCGAATCCGAAGTCAGAATTGTCAGATTGGCTCGTTTTTCACCCCTAAACCCAAAAAAACACCCCTCCCCAAAAATGGTCTGTCCGCCGGACCATACTAGTAGGCCACCGTGAGTGGAGAATCGAAAGTAGTAATTGTGAGACTCCATTTATGGATCTCAAAAAGGCGAAGTAGCATAATGTAGTTACGTCTCGGATTCCTACAGCTACAGGTAACGTAGGCCATGAATTTTCCTCGAGAGTACAATTACAAATTCTTCCATTTTTCTTTTGAGACAAGAGTCATAATCAATATCTTCATGGGATCTCCAACAAGGGAAACAGCGTAATAAGTAGGTGGAATTGCCAAAGAATTTTTTAAAAGAAAATAAGATGAATGAGAGTTTAAATCTTTTAAACCACTGCAAAATATTTTGAATGAAAAAAAAAAGAAAAATTAAAAAATCAGCAATGTTGAATGGGGATACATATAGGTTAAATTGTTCCGTTGATGTTACTAATATCAAATTTAACATTGTTTAAAATTTCAACTACATCAACAGTTCGGTATACGTAGTAAGTATCTTATAGATGTTAAATATAAATATTCTTAAAGCTGCGTACTTAATACATACAGCACATAAAAATACATTATTTTTATATTTTTATTCTTATTCATATAATTTGTCAAAAACACCCTCTAACTGTTCCTTTGACGCAAACGTCACAGGCATAGAGGTTATTTCCTAGCAATATACTGGAAAATCATAGATGTTTGTAGATTCCAGGGACATTATTATTAGAAGAGAAAACATGTGGCAGAGAGACTCATACACTCAAAGAAATATATATATAGAAATAGGTAAATCAACAAAAAAAAAATGGGTAACTAACAATACCGTTAATTTTGTTAAACTAAATTATATTGATGGTATTTTTAAACAAGAGGTGATTGTTATTTTAATTAATAAAAAGTTGTCGTACAACAAAACAAACATTAACTTAAAAAATAGATGAATAAGACTATTATTTTTTTCGTCTGACTATTATCTTGTTGAATTCTCTCAAATTAAACTAGATAATAGTATATTTTATTTTTAACTATTATCGAATTGTAATTCTAACCCAGTATTAGTTCGCTGTATTATTGTACTTGGTAGACAAACCAATATTATTGTCGTCTTCTAGAAGTTCTAAAAGAATTACCATAAAATTTGCTTGCTTACCACGTAGTCTATTACAGAAATTATTCCCAGATGACGCCACATACAAATCACTGACAATAATCAATCATGCATTATCTTATACTCTTATGAATTTACACAAAATTAACGATCTCTAATCTTTGGTTTGGGTGGTCTGATGTCTCAATACTGAGATTTTGGCTAACCAAAAAAACTTCATCATACAATAAAGTGTAGATCAACCTAAAAATTAGTTGGTGAACAAAAAACAAAGTCGTTGTACTATTTAATTGTAAACCAAATTGAAAATGGTTAGTGAACATAAAAAAATGTCATTGTACTATTTAATTTGTTACAAGAAGATATGATTATTAAACTACTATTTGTTTACGAAAACAAATAAAGTTGTATGACTATTCTTTTCTGATTGATTTACCTATGAAACTAGATAGGCGCGATTTCATATGCTCTTTTTGGTTGAATTTACCTATCATTTTCTTTGAGTGTAAAGAAAAATAGAAAAATTAAGAGAATATCACAAATAACATTTAGACAATTTTAACATGGACTCTATCATTAAAATATTTTTTTTTAATGGAATGTTATCAATATATAATCTGCCGAAGAAGTCTATGCTGATGAAAGAAGATTGCAAGGAACAGTAGTATACTGACATATTTATGTAACTGCGAATAAAAGTAGATGAACATTAAAGAGGTAACACTAACCGGAATTCCTATAAAACTGAATTTAAATGCCTGTTAAAGGCGAAGCAGTTAAAAAATAAACGGCCCATACATACTTAATCCCATCAAGTCGTAAAATGGGATTTAGAAAATCAAGGAGCTCGGCGCTGTTTCAAGGGGAAGTACACACGATACAACTTGCAGGGGCCAATCCGCAGAAATTCCTGTATACGGCGCGACCAGTGGCGCCTTTGCCAAATTCTCGTTTCCAATTTTTTATCACCTTCCACGCACTAGACTGAAAAGTAAACAAAAAATCTCAAAAAAATAGTTATAGAGCTTCGCCTCTGTAATTAAGAAACTGATATTATAATTTTGATTGATTGATTTACCAGCGTGCGGTAGGAATTGCTGCCATTCCCAGGGTTATACATCTGGGCCTGCTACGTCCACGCTGGGTTGGATTAGGGTCATGCTTGTTACCAGCAGCGAGAGCCACATGGCGCATGGTAAAGGAATGTGGGATGGGAGGTGTAGGTATTTGTGAGGTGCGTTACCGTATTGTGTCGTGAGGGGGCGTTCAGGCTCCCTTTTTTCAGTCAGTATGTTTTTATAGCATGCATGAAATTTTTTAATTTTTTTGTTTTTGGTTCTCAATTTCTGCCTCTTCTGAGCCTTCTTGTGAAATATGTTGCCGCGTTGTGTCATGATACGGAGTGTTTATGCTCCTCTTTTCATGTTCCTGTTTCTTCGAGTTTTCTTTTTCAGAGTCTTCTGATTCCTCGGTTTCCGATGCTGGGTTGGATTTGGGTCATGCTTGTTGTCAGCAGCGATAGCCACATGGTACAGGAGTGGGGAGTGGGCAGTGTGAGTGTTCGTAAAATGCTTCATACCCCTTCTCATCCCTTCCATTTTTGACTTGTTCTATTGAATTACATCAAAACCACTATACCTAGTTCTGGATTATGTTCGAAACCAATCACTACTCAGAAAATCGCCAATCGCACGTCCCCAGATATGTATTACCCTTCAAACACCCATCACTCACCTGACAACTCAAAATTATATCTTTTACACTCTGTATCCAGCCCAAGTGATGGCACATAAAAAGGCTGGTAAAAGACGGATTGTTATGTTTTCTCCTAACTGATGGCTTAGTGCTCCATATAGACAGTTCCCGTCGCCGTCAATTTTTTGTACCAGTAGCTGATGTGTCTTCGTTCCTTCGTTCTGTAGTGGATACATTATTTTTGTGTTTTCTGGAGAGTTATTATTTTTTGCTTACTTTTTGCTTGTTACTATTGCAGTCCTTTTTAATAAACTTCCTTAGCCTTACCAGAGCCGTACTAGAAGTATAAACAGTCAGTATGTTTTTAGAGCACGCATGAGATTTTTTAATTTTTTATGGCACTGAAACCAAGCTAATGGGCACCAATTTTATCCAACTTCTATCCAATACGGTGTACTGTTACCCTGATGGTACGCCCCTGGCTAGGCTCATATGTAAAATTGCTAGAAAGAATTGTTTATTGACTTATTCTTAAGTTATTACCTGACCTGGGTTTGTTTATGAAATTCTTTAGTACATAAATCGTAAATAGTTTAAGTGATAAAAATTGGGGATTTATCTTTATTTTTGTTATCTTCGAATACCTTCCACTTAACTGTGATTTATTGCTTCCTGATTGTTCGGTCGTTCGAGGGTCTTTGTCAGCCTGTTTTCACTTTGCATTGAGAGATTTAATCCCCCGTATTAATTAAATATTAGCTATATCACTTAATTGTTGTTATGCTAATATGCACCACTCCGCGCAGAATTTATCACTCACCAACGAGGGTAATTTTCACATATTTGGGCCAGCTCATGAACGAGTTTTTATTCGGTTTACTGAGACCGTTTCTAAAGCGCGTCTATTCGCTTTAAGATCTCTAGACGAACTCTGAAACTGATATTATAATTTTCTAAAATAAAATGGTGACTTCAATATTGTGGACTGTATAACAATTTAAAAAACAAGATTAAGTCCGCCATACTAAAGCTGCTATATTTCAAAATTATAATATCAGATTATCAACTAAAGAGGTGTAGGGCATTGAAGCATTTTTTTTCAGATTTTTTAGATAATTTCTTAAAGTTTAAGTCCGCCATATTGAATCCACCATCTTGTTTTTGTAAATTCTAGGATTCGTAATTAGCAAGTTCAAGAATTTTTAGATATTAATTTTAATGTACTGAATATTCTGAATTTTGGAGAGCTATTTAGAAAAAGACTCCACCGTGCGCGCACAATGGCACGAATCATGATTTTTTCGTTTAAAATTATCTTCAATCTTCAAAAATCGGCTCCTTACGTTTTTTGGAAATTTAATAATGAGTATTTTCAAAAAAAATGTATCCCAATCGGTTGTGAAACAAGTGCTTTAGATAATTTTGAACGAAAAAATCACGATTCATGCCATTGTGCGTCGTGCAAATTGTATCATGGGTAGACTCCTTTAAAAATCTGGTCTGTGTAAGTACATAATATAAATGCGTGAACAAAACTATTACAGACGGAAACATTAATATCTGTGAACTCGCACAAATATACACGACAAACGGCTTGTAATTACAATTGCATTCATATGTTAAACATGGAGACAGCTCAGGTTCATATTTATGATATATTAATGCTGTTTAAGTATGGAAGTTAATGAATTACAGTCGTGTAAAGTACCTGCACACAATGCCTCAAATTAAATAGTTATGTATCTCTTCGTGTATCTCTTTCCTGTCTGGAAATTCTATACTCACATTAGTTTTCCTTATATGTTAAGAGCATGACTTAATATTTTCACTTATTTAGTTTTACATATTTTGTTGTATATTAAATGACGATTAGTATTATAAGGACAAATAACCTTATTCTCATGCAAGTGTTTGAAAATGTTTTTTACCGTCTTCCAGGCCACTTCACTGACCCTCTTAAATCTAGCACGGTGTGCTACAACCAAATTTAAATCAAAGTTGATACCACTCGAATTTTTTTTTTACACATTCTTGGATATATGAGGCGCCTAGTTTCAAAATTTACATTCTCCAGTATAACCTATTTTTGGGAAATTGTAAAAAACTAGATTATAAATTTCATAAATTATTGATTTTAAAAATAACATAAAAATTTAAGAATAAAATTAGATTTTGATTACTGTATACCAAAATTACTTCAAACTATTCAAATCCAAGAAAATTCAGATTTTTAATCGGAGAATGTGGGTTTTGCTGTGTACATTTGGAGAATGTGAGTTTTGCAACGGGTTGATTTGGAGAATGTGATTTTTGATGAAGGAATCAACATTAAATTTTAGAATGTCGCTTGAAAAAGTAAAGCAGGGTGGGCCAATTATGGTTTAATAAATAATGCCAAAACAAGTGGATGAATGAAATTTTTGATATTTGATTTTAATAAACTGCTACTCCCTGTTTTCAGATTTTACTTTCAAATATACTCTTTTCACTAACATAAAGTCCACTATTACTGTAAAATCATATTTATTTCAAACAAGCTTGTAAAAATAATATTAAATACGAGGTTCCATAACGCAATCAAAAACTATATCTCGGTGGACGATGGATAATGTGTTTTGCAGCAAACATCGAATTTTAGTTTTAAATTTATATGTGAGAATGCGACTTCTGCAACTTTAATTAAAATGGCCTATTGTCTAATAAAATCAATACTTCTGAAGCAAAAAAACAAATGGAGAGCCAAGCTAAAAGCAGTAGCATATTTTTTTGATTATTAACTTCCAAATGAGTAGGAATTAAGTGGTCTAGGTCTTCGCACTTAGGTACATTCCCAAATACGTGGAAGACAGTTAAATTGGTGTTGATAGAAAAACCCAAGAAAGAAGGAGAACTAGAAATAAAATACAGACCCATATGCCTCCTTGATATTATGGGGAAGGTCCTGGAGCAAATGATAGTGGCAAGACTTCTCGACGAGGTGGAAGGCAAGCTATCAAATAACCAATACGGCTTCAGAAATAAAGGTCAACCATAGACGCCATGAAGCGAGTCATGGACGCAGCAGAGAACGCTAAAAAAAAAGTATGGAGCGCTAATAACGATCGACATCAAAAACGCATTTAACACGGCACCATGGAAGGGAATCGTGCAAGCACTTACTCAGATAGAGGTCAGCAGATACCTCATAAGAATAATATGTAGCTATCTAGAGGACAGATGCATCCTGGTGGGAAAACATCGTATGAAAGCAACTAGTGGAGTCCCACAGGGGTCAGTTCTGGGCCCCACATTGTGGAATGATGATGATGTGCTGAAAACACGCCAACCAGAAGGAGTAAATGTAGTTGGATTTGCGGACGATACGGCCATAACAGTTGAGGCCCGAACAGAGGAGTTGCTAATAACAAACGCAAACATAGCCCTACATAGAATAGAACAAATAATCAGAGCTAAACAGCTGCAGCTTGCACAAGAAAAAACGGAGGTCCTGATCCTGTACGGAGGGAGTAAGTTGGATAATATAACGCTGGAGCTAAGTGGTAAGAAAATAGAATCTAAAGACAAACTAAAATACCTAGGCGTCCACTTCGGTAAGAACACCAACTTGAACATACATATAAATGAAATGAGCAAAAATGGGGAAGAAAATGTTATGGCCTTAAGCAAACTGATGCCGAACACCAGAGGACCGCCGGCGAGCAACCGCAAGATACCAGCGTCGGTGGCACACTCAACTATGTTATATGCAGCACCAATCTGGGAGAAAGCCATGAGGAGTAAAAAATATAGGGACATACTTACGAGCCTACAGAGGAGATTAGCCATACGAGTCGGTAGCGCATACCGCACTATATCAACAGAGGCAATTCAGGGTATAACGGGGATCAAGCCAATAGAAATGATGATCAAAGAACGCAGTAGAGTATACGAAGTAGGTAGAGAAGGAAAGAGGCAAATCCAGGAAGAATTAAATCAGGAATGGCAAAGGCGATGGGAAACGGATACTGGAAAAGCCAGATGGACCAAAAGGCTAATAAAAAACATAGGAAAATGGATCGGACGTAAGCACGGGGAAATTGACTACTACCTAACACAATTCCTTGGAGGACACGGATGCTTTAATAACTACCTTAAAAGATTTGGACTCAGAAATTCCGAGGAATGTTGGTATTGCGAAGACGGGGATTCACCAGAACACACGTTCTTTGTATGCAAGAAATGGACAACCCAAAGGGAGGAAATGTGCCAAAATACTGGGGAAAATGTAACGGTGGACAATATCATAGAACTGATGTTGGCAAATGAAGAAAAATGGCGAACAATTCACAATTACATAAAGAATGTGCTCAAGAATAAAGAATCAGATGAAAGAAAAATACAAGAAGAAGAGAGGCAAAGAGCTAGAAATAGTGACTAGAAGACCATAGGTAAAATCAATCTAATTTGATGTAATGCTCTGCGGTTCCAAATTAGACGTGGTGACTGGGGGAGGGGTTTTAGTTGGTAGGTCCTCACCAGAGGGAATTCAACACCCTCCGACACCACGGGTTGCGGAAGTCTATGAAGATTTCCCCTCCTCCACGCAAAAAAAAAGGTCTTCACACTTAAATTTTTTTTGTGTACCTGTGTTCATTATCTAGATTTATATTTTTAAGCATCTTCTCCTTATTTGACCTTGAAGTAATTTTTACACACGATAATTATGTTAGTGTTAAATAATATAGATTTTTTTGGTAGGTGTCACTCAATAATATAAAAACAGCACACTCAAAAATTAAATTATTTTTTTTTATATACTAAATGACGTAATAGGAATGTAAAAAAATATAAAAATATCAACGTCTCCTATTAATTTCAATTAATTATCTTTAATAGTTTTGAAGAAAAAAAAATTAATATAATAACTCTGCTAATATAGGGGATAGAGGTTTATTATATATTTTATTGAGCATTCCTAGTCATAAGCAACATTCATGTGAATGAATAGCCCAATAAGCCGCTGGGCCCAATTCCATATACTTAACCGGCGAGACCCTTTGAAGATAATGGTTTTCTTATATGGAAATTTAATGAGACAGTTTTCTTGTTATTAAGAATTAGATTATTCCGTTGACACCATGGTTCTAGTTCGTCTCGCACACAATTCAATTTTACTGAAAGTTCTTCTTGGGTAAGGGCTGCTATAGTTACAGTGGTATCGCCGGCAAACATAGTAAGCTTGCCTATAGATATATTTGATGGTAGGTCATATACATACATCATGAAGAGTAGAGGTCCCAATACAGAACCCTGCGGAACTCCCATTTTAATATTTTTTGTCTCAGATTTAACATTTTCATATTTAACCAATAATTTCCTGTTGGAAATATCGAGATACAAAATTTAGTAACTGATAAGAGGCAGTTTCTATGGACATATTTTATATAAATCCATGTTGGCTTGATGACATAATATGCATTCTTTCTAAGAAGAACGTACATCGGAGTATTTAAATATTTAGAACCACTTTAGGCTGTAGGACCGAAAAATTTCAAGATCGCAAAATAAGAACCACTCTAATATACTCCATATATGCGAAAGTAAAAACCTTAAGACTATTGTGGGAGTAGTCCACAGTTACTTCCCAGATGTGCATACCATTTGTCGGTTCAACGGTTAAAACCGGCAATAAATCATTGTTTTAGTGCAACTGTTTTGCAGGAATGTGAAACTTATATCTTTTCAACCTATTTGAAATGTAAATACATTCCTCTAGGTAATGCAGCCAGTAATGAAAATCTCAATCACCATGTCACTAAGAAATGAAATTCGAAGCCCCCTCGGCGATCAGTAAAGTGTGAAATAAATCGATTATGAGATGCAATACGAATATTTAATGCCTTATAAAAAAGAAATATTAAATTGTAAATTGAATTGTAGACTGACATAAAAACAACCGTTAAATAGGTTTTGAAAATAATTTGTCAATCTACTGTAATGGGATACCTATTTGCATGGTATTTAGAAAAATACATACAATGAAAAATGGGGACAATTAAATCGGCCCCCGCACTTTTTACTTCTTTAACAGGGTTCGGACTCTTAATAGGCCATAAAAGTCCATGACGTTTCTAGATTTGACGTAACATTACGCGCTGAGCGCGCGAATTACTAATCTGCTTGCTAGTCTCAATACTAGCTTCGCGTGAGGTGGCATAAATATATCTGTTAATTAAATTCGCTTAAAATTGAAGACATTGTCTAATATTAAAGTGTAATTGATAATTTCGTCAAAATAAAAGAAACTATGGTTTTAACTATATTTTCAAGGTTTCTAATTTTTTTCCCTGACATTTATCGATATTTTGAAAATTCCCTGACTTTTCACATGTTCTTAAAATCCCGGAGTTTTCCAGGTTTTCAAGATTTTCCAGGTGAGGCCGAACCCTGTAGGGTGGCGGTGCCCTGCTTATGAAAATGATTTCGTAATTCGCCAATTTTTCCTACAACGCTGAACGGATTCAAAAAACAAATTAATAGGCTTTTCGAGACAACTTGGATATTGAAAAGTGTCAACAATTTTTTTTTTTGATCTTGGTACAAGTAAAAAAATTTTGTCTTTCTTTAGTTTTCAATAGCCTAGTACCATTCTATAAAGCTGTCTTTAAAAGCCTATCAAAAACATTTTTCAATCGGTTCAGGGATGTAGGAGAAATTGTCGAATTACGTTCACGGCCCCACCCACCTTAAATACCATCCACAAAAAAATTCATTACATTAATTTACCAATTGATTAGAGTATGTGGACTGGTACGCTGAGTCCTAATATGAAGTCTGTTTTGCTCTAACAGATCTCAGTTTTTTGTAGCTCTACTTGCCAACCCCAAAATTATATAAAAAAAATGTATATTAAATGCAATTGGCAAGAGAAACTGACGGAGACTCCCATCTACTTCTGTTATTATCTCCGATTAAAGAACTTATTTCTAGATACATAATGGCATTGATTTATTTGTCGCTGAAAGACTCCCATTCTAAGGCACTTCTTCCCATAAGTTGCTGATTGGCCCATCGGCGTATTCGCGGCCGCTCGTGCACGATCGGCTTCAGTTCGATTATCATAATTGCAGTTGACAGTTCGGCCATTAATGTCAATAAATGTTTTTCGTGTTCTCCGACCAAAAACTGGTGAAAAAGTAATTTTATTTTAAGTTGTGATTTGCTTAATACCTAAATAATATTCTCTATTCATATTTACACAGTTTAATGACAATATATTTTGTGCAAATAAATAGTGAGGTGCTGTGCCGTTTGCAGAAAGCAGTTTAGAAAAGAAGAAAATCGATCGTTCCATAGTCGTAACATGATGAAGTTCAGTTTACAGTTATAAAGTAAATAGCAATTAAATTTTAATATCCTTTCAATACATATTTATCTTACTGTTTTATCTTACTGTAATATCGTATGCCTACATCACGTTATATAAAGAGCCGGTAATGCAGGAATTGCAACAATTCATTTTAATGAAAATATTTACCATTCTACACATTTTCTACACACACAACGCCACTGTTGCCTATGGGATGTGATGTTCATCTATCCATTTTAATGGACATATAATGTGACTATGTTAGGAGCAAATAAGGTATATCGTGAAAAGATAGCCTGTTATGTATCTAGATATAAGTTCTTTAATCGGAGGTTATTATAAAAACAGATTTTACTATTACTATTACAAGCAGGTATATGAATATCTACCAACATATTCATATTACACTATACCTGCTGCAAAAGGACCGTTACAGAGTTAGTTCAGTAAATGGGGTTTTCTTTGCTGGATAAAAATGACATGGAGCTAAATTTTGCCATGGACATTCAGAATTGGCCCAGAAAGAATAATCCATCGAGTCCCTTCGAATCCGCTATGATCTTTCGCCGCCATATCCAAAAACTGGCTGAAAATTAACTGTTTGTTAATTTAATCAACACTATCTTGAGTACCATTAGAGTATTATAATTTTACAACAGTACGTTTTTATTAATAATAAAATTTTGCTTCTTGGAAGTGGAGTCACTTCGCTTCAGAAGAAGACCACGACAAGATGGTCGAAACGTCAAGCACTCAACCAAGTCTACGCGGAAGAAGACCCGGAAACCAGCAGCCAGATAAATATACGTTTTCAAGTGTTAAGACTTCAGAGCTTAGTAGAAGATAATATTATACCTTACTGTTTTATTTTTATTGTTACAATTTTACATTTGTTTTGATAGTGTTATTCCTGTTCAGAGTTCGCTAGAAAATATACAGTTTTTGTCATTTTTCTTTGTACATTTTACGTTTGTATTTGATTGTTATCAGAGTTTAGTAGAAGATGTACATTTTTTGTTATTTTTTTATTATCACGATTTTATATTTGCTCTTTATTGTGTTCAGAGTTTACTTTTCACTTTCAGTTAAAATAGAATCTAACTCGCGAAGTTATTCTAAGAAAGTAAAACAAAATAAATCATTGTAGGTAAACTGGCCTTTCTGTTAATTTTACGGAAAAATTCTATTTGGATAAAATATTTAGTATTGAAAGTTAGAGCCATATGCCAACTTTCATTGCATTTGAACAAAAAAAAATACTACTTAAAGTAAATAGCTTTTTATTTTTTAACATAATTAACAGTTTCAGTGAATTCAACTAAAAATCCATTCCAATAGTACTTCACCTATATTACTACATGATTCCACCATTCTTCTAATTTTTTGTAACTTCTAATTTCTTCAAGAGGTATTATTATTATTATTATTATTTTTTGTTCAAATGCAATAAAAGTTGGCATATGGCTCTAACATTCAATGCCAAATATTTTATCCAGATAGAATTTTTACATAAAATTAACATACCAAGACCAGTTTACCTACAATGATTTATTTTCTTTTATTTTCTGCTTAGATTAACTCCGCGAGTTAGATTCCATTTTAACTGAAATTTGGTAAAATTCTATTTTACGTCAAGCAGACTGAGACTGCAGAAAATGAAAGCCGTACTAATTTTTTTTTGGTATATTACACCTATCGCAAACTCAATCCGGGAACACACTGTATATATTGTGTTACTTTTTTCTTAGAATTTTAAATTTTTTGTTGTGTTCATTTTTGTGTACCTATACATTTTTAATAAATGTAACTGTTTTTGTTGATGTCGATTTACTTTTATTTACTGATAATGGTGTAAGTGGTATTCTAATTTTGTGTCTATTACCTATTTCAATTTTCAATATTTTATCCAAATAGAATTTTTACGTAAAATTAACATAAAGACCAGTTTTTCTGAAATCGATCGGCAATGTAGACATTTTCGGCGCGATTTAAGATCGAAAAATGCACAATTCCAATATTTTAGTCCGTTGCTAAGAAACTATGAGAAAACAGACCGGAAAAGATCCGTTGCCAAGCAACGATTAACAAAGCCGTACGGGAATGTTACTTTCCCGGCCTAGGCCGGGAAAGTATCATTCCCGTACGGTGTTTTATGTATATTTTAGACAGTAAATACATACATGCAGACAAACCAACTCACATTAAAATTGCATTTATTAGAAAAGAGTTAGATTGTAATGAAGAAATGTTATGCATTAATACAAATTCCTTAAGTTATAATAATATTCATTGTGATTTCAGAAAAAATAGTATGTGTACTTCGGTGTAAAAGCACATTCCCGGACTTCGATGCTTGTTGGCCTCGGCTAGCGCCTCGGCCAACAACTTGCATCGTCGTCCGGGAATGTATTGCTTTCACACCTAAATACACAATATACTATTACCTACAATGATTTATTTTCTTTTATTTTGTGCTTAGATTAACTCCGCGAGTTAGATCCCATTTTAACTGAAATTTGGTAAAAATCTATTTTACGTCAAGCAGACTGAGACTGCAGAAAATGAAAGCCGTACTAATTTTTTTTTGGTATATTACACCTATCGCAAACTCAATCCGGGAACACACTGTATATATTGTGTTACTTTTTTTCTTAGAATTTAAAATTTTTGGTTGTGTTCATTTTTGTGTACCTATACATTTTTAATAAATGTAACTGTTTTTGTTCATGTCGATTTACTTTTATTTACTGATAATGGTGTAAGTGGTATTCTAATTTTTTGTTATTACCTACCTATTTCAATTTGGTACCTTTCGAAGTACTCATACTCGTTACTCATTTTTAGAAGAGTACTCTCCAAAGTTTGCAAAAGTACTCATTTTTAGAGTACTTCAAAAACAAGTGGCGCAGGCGCAGAGCTTATTTTTCAGTAATATACTGAATAATTGTATTATTTTGTAGATTTCACGGACGTTACCTTGAAAAGAGAATACGTGCCAAATAATTCTACAAAGAAAAACAGAAAATTTAAATATATACAATTATACTGCATACCAATAACTGTTTCTCAACATCTATAAAAATAAAATAAAAACAATAAATAACAGTAAAAGTTTTCAGTTTTTAAACCACTTGGTCCAGCTGCTTAAAATGCTGCTTAAAACCCAGTAAACTCAATAAATTAGCACGAACATATCAAACAGTCACATTAGCAGAATTTACGTACATGTTAATTTCATTAATTTAAAGCAATTAATATAAAAGACGTGAACCATGCAATATAAGGATATTATTGCATGTTTTGTGTCCATTTAGACGTGTATTTTTTTATTCAATTTGCTTTGTTTGTAACTAAAAAATGATTTAATATGTAATTATTTAGCAGATGCAGTTATATATTCATTATTTTAATTCATTGGTAATTACAAATAATTAAAAAGAATATACGGAATTATACCTGCTGACAGAACATATATGTTTTTCTAATTATAGAACTTTTTATGGCTATATTCTCATATTGTATTCTTGGTAGAGATCGATGGCTATGAGGCAAAGCTGGGCTATTAGTGAAACTGACTGCCGCGCCGGTCAGGGCGCCATCGTTTATAAACAAGTATGAAGATTTAATCAACAGTAGTTATTTAATTTTTTATTTTGTTGCGTTAAAATGTGCATTTGAGTAAATTAGTTGATGTTTATAAATGAATAATTTTTTATAAAGGGTACTGCAAATATTGGTGTTATGTGCATAGAGAAATGTGTGTAATGTTTAAATTGGTCTTAAAAAGTGACTTGCCCAAGTTGTTTATATTCCAATTCCAAAAAAATTATCTGTTTTTCGTTTATAATCCAGTTAGTAGGGACAAAAAAGGGCATTTGCCTTACAAAAGTAGAAATGATTTTGATATACCGGGTACATCCCTCCTTTCTCCTTTAGTTTTGAAGATAGTTGATTGAAATTTGGGATATCCTATATACATAATAAGCGGCACATTTTGACATACAACTTTTTTTCACTTCCGGTTTCGCCGGAAGTGACACTAACTTTCGATTTTTAAATAGAATACCCTGTATATTATTGCATTTTTGAATTCTGCATAATTTTCTGAATCCAACGATATCAAATAAGTGACATTTCAAACGTCAATATTTTTTATAACCTCCTCGGACCCCCATGCCATATATGATACCACGGTTCTAATTTTTTTTCTCGGCTCATAGTTGGGAATCATGAATCGTGCCTGCGAGTATTGTATATGATATGCGCCCAGAATTACGCACAAAATTTTGCATACGAATCGGACGCGTTTTAACCTCAGTATTGGTTTGTTTCTCCGATTAAAGAACTTATATCTAGATACATAACAGGCTATCTTTTCACTATATACCTTGTTTGCTCCTAACATAGTCACATTATATGTCCATTAAAATGGATAGATGAACATCACATCCCATAGGCAACAGTGGCGTTGTGTGTGTAGAAAATGTGTAGAATGGTAAATATTTTCATTAAAATGAATTATTGCAATTCCTGCATTACCGGTTCTTTATATAACGTGATGTAGGCATACGATATTACAGTAAGATAAAACAGTAAGATAAATATCCATTGAAAGCATATTAAAATTTAATTGCTATTTACTTTATAACTGTAAACTGAACTTCATCATGTTACGACTATGGAACGATCGATTTTCTTCTTTTCTAAACTGCTTTCTGCAAACGGCACAGCACTTCACTATTTATTTGCACCAAATATATTGTCACTAAACTGTGTAAATATGAATAGAGAATATTATTTAGGTATTAAGCAAATCACAACTTAAAATAAAATTACTTTTTCACCAGTTTTTGGTCGGAGAACACGAAAAACATTTATTGACATTAATGGCCGAACTGTCAAACTGATATTATGATAATCGAACTGAAGCCGATCGTGTACGAGCGGCCGCGAATACGCCGATGGGCCAATCAGCAACTTATGGGAAGAAGTGCCTTAGAATGGGAGTCTTTCGGGATCATAAAATTCATGCCATTATGTATCTAGATATAAGTTCTTTATCGGAGGTTGATTTATGAGAGTGGACACTAGGGTTATGGCAACCATTAAGGAAATAAATCGTTTGAAACATAAGTAGTGTATATTTATTAATTTTTAGTTATCAAATTGACTGAAATAATGTTAGTTCTGGGTAGTAATATGTTGTATTTGACTGAATTAGCTGAAATCTACTTTTTTTACCCTTGAACTTAAGTTATCAATACTGATACTTTGGGTCCCGCTCAATACAAAAATATAAGTATTGCAAACTACTTCTAGGTTCGCTCACGCAGAAAGAACTGGAGCTGTTAGCCGATAATATAGGCTTGGATGATTTCGAGGTGGATGATAATCTTCTTTGTGATGAGGAGGAAGAAGAGGATGAGTTTGCTTGGACCGCAGCCAGACAAGATCAAGAGGAAATAGTATTAGAAGTGAAAATGAAGGTGGTGTAACGGTCATTTTTATTTATAGTCATAAAAGCCCTCAAATTACGTTATTTTATATTTTTCGTGCAAAAATTTTGTTACCCTTTAAAAAATAAATTACCGCCGCTACTGTCGGATATTTGTTAATCTTATTTTAACCGTTATGTGAGGATGATGTCATACAATAGCGCGATGTCTGCTTCCACATAAGGTAGCATTTTGAAAACTAGACAAATGATTGGTCCTTTCAAATGTTATGCTATGTCATAATGTTGCTCCCCACCCACCCTTATAAATATCGCGAAAAGCATCGACCATGACACTTCCACGGCCGCTTTAAGCGTGCCCGCCCACAGTCATCACATTTTAACTTGAATTTGAGGAACTAAAGTAATAGTTCCAGTGTTAAAATGTTTAGTTTTTCTAAACTTTTATTATAATACGTTTAATGTCTTTTATCTCGAGATTTTAACCATATCCTGTTAACAAGAATTAGTCCAGTGTTTGGTTATGTTTGTTTTTTCGAGAACTAGAATATAATAATATTCTTGTTTATGTAAAAACTACGTAAAAATGATAGTGTTGTAACCCTACGTACACTTTGGTGCTCAATTATGGAGGTGTACTGCATTCCAGTGAAAGTGTTTTCTGTTCATCGGGAGCTTGTAAGTAGAATAAACTATTTATTTCCCGTCCAAAGATTCAACAATTAACTTTAGTGCAGTGTTTTTGGTTGCACTTACCGTTTTACGCGACATTGTGAAAACTACCTTTTACGTCTGTTTCGTTTTCGCACAAATAGACACACTATTCTCGTGTGATGCAATTTTAACTGCTTGATATAAATATTTGTTACTCATAAAGAAAACATGTAACTAATAACCGGTGTATATACACCATATTTTGTATGTTTTTTTTAGTTAAGTGTCATTGTACTATATTTGGATTCACAATTAAATAATTACCGAATTGGCCAATATCCACTAAATTGCTTTTAGTATTTTGTTACCTTTTAAATATGTATATAATTTATTTGTGTACAGTTATGTCTGTCTCTCCGTACACATGTGCATTTGTTTGATTATTTGTTTGTACTTCTTTATTCGTTAGCACAGATTTATTCGCCCATACCCTATAGTATTGTTCTCATTGCTCTACCATTTTGTGAATAAATTAGTTGTTGTTAATTTCGTATTTTCATTTATTTAGAATTCATTTTAAATAACCCCAAGAGAGACAGGGCGTTATAATTTGGCTTCAAAGCGGGGCTTTCTTAAATAGCTTGTGTTTTTTTTTGTCTATATTTAATGTAGCGAAAAGGAGAAGTTATAGTGGTGACGACATCATGTAAAGTGAAGACGAGTACAATGACGACGAACCGTTGATAAAATTACTTCCAAAAGGAAAAAAAATCTGATACTAGCGAGGATGAACAAACTGTCCAGCCAATTGCTAAACAACGAAGAGTTGTGCCCATTCCTGATAAAATTCAGCGTAACCAGGAAGCAAAATATCTTCCTGAATTTATGAATGCCAAGCAGAAATTGCAGATATGCAGGCTGCAAAAACCTGACATTTTGAAAATGTAAAGTTTGTAATGTATTTTTATGGTGTAGCGTTTAGCGAAACTGTTTTTCTAAATTCCATAAATAAATTTGAGACCTAAAATTAGTTCATTCTTGTCGCGTTAAAAACCCAAAGTATCATATATGATACCCAATTTTTCAAAAAACCCAAAAACTTTTTCGAAAATGTGGGCATATTGCAGTGTTATTTAGACCCCATTGAATTAATATTTTAAGACAAATTAGTCGTGGGCCCGAGGAGGATAATATAATTTTTAGTTTTCCACTTAAGTGTGCCGTGACGATTCCGATTTATTCTAAATAACCCGGGTAATGCTAGAAAAATCGAAATACCGTCAAAAATACTAAATTACGTGATTTATGAGCAAATAAAGTTCATCAAAATGGTTTTTGGGGCAAAACTCAATTTTTTCAAATGGAACCATATTGGTACCGTGGTACCATTTCTTAGTACTATTAATAAGGAATTTATTCATGTGTCGTATTAAAATGTGCGATAGGTACAAACAAATTTACAGCTAAAAGAAAATAAGAAAATACAATTTTGTTCTAATTAAATGTTAAAAACTACGAAATATTTAGCTTGTCAAACATTTGTTGGTTTGCCGGTTTTTTATTGTGTCCTTAAAAATTGTTTAAAATTCCTGTTAATTGTGTTCAAAATGCCGCAAATTTATACAAGAGTTGAAAAATAGAGGCTAAATTGGGGGATTTAGATGGTTTCAACTCGTATCTTTAATAGTAGTCCCGCATATGTACAAAATAAGGCAGTCGTGGGCTTGGAATGATTGAAGCAAGCGACGCATTTCATCTGTTAGTACATCTAATATGGACCATTGAACCACTTCTTGGCCGGCTCAGACACGCGTCGTTTACTCCCTGCACCCCGCCGAAGGGTGAAATTTTCAAATGACTGTATCTCGGTAACCGTTTGAGATAGCGCGTCCGTTCAAACGCCAGACTGTTTGTATTTAAGAAGTGATTAAAAATGTCCATTACAATATATACACATTTTTTAGTATTTGGCGAGATATGTAAAAAGAAAACTAATATTTTTAGAACAACCCCTTTAAATGCTATCGAATAACTTCAAAACGGACAGTCCTAATAGAAATATGCATCGAATAAAAATTATTGCCTATACTTTTAGCTTTATTTTGGTCTAGACATATCTGCATTTTCAGTCATCCAAAGTGGCTTAAATAATTTAAATAGTAGTAATTAACTTAATTATATGTTTTTAAATTCGAACTGAAATTCTCATTGTATAAGTCTAGTAAAATGCAAGTGTTATAACACAATTTCTTCTTCTTCCTTGCTTGAGTCACCATTGTCCAAATTAATACTCTCTCTTTCTAAATTTTCACAAAGTTCTTCTGAACTCACACATCTCTGTACATTTCAACTGATTTGTGACACATTTGCATCGTTTAGTATTGCATTTATTTTTTTTTACAGCCGCATCGAACCAAATTTAATATTTCTGGTGCTGCGCAATCTTGTGTGCAAAAAACAGATACCAGATGTTCTGCTTCGTTACTTTGCCATCCAAAATCAGTAGGATTCAACACGTCGCTTTTTGGAATGTGAGAACTATTCCAAATAAAAAGTTGTAATCTTGCTCTTTGCAGCGTTGGATACAAACTTCCCTTAGTGGGTGGTAATTGATCATTCTGTTGTTGTAAAACACCACCACCTTAACTCGGCCAATGAGCAAATATTTGAGGTAGGAGCATAGACATTACAAATAATTTTTTCTAAATCGTCTATGCATAAATATTCAAACAGATAATAATCAATCTATACAATATAAATCACTTATATTCAACCTTCCAATTTGTAATCATTTGAAAAATAATTACATTTGACTTTTCACGATTTTGACATTATGTAAATAAACCTTAGGATTCTAAGGTGCTGATCTATTACTACTTGTGAACAGTAAACGCTAATACCATCTTTTATTTACTAATATAAGGATTTATTGTTAGATTAACTGAAATAGTATTAAGACGGAAATTATCCTATAAAAATCTTTAAAAGCGGGAGCAACCACAAGTTTGAGGTTACTCTTTCTACCTATATTAATTGAGAGTATGTCAGGTGAGAAAACTTTAGATGACAATTACTCAACTGCAGCGGAACATTCCAAGATGGCGTATGGAAGGTGCACGATCTTTGTAATTCGAAGTTAATATCAATATGATCCTTCAGACAAATTCTAACTTTAAGAATATATACATATTGATTTAAAAATTATTGCGATTGACATTATACATTAGACATATCGATTTAGGAATTAACTGCGGTACAGTTGTTATTGTATTACTACTAAGGAAGCATTTTGCATTTTTCAATTAATGAATAGAACATTGTTCCTCGAAACTTGTCGAGATAATATTTAAGATTCACCTTAATTTTCCTGTTTAGCTTAACTAGTTGTTAGAGTTTTAATTAATCGGGAAAAAACATGTAATAAATCAGTCTTAAGCACAAAAAAGATTTGACTTTCCTTTGTCCAAACTATAGTGTTTTATAATAGGTAGTTGTTTTAAAGCTGTGGTATGAAATACTCGTTGTCATTTCATGTGTTTGTGGATGACGCATGTATGTGGTTGAATAAACATAAACACAACACACAGTAGACAACAACCAAATCCAAAGCCAAGGCTGTCCGGAAGAGGGTTGTACATTTGAAAAAGTGCAGACAATGTCTATTATCCGCCAGTGTCCGAGATGAAGATCGAACCCAGTATACGATGAACAGGACTAATCGTGCTCGCCATTAACATGCTTTAGCCCGCTGCGCTACCGTATCGGCTCTCGGTAATTTATAATAATGGCATGTGGAACTACCAATAATTTTTTCCAAAAGTGGGAAATATTAAAATAGGACCGAATTTTTAGGTTAGGTTACAAAGGTGCCATAAACCCTATAGGTCTTAGAGAGGTTGTGTTACTTGCTTTAGAATAAGTTTTAAAATAAACCAAGTTTTAAAGAGATCTACACACGACCCAGCGGCAGGGTGCAGACCAACCGACCTTCTCGGTACACTTTGAAGATTGCCATGTGAACTCGTAAACGTGAGCTGGTCTGCTGGATTGAACTGGTCTGCTCGATTGTCGGTACGCTTTGAAGACCTGGGAATCCAGCAGACCAGTTCACTTTTACGAGAGTCGTTATGGCAATTTTCAGAGTGTACCAAGAAGGACGGTTGGCTGGTTGGCTGGATCGTCTGTAGATCCCTTAAAGAAATACATATATTAAGACCAATGAGATTTAAAACACACTTCTACAAGAATAAATGGACGTACTTGAGGAGTCTACACACGATCCAGCGGCAGAGAGCCAGCCTTGTCGGTACCTTTGAAGTTTGGCTGGGCGGCCGCTGGGTAGCGGCAAAGTTTGTTCGAGCCAGCAGTGGCTAGGTCAGTTTCAGTCAGCGAAGGACAAAATACATGCCGGCTTGCCTGCCGCGAAACAGACATCGTCTCTTTGATGTGCCGCCGAAAGCATGACCTTAGTACGGTCGTTCACCACCACAGTTGTCTAATTCCAGAAACGTTATAATGTTTGAAATAAATAAGTGAACTGAGAATTCATTTTACCTCCACATCCCAGCATGCCTGCTAAATGTGAAGAGTTCCTCCCGTTGTCGTGCCGTCTTGTGATCGTGCCGGCACTGGTGCCGGTAGATATGAAAACGCCCTTTCGGTTCGTAAGCGCACGCACTAATTCACCCAGCCGTCGGACACACTTCCAACTGCAAGGCCCAGCACAGGAGATTAAAAAAGTAGCAAAAAAAATATCAGCACGCTGGCCACAGCATGCTGTGTCGTGTGTAGACCCTTTTAGACAGCAATTGGTAATATAATAAGCATTTTAAGACAAAACATGTTTGCAGTAGAATTATTAAAAATTAATGGGGTTTATGCATACAGCCGCCATTATTTCTAGCAGACAAGCAATGTAAAACAGTCCAGCCCTGTTGGGTGTATTCCAGATTGAACAAAAAATGTAATTTGTATATGATAAAAGTATTTTCTAAAAACAATTTACTAACCCTGAACCATATTATGGGCGGATGTTACCGATTTATTTTTTCTTAAGTCACTGAAAAGAGAAATTAATTATCCATAAATTTTTTTTTTTGTTTTTAGAGAGCGGTCGAATTTTTCAGAATTATCTAACCTACGATTTACAATAAACTTAGCTGCATTGAAAATTGTAGTCCATTATGAAGAGTCCCCTTACCATTCTTTCACTTATAAGTATCCAAGATATTCTCTCTTTAATAAATAGACTTAAACCCTCTCATTCTACTGGCTATGATAATATTTCAAATAATCTATTAAAACACTGTAAATATTTAATTTGTCAACCGTTAACATACCTAATCTGTCTTTTGAACAAGGAGTTTCTCCAGACAAATTAAAGCTTTCAGTTGTGTGCCCACTGTACAAAAAAAGGCGATACAAATATATATGGTAATTACAGAACCATAACATTATTATCTAGCCTCTCCAAGCTCTAAATCTGCCTTAAATGATCACTTGGCCACCTTCTGTATGCGAAATAATATAATTTCCTCAGTCCAACACGGTTTTGTAAAAATGGAGGTGTGGATACAGCACTAAGCAATTTTTATATACATATCATTATTTCCCTTGATAAGAAAATGTGCCCATTTAGTTTGTTTATCGATTTTTCCCGTGCGTTCGACTGTGTGGATCATCAATTACTATTAGAGAAACTGTATAGATACGGGATTAGAGTTTATAACGTATTATTTAAATAATCGCGATCAAATAGTAAAAATAAATGATACCTCAAGCGACCTTAGAAAGGTGACCAAAGGCGTCCCACAAGGCTCTATTTTGGGTCCTCTTCTATACATAATTTGGTTTATTTTTTGAAGGAAACTAATAATTCGCACACTGTATATCACGCCGATGACACAAACTTTTTAATAGCGGAATCTCACAGTATGCTAGCAAAAACCACCGCTGAAGATGTTTACAAGCGATGTATACTTTGGTCCGAAAAGAATTTCCTTGAATTAAATAAGGATAATGGTTTTTAAGCAAGAAACTCTCAGGGTAATGTAGATATATAAAGTTCTGACAATTTTACCTTACATAGTTCAGGTAAAATATTAGGAGTTACCTTTGATAGCATTCTGAAGTGGGACATACACATTGACCAACTCTGTAATAAACTTCGGTCTTGCTGCTATGCATTACGTTCACTGGCAGACCACTGTAGCCAGAATATTCTAATTAGTTTATATTATGCAAATTTTCATTCCCACATGCGATATACTGTCATTATCTGGGGCACTAGTAGTTACTGTCGACGCGTTTTTCTTCTACAAAAATATGCTTTGAGAATATTATCTAAGCTACTACAAAGAGACTCTTGTAGACCTATTTTCAAAAAATTAAAAATTCTAATAGACCTCGGGCCCAGGCCTAAAATAAAAAATGATTACCTCACTGCTGAAACTTCGTGAACGTATTATTCTCAGCAAGTCGGACAATTTTTTCCTCTACGAAAAATTTCGGTAGCGGGGCGTTTTTTCGTGGAAGTGCTTCCTTAACTTTAAGGTGTCGGACAACGAAATTGCCCAAAAATTTTTGTCGGACAATATTGCCACTTGATTTAAAATATTTTTAATAAGCTATCCTGAAAAAATCAGCTGTGAGGTAATACATTTTTTTTATTTGAAACTTCCCCGTGTTGGCAAATCTATAAGTGCAGCGTATTTTATATTTTTATATATTTCAAATTATTGTTTTTATGAATTATTGTTTGACTTCTCTGTAGTTTGTTGTTTTTATATTCTTGTTATGTATTTGTCGTATACACTTTTCTGTAATTATTTATTCTTTATTTTATTGCTCTCCATAAAAATACTATTAGTCTTAAAACTTTGACGCACTCCCTAGTTACTGTATCATTATTATTTGATTGTATTTGTGATTGGGAAATAAAGTATTATTATTATTATTAATTTATAAGTAGTCCGTCTATAAACTGAATCGTTCTCAGTATTCGCCTCGGTATTCGCTATATGTCCATTTTATAACTGTCCATGGCGGTCTATATATCCCATATATCGAGTGGATCAAATGAGTGTAGCAATATATTTATTTGCATTTATTTGGCTCAAAGCATTTGTGTGTGCTTAACTTTTAATGTAGTGCTTACCCTAAACCAAGCATGGCTTTATAATATTCTTCAGATATTCTACAATTAAAAGTGTAGATAATTTATTAAAACTTGAAAGATTTAATAGTAATTTTAAATAGATGCCTGTAGGCCTTTCCCCAGGTCGGCCCCTGTACTCTTATAAGAGTTTTAAATCAGTTTTATAGTGTTCTTCCAGGCCATGTACGATTATAAGTAGTCTTATAAATAATAAGGTTTTATAATATCCTGTATTTTAAAACTAAAATTGTTACTTGGGATATGACAAACAACCTCTTACTCTATATCTTGTAGTTTAGAGTACATGCATATATGACAGGAGAAGTGAAACCAGAAAAACTCGATTATTGTAGATAGGCCATTTTTGGTAAGGACGGCCCCAAGTAGAACATAATAGTGAGCTGTTTGATTTAATGTTGGATCAGTATAAATATATTGAGACCATGAAGAAAATTTTGGGCAGATACTAATAAATACCTATGGGTATTAAACCATTGATATGATGATATATTATTTTTACCCATTTCAACCCAAATGCATACAGACGATATTGATAAATATCTATGAATTTTACAATACTGTATGATCTATATTGATCCTATACTTGTTCTTTCTAGACTACATTGTTTAATAAATATTCGTGTATACAAATAAATAATGTTATTGCCATAGTGAATATTCTTTGTTTATTCCTTTGATATTAATTGTCAATTTTGTACATCTAATCGATTCATAAAATCATAAATGTTGGATTTCTAATCTTGTAAAATTCATATTTGTCCCATATTGGCCAACTTTCTGTAAAATCATGTTAGTTAAGCAACATTTTCCAATGCAAATACACAATAATTTTAGAATATTGAAGTCTACGTCGCTATTTTTTTGGCAATATTGTAATGCAAATATCTATTAATAATGGCAAACATAAATTTTAAAATATTGGAGAACTAATATTGAAATTATATGGTAAACACTACTTTAACACATATTAAAAATAAGCATTGCTTTTATGATAATGAAAAGTCTATGCACTCCTCACGTTGGTTATGAAATATTATCGATATCGATAAATAATAACATAAATTGGTTTTAGAATATTAAAAATGCCTTTATTTTTATAAGATTACTCAAGCCAGAGAAAAAAAAATTTCTATATACAGTGTGTCTCACTTTCACCACTACACCCCAATATCTTGGCCATTTGTTGATCGATTTAGATCAAATCTGGCATACTTCTTTTGTTTCAGATTGCGATTAAAAAGTTAATTAAAAAAATTTTTTTTCAAATTTAAATACGCCTACTATGATCAAAAGAAATTGGCAAAAATTGGGAATTTGTATTAGCGATTGAGATAGAATTTTTGTTTTTTACAGAATCTTGTTCGGCATGACCTAAAACCCCTGTATACCAAATTTCGTTAAAAAATATTCATTCCTTTACAAAAAAAAAATCATATCTAAGATTTCAATAATAATCACCCTACTATTCGAGTTTTTTTGTCGAATATTTAGATAACTTGGTAGTCCTGTAATAATGACGCTAATTAAACATTAGGACACATTTTTACTTTAAAGAAAATATCAAATAACTAAACTTTTATTTTTGTAAAGTCATTGTAACTTAAACAACACTTAAAATTATTACCTACTTAATCAAAAATATAATTTTAAAAAGTAAATATTAAATATAATCTTTCTCCACTAGTCCTCCATCAATTCTGATACATTTTTCAATTCTCTTCTTATTATTTTTAACAACTTTTCTTAATTCTTCGACTGTTACTTCCGAGGTTACTTCATTACATGCTTATCTAATTCAGTCACAGTCTCTATTTCGTGGCCCATTTTTATAGACTTTATTTTTAATGGTACCCCAAAAATTAAAATCCATAGGGGTGACGTCTGGTGATCTAGGTGGCCATGCAATTAAAGGACAATTTCTTCCAATCCAACGCATAGGGAAGTTGTCAATTTTTAACCATTACTGCATTTTGCCCCATCTAGTTGGAAATTGTTGTAAGGCTAAAGGTAAATTTTGAACGGCATCTCGAAATTCATGTGTTAAAAAATGTTGGAATCTCTATTTACACTATTTAAAGTGTAATCAAAGAAAAATGGTCCAATAAAGGTCTCATTTAAAATTCCACACGACATTTACTTTTTCGTTTACAATTTATAACCCAGTGTGGGTTTACCGTTGACCAATACCTTGAGTTTTGCGATGAGACCACGCCATTTGTAGTGAAAGTAGCCTCATCACTGAAAATCATTTGTGTCATTTAAAAACATACCCTGTGCCCAGAAGCAATATTCCAATCTCCTCTCTGCGTCTCCTTCTTCCATAGTGTGTAAAAACTTGGGCTTATATGGTTTTAAATTATGACGTTTGAGGCACCTCCAAATTTTATTTCTGTCTACATTCAAGTTTAGAGATAAGTCTCTGACACTAATACATGGTTCAGCATTAACAGCATCTGATATTACTTGATCCAATGGACGATCGGCAACGTTGTATTTTTTGGCTCTAAGTTTGTATACATCTCCATTAATTAAATGAACCAACCGTGGTGTAGTGAGCGTTCTGGATGTCTTAAATTGAAAATAATGGCTGCATCTCGATAAGAGTGCAGACTGTCACCAACAATTCTTATTATTTCAATTTTATCAGCAATACTTAATTGTTGTGCAGCCATGTTTAAGTTTAATTTGACATTCGATGCAATTGTCAAATTCATTCCAAAGCACTCCATGTTATCAAAGATATTGGTATGCCGAGTTCTAAGTATTTTATTTTCAAATATTCATTTCGTAATAGTATTTTGGTTAAAAAATGTGTCCTAATGCTTAATTAGCGGCATTATTACACGACTACAAAGTTATGTAAATATTCGACAATAAATAACTGGAATAGTAGGGTGATTATTATTGAAATCTTTGATATGATTTTTTTGTAAAGGAATTAATATTTTTTAACGAAATTTGGTATACAGGGGTTTTAGATCATGTCGAACAAGATTCTGTGAAAACAATCGCTAATATAAATTCCTAATTTTTGCCAATTTCTTTTGATCATAGTAGGCGTATTTAATATCAAAAAGAAACTTTTAAATAACTTTTTAATCACAATCTGAAACAAAAGAAGTATATCAAATTTGATCTAAACAAATGGCCGAGATTTTGGGGTGTAGTGGTGAAAAGTGAGGCACACTGTATATATACTTTTATATGGGTATACATTACATATATTATATACATATTGCACGTATATTTATCAATAGTGTTTGGTCACTTTTGAACATTGGGACAAATTGTATATTAAACGAGTCAATATATAATTTTAAATATTGATTTATATGTAAACAAAATATATGATGGTTTTGCAATATCTCCTCAATAGAGTTTAACCAAACCGATTCGATGAATTCTAAACCAATATTAGCCCAATATTAGTGTTTTACTTGGGGCAGAACAGTTCTTAGATGATTTTGACGTTACCGTCGCATCAACCCATCGAGTTAAAACGGGCTCCACGCGCTGGCCAATTTAATTAACATGACCGGCCCATTTCCCTTAAATCTACCTTAAAACTAACGTACCTTTACCATGAGTTTCGCTGCCGCTGTCTTCTGAAGGTGGTCCTGGCGGCGCCCTCATACCAGGTCCGAGTCCATGAGGATACCGCGGTCTGTTCAGGGGCGAGAAGGCTCCGTGCATTCCTAAAAGTTGCGCCGCCCCAGGAAATTGCAGCAAGGGGGCCCACGGCGGCCTGGGGGCAAGATGAGCTGCCGCCGCCGCGTACAACTGAAGTGGAGGGGGTAAAACCCCCGATTCTAAAACCATTTTATCGCCCACTTTGTAAAACTGTCTGGGATCACTTAAAAGTTTCACTTTGACACTCTAAACATAACACTTCATTGATTTCGTTGACGACTTCGTCAGTTCTGTCTGCGGGCGTTAACAAGTTCTCATTAATTTAAGTTTTTTTTTTGTACAACAAAGATTTATATCTTCTCTAGAATAGCCATAATAGGTATATTATGTGTACTTTATATTTAGGCGAAACTTTTAGTGTTGATGAAACCACGGGTAGACACAACTTTTTCGACGACCTTTCGTGAATTCACATTTAGTTACCACTGACACTGATAAGTTTCTTTGAGGTTAAAACGCGACTGTAAGTCCATGTGTAAAGAACTGTTCCAGTTCCCACTGATGTGTGCTACATCAAAGCTAGCTGTGAGTTTACTAAACAGTCCTAAGCGTGAGACTGAGAGAGGGGCGTTGCGAGTTCCTCCAAATGGTCCTAGTGTGCCGGATTGGTCTAGAGATGCTCCGCCCCTAATGTATCTCCCGCCCAAATAGCTGAATATCATTATTGAGGAATGGGGTGATGTCAATATGCCTCTGTTATTTATTGTTTTGGTTTTGATGCGCTTTTGGTGTAGTTGAATTTAGATGTTTTATTATTTTTTGATGGATTGATAGCGGTGTATTTTTGTTGATTTATAGTTAATTAGATTCTATGTTTTGTCGAAGTGGGGCCTATTTTCTAGATTTTCTACAATTTTGTTTTGAAAATGTCTGCATACAAAAAGAGTATTTTTTATTTGAGGTAAATAACATAAATATTAAAAAAAAAACATTGTTTTTGTGAATTTCATAAGTAGGTAGTTAACAATTTGAACATTTTCACATTTAAGACCGTAATTTTTTTTCTTATAAAATATATTTCTACAAATACGAAGAACATAGTTGGCAGTTTTATACCATATGTACACAATCTATTTTCCTTTTTCTTTTTAATACAAGCGAAAACTTTACCATGTTCAATAAAATTCAATACTTGACAACAACCAAAAAACAACATAAACAACATTATTGATAGCCTTGAAATTCTCGTAGTTGAGTCCTTATAATACCTAGTCCATCGTAATTTTTGCTCAATATTTAGGGTTGCAAAATTGGCAATTATTTTTTTGGGGGTGGTTTTTTACACTAACCTTTAGAGATACACCAACCACAAAAATAATGAGTAATCATCTATTAAATCTGCTATTATATATAAAAAACCGCTGCCCAAGGAATCACTACTTCCACATCCGGATTTTCTATCCAAGTCACATCTGGAAATAATTGTTTATGGAACTTTAATAATATAATATTTGAAATCCTCTACCCCAAAAACCCATAAAACGATATCCCACATCGGTAGTGGGGTGGGGGTGGTGACAGGGGGTGGGAGTGGGGGGGGTGGATAAAGTAAAAAAATATTTTGAGGTTTCTGGTTCTTGTACACACAATAAATCACATTTTTTTTCATCCCCTTTAATAATGGGGTAGGGGTAGTAATGGAGGTGGCTAATGCCAAAATTTTTTTTGAGACCTTAGCTTCTCTTGTCTTTACTAAATATCAATTTTATGAACTCTTACCTGCTTGATTTACCTATTTACTCCAAATTTACCCCAATTTACCCCCCCAATCCTTCGACGGAACAAGATGAAAATATAATCTAGTTCTAGATCTCGTTAAAGTACATATGTGTACCAAATTTCTAAACATTTTTTAAATTTTTTTTGTCGTTACTATACTTCCACTGGATGGGAAGTAATTACAGGAGTTTGAACTTAGTGGAACATAGTTAAAAAAAATAAAAGCTGACGTAACCCATAGTAAGTCCATAGACAACGTATATTTTGGTCAACCAAGTAAAGTATAAAAAAATCTATGATTCATGTAAACAAAATTATGTACCTAGATATATGAAATCGTTTGTGGTGGTACACGAAACATTAACCATCGTCACTATTTTCTTCATTGGTGGTAGTATCAGTTGCATCAAATATGTGAGTTAATACTTCGGTGGGCTTTGTAACGACCATGTGCCAAATAGTAAATGATTGCAGCTACGTATGAACAGCAGCCTACTGTTCTATTACCAATAGCATAGTCACAGGTATATCTTTGTTACCTTTGTAGCCGCTATTGTCATTTCCTTGTAAATATCTGACATTTAGAATGTCTTTATCGCCCATTAGTTCTACAAGGTAACATACCGCTTGTGACATTTGATATGTGCCTGTAAATAGTATTTTCAGATCATTCTCATAAGTTCCGGAAAATCCATCAGATTTGTTGGAGATAGGGTTATAAAAGTTTCTTTCTGTAGCAATTTTTTTTTCTATGTTTCAACCAATTCTTGCAATGTACAAGTTCTGGATCAGAATTAAATAAATAAATAAATAGTGTATTTACTAAATGAAATTGATTGGTACAGCAATAATTATCTGGCGTCGTTCGATTATTCATCCACGCAACCATCATAGAACAAAAATAGCTAAGTGTAATAATAATAAAAAAAAAAGGAAAAGAATACAGTAAACATTTTGTTTATAATATTGAACATTATTAAAATATGTAATGTAGCAACATGCTTTTATGGTAAAAAACTGACAAAAAAGAAAAAAAGATGAAAAACAGAAAATATAGAAAACTACAAAGCAAACAAAGAAACACAACAAAACCACAAAAAACAACAAAACATATATTCTCGCTAAGAGAGCTTGAAGAAGTATTAAGCTCTCTTAGCGAGAATACATGTTTTGGCATGCTTCCTGAAAGATGAAATGCTAATTTTAAGTTTGACATTCTGCTGTAAGCTGTTAAATATTTTCGCGGCATTATAACTAAAGGATCTCTGGAATTGTGCACCTTTATGCTTGAGAACATTGTACAACCAACAATTGCATGTAGGACAGCTAATTTTGTCTCTTAACAGATAATCAGGCGTTTCTAATTTATTAATCCTGTAAATTAAACAAGCAAAGTGTAGTTCCAAACGTTCATTTAAGTTCAGCCATTTAAGTTCAGCCATTTAAATTCGAGGAATTTTGATGATAGATATATGGTCAAATTTTCTTAAATTATAGCAGTATCTTATGCAAGCATTCTGAATTTTTTGTAGGCTAACCTTATCCCTTTGTATCAATGCAGACCAATAAAGTACATCGCAATACCCTAACAGAGATACTATTAAAGAATCACACAATTTAAGCTTAATGTTCGGACTCAGTATAATGGTAATGTATATAAAGTATTTTTAGTTTACCATACGATTTTTGTACTATATGGTTCATATGTTTGTCAAACCTTAGTTTGACGTTCATATGTATACCCAGATTTTTACATTCCAACTTAGGTTCTATTTTTTTATTATTTATTTTAATTTCAAATAACAAATAAATACCAATTTCGCGAAATCATTTATTAAATAGATGTGTACAGATTCGGCATTAATTACAAAATATTTATTTCAAGGGATAATTTGGATACTGCTTTGTACTGATAGAGATTATGTTCCTTTATTTTTTGGTCCATGGAAGACGGGTAGGGGGAGGGGGGGGGGCTCCCTAGCTCCCCTCACCCCCCCCCCCCCCCCGCCTTGGCTGCGCGCCTGTGTTTCATTATTCTTAGGTGGTGCTCATTTAGGTAGGTTATTAATAAAAAAATTATTTATTTCATTGGGATCAGTAAATTCAGCGAGACTCTCAGATTTATTGTTCGAATTGTTTTAAAAAATATTCGAGTTTGATATAAATTGTGATTTTAATTTAAAAAAATCCCCAAGCAGCAATTTTAGTAGTTTCTACGTAGTAGTTACCATTAGTGGAACTTTAAAGGTTTCCGGAACTAAGGATTGTTACGTAATGGGAACCATCCTTCTACTAAGCATTCACCAAAATGGGGAATAATAATTACGTAGCAAGTTACTATTCCGGTACTTCTACCGTTACCGTGTCGAGGACTAGGTTATTACGTAAACGGGATGTAACCAAGTAGTAGAAATGACTTACTTTTGGAACAGCTCAGCTGACCGAAATGAGAGCGCAAACTATATATATTTGGCTCTCTGTTATTCGAATAGCAAATGAATGACTTATTGAGTTTGAGCACATGATATGCCCAAGATTCAAGTTAAGGTGATTATATACAACATGCATAAGCATATATTATAAATCATGATGTTTTGCATTTACCCTGGGTGTGGATATTAAAACCACCACTTGTTTTCTGTAAAATGTTATCATGATGCTTCGATAAAAAAGACGCCCCCTTGAGAAAATGGCTTTTTCGGAAAAAATTTTTTTTACAAAAATTATGTGTACAAGCAAAACTACAAAATTTTTATGGAAAACGTTTTTTTTTAAATTTTATATATTAGAAAGTAATAATATATTTGTAAAACATATTTGTAAATGACCATAATAAAAAAAAAATTATTGAATTATATTTTTATCTGTGTCAATATGGCGTCTTCATTCAACAACAGAAAAATGTCGATTTTAATTGCAGTAACTTAGAGGTTGCAAAAACCAAAATTATTTCCTTACAAGTTACATTTCCCATAAAGTAGCAGATGCCACCAACGTTATAGTTGTTGCTACTTTAAAAGTGGTGACGGGAACTACAACAATTTCACTGTGTAGTTATATTTACCTAGATGTAGCAAATTGGACCAATGACGGTATAAGATCTTGGTAACTATTGCTATCAACTTATTTTCATGTTGGTACAATTGGCCGATACGAGATAGGTAATTTTTTTTTTTTAATTGGCAACACGGTAATAACTGTTAAAGTGTCACTGTGTGTGATGTGGACAAGGACACGAATGTGAATTAAAAATAACAATTATTATATTTTTACAAAGTACATTTTATTATCTGATATTAATTAAGTTGTTAATAAATTTGTGCAAATAAAATATTTGTTTTTTTACTGAAAACGATGTATAATGTACGTCTCGTAAATATATTTGTTAAGGTAAGGTGTGTAATAATAATGGAAAAAATACATGAGTTCATATTTTAGTGATCAGTTTACATTTAATTTCATTCAAAAAATAGTAAGTAAGTATTTATTTGAATAGGAAAATCCTAATATACAAATTCACTTCTAATGTAATTACAAAGAATTATAATTTATACATAAATAAATAATACACGCACTTACACACTCAGACTAATACATATACAAATAAATTAAAAAATAACGAGGAAAAAATACCTATATAAAAACAAGTGGAGTTAATCAATCGACTTTAGATAGCTTAGCTTACAATTTTACGTTTGAAAACAGGTAGAGAGACAGATTCCTTTCATCCTCTGGCAACTTGTTATATTGATCGAGGCCTTTATATAACATAATTTTCCTAGTTTGACTTAGATTTTGCCTTGGTATATAAAATTTGTTGTTATTTCTTGTGTGGTGTTGATGTATTTGGTTTGCATAAAATATAAATTTATTTAAATACTTGGGTATTGTTATTTAAAATTTTGAAAATAAATATACCATAGCCATGGAAAGCAATCTATCTTTTACAGACAGTCACTGAAGAGAAGAAAGCATATGTTGGATTGAGGTATATCGGCTGCATTTCAAAATCACTCCTATTCCTCTATTCTGTAGTTTTTGAAGGGAAGTTATTTTATTTAAATCGAAGGAATATAATAGACTGGCACAGTAATCGAAATAATGGATAATGGTGTTGTAAACTGTTATTTTTGTCGTCACTCATAACTTTTGAGATATTCTAGAAAATAAATATAGTTTTTTTGCTATTTTTTTTTGTATATATATTCAGTTCAATTTATTGTACACAAACAATGTCTTATGCCGTTTATACCGAAATTATCCGTTCCCCATCGACACAATATTTATTAAATTTGGAGGTTTTAATCGGCAAATTCATTTAATATGCTCAGTGGATCACTAACTGAACTATGGATCAATCTGTGTTTTAAAGACAAGTTGTAACTTTCGTGCAGTACACAGTATCACTAATATCACTGCAGACTGTTATAGTTTTCGATTACTTTTCTCCGTGTTGATGGGAACACTTTTGCACTTGTTGCCAAAGATGATGGTTTTGCTGTGGCGAAATAATCTTTCATGTTTGCATCATATTCTGAAGAATCACTATTTCTCTGCTACTGTTTAACTGTTTCTTCAGTTTTCTATAAAACGTGGATGAATGCCGATAAACTTTATTTCGCTTTTACTGAGCATTTGAGATGCCGCCATTTTATTCAATGCCAATAATTATATAAATTGTCTTAAAAGTTAATATTACTCTATAGTAGAATTTTAAGGTATATGTAACTTTTAAGTCATTTTCAATTAGTGGAGAGTAGTAAAAATAACTTCAATGCCCCTATGTTCGTAGAAATAACCTCATTTTTACTCGAGATGTCACTAATAAGTTAGACTACTTAGAAGTGGTCCTTTGGTAAAGCTGTGCAGTCGGCATTACTACCAATTTTCATTTTGCAGTTGAGGATGCTTCAAAGTAATACAGAGTAGTATCCGCGACGTTGCAGATTCTCCAGCAGTTACTTGAAAGTGTTATAACTATACAATGCCTAAATTCAGTAGAATCTACATAATTGTCACTACAAATGCATACCACAAAGTGAATATTACCCTGAAGTCGCAAAATTAGTAACAGTTATGTCATTCCTACTATATTAAAGTTCCGGTGCCTCAGATGCCAGTTCCCATCACTTTGAATGCTGCTTGGATCATCACAATTTAAATCAATTTAATTAAATCAGACTAACTCTGATTCTAAATGTCGAATAATTACTACATCACCAGAAAATGACAATAACAAAAATGTAGGTCCGTTCACGGAATATAAACAGAAAAACCACAAACGATTTCATATAGATAAATAATTTTGTTTAGATAAATCATAGATTCTTTATAATTTACTTGGTGGACCAAAATACACATTGTTTATAGGTTACATCAGTTTTTATTATTTTTTTAAACCATGTTTCACCAAGCTCAACCCCTGAAATTTTTACATATAACAGCAGATTAATAGATGATTACACACATTTTTTTTGGTTGATCCCAAGCAGCATTCAAAGTGATAGGAACTGGCATCTGAGGCATCGGAACCTTAATATTGTAGAAATGACATATCTGTTACTAATTTTGCGACTTCAGGGTAATATCCACTTTGTGGTATGCATTTGTAGTGACAATTATGTAGATTCTACTGAAGTTAGGCATTGTATAGTTATAACACTTTCAAGTAACTGCTGGAGAATCTGCAACGTCGCGGATACTACTCTGCATTACTTTGAAGCATTCTCAATTGCAAAGTGGAAATTGGTAGTAATGCCGACTGCACAGCTTTACCAAAGGACTACTTCAAAGTAACGATAACTTCAAGTGTGCAATTTTAAGTCCCCGGTACGTTGTTGGGAAATTTTTTGTGTAACTTATTAGTGATATTTCGAGTAAAAATGAGGTTATTTCTACGACCACAGGGGCTTTGAAGTCATTTTTACTACTCCCCACTAATTGATAATGACTTAAAAGTTACATATACCTTGAAAATCTACTATAAAGTAATATTAACTGTTAAGACAATTTATATAATTATTGGCATTGAATAAAATGGCGGTATCTGAAATGCTCAGTAAAAGCGAAATAAAGTTTATCGGCACTAATCCACGTTTTATAGAAAACTGAAGAAACAGTTAAACAGTAGTAGAAATAGTGATTCTTCAGAATATGATGCAAACATGAAAGATTATTTCGCCACAGCAAAACCATCATCTTTGGCAACAAATGCAAAAGTGTTCCCATCAACACAAGGAGAAAAGTAATCGAAAACTATAACAGTCTGCAGTGATATTAATGATACTGTGTACTGCACGAAAGTTACAATTTGTCTTTAAAACACAGATTGACCCATAGTTCAGTTAGTGATCCACTGAGCATATTAAATGAATTTGCCGATTAAAAACTCCAAATTTAATAAATATTGTGTCGATGGGGAACGGACAATTTCGGTATAAACGGCATAAGACATTGTGTACAATAAATTGAACTGAATATATATACAAAAAAAATAGCAAAAAACTATAATTCTTTTCTAGAATATCTCAAAATTTATCAGCGACGACAAAAATAACAGTTTTCAACACCATTATCCAACCTCATTTCGATTACTGTGCCAGTCTATTATATTCCTTCGATTTAAATAAAATAACTTCCCTTCAAAAACTACAGAATAGAGGAATGAGTGATTTTGAAATTCAGCCGATATACCTCAATCCAACATATGCTTCCTTCTCTTCAGTGGCTGTCTGTAAAAGATAGATTGCTTTCCATGGCTATGGTATTTATTTTCAAAATTTTAAATAACTTAATACCCAAGTATTTAAATTTAAAGTTTATATTTTATGCAAACCAAATACATCAACCCCACATAAGAAATAACAACAAATTTTATATACCAAAGCAAAATCTAAGTCAAACTAGGAAAATTATGTTATATAAAGGCCTCAATATAACAAGTTGCCAGAGGATGAAAGGAATCTCTCTCTACCTGTATTCAAACGTAAAATCGTAAGCTAGATAAAGTCGATAGATTAACTCCACTTGTTTTATATAGGTATTTTTTCCTCGTTATTTTTTAATTTAGTTGTATATGTCTGAGTGTGTAAGTGCGTGTATTATTTATTTATGTATAAATTATGATTCTTTATAATTACATTAGAAAAGTGAATTTGTATATTAGGATTTTCCTATTCAAATAAATACTTACTTACTATTTTTTGAATGAAATTAAATGTAAACTGATTACTAAAATATGAAAACTCATGTATTCTTTCCATTATACATCGTACATTGTACATCGTTTTCAGTAAAAAAACAAATATTTTATTTGCACACATTTATTAACAACTTTATTAATATCAGATAATAAAAAGTACTTGGTAAAAATATAATAATTGTTATTTTTAATCCGCATTCGTGTCCTTGTCCACATCACACACAATGACACTTTGTTATTATCGTGTTGCCAATTAAAAAAAAAAATTACCTATCTCGTATCTGCCAATTGTACCAACATGAATATAAGTTGATAGCAATAGTTACCAAGATCTTATACCGTCATTGGTCCCATTTGCTACATCTAGGTAAATATAACTACACAGTGAAATTGTTGTAGTTCCTGTCACCACTTTTAAAGTAGCACCAACTATAACGTTGGTGGCATCTGCTACTTTATGGGAAATGTAACTTGTAGGGAAATAATTTTGGTTTTTGCAACCTCTAAGTTACTGCAATTAAAATCGCCATTTTTCTGTTGTTGAATGAAGACGCCATATTGACACAGATAAAAATATAATTCAATAAAAAAATTCTTTTTATTATGGTCATTTACAAATATGTTTTCTAAATAGATTATTACTTTATAATATATAAAATTTAAAAGAAAAACGTTCTCCATAAAAAATTTTGGAGTTTTGCTTGTACACATAATTTCTGCAAAAAAATTTTTTTCCGAAAAAACCATTTTCTCGAGAGGGCGTCTTTTTTATCGAAGCATCATGATAACATTTTACAGAAAACAAGTGGTGGTTTTAATATCCACACCCAGGGTAAATGCAAAACATCATGATTTATAATATATGCTTAGGCATGTTGTATATAATCACCTTAACTTGGACCTTGGACATATCATGTGCTCAAACTCAGTAAGTCATTAATTTGCTATTCGAATAACAGAGAGCCAAATATATAGTTTGCGCTCTCATTTCGGTCAGCTGAGCTGTTCCAAAAGTTAGTCATTTCCACTACTTGGTTACATCCCGTTTACGAAATAACCTAGTCCTCGACACGGTAACGGTAGAAGTATCGGAATAGTAATTTTCCACGTAATTATTATTCCCCATTTTGGTGAATACTTGGTAGAAGGATGGTTCGCATTACGTAACAGTCCTTAGTTGCGGAAACCTTTAAAGTTCCCCTAATGGCAACTATTACGTAGAAACTACTAAAATTGCTGCTTGGGATGTATCTTTAGCCACCTCCAAAAAATTAAAAAATTAAACTGGAAAATTTACGAAAAAAATATATAGGACTAATAAGTATTTAATGTTTCATTTTTGATTATTTCGTTATAATAAATAATAAACATTCAGCTTCACTTCAACCGACACCAAAATCAGTGCACCCACTACAGAGACAAAAGCGTAATCTGACATCCTGTTTAAAAAATAACATATTAGCCAACAACGTGTGCTCTCTCAGCACAAGTGAGAATCATTTACAAGCGTGTTGGAATAGGCAACGAATAGGGATCTCGGTGACAGGTCACTTTGGGACATGATTGATGTCAGTTGTATCGCACTGAATATTTATATAACGCCAGTCGCAGTCGGTGACTGGAAACACTAAATTTTTGCAGATATGATCGATACGCGGGATCTTTACGAAATACTAAATAGCTAGACCTGATCAAGATTTTTAAGTTTCATTTTTGCTGGGTGGAATTACGTGTTTCCTGAGGGCGACGTGCAGAGGCGGACTGGCAAAGACGAGGACCAGTGGAACCTCAGCGTAAATATCTGGGTAGTTATTTAACGTAACATCGATGGGAAAATACGAAAAATAATAAAACACAGAATTAATATGGGCGTGCCACAAGGTTCGGTATTAGGTCCCATATTATTCTTATTATATATTAATGATCTGGATGCTTTGAGTACTTTAGCGGATTTTACTTTTTACGCAGATGACACATCTATTATACTATCATGTAAAAATGTTGATATTTTAGAGATGAAATGTGATATTCCGTTGGAAAATATTAGTAACTAGTTTAATGAAAATTCCATTTATTTTAATGTTGAGAAAACACAGGCATTAGTGTTTCACAATAGACAAAAGAAATGTGATTATCCAAATATTCAACTTGATTATTATCAAGTCAATATCAACAAGGACGTCCAATGTAACATTTTTGGGTATAAATATTGACAGTTGCTTAAACTGGAAAAGCCATTGTGAATTACTGATAACCATTCAGTAGTTTATCAGGTCAAAAATGTAAAAAATATTCTAAACACGGCTTAACTAAGGAATTCATATTTTGTTGGCGTTGATTCTCGGTTAAGATATGGTGTTTGTTTTTGGGGGGTTTCCACCCTATCAAATAATGTATTTTTAGCCCAAAAGCGAGTGATAAGATGTATGGTAGGCTTATCTACAAGAGAGACCTGTAAAAATACATCTAAGGACTATGATATATTGACACCCTCAATTTTCATTTTTGAACTATGTTTATTTGTCTTTAAAAACAAGAGTTTATAACAATCATCTACAGTGTGTCCCAGGATAGATGTAACAAGAGGTGTAATGGACCAAAAATTTTGGAATTTTGGAATGGTATTTGGGGATTGAGTCCTGCTTGTTGTAAAACTAAAGTATACCAAAAATGACTTGATTTGGTGTTTTATAAGCAAAGTTATAAAAATCACCACTAATAAAGTACCTTTATTTTTCAAAATATGAAAAAATTCCACTAAGAAAAGTTATTTAGAATGCAATTTTATACCTCTATACCAAATTTCAGGCATATGAAATTATTATTTTGAAACTTCCCAAAGGACCCCGCACCAAATACATGGGAAAATGGGTCTCGATGAAAAATTTTGTAACTTTGAGAAAATGGAGTTCTCATTGTCCCCATCAAACTTTCAAATGTAACCTGGGTCTGAAAACCAGCCGTCTTCGAGTTACAGACGGCCGAAAAATGTATAAAGTAGGGATTTTCGCTTCTCGCGGATTGATCGACAGTGGATAATAATAATTATAAGAACAAGGTCTGCTTTATATATAGTATTCTCGTAAGGGATACTTCTCAATTGCCCCTCATTTGCCCCCTTGTTGCAATATATTTTATTCAGTGTGGATGGACTATACTCGTAAACATTTTTATTTTCTGTTTTTCGAAGAAAAAAGTCATTCTTCATAATTTATTTTGCTTGTTTTATAAATACGATTCCCGTTGAGAAACTTCGATTTTGTTGAACAGGGTGCGCAAAAAATAGATTTTCAAAATTAATAATTTTTAAATAAAAAATTATGCCGATTTTTTCCATATCTTATTATCGATTATTATTTTTTTAATACTATGTATTACTTGTAATGAAACGTTGTTTGTAACTATTATTAGTAAGTTTAGGTGTAAAGGATGTTTTAAAGTCTTTCGATTGAGGTCCTATCTTAATTGAATTAACTTCGTATTATTTTTGGAAGTGGACCGCCATCTCATTTCATAAATATAAATCAAGATAAGATTGTTACTGACATACTGACAGATAAATTCAAAGTACGGCGCTGTCTATCTGTTACTCTAATATTAACGCAGACAATAAACTCCGCGCCGTTCTACTTAGAGGTGATTCGCGTAACAGAAATCCTAATTAAAAAAGGCATGTTTCCGTTTATTTCTTATCTTAATCATGCCAGAACATACTTTATTTGAGAGTAATGATGTTTTATTTATTAAGTAATATATTATATTTATTATTTAACATAGTGTGGAAAAATAAAGCATGCCCCGGTCTCCCCTTATAGTTGGCTCGGTCAGCAGCTTTGAGTTTATCTAAGAATGGAGTGAACTGTACACTTCTGTGCAATAAAATCCGTCTATTTTTGCTATATTAAATCATTCTTTATTTATTTGTCAGTGTCAGTGTCATATTTTCGAAACGCCGAAATTAACTGAACATGAAAAAATTCTAAAATTGAAGAGGGATGGTCTATCAGAGCAGTTGCTAACCATTATCACTTAAATAAAAGTACTGTTATGAGTGTGAAGAAAAGGTAGGAGGAGGAAGGTATCATAAAGAGAAAAGACGATTCAGGTCGACCGAGAAGTTCAAATCTCGCTCAAGATGAAGCGCTCCTTGGCTATTTGAGGGAAAATTCGGTTCAAACAGCAGTAGACGCTGTGTCCATGACAAATTTTCCAGCAACGAGGTCAACAGCTAGCCGAAGGATAGGAAAATCGTAATTAAAAAACTGTGCAAGTGCCAAAAAGACCATATTAACAGAACATAAGCAAGCCCGCATTCTGTTTTGTTTAAATTATGTCTATGGCCCGTTGGAGTTTTGGAACAATGTTGTGTTTACCGATGAAAAAGTTTTTCAGTCTTTTAAGACGGACATATTCGGGTGTACCGTCCTGCAAATACCAGCTTTCACGAACGCCATGTGTCTCCGCGGAACAGGCCCGAGCGATTTTGAATGTTTGGGCATGGATAAGCGCGTATGGTCCTGATGTAGCGTGGCGTATCATGGGTAATGGTGGATTTAATCTGGCCTTATCTGGGACACAATTTTTCAACGTCATTTTTTACATTTTTCCAAATACCTTACTTATGACATGTCACAATCAATGTCACTTCTTTGTAACCTATATGATAATAAAAAATCTAAATTCCAAAAAGACTGATTCACGTCACTTAATATTATTAAAAACTGGATTACTTGATTTTTCAAGTGTACGAGATTTTATTGCACAGAAATGTACATAATATTCAATGATTTCTTTTGCACGTAGACCGGTTTAGTATACCAAAAAACTGTCTTCTATACCGAATAAGACTGCATGAACTTTTGATTTCGCAAGTAACTAATGCAGTGCGTAAATTTTAAGGCGCTGCATGACGTGAGTTAACATAACACCCGTGTGCACCCAGCCTAAATTTGCACTGAATCACACTTGACCACGTACCTGGTTCATGCGTCACAAACAGATCGGGAATAGTCACTAAAAATAATTTATTTTCAGTCAGGTTTCTAATTGACTAATTTTACTAAAATTGGCTCATTATTTTTAAATATCACTTTTTTTCACACTTTATTGTTCGAAAATAAGTTTAACAAGCTAAAAACGTACTCTTCACCTGTCCGCTGAACTTTTTACACATTCTATAGGATACTATTCGCAGTTGTTTGTAAATAATGTTAGTTTTAGATATTTTGAATTTTATAGTACGAACTTAGTAACAGACTCAGTATAAAATAAAGTAAAAATAAAAATAAACTATACCATACCCCATTCGGGTTTCGAACCCAGGACCCTTGGATTCCAAGTCAAAAGCGTAAGAACTACACCACCACTTAACACGTAAAAAAACGTAAATTTTTACATTACAAGAGACGAGCTAAAATCATATTTCCACGGTTGAATATTACATTTTGAAATGTAAATTTGTAAAATATATAAATATTTACATATTAAAATAAAATATCATTTCACCAGATTTCCATTCTATTACAAAAACATACAAATCAAAAAAAAATTTTTCCAAATTTAAATCATTAATAACATTTTTATTTACTGATCGATTTTGTTCAAAAACTTCCTCTAGCTAACACTAACTTACTGTCCAAATTTCAGTACAATCGGATTTTTCTTTCTTGAGTTATCGTGTTTACAAGAAACATGACGGACGGACGGACAGGCAGACGGACATTTTGAAAGTTGTTCAAAATTCGTTCACTAACACAGTGATATGAAAATTTTTTCTCTACGAGCGATATTTCCGGTTTTAGAAATATGCCGATCAAATGCAATCTACTCTTCGTTTTTGCGAAGAGTATAATAAAAAACATGCCAGTAGTAGTGGCGTCGTCAGTATGGATTTTAACAATTTACTTGTACACGTAGAACTGTAAGGATGGCTTAATTATAATGTCTGCGTGATTGCATTATTTACTACATGTGATTCCATATTACACCATAATTATGCGTGGACTGCAATTTGTTTATGCATAAGTAAAACATGGCGTATGAACGCTAAGGTTATATTCTTATTTAAGTACATTGTAACTGAAGTTTCCATAGCGTTCTCAAAAACACCCTCGATCATATAAATGGAAGACGGTTTATTTTCATTACTAAATTCATTTTATATAAAATGTTCAACTTTAAATTTTATGATAAATTATAAGGCATAGTATTTTTGCGTGCGATTAAATTCTCTACAAGATTTTATCGTTACAACAATATATGTACAGGTTGGACCAAATTAGATGGTATTTGGAGTTTTTCTCTAAAACTATGGCAGATAGACAAAAACCAATATAGGTGTCCTGAGCTCGATTTTCGAGAAACAAACAATGGTGCAAACCGCGATCGTCTTTTTCGACTACCGAGCTACAGAGCGTTTTTGGAAAATTGGCATTTTTGGATGACCTCTATATCTCAATTACTAAGTGTCGAATCGAAAATCGAGTAACACATCCTTAAGGCACTTTTTTGAGTAGAATCCGTTGCTGATAAGAAGAAAATTATGCATGTCTCACTTTTCGAGATATAGACATAACTTGTGTTTCTTTAAATGGAACACCCTGTAAATTATTTCATTATTTGATCACAACTTAAATTAACTCTCCAACGATATATCATATGTCATATCTATCTCTAGAAAAAGTGGTTAACAACTCTTCTTATAATATATATAAAAAAAATTTTGCCAAAAATAGGCAAAGCTAAACCACAATAAATGTTCGAATTGTCCTCCATTCAAATTCAAATTCTTTATTCGCTTTGTTGCTACAAACTACAGTTGTGAATTAGCTTCGTCATAGTAATTGTGAGGATACAATATTAAGAATTACAAGTCTATGTAAAAAAAATAAATGAATAAAATCTCTTTCCCATATATAATAGAGAAGAGAGAATTAAAAAAAAACTGCAAAAGAAAAACATATAATATATATGACTAGGTTGTACAGAAAGTTGACAAGAAAAAAGCATATAAGGAATGAAAAGTCTAGTTAAGAATTTGCACCTACTAATATTAGCACATATCAACATTATATATATAATATATATAAAAGCTTGGAGACAAGTAAAAAGACAAGCACAACTAAAAAGACAAGTACCAAAACATCATTATAGTATTAAGAATGTCTAACTGAGTACAGTATTCTTCGAATTCTTTAAGGCCATAAAAGCATTTCTCTAACAATAAATTCTTTATTTTGGTTTTAAATATATTAGCCGATTTGCTATCTTTAATTTCGTGTGGAAGCAAGTTACAGTACTTGTGTGACTTGACTTGTACTTGACATCTATGCTTTTTTGACATCTTCTCCTTACAGCATTTTTTTCATTTCCAATTATGACAGGAGTTATTATCCGAAACGCAGCTAATATTTTGTTTTCCAATTCTTCTATGTTATTAGAACGTTCGCTATATAAAATATTTTTTAAAGAACCCCAAGACCAAAAGTCGGCAGGGGGTTATATCGGGAGATCTAGCTGGCCACAAAATAGGACCATTTATTTCCTAAAAATTAAACAAATTCTAAACTACTTTGTTGTTTATTAATGTTCAGTTAGCTAAATTAATTGTTAGTTATCAATTTAGCTAACTAGACATTGATAAACTAGTCCTGATTGATATATATCCGTAAATAATAAAATGTACAGAGTAATATTTGTAATTGTATTTAAGACTTGTATGTAAATGTAAATGAAATGCCAGGAACAGATTTTATGCTATGCAGAAAAATCTAAAAAAAATCTACCTTGAGAACTTCTAACCTCATTAGAAAGCAATTCGGTTTTGACAAAAAAGATTCAGTGTTAATAAATCTATATTTAAATAATTTGCTTATTAACAAACAGTATAATAATAAATCAAGTTAATTTCCATTTTATAAATTTATGACTACAGTTCAAGAAATCATCTGCAAATCGATGTTTCTTATCCATTCAATGAATTTGAAATTAAAAATATAATTCTAAAAAACCACTACTTCCACATCCAGATTTTCCATCCAAATTTGACATGAGAAAAATTTGTTTATGGAACTTAATAATATAATATCTGAAATCGTCTACCCCAAAAACCCATAAAACGATATGCAACATCAGTAGTGGGAGTGGAGGTGGGGCTAGGGGGTGATAGTGGGGGTGGATGAAGCAAAACAAAATTTTGATGCTTTTGGTTCTTGTACACACACTAAATCACAATTTTATTCAATAATGGGTGGGGGTGTATGGGGGTGGCTAATGCCAGCAAATTTTTCGAGACTTTAACTTCTATTATATTATATGCTAAATACCAATTTTATGGACTTTTACTGGCTTGATTTACCTATTTACCCTCATTTACCCCTACCCTTCAAAGGAATAAGATCAAAATATAATCTAGTTCCAGATCTCGTTAAGATACATACCAAATTTCAAGTCAATATCTTAAACGATTCCAGAGTAATCGTGCGCACAAAAAAGTTACAAACAGACCGACAGACAGAATTTTTTTTGCTCAAACTTAAAATCTCGACGTTTCATGACATTCTAAGCCTATTTGGAGAATAAAAATTTTCAAAGATTTTTTTTGCGTTTCTGTACCTCCACTGGTAGTCCACGCAAATTAAAGATTTTAGAAGAAATAATTTATAAAGTAATAATATTTGAGATGCGTACTCTAGATAGGGTTATAAATAGATACCCGATAAATCCCCCCTTTTTGCAAAAAAACCACCTCTAACGGGGATTTAAAGCTGGTTTTTCACTTATCTTGTAAACATATTTTACGTATAATTATAAACGTAACTGTGAAAAAAGGGGAATATAAATAAAAATCACTTGCGTCCAAACCCGCTATACATGCATCTTATAGAGTGAATTCCGCTCTTAAATTCATTTCTAAACATTTTTCTCGTAAAGTAACCGGGTTTAAGATATTCGCTGTGAAACTTCGAATAGGATTGATTTTTACCTTTGCGCTCCAAACTCTGTTCGGACGCTGTTGGTACGAAATAGCTGAGGATAAGCTACAAGGTTAATAGAACATTTTTTATGCAGAATTTAACGACATTTTTTTTATTTCTTATGCCTTTTTCTCTTTCGACGAACGGTTTACGAGATAAAAGTGAAAAACCAGTTTTAGGTCCCCGTTAGGGGTGGTTCTTGCAAAAAAAGGGAAAAAATGATAAATGAGAGCGGATACAGTTAAAAGGAAGTTAGTGTGGTAGTGTGGTATTTTATCAAGCAAATATATATATATATATACCGGGTGTAAATGAATAGTGGGCCACCCCTGTAACTTCCTTGTTTTTAAAGATATCGGGATGAAATTTTGTATGGTGAAATTAGGTAAGATTTCCAACTTTTTGAGGCCTGTCCGCCATATTTATCGTTTCCGGTTTCACCGGAAATGGCCCCAATAGCTTTTCTAAATGGACCACCCTGTATGTTTTTACATTTTTGAAATAAAGATCACATTTTGGATACATTTATACTAAGTATTTTGAATAATTTATACAGTGTTGCACGAAAAATAATTCGAATTTTAGTTGTCAATCTAGGTGGCTGCGAATATGTTAAAATTATTTTTGTTCCAATGTAATTCATATAAAAAATACGAAAACGTCAATATGTCCAATAATACATCATACAGGGTGCTGTAAACTCATTAAAATCACATTATTCAAAATGAAATGAGTCATTTTAAATATTATGATATGTGCCACCCGGATATTCAGAAAGCTCTATTTAGTAGGAGTTAAACGGTACCAAAAATTCCGTAATGTGTTATCGTTACCGGCAGGAATGACAATTCTTCTTAAGAAATTTATGATTTATATCTAATCAATTAAATTTTGATCAACTCTGTATATTTGCGTTAATATTTTATGATATGCCACCCTCCGCAGGAGACAGAATGGGCTTCTGGCTCATTCTTGTTGCATATCATAAAATATTACCACAAATATACAGAGTTGATCAAAATTTAATTGAAGTTAAATATAAATCATAAATTTCTTAAGAAAAATTGTCATTCCTGCCGGCAACGATTACACATTACGGAACTTTTGGTACCGTTTAACCCCTACTAAATAGAGCTTTCTGAATATCCGGGTGGCCCATATCATAATGTTTAAAACAAATGAGTCATTTTGAAAAATGTGATTTTTATGAGTTTACAGCACCCTGTATGATGTATTATTGGACATATTGACGTTTTCGTATTTTTTATATGAATTACATTGGAACAAAAATAATTTGAACATATTCGCAGCCATCTAGATTGACAACTAAAATTCGAATTATTTTTCGTGCAACACTGTATAAATTGTTCAAAATAGTATAAATGTATCCAAAATGTGATCTTTATTTCAAAAATGTAAAAACATACAGGGTGGTCCATTTAGAAAAGACCATTGGGGCCATTTCCGGTGAAACCGGAAGTGATAAATATGGTGGATAGGTCTCAAAAAGTTGCAAATCTTACTTAATTTAACCATACAAGATTTCATCCCGATATCTTTAAAAACAAGGAAGTTACAGGGGTGGCCCACTATTCGTTTACACCCGGTATAATATATCTCCCCAAGAACGCTGTTAGCAAGTGATGGCATATTCTGGATTGAGGGGGGACTAGGGAGGTGGGGGATCGTCCGTTTAGGGTAAAATCGACTTATTATTGTTAGTAGACATTAAAAAAAATGTTTTCTGATTTTTTTAATCAAAAATAATTTGGGGCAAAAACCGCCCAAATCGATCCTCCTCCTTTCTACGTTTACCGATTTACCGGAAGTGACCTCTTTTGATTTTTTGCAGCCAATTTTAATTTTCAACCTAGTGTGCTGTCACTTCCGGTAAAACAGGAGATCGTAAAAACTTGACAGATGGATAAAAAAACACGTGACACGTGCCTAATTTCATCTCGATGCGTTAAAAAAGAAAGAAATGGCGGCGGGAAAGTGACCTCTGCTTGCAGCAGATTTAATTAAAATCTCTTAAGCTACACCAAAGTAAAATCGTCGGTAAAAAATCTATACAATTTCATTGATCCCTTTTTTCTTCTATGTTGCAAATTTTTGGCCATTTCCACTGTACTACACTAAAAATTCGATATTTGGATACAAAATGTTTACTTATTTCATACTCAAATATCAGGAAATTAACTGATGGTCCTGAAGTGTTATTTCCGGTATGCCATTATAACACTTTAATAGTCACGTTGGCTGGTGTTGGGTTTCATATCCGCCACTTAACGCCGTCCTCTTATGTTCAACGAAAAGTAAATTAAACAGAGCCACGGACAATGAGTAATAATTTCAAAAACTTCTTGGGTGATTTCCTATAGACGTAAATAAATTAATGTTATTGATGTGCTCTAGTTTTAATCATTGAGGATAATAGAGTATTATTATATCCCGCCTTTCCTATAAATTGCTAATGTCTGGTCGTATATGTATTTTGCAGAACAGAGGTAATAAAATAGTTTAGTAATACGTTTATACCCAGAATATTTTTTTATATTTTTTTAGTGGTCTCCAACTACATATTTACTTCGGAAAAACCCTCAGTCGCCGAAATTTTGAAACAAGGAACATAAATATATAATTATTATTCTAAAAGTATTTCACCTATTTGCTCCATTCATTTATTTAACGAAAAAGTCTTCATACAAAACTTGTTCCGTTCTGAGGGGATATCTTTTGGGCAGAACATTTTTCCACCCCCCCCCTGCTGAGCGGGGGTGGGGCTAACTTTTAAATTTTTAATGGCACCCTCCATTTTTTATCGCGTATTCTGATTTTCTACGGAAAAAATGAAATAACATTTGTACCAAACATTTTTTTCTCCCCCTCGCCCTGATTTACGGGGATGGGAGTCTTTTTCGATTTAGTTTTCTTTTGGAACAAATTTTGTCTGAAACATTTTTCGTTACTGTCCTCTCCTGAGGAGATATTACTATAGATTGATTAAAATGGCCTACCCATATTGTCTAATAAAATCAATACTTCTTAAGCAAAAAAAAAAAAATTGAGAGGAAAGCTAAAAGTAGTAGTATTAGTCTAGGTGCCCGCGTACAAAAATGCAATTTATACATATCCTCGTATAACTTCTTGTATGGCATAATTGCGCTTAGTCTATCACTTTTTTCCTCTGCGAAAATTTTCGTAAACGCAGCGTTCCTCCTCGGCATGAAAAAGACGATTTCCACACGTCGGACTGGAAAATCGGCAAATATATTTTGTCCAACTATTCGAAAATTGGATTCTACATATTTTTATTAAGCAATCTTGAAAAAATCAGCTGGTTATCAATAAATGTTTTAAAGTTATGTTATGTTATGTTTAGGGTGATAGACACCCTTAACGTTCCAAAATTTTTGTCGGACAGTTTGTAAAAATATATAGAATATATATGTAGAATACAATTCTTAAATTGTCCGACAAAATATATTTGCCGATTTTCCAGTACGACGTGTGGAAATCGTCTTTTTCATGCTGAGGAGGAACGCCGCGTTTACGAAAATTTTCGCGGAGGAAAAAAGTGATAGACTAGGCGCAATTATGCCGTACAAGAAGTTATACGAGGATATGTATAAATTGCATTTTTGTACGCGGGCACCTAGACTATATATTTTTTCGATTATTAGCATCCAAATGAGGAGGAATTCAGTAATCTAGGTCTTCGCACTTATTTTTTTTTTGTGTGCCTGGGTCATTATCGTTTCTCCGTTCATCTGTTTCGTTTCTTGAGGAACCGCGATTTCGTGTGGATCCCCATTTTCCCCCGTGATTTCTTTGAATAGGCTACAAACTACCCTTATAACAGTGAAAATCAGTTGAGTATAGCAAACTCATTAGTTTAATTTTTCACTTACTAGACACTACGTCAAAAAATTTGAGCTTTCTTCTTTTGTTTACTTCTCCTGAATAGAACATACTCTAAGTACTTTCCTTTTCATTAACTGAACATTTATAGCTTTTGTGTAGCTGCCCTTTCCACAGAAATATAGAAGTTAAATCTAGAATGTTTTTTGCATTTTAATAATATGGGTTCAGCCATTTGAATTAGATACCCTACACATCAATGGGTATGTTAAAAAATCAAGTTATTGTAGAAATGTGTACCATAATGGCGGGGTCAGTGTCTTTCATAAATCGTCGCTCAATGTAAGTAATGACGAAATTACTTCACTAAATAAGTTTTCTAAAGATAAAGATATAGAACTGGCAGGAATTGAAATGAAGGTAGATCATAAAAAAATTAAAATAGCGACTGTGTACCGATCATCTACTGGAGACATAAATATATTTTTCGAAACTTTGGATGAGTTACTTGACGACTTATTAAAAGACAAATCTTTACTTATATTGTGCGGGGATTTAAATATTGATTATTTATCGAATAGTGTACATAAATATCGACTGTCTGATCTATAGAGTATGTATAATCTTGATTTTCACGTTACTGAGCCGACAAGAATATGTACAAATTCTTCAAATTGTATAGATTACATATGTAGCAATTTTTTAAACAATAGCTGTGATGCTGTCTGAAAGTGGTGCCGAATGGACTGTCAGATCATACATGCCAAGTTCTATCCTTCAATGCACCAAATTTTGTACCATATAGGAAAGATCAGAAAACTAGGGTACTTTCAGATAGTAATTATCAAAATTTTATTTATCATGTAAGTAAGGAACTTTGGAGAAATGCATATGATGCACAGACTGTAAATGACGATTTTTCGTCCCAAAATTTTTCTCGAAATCCGAAAAAATTTTTTTCGTCCCAAAATTTTTTTAAATTTGGCTTTTTGGCGCCCCTTCGTGCGGGACATGAAATGGCCCCCCGTTAGACGCGGCCCTGATACTGAGCAACGAGCAACATGGGTTTCGGATAGGGAGGTCGACTCAGTCCGCTATACCTTGTCTTCTTAACAAACTTTATGACAATTTAGATAAAAATAAAAAATGTTTTGGAGTTTTTATGGATCTGAGTAAAGCATTTGATTTGGTGGATCATGCTTTACTCTTACGAACATTAAATAAATATGGATTTATAGGAAAGCTTGGTGAGTGGCTACCTCTCTAATCGTTCTCAGTTAACAGAAATTGGAAACACAAAATCCGGAAGATTATTACCTGTGTCCCGCGGCGTCCTTCAAGGCTCGATCCTGGGACCCTTACTTTTTATACTTTTTGTAAATGACTTGCCGGATGTAATAAACTCATGTCTCCTAATATTGTATACAGATGACAACTCATTTTTAAATGTAAATGAAAATATAAATAATCTCACAATTGACACACAGAATAAAATTAACCTATTTGTTTCTAAATTTGAAAATGAAAAATTAATTCTAAATAGCGATAAAACGGTGTTCATTCATTTTACTCCTAGATTAATTAATGGGAGTTATCTACTAAAAATCCATGGAAAATCAGGTTTCATGTACAAAATTCTTAGGTGTACACATAGACAATGCTCTAAATTGGGAAAGTTATATAAATATATTGTGTAAGAAATTATCTCCAGTCTGTTTTGCCTTGTACAGGTTGAGAAATATTACAAATAGGACTACTACTATGCGCAATTTTACTCAAGAATTTCGTATGGCATTGCATTTTGGGGCTCCTCTCACCACTTTGAGAGAGTTTTTAAATTACAAAAGAAGGCAATAAGAAATATAATGGGAGTCGGTTGTAAAACTTATTTTAAGGAAGTTAACTTACTGCCGTTAGCTTGCATTTATATCTTATAAATAGTTGTGTTTGTAAAGACCAATTTTAATACATTTTTAAGATACAATCACAGCCATGAATATAATTCTAGAAGACAGAATAATCTATTTACTCCTAGCCACTACCTATCATTGTACGAGAGAAGTCCCACATACACTGGAGTAAAATTATACAATAAGCTTCCGGAATGTATTAAACAGGTTAGTAGTATAAAAATATTTCACAGACAAGTAAAAAAATTGTTACTGAAATATGTATTTTATGCAGTCAATGATTTTTGCAACACTCGTTTGAATAATAATTCTCACATATTTGTACATTATATTAATATAAGTATGTAAACATCTTTTTGTAAATTCTACTTTATCTGAGCTCGACATGCGACTTATTATAATTCATTTTGAATGTTATTTTATTGAGTTGTAAATATTCTAAATGTATCTGTTAGTATTTGTTTCTGTTTGCCTTCGTTTTTTATATTTACTGATTGTGTTTATAGTTTGTTTTATTACTTACTGTACTTTGACGACTCCAATACCTTATTGTATTTTGGTCTGATGGATAATAAATTATTATTATTATTATTATTATTATTATTAGAACCGACCTTGCCTAAAATTTTGGTTTTTGAAGAATCATTCGAGAACGACGTCTCGTCACAGTAGAATATATGTTAGGATTACTTTTTATGTGTAGATCCTTCGTTTTTTCAAGCAAATCACAAGAGCCATAAATGATCCAAGGACGCATAATTTTTACTGGGGCAACTGGGACACAGTGTTTGCAATTCTCTTTTGATTTTATAACCTTAAAATAATCAAATGCTACCTTCAACAGACTATTTTCTAGACAAACAAAGTAATTTTTAATAAATTTAACAAAAAAATCTTACTAGTGGTCAGTAAGTAATAAGGTGTCCCACGTTGCAAAAGATAGATATTGAAACTTTAAAAAGTATTTTTGTGAAAATTTGAACACACATAACAACAAAGCTAGATGTGATGGATACTTTAGAGACTAAAGCCATTAAAAAGGCGAGAAGCGCAAAATCTATAATAGGAAAGAAATAGATATAGGGCCCAGTTACCTTTCAGTTCCAGTTACCACTTTTTATCCCTTGTATACATGTTAAACAATAATAACAATAATCCCTCCTTCTTTAAGACCTATATCTTGAAAACTCTGGATACTATGGCTTGTCTAAAGATTCCGTTGACGCCCGGTATACTTCTCATCTCTGCAAAGAGTAAGCAAAGCAAATTCAGAAAATGTACAAAATGAAATCGTTCTCAGCAACTGTTATCTAAAGAAACATTGTTTACATGCTAAAAAAACGTGAAATTATAATTTCTTCTAGCCATCGACAGCACATCTGCAAAATACAACTATAACTATTAGACCCATCATTATCAACATAAGCAATGCTATTACATAAAACATTAGTTATGGCCCATAACATAAGGCATAACATATGCGGTCTAAACGATCCTAAATTTGAATAACTAATACATTATTTTTCGTGTATTGCAAATAATTTCGTGGTTGATTATTTGCGGTGATAGGACTTGGGGTGCTGTAGTCTATTCATATAAACCTGCTATGTGGTGTAGCGGGGCCCTGAGGGACCATTGATGTCATCTTCCAGTCTGCCCTTTTATTGTATAATGCTTTGATGAAATGAGGTTTATTCAGAGATTATATTTAACAATGCTATCTTGATCTGTTTTGGGCTGATTATTATTGAAACATTATGCCAAATCTCCTATAACACTTTAACTGAGTTGGTGCTGCTTTATCGGAGTAATAAATCTAACTGTATGGCTGTGATAAGTATTCGTCGTTGCGCTGCCGATTACTTACTGATCTCGTAGGACAAAAAAATGTTAAATAATAATAATAATGTTTCTGTTTCTTTTTCACTATTTTTCTGTGAGTAAAATATATGTTTTCCTACTTCTGTTACAAAACCTTTAGTAGAGTAACTTGGTGATCTCACTTCGGACTAATTACTTCCGCATCCAGTGGAAGTATAGTAACAACAAACAATTGTTTAAAAATTTTTATTGTTCTAATAGGCTTAGAATGTCATGAAATGTCAAGATTTTAAGTTTGAGCAAAAAAAATTTCTGTCTGTCGGTATGTCTGTCTGTAACTTTTTTGTGCGCTCGATTACTCTGGAACTAGATTATATTTTCATCTTATTTCGTTGAAGGGTTGGGGGTAAATGGGGGTAAATAGGTAAATCAAGCAAGTAAGACTCATTAGACTTATATTTCACATGGATTATAATGAGAGCTGTAAACATATATTTAAAATGAAAAAAATACTAACTACTCCGTTTATATTTATATTAAAATGTTTGATGAACACCAAGAAAAATATAAATCTTTTTACTCAAAGAAACGATTGTCATTCGTACAGTACAAGATGTGGTGATTTACTTAGTATCCCTTCACATCATACTTCAAATTATAAACATTCACCGTACTATAACTGTGTTTTACTTTTTAACAGTCTTCCTGCTTTAATTCGAAATATCCAAAACACTATAAAACAGCAGTTAGAAATATATTACTTGAAGGTAGCTTTTACAGCGTTCAAGACTTTTTAAATAGAGAACCTCGAGGAACTACTCATATATTACTTTAACTTTGACAAAACGAATAAGTATTTAATTTATTCATTCAGTGTATTTTTTTTATATGTATTTATTTGTCATCCCAATTTATATGTATTGTGTATATTTATATGTTTTATGTAATATGATTATAAAATATGTAGCTTAAAATAGCTTTTTTTTAAGCTAAAATCGCAATTTTGAAGTCGTTATAACTTAAAAACTATCAATTTATGTGGAAAATTGCATAGAACCTTTTCTTCCTAAAATTTGATTCTACTTCAGCTCCAATAAATATATATATTTTTAAGTACCAGCCCCTGAGAGGGGGTGGCATCCACCCCCTATAAATTAGCAAGCCCCCGCCAAAAATGAACGAAATCCATTCAATATGACATTATTCCGAAGTTTTGCATATTTTTTACCTCTAGGTACTGTACTACACAATGTGTCTAAATTTCGAATATGAGAATTCCTGCAGCAGTATGCACAGATGCGCCTTCATCAATTGGAATGGATGTCGTAATCATAATATGAAAATTTATATAAAATAATATTTCGATTAAAAAAAAAAGGTACCTTCAAATTATGCAAGGACTCAGGGGCGGACTAAAGGGGGGGCTTTAGGGTCTTAAGCCCGGGGCCCCGGATACTGAAGGGGCCCCCGAACGCTGAAAACAGACTTAAAAACCAAATACAATATGATTATGACTTTGCTGTGTACTGGTGATCTCATTGACGGCATAAATAATAAATATAAAAGTATATGTAAAAATTTTTTGCTCTTGTCTTGTCAGTGCAATGCGGATACGCGCTATTTTTGTTATTATTTACTTCAGAATTTAGCCAAAATATAGTGAAATGTGTCTTAGTGATGCGTGATCTGACCTGATTTCAAAAAAATGTTATGAGATAAGAAGGGCCCCAAAGCATTAATAGCCCAGGGCCCCGCACCCGGTTAGTCCGCCCTTGAAGGACTGTCAATTTCTGACTGAAATAACGTGTAAAATACACACAAGAGGAAAACAAATTATGCGTGGACTGTAAGTATTCTAATTATTGACTAGATCACGATAATTAACCATGATGTTAAATATTTATACTCGAATTAGCTAGAGGGACTCGTCGGAGAAAACATCTGTTAACGTGTTATGAATAACGATCGAAATTCAATAAGAAGATGAAGGAATTCTCGAAAGCCTCGTAAAAGACATGCCTTTGTATTTAGCAGTTAAGCGAAGGATTTCAATGTGACAATTAAATATAAATTTATGGGCGGCTTTACATAAATATCAATGTTCAACACCGGTCGGTCTTGCAACTACTGGCTATATTAACTTGTCACTTCAACGGGGTAATCTGGACTGAATATAAAATTAACTGTTAAAATATTTATCCTTGTCGCGTTAAGATTCCACAAGTTCGAGTTAAAAGTTATTAATGTTCTGAGAATTTAATTTTGTCGCCTTGTAATGTCTTCTTTGCGCGGCTACCAACTCTAAATTATAACAAGGATAAAAACCTTATTTATTGCGGACGAATTAGTCAGTTGCATTAATTGCTTTGTGGGAACTTAATTGAAAATACGTCGGACTGAATATTAATTGTTCAACTTGTTTGTCGATTCTAATTTTTGGTTTGGGTGGGTGTTTAGTAGGCTCGTATAGAGTGGTTTCGATGTATGTACCAACGAAATGGAATATTAAGTCTCTACGTGGAGATACTGCGTTACACTTATTAAGTTTTGAATTAATTCAATTTCATTTCTAAATCTCCAAAATAGTGTGAATGCTTGTGTCATCTCATGTGCTTCTTGACGAGACAAGTTTGAGGTTGAGGTGATTTTTTATTTTATAGTAGTATACAGGGTGATTCTTTTAAGGCGGCCATTAGAATATTTCCCACTTGCAGATGAGACGTACCTTTGAGATTTGGTACCCTACCATAGTCGACCATTGCGAGTCCGAAAATAATAATTTCAAAATGGCGGTACTTCCAGGAATACCCGAAGTCGATACCAACTTGCTTATTTTAAATGGAACACCCTATATATTTTCGACTTTTCGAAATGATCATAAAATTCTGAGTCAAAACATGTCGCACATCCTATACCTAAACTGAGCAGTTTCGGAGATATTTGACATTTTATAAAAAATTTGAGGTGCAACGGTTTGCAAGAACCTTTAAAATTCCCTTCGTGTAGGAGATCCTTATTTGCTCGTCGGCACGTAGAAAGAACACAAGATGAGCTACTCTCTACAATAAAAATAAATTCCATAATAGTATACCAAGTGTTCTATTTTTCACGTTACATTTTATCAAAATTTAATTTAACATAATTTGATGTAAAAAATACAGGGTGTTCCATTTGAAATAAAAAAGTTATTGAGGTTTGAATTTGACAAAATGTAACGTGAAAAATAAAATACTTGGTATACTATTATGGAATTTATTTTTATTGTAGAGAGTAGCACATCTTCTGATCTTTCTACGTGCCAACGAGCAAATAAGGATCTTCTACAGGAAGAAAGTGATAACGGTTCTTGCAAACCGTTGCACCAAAATTTTTATAAAATGTCAAATATCTCCGAAACTGCTTGATTTAAGTATAGGAAGAGCTACATGTTTTGATTCAGAATGTTATGATCATTTCGAAAAGTCGAAAATATATAGGGTCTTTCGTTTAAAATAAGCAAGTTGGTATCGACTACAGGTATTCCTGGAAATGCCGCCATTTTGAAATTATTATTTTCGGACTCGCAATGGTCGACTAAGGTAGGGTACCAAATCTCAAAGGTCTATCTCATCTGGAAGTGGGAAATATTCTAATGGCCGCCTTAAAAGAATCACCCTGTATAAGCCTGTCTTCGCCAAGTGTTGCCGTGTTCGTGCTTACCTATGGCTGTGGTCCTGATACTCTGGAAGGGAGCAAAGTGAAGTGTTTCCCCAAAAAACTTGGAACTCCCGTATATTTTGAAATGAATTTGGGTTTCGGCGAAACGCTTCAAAATTTTGATATATTGTAGTGCTTATGTTTCTGATGATTGTCTAAATGGATAAAACCTCCAAAAATGGACATTTTTTGATATACGTCTTATCAAAACTAGATAATTTGAATCATTTTACAAATTCAAGAAGTTTCTACTAACTCTAGGGAGAAAGTAAGAGTCAAAAAATGTTTATTTAAGTCTAATGAAGATCAGGGAATTGTTTCAGAATTTTGATATAATCAATCTTTTATTAGTGTATATGTCAGTATGTCATACATATTTTTTACTGAAACTTAGAAATTGATTTAAAAAATTCTAAAAAACTATCTGACTTTTATTGCATGAGCATAAAAAACGTATTTTGACCCTTGCATTTTTTCCTAAAGTTAACAGTTTGAGAGTAAAAACTTCCTGAATGTCTATAATGACGCAAACTATCCAGTTTCGACAAGCTGTATCTCAAATACTGTCCATTTGTGGAGGTCTCGTCCTTTGTACCTTTTCTTGAGAAATATAAGAACTATAACAATATATCAAAATTTAAGAAATAAATTTTGATATATTGTTATAGTTCTTATATTTTTTAATATTCGATCCCAATGTTGCTCCCCATCTTCATTAAAAAACCGCTGCCCAAGGAATTACTACTTCCACATCCAGATTTTTTATCCAAGTCATTCACAACGAAAAAATTTTGTATGAGGAAATAGTTGTTTACGGAACTTTATTAATATAATATTTGAAATCCTCTACCCCAAAAACCCATAAAACGATACCCCACATCGGTAGCGGGGTGGGGGTGGTTATTGGGGTGGTAGTGGGGGTGGATGAAGTAAAAAAATATTTTGATGTTTCTGGTTCTTGCACATACACTAAATCACAATTCTTTTTCATCCCCTTTAATAATGGGGTTGGGGTGGTAATGGGGGTGGCTAATGACAAAAATTTTTTTTGAGACCTTAGCTTCTCTTGTATATACGAAATACCAATTTTATGGACTCTTACCTGCTTGATTTACCTATTTACCCCAAATTTACCCCCCAACCCTTCGACGGAACAAGATGAAAATATAATCTAGTTCTAGATCTCGTTAAACTACATATGTGTACCAAATTTCAAGTCAACATCTCAAACGGTTCCAAAGTAAACGTGCGCACAAAAAAAGTTACAGACAGACCGACAGACAGAAAATTTTTTTTCGCTAAAATTTAAAATCTCGACGTTTCGTGACATTCTAAGCCTATTTGAAAAATAAAAATTTTTAAAAATTTTTTTGTCTACTATACTTCCACTGGATGTGGAAGTAAATACAAGTGTCGTCTTGAAGACGCGCATAAATTATAAGAAATTACAATCAATTTTATTACTATTTACCGTAAGGATAGGACTTTGCAGAGTGAGAGGGAAATATGCGTTTATTTTCGATTTATTAAAAATATTAAAAAAACCAATCCTTAAAACTATTTTAGATATTTGCTATTCTAACGAATATAACTATATACATATTTTTTTAATTTTTATTGAAAATTTCTGCTGTACTTGAATATTGTTGTTTGTCAATAAAAATAGTTCCTAATTTCATTATTAGTGCATGGCATTCAACTATATATAAAATTTAACAAAATAATGTGCCTAACTCTCCGAAATCAATGTTTCTATCTCCCGTTTCAACTCAGGATGTTGAACTCCTCATAGATAAATTAAAGTCTTTAAACTCTAGTAGTGGTCATGATAATATCTCAAAATAAAAAAAAGTCGAAACCCAGAGGATACACCCCGCCATGTATTTTAGGACGCTGAAACGAAATATGACAATAAAAAAGGTTTTAATTATTCAATTTTCCCCTAGCACCCCCTTACAACCCTCCTGGGGATTGAAATTCCACTTGTTCTAAAAATTTGAAATTCCACACTAAATATTTAAAAAGTATGTTTATTTTTAGGTTTTATGGTGCGCTGAAACCGAATATGACGACAAAAAATGTAAGGGGATGCTAGGAGGTCACTGGGTGGTTAAAATTATCTGTTTTCGTCATATTTTGTTTGAAAAACTACCCCCAGATGGGACTTAGTTACGATTATTCTCATTTTTCTTCGGATCCGTCATTCCCACGAAAAACAGGTATAGGAACAAAAATATTCTTCATTTAATTCTACACAAAAAAAATTCTATGGTCGATTTGCGTACTCCCCACCGTTTTTTCGCTATCGACGTTCATAGTAGGGGGTAGTTTGGAGCGCTCGGCGAAAAATCGATGGTACGCGATTTTTCACAGCGAATTTCTCCGAAACGGCTACTTTGACGTAAAAAATGGTTATAATGAAACTTGTAGAGCGGATTCTCCTCTTTTTTTTATTATTTTTGTTGAATTTTCTCGCTTTTTTCGAGGATACGCACTTTGTAATATGACCTCGTTTCCACACCACCTATGAGGTAGAGGTCTCGGTGCGTTTTTTTTTTAAGTGGTTTCCCCAGTAGGCCTATTCCACTGTCGTCATTGTCGGTTTCAGTCGTCGATAGGGTTTTCTTCAATCAACTCATCTTCGGTAGGTGAATTTAAGCAGCCTTGTCCGTGACAGTTGGAGCACATGGTTGAGCAGCGCAATCCTATTTTTACACACCCGCATCGTTTCCCGCAACCTATCTTGCAGTTTCAAGATATAAGTTGTAGAACGGCAGACGGAGCTGGTGCTCAGGTGTAAAAATGGGTGAAAGAACGGTGTCAGTTTTCTTCCAACCCCATTGTGTCGGATCAAGGTTTATTCCTCTCCCTAACTGAATTTGATGAAAAACCCTATAGGCATGCTGATGAGAAGCGGCAGACGTTGGCGGTAGTCTCGATAATAGTACAGCGTTACTTGATTTCCCAACCAATTTACTGAATGTGAGGAATCTATGTCTATTTAAAGATTTCTCTTTCTTTGGAGCTTTATATAACGCTATCGTGAAACGGTCTCCAGCAATTGCGACTTCTTCTTTTGTTGATTGAGTTCGCAAAACATCCTCACGTAGCCTTAAAAAGCCGTTCAATTAACTGCCTTTCAATTTCCGTTTTCAATTTCGCTCACTAACACGAAATACGCACCGAGTCGAGTCTAACAACGGTATTTCACAACTAAATATTCGAGCGTCGAGAATGGATAATTCATACCTGCCCCCCTTCCTCACATTCCCCAAACCGGAATCTGTCGAGCAGCTTCGACGGAATCCGTAGATCAAACATAACAGTACCGTGACGTTTTCAAAGAATTTGGTCGAAAAGAAATAATAAATAATAAAATTATTATGAAGTACACGTTGTGGATAAAAACGAGAAAATTCAACAAATATAATAATAAAAAAAGAAAAGTACAATATGAATCTTGTAGAGGAGAATCCGCTCTACAAGTTTCATTATAACCATTTTTGCCGTCAAAGTAGCCGTTCGGAGATATTCGCTGTGAAAAATCGCGTACCACCGATTTTTCGCCAAGCGCTCCAAACTACCCCCTACTATGAACGTCGATAGCGAGAAACCGGCGGGGATTACGCAAATCGACCATAGAACTTTTTTTGTGGAGAATTTAATGACGAATATTTTTGTTCCTATACCTGTTTTTCGTGGGAAAGACGGATTCGAAGAAAAATGAGAATAATCGTAATTGGGGTGGGTTTTCGCCCCAAAAGGGTGTTTCCATCAACGGGTAAGGTGGGAACTTTTCGGATCCTTACTCCTACCCCCATGAACTATGCATGGCCCAAATATAATTTGTATATGATTTTTTTCTTCTATTCGCTATTTTTTCGTCTAATTTGCGTGGACTATTACGGGGTTGTAAGGGGGTGCTAAAGGGTGATTGGGTGGTACAAATCAGTTTCTATCGTCATATTTGGTTTCAGCGCACCAGAAAAACCTGCTTTTCAAATTTTTAGAACAAGTGTAATTTCAATCCCCCAGGAGGGTTGTAAAGGAATGCTAGGGGAAAATTAGACTACTAAAACTTTTTTTTATTGTCATATTCGGTTTCAGCGTCCCAAAATACCCTCAGATTTCGACTTTTTTTAAATTTTGTGTGCCCGTGTAATTTGGTTAAAAAATGCAAATACGCGATAGGAGGTCCATTATGTTATATAATAAACCTTTCTATAGAGAAAGGTATATTTCCCAGTAAATTTAAAAGAGCCAGAGTCTTGCCATTATATAAGAAGGGAGATCCAAATGACTATAATAATTATAGAGCCATTAGTCTACTATATAGTTTCTCTAAAATTTTAGAACTTCATCAAAAGGAGTAATTATCAGATTCTTTACATCAGAATATGTTACTGTCTCCTGCTCAACATGGTTTCACTACAAACAAAAGCACGGAGTCTGCGTTGTGTGATTTTCATCACAAAATCATTAAAGCTTTAGACAACAAGAAATCAGTTGTGGGTCTTTTCGTAGATTTCTCACGAGCTCTTGATTTGGTAGACCATCAGCTGCTTAAGGCCAAACTAGCACGATACGGTATTCGAAGAACTGCTTTACAAATATTTTCCTCCTATTTAGACAAAAGAACACAAATTGTAAAAATGGCGGGTGGAGTTGAAAGTAATATTTGTGATATTAAACAAGGAGTTCCACAGAGGTCAATTTTGAGTCCACTTTTATATATAATATTTGCTATCGATGTGGTTAGTCATCTACAAAAAATACCGAATGTTCATGTGATCTGTTATGCTGATGATACAAACATTCTAGTTACCTTCAACAACCTAACTGAAGCAAACGAAACCACTGAAAGAGTTTATGAAGAAGTCATACATTGGTCTCAAAATAATAACCTAATTCTAAATAAAACAAAAACAGTTTCAATACAATTTTCATTGAATAATAATTCCGAGAGCCTAACACTTTTTGATGGTACCGACTGGGAAATAAAAACTTATGTTGATAGTATACTCTTAGGTGTTACTTTTGATAAACACTTACAATGGACTCAACATATCGAAAAATTATGTATAAAGCTAAGAACAAGTTGTTATGCTCTAAAATTTATGTCTGAACATTGTAGACAGTATATTCTTAAAGTACTTTTAGTCCAGTCAATGAAAGAGTTGTAGAGAACATTTTGGAGGGGAGAATTTTTCTCTTCAGAGATGTGTTGGGGGTAGTCAGGAGGTAAACATACTAAAAGTCCCCGCCCCTAGCCCCGCCGCTTCAGTAGGAGAGGGGGGTGGAAAGGTTCCTTTTTTCGATTCTTCGCTTATAACTCGGAAACGATGCGTCGTACGAAAAAAGGTAATCTATACAAAATTAAACGTAATTAAATTTCCCACAAGAATGTTTATATTCATTTTCTTCCTATGTGTTATATTTTACGAGATATTCGCCAGCGAAAATTGAAAATTAATAAAAAAAAATCAATTGTGTACCTTGAATATTTCTATCAAAGCGGTTTACCGTGGTCTGCTAATAAATCACAGTCACAAAACAATCTTTATTTTACAACACTCGACGTATTTACTAACGTAATATTTTGTCGAAGTCTAGACATTTCCTTAAATATACAGTGTGACTCACTTAAAATGAAGATACCCTTATAACTTTTTCATTTTGTTTCTGATTTGAATCAAATTTTACTCAAGTATAGAACAAATTAGGATCTCCTTATGACCAGAAAATCATTCACCTGCTATAAAGGCAAAACTACCTGCGGTACCAAAATATAAGGAAAAAGATTAAAAATCATATTAATTTTTAATCTTACAAATGATGAATTTTACGTAGCCACCACAAATTGCGGAAGCTGAGGACCCCCTTTGCCAGATGAGCTTATGTATGAAATATCCCCCATCAATAATCAAATCAAATTTTGGTGTATGTACGTTTGTGGCGCCGATTGGATGCATTTTTTAGAATTTCTAACATTCAAAATGTTTTATTTTTTTCAGCATATTTTGGTACCGCAGGTGGCTTTGCCTTTATAGCAGGTGAATGATTTTCTGGTCATAAGTAGATCCTAATTTGTTCTATACTTAAGTAAAATTTGATTCAAATCGGAAACAAAATGAAAAAGTTATAAGTGTATCTTCATTTTAAGTGAGTCACACTGTATATTTAAGGAAATGTCTAGACTTCGACAAAACATTACGTTAGTAAATACGTCGAGTGTTGTAAAATAAAGATTGTTTTGTGACTGTGATTTATTAGCAGACCACGGTAAACCGCTTTGATAGAAATATTCAAGGTACACAATTGATTTTTTTTTTAGTAATTATCGATTTTCGCTGGCGAATATCTCGTAAAATATAACACATAGGAAGAAAATGAATAGAAACATTCTTGTGGGAAATTTAATTACGTTTAATTTTGCACAGATTACCTTTTCCCATACGACGCATCGTTTCCGAGTTATAAGCGAAGAATCGAAAAAAGGAACCTTTCCACCCCCCTCCCCCCTGAAGCGGCGGGGCTAGGGGCGGGGACTTTTAGTATGTTTACCTCCTGACTACCCCCAACACATCTCTGAAGAGAAAAATTCTCCCCTCCAAAATGTTCTCTACAGTCCCTTTTTGGGCATTCATTGATTGGACTATTTATTATGCTAATTTTCATTCGCATCTTAGGTACGGAATTGTAAACTGGGGCAATAGTTTTAATGTGACTAGTGTATTTTTATTACAGAAGTATGCTATTCGTATTTTATTAAATTTAAATTACAGAGCGAGTTGCCGTGATGAATTTAAAAATTTTAAAATTTTGACAGTTGCTGGTGTATACATTTTTGAGGTGTGCTCATGTTCATAAACTCTTTTTAAGAAATCAAGTGAGTCATTTATATGACACTAGAGCAAAGAATTTTCTACTGCCTGATTCTCATAGAACTGCTATGTACCAGAAAAGTTTTTTTTTACTAAGGGTGTAAGCTTTATAATTCATTAGATGAACATGTTAGGTCTTCGAGTAGCACACATATTTTCAAACATAAATTTAAAAAAATATTACTATATAAAAACTGCTACACGATAAGTGAATTTTTGTAATTTAATATATGTATTTGTTTTGTATGACCAATTACAAAATGTCTTGTATGTTCATGTGTTTTATATATTTTGTTATATTGTTTTTTCTCTGTTAACTGTTTATTAATTTTTCTTGTAATGTTTTGTACATTGATTTTATTGTATACTTTATTTGTATATAATTTTTTTGCAATGGAGAAATAAAGACTATTATTATTATTATTATTATGATAAAAACTGTATATGGTTGTATGTCTTAGATCAACGGGGATTACCTGAAGCTATTTTAAAGATAATACCATTTATGATTTTTTAAATATTTATAATAAACCGTAAATAAACTCACACTGCAAAATCCTAACCTTAAGAATTAAATTTTTGTGCATGACGTACCTATGAAATTTTAATGGCGCCTTTTGATAGCCACCAAAAATAAATATTCAATTATTTACCTCCAATTTCAATCGTCCATCTTTTTAACTTACTTTTTTGGTTTCGTTAATATTTAAATCGACCTACAAAGTATCATTTACTAAATTATCGGAACGACAAGGTAAATTTGCCATTATAAACTAAATTGAGTAATTGTAATAATTCTTCACGGTAGCAGCATTTTAAATAAATTTATCAGTGGGGGTCTCCAGTTGCATGCGAAGACATACCGCGTACAGAATTAAAGAAACGATATTCACACGGAAAGTGGCGTTCGGTATACGAAAAATAATTAAGTCTGATTGAAATTTAATTAGAAAGATGATTATCTTTTGATTAAGTCATTTAAAATTAATTAAACCGGGCCTTTAATAGTATCATTTTCCTCTTTGGAAAAAAAAGTGTAAGGAAGTTGTAATTTTTTTTAAATGGTTTACTTTACTCGCGTATAGCGTGTTTCAATTATTTCAGTTTCTACGCTCAGTATTGGCATGGTAAATTGGAGAAAACCTTCAAAAATTTTTAAGATTTGGTGTTTGATTAAAACTTTTTCTTAGTGTTCAACAAATAGCTGAAAAATAGACGTACAACATATGAAAAATAAAAATCTACGTATTGTTTGAGATTAATGTTTTTTTTTTGATAATCACATTAGAGCTCCAAATTAAATTTATTAAGTGCCAATCTCAGGCTTGCTTATGCCCTAATTTTCGCCATCTTTCTTTGGGTCTCTGAGACATGGACCATTAGGGAAGCAGGCAGACGGCAGTTTCTTATATTTAACCTTTTTAATACTGTTTTGCTAAAACTAATAGAGTGAGATCCCAGAGCTGCCAGACCTACGTCATTTTAGCAAAGCTAATATTTTGACAACAAATAGTGTAATATCTAGTTAAGAACGTATGCGTATTTGCTAGTTTGAAAGCGGGGCCCTTTTGCAGAAAACAGGTATAAAAGGTACATAAAAATTTTATTCAGTACGTTAAAGTATGATAGTTGGATTATTTTACACGTGACACGCTAACTACATTGTGTAAGCGTCAACCTCCGGAACTTAAGGTTCGAGGTTCGATCCCTGAAAGCTGAGAACGCTCAAGATCGAACCTTGGACCTTAAGATTCGGAGGTTGACGCTTACACCACGTCGTTAGTGTGTCACGTGGAAAAGAAACCAGCTATCATACTTTAACGTACTAAGTAAAATTTGTATGTACCTTTTGTACCTGTTTTCTGCAAAAGGGCCCCGCTTTCAAACTAGCAAATACGCATACGTTCTTAATTAGATATTACACTATTTGTTGTCAAAATATTAGCTTTGCTAAAATGACGTAGATCTGGCAGCTCTGGGATCTTGGACTATAATATTTATTGAGATATTTGCAAGAAATTTCCACATCCACTGGAAGTATAGTAACGACAAAATTTTTTTTTTAAATTCTTATTGTTCAAATAGGCTTAAAAATGTCATGAAACGTCGAGATTTTAAATTTGAGCGAAAAAAAAATTTCTGTCTGTCGGTCTGTCTGTCTAACTTTTTCTTGTGCGCACGTTTACTCTGGAACCGTTTAAGATATCGACTTGAAATTTGGTACACGTATGTACTTTAACGAGATCTGGAACTAGATTATATTTTCATGTTGTTCCGATGAAGGGTTGGGGGGGAAATTGGGGTAAATTTGGGGTAAATGGGTAAATCAAGTAGGTAAGAGTCAATAAAATTGGTATTTAGTATATACAAGAGAAGCTAGGGTCTCAAAAAAAATTTTGGCATTAGCCACCCCCATTACCACCCCCCACCCCCTTATTAAAGGGGATGAAAAAAAAATGTAAATCACATTTTTTTTTCATCCCCTTTAATAAGTGTATGTACAAGAACTAGAAACCTCAAAATATTTTTTACTTCATCCACCCCCCTATCACCACCCCCACCCCACTACCGATGTGGGGTATCATTTTATGGGTTTTTGGGGTAGAGGATTCCAAATATTATATTATTAAAGTTCCATAAACAATTATTTCCACATACAAAGTTTTTTTCGTTGTGAGTGACTTGGATAGAGAATCTGGATGTGGAAGAAGTGATTCCTTGGGCAGCGGTTTTTAATAAATGAGTCAGTAGAAATTAAAATTTTTCCAACTTGTTTAAAATAAGCCACAGTTATTCCTCTATTAAAAAAAAGGTGACCCCACTGATCTCGAAAATTATAGACTTTCCATTTTGAGTATTATATCTAAAATACCAGAAAGAGTAGTGTACAACAGAATCACAAATTTTGATGAAAAAAACAACTTACTAACGTTATCTCAGCATGGTTTTAGATCAAACAAGTATCCTGTCATCTGCTAGAATATGTATATGAGTGCTTGAATCAGGGCAAGTACGTGATCTCACTATTATTTGATCTCACCAAAGCTTTTGATACTGTCAATAAAAAAATATTGAGTCATAAATTATATAGTATTGGTATTAGAGACAACATTCTCTCATGGCTAATGTAATATATGGAAAATAGATCCTTGATTGTAAACTTAAACGGGGAAAAATTTGACGTGCATGACGTTGCGCTTGGGGTTCCTTGGGGTTCCGTATTAGGTCTATTATTATTTACGTTGTATATTAGTGATTTACCCAGCCATATGAAATATGGTCATGTCACAATGTTTGCTGATGACACAACAATTACTGTGTCAGCGGACACTCCTGAGGAACTACAAAGTATTGTTAATAAAGTGATTGAGTCATTAAGCATATGGTGCCAGAGAAACATTTTAAATGAAAAAAAAAACTGTGTACTTAAACTTTCACCTTCAAAGACCTATTACCAACAACTTTATGATTAATGAAAATATCATTTGGTCTGAATCAGCAAAATTACTTGGCACTATCCTCGATCCAAAATTATCCTGGTCTAGGCAAATAGATCATGTGTGTAATAAATTAAATAAAACCTATTTTGTGATGTTGCAGTTAAAATCAACTCTCCATGAAGATGGTTTAATTAATATCTATTACAGTCACATATTTAATATTTTAGCGTGGGGTAGGGCTACTGAATTTGAAAGGGTTTTTATAGGTCAAAAAAAAATTATCCGATCGATTTTTGATTTGAAAGGTAATGAAACCTGCCGAGATATATTTAAAGAAAAAAGAATTCTCACAGCTCCATCTATTTTTATTTTAAAATGCCTCATATTTACTAAAAATAACTTGGATTATTTTAAAAGGAGAGCTGATTTTCATAATTATTTAATGAGACATGGCATCCACCGCACAAGTGCATTTAAGCGATCACCATACTATGCCCATCCTGTACAAATTCGTAATATTTCCCAATACGTGCTATTTGAAAAAAAGAGTGAAAGAATATTTGGCTATTAATTGTTTTTATAGTGTCAATGACTATTTATATAAAAAATAATGCTTCATATTTACTGTATTTAACTCTGTTCCATTTAATATTTTTTTATGTGTGTATATTTGCAATATATTTTTGAATATTTTTGTATTTTTATATGTATATATAACTAACGGTATTGTAGCTTTTGCTTATTTATTTATTTATTTTCTTTTGACTCTGTATTCTGACTTGCCATATACAGTGTGTCCCAGGAGAGATGTAACAAGAGGTGTAATGGACCAAAAATTTTGGAATTTTGGAATGGTATTTGGGGATTGTGTCCTGCTTGTTGTAAAACTAAAGTATACCAAAAATGACTTGATTTGGTGTTCTACAGGGTGTTTTATAAGAAAAGTTGTAAAAATCACCACTAATAAACTACCTCTATTTTTCAAAATATGAAAAAATTCCACTAAGAAAAGTTATTTAGAATGCAATTTTATACCTCTGTACTAAATTTCAGGAATATAAAATTATTTTTTTGAAACTTCCCATTTTTCAATAAATTAGTATTTTCTTTGATTTCAATTCAGTTAAAACTGCATAGAAATTATTTTTTGTGAATTAATATTTAAAGTTATGTAGAAGCTAAAAGTAGGCTATGAGAAAAGCAGTGGATACACATTTATTATTGACATATCTGTCAAACGTAGTCAATATTACCCTTAATTTCTGTTTCAAATTAACGAACCAAGCATCAAAAATTAAGTGAAAATGGTACTCACAGTGCGTGAAAAAAATTTATATTGTGCAATGCTACGGAATTGGCGGTGAAAACTCGCTAAGAGAAGTGGTAAGCCAATTTAACTTGAAATTTCCAAACACTGCTTTGTCACGTACTCAGGCTATGAGAATAATTAAAAAGTTTCTGGCTACTGGTAGTATTCTTAACATGAAAAGAAAAATAAAAGCATATGATGAAGACAATGTTGGGCTATTATAGCTCATGCCTCTGTTATAGAAAATCCTAGGATGCCACTAAGAGAGAGATCAACTCTTATTAATATTAGCAAGTCTGAACTCCAAAGAATTTACAAGGCAAAGAAAATTAGGGCATATATAGCAAATGATAAATATACCCTTGAAGAGGGAGATGACGGCCGTAGGTTGGATTTTTGTTTGACCATTGGAGAAAAAATCATGGAAGAGAGATTTTTTCATCATTTCATAATTTTCTCAGATGAATCCACATTTACAACCAATGGTGTTGTTTCATCTCAGAATTGTCGGTTTTGGGCTTCTGAAAATCCAAATTTTAGAATTGTAGAAGACAATATTATAAAAAAGTGAATGTGTGGTGTGCCGTTTCTTATCACGTTGGAGTTATTGGACCTTATTTCATTGAGGGAAGGTTAAACCAGCACACTTATTTACAGCTTCTTGAAAGATTTTCTGAAGAACATTTAAATATTTTAAGAGATATGCCTTTAGTTCATTTTCAACATGATGGTTGCCCTGGCCACTCCACAGAAATGGTTAATCGGTGGTTGAATTTAAATTTTGGAGAAAATTGGATTGCCAGGAATGGACCGATCAAGTGGCCGGCAAGATCCCAAGACCTATCTATATTTGATTTCTTTTTATGGGGTCGCCTCAAGCAGTTGGTTTACGCTGAACCACTTCCTAACGATGTAGCAGTATTGAAGCAGAGAATTACAAATGCCATAAACTCCATACCGTTAGATACCAAATTCGAAACAGTTTAAGGACTTCAGGCGAAGGATCGAAATGTGTGTGGGTGTGGGTGGTAGCTACGTCGAATAATAAAAAATTGTAAACATTGTTTTGTATTGGTCAATAATTAATTTGTTTGTGAATCTGTTATGTTTTTGACATTTATAACTTGTTATAATTTTTAAACCTCATTAATCTTCTGTCAGTAATTGTTTCTTGTTTTACAATTAGTTCGATTAACAATACCTTCTTACATCTCGTATATTCAATTTTTTATTTACCAATAGCCTACTTTTTGAGATGATTAACATTTGCTCCTACACAACTTTAAATATGAATTCAACTCTTAATTCGCAAAAAATGGAAAGTTTCAAAAAAATAATTTTATATTCCTGAAATTTGGTACAGAGGTATAAAATTGCATTCTAAATAACTTTTCTTAGTGGAATTTTTTCATATTTTGAAAAATAAAGGTACTTTATTAGTGGCGATTTTTACAACTTTGCTTATAAAACACCCTGTAGAACACCAAATTAAGTCATTTTTGGTATACTTTAGTTTTACAACAAGCAGGACTCAATCCCCAAATACCATTCCAAAATTCCAAAATTTTTGGTCCATTACACCTCTTGTTACATCTATCCTGGGACACACTGTATACTTATTCGTTTCCAATTCTGGCTAATAAACTGTTATTATTATTAATTTTAGTAATCTCTAGATGATGCCGACATAGTTGACGAAATGCGAGTCGCGGGCAATGTTGAAGTACATTGGTATTTGTGGAAACTACTTCAGAAACAACGTAACACCGAAGGTTCATAACTTTAAATATTTACCTCCCGCATCGCCCACCCCCCTCTTGTTATTGCACACGAAGTTAAATAGAATTGCGACGGTTGTTTATCACATTTGATTTACTCAAATGCAATGTGTGAGCGGAGTTTGCGACATGCGGTTACCGTGATTTGTGACCGATTAAACCCCGAGAGATCCTGAAATACCCATCCACCCCATGTATGACCCCGGGCCACCTGGTAGTTACCACTATCAACACCCTCGAGACCCGGCGCGTTCTAATTAGAAATCTGTTACTGGCCTCTGCCAACTCCAACTTCGTTAAACACGTCGATTAGGTTTATGCGATCCGTTAATGGTGCATATTGATTGTTAATTTGTAGTAGCGAGAACTATATGTACTAGATCACATGCGCGAATTTCAAACGTTTGCTTTATATTTCATGCAAGCGTTTGTCAAAAAAATGTGTTTATGTTTTGTGAAACTCAAAAAAATATATTTATCAGTCGATCGCTAAATTCATAATATTTTCAACTATTATCGTATAGATAATAGTCCGGGAGCAATCTCATCATTACAAGTATTTTCTATGGTTTTCTATTCAACAAATACAAAAGACATAATGAACACAACAAACTCTTTAGCAAATAAAAACTCTAGTGGCAGTGACAATATACCGACTAATTTAATACAGAAATACAGCACTGTTTAAGCAGATGAATTATCAAATCTATATTATAACGCTCTATTTTTGCTTAAAGGAAGACGAAAACAGAAAGACAAACTATTAAATAAAGCCCCCCTGGGAGCGCAAAGTATAGTATTGTTGTTTTATTAAAGGTAAATATATATTTATGTCATACTATTTTATTATCGTGTTTTTATTACTTAGTTACCAACTACATATAGTCTATATTTATACCCTTGCGGGCATAAACTGCATTTTACGACCCGCGCGGGTATAAAGACAAAAACAAATTTTGATTAACTTGTTAATGAACTCTATTAATTACAAAATATGAAAATAATCTACTTAACTGTATTTAGTCGAATTCACATTAAACTGGCAATTCTGGAAGGATCCGGTGATAGTTAGATTACCTGCAGCAAATGTTGATTCATGTTTCATTGTCTGGGTATCAAGTTTCTGTAAGAAAGAGCCAGATCCAGAAGGTATGCCTGCCAGCATCCTTGAAACCGCATTTTTTTGAAGATATACTGTCCTCTAAATATCCTTCAGCAACCGACGTACTCTTCCATCCACCAAGGTGCTTCAACGTGGTCAAACTGGCTCCAGCCTCTGTCAGAAGAGTTGCCGATGTTCGACGCAGACAGTGGCCTGTATACTTATCAGGATCGCTCAAGCCCAGATATTTCGCAATGATGAACGGGATTTTTCCAAATGTGTTTTTTCGAACTGGCTGTACAGTACAGCGACCTTGTCTATAGGTCAGAAAAAGTCCTTTTTTTTGAACAACCACGTGATCGTAAAGACATGTAGTCTCTTATCAGCTTCAAACTGTTCATTTCGTCTTCGTCAACAATGGTAAAAACGCTTTTTATCGGTTTTTGTCTCTGATACATTTACCACGAAATCTGATTTTCTATCTTCTACGTGAGTAACTAGCATATTCACAAGTTCTTGTCGTCGACATACACCAAATACACCAAATATTAATGCAATTTTGTTCATTAAAAACATCTCATTCGGTGCCTCCTGAATAAATTTTAAAACATCTTCTCTAGACAGAACTTTAGACTTTGTTGGCTAGTATCCTTTTGACTGTTGTTGCTTCAAATATTCGCTTAACTTATGGTAATTAGCGATGTTAATATTCTTATTTACCATTAAAGTCTTCTTTACCATTGAATATTTGGACCATGAGGAAGTCAAAGAAAATGTTTCAGCGAGATCGTCGAAGTATGCAAGCAGCACAGTTTCATCAATATGTTCTACACAGTTTTCTGCCATCCAGTTTAGTAATTTGTCATATTCTCTGTTGTAGACGTCTCTCGATTTATTCGGCAGCAAGTTTTGTGTTGCTTTTTCTGCTTTTTTTGCAATTTCGTCAGGAATTTCAAAACGTTCCTGCATTTTGACATTTTAAGTTTGACAGCTAGCAAAATTTGTTTATTCAACAAATATATAAAGCGTTTCCCTAGCAACGATATGATAAAATGAAAATGTTGTTATAATCAACTTGAATGTTCGTATTTTTAAAAATAATATTGTGGATGCAATAACGAACTAGTATGACATAAAAGTTTGAATACACCGCGGGAATTAATAGATGTTCATACCATCGGGCGACTTACAAACCCTCGGGCCAGAGGCCCTCGGGTTTGTAAGATCGTCGCTCTCAGGGTTAAACATCTACTTAATTCCCTTGATACATAAATAACTATTAAAGCCCCCAAAAAGGAACAACAAATTTTTAATAAAAAAAAAACTATATTTTAAAGGTAAAACGGGAGCAAAAATTATTCTTTAATTTAAATCAAAGCAAAATTCGTAAATAAACTAAGGGACTTTTGAAATAAAAAAAATAACTATTTAACAACAACAAAATTTATTACAAAGATAATAAATGAACCGGTAGAGCATTAAGAGATATAGGGGCGGGCAAATAAAATGTGCTGACGATAATAATATTCTACAGAAAAATATCAAATAGAAGATAGACACAGAGAGACATACATAATAATAAAAGGTAATCCGTATACACATAAGATATGGGAAATTGGCCAATTCCGAATATTTAATATGAATGTAATTATAAACGAATGAACGGTTTACCCACCTGAGATAAAGAAAATTATAAACAAACTGCTTAAGAATGAATAATTAGATATAATCAATGATTATGAATCTAAAGCAGTGTAACAGACTTAACTAAATCATACAAAAATCTGTGTTTATACATCACAGTCTACATTTTACATAGGTTATTTAAAGAAATATTTACACGAGTTTTAAACAACAAAGACCTAGTACTCGCGAAAACAACATGGTCTGTTTGTTTGGCCAGAAAATGGGTATACAAAGGTTATAACCGGTCCACAGTCTAGTGGGACGCAGTCCACAGTCTAGTGGACCAATCAAAATGTTGAAAAGCCGGTCAACGGGAAATAAAAGCTCAGTTCTCCCTCGATTCTATGAATCGTTGATGACCAAATGGAGGATAATAATTGTTTATGTACTTACAAGATCTGCTGGACCTTGAAGTATACATTATGATAATGACTGCAGTACAAAGTTGTATGCAAAATTAAAGGCATAATCATATACTATTTTAGGTATAATGAACACTGGTACTATGATGTCCTTTTATAATTAAACCACTCGTAAAGCAAATATAACGACTTTATCAGCTTCACGTGTCAAATTCTGGCGTCAATATTTTATTTAAACTATTTGATAAGATTCACCATAGCTATTTAAACAACTCGAGGCTCAGATTCTACCATCCAGTTAACGACGTTGCGAGCCAAAGGCCCGATTGGAAAGGTACCCAATCCAAAAGTGCCATACATCACCCTCAATTTTCGTTTTATATTATCCCCGCTCGCACACTACTTTCTAAGCCAAGCGTCCACATTATGCCATAACCGTGCCCGCTTATTGGAGGAAGACTTCCAGCGTATAGCAGTATTTCCGCCACTTCCGCGCTAGTCTAGAATGTTAAGAATGCTGAGTTATAAACAACAGAAAGTAAGACAGTACCGGCTTTAAATATTTTGATAAAAATAACAATTTAGGTAATTATTTCCACATCCAGTGGAAGTATAGGAACGACAAAAAAATTTTAGTAAATTTTGATTGTGCAAATAGGCTTAGAATGTCATGAAACGTGGAGATTTTAAGTTTCAGCAAAAAAAAATTCTATCTCTGTGTCTGTCGGTCTGTCTAACTTTTTTTTTGTGGACACGATTACTCTGGAACCGCTTAAGATATTTACTTGAAATTTGGTACACGTATGTACTTTAACGGGAACTGGAACTAGATTATATTTACATCTTATTCCGTCGAAGGGGGATAATAAATTGGGGTAAATAGGGGGTAAATAGGTAAATCGAGCAGGTAAGTGTCCATAAAATTGGCAATTAGAATATACAAGAGAAGTTAAGGTCTCAAAAATTTTTTTGGCTTTAGCCACCCCCCCCCCCCCCCCATTACCATCCCCCACCTCATTATTAAAGGGAATGAAAAAAAATGTGATTTAGTGTGTGTATAGAAACCAAAAACCTCAAAATATTTTTTTACTTCATCCCCCGCACTACCACCGCTCTTTCACCACTCCCACCCCACTACCGATGTGGGGTTTTGAGTTTTTGGGGTAGACGATTTCAAATATTATATTATTAGACATAAACAATTATTTCCACATACAAAATTTTTTCGTTGTGAGAGACTTGATGGATGGAAAATCTGGATGTGGAAGTAGTGATTTCTTGGGCAGCGGTTTTTTTGTATTGAAGATATAAAATAATGTAATTTAGCGCATTTTAATAGAATTCTACGAATACTTTTTTTTTAACATAAACACACCACAGATAGTAGACAACTCCCAAATCCAAAGCCAAGGCTGTGCGGAAGGGGGTTATACATTTGAAAAAACGCAGACATACATCCACACCCACCGGTGTTGTCAATACCGGGGCTGGGGGTCGAACCCAGAGCGCGGTAGAAAGTCAATCAGTATATTCGCCACTCATTAAATCCATATTTTTTGAGAACGAGAAAAGATATCAATGTGCGGACTTCAGAATTTAAGAGATAATTTATATGTGAAACAGCACGTTTCCCCCGATTCTTTCATTTTGAAGCACGTTACTATCTACAGGAGTGTGAAAGAAAGGTATATTTTTTTTTACCAAAGTTTATAGCTTCGGAAATTCCACAAAAATTATTTTATGTATTTTTGATGCGCATTCTTTTAGTCACTGATTTATAGGAAAAAAGCAATTTCTCAACCGATTTTTTTCTAAAAACCTGTAATTGTTCCCATTTTCTTGCCGTTAGGTTCTTACGAAACACAACAAGTTATTTATAATACCTTATGAGGCTCCTTTAAAATAATAATAATAATAAGTACATTTTTTGTATCTTCAGTTCATGGTGAATAAATACATTTTCCTCGCTAACACACATTTTATTACTATTGTTCCGTTAGAGTAATAAAACGTTTGGTTCTTCCCTTTTTCCTTAGTCGACATTTAATATAATAATAATGCTTACAAAAATAGATAAATAAGTATTTTTTCTTATTGTTTATTTAGATTCCATTTTGTTCCATTAAAAAGTCATATATACAATTTTTCGTATATTTTTGTACTTTTTGATGTGGAAAATCCAAAAAAAGGTTCCAAAATCCGTGAACGTATAAAGATTTTGGGTACACCACTGATTACCATGCAAAAAATGTACTTATTTTTATAATTTTAAAGGAGCTACTATAAGGTATCATAATAACTTACAACGATCGGCTCTTACAAAACACAATAAGGCTTAATGGCAAAAAAATGGAATAATGACAGGTTTTTAGAAAAAAAAATCGGTATCTTATAAAATAAAAGATATAAAAAATTTGAGAAACCGCTTTTTCCCCATAAACCAGTGACTAAAAACATTCGCATAAAAAATGGACGATTTGCAATAAAAATATGAAGGCTCCATCTAGCGCATCGGCCGCTAGATGGAGCCTGGAACCACGACATGGACATCTCCATGTCGTGGTTTTATAAATCTCGTCATGCACCAAGAATGATCAACGATCTCGTTACAGCCATTCCGGACCTACCTTGCACTGACGAGAGCCAATAGCTCGAAACTGCAGTCTGCAAGTGGTGTGAAGTGGCTGGCACGAAAGCTCCTTTGAGTAGGAATAAATCTTTCGACTGGTGTTTGTTACAATCGAAGATTTAGCGTTTTATCGCAATACATAGTATTGCACTTAACGCGGCCAGGCTTGTAATTTGTAATCCAACGCTCGGCGGGGCATTAGTCCGGAGAATTGCTGTTGGTTGTAGTCTGGTTTCTTATTCCTTGTATATTTAAGGAAATATATAGAGAAGTTCGACAAAATATTGCGTCAGTAAATATTCTGACCTCTAAAAGCATACCTACTATATACAAGTTAGTCCCTAAGTAACGGTTCATGGAGCAATAGTTCTGGCGTCAAAATATCTCGAGATATACAATATTTATTCGGAAAAATCGAAGAAATAGTTTTCTTATTAAAAATGCGCAAAAAAGTTGTGGCTTTTTAAGACATGATGGGTAACGCAGGTGGCGTCTTCTAGAAAATACACTAAAATTGGCACCTGATTTAAATTCCCTATGCCAAAAAAACCTAGTCACCTATTTTCAATATTTTAAAAATGTCAAGTGTTATATGAAAAAATCAAAAATGGAATATAGGCTTTGACATCCTGTATCCTCGCTAATATCAACTTTTGGGCTAAGGTAAATTTAGCCAAATCGCAATATTTTTACGTTAGCAATCCAATGTTATGGACCACCCTGTATTTATAAATCAAAAGTTGACACCACTTCCGTCCTAAGAATTATCCAGTAATGCACGATTTTTAGTTGTCTTTAAAGTAATAAATCTGAAATGTGAAATTCTGTAGCTTTAAAGCGTAATCAGCCCACTTGGATACGGGTAATAATAGAAGGGAGCAAGCACAATCAACGCTAACCTAGTATCGTACTTATACTAACAATAATAAGATAGAAGATATGATCAGAACATAACACCGCAATTCATTACAATTTCCAAGTGAATCCCTCCCGAGAATTCCCAGTGGAGCGGCGAAGGCAACAAATCAAGCGGCGTTGTGGCGGTACAGCCGCACACAGACGGACAGCAATAATAATCTGAACGCTCAACGGAGATCATCGTATCAGATCAAAGCACATATGTGGCGGATTACGCCGCGCGCTCGGCCTTTGCTTCGTCCTTTCCCCTACGAACTTCATTTATTCGATATAATAACCTTTGCCATGAGATACTAATACGTTTACAAAGTGGAATGTTGCTCATTAGATTCGGGAAAGTTAATTGAGAAATGCCGTTTTAATTATTTCAGAGGAATAAACGTGATGGCATGGCGTTTCCTTGTTGTTTGTTGGGAATGTTTAATTTCTGATTTCTCTGGGTGGTGGCGGATGGACAGATGGTTATACTATTATGGCCGCCTTTCTTTCCACAGTTTAACATGCCAAGCCGATAAAAGTTGGTACTTAATTCAGTAAAAATAATACAATATTATTTTTTTTTCAGATGGAGGTTTTAACTTCGGAATAATGTCGTATGAATTAGATTTAGTTCATTTTTGGCAACTTAATAGTAAAGTATTAATGAAAAGTTTCTATATTATGCGTAACTTGCTAATTTGTAGGGGGTGGATGCCACCTCTCTTCAGGGGGTTGAGCCTAAAACAAAAACAAAAACATTAGAGCCGAAAGAGAATTAAATTTTGAGAAGAAAAAGCTTTATCCAACTTTTCATACAGATTGATAGTCTTTAAGTTATAACGACTTGAAAATTGAGATTTTAGTTTGAAACGGAGGTAAGTATTGTTATAAAATATTATTTTGGGTATTCAGCAGATAACTTTCAAAGAAACCATTCGTTCCTTTCGTATACCATTGATCTAAATATGACCAAGCTAGATTATCGACAAGAACAAGGAGTTCCCTTACGAACCGACTTGTCAACTACTTTCATACACTTATATTACTGTATCTAACATTCAACATGAAAAGACAAGAAAATAACCATTCTTTCTCTATACTGATGATCTAAGTCTGACCAAGCCAATATATTTTAAGAAACCTCCCTTAAGAGGTGTTCTTTCAGAGCTGAAATTCGGAAAACATACTTTTTGCGAGATACCTAGGATTAAGAAAAGTTCTTTGGTAGAGTCGCTGAACTACACAGGTATTCTCATTTGCTCTCACATACATTAAATGGACATCAGCTACTTGACCTTTGGTGTACATATTCAACTGTACTTATTTGAATGAGATTTGAAGTAAAAAAACACAACTCACTTTCAAACAATGCCGGTTGTGACATTTATCAGAAATTTAATGTAATTGTCAGTTTCATAGGTATAATTTTGCATTAAACTTAAAAATTATATTATTTCTTCTCAATATACATGACATCTATTTCGAAAGATAAAAAAGTTTTCCGTTGGCTATATTTACCCCCACAAATTTTCACATTTTATCGACATAGCCTTAGAAGTAATCGTTTCACTCGATGTCAAAAATTACCTGCGCATAGGGTGTGGGCGCCTCTAAATTACTTTTTTACCATGGGGCTTACATCTTGTCAATTTTATTGATAATCAGTTTGTATCCAGAAAAAATCAAGTAATTATCTTCAATAGTTTTGAAGTTACAACCCAACTAACATTAAAGTAACAGTAACTGAGATGGGAACCTGCCACTAAACTTGCGATTTTGATGTAGAAATAACTTCATTTGGCAAATCTATAGTCGCTGCCTCGTAGTTTCTACCACTAGTGATTATTTTATAGTTACGTGACTTTTACGAAGTTGTCCAAAACATGGGAACGTCGTAGTTACCAGTGGAACCACCCCCGAGTTATTAGAACTTGAAAGTGGCAAATAAAGGTAGCAGTGGTTGACTTATGTCACTGAAATGTAACTTCAAACATGCAATCACTTTCAAGTAGCTTTGATGGTTGCCGCGACTTTGATGTGGAAATAACTTTATTTGACAAATCTATAGTCGCTGCCTCGTACTTTCTGCCACTAGTGATTACTTCATAGTTACGTGACATTTACGAAGTTTTCACTTTCAAGTAGCTTTGAGGGTTGCCGCCACTTTGATGTGGAAATAACTTCATTTGACAAATCTATAGTCGTTGCCCCGTACTTTCTACCACTAGTGATTACTTTATAATTATGTGATTTTTACGTAGTTTTACCGATACATGGGAACATCGTTGTTACTAGTGGGACGATCCCCGAGTAGTTAGAACTTGAAGATGGCAAATAACGGTAGCAGTGGTTGACTTATGTCACTGAAATGTGACTTCGAAGTTGCAATCACTTTCAAGTAAATTTGATGGTTGCCGCGAAGTTCTAGAAATCTTCCCTATACGTTTAAGGTTCGAGCTGCTGTAATTTTTAAACAATTGATCATGGAAGAAAGTTGTTCAAACAAAAGTTTTGATAAATTTTATAATCTACAATATTGATATTAACTAGTCATTTCGTAGAAGCAACGGGGGCAGAGATAATTGCAAAAATCTGCAGCGAAGTATAAATTTTTATCATTCTGACGGCTATAAAGTGTAAAATATTAACAATTGATAAAAATGGTTTAAAGAGAAGTTGTAGCTTTTTACATTTTCTACAATATTGCGGTAATGCCTAAGTAACAGGACAGGAAATAATTGAGAAAAACCTATTTTGACCGTAATTTTTTCAACATGGCGGTTGTAGCAGCAACGAAATTTTTGTGGATAGATAGATATGTTTATTTGACCACGTTACAAAAAACGTTTTCGGTAAGTCAAAAATATAAAAATATGAAAATGTATACACATCACTACATATACAAATACTTCACACAATATAAAAAATACAGAAAAAAAAAGAAAGAAGAGGCAAGCTACCATGAAATGGCCAGAGCATACCAAACAATCAAAGGTTAAGCTAAAAGATATCAACAAAACCGGCTGGGTGGCGCAGTGCTTAATGTGTTAGGTTTGAGACAATGGGGTCCCGGGTTCGAATCCTGGCTAGGGTATGGATGTGTAGTGGCGTTTTTCACGTGTTGCCAAGATGGTAGCAGTGGGCTAGACTGCGGTTGTGCGAGAAACAACACGGTCTAGTCGCTCTCCTCTCCTGAGTTCGAGTCTCAGCTGCGGCAGATGGCGATTTCGCAAGGAATGGGTGTTGTGACGTTGTCTATGTATGTGTGTGTGTGTGTGTGTCCTGGTTGAGTAGTAGACTAGCCTAGGGCTAAACTCCGCCTGGACATTAATATAAATAAGACGATTAAAAAAAAATTTTTAAAACCGTGTGTGTTTACAAATTCGTCAATTGAATAGAAACAATACTTTAAAATGTGTTTTTTTTATTAAGTTCTTGAAACTATTAAAATTAATAGATTTCACTAGTTTTTTTGTGATTTTGATAATCTAAGACGAGGCTGCCTAAGTTGATTGGCAGACCTAGTGCTATACGAATGAAAATCTGAGTAGTACAAAAAGAATTTACGTTCTTGTGAATTTCAAGTAAAGTAACATAAATGTGAAGATAAGTAATCGGCATTATACCAAGACTCTTAAATATTGGTAAACAGTGATCCCTCCAACCAGCATTAACAATTAATCTGACTGCTTTTTTCTGCAGACGAAAGATTGCAGCTGTCCGGGATGATCCACCCCATAGGAGGATAGCATAATTAATATAAGCATGAAATAATGAAAAATAGCATGTTCTTAAGGTTTTAGAACAGAGTTGCTTTTTTAGCCTACGTAGCATGAATATCGAACTCGATAATTTGTGACAGTTGTTCCACATGATCGAACCAGTTAAGTGACATCTAACGTCAAGAATTTTAACACTGTTACCCTTGATTAGTGAATTATTTGTTGAGAAGACGATTTGTTGGGTTCTTCTTCGTTTAATTTGAGATTATTCGAAGAGAATCAAGCACCAGCTTGTTTGATAGAACTAAAGCTATCATCACTTAGGTCAGGAATATTCAAATTAAAATCAATAATGGATGTATCGTCAGCATTTTTTGGGGACATAAAGTGAAAAAAATCATTGACGTATAATATAGAGAGTAGAGGCCCCAAAACAGAGCCTTGAGGAACCCCATGTTTAACCGGAAGAATTTCTGAGTTTAAATTATCTATAGAGACACACTGAAGTCTGTTATTAAGATAGGAATAGAAAATATTCAATGGCAAACCTCGAATACCATAAAAACTCATCTTTTCCAGAGGTATTTCAGGTGAAACACAGTCAAAGGCCTTGGAGAAGTCACACAAGCTAATAGCTACATGTTCGCCTTCCTCAAGGCCCTCAACTATGTCGCACACTAATTTAAATACTGCCATAGTGGTGGAAAACTTATTTCTAAAATCAAATTGAAGATAATTTAGAACATTACTACGGTCTAAAAAAGAGAATAATTTCAATATTTTTTTCCAAATATGGGGATGACGGAGATAGAACGGTAGTTGTCGATATCATTAATGTTACCTTTGTGCCCCTCGCGAATACAGGCATTAATAGGAAGAGTAAGTGGGTGTATAATTATGTCAATGGATTCTTTAAGGATTAAGCTACTTATACTATATACATCAGTGCAACTAGAATTTGTCAAGCTATTAACTGCTTCCCTAACCTCAAATGAGGTTACCGGATCAAGGAAAAAGGAGGCATTAACAGAAACATTAACTAATGATTGTGGCAGCCCCCCTACATTATACCAACAAAAAATACTTGTAGGTTATATGCACGGGTCAAATGACAGATTACCCACTATTTTCTATTAATATTTTTCGACCGTCTGAGGCCCAACCATGACATCCATGCGGCTTGCATAATATCCGCATCACTTGCTCTTGTAATTTAATGTCAAAATGCAACCGTAATAAGAGTACTATCTCCCATTAATTACAGTAAATACGAAATTTATTGTTTAATATATCACGAGCAGTATATTATCTAAGTGGCAACCATATGTTTTTGTGTAGTTAAGATGATAATGTTATAATAATTATAGTGATTAATAGGGCCGTAACTTCTGTAGAGGAGAATTGCCATAAAAATATGTTTTACGTGCTAAGACGTGTAAAAATTATGACCGCTTAATTAGGTAGCACGCAGAAAAGATTGCAGTGGGATTACCATGCGGAAGAAGAGAGCGGGTAATAAAATGAAGGGGCATTACAAGATACGAGGGAGAAAATATACGGACTAGATCCTCAGTGATAATATTTTATAATTGGATTTTTATCTTGTTCTTTTAAAGCGAGAGTTTATTTATTTTTTAATTTTTGAAGCGACTTCGAGCGTAAAGTGGAGAATACTCAGGGCTCAGAATGTTACTTTGTACGTATTTTTAATAAACGCTTGATAAAGACGTCCTGTCGTCTTACATTTTGATTTTATATCGGGTGATAGCGAGATTAGGCCCGTCGTAGAGTGGGCCAGAATAGGATCGTAGCTCGTCAAAAATAAATTCTCGATTGAAGGAAAAATTTTATTTTTATTCAGTGTTCTTAAATTTTAAATGTTACGCCAAAATCAAAAAGAATATGTATTTTTTATTGAAAATTACCACATTTATTATCCCGGGGTTGTTTGGGGGGGGGGGGGCGGTTTTGTATTATAATTTAAAATAATTTTTTTTTCGTATTTCTCCCCGCCGCTCAGCAATTTTCAATTTTTTTTCCCACAGGTCCGTATTTTCTCTACGGCCCTGCCTTTGGGCCTCAGGTCAGGTGTGGCTGGAATCTGAGCCTTTCAAGTGTTTATTAGTTTTGAAATTTAACTTATTTGGTGAATTTTACCGATTACTTTAAAAGTTGGCACAAAAATCTGTTCAGCATGGACGTCCTGAACTAAAATAGCATTTAATAAGTGTAATGCTAGCTGCTCTACGTGTAGTTTAATTAGAATTTACAGTTTAGAGTCAGTGTTAATATACTATACTATATAGAATAGAATAAACCTATAATTTGAGTTTGCAACCAATAACAGTGTATCCGTATGTCTTGCAGCAGTCTCTGTAAGTACATTTACCTTTCTACTTTGTGTATACCGGCAATGGAGAGTAGCTCCGGACTACATTCCAGTAACTTTCGTCCCGTCTATTAAAGACTGTTGATACAATTTCTTATTTAATAGCTGTAAATAATTTCCTGTGCAGAGTACATTATTTCTTTGTGTGTAACTTCTTACCTTCAAAATATAGTTTGTTATACAATAGCTGGGCTATATTTGTTGTCCCTTTTTTGGAGCTTTAATAAAGATAATTCCCTTGCAGAAAACAACCGCGTTACATGGGCTTTTGAGGTAGACGATTTCAAATATTATATTATTAAAGTTCTATGAACAATTATTTCTATATAGTGGAGCGCTATTGACAACAGATTTTTGGCTGTAAGAGACATGATAGGAAATCTAAATGCGGAAGTAGTGAATCATTGGGCAGCAGTTTTTTCAGTATAGTATATCAAGTTTCTTCTTTGACAGTTGTATTAATATGCGGACTACTATTGTCCTCCGTCATATTTTTCTCGTTAAGTATTTTTTATGTCAATGCAGAGTAACGATTCAACACATAAGAAAGAAACACACATACGTGCCGAATGGGGAACATTCTCCTTGTTTAAAATTTTTGAAGGTTAAAAAGCAACATTTTTTTGACAAAATAACTCAACAAAAAATCGCCCTCTCTTAGACTATTCGCAACTTTGAAGCAAAGTCCACACGCCATATCCATTAACTGATCCCTGAAAAGTAGAAAGTTAATCCAGTCAACGAAGTACAAAAAAGGCCGATTAGGGGAAATAATTCGTGTAGTGGTCAATTTTTGTACAGTTGTCGGGGGTGTGGGGTAGTTTAAAGGTCCCCTTTTCACGTTTTTTTTTCCTGCTTCATCACATAAAATGGAATGAGGATGTTTTTAGCGATTTTTCAAGCGACTGCAGATGAGCAAAACTTAAATAGGCACCGATATGCTGCTCCTAAAATCATCCACCAAGCCAAAACCTGATCTAGCCACACCAAAGGAGCTGCGCAACAACACTCTTTCAGTGTATATTTGCAGGTATATTAACTATTTTTTACAAAATTTCTTGTTACTTACAGCAATTCGCTTACTTACAGATACAGCAATGGCTCAACAACCCCTACCCCCGAACCAGTGGGGATGGAACCGAGGGGAAAATGGATCGCTAACCCTGGTTACCACCAAAGAACCGGTAGCTCCTGAAGCGATTTTGAACTCCATCTTTTGCCGATGTTCTACTGGGTGTGGGGGACGCTGTGGTTGCCGAAAAGCCGGCATCCCATGCTCAATGGTGTGCGGCACTTGCCATGGTACTGTCGTCCGCAAAAAAAATGGGACAAGTCTTATAAGGTATTTTTGCTAAAATCTAGTTGTGTACATCTAATTTTAATTTTTGTGACATTGTCAGTTATTTGTCAAAATTCATGCAAATAGAGACAGATTTACATTAGAAAAAAATAGTTGTCCTATTTTTTTGCTCACGACAGTGATGCACCATTAGACGACAATTTGGACGACGACAACGATGATGATGATTTTGCTGACTTTTAAAATGTTTAGATTTAAGATAATGTTCGTTTATTATTAATAATATAGCTTCTCTGTTAGTTTTAAATTCATTTAGTAATAAAATTTCATTTATGTCATTAAAACTCGATTTATTTTTAAATTCGCGATTTTTTCACACTCTGTATCTCATAAAGTATTGATCCTACATAAAAAATGAATAGGAACTTATTTGTAGAAAATTTTATCTAGTTTAATTTTGTGTAAGGATACTCTTTCGTTCGAGATCGTAGTTTTCGAGCTATTTAAGAAAGACATGAAAATGGGACCTTTAAACTACCCCCAGGTCAGGACTTTTAGTATGTTGTTCAGGGCAGTCCCGCCAACAACTATACAAAAACCGCTGCCTAAGGAATCACTACTTCCACATCCAGATTTTCTATCCAAGTCATTCACAACGGAAAAGTTTTGTATGTGGAAATAATTGTTTATGGAACTTTAACAATAATATTTGAAATCCTCTACCTCAAAAACCCATAAAACGATACCCCACATCTGTAGTGGGGTGGGGGGTGGCGATAGGGGGTGGTAGTGGGGGTGGATAAAGTAAAAAAATATTTTATTTTGAGATTTCTGGTTCTTGTACACACACTAAATCACATTTTTTTTCATCCCCTTTAATAATGGGGTGGGGGTTGCAATGGGGTGGCTAATGTCAGAGACCTTAGCTTCTCTTGTATATACTAAATACCAATTTTATGAAGTCTTACCTGCTTGATTTATCTATTTACCCCAAATTTACCCCAATTTACCCTCCAACCCTTTGACGGAACAAGATGAAAATATAATCTAGTTCTAGATCTCATTAAAGTAGATACGTGTACCAAATTTCAAGTCATTATCTCAAACGGTTCCAGAGTAAACGTGCGCACAAAAAAAGTTACAGACCGACAGACAGACAGAAAATTTTTTCGCTCAAAGTTAAAATCTCGACGTTTCATGACATTCTAAGCCTATTTGAACAATAAAAAATTTTTTAAAAATTTTTTGTCGTTACTATACTTCCACTGGAAGTGAAAGTAAAAATAACTCTGCGCCTGGCCCGGACCAAATACCAACTATATTGATAAAAAACATTCACCTCAATATCTTAACACCGATAAAGCACATAATTAACAAAATATTTGAGAGAGGCACTTTCCGTTCCTCTTAGAAAATGTCCTTTGTAGTACCAATTTTTAAATCGGGTAACGCATTACAACCAAACTGTTACAGACCCATTTCACTTATTATCAATTTTGTAAAAATTTTTGAAAAAAACCGCTGCCCAAGGAATCACTACTTCCACATCCGGATTTTCTATCCAAGTCACATAACGAAAAAAATTTGTATCTGGAAATAATTGTTTATGGAACTTTAATAATATAATATTTGAAATCCTCTACTCCAAAAACCCATAAAACGATACCCCACATCGGTAGTGGGGTGTGGGTGGTGACAGGGGGTGGGAGAGGGGGGTGGATAAAGTAAAAAAATATTTTGAGGTTTCTGGTTCTTGTACACACACTAAATCACATTTTTTTTTCATCCCCTTTAATAATGGGGTGGGGGTGGTAATGGGGATGGCCAATGTCAAAATTTTTTTTGAAACCTTAGCTTCTCTTGTATATAATAAATACCAATTTTATGGACTCTTGCCTGCTTGATTTACCTATTTTCCCCAAATTTACCCCAATTTACCCCCCAACCCTTCGACGGAACAAGATGAAAATATAATCTAGTTCTAGATCTCGTTAAAGTACATATGTGTACCAAATTTCAAGTCAATATCTCAAACGGTTCCAGAGTAAACGTGCGCACAAAAAAAGTTACAGACCGACAGACAGAAATTTTTTTTTCGCTCAAACTTGAAATCTCGACGTTTCATGACATTCTAAGCCTATTTGAACAATAAAAATTCTTAAAAATTTTTTTGTCGTTACTATACTTCCACTGGATGTGGAAGTAATACTGAAAGTTAGATTATTAACATACCTTAATAAATATAATGTAATATCTCAAAAGCAATTTGGTTTCAGAGAAAATATATCCACTGAGCATGCTATATTTGACCTAATAATTAACAATCAAAATTTCAATGCAAATAAAAAAAATATAGCCATATTTATCGATCTAGCTATGGCGTTCCATACGGTTTCTCACGAACTTTTAATTAAAAAACTTGAGCAAATAGGAATTCGTGGAACCGTGTTGAAATTATTCAGTAATTATCTCAATAACAGGCATCAATATGTAAAAATTAATGATGTTCTCAGTGATAAAAACAATATCAAGATGGGTGTCCCCCAGGGCACAGCGTTGGGACCGATCCTCTTTCTTAGATATTTAAATGATATAAGTCTATATCAAACATTAGTGCATATACTAGACTGCTTAAATGAAGGGAAGGAATCTGTAGCAGTTTGCTTAGATCTGTCTAAAGCCTTTGACAGTGTCGATCATGATATCTTGTGCAAAAAATTAGAACTCTACGGTTTTAGGGGAGTTGTATTGCAATTAATAAGGTCATATTTGGCAAATCGCAAGCAGTGTATTACGGAAGATGACACAATGGGAAATATATTAAAATCTGAAACCTTGGAAATAAGGAAAGGGGTACCACAAGGTTCAATCCTTGGACCACTTTTCTATATTATATATGCCAACGATTTTCCAAATATTGTTGATGTTAATATGTTTTTGTATGCAGACGACTGCACACTAGTTTTCAGCGAAAACAATAAACAGGATTTAAAGACTAAAGTAACTAATACTTTAGACACTTTGGAATCCTGTTTCAAATCGAATGATCTCTTGTTAAATGTAGATAAAACACAAATTGTTAATTTCAAAAATAGATCTCCTGAAACATTTTCAGTAACTGTAAAAAATTCAAGTCTTCACTCTATAGATAGCGTCTCATTTCTTGGTGTAAATATAAATTCGAGGTTAGACTGGAGGTCGCATATAAACCAACTTGCAAATAATATGTCAAAGTACTGTTTCGCTTTAAGAACCATAAGTGAAGAAATTGGGCATGATGCGGCAATGTGTGCATATCATGCATACATACAGTCAAAACTAAGATACGGCATAATTTTCTGGGCAAATTCGGTTTTAGTTGATAGAATTTTAATGTTGCAAAAAAGGTGTCTGAGAGGCATATTTAAGATGAAGCAAACTGACAGCTGTAAACCTATTTTCGTAAATTATCAAATACTAACTTTAATCAGTCTATATGTATATGAATCTATAATTTTTGTTATTGAAAACAAGTGTCTGTTTACAAATTGCAAGAGAGAACATGAGCATAACACAAGATGCAAAAGTGATCTCATAACGTTAAATAAGCCAAAATTTACCTACATCCAGAAAAATGTTCACTGCTCAGTTATACAAATATATAATAAATTACCGGAATCGATTAGAAATCTCCCAAAAAATGAGTTAAAAAAGAAATTAAAACATTTCCTTTTGAAAAGGCCGTATTATAAAATTGAAGAATTTCTAAAAGATAAAGATTTCATGAAAAACGTATGATGTTTGTTATGTAGATATTTGTATTTTTTTAATAATGACTATACCTTATACCTGTTTTTTAATTCTTTACAATTATTATGTGTATGCTATCGTTTTTGTATGTATTTTGAATTTTTTTTATCTTTATATATATATATATTTTTAATTCTTTACAAATATTATGTGTATGCTATTGTTTGTTTTGTATGTACTTGATTACAATTTTTGCCCTTTCTGACATGTTCCACACCCGCAAAGGGTATTTTATGTAAGTTTTTTCTTTTGTAACTTACTAGGAACTAATAAAGTATTATCTATCTATCTATCTATCTATGTCTTTTAGACCTAAATTGTGAGTTAATATCCTATGCAGATGACACTGTTCTTCTATTTCAAGATAACAGTTGGTCATCCGTATATAAGAAAGCTGAGATTGCACTTGACAAATTAAAAATTTTCTTAAATAGTAACCTGATCACTGTCAATGTTGATAAAACCAAATTCATTACCTTTTTCCATAACATGTGCTACTCTTGCTAATCAAAATTTTATTAAGATGCATGAATCTAGTTGTAAAAGCATGGACGATTGCATATGCCAGAAAAGTGTTGAAAGAACATCTAAAATTAAATATCTAGGAATTATTATAGATCAACACCTTAAGCGGAAGGAACATATCCAATATTTAACTTTAAGAGAAAGAAAGCCTTTTCTTAGATTTTATATACTGAGAGACATAATGAATAAAGAAACCATTTCACTTCTTTATAATGCCTTAGCAGAATCGATTTTGCAGTATGGAATTATTGTCTGGGGAGGAACGTATGATAGTCACCTAAAAATTTTACTTTGTCAAAATAAAATCTTGAAAATAATGTTTAAATTGAATTTTAGATTTCCTACCAATGAAATATATAATTTAAATAATATTTTAAATATGAGAAAGTTATATGTTATTGCTTGTTTAAAAGCAATTCATTATAATTTTCCATGCTTAAGAAAGTGTTCGGACCATAACTACCTTACTAGATCAAATATGGACAGACAGTTGTAAACACCAAAATTTTGTAATGATATTTCTCAAAGATTCGTCACCTTTTTCGGACCAAAACTATATAACAATATCCCACAAAATATACGAAGACTTGATAAAAGAATGTTGGGGCGAGCGTAGAGGCGACTTCAATGTGAATATCAGTCGATATTCCGTTGAAGCAACGTTGAGCGCGGTTAGTACTTGGATGGGGTCCCATCTTGGGAAATACAGCGTTCTCGTCCCACCTTCTAGCGGCTTGTATATCAGTGTATACGCGGAAGTTACGTAATTTCAGACGAGGATTACGTAGTGGATATACCATCCTTTGGAGAGGATGTAAAGCAGGCGGTCCCTTGTCTATTAAATGTTAGGCAAGTAAAAGATCCCTACTCTTCTTAAGGGAAGAGGTTCGGCAAAATTTCCAGGTTGGGGGTAGCTCGTCTCCTGGCGTCGGTGAAAGGCCCTGGAAGCGGAAACAGGCCGACGTTAAATAGTTAAAAAAAAAAAGTTAAAAAATATGTTTTTGAACACTAAGACATGTTCAGCCAAGTTTAGACGCCTGCGTGAATTTCATTCTCCACTCGTTTTGTTCATTCAATCAACACTATTTTTCACATTTTATTTTTTTTTTTATTAGTTTTCTATATTCCATTCTTTACTACTTGTTTATATTGTTTGTATCAATTTCTGTTGTACATTATAACAAATGTATATTAAGGTTTCCCTGCCAAACACAAGTTGCTCACAACTCTGCCAGGTTCTCAAAATTGTCATGTTTATGTAATATAATCTAATAAAGTTTCTAAAGTTAAAGTATTATCTTGCTTTTCCAACTAATTTAATAAAAATTACCTTGTAACAGTCGCCGTGGTTAAATACGCACGCGTAATTAAAAAATTAACCTCAACATCGTTAATTTATCAAAGTTAATTATGGAAAAAAAAACAAACACCCCAGCTAAATTAACAAGTCTTATAAACGAGTGTTTTTAACGGGTAGGAAGCTTCTGTAACAGCAAGTGAGCTAAATAAGAGCAAGGCCAACAGGCACATTACATAAAGTGTTCGTCCGTTCCCCTGCCGTAAAAACTCGTTCACTTGCTGGCATCAGATATAAAAGCCAGTAGTGGGGTTGCTAAGGGACGCTTTTATTCAATGCGATGTTCATTTATTTCAGCCTCGGGCTGCTGCGACGTTTTGCGCCAAAATGCATTCACGTCATCTGATAAAGTACCCAGTAATGATTTTGTGATTTTATCACATACGATACTGAATTTTAAAGTAATTCATTTTTATTTTACGGATCGTTTATCATCTGGTTGTGCGACATGTGTCATATGTTACGATGCATCATATGATTTTATCTGTACTTATATGTAAATAAAATAGGCGATTGTTTTGATTTGTTTCGGCAAGAAAAATTATATAAGAGCGTAAAATAGTACAGTATCTCACTAAGGACTAATTCCATAGCAGTTTTAAATTCAAATATTTTTAGACAGTTTGATTCAAAATGAGTCAAATATGAAATATTAAAAAGGAATAAGGGTGCTTTTTCGTTGGGGGTTAGTTTCACCCCAACTCATGGGGTTTCGAAAAAAAAAAAGTGACTATTGGAACGTAATCCAGTAACCTTGTGAACAAAGAAAGGTTTTACCTGACATCAAATAGGGTACCTATGTTTTTTAATATGTTGTATAGGATTAAAAAAACCGCTGCCCAAGGAATCACTACTTCCACATCCAGATTTTTTATCTAAGTCACTCACAACGAAAAAATTTTGTATGTGGAAATAGTTGTTTATGGAACTTTAATAATATAATATTTGAAATCCTCTACCCCAAAAACCCATAAAACGATACCCCACATCGGTAGCGGGGTGGGGGTGGTGATAGGGGGTGGTAGTGGGGGTGGATGAAGTAAAACAACATTTTGAGGTTTCTGGTTCTTGTACACACCCTAAATCACATTTTTGTTCATCCTCTTTAATAATGGGGGGTGGTAGTGGGGGTGGCTAATGCCAAAATTTTTTTTGAGACCTCAACTTCTCTTGTATATACTAAATATCAATTTTATGGGCTCTTACCTGCTTGATTTACCTATTTTCACCAAATTTACCCCAATTTACCCCCCAACCCTTCGACGGAACAAGATGAAAATATAATCTAGTTCTAGATCTCGTTAAAGTACATATGTGTACCAAATTTCAAGTCAATATCTCAAACGGTTCCAGAGTAAACGTGCGCACAAAAAAAGTTACAGACAGACCGACAGACAGAATTTTTTTTTTTTCGCTCAAACTTAAAATCTCGACGTTTCGTGACTTTCTAAGCCTATTTGAACAATAAAAATTTTTTAAAAATTTTTTGTCGTTACTATACTTCCACTGGACGTGGAAGTAATTAATGTTAAATTTAAGATTATGACCTCGGCAGACGGTCTTGGTCAAAAATCCAAAAAAACTGCGAGATTTTTGTTTTTTTTTTCAGTTTTTGTTGATTTTGGTACCTAAGGCCTACTTTTTTGGTAAAAACAATTTAGTATTTTTTTAAAGTTGACTAATTTGCTACAAATTGGTACCTGAGCGGACTCTGTAGATCAAATAGTATCCGAGACAGAGCTGTTTTAGCAATTTTTAACTTAAAAATCTGAGAAATACCTACTGCTACTATACCGGGGTTCAGAAAATTCATTTTACCCGAGCCCAACCCCCAAACGGGGCCAAAAAATGACCCCCCCCCCATATCGGGGCCAAAAAATGACCCCCCCCCCATATATAGTATTATTGTATTAAATGGATCGGAAAACAGAAAGGAATATTATTTTAAAAAATCAGTTATAAACAGGTTATGCTTTTTAAACAGTCAGATGAAGATTTGAAAAGATTTTTTACGTACGAACTGTCACATTTTCTTCTTTCTATGCAGCATTCCAACCAATGAAGATGGATGAGATACAAGGAAAAACTAAATTTGTTGTAATAAATGGTGGTCATCTTCTTCACAAAGTTGTGTGGCAAGCTCCTCCTTTGGCTCTATAGCTGCTAGGTACATCAAATAGTTTTCGTTTCACATTTGGTCCAAAAGTAGCTGTAGTTTTCGCTTCACAAAAGAGTACGAAGAGCTCGGAGCGTGTTCGTCGAGTTAAGGTAAATATATCGCCCGACGTCATATTTGACGACTTATTAAAAACCACATTTGAAAAAGAGGAAATTATTGTAATCCATGCAGAGGAAGATGCGGACAGGACATTGTCAACCACGGCCATTTCTATGGCTTCTACGAACGATATTGTGGTGATCGCCGACGAAGACATAGATTTCTAGTCATTTTCACTGACATTACAGAAATACACAATCTTTTTCCAAAAATGTGGGTGAGGAAAAAAACGCGACTTATTCAAACGTCTCCTCGAAATATAGTACAGTAAGTGAAACTTTAAAATCCCAGCCCGAAAACGATGTAATGAATTTCCAAATTTTTTTTCTTCAACATGCTTCATAAAGTATGTACATAAGAACCTATATTGTCATTGTTCCTGCTTTTCGGTTAGGGGTGGTTCCCACCCCTCCCTGGGGATTGTCGCAAAAAAAAAACAAAAAACACATACATAATCTGATAGAGAATCAAATTATAATACACATTTTTTTGCAAAAATGCATATTTTTCGAAATATGCAGAACTGAAAATTGCAATTTTCACCCCCTCAAATCAGTGTTCCTAGACGTTTTTTTTAAATTATTCGAAAAATGTGGACTTTAATCAAAAATGCAAGGGTACAAAATTAAAGCTTTTACGAAAGCAAATCGAGTGGTTTTTCCTTTTTTTCTCCAATGTTTAGTTTTGGAAATATGGCATTTTCAAAATGGCGCCGAAACATTCAGAAAAAATATACGACGTTAAAGTCTAAAATTACTCAAAATCTACATTATGAGAAAAATTTGTATTCTTATAAGAATTAAAGATATTAAAATTTTCTTTCGATTAAGGCGTATTACGACCTTTTATAATGAAGACTAAAAAAGTCGATGTCGAAATATGAAAACTTTGCAAAACTTTGAACATCTGTATCTCGGATACTATTTGATCTACAGCGTCCGCTCTGGTATCAGTTTGTAGCAAATTTAGTCTACTTTTAAAAAATACTAAATTGTTATTACCAAAAAGTACGCCTTGGGTGCCAAAATCGACTAAAACTGAAAAAAAAAAACAAAAATCTCGCAGTTTTTTGGATTTTTGACCAAGACCCGGAGGTCTGCCAAGGTCGTAAACTTGGATTTAACATTAATTTTTAATCCTATACAACATATTAAAAAAGCATAGATACCTGATTTGCCGTCAGGTAGGATGTATAAAGTTCTGTATTAACGTGTAGATCATAGAATTCTACCCAAAAAACTCCTATAACGTTATTTTTGCTCTAATACTCGCCGAGTTACAAGGGGTTGAAAATGTTGATTCTTAAGCAAAAAACACTGGTTTTTGAAAGGTTTTAAGCAAATTACTCAAAGAGGATCACATTTTCGAAAAAGTTTGTCATAACAAAAAAGTTAAGCTTATAAAATAACAAATATACCATGAAATTAAAATTCGAAAATGTCACGCTCTTCAAACAGTCACGACTCTGATTTAAAAAACTTTTTAATGTGCACTTTGAATCAAATTAAAGCTTATTACAGTAGCTTAAAATTTTATTTTGGCTACAAAATCAAAAATGATACAAGGAAAATTAATTTTTACACAAAAAAAGTGCCCGTTTTTTGGTTCCAGTAAATTCCAATTGAAAAAAAAATTCCAAGCCGTGTTTTTTGATAGTCCTAACTATTCCGATCAACCTGCTAGGAAACACTGCATTTAAATGAGCCCCAACTTCAATTCCAAAACACGGCGGAGCTCCATCTTGCTGTAGCCAAATATTCATGGTGTAACATTTCAAATTCCTCGATAAATATATGCACGAAATTGATTTCTGAAAAGGCTCGATATAGTTTTCAAATGAGGTGTCACAAGCACCCACTGCTAATTTAAAAAATTAGAGGTTGTAAGTGTTACTCCACGGGGATTGAAATCTATTTCGGGATTTCGCATAAATGTTATTATTAACGTTGAAAATGAATGTAATCGCTACATATGGATCGCAGTGCATATACACAAAAGATGACGGGTCCTAACACTGTGCCCTGTGGAACCCCAAATTTAATTTGACTTTCTAAACTCAAGTTGGCTTTATCTGTACATACTAGGTTTTGTTAGTGAGGTAAGGTTTTTTTACATTTTTTTTTATCATATATATTCAATATCTATTCGACCCCAAACAGAACTTCCACATTGATGCCAGGCACTTCCATGTTAAGAGTTCCGCCGACGACTAAAAACAGCTAAAGAGAAAAGTGGCAACAGCATATTATTTGTCCATTTCTCTTCTCTTCTACCTTACATTGACATCGACTCAATATTTTAACATGCCACTACTGTATACTCTTTGTTATAACAGCGATCGTATTGCTGCATTAAAGTCAAGCTTTTGGTAATGAATTGTGATATAACCTACAAAATCGTAAATTATTCCAATCAAGAGTAAGTAGCAGGCGCATTGCTAGTATGGCTTGGCTGTCAGTAATCGTATGGTGCTAGGCGGCTGCCTCTGCAATCTGCATGCTGAGATATTTTCTAATCAACGCGGGATGTTTACTCAATTAAAAAAAAAACAATGTTTCTGTCAAAGTTCCATGGAAAATTCATCTAGGCCCACAAAGACAACAAAGACAAAACATTTAATTATAAAAATTTCTCACCACATAATAAGTCATAATGCATTTTTCTACTACGCCAAAAATCAACATTTCTGAACAACTTTCATTGATAACATTATCCGATAAAAAAAACGCTTAATATGATTTTTTAATTTTTAACACGTTTTCATTAGGTCGACCTGTATCTATGTATGTAAGTAATAAGGTCGAAGGAACTGAATTTCACCCAATTCTAATTGCTGTATCATCACTAAATTTGACAATTGTGTGTAGCTCTGATGACAATACAATATAGTACACTCAATATTATAATATGTTCAAAACAAGGTTCAAAATGGCCGCCGCTCCAAGATGGCGGATTATCATTTTCTTTACAACTCCCTTGATATGGGTATCAAAAGAAAGGGCTTGATACGTAGAAAACAGACATGTGATCAAAACTTAAAAATTCAAAATGGCGGCGTCAACATGGCTGATAGGTTTTATCAATTATCGTCGGATTCGACTGAAAATCGGCATCTGTGAGTTATCGAGGTTGCAGATTACAATTATCCGGTCCAAATTCAACAATTCAAAATGGCGGATAAGTTTTGTAATTTATGGACTGATTCGTATGAAAATCGGTATCTGGGGATTTTCGATGTCGCAGATTATAAATATTTAGTCGAATTCTTTACATAAATGTCGAAAGTGCCAAAATTCTTTCCTTAAAAATAAGACTAAAAAGTAAAAAAATAAATTAATAGTTTAAAAAACCAAAAAACATGCTTTTATAAATACTGCACTAAAAGCAAAAAATAATCATCGAACCTGTTCTCTCTGTCTACCCCGTAAATCCTTAGTGGAAGCCGTGTTTGTAATTAAGTATAATATTTGAGTACTTATAAAAGCGTGGAACGCTTTTCATTTAATCTAATGATGTTTTCAGCATTTTAATTATCGAAATCGCGTTCGCCCACGCTTTTATATTCAAATATTAAACTTAATTACAAACACGTCTTACACTAAGGCCCTTACGGAGTAGACAGAGAAAACAGGTTCGATGATTATTTTTTGCTTTTTAGTGCAGTATTTATAAAAGCGTGTTTTTTAAGTTTTTTTAACTATTATTTTTTTCCGTTTATTTTGGTATCGCAGGTGGCTTCACATTTGTAGGAGGTGAATGTTTTTCATAAGTAGTTCCTAATTTGTTTTATATTTGAGTAAAAGTTGGTTTAAATTAGAAAGAAAATAAAAAACTTATAACAGTGTTACACTCTTAAGTGCGACACACTGCACTGATTTGATATATTTTTTAAAAATAGTAAACAAAAAATAACTTTCGCGTGGAACTCCGATTGCTTCCAATCCAGACAAGCCGGTATCAAATTCTGTTTCCCAAATTTGGTCCCCTGTGAAATAAACACGAAAAAATAATTCACACACTCGGGAGAAAGCATCACCTATTGCGGATTTAAACTTGCATCCAGCCACCGTGCGTTGCATTGACTGGGCGCATCTTTGTAATCCCCGGTATCTGCACCGCCACCGCGCCAGATACCATCAAATAAATCACGTGGTATTAACATATATTAAGCGATTATCGGACGTATCGTGCGAAATGCTTTATTGCTTGTTTCCTCTACGAATTAGGTGGAACGTCGCTTTAATATGTTTGTAATGCGTTTTTTCACAAATTGGATGCTTATCTCTAAGACACTGACGTGTAATTTCAGAGGACGATTTGCCTTTTAATATCCGTTGTCTAATAACGTGGATTGCGAATGAATAAGCTACCTATTATCATGTGTAGTATGTAGTATCACTAGTGCTTAGAATTTTACCAGCAAAAATTTTTTTGAGAGCCTAATTATAGGGACTGCAATTTACCGGAAGTTTTAATAACCGGTTAATCGGTAAATAAAAATGTAAAACTGGTTAACCGGTATTTACCGGTAATTTTTAAAATGAATGATTAGTGTGGCGAAAATGGCAATTGTCTTTTTCCATGTACAAAATTATCTAAATTTAACAAAAAACATTTTTTTATACACGTATAATTAATATAATGAACAAACAAAAGGTTTTTTATCAAAAGGAAAAAATATAAATAATATAAATTTAAATAAATAATTATTCTGTAAATAACAAAAATATCAACTTAAATAACAAAAATTATAAACATGAATTCAAATATGGCATTTACCTCAGATAAACAAAGAAATATGGATAAATAATCTCATTTGAAGTACACAGAAGTTGTGTGTAGGGAGGATAACCTTCAAAGGGGCAGAGTGGAGAGGAATGTTTATGTTTATGGAGTCGCCTAATCAGAGGCGTAGACAGATAAGGGGGTTAAAATTTTTAAAATAATCGATTAATGTTCTCGACTATTACTTAATACTATATCTGACAATAATACGACTCTATTGAGACAAAAAGAGTACTGTTTGGTTAGAATTTTTACAAAATGTGTTATTGAAGAGAAATTAAAGTATTGAACTGTCAATTCTCAAAGTTAAATGGTTCTTAAACGATAAGTTACTCTACATTTTCTGAGTAAAAAAAAATTAACTTTTGGTTGGGATATAAAAGTAACTTGATATAGGTATATCCTGGAGTTATGCGGTCTTTATAATAAAATTATTATTAAATAATAATTTTGGTACATTTCGGTTTATTCAACCATCGTCAGTGAATTACAATTAAATGAAGACAAATATTTTTTCAAATGCTATTTTTTATACACATGGATTTAAATTGTATGTGTATACAAAATAGCATTTAAAAAAATATTGGTCTTCACTTAATTGTAGTTCTCTGACGATGGTTGAATAAACCGAAACGTAAGAAAAGAGTAATTTTCTTATAAAGACCGATAACCCAGGATATAACTGCATCAAGTTAATTTGATATCAACAGTCAAGAAAATAAAAACATCTATCTGTATGTTAGCATATAAATGAAACCAACTAGTATTTTTTCATATTACAGTATAACATATTCATCTAAAAGTTTACATACTTATCACTCAACAGTACCGGCCAGCGTTTGATTAGGTATGACAATAAGAGCAAGCGAGAGCGAAACAACTAGGCTATTTTTTTTATCGTATAACACATCCTACTCGTGCCACCTGCTTTCCTCACCACATGTGCGTAGGCAGCTCTGTTTGCATGCCTAATCCAAGACTTTCCGATACTGTATAATGAATCTGGTCATACGCTACCCGTACCATATACATAAAACAAAAATAACATCATATTACTTTTAAATCTCTATATTGTAAACAAATATACTCTACATAATGCACTACCTTATAGAGCGGGAGTTAAGTGGCTTTTTCGGCAGCTCATCGCTTTATGAACTTTGAGATATTTTTATGGTTTAATGGTTGATAACAATTCATAAAATCGACTTCTGAGGAGGCACCTCCTGTCAGGAGCGTCACGAACACTGTTTAAAAATCAGGGAATTCATGTCATCGTTACAAGGCTTGTGTGTACACATTTTATGTTTAGAATGAATAAAATATGATCGCCAGAAAGTGTGAGCCGTCAGGAGGCGCAGCCAGAAAGGTAATAATGATACAATACATGTGAGATACGGTACGGAGTCAAGTTAGCCGTGTTAAATTCCTGTATATTTAAGAGCCTATGGTACTTTTGTTGACTTTGTTTATGGGGAGGCTATTCTATTGTTGAAGGAGCTTATTTACGTTTTAAAAAGGAGCCAGAACTTGTAACGATGAGTTTAGAGTTCTGAGATGAAATATGCAGAAAAAAATCCAATTTTCTTCAAAAATCCTAAACATTTTCTTTCTGGAAATTTTTTTCTGTGTTCAAAACATAAAATATGTTCAACCTTAAAAAAGTTTGTAACGATGATGTTATATAACTTCGTTTTTTTACCTCTTTGACCTTTCTGGTTGCGCCCCTGATGGCCCATACTTTCTGGCAATCCTATTTTATTCATTCTAAATATAAAATGTGTACACACAAAAAAACTTGGCTTTGTAACGATGATATAATTTCACTGATTTTTATATCTTGAACCATGGCCAACTCGACGGGCTGACATAAGCCAGAAGTCTATTTTGTCAAGTTCGATAGAATTAATCAGCGCATAGAAATAGTCGGAGAGCAGCCAATCTGTAGGAAGCATTTTAAAAGTAGTCTATACAACTCGCGAACACCCACCTAAAAAACAGATGATATTATGTAAAATGACCTTCTGGATTTGATTTTTGAGTTCGCCCATTAATTTGAGATTGCCAAATCGGTCAATTCGCAAATTTTTTGAAAAATTTTAAAATTATGTGTTAATTTTTGTTTTGCACATAACACATCATATCTTTTTTATTTTAATTCAGATTTTGACCAATATTTTACACATTACCTCTCCAATATTCTTGGACAGGCTGACGGCAAAGAATATAGTGTAACTAATAATATAGTGCCTAAAAAAATATAATTACCCTCTATTGTCGCGGTTTTTTAAAATTTGCGTTGAAAAATACCCGATCGAGGTAACTTTTTTATTTTTAAAGAGAGAGTTATAGTATAAACGAGAAAAATGTTCCATATACTTTAAACAAACTTTTTTATAAAAATATTTTTTGGAAATTCGGCTCATGTAACGAGATGACGCTGTTGGAAGCGGCCGCGCAACTCGTCCGCATTAATTTAAAGCATAACTTCTGTTAACGTCGCCCATCTGTGGTGTCGTTTAAGCGATCAAGTGAGTCTACGGATTATTTAGTTCTTATTTGCAATTAAATGTTATAAAATTATGTAGATAATCTCGAAACATACACATTAAAAAATATATTTTCATTAATTATAACAGCAAGTGGGTACTAAAGATTACATTTTCCTTCGCATAAACAACTTATGTTACATTGCGCGTTTGCTTTGCTACACTTGCAGCTTGTAGTACAGTTATATAATTTACATTTACAAAATGGAGTTAACTCAATAAAATTGGGTTTTGGGCTTTTTGAAATCATCTTTGGAAATAAGATTTCCTCCTTTAGGTACCATACAAAATCTAAAACATTTGGAATTCTGGGCTTAATTTGGTAGGCTGTCTTCTTGTAAATAGCACATTGCAGAAATGCCCTTTTTACTTGTATTCTCTGTACTAGGATTTACAATTTCTGATTTTCTTTTATAAGCAGTTCGGGTATACGATCTTCTACATTGTGCATGGTAAACTGAATTTAGTGATAAAAATAAATTTTTCTGTTCTAAATATTGTTTTAGAGCCACAGAAATGTCATCGGATTTTGCATTTGATCGGTACATTTCTAAAGCCGTAAATATCGCTCGCAGACAAAAATTTTCATACCATTGTGTTAGTGAACGAATTCTGAACAACTTTCAAAATGTCCGTCTGTCTGTCCGTCCGTCACGTTTCTTGTAAGCACGATAACTGAAGAAAGAAAATTCCGATTGTACTGAAATTTAGACAGTAAATTAGTGTTAGCTAGAAGAAGAACCCCATTTGAACAAAATCGATCGATAAATAAAAATGTTATTACTTAATGATTTAAATTTGATAAATTAACTCCTATATAAAAAAGTCTATTTGACAGTCACATTTTGTCACTTTGACAGCGATAAAAAAGGTGCATCGTTTCTTATCACGATAAAAATACCTGTTCCTCAAAAGCAAAGTATATCTAGTAGTCGCACGTCATTTTAAAATCTGTACTGTCGGCTATAACTTGTAAGTCTTGTGGAAATTATACTGTACGATATGAGTCGTTTTGAGAAAATTATAATTATTTTTAATTGTTGTTCGTTCACATATTCTGTCGTTAATTTATCTTGCCAAAAATCACTCAAGCTTTTCTTTTATGGATAAATTTCTTTTTAACTCAATATTTTGTCAATCAGTAATTTTGCTCGAAAAACTGACATTTGACAAAATCGCTCGATCTCCGATCTCGCGATTTTTTCATGTCAGTTTTTCTCATAAAAGCACTGATTGGCAAAATTATTTCGTTACAAAGAGAAATTTATCCGATAAAAAAAAGCTCGTGATTTTACTGTTGAAAAATTTTTTTTTTAATTTTTATGTTTTTGTAATTGAATAGAAATCTAGTGAAATATTTCATTTTAATATTTCTAATTATTTATATATTTTACAAATATACATTTCATAATGTAATATACAACCGTGAAAATATGATTTTATAGCTCGTGTCTTATAATGTAAAAATTTACATTCTTCTACGTGTAAGGTGGTGGTGTAGTTCTTTTGACTCGGAATCGAAACCCAAATGGGGTTTGGTATAGTTTTTTTACCAAGTCTTTTACCAACTAAGATCGTACTATAAAATTAAAAATGTCTAAAAGTAACATTATTTACAAAAAACTGCGAAAAGTATCCTATTGAATGTATAACAATTATATAAAAATCCAGTTAACAGGCGAAGAGTACGTTTTTAGCTTGTTTCCTTTGATTTCCTATCCGAGTAATTATAATTTATTATGCCAAACTATGTGTTTATAACGCACTAAATATAAGGACTGAGACAAAAAGCACTTTCAACTTAACATAAATGGATACTGGAAAATAATAATCACCCGGCACGTGTCTGCGTTTAGCTCTAGATGCGATTGCGGCCGATTCATAGTAGCGCGCATTCGTTCGGACGCTGAAACAATTAATGAATATTTCGATAAGGGAGCAAAATTTCAAAAAAAACTTCTTATAAAAGATTTTATTTAGTTCATTCGGAACATTTTCTTCGATTATAGTAGGCACCTAACTTTAAAAATAAAAAAGATACCTCGATCGGATATTTTACTCTGCAAATTTTAAAGATTTTGCGTCAAAGAAAAGTTGTTATTTTTTTTTTGCCAACTAATTATTTTTTAGGTAAAGTTTTTTACTTTCAACATATCAAAGAATAGTTAGAGAATATTATGTAAAAAAAATAAAAAATTCTGAAGTAAAATAAAAAATATATTACGTGTTATATGAAAAACAAAAAATAACACATAATTTTTATTTTTTTTAGAAAATTGCCAATTTGGTCATTTTGGCAATCTCAAATCAATGGGCGAATTCAAAAATCAAGTTTAGCGGGTTATTTTACATCAGATTACCTATTTTTTAGGTGGGTGTTCGCGAGTTGTATAGAGGGTGTCGAATTCAGAGGGTCTGGTCTTCCACTAAAAATGCTTGTAACGATGAGTGCCCGAAAAAGCCACTTAGCTCCAGCACTATTACTTCCAGTTTTTAATTTTAATATTGTTGAATATAGTTACGATAAAGATAACAGATTCTTTATCAAATCTGTTTTCGATACAACGCATCAAATTATTTCAATCTGATATGGCTTTTAAAAAATATAATAAATTGCAGTTAATTTTCTAACTTAGTAAATTTAATTTATATCGGTATCTTGGCAGGGCCGTGGAGAGAAAATATGGACTCTCAAAAAATTTTAAAATTTCCGGGCCCACTAGACAAGCCCGGGGGCATCACCCCCGCACCTCTCCTCTCTCGTCGGGTCTGTAGGTATCGATTCTGAATTAATTCCAGTAAAAGCAAAGATAAAGCAGAGAGTAGCCTCGACTCGACTCTTGTTAGTATTAAAAAGCAAATTATATCAGACACCCTTGATACGATAACGGAAGTGAAATGAGTCTCTTGGTAAAACTACTAGGAAACAAACATTTTTCTTAAACATCTTTTTCCTGTCCGGGTTACATAAAAGTCATCAAACTTGAAACGATTAAAGCATACGTAATTGTAAATGCTCAAATTTTGGTCAGTTACCTGTAGGACAGCGAGTCACTTTTTTCTAAGCGTAATATTTTCTGGGAGCCTACGGAATAACAACATAACGTACCACATATATCAGGCAACCCCAACAATTTCAAAGTCAAGACTGTTCAGAAGGGGGTTACACATTTAGAAAAACGCAGATATACATCCATTACATATCAACGTTGCCAATTTTAAAGCTGGGGATCGAACCCAGTGCATTATTATTTTGAAAAGTTAATACAGTCTATTATTATGTAATAATGTAAACATTCTGTAAAGTTTGAAATACTCGTACCAAATTTAAATAATTCTTATGTAACATTTAAATTTAGAGAAATAAATCTAAATCTATTAATCTATCTATCTATCTGATAATCACACAACTGTCTTTTTACGTTTTTTACTTGAGTGTAAAGACGAGAGAGGCAGAAGGAAAAATTATTTACTGCTAGATCAACAAAACAATAAGACAATAAACCTAACTATAACCCTAACCTACGACTATGTACACAACAATGCTTGCGTATAAAACGAACGAGATTACTCCCTTTTGTAGGTCTTTTAGTAAATTAAACAATCCATAGTCATTTTTGAACCGTATAAAACGTGATTAAACTGCAAAATCAACACAAAATTGTTTATAACTGGATAAAAACGGCGTTAAAAGCAATAAAACAATATGGCGGCACAAGAAAATGTAAACAACGGTCAACGTCCTTCGGAAGAGAACCAATGAACGCCTCGATAGACATGTAAACAATGAATATGTGATATGCCTTACGCGGAGACGGAAAGTATTATTTATCCATATATTTCTTTGTTTATCTGAGGCATTTACTGAATACCTAATCTAAAAATACAATATTTTTGAAAAATAGCCCGTTAGTCGTCTGATATTTGTGCATAGAATACCACCAGCTGCACACGGCAAGATACCCTTCCTTAATCGATATTGATAGGTCGATAAGTTAATAAGAATTGATAACAAGCTAAAACTGTAGGTACTCTTCGCCAATTTACTGAGTTTTTTATATAATTGTTATACATTCTATAGGTTACTCTTCGCAGTTTTCTTGTAAATAATGTTTTGGGCATCCTACATTTTATGATACCAACTTTGTTGTGAAAAAAAATATATGAAAAAAAAAATTGAAAAAAAAAATATCCAACCTGTGTGGGATTCGAATACACGGCAAGCCAAAAGCTTAGCCACTGGACCATCACAGATTACTACGAAAATTGAATGTCTGTAATATATTTCTTACGAGAATCATATTTCAACGCATTAAATATATTATTATGAAATATATACGGTGTGTGTAGTGGCGGGCTAGACATAGGGAGTAAGAAGTGCAACATCGGGTGTGCCAGCTGGCTGAAATGAAATAACTGAGAGCTGGGATGCTTCGCCGACGGGCGAGTTTGCTCTGCTGTGTTGTCATATCTCTCGCACTACGTGAATGTACATGCCTAATCGACAATTATACGCACTGTATTAATAAAATGTATAAACAAAAAAAATATTATAGAGATAACATTTCGCAAGATTTATATTTAAGTACAAGCGACAAAAATGAAGAAAATATGTTTTTTAAAATTAAATGATTAAGTAATAACTTTCTTATTTACTGACTGATTTTCTTAAAAAATAATAGGGTTCTTCCTCTAGCTAACACTTTCTAAATTTCAATACAATCGGAATTTTCTTTCTTAAGTTATCGTGCTTACAAGAAAAATTTCTGTCTGTCTGTCGGACTGTCTGTCGGTCTGTCTGTAACTTTTTTTTGCGCGCACGCTTACTCTGGATCCGTTTAAGATATTGACTTGACATTTGGTACACATATGTACTTTAACGAGATCTGGAACTAGATTATATTTTCATCTTGTTCCGTCGAAGGGTTGGAGGGTAAATTGGAGTCAATATGGGGTAAGTGGGTAAATCAAGCAGGTAAGAGCCCATAAACTTGGTATTTAGTATATACAAGAGAAGCCAAGGTCTCAAAAAAATTTTTGGCATTAGCCACCCCCACCCCCTTATTAAAGGGGATGAAAAAAAAATTGTGATTTAGTGTATGTACAAGAATCCAAAAACCTCAAAATATTTTTTTACTTCATCCACCCCCACTACCACCCCCCTATCACCACCCCCACCCCATACCAATGTGGGGTATAGTTTTATGGGTTTTTGGGGTAGAGGATTTCAAATATTATAATATTAAAATTCCATGAACAATTATTTCCACATACAAAGTTTTTTTCATTGTGAGTGATTTTAATAGAGAATCTGGATGTTCAAGTAGTGATTCCTTGGGCAGCGGTCTTTATCACAAAAAAAGATGATTTTTTATACCCGCTCCTATCTTATCTTTCCCCCCACCACGCCCACCTATGTAAGTAGGGGGTAGATGGAGGAAAGGGATTAGTGGGGAAGGTAGTCCAGATGAACTTTAAAAAAAATTAGACTTTTGGAGAGTTCTAAACACTTTTTAAATGCAAAAAAATTTAGCGATACCGTTCCTGGATTCTGGTTATCTAATACTTAAAAGGGGTAGAAGAGATATGTGCAAGTGGGGGAGAGGTTCCGCTTGGAGTGAATTCACATTCACTGCCGGCACCGCCCCAGGGGCGTTCATCCGATTTTGATAAAAACGCCGTGACCGCCCGAGAGGCGTTCTTCTATATACCTAATACAGCGTTGTACTAAATTATAATTATTAAAAAAAAAATGGAAAGAAAAAAAAACGGAAAAAAAAACTAATTTTTTTTAGCAAAAAAAAAATGGAAAATTTGAACTTAGTAGTGTCCACTAGCTAATCACTAGCTAATACAAACATTAAATTAATAAATTGCAAAAGAAAATAGCTGGCACACGATCAATCGTCACTAATAAGTTCTGGCAGTGAATGTGTTAAGTATAAAAAAATTTAAAATTTTGGTGCCACTTTGGAAGTCTCTAATTTCAATAAAACATGTTTAGTATTTTCTTGAAAATTATAAAAATAAGCTTTCAAATACGCATTTCTTAAAGTAAACTAAATTTTCTCAAAAACTTATTAAATTTTTTTTGAGAACATTTTGACGTTTTTTGTAAAATGCGGTTATATTCAAATGGTTATTTTTAAATCTTTAATTGACATGGTGAATGTCATAGGCGACTGTAAATTGTTTTACACAAAACCTCTCTTTATTTCGCATATTTTACTAATTAATTATATTTTTCGTTGGATGACCATCTTTATATATTTTTTTAATTAAAAACGAATTAGGTTTTCTTCCTGGCAATAATGACCACAAAATTTCAAATTATATTTTCATCCGTCCATGCTTAATTAATTGTTTTATGGTGACCTCCCTGTATATATTTCATTGGAGGTGTATAAGGTTTCCTCCTCGGTAATGGTGTCAACTATATTTCAAATATTATTTTCCCTCATCGTAATTAATTATTTATTTTTTTAGAGGGACCTTCGAGCGAAGTGAAATGTGAAAACCTGAAAAATCTAGAAGACTGAATTTTTCAAGTAAAAAAACTAATGGTTCATGAATTCTAGTGCGCAATGAAGATTTTAGACATAACATTTGTTTTGCACAAAAAATGTATTTTTTGTCAAAACCTATTTTTTTTAAACCACATATACAACGAGGTTGTCACAAATAATAAAAAAAATTGAGAATTTTTATCCATATCTCGCCTAATTTCTACGGTGATGGGATCTGACAGGATTCAAATTAAAGGTAATTTAATTAGCTTTCAATTTGTAGAGTATTTTTGGCGTAGGATGCATTATTCTTGAGAAAATTGGGAAGATTAAGCGTAAAATCGATTTCCTCAAAGGTGAAAAAAAGTCATAATTTCAAAACACTGCATTATTGAAAACAAATCAATGAAAATTTTATAAACTTTAAAAATAATCTGTTGACATTTTTCGATAAAATGCTTATTTTTCGAGATATTTGCAAGAAATGCCACCCCTTTCCTACAATCGCCATAAATTCTGACATACAGTCATCGATTCCTGAAACTGCCAATAAAAATGAACATATATGCATAGTTTTATTAACCCTATAATTTTTAACTTTATATTGCAAATTTGATGCTATTTTTAATGCATTATACCAGGAACAATCACCGTAGAATTTCCAATTGAATACACGTTATTATCTATTAAAAAACAATTTTCCATTTCAAAAGCTGTGTTAATCGCATAATTAAAGTTTTAATTACATTTTTCCATACAGAGATTTCATTATCTCAAAATAATTAATATCTGATTGCATGTGTGATTATATTCATTTACGATTACTATAAAAAATGATGAATAATTATTGAATAACTGCTTATTGGGCATTTTTAATAATATTCAGAAGGTAAATCCTAATATTCCTGTCGTATTTTGCACACCTCATTATTTTTGTTTATTGTTTATTACAAAAAACGTTGTTTTTTTGAAGAGTATTTATGCCTTTCAAATATTTTTAGCAGCTTTGATGGTTCTGTAGAGCGTTGCAAAAAAGACAAACTAGACGTCATTTTCCAAGATGATGGCTGTGACTTTTTGATATCAGTGATTTTAAAACGTGACGAGATCACGACTTTTATAAATCAATTAAACTGAATGTATATTTACGGATGATTGAAGCTCGAGGCACAAAATCGCTTGCTCAACTTTATAATACAGCCGGAAGCAAACGCGAATTCAAAGGGTCTAAGCCGTGTTTATGTGATATTCGATGTGTAAATTTGTTGATTGAGGTGACGGAATGTCATGATCACGTCACAGTTTATTAGTCGTTACCAGTGATTTGTTAATATCAGTGGCTAAATCACAGTTCGCAAAATATCGCCATCACTAGGCTAGAGGTACGGGTATGCATTAAGTAAACATATCGTTGACCATAGTTGCTATAGTTGTCTCCAAATGTTTAGTGTCTATAGAAAAGGCCAAAAAAGCCGGTCAATAAAATATAAAAGTCGGCGCTATTACATGCTGATAAAATACTACAGAGCAGTACTTGAAATATTTGAATGAACAAAATAATAGAGATTTAAAAATAATGTTTTCGGTAGATAATGATATTTCTGGTAAATTAAAAAAAATTATTCTATTTTGCATCAAGGTAGAAATTCCTTCGCGACGTTGACAGATAAATTCAAAGTACGGCTCTGTTTATCTGTTACCCTGGTATTAACGCCCACAATAAACTCCGCGCCGTTCTAGTTAGGGGTGATTCGCGTAACTATATCACAAGAGTTAGAAATCTTAAATAAAATTGTTTCAGTTTGTTTCTTATCTCAATCATGCCAGAACACTTTACATAAGAGTAATGGTGTTTTATTTATTAAGTAATACATTATATTTATTATTTAATATAGTGTAGAAAAATAAAGCATGCCCCGGTCTCCCCTTATATTAGCTCGGCCGGTAGCTTTGAGTTTTTGTGTATAGTATAAAAATGAAGTCAACTATAACAAAATATTTGAATGAAGAGAAATCGTAGAAATGCAAGAACTAATAAAAAAAGCCGCTGCCCAAGGAATCACATCCATATTTTCCATCCAATCTCTCACAACGAAAAAATTTTGTTTGTGGAAAAAATTGTTTATGGAACTTTAATAATATAATATTTGAAATCATCTACCCCAAAAACCCATAAAACGATATCCCACATCGGTAGTGGGGTGGGGATGGTGATAGGGGGGTGGAAGAAGTAAAAAAATATTGTGAGGTTTTTGGTTCTTGTAGACACACTAAATTACAATTCTTTTTCACCATGGACGTGGCTAATAACAAAAATTTTTTTGAGACCTTATAGATTCTTTTGTATATACTAAATACCAATTTTATGGACTCTTACCTGCTCGATTTATCTATTTACCCCAACCCTTTAACGGAATAAGATCAAACTATAACCTAGTTCCAATCTCATTAAAATACATACGTGTATCAAATTTCAAATCAATATCTTAAACTGTTCCAGAGTAATCGTGCGCACAAAAAAAGTTACAGAGCAGCAGACAGACAGAAATTTTTTTTCGCTCAAAATTAAAATCTCGACGTTTCATGACATTCTAAACCTATTTGAACAATAAAAATTTTCAAATTTTTTTTGCCGTTACTATACTTACTTCCACTGGATGTGGAAGTAATTATATTCCATTGCCACAATGCAGATATCACTTTGCTACCTTATCGCCAGGAAATATCATTTAAGAACAACATTTTATAGTTGTCTTTAGTTTACTACGCGTAAAATGTAATGAGTTAATTTTGGTTTAGCTGAAGTTTTCTTATTTACCCATCCTTTGTGGGTTAACCCATTGATCGTTGCCTACTTTGCTTTGTTGAAAAAAAGAAGTCACCTTGAACGGCATTTTGGCGTAAAGTACGTGTCCGCGTCTAATCTCCTTTGTTTTTTTTGTAAATACTGGCTGGTTTCTTAGTCTTGTGTTAGGTTAGGGTACAACAATAAATTAATCGTGGCTGAATGGGCTTAACCCAAAGCCAACTACCTGAACAAAAAAAGAAAACAATTATTATAAACGCTTCAATAGGCATATTCGACAGATCATTAATATAAAAAATAAACAGAATAGGTCCCAAAACAGATTTTTGCGGTACATCTACTTTAGATAATAAACTAAATGTACCGCAAGGTTCTGTTTGGGATATACGTTCTTCGTTTCGTTTTAGATACTATATTTTTACAAGATAAGAGGTAAACCAATCATAGTTTACCTCTTACGGTGTGCTACAACCAAATGTAAATCAAAGTTGATAACACTCGGAATTTTTTTTACACATTCTTGGATGTATATACAGTGTGTCCCAGGATAGATGTAACAAGAGATGTAATGGACCAAAAATTTTGTAATTTTGGAATGGTATTTGGGGATTGAGTCCTGCTTGTTGTAAAACTAAAGTATACCAAAAATGACTTGATTTGGTGTTCTACAGGGTGTTTTATAAGCAAAATTGTAAAAATCACCGCTAATAAAGTACCTTTATTTTTCAAAATATGAAAAAATTCCACTAAGAAAAGTTATTTAGAATGCAATTTTATACCTCTATACCAAATTTCAGGAATATAAAATTATTTTTTTGAAACTTCCCATTTTTTCAATAAATTAGTATTTTATTTTGAACCATTTAATTAAAACTGCATAGAAATTATTTTTTGTGAATTAATATTTAAAGTTATGTAGAAGCTAAAAGTAGGCTATGAGAAAAGCAGTGGATACACATTTATCATTTATTATTACACATTTATCATTTATTATTGACATATCTGTCAAACGTAGTCAATATTATCCTTAATTTATGTTTCAAATTAACGAACCAAGTATACAAAATTAAGTGAAAATGGTACTCACAGTGCGTGAAAAAAGTTATATTGTGCAATGCTACAGAATTGGCGGTGAAAACTCGCTAAGAGAAGTGGTAAGCCAATTTAATTTGAAATTTCCAAACACTGCTTTGTCACGTACTCAGACTATGAGAATAATGAAAAGTTTCTGGCTACTGGTAGTGTTCTTAACATGATAAGAAAAATAAAAGCATATGATGAAGACGAGGTTGGGGCTGTTATAGCTCATGCCTCTGTTATAGAAAATCCTAGGATGCCACTAAGAGAGAGATCAGCTCTTATTAATATTAGCAAGTCTGAACTCCAAAGAATTTACAAGGCAAAGAAAATTAGGGCATATAAAGCAAATTATAAAAATACGCTTGAAGAGGGAGATGACGGCCGTAGGTTGGATTTTTGTTTGACCATTGGAGAAAAAATCACGGAAGAGAGATTTTTTCATCATTTCATAATTTTCTCAGATGAATTCACATTCACAACCAATGGTGTTATTTCATCTCAGAATAGTCGGTTTTAGGCTTCTGAAAATCCAAATTTTAGAATTCATTGTAGAAGACAATATTATAAAAAAGTGAATGTGTGGTGTGCCGTTTCTTATCACGTTGGAGTTATTGGACCTTATTTCATTGAGGGAAGGTTAAACCAGCACACTTATTTACAGCTTCTTGAAAGATTTTCCGAAGAATATTTAAATATTTTAAGAGATATGCCTTTAGTTCATTTTCAACATGATGGTTGCCCTGGCCACTCCACAGAAATGGTTAATCGGTGTTGAATTTAAATTTTGGAGAAAATTGGATTGCCAGGAATGGACCGATCAAGTGGCCGACGAGATCCCCAGACCTATCAATATTGGATTTCTTTTTATGGGGTCGCCTCAAGCAGTTGGTTTACGCTGAACCACTTCCTAACGATGTAGCAGTATTGAAGCAGAGAATTACAAATGCCGTAAACTCCATACCGTTAGATCATATTCGAAACAGTTTTAAGGACTTCAGGCGAAGGATCGAAATATGTGTGGATGTGGGTGGTAGCTACGTCGAATAAAGAAAAAATTGTAAACATTATTTTGTATTGGTCAATAATTAATTTGTTTGTGAATCTGTTACGTTTTTGACATTTATTACTTGTTATAATTTTTAAACCTCATTAATCTTCTGTTAGTAATTGTTTCTTGTTTTACAATTAGTTCGATTAACATTATACCTTCTTACATCTCGCTCGTATATTCAATTTTTTATTTACCAATAGCCTACTTTTTGAGATGATTAACACTTGCTTCTACACAACTTTAAATATGAATTCAACTCTTAATTCGCAAAAAATGGGAAGTTTCAAAAAAATAATTTTATATTCCTGAAATTTAGTATAGAGGTATAAAATTGCATTCTAAATAACTTTTCTTAGTGGAATTTTTTCATATTTTGAAAAATAAAGGTACTTTATTAGTGGTGATTTTTACAACTTTATTTATAAAACACAAAATCAAGTCATTTTTGGTATACTTGAGTTTTACAACAAGCAGAATTCAATCCCCAAATACCATTCCAAAATTCCAAAATTTTTGGTCCATTACACCTCTTGTTACATCTATCCTGGGACACACTGTATAAACAATGTCCACGATATTTAAAAGCATTTATCGCAGAATTATATTTTTACAAGTATTTTAATTTTTTGTTTAATGACACAGTCACACAAAACAAAAGTGGTCTAACCTGCAGACCCGACCAGTGTATCTTATGTATTTGGACCTGCTGAAACCAAATCCGAAGTTAGAATTATCATATTGGCTCGTTTTTCACTTTCGATTTATTTATTCAATCTACCAGTATCAGCAAAATTAGTTAAAAATCCTTTATGTAGAATGTTATACTTTCAATTTTGACCCCTACGCTTTTTTAAGTAAGTATTTCGCTTATTTCAAAAGTTATTTAAAAAAAAACAATTTTTGGGGGGTTTAATGCCATTTTGTTTTATGTTGCAACCACGGTAGCCTTAAAATCTTTTTTTATACATTTTTACCACCAAAAATCTACATCTATGCAAAATTTCACGTAAGGATTTTTCATCCCAGCTCTTGCCTTTATTTTTTCTCTGACGCCTGGACTATTACGCCTAAGTCTAATAGCATATTTCTGGTTAATTCAAGACTACAACAATATTTATTTAACATTATGGTGACCTATATTTTGAGTAAATGCGTTCAATTTGTCAGAAACCTTATTGATCGTTAGACAGTCAGCGACTTTACATTTACATACATGCTCCACCGTCCGTGCGTAAGTTCTGCAAATCATTCTAATTATTATCTCCCGTGCCTCTCAGCTATAAGTAATTAGTTGGAGCAAGTTTTAAGATTCCATTCGAGTTTAAAAAGACATAATCTTGATGAAGCCAATTAGTATGCAGAGTGCGAAGTAATTATTTCGCACCATTAAAGAAAACAAAATGCCCGCCGTCGTCGTAATTAATAACCTCCCTAAAACTTTAAATGAAAAACAAACGAATTTAATTACTCATCTCATTTTACAATCAACGTGGCACAAAAGAACAGAAAAACGCGCTGTAAAAGCTAATTAACTAACATCCGTCAACTAAACTGGAGTTAAACAAAATGTACTGTAACTGAAATAAACGGTTTCATCCCCTATAAAAAACTTCATAAAGTACGCCGAGTCTACGTTCAACAGACGTCTCGAGAGACATCTAGCGGTGGAGCAGTTACCATGGCGATATACGCGGAGACATTCGCTTGTTTTAATCAAGGCTGTCATGGCAACCGAGATCCCGCCATTGGACAATTCATTTTGTAATTACGTTGACGACACCCTAGGCGGCCATTTTGAAATGAACACAGGCGCCCAGCGCGAAAGATGATCCCTTTTTACCGGAAGTGAAGGCAAGACGTAGGTGACCGGATGTACACGAGCTCCAGGAAGCGGGTAACTAATACAATTAACGAGAGACAAGTGAAACTCTGCTATCGTAACTCGTCCGTGTGGGAGCGCAACGAACGACGTTCGCTTGTCTCCTTCTCTACCCCCAGCACACGCTGATGGAATGCCTCGATGCTCCCAGGTTGATTAAAACAGATTGAATGTTTCAACTTTATGCGGTAACTTTATTATAGTTTCATTAGCCACTTCGGAACTTTTCTGCTCTTTTGTCTATCCGCGTTTTAGGAGCCCTCGCAAACTTTCTTTATTACCCACATCAAAAGTTTTCTATTTTGCGCCGCCGTTCCAAGATACACGCCGATAGTTTTTAATTATTTCGCGAGTTGTAAAGTAATTTACCCCGCTGAAGACATTGATTAAACATGTCTTCGCAGTCGCAGTGGGGTTTCATAGTCCTGTCATTCTCGATTATCGACGAGGTGCTTAAACAATTTAAAGGATCCAATTTTTCATGTTTTCCTTCTAAATGCTTTAATGATCAGTGAAACAATTCTTTAATCTATTTCTACTAAGACTGAATATACACACGTATTTATTTTAAAATTAGCCAGTTAGAATAACTTTTTATTTGACCTTACATTTCGTATTTCAAATGGAATCGGTTCAATCAATTCTTGAGATAGAACCAGAAATATATTAATTAACAGGGGCGGCTTAAGGGCCGGGCAACCCCGGCGGCTGCCCGGGGCGCCAAATTGAGGGTAATTGAGGCGATGAGGCGATAAAAATTTTTTTCAGGTTTCTAATAGCATCCTGCTCTACGAGGTGGGAAAACATTTTTTTTCGGATTATTATTTGCACCCCCCCCCCATGAGGCGAAAAAAAAATAATTTTTTTAGATTTCTAATAGCACCCCTCCCATGAGGCGATAAAAAGTAGTGATCGCGGAGTCCGAAAGGATATCCTTGTACTTTAGTATGAAGTACGTCCGTGATGACCTTAGGAAAGGGCGCCAAAAAGTGCTCCCGCCTGGATGGAAAATTTACCTTGTGCCGCCCCTATTAATTAACAATAATGATAACGATAATAACAAAGATAACGAAGATTATTTGAACCAAGCGTTGTTAAATTATTTTGTGATTATGGACTGAGAATCATTCACAGAAAATGCCAGAGAAATGTAGGAGACAGAAATCTGGACCCGGAAGGGGGAATGACGGGATACCTCAAACGAGTGAACCCCCCATAGAAATACAATGGAGTGAAGGAAGTCTCAACCAAAAAACAAAAAGACGACCATTAAGGAACAGATATACCATCGATTAGGGTGTAATCAGTTTCATGTCATTAAAAAAACTGATGGTGGGGAACGACTAAACGAACAAAAAAACCTTATATAACATAGTTTTAGAAAAAAGAAATAAACAAAATTTTCGAAAATTTTCAATAATATTGTTTGAGAACTGCTGGAATGTTGGGATAGGCTTTTATCTTCGCATATGTCGGCGCCTCTAACCATCAAATATGCTAATACGGCTGTATCAAAGTTTCGCGCTCCTTTGTTAGAGACCGCGCGTCGGCGAGGTCACAAGTTGATAATCACACTTTTTTATGGCTTTTTAAAAGTAGGTAAGGTAAGGTCTTTAGCGGCGCGGTAAAGGTGAAAGACGTCGGCGTTTTCTGAGTGCTTAGTAAATCTGAAGAAAACTATACTTTCCCTTGTGCAATATTTTAGTTTCTGTGGGCACTTCGTTCAGTACACACGTCGAACCTGTTCGTTGTTTTTGTATGTTTCTTTTGTTCTTTTTGAATTTTGGGCCACGTATTTACAGTTAATATTTATTTTATTGACTTACCGTTCAAGTCGTTAAGTTCTTGATTACGTACACACACTACTTGTTCGTTCTTTTTGTGTTGCTTTTTGGATTTTGGACCAAGTTTTTATTTTTATTTTCTTTATTGATAACGTTAGTTGATAGTTTAGTGTGGTAATGTGCATAGAAACCATAAAAAATTATCCTAATTTACCAAATGTGTCGAACGGAGTGCGTATGTCCTTAGTTTGACATGTCGAAAAGTGTATTGATGCAGACGGAAGCCATTTCGAACAATTTATGTAAATCAATAATTTATTGGTAAGTTCTAGATTTACCGAATATTTTAGTTTTCGATATAGTGTATTCCACATATAATTCAGCGATATAAAAAAGCTCGCAAAAAGCATAGGAGGCCGACCGCTTCTAGTTAGTGTACCGGCCGCAGGTCCACTTTGACAACGCTAGTCCACGTTGACCACATACTTTATTCCGGTAGAGAAAATTTCAACCAATTATATTCACTTGTGGCCTACATTTTTGTAAGGAAATATGTGACCATTTTTTTGTGATAATAATAAAGAAGCCGAACACTTTTATGGCCTTTTATGTAAACAGACTGAAATTGATACACGGTCGGTACTTTTTACGTTTTTTTGCGAGCTTTTTTATATCGCTGGATTATCGGTGGCAATCGGCAATTCGTTAAATAAATCAGATTTTTTTCCTAACTTAAAATACACATAATTATTTTCTGTTATCGTATCTCAGACGTCCAACTCTTTATTTCCCAATGTCATGCAATAATTACTCATTTTTTAAGCTTTTAACTCAGAACACTCATTTAGGTTACATATGTTAATAAATCACATTTAAATCTGATAAATTAGAAACAACAATAAAGCTCAAATGTTTTGTTCTAAATTAAAAAACACACATGTAAAGAAATGTTGTGTTTAAACCTCTACGCCCATTTGCTTGCAGTTCTGCAAAAAGAGATAACGAATTATTTACATTTTTATAATTGGTTCGGTTGAGGTAGTTATCAAAGGTGCCGCCCTTCTTTGCTTTGAAACTGCGAGAACGAGTCGGTCGGTAACCTTTGCACTTTTTATGACAATTTAAAAGTTGTATAACTGGGAAGTACACATCCATTGACCCAAATGTTTCCTACCCTAATATTCAAATTGTTGACCTAGGTCAGTTTTTTTTTTTTTTTTTCAAAGCCATAAAGGTTTTTTGTTTGTCTAGTCGGTCCCCATTACCAGTTTTTTTTAATGACATGAAACTGATTACACCCTGCATAGGAAATTAACATACTATGCAAACATCGCTAAATGAACACAAGATATCTCGAAAGGTACCTTCGCAGTCTGGAGAGAAATAATCCCTGATGTCTTCTCCAACACGAACCCCAGCACTATGGCAAACCAGAGAAGTTACATAGAATGGCAGGCAAAGCCACCAACGAAATCAATCGTATTAAGAAGGATGCTCACAGAACAGCTGCCAGGCCACAGCAAGAATATCAGGAAGATGATACACCCTTGGGAACTCAAATCAATAATAAGTTAAAGGAGGTTAAAGCCATGGATATTAGAGATTGCAAAAGGGTTAAAAAGATAAGGCCCAACAGGAACACCAGAAATAAAATCAGAGAAGCCAGTATATTCCTTTCCAGAATAACCCACAACCATCCGAGCCTATCCATTACAGACATCAACTGTTTGATGTATGCCACTGCACCAATGATTTCAGGAGAAACTGAAGAAACTTTAAACCCACAGAACCTCAGGGAAAACCTTACTGGAAGAAGAGGAGTGAGGACACGATAGAATCAAATACGGAATAAATAGCTATTCTCGAGTACCCAATTAAAAAAAGACAGATCTAATGAAGTGAACTTGGTAGAGTAGAACCTGAAGATGAAATTGCAAACAAAAGCACAGATAAGTAACCACAACCAACACAAGCTTTTTGAAGAAATTCCATCGCCAAATGAACGGCTAACAGATCGAAGTAGAGGAATTTTGGTGTGGACTCCTGGAGGACAAAGTGATTCACAATGAGAATGTCCTGTGGATCGAAAAAGAGCTTAGACAGCACCGAAGGAGTGAACCTAGTACATGGCCGAACTTAAGAGTGGATGAAGCTGTGGCGGTAATTCAGCAGACTCATAATTAGAAAGCACTTAGACCAGACAGGGTACAAAACTTCTGGTTAAAACACCGCAATACTCTGCAGAGAAGCTTAACAACAATCGTCAATACGACTATACGACACCCCGATGAAGTCCTTAAATGGTTAACTGCAGAAAAAACTTTGCTCCTCTAGAAAGGACGCCAAAGATTTTAAAAACTGCCTACAATTAACCCACCTACCTAATCATAAAGTGATTACTGTAGCACTACCAAATAAAATTTACAACCACCTGTGCCACCTGTGCCAGATACTCCCAGAAGAAAGGGTTCCAGAGGCTGTAAAGATCAGCTGCTATTGAGTAAGACCATCACATCCATAGCAAAAAAGAGGCACAGAAATCTCAGTAGGGCATGGATATAGACTACAAAAAGCCGTTTGATAGCGTTCCCCACACTTGAAAACTTATGTGTGTACCCAATAATAATAATAATTTCTGGAAACCACAATAAAGTAATGGAAAATGAAAATGTGAATCTACTACTCGACAGGGAACACGCAGATTAAAAGATGAATTTTTCAGGGAGACTCTTTTTCACCTTTACTGTTTTTCCTGGTGCTCGTTCCTCTCTCAAACCAACTAATAAACTGAGAGTTTGCTTCGAAATCAGTGGTGACACTAAAGTAAACTCAGCTCTTTTATATGGACAACCTGAAGTTATTTGCTAGGATAAAAGTTCAACTAAAGCAAGAGCAACGTAAAAACTACAGTCGTGGTGAAAATGTGGGAGCACTCGCAACTGTTAAGAAGAGCCATCATGATCGGAGTCTACAACAACTCCCTGGTCAATCGAACGGACAAAAATGGCAGAAGATCGCGTTATTGAGAACAGCGCAGATTTTAAGGAAATTCTTGGAGTAGAAGTCTCTGTGCTCCGGGATCTGCAGGAGGAGACATCACCAACGTTGTTTAAAAGACTCAAAAACCTGAAACGGGCTCCAACAGAACTGCATTCCTTAGTATAGTAACACCAGAGCTCTCGGTATTTAGTCAATTTCTTTTATATTTTAAGGTTCCTATCCAGGTAGGTGAGAAGCACTCGATTACATATCACCTTGATCTAATGATTGAGGACTATGTCACCCACTGTACGAAGCTACTCACTCCAAAGTTTCAAGCGAAGACACTGTAGTCATATAAAAGCCAAAAGTCGTGACATAATAATTAGTGTTCTGAGGAGTGTTCTAAAAAATTTGTTAAAACCACAATTACACTCGCCCCATACTTACATTCCACATTTTACTTACAATTCTCTTACATATCCACTTCCAGTTCCCCTTCGCTTGTTTTATCGCGAATACTTAAAAATAAAGACGCCACAAATTACGCTGCATCGCCCTTCGCTTCCTATTAAATACCAAGCAGCGACAAAAACCCAATTATACAAGTTATCCAACCAATTACTGGAAGGACCCCTGTTTACATTACGATGAGACGCGTCTTACAGCGTGCCAAATCTAAAATAAACCGCACTCCCCAGCTTCCGGGGCAGCAGGGGCGTACTGAAGGGACGAAAGGAGGCGCAGATTTGTATTTACACGTTGGGCACTCCATATACGTGTATTAAAGTGGGATGTTCATTTTAGTTCTCCTTCCATTTCCCCCGTTTCTGATTCTGGTACAGCATACATCATTGCGACTTCTTTATGGTATTCATTTTTTCCCTCGCTGTTCCCACCATGCTTGGTTCTTTCCCAGTTTGTTCATGATCCACTCAATTGTTGCTCTTCACATGTTAACATCGTCTTATCCTTGGTTTGTTGCTGTTCAGTGTTAGAGCTTTCTCTAGTACGTGTGTCGGGTTTCTTCTTTAGACATATCCCCAGTACGTCTTGCGTACATTTCTCTCCTTTTTGTAATTGTTCTCTCTCCTATTGATGTTAACGTTTTATATTGTTGCCTTAGCTTATAATTTTTGCGAGTAGTTGGATGATATCTCTTTCAGCTCTACTCAGCCGTTCCTACGTTCTGTAATAGATCCACTGTTTTTGTGTTTTCTAGGAAAGCATTATTTTCCTGAACGAAATTTTTATCATGTATTTCCGCTGGTATGCTGGAAGTATTCAATATTTGCGCGATATATTAATAGTACGCAATTGGTTAGATTGGGTATAATTTAAATTCAATATTTGGTTGTTGCTAATATTTGTGGTGGAGTTTCTACTTGAAAGTTGACGTAAGAAAAAGAATTTATTGCCTGGCCAGACTTTGTGAATTTAATGCCACCGAGACTCTGTAGGAACTCAGTTGCAGTTAATATAAACACGTTAGAGTTGATTTATCTATGAAATTAGATGCTCTTTCCATAGGTATTATATCAGTACTATAAAGCAAGCAATCATTGATATTTTTGCGATTTAAGCAGAGCATTTGACTGCGTCAATAATAAAAAACTTATCTCCAAACTTTCTAAGTATGGGGTAAGGGGCCTAGCTTTAGACTGGGTTGAAAGTTATTTGTCACAGTATGTGTCATTTACCAATATTACGCGCAATACAATTGATTCCGTTAACTCGGCATCTGTAGAAATTAATATGGGCGTGCCACAAGGGTCGGTATTAGGTCCCATATTATTCTTATTATAGATTAATGATCTGGGTGGTTTGAGTACTTCAGCAGATTTTACTTTTTACGCAGACATCTATTTTAGTATCAGGTAAAAATTATGATATTTTAGAGGTGAAATGTAATATTTTATTGGAAAACCTTAGTAATTAGTTTAGTGAAAATTCTCTTTATTTTAACGTTGAGGAAACACATGCATTAGTGTTTCACAATAGACAAAAGAAATGTGATTATCCAAATATTCAACTTGATAATACATCAATATCAACAAAGACGTCCAATGTAAAATTTTTGGGTATAAATATTGATAGTTGCTTAAACTGGAAAAGCCACTGTGAATTACTGATAGCCAAATTACATTCAATAGTTTATCAGTTCAAAAATGCAAAAAAAATGTTCTAAACATGGCTCAACCAAGGAATTTATATTTTGCCGAGGTTGATTCTCGGTTAAGATATGGTGTTTGTTTTTGTGGGGTTTCCAACCTATCAAATAATGTATTTTTAGACCAAAGGCGTGTGATAAGATGTATGGTAGGCTGATCCGCAAGAGAGACCTGCAAAAATGCATTTAAGGACTGTAATATATTGACACTCCGTCAATTTTCATTTTTGAACTATGTTTATCTGTCTTCAAAAACAAGAGTAAATTTGTTTGTAACAATCATCTACATAAGGTAGATACCAGACAAAAACATGATCTTTATGTGCTCTTCAGTAAATTAAATGTCTCTGTAAATCCACTCAGTTGTCTAGGACCTAGAGTTTTTAATCATCTTCCTGTGAAAATAAAACATTAATAAACTTTCACTATTTAGAAAGAAATTTAAAGTATTTTTAATTAGCAAAACCTCCGACAAACTAGAAGAATATTTTAATATGTAAAGTGCTCTATGATTTACTTCTTTTTTTTTCTTCTCTCTTTTACATGTTAAGCTTGACTATTCCTATACAATATTGTATCATATTGTCATAAAAGGAAAATTAATTTTATTATTATTTTTATTATTATTATTATTATTTTTTTTTTTTTTGTTAAAACTAGTCACCCTTCTCTGTGGCTCCGACCCTCACAGAGGGGAGCTGGTAGTACCGGTAGCCACTCCCCAACTCCGTGGGGTATGTGACTACTGGGTCCGGGAATCGTGTGCCCTGAGTAGACGTAACGAACCGAGGATGACGGCCTTCTGCATTCTGCCGGCTAAGATCTCTGCCGAGTTTCGGCATGCTGGTATGATCTTCAGTTCAGAAAGCAGTGTGTGTCTCGTTCCACTGAGGACTCCTATAATCAGTACCACTATCTTAACAGTATGGCCTGGATAGAGTTTGCGGAGTTCGAAGAGCAAATCTCGATATTTTGTCCGTTTTTCCTCCTCCTTCAAGACAATGTTGTTCTCCGTGGGAGCCGAGAACTCCACGACAAACATTGTCTTGAGTTGGTGGTCGAGGAGGACTACATCAGGCTTGTTGGCTTGTATTTGCCTAACGGTGGGAAACGAGTAGTTCCAATAAATTAGACACTTCTCATTTCCCACAACGGACTCAATATCCCCCGGAGCGTAAGGCAGCACTGGTGTCTCGTCTATCCCATACGAGTGCCTTAACTGGTAATAAAGCACTCGTAATGCTCCGTCGTGCCTTTGGATATAGGCCGAGACTGCATATGTCTGACAAACCGACAGCAAGTGCATTAGAGTTTCTGGCGCCCTGCGGCAGGCCCTGCAGCTGACATCAGGGACCTCCATACCCATGACACGACTAGGATAGACGAGGGTGTTGAATACACCATCCTGGCAAGCCGTTATGAATCCCTCGGTCTCAGAGTTCAGCCCGGCTGACCTTAAGAAGGCAAAGGTCAGCCTTTCGGATAAGCCAAGGTTTTCTATATTTTTATAGAAAACTCCATGCATTGGCTTATTCGTGCGAAGCTGCAGAAAGATGTTGTGTTCTGCAGCTTTAATTTGGGCTTTTCGTTGAGCAGGTTCCAACTCGGTGACAGAGTCGCGATTTACCCGCTCGACGTCGAAGGAGAGACCAAGTTCATCGGCTACTTTCTGTGCTGCCTTAATCAGAAAGGCTCCTACCCCTGCATTTTCATGATCCCGGACCATGCAGAGGAGGGGATCCGAGCTCCTGATTATTATTATTAACCATCTGAAGACTCACTGCTGTCTTCACGTACATCACTGTTGTCAATGTACTCTGGTTCATCTTCTTCTTCATTTTCTTCTACATCCCTAAAACAAGAAGGTTGTACTTCAACTTCTATTATTTCAGGTTCAGCTGATAACTAGCCATTTTGAATTTTCCAATTTTCGTGTCAGATTCGTAATCAGCGACGATGAAAACCCCCGAGTATAAATTTTTTCCGATATATTTATATTAAGTTAATATAATTATTGTTTTTATGCATGCATAAAATGCGCTTTTGGATACAATCAAGGGCTAAAAATTGCATCTGGGGGATCAAAAATGACTCTATTTTGAAAAACTATCGAAAAATCCGAAAAAATAGCAAAAAATGCACTTTTCTGCATAAAAGTGCATTTGAATATGTCTTTCAGCCAAAACTGTGCGTACGCACTATGATTTTATTGTTATTTACACCTAAATCTATCATTCTACCCAATTAAATCTGATGGAGAAAAACTTCTCGAAAATCGACCTCAAATCATTATATCTGACGGCCTAATACATATTTAAAAAATATTGTAAACGCTTATTTTCGGGTTCCAGAATCTATTTTAATCATTTACGTAATTTCCAATAATTCCTTCAACCGCAGCTTTCAAAATTTTAGTATTCACCGTGACCAGCAGTCTTTCATCGTAAGTCGTTTATTACAAAGTCCAAAATAAAGAATGAGGTACATTTTTCGTAAGGCAGTGAGTGCATTCCATCCCCCAGATATCTGCGGCGCTGACGCCTCTGCATCGTGCCCTGTGACTCAATTTATTTTTGATGCGGTATATAATTTTTCCGGTCGTCGCGTTCTGAATCGAAAGTCCCATGGGACCTCATTCAATTTGGATGATATAAATAATAACGGACTGTGACGCACTTCGCAATACTTACATTAACATAATAATGTGGAGGCTCGATACAAATTTCAATCTCGTACTACGTTTTAAGCACCTACATGATAGGCTGCTTTAGTAATACGCATAGCAGGATATTTTGGAGGTGATTTTCTAACTAATAATAATTGGTAATTTTTACAAATTTTAAATTGTTTTTGAGTGTAAAGATAAAACTTATTAAAAGTTAAAAATATTAAAATTTTTAAAATTTCAGTTCATTAATGGCTTGATTTAGGCAATTAAAAATAACTTTGGGGGTGCTTTTCGCCCTCTTTGGGATAAGAGCAATTATTTTTCTTAATAGGGGATGAGTTTTATGTCTCAAAATGTAACAATCTGCTAAGAAAGTTCTAATTTTTCAAAATAATTCATCTATTTTACTAGGGGCGGTTTAAGGGCCGGGCAACCCGGGCGACAGCCCGAGGCGCCGCCTCAGAGGGGCGCCAAACTGAGGGCAAAAATTGTTTAATTTTTTTTGTACCCTTTTTATTAGTTTTATTTGGAAGATAACATCAAATAATATCAGTATCTATGTCAGTTGAAGTGAAATAATGCCGAACAGTCGAATAACATTAAAACCGCCTAAATAATTCAAAAATGTAACAACACAAACATTTTTGTTTAGCTATGGAGATAACTCACTGCTCATACCTCAAGCTTGCATAAACAACGCCCGGCAACATGCACTTTCATTCAGAAAAAAATCAGAATACTCAGAAAATTGTTATACTAACATTAGCTGTTTGTATTTCATATCTAACGTAATTTACTGTTTATAAATAAACAAAATAAATAGATGGCAATTTGTTTCGTATGAAATATTAAAACAATAAAGATGAAGAACCTTCCTCTAAGTAAACTTAGAGTGTGTCGGTGGTCCTCTCATTATAATAGTGTTCAGATTTTATATTACAAATTAATTACACAGGTCTGCTAAAAAAAAGGGTTTGTCATAAGGTTCTCATCTAACACTTCTGAAGTGTTTTGATGTGCTGAAGCCAATTTTGAACAAAACATTTTTCTATCGTGTCAGTTTTCCTGTACCATCCCTTTCATCCCCTAAAAAGGACAAAAAAGGTCTCGTCCTAAGGTTTTCAAGCAATTTTTCTAAGTATTTTGACACGCTGAAGCCAATTTTGGACACTTTTTTTTTCTGTCGGGTCAGTTTCCCCATTCCACCACTCCCTTTTATCCCCTAATTTGTTTTTGTACAAAATTGTTTCCCGCACGTCAAAATACTTCAGAAGGTCAGAACCTTTGAGAAAGGTTGGGAAAGGGACAAGGTCTTTTTTTGCTATTTTATTAGGGGATGAAAGAGGTGGTAGAGGAAATGACACGATAGAAAAAAAATTGTCCAAAATTGCCCTGAGCGTCTCAAAACATTTCAGAGAAGTTAGATCAGAACCTTACGAGACCTTTTTCGTCCCCATTTTTATGAGATAAAGGGGGTTATGGGTTTGATTCTTATTTACCCATACAATAAAATAAATATTAGTTCAAATTAGTATATTAATAATATTAACATCTCGAGAAAATATACGCATAATTCATTTTTTATAAAATATCATAATAATAAATTTTGTTTCTTCTTTCTTCATGGTTACGATTTTCAATCTCTAGTAGATAGTGAGTCGCATCTTCTTCACTGGAGTGAGTGATCGCTACACTTACCCCCCTCGTTAGAAAAACAATCAATCAATCAATCAATGCATCGATGGCAAAACGTAGTTTTTTTAATCACCTGTGTAGTGACGTAACATTTTTCTGCGAGTAAATATGCTGGTTTAACTCTATCAATATTTACAGTGACTGAAGGAGTCGCTTTAACAAAAGTAACCAACTTGTCTGTACGGGACAACACTTTAAATGGCCCATCATACAGCGGAGTAAAAGATTTTTTAAAACGTTCTTTCCGAACAAAAACAAAACTACAAGTCGAAATGTCTGAATTGACAAATGATTTATAATTAACATGGTGAAAATGTGGAATGAACGTTAAATTATTAAAAGTACGTAATTTAGTAAAAAAAAAGTAAGGAATATTCGGGCAAGTATATGATTTAATAAAGAATTCACCTGGTAATCGTAAAGTTTGACCAAAACAAGTTCCGCAGAGGAGCATTGCAAATCGTCTTTGGGAATTGTTCGGAAAGCTAACAGTATGATAGGAAGTTCGTCTACCCAATGTGGTGTGGAAGTTTTAGCTCTTAAAGCAGTTTTAAGAGTTCTATTAAACCTTTCTATTATGCCGTTAGAAGAAGGATGGTACGAAGTTGTATGAATCCTATGAAATCCCAAAAATTTTTCGAATTCATGGAATAATTTTGATTCAAATTGTACCCCTTGATCTGTTGTCACTGTGACAGGAACACCGAAACGGCAAACGTAATTTTCAAATAACGTACGTGCTACAGTTTTTGCAGTAATATCGCGAAGTGGATAAGCTTCGGGCCATCTAGTAAAATGTTCGATCACAGTCAGAATATAAGAAAAACCTTTAGAAGGAGGTAATGGTCCTATTAAATCTATATGTATGTGATCGAAGCGTCCTTTAGGAATATCGAATTTACCTATCGTACTTTTGGTACGTCGTGTCACTTTATTAGTTTGACAGCTAATACAAGTTTTTGCCCAGAGATTACAAACTGTCATTTTAGGCCAAAAATAATTTTTAGAAACCAACGGTCTAGTCGCTTTAATACCAGGGTGAGACAAACCATGAAATATATCAAAAATTGTTCATCTATAAATGATTGGAACATATTATGGACGAAGTTTAGAGCGAGAAACGTCACACCAAATAAACTTGTCGGAATTTGGAATTCTAATTTTCTTTAAATGAAAAGTTCTTTTTGTGTTCGATGAAGTACCTGACAATAGAAATTTAAGGTCAGAATCATCTTCTTGAGCTGTGCTCAATAAATTTAAGTCAAAATTAATATCAAGTAGATTAGACTTTTGGGTTACAATTGAAGAAATACATTGTTGTAAAGAAGACGTATCATGCTCGCGTTGTAAGGTGTCTAATTTGCCGGGGAGATCTTTCAGTTTTTGTGAATAATGCTTTAACCAAAAGTTTATCGTCAGTAAATCAAATAAATGTACGACCTTCAAGTAAAAACCTGAAATGTTTAATCGCTGCGAATAAAGAAAGAAGTTCTTTGTCAAAGGCACTATATTTTATCTGCGCTAAGGTAAGTTTTCGTGAGAAAAAGGCTAACGGAGAAAGTATACCTTTAATATCGCGCTGTTCAAGAACTGCCCCCATAGAAACATTTGAACAATCGGTAGTCAAAAATAAAAAGGAGCTATCATCACAACGAGGATGAGCTAAAAACGTCGCATCAGCTATAGCAGCTTTGGCTTTAGAAAAGCTGGTGAGACAGTCGGTAGGCCAATCACCTATTATTTCAACTTTATCATGTAGTCAACTAGTACATAAAGCATGTAAAGGAATTAAGATTTCAGCGAAAGAAGGTATGAAACGATGATAAAAGTGAAACGTTGAAGTTGTTTAATTGTAGTTGGTAAGGGAAAATCATTTATGACATCAATATGTTCAGAAGAAGGTAAAATACCGGCTGAAGATATATTGTGGATGTCTGGCTGGCTCCAGATCAGGCGTTGGCATAGCTATGTATTTGATATTTTATAATTTTGTTGATGATGATATTTTTTTCCGAATCACTTAAAAAACCGCTGCCCAAGAAATCACTACTTCCACATCTAGATTTCTCCATCCAAGTCTCTCACAACGAAAAAATTTTTTGTGGAAAAAATTGTTTATGGAACTTTATTAATATAATATGAATGAAATCGTCTACCCCAAAAACTCATAAAACGATATCTCACATCGGTAGTGGGGTGGGGGTGGTGATAAGGAGGTGGTACTGGGGGTAGATGAAGTAAAAAATATTTTGAAGTTTTTGATTCTTGTACACATACTAAATCACAATGTTTCACCCCCTTTAATAATAGGGTGGGGGTGTCTACCAAAAAATTTTTAAAGACCTTATAGCTTCTCTTGAATATACTAAATACCAATTTTATGGACTCTTATCTACTTGATTTATCTATTTACCTCAATTTATCCCCCAACCCTTCAACGGAATAAGATGAAAATCCAATTCCAGTTCACGTTAAAATACATACGTGTACCAAATTTCAAATCAATATCTTAAACGGTTCCAGAGTAATCGCGCGCACAAAAAAAGTTACAGACAGACCGACATGACAGAAATATTTTTGCTCAAACTTAAAATCTCGACGTTTCATGACATTCTAAGCCTATCTGAACAATAAAAATTTTCAATTTTTCTTTTGTCGTTACTATACTTCCACTGGATGTGGAAGTAATTAATGTTTTTATCCGCAAGTACAATTTATATAATATCGATTTTCCATGCATAATCCTCCTTTCTTGTACTGATATAAAAATGAACCTTGATTAAAAATACTGAATAGGCATTCAAGAAATACTTTGAGCGTGGTTTTTGCTCCATCTAATTCATATTTGATAATTCAGTGTGAGAATCCCGGAGCAAATGACGTGGAATGAAAGCGGGGACCGCCGCCCTCACACCCCCTAGTAAGGAATTCCTCTGGAAGGACTCAGTTACGAGGAGCGAGAGGAGATCTAGTAGCCTGTGAAACTGCCGCGGCGCTCCAAGAATACAAATCAGCAACCGTTAACTTACAACCAACCACTGTATCGCACGACATTTGGGAAATTTTATTGAGGTGCTTTGTACCTACTTTGTTTCTTCATGAAAAACCCGTGCTGATTCGGTAAAAAAAACTCCGGAAAAAGGTTGAAAACGTCGAGATTTACATTTTATTAGGCCTTGTGACAACAAGGAACAAACGTGTGGGGGATGTTTTGTGCAAATTTATACAATAAAGTTTTATATATGACTTTTATTTATACACAAAAAGTATTCGAAGGAAATAGAACGGACATATTGAAATTAGTAATTTTGAAATGTACAGGTATAATCAGATTTTTGTATGTTGAAATTTGTGTTGCATCTATATAGACAATCGAATTGATTTAATTTAATTTTTTTCGGCGACAACATTCCACCTGAAATGTTATTGTTGATTCTTATGTATTATGACCTCCTGATTACGAAAAAAATATTTGTGCCCTAAAATTCCTTGTGCGTCAAAAGTTATATGCACTTTTTAACGCGCTTTCACGCATTTTCAACTTATGTGTTTAATATATCTTGTACTAGTAATCGGATGGGAATTTTAAAAATACTGGCTTATTTGGAATAAAATTCTTAAAAAAACCGCTGCCCAAGGAATCACTACTTCCACATCCAGATTCTCTAACCAAGTCACTCACAACGAAAAAACTTTGTATGTGGAAATAATTTTTTTTGGAACTTTAATAATATAATGTTTGAAATCCTCTGCCCCAAAAACCCATAAAACCCCACATGGGTAGTGGGGTGGGGGTGGTGATAGGGGGTGGTGGTGAGGGTGGCTGAAGTAAAAACATATTTGGAGGTTTCTGGATCTTGTACAGTTGATTTAAAAAAAAACTGGTACAACTCTTGTAATCGAAAATCTTAATAGTTTAGTTGTGTGCATATGTCTGTAAATAGGGCTGGCCAGGCATGTCGAGAGGGGGGTGGAGAAGAGGTGATTTACCCCGGACCTTGGTTTTTTGGAGGAGACCGGTTTTCTTAGTGTTTTTAAACTTATTAAACCTTTCTTTTTTATTTTATTCAAATGGAATCTTAAAAAATAATTAGAAAATAACTTTTTCAAAACATTTTTAAGCCTGCCATATTATTGTTTAAAAAAATAATATTTGTTACGGATAATTCTACTAATGGTTGTAATTAAAATACTAACTGAATAATGATAATTCTATTTTTAAAATAAGAACACAAAAATACCACTTGAGATTAAAAAAAATGTAAACAATGCAAACTGAACATAAAAATACAATAAAAAAAAATAAAATAAATGAACTTCAACTACGTATACAGAATTAACTAATATTTTGTCATTGCTCCATTAGCGTATAAAACTGCCTGAAGTCTTGCAGGCATGGATAAAATCAGATTTCTTGCAAGGTCAACTTCCTGCGACAAGTTCTCCCAAGTGTCTTCAATTGTCCCTTCCAATTCTTGGGCATTATTTGGATGGTTATTTAATTTTCTTATATGTTTCACCATTAGTCCTCAAACATTTTCAATTGGATTTAAATCCGGACTTTTAGATGGCCACGGTAACAACTCTATGTTTTTATTAAGAAACCATTGCCTGACACGATGGGCCGTATGTATGGAGCAGTTGTCTTGTGGGAAAATAAAATTATTTTCCGGAAACACCTCTATTACTGACGGCAACATAATATTGTCTAATATTTCAATATATTTAATGGAATTGAGATGACCACCACTGTTCCAACACACACCTAACCCATTTAGGCTCATCCAAGTCCAGACATTGACTGAAAACCTTCCTGATATTTGTGGATCGAAAGTATATTTTTCGTCGTATCTGGTGGAATGAGGCCTATATACGCGAACATGTCCATCGTTACAGGATTTAAAAACCTTTTCGTCAGAAAAGACAACTTGTCCCCAGAAGTTTTGATCATTGATTATATAGTTGAGTGCAAAAATAATCCTACCCTGCTTCTTTTCTTCTGAAAGTTTGTATTTTTTAGCCGCTGAACAACTCTTCAAGTCGCTTTGTAGTTTTATCCTTCTGCAAGCAGTAGACACAGAAGCAGGGAAATTTGTCTCTGAAATTGCATTTACTGCAGTCTGAAACGGGTTTTCTCTTAGGTAATCTATAAGATTTTCATCTTCTTGATTATTGCTCTTTCTGGGCCTACCGGAACCAACTTTACGGGATACCGTTTGGTTGGTTTCCCATTGTTTTTTAACACTCATTATCGTGGTTTTACTCACATTGTATTCAGCAGGAAGTCTTCTTATGGACCAACTATCTTCAATTTTAGAAACAATTCGAAATTTTTGAATATCTGTTAGATGTCGAACCATTTTAATAATGACGCCACTGATTAACGTCAAAGTGACATTTGTAAGATTATTAATATCAATCAAAGAACGAATGATTTACATAGCTAAAAGAAAGTGTACCAGTTTTTTTTTGAAATCAACTGTACATACATTGAATCGCAATTTTTTTTCATCCCCTTTAATAATGGGGTGGGGGCGATAATGGGGGTGGCTAATGCCAAAAATTTTTTTGAGACCTTAGCTTCTCTTGTATATACTAAATACCAATTTTATGGACTCTTACCTGCTTTATTTACCCATTTACCCCAAATTTACCCCAATTTACCCCCCAACTCTTCATCGGAACAACATGAAAATATAATCTAGTTCTAGATCTTGTTAAAGTACATACATGTACCAAATTTCAAGTCAATATCTTAAACGGTTCCAGAGTAAACGTGCGCACAAAAAAAAGTTACAGGCAGATAGACCGACAGAATTTTTTTTTTCCTCAAACTTAAAATCTCCACGTTTCATGACATTCTAAGCCTATTTGAACAATAAAAATTTTTTTTAAATTTTTTGTTACTATACTTATACCTCCACTGGATGAATTTATGTCGGCATTTAAGAACTCATCAAAATTATAAAATGCATTTTCTGTAAGAATTATTTTTATCTTTTGTTTGAATTGCTTCAAATCTAGATTTATAATTGTCTTTGGTAGTTTATTAAAAAAAATAATGGTCCGTAATAATTTTTGGCACACGACTATGATTCAGTTTTATATAATTTTTTTTAATGTGACCATTATTTCTGGTATTATGGGAATGTATATCACTTACAAGACTATATTGATTTAAGTTAATTTTAACAAACAAAAGACATTCATAAATATACACAGTGGGCAAAGTTAAAATTTTTAAATCCTTAAATTTCTCCTTACGTCCTCTCTAAAACCCATAAAACACATAGATCTAATGACATGATGCTGTATAGAAAATACTCGACCAGTATGTGCCGAATGACCCGAAGTGATGATTGCATAACTCTGATTACCGAATAAAAAAGACTGAAGTAGGCTGTTTTATTTACTTTCATTGGTACGACATGTACAAGATTTCTTATTAAGTATAAAGTCTTAAGTTTAATTAAAATCCATTTGGTACTCCCAGGTAAGGAGAGGATCTAAGTACACTCCAAGAAATTTCGTACAATCCGGGTTTTTTTACGCTGTATAAATTACGGTATGACAATACCATGTTTGTTGTTTTTTTTTATTATTTAGTAGTAGTTTATTTGCTGTGAATCAGTTTTGAAAATCTACTGCTTTATTGGCAATATCATGCAGTATGCACTTTAAGTTATTATCTTTAGTGATTATTGTGGTGTCATCGGCATATAATAGTGTACTACAATTTACATTTGCGTAAATTAAGTCGTTAATATAAATTATGAACAACACCGGTCCCAATACAAATCCCTGTGGTACACCGTGATTGATTAGTAACAGGTCGGAAATTACTTTATTAAAAAATATACTCTGTCTTCTATTTGACAAGTAGGATGTTATCATCTTTAAACTAACCTCTTTGAAACCATAGAAATATAATTTGTATAACAGGATATTATTAAAACAGCTAGAGATAGGCGTAATACAGTATGAATAAACAATAATCATAAGTTCTGTGCGATTTTTAGAAGGTAAACGAAAATTTATGTCAAAATCGCCGTATATTATTTCTGTTGTTTATGATTTTTTTAGTAGTAAGTTTACTGCCATGTTTAACTTGTCTAAATAAACTGAAGGGAGTATTATAATCCGGGTTTCTATATAATGTCAAAATTAAAACAGTTTTTTCCCATACCATGCACTTTATGACTACACTCAAAGAAAATGATAGGTAAATTCAACCAAAAAGAGCATATGAAATCGCGCCTATCTAGTTTCATAGTTAAATCAATCAGTAAAGAATAGTCATACAACTTTATTTGTTTTCGTAAACAAATAGTAGTTTAATAATCATATCTTCTTGTAACAAATTAAATAGTACAATGACATTTTTTATGTTCACTAACCATTTTCAATTTGGTCTACAATTAAATAGTACAACGACTTTGTTTTTTGTTTACCAACTAATTTTTAGGTTGATCTACACTTTATTGTATGATGAAGTTTTTTTTGGTTAGCCAAAATCTCAGTATTGAGACATCAGACCACCCAAACCAAAGATTAGAGATCGTTTATAAGATCCATCCAAATATATCGATGATCCCTGAGAGAATTTGAACACTGCAATCATGTTATTAATTTTCTATAAATTCATAGGAGTGCAAGATAATGCATGATGGATTATTGTTAGTGATTTGTATGTGGCGTCATCTGGGAATAATTTCTGTAATAGACTACGTGGTAAGCAAGCAAATTTTATGGTAATTCTTTTAGAACTTCTAGAAGACGACAATAATATTGGTTTGTCTACCAAGTACAATAGTACAGCGAACTAATACTGGGTTAGAATTACAATTCGATAATAGTTAAAAATAAAATATACTATTATCTAGTTTAATTTGACAGAATTCAACAAAATAATAGTCAGACGAACAAAATAATAGTCTTATTCATCTATTTTTTAAGTTAATGTTTGTTTTGTTGTACGACAACTTTTTATTAATTAAAATAACAATCACCTCTTGTTTAAAAATACCATCAATATAGTTTGGTTTAACAAAATTAACGATATTGTTAGTTAACCATTTTTTTTTGTTGAATTTACCCATACTATTTCTTTGAGTGTAGACATTCTTCATAAATATATGGCTACACCACCATTTTTAATAATTTGAGATCTGCCAAATTCTTTCAAGCAAATCTTTTGATGCATCTAAGTTATAAAAAAAATATAGTTATTGAACTAGCAGTAAAACTTAAAATATTCTCCAAAGCCATACCATTTCGATTTTACTATATCACTTTCTTACCAAGATCACCAAAATATACACACCTTAAAATCCAAAAAAATTCTCTTTCACGTCAGCTATACTATAACCATCGCTATTCAGAAACATTTTACAGCTTTTTTTATTATTTACTTTAGGATATGCCACACAGAGACTGGCGGCGCAACTTTGATTGACTCGCATAGTTACGAATCTCTACAAGCTTGAATTAGAAGTTTTTTTCTATAGCGAATTGTATTGAAAATACACCGTTAATAATTCTCTCGCTATTGAAGCATCTCCCAGCTCAATTATTGATTTCAATGAAGAAGTGGAGCTTACAAATTAGATTAAACTTTTTATCGTTTGACAGCTGATTTCTTGCCAGCATTTTTTTTCTAAGTATTACGTAAAGGAATCCGAATTTTTCGTGCAGGTGTAGTTATTTCAATCAGGTTGATTTTCTACGGGGCTTGTCAACAATTTTAAAAATGATGACTTTATTATTAATGAAGTCCATTAACAACAGCATCAGGATGATAAATTGATACTATTAAATTACATTTTGCACGCCACTATATCTATCTGACTTCATATTCTCAAATGAAACACTAATAAATTTACTGTTTGCCTCCTTGTCTTTTTTACAAATTCTACAAACCACAATTTCGGATTTTAAAAGACTGAAAATAAGACGTTAAGGAGGGTTGATGAAGATGGAGCGAAAATTCTTCACATAATACGCCAAAAAATATGGGAAACAGGAATTGGGCCCTTAAGAAACTACAAGTTTACATGACATTTCAAAAAAAAGGAATGACATGTCTGTGATAACTACAGATTGGTAGCATTAATATCTTACGCCATTAAAATAATTTATTTATTTATTCATTTGAAGGTACAATTGCCCAGACAAAAAAATCCATTTAGAGGGCAGGAAGATACAAACGATAAAAACAACAATATATCTCAATATAAAGACAATCTCAAATACAATCCTATTATATAACTTAATTACTTAAAATACATTTCCTAATATTACAAATAATATAGTTAAGAAGATCTAAGTCCGACTGATATTGATTAAACTGCGAGCACATAGAGTAAATACGTGAAAATTTTAATAAACTAGTACGAGGAGTCGGTAAAAAAATAAAGAATACGATAGAGTTCGAAAAGAGGGCATATTGAAGTACATTTCATTTGGTATCTCAGGACAGTCAATTTTGTTGGTTAAAAGTTTATGTAAAAAGAGTACAGCAAAGTATGCTCGTCATAACGCTAGTTCATTAAATCTAGCCAACAATTCAGATTGCAGTGTACCAACAGCGGCAACAGCTGGATAAGCATCATCAGACTTATAAGAAAGATATTTAGCATGCTTCCTCTGAACCTTTTCTAAGTCAGAAGAGTTTCATAGTTTGGGCTCCAGACAACTGAAGCGTATTCTAATTTAGACTTGGCAAAGGCATTAAACAGCAGAGTAATTGTTGAAACATCTTTAAAGTGCCTTGAGTTTCTCATAATAAAACCCAGATCCTTATTGGAATTAGCAATAATGTAATTAATATGAGGAATATAAGTTAGTATCGAATCAAAAATAACACTAAAGTCCTTGAATTCGGAACATCTGGTAATGGCTTCACTACCTATATTATACGAAAGAGTTATCGAATTAGTTTTCCTTGTAAAGAACATGACATTACATTTTGTATTACACCAATTATTAATTTTTGTGAGATTTTGCTGTAATTTATCACAATCGCTTATTGACCTAATCGAGATAAATACCTAGAGGTCATCGGCATATAGGAGAGCATCAGATGTCTCAATGTCCTGACAAATATCATTAATGAATAATATGAGTAGAGGTCCAGGAACTGCGCCTTGCGGTACTCCCGATGTTGCCGACACTTGAACAGATGTGAAACCACGACAATGTACATTTAATAGCCTATTAGATAGATATGAACAGAAAAAATTGATAAAGTGCGTGGTTAGTCCAAAGATTGATAATTTTTTCAATAAGATACCATGATCTAGCCTATCAAAAGCTTTAGAGAGGTCAGGATAAATTACATCAACCTGACCACCTTGATCAAGTGATGTACCCAAGATAATTGGTAATACTTACAAGATTAGTGATTGTTGATCTACCAGCTAAGAAACCATGCTGATTAACTGATATTTGAGATTTCGTATGAAAAGATATCATATAAGATAACCTCAAAGAGCTTGCCAAAGTTACAGAGGATAACTATAGGTCTATAGTTCTCAATTGCATTCTTGTCACCTTTTTTGAATATAGGACAAATTTTTGTTCTACACCAAAATTGAAGAAATGTTTCTGAGCTCGATTAAAGATGATAGTTAGCAGTAAATCGAAGAAGAAGTAGACTTTATCTTCGCTGTAATGGTGTATATTCTTCAATTCACACTTAAGCATCATCTATCTTGGAAAATACACCCTGGCTAAGCAACCTACTAGGGAATAATTATTGAATTTACAACAACTTACCAAGAACATTACGTGCCTATGTATCTTTGCTTCGTACACTACCCTAAGGGCACAATAGAAACACAAAATAATAATGAATTACCTTTTTTGGATATCTTACAAAACAGGGCCAACTCAAAGAATGAGAAGAAATGAGAAAAGGAAAATGTTAGGAGACGTTTAACCAATAAGGAACACGTGAAGCAAAAGCCAAACCTCTCTTGACACTTGAAGCAACGGAAACTCAACTTCACATATAGATTATATCCTGGAATGCAGGGAGATAAAAGAACGGATCAAAAACATTAAAGTAAAAATGATAGCTGAAGTCAATACAAACCACAATATACTATATGGAAAACTGGAAATACTAAACGAAAAGACGTACAGGAAACAACAAAGCACCTTGCAATATCTGGAATATCTTTCTACTACATCACGAAGACTAGAGGAAATTCTGCGAGGAAACAGAAACGCAACTGATAGGAGAAGAACTAGACTGGACATTAATAAGTTCAAAAGTAAAAATTGCAGCAAGAAAAATGTTGAAGTATAAACGATAAAGGCAATATACGAATAACGCCGGACGTGAAAAAGAGGAGCAGAGAGAAAGCACGAGGAAAAAAATACAGGGTAGAAACCATTCAACAGGACAACGTATAAACTAAACCTTCAGACATCTGAAAATGTAGACGAATCAACAATATGCACATTGGAAGATGCATACCACTGCAACTTTGGACCAGGAAACTGGAGGAAGAAGAGAACGCAAAAAAATTTACACAAGAATTGTACCACTGACCTTTGAACAAACCACTATCAAAGGACCAACTGCTTGAAATATTGGCTAGAGTTACAAAAAATACTGCATTTGGAGTAGACAAAATAAACGAGTTCATTATGGACCGGAAAAGCTATAGGAGCAACTCTTAGAAATTATCACAATCATACAAATATGGCTCCCCAAAATCAACTCGCCACAGGGTCTAGATGATTACAGAAGAATGGCACTTTGCAGCATAGAATACAAATACTTCGCACCATTTCTGCTCGATCAGCTATAGAAAGACATCAGAAGATCATCAGACTATCAGGCAGCATTCATCAAAGGCAGGTCAATGTTCGATCATTAACGTCGTTATTTTTGAAGTTGCGTAAAAAACTTAAAATATAAAAGATATAGACGATTACATGTATTTTCCAAAAATCATGCCATGGTCTTAATGTGTAGAAACCTAAGAACAGCCAAAATAAGTAAAACTTGACAAAAAAAAAAATTCCCTTTTTTTTTCGTGTTGGAGAAAGAATGTTTTACTTTGATGATTACCAAGAGTAAACAAATTACATCTTTCACTAAACCTACAAACATTATGCGTGGCCAATCCATGTTTTATTTTTGTTTTTGAACCACAAGAGGGAAGAAACTAGACTATGTTCGACGATGTGCTTGAAAACCACCCCCACAGAGAGAGAGATACTATTACCTTTACCTGTAGGATGCTGGAAAACAGAGAGAAACTAACCGGATTTTATGGATGCTATGATTGGCAAAAATCACGTTGCACACTTTCAGTTTGAAATTCATGTCCTATAAATGTTATTAAGTAAGAAAGGATGTAAACTACCGTAATTCAAGATGTAACGAAAAAGCTATACTATTGCTTATTCGTTTCATTTCCATAGTTTCTTTTTATAGGAGTGGCGTCTCTCAACCCCGTGGGGGTGGTTTTCAAGCACAGCGTCGAACATAGTCTAGTTTCTTCTCTCTTCCACACAACGCAGGTGTTTCGATTTTTTATAGAAGTTACTATAACTTTTTATAGTCAAACCTTACATAGGGGGTAGTTTTCACACCCTCTGAGGGCTGACACTAGAATGTTGATGGTACGTAAGTTTCTAATTCTATTTTAGAGTACTATGCAATTTCAGCCAATCATAGCATCCATGAAAAAAGAAATCCTGTTGCATTTTACGTTTTTTCTTGTTTCTCTCGTGTCCTTTAAACTTGGGGGTGATTGTTCTCAACTCTATAGGGGCAGTTTATGAAGATTATGTCGGACCTGATGCAATTTCTTATCAGTTTAACAAAACTTAGACATTTTGAGCTTTTTCAGCAGTCATTGCTGTTTGGGATCGATTTTTTTATATATGGGGGCTAGTTTTCGCCCCTCCCTGGGGGTGTGTTTCATATCTATTGTATGTACGCTGCTGTTTAACATTGATTTGTATAATTCGATTGATTAAGATGTAACAACTATTCTTGTAGCTTAATATTCTTTTTACCCCATTTCAGGGGTGTTTTTTGGCTCTAGCTAACAATTTTTTTTGACCCCGGATTCGGATTCAGCTACCGAAAATACATAGGAATACATGGGTCTGATTCGCCGCTTTGATCTTTATTTTTTTTCTGTGGGGCTGTATAATTTTTTTTGAGTAGAATAAGATAATAATATGCGGTTTTCAGGATTTAAGAGATAATTTATTTGTGAAACTGCGAGTTTTGTCTGATTCTTTTGTTTTTTTTTTTGAAGTACGTTACTGTCTACAGGGTGTGAAAGAAAAATGCGTTTATTCTCTCTATAACTACCGAGACTCCACAAAAATGTCCTATTTTTTTAATGTGTATTCTTTTGGTTACTGGTTTATAGGGGGAGAACCAATTTCTCAAATTTTTTATTTATCTCTCTTAATTTATAAGATACTGATTTTTTTCTGAAAACCTTTCATTTCTCCAAGGCCCTTACGGGGTAGACACAGAACAGGTTCGACGATCATTTTTTGCCTTTTAGTGTAGTATTTATAAAAGCATGTTTTTTTTTAGTATTTTAAACTATTAATTGTGTACTCATTGTCGGACGAGAGTGTAAGTTGACTCTCGAGTGTTTGACTCGAGAGTGACAATGACACTTTGCGCTCGAATTACACAGATGATTTTTTCTACAATCATTTGAAAATATCTAAATAAAAGGAATAAAAGGAACAATTAAGTTGAATTTTGGCTGGAAATCAATATTTTATGAGTATAACTTGCATATGTGATCAAAATAAAAAGACGAACAAAAACACAATCTCTGTCAATTTATTTCAGTTTTATTAACTATTATAAAGTTCGTATTTTTCTTGTAAGTAAATTAGGTGATCAAATATTACTCTTACTTCAAGTTTCATTACTCTTTGCCATGGGAGTCGAGCGTGACATTATTCATAGTTCCTCGGCAAACGTCAACTTTGCGATTGTCAAATGCGAGCAAGAAAACCTACTTTATATGTTTATTGTAGATAAAAATATTTCATTTTTGCATCGTTTTTATATTATTTAGGAATGGTTCCACATACCCATGTTTACTTTATATTATTTATACATAAAAGTGACTTTGGAATTTACCGCTAGTAAAATTATACCTTCCCGTACAGAGTACCTACCAGTAAACCAACCGCATAGATTTGCAAATAAAGGGCGCGCAAAGAGGGCCACCACCAAATCGTATTACACACATAATGCAGTAATGATTGGGGTAATAGTTCTCAAGCTTGGGTGGCTGCCTCTTTACGGATTAACAACACTATTAGCCTAATCCTCATAAAGCAAAGGGCGCGCGACACGTGTATGTCACGTGCACGGTATCGGGTCACTTGGGCGCGGAGACACCTCCTTGATAGATGGATAACTTGATTTATGAAGATTCTTTGATAGGATTATTGAGGGGTTTGTACTCTGTTTGTGGAGCTAAGTGGTTTCATTGTGCGCATTTTTCACCGGAGGATTAGTTTTAGCGCTTGTAGATGTAGATTAATGGACTCGGAGTTTTTCTTGTAAATTGGTTTTATGCGGAGGTTGATTTATATCACGTGAATTACTGGTTGTTTTTGCTTTCTCCAAATGAGTTGAAGAGTTGGCATATTGAAAATTATTTTTCTGAAGAGTAATACTTGTATTGCTGTTTTTTTTGTAAGTATGTACTTTCAATTCATCCGACTGTTACTGAAGTTAGAGCAGGATGCTTTCTAATAGAGGTTGTAGATAATCGTCAATGGTGGCATCTTATAATAATAATAATATTGAATTATTTATATATACAGGGTGATTCGAGAGGAATGTGCCATAGACTAAGGGCAGATAGAGCACTTCAAGGTGAGTCTAGATCACCGACGAAAAATATTGTTTTTGCCACTGGTTAAGAAGATACAGGGTGTTTTATGCATTTGGTCTGGGACTTGTCAGAATGGCCTACTTGGTTTTGAAAAATCCAGGACCGGACTAGGAAGAAATCATCTACACTCGTCGTTTTTGACAAAAAAATACATTTTGCTATCGCAATTCTGAAAAACTACTAGTGGATTCGGAAAGTACAGAAAAAATGCTATCAGAATAACGATTCAATTTTGAGGTACACCTAAACCGTTTCGGCAAAAAAATCACAAAACAATTTAACAATTTAGCGCATCACGACTAACACTTTGACCAGGAATTATCTATGGAATGGTTCCATAGAGTCTATTCAAATGCTTCAGATCCATAATCCTTCTAAGACTTCATATAATACATAGCAAAAAACTTTCCTACCTAGTCGATAAGAAGAAGAAAAAACAATAATAATAAATTATAATCTAAATAATTGTCTTGATTAAGAAAGATACCTACACAGTTTGATTTTGAAATTGAAAACATGTATTTATGTATTTATCATTACCTTGAAAACAGTAATTATTTTGACAGTTTTGTGCTAGCAAAGGTTTTGTTTATAGTAGAATTTTGATACGGGTAGTACTATTTAAAGTAAATTTACAATTTCTATTTTGATCAATTTATAACTTTTGATATTGAATCTAACCTTCGTAATTCCGAGGGCATTTTAGTGTTTTCCTTCAATTTTATTGTAGTAAATTCTAGATAAATTTTCAAGTTTTTGTCTAGAGTCACATAAATCAAAGTGTTAGTGAATATTGGTATCTTCGCGTAGTCATTTACTTGAACAAAATGTAACCGTTACCTTTCCACCAATATGTGTGAGATATCAGTCAATTAATTTTTTTCTTTTTTGTGACCGCCATTGCCGCCAGTTGTCTCACTGGTATTACCTTATCTCTGTTGTAATAATCGTGAATAATTTGAAACATATTTTTATAATCTCTCAAAATTAAAGAAAATATATATTGATACCTATAAAAGAACACAAACGTTTACAATACATAACATTCAGTTTCAGTTTATGTATGTGTATGAAAATTAATATTTATATTTATGGTATTATTATATCTTCGGGCGCTTATAGAATCTATTAATATTTTAAAGGTTTTTTTCCGCTTGCATTTATATTTATATTTAGATTATCAATTTTATAAATGGCATAAGACATTAAAAATAGGAATTGATCATTTCAAAAGCAATAAAATTTATCATATTTATATAAATAATTGATAAAAATGAAAAAAAATCTTAATAAGTAAATTGCATTAAAACCATAAGATAAACATGACTACTGGTATTAAAAAAAACAATAAATTATCCGATGTTTTGCTTTGTTCTTGTGTCAAGATGACAATAGAGTGTAATAAAATATTTATTGCACTGGTACAATAATGAGTCACTTTTTAGAAGTACTGAAAATTAGTAAAGTTATACAAGTAGAGCATTAGCCTACTTTTTGCATGATTCCAGAGATTACATTAAAAGTTTAAAATTACAAAATGACTATATTGACAAATGATTTTTTATCAAAAAGTCAAAAAAAACAAACTAAAAACGTATTCTTCGCCTGTTCACTGAACTTTTTATATAATTGTTACACATTCTATAGGATACTCTTCGCAGATTTTTGTAAATAATGTTAGTTTTAGATATTTTTAATTTTATAGTACGAACTTAGTTGGTAAAAGACTCAGTGCAAAATAAAGTAAAAATAATTAAAAAAAACGTACCAAACCCCATTTGGGTTTCGAACCCGGGACCCTTGCATTCCGAGTCAAAAGTGTAAGAACTATACCACCACCTTACACGTAAAAAAATGTAAATTTTTACATTATAAGAAACGAGCTAAAATCATATTTTCACGGTTGTATATTACATTATGAAATGGATATTTGTAAAATATATAAATATTTAGATGTTTAAATGAAATATCATTCCACCAGATTTCTCTTCAATTACAAAAACATAAAAATCAAAAAAAAAAATTTTTCAAATTTAAATCATTAATAACATTTTTATTTACTGATCGATTTTGTTCAAAAATATGGTTCTTCCTCTGGCTAACTTTAACTTACTGTCCAAATTTCAGTACAATCGGATTTTTCTTTTTTGAGTTATCGTGCTTACAAAAAACGTGACGGACGGACGGACGGACATTTTGAAAGTTGTTCAGAATTCGTTCACTAACACAATGATATGAAAATTTTTTGTCTGCAAGCGATATTTCCGGTTTTAGAAATGTGCCGATCAAATGCAATATAGTCTTCGTTTTCGTATTTGCGAAGATTATAATAAGAGCATTATTTCTAGACATTATTACACTGCAACAAAAATATTGTTAACTAACCTATACTTTATTTATTAGCATATTATTAATTGTTGATTTACTAGTGAAATATTTTGTCGAACTCCTCTATATGTTTCCTTAAATATATAAGGAATAAGAAACCAGACTGCAACCAACAGCTATTCTCCGGACTAATGCCCCGCCGAGCGCTGAATTACGAGTTACAAGCCTGACCGCGTTAAGTACAATAACTATGTATTGCCACAAAACGCTAAGTTTCGATTGTAATAGACACCAGCCGAAAGACTTATTCCCATTCAAAGGAGCTCTCGTGCCAGCCACCCCATACCACTTGCAGACTGCAGTTTCGAGCTATTGGCTCTCGTCAGTGCAAGGTAGGTCTGAGACGGCTGTAACGAGGCATTTGTTCACTCTTGGTACATGACGAGATTTATAAAACCACGACATGCAACAAAAATGACAGGCTCCATCTAGCGGCTGATATCCATTACAATCGAAACAGCAGTAGCCCTGACATGGGCACAGTTAGTAGATATGCTTCTAGAGGGCAGAATATTTACTAGTGAAATATTTTGTCGAACTCCTCTATATGTTTCCTTAAATATATAAGGAATAAGAAACCAGACTGCAACCAACAGCTATTCTCCGGACTAATGCCCCGCCGAGCGCTGAATTACGAGTTACAAGCCTGACCGCGTTAAGTACAATAACTATGTATTGCCACAAAACGCTAAGTTTCGATTGTAATAGACACCAGCCGAAAGACTTATTCCCATTCAAAGGAGCTCTCGTGCCAGCCACCCCATACCACTTGCAGACTGCAGTTTCGAGCTATTGGCTCTCGTCAGTGCAAGGTAGGTCTTAGACGGCTGTAACGAGGCATTTGTTCACTCTTGGTACATGACGAGATTTATAAAACCACGACATGCAACAAAAAATGACAGGCTCCATCTAGCGGCTGATATCTGATATATTATTAATTGTTGGTTTGAAATATTACATTTTTTATAAAATTATTTTCAATAATCATTAAAAATAAAACCGGTTTTGCTTTATGAAAAAATACTTTTAGGCTGTGATATACAGTGTTCGCCAAAAAGTCTGCACCATATAGGAAACTCTAATGTTATTGACTTTCTGAAAAAAATTATTTTTGATAAAAGTTAGTGCATGTTCTAAAACGAAAAAGCGGCTACACAAATGTGTGTTGGTCCTGGTGCTTAGGTCGGAGATTTAATTTTTTTTTAAATTGTCTCAAGAGTAAACTACCTTTATTTTTAAAGATATCGAAAAATGTTATTTGAAGAAGTTGCTTATAACGCGAAGTTATATCAAGATATCAAATTTGGTTGTTTTATTTTAAAAATGATTTTTTTTTCACTTTTTTACGCATCCTGGGTAAAAAGGGAAAATGATAAATGAGAGCGGATACAGTTAAAAGGGAGTTAGTGTGGTAGTGTGGTATTTTATCAAGCAAATATAAGTTTGAAAGCGATATATCTCCCCAAGAACGCTGTTAGCAAGTGATGGCATATTCAGGATTGACGTGGGGGCTAGAGGGGTGGGGGATTGACCGTTTAGGGTAAAATCGACTTATTATTGTTAGTAGACATTAAAAAAAATGTTTTCTGATTTTCTCATCCAAAAATAATTTCGGGCAAAAACCGCCCAAATCGACCCTCCTCCTTTTGTCTAAAAATTTTATTTCATTCTTTTTAATGGTTTCCTTTTTAGCTCTATACCACAGAAAGAAAATGTACGTAATTTTGAGTTTTTAATCTTTAACATCTGACTCTTTGTTAGAGAATCCTGAAATCCTTAAGTACCAAATTTCATGTAAATATGTTATAATTTTGCAATTTTAGCAGCAATATTGGATTGGACATTTTAAATTTTTAGCTTTTAACATCGGCTACTTAAAATACACCTAAATACCAATTTTATTGCATAAAATTTAAATTCTGTCTAGTTTTTGAGAGTTCTGCCCACTGCGCACTGATCGTAGCTCGATGAAAAATAGTTTAAACCAATCCAGAGTAATTAATGAACATATTTATAAAAAAAACATACCTTCTCCTTTTTAATTTCATTTAAAGTAGATTAAAAATCGTAAAAATCGCTTGTCTTATTAACAAGATTGTTAGCAACTTTTTATTTACTGGTACTGGATAAAAAATTCATACCTGACTTTTCATACTAGTTGTAGTATGTTGGGACTAATTGGAGGGATTGAATGTCTAATATGATCAGACTATACATTGTCCATAATCACAAAATAAAGATATTTTATGCCGGCGCAACAAAGCGCCAGGAATGAACGTTGGAATGAAGTAACGTAATAAGAACAGATCGCTACAGTCTCTGAGCGATAAAATAAGCTCCCGAAATTCCCTTATAAAAGACATAACTTATAATTTCAGAACAGTAAAACTGACACACGTTATATTGTTTGCAAAATGATGGCTCTTCTTCAGATGTATGGGATCAAGAGGGCTTTGGGAGGGCATAAACTCGGAAAATCTGTATCGTGCCTTTTGATATAAATCATTTATTATTTATTGGTAATAATTTTAGAAGCAGGATATTCGGTTTTTAGTTTAAATGTCCCTTTTCACTTTGAGGGCTTGAGACAGATAGGTTCTTCACGATGCAGTATGTGTATAGTTGCAATTTGCTTATATATTTGAAGTATACGATAAAAGAAAATTACCGTATATACAGGGTGTTACTGAAGTGTGTTCGTTTTATATAGTCGATGGTATTGAGGATTGCGGTCGTACAGCAATTACTCTATACGATATTGTCAAGGCTTTCAACTGTGTCTCTTACAACAAACTAATGGAAGATGGAAGTGTATTGGAGTCAAAGGGTTCTCTCTCTCTCTCTCTCTCTCTCTCTCTCTCTCTCTCTCTTTAAATCCTACTTCTCAACCATCAGCAGTACAAAGTCACAGGAAGTGACAAGTCAGATTTCCTAAATATTAATCATGGTGTACTCCAGGACTCTGCCCTGGGGCCAGTGTTATTTTTGGTCTATATGAATGTCTTTACTCAATCTATGCTGCCAAGCAAATCAGCTCTGTTCGCTGATGATACCACTCTTTTGTGTTCTGACCACAACATTGCTAATCTGCTTCACCTGAGTTCCAACATGGAACTTGAGGCAACAAACTGGATCACCCGAATATTCATTTTTCTCGAATCTGTATTCTTTCGAGATTTTGGATCGTTAAGTCATTCACTTTTCATCTTAAAGGTAACTGTGTAGGTTTTAGGTTTTCGACTTAATATGATCTCATTTTTACATATCATTCACGCTTTTGAGCAAAACGGCCAAAACACTCGACAGAATTCTCTTCAAACATGGTGAAGGAACGTCATAATTAAGAGAAAATCTATCTCGGTCAATATTTATTGTACAGAGATTGAAACCATAAATTAAAGGCAATTTTATAAGCTATAGAAGAAGTCTCTTGGTATTTTTCGCTAAAAACAATGTTTTTGGAGACATTTTTTAAATAGTTTTTAAAAGTAGATTACGAAAATTAAAGCCGTTTAATTCTGTCACTCTGTCGGTATTTTGGCGTTATATCAATAAAACCACTTGACGGAGAAGGATAATATTTCCTAGGTAGTTGACGCTACTGTCAACGAAGAACTGGATAAGAGTTCCGTTGAAAAATAAACAGAGTGGACCCCATAAAAATATAATTAATGAAAAAAATATGACGGAAAACAGTAATATTTGGCATGTAGTTAACACAACTACTGTCAAGGAAAAATATATGAAAAAATATACAGGGTGGTCACTCTAAAAAATAATTAAAAAATGTAACGGAGCACGATAATATTTCGCATGCAGTTAACACAACTGCCAAAGAAGAAGAATATGAAAAAAAAATGTACGGTGGTCACCCAAAAAACATTTTAAAAAATGTGACGGGGAACGATAATATTTCGCGTGCAGTTAACACAACTATCAAACAAGAAAAATATAAAAAAATATATACAGGGTTGCCAGCCTAAAAAATAATGAAAAAATGTGACGGAGAATGATAATATTTGGCATGTAGTAAACACAACTGTCAAGGAGTCGTGTTTCTCAAGGAGAAAAATATGAAAAATATACAGGGTGGTCACTTAGAAACAAAATAATGAAAAAATGTGACGGAGGACAATAATCCTACATGCAATTAAGGTAATTGTCAAGAAATTAAAATGAAAAAATATATACAGGGTGGTCACCCAAAAAAAGAATTGTACATGTGACCGAGGACGATAATATTTCGCATGCAGTTCACACAATTGTCCCAGGAGAAAAGTATGAAAGAAATATATAGGGTGGTCAGCCTAAAAATAATTAAGAAATGCGACGGCGAACGATCATATTTGGCATATAGTTAACACAACTGTCAAGGAGAAAAAAATATGAAATATATACAGGGTAACCCAAAAAAGAAGTAATGAAAAAATGTGACGGAGGACGATAATATCTCACGTATGATTAAGACAATTGTCAAGGAAGAAAAATATGAAAAAAATATATACAGGGTGGTCACCCCAAATAAAAATAATAATTTGTCGAAGAATGATAACATTTCGCATGCAGTTAACATAATTATCAAAGAAAAATATGAAAAAATATACAGGATGATCAGTCTAAAAAATTATAACAAAATGTGACGAAAAACGATAATATTTGGTATGTAGCTAACACAAATGTCAAGGAGAAAAACATGGAAAATGTACAGGGTGATCACCCTGAAAAAAATAATAAAAAAATTTTAGGGAGGACAATAATATTTCGCATTTAGTAAACACAACTGTCAAAGAAGAAGAACATAGAAAAAAATAAATACACGGAGGTCACCCAAAAAAAAAACCTATTAAAAAATGTGGCGGTGGACGATAATATTTCGCATGCAGTTAACACAACTGTCAAAGAAGAGAAATGTGAAAAATATAGAGTTGGCACCCTAAAGAAAATAATGAAAAAATGCGATGGCAATAATATTTCGCTTGTAGTTAACACAGGTGTCAAAGAAAAACATAATAAAGTTATACAGGGTAGTCACCCTAAAAAAATTTATGAAAAAATGTGACGGATAATATGTGTAGTTAACACAACTGTAAGGGAGGAAAAATATGAAAAATATACAAGGTGATCACTATGAAAAATAATTATGGTGGATTTTACCGAAATGTAAGTAGGGTGGTCATTTTAAAAAATAACTAATTAGAAAACAACAGGGGAAAATAATATTCGGGATACAGTTGTCACTATCGCCAGGAAGAAAACCTGATATACTTTTAGTGACAGTTATACAGGGTGGTCACTCTAAAAAATTTTATTAAGACGCGATGGAGGAAAATGGCACAAGCGTTAGGAAAATAAGCTCAGTTTTTAATTAAAAATAATACACAATGTCGTCTAGGGATTGCAATTTACCGGAAGTTTTAATAACCGGTAAATCGGTAAATAAAAATGTAAATAACCGGTTAACCGGTATTTACCGGTAATTTTTAGAATGAATGATTAGGGTGGCGAAAATGGCAATTATCTTTTCCATGTACAAAATTATCTAAATTTGACAAAAAAATTTTTGTCCATGACTATTAAATAATGTACTCATTATGTATGTGTTTCCTCAAGGATAATGCTATCCATTATTCCCTGCAGTGAATAATGATTTCAGTATTCACTAGTGAATAATAAGGACAGTCAGTTGTTTATAAGAAGTCGCGGGCAGGTATTTTTTCAATTCGAGTGCAATCTTTTTAGTAGAATTTATGGCTACTTTCTGAAACCTTAAATATAATTATTCGTTAACTGTCATAGCTACAATTGTGTGAATAATTTTACTGTTATTATCAAATTTATGAATAGATAACTTTATTTAGCGTTTCAGAAACAGACCCTCTTTTATCATACAATTTCCTTTTTAAATTTGATTGAGTAGGCCGTTATGTGTCAAAGAACGGCTTGTCAAATTAAATTTAAACGTCAACGTTATTTACAATAATTTTACATTTTACTCAAAAAGAATAATATAAATAATTCATTAATTAATTTCTTCAGTAAATAATTTAACAAAAATATCTAATAGTCGTGGACAAAGTATAGTATTCTACTCGCATATAATGGCTACTCTGGTGATAAACGACATTCACCTACGGCTCGTGTCTTAAACTTCACCCTTGTGAATAATAGCCATCATTATATGCTCGTTGAAAAATATACTATTATATACGTATATTTAATATAATGAACAAACCAAAGGTTTTTTATTAAAAGGAGAAAATATAAATGAAATAAATTTAAATAAATAATTATTCTGTAAGTAACAAAAATATCAACTTAAAAATTATAAACATAAACTCAAATAGGGCATTTACTGAATACCTAATCTAAAAATACAATATTTTTTAAAAACGGCCTGTTAAAAGGGTTAGTTTTTCAAAGCTATATCTGTTAGTCGTCTGATATTTGTGCATAGAATACCACCAGCTGAAGATGTCCTTCCTCAATCGATATTGGTGGGTCGATAAGTTAATAAGAATTGGTAACAACATACTTCTAAATGTATTCCACGGATATTTGCGGCAGTAAAATATTTAATTTCCTATCGCACGATATGGTCAATGTCTGTCTTACTTGTATTTCTTAGGGCTTGGTGTCTGGGTTTTACTTTTTATAATATTATTTATTTATTGTTAAAAGTGTTCAGTGTTGGGACAGTCACTCTGTATTTAGTGAATACTAGTCACTGACATAAATAGAAACGTTGAGTACGTGACATATCGTAAGTTCAGAATTTACCGAAATAACCGGTAAAAAATTAAAATAACCGGTAATTATCGTCATGTGTTTTTTGTCCTAATAACCGGTTAACCGGTTAACCGGTATTGCAATCCCTAATGTCGTCATCCAACAGAAAAAATAATTAATGACTAAAGAGAGGGAAGTTTTGGGTAAATACCTTTCCTGATTTTTTTTTTTCGAAGTGAAAATCTAATTGTAATGCACTGTTATAGACAATCTCAGTCTTTATTTCTAATAAAAGATGAATGGTGTACCTAATTTTACTTCCACATCCAGTGGAAGTATAGTAACGACAAAAAATTTTTTAAAAATTTTTATTGTTCAAATAGGCTTAGAATGTCGCGAAACGTCGAGATTTTAAGTTTGAACGAAAAAAAAAATTCTGTCTGTCGGTCTGTCTGTAACTTTTTTTGTGCGCACGTTTACTCTGGAACCGTTTGAGATATTGACTTGAAATTTGGTACACATATGTACTTTAACGAGATGTAGAACTAGATTATATTTTCATCTTGTTCCGTCGAAGGGTTGGGGGGTAAATTGGGGTAAATTTGGGGAAAATAGGTAAATCAAGCAGGTAAGAGTCCATAAAATTGGTATTTAGTATATACAAGAGAAGCTAAGGTCCCAAAAAAAGTTTTGGCATAAGCCACCCCCATTACCACCCCCACCCCATTATTAAAGGGGATGAAAAAAAATTGTGATTTAGTGTGTGCACAAGAACCAGAAACCTCAAAATATTTTTTTACTTCATCCACCCCCACTACCACCCCCCATCACCACCCCCACCCCGCTACCGATGTGGGGTATCGTTTTATGGGTTTTTGGGGTAGAGGATTTCAAATATTATATTATTAAAGTTCCATAAACAATTATTTCCACATACAAATTTTTTTCGTTGTGAGTGACTTGGATAAAAAATTTGGATGTGGAAGTAGTGATTCCTTGGGCAGCGGTTTTTCAAATAAGATTTCAACGCCCGAACATCTACGCCAGTGAACAGAAATTACCTAATTTGTTTTCGCTGTAAATTAATTATCTTTGTTATAGTTTTGGTTTAGTCATAGCAATTTTATGTTAATTATTTAATATTGATAATTATACATCATATTTTATTATTATAATTAATGTAATTCGTATTCCTTGTGATACTGATATTATCTCTAACTCGCGATTGCGTGTAATAATTAAATTGTAATTTTCTCGAGAAACATCTAGCACATTAACATTAAATTTATGATGCTCATATTTAATTAAAAACATTAATAATTATTAGATATAATATCTTGAAACATCTGTTTACGTATCAATTTCTAAAAATAAATTCAACGTTCATTCATAACTAGTATAAAGTAACATTTAAAATTGATAACGTAGCGGCTCTTTTTCTTTAATTCGAATAACAAATTGCATCATGTCTGTTGTTACTAATTAATTAATTTTTATCAGCTTAATAATTGCCTTATTTAGAAAGTTCATATTTACATGATGCCTCGATGCTACATAAAACATAGACGGAGAGCGAGAAATTTTTACATTAAAGAATTTTCTCTGAAATAATCAATTATAAAATATATATTTTCCTTGATCAGAGACGAACGTGGGGAATAGTCGTCAACGGAGCGCTAAAATGACCAAAATCTCTAATTTGAGTGCTAATGAATGTATCTTGGTGAAACCTTGTGCAATGTGTTTGTAATGACGTTAATAAAAAAGTTGAAAAAAAAGATTAGAGTAGGAAATGATCGGAAAGGGTAGAAAACATCCGTTATCACGGGTTCCGTAACTTGTAGAATTGGGTCAAAAATGAAAAAAAAAACAACAATATATTTACCTTTTTTTGCCCTAAAATAAGATGTTTTTACTCTTGTGAATTTTTCCAAAAATGCATATTTTTCGAGATATTGCCACTCGAAAGTGGGGGAGGGGGAAATGTAAAAGTTGAAAAAAAAAATCTGAAAAAATTCAGGTGAGTGTATCATCGAAGTACAAGATTTTTTTTTATTTGCAAATTTTCTGTAAAGTGCGTTTTCACCGAGTTTTTCCGGAAAAAGTAGCGCTTTAAAAATATGTAATTTAAAAATTTGAAAAATCCAGACGTATGTATTGAAGGCTTCTAAACATTTTTTGTCTCTTAGAATTTTTTTGTATCTTTCTAATTTTCCGAGTTACAGGCAGTTTTTCACGATAAGTAATGTACTACATTTTTTGCACATTAAAAAAAAAATGAAAATTCGATATATTATTATAAAAAAATATGAAACCTATATAGTTATACCATTTTTAAAGGTTCAATATAATTTTTAAATTGAAAATGTGAAAAAGTTGTCCGGAATTTTTTTTTTCACAAAAAATGTAGTACATTATTTATCGTGAAGAGAACACAACGGAAAATTAGCAAGTTACAAAAAAAATCCAACAGAAAAAAATGCTAGAAAACCTCAATGCGTACGTCTGAATTTTTTCACATTTTTAAATTACTTGTTTTTTAAGCGGTACAATTTCACAGAAAGGGATGGTTTTTCATGTTTTTCCGGAAAAACTCGGTGAAAACGCACTTTACAGAAAAGTTGCAAATAAAAAGTCTTGTGTTTCGATGATACATACACCTGAATTTTTTCAGATTTTTTTTTTCAACTTTTACATTTTCCCTCCCCACTTTTAGGAATTTTCGAGTGGCCATATCTCGAAAAATATGCATTTTTCGAAAAAATTCACAAGAGTAAAAATTTCTTATTTTGGGCCAAAAAAAGGTAAATATATTGTTTCTTTTTTAAATTTTTGAACTAAGTCTACAAGTTACAGAACCCGTGATAAAAGTTTTCTACCCCTTCCGATCATTTCCTACCCCTTCCGATCATTTCCTACTTTAATCTTTTTTTTCAACTTCTTTATTAACGTCATTACAAACACACTGCACAAGGTCCATTCATTAGCACTCAAATTAGACTCCGTGACTGGACTAAAATGCATATATTTTATTTATCTATTGAAAATAAATACCCTACAGAACAAGTTCCAAGTTCTACAATTGCACTTGGATCTTAAAAGTCTCTAATTTTGGATATAAAATATCACAGTCATTAAAAAACTAATTATAAGTTTTGACCAGACGGCCAACAAAAGCATTAAAACCATAGTTTGTAAGATTTCACCTTGAAAAAAAGTCTGTCTGAATCTAGAACTGACACGAAAGACTACTAATGAAAGGAGTTCTGGGTAGTTTTAGTAAAGACAATTTAATTTCCACAGAAAGATATTTACGAAAGATGAAACTCTCTCAATTTCCCTACATTTTAAAATATTAACAATTTAATGATAATATGTGTTCATTAAGGGTTAAATTAATATCGAATGTAACACCCAGATTTTAGAGTAACTTTATTAATGATATAATTAAAAATAATAGGATTTCGATTTATGTAAAAGCGCATAGTTTTACATTTGTCAATATTTAATTTGACATAATTACCTCTGCAAAAATTAGCAAATCTATTTGTATTTTTAAACAGTCTTCATAAGTTTGTATTAGCACAAAATTTAAGATCATCAGCGTAAAGTAAAAAAAAAATAATAATTTAAAGTTTTCTACTATATCATTCACAAATAACAAAAATAGAATGGGTCCGATATGTGATCCTTGAGGGATACTTTCTGAAAATATAATTTTTTCAATTCTGTTTGGTATAGAAAAGAACATATTACATATGTAACATTGTTAAAGTTTAAATCTTTCTTGATGACGTCACTTGGTGCACACCAGGTCATCACCAAAACTTTATTGGCAATACTGGTGAGGAGATACATGTATTATTTTGTTGTAAAATCTGTTTTAGCAGTGTTGCTTGCGTATTTGTTTTACCACATTCTGAATACTCACAAATATAGAAACAAGTTATGTGGAAGGTAGATTAGCTAATTCATAATAATCTGACAAATCTGACTTCGGATTCGGATTCAGCGGGTCAAAATACACAGGGATACATTGGCGTGATCCGCCGAACAGAGCACTTTTTTTAATTTGGGGGTGTTTTCTTGGGGATGGGGTGGAAAAACGAGCCAATTTGAAAATTCTGACTTCGGAGTCGGATTCAGTAGGTCAAAATATATAAGTGGTCTAACCCGCCGAACACATCACTTTTTCTAGACCTACTCTGAAGAGGTAATGAAAAGAGCGATCGAGGAGGTACGTAGAGGAACAACATGCAAAAGAGCCGCGATAAGATATGGTATTAATAGAACAACGTTGACGAACCATATTAAAGGAGTAAAATGCAAAAAAGTTGGGCGTCCAACCGTGCTGACGTACAACGAGGAAGAACTTCTGGTTCATTCTCTCGTGAAATTAGGTGAATGGATGGCTTTGATAGACTGTAATTACAACGTTGTGTACGAGACTATCTTCGCCGAATGGATAGACCTAATCCTTTTAATAATGGGATGCCAGGAGTGGATTGGTGTATAATGTTTGAAAATAGATAGAAGCAGGAAATTAGGCGTCGAGTAGCTCAAAATTTACCGAGAAATAGAGCAGCAGCTGGTAGTGGAGAAGTAATGGAAAACATGTATGAAAAACTCAAGAGTGTCATAACTCGTCTAAATTTGCAGATTAAGCCACAAAACATATATAATTGCGACGAGGTTGGATTTCAAGCGGAGGCAGGCGTACAACGAGTTTTATGTAAAAAGGGCAGTCCCAATCCAAATAAGTTAGTGGGCAGTACAACCAAGCTACCTACACTGTGCTCATATGTTGCAATGCAATTGGGGACCAATGTTTATCAATTATAAGGCATTACATCTGTATTCCACTTGGTGCCAGGGTGGACCAGACTATGTAACGTTACAATTGTTCACCATCTAGCTGGATGGAATCTGCTCAATTCTATGACTGGTTTATCAACTGTTATTGCAGAAACTTCCCAAGTTGACGGTAATAAGTTACTGATTTTAGATGGGCATAATTCTCACATATCCTTAGAGCTCGGAACAGCCGTTGAAAACCACATTGAAATTTTTTGTTTGCCAGCTCATACATCACACCTATTGCAGCCCTTGAATGTTGGCCTATATAAGTCAGTTAAAAGTGCTTGGAGAGGTATTCTACGAAAATTTTACCAAGAAACGGGATACAAAAATGTCGATAAATTGGTATTTCCATCCCTAATGAAAAAATCGATTTAACCTGAATGTCTATCCAGAGCTAATGCAGTGGGTGGATTTGACGGAGCAGGAATTTATCCATTATCAAAAGAAAAAATGCTCAGAGAAGTTGAAAGAGCACAAACTTTAAACAACTCTACAAATAGTCAATCAGAATCTGGACATAGTTCAAATATACAATTAGAAATGCCAGTGACTCAACTGATAAGGAACATAATTCTTCACCTGCGTCATCCATGCCTGTTCCATCAACTAGTGAAGATCAAAAGAAAAATCTAGAACTTGCCCTCATGACGATTTTAAAAAATAATAGCACAAAAGAAACGACTCCTGGTAAACGCAATAGGGTGAATAGGAAGTTTGCAGAAAGTTTAACCGACCATGAAGTAAGAGAAAGAATAAAGAATGAAGCAGATGCAAAAATAAAGAAAGCTAAGGAGAAAGCGGAAAAAGCAAAGGGAAAAGGAAAGGGAAAGGGAAAAGGAAAAAATAAGCCACCTGTAGAAGAGTCAAGCTCATCAGATAGTGAAATTACTATCAATTTAGAAAGGGATGAATATGGAGAAGAGAACTTCGATGACCTTTTGGATAATGAGCTCATGGGCACTACGATTCATTCTGAAAGTGAAATTACTTCAAGTAAAGGAGAAACGGAGATTCAGAAGTCCATCCATGAATCATCATGGGTTTTAACAAAATATGGTAATGCACATTATGTCGGAAAAGTGAATATATGGCGGAAATTGACTTTTTAAGAAAGAAAGGGCTATATTTTGTATATCCAGATGTTGCTGACAGAGAAAAAATTAAAATGACGGATATTGACCGACTATTAGAAGATCCTTATGTTCGGAGGGGAAAACATTATTTCAAAATAATGGAGTTCAAAACTGGAACCATAATTTGCTGAAATAAATTAGTTTATTTTGGTATTTTTTATTTTAAAATGAGTTACAATTTTTGTTTAGTTATGTATGCAAGAAATCTTGTTTTTTATAGTTTTATACTTACTTACTGTCAAAATGTTCTTAATTTAGTTAATATGTTAATTATTAAACAGAGTAAATAAAAGTTTAACAATTAGTTTCTCTTATTTTTTCCTCAAAAAATGTGCTAGGGATGTCAATGATACCCGGGTCAGGTTAAACATTGCCATAGAACGAATTTTAAGGCGAATTAATAGGGTGTGTTAATGTTGTACTTTCTATGGGGTAACATTGACACCTGGCAATATCTTAAAAAATATATATGTTTTCTATCAGGTTATGATTATTTTGAAAAATTATTTGCTACAAAATATTAATCTATAATGATATTATCCTTTCCATGCAAATTAAGGCTTAATAATAGTACCCATTATTATACCCTTCGCAAAAACGAAGAGTATATTGTATTTGATCGGCACATTTCTAAAATCGTAAATATCGCTCGGGGAGAAAAAAAATTTCATATCATTGTGTTAGTGAACGAATTCTGAACAACTTTCAAAATGTCCGTCCGTCACGTTTCTTGTAAGCACGATAACTTAAGAAAGAAAAGTCCGATTGTATTGAAATTTAGAAAGTAAGTTAGTGTTAGCTAGAGGAAGAACTCTATTGTTTTTGAAAAAAATCGATCAGTAAATAAAAAAGTTATAAATTATTTAATAAAAAAAAAAAAAAAATTCTCCTAATTTTTGTCGCTTGTACTAACATGGAAATCTTGCGAGATATTATTTCCATAATATTTTTTTTATGCAGTTTACTAATATATATTTCATAGTGAAATATGTATGAAAGTCGAAAGATATATATCACAGACAAACAATTTTTCTACCAATAGGTGGTGACGCAGCGGCCCAATGCTGTATTATTTTAATTTTAAATAAACTAGTTTTTGATTTGATTTGATTTTCGTTGCAATCCAAAGGTCCCGTGTTCGAATCCCACACAGGTGGGATATTTTTTTTTTCATTTTTTTTTCATACAATTCTTTTCACACAATTTTTTTCACAATAGAGATGGTATCACAAAATTTAGGATGTCCAAAAACTAACATTATTTACAAGAAAACTGCGAAGAGTATCCTATAGAATGTGTAACAATTATATATAACAAGCTCAGTAAATTGGCGAAGAGTACGTTTTTAGCTTGTTTTATATATAAATGTTAATAAAAATATGTCAATGTTTGCCCCTTTTACCTTATATTTATTTTATGTGTAATTATTGTAGTAAAAGGTGTAATCTTCAGTTTCTATATGGTCCCGACCTTGCTCTTACACCCAAAATATATTTAATATTTGAGAAAGTATAGTTGATTTATTTTTGAAACATAGGATACTTATTTTTTGGGTCGCTGATTACAAATCTGAATTCAAAATACATTGAATTAATAGTTCGTTATTAATTTCAGTAACAAGCTCCATCCACCCGTCAATGATATATCCGAGCGGAAACCGACAAATTAAATCAATAAATCTAAAAATGTCAAACAAAAGCAGTTGTAAAGTTACTAACATTGGTTTGATAAGACCGAACCAATCTATTAACTCCAACAAGTTTACCATATTATCAAGTAAACTATGACCTTAGCGGCGATGCGCCTCTGACAAAAAAGAATATTAAATAGGGTAATATTAGTACTTTTCATTTTTAATTGTGTTGACCCTACTTCCTTTGAGACCTTTTAAACATCTGTTGTTTACCAGTAACTGCTTGTAAATGATCTGGTTGACAGAATTTAATTTAGTCCAATCGATTGGGGATTCAGCCGTGCATTTTTGGGTAGGGTGCGATTTTATTTTTCTATTATGTGGGGGGGGTCCAACATAAGTTTAAATTTGAGTTTTCGAGGTCGGAGGGGGCACCATCTTGAAAATAAGCGTGTAAATGGTTTTTTAATATATCTTGAAAACTACAACTTCCACAAAAAATTTGTGGAGAGCTTTTTTGTAAATAATAGTATTTTCTACAACTTTTTGTCGTAACTTCGATAATTAAGAAGTTATAAGCAAAAATTAATGAAAATTTAGGGGACGAAAAACTATTATTGTTAGTAACTTTTTGTCTATTAATTTTATGAAAAAAATGCATCAAGGCTTTTTAACCTCCCCACAATAAAATTGTGGGAGGTTACTACATTTAGTCCAAAACCGAAAATTGAGATAATATCAAATCTTTACGTTTTGAGACCCCAGGAACCCAAAAAAGTGGTTTTTAAAAAATGTCTGAGTGTGTGTATGTGTGTGTGTGTGTGTATGTATGTTAGCACGATAGCGGCGAAGCTACTAAACGGATTTGGATGAAACTTTGCATGAAGGTTTCTTTAGTTCTCCAGAACATCTGAAAAGGTTTTATTTGAGATCGGATCGGATACGTTTAGTGCCGTTTTGGCACAACAAGTTGTTTATTTTATGATTACCTACAATTTTTCATCGAACCATTGAAAAGCAGTAAAAATTCCAATTTCAACGATATATCACACTTGCACCCTTTCGATTTCGTTTCCGTTAAAAAAATTAAAAAGAATTCGTTATATGTGCACACATGACAGCATCCAAAAAAATATTATTGGTATTATTGTTAGGGGAAAATGTATTTTGCCATCTATCAAAAATATTTGGGTTGGTAACCTTTGTGAATTTTGATTTATAGGATACGTGACGTCACAGCTAACCTGAAAAATATATATTTCTTAAGATTTAAGAATATTACGTAGCTATTATTAAAATTTCTGCCTGGTTCCCGTACATTCAACTAAAATCTAGTATATACAATGTAATGCTTATGAAGTTCTAAATACTTTGTCCTAATAAAATAGGACTCTTTTTGTAGGTTAGAAATCTAACCTGTAATTAGCTGTCTATTTTTATTAATCAACAATTAGGCAATCCAAACCACGTGACTTCCAACTTTGCGTTGCATTCAAACATTTCTTGACAGTAGTTAAACGTTTGTCAAAACAGTTTGTGTTTTTCCGTGGGCCTGGCTAAGTATCTTGAAATTTTAACAATATAGTGTTTTTTGTGGATTGTGGCAAGGCGTTTTTGATTGTCTTCAAGTAATAAACTTTATTTAATTACGCAAAGTGAGTATTTTAAGAAGTTGGTGTTGGAAAATCAAGATGGAAAATCGAGATGTAAAAACGATGGAAGGTGTTAGATCTTCCCTTTTAATCGCGGGTATCCATCTTTGACTTCGTTTTCTCGACAGATCATTTATATGAGGGAAATATTTAGAATTCACGACGGTAAAAGCTAACCGTGTCATGATTTTCACGATGTCCCAATCCACTACTATGCACATATCAGGCATTTTTTCCAATTATAGCCAATAATATTATCACGAAAAAATCTAATAAGACACATTAAACAATTCTTTACGAAAAACTCATATTAAAAACCTTTAAAACGGAAAAACTACATGAAAGAAATGTTGCACTGGTCAGAAATCAACCCAAATATTTTTGACAATGTCAAGACTCATTTTAGTTGTTTTTTTAAAGGTAATAATTAATTAATAATAGTCCGCTTGAACTGTCCATAATGTTATTGACTTGTTGAGGTTAGAGTGTCATTTTGGCTAAATTCTGTATTATTTTTATTCGCTATTCAATGTTCTACAAAATCTTCGAAACGTTATCTGTTAATACACTTATAATATCCGGCAATTGATTAACATGCAACATAAACAAACATGAGAGGTTATGTTTTAACAGATTGCTTGTAGTCCACTTCAGTTCGTTCGATAGTTGTTCATGAAATAAATCGCTCCAAAGTCACGTGTAATTTATCTGTTTGCTCAGTGCTCTGATTTCCGATGTAATATCCAAACACAGCTGATTTGGATCCACCGTGTGGGGAGGTTCCAGCCGCTTGCAGTAGCTGCCGATTTTTTATAGAGGATTTTATAAAAAATAATTTAACCTACTATTTTTCATATTTTGATATTTGGGTTTTTTAGTGCTGCAAAGGGAGGAAGGTCAAAGGTAAATGAGGTATAGGTAACAAAAAATATTGGTACTTTATTTCTACCTACATACCATTTATATTATAATATTTTCTATTTCTTGTATCAACTTATTAATACATTTTTCATTAATAATATCATCTTATTTTTCAATTATGAAGAAAAGCTTAAATACGGAGTTTAGTTGCAAAATAGGGAAATAACAATTTTACCTCCTCGCGGTGGTAAAAATAACTAGAAGAAGGTTTATTTAGATATTCTTTCATCGTTGCATCCATACATCGCAGAACAGTCGTACTTGTGCTCAGTCACACTTCTGATATTTTCGCTGTTCATAGAGGCGAGAAGAAAATATATAAAATAACGATACTTTAATAAAAGAAATTACCCCCTCCAGGGACTGACAAGAGCAGTTGAAAAGATGCAGAAGTATTGTCTCATTGAAAATAATTATAAGCGTTTCAATGTTCAGAGAATCACAGAGTTTAGATGTCTTCCTTATATTTCCTAGGATGTTTATCTTTTTGCATCCCTTATAGGAATAAAAAACTCTGAAACGTGCAATGTGTCATGGCATATAATAAATACCGCATTTAAACCATACCTTAGTTCTAAAAATATAAAGGGCCATGTGCTTCAGTGTTAACCAGAGTATACCACGTGGAGGTAGCTACAAGGTTCATAGCAATTTTTCAAACTTAAATTCCTTGACTTTTCCAGATATTCCAGAACTATTGGAAGGTTTTTTCCAGGTCTAATAATTGATGAGCGGAGGGGGGAGGAGGGACTGCAGTGTCGCTAAATAATCGGCACGAAACTAGAAGTACACAATTTTTTTGATGAGCGGGGTGTGAAAAATTATTTTCAAATTCCCTGACTTTTTATGAAAATTACTAAAATTTACTGACTTTTCATTAAATTTTCCAAATTCCCTGACTTTTCCAGATTTTCCAGGTCGCTATGAACCTTGTAGCAATGGTAGCATAATCGGACTTATACTCTCTGAAGATAAGAAACACTATGGAACTCAGGAAATATAACATATTCTACTGTGATTTTGTGACCATTGATATACTTTTTTAATAAGAAAATACTGTATTTTTTTAGACTATAGTAACAAAATATAAGGGTGTCTAGATGCTTTGTACTTTTGTATCAGCCGTTTAATTGGTTTTCATACCCTGAAGGGTTGGAAAAAGGACGGGAATTGTCTCAGAATAATCATTGCTGCACCTTTTTTGAGATTTTCTACTTATAAATATTTTTTTTGGAACAAAGATACCGCTGTGCAGCCGTGAAAGCAATTTTTACCCCCAGGAAGGAATGGAAAAGAGTGGAAGAGTGTATACCCGTAAGTCAGATCCTTCGACTGAGGTTTTTAACCGTGCTGGAAGTTACAAATATTTTTTTATAGAAATGTAGTTATTAAATGCACACGAGCGCTTTTCACCGCCGTAGAGGCTAAAGAAGGGTTTTGTAACGTGTTTCCACCCCTAGGAAACCACTCTTGCAAATTCCGTGGGCTCCAAAAATTATAACAAGAGATAACCACTAACACACTTTATTTAATAACTTACTGGATACTTCACAATACTGTTAATAACTTAAATGTACTTTACTGACTAAAAATAACAATGTTTATCACTTGGTCTTAACCTCACTTGTCAAATCCAAACTTCTGTACTTTCTATACTTTCTGAACTACCCGCCGAGAATGCGGTCTTTTATACCTAAAAATGACAGATCTCGATTTTTCTGTGATGACGCCACCATTCTCTAGATAATTCCAGATGTCACTTTAGAACTTCTGGTAGGTTCTTTCTCGAGTAGGTGCAAATACATCTGAATTAATTGAATTTATTCTAGGGGTTGCAACACATCACAGTATGTTTTTGGGACTCGTGCCCATTGAGACTTTTAATCAGTAGAACAACATCAAAAATTGGAGAAAATTGACGGATACCGGATTTCCATTTGCGATGTGCGAGGTCCTTTAAAATTAAATCTTTGTCCTCAGTTTATGAACTTTCTTTCGCTTCCTAACATTTTTTCACTAAATGTGATACTTTTCGAGTTATTCGACGAAAACTGTTTTAAAATACCTATTTTCTCAAGCTAAAATCACAACTGAAAAATGCATTGAACTTTTGTCTCAAAATTTGATTGTTTTTCAGTTCCAAGGTTTTTTTCCATCCTCTTTTCAAGGTGTGGCACCCAGTAAATTAGCAAGACCCCGCACAACAGAACCATTTCCTTGATGTGTTTACTATTAACTAATAAAAAAACAACAAATTTATTTTATGTAACATTATTTAGAGATGCTTGAAAGATTTCCTCTTAAGGGTGGATTTCTGACAATATATTGGCATGATCAGACTTAGATCTTCAATATATAGAAAGAATGGTTATTTTCTTGTTTTTCATATTGAATGTTAGACATAGTAAATGTATAAAGAAATTGACAAGTTTGTTTGTAAGAGGACTACTCGTTGATATTCTAGCTTGATCAGATTTAGATCAATAATATATGAAAGGAACGAATGATTTCTTTGAAAGTTATCTGCTGAATACCCAAAATAATATTTTATAACAATGATGTAAGCAGAAATACAAGATATTTATTTTTTAAAAACTACACGAGCTATGGGGCTCTAAAAAAGAGTGATTCTTTTTTATTTTTGATATGTGTCAACTAAATAAATATTTCCTGTCATTTTTTACAAGAAAATGTTTTCCTATTTTTTTTATAGTAATTATGTTTTTGAATTGAACATATATCTCTGCTGATGAGTTCTAAAGAGAATGAAAAAGGTTGCGCAATTTTTACAGAGTTTTGGTCAATCAAACATTGATTGAAATATTTTATTTATTATGACATGTAAGTGAAATTTTATTCATATATTTCATTGTGCTTTTCAGTAGTTCTTGGCTTTGAAATGTAACTAATGTTTGTTTGTGATGTAGTATCCTCTAGGTAGGGCTAGAGATGCTTGAAAGATTTCCTCGCAAGGGTGGATTTCTGATAATATATTGGCATGATCAGACTTAGATCTTCAATATATAGAGAGAATGGTTATTTTCTTGTTTATCGTATTGAATGGAGTATCCTCTAGGTAGGGCTAGAGATGCTTGAAAGATTTCCTCTTAAGGGTGGATTTCTGACAATATATTGGCATGATCAGACTTAGATCTTCAATATATAGAAAGAATGGTTATTTTCTTGTTTTTCATATTGAATGTTAGACATAGTAAATGTATAAAGAAATTGACAAGTTTGTTTGTAAGAGGACTACTCGTTGATATTCTAGCTTGATCAGATTTAGATCAATAATATATGAAAGGAACGAATGATTTCTTTGAAAGTTATCTGCTGAATACCCAAAATAATATTTTATAACAATGATGTAAGCAGAAATACAAGATATTTATTTTTTAAAAACTACACGAGCTATGGGGCTCTAAAAAAGAGTGATTCTTTTTTATTTTTGATATGTGTCAACTAAATAAATATTTCCTGTCATTTTTTACAAGAAAATGTTTTCCTATTTTTTTTATAGTAATTATGTTTTTGAATTGAACATATATCTCTGCTGATGAGTTCTAAAGAGAATGAAAAAGGTTGCGCAATTTTTACAGAGTTTTGGTCAATCAAACATTGATTGAAATATTTTATTTATTATGACATGTAAGTGAAATTTTATTCATATATTTCATTGTGCTTTTCAGTAGTTCTTGGCTTTGAAATGTAACTAATGTTTGTTTGTGATGTAGTATCCTCTAGGTAGGGCTAGAGATGCTTGAAAGATTTCCTCGCAAGGGTGGATTTCTGATAATATATTGGCATGATCAGACTTAGATCTTCAATATATAGAGAGACTGGTTATTTTCTTGTTTATCGTATTGAATGGAGTATCCTCTAGGTAGGGCTAGAGATGCTTGAAAGATTTCCTCTTAAGGGTGGATTTCTGACAATATATTGGCATGATCAGACTTAGATCTTCAATATATAGAAAGAATGGTTATTTTCTTGTTTTTCATATTGAATGTTAGACATAGTAAATGTATAAAGAAATTGACAAGTTTGTTTGTAAGAGGACTACTCGTTGATATTCTAGCTTGATCAGATTTAGATCAATAATATATGAAAGGAACGAATGATTTCTTTGAAAGTTATCTGCTGAATACCCAAAATAATATTTTATAACAATGATGTAAGCAGAAATACAAGATATTTATTTTTTAAAAACTACACGAGCTATGGGGCTCTAAAAAAGAGTGATTCTTTTTTATTTTTGATATGTGTCAACTAAATAAATATTTCCTGTCATTTTTTACAAGAAAATGTTTTCCTATTTTTTTTATAGTAATTATGTTTTTGAATTGAACATATATCTCTGCTGATGAGTTCTAAAGAGAATGAAAAAGGTTGCGCAATTTTTACAGAGTTTTGGTCAATCAAACATTGATTGAAATATTTTATTTATTATGACATGTAAGTGAAATTTTATTCATATATTTCATTGTGCTTTTCAGTAGTTCTTGGCTTTGAAATGTAACTAATGTTTGTTTGTGATGTAGTATCCTCTAGGTAGGGCTAGAGATGCTTGAAAGATTTCCTCGCAAGGGTGGATTTCTGATAATATATTGGCATGATCAGACTTAGATCTTCAATATATAGAGAGAATGGTTATTTTCTTGTTTATCGTATTGAATGGAGTATCCTCTAGGTAGGGCTAGAGATGCTTGAAAGATTTCCTCTTAAGGGTGGATTTCTGACAATATATTGGCATGATCAGACTTAGATCTTCAATATATAGAAAGAATGGTTATTTTCTTGTTTTTCATATTGAATGTTAGACATAGTAAATGTATAAAGAAATTGACAAGTTTGTTTGTAAGAGGACTACTCGTTGATATTCTAGCTTGATCAGATTTAGATCAATAATATATGAAAGGAACGAATGATTTCTTTGAAAGTTATCTGCTGAATACCCAAAATAATATTTTATAACAATGATGTAAGCAGAAATACAAGATATTTATTTTTTAAAAACTACACGAGCTATGGGGCTCTAAAAAAGAGTGATTCTTTTTTATTTTTGATATGTGTCAACTAAATAAATATTTCCTGTCATTTTTTACAAGAAAATGTTTTCCTATTTTTTTTATAGTAATTATGTTTTTGAATTGAACATATATCTCTGCTGATGAGTTCTAAAGAGAATGAAAAAGGTTGCGCAATTTTTACAGAGTTTTGGTCAATCAAACATTGATTGAAATATTTTATTTATTATGACATGTAAGTGAAATTTTATTCATATATTTCATTGTGCTTTTCAGTAGTTCTTGGCTTTGAAATGTAACTAATGTTTGTTTGTGATGTAGTATCCTCTAGGTAGGGCTAGAGATGCTTGAAAGATTTCCTCGCAAGGGTGGATTTCTGATAATATATTGGCATGATCAGACTTAGATCTTCAATATATAGAGAGACTGGTTATTTTCTTGTTTATCGTATTGAATGGAGTATCCTCTAGGTAGGGCTAGAGATGCTTGAAAGATTTCCTCTTAAGGGTGGATTTCTGACAATATATTGGCATGATCAGACTTAGATCTTCAATATATAGAAAGAATGGTTATTTTCTTGTTTTTCATATTGAATGTTAGACATAGTAAATGTATAAAGAAATTGACAAGTTTGTTTGTAAGAGGACTACTCGTTGATATTCTAGCTTGATCAGATTTAGATCAATAATATATGAAAGGAACGAATGATTTCTTTGAAAGTTATCTGCTGAATACCCAAAATAATATTTTATAACAATGATGTAAGCAGAAATACAAGATATTTATTTTTTAAAAACTACACGAGCTATGGGGCTCTAAAAAAGAGTGATTCTTTTTTATTTTTGATATGTGTCAACTAAATAAATATTTCCTGTCATTTTTTACAAGAAAATGTTTTCCTATTTTTTTTATAGTAATTATGTTTTTGAATTGAACATATATCTCTGCTGATGAGTTCTAAAGAGAATGAAAAAGGTTGCGCAATTTTTACAGAGTTTTGGTCAATCAAACATTGATTGAAATATTTTATTTATTATGACATGTAAGTGAAATTTTATTCATATATTTCATTGTGCTTTTCAGTAGTTCTTGGCTTTGAAATGTAACTAATGTTTGTTTGTGATGTAGTATCCTCTAGGTAGGGCTAGAGATGCTTGAAAGATTTCCTCGCAAGGGTGGATTTCTGATAATATATTGGCATGATCAGACTTAGATCTTCAATATATAGAGAGAATGGTTATTTTCTTGTTTATCGTATTGAATGGAGTATCCTCTAGGTAGGGCTAGAGATGCTTGAAAGATTTCCTCTTAAGGGTGGATTTCTGACAATATATTGGCATGATCAGACTTAGATCTTCAATATATAGAAAGAATGGTTATTTTCTTGTTTTTCATATTGAATGTTAGACATAGTAAATGTATAAAGAAATTGACAAGTTTGTTTGTAAGAGGACTACTCGTTGATATTCTAGCTTGATCAGATTTAGATCAATAATATATGAAAGGAACGAATGATTTCTTTGAAAGTTATCTGCTGAATACCCAAAATAATATTTTATAACAATGATGTAAGCAGAAATACAAGATATTTATTTTTTAAAAACTACACGAGCTATGGGGCTCTAAAAAAGAGTGATTCTTTTTTATTTTTGATATGTGTCAACTAAATAAATATTTCCTGTCATTTTTTACAAGAAAATGTTTTCCTATTTTTTTTATAGTAATTATGTTTTTGAATTGAACATATATCTCTGCTGATGAGTTCTAAAGAGAATGAAAAAGGTTGCGCAATTTTTACAGAGTTTTGGTCAATCAAACATTGATTGAAATATTTTATTTATTATGACATGTAAGTGAAATTTTATTCATATATTTCATTGTGCTTTTCAGTAGTTCTTGGCTTTGAAATGTAACTAATGTTTGTTTGTGATGTAGTATCCTCTAGGTAGGGCTAGAGATGCTTGAAAGATTTCCTCGCAAGGGTGGATTTCTGATAATATATTGGCATGATCAGACTTAGATCTTCAATATATAGAGAGAATGGTTATTTTCTTGTTTATCGTATTGAATGGAGTATCCTCTAGGTAGGGCTAGAGATGCTTGAAAGATTTCCTCTTAAGGGTGGATTTCTGACAATATATTGGCATGATCAGACTTAGATCTTCAATATATAGAAAGAATGGTTATTTTCTTGTTTTTCATATTGAATGTTAGACATAGTAAATGTATAAAGAAATTGACAAGTTTGTTTGTAAGAGGACTACTCGTTGATATTCTAGCTTGATCAGATTTAGATCAATAATATATGAAAGGAACGAATGATTTCTTTGAAAGTTATCTGCTGAATACCCAAAATAATATTTTATAACAATGATGTAAGCAGAAATACAAGATATTTATTTTTTAAAAACTACACGAGCTATGGGGCTCTAAAAAAGAGTGATTCTTTTTTATTTTTGATATGTGTCAACTAAATAAATATTTTCTGTCATTTTTTACAAGAAAATGTTTTCCTATTTTTTTTATAGTAATTATGTTTTTGAATTGAACATATATCTCTGCTGATGAGTTCTAAAGAGAATGAAAAAGGTTGCGCAATTTTTACAGAGTTTTGGTCAATCAAACATTGATTGAAATATTTTATTTATTATGACATGTAAGTGAAATTTTATTCATATATTTCATTGTGCTTTTCAGTAGTTCTTGGCTTTGAAATGTAACTAATGTTTGTTTGTGATGTAGTATCCTCTAGGTAGGGCTAGAGATGCTTGAAAGATTTCCTCGCAAGGGTGGATTTCTGATAATATATTGGCATGATCAGACTTAGATCTTCAATATATAGAGAGACTGGTTATTTTCTTGTTTATCGTATTGAATGGAGTATCCTCTAGGTAGGGCTAGAGATGCTTGAAAGATTTCCTCTTAAGGGTGGATTTCTGACAATATATTGGCATGATCAGACTTAGATCTTCAATATATAGAAAGAATGGTTATTTTCTTGTTTTTCATATTGAATGTTAGACATAGTAAATGTATAAAGAAATTGACAAGTTTGTTTGTAAGAGGACTACTCGTTGATATTCTAGCTTGATCAGATTTAGATCAATAATATATGAAAGGAACGAATGATTTCTTTGAAAGTTATCTGCTGAATACCCAAAATAATATTTTATAACAATGATGTAAGCAGAAATACAAGATATTTATTTTTTAAAAATTATTTCTAAATTAAAACCTCTAGTCATTGTAATCTAAGGTGGCTAAGGCAGAGGTTAAAATTCATGTAAAATTAAAAAAAAGACATTGTGAGTTAATTGTGAGTGAACATTGTTAAAAATGGTTCAATTTAGTAATGGTGAAAAATATTATATGATTCAGTGTTTTATAGAATGTAGAGAAGATTCAAATTTAGCTTCCGAGCTTTATTTTAATAGGTAAGTTATAGACAGCAAAATTTTGTGTCAAAGGTGCCGCCTAAACAGTATTTTTAGATATCCAGAAAAGAGACAGCCAGACATAAAAATATTCAAAAGGCTACAACAAAATTTAAAAGAGTTAGGATCATTTGTAAAACCTCGAGCAAAAATATATAATAAAGCAGGTAGAGAAGCTGTAGAAAATATTGTTTTAGAAACTGTAAGAGAAAATCCTAATATATCATCTCGCGAAATACAGGAATCCCAAAAACGCTTTGCGTTGCTTAAAAAAAATAAATTCAAACCCTACAAAATTAGAATTAGTCACCATCTATACCCAAATGACTTTCAAAGGCGTCTCGATTTTTGCTAGTGATTTTTGCGTCAATGTAATGAAGTGCCAGGATTTGAAATCTACGACATATTAAAAATTCGGTCAATTTAACCGAATTTCAATTTCCATATGAAAACAAAGGGGGCCCTTTGCTTAGCATACCTCTGACATTTTTCGCTAAAATCAGAAATTTTTGAGATATTTGCAATATATCGTTTTTTATCCCTTTCATACCTAATTCTGGGGTATTCTCCCAGTTGTAGCTCATTTAAACAACAGAACCTTATAGTCGAACATTTTTTTTTACAACAAAATGCTAATTGCACTGGTCTAACATCATTTTAGGTGGCGAAAAAAAACTAGTCCTTTCATCTTATAAACATCGTTATTATTTTTTATTATTAATAAACCCTCGGACAGGTAATAACAAAATAATAAACTCATCCAGCTAATAAAAAATCTATTAATCAGTTTGTTGCCTAAATATAAAACACCATTCTCTTCTACCGGTTTTCGAATCGAGGGTACACAAAAGATACACAAAATTTGATCATCTAAACTTAACAGACAACATACAAACTATCTCAAACGACCTGTAATTATAACTTGATTGATATGTTATTATATACCTGTTCATAATTACATCCTTTCCGTCCCATCCCATCATGTTGTTTCTTTACAGGCTGCTTTAGCACCAGCGATATGGCGAAAATAAACAACTTTCTTTACACAATGGATTAAAAACCTAACGTAATGCAATTGTTTTGTTGGTGTTTATTTTTGTTATTCTTAACACCATCAACAAATATTTTACTTTTAATACTGTTATACATTTTGACATTTTTCTCATTTTTAAAATAAATTCCAAAAATAAACAAGATATTTTACCATGTACGTATGTAGCAGCTCACTTACCTCAGATAAAGGATTTTGGGTTGCCTTGGAAAAGATGTCATAGCGGACACTTTATCACGTGTATATGACACATCTTCTTTAGAGCAATGTATTTCACCAATTCAAACAGAAAAATCTCCTTTAATTAATATTAATTTTGACTTAAAATTATTAAGCAATGCCCAGAAGAAAGATTCTGACCTTAAACATTTATTATCAAATCAATCATGAAATTCTAAAACCACTTTCAGTTTGAAAAGAATTAAAATTCAAAATTTGGATGAATTTATTTGGTGCGATGTTTCTCGTCCAAAACTACGACCAATTATTTACAGAAGAATGATATTTGATATATTTCATGGTCTATCTCATCCTGGAATTAAAGCTACTAGGACTTTACTCACTAATAATTTCTTCTGGCCCAGAATGACTTCTGACTGCAACTTATGGGCCAAGTCGTGTCAGACTGTTAAAGTCAAACGTCACACTAAAAGCCCACTAGATAATTTTGAAATACCTAAATGCAGGTTCGATCACATTCATATTGATTTAGTAGGACGTTACCCCATCCAAGGGTTGCTCTTACATTCTAACAGTGATCGAACGATTTACCAGATGGCCAGAAGCATATCATCTGCCAGATATTACTGTAAAAACTGTGGCACGTTCATTATTTCAAAACTTTGTTTGTCGTTTCAGTGTGCCTTTGTCTGTCACAACTGACCAAGGTGTTCAATTTTAATCGAAATTATTTAACGAATTTGCAAAATTCTTTGGGTTTTCATAGAATTCGTACAACCACTTACCATCCTCAAAGCAATGGTATGATTGAACGTTTTCATGGAACTCTTAAACCTGTCTTAACTGCTAAAGCTAATACGTCACATTGGGTAGATGAACTCCCTATTATATTATTAGCTTTTAGAACGATTCCCAAAGAAGATTTACAATGTTCTTCCGCCTAACTAATATTTGGTCAAACTCTACGATTACCTGGCGAATTTTTCATAAAGTCATATAATGCTCCTAACATTCCTTACTTTATTGACAAATTACGAACCTTTTTTTAATAATTTGACTTTTATTTCTTCATTTCCTCATGTTCATCACAAATTGTTTGTCAGCCCTGACATTTCTACTTGTGATTTCATATTTGTTCGCAAAGAACGTTTTAAACCTACCTTTTCACCTTTGTGCGAGGGTCCATTTAAAGTTTTATCCTGTACAAATAAATTAATTACCTTTGATAAAAGAAATAAAGTCGTACTGTCAGTATTGACAGAGTCAAACCTGCTTTTCTGGTAGTTGACAGGTGTAATATTCCACCAACCCATATTAAAAAATACGTTTTGCCATGATACGTTGATTGATTGATTGTTCTTTTTATTAACTTACCCCAGATAAAGGATTTTGGATTACTATGGATTTTACGATTGATTTGATAATAAATATTTAAGGTCAGAATCTCTTCTTCTTGAGCTTTGCTTAATAATTTTATGTCAAAATTAATATTAATTGAAGGAGATGTTTGAATTGGTAAAATAAATTGCTCTAAAGAAGATGTGGGATTACTATGGATTTTACGATTGATTTGATAATAAATATTTAAGGTCAGAATCTCTTCTTCTTGAGCTTTGCTTAATAATTGTATGTCAAAATTAATATTAATTGAAGGAGATGTTTGAATTGGTAAAATAAATTGCTCTAAAGAAGATGTGTCATATACACGTGATAAAGTGTCCGCTTTGACAACGTGCTTCTGGATGTCAGACACGCCATAGGCCAATTACGGTGTTCCTCAAGGATCAGTCGTATGACCTATTCTCTACCCTCTCTGCGTAAATTATTTACGCTCAGTTACTTGTTTTCTGAAATGCGAAACAGTTTTTAGCATACTTGTAATATCTAAAAATTCACCTCTCAATGCTTGTCTTAACTGCCTCTCTGACCTGGTGGCACAAAGCCCGAAAAGGGGAGATGTTGTATAAACTAAGAAAGATGCGAGAATAGAGTGTCTAGAAATAACGAGCAATGTCAACAACGCTTACTGCAGTAACGGACGCACTACTCTGTCCTTAACCGTAGAGAGTGAGGCACTGCTAGCTGCATATAGGCTGAATACAAATAGATATGGGACTATTAAAAAAAAATGGTATCTTACCGAGAATATCAATAACTACCGAATAACCGATTAAACATGCAGTAATAAACCTTCAGGGTATACATACCTCACATGAAAAGGAGGTCGGTTTACAATCTTAATTTCCGGTTTGTTGTAAACTTAAACCGTACTCAGAACTTATTGTGTGAAGGTTGTTCAGCAGGTATATGAGCTCATCCTCGCTTGCTTCAATTAAGGTGGTAAATATTCACTTTGGCAGTCCTCAGAACATAGTCCTGCTTGAAGTCTTTGCTAACTTTACATTTGTCTTAATTAGTGTTGTCGACTCTCATTAAAGCAGATATTTTTTCATACAATCGGTGCATAATAAAAACGTCAGTACTGGTGTTTCCATTTTTAGAAATACAGCTGGAATCTTCGGTATGACGCTGCCATTGACCTAGCTTATACAAACACTAAAACATTTGACAACTACACTCGTATCGCCAAATTGTCGAAAGGTTATTGTTGTTATTGTCGAAAGGCCAGCCGAATGATAGCAGTAGAAAACTTGGCATAGAGGATTTTGGGAGATAATACCTTAAATATAAATAAATGCCCGAAAGTCTAATGGAGAAAGATCTGGTGATCCTGGGGGCAATTCCAAATAATGGTCACTTTCAATCACGTCAGTCAACATGGGGTCAATTGTGTCTTCTAGAAGTTCCAGATATATTTCTCCTGTTAGTTAGACTGCCTGTTAGGAAAAAAGGGCTAACGATACGATCACCAAAAATTCGAGCCCAAACTTTTAATTTTTGGAGACATTGAAAATGTCCAATGGGCCATTCCCACGTAATTAAACTTGATATTTATTATGTCATAAATCATTTATTAACACCCAATAAATATTGTATAGACACGCCATATCGTATAATATTTTAATTTTAAATGGATATTTTGAAAATAAAAATATTGTCTACTTCACTCCATATTTCAAACAAGTAAACGCGCTCAAATTACATCATTCCAATCAAAATTAAACAATTTCCGACTTCATACGAACATTAACCGAACCTGTGGACATTTCTGAATTTTACATCTCGTCTGGAAACCTGCCGATGAGACTATTTCCATGTTACCTAATGTATATGAATGTTTAGCGCTAGAGGAAATGCTTTAATTATTTCAATAAAGAATGTCTACCTTTTATCTCAGCTTTTGAAAATAATGAATTTCCATTGAATAATACCACCAATAATTAACAGAAGAAACACACTTTATATGTCGGCTCTCAACAAATAACTGACACTTGGCAACACTGATGGAAATAAAATGGGTATTAAATAATAATTAATAGAGATAGGTTATGTTCTCTTATTTACGTTGTGATTGTACGTATCTAGTTTTTTTTTATAATTATGCTAAAATGTGTATGTATATACTTTGTTTTTTTACAAGAAGGTGTATTCTCACATTAAAATGATCTTCACAAACTCTGTGTCTTCCCGAATCCGGTATGTTACTTATATTCATCACCATAGCCCATGCTTTTCGAATGATTGGGTTTTTGGATATTGAAATAAATAATTTAGAACCGGCGTTTACACTTGTATTTTTACAAGATGGTACAATACAATGCCTTTCAACCATTTTTATATGTGGTCCAAATAAGATTCACAATCACAAATAAAAACACGAAACACTTTAGAAAACAAAACTACATAAAACGAACTGATTTGATGAGGTTATGTTGTTATCGAATGAGTCGTGAATGTGCCACACGTTGGTCACACGTCACTAGAACTAACAAAGTTTGACGTCATGTCGGTCAATTCGGTAAGTCTAGAAAGAGACAAACACTTATACGTACAATCTGCTCATATGTAGCCTCTACCAAGTGTGCGAGAATATACTGATTGGTCTGTCCGCCGAATGCATCATTAGTGGGGAAATAATACCACCAATTTTAAATTCATATAACATAATAATTTTTTCTGTAGAAAAGAAACAAATTTCTCAAAAAAGAAAAAATACGGGTGAGCTGTTTTAAAGAGAACTTCTTAAATATTCAATAAAAAAACGTGAGAAAGGCCCAATGTATAAACCATTGTTGCTTTTTACACACGTAACGTAAATCACGTTTACTAATCAAGTGAGAAACTGAAACTGAAATTTCGATTAATTAATTCATTGTTTTAAATTCTTATTATCGGTAAAGAGAAAAACTTTCAATAAAAAGTTCAAGTTATCGTATTTACTAATATAGAGAGTGCAAAAAATGCAAACCAATTATACAGTGACGTACTAAATGTTTAACTTGTAAATGTCAAACAGGTTCAGTTCGCAAATAAAATGTCAGTTTTTCGAAAAAGGTATATGTAAATTGCAAGAACTGCATACCACTGTATAGAGAATTCAAGGGGATTTCCAATGATGTAGACTCACTCCTCCTTCCCTATTCAAATTTTAGGGGTTGTTCATCCCACTGCTGGAGGGTTGAAGTAACGATATGGAAATTTGGGAAACCAATTTTACAGCTCCAAAATAAAACTGACCTGTGCGAGCGTTTATTTATATCTACGCTATTATCATCCAAAACCCATGTTAAGTTTTCGTTGGGCCACTCTGTATATTTAATTTTTTTTCCCTAGTACCGCCTTCAAGAAAGCCTGCTTGTTCACGACATATTTACTTAAAAGTATGCCGCTATTTGAATCAACTACCTAAGCTAAACCCGTAACGTGGAAGTGTTAATAAATATAAAGGTATTCGTTACCCAACAGCATCAGTCAGGTGTACCTACGTTACGTAAGTTAATAGTGTGTTAATGCTCAAATATTTTAAACAAAGAAAACGAGTTGATTGAAATAACTGTTCAGAAAATGACGGAAATGACAATCTGGCGATAAAACTTTATCATTATGTAAATATGAAATTGGTAGCAGCAACTTTGTTACAAACTTTGTTACAAAAATAAAATTTTATTATTTCCTTAAAGGATACCATACCGGTGGCAGCGATATTAAATATACCTCTGATATCCCCGTTATTTGTTATCAAAGGTGTCGCAAATCGTTTTGTGAAAAAAGACCCTTTATGGAGTTGTGTGAAGGTCTTGAAAACATTGAATATCGTTCAGAAAACATGGTGCTTATATTTTCTGTACATTTATCACTGAAGGTGCACTTATGGCCCAAGTATTGTAATTCCATAAATACTCCAGATCAAAAGTAATTAACTACAATTTTCTCATAGACAAAAATTCTGTTGCTTTAAGCAGCCACTGTAAATTTCTAGGTACAATCGTCGATGAACACCTAAACTGGAATGAATATATCAACTCAATTTGCTCTAAACTTAATAAACAATACTATGCACTCTTGAATTTAAAAACCGTTCTAGATAAGAAAGGGCTTCTATCGGCCTATTATGCCCTAATCTACTCTATGATTGGCTACAATATAATTGTATACGGTCTGGCAGAACGAGTAATAGAATATTCTTAGCCCAGAAAAGAATAATTCGGCTCATGTTTAATTTAGGATACAGAGAATCATGTAGGCAAACAGTTAAGGACGAGAAAATTTTAACGTTTACTGGGATATATCTATTTAAACTTTTGAGAAAAAATTCAGATATACATAATTACCCCACCAGGAGAAATGAAGATATCAGAATAGGTGCATTTACTTACACTAGTTATAGACAATCTCCCCATTATGCGGGATGCTACTTTTTCAATATTGTGACGTGTTTCCACCCTTAGGAAACTACCCCTTGCAAATTCCGTGGGTTCCAAAAATTATAACAAGAGATGTCCACTAACACACTTTATTAAATATTTACTGGATACTTCACAATACTATTGTTAATTTAAATACACTTTACTGACTAAAAATCACAATGTTTATCACTTTGTTTCTCTTTGAACTCTTAACCTCACTTTCTATACTTTCTGAACTTTCTGAACTACTCGCCGAGAATGCGGTCGGTCTTTTATACCTAAAAATGACAGATCTCGATTTTTCTGTGATGACGCCACCATTCTCTAGATAATTCCAGATGTCACCAGAACTAACTTCTGGTAGGTTTCTCGAGTAGGTGCAAATACACTACATTCAGACATTCGATCTGTTGAAGTCTGCCTACTTTTTAGTAACCAACAGTAAATTTAAAGGGGTTGCAACATATTACAATATGTTACCTCCTCAGATAAAGAGCGCAACCAGCCTGAATAGATTTAAGACATTACTAAAAGAATTCCTACATCAAAATACTTTTTACACAATAGAAGAATTTATCACCGTTGTACAAAATACCTAAGTTTTCTATATATTTATTATAATTGTTTATACCTTATTTATTTATATATTATTTTACATTATTTTTATTATGTTTGTTAGTCTGATATATTTATGCATGTGTTCATATATGAAAATATGTATGTTTTGTAAGAGAACCATTTGACGTGTCTATCCAATGTAAATTGGTTAAAGATCAATGAATTTCAATCAATCAATCAATCAATCAATTAATCAATCAATCAATCAATCAATCAATCAATCAATTATTAGGAAATCGATGCAGTTCAATTTTTTCCAAAAATTTTCAATGCAATGAAATCCCGTACACTTGAAAAATAAAGTACTTAATCAGTTTTTACTAATATTGAGTGGTGTGAATCAGTCTTTTTGGAATTTAGATTTTTTTATTATCATATAGGTTATAAAAAACTGACATTGATTGTGAAACGTCATAAGTAAGGTATTTGAATAATGTTAATCCAGAAGAAAAATATACGTATTTTTGTTTTTTTTTTTTTACTTTTTTACACCATTCGATGGGAATGATTTCGATTTATACAAATGTAAAAATTGTCGTTGGAAAATTTGCAGATACGACTGCACATAACTGTGATTGTATTTATTGTGTAAATAATGTAACCTAATATTTTGTCACGGCTCCGTTTCATTCCAAGACGTGATTAAATCTTGTTGGCATAGAAGCAATTAATCCACGTCAATAGTTTTCTTTTTCTCTTAGCTCCTCCCAGCAATTTTCAATGGCCAACCACAGTTTTTCTTCATTTCTTGGTCTGAAGTTTGGTTCATACATTTTTTTTACTAGCAAACCCCAGACGTTCTCAATTGGGTTTATATCGGGACTGTCCGAAGGCCACGATAATAATTCAATATTATTGCTCCCAAACCAGTGAGTAATTATCCTGGCAGTATGAATAGGCAGGGCCGTTCCTGGGTCTTTTGCCGTCCCGTGCAAAAAGACATTTTGCCGCCCCATAAATTATGGAATATAATTTTTCAAAATATTTTTTTTGTGTGTAAATAGTAGTGTATATTTTAAATATTGTCTATATGTTATTTATGGCATTTTCTTAACTCTTCTACTTTTCTCTTTGGGACTTCCTGCCACATGTATTTTTACTTCTAATTGACGTCCGAGGAATCTACAAAATAATACAATTACCCAGTATATTACTGGGAAAATTATTAAATTCAGTGTAAATACCATAATGGAACTTTTAACTATGTGTATCAAAATAACTTATTTTCATTTAGAAAATGATTCCTATCGGTAGTATTTCGGTGTGGCAATGGGCTCTCCGTTGTTTGGATATAATTGTTCCACCGAAGGAAGCATAACGTTTTCCAAAATATCCCTATAAACCTGTCCATTAAATCTACCATTACCCATAATACGCCACGCGACACCAGGGCCATACACGCTTATCCATGCCCAAACATTAACAGAAAATCACCCGGATCTGTTCCGCGGAGACACGACACACACACAACTTTCGTGAAACTTGGTATTTGCAGGACGGTACACCCGAATATGTCCGTCATTACAAGACTGAAAAACTTTTTCATCGGTAAACACAACATTATTTCAAAACTCCAACGGGCGATAGACATTTAAACAAAACAGAATGCGGGCTTGCTTCTGTTCGTCTGTTAATATGGTCTTCTTGGCATTTGTACAGTTTTTTTAATTCCAATTTTCCTATCCTTCGGCTAGCTGTTGACCTCGATGCTGGAAAATTTGTCATGGACACAGCGTCTCCTGCTGTTCGAAACGGATTTTCCCTCAAATGGTCAAGGAGTGGCTTCATCTTGAACGAGATTTGAACTTCTCGATCGGCCTGAACCGTCTTTTCTCTTTACGCTACCTTCCTCCTCCCACCTTTTCTCCACACTCAAAACAGTACTTTTATTCAATTGATAATGGTTAGCAACTGCTCTGATAGACCACTCCTCTTTAATTTTAGAGAGAATTAAATTTTTTTCGTGTTCAGTTAAATTTGGCATTTCGAGAATATCACACTGACACTGACAAATAAATAAAGAATGATTTAATATAGCGAAAAATACGGGATTTTATTGCACAGAAGTGTATATTTATGTACTTGACTTGCTACTTACACTATTCTTGATCTACTGATACGTCTACGAGTTCCCTTGCGCTTTCAAAATCTTGCACGCACCGAAAAATTTAACTCGTATTTATGAAAATAAGCCTTAATTAATTCCATCACTGTCAAAAAATCCGACTGATTCTTGACAAAAAAATATGTTCTCGAGAGAAATTAAATCCGTATCTTAATAATATCCGAGCCGTCAGTATAACAGGAGAAAACAATTGAGTTGCCATAACATAACACCGCAAACTAAAGAGGCCAGACGTGTAATTAGGTGATTAAAACGCTATTGTTCCCTGGGGCTGACAGCTCAATCAGGCGGCTTTTTGTTAGCCAGAAAATTAAAAAAGACCCGTGATTATTATTTTAAGAGAAGAACCCTGCATTAAAAAACAATTTTTATCTACCTTGAACCATGTTGAGATAGAAGCAATCTTCATTATTGGGAGTTTCACAAATATTTTAATATTTTTATTAAGCGTGGCGGTGGTGTCGTGCTTAAGAAAATGATTTCATAATTCGACAATTTCTCCTACGTCCCTGAACCGATTGAAAAATATTTTTCTTTCTCTAGTTTTCAATAGCCTAGTACCATTCTATAAAATTCTCTCTAAAAGCCTATTAAAACATTTTTTGAATCGGTTCAGAGATGTAGGAGAAATTGTCGAATTACCTTCCCGATTCCACCCACCTTTACAGTAACATTTTGACCAGTATTCTATATACAGGGTATTTCAAGGTCAAATGTACACACCTGTAGATAGAGGACACACTGGCGATACCAAATCACCTATTTTTAAAAAATTTTATTGTTCAAATAGGCTCCAAATGTCATGAAACGTTGAGATTTTAAGTTTGAGCGAAAAAAAATTTCTGTCTGTCGGTCTGTCTATCTATCGGTCTGTCTGTAACTTTTTTTGTGCGCACGTTTACTCTGGAACCGTTTAAGATATTGACTTGAAATTTGGTACACATATGTGCTTTAACGAGATCTGGAACTAGATTATATTTTCATCTTGTTCCGTCGAAGAGTTGAGGGTAAATTGGGGTAAATTTATGGTAAATGGATAAATCAAGCAGGTAAGTGTCCATAAAATTGGTATTTAGTATACAAAAGAGAAGCTAAGGTCTCAAAAAATTTTTGGCATTAGCCACCCCCATTACCACCCCCACTTCTCATTAAAGGGGATGAAAAAAAATTGTGATTTAGTGTGTGTACAAGAACCAAAAGCTTCGAAATATTTTTTTTACTTCATCCACCCCCACTACCAACCCTCTACCACCACCCCCACCCCCCCACTACCGATGTAGCGTATCGTTTTATAGGTTTTTGGGGTAGACGATTTCAAATATTATGTTGTTAAAGTTACCTTGAGTAGTATGGGTGCGCAGTGGCTTTCCTCGACTACTATGGACGCGCAGTAGTTTTCCCCGAGTATTATGGATGCGCAGTGGCTTTCCTCGTAGATTTTGGATACGCAGTGACTTTTTTCTAGTATTATAGATCGCAGTAGGTTACCTCAAGTAGTATGGATGCGCAGTGGGTTACTTTAAGTAGGGATGCGTAGTGGCTTTTCTCGAGTGCTATAGATGCGCAGTAGGTTACCTTAAGTGATATGGATGCGCAGTGGGTTTCCTCAAGTAAAATGGATGCGAGTGGGTTACTTCAAGAAGTATGAATGCGCAGTGGCTTTACTCGAGTAAATTGGATGAGTAGTATGGATTCGTAGTAGGTTTCCACGAAGAAAATGCTTGTAGTAGACGCTTTACTTCTATCGTGTAGTTTACGGCACACAACGATTTTTTATATCTTTGTCTTGCCATTCTCTGCGTATTAGTTCGACATTCAGTTGAAGTATATTAACGCAAAAAAAATTTTGGAAATTTTCATTGTTTAAATATGCTTAGAATATCAGGAAACGTCAATATTTTAAGTCTGAGCAAAATAAATTTGTCTGTTGCGTCGGTCTGTCTGTTAGTCTTGTATCGTTTTGGTGCTCACGATTACTCTGGAACCATTTAAGATATTCACTTAAAATATGTCACACGTATGTTTTTAACGAGATCTGGAACTAGATTATATTTTGATCTTATTCCGTTGCAGAGTTGAAGGGTAAATTGGGGTAAATGGGGGTAAATAGGTAAATCAAGCAAGTAAGAGTTCATGAAATTGGTATTTAGTAAATATAAGAGGAGCTAAGGCCTCAAAACAAAATGGCATTAGCCATCATTACCACTCCCACCCTATTGTTAAAGGTGGTGAAAAAATAGTGTGATTTAGTGGTTGTACAAGAGCCAAAGTCATCAAGAATTTTTTTTTCTTCATTCACCTCTACTTCTGTTACAGATGTGGCATATAATTTTATGGGGTTTTGGAGAGAGACTTGGATGTGGAAGTAGTGATTCCTTGGGTAGCGGTTTTTACTGATATACTGGGCGTGTTGTTGATTTTAGTCAAATATTTCATTGGTCATAACTTCTGAACCACCTATTATAATAAGGTTCATACTTTTTACAAGTATTTCATTTATTTTACTTGACAAAATTCCATATAAACCAAAATCGAAATCCAGGCCCGTTCCTATAAAAAACTAACAACTTCTAATCTCAAAATAAACACCCTGTATAGCAATTTTGTAGATTTGCTTCGATATTTGAAAAGAACTGAGAAAATTAAACAAAATAGTATACTTTTTTTGCCTGAGTATCTTATTCAACAAGTTTGCCATTCATCCAATTTAGAACTTGAAAATTTATTTTATTTTCGAATTTTTGACTTTTCACAGAATACGTAGCGAGAACGGTAATGGGTGTGACAAAAATGCATTGGATCTTTTCTGTAGAGCATCAAATTTTCTACAAAATACCCGCTAATAGGGAACGTGAGTTGGGTTCAGACCGTCGCACAGTGGCCCCAAATTGAGTTTTTTTTGGTTCAAAAATGGCTAGAGAGCACCAAAAATCTTGTCGGAAATGAACAATTTTTTTTTAAATTAAAGCTTACCGAAATTCCAACAAATCCTCGGAGCCTGAATTTTTTATTACATAAGGTAAAGGCCAAAACATTTTTTTTTTTTTTGGCTTTAACTTAATATGACAAAAATGAAATTTTTTTTCAAAATTCGGGCTTCGAGGAGGTTTTTTGGGTCGCTGATCATGATTTTGAGGTCCAAATTCTAGTATTCCATATTCTGTACTCGAATTTATGCCATTTTTCGTGTCGAATTTCAAATTAATATACATGGCAATTTTATAAACATTGCAGCAAATTTTTTCTTCTTTCAAGTGAGGTAAGTGATTAAAAGATAACAATTTTTATAAAAATATAACATTTATTGTGTTGGTACAAAAGGTGGTATTCTGTGTGATAAAATGATTATTAATTTATCATTATTTTTTTATATAATTTACACCATTTACATCAATCATAATATGAATCATATTCGAGAACTGGTAATTCAGGATTTGTTAGTTCTTCTTCAGTATCACTTTCATCTTCCTGTTCATCCGATATTTGAGCCGGACAAATCGATTCATTTTCCGTTACGTCTGCAGCTCAGGTGCCTCGCAATTATTGCAGTTGTTTCCGTGACAAAATTTGCAAAGTTGAGAGCAATATGCACCATTCTTGCGACAACCACAAGCTGCTCCTCATCCAGTTTGGCAGCCACACACTATAGCATCCATAATCTTTTTTGGTGCGGGCGGTTCGGTCATCCTTACGGATGCAAGATACCGTCGATCAATTTCCAACCCCAATCAGTGGTTCTGTTATGATGAGAATGTGTTAAGACCCAAACGATACCGCAGAGCATATTTTCGTGGAAAAACGTTAATATTTAAAATTTTTCTGAAAAAAATGGAATTTTCCATGGCACGTATTCCAGTGTGGAATATGGAATTCTTAAATTTGAACCTCAAAATCATGGTAAAAAAAAACCCTAGAGCACATTTTCGTAGAAAAACGTTAATATTTAATTTTTTCCTGAAAAAATGGAATTTTTCATGGTACGTATTCCAGTCTGCAATATGGAATTCTTAAATTTGGACATCAAAGTCATGATCAGCGACCAAAAAAAACCCCTAGAGCACATTTTCGTTGAAAAACGTTAATATTTAAATTTTTTCTGAAAAAAATGGAATTTTCCATGGCACGCATTCCAGTCTGGAATATTGGGCCTCGGAATCGTGATCAGCGACATAAAAAAACCCCTAAAGCATACTTCCGCAGCACAATATTCATATTTAAATTTTCGCCCTAAAAAGTGAAATTTTTCATCAAAAAATGGCACGAATTCCATACTGGAATATGGAATTCCTCAATTTGGACCTCGGATTCATGATCAGCGACGCAAAAAACTTCCGAGGCAAAATATTAATTTTATAATTTTTTTTATGACGTGGGAGTTCAACCTCATAATGCAAACATATTAAGTATTTCCCTAAATAAAGATCATATTGAAAATACTGATGACTTCATATCTTTTAGAAATATTTCGGAATCCAACTTGATTAAACTCAGAAATCTTCTTCAAATAACTTGCTGCGATGATATCTACCTGGGAAATGTCAACATAGCTTTTCAACACCTTTATCGATATAATTATACATAGCCTTGATCTAACCTGTCCCGTTGTCGTATGCAGAAGTAGCAATTATTGTTCTTACAATAAAAAAGGATGGCTCACGCCAACCTTAATTAAGAAAAGTGAAGAGTTAAAAAACCTTAACTGGCTGGTCAAAAACTTATATAGTGATGAATTATACAATTCACATAAAAATAAAAAGAAGGACCTTCAAAATGATATCAGCATAGCAAAAAAGAAATATTTCAGGAATAAAATAGATAATGCCTATAACAAATCAAAGGAAATTTGGAAAATCGTAAATTCACAATCAAACAAAACTAACTTACATAAAAATGAGATAAAAATTTTAGAAAATGGTACGATGTTACAAGACACTAGGCAAGTAACTGGGTCTTTTGCATCCTACTTTGCTAGTATAGCATCAACTAAGCTAGATGAGCATTTCTCAGACGGTATGTCTCAGGAATGTACATATAGTGAAATGTTGCCAAATACCTTTTTCTGCGAACCTATATTGTCTTGTGATATAGTAACTATTATAAACAATCTTAAGCAAACCAATTCTTGTGGTATAGATGGAATATCATTAAAAGTAGTAAAATCAATTAGTGACATAATAGCACAGCCATTAGCATACTTAGCCAACTTATCTTTGCAAACAGGTACCTTTCCATCTTATTTGAAAATAGCATCAGTAGTGCCAATTTTCAAGAAAGGCAATGATCTTGAAAAAGACAATTATAGACCTATATCTATACTTAGTATATTTTCCAAAATAATTGAAAAAGCCATATACAAGAAAATGAATACGTTTTTAAATAATTACTGCATCATAACAAATTCGCAACATGGTTTTCGTGAAAATCGGTCCACGGAGACTGCAACTAATCAGTTTTTACAATATATCTATGATGAATTGGATAAAGGTCACTATGTCATAGGTTTATTTTTTGACCTCAGTCGCGCTTTTGACACGGTTGATATCGAGTTTTTATCTGAGAAATTATAGAGGCTGGGTTTCAAGGGTACTTTCCTAGATTGGATTATATCCTATCTATCTAACAGGCTAATGCGAGTTAAAATACAAAATACTACATCAAATGATCATCATATTAATTTGGGAGTTCCACAAGGCTCCGTACTCTTCTCACTATACATAAATGACCTTCCATCTCACATAAAGGGAAAAATTACCATGTACGCAGATGATACATCTGTTATGATCTCAGCACCGAGTCTTCTGGGATTGCAATCTCTCGCAAATGATGTGATGGATAGCTTCAAATTATGATGCTCTAAAAATTGTTTAATACTAAATATTGCCAAAACTGATTGTATATACTTTTCTCCTCGAGAAACAACTATTGCTGATAACTTTTTTAACAACAAACATATTAAATTCTCCAGTTCCGTTAAATTTCTTGGCACATTCGTAGATTCGCACCTAACGTGGAATGATCAGGTAGACCATGCTAAAAAATTAATAGCTCTCTGTATGCTATTTCTTCATTAAAACGGAACTTACCTAAAGAATATCTGCTTAATATTTATTATGCTATGGTGTATCCGCATCTCTCTTACAATATTATGGTACGGGGTAGATCACCCACTGTTAAGAGAATCCTAATATTACAAAAAAGAGTTATTAGACTTATCTATGATTTAAAAACTACTGAGTCTTGTAAACCATATTTCACAAACAATAATATATTAACACTTCCATCAATTTACATATACAGCATTTCTAAATATGTAAGAAAAAAGTTATCTTTATTCAGAAATAATGGTAGCTTTCATCACTACAGCACCAGACATGGATCTTCCTTAACGGTAACTATGCATAATTCGTCTCTAGATGAAAAATCACCTTATTTCTCAGGCATTAAAATTTATGACAAACTACCTGTACATATATTAAACGCTAAAAATTATAATTGTTTCAAAATACTATTAAAACAATACCTTATTGAAAAATGTATCTATAGCCTTAACGAGTTTGTCTAAATGTTTTATGTTTATATCATATATCTTTTATATCTGTCTGTCCTCATTTTACTATTATAATTGTGTACCTACATGTAATTTTACATTTTGTTGACTGTCGCATCTGTTCTTATGTAACAGCACACGTGATAAATAAATTATTATTATTATTATTATTATTATTAAACCCCCCTAACTTTCTCATTTTCGGAGTTAATGCAGAGGTCAATGCTGATAAATATTCCTGGTGGTCTAGGGAACATGTGAAAAAAGGAATTTTTCAAATCGGTGCTGTTCCACCTCTTTTCCTCATTTTACACTTTTTTCCGGTTTATTTACTGGATTAGAGCTATACTTTTGGTCCCTTTTTGGGGCTTTAATAAAAATAATTCCCTTTCAGAAAATAACCGCGTTATACTGATATTAAGTGATATGCGAAGTACGAGAGGTATTTAGTAAAAATTACATTCAAGTTGATGATTTATAGACGTTATAAGATGCCACATTACCTAACCATAAAATACGTTATTTAATATCCACCATCACATCGGACTTAAAATGTCGTAAATTATTTCAAAATCAATGCAATAAATATAAGGCCGGCGCGTATGATTTTAAAATACCTATTTCTATTCAAACGTCAATATATTGTGATATTCATTTTTCTGATATACAATCTTTCCATTTATATAGTGTCCGAACCAAATAGTTTTCCGTCAGACCTAACGGCCAGCTAGATAATTCAACTGGCCGACTGTGACCAAGCACAATAAAATAAACGAACAACGAATTACTATGATTGTATTGTGACGTGTCAATTGACTCGCCGTTTCAGACGATATTCTATGGGTTTATCTTTACTGCGGCTTTCAGAGCTATCGTCCAAAGCCGCTTTCACGCAGCTAAAAGCCGACTCTAACACATAGAAAATGTCAAGTAGTTAAAAATATGTTGTAAAATTATACAGTTTGTTTTATTTACTCACAAATGCTATTAAAATTGACGAACGTTTAACAGCCAATGAAAATAAAAATAATTTTTAAAATAAAAAACCGCTGCCCAAGAAATCACTATTTCCACATCCAGATTTTCGATCCAAGTCTCTCACAACGAAAAATAAAATTGTTTGGGAAATAATTACACAGATCAATATTTGATCTAATAGCTTGGGAGCTGTAATGGTAAAAAGTCCGAGATGCCGTGGACGTCCGTCGGCTTGATAGATGGTGCGGAAGGTCCCCCTGAACCATTCCGTACCCTTAGTTTAGCTATTAGTCGTGATCTCCAGAATTTATGACCCCGAGAAGGTCACTCCGAATGGAGGAAATGTGAAACCTGTCCGTCGACTAAAAAATTAGATTCTAGGACTCCTCAGAAACACAGTGCTAATTTTTTTTTGCATTCGGTCCACGAGGTCCAAAATTATGGGCAAATAACAGAATTTTTTTGAAATTTTTCTGTCCGAGATGTGATGACCCTTCAAAACCTTTTCCAACCTGTTTTCCCAGATGGAAAAAGTACCAAAATCCAATCGACAGACAAAACTATTCACCAGAATTTTTTTTGGGCTACTTTGAAAATTGAGAAAATTCCAAAATTTGGTGTTTTTCCCCCACAATTTTCGGAATTATGGGGGAAAATGTCTGTCAACCATTTTTCTTGCTAATTGGGCCCATAAACAGTGGTGAAAATCAATCGACAGAAAATTTCATCCCTTACAAAATTTCCAAAATGTGCCCATTTATAAAAAGCGGAATAAAGTGTCTATTTATCTACAGTGTCCTTTGTGCTAGTGCAATTTTCATTAATATGTTAACCGGAAACTAGGAAAACCAGAAAAACCTAAAAAAAAAAAAAAAACAAATTCTGCATCCCCAATCCCCTCAGGGATTGCAAATTCGCGAAATAGCTAATTTGTCAATGTAACGTAGAAAAAACATTATTTTGCTTTGTATAAAGGCTTTCTTTAATGCAATATATATATATACAGTGTGTCCCACTTTTCACGGTAACACCTACGTAACTTCGTAGGTGTTACCTGAGCTCAGTTATTAATAAATCGATTTATTTTAAACTTGGTTAAGATATACACCTCTTGAATGTAACTAAAAGCGCATATACCTATTTAATTTATTCCATGGACGTGCGGACACTGTAGATAAATAGACACTGTATTCCGCTTTTTTATAAATTGACACATTTTGTAAATTTTTGAAGGGTGGCCAAAAATTATGTAAGGGATAAAATTGTCTGTCGATTATTGTTCACCACTGTTTATGGGTCCAATTAGCAGGAAAAATGGTTGACAGACATTTTTCCCCATAATTCGGAAAATTAGGTAGAAAAACATAAAATTTTGGAATTTTCCCAATTTTCAAAGTCGCTCAAAAAAAATTCTGGTGAATAGTTTTGTCTGTCGATCGGATTTTGGTACTTTTTCCATCTGGGAAAACAGGTTGGAAAAGGTTTTGAAAGGTCTTCACATCTCGGACAGAAAAATTTCAAAAAAAATTCGGTTATTTGCCCATAGTTTTGGACCTCGTAGACCGAATGCAAAAAAAAATTAGCACTGGGGGTTTCTGATGAGTCCTAGAATGTAATTTTTTAGTCGACGGACAGGTTCCACATTTCGTCCATTCGGAGTGACCTTCTCGGGGTTATAAATTCTACAGATCACGACCAATAGGTAAGCTAAGGGTACGGAGTGGTTCAGGGGGACCTTCCGCACCATCTATCGAGCCGACGGACGTCCACGGCATCTCGGACTTTTTACCATTACAGCTCCCTAGCTATAAGAACAATCACCAGATTACCAGAGTACCTATACATAGGTTTTTTGGGTCGCTGATTTCGAATCCGAGGTTGGTTAAGCTTCATCACGTCAGGTTCTTGGTCATTTGAAGGTCAAACTGAGAAAAAGTGTTGTAAAAAAATTTGAAAAAATTTATGTTTATGTTTCTGAGGTCGCTGAAGAAAGTTGCCGTTTTCACGAATTTATCTGCTGATAATAAGTTATGGATTTTTTTAGGTTATGTCAAAATGCTGTTGGTGAAATTTGATCATGAAGTCGATAACAGTGCCCCAAAATATATATAGATACAGTAGTATGCACGCTTAAACTTTGAATTCATTATGTATTTATTACATATTTTCGGTCATCTTTGAGAAGTTTTTTGAGGTTATGTCGAAATCCTTGGGTGATGGGTCAGTTCTGACTCCGGATTCGTTTTCAGCACACCGTCGCGTCACGCGTCAACTTACACTATAGAGCGACAATGCGGCACTTTGCGCTCTTAATACACAAATAGCTTGTCGACAAACAAGCTTATTTGTCTCTGTCCAACAGTGATGATATTTCTTCTTTCTCTGCGCAGCTACTCGCCAATCTAGGATGGTTGACTAGTAGTAAAGGTCTGCGCGCGCCTACCTGACGGCCTTTGCAGCTGCGTAAAAGTATTGAGTATAAATAGTGAAAAAATATTGTATGGTATCTGAATATATTTTTTAATGCTCTGCAAATTGATAATACTTATTTTTAACGTAAGGCTTGCCGAAAACGCGAAAAAGGAGAAACATATTTTTTAATCTATTAATTTTTGCCTTTTTAGTGCTATAAAATCATAAAATAATAGTAATCCCACAAAAAAAGTAAAACATGAAAAATTACAGAGAATTTCAAGCTTTACAATACTGGGTCTGTATTTTTTTCATAACTTTAAAAGGAAGGGAGTTATTTCAAAACAAAATTCAACTAAAAAAATAAAATAAATTTTTTTTTCAAGATGGCCGCGTTTTTCAACTTATCTACTTAAAATATCTGGTTTATTTGAAATAAAATTCTTAAAAAATATAGACCTGTCCGATATGTATAGGTGAATCCGCCATCTTGGAAAAAAATTGAAAACACCAAAAATAGCAGAAAAAAATCAAAATTGAATATCCTTTTTATAAGAAGGAGTAATTTCACCAAAGTTGACAAAAATAAAAGTCATTTATGGTCAAATATAATGCACCAATCCCGGACACCGTATGTCAAATAGAACGGTCAAAGATGGCGGACGAAATAAAATTTTTAATTCTTTGTCAATTATTAAGAAGGCATTGTACGTCACTTTTTTTTCTTTTAGATTATACTCTATTTTATGTACTTTTACGGGATAGCGTTCACTTTTTTAATTTTCAAGAAGTGCGTTTTTTTTATTTTTAAAAAAGTACATTTTTACAAATTTCAAAAATGTATTTTCTTTGACCTTCCTTTTTTCCACCCAATTTTCATCGAAACAAAATGAAATATACTACAGAAAGCAGAGCTGGGTAATTACTTGTAATTTAAAAATAATTACAATTACAAATTACTTTTTTAAAAAAGGAACTAATTACAATTACAAATTACATGTCTTTAAAAAAGGAATTAGCAATTACTTTTCTAATTACTTTTATGATAAAGTAAATTATAGTGACCAAACAGACAAAAAGGTAAGTTAAAAATTTGAATTAAAAGTGTTGTGTAATAAGTATTGCTTTTTAATATTTATTAGAATTGTTATTAGAATGTTTGACCTTAAGAGTAATCAGGAAAAATTAAATAAATATATAGAAAAGACAGCTTAATAGTGGAGTCGGTTTAGGAAAGCAATGGGAAAATTTTTAAAATGGATGCAGACCCTGCGGAAATTGTTTGTCATGACGAGTATAATAAAACCCCAAAATTTTAATTTCCAAACAGGGGTGGAACCATGCTTTTTTGGCCGAAAAGGAGTATTTTGGACATTTTGAGGGTCAAATTTGTTGTTTTAATTTTTTTTTTGATCACTTAAACAACTAGTTAAGAAAAGAAAATGGTATCCTTTTATTCTCAATATTAAAGTAACTTTCAGTTTAAATTTGGGGAAGATATCTGACCATCCCCCTTCCTGATATTAATATATATATATATATATATATATATACGAAAATAATTGAGAATCAAATTTCGGCTATCTTGATCAGATCTCAACCGATTTGGCTGAAATTTGGAATGGAGGTAGTCTTTATGACACAAAAACCAAATTCAGCCAAAAATGTTAAATAGTTTGGCAGAAATTGCAGTTTCAGTCAAATTTTCTGAAATTTTCAAATCGAAATGTCTTCGGACCTAAAAGTCTGATCAAAATTTGCTTTGTGGCAAAAGGTAGGCGTGGTACAACATCAAAATACTCGTTTTGAAAAGTAAAAGATAGACCACGGTTACCCTTCGATTATACATGAAGCGGCTACCTGAGTCACGTAAAAAAAAAATAAAAATTGTAACACATTCACAGTTACAGAAATAAATACACGCACGCACACATATATATAATATAATATACATTTTTATCTATACCTAGTCAAAGTAGTAAGAACGACTATACAAATAAAAACTATGCATATTTTTTAAAGTTTTATATACAATAAATACAATTGTTTTCTGCTTTATACCAGTGCGCGCACACATACTCACTGAGTATACTAGGGTGACCATACGTCCGGAATTTCGCTGGAAAGTCCCAGCATTTTGGAGTACTGTCCAGCATTTACAAGTGTCCAGCAAAAGCCCAGCATTCAGGTTGTAGTGAAGTTACAGCATTACGTTTTGGTTGGAAAAAATTTTTTTTCGGATACTTCCCCCCGCTCATCAAAAAATGTTGGGATCAAGAAATGATTTTTCGGATTTCTGTCCCCATCGCTCATCAATTTTTTTCCCAGCAGAAGTGTCCAGCATTCACTTAACAAAAATCTGGTCACCTTAGATTACACATATATTATACATATAGTGCAAATTACTAAAAAACGACCGAATGTAAAAAAAAGTGACTCTTGACTTATATCATGTAAAAGTACATAAAATAACCTACCTGTTGCCATAAAGCAAAATTCGATCCGTCTTTTAGGTCCGGAGATATTTCAATTTGAACATTTCAGAAAATTTGACTGAAACTGCAATTTCAGCCAAATTATTTAATATTTTTGGCTGAAATCTGGTAAATAATTTTTGTGTGATAAAGACTACTTCCATTCCAAATTTCAGCCATATCGATTGAGATCTGATCAAGATAGCCGAAATTTAGTTTTTTCAATTTTTTTCGCATATATATATATCAGAAGGGGGGATGGTCTGATCTTCACCAAATTTAAACTGGAGGTTTCTTTAATATTAAGAATAAAAGGATACTATTTTCGTTCCTTAACAAATTGTTTAAGTGGTCAAAAAAAAATTAAAACTGCAAATTTGACCCTTAAAATGTCCAAAAATCCCCTTTTCGCCCAATAAAACACGGTTCTACCCGCATTTGGAAATCAATATTTTAGGTTTTTGTTATACTCGCCATAACAAACAATTTCCGCCGGGTCTGCATCCATTTTAAAAAACCCAACCTCGCTATTTTATTGATTAAATCGACTCCACTATAATAACAATGCCTAATAATAATAAGAATTATAATAATAAACAGTAAACACATTTAGTTTTTAAAAGTTTATTGAACAAAAATACAAAAGTTTGTGTACTTAATAAAAAACATAAATGTGCAGCGGGCCACTGCAAAAACTCGTTTTTAGTCAGTAACTTTTTTGAACTTTTCAGTTTCATTTTAAACTATGCAACTGTAAAATTCTGCTTTAATGTATTCTTGTTTGTTAAACCACATACGCATGTTCTTAAAGTAATTGTAATTGGAAAAAGTAATTGTAATTGGAGAAAGTAATTGTAATTGGAAAAAGTAATTGTACTTATAGAAGTAATTTGTAATTAGATAGTTCAAATAATATAATTACAAATTACAATTCCTTTAACAATTTTCCTGCAATTACAATTGCAAATTACTTTAATAAAAAAAAGTACTTAATTACAATTACAATTTCACGAAAAAAATAGGAATTGTAATTGCTAATTACTTTTTCACCAGGAATTACCCAGCTCTGATAGAAAGTCTCGTATAACTTCAAAAATTTAATACAAAATGAAACTTCATTAATTTGAAAAGGAAATTTATTAAGCATACGCATGGTAATAATAATAATAATAATAATAGTATATGAATATATGATCAATAAATCAGAACCAAGCAGTCAAGACTAGAGTAGTATTATTTTTAACGGATATGCCGATGAACAGAATGGCACTAAGAATAACGAGCGCATTGCTCGTTTAGAAAAAAATGTTTGCTTAGATATTTCAATCAGAAGTGACATTATGACATCCTCGGTTAGTCAAAAAAAATTTCCAGCTAATAATAAAAATAAGGATAGCTTTATAAAATTATTGCGGAAAGAGTTAATAGATAATGACTTTAACGTTAAAATATGCATAGAAGACGCCGATACTACAATCCTTAAAACTTATTTGAAAACCGAAGACAATAAAGTTATAATAGTTGGTGGAGACATTGACCTTTTGGTTATAATGACTCAACTAGCATGGGATCATCATAAAAAAAAATATTTTTACAAACGTAAGATTACTAAAATAATTGACAAACATTATGATGAAAATAGAACCTTCTGCAATTCAACCTTCTGAAGAGGTAATAGAAAAACACTGTTTAAGAATATATTGTCAAAAATGGTTAGGTTCTGAGAAGGATCTGTTCCAATTCGGGTGGCTTAAAACTGAGAATGGCTTAATGCCCGATGTTATGAGTGAAAGTAATGCTTTTCCTAAAAATTTACCCAGTGATATTTCTCGTAAATATGAGAAGGGCTGTAAAAATAATCAGTGTAACTGTAGAAAACTGAATATATAATGTTCTACTCTATGTGTCTATTGTAGGAAATAATTGTGCCAATACTTCTTCTACCTTTGAGGAATCGGCTATCGATGAGGAATGCAGTGAAATTATGGCATATGATGGTAATGAAACTAATATAGTCTACTTCATTTTGTTTCGATGAAAATTGGGTGAAAAAAAGGAAGGTCAAAGAAAATACTTTTTGAAAATTGTAAAAATGCACTTTTTTGAAAATAAAAAAAGTGAACTCTATCCCCTAAAAGTAAATAAAATAACGTACAATCGAAAAGAAAAAAAAGTGGCGTACAATGCCTCCTTGATAACACAGCCCCACAAAAGAAAAAAAAAGTTCTGTACCAGAGACGTGAATACATAGATTTTGTGTATTTTTTTATGCTGAATCCGAATCCGCAGACAAAAATATGGGTTACCCAGGTAGTTTTTTAGTAAAACGCAAAAACATCCCCTAAAATAGAGTGATACGGTAAAGCTTTATAATGAAATGCAACAATTTGTAAATACTTTGAGAAAGCATTTTAAAATAAGATTTTGAGCATTAGAAAGAAATATAGGCAAATTAAATCCATACCCACCCCTACGAGGGCGCAATTCCACCCCCAACATCAAATAAGGAATGTTATAGTGCAAAACAATGTGAAAAACCATAGCCTCATAGTTTGTAATTCCAAATATACAAATGTAGGTTGACAGACAATATACCTAACAAATATTATATAATCTTATTTTTAAGGGGCTTGAAAATACCTTGTATCTTTATAATGAGTCTAGTAATCTATGCAAAAAATAATAACTTTCAGATGATAAACCACTATCATTCATACTCTACAAGAAATTCTAATTTATTAGAGGTACCACTTCATCGAACAGCAACATTTGAGCGTAGTCCAAAGTTTTTAGCTATTAAAGCATTCAATAAACTTCCCGCTGAATACAAAACTTTAAATTTAAATTTATTTAAAAAACGCGTTAAAGAATTTTTAATTACCAAATGTTATTATTCTTTAAATGAATATCTTGATGATAGAATATAAAATTTGCAGTCTACTTATTCATTGACTTGCTCTGTATGTTATTTTTATTTCAGTCATCCATAGCCTGATTTTTGCTTTTTGTATTTTGTTTCAATCAATGCTAAATTTCCGTATCACTTCTAATTACTATGTATATTAATTACACACACCATGTTTAATGTTCCTCATTTTAACAAATTTTGATTGTATGTATGTATGTGTATATATGTGTGTATTTATGTTTATATGCGTATGTGTGTATATATATATATATATATGTAATATATATATTTTTATGTCTCATGCATGTTACTTATACTCGTATGTTTTTTTAAATTATTTTACAGTTTTATGACTTATCCTATATTATTTGTAATAATCTACTGGATGAATAAACATTATTATTATTATTATTATTATTATTACCTCTGCAGACCTAGGTATTTCTTACCCCTTTGAGTCACATATTTTTCTATTCAATGGCTTGGTATAAATTTTGTTACCGCGAGTTTTTGGGGTCGCTGATTAGAATCTGAAGTCCGAATTCGAAAATTCCTGAATAAAAGATGGCGGATCTAATATGGCGGCTGTAAAAATCGGAAAAGCATTCAAAATTTGAATATTATGGCTGAAACTTGTTACTCGGGGGTTTTTGGAGTCGCTGATCATGATTCTGGGGTCTTAATTCGCAAATCCTTAAATCCAAAATGGCGGACCCATTATGGTGGATTAAAAAGTACCATAGAAATTGGTATTTACCACCCAAAGAAATATGTTATGAATGTTTAAAAAAATTGAGTAAAAATAGGCAAATATCTAAAAATAAGATTATGGCTGAAACTTGTTACTCGGGGGTTTTGGAATCGCTAATCACGATTCTCCGTAGACGCCTATTTGGTAAAAATTATAAAAAAAAATTTTTTTCGCGCCACATTTTAAATATACTATTATATCTACACTTTGGGCATCTGTTTCCATATACCCTAATCAGAATAATTACTTATAAATCAATTTCCGCAATAGTTACCAACTTAAATCTATCTTTATTATCTTAAATACTTTTAACAAACGTTAAAATATCAAACTGTCAGATGTCAGACTGACAGATGTCAAACGGGATAAACGGCACTTTGACAGATGTCAAACTGACAGATGTCCAACGGGACAAACGTCACTTTGACAGATGTCAAACTAACAGATGTCAAAGGAAGTAAACGTCACTTTGACAGATGCCAAACGGGATAAACGTCACTCTGACAGATGTCAAACTAACAGCTACCCCCCTGCCTGGATAGACGTGGTCAAGATTAATAATAATAATATACCATTCGCCATTCAAATTTTCCACCCAGCTCATATAACTCGTTAGGAAAGGGATACTTTCAAGCTCTAAATTATAATTTCCCACGATATTGCCACGATGATCAGTTTTATATATTTGGGTCGAAATCGTCCCTATTTCATTCGTCCTCACTTTCACATTTAAGCGAGACTGTACACTGCAAATCGAATTTATATTCCTTGTTTCTCATTTTTAGACTATTTTTACTCAATTTTTTTAAACATTCATAACGTACTTATTTGGGTGGTAAGTACCAATTTCTATGGTACTTTTTAATCCGCCATAATGGGTCCGCCATTTTGGATTTAAGAATTTGCGAATTAAGACCCCAGAATCGTAATCAGCGACTCTAAAAACTCCAGAGTAACAAATTTCAGCCATAATCTTCAAATTTTGAATGATTTTCCGATTTTACATCCGCCATATTGGATCCGCCATCTTTTATTCCGGAATTTTTGGATTCGGACTTCAAATTCGTAATCAGCGACCCCAAAAACCCGCGGTAACAAAATTTAGACCAAACCATTGAATAGAAAAATATGTAACTCAAAGGTGGCAGAGGTGGTTTCAAGCCCCTTAAAAATAAGATTATATTATATTTTTTAGGTATATTGTCTGTCAACCTACATTTGTATATTTGAAATTACAAACTACGAGGCTATGGCTTTTCACATTGTTTTGCACTATAACATACGTTATTTGATCTCGGGGGTGGAATTACGCCCTCGTAGGGGTGGGTATGGATTTAATTTACATATTTCTTTCTTATGCTCAAAATCTTATTTTAAAATGTTTTCTCAAAGTATTTACATATTGTTGCATTTCATTATAAAGCTATACCGTATCACTCTATTTCAGGGGATGTTTTTTCGTTTTACTAAAAAACTACCTGGGTAACCCATATTTTTGTCTGCGGATTCGGATTCAGCATAAAAAAATACACAAAATCTATGTATTCACGTCTCTGGTACAGAACTTTTTTTTTCTTTTGTGGGGCTGTGTAATGGACGAAGCATTAAAAATTTTATTTCGTCCGCCATCTTTGACTGTTTTATTTGACATACGTGTCCGGGATTGGTGCATTATATTTGACCATAAATGAGTTTTATTTTTGCCAACTTTGGTGAAATTACTCTTTCTTATAGAAAAGATATTCAATTTTGATTTTTTCGGCTATTTTTGGTGTTTTTTTGTATTTGTTTCCAAGATGCCGGATTGACCAGTACATATCGTACAGGTCTATATTTTTTAAGAATTTTATTTCAAATAAGCCAGTATTTTTAAAAATCCCATCCGATTACTAGTACAAGATATATTAAGCGCGTATGAAAGCGCGTCAAAAAGTGCATATAACTTTTGACGCACAAGGAATTTTTGGACGCAAATATTTTTTAGAATCAACAATAAAATTTCAGGTGGGATGTTGTCGTCGAAAAAAATCAATTCAACTGCCCTATATCTACATTCGACTGATTCAAGAAATGAATATTAATAACATGATCATCTGTTCACCTTCCCAAAATTACCCACCATCCTTAGCATATTCGACACCTAATAAAATATATATTCCGCAGCAAATTCAGTTTCCTCCGTATAAACTACCGAACTCCAGATCGAGTCGAGGGTCAGGGATAAAGAAATCTTTTCGGATTTGGACGCCAGGGACAGTTTATTGAGGCTCAACCCGCAATAAAACAAACGCATCTCGGTTTGCCATGCATTTATACCTTCGCACCCTTTGCCACATTCGCTTATTACGTGATGAGGTTTTAAAAAAGAGATCCTCCGCTCGCTTCTGCAGCAATAAATAAAAGTTTTTATTACACAGCTGAATATTTTTGAGTGGCTTCAAATTATACGAAGTCTGGGGGTGGTGTTATATATTTATGGAATTAGTGTATGCAAATACAAGTTACTCAGTACTGTTTCAGGATAATTTATGACACACTGAGAGAAAAATTAAAAAAGCTTTCAGTCTGGCCTAAGAGTGCTAATATACACCGACCGTTACCAATGAGTCATAGAAAATCATTGTTGCGTGTGCGATCAATAAAAGTCTATAATCAGATGAAGGTATTTATTTAACAATAATTTTACAACCGAGTGTGCGTGCCAGAGGTGAAGCTTTGAGGGTTGAAATATGATTGACTGAATCTGGCTACCAGTACACAGGTACAAGGGATGAGTAATGAGCGGGATTTCATAATTTACGGTCATTTATTACCGTATATAGTGGCATCAGAGTTGAAAAATTCAGATACGTGCTGCTATCTTATAGTACTGGTGATTGAATTTTTATCGTTGTAATTTTCTGGTGTAAAATAAATCTGCCCACGGAAAAGCACATAAAGCATTAAAATTTTAAAGTAAAATTACAGTTTTACTGTAAATGTACAAAAATATGTTAAAATTACACCTGAACGTTACTTACACCGATATTATTTAAAAAAAAATGGATTTTTACAGTCGTCATGGGAAATTTACTAAGCAAAGTGCTTAATTACTCGGTAATTTTACTGTTACTTTTTTAACTGTTACTTTTATTTACTTAAAAATCAAATAAACAAACATTTTGAGGATAATCAACTTTTCAGCCAGTCCCAGTGCAGATTCAGAAGTAATCTGTCCACCTCTTTAGCCATAGATAATCTCACTATTAACGTCCTAAAAGCTTTTGAAAACGAATTATATGCCCAGGCTTCGTTTTTTGATCTAAGAAAAGCCTTTGACTGTGTGTTCCACAAAACTCTACTAGAAAAACTTGCGGTGTACAAATTTGATAATAGTATTGAGTTAATAAACTTGTACTTGTCACAGAGGCGGCAATATGTTTTTTTTTATAATCAGAACGTGTCAACTACACAATTTTGTAAACGAGAGGTACCGCAGGGCTCTGTGCTTGGTCCAATACTCTTCCTTTCTTATGTGAACGATTATCTAACTGTAACGCGGACACCTCCTTAATACTATTTGCAGATGATACAACAGCTATTGCTCAACTCAAAATGTTACCAAAAATGCATGGAACAGTGGCCGCCACACAATCAAATATCAAATCATGGTTCCTCTTTAATTCACTCCGAAATGCTGAAGAAAATACAAATTCAGATCCTGTTAAATTCCTCGGGGTGTATATAGATTCTAAGCTAACTTCACTCCAGTCATTTTAGACAAAAATATGGCTTCTGATCTAACAAATTATATCCTTCATTTTTTTTTTCTAAATCGATTTATTTTGGTGTTCCAAAGAAAATATTAAATATCGACAACGAGATCACTACGGCATAAAAAATTATTCAAGGTTAAAGTTCACAAAAAACGTTTTCTGCGAATATCGCGCTTTCTATGGCTCGGAGGCCAATTGAGGTTATTATTGAAATGAAAAATAATGAAATTCCTAGTGTTGCCGTCTAGACTAGACAAGACAAGAGTTGCCCTACTCTTGTCCTGTCTTGAAATTTCAAGACAAGACTTGCCTAAGTCTAACTCTTGACAAACTCCATACAAGAGTCTAGATTAGAGTCTAGAAACAAAGTACATACCTAAACATAATGATGGCATACTGATTAGGAGAGCATCTATTTCTCTCAACGTTCCATGATCATAATTTAAGTATAAAACTCAAACATCGTTGTCGGTGGGCAGCGGTCGGCGCCGTAATTGACATTAAATACCTAATCTTAATGGAACGGAAAATTGATATTGCTGTGGCGCACAAATAATAATTGTTTCTTTCACTGCAAAAATTTATTTATATATTTTTTTAATCGGGCTATATTACCGATGCCCGCCGCTAGTCAAGCGACACAAACGCGCTATTGTATGGAATTTGCATTGTATAATGTATATCAACTCATGAAATGATCTAGTTCTCAGAACGAAAAAATGAAGCGTGCTGTTGTAAGCCTCTGCAGCCAAAAAAAAAAGGTTTTGCATAAAGAACAAATATCTATAGCTATACACAGTGATATCGATAGTTCATCAGTTAATAAATTGGAGACCGACCCAAATCTCACCCCTACGATATTATTACTGGTAGGAGCGATCATAATTTGTCTGCTGATGAAGACAGAAACAGTGACACAGTCATGCCATCAACAACATCCGATGACCTGTTGTCAACCACCGCAACTAATAAACCAGGGCCCTCTGAGACGACAAAGGAATTGGAAGCGAAAAAAAAGACCGGGATATTGGGCCATTCTGGAAAACTTCTACTTAAGTTTTTCGAAATAAAGAGAATACGAAATAACGACAAAATTGGCACCTGTAAAATTTGCAAGAAAGAAATCCAAATGAAAAACGCTAACAACACTGGACATAAGAGACACCTATCTTCACGTCATCCGAAGCAATATGATGAACTGTTTCCCAAAAATATTTCTAACGAGCCAAATAGTATTTTGGTGTTTTTGGTGCCTGTTTAACTTCCTTAAACAATTTCTTAAAAAAGGTACTCTTATTTGATACCGATAAAACGAACCCTTTTCGAGAAAGAAATATTTTTTTGATAAGGTGTCCAGGATAAAATTGAAATTTTTTGCCCAAAAAAATTTTAATTAATTTAATTAAGTGGGTCAAATCAGCAAATATTGAAAACCTACATAAATAAAATATTTTTAATAATGAATACAATAAATCCTAGAAATGAATGAACACGAAATATTTGCTTAATTCCTAATAATAAGGGTCGCTTTATCGGAATCAAACAAGAGTAGCTTTTTTAGGAAATTGTTTAGGAGACTTAAAAAGTCAGCAAAAATTCAAAAAATGTGTCAAATGCCCAAAGTTTAGGGGTAAAAACTGTCGGGGGTAGTCCGTCCCTGTCTTCTTAAAAAAGATACGAAAGGCGCCATATTTCTCAATTATAAATACCCACTAACTGTGCATACTGTCCAAATTTTATAAGAATCGATACAGGGAGTTGGGAGTTATCTGCAAAAAACCTTCTTCACGATTGAACCTTTTAAGGGCGAATAGCTACGAAGTGGGGCGCCCTAGGAAAAAACTTAATTTCACTTTTAGCGTTATTTTGACCCAAACTATACGCACCCGGAGTATTTCCGCGTACTTTAATAACACCCCGTATACATATAGTCTAATCAAGACTCTTGATCTTTGAGGGACTCACTCTTGTCTTGTCTTGAATTTTTAGAGCTAATCAAGACAAGAAATTCTAACTCTAGACGGCAACACTAGAAATTCCGCACAAAAATGATCTCTTCCATTTTTAACCTCCCCACAATAAAATTGTGGGAGGTTACTACAATTAGTCCAAAATCGAAAATTGAGATAACATCAAATCTTTACGTTTTGAGGTCCCAGGAACCCAAAAAAATTGTTTTTGAAAAATGTCTGTGTGTGTGTATGTGTGTGTGTGTGTGTGTATGTATGTTAGCACGATAGCGGCGAAGCTACTAAACGGATTTGGATGAAACTTTGCATGAGGGTTTCTTTAGTGCTCTAGAAGATCTGAAAAGGTTTTGGTTGAGATCGGATTACGTTTAGTGCCGTTTTGGCACAACAAGTTGTTTATTTTATGGTTACTTACAATTTGTAATTGAACCATTGAAAAGCAGTAAAAATTCCGATTTCAACGATATATCACACTTGCACTTTTTCGATTTGGTTTCCGTGAAAAAAATTAAAAAACAAAAATTTCACTTGTTTTGTCCTCAAAGCAGTGCAATGTACAGGGTGATATTCTAATAATGACAGAGGTGTTCAGTGATTTCGGCTGATAACTCGGGAACGGTTGAAGATATCGAACTGAAATTTGAAACGTAGGTATAAATATTGTAGACAGAAGGATTACGAGTGAATTAATAATACACCTACGTCACATGACGTCACAAATAAGAAACATTCTTAGAAACTGGTGCAGATATCGACTTAACTGGAAACATCCAATTAAAGTTTGAAACGTAGGTGGAAATATTGTAGATGGATGGAATACGAGTGAATTAAAAATACACCTACGTTCTGATGACGTCGTAAAAGCATAAAATTCTTATAACAGGCGAACTGATGATGATATCAAAAAAATATTTCTACAAGACGAGTCACGAAATTTTTTTTTTAATTTCCAAGAAATGTAAAATTTTCGGAGAAATGTCACTTTTCAGAAAAATGTCAGATTTTTAAGAAAATGTCAAATTTTCAGGAAAACGTCAAATTTTCGGAGAAATGTCACTTTTCAGAAAAATGTCAAATTTTCGAAAAAATGTTAAATTTTCAGGGATATGTCACTTTTCAGAAATATGTCAAATTTTCAGAAAAATGTCACTTTTCAGAAAAATGTCAAATATTCAAAAAAACGTCAAATTTTCGAAGAAATGTCACCTTTCAGAAAAATGCCAAATGTTTGAAAATTGTCAAATTTTCGGAGTAATGTCACTTCAGAAAAATGTCAAATTTTCGAAAAAATGTCAAATTTTCAGAGAAATGTCACTTTTCAAAAAATGTCAAAAATTCAGGAAAATGTCAAATTTTCGAAAAAACGTCAAATTTTCGAAGAATTGTCACCTTTCAGAAAAATGTCACCTTTCAGAAAAATGTCACCTTTCAGAAAAATGTCACCTTTCAGAAAAATGTCAAATTTTCAGAAAAATGTCACTTTTCAGAAAAATGTCAAATTTTCGAAAAAACGTCAAATTTTCGAAGAAATGTCACCTTTCAGAAAAATGCCAAATGTTTGAAAATTGTCAAATTTTCGGAGTAACGTCACTTCAGAAAAATGTCAAATTTTCGAAAAAATGTCAAATTTTCCGAGAAATGTCACTTTTCAGAAAAATGTCAAAAATTCAGGAAAATGTCAAATTTTCGGGAAAATGTCAAATTTTCGGAAAAATGTCACTTCAGAAAAATGTCAAATTTTCAAAAAAACGTCAAATTTTCGAAAAAAACGTCAAATTTTCGAAAAAATGTCACTTCAGAAAAATGTCAAATTTTCGGAAAAATATCACTTTTCAGAAAAATGTAAAATTTTCAGAAAAATGTCAAATTTTATTAAATGGACTCAAAGGAAAATTCCCAAAAAATACTACGGGTCCATTTGTGGTATAAGTTCTCTGCTAGTGTGTTAAAGCGTGCAGACTGTATGCTGAGTATTTTTGACGTGTCAAGTGCATCGAGAGATTACAAGTTTTTTCGACGTTTATAAAGCCCACGGATGGTGTGAGAGGCCATCTTGAACCGCTTACAAGCCCTACAAGTGTAAGCAACCCCACCGGAACGCTTTCGATGAGTTTCTTCCAATAAAACTTTAAAAGTGACAGTGACATTATATTTTAAAAACTATTTCCGCTACTTCCGGCATCACGCCGAAAATTCTTCCAGCAACATAACCTAAAAATAGTACTACATAACCTAAAAACAATTTAAGACATTGATACCAACCTAAACATTTTTCAAAAACCAAATTCCCCAGAGAAACATTGGAACCAAAAATTTGACAGCTATCACTTCCCCGGCCGATTTAGTGAAAAATTGATCGAGGCCAAAAGATAAAACAAAATATACCAGCTCAAACTTAAACGAGCCACCATGAACACTACCCTGGCTACATCTGGCAGGGAAGCTGTCCACCAAGAGTTATATGGTTTTTTCCAAAGATGGCCATCCCTGCCATCCAACCCATTACCAACGAACAGGTTTTTTCGTTTAGTTGTTTCCGAGGTTGTTTCCCGTATCAATAATCAAAATTATTAAGTGCTCTTGCCTACGAACGTTTTTATAGAATTGTGTTTATTTTTATATTAATTTTAGGTCCATGTGGACACATTATAATTTTAACCTAGTCTTTAAGCCTGCCTACAGAACACAGGAGCTACTTTTCTATTTTTCTCCAAGCCAAACCGGACCTATCCAGTCCAGCCTCACACTCGCCACGGCGGTGTTCACCGTGGTTGTCTGGCTGGCCCCGGGCTAGGATCCGATGAAGCATATATTTGTTTTAAAAACATTGAATAAAATATTAATGTTGTGCAGACTATAAATTTAACACTCAAGTTTTTAGGTCCAAATCCCACCGAACGCAAGACTTTTTTTCTGATTTAATACGAAAAAAATATTTCAACTTAATAAATATAATTAAATGAGATCGTTCATATTGTTTAGTGCTCTTTTCGGCTTCAAAGATTCGCCGGGTGGGGAGGTTCCAGCCGTTTCCAGTAGCTGCCGATTTTTTATGTACAACAAACGGTTTAGGCATTGTACGTAAAAAATGAATAAAATATTTTTCGTTCAAAATTTGATTATCTTTCATTTTCATAATAACTTTAGTTAATATAATATATACAAGAAAAAAAATCCAATCAAAATTACTGTAGTGTACAATAAAAATTTGTATAATGTGCTTACACATTATACACAAATTTCGAACGAAAAATATTTTATTCATTTTTTACGTACAATGCCTAAACCGTTTGTTATACATAAAAAATGGTAGATCATTTTTGTGCGGAATTTTATTATCTTTCATTTTCATAATGACCTCAATTGGCCCCCGAGCCATATTCGGAAATAACCGTTGTTTGTGAATTTTGACCTTGAATAATTTTTTATGCCGTAATGATCTCGTTGTCGATTTTTAATATTTTCTTTAAAACACCAAAATAAATCGATTTAGAAAAAAAAGTGAAGGATATATTTTGTTAGATCAGAAAAATTTAATTTCACTGGGTTACTTGGGAGGATCATATCTTACATTTATCCAAAAAACTTTCTAAAAGCATTTTTCTTATCAAATGTTTGTCGATAAACGTATCACAAAAACGCTATTAACCGCTCACTATGGGTTTTTTCATTCAAATATGATGTATGCAATTAACTGAGGTCACTCAGTACATGCACCCAAAATATTTAAAACCCAAAGGAGATGTGTTAGATTTATAACCCAAATTGGTTATAGAATCTGTTGTAGAGATTATTTTAAAAAGCTAAATATACTTACCTTACCATGTGCATTCATCCTGGAATCCCCGGATGGAGTTAACAAGAGGAAAAACATATCTATTAATGATTTTACGAAAAGTCATTATTTATAAAAAATTCTGCTTGTCAAAAAAATGAATTTACCATATAGAAATCTTAGATCAGATGTACCGGGTGTTAATAAATTAAGAAAACATCAAAATGCCTCAAGAGAGAAGTACCTTCATTTATTATTTTGGACAAAATGTTTATAAAACAAAGTTGTTTATAATCCAAAATAAATCCTAAATACAAATTATGAAGTCTAAATTTTGACTTTTATGTTTTTATTGTGTTTATCTTTTTACGTTGAATTTATTAGTATGAATAAGAATTCAAATTAAGAAACAGAGTGTGCTGTCGATAATATTGAACTGACAAACGTCACTGTGACATTGTGTAGAATACACATCTGCATTTATTAGTGTTCTGTTGATCATTTAAAAAATGTTTACCAAACAAGAAAGAATTTATTTGATCAAATGTTATGGGATTGGAGACGTCTCTTATCGATATGCAATTAACCTTTTCCACCAAAAGTTCCCTAACACAGCGATATCGCGCCAATCATTGCGCAAACTTGTAAAAAAATTCAATAAAATTGGATCTATATTGGATGTCAAAAAATCCAAGAAAAAGTACAATGAAGACGATGCGGCAACACTTTTGGCAATAAATTCAGTAATAGAAAACCCGAAATTATCTTTACGGAAACGCTCACAAAGACTGGAAGTAAGTAAAAGTCACTTACAGAGAATTTATATGAACACAAAGTTCGACCGTTTAAGCCAAGGTTCAGACATACACTTGAAAGTGGAGATGAGGAAAAGCGATTGGATTTTTGTTTATGGGTCAGTGAGAATTACCTCGTATATAGAAATTTTCACAGAATGTTTTTTTTTACTGACGAAGCAACATTTTGTACCAATGGCCACGTTTCATCACAAAACAGTCGTTATTGGGCTTTGGAAAATCCAAACAATGTCATTCACACACGAAGTCAACGTTATAAAAAAGTGAACGTATGGTGTGGGATTTTTTATGATCGAATCGTTAGTCCATATTTCTTAGAAGAAAATTTAAATCAGCATGTTTATTTGGACCTTTTGGAAAACTTTGTATTGCCATTTATAAACACTCTGCAACCGGAAGTAAGGCGTAACATCTTTTGGTAGCAAGGAGCGTCCAGCTCATTCCTCAGTTTTGGCACGGCAGTAGTTGACAGATCACTTCGGAGCCAGATGGATAGGAAGAGATATGCTCCAATTAATTTTTTCTGCAAGATCACCAGACCTTACACCAATGGATTTTTTTCTGTGGGGTGTTTTAAAACAGAAAGTTTATGCAGATGACCTGCCGCATGATCGAGAAACACTAAAAGCACGAATACAAGACGCGGTGAATAAAGTTAATGTACCCTCAACCATTCGTAAGGTCTATGGTGGATTTATTAAAAGGATGGAGAAATGTGTTGAGGTTGGAGGAGGCACTGTAGAATAAACTGTTTTTCCACAATCGTTGAAGTTAATGTTATTATGTTATGTTAATGTTTGAAAAAAAAAATGTAAGTTGACATAAATGTAAAAGTCAAAATACAGACTTCATAATTTGTATTTAGGCTCTGGATTATAAACAACTTTGTTTTATAAACATTATGTCCAAAATAACAAATGAAGGTACTTCTCTCTTGAGGCATTTTGATGTTTTCCTAATTAATTAACACCCGGTACATCTGATCTAAGATTTTTATATGGTAAATTAATTTCTTCGACAAGCAGAATTTTTTATAAAGAATGACTTTTCGTCGTAAAATCAATAATAGAGATGTTTTTCCTCCTGTCAACTCCATCCGGGGACACACTGTATATAAAAAAGAGAGAAATACACTACATTAAGCACAAAGATGTACACGATTATCCAACTAGAAATAACGACAAAATCCTACAAAATTTCTCCAGATTAAATAAATCTAGAGATGGCTGTGGTTATCACGCGATCAAATTTTTTAATATTCTCCCGGAGTCCGTAAAAAATCTAAATTTTAATAAATTCAAAGATAAAATAAAAAAATCCTGAAGAAGAAAACATTCTACAGCTTTGACGAGTACCAAATAATTTTAATGACCTAAAGTGATTTTGATTTTTAATTATATTTTTTGTTAACACTTGTTATATTAATATTTTTGTCCTTTTAATTCTTTTTACAAAAGCGTTAAGCATTGTCCTTGACTTATGTAATTACTTTCATTGATTAGTGGTTGATGGTCTGTCTTTTAATGCTGGTAACGGTTAACGGGTATAGACCAAAACGGTGTTAGGAAAACACTTTTTTAAGTTGTCGACGTTTCGTTAAAATTTATTGACATCCTCAGGACTCTACAATTGAACATATTGATGTAGTTATTTATAGGACAATATCATATTATTATTACAATTATAATCTATTATAATCACAACGTTTCTTAATAATAATATGATATTGTCCTATAAATAACTACATCAATATGTTCAATTGTAGAGTCCTGAGGATGTCAATAAATTTTTGACGAAACGTCGACTACTTAAAAAAGTGTTTTCCTAACACCGTTTTGGTCTATACTCGTTAACCGTTACCAGCATTACTTTCTTGGTATGGGAACATCAATAAATGATTATTATTATTATTACTATTACTATTATCAGTGTACGTTTTATTATTTTTATTAATTCTACCCCACGACAGTTTATCGACCTCGCCCATTTTTTTCGGAGACAATCCGAATGATTTATGCGTTTCACCGAATTACAGACTCGCAGGTACCACAGCCACGTGTAAATAAAATGATATTTGGCGGAGTTTCAAAAAAGCCGAGTCGTGACTAAGAGTAATGACGAGTGGGCACAGGAGTTGACTCCGGGCTCGCTCAAACTGCGCTCCAATTTCCTGCTAATTCAATGTCTTTCAATCCAAAAGATACGGCGTGATTGATTACACCCAGCACCGCCTACTTGACTCTTTCGCACGGGACGCCCATATCTAGCTACTTACTTCACGTCCACTGACATCTTATAGAGGGATTTTGTAATTATTTCATGTGTTCGTTTTGAGCTCTTATCGCTGTAGCCTATCTGCAATGTTATTCACTTCATGTATGGATGTATAGTTGGGTTGTTCTACTTCTTTTATTCTTAAAATGTGTTAAAATAACGGAGGAAGGTGGGTATATTACAAATAGTTTGTTTCTATTGATTTACTGTACAGGGTGGACCAAATTAGATGGGATTTTCTCTACAACCATGGCAGATAGACAAAAACTAATATGGGTGTCCTGAGCTCGATTTTCGAGAAACAAACAATGGCGTACACCGCGATCGTCTATCTTTGCGACTATCGAGTTACAGAGCGTTTTAGGAAAATTGGCATTTTTGGATGACATCCATATCTCAGTTACCAAGTGTCGAATTGAAAATAGAGGCACTTCTTTGAGTAGAATCCGTTGCTGATAAGAAGAAAATTATGCACGCTTCAGTTTTCGAGATATAGACATAACTTGAGCTTTTTAAATGGAACGCCCTGTAAATTATTTCATTATTCGGTCACAACTTAAATTAGCTATCTAACGGTATATCATATGTCATATTTATTCCTAGAAAAAGTCGTTGATTTTCGAAAGATTTTATATATTTGCGAGGAGGCCATGGAAAAGTATTAACAACAACACTTTTCATAATATAAAATAATTTTGCCAAAAATAGGAAAAACTAAACTACAATAAATGTTGGAATTGTCTTCCATTGACATCTATGCATATTTATCGCATTTCTAATATTTTTTGAGAATACCATGAAAGGAGAAGACCAAAAAAAAAAAAAGAAAATTAAAATAATCGTAAATGTCAAAAACTAATTTGTGAGTGAGCATTGTTAAAAATGCCCAACAAACACAAAAGATCGACCCATCAGCGGGCCATCACTGGGCCAGAAATGAAACTTCTGGCCCTGTGATGGCCCATTGGAGGGCCAACCTGTTGTGTTTGTAGGGTGGTTCAATTTAGTAATGGTGAAAAATATGAAATGTTGTTAGATATTCAGATAAGAGACGGCCAGATATAAAAATATTCAAAAAGCTACAACAAAATTTAAAAGAGTTTGAATCATTTGTAAAACCTCAGGCAAAAATATATAATAAAGCAGGTAGAGAAGCTGTAGAAAATATTGTTTTAGAAATTGTAAGATAAAATTCTAATATTAGGCCAGTCACCGTAGACACAAAAATCGCGTTAGGTCGCGAAAAATTGCACTGTTCTGATTTTTTGGGAAGTTGTTAGGATAGATATCAATAGTATAAAACCAAGTTTACAGTTTCGAAAGACTTGTGGTAACTGCGTGGTGCTCGAAAAACCTTGAAATTTTCGAACTTTTTTCAGTTTTTGGCTTATACCTTCTGAAAAGTGCATCCTACGGAAAAAGTCCTGTACACTTTTAAAGTAGACAAAAGTTGCTACAATTTGAGCGCAACCGCAGCTCCCTAGATCCAATAGGTCCCGAGATACACCACTTCAAAAATTGGCCATTTTTTTCAAAAAGTTCGACATTGTAGTTTTAGCCGTCTTCCGAGCAGGATATCGGCTAAAACACACATCTTACGAGGAAAGTGATGGGAGATGAAGCTGTAGAGCTGTAGAGCAGTAGAGCAGTTACTTTGCTTTAATTTAAGCACAAGCACCCTGTAGGGCCAATAGTTCCCTTGTTATCTTGAAAGAACGAAAAATTAAGGAAATCGGATTTTTAACGAAATGAAGCATGACGAATTGCAGGACTTTTGTACAGGGTAAGAAAGACATAACTCAGTGGAAAATGGTTTATATCATGCAAAATGAAGTTGAGTAAAATTAATAATAAGGTATAAATTTATCAAAATTGTATAAAAAGTATTTTGATAGTTTGGAGGACCTAGGACGAGAAATGTTGAACGCGAAGTGATGGCGGACCTCAGCTGACTCCTGCGATATAAATAGACAACACAATGTAAATAATTATTTATGAAATGCGTAATCAATTTTATAATAAATTACAATGAAGATAGATAGATAGATAGTCTTTATTTCATCACTATATGTACATACATGAACATTTGCAGCAAGTCAGGGTAAAAGCTGGTGAACAGCAAATTATAATATTTACGAGTTTATAAAACACAAAAACATATATGTAAATATAACATTTCAATAAAAACAATAAATTTATAAAAACACAAAAACATATCGATGTATATAACATTTCACATTGATATACACAGAAGATATGAAATGCAAAAATATGTAGAGTATCAGAGCATTCTGTAAATATGAGCATTTAAATAGTCGAGTGTGGATTAGCACCATAGGGTGTCTTAAAAAATTCGTCAACCGAGTAAAAACAGTACTTTAGAATGAAATTTTTTATATTCTTTTTAAAGGACAGTAAGTTCAGTTGCTTTATATGACATGGTAAATGATTATACAACTTTAGGTTGGGGGAATTTTTAGCGCTTAGAGTTAACCTGTAGCGAGGTACTCTAAGAAGTCCAGCAGCACGTGTGTTGTGCTGATGGTAATCAGACTAGACAGAGAGACTGGACGCACTCCTGTGAATCTCTACAAGACTATAATAAATAAACAGTGAAGGGAGGGGCATAATGCCCAGTTTAATGAAAATAAGTTGACAGTGTTCCGTAAACTTAGCACTAACGAGTATTCTTATAGCTTTCTTTTGTTGTCGGAAAACTTTTAATGCGTGGAAGGAGTTACCCCATAAGACCACTGCGTAGGAAAGTCTAGAGTGGAAAAGGGAAAAATAAGTGTTTTTTAAGATGTCAAATTCGAGAATGCCTTTTAATTTCCTGAGGAGAAAGATCGTGCTTGAGAGCTTTCTATTTAACTGATCAATATGGTTTACCCAGCTAAGGTTATCATCTAAATATATACCTAGGAGTTTAACGTGCTCACCTTTGGATACATTTTTATTGGTTGATATTATAAGTCTCTGAGTTTTTTCTTGATTGAGTGTTAGTTTATTCAAGGTGAACCAGTTTTTTGCCTGGAGTTCTATGTCGGAGCTAAGTTGGATCAGATTAGCAATGTTGCGGTCAGAGCACAAGAGAGTGGTATCGTCAGCAAACAAAGTTGATTTGCTAGGCAACATAAATTGTGGAAAGTCATTAATGTAGATCAGAAATAACAGTGACCCCAAGACAGAGCCCTGGGGTACACCATAATTAATATCTGGAGTATCTGACATGCTATTTCCTATGACTACACATTGCTGACGCTTTTGCAAATAAGAAATAAAACTGCATTTTATCGATTAGTTTATCGTGAGAGACACAATCAAAGGCCTTGGGAAGATCACACAGAGTGATGTATGATGCCGTTCCTCAAGACCCTCGACTATGTCACTCACGATCTTTACGACGGCCTGCGTGGTTGAGCGTCCAGAGCGGAAACCATATTGATAGGGGCTGAGAAGTGATTCATGTTCCAGATAACTTGACAATCTTTCTGTCAGAATAATCTCAAATATTTTACCAAAAATGGGGAGGTCTGATATGGGGCGGTGGTTGTCTAATAAGGAGTCGACTCCTTCGGCGATAAAACTATTATATAGAGCGGCTAGAGGACCGGCGATAATATCCCCCGTAGATTTAATTATTTTGGCATTTAAGTCATGAATATCTAAAGAATTTGAGTTTTTTAATGATTTAATAGCTGATTTTACTTCTGTATGGTTATTGGACTCAAGAAAAAGGATATATTCGACATTTTGTTGTAGGTAAAGTTAGTTTGAACGTTAATGTTGGGCAACGAATTAATTAAGTCGCCTGCAACAGATACAAAGTGGTTGTTAAATGTGTTTGGTGAAATACATGGATTGACGACGTTATCCCGACAATTGTTTATTTCAAAATTTATAATTTTCCAACTATCTCTTGCCTTATTGGTAGAGTCATTGATGAATTTGTTGCAAGCCCTTTTCTTCGCAATTTTAATATCGTTTATTTACTCTTTACGCAGAGCACTATAAATAGAGTAATCAACCGGATTTCTAGTGATATTACAAATTAGTTTAACGGAGGAGAGCGTGTCCCTTTTATTTCGTAAAGAATCAGTAAATCAATTGATTGGCATCTTCTTATTTAAAGTACATTTTTTTAAAGGAAAAATTCGATTTATCAAGTTACGAAATCTATTTACCAGAAGCTCGGACAAATACTTACTATTATTATTATGACCATGATTACTGCTATAAAAGATACTACAGTCAGTATCAAGCAATTGGTTTCTAAGCCTTACTAAACCATGGTTAGTAAATCTCCTGCAAAAAACGACAGACGATGTGTCATTGTTACTATATATTTTAATAAATTGTCCAAAATGGTCAGACAGGCATGGATCTATGACACCTACCTCATAGCCTTCCTCCTCCAAGTTTGTCACAATATTATCAATACAGCTGGCGGAGTGGGCTGTCACCCTAGTAAATTCTGAAATTGTTGCTGTAAGTCCAAAAGAATTTAGTAGGCATATAAGGTCATTAATATTACCAGAGGTACACCTAAAGTTTATATTAAAGTCCCCGACAAGCACTATTTTATTATATTTATCAGAGAGAAATAGGGAACTTGCGTATAATTTTAAAAATAAAAATAATACTAAAAAACATAGCGTAACGTTGTAATAAAACGTGTATTTCACAAAAAAATAAGATTTCTAATTCCACGCGATCAGTATGAAGGACCTAAATAGCGATAAAATTGAGGTGGCCCAGAACGAGCTACTACTGGCTGTGACGTCACACCCTACAATATTCGGTAGTCGTCGCGTCGGGAAGCATCACAATCAGATGTTTACCGGTGTTATTAGACTGTGGTTGATTTGTTAGTGACTGTTCTGATATAAATATATAATTGTGTTTTATAGTAGGTATCGCTTATTTTAGTTGTACAGATATTTTAAAATGACTGATCAAGGTTTTTCAAAGGACCAATCTGATAATTTGCCGAAAGTGGATATGTTTATGGTGGCATCTTTTATACAAAATAGTGAAAGTTTTTCCCTTGGAGAAGTGCGCGGGGTCAAGGCAGACAAGTATGTATTTTTTTAGCTTTTAGTAATAATTTATAAGCATAAAATAGTTATAGCTTGATCACGGAATAAACAGAAATAAGTACAAAATGCTTAGTCGTAACTAAGCATTTTTAGCAGTCTTAGTTTTATGTTTGAAAGAATTGAGATATTCTAAAGCATAGAGAAATATTCTACGTTTTTTTTTTCATGTGTGTAACAATGTAACAAGATATAAAAAAACATTAAGAGTTTGCATATTTAGTCCCTTGGCTTGCCTTATTCTCTTGGCTGTAACTAAAAGTGTTTCTTATAAATTTGGTAGTCACTTTTTTATCGAGACTTCTAAATTCAGGTCATATACATATGTTACTAGAAGGGTTAAAAATATTTATTTTCAGTTTCTTAAAATACTTTATTTGGCAATGAAGAAATAAGAAAATGCTTTATATATATATCTAACATTTATTTGTTTGTTGTACTATTACACAAAAACTAAAATAATTTCAGATCCGGAAGAAAATCCTATGGGGACGCAGCTGTGGGATGGGTACAAGTTCTAAGGAAGAATAATATATGCACAGTGAAGGCCAAAGTAACACATGAACACAATGTCAGAAAAAAATAGTATACAGTAACTTGTAATATTGATGCAGAATATGAAAATGTCATAGATGTACAATGCCATGATTGTGCTGCTTCATCAGGTAGATACCCTTTAAAAGAATTAACAAGTTACATAATTATTCTATAATTACAGATGGCTGCAAGTAGGCCATAGCATTTCTAATGTGGCTTCACAGAAGAAGTGAGGAACCATCTCCAACTGAAGTGACTTGTTACTGGGCAAAGAGTAAACTTTCAAAAATTGGATCTTCCATTAAATTTCTAACATTAAAAGACTTTGACGCAAAGGCAGAGTTAAGTTCAGACGAGGAAAGCGAAAAACTAGTACACAGACATAAACTAATTATTATTAGTATTTAATAATGTACTTACATTAAAATGATATTCACACACATGTAGACTTACTGCTCTGTGAAATGTCTTTTTCATTTCTTCTACACGCTTTTACCCATTTTGATCGACGAATCTTATCATCTGGCAATATTATAAATATTTTATCTGGCACTTTCACTGTAGTATTCTTACACAACGGTACAATGCAATATTTAAAATAAGAAGTTTTTGTTTCCATTTTAAGTATATACTTCAAATTGATGGCAATGCTGGTATTTTTACGGCTGAATATGAACCATGAAATCAAGCAGTCGAGTGCTGGGATCTCCGTCGTCGCTTGTAAATTGTAGGGTGTGACGTCACGACTACTCCCACGCTTTTGAACCTGTTTCAAACGGTTCGCTCGCGCGCGAAACTTTAATAATTTATAACAAATTTATTATTGGGAATTAAAGCGTCATATTTTGCATATCTTATTTTTTAGTATGGTAGAACATTTTTATGCAGTAAAAAAAAATGTGCAAGTTCCCTATTCCAAGAGTGCCTCCAGTCTCTCTAAAAATATAGAGAAATCCCCAACACATGATCTATATAAGGTGATAACCGCTGTCTTGATACTAGGAATCTCAATACCACAGTATTCTGCATTGATTTCGTTGCAAAACTCTGAGAGTAATAAAGGCTTAAATATAATTTTATTTTTTTTCAAAAAATGCAAACACCACCGTGTTTGCTTATAGATCTACAGAAGGAACTTGCCATTATGTAACCTGGTAAATTAATAGTATCAAGAGCAGCCTGGTTTAACCAGTGTTCAGACAAACAGATTATTATATCATATACATATTTGTCGAGATACAGAGATAAATTATCCACTTAGTTTGAGAAACATTGAATAATGATGTGCATCATACTTACAGAAATACTCTGATTATTTATGACGTTGAATGAAGTATGTAATATTAGACTTACCTTTACGCACTTAGCGAGACATTCGTGCTCTTTTGGAAGGCCCAGGTTCGTCAGACGACTCTTGTTGGAGCTCCGAAGACTCCTCTGTTGATGGATTAGATCTACTACTAGATACTAGTGATAAAGGCTCGTCGACGTCGTCTTCTTCTTCCGACTCATCCATGGCTAAGGGAGGAGTATTCAAGCAGATCTTTCCCTGACAAACTTTGCAGAGAGCAGAGCATTTCAGCCCTGCTCTCTGGCAGGAGCAGCTTCCCCTTCAGCACCCTTTCTTGCAGCTGCTAACCAGCAGGGTTAGAGGCGCTGGTTCCTTGGTTGAGGTCACCGGGGTCAGCTTATGCTGGCTCCTTGTCCACCCCCAACAACTTCTGCACCTGTTGGTAGGTTCTGTAGGAATGTTGAGCAGCAGCCTCTTCAGTTGAGGGCAGACGAGCGAAGTGGACTTTGGCGTTGGTAGCAGATCGGACAAATATCCTGTAACGCGGGGCGTGGAGAGAGTTATCTATTCCTCCACCATAGAGCGCCACGAGACATCTGCTGCCAGCAGAGGCTCCTCATGAGGGCGTCATGGTTCAACGTGGTAGCAGCGTCAAGAAGGTCTGGCTGTTTTGAAAGGACGTCCAACATCTTCGTTTTCCCTTGCCAGAAAAGGACAGAGGTGGTGTCGCGCAACCAATGAAGGCCAATCTTTGAAGTGGTGTATCTCGGGACCTACTGGACCTACAGAGCTGCGGTTGCATTCAAATTGTAAAATTGTAGCAAATTTTGTCTGCTTTAAAAGTGTATACTGTGACTTTTTGCGTAGAATGCACCTTTTCGAAGTTATCAGCCCGAAAATGAAAAAAGTCCGAAAATTTCAAAGTTTTTCCAGCTACACGCAATTAGCACAGGTCTTTCGAAGCTCCAAACTTGGTTTTACACTACTGGTATCTATCCTAACAATATCCCAAAAAATCGGAACAATGCAATTTTTTGCGACCTACGATGTTTTAAATGACTGGCCTATATATCGTCTCGCGAAATACAGGAAAAACAACTGCGTTGGGTTGCTTAAAAATAAATAAGTTCAAACCCTATAAAATTAGGATTAGTCACCATCTATACCCAAACGACTTTCAAAGCCGTCTCGATTTTCGCCAGTGGTTTTTGCGTCACTGTTACGAAGCGCCAGGGCTTAAAAGAAAAATTATATGGACAGGCGAGGGCCCACATAAGCAGTGCCGGAATTTTTAATCGGCATAATAACCACCATTGGGCTCATGAAAATCCGCACATAACCGCTACAGTTAATCATCAAGGACTATTTGGATTTGGTGTATGGTGTGGTTTTATTGGATACCAAATAATAGGTCCTCATTTCTTTCACGGTAATTTGAATACCGAAAATTTTATTAACATTCTACGACAAGAAATAGAACCCTTTGTAGACAATATGCCTGTAAGACAATTTCAAAAATTGTCACACGATGGCGCCCCAGGTCATGCGTCAAATGAAACAGGAAATTATTTAAATGCTCAATTTGGGGAGGATTGGATATATATATATATATATATATATATATATATATATATATATATACATTTGGATATATATTTCACTCAGGACTAGCTTATCAATCACCACGTTTACGCGAAGAGCTAAACTAACGTTAAAATTGTTAAGAATGGTCTTAACATTGAAATTCTTGCGCGTAAACGCGCCTTAATATTACTTGGCTTAGTGTTGTCAAGCCTTACTAAATATGTCAAGTTAACACATCTAACTAAGCAAAACTGAGTTAAGGACTTCGCGTAAACGCTTCGCGGCTTTAGTGTGCGCTACGGCGCATGTCAGGTCTAAAAAAATATACATCTGATTTGTTGATTGTAAACAGTTTAAAATCAAATCAGAAATTCAACTAACAACTTTAGTAACGGACTGACATCTGGTGGATAAATCCAAAATGAATCTTAACGCACATAAACGCTCTTAAAATCTACTACTAACATCGACGTTAGAACTTTTAACATCTTAGCGTAAACGTGATGATTGTCTAGTTAGCTAAGTTAAGTAAATTGATAACTAACAATTAACTTAGCTAAGTGGACATTAATAAACAAAGTGGTTTAGATATCATTTAATTATTAGGAAATAATGGTCCTATTTTGTGGCCAGCTAGATCTCCTGATATAACTCCTGCTGACTTCTGGCTTTGGGGTTATTTAAAGAATATTATACAAAGAGAACGCTCTAATAACATAGAAGAATTGGAAAACAAAACATTATCTGGGTTTCGGTCAATAACTCCTGTCATGATTGGAAATGCAACAAATGCTGTAAGTAGAAGGTGTCAAAAATGCATAATGTCAATGGAAGACAATTCAAACATTTATTGTAGTTTAGTTTTTCCTATTTTTGGCAAAATCATTTTATATTATAAGAATTGTTGTTGTTAATAGTTTTCCATGGCCTCCTCACAAATATGTGAAATTTTTCGAAAATTAACCACTTTTTCTAGAGATAAATATGACATATATAATACATTGTTGGATAGCTAATTTAAGTTGTGATCGAATAATGAAATAATTTAGTGTTCCATTTAAAAAAACACAAGTTTTCGAAAACTGAGGCATGCATAATTTTCTTCTTATCAGCAACGGATTCTACTCAAAAAAGTGCCTTAAGAATGTATTACTCGATTGTCGATTCGGCACTTGGTAATTGAGATATAGAGGTCATCCAAAAATGCCAATTTTCCAAAATAACTAAATAACCTGACATTTTCAACTACTTTGTCAACATAAATAAAGACAGATATATTAAATATGGCAGCGTTTGCGAAGGCACAGTAGATGACAAAAATGAGACATTCATTTGCACGCACCTTATTTCTTTTACATCATGGGTTTAATTACTCTAAAGTTTGTCCATAAAAACAAACATTTACATTATTTACACTTAAATATGTCGCTTTGTAATTTACTGAATCCTGTTCGGTTCCTCTTGGGGAGAACGCCGAAAAATTTAAATAATCGAAGTATTTTTCAGCTCGTTTCTCTCTGATGGATTGCAATGAATACGCAACGTGCTACAACTGATAAACAGATCCCTCTTTTTGATGTAAATATAAGAAAATCAGACGGTGTAATATCTTTCAGCCTCCGAATAGCTGGCAGCGTCAGCTTGAAATAAATGGAATGAGCAAAACGTGAACATTTGAATTCGAATTGCATCTAATCGAAGAAGTCGTGATTCAGTATCGCATGCATTGAAATCTAAATAATATTATGGATATACAGGTTAGGTGAGAAATATTAACTGTTGATGGTTATGGCTTTGACTATTTGCTTCGCAAGTCGAATAAACTTTTTTACGTAATAGGTATAGCAACATCGACTTTTAGAGAAGAAATAATTAGTGAATGGATGAAATTATCATGGAAAGTTGCGTTCGTAGCCACTGTTAATTTAAAACAATTTTTGTAACAAACCAACAATTTAATATTTTTAAGAAAGACTCTTGTAACTTGCTTTGTACGGAATCCTCTATGTATCTTTCTGCAACAGTATTGGATTTTAAGAAACCACCGATTTTTTTTTGTTTGAACTTTGAAATAGAAAAAATTATGTGTGGAATTCGTTATGAAAATCACCTTTTTGCTAACTTAATTGTACGAGTTTCAGCAGCAATTGCATCCTTACGTCCTCAACTCATAAAGATGTGTGCCTCGAATGCATAAAGAAATGTCAGGGGCTTCTGCAGAATAGGCTCATTTAACAATTTTTTATTATTACATATTCTGAAAGAGCTTAGTGAGTATAGTAAGTATGCCAAAAATTAGAATTTACTGACGCCGCCTTCATGTATAAAAAAATTTTAAAGTCGGCGCGCTTAAAAACGCTCGGGATAACCATGCAGTCGAGTTGTGACGTCAGATGGCTGAACCGCCCAGTGAACACGGCTGTGAATGCAAGTTAGTAGAGTAAAATCTGGAAGTAAAGTCGCTTAGTTTTCGAGGAAAAAATAAACCGGCGTAGAATCAAACCAGACTTAGTGGAATTCTTTAGTAAGATAATCGTGTACACGAAATCATATTTTACATTTTTTGGTGGTCGAGAACTTTTTCATTTCGGAAAAACTCAAAAAAATAGATTTTTATTGAAATATGTTTTTGAACGTCTCCACCGCTATATCTCTGAAAATATTTGTGCTATCAAGCTATTTTTTTTTAGATTAAAGTAGACACAATAGCGCTTCGAACAACGTCCCACGTGAACCCGATTTATTTTTTTTTTTAGTTGGAAAAATAATAGGAAACTCAAACTTGTTATTTTCAGTAGCGTAATTTTAGACAATCGAGAAAAAAAATTATTTATGAAAATTTGTATATACATGCTGCGTACAAATTGAAGCCAATAGTTGAAAAAAGTTTTTAGGATAAAAATTTTTCATGTCCCGTTCATATTATTGAGTCAGCGATTTTTTTTAACGGGCCAAAGTCATATTCTTGCGCGCTCGGCTGTAGCAAGCCTGCCGACTGCAACGATCTGACGGTCCCGATCGGGGTGTATGTAGTATTTAACTTATATCAATAGATGCAAAACCAGTAGTGATCAAAAGCATCTAGGGGATAGGGGATCAATATTATTGTTCAATATTTCACATATTGTACAGTAGTATTGATCATATGTTGTTAATATTAAGAAATTGTACAATAAATATAAAATAGTCTCCTTTTAATAATAATAAAAAAAGGTAGGTAGATATAAATACCTAATCTATAAATATCAATCAGTGTTACTAACTACCCACCTAATTAGTAAGTTTATTAGACATTTTTAAATGAATGAAAGTAAAAAGCGTACGTTTTTACTAAAATGAGTTTTATTGTTGAAATAAATTTTCTATTTTGATAGATAAATATGTACCTAGTATGTAGTTTATGTAGGCTCTACATTAATAGCATTCTAATTCGTTCATATCTGCCTCGAAATCTTTAATAATGTTGTTACAGGACATTTGCACTCGTTGCAACATTTTAGGCCTTCCTTAAAACAAGCACATTTTCGATTGTCACAATGTTTATGCGAACAATGAATACTTAATGATTTTCGACAACCGCCACTTCTACGCGACTAATCTGACCAACCCTGCATGCGAGGTGTATTAATTGCGTCCCAATGTCGCATTTAGCGCTGATTAAAAAAATCGCTGTTGCCACACGGTACATTTTACGAAAAAATATATTGTTTCAAAAATTTTTGTGATTATTAGGCTTTATTTTCTTCGCTGCATGTATGTAAATATTTTCAAAAATAAAAAAGTTTATCGATTGGTGAAATCTACATAAAATATATATTTTATTTATCTGATTTTTAGAGAAATGAAAGTGCGAATTGTGCCCAAACCGTTTATATTGGTAAAAGCGCTACAGTGTGTGCTTTAATTTGACACAAAACAAATTTCGGTACCTTTAATAGTTTTAAAGATATGGCGGTGGAAACAAAAAAAAAACAATTTTATTTAAAATTTTTTTTTTTTTTCACTTTTTATTGATTTAAAAAGTTCGAGATCACAAAAAAATGTAAAATATGATTTCATATGCCCGGTGACATATTCAAAGGAACCTAACATGTTTGACCTGGTTCTACGCCAAAAAAAAAACGACACGATAGACTTACGAAATCGCTGCTCTAATATAGGTATCGGCACACGCCAAGTGACGTCACTCTACGGACTGTTGGCCGGCCGAGCGTGTTTCTATTCAAATCTCTGTTGCTATTGATTCAATTGAGCTGAAATTTGTTTCTGAGGCTATTGGTTTGTTATACTTTAAAATGAGGAAGAAAGATTACGAAACTGCCATATCACTAAATGACCCTATTCTATAAGTCGGCCAGCTCTCCACGGGTTATCGGTGCAATTGACTGCACTTTAATTAGAAATGACTCATTGGGAGGTCCTGATGCCGAAATATATAACCACGAAAAGGATTCTTTGCCTTAAATGTGCAAACTATCTGTGAGGCCAATTTAACAATCAGAGACATAGTGGCACGATGGCCTAGATCGTGTCATGATCAAACAATTTTTAATAACAGTCGAGTGAAACAAGATTTTCAAAATTGAATTGCAGATACCTTTTAGTTGGTGACAGTGGATATGCCTTGGAATCATATTTTATGACAAAATTGCATCGTGTGCGTACCCAAGTTGAAAATCTCTATAATGAATCAATAATAAGAACAAGAAATGCAATAGAAAGGACATATGGAGTCTGGAAACGACGATTTCCTATTTTAAAGTTGGGAATGAGGCTGAAGTTACAATCATGACTACAATTGTGGCTATAGCTATATTGCATAATATTACCATAGATATGGACGAACACACTCCGGAAGAGTGGTTGGACAATTTGGAAGAGAATAATGGGGGAGAAAATGTCTTGGATATAAATGTTACTGCAGCAGCAAATGTTCAACGATTAATAATATAATTAATGAGCATTGGCAATTTATAAATTTTATTATTGTGACAATTATGTAGCAAAATTTACAAAGTACAATGGTAGTAATTGATTTAAGATAATGAAACAATTTTATTCTTTCACCAACCTAAATCCCTTCAGGCCTCAGAAAAAGAAAGAAACTGGTATCTTCAGTTATTTATTATAAAATTAAAAACTAGGTTGATGAATATAAACATGGGTACTAATGCATAAAAGGTCCTTAACTTAAAATATTACAACAGTTCATAAATCAAAAATTTTAACGTTGGTTAAAGAATTTTATTTTCCAAGTTTATTATCCTAAACCGACGATTTTCCCTCCATCATTCCAATTCAATACAGTGCAATTTCCATTTGATTAATAAATATAATGCACAATTGGTTGCTATTATTCTGTATATGGTGAATTTTTTAATTTTTTTAATTCTTCCTTTTTGAGTTCAATTTCCAATTCTAATAAAACATTTCTCGTTTGATGGTGTTCTTTCTGCCTTCTATCCTGATTTTTTCTCAAGAGAATTTCTTCCTCCACATGACTTTGTTTTTATAATACAACTCGTTCGTCAAGCAAAGAGGACTCATTATTGTTGTTCGCAGTTTACGTGCCACCGGTTCTTTCAAACTCTTGATGAGTAATTATCCCACACATGTTCGGTGCTTTAGGGATTTTCTTTATTTTGCCATCATTTCTTGTTCTGCTTCATCTCCTAAATATTACCCGTTATTCCTTATTTTTTTAAAAGGTGTCTGCTGACGAGGCACTGGACTGATGAGGAAGTTGTAACTTGTTCGGTGGCCAAAATTAAAGTTTTATTCGTGTTAACGACGCTTGGCATACTGTCTTGGTCACTATCATCGAAGTTTAATAGCATAGGTACATCGCTATCACATTGTTCACTCTCTGCTAGTTCCGTTCTCTCTTTACCGATATTATCGCTGTCCCATATATTTTCCACGACTGTTTTCCAATTTTTTATTTTTAGCACAAATTCAATAACTGGATCGTCATTTGTATACAGGAGCCCATCACCACCAGTTTCCTTCGTAAGTGCTTGTTCTTGAGCCACAACCTTTCGGGATTTGATTTAAAAGTTATCAAATTTGCAAAATTCCATAGAATTAGCATTGTACAGTACTCCTACACGTCTCCAAACTTTGTCCTTTCTTTGCTATTTTATTCGTTTCTTTATTTTCGAGTATTTCTCTCTCTAAATAGATAGCATTTAATAGTCTTACTTCGTCCTCTTTCGAGAAAGTCGAACTTTTCTTTCTCTTATTACCTTTAACTTCAGCACTCATATTTAATTTGTTGAACACCAGTAACTAGAGAACAATCAAGAAACCAGACAGGAAATATGAGGTTAGAACGCTTGAACTGTCAGAGAGCAGTCACATTGGCCAGTGGTTAATGTCAATGTCACTCTACTATTTCAGAGTTGCCAATAGAATAGTATATTGTATATTTAGGTGTGAAAGCAATACATTCCCGGACGACGATGCAAATTGTTGGCCGAGGCACTAGCCGAGGCCAACAAGCATCGAAGTCCGGAAATGTGCTTTCACACCGAAGTACACATACTATTTTTTCTGAAATCACAATCAATATTATTATAAATTAAGGAATTTGTATTAATGCATAACATTTCTTCACTACAATCTAACTGCTTACTAATAAATGTAATTTTAATGTGAGTTGGTTTGTCTGCGTGTATTTATTTGCTGTCTAAAGTATACATAAAAAACCGTACGGGAATGTTGATCGTTGCAACGGATCTTTTCCGGTCTGTTTTCTGATAGTTTCTTAGCAACGGACTAAAATACTGGAATTGTGCATTTTTCGATCTGAAATCGCGCCGATCGATTTCAGAAAATAGTATATTGTGTATTTAGGTGTGAAAGCAATACATTCCCGGACGACGATGCAAATTGTTGGCCGAGGCGCTAGCCGAGGCCAACAAGCATCGAAGTCCGGGAATGTGCTTTCACACCGAAGTACACATACTATTTTTTCTGAAATCACAATCAATATTATTATAAATTAAGGAATTTGTATTAATGCATAAATAACATTTCTTCATTACAATCTAACTGCTTACTAATAAATGCAATTTTAATGTGAGTTGGTTTGTCTGCGTGTATTTATTTACTATCTAAAATATACATAAAAAATCGTACGGGAATGGTACTTTCCCGGCCTAGGCCGGGAAAGTAACATTCCCGTACGGTTTTGTTGATCGTTGCTTGGCAACGGATCTTTTCCAGTCTGTTTTCTGATAGTTTCTTAGCAACAGACTAAAACACTGGAATTGTGCATTTTTCGATCTGAAATCGCGCCGAAAATGTAGACATTGCCGATCGATTTCAGAAAAAAAATATTCCAAAATCCGAGCTTTACCTAACAGGAGATTTAAGTTGCTTTATGAAACAGAACTGACTTTAAAGAGAATTTAAAATCTCTATCATAAAGTTCACTTTACTTAAAAGAACCTTTTGTCTATATTTATGAAACTGGCTGTAAAGGAATCATACTTGCCCTATATTTGGAAATTGATATTAGTTTCTACACATTGCGTTAATACTGGTTACATAATGTTAATATTGAATTAGGTTTGCCAATGTTTGTAAAATATTGGATATACAGTATGTCCACGGATCGAGTTGCAAAGAGGAAAAACTTTTTTATTTTTCATTTTACAAGAAAAATGTATTCTCGATAAAAATTTTTGCGTGTCCCAAAACGGCCAATTCAGTTTTAACCTTTTCAATTTGTTTAGTTTCAGAGAAAAATCGAAAATAAGTAAATTTAGTCCCAAAAAATAAGTTCGCGCTATCATATTAATAATTGTTAACATGACTTTTGTTTACTAAATTTTAATTTCATAAACAACAACAAAAATAATATAACCGATAATTATTCTTTCATTATCCATTCACCGCACTTTTCAACGCACAATTCTAGTCTTCGACGCAATTTCATATAACTTCTTCGAATTTCTTCGAGAGTTAAAGACGTCACAGCGTCTCTAATCCTCTCCTTTAAATTCTCTACGTTCGGAGGAAGATTATTTGCATAAACTATTTGTTTCAAACGGCCCCAAAGATAAAATCAGCCATAGTCAAATCAGGGCTCCTTGGTGGCCATAAGACCCATTTCAGCCGATCCAATTCTGTCCAAATTGCCGATTTATATTGCAACATTCCGAGCATAATGGGCCGGACAACCATCTTGTTGAAAATAACACCTTGCTACGTAATTAATCGGTAAATCGTCCAACCTTTCAACAAGAAAATTTTGTAGCATATCCAAGTACGCATGCTGATTGACAGTCGTATCAAAAAAATATGGTCCACTGATACCATGGTAGGAAACTGCACACCACACATTAGCTCTTGCCGAATATTGTCGATTACGGGGGATTCGGAAATTCGGATTGTAATCGCTCCAATATCTCACATGTTGAGATGCAACAGTACCATTAGTAGAAAACGTGGCCTCATCAGAGAAAATAATGTTTCTGTAAAAGTATTGATTTTATCCATGATTTGAGCGCATCCACAGACAAAAATCCAAACATTTCGCAGGATCTCCGGGTTCTAATGTGTGACTAAAAATGGGCTTGTAGGGATGGAACTTCCATTGTTTTAAAATCTTTTGAATGAGCGATTTACTAATTCCCAAGTGGAGCGATCTTCACCGCAAAGAAAGTTTTGGATAGTTCACTACTGAGTTCATTAGGCGTCATCTTCATCGCGTTTTTTTTAGATCCAGTATGGAGCCAATTAATAGGAATTTTTTAACCAATTTTCGGGCACCTTCATTTGGGATGTAAATATCCGGAAACTTTTGATTAAATTCTTCGACAACTCGACGGATCGCTTTATTACCTTTGCCATAGTATTGAATTAGGTAAATTCGTTGGTCTTTTGACAACATTTTTAACGACTAGGGTGGATTTTCGTGACAGTCGATGAAAATAAGTAAATAAATAACGGCAATTGCTATGACATCGAGAACTTATTTTTTAAGAATTAGAAAAATTTTCACCCATAATGCACCTAGAGCATTGATAATATCGAGATAATTTGGTCATAGAGACTGCTGAAAGCGTGTTGCTTGGTAATATTACCTTCAAGCAACACGCTTGAAGCATTCTCTACGACAAAATTTTGAGTATTTATGAATGCTCGAGGTGTATTCAGTAAGATAATTTTTTACTCTCCATTCAATTCATATTTCCTGATCGAACAAAATTCTAAAAACATTTTTCACTTATCCTTTTTACTTTTAATAGTGTTTTTTGGTGTATTTTCTAATACAATTTGATTAACTGAATCGTTTACAAAACCTTTGTGACATTTTATAAAGTGATTTTCAATTTGACATTTGTTGAATTTCAATCTGACATTTGAACATGTAATGTGTGCCTTGCCTAATAACACCACATGTATGCGTGTTATCGCTGTAGTCTTTTACTGATTGGATGAATTTTGACACGACACGAAATGCAAAATTTTGATTGGTTAATACACTTAGTAAAAAATTATCAACTAAATCTACCTATTTTCGATTTTTCTCTGAAACTAAAAAAGGTTAAAACTGAATGGGACATGCAAAAACTTTTACCAAGAATACATTTTTCTTGTAAAATGAAAAATAAAAAAGTTTTTCCTCTTTGCAACTCGATCCGTGGACATACTGTATATATTGGATTAATATGTTGAAAATACAGCTGATAAACGTAATGGTACAATATATATTGGCCCAGTATGCAATATAGGTTATATATTGTATCTATGTCCACCCAATGTGCTATGCTACTAGGGAATTATTCATTAGCTAATAAAATGTTTTAAACACGCTTCCTTCATTCCTGCTTCAATTTGAGCATTTGAAATATAAATTGTAATCCAAATTATTTATTTGGAACATTTGAAATAGCCACCCAAAATTATTCACTTGAAATTAAATATTTTAAAAATAATTTCCTAGCGGCGGGCTATTTTTGATTTAGCTTTCAAACACAAAAAATTTTCATTTCATTAATTTCTATCCAAATAAAAGGCACTACAGACATTTTAATAGTTTTATGACCTAGACCACAGACCCTTACAGTTAATATGAACAGTTTATTTATTACGAATCCTTTCAATATTATAAGACAAACTTATGGGAAAATATGCATTTGTTAATAAGGCAACTAAAAGATTAAAAAGTGTATCTCCTCTAGGCACAGCTGTTACTTCTTTCCTTTGATTTATGTACCTAATTAATCACCATCTAACATGTCTTATAAAATCGCTGAATATGTCTCGACGTATATATTATTTATTATTTCACAGGCGCTTGCCACTTACTTTTATGTCTATAACTAGACATAAACCCCTGTAGGTATAATTGTTTTAGTTAATACTTTATCGTATTTTTATATTTTAATTACAATTTTGTCCTCTTTATCCTTTAATTCGACCCTCTTCCTTTTGGAGATCGTAATTTTTCTGTTCACAAAAACGCCTTTTAAATAGAAAAAAACGTATTTCTCTACATATTTCTTTATCTTAGATATACTTCAGAAAGCATCTCCGATGATCTTTGGCGAAATTTCTATATACTACATAAGCTAGTCTGGCAGTAAAACATTTTAACAGTTTAGTGTAGTGCCCGATAAAACAGTAATATATGCGTGCGTACAGAATATCATTGGCTTCTCTGCACTCACTTAAAAACCCACCAATGCCCACTCCAGGCCGACTCCGTTTTGCAACCCAGTAAAACATAAAAGAGAACTGAACATATATTACCAAATAAATCATCCGAGGTGAGAAGAAGAAACGTTTCAATCAGCCCCATTTCAAATTAAATTATTTCGCTCTCACAGTTCTTACCGGTTACTTTTATTTATTTTTTTTAATTTTCGAGCAGTCTAACTTTTTAAATTAAAATGTCTGCCCGGTAACAATTGAGGTGCGCATTCCGACACATTTCCAATTAACACCTGGTTATACTTCTACCCGTCGTCGTTGAGGAGCGGAGTATATTTCTTGCGGGTATCAATGTAATTATTCAAAATTGCCTTTGTTAAGTGAGGCAGACATTAAAGTTCCTAATTATCTTTCTTATTAAAATTTTCGTATTAGTGCGTGGCAGAGTGTGACTCGCTTATCAATATCTCAGCCTTTGACAGCTGGCGAAAGGATTATCCGAAAATAATTAAGTATTTTTATGGATACTCGGACATCATTGAAGAAAAAAATCTCGCGACATGGGCTTCAATTAGAGAAGTCATTTGTGAATGGATGGAACTACCACGGCAGTGTTACTAGTTATTAATCAAAACTTCCATTTAAGTTTCCTAATGGGCCTATGAAAGTGGTAGTTTAATTTATTTTTTGCTTATTTATTTATTTCATTACACATGATATCCTCCTTCTTAAACTTAAATATTACAACTTTGACAAGAACAGTCTAGAGCTCTTACAATCATATCTCTCAAACAAATATCAGTAGGTACGTATACTATAACCTGCAAAGATCACAAAAAGAAAAAATAATCATGGAATCCCTCAAGGGTCAGTCCTTGGACCTATCCTTTTTTTCATTTATATGATTTATATTACAGTGATTTAAATGCAGATTTTATACTTTTTGCTGATAATGCGACAATTCTTCAACACCACCATTCACTAGATATGCTAAATCCTAATACAATCCTAACACACAATCAAATATCAAAATGTGATTTCTAACTAACGGCTTGAATCTGAATGAAAGTAAAACTTAATCGTCGACTCTTGCACTGAGAATTTAATACTTCTTCTTCAGTAAAGTTTCTTGGACCCACTATTGACATGGGAAGAAGATGCCATTTCCCTCTTTCATGCAAATTCTCTTAGTGAAAAAATAGTTATTTACGTAACCGATTATGAATAGTAATTTTATTTGATGAATGTCGTCAAATAAACTCTTCATTCATCAAATAAAATTACTATTTTCATACCGTGTTGAGTACAAAATTTCATCTAATCCCGCTTTAAAATAGAAAAAAATGGCAAATTTATTTTGCGGTTCCAAACATGCTACGCTGGTAGCCATACAAATAACTTCTCTGTTTATCGCTTTACTTGAGCGTTATTGTGGATTGACGTTTTTGTATGGGTCGCGTGCGCCGACGTCACAGATTTTGAGACCTTAGGAAAAACAAACAGCTGTCATTGAGAAATCCGCCGATTAAACGTGTGTCTTTAAAGTGAATTTTGCAGTGTTTGTGCCATTTATGAACTTGTTGGATTATTTAACATCTACAACTATTCTTAATACTGTTATATAAACAATTTTGTTCGTCAGGATGACGGTTAGTTCGTATTTTGCAGAATTGTCTCCTGATGTAGCGGTTAGGTATACGGCTGCCATCGAATTAAATCCTTATATTTTGAGAAAAAAATACTTTAGTACAAATATTGATGTATTTCCAAATGTTACACATAGGGATGTTGCAAATTACTTGATTTTTGAAAGAATTACGTAGACAGAAGGACGAATTCAAGGCATTGAAAAGTCTTGAAGCTGTTTGTGGTTAGGTGAAAGAAGTACTCTGCAAGAAATTTGCACGATAAAAGCTTGTTACAACGGTAAGAATTAGTTATCAACCATTTTTTTCATATATGCTTGCCTAATTAAATGTTGTTTTATAAATAATTACTAATGCAGAAATTAATTTTTCAGGATATGACTCCTTGGACTATTGCAGATTCAGATGGTTCCTTAATGCTCACTGGGATTGTGTTGCCAGTCTAGACAAAACATGTTCACCACTTAACAGGAAATCTTTCCTTTTAGTTTTTTAGCAATGAACATGGCTATGGTTGGAGATTAACCGCTGTAAATTTTGTGCAAAAGACACTTTATAAAATAAACAATGAAAGACTGACGTACCTACTGTAAACTGTTTGAAGTATGTAATAAGATATGTACACAATTTCTTACAGCGGTTAACCCCTCGTCTATACCTTATATACCTATAGATTGGACTAAGAAAACCGTTGTAATTTTTGTAAATTTTTATTATAATATATTATATAAAATGTTTAACATGTATTTTACTATTTTATGTAGGTCAATTGTTAATTATGACTTGTATTCTCTTAAATATACTCTCCCTCCGTGCAGTTCATGCTTCGCTCAACTAAAATTTAAATAAGAAATAGTTATTAAAAATAGAGACAAACCAATATAAAATGTTAATTTTCTTTATCATGGATTGTTTATTGCTTGTTTGAGCAGCAGTTATTACTATCACAATCATTCTTATGCATTAACTTAAAGCATTTCTTTTAAATGCCTGGAATTGTTTAACCTAACCTCTTCTGGCTGTAAATCGACGTTATTTTACAAAAACTGATGTTGTCTCGGATTGCCACACTTCCATAATTAATAATACAATAAAAACTAGCTATGTTGAATGATATAATATCGATAAAAACTCTAGAATTACGAAAAATTTAATTCTGAGATTCAGTCAGTCGCCATTTGACAGCGATTAGTTTTTCCTAAGGTCTGGGACCTGTGACGTCACGCACACGCGACCCATAAAAAACATAAAAAAACTTTACTTGTCAATCTGCTGAATTTTTTGAAGCAAATTAAGTCGAAAATGGTTGATTCAGATCAGGCCTGTAGCTAGAAAGTGCTTTCAGGGCGGGCAAACAATTTTTCAGGACGGGCCCGTAAAAAAGTCCGAAAAATTTTTTGATGAGCGGGGGGGAGAAATCCAGAAATTGGGGGAAAAAATCCAAAAAAAACTTTTTAATTCGAAAAAATTAGACAATTTTTACCCAATCTCTTTCAAAATATTAAAAAGACAGTTAAAATTGCCTCCATTACGATCACCGTAGGTCGTGCGAAACTTATTCCAGGACGGGCACCGCCCGTCCTGCCCCCCCCTAGCTACAGGCCTGATTCAGATATGGACATTCCGAGGGACATTCCATCTGATAGAGAACAATCTTCCAATTCAATTTCATAACATCCCTAGGGAAATAGAGTACATTTGATAAAATTTTCTCTTTTATATAGTATTAAATTATAAATGTTTTAACTTTTTTGGAAGTAAATCCAGACAAGCTTTACCTGCTATATCTTCATATCCGACATTATTTTCAAAAATATTCAGAGCTATTAATTATAATAATAACATGACTTAATTTATCTTGCAAGTAGTTGTCATTTGAAGCCGCGTCCTAAGTGTTGCCATGGATATTCCAAGCATCGCTACCTCGCTACCTTTACTATTTGCTTAGTAAATATGAAATCTTACTCAAATAATTATAGTTTTCCACCAGTTTTTCTCAAGTTTTTTTCTTGTTTAATGATTCATGGGTATGACGAAAAATATAATATGCACCGCGGGTCTTACAGTGCGATTTTTTGGTCTCGAATATCTACAAACCTCGGCTCTACGGGCCTCGACTTGCAAACTATATTTTCGACCAAAAAAATTGCACTTACTACCCTTGGTACATAAATAACTATTATTGATGGTTGCCATAGATATTCCAAGCTTCGCTACCTTTACTATATTTGCTTAGCAAATATGAAATCTTACTCAAATAATTATAGTTTTTCTAAAGTTTTTTTCTAGTTTAATGCTACATGGATGTGATTGACGAAAAATATAACATGCACCGCGGGTCCTACCGTGCGATTTTTTGGTCTCGAATACTTGCAAACCTCAGCCCTACTGACCTCGGATTGCAAACTATATTCTCAACCAAAAAAAGTGCACTTACGACCCTTGGTACGTAAATAACTATCAAATATATAGTCGAAATTTTTTTAATAATTAACAAGAACTAATTTAATACATCTCCCCGTGCGTGTGTGTTTCTATAAAAATTATAATATAGGTATATATCGTACATAATAACAACTCAAGTTTGTAAATTTCCAGCTTCACCGCGTCTTCACGATCATTTTGTGTTATTATATTATTAAATTAAGTGAATTTTCGTGTCGGTTAAATAAATCTTCAAAACGCGATTAACAAAATGTCCCTATAAATCGTCGAATTATGGCAGGCCGCATCTACAGATAGAGACACCACGTTTCCAACGTGTTATTATATTCAAATTATTAAGGGTCTGAATAAAAAACTTGTAGCAAGATGATCGCTGCGTTACAACATAATCAAATTGATTATTATGTGTAAACCATCCACCGACTAAAAGGTACCATTTTAAAAACTGATGTTTAGAATTCGTTAACGCTAACAACATAATGCAAATTATTTCTCATTATTGTTATTTTGTCCAGTTTATTTAATTAAAATTAATACACTTTTAAAAATATTGCAGATAAGCTTGTTGCTGAGTTTATTTTGTACTTGGTACTGAAAAAACTCTAGCTTGGTGTGGTACCCTACGAGAGCAACAAGACACACGTTATTGTTAACGTCCAAACTATTTATTTTCCAATAACTACACAAATAAGTATTTATGCACATGACTAGGTAAACACCAACTATAATAAATATTTGGCTTTATAAATAACAACCATATTAAACACTTTCGTATATGCTCCGATCTGCTCTACTCGATCGTCACTCGACTACTGACTCACTGCAGCTTCCTGTTATCGCCTTATCACATCGGTCTTCACAATCCCTCATTTTCTTTCAACTTCCGTAATGAAACTTTACTCCTGGCGGATTGTCCTACACCGCTCTCCACAATCCCTCCTTTTCGTTCAACTTCAGTGGTGTAACTTTGCTCCTGGTAGATTGTCCTCTTCCTTGTTTTGGCTCTGCTTCTTCGGTGAGGGGTGATGCATGTTAGCATCCTCTGTTGGTCTGGTGGGAACTGAAATTGTTGGTGAGAACTCTGCACTTCAGTCAATCCCTCTTAGACCAAGAGCTACCAACGATTTATTTACCTCATAAGTAAAATACGGTTTGAGCCTAGGAATATGCAGAGGTTGTCTCGCAATACAATAATCGGTTTTGTCTGATGGCTGCACATCTTGCGTTATCACAAAACGGGGGTGAAAAAACATAAAATTTTGCATTTAATTACGTCATAAGGAAAATGGGTAAAATCAACTCTGTTGTAAAGCTCTTATACCCAGAGACACATATATACCAAATTTGACTGAAAAGTCCCTTGCTTTCATTAAACCAGACTGACCTGAATCTGATGAAATATTTGCATTTAATTTCCTCATGAGGAAGATGTTAGATTTAGGTTAGCCAAACATGAACATATCAAATCTGACTCACAAAGCTCTTGTTTAAGGTCCATCAGACACAATTTTTAGAAAAATTTATTTTTTTACCTCATCAGCAAAATAAATGAAACCTTCATATTTCTTTAGCTTTAGGTTACCCAAATATGAATATATCAAATCTGACTGATAAAGCTCTTGTTTAAGGTCCATTAGGCACAATTTAAAAAAAATGTATTTTTTTTATCTCATCAGCAAAATGAATGAACCTCTCATATTTCTTTAGGTTTAAGTTAGCCAAACATGAATACATCAAATCTGGTAAAACTTTTTTATTAACGTCATTACAAACACATTGCACAAGGTTCAAAATCCATTCATTAGCACTCAAATCAGAGGTGAAACCTCCCGTTGACTGGACTAAGTGTGACGTTTCAAGATTCCTTTAACGTTTCATTGGTGTTACTTCATTTCCGTTTCTCTCGATCACCTCGTACTCCTCATTTCCTTGTTACGTATTTTGATAGTTCTACCATTCCACCAAAATTGTGTCGATGATGATTCGTGCCCACATCAGCAAAACTGGATACTAATATTCTTGCTAGATTTCAAGTGGTTTTCCAAAATAATGTGACTTCAGTATATCCATGGTCCATGAAGCAACATCGCCAACGCCCACTCCATTTTCAGAAAGTAATTCCTAATATCAACCTTTGGTCGTGTTGGCCGTTGATACATAATCAATAAGGACTGTGAATCGAACTCCATCCTCTAACCTGTCAATCCTGGCGCCATCTTTCTCTTGGTTTGACTGAACAGAATAGAATAAGACAAGCTTCGGCTGTGCTAGAAAGCTTACAAAGTAAAAAAGCTTATCAAAGTAAACAAAACAACACAAAGCCCATTCTTCAGCACTCAATAATAAAGTATATGTGTGTGTGTATCAAAAATTTAGTTAATAAACAAAAGTGAAATCCTGGAATTGTGCATCATATCAAGTTAAAATGAAAATAATGAATTACAGAGATTTATAACTAAAATCGATTTATTTTCTTGATAACAAATTTGATAGAATAGTCCTACCTATTTGATTGAATTAATATAGTAAAAAATTTTAAAGTTAAAAGTTTACCCTCTTATCCACTCTAACTGTGGACATACTGTAAAAACCGCTGCCCAAGGAATCACTACTTCCACATCCAAATTTTCTATCCAAGTCACTCACAACCAAAAAATTTTGTATGTGGAAATAATTGCTTATGGAACTTTAATAATATAATATTTGAAATCCTCTACCCCAAAAACCTATAAAACGATACCCCACATCGGTAGTGGGGTGGGGGTGGTGATAGGGGGTGGTAGTGGGGGTGGATGAAGTAAAAAAATATTTTGAGGTTTCTGGTTCTTGTATACGCACAAAATCACAATTTTTTTTCATCCCCTTTAATAATGGGGTGGGGGTGGTAATGGAGGTGGCTAATGCCAAAAATTTTTTTGAGACCTTAGCTTCTCTTTAATATACTAAATACCAATTTTCTGGGCTCTTACCTCCTTAATTTACCTATTTACCCTAAATTTACCCCAATTTACCCCCAACCCTTCGATGGAACAAGATGAAAATATAATCTAATTCCAGATCACGTTAAAATACAAAAGTGTACCAAATTTCAAGTCAATATCTTAAACGGTTCCAGAGTAAACGTGCGCACAAAAAAAAGTTACAGACCGACAGACAGACAGAAATTTTTTTTTTCGCTCAAACTTAAAATTTCGACGTTTCATGACATTCTAAGCCTATTTGAACAATAAAATTTTTTAAAAATTTTTTTGTCGTTACTATACTTCCACTGGATGTGGAAGTAAAAAATAAATCAGAATAAATTCACCAGGTTCCGAACATATCATATTTTAGAAGAACTATTAAAAAAGTGTCCATATAGCCGATAATTCAAGATTTCCACAAAGATACTCCGACACCCCTTACAAAAAGCACTTTGCGTGTCATACGAAACAAAATGGACGAGATGACAGACGGTAGAGAATAGAAACATTAATAACAGTAAATTTATTAAAATTACATTTAAATTGTAACACATTCACCCATACGGAAACACAACATTAATTTCAATCACAGTGTAATGAAAACGGCTTTATCTGTTTTTTTTGAGTACTCTACCATTGTTTATACATTGATTTATGTGTAATTTTCACTTGACCCTTTGTCATAACAATAATAATTATAATATTGAAACGACGCTTTAAATTTCTGCCGAAGTTTAATTATTTCTTAATTTATTTTTGTTTTATTCCCATTATATTACCTTTCATCTAATATAAATAATCCTCGTCGCCAGTTTGTGGTACCTTACGAAGGCAATATACACTGTTTTTGTTTTTTGTTTATTTTCAAATAACTATATATTGTACTAAACACGTAATTACACAAATAACAACTATTCATCCATGTAACTATGTAAACACCAATTATAATAAATAATTGGCTATACAAATAACAACCATATTAAACACTTTCGTATCCCAAGGAACAATTTTGGTTTCTTAAATATATACAAAGGTGCTATAGAACTATTTATAAAATGCCTTGAAAAATCTATTTTGCTGTAACAATATCCTTAATACCATCATAAAGCGACTTGTAGACTAAAAGGGCTATGAAGGTTGTTAAGGCCTTTTTAAATACCATCATAAAACTCCTTAGTGTCGCTCTTGAAAACCTTGTTCGGACCGTTTGAAAACCTTTCTTAAAACCTATTTTAAAGCTGTCGAAAGCATTTTTATTAGCTTCCTGTATTTCTAGAAAACACCTAGAAGGCTACCTTAAAACTGGTTTTTAAAACTCTTATAAGTCCATATTAGAACTGAAAAGCTATAAGAATGTCCACGAAGAAATCCAAATAATTTTATTATTGCATTTATTTTTTCTAAACTGATTTAAGCAAACGCACCATCAAACTTATTGAAGATAAAATAGAATTTGAAATTTATAAAGCGTAGAGTGGCACCATAACCTCTCTAAGGCCAATTCGAAAGGTAATAAAAAGACATCAGGTATGACAAAAAAATTAAGACCAACGGCAGTTTATCGTTAAAATTACAAAAGAAAGGCCCAAAAAGGGGCGAGCGTAGAGGCGACTTCAATGTGAATATCAGTCGATATTCCGTTGAAGCAACGTCGAGCGCGGTCAGTATGGGCGACCCACCTATCTTGGGAAATACAGCGTTCTCGTCCCACCTTCTAGAGGCTTGTATATCAGTGTATACTCGGAAGTTACGTAATTTCAGACGAGGATTACGTAGTGGATATACCATCCTTCGAAGGGGATGTAAAGCAGGCGGTCCCTTGTCTATTAAATGTTAGGCAAGTAAAAGATCCCTACTCTTCTTAAGGGAAGAGGTTCGGCAAAATTTCCAGGTTGGGGGTAGCTCGTCTCCTGGCGTCGGTGATAGGCCCTGGTAGCGGAAATAGGCCGACGTTAAATAGTTAAAAAAAAAGAAAAGCCCAAAAAACAAGATCTCAGAAATAATAATGATTTTAATATCCATGCAAAATTTGCATAGACGCGTAATCAGCAAATTCAAAAAAGTAGGCTGCTTCTCGGTTCCCACGGTAATTTTCAGTCGTTTCTTGTAATTCTACCTTAATGTGCTAAAGAAAGAGTGATAATTATTAATAATTATAATTGTGATTGACCTTGAATATTTTTATATAACAAGAAAAACATGGCCGGCCAACTAAAACCCTAATTGTCATTTTACAGTTCTCTCATTAAACTATATATTCTAATAATGAACATTTACTCTAAATGAAGTCCTTTTAGTCTTTTTGTATACTATCACAAATAATCCCTTCCTTACATAAATGTAAATGCACTTGGCGAAGATCACATTGACTTGATAAAAGCTGTAATAAAACGTTTGGGATTTAAAAGAACCGCCTCCAAGACGAACCGCGTTGACATTTGATAAAAAAAACCCTAAAACTTAACCTCAAAATAATTTGACAGTGTGACGCGCGCGTATGTGTTCTAAATATACGTGTACATACATGCATCAGGCAGGACATATTGTTTATTATTTTTATAATAAATGTTTTATTGGGGTTTTAGAAAGTGTTTATGGAATTAAAATTTGCCTTTTAGATTTATAGAGGCCTTTTTTTCTTCATAACGGTTTCATCACAACATTTGTCAAGGATGTTTTAAGAGTCTAGTTTTGTCATGGCCTTTAATAAGTACTAATAGGTATTGAAAATGTCTAGTCTTAAAAACGATTTAAAATGCATTTATTCTTAAAATCATAAAGAATAATTTAAAGCCTCTTTAAATCTAAATAGAATTTAAGACGTTAATAAAACTAATTAGCTTTATGGAGAGTTTTATGTAGGTATGATAAACCCATTACAAATACACATTATACTAGAAGCAAATTAGCTTTATAATTAGGTCTTACAGAATACTTTAAAACTTACCATATAAGAGCCAAGTATACTTGAAGCCTAAAAGGTCTTAACTACAACATCAATAAAGCAGAAGACTATTTCCTAACCCTGACAAAACTTTTCTTAAAACCTCCTCAAGTTCAAATGACTTTTAAATTGTTCCTTGGGATATGCTCCGATCTGCCCTACTCGATCGCCATCAACTACTGACTCACTGCAGCTTCCTGTTATCGCCTTATCACATCGGTCTCCACACTTGGCTAGAGGTAGATGCTAGAAAACGTTGCTATAAGGTTCGTGCTTAAGAAAGTAATTTCGTAATTCGAGAATTTCTCCTACATCCCGGAACCGTTTCAAAAAATTTTTTGATAGGCAACATTGTAGAATGGTACTAGACTATTGACATTCGCACAAGTAAAAAAAAATTCTTTCTTTAGTTTTCAGTAGCCTAGTACCTTCTATAAAGCTGTCTCTAAAAGCCTATCAAAAAATTTTTTGAATCGGTTCAAAGATGTAGGAGGTATTTTCGAATTACGTTCACGGAACCACCCACCTTAAATGCGTTTTAAATTTATTTAGGTTCTATAAGCGTTTTATAATGGTCACTCATAAACCAGTGATTCATGCCAGATCTGTCAAATGTCTTAATGACAATTAACCGGGCAACGGTAACGGTGAAATATTATTTCATAATTATTAGTGACCTTTTTTGAAAAAGGTTCAATTTTTTTCGATTTTTTTTATAAAACATTCTTAAATAAGTATTGCATATGATTACTAGGAACTAAAAGACAACCTAAATGGTTGAGTAAAGCAAGACTTCCTCCGGCACTATGCTGATTTAATTCATTTCACTAAGTGATGCAGTGTAAAAAAAACTCCACGACTCGGCACTTTTTCAACCCAGTTAATAAAAATAATCAATAGCGATTATCTGCTAAATAGAAACATCACTTGTCGATGCCTTGATTTGCATTTAAAAAGAAACAATCTATATTTTAATCAACACCTCGTACCGGCATAATAGAAACTAGATTGATTAATAAACTGCCACAGAGCTTATGCTATTAATATCAGTTAATATATTTTGTGCCGGAGATAGACCCTCATCATCAGCGTCTGACCAGAGCGAATCGTTGTGGAGTTAGCGCCCTTGTAATTAATACCGAAATTCTGTTCCAAGAACACGTCGGAACACGCCTAGATTTCAATCAGCGTGTTTTGACGCTATTATTATATACCCACTTATTAATTTAAGGAAACCTCCTAAACTAGTTTTCGTTTTGCGGCGAGTTTGCTGATAATTTATTACGTATTTTCGGTGATGCGACGGTTATAAAACGGAGAGTTCAGTGTGTGTTAGTTTTACAGCTGATATAGAAGGTTGCAAGTAGATTTCTACTTCCGAAAAATCGTCAGTCACTGAAATTTTAAGAGGAAGCGAAAACGAAATAATGCCTTTATATAACACATTTGCCTCATTGTTTAATTATCAGATAAACTTTAAATGAAATGTTTAAAAATATATAAAAAAATGTTGCTTTTCACGAAAAGTACCAAGAGGCTTTTTTAACGCCTATGAAATTGCCTCTTTTGCCTTTGTACGATAACAGTTTACCGAGATAGGTGAATCAAACGAATAAATTGGATCATAAAAAGCCAAGCGTTTATTCAATTACCATTAATTTGGGTTTTGTTTCCGGGTAGTAATAAACCATTCAGTAACTAATTCCATTTTGTTAGTAAAAAATTATAAATATTATTTTAGGTATTCAGCAGATAACTTTCAAAGAAATCATTCGTTCTTTCCATATATTATTGATCCAAGTTAGTATATTAAGAAGAAATCTCAACTTCTTTCATTCATTTAATAAAAATAATATAATAAATAGCTATTTGTATGACAAGGGAGAAAAGTGCATAATTTCCTCCCGCGGATAGTTTGATGCCCGACGCGAAGCGGAGGGCATCAATATCCAAGGGAGGAAATGGCACTTTGCTCCTGTGTAATACATATGATTTTTTCTACGACCATTTACATTTACAGTGTTTTTTACATTGGTTTTACATATATTTTATTATATTTTCTTATGCACGACAATCAAAAAACCAAATATGTCAAAATGTCAAATAGGTATTTAGATAAGTAAATATTTTTAAAAAACAAAGTACATGGAACGTTGCCAAGGTTGCTTCTTGTTTTCAAAATAAACAAACTTCCACAAAGTTTATAATAATGTATTCCGAATGTGAAGATGAAGTTCCTCAAGATATTCTGGAAGAAGCAAACGTGGTTTCGTTAAATCTATTACCTACCGTTAAAGTTTCGTGAAAAATATGAAAAAGAGTACCAGCTATTTAAATGTTGGATGGAGACTAGGCAAATAAGAAAAATATGTGAAGAAGTGGTCCTATTTTACTTTTCCAAAAAATGCGCCGGTTTGAAGCCTTCAACATTATGGAGCAAATACAGCATGTTGCGATCTACACCCCAAATTAAAGACAATATCGACATTAAGTTTCCTAAATTAGTAGCTTTTTTAAAAAGGAAATCTGCTGGATATAAAGCCAAGAAAGCCAATACTTTTTCAAGGGAGGATATCAACAACTTTATTGCAGAAGCTCCAGATGAAACTTACTTACATATGAAGGTAAGATTGATCGTTATTGTTGTTAGTGTTGTTAATAAATAGAAACGTAACGCAGTATTTGTTATTAGAAAGTATATATAAAATGACAATTAAATGACATTTTAGGCATAAGTGCATTTTCCTTTTTCAGGTCGTGCTTATATTTGGAATTGCTGGGGCATGCCGTAGCGATGAATTAGTTAATATGGTATTTGAGGATATCAGTGATAAAGGCGATATTTTGGTGGTGAAAATACCTGACTCAAAAACTAATATCAAAAGCACATTTACAATAACAAATGAGATTTAGAACGGAGTATCTGTCTTGGATATGTATAGAAAATATCTGGACTGTAGGTCCCCTAAAACATGTCATTCTAGATTTTTTGTAACTTATGCTAAAGAGAAATGTACAAACCAGGTAATTGGCAAAAACACAATTGCCAAAATTCCATACAGAAAGCAATATTTTTAAATTTGGATGATTCGAAAAGCTTTACTGGACACAGTTTCCGCCGTGACATTCTCACTCTAAAAAGACATGGGGGATGGCGAAGAAACGTAGTAGCAGAAGGGTACTTAGATTATTGTATTTCTAAAAAATGTGAGGTAGCCAGCCAAATAATTACGGGAGAAAGTACTACTTCAAGTTCCAAAAAACGTTGTCTTGTTTTTGAAAATTTTGTTTCTACAAGTATTTCATCAGAGCCCAAGACTTTGGAAAACAACAAACAGGAACTGATCTCCACCAGCAGAGCCAATATTTCTTCAGTAATTTAACTAATTGTACCATAAATTTTAACAATATTTAGTTACTGATATTAATTTAAACCTTGATTTAAACTGTTTTCAATTTTTATAAATAAAAATAAGTAATAAAAAAATCTGTTTCAAAGAAAAGCATAATTATACATTTTCAGGAAGTTTGTGTATCAATAAAAGAAGTCTATACACTACTATTACAGCTATTTGAAGTTTTTACTTGTTTGCTTCCAGAGGGAGCCAAAGTATTTTCCTCCCTAGGGAGCCAAAGTATTTTCCTCCCAAGGGAGGAAAAGTAATACTTTGCTCCCTGAAATGAGGGAGCAAAATAGTATTTTCTATGTAGGGAGTAGAAAAAATAATTTATTTCGTCCATAGAGATCATACAATGATATTCGATAAGTCACATAATTTATATGTTTAACAAACATAATACACAATTGACTAACAAATATTATTATTAATCAGTAATTCACGCAAATACAAAAAAAAGTAAAACAAAATTCTCACAAGTAGTAAATTAATTACTAAAATTGTAAAATTCAGATTATGTTATAAAAACATTTGGTAACTAAATATTCCTTAACTTCAACTTTAAAGACATTAAAGTTTTTTTCTTCCTTCATGTCACATAGTTCATAAACTTTATACCCATATATAAGGGTGATTTTTCATATAAGCAAGCGTTGTGATGTGGTAATCTAAGAAGATTCCCATGTCTAGTGTCATAATTATGTGTCAGAATTGCTTTCAAAAGAACTAATATTTTTGGCGGTGTGTAGTAATACATTTGTGTATATAAATACAAGGAAATGTGTATTTTATGTTATATAAAATACGGTTTACAAAAGTTAGTTGGCGCTATTTCAAATAGTAGACGAATAACTTTTTATTGACAAACTAAAATTCTATTGACATTGAAACTACATCCATGCATTACCCCAAATAATAACATTATATGCCAAGTGGGAATAAATTAGAGCGAATATATATTAAGAAACTGTTTAATACCAAATATTGTTTTCAACTGCAGTAAGGCATAATAGCCACTGTTAATTTTTTTGCATATATAGTCACAATTACTCTTCCAACTTATATCACAATCCATAAAAGCACCTAAAAATTTCGTAAAACATGACATCTTCAATATATTTTTTTGCCTTAAAATGCCAGGAATCCTATCATGTAATTCAATACTTCGTCAGTATTAGCTAGAAGAGTAGTTGTTTTGATTGGTTTTCCAATAATGAGTGTTTTAAAGTGTTTTCCTAAGTAGTATATTAGCGTGGCCCGATTAGGGTACCAATATATCAGAAAGTAGATAATTTCATATTAAATAAAAAAAGTGTAATGACTGACTAAATGTAAATGAATGCTTTAAGTATTTTCAATATATTTTTTTCTTTAAAATGCTAAGAATCCTATCATGTAATTCAATACTTCGTAGCTAGAAGAGTAGTTGTTTTGATTGGTTCTCCAATAATGAGTGTTTTAAAGTATTTACCTAACTAGTATATTAGCGTGCCCAGATTAGGGCAACAATATACAGAAAGTAGGTATTTTCATAATAAATAAAAAAGTGTGTAAGTTGTGATTTGCATAATACCTAAATAATATTCTCTAATCTGAGTTGTTTTGTTATTTACGACAACATGAAAGGAAGTATTACTTTTTCGAGAATAAAATTGCATGGCAACAGTTTTCTTGGCATTTACTATTAAGGCGTTTTTATAACACCAGTTGGTAAAATCAGTAGATAAAGTGTTTAAACGAGCTTGAAGCTCTTCAACACTGTCCGCAACTGCTGTAAGTGTGACATCATCAGCATATAATACTGTGCAGTCAGTACAAACATGGGATGGAAAATCGTTAATGAAAATAAGAAATATGAGTGGACCAAGTATTGAACACTGAGGAACTCCCAGGTCTATATTTTGAACGTCAGAGATATTGTTATTTAACTTTACATACACTTTTCTGGGCTGAACATATAAAAATAAAGGAAAGTAGAAAGTAGTCTTTATCCAGAAAACAGATAATAAAATATGAATTTAAATACCTATCATTACTCACAATGCAAGCTTAGAGACTAAATCATTAAAATTAAAAATCTAAAAATCATATCACGTTAACCACGATAAGAAATTGCCTCGAAAACTGACAGAGTACAATTTATCTCTAATGAAAACAAGGTCTAAGCACTTAAAGGCCTTGAAGAGGTCAAAGAATATTGCTGCTACATATTTACCCTTGTCAAGACCTTTATATACAATGTGTCCAGGGCAAAGCGGTATTATACGTGTAAATGACAATTTTTTTTGGATTACAAACGCAATTTTTTGTATTCTGCTCTTGCTTCACCCAAAAACTATTTTTAGTATCTTGGACTTAAAAAAATTTATAGAGGGCGCTGGTAACAGCTTGAAAATAAAAATCGCATCAGGTAAAGTGCCTTTTCTGTGCGAAATATTGAAAAATTGTATTAAAAAAACTTGCTCAGAATTAAAAAATATGACGCTGTGCTAAATTACAGAACTAAAATTTTTTTTTCTAATTTATAAAATTTTAATTTTTTTTAATATAAATGTAATAATTTAAATTCATTTATTCTACCCATATTCCTCCATTTTCAGTACACATCTCAACTCTGTTTTTAAATTCTTTATAGCTATTTTGAATGGCTTGAAGGTCAATTGAATTTATAGCATTTTAAATTCTCTCTTTCAATACATTTACATCCGTTGTTAAATCATAGGAATAAACAATTTGCTTCAGATGATCCCATAAATAAAAATCGCAAATAATCAAATCAGGTGATCTGGGTGGATACGGAAAAGATCCAAGATACTAAAAATAGTTTTTGGGTGAAGCAAGAGCAGAATATAAAAAATTGGGTTTGTAATCCAAAAAAAATTGTCATTTACACCTATAATACCGCTCTGCCGTGGACACATTGTATGTACTCAATAAAATCATAGGTGGCACTTTCCGTTGATTTACTTGGACAAAACCCATATTTTGGCATTTAGAAAATATACTATTATTATATTATATTAATTAAGATAATAAATAGATAATAATTTAATATCTAACATTCAGTATATTTCAGTAAAAACAAGAAAATAACCATTCTTTCTGATCATGCTAGTATAGCAACAAGAAATGTCTTTTCCGAGACATCTTATCAAATATTTCTAGCCCCACATAGATTCAAATCACCTAAAAATTGATCAGATTTTATCTTTCTCATTTGATATCATCACCAAAATCACTATTACAAAATAAAAATCAAAATATTTTAATGCAAAAAATTGACTATTTGCCTATATATAACACAAAACAATATTTATTTAATAAATTTTAAGAACAATACAAAATATTACAACACATACGACGGAAGAATTAACGCAATAAAATGTATCTTCGTAGTACTCCTGAAATCCTAAATTGTTTTCGGGTGAAATATTTTTAAATGTTAAATGGGAGAAGGTTGTATTTTTTTCTACTATTATAAAATTATTCTTGTAAAATTTACTAGCTTACGTGTTGGGCTTATGATCATGAGGTTCCGAGTTCGAATTCTGGCTAGGGTATGACGTGTGCTAGCATGTTCACGTTGGGGCGGCATGCCAAGCCACGACAAAAATCACGCGCCCAGCTACACGCCAAACGCCTGCATGCTTAGACAAGGGCTTTAAGGAGTACGCTAGGTGTCCATGTTGGGGGGGAAATCTCCAGGTAATTATCCAGGTTATAAAATTCAATTTGTATTTTCATATCCTCAGTTAATCGCTGAAATTCATATTAACATGTATACTTAGGTGGATAAAAAAATCCACTTTAAAATTTTTTTCCCTCGCCCTTCAGATTTGTTCGAAATCCCAAAAAAATGATCCAAATTAGAGCAAAATTGAATAACAATATTATATTTATGTAATATAAATACATGCCTCCAACACTACAAAGTTTCCATTTTTTCTTTTCGAAGATTTGGGATAAAATAGTGGAAATAAGCGAAATAAAACTGCACACAAGTCCCCTTTTCAGAATTGTCCAGAGAATACGAATTAATGTATTTTTTTCAAATTAAAGTCCCCTAAGACCCTGTTATATCGAATGACCACATACGGGCAAAAATATAAAAAAAATATGTTCGTTTTTTTACTTGCGTTTTTTTTTGTTCAAATTATTATATTATTTAGTCAGATTCTAGTTTGTGTTCATAATATATATAATTTTTTCGAATGGTTTAAACAATAATCATTTATTTAAACAATTACGTTTTGCTATAACATTGCAAAATGTTCATATTTTCTTAATTTGACTAGTTAATTATCTGTTTGTGTTGATGAAAATTGGGTGAAAGAAAATACATTTCTGAAAATTTTAAAATTTCACTTTTTTGAAAATTAAAAAAAATGGACTCTATCCCCTAAAAGTACATAAAATAAGGTACAATCGAAGAAAGTGACGTACAATGCCTCCTTGATAATAATTGACGAAGATAGGTCTATATTTTTTTAAGAATTTTGTTTGAAATAAGCCAGTATTTTTAAAATTCCCATTCGACTACTAATACAAAATATATTAAGCAGATAAGTTGAAAATCCGTGAAAGAGCATAAAAAAGTGCATATAACTTTTGACTCACAAGGAATTTTAGGGCAAAAATTTTTCGCAATCAGGAAGCTACAATACATAAGAATCATCAATAAAATTTGAGGTGGAATGTTGTCGCCGAAAAAAATTAAATTAAATCAATTCGACTGTACCATCTTAAAAAACTGTTTTATAAAGGTTCCCAAATTAAAAAATTTGTTGCAGGTTTTCATCGTCGATACATTATTACTGTATAACTGTTCTTGGTTGAATAGTTTAAAGAGCTTTCTAGTTTTACAGTTGTATCTACGAACTTATAAAATATGAAAATATTCAATCGTTCTTTTCACTTATTTGTTTTGTGACTAAATATGTACATTGAAATTTCAATTTTATGAGATTACCAAAGCTGAAACTAACTTGCGATTGAAATTTTACTGTCGATATATTATGATACGATTTTCCATGAATTAACAATGCGCCACCGAAATTCTTCAAATTGAAGTGACTGATCAAGATTTATGGAAAAAATTGTTCATCAAAATATTGACTCCCATGTTACTGAAACTGTTGTTAATGTCCATTAATTAATTATTTAAAACATAATACGTAATTAAAAGTACATACGGAGTATTTTAATGTGTGCAAAGGGAACATTTAAATTTCTTTATGAATTTTTTTCAACATGGATGAGACATCTAAAACCTTACATCTTTAAAAAATATGGCGTCTGAATTAAAACAATTTCAGGTCGAATTAAACAGCTTTTACATCACTATTTGTTGTATAACAGCTGTTACGAAGCTCTTTTAGTTGCATAGAGACTGTTGCGAAGTGTTTTAAAGATCAACTCAGTACAATTGGTAATTACACATACTTCAGTTTTATTTTATCTAAATACTGTCACATATTTTTTTGTAGAACTATTTAACTCGTTATGTAACCATTATATAGCGACAAAGTTTTTATGTAGCGTACAAACTACTGCGGATTGGCATATAGAGCAATTCAACTCGCTATACAGTTATTATATAGCTAAATATTCTTTTTTGTTGTAAAATTCGGTTCGTTATGCAGCAATTATACAACTACAAGCACCTTGAGTTTATAGAGGCAGCCTGCGGCTTAGTTTAGAGAACAATTTAGTTTCTTAAGCATCCACTATACAACCACAAAGCTCGCGTAGTAGTACAGTGGGTTCTCTTATAGAGCAATTCAGTGTATTGCGCAGCTATTATAAAGCCATACAGCGCTTTGGTTAATTTCGCGGTAATTATGTACGTATCATATAGCTGTCTAGAGTAGTGAAAGCAGGTGAATTTCAATTTCAATTTTCATTAAACAGTCAAGTGGGTTCAAAATATTCCTTGTATATTTATTTCAGTTGAAATAATTTGAGGTACAGCACAAATTGTCGCTGAGCTCTATATATTTTCACTACAACGAAAGTTTCAACCGCGCATTATTATTATTTTTTTTTTCATGTAGACATCATAGTGATTATTCTGATGGTATAGGAAACTGTATATCGACTGACGTACTTCACATGTTATAATAAGAACAGTAATTCTTTCCACACTTGCACAGTTTTATAAATATAAATATTGCAGATGAAATGCTGTATAAAAGTTGTTTATGCAATCACTGGGTTCCATTAAAACACCTTAATAAAGTTTCTGTATAACCGCTTTATAATTTATATCACTGCTAAAAATTTTTTTGAGATCCTAACTTCTCTTATATATACTAAATACCAATTTCATGGACTCGTACTTGCTTGATTTACCTATTTACCTCAATTTATCCCCCAACCCTTCAACGGAATAAGATCAAAATTTAGTTCCAGATCTCGTTAAAATACATACGTGTATCAAATTTCAAGTCAATATCTTAAATGGTTGCAGAGTAATCGTGCGCATAAAAAAAAAGTTACAGACAGACCGACAGACAGAAATTTTTTTTTGCTCAAACCTAAAATCTCGACTCTCGACGTTTCATCTCACATTCTAAGCCGATTTGAGCAATACAAATTTTTTTAAAATTTTTGGTCGATACTATATTTCCACTGGTAAGGGAAATAAAAAAAGTAAAAGAGGAAAAAAAATAGAAAATATATACATGCAAAAAATAAAATAATCAGAATAATAATAAATACAAAAATACATCTAAGTTAAGTTATAATAGTAAAAATAAGTATTTTAAAAAATAGAAAAAAAAAATAGAAAAACAAAATTTACCTCTGAGTTTAACATTGTGAGACTAAACGCCACGAAGCAAACAAAATATAACAAAAACAAATAGTTGGCAATATTAAGCTAATGGAGTGAGTGCATTCTACACATTAAAAAAAATGTTATGAAAAATCCCCGTTAAAATCAAATGGCGTGCGCCCATGTTCCGAAAAGCAATATCTCGATGATGTCTCTATTAAACCATTTGTAGCGTTGTCCAAGATATCCGATTATTAATATGATGTGTTGTTATAGGTTTTATTGTAATCCTTCACATCTTATGATTAAATTATTATTATTTAACACATGGATTTCCAACTAATAACATGCCAAATCATCTTAGTTGGATATAATACATAGTCCTTCACACAGTACCAAACACTCAGGCCATTGTGCCTATTATAATACAAATAATTAAATTGAAGGAAATAAATTATTCATTTGAATATTAACAGTTAATTTAAAATTAAATACCTGTTTGCCTTAAAAGGTCTGCTACTATCACTTGGCATTGTAGACTGTTGCAAAATTTTTATGATGCATTGATTGCCGATATCATTGGAAGATTTGATTGTCTTAACGCCTCGATGACGTATTATCTAATAATTGCAAAAAACAAGAGGAGAACCCAACTAGCATTATTGCGCTAATGTATCGTATAATTATTTTATAGTGGTGGAAAAATGTTCCTTCATGTTTTATTAAAGTACTTTGTGAATTAATTAGCTCTTTGTGACAATTTGGCGATATAGAAACATCCTATTATCCCCTTGTAAATGTTCCCGATATATCTCTTATAAAGAGAGCCTCAAGTAATAATTCGAACCTTTTTATTTTATAACGATTACATAAATGTCGGTTACAGAGCTATTACAAAATTTGTGAGTTGCTTCTTTAATGTCGTATTACCAAGTGATATAAATTATAAAGCGGTTATACATTATTAAAGGGGATGAAAACAATAGAATTGTCTTTCAGTGTGTGTACAAGAACCAAAGGCCTCAACATTTTTTTTATTTTATCCATACCCCCTTCCACCACCCCACCCCCACTACCGATGTGGCATATCGTTTTATGAATTTTTGCGGTGGACGATTTCAAATATTAAATTATTTCCACATACAAATTTTTTTCATTGTGAGAGATTTGGATAGAAAATCTGGATGTGGAAGTAGTGATTCCTTGGGCAGCGGTTTTTTAAATTAGTTTTAGGTATTTCTGTATATTATTCTCAAACCAAATTGTTAATTTTAAGTCTTTTACCTTAGACAGGAGTTTTAACATTTTTCCTCAATTGTTGTTTTAATCGAACCGGACCTGCGCCGGCCAACCCTACATTCACCGCGGCTCTACGCGCCGTGGTTGTTTGTTTGGTTCTGGGCCAGGTTCCGGAAAGGTGCATGCAGCTGTTAATTAAAAATTCTTCTTCTTCCTCCTCTTCGTATTTCCATAATTACAGTGAAGCAACGTTCAGCGCGCTTAGTACTTAGATGATATATTCCAAAGAATAATTTAAGTTATTTGGACTTGAGGAGGTTTTAAGAAAGGTTTGTTAGGGTTAGGAAATAGTCTTGTGCTTTATTGATGTTGTAGTTAAGGCCTTTTAGGCTTCAAGTGTACTTGCTCTTATATGGTAAGTTTTAAAGCATTCTGTAAGACATAATTATAAAGCTAATTTGCTTCTAGGATAATACGTATTTGTAATGGGTTTATCATACCTACATAAAACTCTCCATAAAGCTAATTAGTTTTATTAACGTCTTAAATTCGATTTAGATATAAAGAGGCTTTAAATTATTCTTTATGGTTTTAACATATTTGCAATAAATGCATTTTAAATCCTTTTTAAAACTAGACATTTTCAATGCCTATTAGTACTTATTAAAGGCCATTACAAAACTAGACTCTTAAATATCCCTGACAAATGTTATGATGAAATCGTTATGAAGAAAAAAAGGCCTCTATAAATTTAAAAGGCAAATTTTAATTCCATAAAACACTTTCTAAAATCTCAATAAAACAATTATTATAAAAATAATAAACAATATGTCTGCCTGAAGTGTCGTTGATGCATATGTGTACACGTATATCTAGAACACATACGCGTGCGTCACACTGTCAAATTATTTTGAGGGTAAGTTTAAGTTTTTTGTATCAAATGTCAACGCGGTTCGTCTTGGAGGCGGTTCTTTTTAATCCTAAACGTTTTATTACAGCTTTTATGAAGTCCATGTGATCTTCGCCAAGTGCATTTGCATTTATGTAAGGAAAGGATTATTTGTGACAGTATACAAAAAGACTAAAAGGACTTCATTTAGAGTAAATGTTCTATTATAAGAATATATAGTTTAATGAGAGGACTGTAAAATGACAATTAGGTTTTTAGTTGGCCGGCCATGTTTCTCTTGTTATATAAAAATATTCAAGGTCAATCTCAAAATTGTAATTGTTAATAATTATCACTTTTTCTTTAGCAAATTAAGGTATAATTACAAGAAACGACTGAAAATTACCGTGGGACCCGAGAAGCAGCCTACTTTTTTAAATTTGATGATTACGTGTCTATGCAAATCTTGTATGGATATTAAAATCATTATTATTTCTGAGGCACCCTTATTTTTTGGGCCTTTATTTTGTAGTTTTAACGATAAACTGCCGTTGGTTTTAATTTTTTTGTCATACCTGATGTCTTTTTATTACCTTTTAAATCGGCCTTAGAGAGGTTATATATAGTGCCACTCTACGCTTTATAAATTTCATATTCCATTTTATTTTCAATAAGTCTGATGGTGTGTTTGCTTAAATCAGTTTAGAAAAAATAAATGCTATAATAAAATTATTTGGATTCCTTCGTGGACATTCTTATAGCTTCTCAGTTCTAATATGGACTTAAAAAGAGTTTTAAAACCCAGTTTTAATGTAGTCCCCTAGTGTTTTCTAGAAATGCAGGAAGCTAATAAAAAAGCTTCCGACAGCTTTAAAATAGGTTTTAAGAAAGGTTTTAAAACGGCCCGAAGGAGGTTTTCAAGAGCGGCACTATGTCTCACTAAGGAGTTTTATGATGGAATTTAAAAAGGCCTTAACAACCTTCATAAGAGTGGGCCCTTTTAGTCTACAAGTCGCTTTATTATGGTATTAAGGATATTGTTACAGCAAAATAGATTTTTCAAGGCATTTTATAAATAGTTTTATAGCACCCTTATATATACTTAAGAAACCAAAATTGTTCCTTGGGATATGTTAGCAAGTCACGAAAACGTGCATTTGCAGAAAGTAATTTTTAGAAAAATATATTTATTTATTTTCAAATATAACATTCAGATTAGAACATAAACATTGTTAAATAGATATTTTAAGTAAGTGGCTGATCTTAAACTTAATTTTTGTTAAAAAATTTTTTTTAAAATACTAGTTAACGCAAGTGAGAAACAGTCAAAAAACAGAAAGAAAAACAAATGTACCAAATAAAAACAGATATTTTAATGAAAGTGAAAAAGAAGTAAAAAAGTTAGTGGATTATGTATATAAGAACACAAAAACTAGTTTTTTTGTACTTTGCAACTTTTCGATTTGCGTGTTCAAACTTAAGAAATAACGCAAGTGAGGTTAATGCAGGTGAGGTTTCGATTCAAATTTTCCGCTAAAAAGCCGATAATGTACTTGAAAAATAGCGCTATTTTAAAAATGTATATTCTAACAAAATATCAAACAAATGATAACTAAATAAATAACATATTGCATATTTTTGACTAAAATTTTTTGTTAACAAATGTGAGACATGCTTATCGTTTCTATGAATACAATCATTATGGCGCCAAACCAGTAAAAACTAGTACTAACTACTCACACATTTCCAGAGCTAGAACCTCAACTGGTAAAATAAAATATATATCCTCACATTTAAGGAAGGTCATCACCATCCACTCGATTCTAAGCAGACTAAAGTGAGAATAATTACTGGAGACACTTAATAAAGTAGCGTTTTGAAGAAATTAATTTTTAAAGAACCATATTTTTAGAGATTAATACTTTTTTTGAGTTTTTCAAGACGTTCCTTCTTTCTTTTAAATCTATATTACGGTAAAAGAATATTTTTTGACAGGTCAAAGTCTAATACATTGGGGTAAGGCAGAAAAAAACGATTAATTCGAAGAAAATATTTATATTAATCCGATTTTACTTTAAATATTAAAACCTGAAAACAACTATTTTTTTTTAAACTGAACTTTTATGGCGAAGGGACTGCAAAGTGCATGTTTTCGTGACAATGACCCATGTAATTTGAAGAGATATACCATCCTTCGAATGAGATGTAAGGCGGTTTGTCCCTTGTCTATTAAATGTTAGGCAAGTAAAAGATGCCTACTCTTCGACAGAGAAGAGGTTCGGCAAAATTTCCAGGTTGGGGGTAGCTTGTCTCCCGACGTCGGTGAGAGGCTTTGGTAGCGGAAATAGGCCAACGTTTAATAAATAAATTAAAAAAAAGTTTTGATAAAAATAAAAATTTCCAATAAAATATTTGAATATTCCGAAAGTTCCCAAAGGAAACTTTCCTGGAATTTTGGAAACTTTCAAATATTCAAATATGTTATTGGAAATTTTCATTTTTATCAAAATTCCGTTTCAAATGGAAATTTTCCTTTACCCATATGTGCTAAATTAATTCAAACGTATCTTTAACCGACTTTAACATCGATATTAGGCAATAAGTTTTAATTAACTGGGCAATGCTCAAATGTTATTTCATAATATTCAGCCTCATTTGTGAAGGCGGTTCAATGTATTTTTCAATTTTTTTTTCAAACTGAAATGACAAATTATTAGTAAAGAACACCAAGTTCAACATTTCGAAAAGAGATTCAACTCCTTATCCCCCTTTATAGACGCTAATGATGAGCGGTACCACGACAAAGAAGTGTTGGAATGATTAACGTCGGTATGTGAATATATTAAATAATCCAGGGGGCAGGTGTGAACCCCTGCAGAGATACACAGGGGGCATCAGCTCTTCAAGCGGCACAATGAGCGGTCTGATTCACGATAGCCGTACCTGGAAAAGGTGTAAATAGTATTTAACAATATTCAATTCATCGTTGTATATGGACAATTTAATTATTTCTACTAAAGACCGTCATTTAATGACCTAACGGATATATAGTTTCAATAAGATTTTTGAATACATTTTTCAAAGATATAGTTATTAATTATGTTTGCAGGGTGTCCGAAACCAAACATATCATGTTTCAAAAGTTCTTTATGCAGTTACGGAGCCTTCAATAAAAGAAAACATGGGTGTGTTTCTGAAATCAAAGCTTAAACTTTAGGGGAGTCCGAATATTACGGGAGTATTTAGTGGAGAAAATCAAACATATGATGAAAATTTTGTTAGATTTGGACTTTTAACTGATGTTTATGAATTATACTCTCAGCGAGCTAGAAAAATCAGAAGTTCTCAAACAAATTGAAATGTTTTTATTGACGAACTTAATAACAACTTTCTAAACTAAAATTTTTATGCTTATTTCCCACAATAATATTGACTCAACATAATAAATATAACAAAATAAATATCTAAATAAAATTATAATTTATTAATAAAATAATCATAAATAAATACAGACATCGGACAATTCGACTGTTTGAGAATCGCTGAACTTGACTAAAAGGTACATTATTTATCTTCCTTGGTAGTATGTATTCTTTTTTCCTGTCTCATAACAGTAGAGGAGAAAGAAGCATATCAAATCTTAGCTGAATTATCAACTTATCCAGATTTCAAGTTAAATTTTAGTTGACTATATTCAGACAACTCACACAGCTTGGCAGATAGAACATGTACAAGCTTCTGTACTCTCTCTATTTCCAAAACTCTTATGTTGTTGTTGTGTTGGTGAGTTATGTAGTGAAGATTTCTCTGGATCATTAGACAAACGATAAATATGTCAGCAATCACAGAACATCACACTGTTGCCAGAACCATCAGATTTTACATATAAATTACTTCACTATAAATTAGGATAGCAGAAGGACATATATTCTGAAACCATGAGTGTCCTGGGTAATAAACGGAGTATGGTATTCCTGGTATGGTATTTCCCATTTATACAGTGTGTCCCAGGATAGATGTAACAAGAGGTGTAATGGACCAAAAATTTTGGAATTTTGGAATGGTATTTGGGGATTGAGTCCTGTTTGTTGTAAAACTAAAGTATACCAAAAATTACTTGATTTGGTGTTCTGCAGGGTGTTTTATAAGCAAAGTTGTAAAAATCACCACTAATAAAGTACCTTTATTTTTCAAAATATAAAAAAATTCCACTAAGAAAAGTTATTTAGAATGCAATTTTATACCTCTATACCAAATTTCAGGAATATAAAATTATTTTTTTGAAACTTCCCATTTTTTGCGAATTAAGAGTTGAATTCATATTTAAATTTGTGTAGGAGCAAATGTCAATCATCTCAAAAAGTAGGCTATTGGTAAATAAAAAATTGAATATACGAGATGTAAGAAGGTATAATGTTAATCGAACTAATTGTAAAACAAGAAACAATTACTAACAGAAGATTAATGATGTTCAAAAATTATAACAAGTAATAAATGTCAAAAACATAACACAAATTAATTATTGACCAATACAAAACAATGTTTACAATTTTTTTATTATTCGATGTAGCCACCACCTACATCCACACACATTTCGATCCTTCGCCTGAAGTCCTTAAAACTGTTTCGAATATGATCTAACGGTATGGAGTTTACGGCATTTTTAATTCTCTGCTTCAATACTGCTACATCGTTAGGAAATGGTTTAAGCGTAAACCAACTGCTTGAGGCGACCCCATAAAAAGAAATCCAATATTGATAGGTCTGGGGATCTCGCCGGCCACTTGATTGGTCCATTCCTGGCAATCCAATTTTCTCCAAAATTTAAATTCAACCACCGATTAACCATTTCTGTGGAGTGGCCAGGGCAACCATCATGTTGAAAATGAACTAAAGGCACATCTCTTAAAATATTTAAATGTTCTTCAAAAAATCTTTCAAGAAGCTGTAAATAAGTGTGCTGGTTTAACCTTCCCTCAATGAAATAAGGTCCAATAACTCCAGCGTGATAAGAAACGGCACACCACACATTCACTTTTTTATAATATTGTCTTCTACAATGAATTCTAAAATTTGGATTTTCAGAAGCCCAAAACCGACAATTCTGAGATGAGACAACACCATTGGTTGTGAATGAGGATTTATCTGAGAAAATAAGGAAATGATGAAAAAATCTCTCTTTCATGATTTTTTCTCCAATGGTCAAACAAAAATCCAACCTACGGCCGTCATCTCCCTCTTCAAGCGTATGTTTATAATTTGCTTTGTATGCCTTTGCCTTGTAAATTCTTTGGAGTTCAGACTTGTTAATATTAATAAGAGCTGATCTCTCTCTTAGTGGTATCCTAGGATTTTCTATAACAGAGGCATGAGCTATAATAGCCCCAACATTGTCTTCATCATATGCTTTTATTTTTCTTTTCATGTTAAGAATACCACCAGTAGCCAGAAACTTTTTAATTATTCTCAGCCTGAGTACCTGACAAAGCAGTGTTTGGAAATTTCAAATTAAATTGGCTTACCTCTTCTCTTAGCGAGTTTTCACCGCCAATTCCGTAGCATTGCACAATAAAAATTTTTTCACGCACTGTGAGTACCATTTTCACTTAATTTTTTATGCTTGGTTCGTTAATTTGAAACAGAAATTAAGGATAATATTGACTACGTTTGACAGATATGTCAATAATAAATGATAAATGTGTATCCACTGCTTTTCTCATAGCCTACTTTTAGCTTCTACATAACTTTAAATATTAATTCACAAAAAATAATTTCTATGCAGTTTTAATTGAATGGTTCAAAATAAAATACTAATTTATTGAAAAAATGGGAAGTTTCAAAAAAATAATTTTATATTTCTGAAATTTGGTATAGAGGTATAAAATTTCATTCTAAATAACTTTTCTTAGTGGAATTTTTTCATATTTTGAAAAATAAAGGTACTTTATTAGTGTTGATTTCTACAACTTTGCTTATAAAACACCCAGTAGAACACCAAATCAAGTCATTTTTGGTATACTTTAGTTTTACAACAAGCAGGACTTAATTCCCAAATACCATTCCAAAATTCCAAAATTTTTGGTCCATTACACCTCTTGTTACATCTATCCTGGGACACACTGTATATGAAAATAACTATTTTAATACAACACGATGTACATAAACCCACCCCTACACCCACCCACCCCTACATCAATATATACATGAAATTAACATTTTTTACACAATTTCATGAGCCATTAAGCACAGGACAATTTTTCTTATAATTAGGTATAGTTATCCAACTTAACAATACAATTAACATCCTAATGATGACTATCTAAAACACAATACATTAAAACTCTTCTGCCTATCTAATTAAATATACACTCGAACGAATTTCGAATTGATGTGTGTTAGAGATAATTATCTATATAATAGACTATAATGACTTTATTAACGTGGTCTCTATTGAATAACGTTACATATTGCGTAAAGTACCAGATGAAACCATAAACAAATCATCGCTGAACGTGCGATTATAACAAACGCGGTAAAAGCTATCGCTCGCTGTAGGTTCATAGATTATATACATAAATCTGATCGTAATATTTTTATACAAATATAAACCATATGGTTATGGCGCGATAACCTGGAAATTTTAATACATCACATTTTACGTACCGAGAGCATTGTAGTTTGAGAATCTTCCGATCTTCCTTTACAGACCGTTTCCATAATACAAATTGTTGGTTAAACCAAAAGGACACAACCCGTAAGGAGTGGAGTCAAATAACGGACTTGATGGAATCATTTTTTGTGATCGCAAAGTTTTAAACAATTTATAGTTTTTTGGCCGTTTCAACAAATATTTTGACTTGAAATCTTCTCTGGTTGTTAAAATCCTTAAAGAAAAATTTTATAGAAATCGACACCCTTATTAAAGTTTTTCAAATTGTTTAAAAAAATTACACAGGTTAGAGAATATTATTTGGGTATTATGCAAATCACAACTTACACACTTTTTATTTATTATTATTATTATTATTATTAAAATACCTACTTTCTGTATATTGTTGCCCTAATCTGGGCACGCTAATATACTAGTCAGGCAAATACTCTAAAACACTCATTATTGGAGAATCAATCAAAACAACTACTCTTCTAGCTAAGAATCCTATCATGTAACTCAATACTTCGTCAGTATTAGCTAGAAGAGTAGTTGTTTTGATTGATTCTCCAATAATGAGTTCGACAAAATATTTCACTAGTAAATATTCTGCCCTCTAGAAGCATATCTACTAACTGTGCCCATGTCAGGGCTACTGCTGTTTCGATTGTAATGGATATCGGCCGCTAGATGGAGCCTGTCATTTTTGTTGCATGTCGTGATTTTATAAATCTCGTCATGTACCAAGAGTGAACAAATGCCTCGTTACAGCCATCTCAGACCTACCTTGCACTGACGAGAGCCAATAGCTCGAAACTGCAGTCTGCAAGTGGTATGGGGTGGCTGGCACGAGAGCTCCTTTGAATGGGAGTAAGTCTTTCGGCTGGTGTCTATTACAATCGAAACTTAGCGTTTTGTGGCAATACATAGTTATTGTACTTAACGCGGCCAGGCTTGTAACTCGTAATTCAGCGCTCGGCGGGGCATTAGTCCAGAGAATAGCTGTTGGTTGCAGTCTGGTTTATTATTCCTTATATATTTAAGGAAACATATAGAGGAGTTCGACAAAATATTTCACTAGTAAATATTCTGCCCTCTAGAAGCATATCTACTATATTAATACGGTGTCGTCTGCATTTGATACGATTTTGCATTCAAAGTCGTTATCCAATAAATCATTTATGAGTAATATAAATAAGTTAGGTCCCAGGACGGTGCCTTGCGGAACACCGGTTTTTATTATTTTCTTTGCACTAAGAGCGTCGTTTATTTTCATTTGCTGAGGCCTATTTGACAGGTATTGTTTTAGCAGATTATATACGTTACCCCCAATACCCACTCTATTTAGTTCTTCTAGTAGCTGGCTATGTGAGACTGAGTCAAATGCTTTTTGTAGGTCTAAAAAATAGCTAGAACTTTTTCGCTCCTTGCAAAATATGTTATAGTAGTGTGTGTAAGTAATTGAAGGGAATCTTTCGTACTCAGTTTTTTTTTGGAACCCATATTGATTTTATGAGATAATTTTATTTTTCTCCAAAAATGAACGGAGCCTGTAATTTAAACATTTTTCAAAGATTTTTGCAACATTGTTTATCAGTGATATTGGGCGATAGATCTATAGAGATCTATAGATATTTTTGTTTATTATTGGAATTTTTTGCAACATCGTTTATCAGTGATATTGGGCGGTAGATCTATAGAGACCTATAGATATTTTTGTTTATTATTGGAATATCTGTCAATAAACAATATCATTACACTGCTGAAAGGTTTTATTTGTGTTAAATATTTTTTTCTAAACTTGAATGGGTATTTTCTCAAAACAATACAAAACATAGTTTGAAAAATGATTACAAAAATTGTGTATACAATTAAAGTGCTTGGGTACATTTCTGTAGAATTAAAAATAGTACACATAAAAGACATTAAAATAATTTTAAAAACTTCTTTGTTTTATTCCATTTCCAAGGGTGTATCAAGTTACAATGAACTGCTAGTACATTCAGTAAAAAAATATACTACTGCAGACAGTACAATTTTATTAGGTAGGAAACTACAGGGTTTGAACCCGTCTATTATGATGTTTAAAATAATGCAAAAAAATATATATTTAAGAACAATTTAATATTTTTGATGTTCAAAATATGAACCATCGTTTCCAATATATATACACGTGCTCTTCTTCTTACTTCGGTGTAAGTTCATTTTTTTTCCTTACTTCTCTTCTGACAAGGTGGCCGTGATCAGTTATTTCAACCTTTCGTGAAATTCGAAAAGTGTCAAGTCTGGGGATCTCGCTGGTCACAATATATAAATAGAACAATATCTCAAATCTGTGATAGTTTATAAAATGATCATATAGGTACTAAATGAACCCCCATGTCACCCCCTTAAAACTTTCTAACGATATACTAATCACCCTGTATACTGCCTTTTTATTATTTTTTTTGAGGTTAAGTAAATATCTAATAGAGCTCTGTTTGAAATTTTACTGCGAACAATCTCCATTTTTTATTTTTGCAATATGGTCAATACGACAGGAAATATTTGTAAAAATGAGAAAAAGCGTTGTTTTGCGGTTTCGTTATTTAAACGAATATGTTTTCGACTTCGCCCGAGATCTAGATCTTAGTCATACTTCTTTATGTTTTTCAGATTTCAAAAGAAAAAGAATACCCTCCCAGGCACTTCCGTTATTTCCATATTTAGCTTCAGTTTTATTTCACTATACGAGTAAAAAGAGTAAAAAAGACAAATGGACGCTGACTGTGGTGGAAAAATAAAGAGAGCCCAATAATTAACTGAGAAATTCAAGAAAACCTGATAAACAAGATATATTCTCCAATCAACTTATTTTCCAAAAAAATATTGAATTATATTCAGCTCTGTATTTTTCAATTTCATTTTAACTATGAAAGCAAAGTAAGTCAATGTTATTGAATTTTCATTAGTCTACACATCTTTGCTATAAGTTTCTTATGGTGATAAAAAAAATTATTTAAATAAAATGACCACCGAAGAATTCTTCAAATAAAATGTAAAAATTATTTAAATAAAGTGACCACCGAAGAATTCTTCAAATAAAATGTTCCATAAAGTTGCAACTACATTGTAATATCATTTGCATTTGCATTTGCACGTCAAGATTAAGACATTTTTACCAAAATTGCGGTTGTTTTCAAAGTTAATATGCCCTCACACCACTAAACAAATGTTGCCTTGTTTGCGTGCTCTTAATCACTAAAGTAATACCTAAATACTTTTTCTTATATTCATATTGCTGAGGGAATTTAGACTCAGAAAAAATAAAATATTTAGTTACATCTTTTTTAAACGTAAATATAATATGTTACAATGTTGGGTTTTGGATATAAAATATATTTGATATTAAATATGTTTATTTTAATTTGATGTGAAAGATAACAATTATTATTCTTGAGGCCGTCTATCACGGCAATCACGACAGATGCCGTGATATTTGTGGTTCGTTTTTTCGATATTAAACTCAATACTCCAAAAGGTTGACGTCATTTATGCCTTTGCATGTCTCTATATGTGTACATCTACATACTACATATACAATGTGTCCCCGGATTGAGTTTCCGACAGGTGTAATATACCAAAAAAAAAAAAATAGTACGCCTTTCATTTTCTGCAGTCTCGGTCTGCTTGGCCTAAAAATGGATTTTTACCAAATCACAGTTCAAATTTGATCTAACTCATGGAGTTAATACCGTGCGTGTAATTTTCCATTAGGCATGTACATCCACGTAGCGCGATAGATATGACAACATAGCTGCCGTAAATTCCTCCGTCGAGCGGAGCATTCCAGTCTGTTATTTCATTTCAGCCAGCTGGCACGCGCGATGTTGTAATTTTACTCCCTATGCCTAGCGTTCGGCTACACGCACTGTATAATAAAATAATAAATCATTGTAGGTAAACTGGTCTTTATGTTAATTTTACGGAAAAATTATATTTGAATATAATATTTTGCATTGAAAGTTATAGTCATATGCCAACTTTCATTGCATTTGAACAAAAATTTGGATTGGTATCAAAGTCCTATATTATAACCAATCAATTTGTCTAGAAATAATATTAGACATTTTTTTATTGAAAAACTAATGCAATAATATTGCATTACATCAGCATACTCTAGAAGTCTAGAACCCCTATTCAAAATTTAACCACAATTACGGCCCCATTAAATTTCATTAAAAAAAAATAATTATGTGGAAATAATTGCTTCTGGAACTTTAATAATATATTTGAAATCTACCTCAAAAAACCCATAAAACGATGTCACATCGGTAGTGGGGGTGGATAAAGTAAAAAAAAAATACGCTTTTGGTTCTTGTACACACACTAAATGATAATTTTATTTTTTTCACCCCCTTTAAAAATGGGGAGGTTCTTAATGGGGGTGGCTAATACCAAAAAATTTTATGAGACCTTAGCTTCTCTTATATATACTAAATACCAATTTTATGGACTTTTGCTTGTTTGGTTTGCCTATTCACCCTCATTTACCCCAATTTACCCCCCAACCCTTCCACGGAATAAGATCAAAATATAATCTAGTTTCAGATCTCGTTAAAATACATACGTGTACCTTTCAAGTTAATATCTTAAACGGTTCCAAAGTAATCGTGCGCACAAAAAAAGTTACAGACAGACCAACAGACAGATCTTTCTTCTCAAACTTTAAAAAAAAAAATTTTGTCCTTACCGTACTTCCACTGGATGTAGATTTAATTAAATAAACAATAATTTGGAAACTGATTGTTTTCTGAAAAAAAGTCGTTCCTCATTTTCTCTCTAAATTGGTTTTTTCTACCATTCCATGTCATAGATACTTTCAAATTCACTAATACTTAATGCCAGAATAACTTACAGGGCTACTGGTTCAAAATTTTTGGTAATTTTGAAACGAAATCTCTTGGCCTACGGAATTTGAAAGTGTCACTGGCATTGGATGGTAGAGAAAGTGAATTTAAATAGAAAATGAGGAATTATATTTTTACGAAAAACAATTCGCTTCCAAAGTATTGGTAATTATTTAATGTTTAAAAAATGCAATTTTAACGGGACCGTAAATCGAAAGCCACAAATCAAAATGTTAAATTTTGGATATAGGTGTTATAGAGCATACTGATCAATAATGCATTAGTTTTTCAATAAAATAATGCATGTAAAAATCGACCTTCTTTTCTTAAGAAAAATGCACGCCAAAGAATGAAATAAGTTTTATTTTACTTAAAAACAAACATAATGCAGGTCTTTGATACTGGTCCAAATTTGGTTGATATCTGATGACTAATAACTGAGATATGGTGGGGGGCCATTAAAAGTGGGACATGCCGTACATTAGAAAAAAATAAATATTATTTTAGTTTTAGTGTCATATTCAATTAAATAATTTACCTTACGACACTAGCGGCATTTTATTTATTTCACTGTATTTTGTTAGTTATAGCTGATTTATATTGTTAGACTTGTGTAATACCCCACGCAAGAATTTTTTACTAACGGAATTTTGTCTTGTTATACTCTTCGCAAAAACGAAGAGTTTACTGCATTTGATCGGCACATTTCTAAAACTGGAAATATCGCTCGTAGAGAAAAAAAAATCATATCATTGTGTTAGTGAACGAATTCTGAAGGACTTTCAAAATGTCCATCCGTCCGTTCGTCCGTCAGTCACATTTCTTGTAAGCACGATAACTTAAGAAAGAACGGTCCGATTGTATTGAAATTTGGAAAGTAAGTTGGTGTTAGCTAGAGAAAGAACCCCATTATCTCTGAAGAAAATCAATCAGTAAATAAGAAATCATTTAATTTTAAAAATATATGTTTTCTTAATTTTTGTCGCTTGTACTTACAGAAATCTTACGAAATGTTATCTCTATAATATTTTTTTTGTTTATACATTTTACTAATATAGTACCCAGTGAACACCCAGTCGTTTAGAAAACGTTTATTTTACGAAAATTATACGAAATGATGGTTTAATTTTCGTAATCGTATATTTATTATACGTTTTCTGTAAACGTCTATAATATAAACGTTTTTATCACGTATATAATAAACCAGTGAAATATATATTTTTATTTATGTTATGCAAAATTCTTCTAGTTAATTTCAATACATGTTGACGATAAACTTCAATTCTACGGGTGGTATAAACAAAAAAAACGTTTATTAAATGGTTTAGTGTTCACTGGGTATGTATATTTCATAATAATATACCTAATGCGTTGAAATATGATTCTCGAAAGATATATATTACAGACATTCAAATTCTGTAGTAATGTGTGATGGTCCAGTAGCTAAAATTTTTCCTTGCAATCCTGCACGCCGTGGTTTTCTGGCTGGTTTCGGGTCAGGTCCTGGCTATGTGCATATTTGTGAATATTTAATGTTATAGTGGAGCGAAAAAGAGGTAAAATTGTGTCGTTTTTTTTTATCAGCTTAGAATAAGATCAGACACAGTGGGTATTACCGACAACATCATTTTACACATAAAAACACGAAATACGACATTTTTCAGTGGTCACAGATATTCTTATTTAAAAAAAGTGTAAAATTTAATTTTTTTTTAAATCATGTTTTTTTGTACATCTATTGCCATATCTCAAAAATGAATTGAGCTATCGATGTGAACTTTTTTTTGTTATAAAACACACACTTAAGCGCTTCTTTCTATACATAGGATTGCTAATAAAAAAAAATGTGAACATGCCAAAAACGTAGATGACCCTGAAAGTTTAGAGAATACGCCATCAAATTTTCACTAAGCGAGGAACGTTTTTGTTTTTGAAAATTTTGTGTAACATGCTATGAAGAAAATGAAGTCAATGACTAAAAAAGTTTTTAGAAAAAAAAATATTTTCATTATTAGCAACAGTTTGCTAGTTATGAATTTTTTAGTATGGAGGAACTGTCGAAGCGTACGCGCGCGGCACTTAAGAATAATAATGATTACGGAACTTTTCATTATTATTTTTTTATGTTTAGGACTATTTTATCGAGTTTTAGGATCTGAAAGGATAACTTATTTTTTCTAGTGGCGCATTAAGGACTAAGGTTGAAGGCAAAAAGGAATTAAAAATCTCAAATAAAGTATCTGGGATAAAAATGCATTACATTGGGATCTCGAAAACGGTAAAAAATAATATTATAGTAAATGGAAAAAAAGTTGCGCAACTAGGGGGCTAATAAAATTTCATAAACAGAAGTTTAGGAAAAGTAATAATTTTGGAGTGTTTTGATAAAAAGTAAACTATCAAGTTTTCCTTTTTTTGCGTTATTATTGGAGCTAAATAGAAGAGACAGTTTCTTAAAGCACTTTTTTTTGAACGTGGCAATCTTAATATTTGTATCCGACATTTCCCGTGTCAGAGTCTCTATCCGAAATTCCCATGCATTGCATTTTTACCCTAGATCCACACAATAATTGAGTAAACGTGTTATTTTCGCCTAAATTACGTAACAAAAAAGAAAAAAATATCCTAAATTAAGTCTCTTTTAATTTCCGCAGCCCTGATTATAGAAACTCTGTTTCCATGGCTTGTGCACAAGTTTATCGTTCTCCTCTATTACTACGCCACATAAAATCCACTCCATTTTACAATGAAACTTAGATTGCTTTTTTATCTTAAATATTTTTTTAGCAGATAATCCACGCACAATTCGCACAATAGCCATACGTTCTACAATATAATACAAGTGGTAATGAGGTAAAGAATATCGTTACACATTTTACTTCCACATCCAGTGTAAGTATAGTATCGGATAAAAATATTTTTGAAAATTTTTATTGTTTTTAGAATGTCATGAAACGTCGAGATTTTAAGTTTGAGCAAAAAGAAAAAATCTGTCTGTCGGTCTGTGCGCACAATTACTCCGTAACCGTTTAAGATATTGACTAGAAATTTGGTACACGTACTTATTTGTTTTAACGAGATCTGGAACTAGATTATTCCGTTAAAGGGTTGGGGGGTAAATGGGGGTAAATAGGCAAATCAAGCAAGTAAGAGTCCATACAATTGGTATTTAGTATATATAAGAGAAGCTAAGGTCTCAAAATTTTTTTGGCATTAACCACCCCCATTACCAACTCCCACCCCATTATTCAAAGGGGCGAAAAAAATAAAATTGTCATTTAGTGTGTGTACAAAAACCAAAGTCCTCAATTTTTTTTTACTTTATCCACCACTACTACCACCTACCTTCCACCATCCTTAGCCCCACTACCGATGTGACATATCGTTTTATAGGTTTTTGGGGTAGACGATTTCAAATATTTTATTATTAAAGTTCCATAAACAATTATTTCCACATTCAAATTTTTTTCGTTGTGAGAGACTTGGATAGAAGATCAGGATGTGGAAGTAGTGATTCCTTGGGCAACGGTTTTATAATTTGACCTTCGACGAAAACGAATAACGTTGATCGTACACCGCCCTGAGATTAGTTAGTTTTAGTGGACGCGGGCGTATTAATACTCAATTTCTGCAATTCGCGCGCTCCAAAAAAATCACTGTACCTAAACTATCAAAGATACAATAAGAATTATGCTATCAAAAACTTTTTTGGTCTTTTGGCTTTATTTTCTTTGCAGCATGTTATACAAAATTTCCAAAAACAAAAAAGTTTGTAGCTTAGTGAAAATTTGACTGCGTATTTTCTCAACTTTCAAGGTTATCTAAGTTTTTAACATGCTTAAAAATGTTTTAATTAACAATACTATACACAGATAGAAGCGCTTAAGTGTGTGTTTTATAACAAAAAAAAGTTCATGTGGATATCTCCATTCGTTTTTGAGATATGGCATTAGATGTTCAAAAAAACATGATTAAAAAAAAAACAAAATTTCACACCTTTTTAAAAATAACAATGTCCGTGACCACTAAAAAATGTCGTATTTCATGATTTCTAATGAACATCGACCTACTTAACGAAATGGTATATGTCTCAGTTTGTTCTAAGATTAAAACAAAAACTCGAGAAGGAAGCGACTTTTCCCCTGTTTTTTACTCCACTATTAATAAATATCGGTTAAGCTTGAGCCTTGCAATCCAAAGATCGTGTGTTCGAATCCCAGACAGGTTGGATGTTCTTTTTTCAATTTTTTTTTCATATACTTTTTTTCACAAGAAAGTTGGTATCACAAAATATCCAAAAAAACTAACATTATTTACAAGAAAACTGCCAATGATGTAAAAAACTCAGTAAATTGGTGAAGAGTATGTTTTTAGCTGTGTATTGTAGTCAGATTTTATTCTAATCAGTAAAAAACAATTTTTAATTTCAATCTGTTTTTATTATTTGCCAGCACATTCACTAGTCGCTAAAATACTCCAGCCAAATAGGGAAAATTAGAGGAAAAAAACTGATAAAGTTTTGAAACTTGGAAGAGATGTTGATTAAGGTTCACTGTTAGCATTCTAAAACTCATCAACTCTATCGCTTGCTCTCGCGTCGCTATTTTAAAAAAATGGTGTTCGGATTAAGTTTTTTGCTTATATCTTGCCCATTTGAGATATTGAAATTAATTTCCTATATAAAATAAAGCTTACAAATTTCTCTAGAATAAATGTAACATTTTTTCCGTATCTATTATATACGGTAGGTTAGTGTTAGCTAGAGGAAGAATCCTATTGATTTTGAAACAAATCGATCAGTAAATATAAATATTATGAAACATTTTATAAAAAAAATACACGTGAAGACTAGATTCTATAAACACAAAGATGCTGCATAGGATACTGACCAACGTTTCGACAATCAAGATGGTATCATCGAGAGGCTATTAAAATTGCAAGTAGCTCCACTTAAACCTACAATGTTATACAAGATTACAACACTCTTCGCGTGTATTTTTTTCATAAAATGTTTTATAAACTTTATATTTACCTACTGATCGATTTTTAAAAAAACGCTGAGGTTCTACCTCTAGCTAACTGGACCAGACTTTTCTCTTTGAAGTTATTCAGCTTAAAAGATACATGACGGACGGAGAGGCAGACGGACAGACGAACGGACTGACAGAAAAACGGACGTTTTGAAAGTTGTTGGGAATTCTATGAGAACACAATATGATATTCTTTTTCTCTACAAGCGATATTTACAATTTTTTAAACGTGTCGATGAAATGCAATATACTATCTGCTTTCGTACTTCCAAAGAGTATAACAGTAGATACGAAAAAAATGCATATAACATTTTTTGTAGAGAATTTTATAAGCTTTATTTTTTATATAAACATAATTTCGATATATCTAATGGTTAGAGAGATATAAGCAAAAAACTTAATAGAGCAGCGATTTCGTAAGTGTCGTTTTTTTTTTTTGGCGTAGAACCAGGTCAAACATGTTAGGTTCCTTTGAGTATGTCACCGGGCATATGAAATCATATTTTACGACATTTTTTTGTGGTCTCGAACTTTTTAAATCAATAAAAAGTGAAAAAAATGTGTTTTTAAAGAAAATTGTTTTTTTTTTGTTTCCACCGCCATATCTTTAAAACTATTAAAGGTACCGAAATTTGCTTTGTATCAAATTAAAGGTCACACTGTAGCGCTTTACCAATATAAACGGTTTGGGTAAAATTCGCACTTTCATTTCTCTAAAAATCAGATAAACTAAAAATATATATTTTATGTATTGAAATCTTCACCAATCGATAAACTTTTTTATTTTTGAAAATATTTACATACATGCAGCGAAGAAAATAAAGCCTAATAATCACAAACGTTTTTGAAACAATATATTTTTTCCTAAAGTGTACCGTTTGGCAACAGCTTTTTTTTATCAGCGCTAAATGCGAAATTGGGACGCAATTAATACACCTCGCATGCTAGTTACAGTAACTATATTGAACGGATTTCGTTCATTTTTGGCAGTATAATAGTAAATGCTCCACAGAAAAGTTTCTATATTGTGCTAATTTATAGGGGGTGGATTCCACCCCCTCTCAGGGGGTGGCACTTAAAAAATATATATGTTTATTGGAGCTGAAATAGTATCAAATTTTAAGAAGAAAAGGTTCTATGCAATTTTTCACATAAATTGATAGTTTTCAAGTTATAAAGACTTCAAAATTGCGATTTTAGCTTAAAAAAAGGTATTTCCAAACGGCTTTCGTCAAGTTTCTCGAAAAGTATTACTTTATCGAAAAAATGTTACAGACCAATTACAGAAAGTACAAACAGGGAATTAATTATATTTTTTGTTTATTGATGTAGGATTAACAATTTTGGAGATATTTAAGTTTATATTTGGTACTGTTCCGAAATTAAATTTAAAGTTTAAAATGCACTTTTTTCTAAAGCAAGTGCTTTAAATGAGCATCTAGGTAATGCTACATCTTAACGAAAAACTGTATTTGAGATACGTTTTCTAAATTACTGGCTAATTAGATCAACAAAATGGCGACCTTTTTATATAAAAAAAGTATAAATACGCACATTTTTCCGTCATAACTTCTTTATTTCTTATGCTACAGGAACGAGTAAAAAATAATTTGAAATCGCAATTAATTGTCTTTAATTTAATTTCTTAGCACGCGTGACGTAGGTGTCACAATTTCTGAAATATTTAACATTTAAACTGCATTTTTCGTCTTGTAAACGTTCGGACGCCATTTGTAAACTTTCTTATCTCCGAAACTATTAAATCTATGTAAATAAATTAACAAGCGAAATTCATTATCAGTTTATGAGCTTTATTTTTCAATAAAACTAATATTTATTGAGATATTTGGAAAAGGAAAAAAAAATACGTTTCATCGAAAATACCTTTATAGTTTAAACTGTATTTTTTTCTAAAGCAAGTGCTGTATACAAACCAAAAAATTTGAGCATCTACGTCATGCTATATATTAATAAGAAACAGTGTTTGAAATTCCTTTTTTTAATTATTGGCTAATTACAGTAACAAAATGACGACGTTGTTATTAAAAAAATGTGTAGACGCACATTGCTTCGGTCATAACTTCTTTGTTTTTTATGCTACAGAAACAAATTACAAAACAGTTGAAAGCTTAATTAATAACATATTATTCTACCTATTAGCACCCTTGACGTAGGTGTCACAGTTTCTGCGATATTTAACTCTCACTCTAAATATTTATCTTATGAACACTTGGATGCCAAATGTAAACTTAAATATCTCCGAAATTATTAATCCTACATCAATAAACAAAAAATATAATTAATTCCCAGTTTGTACTTTCTGTAAGTGGTCTGCAACATTTTTTCGATAAAGTAATACTTTTCGAGATACTTGACGAAAGCCGTTTGGAAATACCTTTTTTTTAGCTGAAATCGCAATTTTGAAGTCGTTATAACTTAAAAACTATCAATTTATGTGAAAAATTGCATAGAACCTTTTCTTCTTAAAATTTTATTCTACTTCAGCTCCAATAAATATATATATTTTTTAAGTGCCACACCCTGAGGGAGTGGCATCCACCCCCTATAAATTAGCAAGCCTCCGCACAATATAGAAACTTCTCTGTGAAGCATTTACTATTATACTGCCAAAAATGAACGAAATCCGTTCAATATGACATTTTCCCGAAGTTTTGCATATTTTTTACCTCTAGGTACTGTAGTATGCAGGGTTGGTCAGATTAGTCGCGTAGAAGTGCCGGTTGTCGAAAATCATTAAGTATTCATTGTTCGGATAAAAATTGTGACAATCGAAAATGTGCTTGTTTTAAGGAAGCCCTAGAATTAGAATGCTATTAATGTAGGGCCTACATAAACTACATACTACATATTTATCTATCCAAATAGAAAATTTATTTCAACAATAAAACTCATTTTATGCGTACGTTTTTACTTTCATTCATTTAAAAAATGTTAATAAACTTACTAATTAGATGGGTAGTTAGTAACACTGATTGATATTTATAGATTAGGTATTTATATCTACCTACGTCTTTTTGTTATTAAAAGGAGACCATTTAATATTTTTTCTACAATTTCTTAATATTAACAACATATGATCAATACTACTGTACAATATATGAAATATTGAACAATAATATTGATCCCCTAGATCTTTTGATCACTACTGGTTTTGTACCTATTGATATAAGTTAAACTACTACATACACCCCGACCGGAACCGTCAGATCGTTGCAGTCGGCAGGCTTGCTACAGCCGAGCGCGCAAGAATATGACTTTGGCCCGTTAAAAAAAAATCGCTGACTCAATACTATCAACGGGACTTGAAAAATTTTTATCCTAAAAACTTTTTTCAACTATTGGCTTCAATTTGTACGCAGCATGTATATACAAATTTTCATAAATATATTTTTTTCTCGATTGCCTAAAATTACGCTACTGAAAATAACAAGTTTGAGTTTCCTATTATTTTACCAACTTAAAAAAAAATAAATCGGGTTCACATGGGACGTTGTTCGAAGCGCTATTGTGTCTACTTTAATCTAAAAAAAAATAGCTTGATAGCACAAATATTTTCAGAGATATAGCGGTGGAGACGTTAAAAAACATATTTCATTACAAATCTATTTTTTTGAGTTTTTCCGAAATAAAAAAGTTCTCGACCACCAAAAAATGTCGTAAAAAATGATTTCGTGTACACGATTATCTTACTAAAAAATCCCACTAAGTCTGGTTTGGTTCTACGCCGGTTTATTTTTTCTCGAAAACTAAGCGACTTTACTTCCAGATTTTACTCTACTATAATCGAAGCGCCATTTTTCCAAGATGACGGCTCGGGTGCAACAATTTGAACCGGGGACTTTTAGTATGTTTAATAGTAAACCTTAATTAACATCTTCGTCAAGTTTCAAAACTTTATCAGAGTTGTCCGTCAAACGTCAAAATTTGTTCCAATTTGACTGGGGTAAAAGTAGCACCCAAATATTCTGTCCAAAGATTAAATTCTTACAGCGGCTTTGAATTTATTCAAATTTACTATGTTATTATGCTTTGAAAAATACGTTTTCAAGGTAATTAATTCCTAAATTCTTCAGTCAACAGTTTACGCTGCGGTGGTCTCGAATCGTCGAAATTTAAAAAGAAATAAGGCAATTATTGGAAAGTACAGGTAATTAAGCAATCTGCCAATTACGTGAAACTACCCCAATTAAACACATTAAAGTGCATTTTAGGTAAAACCTATTATAGATATCGTAATTGTAGCAATTTTTAAGAGCAAATTTGCCCTGCTCTATTAAACAAATGTCATAGCGGTCGCGTGTATTTAAACATTCTGCGACCGCAAAGTCTTTGCTTTTGTTATTGCCAAACTCGAGCTATAAGTATTTTAATGGTAGCCTCTAGCGAACAACTATTAGACAATATGTTTAGAATGCAGCAACAACGTAGGCAGTGAAATTATAGTAGTTGTTTTTGGTAATCTGAATGTCTATATTTTGTTCTTTGATGATTACAATTGCTTTGGGTGCTCAGTCCCTGCTGTTTGCGGTGCATTAGTATGCAACAGTTGCTGTTCAATCCAACGGAGACAGATCTATGACGAACACAGGGTGGTCTTTAGTGGGGAACTGTCGTATTGTTTTAAATGCAGCAATAATTACTGAGAGCTAAAAGAACAGACTACCAGTTTAGAGTTTTGTAAGTAAAGTATATGTAAAGAATAATTTTTTATTATACCTGCATTGTAATCCTGGTTTAAACAACTAAAAAGCGTGCGAAAAAACAAGATTAAAACACACCGCGTTTTAATCTCTGACAACAGTTTCAATAATATTTATCTATTTGTCAAATTACATAAAAATATTAAATTAATAACAAACGGAACTATTTTAAGTACATGTTAAGTGTACAATTATGATTATTTGATATTTGAATACCACCTGCAGTGTTGATGTCTGCATTTTTACTGGCTACATGATCATCAATAGCATCAATTGATGATGATGTTAACGCTATATGGAACAGAGCGAAAGAAGAAATTAGACACTCTAAAAGGAGGAAAAGAAATGACTGGATGACGGACGAGATATTGCAGTTACTCGAAAAGAAGAGAAAATAAGAACAACGCTGAACGATATAAAGAGCTAGATAGAACTGTGACCAAAAAGATAAATGAGGCTAATGGAAAGTGGTTAAGCGAAAAATGTCAAGAGAACTAGAACAGAGACACGACAGCTTCAACATGCCCCAGGTAGCAAGGGTACGTTATAATGATGTCAAAATCTGGTGATTCTGGTCAAAAAGACGCCAGGGCACTAAAAATCGACGACAGAATGACGTCTTATAAATGACATTAAAATGACGTGCTACACATCATGTCATATTGTCGTCTTTTTTCGGTGTTAAATTTATTTATATTTTATCGGATTACAAACTTTAAAACTCGCTAATGGCATTTTGTTATCGTAAGCAGAGTGTAAAGTTAAAAAAAAAATAAACCGTGTCGTGAGGGATAAGTATTGGCGTTTTTATTCGAGGATATAATGTTTCTTAACATTATCCAAAATAATTTATATTCGAAAGAGTTTGCAAAGATTCGGCAGTTTAATTGTTTAAATTATATTTCTATCTATTCTTTTAATAATAAAATTAGATTAAAATGCATTAAAAAGCAAAATCTATCCGTTGCGTGTTCCAACTATAAAGTCTTTAGGTAAGTAGCCTCAGAAAGGTTGGTGGCCGAGTGCTTAAGGCGTCGTCTTCCAAGTTATGAGGTCGGCGGTTCGGCCCCTGCTCATTCCGTTTTTTTTTGCGAAAAAAATTTTAGTTGTTTTTTTTAAGGTAATAATTGCTTATTGTTTTTTTTCAATTTTAGGTCTGTTTTAGACCATTAAATATTCTATTTATGTTATAGATGACGATATTACACATTTACCGTTTTTTCTCCAACACGCTTCCCAGGTTTGTATAAGTACCTCAACTTAAAACTTTAATTCTTAAAATAGTTGACTCCTGACTTCCCCTCCACCGCTCATCAAATTTGAGATAAGGAAAATTTTTTTTTCGGATTTCTCCCTCTCTGCTCTTCAATTTCGAGATCTGGGGAAAATATATTTTTTTTAACGAACCGCCACTAATACTAATTAATGTAATAATTACATTGTTCAACAACTACTCGTACTTCTCAGGTGACACTGGTGACAGTTTAATTAAATTAAATAAGTTCTTCTTAATAATTATAAATAAATAAAAATACTAAATTTATGGTAATTAGTAAAAGGAACATCCAAAATATCGATCTACAAAGATGAACCGAATCCATCGAAAGAGTACACCGCTACAAATATGTAGGATACACAGTAAATGATGAATGGGACTCTGATTTAGAGATTAAGATCAGAATAGAGACAGCAAGATCAACATTCATAAAAATTAGAAAACTCCTGAGTAACCGTAACCTAAGCATTGGTACCCGATGGAGAGCCACGAAATGCTGCGTGGTCTCTACGTTGCTAAAATGGCGTGGAAGGGTGGACATTAAAAACAACAACAATGAAAAAAACTAGAAGCTTTTGAAATGTGGCTGTATAGATGCATACTAAAATTGCCTTGGACTGAAAGAGTGACCAATATGGAGGTATTGAGAAGAATGGATAAAGATCTGAAATTACTTACAACTCTTAAGAAGAGAAAGGCATCCTACCTGGACTATGTGTTTCGAAATGACAAGTATGGTCTATTACAACTTATCATGGAGGGAAAGATAGAAGGTAGGAGAGGATTGGGCAGAAAGAAACAATCCTGGATAAAAAACTTACGTGAATGGTTCCAAATACCAGAAGCTTCAACTATAATTCATGCGGCGCAGAACAGGGAAGCCTATCACATGATGGTCGCCAACCTTCGGTAGAGGACGGCCCAGAAACAAGAAGAAGAAAAAGATGTTGATACAGCGTTCAGTCCGTTAACATACAGATGTTGACGCAGGACTAACTCCTTCTTTATGAGTTTCCAAACTTCGATTTTGTCCACTGTAAACTCCTCAATGTAACCAGAAACAATCGCGGAGGATTACCAACTTATGTGACATTTGAGCTGATCCACATACATGCCCTCATTAGCCATAATCGTTGCAGACGTTAGCTTGAAAGCGTAGCCGATGTATGTATCTGCGTCTGGTAGGTTAAAAAATCCTGCTACACGAGAAGGGCATCTGCTAAAAGAATGAGGCCCAACGACTTATTTGATGCACTTTCCATTGGCATATTTCATAAACATCTGTAGTGAAATTCTTCGGACATTATTCGATTATTATGCCAAAAAGGATATAAAAATGACACATGTAGCAAGTAATGACCGAGAAATTATCCTTTTTAACATAACAAAGTATTTGAATATTTGAGGGTTTTTGGGGGTGGTTTGAGGGGGGGGGGGGGGGTGCATTGAGAAAAAATGTTGACACTCACCACAGTGACTATTCAGAAAGTGATATATTTCGTTCCAATTTCGGCGGCCATAATTGATGTCGCCAGTGCTGCCAACTGCACGGAGGAAAAATGTTGGCATATATCGAATGTTGATCGCTAAGATACCCTCTTCAGCTAATACCAAGGCCCAAAGTGTTATACTCTGTTCCACAATTGAATATTTTCTAGGGCGTCTAGCGCCAAAATGGTGAGGGGGAGGTCTGTCTGGGGAGGGGGACGTAACTTACCTGAAAAGAAAGAAAAACATTATTATAGATAAAATGAAGCAAAAATTGTCTAACTGTTTGCTTACTGAGAAAAGAACATATCAATTGTAAAATTTTAGAAAATGTCTGGATAACTATAGCTGAATAATTAGACGTTGCCCCTGAACCATATATCACACTGACATTAAAATTTTATAGGTTTTGAATTATTTACATAAACATAAAACCGCAATGTTTCCATTATTAAGAAAGTGATGTGCAGGCAGAAAATTAATTTTGGTTTTGGAATCAATTCTAAATACACTATAGTAATGTGTTCTACGAAAATCGTATTACCAGAAATAACTAGACCCGATAATATTCCTATTTTTCTGTTTAAAAATTTTACTTGAATATTTTGAAACCTAATCAAATTTTCCAGGTACAACGGTTAACTATTTTATAAAAGTATTTCTAAAATAAAAAAAAAAAGATATGCGATGGCCGGGAATCGAACCCGGATCAACTGCTTGGAAGGCAACTATGCTGACCATTACACCACCATCGCACTTAGAAAATATAGTGAGAAACACGCATTTACTTAAATGTCTGTATCACTTTCCAATGAAGTCTACTGTCAAACTAATGAAATTGTACTAATCCAGTCACCTCTAATTTGAGTGCTAATGAATAGATTTTAATGAAACCTTGTGCAATGTGTTTGTAATGATGTTAATAAAAAAGTTGCGAAAAATATTAGAGTAGGAAATGATAGGAAAGGATAGAAAACTGCTTGCAACTCGGAAAATTAGCAAGTTACAAAAAAATTCCAAGAGACAAAAAATGTTTAGAAGGCCTCAATGCATACGTCTGAATTTTTTCAAATTTTTAAATCACATATTTTTAAAGCGCTACAATTTCAAAGAAAGAGGTAGTTCTTCATGTTTTTACAGAAAAAACATTCACCTGAATTTTTTTAGATTTTTTAGTAAAGTAACGACAAAAAAATTTAAAAAAATTTTTATTGTTCAAATAGGCTTAGAATGTCATGAAACGTCGAGATTTCAAGTTTGAGCGAAAAAAAATTCCTGTCTGTCGGTCTGTAACTTTTTTTGTGCGCACGTTTACTCTGGAATCGTTTGAGATATTGACTTGAAATTTGGTACACATATGTACTTTAACGAGATCTAGAACTAGATTATATTTTCATCTTGTACCGTCGAAGGGTGGGGGGGTAAATTGGGGTAAATTTGGAGTAAATAGGTAAATCAAGCAGGTAAGAGTTCATAAAATTGATATTTAGTATAAATCAGAGAAGCTAAGGTCTCAAAAAAAATTTTGGCATTAGCCACCCCCATTCCACCCTCACCCATTATTAAAGGGGATGAAAAAAAAATGTGATTTAGTGTGTGTACAAGAACCAGAAACCTCAAAATATTTTTTTTACTTTATCCACCCCAAACTCCCACCCCCTGTCACCACCCCCACCCCACTACCGATGTGGGGTACCGTTTTATGGGTTTTTGGTGTAGAGGATTGCAAATATTATATTATTAAAGTTCCATAAACAATTATTTCCAGATACAAAATTTTTTCGTTGTGTGACTTGGATAGAAAATCCGGATGTGGAAGTAGTGATTCCTTGGGCAACGGTTTTTACATTTCCCTTCCCTCACTTTTAGGAATTTTAGAGTGGGCTTATCTCGAAAAATATGCATTTTTCGAAAAAATTCACGAGTAAAAACATCTTATTTTAGGCCAAAAAGGTAAAGATATTGTTTCTCTTTCATTTTTGACCTAATTCTACAAGTAACGGAACCCGTGATAAAAGGGGTTGTTTTCTACCCCTTCCGATCATTTTCTACTCTAATATTTTCTTCAACTTTTTTATTAACGTCATTACAAACACATTGCACAAGGTTTCATCAAAATCCATTCATTAGCACTCAAATTAGAGATTTTGGTCATTTTAGTGCCCCGTTGACTGGATTATACATAAATGAGAGAACTAAGACGTCACCAAAGCACACTTTTCAATAAGTACAATTTCTCCTTTTCAAATTGAGTTTATTTTCAAAGAATTCTACGCGGCAGTTTTCTCGAAAACGGTTGGAATTATCAAGTTATGTCAAGTGTACCTTTTTTACGTAGAAATGACTCCTGCATGAGATTTTCTAGTCAAAAGTGTCACTACGTTTCGTAAAAAAAAAGAGAAAAAATATTCATCATCAGGTATAGCTCATGAGCCCATGGGCTAGCGTGATGTAATACATAAATTATTGTTTCTTAACTTAAAAAATGTTTCCTTACTAAATTGGGAGAAGATCGGTCAAGAGGTAGTTGAGATTAGGGATTGCAATTTACCGGAAGTTTTAATAACCGGTAAATCGGTAAATAAAAATGTAAATAACCGGTTAACCGGTATTTACCCGTAATTTTTAGAATGGATGATTAGGCTGGCGAAAATGGCAATTGTCTTTTTCCATATACAAAATTATCTAAATTTAACAAAAAACATTTTTATATACGTACTTATATGTAATATAATGAACAAACAAAAGGTTTTTTATCAACAGTAAAATCACAAGAGTTTTTTTTTTATTGGATAAATTTCTCTTTGTAATGAAATAATTTTGCCAATCAGTGATTTTATAAGAAGAACTGACATGAAAAAATCACGAGACCGGAGGTCGAATGATTTTGTCAAATGTCAGTTTTTCGAGCAAAATTACTGAGTGGCAAAATTTTGAGTTAAAAAGAAATTTATCCATAAAAGAAAAGCTCGAGTGTTTTTTGGCAAGATAAATTAACGACAGAATATGAATGTGAACGAACAACAATAATTTATTAAAAATAATTATAATTTTCCCAAAACGACTCATATCGTACAGTATAGTTTCCACAATACTTAAAAATTATAGCTGACAGTACAGATTTCAAAGTGACGTCGACTACTAGGTGTACTCTGCTTTTGAGGAACAGGCATTTTTATCGGTGATAAAAAACGATGCACCTTTTTTATCGATGTCAAAGTGACAAAAATGTGGCTTTTTTATATAGGAGTTAATTTATCAAAGAGAAAAAATATAAATGAAATAAATTTAAATAACTAATTATTCTGTAAATAACAAAAATATCCACTTAAATAACAAAAATTATAAACATAAACTCAAATAGGACATTTACTGAATACCTAATCTAAAAATATTTTTTTAAAATAGCCTGTTAAAAGGGTTAGTTTTTCAAAGCTATATATGTTAGTCGTCTGATATTTGTGCATAGAATACCACCAGCTGAAAATGCCCTTCCTCAATCGATATTGGTGGGTCGATAAGTTAATAAGAATTGGTAATAACATACTTCTAAATGTAGACCACGGATATTTGCGGCAGTGAAATATTCAATTTTCTGTCGTAAGATATTGTCAATGTCTCTCTTGTATTTCTTAGGGCTTGGTGTTTGGAGTTTACTTTTTATAATATTATTTATTTAGTGTTAAAAGTGCTCGGTGTTGGGACAGTCACTCTGTATTTAGTGAATACTAGTCAGTGACATAAATAGAAACGTTGAATACGTGACATATAGTAAGTTCAGAATTTACCGAAATAACCGGTAAAAAATTAAAATTACCGGTAATTATCGTCATGTGTTTTTTGTCCTAATAACCGGTTAACCGGTTAACCGGTAATGCAATCCCTAGTTGAGATATTGCAAAAAAGAGGAAAAAAAAATACAATTTTGACTCCCTGTATCTATTCAAAAAGAGACATTATTATTAATGGTGATTTTAACATAAAATTTAATACTACTGATAGGAAATACTTGAAATTCCACGATTTAATAAATTCGTTTTCTTTCCAGCACACTATCTCTGAAAATACGAGACAAAAAAACTGCTTAGATAATATTCTAATAAATTTAAGTAATAAATATAAGACGGAGGTATTTGACCCAGGTTTATCGGATCATACGGCAGTTAATATTATTTTAACAATTGAGAATAATATTCAGCCAGTAAATACTATTACATTTAGAAAAATTACTGACGAAGGTATGTTTCTATTATATAATAACTTGGAGACAGTTGATTGGAGTTGGGTGAGCACAGCAAACAATAATGTCAATCTTAATGTAAATGAAAAATTTAGACTTTTCCTGGAAATTTTAAATGAAAATATTGATAAGGCTTTTCCGCAAACTGAAATAAAAATAAACAAGAAGAGAAAAGCTAAAAAAGAATGGTTTACCTCAAATTTGCATAAAATGAGGGAAAATGTATGCTTACTTAGTGAATTATATAACAACTTCCCAGATGTGAAATTAAAAGAACACCTAAAAAAGTACAAAGCAGAATACAGACGTCAAATAAGTATTACTAAAAGTAATTACTATGATAATATATTACACAAAAATGGAAACACTCCAAAGACTTTCTGGAATATCATAAACCAAAATAGGCAACAAAATAAAAAAATCCTAAATACCGAGTTAAATGTAGAAGACATGAATAATTATTTCATAAACGTAGCTGAAAATATTACACAAAACTTACCTGTAGTAAATAGTGTTTATACAGATTTTTTTTCAAACAATGATATTGAAGCAAATGTACCAAATTTCAAATTTAATGCAGTTAGTATAAATACAGTACGTGATGTAATTAATAAAATGAAAAATAAAAGTAGTAAAGATCACTACAATATGTCAATAAATATAATAAAAAACATTAAAAACCTTATAGTTGTACACCTTACTAGTCTAATCAATCAATGCATTAGCGCAGGTGTTTATCCAGATGTCCTAAAGGTCACAAAGGTGGTACCAATTCATAAAGGAGGTTCTTTAAATAACAATAACTTTCGACCTATCTCTCTTGTTCCTGTATTATCAAAAATTTTCGAAACATGTTTAAAAAATCAAATAACACACCATTTTGAAGATAATAATTTATATTATTGTAAACAATTTGGTTTTCGAGCAAAAATGACCACAAATGACGCAATGCGGCAGTGGCTCGGTGGCGCAGTGCTTAGGATGCTAGGTTTGCGACCACAGAGTCCCGGGTTCGAATCCTGGCTAGGGTATGGATGTGTAGTGGCGTTTTTCACGAGTTACCGAGATGGTAGCAGTGGGCTAGACTGCGGTTGTGTGAGAGACAACACGGTCTAGACGTTCTCCTCTCCTGAGTTCGAGTCTCAGCTGCGGCAGATGGCAATGTCGCAGGGAATGGGTGTTGTGATGTTGTCTATGTGTGAGTGTCTGTCCTGGTAGAGTGGAAGATCAGCCTAGAGCTGAACTCCGCCAGGACATTAATATAAATAAGGCTAATAAAAAAAAAAAAAAAAAAAAAAAAAAATTATTTACTTAATAGACAAAATTGTCAAAGGAAATGAGAATAGGGATTATGTCGGGGTAACCTTTTGTGACCTTCAAAAGGCTTTTGATTGTGTTTCTCATCAAATTCTAATAGACAAATTAAAACTTTATAAATTTGACATGATCAGCTGCAACTTAATAGAATCATTTCTAAAGCATAGACAGCAGTACATAAGCATAAGTAATACTAACTCGACATCCCAGTACATAAAGAGCGGAGTGCCACAGGGATCGGTCTTAGGACCAACTCTATTTTTAATTTACGTAAATGACCTAAGTAAGTCTGTACCTGATGTTGACTTGGTATTATTTGCAGACGATACCACACTCCTGGTATCAGACAATAAATTGGATGCTGTTCAGAGGCAAATAGATGAAGCTAAGTTAAATGCTTTAGAATGGTTCTCATCAAATAAATTGTCACTAAACGAGCATAAAACTACAAATATGATTTTCAGTCATAGGCCCATTGAAAATTATAATAACCCAGAAAAAGTAAAATTTCTAGGCGTTTTTCTTGACCCAAATCTCAACTGGTTCCACCATGTTGATTACACAGCAAAAAAGATATCAAAAAATATATTCTTGCTAAGAAACTTGAAAAACATTGTAACTTTTAAAATTTTATTAACGGCCTATTACCCGCTAATAGTATCCCATATGACTTATGGTCTGATAAACTGGGCCCATGCCCCGCAAGCTAACAGAATTTTCGGGTTACAAAGGAAAACTCTCAGGATAATTACAAATCGTGGATATAGAGAGGATGTAAGAGATAAATTTATTGAGTTGGGAATTTTAACATTTCCGTCATTATACATTTTTCATTGCCTGATATATATTTACAAAAACATAAACCAATATAAAAAACATGAGGATATTCACAAATACAACACGAGAACTCAACATAACTTAGTGATAGATTTTAATAGGCTTAAGTCAAGTGATTGTGGCTTTAATTGTTACGGCCCTAAATTTTTTAATAAAATTCCAAATTGGGTGAAAGCCTTACCAGAGGTGAAATATAAACAGTTAATAAAAAAATTTTTAATAAAAGAATGTTTCTATAGTATACATGAATTTTTAAATTTTAATGGCACTGAAGCCAAAATAATGGACAACAATTTTATATAAATTTTATATAAATTTACAGTATATTTTATTGTGTATATTTGTGTATGTGTACAAATATTTTGTATGTATATTTGAAATATTTTTAATTATTTATGTTATTTTACAATTTATTTATCCTATATTATATATTTTATAAGTGACATTGCATAATATTATGACAATTTCTATATTTCTATATTTGACTTGTGTAAAACTGTATTGTTAAAGCACCAATAAATTTGATTTGATTTTGATTTGATTTGATTTGATTTGATATTCTACAGCAATTTACTAAAGCATGTAGTTCAGTCAACGAATGGCCCAAAGGGTGTTGTAGAGTGTGTGAGCAGGGACCTAAGCGATTCCTTTAGAAAGTTGTTCAAGGTGCTTAGGGAGTGAACATTCTAAAAATCCTGACGTCTAGGAGGTGAGCCGGAGGGGGGGCACAAAGAAAGTCCCACTTTCGATTTTTCCGCTTATATCTCTAAAACGGTGCGTCCCGCGTCGTAGGGAAAACATTTCTTATACCAAATGAAAGCTCATGAAATTCTCTACAACTTTCATTTTATATACTTTTTTCTAATTCGCAACCGTTTTCGAGCTACACGCTCCGGAAAATTCAAAATTTTCGAAAAACAGATTTTTACCTCAACTTTAAGGAAAAGCAAAGTGGGCTTCTCAAAATTTTACTTAAAGTCAGAAATCATCAAGGAAGCGGCAGTGATTTTCTACAACCCCTCCTCAAGGCGAGGTTGAAGAGGCTGGGAAGATTTGCTTCCTCAAATGGTATGGGACACCAGCAAGACAGACCTCAATCAGTACCGCTTCCAGTCGTTCATGAGGTCAGTGGCAAATATTAAGCCTAACATCAGCTCCCTCCTACCAACTGAGAGGCAGCTAAACAGCATTCCCGGCGCACCTACCACCAAGTGCAGTAGTGGCACGGGAATGAGCTGCCCCCTCAAGAGTGGGGGTAGAAACATGTAGGAGACACCCTGGTGCCAATTACATCAGAAGATATATGTGACTTTTTTTTTATCATCTTTAAAGTACAATTTTCTATTTTTCTGGTGAAAATTTGTTTTTCGAAAATTTTTACTTTTCCGGAGCGTGTAGCTCGAAAACGGTTGCGAATTCGAAAAAAGTATATCACAGTTGTAGAGAATTTCATGAGCTTTCATTTGGTATCAGAAAACTTTTCCCTGCGACGCACCATTTTATAGGTATAAGCGAAAAAACCAAAAGTGGGAATTTCTTTGTGCCCCCTTCGGCTCACCTCCTAAACGTCAGAACTTTCAGTATGTTCACTCTCTAAGCATCCTGAACAACTTTCTAAAGGAAACGCTTAGGTCCCTGATCACGCACTCTACACCTCTATTGACTGAACTAATTAATGTTTGGTTATATCCTCATATTTTGGTCCTTGAACTATGGCTTATTATTAATGGTCTACTCTGTATACTAAATACCAATTTTATGGACTTTTGCTTGCTTGATTTACCTATTTACCCTCCTTCCCTTTAACGGAATAACATCATAATATAATCTAGTTCCACGTCTCGTTAAAATACATACGTGTCAATATCTTAAACGGTTCCAGAGTAATCCTGCGCACAAAAAGAGTTACAGACAGACTGATGGACAGACCGACAAATGTATTGTTTTTTTTTTGCTCAAACTTAAAATCTCGACGCTTCATGACATTTTAAGCCTATTTGAACAATAAAAAAAAATGCGTTACTATACTTAATAATAATTATTATAAGTAATTAAGAAAATGCCACAACCAACATTTAGACAACATTTTAAAATTTGTCGTTATTTCTTGAATCACGGAGGTGATAGAGGGGGTAGTTAATGCCAAAAACATATTAAGGCTCTTGGTTTTTGTTTACACACTGAATCGCAATTTTATTTTTATTCCCTTTAATAATAAGGTGGGTTTGGCAATGGGGATGGTAGAAGGGTTGGCTAATGCCAAACAAAATTTTAAGGCCCTTGGTTCTCGTATACACTAAATCCCAATTTTATATTTTACCCCTTTAATAATGGGGTTGAGGTGGCAATAGGGGTGGTAGAGGACAGGGCTAGCTCTAGGGGGGGGGGGGGGGGGGCGAAACGGGCGGCAAAATTCTAGGGGCGGCAAATTGTTCAAATTCACAGTTACCAAAAAATATAAAAAGCTAGGAAACAATTGTTTCACTAATATAGTAATAGTAATGTTAACTTTATATAAATAATTTGTTATTGTTAGTTTTTTTTTTGTATATAAAGTAGGTTACATACATACGTTTTGTTTCTTATATGTGATTTTATTTCTTGTCCAATTTCTGTGGTGTGGTATTTTTTTTTAAGTTTCAATACGGTTAATTTTTTCAATTATTTTATTTTACCCTTTTAAATACAGTAATCATATTGCTGAAAATCCAAAAATTGCTGTAAACTTTATAACTAAAAAAACAAACCATCAAGAATATTCGGTAGATGACTCTTAAAATGTTATAAAAAATAACGGACTGAAAACGCAGGGTCGGGCGGGGTAAACATGAGACAGACAGGTAGCAGGGTAAATAAAAGACAAGGTGATATCCAACCCAGATTGAAATAAATTAAACTTAATTTTTTATTCAAGTTTGTTTTGTACATTCAGAACTGCTTTATGTTATCCAATCAGGTCCTATGCCTACTGTTTATGCGGGAAAAAATATTATTCAGTAAACTCTTTAATTCACTTTTAAAAAATTTTTTAACGCACCTTTAGTGCTTTTTTGGGGATTTTATAGTTTTTCTATTTGCATTGTCTTGGCAGACGTCAACTAGCTCGGTGGCGCAGTGCTTAAGGTGTTAAGCTTGCGACCATGAGGTCCCAGGTTCGAATCCTGGCCAGGTATGGATGTGTAGTGGCGTTTTTCATGTGTTGCCGAGATGGTAGCAGTGAACTAGATTGCCGTTGTGTGAGAGACAACACAATCTAGTCGCTCTCCTCTCCTGAGTTCGAGTCTCAGCTGCGGCAGATGGCAATGTCGCAGGGAATGGGTGTTGTGATATTGTCTATGTGTGTGTCCGTCCTGGTTGAGTGGTAGAATAGCCTACGGCTAAACTCCGAAAGGACATTAATATAAATAAGGCGATTAAAAAGTCTCATACTTCACATTTTGTGATCATCTGCTAATTTTAAATAATCAAAAATTTGATTTTAACGAAAAAATTAAAAGCGGGGTAAAAAAGAGACTAAAAGACCAAATGGGCAGACTGAAGCAGGCACATTTCAGCTTCCTAATTTAGGAGAAGCTAGCTTTTCTTCAAACCCCTTCTTGTAAAAAATCTGAATAAATTACATATAAAAGAAAAAACCTTCCTCTGTCTTATTTTTGCACTTCCATTTGTACGACGTCAATAAGAATGAGAATAAATCACGTGTCTTTCATTTGCCCTCCACTGTCTTTTTTTTTACCCCACTTGGAGGGTAAAAATGAGACACAGTTTATTTTTGTTTATCAATTAACGGTACTTTTTAGTAAAAAAATACATAAAAAAATATAGTTTTTCCTGTCATTTTTATATACGATACCAATTTTTCATTGAATATGACTCGCTTCTAAGTAACCTAAAAATTGAAAGATGTCATTTTGTCTCATTTTTACCCCACCTGACCCTAATGTTATTTATATAAGAGAGGGGCGGCAAACGGCAAACTGTGCCCAGGGTGGCAAAATATCAGGAGCCAGCCCTGGTAGAGGGTGGGGATGGATAATGCAAACAAAATTTTTGAGGCCTTGGGTTCCTGTGTACATACTAAGTCATAATTTTATTTTTTTACACCCTTTAATAAAAGTGTGGAGGTGGTAATGAGGGTGATAGTGGGTTGTGGATGATGCCAAAAAGAGAGACCTTGGCTTCTTGTATATGCCCTAAATCCTAATTTTATGGACTCCTACTTGCATGCTTCACCTATTTACTCTCATTTACACCCATTTACCGCCGAACCCTTCAACGGAATAAGATCAAAATATAATCTAGTTCCAGATCTCATTATAATACATAAGTGTACCAAATAAGTAAATATCATAAGCGGTTTCAGAGTAAATGTGGGCACAAAACAAAGTTAGACAGACCCACAGACATAATTTTTTTTATTGCTCAAATCTGGACGCGTCATGACATTCTAAGCCTATTTGAACAATAAAAATGTTCAATTTTTTTTTACGTTACTGTTCACTGGATGTGGAAGTAAAAATGAACATTTATAATGAATATATTAAAAAAATGGAATCCTCTCAAATCCACTTGCCTTGATCAATTTTTTTGAAGTCCCACATAGCATTTTCATTAAACACTTATTTTCTTTTCTAATCCCCTCTTAAGGAATGCTTAAAACAAATGCGCACTGCCAAGTTACAAGCAGCAGTTATGGTGTATTATTAGTAATCGCAGGACATTATGATGTCTAGTAAGTACTGCCTATTGTTGCCTCACAAAGACCCTCATCGCATCCCTCAAGCTCGAAAGTAAGTGTTAAAATATGTATTGTGCAATAACACGACTAATCCCCAATAACCGAAGTCGCAGTCGTCATAAAGCCGACTTGATGATCCCCGAATCAAAGCTGAAATCTCCTCAACAGTGGCTGTTGTCAGGATGGCAATAACAAGAATTCTCATTAATTTTTGGTCCCGGTGGGCCTTGGGGAGTCTGCAGCAGCCCATCTGCCGGTCAGGCGTGCGTCAGTGCGTCGTCCCCAGACGACCAGCTACACCTCATATACGATGATTTTAAATTACACTAACCACACGACATACTGGATGTCATTACAATTTAACGCCGTTTCATTGATTTTTATACGTAAACACCACCGAGGGATGCAACTTAATTTATAATAAATTATGGAAAATGTTCCACATCAGGTTTGGCGCAGGAGTTGGGTTTAGAAGGATGGTAAACATTTGTACAAACTGGACTGTATCATGTTACCTGATTATTACTTATAGAATTTTTAAAACTAAAAGTACTATTGTCAATTTAGTATGTAGCGAAGTGCACTTAGATTTTGACTATACAGGGTGTCTGCTCTATACGTACAAATATTTTGCATGAAAATATATCGCTCCAAAAGAAGCAAAAAAAGTCTTATAAAATTTTTGCTTTACTCAAACGGTTTTGCTTAAATTGATTATTTTCTTTAAAATATTTTTAAAATTGGTAATAAAAATTTCATACAATTTCATTCGCAAAATCAGTCGAAAAAAATTCTTGAAAATTATAGAAAGCTCCGTTTATAAGTAAACTTTTAACCTGGCCACAAACCTGTTTGTATGGTAAAGAAGTAATATGAAAAGGGAGTTTGTTAAAAAAAGAGGGACCAAAGTAGTTAACCCCATTTTTACTTTTTTCTAATCGTAGACATCTCAAAGATAACTTATTATTGAACCTTGTATCATGGTCATGTATATCCCTATGAACAACGTAATCGTATACGTTAAAGAAAACATAAACGATTACGTTGTTCATAGGGATATACATGACCATGATACAAGGTTCCATAATAAGTTATCTTTGAGATATCTACGATTAGAAAAAAGTAAAAATGGGGTTAACTACTTTGGTCCCTCCTTTTTTAACAAACTCCCTTTTCATATTACTTCTTTACCATACAAACAGTTTTGTGGACAGGTTAAAAGTTTTCTTATAAACGGAGCTTTCTATAATTTTCAAGAATTTTTTTCGACTGATTTTGCGAATGAAATTGTATGAAATTTTTATTACCAATTTTAAAAATATTTTAAAGTGTAAAACTTAACTGTTATTTTAATTCCTGTTTGTTAAAACTGTGTCGTGATTTATTTGTGTTCATTAATTGAATATCTTCGATTAATTATTATCAATGTTTTTGTATATTTAGAACCTAACTAATTTGACTTGTGTAAAACTTTTATAAATTTGTAACATCAATAAACTATTTCTATTTCTATTTCATTTCTATTTCTATTTTCGAAAAATACATATTTTCAGACCAGACAATATATCTACATAATATTGTGTAAGTCAGTATTTCAGGACAAACTAAAATTAAGTTCAATGTCTTCTTGCGATTTACAAATCCCTTTTTATGTTTCTTTAATCCAGGCAACGAATGCTAAAAAAAGGATGTAGAGGGAAATGTTAGGAACTTTGTTTGGAGTAGTCTGGAGATGAACATATCAAAAGGCCCACTCCTAGGTGGTGAGCGGGGGAGAAGGGGGCACTATAAAGGTCCCATTTTTTGGTTTTTCGCTTATATCTCGGAAACTATGCGTCGTAGCGGAAGTAGAAAATTCATCTCTCAATAGAACCAGCCTCCCCAGAGGATGAGGAAAATTTTTCAGAAAATGGTTGAAAACGGATGTGTATGTAGATTCCTCTATTAGATAATATTGGCATTAATTACAAAATATTTATTTCAAGGGATAATTTAGATACTGCTTTGTACTGCATCTTTATTTTTTGGCTCATGGAAGACGGCTTGGGGGGGCCCCGGGCCCCATGGCTCCCCCCTGGCTGCGCCCATGCTAATTAATGAACTGCTTTTGAACAATTAATAGTATCCATAAACAAACAACGTGAGTTATAATGCGTGAGATATTAGAACTCACTAGGTACAGAGCCAATCACCTTTATGTTCATGCCTAGCCTGTCCAATCGACGTAATGAGCAACACACAAAGGTGGAACCAGGGGAGGTAGTGACAGATTATTCGCGTTAATATCTATAAAGATTTTCTGAAATGTCACAAAATGCTACTTTTGATTCGTTCGTGCTGAGCCGAATTTTCGAATTTCGCTGTGCAATTTACGATCAGGTTTATCTGGAAAACTTCCTCTTTACGTCGCGACATCGTACGGTCGTCCCAATGGTGTTTTTCGAAAAATATGAACGTGTCAAGATTGCATGTTTTTGCAATTTTTTCGACTCTGAAATGTAAGCTTTTTTTTTGTTATTTTTCGCAGATATCTTCGAAACGGTGGGAGTTAGCTCGAAATAAAACAAGGTCAAACGAGTATTTTCCATTACAAATCTTTTGCTACTATCAGAATTTTGATTTTTTTTTCGTTTCGGAGATAACTACTGAAATGTTGACCATGTACGGCAAAAAATCGCAAATTTTGAGCTTTTTAATCTTGTCTCCTACGACAAAAGACTACTGTAGTTAACTTAAATAGAATTAAATTTGCTAAAACTTTTTTTTTATTTTTTGAATTCCGACAAAAATGAAGGAATTAGAGGGGGCGGGATTTGGGACTTTTTTTTTCGGTAAAATTTCTCCATTTTGTCAACAGTAAAATCACAAGAGCTTTTTTTTTTATCGGATAAATTTCTCTTTGTAACGAAATAATTTTGCCAATCAGTGATTTTATGAGAAAAACTGACATGAAAAAATCGCGAGACCGGAGGCGAGCGATTTTGTCAAATGTCAGTTTTTCGAGCAAAATTACTGATTGGAAAAATTTTGAGTTAAAAAGAAATTTATCCATAAAAGAAAAGCTCGAGTGATTTTTGGCAAGATACATTAACGACAAAATATGTGAACGAACAACAACAATTAAAAATAATTATAATTTTCTCAAAACGACTCATATCGTACAGTATAGTTTCCACAAGACTTACAAATTATAGCCGACAGTACAGATTTTAAAATGACGTGCGACTACTAGATATACTCTGCTTTTGAGGAACATGCATTTTTATCGTGATAAAAAACGATGCACCTTTTTTATCGCTGTCAAAGTGACAAAATGTGACTGTCAAATAGACTTTTTTATATAGGAGTTAATTTATCACCGTAATTAATCGGTAATTAACTGAAATCGATCTCATATAGGATGTTCACTTAATATCATGTACTACTTTGACGCTCCGTTAATCTTGGCCCTTCGAAACAAAGGTTTCTGAGAAAAATTATTTTTTTTAGATTTACATACACTCTATAGGAAAACGTCTAATTTCTTACATTTTCTCGAATATCTCGATAATTATCGTTTTTTTCGAAAAATTTATAGACAGCTTATGTAAAGAGAACTTATTGAGCTTCCCGACGCTTTTTAAATTTTTTGCCTAACATAAAAAACAAGACTTTTCACCGAATATGCGCTCCGGGATATTGCAGTTCGCGGAGAAGTTTTGCACTTTCCGCCGCGTAATATTAATCTACAAAGCTGATTATTTGTCTACAAGCAGTTTATGCACTATTGGTGGCTAAATCTTTGAAGACAACAAATATAAAAAATTAAATTTTACAGTTAATTTTATTGAGTAATTTAAACAAAATTTTCTCAATTTAATATTTATTGTTATAATCTAGATAAAGTATAGTATTCAACTTGCAGTAATGGTATTAACTCACTTGAAGAATTAAAGCACGAGCCGTAGGCGAGTAAACTTTCATCAGCGTGAGTTATTACCTACATTACCGCTCGTTGAATAATATACTATTAATATTTTATCATTTATTTTTAAAAACATCCGAAAACACCGCTATATATTTTTTACTTTTTTCCTATTTATACCCGCGTCTTATTATACTCTTCGCAAAAACGAAGAGTATATTGCATTTGATCGGCACATTTTTAAAACCTGAAATATCGCTCGTAGAGAAAAAGTTTTCATATCATTTTGTTAGTGAACGAATTCTGTATAGCTTTCAAAATGTCCGTCCGTCACATTTTTTGTAAGCACGGTAACTTAAGAAAGAAAAGTCCGACTGCATTGAAATTTGGAAATTAAGTTAGCGTTAGCTAGAGGAAGAACCCTATTGTTTTTGAAAAAAATCAATCAGTAAATAAAAAAGTTATTAACCATTTAAATTTAAAAAAAGGAGGGGTATCGATAAGCTAAGAAAATTGACCCCAAAAATTTAACTATATTTTTTTTTTAATATTTCTCATTATTTTAGTAAAATACAGGACACTAACTTAACGCTAACGAGAAAAATCGACAAATTGAGGTCAAAATGGCTTTTTTTGAAAAATTGTACCCTTTTTTTACTATATCGAGTTGTTTTAGACGTGAGCGCATTTTTTTTAGCAGTTTAATTTTTGTATTTTTATATTTGTCTAAAGAACAACATGTAAAAAAGCACCAAGCTAAAAAAATGCGCTCATGTCTAAAAAAACTCGATATAGTAAAAAAAGGGTACAATTTTCCAAAAAAAAGCCATTTCGACCTCAGTTTGTCGATTTTCTTGCGAAGAAAACGTAGTCATTTTTACTTTTAATTTATTGTAGCGTTAAGTTAGTATCTTGTATTTTACTAAAATAATGAGAAATATAAAAAAAATATAGTTAAATTTCTGTACTTTGGAATGAAAAGGGCGGTTGTCACAAAATCAAAAAATATGATTTTGTGACAGAAACGGCCATTTTTGTAAGACATGTGAAGCAAGTATTGGACAACCGTCTATTTAAAGTTGAAATGTATTAAAACATTACATAATATATGAACTTCTGGCCTTTAATTATAGAAATATAAGGCTTTTCTTTATTAGAAACAGTTCTTACATAAAATTCACAAAATTGGACACCCGCCCTTTTCATTCCAAAGTACAGATTTTTTGTCAAATATTGGGGTCAATTTTCTTAGCTTATCTATATCCCTCCTTTTTCTTAATTTTTGTCACTTGTACTCAAATAGAAATCTTGCGAAATGTTATTCTTTATAAAAATTTTTTTATACATTTTACTAATATATATATTTCATAATAATATATCTAATCCGTTGAAATATAATTCTCGAATGATATATATTACAGACAATCAATTTATCATAGTAATGTGTGATGGTCCAGTGGCCAAAGTTTTTTAACATACATATTAACGAAACAATACGCAAGGTCTACTCCATGTCCAGGAGTCTGTATCCGCTCCTGGCTAGGGGTAGCGGACTCAACAGGACAAATAAGAAACTGTTGTACACGATGGTTATCAGGCCGGCCATCACATACGCGGCGCCGGTGTGGTGCAGCATTCCGGTTACGACAATGCAAAAACTCAAAGTTCTTGAACACAAATTTATGCGCCTCATTTCTGATTCTGGCAGGTACACCTCCCTCAGAGATCTATACGCACGTTGTCACGACATAACCCCACTGGCGGACTACGTTCAAGAAATCTCTCAGAAATTTTACACCTTCAAACTGAGCGATAGTCCGCTAACCAGCAACATAACTCAAATCAGAATGCATAATGCCCCATTCCAGATCAAACACTCCCTACCATACCAAGCGTTGCCTATCTTCCGGCAACCTCTTCCCTAGCCATATTTTCCTATACCACAACCTACTATTTCCACATCTTTGATCTTTCCTCAACTTTATCTTTCCAATCCTTTCTATTCTCTTTCTGTATGTTCTATTTTTGTTCCTTTTTTTATTCTGTTTGTTCTTTTTGTCATCAAAAATTTCATTTTGGCCGATAAATTTCTAAAAAATTCAAACATTTTTAAACCCTATCCTTTTTCCACCACATTTTCCTGGCGTCAGGGAGACCACCAGGTCGGCAGTTCTCGTACGGGTTTTTTCGTTTAGCTTTTCACCCGAGTCAGCAGCCAAAATTTATTTAGTGTTATAACCAATTACTAGTTCTAAGTTTTATATGTATTAGTTTTAGGCCTTTGTGGGCAGCATTATTTTCAAAGGTATTATTAATTTTAAACCCACGCTAGGTGGGTAGGAATTTTAATTGTTCTTTATATCATTGTCGTCAAGCCGAACCGAACCTGATCCGCCCAGCCCTACAATCACCACGGCGCTACGCGCTGTGGTTGTCTGGCTGGCTCCGGGCCAGGTTTCGGGGAGGCGCATATGTATCTATAAATGTTAATAAATTTTATTTGTTTGCTTGCTTTGCTTGCTTGCTTGCCTTGCAATCCAAAGGTCGCGTGTTCGAATCCCTCACAGGATGTTTTTCTTAATTTTGGTTTTCATATATCTTTTTTACAACAAAGTTGGTATTACAAAATTTAGAATGTCCGAAAACTAATATTATTTACAAGAAAACTGCGAGGAGTATCCTATAGAATGTGTAACAATTAAATAAAAAGCTCAGTAAATTGGCAAAGAATATAATGCTTCCACTAGTGTTTATGTTGTTACAGGAATTTTCGGAATAGAAACCATATGTTATTGTACATAACAATCCTGATTTTCTACAACGGCACATTTTTCCGCAATCTTTACAGTGGGAAAAAATCATTTTTAATATTCCTTCTGGTGCCGGCATTTTCAAAAATATTTTTATATTTTTAAATATTTCGCGTAAAGTTAGGCATCAATTGACATTATTTGTAGCGCTGAGGTAAATCTCGCAGAATACGTGAATAATATACCTTATATAATATTTTTTATGCAACCAAATGTTTCTTGTGAATGTGGCGTTGCACATTAAAATAATTACGAACGCACCTACGCCAAACGTAAAATTTAATCATTGACTAAAGGCCCTATCTGAAATTAATTTCATGCAACACTTACCATATTCATTCGAATAACTGAAAAAAAATAGTTTAATACCCAATATCAACCCACGTATTTACCTAACTATATAAATATATAATTTTGAAGTTAATCATATACGCCCCCAGTTCAATTTCAGTTGGCTCTAACAAAATTATAACGAAAACACGGTCCACTTGGCTCTAACAACAATAATGTGGCCATTTAGACATGCTATGAGCCTTAACTTATAATTTATTTACTATATAATTTCCTAAACCGATCATCACAGTTGAGCTTAGGTTAATAACGTAATGAAGTCATTACAAATATTGTATGCTGTGTGAAATAAAGAATGGGATGCATGGGCGTATTCTTGGGTCTACGCTATTCAATAGGAAGTCGGGAGCATAAATGTCTTATTTAATGTGTTGTACAGGGTCTGACAGAAAGCAGTGACTGTTTTAAAGTAACGGAAATACCTGTTGTTCGCACGGATATTACAGTAGTGGAGAGTTGTGGGGGCCTGTACTTCGGTTAATGTAATTTTAGTTTACGTTTAAAATAAAAATTGACCGCTGACCTAGTTGACTTTTACGCGACGTAACAGCGGAGACTGCGGTAAGGGGAGGTATGCGTGAGAGCAGCATAGTATCATGCTGGAACGAGCACTCAACTAGAGAAAGTGAAGCAGAAAAGGAAACTGGAATGTACTTCTCCCTCATTTTTTCGCTTGCGTACTTTTCCTCCCACTGGTTTCCTTCTACCAATCAGATCTTGTTAGGAAAGGACAGAAAAGTACACTCAAGTTTTTCTTTCTGCTTCAGTTATTATACTCTTCGCAAAAACGAAGAGTATATTACATTTGATCGGCATATTTCTAAAACCGTAGATATCTCTCGTAGAGAAGAAATTTTCATATCATTGTGTTAGTGAACGAATTCTGAACAACTTTCAAAATGTCCGTCTATCTGTCCGCCCGTCACGTTTCTTGTAAGCACGATAACTTAAAAGAAAACGTCCGATTGTATTGAAATTTGGAAAGTAAGTTAGAGTTAGCTATTATTTTTGAAGAAAATCAATCAGATAAAATTAAATTACAAATTTTAAAAAAACCCCGACACAAAAATATTGACTAACTAATATAAAAAAAATAAATTATGAAATAATTTTGATTCCATATACGAACTCTTATGATTTATTTAAATCCAGCTTACATTTTCTTTATGTCCTCGAGATTTGCTTTCTTATACGCATGAATATATCGGTAGCTGCTGTTTTGAATATAACTATTCAGTAGTTTGTCTTTACAGCAGCCCCCGACATATTCATGCGTATAGGAAAGCAAATCTCGAGGACATACAGAAAATGTAAGCTGTTTAAATAAATCATAAGAGTTCGTATATGGAATCAAAATTATTTCATAATTTTTAAAGTTGAGTTAATTTTTTTTTATATTAGTTATTTAGTCGATATTTTTGTGTCGGGAGTTTTTTAAATTTGTAATTTTATTTTATTTTATACTTTTTAAACTAAACATATACAGTGGCCAAAGTTTTTTAACATACATATTAACGAAACAATACGCAAGGTCTACTCCATGTCCAGGAGTCTGTATCCGCTCCTGGCTAGGGGTAGCGGACTCAACAGGACAAATAAGAAACTGTTGTACGCGATGGTTATCAGGCCGGCCATCACATACGCGGCGCCGGTGTGGTGCAGCATTCCGGTTACGACAATGCAAAAACTCAAAGTTCTTGAACACAAATTTATGCGCCTCATTTCTGATTCTGGCAGGTACACCTCCCTCAGAGATCTATACGCACGTTGTCACGACATAACCCCACTGGCGGACTACGTTCAAGAAATCTCTCAGAAATTTTACACCTTCAAACTGAGCGATAGTCCGCTAACCAGCAACATAACTCAAATCAGAATGCATAATGCCCCATTCCAGATCAAACACTCCCTACCATACCAAGCGTTGCCTATCTTCCGGCAACCTCTTCCCTAGCCATATTTTCCTATACCACAACCTACTATTTCCACATCTTTGATCTTTCCTCAACTTTATCTTTCCAATCCTTTCTATTCTCTTTCTGTATGTTCTATTTTTGTTCCTTTTTTTATTCTGTTTGTTCTTTTTGTCATCAAAAATTTCATTTTGGCCGATAAATTTCTAAAAAATTCAAACATTTTTAAACCCTATCCTTTTTCCACCACATTTTCCTGGCGTCAGGGAGACCACCAGGTCGGCAGTTCTCGTACGGGTTTTTTCGTTTAGCTTTTCACCCGAGTCAGCAGCCAAAATTTATTTAGTGTTATAACCAATTACTAGTTCTAAGTTTTATATGTATTAGTTTTAGGCCTTTGTGGGCAGCATTATTTTCAAAGGTATTATTAATTTTAAACCCACGCTAGGTGGGTAGGAATTTTAATTGTTCTTTATATCATTGTCGTCAAGCCGAACCGAACCTGATCCGCCCAGCCCTACAATCACCACGGCGCTACGCGCTGTGGTTGTCTGGCTGGCTCCGGGCCAGGTTTCGGGGAGGCGCATATGTATCTATAAATGTTAATAAATTTTATTTGTTTGCTTGCTTTGCTTGCTTGCTTGCCTTGCAATCCAAAGGTCGCGTGTTCGAATCCCTCACAGGATGTTTTTCTTAATTTTGGTTTTCATATATCTTTTTTACAACAAAGTTGGTATTACAAAATTTAGAATGTCCGAAAACTAATATTATTTACAAGAAAACTGCGAGGAGTATCCTATAGAATGTGTAACAATTAAATAAAAAGCTCAGTAAATTGGCAAAGAATATAATGCTTCCACTAGTGTTTATGTTGTTACAGGAATTTTCGGAATAGAAACCATATGTTATTGTACATAACAATCCTGATTTTCTACAACGGCACATTTTTCCGCAATCTTTACAGTGGGAAAAAATCATTTTTAATATTCCTTCTGGTGCCGGCATTTTCAAAAATATTTTTATATTTTTAAATATTTCGCGTAAAGTTAGGCATCAATTGACATTATTTGTAGCGCTGAGGTAAATCTCGCAGAATACGTGAATAATATACCTTATATAATATTTTTTATGCAACCAAATGTTTCTTGTGAATGTGGCGTTGCACATTAAAATAATTACGAACGCACCTACGCCAAACGTAAAATTTAATCATTGACTAAAGGCCCTATCTGAAATTAATTTCATGCAACACTTACCATATTCATTCGAATAACTGAAAAAAAATAGTTTAATACCCAATATCAACCCACGTATTTACCTAACTATATAAATATATAATTTTGAAGTTAATCATATACGCCCCCAGTTCAATTTCAGTTGGCTCTAACAAAATTATAACGAAAACACGGTCCACTTGGCTCTAACAACAATAATGTGGCCATTTAGACATGCTATGAGCCTTAACTTATAATTTATTTACTATATAATTTCCTAAACCGATCATCACAGTTGAGCTTAGGTTAATAACGTAATGAAGTCATTACAAATATTGTATGCTGTGTGAAATAAAGAATGGGATGCATGGGCGTATTCTTGGGTCTACGCTATTCAATAGGAAGTCGGGAGCATAAATGTCTTATTTAATGTGTTGTACAGGGTCTGACAGAAAGCAGTGACTGTTTTAAAGTAACGGAAATACCTGTTGTTCGCACGGATATTACAGTAGTGGAGAGTTGTGGGGGCCTGTACTTCGGTTAATGTAATTTTAGTTTACGTTTAAAATAAAAATTGACCGCTGACCTAGTTGACTTTTACGCGACGTAACAGCGGAGACTGCGGTAAGGGGAGGTATGCGTGAGAGCAGCATAGTATCATGCTGGAACGAGCACTCAACTAGAGAAAGTGAAGCAGAAAAGGAAACTGGAATGTACTTCTCCCTCATTTTTTCGCTTGCGTACTTTTCCTCCCACTGGTTTCCTTCTACCAATCAGATCTTGTTAGGAAAGGACAGAAAAGTACACTCAAGTTTTTCTTTCTGCTTCAGTTATTATACTCTTCGCAAAAACGAAGAGTATATTACATTTGATCGGCATATTTCTAAAACCGTAGATATCTCTCGTAGAGAAGAAATTTTCATATCATTGTGTTAGTGAACGAATTCTGAACAACTTTCAAAATGTCCGTCTATCTGTCCGCCCGTCACGTTTCTTGTAAGCACGATAACTTAAAAGAAAACGTCCGATTGTATTGAAATTTGGAAAGTAAGTTAGAGTTAGCTATTATTTTTGAAGAAAATCAATCAGATAAAATTAAATTACAAATTTTAAAAAAACCCCGACACAAAAATATTGACTAACTAATATAAAAAAAATAAATTATGAAATAATTTTGATTCCATATACGAACTCTTATGATTTATTTAAATCCAGCTTACATTTTCTTTATGTCCTCGAGATTTGCTTTCTTATACGCATGAATATATCGGTAGCTGCTGTTTTGAATATAACTATTCAGTAGTTTGTCTTTACAGCAGCCCCCGACATATTCATGCGTATAGGAAAGCAAATCTCGAGGACATACAGAAAATGTAAGCTGTTTAAATAAATCATAAGAGTTCGTATATGGAATCAAAATTATTTCATAATTTTTAAAGTTGAGTTAATTTTTTTTTATATTAGTTATTTAGTCGATATTTTTGTGTCGGGAGTTTTTTAAATTTGTAATTTTATTTTATTTTATACTTTTTAAACTAAACATATACATACAACATAGCGTATTATTATACAGGCAGGCAGGCAGGCAGGCAGGCAGGCAGGCAGGCAGGCAGGCAGGCAGGCAGGCAGGCAGGCAGGCAGGCAGGCAGGCAGACAGACAGACAGATATACAAACATACGAGTCAAACGTTTTGGGTCGGGGGTTAAAAAAATAAAATTTTTTAAAAACTCCCGATCAATGTATCTAATCGTACCAGTTTCATATGACCGTATCAAAATGAGGCCGAAATCATATTCGGCTATCATAATTGTCTGCACATTTACAATTTTACTTCAATCGGACAATTTCTAGAGAAGTTCAACATGGCGAATTCAAGATGGCGACCAAACATCAAAATCTAATATGGCCTAAAACCTTCTCGACAAAATACTCTTTCAAATAAAAAAAGTGCATCAAAATCGGATCACCCGTTGAAGAGATGTGAAGCCACAGACAGACAGACAGACAGACAAACATACAAACATACGCGTCAAAATTATAACACCCTCTTTCTGGGCCGGGGGTTAAAAATGAACTAATTTCAAACTTTTGGTTATTTTTTGGCGGTGCGTTAATTTCTTAGAGAAGTGTATATTCATTGCATCATTCCTATCCGATATAAAATGTATAGTTTAAACCGAATCCTTCACCATTTCTTAGAATGCAATGTATGGGCGAATACACTATACGATCAAATTATAGTGTCAAAACTAAAAAATTTTGTCCGCCATCTTGGGGCGTCCGCCATATTGAATTTAGTGCGACGTTATTTTATTTTCGTATTCTTCTCAGCAAACCCTTTCATTTGATACCCATATCATGGGGGTGCATAAAAAATAACTGGTCTGCCATCTTTGGGAGTTCGCCATATTGGATTTGGAATGACATCAAATAGCTAACCATGCATTGTCATCCAAACTAAACGTGTTTGCACAATTTCAGCTCAATCAGTTGGGGATAACTGTTTTATAATTCAGTTGCGTCCGCCATATTGAATTTAGTGTGACGTCATTCTATTTTCGTATTCTTCTCAGCAAACCCTTTCATTTGATACCCATATCATGGGGGTGCATAAAACATAACTTGTCCGCCATCTTTGGGAGTCCGCCATATTGGATTTGGAATGACGTCACTTAGCTAACCATGCATTGTCATCAAAACTAAACATGCCTGCAAAAATTTCAGCTCAATCGGTTGGGGATAACTATTTTAAAATTCAGTTGCAAGATTTGACTCACAAGAACAAGGCAAGTTAAATAAAAGCTTGTAAACAAAATGGCGACCAAACATCAAAATCTAATATGGCCTAAAACCATCTCGACAAAACACTCTTTCAAGTAAAAAAAGAGCATCAAAATCGGATCACCCGATATACAAACATACGCGTCAAACCTCTATTCGGGTCGGGGGTTGAAAATAAGAAAGTTATTAATCGTTTAATCGAAAAATAGTATATTATATTACTAGGAGTAGAACGCACTCTTTTTTTGTGTTGAGCCCAGACTGGGCGAAACACAAAAAAGGCGTTCTACTCCGTGTAATATATACTATTTTTTCTTCAAGCGTATTAAAATGCAAAAATTCATTTATTTATCATAAATGTACAAATATTCAAACTACAGTCTTACATGTTGACACAATATGACAAGTGGCTAGTGGATAGCGCGCCACCGGTGGCTTTCGGTATTAACATTATGTTACTAGTAAAACAATACCCACTGCGGTGGCGCTTTCGGAACTAACATTATGTTACTAGTAAAACAATGTCCACTACGGTGGCGTTCGGTACTAACATTTTGTTACTAGTAAAACAATGTCCTACTTCTATTTCTGTTTTTGGTGACATAATTTAAACATTTTAATACGCTTGAAGAAAAAAAATATTTTCTTAATTTTTGTCGCTTGTACTTAAATAGAAATCTTGCAAAATATTTTCTTTTGTTTATACATTTTACTAATATATATTTCATAATAATATATCTAATGCGTTGAAATCTGGTTCTCGAAAGATATAATACGGACATACAATTTTTGTAGTAATGTGTGATGGCCCAATGGCTAAAGTTTTGCCTTGCAAAAATCGTGTGTTCAAATCCCAGACAGGTTGGATGTTTTTTTTTCTTCAATTTTTTTTCATATATTTCTTTTCACAATAAAGTTGGTATCGCAAAATTTAGGATGTCCAAAAACTATTTACAAAAAAACTGCGAAGAGTGTGTAACAATTATATAAAAAGCTCAGTAAATTGGCGAAGACTATGTTTTTAGCTTGTTTCCTAAAGCACTGGTGCGCGTTTCAGAATTTAGGAGACAGACCGATCCACAGAAAATTAAACCTGACTTTTAATTCAAGATGTTTATACTTGACATAAAGATTAGCATAACACTTACTATTTTTTTTAACAAATTAACCAGTACCTTCTCTTTTGATGAATTCAGTTTCGCAAACATAAAAGGATCCTAATTACCTTTCAATATTCCACTTCATTGATCTAAATTAAAATTCACTGAAACATGTCACAAAGAAACAAAAGTTATATTCAAATGTAACGACATTTAAACGGAGATACTATAGTTTGATATGAATCTAATTCTATGGGGTGCCGTGTAGTGCAAAGAACATGTATATAGCGGGGACGATCTAACATACGGGCTTTTTACTAACTTATGGGGCTTCTGGGAATGCCTTTATTTATTACATTTCTAATCATCCATTAGGGTGGAGATTTTTCATTTTCAATTTTTTTTCGTTTTTTGTCCAATGTTAAATAGCGGCAATTTTAGTTAGAAACATCCGATCGACACGTACCAAGTAGCACATTCCAGATAATTTTATTAGCTTCTGTTGGGATTGAATGGCCTATACTCCTAAAATATGTATGTTTCAAGATGTTTTAGACAAATTCAAAATTATGCAAAATGACCTAAATTTTTCCAAAAAAAAAGTGATTTTCAAACATATCTAGCAATGAAACTAAACGATGAAAATTAGTATTTTAAACAAGTTTCGAAAACGAATCTTTTCACACGAGTGAGACATAAGTCGAATGAATGTGAAAAGATGTTTTCAAACGTGTTGTTTACAATATTTTTTCTACGACTGCAAGGAAAACAAACAATTGCATAAGTAAACAGATCAACCATTTTTAATAAACTTCTTTAAAAGTGGTTTGAAGATTTCAAAACTGATGTTTATTTGTTAAATAAGTCGGTTGCTATGAACCTGAATAGGCTAGCCTACTTAAAAAAATACAAATAAAAGGTGTCAGTTCTGTTTTTGACAGGATTGTGCAAAAAACATGACAGGACTGTGTTTTTTGGATTTTTGCACACATCGTGTGAAAAAAAACAGTTTTGAGCCATGGCTACTGTGCGTTATTAGGAAACATTTACTATCATCGAGGTTTATGTTAAACATTTTAATTTATGGTGGTTTCAAACTAAAATAAACAAATATGTTGGGTGGCGATGAAAATGGGATACAAGAAGTAGCCAATATTGCTTGTGCCTTGCTTTACCCCAAGAAATCCAAAGCAAGGTATATGCAAACTTATGAAGCGTTAAAATTTGTTTTCGAACTACTAGCTCTGTAAGTGTCATTTTCTGACGTCTGTCAGTGTTATGAAAGTGTCACTTACAGCCCATAGGCAAAAAAGTACAAAATTTACTTTTATGCCATAGAGCAAAAAAGTAAAGTAATACGGAAGTTAAATAATAACTTCGTTTTTAATAAATTTTATAGTTCAGGAGACTGTCTATAAACATTGTTTCCATGCCAAAGAAACATTTACTATCTGTCATCGAGGTTTATGTTAAACATTTTAATTTCTGGTGGTTTCGAACTAAAATAAACAAATATGTAATATTTGGTGGCGATGAAAATGAGATACAAGAAGTAGCCAATATTGCTTGTGCCTCGCTTTCCCCAAGAAATCCAAAGCAATTATATGCAAACTTATGAAGAGTTAAAATTTGTTTTCGTACTACTAGCTCTGTAAGTGTCATTTTTTGACGTCTGTCAGTGTTATGAAAGTGTCACTTACAGCCCATAGGCAAAAAAGTACAAAATTTACTCGACCTGTAAATAGTTATTTTTGTAACAAGTATTCAAGTAACAAGTAACGAATCGTAGCTGACTAGCCGATGAGTCCAAAAAAACTGATTTTATGTTACAAACAATATTTTTTTGTTAAAGGTCCCTAAAACATATTTAAATTTTAATTATCATGCAACCATATTAACTAGATTGTTTAATGTAAATAAAAGCTTTTAGTTTCCAGGTGTATGAATTATAAAAAAAAATATTTTTACTTTTTAGTAGTTTTTTCAAAAAGCTTTTTCTTAGAAATATTTTTTTTTTACATATAATTTTAATCAAATAATTAATAACTTTCAAACGAATTGTATTTCGATAAAAGTCATTCTTCATTTTCTATTTAAATTCACTTTTTCTACAACCTAGCTTCATCTGTAATTTCAAATTTCATAGGCAAAGAATTTTTATTGAAAAATTACCAAAAATAATATCAAACAATTTATAATTTGGAAGCGAATTTTTTTTTGAAAAAAACTAACTCCTGACTTTCTATTTAAAATCACTTTTTCTACTACCCACTGTCATCCATGCTTTCAAATTCAGCAATCCTTAATGCACAAATAATTTACAGGGCAGCTGGTTCAAAATGTGTGGTAATTTTTCAATGAAAATTCTTAATATATAAAATTTGAATGACTTTTTTCGAAATATAATTCATTTAAAAGTTATTAATTATTTAATATTTAATTAAAAAATAAAATTTTAGGAGGCCGTAATTCGAAAATCATATATCAAAATATCTTAAAAAAAAACGCTGCCCAAGGAATCACTACTTCTACATCCAGATTTTCTATCCAAGTCTCTCATACCGAAAAAATTTGGTACTTGAAAATAATTTGTTTATAGAACTTTAATATAATATTTGAAATCGTCTACCCCAAAAACCCATAAAACGATATCCCACGCGGTAGTGGGGTGGTGGTAGTGATAGAAGGGTGGTAGTGGGGGTAGATGAAGTAAAAAAATATTTTGAGGCTTTTCGTTCTTGTACACACACTAAATCACATTTTCTTTTTCATCCCCTTTAATAAGGGGGTAGGGGTGGTAATGGGGGTGGCTAATGCCAAAAATTTTTTTTAAACCTTAGCTTCTCTTGTATATACTAAATACCAATTTTATGTACTCTTACCTGCTTGATTTACCTATTTACCCCCCATTCACTCTATTTTCCCTCTCAACCCTTCGACGGAATAAGATGAAAATATAATCTAGTTCCAGATCCCGTTAAAGTACATAAGTGTACCAAATTTCAAGTCAATATCTTAAACGGTTCCAGAGTAGACGTGCGCACAAAAAAGTTACAGACCGACCGACAGACAGACAGAACATTTTTTTTCGCTCAACTTTTAACTCGCGACGTTTCATGACATTCTAAGCCTATTTGAGCAATAAAAATTTTCAAAAATTGTTTGTCGTTACTATACTTCCACTGGATGTGGAAGTAATTTGGATTTGGGGGTTCTAAAGCATGCTGATAAATAATATTACATTAGTCTTTCGATAAAAAACAACGGGCCCGCATTACACACACAGGCCGGCTTTCCTGCAAGGAGGTGACGTCAAGTTACTAGCCTCTTCCTTGGGAACATCTCTTAGCCTCGCTACGTTGGAGTGATTTCTATTACGAATAACTGGCAAAATAAAGAAACATATTTTTTTATTGTTACATTAGCTTTTAATATCGATAAATCTATAATTTTCAATTGAAATTAAAATTTTGTGGACATGCCTAGTGCACCAGTTTATTTTAGATCGTGTTATATTAAAAATAGCATATGGAATCATTACAAAATTAAGAGAATCGGATTTTAACTGGATAAATAAAACATAAACACCAGCAAAGCGCAAAATTATAATTAATGGTCGAAATAAAATTACGCCAATTATAATTGGCTTTAATAATTATTATTAATATGGAAACTTTAACATTAATTAATTCCCACCTGAAAAATACGACCAAAGCAATTCATTTGTTCCGGGCCCGGAACACGTATCAAAAATTTAAAAACCGTGTAGTCTGTCAACCCTAACAAAAATGCTTTTAGTATGAAATTAAGCAGAACCATTAATAATAACACCCTGTCGCCATTTGTAAACTCTAATTAATATAATTTATGATCTTCGGCCGCTGTTTGCATTTTTGGATTCAAATTAATGTTGTCATTTTTTAGGCGAAATTAAAATGAATTATTTTTGCATTTGTATTTTTGCCTGGCGGTAATTATAATTTATTTTGGAGTGCATTTTATAACATAGGTGTTTAAACAAAAGTGCATTTCGTTATATACACGGGCTATTTGTTATTGTTATTTAGTCGGAGAATGAAAAACTGTACGGGTTAATGGTAAAAAATGGGGGGTGGTAAGCGTGTTTTGATGTTTATTATGAACATGATATTAATATTAAATGATTAACATTGTAAATAGCTTTGGTGAATGGGTCTAAATATATTATGTGGATTGTATGTAACATGTATGCAATTAAAAATCTTCCGCGCTATATTGTAAAATATGCCGTTGTTGCTAAACTGGTTTAAATTAGTGACGCTAATAATAATCCGAATTTAAACTGAACAATATTATTATATTATGGGAGACAAAGTACTGTCTAATAATAATTTACAACCCACTGTATGAAAATTACACCAAAATTTCACGACATTGATCTATCAGTTTCCAGATAATACTGAAATGCAATTGTCAGCAATAATGTCTCAAGGACGTTGATAATACATAATAATTTTATCATAGTTTCCGAAAGCACGTTGCTTGGTAAGATCCCGACGCCGCACAGCGTGGAATTTTCGTAATCTAGGCGGACAAAATACCATTTTGGCAAGTGTATAATATTTTAATAAACAACTTAATTTCTGAAAGTAAAATGATCAAACTTCATAAGCATATATAGATTTACCTTTTTTTTTAAGCTAAAATAGCAATTTCGAAATCTTTATAACTTAAAAACTATCAATTTATATGAAAAATTGCATAGAACCTTTTCTTCTTAAAATCTGATTCTTTTTCAACTCCAATAAATATATATATTTTGTAAGTGCCACCCCCTATAAATTAGCAAGCCTCCGCGCAACATAGAAACTTTTTTGTGAAGCATTTACTATTATAATGCCAAAAATGAACGAAATCCGTTCAATATGACATTATTCCGAAGTTTTGCATATTTTTTACCTCTAAGTACTGTACTATTTTGGGACTGTGTCATTTTTTCACGATTACAATACTATCTCTCAAGGGCTGATTTACATGAATTACAAAGATATAAAACAAAATTATTGGCGAAATAAATAATTTGAAACGAAAAGGCCACCTCCCAAATCTTATGGGAAATTGGCTTACGGTGAAATTGCCCCAAATTTTGATATGTTGTTCTACTAATCCAGTAGATCAAAAGTCTCAATGGGCACGAGTCCCAAAAACATACCCTTCTACCTTTTTTTTTTGCCCTGTGTTGGGGTGAAAAGCGCTCGTGTACATTTAACAACTACATTTCTCTAAAAAAAAAATTTGTATCTTTCAGCGCGGTAAAAACCTCAGTCGTAGGATCTGACTTACATTTAGACCCTTCCACCTCTTTCGGGAGGTGAAAATCGCTTTCACGGCTACACAGCGGTATCTTTGTTCCAAAATATGAAAATATGAAACTGCTCAGTTGAACACAGAACCTTAAAGGACGGTGCAAAAATCACTTTGAAGTACCCCCTAACGCTTTTCCACCCCTTCCGGGGGGGTGAAAATCGCTTTCATCGCTGCACAGCGGTATCTTTGTTCCAAAAAAATATGAAACTGCTCAGTTGAACACAGAATCTTAAAAGACGGTGCAAAAATCACTTTGAAGTACCCCCTAACGCTTTTCCACTAGTGTTACCATCTAGAGTTAGAATTTCTAACTCTTGTCGTGATTAGAGATAAAAATTCAAGACAAGACCCCCACAAACTCTTGTCTTGAAATTTCAAGACAAGACAAGAGTGAGTCCCTCAAAGATCAAGAGTCTTTATTAGACTATATGTATACAGGGTGTTCCTAAAGTACGCGGAAGTACTCCTGGGGCGTATAGTTTGGGTCAAAATAACACTAAAAGTAAGATTAAGTTTTTTTCCTATGGCGCCCCACATCGCCCGCTATTCGCCCTTAAAAGGTTCAATCGTGAAGAAGGTTTTTTGTAGATAACTCTCAACTCCCTGTATCGATTCTTATAAAATTTGGACAGTATGCACAGTTAGTGGGTATCTATAATTGAGAAATATGGCGCCTTTCGTATCTTTTTAAGAAGACAGGAGCAGACTACCACTAACAGTTTTTACCTCTAAACTTTGGGCATTTGACACATTTTTGGAATTTTTGCTGACTTTTTAAATCTCCTAAACAATTTCCTAAAAAAAAGGTACTCTTGTTAGATTCCGATAAAGCGACCCTTTTTCGGGAAAAAAATTCTCACAAGGTTCTTTTTCGTTTTTTAAAGTATTAATTATTTGCTATCGTAGTTTCATAAAGAAAATTATTATTAAGAATTAAGCAAATATTTCGTATTCATTCATTTCTAGGATTTATTGTATTTATTATTAAAAATATTTTATTTATGTAGGTTTTCAATATTTGCTGATTTGACCCACTGAATTAAATTAATTAAAATTTTTTTGGGCGAAAAATTGGAATTTTATCCTGGACACGTTATCAAAATTTTTTTTTCTCGAAAAGGGGTCGTTTTATCGGTATCAAACAAGAGTACCTTTTTTAGGAAATTGTTTAAGGAAGTTAAACAGACACCAAAAATACCAAAATACTATTTGGCTCGTTAGAAATATTTTTGGGAAACAATTCAGCATATTGCTTCGGATGATGTTAGCGTTTTTCATTTGGATTTCTTTCTTGCAAATTTTACAGGTGCCAATTTTGGTTATTTCGTATTTTTTCATTTCGAAAAACTTAAGTACAAGTTTTCCAGAATGACCCCATGTCCCGGTCTTTTTTTTTCGCTTCCAATTCCTTTGTCGTCTCAGAGGGCCCTGGTTTATTAGTTGCGGTGATTGATAACATGTCATCAGACGTTGTTGATAGCATGACTGTGTCACTGTTTCTGTCTTCATCAGCAGACAAACTATGATCGCTCCTACCAGTAATAATATCGTAAAGGTGTTTGAGATTTGGGTCGGTCTCCAATTTATTAACTGATGCACTATCGGTATCACTGTGTATAGCTATAGATATTTGTTCTTTATGCAAAACCTTTTTTTTTTTTGGCTGCAGAGACTTACAACAATTCACAGCACGCTTCATTTTTTCGTTCTGAGAACTAGATCATTTCATTGGTTGATATACATTATAGAATGCAAATTCCATACAATGACGCGTTTATGTCGCTTGACTAGCGGCGGGTATCGGTAATATAGCCCGATTAAAAACATATAATCAAATTTTTGCAGTGAAAGAAACAATTATTATTTGTGCGCCACAGCAATATCAATTTTCAGTTTCATTAAGATTAGGTGCCGGCCGCTGCTCACCGACAACGATGTTTGGGTTTTATACTTGAATTATGGTCATGGAACGTTGAGAGAAGTAAATGCTCTCCTAATCAGTATGCCATCATTATGTTTCTAGACTCTAATCTAGACTCTTGTATAGAGTTTGTCAAGAGTTAGACTTAGGCAAGTCTTGTCTTGAAATTTCAAGACAGGACAAGAGTAGGGCAACTCTTGTCTTGTCTTGTCTAGACGGCAACACTATTTTCCACCCCTTCCGGGGAGTGAAAATCGCTTTCACCGCTGCTCAACGGTATCTTTGTTCCAAAAAAATATGAAACTGCTCAGTTGAACACAGAACCTTAAAAGACGGTGCAAAAATCACTTTGCAGTACCTCCTAACGCTTTTCCACCTCTTCCAGGGGGTGATTCTCCATAAAGCGGCTGTACAGCGATAGCACATCTCAAAAGAGGTACAGCAATGACTCTGAGCCAATCTCTAACAATTTTCCAACCCCTCCGAGGGCTGAAAATCACTTTCACTGCTGCACAGTGGTATACGTTTACCTCCGCGAGGGCGGAAAATAGTTAGGGGCAGAGTAATTGCTACATCTTTTTTTGAGATGTAGTACTCATCTGAGTGGTTTCATAACTTTTTTGCCAGAAAGATACCGCCGCACAGAGGTGAAAGCCATTTTCATCCCCCGTAAGAGGTGAAAAAGCATTGGGGGGTACTTCAAAGTGATTTTTGCACTGTCTTTTAAGATTCTGTGTTTAACTGAGCAGTTTCATATTTTTTTGGAAAAAAGATACCGCTGTGCAGCCGTGAAAGTGATTTTCACCCCTCGGAAGAGGTAGAAAAGGGTGGAAGGGTGTAAGTCAGATCCTACGACTGAGGCTTTTTACCGCACTGAAAGATACAAATATTTTTTTAGAGAAATGTAGTTGTTAATGTATATGAGCGCTTTTCACCCCATAGAGGGTAAAAAAACGTAGAAGGGTGTGTTTTTGGGACTCGTGCCTATTGAGAAGACTTTTGATCTACTGGATTAGTAGAACAACATATCAAAATTTGGGCCAATTTCATCGTAAGCTAATTTCCCATAAGATTTGTGAGGGATTCTTTAGAAATTTTATCTTTTATCTAATATCATTTATATAACAATAAGGTTGGTCGTTTTGCTAATAACAAAAGACGAGTAATGGATTTTGTTATTTAATTAAAGTATTTTACTAAGTATAAATTAAAATTTTTACTGTTTTTCATTAGTTGTTTTCCAAATATGATTTTATATGTTCACAATTTATGTATGTTTCATTTGATAAACTGTATTTACTTTTCATAATAAACAATTTTAAGCAATGTATTGAAAACTATTTTCCCAAAATTCCGCAACTTAGAAACGCCTGAAAACCTTCATTTGCGGAAAACAAACTAGTAAAAAATATGTCTACTCGTCTACTCCTACTACTTTAAAAACCGCTGCCCAAGGAATCACTACTTCCACATCCAGATTCTCTATCCAAATCACTGTTTATGGAACTTTAATAATATAATATTTGAAATCCTCTACCCCAATACCCATAAAACGATACCCCACATCGGTAGTGGGGTGGAGGGTGGTGATAGGGGGGTGATAGTGGGGGGGTGGATGAAGTAGAACAATATTTTTAGGTTTCTGGTTACTGTACATACACTAAATCACAATTTTTTTTTCATCCCCTTTAATAAGGGGTGGGGGTGGTAATGGGGGTGGCTAATGCCAAACATTTTTTTGAGACCTTAGCTTCTCTTGTATATACTAAATACCAATTTTATGGACTCTTACCTGCTTGATTGACCTATTTACCCCAAATTTACCTCAATTTACCCCCCAACCCTTCGACGGAACAAGATGAAAATATAATCTAGTTCTAGATCTCGTTAAAGTACATATGTGTACCAAATTTCAAGTCAATATCTTAAACGGTTCCAGAGTAAACGTGCGCACAAAAAAAGTTAGACAGACAGACAGAAATTTTTTTTCGCTCAAACTTAAAATCTCGACGTTTCATGACATTTTAAGCCTATTTGGACAATAAAAATTTTTAAAAATTTTTTTGTCGTTACTAAACTTCCACTGGACGTGGAAGTAAGAATAATGAAATAAACGCTTGATAAAAAGAAAATGTTTCAAATTTTATTTATTGCTTAATTTTATTTAATGCTGCATTTATTAAAAATATCGTACTCATCCGGGAGTTTACCCCCCCCCCCCCCCATGGCAGAAAGCTAAGAATAATTGTTTTTCTCAACATTTCAACGACTGAAAATTTTCTCTGAAATAAAAATCTAATTGCTATCCACTACTAGGTATACCTATTATCTAATTTGATAGCGGCGAGTTATTAACAAATCGCTTGTTAATTACTTCAATATTGTTAATCAGTATTTGAATTGGTAATGGTGTAACAATTTGTAACATTATAATAGAATTATTATAGATTATAATAGAAAAAATAATTTTTGCTATTAGCTACCACTACCGAGAATTTTCGCAGAGACAAAAGTTGGGCGTCTCGTCGAAACGAAGCTACTCACGAAAATTCAGCCTGTTACTAATCATTGAAAAAAAAGGGCGATGTACTGTGGACTAATACTACCATGCAGTGAATTGTTTATTTTTGACAAATCATTAGAATATTAATTACCTATGCAACATGTCGCTAACAATGAAATCAAATAAATAGAGTGCCATGACTTGATTTTATATTCGTGTCACTTTAGACATGCCTGTCATGCTTATTATTGTAATATAGACTATAAGTGTATTAGTACAGTCACTGAAGGTTTTCACCTCCGATTTCGTTGAACCTCCATCGATTTTCATGAAAATTTGTGAGTAGTTAGAGGATACCTCAAGAAACAAAAGTGACATAGTGCCAACTTGCACTTTTACCCTGGGGGTGGATGCTACCCCTTCTCGGGGGTGGAAATTATTTTATGAAAAATAACCCCAGGAATTGATAGAGGGACCAATTCTAAGCAAAATTTGTTATATAAAGTTATTAAAATAAATCAATACTTTTTGAGTTATTAAAGATCAAAGATTTTGATTTTTCGTGAAAAAAATGCATGTTTTAAAGCGGTTTTTCATACATAACTCAAAAACTATAAGTTTTTACAAAAAAGTTGTCATTACCAAAATTGAAGCTAATAAAAAAACGAATAAATTGCTTCCTTAAAAAACCTTTTAATATTAATTCAAAGTGAGCTATAGGTAATTGAATGTATATTTTTTTTCGGCGAGTACTTAAATCTAAGTATTCAAGCTTAAATAACGGGAAAACGATGCATTTTATAAAATATATTTACTGAACACTTTTCAAAGTACTCAGAAATACCTATCAAATGAGCTGTAGAAGAAGTTGATAGCATCAAAATTAAGCAAGTTATGATGAAAATAAGAGGACCCTTTCGAATTTTTTAGGAAAAAGTGAAAAATAAAACCTACGCCATTTCCACAAAAATTAAAATTTATAGTAATCACTATAAGACTTTCTTTATTTTAGCATAAGTAATGACTTTAAAAATTTTGACCGGTTTAGAATGCATATTTTTGAAAAAAAATATGATTTAAAAAAGTCAGAATTTTTCAAATTTTCGTAAATTTCATTTTCTTTTGATAATAACTCCAAAAATACTCGATATACGTAAAAAATAATACAGAACGAAATTTGAGTTTTTTTTTTAACAAAGATTTCAGTTTTTTTTTATTTTTGTAGGATAAAAAATAACCGAGATAGAAACGTTTAAAGCCTAAATTTTACTGCGAGAACCATGTAACCGGGGCCCTTTAACCTTTTATCTTTTAAAAAATAAGGGTTTTAAAAGATTAAATTTAATATGATCTTATAGCCCTTGAAATTACCTTTCAAATGGTTTTTGGATGAACCTGATATCATAAAAATTAACGGAGTTATTGTAAAAAAACCAATAACATTTTTTTGGAAAAATTTTTTGAGCAGAGATTTTGTATGCATATATAAGAAAAAAGATAGATAGTAAGAAGTAGACGTGTCGATAGGTACATGCTCACAAAATATACATGTGTGAGTGTGTGTATGTTTCTTTTGAAGATAGAAAAGGAGTGAAAGGAATTCTGAACATCTGCTCGAAAACATAGTGGGGTTATTTTGCAATGCAACCTGCGGATCATGCAGTGGGGACAATTGCCAAAATAGTCCTCCAATTAATGAAGAAGGAGAAGTTGGTGAAGAGAGCTCTGATGAAGAGTGAAAAATTAAATTTAATGTACTAATGTACTATTAATATTCGATTTATTTAAATAAAAAATGAATAAACTTTTCATATATTTTAATATTTATTTTAATACATTTTCCTCTTAATTAATAAATTAAATTTTTATAAGTCACATAAGCACTGAAAAAATTGTTTCCAACGTTAAATTATGCATTTTCATCAATTTGTGCACGAAGGGTAGTTTGGGGAATGTGGAAAGAATAATATTAATTAAGTTTGAAATATATTAATAAAATTTATCATAAGTAATAAAAAAGATTCTAAATAATTAAAGCTATTAAAGCTGATAAAAAAATATTTCCATTATTTTTATGACAAGTGGTAGTTTTTAAGGGTGGAAAATTTCGCAATAAATAAATAATTACTTTAATACTCAGTAAATGAGATTTCAATTCAGTAATGTATTATTCAAATGATTAAAGTTTCTTGAAACCAATTTTTTCAATGATTCTGCATTAAGGGGGTGGTTTTTAAGGGTTGAAATTTCATAGTCAACCAAAAATTATATCATAAATATTAAACAAACCGTTTGTGTAATGTTAATATGCGATTCCATATTTTAGAAATACAAAAAATGATTTTTTCATGATTTTCGATTTAAGGGGTGGTTGCTAAAAGGGTTGAAAAATTAATTAAAATCATAAATCATGCATATAAGTGTTGAAAAATATTTATTTTATCTAATTAAACGAGATTACTTACGCCAAAATGCTTAAATCTGCAATTTTTCCCATTTTTACCAAAGGGGGTGGATTTCACCCCTAAAATGCAAAAAGCGCAAGTCGAGCATATGTCACTTTTGAAGTTGAGGGTAAAATATACTCAGTCCCAAATTTTCATGCAAATCGATGGAGGTTCACCGAAATCGGAGGTAATAGTTGATTTTTACCTTCATTCACTGTACTATATGGTTATTATCATAGACAAATAATATAATAAATATTTAATAAACAGTTAAAAATGCGCAAAGGCAACTTTTGCTGTTTAAAATCCTCAACAGCCTGCAATTTTCACCGATTGTATTATTTTTATAAATATTAAGCATTCTATTCTTAAGAGACATTTAGTCAGACTTGTCAAATGATTTTTTCCCTTAATGCAAAATTTTCCCAAAAATATTTTTCTGAGAATGTTAAAAAGAAAAAATCGTTTTTATTTTTTTTGAATATGTCGTCAATTTTCACATAACCTAACTTTTAATCTCCGTTCTCGAAAATCGTTGTCATTTGACGTAAAAGCAAAGAATAATAAAAAATATTAGCACAGGTGTAATAAAACACCAGAGTTCCAACAGTGAAGTGAGATGTTTAATAAAATACTAATAAATATCAATGGGCAATAAAATCATTACCCTCTCACTATATTAAATAAACTAAATATAGTACTTATAGTAGCTACTAAAACTTGCAGATTTAACAAAACTCGTATCAGGACGAAGTAGTATCACTAGTAGTAAATTTTCAAATGAATGAAACTCCTCGTGTAACCAGTTGAGATGTGACAGTGATCACCGTCACTGCTACTTTTCACCTGTTCTTTGAATTGAGCAATCGCTAACAGTGATTGGAAAAAAAGAACCGGTGATTTAATCACTACCTTGATGCTTTGCTAATTTTGTTAATTTTCTAAAAATAAATCATTTCATTTTAATAGCGCATATATTTATTGGCCCGCCGTTATTTTCAATTCACACTCGCGATCAACAACGAGCGATAATAAAGCGAAACATGTTTGCAAGTCCCGACCATATCACGGCGACATCGACAGACAAGGCGACTGCGATTTGGATGATTGAATGGATTGCCAGGATAGCTGTGAAACGCCGCGAACCGAATGCCATGGTGACCAATCACCGAACTGGAGCGCACACTGATATCATGTAATGAACGCGACGTGAGTCGTGAAGTTTGACATAGGCGATCTAAAGAGTGATTTAATCACTGCTAAAAAGAACAGTGATTGCTGAATCACCGTTACGATTATCACGTCTACCGGAAAATCGCTGTTTACTCCATTTCTAGTAACCAGTACTCAACACCATTCGCCAGGGTTGCCAACCATACCGTTTTTTCAGTAGATCTACAGTTTTTTGGTTTTCTTCCCAGTTTTTAGTCCGACCTGCTAAACCTACAGTTTTTTTTGCATTTAGATTAATTATTTTATAACGGTATTACCTAAATTTATATATAATTTTTTCTAATGAATTATTTGAAGAAACCTCAGTTTTTTAAATTTATTCTTGAATTTTGTACTTATTGCTCAATAAAACGAAAATGGTTGCAATTAGCCATATTTATTTTTTAAGTGTATATCAAATTGAAGGAAATTTAATGCTCTACAACTTCGTTTCTGACAATTTTTCTGAGAAATGATCGTGGGAGGCACTAGAAGCAAATGTTTGACAAAAAGAGTTAGGTAAAAATGATTTTTTCGAAAAGTATCGATTTTCAATAACGAATATCTCGAAAACCGTTGGAAATTCGACAAATATGAATGGAAACAATTTTATAGGAAATTTAATTAGCTTTCATTTTTATTTAAAACATATTTTTTCTAGAGTCCACCGTTTCCGAGATATAATCAAAAAACCCAAAAATGGGACCTACCTCCCCCCCCTCCCACTGTAAGCTCACCTCGCAGGGGCGGGGACTTTTAGCATGTTTACCTGCTAACTACTCCTAACGAAGTCCTGATGTCAAAAAGTCTCGCATATTCCATGTACTCTACACCTCTCTTTTGAGCACTCAGTGACTGGATTATTAATTGTGATTTTAGTGGATTTTTTCAATATATACATCTGCACCTAGCATTATTTCAACAAAAAAATGTATTACATCTAAGTAGTTGGGAGATAGTCAATAATAAAATATAGGAATGAAGAGAGTCTAGAAAGAGGTTTCAAAAAATGTACTGATACATAGCATTTCATTAAAAAAAAGCACTTGATCCTGTAATTTCGTCTTGGCCCTGTATATTCGAAAATAATTTCCGGTTATTGACTTTTTTATCTAGTTTACTTGTATTTTTTTAATTTCCAGCTATCGCAGAACTCGAGATATCGAAGTTCGATGCATTATTACCCCACCCTGTATAGTAAACAAAACAGTAGATTAACAGTTTCACTAAAATAAATTCCCAGTTTTCTACAGTTTTTTTATTGCTTATCTACAGTTTCCTCGTCTAACAGGGTTGGCAACCCTGCGGCAATCGCAAACGGTTTTCTGATTTTTGCCTTCATCAGGGCAAAGTAAGTACATACCGTTCAGTATAGTGTATTCCACAAATAATTCAACGATATAAAAAAGCTTGCAAAAAAGTATAAATAATAATAATAATAATAATAATAACGTTTATTGTGAACATTGAGACGTACACAAATGGGAGATAGTTCGGCATAGCCGCTCTTCCACTTTCCCATAAAGAATAACAATATTCGTTACTTAATTAATCACACTTAACTATGCATCTATAAAATGCACTAGATTAATATTAAAACGTACAAAATATTAATTAGTTTATGTAAATACTTATAGTAGCTACTAAAACTTGCAGATTTAACAAAACTCGTATCAGGACGAAGTAGTATCACTAGTAGTAAATTTTCAAATGAATGAAACTCCTCGTGTAACCAGTTGAGATGTGACAGTGATCACCGTCACTGCTACTTTTCACCTGTTCTTTGAATTGAGCAATCGCTAACAGTGATTGGAAAAAAAGAACCGGTGATTTAATCACTACCTTGATGCTTTGCTAATTTTGTTAATTTTCTAAAAATAAATCATTTCATTTTAATAGCGCATATATTTATTGGCCCGCCGTTATTTTCAATTCACACTCGCGATCAACAACGAGCGATAATAAAGCGAAACATGTTTGCAAGTCCCGACCATATCACGGCGACATCGACAGACAAGGCGACTGCGATTTGAATGATTGAATGGATTGCCAGGATAGCTGTGAAACGCCGCGAACCGAATGCCATGGTGACCAATCACCGAACTGGAGCGCACACTGATATCATGTAATGAACGCGACGTGAGTCGTGAAGTTTGACATAGGCGATCTAAAGAGTGATTTAATCACTGCTAAAAAGAACAGTGATTGCTGAATCACCGTTACGATTATCACGTCTACCGGAAAATCGCTGTTTACTCCATTTCTAGTAACCAGTACTCAACACCATTCGCCAGGGTTGCCAACCATACCGTTTTTTCAGTAGATCTACAGTTTTTTGGTTTTCTTCCCAGTTTTTAGTCCGACCTGCTAAACCTACAGTTTTTTTTGCATTTAGATTAATTATTTTATAACGGTATTACCTAAATTTATATATAATTTTTTCTAATGAATTATTTGAAGAAACCTCAGTTTTTTAAATTTATTCTTGAATTTTGTACTTATTGCTCAATAAAACGAAAATGGTTGCAATTAGCCATAGGGAAGTGTTTTTCATGTCTACATCAAATCGTCGAAAAAGTACAGGGTGTTCCATTTGAAAACATTGAGAAAATTCAATTTAAAAAAGTTCTTAATTAAAAAATAATTTTTGGCCACCCTGTACATGTTTAGGAAGTGAAAATGATTTAAAAACATTAATTAAATGTCTCATAACTAGTATTCACATTAAGTTTTTCTTAAAACCCTTATAGTCCAGTCAATGAATATATTGTAGAATGCATGGAATATGCGAGACCTTTTGACTTCAGAACTTTGTTAGGAGTAGTTAGTAGGTAAACATACTAAAAGTCCCCGCCCCTGTGAAGTGAGCTTACGAAGGGAGGGAGGGGGGAAGGTACCATTTTTGGATTTTTCGATTATATCTTGGAATCGGTGGACTTAAGAAAAATATGTTCTAAATAAAAATGAAAGCCAATTAAATTTCCTATAAAATTGTTTCCATACATATTTGTCGAATTTCCAACGGTTTTCGAGATATACGTTATTGAAATTCGATAATTTTCGAAAAAATTATTTTTTAAGTGTATATCAAATTGAAGGAAATTTAATGCTCTACAACTTCGTTTCTGACAATTTTTCTGAGAAATGATCGTGGGAGGCACTAGAAGCAAATGTTTGACAAAAAGAGTTAGGTAAAAATGATTTTTTCGAAAAGTATCGATTTTCAATAACGAATATCTCGAAAACCGTTGGAAATTCGACAAATATGAATGGAAACAATTTTATAGGAAATTTAATTAGCTTTCATTTTTATTTAAAACATATTTTTTCAAGAGTCCACCGTTTCCGAGATATAATCAAAAAACCCAAAAATGGGACCTACCTCCCCCCCCTCCCACTGTAAGCTCACCTCCCAGGGGCGGGGACTTTTAGCATGTTTACCTGCTAACTACTCCTAACGAAGTCCTGATGTCAAAAAGTCTCGCATATTCCATGTACTCTACACCTCTCTTTTGAGCACTCAGTGACTGGATTATTAATTGTGATTTTAGTGGATTTTTTCAATATATACATCTGCACCTAGCATTATTTCAACAAAAAAATGTATTACATCTAAGTAGTTGGGAGATAGTCAATAATAAAATATAGGAATGAAGAGAGTCTAGAAAGAGGTTTCAAAAAATGTACTGATACATAGCATTTCATTAAAAAAAAAGCACTTGATCCTGTAATTTAATCTTGGCCCTGTATATTCGAAAATAATTTCCGGTTATTGACTTTTTTATCTAGTTTACTTGTATTTTTTTAATTTCCAGCTATCGCAGAACTCGAGATATCGAAGTTCGATGCATTATTACCCCACCCTGTATAGTAAACAAAACAGTAGATTAACAGTTTCACTAAAATAAATTCCCAGTTTTCTACAGTTTTTTTATTGCTTATCTACAGTTTCCTCGTCTAACAGGGTTGGCAACCCTGCGGCAATCGCAAACGGTTTTCTGATTTTTGCCTTCATCAGGGCAAAGTAAGTACATACCGTTCAGTATAGTGTATTCCACAAATAATTCAACGATATAAAAAAGCTCGCAAAAAAGTATAAATAATAATAATAATAATAATAATAATAATAATAACGTTTATTGTGAACATTGAGACGTACACAAATGGGAGATAGTTCGGCATAGCCGCTCTTCCACTTTCCCATAAAGAATAACAATATTCGTTACTTAATTAATCACACTTAACTATGCATCTATAAAATGCACTAGATTAATATTAAAAAGTACAAAATATTAATTAGTTTATATAAATACTTACACTAAATACAATAATTTTATCCAATAATGAAAAACAATGCTTGTTAATTAATTACTTACTGACTTAATTACACTTAAAAAAATATTTATAAAAAAATAGTATTAAATTGTAAGAAACAAATAGTTTATTAATGTGCACCAAATTTAATAAAGTTATATTTATGTAGTTTATACACTTATATCATTCCCTAAGAACAACAGTTTCGACTCTTTCTTAAATGTACCTATCGACTTGTCTAAAAATTGTAGGACATAATCAGGCCTATGATGGAACGTTTACGTTATTTAACATACACCTGTTATGTTGAGCGCTGATCAAAAAATATATGAGAGTGAGAGAGACAGATGACCGTAACATAGGTGTTATGACTAACGTAAACGTTCCATCATAGGGCTGAATTTAATACTGTTGGCGCGGTGTATGCAAAGCTCCCCTCAAATTTCGCAGTTCTATGTCTAGGTGTGGTATAACTATCCACTAAAACATTCACATCGTGTATATCTGATCTTAATATTAATAAATCTGAAAGATATTGTGGTTGTTTATTTTTAACAAGTTTTTACAAAAATATACTATAAAGGTAATTAGTACGCTGCTTAACATTCAATTCACCTAAATTTTGCAAGTATGGTGTTACATGCTCACCATGTGGTATTTTACAAACAAATCTTAAGCAAGCGTTTTGTATTTTCTGTATTTTATATTTATTGTACTCTGTTAGCTGAAAATAATATACTGAACTGCAATATTCGATTCTTGGATAAATAATTGATTTTACTAGTTTTAGTTTTGTTTTTTCATCTATTTCATGTTTCAACTTGTAAATTTATTTTAATGTAGCATATGAGCTTCTGAATATATTACTAGTGTGGTGATCAAAGCTAAGATTCTCGTCTATTGTTACTCCTAAACTTTTAGCTTTATTTACCCACTGTATTTTAGTATTATTTGCTGTGATATCAAAATTATCTAGATGGAGATTAGACCTTATCCTTTCATTTCCGATGCAAAGTGCTTGTGATTTTTTTGGATTAAGTTTAAGTCCATTTTTGATACACCATGTACAAATACGATTTAAATTTTCATTTACATCTTTCACTAAATTTGGAAATTCATCAAGTTTTGACGACTTATATAATTGGATATCATCTGCATACAAGTGCAAGTGGCAACTTGAGGCAACATTTGGAAGGTCAAATGTAAATACTGAAAACAAAATAGGCCCCAGTACACTGCCTTGAGGTACACCACTTAACACCTGCTGCATGGACGAGAAATTATCTGTACCTATTTTAACAAATTGTTTTCTATTTCTCAAATAATCTCCAAACCATTGCAATGCAATATTCTCCACTCCAATATATTTTAATTTCGCAATCAGTAAATTTGTATTGACCAGATCAAAAGCTTTACTCTGATCAAGTAAAATGAGAACAGTAAGCATGGAATTATCCATTGCACTGTTAATATCATTTACAACCTTTAACATTGCTGTATTGGTACTATGCTTTTGTCGAAACCCTGATTGAATTGAAGGAAGAATGTTAAAATTTTCTAGATAAATTTTAAACTGAAAACTTACAATTTTTTCCATAACTTTAGATAAGGAGGGTAAAATATTTATAGGACGTAGGTCGTCACATGTTAGAGGCCTATTATTTTTTCGAATCGGTAGCACGGCTGCTGTTTTCCATATGTTCGGGAATGTACCGGTATTTAAAGAATAATTGACCAGATGAGTTAAAATATGTATGCAGTACGGCAAAATCATTTTTAACATCTCAGCAGGACGCCGACCGCTTCTAGTTACTGTACCGCCCGCGCCCGCCGGTCCGCTTTGGCAACGTTAGTCCACGTTGACCACACACATTTTATTCCAACCTATCATAATTCCGGTAGAGAAAATTTCAACCAATTATATTCAGTGGGAGTGGCCTACATTTTTGTTCCGAAATATATGACCATTTTTTTGTGAAGATAATAAAGCAGAAGCTGAACACTTTTATGGCCTTTTATGTAAATAGACTGATCGGTCGGCACCTTTTACGTTTTTTTGCGAGCTTTTTTATATCGCTGAAGTATCGATGCTACAAACTATACAAGGTTAGTTACATGACCCTGTACTTGTCCATGATTTAAACATACAGAGGAATCAGCACACCATGTATGTTTGGATTATGTACTGACTGACCCACCGAAAGATTTCGATGTAAGGCCAATGAACAGTAGTCATATAGCAGTGATTTACAAAAAGAATTAGTGACTCCATCTACTGGTAATCGATCACTACTAAAATCGGAAGTAGTTTCGGCGAAGATTTCATTTAACATCCTGTATCTCATCAACTAGGAACATATTGCTTATATATCTTTAGTTAAATTTTTATATTTTGAACCAAAGAATCTTCAGTTACTCTATGCCCCATTTTATGTGACTCACCCTGTATAAAATAATGCAATGCCACCTTTTCAGTTTAAAATTATATTACCACTCCCCAGAAATATTTGTGGTAGACGAATATCTATCATTTAAGTCCAGTGACGTAATATCAATACAAGAGGATTATTTGTATTTTACAGATATTGGTTTCCTTATAGAATTAGGAGATGAGTAACGGCAACGGTTTTTTAAAATTGCATTAGACTTACTGTCACGTCTCAGCAGTTATTCCTCGTTTAGGGCATCCAACCGCCTTGTTTGATAACGCTGATTTACTCCAACGGCATATATAGATAATGTAATGGAAAAATATTGCGGCGACGTGAAAATTTTAGGCAGGTTTTCCACTTTTATTATTCATAAATTACGCCGAAATGAATTTTAATTGGAATAACTTTAATAATAAATTTATGGACATTTGGAAGCGTTTAGGAAACCCTTCCTAAGATAAAATTTATTTTCCAAGTAAAAATTCGGAATAGAGCAACCTAAAAATTAGAGAAACTAAGAACTTCTAAGATCGGATAGTATACTTAGCTGACTCAATATTTGATAAAGAATTAGTAGTCCTTCTTATCTACATCGTCTTGACAGATTGTTTATGATCTGTGCATTTTCTAGTTTGCTGTATGGCACGTCTGGCAGAATGACGTCATCTGCCGCGGTTGTCTGTTAAGCTCCCAGCTTTTTTTTCATCAGATCTACGTTTTGTAGAACTCGGCAGCATCATAATGCTGTATTTTCTGTATATTCTTCAAACCACAGTTCAGTATCATCTATTTTTCCAAATATCTTCCAAGCAAAGAGACTTTTCTAAAGGACATGGCACCAGAGATGAAATACTGGATTTTGGACAACTTATGCCCATCACACTGAGTTGATAAGTTTCCTAGCATTTTAAACCAAAAAAGTATATTGAAAATACTTAAATCATTTATTTAAATTCAGTCAATCACACTTCTTAATGATTTGAATATTTTCAATATAATTTTACCTCCACATCCAGTGGAAGCATAGTAACGACAAAATTTTTTTTAAAAATTTTCATTGCTCAGATAGGTTTAAAATGTCATGAAACGTCGAGATTTTAAGTTTGAGCGAAAAAAATGTCTGTGTCTGTCGGTCTGTCTAACTTTTTTTGTGCGCACGATTACTCTGGAACCGTTTAATATATTGACTTGAAATCTGGTACACATATGTACTTTAACGAGATCTGGAACTAAATTATATTTTCATCTTGTTCCATCGAAGGGTTGGGGGGTGAATTGGGGTAAATTTGGGATAAATGGGTAAATCAAGCAGGTAAGAGTCCATAAAATTGATATTTAGTATATACAAGAGAAGGTCTTAAAAAAATTTTTGGCATTAGCCACCCCCACCCTATTATTAAAGGGGATGAAAAAAAATTGTGATTTAGTGTGTGTACGAGAACCAGAAACCTCAAAATATTTCTTTACTTCATCCACGGGCAGAAATCACCCCTCACTCACCAGAAAGCATGCTATCCAGAGTTTACAGGTTTTTCGGCACATGATCGTTATTCCTGTGCATATCCCTTCGTTTTCCATGGAAGAGAAGGTGGTAGCGACCTCGGGGGTTGCTTCAACCCTTCCAAGAGATGTAAAAAACCGCTGCCCAAGGAATCACTACTTCCACATCCAGATTCTCTAACCAAGTCACTCACAACGAAAAAACTTTGTATGTGGAAATAATTGTTTATGGAACTTTAATAATATAATATTTGAAATCCTCTACTCCAAAAACCCATACCCCACATCGGTAGTGGGGTTGGGGTGGTGATAGGGGGTGGTAGTGGGGATGGATGAAGTAAAAAAATATTTTGAGGTTTCTGGTTCTCGTACATACACTAAATCACAATTTTTTTTCATCCTCTTTAATAAGGGGGTGGGGGTGGCTAATGCCAAAAATTTTTTTCAGACCCTAGCTTCTCTTGTATATACTAAATACCAATTTTATCGATTCTTACCTGCTTGATTTACCCATTTACCCCAAATTTACCCCAATTTACCCCCCAACCCTTCGTCGGAACAACATGAAAATATAATCTAGTTCCAGATCTCGTTAAAGAACACGTGTACCAAATTTCAAGTCAATATCTTAAACGATTCCAGAGTAAACGTGCGCACAAAAAAAGTTACAGAGAGACAGACCGACAGACAGACAGAATTTTTTTTTCGCTCGAACTTAAAATCTCGACGTTTCATGACATTTTAAGCCTATTTGAACAATAAAAATTTTTAAAAATTTTTTTGTTGTTACTATACTTCCACTGGAAGTAATTCATTAATTACACTTTGAATCGTCAATACGCCCTTCCCCGTTTTCGCAGGCGCTGATCATGATAAAAATACAATTAATGCAGCTGACACATTTTTTTTTTCATTTATATTACATAAATAAACTATTTATAGTTTTGTAGCTTTGTTGGATTGACGCAAAAACCAAAATTATTTTACCAAATGCGCAGACTCCCACGCTCTTAATCTCCACGGTCGCCACAGTATTTGTAAAAGTACTTGTACTTATATAAGGACTTGTACTTATAGAAGTACTTGTACTTGTAGGAGAACAAAAACGCAAGTACAAAGTACAAGTACCTTCACTAAATTTACTAAAGTACAAGTACCAAGTACTTCAGTTAATATTGTACTTAAGTACAAGCACAAGTACATGTAAAAGTATTTACTTGTGCTACCAAGTACAATTTGTACTTGTACTTGCACAGCTCTGTATGAAATTAAGTTTAATACAAGCTATAATATTATAAAGTGATTTGATTGCCACAAAAATACACCACCACCACCACCACCACCAGCACCTTCTTTTACGTGATGCTGTCATATTTTACATATTTACAAAATAAATTTATCAAATGAAGCGCCAAAAATTCGAATTTATTTGTATTTTTTTTTTTCATTTTGAGACGCCCATAGGAAAGATCTTGTTCATAACACAGTCGAGAAAGGTATTTTCCGAATTCATCGCACTCATACGGAAAATACCCAGTTCCCGATCTTGTTATGAGAACAACTTATTTATTTTTTATCCAGTTTCAATTAAACTCTCATCACAGTAAGTATACATATAAATAAGTGTCTTGTACCATTAAGCACGCGTATGAGGTGAAAATTCTCAGACGAGAGCCACCCTGTTCCGTACAGCCTAGGCGTTTAACAAAAAGTGGACGAATTTTCAAATTCCACATAAATATTACGTGTCCTGGCCATGTATCAGTATGCCTCTGGCTAGTTAGTTATGTTGGTCACACTGGGGGCCACTGGGATTTCTGAACACTGACAGTATTTTATATCATACAGCAGACCAATAGTTTACGGCAAATTTATATATCTATTTTGATGATCTATTATTCTACGCCTCGCGAGAATTATCTCTATTACTTTACTAGATTTATCGGCATTTCGTACCCCAACGGCCGTAAAAACTGCAAAAAGTGTATTTAAGTACTGAATTACGTATAAAACTGTAGCAATGTGTCTGCGAATTGTGATTAAAATGTATTTATAAAGTCTGTAACATTAAGAGATTTAATAAATCACCTAGTCACGACTTATAGTCAAAATTGTTTGTCCGACAGCCGTTCAGGAAACGTCCATTTTTGAGAATTTTTTTTATCCCGAAAGTGGCATTTCTTCGAACTAGTCCAAAAAGGTTTCTTCAACAACTGATATGTAATTGAATAGTCAAGAAATAGTCCCTTGAGGTAAACCAGATAAAGGCAAAAAGCCCAAAAATTCTACGACATCATAATAATAATAATAATAATAATAATAATTTTATTTAATTGAATTGAATAAAATAACATAAAACAAGTAAGTAAAGAACATAACACTATTATATATCATAGACAAACAATTTTGAGATTATCGAAGGATAATTTCGGTCCCTAATTTTACCTATTCAAATACTCATTTGTACTATAGTAACCACCTTCTAAAAGCAATTTGACTGCGTTCTTATAACTATTATACTGTGGAATCATTCTGATTTCTTGTGGTAGATTATTAAACAATACTATACAGTTGTAACGTGGAGAGTGTTTAAATGTTGCTGTCAGGTGATTTGGTATGCTCAACAAATCACCATGCCTTGTATTATATGAATGATACTGATTTCTTTTGACAAAAAAGGTCCATATTTTTTTTTATATAACAGAGGCATTTAAACATAAAAATGCATAGTGACGTGAGGATTTTTTTGTTTTTGTATGTTACTCTGCAACTCTCATTATAACTCATATTAAATATTAACCTTATCCTCTTTTGACAGATAAAGACTCTCTCTCTATTTTTAGCACTTCCTCAGCATATGTTGTAGGATATATGTGTATAAGCTAGTGCATAGTAAACGTTTAAAAGTCCGGATTCACTTAGTGTACTTTTCAGTTGCAAAATGGCAAAATAGGCTTTATTCAACTGGCTACAGACATATTCAATATGTAAATCCCATAACAATTTACTATCTAGATGAGTGCCGAGCAATTTAGTGCTGCTCGATAAGCTAATGTCTTCAATAAATTGTAAATTATGCGGCAACGGTCTCTGCAAATAGAAATTAATAAACACAGTTTTTTTATTATCAAGTATCAGTTTATATCTTTGGGACCATGAACTAACTTCTTCCAATGTAAGGTTAACTAATTCTTGTAGAGTCTCAGGCGTTTCTGCTGATACGGTTACCGTAAGGTCGTCAGCAAACATGTTAGATGACCTTTGGTGAGATAGTAAAGGGAGATCGTTCACATATAACAGAAATAATAGGGGCCCAAGGACAGAGCATTGGGGTACCCCCATTGCTACTTCGTGTGTCTCTGAACTCCACCCCACTTTCGAGAGCGGGGAATACGATGGTGATAATATTTTCTGGCCTACCCTCCAACCACTACCCCCAAACCGATTTTCCGGTGCTAGGCATTTTTTTATCGGAAAATTTTATTAGTTGTTCAGAAAACTTTAAATCCAAATAAAAAATATTGAAATTTTGTTTAAAATAGTATAAAATTATTTAAAAATAAAAAATCACTTTCAATATAATTTTTCTGGAACATTAACGTAGTTGCCTTTGCAAAAATCATATGTCTAATAATGAAATGTGAATAACTACCTTTTTGTGAATAATAGCCTTTTGGTTCTTTCTTTCGTTTCTTAATAGGTATAAATACTAGTGCAAAGTATAAGGATCAATAAAAATTATTTTGAAAGTAATTTTTTATTTTTAAATTAATTTAATAAAATAGAAAAACAAATAGCATAGATTTGAAATGGATATCAATGAATTCAGAAAAAAATCTATAATTTATTGAACACTAGGAGCCATCACCTTCCCATTTGAAAAAAAAAAGTTTTTCGATAAAAAAGTGAGTTGTTCAATTTTGGAGGCTTCTTAAATAGTTATTAATGAAATTAAACGAAAAATTATATTTTTCCCTTGGACTTTACCTGCCTTAGAACAAATTTTGGTATTCCAAAGCACTCTAGACGAATGTCTTAAAATGCTTAAGAAAACTGAACATCGACTCAAAAACTCGCGAAAATCTCATGGTATACTCAGAATGTTGTCTTGAATCCAAATATGTAAAAATATACAGGGTCTTCCATTTAAAAATCGAAAGTTGAGGTCATTTCCGGGTAAACCAGAAATGGTCTCATACCGTTTTTATTTCCAAAAATCCATTTTTACTTTGAGGGAAAAAAATGTTCAACTTAAGGCCTTCTAACTGGCCATTGCCCCTTTAGATATTATCTCAAGAACATGGGCATGGCAGAAGATGACAGATACAGATATTGCGAAACTGACACTGCGGAAATTATACTTTGTGAAGGCAAAGTACCTAGAACAGGCGGAATTAATGCCTGAAGATATAGGGAAATTATCTCCCAGGAAAATCACAAGCTTTGCAAAAAGTCTTGGAATCCTGGACAACAACTAGTTGTAGGGTAATTCACAAAAGATCTTTTAGGTCAAGGTGAAGAACCAACTCAGGACCAAGTGACCACTTTAAACAATCTACAATTCGATGAATAAAATAATCAGTACATACTCAGGCTCGTAAAAAAAATAGTATGTAATAAGGATACGGAAATATCTCATTACAATGCTCATGTAATTGCAACATCACACTGTATTGTATTCATATCATTCAAGCAATAGCTATCGAATTTATTTATTCATCTAATGAAGATACCTCCAAAATTTTACCTGGGTCTGTATTGGTTATATCTTCATTAGAAAATTGCTATTTTCTTCAACAACAAAACCAACCCTTATATTCTAAAAATAAAGAAATTGGGACACAACTCTTGTATGGGAAAAGCACACATTGGCATAAAAAATAACGAAATTGTCGACTCTTTGACTGAGGAATTGCCATTTCAATCCTACAAGATATACACATATTCATTCTGACCTCCCATCTAAGTTTTGGCATGAAATTAATGCATACCCGACAAAATATACCACAACAATAATACGCCTCAAATTTGAATAAAATAAATGTTCTGCTTTCAGAGAATTGTGGTACTTGTGATATTAAAGGTGACATGGAACGTATATTCTTCTAGTGCTCTAAATACAAAGCAGTAAGTAAGAGATTGTATAACAATCTTTATTCATTGTAATATTCTTCAATATACTTTTAATGTATTCTCTCTCCTCAGCCAACATGATAAACAAATTTTTGATTGTATCATCGGTTTCTTGGAGCATATTCTTTTAATAATATTAACGCACACGCAAAATTGATTGAAATAATTGAGGCATACAACATTTTCAGTATTCTTTGTATACAAATATCGTGAACTAAACGTGTGTGGATAGTTTCAAGAATGTACTTTTAATTTTTCCCTGTTCCACTCAATGTCAAATTATAATATATTGTTGATTATCAGTTTGTTATTTTACTTAATTTTCGAAATTTTTTTCTGCTTGAATTAGAATCTCTATATTTTTTCTTTATTAACTTAACCTGATTAGCTTTTAAATACCTGAAATTCATGCGAATTATAGTGCAAGCAGGCAAAGGCAAATGAAGTTTATGACAAAAATTGACAAATTTATGTGTTATTAAAAACATACATTTTTGTTTTTCTATATAGCGGATATTGATGCTTGATTGACTAAAAAAATCTGATAAAAATGATCTAAACAAAATATTAAATTATGCAAAATATGTATTATAAAAATTAACACCCAGAACATCTCGGAAAGGTAGGTACAGAATACAAAAAAAAAACAGAAAAATCTGATAAAAATGATCTGTTTAGATATTAAATTACGAGCTAATTAAATTATAAAAAATATGTATTATGAAAATTAACACCCAGTATAACAAAACTCTCGGGAAAGTAGGTGGACATATAATAAAAAAAAAACAGAAAAACCTGATAAAATATTAAATCATAAAAAATATGTATTATAAAAATTAACACCCAGTGTAACAAAACATCTCGGAAAAGTAGATACACATACCTATAATAAAAAAAAAACAGAAAAACCTGATAAAATACTAAATTATGAAAAATATCTATTATAAAAATTAACACCCATTGTAACAAAACATCTCGGAAAAGTAACTACACATATAATAATAAAAAAACTTATTTTTCCCTAGTAACTAATTCATTTTGCAAGTCTCGTTCATAGTCGCTCTTCATAAAATGAACCGCCGAAATCCTACTTGTACCTGGATTAAATTTATCCTGCCTTTTGCACCTGTTTATCCATTCACCTCTTATGGTTTTGGACACCAGATCTTTGGGTTTTGGAAAAACGTGCAAGATAATATTCTGACAAGTAGATTTCTTTGTACAATATGTGTTATTACAGTCATACACTGTACACCTTGTTCCCGGCATTTTTTTTCACTTCTATTTGAATAATATATAAATCTAATATATGAATTGAAGAGTTAAGTGGATAAAGGTGTTATGTGACATTTTTGAAAATTTTGAGATTTCTACACAGACAACTATTTTAACTTTTAATCTATCATATCAATAAGTTTTTGGGATAATAAACCTTTCCTAAATGCGTTTTAATGTTTGATAAAGGTGTTATGTACATATGGTTTTTATATAATTTAATGGATAAAGGTGTCATGATCACATACCACCTTTATCCATTACTGTGCGATATTAAATTGTTTTAATCCAAAACACTTTGCTTTTAAAGTTATGTTATATTGACATTAATGTGACAAGTTGTGTTAAGTGTTTCTTACTATTATAGTGGAAATGGCCAGTCGTAGTAAACTGATATTACAAATGGCAATGAATAAACGATTTCATGAATCATGTAAGATGTTTATAAATTGGCTGATATTTGGAAATAGTGCTTATAGTGTTTTAATCCATATATTCATTTCGTTCAATTTCGAAATGGTATGAGATGGTACAAGAGTCGAGATGGTACTTGAGTATTTAATTGCTGTAAACACATTTATACCTTTCGGCAATTCAGCAGAAATCAGTCACATAGCGGCAATTTCTTCCCAGGCAAGTTTTAATAATGTTTTAAAAACAAAGCATTATCAAGAGCAAAACTGATATCTGGTATGGCTTCTGCCCACCCAATATTTTGAAAGAGCATTAAATTGTTTAAGGCAAATCTGGCGAATTCCGAAATTCTTGCGGAAAAATAATAAGTATGATAATTACGCCAATCAAGTCAAAGGTCATTTGGGTTTGTAAGGTTATCGTTTAAGAATTACAGGGTTCGGTATGCTTACATCTATTGGGTTATCTGTGAAAAATCCCTGCCTACCCAATAAAAATGCTGAAATTACGTCCATGGTATTCAAAATTGTTTAATTGAGATCATGAAATGACTCACATTTTTTCCCAAATGTGATGCTGGAAATAATACTAAAGAATACGGAGAAAATTACAAACTAGCTTTCGAACAACAAAAGCGTGACGGAGCAAACGTTACAGTAAATAGAACGATTTGCTTTCTTACTTTAGATCTTCAGCAAACCGTGCCGCTGCCAAAATTAAGTACATCGAAAGCATTTTACCTTCGTCAAATGTGGTTTTACAACCTTGGCATACATACATTGAGGAATACTGAAAAAAAAAGTTCTCTTTCACATGGACTGAAGATATGGCCAGCCGTGAAAGCCTAGAAATTGCCAGTTGCTTACATACCTTTTCACAAATTTACAATGAATATTTCCAAGAAAAGATCGATCACATTATAATATGGCCCGACTCCTGTGGTGGACAAAATAAAAACTTCAATATCATTACACTTTACCAGTTGTTGATTTTAAAGAGAGAATTTAAAGTTATCGACCATAAATTTTCGGAGGTGGGGACATTCATATTTAGATTCAGACAGAGACTTTGGCAGAGTCGAGAAAATTTTAAGGAAACATCAAAACATCTACGTTCCGGACCAGTATCGAGAAATTTTAAGAACTCCCAAAGACGCCGTTGTCATAGATATGAAGAATCATTTCAAGGATATTGATGGAATTGCCTCAAAACTCAATTTGTACAACAGGAAGAAAAACTTGAACAATGAAAAGGTTTATTTTCGCGACGGTATAAAATGGCACCTATGGGTGCTACTATTACATCACTAGATGAAATGACTCCATTTTACAAAGTCGATATTTTAAAGAAAAGGAATATGCATAAGATAAATTCCGACTGTATTGCTCTAACGGTGTTTAATGAAAACAAGGGCAGCCTAAGTGTAGGAAAACTGGCCAATCTTAAAGAACAATTACCATTCATAAATTAATGGTAAGGCCGTATTATCACAACATACTTGGAAATGACCAAACTGTGGCTCAAAACCGTAGAACTGTCCGACTACCTAAAAATTGTACAATGTTTTGATAATAATAAAATATGTTTAATTTCTTAACACTTTTATTCACTAATTCCTTATTCATTTCAGAGAAACTTATGAACGGATAAAGGTGTTATGTACATTATTTTTTTTAAATTTTCGAAAATAATGACAACTGACAACTTTAGTTATTTGTCTCTGAAAAGTACATCAAATGTCAATACCATCGCAAAATGCAAGCTATATAGTCGTTATAACAAAACAGTTCTCGCCTAAAAACTTTCGAGTTAAATTACTCAATAACGTGTTTTTGTGACATAACACCTTTATCCACTTAGATCTTCAATTATTAAGCTTCTTTTACCTTCTATGATATATACAAAATCACTATAGAACACTAATAATAAAAATTGTCTTAAATCCTATAAAGGTCCAAAATAGTGCAAGCAATAGTATGTCCCTGCACACAATTTCACGAATCATTTTATAACTCAAAGAAACGTATAAAACATACACGAAGATGTACATAAGAGATTTACAAAGAGAAACCAGTAAATAAGTAGACAAAACTTAATAACCACACCGCTAAACACAGAGAAACAATGCCGTCAGAAAGGTAAACAACAGATTTAGGTCTCGCCGTGACGTCACAGCTTTGTCGGCAAGTGGCGAACGTTGCAGCATAGGGAACTGGCTACCCTCCCTCTGTTTACGGTTCTTGCATCCTATAATCTATAGTGGTCCTCTAATTTTGTTTGAAAGCGTGTTCCTGTTTTTTCTCCTTTGCTTATCTTCAATATTTGTTTTTTCCTCTGTCGATATAGGTTAGTTGAAATAAATGATTTGTAGGGTAGCGGTTCGCTGTATGGCTAATGGCCTTGCTAATGGTCTATTGCCAAAAAAAATGTAATCTTTTTCAGTTTAATATTACAAAATATTTCAAAGCTTCTTCTTTAATTTAGAACAACTTCAAAATTACATACTTTTTACGAAACGTTAAAACTATCAGTTCTTTTTACCAGCCCTCGTACTTACATTAATAATAATAGACTGTCTATTCTCAAAGCCAAACGTTCGTTTCAGATAGACCATCCTGTAAAGAGATGTGATTAACTGCATCGCTGTCGACTATATCACACGGAGATAATTAAACTCTGCTCTGCGCCAGGATCGCTCGATCTATATGATAAACACTGTAATAAGCACTATGTAAGTAGTTGCAGATTGGCTCAATAGTCTATGCCGGCATATAAGCTAATTACTATGTTAAGACTATCTGTGCCCGTTATGAAATTACAAATTGTCACATTAACTTTTGCCTGGAATTCTAGAACTGGGTGTTATGGAGGTAGGAAATACGCTGTTTGGAAAAGGGAGAAGTTTCAGGAGCGTTGCCAATTGTGTTATGTACCTGGCGTTTCAAATACAATTGTTTCTGTTTGAAGAATCTTTTTTATGTTAAATGTTGATATTGGGAAACTTCTTGTTGATATACTTATTTATTTATTTACGTATAAATACATTCACATATGGTGATACTAATCCTAAAAACATAACAACAACTAAAATGAACATGAAGAGAGAAATTGAAATACAAAGACAAGAACTAAAAACTAAATAACAATAATAGTAAACAATTACTGCTTGGTTTTTAAAACCATCAAGAGATTTACTAAATAAGTCAAGTTCAGTACAGTACTTATTGACTGTTGAGCTTATTCTATTCACCGGACTGAACATTGCGTAAGTTGTTCGACAATAAGGTACAGACAAAATGGATATATTTCTAGTGTTAAAAGATGGCACATTAAAACGCATAGACTCCAAGCAATCAGGAGAACTGATGTTATTGATAACTTTGAAGGTGAAACGGACCTCGTAATATTGGCGCCTGCTGCTGTGTAAAGAAGTAATTATGCTAAAAGCACCCTTCTTCTTTTTCTAAATAAATTTTTTCCAAATTAAATTAATTTCAAATCTCGACCTAACTATTAATAAAATTTAATTATGCCTGAAGCTAGTGTTGTTACCATACAATGTAATTATTAACAGTCTCCCAGAGTCGATAAGCAAATCTGAATGGTTCCCACCGGATCTGGCCCAGACGCTAGGCTCAGCAAAGATAACCCAACGGACTTTTGAAAGTCTTGGGACGTGGGACAAAGTGAAGTCAGTTCGGTCCACAGCTTCGTTTGAAAAGGCTCGACTCCGGCGAGAACGCGAGATCCGCCGACATACTGATAAGTCATTTTTGGTCGCTAAATACCAATATTTTCTAATTCAAATACGTAAAATATTAACTTAACGGACGTCAAAATTTTATATAGTTTCAGAAGCGTTTCAAGAGTGAGAATAAATCCTCGAATCATAGGTGAAGTGTAACCACAAAGCGTAGAATACGGGGCTTACTGCCCGGGAATTACTGCAAGAGGGGGGGTGAGTAAATAGAACGTTTCCATTTTCCCTTGACCCTAGATAAATGATAAATTTAGTTATATAATCGAATTGGTCCGGGGAAACCAGCTGTTTCCTCCGGTTTCTTGTCCAATGTAAAAGTTGTGTGTTCATCGTCATATTTTTACCGCAGTAAATTAGTAATCTACCAAGACTTGTCTTTTATTTAATTGCGACGTGACCGTCGTTCCTAGGTAAACCTGGGTTCAGCTACCAAGGATTTGAGCCGGCACACTGTACAAATTGTCAAGGCTACGACCAGCCTCTGAAAAGAGTGTGCCTTTCCGAGGGGGTAGTTTGTAACATAATTCCCAAATATGATTTCGCTTCCTCACAGGTGAAGAATATTTCTCTCGTGCCAAGTTTATACCACATAAATCGGACAAAGAGTGACCCCAAAAATCGCCCACTTTCTAGCCCTCGATTTTGTTTCAAACTAAGTGCTAAATTATTGTTAATAATGAGAACATCCTGAATACAAAATTTCAAGATGAGCATATGTTGGGTTTTTGAGATATGAAGGATTGAAGTTGTGATACACACCCCCACAAAAAATGAATACCCATCAGCTATGGCAGAGCAATCAAGATATTCTTATATCCATTATCGACGAATCCGCATATCCATTGATTAATTCAGAAGGGTCAAAAACATCGCCTATATAAGGATGAAAATAGGGAAAAATGATGCTATTGTGTTATAGAGCTTCCATGAACAGAAATATAGTTCAGTCTATTGGCTGAATGCATGAACGAAGGTGTTGACTAGGTCTTACACCCTTAAGAGGGTGAAGACTACCCCAATATTACACAAAACTATATAAGAGCTTCAATAACTGGCGAAAAAGCTTGAACTCTCTAAGTTATGTTAACAGGAATAAATCTGTTATGACTTAGTTCACGAAAAGAACACATTACAAGGTGCAAAACTACACCTCATCTTGAATTATGAACTTGAGTCAGCGAAAAGATAGTGAATGCACCAGATATTGCATTCTGATTGCAGTGTGTCTGGTTCTGGAACGATAACCTATATTCCCACAATAGTTTTTTTTTTACACCTATGAAGGGATGAGAAAACAACGCACATTTATATAAGCGATCTCGCTGTGAGAATATTACATTAAAGTAAGCTCTGTCACAAGGATAATAAAGGGCGCTCTCCATAAAATTAATATCCTAATGGTCTGTTTTCAAACTTTAAGTGAATTTTATAAGAAGGTGGGGGTGCGAGGGGGTGAATATCAGAGACATCGCAATCGCCGTATCACATTAGTGAAGATCCTGTAGCAAGCATTTTCAAGAGTTCTCTTTAGGAACGTCATGGCCTCGTAATTCTTTCTCATCGCTCTAGAGAAAGTCACAGGGGTTAAAGGGTGGAAATCTGGCAAATTTTACAACCATTATTTTGTAATGGTCGGGACTTATGGGTAACAACCTGCGGCTGAATGTCATGGAATAGCATTTATCAACATTAAGAAGCATGTTGTTGTCTTCGCACCATGAATACATTGAATCAAAATTTTTTTGAATCTGGGCAGTCATTCAGAGAATAAATATCGCTAAATATTTTCAGGTCGTCCGCAAACAGTAAAAATCCACAATCAATATTTTTAGCAACATCATTGATGAATAAATTAAGGGACCAATGTGGGAGCCCTGGGGCACAGATGTTACAGAAAATATCTCTGAAGTATATCCGCCAACGAGAACCTGTTGGGTTTTCTCAGAGAGATACGACTGAATTCAAGATAATAAAGTATAACCAACTCCGATTTCATGGAGTTTCTTTATAAGGAGAGAGTGGTTTAACTTATCGAAGGCTTTGCTAAAGTCCATATACTGCATGCACATCAGTGCCACTTACCAGAGATTTAACGATGAAGTTGGTATAGATATATAAATTTGAGTCCACAGACCGACCTTGCAGGAATCCATGCTGCTCTGGAATGATGATGATACTACTTAAGGAAGCGGATACATTTTTTTTCAACTAACGACTCAAATAATTTCGGAATTGCAGATAGGATGCACACAGGTCTGTAGTTATTGATAAAATATTTGTTACCAGCTTTGTAAATCGGATTTACGTATGAGCTTTTCCAACATGATGGAAGTATACCTGTTCTTAAGGACATGAAAAATACGAGGAAGAGTGGCAAGAAGAGTGAATTGGAACAGGACTTTAAGAAGATTGGTGGAATTTTGTTTCCACATCTAAAGAACTGATGTATACCTTACGCATATCAACAGTAATATCAGGAGTAAAATTACATTCCACATCATGTAATGGACTGTAAATTGAAGAAAAATAGCTTGCAAGCAAATTTGATATATTATCACCCTGGAATTATTATAGAACATTGAGAGTGGTAAACTATGAGATTTTCGATTTCATTTAATAAAATTCCAGAAACATTTAACATTATCCGGAATAGATCTTTCAATAGTATCCACATATTCAGCATAACATTGTTTAGTCAATAAATTACATCTTCTACGAAAATCGCTAAAAAACAAATACTGGATTGCCTGATTGCTTGTACTGTTTTGAGTTTTCTTTTTTTCACATATTAAATGTTTCAGCTCGGAACTGAACCAGATAAGATATTTTTTATCGCATTTAATTCGTAGAGGAACGTACTGCTCGATGCAATTACACAGAGTATTATAAAAAATATCAACCATAGCATTAACATTGTCAGTATTGGAAAATGAATAATACCAATCGATTAATAACAAATGATTGTTTATCTGATCATATTGTGCCAAACTGAAATTGTAATAAGTTGTAATATTAGTTTTAAGGTATGTGTTTAGATCATTTGTTATTGTGATTAGCAAGGCAGGATGGTAAGAATCACATAATATTAAGGAAGTACATTTAGAAACTGACACATCACTATTTGATGACAGATCTAACACAGAACCCTTTTCATTTAAAACACTATTAGTAGTTCAATCAATGAATGCCCAAAAGGGGATTGTAGAGAACATTTAGGAGGGGAGAATTTTCCTCTTCAGGGATGTGTTGGAGGCAATTAGGAGGTAAAAATACTAAAAGTCCTCGCCCCTAGCCCCGCCGCTTCAGGAGAGGAGGGGGGTGGAAAGGTTCATTTTTTCCATTCTTTGTTTATAACTCGGAAACGATGCGTCGTATGGAAAAAAGTAATCTATGCAAAATTAAACGTAATTAAATGTTCTATGGTTTATATTCATTTTCTTCCTATGTGTTATAGTTTATGAGATACTCGCCAGCGAAAAACGATGATTAATAAAAAAAAATCAATTGTGTAGCTTGAATATTTCTATCAAAGCGGTTTACCGTGGTCTGCTAATAAATCAAGCAATAAACATTGTTAAAGGACATTTTTAGTCAGTAAAAGTGTATTTTAGTATTGTGAAGTATCCAGTAAGTTATTTAATAAAGTGTGTTAGTGGTTATCTCTTGTTATAATTTTTGGAATCCACGGATTTTGCAAGAGCGGTTTCCTAGGGGTAGAAACAAGTCACATCTTGGTGTCAGGAAGCGGAATTTTATGACAAGAGGAGCTCTGAAGTGTTCGAGAAGTATTCTCGGGGGTTAGTGCTAACACAGAAGACTAATTTACTGGACATTATTCGAGGGTTATTTTCGAACAGGGAAATAGTGTTAAGTGCATTTTTGAGACATTGTAGAACATTTTATTTGGACATTAGTGGAGATTATTAAATTCTCTCAACTGGATAGTGACAAAAGACTTTAGATAAGACTTTTTCGTGCTGTTTCGAGATTTTTCTGGAAAGTTCCATTGCCGATATTGACGTGACAGTTAAATTTATTTTATTTTAACATAATCTTATGCCTATAACAACAAGAAGCATGGCAGCAGAGTAACAAATACAGGACCTGCTTGCGGAGTTTACGAGCATGATGGCGCAGCAACGTAAAGACAAAGAAGAGCAGGAGAAAAGACGTCAAGAAGAGAAAGACGAATTGAAGAAAATAATGGAAGAACAGGAAATAAGACGCCAAGAAGAAAAACCGAACTGAGAAAAATGATGGAAGACCTGAAAATACGACAGCAAGAGGAGAAAGAAGAACAAGAAAGACAACGTTAAGAGGAGAAAAAGGAACAAGAAAAGGGACGTCAAGAGGAAAAGAGGAACAAGAAAGACGTCAAGAAGAATTAAGGAAAATTCTGAATGAATAAATGAAAATACAGCAGGACGCTATCATTTCCGCCAACGAAGAATTAAAGAGTGAAGTCAAAGAAGAGATAAACAAGGTCGAAGATAAAGTAGGTGAAGTCAAGACTGAAGTCAGTCAAGTAAAAGGAAAAGTAAATCAGTTTGAAGAAAAGATGAGTGAGTTCGAAATAGAAATGGAGAGACTTCAACGACAATTGAGAGAGAAAGGAGGCCAGCTAGTAACATCATGGGGTCCTCGGTTAAAACCTCCCTCCTTCGACGGCCAAGAGACAATTTGAGGCATCTGCGAATAACTGAGATAATGAGGAAAAGGCTATGGCATTAGTTTTAACACTGAGAGGCCAAGCCTAGGAGTTACTTCAGACTATCCCAGTGGAAAAACAAAGAGACTTCAAGGTTTTGGAAGCTGCATTGGACTTGACGTATGGTAACCAACACCTCGCTCAAGTATACCAGACTCAGCTGAAATCCCGGATGCAAAAGGCTGGGGAAAGCCTACAAGAATTCGAAGCTGCAATAGAGAGACTGGCACACTTGGCATACTCGAGTGCCCCAAGAGAATTTCAGAAACAATTAGCTGTGGTGGCCTTTTTAGATGGTATAAGGGACGAAGAGGTCAGGCGAGTTCTGAGGCTGACGAGACACCAAAGTAGTAGCGAAGCTTTGGTGCATGCACTTGAAGTAGAAGCGGCTTATAGGGATACTCCAAGGTCGAAAGTGCGAGCTGTGACTCGAAGATTCGCAACCAGAAATGAACCAGAACCCCATGTTGACCGAGATGCAGAAAATGCTTACCAAATTATTCGATAAATTGGATGGCCTCGGAAAGCAGAAAAAACAACAAAATAAAGGAAAGCCGAGCGGAGGTATTAAATGTTAAAACTGCGGCAAGGTAGAACACATGAAAGGAGACTGTCGACAGCAGAACTCGGAGAGTCGAGTAAATGCTGCGAATGTTGAAGAGAAACAGAAAGTACAAATACCCAATTTCCACAATTTTTAATCAAGATCGAGATGGACTGCGCGCGCATAAATATCACCTAATTATCGGTCGTGTCTTTACCGAGCGTGGCTTTTGAATGGAGGGCGCGAAATTATAAATTGCTCTGATATGTATGTTAAAAAATTCCTAAAAATAATGAAATATTTGATTGAAAATAATATAGGCAAATATTTCAATTTTGGCGCAAGAACACGTTGTAAACCATCCAGGCCTTTGCAAACTCTTTCGAATATAAATTCTTTTGGATATTGTTAAAAAACATTATCCTCGAATAATAACGCCAATATCCCTCACGGCACGGTCTATTCTTTTAAACTTTAAACTGTGCTTACGATAACAAAATGCCATTTGCGAGTTTTAAAGTTTGTAATCCGAAAAAATATAAATAAATTTAACACCAAAAAAAGACGACAATATGACGTGATATGTAGCACGTCATTTTAATGTCATTTATGAGACGTCATTATGTCGTCGATTTTTAGTCCACTGACGTCTTTTGACCAGTAATCACTAGATTTTGACGTCATTATAACGTACCCTTGCTACCTGGGTAACTTTCAGCATACATTAGAACAAAACTAAGCACTCTCAGTCGGCAACGCCCGAATGCAACTTTACTCCTGTAATTTAATCTTATTGTGCTTTTCTTGTTCCAGCACAAAAAGTACGTGTCCGAGGTCACCGCCGCAACCTTTAACATAATGAACCTACATACCCGACTTCAAAATTCACCCTCTCAACCACATTACATCACCAAAGAGGCGCTTATGGGAAGCGGTTTCCATGGCGATTCACGAGGATTTCATTTAAATTGTCACACAAGTTCACCCCTATCGCACGCTAGCGGCAAAAGTAAACTACCACCCAAACGCTGAACGGTAAATGTTAAAGTGATAAAAATGGGCGATCCGCCTCTGCGGGAAAGTCACTCGGATTCCTGGTAATTCACTAGGATTTAATTTAAATTAGTTTTCGCGGCAGGGTCGCGGTAACATCAGAATTGTAACTGTGTTCAATATGTTAAGGATCGCGAGGGATTTCAGGGGCGTTTTAACGTGTCTGAAAAGCATAATGTAATTCTCTCGAAGTGCTTTATGAATAAAGTAGATAATATAGATGGTTCTGTTTAGCTCTTGCACTGAATGCATGTATACTAATGTATACCAGTTGGATTTTTGACTAAGTAACACTTTATACTACGCATGGAGTTTGTAATATTTATTGATAATTAATACAGTATAATTATGGTAAACGTTATGTAATTAAACACAAAATAGCGTGAGTTTAGAAAGGCATACATATATTTTTACTTCCACATTCAGTGGAAGTACAGTAACGACAAAAATTTTTCTAAAAATGTTTATTGTTCAGATTGGCTTAGAATGTCATGAGATTCGAGATTTTAAGTTTGAGCAAAAATAAATTTCTGTCTGTCGTTCTGTCTGTAACTTTTTATGAGCGTACGATTACTCTGGAACTGTTTGTATTTTAACGAGATCTGGAATGAGCTTATATTTTCATCTTATTCCGTTGAAAAGTTGGGAGGTAAATTGGGATAAATGGGAGTAAATAGATAAATCAAGCAAGTAAGAGTCTATAAAATTGGTATTTACAAGGTAATGCCTCAAAAAAAAATTTTTGGCATTGCCACCCCCATTACTACCCTCACCCCATTATAAAAGGGGGTGAAAAAAAATTGTGATTTAGTGTGTGTACAAGAACCAAAGACCTCAAAGAGGAAAGTCGGATTTTATTGAAATTTGGAGAATAAATTAGTGTTAGCTAAAGGTGTTTTTAAAAAAATCGGTCAGTAAATAAAAAGGTTATGAAACATTTTATAAAAAAAAATACATGTGAAGACTGTTGTAATCTTTGATTGTAGGTTTAAGTTCAAGTGCAATTATAATGGCCTCCCGATGATACCATCTTGACCGTCGAAACGTTGGTCAGTATACTACGCAGTGTCTTTGTGTTTATAGTATCATATCAAAGGTGTTACAACACCTCTTACGTGTATTTTCTTCATAAAATGTTTCATAACCTTTTTATTTACAGATCGATTTTTTTTTAAAAACAACTTTAGCTAACACTAATTTATTCTTCAAATTTCAATAAAATCCGACTTTCCTCTTTGAGGTCTTTGGTTCTTTTATAATGGGGTGAGGGTAGTAAGGAGGGGGGGGTGGCTAATGCCAAAAATTTTTTTTTGAGGCATTACCTTCTAAATACCAATTTTATAGACTCTTACCTGCTTGATTTACGTATTTACCCCCATTTATCCCAATTTACCCTCCAACTTTTCAACGGAATAAGACGAAAATATAAGCTTCAACTTAACACTAATTTATTATCCAAATTTCAATAAAATCGGACTTTTCTCTCTTAAGTTATTTAGCTTAAAAGAGACGTAACGGACAGAGAGGCAGGCGGACAGACGAACAGACTGACAGAAAGACGGACCAGGGCGGGCATTTTGAAATTTGTTGCGAATTCTATGACTAACACAGTGATATCATAATTTGTTTTCTCTACGAGCGATATTTACAATTTTTGAAATGTGTCTATGAAATTTCATATTTCTAAAGAGTATAACAGATACGAAAAAAGTGCATATAATATTTTTTGAACAGAATTTTATAAGCTTCACTTTTTTATATAAATATAATTTCGATATCGCTAATGGTTAGAAAGATATAAGATATAAGCAAAAAACTTTATCAGATATAGAGCTAAGGAATTTTATCTCTGTGACGTCAACATCAGGTTTGGCTCTAGGTCAGCGCGGAAAGATTTTTATGCAAGTATGACACAATATATCTTAAATGGTTTATTTTATTGGGTAAAAAAATGTTCTGTTTCTTATTGGGTTTTTATATTTAATTATTAAGAAAATAATCATAATAAACACGCCGCCACACATAAACAGAGCAGGAGAGTATGTGTTTGATTCAAAATTGGCTTTTTATTTGCTAGATATGTTTCTGTAAGAACCATTACCGTTTTTACGTTTTTATGTTAAATTGATTACCAAAAATACATTGTAGCTGGCAGTGATGAATAAGAAAGAAAGAAAGAAAGAAAGAAAGAAAGAAAGAAAGAAAGAAAGAAAGAAAGAAAGAAAGAAAGAAAGAAAGAAAGAAAGAAGAAGAAAGCGTCTTCCGTCATTATATTTCAACCAAAATTGTTTGATTAGCACGAAAGAAATAGATCATCGTGTTGACAGCACTGTCGGCGATATAGAATATAACTAGAAAGAAACATGATGGCAATGCCTACTTCCTTCATGTCGTTCATGTCATGTCATCATACCGTGCGAGTAATTGCCCATTAGGCATGTACATTCACGTAGCGCGAGAGATTTGACAACACAGCCGTAAATTCGTCCGCCGGGCGGAGCATCCCAGCTCTCAGTTATTTCATTTCAGCCAGCTGGCACACGCGATGTTGTAATTCTTACTCCCTATGCCTAGCGAGCGGCTACACGCACGGTATATGTGGCATGTAGCAGTTAGTGTTTGTCTTTGGTGTTTGTGTAGAGAATAGATTTTGCTTCGCGTTGCCTGTTCAAGCCTTACATTTGTAAAAAAATCTTGACTAGCTTCGAGGTATGTATTAGAGATTATTATTAATAGATTATTATCATTTACAAATAAAGATTGTAGTATGTTTTCCAGTAACAATACAATTTAAGGAAGAAGATGGCGGTGCTTTGATTTGCTGCTTTACGCTGCTATGGATCAAGAAATGGGGCTCACGATATAATAATGTCAATAAATATTTTTTTATTATATATTAGTTTTTTATTTAACAACTCGATCATGAGCCTTTTTAAATGTAATTAGTGTTATCGTAAAGATATTAGGCAAAACTTTTTAAAGTCTCTGTAATATTAAATGGATTAGTGATGTCAACTGTTTTTTATCTACCAAAATTCATTGTGTAAGTCTATTTTGCTGTTATTATATTGATTTTAAAGTAAACATTCAGACCTGGTATTTTGATAAAGTCTTGAAAAATGATGAAATTAGCAGGACTCTAAAATAATTTAATGGCTGAAACAACGAATTTTGTCAAAAAAAAAAACAGTTCATATCATCAATTCAACTAATATTATGATTAGGACGAGTTGTGCCAACTAATTTCAAGCCAACTTCAGCTTGATCCAAGATCAAAACTCAAGGTTACGATTATTACAACAATCGTAACCATGGATTTTGATCTAGGCTCAATCTGAACTTTGTTTGAAATTAGTTGATACAACTCGCCCTTGTACTAAATGTATGGGATGACAGAGAGGTCTATTTTTCACTAATCTGTCCCAAAAATATGCGTCGATTAGGCGACCATTTACGTCGTAATAACGTCGAATTAACGTCACCTCCGATGTTTATTTAACGCCCTTATTCGACGTTGAAAGAACGCTGACATTATGACCAGTAATAGACGTAAAATCGCAGTCGTCAAGGATGTCAAATGTACGACTCGGATGACGTTGACTAGACGTTATAATGACGTATGTGTTCTGCCTGCGGTATATATAATATACATAGCTAATAATTTTATTTTAAACAACGTTCAGTTTGTTAAGTTCTTCTTTTAACATTAGTAACCAGGTTGTGTAAACATCTACGGAACAATTCGACACACATTTATCCTCATTCAGTAATAAGAATAAGCAATAATATTACGCGATAAACATGATCTGCAAAGAAGCGTTGAAAGTTGTAATTTCTTTGCATCACGTGGCTTTAGTTTAATATAAGAACATATCGAGAAAGAAAAACAAAACGAACATTGATAAGAACCATTTTTCAACATACAAGATGTTGTACTGGAGGAGAAAATAGATATTAAATTTCGAAATTGCAATAAGGACCAACATTTTCGGCACGGACGCCAACAAAGCGGTTACCAAAGTCACTAATTGAAGCACCCGAGATTAAAATAAAAAGTTTTATTTAGTCAGACCTATTAGCCATAATCAATCAAACAAGGATTATCTGTAACAATATGCCACGTATAAGTGGAAACAATAACAAGTGCAAACAAATCGTCGCATATTGTTTTTTAATGATTATCTCCCAACATGTTTCCACTACATAACCATCTAATTAAATCTGCACGTAATCGAGGAAATTAACAGAGAGGCAAAAAATCCGCGTTAATACAATATTAATTTAAAAACATGGTTTGCCCATAAGGCGCCGTGTCATGAAGTGCTCTGTAATCATTGTACTCGTTTAGAGGCCGCTTTGTCGGTTCAAGCTGGCACTTTAACTCGACACAGAATGTGCATTACTGTTAAGCACGGCCATTGGCTCGCGACAGGGGGGTAGCAAGAACTGCATCCGAAAAAAATAATACACTATTAAAAAATAATAAGAGTATTGAGGTGTTACATCCACAACAATAAATATAAATATGTAGAAACAATCTGGTTAAAGTAGTACGGATAGTGCAAGAAAATAAGCCTAAAAGTATGCGAACCTTGGAAAAATTAGTACAAGCAAGAAATTTGGTGGAGAAGTTGCAGTTATCATCTTATTGAATATACTAAAAGTCCCCTAAAATCTAAGTTGTGCTACGCCCGCCATATTGAAAAATGGCGGCCTATTTTCAGATTTTTGTATATAAATTCTTTACCGTTGCAGATAGGAAAAAAATTTTCAAATAAAAATGTAGGCAATAATGAAACAAACAATTTTTGATATTAACATTTTTTCTCTAAATTGAACGGTTTTTTAATTATGAGCTGTCCTCTAAACACTTTGCATTGTATACTATAGACTGCGATCAAGCACTTAAGAACCTACGTTCAATGTCGTCAATGGTTGGGAACAATTTTTGTGAGATCATAATTCGAAGAAATAGCAAAGTAAAGGCTATCTCAATCAAAGTGAGAGAAAATATTGTTGCTGTGAACCCACAATAGTTATTCAACCGAATTATGTGTGTAGTTAAAGGAACAAAGGCCGAAGCTGATGCTGGTGTGTCGATTGTAGCAGCAGCTATTGAGGACGCAAGGCACCAAATTTTTTGCTTCTACTAATTTTTTCGAGGTCAAAATTTATTTTTCCTGCGCTAGGAATGCGAAGTGTAATTTTTATAAGAAAATGATCGATGATAATAAAAATAATAGTAAGCAAATGTGGAAACACTTAAAAGTGATTGTTGGTAGTAAAAATGAAACGATAGTAATTAAGTTGCAAAGGGACATTATATAATAATGTTGATGAAATGCCAGATGTATTAAACAAATATTATATAGGCAGCATTGAGATTATAATTAAGTATTGATTCCAATATCCTAAACAGCAATATTATTCTGGATACTATACCTCAATATGAGTGTTTAGTGTCAACTTTTACAAAAATATCTTATATAAATCTATTTTACTTTACTTGCCAAGTTAAAAAAATTCGGTACTGATGAAGTTAGTTTACATATTATATAAGAATTGTTCCACGTTCTAGGATATCCTTTACTAAATTTGATTAACTTAAGTTTAGAAAAGGGATTAGTTCCTGAATGCTTCGATTCCCAACTATAGTACCGATTCCTAAAATTATTAACACAAATCTTGCGGAAGAATTGCGGCCAATAAATATGCTTCCATTCTGCGAAAAAGTTTTGGAATTAGTAGTGTTTGAGCAAGTCATAAAATATGTAAATTCAAACATTTTATGCAGCTATCAATCCGGATTTAGAAGGAACCACTCATGTGAAACTGCTCTTCAGTTTGTGATCACGGACTGGAAACATAAAATTGACAAGAAAGTTGTCGGCGTTTGTGCAGTATTTATAGATTTGAAAAGGGCATTCGAAACTATAGATCGAAATATATTAATACTTAAACTTGAAAAATATGGATTTACTCAAAGTGCATCAAAGTGGTTTAAAAACTACCTTTCTAACCGATGTCAATGCACAAAAGCAGGTAACACCAAATCGTCATTAGATGTAAATAACTTCGGAATTCCCCAAGGAAGTGTGCTTGGGCCATTTTTATTTATATTATGTATAAGCGATATAAAAAATGTCCTAAATAAATGTAAAATTCATCTCTTTGCAGATGACACCCTAATATACTATGCCCATAATAATTTTAGTGAACTAATATCAACTATGAATGAAGAACTTAAAATGTTTACTACTTTTAGTCATAACAAACTGAAAGTAAATGAATTAAAATCCAAATGGATGCTTGTAAGTAATAACTACTACTGGTTCAATATATTTAGAGAGTTAAATTTAAAAATAGAAATAAATGAGCAGGCTGTTGAGCAAGTAGATCAAATGAAATACATGGGTTTTGTAATTGATAGAGGACTAAAATTTGGAAGCCATAAAGATTATATTTCGAAGAAAATTGGCAAAAAATTGGATTTTTTCCTATTTATCAACTCTAATAAAATTCTTTGATATTGCCTCATTTAACTTATTGCTGCTTTGTACTATATGTTACTTGTACAAATTTTGATAGACTGCAGAAATTGCAAAACAAAGCAATGAGAATAATATTGAAATGTGATAGATACTCTAGTTTTCAGAATATGTTGAATTTGCTAAATTGTCTCGATATTAAGCATTTTTACTCAACCAATGATATTCATCCGCAAAATGAAGAGCGATGTACTAACTGAATATTTGAAAGATCAGCTAATATTAGTTAACGAAATAGATTCTTATTATACCAGGTCTGCCTTAAACTTTCATGTTCCATGAACTCTAAAAAATTGTACAATGAATAGTTTGTTTCATAAGGGCATTAATCAGTACATTCTTCCTCAAAACCTTAGAGATATTAAGAGTATTCATGTATTTAAAACGCATATAAGAAAACTTGTTAGCCAAATATAGGATAGGATATTTATATATTATATTTATGTATGAGGTATATATATATATATACATGTGTGTGTGTATAAGTATTATATGTCATGTCATTTTTACTTCCACATCCAGTGGTATAGTAACGACAAAACAATTTTAAAAAATTTTTATTGTTCAAATAGGCTTAGAATGTCATGAAACGTCGAGATTTTAAATTTGAGCGAAAAAAAATTCTGTCTGCCGGTCTGTAACTTTTTTTGTGCGCACGTTTACTCTGGAACCGTTTGAGATATTGACTTGAAATTTGGTACACATATGTACTTTAACGTGATCTAGAACTAGATTATATTTTCATCTTGTTTCGTCGAAAGGTTGGGGGATAAATTGGGATAAATTTGGGGTAAATAGGTAAATCAAGCGGGTAAGAGTCTATAAAATTGGTATTTAGTATATACAAGAGAGGCCAAGGTCTCAAAAAAAATGTTGGCATTAGCCACCCCCATTACCACCCCCACCCCATTATTAAAGGGGATGAAAAAAATTGTGATTTGGGTGTGTACAAGAGCCAGAAACCTCAAAATATTTTTTTACTTCATCCACCCCCACTACCTATCACCACCCCCACCCCACTACCGATGTGGGGTATCGTTTTATGAGTTTTTGGGGTAGAGAATTTCAAATATTATATTATTAAAGTTCCATAAACAATTATTTCCACATACAATTTTTTTTCGTTGTGAGTGACCTGGATAGAAAATCTGGATGTGGAAGTAGAGATTCCTTGGGCAGCGGTTTTATATATTTTATTTTTAGATTTTTAATTTTAATGATTTAGTCTCAAAGCTCGCATTGTAAGTAATTATAAGTATTTAAATTTTATATTTTATTATCTGTTTTCTGGATAAGTAAAGATCACTTTACTTTACTTTACAAGGCAAAAGAAAAACGTCATTATGTACCCAAATAAACGCAGAACACCGAATATTTCTAGTCTTCAATTAAATTAATGAAATACAATACTTACTAATTAAATTCTGCGTCAACTTAATTCAGACTAATTTTTTTTATTAAATTCACTCGTCATTGCCCAGCTCAGGTGAACTGAGATAACTTGACACCATTAGCTAAGAAGAAAAAGTTGTTCGAAATATGAACCATAGCGTTCTTGGCAGAAAGTTCGTTACTGATATGTTGTTACTGGTCCTCAATGTTGTTCGGTTTTGTTAAATAAATCTTAGTCTTAACATATCCCTAAACAAAAATGTGGATCTTTGAAGCCTTACCGGAGATCTTGACGGCCCCTCAGCTGAACATCTTCCAATCCACCTATTTGGAAGCATTTCGTCCAAATACTGGAAAACGATCACAGCATCGTGCAGAGCTTTATTTCATCCGGTAAGTTTGGATGTAACTGATTTGGAAATAGAGCCGCCAAACCTGGAATGAAATCATGAAGAAAAGTAAGATATGTTGTCCATTTAAACTATTATTGAAAAATATTGGCCCCATTACTTGATCGCCATTAATCCCACTTATCCATTTATTTCTTGTGGCGGTAACTATGAGTTTACCGCATCCAATGGGGGTTATCGTCAGCCCAATAATGACACTTTTGTCTACTAACTTCACCATGTAAAGTGAATGCATTTTCATGTGAAAAAGTATCAATTTCAGAGTTATTTGGTTGTGGATAATAAAGTCCTTCATTATTTGTTCGCAAAATTCAATTCTGCATCTTTGCATTTTTAAGTATTTTTCGGGACAGTAATATGACTGATATTGATGTCACGGGCAAGTTGCTGGACTGAACTCATTGGATTCTCTTGAATAGTTTCCAAGTAGTAGCATCTGCAATAATGGGTTACCATGTGAACGTACATGACCCAACTCAGCTTGAGTTGGATCCTGCATTAATTTTACTAATTGTACCTCAGTTTAAGTTCGATATCTTTCACTACACCCATCATCGTTAAAATGTCAATATGACGGGCTTCTGTTAAATAAGCTATTTATTGAAGTAATTCAGCAGAGCTGATAAACTCAAAAATAACACGTGAAACCTAACAAATTTAGCACATTCTTTAGAGAGTAGGTATATAAGGCATCTGTAAAAAAATTGCGTCAAAGAAAGTTATGACAAAAAGATCGCGAGAAAATAAGAAATGCACACTACCAGCATTTCTTTTTATAATAAAGAGCGTTTAAAAGAAGGGCACGGTGCACATTACGACATCTTCTACATTCAATAGAGTTTAACTTAAAATGTAAGTTTTTTTTTTCTTATCACTTAATACCTTGGACTATTTAGGAAATAAAAAATGAAATGCACTCTTCTCGAAATGAGCTTTTAAGCGATGCGACTTGATATGCCTTTACATTTGACAAAAAAGGTAGGGTGATTGCAAAATTTAATCCAGTTAAAATTTCCAAACTGTATACCATTAACAATAAGTTCAGTAAAGAACTAGAGAGAAACACATCTTCAACATAGTACATTGAGGATCGTGGGTAGAGGATAGGTAATAATAAAAATATAAACAACATCTTTGGTTTGAACTATTGGACTTGAAATAAATAAAATATTTTTTACACTTTTGGGATTTTTAAAGCTAGTCATGGGCAATCCAAAACGTTTACACCATTGTTGGTAGTCCCAATCTTTTGAACCCTCAAAACCAATATTGGTAAATACATATTTTAAAGCATAATTTTAATATTTTCCTGCCAGTCGATCGATACCGTTTGCACTGTATAGTAGCGTGACAAAGTTAGGAGTATAACAGCCGCCTTTGTCAGTAGCTTTGTCGATTTTATCGGCAAGCCTTTCGATGACCGTCTTACCTTTACTATATCCTCTACACTTTATGTAGTTGAAATTAAACATTCCCTGGTGGATGTGTCCCTAGCTTGCCATGTGTGGTATGCAGATTGGATTTGTTTTAAACATATTTATCTAGTTAGGCAATGAATTATTTTACTTCTTACAGATTGACTTCCTAATCGATATACAGTATGTCGCGCTTAATAGTGTAACTCCTTAAAACTTTCTTTCTAATTCTATTAACGAAAGTTGTTCAGGATTCTCCAAAAACCAATGTCTTATAACTTAATCTAATCCCACTGAGAGTAAAATATAACCAAAGTCAAACAGGGGGGTGGCGGCTGGCGCCCTTAGCACAATAATAGTGCCACTTCCTTCAGACGAGCGGTGGTGAGTTCTTCTTCGCTCACAGATCACCTTCGTAAAAAATAGAATTGCCTTTTCCATGTTAAAAAGTTATAACTATGCGAAATATGGCAAGAAATATACGTATTTTTTATATAGAGCATAATATAATTCTTTAAAAAATGAGTGTAACAAAAAAATTATATCCTGTTAGTTAAGTACCTAAAAGAAATTAAAGAGTTTAGGTATCTCGGATTTTGCAAATTTTCTAAAAAGTAATGAATCGTGTATGATAAATAGAGCACATTTACGAAGAAAAAAAAATACAATTAAGAGAAAGAAAATGAGAAATTTACGAGATCGGGAAGTGAAAAGAGGTGCTGGGTGGGGTAACAGTGAATTGTAAATCATGCAAATGAAAGTAAGTAGTACAACAATGAAGTATTGCAATTGCCTCGTAACCTATAATGCTTTTCAGTAACAATAATAAAAAAGTAACATAACACAACCTTAACCTAACCTAACCTTAGATAGCTCGCGCATAAATCATCAATTTTTCATCCATAAATTTTATTTTATTCCATTTACCATATTCTATTCGTTACTTTTTAGAAAATTTGCAAAATCCGAGACACCTAAAATTTACCAGACCCATTATAGACTGGCGGTACTAGTCAGGTGCAACGTTTTTAAAATGCATGCCAATCATATATATGAATGAAATTACCATGAATATGCCAGAAACGCAAATTTTAGGCAGCGTCGCGTGCCGAAGGATGTGTAAATCGATTTTTTTTGTTTTTTTTTTGTGTTTTTTTATCTTAAAATGGATGCGAATAGTGCCAAACGAAAAGCCGTGAAAAAGAATCCAGCGGAAATTCATTGGCATGCAGTTTCCGCGCGCAAAACAACTTTTGATGCGCACATTAAATCGTAAAATTTTATCGTATGTAATATCACTAGTGCTTAAAATTTTATCGAAAATTTTTTCGAAAGCGTGTTGCCTGGTAATATAAAGAGTGCAAATTGGCAGTTTATTATCTGATTAAATCCCGACCGCTTTAGCGGGAGGGATTTAATCTTTGATAATAAACTGCCAATTTGCACGAGTTATATTAACTAGGGGCGACTTAGCTTGAGAAAAAATTTTTAGATAAAATTTAAAGCACGAGTGGTATTTGAGGAGAATATTTCACGAATAAATAATTCATTAAGTACATCTTCAATATTATGTTTTCTCATTAACTGCCTTCAGACGTTTTCTTGTCATTTTTTGGAGTTTACTGACCTTTATTTTCAATTTCATCATTAATTTGATATACAGAAATATTTCCAAACCGACTCATATTGTCAAAACAGCAAATCTGAAACAAACGCAGTAGAAACAACGGAGATTCGCTATATTTTAAAATAATCTAGTGACGTTTCCATGGCAACTAGTAAATAAAACGAGTTGAAACCTTAGATATTATAATATATAGACTGGCTTAACACCTTTCAGGCGTTTCTGAGGTGCAATACGACGAGGAACGATAGAGAGAGCACTACTTTAGTACCGATGTCTCGCCCAAATAAAATATACACCCATGGTTCCGAGATTGACATAGAGAGCGCCATCTAGCGCTACAAGTTATATTCCATAATAAATAAATGTTCATCGACTCATATTTACGTATTTAATCCTTACTTTTAACTTACGAAGTTTATGAATTATGTTGAGGTTTACTTTGTTAAGCAAAGAGAATTTTAAATACAACAAATTATAATGTTTGATGCACAGCTTTGATTCAACGAGTTACTTTTTGGTAGATTACCATATATGTAAGTATTATACATTTTTAGTTTGTTCCAGAGCGAATGTGTACTTGACATTCATAATAAATGATTTGCTTACCTTTGTAACTACGTTATTGAGCTATTGAAAGCTGTGCTTGACTTGTTCCTGTATTATGAGCTATATTAAGTACAATCTTTGTGTGTAATTGTTACCTGATTGAACACTAGGAAAACTGAAATAGTTACAGATAGGCAAAAGTTACAGCCTATATATTTCAGACAAGATTCGCTTTGGAATTGAGGTGTGTTTTTGTTTGCTACTACATAATACAATATTACAATTTACAAGGTAAGTACGTTAATAATTAATAATAAGCTAGAGAAGATATTTATAGATAAAACTTAAAAGCTCGAGTTAAAATTATTTGCCAAAAATATTTCACGACAAAAACGTCAAAAAATTTTCGCATATTTGCCGCTGCAGCGACCTAAAAAATTAGAGCGATAAATTTTGCATGTTGGTCCTGTCAAAAGCCGATCTAGCTTGAATTACCACTAATAATGACGTTTGATTGGTGCAATGTTTTGAAAAAACGGGCTCTCATTGGCTATAGCGTTAATGAGTGAAATAATCGCTAATATTTAGTCAGAAATAAGGCGTTCGACACAACTGCTCAACCGTGTATAATATACTAATTAATAGTACATTAATTAATTAATACATTAGACATTTATATCTATATTTCTCACATTATAAAAATTGCCGATTTAAACATTTCCTTATAAAAATAATGACTGAATATCATAAAATTGCTCACTTAATTTATGTTTTTATGTTAGAGTCGCATATTGCATAAACATTGAAAGTGTTCAATCGAATGAAAGTACGATTCCTGAAAAGTTTAACCCACAGGTCGCGCCACTGGACGCATCTAAGTGATATCATAAAATATTCTGAGTTCCCCTTGCTTCGCGAACAACTGGAAGGGGAAGATTAGGGTGTTCCTTGGCGGTGACACGCCTCTTTGTATCTTAGCAACGCCACGTTTTGTCGCCGCTCGGCGTGAGCTGCCCACAGTTTAGCTTAACTAGCTATAAACTTCCCCTACTTTATTCCCCGCTACTATGCCATAGAGCTATTATGTCATATCATTTTATAAGAATTCTCATTTAATTGGCGTATTATGTTGGACTAAAATATAATTAATACTTTTTAAAACGTTATTTATTGCTCACTATAAGTTTTATTGCTTAGTGTAATTTGTCTTGCACTTCAGAATTTATTAGGACGTTTGTCAGTTTATTAATAATAGAATTTTTCAGGTTATAGGCAAATACGCGTGAACTTTGGAATAATTTTCAAAGGACTCCGCACATTTCTTATGTAAATTGGCGTACAGTCAAATTGGTTGAATTTTTAATATATTGTAGATTTCGACATTCTGATCAATAGCCCAGACGACAGAGAATATTTTCTAGTGAAACCCACAAACATTTGCAAACTGAATAATTTTTTTTAATGAGTTTGTGAAAGTGTATAGAATAATATCCTGAAAAGATTACATTTCGCTCAAATGCAGAACATATAAAAAAAGTGAAAAAAAATTTTGTATCCATTTTTTCAAAATTTTGAAATTAAGTCTGGGTAGGAAAAAATTAACAATACAGGTGGATAGACCACGTGTTTCTGAACAAAAAATATCCTAATAAAATTTATCGCTAAAGCCACGGTATTCCTGGAAAAAAATAGTGAAGTAACTTTGTCAATCTGCGTGGCCAGCGCACGGTTAAATGCATACTATGGAACCTCTAAAAATTCTTAGCTGTTCTATCGAGTAAAATAAAGCTTTTTTCTCTTTCTGATTAGACGTTTTAAACATTTTTATTAGTGAATAGGAGGATAAATAGTGAGTATGGAGGGAAAATATATAATTATGGACGCATACACAGACACCACACATAGCCGTTGAATCGCTCGTATGAATTTTTACGTGCCTTTACTGTATTGTATTTACTACAGGTACACCTATCCACATTTCAGCTATATCCAATGGATTCCTTATACATTTATTAATGTATTGGAAAAGTTCCAGAATTTATATTCAAAACAATCAAAGATATTTTCATAGGCATAGTAGTATTCTCAGAGGAAAATTTTGCTATAGTTTTTATTTTCTCACCCTCTATGTTTTTTGAGTCGCTGAACACGAATTTGAAGTTTGCAGGCAAAAGTTTGGCCCGGAACTTTGTTTTTTTGGCACTTCTTGCCCAAATTTTGGCACTTTTCTCAGTTTTTGGCCTATATCTCAGAAAGGAAGCGTTTTTTCGACAAGCCCATTCCATACAAGATTAAACAGACAAAATTTCCTGCATTTTTCATATATCACCTTTTTTTTTTTTGTAAAACTAACCATTCCACCGCTAGAGCGCGCCAAAAAAAACATATTCCCGGACCCAGTATACCTTACATGAATAATGAATATAGGGAAAGTAATTGAAAAAATGGAGACAAACGAATGAAATGCAGTTATTACTAAAGTATGTACAGTGTATTATAGTCAGTAGTACAATATATATTCATATCATTATAATGATAAATGTTGCGAATCATGAATGTCGCTGCCGTCATAAATTGGACTGCCTTAATCGTCTGGAACAAACAGGAGATGTTATTTTATAGATTTATTGATAGATGAGATGAGTAGTAATCTGCACATGTTTACTGTTTAAGACACTGTTGTACATACCTTCGTTTTTCAAGGAACTGTCACATCCTCTTCAGTCCGTTCATCTATTCTCCTTATTTTTTCAGGTGGTGGGGGGTCTGTAATGAACAGACGATATGGGTCAGCTTGTACATTCATACTAACTACTTCGAACAGGTTCATTTATGCTCCAAGTGTGTAATTGTCGTTTTTGGGGAAGGAAATATTACACGTCTTCGTCCTCCTTGTCCACACTTTCTTCGATGTTCTCAACAACCGGGGAAAAGGTGAAGCCCAGATCGGCCTGTACTTCGACGTCCAATGGTCCGTCCTCAAGGGTATTTGTGAGATCTGTCTCGATTGTCACAGTTGATGCACAGATTGATGCAATCAAGGCCTGCATGACAGGCCTTGATTGCATCAAGGCCTGTCATGCAGGCCTTGATCATCATAAAAATAACTAGGTCGCCATCTTTGGGAGTCCGCCATATTGGATTTAGAATGACGTCACTTAGCTAACCACGCATTGTCATTGTCATCCAAACTAAACGTGTATGCAAAATTTCAGGTTAATCGGTTAAGGATAACTGTTTTAAAATTCAGTTGCAAGATTTGCCCTAAACAAACTAACATACATACATAGATAGCAAGTTAAATAAAAGCTTGTAAAAAACCATTCGAGTGTTCCTTCTAACATTTTTACGACTTGATCCGCTGACCAGGAGTCTCACGCAAATTTTGGAAATTTAGAATTTTATATTCATTAATCATGACAACCCATACAAAACACGAGTACATTATAAATCATTTACGATCAACAGTTAAGTATCATAGCAAGGGCGATTTCCGCGAACACGGTGAATTTCACTAGATATGGGAATATGGCCCTTTTTTGGCGCGCTCTAGCAGCGGAACGGTCTTCCAAAAAAACGTTATACATGAAAAATGTAGGAAATTTTGTCTACTTTTAATTTTGTATTGAGTGGGCTTGTCGAAAAAACGCTTTCTTTCTGAGATTTAGGCCAAAGACTGAAAAAAGTACCAAAATTTGGGCAAAATGTGCCAAAAAAACAAAGTTCCAGGCCAAATTTTTGCCTGCAAACTTCAAATTCATGTTCAGTGGTCCAAAAAACATAGAGGGTGAGAAAATCAAAACTATATCAAAACTGTCTTCTGAACCCTCATTTTTTCCTAATATGCCTAGCTTATCATAGTTATAAGGATAAGATCGTGAAAATCGCAATTTTTTATCATGATCTGATTGATCATATTTTCGAAAAAATGCATACAAATAAACGACTTTGTGTTTGAACCATTGGCACAACTAGAGAATTTTTCTGGGGGTGGCCACGCCCTGGCGGCTCGTGTATAAGACACTTAGGTGTTCTGTAGATATATATATATATATATATATATATATATATATATGTGTACACGGGGCGGTTAGCGATAGCGCCGCAGGCGAAAATTTTTCGCCATTTCAAGGTCATTTAATGACCTTGACTTTGACAAAAGAAGTCATCATGCTCTGGCAACGTTGGCCAAAAGGCGAGCCGAGCTCCAGCCTTTGGTGCATAGTAACATTTTGAAATTAATGTTACATTGAACTTTCGATGCTCGGAGCCACCCCCCTAGAATTAAAACAATTTAAACATAATTATTATAATAATTATGGTCAGAATTTTTGGTAATTCTGCTGTTCTGCAGCTCTGCAGCACTTATGAAGAAACCACCTCTAAATACACTCACTCCGGCATGAACGATAGAACGAAAGAGATACGGCAGTCAAGTCAGCCAGCAGACAGGCGCAGGCGCAGAGACTCGAGACTCGCAAGCAGACGCGCAAAGTTTAAAAACAAAACGGCTGAGCACTCTTCGACATTAGCGTTGTAATCGACGGTCGAAAATGTTTGACCTCACTTTTGTTAAATTGGTATAGAAGTCAGAATGGATTATGGATTCCGAATAATTTAGCGATACATTAGTCGATGAATTTAATTTTTTTTTTTCTAATTTTTGTTCTCTCCTCTGGGGTGGGCCGTGGCTAGTTTGGGGTGGGCCCGGCCCACCCTGCCCCCCCCCCTAGTTGCGCCAATGAAAACATTCGAAATATATTCATTTTTTCCGAAATACTGATATTTAATTTTTTCCAATGGGTCAATCTCTCGACAAGTTACAGCCTCCAATATATTTATCAAAAAAATTATCAAGCAAGGAAATTAAAATTATTTGAGATGTACTTTTTTCTTAATCCTCGTTACTACACCTTAATAAACCATAATAATCATGAAGTCTACATACTTTTTAACAGTTCTCAGTTAAGAAAGAATTTTTTTGAAGGGCTTTTATTTTTTGCTATATTGTTTACTGCGACGATTGAGTTCGGGCGTGATAATATATATAAGTATATTTTTCCCATCCATCCTTTGCTTGTATTGTTTAAAACAAAAAAGCACCAGAAAGCTACAATTTCCATCTTTTAAATGAGCCAACACTCGTATAGATTGAACAAATTCTGACTTAGTGAAATGTAATTCAGTGCGTCAGTGTCACAGTCATGCGTATTCAAGCGCGTGCACGCATGGATCTCGCTCCAAGTTACACTTGACTATTTTTTTCCGGGAAAACTGTCGGTTTAACGATAAATTTTGTTAGGACATTTTTTGTTCATAAATATGTGATCTATCCATCTGTATTTTTTTATTTAATTTCAAAATTTTGAAAAATGGATGAAAAAATTTATTTTTTCACTTTTTCTTTATGTTCTGCATCCTCATTAGAAAAAAGTTTACTCAGTTTGCAAAATTTTGTGGTTAAATACCTTCATCGACTGGGCTAAACATATTAAAAATTCAGGCAATTTGATTGTACGCCAATTTACATAATAAATGTGCGGGGTTCTTTCAGTAGTAATTTTTAGGGCTTAGGGAAGACTTAGAGTCAACTTATAGTAACACCAAACAACATTTGACCCTTACAAAAAAATGGAAAAGAACTGTAATGCACCACAAAGATATGCCAGTACAATTACTAGTAAGGTTCTAATGTGTAAGATAGAGGAGTTTAAATACATTCCCAATTTTTATATTTTAATGTATAGAAATACATAAATATTTTCATACGATGTTACTTATTATTTTTATTAAAAACTTAGCAGGTACGTATGAAAGTTGAAGGATTTCTTTGTGTCTATCCTCCTGTTCACTAAGAAAAATTTTAATAATGTGTAATCAAAAACAGAGAAATGCTTTATTTTACCCGTTAGAACTGTTAAGAATTTGTACAGAGGTTCCATAATATGCATTTGAGCGCGCGCTTGCCCTCGCAGAGTGACAAAATTATTTCACTATTTTTTTCCAGGAATACCTTGACTTAGCGATAAATTTTGTTAGGATATTTTTTGTTCAGAAACACGTGGTCTATCCACCTGTATTTTTTATTTCTTCCTATCCTGACTTAATTTCAAAATTTTGAAAAAACGAATGAAAGAATTTTTTTTTACTTTTTTTATGTTTGGAATGCTGAAATGAGTGACTAAAATGTGTCGCTATCTCCCGGACTATATCGGATTCAACAAAACAAAAAGTCCAAGATGAAGATCGTACACTTGGATAGACTGGCGAAGTATGTGAAAGAGGCTGAATTGCCTGACCGGGACGTTCAGGCTTAAGGAGGGGGCAGTGTAATATGTTGTGTTATGTTGTAATCAACATAACCTTAAAATTTAAGGTTATGTTGATTACTAAAAAGTAGGCAGACTTCAACAGATCGAATGTGTCTGAATGTAGTGAATTTGCACCTACTGCACCTACTCAAGAAACCTACCAGAAGTTAGTTCTGGTGACATCTGGAATTATCTAGAGAATGGTGGCGTCATCACAGAACAATCGAGATCTGTCATTTTTAGGTATAAAAGACCGACCACATTCTTGGCGAGTAGTTCAGAAAGTTCAGAAAGTATAGAAAGTGAGGTTAAGACTTCAAAGATAAACAAAGTGATAAACATTGTGATTTTTAGTCAGTAAAGTGTATTTAAATTAATATTAGTATTGTGAAGTATCCAGTAAATATTTAATAAAGTGTGTTAGTGGACATCTCTTGTTATAATTTTTGGAACCCACAGATTTTGCAAGGGGTAGTTTCCTAAGGGTGGAAACACGTGACAATATGCACACACCTTACCAGTAATCTTAGCAGAACAACATGGCTTTATCAGGCAAAAATCAACTGTTACCAACTTGTGTGTGTTTGGTGACTACGTATCAAGTCACATTAAATCCTCACAAATAGATGCCGTTTATACTGACCTAGCAAAAGCTTTTGATAGGGTTAATCACAATATTTTGTCGAAAAAATTAAAAGGCTATGCCTTTGATAATGAATTAATAGACCTTATATACTGCTATCTCACTAATCGAACTCAATTTGTTAAATTCAATGACAGTAAAGCGAATATATTTATAGCCACCTTAGGAGGGCCGCAAGGCTCGATCCTGGGACCATTGCTGTTTGTTATGTTCGTCAACGACATATCTGAATACATAAGTACTCTCAGTTCTTGCTCTATGCAGATGATTTTAAAGCATATCGAGTAATCGAAACCACAGAAGATGTTGATAAGTTACAGAAAGATATTGAAGGAGTAATAGACTTCTGTCAAGACAACGACTTGGCCTTAAATGAATCTAAATGCAAGATAATTTTTTATTCACGGAAATAGGATCCTATCATTCGTAGATACATGATTAAAGGCATAGGAATTGAGACCCTACATGAAATTAAAGACCTAGTGTAGTTTTTACTAAGACATTCTCTTTTAATAACCACTTTGGAAAGCTAACTGCTGAATGTTACGAAGACTTGGCTTTGTTCTTCGAACATGTCATGACTTTACACACACTACATGTATATTGCTTTTCAATTCCTATGTGTGCTCAAAATTGGAATATTGTGCTATCATATGGAGCCCTAAGACTCTCACTTACACTGAAATGATGGAAAAGGTGCAAAAAAGATTTTTAAGAACATTATACTCAAAAAGGTATGGAACCTGGCCTCTTTTTGTGTCATACGAAAATCAAAGAATTGAGTTCGATATATCTATGTTAAGCCAACGTCGAAAGCAGGCACAGGTCCTCTTTATACATGACATTTTACATAATAACTTAAATGTATCAGATATATTATGTTCTAACAACATAAATGTACCTGATGTTAGATTAAGACGCAGAGATCTTGTTTTTAAATTGTTTAATCTAAACTCGCCCACTGCAAACTGTCTAAGAATGGTGAATGAAATTGTGAGGGACCATGCCATGCTGAGTGGAATGTAAACTTTTTAGGACATTATTCGATACACTTTCACGAACTCATTAAAAAAATATATTCATTTTGCACATTTTTTGACATTTCACTATAAAATTTTCTCTGTCGTCTGGGCTATTAGTTGATAAAATAATAATTTTACACAATAAATAACTTTACTAAAGCTATTAAATATTTATCTAGAAAATTTTATTTATTTTGGCAATGATGAAAAATAACGTCATTATAAAAAATCTTGTTCATTTTATTAAATAATTATTTCTGTATAATTTTTCCCATTTACTAATTAATATTTACACTATTTTTAAAAATATATTAATTATTAATTTACTTTAACAACAAATAATTTTTATCTATCTTTGTCACACATTTTTTATAAAAAATTCTTTATTTTTAAAATGTTTTTCAAAAATCTTTAAATTTTTCACATGCAATGTATTAATGTTTTTTCTTTTAATTAAGGTATTCTTGAAGGTTTATTTAAACGGTACAGTCATTCGAAAGGTCGTTTCATCTAGAAAAATTTCAAAATATAAATATTCATCCATCAGCAAGCATTTATCTAATTCAAAGGGGCATGCATGAGATTTCTACGGCCGCTCTTATAATTATGATTGATAGTTTTTCCAAATAAATTTCATATATTGGTAATAAAGGCTCTATTGCATGATTTGAACTAATATTAATGTGTATTAATTTTTGATAATGAGTATTTATTTTAATTATCACATCATTAGTTAAACTAGAGAGTTAAGTTAAAAAAAGAGGTAACATTCTTTGTAACACAGTGACAATAACACTCTATTAAATATTTCTTTTTTCTTAAATATCTCAAAATTTCTTACGTCTTTTATAACTTATGAAAGGTATATCCAATACATATACAATAGATATAGTACATACACAATACATATACAATATAAACATAAACATAAAACATAAATACACCAAATCCAAAGCCAAGGCTGTCCGGAAGAGGGTACACATTTGTAAAAACGCAGACATACATCCATACCCACCGGTGTTGTCAATACCGGGGCTGGGGCTCGAACCCAGGACACGATAGACAGTCGGTCAGCATATTTGCCACTCAGTACGCCTTAACCGACTGAACTACCATGCCGTTACAATACATATACAATACATATACAATACATATACAATACATATACAATACATATACAATACATATACAATACATATACAATACATATACAATACATATACAATACATATACAATACATATACAATACATATACAATACATATACAATACATATACAATACATATAAAATACATATAAAATACATATACAATACATATACAATACATATACAATACATATACAATACATACAGAATACATATACAACACATATACAATACATGTACAATACCTATACAATACCGTAGGTAAGTTTAAACATATTTCTCAATATAATTTTCTGTAGCTGCTTTCTGTACCTAGTGTCTAATGGATTTGTTTCGCTAAAAATTTCATTTCAATTTCAGCAAATTTTATTACTTTTTTATATTCCATACATAGCACAATATGCAATATTGCAGAACCGAGTGAATACAACCGTAGAAAAACGTTGGATGCGTAGAAATTTCACTAAATCATTTTCATGAAGGCTAGGCTTAACGAAAAAGACTAAAAATCAAACTTTGTACCAACTGAAGGTTATTGATTAAGTATCAAGCCATTGTTGCGACTCTACAGTGACATTTTACTTATACGTTAGCAGCATTTCTAGAGGATGTGCCATCAGCAAATGGAGTTAAAAGCAATTACTAATGTTGGCTACGAAATCTTTGACTAAAATTATGAACAGCAAAGGACCTAAGACGTTGCCCTGTGGTACGCCAGTTGACACGCTAACTCTATCTGAAAAGCATGCTACCCCATCTTGAATAACTTTAACTAGCTGTGTAGAACTTCACCCATTCCAATGCTGCGCCACGGGTACCATGTTGTAAGGTTTTGTAATAACGAATTATCATTTAGTGTAGAAAGCCCATGACAGATAAAATAACGCCAGATAACCTAAGTTTTTCTTCAAAGTTATGCAGTTTTTTCAACAAATGAGGGAACAGCATCTTCAGTTAATATATTCTTGCAAAATTCATATTCCTTTAGTATTAGCAGATTGCGTTTTCTAAAAATGATTTTAATCTTATTTCAAAAGCTTTTATAAAAACTTTGGAAACTATCGACAAAAGTGCTATTTCACGCCATGCCAGCGACTTTCAAAACACTCAGATATGGCGACTTGAGATATTCTCACCAGTTTAACCAGACACGCCAGTCTTACAACCACGTCGTCAATGGTACCGATGCTGGCAGCATCGAAGGATCGTTAAAATAAGAAAATTTACCCAAAAAAGAACTTATTTTCAAAAAAGTGTCCTATAGAATGCTCAACAGTTATATAAAAACTTCAATAAACTGCCTATGATAGGAACTGACCACAATATGCTATACCTCTTTTCCATGATATATTATTATGCATACTGGATATTTAGTATTTAATATTTATTTATACATGTTTCCTGCTACTGGAGAACCTTAAACTTTGTGAGCATATTGTATCTATTTGATCACAAATTTTAGCTTAAGACCAATTGTGAACAGTCTGAAATGGTCTCAATCTCGAGTGGACAAACATTTTTTGCCTAGCCTTCGGCAACGTCTACATTTCTGCCATTGGGTGCCTGGGGCTTCTTTAAATCCATCCAACACACTACCAAACAGTGGTATAACTGCACTTGGTTCCTTGCTCACTGTTTAGAAGCCTCAAGTTTGAGGGCTACATTTAGCATGTCTGCCACTTACCACAGAGAGACCCACAATAAAATCTCCAGTGCCATGAAATGTACTCAAAATAACTGTCCCAGGCTCACCATCTATGAAATCTGCAATGTTACAAATACTCGAATATTGATTCGAGTATTTGTAACATTGCATCCTATACTCGTTTTTTACTTTCCCACACACGGAGAATATACAGAAAGTGATCGTGCAAAATTCGATTTTTGAACCCAAGAAAGCAATTTTTAAAAAGATGTCTGTTTGTCGTCTGTTGTCTGTGGTCGCATCTAGAGCCCAAACCAATGGAATGATTTTGCGTGTTATGTTTAGGAAGTAAAATAGCAAAATCAGTTCTAGCTCAATGTGGGCCCTTAAAAACATATAAAACACAAAAATAACATCGAAACTCATTTAAAAGTAGGTATTATATATATATTTAGAAAAAAATGCAAACATTTTTTTTTGTTTCATCCCAACTTAAGTTTTTTAATTGAAGACACAAGTGGATGAAGGGCCTATGTGACATTTTCGAAAAAAAACGAGTTTTTTAGTCAAATGAATTATAAGTACACAAAATTCCCTCAGGTACATTACATTTCTATAATGCAAAAATATCTGATTTATAAATTTATAAAGGATCTATGTACTGTTGAAGTTGGTAGGTTGTTAAAAACTTTGAGATCAATTATCTCAAAATCACTTTATTGAAAAAAACGAGTTTTTTATATGAATGAAGGCTATAAGTACACAAAATTCCCCCACATACATTACATTTGGTTCTAATGCAAAAATATCTGATTTATAAATTTATAAAGGATCTATGTATTGTTGAAGTTGGTAGGTTGTTAAAAACTTTGAGATCAATTATCTCAAAATCACTTTATTGAAAAAAACGAGTTGTTTATATGAATGAAGGCTATAAGTACACAAAATTCCCCCAGGTACATTACATTTGGTTCTAATGCAAAAATATCCTGACTCAGTTTCCGGACCAAGATTTTTATCAGCCAAAAATATTTTTACAATAAAACAATCAAGACGGATGTGTTGCATCCAGAGCTGGGCAAAGTACTCATTTAAACTGCTTCAAGTACTTTACTTGAAGTAGTTTCACCATATACTTTGCACATAAAACTACTTCAAGTACTTGATACTTGAAGTAGTACTTTGCCCAGCTCTGGTTGCATAGAATAGTAGACAATATAATTTAAGTAAAAAATTTGCAAAAGTGTTTAGGTTTGTCCGGGGTCTACTTTTTATCCCAGCCCGTCCAAATTGACTGCCGATTGCATTTAGAGTTCATTAAGTAATTTTGAAAAATTCAGCTAACATGATATAGGTAAAAAATCACGAGACACGAAGTTTGTGTAAAAAAGTTTTAGCTAATTTGACCGATTTCTTTTTCACTTGTCACGAATTTTCTGTCGCTTTCACCAATTTTTAAATTTTATTTTTTTATTAAAATGAAAAATCTTCTTAGATAGAAATATTCTAAACCACTATTAGAAAAGGACATGGCACAACTTTAAGGTATTTTGACCCTCAGTAGAAAATTTTGAAATTTTAATATATTATAGTCTATATTAAAGGAAGTAATTTTATCATTGAAAAAAAGTCCTAATTTTACAGGGTGTATCTGAAAAGTTAAGTTAAAAATAGTGATTTTATGATATCGGATATCTATTACTGGCATCAGAAATAAAAACTAATAACTATTTCAATCATTTATTTTCACTATACAACGTGTAGTACCGATTAAAACATGTATAGTTGATATACCATACAGAGTGTTCCAAAAATATTATCGCCATAGGTTTTTAGTATTCTTAAGAGAGAAAAAATGAAATACATTTTAATTACTATTTAATTAGTGGTATTTAGTTGGATTTGGGTCTTATCTATTTATGTGTGTTTTATGTTATGTTTAGACAAAAATTATACAAGAAATAAAATACTACCTTCTATTACATCATACAGTGTTCTAAAAATATAACGATTAAGAAGCACGTTTAGAAAAATATATTTTTATCCGAGCAACATTCTGGTGATGAAAAACAATGCAAAATAGTCCAAAAAAGTAATTATTATTAAGTATTTATTAATGGCCGTTTGGCTGAAAAAATTTGAAAAAACAATCTTGAAAGTTGCAATAAAACTCTTATCATTGTCATTGACGTTGGCGGTCCCGAGCACAAAAATAGCGTAAAAACAAGGCATCATAGTTCGACAATTTCTCCCTTATCTGATCCGATTTAAAAACTGTTTCGACACTTTTACAGAAGTGTGAACATTATTTTTAATTTTTTATTTTTTGTTCGATTTTTTAATAGGCTAGGCAAGTACCATTCTATGGAGTTTTGTCTATAAAACTGTCGAAATAGTTTTTAAATCGGATCAGGGATACGGGAGAAACTGTCGAACTATGATGCCTCGTTTTTACGCATTTTAAGAGCAGGCTGTGATCCAAGTATGGAAAACAATTATTGTTATTTAACAGTTATAACGTTGTCAGAAGCAATTAAGTATTGTTACTTATTCTCAAAAAGAAAAAAAAAGAAAAATGGTAAACTGTTTTATTTGTAACATAATATTAAGAGCTGTAAATAGAATGTCTAGACTTTTAAATAAAGCCGACCAAAGAAGAGAATTAGCAGTGCTCCATCGTAGTAGATTTAGGTTAATCAACCAAGATATTGAAGAAGACAGCAAGGTATGTGTTAATTGCGATATGAGGATTACTAAAGTTATAACATTGGAAGATAATGAGATGGCTATACCAATGGAACTATTAGTAAGCAAACAAACAGAGAAATGTTTCATTTGCAATGAATTAACAAATGATAGGCTTACTCTTGATGCACGAGCAGATTTTTACATAAAAACTAATATTTTTATTCCTGGTCAGGTTCTCTGTTGTGCTAACCATTTAACAGAAGGTGGGTACGTAAAATTAGAATTTATGGAAAATATAATCAGCATTCCCAGTAAAATTATTTTAAGTGGAAAAGATACCTCAAATTGGTTTGCAATATTGCGAGAAATTACTCAACATCAGTCTGGAAAAAAGTATGAGGATGAAAATAATTTTAGCGACGCTGAGCTGAAAAGTTTAACATCATTGAATCGAGAATAGTTTAGTGAATTATTTGATATGTGCGGCCCGGTTGAAGTAAATGGGTGCACGAGATACCTACCTTACGAAAAAATATTTAATGGCATTTTTGATGAAATTGCGTCAAGGTCTCTCCGACAATTTTTTATGCTCAATTTTAAACTTTTCTTCCAGGCAAAATGTGAGCATGGCAATAACTGTCGTAAGACAAAGTTTAATGGCGCGCTTTGTCAACGAGAATCTTGGATTTAATTCACCTCCCGTGCAAGATAGAGAACGATTTTTAGAACAACACATGACTGAATTTGTGAATCGGCTATATAATCCAGACCCCGCTGTCCCTAAAGCTATTCTGTACCCAGATTGTACTTATTTTAAGATTTCAAAAAGTTCACAATTCAGGGTTCAGAGACAATCATACTCCAGTCATAAGAAATACACTTTACTGAAAGCAGGTTTTGTTGTAGCTCCCGACGGTTTTATAGTGAGTGTTCACGGTTCTTATTTTTCAGATGTTAGAAATAACGATGCTCAAATACTAATTAATGAATTCAATCAAGATAGAGAACTAGTGCGGAATTGGGTTCGGGATAATGACATTTTTGTCTTAGATAGGGAATATCGAGATGCGGTGGAGTTTTTGGAAGAACTTCGTTTAAATTGTGAAATGCCTACATTCCTGGCAAGAGGATAGAGACAGTTCTCAACGGAGGAAGCTAACCAATCAAGAAAAGTAACTAAGACTCGTTGGATTGTCGAAGCCCGTAATGGTCATCTGAAGAGTATCTTTAAGTTCTTTAGAGATCTTATACCCATGCAGCATTGTTTGCATTTGGACGATTTTCTTAAAATAGCCTGTGCTCTTATTAACCGTTTTCACGAACCTATTCATATGCAAAATTGTGACGATGACTTAGCTAGGGCAATGCTAAATATCATTCAAAATCAAAAAATTAACCAATTACAAATCAGGGTTGAACAAGAAAGATTACATCGAAGAGGTGGTGTAGGCGTTTGGGTTAATTTAAATGAAAATAATGACTATTTCCCTAATTTACCACTAGATTATATAACTTCTAAAACTTTTGGTACTTATCAAGTTAAAATTAGTGCCGGATATATCCAAGATACCAGTGCGAGGGAGGTAAACAACGAATTTATTTTCCAAACACAATTACTCGAAAATAACCTAATAAGGGCTCGAATTTATTCCAGATTTACCCAAGCAACAAAACATATGTTATTCATAGAATATAATGAAAATATTGAAGATCCGATTACAGGTACATATTGTACGTGTAAATCTGGTGCCCGTACATTGTATGTGCGCACGTTGCATGCGTGTTATGGTATCTCGGATATGGAAGACACGAAAATCAAGTGAGATAATCCAACAGATGTTCTGTTAAGATGTGTTGAAGATGCGGCTAACAGGCACAATAATGTTGAGATCGTGGAGAACATGGACTGAAGGAAAGTAAAGCACTCTGTATTACAAAGCAAGTTACCGCCACCATTAATGACAATAATAAGAGTTTTATTGCAACTTTCAAGACTGTGTTTTTTTTATTTTTTTCAGCCAAACTGCCATTAATAAATACTTAATAATAATTATTTTTTGGACTATTTTGCTTTGTTTTTCATCACCAGAATGTTGCTCGGATAAAAATATATTTGTCTAAACGTGTTTATTAATCGTTATATTTTTAGAACACTGTATCATGTAATAGAAGTTAGTATTTCATTTCTTGTATAATTTTTGTCTAAACATAACATAAAACACACCACATAAATAGATAAGACCCAAATCCAACTAAATACCACTAATTAAATAGTAATTAAAATGTATTTCATTTTTCTCTGTTATAAGAATACTAAAAACCTATGAAGATAATATTTTTGGAACACTCTGTATGGTATATTAACTATACATATTTTAATCGGTACTACACGTTGTATAATGAAAATAAATAATTGAAATAGTTATTAGTTTTTATTTCTGACGCCAGTAATAAATATGCGATATCTTAAAATCACTATTTTTAACTTAACTTTTCAGATACATCCTGTACATTTACTTTCTTTCAGCGATAAAATTACTTCCTTTAATATAGACTATAATATGTTAAAATTTCAAAATTTTCTACTGAGGGCCAAAATATCTTAAAATTGTGCCATGTATTTACATTGTGACCACTGACCATGTAAATAAAATATCCATAAATTCGATTTATTTTCACCTTGCAACTTTCTTAAACTGTATCTCAGAAAGTAGATGTAGGATCTAATTGGGTCCATTAGTACCTTTGATCAGAAAATTGAAATCTACAACATATTAAAAATTCAGTCAATTTGAGTGAAATTCAGTTTACATAAGAAAACAGCGGTCTCCTTTCATAACCAAATTTAAATAAATCTGATTTGAAACAACATTAGATTTTGTATATAAGATACTGAAACAAATTTTATATTATTCAAGCAGAAATACTAGAAAAAGCTATCTAAGTTTATCACTCAAGAAATCATAATTTAATACTAGTCTGCCCTCTATATAACACTAGATGTACGAATCTACAAATGCAGTCAGCTTATTCGAGAGACAAACCATTGGTATCATTCAGCGTGAACTTGGGCCTGAAGAAAACTGTACAAGAGCCTGCACTAACGAAAATTGCCGCACAGTTTTCTTACCACTATTTTTGTCGCTGAGTTTCTGAGTAGATTACTATAATACACAAATATATAAAATATATCAAATGAAATTCAAACTTTTAAGGAAGTAAATAAAGATGGCACAGCTGAAGATGGTTGTGAATGGAAAATAGATGAATCTATTGTTTATCATTTACGTTTTGATTTTAATAAAAACTACACACAAACGGCCACATATAAATTATACGTGCACATATTATATTGTTTTATCCTATTCATTCGAAAATGTTACGTTTCGTGAAGCATTTAATTTGTCTGTGTATAATCGTTGAGTAAAGATCTCTTCACTCAACGGTATAACGTAAGATGTCTTGATGTCTGAATGTGATGAAGTAAGATAGATATCTCTTATTACATTTTAATTTTGATTTCAGTAGATTAAGACAGCCCACTGAAATTGGGCATTGTAAGTCAGACAGAATGGCCGTAGGACGATGAAAACAGTTTAGGTAAACTCTACACTCAAAGAAAATGATAAGTGAAATCAACCAAAAAGAGCATATGAAATCGCGCCTATCTAGTTTCATATATAATATCATAAGTGATATAATTTTGTCGGCAAAATTTAGTGATTATTAAGAGAGTGTGTTGCTTGGTAATTTCGCGATTGACATTGACAGATAAAAATAACGAGCCGTTAGGCGAGTTATTTTTGTTAATGTCAAGAGCGAAATTGCCAAAGCAACAAACTCGAGTAGAATAATCATTAAATGCCAGACGAAATTATATCACGAATGGTATTCGTCATGACTATTTCATGAATAAAAATTTGGAAATGGTCTCTTCAATGTTTTCAATGGATAAATCACCAAATCTTGAACATTTGGGGCCGCTACTCTCGCACATTTCTTACAACTGACGTGAACTGACGTTTGAAAAAATTATTGTAATGAATGCCGACTTATTGAATCGGTTACTATGTTTTCAAAAAACAGAGGAAAATTTGCCGCTGAAAAACAGGTTGGTTGCTTCATTCTGGCTTTTTATTGGTTGAGCAACCTTGGCAAAATTTTAAATGTTAAATTTTGTCGATGCGAAACTATTTTTTGATTAAAATGATCGATTCTGATTGGACGAAATTAATAGGAATGAAATAGTCATAGTTAAATCAACCAGAAAAGAATAGTCGAACAAATTTTGTCACCATACAATTTTTATTGTCATTTTGAACATGAAATTTAGTTGGTTAAGTAAGTAATCATTTCTTTAGTCCTACCATAACTTTATTTGTTTTCGTAAACAAATAGTAGTTTGGTAATCATATCTTCTTGCAGAACAACAAATTAAATAGTATAATGACATTTTTTTATGTTCACTAACCACTTTCCGTTTGGTCTACATTTTCAATTTGGTCTACAATTAAATGGTACGACTTTGTTTTTTGTTCACCAACTAATTTTTAGGTTGATCTACACTCATTGTATAATGACGTTTTTTTTTTTGGTTAGCCAAAATCTGAGTATTGAGACATAAGACTACCCAAAACCATTGTTTATAAGATCCATCCAAGTATATCGATGATCCCTGATCCGATGAGAATTTGAACATTGCAATCATGTTATTAATTTTCTATAAATTCATAAAAGTTTAAGATAATGCATGATTGATTATTGTCAGTGATTTGTATGTGGCGTCATCTAGGAATAGTTTCTGTAACAGACTACGTGGTAAGCAAGCAAATTTTATGTATCTATTTATCTAGTTTGATTTGACAAAATTCAACAAATTATTAGTAAGATGAATAAATTATAGTCTTATGCACCTATTTTTTTTTAGTTAATGTTTATTTTGTTGTGTGACAAATTTTTATTGATTGATTTAACCTATACCATTTGCAAACAAAAGCGCTGACGCGACGTCTTAATTCATCAAAGTGGATTACAGAACGATGTTATGTTTATGTAAACAGAACTGCTGGTTGGTTGGTTTATCTGTCAACTATAATAGTAGAGCGAACTGCTACTGGGTTTACAATTACAATTCAACAATAGTTAAAAATAAAATATACTATTATCTAGTTTAATTTGACAGAATTCAACAAAATAATAGTCAGATGAAAAAAATAATAGTCTTATTCATCTATTTTTTAAGTTAATGTTTGTTTTGTTGTACGACAACTTTTTATTAATTATAATAACAATCACCTTTTGTTTTAAAATACCATCAATATAATTTAGTTTAACAAAATTAACGGTATTGTTAGTTAGCCATTTTTTTTAAGTTGAATTTACCCATACTATTTCTTTGAGTGTAGAAAACGTAACATAGCTATCTAACAACCTAGACAAATATGCCATACGAAGTGATAAAAATGTTTATTTTCTACTTATTCGTTTTCACAGACGTTTGAACCATGCGTTATTCTAGATGGCCCCTCCTGCTGTATAGCACTTTTGACAATTTCAAGCTACAGATTAAACAAAGGACTTGATAATAATTTACGTTTAAACTGTACTCAGGGCTTATTGTTTGTAGGTTGTTCAGTAGGTCTATAAGCTCATCCTCTCTTGCTGCGACTGAAGTGGTAACGTCCGCAAATCTCAAGTCTAACGCATGTTTATTTTATCTGCTTTGCAATTTATAAAAATGTGGTACCGCAGCCAAAAATGTATATAATGTAATTATCAAATTTTGAATTTCCTGCAAATGTAAAGAACCCTAATTTCATAATGCCCATTTCATTTCCTTTGCGTTAATATTGCGTTAATATACGTGCGTTAATATTTTGCAAAATTGTTCCCTTCACTTATTGCTAACTATATTCCTTCTCTCAATGAAGATAGGGCCGGGGGCCGTTTCACCCTACTTATCCGGCTATGCCCTTTAACTGAATGAACTATAAATTAAATTAAATATTTAACTTAACGAACTGTACATTGGGAATAATTAATTTTATAAAAATAGTATTAGTGAGGTAGATGGTCTCTTAATATCTGTTATTAAAAAATGTGTGTATCATAATTTAATTCACTTCAGGCAAATTTTAATTACTAGATTTAACAAAATTAGGCTCCATAATTAATAAAAAACAATTTCATCTTAGACAAAGCTTTAGCAAAGCAAATCGATCAGATACCGTCAACACTATCAAATAACTTTGGGTTTCTCTTTCTGCTTCACCATCTTTTGTATCGCCAGGACTGCAGTTTATGAGCGAGAAATAACTTCTAACCATTGACGTCATACGTTAACATAACTTTAAGTGTAGTACAGTCGTTATGGATTTATGTATAATTAACAAAAATACAAGAGCAATTCTGTTTCCTGTTCTATTTACTTGTATATTTTGTGGTTGACAGCTACTTTTACGTTTCTCACTTACATGAAATAGCTACATTGGTCTACTTGGGCGCAGTAGAAGACGATCGAATATGTTTTAGGTGTAAATTACAACACGATAATTATGATTGTAGACCGAGCAAACGATAACCACCCAAGCACGCTAAGGATAGCCGACTGTGAGGCAGTAAACAAGATGGCATATCTTGGAGCCCTCGTGGACAATACTCATAGACCAGCAGTTAGTGACAGATTTTTGGTTGTGATTTTAGTCGGTATGCCTTTCAGAAAGCATTATGATGCGTATATTCTTATGACGACAAGGAATGAATCAGAGAGTCATCCTGGGTTCTTCATAGACAAGCGAAAAGGTTTATGCTTTTTCGCTTGTCTTTGGCCTGAGGTATTCCTCCAGTAGGATTTCTTTTGTTCCTTTTCCCATTTTTGGACCTCCTCCATTATGTGTCCTTTAGATAAGCCACAGAACGGTTCGTTTACGAAAAATGGAGCTTCAGCCCCTTTTCTTGCAAGCTGTCAGCTAATCCATTGTCTTCTATTCCCTCATGCCCTGGCACTCACATTAAGGTAACCCTGTTGTTTTTTGCGAGTGGTTGTCTGCATTCCCAGTCATCTCAAACCTTTGGTGCTACCTGCCTATCTGAAAGTATATAGATCTTTGTCCTTCGAGTGCCTCTGTTAAGACATTCCTGGGCACACAGATCTATAACATAGATTTCTGCCTGAAAGATGATTGGGGTGTTGCCAAGCGCTTTAAATAGCTTGCATTTAGGCCCCTCTGCGCCCACACCAACCGCTTCATCCATCTTAGATGCATCTGTGTGTACCAGATGAGTGGCTTTTTCTCCAACCGCAGTACTTCGACCCTACTCGCCTGACGACTCAGTACATCAAACGGGCAGTCAAAGTCATGCTTGATTGGCATGGAGTCAGCGGGTTTGGCCATCGATTCAAATTGGATTAGCTCCCAAATCCTTAAATGACCAACCAGATCGCCTGGTCTAAATTTAAGTGTTTGATGCAGTCTTAGGGCACTAAGTGCTGCCTCCTTCCTCACAAGCAAATACAGAGGAGGTAAGTCCAGCACTGGCTCCCTAGCTACTGTGGGACATTGAACACATTGCTCCTGTAGTCCCTAGACAGGCAAGGCGTTACAATGTCTGCAACTTTCCTTGTTATAGTTCTTCTTCTGTTTTTGGCTACCATACACATGACGCTTAGGTCACCATGGATCTGACAACCGAAAAGTAGAAGAATGTATCATTTTTTGCTTCAGACCCCATGTCCTACCATACAGCCTACGGCACGTCCAGAGAGCCTGGTTGCTTTTGTAAGTGTCCTTTCCAAATGCGAGTTTCAGGCAAATTTTTGATCCAGTATTACTCCTAGATAGATTGACTTCACTGGAAAAATTCAGTACTGTTCCATTTAACATAGGAGCTCTAAAATTTAGTTTTCTCCTTTTGGTGAATGGAATAATAACTGTTTTGCTCGGATTGACACTCTGACGAGCACCATTTACATATTGTGTAGGAGATAAGATACGTGGAGTGATTAGAACATTAAGAAACATGTTGCAATTTTTTAGTGAAAAAACAAACGTTTAACTTTAATGCTCAATGCCGCATTATGATTTCCGCACTCTTCAATTATTCATTCATATTATTTAATAGATAATATTACAGAATCCAGCTTTCTCCGATACTATTTGTATAGGTAATATTCTCGACATTTTAATGATTCACAAATTAATATCATTATATTATGCCACATAATCTCCATATGAATTGCACATTCCAAAAATTCGTTGTTGAGAATATTGTCCTGAAATATGTTTGACGTTTATTTGCCATATTGTTACAAGAGGCAGTGGGAGATATTGTAATCACCATCTGATAAACATAAACATATTACTATAAAATGTCTACCTACCGAAGAACTTACTTACTACTACATATAATTAATTAATAACAATTTGGCAAACAGAAAGTAAACATCCTTCGACGGAGCAACAATACTGAAGTAAAGATTAGTAGTAACAACGTGTCAGTCATAACCAGGCACTGGTCTGTACATAAAACGTTTGTTTCTTAACTGCACAGAGGTAGTATTTCTAAAACTTCGATTCATGAGATTTTTTATACAGGTCGGTCGTAAAATTGGGTACATGAAATAATCCCAAGTAGCACAGTTAGTTAATTTTACCAGTTTAAACCCACAAGAACTTGAGATAGTCGATATAACGTAATTGCAACCATTATCTTCAACTTTGAATACATATGGACCTACCAATAATTTATCAAACAATATTTGATATCTCTGGTAATATTTTCTTAAGAATTGCCTGATAAGCCACATTGATGAAATTTCCAAAAAATGTTTACGTTACTATTCCCTAAAATTAACTTTAAAGTAAAAGCGCTTATTGAGATCTATCTGACGTAATTTTGGACTAAATCATTAACTTTGGAATTGCTACCTTTTGTCTGAATAGAAAGAGGGACATTTTCCTAATCTTTAACATGAGCATAGCCTGAGTTTTGTCTGTGTAGTCAGATTAAGTTAAAACTTTAACCTCATGGTCACTATTTCTAATTTTAGGTATAATTTACCTTAATTTAACTGCCGTACTTTGCAAGCATATATCTTTGACCTAAAGGTCATTGCTTCATAAAATGTCCTGGAAGTTATTTTTACTTAGAAATGGAATTAATTCACTTCTCTGAGAGGCAATATTATTTTCATTGCCTAAATTGCCTCAACGATTTTGTAACACTTTACACAAATAAATAGGTCAAATTAAATACCTAATAGTCGCCTGTGAGATTTATTGTATTTTGCTTTCTGCTATGTGGTGCCCTAAACTTTTAAAACAAAAATGATGATCGGAAACTGAAGGGTGGAAACTGACAACTGTCATTATTCACCAGTCACAATCTTGAAAACAGGTCCTATTTAACATTAAAGTCAATAACATAAGTTTCAACGACTTCGACTGAAGAAAAAACATTAGCGAGGTTAAAAATATTGGAAAAGAATATTTCAAAGTCGTGCGGTACTATGTTCGCAATATTCAACCGGCTCTAAATGTTGACGAGTGAGTGATTGCTTGAAAAATATCACGAATATTATTTGACAAACACCAAATAAAACATGATTGTACTTTATGCTCCAGGAAGGCCGTACAAGACAATTTTATAATTCTTTTACAAATATTCTAACACATTCAAGAATTTTTTTTTTTTATAAACCTATAATACTTGAGGCGTTTTGAAATACTTCGAGGTAGAATGGATATATTTACGATAAAAATTGACTGACAGTAAAAAATCACACGGAGAGTGACATTATATGATATAGTCCTACTCCATTATATAATAGATGTCTGGTTACTACTTATGTTTTGGTGCTTATAGCTTAATACTTATAAATTAATCATTACTGCAGATACAATTTTTAGTGGTTGTTTTTAAGATAGTTGAAAGATGATAACTGGTTTGGTAGATATTACGTATTAACGACCACAATGAAATCCAATGTTAACATTTAAATTACCTGTTCAGAGGAATGTGTTCTACAACTAACAGGTCTCATTTAATATATATTACAGATGTCGCACAGTGGCACGAATCGTGATTTTTTCGTTCAAAATTATTTAGAGCACTTACTTCGCAACCGATTGGGTTAATTTTTTTTTTAATACTCGTTATTCAATTTCCAAAAAATGTAAAATAATCGATTTTTGAATTATGCTAACCAAAATTATTGAGCTTAGCCAGAATGGTCATTTTTAATTTAAATCTTAATAATACTTACAAATAAAAACTTTTTTCTTATCCAATTTACATAAATCTTGTTACTCGGGGGTTTTTGAGGTCGCTGATTATGAACCTGATATCTAAATTGTCATAAACCAACCTGCAAGATGGCGGAACCAATGGCGGTTATGAAATGCTAAAAAATCATGAAAAATGAAATATTTTTGTTAAAGTCTATGCCGAAATCGGCTCTCTTACGTTTTTTTTTTTGGAAATTAAATAACGAGAATTAAAAAAAAAATCCCAATCGGTTGCGAAATAAGTGCTCTAGATAATTTTGAACGAAAAAAATCACGATTCGTGCCACTGCGCGTCGTCTCATTCCTCGTTTACCTATATTTTGAGTAACTCTTAAGCCAACCAGATTAGGTCAAACATGCGATCGATACTAAAATCAGATCTACATTACGTAATTCGGAAAGGATCAAAATATCCTTTACCTGTTTTGCTACAAGAAGGTCGAAAATAAAAATTTGACAACGTTCATTATTTGTTAAACATTTATATGGATTCCTGCGTACGTAAGCTAAGGTCAATTTTCTCGCAAAAATTACCATTTCCAGTGCTGAAGAGGAGACAGATTGCCGCTTAAATTTTGTAAAATATTGTTTCCAAAATTATTGACCATACTTTTTTTCTTAAATGTATGGTATTTTTACTGTTTATGCAGTGACAGAATATGCAAGTGTAAAATTGGTTAACAAAATAATCTGCATGCAAAACGATTAATAGTAGTAATAGTAGTAGTAGTAGTAGTAATGTGGAGTAATTTCACCAATTTCCTTGAAAGGATTATAAAACTGATTACCTGTGCAGTTAAGCCACGCCCACCGCATACCAACCTAACGGGACGCACCTTACCTCACCTCTCAAGTCGACACACCAGTACAGTGTAGAGTTACCTGAGTTAAGTGTTTGTGTTTTAAACAGTGTTAAAAATACAAAATGAAGTGATATTTTTAAGCCACAAGTGCCAGATTTCGGATAGGACTGCTTTTAATTGTAAGTACTGAGTGAGAACTTTGATTTTCAAATACCCGTGGGTCGAACTTTTGTATTTTTCTTAACATTCCTTTTTGAAAAGTCACATTCTTGAGAAAATGACGTGATATCGATGCTCGGTTAGGAGCGAAACCTGGTGCTGATAAGAAAGAAACACATCAGAAGTTTGTTCTTGCCTGGATTTTTAAATTCGGATCAATTAGCTTCGCTAAAAGGTAGTACTTACACAAGTACAATATGTCAAAGAATTTTTGACAGGACGGAATGATGTGTATATAAAGTCTGTGTATGATAAATTCAATATTTCTTCAACAAAACGAAATTCCTTGACCTCTTCTTTTGTACTATAAGACTTAATATCTTCAATTAACTTCTCAATGTTTATAGTCATACCTCTTGACGACGTAAAAGTTTAAAGTTAACCTTGGTCACACTCTTAGGAATTTTTTTACATGACACTTCGCGTATGAATGCAAAATATTTATGTCAATGTGGAAAGAATATTTGATTTTATGATATGTAAAATGTATTTACATCGCTTGTTACAGAATTTATAATAGTGTATACCTCAACGTGTATAAAATTTTCCTTTGCATATAAAAATACCGCAGACAGCTATATCAGCAGTTAACAGGTTCCTTATTGGTATAAAAGTATATAGTTTATAATTAATTTTGGTCATTAATTGCTTAACGACTTATGACAAGTATTACATAATTACTATTATATAAAAGTTATTAAATAAATATCCGCTTATTTTCAAGTATACAGGATATTTCACCTAGCAATTTATAAAATTATTTAGAAAACAATTAAAATATTAAAATAATGTCAATATAATGGCCCGTTATTTCAAATGTATTTTTATTCTAAAATATAGAGTGAGAATCACCAGTTTTTAAACAAAAATGTGTTAAATATCCTTATACTATTCTTTATTAAACCAATTTCTAAAACCAAAATAAGCATCTGAATATTCTGATTTATATCCAACTGATGGTATTCATTTATCTATAACAGAAATGTCTAGAGAACATACTTATGACAACATAATATTGTACATGAGTTTTAAAATTAGATAATTTTTGCTAAAGTTACCAAAGTATCATGAAATGTCCATTGCTGCCTAAACAAATAATTTTATTTCAGTTAGGATTATTTTTTTTGCTGGTAAGGGTTGACGGGTATCGACCAGAAGGTGTTAGGAAAAGACTTTTTAAGTAGTCCACGTTTCGTCAAAATTTATTGACATCCTCAGGACTATTTAGGTGAGTTTTCCTTTGTCACATCAGATTTGAAAAATAAAACAGAACACATTGATATTAACAAATACAACTCCGCGACGTATGAGTAACCTATTCGTTACTGCCTATTATTTTTTTGAATTATAATTACAAAAACGTCTTTATAAACATACTCCTCTTGTGCAAGAATGTAAATTCAACGTGGGTCTTTTCAGGGTTCGTCGCCTATTCGACTATTGTAGTCTCTAATAAAAGGAATAAATTAATGTTTGCTAATAGTTTCCTCTTCCTTTTTGGACATATTTAGACGTATAGCTAGATTTTTAGTAAAACAAGGCGTATGTTTTTACAAAATAAAGAAGAATAAGTAATGAATTATTATATGAACATTGAACAGTCATCCAATAACTATGAATTATGTAGGTAACTATTAGGCAACAAAAAAAATACTCAAAAGGAATTTTACCTTCGGGCCTGCCTCTCGGGTTTCAATTAGTGTTTCCTGTCATATACGTTTTTTATTACACGAAATCTGTTGAGGCACATTCTTTGTGGAATGACCCTGCCCTACTGAAAACAAAAATGAAGAAATTAGCTCACGATTCTTATGAAACATCTACGAAATTTTACTTAAATGTCACGAAAGCTTTTTTTCGTTATCACAAACAGATCGACAGAGCTGTTTTAAGCCACTGTTTTGAATATAATATAAAATGTAGATTTTCGTTAAAATTGTGACACAATTTTTTTTATTTTGACAGGATAAGAAGGAGGTTTCGTGAAAGTGTAGATTTTGATTCAACTACCCTTTAGCAAACCTTGTGAATTTGTACACTCTAAAGTGAAATAAAACCGGAAAATAGTGGAAATACAACAGTTGTACAAGCCTTAGACAGCCATAGCCAGTATAGTAGATTCTTAAGCTAAAAAATACCCTAGGCAAGATTTATTCGAGGCAAATTTTTGTTGTTTTATAAAAGATAGGGCAAAATTCTGAGATTCTTTCCAGAAAATATTTTATTTATTTATATATTATAAAATAACAAGCTAAAAACTACATATTGATATGCTTTTTATCCCTGTTGGGATGATTCAGTGCCTTTTTTTCTTTTTGCATTGACTAAAGTAAAGGCTAACTACATTTTGAAATATAGAAAGGGCATCGGTTATATTGTGGTCCATGCATCTTTGTAAATAACTCGTTTATTTTTAATTTTTCGAAAAAACTTTTTCAGATTTTTTGTCCAAAAAGGTCCGTGCCTTATACCGGTTATAGAGATTCATCGACGGAATACTTCATTTTCGATTTTCATTAGGAAACTGTCGGGTATTTGTAGAATCTATCAAAAAAATTAAGTTTTCCAGGATTTGTAGATTCGCTTTTGTTTTATCAAATTTCTCACAAACGTCACCTAATAGACTTAATCGAACCCTACAATCGCCATTTTTGAAAATCAAAATCGGACCTTCGGTTCGGGAGTTATCAATATCTTTGGAAAATCATACTCGGTCTTGGAAAAAATACTTGCGGTCAACGGATTCGGGCCGCCAGCAATAGGCTTCATTTGTGGTCATGTACCTTCGATCCCACCAAATCTCATCGAAATCGATCAATATCCTGGACAGTTATCGTGCTTCCTAGCCCGATTTCGAGAAAACCAGTTTTTTGCAAAAAAATGCAATTTCCATTTGTTTTTCGGCATTGTCTCCGGTATATTTATCTGTAGATCGTTGCCAGCGACACCATCTCTTTTTTTTTAATCTCGATCCGACTGCCCGTTACTGAGTTATTCAATTTTTCCCGAGAAACTTGAAACGTCTATATCGGGTACTTCCGGTTCCCGAACGGAGCCGAGCTTCCAGCGTTAAGGTTTTCTAAAGGCCTCCCGTTAACCACCCAAGTTTCATCGAAATCCGAAAACGGATTAGGGGGGCTGAGCGTGACAGACCGACTGACGGAATTTTTTGAATTCGCTCTCGAGTCGATAGATATGATTTTCATTTGGATCCGACGTTTTTTTTCGGGTTTCGATGGTCCGCTGGAAAAATGCAAAACCTATACTACATTTTTTTCAAAATGTAGTAACAAGGAATGAAACAAATCTAGTGAAATGCCTAATTATATTTTACTGCATGCTTTTTATTTAATTTATGCAAAATGTCGGCAATTCATCATCTACAAGATGACTCACTATAATTCTACCGACCCCTAAAGGAGTAGGGTCCATACGGCCGGTTTTCGGCCTAATTCATTTTTGAACAAAAAAAACTGAAAAACATGTTTTTATTATTTACTATCAATATCGAATCGATTCCACCCCAAACGAAACTTTCCCCCACCCTCCATTTTTACCCCCTCCTCCCCTCCCCCCTCCCATCTCTTCCGAAATAACGATAATACACGTACAAAATCAAAAATATCCTTATTCAGCAACAGTCATATTAAAATGTTTCAATGACCTGCAAGAAAATCAACTGAATGCTGGTTATTTAATAGTTTAGGGGAGTATAAAAAGGGGAGGTGAATGCGGGAAAGTTTCGTTTGGGTTGGAATCGATTTGATATTGATAGTAAATCATAAAAACCTGCTTTTCAGTATTTTTTGTTCAAAAATAAATTAGGCCGAAAACCGGCCTCATGGACCCTCTTCCTTTTTGATTAAATAGTTTCATTTCTAGTGACTTTTTTAAAAATTATATCCGAAGAAATAATATCACTTAATGTAATTTTCACACTATATTGAGAATGTGATGTGTGTGAAATTGGTAATTAGAAACACAACAGATAAGAATAGAAATAATACAATTTTTGACAAGAATTGTAATTGGATAGATCAATTGAAAAACCTTTATTTAATGCGAAAATAAGTAATTTATATTGAAATGTTTTCTATTTTATTTTTTCTTCAAAGAAATACCGGATACGATCTAAAGTTTAAAATAAACCTTGCCAAAAATAGAATACTGCCGAAAGAGAAACAGTTCAATATTAAAAAACACACAAATTATTTTTTCCCATTATTGATAAAAACCAAGTCTTTTGTATTGTTTAATTTATTAAAGAAAACAAAATATTTCCACAGTGTGTTTCACTTGAAATGGTAACACCCCAATAACTTTTTATTCTTTTTCCGATTTGAATCAAATTTTACAAAAGTATAGAACAAATTAGGATCTATTTATGACCAGAAAAACATTCGCCTCCTACAAATGCAAAGCCACTTGCGGTATCAAAATATGTGGAGAGAATCAAAAAATCATATTAAGAGGACAATCTGCAGTAAGACAAAACATATTTTCATTGATATATATGAAAAAGGTATATACGGGTGGGCGTGCACCTTTGACCAATGAAATATGCCGACCAAGTAAAAAGGCGGAGAATAACATATTGTGTAATATATAAGAGAAATAGTTCAAATATATTTCTGTCGTACAGAGTCGAATTTCGCGTTGGGTGCACAAGAATTTTTATTTAAAATAATTTGAGTAGGAAAACTGAATGCGGTTGTAGTGATTCCTTAGGCAGTGGTTTTTAATTAAAAGAAAAAACTATCTGTAGGTACATAATGTATATTTACAGTGTACAGGGTGTCCTAGTTAACGTGTTATGTCCGATTTTCTCGGTAGTTTTTGAGATAAGTATTTTTTTTTTTCGGGGAATCTATGCCGCTAAGAAACATAATTGAACATCAAAGAAGAATTGATCGGATTATTTATGTTCTTAATTGACTATTAAAGCATTAAAGGAAAGTAAAAAAAGGCATGTAAATTTTAAATATCACTTCCGGTTTACATGGCAATGGCGTTCTTTTTCTTGAAAATAGAATATTGATTACTTCCACATCCAGTGGTAGTATAGTAACAAAAAATTTTTGAATGTTTTTATTGTTCAAATAGGCTTAGACTGTCATGAAAGGTCGACATTTTAAGTTTGAGCAAAAAAAAAATTCTGCCTGTCTGTCTAACTTTTTTGTGCGCACGATTACTCTGGAACCGTTTAAGATATTGACTTGAAATTTGGTACACTTATGTACTTTAACGGGATCTGGAACTAGATTATATTTTCATCTTATTCCATCGAAGGGTTGGGTTGTAAATTGGGGTAAATGGGGAGGTAAACAGGTAAATCAAGCAGGTAAGAGTCCGTAAAATTGGTATTTAGTATATATAAGAGAAGCTAGGGTCTCGAAAAAATTTTTGACATTAGCTACCCCCATTACCACCCCTACCCCACTTTTTAAGGGGACGAAAAAAAGTGTGATTTAGTGTATGTACAAGAACCAAAAACCTCAAAATATTTTTTTACCATAGGCCAAGAATTTTTATTGAAAAATTACCAAAAATCCTCGTTATGTTGGGGCGATGCCTATTACGAATAACTGGCAAAATAAGGATACATATATTACTTCAACATCCAGTGGAAGTAGAGTAACGACAAAAAAATTTTTTAAAAATTTTTATTGTTCAAATAGGCTTAGAATGTCATGAAACGTCGAGATTTTAAGTTTGAGCAAAAAAAAAATTCTGTCTGTCTGTCGGTCTAACTTTTTTTTTGTGCGCACGTTTACTCTGGAACCGTTTGAGATACTCACTTGAAATTTAGTACACTTATGTACTTTAACGAGATCTAGAACTAGATTATATTTTCATCTTGTTCCGTCGAAGAGTTGGGGGTAAATTGGGGTAAATTTGGGGTAAATAGGTAAATCAAGCAGGTAAGAGTTCATAAAATTGGTATTTACTATATACAAGAGAAGCTAAGGTCTCAAAAAAAATTTTGGCATTAGCCCCCACCCCATTATTAAAGGGGATGAAAAAAAATTTAATTTAGTGTGTGTACAAGAACTAGAAACCTCAAAATATTTTTTTACCTTATCCACCCCCATTACCACCCCCATTACCACCCTCTATCACCACCCTCACCCCATTACCGATGTGGGGTATCGTTTTATGGGTTTTTGAGGTAGAGAATTTCAAATATTATATTATTAAACAATTATTTCCACATACAACATTTTTTCGTTGTGAGTGACTTGGATAGAAAATCTGGATGTAGAAGTTGGGCAGCGGTTTTTTTTATTGTTAAATTAGTGTACAATATCGATAATTCTATCATTCCCAATTGAAATTAAAATTTTGTGGACATGCCTATTGAAAGTCGCATTTCGGAGATATGAACTTTACTTTGCTTTTTTTTAAAGGAACACTCCATATATGTACCATTTGAAACGCCATAAAAAAAGCTTTGTATTTATAATATAATACATGGTACTTATCTTAAACAAATTTTGTCTAATTTACTATAAATTTACAATTTATCAAATTAGCCATGGAAAACAAAAGTATGTAAATTAAAATAAACAATATGTTAGTTCTGTCTAATTTCACTTTATTTTAAATAAAATGGAGAATTTCAATAATTGATACAGTGTGTTTCACTTGAAATGGTAACACCCCAATAACTCTATTTTTTTTCCGATTTGAATCGCATTTTACTTAAGTATAGAACAAACTAGTATCTACTTATGATCAGAAAAACATTCGCCTCCTACGGTACCAAAGCCACCTGCGGTACCAAAATATGTGGAGAAAATCGGAAAATCATATTAGGCATTTTTTTATCGGAAAATTTTGTTAATAAAACTTGTTAAGAATTGTCCAAAATGGCCAAAATTTAATCAAAATTAAAAAATGAAAAACTTGAAATTTAAAAAATTTTGAAAATAATTAGGTATTTAAAAAAAAACTGTTTTACAACTACCTGCAGCTTGGGTTTAATTTCAAACAAAATTGTCATAGTACAGTTTTCTAAACGAAAAAACCCATTCAAATGATATTTTCGGACTTGGACATTATTTTAATAAAAATTTATATATTTTTTTTGATTAAATTTTGGACTTAAGGTTTCTGAACAATTCTTTCATTAACAAAATTTTCCAATAAAAATATGCCTAATATGATTTTTTGATTTTATCCGCATATTTTGGTACCGCAGGTGGCTTTGCATTTGTAGGACGTGAATTTTTTTCTGGTAATAAGTAGATCCTAATTTGTTCCATAAGTAAAATTAGATTCAAATCGGAAAAAAAATTTAAAAAGTGAACAGACTGGGTCATATATCATTGAAAAGATTTTTCTATGGCCTTTCAAATAGTGTAAAAATATATGGGGGTGTTCTATTTAAAAAAACCGCTGCCCAAGGAATCATTACTTCCGCATCCAGATTTTCGATCCAACTCATTCACAACGAAAAAATTTAGTAATGGGGTGGGGGTGGCTAATGCCAAACATTTTTTGAGACCTTAGCTTCTCTTGTATATACTAAATACCAATTTTCTGGACTATTAGCTGCTTGATTTAGCTGGTTACCCCAAATTTACCCCAATTTACCCCCCAACCCTCTGACGGAACAAAATGAAAATATAATCTAGTTCCAGATCTCGTTAAAGTACATTTGTGTACCAAATTTCAAGTCAATATCTTAAACGGTTACAGAGTAAACGTGCGCACAAAAAAGTTACAGACCGACAGACAGAAATTTTTTTTTCGCTCAAACTTAAAATCTCGACGTTTCATGACATTCTGAGCCTATTTGAACAATAAAAATTTAAAAAAAATTTTTTGTCGTTACTATACTTCCACTGGATGTGGAAGTAAAACCAAGGTAAAGCTCATATCTCCGAAATTCGACTTGTTTGAATTGTTTTGCTGAAATGATGTTTGGAAAATACATGTGATATCTCATAACTTTTATTTTTGAACGTATTTACGTAACTCCAAAAATAAAGAAGTTAAATGAGGTTTTAACGTTTGCACAACCACCCTGTACTGTTGACTATAATAAGGAACTTTAGTCTAGTTATTATAAAAAACACGTTCTCAAATAAATTAAACATGTTCTGATAGAACATATTAATAATAATAATTTTTTGTTTTTATGTCTTTGGTGTTTTTCAAAAAAATTGCCGCGCTTGGATTTTACCCTATAGCCCCCCCCCCTAAATCCGCCACTGACTGCGCTCCGTCAGAAACCCTAAAATACCTATAAGCATGTTTGGAGCATATTTAATGTCCGATATATCAAAAAATATTACAGCTAGATCCTTATATGTTTGAAATCAGGGATAAAGGATCTAAAAGAATATGTAAAAATATACAGGGTTTTTCATTTAAAAAGCAACCTTCATTGTTATATCACGTGACATATCCAAGCAATTGTTTTTTAATTGCATTTAAAAAAATATGTATACAACCTTACAACTCTTATACGAAACATTTTTTTGTCTCCAATAATAACATAAATAAAGGGGGTCAAAATATAGTTATAATTCGTCCGCTGTCTTGGATTCCTAAATTTTTACCAAAAATTCGTAACCCGCATCCCGAAAATCCCCAGATATCGATTTTCATTCGAATAGGATCACAGATGACAAAATTCATCCGCCATCTTGGTTTTCTAAATTTTGACCGAAAATTCGTAACCCGCATCCCCGAAAACCCCCAGACATCGATTTTCAGCCAAATAGGACCATAGATGACGAAATTCGTCCGCCATCTTGGAGTCCTAAATTTTGATAAAAAATTCGTAACCCGCATCCCCGAAAACCCCCAGATATCGATTTTCAGCCAAATAGGACCATAGATGACGAAATTCGTCCGCCATCTTGGAGTCCTAAATTTTGATCAAAAATTCGTAACCCGCATCCCCGAAAACCCCCAGATATCGATTTTCAGTCGAATAGGACTATAGATCACGAAATTCGTCCGCCATCTTAGATTCCTAAATTTTGACCAAAAATTCGTAACCCGCATCCCCGAAAACCCTCCGATATCGATTTTTAGTCAAATAGGACCATAGATGACGAAATTCGTCCGCCATCTTGGAGTCCTAAATTTTGATCAAAAATTCATAACCCGCATCCCCGAAAACCCCCAGATATCGATTTTCAGTCGAATAGGTCCATAGATGACGAAATTCGTCCGCCATCTTGGATTCCTAAATTTTGACCAAAAATTCGTAACCCGCATCCCCGAAAACCATCCGATATCGATTTTTAGTCAAATAGGACCATAGATGACGAAATTCGTCCGCCATCTTGGAGTCCTAAATTTTGATCAAAAATTCATAACCCGCATCCCCGAAAACCCCCAGATATCGATTTTCAGTCGAATAGGTCCATAGATGACGAAATTCGTCCGCCATCTTGGATTCCTAAATTTTGACCAAAAATTCGTAAACCGCATCCCCGAAAACCCCCAGATATCGATTTTCAGTCGAATAGGATCGTAGATGACGAAATTCGTCCGTCATTTTGGATTCCTAAATATCTTAGCAGTATGAGATTCCTCGGAAAACCTACGTCAGATTGGATTTTGAACCATAAACTTATCTCAGAAACTACCGAGAAAACCCAGCATAGCGCGTTGACTGGGACACCCTGTACATTTTGCTTGGTAATAATTTCGAATAAATTGATTTCTGACCTAACTAAAAACCGCATTCAAATTTTCATAATAAAATTTGTAGGAGTGTTTATACAAAACCGGTCCTCTCTATTTGGCACCTTTTATTTATGTATTAACATTTTCAAGAATTTCATCTATTAAGTAATTCCTGTAAGATAAAATAATTTATAAATAAATTTAAGATATTACCAGAACTCCTAAATGCTTCCCTGGCAAGCATTCATTCGCGTCAGGTCTCCATGACAACAAGTTCCTCCCTAAAGTCTGAGAGCGTGTAAAGCTATGCGAATGCCGAGGCGAGTGCCATCTATTGACGGCAAAATTGGAAACTATTTATTGAATCTATGTCTGAAAATTAAGAGGTTATATTTTATCCACGTAATTAATTATGGACTATCTAGGTCGTCACGATTTCGTTTTTTGTAAATTCCAATTTTTCGACGTCCATTTTTTCGTTGATCACGTGTTTTTGACTAAAACAAAAAAATAAAAACGTGACGAACTAGAATATATATTTTAATACATACGTACAAAATTTGAAGTTTCTATCTTCAAAAATAAGCCGAATAATTCGTTTCTTCATTTCACTGACCGCAGATTATACTCTTAAGCATTTTTTTATCGGAAAATTTTGTTAATGAAACTTGTTCAGAATTGTCCAAAATTTAATCAAAATTAAAAAATTGAAAAACTAAAATTTTAAAAATTTTAAAACAATTATTTAAAAAAAAAACTGTAAATTGCTTGACAAGTACCTGCCAGCTTGGATTTAATTTCAAACAAAATTAAAAATGATTTTCTCTGCATATTTTGGTACCGCAGGTGGCTTTGCATTTGTAGGAGGTGAATGTTTTTCTGGTCATAAGTAAATCCTAATTTGATTCAAATCGAAAAAAAAAAATAAATAAAACGTTTCAAGTGAAACGCACTGTATATTAGCAAATTTCACGAATCACGTATTTTTTAAATCAATCGGCATAGGATGACAAGAGTGAATCAATACTTAACATGGGATAACCAAAAACATCTATAGCTGATAGATTATAGGAACACCCACTCTGAACAAACCTTGGAACAAACTGTATATTCAAACAAAACGAATTATAAACAAAAACATTTAAAAATCTCAAAGTGTTGCAATCTGAAACAGAAGATGAGGCATTTATTTAAACATAGTAAGGACCTTAAACATTTAGATGAATCTAGTTTATATGATCGTCTAGCGATTTAAATTCAAAATCTGAACATTTAGAATTAAACTCTGGGAATATGCTCAGATATACCTCCTTGAAAATTGATTTAAAGTCCCACGTGTGGTGCTCCTCTAGTAAGTGTTCTAAAGTAATTGGTTGCAAGCCACAATAATTAGCAGGATGGCAGTATGTCAGAATACGATCTCTGCAATTTACAACATAGGAGAGGTTAATCTTTCAAGAAACTCAAAGGTAGATCACCAACAGCAGGAAGAAACCTTGAATCAATCTGGTGCATCCCCTTATGTGGAAAAAACTGGAGGTTAATCCCCGAAATGACCCAATAGTTATACTCTAGGGTCGTAAGATCCATTTTAAACCTACGGATCCGTGGTATGGCGAACTGAAACACTGAGGCTGCTAGCAATAACTGGCGAACAATGGCTTGCTTACAGGTGCGCCATGGGTGCCACAAAAACTGCTTCCATAGCTGCATAGGAGGTTTCTTTAGACCTAGCCACCACTACACATATTTATCCAAGAGCAAGCTCATCCACTGATGCACAGGCTAATACAAAACGCCCATAAGGCAACAAAATTTTAAGAAGAATAAGTGAGTGCATCGAAATTCCCGATTCAAAAACTGTAAGTACAGAAAAGTTAATTTATGTCGTTTCTGGCCCAGCAAGATGGCTGTGCTTAGAAGTCATGTTCCCGTTTTCTACGAGGATGTTGTAGCTGTTGTCTACAGGCCTCCAGCGTACGTTTCCGTTAAAGTTCGTGTTTCAGTCCCTTTATTAACTTTCTGTTCAACGAGTAGAATTTCAGTTTGACTTTCATAACCCGATGGGTAGAAAGATTTCGTTCGTGAGTGTTTTTCGATTTGTTTGGACATGCAGTCATGCCTTGTTGTACCTTTATAGGATGTACCTCTTTCGCTTATTTTGTCTAAGGTTTATTTCGTATGGTACGTATGTACAGTTTTGATATATAAAAAGGCATATCGCGTTTGTAAATTTGATTTAGGTATATGCTTACGTGCATTTTAGGTAACTACATTTTTAGTTCAGTTTCTTTTGTTTACGTAAATTGCAGGTAAAGCAATTTGTTTACTGATTCCGTTTATATAGTAACCTTTATGTGTGTATTTAATGTCTCAAATAATTTATTTGCTTGATATTTTAGCGCCAGCCAGCTAAAGTTCTGATTTAATTTGTATATTTCATATTACATTTTACTGAGCATTTTTATGTATTTACCTCTTGTTTGTTTATTTCTGAAGAAAGCATTATTGTTGCCCAGACCCCGTAGATTATCTTATGCTCTCCGAATCTACTATTTCCCTGTTTCATATTTTGTTAAATAACTCAGTAAAGTGTATTTAATCTTATGCCTTGTTTTATTGATCAAGCCCTCCAAAAAGTTATTAAAACTTGAAAATTAAAGTAACCATCAATTATAAAGCTTAACTATGATTTGGATTAAAGCAATATTAATCTAAATATTTATTGGGTTGAAATTAAAGTTAAAATCTGGCCCTCCAACTTTAAATTCTTCAGTTACAGTAAAAACTTATTTTCACTAGACTATATGTGAAATACGTGGCCAAATGAATAGCTTAATAGCATTGTTTCTTCATAAAAGTCTACACGCCATGTGCAGATCTCAGTAAGCTTTCTCACGATAAACCTAGTAATATAATAATACTAATAGTTCTCGAGGTTCTTTGTAATTATCGTCTCTGAAGTATTTATACTTGATAAAAAGAAAGTGTTTGAAACTTGAAACAGGTGGTAATAATATTATTTAATAACGTTTTTCTTAATTCACACACCGCAAGACTCGTGGTATGCATTAATAACGTGTCTTGTATCGGATTCAATGATAGCCAAGATAATATTGGAATGTGTACTCTTATACAGGAAATGACACGTTTAATAGGTGAAAAATGAGAGATATGCAAGTAATTTTGTTAACTGAATGCTTCTGTGTATTAGTGGATTGTGTAAGTCGGACGAAAACTCGACTATTGCCTGATGCAACCAGATTAGTCCCCCCCCCCCCCGTTTTCGAGGATGCTGAACACCGTGGTGTTGGCAGATTTTCTCATTGGCCAATAACTACCCCCAAATGGGGTCAAACGCGTATTATAATTGTTTGAGGGATTCCTACTTGGTGATCCTCCGTGCATAACACCGTGGTGATGGTGGAATTCCTCCTCGGGGTGACCCACCCTCGTCAATGGCCAATAACACCCTCCAATCGGTGAGAGTGCGTTCTTAGCATACCCCCCGGGCAATGCTACACAGGAAAAAAACATTAAGATGTCACCTGGATCTCGTCAACAAAGTAGTTGTCTTAATTTACTGTGGAGCTGAAAAAAGATGAATGTATATTTTTTAGGGAAAAATAGGTTTATATAATAACTGAAACAAACTGTTTTATTTAATTACAATATATTATATAAAATATTTTTATTGAAGGGGTACTTTTTGCCATTGAGGAGGTGAACGGGTGGCAAGCACTCGATTCATGGCCCTTCCTGTGTTCGGAATGCTCGAAAATGGGAGGGAAACCTTTTTGTCCAGCGGTATGATGAAAGCGCTTTTTCACCTCTATGTAGGGTGGTTACTGGCCGTTGAGGGGGTAAGCGGGTATCAGGCACACGTCTCAGGGTCCTTCCCATAATTGGCATGCTCGAAAACGGGGATCAATGAGTTAGATTCCGTGAAATATTAACAATACCCCGTTTGGGGATGGTTTTTGGCCGTTTGCGAAGGTGGGCCACCCCAACGAGAAATTCTGCCACCATCACAGTGTTCAGCATCCTCAAAAACGAGGGGAGAACTACTTTGGTTACATCAGACAATAGTCGGCTTTTTCGGGTTTATTTCCGACTCACACAATCCACTATATACAGTAGGGTGGTTTTTATTTTGCGACCTTGGAATCTGTGGTTCTAATTAGTTAAAAAATGAGGTCTATAATATTTCAATTCGATCGTATGACGTTAACCAGTTTCCCAAGGCCATTAAAATTCATCACCAAGCAAGCTTATGAACGACTGGTGGTATCGAAATTTTGCATATATATATTTTTTAAAGAAAATTTAATTTTCCAAAACTCCATTCCTTTGCATTTTCTCATACATTCAATATTTTTCGAAATAATGAAGCTATAGCCGACAGGTACTAGAACGTTTAAGTTCTTGTTCGCAACCGCTTTTTTGCCCCATGACTAATTCCAATTGGCTTCTCAATACTATCTTACAATCCAAATTTTGTACACTGCCAGCCACATAGAATGAGTCTCTCAAATTTTCATAATGTAACTCGTGCTTTAAACTGACAGACACTTCATTATTTGTTTCTTCTATCCCCAATTTTCGACCGGACTTCCACTGGTCCCAGTATTGCTTGATTTTAATACAAAGTTACAGTTAGTTACAGTTAAGTACAAAATTCAAGAATAAGCTTAAAAAAAAATAGAGGTTTCTTCAAATAATTCGACAGAAAAATGCATTACATCGAAGTGGATGGGAGATAGTCAATAATAATATAGGAGTGAAAAGAGTCTAGAAAGAAGCTTCAAAAAATATACTGATATATCCTCCATAAATCTTCCTTTTTACGATACAACTTACAGGGTCACAAACAAAATTTGTGATGTATAAAAAAATTACATTTGACTTTGATTTAAATTAGACGAACTGGGGCACACATTTTCAAGGTTAGTGCATGTATTATATCTTGAATATCATACGCAATGTTTACTACGATGGTCAATGATCTCTTGGGGCTTGTTTTGTACAACTCTTGCTGATCGCCTTACAGGGCCTCGATGTATCTACTGACGACAAACAAGATTCTCTAGTGCAGAGGTCAGCATAAGAACACTGCTGCAAGCTAACTGGGATTTTCTATTATCCACGCTTATGTAGATGTTTGGTTCTTCTTCCATAAATACGAATGCGTATTTTGCCACCATTTTGTGAAAATATTTGCCCATAGATCATATACAAATATCTCCCAATCGACTGAGATAATTTAAATTTCATATTACTTCCACATCCAGTGGAAGTATAGTAACGACAAAAAAATTAAAAAAAATTTTTATTGTTCAAATAGGCTTAGAATGTCATGAAACATCGAGATTCTGTCTCTGTCGATCCGTAACTTTTTTTTGTGCGCACGTTTACTCTGGAACTGTTTGAGATATTGACTTGAAATTTGGTACACATATGTACGTTAACGAGATCTAAAACTAAATTATATTTTTATCTTGTTCCGTCGAAGGGTTGGGGGGTAAATTGCGGTAAATTTGGGGTAAATAGGTAAATCAAGCGGGTAAGAGTTCATAAAATTGGTATTTAGTTTATATAAGAGAAGCTAAGGTCTCAAAAAAAATTTTGGCATTAGCCACCCCCATTACCACTCCCACCCCATTATTAAAGGGGATGAAAAAAAATGTGATTTAGTGTGTGTACAATAACCAGAAACCTCAAAATATTTTTTTTACTTTATCTACCCCCACTACCACCCTCACCACTACTGATGTGGGGTATCGTTTTATGGATTTTTGGGGTAGAGGATTTCAAATATTATGTTATTAAAGTTCCATAAATAATTATTTCCACATACAAAATTTTTTCGTTGTGAATGACTTGGATAGAAAATCCGGATGTGGAAGTAGTGATTCCTTGGGCAGCGGTTTTTTTCTTCTGCATTCAACTCATGAGTCCCGAGTGTAGTAGTAGTTAAGTATTACATAAGGGAGTAGATGGGACAAAATGAATTTGTCATTATTTAATTAAAATATATTGATTTTATCAAGGAAATTAAATGTAAACACTTAAGAATTTACGTATATTGAACCTTATTTTACACCTTATTTGTATATTTGACTCACTTATAAATTATTAATATTTTATTATTATACTTAAGTATTCATTTTCAAAAATATAGTGCTTTCTTGTCTTATTTCATCACCCGCTTTCTACAATTATCTGAAATAAGTAATAAATGTTGTATTTATTTGTATATAAGTATACCAAGAGTTTATGTTTAATTGGTTCCATTAAGTAATTACCAAAAAGAGTGACAAATTAACCTCAGAACCATTGCTTCCTTGGATAGGGTCGCCTTTCTCAGTTTTGAATATTTTTAATAATAATAAAAATGCTTATTTACAAGTAAAAAAGCTGGTGAGACTACTTTTCGCCATTTATACGAGATTACATCCGAAAATGCAATTTCCTTATTATGGTTTTTTACTGTATTAATACACATTTAACGCTTGTTACAATAATACCTTGATCAAAATTCATCTACATACAGTTACTCTAAATTAGTGTGTATTTTCTTTGTTGTCTTACATACTTCAAGTTATAGGAGCAGTTTTAATAGAAGAGTTATTAAAAAATATAAGAAAAATTGAAATATGTAGTAATATAGGGATATAGGATTATGTTAGTTCCGGTTTGGCCGGAAGTGGTATGCATAATTTTCTGATAGTGTGTCAGATCACTTTCCTTATCTCGAAAAAGTTTTTGAAAACCTAGTTTCTATAATATATAATAAAAAAGTTATAGAGGTTTATCAAAATTCACGTGTACTGGAATGAATGAAAGAAATTCATATAACTCCAAAGCGGCTTGTTTTTTAGAAATTCCCTATACCATCAAAATTATTGCTTAATCACATGAATCATGTTTCAAGGTTCCAATCATCAAAAAATAATCTTGCATCGCAGCGCCATCTCTGTGTGTTCAGGAAAAGTTCTAATCACAGTTATTTAAAGCTTTCTTTGGTATCAATCATCCGTCATTTACAGAAATAAAACATCCTTATTAGTTTTAGAGATAATGGTCTGGGGACTTTTACTGAAACACACTGTATATTTCTGCAACTTATAATGAAATGATCAATAAATTAACCGCACAAGAAAGTATTACAAAACCAACGGTCTACGATGCCCCCAGAACCTATTAAAAAGCGTAATATTATTCAACTAATCGACCAAAACTGATTAGGTTTTCAACACTTTCTCAACAGTCATTTTTAAAATACCTAAACACAAGGTATTGAAACTTGTTTCAATTGCGAATGCGTTACAAGTTAGGAAATCGGTTGAACGAAAAACAACGTTCAAGAATAACAATATAAATTTACTTTGAAACAGAATAGACTTTGGTATTATATTTTGCCTCAAAGGCCAGAAAATACATACGTCCATTATATTAGTGAAACATATATATTTTACAATTACAATATATACCTGAAATATGCTAAAGGAGAGATTAAAATTAGAAACATTAATGAGGAGCAAAATGTAATGCTAAAAGAACAAGTGAATATGCAAAATTAAAATTATATCATATAGCAACATTTTTGTTTCTCTGCAAATATCTCCATAAATATTAGTTTTAGAGAAAATATAGTGGACATCAAAAATGAAGCTTATAAACTGCGAATTAATTTGTTCTATATATTTGTGTAGGGTTGATAGTTTCGGTGATATTTAATTTTATAAATGAAATCCGACCGTTTTTAGGATGAAGGATTTAGTTTAAAATGTTGAATATCTTAGAAACTGTGACACTTCCATAAAAAATTCTAAGGAACAAAATTAAAGATAATCAATCAATCTTTAAAACGATTTTTTGGTTATTTCTACATCACAAAAATAAAGACGTTATGGCCGATACAACGTGCGTTTTCACATTTTTTCTAACAAAATGTCGCCATTTTGTTATTGTAATTGCTTAATATATTTTTTTTCAAAAATGCTGTTTTTTCGTTAATATAGTGCATGACCTAGCTCATTTTTTTGGCCATTTAAAATACTTGTTTTGAAAAAAAATTCCATCCGCCATATTACAACCGCCATTATCTTCTTATCTTTTATTTTGACTTCAGATTCGTAATCAGTGATCTCAAAAACATAACTATCCTACGTTTCAAGTAGTCTTCTAGATATTGAATTGCATTGTCTGCAGGATTTGCTTCACATTTTGATGATAAGATTATATTCTTATTTTGTGCTATGGACAGCCATACTATTTATCTACAATGGTTCTTCAATTACCGGGATTCGAACCCGTGTACCTCTCTCTCGATCAAGCAGTCACATTTCATTCCAAGGCACTTTGTTTATATGTAATTCGAACATAACGTTTAACGTCACTAGTATCAAAATAAAACCCTGAAATTTAGAAAGTCTGTATCTGTGCCAGCGAAAAAAAAGTACAATGAATTTGCTATGATCGTCAGTGTTTAGGGGCAAATATAGCCGCATTTCAACTGAGCATACGGGTGACTATCTTTCCGCTTTCATGTTAACCAAATATGACCTACTAGTGTGTTTAAACAGGGTTATTATTTGTACTTTAGGCTACGATATGTAGGTAGTGATCATAATTTCAGTCACGTGCAGATTTGTGAAGTCTGAGGTCGAATGACTACACGTTCGTTTGTTGACCGTAAAAGTCAGTGCTTAAAATCGATTTAAATTTGTTCAAATTGCAAATTAATACCTACTTTTCATCGAAGCATGTTTCTGGGTTTAACGGAAGGTTTTCGAAAGTTACAGTATTTTTGTAGAGTTGAAAGTTTTACATGTATTACAAGATCTTTGAGATACGTGTATCTTTTAAAGAGCGGGTAGGAAAATAATAGAAAGAAATGTAAGAAAATTATTTACCATAAAAACTGTTAGAAGAACAGAAAAGGTTTTATCAATTATACAGAAATACCTACATAAAAAATAAATTACAAAAAGAACAGACATGAAAACTTATAGATAAATAGGTAAAATGCTATGTCTACATATACATTTACATAGGAGTAAGGACGTATTATGAATTTTGTATATGTTATTTCTTGCTGTGCAGAATTCATCAAGAGAATAGAAACAGTTTTCAATTAAATAATTTTTAATCCTATCTTGAATAAATAATTTACAGGGATGTTATAATTTCACCGTCAGGTACTACGGGAGCCCACCCTAACTGTACGTGCACCCCATCCCCGATCCTTGGGGAGAATGATTTTCGGAGTTAAATGCACGACATTAATATATAATTCGATCTTAAGACCATTGATAACTCACGGTTGTGTGATATGAGGAATTGCTAGTAAAACTAATATTAAAACCGCTGCCCAAGGAATCACTACTTCCACATCCAGATTCTCTATCCAAGTCACTCACAACGAAAAAACTTTGTATGTGAAAATAGTTGTTTATGGAACGTTAATAATATAATATTTGAAATCCTCTCCCCGAAAAACCCATAAAACGATACCCCACATCGGTAGTGGGGTGGTGGGTGGTGATAGAGAGGTGTTAGTGGGGGGTGGATGAAGTAAAAAAATATTTTGAGGTTTCTGGTTTCTGTACATACACTAAATCACAATTTTTTTTCATCCCCTTTAATAAGGGGGTGGGGGTGGTAATGGGGGTGGCTAATGCCAAAAATTTTTTTGAGACCTTAGCTTCTCTTGTATATACTAAATACCAATTTTATGGACTCTTACCTGCTTGATTGACCTATTTACCCCAAATTTACCCCAATTTACCCCCCAACCCTTCGACGGAACAAGATGAAAATATAATCTAGTTCTAGATCTCATTAAAGTACATATGTGTACCAAATTTCAAATCAATATCTTGAACGGTTCCAGAGTAAACGTGCGCACAAAAAAAAGTTACAGACAGACCGACAGACCGACAGACAGACCGACAGACAGACCGACAGACAGACAGAAATTTTTTTTTCGCTCAAACTTAAAATCTCGACGTTTCATGACATTTTAAGCCTATTTGGACAATAAAAATTTAAAAAAAATTTTTTGTCGATACTACTGCTTATTACTTTATAAGAAACAGTCCAATTCGTCGGAAACTTGACGTGCCACACATTGAAGACTTCACAAAATCATGTGCAAAGACCTTTTTCAAACACCTGTGTCACTGCCAGACCTAAGTGAAAAGACTCGTAATAATAGATTAAGAGAACGACTACCACAAGATAGTCTTTAAAATTAAAGATTTTGGCGGTATTTTAGTCTATTCAGAGGAATCTTACTTTCCAGTAGTTATTCCGAATGATGTTAATATCAATATTCTACTATTGTTAGGTTAAACCAAATATTTGTTTATTTTCTTTTTATTGTTCTGTACTGTCTTACTACACACTACACACTACCATGTATAACATTCATTTGTTGATCTGGTATTTTTAAATGAACAAAAAGAAATATCATATCAACTTCTTTCATACCGTCGCTTATCTGACAAACAGGCGTAACTCATATTTTACAGTTTTTCAGGAGAGCGAAAACAAGTTTTCTGCTCTACAAGTACTAGTATTATAATGCACGCATTAAATGCTTTCCTTCTTTTGTTTTTTTATAGGGTGTTTTGATGTTTCAATTTGACACCCACATACTGCATTTATAATAAATAGTTGTTTGTTTATGGTATAATCGACAAATAATAAACAAATGTCAAGATACGCCTGTTTGTCACATAATATAGGTGCCTAATAGTCAGTTACTAATTAGACTTATGCCTTCTTATTGTTTTGTATTAAACAATAAAAATAATAAAAATGAACGAAAACTAAACTTTAATATACTATTAAGTCAATAAAATAAACTGAAAATAACTAAACTAAAAGAAAAGTTTTGACTGCATTGTAAAGGCAAAGTCACCTCATCGGGTTTTTAGCAAAGAGGCGTGACTTCTGAATAGACAACATTTTATGCTTGCAGACTGGCGTAAATTAATATACGCCTGTTTGTAACATCACCTTAACTCATTCTCTGGTTCCTGAAATAGGCTTAAATCAATATTAAGCCAGTTTGTGGTTGAGAATATATTGTAGATATGATTTACGCCGACACACACAATCGTCATTACAAGAAAACTATTTGACGTAGAGCCACGCCACTTTGTGAGATTATAGATCAGTTTCTGTTGATCTTTTTAGTGTGTAAAACTGAAATACCACTTTATGAGTTACGCCTGTTTGTCAGATAAGCGACGATACACTTAATATACACCAGCATGATCATATAAGGATCAAGAAAAAATAGAAAGAACGGATGTTTTCTCTTAAAGTTACCTGCTGAATACCCAAAATAATACCTTCCAAAAATAATTTAATTCATTTTCCCTCCAGGTAGCAAAATATTGGTAACAATATACAGTGTGTCCCACTTAAGGACTAGCCACCCCCATAAAATTTTTATTTATGAACCAATTTTTTTTTTGTTAAAAACCAGTCATCCTTCTCTGTGGCTCCGATCCTCACAGAGGGGAGCTGGTAGTACCGGCAGCCACTCCCCACACCCGTGGGGTAAGTGACTACTGGGTCCGAGAATCGTGTGCCCTGAGAAGACGTAATGAACCGAGGATGACGGCCTTCTGCATTCTGCCGGCTAAGACCTCTGCCGAATTGCGGCATGCCGGTATGATCTTAAGTTCCGAAAGCAGTGTGTGTCTCGTTTCACTGAGGGCTCCTATAATCAGTACCACTATCTTAATAGTATGGTCTGGATACAGTCTGCGGAGTTCGAAGAGCAGATCTCGATATTTTGTCCGTTTTTGCTCCTCCTTCAAGACAATGTTGTTCTCCGCGGGAGCCGAGAACTCCACGACAAACATTGTTTTGAGTTGATGGTCGAGGAGGACTACGTCAGGCTTGTTGGCTTGTATTTGCCTGACGGTGGGAAAAGAGTAGTTCCAATAAATTAGACATTTCTCATTTCCCACAACGGACTCAATATCCCCCGGAGCGTAAGGCAGCACTGGTGTCTCGTCTATCCCATACGAGTGCCTTAGATGGTAATAAAGTGCTCCGTCGTGCCTTTGGATATAGGCCGAGACTGCATATGTCGGACTTTATTATTATTATTTTAATTATGTAGTCATTAGAAACATGTTTTATTAACTCTGGTACTCAAAGCCACGACCATCTACGACCATTGTTTAAGTGCGAAATATTGAGAAGTACTATTAGGGATTTTTTTTAGAATATTGGAATGGATTCTTATTCAGAACCACCTATATACCTGTTGTACAATTTTGTGTCGTGATAGTAAGTATTACATTAAAAATAACTTTTTAAAATAACGCAATTTAAAGTAAAAGAACTCATTACTTTTGTATTATTTAAATTATTCATTGATAAAATGATTATTATTATCTAATTTTTTATTTATTCCGCAACTTTATAAACAATTACCACAAACCTGTAAAAAAAATTTACTTTTTAGATTTGTAAGAAACTGAGCTGTTTGTGTTATTAAAACTTGATAGGCGTGGAAAACAAAAAATGTTATTTGAAAAATGGCTGTCCCTGTCACTGTTTAACTAGCATCTTACTTCTTCGATGATCGACTAAAACAACTTAGTTATTACGTATTATTATAAAGAATAACAATGGCTCATTATTCTTTACAAGAAAAAGTGCAAATTGTGCGATTAGTTGGCGAAGGAACACGAAATTTTCGTGGAGCTGCTGCAAAGTTTAATATGAGACATCCTAATCCACCATAATACAGTTGCCAGTATTAACAATTTTTTGGATCAAAATGGGACTATAAATGACCTCCCCAATTAACATAGAAATCGCGTGGTTCCAAGAAATCAAATAATTCTTGAATATTTTAATCAGAATCCACGCTCCAGTTATAGGGAGGCCAGTTTAAATTTAAATATTCCGAAGAACCGCATTTGGAGATGTTTGAAGGAAAATGGAAATAAACCCTTCAAACCCAAGTTTCTGCATACCCTCGAAGTTGGTGGAAAGAAGAATGGAATTCTGTTTGTGGTTGCAAGGCATGTATTTAGAAAATTCTAATTTTCTGAAAAAAATATATATTGACGAAGCAATCTTCACCACAAACGGTGTTGTATCTTCACAAAATATTAGGACGTGGTCGATAATCCACACAAGAGACAATATTTATAATGTGAATGACTGTTGCGGAATCATCAATGAAAAAATCATTGGACCTTACTTTTTTAATGAAAATTTGAATGGGGCGGCGTTTCTTAGATTTTTACAAGTTTAGCAATGATATTGATGAACTACCTCTGAATTATCGGTATAATTTACATCCACAGTTTGATGGAGCAACAATTCATAATGCCTTTATCGTGAGGAACTGATTAAATTTAAACTTTCCTAATTGTTGGATAGAGCGAAATAGCACTTTAATCCATTGGCCGCCTCTATCCCCAGACCTCACGCCGCTAGATTCATTTCTATGGGGGACAATTAAAAATAAGATTCATAAATCAAGACCACAAACAAGGGATGAATTTTGCGATCGCATTAGAGTGGCTTGCCGCAATATCACGGGACAAACCCTAAAGAAACTAATTAATAATAATCGACGACGAATTGAAAAGTGCATAATGGAAAGTGGTGGTCTAATTGAGATGCATAAAATTTAGTTCCAATAAAAATAATACAAAGAGTAATGTGTTCTTTTACTTTAAATTTCGTTATTTTAAAAACTTATTTTTAATGTTTTGGGCCACCCTGAATTACTATAACGACAAAAATTGGTACACTAGATACTTAGGTGGCCCTGAATAAGAATCCGTTCCAATATTCTAAAGAAAAATCCCTAATAGTACTTCTCAATATTTCGCACTTAAACAATGATCGTAGTTGGCCATGGGGCTTTGAGTTCCGGAACGAGCAGAACATGCCTAATGCCTCTTTGTCAGATCTACATGATTAAAAAATAAATAAATAAAAATCGGTTCATAAATAGAAATTTTACGGAGGTGGCTAGTCCTTAAGTGAGACACACTGTAGAGGATGCGTTACAAATACATAGATTCATATAGTGTCTCATGTAATTTAATTCAAGCATTTCCGTAAGTATATTTTACTCCTTTTAGGAAAGTGCTACTACAAAAGATTCAGTGTTAGAAATACCATTGGTATTCATGCCAATACGGGATCGAATCGCGGATATACAAATTTGTCTGAGCATAACAGTTAATAGTGAGGTAGACTGAATTTCAAATAGACGATGACACTGTTAGTATTCTTTTATTTTGGAAAGAAAGTGTATATTATAAAATCGATTTCTCCTCATGCGATATAGGTGTCTTCGGTTTACTTTAAAATCATATAAATGCAAAAAGGAATAATAATATAGAGGAATGGTAGATGAAATATGCAATTTTGTCATATTCCTCTGGGTTTCCTAATTCTATGATCGGGATGTGCGTTTTGAATATTACCATCATTGCTAGAAACGCAGTGTGTTTGCAACAAATGCAGGTAAAGGGAACTCTGTTTAAATTAATATTTGCCTAGTCGAGGCTTCTATAAAGTGTTTGCTGCAAATGCCGTTGAAATTAACAATTTAATTAACAAATAAGCGTGATTTTTTCATGAAAATCATATCCTGGGTAGTTTTTGGATCGCTGATTATGAATTTGAAATCGAAAAAATGAAAATCCAAGATGGCGGTCGGAAAACAACGTTGTTCAAAATTCTTAACTTTTTATATAATATTGTTGGACACGATATCTGTATTCTACTGGTGATGTATTCGATATTGAATAACAGAAAATTGAAAACAGCGGCCGTGCGACCGCACTTTTTTTTTAAAGTATCGATTTCGTGTTTTTTTCTTTTTTTTTACTTTGAATTTTATTTGTAACTAAGGGTTTTTTAAGATGCAAACTTCAGATTGAAAAAGCGGAAATACAAGATAGCGGCGACAAAACCGCAAATTTTTAAAAAAAGTTAGTTTTTAAAAATTTCAAAATATTTTAAGAAAAATGTTTTTATGTAAATATTTGAATTTTTGAGTAGATGTTCAGTTTTTTTTAAACATTTTGAGGCATTCGTCTAGAATACTTTGGAATACCAAAATTTGTTCTACGGCAGGTAAAGTCCAAGAGAAAAATATAATTTTTCGTTTAATTTTTTATCGATTTTTTTTAATGGGAAGATGGTGGCTCATAGTGTTCAATAAATTATAGATTTTTTCTGAATTTATTGATATCCATTTCAAATCTATGCTATTTGTTTTTCTATTTTGTTTAATTTATTTAAAAATAAAAAATCACTTTCAAAATAATAATTTTTATTGAACTTTAACATAGTTGCCTTTGCACTACGATTTAATACAATATTATAAAACAAAATAAAGGTGACATTTGAAAAAAATTATTGTTAGCGAAAAATTTGTGTCCACTATTGATATTTCTCAACATGAACTACACCAATAACGAAAAAACTGACATGATATTAATTTATGGCGAATGTCGAAAAAATTAGGTGCTTGCAGGTCAAATATATGCTCAGATTTCCTGAAAGAAGGCATGCGTCTCGTCATTATTTCAAGAAATTAGAGAGAAAAATTTGGGATAACTCTATGGGCAGGTATTTATGGAACACGAATCATTGGCCCAATATTTTTCCAAGGTACGCTGACAGGACAAAGTATCTCGAATCCTTGCAATATCAAATTTGGCAAGAAATCGAAAAAGTTGCTCTAGCCCAATACAGATTGTTGTATTTCTAGCAAGACGGAGTACCGCCTCATAACAGCCGCGTTGTTATGGATTACCTTAATGAAGCTTATGGCCCACAACTTATTTCAAACCAGGTTTCATGAGGTGGCTGCAAGGAATAATTAAAAGTACAATATAACACCAATAGGTAAATTACAAACTCACAACTTAGAATGACAACATAAAAATTGAAATTAACATAAGGCAGTACATTTCGTATAAATACTATATACAGTGTGACCCATTTCAAGTGGAAACACCTTAACTCAGTTATTGGTCATCCAATTTCAACCAAATTTGGATCGGTATCAAAGATCTTTAATATTTCTTTTTTAAGTAAAACAAAACTTATTTCAGTCAGTGGCGTGCATTTTTAATAAGGAAAAAAGCTTCGATTTTTAGAGAAATCATATTAGGCATTTTTTCGGTGAAAAACTAATGCAATATTATTGATCAGCATACTGTAGAATCGCTATATCCAGAATTTAACAACATTTTGATTTTTGGTTTTCGAATTACGGTCCCCTTAAAATTACCTCTTTTAAATATTAAATAATCAATAAATTGGTAATGAAATTTTTTTCCAAAAAAAAGTCACTCTTCATTTTCTCTTTAAATTCACTTTTTCAACTATGCCATACCATCGATAGTTTCAAATTTTTAAGGCCAAGAATTTTCATTGAAAAATTTTGCTAAGCAATACTCCCCATTTTACACAAGTATTAAAACCACTTGAACAATATTAAGATGCTGAATATGTCTTGTGAAATTGCAACGAAAGCGAGAAATTCCTCAATAAAAGTGTACCTATTTGATCATCAGTTAATCATTTATATGCGAGATGTGTATCTGTTTACATCGAGGTGTGGCCAGGATTGCTGTCAGGTGGATTGGAAAACCAGTTTTAAATTATTACTATTTTGGTAAATTTGCGTTTTGTCTACATTAACATGCCGAGAATGCTGTCCGTGACACCATCTGTGAAGACGACATAACGTTCGGTAACCTTGAATCCTGAATTGTTTCTGTTAATTCAGCAGGGACTATTGTGAAATGTTTTTTTAGTAGATACAACATATCCTTCGAAAACAATACGTGCATAAATTGGAATTGGATGGTTTGTTAATCAATCATTTCCTTTTCAATGTATTACATAGTATTATAGACAGTGAAGATCTTAATAACCATGGGAAACTATTTCCATTAAATTTTACCCGCGATTACAATTTTATGGAATTTACGTTTAAAAAATCGGTCATTGTTAAGAACATCGACTTCTGGAATTTCTCCAATTTTTTTGCATAGATGTGTTCACAGACGTTATAGTAATCGTTTCTGATAGTTGAAATGTTGTACTTATTTTGGAAAATTACCTGCTAAAAAAAGGGAAATTCCGAAAGTAGTATATTGTCCTTGCCCTAAATAATTTTGTTTAGGGCAAGGACAATAAATTTTTGTTAAAAAATACCCCTATTGTAGGAGGTAGTTCTCCAAAATAAGCATAACATTCCAAATATCAGAAACGATTACTATAACGTCTGTGAACACATCTATGAATGGAGAAATTCCAGAAGTCGGTGTTCTTAACAATTACCAAAAAAATCTATGATTTTGAATAGAAGGAGTTCCAACGAAAATAACGCATGCCAAAAAATGACGAGATACAGGACAATTTATATATTATACTCTTCGCAAAAACGAAGAGTGTTTCCCGGACAACGATGTAAATTGTTGACAACAAGCATTGAAGTCCGGAAATGTGCTTTTACTACGAGGTACACACCATTTTTCTGAAATTGCAATCGATATTATTATAAATATATAAAAATAAAAAAATATATACCTACATATTAAAATATATATAAAAAACAGTTCGGGGAAAGTAACGTGTATGTATGAAAACAGTCCGGGAAAGTAACTTTCCCGGACTGTTTTCTGATAGTTGCATGGCAACGGATTAAAGTACTAGAATGGCGTATTTTGGGATCCGAAATTGCGCCGAAAAAATACGACATTCTGGATCGATTTCAGATTTTTTTTTTTTAATTTCATAAAATGTTACATGTTTCAAAATGTTATTTCCTATCATTATTACTTCTTTATACATTTTACTACTATACATTTCATAATAATATATTTAATCGAGGCAATGTGATTTTCGAATAATATATATTACAGAAATTAACAGTTTCAGCGTCTAGTGGGTAAAGTACTGTATGGACTATATATTTCATGTCCAGGAGTCTGTACCCGTTCCTGGGCAAAAATAGCAGACTAAATCGACAAAACAAAAAATAATCTATACAGTTGCCATAAGGCCGTTCATGATATCGCGACACCGCACAATGGTTCCCAGATTCAATTTAAGAGAGTGAGTTCGCCTCACTAGAAAGTAGCTGGAGTACTAGCTACCTAAATAATTTTACCACACAAGTAGAATCAGAAGTAAAATGGCATTAGACTTTTTGGTGGAAGGACTTTCTTGGTGTTGTGGAGTGGCAACACAACACAAACTAGACGGCTTAATAACAAACGAAGACAATTTACAAGAACAACCTTCTAGATTGAATAACGGGTTATTCAAATCTATTACAAAAATTTCTCAGGATTCGGCAAAATTCTAGAAATATGAGAAGTCAATGTGACGCAAAACAAGATACACGACCTCGAAGACTTTACGAACAACCTTAGAAATCAAATTGTGGAACACGAAAACTAGCAAAGAAACGTAGTGTTATCAATCTTGTATCGGCAATTTCAAAATTTGAAACAAAACATTAGAATTACCAGGGCTATAAAAAGACAAGCTCATGTCGACAACACCAAATTCCAATTGCCATTCTCGACTCTTCAGTACTTTTACATGACTTGACAAACCTTAAACTTGAAATGGCAAAATTTGAACAGCAACTTGCAATTGAAACTTCAGAAATATCAAAATATTACCAGTTACTATTATGCGACTGCACATTTTTAGACGACAAAATTACCATACATGTCAGAATCTCCATTACCATTACCATTACCATTACCCCACGTGTGTGTCTAAACAACTTTATGGCCAAGTGCCAACAATGTTATGTTGTTATGTTTATCTGCCTGGTTTAATTCCCGACAACTCAACTTCACCGAAAGAACAAGTAGGCCCCTGTTATGATCATTCCGGTGGACGTGACATATGGTGGAGTAGATCGGTAAAAATAGTAAGGGACCATCAGACTACCATGCATTTATGCTAGATTCGCTCCCTGAAAGATCCCACGGGTAGACTGGCAACTTTCAGAGTATGACTATCAAATAGTCCATAAGAGTGGGGTGGCCCATAAAGACGCAGATTGCCTTTCTAGGAATCCTGTGTAAAAACCAGACATGAACCTGGAGAAATTTGACATAGATGAGATACAACATTCCTGTTATTAGAGAAAATAAAGTGAAATGAAGTAATCGTGCAAAAACTGATTTAAAGTTCTTGGCGAATTTACATGTTTCCAAGTAGGTACCTTAACCCAAAAAAATGTTGATCCAAACCTAATAATCTCCAGACGGTGCCCACTTGATCGGGGAAAAGTATGTCGCGTGTAGTGTGTCTCTAGGAGCTACTTATATATTATAATTATTTCAGACTCTCGTTAAATTTGCGTGATCTGTTGAGGTATATGTAATGCTTTTGCATAACCCATTTCATAGGAACAATTCTGATTATTTAATAGCGGTGAAAAGAGATAACAAAACTCCGAATGTAAGGCAATTATGCGTTCAGACATGCAATGATATTTCATGTACACTTAGGGATTGCAATTTACCGGAAGTTTTAATAACCGGTAAATCGGTAAATAAAAATGGAAATAACCGGTTAACCGGTATTTACCGGTAATTTTTAGAAGGAATGATTAGAGTGGCGAAAATGGCAATTATCTTTTTCCACGTACAAAATTATCTAAATTTGACAAAAAAAAATTTTGCCCACGATGTACTCATTATGTATGTTTCCTCAGGGATAATGCTATCCATTATTCCCTGCAGTGAATAATGATTTCAGTATTCACTAGTGAATAATAATGACAGTCAGTTGTTTATAAGAAGTCACGGGCAGGTATTTTCTCAGTTCGAGTGCAATCTCGCAACTTTTTAGTAGAATTTATGGCTAGTTTCTGAAACCTTAAATATAATTATTCGTTAACAGTCATAGCTACAATTGTGTGAACAATTTTACTGTTATTATCAAATTTATGAATAGATAACTATTTAGCGTTTCAGAAACAAACTCTCTTTTATCATATAATTTCGTTTTTAAATTTGATTGAGTAGGCCGTTATGTGTCAAATTAAATTAAAACGTCAACGTTATTTACAATAATTTCACATATTACTCAAAAAGAATAACATAAATAATTCATTAATTAATTTCTTCAGTAAACAATTTAACAAAAATATCTAATAGTCGTGGACAAAGTATAGTATTCTACTCGCATTTAATGGCTACTCTGGTTGATTTACTTCACCCTCGTGAATAATAGCCATCATTATATGTTCGTTGAATTATATACTATTATATACGTATATTTAATATAATGAACAAACCAAAGGTTTTTTATCAAAAGGAAAAAATATAAATGAAATAAATTTAAATAAATAATTATTCTGTAAATAACGAAAATATCAACTTAAATAACAAAAATTATAAACATAAACTCAAATAGGGCATTTACTGAATACCCAATCTAAAAATACAATATTTTTTAAAAACGGCCTGTTAAAAGGATTAGTTTTTCAAAGCTATATCTGTTAGTCGTTTGATATATGTGCATAGAATACAACCAGCTGAAGATATCCTTCCTCAAGCGATATTGGTGGGTCGATAATTTAATAAGAATTGGTAATAACATACTTCTAAATGTATTCCACCGATATTTGCGGCAGTGAAATATTCAATTTCCTATCGCACGATATTGTCAATGTCTCTCTTACTTGTATTTCTTAGAAGTTGGTGTCTGGGTTTTACTTTTTATAATATTATTTATTTATTGTTAAAAGTGTTCAGTGTTGGAGCAGTCACTCTGTATTTAGTGAATACTAGTCACTGACATAAATAGAAACGTTGAATACGTGACATATCGTAAGTTTAGAATTTACCGAAATAACCGGTAAAAAATTAAAATAACCGGTAATTATCATCACGTGTTTTTTGTCCTAATAACCGGTTAACCGGTTAACCGGTTAACCGGTATTGCAATCCCTATGTACACTTGATAAACAAACTTCGTTTAACAAAGCCGACGTCACGATCCGTTGGCTCTTTAACGAATTTAATGACAGGACAAATTGGTAAACTAAAAATAATTATTTCGAAAACCCGTTACATGGCTCAATTACATGTCGTTACAGTTCAATTCAGTAATACAAATAGCACAGTTAAATAATGGTAATAAGTGGGAATTCTCGGTAGGTAGGTATGTTATTTTTTGAGAAACAGTTTTTGTTGCTTTTTATAATTTAGATTTAGAAGGTCGATCAAGTTAGATAATGAAACGGAACTAATTTGCTGCTATGGTTTGAAATCTCCAGGTGTTGATAATGTTGGTGATTAGTGATAAGATAGTGGAAGAAATACACATAAAAAATCGCTTTTTATGATGAAGCAAAGCACAGTTCTTAATAAGAAGTTTGGAAAGGTTTTACCTGCCGTACTATTTAATTGAGACCTTAAGATCCAAAATGGCGGACATTTTCAAAAAAATTATTTAAACTAAGTGTATTTGCGGTAAAAAGCCTGATTAATGCATAATGAAAAATTTTTATTTTATAAAGCTTCTCGAAATATCACCATCACCAAATTATAAAACTTTTGGTAATATAAATTTTTGTTTCAGTTACCTCTACATACCTCTTAAAGAGCTTACATGGCGGGCTCCATAAGGGTTACCGTTACCACTGTTTGTAACGATCCATTTTTAATCGGGGGGGTAGTTTCATTTATTGTAAATATTTACTAATTTTTGTAAGTAAACTTAGGTAGGTCCGCCCCTGTGCTGTCTTAAGGTCTGCCCAAAAGATACATTTACAACAACAACAACAACGACAACGACAACGTCAACGACAACGACAACGACCAACGACAACGACAACGACAACGACAACGACAACGACAACGACAACGACAACGACAATTTGGTATTTAACGATACAAGAATGCTCCTTGCCGGATCCCGGCCCGGAGCCAGCCCGACAATCACGGCGTGCAGCGTCGTGGTAAATGTGGGGCTGGGAGGGGTGGGTCCGGTTCGGCTTAACGGTAATTAAATTTGGTTGCTAGAGTCTGCTACAGGCAGACTTAAGAACTAATTAAAAATTAAAAACATGTGCCCACATGGGCCTAATACTAATTAAAATACACTATAAATGAATAAAAACTCACTAGGCAAACGCACTTTTGGAAAATTTTGATTGTTGATACGGGAAAACAGAATTAAACGAAGAAAACCCGTTCAAACAAATGACAACCTCGTGGTCTGACCGCCGTCGAGGAAGGTAGAGCAGGTTAAAAGTTATAGGATGGTATCGGCCCAGAGGGGATTTGGAAAGACAAAAAGAGGACAAAAAGAACAAAAAGGATAAAGGAACAAAATTGTACAGACATAGGGAAAGGGGTTAAAGATGTAAAGTTGGTGAAAGATAAAAGGTGGGGTAGAGATAGGTTATGGTAGAGGGAAGATGTGGCTAGGGAGGTTGCCGGAAGATAGGCAACGCCTGGTATGGTAGAGTGTGTCTTGTATCGAAAAGTATTGCGTTATGCTGTCTGATTCGGGTAATGTTGCGGGTTAACGGAATACCGTCCAGTTTGAACTGATAGAATTTTTGCGATGTTTCTTGGACGTAGTCCGCTAGTGGGGTTATGTCGTGGCAACGTGCATAGAGATCTCTGAGGGAGGTGTACCTACCAGAGACTGAAATGAGGCACATAAATTTGTGTTCTAATACTCTCAACTTCCGCATTGTCATGGCCGGGATGCTGCACCACACCGGTGCCGCGTATGTGATGGCCGGCCTGATTACCATCGTGTACAACAACTTTTTATTAGTCCTGTTGAGTCCGCTACCTCGTGCCAGGAGCGGATACAGACTCCTGGACATGGAGTAGACCTTGCGTATCGTCTCGTTAATGTGTGTATTAAACGTCAGTCTTTTGTCTGGGTTCACCCCCAAATACTTTACGCACCGCTTAATTGGAATTTCTCTACCCCCGATCGAAAGTGGCGTTAGAATCCCGTTTACACAGTGAAGACTCATCTACTCTCGCCCCAAAATACCGATTATGAATCTTTGTAATTCTCTGACAACCTACATCTGGTTATGCAAGAGACAAAGAACTCTGAAATGAATGTATTTATTTATATTTAACTGAATTCACCTCGCCATTCTAACTGCCATTCTACCTCTTCCAATAGCTTAGCTTAAATCGTTTTTCGCTGTTTTTATAAGCCCTTCAGAGAAACATAAAACCACCCTTAAGATATTTCAATCATGAATTAAGAAAAACAAAAACTAAAAGTATAAACAAACGAAAAATAATTCACTTTAAAACATGTGATTATTAGATATCAAACATTTTTACAATATAAGTTCTGTAATGCAAACATTACTGTCATTTTACTGCTGGGATTCTTTCGAGAAAAATAAACAAATTTTACCACAACCTTATTCCTCGTTCTAAACTATATGCTATTAAAACTCTAACAACTGTTAATGTTTTCACAGATTTTTACCTGTAACATTTCCTTTTATTGTCAGGACAGTATAAAATTACCTGACCTGACTTTTTATAATGTTATTACCCCGAAAACGCTCATTATCCAAATTGGTCCCTATTTTGTAAAGAAATTATCGTGGGTAAGTCGTTTGTTGTGTTATTGTATCGGATCCGGCTTATGAACTTAACACCAGAGCTTCTTTAGGCCATTCAGTAAACTATCATTGTCATGCTAATTTATGCAGAGTACATGAAAGAAACGAGTATTTCCTTGAATAAAAATTAATTCTGCTAGTTCTGTAGTTTTTATCTTGAAAATGGTTTAGTGCAAATTTAGCTATTACCACTATACGCAGTTTTATTAATTTTAGATTTTTGTGAGCATTAGAAAGATTCATAATATGATTCTTTGAATTATTCGAAAAATATTGAAACTCTGGCAGCACGTTTCAGATGGTTTCCTACAACATGACTGTATTTTGTCAATGATAGGATATTATGTTATTAGCAGAAGAAAGCGGACTTTTGAGTTGAGCCCAGATCCTTGGGGCAAGGCTAGTTCATTCATTCAGATTTCGAAAAAAACACAACATTTCAGTATGAAAAATTATTAGAACCATTTACAAAATTATTAAAAGGCTTCGACAATCTTAAGTACACGTCAATAACTTTCTGCGATTTAAGAAAGCATTTGATTGTTTTTAAAGAAAATCTTATCTTGATGATATTAGAGTATTAGGGTGTGATGCCCCACCTGTTAGGTACAGCTATTTGTATTAGAGTATTGTGTGTTGTATAAATTTTGGGGCAGTGATGCGAATTTGAGGTCTTGAGTAGAGAGCTTAAATCAAGTAGGTGAAGACGAGAACTGTCAGAAAGGGACGCAGAGTTTGAAGGGAGGTTTTGGCGGATAGAAGAGTGATGGCAGAGGCGTCTGGCATTAAGAGAGTAAATGTAGTAGAAATGCAATAAATAATAGTTGGAGAATAATTTGGAATAATAATTGAATCCACTGGCGGTTTATGAACAGTCTGCATCAAATCAGGAAATCTTGTGGTGATGCTGATAAAACAAGAGGTAAACAAAAACTGTTGTGTTAAATGTGAAGAAGTTAATATAAATTTAATAAATAAATACCTATTATTTCTGCTTACATCATTGTTAAAAAATATTATTTTGGGTATTCAGCAGATAACTTTCAAAGAAAACATTCGTTTCTTTCATATACCATTGGTGCAAGTCTGACCAAAAAAGGAAAATCGACAAGACTCCCCCCTACGGTGACTTGTCGGCTTCTTTCATACACCTACCATATCTAATATTCAGCATGAAAAACAATAAAACAACCACTCTTTCTATATATTGATGATTCAAGTCTGATCATGCTAATATATATAATATTAAGCATCTCTAGCCCTACCTAGAGGATACTATATCATAATCAAACGTTTATTACATTTAAAGTCAAGAAAATACTAAAAAGCACAAAGAAAATAGTTATAAAATTTCGCTCACCGCATGCATGTCCAATAATTGAAGTATATCATATTATCGATGGATTAATTCCTTTAAACATTGTACAATCTATTTCGTTCTCTTTAGAACTCGTCAGAAGGACATAAATCCAATTCGAAATAAAAGTTACTATTAGAAAATAAAAATGAAATATTTTCATGTCAAAAAACTGACAGGAAGACATCTATTTACTTGACAAATATATTAAAAATAACAAAAAAACAAACATTCCTTTAGAGCCCCAAAACTCGTCTAGTTTAATAAATAAATACCTATTATTTCTGCTTACATCATTGTTAAAAAATATTATTTTGGGTATTCAGCAGATAACTTTCAAAGAAAACATTCCTTTCTTTCATATACCATTGGTGCAAGTCTGACCAAAAAAAGGAAGATCGACAAGACTCCCCTTTTATTAAACTAGACGAGTTTTGGGGCTCTAAAGGAATGTTTGTTTTTTGTTATTTTTAATATATTTGTCAAGTAAATAGATGTCTTCCTGTCAGTTTTTTGACATGAAAATATTTCATTTTTATTTTCTAATAGTAACTTTTATTTCGAATTGGATTTATGTCCTTCTGACGAGTTCTAAAGAGAACGAAAAAGATTGTACAATGTTTAAAGGAATTAATCCATCGATAATATGATATACTTCAATTATTGGACATGCATGCGGTGAGCGAAATTTTATAACTATTTTCTTTGTGCTTTTTAGTATTTTCTTGACTTTAAATGTAATAAACGTTTGATTGTGATATAGTATCCTCTAGGTAGGGCTAGAGATGCTTAATATTATATATATTAGCATGATCAGACTTGAATCATCAATATATAGAAAGAGTGGTTGTTTTATTGTTTTTCATGCTGAATATTAGATATGGTAGGTGTATGAAAGAAGCCGACAAGTCACCGTAGGGGGGAGTCTTGTCGATCTTCCTTTTTTGGTCAGACTTGCACCAATGGTATATGAAAGAAACGAATGTTTTCTTTGAAAGTTATCTGCTGAATACCCAAAATAATATTTTTTATTAATATAAATTTGTTAAATACTGATCTTTTCTTTGTTTCTTTTGACGCAAGCGCGTAACCACTTTTAAATTTCCCTGAGATACTAATTAAGAGCATCTCAAGGGTAGGAAATGTCCCATCTGAAGCAGGTACCTGTGGAAGTGCCACAATGGTCTGCACTTGGACATCTGCTATTTTTAATATTCATCAACGACCTTCCATTTGGTGTAAATATGATGCATGATTTACTGCTTGCAAATGACGCAACTCACCAGTTCACCAGTTCATAACTTTAAGACGTTGTAATAAGGTCATGTAAGGTACAATTAATAGCATAAAATTTGCTTAACTCTAATGAGCTATTTCTGATCAAAACGAAAACTCACACTATGATATTTACTTCAAAAGACGCTAAGAGTGCTGTCATCTCACAGAATAGTATGAAATTTCTGAGTATCTACCTTGATCCAAAGCTAAAATAGGAAAGGCATATGAAACATTATCTTTCGAAAAAAAACTAGGTAGTAATAGTATATTACGTAATGAGTGATGTAAGAAGCATATTACGCACGAATGGAAAAGTTGCGCACGATGCCGCGTAGCGGCGAGTGCGTATTTCCATGAGTGCGTAATTGCCTTACAACTCGAATTATGTACTATACTTTACCTACGATCATATTTATTTAGTTATTTAGTAAAATCTGGATTTAGTTTACTAGTTTACAATATTATTCAACAAATATGTCAGTTTTGACAGCGTTTGAAAATTAAGTAGGCGCATTTACGAGTTAAGTGTAAGAGCAGATGGTAAGCCTGTTGGCTTATTGAACTGAACTTCGCCCATTCTGCGAATACAAATATTTTTTGATAAGTATTGTATTTGTTTTGAATAAAGACACATTATTATTATTATTTGTTTTTTTAAACCCCGCGTCAGCGATATAAGCCACCTATAATTGCGTGTCCCGTGCGTTTTGTTTACCGTGCAATTTGTTTACAGTGCGTTTTGTTTACAATATGTAAAATTCAACTTACATAGATGGCAGGTAGTGTGTTTTTTACTATTTACAGTAGTGATTGTAGGTAAATATTATTTATTCTACGCAACTTGTGCTACGCGCATTGTGTTCCCACTTATATACTAAGAACTGATTACTTTGCACTGTGTCGTTCAAATGATTTTTGCTTGAGGGCACGTTGCAGATTGTCAAAGAATGTTTAACTTTCAAAGGAAAGCAATAAGGATTCTGGATTCTCTTAAGTATAGAGACGACGGTGAGCAATCGTTTACAAGTCACGAAATATTAACTTTTCCATATATATTTATTATATTAGACAACTTATTGTACATTGAAAACGTAGCCTCGTATACACTTGATTCTCTATATGATCATTGCATCTAGTTGTTAATACCTCGTGTCAAAATTGGCCAAACTACTGGGCCAGTGATAAAAGTATAGAATAAACACATTGATGCAGTTTCAACATTATTCTATTTTTCGTGTTCACGATTTTTAAAATTATTTTCTATAATTTATCTTACGGGGGAGTTCGAATTGTGCTTTCCGGACTCACCCATAAATGCTCCCATTAAAACGCGAAACGCTGGCTAAAAGTCCGCTAAAGATAAAACTTACATAACAAAAAAACAAAACTGAAATAGAATTAATATTTGAAAATAACTAATGCAAAGTTTTTAGTGGCAAAACCGGCCAGTGCAGTGCTTTGCATAAAGAAACAAGCTTAAAGGACCAGGCAATAAATAACAGGAATATGAATAAGCTAAGTATCTTCTCATTTTTAAAGTACCACCCAAGTTGATTTATCCAAGTTTATTTATGTCTTAATGACTAACAAGTGTCTGCCGCATAAAACCATTGCAGTGATTTTTGGGGTCCACACCCTAGCTAAATACAAAATTTAAAAGATATAGTTTTAAGGTGTCAAGTGAGTGACAAGTTTGAGGAATAATACATATCTTGGGGCGTGCTATTAGTGATTCTGTGAGTAGTGATTAATTTTGTACATAATTTGTATTTGTATTAAAAAGAGTGTGATTTTGTGGTGTTGCATATTTTTTGCACTATAAATGCTGTAATAAACTGCTGAGAGGCTGATTCAAAAGACTTTCTTAGAAAATCTGAGAAGTGATTATACATCTAAACCCTTAAAAATGTCGACCGCTGTCACCATAAATTTATGGCAAGGCAATAATGGATTGTTGAAGTGTGTTATTCCTTAAGAAAAACAAGCGCTGACTTGGGTAATAAATGGACAACTTGATCAGTGGCGTACTATTGGTATAATACGCCGGGGGCTGAATCTCCTGGATCGAATACAGAACGTAGGAACGAAAGATCACATCCTGGTAGGTATAGAAACGGCGGAACGTGTCAGGGGCGTTAAAGCTGGGGGAAGGGGGGGGACATACAGAAGAAATGATAACACATACACGAGAATAGGCATACCACGGCAACAGAGGAAATAAACTGGAAGAAGAGAAAGCAAAAAATGAATGAATCAAATTTATACAAGAAAGGTCCTTTAATAAGCCACCATCGAAGGAATAACTGCTAGAAATCACGGCAGAGCAAGAAGAAATACTGCACTGGAAAAGGCAAAATAAACAATGAATTAAATTACTATGGAGCCAAAAGAACAAAGGAGCAACCGTCAGAACTTATCACCGGAGCAAGGTTGGAAACGTTCATATGGTTTCTCCCAAGGAAATGGTATCTACACACCAAAAAAAATGGACCGAATACTGAATCTAGGAACGAAAGATCAGATCACATCCTAGTAAGCAGAGAAGCTGGGAAGCGGGCCAGGAGCGTTAAAGTGCGGGAAAAAAAAGCGGGGGAAAAAATGAATTCCACAAAGAAATCGCAGCGATATATGCTCTATCAGAACCAGAACAAGAAGAAGAAGATTTGCGGAAGCAGAAATTCAAAAAGAGGAACATAACACTCCATATCACGACGCAACCCATATCTCACAAGAAGACTCAGAAGAGGCAGAAGTCCAAAACCAAAAACACAAAAAAGGGAGCTTAAACGCTCTCTCACGACACAATGCGGTAACGCGTCTCACAAATGCCTACACCTCCCATCCCGCATTCCTTTACCATGCGCCATGTGGCTCTCGCTGCTGGCAATAAGCATGACCTTAGTCCAACCCAGCGTGGACGTAGCAGGCCCAGCTGTATGAAATGGGAGTGGCAGCAATGCCTACCGCACGCCGGTAAATCAATAAATCAATTTTCTATAATTTACCTTACGTTCACCATTTGTTTTTGGGGCCCCCCTTTGACCGAAAATCTTTTCCGGGATTGTGGCCTAGCGGCCCTGGCCTGTCCGCCTCTGACAAACTTCCCAATTTAATGTATTGTACTATTTATTAATTATCATTATTATAAATTAACGTTTTCTCTGTGTGTAACCCGTGTAAATGCCAAATAACAAGGAAGCATCCATTTATCTAACTATCCACCATCTATAATTATAGTAACAACACTATTTGTGTTTACTAATATTCTTCTATATTTTCATCTTTATATTTAAGAAATACAAACATCAGAACGAAATTAATATCTTTATTTATAATTAAACTTACTAACAATGAAAGAATGTTGAAACGGCTTACAAATAAAGAAAAGCAGTGCTGCGCACTCGTCTTCACAGTAAGATAATGACAAAGAACTAATATTTACAGTTTCCAAATAGCTCGCGGTACAAACGCAGTTTTTTAATTAAGCAATTCATCCGTGATGTGAGGTCAGATAAGTCTAGGTTAAGTACGTCTTTTCTTCTAACTTTTACTTTCCAAAAACAGCATCGTGTATATGTATAAATGTCTTTTCTTAAAATTACGTGTGGGAGTGGCCAGTACTTATGCAGACCCAGAAATTGTTATTTTTACCTGGGAGGGTCCAATGTCACTTCATGTGTTACTCGAAATATCCACATTTTGACTGATTAGGAGCTGATTCTACATGCTAAGATAGTAAGGCAATGTGTTACTGTATATTTGGAGGAAGCTACAAGCCTCTGAGGATGGCGCCTACATAGTGGTTTTACTTTACAAATTAAGTTGTTAGTATTATGTTCCTCAAAAAGGGCATAGCCGGGTAAGCATGGTGTGACTGCCCCCAAGCGTCTGGCGCTTATATTTGTGCAGTAGGAAGCAATCTTGGAAAGTAGCAATTTCACAAAATATTAGCCCGAAAAAGGGACCGGTTTGGGGTGAGTAAGGGAGGATTGATTTTAGCAAAACTATTTTTTTTCTAAGAAACGGCGCATTCAATCGTTTTGTAAAAAATATATGTTAAAGACCTACTGAGAAAGTACTAAATAAAAAATCATGCTCAAATTCCGAAAACAGATACAGTAAAAAAAACATATATATTATTTTCAAATTTTTTTTAGGGTAACATCCCTGGGGTACCAGCCTGAATTTTTTTCTTAGCATGTCTGGGGACTCACTTATGTTATGTTTTTTCCCAGTCTTGTGCGAAGATTACGCCATACTTAAAAAAAATGCCGAAGTGTGCAGTGTCGTATGCATATTTTGTCAACAATTAACCCCTTGCACGTAAAGAAGGCCAAAATGCAAAGTAAATATGGATACCTGAGTAGTGTATACATACTAGTGATTGGTGATTATGGAAATGGTGAACGTTGTAAGAGAAACCAATATAACGCTGCAACGCTGACAGTTAATTAGGTGATCAATAGAGTTTAACTCTCTTGCGCCGCAAAAATCAGTTTATGGCCGGAATGTTAAATATCATTAAGGGTAAAAACTAAAGTCAGCGGTACTATCGATATTACCGTCGGCGGGGATAAGAGCTTGGTCTTAACAGTCATGTGTTGTTAATAATTTGCAGCACTAAATCGTAGCATTACTAACCTGTGATGGATATGGATGTTAATCTTCCTCACTGTCATCTGCAATCACTGCACTCATGCTATCCTTCTGAAACAATAGAGAAAGAACTTCCGCCGGTTTAGGTATGCTTGATAGATATCGTCCTTGCGAAAGATAATGCACGACAGCAGCTACATGGGAACAACATCCAACAGTTCGATTCCCACTGGCACATTCAAAGAAATTGCAAAACTGCCTTTTGTAGATATTTCCAGCAAAGATGGACTTCCCAGAAATGACGGATTTAAAACTGTTTTTTACCGGATCGTATCAATATAAACAAACGATTTCGTACCTCGAAGTCATAAATGAAGACGGAACACTTAATCTTCGGTACGCTAAGGACCAGTCCAATGTACTCAAAATACAAGTTTGTTCACGTCACATCAAAACGAAGGTTTACCGATGTTTCCTCGACTATATTCCCCACAGTGTCGGCGTTAGAAGACATTTCTGTGAATGTGCCAATGGGTATCAAACTGTTGGATGTTGTTCCCATGTAGCTGCTGTCGTGTATTACCTTTCGTACGGATGATATCTAGCAAGCATACCTAAACCGGCAGAAGTTCTCTCCCTATTGTTCCAGAAGGATAGCATGAGTACAGTGATTGCAGATGACAGTGAGGAAGATTAACATCTATATCCTTCTCAGGTTAGTAATGCTACGATTTAGTGCTGCAAATTGTTAACAACCAAGCTCTTATCCCCGCCGACGGTAATATGTGAATAATGACAGTCTTTGACAAGGTACTCCATAGTACCGCTGACTTTAGGTTTTACCCTTAATGATATTTAACATTACGGCTATAAACTGATTTTTGCGGCGCAAGAGTCAACTCTATTGAGCACCTAATTAACTGTCAGCGTTGCAGCTTTATGTTGGTCTCTCTTACAACGTTCACCATCTCCATAATCACTAGTCACTAATGTGTATACACTACTCAGATATCCATATTTACTTTGCAGTTTGGCCTTTTTTACTTGCAAGGAGTTAATTGTCCACAAAATATGCATACGGCACTGCACACTTCGGCATTTTTTTTAAGTATGGCGTAATCTTCGGACAAGACTGGGAAAAAAATATAAAATAAGTGAGTCCATAGACATGCTACAGAAAAAAATTCAGGCTGGTACCCCAGGGATAAGTTACCCTAAAAAAAATTTGAAAATAATATATATGTTTTTTTTACTGTATCTGTTTTCGGAATTTGAGCATGATTTTTTATTTAGTACTTTCTCAGTAGGTCTTTAACATATATTTTTTACAAAACGATTGAATGCGCCGTTTCTTAGAAAAAAAATAGTTTTGCTAAAATCAACCCTCCCTTACTCACCCCAAACCGGTCCCTTTTTCGGGCTAATATTTTGTGAAATTGCTACTTTCCAAGATTGCTTCCTACTGCACAAATATAAGCGCCAGACGCTTGGGGGCAGTCACACCATGCTTACCCGGCTATGCCCTTTCCAGAAAATGTTACTTAATATTGGAGATAATGAAAAACTCTACCAATGTTTTGTTGACAGAAGTCAACCAAAAATGCGTAATTTTGATCCAAAGATTCAATTACAATTTCTCTGCTTAACTTAGTTCTATTCACTAAATTTCCATCGTGTTGCAATTTTTTAAAATTGTTATTAATGTTGTATCTAAGTACCGGGATATTTGTAAAATGGCTTACTGCATCAAAACTCATTAGATGATTGTAATTAAAATAATTGTCTAATAGTTTTACAAAAGATCTTTTTAAACAAAACCCAGATTAACCTGATAAAGGATAAAAATGAAACATTTTTACTGTACCGCTTAAAAAGTCTATTTCGTGCCAAAATCGCCATTTTGAATTGAAATACTGTTCCAAAACACAAAAAAAAAACCGCTGCCCAAAGAATCACTACTTCCACATCCATATTTTTTATACAAGTCACTCACAACGAAAAAATTTTGTATGTCGAAATAATTGTTTATAGAACTTTAATAACATAATATTTGAAATCCTCTACCCCAAAAACCCATAAAACGATACCCCACATCGGTAGCGGGGTGGGGGTGGTGATAGGGGTTGGTCGAGGTAGTGGGGGTGAATGAAACATAAAAAACATTTTGAGGTTTCTGGTTCTTGTACACACACTAAATCACAATTTTTTTTCATCCCCTTTAATAATGGTGTGGGGGTGGTAATGGGGGAGGCTAACGCCAAAATTTTTTTGGGACCTTAGCTTCTCTTGTATATACTAAATACCAATTTTATGGACTCTTATCTGCATCATTTACCTATTTTCCCCAAATTTCCCCCAATTTACCCCCCAACCCTTCGACGAAACAAGATGAAAATATAATCTAGTTCTAGATCTCGTTAAAGTACATATGTGTACCAAATTTCAAGTTAATATCTCAAACGGTTCCAGAGTAAACGTGCGCACAAAGTTACAGACAGACCGATAGACAGAATTTTTTTTTTCGCTCAAACTTAAAATCTCGACGTTTCGTGACATTCTATGCCTATTTGAACAATAAAAATTTTTTTGTCGTTACTATACTTCCACTGGACGTGGAAGTAATAATAGCACTAGTCTCGTTGTCATCCGGTATATGATCAGCATTGCTTTTGACCTATTCAGTATAACGTGCCACAAATGTGTGTTTTTTTTTTGCTTTAATGCATGTTCGTTTAACAATAATCACGTTGTAGAAATACTAGTGATAAATTCTATTTATTATATTCACAAGGTTACTTGTTTAATACCAAACGCATTACAGAAAAACAACAGTGTAACATTCAGCCTACATTAGTCATAACATAACAATAATGTATTCTTGAATACTTATATAAACACCTGTTTGTTTGCCTAAAGGCAAGAGAACTTGCGTCTCATTCAACGGACGTAGGTTCAACCCCCGACCGTTGTAAGGAATAAAACATTCATGAATGACTTTTTTGGGAAAAAGAAGTACATAAATTATAATTCTGTGGGCTTACATTCTTTGGGTTGAGTTTTCTCCACTCTACGTTACACACGGGCAGATAAGATGGGTTCTTTACTTTACATTATAATCCTACATTCATTTTCGACTAAAAGTTTATCAAAAATTCATTCAGGGATTGTGTGGGATACTGGGCGGGAAATTTCACTTTTGTAAAATAATGTGTTGAAAATAAAATCTAGAAAAATACGGTATGTAGGAAAGTCTGGAACAAGTACAACCAGTGTGTTCAAAGCGGGAATATTACAAACCTCGTGTGTAGGATACTTCGTAGCATGTGAAGATATTATAAGCTTAACAAGGTGTTAATGTTTAACACCAACAATGTGCGGCTTTCACTGCAATTCAGTGGTTCGGACAGACAACAAAAATTAAACAAATGGATATAAGATCTCCTTGACTATTCACTATAATCCTAGATCACGTGATACAGGCCACAACAAAGGAAACACCAAATTTTAACGAAGGCACAGAATGAGGACCCCGATTGTACTAGCATACCGCAGATAGTCCCTTAACAGCCACGAAAGAAAATAAACTTCCTAGAAAACATGAAAGAGCATCTGGATACACCTGGACAGAAAATAAACTTTTAGAAGAGTATAATACTGGAGACCCGTCAGCAATAGAAAATCTAGCCAGGGGAGAAGAAAACGAAACAGGCGACTACCTCTAAGAACGACGAATAAACTGAAATACCTAGGAATATATCTGACGAATCAACTAAAAGGGAGAGAAACTGCAAAAGAAATAATTAAAATGGCATACAGAGTTACAATGACAATTCTATTTTTTTCATTAAGAAAAGTAAAGCACCATGGAGGCTGATCAAGAGAATATAGTCATCATACTGTTAACTATGACATGCTGGGTTAAAAACGCACCAAGGACAAAAGCCAACAGCATATTGCTAAATCTGAGAAGAGCTAAAAGGGACATCGTCCAACTACTCGCAAAAAAAGGAACATTAATATATAATAATAATATTAATAGGAGGGAAAACAATAAAACAATAAAAAAAGGAGAAAAACGTACGAAATGAAGGACTGAGGATATGTAAAAAAAATGAAAAGAAAAAACACTGGTTAAGTACCAAGGTCGCTTGATTACTAAATAAATAACCCTCATATGCTTCTTTAAAAAAAATTACACCTTTTGATTTAAATTCCTCTGTTATTAAATTATAATTGTATACGCAAAATGAGAAAAGGATTGGGTGATTAAACTGGAGGAGTGACGCGGGGATCTCAGGCCACGAGTATGCATAGTTTGACGTGTAGTAAGGAGCGTTTTCAAATAAGTTGGTTTAGACGTTTCAATGATTTTATGGGTAAGAATAGCTAAGTGAAGTTTGCGTCTATTTTTCATGTTCAGCCAGTTTGCTTCGATAATCTTAGGCAACTATATATTTACATTGTCGACATGAACCTAGTACATATATTTTATATACGTTGACATTTTATAGAGGCTGACTCAAGACAAAAGCCTTAGACCAAGTCACAATACTTAAACTATGACAAATTAAATTTTTGCCGTTAGAAAATGTATATTTGGATATAAATGTCTCAATATTGAGTATGCTTTCTAATACTTTTATTAATGTATTGTTTAAAACGTAATTTATTTATAAGCCAAGGTTTTTTACAATATTTGTATGTTCAACTTCTTGTCCGTCAGTATATATTTTAATTTGATCGGCCTCATCTCGTAACCTGTCGCTACAAAAAACTATTATAGATGATTTTCGAGTTTATATATCCTAAAGCGTGATTTTTCTGATATTTCTGTTAATTTGGAAATATTTAAGTTAATGCTTTCCACGTGTCTTGTAATATTTTTAACATTAATTCTATGAAATAATTGAGTATCATCAGCATACGGATGCAAACTACATGAAACAAGCCTTTGAAAGTATGATACATATATTATAAAGAGTAGTGGCCCCAACATAAACCCCTGGGGTACTCCAGCAGTAATATTGGCAAAGTATAAGTGTTGTTTTTGTATCATAACTTTCTGTCTTCTATTACTTAAATATGACTATAAATTTTACAGCTGCATTGTTAAATTCATAATATTGTAATTTAGCAATCAGTAACTCATGATCAATTATGTCAAAGGCACGTGGAAAGTCTATTAAAATTAAACACCTTTATCTCGAGCTTCTAATACATCATTCACTACCCTGAGGGGGACTGTAGTAGTACTGTGTCCTTAACGAAATCCTGATTTTCGGGAAGTATGTTATCATCATTTACATAGCTATTAATTTGTTGTTCCTCAAGGATTTTTGACATGACAGGTAAAACACTAATAGAGAGTATATCGTTAAAATTCTCAGAGATATCTATTTTAGCTAATGGTGTGACAATGGCATCCTTCCATTAATCAGAAAATATACTCATAAGGCAGTAATTTATTACCTAAGCAATGTATTTTGTTAAAAATGGTAAACATAGCTTTAATATTTTCAATGAAATACCATAAGACCACTGCGCAACGTAGATTGTGAGTTGACCCTTCTTCATCTCGAAATAAAAGGTTTTTTGTGAATTACCCTACAACTAGTTGTTGCTCAGGATTCCAAGACTTTTTGCAAAGCTCGTGATTTTCCTGGGAGCTAATTTCCCTATGTCTTCAAGCGTTAATTCCGCCTGTTCTAGGTACTTTAGCCTAATGCGGATTAGTACCTTGCATTCACAATGTATATGTTCCGTAGTCTTAATTGCAGCTTCACAGTATCTGCATTTGTCATCTTCTGCCATGTCCATGTTCTTGAGATGATATCTCAAGAGGCAATAGCCAGTTAGAAAGCTTGCGGTCAGCCTTAGGTCGGACTTTTCAAGTTCGAGAAGCCTTGTATCATTCTTTGTTGAATAGGTCATAAACCTTTTCGCTTATCTTTGGCCTGGGACTTTTTTGTTCCTTTTCCCATTTTTGGACCTCCTCCGTTGTGTGTCCCTTTGATAAACCACAACGATTCGGGTCCAAAAAATGGAGCTTCAGTCCCTTTTCTTGCGAGGCTGTCAGCTAATTCGTTGCCTTCTATTCCTTCATGCCCTGGCACCCGCATCAAGGCACCCTTGTTGTTTTTTTGCCAGTTGCTTCAGGCAATTTTAGACTCGAAGGTATAGGATCCTGGCTATCTGGAAGTATATAGATCTTTGCCTTTCGAGTGCCTCTATTTGGGCATTCCTGGGCACACTGATCTATAGCATAGATTTCTGCCTGGAAGATGGTTGGGGTGTTACCAAGGGCTTTAGATAGCCTGCAATTAGGCCAAGCTACGCCCACATCAACCCCTTCGTCCATCTTGGATACATCTGCATACCAGATGTGTGACTCTTTCTTGAACCGCAGTACTTCGAATCTGCTCGCCTGGCGGCTTTCAATCAGCACTTCAAACTGGCGGTCAAAGTCATGCTTGACTGGCATTGAGTCAGTGGTTTGGTCACGGATTCAAATATGATTAGCTCCAGAATCCTTAAGTGACCGACCAGGTCGCCTGGTCTAAATTTAAGTGCCTGATGCGGCTTTAGGGCACTAAGTGCTGCCTCCTTCCTTACATGCAAATGCAGAGAAAGTAAGTCCAGCATTGCCTCGACAGCTGCTGTGGGATAGGAGCGCATAGGTATTGCAGTTTATGCAACTTTCCTTGTCCTACCTCTGCCCATTAGACTTTATTTTTAACATAGATCTGCAAATATGTTCTTTTGACACGTTAAAAAATGAAAATTGTATGTTATTATTACATTTATTACGCAAATAAAGCAATAAAGTGTCGTTATCTGTAGTAGGTATAGTTGACTACACACTTATCACGCGTGTAAAAAATGTCGATGTCTTTGGCGGTGCGGTAAAGATCAAAGACGCCGACATTTTTTGAGTGCAGAGTAGATCTAAGACAACTATATATTTACATTGTTTACGAAATGATTATTTAACTCGTCAGGTTTATTTAGTTTCGATGGTATAGTTGTCTTCAGGTCTGCTAAGTACTCAAAAAATCTCGGCGCCTTTGACCATCAAACTCGCCGCACCTCACCGCCAAAGAAGCCGACATTTTTTACACGCTTAACAAGTGTGTAGTCAACTTTAAAGAGATCTGCAGTTGATCCAACTTGCTGGAGCCAACATTGTCGGCGTGCTTTGAACTCATTCGTAAAAGTGAGCTGGTCTGCTGGAATTCCAGCAATCTTCAAAGCGTACCGACAAGGTTGGCTTCAGAAGTTGGATCGTCTTTAGACCCCTTAAGCAATTTTTTATATTTACAACTTTATAAGCTTTATTTTCTAACACGTGATCATCTTTTTATTCTGGTACATGACAATTTCTATTGACTCTTACAAATTTTATTAATATAAAGGCGTCATGCACTATTGAATCGTACTTTATTGTTATTTATTTGCTTTTTTCTGTTCGGCTAAAACATGTAATATAATAAATACATTATAACCGTTCTACGCCTCCGCATTAACCATTAATTCCGCAGAGAAACAAAATATGTAAGGAAATTTACATCATTCATAACATAAATGGCGTCACATGCGCAGACATACAGTTATATTCTTAAGTAATCGCAAATAGGTATCAATTAGGAATAATTAAGTGTGTGACTAATATACATATTATATCGGCAGTGGAAGAATGTCGATAATGTTCAGTGTAATGTTTTAATGTAAAACCTTGAAATTTTATGTGCAAGTTTTTTCTGTCATAATATTTATTTATATATTGGTTCGTTGCAAAATACGTACTATTCAAAATATTTTCATATTTATAAACAGATTTAACAAAATAAAGATGACTATTATACGGAGGAACACGTTTCAGTACATGAATAAGGAATATTTTCTGGATTTGATTTTTACTTCCACATCCAGTGGAAGTATAGTATCGACAAAAAAAAAATTGAAAATTTTTATTGTTCAAACAGGCTTAGAATGTCATGAAATATCGAGATCTTAAGTTTGAGCAAAAAAATTTCTGACTATCGGCCTGTGTATAACTTTTTTTATGCGCACGATTACTCTGGAACGGTTTAAGATATTGACTTGAAATTTGGTACACGTATGTATTTTAATGAGATCTAGAACTAGATTATATTTTGATCTTATTTCGTTGAAGGGATGAGGGTTCATTTGTTGCAAATGAGGGTAAAGAGGTAAATCGAGCAAGTTAGAGTCCATACAATTGGTATTTAGTACATATAAGAGAAGCTAAGGTCTCATTACCAACCCCCACACCATTATTAAAGGGGATGAAAAAAAAATTGTCATTTAGTGTGTGTACAAGAACCAACGGCCTCATTTTTTTTTTCTGTTTTATCCACCCCCACTACCACCACTACCACCATGTGTATTAAAAGATAATTTCGTTTCAATTATTATTCCAAGGTCTTTAATTTCAAATACTCGGGTAAGAGCGTGCTGAAGTCAAAATTATTTTTTTTTGTGAGACTTATGTAACAGCATATTTCAATGTTAAAAGCTATTCGTTTCATTCTGACCAGTTATAAATATTATTAATGTTATTTTGAAGGTGTTCAAAATCCTGTAAATTTTTGATAACCTTCAATATTTTTATGTGGGGCGAGCGTAGAGGCGACTTCAATGTGAATATCAGTCGATATTCCGTTGAAGCAACGTCGAGCGCGGTTAGTACTTGGATGGGGTCCCATCTTGGGAAATACAGCGTTCTCGTCCCACCTTCTAGCGGCTTGTATATCAGTGTATACGCGGAAGTTACGTAATTTCAGGCGAGAATTACGTAGTGGATATACCATCCTTCGGAGGGGATGTAAAGCAGGCGGTCCCTTGTCTATTAAATGTTAGGCAAGTAAAAGATCCCTACTCTTCTTAAGGGAAGAGGTTCGGCAAAATTTCCAGGTTGGGGGTAGCTCGTCTCCTGGCGTCGGTGATAGGCCCTGGTAGCGGAAATAGGCCGACGTTAAATAGTTAAAAAATAAAAAAATATATTTTTATGTCGTCAGCGTAGAGGAGCGTCACAGGGTTCGTTACATTAGTGATATCGTTAATAAAAATTAGGAACAGTAGAGGGCCTAGGTTACTCCCCTGCGGTACGCCAGAACTAGCATGAAATGTTCTAGACTTGCTATTATTGTTCAGGTTAGGTATGACGACAGTAAGTTTATGAGACTATTTGACAAACCAAACTGACATGCAGCTTTAGATAATATCAAGGAACAAATGCGATGAAGTACAATAATATTTGGCAAGTAATTGACACAATTGTCAAAGATAAAACCTGACAGACTTTTGGTAAAAAATATACAGAGTGGTCATCCTAAAAAAATGAGTAATTGAATCTCAAATAAATAGAAAAAAAAATGGTATAAAAAGCCACCAAATCGCCTCCAACTCTGCAGCTTTGTATTCTGCTATGCAGCGAATTAAATAAGTAATGTCTTACAATTTTGTAATTAAAATAACAAGATTTTCCATCCACAGTGCCTATTAGATTTAAATGCATAGATGGTGCAAGTTATAGGTAGCTAATTTACCACAAATATAGTTCTTAGAATAATATAAATGCTAATACCACTTAAAATACAAATGAACATTTAGCTTTAGATTATATGATCCAAGAAACAACACTTACAACGAATTATATGGAAATGTAAATTAACTGTACAGATAATTATTTAATATTTTATAATTAAGTACAAAACTAATAAACTTAATTTACACAGCGCTATCTCGTACTAAGAAACATAATATTTATAATATTAGTACATTATTTATAACCAATGTTTTGCTGCGTCGTAGAGAGATCATTGCCCTTTTCTTCTAGACCAGGGGTTTTAGGTTCAAATCCAGCTGAGGAACTGGGGTTTGTCGAATTACTACGAGATTTTCGGAAAATTATTTAGTAGTTTGTACTTGAAACCGGATAAACGTGTCACAAATTGTGAATATAAAGATGCCATTATCATTAACAACTATGATATAAACATAAGTTTTGATTACATTTCTGATATAGTCTTGACACTTTTAAGAAATTTTAAAATAAAATGACGTGTGGTTTTGACATGATTCCATCTTTTATAATTAAAGATTATGCCTTCGACTTTACAAGCGTATTAAAAATAATATTCAATATGGCTCTGAAAACGAATAATTTTCCTGAGTGTTGGAAGTTTACAAAAGTTAGTTCAATTTTCAAAAACGACGATTACTCATGGGTGTCAAACTACGGAGGTATAACCATACTTTCGAATTTCACTTAAATCGTCAAGTCTTATACAATCGAATTTTTTCCAGTGTAAGTCAACAGATTCTTCTTTCACGGTATGGCTTCGCAAGTAATAGATCTACAAGTAGCAATTTGACAGTATTTACTTATATATCTGAGCACATTGATAAACAGGCAGGGTGATGCGGTATTCACAGACTATTCAAAGGCTTTCGATATTATTGATCATAATTTGTTATTAAATAAATTACAAAAATTTTGGATTTAAAATTATTTTTCAAGTCATATTTATTACACAGAGAGCAATATGTCTTCGTCACTTCTGGTATTCCACACGGTTCTAATCTTGGACTAATAATATAAATGCTAATACTATTATTAATATATTATTAACAATATTAATGATTTGTGCAGTCAAATTAATTGTAACAAACTACTTTCTCCCGGAGATTTAAAAATATTTGATAGTTTTTAGTCTGAGGATGATTGTCATAGTTTACAGGCTGAAATAAATAAGTTACAAGACTTGTGCTTGTTAAATAAACTTTATCTGAATATTAATAAATGCAAAATTTAACCATTTAGTAATAGAAGAACTAGTATTAATTATGACTATAGTATTAATGTTATTATTTTATCCCGACGCACAAATACTAAAGATCTAGGCATAATTTTTTATCCTGAGCTTTCATTTAAAAAAAATATTAACTCAAAAGTTATGAAAACGTTTGATTTCATTACAGAAATTTTAAAAATTTTAATAACATGCAAGCCTTGAATATTTTGTATTATTCATTTGTGAAATCCAAACTTGAATATGATTCCATAATCTGGGATCCATGTTATAATTGTCAAAAAGGTGATGTAGATAAGTCAACAAAAGTTTTTTAGAATTCCTATTTTTTAAAATTGATGGTACTTCTTCAGCAAGAGTATAATGTCTTGCATAATCGATTTGATTTTGACAGTTTAGAACTGTGACGCAACTATTTAGCTGTATTATTAAAATGTAAATTACATAGGTCCACAGAAAAAGCGGTGTGTGCTTGGGCACTGACCTCCCTTATATTTTGAGCCGCTGAAGACGAATCTGACCTTCGTTTTGCCCTAGCACGTCAGGGTTTTTTTAACACCGAGAAAGTCTGTTGGATCGTAATATTGCTTAGCCAGCTCATTTAAAACAGACTCCAAAAGTGATTCAAATTTAAAACTTCGACCTAATAACATTGTGGTATTTCAGTATTGACCACATAAATCAAAGACACCCTAAAATCCCATAAATTTTTAACCTCTCAACCCCGGGAATCCCATGAAAACCGTGGGGAATCTTGATTGGGGAGTTAATGAGATTATGAACTCGGATCCCTGTACTTGAGTATTATACATCCACAACCCAATGATTCCATAACGTAGCACCAACTCTGAATATCCCACGGAAGAAATGAACATTCTAAGTAGTGGAATTCGTAGCATTGTGGCATTAGAATCAAGCATCCTATGGTGCCATAGCTCTTCAATTTCATAACCCCATAATGATAATTCAATAAAGAAAAATAGGAGGCTCTCGATTGGGAAATCAGTTAGATTGCATAAACCCTTCTACTACATAACCCAGTAACCCCGTAAACCTATAACTACATACTCCACTTCCAAAGTTACATTTTCATTGAATCCTCAATTAAGATACCCTAATTTGCTTTTATTGAATCCCCAGAATCACGGGGTTATACATCTAAAAGGTTTGCTGTTCAAGAGCTAAGAAGTCATGGTCTACTCGATTTCAAGATTCCGAGAACACAATCTCATGATTTCCTCTGTTCAGATTCTTCAAATTCTTCTATTATATCCCCAGAGTTATGTAGTTATGGGTTTACGGGTTTACTGGGTTATGCAGTAGAAGGGTTTGTTGTTGGAGCGCTATACGCTTATTTGGTAACAAGGTAACAAGGTTTAGAGGGCACAATCTAATTGATTTCCCAATAGAGAGCCTCCTGTTTTTCCCATTGAATCCTCGGGGTTATGGGATAAGACTGGAGGGTTTGCCATTGAAGAGCTATGGCGCTATAGAGTCCTTGATTCCAAGATTCTAATTTCACAATGACATGCATTCCTGCACTTAGAATCTCCATTTTTCCGTTGGAGTTGGTTACAGGTTATGGGGTTATGGGATGTATGGATACTCAAGTACAAGGATCCAAGGTTACAATCTCATTAACTTCTCAATCAAGACTCATCACTGTTTTTATCGGATTCCCAGGGTTATGGGGTTGAGTGGTTATGGGGTTGAAGTTTTAAAGTTGAATCACCTTTGAAGTTTGATTTACATGAGGTGGATAAGTAATATTACGATCCAACAGACTTTTTTTGATGTAAAAAAAAAACCCTGACGGGCTGGGGCAAAACGAAAGTCTGATGCGTGTCAAGCGGCTCAAAATACAAGAGACCGGTACGGTCAGTACCCCAGCACGGCCACTTTTTCTTTTTGTGGATCTGTGTTATTAAGAAGTGAAATTGACTGTCCTGGGATTCCTGCTCAAATAATATTCCTGGTACCTAGGCTAGGACTCAGACAACACAGTATGTAATATTGCAATAACTTAAGAACTAATGTGTAGTTGAAATCATCCATTACATATGCGTTACAACGTTAACAAAATAATAAATAATTTTTCCATGTACCGGAAAAAAAAATAGAATATTGCGATAACTTAAGAACTAATGTGTAGTTGAAATCATCCATTATATAATTTTTATAATTCATGTATTGTTGTCCATTTAATATCTTTACAATCAGCACTTTAGATTATTTTTATATTTTTTCCTGTAATTGAGTTTAACCTGTTGTATTTTTTTCCCAAAACCTCGCCCTTTTAGAGATATTCAAGGTCGACGTTTAAAAAAACGGTTTTTGGCAATACTGCTTGTATGTAGACGTCGCGGTCCAATGCATAAAAACAGAGATATTCTCGGAAAACCGTTTTTTTAAACTTCGACCTTGAATATCTCGAAAAGAGCGAGGTTTTGGAAAAAATGTAAAATAGCAATCTTGTAGATAATTGAATTTTCTACAACTTTCATGTTAACATTATTGCTGTCCGATTTTTTGGCGCTAGATATTCGCGAAAAAACATGTTTTTGAAACTTTGACCTTGAATATCTCGAAAAAAAGGGGGGGGGGGGTTGGTAGAAAATAAAAAAGAGAACTTGTAGATAATTTAATTCTCTACAACTTTCACATTGACCTCATGGGCATCCGATGCATAGGACGCGAGATATTTGCAAAAAACTTTGACCTTCAATATCTTGTGATTTTTGTGGATTTGGATTTGGGACACTCCAAAGAACATCTTGCAAAAATTCAGATTTTTACAAATTTTATCCAGGTCAAATGCTAATTTCTGTGGACTATTGGGTAAATAAAGTGTATTATTACCATCATTATTATTATTAAAATATATGCGCTATCCACAACAGTTTTTTACAAATTTTTCAAAATGTATACACGATTCACTAACCCGAATTCTATAAATATAACTGTTTAATTTATGCAAAAATTTGTTAATGTTTTCTCTTTTGTTTCAGATATCTAGTTAACATGTGTGAGTGTTGGTGATAGTGTGTAAGTGCAGTGAAAAATGGAGTGGAATACGGGGGATTTGATTTGGTTTGACCCTGGGGTTGGACACTGGCTGCCAGGCGAAGTCCTCGAATGTCACAGGAGTGCCAACGTACTTACGGTACAAGCTGTTATAAATGGAAAGGTAATGTACCAAATTTAAATCAGTTGATCTAATTCTTAATATAAAACGATAAATGGTATAAAGTAACTTTACCATTTATAATAAAATAATTATCAGTGGCCAACAAAATATTCACGTACAGTAAAAACATAAAACGAATAGAAGTTGCAGTTGGGAATCCTTTTTGTTTACTTAGTAGTTCATCTTTCTGACTACCACGTATTGCGAATAAAACTCTTATAAAATTTCCTCAGAAACTGAAGCCATTGAACGAAAATTAAAGAGATAAAAATTGTTAAATTGAAAAACATAAAAATTAAGAAGAATTATTTTTTTGGATGAATGGACGGACAGACGCACGAACAAATAGACGGACAGACAGGCACACATTTGAAAGTTGTTCAGAATTCGTTTATTAACACAATGATATATTTTTGTATACGAACAATATTCAGAGTTCTAGAAATATGACGATCAAAAGCAATATACTCTTCGTTTTCGTATTTGCGAAGAGTAAAACAATACTTGCCAACTCAGTGGCGTAGTGCTTACGGTGTTAGGCTTGCGACCACGGGGTCCCGGATTCGAATCCTGGTTAGGGTATGGATGTTTGGTGGCATTTTTCACGTGTAGCCGAAGAGGTAGCAGTGGACTAGACCGCGGTTATGTGAAAGACAACGTGGCTGGTCGCTCTCGTCTCCTGAGTTCAACTCTCAGCCGCGGCAGATAGCAATACCGCAGGAAGTGGTTGTTATGTTACTGTCTGTGTGTAAGTCCTAGTTGGGTGGCATTAGCATTAGCTAAACTCCGCCAGGACGTTAATATAAACAAGGCATTTCTCGAAGGCTCTCGACAAAGCAGACCATCGACCATGAGGTTCTCTTAAATAAGTTAACAATGTATCGTCCTCACTTTACATTTTTTTGATCCTATCTTTGTACGCTAAAACAGTATGCTGAATACTGTAATCATAAGTCCTTCGAGATGTCGATTATTACTGGTGTACTCCAAGGCTCTGTTCTGGGCCCACTATTATTTCTTACCTTTATTAATGATATTGTTGACTCGATAGATATACCATACGAGAAAATGCTTTTAATTTCGCTTATCATCTGAACGAAACTTCTTCAAGTCCTGAATACCTCTGTAATCGAGGAGTGACATTTGATCAGAAGTTTAAATTTTCAAAGGATTGAAAATGTCGTATCAGCATACTCAAAGAATCTTGGTTTTGTATTAAGTATGCTATTTAATGCATTCGTAAGTTAGAATATGCGAGCGTAATTTGGTACCCATGGTATTTGACATATAATGACTCAATTTAAGATGTTCAAAGAAGATTCCTAAAATTTCTTTTTTATAGAATGGATAGCACAGTACTTCCCAGTAGTGCTGAGCTTGAAGATTGCTGCAAGCTTCGTTTGTTAATATTTCTTTTTAAGTGGTACATGCTATACATATATCAGTTATATATATAGCTGTGCTGAATTTTGTCAAACTTAAATTTTCGTGTACCGACTATTGCAACTAGATTTGCCTTTCGGCTCTTCACACCAATTCATTACAATACTCTTCGCTGCATATTATGTGCTAGTAATAACTATAATAGCTTGCAGAATAGAGCATATATATTTAATTGTTCCGTAACGGATATTAAGAACTTATTTTCATAACAACAAACTCTACAGTACAAAGGGCATAACCGGGTAAGCATGGTGTAACTGCTCCCAAGCGTCTGGCGCTTATATTTGTGCAGTAGGAAGCAATTTCGAAAAGTAGCAATTTCACAAAATATTAGCCCGAGAGGGGGACCGGTTTGGGGTAAATAAGGGAGGGTTGGTTTAAGCAAAATTATTTTTTTATAAGAAACGGTACATTCAATCGCTTTGTAAAAATATGTTAAAGATCTACTGAGAAAGTATTAAACAAAAAATCACGCTCAAATTCCGAAAACAGATACAATAAAAAAACATACACATTATTTTCATATTTTTTTTATGGGTAACTTATCCCTGCGGCGCCAGCCTGAACTTTTTTCTGTAGCATCTCTGCGAACACACTTATATTATATTTTCCCCCAGTCTTTCCCGACTCGGTGGCGCAGTGCTTAAGGTGTTAGGCTTGCAACCACGGGGTCCCAGGTTCGAATCCTGGCTAGGGTATGGATGTGTAGTGGCGTTTTTCTCGTGTTGCCGAGATGGTAGCAGTGGGCTAGACTGCGGTTGTGTGAGAGACAACACGGTCTAGTCGCTCTCCTCTCCTGAGTTCGAGTCTCAGCTGCGGCAGATGGCAATGTCGCAGGGAATGGGTGTTGTGATATTGTCTGTGTGTGTGTCCGTCCTGGTTGAGTGGTAGAATAGCCATCGGCTAAACTCCGCCAGGACATTAAAATAAATAAGGCGTTAAAAAAAAAAATATTTAAACATAATAAATAATATGAAATTTGGCAAAGGTCCCGTGTTCGAATCCCACACAGGTTGGATATTTTTTTATCTTTTTTTTTCATATAATTTTTTTCAGAACAAAGATGACATCACAAACTTTAGGATGTCCAAAAACTAACATTATTTACAAGAAAACTGCGAAGAGTATATAGAACGTGTAACAATTATATATAAAAAGCTCAGTAAATTGGCGAAGAGTACGTTTTTAGCTTGTTTTTTTTTTTATTGCTAAGATGGATATCTACCTATTTCTCGTACTCGACGGTTTACCCGTTCAAAAGTTTTCCTGTTTGGAATAACTCTGTTAGGAAAGTGTTCCCCATAAAGCCGTCTGGCTTCCGAACCATTACCGGCGGCAAGTCCGTACATAAGTTGCATGTCGGCATATTCACCAGATGAAAAACCGCTGCCCAAGGAATCACTACTTCCACATCCAGATTCTCTATCCAAGTCACTCACAACGAAAAAACTTTGTATGTGAAAATAATTGTTTATGGAACTATAATAATATAATATTTGAAATCCTCTACCCCAAAAACCCATAAAACGATACCCCACATCGGTAGTGGGGTGGGGGTGGTGATAGGGGGGTGGTAGTGGGGGGGTGGATGAAGTAAAACAATATTTTGAGGTTTCTGGTTCCTGTACATGCACTAAATCACATTTTTTTTTTCATCCCCTTTAATAAGGAGGTGGGGGTGGTAATGGGGGTGGCTAATGCCAAAAATTTTTTTGAGACCTCAGCTTCTCTTGTATATACTAAATACCAATTTCATGGACTGTTACCTGCTTGATTTATCCATTTACCCCAAATTTACCCCAATTTACTCTCCAACCCTTCGACGGAACAAGATGAAAATATAATCTAGTTCTAGATCTCGTTAAAGTACATATGTGTACCAAATTTCAAGTCAATATCTTCCACGGTTCCAGAGTAACCGTGCGCACAAAAAAAGTTACAGACAGACCGACAGACAGACCGACAGAAAATTTTTTTCGCTCAAACTTAAAATCTCGACGTTTCATGACATTTTAAGCCTATTTGGACAATAAAAATTTTTTAAATTTTTTTTGTCGTTACTATACTTCCACTGGACGTGGAAGTAAAATTTGCCATGTCAATAAACTACTATCACAGAACTACTTACAACTTAATTATTACTTGCTACTCAAATTTGACGTTTAAATTTATTCAATTGTTTTCTCACAGGTATCATGTGGTAGTTTATATTACTAGTATTCCTTAGTCCCTTATCAGTAAAATCATTTTTTCTCAAAAACGGATCGCTTTATCGATGTCAAATAAGAATATCCTTTTTTGGAAAACTGTTTAAGGAATTTAAAAATGTGACCTTAATTTTCAAAAATTAATTTATGTCAAAATTAGGTGTGTTCCACGGTGTTCCACCACTGGCTTTCTACACAAGATACGAAGGGCGCCATATTTTTGGATTAAAGATACTCATTTAATATGTACACAGCCCAAATTTTATTAAAATCGATAGAACGGTTTGGAAGTAATAGGCAAAAAAACCTTCTTGAATATATATCCTTTAAAGGGTAATATTTCCGTAGGGGGGGCGCCCTAAGAAAAAAAAATATTGGTACTTTTAGTGTTATTTTGACCCAAACTATACGTTCCCGAAGTATTGCCCCATAATGCCGGGACACCCTATATGTCAATGTATATTTGTATATTTTTAAACAATTTTATGCTTCCTTGTCCCATACATATTTTTGATCACCAATTAATTATCATGTGTTTACACTCTGGAATTTTAACAGTTCTTCTGAAAATATTTTCAATTTTGCACTTTAGTGTCTGTGTTCGATTTAATTACTCTTATTTACCTATTTGCATATGTCCCATCTTTAATTAGCATAAGCTGTTAGATGGTGAATCCTAAATAAATAAACAAATTAACCTTTTAATATCTGAAAAACGGTGACACGAACAAAGGAAGTTGGACGACTTATAACATATTTTTCAGTGCATTTATCTAAGATTATTTGCCAATTTTCAGCTTTACATTATTTTTTCGGAGTAATATTCACATATTTCTAGGTTATTTCTTCTGTGTTTCTAGTTACAACCTAGATAAAGAAAATGACAACATAGTACACAACCATACGCCTATTATTTTGCAAGTAGCGGTTTCGAATACCGCTGTTAACGTCCAGCGAAATAGAGAAAATTACATTATATATTTGTTGCCTCACTTATCCGAGGAAATATTCATTCAATCACGACATTCCACTTTATTCGACAAAGAATGTGATTCAATAGAAAATATTTTAACTGTTCCTTTATAAAGTTTATGGCATTCTAGCGGCGACAATTCAACCGTTAAAAAAACATAAACGAATCAATGACAAAATATTATTGAAATTATTATTCAGACCGATAGGTTTGTAAATAGATTATGCAAATCATTATAGTAAAATTGAAATTGTGTCATGCTGAGGTGATTGGAACCGAGCGGTCTAAATTGCATTTTTTAATTTGTTAAAGAAAAATTATATTTTTAGATAATTAATCTATAATTACTTCAGAGACGGGTTTCTTATCATGCACAACGTCTTGACATGCATTTCGTGATCCATGCATTATACTAGTTTGCCTCCCTTTGTTGTACAACACGTTTGACAGCATTATGTCATCTGTCGTGGTTGCTTGTCAGGCGCACGGCCTCATCAAACTCTTCCCGATAAAAAAGTATAACAAATGCAAACATCATATGGAAACAGTACAGTCGAACTGATTTAATTTAATTTTTTTCGGCGACAACATCCCACCTGAAATTTTATTGTTGATTCTTATGTATTACGACCTCCTGATTGCGAGAAAAATATTTGCGCCCAAAAAATTCCGTGTGGGTCAAAAGTTATATGCACTTTTTAACGCGCTTTCGCGGATTTTCAATGTATCTGCTTAATATATCTTGTACTAGTAATCGGATGGGAATTTTGAAAATACTGGCTTATTTGAAATAAAATTCTTAAAAAATATAGACCTGTCCGATATATATTGGTCAATTCGCCATCTTGAAAAAAAAAAAAAAAAATAGAAAACACCAAGAATAGCCTAAAAAATCAAAATTGAATATCTTTTCTATAAGAAGGAGTAATTTCACCATAGTTGGCAACACTAAAACTCGTTCATGGTCAAATATAATGCACCAGTCCCGGACACCGTATGTCAAATAGAATGGTCAAAGATGGCGGACGAAATATAATTTTTAATTCTTCGTCAATTATCACTTTTTTTTTCTTTTCGATTGTACGTTATTTTATGTACTTTTAATGGATACAGTTCATTTTTTTTTAATTTTAAAAAAGAGTGCGTTTTTTTTACTTTCAAAAAAGTGCATTTTTACAATTTTCAAAAATGTATTTTCTTTTACCCTCCTCTTTTTCACCCAATTTTCATCGAAACAAAATTAGATATGCTATATTAATCTCATTATCGTAATATGCCATAATATAAATAATTCAAATCGACTGCTCAAAAAGAGACACTTGAGAAAAATAATACATAACTTTATTGAATCAATTTCAAATTTTTACACTCAATTTTATTAAAATAGCGTGTGTTCGAAAAATAAATTATATCAGGGGACACATTCATTAATTTTATAAGAAATTAGTTAGTGTCCAACTAGGTGCACAAACCAAAACTTTCCACGGTGTTTTGGTGTAACGTAGTATATCATAGTGTAGTGTAGTGACATTGTCTACCTGCTGACAAAGACCAGAAAGAAATCAGCACAAATGCGAGATAAGTTTTAGAGAGAAGTGCAAAATAATCTTCTGCTTTAAAACACTAATTCCAATAGAATAAACGTTTAATAAATTTCTTGGATAAATAAAGTCTGAAATGTTTATATTAACTGGTGCACATTACGCCCCTAAAGCGCAATACAGACTACTACCAAACATCATGCATCAAAGGCAGATCAACGGACGACTATAGGTACATCACCAGAAGAATCCTGGAAGAAAAATGGAGTGAAGGAACACAACTACGTATATCTCCAGAAATTATTTAATACTATGAATCAGGAGGCCATATAGTCACCCGACGCAACAACGGAGTACCGCTTTATTTAATAAACAGGATAACAAAAGCCTGTCTCTAAGAAACCACTGCAATTCAATGGGTCGGACAGACACGATGATAACCAAACAGAAGAATACAGAAGTCAAGACCATCTATCCCCCCTACCAGCCCCTCGCATCAAATTACGAACCCCGTAACGGCTGGGCTTGACAGGCCGCTGCCCCCTTTTTCTCTAAACTGAGAATTGATGAGCGGGTGGAGAAAATCGGGAAAAAAATTAAAAACACATTTTTTGACCACTTATCACCAACTCGCACCTGAGGGTCAGTCGGGCCCCTAGCAAGTCCGAGCCCCTAAACTCTGTACCCTTCATGCGGGGGGACTGCCGACTATTTACCACGATCCTAGATCAACTGATGTAAAGCACAGTAAAAGAAACACCAAATTTTAAGGAAGACATAGAAACATCGAGAATCCCGATCGTACTAGCACCCGCTTAATCGTCACGAAAGAAGAGCAGGACATTTTCAACTTTCTAAGAAACATGAAACCACATCTGGAGTTAAAATAAACTTCAAGGAACAACAACCAACTACTCACAAAAACAATAATACTAAAGCTACGACATTAACTGGAAGGAAAACAATTACAAAAAGAATAGAAAATACGCAATGAAGTACTGGGGATATGTACGAAGAAAATACCCAACACATCTATTATAGAAAGAGCTAATATTGAACAGCAACAAATTTAAAAAAGGACTCTATAAGTAAAACGCAAAAATATTAGCATAAACACCCCATATCACGACACAATGCGTCAACGCATCTCTCAAACGTTAGCCAATCCACGCTAGGACCCACAACAGAGGAGGTGTCCGTGACCAGAGGTTGTCCGCAGGTGAGGTCTGATCGCCTCTTCTCTGGTGCCTGGTTGCGGACGAGCTCTTATCTCGACTGGAACAGCAGGGAATATATCGCTATCCTAGTAAGAGAAAACAAGGGCGCTGCATCAGAAAAGATGCAGAAAGCCGTCGTTGTGGTAGACAGAGAGTAGACAGAGGGTGTACCCAGGCGAATATTTGGGACTGATCCTAGACACCAAATTAAACTTCAATGCACATATAAATAGAGTGGCTATCAAAGATACGAAGGTAAGCAAAAACTGGGAACTACAACCGAAAATGGTGCCCACGCTGTACCAAAGTATTGTGGAATCAATAATAACCTATGCCTTCCTGATCTGGTGGCACAAAGGGTACAAAGACTGGTCTGTCTAGGTATAACGAGAGCAATGTTAGCAACGCCAGAGAAGCACTACTTTGCCTACCTACACTACATTTAGTTGTGGAGAGTGAGGCACTGTTAGCGGCGTACAGGCTGAAAACAAACAGATACGGGACCATTCCAAGAATAGAAGTATTTCAACAAATAGAAAAAAATCGACACTACTAGAGTCAGATAGAATCAGCACAAGCCACAACTTCAAAAAACCTTCAGGGTATACATACCTGATAGGGAAGAGGAAGGTATTAGGTAACTGCGATGACATCCAAATGATACCAAATGATAAACTGACGCATCAAAAACGTCAAGAAGTGCTGGAGCAGGAGTTATAAGGGACCAACCAGGAACAGACATTAGTCTGAACCTGGGAAGTACCGCAACGGTGTTCCAAGCAGAAGTCACAGCTATAAAAATCTCTGCACAAGAAATGATACGGAGGTCATATACTGACAAAAGAGTACGTATCATTACTGACAGCCAAGCAGCTCTCAAAACTCTGGATGCAGTAGAGATACGTTCTAAAACGGTAAAAGATTTATCTTGGACCAAGGCGCCAGGGATGAGACAGACCTAAAAGAGAAAAATCGTGCGCGCAAAAAGTTAGACAGACAGACAGACATATTTTTTTTTGCTCAAACTTAAAATCTCGACGTTTCATGACATTCTAAGCCTATTTGAAAAAAATTTTAAAAAATTTTTTGCGTCACTACCACTGGATGTGGAAGTAAAATTACATTAACAATATGCCATTATCTGTAGAAGAAAACTTTTACCACAAAACTTATGGCAGTTTTAGTTCAGCATCGTCTTGAACTGTTATGTTTGAACAAGAATTTCCTTGGCAGATTTTACTTAAAGCCGTACAACACAAAGTTGATTTTCTACAGCTACAAAAATTTTTACAAAATATTAAATTCATAATGAAATTTAGAGCTGAAGGTCTCACTGTTGTAATAGGAACCAGATCTGTTTCAATTTCTTTCCAGCCCCAATCTTTGGGATTTAATTGATTTCCGATCCACGTATTATGATATTTTGCAGCGTCTTTGGTGAGTGGAAGACTTGCAACTTCAAAATTTCGATGAAGATTGTGACGTGCCGTAATGGTGTATGTATAGAATCTCAACTCATCAATAAATTAAAAGAAATTTTAGTATTACCATAGAGTTGCATTATACAATTTTCTCCAACTGTAATTAATTTATCTGCATCTTCATCAGGTCTCTTAAATATTTTAGTATCCTCAGTCAAATTCTCATCCTTTGAACAAGTCTCATAGCAGCGTTTTTACCTTTTTTATAAAAAGAAGATGTATCACAACCGGATATGGTAAACTTCCTTTATTGGGCCTAGCAAACATTGGACATTCGAAATATTTGTGAATCGATCTGGTTTAGATGCTGAGCCTGAAGGTTTTTATTACAATGGTGTATTAAAAGGACCATGAAATCAGTATCATCACCTACTACAATGACATTTTTATTAGTTTCTGGCAGTGTTATTAGCAGTAGATACAATAACTGTATCAGCATCATCTGGGGCCTGTATAACTGAGATTCCAAATTTTCTTAAAATTGTCAGGGCTTAATAAATTTTTTCTTATTTTTTCTATACGAGATGAAATTAGCTTGAAGACATTGTCTCATCAGTCACAGCAATTTCGATGTTACATTTTGCTTTAACAGATCTGCTGTGCTGTTCTTGGTTCTTAATATTTAATGTGCCACGAGTACAATTTTTCCTGCATGCTTTATGTACAGAAATTTGTTCAAAATATCTCAACTTATCATCATTTCTCGTTTTGCTTGCATTAATTAGTGTCACAAGTCCTTTCGATTTAATACATACACTCTCGTCTTTTAAAAACATAACATTGCATAAAATACACGTATTAGCTTCCATATTGTCTTAAAAATATTTACAACAGCAAATAAAAAATTTTATAAACGATCACTCTGTCAAATATAATCTAAAATATAATAAAGATACAACATACAGTCGAATGTAATACACCCATAGAAAAATTAACAAACTTAAGCCTGGAGATTTCGAGGAATAGAAAGTTATATTTAGTCAGATCAGTTGTTCCTATTGTTTTGTAATTCTTGGATACAATACGATTGCAAGATAAACATGCTGGTATATAATAATAAATAACTATATTCAATATTCAGTATCGTCTAATATATGATTTTAGTTATATAACTTAAACGCATTATGATCTGATGGGAAGATAATGCAAGGATAAAATTATATGGATTTTTTTGTGTTCCCCAAAACTGCACACGATTATTATCAGACTTATACGAATTACAATATAAATGATGAGAGTACATAATAGGCAAAGTGTTAAAGGGTGTAATTTTTGGACAATAATTTGTTACTGCACATCACAGGGTGTTTCCGAGACTGTGTCAGAACATTGGTGCTTTGGCAAAATTAAGCCCAAAATCTTATATCATTAGATATCCTAAAACAGTTCATTATTGAGATAGAAAAATGTTAAAATCGTGGAAGTCGATTCTTTGACAATTTCTGTAGAAAGCATGGCAGAAGATGACAATTGCAGATACTGTGAATCTGCAACCGAGACTGCGGAACAAATACTTTGTGAATGCAAAGTACTAATCCGCATTAGGCTAAAGTACCTAGACCTAGAACAGGGGAAATTAACGCCTGAAGACATACGGAAATCAGCTCCCAGGAAAATCACAAGCTTTGTAAAAAGTCTTGGAAACCTGGGCAAAAACTAGTTGTAGAGTAATTTACAGAAGATCTTTTAGGTCGACGCCGATGAGAAGAAAGGACAACTCAGGGCCTTAAACAATCTACACAATCTACACAATGATAACTGGGGAGTCTGTTCGCGCATCTCTATTAGCAAAAGTTGCGTACTACTTTTGGAAAATTTTCATAACCCCAAAAATATGCATTTTCGAATGTGGCGTTCTACAATTTTCAGTAGAATGTACAACGAATGGGTAAAAAACCACAGGACATTTTATATTCTCGCATGCGAATTACTGACAGTAGCAAAGTTATATAAAAATGGCTAACTTGAACGAAGCAAATATGCTTGCTGTAATTGAAAACTTAGTATTTCAAAGAGATGCAGATCAATACAGGCGAAGGTATTGTATAAGAAACATAATCCATTTGAACTTAACGATCGGCAGGTTATAAAAGTGTGTAAATTAAGTAATAATTTAGTAATGAATCTAATAGAATTGATTAAACCATTTATACAAAGGCAAACGCGAGCTTCCGTGTTGTGTGAAAACGAAGATAAGGCTTTATGCTGTACTTATGTGACTTACAAGAATGTAATTTTTTAAATAAAGTATGTTTTATGAAAACAAATGCTTTTATTTCGTAAATAAGATATTAATGAATAACTTATAGAAGTAGAAAACAAGCTAAAAACGTACTCTTCGCCAATTTACTCAGCTTATTATATATAATTGTTACACATTCTATAGGATACTTTTCGCAGTTTTCTTGTAAATAATGTTAGTTTTTGGACATCTTAAATTTTGTGATACCATCTTTGTTGTGAAAAAAATTACATGAAAAAAAAAAATTAAAAAAAATGTCCAACCTGTGTGGGATTCGAACACGGGACCTTTGGATTGCAACGCAAAGCAAGCAAGCAAGCAAGCAAGCAAGCAAGCAAGCAAGCAAGAACAAATTTATTTTAAATTAAGAATACATATTGTCCTCCCCGCGCACTCATCCGGAGCCAGGCATACATCCACGGTGCGAATCGCCATGGTAATTGATTGACTGGACGGAGCGAGGCCGGATTGGATAAAAATAAAATGAAAATATAAACGCAATCTCCTTTCGCAGGATAGGCGAATTAAAAAGTGCATAAGGTAAAACATGTAAAAAATAAACTTAAAATAATTGATATATACAATACAAAAGAGGCTGGTGTAAATAAAATATCAGATATATATGGCTGGTCTTCACGGGAAAATTACTAACCAAAAAACCCGTTCTAAGCAATGCAGTCAAAGCGAACGGTAATGCAAGACCGCGCAATTTATGGTTTCAAATATTTGGTTTTCTAAAGATTTTGATATTCAAAAATAAATTGTGATTGGGAAGAAATAATTTAGAGAGACAAAACAAACAAAAACAACAAAGAAAAACAAAGGAACGAGTAAAGATCAGAAATTATGTTTGAGAGTTTTTATAGATAGATAGAGAAAGGCGGTGTGGCTAGTGATGTTGCCGAAAGATGGGCAACGCCTGGTATGGTAATTTGTGTTTTATGCGAAAAGGTGCATTATGCTCTCTGATTCGCGTAATGTTGTTTGTTAGCGGGCTATCACCAAGTTTGAATTGATAGAATTTTTCCGATGTAACTTTGATGTAGTCCGCTAGTGGCATTATGTCATGACAACGTGCGTAGAGGTCTCTTAAGGAGATGTATCGTGAAGAATTTTAAATGAGGCGCATACATTTATGTTCCAGAACTCTTAGTTTATTCATTGTCGTGTCCGGTATGCTGCACCATACCGGCGCCGCATATGTTAGGGCCGGTCTTACAATAACAGTGTAAATTAATTTTTTGTTTTGTCTACTGAGTCTGCTATTCCTGGCCAGAAGCGGATACGGACTCCTGGACATAGAATAGACTGTCCGTATAGTTTCCTTAAAAAGTCGGTCGAACGTCAGTCGCTTATCTAGTCGTACTCCTAAATACTTCACGCACTCCCTTTCACAACGCAAAGCTTTAGCCGCTCCACCACCATATATTGCTACGAAAATTGATTGTCTGCGATAGACCTATATTTTTCGACAATCATACATATTTCAACTCGTACTTCTATGAAATATATATTAGTAAAATTCATAAACAAAAAAAATATATTATGGAAATAATATTTCGCAAGATTTCCATTTTAGTACAAGCGAAAAAAATTAAGAGAATATATTTTTTTTAAATTAAATAATTAATAACTTTTTTATTTACCGATCGATTTTCTTCAAAAACAATAAGGTTCTTCCTCTAGCTAACACTAACTTACTTTCTAAATTTCAATACAATCGGACTTTTCTTTCTTAAGTTATCGTGCTTACAAGAAACGTGACGGAAGGACAGACGGACAGACGGACATTTTGAAAGTTGTTCAGAATTGAATATGAAAATTTTTTCTCTACGAGCGATATTTACGATTTTAGAAATGTGCCGATCAAATACAATATACTCTTCGTTTTTGCGAAGAGTATAATAAATAACAGTAACAGATAATTTACCAGACAAACTGTCTGGGTCTTCTTTATTAACTCCGTCAACATATTTTTCTACTGTTAGCTGCACCAACTTTTTTTTTCCATTAAAACATTATTAGTATAGCCATTAGCATGGAAAAAAACAATGGTTGTTTTCTATATTAATTCCACTGATATTCAGAGTTGTTGTACGGTGTTGTCACACTTCGTCATGTGACATATTTGTCGAGTGGTACTAGCGGTGTCTACTACTGCTAGAGAATACCATTTTAAGAAAGTATACGACAATTATCAGTGACATTTGTTGTAGTCGATAATTTTAATAGAAATTCGAGAATAGACCCCCTCCCTGGAAAACTTAAATGCCAATGTGTCTATGTCAATCAAGTCTCTTCTGGAGCCATAATTGGACTGTATATTACAACACATTGAAATTTGACAAGATAAAACAGAGCTTCTAAACATATTTTAAAAAATATATTTCGCGTCAATGTATCTCAGAACAATATATAGGTATATACACTCAAAGTGCAATATAGGTATATACACTCAAAGAAATAGTATGGATAAATTCAACGAAAACAAATGGTTAACTAACAATATCGTTAATTTTGTTAAACTAAATTATATTGATGGTGTTTTTAAACAAGAGGTGATTGTTATTTTAATTAATAAAAAGTTGTCGTACAACAAACAAACATAACTTAAAAAATAGATGAATAAGACTATTATTTTTTTCGTCTGACTATTATTTTGTTGAATTCTGTCAAATTAAACTAGATAATAGTATATTTTATTTTTAACTATTACCGAATTGTAATTCTAACCCTGTATTAGTTCGCTGTATTATTGTACTTGGTAGACAAACCAATATTATTGTCGTCTTCTAGAAGTTCTAAAAGAATTACCATAAAATTTGCTTGCTTACCAGTAGTCTATTACAGAAATTATTCCCAGATGACGCCACATACAAATCACTGACAATAATCAATCATGCATTATCTTATACTCTTATGAATTTATAGAAAATTAATAACATGATTGCAATGTTCAAATTCTTTCAGGGATCATCGATATATTTGGATGGATCTTACAAACGATCTCTAATCTTTGGTTTGGGTGGTCTGATGTCTTAATACAGAGATTTTGGCTAACCAAAAAAAACTTCATCATACAATAAAGTGTACATCAACCTAAAAATTAGTTGGTGAACAAAAAACAAAGTCGTACTATTTAATTGTAGACCAAACTGAAAATGGTTAGTGAACAGTAAAAAATGTCATTGTACTATTTAATTTGTTACAAAAAGATATGATTATTAAACTACTATTTGTTTACGAAAACAAATAAAGTTGTGTGACTATTGTTTTCTGATTGATTTAACTATGAAACTAGATAGGCGCGATTTCATATGCTCTTTTTGGTTGAATTTACCTATCATTTTCTTTGAGTGTATGATTCTAATGTCATAGTTTTGTTTCTGATTTCCCTTTCAGACATTGACTTCGAATTTCGCGACACTCGGTATACCTACAGCTTTTGTAATTTTTAAGATATATCCCTATATTTCTTAAACAACCGGATTTCTCTACATCCCAATATAATAAAAACGAAAATAAACAATTGTAAATTTATAGTAAAAGTAAAACTCGGCATAAATTAACATTCTCTGTTACAAACACTGTGAATTATGCTCAATCTAACACGAAGTCTTCATTAAACATTTTTCATAATTAACAAAGTAGTATGAAAATTAATTAACAACTATTATTAACTAACAGTTTTTCTCACATAAACCGGTAATACTTTCACTAAACACTTTGTAGAAAGCATAATGCACACACAAGTAAAATCGCATTGAGAAGCCTTTAGTTTGAATGCCTTTTATGTGACTTTTACCGTATATGCTTGTCTGCGATGTTCTTGGTTTTTCTAGGATATTGCCATTCTTTGAACTCGTTTGTCTCGATAACTACACAATATGAATTTGTGGTTTCTATAATATAAAACAGGTTAATAAATGTTCCCTAGTTTTTTAATAAACTGCTAACAATAACGGTCAAAAGTAGATATTATAAGACAATAATTATTACGCCGTCACCCATATGGTGGTTAAGGACATCTCAAGAGAGACTCGAATTTAAAATTTCCGGTACAGCGTATAATATAAAACAAGTCTTATGAACTATTACAAGAAATTAAATTTATTTATTCATTTATTTAAAGGTACAACTGCCCAGATAAATTCCTAATATTACAAATACTATAGTTAAAAAGATCTAAGTCCGCCTGATATTGGGTAAACTGTGAGCACATAGAGTAAATAGGTGAGAATTTTAATAAATTAATACGAAGAGTCGGTAATAAAATAAAGAATACGATCGAGTTTGAAAATAGGGTATATTGAAGCAAATTTCATTTAATAGCTCAGGACAGTCAATTTTGTTGGTTAAAAGTTTATATAAAAAGAGTACAGCAAAGTATGCTCGTCGTAACGCTAGTTCATTTAAATTTAACCTCTCCAACAATTGAGATTGCAGTGTACCAACAGTTGGATAAACACCATCAGACTTATAAGAAAGGTATTTAGCATGCTTCAACTGAACTCTTTCTAAGTTAGAAATATGAGTTTCATAGGTTGGGCTCCAAACAACTGAAGCGAATTCTAGTTTAAACCTGACAAAGGCATTAAACAGCAAAGTAATTGTTGAAACATCTTTAAAGTGCCTTGAGTTTCTCACAATAAAACCCAGATTCCTATTGGAATTAGCTATAATGTAATTAATATGAGGAATAAAAGTTAATGTGGAATCAAAGATAACACCCAAGTCCTTGAATTCGGAACATCTGGTAATGGCTTCACTACCTATATTATACGAAAAAGTTATTGAATTAGTTTTCCTTGTGAAGGACGTGGCATTACATTTCGATATTTAACGGTAACTTAGTAGTATTACACCAAATATTAATTTTTGTAAGATCTTGCTGTAATTTATCACAATCGCTTATTGACTTAATCGAGATAAATAGTTTGAAGTCATCGGCATATAGGAGAGCATTAGATGCCTCGATGTCCTGACAAATATCATTAATGAATAATATGAAGAGTAGCGGTCCAAGAACTGGGCCCTGCGGTACTCCCGATGTTGCCGACACTTGAATAGATGTGAAACCACGACATGTACATTTAATAGCCTATTAGACAGATATGAACAGAAAAAATTGATAAAGTGCGTGGTTAGTCCAAATGTTGATTATTTTTTCAATAAGATACCATAATCTAGCCTATCAAAAACTTTGGAGAGGTCAGTATAAATTACATCAACCTGATCACCTTGATCAAGTGATGTAGCAAGATAATTGGTAATACTTACAAGATTAGTGGTTGTTGATCTACCAGCTAAGAAATCATGCTGATGAACTGATATTTGAGATTTCGTATGAAAAGATAAGATATATAAGATAATCTCAAAAAGCTTGCCAAAGTTACAGAGGATAACTATAGGTCATTAGTTCTCAATTGCATTCTTGTCACCTTTTTTGAACATAGGACAAATTTTTGACCTACACCAAATTTGAGGAAATGTATTTTAATAGGAATTGCAGTCAGCCTTCATTAGGTGTTCAATTTGCCGAGAGTAATTGATCTGTTATGTATAACGATATCTAACTAGTAGTGTCAAAATGCTTTTAATGGCAAAAGTACGAATAGAGATTGATTTCGGAGATAGAATTCAGACTCAAGAAGAGGTAATGTAATTTATTTGATGAAACTCATGCAAACCAGCCTGATATTTCCCAATTTGTTGTAAGTACAATAGAATGACACTTACTTAAAGGTCGATCACCAAAAGTACTTAGATAAACATCGTGTTAGAAGCTAAAGAAAATTCTCAGTTACAATTCGAGACAGTTCTTAGAAGTTATGATTTGGCGAGAGGGTCCATATCATAGATACTTTGAGCAACAAAGTTGTGTCTAAATGACAAAATTGCATTTGATATAGGAGTTACACACTTAGCATCCTCAGAAAATTAATGTATGGGCTGGAATTGTGAGTACTCGGATTGAAAAAACCTAACCGAAGAACGCTATTTACACTTTCTTCAATTCCAACTCATTGATGATTTAGCTGTTCTGTTTCCAAATTCTCAAGGTGACGATATACCGAATATAAAATTTGGTTTAAATAAGATGAAGCTTCATCGCACTATGTAATCCTTGTTTAACAGATGGATAGAAGGGAGGAGAGTTATTGAGTGACCACCTAGGAGGTCACCTGATTTAATCTTCTTACAATTTTTCTTGGATTATTTAAAAAGTACATTTCAATAGATCAAAATAACTTTTGTTTCTAAAATGTATAGATTTGGAGAAAGTAATACTTTTCAAATATAATATATAAAGCTGAATATACAAGGTGTCCCACTTAAAACTCCCGGCGCCATTTTCTCGATAACCAAAAGCGATATTTGAATTCTGTAAAAGGTATCTACTAGAATATATAAATGACTTCAGTTTTGAGTAAAAATGGTTACACATTGAGGTATAGATGGCGTTGCGATGCAAAGAAATTTTTCGATCCTAGGAACGATGAAATGAGTTGCATGTTTGTATTTATTGTATTATTTATTTTAAAAAAGTTATGACGATTTTTATATTCAAAAAAATTATTTTGAAGTTCAAATATTTCGAGAACCAGTGATTTTTCGAAAATTGTTCGTATCATAAAAGTTGCTCAGAATTTAATTTTCCATCTCATGTAACTCATTGCATCGTTCCTAGGATCGAAAAATTTCTTTGCATCGCAACGCCATCCATACTTCAATGTGTAAAATAACCATTTTTACTCAGAACTGAAGTCATTTATATATCCTAGTAGATACCTTTTACAGAATTCAAATATCGCTTTTAGTTATCGAGAAAATGGCGCCGGGAGTTTTAAGTGGGACACACTGTATATTTGTCCGGAAAAAGCCACTATCTAGATGCACCAGAGAATTGAAATTTGGCGAACTTACAGATTAACTCTCAGTACAACGGAAAAATTCCTAAAAAAGTTAACTAGGGAGTAAGATATAGAAGATGAAAAATATTCTTTTCCGGGTGCGGACAACGTCAGGTTATTCAGCTAGTTTCGACCAAAATAAAAATTATAATAATTTAATTCAGTAGTTTTGCTCTACTTGGTGGGAAATCTAGGGCTCATGTTCTAGTCGACTTTTTTCAAGTCACATGTCTCTGGTAGATGTCAGTGTGTATCTCGAAACAGACAAGATGAAATTTTGTAATCCGACTTCAATTCTATAAAAGAAAGGCGTTCCGCGGGAGTCCGTCTTGACTCCCATATTATTTTCAATATACTTTCACAAAGACGACTGTATAGGGACATCATAACTCATAGGCAAGACTATATAATGCATCGAGGCCCTGGTCCAGGGAGGGGGGGCGGTTCCACCTAAAAATCATACGTATTTCTGAAGTCAAAATATTTTTTACTATAAATCAATGAATGTTTCAAAGAAACAAAACTCTGATCCTCTTATGTTATTTGCTGCATGTATATGTATAATTATATAGGTATAAAATTACTCTTCGGAGAATTTCTTGATAATAGCTATAATTTACTACGAGCAACCGAATATCTGAAAGCATTATTAAGAGATATGAAGAGTTTAAGATCACAGTTTGAGCAAATATTAAAAACGAAGTAATCAAAATTGCAAGAAAATGGGACTTACCCGCGGTATAGATGGTGTTAAAAGAATTAGTAGAGTGAAAAAGTTTTTTGATCAAATACCCAGGATCTTCAGTGCTGGATGATTAAAAAAAAATAGGTTTCTGTGTTCAACAGAACCCTAGGATATAGCAATTACTGAACTGAAGGAAAGATTTTCATGTCTAAAAATTATAAAAGGAAAGTTCGAAATTTTATACCCCTAAAGTATGGTTGCTTGTACTGAAAAAAACTTGGTTGTTGCCTCAGAAAATCTAAAAAACTTCTATCCTGACGACTTAAGCTCACAATTTGCGATGGGAATGGTATCTTTTGTCAACACCATGCAAGATTAACTTACAAAAATTGCAAAGAGTAAGGTCAAATTGGTAACTGATGTTTTAGAATTAATTTTAATGGAAAACACATTTGGAATTTGACTGCTTTGAGTCCCCTTTTAGCAACCTCTAAACTGAAAATAATTAAAACTTATCTCTACAACAATATAAATCAGGGCCGACTATATAATCTTTCCATCCTGACCACTGGATCGGCAGAAACTAAGAAAATCAACCAAAATAAAATTGTTGATTTTGCTGAATATAAAGCACGATTTTTCCTTTTTGTGTTTACTTACTTACTGGTATATGTCGTAAAATAAAAATGTTTTTAATATAGACCGACAATTTTTTCTGGAGAGGGGGCCTGTTGACGATTTTTTACGCCTCTCCCAAACACTGACATAACCGGACGATAGTTGTAAAAATGTTAAAAACTCCCTTTTTAAATAGCATCACAATTCAATCCATTATATTAATTCCACACACCTACAAATTTTAACTTTTATTTTGTATCGTTAACCAAAATCACTTACTTGCATTGTTTGGGTCCCAGATACGTCTAACATAGTCATAAAAAAAAATTGTTGGCTCTAAAAATTGTAATAACTGACCTTACTCACATATGGTATAATTTTAAAAAAAAGTAACTAATTACATCATGCGAAAAAATATTTGCCATTTTGATATATATTTCAAATACTATATATTTAATTAGAATATAAGTCCTTTAATCAGAAAATTAATTATTCTTCTTGCGCTTCTTAGCCCGTCTCGTATAAGTTATTTCTGAAGCATCTCTTATACATGTCCAACAGTAGTCTGCCAACATCGCAGAAGTCCATTTGCCCTGATATCTTTTTTTTCATATTTTGAATATCCTGGTGGAATCTCTCTCCATGCTCATCACTTACTGCACCACAGTTTTCTGGGAAGTAATCTAGGTGTGAATGTAGAAAGTGAACTTTTAATGACATATTGCATCCTAATTTCTGGTAGCAAGAAAGAAGATTCCCAACAAGGTTTCTATAGTTTTCTGCTCTTTTGTTACCGAGAAAGTGCTACCATTTTAAAGGAATTCCAAGCAGCTTTTTCATTACCTTCTAGAATGTTGTCAAATTCAGCATCTTTGAAAAGGTTTTTGATTTGAGGACCCAGAAAAATTCTCTTTAATTTTCGCATTACTAAATCTGGGAAATTTTTGTTTTAAATAACTGAAAGCACGTGCTTCTTTGTCCATAGCTTCCACCAAGTCCCAGTTTTATGTGGAGTGGTGACAGTATTACCTTTTGTGAATCAACTAATGGAATGTTAGCAACATTTTTTTCTCCTGGTTCAAAACCCAGTTTTGGCGGCCAAATTTTTCTTATGTAATGTTCTAATCGCGCTCGACTGTCCCACTCACAAAGAAAACAGCAATATTTGGTATACCCTTGCTGCATACCAAGTAAGATAGCTATCACTTTTAAGTCTGCACAAATCTGCCACTTATACTTGTTACATTCTATAGTTTGTAGCAATACATTCATGTTACTGTAATTTTCCTTCATGTGGACAGCATGGGCGATTGGAATTTATTTCCATTGTGGAGTAACACAGCTTTTAGACGTTTCGAGGCGTCAATAAAAAGTCTCCAGTCACTAGGATCATGGGGAATGTGTAAAGCACTCATTAAACCGTCAATGTCCTTGTAGGCAAGTCATTTTCCATTTTGAAAAAAGGTATAAGATCTTTTTGATGACTTCGATACATGGAAACTTTAACATTTTCTTGTAGTAAATTCCATTGTTGTATTTGAGATGCCAAAAACTCCGCTTTTGCCTTGGACAGATCAAGGTCTCTTATAAGATCACTTAATTCGCGTTGATTAATTTTGTGTGGTTCACCACCGGACATTTCGGCAAAGAAATCGGGATCTTGTGATGTTGATGGCTGGACTAAGTCGTCATCTACATTATCATCCGATTCTTCATCAGAACCAAGGCTGTATTCTTGAGGTGGATTAGGAATAGGTAGTTCATCACTATGGAGAACCGGGCGAATGGCATATGGTAAATTGGGGTATTGTATTACCATCCTTTTTTTCTTGTTAATACCATGTCTAATAGGAGGTATCACGCAAAAATAACAATCGGTAACACGATCTGTAGGTTCTCGCCAGATCATGGGCACAGCAAAAGCCATTGAACGTCCTCTTCCACTTAGCCAACTGCAAAGATTGTTCGCACAATTGCTGCAACATATATGAGGTGCCCATTTTTTGTCTTCATCTCCAATTGTACAACCAAAATACAACTGGTACGCCTTCTTAATTTTGGGAGTAAAATTACGTTTTTGATGCGCAAAAGTCACTTCACCACAAATATAACAAAAGTTGGTAGGTGTATTTACACAATTTCGTGGCATATTTTCAAAATAGCACTACTTATTTTCGAAAATGAACGCTTATCATGCACAAGGTACAAATACGACTACCTAAGAATGAACATCAATTTTAGTGACAAATAAAAAGGTAGGTAGTTAGTATGTCTATTTTTCGTAGAATTCTAATTCTACCTGTTATTTGTGATAGGACCGCCCATAAACTAGGGTTTATAAGGGGTCTAGGTCTACACACGATCCAGCGGCAGGGAGCCAACCTTGTCGGAATGCTTTGAACTCATTCGTAAAAGTGAACTGGTCCGCTAGAATTCCAATTATCTTCAAAGCGTACCGACAATGTCGGGTCCCAGCAGCTGGATCGTCTGTAGACCCCTATACCTGCGTTACACTTTATTACCTGTTTTGGGAAAACTAAAGCCAACTTGAACTTTTGCTTTTTATAATGTTATTTAGCACGACGAAGTTACTAAGAATTTGCTATTTTTACTTCCAATACATGTAGGCTATAGAATAGTGATTCTACATATAATTAGGTATATACGCATGCTAAAATTTTTATATAGAACTTCAATAAACATAACTAGAGAAATGGTATTACGGCACAATGAAGACAATTCTAAACATCACTGACTTAAAACATGTACTTTTTTAGGTACATAACACATTGCTTAAGAAGCGTGTAAACAAGCGAATACAACAAATTAGTAACAATAAACCATGATGTCATATACAAAAAAAAAATATTGCAACGTGTGAGATGAGTGATGTTACTCATTAAGCCGGAACGCTACTCTTTTAATTGCATAGGTATGTCGTCATCGTAATTGTCTTCCGTAAAACTTACTAAAAGCCATATCTTCATCTGTACGATTATTGCACAACAAAGCAATGCGATTCTTTCATCTCGTTGCGAAATATCAGACTCTCTATCAATTGGGTAGGGCGTACATGATGTTGTATTTTATATAAATCGTGTCATCCATAATAAAGGATCTAGTAGCTGAGATTTGATTAAATGTTAACCCTTTGTATCGCTTACGTGCATATTGGTGAGGCAGTGACGGGTACATCTTACTTTATAAAATAAAAAGTCTTTGGTTTCAAGTGGTACTATGTCTGTTTAAAGTGTCCCCTTCCCTCTAATTTTCGAACGAATTAAGTTAACGAGACTGGGGGAAATTGTGGTTGATTCATATTGAATGAACTAGTTCTCAATGATCAATTGTTTTTTGGAAATTTTAAGATGGCACCACAGAAACACGTAGGTTGAGTATTTTTCTTTTTGTCAGATCACCTCAAGTCCAAAGTGTTCATGACTCAATCCTTTTGGATTTGCGGCAGAGCATAATCAGCGAGTATGCATCCAATACTAGAAAAACATTTCATTTGTTACGAACTAAGAGATACCTCATTTGCCTGTATTCAATCTTACTTTAAAGACTACACTCAAGTGATAAAATCTTCAGGGAAATATTCTAACAAAGTAAAAAAGTTAATGAGCTCCGCAAGGGTCTGTTCTTGGCCTAGTTCTCTTTTTGCTATATATAAATGACTTGGCAATATATCGGGAAGTTTTACGCTATTTGTCGACGACACTACCATTTTGTGGCATAATAGAAATTTAAGAAAATTACATGAGGAAATTTGTTCAGATATCTCGTAGTAAAAAAATAATGCGAATCAAATCTTCTCCCATTTAATATTACTAAAACTAACGTAATGGCCTTTGGTTGCAACTTTCTCTTGGAAATGACATTCTGGAAAATAAAACTCAAATAAAGTTTCTTCGATTGTACGTTCAGATTCTTCTAATGGCAGGAGGTATAAGCTCGCCATTTTCAACAAAATTAGTTATTATTCTTGTTAAAATATATATTCGATCCATTAAAATATTCCACGAGCATGCATTATTTTTTTATTTCATAACGACACGCGACGGTTATAACTGGAGAACAGATCATTTGATTTCCAGTTTTAAAAAACCAGTGTGAAGGAAATTCAAATACCTTTCAAAGTTTTTTAAGTTCATAGTGTCTGCCGAAATTGAGATATTTTGAGTTGTTAATACTTCTGCCGTTATCTTTGAATTGTCAAGGGGAAGAGGAGAAAAAGGAGGAGGGGAAGTGGGGGATTTTATACCGTTATTGTGTCCATATTAGCAAGTAAAAATTACACAATAACAAATATGTGTATTGTCTATTGATTATCTAAAGGGGTATATCCTGATATGTGAATTATTTTCAATATCTATTAGTCTAGGTGCCCGCGTACATAAATGCAATTTATACATATCCTCGTATAACTTCTTGTACGGCATAATTGCGCCTAGTCTATCACTGTTTTCCTCTTCGAGAATTTTCGTAAACGCGGCGTTCCTCCTCGGCATGAAAAAGACGATTTCCACACGTCGGACTGGAAAATCGGCAAATATATTATGTCCGACAATTGGACTCTACATATTTTTATTAAGTAATCTTGAAAAAATCAACTGGTTATCAATAAATGTTTTAAAGTTATGTTAGGTTATGTTTAGGGTGGTAGACACCCTTAACGTTCCAAAATTTTTGTCGGACAGTTTGTAGAATATGGAGGGTAACTTTTAAGTGCTGCTTGGTTTCAATGTTTGGCTTGGAACAATCGGTAGTAGAATCATCGGACCAATAATATTTGAAGGTGCCAGATCCTCCAAAATGAGAATGAGGAGATTTTAGATCAGTTACCTTTGGATTTAGAACAGGGAATGTATTTCCAACAAGATGACGCTCCTCCCCATAATTCATAAATAGTAATTGATTACCTTCAACGGAGATTCGGAGAAAACGTAATTTCGTCGAATGGTCATGTGAGGTGGCCTCCAAGGTCACCTGATTTAACACCTCTTGATTTCTTTGTTTGCGGTCATTTAAAAAAATATTGTCTACGCAACCGCCGTTACAACCCGTGAAGACCTGGAGCTACGAGTAAGACGCGCAGTTAATAGCACAACGCCCCAGCAATTGGCGAACGTTCTTCGAGAAACAGCTATGCGAGTTCAGAAGTGCATTGACGTTAATGGACAGCATTTTGAACAATTGTAATGCTTTGTGTTCATTTTTTATATTCCAAAGCCACCTAATGTGTAACAAGATAATTAGAAGAAAATTGTATTTTCTTATTTTCCTTTAGCTGTAATTTTGTTTGTATTTATTGCACATCTTAATACGACATATGAATAAATTCATTATTAATAGTACTAATAAATGGTACCACGGTAAATCGGAACCATCATGGCACACTTAAACGGAAAATTAAAAATTATTTTATAAGAAATATTGACGTTGAAATGTCACTTATTTGACATCGTTGGATTCAGAAAATTATGCAGAATTCAAAAATGCAATAATATACAGGGTGTTTCATTTAAAAACCGAAAGTTAGTGTCACTTCCGGCGAAACCGGAAGTGAAAAAAAAATCACTTGTATGTCAAAAAGTGCCGCTTATTATACTCTTCGCAAAAACGGAGAATATATTGTATTTGATCGGCACATTTCTAAAATCGTAAATATCGCTCGTAGAGGAAAAATTTTCATATCGTTGTGTTAGTGAACGAATTCTGAACAACTTTCAAAATGTCCGTCTGTCCGTCCGTCCGTCACGTTTCTTGTAAGCACGATAACTTAAGAATGAAAAGTTCGATTATATTGAAATTTAGAAAGTAAGTTAGTGTTAGCTAGAGGAAGAACCCTATTGTTTTTGAAGAAAATCGATCGGCAAATAAAAAAGTTATTAATTATTAAATTAAAAAAAAAAAATTCTCTTAATTTTTTTCGCTTGTACTAAAATGGAAATCTTGCGAAATACTATTTCCATAATATATTTTTTCTGTTTATGAATTTTACTAATATATATTTCATAGAAGTACGAGTTGAAATATGTATGATTGTCGAAAGATATAGGTATATCACAGCAATATGTGGTGGCGCAGCCGCTAAAGCTTTGCGTTGCAATCCAAAGGTCCCGTGTTCGAATCCCACACAGGTGGGATATTTTTTTTCATTTTTTTTTTGTTATAATCTTTTTTACAACAAAGATGGTATCACAAAATTTAGGATGTCCAAAAACTAACATTATTTACAAGAACTGCGAAGAGTATCCTATAGAATGTATAACAATTATATATAAAAAGCTGAGTAAATTGGCGAAGAGTACGTTTTTAGCTTGTTATGTATATAGGATATCCCAAATTTCATTCAATTAGCTTCAAAACTAAAGGAGAGAAGGGGGTGTACCATGATTCTGTTACACCCGGTATATCCTAGACCAGTGGTGTATAGTTTTGCCGTTGTTGTATATCGACAACAATAGCTTGGGGAGACAACTTTACACCACGGGAAAACAACATGCATATCTCTCCTTTGGTATACAATACTATTCAAGATTTTCTACCTGGTCACTGTCAGTTTTAATACCAATTATTTTTAAGTTTTATTCTTTTTACTGACTACTTATACTATTGCAACACAACCAGACTTAGTACGTACGTAATAATTACGAAGACATTTGCTAATCCCGATAAAAAAATAAATCAGTTACAAATACTCCGCCGTATGATGTGATCGCCGACTTTCTCTCTTAACTATGGATTTATGTAAACTCTTAATAAATCACATGGGAACTACACTCGAAATAACTGGTAGACATTAATTACGCATTATACTTATTTCAGTAGACACTTTTATTTACGTAATTCTTTTACTTTTCCTTGGTACGAAACTGCACTCATAACCAAAAACAATAAAATTATATAAAAAAAGTATTTTTAAGAAAAAGCTTTTATCTGAAAAAACTACCAAAAAGTAAAAATAATTTTTTTTTAAATTCATACACATGGAAACCAAAAGCTTTGGGGGCGGTCATATAGTGATATTGTATAGTTACTTTGCTCAATTGACCACCCCCAAAGCTTTTGGTTTCCATGTGTACGAATTAAAAAAATATATATTTTTACTTTTTAGTAGTTTTTTCAGATAAAAACTTTTTCTTAAAAATACTTTTTTTATATAATTTTATTTTTTACTTTTTAGTCCACTTATTTTACAAACAGACAGACAAAACCCTTTCATTTACCATCGCCATCCACCCCTCCCCTCTCCCGTCTTCTCACCCCTCTAACACTACTTCACACGTCTTCCCTCTTTCCACCACTTCCCCTGCCCTTCCTCATCTCTCTCCACCCTATTCCCACCTTTTCCCACCTCTTCCCGCCCCTTCCCACCTCTTCCCACCCTTTTCCTATCTCGTCCCATCTCTTCCCACCCCTTCCCCCGCTCTTCCCATCCCTTCCCCACCTCTTCCCACCCCTTTCCCACCTCTTCCCACCCCTTCCCCACCTCTTCCCACTTCTTCCCACCTTTTCCCCACTTCTTCCCACCTTTTCCCCACTTCTTACCACCCCTTTCCCACCCTTCCCACCTCTTCCCCACTTCTTCTCACCTCTTCCCCACCTTTCCCCACCTTTCCCCACCCTTCCCACCTCTTTCTACCCCTTCCCCACCTCTCCCACGTCCGCCATATTGAATTTAGAATGACGTCACACACTTTATCGTATTTTACTCATCAAACCCTTTCATTTGACACCCATATCAACGGGGTTGTGACTAAAAAGCAGATCCGCCATCTTGGGACGTCCGCCATATTGGATTTAAAATGACGTCACATTGTTTATCGTATTTTACTCGTCAAACCCTTTCATTTGATACCCATATCAGGGGGGTTGTGACTAAAAAGCCTATCCGCCATCTTGGGACGTCCTCCATATTGGATTTAGAATGACGTCACATTGTTTATCGTATTTTACTCGTCAAACCCTTTCATTTGATACCCATATCAGGGGGGTTATGACTAAAAAGCCGATCCGCCATCTTGGGACGTCCGCCATATTGGATTTAGACCGATAATGGCTATACTATGTTGCATTGTCTCCGGACATATACACGTGTGCCAAATTTCAAAGCTCTAGCTTAATTAGAACTAGTCGAAATTCAGCTTGCAAGATTTGACCTAAACCAACAAACAAACATACAAACAAACATTGCAAGTTAAATAAAAGCTTTTAAAAATACACATCTTTCTTATTTACAGACGCTTTATGATCCATGTATTATTCTAGAATCCTTTACTGTATGGCACGTTTGGCACCAGCACGCCACCTGTTGCGGTTGCCTACTACGTGTACGGTCAGTTTTTCCCTATCGGCTCTTTGTCGCCACTTGCCGTCTGGTTTTCCCAGAACTATTAACCGTTCTATGTAGTACCCTCTTCGGTTAATGTTGCCAAAAAAGATAGAAAGTTGTCGTAAATAAGACCTAGTTCCTAGACAAACGGGGGCAAGTTGATATGGTGTGTACACCGACTTCTCAAGGGCATTTGATTGCATTGATCATATACTATTAATTCATAAACTGAACAACTTTGGTTTTAGTGATATGCGTATTAAATTTTTTGACTCTTACTAACAAGACAGATTACATTACGTCCAGTATAATGGTTTCAAGTCAAGCACATATGTTGTAACCTCCGGCGTACCTCAGGGATCGAACTTAGGTCCAATCTGGTTTTCAGTATTTATCAATGTCTTATGCGACTCATTGAATTGCAATAAACTTCTTTTTGCGGATGATCTAAAACTATCATAGAAGGTTGTACAAGATTACAGGAACAAATAAATGTCATTGAGAATGGGTGCTTAGTGAATAAGTTAACAATGAATATATCAAAATGTAAAGTTATGACTTATACACGAAAGGATAATCCAATATAATATTTGTATAATTTTAACATTACCACTTTATCACAGTGTGAAAATATTAAGAACCTGGGTATATTGTTCGGCTCCAGATTGGAATTCACGCGACACATTGATTCAAAACCTAAATCTGCGTTAAAAATATTAAGAGTCATTAGGAACTCAAGAAACTTTACATATGCAGAAACATTAAAATCGCTATATTTTTGTCATGCGCGTTCGAAACAGAGATGGGCGCGTGAGTCGATTTTGACACACGCTCACGCACGCTCACGACTTTAAACCTTTAGCTTACGCACACTCACGCACGCTCATGCACGACTGATATATGTTAAGGCAAACTCACGCACGCTCACGCACGGGACCTTTTGACTCACGCACACTCACGAAATCTTCCGTGATTTGGTACCTTAAATGTACACGCTCACGCCGTGACACGGTGAAATTCACGTCACGTGCCCATCTCTGGACCAGAGTGACCAGATCAGGCCAGGAGGGCTAGACGACTGGCGAATGCAGTAGAGAGAGATTGCAATTACGCAGTTTAATTTGAATGTTGCGTCATTCATCCTGTCTCCTTCCCTTTTCCCTCCCTTCTCGCGCTCGTGTTCCGTCTTCCGTTTTCCGTCTATCGCTCCGCTTCTTATTCTTGTCACGACACGACAGGTTGAAGTTTTAAAGCAGAGATGGGGCGTCGTGTCACGGCGTGAATATTATCTCACGCACGCTCACGCACGGGATCTTTTGACTCACGCACACTCACGAAATCTTCCGTGATTTGGTACCTTAAATGTACACGCTCACGCCGTGACACGGTGAAATTCACGTCACGTGCCCATCTCTAGTTCGAAACTCGAGTATGGAGTCGGTTCAACGAAAATTTGTAAAATACTTATTTTTTAAAGTAGATCACCAGTACCCTGAACAGGGATAACCCAATCACTAATGTTAATAAGGTTTAATGTGGACTCATTAGAAAGCAGAAGAATGATGTCAAATTTAATATATATTTACAAACTTGTCAATAATACAATAGACTGCCCAGAACTCCTGTCTCAAATCAATTTTAGAATTCCGCGTTCAGGCTTTTTCAAACCTTTGCAAAATGAACAAATATTCTTGCTAAATCGCCTATTTATTCTAAGATAGAAATGTATAACTCCCTTGGCGGCGATTGTGACATGTTTGGTCTTTCCGCAAATCATTTTTACTGTATTTTATACTTTGTAGTATTGTGTATTTTGTATGCTATATTTTATATATTATATTTTGTAAAATTGTCCTGTAATTGGTTTATTCTGTTAGGCAATAAATTCTTTATTATTATTATTAAGACAATTTCAACTTTACAAAATTTGAATTCATGCAGTCAAAAGCAAAAGGCAAATCAAGAAACATTCCAGCTACTTTTTTGCTCTTATCGAGGTAACCATATATTTCTTGAATGAATACAAGGATGGTCAGTTCCGTTGATTTGTCAGACCTATATCCATACTGGAAATCTGTAAATAGTTCATTTTCTCTAGATAACTACGTAGTCGTTTTGATATTGACTTTTCTGAAATTTTGGGATTTAGGATTATTATTGGCCTGTAGTTTTCTAATAAGTTTTGGTCATTTTCTTCATGTAGGGGCACTAATTTGCTTAATTTCAAAATGTTTGAAAATTGTCTAAATTCAAAAAACTTATTAATTAATGTAATCGTAGTGGTTAACATATATTTACAATATTTTAGAAGGCATAAAGGTATCTGATCTAGTCGCAGGAAATACTTAGTTTTCATCGTATTAATAATTTCCACAACCTCTATTTCAGTAACTAGTTCTATAAAGATTGAATTGGAATTAATCTGTCATAGGACTGTACAAAGTTGATCAACTGTTGAAGTGTTTTTATAGTTTATTTTCTACACAACTATGGAAATAATTACCGAAAATATTAGCTACCTTGGTTATATTACTTTAATATTTATGTTATTAATTTATATCTCTTTTTGCCTAGTCTATTATTTATAATTCTCCATTTTTTATTTTTCTGATTTCATTACCTCTTCTGAATTAACTTCAATTTTTATTTTGGATATGCAATAATTAATTAATTGCCTTTTTTAGGATTTTAGTAATTCACTGGAGCCAGATTACTTGGCTATATAAGAATTTTAAGTTGTGATAGTCACTTGTTATTTTAGCATCATATTTTTGCTCATTAGTATTTCTAATTTTGACATCCATTTTTGGGCAAGTAACATTTATAAACAACTGAAAATGTATAATAAACTCATTATAGTAGTCATCGTCATCGATATTTTCGTACGACTATGGAAATAGATCTTACTATTAAATGAAGATTCGTTCGAAGCTACGCATACTTTGTTCAGAAAATATTATGTTTAACTTTGTGTCGTTATAGTTTATACTGTTATTGAAATTAGTTTTTGTATTGCAAATAACCCCAATTATTGTCTTTTATGATCTAACATGTGTGAATCAATCACTAATAATAATAACTATTAAGGAATAATTTCAATTCGACGCCTTAAAGTTTGAAGGAAATTTTCAATCGAATATCCATCTTTATCCATCTTTTATTTGCAAAGTCCATTTAAAACTCATTCTGTTACTATAATGTCCCGCAGGGATCAGTATTGGGCCCTATTCTATTTTTGCTGTGATCGTCCGATATTCCCAGATTAACTACTACACTGTCAAACGTCTCAGTATGCAGACCAAATAAAAATTTACTGTAACCCCAACACGGAACATGCCATTCTGCAATCAGATCTGGATTAAATATCAACGTTGTGTGATAATAGGCTCATGTCTCTAAATATCGATAAATGCGCAGTGCTTCATATAGGAAGAAATTATCCCAAATTTATGTACAACGTAAAGGATGTTGCGATAGAAACATCTGTCCTTTCAACGTTATTTAATCCTAATCATTGGCAATCTCTCTTGGTCTGGATACATAATTCAATCGTGTCTTTCTTATCCTGATAAACTCAAAATATAGCCCAGTCACTTTATACATGAACCTCTAAAAAAATCTAACTGAAGATTTTCCAGCTCTTTATTTTGACATCACAAATAATTTCTCAAAAGTCCATAAAGCCAACTGGACTGCTACAAAAGTTACAGAAGGTTAAAGGTCACGAAAATCAGTTTTCTCAAATATCTCGTAAATTATTGGTTTTACGTTAATTTTGGTGATTTCTTCTTCTTTGTCTTCATCTATCTCTTCTATTTCCACTTCTTCAATATTTTCATCAACAATCATCTCAGCGGAAAATAACGAAATGAGGTCGGCTTCATCATCGTTGAACTCAGATTGCAGAAAATAGAATTGAGAAGTTCATCTGGTGCAGGAGGAAGCAAAGAAGTTGTTGGCTCTAATAAATTATTGTTTAAAGTCCAACCCCTTGCTGAGGGTCTAACTCTTTTCCCAGCCAAGTTTGAACCTGGTAATATACCCTGAATATATGTTGTTGAGTAGCTGCTGTGGGTGGAAGTGACGACAATTGCATAGGCTTATTTAGTCTAGTGAATTTTGCAAAACTAAAATATCTATAATTATCAATTGAAGTCTTTTTTTTTGGAGCTCCGTACATAGCTAAAATAAACAATGTGCTATTATTTATTAGCAAATTTTTCGAACAGTTTTCTATTATGAATGCCGCCAATGCTTCCTGTAAATCTGGTCTTTTTTGTAATATTTTAAATGCGTTTATTTTTTCTCTTCGAAATAAAGCACCAGTGGTATCACAACCACAAATCCTCCGAAGTTTCTCAGCACAATATCTCGAAAACTATTGATTCTACGTAAATTTTGTATATAAACTTTTTTATGCAGATTTATCTCATGAAAATAACCAAAATTAACGTAAAAACGATATTTTACGAGATATTTGAGAAAAACTGATTTTCGTGACCTTTGACCTTGTAACCATCCAGTTGGCTTTATGGACTTTTGAGAAATTATTTGTGATGCCAAAATAAAGAGCATCCCGCTGGAAAATCTTCGGTTAGATTTTTTTAGAGGTTTGGCCTGTTTTTGTATAAAGTGACTGGGTTAATATTCGGCCTAAGTATTGCTATGAACAGATTAACCCGTTACTCCATAACCATCTACAATGTGTTAAATGATACATTTTCCTTAGACATGAAAGATATTTTTCGATTTAAAATGATCATGGAGTTAGAGTCCATAACTTCAAACTAGTCCATGAATTTGGAACTCATTACCTATACCTAGCGAGCTTGTTAATGCTCCATCAATAAACTGTTTCAAAAATAGACTTGATAATTACTTTTCCAGTTCATAAATTTAATTACGTTTATGTATATTGTATGTTAGGTAGTATTACTTTACATTTATAAAATCTGTATGAAGAAAATTTATACACAGAGAAAAATGATGAACATTGTAATTGTAACATGGCTAACAAAAAAATATACTATTTGTTATCAAAATATTATGCCTTCTAGTGTAAAGGGTCTAGCCGTACTTCCATGACGAAACCGCCCCCGATAGGAACCTATATCGTAACCTATGTTATATTGTATAGGGCGCTAATAGTAGTTGATCGAGTAGATATTAGCTCTATATCTTAGTTAATTGAGGAGTTATTTGAAAAAAAGTGTCCGGAGACGACTTTTTTCAAAGCGATATATCTTAAGTTAATTTTAAAGCTAGGAAAATAAAACTAAATGGCAGTTTTATGGTACACTTTACAGTTTATTTTATAGCATTTCCTATGGGCCAAGCCTAAATAAAAGTATTTAACAAATGCAAAGAAAAATTTTGTCAATCGATTTCTATCTGATCTAATTGAATTACCACTTTGAAAAAAATATATAATAATTGTCTATGTCTTGCCTAACAGCATGCCAAATTTCATTAAAATCCAATAGGTGCAACATGTCGAAAAAAAAATTTAAAGTAAGTGGACCGCCACCTTACGACCACTATGTTGCGCTTTTAACTTGCATTACATTTCAATAATCTTTGGAAAAGTTGCGTTGACAGCGCATAAAAAGTATATCAACGGTTGGTGGTGTCAACTAGCCTATTACAATGTTTTTTTGATCTACTTTTATAGTGACTGTAGTCGGTCTCAGTTAAGAATGCAGTTGTTTTCGTTATGAGCGGAGCATAGTTTACACAGGATATGGAAATTCTCAAGTAAGTGGAATCCCCCTTGGCCGACTCAAGCCAGTCGGTACATAAAATAAAAAATTGGCTTTTGTTTGGCATTTGGCTCTTTTATAAATACATTGAAACTATTTAATTCATATTGCAGCATATTTTGTTTAGATTAATGAAAGCTCATTATAGATGTAAATCCTCTAAAAATGTCAAGTGTTATAAGAAATAGGTAAACCTACTACTTGCTTGTGCTCGATATCAGGCGCGCTGTTCTTGTCTCTGCCGTTCTGAACTGAATCTTTGATCTGTCTCGCGCGGCGCACATCGAAGTTTATTTTATTGTTTTATGATATTTATGAATATTAATACAAAAGAAATTGTACTAATTGTTCATATATTATTGTTCGGCTATTTCCTTCCATTTTTATTAAAATCAGACTGCTCTAGTTATCTCTTTTGTTACGAATAACGATTCACAAACACGGTATCGCCTGTGTTAAACGCTGTGCGATGTACGAAACTCAAGTTTTTGATTTCATCACTCTCATTTAAGAGCATGGTTCTATTTAATTTTATTGTGCGATGTGCGAGGGGCGTCGATATGGCCACTCTCATTTAAAATAATGGTTTATTTAATTTCAGTGTGCGAAGTGCGGTGCTATGTGCGTTGTGCGGTGCACCGACGTGACGACGTGGTCATGCACTTACACGGAGGTTATGATATTTTTGTACACTTTTTAGGCAGGTATATGAGAGAGATCAAAGCTGACATTTTTAGAGGATTTACGTCTATAATGAGCTTTTATTCCTCTAATATGTTGGCAATATGAATTAAATAATTTCAATGTATTTCAAATTCAATGTATAAAAGAAAAGTGCCAAATAAAAGTCAATTTAAACCGTTAATTACTTCCACGTCCAGTGGAAGTATAGTAACGACAAAAAATTTTTAAAAAATTTTTATTGTCAAAATAGGCTTAAAATGTCATGAAACATCGAGATTTTAAGTTTGAGCGAAAAAAAAATTTCTGTCTGTCGGTCTGTCTGTCGGTCTGTCTGTCTGTCTGTAACTTTTTTTTGTGCGCACGTTTACTCTGGAACCGTTTAAGATATTGACTTGAAATTTGGTACACATATGTACTTTAACGAGATCTAGAACTAGATCATATTTTCATCTTGTTCCGTCGAAGGGTTGGGGGGTAAATTGGGGTAAATTTGGGGTGAATGGGTAAATCAAGCAGGTAAGAGTCCATGAAATTGGTATTTAGTATATACAAGAGAAGCTAAGGTCTCAAAAAAAATTTTGGCATTAGCCACCCCCACCTCCTCCTTATTAAAGGGGATGAAAAAAAATTGTGATTTAGTGTATGTACAGGAACCAGAAACCTCAAAATATTTTTTTACTTCATCCACCCCCCACTACCACTCCCTATCACCACCCCCACCCTACTACCGATGTGGGGTATCGTTTTATGGGTTTTTGGGGTAGAGGATTTCAAATATAATATTATTAAAGTTCCATAAACAAATATTTTCACATACAAAGTTTTTTCGTTGTGAGTGAATTGGATAGAGAATCTGGATGTGGAAGTAGTGATTCCTTCGGCAGCGGTTTTTTTATTTTATGTACCAACTGGCTTGAGTCAGCCATGGGGGGATTCCACTTACTTGAGAATTCCCATATCCTGTGTAAATTGTGCTCCGCTCATAACGTAAACAACTGCATTCTTAACTGAGACCGACTATAGTCACTATAAAAGTAGATCAAAAAAACATTATAATATTCTAGTTGACACCACCAACCGTTGATATACATTTTATGAGCTGTCAAAACGCAACTTTTCCGAAGATTAATGAAATGTAATGCAAATTAGAAGCGTCAACATAGTGGTTGTTTAAGGTGGTCCACATACTTAAATTTGTTTTTCGACATGTTGCACCTCTTGGATTTTAATGAAACATGGCATGTTGTTAGGCAAGACATAGACAATTATTATATATTTTTTTCAAAATGGTAATTCAATTAGATCGGATAGAAATCGATTGACAAAATTTGTCTTTGCATTTTTTAAATACTTTTATTTAGGCTTGGCCCATAGGGAATGCTATAAAATAAACTGTAAAGTGTACCATAACATTGCTATTTAGTTTTATTTCTGTAGCTTTTGAAAAATAGTCATCTCCGGACACTTTTTTCAAATAGCTCCTCAATTAACTAAGATATAGAGCTAATATCTACTCTATCAACTACTATTAGCGCCCTCTACAATATAACATATGTTACGATATAGATTCCTATCGGGGGCAGTTTCGCCATGGAAGTACGGCTAGACCCTTTACATGGAGTATGTTTATAATTCCACATTAGGCGTAATATTCCGATAACATATAGTATATTTTCCGTTAGCCACGTTATAAATTTTCATTTTTCTCTGTGTATATTTTAATTTATTTATGGTACTCAATAGGTAGGGTATATGTTTTGTTGTATTTCATTTCACACTATATTCTATTTGGAGCTTAATAGGGTTCACCCCCTCAACTCTTCTCTATCTGTAATAATAATAATAATAATAATAATCTTGGCGATAATTTGAGTGTGAGAGTGTGTCTAATTTTTCAATTCCCATTAAGATTGATATCCACGTAATCGATGGCATTTAGAAAATGACGTTCTCTTTTGTTTCAGCCTCAGACTTTCGCCCTGGCAGACGGCGAAGGCCAAGTGCGTCGCCGCCAGGACCTCGGCACCGGCGGAGTCGAAGACATGATCCAACTGACGGACCTCCACGAGGCGGCCCTGCTGTGGAACCTCAAGCTGCGCTACGACCGGAACTTAATCTACACGTACGCGGGCAGCATCCTCGTGGCCGTTAACCCGTACAGGATGTTCGATGGAAGTTACGGAATCGAGTCCGCCCAGAGGTATAAGGGAAAGATGATCGGAGAGCTGCCGCCGCATCTGTTCGCCCTGGGGGCGGCCGCGTACTCGTCGTTGCCCTCTCCACAGGTAAATATAACAATAATATTTAATTTTTTATTTGAAATAGAAGTAGGCTAGTCGATAAGGAGGTCCAATAACGTAAAAAATGAGGAAAAGCTAGAGCAGATTTTACAGTAATTCTAAAAAAACTGCTGCTCAAGGAATCACTATTTCCATATTCAGATTTTTACCCTTTCGCAGTATGACATCAAATATTAATAAGTAGTAGGTTACCCATTTTTATCAATATTTTAATCTTGTTTTATCCCCCACTTCGTCCCACCTTGTCCCATCTTCCCCTAATTACTCTTAATTACACTTAATCACCCGCTAATTACCTTTAATTACCCTTAATTACCCTCCCTCATAAATACCCGCTAATTACTATCTCACGCCCTCCTCAACCCCGCACCCCTCCCGTGACGTCACAAAAAAGTGAAAGGAGGAGGTCTATAATACTCTATTCCGCGAACTTCTCGTACTTTCGAGAAAAATTTGGTATACTTTCGGAAACATATTTGCACTCCACTATGTGGAAATAATTGTTTATGGAACTTAATATAAAATTTGAAATCGTCGACACCAAAAACCCATATGACACATCTGTAGTGGGGGTGGGGGTGGCAATAGGGGGTGGCTAATGCCAAAAAAATTTTTGAGACCTTAGCTTCTTTTACATATACTAAATACCAATTTATGAACTCTTACTCGCTTGATTTACCTATTTACTCACATTTACCCCAATTTACCGCCTAACCCATCCGGAATAAGATGAAAGTATAATCTAGTTCCAGATCTCGCTAATTACATTTCAAAATACGTACATACAAGTCAATGTCTTAAACGGTTCCAGAGTAATCGTGAACACAAAAAGTTGCAAACAGAACGACAGACAGATAAACCGACAGACAGAATTTTTTTGCTCAAATTTGAAATCTCAACGTTTCATGATATTTTAAGCCTATTTGAACAATAAAAATTTTCGATTTTTTGAGCGTTACTATACTTCCATTGGAAGTTGAAGTAAAATTAAAGATAATTTCCAAAGTTTTAAAAAATTTTTGGAATAATCAATACTTTCAGAAATATTCAACTACAAGTACCAATTTCTTCCTCGGTTAAAAATGCGTAATTACTGAAAACAAATCTATCGATCAGTATAATATATTTTTTAATTTTAATTTAATACCACAACTAAGCCTTAATAAAATTTTAATTCAAATAGTTACACCCAAAAGACCTGTCCGTTCACCTTGTTCTAAGGCGTGAAAACAAAATAAAATTATATTTTTAAACTTAGATATATATTTTTTATTGGTAACGCCTTTTTTATGTTTCCTTGATCACTGGAGGTTAGTTGACAAAAGAGGAAGGTTAGATGTTTTGCTGGCAACTAATTCTTACACCAACATAAAGTTGTAAACGCCTAAAAGTGATGCTAAATCTAGTTACCGAATTTGAAGTTTTAAAAAATATAAATAATCAAAGACGAACTGATGAAAGATACTTTTGCTTTAACTTAAAATCTTTGGCTAAATCGCAGGTTAGAAAAAATGAGATTTTTTAATATTTTCCAGGTGGATTGTTTTTGGAAAACGAATATCAGTTAAAAAAATTCCGGACTCTTCGGGGTTTTTCGGAATTAATAATTTAATAATACATTGCATGTCCATTGTACATTACGGCATGCCAAATAAAACTAAAGAAAAATAAAACAATTACATTAATCAAAAATTTCATAGCCAAATACAAATAGATATAAACGAGGGGTAAAACGCTGGTATTTTGGCGTACAGCTTCCGGGTATTACTTGGTATTATGAGGAATTATTAAGACACTGCTCCGTATTTTCAAAAAAATCGACCAACAGAATTTTTTTAAAGTTAAAAAACGGCAATCGATCAGTGGAAAAAAATCAAGAAAAATGTATGTTACTTTTTTCGTAGTAGCCATATGTCAAAAAAAGTCATTGAAATTATTAAAATCTGGGATTTCGCGTTTTCATCTTGATTTTTGTATTCACAATGATTGAGAAAAAACGATTTGGTGATATTTCACAATAAAATATTATACTACCCAAACTGTACGTTCCCTCCCCCCCCCCCGCTCCGATCCTTGGGACAATGCTTTTCATAAAAATTAAAGCCTAAGGAACAATTTTAGTAAGTAATTAAGTTACCAAAGAAAAAACTGGCTGTACGTTCAAAATTGCGTCCATGTTTAAAAAAAAATTGCAAATATTGTTTTTGTCATTTAACACAAAAACTAAAATAAAAAAGATGGAGAAAAACTTTCTGCACAAAAAACAAAGTGCATAAAATGTTCTACAATTTTGTACCTATACAATATTTGGGTAAGAGTTACCATTTTCCAGATAAATGATTCAGCTTTTATAATAAAATATAAAACATAAGTAACACCTCATTCGCTTTCAGATTCATTGTCGCTGTCTCCCGATACATCGAATATTTCATCCAATTATTGTATACGATGGTGATCAGGCCGGCCATCATATACGCGGCGCCGGTGTGGTGCAGCATCCCGGCCACGACAATGAATAAATTTCGAGTCTTAGAGCACAAATTTATGTGCCTCATTTCGAACTCCGATAGGTACACCTCCCTCAGAGATCTCTATGCACGTTGCCACGACATAACCCCACTAGCGGACTTCGTCCGGGAATCCTCCCAAAAATTCTATCAATTCAAATTGGGCGACAGTCCGCTAACCCGAGACATTACACGAATCAGACAGCATAACGCCATACTTTTCAACCTTAAACACCCATTACCATACCAGGCGTTGCCTATCTTTCGGCAACCTCCCTAGCCAAATCTTTCCTATACCAAAATTTCCATTTCACCACCCTTTCCTTTTCACCACCTTTTACTCCCAAACCTTTTCACTATTCCCTCTATTAATCTCATTTTTGTTAATTTTGTTAATTTTTGTTATTTTGTCCTTTTTTGTCTTTTTCAAAATCCCCTCTCGGCCAATAACCTCTTGCAAATCAAAACCTTTTAAATCATAACTTCCTCTCACCCTACCTTTCCGAAGGGGCAGACCATCGGATGAATGTCGTCATTGGTTCGAACGGGTTTTTTCGTTGAGCTTTTCCCGTACCAGCAATCCAACCTTTAAAACAGTGCGCGTGTGCGTCAGTGCGCGTGTGCGTCAGTGCGCGTGTGCTGAACAAAAACTCATTTCTCTAGCTTTAGGTAGTTTATAAGTGTTTTAAAACTATTCTCTAGTTGTGAATTAAAAAATTGTTAGGTTTAAGTCTTATTTGTTTTTAGACAGGAGTCCTAACTCCACATTCGATGTATTGTCCTAACTTGAATTGAACCCGCTCCATCCGACCGTACATTCACCACGGCGCTACGCGACGTGGTTGTGCGGTCGGCTCTGTACCGGGATACGATTCAGGTGCAAGTTTGTATGCTAAACATCTAATAAATATTTTTTTTGAATTGAATAGTTCATCCAAGTCTTGTTCCTTTATTGCTTCATTTATGATATCATTATCATCTTTACTTTCGTCTAGTATGACTTGATTTGGAATCATCTTTTGAAGAATTTCAGTAAGCAATATTTTATCTGCTGGACACCAACGGGGTTCTCCATTTTTTGCCATCCATAATCATTCCAAGGATTTGGAATATTGTGAATCCCTTCGTCGTTTATTCGCCAAATACGCGTTTGGTAAACTTTCCTTTTAATATGCTCGATAAGCCAAGCTCTTGGTGGTGGAATCGAAGAAAAATCAACTCTAGTATCAATTCATAAAGGCAAATCTTTGTCACCACATTTCTGTCTGATGGCAATTAGGCGAAGCTCGTCCACGCTAGCTCATTTCTTTGATCCATATATGGCAACTCCTCTAATGATGCGACTAATATATTATCAATATTTCAGCTGCTCCCCAAATCTTGAAACGTTTGGATATATTTGGGAGAAAGTAACTAAGTTACCGTTTTCTAGATAAATGCCTGGAAATTATAATATTATTTTTATTATTAGCGAATTAGCGTTATGTCTTCTATGTGCAGACTGTATGGACGAATAGTAAAGGCAAGAATAGAGGAACAGATAAAAGACTCAGAGGAGCAGAGTGGATCTTGTGTCGATAGTACATTCTGCCTAAAACAACGGACTGAAAAGAGCATAGCACATGGACGAGAACTGCATATTATATTTATAAACTTAAAAAAGGCTTATGCCAGTGTCCCTGTAAATCAACTATGGTAGGCAATGAAGGCCAGCGGGATACAAACAAACTATATTAACGCTATTAAACAATTATATAAAGACAACATAAACAGAGTGAAAGTTGGAAATAATTACTCTGATGAATTCATCGTAAATAAAGGACTGCGACAGGGATGCTGCTTATCACCAACTCTGTAAATAGGGTACTAAGAGATTGGAGAAAGAAATGTATGTCAATGGGAGTGCTTCTTGAGGAACAACATATATATAGTTTGGAATTCGCTGACGATCAGGTTATACTAGCCGAGGACGGAGATGATATAAATTATATGTTTAGGAAGAGTATACGAGATGGGGTTTGGAGATCAATATGGATAAGACAGAATATATGGTAATCGGAGGACAAGGAGAAGACTTCATTATAGACAATGAAGTGATGAAGACGACAAATGAATATAATTATCTGGGGGTTACATTAACATCCGATGATAAAAAAAAGGAAAATGTATAATCAGACAACTACATCCCATGCTGTGGAATGAAAATATTTCAAGTAAAACAAAAACACGGATGTTTAACTCATTTGTCGAAAGCTGTGTTACCTATGATAGTGAAGTGTGGACATTGGAGACGATGTTGTAAAAAGACATTACTGATCATGAAAGAAATGAAAGAATAAGAGAAATAATGCAAGTTGACACATCATTAATAGATAAAATTGAAAAAAAAACAACTACTGTGGTATGAACACATGAGGAGAATGGACCAGGATAGATTACCACAAAGGATTTGGAAATGGAATCCTGCAAATAGAAGGAAAAGAGGAAGACCAAGAAAGAGTTGGGAAAAAGGAATAAAAGAAGCTATGCAAAAAAGAAGGCTAGAAGAAGACGGATTTAGAGATAGAACCTCCTGGAGATTGGGATGCGATAGATGGCAAAATTAGCTGTATACCACCGCTATATAATATTATTATTGTTGTTAATTTTTTTCAGTTTATTTTATTTTTTGTTTTGTTAATAATATGAAGTTATATTATACGCCTCTAAATGATTTACTGATATATGAATTTCCATGTTTTCTTAATTTTGGACTCATTTATCTGGAAAATGGTAACTCGTATCAAAATATTGTATAGAAGATTTTATGCACGTTATTTTTTGTGAACGTGCACGTGCAGTTAGGGTGGGCTCCCCGACTATTAACCATGAAGAAGAATCTAAATATAATAAAATTGTTTATAACAATTATTGTGTATTTCATATAGATACAATGAATTTGTTTGATGATAAAAAACATTAGAAAAAGTTTCTATTTTTTATTATAAATAAAAGTTATTTTTTAAACTTTAAATAAACAGTTTTGTTGTTCTAATAATCATTTTAGATAATATTTTTTAACCATATATTAATCTTCTGTAATGCGTACGAGGTTGATTTTCTACACACGGGTAATTTTTTTTGAATGACTCAAACCTGTTCTCCATGAAAATTTTGCTCGAATTAAGGGACATAGGAAAAATCCCTCCACTTCGTGCCGCGATTTTTCCATGCCCTTAATTCTCGAATAATTTTCATGGTTTAACAAGTTTTTGTTAAAAAAAATTTACCCGGTAAAAAATCGACCTCTTGTGTATTAATACCCGATTAATATATTCTGACTTTATTAACCAATCAAAACGTACATTTTCAAAAAAATCGACCAGTAGGATTTGTTTAAAGTGAGAAAAACGGCTATCGATAAGTGGAAAAAATCGAGAAAAATGTATGTTACTTTTTTCGTAGTAGCCATATGTCAAACTAAAAAAGTCATTGAAATTCTTAAAATCTGACATTTCACGTTTTCATCTTGATTTCTGTACACAAAATGAATGAGAAAAAGCGATTTGGCGATGTTTCACAAGAAAATATTAACGAAGCTATGAATGAAAGTGTCCCAGTTAAAACGAGAAACACTAAAAATTCTATATGGAAACAATTTAAAGCTTTTTGCAAAGAGCATTATTCCCTCGAAAAAGATATGGCTACTATGATGAACTTGCAAATATTTTGACTGACTGGGGTTATAACATGATAAAGAACATTAGAAAATGTTTTTATTCTTTATTATAAATCGTTATTTTTAAAACATTAAATAAACAGTTTTGTTGTTTTAATAATTATTTTAGATAATATTTTTTAATCATATATTAATCTTCTGTAATACACACGAGGTTGATTTTCTACTTGGGTAAATTTTTTTTGAGTGACTCAAACCTGTTTTCCATGAAAATTGTGCTCGAATTAAGGAACATAGGAAAAATCGCTCCACTTCGTGTCGCGATTTTTCCATGCCCTTAATTGTCGAATAATTTTCATGGGAAAACAGGTTTTTGTCAAAAAAAATTTACCCGGTAAAAAATCGACCTCTTGTTTATTAATACCCGAAAAAATCATATCTCTGTGCCTTGAGCATGCACCTTTGCCTGTTGTTGTCCGCGATAGTTAAGCAACTGGATTTTCTCTTAGGCAATTATCTTCAATTATCATCAATTATCTTAATTATCTTTTTAAAGCAACTTTTCTTCGAAAAGATATTTAAATCAGGAAGTAAATGAAGTTCGTTGGGCAGTTGATTGGATAAGTGATCCTAGTTAGACTTAGATGGAACAAAACAGTTATTAATAGGAGGAAAACGTGTTATTATATTAGTAATGTGATTATGATATGACAGTTTATTTACCTATAAGGGCCGGTACTTTCGATCCCGATTAAGCGTTAACGGTGGGTCAAACCAATTCAGTTACCATGGAAACAATTGTACTTTCAATGATTTGGCAGACGGTTAAAGTTTAATCGGGACCGAAAGTAACGGCCCTAAATCAAGTAAACGATAATTTTACTAATAACCACATATTGTAAACAGTTTTGTCCACATAATTTCTAATATGATTTATTAAATGAACGTAAAATGTGGTTGGAGGCGTATAAACCACGAAACAAAAGTGAAATTACATTTGCACTTTGCGTAAATGATGTTTAATTTCCGTTAAAATCTTTACGGCATAAATCATCTTGACTTTCTTCAAGACTATAGTCTCAAATGCAGTGGAACACTGCCGGCTGGCTCGATCACTGTAAACTTCTTCAACAACGAGATTCACTCAATTCGAATAAAAACAAGATATAGAGATTTAACGCATAGAGTTTATGGAAAATCACTCCTGACCCTGACCAGACCAACTTAATTCAGGGCGAAGTATAAAGAGCTATAAACTGTATTATAGAGCGAGAGCTGGGTGCTCAAGTAACGGAATGAAATGTTTCTGAAATGTTAGCAGGGTTGGAATGTTTAAAACAAGATGTTTTAAAGGTGATGTTTAAAACATCGCATCATCTTTTAAACAAACGTTTAAAACATATTTAATACACAATGTGATGTTTTAAGCAACTGTTTAAAACACAGTTTAAAACATACCATTTAAAACATTGAAAAAAAAACTGTTTTAAACACAAAAACTGTTTAAAACAAAAAATACAGTTTTTTTTCCAACCCTGAATGTTAGTACTCACAGCGACTATAAGAAAAATCATTTTGTGCCTGGGCAGAATTTGTTCACAAGTTTTGTATGTGCTCTCTCCGGAACATTCTTCGGTATAGCAACCATACCAATGGAGTAACAGCTTGGAATTACTTTTAAAATTTAGTGTTTACAGAGTAAAAAAAAATATATATTTTTGTGCCTCGTTAAATCTTGTTCTAATGCCTTGGCACAATATTTTTTTTATTTTTATTTTTGGTTCATTACTTTACCTATCAAGTAACAGCTTCAAACTACAACCAAATTAAAGTTTAAACATTTTTCTATTAGAAAAACATTTGTACCACGCCTATGCCTGTTAAAAATACCTGGCACAAAACTTTCTATTTCTCAGTCTTATGCTATAATCCACTGCATTTAGTGAAAAATGAGCCGCATCTTCAGACCAATTCATACAAAAGCAAATGTTGGTTTTCCAGGTAGGTTCTGGTCTCCTTAATAAGGTCTCAAAAGTCCCCGAAGTGGGAGTGTAAGGATAAAATTCGGCAACGCTGTAAAGGGCTGAAATCGTGCTCGGAAACGAATTTTTCGAGATATCTCGGTTTTCATTGCCTCTACGACAAAAATACATTAGGCCAAAAAGAAAGCTATAAAAAAGATAGAGGGTCTTTTTTTCGTATACGCAATAGTTTTCTTGAAAAATTCCAGTAAGTCGTACCTAAAATCAAAAAATTTATTTATTTATTTATTTATTAGTTATTTATTTTTTATGGTTATGAAAATATTAGCAACAGTGTGAAGGCTATGGAGCAGCTTCGCCGGTCCTCAAAAGCTTCATCTGTTGACATTTACTTTGATGAGCAGATGGTTGCAACTGTAAGCCAAGAGAAGCTCCTTTCCAATAATAAAAATAAAACCAGATTGATTTCGATGTTGACAGAAAAGTTTGAGGCAAATAATTATATTGTTAGACATGCTGAAGATGATGCTGACATTTTGATAGTCGAAACAGCGCTTGAGGAATCATGTAGAAATACTACGGTTGTGGTTGGGGAAGATGTGGATCTTCTTATAATTTTAACTGCTCGTACACCCATTAATAAAGAAATTTTTCTCCTCGAACCAGACAGAGGGAAGGTCCAACGAAAAATTTATTCTTCACGAAGCTTTGATCACCATAAAGATATTCGAGATCACATATTGTTTCTGCACGCATTCTCTGGGTGTGACACTACATCTGCTCTGTTTAATAAAGGCAAGACTGCAGTTTTGAAAGTGATGAAAAAAACGGCAAGACTTGAAACTTGTAGTTGAAGTTTTAAGCAAGACTGGTACTTCTCCTGACATAGTTACTTCGAATGGGATAAAATTTTTTCTCGCTATCTATAACGCTCCAGTTAAAGAAGTTTCCATCGATAACTATCGGTATTCTTGCTTTATTAAAGCTGTGAGCAAAAGCAAATCAGTGAAATTTAATTCATTACCACCCACTCATGACACAGCTCAACAACATCTATTTCGTGTTTATTTTCAAATACAGAAATGGTGGGGTAATGTATTGAATCCTGAAGAGTGGGGATGGATGTTGAAAGATACCATATTGTGGCCAAAAACAACATCCCAACTTCCTGCGCCTGATTGCCTTCTGAAGACGATTTTCTTCAACTGTACGAAAGGCTGTGGACCATTGTGTGGCTGTCGGAGGTTGGGACTTAATTGCTCACCAGTTTGCGGCAACTGCCATGGAAAATCTTGCTTGAATGCTGAACCGATTGAAAACTCGTCAGAAATAGAAGCCGTCACTGAAGCAGAGACTGAAAGTTCTCAGATTGACTCGGATTTCCTCGAACGATTCGATGAATTTATTTATAGAAGGAGAAAACAGACAAGAAGGAAATTATTAATTTGACAACATTTTCAGTCGTGGATTAGGCCTACCGAGGAAACCACATAAAAAAACGCGCCTAGTACTCAACCTCAAGGGTGGTGTGGAATAGAGTACTTAAATTATCCATAATATCTCATAAGTTCAAATTCAATGCAAGATTTTCAAGAAAACTATTGCGTATACGAAAAAAAGACCCTCTATCTTTTTTATAGAGAATTTCCATAGCTTTCTCTTGGTCTAATGTATTTTTGTCGCAGGCAATGAAAACCGAGATATCTCGAAAAATTCGTTTCCGAGCACGATTTTAGCCATTTACAGCGTTGCCAAATTTTATCCTTACACTCCCACTTCGGGGACTTTTGAGACCTTATTAAGGACACCCTAACTTACTTGGAAAACCAAGATTTGCTTTTGTATGAATTGGTCTGAAGAAAAATCCTAAATGCAGTACTATTACTAATACAACCTATTACAGAAGCATTACGGGATAAACAAATAATCATCCAATAAACATTCATAATAATTCCAAAAAAAAATTTTCATTTATTTGGATACTTTACAAAGTATAGTTACATAATACAATGAAATTTTTCTCATATACCGGGTGGTTCAGCCGATAGGGACACTTTTCTAACTTTTGAATGGGCGAATAGACTTTTTTCAAATTTGGTGTAGTAATATGCGATGAAATTTACAATTATATGATGTAAAGAACCAAAATGGCCGACTTTCGGTTTCTATGCAATTTACATGAAAATCAAATTTTTAAATGGGACAAACTACCTATATATTTTTTCTAGATTATTAATCTTCCAAGCAAATTCACGTCAACGTCTGTCGCGGAATATTTTATGAAAAACGTAAAAAGATTTGATTTTACTCAAATTTCACCATGTTGGAAATCACTGAAAAAAAAAGATTTTACGAACAATTTATGTAACTTCAATGTGGCAAAATGCTACAGAAGTAAACTACGTCAATTTCTTACAAGAACAATGCGGATGGGCAGTTAATGACAATAAAATTAAACCGCTTTGGTTCGAAGGAGATCCAACACCTCTTTTAGTTGAGGACATTATTATGGTAGAACTTGATGAAGTAGAATGTAATGAAATTTATAATGATAATGGCGATTATCATAACGAAAATGATGATGATGATGTTTGATAACAATAGAAAGATATGTATGTTTTAATGTATGTTTCTAGATATGTAAGATTTTATTAATTTCATTGTAGTATACCGGGTGGCTTAGCTGAGAGGGACACTCTTGTAAATTTTTAATGGGCGAATCGATTTTTTTTAAATCTGGGTGGCTATTCTTGAGCTTGAGGGAGTAGAATGAGTGAGAGAAAATAATTTTTTTCTACTCCCTCATGTAAAGCTTGTATTCCTGAATTTATTTTCCCCAGCCAAGTAGACGAAAACACTCCCTACTAATTCCCTTACTTTTAGTGAGAGAAAATCGAGGAAAAAAAAACATTTTTTAAGTACTTTGTAGGTTATGATCGTGCGTGTGGAGACGTATCATATTAATTCGGTTTTATTTAAATAATGGATATCGAAGATTTAGTGGCTAGACAAGTTTTGGATGATTTAGAAGATGCGGAGGAACAGTTTGAAAATGCGAAAAATATTCGAATTTTGAATTGTCGGATCAAATTTTTGTTCGTTTATTTAGGTTGTCCAAACCATTAGTGAGACATCTTGTAGATATTTTAAACCCACTGCTTCGTCATCCTAGCCGAAAATCGGCATAATTTTTCCGATTCGGATTTAGTCAGCTTGCACTAAATCTTCCACTGTACATTTGTGGATATTCCTCGATGTACTTAACTAATAAATCTTTTTGGGTGCGTGTGACATGACACGACTTTTTTAAATAATCGGTGTTAGATCACTAGAATAAATATGTTTTTGATCTGTCAACTGTCACGCCACCACCAAACAGTTTTTGGCCACCACAGCTGACAAATATCAGATATAGAGAGGATCGGTTATATTGTGAAGAACAATATGACAACACTGTAGACTTCTCCCTCAAACTTTCACCGGTCCCTCGTTATTCCTGTTGTTCAAGAATACATGTTTTTCGAGTAGGAGAATTTCAAGTGAAAGGCGAGGGAATTAATTCGCCGGGGAGTAACAATTTCTCTCGCGCTCAAGAATAGCCACCCTGATGCAGTGATATGGGATGAAATTTTCAATTGCTATGATGTAAAGAACCAAAATGGCCAACTTCCGGTTTCGATGTAATTGATATGAAAATAAAATTTTCAAATTGGTATATTTTTACATATTTGGGTCCTGCTGGCCATAATACATATGATCTGACCTTCAAATATTATTTTGATTTTCAAAAAATACACATTTTTAATTTCTAGTTTTAATCATCGAAGGCCACGATTTTGCCAAAATTGTTAAAAATCGGTCTGCAAGTTCCTTTAAAATATTATCTCTTCAGATACTAACATTGAACATGATTTTTTCTTCATTAAGTTCAACAATATTAGTTTTTCAACGAAATTTTTTTTTTTTTTAAAGGAACTCCTATGGGACAACCTGTTATTTAATTAGATCTTGAAATTTGAAGAAAATGATATGCATAATGTCTACCTTCTCTTTGTGCTAAATTTATAATTGCAAGAAAAAAATGTTTTGATAATTTTTTTTTAATATTTTTTCAAAATCAAAACAATTTTTGTATTTTGGCCAGCAGAATCCAAATATGCAAAAATGTATAGTATGCCTCATTTAAAAATCTGATTGTCATGTAAATTGTATAGAAACTGAAAGTTGGCCATTTTGGTTCTTTACATCATATAATTGGAAATTTTATCCCATATCACTACACCAAATTTGAAGAAAATCTATTCGCCCATTTAAAAGTTACCTTATCGGCTGAGCCATCCGGTATATGAAAAAAATTTCATTGTATTATGTATCTATACTTTGTAAAATATCCAAATAAATGAAAACTATTTTTTTGAAATCATTATGATTGTTTATTGGATGATTATTTGTTTATCCCTGAACACTTCTGTAATAGGTTGTATTAGTAATAGCATAAGACTGAGAAATAGAAAGTTTTGTGACAGGTATTTCTAACAGGCATAGACGTGGAAGAAATGTTCTTTTCTAATAGAAAAATGTTTAAACTTTAATTTGGTTGTAGTTTGAATCTGTTACTCGATAGGTAAAGTAATGAACCGAAAAGAAAAATACGAAAAAAATTGTGCCAAAGCATTAGGACAAGATTTAACGAGGCACAAAAATACATATTTTTCTTTTACTCTGTAAATACTAAATTTTAAGAGTAATTCCTACCTCATTGGTATGGTTGCTGTACCAAAAAATATTCCGGAAAGCGCACATACAAAACTTGTGAACAAATTCTGCCCAGGCACAAAATGATTTTTCTTATGGTCGCTGTGAGTACTAACATTTCAAAAACATTTCATTCTGTTACTTGATCGGCCAGGTTTTCTGCAGCCAGCTCTTAGACTATTAGAGGTTAGAGGGGAAATATTTTCAAAATAAATAAAAATTCTTTTATTAAAATTTTACACGAAATACTTTACATGATCAAATTATAATAACGCTTAAAATAATATTCTCCAGTAGGATCTCTACTGTAAACTGAACTTTTCGACCACCTGCCTTACTCCGCTGGCCCTTCCACAATAAATATTTTTTGCTATAGTAAGGCCCGCATATAATTCAGCTATGTAAAAAAGCTCGCAAGAAAGCGTAAAGGTCACCAACCGCTTTTGGTTAGTGTACAGCCCGCCGGTCCACGTTGACTATTAATCCAGGGAAATGAGGTTTTGGCCGGGACTGTGACTCATCCAGGCAGAGACCACGATTTTTAGGTAGTATAGGTGTCAATAAATGAAACCTATATAAAATCTGCGGTCGATTTTCTGCATATGTTTATTTACAGCCATTTTAATATAAAAAAATGGAAAAAACGTGTTTTTTCACACTTTTTCACCTGCCAGTAAAAAGTAAACTATCTTACAGATAAATCAAATGAATCACCTTGTAGGAAATTAAAAAAGCTTTAAAATGGCGGTTGTTAAATGTCGATATAGTTAATTGTTGCTAAGATAATTGCAAAATGCGAAATTTTATTCAATAAACAATATCTTGTGTAAAAAACAATCTACTGTTTTGTTCTTGCGTAAATAGTTGACTCTCATAGTGCTTAATATCTGGTAAAAATTTCAAATCGATTCGTCAAATAGTTTTTGCAAAATTGCATTAATTTATCCCAGAGACCTTTTTTTTTGCAACCCCACCACGTCCAGAGAAATCAAAATACAATGATTCTAAGGCCTCCACCTGAAAGAGAAAGACTTGATTTACCAAAATGCTTTGTTAGATATCGAAAAAATTAATTTTCAGACCTGCAAAATGACGTTGCAAAAGAACTCAGATTTTTACCTTATAAACAAATAAAATAATTTTTTAACAATTTATTGTAGAGCATCGGTTTTTCGATATTTGAAAAGCTGATATTTTTACACGAATTTTGAAAAAAAAAAGAAGGTCCTAGGTCAATTTGGGACAAAGTTAGCAATTTTTTTTCAAAAATTCATAGCTCCTTTGTTTATAATAATTAAGAAACGTAACAAGCGAAATTTTAAAGGGGAAGAGTTCAACTTTTAGTGTAAAAAATTTGAAAATGATTGCACTTTCTCAAAACTGTTGGCAAAGCTTCTAAAATGAGGCTCGAATCAACTTAGCTCGGAGGTTGTGGAGGGGGAACCCTCAAATCCGCGCATTCAAAAATTGAAACAGCATCTTCAAACTGACCACATAAGTCATAACTTTGGTGTTTGTTAACCGATTTTGATGTTTCTTTTTTCAATTTTTGCGTACGTTAATAATATTCAATCTGTTAAACTATTAACATTAATATTAACAATGTAATTTGTTTAAACATTTAAAAAAAAAATTTTTTTGCAAAATATCAAAATTTTTTATTTTGTTCTTGTTGAAAGTTGTAGAAAAGGCTTATGTACACGTAAATATATATCTTATTGTTATAAACAATTGAATTTTTCAAATTTATAAAATAAAAACACTCTATTCGATATAATTTACATTTTTAAGATATTTTTCAAATGCAAAATTACCATACAATTTATGAAAAGTGCTCTTATTAATTTGCGTATTATTAATTATTAATAAATAATAAAACAAACCATTACTTCCTTCGTAGAAGTATACAACACGCGTGTGAATGTACATGTAGTGACAGCGTTTGTCATGTATAATGGTTTGTATGATACAGTAGAAACTTTCTATGGTTCAACACATCTGCTCCAAAATAATAAGAGAGTAACAATTACCTGTAATTTGTTTAAACATTTTACAAAAAAATATTTTTATACATTATCAAAATTTTTGTATTATTCTTATTGAAAATTATAGGAAAGGTTTGTGTACAATTAAATATATAAATTACTGTTATATTAAGTTATAAACAATAGAATTTGTAAAGTGTGAAAAGAAACACATTGTTCGATATAAATAACGCTGTAATTTATAATAATACAGAATATTTGTCGATTCACATATAAATTTACTTAATAATATACCTATACACATTCTAATAAGGTAAAATCAATCAACTCGTATTTTTTTTTAGGATCGGCTCATTATCATCAACATTAGAATGATCAAAGTTATCTAACATTAAATTAATATTCTCAATATCATCATCGTCATTACAATCAATTTCACAATCATTTTCAAATTTTTTACACTAAAAGTTGAACTCTTCCCCTTTAAAATGGCGCTTGTTACGTTTCTTAATTATTATAAACAAAGGAGCTATGAATTTTTGAAAAAAAATTGCTAACTTTGCCCCAAATTGACCTAGGACCTTCTTTTTTTTTTCAAAATTCGTGTAAAAATATCAGCTTTTCAAATATCGAAAAACCGATGCTCTACAATCAATTGTTAAAAAATTATTTTATTTGTTTATAAGGTAAAAATCTGAGTTCTTTTGCAACGTCATTTTGCAGGTCTGAAAATTAATTTTTTCGATATCTAACAAAGCATTTTGGTAAATCAAGTCTTTCTCTTTCAGGTGGAGGCCGTAGAATCATTGTATTTTGATTTCTCTGGACGTGGTGGGGTTGCAAAAAAAAGGTCTCTGGGATAAATTAATGCAATTTTGCAAAAACTATTTGACGAATCGATTTGAAATTTTTACCAAATATTAAGCACTATGAGAGTCAACTATTTACGCAAGGACAAAACAGTAGATTGTTTTTTACACAAGATATTGTTTATTGAATAAAATTCCGCATTTTGCAATTATCTTAGCAACAATTAACTATATCGACATTTAACAACCGCCATTTTAAAGCTTTTTTAATTTCCTACAAGGTGATTCATTTGATTTATCTGTAAGATAGTTTACTTTTTACTGGCAGGTGGAAAAGTGTGAAAAAACACGTTTTTTCCATTTTTTTGCATTAAAATGGCTGTAAATAAACATATGCAGAAAATCGACCGCAGATTTTATATAGGTTTCATTTATTGACACCTATACTACCTAAAAATCGTGGTCTCTGCCTGGATGAGTCACAGTCCCGAACATGGTACTTTTTTTACTCATTTCCCTGGACTATATATAGTTTATTCCAACCTATCATCATTCTGGTAGAGAAAATTTCAACAAATTATATTCAGTGGGAGTGGCTTACATTCTTGTTAGGAAATATGTGACCATTTTTTTGTGATGATAATAAAAGAAGCCGAACACCTTTATGGCCTTTTTGTAAATAAACAGAAAGTGGTATGCGGTCGGTACCATTTTCGCTTTTTTGCGAGGTTTTTTATATCGCTGAATTATATGTGGGCCTTACTTTACCACTGCACAACGCAAATGTAACAAATCTTATTTCCTTTATAGGTAGTCGTCATTAGTGGCGAGAGCGGCTCGGGAAAGACCGAATCAACGAAGCTAGTAATGCAGTACCTCGCAGCTGTGGCCCCTTCAGCACCAAGAGGCCAAGCCTTAGTTACGGAACAAATTCTGGAAGCAGCTCCCTTGCTAGAAGCCTTTGGTAACGCCAGAACGACAAGGAACGACAACAGCTCAAGATTTGGAAAATATTTGGAAGTTTACTTTAAACATGGGGCCATAATTGGTGCCAAGGTCACTCAGTACTTACTGGAGAAATCTAGGATAGTCACGCAGGCTCCGGGGGAGAGGAACTACCATGTCTTTTACGAACTTCTCGGGGGGTTGAATAACACGGAGAGGCAAAAATATGGGCTGGTTGAGGCTGACAAATATTTCTATTTAAATCAAGGTAAGTTTAATAAAAAAATCTTAATGGAAATAACATATAACGACGCTTAAGAAACAATACCTCTCATCTCCATTTTTGCCAAAATTTAGTGTGCAATTTTAAATTGATTAGGAACTGTTAAATATAAGAGTGGACCTTATATCTAACAGTTCCTAATAGCTGGTATCTCCTAGATTAATATTGACACCTAAAACTCGCTTCAGAAACAATACCTCAATTTTTGCAAAAAAATTTGTTTTTTTTTGGTATTCAAATTGATGTCCACTCCTATGTCCTACAGATCCCTTGAGGCTGACAAATATTTCTATTTAAATCAAGGTAAGTTTAATAAAAAAATCTTAATGGAAATAACATATAACGACGCTTAAGAAACAATACCTCTCATCTCCATTTTTGCCAAAATTTAGTGTGCAATTTTAAATTGATTAGGAACTGTTAAATATAAGAGTGGACCTTATATCTAACAGTTCCTAATAGCTGGTATCTCCTAGATTAATATTGACACCTAAAACTCGCTTCAGAAACAATACCTCAATTTTTGCAAAAAAATTTGTTTTTTTTTGGTATTCAAATTGATGTCCACTCCTATGTCCTACAGATCCTAATAGCCGAAGCGAGATATTTCAAAAAGACTGTTTTGTGCGCCATTTTCTCAATATGGCCTCGCCCCTCCCTGCTCGAGCTGTCAGCAAATTCTCAAATCATTAGATTGAACGTGTGAAAAAGTTCGCAGTTCTTAATGGATTAGATACGTAATACATTATTTCTTATTTTGTAATGCAAAAATCACACACAGTCAACCGTCTGCTTCTTCATCTCTCATGGCATTACAGCCCGATTTCGAACCTTGACCTCCTCCAATTTTGCCTTATATCTTTGTCATACTCAATACTCATGGCTCTAAAGGATTTTTTGTATATTATGCCACTTCATCCTTCCAACTTTTCCTAGGCCTACTGATTTTCCTCATTCCTTACATTTTTCCGTTACGAATCGTTCATTTTCACGACATGTCCTGTTCAGTGCAGTCTTTGTATTTTGGTGTACTCAGATAGTGGGGAGCTCTTATATTGTTAACATAATTCGAAATATACATTTTTCGCCGTGCTCAGTTATCTTTGACTGCACACAAAATACTCGTCAGTGTCTTTCTTTCAAAGGCATCGATTGCATTTGCTGTTTTTTGTTATAATCCATGTCTCACAGCCATAGGTTCATAATTGGTCGTATTATTATGGCATATATTCGACTTTTAGTTCTTCTGTAAACATCTTTTCATGGAAAAATTACCGTTATGTCAAAATATGCCATGTTTCCTAGGGTAATTCTTCTTCTTATTTTTAGATATGGTTACACCTAGATACTGATATTTAGATACTGAAAACGCTCGACTTAGGTTCTTTCATGTTTGGGTCATTGTCTTTATTTTGCTGATGTTAATGTTGATAGGCCTAATGCCTTCGCCTCGATTTTGAGGTCTGTATAACCAATGTACATGATCTACCCATGATATTTATGTCATCTACGTAAGTCACCAGCTGTACAGATTTATTTATTAATTGTTAATTGTTTTATAACGTATTCTAGGCATATGTTAAAGACTATGGGGCTAGCCCATCACCCTGTTCCAGTATCTGCGTTACCTCGAAAGAATTCGTCAACTAATTTTGAATTCGTACCTACTGGTGCCATAGTATGTGTCATTGTTGCCTTGATTATATTTACCAATTTGATTGGTAGTCCAAAGTCTGTCAGAATTCTGTACAGTTCTCCTTCTATCCTGTCATATGCTTGGCCAAAGTCCTCAAATATCAGGTGTATGGCAAAGTCGTATTCCCATGTCTACTCTAGGATCTATTTGATCGCAAACAGCTGGTCGTTAGTGTTTCTTCCTTGCACCTTGGACAATAGCAGAAATAAGAGAAAGCTAGATCAAGCTCAGACCACATGCCTGTGCACCATACCGCTCCACGCCTATTCACAGTATCTGCATTATAGCAAAGACTCCTTCATTTACATCTCACGCTAATGAAGATTTATGCCAAATTCCAATTGAGACATGCGGCAACTACGATTCTACCGAGTGTCAGGGTCAAGATCCACTTCTTATCTTTATCAGGCGCCATGAATTATATTTCCAGTAGAATCATGAGTCTTGATAGACTTCTTGGAATACCTCCACAAAAAGGTCGGTCCCTGCATTTCCTAATTCCAAATATAGCTAGTTGGCGGAGGCAAGAAAATGTTCTTAATATCAGAATCTGCCTTTCTGTTCATGATGGCTGTCCGACTATTCAAGATCGGCAAAAGGCAAAATCCAAACGGCGACGATCCAGTGCTAAATATGTCAAAATAGGCTTCCTCAGGGCATTGACTTTCAGGTAGGAACCTTCCAACTACACCTCCGTTGTTTCGCAGATCTCTTAGACCGCTTTTTAGACTAAACTTGTATTCGCACAATAGATTCGGTCAAAACTATTCTCCCAGAGCATAGTCACTCCTCATAAACTCACCTTATAAACCGGATATGGACCACTGCATCTCCAGGGAATTTGAAAACCAGCTATTTCTACGCCAAATCACACACTTAACTGATAAGTGAAGGTGCTGCTATTCCTGCTTGAATATTATACTAAGATATCTGTTGTCAGACGTCTCTTAGGAGAGATAAGCCGAAAGCCAGGTGCTCTCCTAGTAAACTCGAGTTACCAATGACACAACCACAGTTCGTAGTCCTACAGCGATACACCTTACATATTATTATTTTTTTCTAACAGTCTATTTTTCAAAGAGGCCTGTTGGAGATGTATCAAGGGTGATGGCGGGTCCCAAGAAAGTGCTTCAACCTGGTATAAATTCGGCTTAATATTCACCTACTAAGGATTCAGCTAGTGTTTGTATATGAACAATAGTTATTAATACCAACTAAAACATTCGTATAAACCCTACTCATACATATAAAATATAATTAAATATAATGTACAAACAATGAGTCCAAATATAGTTCCTTGAGGTACTTATAATTTAATACACTCGAAATTATCCTCGATTGAAAACTAAATATTTTAAAAAAGTTTAAGATGGCAGTCTAGCTTTTAAACGTCAGTCAATATAATTAGGTAAATGATTTTATATACGGACACATTTTTTTATCATTAGTACCCTAGTAGGTACTAATATTCTTATTACAGTTGGCACTAAAACTAATAAAACATGTTTCCTTTAAGGAGGCGGAGACTGTGCCCCTGGCCATTCCGGATCTGGCGCCGACTGGGGAGCTCTTACAAGAGCGATGGAAGTCCTTGGCGTGGGAGAGTCAGAACAGGAAGGCATTATTAAAATACTGGCATCCGTCTTGCATTTGGGAAACGTTTACTTTCACAGAAGACAACTAAGGTGAACCTCATTGATTATGTTACTAGCATGTATATACGGTTTAGGTTGTGGGGAGGGATAAAAGGAAACACAATATTTTTATTCACTTACTGTTGGGGTAAAAGTAGGTATAATACCTAATAAAATTCAGAAACGTTTAAATACAAATATTTAAATTATTTCGAATAAGTGACACAATCGGTACATGCCATTTAACTTAGAATTATTTCATTCTTACCGACTTATAAATATATCAACATTCCTTCATTTTAAATAAATACTCCAGTATTTACAATACAACGACAATACCATAGATGTAGGTCATTTATAATACTACTTACAACTTTAAACCGCTTTCCCAAATTTTCGATTCATATGATAGATACAAATTGTGAATTATTCACACAGCAAAAACGAAGAGTATATTGCATTTGATTAGCACATTTCTAAAACAGTAAATATCGCTCGTAGAGAAAAGATTCATTCATTCATCATTGTGTTAGTGAACGAATTCTGAACAACTCTCAAAATGTCCGTCTGTCCGTCCGCCCGTCACGTTTCTTATAAGCACGATAACTCAAGGAAGAAAAGTCCGATTGTAATGAAATTTGGACAGTAAGTTAGTATTATCTAGAAGAAGAACTCTACTGTTTTTGAAGAAAATCAATCAGTAAAGAAAGTTATTAATCATTTAATTTAAAAAAATATATTATCTTAATTTTTGTCGCTTGTACTTAAATAGAAATCTCGCGAAATGTTATCTCTATAATATGGGTTTTTTTATGCATTTTACTAATATATATTCCATAATAATATAGTGGCTAAAGTTTTGCCCTACAATCCAAAGATCGTCTGTTCGAATTCAACACAGGTTGGATATTTTTTAACTTTTCTTTCTTATATTTTTTTTCACAAAAAAAGCTGGTATCACAAAATTTAGGATGTTCAAAAACTAACATTATTTACAAGAAAACTGCGAAGAGTATCCTACAGAATGTGTAACAATTATATAAAAAGCTCAGTAAATTGACGAAGAGTACATTTTTAGCTTATTATTTTTTTTGTTCTAGTGCATTTTGGGGAATTATATGCCCTTGCAATGAAGTAAATATCCACTTTAATTATAGTTTTGTCCATTATTTTAGTCAGAATCATAAAAATTGGTTAAAAGGCAAAAGTGTTGTAAATATTTAGAAAATTCCTGTGAGAATTTTTAAGGCCATAGGGAATTTGAATAGTCCATGGCCTGGTACAGAGATGGCGCTTGAGTCCACAAACTATTTCTGATATTCTGAGTTAAGATATATACATATGTACAAAGGCGAAGTGTCATAATCACCTGTCACAGAAATTACGTCTGGTCTTAAAAGGGCTTTCAAGTAAGTGAGTTGAAAGACGCTTTTACAAAAAAGAGTTCAATGTGACATAAATGATGAATTTAAAGAAAAGCCAGTAAACACCAAAAAATGCAAGAGAGAGAGTATGAAAGTTTTTTTTTAAATATCTCGAAATAAGTGTTCTAAAATCAAAAGATTTATTAAGTTTTCCATTTTTAGTGAACAATAGTATATTGTGTATTTAGGTGTGAAAGCAATACATTCCCGGACGACGTTGCAAAAGCATCGAAGTCCGGGAATGTGCTTTCACACCGAAGTACACATACTATTTTTTCTGAAATCACAATCAATATTATTATAAATTAAGGAATTTGTATTAATGCATAACATTTCCTCATTACAATCTATCTGCTTACTAATAAATACAATTTTAATGTGAGTTGGTTTGTCTGCGTGTATTTATTTACTGTCTAAAATATACATAAAAAACGGTACGGGAATGTTACTTTCCCGGCCTAGGCCGGGAAAGTAACATTCCCGCACGGTTTTGTTGATCGTTGCTTAGCAACGGATCTTTTCCGGTCTGTTTTCTGATAGTTTCTTAGCAACGGACTAAAATGCTGGAATTGTGCATTTTTCGATCTGAAATCGCGCCGAAAATGTAGACATTGCCGATCGATTTCAGAAAAAAGTGCTTTCAGAATAATGTACAGAATGGAATAAAATCAAAGCATTATGTTAGGCAGTGCTCGTCTATTTACATTAATTAAATGTACCACCAGAAGGGATACTGTGTAGTTTTCATAAAGATGTTCTTACTTTCTGGTGAATATTTATGATTAAAATACGTTTAAAAACATTCATCAAATATATATTTATTTATCACTTTATAACCTAATTTTCTATGAGATTAACGCTCTGAGATTTTACTCCAAAGTTGAAAAACCTTTTAATAGATTCATAGTCCAATTTGTCTACTTTAATTGCAGTAAAATATTACGTCAAATTATGACCTCAAAACAAATTGTTATGAACGACTATATTTAATTTTTACATAACTTAATTATATAGACGAGATTTCAATTTAAATATGTATGTTACGAAAGTGCATATATAGACTAGTCATCAGTTGGAAAAAATATACTCAAATAGGAAATATTTCCTGTATTTTTTTGCTATTTTAGGTGTACGAACAAGTCAAAAACAATTATTTTTGATTATAGATTGCGAAATGCCTCTTGCATTCGAGAATGAAAAAAATCATTCAAAAATCGAGTGTCAAACAAATATTTTTTTTGAAACTGTCCCAAAATTATTCAAAATTATAAATTAACTAATTGTAAATTTCACAATTAAATAATTTGTCATCTAATGTCATCTATATAGCATGTTATCTATATATCATGTAAAACACTTTTAAGAACTAGACGTAAAAATGTTTTACGTTCAGTAGATCAAAAAGAGTCGTTTGAGTCTTAGAAATAGCATGTAAAAATCAACTTTTTACGACAGTTCTCGAGAAAAGTAATTTTATTCACTTTGCGTTTTGCAATGAATATATAACTGAAGATTCGAAATCGTGAAGTTGACTGTAAAATGGCTATTTTTCAGGAATAATCTCTCCATTAAAAATAAAGACTTTTAATAACATAATATAGTTAAAAAAGTTTTTTCGAGCAATTTTTTGGATAAAGTAAAAAAAAAATGTTGACGCCTATGGTTCTTGTAGACACACTAAATCACAATTTTATTTTTTCACCCCCCTTAATAATGGGATGGGGGTGGTAATGGGGGTGGCTAATGTAACAAAGAATTTGAGACCTTAGCTTCTCTTATATATACTAAATAACAATTTTATGGACTCTTACTGGCTTGATTTACCTATTTATCCCCATTTACCCCAATTTATCGCCCAACCCTTCAACGGATTAAATATAATCTAGTTCCAGATCCCGTCAACGTACATACGTGTACCAAATTTCAAGTCAATATCTTAAACGGTTCCAGAGTAATCGTGCGCACAAAAAAAGTTACAGAGAGATCGACAGACAAACAAGGGTTGCCATAAAAATTTCAGATTCAATTTACCTGACTTTCCGTGACTAATTTTCAAAAATTTCCCTGACTCTCAACTTGAAAAAGTACCAGGAAGAAAATAATAATATTTTTTTGAATACGGCCTTCACTATTCCCATTGCCGTCCTTACGCCTTCTTTTTATTTTTATTTTTTTAATTTTAATATTACAAATCAGAACTACTAACTTAAAGAACAAAATCATATGTATAGTAGGTACAATATAGAACTAAATACCAAAACTAAAAAATACAAGTTATTAATTTAACTTTAATAAAGGAACAAAACAGCAAAATTTTAAACTAAAAAAATTCATTACAGTTGCACAACGTTTCATTGCGATGTTCATAAAAACATTTTTCCCTAAGTTTCTTAGATATTTTGCTGTTTTTCCTGACTTTCGGCCTAAATCTCAAGTCTTCCCCGACTTCCTCCGACTTTCCAGGTCTGTGGTAACCCTGTAAACTTAAATTTTCGACGTTTTATGACATTCTAAGCCTATTTGAGTAATAATTTCTTTTTTTTTTTACAAAAAATTTCAGTTAACGACGCGAATAGCTATTTTTGTTACATAGTTGAAACGCTCCTATCGAGCCTTGTCCCGTGTGTACCTTAGCAGACGGCCATTTTCACTATTTATAGTACATAAATACTAGAGTAAAGTTAGAAAGAATATAATTAAATCGGCCTAAAATTCCAGTCGCTGCCTCCCGCCCTATAAAGTCCATTTGAGAAGCGAGGAAAAGTCAGGATAAATACCTGTCCAATTTTAACATTTCTCGGTTTAGATGCGTTACTGTTTCTAGTATACTGTAATTCATTAAATTGAGAATAATCTCAAGAATGCTACATCAACCATACGAGAACAAACGGAAAAATGCAGCGATTAAATGAAAAGTATCAGCTGACTGCGATTTTGCGTCAGGAATTTAAATACCTCCATTACACGTTACAGCATAAACAATCGGTGATTTAGATAATTAATGTGACTTTTTACAATTAAAGACATGGACAAGAAGGAGTGGAAGTGGGTTCCGATGTGGAAATCAAGTGGGCAGCTCATCTTTTGCAAATTTCTGCATCTGGGTTGCAGCGTGCCTTGACTTCGAGGATTACAGAGGCTAGGGCCGAGCGTGTATATTCCTCCTTGAGCATAGATCAGGCGTTAGATGCCAGAGATGCCTTTGCTAAGGCGCTGTACTCGGCACTGTTCAATTGGTAAGTTTATTATTTTTATTTTTGTATTAAATTTAGCGTAGTTAAGTAATGCATTATCGAACACCATTCATATTAGTATTAATATTTACCCGTTCAGAAAACTACAAGTTTATTTAAGGAAATTATTCTGAAATATTGGGTACATCAAATGAATCACCATTTTCAGATAGTTTCAACTATTATTATACAAGCAAAAGTATATTCTAATAAACAAGTTATACCGTAGATAAAAGTATTTTATCAGAAAATAAAATATCGTTTTTATTTATCAAACATTTTTCAAAAAATTGTTTAGATGGTCTTCTGTATCCAAAAGTACCCAAAAGGGATTTGATTATTTTGTGACTCATAATAAACTTCAAACAAGACTAACTTTCCTTCCTTGGGTGTCCTTACAGCTTTAACAAAACATTTATATTTGTAAAAAATTTTAATTCAAAATTAGGCGCACATAAAATTTTCTTTATAAAAAATTCTGGAATACTTGGTGCCAAGGATATAACTTGGGGCAATGTCGACCTCTCAGGAAACAGCAAATGTTGGCATTTTTATGCGATATCGAGTTACGTCCCACGTAAAAAAATAATAATAAATATAGGCTCGAAAGATGAGACCTTCAGCTACAGGACTCTGGTATTTAAAAATCATTTATTAACAACTGTAACGCCATTTGAAGTTTAACGTATGACAGCAGAAATGAATTTTTCAAAAACTGATGTCTTTCAAAGTTCTGTATTTTACAAAATAAATTTTTGTAATTTTTGTTACCCCATATACCTCTTAACTTAATGCTTTAAAAGTACGATCTCATAATAAGAAAATCTCCGAAGCAAAATGCATTGGACTATATATATTTGTATGGTCGACGTTAAAAGTATATGACAATGTAAAATGGCAAAATAATAGTCCAGTCAACGAAAGAGTTGTAGAGAACATGGAGGAGGGGAGAATTTTCCTCTTTAGTGTTTGGGGTAATTGGGAGGTAAACATACTAAAAGTCCCTAAAAGTCCCCGTCCCTAACCCCGCCGCTTCAGGAGGGAAGGGAAAGGTAATCTACGCAAAATTAAACATAATTAAATTTCCTACAAGAATGTTTGTATTCATTTTTTTCCTATGTGTTATAGTTTATAAGATATTCACCAGCCAAAATAGATAATTAATAAGTAAATTAATTAGGTACCTTGAATATTTCTATCAAAGCGGATTACCGTGGTCTTAGCCTAGACGACAGAGAATATTTAAGAAATTTAATTGTTTAATTTTGCACGGGTTGCCTTTTCCGTACCACGCATCGTTTCCGAGTTATAAGCGAAAAATCGACCCACCACCAATTCCCCCCCCTCCCCCCCCCCCCTGAAGCGGCGGGGCTAGGGGCAGTGACTTTTAGTATGTTTACCTCCTAACTATCCCCAACACATTCCTCAAGAAGAAAATTCTCCCCTCCTCCATGTTCTCTACAATGCCCTTTTGGACATTCATTAATTGGACTATAAAGGAAATAGATTTTTTATACCTAAATGTCAATGTAATTTTTCAATCTAATCTAAAATATTTTTTCACGCTTTTATAGGTTCTACTTTCTCTGTTTCGTTTATTTTTTTTTGGGTCAAATTTTCTTGATCATCTTGACACATTATTTTTGCTATGAATCATCTATTTAAACTATTCGAGAATATTTTAGAGAAAATAAACGCCACACAGTAAATTTTGGCATTCAAATATTTAGTAAATATCATTATTTTAACGAAGTACAATAAAAAAAAACAAAAATTAAACCGGCCACTCTTAAAAATTCTTGTACAACTTACTATTGGAAGAAAAATAACTAAACAGCCCTAATATTTGAATAGGCTAGTCACGAGGGTCAACTCAATAGTACAAAGAGGAGGATTACATGATGCTGCTAGGATCTCACTCCTGGATATTTTTGGATTTGAGAACCTAAATGAAAACTCCTTCGAACAGCTCTGTATCAATTACGCATCGGAATCCTTGCAACTCTATTTCAACAAACATGTGTTCAAATTGGGTAAGTAATTTAATTTACAATACAATCACTTCAGATGTATTTAACAATAGCTTCGAAATATAAGGGGAAAAGATATAGAGGGTCCAAGATGAGATCCTTGTGGAACTACATTTCTATAATTATCAAATTATAGAAATATAGTTCCACAAGGACCTCACCTTGGCCCCTTATATTTCGAACCTATTGCTAAATATATCTAATCATTTATCATGAAGGTGAGGTAAGATAAAAGATCATGTTTCTGATCTTATAATAGTTTCATATTTGTGTTTGAAATTAAAGTGAAACATTTTAACATAAAAAAAATTGGCGTTAGTAACTTTTCGCTCACTCAATTTATGTATTATTAATCATTACAAAATAAAAGAAATTGAAGAAGGAAACTTTTACTTTTAGAGCAACAAGAATATGCCAAAGAACGACTAGAATGGACGCAGCTTACATGGACAGATAACACCCCCGTTATTCATTTGTTGGGGAAAAAACCTGTGGGTATCCTTCATCTGCTGGATGACGAAAGTAACTTTCCCAAGGCATCTGATTCATCGTTTTTGGAAAAGTGTCATTACAACCACGCTTTAAACGAGCACTATTGTCGACCTCGAGTTGGTGGAAGAGAATTTGGTGTAAGTGAACATAAAAATACTCAATTAAAGATCAGTTAGCTTTTGAATATTTAAATTATTGACAAAACTCAAATAACACTTGTGTACTTTATGTCCATAGAGAAATAATGTCAATACTAAAACAATGCTCACTGATCTAAAATAACAAAATAACATATTCCAGTATACGAACAACAAAGTAAGAAATACGTGAATATTTAAGTAATATTTTGCAAAATACTAACAGCCAGTTTTTCAGTTTTAGTTTAACTCAAAAAAGGTTTCGTTAAATCGGATCTAATTAAAAAAATTACATACAATACAATAAAACTTGATGCCGGGTATATTGGAACATGACATTTATGTAAAGTAAGAACAGAGTTGGTCCCAAAACAGAACCTTGTGGTACTCCAATATCAACACTCCTCAGACTGCATGTATCGTTGTAAATCTTGACTTGTTGTCTATGTCCTAACATATAATGCAAGCCATTAATGAACCAGTCCTCTAATACCATACCTCTTTAGTTTATATATTAAATTAGAATGGTTAACGCAGTTAAATGCTTTAGTGAAGTCCACAAAGAGTCCCAAAGCAAACTTCAACCGATTCAATGCCTCAATTATTTTATTTATAAACTCCCCTAGCGCAGTGTTCAAAGTTTTCTGCTTAGTAAAACCATGTTCATGTGATGAGAGTAGCTTATTTACTGAAAATAATTCAACTTCGAATATCTCGGACTGGGACAGAGATATTTTGAATTGTTTCATGAAGACCACAATTCAAATGTACAAATCATCTTATGGGGATGTGCAGTCAAAACTCTAAGTCACTTATTTCATTGTACTACAGTTTATTGTCAGTTCAAATCTCATTTCTATAAAACAACCGATATTTTGATCTAGTTATAAATGAAAATAGGAAAAGTGTACCTTTAGACAAAGTTCTAAGGGTCATTGGCCTGGCTTTTACAGAAGTGAGGTAACATCCCGATATTTTACTATTATCGCTATTAAATTTTCAGATCAGGCATTTTGCTGGGCAAGTCTGGTATTCAGTGGACGGTTTCCTGGACAAAAATCGTGACGCTTTAAGGGCTGACGTCGTGGAATTGATAGCGTCCAGTAAAGATGCTTTAGTTAGTGCCATTGCAAAACCACTCTTGCACCATACTCAGACCAGGACTCTACCAAGGGGTGCCAATGGTAGATTTGTGACTATGAAACCAAGAACACCTACAGGTATGTAACATTTTTCAGTAATTGATGATGGTAGTATTTCAATGCTGATTTGGTAATATACCTTCACACACTTCAAAAAAATTGTGGGCGTCAGTTAAAAATATATGCAATGAAAATAGAAAATTACACTACATAAACAAAATCAAACTGGAAGATGGCACCATAATATCAGATAAGGTTAAAATAGTAAATAACTTTGTGAAGCACTATACTAATGTAGGCAGAGATTTAGCTAAGAAAATAAAAAATACAACAAACCCTAATTTGAATGTGGACAGTAATAGTAAGTCAATTTATTTATCTCCGACCAACCTATTTGAAATTAAGGAAATCATTATGTAATTAAAATCGGGAAAAGCACCTGGTAAAGATGGAATCACTGCAGATATGCTCAAAAAAAATCAGAGATGTGATATCTGAACCCCTAGCTTACTTAATTTGATAATAGAAAAGGGAGAATGTCCCAATGCATTTAAAATAGGATTAATATCACTTCTCTTTAAAAATGGTGATAAGGCTAAAGTAATAAACTATAGACCCATATCTTTGATTTCTACAGTAGCAAAGGTCTTCGAGAAAATTATTAAAATAAGGTTTAATAGTTTCCTCGACAAACATGAAATATTATCTAACATGCAATTCGGATTTAGAAATAAAATGTCAACAGAAGATGCTATAGCTTACTTAACAAACAATCTCTATCAATCATTAGATAACTGTCAACCTACTCTGTGTATCTTTATTGATTTGGAAAAGTCTTCGATACCGTTAGCCATGAGCTATTATTAAAAAAACAAAAAAATATTGGTATCAGGTAATGCCTTCAAACTAATGGAAAGTTATTTAATGAATCGAAGGCAGCAAGTAAAAGTAGATGGTACTATAAGCGACTCGAGAAAGGTTGAATATGGCGTTTCCCAAGGTACGGTCCTGGGTCCATTATTATTTAATATCTATATAAACGATCTCTTCAAATTACCATCTAAAGGGAAGATATTGAGTTTTGCTGATGATACCGTAGTTATTTATGTAGCCTATACTTGGAATAAATTAAAAACTATGGCAGAGACAGATTTTAAATTAATCAAACAATGGTTCGACCACAACATACTCACCATAAATAAAGGCAAAACTAAATATCTCCCTTTTACATCCTATCAAAACAAACTACCCAAGCTTGATTCATTAAATATAAAATTAGATAGTTATAGTAGCAATATGATGATTGAGGAGGCTAATTTTGTTAAATATTTGGGAATAATTATAGACAAACATCTTAGATGGAATTTACAAGTAAATTATATTATAAAAAAGTTAAGAACTCTGCTCTCTACATTAAATATCTTAAACAATTTCTAAACCTAAAAGAACTCAACATACTGTACTATTCCTTAGTCCAGTCACAGCTAATATATGGTATAATTGGTTGGGGAGGTGTAATTCAAAAATGGCTGCTTAAAATTATTTACGGAAAGGAGATTACTTATAATACCGATAAACTGTACCAAGAAACAAAAAAAATGGATGTAAGACAACTCTTTTGTGAAAAAATACTAATGCAGCTATATAAAAACAAAAATCATGTCACATATACAGACCATACTTACAATACACGAAATAAACATATATTGACAACTAAACCCAAAATTAACAAAACAATCGGTCAAAAGGATCACAAATTCATTGGCTTGAAAATTTATGACATCCTGCCACCCGAACTAAAAAACATAACATCATCATCATTATACAGGAAAAATGTTAAATTATGGATTCAAAATACTCCTAGGTTAGTAATACATCAAGTAATAGACCTTAAAAATACATATTAGTAAACAAATTAGTCAATAAAAAAAAACAAAAACAAAATAAGACAGAAGATAGCAAATATAGTTATTATATGGAAATAGATACATATTTATATATACTATATACGATTTTTCATATCCTTTTATTAAAATAAAGAAGCCATTTTCTACTTTTCTACTTTTCTACTACTGGTTAATCTTGAATAGTTATAATTGGTAAATGCTCTACCGTCAAGTACTTAGTACTTTTACGGAGTAAACCTGAATATTGACTTATTCTCGATCCATGTTAAGTTATTCAATATGTATGTATATCACTTTTTCATTCTCTACATCTATTTTGTGTTAAATATTTATTAATTTAATACCTATCTCGCATTCAAGTACCCGGTACTTCTGCGAGTTCCCATCTTGTTTATTTACAATATTTGTCCGTTGTCAACTATTCTGTAACATTTTATTTTGTATTATATTTCTTTGTATTTGTTGTATATTGTACTGGATTTAAATGGTAAATAAACTATATTATATTATTATTATTATTACACTTGAAAAAAATTGGACCTAAAACTGGAAGAACTGGAAACACCTAGATCAGTTATAGATTTTTCAGTAGTTAGGAATATCTGGTTCGATGCTTAGACTACCTCAGTATTGTATTCCTCCTCATCTTATCATTTTTGGGCCACATTAACCGGAGAAAAAAAATATGGTCGTTGCCACCGAGATATTCTATGTTTGTCTATTTATCTTTTTTTTTTAAATTCTCATGGGCTACTTCGAGTTTTTAGAAGAAAATCATATAAAAGTGATTATAAACTAATGCCTTCACTAATATTTTGTCATAAATCTGTCGATGATAAAAAATAATTTCACGAAATTTGAGAATTATTAATTTGAAGAATCCAGATTTAGTTTAGTTTGATTTTCAATAAACAAAAAACGCGAATCGAAATTGTCAATCTTTGACAGTAGGTCTTAAAGTAAAGGTAAAGGTTTTGATAGTATATATTTTAGGACAAATTACCGTTAAAATCAGATAATAAAAACACTTTCACAGTGATGTTTCCATTCAAAGTGGGTCGCACAGTATATATTTTGATACTATATTTTTTTACTGAAACCTGAAAGTCGATGAAAAATTCTGAAAAAAATTCTGTATCACTGTTGGACTAAAGTAAATCATTTTTGACTCTTACACTTTCTTCATAAATAGTCCAGTCAACGGAGCGCTAAAATTACCAAATTAAGGTTTCATCAAAATCCATTCATTACCACTCAAATTCGAGGTGACTGGACTAAAAGTTAATACCTAAAATTAAAAATGTATTGACTGTCTAAAATGGCGCAAATTATCTAGTTTTAACAAGCTGTATCACAAAAACTGTTCATTCTTTAATGTCGCGGTAATCAGGAGGTTGAATCCACAACAAATCAAAAAACAAATTTGGTCGAAACCAATTTCCATTGCAATAACTGAAAATTCATATTTGCTGCCTATTCTTATCATTATTAATTGCTTGCAGTTGCTGCTAGATTCAGTGACAGTTTACATCAGCTGCTTGAGTCTATGTCTCGCTGCAACCCCTGGTTTGTTAGGTGTGTCAAGCCCAACAATGACAAGGCTCCAATGAGGTTTGATATGCCCGTAGTTTTGGAACAATTGAGGTACGCTGGAATGTTGGACACCATTAAAATCAGGCAGTCGGGATATCCAGTCAGGATGAAGTTTCATCAGTTTGTTGATAGATATAGGTAAGTTACTATTCATACTGTAGAGCAAAAAAAATGGGATATCCGTGAACAATTCCCACAAAGATTTTTTTTGTTTGTATAATGTTGAAGATATTGCCATAATCAATAATTAAAATTTTCCACAAAAATATCGTTGGCGCTACGACCGCCATGTTGAAAAAATTATGGTCAAAATAGGTTTTTCTAAATTATCTCCTTTCTGACAGTTCTACTCTAAAATTAGACATTACCAATGTTTAAAAATTCTTAGGGAATTTGTTTTTATTCTCTCTTTTCCATACAGAGTATATCTGACAACACATTCATGTATTTTATAATATTAAGCAGTTTCTACGACCCATATCCATTATTAACATGTTTATAATTAATAATTAATAAACCGTGATCGAATTTCTTGTCGGATCCATTACGCAAGAAACAATTTTTGACTCTTACGAACACCTACATCCATATATGTATTACACGCAACCAATTACGAAAAATATTATTTTTAAAATATTTACTAGATTGCAAACACTTCCTCGTATGTTATATGAAATAAATATAACATTAATTATTTACCACATGATAAAATAAATGATTAATGAGTGTGTGTTCCACATACCACAGTTCACTAGTGAGGTACTTTTTTGCAGGTACTTGCTTTCCGGAATACCCAGAGGTGCGCCGTACAGGGACCTGTGCAGAGCTATATTGGAACAGATGCCGTCAACCGGGACAGGTAGAGAACAAAATAATAATTATTGCTAACACATACAATTATTAAATTACATATGAACACTTTCACAAGCCACTTAATTGTTTGTACAGCTAAACAAATATTACATTTCAGAGGGACCAGACTATCAGCTGGGGGCAACGAGAGTGTTTCTCCGTGAAAGTCTAGAACGCCAGTTGGAGATCACCAGAAGCGATTCCCTCAAGGGAGCGGCAGTGTTGATACAGAAGAACATACGGGGCTACCTAGCACGCAAAAAATACAGACGACTGAAGCGCAGTTCCATTACAATTCAAAAACACTGGCGCGGGCACCGGCAAAGACAGGAATACCAGAAGATTAAACAAGGTATCATCAAAACCCAGGCATTGTACAGAGGCAGAAGGGAAAGAAAGAAATTCGCACAACGAAAAGCAGAGTTTAGGAGGCGAGTGGAAGCTGAGAAGGTCGCTCAGGAGAGGGCTAAGCAGAGAGCAGCTAGGGAGGCGCAGCTACAGGCGCAGGCGCAAAAAGCCACAGCTGCAGCAGCAGCCAAGGCCAGTTCAAAAGCCAGTGTGCACCACTTGGAGATACCTGCAGAGCTTGCTTTTATTTTCTCCAAATTGGAAGGATACACCCCGCCACATACCGAAAGAAATCTGGTGAAAGTAGTAGGAGGTGTTAACGGAACACCCCCGCAGCTCAATCTGCCACACGACTTGAACCAGTTTGAGTTTTCCAAATTCTCCTCGGTGTACTTCAAAGGAGCCGAACTCCACATGAAAAAAGAGCCCATCACAGCGCCCTTCCTTTCCAAAGCGGCTGCAAGGGACCAGGACTTCCAGGATGCCGTTGCTTTGTTCAAGTTAATTCTGCGTTGGTCCAACGACCCGCAGCTTACGGGAGCCAGAGAGAGAGCCTTGGCGGATTATATGATTCACAAAGGGCTGAACTCTAAGGGATTGAGAGATGAGCTGTTCGTGCAACTGTGTAACCAGACGTGGAAGAACGAGAACTCGGAGCGGGTTTGGCAGTTGATGGCTCACTGTCTCAGTTGCTTTCAACCGAGCCCTCCATTGTACAAGTAAGTATCCTTATCTAAATTTTAGGTTTAGAAGTTGTACTTTTATTATGACTAAAGGTCGGAATGTAGTGATAAATGACGTCAAAACTCGCCACTTGTCGACAAAGCTGTGACGTCACGGCGAGACCTAAATCTGTTGTTTACGTTTATCATGGCATGTTCTCTCCGTGTTTAGTGATGTGATTATTCAGTTTTATCTACTTATTTACTGGTTTTTCTTTGTAAATCTCATATGTACATCTTCGTGTGTGTTTTATACATTTCTTTGAGTTGTAAAAACATTCTTGATTAGTGAAATTGATTGCAGAAACAGGGGCATACTATTGCTTGCACTGTTTTGGACCTTTATAGGATTTAAAAGACCATTATTATTAATTGCGTTCCATGGTGATTTTGTATATATTATAGAACGTAAAAGAAGCTTAATAATTCATGTACTAGATTTACATATTGTTATTATTCAAATAGAAGAAAAATGCCGGGAATAAGATGTGCAGTGTATAACTGTAATAACACATATTGTACAAAGAAATCTACTGGTCAAAATATTATTTTCCATGTTTTTCCAAAACTCAAAGATCTGGTGTCCAAAACCATAAGAGGTGAATGGATAAATAGTTCTGTCAATGAATGGTTTCTAGAGGGAAATGCCACAATTTTTGACTTGAGAGCTGTGTTTCGACTATTTAGGAGGTAAACATACCAAAAGTCCCAGAACGTAGGAGGTGGGGGGGGGGGCGCCTGGTACAGGAGGGGCACGAAGAAGGTCCCGGTTTTTGGTTTTTCGCTCATATCTCGAAAACGGTTAGCCCTTGCTATATGCAAAATTAAAGCTGACTAAATTTTCTACAATAATGTTTCTATTAATTTTTTTCGTATCTGTTATGGTTCAGTAATGAATTAATTGTATATCTTTTGACTGCATTCTAACTATTATTAATTTATTATAAATTGAATAAAAATTTTAATAATCATCGTAGAAAAAAAATTCTTGTATAGATATACGTTTCATAGCAGACTGAACTCAAATATCGAATAAAAAATGTTTTTGCGTCTGTAAGTGTGTGTGTGTGTGTGTGTGTGTGTGTGTGTGTGTGTGTGTGTGTGTGCATGTATATTGTATGTGTGCGTGTATACCGTTTCTTGTAAACACGATAACTTCTGTTAGACTTAAAATATTTAATTACAATTTGGAACATATGTAAAACAGCATATCACAATAATCCCTATTGAAATTGGGCCATATCTGTAATACGTGGTGATAACCAGAGACCTACAAACTTTCACTTCATAAAAATCTTATTATAAATATCATGTTCCATATTTTAGGATAACATTAATATATCATCTAATTTAAACAAAGTTGATTTGCCTAACATACACCCGGTATATTGAGGTTTATAAATCTTATATATCTTCTTATTTTTGTATGCTTAATCAAAAACCTTAGTAATATTTTCCTATAAAATTAAAATAAAACATATTTACGTATGAGAGTTTGTAGGCCTCTGGTTACCACCATGTATTACAGATATGGCCCAATTTCAATAGGGATTATTGTAATATGCTGTTTTACAATGTTCCAAATTCTAATTAAATATTTTAAGTCTAACAGAAGTTATCGTGTTTACAAGAAACGGTATATACGCACACATAAACTATACACGCCCACACACACACACACTTACAGACGCAAAGACATTTTTTATTCGATATTTGAGTTCAATCTGCTGTGAAACGGATATCTGTACAAGAAATTTTTGATTATGATTATTAAAATTTTTATTCAATTTATAATAAATTTATAATAAAGTTAGAATACAGTCAAAAGAATAGAATTCATTACTGAACCATAAGAGATATGAAAAAAATGAATAGAAACATTATTGTAGAAAATTTAGTCACTTTAATTTTGCATATAGCCAACTTTTGATTAGGGCTTACCGTTTTCGAGATATGAGCGAAAAATCAAAAATCGGGTCCTTCTTCGTGCCCCCCTGCACCCTCCCCACCTCCTACGTTCGGGGACTTTTGGTATGTTTACCCCTAAATAGTCCAAACACAACTCTTAAGTAAAAAATTGTGATCTCGGCATTTCCCTTATTGAACGTTCGTTGACAGGGCTAAAACTGGATAAACAGGTGCAAAAGGCAGAATAAATTTAACCCAGATACAAGTAGGATTTGTTCGGTTCATTTTATGGAGACCCACTATGAACGAGACTTGCAAAATGAATTACTAAGTAAAAATTTTATTATATGTGTACCTGCCTACTTCCCCGAGATATTTTGTTATACTGGGTGTTAATTTCTATAATACATATTTTTTCATAATTTAATATTTTCCTTACCGCACCTTACCGAAGCATGCGCAATAGTTTTAAAACGACGGACGTGTGACACACTGCGTCCTGGTCTGATGGACGGTGTGGTGCACTAACTCTCTCTCGTTCTTATGTATATTTAACAGTTAGCAACCCCCATTTGCGATCACTTTTACATAAGCAACCGTATACCATCGTGTAGAGATAAAAATTAGCTTTCATTTGATATAAAATTTATTAAGATACGTTATGAACGTATAAATTTAACGAAGTTATACCTGTTTACACCTGGTTGGCAAGAGGTTACGGCCAAGTGAGAAGCGGAGCGGCAACCAAAACTTTAAGTTCTTTACATACATCTCTTTGGAATGAATTATATTATATCTTCAAAACAAACGAACGAAATCGTTTAAAAAAAATTAATTGATTAAATTTTAATTAAAAGTAGTTGCGGCCATATTTTGATAGGCAACCCGGCAGAACCGCATTTCTTTATTAATAATTATCTATAAAACTTGTATTTTGATTAAATAATAGATGGACGTAGTAATCACGTGGTCGGATCACGTACTAATATGTTTACAATATATTATTATTTGTACGTAAAAGACGCCCCTGGAATTCATAGCTGCCTCCCGATCTCTGACTACGCATTAAAATGCCAATAATCTATACATTTTTTTTTTAGGTATCTACTCAAGTTTATAACAGATCACGCCCCGGCAAATATTAAGGAAACGCTTCAAAGGAAATTAACCAGAAGTATACAGAGAGCTCCACATGCCAGGACTTTACCTCCAAGCTTATTGGAGTGGCGCAGCATACGTCAAAAATCTAACACAGCGCTTCCCCTTACTTTGCCAGACAGAACCGTATCGACTGTCAATGTGGATTCTTGGACTACTTGTGAAGAAGTAAGTTTAATCTAGTGTTGAGCAGGGGCGGATCTAAGACGTTAGGGACCCTACGCCTTATGTACTTTACGACTCCCTGATTTTTTTAATGACATTTTCTGAGATGAAAATGATATATATAGGTAGACAAATGAAAATTCTGTATAATATGCTATTAAAATATCTCTCTTCGGAACTCTTCTTGCTCCGGGGTCCTACGCCTAAAGATCTTAAGAGTATCTGTAAATCTGCCTGTGGTGTTAAGCCTATTTCATACTAAACCAGACTTTCAAACTTTTAAACTACACTCATATCTTCCTTGAAGTATAGTGTCCGACATATCCCCTTATAACTATATTTACTATCTGCTGTGTGGCGAAAATCATCATACTATTTGTTTTCAGGCGGCAGCTCTGGCTGTATCTTCTCTGGGACTATCATCGGAAGGATGGAGCGTAATAATGGACGATTCTGGTATCATATCCGAAGGAAACGGTTTCGACTACATCATGGATCTAGTATCCGAGTTAGAGTTATGTCCAGCATTCCCTGTGACTAAATCATCGCTGCTGAAGGCAGGTGCTAAGCGACACTCCCCAATAGAAGTAGATCACCATACTTTACCATCACCCTCAAGACCACAAGTGCCGCCCCCAGAACCTCCGATAAATATTACACGAAAAATATCTAGAGAAGTTGCCAGAGAAAGAGAAAATACAAGAGACAGGGAAATCGCTAGAGACAGAGAAATTGCTAGAGACAGGGAAATTGCAAGAGACAGGGAAATTGCTAGAGACAGAGAAATTGCTAGAGACAGAGAAATCGCTAGGGACAGAGAAATGGCTAGGGACAGGGAAATAGCTAGGGACAGAGAACTCGCAAGGGAGCGTGAAACTCCCCGGCAATCACCTCCAATGCAAATCCAAAGCTCCCGCCATAGTTCCAGGAAGTCCTCTCGAGACACACACCACGAATACTCCCATTCGCCGCAACGGGAATCACCAGTCACTGCCAGTTCGCCTGCTGCCAGAAAATCGTCGCATGAGGCCCTATCTCGAAACTCAGCCTTAAACGAAAGATATTTTGAAATCGAGAAAGCTCGTTCCAGAAGCCTAGATAATCTTTTAAGTGAACCAGAGCCATCGCCTCTTGCAGACCTAGGACTAAGTCAGTCGTCTCGGCTTAACGAAAGGTATCATTCCGTAGAACAGCTGGCACCGATCAAACCAGTAATAGCTAATCAAAATTACATGTCAAAACAAGAGATTGAATTCGAATATCCCGACGTATCCAGCGTCAGCACTTCGCATAGAGGTGGACCACGGTATATCAAGTCGGCGTACGCTGGCAAGAAGGCTCCACCTGGTTCTCATTCTAGTAGAGCTCAAATCGAAAAGTCGGAGTTCGGCGGTGTTAGAAGCTCGGCTATGTCCGATACCAGCGAAGCTCCAAGTTTGGCTAGCCACGTGAGAAGAGTAAGAGTACCTAGTCAGGCCTCAGACGTGGATCAGTTCCTGGACGAGCTTTTTAGTCCTGTATTAGACGGCAACTTAGACGAGTTAAGTGATGCTAGATCGCTGGCGGCTAGTATAAAAGGGGGTGGAAAACAAGGCAACGATGAGTACATCGAGGGTTTGGACGATTTTCTGGACGAGATGTTTAGTGGCATTAATAATCCATCAGTCGACATGTCTGATACGAATCAAATAGTGAACAGGATTAAAGGAGGGGGGCATAGGCCAAGGAGTGACAGTCAGGGAAGCTCAATGCTAGACCAAGAAGTAGAGAATCTAACGTCAGCTCAGAATCGCCAAAGTGCGCCTAAAGCAAATGCCAATGGCAACGTGGACGATTACATAAGCGACTTATTCAGACCAATATTCATCAACGATAGCCTAAAGAACTTAACCGAAAAACATAACTTGGTGGAGAGCATCAAAGGCGGTGGAACAACCCAAAATGGTGCCGGTACCTCAAGCTATAGTTTCTCGTCCATTCCCGCACCCATTGTAAGTCCTGCACCACTGATGATGCCAATGCTTAGTCCAACCCAAGACAATTACATGCCAGTCTTCAACATGCCAGGGGTTGGCGTCGGCATGTCACAGAACGGTACTGATATAGCAGCTTACCAACAGAACTTACAACGAGCATTTCTGCAGTCGGCTATGGCGCAAAATATACAAATCCAGCAGCAGTTGCTAGCTCAAAACCAAGCTCTACAGCAGTTGTTAACCCAACAAAGCAGCTCTATATCCACAGACGTCAAAGTAACTGAGACTATACAGACTACAGTGAAGGCACAGGTTCACCAGTCCAATGCATCAAGCCCAAACCGCAAATCCAGCTTTAAATCGGCCAGCAGCGTCAACAGAAAAAGTAGTTCGCCTAGCATCAACTCCTCCGTGGAGTACAAATCGCGCAAGGCAAGCTCAGAGTCCAACATGAGCATGATAAGCAGGAATGGTATACCGCCCCCGCCACCGCCACCTATGCCACCACCGCTAGATGGTACCGATCCGAGTGAAGTGCGACCTTTTATGGATCCTTACGGTCGAGCTAAGACCGTGCGAATCGGTAAATGGAGGTGGCCTCCTCCGAAAGATGGAACAATTCAAGAGAACGGCGAGGATTTCATGCAGTTTAAAATGAGGCAGCACCAACGCAAAGTGACCCCCAATAAAGACCAAACAATTACGATAACTAACGGTCACAGCAGCGGAAATTTCAATAAATCTGAACAACCGTCGGCAGAGTGGGAGGAAATAGAGTTCGAGCCCATAGTCAGGGAGCCAGAAAGACCTACTAAAGTCAGCTCCAAACGAGCCTTCGACATTGGAGCCGCCAGACCTTCTCCGGGGAGCATAGGAAAACTGAAGTTGAGTTCGGAAATGCGTCAGAGGTTGGAACAGGTGACTGCCAATCATTCTGTTAGATCCACGAGTAGTAAAGTTGACAAGCCCTCGAGGGTCGTGAATAAATTGGAAGATACTAGGAAGATGATGTTGGAGCAACAGTTAGCTGGGCGGTGGGGAGATGAGTCACAGAATACTAGCGGGAAGTCTAGTCCGGAAACACCGTCACATGTAAGTATGAGATCTCTAGGTACCATTTAAAATCAGCGACAAACGGAAAATGCTGCAAAATTAAGAATAAAAACATATAAAAAATTATCCCTTTTCAAGATAATATTTACAAACATTTGTATTTAAAACAGTTGCAGATATCAAGGCAAAGTTTTTCTTAAAAGGGACTTATATATTTTGAGCCAAAGTTGACCAATGCCTAGAAATTGGAATATTTACACATTTTTTTGTAATATTTTTTATGATACTACATTTTGTTTAAGTTGATACTTTTTCAACTCTTCGTTTAATTCTCTGTAAAAATACTGCTACAGCTTTTTCAGATTTTGAAAATAATCCAAATAATGGACCCTTTTAGTGTGGCGTAAAAAGACCCCGATATTAGGCAATTGGTAATACATGGGAATCATAATGCTTTAACTGAACTACATATACAGTTGAGACTGTGCTATATTTATACATTATTTTTTGAAAATTAGAAGACATCCAAAATAATAACCGATCTTTTATCTTTTTTAAATCATTATTTTACTTTTACAATCCTTGTAAAGTATTTCGTCAATATCATAACGATCTGCTGATTTTAATTTAGAAAGATTGTCATATGGATTAAACTTCGATTTTCTTTATAATTTCATAGTAAATACATCAAAGAAACATTTGTATATGCGGGGGCTTTCGACTTTATAGAAGGTGGATGTCACCCCTTTCATAAAAAAATAGCCAAAAAATAAGTCAAGTTTGAGAAGAAAGGATCGTATTAAATTCATATAAATTAATTGTTTTTAAGTTATAACGGTTTTATCTATAGAAAACAGGTACCGCAAAACGGTTTTCAAATAACTCGAAAAGTATCACTTTTGGCGAAAAATGCTAAAGACCAAAAAGAAAATTATTAATTTAAGATAACTTTGATTTTTTAAATTTCTGTAGGGTTAGTAGTTTCGGAAGATGAAATATGAAAATGATATGCCAAAATTTCAAAATTGTATTCTTAAAATCAACCTAGAAATTGGAACGGGATTAATCTCGTTGTCACCCGGTATAAAATTGAATACCGGCTCAATTTTTTTACTTCTTTAAGGAACTTGCATGCTTTAAAAACCATCCGACATGTTAGAGCAGCCATTTTGAATTTTTTAATTTTGACTTTGATTCATAATTAGCGACTTCAAAAACATAAAGATACTGCATTTAAAATATAGATCATTGAAATAATAAACTTTTTATTTGGGGGAGGTTTCTATCTCTTGGGGCAAGAGTAAGTATCAGGACTATATATAAACTTGAAAATGATACCTGTACTACAAAAATCACCCACAAAAATTATCATTACATATGGCATTCTTTCTAAGTTTTGCACCCTTTTAACCTCTGGTACTAGTAATTTATTTTGCAGATCTATTTACAGATCCCCCACAGTGGTACAAAATCACCCACCCAGCAAAGCTGGGCGAGCTCCAACTGGAAACCAGGGCCTCCACCGCCCCCGATCGGCCCAAATTCTCTACCACCTGCACCTCCAGGACCCGCACCTCCACCCCCCGTAGTCCGACCAAACCAACCCCCACCCCCCGTCGAGCCAATCCGGGAATCCTCCTTCATGGCCCAACGTCAAGACCGGGACACATTCGGCGTTCACCAAAACAGGGTAATTATAATAATAATAATGTATCTTTAATAACTGAAAAAAGCTACAAATAATTCAAAATATGATGTATTATCGATTTATATACTAGCATTCTGGCAAACTGATAAAGATAAAGAATATCCAGTTCTATGTAAAAAGTGAAACTTTTTTGATAATATAATCACTTACATTTGAAAATCAGTGACTCATCCATTATAAACCTAAGGTATTTATTAACGAAACTTTTTCTAATTTTCTATTATTTAATATAATATTTTCTCTCATCTGTAAATAATTTACTATACAGTGTGTCCCCAAGGTACAGCACTCTTGTATACTTTCTTATTTTTAATTTGCCGAGAAAAAGTCATTCTTTATAAAATTATACCGGAAATTCTAAAAATTAGGTAACATAAAGTCTACTTTAAGCAGACTACCTTTTTTACATTTTTATTGAAAATGTTATTTAACAATGTTTTTTTCAATTATGAAAAGCTTTAATACGGAGTTTAGTTGCAAAATAAGGAAATAACAATTTTCAAGAAAAAAATAACACCAATGAAGATAGATGTAGTTTTGGATTATTTTCAAATAGCGGAGAAAAAAATATAAGCATTAGTGAACGAGTTCGAATCTCAAGAAGAAATATTATTTGTTTATTTCCTAACGTCCGAAACTCAAAAACTGACGTATTTCGATCCGAAACACAAGTAGATCATTATTTTTTTTACAAAAATGAAATACTTCATCCATTTTCATAATTCGTTTGCCATTTTTGGTTTGACAAAAAACCCGCAGAGTTATTTGAATTCGTTTATAAGTATAATTTTGAAGATTATTAACAAAATCGCCCCTTTTCTAGCCCTCGAATTTTGTTTCAAACTAAGTGCTAAATTATTGTTAATAATGAAAACATCCTGAATACAACATTTCAAGATGAGCATTATGTTTGGTTTTTGAGATATGAGGGATTGAACTTGTAATATGTGTGATGCTATCAAAAAATGAATACTGATTAGCTATGGCAGAGCAATCAAGATAGTCTTAGTATTTTCGACGCAGAATTCATATCTAATATCGACGAATCCGTATATCCATTCATTAATTCGGAAGGACCAAAAACATCCCCTGTATAAGGATGAAAATAGGGAGAAATGATGCTATTGAGTTATAGAGCTTCCATGAGCAGAAATATAGTATAAGTCTATTGGCTGAATGCATGAACGAAGGTGTTGACTAAAGCTTACAAAAAGTAATTGAGGCGCATCCTTAAGAGGGTGAAAACTACCCCAATATTATACAAAACTTCATAAAAGCTCCAATAACTGCAATAACTGGCGAAAAAGCTTGAACTCTCTAAGCTTTATTAATAGGAATGAACCATAAATCTGTTATGACCTAGTTCACGAAAACAACCCATCACAGGGCCCATCTTGAATTATGAACTTGAGTCAGTGAGAGGATAGTGAATGTACCAGATATTGCATTCTGATAACAGTGTGTCTAGATCTGGAGCGATAACCAATATTCCCACAATATTTTTTTTACACGCCTATGAAGGGGTGAAAAAACAACGCACATTTATATAAGCGATCTCGCTGTGAGAATGTTACATTAAAGTAAATTCTGCCACAAGGATAATAAAGGGCGCTCTCCATAAAATTAATGTCCTAATGGTGTGTTTTCAAACTTAAAGTGAATTTTATAAGAAGGTGGAGGTGCGAGGGGGTGAATATCAGAGACATCGCAATCGCTGTATCACATTAGCGAAAATCCTGTAGCAAGGGTTTTAAAGAGTGCTCTGTAGGAATATCATGGCCTCGTAATTCTTTCTCATCGCTCTAGAGAAATTCACAGGGGTTAGAGGGTGGAAATCTGAACAATTTTACAATATATTGTATGGAAAAAAATCTGACATAAAGGTAAGTATCCCTTTCCCGAACGCCATAATCTATAGGCCCGTTTTTAAATACATAAAAATACTGATGTAGCGGTTTCCAAGAGTGCTTTTCTCTTATGTCGACGGGGGTCAGGGGGTGAAGACCCAACAATAAGTTTTCGTCCCGTTCTCTTACATCATCGTAGGTATGTCATAAAATAATTCCAAAAATTTTAGTTATCGTCCCACATTCATACCTACTGCAATCAAAATGCGATACCTGGTACTATTTTTTCCCTGACTCAAGTTCATAATGCAAGATAAGGTGTAGTTTCTTACCCTGTAATGGATTGTTTTCGTATACTAGGTCGTAACAGATTTATGGTTTATTCCCATTATTAAAGCTTAGAGGGTTCAAGCTTTTCCGCCAGTTATTGTAGCTTTTATGCAGTTTTGTATAATATTGGGGTAGTTTTCACCCTCTTAAGGGTTGTCTCAATTACTTTGTGTAAGCATTTGTCAACACCTTCGTCACGCATTCAGCCAATAATAGACTTATACTATATTTCTGTTCATATAACTCAAGAGCATCATTTTTCCCTATTTTCATCGTTATATAGGGGATGTTTTTGGCCCTTCTGAATTAATCAATGGATATACGGATTCGTCGATATTAGATATGAATTCTGCGTCGAAAAATACTAAGAATATCTTGATTGCTCTGCCATAGCTGATGAGTATTCATTTTTTGTGGGGCTATGTATTTTTTGACAGCATCACGCATATCACAACTTCAATCCCTCATATCTCAAAAACCTCATGCTCATCTTGAAATTTTGTATTCAGGATGTTCTCATCATTAACAATAATTTACTACTTAATTTGAAACAAAATTCGAGGGCTAGAAAATGGGTAATCTTTGGCCTATTTTTGGGGTCACTCTTTCTAAAAAACGGTTTAAATGAAGTTATAAATACTTTTCTCTCTTAATGCCATTGTAAAATACATGTTAAAACCTACATTTTGAATAATAAATTGTCCACCTACAAATCGATGTACTTATAGGCGATGGAAATTTCAATAGGCAATATACTGGAGCGGATCTGGCGAGAAAAAGAGGAGTTTTGAAACCAACTTTTTTAAAAAAAATATTTTTGACAGTTCGGTTACACGCGTCCTCTTTTATCATATTATCAACTTAGTTCAGCTTAATCACACGGGGTGGCGGAGGAATTCGCATTTAAAATTCGCAAAAACACTTTTCTCCACGATAACTTTGTTATTATTGACCTGACGAAAAAAAGTAAAATTAAAAATTGAAGATCTCGCGGATGCGCATAATCTGGTAAAATTTGTTTCAAATCGGACGGTAACTTTTTGTGAATTTTTTTTTTGAAAATACTCGTTTTTTTGCCCAACATTAATGCACAAAAAAGTAATTCCTTAATTTTTTTACGAAAAAAAAAGAAGTTAGGGGGATGATTTTTTTGAGGTAGGTGAAATAGATTAAAACTGATGGAGTCGGAGGATTGGGGTGGTGGGTCAATTAGGGGAGGGGAGGGAAGTAGGGAAAGGAAAATTATTCAACTCCCTCGAACTTTTTCCCTGTCGTGCGATTTTCAAAAACCAACCGTTATTACGTCTAATATTTGACTGAATTATTTTTTTTATTTTTTTCAAATAAATAAACTTGTGGGAGGGGAAAAACCTTTTGCATTTTTTTTTTAAATGCGTTTTTGAATTTTTTAAAATGCGTTTTTGAGTACGAAGGGCTCAGATGAGAAATTTTTTTACAGATAAGTAGGATTTTTTATCTTTAATTTAAAAAAAATATATCGCAATCCAAGCAATAGGAAGGGAGGGAAATTTTGTACATTTTAAATCTTATATTGACGACCTATTTGATAAAACATTTGTCAGTATAAAAAAAAAGTAAAAAGAACCAACTGCATCTATAATAACCTACCTACCTGTGTTTCAAACTTGCAATCCTTGGATTTCAAGCTAAAATTCTTCTATTAGAGGACCATACCCTTTGAAAAAAAAAAGAGATCATAAAGGACGTGTGGAAATCTAATAGCAATTAATTGCAGTTTGCAATTTTCTCCAAAACTGCTAATTCAAAGTTTCAAATAAAAAAGTTACGTCCATCTTTCACCTTCGTTACTCTCGATACACCAGGTATCTATTTCGAAAAAGTTTCCCGCATGTTACATTTGAGAATGCAAATTTTCGACAAAGCCTTAGAAAAAAAATTATGCTTTCTACACTTATTAAAATTTGACCTTAACAAATATATAGTAATAACACGATAAAAATTTTAGAGTAATCCATTGTGCCGTTTTTGAGTTAGAGCGAGTTAAGCAGAAAAAGAATTGTTTTATATATCCAATACACACGTAAAACTAGAGAAATGCGCCGCGAAAACTCGTGACGTTGTTAAATAATTATTTATAATAAGTTTAATATTTGATGGAGAGTAGACTGATAGAATATTAAGATGGAAAAAAGATTTATATATCCGAATATTAAGCTCCGAAGTCTCTATCCCTTTTCCTTAACCTTTTATTCCCGCAAACGCGTTATGCCCCCTCCCTCTTTTCCTATTGCTTGGATTGCGATATATATTTTTTTTAATTAAAGATAAAAAAATTCTCACTTACCTGTAAAAAAATTTCTCATCTAAGAACTCAAAAACGCATTAAAAAAAATGCAAAAGGTTTTTCCCCTCCCACAAGTTTGTTTATTTGAAAATTTTTTTAAAGACTATTCAGTCAAATATTAGACGTAATAACGAACAAATTCAATTTTGGTTTTTGAAAATCGCACGACAGGGAAAAAAGTTCGAGGGGGTTGAATAATTTTCCTTTCCCTACCTCCCTTCCCTCCTCTAATTGGCCCACCATCCCAATCTTCCGGCTCCATCAATTCTTATCTATTTCACCTACCTCAAAAAAATCTCATCCGTCTAACTTCTTTTTCGTAAAAAAATTAAGGAATTACTTTTTTGTGTATTAGTGTTAGGGCAAAAAACGAGTATTTTCAAAAAAAAATTTCACGAAAAGTTACCGTCCGATTTGAAAAAAAAATTACCAGATTATGCGCTTCCGCGAGATCTTCAATTTTAATTTTACTTTTTTTTCGTCAAGTCAATAATAACAAAGTTATCGAGGAAAAACGTGTTTTTGAGAATTTTAAATGCGAATTCCTCCGCCACCCCGTGTGATTAAGCTGAACCGAGTTGATAACATGATAAAAAAGAACGCGTGTAACCGAATTGTCAAAAAAAAAACAATTTTAAAAAAGTTGGTTTCATTTCAAAACCAGATCCGCTCCGCCAATAGGAAATTTCGAAATTTTTATTGATTTTTGGCCGTTTGAATAAATATTTTGCGCTGAAATTTGACACAAAGGTTAAGTTCGATAAAGGCAACAGTTTCGTTAAGATTGTTGCATTATTACGTTATATTTCTCAAATTGTCAAAAAAGACAATTTTTGGTTTTATTTTTTTACAAAATAAAAATTTTTCAAAATTTTATTGCGAACAATTTTTTAATAAAAATTTGTTGCAATTCACTAGGTAATCCAAAACAGCTCCAAGAGAAACTCGTTCAGCGCCAACTGGGACGTCCAGAGTAGCCTGACCCACGAGACGGCGGATGACGCCACCAGCTGGGCGAAGGAAGGACTCGAGACGGACAAGCACGACGGCAGGATGTCCAGGGATAGCTGGGAGCTGGCTGAATCCACCACCAACACGTCCATTGAGCCGAGACGACTAAGTGAAAGGTGGGACAGAGAGGAGAGGAAGTTTGAAAAGAATAAGAATGTTAGGAAGGAAGCAATGAACCATGAACCTATCGATAGACCGACATTTAGAACCCATATGTTTAACAAGAACGCACAGGAGAGAGAAAAGAAGCACTCCGTCGCGTCTACCCAGATGACTGACAAGACCGAAAGGACTGAAGGTGAGTGAAAAAGCTTTTTCCAGTTGCAAATGTCGCTTTGTGTCGTTATCCTACATGTACATTTCAATTCGGTATCATTAAGTGATTTATTGCGTTTTTATTTATGATTATGATATTACTAAATTTCTCTTTTGCAACGGTGACGTAATTGGATACTAGTCTGCTAAGACTAATCGCGGTTTTACCACAGTCTAGTGCATATTGCACTTATTGCTGTGCAAGTATTTATAGAATTTAGTACGCAATCGTCGAGACGTAATTATTTTGCAACTCGAATAAAATGATTTAAAATATTTGTGGAATTCGATTATTTTCGTTTAATTTTATAACAGTTTTAATGAAATTTAATGTTAAGATTATCGACACTAAAGTTCCATGTAAAGTTCTTGGTATACAGGGTGTTGTAGAAAGACAAGTAATAAGTCAACTAGTCTGTTTAACACGATGAGTACATTTCCAACTTTTACTCCAAAGTGTATTGAATTTTTCAAACAAAATTTTTACTGATTAAGTAGAATAAAATAAAATTAAAAATTTTATAGAATCCTCGAATTTACAAATTTTTTATTTTATTTTGTGTTTTTGAAACTTTATTTAACCCTCAACTTCTTTCAACAAATTTTATTTCAATTTTGTATAGACCCCCCCACCTTCTTGGCTCTTATGAATGTTTTCAGAATCTTTTCACAGCTTTTTCCTTCCAACTTAGTATTTCATGAAAAAAACTGAACCATTTTTACCCTAATCAGAGCAATAATTGACTGTTCAACCCTTTTACCCCCCTGGAGGTGTTTCCAGAAAATTTTCACAACTTAATTTTTATTAGTAGCTTATGAGTAACAACTACATCTAATTTCCTTCATATCAGAGCAAGTTGAATTTTCACACCGAGTATATTTTCGGAAAATTTTCATAACATGCTTTTTACTAGAACTTCATCAACAAAAACTGAACCATTTTTACCCTAATCAGAGCAATTGATTGTTCAACCAACCCTCTCACATCCTCAGGGGTGTTTCCAGAAAGTTTTCACGACTTAATTTTTATTAGTAGCTTATGAGCAACAACTATATCTACTTTCCTTCATATTAGAGTAAATTGAATTTTTAACTCCATTTTCACATCCCTAAGAATGTTTTCGAAAAATTTTCACAATATACTTTTTTATTACTGCTTCATGAACAAAAATTGGATCATTTTAGTCCTAACAAGAGCAAGTTGATTTTTCAATCCCCTCTCACACCGTTGGAGATGTTTCTAGGAAGTTTTCATAACCAAATAGCTATGAGATTTTCTTTTTTTTTTTTTTTTTTGGAGAAGTAATAATGATAATTTGTATTCCCATAAGTTTCAGAGTAATATCACAATTTTATTCTTTTACCCTCTTTAATAATGGGGTGGGGGTGGTAAAGGCAGTGATATTGGGGGTTTCAGATGTCAAAAAAATTTTGAAAATTTTGAAATCTAATACATACACTAAATCCCAATTTTAAGGACTTTTACTTGCTTGCTTTACCCATTTACCCCCTACCTCTCAACAGAATAAAATCAAAATATTATCTAATTCCAGATCTCATTTTAATGCATAGGTGTACCAAATTTCAAGTCAAAATCGTGAACGGTTCCAGCTCGGTAATCATGCACAAAAAAAGTTACAAAAGACAGACATACCGACCGACAGACAGACAAACGGATAGGGGGAGGTAGGCCACTCTGAGCTAAGTTCAAATAAGTTCAAAACATCCTCAAACTTACCCTCTAATGATAACCGTTTTCGAGATATGGGGTGTTTCGTCATTTTTTACCAATAATTTTATCCGCCATATTTCTGGAACGGCCGTACATATTAGGATACAATTTGGTGAGAATATGATATTCTATTAGTCCTAACAGAAGTATAAATTACTTAGAAAAATTTCCACGACCGGACTCAATTTTTAATGTTACTCGTATTGCTCGTTAACATCACCCGTATATCATTTTTTTGGGAAATGTTAGTAAGCGTTTGGAAGTCAATAGATGTGTAAATAATGCTATAATCTTTGACGGCACGGCACGTTTATTGTTATTTTTTTATAAATTTTCGAAAATATTGATTCATCAAATTTTAAATTCTACAAACAATGAAGTAAACTAGCTATAAACGTTCCTAGTACTTCCACGTCCAGTGGAAGTATAGTAACGACAAAAACATTTTTAAAAATTTGTATTATTCAAATAGGCTTAGAATGTCATGAAACGTCGAGATTTTAAGTTTGAGCGAAAAAAAAATTCTGTCTGTTTTTCTGTCTGTCTGTGCCTGTCTGTTTGTCGGTCTGTCTGTAACTTTTTTTGTGCGCACGTTTACTCTGGAACCGTTTGAGATATTGACTTGAAATTTGGTACACATTTGTACTTCAACGAGATCTAGAACTAGGTTTATTTTCATCTTGTTCCGTCGAAGGATTGGGGGGGGTAAAACGGGGTTTTGGGGTAAATAAGTAAATCAAGCAGGTAAGAGTCCATAAAATTGATATTTAGTATATACAAGAGAAGCTAAGGTCTCAAAAAAAATTTTGGGATTAGCCACCCCCATTACCACCTACACCCCATTATTAAAGGGGTTGAAAAAAAATGTGATTTAGTGTGTGTACAAGAACCAGAAACCTCAAAATATTTTTCTACTTATTCCACCCCCACTACCACCCTCTATCATCACCCCCACCCCACTACCGATGTAGGGTATCGTTTTATGGGTTTATGGGGTAGAGGATTTCAAATATTATATTATTAAAGTTCCATAAACCATTATTTCCACATACAAAATTTTTTCGTTGTGAGTGACTTAGATAGAAAATCTGGATGTGGAAGTAGTGATTCCTTGGGCATCGGTTTTTTATTAATTTCACTTAAATATGCTACAGAAGAACTTGTTATCTGTATCTAAGTTTTTTTGAGTTTAAATTTCCATTTAAAATAGCACATTCCATTATGGCATGTTAATAATAAGACTTGTATTAACAGGCACAATCAGTTACTAAAGTAAAAACCCTTAGAAAATAATATTAAAATATTAAATAAAAAAGATTGCCAATTTTATTCTGACAAAATAAAATCAACAACTAATTTATTAAGTAACAAAACTCACAACACTTAAATAAAAGAAACAAATTAATTAGCAGAACGATACAATTAATTAAAATTACAACATATTTTTGAGTACGTTTTAATAAGTTTTTTACTGACCTACTAATCCAGGGTATTTCTAATAAAATCACATACGTTAAAGAAAATTTACAACTGTTCCCGAGTGTGGAATTCTAACTTGAGGTGGCCCCATAAAAAATAGTCTAGAGGTGAAAGATCAGAAGATCTCGGTGGCCAGGACCTTCTCGACCAATCCATCTATTGAGGTAATGCTGATTCAGATGATTTCTGACCGGTAAATAAAAGGAAGAATAGAGTCCAGGGCCATCGTGGATTCAAACAACGATGACACCTTATGAATTGGTCGAGAAGGTCGAGTTAAGTAGCCATCGAGGTTTCCTGATCTTATAACTCTGGACTATTTTTATGAGGCCATCTCAAGTCAGAGGTGTACATGAAGAATTTCAAACGGAAATTGTTATTAAAACGTTCTTAAAAATGTGTCAATGCTGAGGATGTCCATTTTGAAAATATGTTGTAATTTTAATTAATTATACTTGTACCGTTCTGTTAATAATTTTATTTTTTTATTTAAGAGTTGTGAGTTTTGTTACTTAATAAATTATTTGTGGATTTTATTTGGTCAAAATAAAATTGACAATCTTTTTTACTTAATATTTTAATATTATTTTTAAAAGGTTTTTACTTTGGTAACTGAATTTAATTGTGGCTGTTAATACAAGTCTTATTAACACGCCATAATGGAATGGAATGTGTTGTTTTGAATAGAAATTTAAACTCAAAAAAGTTTAGAAACAGATAACCAGTTGATGAAAACCGTCGCCATCCCACAGACTAATTCTACTATCCCTCTATTTTTTCAGAAAAGCATGCCCTACAAGCTTCATAAGATTTTTCCATAAAATTGATTTGAATTTTCATAATCCATTGTCATTTTTTTAAATAATTAATAATAATTAAAATAATTAAAACAAACGTTTCGCAATCTTTTTTTTTAACTAAATTATAAGTAAAAATCATGCCAATTGCCAATCACAACCTAAAAGTATTAATCTATGTCTTTTTTCAGTTCAAGAATGGCCAGAATTCATGCGCCCAATCCAAACACCACCATCGAAGTCTCCAGTACCGACCCAGCCACAACAAAGAGAAAAAATCGAGTCCCCCAAGACAACATCCCGATTACTACCCCTAGGGGCAGCCGCTTGCGTCACCTACAACAGGGTCTCCTGGCTTCTGAGAGTTAGAAAAGAAGTCTTCTCCCCTTCTGAGCCATTGGGGCCACCCACTGCCCTCCATTTAATTTTCTGCCAAATCGTAGGCGATGTATATGGACTCACGCCCTGTCTGAGGCTGACACAAAGCGAGAAACGGGCTGGGGTTAACATGTTGTCGGGGTATGGAGTTACAGCTGAAAATTATAACAACTCACACAGGGCGAATATTAAGAGGAATGTCGTGGAATTGGCAAGGACCTGGCCGCTGTACTTTGCTAGGTTGTTCCCCGTTTCTGGAGCTGCGCAGGTAAGAATACCCAAGGAACAATTTTGGTTTCTTAAATATATACAATAAAACTATTTATAAAATGCCTCGAAATATCTATTTTGCTGTAACAATATCTTTAATACCATCATAAAGCGACTTGTAGACTAAAAGGGCCCACCCTTATGAAGGATGTTTAAGGCCTTTTTAAATTCCATCATGAAACTCCTTAGTGAGGCATAATGCCGCTCTTGAAAACCTTGTTCGGGCCGTTTTAAAATCTTTCTTAAAATCTATTTTAAAGCTGTCAAAAGCTTTTTTATTAGCTTCTTGCATTTCTAGAAAACACCTAGAAGGCTATCTTAAAACTGGTTTTTAAAACTCTTATAAATCCATATTAGAACTGAGAAGCTATAAGAGTGTCCACGAAGGAATCCAAATGATTTTATTATTGCATTTATTGCAACTGGATTTAAGCAAACACACCATGAGACTTATTGAAGATAAAATGGAATTTGAAATTTATAAAGCGTAGAGTGGCACTATAACCTCTCTAAGGCCTATTTAAAAGGTAATAAAAAGACATCAGGTATGACAAAAAAATTAAAACCAACGGTAGTTTATCGTTAAAACTATAAAACAAAGGCGCCTCAGAAATAATAATGATTTTAATATCCATACAAAATTTGCATAGACGCGCAATCAGCAAATTTAAAAAAGTAGGCTGTTTCTCGGTTCCCACGGTAATTTTCAGTCGTTTCTTGTAATTCTACCTTAATTTGCTAAAGAAAAAGTGATAATTATTAATAATTATAATTGTGAGATTGACCTTGAATATTTTTATATAACAAGAAAAACATGGCCGGCCAACTAAAAACCTAATTGTCATTTCACAGTCCTCTCATTAAATTATATATTCTAATAACGGTAATGACCTAGAACATTTACTCTAAATGAAGTCCTTTTAGTCTTTTTATATACTATCACAAATAATCCCTTCCTTACATAAATGCAAATGCACTTAGCGAAGATCACATGGACTTGATAAAAGCTGTAATAAAACGTTTGGGGTTTAAAAGAACCGCCTCCAAGATGAACCGCGTTGACATTTGATACAAAAAACTTAAAACAACCTCAAATTAATTTGACAGTGTAAAATACTTTTAATTAACACACACACACACACACACACACACACACACACACACACACACACACACCACATGCATCAACGACACTTCAGGCAGACATATTGTTTATTATTTTTATAATAAATGTTTTATTGAGGTTTTAGAAAGTATTTTATGGAATTAAAATTTGCCTTTTAGATTTATAGAAGCCTTTTTTTCTTCATAAAGGCTTCATCACAACATTTGTCAAGGATGTTTTAAGAGTCTAGTTTTGTAATGGCCTTTAATAAGTACTAATAGACATTGAAAATGTCTAGTTTTAAAAAGGATTTAAAATGCATTTATTGCAAATATGTTAAAACCATAAAGAATAATTTAAAGCATCTTTAAATTTAAATGGAATTTACGACGTTAATAAAACTAATTAGCTTTATGGAGTTTTATGTAGGTATGATAAACCCATTACAAATACATATTATCCTAGAAGCAAATTAGCTTTATAATTAAGTCTTACAGAATGCTTTAAAACTTACCATATAAGAGCAAGTATACTTGAAGCCTAAAAGGCCTTAACTACAACATCAATAAAGCACAAGACTATTTCCTAACCCTGACAAACCTTTCTTAAAACCTCCTCAAGTCCAAATGACTTTTAAATTTTTCCTGTCGTGGAGACGATAAGGTTTCCAGTCTAAAGCAATTATTGCAAACCTTTTTCCTGTTTGGATCAGGCCTTTTTGAATAATTTAGTTTCGCCCCACCTATTGGTCAACACCCTCTCTCACGAACCATTTTGTTGTGTACAGGAATTGACATTTTCTTAATAATGTAAATAAAAATCCTTTTAAACCTATTTTAAATCTGGTAAGAGCATAAAGGTTTATGTTAGTGGGGGAGAGGGTGCTTATCGTTGGAGATTGGGGGTGTTGTATAGTAGTGGGGGTAGCTTAGGGTGGATGATTTTCAAGTTCGAAAGCCAGAGCTAGCTCCAGGTATTTTGCCGCCCCGGGCACAGTTTCATTTTGCCGCCCCTGTCTTATATAAATAACATTAGGGTCGGGCAGGGTACAAATGAGACAAAATAACATCTTTCAATTTTTAGGTTGCTTAGAATCGAGTCATATTTAATGAAAGATTGGTATCATATGTAAAAATGACAGGAAAAACTATATGTCTATGTATTTTTTTACTAAAAAGTATCGTTAATTGATAAACAAAAATAAACAGTGTCTCATTTTTACCCTCCAAGTGGGATAAAAAAAGACAGTGGAGGGCAAATGAAAGACACGTGATTTATTCCCATTATTATTGAAGTGCAAAAATTAGACAGATGAGGGTTTTTCTTTTATATGTAATTTATTCAAATTTTTTACTAAACAAGAAAGGGCTTGCAGAAGAGCTAGCTAGCTTCTCCTAAATTAAGAAGCTGAAATGTGCCTGCTTCGGTCTGCCTATTTGGTCTCTTTAGTCTCTTTTTTACCCCGCTTTTATTTTTTTCGTTAAAATAAATTTTTGATGATTTAAAACTAGCAGATTAATAAACTTGATCACAAAATGTGATGTATGACACTTCTAGTTGACGTCTGTCAAATAAGGACAATGCAAATAGAGAAACTATAAAATCCCCAAAAAGGTACTAAGGTGGGTTTAAAAATTTTTTAAAAGTGAATTAAAGAGTTTACTAAATAATATTTTTTCCCGCATTAACAGTAGGCATAGGACCTGATTGGATAACATAAAATAGTTCTGAATGTACAAAACAAGCTCGAATTAAGTTTAATTTATTTCAATCTGGGTTGGATATCACCTTGTCTTTTATTTACCCCGCTACCTGTCTCATTTTTACTCCGCCTGACTCTATCTTTTCAATCCGTTATTTTTTTATAACATTTTAAGAGTCACCTACTAAATATTCTTGATGGTTTGTTTTTTTAGTTATAAGGTTTACAGCAATTTTCAGATTTTCAGCAATATGATTACTGCATTTAAAAGGGTAAAATAAAATAATTGAAAAAATTAACCGTATTGAAACTTAAAAAAAATACCACACCACAGAAATTAGACAAGAAATAAAATCACATATAAGAAACAGAATGTATGTATGTAACCTAATTTATATACATAAAAAACTAACAATAATAAATTATTTATATAAAGTTAACATTACTATTACTTTATTGGTGAAACAATTGTTTCCTAGCTTTTTTATATTTTTTGGTAACTGTGAAGAATTGAAGAATTTGCCGCCCCTAGAATTTTGCCGCCCCGGGCAGCCACCCGCTTCGCCGCCCCTTAGAGCCAGCCCTGTCGAAAACATCAAAGCATGCGTACTAATGTAAACTGGTTCTTTAATAATTTAAGGGGATACATGGAGGGGAGAGGGTTGGGGGAAGTTCTGTTTGGTGTGGAATAGATCAGATATTGAATATATATGATAAAAAAAATTTTTTCGAAATTTTTTTACCAAAAATAAAAAGGGCCGAAAACCGTCCCTAAAGGCCCTCCTCCTTTTGATCGATTAGGACGAGGGTATTAGGCAAATAATACACGATCGAACTCTTCCAGAAAATGTATCTTGTAAAAAAGTTTCTTCAAACCCTAGTTTGTAATCCAGGACAATGCATTTCAACCTTACTGAAAATATAAAAATCTGAATCTGAAATAACGATAACGTATGAAAGGAATTGCCCAAATTTTCTCTCTGTTCATAAATCATTCAATCTCAGTGACTTTAGACTAGAGTTTGTGAAAGTGCGTTACAGTATGTTATTAATGAGTGGAAGGAAGCCAAGAGTGAAGGAAAAATTACAGTAGTAATATTTTTAGATTTGAAAAGTGATGATCGACAGGAAAATTTTGTTAGCTAAGCTGCGTAAGCGTGGAGTTAATGGTGTGGTACCTATAAAAATGGTTCGAATGTTACTCCAAATAGTCCAGGCAAATTAGACATTTTAGAAGAAATAATTTATAAAGTAATAACATTTGAGATGCGTACTCTAGATAGGGTTAGAAATAGATACCCGAAAAGTTTAGGGGTGAAACGTCCCTTTTTCTGCAAAAAAACACCCCCAACGGAGACTTATAGCTGGTTTTTCACTTTTATCTTTTAAACCTTTTATCGGAAGAGAAAGAAGTATAGGAAATACAAAATTTGTCGTTAAATTCTGCATAAAAAATGTCGTATGATTTAACATTTTGACGCAAGTGATTTTTATTTATTTTCCCTTTTTTCCACAAAGCTGTGTTTTTTAATTTGAGCTCGTTTCCACACCACCCACGAAATGGAGCTCTCGGTGCGTTTTTTTAAAGTGGTTTCCCCTGTGGGCCTATTCCACTAAAATTCTGTCCAATTTTATTCTCCATCGACGAACTCTTCTTCAAATTTGGAATTTAAACATCCTTGCCCATGGCAATTAGAGCACATTGTTAAGCAGCGCAATCCAACTTTAACACAGCTGCATCGTTTTCCGCAACCCTTGTTGCAGCTGCAGGATATTACCTGTAGGGTGGAAATTGGTGCTGGTAACTCTGTGGTATAAATGGATGCTAAGATGTTGCCTACTTTCTTCCAACCCCAATCCGTTGGTTCCAAGTTTTCTCCTCGCCAAGATTGAATTTGGAGAAATACTCTGTAAGAATGTTGACACAATGCCTCAGATGTTGGTGGCAGTCTTGGTAGAATTCCGGCAGTATTAGATTGACCGACCAACTTATTGAAAATAATAAACCTTTGATGATTTAAAGATGTCTCTTTTTTTGGGCTCTGTATAATGCAAGCGCGAATTGCTCTCCAGCACTTGTAGTTTCTCGTATCGTTGAGCAACGTTTGTTGAATATACGGACAACCTCTTCGAGATCTTTTCTTTTATTGACACATTCCACCGTTTGCACTTTTCCTTTGCCAAAGGAAGCTGAAGTGGTATCGCATCTGAGAGAGAAGTAAATAAAATGCTACAGAAAATGTAGCCTGAGGCCGTCCTTATATCTACGTCGGTACTATACATATTTTACGTATAATTATAAACGCATCTATGTAAAAAAAGGGGAAAATAAATAAAAATCACTGGCGTCAAAACCCGCTATACATGCATCTGTTCGGACGCTGTTAGCACGAAATAGGTGAGGATAAGCTGCAAGGTTAATAGGACATATTTATGCAGAATTTAACGACAATTTTTTTATTTCCTATACTTTTTTCTCCTCCGACGAATGGTTTACAAGATAAAAGTGAAAAACCAGCTTTAAGTCCCCATTAGGGGTGTTTTTTTGTAAAAAAAAGGACGTTCGTTATCTATCAAACCTGTTTAGACAATACTCGATTAAAATATTTTTTCTTTTCAGCTGTCCGAGGTACAGTTAGTCGCCATCTCCCATTGGGGCGTTCATTTAGTCAGGCGAGAACAAAACCACCTCCAAGTTATCAAATCCTTTGCCTTGGGAGACATAGGGTCCTGCGCAGCGCCGAGGCCTACAAGTGTTAGCTTGGACGGACCCCAGGGACGATTAAGTTTACACACGCCCAGGGCGCAGCAGTTATCTGAAATGGTCACGAAGTTCTGTGCTGAATTTAGAAAGGTAAGTGGTGAGATTTAAATTTATCATGTCCTTAACTGCACGGCTCAAAGTTGTTGATGAATAAAATGTTTTTAGTCACAATTGTTGAGCTAATTCAACTTAGAATTTTAAAGCAATACGTAAAGCTCAATTTGGATTTTATATATTTAATTCTTCATTGTATGGGATACTAACAGAGAGAAGCCAATAGGATGTATACATGTAAAAATGTATATATTGATAAATAGAGGTTTTAATGAAGGAATTTTTCCTGATTCATTCAAAATTACGAAAGTTATTCCGCTCTTAGAAAAGCGAGAAATGAGAGTATTAAACAACTATCGCCTTATCTGAAGACAGATGCCATTTTGGGAATGCCTAAGGACACTTTGATCTTAAAGTATAACTTCTATAAAAATTTTCAAATCAAAATATCAGGCAGAGAAGACTGCAAAAATGGTCCTCCCATATCGGCGCAAACGGTTTGGTATACGGACGGTTCCAAGACAGAACAGAGAACAGAGTCGAAGCTAGGATTTGCGAGATAAGGTCGAAAACGAAAATCTCGATAAGTGTAGGAATACACGCCACAATATGTCAGGCTGAAGTGGTCGCTAAACAGTGGTGTGCAAAGGAAATAATGAGGCAAGGAACTGTAAACCAGTCCGACAGCCAAGCAGCGCTAAAGGCACTCGATTCCATGCAGGTCGATTCAAGACTAGTGCAAGATTGTATAAATGCCCTTACGGACCTAGGAAGTCAGAACAAGGTGATCGTGGCATGGGTACCACGACACGAGGGACACAAGGGAAATGAGAAGGGTGATGAACTGGTCCGGGAAGGCGCATCTGAAGCCCTAGTAGGACCCGAACCCTTTTGCGATGTGGCTAAGCCACGCATACGAACATCCATTAATGAATGGGTACAAAATAAATCTCTAGCGGTGGAAGAATTTCCCACGACAAAGACAGGCCAAAAAGTTCATTAAAGAACGATCGGCCAAATTCACAGAAGACCTACCACCATGATTGGTCTTCTAACCGGACATTGTAGGCTTAATAGACATATGAGTCTAATTGGCCTGGCAGAGGATACAACATGCAGATTCTGACAAGAGGAAGAGGAAACCTCAGTACATGTGCTGTGCCATTGCGAAGGTCTGGCCAGACTGAGGTTCCAACTACTTGAGAAGAGAAACCAAGGGCAGATAGCTATACCAATCTTATCAAGACTATGGAGTCTGATACAAAAGGCAAAGCTGGATAGTAAAATTAGACAAGGAGGTCACAATAGATCCACAGGGGGTCGCAGTGGTCAAGGCCAGTCAGCCAGCTTTTCAAATCTAATCTAATCTAATCGCCTTATCTCGATTATTCCTGTTTTGGATAAATTGATAGAAATTATGTTAAAGTGATCGCTGACAAAGTTTTTTGATCAAAATTCTCTAATATCAAGTGCTCAATTTGGTTTTCGCTCTAAATTTTCTACTACTCAAGCATTCAGTGGGTGGTGGGAGATATAGTCGACAGTTTTAAAGAAGGGAAGTATACTGGACTTGTGATATTTCCAAGGCTTTCGACTGTGTGTCTCATGATGAGCTATTGTTAACAAAGCTATCATATTATAGCACAAAAGGCGTATCTCTAACTTTATTAAAATAGTACCTAAAGCATACAAAACAATGTGTTTCTGTAAACAACATAAGCTCACCTTTTTAATAACGGTAAACATGACGTTCCTCTAGGATCTGTCTTAAGACTACTGTTTATGTTGTTTATAAATGAAATTGAATATTTTATTTATCCTTTTAAGTGTATTCTTTGTGCTGACGAGACAACCTTAATCTCTAAAAATTTTCTTAATTTACTAATTTACTAACTTAATTTACTAATTGTTTAGATTAAATTGAAAAAACTGCCAAAAAAGGTTGTTTGCAAATGGGCTTAAACTAAATAGTGATAAGTCATAGAACCTCATTGTAATCAAATTATACCATCAGCAAGGGATAAAGTAAAAAGTAAGTGTCTAGGTGGAGTATATTGATTGATCGGCACATTTCTAAAACCGTAAATATCGCTCGCAGACAAAAAATTTTCATATCATTGTGTTAGTGAACGAATTCTGAACAACTTTCAAAAAAATGTCTGTCTGTCCGTCCGTCCGTCCGTCACGTTTCTTGTAAGCACAATAACTCAAGAAAGAAAAATCCTATTGTACTGAAATTTGGAAAGTAAATTAGTGTTAGCTAGAGGAAGAACTCTATTGTTTTTGAACAAAATCGATCGGTAAATAAAAATGTTATTAATGATTTAAATTTGAAAAAAAATTTTTGATTTTTATGTTTTTGTAATTTGATTTTTTTTAATTTGATTTAATTTACCAGCGAGCGGCAGGCATTGCTGCCACTCCCAGGTATACAGCTGGGCATGCTACGTCCACGCTGGCTTGGAATACGGTCATGCTTGTTGCGAGCAGCGAGAGCCACATGGCGCGTGGTAAAGAAATGTGGGATGGGAGATGTAGGTATTTATGAGATGCGTTATCGCATTGTGTCGTGAGGGAGCGTTTAAGCTCCCTTTTTGTATTTTTGGTTCTGGACTTCTGCCTCTTCTTGGTCTTCATGTGAAATATGTTGCCGCGTTGTGTCGTGATATGGAGTGTTTACGCTCTTCTTTTTGTGTTTCTGCTTCTTCAAGTCTTCTTTTTATGAGTCTTCTGATTCCTCGGCTTCCGATACTGGGTTGTATTTGGGTCACGCTTGGTGTCAACATCAAGAGCCACATGACGCATGGTACAGGAGTGGGGGTGGTCGGTGTAGGCGTTTTTGAAATGCGTTGCCGCATTGTGTTCGTGATATTTAATGTTTATGCTCCTCTTTTTGTGTTTCTGCTTCTACAGATTTTCTTCTCCTTCTGAGTCTTCTAATTCCTCCGTTTCTGGTTCTGGTAGAGTATATATCTGCATGTATTTGTGAAATACGTAGCCGCATTGTGTCACGCTGTGGAGTGTTTGTGCTCCTCCTTTTGTATTTCTGCTTCTACAAATCTTCTTCTTCTATGTCTTATGATTCCTCGGTTTCTGTATCTGTGATTTCTTGGTGGAATTTCTTTTTTCTCCTCGCTTTTCTCTCCCGGTATGTTTGGTCCTTTCCCAGTTTGTTCATGATCCTCTCGGTTGTTGTTTTCCACATGTAACCTGGTCTCCCTGTTTTTAGTGTAGAATTTAATGTAGAATCTTTCACTTATCAACGAGCGCAATTTGACCTGAAAAACCTCATTTGATAATTTACCTAAGAAAATATTATGAAATCAGATTTAGAGCACTATATTGTAATACCCACAACGCCAAAAAATATGCAATACCACAAAACACACTCCTATTAAACCAGACACCAAACTTATCTTCCCTTCCATTCCCTTCCCTTTTTGACTTGTTCCATTGCACCACATCAAACACTGTACCTAGTTCTGGATTATGTACAAAACCAATCACTACTCACAAAATCGTTAATCGCACGTCCCGAGGTATGTATTACTCTTCAAACACCTATCACTCAATTAACAACTCAAAATTGTATCTTTTGCACCCTGTATCGAGAGCAAGTGACGGAACGTAAAAAGGGTTGTTATGTTCCCTCCTTCTAACTGATGGCTTAGTACTCCATATAGACAGTTCCCGTCGTCGTCAATTTTTTGTACCAGTAGCTAATGTGTCTTCGTGCCTACGTTCTGTAGTGGATACATTATTTTTGTATTTTCTGGAGAGTTATTATTTCTTGCTTACCTTTTGCTTGTCCTAAATTTTTTAAACTGTTTAATAAACTTCCCTAGTCTAACCAGAGCCGTAGCAGAAGTATAAACAGTCAGTATTATTGTCCTCCTCTTCAAGTTTGCTGTTGCTGCTATCGTCTCCTGCCCACCCCAAAAACCGTCTTTTCTCAGATCTCCGATGAACGGCTCCATATAGACAGTTCCCGTCGCCGTCGATTTTTTGTACCTACAGGGTGGCCACTTTCTGGAAAACCGGGAAAAGTCAGGAAATTTAATAGGTCAGGGAAAAGTCAGGGAAATGTCAGGGAATTTTGGTGAAAGACAGGGATAAATCTTACTCATCATTAAAGTGCTTAATATTTTATGATTTTTATCTTTTTGTAATTGAATAGAATTCTGGTGAAATAATATTTCATTTTAATATCTAAATATTTATATATTTTACAAATATACATATATACATTTCATGATGAAATATGATTTTAGCTCGTGTCTTATAATACAAAAATGTACATTTTTTTACGTGTAAGGTGGTGGTGTAGTTCTTACGCTTTTGACTCGGAATCCAAGGGTCCCGGGTTCGAAACCCAAATGGGGTATGGGGTATGGTATGGTTTTTTTTATTTTTACTTTATTTTACACTGACTATTTTACCAAGTTCGTACTATAAAATTAAAAATGTCTAAAACTAACATTATTTACAAAAAACTGGGAAGGGTATCCTATAGAATGTGTAACAATTATATCAAAAGTTCAGTGAACAGGCGAAGAGTATGTTTTTAGCTTGTTTATTTATTATGCCAGATGAGGTTAGACATAGGAAATACTACTTCATTTTCTGCATATTACTTCCACGTCCAGTGGAAGTATAGTAACGACAAAAAAATTTTTAAAAATTTTTATTGCCCAAATAGGCTTAAAATGTCATGAAACGTCGAGATTTTAAGTTTGGGCGAAAAAAAAATGGTCTGCCTGTCTGTCTGTCTGTCTGTCGGTGGTCTGTCTGTCTGTCTGTAACTTTTTTTTGTGCGCACGTTTACTCAGGAACCGTTTGAGATATTGACTTGAAATTTGGTACACATATGTACTTTAACGAGATCTAGAACTAGATTATATTTTCATCTTGTTCCGTCGAAGGGTTGGGGGGTAAATTGGGGTAAATTTGGGGTAAATGGGTAAATCAAGCAGGTAAGAGTCAATAAAATTGGTATTTAGGATATACAAGAGAAGCTGAGGTCTCAAAAAAATTTTTGGCATTAGCCACCCCCATTACCACCCCCACCTCCTTATTAAAGGGGATGAAAAAAAATGTGATTTAGTGCATGTACAGGAACCAGAAACATCAAAATATTTTTTTACTTCATCCACCCCCCACTACCACCCCCATATCACCACCCCCACCCCACTACCGATGTGGGGTATCGTTTTATGGGTTTTTGGGGTAGAGGATTTCAAATATTATATTATTAAAGTTCCATAAACAATTATTTTCACATACAAAGTTTTTTCGTTGTGAGTGACTTGGATAGAGAATCTGGATGTGGAAGTAGTGATTCCTTGGGCAGCGGTTTTTTTAATTGTTTCATTCCTGTATTTTCTTCCTGTATTTTATAAGGAAAATCATGCAGAAAAAATTTTTCGGCTTCAAAAGAGTACTTGCTGGAATTAATCATAATAGACAACATAGTAAACCATTAACTGCATAATGACTACCATTTTTAAATATGTATTATTTGCTAATTGAAATACATAAAAATATTAGTATTTTCAGAATACATTTAGATTATCCAAATATAATACAGGATCTGCCTATTTGTTAAAAACGCCTTGTTTTAGATTTAAAGAATCTGATAAATCCGCAAACTTATAACATATTGCCGAATGACAAACTTATTAAATGTAAATTGCTTCAAAAATACTATAAAGAATATTTTGATTCGAATATTTCAGATATTTTGATAACCGCAATCCAAATAAACATAAATTCATGTTGATGTGTCGAATTGGTATTTCTTGATATTCAACGCCACACACAAGAAAAAGTGGTCTGGCCTGCATCCTTACGAAGTCATAATTGTTAGATTGACTCGTTTTTCACCCCTAAACCCAAAAAAACACCCGTCTGTCTGCCGGACCAGAAGATCGGTCAAGAAGTAGTTGAGATATTCAAAAATATATATATATTACAAGTTTGATACCTTTTACCTTTTTCCATAGCAACAATTTACTAAAACATGTTTGGTTATATCCTCATATTTTGTTCCAAAGAATCTAATCTTGAACTATGGCCTATTATTAATGGTCTACCCTGTATATCCTTTATTGCATTCGCCAAAAAGTAGCACAAACCACCCATTTATGACTCAAGCCGCGTGCCGTTATAAAAAATTAATAACTCCGTACGATAAACGCAAATACAATAAATTTTGTTCCGCCGATCTCGCCTTTTCCCGCACTAATAAGGTGAGCGTAAACAAATGTAAATAAGGCGTTCTAACACGAACAATTAATTCATCAATAATCAGAGTATAAAATAAAGGATCGCATTTATTATTAGTAACGCTGACATGGTTATAATACCCGAGGCAATTATTTATGAAAAATTACATGAAAAAGTGTATACGCACTCAATTAAACAGTTATTTCTTTACAGTTGGCAGATCTGATCATTAAGCGGCGATTTACATTTAAGAAAATCACGAAAGTGTGCATTAAACTGGATCAGATGAAAATTAATGGCCCGGGGTAAAATTCCATCGTGGTATAATCCGAGAGATTACAAACAATTAAGTTTCTATTTTTCTTTTGATAATCCAATTAAATGGAAACGTTTAATCGTACATCAGACACTAGAGGAACAATGACACAGCCACACAGAAGAAAAAAAGTTCAGACCCAGAAACTAGACCCACCAATCTTTTATGTATTTTCACCTCCTGAATTAAATTTATCGTGTTTTTTTTTTATCTTTGAAATAGCATTTTTATCGCAAAAACGACCAATAGATGTCGGATAAACTCAAGACTAATATGAATTATATTCAGATATGTTTATTTATTTGTTTTATTTTAAATGTTTTTTTTTTCAAATTTTGACAGTTCCTTACCAGTATCGGTCATACAAAAGTAACAGCTTTCTTTGGATCAAACCATCTAACTGGTCGCACAATCTTTAAATATTCACTGTCTTTAGTATTTTTCCAACGCTGAAGCATAATTCTGCAAGAATTACAAAGAGTATTTGGTGCATACTTGACTTTATCAATATTTTCCTGCACATTAAAGCATATTTTATATATGCTTCTTAGATTGTTAGTAAAAACCTCCGGGATTTAGTAAACTCAAAATGGCCACAGACGAAACAGGAACAATCTTTCATTCCATTGTATGGATGCTGAGCTGTCGTAGATTCAGCATCAATTCTAGAAATCTTTAAAATTGGTAAACTTGTAGCATCAACAGTAGCCGAGCCACCCCACTACTGAAGAGCTGCGGTCGCATGACGACGACGGTAATGGGGGCATTCTTAAATTTGGACCTCAAAATCATGATCAACGACCAAAAAAATCTCCTAGAGCACTTTTCGTGGAAAAACGTTAATATTTAAATTTTTTCTGAAAAAGTGGAATTTTCCATGGCACGTATTCCAGTCTGGAATATGCAATTGCTCAGTTTGGACCTCGGAATCGTGATCAGCGACCCAAAAAACCTCCTAGAGCACACTTCCGCAGCACAATATTCATATTTAAATTTCCGCCCGAAAAAGTCGAATTTCATTTAAAAAATGGCACGAATTCCATACTGGAATATGAAATTCCTCAATTTGGACCTCGGATTCGTGATCATCGACCCAAAAAACTTCCTAGAGCCCATTTCAGAGGCGAAATATTAATTTTATAAATATTACTTTTATATTTTTTTTTATGAGAGCTACTTTTGGGGCACTTCAAACCCGGGCTCGGAGGTAATGCTGATGAATGTTCCTGGGGGTCTAGGAATACGTGAAAAAAGGAATTTTTCAAATCGGTGCTTTTCCACCACTTTTCCACATTTTACACTTTTTTCCGGCTTATTTACTGGATTATACATGACAATGGTAAGATCCTAAAAAAAATAAAAATAGTGCATAATAGACCAACAAGCATTTTGCCAATCGACATGAGCTCATCGGGACGTAATTGAAATGACAAATAGAGATAGGTATTTTATTTGACAAAGTTGCAAAACACGTTTTTGGTAAGTCAAAAATAGAGAATACAAAAATATAAAAATACAAAAAATGTATACACATCACTACATTATAAATACTTCACATAATATAAAAAATACAAAAAAAACTATTGAGATTAAGAGATTTTACTTCATTAGGAATGTGATTGTATAATTGAAGTTTAGAGAGTTTTTCTAAGATTTTGTCAGTCTAAGACGAGGCTGCCTAAGTTGATTGGCAGACCTAGTGCCATACGAAAGAATTTACGTTCTTGTGAATTTCAAATAAAGTAACATAAATGTGAAGAGAAGGAACCGGCATTATACCAAGACTTTTGAATATTGGTAAACAGTTGTCCCTCCTACTAGCATTAATAATTAACCTGACTGCTTCCTTCTGCATGCGAAAGATTACAGCTGCCCGTCATGATCCACCTCATAGGAGAATAGCATAACTAATATGAGCATGAAATAATGAAAAATAGCATATTCTTAAGGTTTTAGAACAGAGTTGCTTTTTTAGCCTATGTAGCATGAATATCGAACTTGATAACTTGTGTGACAGTTGCTCCTCATGATTGGACCAGTTAAGAGTGTCATCTGTATGCCAAGAATTTTAACACTGTTACCCTTGATTAGTAAATTATTTGTTGAGAAAACGATTTGTTGGGATTTTCTTCGTTTAATATAAGATTATTTGAAGAGAACCAGAATTGATAGAATTAAAGCTATCGTCACTTAGGTCAGAAATATTAAAATTAAAATAAATAATGGATGTATAGTCAGCATAAGCGATGCATTTTTTTGGTGACATAAAATGAAAAAATTCATTGACGTATAATATAAAGAGTAGGGGCCCCAAAACAGAGCCTTGAGGAACTCCATGTTTAACCGAAAGAAATTCTGAGTTTAAATTATCTATAGAGACACACTGAAGTCTGTTGTTAGATAGGAATAGAACATATTCAATGGCAAATCTCGAATACCATAAAAACTCAACTTTTACAGAAGTATTTCGTGTGAGACACAGCAAAAGGCAATTATAACTAAAAAATTAATTTATTTTCAAAAAACTGCGAAGAATATAATATAGAATGTTCAACAATTACTATAAAATTCAATAGTTCGACGAACAGTATAACGTCTACATCTAGTGTATGGTGTTATACTTTAGGTGAATTTTATAAAAACTGACATACCTACTAAGTACGCAAAATATTGACTATGGCTGTTCAAATGTATTTGTCTTAAACAAAAATAAATATTATTATTATCATTATTATTACTGGACGCGGATGGAGTCCGAAAACCACTTCGCTGGCCAAGTTGACCGCGAAAGCATCAAGAACGCATTAAATAATATGAATATAACTGATAACATCAATAACGTTATGCTCCATTTTTATTTTTATATTATGTGTTTATTACACACCTTACCTACTTTACTGAGGCTGACGTACCCAAATAATAACATGTTTTTGCATAAAGCTATACTAAAATTGCGGTAATTATCAAATAACTGCATATACACGTACATTATACTCAAGTATAATGAATGTTTATAATTAAAACAGGATCCAACTAAGTGTACATGGTGATTTCTCTTTTTGTCGTCTTTAAGATAAAATATAACAGTCCAGAGATGTTTTCACTTTTTTAGAAACTTTGCAATCGGCGCGCAGTACAATGGCAATATTTTGTCATATTACAGCAAAGAAAAAACTAATTTCTAAAAAAAAAAGTAGGTATTTTATCATCAGTCATCAATATCCATTCAACATTCATCATATTAAAATAATGGTGGTCTTATAACACAGGCCTGCTGCAAAAATAATCTTTTTAAAAACCCAAGGAATCACTACTTCCACATCCCGAGTTTCTATCCAAGTCTATCACAACGACCAAAATTTTGTATGTGGAAATAATTGTTTATGGAACTTTAATAATATAATATTTGAAGTCATCTACCCCAAAAACCCATAAAAAAATATGTCACATCGATAGATGGAAGGGGGTGGATGAAGTAAAAAAAAAATTAAGGCCTTTGTACACACACTAAATCACAATTTTATTTTTTCACCCCCTTCAATAACGGGGTGGGATGGTAATGGGGGTGGCTAATGCCAACAAATTTTTTGAGACCTTAGCATCTTTTATACAGTGTGTCTCATTTAAAATGAAGACGCCCGGATATTTTCGTAATTTTTTGAAATCCAGTTTTGAGCTTTGGCACAATTATAGTTCTACATAAGACATACATTTCGAGACTACCAACTTAAATTTATGTAACAAACTGAGACAACAGCAGCCCCCAAATGGGGCCCATTCCCGATACTTTGCTTCGCGTTGAAGATATCGAAAAAAGTTATTAGAAAAAGTTGTTCAGACTCTAATTTTGAGCCCCAGTACAAAATTTCATTACGAAGTTCGCATTTTTAGTTTTTTCAATATTTTTCCGCAAAGTCCAAAGTGTCTTCATTTTAAATGAGACACACTGTACATGTATACTAAATACCAATTTTATGGATTCTTACCTGCCTGATTTACCTATTTACCCCAAATTTACCCCAATTTATCCCTCAACCCTTCAACGGAATAAGATCAACCATTGATGGAAGACATTTTTTTTATTTTTCCCTTCAAACTACTCGTTAAGTGGGCAAAACCATTTCTTGAAAAATTACATTCAGAAATAAAGTCCCAATACTTGAAATGCAACAGTTTTTATTTAATTTTGTTAAATGAAAAAAAATGTCTTCCATCAATATCTATTGTTATTAGACATATTAATGAACCCATCCAATAGATTGGAAGACAGAAATTATAAAGAACAATGTTAAAAAAGGGTTTTTTTTTACCCATCCGTGGTAAAGTGTGGAAGCCATCTTTTTTTTATTAATTTTGGGGTGCTGAAAACGAATACGTTATCCGTTTTGGCGAAAAATCTCAGGAACACATTAAAAAACAACCCTTAGTTGCGGGAGATATTGGAATTGATATTAGTCTAAATACTAAGTTTCGATAACTAAGTAGAAAAAGAAGTAAAAAAAACAAAATCACCCCTTCACCCCACGTCATTCCCTCGCCATCTCTAAGAAGGTACTATAGAAGCTACTACAACTATATAATAACCAATATATATTTATTTACAAAAAAAGGCTTTTTTCTACAACTGTCAAAAAAAGGCTATGTTTGGGCATTAATGTCAGTATCTAAAACGAGACATTTTTTCATTGACATTATTTTTTTTGCGTTACCATGACACCGTGCGCAAAATATTTTGCGCATTAGGGTGCAAAATATTTTGCACATCACATGCTGTTATTGCCTACTTTTTATAATTTTTAATAAATACACGAGAATTAAACAAACATCTAGTTCAAAAATATTTATTGTTTTATCAAATAAATCAACTGAAAGTAGAATTTTTTAAATTATTTTAACAGTATGATTATTTTAACTAATGGTTTAAGTTTAATCAAATGAAAGTTGTAGAAAAAATATTGTTTGCATCTCGAGTGCAAAATACTTTGGTGATCTTGAACGATTTTTGGTTCTCGATCACCAAAGTAGTGTTTTGCACCCTAGATACAAAAATAACTATTTTGGCCCATCCGTGGTAATGTGTGGAAACCATCTTTTTTTACTAATTTTGGGGTGCCGAATACGAATCTCCAAAATTGGATAAAAACTCTTTGGAGGGTGGCATTAAAATTGATATTAGAACTTGCAACAAAAAGTTATTCTTTAGTGCAGGAAATTCTTTCAAAATACTCAGTTTCGTTAGGTAAGTAGAAAAAAAAGCAAAAATTCTAAATTCGCCCCCCCCCCCCCCCTTCTCCCCCTCGCTTCCCTCACCCTTTGCCCATAAGAACGGTGAAAGTTACAATATCTAATATACGGTCAATTTAAAATTGTATTATCTACTTCTAAATATTAAGAAGAATTGTAAATTATAGCACGCCATGGAGACCCTACTAGACCTCCCTCCACTGAGTCTTGTGATTCAGGGGGAGGCCAGAATGGGAGCCTACAGGCTACAAAATTCTCAGAACCCAGTTCCTCTTGGAGGTAACTCGGGGCACATGAGGATAATAAACAATGTAGTGAATCCTCTACTGAGCATGAGGTCGGACTACATGACACCAAAAACTACATTCAATAAGCCCTTCACTATCACCATTGGAGATAGGAAGGAATGGATAACAGGTGCTCCTGATGTTCTACGCAGAGGCCTGGTCTGGTATACTGACGGGTCCAGGATGGAATCGGGAGCTGGAGCAGGAGTACATGGTGTGAGGCCGAGAGAGAGTATAAGTCTCTCTCTTGGACGGCACTCCACTGTATTCCAAACAGAAATTCTGGCTATACTCGAGTGTGTACGCGAGAATGTTAAACGACGATACGTGATCTCAATCGCAACAGACAGTCAGGCGGCACTTGGGGCACTGGCCTCTAACAAAGTGTCTTCCAGACTGGTTTGGGACTGCCACGAAGAGCTCAGAATTCTGGGTGAGCGGAACAGAGTAAGACTACTCTGGGTGCCAGGACATACCAGCATTGAGGGCAACGAGAAAGCTGACGAACTTGCTAGACAAGGAGCAGCGAATATATTCTATGGCCCAGAACCTGCGCTGGGTATCACAAAAGGCTCAGCCAGAAGGGTAATCAAAGACTGGGTCAGGAGTAAACACAACCACCACTGGAGAAACATTCCAGGAAATCGACATGGGAAAACACTTATCAATGGACCATGTTCAAAACAAACTGGAGAACTGCTCACAAGGAACAGGATCCAGCTGAGAACCATAACTGGTCTTCTGACGGGACACTTCCCCGTCAAGAAGTACCTGCACTTAATTGGAAAGTTTGCTGGCGACCTTAGCTGCAGACTGTGCGGCAAGGTACCAGAAACTGTAGAACATATTATACATGACTGCGAGGCATTGGTCCGCAGAAGGTATAACATTTACGGGCAAACACAAACAGACCCGGAAACCATCAAGACCCGTCCATTTTCAGACCTGTATCACCTTGTCAGTGACACAGGAATTTTAAAATGGACGAGTGTAAACTAAAAAAAAAAAAAATAAAAACAGGGTAAGCACAATAAGCCCAGGAGGCTGCAGTGCATTCGGAGTATTTCATACAGACGAGCCCTAGAGGAGGGGTTTTAGTCAGTTTGAGTCTGACACTCAGACCTATTCCTAGTTGGGATAGGCAGCCCGTGTGGGTTTCCCCCCCTCGCCAAAAAAAAAAAAAAAATTATAGCACTAGTTATACTTAATATACTTATCCAATTATCAGAATATACCTAATTATAATATAACTCTTATTCGTGAATTTTCATAGAATTAATTTATTACTTAAATCATTTTTATTATAAATAGTATTTTTTATAGTATCGGTACAGCACTCACGGCCAGTTTTTATAACTATGTGAGGTTTACCTAAAGGTTTATTTTCCTTGTACCGTTATTCAATAATTAAGCAATTTAATGTATCTCAATCAATCTTGAACACTTGGTTCAATAAACTTTATTATTATTATTATGATTATTAGACTAATATCAATTCCAAATAAGGGTTGTTTTTTAATGTGTTCCCAAAATTTTTCGCCAAAACGGATGACGGATTCGTTTTCAAATTAGTAAAAAAAGATGGCTTCCATATTTTACCACGGATGGGTCAAAAAGCCCCTTTTTTAACATTGTTCTTTACACCTACTTTTAGCCATTTTGAATTTGAGCACTCAAATTTGGAAATTTTCATACGAATAACATTAAGATTGCTGCATAGAATCGTCTGCCGTGTTGTTTTTGCAAAGAAGGACATCCAGATAAACAATTCCCGCCAAGTTTGGTCAAGGAGCTCATTATTATTTTTTTTACCTTTATTTTATTTGAAACTCGCCGCGCTCGCTCCTGGTCTGTGGTGTCTTCCATTTATTTTCTCGCTATGTCAAATATGTGTAAGTGCTATCAAGCACTTCGATCGGGAGTTCGTTAAAAAATGTTGCACTTTGCGGTCTCTGCCCTACCCCATGACCATTTCCCCGTCACTCGTCGGGCTAAGGGCCTAATAAAAAGTGTTTATTTTGCCTATACTTTCAGGCTACCGAGCGGAAGACGGGAGCTCACTACCTTACCAAATTAATCCCAGATCTTAGACTAGTATAAGCTAAATAAAGAAGTCACTAAAAAAAAAAAAAAAGATTTTTAGCGACCTTTTCTGAGGGGACGGTTCATTTTTTTTTTTAATTTAAAATTATTTTATTATCGTCAATATAAATAATATTTAATTCTAAACCGCAGTAATGTGACTATAAAATGTACCCCACTCGGGGTACTATAAAGTACCAATTAGTTACCGTTTTCCTTATTTCATCTTTCACATTAATTTTCGGAAATGTCAGTTGTATCATTGGTTTAATGATCGTCCCTAAAAACGAAAACGAAAAATAAATGTCACTGCTCTTTCCCACAACCCAATTACTAATCAATGCATTTCTGTGAAACCGCTAAAATGTATAGGCATATATTCTGCACTCGAAACTACAACATATGCAACTAACTGTATGTTGGTACTTTAAATGCATTTGCCTGCCAGAAGTCAATAAGCGAATAACAGTCAAACGAGATAAAACTAGCAAATGTATAATTTCAATATTTATCATACAGAGCCGGCACAACAAAATTGGGCTTTTGTATTGGAAGGCATGCTTTCTGATTTATCATCTTTTTATTCACAACGTATTGCAGGCATTTTGTATTCATGAACATTATTCTAGTTGGCCTGCATTTGCTGTATAACACGCCTAGTGGCATTGCGCCATCAGTCGCGGTTGCTTGTTAGGCGCACAGCCTCATTGAAGCCCTTTCCCATCAGCTCTATGGCAATAAACCATAATTAAAATATAAAATCAAAATTCAAAAGTTTATTTAAAATTTAAATGTTAACATTTTTTATTAATAATTTTGTTATTGTTATTTATATCCATGACAATAATATGTAAGTGAATAAGCTACACCTGTAAAAAGACAAATCAACTTACCAAAGTATCGATGTTAAAGAAGACTTTTAAAAAGTCATATTTGACGGATAGATGACAAAATAGCATGTTGTTCAAGTAATAAAAAATCATCTATGTGCGATAAAGTATCTACTATGAAGTTTGTTTTACCGTAAACATGTACGTATGTGTATTGTCATAAAATGGCATGTATTTAACTGATGCTACGTAAAATGAAAGTTCACAATCGTTAGATTGAGCGTCTTTTAGTAATTGTAAATTGATTGAGGTAGGTGATAAAATAGCATGTATTTGACTGATGCTAAGTGAATATGATAGTTCACAATCGTGAGATTGAGCGTCTTTAGTAATTGTAAATTGATTGAAGTGGAAGATAAAATAGGAAGTATTTGACTGATGCCAAATGAATATGAAAGTTCACAATCGTTAAATTGTAAATTGATCATTCATAATGAGAATGATGTTATGTCACATAAAATTAGCAAATAATTGATAACTTGATAGGAAGGCTCAATAGTGCAGGGAGCTGTATAAACAGAGTACTCACCTACACATGTACAAAATAAATAAAAATGCACAGTCTTTTGGCTATAAACTTGGAGTTGTCCAAGATATCGGGTTGCAGTGGTAGAATCTAATGGGTTATCCTGGCTGTTGGGTTGCAGCGGGGGATTTAGCGATGATTCTAGTGTTGCGGTGTGGAATCTAACAGGCTTGTAAGTAATGTAAGTTTATAACGGTCCTGAAATCCTGCCTTCTTGTAAGTCCTGTCTATCGAATACGAATTTTTGTCTTGAAGTTGCACGATCTCAATATACAGCATACCTTAAAATATTGATACCTCTTCGGATATATCTTACTTCAGAGCTTGACGTGTTACTAAATGACTTTGACGTTGCGATTGAAAATTCCATAAATCAGTTGGTAGTTGTAACAATCATATGTAATGAGGCAAAAATAATTTAAAAAATAAATGTCCCCAGGGGTGACTTTTAGGGGTTGTTTTTCTCAATAAATGGTGTATTTCAGCTTTCTTCGGTTGGACGTTATAGCGTTTGCATAAGACTGAAAAACTAGTTAAAAATATATTTACAATTGGGGATGGCTTTTAGGGGTTGTTCGTGTAGACATTGACATATTAATTTATTTTTTCAGTTTAACGCTATCGAAAACCATTTAATTAACCCATAAAAAATATGAAACAATATTTACCCCCAGGGGACACTTGTTGTAAGAGTAGAATGAAACGAAATAAATAAATAAGTAAGTAACTATAGAATTGCACGACGTTAATCAATAGTTCAATTTAAATAAACTCTGTTTAGTCAGTAACTAAAATATAGCTAAACTACTTAAAATATTATTATGGCATGTTAAAAAATCTAGGACTCTAAACATGAATTTTTTAAAATAAGGTTTCACTGTATTTGATCCACATTCACTATCTTTTTTTCTTCGTTCCTTCTTTACTGTGAGTATTCTCTAACCTCTAAAATAATAACACTGCACTGTATCGCCGTTCCATGGTTAAAATTGAATTCTGAGCACATTGATGTGTTGTTCTGTTGCACTAAATGAAAGTTTGAGGGCTGTTGTAGGATTTGTGACTTTGGCCTAACCAGTATTTCAGGTGCATCCCACATATGTTCAATGGGATTCAGATCGGGAGGTATAGCTGACCAATCAATTACGTGTATCTTCTTAGTACCGTCTAATATTCCAAATTCTGGTAGCGATGATATCTTTAGAGGAGCTTGGAAAATTATTTTTCACTCCAAACCGTCAGTCGTCAAGATATTGCGATTTGGACTTGGTAAAAAATAGCGAAAATCGCTCAAGAATGTGTAATTACAAGCTTTTATTTAACTTCACCTGTTTATATATTAGTTAGTTAGTATGTTAGTATGTTTAGGTCAAATCTTGCATATCAATTTTGAACCACTTAGCGACGTCCAATTAAGCTCAAATTTTGCATACACGTGTAATTCTGGTGACAAAAAAATAATATGGTACCAAAAACTGTGTTTTTTAGTTTTCGGATCGGACAGTGTATTCACTCAGACTTTGCATCTTAAGAAATGGCGGAGGATCCGGTACTTTTAAGTAAGGGCGACGCAATGAATATACTAAAACTAATAATAATAATTTAAAATTTAAAAAATTAAATTATATGTAAAAAAAACTTTTTAAAAACAAGCTTTTATTATTATTTAGGTGTACTAAAACGAAAGCTTGTCGCGTGAATAGAAAAAATAATACTTACTTAGGTACTTACAATCTCTATCAAACAAAATAAATGCCTGTATGACAAGCTCTTAAGACAATGAATTCAACATAACCCATTTTTTTCGTTTTAGTACACCTAAATAATAATAAAAACTTGTTTCACGAAAGTTTTTTTTTACATTTTATCTCGTCAAACTTTACTTTGGCATGATCTGGATATCAAAAATTGATATAATATTAATGAAACTAAATTATATAACGAAAAACTGCTGCCCAAGGAATCACTACTTCCACATCCAGATTTTTTATCTAAGTCACTCACAACGAAAAAATTTTGTATGTGAAAATAATTTTTTATGGAACTTTAATAATATAATATTTGAAATCCTCTACCCCAAAAACCCATAAAACGATACCCTACATGGGTAGCGGGGTGGGGGTGGTGATAGGGGGTGGTAATTAGGGTGGCTGAAGTAAAAAACATTTTGAGGTTTCTGGTTCTTGTTCACACCCTAAATCACAATTTTTTTTTCATCCCCCTTAATACTAAATACCAATTTTATGGACTTTTACCTGCTTGATTTACCTATTTCCCCAAATTTACCCCAATTTACCCCCCAACCCTTCGACGGAAAAAGATGAAAATATAATCTAGTTCTAGATCTCGTTAACGTACATATGTGTACCAAATTTTAAGTCAATATCTCAAACGGTTCCAGAGTAAACATGCGCACAAAAAAAGTTACAGACAGACCGACAGACAGACCGACAGACAGAAATTTTTTTCGCTCAAACTTAAAATCCCGACGTTTCGTGACATTCTAAGCCTATTCGAACAATAAAATTTTTTTAAAATTTTTTGTCGTTACTATACTTCCTCTGGATGTGGAAGTAAAAAACGGGACCTGAAAGAGTTCGCTGCAATAAATAGAACTGGAGATACTAAGCAGGGTATATTACTGCTATTCTTCAGGGAGAATCGCTAAGATTTAATGGTATATTTCAATACTTCGAAGTATTACTTGTCTTCCTACTGACAACTGAACTTGTTATTTACAATAGGAAAACATTCCCTTGTACAAAAATATTACACGCCACGCTGGGTGTGTATTCTATTCACTCTCAACGCGTCAGTACTCAGTTTCGCCGATAAAAATCATTTTTTATTAATTAGTCTTGCAAGAAATCGATTTTAATTACAGCTTTTTGAAAAGAGAAAAGTCGATTACTCCCTCATCGTGAAAGAAACGTTTTTTTTTCGTGTAACTAGGCTTAGAATGTCATGAAACGTCGAGATTTTAAGTTTGAGCGAAATAAAAAATATCTATCTGTCTGTCGGTCTCTTACTTTTTTTGTGCGCACGATTACTCTGGAACGGTTTAAGACATTAACTTGAAATTTGGTACACGTATGTATTATAACGATATCTGGAACTAGATTATATTTTAATCTTATTCTGTTGAAGGGTCGGGGGGTAAATAGAGAAAGCAAGCAATTGTCAATAAAATTGGGATTTAGCATACGCACGAAAAAGACTAAAACATTTTTTTACATCTGCCACTATCCACTATCACCCCCATTACCACCCTCACCCCATTATTAATGGGGAAAAAAAAATGTAATTTAGTGTGTGTACAAAAACCAAAGGCTTCAACATATTTTTTTTACATCAGTCACCCCCACTACCATCGACAATTATAAAATAGTGAAATTCTGTTTAACAATTTTGGTGTCCCTTTTTATTCTTTGAAGGCAGTTCAATTTTTTTTTTAAAGCGATTTTACTTCTTCCGAAAATGTTTTGAACTTCCTATTAGATCACAAGTAGTGCGACCTTTTCTTCGACATTCAAAGCATAAATCATATCCCTACGATTATTTCATATGAAGTCTTAATAAGCCACATTCCAATACCAACTTTCACATAAATGTTTTTGAAAAAAACGTCTACCTAACAATAGTTTAGACAGCTAACTAATGCACTAACGAACCATGGCGTATATGTTGGAAACCCCGCGTAAACACCTGTTATATACTAAGCTGTCCCACATTGTACACCATGCTGGTCATCAGTGGGTCACCGCAACTATCAGAGCTCATCTAGTTGGCTGACTCCGATGCTCACTTGTACCGGCAAGCCAGAGCACACTCGATTTTACATCGTGCGGCCGTGTACAGCTCTAGACGGACTATTATCGGCGCCTCACGCGATGATTTATCAAATATTTTAATACAAAATGAATAAAACAAAGTGGTCCCAAATCGGGGTATACGACAAGAACCTATCGGAGAATTACCGTGCAACGTCCTTGGACAGCCTTGCGAATTCTTCCAACCAGTCCGAAAGTTTAAGTGACGAGTCCCACGACTCAGATTCGGGCGCCGACACCAAATCCAAGAACTCTTTTACTGTTAAGTGTGAAGTGTACTCGCAAAACCCTTGCGGAAGCATCAGATCCTGGACGAAATCGGAGAGCAGCAGCAACTCTGAACGGTCGTATGAGTATGTCGCGAACGAATGTGCCAGCGAGAAGAAAGCTAGTGAAAAACGATTGGACGCTGTTATGGCCCGTATGGAGACCATTCCAGAAGAACACGAACCTAAAATATCTGTCAAGGCGATATTAGCTCGGTTTGAAAATTTGAAAGAGAAGAGCGATAAAGACTGCAATAATAACTATAGTCATGTGAATAAAGTAACTAAAGAAGCTAGTGTTAGTAGTGCCTCTGCTTGTTCTTCTAGTAGCAATAGTAGCAGCAGTAGCAGCGGCAGCAGTACTGTCAGCAATAGTAATAGCAGTAAAGAAGTAAAAATAAATAAAGAGGTAAATTTCGAATTACTATTAGTACTCCTTTTCTATATTAATTTGTCTACCTTTAATTTTCTTGTTATTGATTTTATGGAATATATTATTTGAGATTAAACATAGCTGTTCAAATAATTTTGCAATGTTTAATATTAAAATGATGATTAAGAAAAAAACGTATACAGGGTGTTAAAAATATGATGATCATTATTTTAACATCATAATTTGAACCGAACGGAAAATAACATCCTTATAATTAGATTAATATTTATACTACTTTACCTATTAGGTAGTATAAATACACAATATTCGAATACCAAAATTGTAATTTCTCTTACAACGATGTTTAATAAACAAAATAATAAATAATAATCCAATAAGAATAACAAAACATTGGTAAAACCAAAAGTGTACACTTCGCAAATTGCTCTACCTGATGGACAATGTCTTTGATTTCCACAAAAAATCATTTGAATTTAATTCTTTAATCGACCAAAACAAAAGATGAATAGATACGGTAGCTCAGTAGTTAGAGCGTCTAGCTACACGAAGTAGGTTCAAAATGCACACAGCGAAAAGTTCTTCATAACAAATTATCTCCAAGAAGTGGTTCGGATTCCACTACAAACTATAGGGCCCCGTCTCCTTTACTCAGACAAATCTAAATTTCTAAGACTTAACAGAGTCATTGAGGTGACATGCAAGGTGGTTAAAACACATTTCAAAAAATAAATCTGTTTTCTATTTTCTATTTGACAATTATGAAAAACACAATTTTTTTGTTAAGATATTATTTGTAACAATTTACAATTACTAATAAAAATATGGACCACAATGGGCTTTATTCACGATTTACGTTAATTCTATTATTATAATAATTGCTTGAAATATATTCGCAGCAAAACTAATTCTACAGATTGACTAGGTCGGCGCTAGTGCGATTATTGTGAGTTTTATTAAATAATTGCTTACAGCAATTAAAATAAATGGTCGACAATAGTGAATTCCAATAAGGCTCTATATTCATAATAGACGAAGAAACTAACTTTACACCGTTCTCTGCGTCCTTTCATCCATTAGGGTTGTACCGTATTTTCACATGCGATTTTCTTGAAAACTGTTAATCCTAGAAAAAACAGTTTCAAGTAAAAAAGTTAACTCCTTATTTTAACTTTTTTCAATATATCTGGTACCTATTTCGAAAAATAAAAAAGTTTCCCGTTTGCTATATTTATCACTGCAAATTCACACATCTTATCGACAGAAAAGAAAATATTTTTTACGCTTATTAAAATTTGATCTTTATATTAACAAATTTTGTTAACAAATATGTAGTGATAACACGATAAAAATTTGAGATTAATTCATCGCTCCGTTTTTTAATTAAAGCGGGTTAAACGAAAAAATAATGGTTTTTATCATTTTTAATTACTTCTCCAATAGATGCCGAGAACAAGAGAAATGGCCCACGAAAACTCGTGGCTGTGTTAAGTAATTATTTATAATAATTTTATTTTGAATAAAGGAAGCAATTAAAATAAATCAAGTGTAGTGTTTCCGTATGTATATACGTAGGTACCTACAAACCAACTGGCGCACAGTGGGACAAAAATCTGCCGACAGTAGAAATTTCAATCAAATTAAAGTTAAAAAATGACAAATACTCTTAAGACATTGTACTTTAGAGTAGTGCTGCGGCAAAGTGGCTTTGGATTAACCTAACCTAAAAATCGCAGATATTACTTCCACATCCAGTGGAAGTATAGAAACGACAAAAAATTTTTAAAAAATTTTATTGTTCAAATAAGCTTAGAATGTCATGAAACGTCGAGATTTTAGGTTTGAGCAAAAAAATGTCTGTCGGTCTGTCTGTAACTTTTTTGTGGGCATGATTAGTCTGGAACCGTTTAATATATCGACTTGAAATTTGGTACACACATGCATTTTAACGAGATCTGGAACTAGGTTATATTTTCATCTTATTCCGTTGAATGATTGTGACGTAAATGGGGGTAAATAAGTAAATGAAGCAGGTAAGAGCCCATAAAATTGGTATTTAGTATATATAAGAGAAGCTAATGTCTCAAAAAAAAAATTAGCAATAGCCACCCCCAATACTACCCCCACCCCATTATAAAAGGGGTGAAAAAAATTATTTCATCGTAGATGAATATTCGAAAGCTTATTTTGAAGAGGAAGATTAAATGATGTATTTATTAGAAATAAATTGAAATTTTTTTTGAATCCTATACATAACCTCAAAATTTGTCAAAAATTCATTTTTTAAGTAACTTAAAATATTTCAAAATCCCAACATGATGGGCCAATTCTGAGGCCAGATTCGGATTCTGTGCGAAAAATTACTTCGGAAATTGGATAATGTTAGGGTTAAAACTGAATGAAGTAAAAAAAAAATTGAGGCCTTTGGTTCTTGTACACATCCTAAATCACATTTTTTTTTCACCCCCTTTTATAATGGGGTGGGGGTAGTAATGGAGGTGGCTAATGCCAAATTGTTTTTTGAAACATTAGCTTCTCTTATATATACTAAATACTCTGGAACTGTCTAAGATATCGACTTGAAATTTGGTACACATAAGTATTTTAAGGAGATCTGGAACTAGATTATATTTTCATATTATTCTGTTGAAGGGTTGGGGGATAAATTGTGGTAAATGTGGGTAAATAGGTAAATCAAGCAGGTAAGAATCCATATATAAGAGAAGCTAACGTCTCAAAAAAATTGTTGACATTAGCCACCTCCATTACTATCCCCACCCCATTATAAAAGGGGGTGAAAAAAAAAATGTGAATTAGTATGTGTACAAGAACCAAAGGCCTCAATTGTTTTTTACTTCATTCAGTTTTAACCTCAACATTATCCAATTTCCGAAGTAATTTTTCGCGCTAAATCCGAGTCTGGCCTCAGAATTGGCCCATCATGTCAGGATTTTGAAATATTTTAGGTTACTTAAAAAATGACTTTTTTGGCAAATTTTGAGGTTATGTATAAGATTCAAAAAAAATTTCAATTTATTTCTAATAAATAAATCATTTAATCTTCCTCTTTAAAATAAGCTTTCGAATGATCATCTACGATAAAATAATTTTTTTCACCCCTTTTATAATGGGGTGGGGGTAGTATAGGGGGTGGCTAATGCTAAAAATTTTTTTGAGACATTAGCTTCTCTTATATATACTACATACCAATTTATGGACTCTTACCTGATTGATTTACCTATTTACCCTCATTTACCCCAATTTACCCCACATTCAACGGAATAAGATGAAAATATAACCTAATTCCAGTTCTCGTTAAAATACATATGTGTACCAAATTTTCAGTCGATATCTTAAACGGTTCCAGAGTAATCGTGCGCACAGACAGACCGACAGGCATTTTTTTGCTCAAACCTAAAATCTCGACATTTCATGACATTCTAAGCCTATTTGAACAATAAATTTTTTTTAAAATTTTTTGTCGTTTCTATACTTCCACTGGATGTGGAAGTAATATCTGCGATTTTTAGGTTAGGTTAATCCAAAGCCTCTTTGCCGCAGCACTACTCTAAAGTACAATGTCTTAAGAGTATTTGTCATTTTTTTTATTTAATTTGATTGAAATCTCTACTGTCGGCAGATTTTTGTCCAAAAAAGGGCATATTTTTCCCACTGTGTGGCGGAGACGTCTATCTCTCTTTCTCAGAAAAGATATAATTACAATTTTGACCTTGAAAAAATTGGCAGAAACAATTCTGTGGAGATCTTGCATTTGCCTTCTTGTTCAATACACTAAAAGTTTCATAAAATCAAAGACGAGCTACGGCTGCTCATTTTTTACTTTTGTATTTAAGTCCTTAATCGCCACAGATAGAAAAAAAAAATAGAAACGCAGATCGTTATAATATAAACAATTTTTGCATTGCCATTTTGCTCTAAAAATTCTTTCATTACAAGCTATAAAATATTATTGATTTTCCCAAAATCCCAAATTTTGTACACAATGAACTGTAAAATAGCGTTTAGTGTGCCTTCAATCAACGTTACTTGTAATTAATAATAGTATTCAGCTAAGGAGGAAGACAGACGGACATGTTTTCAAATAAAATATATTTTTTAGATATATTCTATAAACATGAAACATATGACAAATAAAATGAAAGTAAGGGTAATTATTCCTTAGCCGCAGTCTTTACGTTTGTCTTCCACAGTCTTATTTGTATCACTGATGACGGTGTTTGCTACTTTCCAAGATGTGGGCTTAATGACTTATTCCAAAACTTTGTTTATACTGGAAATTTTTTCTAAATATTTACGCAAATGAAAATTGCATTACTTAGTTTCATTTTTATAGGGATTAATCACCAGATGGTGAATCTAGTGATGAGCTAGGTTTCTTTTATAATTTTAACAGAATACTGAACAAAATATTTACCTCGACTAACACCTGTCGCCATTATTGAGCTTATAAAAGCCTAAGCATATTATAGAAGTCACTGTAATATGAAAAGATATACAATTTGTTACCTCTATTCATATTATAACTCTTTTTAAGAAAAATTATGATCATTTACCTCTTGTTCCACTAAATCAATCGTCAACTTCTTAGTGCCCAATAAAATTGTTATTAATGGGAATAGCATAATTGATAACATGACTAGGTAATTACTCCAGAAAAACATGAAAAATGGTTCGCAATTGTAAATAAAAAAAAGTGAACCAATGCAAATACGCAGTCTCCCATATAATTACACCATCGTGTAGAGAGGCTAAAAATACATAGGCAAAAAAAATAAGTTTCCATAATACAGCAAATATTTAACTGTAAAGTTTTAAAATAAAGGGCGATAAAAACTTGGCCTCGCCAAAATTCGCAAAATATGAGAAATCCTAACAAACTTCGTCAAAAAATCATGCATGCGATTTTTAGAAGCTCCAGTTTTTTTAAATTCTTCCATGACTTCTAGTATAGTAAGTGAAGCTTTTAAATCCCAGCCAGAAAACGATTAAATGAATTCCCATATTTTCTTCTTTAACATAAAGTATGTACAAGAATCTATATTGTCATTTTTTCTGCTTTTTGTTTAGGGGTGGTTCCATCCCTTCTTAGAGGTTGTAGCAAACATTTGAATGAAATGTCTTATACACTTTTTTGCTAAAATGCATATTTTTCGAGATACTGCGAACTGAAAATTGTATTTTTCACCCCCTAAAATCCGTATTCCTAGACGTTTTTTTTTAAATTACTCGAAAAATATGGACTTTAACAAAAAATGCAAAGGTACAAAATTAGAGCTTTTACGAAAACAAATCAAATGGTTTTTTTTCTTCGATGTTTAGTTTTGGAAATATAGCGTTTTAAAAATGGCGCCGAAACGTACAGAAAAAATATACAACGTTAAAATCTAAAAATTACTCAAAAACTACTGGGAGAAAAAATTTTGTTCGTGTAACAATTAAAGGTAAAAAATTTTCTTTCGATTGAGACATATTACGACCTTTTATAATAAAAACTAAAAAAGTTACAAACAAAAAAAGTAGCGCATTTAAAAATGTAGGCACCATTTTTTTTTAATTTTATTGCTCTAATTTCTTATTTATTCAAAATTTTTAAAAGTCTTTCTAGGTATTGTTAATTTATATTATTACTAACATGCCCAATTTTTTTAGAATTTTTAAAATAATTATTATTCATTCTGTATACATTTTCAATAATGAAAATTTTCATAATTTTAAAATATATATATATATATATATATATATTTTAAGAATAAAATGAAGCTTAGTAAAAGAGGTTTGGGTTTTTATTTTTTTTTCCTACGACAAACTGTAGATGTGACAATTTGAAATAGTGTTGAAACTTTTAAGTGTACGAGCATTTTAAATGTCTATAATAGATAAAGAAACGAGCAATAGCCGTCTATTTTTCGAAGAATAAGCAGATAATTTGTACGTGTCTACCTTAGAATACAGCAATGGGGGACCACCAATTTTATTTGTGTATTATAGAGATTAGGCAAGTGTAGTTTTATATAACCTTAGATAAACAAGTACAAGAAAGAGAACAGAGAAATTACTCCTTTGCTCTTTTTTAATCAGCCATTTTTTTTGTTATTTTATACCTCAATCATATTCAGCGACCCAAAAACAGTATATGGATTTTCGTGAATTTATTGGTAATATTAGAAGAATTATTAATTTTTCAGTATGTAAGGGTGGTTTCAACCCTTAATATTTTCGTGTTTCCTAAGTTTTGACCTCATAATCATATTCAGCGACCTCAAAAACATAATATGGATTTTCCTGATTTTATTCGTAAAATTAGAAGAATTATTAATTTTTTAGTATTTAAGGGTGATTTCAACCCCTAATATTCGTCTCATAAGTTTCGACCTCACAGCCATATTCAGCGATCTCAAAAACATAAATAAATGGATTTTCGTTAATTTATTCGTAAAATTAGAAGGGTTATTATTAATTTTTTAGTATTTAAGGGTGGTTTCCACCCTTAAAAATGAAAAGCAGGTAATGCGATAATATAGATTTTGATATACATATTTTATAAAGCATATTGCAAAAAGAATTAAGTAAATTCCTTCAATCGTTTTTGGGTCGGGAATTTTACCATTTTTCCTGCTTCGCTTCGCTTACTGTACTATTCGATAAACAAGGTTTATTATTTTATCAAAAAATGCTTGCTGGTTGTTAATGTGAAGCAAATATTTACTCATGAAAGGGTAAACCATCAACTTTCGTTTTAAAATTTCATAATTTTTATTATTTTATTTTATATTTTTCAATATACATTCTATTTAGTTTTGTTTATAATTTTCTTTTTATATACTAGAAATTTTTTTTATGTGATTTTCTCCTCCCGCTCATCAATTTTAATTTTCGAGGAAAACCATTTTGTTATTTTCAGCGCGCCCCCAAGCTCAAGCCCAGATATGCCCTTGCCGGTAGCAAAAGAATTTTTATGAGAAAAAGTCTTTTGGCTTCTATCATCATGAACTTCTACTTAATGGGATTAATCTTTGTTAAAAAAAATTATAGAAAAAGTAATTAGATGTTTATGATTTTTATATGTTGATAATAGTGTCATGTTTGTAGACATTATTCTCTGAAGTATGTAAATTAAAATATTGCTGTATGTGCCGACAATAGAGATAAAATGTCTGGGTTCTTAATTCCAGTTGATGGACTTTTCTGTCTACGTGGTGGTGTAATATAAAATTAAATTTCTTAGCGTTTACACTTAATTATGTTAATTAGACTGACTTGAGTACGCCAAAATTTATTATAATTAGTAAAAGTCATGGCATCATTTAGACTTGCTTCATAATTAATGTTCTTGTGTTTTAGGCGTTAAAAGCTGCAAATAATTTCTTTTAGTTTAAAGAATCATAAGCAAGATCATGATTTGCATGATTTGTATGATTATATTAATTTATGTATTATCTTTAAAAAATTGATGTCAAAATTTGCAATTTAATCTCAAGCCTACCTTGAATATTTATAGAAAAAATGTGTGTAAGTATCTTTATAATAAATTATGAATATTATTTCTACGATATTAATTATAACTTTTATGGTATAATAAAATTATTTATTTACTTTTAAATAGACAGTAGTCAGTAGACCATATCTAGTCGAGTTTTATTTGTCCACAAGTTGTTCCTTTTTGAGTTAAAAAAATAATTGTTTTGCTTTATTTTAAATTATGTATCCAATAGACGCCAAGAACGAGAGAAATAGTCTGCGAAAACTCATGACAGTGTTAAATAATCATTTACTTCCACATCCAGTGGAAGTATAGTAACGACAAAAAAAAATTTAAAAACTTTTATTGCTCAAACCGGCTTAGAATGTCATGAAACGTCGAGATTTTAAGTTTGAGCGAAAAAAAAATTCTTTCTGTCTGGCTGTAGGTCTGTAACTTTTTTTGTGCGCACGGCACAAAACTGGCACCGTTTAAAATACTGACTTGAAATTTGGTACACGTATGTATTTTAACGAGATCTGGAACTAGATTATATTTTCATCTTATTCCGTTGAAGGGTTGGGGGGTAAATTGGGGTAAATGGAGGTAAACAGGTAAATCAAGCAGGTAAGAGTCCATTTTTTTGGCATTAGCCACCCCCATTACTACCCCTACCCCATTATTAAAGGGAGTGAAAAAAATAAAATTGTAATTTAGCGTGTATACAAGAACCTAAGGCCTCAATTTTTTTTACTTCATTCACCCCCACTACTAACCCTCTACCACCACCCCCACCCCCACTGTGGCATATCGTAAAGTTACTTCGAATAGTATGAATGCGCAGTAGGTTTCCCCGAGTATTATGGATGCGCAGTGACTTTTCTCGAGTATTATAGATCGCAGTAGGTTACCTCAAGTAGTACGGATGCGCAGTGGGTTACTACTCGAGTAAAATGGATGCGCAGTGGGTTACTTCAAGAAATAAGAATGCGCAGTGGCTTTCCTCGAGTAAATTGGATGCACAGTGGGTTATCTTGAGTAGTGTGAATGCGTAGTAGGTTTCCTCGGAGAAAATGCTTGAAGTAGAGGCTTTACTTCTATCGTGTAGTTTACGGCACACAACGATTTTTTATATCTTTGTCATGCCATTTGTCATCCCTATTACCGATGTGGCAAATAATTTTATGGATTTTTGGGCTATATGATTTCAAATATTATACTATTAAAGTTCCATAAACAATTATTTCCATATAGTGGAGTGCAAATATAGTATTTTCGTTGTAAGAGACTTGGATGTGGAAGTAGTGATGCCTTGGGCAGCGGTTTTTTTAATAATTAAACTACTTAACAGATCATTATGAAATCTATTCTGATTCCGCAGCGATTACAAACAATTCAAGTAAATCCAATAAGGATTTTAGAGCCTTTCCGTACGTATATACGTACGTAATGTAAAAAGGAGACAAAGCAATATAAGTAACAAAAGAGCAGCATTATTGTAAACAGTATTAGTAAATGTTAAATCATAATTTTCTTAAAACTATTTTTGTTAACATACCATCACCATCGAATTATATGCTCCGTATGTATAAAAATGGTTGCCATTAAAAAAAAATGACGTCAAAAAAAGATTAATATAATTAAGTTAAGTATTAATAAAAATCAATAATTAAAAATTTTAATTACGTTTTTTTCTACAGGCTCTATAAAGATTTTACCGAATTTATTCCAACTTTTACCTGCCCATAGTATATCTGTCCAACTACGTTTATGATAATGTATACTTGCAACTATTAACAAACCTGTAAAATAAGTTTATTAACACGCTTTTATTAGGTCGACATGTAACTTAACTATTTATCTATTAGGGCATTGCAAAATAATATGGTAAAAAAATATTTTCGTGACATCATAAACGCACCCTTTGTGTGTTGTGACAAATGTAAAAACCTATTTGTGTACTAATTTTCAGCTCAATTGGACAAATCTAGACCCCCGCCCACGTGAACTACAGTTTTACCACTATACGCATAATATACCTCGATAAATTAACCCCTGAATCTGAACTTCAAGATGAAGACCATCAACACATAATTGAGGAGAAGTTTTATAATCCTGATCCTCACCTTGTGTTTCCTTCAACTAGTACTGCTGCTGGTACTCGTCCTAAGACTAAATGTTCTACTTCTGTTGTTCTTAACCTACCTCGCAATCCATTTAGCAGCATGAAAATTTCGGCAATGAGAGACAGGCTCAACCTCTCAGCTGGACAACGAACAGCATTTATGCGGGTAATTCTTTCTGAAGGCGGAGTCCGCCCCCATGAGACTACCCTATCAGTTACAAGTACTAGGAAAGCGGGCAAGACCATTCGAAAATCTATCGCTGAAGAGCTTAAGTCTAAATTTATTCCCCTAATGCATTGTACGTTGCATTGGGAGGGTAATCTTCTTCCAGACATCAAAAAAGAAAAGAAAGAGCACCTTGGGATTCTGGTGTCTGATATGGCAGAATTTGAAGAAGGGAAACTTCTAGAGCGTTTCTGTAATCACCAGCTCCAAAAGAAAAGAACAGGCTAACGCCACTCATTCCCTGACTAGCGAGTTGAGGCTACGTGATAAAGTGCGGGCTCTTGTTTTTGACACGATGGTATCAAATTCAGACAGAAAGATCGAAGCATATGTAAAACTTGAGGAACTTTTAGATGAAAAGTTACTTATGCTTGCTTTTCGTCACCATGTATTTGACAGAATCTTGTGTGCAGTTCACAAAGAGTTGTTCGGAAATACATCGGGCCCTGATAATGTTGATATCGTTTACTTCATTTGAAAGAATATAAACATGGAACATGCATTCAAAACACATCAATAAATATGTTTGCTTTTAGTGGCCAGGCTGGATATGACGAGGCCATGATTACGAATCTGGAGGCACTTTTCAAATTCAATTCTTTCTATTACGTCGAGAAATGGCTTTGTGCGTCTGTCGAGGCCGACGCACCATACAATGATCTTCAACATTGGCATAACTTTAAGGAATACGAAAAATATGATCCTCAGGTTGCTCGTGCAGCTTTAACTGCAATTGAAAGACATTACCGGTATTTGACCGAAGTGTGTGCAGTAGGGTGGTCCTTAAATTAGGGTAAAAATTTTTTTTCGTAATTTTCTTTGGGGCACCCTGCCATTTTGATCTACTCTATTAAAATGAGTTACTGTAATTTTTTGTGATTTTTTAACTCAGTTTTAGAGGTCGCTACCACCCCGTAAAGTTTCAAAATTAAAAAAAAAATAGTTAGGAATTAATAATTAAATTGAGATACAAAAGAAATTATGTTCAGTAAACATGTAATTAATATGTACAACTATACAGCAATTACAATGTTATATATATAAAATAATATAAATGAAAAAGTTGTTAATAAAATACAGTTGACTTGAGATGAAAGTGGAGGACAATGTACTGTCCTATTTTATTAATCCAATTGATGATCAATATCATTTTGATGTTCATTTGATTTATTTTGAAAAAAATTTTGCAAAAATTCGCGATTTTCTTGAAAATTCAAGACTTGGTACCTAGCGATCCCTAAAACATTATTTAAAAATATTTTTATGTAAGTCTTTTTTTATATCATAGAACAAAATGAGGGGGTGCCCCGGGTAAATTTTAAAAGTTAGTTTTTAAGGACCACCCTAGTGTGCAGTATTCTGACTGCTTTTAAATCGTGTATTAGATACTGAACGGAAACGGATTGCTAGGCAGTTGACGCTTAGACCGCGACCCCAGAAGTACAAGAGGTCGGTCAATATTTCCTGTTTTGAACCCTAGCTCAAAACTTACCAATCTCGTTGATCCCAATTCTTGTTTGAAGCTGTGGGAGTTGACTTCTCTTGGTTTTGGACATCGGTTAATCAGTGGAAACTAAATCCCAATTTCCAGGAAGCAGAAATGTTCGTTGGACATGTGAAAGTAGTTAACGATATTTCGGAACGAGCAGTTAAATTGATTCAAGACTTTAGCACCAGCATAACAACTAATAGACTGCAGAAGCAATAACTGTTGCAAGTGGTAAAATTTTAAAGGAAAGGCAAATTTCATGTTATGTTCTCTTGTGAATCTCATTCTAAATTGTAAATGAATGTTTCAGTTTGTTGCTAAATAAACCAAATATTAAAAAATAAGGTGTAGTATATATTGTAACTGTACTAATCACATGTCTAAATTTCAATCGACGTGGGCGGGGGTCTATTTTGTACCAAATGATCTGAGCTTTGATATTTACTTTTATTTTGTTAAGTATCATAAGATACATACAGTACATTTGAAATATTAAAAAGAAACAAATTTTGCACTGCCCCATTATCTATCTATCTATGTATGTAAGTAAAAAGTCTAAGGATCTGAATTTCACCCACTTCGAATTGTTGTATCATCATGAAACTTGGCAATTGTGTGTAGCTCTGATGACAATACAATACACTATACTCAATATTATAATAATGTTCAAAATGGCCGCCGCCCCAAGATGGCGGATTATCATTTTCTTTACAACCCCCTTGACATGGGTATCAAAAGGCTTGATAAGTAGAAAACAAATATGTGATCGAAATTTAAAAATTCAAAATGGCGGTGTCAACATGGCGGATAGGTTTTATCAATTATCGTTGGATTCGACTGAAAATCGCTATCTGTGAGTTATCGAGGTTGCATATTACAATTATCCGGTCCAAATTTAACAATTCAAAATGGTGGCGTCAAAAGTTTTGTAATTTATGGTCTGATTCGTATGACAATCGATATCTGGGGATTTTCGAGGTCGCAGATTATAAATATTTAGTCGAATTTTTTACATAAACCTCGAAAGTGCCAAATTCTCTCCTTAAATATAAGACTAAAGAGTAAAAAAATAAATTGATAGTTTAATATATAGTATGCTAGTATTTATAAAAGCCCTCGTAAAAGCCTGTTTTTTAGTTTTTTAAACTAAGTATTAATTTTTTTTAATATACGGAAAATTTCATTCTAGATCTTATATTCTAAATTTTAATGCATTACTTCAGTCAGTAATTTTTCTGTTAGTATATCAGTGTGCACTGTCCCGATAAACTTTGTGACGAATGTATTTGCTGTTTTACGAAATACATATATAATTTATGTATTTATTCACTTGGATGAAAAATTCACCTTGGAAATCCAAATGTATTTTAGACGAGAGAAGTGAGTAAAGTGATATTTCAGGAATTGAAAAAGAAATTTGCATTCCCGTGAAAAGTAGGTTTGTCACACATATGCGAGAATAAACTATTTCTCAGTCTGTAGAACAGTTTCTCAAGAGGTCAGGTCGTGTGATGGTTTAGAAATAGAAATTTGTGTTAGGGTTATTTCCTGCCTAGAATGCAGCAAAAATAAGTTATTCGCGAAAAATTCGTTTTCGGGAGCCATTTTCCTATAAGGCAGCGTCGGCGTCGTTAACATGGCATATTAAAAGATATTAAAAAAATGACAAGTTTAAAAACCCCAAGACCTTTTTCTAGGTAGATTTGCCTTTCGCCTAGTGCCTAGCCTATAAACAATGTTGCTATAACAAGTAATTTATTGCGTTTTATTTGTGCAGATTATTCAGGACATGATATTAGGTAATCGTTAAAAATAATAATAAAACTAAATAGAAAAAAACATTACTGTAATGATTCCCAGAGCATAATGTTTTACGGTACACAATTTAAATAATTAAAAACTGGTTGTTTATTATGATGGAAAATTTAAATAACTAACTTGTTTATGTGTTTTGCCTATATAAGTACTAAGTAAAACAGTTATTTTAATATGTATAAAAAATTATGAATCGATGACATACTGAAAAGAAGGTTTCCTGATAATAGGTCAAGTGAAATAGATGAAAATTCGCCTCAAGAAAGAGTAGCAAGGGTAAAGAAAATTTTGTCTTCTTTAAAAAGGGTCTCTTAATGTATCGTTACGTGTAAACACCCTGTATCGTGGATCCGGAAATTATAACACCAGGGTAACACTAAACAGTGGTTTATTAATTTAGGTACTAATTACAACAAATAATTACTTTACTAATATTACACTAACTACTATAATTCAATAATTCGGTCACTTGATCACTTTGGTTACTTTTGAACTTACTGAACTTGCTATCTGAACTAAACTGTTCTCACACGGCTTTTCCATTCCTTTATATAGTCCTAGGTAATTTGTTCTGGAATATTCTACCATGCTCCAGTAAATGTCACCAGTTCTCTAGATGTTTCTAGATGCCCAGATTATGACACCGCGCGCGCCATCTCTGGGACGACAGTCGAACTAACTAACTTAGTTTTCTGTTACGTATACATGAAACATAGAGGATACTCTCATAGATGTCTACAGGTATAAAGCCTGTCATAATAAAGTTTTATTTGTTAAAACATGATTATAAATCTAGAATTGTTGATTCAAGAAAATGTATATGTTACTTACATAAATAAATCTGATAATAAGGTACGTGATGGTTGGAAATTAATAAATTTCGAGATTAATAAATCCAGTTCGTACTCTACTGAGCACAATATCTCTGCAGATTCTTTTAATACCTAGTTCTCTACAATTGCTGAACAATTAAAATTTCTAGTTGCACTGATGTATATGATATAAATAGTTTATTTCTTAAAGATACCATTGATATAAATGTACACCCACTTACTCTTCTTATTAATGCCTGCATTATCGAGGGGCACTTTCCTAATGTATTAAAAGTTTTACCTCTTTAAAAAAAAACATTAATGCTATCGACAACTACAATCCTATCTATATCATCCACATTTTTGGAAAAAAAGAAAAACTTGCAAATTACTTGGACAATAATAACATTTTAAATTGTCGTGAATTCGGTTTTAGAACCACCACTAGTTTTTAAATTAGTGTATGACATAACTGGGGGCCTTGAGGAGAGCGCACATGTAGCTATTAGCTTGCCTCCAAGGCCATTGACTGTGTTTCACATAAAATAGTTGTGGAAAAGATGAGTTTTTATGGTATTCGAAGTTTGCCAGTAAATCTTTTCTATTCACATCTTAACAACAGACATCAGTGTGGCTATAAACTTAGAACTTCTTCCTGTTAAACATAGGGTGTCTCAAGGTTCTGTTCTGGGACCTATACTCTTTATCTTATATGCCAACATTTTTTTCATTTTCACCAAAAAGGTGCGTCGCTTATGATAACGATACATTCATTATTGATTTTAGTTTGAACATTCATGACCTAAGAGAGGATAGCTTTAGTTCTAACAAACAAGCTGGTGTTTGATTCTCTTCAAATAATCTTAAATTAAATGAAGAAAACCCAAAAAAATTGTTCTTTCAACAAATAATTCACTAAGAAAAGGTAAGAGTGTATTCTTGGCGTTGTTTTAGACGACACTGTTAGCTGGTTCAATCATGTCAAGCAACTGTCACACAAATTATCAAATTCCATATATTTATGCTAAGTGAACTAAAAAATCAAAACTCTGTTCTAAAAGTTGAAGAACATGCTATTTTTCATTATTTCATGCTCATATCAATTATGCTATTCTCCTATGAGTTAGATCGTCATCCAGTAATCTTTCGTTCACAGAAGAAAGCAGTCAGGTTAATTAAATTGTTAATGCTGAGTTGAAGGATCACTGTTTACCAATATTTAAGACACTTGCTATAATGCCTGTTCCTTCTCTTCACATTTCTGTTATTTTACTTGAAATTCACAAGAACGTAAATTCTCCTTGTACAAACTCAGATTTTCATTCGTATGACACTAGGTCAGCTAATCAACGCAGCCTCGCCTTAGATTAAAAAAGTCGCAGAAAAACTCTCTAAACCTTCAATTATACAATCACATTCCTAATAATTATATTAGTATATTATTCAACGAGCGGTAATGTAGGTAATAACGCACGCAGATGAAGTTTACAGCACTCGCCTGCGGCTCGTGCTGTAATCCATCAAGTGAGTTATTACCATTACCGCAAGTTGAATACTATACTTTATCTATGATTATAACCAAAAATATTAAATTGAGAAAATTTTGTTTAAATTACTCAGTTTGTTTATTCATAAAATTAACTGTAAAACCTAGTTTTTGTATACACTTTTATATTTGTCCTGCGATTTTTCGGGTAAAAAATTATGTATTGTTTCATTAGCTATTTGTCTTCATTCTGGTGACATATTAGTTCATGTTCACTAGTCGAAGTCATCATTGTTGGCACAATTATTACTTAATTTGATTTGAAAACGTCGAAACTATTCAAACATGATAAATCACCTTTCTCCCCTCAATAATAATGGACCGTTCTATTTCACCGTATCGGAAAAAAATTTCTGTCGGACAGAGCCACCTTTTGTCGCGAGTTACGTCGATTGGACAGGCTAGGCATGAAGATAAAGCTGATTGGCTCTGTACCTAGTAATTTATAATAACTCACTCATTTTAACTCACACTATTTGTTTATGGCTACTATTAATTGTTCCGAAGCAGTTCGTTAATTATTATATAACCTAATAAGAGTAGATAAAATCTCCTAATTTTAATCGTTTCAAGGACTCAATATAAAAACACACTTTAAAATATTGTCTTTATTCAATTGATCAATTTTTAAACATACAACTTTTATATGTAATTTGAGTTTCACTCCCAGGAGCTGAAACTTTGCACAGTGGTAGTGTCTCCACGGGCACAAAAAATTTTAATGACAGATATTGGCCAAAGGTCATAATTTGACATTTTTTTCAACTAAAAATAATTTTTATTTGTAAAACGGATTCTACATTTTTTATTCAGAATAATATGTTGTACTAGTTTTAATTGATTTTAAAACAAAATAATTATTTATTTAATAAAACAACAATTAAAAATTAAAATAAAATGAAATAAAATAAATAAATCAAATTGAATAAATTGACACTTGCAATAATTTTTGTTTCCATGGCTTACTTAGGTTTTTATTGAAGATTATTTGTTAGAAAAATGGTAGGTACACTCAAAGAAAATGATAGGTAAATTCAACCAATAAGAGCATATGAAATCGCGCCTATCTAGTTTCATAGTTAAATCAATCAGTAAAGAATAATAGTCATACAACTTTATTTGTTTTCGTAAACAAATAGTAGTTTAATAATCATATCTTCTTGTAACAAATTAAATAGTACAATGACATTTTTTTATGTTCACTAACCATTTTCAATTTGGTCTACAATTAAATAGTACAACGACTTTGTTTTTTGTTCACCAACTAATTTTTAGGTTGATCTACACTTTACTGTATGATGAAGTTTTTTTTGGTTAGCCAAAATCTCAGTATTGAGAATATTGAGACATCAGACCACCCAAACCAAAGATTAGAGATCGTTTATAAGATCCATCCAAATATATCGATGATCTCTGAGAGAATTTGAACACTGCAATCATGTTATTAATTTTCTATAAATTCATAAGAGTGTAAAATAATGCATGATTGATTATTGTCAGTGATTTGTATGTGGCGTCATCTGGGAATAATTTCTGTAATAGACTACGTGGTAAGCAAGCAAATTTTATGGTAATTCTTTTAGAACTTCTAGAAGACGACAATAATATTGGTTTGTCTACCAAGTACAATAGTACAGCGAACTAATACTAGGTTAGAATTACAATTTGATAATAGTTAAAAATAAAATATACTATTATCTAGTTTAATTTGACAGAATTCAACAAAATAATAGTCAGACGGACAAAATAATAGTCTTATTCATCTATTTTTTAAGTTAATGTTTGTTTTGTTGTACGACAACTTTTTATTAATTAAAATAACAATCACCTCTTTAAAAATACCATCACTATAGTTTGGTTTAACAAAATTAATGATATTGTTAGTTAACCATTTTTTTTTGTTGAATTTACCCATACTATTTCGTTGAGTGTATCTATGAATTAGAATTTTTGCCTTATTAAATAGATACTAATTTTGTAAAATCAATTCAAGCTGGTACAATATATTATTCTGAAGAAAAAATGAAGAATACATTGTTTTTTCATTTGAGAATCCGTTTTACAGATAAAAATTGTTTTTAGTTGAAAAAATTGTTAAATTATAACCTTTTTTGGCCAATATCTCGAAACCCTGTCATTAAGTTTTTTTGTACCCAGGAAGACTTTTGATTGAAATGTCATAAACTACCACTGTGCAAAGTTTCAGCGTCCAGGAGTGAAACCCAAATTAGATATAAAAAGTGCGGGGCCCTTTGATGATGATGTTATGAAGTATATGTATACCGGGTGTAACAGGATCATGGTTTTTCTCCTTTAGTTTTGAAGATAATTGGTTGAAATTTGGGATATCCTATATACATAATAAGCGGCACTTTTCGACATACAACTGATTTTTTTTCACTTCCGGTTTCGCCGGAAGTGACACTAACTTTCGATTTTTAAATGGAATGGAATAATTCTGCATAATTTTCTGAATCCAACGATACCAAATGATTATCTTCAAACCTAAGGGGGGAAAAGATAGGTGGGGTGTACCATGATCTTGTTACACCCGGTATGTATTTGATGTGTGTACATTTTTTATCTTTTTTATTTTTGACTTGCCAAAAACATCAACACTTGTAACAACTTTGGTCAAATAAACATATCTTATCTTATTTTATTGCTCATTTTTCAAATAAAGAACGAAAAACCGTAATTCTGCTTTTAATGACCTTTTTTTTATGTATGTTCCTCCCAGCGAGTAGCTAGGGACTCATCGGTTTCTCCAAAAGTAAGTATTTTTATAGACATTTCAAAAAAAAAAACTGGACGACCCTTACTACGTATACGAGTGCATCTACGCAAAACATGAAGATATTATCTAAAACTATGTTTATTTTAATTAAATGAGATGTGGTTGGAAGAGGCCAGTCACTCGGACGGAACTCTGATTTTGTAAAACCACAACACCATAAAATATTCAAATATTCAAAATTTCTCTTATATTCACCGTATAGAGATTCAAATGTTTACTTTCGAATTTACTTAATATTAATTTTTTGTTGACATGAAAGGAACAGTTATGGTACATTGATGTAATCAAATTATCTTATAAACAAATAGTGATGAAAAAGCTACTATTGTTGATTATTCTATTACAGGGCGAGACAATGACTAGTAATTACACAGGTCCACACTTTTTTTTAATTTACATTGATTAGAATATATGGACTTTGTTTTTTGATAAGTTGAGTCATAATCTGAAATCCATTTTGCTCTAACAGACCTCAATTTTTTTGTAGCTCCAGTTGCCAATCCCAAAATTATAAAAAAAAAATATGGATTTTGTATATGGATTTAACGCAACATAACACTAATTTCCCAGAAGCCAGTTCGTACGTCAAAAGCCAACCAAAAAACTATGTATATCAGCCTTACCATAAACTACCCTCTTACTGCACTCACCACCATTCGTGACCTGAGAAAACCATTATACAACGGGCCATGTTGGCGAAAAAAATGCATACAGCCAATAATCTGGGCTCTAATGTGAAGAAAAAGTTCCGCTATTCACCACACTTACCACAAAATAACCCGTCATTTTTTTCAACTTCTTCCAGGGGGTGAGAAAATTATGTCTTTCTATAAAGCAGAATCTCGTGGGGTAAAAAATGAAGGCAGCTAAAAGTTTAGGCCGCCAAATGGAGAGGAAGGTGTACGCATATACACGAGTATATACCATACATATTATTGAACTCTTTTCAGCCCTCGTAAGGGGGTGAAAAAAATCACTTGGATTTATACGGAGTTTTGACGAAAAATCATTTACAGCCAACAGTCATCAATATGAAGGAAGAGATGTTCTGTACACTAGATTTACTCACTTTTTTTACCCCCCCCCCCCCCCTTTTAGAGGGTGGGAAAATATTTTTTTTCTATACAACAGAACTTACTGACGTAGAAGTGTAGATATACCATATTGTATACCAGGCTTCACAGGAAGGTTTAGTTCAATAAAGGCATGGCTTCACCTACTTTCGTTAAGATTTATGCATTATTATATTATATTTCTTAAATTATGAAAAAAGTGAAATTTTTAACGGTTTTTATTTTTTGCAAGTTAACAAATCATCAGGCGTTTTGTTTGTAGGTCTAGGTTTTATTCGAAATTTTATTGCGAACAGTTTGGTATTTGGATTATTGTGAGGAAAATTACTTATAAATGGACATTTAATCCAAAATGTATCATTGCACTTATCACGCCTAAAACAAATTAAAACCATAAAATCGCTGCAGGAAAACAATTCCATTCAAAATTTATAAGGACTTCACTATTACACAGGTCTACAAAAAAAAAAAAAAATTCTGCTCCAAGGACTAAACCTCTCGTGCCTTAAGTATTTTTGTGTGCTGAATCCGAATTTTCAATTTAAAAAATTTTCTACCGCGTAGATTTCGAGTAAATCCCGGTTTTTTTGGTCGAAAAACCGTATTTTGACAATAAAAACCGGGATTTACTCGAAATCTACGAAGTAAAAAATTTTTTAAATTAAAAATTCGGATTCAGCACACAAAAATACGTAAGGCATGATAGGTTTAGTCCTTGGAACAGAAGATTTTTTTTTGTTGACTTGTGTTAGGTTCAGGTTATTTCAGAACATGTTTCAGGGCGAAATTTTGTTTTGTATTTCAAAAATACATATACGCTTGCTTTGTTTCTTATTTGGAAGTTATAATTTCACTTAAGTAACGATTGTATTTTTTTATTTTCTAACTCAGTCCCTAGTCAGGCGTGACCGTGACCTCTCAGCAGTACCTTTTTATGTACCATCATTTAGGCTAAATACAAAGTGGAAAAGATACAGGTTTAAGTTGCCAAGTGAGTTTTAGGTGTTTGAAAAATAATACATATCTCGGGGCGTGCGATTAGCGATATCGTGAGAAATTTTAGTGATTAATTTCGTACACAATCCAGAACTCCATAGTGTTTTTGGTGTAATGTGATAAAAGGAATCAAAAAGAGAAAAGAATAAACTGCAACCATCACGTATCAGAGAAAAGTTGTTAATTTTTAACTTTTTATTTGTATCTGTATTATGTTTTGTAGTATTAGCGTTATAAATGTTATAAATATAATATTGAATAGCTAGTTCAAATAACTACCGTATGCTGGTAAATCAATTAATCAATCAACAATTAATCTGACCTATGCTAGGGTCAGAGCAACATCTTCCAGAAAATATAGACCTATCGCCATTTGTACACAAAAAAAATTAGTGATTATTCCTCAACTCACTTACAAATCTGCCAGAATCACTGATCACCATGAAAAACTAGGATTTAATGATGTCAAGTACCATCATTTTATTTGTTTTTTATTATGCTACGCATTATAGTATAATGACAGCTGATGAGCAATTAATTCGAAGGTTTCCCTATTTTTCACATCCACAATAACACAGGATATAACGAATTATCGAATAATAATAATATTGTATTATAATACAAAAAAACACACGCAATTACGCAATTAGTCTGTGAACTGTCATCAGAGTGAAATGATACGCGGACACCTTCAGTGAACATGCACTCTGAGTATATAAAAAGTTATATTATAAGTCATTACCTTCCATCGTTTACGCTTAAGTATATCATAACTTAAAGGTGACAAAATTACATTATAAGTATACTTTTACCACTACCAGAAATTTCACAATCTACCTATAAAATATCATCTACAAAAGGGAAATAAACTAATTTCAAGCCTATTTTCCTGAGATGTAACTTAAGCAAGCTAAAATTATATCTATATTTAAAAATTAGGATTTAGTAAGAGTTGGGCAGTCTGGAAATAAGAAGCAGAGTACTATCACGTAAATAGGGAGGAAGATCTTTAAAAGTTCAACTTACTCAGTCACGCAGTTGTAATATAATGTTTGAGATTCCTCAAGGTTCTGCATTCAGGCCACTACTTTTCATGCCATCATCAACAATTTTGCAAATTACCTAATCATCGGTTATTTAACTCATTTTACAACGTTTATCAACAGACACAATGGACCGATTAAATCGACTTGTTGACCAAACAAATGATCAATGTTTGGGCGCAGAATAAGTTAATACTGATAAAATATTCATAATAAATTCGAGACCCTCAGCTGCCTGAAAATATCCTAATCGACGAAAGAAGGCTTTTAAGATGTTCTGCGAGGTTATATAATGAACAGCCATGCCAATTCGATAATGCCAGTCAATTGATGATTGCAAAAAGAAACAATCTAAAGGATTTAAATCTGGTGACCGTGGCGACCGTTCAATATGTCCTCTACGATCTACCCTCTGTAGTATTGTCGTACATACCCAGATGCTTGCTGATGCTAAGACGATCGTCTTCATCTAATTCATGTTCTAAATGTACTTTATACGGATAAAATTTATTTGCATATATTATTCTTCTTATCTAGATCTCGCGAATATTATGACAAGGCCGCTACTGAAGTTTTTGGTTGTTCTTGTAGGTTAAAAAGAATACCAACTTTTTTCCTCATTGGTTTCTGACTTCAACCAGATTTTAGTCGATTGTTAATACTTCTCTTTGCATGAAACTGGGAATAATATGATATCTTGGCTGGAAGATATCATGGTAACAAAAAAAGAGAATACTATTTTTGATAGATAACCTAGTAACAACTTAAAACGTAAACAGACAAAAATATAGCATTTGATGTAAACTGTGAAAGAATATTAGTAAAGGTGCTAAATGAACATGTTAGAAAAGGGGCTTTTGTGACCCATCTGTAGTAAACTGTGGAAGCCATCTTTTTTTTTTAATAATTTTGGGGTGTTGAAAACAAATCCGTCATCCGTTTTGGCGAAAAATCTCGGGAACACATTAAAAAGCAACCCTTATTTGGAGGTGACATTGGAATTAATATTAGTCTAAATACTAAGTTTCGATAACTAAATAGAAAAAGAAGAAAAACAACCAAAATCACCTCTTCAACCCTCATCGCCATTCCCTCACCACCCCCAAGAAGGTACAATAGAAGCTACTATAAAGGGCTTTTTTGGCCCATCCGCGGTAAAGTGTGGAAACTATCTTTTTTTTTTACTAATTTTGGGTTGCTGAATACGAATCTGCCATCAAAATTGGCTAAAAAATCGGGAAGGCAGTAAAAAAACGACTCTTTGGGGGGTGGCATTGAAATTGATATTAGAACTTGCAACAAAAAGTTATTCTTTAGTGCAGGAAATTCTTTCAAAATACTCAGTTTCGTTAGGTAAGGAGAAAAAGAAGGAAAAATTCACCCCCTCCGTTTCCCTCATCCTTCACCGCCCATAAGAACGGTGTAAGTTACAATATTTAATATACGGTTATTTATTTTTAAAAAATCAAAATTCTTCGTTAAATGGCTATTATCAGGTTATAATGTGATTACTTCTGAATACTCTTACACCCATCCCCACCAATTAAGGTGGTGGATTTTATCTTTTTAGAGTTTTTACTGGTTTTAATTGCAAAAGAAATCCCTAATCACCCAGTTTGATGTTTTTTTTTATCATAATGAGATGATTTAGTTAATTCCGATGAATATTTCTCACACTTTTGGGGTGTACGGTGTGCATATCACTATCTAGAAAATATCACTTGTTTTTTTATATTAAAAAAAATTATTTAATTATTTAAATAACTACTATAAAAATCAAGCAACATTTTTAAATGGGATATTGACACCCTACACCCCCTCCCTAGAGGGGAAAAAATATTCAGAAGTGATCTGAATTGACCAAGTCACCTTAATATGAAAAAAAATCATCCAACTGATTATGAGAATTTTTTTCGTAGTTAAAACTGATCAATATCCCTGAAAAGGTGAGACCCACCCCTTTAGGGAGAAGGCATATGAGTGTACTCAGAAGTAATCAGGTTATTATATTCTGATAGCAACCACTTAATGAAGTGTTCTGGTTTTTAAAGATATGTAAATAACTATACAGTAGTTATAGCAGCTTACAACCTTCTTAGGGAATGGCGATGGGGGTTAAAGGAATTTGGTTTTTTACTTCTTTTTCTACTTAGTTATCGAAACTTAGTATTTAGACTAATATCAGTTCCAATGTCGTCCCCAAATGAGGGTTGTTTCTTAATGTGTTCCCGAGATTTTTCGCCAAAACGGATGAGATTCGTTTTCAGCACCCCAAAATTAGTAAAAAAAAGATGGTTTCCACACTTTAACACGGATGAGGCAAAAAAGCCCTTTTTATAATAACTATATAGCAGAGCTTGGTAATTACTTGTAATTTAAAAATATTTACAATTACAAATTACTTTTTTAAAAAAGAAACTAATTACAATTACAAAGTACATATCTTTAAAAAGGAATTATATTCATTTAATTACAATTACATGAAAAATGGATTTAGCAATTACTTTTCCAATTACTTTTCTAATTACTTTTATAATAAAGTAAATTATAGTGACCAAACAGACAAAAAGGTAAGTAAAAAATTTTAATTAAAAGTGTTGTGTAATAAGTATTGCGTTTTAATATTTATTAGTATCGTTATTAGAATGTTTGACCTTAAGAGTAATCAGGAAAAATTAAATAAACATATAGAAAAGACAGCTTAATAACAATGCCTAATAATAATAAGAATGATAATAATAAACAGTAAACACATTTAGTTTTTAAAAGTTTATTGAACAAAAATACAAAAGTTTGTGTACTTAACAATAAAAAAAACATAAATGTGCAGCGGACCACGGCAAAAACTCGTTTTTAGTAAGTAACTTATTTTGAGCTTTTTAGATTCATTTTAAACTATGCAAACTGTAAAATTCTGCTTTATTGTAGATAGGTAATGTAATGTTTAATATTAATAAATGATTAATGTAGGTATAGAAGTAATCTGTAATTAGATAGTTCAAATAATATAATTACAAATTACAATGCCTATAACAATTTTCCTGCAATTACAATTCCAAATAATAAAAAAAGTACTTAAATACAATTACAATTACATGAAAAAAAAAAGGAATTGTAATTGCTAATTACTTTTTCACCAGGAATTACCCAGCTCTGCTATATAGTAGTTATAATAGCTTCTATAGTACCTTCTTGGGAATGGCGAGGAGGGTTGAAAGGGTGAATTTGATTTTTTTACTTCTTTTTCTACTTAGTTATCGAAACTTAGTATTCAGAAAAATATCAATTCCAATGTCACCTCCAAATAAGGGTTGTGTTTTAATGTGTTCCCGAGATTTTTCGCCAAAACGGATGACGGATTCGTTTTTAGCACCCCAAAATTAGCAGAAAAAGATGGCTTCCACACTTTACCACGCATGGGTCAAAAAGTCCCTTTTTTAACATTGTTCTTTCCAAGTAACTTAAAATATTCTATTACTGGTTTAAAATACATACATTTAATATACATCTACGTCTAATTTAGACGTATAGTATAACGTATAGAGTAGATCATCTCTAGACAAGACTCTCTGTTTACCAAAGGAACTTTAGTCTATTTACGACGTCCATTAGCTGTTTAATTCATATAACTTTTCACTCAACGTGCATATTTATTATGAATTAGATTAATTATAGAAAATCTGGTGGACACGCAGGCGTATATATAACATCTAAATACATGATCTAACAGATGTATATTGTACGCTACGCGTTACTTGAAATCATAATACATCACTGGATAGATTAAAAAGCTATAAAAACGGTCTCATGCTAAGTACCTAGTCATATTTAAAGAAAAATTATTTTATAAATAAAAAATATAAAGACTGATGTTATTGTTAAAATATTTGTCATTGATAGTCTTTATTTTTAAAAAATATCATTTCTGAAAACTATTAATGTAAACAAAAGTATAAAACACTGGGGGTCGTTAAAAGGTATTTTATCAATTTTCAGGGCGTTATAAAAACTTTCAACCTCACTCGCTAATGGCTTCTTATCGGTACACAACAAGTATTTATCTTTTATTATTTGAACAAATTCTTTAGAAAAGTAACCACCTGTTTAAGAATTGTAATTTTCGTCTGGACCTAAATCGTGACCAGGCAAAACCCAATTTTGTTCTGAATGTAATTTACGCATTACCACCATCCAAGAGAAATTAAAAGATATATTCCTAATGACAAACTAAAACAATAATTTATAGAAGTTAATAACCAATAACCAATTAGTAACCTTATAAACCTCAAATATAAACTCGCAACACTAATAGACTCCTTACAAAAACCGCTGCCCAAGGAATCACTACTTCCACATCCAGATTTTATATCCAAGTCTCTCACAACGAAAAAATTTTGTATATGGAAATAATTGTTTATGGAACTTTAATAATATAATATTTGAAATCCTCTACCCCAAAAACCCATAAAACGATACCCCACATCAGTAGTGGGGTTTGGGTGGTGATAGGGGGTGGTAGTGAGGGTGGATGAAGTAAAAAAATATTTTGAGGTTTCTGGTTCTTGCACACACACTAAATCACAATTTTTTTTCATCCCCTTTAATAATGTGGTGGGGGTGGTAATGGGGGTGACTAATGCCAAAATTTTTTTTGAGACCTTAGCTTCTCTTGTATATACTAAATACCAATTTTATGGACTCTTACCTGCTTGATTTACCTATTTACCCCAAATTTACCCCAATTTACCCCCCAACCCTTCGACAAAACAAGATGAAAATATAATCTAGTTCTAGATCTCGTTAAAGTACATATGTGTACCAAATTGCAAGTCAATATCTTAAACGGTTCCAGAGTAAACGTGCGCACAAAGTTACAGACAGACAGACAGAGACAGAAAATTTTTTTTCGCTCAAATTTAAAATTTCAACCTTTCATGCGATTCTAAGCCTATTTGAACAATAAAAATTGTAAAAAAAATTTTTATCGTTACTATACTTCCACTGGATGTGGAAGTAAAACTACCATTTGCTTAATAGACCAAGCAACGAATGATTATAGAGAGAAATTTTAGGGACAGAAAATTTGACTTCGGAACTTTGTTTGGACTAGTCTGGAGATGAACATATCAAAAGCCCCCACTCCTAGGTGGTGAGCGGGAGGGGAGGGGGCACTTTAAAGGTCCCATTTTTTGGTTTTTCGCTTATATCTCGGAAACTATGCGTCGTATGGAAAAAGGTAATCTATGCAAAATTAAACATAATAGTATTAGGTACCTTGAATATTTCTATCAAAGCGGTTTACCGTGGTCAGCTAATAAATCACAGTCACAAAACAATCTTTATTTTACAACACTCGACGTATTTACTAACGATATATTTTGTCGAAATCTATACATTTCATTAAATATACAGTGTGACTCACTTAAAATGAAGACGCCCTTATAACTTTTTTATTTTGTTTCCGATTTGAATCAAATTTTACTCAAGATAGAAAAAATTATGATCTACTTATGACCAGAAAATCATTTGCCTGCTACAAAGGCAAAGCCACCTGTGGTACCAAAATATGCTGAAAAATATTAAAAATCGTATTAATGGATCTTGACGAATTTCACGTATCCACCACAAACTGCCAGATGAGCTTATGTATGAAAAATTCCCCATCCATAACCAAATCAAATTTTGGTGTATTTACGATTGTGGCGCCGATCCGATGCATTTTGTAGTATTTTTAACATTCAAAATGTTTTTATTTTTTTCAGCATATTTTGGTACCACAGGAGGCTATGCCTTTGTAGCAGGCGAATGTTTTTCTGGTTATAAGTAGATCCTAATTTGTTCTATACTTGAGTAAAATTTGATTCAAATCTTAAACAAAATAAAAAAGTTATATCTTCATTTTAAGTGAGTCACACTGTATATTTAAGGAAATGCATAGATTTCGACAAAATATTACGTTAGTAAATACGTCGAGTGTTGTAAAATAAAGATTGTTTTGTGACTGTGATCTATTAGCAGACCATGGTAAACCGCTTTGATAGAAATATTCAAGGTACCTAATACTTTTTTTTTTAATTATCTATTTTGGCTGGCGAATATCTCGTAAACTATAACACATAGGAAGAAAATGAATATAGACATTCTTGTAGGAAATTATGTTTAATTTTGCATAGACTACCTTTTTCCATACGACGCATAGTTTCCGAGATATAAGCGAAAAACCAAAAAATGGGACTTTCAAAGTGACCCCCTTCCCCCCGCTCACAACCTAGGAGTGGAAACTTTTGATATGTTCATCTCCAGACTAGTCCAAACAAAGTTCCGAAGTCAAATTTTCTGTCCCTAAAATTTCCCTCTACACCCTTTTTTGAGCCTGGCTTATAAGGTGGTTCATCGGGATGTGTAATTTTGTTTATAATTTTCAATGTTTACGTTACGTTTTAATGTTATTACGATCACCCCGAAGTCTTTAAGTGTGGTGAATTTCAAGTACCTACTATGTCTCTGGAAGTGGCCAGGATTTTTGAACATACAAACATACATTCAATTTTCTTTTATATGGTATAAATTTGGTATAATCAATAGTAGTTCTGCTATTTTAAGAGGAAACAGTGAAATAAATGCTTTGATTTGTACAAGGCGAAAACCTCGCCTTCGTATGAAAAATTTTTCCCATTCGATTTTTTTGGATATTCACGTTCGGAACATGCCCCTGATAAGGAGTTTGCCGGACGAAAATCTGGTCCCAATTTGTTTAAACTAATTTTTTTAAACGAATTGCGAAAATCGCTTTTTTTGGTCATTTTAAACAAAAAAAAAGTCGCTTGTCATTTTTTCGTGGAGTTGATCGTTTCTTAAACAATTTAATGTTTGGAAAAACGCAGAAACGGCCATTTTCAAGGTTAAAACACAATATTAAAAAATGAATTTTTTGAGTTCACCACTTCTTATATAATCTTTGAACATCCATTAACAAAATCCTGAAGAGTAAGTAGAGATTATTTCATTCTAAAGCTTACATTTTTAATTGTTAAATAGACGTCTTTAGCCGCGGGCGCTTGCAAAACCAAAGCAATTTTTGCAATTTGTTTAAAAAAAAAGTTTAAACAAATTAGGACCAGATTTTCGTCCGGCAAACTCTTGATCCTTATTCAGGAGCATGTCCCGAACGTGAATATGTAAAAAAATAGAATGGGCAAATTTTTTCATACGAAGGCGAGGTTTTCGCCTTGTTATGTCTATTAATACATTTTTTGGTAGCACGAAATATTAGACTTCACAATGTGTGTGTGCTACTGATAATTACTTTATAGAAATCAAGATGCGCTTATAAATATTGCCTGCTTTAATGATACGCTAGCACATCCGTTCTCGATGATTATGAACGGAAACGTACCCGTTTCATAAATAATACAGAAAAAGTAAAATCCTAATCGTTTTCTACAGGACAGCGCATTTTCATGTGAGAGAAATGCAGTAAATTGAAAAACAAACCTCACATGGATAAAAATTAGAAACTTTGTTGTTTCATCCGAAGACGTGAAAGGAAGTATAATCTCGGGAATAATTGTTTATTAATAGTACTTTCTTTTATGCATCAAAGCAAGATAAGAAGTAAATGATTTGTCGTTAATATGATTTGTATTAAGTTCAATATCAGGTCTTGAGATATGGTGAAAATCAACGATGTTATATTTTTAGACGTTTAGAAGCAAGGAGGGTTCATTTAGTCAAATCAAACAAATAACAAATGTGTTAAACATTTTTTATTACTATAACAAATCTAATTACTTTTGAAAGTACGCTGAGAAAGATTGGATCGATTAAGTAAAGAATAACAGATATTGTAAAGCTGATATTTCGTCTGTATCGTGCCTATGTGACGTCACATAAGTCAAATTGATGGAGTTACGCAAGAAAGCTAGGAGTTTCGCTTGCCACATATAACGGTCAACTTTTTAAGTATTCGTAAATCTTTATTAAAATCCATTAAATTACCATTATTTTATATCTTCATTACAAAAATTACCTATTTTGTTAGTTTTACCAAAAAAGATTTAACGCAGGCCCTGTCGGACGCTTATTTGTTTACGAGTTAGCATTCTAGAAATTCCATAAAATGCGCGGTTAAATGGCCATGCTGGAAGTTTTCCTCCAATAAGCGGGCACAGTTATGACATAATGAGGACGCTTGGTCTAGAAGGTGTGTGTGAGTTCGGAGAATATAACACGAAAATTTAATGTGATATATTTTTCCAATCGGGCCTTTGGCTCGCAAAGTCGTTAACTGGATGGTAGAATCTGAGCCCCCGAGTTTTTTAGTAGTATTATTTAAATAGCTATGGTGAATCTTACCAAGTAGTTTAAATAAAAATTAACACCATAATTTGACACGTAAAGACTTGCAGAATCAATAAGAAGTTGTTATATTTGCTTAACGAGTGGTTTAGTTACAAAAGGATATTATAGTGCCAGTGTTCATTATACCTAAAAAGACATATAATTATGACTTTAATTGTGTATACAACTGCTACCAATCTATAACTTTGTGCTGCAGTAATTATTATAATGTATACTTCAAGGCCAAGCAAATCTTGTAAGTACATAAACAATTATTATTTTTCATTTGGTCGTCAACGATTCATAGAATCGAGAAAGAATTGAGCCCTTATTTCCCGTTGGCAGGCTTTTCAACATTTTGATCGCTAGTGCAGTGCGTTCCGTTTGCATCTGCGTCACCCTAAACTTTAGGCCAGTTTTAACTATTGTCTCTCTATATTCCGTGTAAAGAAACAGACTAAATTGTTTTCGCGATGGCTACGTCTTCCTTGTTTATCACTCAGATTAATATTCCTTTAAAGAATCTATGTAACATGTAGACTGTGTATAAACACAAAATTTTGTATTATTTAATTAAGTCTGTTATACTGCTTTCGATTTATAATTTTTGTAAATATCTCGTTAAGCAGTTTGTTTTTAATTTTCCTATATTAGGTAAATGAACCATTATTTGTTTATACATAATTATATATGTTATATAATATTACACGCTATCTTATTGCGACTTAGCCATAATAAACCTTCACAGGTATATCGTATTTCACGATAACAGCTTCTCTTATTAATTGCTTATCTTCAAGATATCATATTACACCTTTGTTTCTCATAACTTGTGCAAACTGCAGAACTGCAATTCCTTTGTTATATATTTTGCTTACTCAGGTTCTGTAGGTTATAAATATGACTAAACACGCTTTGTTGAATCAGTTATTAAACTCACTTAGAATGAAACACTTCTAATTATTGTATTATTCCTTCTCCAAGAGCCAACGTTGGCTCCATTAAAGTAAATAAATCTTTTTAAAAAGTCACTCATGTGAATCGTGATCTAACATTGGCGCAGTCGGTAGGATCCGTAAACATCATCAGAACAAGAAGCCTAACTGGTAGTGAAGCGTAAGAGAACAAGGGGAACATCTGCAAAAGGTGCCTAACTATTGCGTGTACATCTATTAGAACAAGGAGACCTTCCTCACTGGTGGTGGCGGATCCCAATCCCTTGACGGACGAAGAACCTACTCATGGAGATGAAATTAATGTAAGTCATTTTTAAGAATCATCTCGTTATTTTATTTTTCATTTTTACAATTATTATTTCTCACAATTATTTACGTGTATTATACCACTAATACACTCGGCAAACAAAGCCAATTCTGTTATCAAACAAATCCTTTACAAGCTACAACGCAACAATTCTAATTTTAAGTTATATATTTTCGTATTCACGAAACGACTGTGTATTATACAGTTAATACACAATTCATTTACGACGTAACAAAACAAGCTAATTTTAATTTAATTTCCGTATCATACTGCTGATACGTAACCAATTTTAGTTCAAAAATCTCTAAATAAAAAAGCAAAATGCCTGATAGAGCTCAACCAGAGACTGTTCAACCAGTGCCACCGGCACCAGCCGAACAACAACAACAACAACCACAACAAATTGAGCCTTACAAGCTCTCTGAAATTTTTTCACTAATACCAGAATTCGATGGCAACGCCATAAATTTACAGACATTCCTAAACTCGTGTTCCTGTGCACAAAGTATGGCAATTCATGACCAAAAAATTCTATTAACCATGCACATCAAAAATAAATTAAAAGGCAGAGCCGCCGAACTTATAAATTCACGCAACCCTAGCACATGGCCAGAAATAAAGGCACTACTAGAAACTCACTTCGGAGACTCCCGAGATTTAACGTCCCTAATTCAGGACCTACAACGAATTCACCAATTACCTAGTGAATCCGCCTTAACATTTGTTTCGCGTTTACAAACGCACAATGCGAAAATGCACGCTGCAGTGCAAAAACAAAATTTAACTTCGGAGCAAAGAACCGCGCAAACAAACCTGATTGAAACTATGACATTAAATAATTTGTTAACGGGTCTAGAACCAAATCTAGGCAGAATAATACGTGCCAGTAACCCTCCTTCTATAATGAACGCGATTATTAGAATTCGCAGAGAGCTACAACTCTCTTATTTTGAACAGCAAAAATTCCCAAAAAATAGTCCAGTCAAAAATCCAGTAATTCAACAAAAGCGACCACAAGGTCCCAATTTGCAACAAAAGTTTTGTTCCTTCTGTAAACGGAATGGACATGTAATAAGCGAATGCCGCACAAGGCAATAGTCTCAAAACTTCCAGAGACCAAGTTTCCAAGGAAACTCAAACTCACAAAATTTTTCTCATCAAAACTTCGCACAACCGAGTAATAATCAATTTAGTCAGAGGACATTCCCTCAAAATAATCAGCCAAATCAATCACAGCAAAACAGGCCCTCAGCCATAAGGCCGAACCCTAATTTTATGCAACAGCGACCATCAGCTATCCAACCTAACCCAAATTTTAATCGCTTTAACCAGCAAAAGGCTCATCATTTGAATTACGAACCCTATGACAATTATGATAATCAATGTAACTATAATCAATATAATGACTACTCACCCGATTATCAAAACGTAAGTGATAGTTATGAAAATTACGATTCAGGCAACGCTCAAAACTTTTCAGATAATTATACGGCTAATTCTCAATATTATGAGCAGTACGAGAATTATGCTGCTAATTCTCAAACACTACAGGAGGATTATACTGCTAATCCTCAGGATTTTCGCTTAGATCCGGAGTACCCCACGGATACTCCAACACAACAAATAGACCAATTCGACCAAATATCAAACCAAATACAAACAATGAATCTCAACGACAGTTTCGATCCAATGCTGAACTTCCCAGAACAGACGTTCATGTAAATACGCTTTCTCACACCCTATTAACCGTAAATTCAAAAAATCTTTATTACATCAAAGACGCAACCGGCAAATTTAAAATTTTGATTGACACAGGTGCAGGAATTTCAATTTTTAAACCTAAAACAGCTGAAAATTATAGACGTAGATCTCCTGAAAATGTAATTATACAGGGTATTACTGATCAAAAAATTTATATCAACGAATCTGTTCTCATCCCCTTTTCAGATGAGTCACACAAGGTTTATATCTATAACCTAGATATAGATTTTGATGGACTACTAGGCGCAGACTTTTTAGAACATTACGAATGCCGAGTAGATTTCAAAAATAAACAACTAGTCACAAATTTTAAAACCGTACCACTATTTAAAGTCACGGAAGAAACTACAGTAAATTTACCTGTACAACCAACTGGTAACTCTAACATCAAAAACCAAAATCCAAATTTAGGCAACATCAAAAATTTAATTTCTATCGAACCTCGCATGGAAAAAATCTGTAAATTAAAATGTAATCTGCAAAATACCGAGGCTATACTGTTAGCCCAAGAAATTGAAAAAGTACGCCTACCAAATGCTCTCGTAAAAATCGACAGCAACGGAGAATTTTTAACTTCGATCGTGAACGCTAACGCAATACCGAAAACTATAAATTTCTCTAACCTTAAACTAGAACCAGTACAAAAATTCAAATCAATTTTTAATTTAAATACTCAAAATTCCGACAAACATCCACAGACAGACAGATCCTTCGAAATTAGGAACGAATTGCGCTTGGATCATCTAAACGAAGAAGAGGCCGAAATAGTAACGCAGCTTTGTTTAGACTTTCAAGATATATTCTATTTGGAAGGAGACAATTTAACTTTTACTAACGAAATTAAGCATTCTATTGACACCGAAAATTCCCGACCGATATTCACTAAATCGTATCGATATCCTCAAGTCCATAAAGAAGAAGTTAAGTCCCAAGTATCGAAAATGTTAAGTCAAGGTATTATTCAACCCTCAATCTCACCTTGGTCCTCTCCTGTCTGGGTAGTTCCCAAAAAACTGGACGCTTCTGGTAAACAGAAATGGCGCGTCGTAGTCGACTACCGCAAACTCAACGAGGTTACAATTGGTGACAAATATCCTCTGCCCAACATTTCCGATCTTTTAGACCAACTTGGCAAATGCCAATATTTCACAACCTTAGACTTGGCTTCTGGTTTCCACCAAATTGAAATTAATCCCGCAGATATTCAAAAAACTGCTTTCACAGTTGAGAACGGTCATTATGAATTCGTGCGAATGCCATTTGGACTCAAAAACGCTCCATCAACTTTTCAAAGAGTTATGGATAACATCCTGTTAGGTATCCAAAATGAACGATGTCTCGTCTACATGGACGATATCATTATTTACTCTCCTACAATTCACGAACACATTTCTCGTCTAACTGAAGTCTTTAAACGCCTTCAAAAAGCCAACCTCAAAATTCAACCAGACAAATGCGAGTTTCTCCGCAAGGAAGTCGCTTATTTAGGACATCTCATTACAAAAGACGGCGTAAAACCGAACCCTTCGAAAGTTGACGCTATTTTAAATTTTCCTCAACCGAAAAATCCAAAAGAAATTAAATCATTTCTAGGCTTAGCCGGATATTACAGGCGCTTTATCCCAAATTTCTCCAAGATAACCAAGCCTTTAACAAAACTACTACAAAAAGACGTACCATTTCTCTTCAACAATGATTGTATAAATTCCTTTCAAAATTTGAAACAAACATTAACGACAACTCCGATATTAATCTACCCCAACTTTGATGAACCTTTCGTTCTAACCACTGATGCGAGCGCATTTGCCGTCGGCTCGGTGCTGAGCCAGGGGCCCATTGGCAAAGATTTACCCATTGCCTATGCTTCTAGAACCTTGTGCAGTGCAGAAACTAAATATTCAACGATTGAACGCGAGCTTTTATCCATAGTATGGAGTGTAAAGCACTTTAGACCATACCTGTACGGTAGAAAGTTCAAACTTGTCACCGACCACAGACCACTCACCTGGCTATTCTCTATAAAAGATCCAGGAAGTAGACTTGCTCGTTGGCGACTCAAATTAGAAGAGTACGATTACGAAATAATTTATAAACCCGGCAAAATCAATAAGAACGCGGATGCACTTTCCAGAATCAAAATTAATCATTTTTCTGAATGTTCCAAATTCTATTCAAAGGTTCTAGCCGCGAACGACGAAGAGTCAGACGACGACGAAAACCCAGACGATAATAACGAAATCACTAACGAACAGATTTCCCAAGAATTTGAAACTTTCGCCAACTTATATAAAACAACATCTTTAATTGACTATTCGAAAATCAAAGCCTCGAACAAACAACTTTTGTATCGAGAACATAAAGATATTATAACCTTTTTCCAACAAAACAACTTACAAGACCTACATCACAAAATTATCGAGGACATATTCGAAGAAAACCCCGAATTTCATAACGATAAAATCAATATTGTATCAAGCAAAACAGTCAGACATAGGAGATATTTTATCATCCCTCTACCTTTTGATATCGAATCTGTAATTGAACATCTATTTTTGGTACTATTTAAAAATCAAGATGTTCTAGATCTCTCTAAGACATACTTTGTCGAAAATAATTTAGACCTCCCCATACTTGAAATCCTATCATTCATTTTCGCGGAAAAAGACTTAAAAGTAGTAATTTATCAAGATATCGTCAGAACTGCCGACGAAGACGAAATTCCAATTATATTGGAGCAAAATCATTTTGGTAAAAATAATCTACACCGCGGAATAAACGAAACTATTCGAAGAATTAGAGAAAAATACACTTGGCAAGGTCTAACTAAAGACGTTGAAAATTTTATAAAAAATTGCGAAACTTGCCAAAAAACTAAAGTATGCCGGAAAAACCTTAATAACCCTCTAGTAGTCACAGAAACCCCAAGAACACCATTCGAAAGAATCAATATCGATTTATTTGAATTCCCTACTCGAAATTATGCTTTAACCATTCGCGACGAATTAACTAAATTCACGCAAGCATATGCAGTCCCGGATAAATCCGCAAAATCTGTCGTAAACACTTTGTTGTTATATTTCCAACATTATGGTACCCCATTAAGAATCCATTGCGATTACGGTGGCGAATTTGACAACCGCTTGCTCAAAGATCTCTGCACCCTCTACGACATAAAATTAACTTATTCAAGCGTAGGACATCCCCAATCGAACGGATCCATAGAAAGATTTCATGCTACTTTAGCCGAAATGATAAGAATCCACAAAACTGAAAACCCAAACGAACATCCTTTCACGATTTTACCATATGCAGTAATATGCTATAACAATTCGGTAAATAAAACACACGGTTTTACCCCATATGAACTTATCTTTGGTCATACATCTAACAGACCACCCGAAACCTTGTACAACCAAAAAGAATTAATAACTAAATACGTTAGAGATTTAAACAATAGAATATCCCACTACTATAAAATAGCCCGTAGTCGAACACAATCTCAAAAAGAGAAAGCAAAAGTTCGCTTCGACAGAAATATTCCCCAAAAACGACCTGAATACAAAATAGGTGACTTAGTTTATGTAAAAGAATCACAAATTAAGAACAAACTACAAAACAAATTTAACGGTCCCTTTAAAATAAAAGAAATTTTTCAAAATTCTGCTACCCTATTAAATCTCGAAACAAAACAAGAAACTAATGTAAATTTTGATAGAATGAAACCATATACTGAAAATTAAATTTATTTTCAGGTTTCTCCTGCTGTTCGGATCAGCACTCTGTCAATACAAAATTACCCCGATCAATAACACTGTTGGTGTATACTATCACCAAGACACGGACATCGTGGTGACAAATGACAAATGGACTCTGCTAGTGCATAAAAATATTTCATCCCTCAAACTAGCTTTTGACAAAAACCAAAATAATTTAGACAGAATCTTGAACACCCTTGATGGTGCTGACCAAAAATCAATCCTGTTTAGAAGCGAAGTCAAAACAGAGTTTAACCTTTTAATGCAAATAGCTAGTTCGATAAAAACGAAATTTGACGAAGTCTTTTCAGACACAAAGAGATATAAACGCGGAATACTTAACGGTTTCGGAACAATATTCAAATCAATTACCGGAAACTTAGATGCCGAAGATGGCGAGTACTACACTAACTGTATAAATAAATTAAATAATGACGAACATCAATTAGAAAACTTAATCAAAAATCAAATCTCAGTTACGACTTCTGTTATCAAAAATTTCAACTCAACTATACAAAAATTACAAATTGATGAGGAAACATTTAACAAAGATATCAAAGAAATTGAGCACACAATTCAAACTATGACTCAAACGATCCAAGCTGCCGAAATAAAACTAAAATTTCTATACATTTCCGAACAACTAATGGCCAGCTATTTGTATATCGAAGACAATCTAAACGATATTTTAAATTCAATAACATTCGCCAGATTAGGAATTATTCATTCATCAATCATAACACCTGATCACTAGTAACGGCGTTACAAGAGATTTCACAGAGTTTGCGAAGGAACAATTTACCTCTTCCAATTAAACTATCAGCAGTTGCTCAATATCTGGATATTATTGAACTAAAAGCTTTTCAACTAGATTCTAATTTAATATTTGTTTTAACAATACCTCTCATTGAACCTCAAAATTACAACACCTTTCGTCTCTACCCTATACCCATACTTGATAACAGAACTGGTCTACATCACTTTTTATCTATTTCACAAAAGTTTATCGCGAGAGACGATGATTCTTTGATGTACATACCTATACAAAATTTGAAAGAATGCAAACCACTTTATTTTGGAACCAAACTATGTTCGAACCTGTTTGCATATCCTATCGACCAAAATGCCATTTGTGAAGCTAGAATATTAAAACCATTGCCGAAACTCCCAGAAAATTGTCAAACTTCCTTCATCATTAGTCAAGGATACAACGTCCAAGAACTTGAAGACAACACATGGCTAGTGATTAATTCCGAACCACTTCACATTACCATCAACTGCCCGAAGAGAGAATCCATAACAGAGCTAATTAACAAAAATTCCATCATAAAACTACAACCAGGATGTTACGCCTATGCAGGCATTACTCGAATACAAGCCAGTGCTAAAGACTTTTCCGAAATTAAGGACAATTCACATCCAATCCAAATTCCTTTTGAATGCTGCAATCACATGCCCGACAAAATCGAAATTCCAAAATTAAAACCGCTTAAATTAAACAGTCTCGACGTAGAAGATTTAGATATTGCTAAAAACAAACTAGAGCAATATTCCAAAGACCTAGACGACCTTATAAACGAACCTTTTGTGACCAAACATGTATCTTGGTTCACATACTTCATAATCACTCTCATCATCCTATTAGTTCTACTTTACATAACTTGTAAATGCAGAAGAAGAAGATGTGGAGCATTGCGAATCCAACCCTCAACGGATAACCCTCCTTCACCTCCTTCAGAGCGAAGCAGAGTATTTACCAAATTTCCTAGACTGATCCCTCCAAGAAAGCGACCCGGTATTAGACCTCAAGAAGAAGAGGACATCGAGTTAACATAGACTTTCATGTGGAGTTTTACCCTTGTCTATTAATTTAGACTATTGTATTTTATCCTTATTACGTTATGTAATGTTTTATTATCGCTTACCAATTTTAACTTTTACATTATTTTATTATTTTGCTTTGTATTCATTCAACATTGTTTCAATTTACTTTTGCATTATATTCATTTAACGTTTTAACAATTTTCAAAAGTTGCTGCATAACATCAACTTTTTTATTAAGGGGGAAGTTGTTATATAATATTACACGCTATCTTATTGCGACTTAGCCATAATAAACCTTCACAGGTATATCGTATTTCACGATAACAGCTTCTCTTATTAATTGCTTATCTTCAAGATATCATATTACACCTTTGTTTCTCATAACTTGTGCAGACTGCAGAACTGCAATTCCTTTGTTATATATTTTGCTTACTCAGGTTCTGTAGGTTATAAATATGACTAAACACGCTTTGTTGAATCAGTTATTAAACTCACTTAGAATGAAACACTTCTAATTATTGTATTATTCCTTCTCCAAGAGCCAACGTTGGCTCCATTAAAGTAAATAAATCTTTTTAAAAAGTCACTCATGTGAATCGTGATCTAACATATATATATTTACCTTTAAAAAAATAACGATGCTAACTTTGCGCTCCAAGGGGGCTTTGTTTTATAGTTGAACTTTCTGTTTTTGTCTTCCTTTAAGCAAAAATAGTGCGTTATACACAATGCCTGTTCGCATACACGTTTGTGCGTTTAAACCTTGGATGCTGAGGATACTTTTATTTTTTGTTTTGCAATGGTGATTAATGTATTTCATTATCATTCATTTTGCGTAGGAAAACAAGATACACGTTTTTCTCAAGCAAATTGTAACACTGGCTTACCTAATAGAGCATACTTACATACTGGGGGTCGATTGATGTGACATCACGTTTGCCCACGCCCCATTTCGCGACGCGCTATATTTTATAATTAATTTGAATGAGAGTTGTGATAAGACTCTGATTTCTTGCACATCCTCTGTTTGACACATTTTCAAATTATGCAATAAAAAATATTACTAAATAAACCCATCGCTTTCAATACGAAAATTTTATACCCACACTTTTCAAAAAATGTACTGACATATTTTGCATTCCATTAAAAACAGATAAGGCACTTGATTCTGTAGGATCAGCGAATGGGCTTGTTACCGGTAATTATTTTTCGTTATTTTTTTTATGGTATTCAATAGAATTCGATTATCTAGATCAGCGGTTTTCAACCTTTTTCGAACCACGACCCCCTTACAAAAAGAAAATACAATTTACCCTCTCGCGATCCCCAACCTGGATCTCTATTAATAAAATCTAAAATCAATTAAATTTTAAAATTTCTTGTTATAGTTTTTGGCATGATTTCTCATTAAAAATTGGTTTCATTAAAATTGTGTGTAATATTTAGATTTTAGAATAAATGATTTAACTTTATTGGTTTTTTTCTCAATAGCTCAGGACCCCCTTGGAATTGCCCCAGGGGGTCGCGACCAGGTTGAAAACTGCTGATTCTAGATAAGCTGTAAAAATTTCAGCTTCATAAGTATATCCAAACCTTAAATATTTAATGTTAAAGATTGGGTTTCAGTACAAAGCGCTTCGCCGATCGCCGACTCGTGACGTCATTTTGCATTAACAAATATTGAAAAAGTACAGTGTTTCTGTCATAACTTCTTTGTTGTTTGTTCTTACCGCTTTTGACGTAAGTGCCGTAGTTTCTGAGATATTTAACATTTAAACTAAAGACTTCGTCTTATAGACGTTCGGCCGCCACATTTATACTTAGAGATCTCCGAAACCATTAACTTTACAGAAATTAGTAAAAAATTCATCCTCAATTTAGTAGCTTTCTTATTTGTCTCTAGCATGTTTTCGCTCAATGTAATACTTTTCGAGTTATTTGACAAATAATGTTTTGAAATACCTTTTTAAGCTAAAATCGTTGTAACTTAAAGACTATCAATTTTTATGAAAAGTTGCATAGAACCTGTTCTTCTTAAAATCCCATTTAATTTCACCTCCAATGTTTCTAATTATTAAATCTCGACTGTCGCCTGATCAACATCTACGAAGTGACGTCACGCGAAGCTCCGCCCCGTTTTCGCGCGGTCCAATTTTGGTAATTTATTTAAGGGCTTAAACGTCGGAATAAAAACCTAAAAATTTGGAAATTGCCTTAAAAAGTGTTCTACTTTCGAGATCTAATATTAAAATAATGCCTATTATCGATTTTCCGATTGTAGGCTATATTAAGTTCAGTTATGTTTTTAAATCAAATTTTTGGCTATCATATAATTCAAGATATCGATGCCAGGGTATATCTGTGCAGAGCGCTATGCGCTGAACCCTAACATGTGGCGTAGTAAGTTCGAATCCTGAAAATATCAAACTTTTTTTTATTAAATAATTATTTTTTAATTTTTTTAAATTTTTTACTTTTATATTTTTTATAAAAAGATAAATTCAAATCTGCACAAAGATGACGTCACGCGGTTTACGAGACAATCTGTCCTTTACGGATCCTGCTACTGCCCGACCTTGTGTATTTATAATATTCGTCACGGTGATAGCAGAATATACTCTGATAGAGAAAACGCGACATCATAATCATCATTATAAGGCAAGACATTTTAATATCAGGTTCTTCCATGTATCGACGAATTTAGGTATTCCACTGCGTCATAATTTCACCAACGTAAAGTGTATTATTCCATAGAAGAATTCGCACTTTCTTTTGAAACTCTGTCGTGAAAATCATTCTGCAAATAATTGTTATTCGATGTCAGGTATTATGCGTTAAGAACGGAATGCAGTTCGTTTAAAACTGTATATTTGCCGTATGTTATGCGGATTAGTAGGTTCCTGGTACACCAACGAAAATATATACAAGAAGAAAATAGCCATATAGGTACCGACATAAACAACACTTTACGGACATTAGCACTTAATTCATTAATTGCTTCCTTTGCTGTTGTTAATTTCATGACTGTCTATCATGTAGGTATTTAAAAAGTATGGAAACTTTGCAGCAAAATATCTTTAAAATAATATGAAGAATTGAAAATTGGTTTTCGAGATTTCTTTGCAAATTTCATATGAAAAAATGGATTAATCATGATATCGAACTATGATAGAAAATCTTGCAGTTATGCAAAATTTCTTTGTTTTTAAATGTGAAATGTTAATTATTGGTTTTTATACACCTTTTCCAATATTAACATTAAAATATAACTTTTGTCAGAATTGCAAATTTTAGAACATTAAATTAATGAAATAACATACCATAAAAACGTAATTTGGGAACATATGGTAATTATACACTGTTTCTTATTATGACACCCAATCCTCTTTTTAGCTTTGTCAAATATGTCAAAATTTAAAATTAAAATCAACTTTTTTGTTTTACTCTAAACATTAAATTATTTTTAGCCGACTTCAAACAATTTAAAAGGGGAGAAGAGAAGGCCAAGCCTCTAAAATCCAACGGAAGATTTTCCAGCGGGATTCTCTTTATTATGGCATCACAAATAATTTCTCAAAAGTCCATAAAGCCAACTGGACGGCTACAAAAGTTACAGAAGGTCAAAGGTCACGAAAATCTCAAATATTTCGTAAATTATCGGTTTTATGTTAATTTTAGTTATTATAAAATTTGTTCGTGTGATAAATTTTCATAAAAAAAGTTCTATACAAAATTTTCGTAGAACCAATAGTTTTCGAGATATTGGGCTGAGAAACTTCGGAGCAAAGTGCGCCACTATACGTATATGGTGGTGTATATAGATAACAAGACTTATGTATACATAGAAATATCGTTTATGCACATTGCACATATACTCGCATAATTTCTGTCTGAGATATCCTTGAAATGGACCCTTCTTCATAATAATAATATTAAGCAGCATTGCCACATTTTTTCGTGGGAATCTACTAATTTTTTTGTTTGAATCTACTAAGAATCTACTAAAGCAATTTTTACGAAGTTGTTATTGAATTTTTTTATGTAATTATATGGTCTGATTTAATTTTAAATAGATAACAAAAACATAAGAAATTAAGGGAAAACAAAAAACGACAAAGGAAGGGAAAAGTACACTTCGGGAATTCGAGATAAACTAAGAAAATTGATTTATTCATGTCAAAACTTAACATATATTACAAAATATAATTATTGCCTATGTATATATCTTAAAACTAGCACAGAAAAAAAAACAGAACCGATTCTGATATTAAAAACTTTTTTTTTATTTTTTTATTTTTTTTTTAACTGTTTAACGTCGGCCTATTTCCGCTACCAGGGCCTATCACCGACGCCAGGAGACGAGCTACCCCCAACTTGGAAATTTTGCCGAACCTCTTCCCTTAAGAAGAGTAGGGATCTTTTACTTGCCTAACATTTAATAGACAAGGGACCGCCTGCTTTACATCCCCTCCGAAGGATGGTATATCCACTACGTAATCCTCGTCTGAAATTACGTAACTTCCGAGTATACACTGATATACAAGCCTCTAGAAGGTGGGACGAGAACGCTGTATTTCCCAAGATGGGAGCCCATCCAAGTACTAACCGCGCTCGACGTTGCTTCAACGGAATATCGACTGATATTCACATTGAAGTCGCCTCTACGCTCGCCCCTATTAAAAACTTAATCATTAATAAAATTTTTAACAAAACATATGTTAATGCTAAGCAAAACTCTTAACCACAATAATATACCCAAAATCTATCAGAAATCTACCAGTAAATTTTATCTACCAAACTTTACATTGTTTATTTTAGCTATGTACGGAGTTCCAAAAAAAATATTTCAATTGATAATTATAGATATTTTAGTTTTGCAAAATGCATTAGACTAAATAAGCCTGTACAATTGTTGTTACTTCCTCCACCCACAGCAGCAGCTACTCAACAACATCTATTCAGGGTATACTACCAGGTTCAAACTTGGCTGGGAAAAGATTTAGACCCTCAGCAATGGGGTTGGTCTTTAAACAATAATTTATTAGAGCCAACAACTACTCTGATTCTTCCTGCACCAGATGAACTTCTCAATTCTATTTTCTGCAATTGCACAAAAGGTTGTGGCATCAAGTGTCGATGCAGAAAAATAGGATTGCCATGTTCCGTAGTGTGTGGCTCTTGTCGGGGCCAGTCGTGTCTCAATACGATGTCCAAGGATACAACCGTTGAATCTGAGTTCAACGATGATGAAGCCGACCTCATTTCGTTATTTTCCTCTGAGATGATTGGTGATGAAGATGAAAATATTGAAGAAGTAGAAATAGAAGAGATAGACGGAGACGAAGAAGAAGAAGAAGAAGTCAGCAAAGACGAACAATAATCAACAAAATTATAATATAGGCATCTGAACTTAAGATGCCAGCGCCGAAGTGGAGAACTCGTGTGGAGAATACTTATATTGATTTTTTTCTGTTTATTGTTATTTTTGGCGTTAAAAATAATAACATTAAAATATATGATCTAAAGGTTTACAAGATTTTGTTGTAAGTGATTTGCAAGACGTTAATGGCATTATTCAGCAAAATTCATATTTTTTTTAGGTTATCTAGTTTCTCCCTTGAAAAGTATAGTTTCTTCGACATAAACGGTGTCTGGCTAGTTAAATATTAATAAACTTAAATATTTCTTTAAATTTATGTACATTTGTAGTTTAAATCACTTTTTTTTTCAGGAAACATGAGTGACATTTAGGTTAAGCATATTGCAATGTATGGAACATTTGTAAAGCACTAAAAATGTAAAAATTCTAAGTGTGTGTATGAAGAGGAATATGATTTAAATGCAGGACATATTATTTTGTGTGATACAACCCATATTCAACACAAAACTTAATAAATAAATGTGTATGCTCTATGTTTACAAACAAGTGTCTCAGATTCAAATACCCATGAAATTAGTGGTGCATTGAATATAACTAAAAAGACATTTATTGATTCTTTACGCAAAATAAATGAAACAGTATTTTGTAAAATATGAAATAGAAATATTCAGGGGTTAAAACATAATAGTGCATGGTGCAACAGTATATATTACTTTTAAATATACTTGAATTACATATATTTACTTATTTCAAAAATTTCACTTACAATGTGTGATTGTCTAGGACATTATTATTGCTACCCAGGTTATTTGCAGCAGCTTTTTCCCCTCTCAATGCCTGGTTATAGGTGTCTACATCAAAGAGGGTATGTTTTGAACATTGTCGTGTCAACTCAACTTTCACGAGTTGTCCCTATAACTTGCGTCTGAAAATAAGGAGTACGCCACCTGGTGGTCTATAGTCAAACTAATTATGGGCTTTTCTGTCATTGTCTCTTTAGTGTACGATGATATCAACAATAAGTAAATGATAAACTGAGATGCTAAGTTATTAAAAATATGATAGCGTTTAAAGGGGCTACAATTTGCTGGAGCCAACCTAGTCGGTATCCATGGACACCGTGTAAAAAAAAACGCGCCTTGCATTCTACCTCAAAGGTGGTGCGGAAACGAATGCAACGCAATGCCGGAGTTTTCCCAGCCCTATACTCAAAAACTATTGGTTCTACGTAAATTTTGTATAGGACTTTTTTATGCAGATTTATCTCACGAATAAATTTTATAACAGCCAAAATTAATAGTTCAGGAACGGCGTCATCTAAAGGGGGTGATAGTTACTTTAAACGAGGCAGTAGATTTTTTTTTATCTCGGTTATTTTTTATCCTACAAAAATAAAAAAAAAACTAAAATCTTTGTCAAAAGAAAAACTCAAATTTCGTTCTCTATTATTTTTTACATATATCGAGTATTTTTGGAGTTATTATCAAAAGAAAATGAAATTTACGAAAATTTGAAAAATTCTGATTTTTTTAAATCATATTTTTTTTTCAAAAATATGCATTCTAAACCGGTCAAAATTTTTAAAGTCATTACTTATGCTAAAACAAAGAAAGTCTTATAGGGATTACTATAAATTTTAATTTTTGTGGAAATGGCGTAGGTTTTATTTTTCACTTTTTCCTAAAAAAATCGAAAGGGTCCTCTTATTTTCATCATAACTTGCTTAATTTTGATGCTATCAACTTCTTCTACAGCTCATTTGATAGGTATTTCTGGGTACTTTGAAAAGTGTTCAGTAAGTATATTTTATAAAATGCATCGTTTTCCCGTTATTTAAGCTTGAATACTTAGATTTGAGTACTCGCCGAAAAAAAATATACATTCAATTACTATAGCTCACTTTGAATTAATATTAAAAGGTTTTTTAAGGAAGGAATTTATTCGTTTTTTTTATTAGCTTCAATTTTGGTAATGACAACTTCTTTGTAAAAACTTATAGTTTTTAAGTTATTTATGAAAAACCGCTTTAAAACATGCATTTTTTTCACGAAAAATCAAAATCTTTGATCTTTAATAACTCAAAAAGTATTGATTTATTTTAATAACTTTATATAACAAATTTTGCTTAGAATTGGTCCCTCTATCGATTCCTGGGGTTATTTTTCATAAAATAATTTCCACCCTCGAGAAGGGGTGGCATCGTGGCATCCACCCCCAGGGTAAAAGCGCAAGTTGGCACTATGTCACTTTTGTTTCTTGATGTATCCTCTAACTACTCACAAATTTTCATGAAAATCGATGGAGGTTGAACAAAATCGGAGGTGAAAACCTTCAGTGACTGTACTAAAACTCTTTAACAAACGTTTAATGAATGAAAAATATATTGCCAAAATAATTTGACAGGTTGTCGAATTGTCCAACTCGTGTGAAATAGAAAAAATAATTTTTGCTATTAGCTACCACTATCGAGAATTTTCGCAGAGAGAACAGTTGGGCGTCTCGTCAAAACGAAGCTACTCACGAAAATTCAGCCTGTTACTAATCATAAAAAAAGGGCGATGTACTGTGGACTATACCCCGTTATTGAACTATAACGTAAAACCCGATAATTTACGAGATGTTTGAGAAAAACTGATTTTCGTGATCTTTGACCTTTTGTAACTTTTGTAGCCGTCCAGTTGGCTTTATGGACTTTTGAGAAATTATTTGTGCGCCAAAATAAAGAGAATCCCGTTGGAAAATATTCAGTTGGATTTTTTTAGAGGTTCGTGTTTAAAGTGACTGGGCTATGAATAATCCTTTTTTTTGTCCAGTCATTAACCAGAGCTTGCTCTCAGTTTGCAATTTTACAATTATGAGGGGAGTACTCAAATATGTTTGTAAGAATGTTATTATTTTGTACGATTTCATTATCAAAACTAACATTTTGTCATTTAGTTAGTTCTGATTGGGTTTAGATTACTGTTTGATTTCATAAATTATTTTTTACAACATATTCATTTATTTCTTTATCTATTTATATTTGTTAATAAGAAGATTGGTTTTAGTTTATGTTTTTGAAGAACAGTGTACGGTCAGAACGGTAAACAGTTTGAACATATAATACATATATAATTACACAAACTGCATACACCATGTCTGTCAATCTTTAAATTGCCAACCAGCTGTGTTCAATTTATGAACAATAAAAATAAATACAATTAACCAGGAAAACATTTTAATTTAAAAAATCCAGTTATTCTGATAAATTCCATTAGAGCTAATATTTTCCACATAAACTAAATGCAACGTTATTTTCTCTCGGCTACACCATATGTCGATAAATCATAGACCAGAGTGAATGAGTATCCATGGTTCAACATTTTCTAGCCTGCGTTTTGATCTTATGGTGCGAGAGCCAGCGCCACTTTTAGTTGCCACATTTATTACTTCCACATCCAGTGGAAGTATAGTAAGGACACAATTTTTTTTTTATTTTTATTGTTCAGATACGCTTAGAATGTCATGAAACGTCGAGATTTTAAGTTTGAGCGAAAAAGAAATTTCTGCCTGTCTGTCGGTCTGTCTGTAACTTTTTTGTGCGCACGTTTACTCTGGAACCGTTTAAGATATTGTCTTGAAATTTGGTATCATATGTACTTTAACGATATCTGGAACTAGATTATATTTTCATCTTGTTCCGTCGTGGAGGGTAAGTTGGGGTAAATAGTAAATCAAGCACATACAAGAGAAGCTAAGGTCTCAAAAAAATGTTTGGCATTAGCCCATTACCACCCCCACCCCATTATTAAAGGGGATGAAAAAAATTGTGATTTAATGTGTGTACAAGAACCAAAAACCTCAAAATATTTTTTTACTTTATCCACCCCCACTACCACCGCCCTATCACCACCCCCACCCCACTACCGATGTGGGGTATCGTTTTATGTGTTTTTGGGGTAGAGGATTTCAAATATTATATTATTAAGTTCCATAAACAATTCTTTCCACATATAAAATTTTTTCATTGTGAGTGACTTGGATAGAAAATCTGGATGTGGAAGTAGTGATTCCTTGGGCAGCGGTTTTTAAAGGAAGAGGGTAACTAGGGCCGGTTTTAGACCTATTTTATTTTTGGATTTAAATTTTAAAAAATCATTTTTTATCATCTGTCATCAATATTTAATTGGTTTAACCCCAAATGGAAACTCCCCCCACTCGCACATATCTCTTCTACCCCTTTTAAGTAGTAGATAACCAGAATACACGAACGGCATCGCTAACTTTTTTTGCATTTAAAAAGTCTTTTTTCAAAAAAGTTCATCTGGACTACCTTCCCCACTAATCCCTTTCCCCCACCACGTCTACTTACCCACCCACCCCTCATCTTATAACTCGACCTTTTAAACATACAGTTATATAATGGAACTACAAGGAATCTTTATTTTTATCGCAAAGATGATTTTTTTATAAAGTAGAGTTATAAGATAAGTAGGCGTTTAAATGCAAAAAAAGTTAGGATACCGTTCCTGGATTCTGGTTATCTAATACTTAAAAGAGGTAGAAGAGATATGTGCGAGTGGGGTGAGGTTACGCTTGGGGTGAAATCAATTAAGTATTGATGACGGATGACAAAATAATTCCAAACTTCTGTCACTTCGATAACAACGCTTGGCAGCAGCATTTCAATAATTATGGTGAAAAGAAATATCAATGATATACGTGCTTAAAGCAGGGATCTTTTATGTTCTCTACTGACATTACAGTATGATGGAAAATGATTTCCTGCCACCTTCATTACAGGTCGGCGTGCTGTCATTAACATTCTTTCTTTTGCTTTTGGCTTTACAACCCAGGTCGGTCTTTGGCTCTCTGACTATTTTCTTCCATTTTGCTCTTTCTTGAGCTTTTCTCCTCCAACCTCTAATATTTATGACTCTTAGGTCATCTGCGATCATTCCAACTATCTCATCCTGAACCTTCCTTTTTTCGTCTTCTAATAAAATTCCTCTAATGCAATTTCTTTGTTGTTCTTGAGTCTTCCATTAAATAATCTTTGACTTCTTATATATTCAATAATGTGAGTTCCTTCATTTAATTGGTTCAGTTCTGCATTCACTCGGATTCTCCATGTTCCATCAGCGTTTTGGATTGAACCATATATTTTTCGCAGTATTTTTCTCTCGCACATCCTAAGTATTTCCTCATCTCTTTTTGTCATGCTCCACGTCTCACATCCATATTTAGTTACTACAGGTCTAATTAAGGTGTTTTTAGTCTTGGTGTTCTTATCTAATAATTCACTAATCATAATTTTTTTGTAGGTGTAGTAACAGCTGTTTCCATTGAATATACGTGATTTAATTCCACTGCTTATTGAATTAGTCTGATTAATTTCTGCTCCTAGATATGTGAAGGCTTCCACGAGTTCAAAGTTGTAATTGTCGATTTGTATATTATTATTTTTGTTGGTTAGTGTTCTTTTGGCTTCCATGTATTTTGCTTTGCTTTCATTAGTTGTAATACCCTTTTCTGTGTCAATTGGGGTCAGCACTTCTTCTAGTTTTATTTCTGCTGATAATAGCTACGTTATCAGCTTTAAGATGGTTTGATTCCTATATGACCTTTGTGATTAGTGGTTCTCATAATAGCTTCAATTACTAAATTAAACAATATGCCCGATAGTGTGTCACCTTGTCTTACTCCTACATGAATGTTAAAAGTTGGCGATAGTTCTCCGTCTATTTGAACAGCTGGCATTGATCCATCTAATGTCATCTTTATTAGATCTATGTATTTGCCAGGACCTCCTAGGATGCGGGTACACCATGTCATTAACATAAACATGTAATAAAGAAGTCGATTGGCAGAAATGTTTAAAGCCACTTTGGCCAGTAGTTTTTGCTTAAAATTGTTGAAAAAATTATGCTGCCAGTCATTCGATGAACTATGTAGGGTTGGCATGTTTAAGACATCGCACCGTGTTTTAAACAAATGTTTAAGACATATTTAACACACAATGCGATGTTTTAAACAACTGTTTAAAACACTGTTTAATACGCAGTGCGATGTTTTAAGCAAATGTATTATTTTGGAGTTTGTGGTCAAGCAGGAAAAGTGCCGATGATGGTCCATTCCGAAATAATTCCGATATAAATAGTAAACACACTAACAAAAAAAATAGCCTCTGTAGTCTTACTCATATGAGTCAAATGGTTAGTGGTTATGTTGTAGAACCTTCCAGAATTGACCTAGGTCGGAGCCAAAATAAAAATTCGACTTAGGCAAAAAAATTCATTTAAGGATATTTTCAAGAGTCTGAGAGACTTCAGAGCCACAAATTAGTCCAAAAGGACCGTTATGAGTTCGATAAGACATTAGGCACAACCGGGTAAAAATTCGAAGAAACCACCACTTAGGAGAATATATTTTGGTCCAGGATATGATAGTGAAAGTATATGGTGGTCATGGAAAAATGAATCACATACTTTTTAAAAAATACGCCAAAAAGTACTTTGAAAATATTCAAAATATTTTCAACTTTAATTCCTCCGCCGAAGACACTGACCATGGAGGTACAGTCATTATATACCCTGTTCTAAAGACTGACTATAAAATTTTAACAAGGCAGCAAAAATTGACACAAAATCAATGAAAATGGACAAGGTCGGTTTCTTGCATAAAACAAGTTTGGATTCACCCAGTGATTCGTAATTTGGTCGAGTGTGTTGGGTGGTCAATAAAAAGCGATGGTCGAAAAGTGGTCGTTATTAATATAACAAAAGCTCATTAGAGCTAAGCAGACTGTATTTTTCCTTTATGTAGTTGATTTGGGATTAAGAGGTAAATAAAGTAACTATAAAATGAACGTTAGGTCAGTTAAGCGAGCTTACCACGTGTACTGTTTCTGAATCCTCCTGCTCCGGGGTGGTGATGAATGTCTTGTTCAGAGGCCTCTGTGCTGTTCCAGTGGAGCAATCTTCCTGGGGTTTTCTAACTTCTAAATATTACATATAATCACGCACACACAACAGTTTAAAATATTGACTTTCACAACGAGAGTCTTCTATTTCTAATTGACTGCTAGAACGCGAGCCGTGTATTCTGATTGACTGCTAGAACGCGCGTCGTTTATTCTGATTGACTGCTAGAACGCGCGTCGTCTGTTCTGGTTGACTGCTAGCATGCGAGTGTTTCTATATTCTTCTATCTAAGTACTCCTAGTGGTGGGGGCAATCTTAACTGACACAAAATGATAGGCAACTAATAATACGCAATAAAATATCGTCGAACCTACGATTGATAACTACTAGGCGCAAATTCTCCGATTACATTTAACAACTACTACTCAACAAAAAGCCAACTGCAGGGCTTTCCAAATAGTAAAGTTATAGAGAAAACTGCCTTGTGCATAAAGGACTCAAAAGTCCATTTTGCCTAAAAGTCGTCCGAAGGCGACTCGCTGTCATTTTTCCTATATTGAATTTGCATGGGGACAAGTACGTCGTAAGACTGGCCGAAAGTTATTAAAGTCATGTATTAGTCAAACACCGTCCCGTGAATGATAAAATCACGATCTGGGACCTTTAAGCTATTCATAAGCGAACCAAAAATTTTTAAGTAAAATATTTTTATATTATTTTCAGTGAGCCATAATTACCAAAATACAAAATTTTTAAATTCTTTTTAAAAGGCTAGCATTAAATCCTGAGGAGGTTAAATGAATATTTTCTGCCAAATCGATTGTTAGCGTACGCTCTCACTTGTGTGGTTAAAAAGTAATTTGCCTTAGTTGGGGAGATCTAAACTGAGGGATTTTTTTCCAACCTTGGAGGGATCTCATGGGAGCTTAATAGGGATTTTTTAATGCGATTTCTCCGGAAATCTTTAAATGTAGAGACCATTATTAGTAGGTAAATATATACAAATCACGTCAAATTCCACTCCCGTCGGAGAGAAATCTTCGATAGGGATTTTTTATGCAAAAATAGCAGAAACCAAAAGTCGTCAGACCACTTATTACTGTATAAACAGATCAAAATCACGTCAAATTCCAATCCCGTCGGAGAGAAATCTTCGATAGAGATTTTTTTTATGCAAAAATCGCAATAATCCAAAGACGTAAAAGCCCTTATTGTCAGTGAATAATTGAAATCACGTCCTGAGAGAGCGTCATTAATAATCTGAGGTAGTGCAGCCTTGACCCATTATTCGTCTATCGAAGCATATCTTATCTCGAACCCGCTTGGGAGTGGAAACCGGGGCAGAACGCGGCTGGCGTCCTTCTATATATGAATTGGTGTCGCGTCACCTAGACGCTTGGTAGTGAGTTCTTCTAGTTACATGCACTAAACTGAGCATTTTACTTTTAGAGTGCTGGAAAATTCGTTTAAGAGCGCCATCTGGCATCGAGTAGTAGTAGCAGACGCAGTAACTTGGCACCATTTAATTTTAGTTAAATAAAGTTTTAAACGTTTTGAACCTGTTTTAAACATTGAGAAAACTATTTAAAACAAAAAAAACAGTTTTTTGTTTAAAATGAAAAAAACTGTTTTTTTCCCAAATTGGGACTATGGCTTTGACAGAAAGAAAAGTTGTTGCAAGCTGAGTCATACAGAGCAGGAACCACTGTCAATTTATGTGTTTATTATATTCTTCAATTTCTTCAATTTTCTCATTTTAGCTTTCACAACAATATTTTTTTGAAAAGAATTTTTTCAGAAAAGAATGACTACTACTCCAGTACTATGATGAATTAAAATACTCAAACACCAATTCTAATTTACGTTACAGAGCATTCATAATTAAACACCGTATTATTTTACCGTACACATTGCACTTTTCACAAGAGTGGTGTTATTAAGGAATTGTCGCACACTGTAAGATATGCTAATTTAAAATAGATGTAAATATAATCAGCTTTCTAATCTTATTCTGCATACAAGTATTTGTTGATAAGAGCAATATTTTGACTTTTTTCAAAGTATGATTTACTGCCACAATTACCGATATTGGGAATAATAGGCCAAAACGGTGCAAACTATAATTCTATGACGGCTAAATCTAAACAGCAAAACCTTAACCTACAATAGTCACTGCCTTAGCAGAATAATAACTAAACATGCATGAGCAGCGATTGCTTTTCTTGCGGGGGTACAACATGTAACATGATTTAAAACATTGATACTCCGATTTAGATAATATACAGTTTTTTTAATATAAATTAAAATTGACAGTTATTTAAATACGGACTTTTTATTGTTCAATGTCCATACGTAAGAATTTCCCCAGATTATATGAAATTCTATAAGACTAAATACTAAATTGAATTAGTGATCCTTCAACCTGATTTTAAAAAATATTAGCAACGAAAAATGTACTTGAAATCAAAAAGTTACTTCAATCGGATGTGGAACATAACATAAGTAGTTTAGGATATTACTAAATGGAAAACTCACAAAACCTTGATATTTCTGCAGCACTTCCCAACACAGGAGGGTATAGTGGGAAAAGGGGCAAAAAAATTGGTAAATTGATAGAATGGATACTAGCAGGGGGTCTAGAGAGAAATGCCGAGATCACAATGTTTTACTATGTTTGGACTATTTAGGAGGTAATCATACCAGAAGTCTTCGAATATAGGTGGTGTGGGGGGTGCAAGGGGGCGCGAAGAAGGTCCCGGTTTTTGTTTTTTCGCTCATATCTCGAAAACGGTTAGCCATAATCAAAAAATGGCTATATGCAAAATTAAAGCTGACTAAATTTTCTACAATAATGTTTCTATTAATTTTTGTCGTATCTGTTATGGTTCAGTAATGGATTGTATATCTTTTACCCGTATTTCACCTTTATTATTATTATAAATTGAAAAACATTTTTAATAATCATCGTGGAAAAAAATTTATTGTACAGATATCTGTTTCATTAGCAGATTGAACTCAAATATCGAATAAAAAATGTCTCCGTTTTCGAGATATGAGCGAAAAACCAAAAATCGGGACTTTACTTGCCCCCCCCCTCCCCCCTGCACCCCCGCACCTCCTATGTTCGGGGACTTTTGGTATGTTAACCTCCTAAATAGTCCAAACACAGCCCTCAGTCAAAAATTGTTTTTCCCTCTAGAAACCATTCCTTGACAGGACTATACTTCAATTTGACCAAGTTACAAAACATTATTTATGTCTCAAAATATTTTTCGACAGACTATTTTAAAAATATATAAGTATAAATATTTCACATATTATATACAGTTGTAAATTATAGAAATACAAAAAAATACGAGGTAAATCCATAAAATAGCGAGTATAGATAAAATGAAAACGTTTCATTAAATGCAAATTTTAGCATTTAAATAGTACCTATTTAGTTGACTAGAGACGGTAGTTTAAAATGTGTATTCTCTTTTGTGTTTCTAAAGCTTTTAAAATTACGTGATTTTTTTTCATTAAGAACATGATTGCATAACTAAAATTTTAGATTTTGAAGAGTACATAGATTTTCTTTTTTTTTTCAGATTCAAATGAAGGCTTCACGGGAAGCCTCCTCACCCCAAAGATCGCGATCACCCCCAATAGAAAGATTAGAAATGATAACAAACAATACCAAATCCGTCAGCAACAACGTCCAAGAAAACACCTCGAGACCTCCTCCCAGAGGCGAAGGAACACACTCGCCCAGCAGCCCTGTACCACCAACGGGAAAATATTCCCTTATGCAGTTCGCCATGCACAATTTTAGACAGAGCTCAGAGTAAGTACCTTATCCACAGGGTCTCGGGTTCGAATCATGGCAAGGGTATGGATTGGTTGTTTGCCGAAACGGTAACAGTAAGTTAAACCGCGGTTGTGTGAGAGACAACACGGCTAGTCGCTCTCCTCTAAAGAGTTCTCCTGCGGCAAATGGCAATGTCGCAGGGATAAATTTATAATTTCAATTTAAAAAAAAACGTAGACAACATCCATTATCCACCAACATTGCCAGTATTGGAGCTGGGGATCGAACTCAGTACACGATAGGTAGTGTGACCAAGTTTGCTGGTCACTAACACATTCTGCCCGCTCCCTTACCGTGCCGAATTAATATACAGTATAGGCAAGCGTTTGATTAGGTACGGCAATAAGAGCAAGCGAAAGCGAAGCAACTAGGCTATTCTTTTTTATCGTATAACACATCCTACTCATGCCACGTGCTTTCCCCACCACATGTGCGTGGGCAGCTCTGTCTGCGGGAAATGTAAAGAATTATTTGACTCGTTTTGAAAGTAAAACGGGTTAAATAATTTCAGTTATTAAAGCACGTAATAATATTACATATGCTGGACAGAGCTAACTACATTCTTCCTTTCAATAAATGGTACTGAAATTTTTAATAGCAATTTCCTTGATGCCCGTGTTACTATTTGCCCCTCTTCTAGAGCACTAGTAGACGCCTTTATTGTGGGCGGTCGGTTAAGTCGTTGAAACTATGCAATACCTAATCCAGGACCTTCCGATACTGTATACATATATAGTGTATCCACGGCTGGACTTAATTATACTTGTAACTTCTTTATTTTTGGCTTTTTCATAAAAAGCTGTTCGTCATAAAAATTTCTAATTATTCTGAAAAGTCCTTAGACATTCTCAGGATTACGACGTACTATAAAGGGTGATCGGAATTGGAGAAGACATAAAACTTTATTAAGAATAAAGTACCTTTCTTTTAATGATTATAATCAATAAGCTTTCTAATAAATGCCTCCTAATTTCGGAAACTGAAGCTCTCTACGTACACTATATTTGAAATGCTAAAGTTGTTTTTAGCAGGGTCAAGAATTACCCAGAGACCTCAAAATATTTTTCTGTCAGCTTACGTGTAAATTTCATTGAAACTGATCGAAACCCAAATGTTGAGTTAATATCCAGAAAAAAAAAACATTTAGCAAATACTTTAGTCCCTTCAAACTAGGAAGAATTAAAGAAATTTTTCCCACAGTTATGAGACCTGTAAAAAATGAAGTATGTGGGTGGTCTAAACATGATTTTCACTCCCCGCGACTCTAAAAAAGGGTGGTTTTTGAGAAATATTTACATATGAGTTTTAGCGTTCCTTCGCCCTGTTCTCTAAAATTCACTATCTTTATGGGTTTTCTAGTATTTTTTTATTTATTTATTTATTATTTTTTTTTTTTCATAAAAATATATATACATTCTATGTTCTACAACTTTGATCTCATGTAATTTTTCATAAAAATGCATAATTTTGGCTCAAAATCTAAAAAAAGGCGCAAAAGTCTATATGTATATTCATTTCTTTCGCGCCCTCTAGCGGCGAAACTAAGCGGAATTCGAAAAAAAAAAAAGGTAGAGACAAAAGTTATAGGAAATTTTATGCTCTCTTGATATTTTTCACCAAAATGCATAGTTTTTCCTCAAAATAGAGGAAAAGACGAAAAAACGCTAAAATTCATATACAAGGTGACAATCGGGAACCGGACGATTTTGAAATAAGTGTTACACAAAGAATTTGCAAAGTAATAAAGTTTTATTAACACCAAAATGAAGCTTACACAATGCCATTTACGATGTGTATCAAGTATGGAAGATAATGTCCTCGAGTATATATATTCTCCAAATACCTCCATAATGTCCTCGAGCATATATACTCTTCAAATACCCCCACAGAAAAAAATCACAAATTGACGGGCCTGGAGGCCTTGGGACCACGGCAAATCTTCAAAACGTGAAATGAGTTTTCCTGGGAACATGTTGCGGACAACATTCATTGATGCAAAGGCAGAATGTGCAGTAGCACCATCTTGCTAAAACCACACATTCCTTGGATTTATCCATTTTCCTAACCGATTCCCGATTCATGTTCAAGTCAATTGCATGTTTTCGGGCGGACCGTGAAGGACTTCTGGTGAGCGCTTCTCTCACTCGCCCTATGTTTTCAGGCCACGGTACGTTGTGACTTTTTCTTCATTGACTCATCTTATGATGGTGTTGCGAGACAGAACAGCTCCCCGTCGACCAATATTAAAGTGAATGCGAAAAAGCCGCTGCGCTGTGTAATTATCACTGACCCGTCATTTCGGATAAACGTGTCGTATGCAAATATTCGATACTCCACTGTGCACTGCACCATTGTTACTGAAATGGCACAAAATTACAAAGGTAGTAACATCACATTTGCCCTCCTCTAACCGCTCTGTACTCTGTACTATGCGTTCCAAAAACATCCGGTTCCCGATTGTCACCCTGTATATGTATATATTTCTCAAAAACCACCTTTTTTAGAACTGCGGGGGGTGAAAATCATGTTTAGACAGCCAATACTTCACTTTTTACAGGTTCCATAACTGTGGGAAAAAAATTGATAAAACAGCGATTTTTTTACTAATTTGATGGGACTACTTCTGGATAATGGTTCTAGTAGTGCTTCCCAACTAGCAATTTGCTAGTTGGGAAGCTATAAATGTAAAATTAGCACCATCTTATAAAATAATTTAGTCACTGCTGATATTTTGTAAAGCCTATAAAGTAACTGTATAAATATTTCCGCAGACTCTAAGAAAATTCGGTACCGCCACTATAAAACAGTTTTATTGAAGTTTCATTTAATTGCGTTATAAAGCACATACTTCACTGTCTGTTATTATTGCTATAAAACACCAATAAAATAAAACGATTTTTCAAATGTATTCAAAAGTCACATACATATACTTATATATACATAATATACCAAGCTTTTAGTGATTTTACTAGATAGTGGATAAGAACTTACTTAATAATTGTTTCAGATACGTAGAGTCTGCAATTATTGATACGAAAGAAATCTTACTGTGAATTATGCCGTGTTTTTAATGAATTTTAAGTGCCCCTCATGTTTACTGAAGGTTTCTAATAATTTTTGGAATTTTATGAAAACTGATTTCACATTTTAAAATTTTTTTGTAATGAAATTTAACGCCAATTTGTTTTAATTATCATAACTTTATAATTAGCACATATTAACTGCCATAAATAATAATAAAAATCTCGGTTTTAAACTTTTTATGTCTTATCATATGCGACCTCGAACGCTGGTCTCATAAAATGGCTTTCCTCTATAAAATACTTTTGTGTTAATAACAAGCATTTTAAGATAATAAACTATAGGCGATTCCTACAAAATATCTATAAAATAATGTGTCTTACGGACTTGTGACAGGGCCGTATCTCAAATGAACCAATATAACAAAAAAAGGGTTATTTTCTTTTTCTTATAAGTGAAGAAACATAACTCTAGGCAGAATCACAAACATTTTGATAAAAACTAAAATTTATTATCGTTAAATTGCATGTTAAGTTCTCATTTTAACACCCTTGCTCATTTTAAGAAAATTTTCACTAGTAATCTCCCTAGTGTTTGAAAAATGTCCGGTAGTTAATTAAAGCATGTGGTGATACGGTAGGAAAATTTCAATTTAAATTAAATGAAAAAATAAATATAAGAATGACAGATTAGGTTAGGTTGTGTTAGTAGGCTGTTACTAGTACTCACGAACTTCATAAATTAAACTGGACCTCACATAAGGTCCAAACGCTGACACCCCCCATGCTGGCCGCCATGATAGGTTTTCAGATCCGCCTTTCAGAATTTTTGTCGGGACGGAATGAAAACGTTTTCATTATTTACCAATAACTTGAATATTGGAGAAATGAACGTTTTTATGCGAATTTTCAGTTTGGTACACAGAAAACTCAACTGAAATCAACAAAATTTATGACAATAAAATACAATTTATCAATTAAAAACATTATTTTACGTCTCTTGGGATATATTGTGTAATATTGTATTTTTAGCTCAAATAGCAGTCCTATTAAACTCGTACATTTCTAATCACGTGTGCTGAAACAACCAATCACAACAGAATTACACTGAAAAGATCCCTTAGGGATCTTTTCACTTATGTCATCCAGTTTGACAGTTCAATAATTTAAAATTTATTTTTAACAATGTCGATTTGAAATTGCAAATAATGATTTAATGAATATAATAATAGAGGAAAACACCAAATAATACATAATACATAGTCTACATTTAATTTTAGAAATTGCTCTTTCAATAATTGTGTTTTTAATAAATAGTTTTGAACAAATAAATAAATTAAATTGCAAAAAATTTTCTATGCGAATACTCCTCGAACGTTGATAAATAGCTCATAATTTTATCACAACTTCCTCAAGCACGTTGCTTTTAGGTAATATCCCTCCGCCTACGGCGTCGGGATATTACCAAGCAAGTGCTTTCGGAAACTGTGATAAAATTATTTCGTATTATCAACGTCCTTGTGATATTATAGCTGAAAATTTATTGATGTTTAAATGTTTTTCGAATGTTTTCGCCAGAAGCAATTTCATTTATTTTCTTAGTGATAGTATATTCATAGACTTTTATAATTTTTTCAATTAAATTTTTTCTGTGCAGTGTATCTTCAAATGCATTTTCAAAAAGATGCTCATTTAATGATATGAAAATACTATCATTTTATAAAATGTCGACTTTCGTTTAGCAGCAGCATTTTCATGAAATTATCTTTAACAGGTAAAATATTGTCACATAATTTAACACTATTCTGTTTTTCGCACATGTAAAATCTAATGTTAGAAGAAACACTCAAATTTAACCAAACTTTGTGACTATAACTTTTAAAAAGCATTAAAAACTTTTGAAAACAGTTCTCGAATCACACAGCAATTGTAAACAAAGTACAAAGGCGGTGTTGTCAGATTTACTCTAGTATTATCCCGTTGGTTGTTGATAGGCAAATGATTGGCAGATTTTAGAAATAATTTCATTAAAATGAAAGCATTAATGAGTACTTCTGATGATAACTTACTCTAAGTATTGTAGTAATAAATTTCTTGTTATTAGAGAAGATCAAGTGGCATTTTGGCAGAAAAGTATTCAAGTTTGTTGAAAATAGGGAGTTATCGCGGAAGATAACGTATGTACGTTAAACGTTATCTTTGACATCTACGCTTGCGCATGTTTGTTTTTGTACGGGAAAACCAATATGCGCTTGCTTAGATGTCAAAAATAACGCAAATACGTTATCTTTTGCGATAACTCCCTAATATAAAACATTTGGCAATGCGCTACAAAATAACGATAACCAGTATTACCGTAGTTGAGATTCCTACAGACTATTGCCAACCTCAAATAAGTTGACTGCCTATCATGGCGACCATAGTAAGTGGTGTCACGAGCTTTTGTTTGGGATATGTGCGTTGTGAAGTCCAGTTTAATTTATGAAGTTCGTGGTATTACTACATAGAAAGGTTGCGTTGATCTATTAGTCTCGTTTGTTGACAGTTTATAGGAAGGTCTATAATAATTATTATTACATTTGCAGCTTAAAATTAGTAATTAGAGATTAAAAATAACAAAGAGTTTCTTCAAGCTACTAAAATTGGGAAAATTTTCACTTTTTTAATAAATATGCGGACCTTTTAATTACATGCTGGGTGCTACTACGCTATTAGTTTAATACGTTTTTAATTTACTATTTCTCAACTTTAGTAACTTTTGAATTATTAAAAATAGCTTAGGGGTTTCTTCTTAATTTAGTTTAAGCTACTAGAATTGGTAATTGTAGATTTTGACTTTGTGATTAAAAGCTCTCATGGACCCAACTACATACCACGTCTAGTTTCCCAGATACAGCTCAAAAAACCGCTGCCCAAGGAATCACTACTTCCACATCCGGATTTTCTATAAGTCACACAACGAAAAAATTTTGTATCTGGAAATGATTGTTTATGGAACTTTAATAATATAATATTTGAAATCCTCTACCCCAAAAACCCATAAAACGATACCCCACATCGGTAGTGGGGTGGCGGGTGGTGACAGGGGGTGGGAGTGGTGGGGGTGGATAAAGTAAAAAAATATTTTGAGGTTTCTGGTTCTTGTACACACTAAATCACATTCTTCTTCATCCTCTTTAATAATGGGGTGGGGGTGGTAATGGGGGTGGCTAATGCCAAAATTTTTTTTGAGACCTTAGCTTCTCTTGCCTATACTAAATATCAATTTTATGAACTCTTACCTGCTTGATTTACCTATTTATTCGAAATTTACCCCAATTTACCCCCCAACCCTTCGACGGAACAAGATGAAAATATGATCTAGTTCTAGATCTCGTTAAATTACATATGTGTACCAAATTTCAAGTCAATATCTCAAACGGTTCCAGAGTAAACGTGCGCACAAAAAAAGTTACAGACCGACAGACCGACAGACAGAAATTTTTTTTTCGCTCAAACTTGAAATCTCGACGTTTCATGACATTCTAAGCCTATTTGAACAATAAAAATTTAAAAAAATTTTGTTGTCGTTACTATACTTCCACTGGATGTGGAAGTAAAATGCACAAGCAGTCAAGTTAAAATAAAATTCCCGAATTCATAAGTTTTTTTATACCTTTTATATTGCGATGCTTTCTAATAGTCCTTTAGAATATTTTGCACTAAAAAGATTTTTTGTTTTAATAAAAATAGCACTGAAAAAAGTTTGAGAAATTATGACGAAGGCGCCGGACCTAAAAATAACAAGTGAAAAAATATTTGGTCAAATTGACTAAAACTTTTTTTACGTAAAATTTGTGCCTCCGATCAAAAACTCTTTAATAATATTTTATTTTGTAACTGTCTTATTGCCGTTGTCATATTGCAGTAGACTGCAACGCCATATAATAAATAATTATGTAGCAGACTGTGGAACAATAGCAAAACTGTCCCAAATTCTATCTTCTATATATCCTGAACTCCTAGTTGGAGCATAGGGCCTCCGTAAAGACTCTCCATCGTGTCCTGTTTTCAGCCATGGCTTTTACTTCTCTCCATGTTTTCCCCATTGAGCTGGCTTCACTGTATACAGCCCTGCGCCAAGTGTTAGCTGGTCTGTCAGGTCTGCGGGATCCTTGAGGATTCCAGTCTAAAGCCCGTCTTGCGGTGTTTTCGTGGTTTCGTCGCAAGATATGTCCTATCCATTTCCATTTCCTCGACTTCAGTTCAATGTAGATTGGTCGTTGGTCAGCCAAGCTCCAGAGGTCATGGTTTGATATTGTGTCTGGCCAGAAGATGCGTAATATTATTCTAAGGCATTTGTTAATGAATATTTGTAGACGATGGGTTATTTTTTGACTTATCCCAAATACTGCTTTAATATAACTGTTTTATAAAATAATAGGAAACAGTTATAAAATAATTTTAACATATATTTATAACGGTGCTGAAAATACTGCCGAACGTTACTAAAAATGAGCTATAAAATTATTACGCTTTATAAGCTGAAATGTGTTATAGCTTAGTCACTGAAGTGTTTCTAAAATAAATCTTTATAACATATTTTATAATTTTGCTGTAAAAACGTTTTGATGATAAATTTACAAAACAGTTCAGTTGCAGGCAACCAGATAATGTTCTCTGCAACTCTAATGTAATCAATTAGCATTTTAGAAGCATTAATAAAATAATAATAAAACAAAATAATCGTATAACATTTGAATTATAAAACAAATTTGCTGGTTGGGTATTAGATAGCGCTACTAGAATTATATTCCATTTCTATTTCTGATAACGGAACCATGGATACATAATGTCTATGTAGTGCTCTCCCTCTTTCTTTACTCGTCATGTGATTGGTCGAAGCATGCGCGAGAACTCTTTGTAGTAAAGATAGAGGGCCAGAATATGTATTACAATATTTATGCTCCCAACGTGGTATTTTGTTTCTTGGTTGTAATTACATTTAAAATATAGCGAATTCTAAGGACTCAAGTTTCTGCAGGTGAGTTTGTTAAATATTTATGTCTACTATCTCTAATTTTTATAAAACTCTAAGCACTAGTGGTGTTACACATGGTATGTTTAAGAAATTTTTTGAAAAATCGCATATATAACTTTGCAATTCGATAGCAAAAAAATTGAACGTAGCGAGATTGGTCACAAAAAAATACATCAAAATGAAAAAAAATACGTTTTTTCATCATCTAAACCCACTAACTGATTCAGTTGCATTGCTTCTCCGTAACGCATAAAATTATACAAAAGCGTAATATTAAGCAACCATATGTTATGCAGATCGTTAGAGCTACCGACTGCTTCTCTAATTTTAATGAGAAGCCTGACAGATATTATGAACTACAAAATAGCGTATAAACCCAGTAGCCACAATCCACAGCTTTTAATCACCGAAACTGGTCGTAGCTCAACATTAATTTTATCAAAGTTTATGCTAATTAGCATTAAGGTAATTACGGTTGTTAATTAGCAGGTTCTATTGGCCACCTCGCGAGCGCGTAACCATGTGCAACAGGACAGGATGGATACTCATATTGTGAAAAATTAGAAAGCATAGTATTCTGCATTCTTTCTCCTCATATTTCTATAATTTGTTTTGGCCTGACTCATTTTTCTATACATATTATGTTTAGTTTGATGATAGGTTTCGTATATTATTGCTTGTTTGATTATAAGCAGGACGATTATAATGTGATTAGTGACGTTTTTCGCGTTCAGAGTGCAACGAGAAGAACGTTAATAGGACGAGCGATGAGGAGGTGAGTTGGAAAAAATACTCCTTGTAAAAAAAAAACAGCACTATGAAATTTTTAGTCGCATCAGTAGTCGCGCTTGCAATCGATTTCGATTAATATTGTATACAGATGTTAGATTACAGTTGGCGCAACTCTAGAATTTTTTTGTCATTAAAACGCATTTTTTCGCGATTGCAAAGAACTTAATGTTAACTTTTCAAGACATTTTTGCACACAGAAAAAGAAATTGAAAATATTGGACAAAGAACAATGTTAAAAAGATGCTTTTTTGGCCCATCCATGGTAAAGTGTGGAAGCCATTTTTTTTTTACTAATTTTGGGGTGCTGAAAACGAATCCGTCACCCGTTTTGGCGAAAAATCTTGGGAACACATTAAAAAACAACCCTTATTTGGGTGCTATAAAGTGAATATTCTCATTTTGCCAACCGAAAGTCATTTAAATAATTGTTTGATTTTTTAATATAAAAAAAAAGAAATATTTTCTGGATAGTGATGCACACCGCACACCCTAACCCCAAAAGTGTGAGAATTATTCAGGGGTGAGAAATATTCATCTGAACTGACGAAATCACCTTATTATGATAAAGAAAACATAAAAATAGATGATTAGGGATTTCTTTTGCAATTAAAACCAATACAAACTCTAAGAAGATATACTCCACCACCTTAATTGGTGGGGATGGGTGTAAGAGTATTCAGAAGTAATCACATTATAACCTGATAATAGCCATTTAACGAAGAGTTCTGGTTTTTTTTTAAATAAATAAATAACCGTAAATTAGATATTGTAACTTACACTTTTTTTTATAAATTAATTGCAAAAAAAAATAATTAATATTTTGCAACGGGACAAAGTGCATTTTAGTAGGGGTAAAAATATATACTATTTCTCATAATTAGGGATTGCAATTTACCGGAAGTTTTAATAACCGGTAAATCGGTAAATAAAAATGTAAATAACCGGTTAACCGGTATTTACCGGTAATTTTTAGAATTAATGATTAGGGTGGCGAAAATGGCAATTATCTTTTTCCATGTACAAAATTGTCTAAATTGACAAAAAAAATTTTTGTCCACGACTATTAAATAATGTACTCATTATGTATGCTATCCATTATTCCCTGCAATGAATAATGATTTCAGTATTCACTAGTGAATAATAAGGACAGTCAGTTGTTTATAAGAAGTCACGGGCAGGTATTTTTTCAATTCGAGTGCAATCTCGCAACTTTTTAGTAGAATTTATGGCTAGTTTCTGAAACTTTAAATATAATTATTCGTTAACTGTCATAGCTACAATTGTGTGAACAATTTTACTGTTATTATCAGATTTATGAATATATAACTTTATTTAGCGTTTCAGAAACAGACCCTCTTTTATCATACAATTTCGTTTTTAAATTTGATTGAGTAGGCCGTGATGTGTGAAAGAACGGCTTGTCAAATTAAATTTAAACATCAACGTTATTTACAATAATTTTACATATTACCTACTCAAAAAGAATAATATAAATATTTCATTAAATAATTTCTTCAGTAAAGAATTTAACAAAAATATCTAATTGACGTGGACAAAGTATAGTATTCTACGCGCATATAATGGCTACTATGGTGATTTACGACATTCACCTACGGCTCGTGTCCTTAAACTTCACCCTCGTGAATAATAGCCATCATTATATGCTCGTTGAATAATATACTATTATATACGTATATTTAATATAATGAACAAACCAAAGGTTTTTTATCAAAAGGAAAAAATATAAATGAAATAAATTTAAATAAATAATTATTCTGTAAATAACAAAAATATCAACTTAAATAACAAAAATTATAAACATAAACTCAAATAGGGCATTGACTGAATACCTAATCTAAAAATACAATATTTTTTAAAAACGGCCTGTTAAAAGGGTTAGTTTTTCAAAGCTATATCTGTTAGTTGTCTGATATTTGTGCATACATTACCACCAGCTGAAGATGTCCTTCCTCAATCGATATTGGTGGGTTGATAAGTTAATAAGAATTGGTAATAATATACTTCTAAATGTATTCCACGGATATTTGTGACAGTGAAATATTCAATTTGCTATCGCACGTTATTGTCAATGTCTCTCTTACTTGTATTTCTTAAGGCTCGGTGTCTAGGTTTTACTTTTTATAATATTATTTATTTATTGTTAAAAGTACTCAGTGTTGGGACAGTCACTCTGTATTTAGTGAATACTAGTCACTGACAAATAGAAACGTTGAATACGTGACAATCGTAAGTTCAGAATTTACCGAAATAACCGGTAAAAAATTAAAATAACCGGTAAATATTGTCATGTGTTTTTTGTCCTAATAACCGGTTAACCGGTTAACCGGTTAACCGGTATTGCAATCCCTACTCATAATATCGTTAACATACAGATTTTACATTAATTTCTACAATACTTCAAAGTTCCAGGATCGAAAAATTCAATCTTTTCAGTTTTTTGCCATAAAATGTTATTAACAATCAAAGATTCGTTCTTTGCGTATACCTACCTTATAGGAGAGCTCATGACGAAGAAATTGACGGGTCGAACGTTTTTCCACGACCTTTAGAAGCGAAGTTATAAGCAAAAAACTAAGTTGCAAAATTCATTTTGTTTAAAAAAAGTTAAATAATTAAAGCCTCCGTTTTGAGTGGTCAACACTATTTTTTTCGGATTCCTGAGGAAATTCTGTAGGGGGTAGACTAATTTTTGGCTAGTTCCAAAACTTTCCGATAAATCGTTATTTTTTAAGCTAAAATCACCGGATTATACATGAGATACAAATTTTACCTTCTAGTACTTCCTGTCTCGTTCTGGACCTACCTATTAACCAAAAACAAATTAATAAAAGTATTAGGTAAACAATCCAAGTTGGTTACCTTTACTGCCGTTTTCCTGCAACTGCTCCTGTCAGTTTCAGCTAATAGTGCATCATATTTCACAAATCTGGAGCCACTACAACACAAAATAAAACAAAACATATTAATAGATACATCATTCTGAATTAAATGGATTGATAAATTGGATAGCATTTAGGTATAAATATATAAAGAGACGAGAAATATTTTAAAAACTATTTGTGCAGTTAGGGAGGATCCAAGAGATAAGATGATGCATAGAAAAAGCAGGTGGCTTCCATAGCGTTAAAATAGTCAACCAATCATTTACTGCTTACACTTGCAATGCGAACTTGCATTTTTGCTAATGAAAAAATGTGCTCGGATAGTGATTATGTTTGTTGAAGTTATTGTAAAATAAGTAAAAATGAACCCATTAAGTCTTTTTCCAACAATACCAAGAATAATATATAAAAACGAATATAATACGTTCAAAAAATGAATGTCAACCGACAATTTTTCCCAGTATCAAAATATTAGAGGAGTGATCAGGTTTTTCCTGGTTTGTGTTTGAGTTAAAGTTTCGGCAGTTATCCAAGGTTGTTCCACATTTCTACGTATCTCGCTTTGTGTTGCCATTGCTGCTCGTATCATATTTTTTTAGAAATTCCCACAAAGCATTTAGATCTTCCTAAATATACTTTGGAAGATTGAACCATTAATTATGATGGGCAGATGTTTTTGTATTTGCCTTCGATACGTTTTCAACTTCAACTAGAAGGCGAGCATGCGCAACTCGTGGTCGTAAAAAATATATTTGGCATATAATAACAAAAAATTCAATAAATTTATACACTATCTTCGGAAGTTAAACCCTGTGGTTATATATATATTAGGGTTGTAAGACCCATGATAACCTATGGATCGGTAGTATGGTGGACCAAGACACTGCAGCTTGGAGCAATAAGGCTAATAAGCGGCGTACAAAGGCTTGCTTGCTTGTGCGCCACTAGGGCGATAAAGACTACTCCCACGGCTACATTGGAAGTACTTTTAGACCTGACACTACTACAAATATTTATAAAAGAGGAAGCTAGAGACACAAAAAGGTAATTTGAGTCAACACAGTTAACTGAATTCCGAAAGTATTAGGCTCAAATAAGAAAGAAACAGATACTTCTAGTTATTTCACTTTTTATTTTATTCATGGGTATTATTACGACCAAAATTTTCTCCAATATCTTGTAGGTCATATTTTTCACTTCAAAGAATCAACTTTTTCATAATCTATTTATCATATTTATATTAATACACAGCACAAATATAAATGTGACGGTCGTGTGTTTTGTTATACGTTTTACTAAGGAAAAACAGCTGTAACATTTTAGTCACGGGAAAAAAGCTGGTGCCAGAAGGCATACCTGAAAAGTAAACACTTTAACCATTTCAAAAATATATGCCATCAATAGATTCCTGACATTTTATTTTTTAACATTGTCAATGTGAAATCGACCATGCTTTGTAGAACTGCCCACCTGAGCAATTATTAGGATTAAAGGACTGATATTCGGTTAAAGGTACTTTAACATACTCAAAGGAGATTCCACTGAGTACGAATATCATGTGGCAAAATATGTTATACAACTGCAGGCGTGACCTTTTTATCACTTCAAATCAAAAGACTTGTCAATTCATTCAAAAAGTTAATTTATCCTTCTGATGAGAAGACAATTAACATTATTAAGATACGGTGAATAGATGTGACCTGTTTTTTAACGTAGGAAACCCCAATTACCAAATGTATTTTTTTATCTCTTTAGTTGACAGAAATTCGTCCGAATCTCGAATAAATAGGCGAATCGCACTATCGACCAGATGTTCCCCATTTATATAAAAGCTGTGACTAACTGAGTTGTTAATTATTGCTGGTGTGCTATTATAACTGTAATAATTAATTCTAACAGGCTGCTACTTTCTGCACTTCCTACATGCAGATGCAGATTTAACCCGGAAAGACTATTTTTCATTGGCACTTGCTTAAGTGATGTTAACGTACGGTTTAATTGACTGAAAACACACAGTTTTAATACACAATTGTCCTCTAGATCTGCCAGGCAACTTTGTAGATAAGAAAAGAGGTATTTTAAAATATTATGCCGCACCAGTGCCGTTTTGTCATAATTTGGTCAAATTTGCTGTAACACACAATTTTTGGGTTCAATTTTCGTGACTCTTAGTGAAAGGATCCCGCACACTTTAAAAGTAATTTATTTTATGTCCCTGATGAATAGTTTCAATGGCAACAGCTCCAAAAATGGACGGTTTATGCGATAAAGCTTGACATTTGTAGACAATAATTTTTACAAGTTTTTATTTAACTTGCTTTGTATGTATGTTACTTAGTTTGTTAGTGTGTTTAGTTCACATCTGCAAGTCAATTTTGAACCATTAAGTTGAGCTGAAATTGCATAGACGTGTAGTTCTGGTGACAATACAATAATATGGCACCAAAAAGTGCGTTTTTTAGCTTTTTAAGTATAATTTGATTGTATAGAGTATACTCACACGTTGCATTCTAAGAAATGGTGAAAGATCCGGTTTAAACTATATTTTTTATATTGTATAGTGTATATCTTCAGACCTTTCATTCTAAGAAATGGCGAAGGATTCGGTATTATTTTAATTAAGGATGAAGACGTAACGAAAAATTTAAAAATTAAATTAAATGTAAAAAAAACTCTTTAAAAACAAGCTTTTATTATTATTTAGGTGTACTAAAACGAAAAAAATAAATTATGTTGAATTAACTGTCTTAAAAGCTTATCGCGTGAATAGAAAAAAAAATACTTAGGTACTTACAATCTCTGTCAAACAAAATTAATGCCTGTATGGACTTCTCTCGCGTGTCAAGCTTTTAAGCTTTTAAGACAATGCATTCAACCTTAATTTTTTCGTTTTAGTACACCTAATTAATGATAAAGGTTTGTTGTTTTATTTAGACTTAAACTAACTTTAAGGAAAAATGTAAGAGTTAAAAAATGTGTATTGAAAAGCTCATGGATTTTTATAAGATTTTTTTATTAACTTTTATTAAAGTGTAAATCATTGTATGTTATAGAATAGAATAGAATAGAATAGAAACATTTATTTGCCATAAAAAACTGTTTTCACAGAAAAGGTTTCGTCAGCTGTAAATTAGAAAAATATATAAAAAAAAAGAGTAGACTTATGTAAAGGACAAACATAAAAATATATACAAACAACAGACGTACATAAATTGTAGATAACAAAAAAACACAATCTTAATGTATTGAAATAGTCAGTCTAAATATATTTCCAATATCTTTACAATGTCACCAATAAAGCCCGCATCATATGGGAAAGATTCACAAAAAGGCACACAAAAAAACATATTTTAATTTCCAAATGTGAAATTCACCTATACTAAAGTTTTTGAGCCACTGCGCGCTGATTCTAAATATCACGTCAAAAATACTTTACTGCTCAGTTTTTCACAAAATGACATTTCATTCCTAAATTCGGGATTAAATGGCTATTAAATGCAACAGAACGTCACGCGTTGAAATTAAACTTTTGAATCGTTCTATCGTACCACGGACATGACGGTGGTGTACTTTTCCCCCCAAAAAAACTACTACTACCATTTGTTCTGTTTTTTCCATAATACGCTTGTGAGGGCTTGACAGATCGGGATTATTACAGAGAATGTTGACAAATCGAGTATCTTTTAACCAGGAGACGACAAAACAACTCCCGGGGGTTGGAACCACCCTATCCCTGAATGACAAAACATTCTGCAAAAGGGCTGAAGAACGGTTTCCTCTCGTTTTCGAGGGCGAGGAATACGACGGTTGCAGTACTTTTCCCCCCACCCTTCTGGAACTACCCCTAAATGGGAAAAACGAACCCTTGTTGTGATTTTTTCGTACTACGCTTGTGAGGGCTTCACAGATCGGGGTTATTACAGGGAATATTTGTAAACCAAATATCTTTTGACCAATGGCGACAATACAACTCCCAGGAGTTGGAGGCACCCTCTCCCTGAATGATAAAACATTCCGAAAATACTGCAAAAAGGCTGAAGAACGGTTTCCTCCTGTTTTTGAGGGCGAGGAACATAGTTACCATATTTTTTCTTCTACCCTCCCTCTAAACTACCCATGGATTGAACTTTTTTCGATTCAAGAATTTCTCACGTGAAAACTATAAATTTTCGAGAAAATATGCAAAGAACAAAAAGTATTTGAAAATTACAAGCTGAATACTGCGGACAATGGGGTCATTTAGCCAAATTTCATATTGCACTTTTTATTACAATTAAACAAAAACAAAATAATTATTGCACTGAAAATTTGAGTTCAATGCGATATGTAGTTCCAGAAATATACTGCTTTAAAACCCAATTCTTCATAAGCTGAGGTGGTCGAATCGCTGACGTAAATCTCTCCACAGTCCTACCTCGTATTACCTAATAACCTTGCCCACCGCAATCGAATGTCAGTGTTAGTATTAGGAGACGCAGACGCAGTATCTTTTAATAGTTAGACATCTAGGCAAGCGGCTCGGCTACGTATACGTCTCCCGATGCGATATGCTCCAGTCGAATTAGACATAATAAAAATTTTTGCGTACTGCGGACTTTTTTTTGTGGAAGTAGTTTAAGAGGGCATAATAAGCAAGCACAGAAAACTACACCCTGCTACACCATGTGCCTCCCTTATTTTTAGGAGTTGAAACTTTGAAATTTTACTTATGTGCCCATATCTTTTTCCCTACCAAATTACACTTTTTGAAGGTTCATCCCTCCTCTACATAATATATATATATTACACATTTGCCGTAGGACAAACGGTTTTGGCTGTACGAGGCCGGAAAGGTTGCGCTGTCCGAATTTAGGGGTCTTCTGTACAGGACAAACGGCTATTATTTCCAATCTACAATACTACACATACTAATTCCCTTAAGGATGATTTGTGAAAAAACTTTCATCGAATACCGCGTGGTTTCCATGATACGGGATGTTCAAATTTTGAAAACACCTTTTTTTTTACAAAAAAGTGAACCTACTTTTTTTCGCTCATTTTTTTTTCATGCATGTACGACCCTAATATAAGAAAATTTACGTTGGTTTCATTTTAGTACATTCGTTGGTTTAGGAGCTAGACAGCAAAATATGCCAAAAATGGCTATTTTGGTATTGTTGCATTAAAAAAACCAGTATAATTCTGGTAAGTGTTTTTGTTTATCCTAAAAGTCCAATTCATTGCGCATAGAAAATGTGTTTTTGTATTTAAGTAGGATCAACACTTATTGTGTAATAACGATTTATGTCATGTGTTCTCCCGTCTCCTTTTTCACAATTTTTTTTGCGGCCTTATGGTTCATAGTAGGGCAGAAAGCATTATACACGTGGACAGGGCACATAATAGGGTGTTAAAATGAGTGTCTTGTTAAAAGGCGATAGGACGTACCGTTTTCGTTATTCAACTATTCTCTCTTTGATACAAGAAAAGAAGCACACGCCGCATCTTCTAAATTTAACGCATGATAGATATATACATACATTCCGCACGGAGATATACCGATAGACACAGACACACATTTTTATCAGGCCTACTCTACAAGTTGGCAATCGATATATAGAATAAGATTGGTGATTACAAAAAAATGTTCATCCCCTATTTTTTATTGCATATTTCAAAAGTTCATGGAACATTGAGCCACTATTGTTCGAAACGTTTTTCCTGAAAATGACAACCCGCCTTACCTCGCTGACCTTACAGAATATCCCTTGCCGCAACTAAATATATTTGTTTTATATAAAATATTTATTTATCTGCTTATATGGAACATAAGATTCTAAATATAAACTCTTTTTTCGCAATTTTTCATGGGATCATATACCGTTTGGTCCAATTCAACCTTAACGAATTTTCTGCGGACCTCACATAATTAATACCTGTACTAAGTTTTCATGAAAAAAATATTGCAAAGCGTTTGAAAACAAAAGTAATTAAAGGCATTATAAAAAAAATAAACAGGAAACAATGGTGGAATATTCCCATTCACATGAACTGTTGTTGCAGTTTAATTCAGTTGTTCTAAACACACCGATAACAGCAAAATGTTTGTGATGTAGTTATGATTAATAATTAATAAGCAATGGAACGGTTTCATAAATTCGTTTTCAATAGGTAATTAATTCCTGCTTATTTCAAATAAATATTTACTACCTATTATGTTAGAAAAAAACTTGAAAGTATGTAATTAAGCCTCAGATATTAAATTCTTTAAATACTATTATAGTGAGAGGCAGTTATTTTAAGTGATGGGGTAGGGAGATCCTCTAGATTAATAAATTATAAGCCGAACCACTAGTATTTGTAATTGTGTGTACTTTTGCGTAGCGCGAGATGAATCATCAACTTTAATAACAGTCTTTGGGTAGGTTCTATAGAAAAGGAAAGCACTGATGTGGTAATAGTTGATTAAGTTGAAAAATTAATTAAAATTTTTGGAATCATTTTTTATAGCAATCTGAGCACTAATTTTCTAAAGCTTCCTAGATATTTAAGCTGTGATCGACGCTAAGATGATATATGATATTACGGAAATGGCTCCGTTTAAGGACTGATTCTACACAAAAATAGCAAGAAAAGTTCCTATAACCATGTGCCCTAAAATGCTTCCTATGGCAGTCGCGACCCTCTGAGGATGGCGCCTAAATAGAGCATTTTAGAGACAATTTCTGAAATGCCGAAGCAGAGAATCATGTAGATATACTCCTATGATGCAGAAATTCATAACGCGCGATACTAAATGAGGCCATATTTCGTTTATTTTATTCCAAAATTGTTTTTCCTACGGCCAATGGGTTCATTTAAGATTTTTTTTATTGCATAATTTGAAAACGACGGTTTCAAATACATACACATACAAATACATATAACGGTTTTATAATGTAATATACCGTTCCCATACTATTATAAATAAATAATTAGTAATAACCACTGTCTAGGCGCCAGTCATATATTATGAACTTTTCTTACTGTTTTGATGTGCAGGAATAAAATCCACTAGAGCATTGGTTACTAGTAATTATTTCTGGCCTAAAATGAATACAGGCTGCAACTTGTGGGCTAAAACATGCGTTAACTGTCAGACTGCTAAAGTCAAACGTCATACGAAAAGTCCAGTAGGTCGTTTTGAAGTACCTAAAGGCAGATTCGATCACATTCATATAGATTTAGTGGGACCATTACCCCCTTCCAGTTGCTCTTACATTCTAACAGCGATCGAACGATTTACCATATGGCCAAAAGCATATCCTCTCTCCGATATCACGGCAAAGACTGTTGCACGCACTTTATTTCAAAATTTTGTTTGTCGTTTCGGCGTACCTTTATATATCACTACTGATCAGGGGGTCCAATTTGAATCAAAATTATTTAATAAATCTGCAAAATTTTTGAGTTTCCATCGAATATGTACCACCACTTACCATCCTCAAAGCAATGGCATGGTGGAACGATTCCATCGAACCTTTAAAACTGCTTTAATTGCTAGGGCTAACACGTCACATTGGGTAGATGAACTCCCTGTTATATTATTTGCTTTTAGAACTATCCCCAAAGATGATTTGCAATGCTTTTCAGCTGAACTCATATTTGGTGAAACTCTACGACTACCTGGCGAGATTTTCACTAAATCATATGAATGTCCTGATGTTCCTTATTTTATCGACAAATTACGTACTTATTTTAATAATTTGACTTTTATTTCTCCAGTTCCTCACGTTAATCATAAATCGTTTGTCACATCTGACATTTTCACTTGTGATTTCATATTTGTTCGCAGAGAACGTTTTAAACCTAAGTTCTCTCCTTTGTACGAGGGTCCATTTAAAGTTATATCCCGTACAGATAAGTCAATTACTTTTAATAAAAGAAATAAAATTGTAACTGTCAATATTGACAGAGTCAAACCTGCCTTTTTGTTAGTTGACAAATGTGATATTCCACCAAGTCTTGTTAAAAAAGTACGTTTTGCCATCGATACTTTGGTTAATTGATTGTTCTTTTTATCAACGGGGGGGGGGGGGGGTGTAGCAGCGCACTTGGCTCGATTAAAAAATACTTTTGAGTTTCCAATTTAAGGAGTAACCAAGGAAAAAGAAGAAACAAAAAAAATAATAACATATTATTATATACATATATATGCACAAAATATCATATATTAGAATGCAAAAGATTTTGAATACATTTAATATACATAACCTTTTAAAATTTGGACTAACCATACCACGTATACACGCTACAAATAAGAGTTATTTTCTTAACACCATGTAAATGAAAACACAAACTTCTTACAGAAACACATTTTTACATAATTATTGCCAAAAACATATATACGACATAATTAGACATTAGGTTTTGTAGGATTTATAATTATACACGAAATCAGACAATTCACTGTCATTCATATCTTGCTTGTTATCGAAAAATACCAGATTATTTTCCAACTTTCTATTATTTTGACCACTTTGTTTTGAAATAACGAGACTGTAATATAACTAACGTATCAGCTATTTTACATAATATACAATTAAGGTAAATATGTAGAACTCATAACAATCTAAATAGACGGAACGAATCAATGACTCGATCGATAAACGTACATATGAAATTACATTCACAGTCAATGGTTGCTGAATGACCCAAATAATAGCAAAATCGATACCGAAACCTAATATCGCACTGAGTATATGCTTTCAATTCTGAAATCTTGAATAGTATCAGTATAGGTGTTGCGCCAAGGATAGACAGAGGTATATTTTAGTAATAAAATAAATACTAACAGTTGTAAACCTCTCACTATACATAAATTAAATACTGCAGCTACTAAAACCCCCTTCTTGCATTTAAAACTTTTATGATGACAAAAAAGTGCTTCTTAAGCTTGCTTACTTTAAGTTTCTGAGTTTCTGGTTACTGCCTTCAATGCAAAATACAATGCTCAAAAAGTGACTATTAATTTTTTGACCACCTTTTTAATAACACCACTACGGGAAACATTAACACCAGGAAACTTTCGTTAAATTCTACTTTATATAGCGGTAAATTTTATCCCCAGTGCCATAACATCACATTAAATATATTTTTTATTGCAATGTTAACATTTCTGGCAAAAAAAACGAACATTAGATCCAGCAGGAACTTACGAAAAACTACACTTTCTGACGTTTCGCAAAACGCGTTTGATTGTGTCTGAGCACTCTAGATGAGTAAATAGAATGCATGAATATCATCTCCGCAGGTTCTCCTAGAATCTCGAAGTCTTGGTATAGTTCACTCCATTTTTATACTGCACATAAATAACTCAAAGCTGCTATGTACCTGAAGTTTCGAACGTTCACTTGAACGAATGTTAGATAAAAAAAAAAGTTAATAAAAACCACACATCGATTTAGGCATAAACACTTCATTGCCACATTTGCTGACAATAATATCCACAATATTACAGTTTTTACACAACTAAATCGAAGTGTGGTTTTTATTAATTTTTCTTTTTCATATGAAATTCGTTCAAGTGAACGTTCGAAACTTCAGGTACATAAGCTGCTTACCGAGCTAATATAAGAGGGGACCGGGACATGCTATTTTTCTACACTATATTAAATAATAAATATAATACTGACGACATCAATGCTCCTTTTCAGCTTGATCGCGAGCTCCTTTATTTCCCGTTCTGTGATCGGTTTCTCGTCTATCATTTTTTTTAACTTCTTTACCTGCCCGGTTATAACATTTGGAGCCTCTCTCAGTGCAAATGACAGCGTACTCTCCTTCCTGTACGGCCCGATGTCGCATTTTCCGATAGAGGTATCATGCGCCTTACGCTTTCTGCTCTCCTCCCTGCTCTCCTCGTGAGTGTACTGATCAGGTTTATCATGTGGAGTAAGGTTAGATTAGGTTAATTTGAAATGTGAGTGGGCTAGTAACAGACCTTCTACTGAGACCATCTGGTCTAATTATATTACACCCAATAGGTTCAACCTTTTGATAAAGCCGACTACCTTATTTGGTGAGAGTGGTTATCCAGGTCCTCTGGCAGCAGTTGCCCTTTGCCAAACACTGAGAACCTGGTTCTTTCTGCAGCAGGACAGGTACATAGAACGTGCGCTTCCATTTCATCCTCCTCCAAACACAGTCGGCATTCAGCGTTATACGCTATTCCGAGTCTGTGTAGGTGGTGATTTAGTCTGCAGTGCCCAGTATATAGGCCCACTAGAGTTCTTGGGTGTGACCTATTTAACTCTAATAGTCTTTCAGTTCTTGATTTCAGAGGATATGTAATAAACTCCTTTGAATGAACCAACCCTGGTAGTTCTTGCCAGTACTCTCGGCCAAGATGGTTATTTCCGCAGTGCTTGCCGATATGCCAAGCACTGGTTCTAGTCCGATAAATTTTGATACCGCACCTTCCCTGGCTAAGGAGTCGGCTGTTTCGTTGCCCTCCAAGCCAGAGTGATCCGGTATCCAGACCAGAGTTAATTCGTTGTATTTACCCCTGTAGGAACAAATAAATAATTATGCGCAACACTTTTTATGTTTCTTATAATTCAATACCAATACCATTTTTTAACATAGCTAATATTATATTTTTTTTTCTTCAGCTTGGAGCTTCTCAAAATGGATTCTTCAGTAAAATCGAAAGAAAAACGGAAGGAATGGACATGGAAGCAACAAACAGATTTAATCAAGTGGCAAAGTACGCCTATCGACGGTCCACTTTTAAGATTAGAAGACCCAGAGATGACACCACTAGCTGTTGAATGTTTCGACTGTATTTTGAGATATTGCGGAGACTTACCTTTAACTCCAGATATGTCAGAAGTCAAGTGTGTCTATACTGTTTTAATGGTAAGTTTCCTAGTATTTTTTTTCCAAAACGTTAAATGAATGCTTCTGCATAAGCTTCATCAGTGGTAATTTATTTATGTTTTTCCTTTCTTAGTAAGTATTGTAACCTTGAGATCAGACAACTCCTTTTAATCCACTCCCCTTTGTCAATCAAAGTACAGTACTCATAGCAGTAATCTTTTCTGTGCCTGTACCTAACCGTACTTTCTACTACTCAGCCTCACATAGGCCTCTACATATTTGTATAGCTTCTAGCTGGTCTATACTTATACAGGCACAGCTTGTTATGAGCCTGTACGGAGCTAGATAGCAAGAAGTGGGGGTAGGTGCAGGTTTGAATTCCCCACAGTAATTAATTTTGTGTTTTGATTGGCTGAGAGGTGGAGTTATAAATATACGGTGCAAAATCAGCAAAAATTACGCATTTAAATTTAACAATTACTAAATACTAAATCACTAACTAATTATTATAAATTATTTAAACAAGGGGCCCAGTATTTAAACCCCGAGGCACTTCCTCAAATATTGGCTTATTTGATTAAAGATTTTCATTAGTTCGTTGCTTATATGAATAAACACACAATCTTTTTATTTGCAGCACTGTCACAAATACCCACAACTTCGCGACGAGGTCTACTGCCAACTCATGAAGCAAACCACAAGCAACAAATCCGACCAGCCCGAATCCTGCCAACGAGCCTGGCGGTTGCTGTCAATTGTAGCAGCCTATTTCGCTTGCTCAGATACCCTTCTGCCGTTCCTTACGGAACACCTAACCAGTGCAGCTAATGACCGACGAAGAATATGCCATGGCACGGCCGCCGTCTGCTTGTCGAACCTGAGGAAGACTCAACGTTGCGGCGGTCGCAAGAACGTACCCTCCGTAGAGGAAGTCACAGCGGTCAGCGCGGGTAGAAGTGCCAGAAGACAGATCTACCGCCTTCCCGGAGGCGCAGAGAGAGTTGTCAACACCAGATGTAGCACGGTGGTAGCTGACGTAATCGCGGAGCTGTGCAGCTTGATCGGGGTAACGAACGAAGTGGAACAGCAAGAGTTCAGTTTGTACTGCATCGTACAAGGAGACGCTTTTACGATGCCGCTAGCTGCTGACGAGTACATTTTAGATGTCACTACTGAGCTACACAAGGCCGCACAACCGTTCTACTTAATTTTCTGCAGGTCGGTGTGGTACCATACGCTTAAACACGATGCTAGTCCTTTGTACACCGAAGTACTCTTCAACCAAGTAGCACCAGATTACCTAGAAGGACTGTTGCTGCGACTAGGCAACCCCAATTTACCACCTAGCGCTGTCAGAGACATGGCACTGGTAGCAGCCTTGCTCCACAGAGCCGCCGACCTTGGCCACTCCCCTAGTTTGAAGGAAGTGAAGTTCCTGCTACCAAAACCAGTACTGGGAATTCGAGAGCCACGTCCCCCGCAGTGGCTCGCTTTAGTCCAGACCTCTTGGGGCCAGGCAGCTGGACTGCCAGTATCCCGAGCGAAGCATCGAGTTCTGCAAGTGCTCAGCAACTGGCCTCTGTTTGGTAGCTCGTTCTTTGCTGTGAAGAGGGTCATAGGTGAAAACGAGAACTGGCAGGAGCATATATTGGCGTTGAACAGGAGTGGTGTGCACTTTTTAGACATGACCACGCACGAAACTTTGCAACATTGGCCGTTCGCTGAGGTCATCAGCACCAGGAAGGTGAGGTCTGAGGATGGGGCGCTGTTCTTGGACATGAAATGCGGGAATCTTTTGCAACAACGAGTCACAAGACTGCAGACTGAACAAGCCCACGAAATATCTAGATTAGTCAGGCAATATATAAATTTAGAACAAGAGCATAGCACTAGGAATCAGTAGTCACTTTTCTTGTAAAATACTTCACGCTTATGTTATCTAGGCACGATATGTATTTAACTTTTTTAGGGCCAACTACCTGAAAATATTTTCTAAATGGCCAGTAGTCAAAATTTCCTCCCGTTTCGATTTTAGTAAGTACCCGAGTTGCAGTCAAGCTCTAACTACCTGTACATATTAAAAATAATTATATCTGAAATATTTTATATTTTTTATGTATAATAGTCATTATTGTTGTATTTTTTAATTTTATTACTCTATTAGTTACACATAAGGTCCGCCCAATATTTATCTATACATTTAATAACCCAATATGAGATATATTATATGCATGTTGCTCAAAACATTTCGTTGTTTTTAGTACGAAGTGCGAAGTAAAGAAAGTAAAAGTTATTCTTATATAGTTATTGAAAAAAGAAAAGGATGCGATAAATATTTTTCCATGTTACTGTCACTGATGACGAATATTGTTAGATGGGAAATTGTTTATTATTGTAATTATTGTGAGAAAAAATGAAATTATTAATAAGCTGATTATACTTTCGTTTTTCTGAAGGCCGCATTTGATTGTTGCATTGTAAGTACCGGTTTAGTTTAAGTCGCATTACCTTAAACTAGGTCTGTTGTCACATTTTTCTCTATATTGAATCGGCCTAAATGTTTATTTGTATTTAAATTTGGTGTCTGTAGTCGTAAGCAATAAATATTTTATTATTACACTGACTTTTTCTCATTTTAAATAACCGACTTTATTCCAATCAATGAATGCCCAAAAGGGGATTGTAGAGGACGTGGAGAGGGGAGAATTTTTCTCTTCAGGAATGTGTTGGGGGTAGAACATACTAAAAGTCCCCACCTCTAACCTTGCCGCTTCAGGGGAAACGTTCCTTTTTTGGATTCTTGGCTTATAACTTCGAAACGATGCGTCGTACGGAAAAAAGTTTTCTATGCAAAATTAAACATATTTAAATTTCCTACAAGAATGCCTATATTCATTTTCTTCCTATATGTTACAGTTTCAGAGATATTCGCCAGCGAAAATCGACAATTAATAAATAAATCAATTAGGTATCTGACATTTCTCTATCAAAACGGTTTACCGTGGTCTGCTAATAAATCAGTCACGAAATAATATTTATTTTACAACACTTGATGTATTTACTAACGTAATATTTTGCCGAAATCTATTGTGTTGAAGAAAAAAATTTCAGGAAATATAATGAACGAAAATATTGAACTGATAAAATTTGTTATGTTATCGGTTATGTTTCATATAAAATTTTACAAACTTGTTCAATATTTTTTTTATTTACTCACATGTCAAAAAAATACTTTAATAGCAGCACAATTGACAAAAATTAAGGAATATTCATAATTATACTTATTTCAAATAAAACAAATGTAAGTTTATATTTTCATATTACAGTACAGTATCATCCAATTCTGATAAAATTTTATGTGGCGTGCATTATAAAAAAATATTGAACAAGCAAATTTTATATGAAACACGACAAATTTTATCAGTTCAATATTTTCGTTCATTATATTTTCTGAAATTTTTTTCTTCAATACAATACTAGCACACGACTGAGGGCATACCTTGGCGCTTTAAGAAACTGAGTATGAAATAATGAAACCTTCATTTTTGATGACAGACTTATTTTAATACCTACAGTAGTTTCAAAGTTAAAAAAAAATACTTGACAACGGTCATCCCTCATTTTTTTTAATGAGAAACGTGACCGCGACGATTGAAAATTAAGTCTGGAATCATAAATAAACATTTTTTTGATAAATAACGCATTTTAATACATAAAATGGATCTTAGACATTAATTTAGAACTAGAAAAAAATTATTTTTTAGTCGGCAACCGTCAATACTACATTTTTTAATTAAAAAACGTGGTCACGGCGCTTAAAAAATTAAATCTGTCATAGTAAAAAACATGTTTTCGCTGACATACCAATTTCTATGCATAAAAGAGATCTCAAACTTAATTTAAGTAAAAAATGAAGATGGTGTTTTGACGCTGCCGCCGTAGAAGTTTATTTAAAAAAAAAAACGACACGGCGGTTACAAATTAAATGTGACATAGTAAAAAACATTTTTTTCTTCAAGCGTATTAAAATGTTTAAATTATGTCACCAAAAACAGAAGTAAAAGTAGGACATTGTTTTACTAGTAACAAAATGTTAGTACCGAACGCCACCGTAGTGGACATAATGTTAGTTCCGAAAGCGCCGCCGCAGTGGGTATTGTTTTACTAGTAACATAATGTTAATACCGAAAGCCACCGGTGGCGCGCTATCCACTAGCCACTTGTCATATTGTGTCAACATGTAAGACTGTAGTTTGAATATTTGTACATTTATGATAAATAAATGAATTTTTGCATTTTAATACGCTTGAAGAAAAAATAGTATATATTACACGGAGTAGAACGCCTTTTTTTGTGTTTCGCCCAGTTTGCGGTTTCGGCTTCGCCTCAGCCGCAAATCCTGGGCTCAACACAAAAAAAGAGTGCGTTCTACTCCTAGTAATATAATATACTATTTCAATGACAGATCAATTTTCATGCATAGAGGAGATCTTAAACTTCATTTAAAAACAAAAATAAAGGAGGTGTTATGAGATTCCAGCGGTTCCGCTTGACATCTATTTCATGCATAGAAGCTGCGCATTCAAAGTTAAGTTTGACAAGGTAATTAACAAAAATTTCCAGCCAGACAGATTTTAATAGAGGGGAAATCTCAGTCTTCATTTTTAATCAAAAACCAAGGTGTTATGAAGTGTACTTTCATGAAAAAAATAATTTATGACAAAAGGTCTGTCAGATGTTAAGTAATTAACAAAAATTGTCAGACAGACAAATTTTTTCAAAAATTATACGTTATTTACCATAAATTGTGTAAATTTCAAGCAGATATTTTGAAAAGTAAATTCTTTTTTTTTTAGCTAATTTCAAAGTAAATCGTATTACAATTTCATATAGTAACAGCCCCAACTTTATGGATAACATCAATAAATAACTTGAACACATTTTCGTTTGGTCTTTTAAGTATAAAATTGCCGTTGAAAAAGCCACGCCAGGCATAAAGAAATTACAAACATATATGAGTTTATATTATACCTACTGTTAATACTTTATATGTATATAAATACCATGTTATATTATTTATAAACTGAAAATAGCAGTAACTGAGGATAAATATGTAACTGCACAGATACGTAATCTTGATTAGTTTATTTAAAATATCAATAACTAACCTCATTTAATAATCTTTCGACTTTGGGTAGAAACTGTTCACGTTTATTAAAAATCACTTTTGGTTAAAACACTGTCAATTATTATTGGTAACGAACATATTTATTATAAAATTATCACACACGAATAATAAAAAACATAACTAGCAACACGAACTTCCTAAAACTAGAAAACCTAGGCCAACTGTAAACAATTGCACGCGTTGTACCTTACGACGCTTGCGCAATAGCTTGCACGTGGGTGAATAGAGTCGACAATTGCATGCCGATTTCGTATCTTGAGTTACCTATTCATTCATAGCCAAAAGAAAAACTTTTCTTCTGTTAATAATTTTTACGTGTGCCTTCATTTGATCATATATGAAACTAGGTTTTACGCAAATTGTCATGCCATAGCCTTCTCAGCCGAAAACAATTCTTCGTCGCAAACCTAGTCAACAGAGCTGGCTCTAAGGGGGGGCGAAGCGGGCGGCTGCCCGGGACGGCAAAATTGTAGGGGCGGCAAATTCTTCAAATTCACAGTTACCAAAAAATATAAAAAGCTAGGAAACAATTGTTTGACTAATATAGTAATAGTAATGTTAACTTTATATAAATAATTTGTTATTGTTAGTTTTTGTATATACATACATACATTTTGTTTCTTATATGTGATTTTATTTCTTGTCTAATTTCTGTGGTGTGGTATTTTTTTTGGTTTCAATACCGTCAATTTTTTCAATTATTTTATTTTACCTTTTTAAATACAGTACTCATATTGCTCAAAATCCCAAAATTACTGTAAACCTTATAACTAAAAAAACAAACCATCAAGGATATTCAGTAGGTGACTCTTAAAATGTTATAAAAAATAACGGACTGAAAAAATAGGGTCAGGCGGGGTAAAAATGACACAGACAGGTAGCGGGGTAAATAAAATACTTTTTTATTCAAGTTTGTTTTGTTCATTCAGAACTGTTTTATGTTATCCAATCAGGTCCTGTGTCTACTGTTAATGCGAGAAAAAATATTCAGTAAACTCTTTAATTCACTTTTAAAAAATTTTTGAACGCACCTTAGTACTTTTTTAGGGATTTTATAGCTTCTCTATTTGCATTGTCCGTATTTGGCAGACGTCAACTAGAAGTGTCATACTTCACATTTTGTGATCAAGTTTATTAATCTGCTAGTTTTAAATCATCAAAAATTTGATTTTAACGAAAAAATTAAAAGCGAGGTAAAAAAGAGACTAAAGAGACCAAATGGGTAGACTGAAGCAGGCACATTTCAGCTTCCTAATTTAGGAGAAGCTAGCCCTTCTGCAAGCCCCTTTTTGTTTAGTAAAAAATCTGAATAAATTACATATAAAAGAAAAAATCGTCATCTGTCTTATTTTTGCACTTCCATTTGTACGACGTCAATAAGAATGGGAATAAATCACCATTTAATTTGCCCTCCACTGTCTTTTTTTACCCCACTTGGAGGGTAAAAATGAGACACTGTTTATTTTTCTTTATCAATTAACGGTACTTTTTAGTAAAAAAATACATATAAATATAGTTTTTTCTGTAATTTTTACATATTATGATACCATATGATTTCATTAAATATGACTCGATTCTAAGCAACCTAAAAATTGAAAGATGTCATTTTGTCTCATTTTTACCCCGCCCGACCTTAATGTTATTTATATAAGAGAGGGGCGGGAAAATGAAACTATGCCCGGGGCGGCAAAATACCTGGAGCCAGCCCTGCTAGTCAAATGAACTTGAATATTTAGTATGGTAAATTAATTAAGTATGTATTTTCTGTTTATTTTTCGTGATTAGAAAAATACAGGCTCTATACACAAACTGAAACCTTCACGTCCATCACATACAGTGTATCCTACTTTTGATAGCTCATATTGATAAAGTTTTGCAGACTTTTGTAATTCATTCATTATTGTAGTCGGTCTCCGATTACTGTATAGTACGTCTGTCAACATTGCTCCATCTGTCGTGGTTCCCTGTTAGACGCAGTATTAGTTTCACATCCAGTGGAAGTATAGTAACGCGAATTTTTTTTTTAAATTTGTATTGTTCATATAGAGTTAGAATGTCATGAAACGTAGAGATTTTAAGTTTGAGCAAAAAAAATTATGTCTATCTGTAACTATTTTAGTGCACACGATTACTCTGGAACCGTTTAAGATATTGACTTGAGGTACACGTATGTATTTTAACGAGATCTGGAGCTAGATTATCTTATTCCGTTGAACAGTTTGGGGGGTAAATGGGGGTAAATAGGTAAATCAAGCAGGTAAAAGTCCATAAAATTGGTATTTAGTATATACAAGAGAAGCTAATGTCTCAAAAAAAATTTTGGCATTAGCCACCTGCATTATTACCCCCCCCCTCCATTATAAAAGGGGGTGAAAAAAATGTGAATTAGTATCTGTATAAGAACCAAAGGCCGCCTCAATTTTTTTTACTTCATCCACCCCCATTACCACTTTGATCTGGAACTAGATTATATTTTCATCTTATTCCGTTGAAGGGAGTAAATTGGGGTAAATGAGGGTAAACAGATAAATCAAGCAGGTAAGAGTCCATAAAATTAGTATTTAGTATATACAAGCGAAGCTATAAGGTCTCAAAAAAATTTTTGGCATTAGCCACCCCTGATACCGCCACCAACCCATTATTAAAGGGGGTGAAAAAAATTGTGATTTAGTATGTGTACAAGAACCAAAAACCTTCATCCACCACCACTACCACTGTCATCGCCCCCATCACCACCACCACTCCTCTACCGATGTGGGATATCGTTTTCTGGGTTTTTGTGATATTTCAAATATTATATTATTAAAGTTCCATAAACAATTATTATTTCCACATACAAAATCGTTTCGTTGTGAGATACTTGGATGGAAAATCTGGATGTGGAAGTAGTAATTCCTTGGGCAGAGGTTTTTTTTAAATATTTTGATTTAATTTCATTAAGAGCTGAGATACCCTTTAATCTCCCGTTTTTAATTCTTCCAAATAACCTCCATCTTTAATCCTAACATGGTTTCACAAAATTATTTGTTTTACCTAGAATAAAATTCATTTGTGTCAGTGTCTACAAAAAAATCGATAGATTAGCTCCCATAAAAATTCGAGTCAAGAAATTTTCTAGTCGATTCGTGTATTGTTGTCGTAATCTGAAAGTACTAACATATAAGTAGAAATTATAAAACAACACTTTAAGAGGCGCATTATTAAACGATCATTGAAAACAGCCACTCTTTTGGTTAATATTTTGAGGAGTGCTGAATTGCATAATAAAAATTAGAGCATTTTATAACAACACAAAATTAAATAAATATGTAAAACTGTGTAAAATGATAAACGTTTTAAATTCATTTATATTATTTTAGAAAAATTATGAACTCGGCCTAAAGTTATTTCACGTTTGTAAATCAGGCCCCCCGTATTGGGGACTGAGTTTAGGGGCCCGGGCTTCCGAGGGGCCCGTAGCGGGGCTCGTCAGAGTTTTTGACAAAAAAAATTTTTCGCGCTCATCAATTATTAGGCGCGGAGGCCCTCCAGTGAATTTGGTACCAGGGCCCATGATTTGATGCGGAGGCCTGTTGTAAATAAAAGCATGAGCAAATTATGAAGGTCTAAAAATTATTAAGTATTTAGATTTACAATTGTTATTATCATTTTTTTACCACCAAGGAACTATGAATAAACTACAAAGTGGAAAAATTAGTTTTTGCTGCATATTTATTTTTCTTAGACCTCCAAATGTTTTTTTGTTAACAGAGTACGTGTATGTGAAAAACTATATATAGACAAGGTGCTCCATCATTTTAATCTACAGAATCGGAAAGTTTTACTTTTGGATTGCATAGTTTCAACGACTTAACCGACCGCCCACAGTAAAGGGGTTACCAGTACCTTAGCAGAGGCAAAGTGTGACACGCCCCTTAATGTACATCATTGCTTGCTTCGCTCTCGCTTGGTCTCATTGTCGCAACAAATCGAACACTTTCCGATACTGTATGCGATTTTGTCAATTATTTTTGTGCTAGAAAAATAATTCAAAAACAAACACTGCAAAGCACCAAATATTGATTTATAAGCTTGATTTCACATTTTTTAGTCCATTGAGTACCGTGTCGCAACTTTTTACATCTCTTGGAACAAAGTAGGCAAGACACTGAATACCGTGCCGCATGAGGTAGCGAGGGGTTATGAGGTGTAGATATAGTTTAGCGAGGGGTGGGTGGAGGCGTTGTAAAATTAGGGGATTGGCAAGGGTAGGGTTATCTAATTACTTCCACATCCAGTGGAAGTAGGTATAGTAAAGCAAAAAAAAAGTGTTGAAAATTTTTATTGTTCAAATAGGCCCAGAATGTCATGAAACGTCGAGATTTTAAGTTTGACCAAAAAAAAAAAAATGGTCTTTCTGTCGGTCTGTCTGTAGCTTTTCTTGTGGGCACGATGACCGGCGGTACATGACCAGTCAGGTGCAACGTTTTTTAAAATACATGCCAATCATATATATGAATGTAATTACTATGAATAAGCCAGAAATGCGAATTTTAGGCAGTCGTCGTGTGCAGAAGGGTGTGCAAGTCGATTTTCCGTTTGCATGAAAAATCGATATCTGTGAACGATTTTAAAATGGATGCCAATAGTTCCAAACGAAAAGCCGTGAAAAAAATCCAGCGGAAACTTATTGGCATGCAGTTTACGCGCGCATAACAAATTTTGGTGCTCACATTAAATCGTAAAATTTTTTGGTATCTCCGAACGAAGTTAAAATGCATGCCAATTACGTTTTATGATAAATTTGCACTGCCAAATGACGATTTACCGATTGGCATGCAGTTTTGTAATGCAGAACGTTATTAAAAGTTATTCCAAAACATGCAAAAAAATTCAGTTATCTCCGAACGACTTTAAAACGTACGTTAATCAGTTTTATGAATAATTTGCACTACCAAACGACGATTTACCGATTGACATGCAGGTTTCTAGTGCAGAACGTTATTAAAATAAAAGGGTTACGCGCGGGGAAAGCGCGTGAAAGGGCTTATTTCAACTTTGGTCGCTAATAACTTTTTTTCAGTGCATCGGAGAGTTTCACTATAAAGTCAATTATCAACGGCGTCGGTTTTATTGCTGTGGGATAATTAGAACTCGAGGTATGAGCGATTTAAAAAAATAAGAAAATCCAAGATTTTCCATGCGCCTGGACAAAAAGTATGCCGTGCCCTACCTGGCTTTAGGCAGTCACAGGCTGCGACTTCAATCTATGCTTCTTCGGGAAAGGGAAAGCCGAGCCATTTATCTTATTAATTGGAAATGAAAAGTATCAAGATGCATTTTTCAACATCATTATACCAGAAAAATCAGAATCGGCCATTAAAGATCTGGAATGCTTTGCGTGTAAAATATATTCTACAAAGAATAATAAAGTGAAAGTATCCGAAGTCTCGATGCATTTTAAAAACGTTGCAACTGACTGGTCATGTACCGCCGGTCTATCTGGAACATTTTCAGATATTGACTTGAAATTTTGTAGACGTATGATTTTAACGAGATCTTGAACTAGAGGTTATATTTTGATTTTATTTCGTTGAAGGGTTGGGGATAAATTGGGGTAAATAGGTAAATCAGGTCGTGTAACAGAGTGATAGCTGTGGTTAGAGTTTAGGTTATTTGCTAACCTCAGAATTTCTTCTTGCTGTATTTTAGATAATTGTATCAACACAATGTATGCATCTTGGTAGACTTGAAATATGTTTGCACAACCAGTTTTACCGTAACCCTATATAAAATAGTCACAGAAAACAAAGGGGCCTCATGAAATATGTAAATTTTAAGAGCGGGCAATAGAATTTAATCTAAATATTTATTTTTTTGCTAAATTTTAAGATGACAGTAATCAACAGTAATCAATTGTAGTTAATACATTGATTTAGTGAGTTGAAATATGACTTTGAACAAGCATTTAAGAAAATAATATAAATTTTACTGCCTCCCAGTTTGTCCTGGTCTGAAAGAGGTTATAATGATTATAGACAAGTAATTTGTATTCGCTTTCCAGGTATTGGCAAAAAGTACTTTTGTGTATTTAATACACCAGTGATGGTTAAATATTTCCGAACACACAATAACAAAAGGGCGTCTTAAACACATAAGGCCATGAATTTACCATTACAACCCAGCAGCTCTAACGGTTAGACAGTACTTTGTATTAGCTTTTTGGTATTGACAAAAGAGTGCTTTTATATATTTAACGTACCAACGTTGGTGAAATAATTCCAAGTATGCAATAACAAAAGGGCGTATTGAACACATAGGGCCATCAACATGCCATTACAGGACAGATGAGAAAATGTTAAACAGTACTTTGTATTCGCTTCTCGGGTATTAGCAAAAGTTGCCAACACTTTACCAGTCGTAAATCAAATGGCCCATTGCTTTTCCACCTATAGTGTGTTTGCTGGGATCCTGAAAAACATTTTTTTAGCAACCCCAATAAATTTTAATAACAACGGGGAAATTAGGTACATTTTAAGTCTAGATGCTTTATTTTCCCTTTTTCTGGCAACAGTGCTGTACGATGTAAGTATTGTATAATTTTGTATAATTTGTTCATTTTGTATAGTAAGAGAGTAAGTAGTAGGAGAGCTGGCAGACAAAATGATGAACGATAATGATCAAAATTTTCTGCCGTTTCAAACTGGTAGCGTTAACTAAAAGTTGCTGAGGAACAAAATCCTTAACATGGTTTGAAAGTAAAGATTTAAGTAAATATTAACTACAAAACTTTATTAAAAAACACAGTGCTAACAAATTATATACTATATAGCCTCAAACTTAACAGCTGACTAAATATATCCACTAACATCTACTGGAGAAATGAGAACTGTATACAAAGAGTAATTCTAAACTTCAGTGGGACTATTTCTAGGGGTTTTAGAGGCAGGTTCACCCCAATGTTGTGCTGTATACTGGACATATCCTGGATCTCCAGGGTGACTAGGAGGACGTTCCTCTTGCTGCTCCTTTTGTTTGGGAAGAATAATCGGGGAGGGGACAATCTCATATTTACCATACTGCCCTAAAAATCGATCACAAAGTTTCTAGGATTTAATGAAAATGTGGTATACTATATGCATATAAGCTGGAGAAAAATGTTTTTATGGTTTGCGGTGGATCGACAGTTTGGAAAAATTAAGGTTTAAGTGTTCATGTTTGGAATTGTTAACGTTGAAAATACGCAATATTTTTTCTATTGTTTAGAGCTTTTAAAAGTCCCTCTCGTGAAGAAGCAATCCACATAATTTATTCAATTTGTAAAGCTAACCGTACAAATTATAATCTAGTAATATAATATTTACTAGATTACTGATAATTTATCTACTGCTATTTTAATAACAATGGAAGGATTCGATTTAATATGGTTTAAGTGCAAAAATCTGAGAGACATGTACATATAATTTAAAAAATAAAGCTTTAACACAGTTAGTTTAAAATATTTATTTTAATTTATGTCATTTGTCTCAAATTATGTTAACGAAAGTGTCATTAAAAGTCCTAATGAACTTTCAGTCTGCAAACTCATATCAACATTTTCAATTAAAATTGTATACCATACTCTAAAACTTTCCACAAGTTTTCATGATACTTTGTATTATTTTAAGTTCAGTAATAGTCCAGTCAACGGCGGGTTTCACCTCTAACTTGAGTGCTAATGAATGGATTTTGATGAAACCTTGTACAATGTGTTTGTAATTACGTTAATTAAAAAGTTAAAAAGAGTACGAAATGACCTTTTATCACGGGTTCCGTAACTTGTAGAATTAGGTCACAAATGAAAAAAAAAAAAACAATGCATTTACCTTTTTTGACCCAAAATAAGATGTTTTTACTCTTGTGATTTTTTTCTAAAAATGCATATTTTTCGAGATATGGCCATTCGAAAAATCCTAAAAATGGGGAAGGGGAAATGTAAACGTTGAAATACAATCTGAAAAAATTCAGGTGAATGTATCATCGAAATACAAGACTTTCCTATTTGCAACTTTTTTGTAAAGTGCGTTTTCACCGAGTTTCTCCGGAAAAACATGAAAAACTGCCCCTATCTTTGACATTGTAGCGCTTTAAAAATATGTAATTTAAAATTTTGAAAAAATTCAGACGTATGCACTGAGGTTTTCTAAATATTTTTTGTCTCCTGAAATTTTTTTGGAACCGGCTAATTTTCCGAGTTACAAGCAGTTGTTCACGATAAATATTGTACTACAATTTTACACATTAAAAAATACACGAAAATTCGAAAAATGAGCGTGATTTATATATATTATTATAAAAAAATATGAAACCTATATAGTTACACCATTTTTAAAAGTTCAATATAATTTTTAAATTGAAAATTTTAAAAAAGTTTTCAAAAATGTAGTACATTATTTATCGTGAAAAACTGCCTGTAACTCGGAAAATTAGCAAGTTACAAACAAATTTCAAGAGGTTTAGAAGGCCTCAGTGCATACGTCTGAATTTTTCTAAATTTTTAAATTATATATTTTTAAAGCGCTACAATGTCAAACATGGAGGTAGTTTTTCATGTTTTTCCGGAAAAACTCGGTGAAAACGCACTTTACAGAAAAGTTGCAAATAAAAAAAGTCATGTATTTCGATGATGCATTTTTCGAAAAAATTCGCAAGAGTAAAAACATCTTATTTTGGGCCAAAAAAAATACATTGTTTTTTTTTTTCATTTTTGACCTAATTCTACAAGTTACCGTACCCGATCATTTCCTACTCTAATATTTTTTTTAAACTTTTTTATTAACGTCATTACAAACACGTTGCACAAGGTTTCATCAAAATCCATTCATTAGCACTCAAGTTAGAGATTTTGGTCATTTTAGCGCTCCGTTGACTGGACTATAACATGTCTTTTCCCTTCCATAACACAATTTTCTCGCAGTTCCTATTGGCGGTGTTTTTATCACTTCCTTTTGACTTTTTACAATAAAACGCCACTATTTTTAGGAATAGTGAGGATGCAAAATGGGCTTACAGTGGGTTGAATTAGTGTTGGTTTTATAATATAAAAAATTATTTGACAACAAAATAAAATTTGTATAAATAAACTTTATTCAACGCTCACATCAATAGAAACAGAAGGAAAACGTTTGATTTGATAAATGTAAATGAAAAAGTAGCCAGTCAATTACCTTTACATCTAAAGCTATTAACTACGAAACTAAATGAAAGTGATCAATTTAAAAATCACCACGCAAGGCTTGACGCGATAGTAAGGGAGTTGAAAGCTAAAAGAAATCGATGTGGTGTATCACCTTTTATTGATTCAAATCCTGAGGCAGTAGTTATGAACGTTAAAAACTTTAAATGCCGACAAGTCGATCCTGAAATGTATTAAAGGAACATATATTTGCTAAGAAAAATTAAACGAGTGAGTTATTTAAAGCTACATTAACTTTTACATGTCGTAAAAAGTAGTCCACCGAAGGTCGAGATGCCCCCCCAAGACCCCCTTCTGAATCCACTACTGTAAGGAAATATGAATGATTGCAATAGTAAATGACATCAGCTTCTGTAAGTTATTGTTTTTCAAATTCTGTGAGAAGTACAAACAAATATAAAATTGAATATTATACAGAGGAAACTTTCCACATTTGATAAAAGTCTGTAAAAATCATGTAAATAATATAACTGTATGCACTTATTTGGTATCACAACGAAGCTTAAATCATCACGATTCAGATTTCACCTTAAAATAGCCTATCAATATACCCAATTAATCCACTGTATTTAGGATTTTTTTTCAAACCAATTAATACAAAAGCAAATGTTGGTTTGCCAGGTAGGTTCTGGTGTCCTTAATAAGCTCTCAAAAGTCTCCGTAGTGGGAGTGTAAGGGTAAAATTTGACAACGCTGTGAAGGGCTAAAATCGTGCTCGGAAACGAATTTTTCGAGATATCTCGGTTTTCATTACCTCTACGACAAAAATACATTAGGCCAAAAAGAAAGCTATGGAAATTCTCTATAAAAAAAAGATAGAGGGTCTATTTTTCGCATACGCAATAGTTTTCTTGAAAATTTTGCATTGAATTTGAACTCATGGGATATTATGGATAATTTAAGTACTCTATCCCACACCACCCTTGGGGTTGAGCACTAGGCGCGTTTTTTTTTCATGTGGTTTCCCCGGTAGGCCTAATCCACGACTGTCATACTTATTAAAATGTTGTCAAATTAATAATTTCCTTCTTGTCCGTTTTCTCCTTCTATAAATTCATCGATTCGTTCTAGGAAATCCGAGTCAATCTGAGAACTTTCAGTCTTTGCTTCAGTGACGGCTTCTATTTCTGACGAGTTTTCAATCGGTTCAGCATTCAAGCAAGATTTTCCATGGCAGTTGCCGCAAACTGGTGAACAATTAAGTCACAACCTCCGACAGCCACACAATGGTCCACAACCTTTCGTACAGTTGCAGAAAATCATCTTAAGAAGGCAATCAGGCGCAGGAAGTTGGGATGTAGTTTTTGGCCACAATATGGTATCTTTCAACATCCATCCCCACTCTTTAGGATTCAATACATTACCCAACCATTTCTGTACTTGTAAATAAACTCAAATAAAAAAATAGATGCTGTTGAGCTGCGTCATGAGTGGGTGGTAATGAATTCAATTTTTTTAATGATTTCAATTTCACTGGTTTGCTTTTGCTCACAGCTTTAATAAAGCAAGAATACCGATGGTTATCGATGGAAACTTCTTTAACAGCAGCGTTATAGATTGCGAGGAAAAATTTTATCCCATTCGAAGTAACTATGTCAGGAAAAGTACCAGTCTTGCTGAAAACTTCAGCTAAAAGTTTCAAGTCCTGCCATTTTTTCATCACTTTCAAAGCTGCAGTTTCGCCTTTATTAAACAGAGCAGATATAGTGCCACACCCAGAGAATGCGTGCAGAAACAATATGTGATCTCGAAGATCTTTATGGTAATCAAAGCTTCGTGAAAAATTTTTCGTTGGACCTTCCCTCTGCCTGGTTTGAGGAGAAAAATTTCTTTATTAATAGGTGTACGAGCAGTTAAAATTATAAGAAGATCCACATCTTCCCCAACCACAACCGTAGTATTTTTACATGATTCCTCAAAGCGCTGTTTCGACTATCAAAATGTCAGCATCATCTTCAGAATGTCTAGCAATATAATTATTTGCCACAAACTTTTCTGTCAATATCGAAATCAGCCTGGTTTTATTTTTATTATTGGAAAGGAGCTTCTATTGGCTTATAGTTGCAACCATCTGCTCATCAAGGTGAATGTCAACAGATGAAGCTTTTGAGGACCGGCGAAGCTGCTCCATAGCCTTCACACTGTTGCTAATATTTTCATAACCATCAAAAACAATAATAGAGTTCGAGCCAAAATGATTTTGCACATAATTAACATATGCTTGGCAAATAGCAGCGTAGGTTTCATGTTGATGTCATATAACTCGGTGCAAGAGAAATTCTCCATCAACGATATAAGTGGCATTTTGGAGATCTGGTTCAGATTCAGATGGCTGGAAATTGTCATAGAAAGCTGACTTATTCGTCTTGCGCATACCAACTTCGTCAAAGAGTGACACTGCATACGGAGCTAAATCATACTCCAAGTAGGTGCGAAGCTCTTCATTTGTTCTCTTCATGACAGTAATCCTTTGAAACAACAATAATGGATCAATGGGCATTGTGGTATCATGGACTTTAACATTGCTATGACAGTTAATAGTGGAAGCACTCTATCTGCACGTGAGAATTTAATATCACAGAAATTGTTGCCAATTTTTTTCTCCATTGCAGCAGTTCCAATCCTATGAGCATCATGACATGTTATTTTTCCATCACCAGTAACCCCCGTTGCAATCGACATAATTTTTGGCACAATTGGGAAGGGATTATGAGAACTGAACCAATCTGACACTTTATCAACATCCTCGGTATCTCTCTTTATGCGAGATTCCTTTGCATCAACATGCTGCTCCCCAGAGTGAAAAGAAAGCCCACAAAAATTGCCGAGTCCTTCGCTGATGTTACTTGCAGTCAATAGTCCAAAAACCCATTTATTCACGACACTTTCATCTGTACTTCTTCCACGAGTAAAACCTTCTTTTGATTTCGACGATTTCATAAGAGATTGTTTAATTATCATATCAGTACATGTTCCACAGAAATATTTATCTGAATGTTTAACCGAGAAAAAGTCGTTTCGGATTTTTTTATGTTTTAACCCTCCGTGCAATAAAAACTGCCACAAATAAATTTTTTGATTTTAGGTATGACTTACTGGAATTTTTCAAGAAAACTATTGCGTATATGAAAAAAGACCCTCTATCTTTTTTATAGAGAATTTCCATAGCTTTCTTTTTGGCATGATGTATTTTTGTCGTAGAGGCAATGAAAACCGAGATATCTCGAAAAATTCGTTTCCGAGCACGATTTTAGCCCTTTACAGCGTTGCCAAATTTGATCCTTACACTCCCACTTCGGGGACTTTTGAGACCTTATTAAGGACACCAGAACCTACCTGGAAAACCAACATTTGCTTTTGTATGAATTGGTCTGAAGATGCGGCTCATTTTTCACTAAATGCAATGGATTAAATGGAAAGTTATAAGAAAAACTTCCTGGAAACTTTCCGTTTTGAAAACTCCGACAGTTTCCGGGAAGTTTTCTTTCTAACTTTCCATTGGGTATATTGATAGCCTATTTCATGAGAATTCGTGATGATACAGGCTTCATTTTGATACCAAATACGAACATACAATTATATTATTTATATGATTTTCACAGACTTTTATCAAATATGGAAAGTTTCCTCGATAATATTCCATCTCTGGAATATTATCATTCCAAACTATTTCGAACAATATTATGATGCTATATCTATATCAGTTAAAATACCTTGTACTTTTTAAATATGATCTTTAAGGGCTGTCGATATCGCCATTAAATCTTTAGTTCAATTTTTCTTTCATCAAATTCCATTTTTATTCAAGTTATTATGGTAAAGAAATAATTTTATGTCCAATGACTTTAGTAATAAATAAAAGAACATATAAAAAATAAATCCAATTTATTTTGCCGTACAGATTTTGAGTTAGTTCAACTTAGTTTATATTATTTATTATTATTATTCTTATATAAGATCTCTAAAAGACTCAAATAAAGCACAAGCAACAAGTATTAATATTGTTTGAATTTCTTAGTAAAGGATTTATATGTGGTAAAGTAAATGATATGATGCGATATGATAAAACATCAACTTATGACCTACAGAGTAGTGAATTGTCATTAGAAGCGAATGAAATAACCACATCCAACTGAATGGATTGTTGAGTGTCAAAGTAACAAGACATCACTACTCTTGTAGCTCGAAATATAGTTTCCACATTCTAATTGGATTTTTGGAAGATAAGATGTGAAGTGATAAGTGGCAGCTGATTTTAGTACGCCGCTAGTGTATCAAATATCACTTTATTATAACAAAAACCTTTTTCAACAACAGCCTTAACAAAGGGTAATAAAAACAGAAAAATAATGACTCAGGGATCTGGTATGGGGCCCGTATCGTAATTACAGCTTATGGCACATTAGATATAGATAATGAGCAGTAGATATATAGAGTGCTAGGAAATAGCGGAATACCGACTAAGTATAGTTTCCTAAGGTCAAAATAAATCGATTAAACCCAATATGTCCTAGTAAAAATGTGCAGTTACTAGAAGTGACTGGCACCTAGAATTTATTCTTATTGATCCATGGTCGCTGGGTTCATATAATTCTATGTTGACGAAAAATGAAAGGAAAAGAGTGAAAATCAAAATAAATCTACTTTCGAATGGTACAATAAAAAGTTCATATTATGTTTAAAAATAAGAAAGTTCTTGTGTTAAAAGGGCAATAAACGTTATGCGATCTCACAGAACCGTTTAGGTACCAATATTATACTTGTGCCAGACATCAAAATCGACTGGCTTATTTCGGCGTTATCGTGTACACATAGATACATAATTACATACACACGGACGTTAAAGAAACACTTTTTCGTGTTCCTGGGGACCTCAAAATGTATAGATCTGAACTTCTCTCGCCAATGGTAGTAACCTCACCATTTTTATGGTGGGAGAGGTTAAAATGCAACGTAATTCAATCATTTACGAAATATATTTACAATTTTAAAAAAAATTAAAGCCCTGTTAAGAATACACTTTTTACAAGCTTTTATTTAATTTGCCTTTTTAGTATGGGTCAAATCTTGCAACTGAATTTTAAAACATTATTATCCCCAACCGATTGAGCTGAAATTTTGCATACACGTTTATTTTGGATGACAATTCATGGTTAGCTAAGTGACGTCATTTTAAATCCAATATGGCGGACTCCCAAAGATGGCGGACCAGTTATTTTTTATGCACCCCCATAATATGGGTATCAAATGAAAGTATTTGCTGAGAAGGATACGAAAAATAAAATGACGTCACACTAAATTCAATATGGCGGACGATTACACTGCTGTTATTTTCATTTTAGTACAACTAAAATATTGAATAAAAGCTTGCTTTTAAAAAGTTTTTTTTTTAATTAATAATTTATTTTTACTAGATCATGTTAGACTTACTCGGCTCATTTTGACCTCGGGAAGGTGTACTCAAACAATGCACTATTACTTTTTGGATATCCCGTAAATATTGAGTTCTAACTCAATGTCCGTAAATAATTAAATAATTGAAAACTTAGTGTATAATGCATAGAAAAATTGTCATGGAAGTTATCAACATACTAAAAATTACATCATCCACCACCTCTGTTAAATTGGACAGGGCAGCAAAAATGGGTTTAATTCGAAAATCTGAATATATCATGGTTTAGTTGGTTTTTATATGATGCGATTTTCTGGTAGCTGTTCTGGTCCTAATTTTGCATTTACAAAAGAATATGTAGATGTCAAATTGTAGAGAATTAAGTGGGGAGCAATATTTTTCTAAAATTATTTTCGTATGTGTGACAGTTCTCAAGAATTTGGAAAGAAACCCATTTTTTGGTTGTTTTTACCTCCCCCAAATGTAGCAGAGGAAGTGGTGGTGAAATTTTATTGTGTTGGTTGTGTGGGCCTCCGACAATTTTTCGTAAAATCTTCTTTGTTAATTCTTCTTTAGGCCATTTTTCCTCATTTGCCTACAGTAATAATCACTGTGGAACTGACCTATATCAAATATTGAAGGTAAAATATTTGAATTTAACCAAATATACTGCACATTATGTATATATTAATTATTTGAATTAAATTGGGAATAAAACAATTTGTAATGACTGATTCACTGAACTCCAATAGTCTATATAAGAATATATTCAGTGAAATGGCAAAAAATAATCTGTTTGAAAGTTTTTGATGACATATTTTAAAATTTTGTATATTATTAGATGTTTTAATCATAGATTTGCGTTTAGTAGCTCAACACGAATATTTTCGTACGTTAAGTTATGTTTAGTCGCCTATGTGTAGATAACCCACATTCCATATCACCTGTACCCAATAATGCCAATATTTCTACCCTTTCTGATATGACTCCATACAGGCGAGTGAGACTCCATTTTGGGGGGCAAACGTATTTCTTCGGTGTCATCTGTTTCACTCCCACCATAATCAGCCACATCCTTTCCGTATATGCCGAAGGTTCTCGGAAAATCATTCTTCATTTGTTGATAGCCTAGAAAAGATTATCAGATTTTTTTAATGCAAAAAATTATTTGGAAATTCTATATTTTTAGTTTTAAGCTCATAAAAAGCTGAAATTAAGAACAGGGTATATTCAAAATATATCATTAATAGGAAAAAATGTTTATATTTTTGGCTTTTCATTGAAAAAGTTGATAATTCCGTTATTCTTAAATAGGTATCTTGGAAAATATTGATCGGATGAAAAAAGTTAAATTATTTTTTAAAGAAGATATATAGGAAGAAAGAGGTCATGTGATTTTTCTTTCGTATGGTAAATAATTGAGCTACTGGCTGATGGTTCATCCAAAGCCAAGAAGGAAGAGAAAAAAATTGTTTGTAACATGAAGTGGGCTCTGATGTTACAAATTTACTTTTGCAGCTAAGAAATTAGAAATTTCATAGACACAACTGCAAAAAAAGTGTCGCTATCTACCACGTACCTCTCATATTTTTCGTAGACTCCATCTCCATCATCCCTCCATTTTGCTGACCCCGCCCGCCTTTAATCCCGTTATTCTTCACTTCCTTCTTCGATTTCTTTGGTTCAAAATTGCTCGTATCCTGTTGTTTCCTTTCCGAATTTTGTATTTCTTTTTCTATGTCATACACTTGTTGGCTGATGCTCTTTGGTTGTGGTTGTTTGGATTTTGAATCCCTTTTGTTCTTATTCTGAGACTGTGACTGTGCCTGCGTCTGAGTTGGTTTTTTGGCTTTTGGACCACCCATGTCAAGTAAAAATAGGGCTCCCGTCACCAAGGAGACAGTTCCAACTATGGCAGCGTTGTCGACTAGGTCGGGTGGTACTGAATCCAAGGCGGCAAATGACAGGCTCCCTGGAAAATGTATACAAATACTAATTTACTTTTTGCACTAAATATGTTTTAACCTCCCCTCAATAAAATTGTGGGAGGTTACTGAAATTGGTCCAAAATCGAAAATTGAGATAACATCAATCTTTAAGTTTTGAGGTCCAAGAAACCCAAAAAAGGTTTTTAAAAAATGTCTGTGTGTGTGTATGTGTGTATGTATGTGTGTATGTATGTGAACACGATAGCGGTGAAACTGCTAAACGGATTTGGATGAAACTTTGCATGAGGGTTTCTTTAGTGCTTCAGAAGATCTGAAAAGATTTTGGTTGAGATCGTATAACGTTTATTGCCGTTTTGGTACAACAAGTTGTTTATTTTGTGATTACCTACTTACAATTAAACGTAAACATTGAAAAGCAGTAAAAATTCCGATTTCAACGAATTATGACACTTGCACCCTTTCGATTTGGTTTCCGTGAAAAACATTAAAAAGAATTCGTTATATGTGCACACATGACAGCATCCAAAAAGTATTATTGCTATTATTGTTACGGGAAAATGTATTTTGCCATCTGTTAAAAATATTTGGGTTGGTAACCTTTGTGGATGTTGATTTATAGGTTATGGTACATTTATAGGGAATGTGCTTCATGTAACTAACGTAACCTCAAAGTTTAAGATTTTTAAGTTAATAATCTTGTTTAATGTTTGTATCTGCATTTTAAGCTTGGAGCCATACTGGCCGAGCGGAAAAATTCATGCAAATATATTTTTATTATTGTTAATTAATAAAAATAGATTGCTAATTATAGGTTAGATTTTTAACCTGCAAAATGCGTTTTATTTTATTGGGACAAACTGTTTAAAACTTAATAAACATTACAATGAACTAGATTTTGGTTGAAAATACGGGAACCAGGCAGAAATTTTAATAATAGCTACATTGTTACGGTCGATTTTCACATTTAATAATGGCTAGAAATTCATGTACCAATTTTCGTTATTTTCCCAAATTTTATTGTGCATTTGAGCCTATTGATACCGTCTCTCGCCAATAGATATTAATAGAGTATAACTGGTTGCATAATAGCAATGATGGTTCACGTCGGTCATTAAATATACTTTGATACAGGTAGTATGGGTGAGTGCGTTCAGATATTCATTGAGAGAGTGCATTGCAAAACGCCCTTTTAAAGCTTCTACAATGGCTAGTATTGTTGATTAAACCTTCTTTTGGTGGGTAGATATATGAGCGGACGGCTTTCAGAGTATATTATCATAAAATTTGTAGATATAAACGAAGTTAGGAAAATCTATTCTAGTTGTGGGGTACGCCGTGAAGTCGAAATTCTGAACGTACTTAGACGGAAGACAAGAACTTGACATTTTGTTAGAGAACATTTTCTTGGTCATTTCTCCTTTTGCTGCTTGAAGATTGAGTCGTCTGAATACGAGTTTTAGCAATATTATATGTTTTGCTCCATTTATGGGATTTAGTATTCATCAAGATTAGTTGTATTTTCATTTGGTTTTGAGTATCGTTTTGGGGAAATGCAGCTACGGATTTCCGGATAAATTCAATTTTCAAAGCACGTGGCGTCGTCTGAATGCAAGATTTTGGAGTGCCATTTTGACGGCAAAGGACCTCTTTCAGCCCACATCACATCTCAGGTACGTCTCTGAAAACCCACTTAAAGATGAAATAGATTTGTAATTTAGGTTATTTATTTTATTGCAGGGCTGTTTGTTTGTTCCTTAGTTGTTTCCTTGTTGAGTATGTTACAAGTATTGGGATCTATTTGTTAGTTTATGGCTATTTGGATTGATACCTTATGATTTTACTTGGATCTGTTACTCGTATTCTACTTGAGCTTTTATGTCACATTCTACACTTTACGAGGGACTTCCAGCCTGACTCTGGTTTCAACTTCTAGTCCAGATTTTGGTGTTTAGATGGTGGATTATTGACTGACATCTTGTCCTATGTATGGTACTGGGGATCTCGGCACGTTACCTTAGACTCCACGTCGATGGTCTACCACCTGCGGCTGTTATCACCTGAATTACGCTACCCTGGGAAGACGGGAAAAGGTATTCAGACACTACCAAAGGTAAGCGGAATCATATTCTCTTAACGAAGGATCCGGTACATCAACTCAACGTCCACGGGACAGTAAAATAAATTTTCAAGGAATATTGGTAATATTTTGCTCGTAACGTAAATCTCAGTAACATTTTAGATTTCAGTAATATTTGGTATATTTTGTATATCGGTACTTCACAAACTGAATAGTTTTGCCTTATTTTACAAATGTCAATAATTTTAAGTAATTTTATGTTTTACCGTACCTTGGGTCACTTGTAGTTTTTTTGTCACGCTTCTGGCATATGACCTTTTGTACATTTATCAAAGATTTATTATTTTGTAAGATATTTTGTGTATATTAGGTTAAGCGTGTGGGCCCCACTTACTAGTGCACTTTTTAGGGTATATTGAGATATCTTGTACTGCCTACCGAGTTATCGGTGATACCTAATTGTGAAATATTTTGTACTACGTACCCTTATATTTTATTAAATGTTTAATTAGAACGACGTTGTCTTTTATATCTGACCACCTACACCACCCCAATTATCGAAGCCACCCCCAAGGACCTGACTAGGCGACCGTGTGAGACTCCCTCCTCACTAGTGTATTGCAGAGGGGGTATTGCACGTAAAATATTAAAATTTTGTTCAGGGCACAGGGTGACTACCCTACCCTGCGTTCGAGGTTTAGCAGCTTTTGGAGCCTCCTTTTATAAGTGGGCCCAGGTCCTGTAACAACATAATACTTGTAAATTTTAAGAAATATATATATTTTTGAGGTTAGCTGTGACGTGCAGATTAAGCAATCCACGTGACTTTCAACATGGCGTGGCGGGCATCCGTTAAACGTTTGCTAAAGAGTTTGTTGTTCGGTTGCCTTGACTACGTTTCCGCGAGTTAATTAAAATAAACCTCGTGTTTGCCCGACACGCCGTATTGCCAAAATAATTTGACAGGTTGTTGGATTGCCTAATACCCCATAGGTTGTCTCTAAATTTATTTCACAACCTAAAAATCAACATTCAAATCAACCCAAATATTTTTGACAGATGTCTAAACAGGTTTTTTTAAAGGTGTTCGGATATTATGTCTGACTGATGGGACGCGTCACAATCGTTCGTTTAATGCAAATCGAGCTAACCGAGCTAAATCTGAAACGTTCGAAAATTACCAAATAAAGCCCACGAACGAAGCTCGACTTGCTCGGACCTTTTTGATCGAGAAGGAAGATTTTAATTTGACGCATGCGTAATCTGCTTGAATTGTCCATAATGTTATTGACTTGTTGAGGTTAGAGTGTCATTTTGGCTAAATTCTGTGTTGTTATTTTTTTTCTCTATCCAACAAAATCTTCCAAACGTTATCTGTTAATACCCTTATAATATCCGGCAATTTGATAACATGCAACGTAAACAAACATGAGAGGTTAAGTTTTAACAGATTGCTTGTAGTCGACTTCAGTTCGTTCGATATTTGTTCATGAAATAAATGGCTCCAAAGTCACGTGTAATTTATCTGTTTGCTTAGTGCTCTGATTTCCGATGTAATATCCAAGCACAGCTTATAAAGATCCACCGTGTGGGGAGGTTCCAGCCGCTTCTAGTAGCTGACGATTTTTTTATATCACCATAGATAGAAGTTTAACACGTGTTCGTTACTTTCAAAATCAGCAAGACAATTTGTGTTCTTGATCTGAAACTGGTTAGCATCTTACCTATAGTATGTAAGATATTAGAAAAAAATATATATGATCTTTTTATATTTCTAATTATAATGCAAGTGTTAAAACTCGATGCTCGTGGGAAAAATTGAATGCATGAGCTTCCCCTTGCTTTCGGAAATTTTAGTGACAGTGACCTACTCTCTTAATGAAATTTTGACAAAACTTTTGTGAAATCAGATCCAAGTTATAGTGTACAGCTTTAGAAGGATATCTCACAGATTAATATGAATATTAAATTATATTCTTCTTTCTTTATTCCATATATATCACCTGTTGCAATGTTGATGTTAATAATTATAACTAAGATAAACAGGAACCATATATTATAAGACAGGCAACATGCATAATAATGATCCTTTATTGCAACAAAGGTATTAAAATCATGTTATTTTCTTGTACGGATTGTAATTAATTTTTATTATTACCACAGCTCAAAACAAACAATAGTGTAACAAACTTAAAGAAGGACATACCAAGGATATGCCATCCCATATGGTACTCAATTAAAGATATAAAAACAACGACGAATTAATGAGACGAGATTTAAATATGTGTCCTATACCTTCTCTTGAATATATAATTAACTTAAACAGAACCACCGACTTAAAAAAAAAATCGTACCAAAGCTACATTCAACATATGCTTCATTCAAACTTTGTAGATAAAAATAATTTGCAAACTTTTATACTTAAAAGAGTAATTTCAGGTGAGAAATAGTTATTTTTGTAACCAAGTTGTAATCATGTTTTTTAGGACCAATCGTAGCTGTTTCGGAATAGCCTATGAGTTCCAAAAAACTGATTTTAGGTACGTGTTACAAACAACATTTTTTTGTTAAAGGTCCCTAAAACCTATTTAAATTTTTGATCAGAGCAAATATTTCTCGAAAATAGTGAGCTTCGAATTTTAATTACCATGCGACCATAGTGACCAGATAGTTTAATGGTAAACAAAAAAATTTTGACGCGTTCCTTTTATACGGTATAAAATGCATAATACACAAATTATATCTGAAAAAACGAAGGAAATTGTGTTAGATTTACCCCCAGTGAAATCTCGTCAAATTTATGAAAAGGAATATGAAGCATTCATTCGATGGAAAGAAATGAACATTGTAATTGTAGACGAAGGTGCAATGTTTGAACTAATTCATGAAAAGGTAAGTGCCGCTATTCTTTTCATTTAATATTAATGACATGTAAATTCTAAATTATATTATTATCTTGACTATTTTCGTATTTTCCTATTACAGTCGCAAGAAGTAAAACCAACTACTCTCTGGTCAAAATATTCGATGATAAAAGCTGTTTTGTCTGTCAAAGAAAATATAGAAATCAACAAATTCATCAGAGCACAGAAGACAGGAACTATACAGAAGCGAAAGCTTGCCGCGGCACCTTTGATATCGGGTGTCTGATTTATGTGACCTCGAAGTGACAGTAATATGCCTTACTACACTCAGAGAAATGATGTACACAAAAAATATATCAATATTTCGGTCCAATACACTATACTGGGAAAAATGTCTTGTTTTATATTTAGTAGATATGGTACATGAATAGGAATACGTACTGGGTGGTATAAAATTATGGGAACAGCAGGATAACTTGAAAAATACGAATCCTAGAAAAAAACTTTAAATACAAAGGTTATAGGAAATTTCCCTGGAAATTGACCTTAATCATAACCTTAAAGGTCATTTGAAGGTCAAGTCGATTTTTTTGAATGGAACCCCCTACTTTTAACCCCGGAAATGAAACGAGCGGAAAATTTTACGTTCGGACATGATCTTCGGCACTTACAAAATTGACCTCTAAGGTCCATTGAACAGCAGGATAACTTGAAAAATGCGAATCCTAGAAAAAAACTTTAAATACAAAAGTTGTAGGAAATTTCCCTAGCTATCTGACCGTTACCTCGGATTTGACCTTGATCATGACCTTCAATGCCATTTGAAGATCAAGTCGATTTTTTTAAATGGAACCCTTACTTTTAACTCCGGAAATGAAATGAGCGGAAAATTTTACGTTCGGGTATGACCTTCGGCACTTACAAAATTGAAGCGCAGAAGTGTACTGTAAGTAAAGATTAACTTTAGAGGTCAATTTTGTAAGTGCCGAAGGTCATATCCGAACGTAAAATGTTGCGCTCGTTTCACTTCCAGGATTAAAAGTAAGGGGTTCCATTAAAAAAAAATCGACTTGAACTTCAAATGACCTTGAAGGTCATAGTCAAGGACAGATCCAAGGTCACTGTTAGATATCCAGGGAAATTTCCTACAACTTTTGTATTTAGTTTTTTTCTAGGATTCCTATTTTTCAAGTTATCCTGCTGTTCAGAAGACCTGTAGAGGTTCGATTTAAAAAAAATCAACTTGACCTTCAAATGACCTTGAAACTCGCAGTCAAGGTCGAATCCAAGGTCACAATCAGATAGACAGGAAAATTTCCTATAACTTTTGTATTTAAAGTTTTTTTCTAGGATTCGTATTTTTCAAGTTATCCTGCTGTTCCCATACTTTTATACCACCCTGTATATACGGCATTAATGAAGTTGGTGGACCAAGTCATAGCGTATTGCAGAATGTTCAAAAAAAGAAGTACACTTTTATATTTATATCCCGTATTTCAATCATAATAATGCGCTTTTAAGCCAATGCATATTTTTCATACTGCTACCAGAATATGAAAATGCTATCATGAAAAGTAGTACAATGTATAGATATGCAATGAAAAATATATATTATGTATATAACTATATTGGCTATATTGTTGAATAGAATATTACAAATCAAATATTAGTGAAAAAAATGTTTACGTAAAATAACAATATACGTGAATAGGGCATGTGCACAGCTAACCTCAAAAATATTTATTTCTTAAGATTTCTGAGTATTTCGTAGCTGTTGTTAAAATTTCAGCTTGGTTTCCATACTTTCAACTAAAATCTAATTCAGTGTGAAGTTTTTGAAGTTCTAAATACTTTCTCCTAATAAAGTAGGACTCTCTTTGTAGGTTGGAAATCTAACCTGTAATTAGCAGTCTATTTTTATTAACCAACATTATTGAAAAATTATTAGCCTGAGTTTTTAAATATTTGCTTGGAGCCAGTATTGCTCCAAGCTTAAATGAGTATACAAACATTAAAAATGAGAATAAACCTGAAAAACTTAAAATTTGAGGTTACGTTAGTTATATGATGCACATTATTGCACATGCCCAATTATTAATTTTTTTTAATTGATACAATGAAAAGTTCTTTAGTATGGTACGAGTTGAAAGTCATTACTTAATTACCTTATTCATGGTCACAATACAATTCTGTTTATTAAAAACTGAGGAACATATTCAGTAACTTATTGCATTTCTGATAAGAAAATATTTCCTTTCATATTACTTCTTTTCAACTGCCAATAATTGTTTAGTATATCTAACAGTACTTTCTAGTTGTTTCAGTAATATAAATTAGTACATATCTTTCAGGATCTTTGGGAAATAGAAAGAAGCTTATTTGTTTCACCTTCGAAGGGCATGGATGCTAAGCACAACCCCTATACCATTTAGAACCCATTATAAACAGAAATCAAATAAATAAATAAACTTATTTGACAAATATATGCCTTCTCATCATGGCGACTATGAACAAATTTGGTCCCGTCAGAAAGGCTTGCTTGCGCTTCTGTATCGTTCCTGTCTTCTGTGATCAGAGTCATAGCTTTTTTTGAAGCAAAGTCAAAAGTTTTGACGCGCCAAGAAATTAATATATTTTTGATAAATGCAGACGATGAGAAGGATTTATTAATCAAAGTAAGTTTAAAGTCATACTTTAATTACATGCATCAGTTTCATATTTAATTTCGGAAGTTGCTCTTCTCATTGCCGTGTATGGTGCATGCATGCGCGAAGAGCTACTTCACTAAAAATACAAGATATTTTCCAAAAAGACACACGACGTCTTCCTATAACAATTCCCGATACGAAGACCAACATTAAGGGAGTGTTTCCCGTGGTAGCTGAAGGTGAAGCTGTTAATCCCATGGAAGTGTACCAGAAATATGTTCGACTACAACCAGTGAATGTTAAACACGATTATTTTTTTATTTCCTATCGTCATGAAAATGCCCTCTATCGTTGCTGAATTTCTTAAACTACCGAACCCGACAGAGTATACATGGCATTGCTTCCGGCGAAGTTCTGCGTCTTTTGCGGCAGATGCTGACATCGATTTAATCTCGTTGAAACGGCTAGGAGGCTGGAAGCAAGTTTTTTCACAATATTATTTTCTTTTTATTCTAAATGGTAACTAATTCCAGGTCGTCTTCAGTGGCAGAGTCATATATAGAATAATCGATTGAGAAGAAGAAAACAGTGTAAAGAATGTTAATGGGGGAGAAGAAAATCGAACCATCGAGTAACATAATATCTGTTACTTCCGAAGCTACTACCACAACATCAAAAGTAATTAACACGGGTTCAAGTATTTAGTTTTGGGGAAATAGTTTTAAACGTGCTTAAAATTGTTCATTTAATTTTAATTTTGGGCCACAATCACTTAATTATTAATAATTTAACTTAACAAACCTAATAATTAAGTTATATTAGATTAAATAAAGTTGTTTAATTGTTGTATGAACCATTTTGCATTATTTACCTAAATGATCCTCAAAAGTTGCCACAGCAACTTTTTGGGATTGAGTCCGGAAAAGACTCATTTTACGGACCAAATACAAAAAATACAGTTTTATGAACTTATAGCAAGAATAACACTGAAGAAATTAATATTGTGGAACTTAGTCTTGCACCTGGTTTACTCCAAATTCATTAGAGGATGAAGTAAATACCGTAGTCCTGTAAATTATCAATAGGACCAAGTTCTGGTAACCTTACCTGCTATGTAAAGCTTCTAAGTACGCTTCTAATAGGGAATCGAGCATTATCATGCTGAAAAACTGATTTTTGTAACCTTCTAAGTTAGGGTAAAACAACAGATTAGAAGATCTGATCAGAGAAATTCAGTGCGTTACTCATTCTGTGCAAGACTCCTGCTCCTGAAGATATCTGTAAATTATCTGGCATCCATTAGGCTCCATCATATTGTCCTAATTTCTCCAATTTCGGTTCCATTGATGGTATAATGTCAACGGAATAATTGAGCTTAGCAGAAGCGTAGCAGAAATCTGATTCCACAACACGAAATTTTGAATCCTGTAGTGAACAACTCAGATTGACATGGAAAAGCAGTTTCATAGCACCGTAATTTTAAGTAAGACACTCCTTTGGTTTTTGGTTTCTAGCTTTGTTTCATTTTCCTGCCATTCCTCCCACCCCTACTTTTCTTACTTTTTCCCCTATCCCTCTGCCTATTTACAGAGGAGGATAAGATGCGTGAAACTACTTGTATCTAATAGACGTGACAATAACTATCTAATGTTAATTTCAAAACCATGAACCAAAGTATTTCTCCATATTGCATATTGCACTCTAAATGTATCAAAAACGGCAATCACGTTACAAAAGATTCATCCAAAATCAAGAAGAACATAATATGTACTAATATAAGTACTTACCCTGCGGTACACCTATATTGATCATCTCATTCTCAAGAAAAACCAGTGTACATGCCGTATGATACTTTTACGAAAATCCCAATTAAATATTAGAAAAAATGAATCAGTTTTATATTCATCAATTGTATATTAAAATGTACAAAAATAATTTTTTAATTCACACAAAAATTCTACGATCCACTATTTACAGAAAATGAGAGGGCTTGAAGGAAAGAAAAATTGAATTTTTAGGAAAAAATTGAACTTGTAGGAACTTAAAATAAATATTCAGTTCAATACTACCAGTCACATCTAGTGAGCAATTTGCAAACCCATGTAGGTACTCAAGCAGGGTTTATAATAGAAAAGAAAATGACACATTGTGTTAAAATAGATGGCCCAAGCTAATAGTACAGTAAGCGAAGCGGTAAAAATGGTAAAATTCATGGGAAGAAAACGATGAAAGGGATTTCCTTAATTTTTTTTGCAATATGCATTATAAAATACGTACATTAAAATCTATATTGTCTCATTACCTGGTTTTTATTTTTAAGGGGAAACTGAACAATTAATAATTCTTCTAATTTTACGAATAAATTAACGAAAATCCCTATACTTATGTTTTTGAGGTCGCTGAATATGACTGTGGGGTCAAAACTTGAGACACAAAAATGTTAAGGGTTGAAATCACCCTTAAATACTGAAAAATTAACGTCTTCTAATTTTACGAATAAAACCACGAATATCCATATACTTATGTTTTTGAGGTCGCTGAATATGATTATGAGGTCAAAACATAGGAAAGACGAAAATATTAAGGGCTGAAATCACCCTTAAATACTGAAAAATTAATAATTCTTCTAATGTTACAAATAAATTCACTAAAATTCATATACTTATGATTTTTAGGTCGCTGAATATGATTATGAGGTCTAAATTTAGAAAAAAAAAATGGTGGATTAAAAATGGTCAGAAAGAGTGTAGTAATATGTCCAATTTTATTAAAAATACAGACTGTTATAAATAAATCAAATTAATACAATTAAGTAAACTAATTAAATAACATTTTTAATCTGCACTCTCAAGGGGTCTACCCACGATCCAGCGGCAGGGAGCCAACATTGTCGGTACGCTTTGAAGATAATTGGAATTCCAGCGGACCAGTTCACTTTTACGAATGGGTTCAAAGCATGCCGACAAAGCTGGCTCCCTGCCGCGGGATCGTGTGTAGACCCCTTAAACATGTTAAAATGCAATGCAACCCGCTTTTTCTGCGTATTCTTCGAAAAATAGACGGCTATTGCTCGTTTCTCTAGCTACTATAGACATTTAAAATGCGCATATAAACTGAAAAGTTTTAACATTATTGCAAACTGTCATATCTCTGGAACAGTTTGTCGTAGGAAAAAAAATAAAAGCCCAAACTCTTCGTATTTTTATAAGCTTCATTTCATTCTTATATCATGTTTTTATCAATCTTGTTTTTGAGATATTCCAATTTTAAATCAATAATTTTCTTGCATATGCGCTCAAGCACAATCTTTAAACCTTTATATCACTGGAACAGTTTGTCGTAGGAAAATTAAAAAAAAAAACAAACGTTTTTTTATAAGCTTCATTTTTATACTCTTGCCATTTTTTATAAAAAAATTATCTCTGAGCAATTTCCAAAAACACGATTTTTTTCCAAAAATTATGAAAATTTTCATTACTTATTGAAAATGGGTATAGAATGAAAAATAATTATTTTAAAAATTCTAAAAAATTTGAGCATGTTAGTAATAATATGCATTAACAATATCTAGAAGAATTAAAAAAAAAATCGAATTAATAAGACTAAAAAAAATGGCGCCTAAATTTTTAAATGCGCTAGTTTTTTGTCTGTAACTTTTTTAGTTTTCATTATAAAAGGTCGTAATCTGTCTCAATCGAAAGAAAATTTTAATACCTATAATTTTTACAAGAATAAACATTTTTCTCATAATTGTAGATTTTGAGTAATTTTAGATTTTAACGCCGTATATTTTTTCTGAACGTTTTGGCGCCATTTTGAAAATGTCATATTTCCAAAACTAAACATCGGAGATAAAAAAAAGAAAAAGCCATTAAAGCCATTCGATTTATTTTCGAAAAAGCTTTAATTTTGTAAAAAGTGCATTTCTTCCTTATAATTTGGTTCTCTATCAGATTATGTGTATTTTTTGTTTTTTTTTTTAGACACTTCTAAGAAGTGGGAACCGCCCCTAACCAAAAAGCAGGAAAAATGACAATTATGAATTCTTATGTACATACTTTATGAAGCATGTTGAAGAAAAAAATTGGAAATTCATTACATTGTTTTCGGGCTGGAATTTAAAAGCTTCACTTACTGTACTATAAGGCTTTGTTAAGTAATAATAATTTAAGGAACGATATTGTTTACATGCTATTTTTTTAGAATAATAGCAACCTGTTTTAAAAATCTACGATTTTTCAGTGCATTCTTAGCAGTAAAATGTTTTTTCAACTATTTAAATGTTAGAATCAGGCGAAACTTGTGATCATAGATAAAACTGAAATACTAACCTAAAATAATAAATAGTATAGCTCCGATTCCAAGTAATACGAATTCGGTTATTCTCCTGTGAGTGGGCAGCTCTCCCATTAGTCGTCCAATGAACAGGGCAGCTGTGATAATAAGGTAACCTCCATAAGTTGCATCGGCCACGGCAGCTCCTACCTTACTCCAAGTGACATTGTTGAGCAAGCTCCATTCTCTGGATAATTTTTGTAGATACAAGAACAACCTTGAGGCCTCATCGTCTGTTACCCTTTTGAAGACGAGACACACTATTACCAATGCCTAAGAAAAAAATTGGATAGATGACTTCATTAATTAAGTTAATGTCCTACAAGTCTGTTATTTTACAATAACCAACCTATTTTGAGATACATTAAATGAAAAATAACGCCCTAGGGCGTTATGAATATCTATAACGCCCTAGGGCATTATAAAATTATAACACAACCCAAAACAAGTAAATTATGATATCGTTATTGACAAACAAAATGCGTTGCTATGCAACGGCGGCATTTACAAACAATTTTGATTTTTACTCTCTTTTAAATCAAATCGTTCTGAACATAATAGATGTCAAATTAATAAATCGTAAATGTCAAAAAAAAATGTCAAAAAAAAATTCGAATTAAATAACAGACTTGTAGGACATTAAACGTTGAAGTATAGGATAATGACGCCCTCGTTCGACGTACATCCCCCGGGCCAGAGGCCCTCGGGAAGTACGCTGCCGACCTCGGTGCGTTATTATCCTTATAACACCCTTGATACCTTAATAACTATATAGTAAGATACTATTGTATTTGTCTATCTATACACACTGTTATAATTTTTGAAGTTTAATACGCATAAAATTGCGAATCCTCAAAATAATAATAAACAGAAAAAAATTGAATACACTCAGGCATTAATATCTGATAAAAGAAGAACTAGGCTTAAAATAGGTCCCTGTGGCACGCCATAGTTGACCTGGATTCTAGATTGTTTGGTGGGGGCTGAGCTTGTACTCATGTGCACTCAGGCCCAACAGGTGGGCCTACTGTGCGGCATGTCCACCAAGCCCCTCATTGCTCAAGCCAGCCAACATTTGTGATGTATTTGAGAAAGCCAGGCGGGGCGCCACCTATACTGGTCATACTGAGCCAGAAGTCCCCCCAGTATGGATCCTCTTTTCATTGAGAAAGCAGGGCAATGGTACAGCACATGCTCGGCAGTGCCCAGATTACACCCTCTACACTTGGAGTTGTCTATAACACCGAGTGCATGGAGGTGTTTGTTTAGTCTGAAGTGTTTTGCCAAGGATAGTCAGATCAAGCGAATCTCTCCGCACGGTGCAGTCATTACTATGATTGACAGCAAGTTAAATTTTAAGTCACACACAAAATGGTGTAAACAAAAGAACTAAACACTATAGATCTCTTACATATAAAAATGAAGGCATAAATACGTCGACGGCTTGTAACATATATAAAATGATTTGCGGACCCACACTGGTTGGTTTCATTCTATTTGGAAATTGTCGAATGCCAGTCTTAAGTAACATCGAAGTAGGGGAAAGAAGTAGTCTGAGAAAAATCACAAAAATTAGGCATCCCAATAATCCCTTGCACAATCCCTCTAATAACCTTCTCTACCAAAAAACCAAAGTTGAACCTATACTCTCCCGATTCCAAAGACTCTCAAAAAATTCTTCAACAATTCATCTAACATCGAGGCATTATTGAGATTGAGATATGAGATTTTTCGAAGAAATCTATCTCTCGATGCTCAGATAACACTGGCCGACAAAAAAAAATGTTCTGTCTTTACAATCAAACATATCATTTCCTATGTATTTCGATACGCTGAAACCAAATTTGGCAAAAAAAAATTTTTCTACCGTGTCAATTTTTCTCTCCACCCCCATATAACCCCCATAAATTCTTATAGAGGATATTTTTTTAAAATTTTTTTAAATTATTTTTTATTATTTTTGTATGGATTTTTTGTGCCGTTGATCATGAATCTGAAGTCAAGAATAAATTTCGATTTAATGGCAGCTGTCAACAAGCTGTCAAATTTCACCAAAATGTAAAAAGTTGATATTAATTGTATATTCATAAGTATTTTAGGTCGCTAAATACAAATCCGAAGTGAGAAATGAATTATGACTTAATGACAGACTAAAATGTAAAAAAATGATATTAAATACACATTCTTAAGTTTTTGAGGTCGCTGAATACAAATCCTAAGTCAAAAATGAATTTTGAATTAATGACAGCGTTAGCGAACTGTCAAAATTTTGAGTTTTTCAAAGTTAAGCCAAGCTTAACATAATTATGTTAAGCTTGGCTTAATATCAGTATATACTAAACATCATCTCTTTATCTTTTTTGGAAATTTTGACAGTTTGCTAACGCTGTCATTAATTCAAAATTCATTTTTGACTTAGGATTTGTATTCAGCGACCTCAAAAACTTAAGAATGTGCATTTAATATCATTTTTTTACATTTTAGTACAATTTGACAGTTTTTTGACAGCTGTCATTAAGTCATAATTCATTTCTGACTTCGGATTTGTATTTAGCGACCTAAAATACTTATGCATATACAATTAATATCAACTTTTTACATTTTGGTGAAATTTGACAGCTTGTTGACAGCTGCCATTAAATCGAAATTTATTCTTGACTTCAGATTCATGATCAACGACACAAAAAATCCATACAAAAATCATAAAAAATAATTTAAAAAATTTTTTCAAAAAATATCCTCTATAAGAATTTATGGGGGTTATATGGGGGTGGAGAGAAAAATTGACACGGTAGAATTTTTTTTTTTTGCCAAATTTGGTTGCAGCGCATCAAAATACATAGGAAATGATATATTTGATTGTAAAGACAGAACATTTTTTTTTGTCGGCCAGTGTAATAGACGTGTGTCCCCGCCCATACAATATTGTGATTCTAGTCGTAGTATTTGTAAGTTAAGTCATATAAGAAAGACTGAAGGATTTCAAGCCTTGTACGCATTGTAAATAATATAAACTGTTCAAAGTTCTTCGGCGTGTAATTATGTTGTGACATTATTCAAGGATTATTAATACAAATGAACGACTATTAAAAATAATAATTTTCTATGCAAAAAACTTCAATTATAGTATCTAAAGGACGTCCGAGACGTAAATGTTGAATCAATTTGGTATCACTAATACCTATTAGCTATTACCAAATTGGTTTAGCATTTATTTTTCGGACGTTATGAAGATAATATAATTGAAGTTTTATACATACATTACTCCGTTCACAATTGACTACGTATCTCTACCAAGAAAATTTAAATTTTTTCTCTATTAAAATATTTTCATTGTTGTTCTAATTTGGAGTTTCGACTATTAGTTGCAAAAAAAAATTAAATTTTCTTGGTAGAGATATATAGTCAATTGTGAACGGAGTAATGCATGTACAAAAAGCACCTCCTACACTGGAGGTACTTTTTGTATAATAGATCATGAATCGACAACAGGATAAGAAATGGGAGTATAATGCGTTAGATGTCACTGGAAATCTTTCAACTTTCTTCTGGTAATCTCTACTTTCATTGTTTTCGAGAAAGTCACATGCAACCATCTTTGTGTTAATAGGCATCTACTTGAGCAGATTTTTTTCTGCTTTTCCTGTATATGGAAAGGCAGACGGATGCATACTGACCAGTAAAGAGGCAAATTTTATCTAAGTGTTTTTGGTTAAATCTTCATATTTTGGGCTAAGGATTCTTCAGTTAGCGTATGGCCAAGTATTAATGGAACACCCTGCATAACGTTCTAGGAAAACGAGTTCTACTTCAAACCATTATACACCCGCTACATAGTAGTCATAAACTTCCTAAGTCTTTACTACGTATTCCTAAATCATCTTTATACTCTCATTCCACTTGTTTGCTATCAGGCAGAGGAAGAACAAAAGGTAATTATTAATCACTTTCACTGAGTCTTCTGGGCGTGTTTGACTGCTAGTATGACAACTGTGTATTCAGTTACGCTACCAATTCAGATACCGTTACTATAACTAATATCATACAAGCAAGCCGTAAAAGTTGCTTCTGATTCGGGTGGGAACTTTATCTCTTTGAATCTCATCACTCTAATTTCCTGATCTCTCGATCACATTCGATTCACAAAGCCTTCAACGGCTTTTTATGACAACAAAAAAAAGGGTTTTCATTGGATAATCCTTATCTATTTCGACATGTTGAACACGAATCAGGTGTCCGTTTACCTCCATCATCCGCCATTTTTTTGTGAGGCTTCTTATGATTCGGGAATTTTATCTCTGTGCTAGAGGCGGCTCTCATATACACATAATATTATATTGCAAACACCTACTGAAACATTCAGAGAAACGACGAAATGGTGAAATATTCATTATTACCAGCTAAAATGTATTTTTGGTAATACATTTTTGTTGAATTTTCTCGCTTTTATCCACAACGTGTACATCATAATTTTAATATTTATTATTTCTTTTCGCCCAAAAAAATTTCTCAGCAATCACCACAATAAGGAACGTTTCATTTCGCTTCATTTCGCAGCTCGCCCAGAGGTTCACAGAGGAAGGAATTAATACGCTCATTGCGGAAGATGATGCCGACTTGCTCATCGTGCAAACTGCGATCGAGAAATGTCAGCGGTATGAGACAGTTTTCATCGTTGGACAGGATGTCGATCTTCTCGTGCTCATTATAGCCCTTTCTCCTCAACATAAAGACATTCGACTTTTAGAGAATCCCAGGGAAACATAAAGGAGAGGATATACAGTTCTTGCGATTTACAGTCCTCGGATGTCTTGAGAAAGTGTAAGGAAACTGTGCTGTTTGCACATGCATTTAGTGGTTGCGACACTACTTCTGCTTTGTTCGGTAAAGGCAAAGCACAAACTGTAACTATACCTAATAACAGAAGAGATTTGGATGACATTGTGCCTATATTTAACAACCCTCAATCAACAAATGAAGAAGTCGCAACTGCTGAAGAGCGTTTCACGATGGCATTATATAAAGCTCCAAAGAAAGAGAAATCTTTAAATAGATATAGATTTCTCACATTCAATACATTGGTTGGGAAATCAAGTGACGCTATATTATTATCGACACTACCGCCAACGTCTGCCGCTTCTCATCAGCATGCTTTTCATAAAATTCAGTTATGGAGAAGAATAAACCTTGATTCGACACAATGGTATTGGAAGAAAACTAACACCGTTCTTTCACCCATTTTTACACCTGAGGTACCAGCTCCGTCTTCCGTTCTACAACTTATATCTGCAACTGCAGGATGGGTTGTGGGAAACGATGCGGGTGTGTAAAAATATTAGTGCGTTGCTCAACCATGTGCTCTAACTGTCACGGACAAGGCTGCTTAAATTCACCTACCGAAGATTAGTTGATTGAAGAAAACACTATCGACGACTGAAACCGACAACGAGGACAGTGGAATAGGTCGCATGCGCTGACGTCACAGATTCTGAGACCTTAGGAAAACAAACAGCTGTCATTAACTGACATGACGATTAAACGTGTTGTTTTAAAGTATATTTTGCTGTTTTTGTGATATTTTAAAACTTAATTTTGGATTATTTAACATCCACAACTATCCTTAATTATTGTGTCTAGGAAATTTTGTTCGTTAATATGGAGATAAGTTTATATTTTACGAAATCGTCTCATAATGTAGAGGAAATGTATGGAAAAAGTTGGTGTCATCGAATTAAATCGCTTATATTTTGAGAAATGATGACTTCGGAACAAATATTAGTGTATTTCATAATATTTCACAAAGAGATATTCTGAATTACTTGGTTTTTGTGAGAAATGCATAGACAAAAGGATGAGTTCAAGGCATTAAAAAATCTTGAAACTATTTGTGGTTGGGTGAAAGCAGTACTCTCCAAGAAATTTACAGGATAAAAGCTTTTTGCAAAGGTAAGAATTAGTTGTCGATGATCAACCCTTTTTTCAATATATGCTTACCTAATTAAATATTGCTTAATGAATAATTGCTAACATACAAATTCATTTTCAGTTTATGAGCTCTTAGCGGTGCATCTTGAACAAAAGTCATCGACTTCTTCGACTATTGCTGATCCAGATGATCCTTCAGTGCTCATTGTGACTGTGTTACTACTCTAGACAAAATTCGTTCAGTACCCAGTTTTTCATTTCAATTTTTTAGTAGTAAACGGTGGCTATGGTCGAAGGGTTAACTTATGAATTTTATGAAAAATACCACATAAATTAAACAATGAAAGGCTGAAGTACTATGAACTAGTTGAAATATATAAAGAAGTGTACACAATTTCTTCCAGTGGTTGACCCCTTGCCTATGACCCCTTGCCTATGATATGATATACCTATAGATTGAACCATACAAATCATTGTAATTTGTGCAAGAACTTTTTCTTATCGTGTCTTGCTAATGTTATATAATATGTCTAACATGTATTTTATTATTTCATGTATAGTTAAATATATAATAGTTAAATATCCCTTGTATTTTATTAAATACGTATATTCACTTTTTATTGTTTTACTTATCACTCGTATTATTGTTAGCAGTAAATTGAAATAGTCGATTATGTTGAACTTACATATACATGCATTTTTGCATCTAACTGAAAGTAAAACAAAATATACTTACTAAATATCACACTTTATTATCCAACATTCCATTAGTATTCACAAGGAGAATCAACAAGAAACTTACAGGAGATGTAAAGAAAAATCTATATTGCAATAAAAAATAAATGATTATATTACACACTTACACTAATATCTAAGTAGTAACATTTGTAATTACATAATTCAAAGAAAATTTATAGCTATAATTCGACACTTTTAAAGCCCATTCGGACTTTATGTGTGTGTTCAATGACTGAAAGACTGAAAGTGATCTCACTTTCAGTCTTAGTTTCATCCAACACTGGGTTTTTAAACACCACACAATATACTTCAAAAGGACGTTTAGTTTCCAGATCAATCAATGACAGCAATACTTTGAATTTCCTTGATTTATGCACTTCATCAAATATCTTAATGTAGCCTGTGTATTTTCCTCTTGAGATGTACCTCATTTAAAACAATTTCTACTATTGGACTTCATTCTTCTTCTGCATCAGCTCTAGCCTCGCTAGCTTAAACACAAGAAATGATTATTAAAAATGCTGACAAATCTATATTATTATTTTTTTACCATGAATTGTTTATTGTTTCCTTTAGCAGTAGTTGTTATTATCACAAGCACTTTTAGTTTCACATTTGGGTTTTAAGTTGTATCCCATATTAACAGAGAACACCAAACTGGATGGATCATCGTGGTCTTGAATTACGGCAGTCTTTCCTATAACATAAATCCACACTAAAAATCAAATTCTTAAATTAACAAGTAATAACATACCATTAATAAAATGCTTGGAATACCCCAGTAAAATAATTCCTTTTAATTGCTTGGAATCTTTTAATCCCAACCTCTTCTGGCTGTAAATCGACGTTATTTTATAAAAACTGATGTTGTCTCGGATTGCCACACTGCCACAACTAATAGTACAACAAAAACTTGCCATTTTGTGTGATATAATGTCCATAAAAACTCTAATATTATGAAAACTTTCAATTCTTATGTTCAGTCAGTTGCCATTTGACAGCAATGACAGCGGTTTGTTTTCCTAAGGTCTCAGCTCTGTGACGTCACGCGCACACGACCTATACTGCCCTCCTAAGGAGAAAGGACTTATCTCAATTTTTTTTAAAAATCTGTTCTTAGCATTTTTAGTATGGATTCAAACATATCTATTATATTACCTTCGATATTACCTAAGCAGATTGGCTCTATCTCGAGTGGTATGTCGATAAAAGCGTTAATAAAATATATTGTATATCAAAATCTTAAGAATTCCTAGGCGAAATGGACTTAACACAACATTGAGTTAAGTCCTTTCTCCGTAGGAGGGCAGTATAGGCCTACAGGCGAAACCACTTACAAAAAAAAAACGCACCGAGACCTCTACCTCATGGGTGGTGTGGAAACGTCATATTACAAAGTGTGTATCCTCGAAAAAGGAGAGAAAATTCAACAAAAATAATAAAGAAAAAAAGAAAAGTACTAGATGAATCTTGTAGAGGAGAATGTGCTCTACAAGTTTCATTATAACCATTTTTGACGTCAATGTAGCCGTTTCAGAGATATTCGCTGTCAAAAATCGCGTACCACCGATTTTTCGCCGAGCGCTCCAAACTACCCCCTACTATGAACGTCGATAGCGAGAAAACGGTGGGGAGTACGCAAATTGACCATAGAACTTTTTTGTGTAGAATTTAATGAAGAATATTTTTGTTCCTATACCAGTTTTTCGTGGGAATGACGGATCCGAAGAAAAATGAGAATAACCGTAACTAAGTCCCGTCTGGGGGTGGTTTTTCGCCCCAAAAAGGTGTTTCCATCAACTGATAAGGTGGGAACTCTTCGGATCCTTAATTCTACTCCTATGAACTATACATAGCCCAAATATAATTTGTATATGAATTTTTTTCTCCTAAAAAGTCTAATGAGCAAGATGCATGCATTTTAAAAATGCATTAATTTATTATTTTTTCATTATACATATTATATAAGCCGAGTATATAATAAAAGGAAACTATAAAAAAAGTTATTTTGTAAAAAAAAATCATTTTAAAATTCAAATTTTATCGGAACAAAACCACGTGACTATAAACGGTACTGATGTCATCTGGCATAACGTTTTAGTTTCATCCATAGACCGCAGATTTCTAAATTCACCGGTGGAGCGCATCAGTAAGAAATAACATTATATGACTGGCTAATTTGAAAAACACAGCTTCGTATTTTATCCACCCAGCGGTAAATTTAGAAAAGTATGGAGACAAGTGACAAGTTTGATAGCTTTGACAGTTTACATCTGCTAGTGGTGAAATATTAAATTGTTTGTTAATTAAATGTTAAATTTTAGTCTGCTGACCTTTAAATATCGATTTGTTTATTTTTGTAAAAATTATTAGTGTATTAATTTATCTAAGTGGTAAAAATGACGAACAGCGACTTTGTGCAAGCTCAAAGTGACAATTTGCCGAAAATCGACGTGTTTATGATGAGCAGTTTTTTGGTAATAATACCGATTATATCAGTGCAGAAATTGGAGGTGGAAAAACGACAAGGATGCATCATTCATTTTTCGTAACAATAAATTTGTTTACGCTCACTTTTATCCTTTTACTGCAGTTAGATTTAGATACCTAACCTCAGAATATGTAAACATAATGCATTATTTTAATATTTTTATCAACATTAACTATTGTTTTTCGTCTCAGATTATATAACTTTTTTATATTAAATAATTTGCCACCACTAAGTACATAGATTAAATATCTGTTGAAAATAATACTAATAAACATTGCCAATGCTAAATGCCGGATGACGTCACACGCAAATGGCGGGAAACTTGCTTCGTTTGAACGTGTCTAAATTCTCAGCGAAACTAAATTATTTTTTTATCCTTTAATTCGGATAAAAAAAAAATACATAGAAAATAACGCTTTTTAGTGATCTATTATTCGGTGATGTCAAAAAAATGTATGCATTTTGCTCATTTGCGTGGATTATAAATAGCTATACATTTTTTTAAAACTGAACTATTTATTGTAGTTCTTCGTTCTCAGAAATAATTTTTATAGTAATTTTATTCCAAGACTTTCATTCTCAGTAATGGTTAAACCAAAGCAAATGCTTATAATGCTAATATTTTCACGTAAAGCTTATCACAATGAACCGTTTGTTTATGTGAGAAAACACTACGATTAATTAATTAATTCTATCCGAGGAGCTGATTTCCCAGATAATTAATTTTTAGCGGTGATAGAAGAAAGAAAGACAAAGCAGTGACGTTTACAAGAAAGTATATCTAAATTAGTGAAATTAAATACCAAATTTACTATGCTTTCTTGTTATGTTATAAAAATAATTGTTAGAATAAGTTATAAACATTGATATTAAATATGAGTTTTAAAATAGGAAATCGTATTAATATACACGCAACAGCACATTCTTACTAATACTTGCTATTTTTTAAGTATTTAAATACTTACGGGAGTAAATAGAGCATTCAACCGTACAGAAATCATTATTACAAAGAGTATACAGTGTGTTTCGCTTGAAATGGTAATGCCCCAATAACTTTTTTATATTTTTTTAGATTTGAATCAAATTTTGCTTATATAGAACAAATTAGGATCTACTTATGGCTAGAAAAACATTCGCCTCGTACAAATGCAAAGCCATCTGCGGTATCATAATATGCGGAGAAAATAAAAAAATTAGGCATATCTTCATCGGAAAATTTTGTTAATGAAACTTGTTCACGATTGTCCAAAAACCATAAGTCCAAAATTTAATCAAAATAATAAAATATTGAAATTTGATTAAAATAATGTCCAAGTCCGAAAATATCATTGTAATGAGTTTTTTGTTTAGAAAACTGTATTCTGACAATTTTGTTTGAAACTAAACCCAAGCTGCTAGGTAGTCGTCAAGCAATTTTTTAAATAATTATTTTAAAAAATTTTTAAATTTTAATTTTTTAGTTTTGATTAAGTTTTGGACATAAGATTTTTGGACAATTCTGAACAAGTTTCGTTAACAAAATTTTCCGATAAAGAAATGCCTAATATATATTTTTTTTATTTTCTCCGCATATTTTGGTACCGCTGGCGGCTTTGCATTTGTAGTAGGAGGCGAATGTTTTTCTGGTCCTAAGTAGATCCTAATTTGTTCTATACTTAAGTAAAATTTGATTCATATCGGAAAAAAGTAAAAAAGTTATTGGAGTGTTACCATTTCAAGTGAAACACATTGTATATTAAGTGCCAATTGGGTTGAGAATGCAGTTTGAGAAGAAAAATTTTTAAATAAAAAAAAATGGTTGAAATAAAGAAAAAATATTTCGTTAAAACCATAAAACCAACCATAAGTACCTCTTTAACAACCTAAAGTTTCTTAAAAGAATATTTCCTCTACGACTTGATGGCATAATTTTGAGGCCGCTAAATTAAAAAAAAATGTTTGTTTTTTTGGCCGTTTAAACAAATATTTCCACTTGAAATTTTCTGTGGTTGTTAACATTCAAAAATGGCATATTTTTTCAAAATTTTATTTATATCGATTGATTATTATTATTGAGGCTATATTGTTTAAAAGAAGGATTTTTATTGCTTTTTTTTTAATAGTCGGGGGGGGGCCTCCTCTCTAGCTGTACGTACGCCCCCCCCCGCATCCTTAGGAACAATGTTTTTCATAAAGATTAAAGCCTAAGGAACAATTTTAGACGTGTCACCAAAAAAAAAAATTGACTCTACTTTCAAAATGGCGGCCATATGTTAAAAAAATTTTTGCCAATGTTTTTATCTCTTAACACAAAAACTAAAAAAGATGGAAAAATACTTTTTTCATAAAAAACAACGTGCATAAAATTTTCTACAATTTTGTCCCTAAACAATATTTTACCATTTTCCAGATAAATGAGTCCAAAATTAAGAAAACATGGAAATTCATATATCGGTAAATCATTTAGAAGAAATAACTTTGGCAGTTAGTGTAAGGCGTATAATATAACTTTATATTATTAACATAACAAAAGATAAAATAAACTGAAAAAACTATTAATAATAATAATATAAATTGCAGACATTTATCTCGAAAACGGTAACAATGTGTTATGAACAGATTAGGGTTAAAAGTGTTGATGGTGACATCTTTTGAATTCTGCTGGCTCATTCCAATAAAATTAAATGTAAATTACTCTTTGATACCGGATTTAGTAATACAAGAAGGCTTAGTAACATCCGCATTAGCAGAAGACTACGGAACTCAAAAATGTTCGGCATTACTGGGCCTTCATTCATTTACTGGATGCGACTGTCAGCGCCTTTAAGGGAAAAGAAAATATAAAATCTCTAAAAATGTTACTTTCTCCCAAATATACCAAATATATTCGGACATTTCAAGATTTGGGGAGCAGTTGGAATGTTGATGATAAATTAGTCGCATCGTTAGAGGAGTTTACATATGCCATGAATCAAGAAATTCGCTAGCTTCGCCTAATTGCCATTAAACAGAAATGTGGTGACAAAGATTTGTCTTTATCAATTAACACTAAATTTGATTTTCCTTCGATTCAACCATCAAGACCTTGCCTTATCAAGCATATTAAAAGTAGTATTTACCAAACGCGTATTTGGCAATTAGCCACACAATATTCCAAAGCCTTGGAATGCTTATGGATGGCAAGAAAATGGAGAACCTCTTTGGTGTTCAGCAGACAAAATACTGCCTGAATCGCTTAGGATCATAACGATATCATAAATGAAGCAATTGAGGAAGAAGACTTGGAAGAAGTATTCGATGTATCGGGAGACAGCGATAGCGGATCTGAAAGTGAATGAGGTGTTATTTACGTTTTATATTGAATTTTTTATTTTATTTTAAGAGCTGAATCATTTATCTGGAAAATGGTAACTCCTATTCAAACATTGTATAGGAACAAAATTGTAGAACATTTTATGCACTTTGTTTTTTGTGCAGAAAGTTTTTCTCCATCTTTTTTAGTTTTTGTGTTAAATGACGACAAAAACAATATTTGCAAATTTTCTTTTTTAAACGGACCCCATTTTGAAAGTACAGCCAGTTTCTTTTTTGGGGACATGTCTAAAGTTATTCCTTAGGCTTTAATCTATTATGAAAAACATTGTCCCCAAGAATCGGGGTACAGCTAGGGTGGGCTCCCGTAGTATAAGATTAAGTACGTATTTAATAGAGATATCTAGATCTATTAAAAATTCTATTGCGAACAATCTCAATTTTTATTTTTGACAGATGACTAATACGATTGGTGATATTTGCAAATACACGATAAGAAAACGACGATTTCGGTTTAAATGGAAAAACGAACATGTTCCCGACCTCACCTGAAATCCACAACTTACAGTCATATACATTTATAAATGTATTTCAGATTTCAACAAAAAAAAATTCCCCTCCCCAGATATTTTGTTTATTTCGATTGTTATATATTTGCAGTAATTTGAGGTAAAAATGAATGAGAGGATATCGAAGAAGCTGCAAGTGCGTTTAAAATAATATCTTAATTTTTGTGTATTTGTAAAATATTTGATTTTAACAATGGGTTTTTTACCTAAAATGCCTGTTTATCCTGACAGGTAAACACATTAGAACGTAATAATCGGCCGATGGACCATAAGTAAATTTTTTCAGCTCTGTAATTATGGTAAATGAACTGTAAGTTCGACTACTCTAACAAAAATTTGTTAATAATGATCACTGACCGTACAGGCAAAGAAAATTTTTACATCAAATTTCGCAGAAAATTAGTCACAAACAAGAGCAAAAGCGAGGAATCTTTCTTTGACATCTTAAAAAGGTACAAAATTATTTACTATTACATTTTCTCAAGGATCATGAAAATTATTTAAAAAACCAACGAGTACAAAATAGTAAACCATAAAAGTTTATTATGAAAATACCAACGTATTTTATCAATTTGTAATGGTCACCTTCAAAGAAGGTGTAAACTACGTATATCATATACTATAATATAAAATTGTATAGTTTTATTATTTTAATTTTTAGTATTCTTGCAAAATATTTTATGTAAATTCTATTGCTATGATGTGAACTGAAATTAAAATAATGTGTGGAAAAAATGTAACGTAGATTGTTCAGATTAACCACATCAAAAACTATGAATTACTTAAACAAAATGTATGGTAGAAGATCAAAAATGTGCTAGCTATTCATTTAAATAAAATAAGACGCATATTTTGGACGAGGCTCTTTCCCTTTATTTATATTTTAAATCATTCATCTTATCACAAAAATATGAGAATAACTTCTTCTTCTCTTTTGTTAAAGGCTATTGTCTATGTACAAAAAAGGAACGAAAGGAACTAAAACGTTAAAGGGTTTTTATTATTTATTATGTTCAATTGACCCTAAGACATGAAAAAACCGCGGAGTGCTACCATTTAAAGTGGTGCGTTTTTGAGATCGAAGTAAAAAGGTCCACATTTCATATTTTTTTTACTGGAAAACTATGAATTTTTTCTATAAACACGTCAATAAAAAAGTGTGTAGAGAATTAAATTTCCAATCGAAATGGCACCTTCAGAAGTCAAAAAATTTTTTTTTACAAAAAACAAAACAAAAAAAACGAAAATTTTTTATTTTTTTTTTATTTTAGCCTGTAACTATTTTTCGGATACATTTAGGCATAGACATTGCTGCATAACAAAAAAAGCTGGCATTTTACCCGTTAAAATGATATTTTGTAAACAGTTTTACGATTATTAGTGACCGAGATATAGCGTTTCAAAGTTTGCAACTTTTAACTTTTTTTGCTAATTTTTACAATTTTTTTTCAAATTTCGTCCTGTAACTTTTTTCTGAGTGAATTTAAGTGTAGACATCATTATACTAAAGTGAAAGCTGACTTTACGCCCGTTGAAATGGAGTCTGGTAAAAGTCTCTACGACAAATAAAAAATAAAAAATCGGATCTTTATGATTTTTTCGAACCTATAAATGATGATTCTCTCTCTAACATTTTTTACATTATCGATGGTGGATTTTTATTGCACAAAATAGTTTGGAATACCAACGATACATTTGAAGAAATCAGTAAAAAATATATTCAACACTTAAAACATTTTTACACGAATTGCACTGTTGTGTTTGATGGCTACACTAGTGATTACGATAATACAGGTACGAAATCTGCAGAAAGATTACGCCGAACCAAGCAAATTTGGCCAGGAGTTCAGATTAGCAATTACTCAAAGCCATTATCAAAACATGATAAATTTTTGGCAAATGAAAATAATAAAAAAAGATTACTTCATCAAAAATTTGAAGAAAATAATATTGAGACTGGGCAAGCTGAAGAGGATGCAGACGTACTAATTGTAAATACTGCAAAAGATAAGGCATCCCAATCAGAAAATGTTGTTATAGTTGGTCAAGATCTTATTATCCTATCATTATTACCAGAAGAAAATGAAAATATATATATTTTTAAACCTAGTATAGGAAATGTAACTGCCAAATTATATAACCATAATAGTTTCAAATTTAATCATCTACAAAAATACCTTGGTTTCGTCCATGCATTCAGTGGCTGTGATACAACCTCTTCCTTTTTTGGTATTGGTAAAAAGAAATTCTTGAATTTCATTAATAAGAATATTTTGCTTTTGGAGAAGTATTTAAATGAATTTTTGTGTGAAAATGTAAGTCTAGCAGCCATCGGTTCTGCTTCTGAATGTATTGTAACATTACTATAAGGTATGAAAATTGATGGCCAAAGCACCTGTCGCTATAAGTTATTTCAGAAGTACTCAACAGGTGCGAAATTCTCATTGTCCCGATTGCCTCCAACAACTGATGCTGCTAAACATCATGGTTTAAGAACTTACTTGCAAATGCAACATTGGAAAGGAAATATTGTAAATCATCTCATCTGGGGTTGGAAAAGTTCAGAAAATGGACTAGTACCAGTTTTGACATATAAATCTCCCGCACCACAAATTTTGCTGGAAAAAATAGCCTGTAAATGCACCAAAGGATGCAGAGGAAACTGTGGTTGTAGGAAATTGGGAACGAATTGATCCATTTTTTGCAAAGAATGTATGGGAATGAACTGTGAAAACGCTGATATACCTCAAATAACGGAAGACGATGTTACCATAGATGCCGATGAAAAAATCGACTTTGATTTTGAAAATATGTTAAATCCAGCATTTGAATAACTTCATAATGTAAATTATTAATCTAAGTTATTTGAACAAAACAAAAAACACGTGATATAATAAAGTTCAGAAGTGGAAAAATGTAAAAAGTTATTTTTTAAGTACAATAATAATATATTTAGACTGTATCTTGGTTACTATTGATCACATAAATTTCTATTGCAGACAATTTAAACAAGAATGCTGCGAGTGTATTCCATGTAACAATATCTGTATTTGACAAATAAGTTATAGGCCGAAATTTAAAAAAAACGTAAAAATTGGAAGAAAGTTAATAAAAGTAACATTCTTCAAAACGCTGATCTAGGTTTCTATTTGTCGTAGAGACTTTTACCAGCCACCATTTCAACGGGCGTAAAGTCAGCTTTCACTTTAATATAATAATGTCTACACCTAAATTCACTCAGAAAAAAGTTACAGGACGAAATTTGAAAAAAAATTGTAAAAATTAGCAAAAAAAGTTAAAAGTTGCAAACTTTGAAACGCAGAGCTGGGAGTAATTAATTACTAAAGTAATTAAATTACTAATTTAACTACTTTTTTAAAAAAAGTAATTGTAATTGAATTACATTTTTCAAAGCAGTAATTGTACTTAAAAAGTATTAATTCCTCAAGCGATACTCTGAAAATACCTCTGCAGAGTAATTAATTACTGATAGAAATTACTTCATGTAATTTAAATTATTTCAAGTAATTTAAATTACTTCAAGTAATTTAAATTACTTCAAGTAATTTAAATTACTTCTCAATCATTTCAAATCTCTAGAATAATTTGAATACTGTAGAGTTTAATTGTTTTACCGTAATTAAATTATTTTAGAGTATTTATCTTACTTTACATTCCTATTAAAAGGAAACATAAACAAATAATATTATTCATATTTCATAGTTTGTGTCATTTTACTTCCACATCCAGTGGAAGTATAGTAACGCAAAAAAAAAACAATTAAAATTTTTTATTGTTCAAAAATGCTTAAAATGTCATGAAACGTCGAGATTTTCAGTTTGAGCAAAAGAAAATGTCTGTCTGTCGGTCTGTTTGTCTATCTGTAACTTTTTTGTGAGCACGATTACTCTGGAACCGTTTAAGATATTGACTTGAAATTTGGTACACGCATGTATTTAAGGTAGAGGTGCAACCGATATCCGGTTACTATCCGGTGTCCGGCCTATCCTACCACTTTATTACTATTCGGTTGGGCACCGGATAGTGACCTGATATCCGGCCAAAACCGGATAGTTAAGAAATAAAAATTGGTATAAAATATGAATCGAGTTTTATTATACTGATTGGAGTTAGTATACCACCATGTGTAAGGGTCACTATTGCTTTGAATCCGTGCTCCTTTCAAATAATAGTCAATCTCCTTGGCCATTGAAGTTTTCTCCGAAACGTTCTCATTAAGGATGGGATTTTGCAAAATGAGAGGGAAATATGCGTTTATTTTAGATTTATTATAAATATTTAAAAAACCAAACAGTATAATCTTAAAACCTATTTTAGATTCTTGCTATTGTTCTAGTGCATACAACTATATATTTTTTTTTATTATAAATATCTGTTGTATTTGAATATGTCAATGAAAATAGTTCCTAATTCCATTATTAGAGCATGGCATTATACTATATACAAAATTTATGATAAAAACTGTATATGGTTGTATTCCTTAGAGCAATGGGAAGTATCTGAAACTATTTTAAAGATTATACCATTTATGACTTTTTAAATATTTATTATAATCCGAAAATAAACGCATATTTCCCTCTCACTCTACAAAATCTTGTGCTTAACGGTACCATTTTCTTCACCCACTTCGTCAAAACTCTTCCAAAAAGTGTTGTAAATATCAGCAGTAACATTATCTTGTGGGTTTCTCTTACGTTGTTTACTGAAAGGAGAAGAACCACTTTCACTATCACTGCCTGAGCATGAATCATCACAACTATTTTTTAAAACCTCCAGCAGAATAATTTGGCAGGATTATTCAGCCTGATTTTTATTGAAAAAACTTGTTTTAAATCTGAGGTCTAGAAAAGTTGCCAGTAAATATTTTTTGTCGTCGAGGTTGTCAAAATTTGTTTTCAGTCCAACTTTCAATGTAAGCCGGATCAAGAAGTTCGCCGGATATCCGGTATTCGGTATCCGGCCAAAACACTATCCGTTGCATCCTTAATTTAAGGTGGGCGGGTGCGGTGAACATAATTCGACAATTTCTTCTACATCCCTGAACCGATTAACAAAATGTTTGTTGGGCTTTTAGAGACAACTTTATAGAATGGTACTAGGCTATTGAAAACTCAAGAAGGAAATTTTTTTCTCTCGTGCGAAAATAAAAAAAGTTTTTGTTGATTTTAATAGTCTGGTATCATTCTATCAAGTTTTCTCTAAAGGCCTATCAAAGAATTTTTTCAAGTCGTTCAGGTATATAGAAGAAATTGTCGAATTACGAAATCGTTTTCTTAAGCACGGCACCGCCACCTTTAACGAGATCTGGAATTAGATTATATTTTGATCTTATTCTGTTGAAGGGTTGGAGGATAAATTAGGGTAAATAGGTAAATCAAGCAAGTAAGAGTCCATAAAATAGGTATTTAGTATATATAAGAGAAGCTATTAGCCACCCCCATTACCACCCCCATCGCATTATTAAAGGGAGTGAAAAAATAAAATTGTGATTTAGTGTGTATACAAGAACTAAAGGCCTCATTTTTTTTCTTCATCCACCCCCACTACCACCCTACTACCACCACTTCCACCCCCACTATTAATGTGGCATATTGTTTTATGGGTTTTTGGGGTATGCAATTTCAAATATTACATTACTAAAGTTTCATAAACAAGTATTTCCACATACAAAATTTTTTTCGTTGTGAGAGAATTAGATAGAAAATCAGTATGTGAAAGTAGTGATTCCTTGGGCAGCGGCTTTTGTATTTGCTTTTAGTTATAGATTTTCATTCCTTTGCGATTACTGTCTTTACTGATTACTAAAAAATTTGTGTTATTCAGTATTTGTATATATTTATAATTATTTGTACACCAACAAATGATCTTATAATTTACTAAACATCTCCCATTTCCAATATAACAAATTTAGAAGCTCTAAAGTAATTATAAAAGTAATTTATTTATTCAATTACCATTACCAAATAATTAGTAATTTAATTACATTTTTTTAATAGTAATTTAATTACATGGTAATCAAATTACTTTTTAACATTAGTAATTTGTAATTTGTAATTAATTACTTTTTCAAAGTAATTTGCCCAGCTCTGTTGAAACGCTATATCTCGGTCACTATTAATAGTAAAACTGTTTACAAAATCTCATTTTAACGGGTAAAACGCCAGCTTTTTTTGTTATGCAGCAATGTCTATGCCTAAATGTACCCGAAAAATAGTTACAGGCTAAAATAAAAAAAAATAAAAAATTGCATTTTTTCGTTTTTTTTTGTTTTGTTTTTTGGACGTATTTTTGTAAAAAAAAAATTTTTGACTTCTGAAGGTGCCATTTCGATTGGAAATTTAAATCTCTACACACTTTTCTATTGACGCGTTTATAGAAAAAATTCATAGTTTTCGAGCAAAAAAAATATGAAAAGTGGACCTTTTTTACTTCGATCTCGAAAACGCACCACTTTAAATGGTAGCACTCCGCGGTTTTTTCATATCTTGGGGTCAATTGAACATAAGAAACAATAAAAACCCTTTAACGTTTAAGTTCCTTTTTACAGTACATGGACAATAGACTATTACGTGAAATTTGAAATGTAATATCGGTTAAAAAATCTATTGACAAAATAGTATATTGATTTATTAGGAGTAAAAGTTTTACTTTTGTGACGAGTCTGTAGTAGGGTGTCCCTTAATTGAATCAGTCATTTGAGAAACCACACAAGTCCACCATCTACCAAAAATGACATTTTTGCTGAAATGCATCGTGGAAGCCAAAACGCATCTTTTCATAGATAAACCACACATGTATCGTGTATAGTACGTAAGCAGTGTACGTTTAAAATAATGAGTTCATTTTAAAACAACACAAGTCCGGACTTGTGCTGTTTCTCTATAGAACGCTGAACACAATCTCATGAATTCTCCTGTTCAGATTGTTCACATTTCTCTATTATATCCCCAGAGTTATGTAGTTATGAGTTTACGGAGTTACTGGGTTATGTAGCAGAAAGGTTTGCTGCTGGAGTGCTATAGGTATACTTGGTAACAAGATAAAAAGGTTCCGAGGACGGCAGAATTTAATTGATTCCCCAATCGAGAGCCTCCTATTTTTTCATTGAATTCTTGGGGTTATGGGGTTATGAGGTTAGAGAATTTACCATTGAAGAGTTATGCTACTTGCCATTCTGGGATGGTTGACTAGTACAACTGTTAGTTTGGATAGTGTTTTTATTGCGAATACGCTGGATCGTGGTGTCAAGCATATGTATTTATACAGATGTCTTGAAAGCATTTGACAGACTATATCATAAACTTTTAAAGTAAACACTGTCAGAATTGGAATTTACTTTACATTTTCTAAGCTTTTTTGAATCCTTGAATGTTGATAAAAGGATATTACATATCGACTCTCTCAACTAAAATTATAAAATTCGTGTTTGAATTACAACAATCAAAAAATCGATTTATTTCCCTAGAAAACTATCGTAACTTTCTGTGAACTGTTGGCAACCAATAATAACATCGTGAAATGTATAGTAAGTAGTCGATTATTAAGGACACCATTTAAACATTTCATCGATTTTTCTCAAAACTGAAATTCCTGAGTTACCATTGTTTTCTTTGGGAGAGTCGATATGTAGTACCACGCTTTTTCATCCATTAAAGTATTAGAAACGCCAGGTATTCTTCAGGGTTTTGTTCTGGGGTCACTGTTATTTGCACTGTTTTCAGTAATATTGGCTGAACCATGTGCCTATGCCACAGGCACACACAAAACATGTCAAAGAAACAGACCAGCATACCTTTATGTATTTAAAACCACTGCCCAAGGAATCACTGTACTACTATACTATTTCCACATCCAGATTTTCTATCCAATCCTCTCAACGAAAAAAAACTTTGATACTATATTTGCACTCCACTATGTGGAAACAATTGTTTATGGAACTTTACTAATATAATATTTGAAATCCAAAACCTATAAAACGATATGCCACATCTGTAGTGGGTGGTAGTGGGGGTGGGAAGTACAAAAAATGTTGTGGTTTTTGGTTCTTGTACACACACACTAAATCACAATTTTATTTTTTCACATCCTTTAATAATGGGGTGGGAGTGGTAATGGGAGTGGCTAGGCCAGAAAATTTTTTTGAGGCCTTATCGTCTCTTGTATATACTAAATACCAATTTTATGGACCCTTCCTCGCTTGATTTACTTATTTACCCCCATTTACCTCAATTTACCCCCTAGCCTTTCAACGGAATAAGATCAAAATATAATATAGTTCCAGATCTCGTTAAAATACATACGTGTACCAAATTTCAAGTCAATATTTATTTCTCTATTGATGTAACACAGAACAAGTTGCCTAAGTTTACAGTTACATCACTCAATTTAAAACATAACATTCAGAATGGTCTATAACCTAATCGAGCTATAAAAATATATAAATGTAAGTACATATTTCCTAAACTATGACATCAAATTAAATTCAAGTGAAATACGGCGGCATGTAAAATGCAAAACGTGTAAAGAAAAAAAGGCCAATAAATAAACCAGAAACGAAAGAGGAGAATAAAGATGACAAATATTTTATATGAGGAAATGGAGAAAAAATTAATTATTTCTAAAAAAAATATTAATCGTTTTTTTAATTTTTTTGAGAGTGTTTCCAAATATATTAATTGTTGGACAAACTAAGTTTACAGTATTGCACATTCTTACAACGAGGAAGTTTTCGCTAAGTTTTGTTGTATACGTATACCAGAATAATATATTTCTGAGCCTTACTCTCTGCGGATTATAATAGTTTGTCTGTAATGAAATTTCGAGAGAACATATACGTCCAGTTACTATATTGGAAGTAAATAAAATACTAGATATCTTCCTTCTTACTGATAGTTTAAAAATATTAAATTCTGTTCTTATTAAGTAATACTCATTGTAATTTGGATATATTTATATTTTTTGTAGTATAGGTATGACAGCAATTTGTTTTGGCGTTTAAAGATAGCTTATTGATTTCACTCCATGAGGAAATACTATTAATATCCTCTTGCAATAATTGCTTATTCCTCTCAGTTTCAACCTTTTTGTATAGTGTAATGTCGTCTGCATATATTAAACATTTAGAATATTTTAAATAATTAGGTATATCGTTGACAAAAGACACAAAAAGCAACGGCCCCAAGTTACTTCCTTGAGGCACACCAGATAGAATATTTTAAACAGTTCCAGAGTAATTCGCTCAAAAAAAAGTTACAGAAAGACAGACCGGCAGAACGGCAGACAGATTTTTTTTTGCTCAAACTTAAAATCTCCGGAACCACCGATATAACAGGAAAAAAAGCTTGCGAATTATCTACAGTCATTCCCTCATATCCTCCAAAGTTGGTGACAGTATGCGCCAGAATTGTGTGTCATAAGTAGACGAAAGGACCTCAATATCTCACTAATAGGTAGATGGGCCTTCGTAAAACTGAGTGTATTGTATTTCCAATTTTTTATCGATTTATCAACCACTCAATAATTGTTCAAGCGAATGAACACAATCCTTAGGCATAACTAAAATAATAATTTGACCTACATTAGTTCCACTTACCAATTCAACTAACTTCAACAGCGTCCATCTGTCGAATCTAACTCCCATGTCTTCAAGGCATCCACAGCATGACTCGCTCGCAACGGATTAATGAGATTTATGCACCGTTTACAATGTCAATAATTGTTTACTTTTATTCATTATAACATTGCACAGATGATTAATTTCAGTTAATTACTAAAAGTCAGTTCCGATTAATTTGTTCTGGATGTATCCCTGGAAAAAAAATACAGTTTTAATTTAATAATTCAAACATACATTTCATGAAATTTAAAGTTCTTAAGCAACATTTAACACAAGGGGGAAAGCAGTGAGGAAAGTATGCTTCCTTTGCGTTGATCCAAATAATAGAATAATTTGAACATCTGCTACAGCCAATCTGTAGCTATGAATATGATATTTATAAAAAATACAACGTGACGTTTAAAATTAAAATGAAAGTACCTAGTTAAGATATAAATATACATTATTAATATCACTGAATTATATAGATAGCTTTCTTGTAAGAGATTGTTATATTCAGGAATAGGATGTTAGAATGCCTTAATTTGAATAGGAATATGACGTGCGTATATACTTTTGTTTCATGGGCAAAGCTTGTGACAATGTGGAATAGGACAAACTGTGAACCATATTATTGAAGATGGGAACACCTAGGTTATCTAATCTTCATTATTCGTCGACTAAATAGTTTCCTTGAAATTAGCTTTAACTCGACTTTGTAAGAGACGACTTATTGCGTGTGACTGAAGTTAAAAAGTATAAAGACGACATAATAAAAAGCCGGAAAAACCATTTCAGTCATTACGGCGTTGCTGATTTTTTAACAGTTGCAATAAAAAAAACGGTCCTATATGATTTTATTGCGCCAGCCACTTGTTTTAAACGTTGCTTGTCAATATGACATTGATATAAATGCAGTCCGCTGAAATCTCTGTCTGCATTTTTTTGCAATTTAATTTTTTTATTACTAACTAATTAAGTGATTTTATTGTCGGTGAACCTTATATCAAAAGTTTCGCAAAGTGATAAGAAGCAAACAAACAATACTGCTGCGTTTAAAAGGGATGAATTTTCAAAAATGGAGTAAAAAAATATCAGAATCAGTTTCAGCATGTCAAAAAACATAGGATAAGATGGTTCTAATCAAAATAACAGCCCCTTTTTTTTAATCGGCCTGTGTTATTTTTACAAAGCTTTTATCACTATCTAGGAAGTCCCAAGAAATATTCTAATGTTTTTTACAATTATTTTTTTTCCTTTGCTTGTATGTGTATACAGGGTGTCCCGTAATATGTTGTGTTGCAAACGTACATTATTTAATAAAAAAAATTTTTTCTCTTCTTAAATCCATCTTTCTGACGCTGTATCTCTTTAATCATTAGACTTAACAATAAAAATGTTGTCTTGAACATTTTTCTCGTAGCATCGAGCGTTGCCAAATTATTTAAAAAATTATCTTTTATTTATTATATTTTTTGCACCTTTACTTCAAGTTAGCGACTCGCGCCTCCCCCCAAGGTCGAATACTTGTATTTTTTATCAAGGCCTTCACTTAAACAACATATATCAAAATCATTACTACTTCACCTTTTGCAGGGCAAAATCCTCCACTGATTGAATTCTCTTCTTTTGACATTTTTTGGAGTAAATTGGGAATATTTCTGAAAATAGCTATAATACCAATGGATCTGCCCCATACACTATTTTGCTATAAAGTAATACGAATGAAACTAAAGAGGGAAAACTACTAAAAAAAATCTACCAAGAATTACCTCAACGATAAATTTCCATTAAAGCTGACGTAAATTAGATAATGTGATTAGACAATATTTACCTCTCTGGCGACTAAAAAACGTCCTGATGGTAGAATATCTTAGTAGGTAGATTTTGTTGGAAATCCTACGTAATGTATACTTGCATAGCAACCTTTATTATGCCCCCTTGGTTTATCTACCCACTTAGTCAATTATCCTCTGTGGTTGCATTTTTAAAAACAGTTAACTTGAGGTTAAATTGGCGCAAGAAGCCATATTTTTTTAGCACAGAGAACGATTCAAAATTGGAATTTTCTAAATGGACTTGTATGGAAACAAACTGTCAAAGAAATACATGATTATACTTGTAAGGTCTTACTCAACAAGTATAGCATACTTTGGCTAAAACTTATATTTTTGTTTACTTGCTAATATAGTCCATACCAAAGTTGAAAAACCTCAAAAGTGCAAAGGTAGCAACGAAATATGGCTACATCTGGTGATAGTCGCGAGGTCCCTACCCCCTCTAACCACCTCTAAATGCAAAAAACCACCCTTTTTCGTCATCAGGCATGCGAGGACTTGTCGAGTTCTTTTAAGGAAATTTATTATGTCCTATAAGGTTTCGCAACCAGACAACCTAACGACCCCCGGTGGTTGAAACCACCGCCTCCCTCAATTCCAAAACATGCAAAAAATATCCAAACGTGCACGTTTTCCAAGGGTGGGGAATACGATGCTGATATTATTTAGCCTTCCAACCCTAACCAACTATTCCTAAATGCATAAAACCACTCCTTTTTCCCATTTTTCGTTATGAGGCATGCGAGGATTTGTTGGATCGGAGGTTTTTTGAGGAAATTCAGTATGTCCTGTACAATTTGGCAATGTAACAATTTCTCGTTACATGTCCTTAATAATGTATGTCTATTAATTGCAATAGCGCCAGGCCATTTTTTAAGGTTTTGTTACTGGGTGGACAAAAGAGGCTGAAGGCTCTTGAGGAGAGGAGGTCTCCCCCCTCGGAGAAATTTTTTTAAAGATTTACTCTTAAAAACGCAATTTTAATACAAATTTAACGATTCTGAACACTGAACAAACACAACACCAACATCCAGGCACATCATTGTGCATTGCATTCAGTTAAAACATTGATTCCATGTATTAGGCAATCCAAACCATGTGACGCGTTGTGGGCAAACATCCGGCAAACGTTTGTTTTCATTTGTTAAGAGTTTGTTTTTCGGTTGCCTTGGCTACGTTTCCGCGAGTTAATTAAAATAAACCCCGTGTTTGACCACATCGCCATAATTTGACATGTTGTTCGATCGCCTAATTGGCGGTATTGGCTAAGCTGATAATAATTGCATTTTGCATTGAATGGAGTTATTTTGTTATAAATAAATACAGACTTCTTTTTTGATCTTATTTATTTTATTTTTTTTGCTATCATTGAATACTTTTTATTATTATTATTTTTTTTTCGGTGCGTGACAGGGTGGGCAATTATCAAAACTGGAAACACACAACTATACCTTAAAAAATGGCCTGACCAGCGCATATCTTCTATTGGCTCTTGATATACTTTACTTTTCAAATATCCCCACAAGAAAAAGTCCAGAGTGAAATCGGTGTCCGGAGCACGCGCGGGCCATCTAACCGGTCCTGAGGTGCCAATCCAGCGCCTTGGAAATGTGTCATTCAAATAATTTACAACAATATTAGGTGTGGAGTGGGGCGAAATCTTGCTGAAACCTTTCAGCTCTGTTGTGGGGAACATTTTGTAAAAGTCTTGGTAACTCATTTTATAAAAATCTTAAATAACGCACACCGGTTAAATTTTCATGGTATAGAAACGGACCTATAATATAACCATTTAAAAAACCATACCATACATTTACGCTGAACACAGTTTGGTTTCTTATTCGAATCATCCATCTTGGGCTGTTTTCCGACCAATATCTACAGTTATGTTTTGTAATTGTGCTGTTACTTCACAACTTACTTTCATCACTCCATATAACGTATTCTTCCCGCCAGTCAATATTTCTCTAATAGCAGGCAAAAAAGTTACTAAGAACCAACATCCGAAAATCAAGATTAAAAAAGTTACAGCAATAATTAAAAAAAAATTAACACTTAAACATTAGACAATAAAATAAAAATAACTCAAAATTACCTTCGGCGTATAGTATTGTAGGTATTGGAAAATCTCCGATCCAACAAGTCCTCGTATGTCTGATAACGAAAATGGGGAAAAGGAGAGCTTTTATGCATTTAGAGGTAGTTGGTTGGTGGGAGGACGTGTAGAAAACAATTTTCAGCACGTTTGGATGTTTTTTGCATGCCTGACAACGAAAAATGAGAAGCTGCGTTTAGGGGTAGTTCCAGGAGGGTAGAGACCCCGCGACAATTATCATCGCATTGGCCGCCCTCAAAGACGGAGAGTAGCTATGTTTGATCGCTACCCTTGCACTTTTGGGGTTTATTCCTTTTTTGCAACTTTGGTATGGACTAATAGGTATTTCCTTATTAATGAACAATTTGTAGGCACATTGTTACTTTTGGAAGTACAGATGCTGATATTAATTTCAACGAGCGGAAATTGATTTTGCAATTAAATTGGATTCATTTTTGTCATGATGACATTATTTCATTTTGTATTTTTACTGAATTCAATTCAGTTTGATTTTGTGACTGACTGTCAACAACGTTTCGACTATTTATAAAGAAAAATACCGAATAAATATAATATTTTTCTTTTTTTCAACTTAGTCTTGCTCTGAATGGTTCTCTTGTGCGAAAATTAAAAAAATGTGACTTCAATACTCCGGTATTATTCTATCAAGTTTTCTCTAAAAGTCTGTCAAATATCTTTCAATCGGTTCAGGGATGTATGTCGAATTATTAAAGCATTTTCTTAAGCACGGCACCGCCACCTTTAATCCCAGTTGTATCGAATCGTTAATATTTTCTTTCTATGCGCCGAGATTTTATAAAATTAATAATTAGTCAACATTAGATCAGAATCTAGAAATGTTGGTAAGCCACTAGACTTTATTAAAGAATTATGCACGAGAGATAATGAATAAATGAGCTGTAGTGGAACAAATTGTACTTTAAATACCAACACACTCGGCACGTTTTACCTTGAGAAAGATTCATAGGGCAGATAATTACATCGTATTGCGTATGTCAGCTGTGATATGTAAATGATTTACTGTATATATGTAATGCGGTATTTTACATTGCTTCACAGTAATTGGGTCAATTTTTTTATTTGTTATTTTTTTTTGTCTGAAGCAGCTCTAACGAATAAACTTGACCCATGGATACTCTCTTAGTACCAGTATAGATGAATTGGATGGTTCCTACTAGAACATGAACTAATAAGATTGTAGAGGTAGTGGTCTTTATGGGTTATTTAACTAACTTTGTTTGTTTGGATCAAATCTTGTAATCAACTTTTCACCCACATCGTTTTCCTAGAGAAAGGACCAAAACCGATGAAAATGGTGTTTCGGTGGAATCGGTTGAAAATTTGCTATTTGTAGTTCAAGTCATGCTGATCAAAAGTTCCCATCACATCGAACTGATCCTATGGACAGTTTTTGAGATACAGCTTGTCAAAGTTAGGTAATTTGCGTCATTTTAGACATTCAAGAATTTTTTACTCTTAAACTATTAACTATTAACTTTGGCAAAAAATTGCAAGGGTTGAATATTTTTGTCCAAGTCCAATAAAGCTCAAGAATTTTTTTCAAAATTTTTTATCAATTTTTAGGTTAAGTAAAATATATATGTCATATTTCGGTATGCTTCGGTGGAACTGGCTGAAACTTTGTTATTTTGTAGTTAAAGTCATGATGATCAAAAATTCCTATTGCACTGAGTCGATCCTACGAGTGGTTTTCGCTCCAGGAGTGCTTGAAGGTCCTAACAATGAGGTAACGGGTAATCTATCTATGTACGATTGTGTTTATGAATGGCTTCCAGCGTGTTCTTGAGCTTTAGTGGACAATATTGGACAAAAATATTTCGATCCTTGTAATTTTTTGCTAAAGTTAATAGTTTAATTGTAAAAAATTCTTGAATGTCTAAAATGACGCAAACTACCTAACTTTGACAAGCTGTATATCAAAAGCTGTCCATAGGATCATCAATATCATCGATATAATAAGAACTTTTGATCAGCATGACTTGAAGTACAAAATAGCAGAGAGAGTTTCAGCTGATTCCACCGAAACACCTTTTTCATCGGTTTTGTTCCGGGGTCCTTTATTTTCCATGACAATACAATATTATATCAGATTTGAGATATCGACCACACAATCCCAAAATTGTAAATCGTGCTTTTTCATTTTATGAAAATATCTCAAAACTTTATATTCTCGGAATTTGACGGTCGCATAGGTTGGTTTTGATATAATATTTGTGATACATAACGACCCTTCGCCATCCATAAATTTCTCTGATTGTTTAGTGAAATTTTGATATCATATTTACAGTATCTCATGACTGAAAAGGACAAAATATAACAAGTAAAATTAAAGCAAATACGCGTTAAAAGAACGGACAGTAGAAAACAGGAACAAAAATAGGAACAAAAACAGATAACTGAATATTAAAGCTAGTACACCTCTCCACCATTCGATTATGAATCAATTCTATATGGTTCTCCATGTAAATCCAGATTAAAGACACTATACAGCATAAAGCTTGAAAAATGTATTCTATTCTATTCTAAAGAAAGGGAGGGTCAATATATAATGAATAACCTTGTACAATAATGCTAATTAAAAGTAAAAATATTTCTTAATATTGAAAGATATTGGAAACTATATTGACTTTCAATACAAGTTCATTTTTGTACTGGTGTTAAAAGTAAACAACTTTCAACATTGATGCCTAAAATGGCATTTTTAACATTGACAACTAGCGTTAAAAATAGCACCCTTTAGACGATCAATAGTACTGTCCTTATTATAAAATATTGGGAGAAAATTGGAAAAAACATTTTTTTTCTTAACATTTAACAAGCGCCTGAAAATAAATCGGGGCCCTCTTTGCGAACCTCTCGCAAGCCCGGCCCCCTAAACTCTGTATCCAATAGACCCCCCATACGGGGGGCCTGAATGTAATGATTCAATATTTCTATCAGTAAGTACTAACAGTGTTATTGATCGTCTAAAGACTACTATTAATATATACTTATTTTATTTGTTGTCATTCAATTTTAAGAATTCATCAAATAATTACTGTGACATAGTTAAATAAAATAAATTTAAATTTAATAACATAACACACGTACGCATAAAACTATAAATGTACCTAAGTACTAAAAAAAAAATTGTAGGTATGGGGTCAGGAAGTTATTTACTTACAATTTTATTCCTAAGCAGTAAAGGTTTCCTTGAACGCACCACAACAATAGTAAAGCAAACGCAAAATACTATATGCACAATTATCTATCACACTACAACCGCGAAAGTGTCACGCGGATAGCAAGGCACGGTATATCTTAGAGATAACTGAAGGAGTAAGTGTTCGTCAGTACGATAGCTTCTGCTGCGCCCCTCTTTTTCCACCTGTAATTTTTACGATTTAATGGTGTAATAAACAAACAAAATAGCGTTTATTATATTTTAAATTATCGTCAATTATAAGCGGACAGTACTGTCGTTAAAGCTTAACCTTTGAGTGTGAGGTTGCTTTTGGTTTGTGCTCTAATTAAAAAGGTTGTTTTCGAAATGCACAGAAATGTTGCAATTAATTATTACTCTGTTTTTAACAGAATCAGTTGTCACTGAGTAACCTACGAGGGTACCTTTACCTCATGAAACTATGTCAATTGATAAAAAATATAGTTCTACTTCCACATTCACGTAGTGGAGGGGGGGGGGGGGGGGGGTGTAGTAAAAAGAGTAAAACAAATTTTATTATTTTTTTTGTTCAAAAAGGCTCTTAGAATGTCATGTCTGTCTGTAACTTCTTCTTGTGCACGATTACTTTGAAATCGTTTATGATATTAACTTGAAATTTGGCACACGTATGTATTACAATGAGATCTGGAAATAGATTATTTCGCTGAAAAGTTAAGGGTATATGAGGGTATATGGGGGTAAATAGGTAAAGCAAGCAAGTAAGAGTCAATAAAATTGGGATTTAGTGTATGTACGAGAAGTCAAGGTCCCAATATTTTTTTGACCCATTACCGCCCCCCCAACATTATTAAAGAGTGTAAGAAAATAAAATTGTTATTTAGTGCGTGTACAAGAACCAAAGGCCTTAATTTTTTTTTCATTAGCCACCCCCATTAATAACGATGTGTCATATCTTTTTATGGATTCAGACGATTTCAAATATTAAAGTTCTACTATCAATTATTTCCACAGAGTGGAGTATAAATATAGTATCATTTTTTTAAAAGCTTTTATTTAACTTGCAATGTTTGTTTGTATGTTTGTTGGTTTAGGTCAATTCTTGCAAGCTGAATTTCGACTAGTTCTAATTAAGCTAGAGCTTTGAAATTTGGCACACGTGTATAAGTCCGGTGACAATGTAACATAGTATAGCCATTATCGGTCTAAATCCAATATGGCGGACGTCCCAAGATGGCGGATCGGCTTTTTAGTACAACCCCCCCTGATATGGGCATCAAATGAAAGAGTTTGACGAGTAAAATACGATAAAAAATGTGACGTCATTCTAAATCCAATATGGTGGACGTCTCAAGATTTCGGATCTGCTTTTTAGCCACAACCCCGTTGATATGGGTGTCAAATGAAAGGGTTTGACGAGTGAAATACGATAAAGTGTGCGATGTCATTCTAAATTCAATATGGCGGACGTGGGAGAGGTGGGGGAGGGGTGGGAAGAGGTGGGAAAGAGGTGGGAAGAGTGGGAAAGGGGTGGGAAGAGGTGGGGAAGAAGTGGGGAAGAGGTGAGAAGAGATGGGGAAGGGGTGGGAAGGGGCGGGAAGAGGTGGGAATGGTGGAAAGAGGTGGAGAGAGATGGGAAAGGTCAGGGGAAGATGTGGGAAAGGGGTGGGAAGAGATGGGAATAGGGTTGGACGAGGTGGGAATAGGGTGGGACGAGGTGGGGAAGCGGTGGAAAAGAGTTGGGAAAGGGGTGGGAAGAAGTGGGAAGTAGTGTTAGAGAGGTGAGAAGACGGGAGAGGGAAGGGGTGGATGGAGGTGGCAAAAAAAGGGTTTTGTCTGTCTCTTTGTAAAATAAGTAGACTAAAAAGTAAAAAATAAAATTAAAAAAAAAAAAATATTTTTAAGAAAAAGCTTTTATTTGAAAAAACTACTAAAAAGTAAAAATAATTTGTTTAAATTCGTACACATGGAAACCAAAAGCTTTGGTGGCGGTTATATAGCGCTATTGCATAGTTACTTTGCTCAATTGACCGCCCCCAAAGCTTTTGGTTTCCATGTGTACGAATTTAAAAAAATTATTTTTACTTTTAGTTGTTTTTTCAAATAAGAGCTTTTTCTTAAAAATATTTTTTTTATATAATTTTATTTTCTTTGTGAAAGACCTGTATGTGGAAGTAGTGATTCCTTAGGCAGCGGCTTAGCTTAGTTGTCTTTGTATTGTATCTTACATATTACACTAATCTGCAGTCTGATGGCATTTTACGTCACATGAGGAACTTTTTTATTATTAATTTCTCAGATATATGATGGATTAAAATGTTTTGTTTTTATTTGTATTTTTCTTCTGTTTTGCGATGCAACAAATTTCGTCCAAAACAAAATTTTTTGACAAATCAATAATAAAACGTTTTCTATATAACAATATTTTGGAGCACACTGTACAAAGTGGCTCACGTAAACTTATAATCCAAGTATATAACTAGAAAATAGAACTTTTAGAACTTTTATGGTCTTTCTTAATATCTTGAAAACTAAGAAAAACCGCTGCCTAAGGAATCACTTCTTCCTTATCCAGATTTTTTATCCAAGTCTCTCACAACGAATATAATTTTGATACTATATCTGCACTACACTATGTGAAAATAATTGTTTATGGAATTTTAATAATATAATATTTGAAATCATCTACCCCAAAAACCCATGAAACGATATGCCACATCGGTAGTGGGGATGGGGAAGGCGGTAGGAAGTGGAGTGGGGATGAAAAAAAGTTAGAGGACTTTGGTTCTTGTACACACACTAAATCACGATTTAGTGTGATTACCACCCCTCCCCCTTTAATAATGGGGTGGAGGTGGCAATGGGGTGGCAAATGCCAGAAAATTTTTTGAGACCTTAATTTCTCTTATAAAATATTAATTTTATGGACTCTTACTTGCTTGATTTACCTATTTGCCCTCAGTTACCCCAATTCACCCCCCAACCCTTCTACAGAATAAGGTCAAAATATAATCTAGTTCCAGATCCCGTTAAAATACATATGTGTACCAAATTTCAAGTCAGTATCTTAAACCGTTCCAGAGTAACCGTACGCACAAAAAAGGTTACTTATAGACCGACAGACACATTTTTTTTGCTCAAACTTAAAATCTCGACGTTTCACAATATTTTAAGCCTATTTAAACAATAAAAATTATTTTTTTTTTTGTGTACTATGCTTCCACTGGATGTGGAAGTGAAACTATATACGTACCTTTTTGGTAGTTCATAAAAAATAAACACTACTAAGAGTCCACTCAACGAAGGAGTGGTAGAGGGGGGGGGGGGGGGGAGAATTTTCCTCTTCAGGAATGCGTTGGGGGTAGTAAGGAGGTAAACATACTAAAAGTCCCCGCCCCTAGCCCTGCCGCTTCAAGGAGGGGTGGGGGGGTGGTGGGTGAGAAGGTCCCTTTTTTCTATCCTTTGCTTATGACTCGAAAATGCGTCGTATGGGAAAAATTATTCTATGCAAAATAAAACATAATTAAATTTCCTACAAGAATGTTTATATTCTTTTTCTTCCTATGTGTTACAGTTTTCAAGGTATTTGCCAGCGAAAATCGATAATTAGTAAACAAATTAATTAGGTACCTGTAATTTCTCTATCCAAGCGGTTTACCATGGTCTTCTAATAAAAGACAGTCACAAAACAATCTTTATTTCACAACACTCGACGTATTTACTAACGTAATGTTTTGTCGAAATCTATACATTTCCTTAAATATACAGTGTGACTCACTTAAAATGAAGACACCCTTATAACTTTTTTATTTTGTTTCCGATTTAAATCAATTTACTCGAGTATAGAACAAATTAGGATCTACTTATGACCAGAAAAATATTCGCCTGCCACAAAGGCAAAGCCACCTGCTGTACCAAAATATGCGGAAAAAAATAAAAAAGACGAAAATCCCCCCTCCCCCTCCATATCCTCTACAATCCCCTTTTGGGCATTCATTGATTGGACTATAATACTAAAACATATTATAAAGAGTAAAAGCCTTAAGATGGATCCTTGTGGTACTCCAGCCGTAATATTAGTGAAGTGAAAGTGTTGTTTTGTTTTAAAATTTTCTGTCTTCTATTACTTAAATAGGATTTTATAGAATTAGATTAGATTCACAATATTTCAATTTAGCAACCAATAACTCATGATTAATTGTGTCATGCATAAAAAATCTAAAATGTAAATTGAATATAAATCTAGTAAAACTACTCACCTGAGAAAATTCATTTTGTTACGTTTTCTGCTTCTTCTCATATACCCTTCACCTCCAATACATATCAATTGAATTAGCACCTCAACGATTGTCTCGGATAACAAATATATCTATTGTGAATTAGAAGGAGACAAGCTACTTAAGATAGTTTGTATATCTCACACGGCTATTAGTAAGGTCACGTATGAAAGAAGACCATTTCACAATAATACCATCCTTGCAAACGCATTCTCACGTCCCTATTAGTTCTTTATTTCAATGGCCAGTACGTGGTCACAAATTAGTGTACTTTTACAGTTTATACGTAAAATCAGGGTTAACGCAATTCAATTCTTTGGTACGTATCTCTTTTTTCTGTCATGGGATATGATCAGTAAAGAAAATGAATGATAGTGAAGATTTGGCACCTTCTATGTTTGAAAGTTATTATCACACGCAATTTGCAGTAACATACATCTCTGGATTATGAGTGTTTCATGGGTACCATCTTGTTATATTTTTTCTCTAAACGATATATTATAATACAATATCCCTTTATTTTCAATAAGACTTGTACAAACAAGTATACAGAATATTATTAATATCTAAAACTACAGAAAGAAGCTGAAAAAAAGAAAAACTGCAACACAAGATTTAAAAATGTAGGTTTGAAAACATATATTATGTATGATACATTATAATAAAACCATTACAATCAAAAGTCCACTAAAAATCTGAGAAATCAAGATACTCTGACACAGAATAAAATACATTATTTAATAGTAATTTTTTTACGGCTTTCTTAAATGAAATGTTTATTAAACAACTTTATGAACATAATAAAAGGTCCTTTGGCAACCATAGTTAAGCGGTGTTGTGGTAAGTTTGTATTATTATTTATTCTTAAACTGTAGTGCTCAGCCATCCCGTTTTAAACTTTGTCAGGATTCGTTTTTATAAAAACAACACAGTGTAAAATATAAATTGCTGTAATAGTTAATATTCCAAGCTCTTGGAAAAGTTGCCTGCGTGAGAATTGAGGTCTCTTAAAGGTCATCCTAATTCGAACTGAGTTTCCCCAACAAATGGTACCGTAATTTAAATTGGAATGAATATAGGCAAAGTAGTACAGTTTCAATATGTTCAGACTTACTTTAGTTCTAAGTTGCTACAGGACAAAACAATGTGTGGTGAGTTTTTTATTATCATTTCTATCTGATAGTTCCAAGATAGTTTGGAATCAATCTGCAATCCAAGAAATTTAGTAACACTCGTTTGCTGGATGGTGTTATGATCCATTTTTACCAATAGGCTTTTTTCTAGCTCCCTAGTGGTGAAAACCATTAATTCAGTTTTTAAATTATTGAGAACTTAACAATTATCTCGCCAATATTTTTGCATGCTAGTGACAATGCAATTTGCATTTTGGCTTAAGAGGGAGCAACACGATCAAATCAGGGGGGAGTGGGCGAAAATGGGCCAATAAAGTACAGAGAGCTGTGCTGTTTGTTGTCTAGTTTTGGCGTTCGTACTTTCTTTACTATTACTCTACCTACTTACAATCACGCCTGAAAGGTCAAGAACACATCGAGACCAAGCTTCAAATACACGAAATGGAGTGCGCATCGGTTATAAATATAATTATTTTTGCACTAGTTTTTAATTATGTCGAAGTGACTCCATCTACTAAAACAGCATTGTACTAAAAGAATTTCCAGTAAAAAGCATTTTTTAGCGAACTGGCTCATGTTATTAAACTGATCGAAAGATATTTTTGTAAGTAAATCAATACTACACTTTTATTGAAGAGCATTTTTAGCTAAAACTTGTTTATTAGCCAATGTGAAGAGAGACCTTCCTAATAAACAAGTTTTAGCTAAAAATGTTCAATAGAAGTGTAATATTCATTTATTTACAAGAATATCTTTTTTTCAGTTTAATAACGCCAGCCGTTTGGCTAAAAACTGCTTTTTCCCAGTCAAGATTTTTAGTACAGTACATCTGCATTATGTAACCAACATAACCTTAAATTTTAAGTTTTTCAAGTTTATTCTCATGTTTAATATTTGTATACGCATTTTTAGCTATAGTCATACTGGCTCCAAGCAAATATTTAAAAATTCACGTAAATAATTTTTCAATGTTGTTCATTAATAAAAATAGACTGCTAATTACAGGTTAGATTTCCAACCTACAAAAAGAGTCCTATTTTATTAGGACAAAGTATTTAAAACTTCATAAACATTACACTGAACTAGATTTTAGTTGAAAATAAGGGAACCAAGTAGAAATTTTAATAATAGCCGCGTAATACTCTTAAATCTTAAGAAACACATATTTTTGAGGTTAGCTGTGACGTCACATGCAGATGACCTATAATATCCATACTGCCTCCTTTCGCCCCACTTGAGCTTTAGCTTTACCGATGAAACTTTGTGATTGGCGTTGTCCTTTTAACTCACCGAGATCTTTTTCGGAAATAGAAGCAGCGGTATCATCTGTAAATAACGAAATGTAGCAATTGCTTAAACATTTTGTAATATCGTTAATGAAAACTATAAAAAGTAACGGCCCCAAAATACCCCCCCGAGACACGCCAATGTTTATTGCAAGAGCATCAGATTTGTAAGTTGTGCCATTTGTCTTAAAGTAACTTCTTGGCTTCTGTCAGTAGGATTTTATCCAAGTTAGTGCTGTCCCGCGTATATCATAGTTATATAACTTGGTTGTAAGAATTGCATGATCCACAGTATCAAATGTACGTTTTAAGTAAAAAAATATGCAAGCAGTGATTTTACTGTCGTTTATAATTGATAAAATAAAATTATATAAGTAGGTATAGTACCTCATCTTGGGTTGAGACACCTCAAACGGGCAAATGCCCGTCGGGCCGATGCTCGTCGGGCCGATGGCTCTGGGGCCGGGCAGGGCCGGTCCGAGGTAAATAGGCATTTGTACCGGAGGATAAAAAACCCGACGACCAAAAGAAATTTAAACGGCAGCTCTTTTCTCTCCTTAATCCTTACTTGGAATGAAATATTTTCAGGCTGCTATCTCGGCCACTGACATAAATGTCAGATGTCATTTATCATTTATAAATAGTTATTAACTTAATAACCTAATTTTGCATGTTCGTTCCAAATTCTGCAAGTTTGCTTAAGAAAGTTCTGATATATTAAGGAGTCTTGTTTCTTTTTCTTTTGACCTCTGAAACTTTTTTGTTTTTTTTAATGTTTCGAGATGTTTATGTAGACAATATTAGTCATAATTATTATTGATTTATTATTCATTATTATACTATTAAAATGAAAACTATGAAAATATTTTCATAAACTCCAAAATCTATTGTATTTTTATGAAAAGTCAAATGCATATGACAAAAAAAATAAAAATAAACAGTCCCTAGACCCAGGGGAGGCTACCGAATTTTCAAAAATTTTTTCACAAACTGTTTTTTCAAAATTTTTTAAGGGTCATTAGAGAAGTGCTTCTCTAGATGTTATTTCCCATATTTCGTATGGGTCCCATGCGCCACAGACGACAAAAAAAATATTGAAATTTCACCAGCCGCCACTGAAAGTAACATTTACTTAGGCAAGCATATATGATAACTAACTCTTACATTTGCAACAAGTTTTTATCCTGCAAATTTCTTGCAGAGTACTTCTTTCACCTAGCCACAAACAGCTTCAAGACTTTTGAATGCCTTGAATTCATCCTTCTGTCTACGTTCTCTACGTTCTCAAAAACCAAGTAATTCGCACTATTCCTATATGTAACATTTGGAAATACATCAATATTCGTACTAAAGTATTTTTTTCTTAAAATATAAGGATTTAATTCGATGGCAGCGGTATACCTAACCTCTACATTAGGAGACAATTCTGCAAAATACGAACTAACCGTCATCCTGACGAACAAAACTGTTGACATAATAGTTTTAACAATAGTTGTAGATGTTATATAATCCAACAATAAGTTTTTAAATGGCACAAACCCAGCAAAATTCACTTTAAAGGAACACGTTTAATCGGCAGATTTCTCAATGACAGCTGTTTGTTTTTCCTAAGGTCTTAAAATTTGTGACGTCGGCGCACGCGACCCATACTGATTTCTGTCATTAAAACGACTATTTTTCCGAGCAGCGCCAAATAAAAATGGCTTCCAGTTTCAAGATGACGGCTGTTTTAGAGAATTTAAAAAATCGACGTTTCTAGCTAAATTATTGATTTTATGAAAAAAAGTTATTAAGAAAAATTGTTTCGCATTAAATTATGATCAAGACAGAGGCGCGAAGGAAATCTGGTGTGCACTCAGAAGGAAATCCGAGAAAATCTGGAGGAAATCTTAGGTATTTTTTCTCGCTCATGAAATTTTTTTTTTATCAAAGGGAAAATCTCAGGAAATTCTTTTTTTTTTCGGATTACTATCCCCCGCTTTTCAACAAATTTTGTTTTTTCAAAGAGGAAATCTGAGGAAAATCCGAGGAAATCTGTGTAATCCTAAACAAAGAGGAAATCTTGTGTACAAAATTTTGAGTGCAGTTGAGCCCTCGATAAGAAATAAGTTAATTAAGACTCTACGGGGTAAAATATCACAAAGTCAGTTTCTTCTGATATTTTATAAAATAGGCATATGTTCTATACTTGTTTTAATAATTATTATCCTCTGATCATAAATTTACAGAAGCTTTCACGTTAATTTCGAAACCTCAAGAGAATATTCCTGATAAAATCCATATTCCAACGGTTTGTTGTTTTAATGTACTGCAATATTTCTGCCTGCACTGAAGTAAATCAGGCACGAAAGGAACTGTTTACTTCCAAGAACAGGACAACGTGTAATATCCTCCCTTCAAAGCAACACATTTTACGAGCTAGCTTCTAATGTTAAAGTAGTTAAATCATTTTTATTAAATTATTTTTAGGTTGAAAAATAATGTGTCTTCAATATCCCGTAAAGGAATATTCAAAAGAACATTATAGTCATTGCTTTAGATTGTAAAATATACATAAAATAATAATTTTCTACTATTTCTCTGTGTGGCGGCTTTATTTTTAGTGTTAGGTAAACATATTGAACATATAGAATATTTTTCTTAACAATTTTTTTTCTGTAAGAGTAATTATTTAGTTGAAAAACTTGTAAACTTTTAAATTATGAATAAAAAGTAACTTTTTTAAATTTTTCTATGTACCGCCTTTATTTTTAGCTAAAAAGCTGTACCGTACTAAATTTTTTTATTCAGAATTTAATTTGGAACAATTTTTCTTAACAATTTTTTTGTAACATCAATAGTTTAGATAGAAAACTCGTTCTTTTAAACTTTCTAAATCGGCCGCTATCTTGAAACCGGAAGCCATTTTGACTTGGCGCTACTCGGAAAAATAGTCGTTTTAATGACAGAAATCAGTATACCAAATTACAAGATTGTTTCACTAATAGCCGTTTCTTCCTGGGTTGTCGCTCTACTATATCCGTTGGCGCTTACCTTTTAAAAATACTTTTATTATTACGAAGAATATCGTTAAGAAATAATTAGTGGCGAAAAAAAATTAAAGTTTACGAATCATTGTTTCTAATTAAAAAAAGAAAATAGCACGGTCCCATTAAGAAATTTTCCACAGCAAATGAAATCATTACTTCCACATCCCAAGGAATCACTACTTCCACATCCAGATTTTCTATCCAAGTCTTTCACGACGAAAAAATGTTGTATGTGGAACTTTAATAATGTAATATTTGAAATCCTCTACCCCAAAAAACCATAAAACGACACCCCACATCGGTAGTGGGGCGGGGGTGGTGATAGGGAGTAATGGGGGTGGATGAAGTAAAAAAATATTTTGAGATTTTTGGTTCTTGTACACAGTACACACACTAAATCATAATCTTTTCTCATCCCCTTTAATAATGGAGTGGGGGTGGTAATGGCGGTGGCTAATGCCAACATTTTATTTGAGACTTTGTATATACTAAATACCAATTTTATGGACTTTTACCTGCTTCATTTACCTATTTACCCCCATTTATCCCAATTTACCCCCCAATCCTTCGAGGGAACAAGATGAAAATATAATCTAGTTAAAATACATTCGTGCACCAAATTTCAAGTCAATATCTTAAACGGTTCCAGAATAACGGGCGCACAAAAAAAGTTACAGACAGACCGACAGACAGAGACAGAATTTTTTTTCACTCAAACTTAAAATATCGACGTTTCATGACATTCTAAGCCTATTTGAACAATAAAAATTTTGAATTTTTTGTTTGTCATTGCTATACTTCCACTGGACGTGGAAGTAATATACGTACCTATCAGTAATTCAAATACCTATTTTGTTCTTTGCAGACAAGTCTACAACCTTACTAATAATTTCCATAGCCTATTTAATAATTTTCTTACGTCGCGTTCATCTGACGCGGCCGTTTTGAAAAAAATTAAAATTGTTCGTATCTCACTTATTACTTCCACATCCAGTGGAAGTATAGTAACGACCAAATATTTTTTTAAAATTTTTATTGTTCAAATATGCTTAAAATGTCATGAAACGTGGAGATTTCAAGTCTGAGCGAAAAAAAATTTCTGTCTGTCTGTCGGTCTGTCTGTAACCTTTTTTGTGCGCACGTTTACTCTGGAACCGTTTAAGATATTGACTTGAAATTTGGTACACGTATGTACTTTAACGAGATCTCGAACTAGATTATATTTTAATGTTGTTCCGACGAAGGGTTGGGGGGTAAATTGGGGTAAATTTGGGGTAAATGGGTAAATCAAGAAGGTAAGAGTCGATGAAATTGGTATTTATTATGTACAAGAGAAGCTAGTGTCTCAAAAAAATGTTTGGCATTATCCACCCTCATTACCACCCCCCTTTATTAAAGGGGATGAAAGAAAATTGTGATTTAGTGTATGTACAAGACCCAGAAACCTCAAAATATTTTTTTACTTCATCCACCCCCACCACTACCCCCCTATCACCACCCCCACTCTACTACCGATGTGGGGTATCGGTTTATGGGTTTTTGGGGTAGAGAATTTTAAATATTATATTATTAAAGTTCCATAAACAATTATTTCCACATACGAAGTTTTTTCGTTGTGAATGACTTGGATAGAGAATCTGGATGTGGAAGTAGTGATTCCTTGGGCAGCGGTTTTTTTGAAATTTCTTAAATCGGAAAAACTATTGTACTTATAATTTTATGCTTAATAAGAAACTATCAAAAAATATAGTCATTTTATTAAAGAAATAAAGTTGATGTCCCTTCCGGTTGGCTATTACGTAGTAAGGGTTCACAAAAAAAGAACCGTTAACACATCAACAAATGGCGAGATCCGAGATATTTCTACGTTTCGCAAAGATGCTGTCTAAAGCTAACATCCCGACCCCACCAATTTGGCAAAATGCTCGGAAAGCATTCCAAAACACTCAAAAAAAAAAGAAAAATTCAGTTTTGCAATTTTTGCATTACGAACCCACTTATTTGGCATACTGATTGAACTAACTGAAAATTATGCTGACTGAGCTATTAACTTGATGGTAAGCGGTAATAAACCAATGGACGTCAAACAATAACACACTCACAGAGAGCAAGGGGTGTTCATAAATAGTTCTTGAAATAGTAGAGAAACGATACATTTAAATAGGATGGGCAAGTCTGATTCAGTAAATACCTACCTAAGCCTACAATTATGTTTTGTTAGTAATGACTAATGGACGACACACCTTCTCTATGTTATAATAATAGTAAGCTTTATTTTCATGAGACTCCCTTACTCAAATATAGAATATTGTCAATAGAAAGAACAAAGAAATATAAAACCGCTTTATCAGCAGTAAAGGACTTAAAATATACAAAACTAAAATTACCACACATACAATAGTGAAGTAAAATACAAGTTAAAAACCGTTGCCCAAGGAATCACTACTTCCACATCCGGTTTTTCTATCCAAGTCACTCACAACGAAAAAATTTTGTATGTGGAAATAATTGTTTATGGAACTTATATAATATAATACTTGAAACCCTCTACCCCAAAAACCCATAAAACGATACCCCACATCGGTAGTGGCGTGGGGGTGATGATAGGGGGTGGTAGTGGGGGTGGATAAAGTAAAAAAATATTTTGACGTTTCTGGTTCTTGTACACACACTAAATCACATTTTTTTTTCATCCTCTTTAATAATGGGGTGGGGGTGGTAATGGGGTTGCTAATTCGAAAATTTTTTTTAAGACCTTAGTTTCTCTTGTATATACTAAATACTAATTTTATGAACCCTTATCTGCTTGATTTACCTATTTACCCCAAATTTACCCCAATTTACCCCCCAACCCTTCGACGGAACAAGATGAAAATATAATCTAGTTCTAGATCTTGTTAAAGTACTTGTACCAAATTTCAAATCAATATTTCAAACGGTTCCAGGGTAAACGTGCGCACAAAAAAAAGTTACAGACCGACAGACAGAAAATTTTTTTTCGCTCAAACTTAAAATCTCGACGTTTCATGACATTCTAAGCCTATTTGAACAATAAAAAAACCGCTGCCCAAGGAATCACTACTTCCACATCCGGATTTTCTATCCAAGTCACACAACGAAAAAATTTTGTATGTGAAAATAATTGTTTATGGAACTTTAATAATATAATATTTGAAATCCTCTACCCCAAAAACCCATAAAATGATAATTCACATCGGTAGTGGGGTGGGGGTGGTGACGGGGTGGGAGTGGGGGGTGGATAAAGTAAAGAATTATTTTGAGGTTTCTGGTTCTTGTACACACACTAAATCACTTTTTTTTCATCCCCTTTAATAATGGGGTGGGGGTGGTAATGGGGGTGGCTAATGCCAAATTTTTTTTTGAGACCTTAGCTTCTCTTGTCTATACTAAATATCAATTTTATGAACTCTTACCTGCTTGATTTACCTATTTACTCCAAATTTACCCCAATTTACCCCCCAACCCTTCGACGGAACAAGATGAAAATATAATCTAATTCTAGATCTCGTTAAAGTACATATGTGTACCAAATTTCAAGTCAATATCTCAAACGGTTCCAAAGTAAACGTGCGCACAAAAAAAGTTACAGACCGACAGACCGACAGACCGACAGACCGACAGACCGACAGACCGACAGACCGACAGATAGACCGACAGACCGACAGACAGAAAAAATTTTTTCGCTCAAACTTGAAATCTCGACGTTTCATGACATTCTAAGCCTATTTGAACAATAAAAATTTTAAAAAAATTTTTTGTCGTTACTATACTTCCACTGGATGTGGAAGTAAAATTACTTATTAAAATCAGCAGTCAAATATTCAGTAAGAGTAGAAACTAATCCTTATTAATAAATTCCTTACAGCGGCTTTAAATTCATTTAATTTTTCAAGATTTTTAATATTGGCAGGGAGCTTATTAAACAGTTTTATACCCATAACAGTGGGGCCATTAGCAACCAGAGACAATCGATGATGCGGAATACCTATATTGAAATTCATCCTAAGCCCATAATGGGAACTTCCATCTCGAGCTTGTATGACGTTCTCTGGATTTGATTTCACAAAAACTAGTTCACATTTTCTTCGTTAATTATTACTTGGTATATTTTTTACTAAGAGTATATCAAGGTTCTTCCTATATACCAAATATTTCTCAATAATTATTTTTTTTTAGGTTTAGTGTTAGATTTTTCACTGAAAATATATCGCATATCGTCATTGGCAATACTGAGATAAAAAAAAAAATATTGTTCATATAAGTATCTTGACACTTACTTTTTTAAATTTATTTGCTTAAGAGTTCTGCATAAACCAAAATTAAAATATTGGCCACCACAACCCTCTTAAATATGGAATGCTGAATATTGAAAAAATAATAATAATAAATTAATTAGGAATTGTGGCCTGCAGAATTGCAGATTTTCTTGAACAGTAAATTTTGGAATTGCCTTGCTGCCGACGCTGCCGTTTAGCAATTCTTTTCCTCAAATATTTTGCATAAGTAGGTACGGAAAAAATGGTCGTTAAAAATTAAATACCTACAATAGGTACCTACAAAACCGTTTATAAAGCATTAAGTACCTAATAAAATACTACCTATGCAGATACATTGTAATAAATAATATTCGTAGGTCGTACTATATTTGAAATATTTAATTTAAATAGCCCAGATATTAAAATAGGCTGTTTGTTACAACTACTAACAACATTCATATTTCGTCACGCAAAATATGATTTCTTAATCTTGATCAACCATTATCAAAGTATTTGTACAGACCCCACATAAATAATTTTAACAAAAATGAGATAAAAACTAGCGAGTTCAAAAGTTTTTAACCTTCCGCGCGCCTGGTATTGCATTCGTATTAGGCAAACGCTGATTGAGTGAAACAACGCGGTGTGGCGCCGTTGCCAAATTATCTTATAATCCTGAAATAAAAGCACGTAGATAATTCTCTCAGTTTTTTAATACTGTAGAAATTTGTACAGTGAAGTAACAATATTTAAATCAGTTATGTTACCAATAAATACACACATCAATGAGTTAACTTTGTCCGTTTACCTCAAATTTTATAACCTAAATCTGGAATTTTTGATGTCAGTTAAAATGTTTTCTAGAAACTAGTGCCAATTGGTTGAGTACCAATTATCTGTCCCATGGTTGTTTATCAAAGTAAAATGTATGCTTACAGTTGTCGTCTGATCTGATAAAATTACCTGATTACAACGAATTGACCATATAAACCCAAATAACACAATTGCATGCAAAATATGATCAGAGTATAATTCTAAAAGTAGGTATATATTCATGCAAAGTACACGCGATTCAGCTGCAAATGTTTTCGATTTTTTGGTACTTGGCATGCTCTTTTCATATCCAGCACATGTACAGTGGTTAAAATATGAGCATAAGAATATAGAAGAATGCGTTCAGTAATTTTTATTGGGCAGTAATTTTGCGCCCCCAGAAGCATGCGCCCGCGTAAGGCACATTCTTGTAAAATTTTAATAAATGTCTCTTGCTCTTCATGCTCAAAGATCGTGTGTTCGAATCCCACACAGGTTGATGTTTTTTCTTTTCAATTTTTTTTTCACAACAAAGTTGGTATCACAAAATTTAGGATGTCAAAAGCTAACTTCGTTTACAAGAAAACTGCGGAGTATCCTATAGAATGTGTAACAATTATATAAAAAGCTCAGTAAATTGGCGAAGAGTACGTTTTTAGCTTGCTTGCATTTGCATTTCTATTTATCTAACATTAGCAATGCTTCACAATAGCGAACAAACCTACGCGGAACTTTTCATAGCACAAAATAGAGAACACAGGCGTCAGTGAAATTACGTCACGATCTATCACTACACGCTTTCTGATTGGCCAATTGTGTAATGTGGGTTTCGATCTACTAAAATTACCAAAATTTCAAGAAATCAACCAAGCTACATAAATATGCCTCTAGCCCAAACGGGACAACAAACAGAAAATCTGAAAGCATAGGCTTCCTGGAAGCTAAAGCTAACCGACCTTTTACAACCAGTTTTACAAACGTTGGTTATCTTTTTGGTTGACTAACCAGAACCTGAAAGTTATAATTATTTATTGGTAAACATAGACATTCTTACCTTTATAGTAATAAATTATTGGTCAAATCCTCCTATTAAAGAACTTATATCTAGATACATAATAGGCTATCTTTTCACTATATACCTTGTTTGCTCCTAACATAGTCACATTATATGTCCATTAAAAAGAATAGATGAGCATCACATCCCATAGGCAACAGTGGCGTTGTGTGTGTAGACAATGTGTAGAATGGTAAATATTTTCATTAAAATGCTTATTGCAATTCCTGCATTACCGGCTCTTTATACAACGTGATGTAGACACACGATATTACAGTAAAATAATACAGTAAGAAATATCTATTGAAAGGATCTTAAAATTTAATTGCTATTCACTTTATAACTATAAACTGAACTTCATCATGTTACGACTATGGAACGATCGATTTTCTTCTTTTCTAAACTGCTTTCTGCAAACGGCACAGCACTAAACCATTTTGCACCAAATATATTGTCACTAAACTGTGAATGAATAGAGAATATTATTTAGGTATTAAGCAAATCACAACTTAAAATAAAAAAACTTCTTCACCACATTTTGATCGAAAAACACGAAAAACACTTATTAACATTAATGGCGGACAGTGTCAAAAGTGTCAAACTGAGATTATGATAATCGAACTTACCGATCGTGCCCGAATCGGCCGCGAATAGATCGACTAGCCAATCAAGAACTTATGGGAAGAAGTGCCTTAGATTGTAACTATCTCAGCAACATACAAATCAGTACAATTATGTATCTAGATATAAGTTCTTTAATCGGAGGTCAAATCCTAACTATTAATTATATAACAATTGTAAAACTGGCTGTTAATGTCATAGATAATAAACTATTTGCCAAATCCTAACCATTAGTTAATATAAGTTAATAAGTTAATAAGATTTAATTTTATTTTCTATCCGGCAGTGCTAGCGACTAGAGGTGTACAGAAGAATTTATAAACTCATATGATATACCTATTATAAACTCATCTACTGGAACTTTTTATTGAAGTGCTATTAGTGCAATAAAAATAAGTCTAAAAGTATGCGAACCTTGAAAAAATTAGTACAAGCAAGAAATTTGGTGGAGATGTTGCAGTTATCATCTTATTGAATATACTAAAAGTCCTGCCATATTGAAAAATTGCGGTCCATCCTTGTATATACATCCTTTACCGTTGCAGGTAGGAAAACAAGTTTCAAATAAAAAAAATGTAGGCAATAATAAAACAAACAATTTTTGATATTAACGATTTTTAAATTACACAGGTCTACAAAAAAAAAAAAAATCAGCTCCAAGGACTAAACCTATCATGCCTTAATGTATTTTTGTGCGCTGAATCCAAATTTTCAATTTAAAAAATTTTCTACCGCGTAGATTTTGAGTAAACGTAAAAATTTGTGAAAAAACGTATTTTGACGATAAAAACCTGGATTTACTCGGTAAAAAATTTTTTTAATTGAAAATTCGGATTCAGCACACAAAATACTTAAGGCATGACAGGTTTAGTACTTGGAACAGATTTTTTTTTTTTATAATGACGAACTAATGTTATAACGTATTTTCGTATTTTATTCTATTTGTTATAGGTTTGATAATTACAGTATAATTTTCTTCGGTATTGTTAATATACCTAAAAAATGTTTTTTGTTTTACTTGCAACCTATAAACAAGCATTTTACAGTGTATTTTCTACACTATCGTGATTTTTGAAAATTCAATAACAATCTGCACCTCATAATTCACAAACCGTTCGATTTAGAGAAAAAATATTAATATGAGCAATCCTTTGTTTTATTATTGCCTACATCTTTTATTTGAAACTTTTTTCCTCTCTGCAACGGTAAAGAATTTATATACAGAAATCTGAAAATGAGCCGCCATTTTTCAATATGGCAGGCGAAGCACAGCTTCGATTTTAGGGGACTTTTAGTATATTCATTAGGATGGCAAGTGGAACATCTCCACCAAATTCCTTGCTTGTACTAATTTTTTCAATGTCAAAATTTATTTTTCCTGCACTATATATCAATAACTCAAATATTATCCTAGTTTGCTCACAGTGGCAACATCGCATACTACCGCGATATTCGATCGTCCATCAGCTGTTTGCTGTTTTAGATAGAATAAAGTTGTAGGTTAAGTGCGCCGGTTGTGAGTGTTTGTTTTAATTAAAAATATAAGAAATCATGACTTCACATGGAGATGATATTGATTACAGCAGCCCTTATGCCGGCTATAGGTCACCCCTTAGCACCAGATATGCTAGCAAAGAAATGCAGTATAATTTTAGCGACCAAAAGAAGTTTTCCACTTGGAGAAAGTTATGGATAAATTTGGCCAAAGCTGAAAAGGTAAGTTAGAATTGTACTTATATTATGCATTCATGACATTCATGTTAATTCATAGAAATGGTACCCAATTTAGTACTTTCATATAGGTGTTTAAATAATAATTCTGGTAAAAACATCAACAAAACATCGAGATTTTGTACTTAGGTAATAATCAACGAAAATTTTTTTGGTCAATCCTGATTGTAGTTTTAAATAATATAAATACTTACCAAAGTGAAATTATATTAAGCGATCGTTTATAGACAAGTTTTGCAATAGCATGTCTTGGTTTTGTCAATTCGTAGTTTCACTTTTCGATTTGTAAGTACCTCTACCTAGTCCAAATAATCTACATCTTTGTACTCTAAAGATTATGGAAGACAAAAGATATTTTATATACAATGTGTTTCTGAAATAGATGTCGTAATTTAATATAACTTCAAAAAACAAAAAACAAATGAATAAATTTAAATTTTTTTAAGTAGAAACTTTGTTTACTATAGCAAAGCGCAAAGCCCAAGGCATTAACCGTTTATCTCGTGTATAATACTTTTAGTTTTAGTTTAGTTCAAGGCAAATTTCAACTACAAATCACTTGAAGTTTTACTGTTGTATGTAACATTACATTTTTTTAAAAGTTATTGCAAAAAATAATTTTCACCCCGAAACAACTATGTATTTTTGGTTTCCTACATCTTAGGGTGCTATGTACACTTTTGAAACTTTGCAAAGATCAAGTTTGGGCTACATGCAATTTTGTTATACCTACTGAAAACTTGATACCGACAAAAATGCGACATGTGGTACACCTACATGATAGGTATTACTTTTTACGTTTTAAAGAGCTATTTTATTATTTTAAAATTATAGAAAAATCTCATTTCACCATTTCTGTAACATAGTTTCCTCGTGTTAATTAAAACTTTTCAATACAAAAACCGCTGCCTTAACACACTGTCCCTCAGGTTTGAACAAAGTTTACGTAGAATAGGTGATTTATCAATTTCACTTTAAAGGGTATAAATCGCTTGTATTTAATAAGACTATTATGAAGTGAATGAAAGTTGCAGTCTGGCGTTGACGACTGTGAATACCCATTTCAACAATACGTCCGGCGATTTCCTGTTTTTTACAGAAATCACAATTTTCAAAACCAAAATACATACTCTGAATATAACAAAACAAAGATGTGTCCGTGGCAGATCTATTTATAACTTTTAATACATAAAACAATTAATATAATATGCTTTAAAAATTGTATTGTTATCACTTTTCAGTAGATAATGCTTAAGCCTACTTAATCACTAATTTGAATGTCGTTTACTTACGTGCAAACACTTATTACTTACAATTGTTGCATTGTTGGTTGCCTATCTACCGGATGATACAGGCTATATTTCCTTTATTTTTTAACTTATCCATTTTAAATTGACCGCAACTTTGATTTTTACATATTTGGATTCAAGACAACATTCTGAATATACTATGAGACTTTCGCGAATTTTTAAGTCGATGTTCAGTTTTTTTAAAGCATTTTAAGACATTCGTCTAGAGTGCTTTTGAATACCAAAATTTGGTCTACGGCTGGTAGTCCATGGGAAAAATACAGTTTTTCGTTTAATTTCATTACTTAATAACTACATAAGAAGCCTGCAAATTTGAACATACCACTTTTTTATCGAAAACTTTTTTTTTCAGATGGGAAGCCGGTGGCTCATAGTGTTCAATAAATTATAGATTTTTTTCAGAATTCATTGATATTCATTTCAAATTGATGCTATTTGTTTTTCTAATTTATTTAATTTATTTAAAAATAAAAAATCACTTTCAAAATAATTTTTATGATTCTTATATGTTATAGTTTGCACTAGTACTTATACCTATTAACAGGCGCGTGCTGGGACGATTTTGGGTCCCGGGAAAATATCTTAGCAAGGGCCCCAGGTAGATATCTGAAATTTTTTTTATCTCGAAAATGAAAATTGGTAGACACAATAAAATTTATGCTATCAAAAACTTTTTTGGTCTTTTGGCTTTATTTTCTTCGCAGCATGTTATACAAAATTTCCAAAAACAAAAAAGTTTGTAGCTTAGTGAAAATTTGACTGCGTATTTTCTTAACTTTCAAGGTTATCTAAGTTTTTAACATGCTTAAAAATGTTTTAGTTAACAATACTATACACAAATAGAAGCGCTTAAGTGTGTGTTTTATAACAAAATAAAGTTCATGTGGAGAGCTCTATTCGTTTTTGAGTTATGGCATTAGATGTTCAAAAAAACATGATTTAAAAAAAAAAAAATTCACACCTTTTTAAAAATAACAATGTCCGTGACCACTAAAAAATGTCGTATTTCATGATTTCTAATGAACATCGACCTACTTAACGAAATGGTATATATCTAGGTTTGTTCTAAGATTAAAAAAAAAAAAAAACTCGAGAAGGAAGCGACTTTTCTCCTGTTTTTTACTCCACTAGTAGTTATTCACATTTCATTATTAGACATATATATTTTTTTCAATTATACAAGTGCAAATCGCACAGTTATAAGTGTTAAATTCCTAGAAATGGTGAACGGCATTTGAATTTTACAAATATTGTTCAAAATGACCCCCATCAGAATCAATTTATTTTCTTGCTTGCACAATTGTTAAGTGGTGCTATTAAAAGCTCTTCTTATTCTCAATTCGAGATTTCCGATAGTCATAACGGGAGTTTTGTAGACCTGTCCCTTGATATAACCCCAGAGAAAGAAGTTTAATGGGGTTAGATCAGGTGACCTTGCAGACCACCTTATGAAACCCTGAAATAAGCGTAAATAGTTATTAATGAAATTAAATGAAAATTATATTTCTCCCTTGGACTTTACCTGCCGTAGAACAAATTTTGGCATTACAAAGCACTCTAGACGAATGTTTTAAAATGCTTAAAAAAAGTGAACATCGATTTAAAAAATTGCGAAAGTCTCATGGTATAATCAGAATGTTGTCCTGAATCCAAATATGTAAAAATATACAGGGTGTTCCATTTAAAAATCGAAAGTTGCGGTCATTTCCGGATAAACCGGAAATGGTTTCATACCGTTTTTTATGTCCAAAAATCCATTCTTACGATAGTTTATATATCCCAAATTTCAAATGGATTAGTCAAAAATAGAGGACATAGCCACTAGTCTGTCACCCGGTATACATCAGCGGAACTGTTTGTGTCAATTAAAATAGTTTCCGCAAACACCATAACACTTGAATAGTATGACTCGATGCTCGACTAGTTTTAATCGTCCCCAGATGATGCCAACTTGGTTGACGAAACGCACGTCGAGTAATAGTATTAAAATGTTTTGATGTTTGAAACTACTTTAGATGCAGCCTCACACCGAAGCCTCCAACCCCTTCCAAGAAATAGAATCAGAATTTGACCCAAAATTTAATAAACTTGGACCACTATAGATCGCCGTGGAAATCATCTATTTTGTCACGGCATACATATGGATTATAAGCGTTTTTTGTTACAAAATGGGCAGTATTTTTTAACAAAACTATATATAGTTAATTAGTCTCAAAAGAAATAGCCTTTCTTATACTAAAATACACATCTACGGCATACAACATTGAATTGAAATAACTGAACACTGATGTGGTTAACAGTAAGTTCCTCTGAAAAGCTAACTCCTTTTCTATTTCTTCGTCGAAATTTTTGGCAAATCCCTCGTATAAGGTCACCGTAGCAGATGCGAAGTATAGAATCATTCCCAAAATGTTGAATATCCGTATAAGGACGTCTGGCATTGCGCATCCTAGCATGCAGCTAAGGATTATGACACTGGTGATTATTATGAAGCTGCTGAACACCGTGTTAGGGAACATCATAGAGTAGATGGAGTCTTTCAGAAATTTTAGGCCCTCGGAGTATACCCCGACACATACGAAGCCTGTTAGCTGAAAAAGAAAATAGTCAGCTTAGAACACTTTTTAAAAGGTGGTCGATTCGTCAGCTATCTTGGAGCCCTAGGAATGTTTTTAAAAAGTTTCCACAAATAGTAGCAATTCGGTAAAGTAATATCTTGAAGATAGGTCTCAATATGTACACATGTATAGTACCAAAACATGAAATCGAATTTAATTATTGTAAATATTGGAGTACCGCAAGGTTCAGTATTGGGTCCCATATTGTTTCTTATTTACATCATGACATATGTACATTACTCTTAGCGCTGATGATACAACATTAATTTGCAATAACCATATCAACGATATTGTCTAATGTTATTGATAACCCTATTTATGATTGATTTCTGAGTGATGGGTTAGTTTTAAATAATAGAACGATAGTCCAAGACATCGTATAGTGCTAATTTTCCCGTCAACTTAAATTTCTTGGGGGTCTACTTAGGCCAAATTTGTTCTGGAAAAGTCATACAATATATGTTTATAAAAAATTTCTAACAACATATTTTCATTACTCAACACGGCAAAAATTGTTTCACAGCCAATATTACTAATAGCCTAACACAGCTATATCCATCCAATAGGCTGTGCTACAGGGATATAGCAAATTACAATAATTTACATATTAACTCTATTGTCTAATGTTAATGACCCCAGCAAACACACTATAGATGGCAAAGTAATGGGCCATTAGATTTATGACTGGTAAAGTGTAGGCAACTTTTGCCAATACCTGAAAAGCGAATACAAAGTACTGTTTAATATTATATCATCTGTCCTGTAATAGTAAGTTGATGGCCCTACGAGTTTAATATGACTTGTTGTTATTGCATACTTGAAATTATTTTACCATCATTGGTACTGTCGTGAGCAAAAAAAATAGGATAACTATTTCCATGTTTCCCGAGACGTTTCCATTCGATCGAAAAGATCTAGTAAAATTTATGCTTGTCACATTTTGACTCACTAAATCAATGTATTAACTACTAATGATTACTGCTGATGACCCTGCCATCTTGAAATTTTCCAAAAAAATAAATATTTAGATTAAATTTTATTACCCGTTCTTAAAGTATAGATATGTCATGAAACCCCCCCCCCCCCCCCTTTATTATTATCTGTGATTATTTTATATAGGTTTACTGTAAAACTGGATGTGCAAACATATTTCAAGTCTACGAAGATGCATAAATTATATTGATAAAATTTTCTAAAATAGTACATTATTGTATTATATAGTGGTTACATCTGCATCTATTTCTCTCGTACTATATCTGCAATCAGTATGCTACCATATATCAAGGCAATAGTAAAATAATCCTACTTTTCATTAACGGCACGCGAAAAATAAGTTAATGCTAAAAATCTAGTATGCCGCCATTATTATTGGCAAAGTATGTGATGGCCGAGCGTTGAACTTTATTCAATAATTTAGCGCCCTTTGCCAGTACTTTCCCAATGATGAAGTGAAGGCATGTAAGTAGTTTATTAATGATCGGCCAATTATGCGTGTTTGCTGGGGACGGATCGATAAATCATTATTGGTTCATAACTTGGAGATAACTGGATTGGCAGCTGTTCTATAGTTTTATGTCCGCCAAGAAGCCCTGACTTGACAATTTTAGATTTTTATTTGTGGGAGCGTTTAAAATGAATTGTTTACAAGGAAGACTTACCTAATAATGTGAGAATATTAAAAAATCGGGTAAGGGATGCTATTGCATCCTTAACAATTCAAGAAATGCGTAACAGTTATAAGAAGTTACGTCATAGGATTGAAATGTTCTGCAAGGGATGGTGGGCCAATCGAAGAGTTTGAAATATTCTTGAATTAGTTTATTTGGTATTTTTCTTTATTTTCCGATTTTAAGAAGGCACTGTGTTATATTGAAGCATTAATGGCAGATTTGTCCATTTTAAGTTAAGCAAAATTTTTTATTCGGCATTTTTTTGTAAAATGAAAAATTTTAAATCCAGGGACATACTGTATAGTGATTCGTTAATAAGATAATTATTTGCTAATAAGATTTATTGTTACCCTTGTCGGAAATGTATTCTTAAAATATAAACTTAAAAAAAATATTAATTATTCTGTTTACCTTTCTCTATAGCCCAGACGACAGAGAACATTTTATAGTTAAACCGAGAGTTAAACATACAAAAACTTGCAAAATGAATTTTTAATGAGTTCGTGAATAATATCCTGAAAGGTTTACATTCCGCTCGGATGCAGAACATAGAGTAAAAAAAATTATCCATTTTTTAAAAATTTCGAAATTAAGTTAGGTTAGGAAAAAATTGGGGCTCGACCGATGGCAGAATTTTGCCGATGGGCCGATGCCGATGTTTGAATTTTGAACTTAGACAATAGAGATCAATCAACATGTTCAAAAATACAAATTAATATTTATTGCACAAAAACAGAAACAAAGGTATACATTATAAAAAAAACAAATCAGCTTTTTAAAATAACAAAAAATTAAGTATTCTTATTCAATATGCCACTCAGTCCTGATTGAAAGGCTTCATTTTTTATATAGGTTAGTGTTAGTACATCACACATAGAGATGAGCTAACTGCAGTAAAAAAATCAAGGTTGCCGCCAGCTAAAGACATTGTTGGCTCCAGCAGACCAGCTCACTTTTACGAGTTCGCATGGCAAACTCCAAAGTGTACCGAGAAGGTTGACTTGATATCGATAGATAATAGATAACTGCCGATAGGTACCTACCTCTCACAGTCAATAAACGATACGGTTGCATCAATCAGCAGCTTTAGGACGAGAGAGACGCGGGGGGCGGGAAATCGAATGAAAGAGATAGACATATCTGATTTTCGTGCAAAAGACAGAGACAAAGATGCTTGTAGTGTCTACAGGTGACGTAGACTGTAGACCCTACCGGAATCTTTGTCTCTGTCTTCTGCACGGAAATCAGATATGTCTGTCTCTTTCATTCGATTTCCCGCCCCCCGCGTCTCTCTCGTCATAAAGTTGCTGATTGATGCAACCGTATCGTTTATTGACCGTGCCTACCTCTTACCTATATAAAAATAATAGGAAAAAGTGATTGGACAATTTTTAGTTTCCTACCTAATGGGGAACAATCCAAGCCAGTTCTTTATATATTCGACAGATTGCACCATGCGTACTCGGTTTAGTTATTCTGAACTTGTCATATAATATAACCTGTAAATAAATGTCCTGTTGTGTTGGAACACTTTGGTACACAGCAATGTTTTCATTTTAAACGTTTTTCTAATTAATTTTGTCCTCAACAGCGCGAACAACCCACATACCTAGAAAGGCATGTGAAACAACCGAGAACGGCTGCTGCACTCTGGCGGAAATAATGAAACTATCTGTTCCCCTTTTTGTAAACATTTTGAAGTGGATCCGATGGAACGAATCCAGCTGAACGGGTCCACAAGCGGAACGGTTCCAAACGGACCGAATCCACTAAAGGAACTGGACCGCCCATGTCTAGTGACATGTAATTCAGTGCGTCGGTCTCACCACGACCGGCTTTAATGTGACCGGCTTTAATGTGAACAGGCCAGTATATGGAAATGTGGCAACGTGTGCTTCAGTCCCCGTTCTTGGCAAAACTAAATTGTTGTGCAGTAATCTGTCACGAATAAATTGGCATTATAATACATAAAAAGTGCCTCTCTGTTGGTTTAATTTCACAAATTGTGTTTTATAAAGTAAGTAGTTATCATTTTAATTAATTATATGGGTATCTATCGCACCGCTCGCACCTGAAATCACTTTTTGTGCGTCAAATTACGTTATAACCTTACTTTTTATGCAAGCTATATTTTTAATTCAATTTTTTACTACCAAAACCAATAAAATCATTTTAATTAATTTTAGGTCTGGGGTCTGAAAACAATAACAACATGCCTGATAAATGTTGTGTACCTGGCTGTACAAGCAATTACAGTTCTTTAACTGAATGTTATGCCCGATCCTTTAGATTTCCCAAAGAATCAGACAGAACTGAGGAAACAGTGGCTAAAGAGTATTTCTAGGAAAAATTGGCAGCCTACAAAATATTAAGTGGTGTGCACTGTGCATAAAACATTTTTATGATAGTGCAATATCCAAATCTGAACGATACAAAGATGCTTATGGTGCGTGGAAGGAGAGAAATGGAAAAGTTTATGTTAGTGTCTGGTGCAGTGCCCCGTATAACGGAAACTTACCCTCATCCACCAGTTATCGCTGGGGCGATGATGATGAAGAAGAGATCCTGTGCGATGTGCATTTTAAGGAATATGAGGATTGTTATGCTGTTTGTTAACGACCTAGGTTTTTTAAATTAATTGTAAGCAAATAATTTATTTTGTCATAAAAAAGAATTACATGAAATGTAATTCTTTGAATAACCTTCTTCCATGTAATTTCAAGTATAACCCGTCGATAAATCACTCCCCAGACCAGTTTATATATGAAAACATAAAGGGTTAAAAGGGATGGTTTTTGGCCGCTTCAGGGGGTTGCGGCGGTCAAAAACTTCTTCCACCACTTCCATCGTGTTCAGCACCCTCGAAAACGGAGGGCGAAGGTAATCTCGTCTTTGCACGAAATATTTACACTATTTTTTCCTTCATTACATAGATTATTAATAGGACTGACAGAGTTTAAGATTGCAGCGTTGCCACATCGTACACTCCGGCCTGTTCACATTAAAGCCGGCCGTTATTTTTTCCTAGCTTGACTTAATTCCAAAATTTTGAAAATATGGATGAAAAAAAATTTTTTTTCACTTTTTTGTTTGCATCCGAGCAAAATGCAGACTTTTCAGGATATTATTCTATACACTTTCACGAACACATTAAAAAAATATATTCATTTTGCAAGTGTTTGTAGGTAAATACCTTCATCGACTGGGCTACTAATCTAATTTGCGTACACTACGACCGCGGCACTCAGACTATTGATGTCGGCGTCGCAGTGCTACGTCCCGTGCTGACGAACCGTCGCGACGCTATTTTAATGTTTACTCCAACTTTCACTTACGCATCAATTAAAACCCCACACAAAAACAACTCTACGAGTTTAAAAAACGTCTCTTAACACTCACCAGTTGTACCACTTTCAAAATGAATTCTTTGCACCATAAATCTGCCAACTGAATCATCTCCGGCACTTGAACCCCGTGGCTCGCGTTGGGAATGTTCATCTCAGAATCAACACTAAAAAATCTCATCAAAGCCATCACATGTGACCTGTTAATATCCTGCTTTGAGTCTGTTGTGCTGTTTTCGCCCATTTTTCTGTCAGATTGTGTCTTATAAAGTTCGTATTTTAAGTAACAATGTATTTACATGTTCCGCAGCAAATCTTGAATCGTAATTGATTGTTTATTATTTAAAGTAGTTTTAACATCTGTTTTACGCCAAAATAAAAATAGTTCAGCATCAGCGATACGATGGCTGAATGTATTCATGAAAATATCTATCTGATTGATTTTAAGGTGTAAAATTTAAGATTGCATTGTAATGGAAGCTTGTGGGGGTCATGACGGCTACCAGGTACGTGTCAGATAAATCTATTAATACCGGGTTATTATTGTATACTCTGCACCGAACATACAATATAGTTGAAAATAACCGAAATGATAAATTTGAAGGCATGCCTCTGAAGCGTGCCACAGGTTAATAGTTCCACGTTTTTATGAGCATGATGCCGCGTTTGTAGGTCAAGCAACATCGGCCTCGTGTCAAAAAGTAACTAATATATGATACAAGTGTGGTTATTTTAACCGCGAATATTTCAAAAACGGAAGAACAAAAAAAACCGCTGCATAAGGAATCACTACTTCCACATCCAGATGTCCCATCAGTCTTCAACGAAAAAAAAATTTGATAGTATACAGGGTGTTCCGAAACTCCCGACTTACCCTTTAGGTGCTAATTCTCCATGCAAAAATAGTAAGAAAAGTTCCTATAAACATGTGTCCGGAAATGCTTCCTAAGGGAGCTACGGCCCTCTAAGGATGGCACAAAAATAGGTGTACTAATTATCTCGGAAATGATTTGGGACAACTTTATGAAACTTGGTTAACTTTTTTCGATTAATAAAAGTTATTGTTTTACGCCTACTTTAAAAAATAAATAATGCGCATTTAGCAAACGAATACGCAATATTTCGTTTAGACCGCTTTTACTCGAAAACGGCTTGCCATATGGCTAATTGTAAAGAGGCCTTTTTTTATGCAGAATTAACCAGGGAATCATAATCAGGGATTAAAGTACTAAAAATATCAAATGGAAAATTAATATGTAGAAACAAAGAACACCGACCTCTCGTTTTTTAAAATATGATGAGATCCATTAACAGATATAAAGATGGAGGCAGGAAAAGAAACACAATTCTTGAAATCAAATAGGGTAGCATTTTCCTAACAGTGGTGAGATGCAGTTCCCAGTCGCCACTCCTCTCAGCTTGACTGAATTGCTTCATCAGTGTAGTCATGTCGAAGTAGAGAATCCATAACTTGAGAGTGGGATCATTTAGCTCCAGCTCTTCAAGTTTCTGTGCAAACATCTTCAAAGTTTCATGATCAAGGGCTTCCAAGGGACTTGTTGAGGTAGACGCCTCTTCGAGGTGCTGATCTGTTCTCTCATTGTCTCTCATTCTTGTGAGGATGACATGTGCGAGAGTCAAATTGCACAGGATATGTGCACGAACTGCCCTTGAATAAGCACGATCAGCCATCATTTTTTCAGTTGATACCTGCGCGTAAGCAACGCAGAATAGCTCTTGCAGCCCACTTCCACTCATAATGTAGCCTATAGCTACCAAGAATGACACTAAAAGATGAAACCCTCCCAACCGTACTATGACAATGGCCAAATCGAAATCTGGAAGGAAAGATGCCTCTATCTCACCTGCCTTAAGATAGAGAGACTGGTCAAATGTAACAAAATAGACATTTTGTTTGATGCTTTTGCATTTGTTTATTGCAGTGAGAAGTGAAGTGTACACAGTGTCATAGTTGCTGGGAGGTGCATTGATGAATGGAAGGAATCGTGTCTGTGACATCGAGTTTAGAGCACGTTATTTGCTCCATGAAGCCATTCCAACCTGGAAGATCATATCTTCTTTCCATTTACCAAAAATCCACTTGAAATCAGCCAGTTTAATGTTCACTCTTGAACACTTTTCTGTCAAGTCCTCAAACATGACGCTCTTCAAAGGTACTTCAGTGTGTTCAAATGTTATTACTGGAATTACACCGAACTCTCTAATTGTGCTGTATGGACCACTTTATTGAGAGATGGGTTAATTTAGATGATATTACCAAAAAGCAGAAGTTAAAACGGCCTAATACTCTAGTCGAATTAGACATAATAAAAAATTTTGCGTACTGTACTTTGTGGAAGTTGTTTAAGAGGGCATAATAAGCAAACACAGAAAACTACACCCTGCTACACCATGTGCGGTCCCATCAAAATGCACCGCTTCTATGTTTGAGCCGCGCGGCGGTGAGGACACAAGTCAGTAATCTTTACACTTTTTTATGATTTTTTAAAAGTAAGTAAGAAACTTCTATGATTCAGAACTATACGTCTATTGACCCAGAAAAGCAGTGGTTCTCAAATGTCTGCTACATTAACATTCAAATTTTTGACCTAGGTCAGTTTTTTCAAAGTGCCCTAGAGGAAAAAATCATATAGGTTTTTTGTTTGTCTAGTCGGCCATTACTAGTTTGTTTCAGTTATAATTACATTCTGTATTTATAAGAATAAGAACTCAAGTTTAGTGGCATTGAAGTATTAGGGAGAATGGGGTATTTTCCATTTTTTTTTTAAATTCAGTTTTGATGATATATACAGTGTGTCCCCGGATGGAGTTGACAAGAGGAAAAACATCTCTATTATTGATTTTATGACGAAAAGTCATTCTTTATAAAAAAAAATCTGCTTGTCGAAAAAGTGAATTTACCATATAGAAATTTTAGATCAGATGTACCGGGTGTTAATAAATTAAGAAAACATCAAAATGCCTCAAGAGAGAAGTACCCTTATTTATTATTTTGAACAAAATGTTTATAAAACAAAGTTGTTTATAATCCAAAATAAAGCCTAAATACAAATTATGAAGTCTAAATTTTGACTTTTTCATTTATGTCAACTTACATTTTTTTCCAAACATTAACATAACATAATATTAACTTCAACGATTGTGGAAAAACAATTTATTCTACATAGCCTCCTCCAACCTCAACACATTTCTCCATCCTTTTAATAAATTTACCTTACGAATGGTTGAGGGTACATTCACTTCATTCACCGCGTCTTGTATTCGTGCTTTTAGTGTTTCTCGATCATGCGGCAGGTCATCTGCATAAACTTTCTGCTTTAAAACGCCCCACAGAAAAAAATCCATTGGTGTAAGGTCTGGTTATCTTGCAGAAAAATTAATTGGAGCATATCTTCCCATCCATCTGGCTCCGAAGTGATCTGTCAACCACTGCCGTACCAAAACTGAGGAATGAGCTGGGTAACCGTCTTGCTGCCAAAAAATGTTACGCCTTACTTCCGGTTGCAGAGTGTTAATAAATGACAATACAAAGTTTCCCAAAAGGTCCAAATAAACATGCCGATTTAAATTTTCTTCTAAGAAATATGGACCAACGATTCGATCATAAAAAATCCCACACCATACATTCGCTTTTTGATAACGTTGACTTCGTTTGTGAATGACATTGTTTGGATTTTCAAAAGCTCAATAACGACTGTTTTGTGATGAAACGTGGCCATTGGTACAAAATGTTGCTTCGTCAGTAAAAAAAAAAAAACATTTTGTGAAAACTTCTATCTACGAGGTAATTCTCACCTACCCATAAACAAAAATCCAATCGCTTCTCTTCATCTCCATTTTCAAGTGTATGACTGAACCTTGGCTTAAACGGTCGAGTTTTCCATATAAATTCTCTGTAAATGACTTTAGCTTACTTCCAGTCTTTGTAAGTGTTTCCGTAAAGATAGTTTCTGGTTTTCTATTACTGAATTTATTGCCAAAAGTGTTGCCGCATCGTCTTCATTGGGTTTTTTGACATCCAATACAGATCCAGTGTTAGGGAACTTTTGGTGGAAGAGGTTAATTGCATATCGATAAGAGACGTCTCCAATCCCATAACATTTGATCAAATAAATTCTTTCTTGTTTGGTAAACATTTTTTAAGTGATCAACAGAACACTAATAAATGCAGATATAAGAGTAATATTCTACACAATGCCACAATGACGTTTGTCAGTTCAATATTATCGACAGCACACTCTGTTTCTTAATTTGAATTCTTATTCATATTAATAAATTCAACGTAAAAAGATAAACACAATAAAAACATAAAAATCAAAATATAGACTTCATAATTTGTATTCAGGCTTTATTTTAGATTATAAACAACTTTGTTTTCTAAACATTTTGTCCAAAATAATAAATGAAGGCACTTCTCTTTTGAGGCATTTTGATGTTTTCTTAATTTACTAACACCCGGTACATCTGATCTAAGATTTTGATATGGTAAATTAATTTTTTCGACAGGCAGAATTTTTTATAAAGAATGACTTTCCGTCGTAAAATCAATAATAGAGATGTTTTTCCTCTTGTCAACTCCATCTGGGGACACACTGTATATCAAGTAATGTTATTTTTTTAGCAATTACTGCATAATCAATTTAAACCAGAAAAATAATTTCTTAAATAAAAATAAGAAATAAGAATACGACCATCTAGATGCAGATTTCAAATGATTTTATTTGGCGGGAGATAATTTAACCAATAACAGACAAATTTCGCTTAGACTGTAACTATCTTATATGAATGCCATATTGTGTATTTTCTTTACATTATTTTACCTATAACACTTCTATTTTGCTCAATATCTTGAAAATCAATAAATATTATATACATGTATTTAGAAGGAATTAAAAGGTAAGTATTTAAATGTTATCTTGAAAATGTAAAAAAAATTCTCGGCTCTCTTCCAACTTTCAACTTTGCTTGCTTGCTGCCAGTTGTCAATTCTTGTCATAATACAAGTGAAAGAAACATAGGTTAGATTTATTTGTTGTTTGTTTATGTGGCGTTTGATTTCGTTATTTTTTATTTTATCAATAAACTACTAAGATTGAGTTGAATTTTGTGAAAGGAGATTCATACAATCTGCCCAAAGTTGATTACGACATGATAGATTCTTTCTATAAACAAAATTTGGATTTCTTGTCAGCAAACGTGAAAAAATGTGAAAACGCAAAGGTAAACCACTTCTATTTAAGTATGTAAGTACACTTATTATTAGTAAGTGTATTTTAATTAATAGTACTGTAACTAGTATGTGGCTGACTAATCGTAACAACAAAATATAAACGAACCTGAAGGGATGGGATCAGAAATATTGGAAGCCAAGTTACAGTTACAGTTACAAACATTTTTTCCGACGCACTTATACTTGTGTTTCCACAACTTTTTATAAAACATCTTTTCGACGACATTATCTATTATTTGTAGATAACAGCAAATACCTCGATAAAAGAAATTGAAATGCTTCAAATCAACACGATCCGTTAAAACACATCTGCCATTTGACTATCCGTTGGCATTGTTGCCATATATTGCTAAATATGTTTTTAAAAATCTAATCGACATTAAAAATTATTTAAAATATTTAATAAATAATTCACTCCCATTATTATTTTTTACATCACAAAATTGAATTTCGTGGACAAATATATTAAAATTGATTTAATAAATAAGCTTTAAACTCCTGTTTTCTTCAAATATCATTACTAGAACTAGAGAAGGAATTTCAACTTGGCAACACCACACTGTTTTGTATAAAATCATTCTATCAACAAATCCATACAGTCTACCTACGTCATCGGCCAAACTACTTACGTCACCAATTTAAAACACTTGTTGCTCCACTTATTTTAACTTCTGTTTTCTCAAAAAATTGATAATTATATTCGCAGAAATCTGTATTGGAAGGCTTGTTTGTACATATTCTATGATATTATTCAATAAAAAAAAAGGAAAATAGCCCATTAGGGGCTTAAAATGCCTTTTTTAGTTATTACAGTAATTACAGTTTGACAGTTAATTACTTAAATTATTTATATTCGTGGATCAATTTAACCCACTGTTGAGAGTGATTCTTAAGAGCTTAACACAGTTCGTGCCACCCCCTTCATTATTTACATTATTATTATTAATGTTTGGACTACAAAAGAAAATCAAGTAGTTAGCATTAAACCACTTTTGTTTTGTTTTCATTTAGTTTCATAATCTGATTAAGGTTAATCAAATTTGGAGCAGTATGAATCAAAGTTGTATCGTCCGCAAACAAGATACATTTTTTCGGCATTAGATAATATGAAAAATCATTTACGTATACCATAAAGAGCAGGGGCCCCAGTATCGAGCCTTGGTGTACATCATGTTCTATAATCTGATTTATTTTTACCAATAATAACACATTGTTACCTGTTTTTTAAATAAAATTGTACGAGACAGAGACTTATTTCTCAATTTATCATTTAGCAACGCTCCAATTTATCCAGAGTAAAATATGACAAATGCCATCGAACAATTTACATATATTTATATACTTATACTCAAAATGCAGACAACTCAACATTATAGAAACGTATTTATTTTACAGTAATTGCGTTTTTTTGCTTTTTCTTAAAGAAAAAACACAGCTTCTTCTTTTTTTTATCCGTGTTAACACTTTTATCAATAGAGCCTCTGTCGTCGGCGTCGTGTAGCTCAGGACACGTGGATAGCGTGCAACCATCTCTTATCATCGCTTCTCTGGTTGCTTCGGAAAAACAGTACCTAAAAATTTAAATTCTAATTGCAATGAAGTTTCGTAATTTTATTTAATTTAAATTTTTTTCTGTTCAACTTGGGCAGCTAGCAAAACGAAATTAAAAATACTCGTAAGTCTAACAATAGACGTCATAGTATTTCAGGCCGAAGTGGCCGCTTTACAGTGGTCTGCAGAGGAAATAATGAGGCAAGGAACTGTTAATCAGTCGATTGCCATTTTTTTCGAAACCCAAGCAGCGCTAATGGTCCAGGAGTTAGCGTCATTTGGTTACACCATTTTTTCAATACATTTTGTTTTTTCATTGCTTATCGAAGAATCGGGTGTCAGCTACTTCAATCGCGGAGATTAAGGGCGTGGGAGGCTGCGCATCCGGTAAAATAATTTCGTTTTTCGCGTCAATCCAACAAGGCTACTAAATTATAAATAGTTTATTTATGTAATATAAATTTTAAAAAAAATGTGTCAGCTGTATAGGGTAAGGAGCGAAGGTTAGCTAATAATATGTATGAAAAACATATGAAAATTCGTTATTTCAACAAAGCTGAAATTCATTTATATGATAGTTTACGACATAAAAAAAGTGTCAGCTGATAATACCATGGGAAAAAATCTGTCAGCTAGGCCTTTTAAGTGTTTCGCAGCGTCCAGGCGCTCACCCCGCGCGGTATCTTTAAAAAATGAAATAATACGTATTATTTCATTTTTTTTAACCATCTGATGATCAATTTCAAGTTTCTCTCAACACAAACTAATGAAATACTCCATTTTACGCCTGTTGATATCGTTTTTCTCATATGAAACTTGAAAGAAAATCATATTTGTATGAAATATTAGATAATCATATTATGCGCAAATAGTAACGAAGTATTTTATAAGTAATACATTTATCGATGCTGAAATGTCGATATTCTGAATTTGAAACAACATTTATTTTTAATACATAACATTCCTCAACACGCACCTGAAAACTTGGAAGATAATTTTACTATTCTGGAAGAATTTGTTTGTCATATGTACGGTTCTAAAAGAATCAAGAATATTAATCTCGTACGCGTAGCTACTTTCATGAAGGCGTATAATGTCAATCAGAAAGAAAGATTGACCAGAATTTAGAAGTGATCGTGGCATGGGTTCCTATAAGGATCTATGTTACCTCCATGTAAGTCATAAAGAAACATCGGTGTGAAGTTAGCAGCTAAAAGTTAGCAGCCAATTATACGGAAACGCCCGAACATCCATAGACGTACGTGTAAACATATTATAAAATATAAAACATAATTTTAAATACACAGAAATCAAATAAAATGTGTTGTATTTATACATAATAGACGCAAATTATTTGTAGCCGTCTAAGTGGGTGAAAGGCACCCTAAAGTAATACAAAACAAATAGTATTTGTAAAAAAGAGCATCAATTTCAAAATTCTGGCGAAATAGACCTAATGGATGACAATTATAAAGTCTGCAAGGAAATTTTCTTAGCAGCATTCTGAGAGGGTGAAAAACACCCTATATTATATGAAAAATATTGCCCCTACGGGAAACGAAGCATTAATACAAAATTACAAGTAAAATAGACTTAAGGAATGGTACTATACATGCTAAAAGGACAATTTCTTAGCGACCGTCCAAGGGGGTGAAAAACGCCCTTATATGACAAGAAAAACTAGTGCAGGTGTAAGAAACGACGTATCAAATTCGAAATACGCCTAAAACAGAGCTATTGCACGGTATTTATACATACTAGAAGGAAACGTTCTTAGCGGCCGTGTAAGGGGATGAAAGACACCCTTATATCACAAAGAAAAATATTGCTCGTACAGGAAACGAATGTCAATTTGAAAATACGCTTGCAATAGACCCAATATATGGTAATTATACATACTAGAAGGAAAAGTTCTTAGCGGCCGTGTAAGGGGATGAAACACACCCTTATATCACCAAAAAAAATATTTCTTGTACAGGAAACAGAGTGTCAACTTGAAATCACGCTTGCAATAGACCCAATGTATGGCATTTATACATACTAGAAGGAAAAGTTCTTAGCGGCCGTGTAAGGGGATGAAAGACACCCTTATATCACAAAAAAAAATATTGCTCGTACAGGAAATGGAGTGTCAATTTGAAAATACGCTTGCAATAGACCTACTGTATGGTATTTATACATACTAAAAGGAAAAGTTCTTAGCGGCCGTGTAAGGGGATGAAACACACCCTTATATCACCAAAAAAAATATTACTCGTACAGGAAACGGAGTGTCAATTTGAAAATACGCTTGCAATAGACCTACTGTATGGTATTTATACATACTAAAAGGAAAAGTTCTTAGCGGCCGTGTAAGGGGATGAAACATACCCTCATATCACCAAAAAAAATATTGCTCGTACAGGAAACGGAGTGTCAATTTGAAAATACGCTTGCAATTGACCCAATATATGGTAATTATACATACTAGAAGGAAAAGTTCTTAGCGGCCGTGTAAGGGGATGAAACACACCCTTATATCACAAAAAAAAATGTTACTCGTACAGGAAACAGAGTGTCAATTTGAAAATACGCTTGTAATAGACCCAATATATGGTAATTATACATACTAGAAGGAAAAGTTCCTAGCGGCCGTATAAGGGGATGAAACACACCCTTATATCACCAAAAAAAATATTTCTCGTACAGGAAACAGAGTGTCAACTTGAAATCACGCTTGCAATAGACCCAATGTATGGCATTTATACATACTAGAAGGAAAAGTTCTTAGCGGCCGTGTAAGGGCTATCACAGAAAAAATATTACTCGTACAGGAAATGGAGTGTCAATTTGAAAATACGGTTGCAATAGACCCAATGTATGGTATTTATACATACATTTATACATACTAGAAGGAAAAGTTCTAGCGGCCGTGTAAGGGGATGAAAGACACCCTTATATCACAAAAAAAATATTGCTCGTGCAGGAAACGGAGTGTCAAATTGAAAATACGCTTGCAGTAGACCCAATGTATGGTAGTTATACATACTAATGGGAAAAGTTCTTAGCGGCCGTGTAAGGGGATGAAAGGCACCCTTATATCACAAAAAAAAATATTGCTCGTACAGGAAATGGAGTGTCACTTTGAAAATACGCTTTCAATTTACCCAATGTATGGTAAAGGAAATGTTCTTCACGGCCATGTAAGGGGGTGAGATCGCAAGAAAAATTATTGTTGCTATAGGAAACGTACTATTAATTTGAAAATATGGCCGCAATAAACTCAATATATCGTAATTATCCATACTAAAAGAAAAAGTTCTTAGCGGGCGTGTAAGGGGTGAAAGACACCCTTATATCACAGGAACAAATATTGCTCGTACGACAAACAGAGTATCAGTTTGAAAATACGTCTACAATATATCTAATATATGATAGTTGTACATACTAAAAGGATAAGTTATTAGCGGCTTTCTAAGGGAGTGAAGGAAACCCTTTTATGATATAGAACTAATCGTTTGTAGTGGAAACGGTTTATCAATTTGAAAATAATCGTAGGATAAACGTAATGCATGATAATTGTACAAAGCAAGTGAAAAATGTCTTAAAGGTCGTCTAAGAGGGTGGAAATAGCCTTAAAAGTTTCATACCTTTTAAAGGTGTTTCCTCATGGAAACATTGCTCGTACAAGAAACGGAGTATCGACGTACAATAGCATGCTGTTTGTAAATACTACAGTTAAATGTTCTTTGCCAATGAGGGTGGTTTTTTGTATAAAATAAAATAATAATATTGTTACAACAGGATACAGATTATCACTTTCAACAAAGGCAGAAAATACTTAAAAGGACACCGCACGTTTTGTGGGTATATTGGTGGTGTGTCAAATTTGATGAATTTTTGATATGCTATAGTTCAAATGATTCTGAACAATAAGTTCCTTTGACGAATTATGGACAGTTTCTCTGATAGATGGCTCCGAAGACTGAACCTACCTCTCGATACCATACCATGATCTCTCAACACTACCGCAGTTATTGAAATAATAACTGTTGGAAATGAATAACCAGACTATTTACCATTATTTGGTCTTAGATTGATGTGCCTGAACTTTCGGTTTTGCCGGAAGGGACGTCAAATCACGTTTTTTCGAATGCACAAGTCCCGTTTTACTTCAATTTAATGATCATATATATAAGTAGCTCTATTAAAATTCACTATCTTAGTGAATAAGTAAGTACATGCATTGACTGTTCGAACATTGATGCTAGCTTGATACCGTATGCATCATAATCTTGGTATAAAACAGAGTTGATTTTATTTTTCAAGATATAAAATTGCAATTGTCTAGTCAATGAAAACAAATTATCTTTGAGACCTTTGAGTAGAATAGGCAGTGTTTGTTTATTTATAATACATTAAACCTTATTATTTTTAGTAAAAATTGCATAGCTAATTATTTTCATTTTTTTAAATATTTACTTATTTTAGTCATTCAATAATAGATTTATTTCAAATTAATTAAACCTTATTCATACAGAAATTAAATCCTATGTGCGGCATGTTAGGTTTTATAATAAGATTGACTTACTTTGGAACTTAGAAAAGCAATCGCAACGCATATACATATGTATATCTAGTTCATGTTTTCAACTGTTTTTAATATAATCTGCCTTTGTTTCATCCAGCCTTTCATTGTGCCTCGCACCGTGCATGTGTGGCTGGCTGCGACGCGTGATAGGGGAGGAATGTTGTTCTTTGTTAATCAATTTGAAATAAAATTTATTTTTTTGGTTTGATTTCTATTAAGGAATTATTAAAATAGGTAAATATTTAAAAAAATGAAAATAATCAGCTATGCAATTTTTTGCTAAAAATAATAAGGTTTAATGTATTATAAATAAATAAAAACTGCTTATTGTACTTGTAAAAATAATTAGTTTTCATTGACTAGATACAACTGCAATTTCATATCTAGAAAAGTAAAATAAACTTTGTATTGTACCAAGATTATGAAGTACCCGGTACTAAGCTAGCATCAATGTTCGATCAGCTAATGCACGTACTTACTTATTTATTAAGATAGTGAATTTTTATAAAGCTAGTTATATACATGATTAATGAATTGAAGTAAAACGGGTGTTATGCATTTGAAAAAAACGTGATTTGACCCCACTTCCGGCAAAACCGGAAGTTCAGGCACATCAATAAAAGACCAAATAATGGTAAATAGTCTGGTTATTCATTTCCAACAGTTATTATTTCAATAACTGCGGTAGTGTTGAGAGATCATGGTATAGTATCGAGAGGTAGGTTCAGTCTTCGGAGCCATCTATCAGAGAAACTGTCCATAATTCGTCAAAGGAACTTATTGTTCAGAATCATTTGAACTATAACATATCAAAAATTCATCAAATTTGACAGGCCACCAATATACCCACAAAACGTGCGGTGTCCTTTTAAGTATTATCTGCCTTTGTTGAAAGTGATAATCTGTTTCCTGTTGTAACAATATTATTATTTTATTTTATACAAAAAACCACCCTCATTGGCAAAGAACATTTAACTGTAGTATTTACAAACAGCATGCTATTGTACGTCGATACTCCGTTTCTTGTACGAGCAATGTTTCCATGAGGAAACACCTTTAAAAGGTATGAAACTTTTAAGACTATTTCCACCCTCTTAGACGACCTTTAAGACATTTTCCACTTGCTTTGTACAATTATCATGCATTAGGTTTATCCTACGATTATTTTCAAATTGATAAACCGTTTCCACTACAAACGATAAGTTCTATATCATAAAAAGGTTTCCTTCACTCCCTTAGAAAGCCGCTAATAACTTATCCTTTTAGTATGTACAACCATCATATATTAGATATATTGTAGACGTATTTTCAAACTGATACTCTGTTTCTCGTACGAGCAATATTTTTTCCTGTAATATAAGGGTGTCTTTCACCCCTTACACGCCCGCTAAGAACTTTTTCTTTTAGTATGTATAATTACGATATATTGAGTTTATTTCGGGCATATTTTCAAATTAATAGTACGTTTCCTATAGCAACAATAATTTTTCTTGCAATCTCACCCCCTTACATGGCCGTGAAGAACATTTTCTTTACCATACATTGGGTAAATTGCAAGCGTATTTTCAAATTAACACTCCATTTCCTGTACGAGCAATATTTTTTTTTGTGATATAAGGGTGTCTTTCATCCCCTTACACGGCCGCTAAGAACTTTTCCTTCTAGTATGTATAAATACCATACATTGAGTCTATTGCAAGCGTATTTTCAATTTGACACTCCGTTTCCTGTACGAGCAATATTTTTTTTGTGATATAAGGGTATCTTTCATCCCCTTATACGGCCGCTAAGAACTTTTCCTTTTAGTATGTATAAATACCATACATTGGGTCTATTGCAACCGTATTTTCAAATTGACACTCCATTTCCTGTACGAGCAATATTTTTTTTTGTGATATAAGGGTGTCTTTCATCCCCTTACACGGCCGCTAAGAACTTTTCCTTCTAGTATGTATAAATGCCATACATTGGGTCTATTGCAAGCGTGATTTCAAGTTGACACTCTGTTTCCTGTACGAGAAATATTTTTTTTGGTGATATAAGGGTGTGTTTCATCCCCTAGTATGTATAAATACCATACATTGGGTCTATTGCAACCGTATTTTCAAATTAACACTCCATTTCCTGTACGAGCAATATATTTTTTTGTGATATAAGGGTGTCTTTCATCCCCTTACACGGCCGCTAAGAACTTTTCCTTCTAGTATGTATAAATGCCATACATTGGGTCTATTGCAAGCGTGATTTCAAGTTGACACTCTGTTTCCTGTACAAGAAATATTTTTTTTGGTGATGTAAGGGTGTGTTTCATCCCCTTATACGGTCGCTAAGAACTTTTCCTTCTAGTATGTATAAATACCATACATTGAGTCTATTGCAAGCGTATTTTCAATTTGACACTCCGTTTCCTGTACGAGCAATATTTTTTTTGTGATATAAGGGTATCTTTCATCCCCTTATACGGCCGCTAAGAACTTTTCCTTTTAGTATGTATAAATACCATACATTGGGTCTATTGCAACCATATTTTCAAATTGACACTCCATTTCCTGTACGAGCAATATTTTTTTTTGTGATATAAGGGTGTCTTTCATCCCCTTACACGGCCGCTAAGAACTTTTCCTTCTAGTATGTATAAATGCCACACATTGGGTCTATTGCAAGCGTGATTTCAAGTTGACACTCTGTTTCCTGTACGAGAAATATTTTTTTTGGTGATATAAGGGTGTGTTTCATCCCCTTATACGGCCGCTAAGAACTTTTCCTTCTAGTATGTATAATTACCATATATTGGGTCTATTACAAGCGTATTTTCAAATTGTTTCCTGTACGAGTAACATTTTTTTTGTGATATAAGGGTGTCTTTCATCCCCTTACACGGGCGCTAAGAACTTTTCCTTCTAGTATGTATAAATACCATACATTGGGTCTATTGCAAGCGTATTTTCAATTTGACACTCCGTTTCCTGTACGAGCAATATTTTTTTTGTGATATAAGGGTATCTTTCATCCCCTTATACGGCCGCTAAGAACTTTTCCTTTTAGTATGTATAAATACCATACATTGGGTCTATTGCAACCGTATTTTCAAATTGACACTCCATTTCCTGTACGAGCAATATTTTTTTTTGTGATATAAGGGTGTCTTTCATCCCCTTACACGGCCGCTAAGAACTTTTCCTTCTAGTATGTATAAATGCCATACATTGGGTCTATTGCAAGCGTGATTTCAAGTTGACACTCTGTTTCCTGTACGAGAAATATTTTTTTTGGTGATATAAGGGTGTGTTTCATCCCCTTACACGGCCGCTAAGAACTTTTCCTTCTAGTATGTATAATTACCATATATTGGGTCAATTGCAAGCGTATTTTCAAATTGACACTCCGTTTCCTGTACGAGCAATATTTTTTTTGTTGATATAAGGGTGTGTTTCATCCCCTTACACGGCCGCTAAGAACTTTTCCTTCTAGTATGTATAATTACCATATATTGGGTCAATTGCAAGCGTATTTTCAAATTGACACTCCGTTTCCTGTACGAGCAATATTTTTTTTGGTGATATAAGGGTGTGTTTCATCCCCTTACACGGCCGCTAAGAACTTTTCCTTTTAGTATGTATAAATACCATACAGTAGGTCTATTGCAACCGTATTTTCAAATTGACACTCCGTTTCCTGTACGAGCAATATTTTTTTTTGTGATATAAGGGTGTCTTTCATCCCCTTACACGGCCGCTAAGAACTTTTCCTTCTAGTATGTATAAATGCCATACATTGGGTCTATTGCAAGCGTGATTTCAAGTTGACACTCCGTTTCCTGTACGAGCAATATTTTTGTTGGTGATATAAGGGTGTTTCATCCCCTTACACGGCCGCTAAGAACTTTTCCTTCTAGTATGTATAAATACCATACAGTAGGTCTATTGCAACCGTATTTTCAAATTGACACTCCGTTTCCTGTACGAGTAATATTTTTTTTGGTGATATAAGGGTGTGTTTCAACCCCTTACACGGCCGCTAAGAACTTTTCCTTTTAGTATGTATAAATACCATACAGTAGGTCTATTGCAACCGTATTTTCAAATTGACACTCCGTTTCCTGTACGAGCAATATTTTTTTGGTGATATAAGGGTGTGTTTCATCCCCTTACACGGCCGCTAAGAACTTTTCCTTCTAGTATGTATAATTACCATATATTGGGTCAATTGCAAGCGTATTTTCAAATTGACACTCTGTTTCCTGTACGAGCAATATTTTTTTTGGTGATATAAGGGTGTGTTTCATCCCCTTACACGGCCGCTAAGAACTTTTCCTTCTAGTATGTATAATTACCATATATTGGGTCAATTGCAAGCGTATTTTCAAATTGACACTCCGTTTCCTGTACGAGCAATATTTTTTTTGGTGATATAAGGGTGTGTTTCATCCCCTTACACGGCCGCTAAGAACTTTTCCTTTTAGTATGTATAAATACCATACATTGGGTCTATTGCAACCGTATTTTCAAATTGACACTCCATTTCCTGTACGAGCAATATTTTTTTTTGTGATATAAGGGTGTCTTTCATCCCCTTACACGGCCGCTAAGAACTTTTCCTTCTAGTATGTATAAATGCCATACATTGGGTCTATTGCAAGCGTGATTTCAAGTTGACACTCTGTTTCCTGTACAAGAAATATTTTTTTTGGTGATATAAGGGTGTGTTTCATCCCCTTATACGGCCGCTAAGAACTTTTCCTTCTAGTATGTATAATTACCATATATTGGGTCTATTACAAGCGTATTTTCAAATTGACACTCTGTTTCCTGTACGAGTAACATTTTTTTTGTGATATAAGGGTGTCTTTCATCCCCTTACACGGGCGCTAAGAACTTTTCCTTCTAGTATGTATAAATACCATACATTGGGTCTATTGCAAGCGTATTTTCAATTTGACACTCCGTTTCCTGTACGAGCAATATTTTTTTTGTGATATAAGGGTATCTTTCATCCCCTTATACGGCCGCTAAGAACTTTTCCTTTTAGTATGTATAAATACCATACATTGGGTCTATTTTCAAATTGACACTCCATTTCCTGTACGAGCAATATTTTTTTTTGTGATATAAGGGTGTCTTTCATCCCCTTACACGGCCGCTAAGAACTTTTCCTTCTAGTATGTATAAATGCCATACATTGGGTCTATTGCAAGCGTGATTTCAAGTTGACACTCTGTTTCCTGTACGAGAAATATTTTTTTTGGTGATATAAGGGTGTGTTTCATCCCCTTATACGGCCGCTAAGAACTTTTCCTTCTAGTATGTATAATTACCATATATTGGGTCTATTACAAGCGTATTTTCAAATTGACACTCTGTTTCCTGTACGAGTAACATTTTTTTTTGTGATATAAGGGTGTGTTTCATCCCCTTACACGGCCGCTAAGAACTTTTCCTTTTAGTATGTATAATTACCATATATTGGGTCAATTGCAAGCGTATTTTCAAATTGACACTCCGTTTCCTGTACGAGCAATATTTTTTTTGGTGATATGAGGGTATGTTTCATCCCCTTACACGGCCGCTAAGAACTTTTCCTTTTAGTATGCATAACCACCATACAGTAGGTCTATTGCAACCGTATTTTCAAATTGACACTCCGTTTCCTGTACGAGCAATATTTTTTTTGTTGATATAAGGGTGTGTTTCATCCCCTTACACGGCCGCTAAGAACTTTTCCTTCTAGTATGTATAATTACCATATATTGGGTCAATTGCAAGCGTATTTTCAAATTGACACTCCGTTTCCTGTACGAGCAATATTTTTTTTGGTGATATAAGGGTGTGTTTCATCCCCTTACACGGCCGCTAAGAACTTTTCCTTTTAGTATGTATAAATACCATACAGTAGGTCTATTGCAACCGTATTTTCAAATTGACACTCCGTTTCCTGTACGAGCAATATTTTTTTTTGTGATATAAGGGTGTCTTTCATCCCCTTACACGGCCGCTAAGAACTTTTCCTTCTAGTATGTATAAATGCCATACATTGGGTCTATTGCAAGCGTGATTTCAAGTTGACACTCTGTTTCCTGTACGAGAAATATTTTTTTTGGTGATATAAGGGTGTGTTTCATCCCCTTACACGGCCGCTAAGAACTTTTCCTTTTAGTATGTATAAATACCATACAGTAGGTCTATTGCAACCGTATTTTCAAATTGACACTCCGTTTCCTGTACGAGCAATATTTTTTTTGGTGATATAAGGGTGTTTCATCCCCTTACACGGCCGCTAAGAACTTTTCCTTCTAGTATGTATAAATACCATACAGTAGGTCTATTGCAACCGTATTTTCAAATTGACACTCCGTTTCCTGTACGAGTAATATTTTTTTTGGTGATATAAGGGTGTGTTTCAACCCCTTACACGGCCGCTAAGAACTTTTCCTTTTAGTATGTATAAATACCATACAGTAGGTCTATTGCAACCGTATTTTCAAATTGACACTCCGTTTCCTGTACGAGCAATATTTTTTTTGGTGATATAAGGGTGTGTTTCATCCCCTTACACGGCCGCTAAGAACTTTTCCTTCTAGTATGTATAATTACCATATATTGGGTCAATTGCAAGCGTATTTTCAAATTGACACTCCGTTTCCTGTACGAGCAATATTTTTTTTGGTGATATAAGGGTGTGTTTCATCCCCTTACACGGCCGCTAAGAACTTTTCCTTTTAGTATGTATAAATACCATACAGTAGGTCTATTGCAACCGTATTTTCAAATTGACACTCCGTTTCCTGTACGAGCAATATTTTTTTTGGTGATATAAGGGTGTGTTTCATCCCCTTACACGGCCGCTAAGAACTTTTCCTTCTAGTATGTATAATTACCATATATTGGGTCTATTGCAAGCGTATTTTCAAATTGACATCCGTTTCCTGTACGAGCAATATTTTTCTTTGTGATATAAGGGTGTCTTTCATCCCCTTACACGGCCGCTAAGAACGTTTCCTTCTAGTATGTATAAATACCGTGCAATAGCTCTATTTTAGGCGTATTTCGAATTTGATACGTCGTTTCTTACACCTGCACTAGTTTTTCTTGTCATATAAGGGCGTTTTTCACCCCCTTGGACGGTCGCTAAGAAATTGTCCTTTTAGCATGTATAGTACCATTCCTTAAGTCTATTTTACTTGTAATTTTGTATTAATGCTTCGTTTCCCGTAGGGGCAATATTTTTCATATAATATAGGGTGTTTTTCACCCTCTCAGAATGCTGCTAAGAAAATTTCCTTGCAGACTTTATAATTGTCATCCATTAGGTCTATTTCGCCAGAATTTTGAAATTGATGCTCTTTTTTACAAATACTATTTGTTTTGTATTACTTTAGGGTGCCTTTCACCCACTTAGACGGCTACAAATAATTTGCGTCTATTATGTATAAATACAACACATTTTATTTGATTTCTGTGTATTTAAAATTATGTTTTATATTTTATAATATGTTTACACGTACGTCTATGGATGTTCGGGCGTTTCCGTATAATTGGCTGCTAACTTTTAGCTGCTAACTTCACACCGATTAAAGAAACAGCATTTTTTGCGAATTTCTTACATTGCTCAGTTGCGGAGTAATGCACATCTTCATACGCTAAGTTTGTCTTTGCCAACTGATTACGGATGGGAAGAACATGATAAGAAGTATATTTTCAAGTGGTTTCAAGGCGATCAATTACAGAAAATTGAAAATATCATAAATGATATTCTATGCAAATAATCTTTTACTTCTACATGAATTCTCTTTTATTTACTTCAATGATTTTCAATATTTTTCGGCAGATATTTGTGAATACGAAAATGAGAACGATGACGCTCGAGAATCTGAGGAAAATCTAGATTATGAAGACCATACAGATAGCACTTCCGAAGAGGAAGATAATAAGCAGTGAGAGTGATTCAGATGAGAATTGATTTGTTTTATTTGTATTGTATGTGCCAAAATAATAGAAATATTAAGATTTTTATATTGATTCTCATTATTTAATCCTCACTATTCTCAATCAATGATTGCAATTTCCTGGACGCTGTGGTACACTTAAAAGGCCTAGCTGACAGGTTTTGTCCCATGGTATTATCAGCTGACACTTAATTGTTTTTTTTTATATCGCAAACTGTTATATAAATGAATGTGGGCTTTGTTGAAATAACAAATGTTCACGTGTTTCTCATATATATTGACTAGGGCAGCTGACAACCTTTGCTCCCTACCCTATGCAGCTGACAAATTTTTTAAAATTTATATTACATAAATAAACTCTTTATAGTTTTGTAGCATTGTTGGATTTGTTACGTTCACCTGGGAACTTTAAGCACTTTTATTAAATTCCTATGTATCACAACCTAATATTTAACAAATACTGTACAAGTATTTACCATATTTTAGTTATTTATGCCCAGACATATTATTATCCTGCACAATGTGTTTAGATTTAAGATTGATAACCTTTTGTATACTTTTATTTAAACTATTATTTATTATTACAGTTTTTGCTAACGACACATTAACACCTGGGCTATTAAAAGAAACGAATTTATTCGAATTTAATTATGTCTTTGCATACTGAGTTTATGTTACACACAATAGGGTGAAATCTAGTAAGTTGCGTAGAGCTATATACCCCCTAGATTGACAAATCTAGTTATTTGGTATCTAGAAGTTTTTTGTAATATGGCAGCATTAGTCTAATTGGAGGGGAGACCACTTTACTAGCTGACACGGAGAGAGATTCATTTTATTTCCAGTTCTGTCGCAGCGATGTTCAGTCACTCCAAAGTTCGCGATAATTAATTAAGCAAACATTTTGCTACTTTTGTCATTATCGAGTTTTACTTTAGTGCATCGAACAGTATAAGGTGATTAAAATAGTTTATTAATTTTTATCTCTCCAATATTTGACGGCTCCGAGCCATATTTTTCATAACTGCCATTTTTAAATCTAAATTGTGTAAAGATAACCTCAGTTTTGCAAACACATGCTAACGAAATTCTCCTTTCTTCCCGAAAATGTAGGAGTTTTGCTGTTAATTTAAAATATAAATTGATTAATTGTTGTTTAATTGATTGATTAAGTTGAATGCCACGTGGATTATTTGATTAATCCAGTTCAATCATTTTAGGATCCATGCAAACACGTTTTTCACGTGTCGATGTAATCAGATAAACATACAGCAGTCAAAGGAAATCATTTGGTTCAGTTTAGTTGGGTTGGTTAAATAAACGTTATATACCATAAAGCCATAGTCCAATGACTTTAGTCGGTTTGAGGTTAAGCTTTGGTAGATTTTGAGTAACTTTAGTTTAGTCGTATCGGAAAAACTCCAGCGTATATAGGTGATCGAGACAACTGAGTACATCTTGAGCCGCCCGTGTTAATGAGGTCGCTGACAGAAATTTCCGGAATCCACGAGGATCCATCTTGTGGCGTCCATTTCTCCAGGGATCGGTGAGAAAGTGTAAATCTCATTTTTCTAGTTAAGTTGTGTAGTTTATTGCATAAAGACATTTTTACTATCAACGAATTTTTATTAAGTCCTAACTTACTGTCATTTTTCTATGTGATTTAAAGTTAATATTTTACTGCACTTAATTATTTATTTAAGATTCAAATAACGCCTGTCATCATTTTTACTGATACAATCTTAATAATAATTAACAAAAATATTTTAATGATCTAAGATTTTGATAATTTTTGGTTCCCACCATTTTTCTTGCTTTAATTGTAAAATTCGTCATTTTTGAAGTTTGTTAAAAATAAATTGTGATTTTTTATCTTAAATTTATTTTCTTATTTTTCTTGTTTGTGTCTGTCTCATAAATATGATCGGATCTTTCCACAGCGGTTGGTTTCACCACTTACAGGGTAGTTAAATTCTCTTAAATTTTTTCTGTGGATGGCACCCTCAATTCAACATCACTATTAAAACTACCTTTAAGTGTTGGGACAAACTGGCTTGGCAAGATATCGAGAAAATATTGATTTATTCTCCTACTCACCTAAAATAAAAATCGAACCCACGACTCGGCCCCGCAAGAGATCGGCTAGCCGTACGCACACACCATTTGTATTTTACCTGAATTTTTTTCGGACTTTACCTTAAACGGTATTTCCGAATTAAATTTTTGTAAAGCCAGTGGTGATGTAACAGATTGACGCAAAAAACAAAATTATTTTACCAAATGCGCAGCCTCCCACGCTCTTAATCTCCACGGTCGCGTCAGCTGACACCTATTTTAGTTGTTTTTCGAACGAAAACTAACATTAAAAAAACAAAGAAGTCGTATTGAAATGACGCGTAAAATATTGACGCTACCTCCCAGACTATAAAGGCAACCTATTCCATGCACGTCGATTCACAACTGGTATGTGATTGCATAGATGCCCCTATGGTCAGATATACATAGTGATGTGAGGTACGGTACTGGTTTCGACCTCGATCAGCGAAGTTAAGCTCGCCGGGCGAGTCCGTCTCTTGGACTGGTGACCGTATCTCATCTCGCCGTCCTGGTTAAGTGGTAGAGTAGCATTAGCTAAACTTCGCCAGGACGTTAATATAAATAAGGCATGAAAAAAAAGTGATCGTGGCATGGGTTCCAGGACACAAAGGACACAGGGGAAATGAAAAGGCTGATGAACTAACCCGGGAAGGCGCGTTCAAGGCCCTAGTAGGACCTTTTGCGTTGTGGTTGATGGCGAGTTGTACCAACTATGTTAATCCATCCAAATCCATGGTTACGATTGTTGTAACAATCGTAACCTTGGCTTTTGATCTTGGATGAAGCTGAACTTCGCTTGAACTTAGTTGGTACAACTCGTCCTAAGCCATGCATTTGAGCAGCCATTAATAAATAGGCTCAAAAACGTATTTATGTTTAAAAAACGTATAGACCACATTTAAATAAAAATATAGAAGGGACAGTTAAAACAGTCTTCTTTTTGAAAATATTTAATGTTTTCTTTGGTTTTATATTGTTTATCGACTTTATAATTATTCTCTTCTGTCGTATAAAAACTCTATGATCTTATCAATCCCCCATTAATGTTATGTTCAACTTCAAAACTTGATGGCAGTGATCATTTTATGTAAAAATTTATGTATGATGTGAAAGGTTAACAATTTCTGGACCAGTAGAAAACGTAGCAAAAATCTATTACAGTGCTCCAACTAAGTATATCATTAAGGGCCAGTTGTATGAACTAAATTGAGCAAAGTTCAGCTTGAACAAAGATCAAAAGCCAAGGTTACGATTGTTCCAATAATCGTAACCATGGCTCTTGATCTTGGTTCAAGCTGAACTTGGCTCAACTTAGTTCGTACAACTGGCCCTTAAGGGAATAAACTTACATGCAATACGGCTCCATATGACAAGGTCCATCCATTTTTTGAAAAATCTCGGAAGCTCTGAAACATTTAAAAACATTCACTATACTAGAATCTTTCTTCTTGTATATTAGTCCACAGTACATCGCCCTTTTTCGACAACCTGTCAAATTATTTTGGCAATATGTTGTTGTGGACAAACACGGGGTTTATTATAATTAACTCGCGCAAACGTAACCAAAGCAACCGAAAAACAAACTCTTTAACAAACGTTTAACGAATGAAAAATATATTACCAAAATAATTTGACAGGTTGTCGAATTGTCTAATTCGTGCGACACGGTGGCACAGTACCATGAGGTTGAAAAAAAAAGGTCATTAAATGTTTAACGGATGGTCGGGTTTTAATGCATTTGGGTCGATTAAACAGCAAGTTGAAGGTGCCTTTCAAAATTGTACAATTTTTATAGCTTCGTATTATGGAGTAAACAAGGCTAAAGGCTAAAATGACTGATGTTAGAACCTCTCTATTTGCTAAAAAAGTCGGACAAGCCCAACTAAAAGCTCGGCCATTCTCTGCTCTTCCACCAACTACTGAATGTTTTCAAGAAAACGTAAAAAGGGCAGGGTACACTTCCAAACATTTTTGTGGTTGTGTGTAATGATTTCTCTTGGCCAAATGTAGATGCCACTCAATACGGGTGGCAGGCTGACGAGGATAAAATGGAACATTTTGGCATTACCAAATGCTCATGCAAATCAATAAATTCGTGTAACACAACACGATGCAGCTGTGTGGCTAATGGCCTGTCATGCAGTTTAATGTGCAATTGTCTGCAACCAAGCACAGAACATTCTCGTCAGAATCCTCATACGGGAATTTCTGAAAATATAACTTCTAACAGTGAGGATTCCGAAGAAGATTAAATGTTGATTTTGACGTTTCGTTGCTTACAGTTTTTACAATAAGAATTAAAAAAAAGAAACAAAAAAAAAGTACAAAAAAAACACAAAAAAGTAAATACCTAAATAATAAAAAATATAAAATAAAAAAAGGATGATCAAGCCTTTCTACCCTAAAAAAATACAGAATATTAAGTTTAAGTTTGTTTAATTTTTTTAAAACCTTACTTGTTTTGAGCTAGCAAGACCTTTTAACCAATGTTTTTAAAAGGTCATTCAACTTGCTCACACATACCACTTTCAGAGACATTACATGGTGTTATCCGTATTCTTAAAGCCTAACTTGATTATACAACAGAACTAGGTACTATTTTTGCTTCAAAAATTAATTTATTCTCCAAATCATCCGCCCTCTTAATAAAATAAATTAGCAACACTTAAAGATTACGCCCTACACGATTTTTAACATCAAATAACTAATTCTCAGACCATAAAAAAACGACGTGTCACACACCCGTATAATGAAATATTTGGAAAAACCTGTGTTTTCACTCTAAGCCAGTCGCCATTTTGAATATCTCAAAATGCCAAAGTGGCATCAGTCGGAATCGTAATGTTGACCCTTTGAAGAACCAAAAACAGCCAAAAAACCCTTTACTATGCCCTACTTCCAGGTTAGGGACCCTGACTAATATTCAAATTTATTATAAACACTTGTAGTAGGGAGAATAAAAGTTACATAACCCTGACGCTGACCGGAAAAAATTGCAACAAAAATTTTTTTTTTACTAAAATGTTGATAATACCACGCAGAACATTTTACTCAAAATTCATCTCCGTCCACACACATCGAAAGCGCGGGAAAACCCATCCTCTCTAGAGAAGCAGCTCTCTGAACAAAACAACTTTTGTTTGAAAAATTTTTCCTAATAATGTCCCTAGTTCAGACATGTTGCCCTGCAGGTTTTTGAAAATTCAAAAGTTACCGCCATCAGGGTAGGGGGGAGAAAAAAATGTTTGGTACAAAAGTTATCTAATTTCTTCCATAGAGTCAGAATACGCGATAAAAAATATAGGGTGCCATTAAAAATTCAAAAGTTAGCCCCACCCCCCGCTCATCAGCGTGGGTGGGGTGTAGAAAACTGTTCTGCACAAAAGATGTCTCCCTCTGAACGGAACAACTTTCGTCTGAAACATTTTTCGCTAGTATATTTTTTCGATTATTAGCTTCCAAATGAGTCTAGGTCTTCGCACTTAATTTTTTTTTGTGTGTGCCTGTGTTCATTACCTAGCTCTATATTTTTAAGCATCTTCCACCATTCTCACCTTGAAGTAATTTTTACACGATAATTATGTTAGTGTTAAATAATATATATTTATTTGGTAGGTGTCACTCAAGGGGTTGATATGCACAGCACCCTAAAAAATTAAATTTTTTTTATACTAAATGACATAATAGGAATGTAAAAAAAATGTAAAATATAAAGATATTTCATATCAACCTCTCCTATTAAATTCATTTAATTATCTTCAATAGTTCTGAAAAAAATTTATTTTAAAGTTGAGGTTGTTACCCCCACAACTCTGGTAATATAGGGGATCGAGGTTTATTATATATTTTATCGAGCATTCCTAGTCATAAGCAGCATTCATGTGAATGAATAGCCCAATAAGCTGCTGGGCCCAATTCCATATACTTAACCGGCGGGCGAGACCCTTTGCTAAGCGAACCGTGTGGAGTACAAAAAGCCGGTTTCCCCGTGACGCCCACCTTAAAAAACTTGCTTCACTACCGCTCACTCATGAATGTGTTCAAGGTCAACAAGGAAATTAAAAAACGATTAGTGAAACCACCCTATTCTACTAGAATTGCATTGCCATTTTTTTTCGGCATTCGAGGTCCACAATCTCGCTTTCCAGCACTGTAAATGTCTGTGTGTGTATGTTTAAAATGTGTTTTAACCGTCTTTCAAGTCACCGCAAAAACCCTCTTAAAGTCTATGAGATCTAGATTAGTCTGAGCAAAAGAGACGGGACCCTACAGTTTATAGTGGAATCCGAACCACTTCATGGGTAGAATTTATTATGAAAATGTTTTTCGCCATGCGGGTCTCGAATGCACTTTACTAGGTACGCTCAGAGTTTAAGCACAGAGTACTGTAACTACACAGAGGCGAATGCCTTGGCGGCATCTTTGAGTTTTGATGACTCGATTTCTGTGACCTTGTGTACCTTGCGTCTACACTGAGAGAAATGTGTTGTTAATTTATTATTTTTAATTTTAGGATACACTGAAAAACAGTGTATTTTGAGTTGGATTGAAAAATATTACCATTTGAATTGTTTATAATCGGCGCCTATTTTTAATTGAGTTGGGCACTAGGCCCTAGCAAATTTCCGTGCCCCAATATGACTTTCGAAATGTAATTATTATAGATGCTATTATAAAAAAAAAAATAATCCAAACTTAACACGATAAACGTCAACAGTGTCAACACAAAAGTTGCTGTTTATTGATATACCATTTAAAAAATGACGATGCGTATCCAAATTTGGTTTTGGCGGGAAGGCCTGCTTTTGTCTCTGTGTAGTTACTGTACCCTGTGGTTTAAGCTAGACGCGCCAACCAAGGGCTACCGATTCTTTAAGAACATATGATAATAAACTTACCGAGGAGTTACTCCAAGGACCGGTGTACCTCTGAAACAACAGAATTATATATAAATCAGTGGTAGGTAAAAAATAATATAGGTACTGACATAGGGCAACATTCTCGCTTCATAACTAAATATCAAATAAATATATGTGTATATGTGTGAATGTCTTGCAAATAAAGTGACCTCCCCTCAGCAAGTAAGACATTAATTCCAAAAAATTTGGTCTTCTGATTTTTGTCAAATATGTTACCGTTGAAGTCAAATATTTATGTAATTGCTCGTGCTGTCTTTAATTGTTCGTTTACCATTTAGCGGCATGTAAGTAGTTGAAACACAGCTCACAGAAAGTAGCTCGGCGAGTGAAATGCTCAAAGAAAGAACAGAGAATAAATATCTGTTAGAAGCAGATGATATTAAGTATCTCGAGTACAATATGTGGCAGAAATATGAGTTTCAAAATAGAGTTAATTTATAAATAGATCAAAACAGATATTTTTCCGTATTTAATCTAGTTGCTACTGCGCATTCAGTAACCAGCAATATCATAAAATAAAAAAAATGGGTTAGATTATACAGGCGCCATAAACCCTATCGGTCTTAAAGCGGTAAAGCAATATAATGAACATAACATAAACACACCACAGAAGTTGGAATATATATGCTGAGGACAAGTTATACACAGCTTTATGTGGATTATAGTAACGTAATTACAAAATAATGATTGTCACAAATTAAATACAAATGTCTACCATATCAATTATTTCATGTTAAACACAAATGTACTTATATACTTACGTACGGTAATCCACTATATGAACTGTACCCTACATTACAATAATTCATAACACTTATTCCAACTCAACTCTCAGATTATAAATACCCTCTGCTTAACTAAACAACCGTAACTTAATTTTCACACTCTTTAAATTGAAAATAAGAATTAAATAAATAAATATATATCAATAAACACATTATATAATAATTCTTGAATATTACACTGTCTGGCGATTCTCTGTATCCAGCGTTTAGCGTTACTGTTATGAGATGGTGGTACCAGAACCATATTTCCTTTCTCTTTGAGGAGCTTTGGTAGTGCTCTTCTCTGTCTTTATGCATAATGTGATTGGTCGAAGCATCTTTAAGGACTGCTTACAGTGAAGACTCAGCAGTTTTGGACCAGTCTATGCATTACAATACCTATGTTTCAAGGTATATTAGTTTATTGATTGTCGTTACATTTAGAATATGGCGAATTTCTTGAACTTTTAAGTTTTTGCAGCTGAGATTGTTAAATAATTATACCTATTTTGTTTTTTATTAGATGAGTCGGTTTGGAAATTCCTTTTTATGTGACGTAAATAATAAAATTGAAAATAAAGGCCAGAAAACACTAAACAACTATAAGAAAACGTCTGGAGGCAATTAATGGCAAAACTTAATATTAAAGATGTTTTATGTACTTTATTTATTCGTGAAATATTCTCCCCAAATACCACTCGTGCTTTTAAATTTTATCTATAAATTTTTTCTCAACCTAAGTTGCCAACAGGTAATATAATTCGTGTAAATTGGCAGTTTATTATCAGAGATTAAATCCCTCCCGCTAAAACCTCGGGATTTAATCAATTTGCACTTTTTATTCGCAAAAATCACCCACCAATAGATGGCGCCCCAAATGTCAGATTATAAGAGTGAACAACAAAGTTTTGACATATAAGAGTGTAATATAATGAAAATTGTGTTTGGTAGTGTTTATAGCTTCCTAAAGTATTAAAAAAACCGACAAGTATGAAAAAATGCTTAATATTATTGTATCAAGTGAATTTTCTGTTTGACGGTTTTAGCAACAAAGTTTACCTTAAGGGCAAGTTGAACTTCAGCTTGATTCAAGATCAAGAGCCAAGGTCATGATTGTTATGACAATGCTAATCATGGATTTTGATCTTGGATCAAGCTCAACTTGGTTTGAACTTAGTTTGTACAACTCGCCCTAAATAGTAATAGTTACTTATGTACCAAGGGTCGTAAGTGCACTTTTTTTGGTCGAGAATACAGTATTCTAGACCAAAAAATAAAATAAAAAAACTTGCTTTACAACACTTGTGTCAAGTCGTAAAAATTAAATGATTACTTTAATTGTTTCTTACCTTTGCCTGCATGCCACATTTTTGTCATTCAATTTTTTTAATGTTCTTTTCTTTTATTAATACACACGCCTCCATGTGTTTTTTCTCTATCATTGTATATCTTGTATGTATATATATTAGAGATGGGCGCGTGAGTCGATTTTGATTCACGCTCACGCACGGGATCTTTTGACTTACGCACACTCACGAAATCTTTCGTCGTTTGGTACCTTAAATGTACACGCCCACGCCGTGACACGGTGAAATTCACATCACGTGCCCATCTCTAATATATATATGCATGCGTACTGTGCATATTGTCGGTCTGTATATTAGTGTAATCTATACCGGGTGTAACAGGATAAATGGTACACCCCCCGATACCAAATAAGTAACATTTCAAATGTCAATATTTTTTATAATATAATTTTTAGTTTTCCATTTAAGTGTGCCACTGTTCCGATTTTTCTAAATGACCCGTGTAATGCTACAAAAATAGAAATCACAAATAGTAAATCACGTGATTTATGAGCAAATAAAGTTCGTCAAAATAGTTTTTGGGGCAAAACTCAATTTTTTCAAATGGAACCATATTGGTACCGTCGTACCATTTATTAGTACTATTAATAAGGAATTTATTCATATGTCGTATTAAAATGTGCGATAAATACAAACAAAATTACAGCTAAAAGAAAATAAAGAAAATACAATTTTGTTCTAATTATCTTGTTATACATAAGGTGGCTTTGGAATATAAAAAATGAACACAAAACATGACAATTGTTCATAATGCTGTACATTAACGTCAATGCACTTCTGAACTCGCATAGCTGTTTCTCGACGAACGTTCGCCAATTGCTGGACCGTTATGTTATTAATTGCGCGTTTTACTCGTAGCTCTAGGTCTTCACGGGTTGTAATGGCGGTTGCGCATGCAATATTTTTTAAATGACCATAAACAAAGAAATCAATGGGTGTTAAATCAGATGACCTTGGAGGCCACCTCACAGGACCATTCGTCGAAATTACGTTTTCTCCGAATCTCTGTTGAAGGTAATCAATTATTATTCTTGAATTATGGGGAGGATCGCCATCTTGTTGGAAACACATTCCCTGTCCTAAATCTAAAGGTAACTCATCTAAAATGTCCTCAATTTGATTTTGCAGGAATCTCAAGTATCTGGCACCAGTCAGGGGTCCTTCAAATATTATTGGACCAATGGTTCTACTACCGATTATTCCAAGCCAAACATTGAAACCGAACTTCACTTAAAAGTTACCCTCCTGTGACCAATGTTTTGTATTTTGTCTGTTAAGTAATCCCAAATTTGTAGACCTAGACTCGTCCGAAAATAAAGTCCCGTTTTTGGGTTTTTCGATTATATTTCGGAAACGGTGGACTCTAGAAAAAATATGTTCTAAATAAAAATGAAAGCTAATTAAATTTCCTATAAAATTGTTTGCATATATATTTGTCGAATTTCCAACGGTTTTCGAGATATACGTTATTGAAGATCGATAACTTTCGAAGAAATCATTTTTACCTAACTCTTTTTGTAAAACATTTGCTTCTAGTGCCTGCCACGATCGTTTCTCAGAAAAATTGTCAGTGACGAAGTAGAGCATTAAATTTTCTTCAATTTGATATACACTTTTGCTACTTTATCTTCAACCAATCAAAAGTTATAGAATTTCTAACATGTATGCTCATTTTCAAAAAATTATATTTCCTATACAATTGTCTCCATACATTGGAAGTCCAAAATCATACAACGTGCTGCTGAGGTATTTGTCAGCGGTTCTTCTTCCCGTAAATCCGTTGAGATAGCTGGGATCATGAGAACTCTCATGGTATGGCACTCAAGCCACAGAAAAATCCCTCAACGAGTTCCGCTACAAATAATTTATCAGCTACAAACATGAAGCCTGATCTCTCAACTTACCCTCTAACTGAAGGAGCTGTTAAGCAGCAGTCATTCCGGACGTACCACCAAGTACACCTGTGGTTAGCGGAGGAACCTAATGGTGGGGCGCCGAATATGGGTTGGGAGAGGAGAAATGACCCACTAGTTCCGAAACTGTCAGAGTCGAATGCTGCTCCTGACGAAATCTTGAAGATGATTTTTTGCCGATGCACGAAAGGATGACAGTGGCAGGTGTGGTTGTAGAAAAGCATCGTTAAACTGCTCTGTCGCATGCCCGAATTGCAAGGGCAGGTGCAACAACGGAGTCGGAATATTAATTCAGGAAGAAGGCGGCGACGACGACATCGATATAGAGATGGGCGCGTGAGTCGATTTTGACTCACGCTCACGCACGCTCACGACTTTAAACCTTTAGCTCACGCACACTCACGCACGACTGATATATGTTAAGGCAAACTCACGCACGGGATCTTTTGACTCACGCACACTCACGAAATCTTCCGTGATTTGGTACCTTAAATGTACATGCTCACGCCGTGACACGGCGTGACACGGTGAAATTCACATCACGTGCCCATCTCTGGACCAGAGTGACCAGACCAGGCCAGGAGGGCTAGGCGACTGGCGAATGCAGTAGAGAGAGATTGCAATTAGGCAGTTTGATTTGAATGTTGCGTCATTCATCCTGTCTCCTATCCTTTTCCCTACCTTCTCGCGCTCGTGTTCCGTCTTCCGTCTATCGCTTCGCTTCTTATTCTTATCACGACACGACAGGTTGAAGTTTTAAAGCAGAGATGGGGCGTCGTGTCACGGCGTGAATATTATCTCACGCACGCTGACGCACGGGATCTTTTGACTCACGCACACTCACGAAATCTTCCGTGATTTGGTACCTTAAATGTACACGCTCACGCCGTGACACGGCGTAACACGGTGAAATTCACGTCACGTGCCCATCTCTACATCGATACACTACCAATCTCTTTGGACAACCACTGCTGACGAAGATGAATGAGCCTCGCCTCAAAAAAACCACCTCACCTTGAATGCTTATTTTTTCATTTTTTAATTACTATCAGTTGTGTGTTGTGTGTCAATTGCACCTACCTTATTTCTACGGTAGCATCAACATAGTCATTTCTAGAGGAACATCGAAATTGAGCGTACATGTTAAAAATTCTATAACTTTTGATTGGTTGAAGATAAAGTAGTATATCAAAGTGAAGGAAATTTAATGCTCTACAACTTCGTTTCTAACAATTTTTCTGAGAAACGATCGTGGGAGACATTGGAAGTAAATGTTTGAAAAAAGGTAAAAATGATTTTTTCGAAAATTATATACGTATATCTCGAAAACCGTTGGAAATTCGACAAATATGAATGGAAACAATTTTATAGGAAATTTAATTAGCTTTCATTTTTATTTAGAACATATATTTTTTTCCGAGTCCACCGTTTCCGAGATATAATCGAAAAACCCAAAAATGGGACCTTCCCACCCCCCTCCTACCCTAAGCTCACCTCCCAGAGGCGGGGACTTTTAGTATGTTTACCTAACTCCTGACAAAGTTCTGAAATAAAAAAGTGTCGCATATTCTATGCATTCTACAATATATTCATTGACTGGACTACAGTGTTTTTCTAGTTTAATGATTCATGGGTATTAATATGTACCGCGGGTCGTACAGTGCGATTTCTTGATCTCGAATACTTGCAAACATCTCGGGTGGCAAACAGTGGCGGCTCGTGATAATTTGTGCTGAGGAGGCTTGATATTTAAAAGACAATTAACTTGCAATATGATTACAATTTATACATTTCCTCACCTGGATATGCTGCTAGATGAGGCTCATGCTGCTAGAGGAGGCTCAGCCTCCCCTGCCTCCCCTGACGAGCCGCCACTGGTTGCAAACTGTATTCTCGACCAAAAAAAAACTACCCTTGGTCATAGACTTAGAAGAAATAGACTCCAAAACAATTCATTTCCTTGGGGCCAGAATAGTTACGACGTTCTGCTCTCTCTATTTCCTTTCATACTGTAGCAGTTATATAAAGCCGTCTCTCTTTGGGATTATGAGCAACTGTCTCTTTCTATTTCGGTCTCACTTCAATTAAACTGGCATTTTTTCGCGAGCTTACCACAACTAATTGTGATGGCTATATATAATTTAGATGTGGATTGGTTATGTATGTAGCCATCTCTTTTACACCCTACTATAGTTAGTTGTGGTAAGCTCGCGAAAAAATGCTTTATGTTTAGCACTGGCATTAGACATGATCAAATGACTGATGTTTGTTGTTGTCAAGGCTTTTTTTGTTCTAACCTCTAAACATTTGGACACTGACTTTGTTAAAGGAAGATATAATTTTAGAGAAAATAAATAGAGAAATGTAATGTTCCTGCACGATTGGAGAAAGACACAAATTCACCGATGTATTTTAGTCAAGCCAGGGAAAGGTCAGGCCTGCAGCCAAGGGGTGCTTAACACTTTCTAGGAAACATTTGTGCATCCTCACCACCGACAGCCGAAAAGGAAAAGTTAGTACTTAGTACTGTTCCAAGAAATATATAAACGACGGATGGCCTATATGAGAAACATAACCTCTTGGCTACAGTAATAACTTTTGCTTATAACACTGTAGTATGCAAATCCACCCTTCTGAACGTTAATTTCTACTAAATAAACGAAAAATCAAAATAAAAATATCATATTTGACAAGTTGGACTTGCCGCGAAATATAAACGTCATTTTTGACTTTTCGAATACTTACTTATGAAATAAGGTACAGCTATTTTTGGGTGTTGCACCGCAAATACAACACTTAACCATCTCAAAATGTTATAACAATTTACATATTAACTAAATTCTAAGCAAACACGTCACAGCTAAACTAAATAATTGTTCGTTGTCTGTACTTTTGACAGCGACTAGCCAGTTCTCTGACCAGACGCCCAAACTTGACAAACGCCTACTCCTATTGGCGGACACATCATCGCGTAAGTCGGAGCGCATTCCAGCTGAAGATGATCCCAAAGAGAGATAGAAGATATGGTTTATAGTGTATATGAAGGTGACAGAGCTAATAACGCATGTGTAAACTTTGGAGACAGGTATTTAAGAAAACGTACAATGGATCTTGGGGTCTATTTATTCTTAAGTCTATGCCCTTGGTACATAAGTAACTATTATTGATGGTTGCCATGGATATTTCAAGCATCCACCACGTTTACTATTTGTTTAGCAAATATGAAATCTTACTCAAATAATTAGTTTGTGTGCTTTAAAGATTGGTAACTACGTCTTGTCTTTACGGAAATCGTAAAAAAACTTACCCATCGCGAGTAGGTGGTAAAACGTTCTGTACATAAGAAGCGGAAATCATTCTCGTTTCATTAGTTTGATTAACATCGTCTTCAATGGGTTGCCTAGCTTGTACCGATCGGGTTTCCATTAGTGACATACCTCCAGGACGACCAATTTGTTCATTTGATCCAAAATAATCTTGTATACCTCTAGGGAGAGGTTGTTCAGTTTGGTGGTTTGATACACTTCTCACTGCTCCCATCGGCTGAGAAGAAGAAAGAAAACAAGAGAATACAACAGACATAAAACTAACAAAATTACCGAAAAAAATATTTGTGCCCAAAAATTCCTTGTGCGCCGAGTTATATCCACGTCTTGACGCGCTTTTACGGATTTTCAACTTATCTGGCTAATATATCTTGTATTAGTAATCGGATGGGAATTTTAAAAATAGTGGCTTATTTGAAATAAAATTCTTAAAAAATATAGACCTGTCCGATATGTATTGGTCAATCCGCCATTTTGGCAAAAGTTGGCAAAAATAAAACTCATTTATGGTCAAATATAATGCACCAATCCCGGACACCGTATGTCAAATAGAATGGTCAAAGATGGCGGACGAAATAAAACTTTTAATTGTTCGTCAGTTATCAAGAAGGCGTCACTTTTTTTCTTTTCGATGGTGCACTATTTTATATACTTTGAGGGGATAGAGTTCATTTTTTTTTTTAATTTTCAAAAAAGTGCATTTACAATTTTCAAAAATATATTTTCTTTGACCATCCTTTTTTTCGCCCAGTTTTCATCGAAACAAACTAAAATATACTATATTAGTTTCATTACCATCATATGCCATAATTTCACCACATTCCTCATCGATAACCGATTCATCAAAGGTAGAAGAAGCATTGGCACAATTATTTCTTTTACAATGGACACATAGAATAGAACACTATATCTTCAGTTTTCCACAGCTATACTGATTATTTTTACAGCCTTTCTTACATTTACAAAAAATATCGCTGAGTAAATTTTTAGGAAAAGCATTACTTTCACTCATAACATCATTCTCAGTTTTAAGCCACCCGAATTGTAACATCTTTCTCAAAAGCTAACCATTTTTGGCAGGGGCGGCTCAAGGTAAATTTTCCACCCGGGCGGGAGCACTTTTTGGCGCCCTTTCCTGAGGTCATCACCTACTTACGTACTTAGTACTAAAGTTACTTTTTATTGCCTCATGGGGGGGGGGGGGGGGGGGCAAATAGTAATCCAAAACAATTTTTTTTCGCCTCATAGGGCGGGGTGCTGTTAGAAGTATGAAAAAAAATCATTTTTCGCCTCGTAGGGAGGGGGAGGAGGCTGCAGAAATAGAAATCCTCATAGGGCGGGGTGCTATTCAAAAATTTTTTTTCATCTCACGGGAGGATGCTATTAGAAATGTGAAAAAAAATTTATCGCCTCATAGAGGAAGTACTATTAGAAATTCAAAAAAATCTTTACCCTTAATTTGGCACCCCGGGTTTACCCCCGGTAAAATCGGAATGCTTCACTGCCGCCCATCGTGTGGCTTTCTCTTGTTTTTGTTTTGATAATTAGATAGGAAAAAGTAAATGCTTTATCTCAATGAAGAAAAAATTTTTTTGAAGGGCTTTTATTTTTTTCTATATTTTTTATTGCGAAGGTTGAGTTCGGGCGTGATAATATATATATAATAGTATATTTTTCCCATTCATCCTTTGCTTGTATTGTTTAAAACAAAAAAGCATCAGAAAGCTGCAGTTTCCATCTCTTAAATGAACCAACACTCATATACAGTGTGTCCCGCTTTTGCGGTTTTAGGGGGTAGAAAGAGGTCGATTTTTCGGCAAAAGGATACTAGGGCTTATTTTAGACACATTTTTCTATCATATTTGGATTCAGCATGTCCAAAAACCCCTTAATCCATATTCTCCATGATCTCAAAAACGGATTATGGCAGAAACGAAAAATTAATTAATTTCTTAATATATCAGTTATTAATGAAGCGATTTCCTTCAAATTTAGGAGGTAATTATATGTTGGAAAAATGAGTTATTTGGCATAGTAAAAATGTTCATTCTTCATTGGCGTGCGGTTTTAGGGGGTAAAATAGGGTCGATTTTTCGGCAAAAGGATATCAGGGCTTATTTTAGACAAATTTTTCTATCATATTTGGATTCGGCATGTCCAAAAACCCCTTAATCCATATTCTCCATGATCTCAAAAACGGATTATGGCAGAAACGAAAAATTAATTAATTTCTTAATATATCTGTTATTATTAATAATGCGATTTTCTTCAAATTTCGGCGGTAATTATATGTTGGAAAAGTGAATTATTTGGCATAGTAAAATTTTCATTCTTCATTGGCGTGCGGTTTTAGGGGGTAAAATAGGGTCGGTTTTTTGGCAAAAGGATATTAGGGCTTATTTTAGACAAATTTTTCTGCCATATTTGAATTCAGCATATCCAAAAACTCCTTAATCCATATTCTCCATGATCTCAAAAACGGATTATGGCAGAAACGAAAAATTAATTAATTTCCTAATATATCAGTTATTAATAATGCGATTTTCTTCAAATTTGGGTGGTAATGATATGTTGGAAAAATGAACTATTTGGCATAGTAAAATTTTCATTCTTCATTGGCGTGCGGTTTTAGGGGGTAAAATAGGGTCGGTTTTTTGGCAAAAGGATATTTGGGCTTATTTTAGACAAATTTTTCTGTCATATTTGGATTCAGCATGTCCAAAAACCCCTAAATCCATATTCTTCATGATCTCAAAAACGGATTATGGCAGAATCGAAATATTAATTAATTTCTTAAAAAACACTTTTAATTTTTTGCTATAACAAACCTAAAAGCAATTTTTTTTATAAATTCTGGTCTCTTCAACATAACCATCTTCCAATGATACCACACCGTTTGTCGTAAATCTTGCCTCGTCACTGAACATTATGTTCTGTCGTTAAGATACTTAGTTACCTTGCAACCATAGGCATTAATCAAAAGTGCTTTGAAAAACAAGTTTTTATTTGATATTTGGCGGTTCATAAGAATTGTCAAAAGTTAAATAGTGTTATTTAATTTATCAATCTTACTGATAATGGCAGAAAATCGGAGAGTAGTTCTTACAATTGAAGAAAAAGTTGAAATTATCCGCTTAATTGGTGATAATGAAAGATTTACGCGTCAGGTTGCTCGAATATTTAATCAACGTCATCGTGATCGAGCACCAATTTGGCACAAAACCGTTGGTGACATCAACAAACTGTTTGCAAGAACCGGAGCCATTTTCAAGGCAAGACGAAGAAGGTACAATTTAAATTTACGACAATATCCAGACGACGAACGCATTTTAACAAAATTTTGGAGCAATCCAAATGATAGTATAAGGGCAGTTGCGAGAACACTAAATTTAACCAAAAATAAAATATGGAGGTGTTTGAAACGCAGTAGGATTAGGGCATTTAAACCAAAATTTTTGCATACTCTCTTAGAAGGTGATTTTGAACGGCGGTTTGAATTTTGCCTATGGTTGCAAGGTAACTATCTTAAACACAGATTTTTTTAAAGAACATACTGTTTAATGACGAGGCAACATTTACGACAAACGGTGTGGTATCTAGTCAAAATTGTAGATATTGGGCAGCCGAAAATCCCAACTTTGTAATTAACTGTAAAAGCCAATACAGTGAAAAAGTTAAAGTGTGGTGTGGCATATTAAACGAACAAATTGTTGGCCCCTTTTTCCTGGATAACCTCAACGCAGAAAATTTTCTAAATTTTTTTCAAAATGATTTAGATGATTTTTTTATGGAAATGCCTTTAGCACAGAGAATAAATGTATACTTTCAGTTAAATGGTGCCCCGGCGCACAATTCTCTGATAGCAATTTTTTAAATGCAAATTTCCCTATGAAGTGGATAGGTGAAATAGCTCTTTAGAACCGTGGCCTCCTAGATCGCCTGATATTACCCCTTGACTTTTTTCTATGGGGGTACTTGAAAAATAAAGTGTATGCTACTCGGCCGCGTAACAGACAAGAGCTTTGCCGTAGGATTAGGCAAGCGTGTCAAGAAATTACTCCCCAAACTTTAAGAAAAGTGATTGAACGATTAAGAAGGGTTGTTGAAAAGTGTATTTTATTGGAAGGTGGTTATGTTGAAGATACCAGAATTTAAAAAAAAGTTGTTTTTAGGTTTGTTATAGCAATTACATAAAGTTATAAAAATTTAAAAAAGTGTTTTTTAAGAAATTAATTAATATTTCGTTTCTGTCATAATCCGTTTTTGAGATCATGGAGAATATGGATTAGGGGGTTTTTGGACATGCTAAATCCAAATATGATAAAAAAAATTTGACTAAAATAAGCCCTAATATTCTTTTGCCAAAAAACCCTACCCTATTTACCCCTTAAAACCGCACGCCAATGAAGAATGAAAATTTTTACTATGCCAAATAATTCATTTTTCTACATATAATTACCACCTAAATTTGAAGAAAATCGCATTATTAATAACTGAGATATTAAGGTGGATTTATGAAAAGCGGGACGCACTGTACATAGATTGAACACATTTAGTGACATGCAATTCAGTGCGTCGGTGTCATAGTCTTGCGTATTCATGCGCGCGCACGCATGGATCTCACTCCGAGTTATAACGTTGCACTTCACTATTTTTTTCCGGGAAAACCGTCACTTCAGGGATAGATTTTGTTAGGACATTTTTTGTTCATATATACGTGATATATCCATCTGTATTTTTATTGTTTTCTAGCTTGATTTAATTTCAAAATTTTGAAAAAATGGATGATGAATGGGAGATCGGTGATAACGGTTTTATTTAGTCTGGCCATAATTTATGTTCCTTCCAGCTGGGGACGACCGACCCTAATTCTAAGAAATTTAGTATTTCTTGCCCTCAACGGTACAACATAAATATGTTACGCTACGTGGGTTTGTTAATTAAAAATCATGCATTTGCTATTATTAATTAATAGAATGGTTAAAGACACTTATCGTCTGTTTTTGTGTTTCCCTCTTCAGGTGTTTAGACAATATCACTGCACTATACTATAATTTACTGCGTAGATCAGAAGCACTATGGAATGTTTTGGTTTGCATACTTAATTAAACACTAACTAATATTTCTTATAAAATTACTGAAAATACCCCGAAATATATATTTCCAAACACATACCATCCACTTATGCGAACTTAAATATATCTTCTACACTTTGTATTTCACTTTTAGATATTTTTATAGACAGAGCACTGTGAGATACGTCTGCTAGCATCGACAGCCAGACGGCAACTAATTTTCGTTTTGATTTAAGTTATTCATTATTAAATATTTAAATTAAAAAACTGCATCTTTTTTTTTTTTTTTTTTTTTTGGTTAATCTGAATCCAAATTGTTTCACGTAAAGGATGCAGGATGATACGACTATCTAAAAATTCTGTTAATCCTTGTTTTAGGTGTTTCTCAAATATATTACCAAATTTGTTGATAAGGAATATAGGTCTATAATTAGTAAAATTTGTTTATCGTGCCCCATAGTTTATGATTTTTATTTGGAACTATACTGATTTTATGGAAGTAAAAATCTAGAAACTGAACTAAGAGAATTACATATTGAATTCACTGTGTAGATAGGAAAAAAACAGTAAATACACTGTTATTTGTCTATATAGAGCCGCCAACAATATTTTTGAGCTCCATCTGTGAACTATTATGTGAATTAAACAAATTAAAATACAAAAACTTTATTATATGTGGTGCTTTTAGTACAATTTTGTCAGAAAACTAATATTACAAATGCTTAGACTCCATTTTAAACATATACAATTTAAACTATATTCGAACCCACAAGAATAACGTCTATTGTCCACTAATGATAATGTTTTGATTAATAAAAATTGTATCTTAAAAGTAATTGCATTGAGTTTGTCAGATCATAAAGCTCAACTTTTAAAAATCTTAAATCAAAAAAACAAAACTAAAATAAAGTTTCAAAACTTGCTGAAATCGGTAAATTGGTGTACTATAGAAGGACACAACAACACTGTGTATCCTTTTTATTCTCTTTTTTTCGCTCGTTTGGAGGAGGCATTTCCTACAAAAAAAAATCAGTACTTCAATAAAAAGTAATAATAGCTGGATAAATAAAAACTATTTGGGTTGTTATAAACGAACTTAAAAAAAAATCTGTCATGCAACGGCAGATAATACAGTTATTTCTCAAGCTATAAGGATCCCGCACAAAATGGTACGATTTTAAATTTTACTGAAAATGTCTATTCTTATATGTTGCAGCAAAGGACAATGTTAAAAGTAAGAGTTTTTTTGCACCCACATGAAAACGCAAACGACGCAAAATGAAATGTTGAAAAATATTAGTTAATGCTAGAGATATGCTCTAGTTCATAAGATAATTATTTAGAGTGAGAGTTAAATATCTCAGAATCTGTGACACCTACTATATCTCCACTTTCGCAATTCCATTTATTTTGTATCGTATGCGTTTTCATGTGGGGGCAAAAAAACTCTTATTTTTAACATTGTCCTTTTTGGCAATCATTACCACCTTTCCAAAAAGGTGACAAATATAACATTTCAAATTATAGACCTATTTCACTCTTGCTAACAATTTCAGAAATATCAGAAGCAGTATAAAAAAAAATTGTAAATTAATTCGAAAAATTTCAAATTTTAACACTATTCTAGTTAGATTACAAAAAATTCTGTAGTACATCAGGCGCAGCCTTTAAACTAATGAATTGAATTAGTATGTAAAATAAAATGTAGATATATTTAAAACAAAAAATATAAAAATTAAGCTATTTTTAAAAAACCGCGAAGAGTATGTTTACTACGGGGGGGTCGAAAAAAATTTTTTTTTTTTTCGGAAAGTTTTAGAGCGGAAAAGTTGCCTATTGTAATAAAAAGAAAAACGGCATAAAAAAAATTAAAATCCTTTAATTTCTTCCGTTCGCGCATCGTACTTAAAGTTTATGAGAAATTGCAAAAATCACGATATTTTTGAATTTTTTTTCTGTTAGTTAAAACTTTTAAAATAAACATGCTTTAGTTTTTTATGCTTGTTATGCTTGTTTTATGGGTTAAGTAACCTAAATAAATTAAATTCTGATGAATAATCTAATTTTTTCCGTTCGCGCGACGTCTTAGAAAAAACAGAAATTTACCAATTGTTCGCAATTTTCACTGTGCAACTCTTCTCTCGTGTTGTAAGAACAAAACGACTCAGAACTCACCTCGTCGAGGTGGTTGCACGTCGAGTTCCACCCACACCCTACCCAACCAACCACCCAATTGTTGGGTGTGGTATTTACATTATATTTACAACTATTTACAAACATTTTCCGTAAATAACACTAAGCTAAAGATATGAGTACTATGAGTAGGATTCTTTGGCTTACTGTGTTTTTTAATTTTTCTTTTTATATCTACTACACATTTAAAGTCTAGTCTGATTTTTTGGAGAAATGAGGCATAACCATATCTAGACTTCAGTGTTACTCGGATATAGCCATCTCTAAGCTTTATGTCCACATACTTTGTTCGAGGCCTCTGTCACAAGTTTGACGCACCTCAGCCTGGGTGTGACGGGGAAACTTTTGTATTTCTCTGATGGGCTTAATGTCAGAATTGATGAGTGATTTAATATCATCTTCAATTAGGTCCCTCAGCATTGGGGAGGATACAACACACAAGAATTCCAATTAATAATTTTAGTGTAATCGAAAGCTTGAGAGTTTATCTTCGGTGGTACGAAATTTCTAACAGTCTTCTTCTTCGGGACGGTTTGTCTTGCTTTTAACAAGCTTGTAACCAAGCTCCCGAATATGTTCTCTTTCATCGACAAGCATTGCCATCAGAACATTCTCTGGGTGCGCAAAGAACGCATTTCTTTCTATTACTGGATCAACAACTTTAAGTAATTGATGTTTGGATTGCTAGAAAGACATGTTTTGGCCCGTCAGTAAACTATTTGCTCTTTTTTATGGCACACCACACAGGCATGTATGTCATACATGCCAAGCAATCCAAACACCGTTGAAATGTCTACTTTAAAATGGTCTATATATATTGATGGTTTATTTTTCATGAAATCGCTTAAAATTGAGAAAAACTAAAAAAACGACTTTTCGGATCAGGAATTTTTCAATATTATATATTATTTTCAATATATTTTTTTTTATTATTTATGTAAATAATGGTATATTTGAGTAAAATAATTTGAATACATAATTATTAAGTAGAACAATTAATTTATTGATATATTTTTTAAAAAGGACACCGCACGTTTTATAGGTAAATTGGTGACCTGTCAAGTTTGATGAAGTTATAGTTCAACTGATTCCGAACAATAAGTTCCTTTGGAAAAACTTCAAATTATGGACAGTTTCTCAGATAGAGACTGGGACTACTGTATCAACGGTGTCTCAAAACGTACTGCAGGTATTGAAATGATTGCTGGAAATGAATAACGGGACTATTTACCATTATTTGGTCTTAATCAATTCCGGTTTTGCCGGAAGTCACGTCAAATCACGTTTTTCGAATGCACAACGCACCCGTTTACTTCAATATATAAGTAGCGTTATTAAAATTAACTGTCTTAGTAAATATGTAATTTGAGGTTATGTTGAAAAATGCCTTATTTGAAAGTTTTAGATTGTTTTATTGCCTACAACTTTTGTGAAAGACATTTTCCGCTAGGAGGTCACGTTTCGCCGATAATCGCAAAAAACCACTTTCAACCCCTAAACAGCACCCCCATTTCACAGTTTCACTTTATCTCGTGTTTAATTTTTCTCTTAGTTATAACCTTTAACTAAACTTTCCGGCTGGTCCTTGCTTGTTCATAATTTTTTTTTTTAGCCTCCAAAATCCACTTTGGCACTAGCCTATGTGTGTTAGTATTCCAGAATTCGCGGATTCGGCCTGGACAACCACGTAAAAGAAAACGCGCCATATACTCTACCTCAAGGTGGTGTGGAAACAAGTATGAACATTGAGCTATGCATAGCAGACAAGTAAAATCAACTATCCTTAATTCTGAAGGGTTTTACAGTACTGTGAAAGGATCAAAGTGACAGATCATGGCTTACAAATTAAGAGATCGTCGTTCGACCCCTACTCGCTCCGGATACGATTACATATTTTTTTTATGGGTTGTCGCTCTAAAACTATCTACGGCACTATACAGTGTCAGAAAATGTTTCATTTGGGTCGGCAATGAGAGCAAGCGAGAGCGAAGCAACTAGGTTATTCTTTTTATCTTATAACAAACACATCCTACTGGTGCTTTCCCCACCACATGTGCGTGGGCAGCTCTGTCTGCGGAAAATGTAAAGAATTATTTGACTCGTTTTGAAAGTAAAACGGGTTAAATAATTTCAGTTATTAAAGCACGTAATAATATTACTGAACAGAGCCAACTACATCCTTTCTTTGAATAAATGGTACTGAAATTTTTAATAGCAATGATCAGTGTTGCCAACAGAGCTTTCTAAAATTCCCCGCCTACTGTCTTAAAATTTTCCGCAAATCGAAGAAATTCTCCGCCAAAAATAAAATATCAAAATTTTCTATACAACAAAAAATATATTGATCTTTATTTACTTCTCAATATGGAATCCATTTAATTAGTCCATTACTAATTTGCACAAATTGATATTTTAATTCATCAGTAATGAATTAATAAAACCTGGTTGTGATGAATCAGCACAACCAGGTTTGGAGCACGCTTGAGATTAGTGAACTGTGAACTCTATATACATATACTGGAATGAGTATGACCAATTAGGAACCTATTGTTCTCTTTCAAAGAAACTTTAGAGTTAAGCTAAATTTGGAGGCACTCTGGCTCCCTCTCACTTGTAAACTAATTATTCAGGAAACTGAGACAGGTAACCTTCAAATATGGCTTTCTCTCTAAAGCTTCTTCCATCTCCAGCCCATGAATTATAAAGACAAGGATTACGGACGCTGTAACGGGAATTCCGATGAACACCGATCCGCAAAATGTGAAGAAAGAAGATGGCGGTAGTAACACTAGCAAAAATGTCATTAGCCAATAGGTGTGAGGTGCACTCTGGAGGTACAACTTATTGACACTTTTGACATTGTTTCTATGGAAACAAACGGTATTTTAAGGTTAACTGTTAGAGTTCAAAGTGTGTAAAACATTTCTATTTTAAAACTAGTGAACAGTTTATATTGTTGGTCAAATATAATCAATAAATGATAATAATAGGCCTTCTTTTTGTGTTGTTATCAACTGTGCTGGTAATTTACCTCCAGGGTGTGACGTCACGTGCACCTTATCTATGAGCAGCTCGCGTTCCAGTGTGCTAATGTCATTAGCCAATGAGCAGCTCGCGCTCCAGTGTACTCGTGAGCGCTGCGCCATCTATAACGCCTGTTTCTTTCTTCCAGTTTCACGGAAATGTTGAAAGCACGGCGTGCGTTATCCTTGTCTATAGTATTCATGCTCCAACCTATCGGTTCTCACTCCAATATAGTATCGAGCCAACACCACCGGTTTTTAGGTGGTGTTGATCGAGCTCACTACTTGAGATCATTGGTCGACCACCTGCCTCTGTTGACCCTTAATGAAACTGACTACGCGCATATCGCCATCTGTTATAATTTACATAAACTCCTAAACTGCAAGAAAACAAAGAGGTACATTATTTTGTTATTTGTTTTAATAAAGAAATAATTATAAATTCTGTCACCCTATATTCTCCGCCAATTCTCCGTCAAAAAGGCATTCTCCGCCAGATTCTCCGCAGGCAGTCAAATTCTCCGAAAAGCGGAGAATTCTCCGGCAATTGGCAACACTGGCAATGATGTACGTGTTTTCTTGATAGCGCGTCATTATTTGCTCCCTCTACTAGAGCACTGGTACACAGCGATGCCAATTGGTGTGTAATTACACAAAATGCGTGTAATTTAGATGCTTGTGTGTAAAATGGTGTGTCAAAGAAATTGGTGTGTAATTTTGTGTAATTTCAAGTAAAAATTGGAGTGGAGAGCTCCCAGGTCACTTACTAAAAATGGAACTATTATTTTAGTAGGAGTTACTATTCTGCTCCTTGTTTATCCGTGAGTTATTCCTTCACCTTCTTCTTGAATGCCACATTGATCGATTCACGTGGCCGTTAGCACTCCTTAACACAATGCACACTAGTTCTTTTGATTTAGGGTGAGTTCACATAACAGCGAAATTGCGGATTTATTTCTGCGGAATTAATGTAATTGGTGGAATTTGTTTATATTACCCCCCCCCCCCGCTCAACAATTATTAAACGTGAAATTTTTGTTTCCATTATGTCATGTCCCCCATTAACAACATTCAAATATGGACACTTTACTCTAAAAGCGAAAAAGTTTGAGAGTGGGTATGTGTAATTTCTAATGATTGTGTGTAATTTTAGTGAAACTGGTGTGTAATTTAGGATTTCGGCATTGGCAACACTGCTGGTACACGCCTTTATTGTAGGCGGTCTCTCAAGCCACCCAAATCCAAAATCTTCCGATACTGTATAATCATCCGTAAAGTATGTTAAAATGCCCATAAACTTACCATTGCTGGAGCTGGTGATATTGTTCGTACTGAGTTCTCTCTGGCGTCGGGGTGGATATATTGATTCGAGATAGCCGAGGGTGTTGCACTGGTTACGTACATTTGTCTTTTGGGCGGGGTTGTTCCAGCTTCAATAAATTGTCTGTTGGGTGCGTCTGTTGCCACAGCAGCCTCGTTATATCGTAATGTCCTTGTTGCAACACCAGTATCGCGAAATTGTTTGTTAGAGTTGTCTCGTCCATAGTCGTAATATCCCTGGTCACCTGGAACTGAATATTTTGTTAAGAGGAAGAGAATCGGTATTAAAGAGGTTCTATAGGATATGGCCAAGTTATGCCAAACTAGAGTTCAATGTTCAATACTAGGTCGCCAAGATGACTTTGGTGGAAATGATAGAGAATGATCTCCACATCAAGAATATCTTGGTTGTTTTTTCAAAAAATGGCAGGTTTAAAAAAAAATTGTTTTCGTAATTTTGTGTTTTTTTGGCTTTCAATGCAAATATGTCGCAACCAGTTTCGAGATATAGTCTATCTAACGAAGGAAAAAATAGTGTAAATATTTCGTGGAAAGATGTAAAGACGAGATTACCCCTCCCCCCCCCCCGTTTTCGAGGGTGCTGACCACGATGGAAGTGGTAGGAGAAGTTTTTGACCGCCGCAACCCCCTGAAACGGCCAAAAATCACGCCTTATATAGGGATCCCTTTATGTTTTCATATATAAACGGGTCTGGGGAGTGATTTATCGACGGGTTATATATATTTAAAATAACATAGAAGGGGGTCCTACAGTAAGTGGAATCCGGACAGCAGGCCTAGGGGGTTGATTAAATCCTCCCTAGGGGTGGAAAATCTTTTTTTTTTTTAAATGATTCGGTTCAAACGCGTATCCCCCGTTTTCGGGGTCGCTGATCACGGGACAAATATTCATTTTTAGCTCCAATCCCTCCTCATCCCTCAAACGGGTAGAAACCACCCCTCACCCACTAGAAAGCATGCTATCCAGGATTTACAGATTTTTCGGCACATGATCGTTATTCCTGTGCATATCCCTTCATTTATCGCGGAAGAGAAGGTGGCAGCAATATCGGGGGTTGCTTTAACCCTTCCAAGGGCTGTAAAATTCATTAGTAATTCTTTGAATAAACAACATTGCCATTGACGACAAAATTTATCATTCATTACTCCCCGATGAAAAAATCATTATACCCCACTCAGCAACTTACACAATCATCGCCCCAGCGATAACTGGTGGACGAGAGTAAGTTTCTGTCCATTAAAGGGAGAGTCGGAGATGAAGGTGAATATTTTTATCGTGAACAGCGCCTGCGAAAACGGGGGAGGGCGTATTGACGATCCAACATGTAATTAATTAATTTTACACCCCTTGGAAGGTTTGGCGCAACCTCCGAGGTCGCTACCACCTTCTCTTCCATGGAAAATAAAGGGATATGTACAGGAATAGCGATCATGTGTCAAAAAACCTGTAAATCCCGGATAGCAAGCTTTCTGGTGGTTTCTGCCCGTTTGGGGTTGGAGCTGGAAATGAATAATTTTCCCGTGATCAGCGACCCCGAAAACGGGAGGTTACGAGTTTGAACCGAATCATTTGTAAAAGAAAAAGATTTTCCACCACTCGGTAGAGTTTAATCAACCTCCTAGGCCTGCTGTCTGGATTCCACTTACTCTAGAACCCACTTCCATGTTATTTCAAGTATAACCCGTCAATAAATCACTCCCCAGACCCGTTTATATGTGAAAACATAAAGGGGGTCTGTGTTTTTGGCCGTTTCAGGGGGCTGCGGTGGTCAAAAACTTTCCCCAACACTTTCATCGTGTTCAGCATCCTCAAAAATGGGGGGGTCTTTGCACGAAATATTTACAAAAAACTCATCAAATAATGCTTCATTCAATGAACGTTCAATAAGGGGATCTAGAGGGAAATACCGAGATCACAATTTTTGACTTGAGGGCTGTGCTTGGACTATTTAGGAGGTAAACATACCAAAAGTCCCCGAACATAGGTGGTGCAGGGGTGCAGGGGGCGCGAAGAAGGTCCCGGTTTTTGGTTTTTCGCTCATATCTCGAAAACGGTTAGCCCTAATCAAAAAGTGGCTATATGTAAAATTAAAGCCGGCTAAATTTTCTACAATACTGTTTCTATTAATTTTTTTCGTATCTGTTATGGTTCAGTAATGAATTGTATATCTTTTGACTGTATTCTAACTTTATTATAAAGGCTATAGCGGGATAAGAAGATGAAAATTGCCCCCGCCTGGATTTTTATTTCGAATTGGCCATTCGAAAGGACATATTTAAAAACCCCTTCAGCCAAATTTTTAGCCCCCTAGGTGCTAATATGGTAAAAAACGTGTTTTTTCGAGAAAAATTTCCCCTGCTCGACTGTTTGCTCCAAAAAATCTGAAAAAATTTACGGACGTATGTTTTTGAGAAAGAAAAGACCTTGATTTTTTTCAGATTTTTCGGATCAAAAGTGGGTCCAGGAGAAATATTTGAATTTTTCAATGATTTTTTAAGCAATGAAGGTTATATTTGGCTAACTTCTAAATAACAATTTTTTGTGTACTTTTTCCCGTACTTTCGAATACCGGTGTCAGAATTACCATTTTCAGACCGGAACATGCTCAAAATTTGAAAAAACCTTTTTTTTCGCATTTTAACCTCCCCACAATAAAATTGTGGGAGGTTACTAAAATTGGTCCAAAATCTAAAATTGAGATAACATCAAATCTTTACGTTTCGAGGTCCCAGGAATCTAAAAAAGTGGTTTCTGAAAAATGTCTGTTTATGTATGTGTGTGTATGTGTGTATGTATGTTAGCACGATAGCGGCGAAACTACTACACGGATTTGGATGAAACTTTGCATGAGGGTTTCTTTAGTGCTCCAGAAGATCTGAAAAGGTTTTGGTAGAGATCGGATTACGTTTAGTGCCGTTTTGGCACAACAAGTTGTTTATTTTAACAATTTGTAATCAAACCATTGAAAAGCAGTAAAAATTTCGATTTCAACGATATATCGCACTTGCACCTTTTCGATTTGGTTTCCGCGAAAAAAATTAAAAAACAAAATAACACGCTTCTTGTTTAAGATAGATTTTATAGTCTAACCTAACTTTTGGTAGACTAGTGTGTTTGGATTCCTGGGATCTCAAAACGTAAAGATTTGATGTTATCTCAATTTTCGATTTTGGACCAATTTTAGTAACCTCCCACAATTTTATTGTGGGGAGGTTAAAATGCGGAAAAACCGGTTTTTTCAAATTTTGAGCATGTTCCGGTGAAAATGGTAATTCTGACACCGGCATTCGAAAGTACGGTAAAAAGTACACAAAAAATTGTTATTTAGAAGTTAGCCAAATATGACCTTGATTGCTTAAAAAATCATTGAAAAATTCAAATATTTTTCCTGGCTCCAGTTTTGATCCTAAAAATCTCAAAAACGTGCGTTCGTGAATTTTTTCAGATTTTTTGCAGCAAACAGTCGAGCAGGAGAAATTTTTTTCGAAAAAAACACGTTTTTTACGATAGGAACACCCTATTAGTACCTAGGAGGCTGAAAATTTGGCTGAAGGGGTTTTCAAATAGTCCTTTCGAATGGAAAATTCGAAATAAAAATCAAGGCGGGGGCAATTTCATCTTCTTATCCCGCTTTAATAGCCTTTATTATAAATTGGATACAAATTTTAACAACCATTGTAGAAAAAAATTTCTTGTGCAGATATCCGTTTCACAGCAGACTGAACTCAAATATCGAGTAAAAAATGTCTTTGCGTCTGTAAGTGTTTGTGTGCGTGTATATGTATACCGTTTCTTGTAAACACGATAACTTCTGTTAGACTACGATTTAGAACATATGTAAAACAGCATATTATAATAATCCCTATTGAAATTGGGCCATATCTGTAATACATGGTGATAACCAGAGGCCTACACTCTCATACGTAAAATAGGTTTTATTTTAATTTCAGAGCAAAAGCAGGTCTTTGATTAAGCATAAAAATAAGATGTAAGATTTATAAACCACAATATACTGGGTGTATGTTAGGCAAACCAACTCTATTTAAACCAGATGATATACAATGTTACCCTAAAATATGGAACATGGTATTTTTAATAAGATTAATATGAAGTGAGAGTTTGTAGGCCTCTGGTTATCACCATGTATTACAGATATTGCCCAATTTCAATAGGGATTATTGAAATAAATGCTTCTTCCTGCAATTTTTCGAAAAAACAACCAAGATATTCTTGATGTGGAGATCATTTTTTATCATTTCCACCAAAGTTATCTCGGTAGCCTACTATTGGACACTGAACTCTTGTCTGGGGCCTGAATTAAGTGGAATTGGACCAATTAATCGACTTCATTAGGAGTCATAAACGAGTCTGCCAATATTACCGAATCAAAACATTTTTCCACATGGTCGAGAATCAGGAGGGCTAAATTTGATCACAGGATGTGCACTCGAAGATATAGTTTTGAAAAAGTACGTACATTGTCTGGTTTGACCTTTCGGATTTAAATGTAGAAGGCGATACTCTGCCCGCGATTGCAAAATTCGTAAAAAAAATTTTCTTCAAACGCCAGAAAAACATGACATTTCTTAACTCATTTCAAGACATTAAAGTTCGACTTTTGTGCGTTGCCATTAACAACGGAGGTAAAAGTACTTTTTCTAATTTTGACACATAAAGTGACACTTTTCAAAACTGAGTGTCAAGTGTCAAAACGTCCTACTTTATGTAACCAGTTAGGTATGAAAAGTAAAATTTTACGTAACTAGTGAAGAAAAGTTCGTTATGTCATCAATTAGGAAAGATAAACAACTCTCAAAAAGAAAAAGAAACAATGTTTATTCAACACAAAATGGAATACCGAGTCCATAAAGTGGAAGCTTCTAAATTCCTCTTTCCTTCGAGATATGCTAACAAAACGTTTTCATTAATATAATTTACCTTATGTTATCAAATTAGGTTTTCAAATAATATTGTTACTTGGCTAAATAACGTCTATCAATTTTGACATTAAAATTATAATGTGTGATAACAGCAAAGGTAACTATGAAAAAGATTACTTAATTTTTAAAATCTTTAAATACACCTTGTTTTATTTATGTTTAAAATGTTTTTAGACTTTTAAAATTAGAAAAAATCATGTGTGTAACACGTTTCGAAAGACAATCTTGTGTAACTCGTGTTATTTTGCGGGATCACGTTTCGCTCGTCCCGCAAATTCCACTCGTTATACAAAATAACGTCTCTCGTAACCGGTTACATAAATAGCTATTTTCTAATGCTGTGAGCGGCAGAAAAAGTAATATCCATAGCAACGCGTATTTTATTTAAAACGCCGGCCATGCGATATTAACACAATGCGTGTTTGGTGCTGAAATTCTAAAATTTTTATCTTTATTTTTTTATAGGTAATCGACGCCCACCCCATTGGCAGGCTTATTTTTTAACATTTCTCAGTGTTAATAGTCGAATAATAGTTTTTTTCAAAGACTGTTGGGGGGGGGGGCAATTTTTTTTGGAAATGCAATCTGTATGTATATGTATAAGGACGAGCTTTTGATCAGAAACTCGAAATCTACAATATATTAAAAGTTCAGCCAAGTTCACCGCAGGCCATTTTCCATAAGAAATGAGCGGGGTCCTTTGGTGAAATTATAGGTCTAGAGTTGTAAACTTTATGTTTCTCATGAGGTAGAGTACAAAGTGCGTTTTTTTTTTCACATGGTGTTCCTAGTCACGCTCCCGCATCAAATCATGGGCCCCGGTACCAAATTCACTGACGGACCCCCGCGCCTAATAATTGATGAGCAGGAAAAATTTTTTTGTCAAAATCTCTGGCGGCCCCCCGCGCTTAATAATTGATGAGGGGGGGGGGGAGGGGCAGAAATAAAAAATGTTGCCAAAATCTCTGGCGGGACCCCGCTACGAGCTCCTCGGAAACTCAGTACCCAATAAACCCTGTCCCCAGTAGGCCTAGTCCACGTTTGTTTTTGTTTGGAAAATGTTTATTTTCTAAAAAAATATTAATTTCTTCATTAATTAATTTTTGATTCAAATTATAGATATCAAAAATGAAGGTTATAAACTGAGAATGAATTTGTTTTTCTTTAATATCTAAGTTCAATTAATAATTTCGAAGATATTTTAGTTTATAGATGGTATCCGAAAGATTATAGGATGAAGTATTTAGTTTAAATGTGGAATATCTTAGAAACTATAAAACTTCTCACAAAATTTGTAGGAAACAATTAAATATAATTAAATAGACTTTTAAATGACTTTTTTTTGTTTGTTTCTGTATAATAAAAAATAGAAGTTATGACCGAAGCAATGTGCGTTTTCACATTTTCTTTACAAAATGTCGACATTTTGTTATTGTAATTGTCCAGCAATTAATTCTCAAAAATGGTGTTTTTTGTTAATATATAGCATATAACATCACCTAGATGCTCAATTTTTTTTGTCCTTTTAAAACGCTTTCATTAGCTGCCATTTTGAATTTTTTTATTTTGACTTCGGAAAATCTTTTTTTTTTTACAATGTATTCATAATCAGTAACCCCGAAAACCAGACTAATGGCCGGTTTTATAGGTACAAATTAAACCTAAGTTTAGATTCTAGCGAAGATTCTGTCGAGGTCCGAAATAAAAGTAAATAGCGTATTTAGCAAAGTGTATATTAAGCACATTCATCAAATAGGAAATTAACAAGAACCTTTTAACAACAACTCAAAAAATAACACAGGGCTGAAGTCCGAACCGGAAGTTGCATAATTAAATCCATTTTTAAGGGTGAAAACTTTTTCAGCGTATATATAGACCTGCGTAATAATTACGTATTCAGGGTAAATAGACGAGTTTCAGGCCTCCACGCTAGATATGGACCACAATAACAGCCCAGAAGTGCGAACCGGAAGTTGCATGATTAAGTCCATTTTTAAGGGTCAAAACTTTTTTAGTCTCAGTATAGATTTGCGCATTAAGTTCGTATAAAGGGTAAATAAATGGATTTAAGTTCCCTTCACTAGATATAGACTACAATAACACAAGACTGAAGTCTGAACCGAAAGTAGCATAATTAAGTCCATTTTGAAGGGTGAAAAGTATTTCAGCGAATATATATAGACCTGCGTAATAATTACGTATTCATGGTAAATGAACGGGTTTCAGGCTTCCTCGCTAGATATGGACCACAATAACACAGCGCTGAAGTGCTGAAATAGTTTTCACCCTTAATGGACTTAATTATGCAACTTCCGGTTCGGACTGTGTTATTGTGGTCCATATCTAGGGAGAGGCATTTATACGTACTTAACACGCAGGTCTATACTGAGACTGAAGAAGAAAAAGTTTTCACTCTAAAAAATGGACTTAATCATGCAACTTCCGGTTCGTACTTCCGGTTCGTATTGTGGTCCATATCTAGGGAGGAGGCTAATTAGTTTGTTGGATTTCTGATTTTGAAAATTCGTATCAAACTCGAGCTGTTCTTCAGCCACATCATAATTCGTTCCAAATTTGATATACCACGGATAGACAACTTCAAAGCTCCATTACTTAAAAACTGTTAATTTTTCGTCCTTGCTCCCATGGAGACTTTTATTCAGGATGATTTCATAAATAACATATTTCAATTTCAATCAAATCTACCGGGCATTATTTTACGTAAGAAACGTGCGGGATCCTTTACACTGCATTTTTCGGGTACGCTTTGTTTAAACAATTTCGGTAGTATTTGTTAACAACAATTTCGTGAATGATTGAGCAGCACCTGAGTCTAGAAAGAATAAGCTTTCCATTGGTTTGAAAATCGTTAAGAAATGTTAAAAAATAATCCTGCAAATGCTATGGGAACAGAAAATTAAACAATTTCAATAATACAAAAATTTTCGGAAAACATTTTTTACGTCTTTTTGCAATCGCGGCCAGGATGTCGTCCTTCACATTTAGATCCGCAAAGTCAGTCCAGATTAAGTACGTACTTCTTTAAAACTATATCTGATATTTTAGGAGCGTCTTTTGAGAAGCTAGATTCCTGACCAACAGTCTACTCGGTAGTAAAAACACGAATGATAGAAATGCATAAAACAAAAATAGCGATCAATGTTTCATTGTACTTTTAAGTACTATTTATTTTTACTAACCATGATCTAATCCGTCCCTCTTGTGCCCAACAGGACAATCCATTGCTGGTAGATCTGAAACTTCAAATATAGATTGTTTAATAGGCAATGGTACGTACATACACACTTCTGGTATATTTCAGAGATTAAAATTAGAGGATTTAAAGTTTTGAATAGTTCTTTAAAACTTATTCTTACTGCCTACCTTGCATGCTTGGCTGACCAGTGCACCCATATTTACAGAGAGTTCCACTTACTGTCGTTTGTTGTCGATAATGCGTCTTACCACAAGCTATACATGGATTTTGGTAATACTGATGATGAACTGTATCGGTATCCGAAGATGGTCTGAAATGAAAGAACCAATTAAATCGACTTTCTATGCTTATTAGCAAGCCTCGGGAGATTTATCTCGGCGCCAGAGACGGCTTTCATATAGACATAATATTATACTGCAAACACCTACTAAAACATTCAGAAAAACGACGAAATGGTGAAATATTCATCACTGCCAGCTATTATGTATTTTTGGTGATATATTCAACCTAAAAACGGTAATAATTCTTATAAAAACATGTAATGCATATTCAGCAAATAAAAAAACAATTTTGAATCAAATACATACATTCCTGCTCTGTTAATATGTGTGGTGTGTTTATTATGTTTATAATAGCTAAATATAAAAACCCAATAAGTTGCTGGCAACATAAAACATTTTTTTCCCAGTAAATAAACCATTTTTATATAATATTAAATCACACATAACAAACAAAGTTAAGTATTAATGGCATAGAACTGCCATGTGCCGTGTGCATCACAAATGTACACAACGTGGTAAAGTGAATTTTATTTCATTTTAAAATGTTAAAACTGTTACCCAAGGAATCACTACTTCCACATCCAGATGTTCTATCCAAGTCTCTCAACGAAAAAAAAATTGGTACTATACATCTACCATGATGAGCGGAAAATTTATTACTAGGTTGTCCCCACCGAAAGGAATTACAAGAATGAAAAATTTAAAAAAATATTACCAAAAAATTACCTCATTTTTTGTAGAAATGCACCTTCAGTGACTTTAACCAATCTGACGTAACGCGGTACAACCATATCACTTTATCAGACTTGGAATTGAGACTATTGACAGCAAAGCTGGAGAGGGTAGAAGTGACTTTTTGGTTTTAATCAAATCACACTGCAAAAATAGCGATATAAGTCGAAAAGACATTGACCCTATGCTAGTGAACTCTACAACAAGTAGATATAAGAGATATTTACTTAAACCCGTCAATACTACAAAAACCAAACTTAAAAAAAATTGACGCGGTCAATCGTCCTGAGGTTTTGAAATTTGGATTCAGCGTAAAAAAATACATCGAATCCATCCCTGGGGTCCGCTGCACAGACCTTTTTTTTTGTGTGGCCGTGTAATAAATAAATAAATTAATTAATTAGGTAACTGAAATTTCTCTATTAAAGCGATTTACCGTGGTCTGCTAATAAAAAATCACAGTCACAAAACAAACATTTTACAACACTTCACGTATTTACTAACGTAATATTTTGTCGAAATCTATACATTTCCTTAAATATATAGTGTACCTCACTTAAAATGAAGACACCCTTATAACTTTTTTATTTTGTTTCCGATTTGAATCAAATTTTACTCAAGTATAGAAAAAATTAGGATCTACATATGACCAAAACCACCTGCGGTACCAAAATGTGCGGAAAAAAAATAAAAACATGAATGTAAAAATTTCTAAAAAAATGCATCGGATGGCACCACAAACGTACATACGCCAAATTTGATTTGGTCATTGATGGGGGATTTCTCATATATAAGCTGATCTGGCAAAGGGTTTCCGCAATTTGTGGTCAATACGTGAAATTCGTCAAGACCCACTAATATGGTTTTAATTTTTTTCCGCATATTTTGGTACCGCAGGTGGCTTTGCCTTTGTAGCAGGCGAATGATTTTCTAGTCATAAGTAGATCCTAATTTGTTCTATACTTGACTAAAATTTGATTAAAATTGGAAAAAATAAAATAGTTGTAAGGGTGTCTTCATTTTAAGTGAGTCATACTGTATATTTAAGGAGGAGGGATTTTTAGTATGTTTACCTCATTGAGTTAGAAGGACGGGAGATGCAGTCACGTGATAAAAACGGCATCACTTCCTCATCTTGCTACTACTTCTCTGTCAAATAGTGAAATTTGTTCTCCGTGCGATTTATTGTGATTTTTACTGATAATTTGTTACATTTTGGATAATAACCACTAAAAAGCAGGCCCCCCGCATCAAATCATGGGCCCCGGTACCTAAATTCACTGGCGGGCCCCCGCGCCTAATAATTGATGAGCGGAAAAAAATGTTTTGTCAAATTCTCTGGCGGGCCCTCGCTAAAAAAAATTGCCAAAATCTCTGGCGGGCCCCTCGAGAGCCAACGGACCCTCGCGCTTAATAATTGATGAGCGGGGGAGAGAAATTTGAAAAAAAATGTTTGCCAAAATCTCTGGCGGGCCCCCGTGCTTAACAATTATTGATGAGCGGAGAGGAGAAATTTGAAAAAAAAAATTGCCAAAATCTCTGGCGGTCCCCTCGGGAGCCAACGGCCCTCGCGCTTAATAATTGATGAGCGGGGGGGGGGGATTTGAAAAAAACATTTTGCCAAAATCTCTGGCGGGCCCCCACTACGGGCCCTTCCAAAGCCAACGGGCCCCCGTGCTTAATAACTGATGAGCGGAGGGGAGAAATTTAGAAAAAAATTGCCAAAATCTCTGGCGGGCCCTCATTACGAGCCCCTCGGAAGCCCGGGCCCCTAAACTCAGTACCCAATAAACCCCCCCTTTCGGGGGCCTGTCCACACGTTAGTTGGTCACACACATCAAAATCGACCTGTCCATTTTGATGTGTTCATGATTACCATTAAACATTAATTTTGCAAGTGATAGCTCGTGGCTGCTCAGCAATCATTTTCTTTAAAATTAGTTATAACTGAAGTAACTGGAAAAATATACTTCCGATAGATATTTATCAGTTGGTTTTAACTTATATTTCGATATACGTAAATATACTAATAAATCTACACTTCATGCACTATTTTGCTTACAAGTAAGTTTAATCAAGGCAGGCCCCCCGCATCAAATCATAGGCCCCGGTACCAAATTCATTGGTGGGCCCAATAATTGATGAGCGGAAAAAATTTTTTTTTGTCAAAATCTTTGGCGGGCCCTCGCTACGGGCCCCTCAGAAGCCAACGGACCCTCGCGTTTAATAATTGATGAGCGGGGGGAAAAATTTGAAAAAACATATTTTGCCAAAATCTTTGGTGGGCCCCCGTGCTTAATAATTGATGAGCGAGGGGGAGAAATTTGAAAAAAAAATTGTCAGGATCTCTGGCGGGCCCCCGCTACGGGCCCCTAAACTCAGTACCCAATAGACCCCCAATACGGGGGGGGCTGTTAAAAGGACTACCATAGTCGTGTGCTAAAAGAAGTTGCTCTTCTAGAGATGGTGTTGACAAGAAGAAATTAACGGGAATAACATTTCATAGGTAGTGTAAACAACAAACAGAGCCGTATTAAAAAAACAGCTAATTAAATGTTTCTTTTATATATTCTGGTTATATATTTCATAGAATAGAAAAAAAACTAGTTTATTTTAGGATAACATTGCACATTTTATATATCAAGGTGAATAAAAACTATTAGGCATCAAAGTAATAAAATTGTATTATTTAGTGGTCAATAAATATGAATTAATTTGTTTATTTTGTGTTTTATTTGAATATGTTTATTCTAATTCTTTTTGCTAAAAATCTTGCATTTATTGAATTGAACATTTTTTTTTTGCGTTATTCAGATAGGCCGCCTCGTCGGGGTACAAAGTTCTTATAATTTTAAATAGTCCGGGTCTGGCAATATCACCGTATTGTTCCTACATAGCCACTCCTACTGGTGAGGTGTCTGTATAGGAAAGGGTCTAGCCGTACTTCCATGGCGAAACTGCCCCCGATAGGAACCTATATCGTAACCTATGTTATATTGTGGAGGGCGCTAATAGTAGTTGATAGAGTAGATATTAGCTCTATATCTTAGTTAATTGAGGAGCTATTTGAAAAAAAGCGTCCGGAGACGACTATTTTTCAAAGCGATATATCTTTTAAATATATATTTAGATATATATTTTAAAGCTAGAGAAATAAAACTAAATGTCAGTGTTATGGTACACTTTACAGTTTATTTTATAGCATTTCCTATGGGCCAAGCCTAAATAGTTTTTATTATTATTAATTGCCAGATTAACCATATTTATATCAGGTTTAGGAGCTAAAGTATTTAAAAAATGCAAAGACAAGTTTTGTCAATCGATTTCTATCCGATCTAATTGAATTACCACTTTGAAAAAAATATATAATAATTGTCTATGTCTTGCCTAACAATGTGCCAAGTTTCATTAAAATCCAAGAGGTGCAACATGTCGAAAAAAATTTTAAGTAAGTGGACCACCTTAAACAACCACTATATTGACGCTTCTAATTTGCATTACATTTCATTAATCTTTGGAAAAGTTGCGTTTTGACAGCTCATAAAAAGTATATCAACGGTTGGTGGTGTCAACTAGAATATTACAATGTTTTTTTGATCTACTTTTATAGTGACTATGGTCGGTCTTAGTTAAGAATGCAGTTGTTTACGTTATGAGCGGAGCACAATTTACACAGGATATGGAAATTCCCAAGTAAGTGGAATCCCCCCATGGCTGACTGAAGCCATTTGGTACATAAAATAAAAATTAACGGTTTAAATTGGCTTTTATTTGGCACTTTTCTTTTATACATTGAAATTGAAATACATTGAAATTATTTAATTCATATTGCAACATATTCTATTTAGAGTAATAAAAGGTCATTATAGACGTAAATCCTCTAAAAATGTCAGTGTTATAAGAAATGGGTAAACCTACTACTTGCTTGTGCTCGATATCAGGATTATCAGGCGAGCTGTTCTTCTCTCTGCCGTTCTGAACTGTATCTTTGATCTCTCTCATATACCTGCCTAAAAAGTGTACACAAATATCATAACCTCCGTGTAAGTGCATGACCACGTCGTCACGTCGGTGCACCGCACAACGCACATAGCACCGCACTACGCACATCGCACACTGAAATTAAATAAACCATTATTTTACATGAGAGTGGCCATATCAACGCCCCTCGCACATCGCACAATAAAATTAAATAGAACCATGCTCTTAAATGAGAGTGATGAAATCAACAACTTGAGTTTCGCACATCGCACGGCGTTTAGCACAGGCGATACCGTGTTTGTGAATCCTTATTTGTAACAAAAGAGATAAATATAACTAGAGCAGTCTGATTTTAATAAAAATGGAAGGAAATAGCCGAACAATATATGAACAATTAGTACAATTTCTTTTGTATTAATATTCATAAATATAAAACAATAAAATAAACTTCGATGTGCGATGTGCGCTGCGCGAGAGAGATCAAGATTCAGTTCAGAACGACAGAGACAAGAACAGCTCGCCTGATATCGAGCACAAGCAAGTAGTAGGTTTACCTATTTCTTATAACACTTGACATTTTTAGAGGATTTACATCTATAATGAGCTTTCATTAATCTAAACAAAATATGTTGCAATATGAATTAAATAATTTCAATGTATTTATAAAAGAGCCAAATGCCAAACAAAAGCCAATTTAAACCGTTAATTTTTATTTTATGTACCAACTGGCTTGAGTCAGCCATGGGCCCGCTTACTTGGGAATTCCCATATCCTGTGTAAACTGTGCTCCGCTCATAACGAAAACAACTGCATTCTTAACTGAGACCGACTACAGTCACTATAAAAGTAGATCAAAAAAACATTGTAATAGGCTAGTTGACACCACCAACCGTTGATATACTTTTTATGAGCTGTCAAAACGCAACTTTTCCAAAGATTATTTAAATGTAATGCAAATTAAAAGCGTCAACATAGTGGTCGTAAGGTGGCGGTCCACTTACTTTAAATTTTTTTTCGACATGTTGCACCTCTTGGATTTTAATGAAACTTGGCATGCTGTTAGGCAAGACATAGACAATTATTATATATTTTTTTCAAAGTGGTAATTCAATTAGATCTAATAGAAATCGATTTACAAAATTTTTCTTTGCATTTTTTAAATACTTTTATTTAGGCTTGGCCCATAGGAAATGCTATAAAATAAACTGAAAAGTGTACCATAACACTGCCATTTAGTTTTATTTTCCTAGCTTTAAAATTAACTAAGATATATCGCTTCCTTCTAACTCAATGGTTTACCTCCTAATTACCCCCAACACATTTCTGAAGAGAAAAATTCTCTCCGCCCCCTCTATGTCCTTTGGACATTCATTTATTGGACTATATCTTTTACCAGTATCGTTTTAAATTATCTTATAGTATTAGAAATCAAGCATTTTCTTTCCATTATTTTTTTTCTATTTTTGGTTCTATAATTGAATTTGTAACAACTTACTGATTTGCTGGATAGTTCGATGCAATCATATTTTCTCTGTTCGGGTAAAATGCTTGAGTATATGGTATACACAGTTTTTCATCTGCTGCTTCGTAAGGTCTTTGCTGTTGGTAATATAGTTGAGAATTCTGGTAGCTAGAAACAGACAAAAATTACTAACTTGTACTACTCTAGTATGAAAAAAATATATGACAAAAATCATTTTATAATAAAATTAAAGTACCAGCAGTAGTCGGTGTTGTTCGATAAGTGGTAATATTCTGATGGCGGTTTTAGCTTGTGATTTTAGTAAACAAAAATTTTTAGATATTAATCAAAATGAAGTTGACAGATATTGGACAACAACTGTGTTTTCAGATAGTAGGGATTTTTGAATCTTAAAATGGTAGTACCCCGGGAATTTTGAATCGCGGCAAAACCATGTAGTGCAGTCGAATTGATTTTTTTCGACAACAACATTCCATCTGAAATTTTTATAGACATCATTCAGACTGCGGTTTCTAAAAAAAATATAAACAACAATGTCATAATTGTGGATGAAGATGTCGATTTACTTACTAATTATTTTGACACAGCTCGCTGCAATAATGGAAATATTTATTTCTACAAACCGATGATAGGCAAAGTATGTGATAAGTATTTTACTCAAAAAAATTTAAATAACTGTGTAATGTTTCTACACGCATTTTGCGGACGTGACACAACTTCTGCCTTTTCAAGAATTGGGAAAAAAAAAATTAGTATACTTCTGAAATATTCATGCTTACAAAAAGATGTGCAAGTTTTTTAGATCGACAAGCTACAAAGGCAAGGATATTTGCTGCTGACATAAGTTGTATCGTAGCACTGTATGGTTCAGATCCAATGTAAAATACATGTTTATACACTCTGCGTTTTGAATGTTTTAAAAAATGCACTTCAAAAACATCATGCACATTATCTGTTCTCCTACCAACCGAAGAAGCTGCAAAGGAACATTCGTTGAGGGTGTTTTTTCAAATACAGAAATAGTTAGGATTTGCAGATAAAAATCCTGAAGAGTATGGTTGGAAAGATACCATAAATGGATGATTAACGCCAGCGACAACAACAAAAAATCCTTTGCCAGATAATTTATTGAAGACTTTTTGCTGTATGTGTAAATCGGGTTGCAAAACAAAACTTTGTTCATGTAAAAGGATAGGGATTAAGTGCACAAATTTGTGTCATTTTTGTAATGGATTAAATTGCAACAACTGTTCTGAAATAACATTGAAACAAACTGAGGACGAACTTGACGACGATGAAGACGATGTTTTATCGATTTCTGAAATGGAAACAGATGAAGCAGACTTTAATAATTCATTTGTTACAGCGGAAGACGTTGACAACAACAAAGAAGCAATGTTTCGGAAAGTGAGGACGATTTTCAAATTGATAGTGAAGAAAGTTCCGTCGATGAAGATGAATCAGATGATTCAGATTTTGTTTGTAAAAAAAGGAAACTACAATATTATTTGTATGTATAATTAAATAATATTTCTATTCTTCTTCTGTACCACTGCATTACATCTCTAAAACATGTATATTTGCTTTGTGTTAATATTAGTAAATTAGATTAGTGACTTAACTGACTTTGGCCATATGTCTTATTAAAATTTGTATACTTTATATTATAATTAATCCAGTCAATGAGTGCTCAAAAGAGGGGTGTAGAGTACATGGAATATGCGAGACTTTTTGACTTCAGGACTTTGTTAGGAGTAGTTAGCAGGTAAACATACTAAAAGTCCCCGTCCCTGTGAGGTGAGCTTACGGTGGGAGAAGGGGGGGAAGGTCCCATTTTTGGGTTTTTCGATTATATCTCGGAAACGGTGGACTCTAGAAAAATATGTTTTAAATAAAAATGAAAGCTAATTAAATTTCCTATAAAACTGTTTCCATACATATTTGTAGAATTTCCACCGGTTTTCGAGATATAGGTTATTTAAAATCGATACTTTTCGAAAAAATCATTTTCACCCAACTCATTTTGTCAAACATTTGCTTCTACTCCCTCCCACGACCGTTTCTCAGAAAAATTGTCAGAAACGAAGTTGGAGAGCATTAAATTTCCTTCAATTTGATATACACTTAAAACATATTTTTTTCGAAAATTATCGATTTTCAATAACGTATATCTCGAAAACCGTTGGAAATTCGACAAATATGTATGGCAACAATTTTATAGGCAATTTAATTAGCTTTCATTTTTATTTAGAACATATTTTTCTAGAGTCCACCGTTTCCGAGATATAATCGAAAAATCCAAAAATGGTACCTTCCCCCCTCCCTCCCACCGTAAGCTCACCTTCCAGGGGCGGGGACTTTTAGTATGTTTACCTACAAACTACTCCTAACAAAGTTCTGGAGTCAAAAAGTCTCGCATATTCCATGCATTCTACAGTATATTCATTGACTGGACTAAATTTATTATTGATTAAATTATTATTGATATCTTGTACGCAATCTGTAAATGATCTATGTATGTTGATTTATCGGTGAATAAAAAATAAATAAATAGGTGTACCAATTAAGAGTAATCACGTTAATTTTATAAATATATGATATTTTAAGTATCATTTATGTAAATGTTGTCTTCAATTTTCTTTATATTCAAATATCCAGTCTAGTCCCACAAAATAAATATTTTGAAACTAAAATTTCCAATGCATTTTAATTGAATAACAAATTATTTTACGTTACAATACATTAAAAATTGAAAATAAACACAAAACAAACATTTTAAAAAGAAACAGAAAGTCAGATATGACAAGAGCCGAAAACATTATAAAAAAATAAGGATTGTTGAATTTTTGACGAATAAAAATTTTATATTTTGTTAAAAGAATCAGAATATACGAAAAAAGACTAAAAATGTTTAAAAAAGGCCCGATATGATAATCCAGTGAAATTTTCTGATCTAACAAAATATATTCTTCATTTTTTTTTAATCGATTTATTTTGGTGTTTTAAAGAAAATATTAAAAATCGACAACGAGATCACTGCGGCATAAAAAAATTATTCAAGGTCAAAGTTCACAGAAAACGGTTTTTGCGAATAACGCGCTTTCTATGGCTCGGAGGCCAATTGAGATTATTATGAAACTAAAAGATAATGAAATTCCTCACAAAAATGATCTCTTCCATTTTTTATGTACAACGAACGGTTTAGGCATTGTACGTAAAAAATGAATAAAAAAAATTTCGTTCAAAATTTGTGTATAATGTGTAAACACACAACTAAGGATATTATGAAAACGAAAGATAATCAAATTTTGAACGTTAATATTAAAATTTTTTCTGAAAAAAAATGGAATTTTCCATGACACGTATTCCAATCTGGAATATGGAATTGCTCAATTTGAACCTCGGAATCGTGATCAACGACCCAAAAACCCCCTAGAGCACAATATTCATATTTAAATTTCCGCCCAAAAAAGTGGAATTTTCATCAAAAAATGGCACGAATTCCATACTGGAATATGGAATTACCCAATTTTTACCTCAGATTCGTGATAAGCGACCCAAGAAAACCCCTAGAGCCCATTTCCGAGGCGAAATATTAATTTTATAATTTTTTCTATGACAGCTACTTTTTGGGGCACTTCAAACCCCCCTAACTTTCTCATTTTTGGAGGTAATGCAGGAATCAATGCTGATGAATGTTCCTGGGAGTCTAGGGAACACGTGAAAAAAGGAATTTTTCAAATCGGTACTGTTAAACCACTTTTCACATTTTCCGGCTTAATTATTGGACTTAATAAGTACGCTATGAAAATCAGTGAACTATAAACATGTGGAACTTACTCGTCCTGGGGGCTTGTTATTTTCTGAGTATCTTGCTGTACAGGCTCTTCCAAAATACTCTCATATTGTGGTGGAGCACGTATTACTTTGTGTGTTTTTGAAATTTCTTTGAGTTGCTTTGATTTTATTTTGTTAAATTGTGGTAGATATTCACAGTGATTTAGATCTTCTGATTCACTGAATATCTTGTCTTCTGTGAAGAAAAAAAATCAATTAAAATGTTTTGAAAAAACAGGGTTTCTTAGACAAAAAAAAAGTTGGAGGAGAGTTGGCGATCTACAATTAAATGAAGACTGTTTTTCGCAACCCGCTGTAGCGCTTTCGCGCCACATGCAATCAGAGTTTACGGTAAAAAACGCTGCAGCCGCCGCAGCTGGTCGCGAAAAAAAGTCTTTTTATTCAATTGAAGATCACCAACCCCCCTCCCCCCAACCATTTGCAAATGTCTAAGAAACCCAGCTGTTTTTTTTTCATCTAACTGTGTTTTATCGCTATGTAGAAACTTCATTCATTTATCTTATACTTAATGTAAATTTGTAAGAACGACGAGGTAACTCCAGGCTAGGATATGTTTTTTAGAGCTCCTTCATGCTGCAAAATGGTGCATATAACATTTGACGCACAAGGAATTTTTGGGCACAAATAGTTTTTTCGAAATCAGAAGGTACATAAGAATCAACAATAAAATTTCAGGTCGAATGTTGTCGCCAAAAAAAATTAAATTAAATCAGTTCGACTGTACTAAAATATTCATTTGTTTTACTATTCTGTTTTTATTAGAAGATATATTTTTTTGCTTTTCAAATATAGTAACTCTTTCTAGTGATCAGTTCAAATTCCATTAACTTTATTAATTCTTGTATTTCTTTTGGTAAAAATTTTGTGTTTTAATGTTCAAATGTAGGGACAAGATTTTTTTTTATAGACCTGTGTTATTATGAGTAATATAGGGCTGAAATTTTGGTGCCCGAATATTTATTTTGGTGACAATTCACAAATATTTGGAGATCAAATCAATGTGACTGGTGCTCGTTTAAATGCAATTTTGTGCGTGTAGAACCTGTAGGTGTTGTGCTAAATGAAACATGTTTTGAAATAATTATTCCAATTAAATACAATATGAAATGAACCCGTTTTTAACTCTAACATGCGTGGAGCTTGGTTTTCTTACCTTTTGTGGGCTGCTCATCCTTTAAAACGTCTCGCCATTTGGTTCTAGGTGTTCTCATAGTATAAACAGTTCTTTCAACACTCATGGGGCTGAAAGTGAAGAAGCTGTATTAAATATTTTAAATGGCGAGACTAATGTAAACTACTGTGCCTCTCTAAAATAAATTACTGTGGGATTAAAAAGGAAACGGTGCACTTTTCAGTCCAGTCAACGGAGAGTTTCACCTCTAATTTGAGTGCTAATGAATGGATTTTGATAAAAACTTCGTCAATGTGTTTGTAATGAGGTTTATAAAAAAGTTAAAAAAAATATTGGAGTAGGAAATGATGGGTACCGTAACTTGTAGAATTAGGTCAAGAATTAAAAAAAAAAACAACAATATATTTACCTTTTTTGACCCAAAATGAGATGTTTTTACTCTTGTGAATTTTTTCGAAAAAAACGCATATTTTTCGAGTTATGGCCACTCGAAAATTCCTAAAAGTGGGGGAGGGGAAATGTAAAAGTTGAAAAAATATATGAAAAAAAAATTATTTACAACTTTTTTTTTAAAGTGCGTTTTCACCGAGTTTTTTCGGAGAAACATGAAAAACTACCCCCTTTTTGAAATTGTAGCGCTTTAAAAGTATGTAATTTAAACATTTTAAAAAATTCAGACGTATGCATTAGGGCCTTCTAAACCTTTTGTGTCTCTTGGAATTTTTTTGTAACTTGTTAATTTTCCAAGGTACAGGCAGTTTTTCATGATAAATAATGTACATTTTTTGCACATTTAAAAAATACATGAAAATTCGAAAAATGAGCGTGATTTATATATATTATTATAAAAAAAATATGAAACCTATATAGTTATACCATTTTTAAAGGTTCAATATAATTTTTAAATTGAAAATGAAAAAGTTTGCCGGAAAATTTTTTTTTCAAAATTTTTATTTGTTAATGGTAAAAATGGGAGAACTGATTCAAAGGGCTGAAATAAGTTTGTACATATAATTACAAATATAAACCTATTTTATTTAATATTCAATAATGTAACCATAATTACTTCCACATCCAGTGGAAGTATAGTAACGATAAAAAAATTTTTAAAAATTTTTATTGTTCAAATAGGCTTAGAATGTCATGAAACGTCGAGATTTTAAGTTTGAGTGAAAAAAAAATTTCTGTCTGTCGGTCTGTCTGTCGGTCTGTCTGTCTGTAACTTTTTTTTGTGCGCACGTTTACTTTGGAACCGTTTGAGATATTGACTTGAAATTTGGTACACATATGTACTTTAATGAGATCTAGAACTAGATTATATTTTCATCTTGTTCCGTCGAAGGGTTGGGGGTAAATTGGGGTAAATTTGGGGTAAATAGGTAAATCAAGCAGGGAAAAGTTCATAAAATTGGTATATACTATATACAAGAGAAGCTAAGGTCTCAAAAAAAAAATTGGCATTATCCACCCCCATTGCCACCCCCACCTCATTATTAAAGGGGATGAAAAAAAATTGTGATTTAGTGTGTGTACAAGAACCAGAAACCTCAAAATATTTTTTTACTTCATCCTCCCCCACTACCACCCCCTATCGCCACCCCCACCCCACTACCGATGTGGGGTATCGTTTTATGGGTTTTTGGGGTAGAGAATTTCAAATATTATATTACTAAAGTTCCATAAGCAATTATTTTCACATATTTTTTCGTTGTGAGTGACTTGGATAGAAAATCTGGATGTGGAAGTAGTGATTCCTTGGGCAGCGGTTTTTTTTTATATTATAGTAAAGACTCATCAAATGAATGTTTTTCGTCAACTTCCAAAGTTTCATTTGTTCTGTTAGTATCTGTTAAATCTTCCGCAGGTTTACAATTAGTACAATCTACACCATTGCATTTTTTACAAGCTGAGGTGCAATGAAGTCCAGCTTTGCGACAACCCCAGTTTGCTTGGCAACCTTTTTCGCATCCGCAGATCATTTTTAAAAGAATTTCTGGCGCTGGTGGTTTAGTCATTGGAATAGGCATTAAAACATTTTTCATAGCCCATCCATAATGTGTTGGGTTTAAGTCATTCTCATACCATAATTGGATTTGATAATAAGCTCTTTTTATATATTCCGTTGCAGCATCTTCTGTGTATGGTAGGTTTAATAAAATGTCTACAGTTTTTTGCAATAATATATATATAAATCACACTCATTTTTCGAGTTTTCATGTATTTTTGAATGCGCAAAATATGTAGTACATTATTTATCGTGAAAAACTGCCTGTAACTCGGAAAATTAGCAAGTTACAAAAAAATTCCAAGAAACAAAAAATGTAAAAAAGGCCTCAATGCATACGTCTGAGCTTTTCAAATTTTCAAATTACATATTTTAAAAGCACTACAATTTCAATCATCTTTTTTTCTGAAAAATTCGGTGAAAAAACACACTTTACAGAAAAGTTGCAAATAAAAAAGTCTTTTATTTCGATGATCATTCACCTGAATTTTTTCAGATTTTTTTTTTCAATTTTTACCTTTCCCCCACTTAGGAATTTTCGAGTGGCCATGTTTCGAAAAATATGCAAAAATTCTCGAGAGTAAAAACATTTTATTTTGGGTCAAAAAAGGTAAATATATATTGTTTTTTTTTTTTCATTTTTGACTTAATTCTGCAAGTTAAACGGGGTATTTTCTACCCCTTCCGATCATTTTCTACTTTAATTTTTTTTTTCAACTTTTTTATTAACGTCATTACAAACACATTACACAAGGTTTCATCCAATCCATTCATTGGCACTCAAATGAGGACTGGACCGTGTTATTTACCTCTCAAGTACAAATACCAAAACACTTAAAGATTACACTCGAATACTATCACTCGACGCACGTTTCGCCAACCATATTGACATCATCTGGAGATGAGTAAAACTGTTGTCGTGCGATAGTATTCATGTGTAGTTCTCAATTATTTTGGTGTTTGTAGAAACTACCAGGGTAAGTAAACCATGGGTACTCTTTAACAGGAAACCGGACAGTTTGTTTCATTTTATCAGATTGATTTAGAATTGTCTCGTACCAAAACTCAATTGTCTGCTGTCTATTAGATCTCTCTTTTCGGTCATATCTCCCTGTAAATAAATTTTAAAAAACTCAATATGAACAAATCGATACTATAAACAATGCAATGAAATGAAACAAGAGTATGAAGACGTTGTTTTGATCATTTTGTATTGTATATTCCCAGTTTCGGTCTGTGTCACCCACGGTACAATAATTTACAAAAGGCAAAAAGGGGCAACTCTCCTTTTACTGGCAGTTAACACAGACTTAAAGTAATTGTTCAACAAAAAATTGTTGCACCTATGCGCACCTGACACTATTAAAACACTCGATAATATTGAAGTACGTTTATAACATTTATTAGAATTATTATTTGACAGGACCCCGTATCTGAACCTATGTAAAGAGTGGTTTCAGTCAAATGTACTTCAAACCATGCTGATTAAAAGTGTACCCAACGCTCTAAAGCCAAGGGATTCCAAAATATTTAAGTATGGAGTTTGAAAATTCAGCTGGCAGGGGCAGTACGTTTCCATCAATTATACAGAATACATAAGAAAATTCAGGAGGTGGTTATATGGCCAATTTCAAACATAAAAGTTCTAATGAAGGTATGCCCTAAAATGCTTCGTAAGGAAACTACAGTAGTAGGGCAGCTTATCATAAAAATGTGGACACACCGGACAAAATCACCAAATTTTATCCAGGTACTAGTTAGATACGTAACTTTCAATTTTTTATAGGAACCAACTCTTCCGTCGGCCATCTTGGATTTTATAGCAGCCTTTTTGAAATATAGTAATATTATCAATATCTCGGCGTCTAAATCACTTAGGATCACAAACTTGGTGTCTAAGTATACATATTTGAGGTCAGGGAATACAACTACACAGTTTTTAAATGTATCACGCTATATATTTATTCACTAATATGTGTACCAATTACAAACTATTCACCGATGAACTGTTTTGTCCGGTGTGTCCACATTTTCTAATATGTTTTTTTATTTTGTTTCAGATTGTAGGTAATACAAGATGGATTGGAACAAGTGCATGATCGGTCAGAAAACAACTTCAGAAAATCTAAAATGTCCACTCAATGAACATGGAATCGAAGACAAGACAACACCATACCGGTCTTTCTTGAACAATATCAATGAGTTTGGAAGCTTGGAGTCATTGCCAATGAAACTAAATTTTGGAAGAGATGAGTGCGGATGAACTGGGCCAAAACCATGGTGCTTTGCACAAATCTTGTTACGTCAAGTTTAACAATTTCAAGTTCAAGATAGAGCTAAAAACCGGGGAAATACTTCAGGAGGCAGCACAGCTGTGGAGAAACGATCCCGGCGTGAAGCGAGTGACAAAATGGCGTGTTTGTTATGTCGTGGAAGCAATGGACTCCTTCATGAATTTCGAACATTAACAGCTGAAAATTTAAACTAGAAGGTCCCATCTTCCACACAGTTCTCTATATAGGTATAAAGCTCCACAAGTGCTATAGCCTTTATCTGACTTTCCTCTGCAGATACTCCCACCAAATCCTGCTCTAGTTTCCTTAGGTGAGACCGGTAGCAATTTCTCAGTGCTGTTTAATATTGCAGATGATATTTGGCGTGAAGGGCAATGAGATCACCACCTTCTAATGTTGCCAACAACTGGATTTCTTGCAGTTCTGTTGCTATTTTCCGTACCCTCGTATCAGCTGTTAATGTTCGAAATTCATGAAGGACATTACAAACACGCCATTTTGTCAGGATCGTTTCTCCACAGTTGTGCTGCCTCCTGAAGTATTTCCCCGCTTTTTAGCTCTATCCAACTTCAAATTGCTGAACTTGACATAACAAGATTTGTGCCATGCACCATAGTTTTGGACCAGTTCATCCGCACCCATGTCGCTTCCAAAATTTAGTTTCACTGGCTCCAAGCTTCCAAACTCATTGATATTGTTCAAGAAAGACCGGTGTGGTGTTGTCTTGTCTTCGATTCCATGTGCATTGAGTGGACATTTTAGATTTTCTGAAGTTGTTTTCTGATAGATCATGCACTTGTTCCAATCCATCTTGTATTACAATTCAATCTGAAACAAAATAAAAACACATATTAGAAAACGGTTTATCGGTGAATAGTTTGTAATTGGTACACACATTAGTGAATAAATAGATAGTGTGATACATTTAAAAATTGTGTAGTTGTATTCCCTGACCTCAAATATGTATACTTAGACAAGTTTGTGATCCTAAGTGATTTAGACGCCGAGTTATTGATAATATACCTATATTTCAAAATGGCCGTTATCAAATCTAAGATGGCCGACGGAAGAGTTGGTTCCTATCAAAAATTGAAAGCTACGTACCTAACTAGTACCTGGAGAAAATTTGGTGATTTTGTCCGGTGTGTCCACATTTTCATGATAAGCTGCCCTACTACAGCTCTTTAAAGATGGCGTCCAAAGGGCGATTTTCAGATAATATCTAGCAACTAGATCTAACTTTTATCTAAAAATAATAATTCAACACAATGTATTTTGACCGTTTCAAACAAATATGTTGTTATGAAAAGCCTGCTTTCTTTATTTTTATAGAGCTTTATTTATAGAGCTTCTTTGGCAAAAGTCACTAACCGCCATTCCGGCCTGTGTCATAGAAGGGTAAAGAGATCTCTACTTATTATACTTTTGCTAGGATATGTTCTCTACATAGTCTTGAAATTAGTAATAAAAGATTCGTTGAACATGTCAATTCATTGCCAAAACGATCTACATGATAGGGAAATCTTACAGGAATATTAGAAAGTTGACAATATTGGGTTTTGGTAGATTGGACCAGATTGGTTCACTCGGATCTCGTTGTACCTTTTCACTCAACTGCCCGCTTCACAAAATTTGAACTTCCTAGTTTGTCTATACTTATTATGTGATAAAAGGTACTACCTGAGGTTTTCCGGAGATGTCAAGAATGATTTCCATGGCGTAGCCTTCTTGTTAGACTCTAGCTGCTTATTATCGACTGTATCCTCACGTGTTTTTAACCTAAGTATTCAATGAATCAACGAACATTTACTGCTTATTTTGTGATAAAAGATGCTACCTATGGTTTTCTCCAAATGACGAACATGATTCCTCTGATGCTAACATTGTATACGTCAATTCATCATCATCGGCTGTATCCCCACCTGCTGTTGACCTACATTGCTCAAGAAATTAACGAGAACTTTCATTTTGTGATGAAAATACTACCTGGGCTTTTGCAAAGACTTTATTGCTGTCTTTATATTAGATTCCGGATGTCTAGGGCTCGCTCCAATCCCATCTGGTGTTGGGCTATATTATTGAATGCATTAACAAAGACTTATACTACATGAGACCGTGCATTTTGGGAGGGTAACGATTTTGTTTTCTTTCGTAGGAGGGTCGGTCGTGAATGTAAAATTGAGTTTATGCGCCTGGGGGCGGGATGTTGCCATTCCGCCGCCATCTTTAAAATATGAAATTCGTTTTGTTTTATTTATCTCCGTAATCGTGATAGTACAGTAGATATGTGCAAAAAATAGGTGAAAGGTGGAAGTAATTCCCACAAAGACGGGGTTTGAATTTTTTAGTTCGTCGTTGGTATCTTTTTGACATACTAAAAGTCTAGAAAAATCTGAGTGTACAAAATGCGTTTTTTTGGCCGCCATCTTGAAAAAATTTTAAAAAATCTTAAAAAATCGTGTGTTGTATCAAATTACAGAAAATGTCATGCTGAAAAGGATTATGATAATGGTTTTAAAAAATAAAAATAAATAACAAGATGGTGGTCGAAAAACTGAATGCTTATGCAGTGTTGAAAATCATATTTTAATTAATCAAAATGCGTTTTATAATACAAATGCATATGTCTTTCATCAATTTTACATTTTACATAAGAGAGCTAAATCTAATAGTCTTCTTCAGATTCTTCTAACTCACTTTCTTTCAGTGCACTATTTGTGCAGTCTCTACCAGAACAGTTACAACATATCACAGTACATTCCACACCATAATGTCGACACGTACGTCTACATCTACCACTACCACACGGTTAATTTATATACGTTTTGCAAGTGCGGATCATGTTTAGTAATAACTCTGATGCAGGGCTCATTTCACTTGTTATGGGTTGTAGTTGGTCTCCTATTTTTTTCCTAGCGCCACTCTTCGGGATTGGCAATATTGGTGTTCATAGATTTCCAACAAAGACATTGTAACACTTTTGGCAATTGTGATTTTTTTCAAGTAAAGATTATATCGTAGTAGGTTCAGAGTCTCTGTCTTTGGATTTCCACCGTACAATGATACCAATGCTTTGGTGCCAATATCTGTGAGTTCCTTTCTGTTTGCATTTTCTGATCCAAACAAAGTAGCGTAAATGCTAAATTCTTCACATTTTCAAAAATGTCGATATGCTGCCGATTTACTTTTAGCAAATAAGGAGTTTGCGGCATCATATCCAGTTAAAGAACGTGAAAAAAGAATAATTGCATCCCTTTTCGCCAAGCACATGTTGCGTCGATTTAATATCACGTTTTTTATCACTGAACGTAGATGACTGCAAACAAATATTTCAAGCAATCAAAAGTACAAGAATATCACTGTCGTCAGCAACAACTGTTACATTCTTTTCTTCTGCCAAGGTCAGTGCTGTTTTTAAACTAACAGTGTTAGCAGCATCTGTAGCATGAATCACAATGTGGCCATTCGCTTCCAAGTGTTTCCCAAGCATGGTTATAAAGCACTGTTTGTTTTCATTATTAGAAAGAAAAGGTCCTTTGCCAGTAAGAAGTGGAGAGCTCTCAGTAAATTTCACCGTTACTGATGATTGTTTTGTGCATATCTGATGCTCTACATCCTTTGTACAGGAAATAGCATAGCCATCAAATATAATTGTCACAACTTTATATTGGTTAGCAATATGACTGCTATATAGTTTTAGCACATCTGAAAATTTCCCAGTTTTTGGCCATGGCAAATTTGTGTAGTAGTGCACCTCCATCAAGAACATACGATGTTTCCGCGGGTAACATGTAATTTAAACTAGTTGCTGTGTCATCCAAAGTTCTTGCCAAATGATGATTTGTCACTTTTTCTCAATAACTTTTCTGAACCAAATAGAGACGGAGGAAGTATAGATAATTCATCATTAAGGTTCTCCTTTAGTTTTTGCAGATCAGGATTTACAGACGAACATATCAGCATCCTCTGGGTGAGGAGTCTTGTATCAATATGTTGAATAGCTCATTTTCTTAATATCTCCACAGAGGTAACAGGTAACAGAGTTGAAAGCTTTTCCAGTCAGTTTGGATTAGATTCTAAGTCCAATTGACTTAGCTTCTTGTGTTGACTATCTACTAACCCACTGAAAATATTATATAGCTCAAGGTATTGTGAATCAAATGGATTGTGATTTTCCAATAATTGAAGTAATGTAAGAAAATCCTTCATATCTCTAGATTTTCTAGCATCGGATATTTTAATGTGTTTCCTAGACTTTTAATGTGTTATTTATATTAATTTTTTAAAACCAATATCATTATCTTTTTCAGCATGAAATTTTCTGTTATTTGATTCCACACACGATTTTCAAGATGGCGGTCAAAGAAACGCATTTTGCACACTCAGATTTTTCTAGACTTTTAGTATGTCAAAAAAATACCAACGACGAACTAAAAAATTCAAACCCCGTCCTTGTGGGAATTATTTCCATCCAAAAACCTACATCTACTGCACTATAAGTCTAACACAATATTTTTAAATAGGATTTTGGTAGATAATGCAATTCTCTAAAACTTTTATTGGTAATTTTTCGGCGTAACATTTTAATAAAAAAGTTATGAGCAGAGGAATATGAAAAACTAGGGGGTGAAAAACTTTGGGGTGAGATAACTCTTTTATTTTCAATCCTAGGTCAAACATTTTTTGCTTTATTAGAGACCATTTCCTAATAAACAATTTAACCATTTTACTTTTTTTAAAAGCTTTTATTTAACTTGCAATGTTTGTATGTTTGTTGGTTTAGGTCCAATCTTGCAAGCTGAATTTCGACTAGTTCTAATTAAGCTAGAGCTTTGAAAATTGGCACACGTGTATAAGTCCGGTGACAATGCAACATAGTATAGCCATTATCGGTCTAAATCCAATATGGCGGACGTCCCAAGATGGCGGATCGGCTTTTTAGTCACAATCCCCTTGATATGGGTATCAAATGAAAGGGTTTGACGAGTAAAATACGATAAACAATGTGACGTCATTCTAAATCCAATATGGCGGACGTCGCAAGATGGCGGATCGGCTTTTTAGTCACAACCCCCGTGATACGGGTATCAAATGAAAGGGTTTGACGAGTAAAATACGATAAACAATGTGACGTCATTCTAAATCCAATATGGCGGACATCCCAAGATGGCAGATCTGCTTTTTAGTCACAACCTCGTTGATATGGGTGTCAAATGAAAGGGTTTGACGAGTAAAATACGATAAAGTGTGTGACGTCATTATAAATTCAACATGGCGGACGTGGGAGAGGTGGGGAAGGGGTGGGAAGATGTGGGAAAGAGGTGGGAAGAAGTGGGGAAGAGGTGGAAAGAGGTGGGAAAGAGATGGGGAAGGGGTGGGAAGAGATGGGGAAGGGGTGGGGAGAGGTGGGGAAGGGATGGGACGAGGTAGGGAAGGGGCGGGAAAAGGTGGGAATACGGTGGAAAGAGGTGGAGAGAGATGGGAAAGGTCAGGGGGAGAAGTGGGAAAGCGGTGGGAAGAGATGGGAATAGGATTGGACGAGGTGGGAATAGGGTGGGACGAGGTGGGGAAGCAGTGGGAATAGGGTGAAAAGAGGTGGGGAAGGGCAGGGGAAGTGGTGGAAAAGAGTTGGGAAAGGGGTGGGAAGAAGTGGGAAGTTAGAGGAAGTTGTTAGAAGGGTGAGAAGACGGGAGAGGGAAGGGGTGGATGGAGGAGGCAAATGAAAGGGTTTTGTCTGTCTGTTTGTAAAATAAGTAGACTAAAAACTAAAAAATAAAATTAAATAAAAAAAATGTTTTTAAGAAAAAGCTTTTATTTGAAAAAACTACTAAAAAGTAAAAATAATTTTTTTAAAATTCGTACACATGGAAACCAAAAGCTTTGGGGGCGGTCAATTGAACAAGGTAACTATGCAATAGCGCTGTATGACCGCCCCCAAAGCTTTTGGTTTCCATGTGTACGAATTTTAAAAAAATTATTTTTACTTTTAAGTAGTTTTTTCAAATAAAAGCTTTTTCTTAAAAATATTTTTTTTATTTAATTTTTTATTCAGTTCATTTTTACCATTTTTTCAGCGGTGCAAAGGAATGCACGTCGTAAGTGACTGAGGGTCTCGAGCCATCCTGCGGGATATCATACAATACCGCAAGAGGAATGGGAAAGGAACTATTAAGTCAGAAACATAACTTGTATTGGACCGGGGCGCTGGGGATGAGACAGTCACGTATGTTCATCACTGACGGGCTATCCAAGATAAAGACTAACGACTTGCTGAAGCTGAGCAGAAAACAGCTGAGATATACAGTGGGAATCATAACAGGACACTGCACACTGAATAGACACCTAACCAGCATAGGTGTGAAGGATAATCCAAAATGCAGGATGTGTGGTGAGGATGAGGAAACTCCTCACCACGTACTATGTGAATGCCCAGCCTTGGTGGCAGGGAGGTTTTCATACTTCGGGGAACCAACCGTGACCCCGGAAGAAATAGCCAGAGCTCCCATTGACCGTATACTCTCTTTATGGAGAGGAACGGGATTAATGGGGTAACGAGACTATGGAGTACAATAAGCTTAAGCGTCAGTACGGCGGCGGGGCCTCTGGCACCGCAACCCATAAGGAAAAAAAAAGTGAGGGTCTTGGGTGTAAAAATACTGCTGATACTTTTGTTTTAAACTTGCCTTTAACAAGGAGCTCCGACTCACTGATTGTAAATTCTGCCCTTGAATCTCGCCTGTGTGACACGATAATGATCGTCGCTGAAGATATAGGTTATGATAAGTGAACGGCCTGACCAATCTAGTCTAACTAGCACTGGCAGATGTCCGACTTGACCAACTTTTATGGTTAGCAGGTAGCGGTAGCTGGCATGGTGGGAGAGTTTCTCGCGAGAGAAATAGACCAAGGAGTTCATTAAAGAGCGATCGGCCAAATTCACGGAAGACCTACTATGCCAAAACAGAAATGCTATCAACTGTGGATCTTCTAACTGGACATTGTAGGCTCAATAAGCACATAAGTAATGGGCCTGGCAGAGGATGCATGCCAAGAGGAAGAGGAAACCTCAGTACATGTGCTGTGCCACTGCGGAGGCCTAGTCAGACTGAGGCCCAACTACTTAGCGAGGAAAAACCAAGAGCAAATAGCTATACTAAGGAGCCCCTATCAAGGCTATGGAGTCTGATACAAAGGATAAGGAGGCTTTCAGAGAGGTAGCAGGTATATAATTGGTAGTTTGTGGTTGGTTATATTCGATGCAATATGATGAATTCTAAAAAGAAAAATATTAAATTTCACCTATGTGTACAATCTCTACTTTTTGAATTTCTTAGATGTAAGCTTTCGAACTTGGACCAATCACTAAATGTTTCTGACTGTCACGGTCTCGGTTCAAATCCTAACAGTTTCCCCTAATCAGCTCATCAGTTGAGATCGCTTAGTTGCCGTCCCGTTAAATGAGATTGACTGGTCCAACTACTGACTCGAGAGCACTCAAACGTTTTCTTTTCAAGTCGGGAAAGGGACGTTCACCTGACGAAATGTATTCTACCTCAAGCTTGAAGCACAAGGACACAGTGGCCAAAAACATATTCATTCATGCTTTTTCTGGCTGCGGCATAAAATCGGCAGTGTACAATACCGGGAAAATAAAACTCATATCAACCTTTGAGAAAAACTCAAAGGTGGCTTCAGAAGCCGCCGAAGAGCTGGTTTAATATGAAAAAGTGGACCTCGCTCTACTAAGCGTCACAGGTCTACGCTTTTCTCCCCTTCATACGGCGGTCATAATTGACTAACTTGCTGCGTTACAAACGATGCGCGAAATCGATTATTAAAACCAAATTTAATCTTCTCTCGTTCCACCCAAAATGCGACTCAGATGCACAGATTCAGACTGTCATCAGGAACAAATCTGGCTGGGAAGGTACAAGATCCAGAATCTTGGGGATGGAAAAAACATCACGCTTGTTGATATCAGTACAGTGCAACAGTGGACCCGCGCCTCCCGACCTTCTCAAATTGATTTTTTGCAGGAGCAAAACAAGTGCCGTGCAGCTTACGGATGCTAGAAGGCTAGCTTAAAGTGTTCTGCCATTTGCCAAAATTGCAGTGGTAAGAGTGTGAGAACATAGTTGTAGTTTTAAGCATACTTGACGAAGGGGAAATCGAGGACGAATCGATGTTTCCGCGGAATTGATCAACGACGTGAAGGCCGACATGGAGATTTCTGTCAACGAGAACATGGAAATTCTCACCAACGAGGACCCTGACGTTCCTACAGAAGACGACCCACAACCTGACCCCCCAAAAGAAGGAAATGTATATAATATTGCTATAGGCATGACTCGTGGATTAGGCTTACCGTAGATACCACGTAAAGAAAATGGATCTAAAACTCCACCTCGAGGGTGGATAGTGGATAGTACTACTTTTTACTAGGCAACTAGGTCACAATGGCGGGCCTTTTGCGCCTAGGGATCTACACTTTAGCGTGGACTCCTGAGAAAAAAGTTCAGTGTAAATGTATTACACAAAACCAAAGTATCAGATTTTTTTTTCACCCACTTCACTTACCTACGACTTCCATTCCTTGGCAACTCTGAAAAACCAATAAAAGTGAACTGAATAAAAAAAGTAACTAAGGTAAATTGTTTACTACGAAATGCGCTATAAAACACCTATATAGATTTTTTAGCAGGGTTGAAAATAAAAGAGTTATCTCACTCCAAAATATTTCCAATTTTTCATATTTTTCAGCTCATTAATTTTATGTTTCGCTGAAAAGTTGCTAAGAAAACCTACAAAGATTTGCATTGTCTACAAAATTGCTCTTAAAAAATATTTTGTCAGATTCACGGTTACGGAGATAAATCAAGAAAGCTAGTTGCACCCTTATTTTAAAGATGGCAGCCAAATGGCAACACACCCTGGCACAAAAACTCCGTTTCATACTGACGACCGACTTCTTTACGAACCTTAAAAAGAAAATCGTTACCTACCCTAAATACCTGTACTACTATAGTCTAGATTTATTTCTTCAAATTCGAATATTTAGAAGCAAATCATTACTTTTTGACAACACGACCCTACTTATTCCGAAAATTTCGTTTGTCATCTCGATTTCTGGGTTGCACCATCCCGAAACCACCTCTAAAGGTACATTTTTTCGATTTATCGGAAATATCTTCATAAGGCGTTAATTGAGAGAAAAGCATCAAGAGAGTTGATAAAATTTCCTTTAAAATTATATATACCGGGCGTGTGTTAAACGCGAAAAACCGATTTTTCAACTTTATCCCTGCCCCCACCCTCTTCCTTATCCGGTATGACACGCTATAAGGGCTTGTCTTGGATGTCCAACCCATCAATTTAAAACAATAAAATCGACCACCCCTTCTCTACGCCCATGACATTTCTAACGTTACTGGTGGTGAAACTCCGAATATATTTTACACATAATGTAAAGGATTAACCTTCTAGACAAGTATTTGTTGACTTTTTATTATGTGCATCACTTTGGACCCTCACGTCTATGAGTTACTGGAATTATAACTTTATTTATCATTTTAAAGAAAATTTAATAACCTACATTTCAACTCACTTGAGTTTTTTCTCCTTATGGTGATATTACCGTTATAGGTATAAAATGTACTTTTAGGAGTGGTTTTGGGGTGGTTCACCCGTTAATTCCAGTTGACAACCAACATTTTCGGAATTAGCGAAATCGAGTTACTCTAAAAACGTAACTGTAAAAGAGTTTATCTGATTTGCTTCTAAGAGTGATTACCGAAGATTCTAACTAGAAAAGGAGGTAAGTACCTAGTATGCACGGCAAGATCCTATTGGCGTTTAAATATGGAGGTGGTATAATTCAAAATAATTATTACAGGTTTAAAGCCTGTCAAATCAACGTTGCTCAATGATATGTGCCACTGTCCTCCTTTCCCGGCTAAGGTATAGTCCGTTTTGAATGTGTATTCCGTGATACAATACTGTGCGATATGTCAACATTTTTAGAAAAATATGCAGATTACGAATATCCTCTCTTGCAGGGGTTGTAAAAGAAAGAGAGCCACTTCTATCAACCCTTCTGGGAGAAATTGAATTAAATGCTCATGAAGCTCGAATGATGATTATTCTTTTATTCCAAAATGTCATGGGCTGATTGATTCTTTAAAAGAGACATGTTTTTCCTGTATTTTCTGCGTGCCACCCTACGAGAGAGGGTCCATACCAATGCATAATCTATGATTTTTTTTTGAAAATTTTGACGCATCGCACGATATTGTATAACAAAGTTATACAAAGTTATGCAATGTCTGACAAATTTAAAACGAACTATTACCAATCATTTTGTGATCAAATATATACTACCTGGGCTTTTTTTGCTGCAAGTTTGTATCAGCTGGGTCCTCGTCTGAGGTTGGCCTACGTCATTAAATGAATTAACAGAGTAGTAATACCCACTTTGTGATAAATGATGTTACCTGCTGATTTCTTTAGACAAGAAAGAATATTGTTTTTGGTCTACTGCAGGTCCATCTGGTGTAGGTTGACCTGGTGCTATCCTACGTTGGTGAATAAATTAACAGAGATTTATTTATGCAAAACAGATCAATGTTGGCGAGCGCAAGTGTCTGCCCAAGGTTGCGTCCTAATCCTATTTACAGTAGCGTGTGAATAAAAAGGTTTTATGGTAAAATTGCCATTAAAAGTATAAAAATTTCCGCTCATAACGAACCTCAAGGGAAAGGCAAAGAAAGTTCGTTATAAGCAAAGTTCGTTATAAGTGTTAGGTTAATAAAAACCACCATTATTTTCGGTAACTCGCTTTTTATTTTTTTTTACACAAAAAAAATAAGGTAGGTACTGTCGTGCGCAAAAAAATGGGACAAGTCTTATAACGTATTTTTGCTAAAATCTAGTTGTGTACATCTAACTTTAATTTGTGTGACATTGTCAGTTATTTGTCAAAATTCATTGCAAGTGTGCAAATAGAGACAGATTTACATTAGAGAAAAATAGTTGTCCTATTTTTTTTTTTTGCTCACGACTACATATTTCCTAATTATTTTTCTTTGAAAAATTATGTATTTTGACTTGCTTTTTGGGTAAAATTAATATCATTAATATGCATTTCTACCTCTGCTACTCCATTGAAAATACTCTGCGGAATATTTCGAGACAAGAAAATGATGTACAGCCTCAACATGTCGAATTGCATCTGATCTAGTTGGAACTGGTACTACTTGACTACTTTCGATCTATTCATCTTCATCTTCATCCCTTTCAGCATCAATTTTATTAGGCACAGAAGCTACAATGGCATTATCATCCAGAAAAGCTACACTCACAAGGTTATCCTGAGAAGTTGGACGGAAAAGGCCGATATTTTTACCGTGTTATTGGAGGAAGTTCTTTGTTTTTCAGATAAGTTCGTTATAACCGGAAACTTTTGAAATAATATGTACAAAATGAGGTTCGTTTTATTCGAAAGTTCATTATAAGCGGGTTTGTTATTTGCAGAAAAAAATGGCACACTTCTCACAAGGTAGAGTCTTATCACCCTTGCTGTGGTCAATAGTGGTCGACGGTTTCTTCCATAAGTTAAGCAATCTGACTTCAACATTCAAGGCTATGCTAATGACCTGGTCGTTACTGTGAGAGGCAGGCATGAGATTATGATCTCAAATCCTATGCAAATTGCCTTAAACATAATATCTAAATGGTGCTCGTCAGAGGGCCTTAGTGTCAATCCATTCACCAAAAGGAGAAAACTAAATTTGAGAACTCCTATGTTAAATGGAACAGTATTGAAACTGTCCAGTAAAGTAAAGTATCTAGGAGTAATCCTGGATCAAGAACTTACCTGGAACTCGCATTTGGAAAGGACAATTTCAAAAGCAACCACTGCCATTTGGACGTGCCGTAGGCTGTTTGGTAAGACTTGGAGTTTGAAGCTGAAAATGATACATTGGTCCTACCTATCGGTTGTGAGATCTATGGTTACCTATGCATCATGCATATGGTGGCCAAAAACAGAAGAAAAAGTGACACAAGGAAAGTTGCAGAAATTGCAACACCTTGCCTGTCTAGGGACTACAGGAGCAAGGTGCTTTTGTCTCACAGCAGCTATGGAGGCATTGCTGGACCTGCTCCCTCTACATCTGCATGTTAGGAAGAAGGTAGCACTTAGTACCCCAAGGCTGTATCAGGCATTTAAATTCAGACCAGGCGACCTGATTGGGCACGGATTCTGAAGCACTGTGGTTGGAGAAAGAGTCACTCATCTGGTATACAGATGGATCTAAGATAGCTGTAGTGGGGCTTAAAAGCAGGCATCTCTAAAGCCCTTGGCCCAACCATCTTCCAGGAAGCAATCTATGCTATAGATCTGTGTGCCTAGGAATGCCTTAACAAAAGCATTCGAAGGGCAAAGATCTATATACTTTCAGCTAGCCAGGCAGCACTAAAGGCTCTCAGGTCCTATACCTTCGAGTCTAAAATTGCCTGCGAATGCAGACAATCCCTGAAGCAACTGGCAAAAAACAACTAGGTTACTTTTATGTGGGTGGTAGGGGATGAGGAAATAGAAGACAATTAATTAGCTGACAGCCTTGCAAGACAAGGTGCTGAAGCCCCATTTTTCAGATATCGACCAGAAAATATTCTAGAGTTTATATTATAATTATCCATTTCGCGTCCGGACCCGGACAAACATGCAAATGCGTCATTTGCCCAGACAGACCAGAACCGATAATACACGCAAATGTGGAGGCATGGTTAAGGACTGGAGTCGAACGAACTCGCTTTAATATAGCATATTTATTAGACAAATAAAGCAGATTGACACAGTTTTTTTTTCTTCAACACGTACTAGTCGTTTTAATTTTTGATTGTAATTTTACGCGAGGGTTATTGTTGTTCGTTACCAACATCAGGTTATTCAAGGGTTTCCTAACCCATACATAAAATGTAGATAAACGGATGCCAGTTTAACACTCACTTTGCTCAGAGGTCAAAGTTAGCCCAGAGCTAGTTGACACACACTACATTGATAAATGGGCCCTCAGTGTATTATTCCTGGTAAAATCGATCTTCCCCGCACACGTCGAACGTATTTAACTACGCCGCTGTTGAGAAACCCCAACTTAAGGGATTTTATTGCAGACGCTAAATGATCTTCTGCCCCCCCACCGCTCACCGTTATTCATCTGTTTGGCAGCATTTTCTTTATGATAGAAGATGTTACCTGCTTTTTCGTGAGAAGAAGGGACATGGGAAGCATGATGTCGATGGTCTTGGTTCATAGCGCGGTGAGTCCGTGCCCTTATCCGATGTGGACCTATAATGTCAAATGAATTAACGAAGACTTTCTACGTATTTTGTGTTACAAGTTACTACCTGGAAATTTCTTGAAGCGGCACGTACTGCTTCTTTGGTCCTGCATCTTCTGATTGCGTATAGTATATGCTACCGTGTTCTGATACTCTCCTACTTTGTCTAATGAATTAATAAAGGGATTATTCCATATCAAATTAACCAAATCAACTCTCAGATTTTAATTAATTTTGGTACAAAAGGTAAACCCCTCCAAGGCATTGAAAATATAAATTTTTAAATTTTTTTGATGAGCAGTTTGTGATATACAGGGTGTCCCAGCTCTATTTAGATCAGCTTTATCTCGGAAACGCTTAGACATAGAAAGAAATGTTTATTAGAAAAGTTATTCTGTTTAAAAAGATGCATTTAACCATTTTATTTTCAAATGTACAAGGTGCCTCAAAAGACGGCAGGTAATGCAACTTTACTTTTTTAAATGGGACACCTTGTAAATTTTTGCATTTTTGGATTCTCTTTTTATTTTTGAACAAATTCTATTAACCATGTCCTATACCGATCATTAACCATTTTTGAGATATTTGCAGTTAAATTTTTGGGATAACATTTTTTATTAACGTAATTAACTATGAGGAATACTACAATACAAAAAACATTAAATATTATAATTATTATAAAAGATGCTGAAATTGTCGCCCATATTCTATTTGACACAACTCATACCTCCTTAAAAGTTCTCGTGTACAAGAACTCCTTATGACATCTGGGGTTATTTGGCGGCAAGCATGAGTTATCCTATTTTTTAAACCGTTAAGATTATTTAGTTTCTCAGCGTATACAACGTGTTTTAAATGACCCCATAAGAAAAAATCTAGGAGGCCCATATCAGGTGACCGTGCAGGTCATTTAACAGGTCCTTGATTACCAGTCCAGTTCCCTCCAAATCTCTCAGTAAGGAAGCGTGTTACAAAGTTCGAATTATGCGTTGTGCTCCGTCTTGCTGTCACCACATAGTGAAACGGTCATTTATTGGAACATGACTGAATCAAGATTAAACCGTCGATATATCGTAAACTGCTACTGATGGGTATAGAACATGGTTAATAAAATTTGTTCGGAAATAAAAGGAGAATTCAAAAATATACAGGTTGTTCCGTTTGAAAAAGTAGAGTTGCATAACCTGCCGTCTTTTTGAGGCGCCCTGTACATTGTAAAATAAAATGGTTAAATAAAATCTTTTTAAACAGAATATTTTTTCTATTAAACATTTCTTTCTATGTCTAACCCTTTCCGACATAATGCTTGTCTAAATAGAGCTGGGACACGCTGTATATAGCCGGGGAGCCCACCCTAGTTGTACGTGCCCCTCCCCCCCTCCGATCCTAGGGGACAATGTTTTTCAAAAAGATAAAAGCCTAAGGAACAATTTTAGACATGTCCCACCCCAAAAAAAAAAACTGGCTGTACTTTCAAAATGGCGGCCATATGTTAAAAAAACTGTTGCCAATATTGTTTTTGTCTTTTAACACAAAAACTAAAAAAGATGGACAAAAACTTTTTTTACAAAAAACAACGTGCGTAAAATTATCTACAATTTTGTTCCTATACAATATTTTGATAGGAGTTACCATTTTTCAGAAAACATGGAAATTCATATATCGGTAAATCATTTAGGGCCGGTTTTATGAATCTAGGAAAAAAAAGCCGTGGAAAAAAAATCATCGGAAAAAAAATCCTGGAAATAAAAGCCGAAGGAAAAAAAAGTCGGAGAAAAAAAATCCGCGGATAAAAAAGCCACTTTACACAAAACACATTGACCAAAGAAACTATCAAATATGTAAACAGATTCTCGGCGGCTTTTTTTTTCGTTTACCGGTTTTATAGGTTCAGATTAAACCAAAGTTTAACTTGAAGATTCACCTAGAGGTTTAAATTGTAGATTTTAGTGTTTTGTAAAATACCGCTTTATACGCGTTTATCAAGATTGTCAGTGTTATTGCTATAGAACCTCCCAGAATCGAGTCAAGTCGAAGAATAAATAAAAACTTCAACTTAGGAACAAAATTATCAAAAGACAATTAATTTAGAGCATAACATATTAAGGGTCGGTTTTATAGGTTCCGTTTAACTTAGATCTGATAGTTAACTCTAAGTTTTGTCAAAAAGTACGTTTCATATCTGCCAGTAACTGCCAATCTTAAGTTAACAATATTTTGAAAGATGTTGCACTCAATGCAAACTTCAAATTTCAACTTAACCTACAAATAATTACCTATTTATATATTCTGTAAAGAAAAAGTCATAGAAAATGGAGATTTTCGATATTTTTGAGGACATTTTATCAAGCGATGAAGATGGTGTTATAAATGTAATAAAAGCACCTCGTCGTGCACGCAAATTCAGAGAGAGACCAAGATATGGAATAACAATGAATTTATAGATCTACTAGCTGACCCAGCAAACGTTTTGCCATATAAATGATAAATTTTTGTCCAAAAAATAAAAAGAAAATTTCTGGATAGGGCCACCCTTATCACCTAGGGGTATAAAAAATAGCCTACGACCTATTCTCAGACCTACCAAATATACATAAAAAATTTCATAAAAATCGGTCAAGCCGTTTCGGAGGAGTTCGATAACAAACACTGTGACACGAGATTTTTATATATTAGATTTCAAATATCTAAAGAATGTGTGTATATAGTATTAGAACATATTAGTTCACATTTAACTCGACTAACATTTGCTTTATCCTTCCAAGTAACCGAATTACTTTTCTTGCATTCAATTACATCTTTACGCTTTTTAACTAATTCAATCAATAGTTTGATTTCACTGACGTAGAAATTTAAAGATATTTCACCCATCGCTAAAAGTCAAAGTACCAGTAATGAAAATGACATCAATTGCCAATTTGTCACTACGCTACCAACTAACAAAACGGCGATAGAACTGACGATCTTGACAAGCACATATAAAACGGCATTTTAGCGAACACTAAAATCTAAAGTTTAAACCTCCAATAAAACTTCAGTTTAAACTTCAAGTTAAACTTTGGTTTAATCTGTGCCTATAAAACCGGCCCTTAAGGCATCAGCGCCGGGGGCTGGCACAAAAGGACTCATACACACTCACAGAAAACTAAGGCACAACAAGGCGCACAATTCAAAAGTATGCCAAATAGGTGAAAAGGTGAAACTTCTAGTTAAACTCTAGTTTAATCAGAACCTATAAAACCGACCCTTAGAGGAAATAGCGTGACAGTAATTGTAAGGCGTATAATATAACTTTATATTATTAACATAACATAAAATAAAATAAACTGATAAAAATTAATAATAATAGTAATATTATAATTCATTCATTTACTGGATCAGACTCAGTCAGCGCCTTTAAGGGAACAGGAAAGATAAAACCCCCTACAAATGTTACTTTCTCCCAAATATACCAAATATATCCGAACATTTCAAGATTTGGAGAGCAGCTGGAATATTGATGATAAATTGGTCGCATCATGTGCCATACATGGATCAAAGAAATGTGCTAGCGTGGACAAGCTTCACCTAATTGCCATTAGACAGAAATGTAGTGACAAAGCTTTGTCTTTATCAATTGACATTAAAGTTGATTTTTCTTCGATTCCACCATCAAGAGTTTGTCTTATTGAGCATTTTAAAAGGAGTCTTTACCAAACGCGTATTTGGCGATTAGCCAACGAAGGTGGTATTGACAGTATTCCAAAACTTTGGAATGATTATGGATGGCAAAAAAATGGAAAACCTCTTTGGTGTTCAGCAGATAAAATACTGCCTCAATCGCTTACTGAAATTCTTCAGAAGATGATTCCAAATCAAATCATAGTAGACGAAAGTGAGGATGATAACGATATCATAAATGAAGCAATAGAGGAAAAAGACTTGGGAGAAATATTCGATGTATCGGGAGACAGCGATAGTGAATCTGAACGCGAATGAGGTGACTTATGTTTTGTATTGAATTTTATATTTTATTTTAAGAGCTGAATCTTTTATCTGGAAAATGGTAACTCCTATCCAAAAATATTGTGTAGGAGGAAAATTGTAGAAAATTATATGCACTCTGTTTTTTGTGCAGAAAGTTTTTCTCCATCTTTTAAAGTTTTTGTGTTTTAAATGACAAAAACAATATTTGCAATTTTTTTTTATAAACATGGACGCCATTTTGAAAGTACAGCCAGTTTTTTTTTGGGGGGGGGGACATGTCTAAAATTTTCTTTTCAAATACTTAACAAAACAAAACTATAGAAAAAGACTATATAGAAGAATAATCAGAATCGCCAGAACCTTCTGCAAATCATTAAATATTAATAAATATTTAATCTATTGTATTTCTATTTTCCTTTACCCATATTTTTATTTTCCAAATAAATTGTTTATATGTAAAATTACTGTAATTTTTTAGATTTTGTGGTAGTATATTATGAATTTTAGCAGAAAAATAGATAATAGATAAAAGCAACGGGCGCATTTCTCAATAAAAGTCTTAGTTCATAATGTTGTCGTAGAAAACATTCTTCGGCTGATGTGCCTCCATGCAAGGTTCTCTTTCGTTGCGAAATGATATATGACATGATAGGAAGTTGTAATTATGCCCTGTTGTTTGTAAAAATTACACAGGTTTACAAAAAAAAAAAAAAAATGTCCGACCAATGTGATTCCATTACCGTACCCCGAAAGTTTTTGACGTGCTGAACACGATGCCGTGGTCCGTTTTGCGCCATCACGTCAGGATTTCGAGAAAACTTAACCTAAAAGTGCTAAAAATACCTTTTTCGCTTTCATTTGTGCACAAATTAGTTCACTCAAACGACCCCAAAAACCCCCGAGAAATAAGTTTTGGGCCACAATCTTAAAATTTTGATAAATTCCTGGATTTTAGCATCTCCTATATTGGATCCGCCATCTTGGATTTAGAAGTTATCAAATTCTGACTTCAGATTCGTGATCAGCGACCCCAGAAACCCCCGAGTAACAAAATTCAGGCCAAAATATTGAGTGACTACGTCATCGTGTTCAGCACGTCCAAAACCTTCGGGGAACGGTAACGGAATCCCATTGGTCGGACATTTTTTTTTGTAAACCTGTGTTATTATTATTATTATAAATCGCGACTCCGACAAATCTTCGAATATGTTCGTAATATAAAAAATTGTTTCCAATATTTGTTCACCTTACACTAGATGTAAAGTTAGTGTGGAACCACCGCTGGACAATAGTCTACAGTTTGCAGCAGTTTTGACAGAAATCGCTTAAGCTACGCCAGAGTAATCATTGAACAAAAGTATTAAAAAAATATATACATACGGGTCGAACTGAGAACCTCCTTCTTTTTTAAAACTTTATGAAGTCGGTTAAAAAGGGCATCTTCTTATCTAAGAGTTATACTACTTTTTTTAAAATCAAGTGTTCTATGCTTTCAGCGAAAATTATCAAAATCGGAGATGTCAAATTTCAACATTTTATTTTTACTGGTTGATTTGGCATGGAATGACCCAGACTTTCTACTTATTTTGTGGTAAAAGGTACTACCTACGCTTGTCTGGATATGGCAAGGGAGGAAGGTCCTTCGAGACAGGGAAAGTTCCTCCATATGAAGATGGAGCGGCTTTTTTTGCTTCGGGTTTCCGACAGCGACATCCTACATACCTATAATTTAAATAACGTTTATTGACGTGGATATTATAAATATGCTGAAAATCAACAGAAACCCTTGAGTCCAGTAAAATAAGAGTTAATATTTTAATATATCGGACAAAATTCATAAAGTTTTGAAAATTGGTGGGAATGTTAAGGATAGCATAAGAGTTAGTAAACCGAAAAGTTCCCACCCCTAAATAGTGTGCTTCATCCCCTAGGAGGTCGTTTCCACCTCTGTTTTCAGGTTTTCTAGATTATTTCGGGAACGGTGCACATTTTGCTAAAAATACCTATATACAAAATTATTCCTTATAAAATTGTCTATAAAGAAGGTCTCTATAATTTTTTTCCTAAAATTAATAGTACCGTGGGAAATAAGGCGCACATATAAGGGTTAGTTCCACTTAACACAATATTTTTTATTTTTGTTTATTTCTGATTTTTTTGTACAACCTATTATATTATATTATTAATTAGTGTTTGAGTTTTTCTTAACATTTTTAAGCATTTGAAATTGTTTATAGTATATTACATACCGAGGTGGAAAGTGTTTCATTGTTGTCGAGAGATAAGATAGTTGACCGAGGCGCGCTCGGGACAGCAATGAAACTTTTCACCAAGGTTTGTATACTATTTTATTCACAATTATTTCCCTTAATGAACAAAAAGCCAAAAAAAAATCGTTTATTAAATTTTTAAATAGCATTTTCTGTGAAAAATACAGGTTGGCAAATGCTCTTGCCAACCCGAAAACGGGTAAGAAAGTGTCTACTTTTCAACCTGAAATGTTAAAATGTCACTTTCCAACCTGCAAATATCACATTTCAATTCAATTGTCAAATGAAGTAGAAATGTCATATTTTCCAACTTTTGATATGTAAGACAATTTGATTATTTCTGTATGATTGTGAATAAACAATTATATTTTGATATACATTAAATTTATAGCAAAATAAAATTGTTAAATAAACTCTAATTGTTTGAACAATATATCATAAACATTAAAACATAGTGTATAGTGTACGTTAAAAATAATAATAATAATAATAATTTTATTTATATTTAAGTCCTGGCGGAGTTTAACATAGCTACTCCACCACTTAACCAGGGAATTCGCGATACTCTGTGGACTTACGGGGTCATCTTTGGGACCCTATAAAAGAGTCTTATGGGGGTTAAATTTGAAGAGGAATAGTTAATTCTCGAATATATCTGGTGGTAAGACAGAAAAAAATCGAACCTATTTTTTCGCTGGTATAAATTTAAAAAAAAATGTATTTTAAAAAAATGTAGTTGAATCGATTTACGGCAGTATTATCTGCTTTACAACAATTCCTTAATTTTTTCCATGGAGAAATTTCAATAATTTTTTTCTCGTCTGTGGCGCATGGGACCCATACGAAATATGGGAAATAACATCTAGAGAAGCACTCCTCTAACGACCTCTAAAAAATTTTGAAAAAGCAGTTTGCGAAAAAAATTTTCAAAATTCTTGCGCCCCCCCCCCCCCCCCCCGGTCTAGGGACTCCCGTTTAAAATTATTCTTTTTTGTCATATGCTTTTCATAAAAATGCAACAATAGATTTTGGAGTTTATGAAAATATTTTCATTATTAACTGAAATACAATGAACTGAAATTTTGTAATTTACAATTTAACAAATTACAAAATTTCAATTCGTTGTATCTCCGTTAGTAATGAAAATATTTTCATAAACTCCAAAACCTATTGTTGCCATTTTTATGAAGAGTAAAATGTATATGACAAAAAAGAATCATTTTAAACGGGAGTCCCTAGACCAGGGGGCGCAAGGTTATAAACTTTTATTCTTATTAAATTTTTAAAATTTTAGTTGGACTGTCCACAATCACGAGTGGAATGAATTGGCCAAAATAACAAAATAAATATTCGCATAATAAGAGAGCCACGCAAGGTTTCAGGAAATATTTTACGCTTTAAACAATACAGTTATTTTGCATATAAATAGCCATAACTTTGTTATTATGGATAATTCATCAAAAATTAAAAAACTGCTAGACAGATAAAGCAAAAATCTAATTTTCTGTTTTTTTTTCGGTTTTTCACCCCTAGGGGTTGTTTGGACACCGATATCGCCAGACGAATTTAGGGGGTGTATATACATATGAAGTACTATATAATAGCGCAACCAGTACATTTTTACCTTTCAATGTTCCACGGGACACGTTTCTAAACGACTATTTCGAATTCTGAACCTCTACTATAATACCAGCAAAAGGATTTACAGTTCTCAACTTTAAAAAAAAATGTAAGGTGCTCCGCACACGGAGCTACCCATTAGAAACTATAACTGGTTTGTGACGGAAATATAAACTGATCGCTAACTAGTTAGTAACCGGGCTCCGCACACGAAGCTACTGTCTCTGCCACGAAATTCACATTCAATTGCTCGTTCATCTTGAAATCATCCAAAAGACACTTGTAATAGTATATTACGTAATGAGTGTTGTAAGAAGCATATTACGCACGAATGGAAAAGTTACGCACTCATGGAAATACGCACTCGCCGCTATGCGGCCTCGTGCGTATTTCCATGAGTGCGTAATTGCTTTACAACTCGAATTATGTACTATACTTTACCTACGATCATATTTATTTATTTATTTAGTAAAATCTGGATTTAGCTTACTTGTCAACAATATTATTCAACAAATATTATGTCAGTTTTGACAGCGTTTGAAAATTACGCAGACGCATTTGTTTTTTTAAACCCCGAGTCAGCGATATAAGCCACCTATAATTGCGTGTCCCGTGCGTTTTGTTTACCGTGCGATTTGTTTATAGTGCGATTTGTTTACAATATGTAAAGTTCAATTTACATAGATGGCAGGTAGTGTGTTTTTTACTATTTACAGTAGTGATCGTAGGAAAACACACAAAAAACTCTGTAATTACTTCCCGAAACTCGGAAACTGGACTCAGAAGTGACTGCACGTAGGGTTTCTTAAAACTGATCACAAACCGATTACCAACTAGTTACTAACTAGTAGCGCCGTGTGCGGCACTCGATAGAATGTCATAGGAAGTGACTATCGAGTGATTGGTTACTAACTGCAGTCACCAATCAGTTTCTTTCGAGTAGTCCCGTGTGCGGACGGCCTAAAGAAACAATATTATTTGCACACGCCATTAGCGGTTGCGACACAACCTCAGCGTTTTTTTCCAAAGGAAAGGTTAAATCAATCAATGTGCTTAATAAAAGAGATGACTTACAAGACATCGTGCAAAGTTTTAATAATGAAAAAACTAGTCATGAAGAAATTGCAGACGTAAGAGAGTGATTTGTTCTAGCTTTATACAACTCTTCCTCCGCAGAAAAAAGTCTAGATATATTATACATATTTAAGTCTTTTAACAAACTTGTTAGTAAAGCCAACAATATTGTAATGTTATCAAAACTACCACCAACTTCTGCTGCTGCTCGGCAACACTCGTTTAGCGTTTTTTTTACCAAATTCAGACCTAGAAAAATGTTTCGCTAGAAGCTACTGATTGGGGATGGAAGAAAGTCGGCAGTATATTAACCCCAACTATGACAACAAAAGAACGAGCTCCCAAATTTGTTTTAACACTAATTTCTTGTTCATACAAGTTAGGGTGCGAAAACAGGTGCAGTTGCAGAAGAACAGGCTTACGTTACTCCACAATGTGTTATCATTGCCACGGACAAGAATGCACGAATGTCGATTCAATGAAAGACGACGAAGATTAATAAATGCAGATAACCTTGTAATAATTAGTGGATTAGGTATACAGGGGACACCACGTAGAAAAAAACGTGCCAATTACTTTATATCTGGGGTGGCGTGACAACAAGTACAATATACAATATACTCGCTTCTTTAAAAATTGCGATATTTTTTATGAGTGAGAGGGTAGAAGCACTAGATTTACTACATTTTTAAGTGGAGTTTAATAGATACTGCATTAGCGTTAAGCATTGAATTTTAAAGTAGATTATAGTAAAGATTACAATTTATTGTGTTAACTGGAACTAACCCTTAATGTGTGCGCCTTATTTTCCACGGTACTATTAATTTTAGGGAAAAAATGTAGAGACGTTTTTGATAGAGAATTTTAGAGAACAATTTTGTATATAGTAGTTTTATCAAAAAGTGCGCCGTTCCCGAAGAAAATCTAGAAAACTTTAAAATGGGGGTGGAAGCGACCTCCTAGGGGACGAAGCACACTATTTAGGGGTGGGAACTTTTCGGTTTAGTAATTCTTATGCTATCCTTAACATTTCCACCAATTTTCAAAACTTTATGAATTTTGTCCGATATAAATCGTTATATTACTGAACTAATGTTGATAGAACTAACATTGTTAGAAGCATGCGCCTCTTAAAATACGTCAATATAATTTATACCGTGCAGAGAAAATGGTTACCTGATGATTTTTGGATGGGGAAGACCTCCGCCTGGGGCGTTTTGCCCCCTATCTATTCTGCTCTGTACAGGCCTAACTGATTGCTTTGTGAATACCTCTTCCATCCCAGCATCGTCGTTCGGGGGCAATGCTAAAAAATAAAATAGCTATGAAAAATGTACTAGAGATTCTAAAGAAGAGTCCTTACAGAAATTAGTCAACGCAGATTTGTCAGCTGATAGCCCCTGCATGGGACCAACATCACTTTTCCACGTCCAGCGAACGTAGTAGCTAAAATATATCCATATTCATATATCCAGGCAAAAGGTACATGCACTCATTCTCAAAAATACAACGTGATGTACCATGATATGCGGAAAATTTAATAGTACGTTATCCCCACCGAAAGGGGTTAAGAAAATGAAAAATTAAAAAAAAGGACCAAAAAAAATTACCTTATTTTTTTGTAGAACTAATCTAACGTAACGCGGTACAACCATATCACTTTATCAGACTTGGGATTGACACTATTGACAGCAAAGCTGGATAGGATAGAAGTGACTTTTTGATTTTAATCAAATCACACTACAGAAATAGCGAAATAAATAGAAAAGACATTGACCCTATGCTGAAACGACAAGCAGATATACGAAATATTTAGTTAAACCGGTCAATAACATGGCGGTGTCCCGATTGTTCGACCGAAAGCAAAAACGCGGCTCTCTTTGATCTCGCTGGCCGGCTTCACTTTTTATGCCAATTAAGGAAATGTAAACAACTCGAATAGGTTCTTTCACAAGTAAGTTTGTCGACCTATTCAGGAGTAGGTTAGGACCTACTCAACATCAGTAGTGTATCTTCGCAAATTTACTAATAATTTAATATATTAAATTACCTCAGAACCCTCTAAAATTTTGTGAGGGCTTTCCCACATTGAAGACTAGTACACCATTTTATTTTCCGCATATCATGGTAGATCACGCTGTATACGTGATGACATGATTGATTGTAATAGTCGTCTATTTAAGCAACATATTTTACAAAAAAACTGCACTTTTTGCAGAAGTCACCAAACTTGCCGTGTATTATGTCCAGACCCATTGTGAACGTTTAGGAAGGGGAGCCACCTGAAACCTATTCCTTTAACAAAATGGCAGTAATGTTTCCCAAAATGCCCCCCATAAAATTTAAATTATTTTAATATAATAAACTTAAGCGTCTAATTATATATTTCTAGGAATGCAGAATTTAAAAAATGGCTCTAAAACGTTGTCAGAAGTCCATAGAACGAAATATTCAACATGGCGACCAAAATGGCCGCCACAAAATTTAAGGTTATAAACCTTAAATTTTGTGGCATGATCCTCTGCCCGTCGCGTCGGGCTAAGGGCCTAATAAGAGGAGTGTTTATTTTGCATATATTTTCAGGCTACCGAGCGGACACGGGAGCTCACTACCAAAAGTATTTTTAAACTTGAATTAAAATTTTACCGCCCAAAACACTGTTGACGTCATCGGTCATAAACACCTAACCTCAAAAATACATCTTTTAAAAATTTCCAAGTAATATGTCACTATTATGAAAATTTCCGCTTGGTTCTCGTACTTTCAACTAAAATCTTGTTCAGTGTAATGTTCATAAAGTTTTAAATATCTTCTCTCAATAAAATAAGATGATTTTTGTAGGTTGGAAATCCAACCTATAATTAGCAGCCCATTTTTAGTAATCAACAATATTGAGACATCATTTGCGTCAATTTTTAAATGTTTGCCTGTAGCCATACTGGTTTCAAATGAGAAGTGCGGATATAATCATTAAAAATGACAATAAACTTAAAAAACCTAAAAGTCTAGGTTATGCTATGCAACCGATGATGTCACAGCCCGTTTTGTATCATACCCGTTCAGTTATTCAGTTTTGTTATTTATTTATTGAAAGTTAAAATTGATAGATTAAAGAATGGTGTTTAAATATTGGTAAGTGCTTTAATGTATGGAGTACTTCATGTCAATAATATCAAAAAAGCAAATTTGCATACAATGAAAACACCTAATTGTCATTTTAACATCTCTGAAATTGAAATAAACTCACTTAAAACTTGTCTGCTAAATGGCAACTTACTGCCGATAATTTAATTAGTAAAATCTCTAAATAGAAAGATTTTAGCAGCGTCGTGAGTTCAGTAACAGGGTTCCCACCAACCTGGAAAAACCTGGAAACCTGGAAAAGTCAGGGGATAAAAAGTGACCCTGGAAGTCAAGGAATTACAGTAAAATCCTCTAGAATCCTGCAAAAACCTGGATTTTCAATCTTCACTTATAAAATCTTTTAATCATTTCTTTTACAAAAATTATAAAACTTGAATTTTATATTTGTATTTTGATATTTTTCTTAAGTCAACTCTGTTTAACAAGTACCTAAGGTTAAATTAATGGCCTTGATCGTTCACTTCCAGTTGATAGAGTGGGAAAATGTGAGATACAGTGTAAGCAATAAAGACAGACAGTACGGCGCTGCCTAAAACGGTTACTTTTCTTGTGGTGCTTTAGCGTCAGTTAAGTAAATGTCAAATTATAAAGAAACGAGTGTGTTTACATTTACATTCAATTACATAATTTTTGTATTATTTAAAACATAAGAATAATGTTTCAAAACCAAATAAAACTAATATAAGTACGCTCTGAACAAAAAATATTTTTTTCCATTTGAACCGTTTTGCAGTTAAAAAAGAATTTCCATTCACAAAAACTGATTTTTAATAGCCTATACCTTAAACACCTTTTAACCCACTTTAATATGCTTGCCTTCATAAACGCTCACCTATAATAAACTTCAAATTTTACTACGTTAATAAATTCGAATTGAGGACAGTGACCAATCTCCCAAATTTCAAAAATATCGCATTAATAGTTATTGACACACAAGTGTAGCCCCATGAAAATTGCGCGTGGTTAGAAAATAAAGAATTACTAGTATGTTTAAAACTAATTGTTGTAATAAAAATCACGTAATGAAAAACAGTAGTGTAATTTATTCCAGATAAAATATTTCTCCAAGTTCATCTCATAGAGATACATATTATTAATACTGAGTTGATGTCAATTAAAATGTGATAAATGCTCTTATTTTGGTCCTGGAAAATGTAATATCTGGACCTTGAAAATCATGGAAAAGTCATATCAGGGAACTTTAAATTTAGATGTTGCTGCGAACCCTGAGTAATATGTGAGACTACAATTGCGAAAAATTGAAGCCAATCGGAGGTCCGCTAGGTCTCTTTACTGACGAGAACTTTCAATCCTATAATGTTTTTGGTCACATCAACCGAAAAGGAAAACATAAAACAGTTAATGGCTCATGGAAAATCAGATGGCAAATGGTAAAAGAAACCTAACCGACTCAGTGGTTCGGTGCTTACGTGTTAGCATTAAGACCACGGGTTTCCTGGTTCGAGTAGTAGTAGTAGTGGCTAGAGTATGGATGTTTAGTGCCGTTTTTAGCGAGTTAACGAAACTGTAGCAATGGCCTAGACCGCGATTGAGTGAAACAACGTGGTTAGTCGCTGTTATTTCTACTGAGTTCGAGCCTCAGCTGCAGCAGATGACAATATCGCAGAGAATCGTTGTTGTAAAAAAACCCAATGAAAAAGAGTTTGTTGAGGTCATACGCCTAGCAAACAACCGCGAAAGATACCGTGTTGCTATAAGACATCCCTTACAATAAGGGGAAGCTAATTCGATTAATTCATGGGACACAAAACGCATTTCAACGAGAACATGAATGTTCTGGTGCCTGTTTATGCCAACCAAAGCTTCATTATTCCTATTCAGCTATTAAATGTATGAGGCAAATGCAAAGAAATTATGTTTTATAAAAATAATTTTTTTTCAAATTATGTACGGGTTAGTATTATCCGATCGAATTAAAATTTTGTATACTTCATTTTTTAAGTAATTGGAACCACTTTAGTGGTTGAGGCCGAAAAAATTGTAAGGAAAAACTATCATCAAGTATAGCTAATTAGCACCCTAATGTGTCTAACGAATACTTACCAAATTAAAATTAAACCATCCATTATGAAAACAAATCCCGTGGCAAAATTAATAGCAAAAGTCAAAATTATCAATTTGTCTAAAGACTTCTTTGGCTTCACATATGTTAGAACACCGCCACAAGCGAAGAAGGTCAAAAATCCAACAGTGGAAATCATGATCCATGTTTTGTGACTCATCGGACTTCTGTGAAGCATTGAGACGAAGTCCATGAACGTTATGAAAATGTAACTGCTGGATACTGTTATTAATACAAGTAGTATGGTAAAATACAAATAACCGTCTAAATATCCGTATATCGCCATTACTAAACAAAATGTGGACAAAAACTGAAAATAAGATGTGTTAAAAATTGTTGCTTTACTGCAGTTTCAATGCACTCACTAATTCCAACCATCTACATACGAGCTTCGTTTTCCAGAAAACATATTCTCTTCTGTAAAAATGTCTTCTAGTAATCATTTACACTAAATTCTAGTAAAATAGATATTTCTTATTTTTCTATCATATACAATTATGAAGTATTGTCAAAGTCTCTTTCGACACAGTATAATAAATATCACGCCTCTGAGGCAAGAGGCCCTAGAAATTAAGAAGAAGAAGAAGAGTAATACCAACTTGACCGACCGAGATGATCGACTAAAAAAGTGCATTCTCGGAACGCATACCAACTGAAAGATTGGTATGGCACAAAATTACAGTATGCGTATCAAAACGTCTGTTGTTTGTCTCAGGATTTACGCACGTGACGTCACAGTTAACCTCAAAAAAAACATATTTCTTAAGATTTAAGAGTATTACCTAGCTATTATTAAAATTTCTGCCTGGTTCCCATACTTTCAACTAAAATCTAGTTCAGTGTAATGTTTATGAAGTACTAAATACTTTGCCCTAATAAAATAGGACTCTTTTTGTAGGTTGGAAATCTAACCTGTAATTAGCAGCCTATTTTGATTAATCAACAATAGACCATTTTAGGATGACGTCACGCTGTCGGCGTGGAGGGCACAAAACTCACTATTTTGTTTTCTAGAGATGGGTACTAGCTGTTATTTTTATAAAATAATCATAGACTTAAGTCTATAAAAATAATATATTTTGTTAAATAGCAACTTATCTTTAATTGTTTTCATTTCCATTGTCCTCCAGACAGCTGCGGCAAAGTCACGTGACCTAAAATGGTCTATAAATAGTCCATTTTAGGTCACGTGGTTTTGACAATTTTGATATTTTGCTTGAGGGACAACAAAACGCAGTTTGCGTGGTTTTATATATTTTTTCTAGTTTTTCTTGAAAAACTATGTGTGTTTTCGTAATAATGTCATGTAATGAATATTATTCAACCCTTATGGGTGATGTAAAGTGTCGCTATGATGATAAAATCAAAATAATAGACAATATTGACCCATACACCCTTGGAGTGGAGACTGGAGACCTACCTTTCTGCAGATTTGTCTATTTTACCTTGTGTATCCGTAATTAATATGGTAAATTACCTATTAGTGTCAACTCACAGCTTCTACACAGGCCAGCAGTTAAAGGCATACAAATCTTTACAAGCATATAAATATTATGAGGCTGGATTTGAGCAAGAAGTTTGTGCAAGAAAGATAAACACAAATGTATTCATTGTTATGGGCAAGGCAAGTTTACATTTAAATAACTAAGTGCTAGATTTCAGTGATAAGCATGTTATATTATGCGTATGTAGTATTCAATAAACTCTGCCAGAAAGTGATTTCTTTACCTTTCTCCTAAGCTTTTTTACATTATCTCATAATCGCACAAAGGATGGCATTCTATTTTTATTTCACGTTTAAAACTAAGATTACTTCTTTGTTTACAATGGAATAAAAAGTTTGGTTGTCCCTCAGGCAATATGGCCGACTTATTGTGACGTCATCCTAAAATGGTCTATATTGAAAACTTATTTGCGTGAATTTTTAAATGTTTGCCTGGAGCCATGCGTATACAAACTTTAAAAATGAGAATAAACTTGAAAAACTGAAAATTTGAGGTTACGTTAGTTACATGATGCAGATGCCCTATTGACCATTTTAGGTTACGTGACTTAGACGCCGCTGTCTGAAGGGCACACAGAACCTCATCCAATAACAGGCAAAGCAAATGAAAACAATTAGAAATGAGTTTCTATTTAACAAAACCTATTATTTTATAACTGTTATTTGTAAATAGCATTAACAGACTGTTATTTCTGTTCGAAAATGACAGATAGCAGTAGCCAAGATACCAAGATACTATTTTCGGTTGACGTCACGCTGTCGTCGGCGCCATTTTGCGTGGAGGGCAGACAACTCATTGTTTTCATTTGTTTTAATTTGGTTGTTAAAGTGTGATTGTTATAATAGCCGCTTCTTTTTTTTTTAATCGCCTTATTTATTTTAATGTCCTGGCGGAGTTTAGCCGATGGCTATTCTACCACTCAACCAGGACAGACACACACATAGACAACATCACAACACCCATTCCCTGCGACATTGCCATCTGCCGCAGTTGAGACTCGAACTCAGGAGAGGAGAGCGACTAGACCGTGTTGTCTCTCACACAACAGCAGTCTAGCCCACTGCTACCGTCTCGGCAACACGAGAAAAACGCCACTACACATCCATACCCTAGCCGGGATTCGAACCCGGGACCCCGTGGTCGCAAGCCTAACACCTTAAGCACTGCGCCACCGAGTCGGTTTCATTTGCAATAGTTACGAAAATGCCTTTGTTCTGTTCAGTAGTGAATTGTGGTAATACAGGAGAAAGAGACAACGTTAGTTTCTTTAGAATTTCTGCTATTTTAAAGAACCGTGGAGAAAATAACAACAAGCGAGACATCATTGTCAAAATAAACACTTTACTTGAAGCACTAAAGTAAACCCGAAACACACCCTGAAAACCTTGTGCACATAATAATAAACAAACAGTAAATGAGGCTTTGTATGCCCTTCAGACAACTGCGTCAAATTCACATGACCGAAAAATTTGCATACTACAAACTGCGCACTGCGATATATGAGTACTTCTCAGTGATCTGTTATTTTTAAACTGATATTTCAAAACAGCAGAACCAATTTAAACCTGTTATTAAAAAATAACAGCTTGTCCCCATCTCTAGAAAACAAAATAATGAGTTGTGTGCCCTCCACGCCGACAGCGTGACGTCATCCTAAAATGGGAATCGCGAAAATCACCCACCAACAGATGGCGCTTTTATAATAGTGAACAACAAAGTTTTGACATATAATTGGCATTGGTGACATTAGAAAAATAATTTAATACAGTAAAAAATGTGTTTGGTAGTGTTTATAGCTTCCTAAAGTTTTTAAAAAAACGGAAATGTATGAAAAAATTACTAATATTATTTTATTAAGTAAATTTTCTGAGATTTGTTTTGACAGTTTCAGCAACAAAGTTAACCTTACATCAAATGTCAATAGAAAATGGATTTGTTGTTCACTATTATACAAGTTATACTATCAGAATGTAGATGTCGCCCACTCTGTGATTTTCGCGAATATTGAGTCAAAAGCGTTCATATGTTAGACAAGTAACGGTTGCAATGCCGCCATGTGCGTTATTTGATAGCTTCGAGGCACGGTCAATAAACAATACGGTTACCTCGATCAGCAGCTTCAGGACGAGAAAGACGCGGGGGGCGGGAAATAGAATGATTTCCGTGCAAAAGACAGACAAAGATGCCTGTCGTGTCTACAGGTGACGTAGGCTGTAGACTCTACCGGAATCTTTGTCTCTGTCTTTTGCACGGAAATCAGATATGTCTGTCTCTTTCATTCGATTTCCCGCCCCTAGCGTCTCTCTCGCCCTAAAGCTGCTGATCGAGGTAACCGTATCGTTTATTGACCGTGGCTTCGAGGTGCTTGTCAGTGGATGACTTTTTCCACGACCACCAGCGGTGTCGCTATGAGAGGGGATGGGGGGACGCTCCCCTCATTCGTGGTCGAATTGGGAAACACATGTTTCGAGTTGGGAAAATTTAAAGAAATGGTGGATACAAAACAGAGCCAATATTTACCTACAGTGGAGTCAAATTAGGATTTTAATGTGAATTGTCTGGTGAGGGCACTTTTTCTGTTTTAACGTATTCAGGGGGTCAACTTAAGTTCACAGCTCAGTTTTGCAGTTTCTGCGAGGTCGGCGTATTGTTTATTTAAAAAATGTAATTTTTTAAACCGTGCTTTCCATCGGTTTTCTTTGAATATCTCGAAATCTATATGTCCTATGGAAAACCATAAAAAGAAAGAAAATGTTCGTTTTGAGCTTTACAATAAAAGTACATAAACTATAATTCATTCCAATTGTTATTATTATTTAAAAAAAAAATAGATATTACTAAATTATGCATTTTTAAACAAATCACTGTTCTTTCAAAAATAATGGATAATATTTAATGGAATTTTGGAAAAATTTAGCTCTTATAAAGTACAATCGCCAAACCAAAATGATTACTAAAATGGCTCAAATATACAATTGTTGCTAAAACTTTGCACCCTTGTGAATTCCTGCCATCAAGACCAAGAAATGTGTATGTTGGCTCAAATTGTAGCATTCTATAAGTACTTTAAGATCACGGAGAAAAACTTTTTTTTTCAAACTTTAAACTCGTTTTATAGCAGTTGTTTCTACACTCAAAGAAAATGATAGGTAAATTCAACCAAAAAGAGCATATGAAGTCGCGCCTATCTAGTTTCATCGTTAAATCAATCAGAAAAGAATAGTCATACAACTTTATTTGTTTTCGTAAACAAATAGTAGTTTAATAATCATATCTTCTTGTAACAAATTAAATAGTACAATGACATTTTTTTATGTTCACTAACCATTTTCAATTTGGTCCACAATTAAATAGTACAACGACTTTGTTTTTTGTTCACCAACTAATTTTTAGGTTGATCTACACTTTATTGTATGATGAAGTTTTTTTTGGTTAGCCAAAATCTCAGTATTGAGACATCAGACCACCCAAACCAAAGATTAGAGATCGTTTTTAAGATCCATCCAAATATATCGATGATCTTGAGAGAATTTGAACATTGCAATCATGTTATTAATTTTATATAAATTCATGAAAGTATAAGATAATGCATGATTGATTATTGTCAGTGATTTGTATGTGGCGTCATCTGGGAATAATTTCTGTAATAGACTACGTGGTAAGCAAGCAAATTTTATGGTAATTCTTTTAGAACTTCTAGAAGACGACAATAATATTGGTTTGTCTACCAAGTACAATAATACAGCGAACTAGTATACTGGGTTAGAATTACAATTCGATAATATTTAAAAATAAAATATACTATTATCTAGTTTAATTTGACAGAATTCAACAAAATAATAGTCAGACGAATAAAATAATAGTCTTATTCATCTATTTTTTAAGTTAATGTTTGTTTTGTTGTACGACAACTTTTTATTAATTAAAATAACAATCACCTCTTGTTTAAAAATACCATCAATATAGTTTGGTTTAACAAAATTAACGATATTGTTAGTTAACCATTTTTTTGAATTTACCCATACTATTTCTTTGAGTGTAGTTTTCGAAATTTTAGTTAGAAACGAATTGAAGTAACTCTCTCGTTTTTTTATAAAATCAAAAACGTAAACGAGTAATGAAAGTAGATTAAAATAGCCAACTTTAAAAAAAAATAATGGTCTACTCGCATTTGGAGCTGAGATACGTTAGCTTTTACGTTTAGGTCAAATAAACAAATCGATATTTCATCTTGAAATTTGGGCTGGTTATTCTCCAATGCTTACTATTTTGTTTCTGATATTTGAAGATAATCCAAAGCTACAATTGTTAAAATAACATCGATACAGCGGCTTTGAGAACATAATGCACATTTTAAATTTTTTTATAACTTTTTTAATTTTTTTCACGAAAATGGTAAACCAACCTAACTTGAACAACTATCCTTATGTTCATGTATACAGCTTTGTAAAACTTTTAATATTACTGGCACAATAAGAAAAATATATTTCGGAAGCTGGATTTGAACCCGAGACGTCCGCATCCTGAAGAAAAAGTGCTAATCGCCTTACCCACTGGGCTATCTAGCGACTAAAGTCCGGTTTGTAAAAACATAATATAACATTTAAACATATTTGGTGATTTTCAGATCTGTAAGAAAATCACTAAAGACCTCACTTTCGGGCCTCTATACAGTATCAGTGGCGGGACTTCATTGGAAGGGGCCCGTGTTCCAGGAATATTTGTGGGCCCCAATAGCAAACAACTGTAAACTTAAGTTGATCCTCTGAACACGTTAAAATAGAAAAAATGCCCTGACCAGACAATTCACATTGTGAATCTTTTAGTCCTCATTTGACTCCACTACTAGCAGTAACAAAACTAGATGTGTTTGTAGATACTGGACTTTTTACTACAACCAGGTCACAATGGCGGGCTCTTTAACTCACACTGTCATCCTACAGGCGATTTAAATTTTAGCAACCAGGAGTAAATAATATAAAATAATGTTCATTCTTTTATACATCTTTATTATTCTACAAATTGTGATAAATATGAATCATTACTCTACCTATACAAAATAAATCTTAAATTACTATGCTTTTTATATTACACTATCCTAAAGTCTCTAAAATTAGTGGACGGATTTCGATAAATGATTTTATATTATTAACATAAGGAATTAATAAATATATACATATTAATTAGTACATAGTACATAGTAGTTACATATTTTAAACACAATATTGTGGCATCGCTTATACATGATATGCTAGCATTTCATATACACATATTCACATATTCTAGTATTTTGCATAATACGATATATGCTAGCATTTTTAAAAGTCTTATGAATATTATTTTATTTCTGCTTACTTAGAATTAATTTTTGGTTTTTGGCTTTTTTATTATCGAAAATGGTTGCATCGAAAAATACAAGATAGCCAGCTTGTTTCGTCATAAGATGAGACTTTTACAAAGCCAAAAACTTGTTGAAACCATGATCGTCTTTTAAGAAACATGCATTTGGTAAAAAACGATGAAGTCTTTTAGTCAAATTTATTTTGCAATAGATTTGTTAATACTATAACGGATTTAATTAAATTAAAGGTGAACTGAAAAAATTACATGGATTGAGTAAAGAATACACAGATATTAAAGCCTTCGCCCCTCCCCTCTGAATCTGTAGCGTGGCCTGCATGACATCACATCAGTCGAATCGGCGGCGGTTATAAGCAAGAAAGAAAATCGCTTCGCTTCCCGTAACACGTGTTCACATATACAGTTGTGCGTTTAAACGTTATTTCTGAGGCTGCTTTAATTTTTTGTGTTGCAATGGTATTTAGAGCCTGGTTTTTTTAAAGGTAAGTTAGGTATTATTTGTAATGGTGAATTTGTAGCAAAGTTCAAAATTAGTTTGGAAACGATAGGCTAATAGACAAAATTAACTTTCATTTTCAAGTTATTTTACCGCATTTCATCCTACACATTTTTTTAAAACCTATAGTACAAAAGGAGTACCACTTTGATATGAGCCTAGGACAAATTATATCTGTGTACAGAGTGTAACATAATAAGATTTTAGATACAATGCCAACACACGAACTGACCAACAGACAGACAGATAGAATTGAAAATCCTGGATTTTCGTAGTTTAAAACGTTAGAATCTGAAGAAATTTCGAATAGTACGAACCTAGGGTGCAATAAACTGTAAACCAGTGATTATGTCTATATATTTTTCCCTAATGGGCTCATTAAGCATTTTTTTAAAATTCATATTTGAAAGTACACCTTGTAGTTAGTAAATGTGCAAAATATTAGATTATTTTTTCAACTGCTTCTCCTTCAAAATAAACAAGCTAAAAACGTACTCTTCGCCTGTTCACTGAACTTTTTATATAATTGTTACACATTCTATAGGATACTCTTCGCAGTTTTTTTTGTAAATAATATTAGTTTTAGACATTTTTAATTTTATAGTACGAACTTTTAGTTGGTAAAATACTCAGTGTAAAATAAAGTAAAAATAAAAAAAAAAACTATACCATACCCCATTTGGGTTTCGAACCCGGGACCCTTGGATTTCGAGTCAAACTCGTAAGAACTACACCACCACCTTACACGTAAAAAAATGTAAATTTTTACATTATAAGACACGAACTAAAATCATATTTTCACGGTTGTATATTACATTGTGAAATGTATATTTGTAAAATATATAAATATTTAGATATTAAAATGAAATACCATTTCACCAGATTTCTATTCAATTACAAAAACATAAAAATCAAAAAAACATTTTTTCAAATTTAAATCATTAGTAACATTTTTATTTACCGATCGATTTTGTTAAAAAACAATAGGGTTCTTTCTTGAGTTATCGTGCTTACAAGAAACTTGACGAACGGACAGACGGACATTTTGAAAGTTGTTCAGAATTCGTTCACTAACACAATGATATGAAAATTTTTTGTCTGCGAGCGATATTTACGGTTTTAGAAATGTGGCGATCAAATGCTATATACTCTTAGTTTTCGTGTTTGCAAAGAGTATAATAACGGAAAATAACACCACACCCGCACAGTGTACAACGAAATCTCTTAAACCGTTGAGTGATAAGTCCTGCGAGTTTAACCGCATAACTCATAGAACCAGTGGAGTGGTGTGACATCATCCGCGCCGTTGGCCGTTTCAGATATGTTATAAATTCGAAATCAAAGTTTAGGGTTAATATTAACGCTAGCGGTCTAATTTTTTCACTATATCATACTTATGGAGAATGCGAAAACAAATTGTAAAGTAAATATCACTAAATGAGCCCATATTTATATGAATTTTTAATTAGTAAAAGTACTAAATTAATTTTTAAAGCAGCGAACATTAAAACGATCCTCTCAGTAGTATTTTGATCTTAAATTTGAAACAGAATGGGTTTGTTGCATAGATTTCTGCCATAATTTCTTCGCCTTCTCGTTTGCTGGCAGGAAAATAAAAGTATTAAATTTTTCACAAAGTAGTAGGGTAATTTTATGAGACCCTTTGCTAATAAAATCGACAAGCAATTTCACAATTTAGCACGTATTACCGCTGACAGTCGCTGAACTGTCGATCGACTGATGTGACGTCACGTTTGGTCTCGCCTAATGTCGCAGCGCACTACATTGATAGTTAATTGGAAACATAAATTTTCAAAAAATGAAATAAAAATATTCTTAAATGAACCCATTGCTATGGGGTTACTTATGGAACAACCTAGTCAACCATTTTCGATCATGCTACAGTATTTGCACATTAGAAATCCTGTCGCCTCTTAACGGTCAATACTGCTTCGAAGAAGAAAACTAAGCTATTTACAAATGCAAAGATTATCGAAGTAGTTAGATTTGTTATCAGATAGGCTTGAGGGTGCGCATCCAAGTTTCTTGCTATCATATCCGATCTGTCAACCGCGAGAATAATGCCTGAAAAAAAGAATACAGTAAAATAAATGGCTAAAGGAAACAATATTCTCTAAAAAGAATTATATTCTTACTAGCCCAGTTAAAAAAACCGCTGCCCAAGGAATCACTACTTCCACATCCAGATTTGCTACCCAAGTGTCTCACAACGAAAAAATTTTGTATGTGGAAATACTTGTTTATAGAACTTTAATAATATATTATTTGAAATTGTCTACCCCAAAAACTTATAAAACGATATGCCACATCGTTAGTGAGGGTGGTGTTGGTGGTGGTGGAGGTGGTAGAGGGGTGGTAGTGAGGTGGATGAAGTAAAAAAAAATGTTGAGGCCTTAGGTTCTTGTATACACGCTAAATTACAATTTTATATTTTTCACCTCATTTAATAATGGGGTGGCTAATGCCAAAAAATTTTTTGAGACTTTAACTTCTTTTATATATACTAAATACAAATTTTATGGACTCTTACCTGCTTAATTTACCTATTTACCCCCATTTACCCCAATTCACCCCCCAACCCTTTTCATTTTTCGACATTTTTATTGTAGTAGTATGGTAGTATTTCACAGATTTTTAAGTTAGAAATTGTTAAAAATTAAAATTTTAATTTTTCGACATTTTTAACAATTTCTAACTTAAAAATCTCTGATATACTACCATACTACTACCATAAAAATGAAACATGAAAATTTTGCAAAACTTTGAACAGCTGTATCTCGGATACTATTTGATATACAGAGTCCGCGCTGGTACCAATTTGTAGCAAATTTAATCTATTTTTAAAAAGTACTAAAATGTTTTTACCGAAAAAGTAGGCCTTGGGTGTCAAAATCGACAAAAACTGAAAAAAGAACAAAAATCTCGCAGTTTTTTGTATTTTTGACCAAGATCCGGAGGTCTGCCGAGGTCGTAAACTAGGATTTAACATTACTTTTTAACCCTATACAACATATTAAAAAAGCAGCCATCCCTGATTTAATGTCATGTTTGATGACAAAGTTACTGGATTAATTGCATGTTTTTACAATTTTTTCGGCTCCGAAATGTAAGCTGTTTTTTGCTATTTTTCGCAGATATCTCCGAAACGGTGAGAGTTGGCTCGAAATAAAAAATAAGGTCAAACGAGTACTTTCCACTACGAATTTTTTGCTGCGATCAGAATTTTGATTTTTTTTTTTTTTCGTTTCGGAGATAACTACTGAAATGTTGGCCGTGTACGGCAGAAAATCGCAAATTTTGAGCTTCTACAGTCGGCAACTGTTTAATCTTGGCAACTGTTTAATCTAGAGGGGGCGGGATTTGGGACTTTTTTTTTTCGGTAAAATTTCTCCATTTTGTCACCGTAATTAACTGAAATCGATGTTCACTTAACATCATGTACTACTTTGATGCTCCGTTAATCTCGGCCCTTCGAAGGTTTCTGAGAAAAATTGTTTTTTTAAGATTTACATACACTATAGGAAAACGTGTAATTTCCTACATTTCCTCGAATATCTCGATAATTATCGTTTTTTTCGAAAAATTTGTAGACAGCTTATGTAAAGAGAATTGATTGAGCTTTCCGACACTTTTTTTATTTTTTATCTAACATAAAAAACAAAAGACTTATGTCCGAATATGCGGACGTCTCAAAGCCAACCGCTGCCCAGTCTTTTAATTAGGGTGAAGACGCGTACCGGCTAAAGTACGCCATCTGTAGGACCCCACGCGAGACTAGTGTTCTCGACGTGACGCCACAGTGCTTTTCGTGAGGAGTGGTGAGAATTTCATCTTTAATTATTTATTGCAAATTAAGTACTGCGATTTAAGAGCTGATATTCGGTATGGCGTGCTTTTATACATAAACACACACTTTAATGAAATTAACAAAAAATGGGCAAGTTCCCCATTGTAACGGTGCTCAATATTTACACTTACTCTTACCCATAAGTGGATCCAGGGGCACGTTCCCTCCCCCCTGTCGTTTATTTTGGTATTCGTTTTTTATTAAATAATAGTGATCTATGAACAACAATATTAATTGGTGTTATATTATATATTATAGTATATATACATATGTACTGTACTACTGTACGTGCCCCCCCTGTCGTTTATTTTGGCAAAAAGGCCGGAGCTTGAAAAATTTGTTGATTGTTTAATTATTTGTGAGTGGACAAATTTTTGGTGATTTTCTCCCCAAAAAATTTTTGTAATTTTTTACCCCGCTCATCAATTTTCATTTAAAAAAAAATGTTTGTTCACTTGCGGCAGCGTATTTTTAATGGTTGTGCCCCCTCTGTTAATTTATTCTGGATCCGCCACTGCTCTTACCTGTTACTAAAAATAAAGCTGCTCCTGTCACAGCGAAAATCGATGCTGTTCTGTAAGGTATTCTGTCTCCTATTAATTTACTGATAACCATAACACAGTTTATTACCATATATCCAGTGTATGCTGTATACATTACTCCTACATGATGCAGTTTGATATGTTGGTTGCCAAGAGAATCGTAGCTGAAGCCCACACGTTGGTTGGCAAAAGAGTCGTAGCTGAGGCCCATACAGATGGCGCATATTAACTGAAATTGAGAGGAATTTTATTATTGATGACATATTAGGAGAATAGCGATCACTATATTGTTTCCGTTCAATTTTTAATGCGAAACATAAAGAAAAATATGTATAATTCATTACATACTTATACTGCAAATAAAAAAGGTTGCAAAAACTAACCATAAAAATATCGAAGTCGGCGCTATTACTTGCTGACAAGAGTAATACAGAGCCGTACTTTAATTTTTTGCGTATTAGAATGAGCAAAATAATACTAGAGGTTTTAAAATAGTGTTTTCGGCAAATAGAAACTTAATGCCGTTATTAGTACTAGTACTAACTGTTACATTAAAAGCTTAAAGCTTATGTGTTGTAGGAGAAAACTCAAGTTATATTTTAAAAATTCAGTTTTCCATAATTTCCGAAATAATGGGAAATTCGTGGGTTAAGGGCTAAACGCAATCTCCGATTTTTATGCGTCCTCCGAATTCGGATCGAACAGAAAATTTTGTATCGAATACGACACTTTTCAGTTATACAAGTGTCAGTTGCCCACATTAGCAACTTAGCTTTTAATAGTCTTTTTGAAAAGTATGTTTTGTGCTGAACATGGTCATACTGTCACACATAACAAGAGTTGGCGAAATATGTATATTGTACATTTCAAATACGGTTTTTATAAATATTAATAATATTAGAAATTTGTATCAAAAAGTTATTTTCGTCAAAATCTACTATTTTAAATCGAATTTGCATTTTCCATAGAACTGAAATAGCATTTTAAACAACAAATTTCAAAAACGAATTTTTCACACGAGTGAGACAATTTGGTGGAACGAGCCGAAGGCGAGTTCCACAAGTCGAATGAGTGTTGTTGTTTGTAAACGTGTTGTTTACAATATTTTATTTACGACTGCAAGGAAAACAAACTATTTCATAAATAAACAGATATATTAAACAAAATACTAAAAATTAAAATTTAATGTAAAATTGGTGCAGTTAAAAATAAAAATACAAATAAAACGTGTCAGTTCTGTTTTCGATAGGACTATGTGAAAAACATGACAGTGTTTTTTGGATTTTAGCACACATCGTATGAGAAAAGACAGTTTCGAGACATGTTTACAGTAATCATGATATAGCCAAGCAAGGCTATTAAATAAGTTAATAATTAAACTTGGTAAAGAAGTTTTTAATTTGATTTCAAAATAGAATTTTTATAATGATAAGTATTGTTTTTTTGTTATTATTTCCATTGTGATATTCCTATATGTATGTAGGCTAGTACCCTACATATACTCCCCCCCCTCCTTAGAGACCAAAAAATCGCACTGTATGACCCGCGGTGTATATTATATTTTTCGTCATATAGTCCACGTAAATTAGATATTTTAGAAGAAATAATACTATTTGCGGGATACGTACTCTAGATAGGGTTAGAAATAGATACCTGAAAAGTTCCCCCCTCAATTTAGAGGTGGAACATCCTTTTTTTTGCAAAAAATACCCCCAACGTGGACAACGCTGGTTTTTCACTTTTATCTTGTAAACCGTTCGTCGAAAGAGAAAGAAAGTATGGGAAATAAAAAATTTGTCGTTAAATTCTGCGTAAAAAATGTCCTGTTAACTTTATAGCTTATCCTCACCTATTTCGCGCTAACAGCGTCCTAACAGAGGGTAGTTTGGGGCGCAGAGGTAAAAATCGATCCTATTCCAAGTTTCACAGCGAATATCTTAAAACCGGTTACTTTAACGAGAAAAATGCTCAGGAATGAATTTATAGAGCGGAATTTTCTCTATAAGATGCATACATAGCGTGTTTTGACGCAAGTGTTTTTTATGTATTTTCCTCTTTTTTTTCCCACAAAGCTGTGTTTTTCAATTTGAGCTCGTTTCCACACCACCCACGAGGTAGAGCTCTCGGTGCGTTTTTTTAAAGGTGGTTTCCCTGTAAGCCTATTCCACTAAAATTCTTTCCAATTTTACTCATTAAGGGGTTCCTCATCGACGAACTCTTCTTCGAATTCAGAATTTAAACATCCTTGCCCATGGCAATTAGAGCACATTGTTGAGCAGCGTAATCCAACCTTAACATAGCTGCATTGTTTTCCTTAACCCTTTTTGCAGCTGCAGGATATTAGCTTTAGGGTGGAAATTGGTGCTGGTAACTCGGTGGTGCTAAAATGTTGCCTACTTTCTTTCAACCCCATTCCGTTAAGTCCACGTTGGGGGTGTTTTTTTTGCAAAAAAAGAGACGTTCCACCCGTAAATTGGGGGCGAACTTTTCGGGTATCTATTTCTAACCCTATCTAGATTACGCATGCCAAATTTTATTACTTTATAAATTATTTCTCCTATTCAGTGTTTTTTTAATCTAATTTGCGTTCCAAGTTTTCTCCTCGACAAGCATGAATTTGGAGAAATACTCTGTAAGAATGTTGACGTAATGCTTCAGATGTTGGTGGCAGTCTTGGTCTACCAAGACCGGATTCTAATCCGGCAGTACTAGATTGACCGACTAACTTATTGAAGATAATGAATCTTTGATGATTCAAAGATGTCTCTTTTTTTGGGGGCTTTGTATACTGCTAGCGCGAATTGCTCTCCAGCACTTGTAATTTTTTTTTTCGTTGAACTACTGTTGTTGAATATACGGACAACCTCTTCGAGATTTTTTCTTTTATTGATGTATTCCACCGTTTGCACTTTTCATTTACCAAAGAAAGTTGAAGTGGCATCGCATCCACTGAACGCGTGGACAAACAAAACTCTCTCCTTACAGCTTTATTTTTTATTTTCCCCTGAGCCTCTGTTAAGAAACGGATATCTTTATCTTCATGTGCGAGAGCGATAATCAATGCGAGAAGATCAATATCTTGTCCGACGATGACCACTGTATCGTTTTCATGAGATTCATTTAAGGCGGTTTAAACTATGAGTACGTCAGCGTCGTCTACAGCAGTAATTGTTTTGATTCCCTCGTTTTCAAATATCTCCACCAATTGCGAAATTAACCATTCCTTGTTTGTGAGATTGTTTATAATGTTATTTTGCGTTTTAGTCAGTGACTTCGTACTGCAGGCATTGTCAGCATATCCGTCAAACACTACAGTCACTTTTTGGCCGCAATAATTACGAATAAAGCGAACGTAGGCTGTATAAACGTCGTCAAAGGTACCCTGCTTCGGCCGTACTACACGGTGAATTAAATTGCCGTCATCAACAATGAACTGGCAATCGGAAAAATCTATTGGCCTCTCTCGTACAGCATTGAAAACATCATACAGAGACGATTTCTTGGTTTTTCTCATTAACCCTTTCTCGTCGAAGAGAGGAAGAGGGATTGAAGCAAGCTCAAAGTTGAAACATGACTCCAAATCTTCTTTTGAGTGAACAACTCAGATTATCCTCTGATATAATTGCGTGGAGTTGAAAAACACAGCTTTGTGGAAAAAAAAGAGGAAAGTACATAAAAATCACCTGCGTCAAAACCCGCTATATATGCAAAATTCCGCTCTATAAATTCATTCCTGAGCAATTTTCTCTTCCGACGAACGGTTTACAAGATAAAAGTGAAAAACCAACGTTAAGTCCACGTTGGGGGTGGTTTTTTGCAAAAAAAAGACGTTCCACCCGTAAATTGGGGGGGGGGGGGACTTTTCGGGCATCTATTTCTAACCCCATCTAGATTACGCATCCCAAATATTATTACTTTGTAAATTATTTCTCCTATTCAGTGTTTTTTAATCTAATTTGCGTGATGAATCATTAAACTAGAAAAAAACTTGAGAAAACTAGTGGAAAACTATATATTTGCTAAGCAAATACTAAAGGTAACGATGCTTGGAATATCCATGGCAACCATCATTAAAATAAATTTAGGACGCGGCTTCTATTCAAATGATAACTACTGTCACACTGAAAGAAATAGTATGGGTAAATTCAACAAAAAAAATGGTTAACTAACAATATCGTTAATTTTGTTAAACCAAACTATATTGATGGTATTTTTAAACAAGAGGTGATTGTTATTTTAATTAATAAAAAGTTGTCGTACAACAAAACAAACATTAACTTAAAAAATAGATGAATAAGACTATTATTTTGTTCGTCTGACTATTATTTTGTTGAATTCTGTCAAATTAAACTAAATAATAGTATATTTTATTTTTAACTGTTATCGAATTGTAATTCTAACCCAGTATTAGTTCACTGTACTATTGTACTTGGTAGACAGACCAATATTATTGTCATCTTCTAGAAGTTCTAAAAGAATTACCATAAAATTTGCTTGCTTACCACGTAGTCTATTACAGAAATTATTCCCAGATGACGCCACATACAAATCACTGACAATAATCAGTCATGCATTATCTTACACTCTTATGAATTTATAGAAAATTAATAACATGATTGCAGTGTTCAAATTCTCTCAGGGATCATCGATATATTTGGATGGATCTTATAAACGATCTCTAATCTTTGGTTTGGGTGGTCTGATGTCTCAATACTGAGATTTTGGCTAACCAAAAAAAACTTCATCATACAATAAAGTGTAGATCAACCTAAAAATTAGTTGGTGAACAAAAAAACAAAGTCGTTGTACTATTTAATTGTAGACCAAATTGAAAATGGTTAGTGAACATAAAAAAATGTCATTGTACTATTTAATTTGTTACAAGAAGATATGATTATTAAACTACTATTTGTTTACGAAAACAAATAAAGTTGTATGACTATTCTTTACTGATTGATTTAACTATGAAACTAGATAGGCGCGATTTCATATGCTCTTTTTGGTTGAATTTACCTATCATTTTCTTTGAGTGCATAAAATGTCACTTACGATCGACAAAACCTCCGATTAAAGAACTTATATCTAGATACATAATGGCATTGATTTATTTGTCGCTGAAAGACTCACAATCTAAGGCACTTCTTCCCATAAGTTGCTGATTGGCCCATCGGCGTATTCGCGGCCGCTCGTGCACGATCGGCTTCAGTTCGATTATCATAATCTCACTTGACAGTTCGGCCATTAATGTCAATAAATGTTTTTCGTGTTCTCCGACCAAAAACTGGTGAAAAAGTAATTTTATTTTAAGTTGTGATTTGCTTAATACCTAAATAATATTCTCTATTCATATTTACACAGTTTAGTGACAATATATTTTGTGCAAATAAATAGTGAAGTGCTCTGCCGTTTGCAGAAAGCAGTTTAGAAAAGAAGAAAATCGATCGTTCCATAGTCGTAACATGATGAAGTTCAGTTTACAGTTATAAAGTAAATAGCAATTAAATTTTAATATCCTTTCAATACATATTTATCTTACTGTTTTATCTTACTATAATATCATATGCCTACATCACGTAATATAAAGAGCCGGTAATGCAGGAATTGCAATAATTCATTTTAATGAAAATATTTACCATTCTACACATTTTCTACACACACAACGCCACTGTTGCCTATGGGATGTGATGTTCATCTATCCATTTTAATGGACATGTAATGTGACTATGTTAGGAGCAAACAAGGTATATAGTGAAAAGATAGCCTGTTATGTATCTAGATATAAGTTCTTTAATCGGAGGACAAAACAATGGAATTAGAGTATACTTACGAGGGAATATGACGAAAACACCTTATATGTTTTATTAATTATTATTTATTTGCATTTTTTGAAGTAGGCTAGTTAGTATTCAGGTACATAGCAACCGACTTATTTAACAACCTTAAACATCAGTTTTGAAGTCTTCAAACCACATCACTTTTAAAGAAGTTTGTTAAAAATGGTTGATCTGTTTACTTATGAAATTGTTTGTTTTCCTTGCAGTCGTAGAAAAAATATTGGAAACAACACATTTGAAAACATCTTTTCACACTCATTCGACTTGTGAAACTCGCTTTCGGCTCGTTCCACCGAACTGTCTCACTCGTGTGAAAAGATTCGGTTTCGAAATAAAACTTGTTGTTTAAAATACTATTATTCGGAAAACTTTTACCGCACACGTTTTGACATTAGGAAAGAGTCAAAAAAATCCAAATGTCAATTTGAGAAATGTCAAAAATCGAAAAATTTGCCTTTTCCTCAAATTTCAAGGTTATGTTAATGCTAAATGTTAATAGATCTGACAAAAAATGTACGGGAATTAGTTTTAGATACATTCGCAAATTCAAATTTTAATTGCTTTCGGACCACCCTATGCCTCAGTGTGGCTCTGGTCGTTAGTCTGCCACATACTTTAAAAAACGTTTTCAAGAAATTGAGCCTAGACAAGTAGGTGTGATCATTTGATCCAAATCCTTTTAAGTTCGGTATTAATAGAGTTAAAATTCTATTAAAATAACCTTTTGACATTACTTAAATGAAATAAATGATGATCTTTGATATTTTAATTATGGCCAGATGTAAAATTAAGAGGTATTAACGCTAAGTTACCATATACATCGCCACCATATGAGATATACAACATTGGGCAAATGTGTCGGAACTCGGTATTGGGATTAAAAAATTACATTACATTAATAGTACACGGAAATTAGTAAAATTTATGTGGAATAGAAGAAAAAAATTATAATAAGTTGAAACGTCTATAATAGTTAGCTTATATGTGTAAGAATACATATCAAAAAAGTTCCCACCCTTAAGAGGTAAGCTTCATACCCATCTCACCCCCTTTAGGGACAATACAATATCTTTTAAACGCTTTATCTTAGGAAAATAACATAAGTATAGGAAAAGGTTTGTCACAAAATTCTCTACAAAAAAGGTTCTGTATTATGTATCGATATTTCTATTACTTTTACTTCCACATCCAATGGAAGTATAGTAACGACAAAAAAATGTTAAAAATTTTTTATTGTTCAAACAGGCTTAAAATGTCATGAAACGTCGAGACTTTAAGTTTGAGAGGAAAAAAAAAAATTCTGTCTGTCTGTAACTTTTTTTGTGCGCGTATTTTAACGAAATCTGAAACTAGATTATATTTTCATCTTGTTCCGTCGAAGGATTGGGGGGTAAATTGGGGTAAACTTGGTGTAAATGGGTAAATCAAGCAGGTAAGAGTCCATAAAATTGGTATTTAGTATATACAAGAGAAGCTAAGGTCTCAAAAAAATTTTTGGCATTAGCCACCCCCATTACCACCCCCAACCCATTATTAAAGGGGATGAAAAAAAATTGTAATTTAGTGTACAAGAACCAGAAACCTCAAAATATTTCTTTACTTCATCCACCCCCACTACCACTCCCTATCACCACCCCCACCCCACTACCGATGTGGGGTTATGGGTTTTTGGGGTAGAGGATTTCAAATATTATATTATTAAAGTTCCATAAACAATTATTTCCACATACAAAGTTTTTTCGATGTAGTGACTTGGATAGAGAATCTGGATGTGGAAGTAGTGATTCCTTGGGCAGCGGTTTTTATGTTATTAAATCGTAAACTGTAGTAGGGTTAATATGAGTTAGTTTAATTCAATTCTATATAATTTATAAAAAGTTGTTGAAACCGAATACTACAAAACAGAATATTACAAGGCTGGATAAATATTGTCTTTCCATCCAAAAGCGTTTTTGTTACCTACCCCCAAGTTTGCTATCGATTAACATAAACACCCTTAATAATCTGCAAACGAACTATAAGACATGTTTTATAGAAAATTTAATTCTCAATATTTTTCAATACCTCTAGTTTTGTCGTAGAACATCACATTTCCAAAATATTATTGAGAAACCAGTACGGTGTCATTATAAGGGTGAAAAAGGGATGAAGCTCACCAGTTAGGGATAGGAACTTTTTGATCCTGTATTCCTACCCCTCAACTGTCGATTCAGAAAATATCAGCTTATTATGATTTTTTTCTTCTATTTTTGCTAATTTCCGTGTACCTACTATAAATTTTTTTCTAAGTTTTCTAATCGATTGAATGATTTTTTTTGAATTTCAACACTTACCGTATTTTTTGAGATATGACGTCATCAACAGTTTTCTTAAATGGATGACTGTAATTCTTTTTTATTTTAATCATGATCGGCTGGACTCCTTTAAGGTGGGCGGTTCGGTGAACGTAATTCGTCAATTTCTCCTACATCCCTGAATCGATTCAAAACATTTTTTGATGGACTTTTAGAGACAACTTTATAGAATGGAATTATTATTATTATGAAATTATTGAAAACTAAAGAAAGAAAATTTTTTCTTTCTCGTGCGAAAATCAAAAAAAAATATATATTTTTTTTTTTGTTGATTTCAATAGTCTGGTATCATTCTATCAAGTTTTCTATAAAAACCTATCAAAGAATTTTTTCGATCGGTTCAGCTATATAGGAGAAATTGTCTAATTACTATTATTCATATATTCATTTGCATAATCAACAGCTGTTTAGTATGATTGTTAATAGTCCCAATAATCTCATATAGTCGGAGCAATAAATCTTTGAACTGACGTCATAATTCTCTTTTGCCTGAACTAATTAATTGAAGGATGACAATGTTTTCGCACTATAGGCGTAACAAATTTGTATTAAGATCAGGGCCATGGAGAGAAAATACGGGCCCGGTGGGAATTTTTTTTTGAAAATTAATAAGCGGGGGGGGAGGCAGAAATCCGAAAAACATTTTTTTAGGCCATAAAATATAGTATTAGCATTGTCAGTATGCTCAACAAGGAAATATAAAATGTCAAACATGTAAAATCTGAGAAGTTATAAGTTATAAAAATTTTACATACATTTTATTTCTTTAGTAAATATTATCTTTTTAAATCTTTCATATAGTTGCATTGGAGCCGAACTTGGAATCTATAAACTTTGTGAGAATCTGAAGTTCCCTCAGTTTTGTAGACAGTAATCAATGGTTCACTTTTTGTAGCTGACAGTAAAATGATTTTGTGCAACTGACGACCAGGAGATTTAAAAACCGCTGCCCAAGGAATCACTACTTCCACATCCAGATTCTCTATCCAACTCACTCACAACGAAAAAACTTTGTATGTGGAAAGATTGTTTATGGAACTTTAATAATATAATATTTGAAATCCTCTACCCCAAAAACTCATAGAACGATACCCCACATCGGTAGTGGGGTGGTGGTAGTGGGGGTGGGTGAAGTAAAAAAAAATTTTGAGGTTTCTGGTTCTTGTACATACACTAAATCATATTTTTTTCATCCCCTTTAATAACGGGATGGGGGTGGTAATGGGAGTGGCTAATGCCAAACATTTTTTTGAGAACTTAGCTTCTCTTGTATATACTAAATACCAATTTTATAAACTCTGACCTGCTTGATTTACCCATTTACCCCAAATTTACCCCCCAACCCTTCGACGGAACAAGATGAAAATATAATCTAGTTCCAGATCTCGTTAAAGTACATATTTGTACTAAATTTCAAGTCAATATCTTAAACGGTTCCAGAGTAAACGTGCGCACAAAAAAAGTTACAGACCGACAGACAGAAATTTTTTTTTTCGCTCAAACTTAAAATCTCGACGTTTCATGACATTTTAAGCCTATTTGAACAATAAAAGTTTCAAAAATTTTTTTGTCGTTACTATACTTCCACTGGATGTGGAAGTAAAATTGGGAACCCCAGGACCGTTGTATGAAAGTAATACCAAAACTTACCAGCTCTAATAACTTTATCCCCAGCAGACAATACTCCTTAAATATGTCCTTAATGGTCTTCCTCGGCTTCTGCTCCTTAACCTCCTCTTCTTTATTGTTCTCCACCTCCGCAGACATCTTCACTTTCTTCGGAACGTCGTAAAATGAATCGCGATTATCCACTGTAACGGCTGTCGGTCACAAAATTTGGTAAAAGCCGCACACAATGCGAAACGTAAAAATTCAGGAATTTTGACACTCGCGCTCTTGCCTTCTCAACAGTAGTAAGACGAGTGTTCCCTCAGGCTTCTAAACGAAAACAATGAATGTACGTCTCTCAGTCATACTTTAATTGATACCATTAACCCCTTGTACAAATTGATTACCTTCCACCCACGAACTAACATTCATTTGTTTTTTGTCTCCTGCCTGCGAGGCGCTTGCGAGAAATGTGGATGACGAATCGCCATTACCACCAATTTACGTTAACTTTGTTATTTGTTTATTGTTAATTTTCAACGGAAATAATTCAATTTACATAATAATTAAGACAGTATAATTCTTATCTAACTGGGCATAACTTTTGCCATGACATTCCACGCATGTTAGTGTGTTCTACTTAGCACTACCTTTACAACACCTAGTGTTTGCGTAGAATAGTAATTATGTTAGCGTATATGCCGAAATATTTATAGGTCGGTAAAGTAAAGAAAAATTAAGTAGCAAGTTCCATTTGGTGGAATCAAATTAAGCGTAAAAAATGTAAATAAGGAATTATTGTTTTATTTATTTTAGGTGTGGAACAAGTGCAATGAGAAATCTTTAATTAAATGATGGTGTTTCATATAAAATTTAAACAATTTATGTTGCAATATTAATTTTTTTTGCTATTTTCGTTATCTCCGGTCCTAGTAATAGCATCGAAAAAAAAAAATCGCAATAAAATTTCTAATAAAATTAGGTAACCTGTAAAAACCTGTAAAAAACTTCTTTTTTTTTTTTAATCGGCACAAGTGTAGTCCAATCAATAAGTACTTTTTTCTTGCAAAAATAGAATCTAGCATCCAAAAAGACGCCTCTAAAATACCGAACCCTGAACTCGCGGGTATGAAATTTAAAAAATGTGGATATTATCCAGAATTTTATGCCGAATCCGATTCCAGAGGGCGCGATGTCGGCCAAGATTGCGAAATACCAAAAAAAGTAATAATTTCGAAAAAAATTTGGAACTTAAATATTGCATTATCTTTCGTTTACATCGCATTTACGAGCTTATTTATAAAGATTTTTTAATAATTCTTATATCAATCGAAAGCTTAATGTTTGTAGTTTCATACAAGTGTAATAAAGAGACATTATTTTCATTATAAACAACACTATAAATTGTTTAAACAATATGTGCTCGGAAAGTGTAGTGTAATTTTCGGCATCGAGGTACTTTTGTTATTATTGCAGATAGATATGTAGTTATTTGAGACGAAATACGTAGAATAGACCAATGAACATTTTTTATTAAAACAATTTTTTTATTCGCTGAATAATTTAGGAGATATGATTTTTTTTAAATGAAGCGCATTGTTTTGGTCTATCGCGCGCGCGGTCTTGTCTCTGTAGGCTATTTATACATGATTTCGAGGCACTGCTGTTATAATAAAAGTATTTATTATTACGTACAGTGCTCGTCACAATAATTTTGCCACCTATGGCAAGTTTTATTTGATTTATCAGTTATATAAATCCGCCATCCTTTACCACAACACAATTGACATATTATTCTTATACAGCAGAGGACAATTAACAAAATAAACAAAAAAAATCTAATAATATACACCAGGAGGAAATGTAGAGAATTTCGAGAAATGTAGCTTAGCAAGATTATTGTGACGGGCACTGTACATTATTTTATTAATTTTTTTGTAAGGTATAAGGAACATTTTTGTAACGTCTTTCATATGAAAGTTCGTACAGATCATAAATAACGCTTACAAACAGAACAAATTATATGTATTTAATTTAAGAAGAACTACAATGAAATTAAAATATTTTTCGTCTTGACAAAATAATGATTGTAAATTCTGTGTACATAATACATATGATATAACTAAAATTGGAGTATTATAGGTAAGTCGTTATACACATGATTGATGTTATAATGCTATAATTAAGTGTATTGATGTAATAATACTATAGTATAAGTTAAGGTTAAACCAGGGTGTATTAAATAGGTGGTCCGACGTACGGCACTTTCCTATTATAATAATGGCTTCATAAGTGCATGGTTACTATTTACTTTAGTAGATGGCGCGAGCAATAAGGTCCTACAATTACCTGGGCATGTGCATCGCATAACTAACATAACCTCAGATTTTAAGGTTTTTTCGTTTATTCTCATTTTTAATGTTTGTATAGGCATTTTTAGCTTGGAGCCATATTGGCTCCAAGCAAATATTTAAAAATTCATGCAAATAATTTTTCAATATTGTTGATTAATAAAAACAGACTGCTAATTATAGGTTAGATTCCTAACCTGCAAAAAGTGTCTTATTTTATTGTGACAAACTATTTAAAACTTCATACACATTGCGTTGAACTTGATTTTGGTTGAAAGTACAGGAACCAGGTAGAAATTTTAAAAATAGCTACGTAATACTTGTAAATCTTAAGAAATATATATTTTTGAGGTTAACTGTGGCGACACGTGCAATACTGCATGTAGTGTTGCATATATTCTTTCAATGTTTTAATTGAGTTACTTGATGTGAGATGTCACTAGACTCTTGGTTCACTAAACAAAAACAAAACGCCGGGAATGTATGCAACACTGTATGCACGTATGCACAGAACCTGTAAAATTATCAATCTATGCGTAAGTAATGAGAGAACTTATTGATCCTGCCATCTATTACATTATGTACAAAGTAAGCACTTATGAAGCCACTGTGAGGGTTGTCGTCGCACCACCTATTTAATACACCCTGGGTTAAACTAACACTTTTGACATCGGCCTTCACAAAAACAACCTATTATGCACGCCAAACCAGCCTTTCCAATGAAATTTTGGAATTGTTTGCATTTACAAAATATGTTTCCAGGCGTTACATTTGGACGGACACTTTTTGTCTCGTCTTGGTACTATATATTGTCCTTCGGAACCCAATCAAAATCTTTAGGGTTGGGAAACACTGGATTGACGCAACTTGCGGTCTTCCAAATAATTATTTGGTAGGCAGCTCTAAGAATGTCTTCAGTTGGTGGCAAATTTCGAATATCCGATTTACAAGTGTGATATAAATGGGCTCGAAAATTGTCCAAATTACCAATGAAAAACTGTCTACAATATAAGACTTTAAAGAAATACCGTGCAGAGTTTTCAAATTCAGCAGTATCAAATGTATTGTCGAGAGGAAAACTGACCGTATCGCAACCACTTAAGACGTAAGTACATAGAAAAAAATTGCCCAAATAAATTATACTTTTAGGTATTTATCGATACTATTTAAAAACGAAACGATATCATGATGTTCTTCGCCTGTCAGACTAGAACTAATAAACAATGCGAACGGCAAATGCACACTGGCAAATCGCGTACCCGAGGCTACGCTTATATTTATTATTATGATGAGTTATGACTACGGCCGCGCGCCCTACATTTAAAAAATCATATCTCCTAAATTATTCAGCGTATTAAAAAATTGTTTTAATAAAAAATGTTCATTGGTCTATTCTACGTATTTCGTCTCAAATAACTACACATCCATCTGCAATAATAACAAAAGTACCTCGATGCCGAAAATTACACTACACTTTCCGAGCAAATATTGTTTAAACAATTTATAGTGTTGATTATAATGTAAATAATGTCTCTTTATTACACTTGTATGAAACTACAAACATTAAGCTTTCGATTCTCCGATTAAAGAACGATATAAGTTCTTTAATCGGAGTTTCGTTGATATAAGAATTATTAAAAAATCTTTATAAATAAGCTCGTAAATGCGATGTGAACGAAAGATAATGCAATATTTAAGTTCCAAATTTTTTTCGAAATTATTACTTTTTTTGGTATTTTCAATCTTGGCCGACATCGCGCCCTCTGGAATCGAATTCGGCATAAAATTCTGGATAATATCCATATTTTTTTTAAATTTTATATCATGATCGAATTCGGACCTTTAGATTCTCGACTAGTAAGTCAGTTTTTCATTCTCAGTATTTTCTTAAGTTGACGGAGTCGGCGGTAGTTAGCCATCTTGCTCAAAGTCAAACGCAAATATCTCCCGACAAAATATGGTTTTATTTTCTATGAAAGTGAAAGTAATCCATACAAGAGAATAAACGAGGGAGATGGCGATATAGTGGCGTGTGTGAGTCGGACGAACATGTAAATATTTTGAGCCGGAACAAGATTACCTCCCCCCCCGTTTTCGAGGATGCTGAACACGATGGCGGTGTCAGAATGTCTCTTTGGGGTTGCGCAAAACGGCCAAAAACCACCCCCGAGAGGGGTAAAACGCGCTTCACTCGATTTCCCTGCAGAAAATAACCTTCCCCCCGTTTTCGAGGATGCTGAGCACGATGGTGGTGCTGGATATCGCCTTCGACCCCAACCAACCCCTCCACCGGCCAATACTCACCCCCTAGAGGGGTAAAACGCGCTTCACTCGATTTCCCTGGAGAAAAAAACCTTCCCCCCGTTTTCGAGGATGCTGAGAACGATGGTGGTGCTGGATATCGCGTTCGACCCCGACCAACCCCTCGGCCAATACTCGCCCCCGAAAGGGGTGAATTTTTTTTTTTGTAATATCAGCGGGAAACACATTTATTTCCGTTTTCGAGGATGTATTAATATGCACCCATACACATGTATTAGCATATATATTATACATATATATAAAAAAAATTCACCCGTTTCGGGAGCGAGTATTGGCCGGTGGATGGGTTGGTCGGGGTCGAACGCGATATCCAGCACCACCATCGTGCTCAGCATCCTCGAAAACGGATAGAAATGCAATTTGCCTGATATTACGAAAAAAAAAATTCACCCGTTTCGGGGGCGAGTATTGGCCGGTGGAGGGGTTGGTTGGGGTCGAAGGCGATATCCAGCACCACCATCGTGCTCAGCATCCTCGAAAACGGGGGGAAGGTTATTTTCTGCAGGGAAATCGAGTGAAGCGCGTTTTACCCCTCTCGGGGGTGGTTTTTGGCCGTTTTGAGGGGTTGCGCAACCCCAAAGAGAAATTCTGACACCGCCATCGTGTTCAGCATCCTCGAAAACGGGGGGGGGGGAGGTAATCTTGTTCCGGCTCAAAATATTTACAATTTTCGGGTTTTTTTCCGACTCACACACGCTACTAATATTCAACACAGTTCATACAATCATCAATATATTTTTGCTTTTTGTCGTCATTTCATTTTGGCTTCATTACATATAACATATCTTTGCAGGAACTTGGCCTAGATATAACCGATGACCAAATAAAAGAAATGGAGGTGAACATCCATAACATCAATTTTGAGGACGCCGCTGCCGAAGAAAGGCTTACGAGGCACGACGTAATGGCTCACGTTCACGTCTTTGCAAAACAATGTCCAAAGGCAGCACCAATCATACATCTTGGAGCGACCTCTTGCTTCGTCGGTGATAATACGGACCTGATCATAATAAGGGACGGTCTTGACTTGCTTCTACCAAGAATTGCTGCTGTCATCCAGAATTTGTCAAAGTTTGCAGAGGAGTACAGGTAACTTTTCTAAAAATTTTGTTATGGCGTTATAATATTTTCATATTTTCTTTATAGTCCGTTTTCAATTTTTCAGATATTGCATCCTATGTGCAAATTTATAATACAAGATCTGTTTAATGTAATGTAATATATCTTTATTTATCAAAGAGATCACATTACAAAAAGAGTACGTGGTTTTAGAATCGTGCAATTTGTTAAAATTTTCAGAAAAGTGCAAATTGTGAATACCTATACTACTACCTCTATATCAGCCCATTTGGGAAAAAATGAATTAACTGAATAAAGTACACACAGCTCAAAGCTCAAATTGTGATTATTTTATTTATTGTCATCCTTTTGCACCAAAAGGGTTGAGAGCTTCTTCTTTAAAGGTTTTTCAATTTTATGACTTTTTTTTAACACAGATTTATAAAAAATAGGACGCGATTTGACTCTGAAGTACGAATTATAATTGAATTACTCAATCTTATACCCTTTGCAGTTCGCCTCTTTGCTGCAAGCCCCTATAGCTCAAAATAGTTCAGTGTAAGTATACTGGAGCGGATCTGGCGAGAAAAAGAGGAGTTTTGGAACCAACTTTTTTAAAATTTCTTTTGACAATTCAGTTACACGCGTTCTCTTTTATCACGTTATCAACTTAGTTCAGCTTAATCACACGGGGTGGCGGAGGAATTCGCATTTAAAATTCGCAAAAACACGTTTTTCCACGATAACTGTGTTATTATTGACCTGACGAAAAAAAAGTAAAATTAAAAATTGAAGATCTCGCGGAAGCGCATAATTTGGTAAATTTTTTCAAATCGGACGGTAACTTTTCGTGAAAATTTTTTTTGAAAATACTCGTTATTTGCCCTAACACTAATACACAAAAAAGTAATTCCTTAATTTTTTTACTAAAAAAAGAAGTTAGGGGGATGAGATTTTTTTGAGGTAGGTGAAATAGATAAGAATTGATGGAGCCGGAGGATTGGGGTGGTGGGCCAATTAGGGGAGGGGAGGGAGGTAGGGAAAGGAAAATTATTCAACCCCCTCGAACTTTTTTCCCTGTCGTGCGATTTTCGAAAACCAAAATGGAATTTGTTCGAAGTGGTTGAATAATTTTCCTTTCCCTACCTCCCTTCCCTCCCCTAATTGGCCCACCACCCCAACCCTCCGGCTCCATCAATTCTTATCTATTTCACCTACCTCAAAAAAATCTCATCCCCCTTACTTCTTTTTTTCGTAAAAAAATTAAGGAATTACTTTTTTGTGTATTAGTGTTAGGGCAAAAAAACGAGTATTTTCAAAAAAAAATTTTACGAAAAGTTACCGTCCGATTTGAAAAAAATTTTCCAGGATGTAAAAGACTTTTACCTACGATCACTACTGTAAATAGTAAAAAACACACTACCTGCCATCTATGTAAGTTGAATTTTACGTATTGTAAACAAATCGCACTGTAAACAAATCGCACGGTAAGAAAAACGCACGCGACACGCAATTATAGGTGGCTTATATCGCTGACGCGGGGTTAAAAAAAACAAATGCGCCTACGTAATTTTCAAACGCTGTCAAAACTGACGTAATATTTGTTGAATAATATTGTTGACAAGTAAACTAAATCCAGATTTTACTGAATAAATAAATAAATATGATCGTAGGTAAAGTATAGTACATAATTCGACTTGTAAAGCAATTACGCACTCATGGAAATACGCACTCGCCGCTACGCGGCATCGTGCGTAACTTTTCCATTCGTGCGTAATATGCTTCTTACAACACTCATTACGTAATATACTATTACATCCACATAAAAATCAATTAAATTATAGATGATAGAATCAGTTAACCAGTTTATTTATTATTATCAACAAAAACATACATTTTAACAATCAATCATTAATAAATAATCAATTTAATTAACAATCAATTTAACAAACTACTACACATTTATTTTTCGAATACGGTACTAACTTGGAATCATGAATCACATATTAGTATCATGGTGTATTTAATACACCCTGCTTAGGGGCGAGCGTAGAGGCGACTTCAATGTGAATATCAGTCGATATTCCGTTGAAGCAACGTCGAGCGCGGATGGGTGACCCACCTATCTTGGGAAATACAGCGTTCTCGTCCCACCTTCCAGCGGCTTGTATATCAGTGTATACGCGGAAGTTACGTAATTTCAGACGAGGATTACGTAGTGGATATACCATCCTTCGGAGGGGATGTAAAGCAGGCGGTCCCTTGTCTATTAAATGTTAGGCAAGTAAAAGATCCCTACTCTTCTTAAGGGAAGAGGTTCGGCAAAATTTTCAGGTTGGGGGTAGCTCGTCTCCTGACGTCGGTGATAGGCCCTGGTAGCGGAAATAGGCCGACGTTAAATAGTTAAAAAATACACCCTGCTTGGAATATTTCTCTATATCTATATTTTGTTTGACATTTAATGTTCTCTTCAGCATTGAATATATAGACCATAACGTTGTTGGCTGCACTCTCTTAATTTTATATTCAAAATATGCCAATATCATACTTTCAGACACATTTTTTAATTTCTTAGAATCATACCATTCCATAAAGTCTTTGTAAGCAGATTCATATTGCCTGATCTATTTGCTGTTAATAAGTCCAGAAATTGCACTTTTCGCTGCTTCAGACACTTCACGTGGTAGATCTTCATCACTTTCTGATAACATGCTTCATGTTTTTATTCAATTCCAATGATAAAATTGTCGAATAAACTGCCACCAACTCAAGATTTAAAAAACGCGTGTTTCCTTAATAGAATTGTTGATTGTTTATTAAAGCTTGTTTGTTGCATTGTTATCGTTACTGACGCGTTGCTATCGTTACTCTGTTGGTAGCCTACCGACTATTAGATGAGATCTTGGGTCACCCATCCAAATGCCCCGGACTCGCTCAGCGTTGCTGCGCCTCGCTGATCGAGTGTCGGCATTTAAACTGTTTTCCGTACCTTATCCCCTTTTCTAGGTATAAGACTGAAACTTTTTTATTTTTAGCAACGGCTATGTCCGGCACATCAAATTGTAAGTATTTTTATGTTCTTTAAATGTGCATACAGAGCGATAAAAAAAAGAATGATACGATAATAAACATAATTTCCTTGAATATGTTTTTACATCCCCCTGCACGTTAAATTTGTTGAAGCTGTTTATTAAAGGTTTTAATTAGCTTTGATTTAAGCCATTACATCATATGGGGATTTTTATTTTATTTTCGAAAACGTAAAAATATCATCAATGTGATGTGTCGGGCATAGCCGTTGCTTAAAAAATGAGAAAGTTGTGGCCTGGGGTGTTTTAAGTTACCACCAATTTTTCATTTTTTCCCAAATGGGTTGATTTGGAGGTGATTGCCCACCGTGATTGCGAGAGGAGACCCATCGATGTTCATAAGTTGCACATTTTTCTGAAAATTTTGACATTTCGCCCAATATTGTTTCACAAAGTTGCAGACGTTTTACATGCTTTCACTACAGTTTATTATAACAAAAACTTGTATTTCTAGGACATTACCAACTCTTGGTTTCACCCATCTCCAACCAGCTCAACTAACCACTGTAGGAAAAAGAGCCACTTTATGGCTTTACGATTTTCTGATGGACGAAAGGGCCATACGCAGAGCTAGAGAGGACCTACGTTTTAGAGGAGCAAAGGGCACCACCGGCACCCAAGCCTCTTTTATGCAATTATTCGAGGATAGTGCTAAAGTTAGGACTTTGGACAAGCGCGTGGCGGAACTGTCAGGGTTCATGAAAACGTATCCTGTGACAGGTCAGACGTACACCAGAAAAGTTGATTTGGAAATTGTTGCTTCCTTATCCTCATTAGGTAAGTTTTGTCATTATTTCTGTGCCATTACGGTTTGAGTTGTTGATAGATGTATTTAGCATTTTGCATGTCAATACGTAATTTTTACTTACCTATTTCCGTGAGAAAAGGGGGATTGTCACAGCTACTACTGTAAATCGTAATGTATCTCTAATATCTTTTAACAATCGAGAAGCATTATTTAAACAAAAGTTGAAGCTTTTTTTATTCAGTGCAATATTGGTAATAACTAATTTTAAGGTAGAACTAGAAGAAAAACGAGAAAAACCTTCTTTGGCCGTAGGGGCAATGAAATTTTTGTAGAAAACTTTAACAGTTGTGGAAACCCCCCTCCCCCTCCCCCAAATGATCAAAGAAATTGTGGTAATTATTTACTGGTCAAATGACGGATTGACTCTACTATACAGATTGGTCTATCATATTGCGAACATTATGAACAACTCGAAAAAATCATACCAGTTGATACTTGCCGGTTAAAGGCATTATTACCATGCGCCGATTTTAGGCTTGCGTCTTCAAAATCGTCGTATTTCGAATCAGTTCCTGCCTGTGAACGAAAGTCAATTGAACATATTGCATCATGTTCGCATTTGGATGGACCGATCTATATGTAAACCTCAAATTGCATTAAATTGGTATTAATGTCAAATACGACAGCTTTAAAAAATGACGAGCTAAACTTACCACTTATCAGGGATTACAGGAGCAATGTGCTCCTGTCCCACAGCAGCTATGGGGGTAATGCTAGACCTGCTTCCTCTACATCTGTATGTATGGAAGGAGGCAGCACCTAGTACCTTAAGACTGCAGCAGGTACTCTCTTTCAGATCAGAAGACCTTGTTGGTCACCTAAGGATTTTAGAAACAATTAAAGGAATCCGTGACCAAACCCATTGACTATGCCAATTACGTGGGATTTTGACTGCCCGTTTGATGTGCTAATCGAGAGCCGCCAGACGAGCAAAGTCGAAGTCCTGTAGTTGGAGAAGGGCCTGGTACACAGATGGATCGAAGATGGCTGAAGAGGTTGGCGCGGGCGTAGCGGGGCCTAACTGGAGGCTATCCAGAGCCCTAGGCAAGACTCCAACCATCTTCCAAGCAGAAATCTATGCTGCAGACCTATGTGCCCAGGAATGCATAAATAAAGGCATTCGAAAGGCAAAGATCTATATACTCTCAGACAGCCAGGCAGCGCTAAAAGCTCTCAGGTCCTACACCTTTAAGTCTAAAATTGCCTGGAAGTGAAGATAATCCCTGAAGCAACTGGCAAAAGACATGGCATGAGGGAATCCTACTGCAGTAATACTCCGGGCCAAAGATAAGCGAAAAAGTTCATCACTTATTCGTCAAAGAATGCCACGAGGCTTCTCGATCTCGAAAGTCCGACTTAAGGCTGATAACAGGCCTTTTAACAGACCATTGCCCCTTAAGATACTATCTTAAGAACATGGGCAAGGCAGAAACTGCGATTCTGCAATAGAAAATGCGAATGCAAGATGCTAATCCGCACTAGGCTAAAATACCTAGAAATGGTGAAAACTAACACCTGAAGACATAGGGAAATTAGCCTCAGGAAAATCACAAGCTTTATAAAAAAGCTTGGGAGTCCTGGGCAACAACTAATTGTAAGTCACAAAAGATCTTTTCAGGTCGATGTGAAGTAGGGCTGAAAGAGCCGAGCGACTCCTTGAACAATCTACAATCTGCCACTTATCATTTCCTTTGTTACACTTCCAGGTTCCTCAATACACAAGATGTGCAGTGATCTCCGACTCCTCGCCAACATGAAGGAAATCGAAGAACCGTTCGAGAAGAGCCAAATCGGTAGCTCCGCAATGCCATACAAAAGAAACCCGATGAGATCTGAACGATGCTGCGCACTAGCTCGCCATTTGATAGCCCTATTTTCGAACGCCGCCAACACCCATTCCGTGCAGTGGCTAGAGCGAACCTTAGACGATTCCGCCAACAAGAGACTGACGCTATCCGAGGCTTTCCTCAGCGCCGACGCAGCACTGATGGTGCTGGTTAACATCACTCAGGGTCTAGTGGTGTATCCCAAGGTTATCGAGCGAAGAATCAACCAGGAACTGCCTTTCATGTCGGCGGAGAACCTCATCATGGCGATGGTTAAGAAAGGGGGAGATAGGCAAGTGTGTCATGAGAAAATACGGGTGCTTTCACAGGAGGCGGGGACTCAAGTGAAGCAGTTTGGTAAAGACAATGATTTTTTGGATCGTGTTAGGGCTGATGCTTACTTTGCACCGATATTAAGTGAGCTGGATGGTTTGCTGGATCCTTCTACTTATATTGGACGGGCTGCGGAGCAAATTACGGAATTCTTGGAGGAAGAAGTGGATCCTATTCTGGAACTTTATAAAGAGCAGCTGGCAGGGGAAAAGCCAGTCACTCTGAATATTTAGATTTACATGTTATACAAGTAATAAAGTTATATTTTATGTTTATGATGTTTTCTTTACATTTTTCTATAAACTGAGGGGAACGTATGGGTAGGGTTTCTTATGGTTACAATCAGTATCACGACTCCTTCACAAGTATTAAAAAAAAAGACCTTGATAACTCAACAGTTGACTCTCAGAGCGATTTTTGACCGTTTTGCCACACAGTGCCCCGTTTACAAAGAAACTTTTTAGTTCATTCATCATTTCAAAATTCTGCGCGACCGTAATCGTGGGCACAGGTAGTCATCCATAAAACGATAAAAATAGCTCATAGTGCACATAAAACGATAAGGTGCCGAAAAGGTCACCTATTTCCCGCGCTAATAAGAGTAAGACTTGATTTTGAAGGACATAGTAATATCATTGAACAAAACTCACCTATTAGCACTCAACGTATGCCTAATATTCCACTCACAAAACTTTTAATACGGCGGTGGCATGGGGTTTAGTCCGAATAAGTACGGGAGTTTTGAAACTTTGGAAATTTGTACATTACGATGTCCTGAATGAAATTTAAAAAAAAAATGCAAAATGTGATCTCAGCCGCCGGCGCTGCCATATTGAAAAAATGGCGCACAAAAACAGTTTCTTTGAAATATCTCGCTTCGGGGCCTCATGTGGCAAAAAATGTTCGTATGAAAATAAAAGACCAGTAAATGTTCTAAAAATATGTCATACATTTTTTCGTCAAACTAAACAGTTTCGGTGCAGCAGCCGATCGAAGTTAAGCATTCTTGACAAAATTATGATATTTTTTAATTTCTCAATTTAGTACGACTTTTATGAAGGAGTATTTTTGTGTTGAGGCAAAATTTGTTTTCATACCTGAAATTCCTCAAATATAGTTGATTTTACTTGTCTGCTATGCAGAGCTCAATGTTCAATACTTGTTCCCACACCACTTTGAGGTAGAGTATACGGCGCGTTTTTTTTACGTGGTTGTCCACTATAGGTAAATTCACATCTGAGGGTGCTCACTGCATTTTTCAGGCATGCAATTTTGAACAGGCACATGCAGTTTTAATGCAATACTTTTAAATTGCACCATCTCTCGCACTTGTGGGTTTTTATAGAAATAGTAAACAGAAGCACGTACTATAAAACAGTTGGTACTATATTTTTAAGCCTTTTTAGTTTGTTGTGTGGCAGTTCGACTGGTAGAGCGCCAAAAGCTAATTGTAATACAGCTAATAATATATAATATACCTAATAATATAAAAATAACAACACAATTTTAGATTTGGTAAGTATATTTATTTATTTTGTAGTCATACCAATCGCATTTCTAGGGAATTTCGCTAAACTGCACGCTTCTCTGGGGGAAACTAGAAGCAGCTCTTGCATTCTTAACGCATGTGTAAGAACTCATAAGTGTGAATAAGACATGCATGCATTTTACATGCTGCGTTAAAAACGCAGAGAGAGCACCCTTAGGTGTGAATTTACCTTATAGGCCTAATCCACGACTAGCCTGCTTCTTGAGGCGTTTTAGGTGCTTGATGTCGAAGGTCCAGGTTCGCTGTAGTCTTCAACAATACTTTCTTCGGAAATTTTTAGGTTGAAGGTTTGTAAGTAGCGATAATACTGAGGATAGTTTCTATAAACTTGAAAAAATATTTTCTAAGCGCCTATCTACAATTTGTGTTATTTATAGGAAAACAAACAAGCAATAGTAAAATAACACGTATTGATTAAATTCAAATTTTCCGCAGAAGGTTAATATAATGATAAACCATTTATTTGTAAAATTTTATTATAAATTTGTACTCACACATTAACTCGTTCAATCTTAAATCTAATAAAGAAATTCACTACATAGTACAAAATGGTTAGTTTTTTTTATTATAATAAATACATATAATGATGAAATATAAAATATTGAACACAGATACAGCAAATTCAGGGAGCTTTTGGTACTGTTCATGTTATACAATCTTAAAATTGTCAAAGCTCAATGAAAAATGAATGATATGGTGTGCTGTGTGTGTTTTTCGGTATAAAAACGTATTTTAATGTTCTGATAACATTCTTACAACTACAGGTAAGTAAATTTTTTTGGCAATCAACATAATATGTATACATAAGCGTACAGTAATCCAGACGGTAGGTAAAAAAAAAACAACTCAATTTCTATTCATACTAGGTATGCTCAGAATGGTGGGATTAAAGCTGAAGCTAAGCAAATTCTCTATAAAAGAGGTCCTATCCATTTTTTCTCAGATGAATAATGTTGGTGTGGACAAAAATATGCATGTAGGTATTTTGCTTAGCTTTTGACTTTGTGTACCAGCACTGTGATGCACTTTTGATGCTTAATTTGCAAAATTAAGGATAGTCCTGACCTTGAGGGTTAACTTGTTTTTGATGTGCTTTTCTATATTTCTCAATAACGTTCAAAACTACTGAACGAAACGGTTTGTAGATACTTAGTAGAATAGAAAATAGATACTGGAATACAGAGACTCACTCATCTCATCTTTCTAAACTCTTGTATTCTGGGCATAATTTCAAAATGAGAAAAACTTAAATTTTGTGTCGTATAAAAATGCAAAATAAATAAAATTACTGATATTTCTTAATGTCACTAACCTACTAATTAAAATATACAAGCAGTTAACCACTACTATTTAAATGTAAAGTGATATTCTATTGCATTTTCGTTTTGATGATGAATATGACACCTAAAACTGAGTCGATCAAGTACGCTGCTCCATTCAGTATACATAAGGCACCCATGGCAAGACCAACCTGAAAACAGAAAAAAATACATTAATAAGTAAATCTATTACATACGTGACGCACGCATGCACTACGCATCTGCATCTAGTAAAACCGCAATTGCTTATATCCGAGGAACTGTTTTCACATATCCGCCAACTGATTCAACTTAAACCTGCTATTTAGTATTTCTTCAGAAAAATAAGTCGAGGGAACTGATATCGGGTGATCGAAGAGGTCATGAAATCCATCAGTCAAACATCAAAGGAAATTTTTATTCAAAACAAAAACTAAATCCATTGCTAAAAGCAAATATTTCAGACGACCATAATTGTAGTTCTCGTGTACTAGAGATACGCGGTTTCTTAAAAATACCAAATGCACGTAAGGAATGAATCTATTGCGTCGGTGTTTAGTAATTCAAACCAAATATTGATAGATTACATCGAAATCGATGAGACTTTTTATTCTGACTACCGGTATTTATAACCTTACCCTTGTTACCATTAAGAAATCTATTACATATAGCCCGTCGGGCAGAGCGCGAAAAGCCTTCTCTTTCTTGACCTACCCAATACTGAAGTATAACCAGATGGGACCTTCACTACTTATTAAAGCATGTTATTTTACATAGGAAATCAAAATTGACGACACTCTCCATTGGTCGAGACCGAAGATATAAGAAAAAAACTAAAAAAAAAGAAATTTAGAAATTTAAGATTTAATCAAATATAACTTTAGAACTAAAACAGATAAAAATACAATTTTTCTTTGGTTTTGACAAATAAACATTGCTTTTTAATTTGAAGTATAATTTATTACAATAATTAAAAAATTAACATAAAAAAACTAGCAAAATTCAAAAAGATACACAAATCAGCAACATTTTTCTAATTCTTAACTCGCCATAACTCGCTTATATAACGAGGTATTCAATTTTTTCTTTCACCAAAAACTGACAAATTTAATAGACTTCATTTTGTCTCGATTAATGCTAAATCTAATTTTTTAACTAAAAGCGCTACAGCCCTTGAAACACAACGAAGCACAGTACGGCGACGAAGACGCGAGGCTTCCTTTCCCGCCTCCGCTACTTTCTCGGCCCATCAAGAAACGTATCGGCTGCTGGCCTCATTATTGTCTGGATAAATATTAATAAGTATATACTATTTTACTTACATGTAGGCTATTACAGTTTAAGTATATTGTAGATTCATTTTTTTATCAATGGAGAAAAACTACATGTTTGTTTTACGAAACTGCTGAAAGCAGTGAAAATCTAATGGTAAAAAACCAACTGTTACTGGCATCAGGTCTATTATTAATTGTGCAAATGAAAGAAAATATGCAATTTCATTAATATTTTTATAAAACAAAGTCGTGGCACTTATTAGCACACCCTTCGATACCAATTTCATTATTCTTGTCTGACATCTTTTTGTAATAAATAACATTAGCAAAGATAATACGTACTGTCTCTGATATTAGTAACGCGATAAAAAATGCAAGTGAGTCTTCATGTAGTTATAATAAAAAAAAAAAAAAAAAAATCAGTTTAAAATAAAATGGCATTGTCTGATTTGTGGAAAATCCAGAAAAATTAAGAATAAATTAAGAACATCTTTAAGTACCAGTTTGTACAGGAACGGGTGCGGAAACTAGAAAAAAATATATATTAAATCTGCAGTGTCGCATTGTGATACAGAAATACAAGGCAGGTTACACATTTATTCGGATTTATTTGGGCTAATGGAAATTATCATAAAATTTATTATGCAAAATATATTAGCAAAAAAAATTAAATGTGTACAAACTAAACAACTGAAAGAAAAAAATGAATTTAAAGTAGCGTTAAATATTTTATTTAAGGAGGTTTATCTTGCTGTTTTGCAAAAAAGAATTCTTAACTCTAATATTTCTAAAAACACACCTTAATGATATATTTGAAGAAATGATGGAAGAAAAATTAGATTATTATAGCAGTGGAAATATAAGAAAGGGATTAGAAAAGCATTTAAGCAAACAAAGTGTTTTGTGAACACAAAGAAAATACAACAACAGTTCATTCAAGTGATAATAAAGCTAAAAGGATTTTTGTTTGTCAGTTACAAGTGAATCAGGCGAAGAAAACTTGGTTCATGAGAATGAATTGACAATTCCTGATAAAGCTGCCGGTATCTTAAGAGAAGCTATAGCTGGATGTTTTAAAACTATAAAAAAACACGACTACTAATCTGAATGAACATAAATGTAAACAAGAAGTTTCAGATTTGTTATAAACATTTATGTCGTGGATACTAAATATGTCAGGACAGACAAATTTGATTTAAACGTTATTTCTATAGTAATGGAATTTATATTAATTCATATGAAAAAAAAAAAACAATCAGCTTAGGCCATTTTTTTAATCCTTTACATATCACTACATGTGTTTCGTGCCGTCAGAAGAAAAAGAACTTGATATGCTTTATTCTTTTGGCTATGGTTATTCCTACGATGAAATACGTACAAAAATCCAACTAATCGTTCAGAGCCTCTACGAGTTAGTGAAAGCATGGCAAATAATTGTTTTGATTATGTGGTTACCTCTGACATTTTATGGAAAATATTAAAATATACGAAGCAAAGTAAAAACTTTACTAGCTGGCATTCCACATCCAGTGGAAGTATAGTAACGACAAAAAATTTTTTAAACATTTTTATTGTTCAAATAGGCTTAGAATGTCATGAAATGTCGAGATTTCAAGTTTGAGCGAAAAAAAAAATTCTGTCTGTCTGTCGGTCTATAATTTTTTTTGTGCGCACGTTTACTCTGGAACCGTTTGAGATATTGACTTGAAATTTGGTACACATATGTACTTTAACAAGATCTAGAACTAGATTATATTTTCATCTTGTTCCGTCGAAGGGTTGGGGGGTAAATTGGGGTAAATTTGGAGTAAATAGGTAAATCAAGCAGATAACAGTTCATAAAATTGATATTTAGTATAGACAAGAGAAGCTAAGGCCTCAAAAAAAATTTTGGCATTAGCCACCCCCATTACCACCCCATTATTAAAGGGGATGAAAAAAAATATGATTTAGTGTGTGTACAAGAACCAGAAACCTCAAAATATTTTTTTTCTTTATCCTATTATTCAATTTGATTTGTTAATTTTATCATCTTACAATAAAGGAAGATAATTCTAAAGCTTTTGTTACGGCCGCTGATTGTAGCCTTGCGCGATTTATGGTGAACGCGGGATGTACCGGGAACGTCGCCGTAGCGCGCTTCGTTGTGTTTAAAAGGCTGTACCGCTTTTATTTACAGATCTAGACCCAGCATTAATTGAGACAAAATGAAGTCTATGAAATTTGGCAGTTTTTAGTGAATAAAACATTCGAATAGCTCAATACATAAGCGAGTTACAATGAGTTAGACTTTTCAAAAGAATTGACAATTGGTGTACCATCTAAATCAACGTCAATTTTTTAATGTTAAAGTTATTATTTTTGTAATAAATTATACATCAAATTAAAGAGAATCGTTTGTACTATAAAACTAAAAAAATATAATAATTTTATCTTTTTTCGTTTAAAAGTTATTCGTGGTTGAATTTGAATTTTGTTATTTTCATTTTTTTTTGTTTTTTTCTTGTAACTTCAGTCTCGACCAATGGAGAGTGTCGTCAACAGTGATTTACTATGTAAAAAAACCTGCTGAATAAAATGAAATAGGTTTTATTTGGTTATACCTCGGTATTGGGTTAGTGAACGATAGAGCCAGCCATCCGACGTACTAATATCTTTAACACGCTTTTAGTAGGTCGACAGTGTTTTAAAGTATTTATCTAACTAGTATATTAGTGTGCCCAAATTAGGGCAACAATACAGGGTGTAATCAGTTTCATGTCATTAAAAAAATACTGGTGGTGGGGAACGACTAAACGAACAAAAAAACCTTATATAACATGGGGCCTAAAACCCATAGTTTTAGAGTAAAAAAAAAAATAAACAAAAATTTCGAAAATGTTCAACAATATTGTTTGAGAACTGCTGGAATGTTGGGACAGGCTTTTATCTTCGCGTATGTCGGCGCCTCTAACCATTAAATACGCTAATACGGCTTTTTTTAAGTGTCGCGCTCCTTTGTTAGAGACCGCGCGTTGGCGAGGACACAAGTTGATAATCGTACTTTTTTATGGTTTTTTAAAAGTTGGTAAGGTAAGGTCTTTAGCGGTGCGGTAAAGGTGAAAGACGTCGGCTTTTCTGAGTGCTTAGTAGATCTGAAGAAAACTATACTCTCTCTTGTGCAGTGTTGCCAGGTCTAGTGAAATTTTACTAGATTTAGAGATTTTTTTTCAATCTAGTGATTTAGTGAAAACTTTTATGAAAATGCCTATTTCTAGTGATTTTTGGTTCGTCAGATTTGTTGCCCTCTAGCGGTTTGCAGACAAACATTACTTTCTAGTTGCGAACCATTTAATACACGTAAACCAAGTCTGGAAACGAAATAATTAGACAGAGAGAGCGCGTATGTGAATCATTATATAGCCCAGACGACAGAGAAAATTTTATAGTAAAATCTCCAAAAACTTGCAAAATGAATAATTCTTTTTTTAATGAGTTCGTGAAAAAACTAGTTTTTTTCATCCATTCTTTCATAATTTTGAAATTAAATTAGGGCAGGAAAAAATAAAAATAAATGAAAATAAAAATAAAAAGACCCCCCGTGTTTCTGAACAAAAAATTTCTTAATAAATTTTGAAAAAATGGATGAAAAAAAATTTTTTCTGCATCCGAGCGAAATGTAAGGGGCCATCCATAAATGACGTCACGCCAATTTTTGAGATTTTAGACCCCCCCATTGTCACGTTTTGTCGCGAGTTAGACCCCCCAAAAAAAATTACGTCACGCTTCTGTTTTTTTCGTTTCCGTTATTTATTATTCACGATATTTTTCGCCTCATGAGGGGGGTGCTAGTAAAAATCCAAAAAAAAAATTTTCCGGCTCGTGAGGGGGTGCTAGTAAAAATTCAAAAAAATTATTTTTTGTCGCCTCATGGGCGTAATTCTACTAAAAATCAAAAAAAAAATTACAATATTCTCTTTTCTTGATTCGTTCACCATTCGTTACGTCACACTGAGTCAGACCCTCTCCCTCCCCCTTATCACACTTAGTCACGTAATTACGACCCCCCCCCCCTGGAGCGTGACGTCATTTATGAATGGCCCCTAAACTTTTCAGGATATTATTCTATATACTTTCACGAACTCATTAAAAAAACATATATATAATCATTTTGCAAGTTTTTGAAGATAAATACTGGGCTATTACATAGAACAGTGAACTCTATTCTAGAGTTCACTGACATGTTTGTATAGTCGGTCCCCATTACCGGTTTTTTTTAATGACATGAAACTGATTACACCCTGTATACAGAAACTAGGTAATTTCATAATAAATAAAAATGTGTGTATGTTGTGATTTGCTTTTTAAAGGACCACGCACAAATTCTTATATAAAAGTGGCTTCCGTTAAATTGGCTGGATTTTTGATATGTTCTATATTTTAGGCCCCTGATCAAATGTCTCAATGAGTCGGAGGTCCCAAACCACCAGGGTTTCAAGATAGAGCCAGTTAAAGTTGAGATTAAGAGGTATTGGCCGTACATCGAACATTATTCAAATGATGCCCTTGTTCTTGGGTCTGGAGAGTTTTGGTTGGCCTACACTGAGGGAAAACCTGTCAATGATTATTCAGTGTTATGCACCAACTTGTCAGATGACATCACATCAGGCTATTCCATGTCACATGCAGTCATATCAGGTCATTCCCTGTTATTGTTATTATTGTTATTGAGTTTAAATAGAATATAAGCGATCAGTCGGTCAAATATAAGTCAAATCTTGTAGTCTACCTTCCCTTCCTTTTATTCTTCATTTAATCAATGTCTATTCTTGGACATCCACTATCAATTCTCCTATTGCTGCTCCCTCGTTATCAATGTTTCTATTATCGCCAACCTGGATGAAATGGAGGGGAGCTCGACTTGGGTATTTTATATACTGTTGATGTCGTGCCCATCCTAGGAATCGTAGGGCACTTTCTACTTGTGCACAACAGCTCTAAGTCCTCGCTCTGGCCTTGCAAGTGCAATAATACCTTGAGATAGGATGGTCTTCTCCATTCCCCATTGCATCATCATCTCTATCATTTTCTTCTTCGCCAATTCGGAAAGATATCCATAGCTGATAGTGAGTAGCATTTCTGAGTCGAGAACAGATCCCGAATCTAAGAAAATCTGGCTCATCTTTGAGCCTATCAAGTTGAAATACTTCGACATTGGTATGGTCCAATTTATCCTGGATATATGCAGGAGCTAATTCCACTTGGTATGGGCCAAGGGTCAATAGACGTACAACATATGGGAGATCAAATCGAGGAAACTCAGGGACGTGCACCTGATCAAATGATAGTACCGTGGATTGTTCTTGATTACCACCTAGTACCGTAGAGTACCTCTCTCTCTCACTCTCTCTCCCACTCTCTTCTACTCACTTTACAATTACTCCTAACGTTGACTAATTGTCCCAATAACAGGGAATGACCCGATGTAACGTCATTTGAAATTGGTGCATGACACTGAATAATCATTGACAGGTTTTTCCTCACTGTAGGCCAACTAAAACTCTCCAGACCCAAGAATAAGGGCATCATTTGAATAATGTTCGATGTACGGCCAATACCTCATAATCCCAACTTTAACTGACTCTATCTTGAAACCCTGGTGGTTTGGGACCTCCGCCCCATTGAGACATTTGATCAGGGGCCCAAAATATAGAACATATCAAAAATCCAACCAATTTAACGGAAGCCACTTTTATATAAGAATTTGTGCGTCCTTTGCAATTTTTGACCTTAAATTTATATTTACCAACCCCAAAAACATATAATGATAACTTTGTTCATAGGACTAAAATTATTGCAGTTACTTTGGATTAATTATTCATTTACAATTATTTCTTGAATTTTTCAACAAACTGTTAAACAAACAAAAATCATTAAATTAAAACTAGTAAACATTTTAGTATTTAGTCTTAGCAATACATTGCAAAAAATGGCGTGAAAATGTATTCATTGGTGATCTTGTTCGGAATTTTTCATTCTTTATGCCTAACGACTCTCCACTAAATTTTTTAGCTACGAATTCGTTTATTGAAAATTAGCACAAAACTGAATTTATTTTATACACCTCAGTCGTACCGAGCCAACTTTTTTGGGTGGTTATTTTTCGAATTTGCCAACTTCATAAACTTAAGAAGCCAATTCTGTAAATACATGAATAATAATTCCTCCAAAAATTTGATGAACAAGGGGAGAAAATCCAAAAATAAAATTGCCAACTTATATCTCAAATTTCCAACTTTTGTCAAGTCTGACAAAGTCGGGGGTAACTTAACCCCCCATACCCCCCCTTCGCTACGCCCTTGCTCGCGATTCAAAATTCTCTGACATTCTGCAGGCAGTTCAAAAGTCGATCCGTCAAAAATATTTTCCAATTTGTGTCAAAATGTGGGATATATTAAAGATCATTTTAAGATATACTATTACGTATTCATCAAAACAGAAACCAATTCATGTGCTATCTCTGTTTTGCGTTCTACGTAGGCAGGCACACTGATACTAAACTAATGTTGCTACATATAAGTAAACATTAAACTTATCTGATAATACCATTATCTTTCTACGGTAATTTATTATTATTTAGATGTTACATCGTCAAATACTTCGAAATTGTTTTGTCATAGTAGGTGACTAACATTTGATATACTGATATGATGAAAAAATGAACAGTCTGAAATATAGCAACAGCTTGGTATGAAAATGTTAACTGTTAGCCAATATGGGCACTGTAGGTTAAGTTAGTTTTAAGAAAGATGGCGACCTTAGTTGTTACTGTGAATTATTTCGTTAATATACGTTAGCAAATTAGTACTGGAGACTAATATATGCTCTGGAGAACCTAGTGTTTTATTGAATAATACACAACACAAACTTGAAATACATAACTGAATAGCATTAATTGATTTAGGGCCGTTTGCAAACCTTCTACAAAAATGGTGTTTTAATAATAGAAAAGGCAATAAGTAAACAACTGCATTCATTTGCAGATGCTATGCTGTTAATTGTTAATATAACAGCCTCAAAAAATTACATGTCCTACAGAATACAAGCCTGAGTTTTTTAAAAAATATATTTTTTTCCCACAATAAAAACATGTATCCGACAAAAAAAATTTAAAACTCCCTCCCTTTAATTTTAAATCTAGGGAAATTTTAGTTAGATCTAGTAACTTTTTAAAGCGTTGTCTGATATCTTTTAAAATTTTGACCTGGCAACACTGCTTGTGCAATATTTTCGTTTCTGTGGGCACTTCGTTAAGTACACATGTCGAACCCGTTCATTGTTTTTGTATGTTCTTTTGTTCATTTTGAATTTTGGGCCACGTATTTACAGTTAAGATTTATTTTATTGACTTACCGTTTAAGTCGTTAAGTTCTTGATTACGTACAGATACTACTAGTTCGTTCTTTTTGTGTTGCTTTTTGGATTTTGGACCAAGTTTTTATTTTTATTTTCTTTATTGACAACGTTAGTTGATAGTTTAGTGTGGTATTTTAATGTGCATAGAAACCATTAAAAATGATCCTAATTTACCAAATGTGTTGAACGGAGTGCGTATGTCCTTAGTTCGACAGAAGCCATTTCGAACAGTTTATGTAAATCAACAAATTTATTGGTCAGTTCTAGATTTATTTCATGTATTTTAGTTTTCGATACCTGATCGGCAATTCGTTAAATGAATCAGATTTTTTCCTAACTTAAAATACACATAATTGTTTTCTGTTATCGTATCTCAGACATCTAACTCTTTATTTCCCAATGTCATGCAATAATTTCTCATTTTTTAAGCTTTTAACCCAGAATACTCATTTAGGTTACAAATGGTAATAAATCACATTTAAATCTGAAAAATTATAAACAACAATAAAAGCTCCAATATTTTGTTCTAAATTAAAAAAACACACATGTAAAGAAATGCTGTGTCTAAACCTCTACGCCCATCATTTGCTTGCAGTTCTGCAAAAAGAGGTATCGAATTATTTACATTTTTATAATTGGTTCCGTTGAAGCGGTCATCAAAGGTGCCGCCCTTCTTTGCTTTGAAACCGCGGGCCGGCGAGAATGAGTCGGTCGGTAGTCTTTGCACTTTTTATGACAATTTAAAGGGAACTATGCGTCCATTGACCCAGAAAGGCAGTGGTTCTCAAATGTTTCCTACCCCAATATTCAAATTGTTGACCTAGGTCAGTTTTTTTCAAAGTACTCCTAGAGGAAAAAGTCATAAACGTTTTTTGTTTGTATAGTCGGTCCCCATTACCGGTTTTTTTTAATGACATGAAACTGATTACACCCTGTATACAGAAACTAGGTAATTTCATAATAAATAAAAATGTGTGTATGTTGTGATTTGCTTTTTAAAGGACCACGCACAAATTCTTATATAAAAGTGGCTTCCGTTAAATTGGCTGGATTTTTGATATGTTCTATATTTTAGGCCCCTGATCAAATGTCTCAATGAGTCGGAGGTCCCAAACCACCAGGGTTTCAAGATAGAGCCAGTTAAAGTTGGGATTAAGAGGTATTGGCCGTACATCGAACATTATTCAAATGATGCCCTTGTTCTTGGGTCTGGAGAGTTTTGGTTGGCCTACACTGAGGGAAAACCTGTCAATGATTATTCAGTGTTATGCACCAACTTGTCAGATGACATCACATCAGGCTATTCCATGTCACATGCAATCATATCAGGTCATTCCCCGTTATTGTTATTATTGTTATTGAGTTTAAATAGAATATAAGCGATCAGTCGGTCAAATATAAGTCAAATCTTGTAGTCTACCTTCCCTTCCTTTTATTCTTCATTTAATCAATGTCTATTCTTGGACATCCACTATCAATTCTCCTATTGCTGCTCCCTCGTTATCAATGTTTCTATTATCGGCAACCTGGATGAAATGGAGGGGAGCTCGACTTGGGTATTTTATATACTGTTGATGTCGTGCCCATCCTAGGAATCGTAGGGCACTTTCTACTTGTGCGCAACAGCTCTAAGTCCTCGCTCTGGCCTTGCAAGTGCAATAATACCTTGAGATAGGATGGTCTTCTCCATTCCCCATTGCATCATCATCTCTATCATTTTCTTCTTCGCCAATTCGGAAAGATATCCATAGCTGATAGTGAGTAGCATTTCTGAGTCGAGAACAGATCCCGAATCTAAGAAAATCTGGCTCATCTTTGAGCCTATCAAGTTGAAATACTTCGACATTGGTATGGTCCAATTTATCCTGGATATATGCAGGAGCTAATTCCACTTGGTATGGGCCAAGGGTCAATAGACGTACAACATATGGGAGATCAAATCGAGGAAACTCAGGGACGTGCACCTGATCAAATGATAGTACCGTGGATTGTTCTTGATTACCACCTAGTACCGTAGAGTACCTCTCTCTCTCACTCTCTCTCCCACTCTCTTCTACTCACTTTACAATTACTCCTAACGTTGACTAATTGTCCCAATAACAGGGAATGACCCGATGTAACGTCATTTGAAATTGGTGCATGACACTGAATAATCATTGACAGGTTTTTCCTCACTGTAGGCCAACTAAAACTCTCCAGACCCAAGAATAAGGGCATCATTTGGATAATGTTCGATGTACGGCCAATACCTCATAATCCCAACTTTAACTGACTCTATCTTGAAACCCTGGTGGTTTGGGACCTCCGCCCCATTGAGACATTTGATCAGGGGCCCAAAATATAGAACATATCAAAAATCCAACCAATTTAACGGAAGCCACTTTTATATAAGAATTTGTGCGTCCTTTGCAATTTTTGACCTTAAATTTATATTTACCAACCCCAAAAACATATAATGATAACTTTGTTCATAGGACTAAAATTATTGCAGTTACTTTGGATTAATTATTCATTTACAATTATTTCTTGAATTTTTCAACAAACTGTTAAACAAACAAAAATCATTAAATTGAAACTAGTAAACATTTTAGTATTTAGTCTTAGCAATACATTGCAAAAAATGGCGTGAAAATGTATTCATTGGTGATCTTGTTCGGAATTTTTCATTCTTTATGCCTAACGACTCTCCACTAAATTTTTTAGCTACGAATTCGTTTATTGAAAATTAGCACAAAACTGAATTTATTTTATACACCTCAGTCGTACCGAGCCAACTTTTTTGGGTGGTTATTTTTCGAATTTGCCAACTTCATAAACTTAAGAAGCCAATTCTGTAAATACATGAATAATAATTCCTCCAAAAATTTGATGAACAAGGGGAGAAAATCCAAAAATAAAATTGCCAACTTATATCTCAAATTTCCAACTTTTGTCAAGTCTGACAAAGTCGGGGGTAACTTAACCCCCCATACCCCCCTTCGCTACGCCCTTGCTCGCGATTCAAAATTCTCTGACATTCTGCAGGCAGTTCAAAAGTCGATCCGTCAAAAATATTTTCCAATTTGTGTCAAAATGTGGGATATATTAAAGATCATTTTAAGATATACTATTACGTATTCATCAAAACAGAAACCAATTCATGTGCTATCTCTGTTTTGCGTTCTACGTAGGCAGGCACACTGATACTAAACTAATGTTGCTACATATAAGTAAACATTAAACTTATCTGATAATACCATTATCTTTCTACGGTAATTTATTATTATTTAGATGTTACATCGTCAAATACTTCGAAATTGTTTTGTCATAGTAGGTGACTAACATTTGATATACTGATATGATGAAAAAATGAACAGTCTGAAATATAGCAACAGCTTGGTATGAAAATGTTAACTGTTAGCCAATATGGGCACTGTAGGTTAAGTTAGTTTTAAGAAAGATGGCGACCTTAGTTGTTACTGTGAATTATTTCGTTAATATACGTTAGCAAATTAGTACTGGAGACTAATATATGCTCTGGAGAACCTAGTGTTTTATTGAATAATACACAACACAAACTTGAAATACATAACTGAATAGCATTAATTGATTTAGGGCCGTTTGCAAACCTTCTACAAAAATGGTGTTTTAATAATAGACCATCGAATAAGTAGTGTGGCGACTTAGAGCAAGAACTAGGCAGAATCGTGACCTGCTGGATAAAAGCGCAAAAAAGCGAGTTCTTATATACCCTCAATACTATCAATTCAGAGGGAAGTGCCCGATTTCAGTGTCCACCATCTTAAAATATGGCGCTATATTTGTTTTCTTTGGACTGTAACTGTAAATTTTCGACTTTTATTTGGTTCTTACTAAATATCTCCCCAGATTCTGGGTTTGTAGCAAAAAGGATTTCATTTAAACTAAATCTGCTACAATTTGAGACCAGATGAGCCGCTTTTGTAACTTTAATATTTTGCGAGATACAAGCTTCCAAAGTTTTGGAGTTTTCTCAGGTTATTACGATTACAGAACACTATTCGAATCAATTTTACTACAAAATTGGCTACAACTTTAGACTAGATCTGCTTTTGTAAATTTAATATTTTCCTGAATATGGTGCATGTACATTTGGAGAATATACTGACATGGTCTTCTTACCATGGATCAAGAGACAACTTCAGAATTGCCTAAGAATCGATGTTGTATGGGACATATACAAGCCAGATAGTGTGAAGGGAGAAAGGAGAAAAGTCACAAGGGAAACCACACTCCCCAAAAATTTTGTTATATTCCTGAAGACTTCAGAGAACAAGACAGAACTGTTTATCCTACTAAGTGATGCAGTCGCAGCTTATGACGTACAAGAAGGTAAAGAAATATACAACACCTATGGTAAATCTGTTATTTCAAAAATAGCAGTGCACCGATATCCAAAACTGACCGCGAAGAAGCTGATACCAGAATATGTCTTCATATATTGGATGTATTACAAAAGGGTGCAACCAACATCCTCATAAGTACAGTTGACACAGATGTTACTGTGGTACTAGTAGGCATCTTTTTCGAGCTACAAACTTACAAACCTAATATTCAACTTTGGATTACATTTAATAAACACTTCCGATATTATCCCATCAACGTCATCTGCCAAGAGCTCGGAGAAAATATGTCGCAAGTATTGCCCTTTTGCCATGCTTTCACGGGTTAAGACACTACATCACAATTTTTTGGTAAGGGGAAAAAGTCAGCATGGAAGACATGGAAAGCATACCCTCCAGGCACTGAAGGATTTATCTGCTCTGCAAAATATCCATTTCAGCCAGTAGATGTTAAGACAAAGGCATTTGAACTTATAGAACGATTCACATGCATCCTGTATGATGGCACAACAGAACTTGACAGCATCAACAAGCTCAGAGAGGATCTCTTCACACAAGGAAAAAAGTAAAGATGATGCAAAGTCTACCGCCCACACAGGATGCCCTCATTCAACACATTAATCACTGCATCTGTCAATCTAGCATCTGGTTAACAGTTTGAAATCACTCCAAAATGCACGCTAACTTTGGATGGAAAAGAAACGAGGAGACATGTCAACCAATTTGGATGTCTATACCGGAAGCAAGCAAAAACTGTAGGGAATTAATCAAGTGCGGATGTAAGGCTGAACCCGTTTACTCTATGAATTGCGTTTTTAACAAGGCTGCACTTGCCTGCACAGCTCTTTGTCATTGCAAAGGCCATTGTGAACAGTAAAGAACAACATTATAAATATAATTTTTATGATTATTTTCTTAACAGTTATTCTGTAATTTTTTTTATTGAAACGTTTGTAACATGGTCAAATACATTATCTCAGCAAATTATGATTATATCGATGTCTTTCTTTACTGAAATTGTAGCATATTTATTCTTCATAACCATTAATAAAATAATGTTTGGTGTAAAACTGACTGCGTTGGAGATATTTAGCAAAACCGATAAAATATAGATTTTCGTAATAACCTGAAAAATATGAACCTAAAAAAGTCCAAAACTTTGGAAGCTTGTATCTCGCAAAATATTAAAATTACAGAAGCGGCTCTGGTCTCAAACTGTAGCAAATTTAGTTTAAATTAAATTCTTTTTGCTACAAACCCAGAAGTTAGGGAGATATTTAGTAAAAACCAAATACAAGTCGAAAATTTATAGGTACAGTCCAAAGAAAACGAAAATGGCGTCGCATTTCAATATGGCGGACACTGAAATCGGGCACCCCCTCCTGAATTGATAGTACTGAAGGTATATAAGAAGCGTGCAAAATCTGGAGCTTTAATCCAGCAGGTCACGATCTTTTCGCTAAGCCACCACACTATAAGGTCATCAATGCCATTGGAAATAAAACAGAAAACATACACATCATTAAATACAATGAAATGAACAAGTAAGAACTAACATGAAAAAATAATTGAGAAAGTAATTTAAAGTTTCGATTGAAGATTATGCAACATTACTGTATCGGCGTGTGATATTAATGTCAGTAAATTTTAAAGATAATCAATTGTACACTAAGAAAAAACTATAACAGATTGTGTAATTCATATGGCACTTCCGAAAGCTACATGGAAAAGGAATATTACTAGTCACGGCAAAAATTAAATGTTGTTTGTCTCAAATAAATTGGAATTTTTTTGGTCATAATTAAAGTCTTGTCAAATTTTCTGGTCAAGCCTCATTGAAACATATTTTCCGTTAAAAAAGATTGTTAATTAGTCAATCTGACCCACCAGTAAAGTGGTTTAACAAAACTCTTAGAGGTAAACGGAATACACTATCCAGTGTTAAACTAATTTGTAATTCTACTCAGAATCTTGCCGATAGGGCAGTATTTAATACTTTACGTAAAGAGTACAGGCAATATATTGATAATTCTAAGAAGTGTGCTTGGTCAGATAACAAAACTAGGGACAGCTGGAAACTAATCAACTTTGAACGTAACAAAGCGAGCTCTGACAATACTGACTATGTATTCACACAAAAAGTTTTTAACAACTTTTTTGCTACGATAGCTGAGAATATAATAAATTCTTTACCAACTGCAGATCAGACTGCACTGGATTTTTTAAGGAACACCCTCAAATAACTATTTTTCTCTCTACTCCGTTTCAGAACTGGAAGTTTCCAACTCCACGAAAGCTTTGAAAGATTTCAACTGCACGGATATTTATGGAATGAATCCTAGGATTTTAACAGAAACAGTAGACATTTTTGTTCAACCTATAACTTTATTAATTAACAGCTGCCTTGGTGAGGGAGTTTTCCCAGAAGCTAAGATCACAAATGTATTACCGTTTCTTAAAAAGGGTAATGCCGAAAGCAGCTACAGGCCAATTTCCATCATACCAATTTTTCAATAGTTTTAAAAACAGTTTAAAAACCTACTATTAAATTATTTTCAATCTAATGACATTCTTAATAGCTGTCAATTTGGTTTTCGTAGCAAGTGATCTACTACACAAGCTGTGTTTACTGTGGTGCGGGACATTGTTGGAGGCCTTGAGCGGGAAAGACATGTAGAGATTACCTTGCTTGACTTGTCAAAGCCTTTGACTGTGTCTCACACGTCTTACTCGTAGAAAAGTTGGAATTTCATGAGGTTCGTGGGAGTCCATTGGAACTACTACGCTCCTATTTATGTAACAGAAAACAGTGCATCAACGTAAATAATATTAACTCGGATCTTAATCCAGTAAAGCATGGAGTGCCTCAGGGCTCTGTCTTGGGGCCACTCCTCTTTATTATATATGTCAATGATATATTTCATTTTACGTTGCCCTATAGATGTACTGCTTATGCTGATGACACCACATTGTTAACTTTCCATAGTGACCTTCACGTTTTACATCAACAAACTTCTTTAATTTCTGATCAAGCCAAAATCTGGTTTATCATAATAAAATGAAAATGAATGAGGAAAAAACTCAGAGGCTTGTCTTTTCCACGAGTAACACAGTGACAAAGGGTGACAGTGTGAAACTCCTAGGTGTCACACTGGACGATAAACTAAACTGATTTAGTCATATCGATCAGCTAAGCCACAAACTTGCCAGCACGATATTTTTGCTCCGCCAGCTAAGAAGGCATTTAAATTTGGATGATAGCAACTTAATACCTACTCATAAGAAAAGTGCTTATAAAAAATCTCCTTCCTACAGCTTCATACAAATATTTGATACCTCGCCTTAAAAGTTAAGACATAAAAAGTTTTCCCTAGTTTTAAAAATCAAATAAAATCATGTTTCCTGGATAAGGCGTTTTATTTTGCAGAAGAGTTTTTATGTTTAAAAATATAAATATGCATTATAAACAGAATTTTCCACTGTAAAAATACCTCAAATTTTCGTTTATTTTTATTTTTTTTATATTTGTATGCGTATCTGTTTGTATACAGATTCGGCAAATGTAGGATAGGATACCGTGTGTGTAGTCGCGGGCTAGGCATGGGGAGTAGAATTACATCGCGTGTGCCAGCTGGCTGAAATGAAATAACAGCGCTAGAATGCTCCATCGATGGACGAATTTACGGCTGCCGGTGTTGTCATATTTCTCGCGCTACGTGAATGTACATGCCTAACGGGAAATTACACGCACGGTATATAAAACTATGGACCCCGAGATAAACGACCTCAAGAAAGAAAACAAATAAATTAGGAAAAGAAAGTTGTATCTATTTCCACTACAATGCATAGGCGGTTAGAAGCGATAAGTACCGATGGCCTACGTTGACACACGATAAGGTAATAAAAATACGTTTCATGAAGTGTGGAACGTGCTGGAAGCAGTACATTCGTCTCTCTTTTCCCAATTTCTCTGTTTTCTTTCTTGCTCTCGATTATCACAGGATATATAAAACTACATTTGCCGTCTGTTTATATTTTATACGTGTTTGTGTTTTTGAATATTGTCACGCAGTAATTATAATTTGTATAAAAGTTATTTGAGACACCCAGTACATCAGGTTATTGTTAGCTAGAAATTAATATTAAAATATTTGCAAACAGAAATTGTTGAGACAGCAGCAAGCTGGTGCATTCACCCGAGTTACTTGTTATCTAGGTAACTGCTGAATTGCAAAAAGAATAGCTAGAAAATATTTTAGTTTCAAAATTGAGTTGGGTTCTAGTTTTTGGTACGAACGGGTGGTGGCTTGGTGCGTGGCCCAACTCCCCCCTCAGGGGTGAGCCCCAGGGGGTATTTAATGTAAGTACTAATTATTCTGTTTTGTTGTGTTGTTTCTTTGTTAATAAACCGGTAACTTGTTTTCTACCACAATGTTTTATTTACAAGTATTCATTTAAAACTTTTTAAAATAAAAAATTCGTCAAATTTAATCATGAAAACCAACACGTAACATAAAAAAACTTAGGCAAGTAAAATATGATTTCATACTTAAAAAAAATACATTTTACATTAAAGAAATTTAAATAAAATGGGAGGGTCGTGAAGAACCACCCCCTAGGAACGAGGCTAGGCGCCTCCACCACGTGTCACGGGGTTGGTTAATAAAATTACCCCGACACGTGTTATGCCCGGCACCTCCACCACGTGCCACGACCCTCGGGCCGCTGTGACGGGGTTCCTTTAAAATACTCGCTTGCTTGCAAGAGGATTTGAATTTAATGAATTAAATGAATACTTGTAAATAAAACATTGTGGTAGAAAACAAGTTACCGGTTTATTAACAAAGAAACAACACAACAAAACAGAATAATTAGTACTTACATTAAATACCCCCTGGGGCTCACCCCTGAGGGGGGAGTTGGGCCACGCACCAAGCCACCACCCGTTCGTACCAAAAACTAGAACCCAACTCAATTTTGAAACTAAAATATTTTCTAGCTATTCTTTTTGCAATTCAGCAGTTACCTAGATAACAAGTAACTCGGGTGAATGCACCAGCTTGCTGCTGTCTCAACAATTTCTGTTTGCAAATATTTTAATATTAATTTCTAGCTAACAATAACCTGATGTACTGGGTGTCTCAAATAACTTTTATATAAATTATAATTACTGCGTGACAATATATTTTAATATTTTTTAAATTGTCTTGACTTACCATTTGTACAAAAATGTATTTAAATAATGGAACTAAATTAGTTGTAAGGATTTTAATTTGAAATATGTTGGACAAATAAAGCGCCCAATTATAACGAGACTCAAGGAGCGTACGGTCTTTCTCAAGTATGTAAGAACTGAAAAGTTTGTTGCTCAGCATATCCTTGATAACAATGATAGAATATATATCAAGTAACTTAAGGTTAGTTGAAAATATAACAAATGATAAACAGATGGATGCTTTTGGAAGCTACAAGTTGCAAAATGTAAAAATAGTGCGACCAGAGACAAAAAGTATTTTCTAAACAGTCAGTTTTATTCGGTCACGGTGAACCGATACGGACAGGTAATTGTAGAGTTTAGATAGGCTTGGTTGAATTCGTTTAACTATGACATTAGTTTGGAGGGGCGTTCTTAGCTATACTTTAGTTTTTATCATCTCTACATTAAGAAGCAGTTATAACTAAGTCAAAACAAGAGTATTTCCTTACCTGTCTTTCAGAATCGACATGCGAATATTTGTGTTCGGAGAGGTATCCGTGCCAATAGTGCAGTGCGGTGGCTCCTACCGCTACCCACAGGAAAACTCCAATTATGTTCATTAAAATGTCAGTGAAGGAGCTAAAAGTAAAAAAAATATCATCATTAGCTGCATCTAGTCTTACTTTATTGGTACTGAATAGATGAATGTGCAATGAAAGATAAACTAAAACTGTATTTTTATTTGAAAATCGACCATACAATCCTCTGGGTCGAGTCATAATTTTCAGTGTGTAGTATTTTTAATGCTAGTGAAAAAAAACGACGGCGATTTTTCTGAAGTATATGTTCTTAGAATATTCTAATTTACATTCTAAATAGTCACATATTGATAATAATGCCCGTGATATATTATCTATTTTCTTCATTAATCATGACGATGAAATTGAAGATGAAGGTGATAAAAACTATGTTTTACTGTAGATACGTGACATCTGACATGGAAACTAGTCAGGTGATTCAGAAATTAGTTTTAAGCGAATTCGGTTGGCTTAAATATTTTGCAACAAAAATTGAAAGTTATAATTTTGATGTTTTTAATAAATATTCATCTTCAACTTAAAATCGAAGTGCTACGTTTTTTAACCTTATCAATTATTGGCTGTAAGATAGGTTACATATCTTCGCTATTTTAGTATAATATATTTTTTTAATTATGTTTTCAATGTACTTTTAAATGTTAATAGATTTTAGAAATTAAAATTTACAAAAAGAGAACAAAAAAAAGTAGAGAAATTTTCCGAAATAAAGCGGAAAAATGATTTTTTGTTTAATCTAGTTTTTTATACCATCTTTAAACACATAAGAACACAATATCTAAAAAAATGTTCTATGATGATTTGCAATTTTTTTTTATTTTTACCAAGATGCCTTTTTCGGTCGTCCAGTGCAATAAGGTAAAACCAAAATTTTATATATGTATTTATGATCATTAAAAGTATATTTCCCCAAGTTTTCTTAAAATATAACGCATTCGAACTGAAGTATTTCAGAAAAAACGAAACATCACCAATACCAGAGGTTCTTATTTTTTTTTTTTGAAGCTAGGAAATTATAAATAATTCTAACCTAAACAGTATTTACTACGACTAGAAAATATTATTTAGGAATTAAGCAATTCACAACTTACACACTTTTTTATTTGATATGAAATTATCTACTTTCGGTATAAATGTGCCTCAATCTGGTCATGCTAATATACTCACTACAAGTGGCAAAATACCCAACAAACTAAGAAATACTCACTAGTTAGGTAAATACTTTAAAACTGATAAAATGCGCACTATCAAAACACAATATACAGCTGTATTACATGCCTCGGCCCAGAAAAATTTCGGCAATTCACAAGATTGAAGCATGGATCGTGCAGACTCAACGATAGTCCTATTTTCCCGTTCTGAAGCTCCATTCTGTTCAGGACAATACGGTGACGTAGTATGCAAGGAAACCCCAAAGTCTTGCAATACTTGTATTGTTGGCTTTCCGACAAACTCACTTCCGTTATCGCATAAAAGTTCCTTCACAGTGTGTCCAGCAGTTTTGGCTTCATTCAGGAAAGTTCGCAAACAGTCTGCTACTTCACTCTTTTGGCGAATGAAAAAGACACGCCTAAACTTGCTGTAATCATCTTTGAACAACACAAAATACTTTTTGCCACCAGAAGATATGCTTTCCATTGGACCACATACATCCGTATTAATCAGTTCACCAATAACGTTAGGTCGATTTTTTCTTGTTCCAAAACTATGGCGATGAGCTTTACCGAGTGCACATCCTTCACAGAATTCTCCAACTGCTCCAAAGTTCAACCCATATTTACCCAAAACTTTCTTCACGTGACGTTTGTGTTGATGGCCAAGCCTTTCATGCCACAGCTGTAGGCTATCAGCTGCACTAACAACGAACACTGCTGATTGTTCAGGTATTTGAACGCACATCTTGAGAAAGAACAGTTCTCCACGTGGCTCTCCTACCACTTGTACGTCACCATTCTTCAGAAGACGACAACAATCTCGATTAGCTTCAAAGCTGTAACCCTTTTGGATAGCTTTACTCACAGAAAACAAATTTTGGTTTGCCTCCGGAACATACCATACATTTTCAAGAAATGTATTAACTCGACGTTTTCCAACCCTCAGTTCAACGTTTACATTCCCTTGTCCTAATGCTTGCCCGACAGAAGTAGCATTGAAACCATGCATTGTTTGTGGCATAGCAAAAGCCTCATATGTAGCAAAATAGTGCTTGTTCGCTGTCACATGCACTGTTGCACCAGTGTCTGCAGTCCAGCTATCTTGCGAGGAAAATCCGTTGCAACAAACCAGAGATCCACCAAAGTTTGACTCCTTGGATATCTTTGAATGCGTGTTGCTCTTCTCTTCGGATTTACCACGGTCACCTGACTTCATCGGACAATCTTTCAGAAAGTGTCCCTTTTGTCCACACTTATAACATGAGAAACGACCACCTTTCTTCTTGTTTTGACCACCTAGCGGAGAATTTACTAAACTCGTACTCGCTCTCAGTGGCTTTTCTGATATTTTTGTATCATTGTGTTTCTTTCCTTTGCCAACACCACTTTGAGTGACAAAAACGCTTCGTGTATCTGAAATATTGCGTTGCTCGATTGTTCTCAGCTTTTCTACCAATACTCGTAGGTTTCGGTCACTTGAAGGCATTGCTTCCCAAACATTTCTAAATTCGTGATATTCTGGAACAAGAGTTGATAAAATGCGCACTATCAAAACACGCTCACTTGAGGGGTATTCACCTTGTTTAGTCATTGCATCGTTCAATTCCATGAAATGTTTTTGTAGAAGTGCAATGTGTGAAGCAATGTCACTCACACAATTTGACCAACCAAAAAACTCTTCTAGCAATCTATCCAGGCGTTGTTCACTACTCTGTTCGTACATCGACTGAAGCGCTTTCCATACTTCACTTGACGAAGTACATGTCATAACAAGCGTAGCAGGTTCATCGCCTAAAGCACTCACCATGCACAACATTGCATCAGCGTCCGCTTGTTCCCTTGACAAAAGCTCTTTTTTGTACGTTTCTTCAGCTACCGCAGTGAGTTCCGTAGAATCGGATTTACTATCAGGAGAATTTGGTTTCTTTCTAGTTCCATTTACAATATCCAATAAACAATATTTCCTCAGCTGCAACTGCACCAATAACTTCCATTTTGGCCAATCACTAGCACTTTGTAGTTTTCCAATTACTATATGTTTGCACTCCATTGTGTATTTAAAAACACCTGAGTGAAAATTCAATAACAATTAAACACCTTCTCAAAACCGGTACTACACGTTAAACCTTATCTGGAATGTTCGTTGCAAGTTCACTATTCAGTACACAGTTTAAAGCACACCTGGGGCCCGTAACCTAATGAGATTTCGTACTCACTGGACGTGAATTATCTGAGGAAACTCTTTATTATATTGAACATTTACATATGTGACATAAACCAAACTGACATTAAGTAAACTATAAGAAACTAACTAACTAGAGAGCTTATATAAGTAGTAGTTCACTAGTAGAACATTTGTATATTCTCAACAAAAACACTTATTATTGGAGAACCAATCAAACAACTACTCGTCTAGCTAATACTGACGAAGTATTGAATTACATGATAGGGTTCCTAGCATTTTAAAGCAAAAAAATATATTGAAAATAATTAAATAATTAATTTTAATTCGGTCATTTACACTTTTTTTTAGTTGTTTTGATTGGTTCTCCATTAATGAGTGTTTTAAAGTGTATATTAGCGTTATCGGATTAAGGCACCAATATACAAAAAGTAGATAATTTCATATTAAATAAAAAATGTGTGAATTAATTTAAATAAATGATTTAATTATTTTTGATATATTTTTTTTGCTTTAAAGTGCTAGGAATCCTATCATGCAATTCAATACCTCGTCAGTATTAGCTAGAAGAGTAGTTGTTTTGATTGATTCCGGTCAACTCCCGATGAAAAGATTTGAGCTATAGACACCTCTGATGCTAAAACATATTAAAAAATTGGCCTATTCCCATATTTCTTCCAAGTCATGAAAAATTTCCAGTGTATGATTCCACTACTAGTATACTTTTATTATAAACAAAAGATCTTGAGATATTGAAATACAAAATTTAAAATTAACATGCTTACAAAGTTAGCTGTGACCAACAAGATGCACAACAGATACTCAAATTGTCAGGACCGGCCTTGGTTCCTCAAGCGCCCTCGTGCGAAATTTTGAAAGGCGCCCCTTTTTCTGTCTAAGTCAAAAAAAATGTTTTTTGGTCCTCATAAATTTGACTCGAAAAAAAAAGCTACTTATATTAAGCTCGTGGCACCCCCTGGGGTACAGCGCCCTCGTGCGGGGCACGGTCGCGCCCCCCCGAAGACCGGCTCTGCAACTTGTTGTATTGGTACAGTAATACTTTTTAACGTTTAAAATATTAAAACATTAATAAAGATACGTGAAGAAAAACAATACTTAATTTATTTTATAATGGTCCTATGCCTGGAGCCCCCTGGGCGACAAAAGTCAACCGGTAGTACTCCAAAAGATATATAAACATGGCTTATGAGAATACTCCATATCTCTTGTTTATAATGAGGACCTGCAGCATTGCAGTGTGCGAATCTACCCAGGCCTGTAGCTAGGTGGGGGCCATGACGGGCAATGCCCGTCTTGGAATAAGTTTCGCCCGACCTACGGTGATCGTAATGGGGGCAATTTTAACTGTCTTTTTAATATTTTGAAAGAGATTGGGTAAAAATTGTCTAAATATTTCGGATTAAAAAGTTTTTTTGGATTAAATTTTTTTGTATATCTCCCCCCCTCCCGCTCATCAAAAAATTTTTCGGACAAAAAAAATTTTTTCTGGATTTCTCCCCTCCCCCCGTTCATGAAAAAAATTTTTACGGGCCCGTTCTGAAAGCACTTTCTAGCTACAGACCTGAATCTACCTTCTCAACTTTGACTCATCAGAGAATGACAGATTTGATCTTGGCTGCATTTGAGATTAAAAAGGATCTCACAGAAAAATCGATGGATGTTTTTTTTTTTTCGGAAAGTTTGAACAAACATACCGGGCGAGTGCAATTAAAATTTTTTAGTTTTATTATATTAAATTAAGATGTTTGTTTGTGTTTACTTTGTGTTTGATATTATTAATATATAAAACCTGGATTTGAGCTTTTTAACTTCATTAATTAATTTTTCTTGTATATACTTAATCCTAAATATTTCTATTTCTCCTTGCTCTTTAACGTTTTTAATATATTAAAGGCTGTTTTTGATTTTATTATTTACAAATTTATTGTCATCCCCTGGGGATCCCTTGAAATCCCATGAGCATCACCTACAATTTCTTTCAGGCTACATGTCTGGTTTCTAAGCGGTTTGTGTATAATCCATACTTACTTCTTATGGTCTCCACTCGCAAAGCACAAACTTATCATAGATACCAGGGTGTAGATTATGTATCCCACAAATACTCCTGATGCTACAATTTCAGCGTCGGGATTTTTTTCTTCATTCAAGTTCCATGTTCCACCCACACCAAGGAAGTACCCTTGGTATCCAGTTCGGTATAATATTAGAATGATAATATTAAGGACCTGAAAATAAATATTTATAAGAGCGTTGTTAAAATTTTTTTTTATTGAAATGTATGTAAAATGTCTAATTCGTTATAATTCTTGTTAAAAAATCGTTATCATGGCAATACTCGTATACATTCGTTAATCTTTCAAGTACCACATCTGGTGGTTATACCGAATCTGATATCAAAATTAATAAGTCAAAATGAAGAATCCAATATGGCTCCCACAATGGCAATATTTTTCTCTGAGATTCTCAGAATTCTTGTACCGAGTCTGATATTAAAACATAAAATTTCAATACGACGGATATCTTATTTTACTATGTAGAAGTTGTATAAAGAGGTCACTAAAAAATGGAATCGTCTTTAAAGGTCGCCAAAAATATGAAAATTTCACCGTCACACAGTAGGGCATTAAGTCGTCAAATGAAATGAGCTAAAGGGGTATGCGTTGTTGACATACGGCAAGAGGGCATATCAGTGTATGTATCATTTGACCCACTATCTAACTTCAGTCAAGGTCATCTCGCTTACTACCACCTCCATGAAACAGTTGTTGTTAAGTAGTACCTGCGTGTGATCGATCCGCTAAATTTGTTATAGAATTTTAAGTGGTTGACCTCATTAATATCTGTAGTTTTTTTTTGCTTAATTAACTAGATTCAATACCGTCAGTGTACTTAATATATTACATTATTTTACTTTAATTATTTAAGTTAAAAAGTAATTTCAAACACAAACCTAAGCAATTATACCAATAAACTACAATTAAAAAATCAAATTGGTACTCATGCGTACTCGTTAAAATTTAAATTGAATTCCTGAAAATGTATTTCATGAATATTTTTGAAACGTGTAGTACGGTCGAATTGATTTAATTCAATTTCTTTCAGCGGCAACATTCCACTAGAAATTTTATGTTGATTCTTATGTATTATGATCTCCTGATTACGAAAATAATATTTGCGCCCAAAAATTCCTAATGCGTCAAAAGCTATGCAATATCGGAAATTGTACGTATTGGGTTGGCAATAAGAGCAAGCGAGAGCGCGGCAAGCGAGAGCGAAGCATGCAATCGTGTACATACATGCCTCTTGATGGGTATGTCCACTCTTTACTGCTAGAGTACTGGTAGACGTCTTTATTGTGGGGTCGGTTAATAGCGCAATGCCAAACGAAGAATTTTCTGAATCTGTATCTACTTTTTGACGCACTTTCGCGGATTTTCTACTTATCTGCTTAATATATCTTGTACTAGTAATCGAATGAGAATGTTAAAAATACTGAATTATTTGAAATAAAATTCTTAAAAATTATAGACCTATCCGATATCCGATATGTATATGTCAATCCGCCATCTTGAAAAAAATAGAAGACACTAAAAGTATCCGAAAAAAATTGAATATTTTTTCGATAAGAAAGAGTAATTTCACCAAAGTTGGCAAAAACAAAACTCATTTATGGTCAAATATAATGGACCAAACAAATCAAATAGAACGCTCAAAGATGGCGGACGAAATAATTTTTATAATAAGTACAAGGAGGCATTGTGCGTCATTTTTTTTCGATTGTAGGTTCTTTTAGGTAATTCTAGGTACTTTAGGTACTACTAAGTTCACTTTTTTTTTATTTTCAATAAAATGCATTTTCTACAAATTATAAAAATGCATTTTCTTTACCTTCCTTTTTGTCATATATTATTATTATTACCATGTGCATGTTTAATAAATTTCGTTATCAAATTAATGGAGTTTCATTTTGTATTAAATTTTTGAAGTCATATGAGACTCTGTATAGTATATTTCATTTTGTTTTGATAAAAATTGGGTGAAAAAACGGAGGGTCAAAGAAAATGCATTTTTGAAAATTGTAAAAAACGCACTTTTTTTGAAAATAAAAAAAATGAACTTTCTCCCTTATTATTAAAGTACCTAAAAGAACCTACAATAGAAAAAAACAAAAAGTGACGCTCAACGACTCCCTGATACTTGACGAAGAATTAAAGAATTTTATTTCATCCCCGCCATCTTTGACCGTTCATTTTGGTAAAATTATTCCTTCTTATCGAAAAGATATTCTGTTTTGATTTTTTCGCCCATTATTTGTGCTTTTTATTTTGTCCAAGATGGCGGATTGACCTTTACATATCGTTATCGGACAGGTCTATATTTTTACATTTCAGCGTCAGATTTAAAATGTACACTCTCAAAAACCCGTATACATGCTTTTTTAAGGATTGTTCCGAAAATTGTATTTTTAATAGAAAAATAACAAATTTTCTGACGTTATGGACGGAAATTTGTTATACTCCATTATCTCTTATCGCAATGGTAATGACACAGTTCTCCGCAACTTAAATAAAAAGTTGTACATAGTACCTACAAAATTAAAATTAGTTTTAAACAAATATGTAGCAACACATTTCAAATATTTACATAAAAGAATGCTTTGAGATGGTAAGTTACAGCAGTTTTTTAACGAAAAGAATTAATGGGAAAGCTCATTAGTAACAATCATATTTTACTAGTTTCTTTTAAACTTCTGCTTCCTAAATTCAAATATGTGTTATTAATTACCAACAAAAAATCAATTACCTCAATGTCATTGTTTTTCACAGTCCATAGATACAGTGTGTGTAGTAGCGGGCTAGGCATAGGGAGTAATAATTACAACATCGTGTGTGCCAGCTGACTGAAATGAAATAACTACGAGCTGGGATGCTTCGCCGACGGGCGAGTTTGCTCTGCTGTGTTGTCATATCTCTCGCGCTACGTGAATGTGCATGCCTAATCGGCAATTACACGTACTGTATATATGTTTCGAGAGAAGACAATGAAAGCTGTTGAACACAGAGAATTTGACCTCCAACAACTGCTGTTAAAAAGAAGGAGTTGGGAGCTTTCTACAAAGATCTAGAAACCCTACCCCACACTATTCCAAACAGATAAATTACACGGGCATACAAAAAAAGAATCAATTTTCTGAGGTTTCATATATATACTCCCATGTATTTTTGACCGCCGAACAATGATCCTGAGATCAGGATTTTTTGTTAACCATGAAAAAAACAGGCCAGAATAGCACTGTAAAAAGTCAGGGTAAATTCACAATGCATTTACACTAAATATTGATGTAAATTTTGACGGATATTTTTACATAAAATCTGTAAATATAATAATTTTGGAAACATAATGTAAAAACATTGGAATGTGTATTTTTACATACGTATTACAGAAATAAATGTGATTATACTTCCCAAGTAACACATAAAGTCGCGGGAACGTATCGGCGACTATAAAAGCCTCGATAAAGTGGACCGCTACCATAGCCTGCCACGTCCCTGCTACGTGGCAGCTACGTAGCCGCCACTAAAATGGGAAAATATTTTTAGTCGCTGGGTAGTGTTTCGCATAGTCACGGTCTCTATAGAGGTGACTATGTTTAGTTACTATAAAGGATCGGGGTAGTAGCGGGTACTACTCCGCGACTCGGCGGCCTAGTAACCGCTACGTGGCTGCCTAGTAACTGCCACTATCACTTTTAAAATGGTGTTTATCTTTTAGCGACCTCTTTGTTTTTTTTCTTTTATAATAATGGCGCAGTGAAATAATATACCAAAAAGATGTGTACTTTAGGCGCGTGTTTAAAGTACTTCTTTAGCGTATATATGGAGCGTAGATATCAAGGTGATGAGATGTTAATATGATGGCAGACTACTGTTGTACATTGAAAAGGGATGTGAAAACGAAAGGAATAAAACGGGAAAGAAAACCATTACGCAGATTATTTCAAGACAAAAGAGTACGGTGCCACAAAAAAAGGTAATAAATCAGGATAAATAAGAAGTCATGACCTGGTTGGTTGAAATTGACATCGGTATCGTGTTCAGCGGCAAAATTTTTTATTTCAAACCCTCTTCTGGCCTGTTTTAACCAGTTTTTCGTGGTTAACAAAAAATCCTGACTTGATGGAGTAAAACTGACATTGAGATCGTGTTCAGCTATCAAAAATACATCGATACATGGTCTACTTATTTAAAATCTTTATAGTTATTAAGGTATCAGGGGTGTGATAAGGATAATAAGGCACCGAGGTCGGCAGTGTACTTCCCGAGGGCCTCTGGCCTGAGGGAATGTACGTCGACTGAGGGCGTCATTATCCTATAACACCCGTGGTGCCTTCAACGTTTAATGTCCTACAAGTCTGTTATTTAATTAGAATTTTTTTTTTGACATTTACGATTTATTAATTTGACATATATTGTGTTCAGAACAATTTGATTTAAAAGAAAGTAAAAATTAAAATTGTTTGTAAACGCCGCCGTTGCATAGCAACGCATTTTGTTTGTCAATAACGCTATCATAATTTACTTGTTTTGGGTTGTGTTATAATTTTATAATGCCCTAGGGCGTTATTTTTCATTTAATGTATCTCAAGTGGTTATTGTAAAATAACAGACTTGGAGGACATTAATTTATATTTTAAACTCTATTCTGATCTGTTTTTTTCGTGGTTAACAAAAATCCTGACCTAATTTTGTAAAACTGACATCGGGATCGTGTTCAGCGGCCAAAAATACATGCGAGTATATACAGAATCGGAAAGCGTTTGTTTTGGTATTGCACTAGTTTCAACGATTTAACCGACCGCCCACAATAAAGACGTCTACCAGTAATCTAGCAAAGGTAAACAGTGATACACCCATCAAGAGAAGCATGTACACGATTGCATGCTTCACTCTCGCTTGCCGCTCTCGCCTACTCTCATTGCCATCCCAAAACCAACACTTTTCGATACTGTATGTGAAACCTCAGAAAATTGACTTTTTTGTGTGCCTGTGCTATCATTATTATGGATGATTTCAGCACCAAAGTCCAAGACACTGTAATGAGAAAAATAATGAACTGTATTACTAGAGATGACACCACTTAAACATCTGGTCATTATTCGCCGACCGTATGAAGAAACCTCTGTGTTAGTGAAAATAGATAACATTAACTTGGTCAAAAGTAAAGTTGACAAGAGCGTCAGACGGGGCTGTATTCTGTCACCAATCCTTTTTAATATCTGTAGTGAGCACGTGATGCGTGTGTTGGAGGCCTAGTAGGGTGGAGAACTACAGGCGGAACTAAGATTTCTAACTTAAAATGTGCATATGATATCACTTTAGTTGCAGTAAGCCAGAGTTAGCTCGATGGACAGGCTTCAAACAAGGAGCTATCATTACGGATCAAGCGTGACAGATGGCTTGATGCTGCCATATGTCCCGTACAGCAATGGGAGGCCAACTAGAAAAATACATAGACCACGAAACGAGACATTGTGAATAATAAGGAGAAATGTTTGTACAGCACACTTTTCGGTCCAAATTATTGTCGAATCAACACATTTATTTAACCATAAATCTAGTTTCGTACTGGTGTATTATGTGAGAATTAAAATGTAGGTATTAGTTTGCGAACATAATATAAGAATGAATAAACAAAGATTACTTTTATCGATTTTTATGTTTCTGTATCTATATGTCATCATCAATATTATTAACTTTAAATCATATTAGTACCCAAACAACATATCCGATGATAGTCTTTACATACTCGTATTTTTATTTAATTATGGTGAAGTCAGAAGAAAGGTTATGTGTTACACTCACTATTTTGTTTATTAAAAATGTTCTTTTATAGAACTCTAAACCATATTTGTCCTTATAAAAATTGCAAAAATACCTACATTTCACCACAACGCAACGATGTACTGACGATACCGAGTGTATTTGTTTTAAGTTCTATTTTAGAAAAAATGCAATCTTGCTTTACCAAATTTTTTAAAAACATTTTTCTCTTGGAACTATATCTGTAGTGAGATCTTCAACGCAAACAGAAATTTAAAAAGGTGATGTTAGATCCCACAGGACTGGTATATAATTTGGTGTTAACGAGGGTTAATTGGTTCAATTTAAAATACTATCAGCTTTATGTTCCCTAGTTGCTTCACCTTAACGGCTTGCCCTGCACGCAGCACGTATTTCTAAATAAGATAAATAATTTTTATATTTGTTTAATGATAAATTTTATCAAGAAATAATGACCAACATTTTTCATTTATCAGTGTTTTCTTTATTGATATGATTTAGTATGGTTATATTCAATGGAAATGGATAATACAAAGTGTATTAAATGTGTTAAAAAAACGACCTCAAGTCCTCTCTGCAAATAAAAATACAAGGCTTCATGATTTTCAATAACAGTCCAATTCATTTAGATTTTTGTTTTGGAAATTCTCTAAAGTCGCTGAAAAGAGAGGATATTCTCAAACTTAGAAATGTTAATAGGAAAAGTTTACTGCCCCTGCGAAATTTGGGTATTTAACAAATTAGGTGCATAAATATGACTTTTTGTAATTAACATTGTTAGTTTGATTTTGATTTTTTTTTTTTGATGTTTGGAATCTACCCAATTCTGCTCCAAAGAGGACAGGATATAATAATACCGTATTGGTATAAAATATTCAGAGCCTGTCTGGCCTGGAGATACATACCACACATATGGCGGAAGATGAAGGTCACCTACTTACCAAAAATAGGCAGGACATCAGACCAACCGCCCAAGTCATATAGACCCATAAGCCTGTCCTATTTAATACTTAAAACGCTGGAAAGACTATTGAACAGGTACATTGGAGAAGAAGTACTAAGGGAAAACCCCCTTAGTGAACGTCAATATGCATACTAGCCGGGAAAGTCAACAGTCCTCGCGCTGGATGATCTGAACGGGCTACTGGCAAAGTCATTAGGTGACAAAGAAATGGCAGTGACAACTTTTCTAGACATAGAACAACAACGCGACAACGCAATCATTAACAAATGCTTTGTTAAATAGAGGAGTCCCAACAGTACTCTTAAAATGTTTTGTTTTCTTAAAATGTTTTCTTAACCGCTTCTCAAGTCACCGAAGTAACTCCTTGAAAATCCAGAATGGTTTTGTGTTAGGTAAAGAGAAACGAGGCCCTACAGCTTATAGTGGAGTCCGAACCACTTCTTGGGGATAATTTTATAATTAAAATTATTTCGCGATGAGCAGGGATTGAACCTGCTTCGCTAGGTACGCCAGTATGCAAGCTAGACGTGCTAAACCACTGAGCTACCCCACTCTGCCAGTGGATTAAAGCCAGTCTAGACAAGAGGATAATAGTATCCAATCTAGTCGAGGCTACCATCAAGGCACAACGCCCATAAGGCAGCAACGCGGAACAGAGCAACAAAAGTTATACTCAGAGCTGAAGGCAGATCCCTTTCTGGGAATGCCCACGGACAGTATAACTTGTATAAAAATTTTCAAATCAAAATAGCACACAGAGAGGACTGGGAGAATGGCCCTCTGATATCAGCACAAGCAGTCTGGTATACGGACGGCTCCAAGACAGAACATGGAGTAGGAGCTGAGATTTACGGGATAAGGTCGAAAACGGAAATCCCGATAAGTCTAGGAATAGATACCACAGTATTTCAGGCTGAAGTGGCCGCTATACAGTGGTGGCAAAGGAAATAATGAGGCAAGGAACTGTCAACCAGCCATTTTTTCCGACAGCCAAGCAGCGCTAAATGCAATCGTCCTTGCAGGTCGATTCAAGACTATGGGATTGTATTAACACCCTTACGGACCTAGGAAGTCAGAATAAAGTGACCGTGGCATGGGTATCAGGACATGAGGACGTGTCATGGGTACCAGGGACACAGAGGAAATGAACAGGTTGATGAACTGGCTCGGGAAGGCGCGGCTAATGCCCTGGTAGGTCCCGAACCCTTCTGTGGTGTGGCTAAGCCATGCAAACGATCATCCATTAATAAGTTGGTACAGGACAAATCTCTAGAATGGTGAAAGAGTTGTCCACGACAGATACAGGCTAAAGAGTTAATTAAAGAACGATCGGCCAAATTCCACGGAAGATCTACTATGCCAAAATAGAGAGGCCATTAGGATAATAGTGGGTCTTCTAACTGGACATTGTAGCCTCAATAGGCATATGAGTCTAATGGGCTTGGCAGATGATGCAACATGCAGATTCTGTCAAGAGGAAGAGGAAACCTCAGTACATGTGCTGTGCCACTTCTCCCTTTAATCTAATCGAATTTAGTTTGATTTTTAGGAAACGTACTAGAGAACAGAAAGAAAAAAGAGGAAATTTTACAGAGACAATAGCTCTATTATTTGTTAAATTTGTCTGTCCCGGTAATCCCGGGAACGGATTTCCCGGGAATTATGTCAGTTTTTATGGGTTCCATTCCCCGAAAATAACAGTTCCCGGACATGCGAGAAGAAAAGATATTCAAACATGTTAAATTTCGTGCTCTTATCACGCAAGCTGCCTCAGGCAGACGCGGATAGTGTGGAGAGAGAGACCGACCGAATTTTACCGAGCGCGCGCGGTGGACTTGTCTCGCTCATTGCAGTAAATTTTGCTACAAAAATACGAAGTCGGCTATGTGATAAATCTTTAAATGGATTAATGTTTTTAAAAACATTATTTTCCAAAACATAAATACATAATAATAACACAGCCACCCAAAAAAAAAAGTGGTCTGGGCTGCGGACCTTATGTACTTGGACCCGCTGAAACCGAATCTGAAGTCGGAATTGTCAGATTCGCTCGTTTTTCTCCCCTAATCCCAAAAAATATATTATCGCAGGCTTCATCAATATAATTTTCTTCGAAAGAATAGTACAGTTGAGCATCATCGGCATAATAATGAGAGTTGCAAAACCTTAAACAATTATGGAATTCACAGGTATATAATAAAAATAGGAGAGGTCCCAGGATAGAACCTTGAGGTACCCCATTCTCAACAAGAACAAAATCAGATGTACTATCATTGACAACTACAGACTGATATCGCCTATATAAATAAGATCTCATCAAATTGACATCATTGTTTGAAAATCCTAAGTAATGCAAGAGTGCTGTTTATTTTTAATAATAAATAGAACATAGAACAGTTCGATTTTTTTTTTACCAAAAGAAGAAAACAAGCACATTTTAAAAAAGTGCATATTTGGGTGACAAGATTAACAAACATTTTAAAGCAAAAAAAATGTGTTTTTCCGCAAATATACATAAAATTTATTATTTCTCGGGATTCCCGGGATTCTCGGGAACGTCAATTTTTATTTCCCGATTCCCGGGAATGAAAAAAGTCGGGAAGTGATCAGTTTTAGGTTATGATTTTTCTGAAATTTAACTGAAACAGAATTTACTTTTAATAAAAAAATATCATAAAATTTTTACTGAAGGTGCTGAAAGTGTCCAATCACCTTGCTCTAAATACTTCTAAGTCCTTTTCTAACGAAATCGAAAACATTTTGCAGAAGTGAAAATGGTCGATGTCAGTAAGAGAGACTGAAAAGATAATAGAGTTAAATAGAGAAAATTAGAAGAAAATGACTGATGAAATTTTGAACTTAACAAGGATGTTCGCTACTCTTTAACATACTGAAACTCCTGAACTACGTTCAAGCCGTCATCTTGGAAAAATGGTGCTCCGAATCGATTTTTTGCTTATGTACCTTTAACCATTAGTGATGTCTGAATTATGCTTGGTAAAAATATAAAACTTATAAAATTCTCTACAAAAAAAGTTATATGCTTACATTTTTTCCATATCTATTATTATACTCTTCGCAAGTGCGATAACGAAGAGTATATTGTATTTGATCGACACATTTCTAAAACCGTAAATATCGCTCGCAGACAAAAAATTTTCATATCATTGTGTTAGTGAACGAATTCTGAACAACTTTCAAAATGTCCGTGTGTCCGTCCGTCCGTCCGTCCGTCCGTCTGTCCGCCGTCCGTCTGTCCGCCGTCCGTCTGTCCGCCGTCCGTCACGTTTCTTGTAAGCACGATAATTCAAGAAAGAAAAATCCGATAGTATTAAAATTTGGACAGTAAGTTAGTGTTAGCTAGAGGAAGAACCCTATTGTTTTTTAACAAAATCGATCGGTAAATAAAAATGTTATTAATGATTTAAATTTGAAAAAAATTTTTTTGATTTTTATGTTTTTGTAATTGAATAGAAATCTGGTGGAATGATATTTCATTTTAATATCTAAATATTTACATATTTTACAAATATATATTTCATAAATGTAATATACAACCGTGAAAATATGATTTTAGCTCGTGTTTTGTAATGTAAAAATTTACATTTTTTGACGTGTAAGGTTGTGGTGTAGTTCTTACGCTTTTAATTGAAATTGACTCGGAATCCAAGGGTCCCGGGTTCGAAACCAGAAATGGGGTTTGGTATGTTTTTTTTTATTTTTGCTTTTTTACCAACTAAGTTCGTACTATAAAATTAAAAATGTCTAAAACTAACATTATTTACAAAAAACTGCGAAGAGTATCCTATAGAATAGTGTAACAATTATATAAAAAGTTCAGTGAACAGGCGAAGAGTACGTTTTTAGCTTGTTTATTATTAAAATGGTACAAACAACACATACAGAAATAACATGGATGAAATTGGATGGATATATATGCCCAATTAGATGCCTATATTTTGTGGTCACGTTGTCTTGTGATCATTTATTGAAATCTTGTATATTCCCTTTGAGGAAGGATCACTACACCGAGTATACATGATCGTTTTTTAAAGAATTTGCTAAACAGGAAATGACTAATAATATCAAGGTGACTTATTCGCTGCTACCAAAGCAATTAAAACAAACTATCAGGTATTCATAAGTTATCTAGATTCATCAGCAATTACTCCGAATTAAATTGCTTTGATAAAGCAATTGACAAATAAAGTGTTATAGTGTCAGTAGGTGCAAAGCACAAAAATAAAATTAACTTCTAGTTATATTTATCCAGCTATTTTTGTATGCATGTTCTGATTTTATTTTTATAGATAAGCATTCCTCTAGAACATACGAGTTGTGATGGCGATTTCTATAATTGCATAAAATATTTGAATAGGCCACTTAAGAATATTCTTTAATAAATAAGTGAAGTGTGCTTGGAAAATGTATTTCACAATAGGGACAAAACAACTTGCATCCTCCCCCCCCCCAACTTTGAAGCCGATTCGGCAAACCATTTGGCACTTTCGGCAATTATGTACATAAAATCATAAAAAATACTCAAAACAATGAAAACTCAATACCACAAATAATTATTACTTTTCGAGCAACCTCTATCTTGTATTTGACTTGAATCATCCTGGCTGGCAACAATATCTGCTTGTAATGCCTCTAGCCCTGAGCGCTGTATGTATATGAGTATATGTATATCTACACTATCTGCAGTGCCCTGTCTTAATTGCTAGAAACGTAAACAGGGCACTTCGATTCATCAAAAGTCTTCAATCCGATTTACATTTTTTTTTGTATCCTAAAAATTAAATGACCATCTAATCGCGTCAATATAGAAATGTTAAAAATTGAGATATTTTCTGGCAAAGGAACAATCGGAATAATTTTTTTTTGCAAATTGTTTGTTGAGCTCTAAGGCACATTGGTGAAAAGAATACAGGCTGCTGGGACTTTTCTAGTAATAATTAAACTAGTAATTTCAAGCACTAAACAAATTACGTAAATTTGGTAATTTGCTATCTCGGAAAGTATTTGAGAAACCCGACTGAAAATGTATACTCGGGAGTTTTCGATTTTGACTCAGATTTTGAAGTGAAAATTGGAAAATTCAAGATTGGCGGCTACAAAGTATAAAAACGGGATATATTTTTTAATATATTATTTAATATTTTTTAAGGCAATTATTATTGTTTTAATTTAATAAGTAATTTTTAAGATTGAAAATAATGGTCTTAAAATAGTATAAATATTTAGTATACCTACAATTTAAACTTTGTTTACTTGCATTTTACGAGGAAATTACAGAAGTAAAAAGTGTTTTAATATTGTAAGGAAAGAATTGTTAAGTAGGTACATTTTTTTTCATTTTTTATTTCTACACAATTATAAAAATTGTTTACTTAAAAAATATATAAAAATATAAATTTAATCAAACACCATTCTTTAAAATATTTTTTTTTCAATTTCATTTGAGTTGTTTATAAATGAAAATATTGCTCCTCTTGTTCTTCATCTCCATTTCTTTCTTCTTCTTGAACATTGTCGATTTTATTATCGTAAAATAATGTATGCAACATATTATTGAGATAAATCTAATCTCTTTCTATTGGAAATAGTGTGGTACTAGTAATAAGGAGGTACTAAGGAGGGTGTCTTGACAGTATGTAAATCCCGGTATCAAGAAACCGCGCTATATTTAAAATTTTGAACTAATTAACAATAAAATTTAATTCAGTGACGGGTAATGAAATATTTAAAATAATTTTACAAAAAAGTTTTAATTTACCCTAATATTTAAAAAAATAGTTACTTTATTTAAATAAATAAAGTAGAGTTACTCATAAATCATATATTTAGGTGCAAAATGGCATTCTAAACACTTTTTTATTCTTGTATTTTTTTCTCAAAAATGTAAACTTAAACCAGAAAATCTCATTTTTATACTTCATAGCCGCCATTTTCGGTCAGCCATCTTGAATTTTCCAAATTTCAAAATTGTAATCAGCGACCTCAAAATCCCCCGAATATACATTTTCAGTCGGTTTTCTCAAATGGTTTCCGAGATAACAAATTAACAAACTTAATTAACTTGTTTAGTGCTTAAAATTGTTTGTTTATTAATAAAAAAATGAAAAAAGTCCCAGCGGCCTGTTTTTTCTTTTTACCAATGTTCTTTAGACTTCAATAAACAATTTGCAAAAAAAATTAGGGCGATTAATCGTTTGTCAGAAAACTTCTCAGAAAATATCTATCTTGACGCGACTAATCATATATAAAGAAAATAAAGGAGGAAAGGAGAAGAAGTCATTCGGCATTAGAACAATTTCGCACCCCCTCCCCATAAAAACTGCTTAAAACCGGCCCTGGCCCTTGAACATTCCTATAATTTTCACGTTGAAACTAAGATGACTTCCCTTACTAACGTTGTAAACAAATGAATGACATATATTAAATAAGTTGGTTATTAAGTTATTTTGAATAAATCACCCATATATTTTTTTATTTTACTTATCCATTATCAGCTTGTACAATATATCTTTCATCGATTCGATCATAATTTTATTATAATATTGTAGATATAATTAAAGTGAAGTTATCTTGTATAATCAGTTTTTTATTACATTACATTTCGGAAATAAAAAGGGTAGGAGAATTTCATTTAATAACAACAACTTTTATCATGGGTTTTCCAGATGATACATTCATAAGTAACGTCTAGTAATCTAATTGTTATTTTATCTAATAATACAGGGTGTCCCTCAGGGAACAGCATTGATCGATATAGGAAAAATAAACCGAAGGATCACGTGCGATTACAACAATTACTTATTGGATGCAGCTGCTGAATGAGGTTGGAGTGATGGGAATGACGAATAGATAGAGTATATATAGCAATAAAGTAGTGAAATAATTAGTGAATTTGAAATAAATAAAATTAATTACAAATTTTGACTTTTGATAGCACCTTCCTAAAATAACAAAGTTGACTTGTTTTGAAATTTTGAAATAGCATTATTATCTTTTTATTTTCTTCTATATAAAACAAATTCTGTAACAAAAAGAAAAATCGGGACGGGGCAAATATTGCGCCTTATCTATACCCCTCCTTGCTATAATAACAGGGTGGACTAAATTAGATCGGATTTGGGGTTTTCTCTAAAACTATGGTAGATAGACAAATACCAACATAGGCGTCCTGAGTTTGATTCTCGAGAAACAAAGCTACAGAACGTTTTTGGAAAATTGGCATTTTTGAATGACCTTTATATCTCAATTACCAAGTGTCGAATCGAAAATCGCATTCTTAAGGCACTTCTGCCCAAAAAAGGCAAAAGGTAGTAAATGACAAAACATCGAATCTAAATAAATCGAACTTTAATGAAATTTAACGGCTCTTCCGTAATAATAGCGCAATGAAGTGAAACTGGCGTCTAAAATAAATACAAAAATCATCATTTTTTTTTTCTTTAATATTTATGGAATGCGTCACTCTTTAATTTAAGAAAAAAATCACATACCGCCTTCTGTCTCAGCTTTTCTGTAATAGTTTGAGAAAGTCAGTAGTAAGTGATGCAATTTCAAATGTTGCTCTTGGATGACGAAGTAGCTACTTTACTGGTTCCTCAATTTCGTAAAGCTGAATTTTAATGTAATGCTCTGAACATTTTGGAGTGGAACGAAAAATCTTTCATCCGCGAAAGATCATGCACATACTGCCGTTTGGTCAAGTACAACATTTTGAAATGCGAATTTCATACTAAGGTAAATCGCCGTAATTGCTGTTCAAACACACATACTGCCTTATGCCTCTCAATTTTTTTAAATAATATCACATACTGCTGTTTGCCATTCCATTTTATTCGGTTATACGTAAGAATTTTTAAAAGAGAATTAACTCAGAAGCTGTATCACTTACTGCTTTTTCATAATCAATTAAAATGTAATTTTTCAACTTTTGTCACTTACTGCCTTTTGCCTTTTTTGGGCAGACTTATGTGAGTTGAATCCGTTGCTAATAAGAAGAAAATTATGCATACCTCGGGTGTTCCATTAAAAAAAAACACAAGTTATGTATATATCTCGAAAACTGAGGCATGCATAATTTTCTTCTTATCAGCAACGGATTCTGCTCAAAAAGAGCCTTAAGAATGTGTTACTCGATTTTCGATTCGACGCTTGGTAATTGAGATATAGAGTTTTCTAAAAACGCTCTGTAGCTCGATAGTCGAAAAAGATAGATGATCGCGGTTTACGTCATTATTTGTTTCTCGAAAATCCAGCTCAGCTATATTAGTTTTTGTCTATCTGCCATAGTTTTAGAGAAAACCTCAAATCCTATCTAATTTGGTCCACCCTGTACAAAATATCATTCCTTGACTTAATTTTAAATGCAGTTACAACTCCTAATAATTAGAAGATACACCGTATTTTAAACGAAACATAATTGATTTAGTGACCAAACTACAGGGTGTTTGATTTTTCGTTCTATATTAGAATGTTCTTTTATTGGGTTAATCTGTCAAAAATTGACAGTTTGCCTTCACAACTACTCTGAATTTTCAAATTTGAGATTGAAATTTACACAGTGGCGTAAGCTCAATCCTCCATGTTTCGATCAAGATATCGAGTAGGGATCCACATGTACCGTTTTGCCATACGGAGCAAATAAAAATTCATATTTTCAAAATTTAATTGATTTAATTGAAATTATTTTCATATACAGATCTGCAGATTGAAAAAAGTATCATGGTTTGATCGGACAACTTTATTACCGAGTTGGGGTCGAGTTTGGACGGTGTGTGTGGAATATTTATAAATCATCACCCTGTATAGTAAGTTTCAAATTCTCGTCTAGTTCTCATTATATCTGTGAAAATATTTATGTGATATGCTCCGTATATGCATTCACTTGTTAAAATCTATTGAAAAATTATGATAATGACAAATTGGTACCCGCCCTGATTTCAAACAAAGACAACGCGATTCACCGCGTACTCGATAACGTCTTATCTAGCTAAACATTTCTAATTATTTAAATAATTCTCGTACTTAAACTTACCAGCTTTACTATCTTAATAACAATAGATCCAACAGTTTCTATACTAGTCATTTTGGCACTATTTTCAACCACAGATTCCTTTTTTTAAAATAATAATTTTTCGTCAATACTTTCGAACCACGCACCAGGCACCTGTCTCACACTAAATGAGGTGAGTCGATAAAGATAATGAGTTTATCTCTGATGATAAGATTATTTTGCTGCTCTTGTGTTCTATTTCATGAAAAAAATAGATTAACAACGACTTGGTATAAATACAGATATAAATTCCTGGTATATTTATTATTAATTTGATGATAAATTGAGTAAATATCGTTATTTACGACAGGCGATTGTAAGGTAGGAATGTGGATTAAGAAATTTTACGGATAAATTTTGTTCGGTTAGTAATACTGGGTGTAGATGAGAGTAATAGTTATTATTTGCAAAGTTATAGGAAACACAAAAGTATTCATACGACATACAAGGTGTTCCAATAGTTCATGTCAGTCATTCAGAAGCATGTAGATGGAGGAGTTCAGTCGTAGTCATAGCAAGGTTTCCAACCTAAAGTTGTTTTGCAGACATTTTCCATGGTCGTTTTTTATTTGCAAGTTTTTGCAATGGTTTTATGGTTATAAAATAATATTAGCAGTATTTTATATTTTGAATGTCATTAACCTGGTTAATATTTTACTTTGGTATCTTCTAAAGTAAAATTGTCAAAAGATATACCCGATGCACTTATTGCAAAAACGAGAATTTTGGGAAAAATGCATAAACTCAGGAGACATATTCACAGCACTGAAAAATGTCCTAAAGATGTTAAAAAGCCATATTAAAGTAACAGCTAAAACTGAAGAGACAAATAGAAATTTTCTTGTGACTGATGTTATAAATTTTCTTCTTCTTCCTCTCCTTCACAACGTCTTGGTGTTATTATATTCAACACAATTAGATTATTTATGTTATGGCTTCAGTTGAATATACTTGACATACCGGTTGTCAACAGAAAGAATCATTAGATAATCTATAGTTTCCACAGTTTTCAAGGTATAAGACTCACACTTGGCAGGGGTAATATACACAAAAATGACCAATTTTTCATTTCGTGAAAATTGAATAAAACATAGATTCAAAACCGTCATTTTGTCAACAAAACAACATTATAATGAAAAAGTGTGCTTTTAACTAATCTTATTTGGATATATTTTTTCTTGTTAAAATAAATTATTTCGTAGAGATCACTTTTGTACAACTTTTAGACTATGTGCCCACCGACCATTATTGTGTATAATACGTTCACGCCAAAAATGCCTGTAGTGTTGTTAATTCGTTAAGTTCTAGAGCACAGAAATACCCAGGCCAGCTCCCTCTTTTTTGGTACAAGAAAATGGAGCAGAATTTGGAATAAAAGACATTTTGTAAAACGAAGTGAGATAAAAATTATCATGGGTTTATAAATGGCATCAGGAATTTGGTAAGAATAAACCTACTGAGTATAAAAAAAAACCGCTGCCCAAGGAATCACTACTTCATCTTACATCCAGATTTTTTATCTAAGTCACTCACAACGAAAAAATTTTGTATGTGGAAATAATTGTTTATGGAACATTAATAATATAATATTGGAAATCCTCTACCCCAAAAACCCATAAAATGATACCCCACATCGGTAGCGGGATGGGGGTGGTGATAGGGGGTGGTAGTGGGGGTGGATGAAGTAAAAAAACATTTCGAGGTTTCTGGTTCTTGTACACACCCTAAATCATATTTTTTTTTTCATCCCCTGTAATAATGGGGGTGGCTAATGCCAAAATTTTTTTTGAGACCTCAGCTTCTTTTGTATATACTAAATACCAATTTTATGGACTCTTACCTGCTTGATTTACCTATTTTCCCCAAATTTACCCCAATTTACCCTTCGACGGAACAAGATGAAAATATAATCTAGTTCTAGATCTCGTTAAAGTACATATGTGTACCAAATTTCAAGTCAATATCTCAAACGGTTCCAGAGTAATCGTGCGCACAAAAAAAGTTACAGACAGACCGACAGACAGAAAATTTTTTTTCGCTCAAACTTAAAATCTCGACGTTTCGTGACATTCTAAGCCTATTTGAACAATAAAAATTTTTTAAAATTTTTTTGTCGTTACTATACTTCCACTGGACGTGGAAGTAATACAATCGCTATCTTTGAAAAATTGTACAAGGGTCCGCTAGAAGAGTTGAAAGAGCTAAGCGCGTGGTTCCAACTACAATTGTTAGTTAGTAAGGTGTAGTATTGTAACAGTCCATTATCGTAAATGGCAGATTTTTTGTACCACTTCTCAAGGTGGCAAATGTATTTTCGCACTCAGTAGGGTCATACTTTACAAGTTTCTGATTGCCATTCATAATGATTTTTTTTACCTGACTTTTTTTACAAAATGCGCCTCCTTGTATCATCCAAGATAAACGGGAGTTGAGATTTATGATGTTTGGTGGTAAATTAAAAATCCCTCCAATCCCCATGCGTGAATTTATATATTTTTTTGCGCGTTTTTAAAAAGTTTGACCCATGTAGTGGCTCAGCGTCTCAAGATTCACAGCTGGCGAGCCGCGTCCGTTAGATTATTTTTTCATTATTTATCGATTCCCGCAAACTCCATTCCTAAATATATTATACTTCAACAAAGCATTTTTTTATATATTAAATAGGCTGTCCCGCATCCCTGTACCAGAAGAAAGGACTGGCATGGGTACTTCTGTGCTCTACGACCCCAAATTAACAACAATACAGGTTTTTTTTGCCATTTTTAGAGTAAACGTATTATATACAATTAGTGTTCGGTAGGCTCCCAGGTAGTAGACTCACGTCATTTTGACGTTCATTTTTGGTCACGTATGTCTTCGCTGAATTGACGTAACAATTACATAAAAATTACGTGATTATGTCATAGTCCAGAGACGTAATTTTTGTTACGTGAAATTAACGTCACTTGGCGACGTAGCTGACCACATGTGAACTATTTTTGATTAATTGAAATAAATGTACATTTGAGAAATATAATAAACCAATTTTGTTCAAAATGATATGTGACTCTTAAGGGTTCTGGCTCTAGGAGGTCCCAATTTTCCAATATATGATGGGTTACAGGATGAGCCGCCAAGTAGATGAATGGACAATTAGTAGGTTACACATCCACTGATTATATACTATCTCGGTCCAGCAACAGAATAATGATCTTTAACCTGATCGTTATAAGATTCATCCAAATTAATCGATGCTTCCTGAATGACTTTGAACATTGCAATCTATATTATTTATTTTCTGTAAATTCATTAGAGTATAAGATAAAGGCTGACAGATTATTGTCAGTGATTTGTATGTGGCGCCATCTATAAATAATTTTTTTAACATGACGTCAGAATTTCGTCATCTTGTGACGTTACTGCGACGTTATTTTTTCGCCATCTGGTCGGCGACCAATTTTATCTAAAAATGACGCTAAAATGACGTCAATCTGTTGCCTGGGCTCCTATCCTATTTAGGATATTATCAAATTCCACTGAGTGAGAATACTCTATTACCTATACCATAATTTTTATACGTATACTGTCATCAAATGAAACATTTTATTTTTCTTATTTATTTTTATTAAAACTACTTACATGTATGGTTTATACAAATTATGTTACAAAAATAAAAAATATACAACTCTTAAATTAACCTTAAAAACAATCATGGCAATGTGTTCAGAAACGTAATCGATTATATCATATTCCTTGTCACCTGATCAAGCTTTAAGCTAAACGATGGTACGATGCAATAAATAGTAAAATGATGTATGCAAAAATAAATTATGTCCTAAAACCTACAAGATAAACATCACCCCACTCTCATTCGCTGGGAAGCAGGGTATTTTCGAGGCAAGCAGGACCTTGGCTAGGCCAGTTACAAGCTCCAAGGGAGTTATCAAAAGTCAGATGCACCGGGCAATTGAATGAATGCAAGGTAAACTTGTTCTTAGTACAGTCCCATCTGCATGCGTAGAATTTGTTGCACTGGGTAGGGTGTCTAAACAATCCAGCCCTTTGACACTCAATACCGCCGCGGACATTTGCGTGCCCTATGCCGGGTCCATACTGGCTAATAATTTCCTCGGTACCTTCTTTTGCACCTTCTTTGGCAGCTTGCTTCACTAATTTCAAGCCAGTCCTTACCGCATTGGCGATTTCTCTGTCGGACACGCCCACTGGAGTTACATCGTTCTTCACGAAAAGCTCCACAGGTTCAGTAACAGGCTCGTAGGCAACGGCGGATGTCACAGGACGAACCCTGACACGTTTTCTGATGGCGTATGTCGGTGTTGGAGCGGGTACAATTTCATTTGTTGTGCTCTTCTGGTAAATTTGAGGAGTTGGTGTAATGTCGACAGTATCTTGCGGGTTGTACTGGTAATTTTCTACGACTACTCCGCCCTGGTCATTGTTTTGTACTACATACCCATCGTCATCGTCGTCGTCATCTTCCACGATGATAATCTTTTGCTTTTTACGCAACTTCAGTGAGTTGGAGACGCAAGTACATTGAGCTCCTAGCTTAGCCGCCAACAGTGGGTGGAAATCGTTTTGCTTGATAATTGTTACTTTAGGTGGTCTCTTTGTGCCTACCTCTATTCCACCATAATATTCTTCGTCAATCGGACTAGCTGTGGATGTCAGTCTTACCCGAGACCTCACTGGCAAGTAGTCCCTCGAAAGCGTTGTAACTTCAACAGGAGCTCCAGTTGTTGTAACTTTGACTCTTTGTCTGACAGGTAGGTACGTGGTAGAAGGAATAACGACAGGAGCACTGGTGGTTACCCTAACACGAGACCTTACTGGTAAGTACTCTCTCTCAGGAGTCGCGACCTCCACCGGGCTGCCTGTAGTAGTGTATGTTACTCGTGATCTGAAAGGCACATATGGTCTGGTAGAAACTTCAGGTAACACAAAAGCTGGTTCGGGCGTACTTATTGCTACTTTGGACCTTACCGGAAGATATTCCTGAGTTAATGGAGTGGAAGAGATAATAAACGGACTTGGCGTTGACGCAGGCTGGTACTGAGCATCCAAAGAACTGAATGAGTACCTAGCAATGGGTCTGCTCGTGGTAACTGTTTGAGCAGGCAAGTACTCCCTAGTTGGAGTAACAGCAGGTAGATAAGTTGTGGAAACTACAGGTTGAACCGGTTTTTCCTCAAATACCACGTTTGGCTTAGGATAGGAGTAACCTTCTACATTTGCTCTGGATATAGAAGATAGTCTGCTGTCGTAAATGTAAAAATTAGGTGCCTGAGTAACCGGTTCTACCTTAGCTGCTAATACAGAGGCAACAGTTGATTTATAAGAGGGTCTTGGAGTAGATTGCACGTAGACCTGTCTTACAGGTTCTTGATAAATTGGAGTGGAGTAATACTCTTGCTGGTAGGATGGTGTGCTACTAACGGTGCCTGCGTTATTTATAAAGTAAGCGTTAGAAGTGTCTACCGATTGGCTATATGCATTTCCTATTGCCTTTCCGTAATTTTCACTAGGTCTTGGTGCTTGATAATTCTCTACTACAACTGGAGTTTCCTGCTTATAGGCATTTTGAGTGTACTGATAACTATTGGCTTGTCCCGTTACGTAAGCCTTCTTTTTGATAAATGGTACTTCTTCCACTGGCTGCCTGTTTTCGTAAGAAGTTACTACAGGCGTGGGTTCTTCAGCGAAAGAAACAGCTGGTTTAGGGTAATCATAACCTCCAAAGTCCACATTTTGCACCGCAACAACAGGTTTACTTGTAGGGGGAGCTACATAGCTGTAACTTGATACTATGGCTGGTTGCTTCTGTACTACCACGGCTGGTCTGACAGTCGTTGGGGTAGAGTAAGTGTAAGTTGATACAACAGGTTGCTTTTGCACTACTGGTGTAACAGTTGAAGGTACGTTGTAGGTATAAGTTGAAACAGGCTGCTGCAATATAACTTTCGGTCTAGGCGTAGACGGAGCAACGTAGCTGTAACTTGACACAGATGCAGGCTGGTACACCCCAACACTCTTTTGCGCGACATCCTGGTAAGTGTAACTAGTTACAGCCGGTTTCTGGTATACGTAAGCTGGTTGCACTGCACCATATCGAATAGCTGGTTGTTGTATCGAGTAATTTTCTATTATAGTTTTTTGAGTAGGCTGCTGATAGTTAGTGAAACTCACAGGAGCTGGCTTCTCCTCAAAGGGAACAGATGGCTGGGGATATTGGTAACCTTGGTATTTATATTCTTGTTCATAATTGTAAGTGGCTAGCGTTGGTTGGACTACAGTTTTCGACACAGCAACAGGTTGTTGAATATTGTAAGAGGTAACAGCTGCAGGTTGTACTTCTTTGTATGTTTCATAAGTTGGTTGGACCGTTGGTTTTCTAATGCTGAAGCGAGATATAACAGCGGGCTGAACTCTTTGAACAGGTTGAACATAGGGCTTTTCCTCAAAAGTTATAGACGGTTTAGGGTATTCGTATCCCTCCGAACCAACGTGCTGAGTAAAGCTATAAGAAGAAACGGCAGGTTGTTGTATCTTTTGTTCGATGATTGGTGCAACAGTAGAAGACACATACACTTGTGGTTTTTGTTCTATGACAGGTTGGGAAGGAACGAAAAGTTGAGGTTGTCTTGCTCCAAAAACTACAGCAGGTTTTTCATAATTGTAGCTTCCCGACACTGAATCTTGTCTATGGAAGTTATAGCTTGAAATAGCAGGCTGCTCTGTTACTGACTGTATAGGCACAATTTGTTGCGCAGGAACAAAAGGTTTTACTGGCACAGTTGGCTGTATCGTGAAAGGTTTGACGGTTGTTGGCGTAGAAAAACCGAAAGTGGAAACTGTTCTTATAGGAGTTTCTTCAAAGGCCACACTGGGCTTTGAGTAAACATAACCCTCGGTATTTTTCACCGAAACTGTGGGAAGAACAACGTTTTGCTGAACAGTAACCAAAGCAGGTTTAATTGTCGAGGATCCTGTATAACCGTAAGTTGAAACAACGCCTTGGTTTAGGGCATTACCTTGACCTTCCTCAAAGCCCACACTTGGTTTGGTATAAACATACCCTCCTTTATCTCCCGAAGTATCTAAAGATTGATAACTGTAACTAGTACCTCCATTGGCATTGTATTGTGAGTTACTTTCTTTCTGGCCAAAAGCAACTGCAGGATATCCTTCATTTACTAACACTGTCGACGGCGTTGTTGATATAAATTTAACAAAATTAGCGGTTATATTAGCTATGCCAGCACTTCCCTGCACTTTGTATTGCAGCTCTGGAACATTAGCGATTACTCCACCATTGTAACTTTCAAAACCTGCCGCTGTTTTTAGTGTGGGAATTGGCACGGAAGTAACAGTGGGAACTGGAGAGTAAGTCGTTATAGGAATTGGTGAAGGCGTTGCGTGTTCAATAATATTAATATCCTCGCCGTTGTTGCTAACTTCAAGACCAGATTTTGCAGAGCCTACTGCGGAGTATCCACCGCCCACTATATTAATGTTACCAGCGACTCCTTGGGAATTCGCTCCACCATGATACTGAGTGAAACTTTGAGAAGACGTAGCTCCAGCTTGTGCTGTGTTGTAAAAGTTCGCGCCTCGATTAGCATTGTATCCGGCATTTTGACCTTGGCTTAGATCGATATTGTGTAACGCACCTTGGCCATTTTGAGTTGTGCCAAAGGCGTTACCGTTTGCTGCGTTGTAATTCAAATCAGAACCGAAATTAGCTTGATACACAGCTTTTCCCTCACCGAAGGCTTGTGCATTATTACCTTCTAAATTGGCTCCTACGTACTGTCCTTCATTACGACCAGCTTGCCCATGATACTGTACGAAGCTTTGGGAAGACTTTGCACCAAAGTTGTTTGCAAGACCAGAGTTGTAATCCAAGTTAGAACCAAGATTACCTTGATACTGACCAGTTTGTAATTCTCCTTGGGCAAGTCCAATATTGTTTTGTCCAATTTTAGCTCCGAAAGCATTTCCTTGGTTGTAACCTAAATTTGCTTCAAGATTGGCTTGATGGACGAAATTTAAGCCTTGTTGAGCTCCAAAAGTGTTGGCTCCATTAGTATTTACATTGTAACCCAAATTAGATCCAAGGTTTGCTTGATACTGATTGGTTTCGGAAATACCACCCTGGCCCAATCCAGATACATGAGCTGTTTTCAACCCGTAACTACCTAAGTTCAAATTTGCTGCGTCTCCTGTGCCAAATTGATATGTATTTAAGTTAGCACCCGCACCTGAATATTGTTGGTTCAAATTTGCACCCAGCTGTGTAGCTCCAGAGGTATATTGATTGTTATCGTGAGCACTTACACCACTTAATACGGCACCTTGCAGGTTGCCGTGGTAAAATTGACCAGATCCAGAAGCTAAATTCGTTTTTAGTAAACCTGCGTTTTGTAGCGACTGTGCAGCATTGACGCTTAACCCACCCAATCCATTTCCTATGATATATCCGTTTTGGTTAATGTAGGCGCCATTTTGATAACCTAAACCAGCTGTACCAACGTTGCTGTATACTTTAGCTACAGGTTGCTCGATTCTACCAGTGATTCCCCCTAACTTTACCGCGCCAAGTGCTCCTAGTCCGTCATACTGTTCCAGTACTACTCCAGTGCCGTGTCCTGAGGAGTACCCGCCATACACAAATTCAGATGGAAGGTTGATTCCGAGACCGCTTCCACTTGCGCATTTTGGCACCAGCCAAGGCCATTCGCATAGCAACCTTTCTGAGTCGAACACCAAACCGAAGGGGCATCTGAATTCGTAGGCAGAAAGTGGAGATTTTCCGTGGTCTAAGCAGGCGAAGAACCATCGGCAGTTTTCGGGATCAGCATAGTAACCTAAAAGAAAAATATATATGTAGGAGGTATATGAAAATATTACATATTATGTGGCAAAATGGTCCATAATACAAAAAAGGAAAAACAGAGTAATCAACATTTTTTTCAAAATTGAGATGTTTTACTCCTGCACAAAAAATGTGCTGTGCGGCGTCTTTTTATCTAACAGTGGTTGTTCTATCGGCAAAGTATATGAAAATATAAAATGCAATAACACAGTATCTTGTTGATTTTACGTACAAAACACAGTATACTACTAAAAACAGGAAAGAGCATAGTGTGTTATGATTGCATGCTGTGATTTTGAATGGGTTTGTGAAAGATACTGAGATTATCCCAACATAAAACACAGTTTCTGTATATATACTTCATTTTTCAATAAATTAATTATTGTCTCGTTAATATATTGTTTTCCCAAAATCTTTTAAATCCAAAAGCAATTAGCAGTGAAAATAAAATTTGATTGTTATTTCTGTATGCGGGCTTTTAGTGATAATTTATGAAACTATTCTTTTAACTGAAATTGAATTGAAATAAACATGTAACAAATATTTTGTGGAAATCTATTTTCAAACATAACTGCCTAAAATAGTAAATATTTTTGGTATTTTGACAAAACAGTAAGTATTTATATGTTAGTTAACTGCAGTGAACTATACTACATAATCATTGATAACTTCGTTACCATTAGAAATAGATGGAAACGATAATACCTCTATCTGGCACTGTCTGTACCATTATACTGCAATAGGAGAAGACCCCTCTCTTTCTTCGCCTGGTAGGTGTATCCAGTGAGATCCATTATGTAATATAGTTCAATGGTTAGTTGTAAATGTTTAAATAAGATATCTTCGTCCGTCTCTTAGAGGCAATGGACAAAATCAAATTGCTTTTTCATTTCATTTTCTTATTTTATACATACTGTGTTTTCCCGTGCAACAGCCCTAGTGGTTTAAATGACTATAAAAATGATTCGTTAATTGGATGTACACCAATATTTTTGCATTTTGCATTTGTCTTTTGTAGTATTTTACCATTTTTATGCGAGAAATATAAACTAATTTTACAGAATATAATACACATGTAATTCGTTGTTAAAATACCAAGTCCAGGGCAAATATTTTCTTGAATGCGGTATAGGAGTGAAAGATGTATAAAGAAAGGTAGGTATATCTCACGGATTTCTGAGAGACTTTATAATTTCTCAAGTGCGATGGTGGTGTAATGGTCAGCATAGTTGCCTTCCAAGCAGTTGATCCGGGTTCGATTCCCGGCCATCGCATGCGTTTTTGTGGGCAATAATACGATACGTTTTTGCATATAATATTGACTAACCCTTTCATGATGGGCATTTTGAAGATTTTCTATTCTCAAGATGCATTTCAAGAGAAACAATTTGCTACGCTATTTTCCTTCATATCTGTTGCTATTGTTTTAAGTCGTTGAGTACGTGGATTAACAACACCTAATTGGATTATAATGAAGCAAATGGGCTGCAGTTTTATTAAAAAGTTTTACAAAATTTGATATAAAGAAAAACAACAATGATATGATTCACAAATAGAATGAATGTTGGTTTCAACATACCCATTAGTAAAAATTACTAGTCTCTGGTTAGTGATACATGTTAATATAGTAGTCCAATGTTACTTCCTAAACATTCGCATTGCAACAAGATGTTTTGGAAGAAACGAATTATATATAGTTAGGAGCTGATGAACAGGGTCTTATTTCATACAAAAAGTGCACTAACGGTTGAGGCACAGCTATGAAACATTTTTCAGGTTGGTCCGTTATCAGTAATATAATTCCAAAGTGGCGATTTTTCTTCCATATTTGCTGATTTCTTTTTAGTTAATGATTCTCCACTGAACTTAAATAAAATCGGCAGACAGTTTGGACGGTCCGGGATAAAAAGCATAGATCCTGATCCTGAAATTTTTTTGCAGATTTTTCACTTAAATCGTATTATCTGCTGTTCAATGCAACATGTCTGCCATAATAGGATGACGTTAACGGACAAGGAACCATGTGCCAAAAATATCGATTTTTAACAGCTCAACGAAATTAATTATGGTGATCTCTATGAAACATTAGGCATAATAGAGTCATTTATTTACTTTTTGCGCTTGGTTCCTTATACGTTAACGTCATCCAATTATTTTATTATTAAAATATTTTTGCCAAACAAAAATCGCTGGCAGGAAACGGAGTTACACTAAAAATGCAATTAGGTACTTACGCTTAAGAAAATCTGAAAAAGCTCGTAATATGGATTCCCCAAATATATTAGTGAAAAAGGAAAATTTGTAAGAATCGTTTTAAATTTTTTGGAATCACCCTATCGTAGTATTAATTACATCTAATTGTCGTAAACAAATTTTAGTTTTGGTTTTTCAATGGTTTTATTGACGAGTGGTTCCCCTAAAATATCGCTTTAAAAATGAAAGTACGGAATTGCACAAAATTATTTTTCTGATTTTCTAAACTATTCTAAAGATGCTTATGTAAAAATTAACATTTTTAAGATGACACAATTATCAAAACAAATAATTGATTAAATTAAAAAAGTTAAAAAATTAAATAGAAATATTATTTTTAAGGTAATTTGAGATAAAATAAGCATTTTTTTATTCCTAAAAAATTGCAACTTTGAAATTAAATTACTGATAACGAGATCTGCTTTGATCATGCGAAATTAATACGCTTCCAGCCGTATTAAATCAGCTTTCTAACTAATATACCCAGCTAGCACTTCGTAGATAATTCACCATTTGCTATGCAACCAGGAATACGTACAAAAACATCATCGTTTTCACTATCAAACATTGATACGGATATATTGATTGTATCTTATCTTATCTTTCGTGTATTTTCTTTATATGTGATGGTGTTATAATGACCAGAGAACTTTAACTGTATAACCTGTACCTTCATATTTTATTTTTTGTACTTACACAGGGTGTCTAGTTAGTATTCCCTCGGAATATTGTGCAAAAATGGCTAACTTTATAAAAAAAACTTTCTTAACAACTCTTTCAATGCTTCATCTCTATTACAACGTAAAATTATATTCAATTATACAAGGTGTCACAAAAACGAGCCACACAAGAAAGTATAATTTTTTTAAATGGAACACCCTATATTTTTTGGCACTAGTTAAGCCTCCAAGGGTTCTGTATTGCACCCTAAAATATTTTGCCAATCGAATGCAGCGTTGCCAAGTTATGGTTTTCTTTATGTTTTGTTGGCAATTTATAAACATTTTTTTCGATGGTCATATCTCCCCTATTTATTAATTGTCTTTTCTAAATATGTAGGATGTTATTTGATAATGATATATTTACTGAAAACATTTTTAAAGTAAATTATTATTATACTGGGTGTCCAAAATATTTGTTCACATTTCTTAATATTTAATTATTGTTTTTTCTTTTTTTTTTAAACGGAATGCCTATAATTCTTTACATGGATGAATAAAGGTTACAATTACCAACATTTTAATATCATACACTTTATTTTTATTTCAAACGGTTTTTGAGATATGATTATTTCAAACAATTTTTGCGTAAATTAAGGTGCTCTTTATTTTAGCATTAAAATCTAGTATGACTTTGGTCTTTTGTTTTACATTTTTTCAGTATTTTTAAATTGAATGCCTATATATTTTTTTACATGGACGAATAACGCATACAATTTCTCACATTTTGATATCATACACTTTTTAATAATTATGAACGGTTTTTGAGAAATAATTTTTTTCACGATATTGAAACTAGCCTAACAATTGCTCAAAATATCCACCATTTTGACCCACGCATCACTGACGTCTCTTGATAAATAAACGCCTTACATCGTATAACATCAACATTTATACGATTGAACCACTGACGACTCCTTTCCATCATACCTTCTCGAGTCGTTGGTTCTACTTTATAAACGCCTGACTGCATAAATCCCCAAAGGAAAAAATCTATTGAAGTTAGGTTGGGTGACCACGGCTGTCATGCAATGGGACTTAACATAATTTAATAAAATAATAAATTGGATATAATTTAACAATTTATTAAAATATCAGACCTCATCTTCCTATCCACCTGTCAGGAAACAGGTTTCAAATAGCCCGACGAACATTTCTACTATAATGTGATGGTGCACTATCAAGTTGTAACCACATATTATTTGTAATATAATCAGGAATATGCTCGGTCATTTGTGGAAACGTATTTTGCATAAAATCCAAGAAGACTGTTCCATTCACATTTCCCTCAAAAAAGTGAGGACCAATAACATAATCATGTACAATTCCTCCACAAACATTTAAACTCCAGGTGTCCTGGTAATGATTTTACTGTACAGCATGAGGGTCATAATAATGAAAATTGTGTCTATTCACAAATCCATTGCTATGAAACGTGAATCCGTGAACAACACAAATTTGAAAAATTCTTCATGTTCTCCAATTTGGTTTTGAGTCCACTGGCAAAAATTTAATCTACGATTTAAATCCACGTCCAAAAGGTCTTGGTGCAGCTGTACTAGATAAGGGTGAAACTTATTTTTACGAAGACGTATGGAAACACTAGATTTACTGATCTCTAATTCCCTACTTCGAACAACTTTCCGCAGGATTTTCGATTACCACTAAAGTTATAGCTAGCTCATTTTCTTCACTTATTGCATTCGTCTCGCCTTCTGCAACACTTCCAGTACGTACAAAACGTTCTTTTAAGTTTTCTTTTCTTTTTCTTTTTACATCAGGACACCTTCTATCGGGATATTTTTGACGATACACCCTTGATGCCAATAATTTCCATCACATTCACCAATAACATATACCTACCATAGATATCAAATCTTGTTGACAATAATTATAATTCATATTTACCTCAATTTACGCAAAAATTATTTGAACCATTACATATCTATATTTTTTAAGATTTTTATTCCAAAAAAGCCAGTATTTTCAAAACTCCCATCCGATTACTAGTACAAGATATATTAAGTAGATAAGTTGAAAATCCATGAAAACGCGTCAAAAAGTGCATATAACTTTTGACGCACAAGAAATTTTTGGGTGCAAATATTTTTTTCGTAATCAGGTCATAAGAATCAACAAAAAAATTTCAGGTTTTCGCCGAAAAAAAATAAATTAAATCAATTCGAGTGTATTATTATTGCTTTCTTTATTTACTTGTTTCAAAAGCTGTAATTAATTATTAACCGTTATTTTTTGTTTCGTAATAATTGTTTATTTGAAGAAATTGAAGTCCGAAAAATTATTTTCGTTTTATTTCTAAAGATAACTGAACAAACATGGTGGCACGTTTTTGTAAATATGGACAAAAAAAAATTTAAATATTACCACATATAAAAAAAAGGATTTTCCTTCATACCTCTACAAAATTTTACATAAAAATAGAATGAATTTCGAAACATAATTATTTTAAAATATCTTGTGAGAATCTCATTAAAAATGGGTACATTTTGTGGCATAAATTAGATAATCTTCATAATGTTTTGATCTAAGTTATTAAAATTTCAGTGAGTAGTTTACAACACACAAATAAAAACACAAAATTTTCTCATTTTTTGCACTCCACCTTTTACGAGATATTCGCGGTGAAAGTGGAGGCTCAATACATGAATCATATATAGTTGAAAAACTTGCCATTTGCCACGCTGTTGAATTAATTCAGAGATCAGAAAACAAAAAAATGAGGTTACGATGGTATAAAAGTGTTACATTTTTTTTCTACTAATGAGCTCACGCCACACGTTTACCTTCCGCCTTCTGTCTAACTACGCCCCGTAAGATTATGTCACTTTTATTGTTCCTCTCGAGATACAATCTCAAAACCTCCGAGGCAATGAAAGGCATTGGCGATAGTTAAATAATTGCATCGCAAAAAAAAGTTACATAAAAATCCAAACCCACCTGGCTCTGTAGGACAGATAAATCTCTGTTTCGGAACTGGAGCGATCTCGCTGCTTCCTGAACAGGGTGTGCCATGAGGTAGGCTTCCGGGCCAGACGCACACCTCAACACGTTCGTCGAAAGCGAGACCGGCGGGGCAGTCGAATTCGAACACGCTGTATTCGTCGGTGAGTTGATCGAACTTGACGCAACGGTAGAATCTGTTGCAGGAACGTGGGTGGACGAAGTAGCCTTGCCTGGAGCACTCGAATTCGGTCCTGGTGTCCTAGAAAAATTAAATCATCAGATAATCTCTTCTGTGGGAACTAATTGTCAATGACATAATCCTTGGTTTTTTTATCGTTAATAGGTCAAATTGTGTCATAGAGTTGGTCTGTTTATTAATTACATGAAAGGAGATATGAATCAAATTTTAAAAAATTTAGGACAAAATTTAAACATTCAAAAAAAGGTTGATAGTCCATTTTAAATACTGGGTGTCAACGGGACCACTAGCACCCTTTTTTTGCCCCTTGTCTTTTAGGATATCAAAATAAAACTCAGCATGGTTAATATAGACGCAAAATACCACATTCTGATATATTTAGTGACACCAATTCTTGCTTTCTAAATGGAACAGATTATTGCGTTTTCGACATCTTGTTAAAATTCTGAATAGGATCAAATTATTTTCATCCAAGAAGTTTACTTATGAAATTGTTTGTTTTCCTTGCAGTCGTAGAAAAAATATTGTAAACAACACGTTTGAAAACATCTTTTCACAATCATTCGACTTGTGGAACTCGCCTTCGGCTCGTTCCATTAAACTGGCTCACTCGTGTGAAAAGATTTGTTTTCAAAACTTGTTGTTTAAAATACTATTTTCTACTCCCATATTTTAATTCGTTTATTAGACATTCCCTACCTGTACTTTAAAGGGATTCATTAAGATACAAATTTTCCATTAAGATACAAGTTTACAACCAATAGAAACGCGACAGACATCAATATTCTGTCAATATCAACTAACTATCAATTTTGACAAGTCATACTTACTGTCTACCTAGCAAATTTTCAAACTTTGTGCATCTTGCAATTAAAATCAGCGAACATATGTGATCGTGAAAGTGATATTGAAATTGAAATAATAATCCATAATATTTCATATTTCCTAAATTGTAATCTATAATTAATAAATTTCAGAAATAAAGTGTTAATTTTCTACTTTATTATGACTGGTCATAGAAAAAATAGTGTATGCAACTAACATGTAATGGCTATTAATTGGTCATTGCATAGTATACCATTATCTACGATCAACATATAAAGCAGCCTTTTTTACTAGCATTTTGAAAGTGCAAAGTTGACGTTTGCCAAACAGCTGTGAATAATGTCACTTTGCCGCCCGTTTCCCATGGTAACGTGTAGCAAAGTACTTTAAATCATGTTTCAGTGCATCTGCATGTAAACAAGTTTGGTCGGAACAATGACAATGTATTTTTATGAAATAATAATGCTTCAAAACTATTGTTAAGAGAAGACAACGCCAATCACAAAGTTTCATCGGTCAAGCTAAAGCTGAAGTGTGGCTATTATAGTGCATCTGCACGTAACGTCATAGCTAACCTCAAAAATATGTGTTTCTTAAGATTTAAGAGTATTACGCAGCTATTATTAAAATTTCTGCCTGGTTCCCGTATTTTCAACTAAAATCTAATTCAGTGAAATGTTTATGAAGTTCTAAATACTTTGTCCTAATAAAAAGTACTCTTTTTGTAGGTTGGAAATCTAACCTGTAATAGACCATTTTAGGATGACGTCACGATAAGTCGGCCATATTGCCAGAGGGACAACCAAACTTTTTATTCCATTGTAAACAAAGAAGTAATTTCAGTTTTAAACGTGAAATAAAAATAAAATTCTATCCTTTTGTACGATAAGGTGCGATTGTGAGATAAGGTTTACTTTGAATGTAAAAAAAGCTTACATACGCATAATATAACATGCTTATCACTGAAATCTAGCACTTAGTTATTTAAATGTAAACTTGCCTTGCCCATAACAATGCATACCTTTCTTGCACAAATCCAGCCTCATAATATTTATATGGTTGTAAAGATTTGTATGCCTTTAACTGCTGGTCTGTGTGGAAGCTGTGAGTCAACACTAAGTAATTTACCATATCAATTACGGATACACAAGGTAAAACAGACAAATCTGCAGAAAGGTCTCCGCAGTCTCCACTCCAAGGGTGTATAGGTAAATATTGTCTATTATTTTGATTTTCTCATCATAGCGACACTTTACATCACCCATGAGGGTTGAATAATATTCACTACATGACATTATTACGAAAACACACAGTTTCTCAAGAAAAACTAGAAAAAAGTATATAAAACCACGCAAACTGCGTTTGGTTGTCCCTCAAGCAAAATAGCCGACTTGTCAAAACCACGTGACCTGAAATGGTCTATTAGCAGTCTATTTTTATTAATCAACAATATTGAAAAATTATTTACGTGAATTTTTAAATATTTGCTTGGACCCAGTACGGCTCCAAGCTAAAAATGCGTATACAAACATTAAAAATGAGAATAAACTTGAAAAACTTAAAATTTAAGGTTATGTTGGTTACATGATGTAGATGTCCTATTAGGGAATCGAATGACCTGTCAAAATATGGCGTTGTGGGCAAACAATTAGCAAACACGGTTTTTTTTTACTAAATTCCGGAAACGTAGCCAAGCCAACAGAAAAAGACAAACGTTTAACGAATGAAAATGAATGTTCGCGCTCGAGGCCCACACACGGTTGGATGTCACGTGGTTTGGATTGACTAATAGGCCAGTTCAGCATTTTTTTTATTTTAGAAATCGAAAGTAGGACACTTTTTTAGGACAATTTCCAAATTTTTAGGTTTTTATTAGGACGTTTAAGCCCTTAAATAAATTACCAAAGTTGGGCCGCGCGAAAACGGGTCGGAGCTTCCTATGACGTCACTTTGCAGATGCTGATCAGGCGACAGTCGAGATTTAATGTGACTTCACAGCTAACCTCAAAAATATATGATTTACAAGTATAACGTATAGTAACTATTATTAACTGTACTTTCAACCAAAATTTTGTTGTTTGTCACAATAAAATAAGACACTTTTTGCAGGTTATGAATCTAACCTATAATTAGCAGTTTATTTGTATCAATCAACAATATTGAAAAATTATTTGCGTGAATTTTTAAATATTTGCTTGGAGCCAGGTTGGTTCCAAGCTAATAATGAGTATACACACATTAAAAATGAGAATAAACCTAAAAAACATAACAATTGAGGTTATGTTAATTATATGATGCACATGCCCCAAGTGTGTTGGTGTGTTTCTCTATGGAAACGGCGTTTGATTGTTGAATTATATCTGTTTTTTCTTCTCGCTGGTTTAAAATGAGTAGTGAGTAGTGTCTATGCAGAATGACGTCACGAGTCGGCGAAGCGATTTGTACTGGAACTCAATCTTGGACATTGAATATCTAATGATTGGATACACTTATGAAGCTGAAATTTTAACAGCTTATATAGATGATCGAATTCTATTGAATGCCATAAAAAATTACAAAAAAATAATTATCGGTAACAAGCCCATTGTAGTGCTGTAGGTGGCACTATCTATTAAAAAGCATTGTACTAAAAATCTTGACTGGGAAAAAGTAGTTTTTAGCCAAACGGCTGGCGTTATTAAACTGAAAAAAAGATATTCTTGTAAGTAAATGAATACTACACTTCTATTGAAGAAAGTTTTTAGCTAAAATTTGTTTATTACGAAGATCTCTCTTCACATTGGCTCATTGCCGCCTGCTCCCAAGGGTGGATCCAGGGGGGGCACCAGGGGCAATTCCCCCCCCCCCCGAGCTTTCCGAGAAGAATATGATCTAATATTATTTATTATTGAATATTGAAAATGTTGATATAATTATTGATCGTACGGCCGCAGTGCCCCCCCCCCCCCCCGTAACCTTTCTGGATCCGCCCTTGCCTGCTCTCCTCTAATTTGATCGCCTTGCTTTCTCTTAATATAATAAAGAGTACAATTAAAAACCTAATTTATTTATAAGGAATATACGTACTTTATTATAATAATTAATAAAACTTAAATAGACAGCGTTTGTGTTTTGTTCGTCTGTTTATGTTAATCACATGTGCAGGGCATACTCATAAAATGTTGATTAGTTAAATACCATTTTCCAAGACCAATCCAACCCAAAGTCCATTTAGTATTAAACTTAAAAAACTTTTTTTTTTTATTATGGTAGGAAAATTGTCTAAATAATTTTTAAAGTAAGCCATGGAAAATAAATCGGGTGTCTGACAATTCAAAAAATTGCCTATAATCAACACAAACCAATTCACACTGACAACAGAATAATTAATAATAAAAAAGAAAAAATATATGCGATGGCCGGGAATCGAACCCGGATCAACTGCTTGGAAGGCAACTATGCTGACCATTACACCACCATCGCACTTGGGCAATTTTACGATTTGCAGTGTTTTAAAGATAGTAATCAGTTATGCAATATACATACGATATATTGAAGTGAAAGTACTCACTTAATTTATCATAACAGATCGCTTCTATATTTAATCTTAAGTGGTACAAATATCTGATGGAATGTTAAAATCTGGAACAATTTCTCAAGTGCGATGGTGGTGTAATGGTCAGCATAGTTGCCTTCCAAGCAGTTGATCCGGGTTCGATTCCCGGCCATCGCATACTATGTTTTTGTAAATTTACTATTAATTATTACCTAATCGACCCCTTTTTAAATGATATTGTGAACATAATAATTAATAATTTTAAATATTCGTTTGAACTTCTACTTTTTAACATATTTATAAATGGTAGCCTTCCATATCTAGCAATTTATAATCCCCCAAATTTTCATTCACCCTTTAATTTTCTTTTTTTAAGCAATATTTTTATATTGATTTCTAACATTTGACATGAAATTTTATATTTAATATTTGATATTTTGCCCGGCTTTATACAACACCTAAGTTATTATGACTAGGATGTCAGATTCAGATTTTCAGCTTTAGAATACCTGCAAATATAGCCTTATAAATATAAAAATTGTTTAGTTATGTCATGCTAGCAATATTGTTGTTTTGTTGCTTATTAACTTTTTTATTCATATTATTTAGAAAGTGTTAAGGAACACTATACATTTAATTACATTTTAAAATAAACTATAGTTCTAAAAAACCTAAAAAAACGCACTTTCATGAGTAGCGCACTAAAAAGTTAAAAAGAATTATTAGTTTTTTAGTTTTTCTATTAACTATAATTTATTTTCTCTCTCTGTCACGGAAAATTTGAGTTTATGGCGGAGTCGCCGGTGATACGCCCATGAGGAGTCCCATTCACTACCTCCTACCTCCGTCATAATACAAGGTGAATGATACCATATTATTGTATTGTCACCAGAATTGCGTAAGTTTGCAAAGTTTCAAATCGATACGACAATTAGAAGTGGGTGAAAAGTGAGTTGTAAGATTTGCTTACAATGTTACAGATCAAGTTAATGAAAGCGTGTTAAAAATATAATACTCCACTTACATGTCTAATAGAGTGCCATTTTCCCTCGACGTCGATAACCCTGGAAATTCGGTACGGAGAAACTTGTACAGAGTCCAAAGGCCTAGATGGAGTTTCGAGAATTTCCCTTTCGAGTGAATGTAAAACTGCACCACGAGGTGCTCTTGCTTGACGGGTCAGTCCATTGTAAACTGCCTCCAAAATCGAGGGTCCACATTTGTCACCGCCATCTTGAGATACATCTTTCAGAGCGATTCCAGCGAGACCACGTACTCTGGAGTATTTAGCCTTGATGTCCATACTGGTGGAATCCTCAAATGCGATCCATTGGTCCTTGCTGAAAGAAAATGTTGGTAATTATTTTTAGTATACACATTTTTGTGCAGGTTAGATTTGTCAACCGATGGTTTTAGAAGTAACCACGTAGGTCACCGGCCCCGGTTCTATTGATTTTTGGTCAATTTGTTAAGTTGTTTGTTTGTTAAAAAAATGAAAATAATTGGGAGTGGCCATTTTTAAACAATTGATGATAACTTAAACAATAATGGAAATATTTTAACGAAACTTTAAGAGAAAATGGCTCTAATGGAAGTAAATCATCATGCCAAAGTTGACATGTTTATAATAACGTCAAACAACAATATCAAAATCGAAAATTGAATCGTCGATGGTTTAAATGCATCAAATCGTACAGCTACATTTTCTTAAACTATTTTAATTTCTTTAATTTTTTCAAAAAACAAAAAGATTTGTTTCCACTCATCAATATTTTGTCCAAAAATAAAAGTTATTAGCATGTATCAAAAGTACATAAAAAAGATACAAAAAAAACTGTTTTGCCTACGCCAATCGGAAGCTGAGATATGGCATTGTTTGAGTTTTCGCCATTTATAAAAAAAAAACAAACTAAATGACGTGACTTGAATCTTGCACTAGACATTTCCTAATGTTTAATACTCTTTGCTGAATATGGTACACTGTTTTATTAACATGAATTGTTGGAAAACTGTCGAGCTGCAGATGCCCGACGTGCGCAAGGCCAGAGGCGGATACAGGATTAACTTCTGGGGGAGGAAGGGCACCTGAAGAAAATTCATACAACATAGTAATACTCTTGTTGTGGATGTCTCTTTCTTTGACATGGCCACCTTAACACGGCATATTTCACACTTCTGGGGGGGGGGGAGTGCCCCCGTGCCACTACCTTATATCCGCCACTGCGCACGGCCTACTCCCGCAGCTAAAAATCACATCTAAGATTTCTCTCGCTTCAAGTAAGGGCTAAGGAGGAAAAAGAGCTGCCGTTTTAATTTCTTTGGCCGTCGGGTTTTTATCCGCTGAAACAAAAGCCCTGCCTGGCCCCAGAGCCATTGGCCCGACGGGCATTTGCCCATTTGCCCCCCTGTCCCACCCACCCCTAACTTTTATTAACAAAAAACACACTTTAGAGTTGTTCAAATTGAAAAAGTATAGTCTGTGTGATAATATTAATCAGGCGCGCAGCCAGGGGGGGCATGGGGCCCGCCCTCCCCAAGCCGTCTTCCATGAACCAAAAAATAAAGAAGCATAATCACTATTAGTACAAATAGTCCCTTCAAATTAGGAAATATTTAAGAAAATTTTCCCACAGTTATGAAATCTGTAATTTCATAAAATGCTGTGTTGTCTAAACATGATTTTTACCCCCGCAGTTCTAAAAAAGGGTGGTTTTTGAGAAATACATACATATATAGGAATTTTAGCGTTTTTTCGTATTCTTCTCTATATTGAGGAAAAACTATGCATTTTGGTGAAAAATATCAAGAGAGCAAAGTAGTAGAGCATAAAATTTCCTATAAATTTTGTCTCTTCTTTTTTTTTCGAATTCCGCTTAGTTTCGCCGCTAGAGGGCGCGAAAGAAATAAATATACATATAGACTTTTGCGCCTTTTTTTAGATTTCGAGCCAAAATTATGCATTTTTATGAAAAATTACATGAGATCAAAGTTGTAGAACATAAAATTCACTATCTTTAGTTCTGGTTTTTTTTTTCATAAAAATGCATAATTTTGTCTCAAAATCTAAAAAAGGCGCAAAAGTCCATATATATATTTATTTCTTTCGTACCCTCTAGCGGCGAAACTAAGCGGAATTTGGAAATTTTATGCTCTATAACTTTGCTCTCTTGATATTTTTCACCGAAATACATAGTTTTCCTTAAAATAGAGAAAAAGACGAAAAAACGCTAAAATTCATACATATGTATATATTTCTCAAAAACCACCCTTAGAACTGCGAAGGGGGGGGGGGGGGGGAGGTGAAAATCATGATTAGACAACCCAAATACTTCACTTCTTACAGGTCAACTGTGGGAAGATTTTCCATAAAACAGCAATTTTTTGACTAATTTGAAGGGACTAAAAGCAGTATCCAAATATTTCTTGAAATTAATATTTTGTAATTAATGCCAATATTATCTAGTAGAGGAATCTATACAGATCTGTTTTCAACCATTTTCTGAAAAGTTTTCCTCAACCTCTGGGGAGGCTGGTTCTAATGCCCCCCCCCCAAGATGAAGTTTCTGGCTGCGCCACTGATAGTAATCCAAATCAATTGCAAACAATACTCAGAATTTCACGAGAAATTTAATAAAATGCTGTTTCTTTTCGTAAGACGCCTGGCATATACTTTTAATACAAGCTATAGCCATAGAAGACCTATACCAGAAACGACTCTCTGGCCTTCCCGCCAATATTGAATTTTATGCGCATATGTCATATGTCGGTGGTATTATTGTCAACCTATAAATCCTCAGGTTTCTAAATTCACCGGTGGAGCGTACCGGTAAGCAATAACATTATATGATTGGCTATTTTGAAAACCAAAGCCAAAATCAGCTTCGAATTTTATCTACCAATGCGTCCAGCGGTGAATTTAGAAAGGTGCGGATTTATAGGTTGACAATACCACCGACAAGATGGCCGAAGGTCACCCCAATTTACCAATGAAAGGGTGCGTTTGCACGCACTCAGTAATTTAGTCGAGTCGCTTAGTAATTTAGTACTCGACCAATGCGGACAGCGTGTTTTAGTCAAGTAATTTAGTGGAAAGCAATTACTAAATTACTGGACCGTCTCTCTACTCGACTAAATTACTGGATGCGTGTAAACGCACCCAAACATCGAAGGTGCCTCCGACAGTGACGCTTCTGGTATAGGTCTTCTGTGCTATAGCTACTAGTTTTTATGAACGACATTACATAAAATCGTGAAAGAAATTGACAGTTCTCACACCGAAAGCATTAAAAAATTCTACATTTTTAACTCCAATCGTTGATTGAAGAGAACTTTTCACTCAACGCCCCAACCCTTGTAGAAAGATTAAATTAGGTTACCTTCATAATAAAAAAAACAATTTAATTTATTCAAGTACTGCGTAGCATAATTTATCGCTCACGACAATGAATTCAAAATTAATGCAATGACAGAAACCAATCAACACTTGCTTTGAGTGTTACAAAATTACACCTAATTGATCTCAATATGAAAGGTATACTTAAAAATTTTTAAACTCAACGGCCAATCCTATTTTCTTAAACGCTCGCACCAAATAGTCGTAATAAATATATGCAGGTGTGTCATGGTAAACGTTGTGAGATAATAGTTTCGTAACTTGATCTACTTTGCTAGACAAGAACTGAAATGGAAATTGCTATCCTAATATGACATTGCCCGCGGTGCTCGTTCTACCGTTAAAGCCTTACGTATATGTTGGACCATGACAATGGCAATATACAATGAACTAATGCACGAAAATATAAACAAATAAATAGTATAAAATGAGTTCTACACTTCAGAAGTGGCCATGGGTGTAAATTATATTTTTCAATGGTTGCGTTCATCACGGTGAGTGATAAGATAGTAGGGTGACCAGATTTTTGTGCTGGACACTTCTGCTGGGAAAAAAATTGATGCGGCAGAAATCCGGCAGAAATCCGAAAAATCATTTCTTGATCACAACATTTTTAGATGACCGAGAGAAAAAATTTTTTTAATCACAGATAGTACTCCAAAATGCTGGACTGTCCAGCGAAATTCCGGACGTATGGTCACCCTAAGATAGCGTTCACTGATCATTTGGCATGAACGGTATTAACCCGACTGATCACAGGTGATCGCTCAGGTAGCAGTAGCCATTTTATGTAGCAAAATAATTGTAGATGCATGATCCGTGATCACTGATCAGTTATTTGAATTTGAAAATATTAGACAAAAACACAACTGTTGTCAATTAACATATAAACCTAAGCAAACATTTTCTGTTTGTGCGGGTTAATCGGAAGGTCATAAAAATGAACCAAGAAAAATTGGAAATTATTTACGAATGTGAAGATTATTAAATATTATTGTCTTTTTGATTTTAGTGGCCAAATAAATCAAAGTTTCGACACTAGGGCTATATTAAACTATTCTTTATTAAAACTGTATACAACATATACATACATGTTTTTAAATAAATTTTATCTATCAATTGGAAGTAAAATGACCATATATAATAAACAATACCTATCACTAAACAGCCGTATTTTAATTTTTAAGTACGTACTAAGCGTCTGTCTAATGTTCATTGTAAAATAATAACATTTCTATAACTGGCGGTACATCACCAGTCAGGTGCAACGTTTTTAAAATGCATGCCAGTCATATATATGAATGAAATTACCATGAATATGCCAGAAACGCAAATTTTAGGCAGTCGTCACGTGCAGAAGGGTGTGCAAATCGATTTTTTTTGTTTTTTTTTGTGTTTTTTTTTTATTTTAAAATGGATGCCAATAGTGCCAAATGAAAAACCTTAAAAAAGAATCCAGCGGAAATTCACTGGCATGCAGTTTCCGCGCGCAAAACAACCGTTGATGCGCACATTAAATCGTAAAATTTTTTGGTGGTCTTGATTATGGATGATTTTGATTTTGGATTTTTTTTCAAGTCTTTTCGTTTGGCACTATTGGCATCCAAAAAAATAACAAAAAAAATCGATTTGTAAAAGATCCCTCTTGGTAATTTCATTCATATATATGATTGGCATGCATTTTAAAAACGTTGCACCTGACTGGTCATGTACCGCCAGTCTATAAGAAAAATATAATATAAAGTTGTTGGTTCTAATAATCTCAACTAATACTTTGCATGCTAATTCAGATTACAGTTGCTTTCTGTCTATCATGATTTCTGTTTTGCAGTCTGTCCTCATTTTGAAGCGGCTCTACTCAGTGGCTCTACCAACTCTTCGGCTATCAATCTCACAACATTTATGTTATTATCTAAATCGTCCTCCGCAATAAATAATGCTACTTCGTCATCCATATTATTTTCTTCTCAAAATAATGTCAAAATCTCACACAAAATATAAATCAAAATTTTATTTTGACATACGCGTACTTTGACAACCGAAAAATAAGGCTAGTTCAGATCTCAGCTGTTCCATGTATCACTGTGGCATAAAACATCGTTCATCACACAACTGATCAGTGACGTAAATGATAAGTGATCGCTCAGTTAGCGCTACCGCGTAATGAACGCAACCAATATAGGAATATACTTCGATAAGGAGCTACTTATATTGAGACTCATTTTGTACACCCCTTTGGTTGTGCTCTTATTTATTTAACTACTTATTTAACGTCGGCCTATTTCCGCTACCAGGGCCTATCACCGACGCCAGGAGACGAGCTACCCCCCAACCTGGAAATTTTGCCGAACCTCTTCCCTTAAGAAGAGTAGGGCTCTTTTACTTGCCTAACATTTAATAGACAAGGGACCGCCTGCTTTACATCCCCTCCGAAGGATGGTATATCCACTACGTAATCCTTTTCTGAAATTACATAGCTTCTGCTTATACACTGATATACAAGCCGCTAGAATGTGGGATGAGATCGCTGCGTTTCCCTAGACGGGTCACCCATCTAAGTACTAACCGCACTGCACGTTGCTTCACTTGAAGTATCGAGATACTTACATAGTGAAGACGCATCTACGCTCGCCCCCTGGTTGTGCTCTATTCTCGTCCAATGAGCCAGCACTCAGTTATGGTGATAAAAGTATTTTTACTTGCTTAATTCTAATTGACTTTAATCCTAGCTTTTTGAAAAGGGAAGATGCTGCTCTACAAGATGATACCATTTTTATATTTATTTGAACTAAACTTGTATCATAATGGAAAATTTGTATCTTAATGAATCTCATTAAAGTACTGGCAGGGAATGTCTAATAAACGAATTAAAGTGTGGGAGTAGAAAAAATTGTTTATGATAATTCAACTACTGGATGGATGGATCATTATGAAATTAAGGTTCTATTCTGATAATACAAGCGATTAAAAAAAACACTCAAATGGATCCGGTAAGAATTGCGACCCGTAGAGTGTTTCCGTAGATACGTACGAACGTACAGACCAACTGACACATACATCTGCGTCAGTTGGTCTGTACGTTCCATCCAGTAGCTGAATTATCATAAACAATTTTTTCTACTCCCACACTTTAATTCGTTTATCAGACATTCCCTGCCAGTACTTTAATGAGATTCATTAAGTTACAAATTTTCCATTATGATACAAGTTTATAACCAATAGAAACGCGACACAGAGCAACATTCTGTCAATATATCAACTATTGCCTTGAACATCTGACAGATCTAAAATTTATCAATTTTAACAAGCCATACTTACTGTTTACATAGCCGATTTTTAAACTTTGTGCTTCTTGCAACTGAAATTAGTGAACATGTGTGATAGTAAAAGTGAGATTGAAATAATTATCCATAATAATTCCTAAGTTTAGGTTTCATAATATTTCCTAAATTGTACCTATAATTAATAAAATTCAGAGATAAATTGTTAGTTTTCTATTTTATTATTGTATTCTATTTCCTATTGTATTATAAATTGGCAGTAAAATTAAAATGTACAAGAATAGACAATTGTTTAAAAATGAAAAACATCGCTATACCGTGAAAATGAAGGGTGATGGAGCATGTTTTAATTACGCCGTGAAAACACCAGAGCGAGCACTTAGATGTGATTTTCATGCCGCTATCTAAAAAAACCGCTGCCCAAGGACATTACTTCCACATCCAGATTCTCTACCCTACACACCACATCCAGTCCTCATAACGAAAAAACTTTGCATGTGGAAATAATTGTTTATGAAACTTTAATAATATAATGTTTGAAATCCTCTACCCCAAAAACCCATAAAACGATACCCCACATCGGTAGTGAGGTGGGGGTGGTGATAGGGGGGTGGTAGGGGGGTGGTAGTGGGGGAGGATGAAGTAAAAAAATATTTTGAGGCTTCTGCTTCTTGTACCTACAATAAATCACATTTTTTTTCATCCCCTTTAATAAGGAGGTGGGGGTGGTTAATGCCAAAAATTTTTTTGAGACCCTAGCTTCTCTTGTATATACTAAATACCAATTTTATCGGCTCTTACCTGCTTGATTTACCCATTTACCCCAAATTTACCCCAATTTACCCCCCAACCCTTCGTCGGAACAACATGAAAATATTATCTAGTTCCAGATCTCGTTAAAGTACATACGTGTACCAAATTTCAAGTCAATGTCTTAACCGGTTCCAGAGTAAACGTGCGCACAAAAAAAAGTTATAGACAAACTGACAGACAGACACAGACCGACAGACAGACCGACAGACAGACAGAATTTTATTTTTTTTTCGCTCCAACTTAAAATTTCGACGTTTCATGACATTTTAAGCCTATTTGAACAATAAAAATTGTTTAAATTTTTTTTATCGTTACTATACTTCTACTGGATGTGGAAGTAATTCGACCACTGTCATAAACACCAGGTGTCATTTATAGAAAGTTATTAACCCAATAACCTAATTTTGCATGTTCGTCCCAAATTCTGCAAAATAGATCGATATTGACAGACAGCAGCTGTCTGCTGTAGACCGTGGTTGAGTCAGACTACGTGTTAGTACTTTGAACCTTTAAATAATTTTTGGAATTACATGAAAAAGGAAAAATCGTTCGGTGAAACTTATTTTTTCTACGACTGTCTTCGACAATGACAAATAACGCACAGTAGTCATGACTCGAAACTGTAATTTTTCACACGATGTGTGCAAAAATCCAAAAAACACAGTACTGTCATGTTTTTCACACGCAGTTCTATCAAAAACAGAACTAACCTTTTATTTGTATTTTTTAAAGTAGGCTAGCCTATTCAGGTTCATAGCAACCGACTTATTTAACGACTAAAAATCAGTTTTGAAGTCTTCAAACCACATCACTTTTAAAGAAGTTTTTTAAAAATAGTTGATTCTGCAGTCGTAGAAAAAGTATTGTAAACAACACGTTTGGAAACATCTTTTCACACTCATTTGACTCGTGGAGCTCGCCGTCAGCTCGTTCCACCAAACTATCTCACTCGTGTGAAAAGATTCGTTTTCATTTTACAGCGTTTGACCTTGAAAAATACAAAATTTTCGCCTGCGGCGCATTTTGTCCCCTTGGCACTTGGCCCACCAAAAAAGAATAAAATTTGTCCTGCCCTAGCCCACCCAAATTTGAGGTTCTAGTTCCGTGCCTGACTGGGCCGTTTCCCCAAAATTGACAGGGCCTGTTGGACTGACCTCATCCACCTCTGATTACAATCGATGCACGCGGTAAAATCAAATGTGCATCAATTTTCCAAATTGACCACTCGTACAGATTACCCAATTTTTTTCCATTACCAGACGATTACCAACAAGTTCCAAATTGGTGATTCTCTGGTAAATGAATATATAAAAAATAAAATATTAGACATGATGAAAAGGAAATATATTGTGTAGGTTAAATCTGCATTCATTGTATAGAATTCTAACAACATTTGAGGATAAGAAGTAAATTTAATCATGACGAGTCAACAGTACTATATAATTTTGTGCCAAAATATGTAAGGTGCACATATTTTTGAAAATACTTTTTTGCCACAACATTCTTATTAGCATTCAACTATAACTCTTGAATTACACCACAGATGGATATGAAAATAAAAATTACGCAGGCTGCATTTTTTGTGACCTTTCGAAGGCATTCGACTGTGTTCGGCATAATATATTATTAGGAAAATTGAACAAATATGGTGCAAAACCAAAGTCATTAATACTACTTAAAAGTTATTTCGAAAATAGAAACCAAATCACTGCTTATAACGGTATGACATCAACAATAGCGGGCATAGATCATGGAGTACCTCGGGGATCCGTCCCTGTTATTCTTGATCTGTCAATGACTCACCACAATATGTTTTAAATGCTAAATTTGTGTTGTATGCAGATGATGCTACTAAAGTAAATTGTAATGAGAACCAGATTGAGTTGGAAAATATTATACTGCAAACACAGTCGACTACTTCCGAGTGGTTCCAAGCCAATGTCTTATGTTTAAATGATACCAAACTAGCAAATATGGTATTTTCTACTCATTATATTAAAAAGTATGAAAACCTAGATAATGTATAATTTCTGGGAGTAGTTCTTGATCCAAAACTGTGTTGGGGCCAACATGTGGACTATGTTTCAAGAAAAGTGGCAAGGTGGCTTTATATCATAAACAATCTCATAGGGGGAGTATTCTTAAAAATGTCATTAGAACAGCCTATTTTCATTATTCCAAGGCATCAACTTGGGGGCATACACTTCATTGAGATAGAATATTTAGATTACAGAGACGTGTTGTAAGATCGAATTCATGTCTTGGATATAGAGATATAAATTCATTGAACATGAAATATGAACAGTTCCTTCTTTTTATATCTATGGGTGCTTGATATATGTTAAAGAAAACATAAACAATTACGTGGGGATATAGTACATGGCCATGATACAAGGTTCGATAATAGGATATCCTTAGAAAAAAGTAAAAATGGTTAACTACTTTGATCCTTCGTTTTTTGACAAACTACCATATCTTATTACTTCTTTACCATACAAACAGTTTTGTGGCCTTGAATTTCATAGTATCATTGGTGCCCTGAATGTACGGCTAATAAAAATTCGCAGAGAACATCTCAAGAACTCTGCACTATAATAACTGAAATGGAAGAAAACGTGACGAAACACATCACTAACCTTCAAAATCAGATAATTGATCTCCACAACGACCTGGCAATATTAAAAGAAACTAACATTGACTTAATTAAGCTTTTGCAAAATGATAATATTAAAACTCATGGCATACAAACTCACAATCAAACAACTCCCACCAGTATTACATACCCAGAAGACCATGCAATATTATCTGGAAAGGAGATACCACCAGAAAATAAGTCTGCTAATAAAGAACATGGAGATGGTACTATTAAGCTGATAAACAACATCAATAAACCAAAAGCCAAACAAAACTGGTCAAACAAGTCAGGTCAAGTTGAGAACTTTCGTAAACCAGCTTCTGTTATTGGAACTCTGAAAACCAACCAATCAAAGTGTAAACTGGTAGCTGCTGTTACTTATAAAAAAAGTTCAGTCCAGGTAAAACGCTTAGCTAATGAGGTAACTGAGGCCGACCTCTTGGAACATCTACAGAACCACTTTGGCAATGAGACATTTTCCATTGAAAAGCTTAAGGTCCATTCTGGAGATTACGCAAGTTTTCGAGTGGAAGCACGAGAAGCTATTGCAAATCAGTTATTGAATCCCGAACTCTGGCCTCAAGGTATCATTGTAAATAAGTTTACATTTTTTCGGAAAGACAGAAAGTGGCACTATCAGCAAAGAAATTTCGAGAGAAGAACTTATAGGGAGTCCAGACCTTACTACTAAACACATAAAATCAAGTAAACTAATAAAAAAAGATACAAATATACTTCATATTAACATACAGTGCCTGAGAAATAAGATTTTGGAACTTGAAACTTTCCATAAATATGAAAATACAACCTATAATTATATACGTATTACAGAACATTGGTTAACTTGTGAGGAGATTGAACATACATATATAGATGGTTATAATTTAATATCTAGTTTTAGTCGCAATGTAATCACTCATGGAGGGACAGCTATCTTTGCTAGAAATAATCTCAATATTAATAATGTGCCTAAATCAAACCATTTTTTAAATACCTTATCAATTGAACTACATTGTGAAATAGCAGCCATGGAAGTGCATGACCCCAACCTGCTTGTCATAACTATTTATAGATCACCCTTAGGGGACTTTGAGATCTTCTATGATACTTTGCTAAAGGTCCTAGACTATGCGACTACTTACAGACACACTTTGGTAATTAATGGAGACTTTAATGTCTGTTTTAATAAACAAGACAATAAAACTATAAAATTAATTGACTTAATGTCAACTTATGGACTAAAACCCACCATAACTGCAAACACCCGTCTAAACAACTGTATAGATAATATTTTCAGTAATGCTCACATTGATGACTTTGAAACCTCTAGTTACGATCCACATTTATCAGACCACCATGCTATAACAATAACCTTACGCAATCACACTACCACTACACCTAAATATATAAAAATAAGACCAATAACTACGGCAGGACTGCAATTACTTAAAAACTTTATCACTAATATTAACTGGGACTTTATTTATGATAGGAAAGTCGGGGTAAACAATAAATTCGATAAACTGATAAATATTCTGGTTACAGGAATGAACACAGCATTTGCTGAAAAAACAGTAAAGGTTACAGCTGATAATACACCTAAAGTTAACTGGTTTACTAATGAACTTAAGATAGTGAGACAAAATCTTAATTTTATTATCGAAGCTGCAAAACATACTAATAGCAACGCGTGTAGGGATGTCCTTAGACGATATCGGATGCAATACAAACTTGCAATTAAAAGAGCAAAGTGCAGGGCCTATGAAGCTTACATTTGTGAATCAGGAAATGTGCAAAAAGCAACTTGGAATGTGATTAATAGTCACAGGCTCACCAAAAATACTCACAATCACACAACGCTTTCACCTGATGAACTAAATAATTACTTTATTAATGTTGCAAGGCAGGTAATAGATGAGTTGCCGACTCCTATATATTCTAACTCAGAATATATGGAACGCTCTGATATTGGAAAAACCCAAACTCAATTTCAATTCGAGAATATCTCTTACGATGAAATCTATGACATTATCTTCTCGCTCAAAAATACAAACAGTAAGGACATCTTTGGAATAAATACGACAATCATCAAAAACATTGCTGACTACTTAGTAGTACCACTAACTGATCTGTTTAACATGTGCCTGCAAAGTAATACATTTCCTGATATTCTAAAAATCTCAAAAGTTATACCTGTTCACAAAAAAGGTTCCCTAAATGAGCCAGTCAACTTTCGGCCAATATCTATAATTCCGCTTATTGGAAAAATTTTTGAAAAAGCCCTTAAATCCAGGATTAATAGATACTTTGATATTAATAACTTATTCAATAAAGCACAGTTTGGTTTTCGTACGAACCACTCGACTACAATGGCTATAAATAAACTAACTGAAATAATATCAGCTAGTTATGATAAAGGCGAATTTGTTGGAGCTCTATGCTGTGATTTAACTAAAGCCTTTGACTGTATATCTGTTGAAATACTCATAGAAAAGCTGCATTACTATGGGTTTCACAATAATTCACTACAACTTATAAACTCTTATCTCTCCAATAGGAAACAACAAGTAATTGTTAATGACATACATTCCAATGTTGATATCATCGAACGTGGTGTTCCTCAGGGTTCGGTGTTGGGTCCTATCCTATTTATAATATATGTCAACGATATAACATCAAGCGTACCCAACAATGACCTTATACTATTCGCGGATGATACCACTGTAGTATCCAGAAATAAACAGCTTTCCTTACTGCCTAAAAATATGGAGGATGCACAGTCGAAGGTGACAAACTGGTTTGCAACTAATAAACTCAGTCTCAACAGCAGTAAATCTGAGACCATTATCTTTACACTGCGAGAGGCTAAGGAATGGAATAATCCTCAGTCAGTTCGCTTTTTGGGTGTACACTTAGATCCTAAACTTACATGGGAGGCACATGTGAATCATGTAGCAAAAAGCCTGACAACTAATATCTTTGTCATAAGAAACTTGATAGGAATTGTAGCCCAGCCAGTACTTAAAACTGTCTACCATGCACTAATCCAAACTAAGCTAAGTTACGCAATTTTAGCCTGGGGCCATGCACCTTCGGCCTCAAGATTATTCAGTCTTCAACGCAGAGCTGTACGTTTAATTGATGGACTAGGATATAGGGAAGACTGTAAAAAGAGTTTCATTAAGTTAAAGATTCTGTCCTTTCCATGTTTATTTATACTTGAATGCCTTATGTACGTAAAAAATAACAGCGAGCGGTATCTAATGCATAACGATGTACATAATTATGAAACTAGAAATAATTCCAGTATTTACTTAGATTATCATAGAGTATATAAGTCACGTACAAGCATTTCCTATTTTGGACCTAAATTTTTCAATCTCCTCCCAAGTAATATCAAAAACTTGCAACCAAGATTATTTAAAAATAAAATCAAGGAGTATTTGCTCAATAAATGTTTTGATTCACTAAATGAATTTTGTAATAACAATTTTTCAGATTTTGTAATAGGAACTTAAAAGATACAACTATTTCCATTTTATATTTTACATTAATTGTTTATTGTTAGTTTGTTCACATCATCGTTATTGTAGTTTATTACATTTATTACTTTACTTACTAATTTGACATGTGTAAACAGTTTATTGTATTAACACGAATAAAGAATTGAATTGAATTGAATTGGAAGAGTTGGGACTGATTGTTGGATAAGTTATTTTCAACATATCCCAAATGTGTTTAATAGGATTAAGGTCAGGTCATCTTCGTGGAATTTGTGCCGAAATTTATTCAAACGCCCGTTCAAATGTCACTCGTTTATGCTCATGATACATAAAATAGGTAATGAGCTGAGGGAAACAAATATTATTACCTGAAAATATAAGGTCCTGCCTGATCCTGGTCTCTCTCCAAGGTCCAGTTGGCTCCCCCAGTCATCGTGTTGCAGAGTTGGTTTCTTGTAAGGGATTTAACTTCCAGAGCGGGACTTCCTGGGGCTGTGTATTCGGCGTTTTGTAGGGTGAAGTGGAACGCTTGAACTGGAGCTGTGATGACTAATTTTGAAAGAGGCGCGCCCATGCCTGTAACAAGGTCCACGACTGAATCCTAGAAAAAAGTATAACATTGTATGAATGAGATAAACTAGTAAAAGTAAATTTTAGAAACAGAAAAGTATATCAAATTATTAAAAATCGAACAAGAAGCATTAAAAATATAAAAATGTAAAAGTTACTGACATCGTTTCATACTTAAAAACGAAAATCAGTAATCACACCAAATTGGAGAGTCAGCCCACCTTAAGTGTCCGTGCACCCCCCCCCCCCCCCCCCGATCCTTTAGGACAAAGTTTTTCATAAAGATTAAAGTCTAAGGAACAATTTAAGACATGTCCTAAAAAAAAAATGGCTGCACTTTCAAAATGGCGTACGTTAAAAAAAACAAAATTTGCAAATATGGTTTTTGTCATTTAACACAAAAACTAAAAAAGATGGAGAAAAACTTTCTGCACAAAAAATAAAGTTCATAAAATTTTCTACAATTTTATTCCTATACAATATTTGCATTGGAGTTACCATTTTCAAGATAAATGATTAATCTCTTAAAATAAAATATAAAATTCAATATAAAACGTAACACTACGGAAGCCCACCCTAACTGTCCGTGCACCCCCCCGATTCTTGCGGACAATGTTTTTCATAAAGATTAAAGCCTAAGGAACAATTTAAGACATGTCCTCAAAAATAAAAGCTCGCTGTACTTTCAAAATGACGTCCGTTTAAAAAAAAATGCAAATATTGTTTTTGGTCATTTAACACAAAAACTAAAAAAGATGGAGAAAAACTTTCTGCACAAAAAACAAAGTGCATAAAATTTTCTACAATTTTGTTCCTATACAATATTTGGATAGGAGTTACCGTTTTCCAGATACCACTGTTACCGTTTTCCAGATACCACTGTTACCGTTTTCGAGATAATATAAAGTTATATTATACGGCTTACAATAATTGTCAGTTATTTCCTCTAAGTGATTTACCGATATATGAATTTCCATGTTTTCTTAATTTAGACTCATTTATCTGGAAAATGGTAACTCCTATCAAAATATTGTATAGGTAGAAAATTTTATGCACGTTGTTTTTTGTGAAGAAAGTTTTTGTCCATCTTTTTTAGTTTTTGTGTTAAATGACAAAAACAACATTGGCAACAGTTTTTTTTAATATATGGCCGCCATTTTGAAAGTACAGCCAGTTTTTTTTTTTTTAGAATATGTCTTAAATTGTTCCTTAGGCTTCAATCTTTATGAAAAATATTGTCCCCAAGGATCGGGCGGGGGGTGCACGTACAGCTAGGGAGGGCTCCCCGACTAGTAGTTTTATAGATTGTTATCACTCAGCTTGTGGCCGAGGTACTTCGTGTAAACTAGTTGCTTATATTTTGAAAAGAATCCACATATATGTTGTCATAAAGGCGAGTCCTTTTTATAATACCAAGCCGTATTTAGATGGACAGAAATTTATAAAACAAATTGCTCTCGAAGTTGGCTACGCGCTGTTTCACACTATTGTGGAACCTCATAAAATGGGTCTTTTCGATATAAAAATATAATGTATCGGATGAATACGAACTACTTAACGATATTAACACATAGGTGCCAACATTACATCAAATTTATCTAATAAGCTAAGCAGTTTTGTGCACATAATAATAGGTACCAAGTATCAAGTTCATTGGTGTATAAGAAAATAGCCCAGGGCCTAAAACTGAACCCTGTGGAACCCCGATATTAACTTCACCACAATCTGCATATACCTTCTTTACTGAATATTACACTAGTATATTGCTTCCTATCATTCACAAACGAATGAGAGCAAAGCTCCTGTAGTAGGGTGTGAAATTTCATCCAGCTGGGTTGGCGTGCCAAGTTGATGTTTTCTTTCATGAACGTATTGGTGTGTATTAATTATAAGATCTAGGTGCCATTTTTTATTTTTGCATTTTCATGGTTTTTTCAAAATGATTTATCACGAAGTGTCACTATTAAATCACTTAAAAATTTGCAACAATAAATGTCATAGCTGAAAATGTAGTAAATAAAACACTAGAAAAATGTGATAAAAAAAATTACAAAAACTATATAATATTTTACAAATTATCTAACTAGTTTAATAGTTGTTGTGCATCAATAAAACAAAGAAACACAAGAAAATTCCTTTCACATGAATGAAAATTGAAATCGGCCAAAACATGCCAATTTATTATCAAACCGTCTAAATGTATGCACTGTTCAGGGTGATTTACCACAACATGCGGAAAATAAAATGGTGTACTAGTCTTCTAAGTTGGAAAGTCCCTGCTAAATTTCAGAGTGATCCGAGGTCATTTAGTAATTTTTGTTGCATTAAAACTTGCAGATATACGCTATTGTTATTTGTCTGTGGTCAGTGATAGGGCAGTGAACTTACTTGGGGAAGAACATGTCGGAGACGTTTAAATTTCCTTAATTGGTATAAAAAGTTAAGCTAGCGCGTGCGGTCAAAGTGCCGCGTTTTTTTGCTTTCGGTCGAACAATTAGGACACCGCGGCAGGTACAAAAGTACCCTTGGTGCTTTTGAGTTATCGACGGGTTTAAGTAAATATCTTTTATATCTACTTGTTGTTGGGTTCACTGGCATTGGGTCAATGTCTTTCCGACTTTTTTTATTTATATTTTTCCGATTTTTATATTTTTGTAGTATGATTGAAAGCAAAAAGTCACTTCTACCCTCTCTAGCTTTGCTGTTAATAGTGTCAATCCCAAGTCTGATAAAGGGGGGTGGGAAGTGATATGGTTGGATCGCGTTACGTTATATTGGTTAAAGTCATAGGCGGCGCATTCCTACAAAAAAAATGAGGTAATTTTTTTGGCCATATTTTTTTAATTTTTCATTTTTTTAACTCCTTTCGGTGGGGACAACCTATTGATAAATTTTCCGCACGTTGTGGTAAATCACCCTGTATAATATTCGGAATATTTCTTTAGAGGCAACATTTCAAATATTTTATTATGCAAACGTTCAGAGTCACCTAAGCTATGGCCTAATTTCTGGGGTACGCGTTACTCAGTGAGTAAATTATTTCTAATTAAAAAAAATATGTGGGTACAATTAGTAAAGCTGATTGTAATGATCATTGTAAACCATTATTTTTATAACTAAATAACATGACTATATTCTCCTTGTATTTATATAAGTTATATGTATTTGCCTATGAAAATATAACAAATTCTCAAAAAATAGAGTTCTTACTACATCTACAATTAACACAAGAAATAATAATACACTAGTTGTGCCTTCACATTCTACAACTTCGTACGAATGGGTATGGGTGTAAAACTTTACAATAAGCTCCCTAAAATATTCATAGTAATCGAACTTGTTAATTGTGATTGTATGTATGGTGGACATTGTTCATGCCTTAAATCCTTTTCTGTGTACAGCTCTCTATAAATGCAATTATTGTCATCATGTAAAATACTATAAAATACGAACATAACAATGCTAGCGAGAGTAATTTATTTATTGACGTCATTATTCTATTTTCAAGTATTGCATTCGTTATATTACTAATTAAATAAATTAATGTTAATTTCATAATAAACCATAACATTATGCTTATGTCATCTTATAATAATTTTTAGACAAGGCGATGTAATTTCAAATTAACAAATTAATAACAAAAATATTTATTGTACGTCCAAACTAATATTTCTTGACCTATAAATTGACATGCTGGTCAATGATATTGATGGAAAATAGAACAAGTCCATTCATGATAGCCATCTTTGATGTCATTTTGAAAACAGCCATGAAAATGCAAGATAAGATTTTATGATTACACATAAATAGCTACACTACCCTCAAGAAAAATCAAAGTTTGCACTTCAGTCCAGCTAGAGCTCCTATTTACTACGTTAGATCCCACTTCTGATACCATAGCTTGACAATTTATCAAGAAGTTTATTGTGGTTCACACAGTCGAAGTATGTTGAAACTTATCTCATCACTCCACTTTTGCCCTATCTAAGCAGGAAATTAAACGCGCGCAAGGATCCGAACCATGTCCGCCTAGACTACAGATATAGGGTTCGGACCTCTTGTCGGAGGTGACAAGTTGCTACTAAAGAGTCTCAAATCCTTATAACTCGTGAACGGCTCAAGATATCGAGCCCCTGTCTTGTTAAGCCGCAAAAGATCCCAACAGGACATTCATTTGCCTCAACATATAGTCAACAACTTTTGAACGGGATTAACCCGGATGACTCACTTATTGCATATCAAGCACTATTCCTTAGTCTTATTCTTATGTGTCTTCTACCGAAGGTTGGCGACCATCATGTGATAGGCTTCTCTGTTCTGCGCCGCATGAATTATAGTTGAAGCTTCTGGTATTTGGAACCATTCACGTAAGTTTTTCACCTAGAATTGTTTCTTTCTGCCCAATCCTCTCCTACATTCTATTTTTCCCTCCATGATAAGTTGTAATAGACCATACTTGTCATTCCGAAACACATGGCCCAGGTAGGATGCTTTTCTTTTCTTAACAGTTGTAAGTAATTCCAGATCTTTATCCATTCTTCTCAATACCTCCGTATTGGTCAATCTTTCAGTCCAAGGTATCCTTAGTATGCGTCTATACAGCCACATTTCAAAAGCTTCTAGTTTTTTCATTGTTGCTGTTTTTAATGTCCACCCTTCCACGCCATAAAGAGCACGTAGCATTTCGTGGCTCTCCATCGGGTACCAATGCTTAGGTTGCGGTTACTCAGGAACTTTCTTATTTTTATGAATGTTGTTCTTGCTATCTCTATTCTTATTTTAATCTCTAAATCAGGGCCCCATCCATCATTCACTCTGTATCCTAAATATTTGCAGCGGTGTATTCTTTCGATATATTCGGTTCCTATTTGTAGGTCGTTATTTTGGATGTTCCTTTTACTAATTACCATAATTTTTTTTTCTGTTGTTCTTAAGTCCAATTTGGTTGCTTATTCTAGTTACTCTATTGAGCATCATCTGTAAATCCTCGATATTACCCGCCTGCAAGACAGTATCATCTGCATAGCGGAGATTACTGATTGGTACCCCATTAATTTTGATGCCTTTATTGTGTTCTTCCAATGCCTCTACAAAGATTTCTTCAGAGTATATACATTGAACAGCAGTGGCTAAAGATGCAACTATGTCTAACTCCCTTAGCAATTACAATGTCCTGACGCGTCATATCTTCATGCTTGATGTATTCTGGTTGATTCCAAAAAAAAATTGTATTATCTGAATGTCTTTGGTATCAATTCCCGAAAGTTGTAATAGTTCTATAAGTTTGTCGTGTTTGACAATGTCAAACGCTTTCTCATAGTCGATAAAGCAGGCATAAACATCATTCATAAACATTCCGTAGTCTGCATTGCCAAAAAAAGAGCGCTAAGGACCTTAGCGAATGCAAATTAGAATGTAACCCATATCTCTATTTCTAGTGGAACGGAATTAGCTAAAGGTTCAAGGAGCAAATTCACAGTGTTAAAACTATACCTTGACATCAACTTAATTATCGTGATATATTGTAACATGTATGTTACCTTGAAAAAATCAAACCTATTCATAAAAAACAACTTGGTCATTACAAACTCATCACGCATAACATTAATAGTACAAGAAGCATTCATAATGGCACAAAGTTGCAGTTTCACTACTTAGTACATGACTTTTATGAACCGCTTATAAGATTTTAAATGCAATAAATTATATTTATCGTACAGTTGCTGTAGACGCTATTGCAATTTGCAAAGGTATTTGAATTTATTATGCCATCTTTCAACAGTAATCCAATGTTATATAAGTCAAGGTTACGGATTGTAAGTTGAAATATCACGGTAATTGTTTTGCCAAAGATAGACCTCACCGTGGTGTATGAATCACTTGTGTTGTTGCGAATATAGATGCGTGGGCTTACGGTTTATTATACTACTTTTATGTTTTGTTAATTGTTTGTGCACCGGATGTCAGAGAAAGAGTTGGGTATTTTTTAATTAGGCAATGAATAGGTATCTTGTATTACAGATCTGGACAGTACTTTCACGAAAGTGCAAGATGGTATAAACGTAACGTTGTTTATATTTTATCAATGTGTAATTGTTTATGGTTTATGTACACATTTTAATAAAGAAGTAAACTAATTTGTAGGCAACATGCAGCCAAAATCTGGAGTCCATGATCATAATCTGCGATGGATTGAACAATTTTAATATTCCGCAGCTCTCCTCTGGTCCTTCCTTTTCCGCTGTAGATATTTACAATTCATTGCCTCAAGTCTCTCAGTGGTAATACATTTTTTTTACCTTAGATCATTGACCATTGCAACCAGTCACTCAATTTAAAAAAAAAAATTGATCTAAAAACCTAAATAAATCTAATCCAATCATAAAAAAAATGAGAAGTAGAACGACAGGGAATGACGGAGACACACACTTCTCTTCCATGGATCGATCATTTGTATAACTCCGACAGCACAGGAGGGACTTCAGAAAGTAGAGAAATATAACATTAAGAAAGACACAGATTTATAAAAGCATAAAACTGTTATATATATTTTCTTTCATTCAATTGACAATAAGCTTGGTAAATTAAATTTTGTATTAATTTAGTTGAGGAAACTTTGTATTTTGTACAGGTGATCAAGGTGGATGAAATAAAAAAAAATATTTGAGGACTTTGGTTCTTGTGTACACACCAAATCACAATTTTATTTTTTTCACCCACTTTAATAATGGGGTATGGAGAGTGGATAACGCCAAAAAATTTTTTGTGACCTCAGCTTCTCTTATACCTACATACTAAATACCAATTTTATGGACTCTTACTTGCTTGATCTTCTTATTTACCCCAATTTATCCCCCAACCTTTGAACGGAATAAAATCAAAATATAATCTAGTGGATAAAATAAAAAAATATTTTGAGGTTTCTGGTTCTTGTACACACACTAAATCACATTTTTTTTTCATCCCCTTTAATAATGGGGTGGGGGTGGTAATGGGGGTGGCTAATGCCAAAATTTTTTTTGAGACCTTAGCTTCTCTTGTGTATACTAAATGTCAATTTTATGAACTCTTACCTGCTTGATTTACCTATTTACTCCAAATTTACCCCACTTTACCCTCCAACCCTTAGACGGAACAAGATGAAAATATAATCTAGTTAAAGTACATATGTGTACCAAATTTCAAGTCAATATCTCAAACGGTTCCAGACTAAACGTGCGCACAAAAAAAGTTACAGACCGACAGACCGACAGACAGAAAATTTTTTTTCGCTCAAACTTGAAATCTCGACGTTTCATGACATTCTAAGCCTATTTGGACAATAAAAATTTTTAAATTTTTTTTTGTCGTTACTATACTTCCACTGGATGTGGAAGTAAAAAAAGAGATCATAAAGGACGTGTGGAAATCTAATAGCAATTAATAGCAGTACCTGGCCAACAATCACACATTTGCAATTTTATCGAAAACTACTAATTCAAAGTTTCAAATAAAAAAGTTACGTCCATCTATTATCTTCGTTTCTCTCGATACACTTGGTATCTATTTCGAAAGATAAAAAGTTTCCCGCATGTTACATTTGAGAATGCAAATTTTCGACATAGCCTTAGAAAAAAAATAATGCTTTCTACACTTAATCAAATTTGACCTACATATTAACATATTATGTTAACAATAACACGATAAAAAATTTGAGAGTAATCCATTGTGCCGTTTTTGAGTTAGAGCGAGTTAAGCGGAAAAATAATTGTTTTATATATCCAATACACACCTAAAACCGCTGCCCAAGGAATCACTACTTCCACATCCAGATTCTCTATCCAAGTCACTCACAACGAAAAAACTTTATATGTGAAAATAATTGTTTATGGAACTTTAATAATATAATATTTGAAATCCTCTACCCCAAAAACCCATAAAACGATACCCCACATCGGTAGTGGGGTGGGGGTGGTGATAGGGGGGTGGATGAAGTAAAAAAATATTTTGAGGTTTCTGGTTCCTGTACATACACTAAATCACATTTTTTTTCATCCCCTTTAATAAGTAGGTGGGGGTGGTAATGGGGGTGGCTAATGCCAAAAATTTTTTTGAGACCTTAGCTTCTCTTGTATATACTATATACCAATTTCATGGACTCTTACCTGCTTAATTTACCCCAATTTACCCCCCAACCCTTCGACGGAACAAGATGAAAATATAATCTAGTTCTAGAACTCGTTAAAGTACATATGTGTACCAAATTTCAAGTTAATATCTTAAACGGTTCCAGAGTAAACGTGCGCACAAAAAAAAAGTTACAGACAGACAGACCGACAGACAGACCGACAGACAGACCAACATACAGACCGACAGACAGCCAGAAATTTTTTTTTCGCTCAAACTTAAAATCTCGACGTTTCATGACATTTTAAGCCTATTTGGACAATAAAAATTTTTTAAAATTTTTTTGTCGTTACTATACTTTTTTTTTGCGCACGATTACTCTGGAACCGTTTAATATATTGACTTGAAATTTGGTACCCACATGTACTTTAACGGGATCTGGAACTAGATTATATTTTCATCTTATTTCGTCGAAGGGTTGGAGGGTAAATTGGGGTAAATGGGGGTAAATAGGTAAATCAAGCAGGTAAGTGTCCATAAAATTAACATTTAGTATATACAAGAGTAGCTAAGGTCTCAAAAATTTTTTTGGCGTTACCCACCCCCATTAGCACCCCCACCCCGTTATTAAAGGGAATAAAAAAAATGTGATTTAGTGTGTGTACAAGAACCAAAAACCTCAAAATATTTTTTACTTCAGCCACCCCCACTACCACCCCCCTATCACCACGGCCACCCCACTACCGATGTGGGATATCGTTTTATGGGTTTTTGGGGTAGACGATTTCAAATATATTGTTAGAGTTCCATAAACAATTATTTCCACATACAAAATTTTTTCGTTGTGAGAGACTTGGTGGATAGAAAATCTGGATGTAAAAGTAGTGATCCCTTGGGCAGCGGTTTTTATAATTTGTATCTTGGCCGATGCACAGTGGTCCCAAATTGAGTTTTTTGGTTCCAAAATGGCTAGAGAGCCCAAATCTTGTCGGAAATGAACTTTTTTTTTTTTAAATCTTTTTTTATTACTTTAAGTTAAAGGCCAAAAAAAAATGGCTAGAGAGTGCAAATCTCAATTTTTTTTTTAAATTCCGAAATTCCAACAAATCTTCGGAGCCCGAATTTTGAAAAAAAAATTCCTTTTTTATTATGTTAAAGGCCACAACATTTTTTTTGTTTGGCTTTAACTTAATATAATAAAAAAAGAATTTTTTTTCAAAATTCGGGCTCCGAGGATTTGTTGGAATTTCAGTAAGCTTTAATTTAAAAAAAAATTGTTCATTTCCGACAAGATTTGAGCTCTCTAGCAATTTTTGAACCAAAAAACTCAATTTGGGACTACTGTGCGATGGTCTGCCTGGACTGCCAGCTATATAATTTATTTTCCTAGAGAGAAACGTCTTCATTTTGCAGTGAAAGCACCTTATAGTCGTTAAATTGCAGATAACTTATTATTTATTATAAATCCTAATTTGATATGCTATTTTTTCATTTATTAACATGATATGGTAATCTTAGACACGCTATCTATGTAATCTAATTATAAATAATTATTACTTCGATTGAGATGTTCGGTTAAAAATAATACCTCATAGAATGTTTGATGCTAATAATTATTATGTAGTCTATATGTCGAAATAATTATTACTTCCTAGGATCAGATAACTATTTCTAATACGGTAAAACGCGTGGCTGTCAAATTTAAATATAGTTATTAATCTTAATTGAATTTAATCCACCATCTGCGGGGTATTTTATGTCTCAAGTGTAATTAAAATATGTTGCGACCGCACCCTATATATTTAGGTTTAGGTTTAGGTATATTATTTCATTTTGTATTTTTTTTTCTAATTTTGTTACTAAGACCGTTATACGTTCTCTTTAACGCGTACGCGACATATGTTTATGGAAAGAGGACAACTCGCCAAGAAGACTGCGAAGCGAGAAGCTCGGTAACAGTATATACGTACAAATCACAATTCTCCATTTTCTCCATTTAATTGACAATACACCATTTTTCGTGTAATTACTTAATATTTCAAGTGCTCTAAATATTAATATAGTTCACTGCTCTAAGACATACTATTTTGGTGTTACTCAACAACGCTGGAAGCGAGAAAAACGCAGGAAAAAGTCGATTCTGATTTCCAGACCCGCACGTTATGTTACGTTCTCACTCATTCAAATAATTTAACAAGTGAAAATGAAACTACATTTAAAAAACCGCTGCCCAAAGAATCACTACTTCCACATCAAGATTTTCTATCCAAGTCTCTCACAATGAAAAAATTTTGTATGTGGAAATAATTGTTTATGGAACCTTAATAATATAATATTTGAAATCGTCTACCCTAAAAACTCATAAAACGATATCCCACATCGGTAGTGGGGTGGGGGTGGTGATAAGGAGTGGTAGTGGGATGGATGAAAAAAAATATTTTGAGGTTTTTGGTTCCTGTACACACACCAAATCACAATTTTTTTTCGTCCCCTTTAATAATAGGGTGGGGGTGATAATGTGGGGTGGCTAATGCCAAAATTTTTTTTGAGACCTTAGCTTCTCTTGTTAATACTAAATAACAATTTTATGGACTCTCATTTACGTGATTTACCTATTTACCCCCAATTTACCCCCCCCCCCCTCCAACCCTTCGACGGAATAAGATGAAAATATAATCTAGTTCCAGATTCCATTAAAGTACATACGTGTACCAAATTTCAAGTCAATATCTTAAGCGGTTCCAGAGTAATCGTGCGCACAAAAAAAGTTACAGACAGACCGACAGACAGAAAATTTTTTTTTCGCTCAAACTTAAAATCTCGACGTTTCATGACATTTTAAACCTATTTGAACAATAAACATTTTTTTGTCGCTACTATACTTCCACCGGATGTGGAAGTAATTAACCCACAATTGCAGGAATAGAAGCATGATCTCTAGCATATGTAGTTATGAACATCTAGTAATTTATACAGAATTTTCTGAAGCCTTTGATAGATTGGCCCTCGGCATCTTATTTACAACTTAAAAGTCGGCTTATCACCACTGCTTTTTGATTTGTTTAAGTCCTGTTTTTCTGGAAGGACACAATATGTTTATTGTCGCTTATTCATTTAGCAGGAAATTTCTATGACCTCGGGAGAGCCTCAAGGTTCAATCCTTGGTACATTCATCTTTATATTGTTCATTAATGACATTCTTGGAATTCCTAATCATAATTGAAGTTAATCCACCATCCACGGAGTATTTTGTCTCAAGTATAAAACAATTTATCAAGTGAAAATGAGACTACTCTTGACGCAAAATAACTCCACAGTTGCAGGAATACAATCATAATGTCCTATATCTAGATTCGAATGTCTGGTTTGACATAATTTTTCTGAAGCCTTATCTGGAAGAATATTATTTGTTAATTGTTGCGGATTTGTATAGCAGGAAATTTCTATATCCTCAGGAGTGCGATAAGGCTCAATCCTTGGTCTACTCTTCTTTATATTGTTTATTACTGGCATACTTGCAGATATTGATGCATATCACCATTGTAATTATATACTGGACAATGTTACCTTAAATCGGTAGACATCAGTCAAAGATCTAGGAGTTATATTTGACAGCAAATTATCATTTAGTTTATAAGAATGTAAATGGATTTATTAAGATTAACTTTAAAGGTTTGGACTTTTTTAAAAGATATTCTTAATACTGGAGCGAATGTGGTGGAAAAAGAGGAGTTTTGAAACCAACTTTAAAAAAAAAATTAACAAATCGGTTACATTCATTCTCTTTTATCATGTTATCAAGTTAGTTCAGCTTAATCGCACGGAGGTGGGGGAGAAATTCACATTCAAAATTCACAAAGACGCGTTTTTCCACTATACCTTCGTTATTTTTGACTTGACGAAAAGAAAGTTCAATCAAAAATTGAAGATCTCGCGGAAGCATATTATCTGTTTTTTTTTTCAAATCGGACTATAACTTTTCGTGATTTTTTTTTTGAAAATATGCGTTTTTTTGCCGTAACACTAATATACAAAAAAGTAATTCCTTGATTTTTTCACGAAAAAAAGAATGAGATTTTTTTGAGATAGGTGAAATAGATAAGAATTGATAGATAGAAATAGATAGCCAATTATGGATGGGAGGGGAGGTAGGGAATGGAAAATTATTCAACCCCCTATAACTTTTTCCCTGTTGTGCGATTTTGAAAAACCAAAATGGAATTCGTTCTTTATTACCTCTGTGGTAATGGGCAACTTCAGGCGGGTGCTCTGTCCCCAATATGGCGCTCCCGTAGGACTCCAAAGTGACCCCATAGAGCTCCGTCGCGGCTCCCTTCTCGGGCCCCATTTTAGTCTTCACTCAAGGCCCCTTTAAGCCCCCTTTCCAGTGGGGCCAACATAACCTCACTCTGTGTCACCTCATTTCTCTCCTACAGCCTATGTGACATTCCCAGCGTCATCTAGTGACCAATCCTCAAACTCTGAATAATTGTAAGCACCTAATATATAACGTAATTTAATCTTGTAACAATATTTATATTTATCCGCAATTATTAAAGTTTTTAACGCAAAAAAGCCGAAGTGTGTAGGGATCAAACCGCCGATCTTTCGATTAGTAAGCCATGATCTGTCACTTTGATCCCTTCGCAGCGCTGTAAAACTCTTTTAAGGAAATTAAGAAAAATATAAATGGACATTATTCGTTATGATATCCTCTACAAAAAACATATGATGTATTTTTTTGTTAAAATTGAAGAAAAAAAGTTTTGACGCTTAAAAGAAAATTATGTGACAAATTTCTATCTTCCAAGGGTTATAACTTTTTAATTATTTAACTTTCGACAAAAAGTTTTTCTAGTAAAGTTGTAGAGAATTGGATTCTAAACAAAAAACCTCTCTACAAATTTGTAAGATGTACCATTACGAAGATATAGGTCAAAAATTGTTTAGCACCCTCTTTTTCAAAATTGCGGTCAAATGGGGTGGCCACCGACCCCGAAAACTCAATTTTAAACTTACACTGGCGCCCACAACGCAACGAAAAAAAAACCTTATCCTACCCAAAATGCAAGGTTAGATGTAACATTTCAATGATATGATGATATGTTATGATCATAGGCATTTTAAATTTACAAAATAATATAAACATGCTCATGTCATAACATGTTCACGATAAAATACAGGGTGTAATCAGTTTCATGTCATTAAAAAAAACTGGTGGTGGAGAACGACTGAAAAGAACAAAAAAAACCTTATATAATATGGGGTCTAAAGCTCATAGTTTTAGAAAAAGAAAGATAAGCAAAAATTTCGAAAATTTTCAGTAATATTGTTTGAGAACTGCTGGAATGTTGGGATAGGCTTTTATCTTCTCATATGTCGGCGCCTCTAACCATCAAATACGCTAATATGGCTATATCAAAGTGTCTCGCTCCTTTGTTAGAGACCGCGCGTCGGCGGGGACGCAAGTTGATAATCATCACACTTTTTTACGGCTTTTTAAAAGTAGGTAAGGTAAGGTCTTTAGCGGTGCGGTAAAGGTGAAAGACGTCGGCGTTTTCTAAGTGCTTAGTGCTGAAGAAAACTATACTCTCCCTTGTGCAATATTTTAGTTTCTGTGGGCACTTCGTTAAGTACACACCGTTCGTTGTTTTTGTATATTGCTTGTGGCCTTTTTGAATTTTGGGCCACGTATTTACAGTTAAGATTTATTTTATTGACTTACCGTTCAAGTCGTTACTTGTTCGTTCGTTCTTTTTGTGTTGCTTTTTGGATTTTGGACCAAGTTTTTATTTTTATTTTCTTTGCTGACAACGTTAGTTGATAGTTTAGTGTGGTATTTTAAAACGCAGATTTTGAACGCTATGGGAGATTACACTTACCCAGAACTCGCGGATATGCACTTGATGTAGGGAGAATGTCGTGTAAATGCAGCTGCTGCGGAACAGCTTTATAACAATAATTTATTGGTAAGTTCTAGATTTATCGAATATTTTCGATTCCTGATTGGCGATTCGTTAAATAAATTAGATTTAAAATTTTAAAATACACATAATTGTTTTTTGTTATCGTATCTCAGATGTCTAACTCTTTATTTCCCAATGTCATGCAATCATTACTCATTTTTTAAATTTTTAACCCCGAACACTCATTTAGGTTACAAATGTAATAAATCACATTTAAATCTGATAAATTATAAACAACAATAAAAGCTCCAAAATTTTGTTCTAAATAGAAAACACACATGTAAAGAAATGCTGTGTTTAAACCTCTACGCCCATCATTTGCTTGCAGTTCTGCAAAAATAGATAACGAATTATTTACAGTTTTATAATTGGTTTGGTTGAGGCGGTCATCAAAGGTGCCGCCCTTCTTTGCTTTGAAACCGCGGGCCGGCCGGAACGCGTAGGTCGGTAATCTTTGCACTTTTATGACAATTTAAAAATTGTATTATTGGGAAGTATACGTCCATTGACCCAGAAATGCAGTGGTTCTTAAATGTTTCCTACTTTAATATTCAAATTGTTGACCCAGGTCAGTTTTTTTCAAACTGCCCCTAGAAAAAAATGTCAAAGGTTTTTTGTTTGTCTAGTCGGTCCCCATTACCAGTTTTTTTTTAATGGCATGAAACTGATTACACCCTGTATAAAATCGCAGGTTCTTCCAAATCACTTTTTCATCTAGCACTACTTTCTTCAAACTTTCAATGAGTGATAGTCTTTTGCAATATAGGCTTGCCAATTATTAAATACTAAATTAATATATATTTTAATAAACAATAAATATTTTTCAATTAACTTTCTATTTCGAATGTTATGTATTACTTAATGCATGAGAGTTGTAGTGTGAATGATAAAAAATATCCACATCAAAGATATTTTAAGAATATGAACATAAAAGAAATATTTTTTAGATCAACACTATTTTTCACACCAACACCTACCTGATATATTGTTACCGTAATCGTAATAATCATTATTATTTATTCACGTGCATAGTAAGCTATTATTTAAAAATTGAAGGTGGAACATAGGCGATTAAAGAGAAGGTCAGATCGCACCGCAAATGAAAGAAAAAATACAAAAAGAGGAACTCCCACTGAGTCCCACCTTATTATACATATATGGAATCATTAAGGTACCGTAAGAGAGTGGTCATACTTTTTGTGGGGGTACTTAGGAAATAAAATATACATACAAGTTGGCTAAATAGACTGGGAAAATCACGTCGAAGACAAAGTTTTCACTATGCTTTGTTGACTGTCATGCCAATTTTTCTTGTAAAGAGCAATGTTAAAACAGGGGCTTTTTTGGCCTATCCGTGGTAAAGGGTGGAAGCCATCTTTTTTTACTAATTCTGAAAACAAATCAGCGAAAAATCTCCGGAACACATTAAAAAACCACCCTTATTTGGGGGGTGACATTGGAATTTTGCAGGAAATTCTCTTAAAATACTAAGTTTTGATAACTAAGTAGAAAAAGAAGTAAAAAAATCAAATTCATCCCTTCAACCCTTCTCGCCATTCTTTCACCTAAGAAGGTTGTAAGCTACTATAACTACTATATAGTTATTCATATATTGGGTGGTGAAAGAATGACGAGGAGGGTTGAAGAGGTGAATTTGATTTTTTTACTTCTTTATCTACTTAGTTATCGAAACTTAGTATTTTAAGAGAATTTCCTGCAAAATTCCAATGTCACCCCCAAATAAGGGTGGTTTTTTAACGTGTTCCGGAGATTTTTCGCCAAAACAAGTGACGAATTCGTTTTAAGCACCAAAAAATTAGTAAATAAAAAATGGCTTCCACACTTTTCCACGGATGGGCCAAAAAAGTCCTTTTTCTAACATTGCTCTTTGTCATAATGAAAAATGGCTAATATAAAGGAAACCGCTAAAATGTCAAATTATATTTTATTAAATGTTCTGAAAAAATTTCCGGATTGAAGTTAATGGTGAAATAACTCAGCTATAGCAAGTTTACATTAGATGAATAAAATGTCTTAATTTTCTATCAAACCAAAATAGCATATAACTCGAGAATACAACGTTATTACTAGCGAAATGAAGGTTTAATGTACTTAACATTTAAACCTTCATTTCACTAAGAATATTTTAAATGTAAAGAATATTTGAATTTCAAAAATTTTCTGAAACTTTAGGAAGGGTATTCAGGCAGCTAACTCAAGAAACTAGAAGAAATGACAAAAGAAAAATGCCCATTATACGATTAGGAGACTTCATTGCACATATAGGAAAAGACGATCAGATGAAGGAGGATAAAAGCATCATAGGAAAAACTTTACTCCACATATGGTCTAACGAAAATGGAAACGCGCTGAAAAATCTAGCGTACATGTTTGACCTAACAAAAAGAAACACATGGACCAAAAGTCAAACCTGCATTGACACATGAAGTAATGGAAGCTCAATCTCACACACAGATCATATCCTGGTAAGCAGAGAGATAAGAGAAAGGATCAAGAACGTTAAAGCAAAAATGACAGCAGAAATCAATACAGACCACAAAATCCTATACGAAAAACTGGAAATAAAACAAGAAAAAAGACGTCAAAGAAACAACAAGACACCACACAGTACCTGGATAGTTTTCCACTACGGCACGAAGACTTTTAAAAGAAATACGGCGAAGAAATAGAAAACCAACTGACAGGAGAAGAATTAAACTGAACATCGATGGGCGCAAAACCAAAAACTGCAGCAAGAAAAACGTTAATAAGAGACAGGTGACCTATGAGCCCGACAAGAAAGGAAAAACATAACAAGTACGAGCAGCTAAGAAAGTTGAAGGCCACAGGCAAACAACACCAGACGGGGAACCTAAACGAAAAGCTAAAAGAAGCACTAAATGAAAAAGAGATGTGGAGAGAAAACGTAGAGCATTTTTCGAAAACATAGAAACACTCCCAACAGGACAACGACTAAATCAAACCTTCCGATATCTAAAAAAAATGTAGAAGAAATAACAATACCCACAAGAGAAGATACATACTAATGCAACATTAGACCAAAAAGCTGGAGAAAGAAGAGAATGCAACTGAAGAACGAACAAAACTAATAAAAGAAACGGACCACTGGCCCTTGGATAAGCCACCATCAAAAGACCAACTGCTAGAAATAATAGCCAGAGCTAGAAGAGACGCTGCTTGTGGAGTAGACATGTGCACGTGATTAGTGCGGGCAACAGATACTATTGGTGTTTGGTGAGGGTGTAATTCAAAATAATTTTCACAAAGGTTTTAGACAGAGAATTGCCCACTATCATCTATTCAACAAGCTCTAACCAACAACTATGTCATCTTACTGAAATTATATAATACTAATCCGAACTTAGCCACCCCAGGTATTGTTAACCCCATCCCAGTATAAAAACCTCTGATACAGACCGCAATACATTGTTACACCATAGAGAAGCCTTATAGCGCTCTCTACTAGTGGAAACATTTTTAGAAATAATTTTTCAGACTTATTAGAAGATTAGCCTTTACTTGTTAGACAAAAATGTAGTTCCACCTTGCCATATATTACTTTGGAGAACATTGAGTAAGCTTATTCTTCGCCATTGACATTGCAAGAAAAACTTTAAATAATTGCTTCAGTTTCATTCAATACTGAATTGGAAAATTATTGCTTGCTAATAATTTAAAACAAAAATTCCCCATAAAATTTTTGATCAATCAGATCAATTAATAGACGAAACTCGATTTCAATAAACACCTAGTGCTCTAATTAACTTCAACTTAATATCAACTAACGTTTTTAACATTAAATAGTCTACCAAATTGAAATATTACAAATCGATTTCCAAAATATTATTATTTTTTTTAATTTTAACTTTGGGAAGCTGTATATCGCCAACAGGTTGCAAGTTGGTATATCATCATATTGACCTCATTTATATGTAGTTTTTATGTGTCTACTTACTTACGATACCTCCTGTATACTAGGACTGTCTGGGTCAACATATGGTTGTGTAATAAGTATTTGCATAATTCATTCATTGGAATTAATAGAAATTTGATTTGAACTTCAGAATATATGACAAACATCAATCAGTAGCCGCAATTCTTTTTTGTATTGTAGTAATAAATTCTATTTTATACAAGGTGGAGTATGCACACAGTAATTATGCTTGAGTATCGAATGGTAAAGTTCGTTTCATCCTTTCTACATTTCAGATAATTCAAGAAACATCCTTGAATTTTCATCAAATTTTCAATAAGTGCAAGATAGCTGATTACAGAAAAACGAAATTTAAAAGTGATGTGCAAGAATTTTACCATATTGGCTTTTAAATTAGTTACACTCAAAGAAATAGTATGGGTAAATTCAACAAAAAAAAATGGTTAACTAGCAATATCGTTAATTTTGTTAAACTAAACTATATTGATGGTATTTTTAAACAAGAGGTGATTGTTATTTTAATTAATAAAAAGTTGTCGTACAACAAAACAAACATTAACTTAAAAAATAGATGAATAAGACTATTATTTTTTTCGTTTGACTATTATTTTGTTGAATTCTGTCAAATTAAACTAGATAATAGTATATTTTATTTTTAACTATTATCGAATTGTAATTCTAACCTAGTATTAGTTCGCTGAATTATTGTACTTGGTAGACAAACCAATATTATTGTCGTCTTCTAGAAGTTCTAAAAGAATTACCATAAAATTTGCTTGCTTACCACGTAGTCTATTACAGAAATTATTCCCAGATGACGCCACATACAAATCACTGACAATAATCAATCATGCATTATCTTATACTCTTATAAATTTATAGAAAATTAATAGCATGATTGCAATGTTCAAATTCTCTCAGGGATCATCGATATATTTGAATGGATCTTATAAACGATCTCTAATCTTTGGTTTGGGTGGTCTGTGATGTCTCAATACTGAGATTTTGGCTAACCAAAAAAAACTTCATCATACAATAAAGTGTAGATCAACCTAAAAATTAGTTGGTGAACAAAAAACAAAGTCGTACTATTTAATTGTAGACCAAATTGAAAATGGTTAGTGAACATAAAAAAATGTCATTGTATTATTTAATTTGTTACAAGAAGATATGATTATTAAACTACTATTTGTTTATGAAAACAAATAAAGTTGTATGACTATTCTTTTCTGATTGATTTAACTATGAAACTAGATAGGCGCGATTTCATATGCTCTTTTTGGTTGAATTTACCTATCATTTTCTTTGAGTGTAGTTATGGAGAATTTGAATTCGAAAAACCTGTCATAAATTCTTTGTAAGGTGTACCGTTACGGAGATATAGGGTAAAAACTGTTAGCACCCCCTTTTTCAATATGGTGGCCGCCGATCCCGAAAAACTCAATTTTAAACTTACACCGCCCCCTCCCCTCCCCCCAACACAACGAAAAGAAAACCTTGGCCTACCCAAAATGCAAGGTCAGCCTCAAGTAATCTAACATTTCAATGGACTATAAACTGAATGGAAGAAAACTATTGTGTTCCTCTCTGTACATAAAATCAATCACACTTGCTGAGAAACAAAAATCCAAATATGGATCTCTAGACATGTCAATGTCAGTCATTACATCTATTAAGTCACCTACATTCTTACATACAATGCATAATCATTAATAATATTATTGGCGATCCATATTCATAAGATCCGGGTGATAATTACACTCGCAAAAATGGGAAACAAAGTATGGGTGTATAACTGTATAGTCGCTAACTAAAAAGAGTTTTTGTAAAGCCTTGACATTTAGAGCTTCAATTCATTCATTGCCTTAGTTAACATAGTTAAGAAGGTACTTGAAAATCTTTAAAGTCGATTTTTGCGGGTTCATATGTTATAAAATAGTCATAAGATTATTTACACAGTGGTGTTTGAATTACTACACGTTAATTCTCGGGCCTCTTAGACCCAAGAGGTAGTACTTCAATATTATCTTATTTGGTGCTTTTATTAATATTTTTATAATTCTTTAATAACACTGATCTTATATTTGAATGAAAGTGTAACACCTATAAAATTGTAACAGCCTTTTTTTGTAGAGCATTTTGTATAAAGTAAAAGGCCATGGCAGGTTAAGATAAGTGTCCGTGCCTATGCAACCTTTTTGCGTGTGGTTCCTTCCAGTGATGTATCTTTGCGTAAGATACTATCACAAAAAGTTTTGACCTCAAAAACTTAATATCTGGGAATTTTTTTTTCGAAAATCCGATAAAAATTTTTTTTTCTTAATCAAGTGAACTAATTTGTTTGTATTTCACATAGGTATATTGTAAATCTACTCAAGACAATTTATTATAAATAAAAAAATACAGGTGGATAGACCACGTGTCTCTGAATAAAAAATGTCCCTAATAAAATTTATCGCTAAAGCCACGGTATTCCTGGAAAAAAATTGTGAAGTAACTTTGTTAAATGCATACTATCTAAAAATCTTAGCAGTTCTAACGAGTAAAAAAAGCTTTTTTCTCTTTCTGATTACACATTTTTAACATTTTTCTTAGTGAATAGGAGGATAAATAGTGATTCTGGAGGGAAAATATATAATTATGAACGCTGAATCGCTCGCATGCATTTTTACGTGCCTTTACTGCATTGTATTTATTACACATTTTAGCTATATCCGATGGATCCTTATACATTTGTTAATGTATTGGAAAAGTTCCAGAATTTATATTCAAAACAACAAGATATTCTCATAGTTATAAGGATAAGATCGTGAAAATCGCAATTTCTTATCATGATCTGATTGATCATATTTTCGAAAAAATGTATAAAGTAAACGAATTTGTGTCAGTCATGCTTATTCAAGCGCGAAAACGCATGGATCTCGCTTCGATTTATAACGTTACACTTGACTATTTTTTTCCGGGAAAACCGTGGCGTGGCTTTGGCGATAAATTTTGTTAGGGCATTTTTTGTTCATAATCATGTGATCCATCCATCTGTATTTTTTATTTTTTCCTAGCTTGACTCAATTTCAAAATTTTGAAAAAAATGGATGAAAAAAAAATGTTTTTTTCACTTTTTTTTATGTTCTGCATCCGTGCGAAATGTAAACTTTTCAAGTTTTTGTAAGTAAATACCTTCATCCACTGGGCTATATTATAATTGTAACTTCACACGGTCATACCTTCGAAACAGTTCCTCTTACGAGAAAAAGTAATAATAATAATAATATTAATAATAGCTTTATTGCCCAACAGTACAACCATTTACAGAGCAATACAAATAAATTCACATAAAGTAACTTAGAACATAGATATACCATTTATATACACAAGCGCGGATCTAGAAATTTCAATAATTTTTTTCTCGTCTGTGGCGCATGGGACCCATACGAAATATGGGAAATAACATCTCGAGAAGCACATTAGATAGATAAAGATAGATAAAGATTACAATTATTACTTATTGCAACTATTACCTCTACTTATTACAACTATTTTAATTATTTAGACCAGAAAAAAAATTGACAGCTTCTTGTGTCAGCTCCTTTACGGAACAGGTATTAATATCACACAAATGACAAATTCGATTAAAATTGTCACAAATTACATTGATTGGGGACCTTAGCAATATGTTCGTTCGAGCTTTATTGTTATAAAAAAAAGTATTTTGCCTAGATTGAAGTCTAGGTGTATAAAAATTAATTTGAGCCAGCAAATCGGAACAGTCGATTTGTTGGTGTAGCAGCTTATATAGGAAAAGTCAATGAGGCACATTTCCTTCTAATTTCTGGACTGCTGATATTAAATCTTTCTGTTAGGTGGTTATAATCTATGCCTCTTGCAGGATATTCACTATCAACCTTGAAGCCAAATACCTTAAAAATCTCCTTTGAACACGTTCTGCTGCGTCTACGAAATAGTTATAGAAAGAATACCAAATTAAAGATCCATACTCTAGTTTTGAACGGATATATGAATAATACAAGATTTTTAAGGCATTGACATCTGTGAAACTCCGACAATTTCTCGCAATAAAACCAAAGAACTTCATGGCATCAGATATTTTCTGCATCACGTGATCGTTGAAAGTAAATTGGGAGTCAAAAGTTATGCCCAAATCCTTGAAAGAAGTGCAACGGGTTAGTTCTGTCGTATCGATGTGATAAGCATATTCGTGTACTAGCTGTTTTCTGGTGTAACTTACGACTTTGACCGGATTTAGATGTAACTTATTGTTAATGCACCATGTTTAAATACTATCTAAGTCAGTCTGCAACTTCTGGCAATCATCTATGGCATGTATATCAGTAAATATCTTTAAATCATCCGCAAAGAAGAGCTGGCAACACTGGCTATTACAGTTCAAATCGTTAATAAACAGAAGAAATAACAGGGGACCTAAATTTGACCCCTGGGGAACCCCCGAGGTAGCGACTAATTAGAGGAATTAAATCCGTTGTAAGATACATATTGAGTCCTCGTTTGCAAATATGATTTAAAGAATTGTTTTATACCGTCATTAAAACCAAACTGTTCCATTTTTCCAAGCAAAACGATATGATCAATTCTATCGTAAGTAATGGAATATTTATGTTATGTTGATGGAAACTTCAAATTTGATAAAAGCTGTTTTTTAATAAAGTTTTTAGTTGCGGAGATATTTGCAAAAAAACTGTTTTTTTTTTTACTTTTGAACTCTTGTAACATTTTAATCTTCAGTGACACCATTAAGGACTTTTAACATTTTATATAAAATGTTGAAAACATACTTCATACAAAAATTGAATTCAGAAATTCCTATTCAGATCGGGCCTTTCTTAATCTAATTTGACTAATATTACGTAATGCAATATAGCAATAAACTTCCTTTATATTATTAAAATATTTGAATCATGACTGGGCATATTCAATATTACACAGACCAGATTATTTACTGATTTACCGATAAAAAAATAATCTTGCTATAATATTTAACAAAAGATATTTACTCTGAGATTTATCTCAACATTACTTCCTTAAAATCCATATCTAAATCTGACAATTTCATCCGATCATTTATGATATTACTTTCTTCATATCTTGTCGACATACTATGTAGGTATGCAGATTACATTGTTGTTAACACTAATATTAATAGAAACAATAGGAACTATCCCAAACTAACGCCAGATACAAAGACGTAATCTGCATAATATATTCCTATTGTTAATAGTAAGTGAGGCATAATGAATGAGCGTTGCGCAAGGTGCTAAAAATAATTATTGATATCGAGGCAGATGAGAATTCAGTTAACAGTCATCTGGAGTACATACTTATGCATATTTATTGCAGATGTCAGCATTAATCCATTTGTGTTTAAGATTGGTATGCTATACAATATTGATATTATTATTTTTTTATTTATTTATTAATCCAGTAACCTTGTCACAGGGTGTATTAAATAGGTGGTCCGACGAACGGCATTTTCCTATTATAATAATGGCTTCATAAGTGCATGGTTACTATTTACTTTAGTAGATGGCGCGAGCAATAAGGTCCTACAATTACCTGGGCATGTGCATCGTATAACTAACATAACCACAAATTTTAAGGTTTTTTCGTTTATTCTCATTTTTAATGTTTGTATAGGCATTTTTAGCTTGGAGCCATACTGGCGATATGGGGTATCGTTTTATGAATTTTTAAGGTAGAGGATTTCAAATACTATATTATTAAAGTTCCATAAACAATTATTTCCAGATACAAAATTTTTTCGTTGTGTGACTTGAATAGAAAATCCGGATGTGGAAGTAGTGATTCCTTGGGCAGCGGTTTTTTCATATTTTGACATTTTTAGCGATTATTCCCGTTTTTTTTACTAACGGTTAACTGAGGCCAGTTGTCTACCAATGATCTCAAGCGTGCTCTAAACCTGGTCGTTTCAAATTATGGTCCAGAAAACGGCTACCCAACAGAGGCTTCACAAAAGAGTACGAAGAGCTCGGAGCGTGTTCGGCGAGTTAAGGCAAATATATCGCCCGACGTCATATTTGACGAAACAACTATAACACAAATTTCACAAGAAAAGTTTTTATCTAATGAAAACAATAAAATTCGTTTTATTGACTCATTAAAAACCACATTTAAAAAACCGCTGCCCAAGGAATCACTACTTCCACATCCAGATTCTCTATCCAAATCACTCACAACGAAAAAACTTTGTATGTGAAAATAATTGTTTATGGAACTTTAATAATATAATATTTGAAATCCTCTACCCCAAAAACCCATAAAACGATACCCCACATCGGCAGTGGTGATAGTGGGGGTGGATGAAGTAAAAAAATATTTTGGGGTGTCTGGTTCCTGTACATACACTAAATCACAATTTTTTTTCATCCCCTTTAATAAGGGGGTGGGGGTGGTAATGGAGGTGGCTAATGCCAAAAATTTTTTTGAGACCTCAGCTTCTCTTGTATTTACTAAATACCAATTTTATGGACTCTTACCTGCTTGATTGACCTATTTACCCCAAATTTACGCCAATTTACCCCTCAACCCTTCGACGCAACAAGATGAAAATATAATCTAGTTCTAGATCTCGTTAAAGTACATATGTGTACCAAATTTCAAGTCAATATCTTAAACGGTTCCAGAGTAAACGTGCGCACAAAAAAAGTTACAGACAGACCGACAGACAGACAGACAGACAGACAGACAGACAGACAGACAGACAGACAGAGTCAGACAGACAGAAATTTTTTTTTCACTCAAACTTAAAATCTCGACGTTTCATGATATTTTAAGCCTATTTGGACAATAAAAATTTAAAAAAAATTTTTTGTCGTTACTATACTTCCACTGGACGTGGAAGTAAAAGAGGAAATTATTGTAATCCAGGCAGAATAAGATGCGGACAGGCTGATTGTCACCACATCCATTTCTATGGCTTCTACAAATGGTATTGTGGTGATCGCTGGTGAAGACATAGATCTTCTAGTAATTTTTACTGGCATCACAAAGAAATACATAATCTTTTTCCAAAAATACCCCCTCGAAATACAAGTCTCCTGAACTCTTTCTATTTCTGCCTGCTTTCAGTGGATATGACTCTACATCGGCATTGATCGGGAAGGAAAAATGAAATTATTGGCTATAATCAAAAAACATCCAGATTTACAATTTAACAAATCACAAAATTTCAATTCGTTGTATCTCAGTTAGTAATGAAAATATTTTCATAAACTTCAGAACGCGTTGCTGTATTTTTATGAAAAGTAAAATGCATATGACAAAAAAAAATAATTTTAAACAGGAGTCCCTAGACCTGGGGGTTTTTTTTCGCAAACTGCTTTTTCAAAATTTTTTAGGGGTCGTTAGAGAAGTGCTTCTCGAGATGTTATTTCCCATATTTCGTATGGGTCCCATGCGCCACAGACGAGAAAAAAATTATTGAAATTTCTAGATCCGCGCTTGATTGTTAATGTGAATATTATAATTGTGATTAGAACACTATAACGATTTTAGACTGTCGACAGAAAAATCTTAGTCAGATCTTTGAATGAATTCAGTATTTTCAATTGTTATAAGACAGCTTATCAAGGTTAATACCCATATCCTTTATATAAATAGTCTCGTAAAACACTCTATAATCTTCTAAGGATAACTGTAAAGCGAGTTTATTCTTATAAACTTTATAACACTTATTCACATTTAAATACGGGACATTTACATCACACCAATGCAATGAAACAAACCATCCAAATCATTGTGCAGCAATGTAGCGCTAGAAAGATATTCAATTTGAACAATTTTAAATCATTCGCACACACTACAAAATTACTGTTTTCGATTGCTGATGCTAAATGGTTCACAAAGAGCGTGAATAAAAGAGGGCCAATATGAGATCCTCATATTAATTTAATCGATGACGACAGAGAACTACCATATTTTGCTCATTGTAATCAGTATGATAATTGCTAATCCATTCCAATATATTGTCAAACAACTCCTAACACCTAACACTTATATTCTCTAATTTTGAAATAAGTCGATCATAGTTGATTCTGTTAAATGCTTTGGAAAAACTGGTATTAACTGAGTTAACTTGAACTTTATGTTCCAAGAAGTTAAAAATAAAATTATTATAAATAACTAAGTTGGTAAATGTAGATTTACCTGAAAACCCATGTTGCAATCTAATAATTTTAAAATATTCGACTTAATGCAAATAGTTCTTTAGTTTTCTTTTGGTTCAGATTTGTGTAATGATCTTAGGTAACTCTGCCTCCAAAAGTAAGGAAATATACCCGAGTTTAAACATTAGAAAGTATGCAGGATTCTCGTCAATGCAAAATGCACGTTTCAATAAATAACTATGCCATTTGGAATAAAGAAAACTTTCCATAGCAAATTTACGACTTTGTCAATAGTATCTCTCACATCAATGTAATAATTGCCAACGTCTATAGTTTAATCGAAGTCAAAATTGAAAATTAAAAAAAAATTGGTAAATTTATAATTATGATGACGTCGACAGTATGATTGTTTATCGAGGAATGTTTTTTGTATACGTTAAAACAAGTAAGTAGGTACGTAGGTAAGTAGCCACTCAATTCTTAAGCCCCCCTCTGTTCCTAGCTGTTCAAACATTGAAGGACAACTGGCCCCCTTGTACCCCAAATACTGTCTCCGCTATCAATATTCATTACACACGTCTACAAAAAAAAAATCTACTCCAAGGACTAAACTTATCATGCCTTAAGTATTTTTGTGTGCTGAATTCGAATTTTCAATTTAAAAAAAATTTTACCATATAGATTTCGAGTAAATCTCGGTTTTTATCGTCAAAATACGTTTTTTTGACAATTTTTGACGTTTACTCGAAATCTACGTGGTAGACAATTTTTAAAATGGAAAATTCGGATTCAGCACACAAAAATACTTAAGGCATGATACAGGAATTTTACATAGGTTTAGTCCTTGGAGCAGATTTTTTTTTGTACTTCATAGTAAAAGATATTTACAAGCATAATTTCAGAGAAACTTACCGTATTCTGCATATCCCACATTCCTGATAGACGACTAGGATGGAAAGTGACATTCTTAGAGGCGCCTAAGAAAGCAGTCTGAAGAATAAAGAGATCTGCGTATTTGCTCAAGCTCTTAAAGTCGTAGTATTTCGCCAATACTTCCGCTTTAGGTGGAACAGAAAGCACGAGATATAAATCAGATCCCAGTTTGCTCTTGACTGTGGAGATGAAGTCGTTGATGTCATTTTTGGAATCCAACTTCTTCAGGTTTATTTCTAAGCCGTCGACTTTGCTGTTTTTTAATAAGTCAACCAGCCCCTGCAAAAAATAATAACAAAATAAGTTACATATTATAATCAAATCCATCTTAGAATTGAATTTGAATCGCCCTAGCTTTTGGGTATTAGTATAGTACAAAAGTTTTGACCTGGACAAAGTTGCAACACAAATAATTATTTTTGGACTATACTCTAAAAAGTATGTTTTACAGCATCTTCAATATCCCCATAACAGAGAAATAAACCAAATAAACACTTGGTTATGAGAAGTACTCAAGCACCTCCCTATTGTTAATAACTGTATGCTGAGACTGTTACTACCCCATGCAGTGAATATACGCACAAGTTATAATGATCGCCAAGCCTGGAAAACCGCCTAACGAACCCACGTCTTCACGACCAATCAGTCATCTACCGTTAATATCCAAGATATTTGAAAGATTTTTCCTCACCGAAATAGAAAAAAATGGTATCGATAAATGACCTAATTCCTCATCTTCAATTTAGATTTAGGCAAAACCTTTCCACTATTCAACAGTGCTATCGAATAGTTAATCAAATCAAAGAAAGTCTGAAGGAAAAGAAAATAATTCGTGCCTCTGTTTTCCTCGACGTACGATAGGTACTAGACAAAATATGGCATCAGGGACTTTCTTAGAAGTTGAAAATGTATATGCCAAACCGAGTATACTATCTTTTACTGAAACATATCTATCTGACCACTATTTCCAAGTTAAATCTGAGAATACTATCGGATCTACATTACATAAAAGCAAAAGTACCGCAGACGGTGTTCTCGCGCTATTCCCTTACTTGTTCTTTACTTTAGATATCCCGTTATCAAATTCTACTACAACGGCTACTTTGCGGTTGATACGGTCGGATTTAGATCCAGACAGAGCATTTGATTTACAAAACCACCACTGCAGGATGGAAAATCAGTCAATAGTGAAAAATTCACTGAAATCATCTTGACGACAATACAAAGTACATGTCATCAAGTTACCATAAATAACGCAAAGATCCCTGTAAGATCTGAAGTCAAAGATCTCGGACTACACCTTGATTGAGCTTATATGGAAAACTCATGTTATGGCCAAAAAATACAATTTAATTAAAAGGTAAGGAATATGTAGTGGTTGTTAAAGTCCATCTGGACCTATGATCTAGAATTATGTGGTTCCAGCAATCCATCGAATATCACAATACTCCAATACTTTCAGTCCAAAATGCTTCTAATGATAACAGACGCTCCATGGTATGTATCTAACCAAACCTTCCCCAATACATTGGAGTTCCTTTCATAAATGTTGTGATTAGCAGATATGCCGCTAAATATAGAGATTAACCCAGTCCTTAGTGAATAGAAGTTAAAAAGATAATGGCCAGAAGATCAAGCTAGGTGAAGCCTGGTGCATCAATTCAAGATAAGTGGCACACACAAATTATTTACTTATTACTCTGTAGTACAAGTAGATTGTAAATAAGCAATAATGGTTTAAAAAAATCCATATTAAACCCGACCCGGAAAATCTGTCAAAATTAAAAAAAAATGAGCAAGTCTAGAACACACTTTTCAGAATATGATGTAAAACGATTATGCTGCAATTTTGATCAGGTTAAGGTTATTTTTGTTCTAAAATGACTGTACTATATGTGAGTAATTTCTTATTTTCGAGATATGTAACAGAGTATGTAAATGAGTAGGCACGATCTTCGGTTTCTTGAAAAACTGGTTAATTGATGGCGTAAGGTTTTGCCCATAAGTGAACATCGAAATGTCATAAATACAGTAATTTGTTTACTTGAATTTACCGTGGCAATTAATGCACGAAACATATACTGATAATATTATGGAGCAAGTGAACACGTAATATACCCACACAGCTGAAAGCAAAGTGGAATTGTATTTTTTACAGCTTGTCTGTCCTGTGACAACAAAGTATGTGGTCAGTATTACATTTTGAGCTGTGATACAGGGTGCACCAAATTAGACGAGATTTGAGGTTTCCTCTAAAACTATGGCAGATAGACAAAACCAATATAGGTGTCCTGAGCTCGATTTTCGAGAAACAAACAATATCACAAACCGCGATCGTCTATCTTTTTCGACTACCGAGCTACAGCGTTTTTGGAAAATTGGAATTTTGGGATGACCTCTATATCTCAATTACTAAGTGTCGAATCGAAAATCGAGTAACACATCCTTAAAGCACTTTTTTGAGTAGAATCCGTTGCTGATAAGAAGACAATTATCCATGCCTCATTTTTCGAGATATAGACACAACTTGTGTTTTTTTAAATAGAACACCCTATACATTATTTCATTATTCGATCACAACTTACATTAGCTATCAAACGATATATCATATATCATATTTAATCTCTAGAAAAGAGGTTAATTTTCGAAAAATTTAATATATTTGTGAGGAGGTCATGGAAAACTATTAACAACAACACCACAATAATTTTGCCAATACTAGCTAATACTTACTTACTGTCAAAATTTCAGTACAATCGGACTTTTACCTTAAGTTATCGTGCTTACACGAAACGTGACGGATGGACAGACGGACGGACATTTTGAAACTTGTTCATAATTCGTTCCCTAACACAATGATATTTACGGTTTATAAATGTGGCGATCAAATACTCTCCGTTTTTGCGAAGAGTTATTGGTCACAAAACTAAAAAAATTTCGTAGAAAAAAAAACAATTTTTAATTGTAAGTAATTCATGAATAAATGTAACATGTATAAATAATTAATCGTTTTTTAAATAACCAGTCATAAATGTTTATGTTTTACAATCTGTAAAATATTTCCTCTTCTTTTTTACTATTTCCTTTTCAATTATCGTGACACAATTAGATGTTTCATGTCATAAAACAGACAACTTTTATCAAAAAAAAAAAACAAGAAAAAGCAAATTGAAGATGGTAAGTATGCTTTTAGAAGGCAGAATATTTACTAACGTAATATTTTGCAGAACTCCAAATATCTCCTTACATATTTCCTTACATATACAAAGAATAATAAACCAGACTGCAACAAACAGCTATTCTCCGGATTAATGCTCCGCCGAGCACTGAATTACGAATTACAAGCCTGGCCGCGTTAGGTGCAATAACTATGCTGCCACAAAATGCTAAAATTTGGGTTGCAACAAACACCAGCCGAAAAACTTATTTTTACTGAAAGGAGCTCTCATGCTAGCCACTGCACAGCAGCTGCAATAGTTTCGAGCTATTGACTCTCGTCAGTGCAAGGAAAGTCCGGAGTGACTGGAATGAGACCTTCGATCACTCTTGGTACATGGAGAAATTTATAAAACCAAGGACATGCAACAATAAGCGCTCAATTTTTATCGTAGAAAAAAAAAACAAATTAAAGTCATATTTATTACCTACAAAAAGAGCTGCCATCTTTATTTTCTACACTTCCTACGTCCGGAAGGTAGGTGATTCACTTAAACATTTTGTTTTTTTGTGAAGTAAGTATACCTTAGTTTACGACGGCAAAGTTCTAGTCAGCCAGATATTTTTGTGTAATTATTTTTCCTGTACTGTTATTCAGCAAAACATTTCTTTATGCTTTAGTAAATATAAGTTTTATCATTTATTTTAGCTTTGAAAACATTAACTTTTTACTTCGCTCACCGCTTCGCTTACTGATTGTAATCGTGGAAGAATCACTCTAAGAGATTTTCACATTTCAGACTATGTAAATTTCGAAATCTTTCAATCCCGTCAATCTGTCCGTCGGTCTAATGTCTGTCTGTCTGTTTTCACTATGTCTATAAAACAATTTGACGGAGAAAAAACTACCTGGTACAGGGTGGTCACACGAACGTTAGAACCCCATTTAATCTCGTTATTTTTGTAGTTACGTAAAAAGTTTAAAAATAAAAGTTATAGGAAATCACATGTATTTTCCAAAAATTATATCAGAAAAACAATCGAAAGTCATATCTCAGAGATATGAACTTTGCTTGTGTTTTTTGCAATAGAACACCCTGTATATTTTTACACCGTCTGAAAGGACATAGGAAATTTTTTTTTAATTACATATAAAACATAGTATTTATCTTAAAAACTATACTAATATTACATTTTATATTTTGTTGATTGATTGATTGATTTACCAGCATGTGGTAGGCATTGCTGCCACTCCCAGTTTATACAGCTAGGCCTGCTACGTCCATGCTGGGTTGGACTAAGGTCATGCTTGTTGCCAGCAGCGAGAGCCACATGGCGCATGGTAAAAGAATGTGGGATGGGAGGTGTAGGTATTTGTGAGATGCGTTACCGCATTGTGTCGTGAGGGAGCGTTTAAGCTCCCTTTTTTGTATTTTTGTTTCTGGACTTCTGCCTATTCTGGGTCTTCTTGTGAGATATGTTGCCGCGTTGTGTCGCTGCTGTTTGTACTCCTATTTTTGTACTTCTGTTTCTACAAGTCTTCTTCTTCTTCTTCTTCTGAGGCTTCTGATTCCTCCGTTTCTGATTCTGGTAGAGTATATATCGCTCCGATTTCTTTGTGGAATTCATTTTTTCCCCTCGCTTTTCTTTCCCAGTAGGTTTGGTCCTTTCCCAGTTTGTTCATGATCCTCTCAATTGTTGTTTTCCACGTGTAACATGGTCTCCCAATTTTTAGTTCGCTGCTGTTCAGTGTTAGTGCTTTCTTCAGTAAGTGTGTTGGGTCCCTTCTTTGGACGTGTCTCTTTCAGCTTTTCTCAAACTTCTTCTGTTGGCTTTTGTTGTTGCCGCGTTTTTAACTCCATATGTCATTGTTGGCAGTATGATGGCTATGTACAGCCGTTTGGTCAGGCCCCACGATAGTTTTTTTTTTTTCTCAATGAATGGTATAATTGCTCTTGTGACTCGGTATGCTGTTTTTATTCTCTCCTTTACTGTTTCTCTCCTTTTCAGTTGGTTCGTCAGATATGTTCAGCTTGTTCGTTGTTCTTAGGGAGTAGTCACCTATTTTGTATTCTTCTCCACTGATCCGACTCTCTTTTGTTGATGGGTCTCGCTCCATTATTAGACTTTTCTTGAAATTTATTTTCAGCCCAGATGTGTCCAGATGCGGTTTCATGTTTTCTAGGAAGTTGAGAATTTGTTGCTCTTCTTCTGCGACGATTAGGAGGTTATCGGCGTAAGCTAATACGATTGGGGTTCTCAGTGTTTCCGTGTCTTCGTTAAAATTTGGTGTTTCCCTTATTGCGTTTTGTATCGCTTGATCTAGGACCTGGTGAATAGTAGGGGGGGAATGGGGGCATCCTTGTTTGACTCCTCTGTTCTTTTGTCTGGTTTCCGTCATTTGTCCGAACCATTGTATGGCAGTTGTTTCATGAAGGCAGGCCTTTATTATCTTGTTGATTAGATAGTGCGGCACTCCTTTGTTATACAGGGTGTTGACTATGGCTCCGTGACTGATGATATCGAATGCCTTTTGGAGATCTATAGCGGCTATGTGCAGTTTTGTCCCTTCTCTCCATTTTTCTTCCAGTATTCTTCTGGTGGTGTACATGTGGTTGTTCGTTGATCTGCCTTTGATGAATGCTGTCTGGTAATCTGGCGGTCTTCCAATGTACTTATCTGGTTGCTCGAACAGGAATTGTGCGTAGTATTTGTATCCTATGCTGCAGAGTGTTATTCTTCTGTAGTCTTCTATGGTCTGTGGCGAGTTGGTTTTTGGGAGAGGTATTTGTATAGTCTTGGTCCATTCCGTAGGCAGAGGTGTGTTTTCTGTCCATACTCTGGTAATGATTTCTAGGGTTTACTCCTTTAGCTTTTCCGTGCCGTAGAGTATTAATTCGTTGTTTATTTTATCTACTCCAGGTGCGGTGTTTCTTCTAGCTCTGGCTATTATTTCTAGCAGTTGGTCTTTTGATGGTGGCTTGTTCAAGGGCCAGTGGTCTGTTTCTTTTATTAGTTTTGTTCGTTCTTTAGTTGCTTCCTCTTCTTCCTCCAGCTTCTTGGTCCAATGTTGCATTGGTATGTATCTTCTCCTGTGGGTACTGTTGTTTCTTCTATACTTTTTCAGCATTAAATCATGTTAGTCCGAAAAATATATAAGCAATCGTTAAAATTTTCCATTTTATTTAAAACAAAGTGAAATTAATTGCCAACAAAGATCTTGTTGAATTATAAATATAAAGTAGCACTCAAATTTCTTAAGACAAATACTGTGTTTTATATGTCATTATAGAGCTTTTATTATGGTCTCTCAGATGACGTAAAAGTATATGGAGGTTCCATTGCAAAAAACCAAAGTAAAGCTCATATCTCCAAAATCTTTCAATTGTTTTTCTGATATAATTCTAGGAAAACTTGTTATTTTCTATAACTTCTATTTTTAAATATTTGTTATGATATCCTGTCTACGTATATGTAAAAATATCCCTTGTATTTATTTATGATATGGCTGTTTTAATTGTCAATAAAATTGTGATGGACAGAAAATTTATACGGCGCCACTGTCCTCACAAATTGCATACTGTGAGAATAACATAAGCAAATGGTGACATGAGTGCATTAGTTGCAAAAAACTCTTCTCAGTGCAGGATCACTTCAGCTAGCAGTCGGGCTGATTTGAATTTTAAATAAATTAAAAATGAATAATCAGTAACAATTTTTATTTAAAATAGCTTTCTTTACGCAAGTAACTCTAAAAATAACGGAGATAAATGGGATTCTAACTAACGTTCGCGCGACCACCCTGTACATAGTTGATGCTATTGCCAGCGAACAAATGGGATATATTTTTAGTGGAAAATATACAGGGTGGACATTAATAAAATAAAGAAAAAATGTGGAGGACTATAATATTTACTGAAGAATAGTAATTTATGTAACAAGTGCATAAAGTGGTATTTTTTATGACGAATGTGAAGTTTGACGCACCGTGGGTGAATGCGGCAATCCCATGAGTAAAAAACAAGTCAATTTATGAGTTTCCTACAATATTTTTTTTTATAACTGTCCTCAATTTCCTTATTTAACTACCTAAGTAAATTTCAGAATTAATTTGAACATCAAAACACAAATCTATAATTTGACGTTTCTAAAGATCGCGGGACAACTTCAGTTATTTTCAATGCACTCTTATGATTAGGCTATACGTTAAAGTGAAATAATATTACTTCTTTGCACGATTTTTACTTTCTTTCACTATTACCATAAGCATGTTTTACTTACGCACAAAAAAATAATTTAAAAAAATACAGCTTTTAAACAGTCGTCGAAAAAAGTACTTTGTTTAAATAGAGATCTTTCAGCACTCGACGAACACAGGTCGATTTCGAATGAGACAGACAGACAGACTGACAGATTGATAGATACCTATATTTTAATGATTCATACTACTAATGCTAACTACAGCTCTTAGGAACTCTTGCTAAAATTTCAATAAACTAGGCAATAAGGAAAATATTAAAAACTTAAAAATTTTTCACGATTTCTGTCCCACCATGTATGTAATTAATTTGCTGTAGGCTGTTTCTGTTCTTAAATGAATAGATCGTTATGTTATAAAAAGTATATTATGGTACCATGAACTGTAAGTGCAAATTCACGTATTATTCGCGGTTTTTTGTAACGCCATATCCTAAAATGACATTTATTTGACAGTTTCAATAAGTGTAAAGTGTAAAATAAAGAAAAAACTGTGAAATAATAGTATATTATATAACGATGCTATAATGAATACTGTTATTCCCGAGTGTTGTAATCATCCGAGGGAATACAGTATTCATTGTAGCGAGCTGTATATTATGACTAATTTTTAAGAATAAGGAATGATACAATTTTTTTACTTGGCAGCAAAATATATATTAATGTTGGTACAATTGAACAGATGACGTAATGTTAATGGGTAGGCCGTTATGTGTCAAAAGAACGGTTTGTCAAATTAAATTTAAACGTCAACGTTATTTACAATAATTTTACATATTACTCAAAAGAATAATATAGTTAATTCATTAATTAATTTCTTCAGTAAACAATTTAATCAAAAATATTTAATAGTTGTGGACAAAGTATAGTATTCTACTCGCATATAATGGCTACTATTCAAAGACATTATGATTTAAGTACTGTTTTTTGACTGTTCTACGAAAGGGAATAATGATCCATTATTCCCTCATCATTAATCCCTGCGGGAATAATATATGGCATTATATAGCAAAATTGACACGTATAAAACATATTATAGATTAGTCATAGATAAAGAAATTTTATTTCACAGTGTGAAATAAAACTTATGGAAACAGCAATAGAATTTAGTCTATTTTGACAAAATTATATTGTTTTCTAATTTAGAATGGCGATACAAAAAATTTTGTATATAACTCGAGACAAACGTGTTTTTTTTACTCGTGTGGTTTGTAGCGCTCGCCTTCGGCTCGTACTATAAACGCCCCACTTGTAAAAAAAAGACCGTTTTAGCCACTTGTTATATAAGATAAGAGTTTGTAACGCCATATCCTAAAATGACATTTATTTGACAGCTTCAATGAATCAAAACAATGTCATTATTGACAAGTGTAAAATAAAGAAAAAAGAGTGAAATAAAGAAATTTTATTTCACAATATGAAATAAAACTATGGTTTCTATGGAAACAGCAATAGAATTTAGTCATTACGACAAGGTAACTTAGCGCTCGCCTTCGGCTCGTATTATAAACACCCAACTTATAAAAAAAATACCATTTTAGCCACTTGTTATATAAAATTCTATTTTGTAATAAGAAAAGCAATAAAATAGCTAATGAATTAAAATTGAATTATTGTCAATGACTTGTCAAAATAACATTTTTTGTATTTTAATTTTGACTGTTTATAACATGAATAATTGTATTTTTCACATTTCGATAAATAATAAACATTCTTAAAATAATACCTTCATTTTTGTGTATTTTTTAAATATTTGATTTTAAGGATAGATTTTTTTACCTAAAATATCTGTTTTTCCTAGCAGGTAAATAAATTTTTACCCAGTATTCACTTACAACCCATGGACTGTAAATAAATATTATAACCCTGTAACTATAGTAAATGAATTGGTTCACTTACTCTAACAAAAATGTGATATTAATGGTCAAATATTTTTCATATATTGAGAATTTTTGAGTCTGAGGAGAGAAAATAGGCATAAGAATTTTTGAAGCTACATTATTTTCTTTTTTCCACCCCAGCACCGAATCGCATATTATAAAAGTAATTAAACTAATTCAAAATGATTTTTACGTATAGTGCAGTTGAAATGATTTTTTTCTGCAACAACATTCCACCTGAAATTTTATTGTTGATTTTTATGTATTATGACCTACTGATTACGACAAAAATGTTTGTGCCCAAAAATTCCTTGTGCGTCAAAAGTTATATGCACTTTCTGACGTGCTTTCATGGATTTTCAACTTATCTGCTTAATATATCTTGTACTAGTAATCGGATGGGAGTTTTAAAAATACTGGCTTATTTGAAATAAAATTCGTAAAAAATATAGACCTGTCCAATATGTATTGGTCAATCCGCCACTTTGAAAAAAGTGCATTTTTACAATTTTCAAAAATGTTTTTTCTTTGACCCTCTTTATTTTGTATAATGTATTAGTTTCACTACCGGCAAATGCCAAAATTTCACCGCATTCATCAAAGGTAGAAGAAGCGCTGGCAAAATAATTTCCTTTACAAGAGAGACATAATAAAACATTATATATTTAGTTTTTTGCAGCTACACTGATTATTTTTACAGCCTTTCTTACATTTACAAGAAATATCACTTAGTAAATTTTTGGGAAAAGCATTACGTTCACTCGTAACATCTGGTATTAATCTATTCTCAGTTTTAAACCACCCGAATTGTAATGGATCTTTCTCAGAATCTAACCATTTTTGGACTTGGAAATATACTCGTAAACAGTATTTTTCTATTACCTCTTCAGTAGGTGGAATTGCAGACAATTCTATTTTCATCATAATGTTTGTCAATTATTTTATTAATCTTAGGTTTGTAAAAATAGATTTTTTATGATGGTTTCATGCTGGTTGAATTATTAAAACCAAAAGGTCAATATCTTCACCACCTATTATAACTTGATTGTCTTCGGTTTTCAAATCAATAGCAGTTTTAACGATTGTTGTATCGGGGTCTTCTCTGCATATTTTAACGTTAAAGTCATTATCTATTAACTACTGGCGCAATAAGGTTATAAAGCTATTCTTATTTTTACTATTAGCTAGACATTTTTTTTTTTTTGACTAACCGAGGATTTCATACTATCAATTGTGATTGTGATTTACGTAAACATTTTTTTCTAAACGACGAATGCACTCGTTATTCTTAGTGCTATTCTGTTCATCGACATACCCATCAAAAATAATAATACTAGTTTTGATTCTGATTATTGATTATGTATTCATATATTATTATTATTACCATGCGTATGCTTAATAAATTTCCTTGTCAAACTAATGAAGTTTCGTTTTGTATTAAATTTTTGAAGTTATACGAGACTTTTTACAGTACATTTCATTTTGTTTCAATGAAAATTGAGTGAAAAAAGGAGGGTCAAAGAGAATGCATTTTTGAAAATTGTAAAAATGCACTTTTTTGAAAATAAAAAAAACGCACTTCTTTTGAAAATCAAAAAAAAAATGAACTTTATCCCCTAGAAGTACATAAAAATAACGTACAATCGAAAAGAAAAAAAAGTGACGTACAATGCCTCCTTGATAATTGACGAAGAATTAAAAATTTTATTTGGTCCGCCATCTTTGACCGTCCCATTTAACATACTGTGTCCAGGATGGGTGCATTATAGTTGACCATAAATGAGTTTTATTTTTGCCAACTTACTTACTTACTTACTCCTTCTTATAGAAAAGATATTCAATTTTGATTTTTTCGGCTATTTTTGGTGTTCTCCATTTTTTTCCAAGATGGCGGATTGATCAATACATATCGGACAGGTCGATATTTTTTAAGAATTTCAAATAAGCTAGTATTTTTAAAATTTCCATCCGATTACTAGTACAAGATATATTAAGCAGATAGGTTGATAATCCGTGAAAGTGCGTCAAAAAGTGCATATAACTTTTATCGCACAAGGAATTTTTGGGCACAAATATTTTTTTCGTAATCAGGAGGTCATAATCAATAACAAAATTTCATGTGGAATGTTGTCGCCGAAAAAAATTAAATTAAATCAATTCGACTGTACTAGTAAGGTAAGTTCAATATTCTTCTCACAAATATCTATTTGCATAACTGATGAGTCACAAATTATTCTTTCAACTGTTGACTAAATACGAATTAAATTTTTTTTACATTATTGGTATACAAAAATACGTACGTACCTGATTGAACTCGTTGACTGTGATCAAAATCTTCACCCCCTTGATCTGCTCCCTGAACCTCTCAATCGCCTTAACATCTGCATTTGCCGGTAGAATTGCGTGTGTACAATAACAATTGACATCAGCTAGCTTACTATAATAACAAAACAACTTCGAGTTCGTCTTTTTGCTTGGACAGTTCTTAGCCAAAGCGCTTGCCAAAAAGGCCAACAATACCACACTAATTACTTTCATGTTCGATAAAATATTTTCCCGAATTTACAAACCCGCAACAGTCATTGTCTATTTAAAAGTTTGATGTTAGCGACACTATATTAGTCACTTTTGTCGCGTAACGTATCGTTAAAAGCTCCGTTCTCAAGCACTTCACCCAATGAAATCGAAAGTGTTTTTATTTTGGCGGTCGATCTTATTGACTCGATCTCCAAAGATTAACTGAGGTTTACCGGCGTGTTTGGTTAACTCGTAGGGTTGTCTCCCTGAGCAGTAAGAGGAAAAAGTGATCTGCATTGAAAGTCACAAGACTAATATTAATGTTTGCATTCTTTCTTAATGAATATTAACGTAATAGTCGCGGCATAGCCTGCTTAAAACTAGACACTTGCAGACAACTGCAACTACTGATGTCATCACAATAAGTGTCGGATTAGAGGTGTAATCTCCCATTAAATTTCAGCAAGAATGGGTTTCCATAAGGCCCTCTTCTGGCCTTAAAAATTCTCGAAAAGCGAATAGATCCCATTAACTTAATAATTGGCATTTTTTAATCCATACGTTCTTTCTACAATAATTTTTACGTTTCTTAGTTGGTCAATTTTAGACCCTCCTTCATTTTACTTCCAAATCCACATAATGGGGTGGAATAATAATGGTAAAAAAAACGTTGCCCAAGGAATCACTATTTCCACATCTAGATTTTCCATCCATGTCTCACAATGAGAAAAATTTGTTTACGGAGCTTTAATAATGTAATATTTGAAATCGTCTACTCCAAAAACCTATATAAAATAATATGCCACATCGATAGTGTGAGCAAAATGCTACTTTTAATTCGTTCGTGCCGAGCCGAATTTTCGAATTTCGCCATGCAATTTACAATCAGGTTTATCTGGAAGACTTCATCTTTACGTCGCAACATCGTACGGCCGTCCCAATGGTGTTTTTCGAACAACATGAACGTGTCAAGATTGCATGTTTTTGCAATTTTCTCGGCTCCGAAATGTAAGCTGTTTTTTGCTATTTTTCGCAGATATCTCCGAAACGGTGGGAGTTGGATCGAAATAAAAAATAAGGTCAAACGAGTATTTTGCACTACGAATCTTTTGCTGCCATCAGAATTTTGATTTTTTTTTTCGTTTCGCAGATAACTACTGAAAGGTCGGTCATGTACGGCAAAAAATCGCAAATTTTGAGTGTAGTTGGCAACTTTTTAATCTTGGCTCCTACGCCAAAAGACGACTCAAGTTAATTTATATAGAGTTAAATTTGCTAAAACTCTTTTTTCATTTTTCGAATTCCGGCAAAAATTAAGGAATTAGTGAGCGAGGTTTGGGACTTTTTTTTTTCTCGGTAAAATTTCTCCATTTTGTCACCGTAATTAATCGGTAATTAACTAAAATCGATCTAATATACGATGTTTACTTAATATCATGTACTACTTTGACACTCCGTTAATCTCGGCCCCTCGAAACAAAGGTTTCTGAGAAAAATTATTTTTTTAAGATTTACATATACTCTATAGGAAAACGTGTAATTTCCTACATTTCCTCGAATATCTCGATAATTATCGTTTTTTTCGAAAAATTTTATAGACAACTTATGTAAAGAGGATTGATTGAGCTTTCCGACACTTTTATTTTTTCTCTAACATAAAAAACAAAAGACTTATGACCGAATATGCGGACGTCTAAAAGCCAGCCGCCGCCCAGTCTATTAATTAGTGTAAAGACGTACACCGCTCGGCTAAAGTACGCCATCTGTGGGACACCACGCGAGACTAGTTTCTCGATCTGACGTCACAGTGCTTTTAACGAGGATCTCAACATTCTCAACTTTAATTATTTATTGCAAAGTAAGTACTGCGATTTAAAAGCTGATATTTGGTGTGACGTGTTTTTATACATAAACACATACTTTAATGGAATTTTAAAAAATGGGCAAGTTCCTCATTAAGCCTATTTTTTGTGATTCCTGCTGATTTTTGTCCGGAACTAATAAAATTACCAACTTTGCGTATTTAAATTTGGATCTTTTTAAAACGAACATCTAGAATAAAAAATGTTAATTACTATGTTCAGTTTTTCAAAAAAAATTAGGGCCAGAAGAGAATCTTTTACACATGGGAGTAGATTTTAGTACATTTAGTGAAATTAAAAATAGTGTATACGTGAGGTACCTGCTTCACCCTCGATAATAAGGCTATAAAGAAGATTTTCGTGTAAAATACAATGGAAAAGTTATTGATCTCTGTCAGAATTTGGACAAGAAGTGAAGAAGATGTGCCGGAAAATTCAGGTACATTCACATGCAAGAAGTTTCATAACACCTATATTTTCATTCAACAGGAGGATTTATCTGTAATTGTTTCCATGGCAACAAAAAAACGCCGAGAATGTTTCCTCTCGGATACCTACCTAGTATTACACTGGAATTTTTTCTCTCTAACGACAGATATGTTAAAGTGATTACGGTTCGACACCAAATCTAAACGCTTTCGGAATTCTCTCAAATAATCTTTCTTCTTTAGATGTGAATAAGAGAGTCTTGAAGAACTTGAATTAATAACGAAGCTATATTTAAGAAAATAAACGTAATATTGTGCAATGATTTTGTTAAATTCCTCTTAAACAATTTTAAAAAACTTTATAGAAATACTTAACAGACATCTTGAATTGTCTTGAATAAAATTTGTCTTGAATCAAATGAGGTAGATACGTTAATTTAGCGTGATAATAACCATACACTTATCATCTACATTACTGTATCAAGATGGCAGACATGTCAGAGGTAACACGAATATAAAGAAACTCGTCCTTTATTTCATTGTTAGCTACATGTTGCAATAAGTATTAATATTAGTAGTATGTTTTCGCTCAGTGTAACACCTTTCGAGTTCTTTGACGAAAACCTATTTGAAATACCTCTTTTCAAAGCTAAAATCCCAAGACTATCAATTTGCATGAAATGTTACATAGAACCTTTTCTTTTTAAAAATTTGATTCACACTCAGCTCCAAGGTTTTTGTTTTTTATTAGTTGCCATCCCCTGAAAAGGGGCAGCATCCACCCCCTATCAATTAGCAAGCTATCGCATAATACGGAAACTTTTCTTTGATGTATTTACTATAAAGTTTCCAAAAACCGCTGCCCAAGGAATCACTACTTCCATATCCAAGTCTCTCACAACGAAAAAATTTTGTATGTGCAAATAATTGTTTATGGAACTTTAATATAATATTTGAAATTGTTTACCCCAAAAACCTATAAAACGATATCCCACATCGGTAGTGGGGTGGGAGTGATATGAGGTAGTAGTGGGGGTGGGTGAATTAAAAAAATATTTTGAGGTTTTTGATTCGTGTACACACATTAAATCATATTTTTTCACCCCCATTAACAATGGGGTGGGGTTGGTAATGGGAGTGGCTAATGTCAAATTTTTTTTTGAGACCTTTAGTATATACTAAATACCAATTTTATGGACTTTTACCTGCTTGATTTATTTATTTATCCCCATTTACCTCAATTTACCCCCCAACCCTTCAACGGAATAAGATGAAAACATAATCTAGTTCCAGATCACGTTAATAATCCAATCAAATAGGTCGAAAAATCAAAATTTTGAGGTAAATACTTGAATTTTTGATATAAGTTACTTTGATATATTTGAACAGGATTAACGATACTTCCACTGGATGTGGAAGTGAAATGAACGAAATTCGTTTCACATGACATTATTCCGAAGTTAAAACCTCTAGTTACTATATTATAATGAGTCCCCCTGGAAACACAAAACAGGTCCAGGCATAAAACTTGGATAGACCATTCTAGGTAGGCCACCTTGTATATTGTCATAGAACGAATAGACCGTTCTGTACTCATTGCATTGGGACCCCACCGTATGAGGTGCATATACGTCTAGTTTTAATTACATGACACGTGAATGTTTGTAAATTTTATTTTTAAAGCAATTACGGTAGGTACAGCAAACAAGGTGTTAGTGAGTCAGCCTGCTTCCGAATAGAAACTGCAACCAAATAGCTATTCTTGGGAAAACCTACTGTTACGCACGCATGATTTGATTCTTTATATCATTTAATTGATCATTTCATTATAAATTCTCTGATCATGTCATTAAAAGAAATATTAATACGGTGTACTCAATCTCTTAAAAAATTATTACGAATTATTTAATCTTTGAACTGGTATTTTCGTCGATAATTTTACAAGTATGGTATCTTAATCGGGAAAGTAACACGTTATGTAAGCAGTATCTTGGATTGGGTCCAATATTTCAATTTGGTTATGTTAAACAGGAGCACCTTGTAATTTTTAATATAATAAAACTAATAAATTATTCATCAACTGCTTTTATTTCGAATAAATTGTAATAGCAATGGTTAATAAATATGTAAATAAATATAATAAAATCATTATTTACACAACATTATTTAAAAGATATCAATCAAGGTCGTTTTTGGGCGGTGCTGACTAATTAAATGTATCCCCGTGTGAATGTTATAGTCTGAGGATAATCGCCAATTAGTTGTGCGTTGTTACAAGATCAACGAAAAATCATACATTTATGAATAGGAATAAGCAGTTTTATGTAGTGCTGAAATAGCGATGAATTAAATTTGTATCTTGGTGACAGCAAAAATCTTTTGGAAAACATCTTCAGACTAAATCAGAACTAACTCTTCGTTGGTTCTTAAAAAAAAGAAAAGGAGTATATTTTTTGCCGTTTTCGACTCAAACAAGATCCTCTATTATGAAAATTGCTTAAGACGGCATCTATGACCTGAAAACCACAAAAACTTTGTCGATATTAAAAAGTCAGCTTTTTTAATTTATACAGGGCGATTCGCGAGGAATGTGCCAGAGCCTAATAGGAGATAGAGCACTCAAGGCAAGTCTAGATCATCAACGAAAAAAACGTTTTGGTCACTGGTTAAGAAGATAGAGGGTGTTTTATGCATTTGCACTAAAAATACAATATCTTTACAATGTTTAAATTAAGTTATGTTAAATGGAGAGAAACAAATTTAAAAAACCGCTGCCCAAGGAATCACTACTTCCACATCCAGATTCTCTATCCAAGTCACTCACAACGAAAAAACTGTGTATGTGGAAATTATTGTTTATGGAACTTTAATAATGTAATATTTGAAATCCTCTACCCCAAAAACCCATAAAACGATACCCCACATCGATAGTGGGGTGGGGGTGGTGATAGGGGGGTGGTAGTGGGTAGTGGGGGTGGATGAAGTAAAAAATATTTTGAGGTTTCTGGTTCTTGTACATACACTAAATCACATTTTTTTTCATCCCCTTTAATAAGGGGGTGGCGGTGGTAATGGGGGTGGCTAATGCCAAAAATATTTTGAGACCTTAGCTTCTCTTGTATATACTAAATACCAATTTTATGGACTCCTACCTGCTTGATTTATCCATTTACCCCAAATTTACCTCAATTTACCCCCCAACCCTTCGTCGGTACAACATGAAAATATAATCTAGTTCCAGATCTCGTTAAAGTACATACGTGTACCAAATTTCAAGTCAATATCTTAGACGGTTCCAGAGTAAACGTGCGCACAAAAAAAAGTTACAGACAGACAGAAATTTTTTTTTTTCGCTCAAACTTAAAATCTCGACGTTTTCTGACATTTTAAGCCTATTTGAAAAATAAAAAAGTTTAAAATTTTTTTTGTCGTTACTATACTTCCACTGGATGTGGAAGTAAAAATTACTAAATATGTTTAAAAGTTAATACTAAATGAAAATATCAACTGGTTTATATTAACTTCTTCTGACCAAAATACTGCAGATGTTAGCTACAGAGATAGGTTGGCTTACGTAACGTTGATTCATGTTAATGACGGGTTCCTATCTTGTGCTTTCTCCGGATGGTGAGTGGTCCAGGTATTCACATAAAAAATAGGCAATTATAAGTGACTAGTTGATAATAAGAAAAACCGCTGCCTAAGGAATCACTACTTCCACATCCAATTCTCTATCCAAGTCACTCACAACGAAAAAACTTTGTATGTGGAAATAATTGTTTATGGAACTTTAATAATATAGTATTTGAAATCCTCTACCCCAAAAACCCATAAAACGATACCCCATATCGGTAGTGGGGTGGGGGTTGTGATAGGGGGGTGGTAGTGGGGGTGGATGAAGTAAAAAAATGTTTTGAGGTTTCTGGTTCTTGTACATACACTAAATCATAATTTTTTTTCATCCCCTTTAATAAGGGGGTGGGGGTTGGTAATGGGGGGTGGCTAATGCCAAAAATTTTTTGAGACCTTAGCTTTTCTTGTATATACTAAATACCAATTTTATGGACTCTTACCTGCTTGATTTACCCATTTACCCCAAACTTACCCCAATTTACCCCCCAACCCTTCGGCGGAACAAGATGAAAATATAATCTAGTTCTAGATCTCGTTAAAGTACATATGTGTACCAAATTTCAAGTCAATATCTCAAACGGTTCCAGAGTAAACGTGCGCACAAAAAAAAGTTACAGACAGACAGACAGACAGACCGACCGACAGACAGACAGACAGACAGACAGACAGACAGAAATTTTTTTTTCGCTCAAACTTAAAATCTCGACGTTTCATGACATTTTAAGCCTATTTGAACAATAAAAATTTTTAAAAATTTTTTTGTCGTTACTATACTTCCACTGGATGTGGAAGTAAAATGAAGGGCAAGCATAGTTAAATTTTGTTCAAGTAAATGACTAGGCAAAGATGGCGATATTTACTAACACTTTGACTTATGTGACTCTAGACGAAAATTTATCTAGAATTCACTACAAAAAAATTGAAGGAAAATACTAAAGTGCCCTCGGAATTACCAAGGTTATATTTAATATCAAACGTTATGAATTGACCAAAATAGAAATTGTAAATGTACTTTAAATAGTACTACCCGTACCAAAATTCTACTATAAACAAAACCTCTGCTAGCAATAAAACGGACAATAAAAATCAGTCTTAACACTGGAGACTTTACTCTCGGAGGAGAGGAAAACAAAACCGCTTATGACAAGAATCTAACTCTAAAAAAAATTAATTAGCTCTTAATTTATTATTATTGTTTTTTCTTCTTACCGACTAGGTAGGAAGGTTTTTGCTATGTATTATGTGAAGTCTTAAAAGGGATATGGATCTGAAGCATTTGAAACCATTCCATAGATAATGCCTGGTCAAAGTGTTAGTCGAGATGCGCTAAATTGTTTTGCGATTTTTTGCCGAACGGTTTAAGTGTACCATCAAAATTAAATCGCTATTCTGATAGCATTCCTTTAGGGTAGTCTCCATAAATCTCTTTATAAACTCCAGATTTATTTTCTTGCTCAATGTTGTCTTCATTGTTTATATTAATTAATCTAGAGAATCAGCTGTTTTAAAAAACATGCGTATATAAGAATTTCCAAATTAAATTTCTTTATTTGAAAATTTAAATATTCTCTTGTAAATCGCTTGGTTCGGTTTTAAAAGGTGTTGGGGGTATTATGTACTACATTACTTATATGGAAAAATGTTGTAGAATGTTAATTTCAGAAATAGTTAAATGTAATAAAAATTTTTTCTAGATTTTAATCCTGAATTTTACATTTGAGTTGAAACATGATAAATTAAAACGAACATCTATTTATCTCTCGACCCTGTAAAACAAGAAATTATAACATCTACATTTACAGCAGTTCCTTAAAAAAAAAATGTCCTAGACTAACATATATTTGATTTAAATAATATAAAAACACAATAACATGTCTAGAAATTGATATGCCTTTACCTGTTATTCAAATTTTATCACCTTTGGTATTAAATTCCTGCTACTGTTACACATACATTATATCATTTTAAAATGGCTCTTTTTTTATAAATGTCGCTAGAATTATTTTAAATTTGGTATCATTTTGAACAGGAAATCATCAGTCAATACCAGAAGTAATAAGAGAAAAGTGCTAAAATTTATTTTGAAAAAAGAGAGTTCAATATTTATGGTGGGTTTCATATGACAAAAAAAAAATCGCGGACGTAAGATTGTCATAAAAATACTTTTTTTAAGGAAAAAAAAATATTCCCAGCGACTTATTAAAAATATAATAAATAAATAATTTATTGAATTTGACAAACAACTGTTTTCCTAAATTCATATTTATAAATATATTGACGAACAATATATGAAACAAAAGTTACAAAAAGTTTTAAAACTGAAGAATTTTGAAAGAAGTACGTGACTGATCGTTTTGTCGAAAAATTTGGCTTATGATCTTTACAATTCAACATGTTATTAAAATAGAGATTAATTATTTAGAATTGTGTCGTTTTCACAAATATCGTCAACTAAGCTATATACCATGACTATTTCTATTGTATAAGTTTATTAGAAAAGAGTCTTGAAAAGCCTTATTTTTACTTCCACATCCAGTGGAAGTATAGTATCGACAAAAAAATTTAAAAAAAAATTTTATTGTTCGAATAGACTTAGAATGTCATGAAACGTCGAGATTTTAAGTTTGAGCAAAAAAAAATTTCTGTCTGTCGGTCTGTCTAACTTTTTTTGTGCACACGTTTACTCTGAAACCGTTTGAGATATTGACTTGAAATTTGGTACACATATATACTTTAACGAGATCTAGAACTAGATTATATTTTCATCTTGTTCCGTCGAAGGGTTGGGGGTAAGTTGGGGTAAATTTGGGGTAAATAGGTAAATCAAGCAGGTAAAAGTCCATAAAATTGGTATTTAGTATATACAAGAGAAGCTAAGGTCTCAAAAAAAATTTTGGCATTAGCCACCCCCATTACCACCCCCCACCATTATTAAAGGGGATGAAAAAAAATGTGATTTAGTGTGTGTACAAGAACCAGAAACCTCAAAATGTTTTTTTACTTCATCCACCCCCACTACCACCACCCCCACCCCGCTACCGATGTGGAGTATCGTTTTATGGGTTTTTGGGGTAGAGGATTTCAAATATTATATTATTAAAGTTCCATAAACAATTATTTCCACATACAAAATTTTTTCGTTGTGAGTGACTTGGATAAAAAATCTGGATGTGGAAGTAGTGATTCCTTAGGCAGCGGTTTTTTGTAAATGAAGTGCCCTCGCTATTTTACTCTAATGCAATCTACCTAATTATGAAATATCACAGCTAACTTTATGTGAATTGATAATAGTTTATTTTTATGCAAAAGAAGCATGTACGTACCAACTGCTTGGGGCCCATACGGAAATGTTTATTTATAATAGTAAAATTAGTTTATATAATAAATAGCAGTTCACGAAATAATCTTCCGTAGTTATATTTATTCTGTTATGAATATATTTCCTATTTTTGTCGAATTACATACTCACTTTTTATTCGTTTTCCAATGATGATGAGGAAGAGTTTAATTTTAGTAATTTTTCAGAAATTTGTGTGGAATCAACATTTTATGCTCATGAAAATATTCTGTTTATATTAGCTCAGGAGTTTTAGTCAATACATAGTTTCTACCCGGTATTAATTATTGTAAAGCTGAAAATTTGCAGGATTGTAGTTTTGGTTTAAGATAACACGTACCAAAAGTCCCCTACTCTCCCCGGTCGGCTTCCCTGTTTTTGCAGAGTAACAAGGGCCTAAGTCGCAGACATTCCTTGAGCTGTAAAGTGCAGTAGAAAGGTTGTCACTGGTCCGATTTGGGTCGAAATAATCATAAAACCTTCGGAGAAGCATATCCGTTCGTATTTCAGATTTTCCGTGCATAATTTTCCGTTCTAGTGCTGTCAAGAATAGAAAGAATTCCGAAATGGCGTCATTGCGGATAGATGAAGACTCGGAGGGAAAAACGTAGCCGAATAAACATTTCTCTTCATACTTTGAGCTTTCCACTGGTATGTCTATCTTCTCTGTAGTCATCTATTACGGAGCTACGCCACTCCGAGTGTCGCCGCGCGACGGCACTCGAACAGTTAACTGCGTTCATTGTTGCGTCGATCACGTCTAGTCTAAACAATCAAGTACACGAACAGCAGCGTCGTTCTTCTAAATGGAAGTGGTCTTCGACAAACACGTCATCTGTGCAGACTAACCAGTCAGACTTCGTGAGCCACCCGCAGAATAAAACACGTCTTATCAACCTCCTCTCTGCTCAATTCCAAAATGCTGGAGTCATTATCATCCACAATCCATTTCGCATTTTTTTCAGTTTTTGAAATTTTGACAGCGCTAGAACGAGAAATTATGAAGAAAATATGCATGGAACATTTGAAATACGAACGGATATGCTTCTTTGAAGCTTTTGTGATCATTTCGACCCAAATCGGGCAAGAAACAACTTTTTTGCTGCACTTTATAGCCAGCTCTGCAATGCCTGCGTCTGAGGACCTTGTTGCTCCTCAAAAACAGGAAAGCCGATGGGGGAGAGTAGGGGACTCTTTGATACGTGTTGTCCTGGACCAAAACTACAATCCTGCAAATTTTCACATTTACAATAATTAATTCCTGGTTAAGAACTCCTGAACTATATTAATTTAATGATCATTTATTGACTGAACTAATTGTACGCCTTTATAGAGTTACCTCAATTAAAAGAGGCATGTCTTCATCACATTCAAGAACCATTAGTCAGTACCAATGCGAATTGCAACATTTCTATTTTTTTAATATCTTGATGGTTGTTTACAAGACCTGTACATAGGAACAAATAGGTCTTAGTCATCATCTAATTAGAGTAGCAAGTTTTTTAAAAAATTCAGAGGAGATCCGGGTAATTCAAGGAAAACATAAATGAAACTAGTGTAACATTATGCATAAATTACTGTAACGGTACATTACAAATATAACTACTGTAGGCAAATGTCAAATTATGCAAATATTGGTTTGTGTACACAAATTATGTTGTTTTGCATAAATTCAACTGGTTCATGCAGCTTTGGGTAATATTCAAAATAATAAATACACTAATTAGGCAACTTAAAATGATTGTGGCTTGAAATTCATTTACACCACTATTATAGGTACCGAATGATTTTAACCTGAAGCTTTCAAATATCGAAAAAATGTCCATAATCTAAATCATTCTGCGGATGAAATAGCCTAGTGCTAAAATTAGTCAACCACCCCCCCTCCTTGTAGGTCGGGCGGAGTAACTTTAAAATCTTAAATAGGAACCCCTATTTTTACTTCCACATCCAGTGGAAGTATAGTAACGACAAAAAATTTTTAAAAAATTTTTATTGTTCAAATAGGCTTAGAATGTCATGAAACGTAGAGATTTTAAGTTTGAGCGAAAAAAATTTTCTGTCTGTCTGTAACTTTTTTGTGCGCACGTTTACTCTGGAACCGTTTGAAATATTGACTTGAAATTAGGTAAATCAAGTAGGTAAGAGTCCATAAAATTGGTATTTAGTATATACAAGAGAAGCTAAGGTCGAAAAGAAATTTTGGCATTAGCCACCCCCATTACCACCCCACCCCATTATTAAAGGGGATGAAAAAAAAATGTGATTTAGTGTGTGTACAAGAACCAGAAACCTCACAATATTTTTTTACTTCACCTCTGACTTATCAGAGTGCTTGATTTACATGAGTCCCTTCGCCTCATTATCTTTCAATTAAAGTAAGTGCTCAAAATGATGGCCCTCGACTTCAATGCACATTAATCCTTATTTGAAATGACTGTACACAACTGAGAAGTGTCTGCTTGAATTTCGGCATAAGCATTTCTGATTCGCAAAATCATATTCCCACGTGTTGGTGCTTGTTTGTAAACTTTGGCTTTGAGATAGCCCCACAAAAAGAAATCTGGCGAAGTAAGATCTGGTGATCTAGCTGGCCAATTTACCGAATTAGCTCTACCGATCCAGCGACCAGTGAAATCACGATCAAGTACTTCACATGCTACCACTGAATAGTGTGCTGGACAACCATCATGTTGAAACAACTTCTACTTGTCGCACTTCTATGCACAAGTCTTCAAGTAATGTTGGCAGTTCATTTTCCAAAATGCCTCGGTACATTGACCATTCAAATTGCCTTCAATAATGTGGGGGCCGATGAGTTTGTTGCCAGTTATTCCACACCACACGTTAACAGTCCAAGGATGCTGATATTCAACTCGGCGAAGCTAGTGTGGATTTTCAACACTCTAGTAATGCATGTTGTGTCGATTAACCGTTCCGTGGTTTGTAAAAGACGACTCATCGGAGAACAATACGTAACGAAAAATACTGGGGTTTTGTTGTATTTGTTCACGTGCCCACTGGCAAAAATTTACCCGATTTTGTAAATCAGCGCCATGATGATCTTGGTGTAAAGACACACGATACGGATGATTTTTATAATGTTTTAAAATTTTCCAAACACTGCTCTGGGACAATCTAGAATCGCGAGCTATTTCTCTTGTACTAATATGAGGATAACAGCCCCTGCAGCTAATACTGCAATTGCATTATTTTCTCCAGTGACTGTTGCTCGACGGGTTCTTTTCTTCGGTTAAACATCTCCGTCAGTAGTAAATTATTTGACAGCACGATAAAATGTAGCACGTGCCCGAGTCAAAGATTCTCCTGCCAGCTTCTCATAAACCAGAACCATTTAAATTTTCTCTTGTACAGTTAAATACTCCATTCTGAAGTATTATCAACTACCTAACGAAAACAGGTCTTTTTGTTCGCGAAATAATCTTCGAACTTGGAAAAAAAGTTGTTTCTTAAAGTTATTTCTTTATTTTCTACGTTTATTACCAAAAAACAAAACAAACACATAAAAAACATGAAGACAAGAAATAACACAAACGTTAAATATAAACGTAATAAAACATTTTTATAAAAAAGTGTTTTTAACATAAGAAATGGTGTTTTTAAATATATTAATTTAAAAGCAGATTTAATAAAGCACTCTGATAAGTCGTAAGCGAAGGAAATCGCGTTGACCAAGCATCTCAAAAAGGATGCCTGTTTCTGGGTTATGATAATAGCAGTTCCTTGACAAGTTATTTTCTAGTAATTGAAAATTTGAGAAGTAAAATTTGTTTTAAGACTAATTTTGCTTATTTACAATGAAAACGTGATATTTTTTTATTGCAAACATATTGCAGAATCGTATGCATAGGTTCTCAGTAGGAGAAATCGAAAAAATTGAATTTCGTTGATTACAGCGCGATCTATCATGAATAGAAAAAAGTTTGTCAGACAAATCCTACGCATTTTCAGCCGTAGAATCCGAAGCTGCAATAAAAAATTTGGGTTTCTATTTAAGATCTCAAAGTTACCCCCCGCCCGACCTACAGGGAGGGGGGAGGGTAACTAATTTTAGCACTAATATATTTCCTCCGCGGAATGATTAAATTTTGGTTATGCACAGGTTATTATTCGAGATATCTGAAAGTTTCAGGTTAAAAGAATCACTATATATACAGTGTGTCCCACTTAAGGACTAGCCACCCCCGTAAAATTTTTATTTATGAACCGATTTTTATGTTTTTTTTTTTAATATGTGGATCTCGCAAAAAGGCATTAGAAACGTGTTCTATTAATTCCGAAACTCAGAGCCACGGCCAACTACGACCGTTGTTTAAGTGCGAAATATTGAGAAGTACTATTAGGATTTTTTTTTCAAACTAGAACGGATTCTTATTCACGATCACCTATATACCTATTGTACCAATTTTTGTGGTGATAGTAATACAGGGTGTCCCAAAACATTAAAAATAACTTTTTAAAATACCGAAATTTAAAGTAAAAAAAAACACATTACTTTTATATTATTTAAATTATTTATTGATAAAATTATTATTACTATTATTTAAATTTTCATTTATTTTGAAATTTTATAAACAATTACCATAAACCTGTAAAAATTTTCAGATTTTTAGATTTGTAAGAACCTGAGCGGTTTGTGTTATTAAAATTTAACACAATTAATTAATTAAATAATTAGTTAATTAATTAATATTAATTAATTAACTAATCGCACAATTTCCACTTTTTCTTGTAAAGAATATTGAGCCATTATTATAATAATACGTAATAACTAAGTTGTTTTAGTCGTTTATCAAAGAACTAAGATGCTAGTTAAACTAGCTAGTTTTAATAACACAAACCGCTCAGGTTCTTACAAATCTAAAAATCTGAAAATTTTTTAAAGGTTTATGGTAAATAGTAATAATAATTGTATCAATAAATAATTTAAATAATACAAAAGTAATGTTTTTTTAATTTAAATTTCGTTATTTTGAAAACTTATTTTTAATGTTTTGGGCCACCCTGTATTACTATCACGACAAAAATTGGTACAATAGGTATATAGGTGGTCCTGAATAAGAATCCGTTCCAATAAGAATAAACAATAGTCGTAGTTGGCCGTGATTTTGAGTTCCGGAATTAACGGAACATGTTTCTAATGTCTTTTTGCGAGATCTACATAAAAAAAACATGAAAATCGGTTCATAAATAAAAACTTTACTGGGGTGGCTAGTCCTTAAGTGGGACACACTGTATATTAAGATTCTTCTTGAAAACTTGCAATTAGTGTGAAAAATGGTGTCTAATTAATATATACTTTATATGAATCAAATTTCTCTTGACTTTATGTTTCCAAAGAGAATTTGAAGAAAAAATAATTTTATAGTAAATCTATCTAAAGCTTCTCATAATATGTTTTCATTTAATATGTTTTAGTACATAAACAAAGTAATGTAAAATAAAGTCGAGAATAGAAGGGAGTGGTCTTAGATCATCAAGAAGGATTTCCTGTAGACTTATATAACCTCGGTTTGGGATTTAAAGAAGCTAAAGGCTATTGATTGGGTAAAAAGACCGAAACGGAAATTCTTTAATAAATGAACTTTGCTACACCAATATTTAATTGTTTTTATCTGAACCATTGCAAATTGCTTATTTTAATTGTTTATCTTAATATGTTTTTTTGCAAGTATCTGGAAGAAATAATTCGACTTTTGCGGCGCGCTGTATTGCAAACTATTTTTCGAAAATAAAAATTAAAAAAACGAATCTGTAGGTTTTTTCTGCTCTACAAATTTCATATAAAACACTTTTCTTGTAGGAGTTACTTATATCGAGAAAAATGCGAGAAACCAATAGCCGCGCCCTCATTTCAAACTTTCTTTCGCAATAAACTAAAACCTATCATTCTACGAAAAATTTTACACCCTTAATACGCCGTATTTGTTTTTTTTTTTGTAGCCTCAACAGAAGTCGAGATATTTGAAAGAATGACTTAATCATTTCTTCAAGATGGCAGAAAAGCTCGGCCCGACCCCCACTAAGCCCCAAAAGATCTCTGACGTCGCATGACTGTCGACCTCCACCTTAGTGATTTCATTTATACTGACTGGACTAATAATACTGACATTAAAAAAAAGATTCTCTCGATGTAGTGGAGTCAAATTAGGACTGATAAATTCGCAATGTGAATTGTCTGGTCAGGGCGATTTTTTTATTCTTATGTTCACTGGGTCAACTATAGTTCACACTTCAGTTTTGCAGTTTCTGCGAGGTCGGCGTATTGTTTATTTAAACAATTTAATTCTTTAGACCGTGTTTTTCATCGGTTATCTTTGAATATCTCGAAATCTATAAGTTCTATGGAAAACAACAAAGAGAAGGAAAATATTCATTATGAGTTGTGGAATAAAAGTACATAAACTATAATTCTTTCCAATTGTTATTATTATTTAAAAAAAAATTGAACATCGCAAAATTATGCGTTTTTAAACGAATTGCTGTTATTTCAAAAATAAAGGATAATCTTCAATGAAATTTTGGAAAAATATAGCTCTTATAAAGTACAATCACCGCTTAAAATTTCAAATCTAAATGATTATTAAAACGGGTCAAATATACAATTGTTGCTAAAACTTTGCACCCTTGTGAAATCCTGCCATCAAATCCGACAAATGTGTACGACAGCTCAAATTGTAGCTTTTTATAAGTACTTTAAGATCACGAAGGAAAAATTTTTTTTTTTTTTTCAAAATTTAAACCGCTTTTATTGCATTTGTTTATAATTTTCGAAATTTTAATAATAAACAAATTCAAATAACTCTATGGTTTTTATATGAAATCAAATTTGTGAAAGTAGATTAAATAAGCCATCTTTCAAAAAAAAAATTAATGCTCTGCATGCATTTGGAGCTGAGATACGTTGGTTCTTGCGTTTCATTTATAAATAAACAAATTGATATTTCGTCTTAAAATTCGGGCTTATTATTCCCCAGTGCTTATATTTTGGCCCCAGCTAGTTGAAAATGATCTAGACCTACATTTTTCAAAATTACATCTAATAAAACGTCTTTGAAATCATATCATAATTCGCGGTTGACAGGTAATATTTCCCTCTCCCACTCATCATATTTCGCAAACTAGGGTAACTAAGACAACTAACGCAATATCTCTCTCGATTTCCACCTTACCGAGATGTATATTTTTTAATTAACCGTCTCTTTTCGCAAATTTTGATTATTTCATTTAATTTTACGTGAAACAATTTGTTTAATTTTTTTTGAAATTGCAGTGAATTTTTAATTTCTTTACTTTTGTTTTATTGGAATGTTCTTTCTTTTAAATGTTGTTTGTTTAGCTTTTGTTTATAAAAAAAAGAGAACGATAACAATTTCTTTGAATATTTCGAAATTCCTATGGAAACCAGCAAAAGAAAACGTTATACAACAAAAGTACATAAACTATAATTTATTCCAAATGTTATTATTATTAAAAAAAAATTAAATATAGCAAAATTAGACGTTTTTAAACCAATGATTGTTCTTTCAAAAATAATGGATTTTCAATGAAATTTAAGAAGAATGTGATTCTTATAGAGTACAGTCACCATTTAAAATTTTAGAACAAAATATTTATTAAAACGGCTAAAAAAAGCAATTGTGGGTATGAAAGTGAGAAAGATTATCTGTTTGATAGTGGTGCGAGTGATGATACAGATTCTACACGGAGTGACGATAACAATTATGAAAATTCACGTAAGAGACAAAAATTGCTGAGATAATTTTGTAATTCATTAAAAATATCTTATTTTTAATATAGTTTTTAAGAATTAATACTTACATTGTTAAGTCAAACTAATTATAGAAAACATAATTTGCAAAGACACACAGATAAATAAAATAAATGCATCTATGGTTAATTGGGCACAAAAATAATCTATAGAAAAAAAAAACTAATTAATTTCTGTTACGAGTTAATGTTTGGAGTCAAATTAAGGATAAAAAAAGGTAATTAAAGGATTCTTCTGCTGCAGGTTGTACTGTTTTAGTTTATTTTCGATGTAATAACATGCAATGAGAAGTTTTGGATTACATCTTTTCGTTGCTTCATATGAAATTTAAATAATTAATGTTGCAGCATTAAATCTTTCTATTTTCGGTACTAGTAATCACATCACAAAAATAAAAATCCAAATCGCTTGCAATAAAATTTAGAATAAAACTAGACTTATGAAACAACATTCAAAATTATTAATAATGGCCCTTTTTGTATAATTTAAGAATTGTAATTTAATATTGCATACATTTTAAAGACATTGAGTGAAATATGTGCTTTTTATGCCTGCAGTACACTCTCGCCGAGACCGCTCGGCGAATGTCTCGGCGAGACATTTACCAAGGGACCAGGAAGCACGAGGGCGATGTGTACACTCTCGCCGAGACCGCTCGGCGAATGTCTGTTTTTAGTAATGTGAATGAAAGACATGGATATTATTACAATTAATTAATTTTATTTATTTGCTTTTATCATGATTGGAAAATATTATTTAGGTATTAAGCAAATCACAACTTACACACTTTTTTATTTATTACGAAATTGCCTACTTTCTGTATATTGTTGCCCTAATCTGGGCACGCTAATATACTAATTAGGTAAATATTTAAAAACACTCATTATTGGAGAATCAATCAAAACAACTACTCTTCTAGCTAATACTGACGAAGTATTGAATTACATGACATGATTCCTAGCATTTTAAAGAAAAAAATTATGTTGAAAATAATATTTTCTAATAACGACATGGACGTTGCTGAAATTGCCGCTGCTGCAGCTTATTGTGCGTTTGCATATTTTAATTATGTGCATATATACAAAAAATATAAAATTGAAAATCCTTGGAAAGATAGTGGATGAAAACAATTCATCGAATTAGTGAGTGTTGAAAATTTAAACGTGATTTTAATTATTATTATTTACCTCACTGTATAACAATGAAACATGCCTGAATTAATAAAGGGTGTAGCCGGTTAAGCATATGAAAAATGCCCATAAAGGAAATTACATGAAATGGACAACAAAATATTCCCTTGACTATAAAAAAATATTTGTTACAATATTATTCCAGAAATCCAAATCGATAAAATTCTCAGAATATGTTAGTTATGAGATAATCTTTGCAGAACGGCAATCAACCCCCTCATCTGTATCCTAATAACCCAGCCAGACCATATCTTTAAATAAAATTAATAAATTAATAAGCAAATTAGCCTTATAAATGCTTTTAAACTATGTATGACGTTTTAGGGCACCAGATTTTAGGTTTCTCAGGTTAAGTTTACTTAATTTTTCTCCAAGAAGTATGGTTTCCAAACGTTTTTTTGTGTAATGTAGTACAAAAATTATGTTAACAATGCATCATCGGAATGACACAGAATGACTCTCGTCATCAGAATGACCTAATTACTAACAGTATAATAAACTTTTGAATTGATATGAAAATAAACAAATGAAAACAAAATAGAACAAAATTGTAATGTTTAATACCTATTTAAAAAAATGAAATAAAACAAGAAGTTACAAAATCTACTACGTACTACTTATTAAATATTTGGTTAAAAAGTGTGTCAATTTCATCGTTATTTAAAACTTTAAAATATTTAGATGAAATTGGAACCGGTGCATCTTTTAATTTGCTCAAAATTCCAGTGCACTCCAGCTCCTGCCTATCTTCCTTATTGGGTCAAAAGAAAGTTTTATTGTTTCGGGCCATGAACGAAACAAGAATCTTGGTACCAATTTCTGTCTGTCTGTAATTAATTCGTGCACAGAAGACACTGCACTATCACCCACTTTTTGTTCCGTGAATTTTGAACACCCTGTATATGAGTTAAGTTTGAAATAAAAGTCACTTCACGAGAGGAAATAAAATAAGTTTTTATTTCTGTTCACGGTCTCACAATACTTGATTTTTGTTGAATAGAACTTAATTAGAGCGATTAGTTAATTAGTACGATTAATTAGAACGACTGGATAAGCACTAGAGTAAAAATTTGCCTTTGAATTTTGTCGCGTTTCGACGTAATATTTTTTTCTGAATTCATCTGGAAGATCTTTATGGTCGATAATTTTCAAATTTTTTCGTCAATTAGGTAAGTTGCAACAAATTTTGAATTAACTATTGCCCTTTTTGCAAAAATTCAGCTCCCCCAGACAAGAGCAAGTGAGAATATACTAGGTGCCCTCGGCCTCGCGGCTTGTGTTCCCTTTGACTCGTGGCCAAAAAACCGACACAAATCGGAGCGTTAACGAGGCGAGGCGAGGCGAACCGAGGGCGCACGGGGCGATGCGAGCGTAGCAAGTACACTCTCGCCGAGGCGTTGCGAGGCCAGGCGAGTGCATTAACGAGACAAGGCGAGGGCACACGGGGCGATGCGGGAGCAGCAAGTACACTCTCGCGCTCGCCTGCCCTAGCAACGCCTCGGCGAGAGTGTACTGCAGGCATTAAAGTTATTTCTTTCTTTTCTACGGTTATTAACAAAACAAACACATAAAAAACATGAAGAGAAGAAATAACACAAACGTTAAATATAAACATAATAAAACATTTTTATAAAAAAGTATTTTTAACATAAGAAATAATATATTGGTAGATTATGGTAAGATAATAAGAAATGGTGTTTTTAAATAAATTAATTTAAAGGCAGATTTAATCAAGCACTCTGATAAGTCATAAGCGAAGGAAATCGCGTTGACTAAGTATCCCAAAAAGGATGCCTGTTTCTGGGTTATGATAATAGCAGTTCCTTGACAAGTTATTTTCTAGTAATTGAAAATTTGAGAAGTAAAATATGTTTTAAGACTAATTTTGTTTATTTACAATGAAGACGTGGAAGTTTTTCATTGCAAACGTATTGCAGAATTGAAATTTTTCGTTGATTACAGCGCGATCTATCATGAATAGAAAAAAATATTTCAGACAAATCCTAAGCATTTTCAGCCGTAGAATCCGAATCTGCAATAAAAAATGGGGGTTCCTATTTAAGATCTCAAAGTTACCCCCGCCCGACCTACAAGGAGGGGGGAGGGTAACTAATTTTAGCACTAATATATTTCCTCGGCGGAATGATTAAATTTTGGTTATGCACAGGTTATTATTCGAGATATCTGAAAGTTTCAGGTTAAAAGAATCACCATATATACAGTGTGTCCCACTTAAGGACTAGCCACCCCCGCGAAATTTTTATTTATGAACGATTTTTATGTTTTTTTTAATATGTGGATCTCGCAAAAAGGCATTAGAAACGTGTTCTATTAATTCCGAAACTCAGAGCCACGGCCAACTACGACCGTTGTTTAAGTGCGAAATATTGAGAAGTACTATTAGGAATTTTTTTTTCAAACTAGAACGGATTCTTACTCACGATCACCTATATACCTATTGTACCAATTTTTGTCGTGATAGTAATACAGGGTGGCCCAAAACATTAAAAATAACTTTAAAATACCGAAAATTAAAGTAAAAAAAACACATTACTTTTGTATTATTTAAATTATTTATTGATAAAATTATTATTACTATTATTTAAATTTTCATTTATTTTGAGATTTTATAAACAATTACCATAAACCTGTAAACAATTTTAGCTTTTTAGATTTGTAAGAAACTGAGCGGTTTGTGTTATTAAAATTTAATACAATTAATTAATTAAATAATTAGTTAATTAATTAATATTAGTTAATTAACTAATCGCCCTTTTTCTTGTAAAGAATATTGACCCATTATTATAATAATACGTAATAACTAAGTTGTTTTAGTCGTTTATCAAAGAACTAAGATGCTAGTTTTAATAACACAAACCGCTCAGGTTCTTACAAATCTAAAAAATTTTTACGGGTTTATGGTAATTGTTTATAAAATTTCAAAATAAATGAAAATTTAAATAATAGTAATAATAATTGTATCAATAAATAATTTAAATAATACAAAAGTAATGTGTTTTTTTAATTTAAGGTAGTACTGCCATTACTGCAGGAGTCATAAGTATACATTGTCTCATTTGATTTGCGCAGTATTTAGACTAGGCAACGTCGCGATGGAGTGAGAGAGAATTGACAATGATTTATCAAAATCATCGCTTCAACTGCCTTCGAAATTACTAAATGTCAAAAAATGTCACTTTCGATTCGTTCATGCCGAGCCGAATTTTCCAATTACGATGTACGATTTACGATCAGGTTTAACTGGAAGTCTTCCTCTTTACGTCGCGACATCGTACGGCCGACCCGCTGGTGTTTGTCCAAAAATATGAACGTGTCAAGATCGCATGTGTTTGCAATTTTTCCGGTTCCGAAATGCGAGCTATTGTTCTTTGCTATTTTTCTTTTGCGAAATTAAAAATAAGGTTAAACAAGCATTTTCCACTACAAATCTTTTGCTACCATCAGCATTTGGGCGGAATTGGAAACTTTTCTTTTTCCGGTAAAATTATTTTGTCGCCGTAATTAATCGGTAATTAATTGAAATTGATCTCATATACGATGTCCACTTCAAATCATGTATCAACTAGACGCTCCATTAATCTCCACCCTTCAAAACAAAGGTTTCTGGGAAAGATGATTTTTTAAAATGAAATGGTTGAAGATGCATATAAAAAAATAAATATAATGGTTTATTAAACATTTTAGGGAAAGTTGAGAACGGTGTTGTTAAAGTTACCAAACACAAAAAATATTACAGAGAATTGTTAATTTTTTAGAAAATAAAGAAAAAAGATAACCAAGAAATCGTTATTATAAGATTAATTACTAACAAAATGAAATATTATTATCTGTAACATTATTAGTCATTTATATTTTATTAGATTTAATAAATATGGCTATGGTAATCAAACATCGTTCATGTTATTTTTAATAAAGGACTTTTATGAAACCTACATTCTCATATTCCATGCGCTTTTAAATTTCGCGAGCATTGTAACTTCTTTCACGACGTTGCCACGTCTAATAAACTACGATATAAAAAGTAGACTTTTAACATTTATTCGCTAATTACTACTATCACATTCTCTGAAGCTGTACTTTTAAGAGTCGAAAATGTTTTGTATATTATTTTCTCTCGTTTCCTCTTTTTTAATTGAAATCTGAACGGTACTTTTTGTAAAATATGATGAAACCTGTGATTTCTCATAAGGATCAATGTTTATTCGCTAATAATTACTACTATCACATGCTTTAAAGCTATACTCTTAAGTGTCTAAAATGTTTTGTATATTATTTTCTCTTGTTTTCTCCTTTTTAATTGAAATCTGAACGGTACTTTTTGTAAAATATGATAAAACCTGTGATTTCCCAATGTTAAAAGCATAAAATTTCAAATGTCAATATTTTTTTACTGGTTCTGTGTAGCTCTTCAAAAATTTAATTGGATCATTATCTTACCATAATCTACCAATATGCCGAATTTTATTAAATTCTGAACATTAATTCTAAGACCGACAGTACTACCTTAAATTTCGTTATTTTGAAAACTTATTTTTAATGTTTTGGGCCATCCTATATTACTATCACGACAAAAATTGGTTCAATAGGTATATAGGTGGTCCTGAATAAGAATCCGTTCCAATATTTTGAAAAAAGAAATCCCTAATAGTACTTCTCAATATTTCGCACTTAAACAATAGTCGTAGTTGGCCGTGATTTTGAGTTCCGGAATTAACGGAACATGTTTCCAAAGAGAATTTAAAGAAAAAATAATTTTATAGTAAATCTATCTAAAGCTTCTCATAATATGTTTTCATTTAACATGTTTTAGTACATAAACAAAGTAATGTAAAATAAAGTCGAGAATAGAAGGGAGTGGTCTTAGATCATCAAGAAGGATTTCCTGTAGACTTATATAACCTCAGTTTGGGATTTAAAGAAGCTAAAGGCTATTGATTGGGTAAAAAGACCGAAACGGAAATTCTTTAATAAATGAACTTTGGCTTTACCAATATTTAACTGTTTTATTTGAACCATTGCAAATTGCTTATTTTAATTGTTCATCTTAATATGTTTTTTTGCAAGTATCTGGAAGAAATAATTCGACTTTTGCGGCGCGCTGTATTGCAAACTATTGTTCGAAAATAAAAATTTAAAAAACGAATCTGTAGGTTTTTTTCTGCTCTACAAATTTCATATAAAACACTTTTCTCGTAGGAGTTACTTATATCGAGAAAAATGCGAGAAACCACTAGCCGCGCCCCCATTTCAAACTTTCTTTCGCAATAAACTAAAACCTATCATTCTACGAAAAAAATGTGTAACACGTAGAAAATTTTACACCCTTTAATACGCCGTATTTGTTTTTTTTTGTAGCCTCAACAGAAGCCGAGATATTTGAAAGAATGATTTTTAACCATTTCTTCAAGATGGCAGAACCAACTCACCAATGACCCCACCCCCACTAAGCCCCAAAAGATATCTGACGTCGCATGACTATCGACCTCCACCTTAGTGATTTCATTTATACTGAGTGGACTAATAATATTGACATTAAAAAAAGATTCTCTCGATGCTCACATAATACTCCGGTCAAAATAGACATTCACCCTTGCATAAATTCCCAAGAAGCTGAAAATTTACATGAACGTTAGGGATACCATTATAATGAAGTTGTGAAAAGTCCCCATTGATCCCGTGTGTGCAAAAAATTTTGTGCGAGGTCAAAGTTCGCAAAAATGGGTTTTTTGGATTTTTTAGCGAAACGGTTAGTTTTATGACAAAAATAGTTTAGACAAAAATTGTAGATCTTTCAATTCTCTACAAAAATACCCCTTACCCTTTTTTTCCTAAAATTCACTGTTTTTGAGAAAAAGCCATTCTAAGGTTATATTCTCCATAATATGCATGACTACTGACTACGCTGCCCATGTACTATTCTGTGCAAAAAAAGCGTACATCTATTATCTGCCTGTATAAGTCAGACTTCATTTCGCCGCAAAAGCTCAAGTTCCAATACAGGTTTATCAAAATAATGCGTAGTAGGTTACATTAAAATCAAAGTTGTTGATTTTGATTATGAAAATGAAACAACAGTATCTTTCCTCAAAAAAGTCGACGTGGTATGGTTCTATGGCAAATGGAAAAATTTATCGTTACCTGGTTAGAATGGTTAAATTGAATACTTAACGAAAAATGGTATAAATTATTATGGTATTATTATAAATTATGGTATAAAATCTAAAATTTCGTTTTTACCTTTTATTCATCAGCCTGCTAGCAACTACAGTACTATATACACGACTTTACTTTGTGCATTGGAGAATGCAAAACGTTACCATCACGATGTATGCGTTGTTACTTTTGATCAACCTCTGTATGCAAAAGTTCGAGAAATTGTATCAGCTGCACCTGAAGGGTCCGAATTGTCGAAGATAATAATCATGTTAGGAGGATTTTTTTTTTAATCGCCTTATTTATTTTAATGTCCTGGCGGAGTTTAGCCCATGGCTATTCTACCACTCAACCAGGACGGACAAACACATAGACAACATCACAACACCCATTTCCTGTGACATTGCCATCTGCCGCAGCTGAGACTCGAACTCAAGAGAGGATAGCGACTAGACCGTGTTATTTCTTACACAACTGCAGTCTAGCCCACTGCTACCGTCTCGGCAACCCGTGAAAAACGCCACTACACATCCATACCCTAGCCAGGATTCGAACCCGGGACCCCACCGTGGTCGCAAGCCTAACTTACTTTAGCAATCATAATATCTAAAGAACTTGTTCTTGATGAGAACATAGATGTTGATCTTATCATCACTATTGAAAACGTATTAAATGACACTATTACTTATAATGATACTGATATTGAAAATGACGATGAAACATCTGAAGAATTGTCTCATCAGTTTAATCAAAAGCTGAGAGAATATGAAGAACGAGGATCTACGGCTAAACTATGGATACAATATTTTCACATGGTGTCAATTGCACAAGAGTTTATAAGAGTCGAACGTATGGGAGATTGGCAAGCTCACTTGAACTCTGTTAAAGAAATACTTCCTTATTTCCACGCATCAGGACATTTCCCTTACGCTAAGTCTGCGCACTTATAATTGCAAGACATGCTAAAATTAAATGAGTCTATGGATCCTACTGTTTACCAACGATTTACAGGAGGATTTTTCTCGGTTAGACGTTCTAACAAGTTAAGTTGTGGGACTTCAACGGATATGTAGTGCAGTCATTGAAGCGTAAAATAGAGTTTTACCTTCTAAATATTTTACTATGAATCGATTTACATGAAATTTTGGAATTAGGCTTATCTTACCCTTAACTTCAAAAGTGATATTGACCCGACCTCCGTTTTTTATTTTTAAGGGGTGAAAACAACCCCTTAATGAAAAAATTGACATTGAGCCTTTTTATCGCTAGAAAACGTGTTTAATAATACGGAGCGACATTTTATAGTATTCTCTAACACAATTACCTCATGTTTAACCCATTTTCAACCCCTGAAAAACTTTACAACCCCTGCAAACGACCTCTAAATTGAAAAAAATCACAAAAAATTACTTTTATATAACTTAAAAAGATTTAAATATAGAGTAAATATTGTTTTACGATGTCTACCTTATTTGTCATAATTTAACCCCTTTTCAACCCTTAAAAACAACCCCTCTATAAAAAATTATATAAAAAATTTTTTTTTGATGAACTGAAAAGGATTTAAATGTTGTTCCACGTTCTCGAAAATGACTTTCATATGTTTAAGCTTTTCAACCCTTAAAACTACCCCTGAATTAAAACATTGAAAATATAAGTTTATACAATTAAAAATAATTTGATTATAAAGTAAAAAATATACATATACATATATATATATATATATATATATATATATATATATATATATATATATATATATATATATATATATATATATATATATATATATATACATATATGAACGTTGGTATGTATTCATGCCTATGTTTCCGATATATATATGCCATATATGTATATATATATATATACATAAGACAATAGTTTTGGGTCCATATTATTGTGTACTTTCACTTTGCTCCAAATATTCATGCTCCGAAATTTTTAGTTTACTAAATAGAAAAAAATAAGATTTTGGACCGTAACTCCTACAATTTTGAAGCTATCACAACTTAAAAAAAACCATTTTAAAGGTAATTGAAAGAGCTACAACTTTTTTCATTATGATATGTAGTGAAAAACCTTTTATTTTGAAACGGTGAAGGGTCAAAGGGCTCGAGAGCTCTTTAAACAATCATATCTCCGTCAATTTTGGTGTGACAAAAAAAGAAAAAAAACCAAAATTTTTGTCAAAAAAAGACCTACATTTTTTATTATCACAGTTTTTTACGTATCTTTCATTATTTTTGAAATATGAAAAAAAAGGTGTTTTTTTCAAAAATGTAAAAATTTTTTTTTTCTCAAAATCGTGATTTTTTTGAAAAATATGTATTCCAAAGCAGCCAAACCGCTGAAATCCAATAAACTCTTCATATTAAAGTTAATTCTAGACGGAATACGATTAATTTTAATTTTGGTGGAAATGGCACTTATGAAACACATCGATTTAAAAAAAAAACATTAGATGTCCCTCTTTTTTTCATTACAACTCACTCGCTTTACGCGCAAAAGACTTTTAACACTGCTCATTTTAAAGATTATTTAAACACTATAAAAAAGTTTCTTATTGTCATATGGATAAAATGTATCCGTTGTCCGCTAGATGGCATTGAATACATCGATTAAATTTCAGACAAAAAAAAAACGGCTTTGATCTTCAATATCTCGCTTAATATTGCACTTAGAACACTTTATAAAAAATCAATTTGTTTATTGTTTCACTTGCTATAATTTTGTTCATCATAAAATTATCGTTAAAATGCATATTTTTTGAGATACTTGCAAAAAACCGTTGAAAAACGTGGGAAAATTCCGAATTTTCAATCGCCAATAACTTGAAAATTATTGAGTTTTTGAAAAAACTTTATAGAACATTTTTTGCTTAGAATTAGGTCTTCTATCGGTATCCGAGGTTATTTTGAAAAAAAAATTTCCACCACCGAGAAGGGGTGGCAACCACCCCCAGGGTGAGAACGGAGGTCGGGTCAATATCGCTTTTGAAGTTAAGGGTGAGATAAGCCTAATTCCAAAATTTCATGTAAATCGGTTCATAGCAAAAAATTTAGAAGGTAAAAAGCTTCAATGACTGCACTAATGGTGATAGAACAGTCAATGATGAAATCTATGAAGACAGATGGAGGTATTGCTCGAGGAAGAAATACTAAAGAGAGTGTCATCAGCAAATGGGTTTATAGTATGCATGCAATGAATACCGTTTGTGAAGCATTGGAAGATCTCGCGAATGTAAGAATGGATACAACAGATCAGCATGTTGATGCAAGCGACTCATGAGTAAATAAAGATGCTAAGGATGTACAAAAACTTCAACGGAATTCGCTTTCTTCTTTCTGTATATGGAGCTCCAAAAAAAATTACTTCCATAGATAAGTTACGTTACGTATATTTTGCAAAACATACACGTAATAAAAAAAAGGTTTCAATTAGCTTGTCTTCCTCCAACCTCGGCTTCTGCTCATCAACATTTTCATCGAGTATATTACCAGGTTCAAGTGTGGCTTGGTAATCAACTGAACCCAGAAGAATGGGGTTGGAAGCTAATTAATAATGTATTGGAACCAATCCACACTCTACTTCTACCGGCACCAGAAAAGCTCCTTAATAGAAGAAGAAGGTGGAGGAAGAGAAGAAGAAGAAGAAGAAGTTGAATAAGAAGACCTAATATTATATTAAACTTCAATAAAAAGACCGTGGAGTAGGCCTGCCGGGGAAACTCCATTAAAAAAGACGCGCCAAGTACACTACCTCATAAGTGGCGTGGAAACGTGTGCATATTATGGAGAATATAACTTTAGAATGGCTTTTTCTCAAAAAAGGTGAATTTTAGGGAAAAAAGTGTAAGGACCATTTTTGTGGAGAATTGAAAGATCTACAATTTTTGTCTAAGCTATTTTTATCATAAAATTAACCGTTTCGCTAAAAAATCCAAAAAACCCATTTTTGCGAACTTTGACCTCGCATAAAATTTTTTGCACACACCGGATCAATGGGGACTTTTCACAACTTCACTAACGTTCATGTAAATTTTCAGCTTCTTGGGAATTTATGCAAGGGTACCCCTATTTTTAGGGCTAACTTGACCTGATTATAATAAGAACAACCTTGAATTAATAAAATTTATATTAATTTTATAAGTAAAGATTTTGTATTTACATCTTCATCAAAAATACATTTTCATCATTGGATTCTCTTAAAAACGTTCAATGTTTTCGCTTAAAACTTTCTTGGGTTGGCATTCTGTGGATTTTCTCATCGGGAAAAAGTTAATATATTTCCTGATATCTATATTTTTTCGCGTAGAAGATTTTTGAACTGTAGACTTCCATTTGAAATAAGCCGCAAATAATTCTTTGTTAATATTTCTCACTTTATTCTCACCGCTCTCTTGATCGAAATAAATGTAGGCAACCTCATTTTTCTCTTTTGATATCGCAGGTAACAGTGAAGATGGTGCAGATGAAGCAATCTCTTCGATATCAGATGAGATTGAATCGGGATCGTCCATTTTATTTTTTTGCATAGAAGATATTTGAGCTGTAGATTTCCGTTTGAAATAAGCCACGAATAATTCTTTGTTAATATTCCTTACTTTATTCTTGTCGCACAATTGACCGATATATATGCCATGTTTCTCTTTTGATATAGCAGGTAACAGTGAAGATGGTGCAGATGAAGCAAACTCTTCGATATTAGATGGATTTGAATTGGAGTCCATTTTTCACTGTTTTTCAAATTTTTTAATAAAAATTCTCAATTAGTTTACCGCGTTTTACGGCTTATAAACAAATTTTACCACGAACACTAACAAAAGTAAAAGTAGTTTTTGTAACGTTAGTTGTCAGTGTGACAATGTCATTTTATGTCATCTGTGTTAAAAGTGATTTGCTTTTAACACCAGCTTTGAAGGTGATAGACTAAGAGCCAGTAACCGATGTACATATGTTATTTCAACAGTCATAAGAATCGGTATGCATACCCTTCTTAACACACTAAACACGAAACGGAAGTTCTGGCACCCCGAAACGGCCGGGTTTAGTAACATATTCGAATTAATTTTTTTTTCCATTTCCAACCTAAAAATTACTAAAAGTGACGCAGGCTGTCAAATTTAAACCTTTTCGTTCACACGAGCCATTCATGCGCAAAATTAATAAAAATACATTTACTTAGTAATTCGTGAAAAAATAAGTTTAAAACAATACACAAGAAAAATGCAATTACAACAATACGTAATTATCACGTCTTTAGCAATATACAATAACCAGTAACTGAAATTAAACAATTTTCAAGTCGAACACCAAATCAAAATACGATATTACGCAAGTTGCTACAACTGAAGTCGAGATAGTCTTTCTGTAAAATGGGTACTAGTCCAAGATCCCACAGCTGCCAGACCTACGTCATTTTAGCAAAGCTAATATTTTGACAACAGATAGTGTAATATCTAATTAAGAACGTATGCGTATTTGCTAGTTTGAAAGCGGGGCCCTTTTGCAGAAAACAGGTACAAAAGGTACATACAAATTTTACTCAGTACGTTAAAGTATGATAGCTGGTTTATTTTCCACGTGACACACTAACGACGTGGTGTAAGCGTCAACCTCCGAATCTTAAGGTCCAAGGTTCGATCCTGAGCGTTCTCAGCTTTTTTTTTTTCAACAAATATTAACTTAAAGTGGCGATTACCAAGAAAAAGACAACCGATAGGGAAATATTTATTATTTTTGGCCATAACGTTTTTTCTTAGTACGTATATTTGAAAAAAAAAAAAACTGAGAACGCTCAGGGATCGAACCTCGAATCTTAAGTTCCAATCAAATCAATCAAAACAGATTTATTAAATATTTAACATACAAATATGCACCCGAGTCGGATCCCGGTTCAGAGCCGACCGCAAAACCACGTCGCGCAGGGTCGTGGTGAATGTACGGTCGGATGAAGCGGGTTCGATTCAGGTTGGAACAACAGGTGGAATGTGGTGTTAGGACTCCTGTCCAGGGGAAGGGACTTAAACCTAACAATATTATTACTGTAACTAGTATAGTTTTAAAAACACTTAAAGATTAAGAAAATGAGTTTTTGTTACCACGCGCGCACTGTCGCACACGCGCACTGTTTTAGGAGATCTGATTGCTGATACGGGAAAAACTCAACGAAAAAACCCGTTCGAGCCAATGGCAACGTTCTTCCGATGGTCTGCCTGCCTTCGGAAAGGTAGGGTGAAGGGGAAGTTATGGTTGAATCTTAAGTTCCGGAGGTTGACGCTTACACCATGTAGTTAGCGTGTCATGTGTAAAATAATCCAGCTATCATACTTTAACATACTGAATAAAATTTTTATGTACCTTTTATACCTGTTTTCTGCAAAAGGGCCCCGCTTTCAAACTAGCAAATACGCATACGTTCTTAACTAGATATTACACTATTTGTTGTCAAAATATTAGCTTTGCTAAAATGACGTAGGTCTGGCAGCTCTGGGATCTCACTCTATACGTTGAATACTTCGACATCGCCTGGATACTCTAACAGCCAGTTTCAAAAATATGGGCAAAAGGTTCCTTTAGGTAAAGTGAACTTTTAGTCCACGCAAATTAAGACGAACAAATAGCGAATAGAAGAAAAAAATCATATACAAATTATATTTGGGCCATGCATAGTTCATAGAGGTAGAAGTAAGGATCCGAAAAGTTCCCACCTTACCCGTTGATGGAAACACCCTTTTGGGGCGCAAAACCACCCCTAGACAGGAGTTAGTTACGATTATTCTCATTTTCCTTCGAATCCGTCATTCCCACGAACACAGGTATAGAAACAAAAATATTCGCCATTAAATTCTACACAAAAAAAGTTCTATGGTCGATTTGCGTACTCCCCTCCGTTTTCTCGCTTTCGACGTTCATAGTAGGGGGTAGTTTGGAGCGCTCGGCGATTTTTCACAGCGAATATCTCCGAACGGCTACTTTGACGTCAAAAATTGTTATAATGAAACTTGTAGAGCGGATTCTCCTCTACAAGTTTCATCTTGTACTTTTCTTTTTTTTTTATTATTTTTGTTAAATTTTCTCGCTTTTATCAAAATTTTAATATTTATTATTTCTTCCAAATTCTTTGAAAACGTCACGGCACTGTTATGTTTGACCTTCGGATTCTGTAGAAGCTGCTCGACAGATTCCAGTGTGTGAATGTGAGGAAGGGGGGCAGATATGAATTGTCCATTCTCGACGCTCGAATATTTAGTTGTGAAATACCGCTGTTAGACTCGGTGCGTATTTCGTGTTAGTTCGGATGTCTTGAGACAGGTAAGGAAACTGTGCTGTTTGCACATGCATTTAGTGGTTGCGACACTACTTCTGCTTTGTTCGGTAAAGGCAAAGCACAAACTGTAACTATACTTAATAACAGAAGAGATTTGGATGACATTGTGCCTATATTTAACAACCCTCAATCAACAAAAGAAGAAGTCGCAACTGCTGGAGAGCGTTTCACGATGGCGTTATATAAAGCTCTAAAGAAAGAGAAATCTTTAAATAGACATAGATTTCTCACATTCAATAAATTGGTTGGGAAATCAAGTAACGCTGTACTATTATCGAGACTACCGCCAACGTCTGCCGCTTCTCATCAGCATGCTTATAGGGGTTTTCATCAAATTCAGTTATGGAGAGGAATAAACCTTGATCCTACACAACGGGGTTGGAAGAAAACTTTCACCCATTTTTACACCTGAGGCACCACCGTCTTCCGTTCTACAACTTATATCTTGCAACTGCAGGATGGGTTGTGGGAAACGATGCGGGTGTGTAAAAATAGGATTGCGCTGCTCAACCATGTGCTCCAACTGTCACGGACAAGGCTGCTTAAATTCACCTACCGAAGTTGAGTTGATTGAAGAAAACCCTATCGACGACTGAAACCGACAATGACGACAGTGGAATAGGCCTACAGGGGAAACCACTTACAAAAAAAACGCACCGAGACCTCTACCTCATGGGTGGTGTGAAAACGAGGTCATATTACAAAGTGCGTATCCTCGAAAAAAGCGAGAAAATTCAACAGAAATAATAAAAAAAAAAGAAAAGTACAAGATTAATTTTGTAGAGGAGAATCCGCATTACCAGTTTTATTATAACCATTTTTGACGTCAAAGTAGCCGTTTCGCTGTGAAAAATCGCGTACCACCGATTTTTCGCCGAGCGCTCCAAACTACCCCCTACTATGAACGTCGATAGCGAGAAATCGGTGGGGAGTACGCAAGTCGACCATAGAACTTTTTTTGTGTAGAATTTAATGAAGAATATTTTTGTTCTTATACTTGTTTTTCGTAAGAATGACGGATCCGAAGAACAATGAGAATAACCGCAACTAAGTCCCGTCTGGGGGTGGTTCTTCGCCCCAAAAAGGTGTTTCCATCAACGGATAAGGTGGGAACTCTCCGAATCCTTAATTCTAACTATACATAACCCAAATATAATTTGTATATGAATTTTTTCTCCTAAAAAGTCTAACAGCCAGTTTCATAAATATGGGCAAAAGGTTCCTTTAAGTAAAGTGAACTTTATGATAAAGTCGACATTAAATTCTTTTTAAAGTCGTTTCTGTTTCATAAAGCAACTTAAATCTCCTGTTAGGTAAAGCTCGGATTTTGAAATATTTGTTCTATTGGCAACTCTGAAACACTAGGGTGATATTAGCCACTGGACAATGTGACTGCTGTGTGGCAGTTCAAGATCGTCTTAACCAGTAATCTATGGTCTTAACCTGATATGGTTTCTTGATTGTTCTCTAGTTACTGGTGTTCAACAGAATAAATGTGAGTATAAGTCATCACTTATTATTTTTAAGTTCATCAACTTAAAGGAAATAAGAGGAAGGAAAGTTCGACTTTCTCGAAAGAGGACGAAATAAGACTATTAAGAGAGAAAAATACTCGAAAATAAAGAAACGAATAAAATAACAAATATTGTACGGGAGAGTGCTTTTGGGGGGTGTGTAGGAGTACTGTACAATGCTAATTCTATGGTATTTCAGAATGGTGATCAACTGAAATGCAAATTAGATAACACAGTGGATTTAAACACTGCTGCCTTGTCTTATATATCTTGACTCTCCTTAAAAGCATGAGATCTTCGTCCTTTTCGTCTGACGATGAACTTGAACTTATGTCGACTAAATGCCGGTTATTATTCATTTCAACCTCATTTCAAACTTTTGACAAGCACGATTTTCTTTGTGTCAAGAAAGTACCAAATTCCAGACTTTAAGATAAAGGAAGCTTTTTCGTAAAGCCTACTTTAAAAATCGATTATGAAACGGCTTTTACAAGTTAAAGGGACCTTTTGATATTAAAGGAGACTTTTTTCGATTATGAAACAGGCTGTAACACTATTATAAGGAAAATCGGTGATTAGGCACTTAGGCCATTATAAAACTCGATTAATGACTCGTTACGCAATTTTTATGTGTGAAATAATCACCCCCATTGGCTTATTCGTTTCACAAATAACTAGTCTTCTTCTTCCTCCCCCTGATTCTTCTTCTCCTCCCTTTTCCCCTCTTCTTCTTCTTCATCTTTTTCTTCTTATTCACAACGTCCTGCCAGACGCTTTGTGCTACTTGTATTATGCTAGTTGGCCTCCATTTGCTGTGTAGCACATCTAACGACATCTGTCGCGGTTGTCAGTTAGGGGCACGGCTTCACCATAGCTCTTTCCCATCTGCTCTTTGATGTCATTAACCCGCAATCCTATCACGATAACCCGAATTAAATATTTTCTTCTTACGCATTCTCTAGGTAAGTTAATGATAAAGTTAGTTTGATTTTCTTGTAAATTCTTATAACCAGGCTCACCTTGTACACTTGGAAATAATTTTTGGTTAGGTTATATAAACATTATGCAATTCGCCATAAATTACCCACAAGAATGCGTTGTTAATTTCGCTAAGGCCAAGGTTTATGAAAATCCGAAGCAGTCACTAATATATTATAATTATAAGTACAGCGTTAATAAAATATGTAACCGAAAACGATCTTCCCAGCCCATCAGCCAAGCCGTAAAAATGTTGAAACCTGAGTAGCCGGACTTACATAACGTTACTCACGTTTGTCTGGGCCAGTCCAGTCGCTGCTTTACGTAACGCCGTGCCATGCCGGTCTGTATCTGGGCCGTTGCATTGGTCACTTGTCATATTCTGTCCACTTCGGTCGAATTTGAGTCTGTTTACCAAAAAATTAATTAGATTTGTAAGATGTCGTCTTAGGAAGAAATTCATCGTGCACTAGTTGTAGCCCACCCACAATTATTAATTACTTAGAGATAATGACTGAGAGTAATCTAACGTACCGAAATCAGTAGTGTTACAAAATAGTATATGTATCAAGAACGGTATAGCTAGATAATGCTATTAGTCCGGTGATTTTAGATTCAAAAATAACGATTTCTCGGAAAGTTTTGGGACAAGTCAAAAATTAGTCTACCCCCTACAGAATTTCCTCAGGAATCCGAAAAAATAGTGTTGACTACTCAAAATGGCGGCTTTAATGGTTATTTAACTTTTTGTAAACAAAATGAATTTTGCAGCTTACTTGTTTGCTTATATCTTCGTTTCTAAAGGTCGTAGAAAAACGTTCGACCCGTCAATTTCTTCGTCATGGGTTCCCCTATAAGGTAGGTATATGCAAAGAACGAATTTTTGACTGTTAATAACATTTCATTACTGTAGAAACAAATATAAAATCTGCATGTTAACGATATTATGAGGAATAGTACGTATTTTTACCCTTAATGAATTACAGTTCTGTTTCGGTAAAAACATTGTATTTGACGTACATTTACATAATCAAAAAGAATATTTCAAAAAAATTTTAATTTGCGACTTTTTTACGCAAAAAATTTATTTTGTAACTTAAACAAATGTAAATATCTCAGTGCATTTTGCATAAAATGTATTGCAACTAACGGCATTTTAATTGTCATAAAAAAACACGAATTAAAAAAAAAATTGCTCCGATGCTTTGGAGCCGAGATATGAAGAATTCACGTTTTTTGCGATTGCGAATATTCTTACTTGAAAATTTAACTGCATATACCTCAGAGTGTGTGTTAACACTCACAAAAAGTGCCATGTCTATATATCCAGATGGGCCATGGAAAAAAAAAAATGAGAAAATTGCATTCTTGCTGCTCTCGCTCATGCTAGGCGCACCCCCCCCCCCCCCCCCCCCCCCCCGCTAGTGGCGTACTTGTACAGTTTTACCGCGTGGCAGCTTAATTTCTCTTTTTCTCGTCTTCAGGAGTGGCTAGATGGACGTTTTTTTTTTAATGCAACTTATTTTTTTCCCAGCTTTCCGATTCTTCGATTATTTTTCAATTATTTAATTACGTTGCTCCGCAAAAAGAATTTGTAATACAGCGGCTTTATTATTTTATTATTATAGATAAAATAATTTCAGTAGTTTATAATCAAACATCTTATAATTATTTCCACATCCAGTAATGCAAAAAAAATTGTAAAAATTTTTATTGTTCAAATAGGCTTAGAATGTCATGAAATGTCGAGATTTTAAGTTTGAGCAAAAAAGTCTGTCGCTCTGTCGGTCGGTCCGTCTGTAACTTTTTTGTGCGCACGATTACTCTGAAACCTTTTAATATATTGACTGGAAATTTGCTACATGCATGTATTTTAACGAGATCTGGAAGATTATATTTTGATCTTATTCCATTGTAGGGTTGGGGGAAATGGGGGTAAATGGGTAAATTAAGCAAGTAAGAGCCCATAAAATTGGTATTTAGTATAAAAAATTTGTTGGCATTTGTTGGAATTAGCCACCCCCATTACCACCCCCCATTATTAAAGGAGGTGTTAAAAATAAAATTGTGATTTAGTTTATATACAAGAAGCAATTTTGTTTTTTACCTCATCCACCCCCACTACCACCATTCCCACCCCCACTATCGATGTAACATATCGTTTTATTGGTTTTTTTTTCGTGGTGAGAGACTTGGATAGAAAATCTGGATGTGGAAGTAGTGATTCCTTGGGCAGCGTTTCTTTTACAATTTTACAAACATCCTATAATTTAAGCAATCACACATTATAGTTATGTTATAAATTAGATGTTTATTTCGCTGTTTAAAACAAATTAAATCAATATTGATGTCTGTCAGTTTAAATTAAATGAAATGCAAGAAAATGAGGAAGTTATTGAAAATGTTGATATAAATAATGACGATGATGACAATGATTGTCTGTACGCAGAAATGCGAGACGAAACGGACAGCGAAAACGAGGATAGAAAAATAAACTTTATTTTGTATATTCAATAAATTAATTTTTAAATACGAAATGTATAACTTTTTTATCCCCAATAAGAGTAAAAACTATTCACTCATCAATGTCTTATCAAATAAATTGTATGTAATCTTAACATATTTATTTAATGAAGCAACGTAATTGAATGATTGAAAAATAATCGAATAATCGGAAAGCTGAGAAATAAATAAGTTGAATTAAAAAAAAACGTCCATCTAGCCACTCCTGAAGCCGAGAAAAAGAGAAATAAAGCTGCCGCCGCGGTAAGACTGTCCAAGTACGCCAATAGCAGTAAAGGGGGAGGGGAATCTGGCACGTAGCGTGAGCGCGAGCGCCAAGGATGCAATTTTCTCGATTTTTTTTCCATGGTCCATCTAGATATATAGGACACCCTGAGGTATATTCAGTTAAATTTTCAAGTAAAAATATTTTCAAATTTCGCCGTAATCGCAAAAAACGTGAATTCTTCATATCTCGGCTCCAAAGCATCGGAGCAATTTTTTTTTTTTAATTCGTGTTTTTTTATGACAATTAAAATGCCGTTAGTTGCAATAAATTTTATGCAAAATCCACTGAGATATTTACATTTGTTTAAGTTGCAAAATTGACTTTTGCGTAAAAAAGTCGTACATTAAAATTTTTTTGCAATATTCTTTTTGATTATATAAATGTACGTCAAATATAATGTTTTTACCAAAACAGAACTGTAAAATATTAATATGATCATTTAGTATAACAGTTTGAATTTTTTTTTTATAAATTACTTACAAAAAAAAATAATTAATATTTTGCAACGGGACAAAGTGCATTTCATTAAGGGTAAAAATATGTACTATTTCTCATAATATCGTTAACATGCAGATTTTATATTTGTTTCTACTGTACTTCAAACTTCGACGATCGAGAAATTCAATTTTTTCAGTTCCTTGTCATAAAATGTTATTAACAATCAAAAATTCGTTCTTTGCATATACCTACCCTATAGGGGAACCCATGACGAAGAAATTGACGGGTCGAACGTTTTTCTACGACCTTTAGAAGCGACGATATAAGCAAACAAGTAAGTTGCAAAAATTCATTTTGTTTACAAAAAGTTAAATAACGTTAAAGCCGCCGGATTCCTGAGGAAAGGGGGTAGACTAATTTTTGGCTTGTCCCAAAACTTTCCGAGACATTTTCCTAATATCACCGGACTGACTATTGTTATGTATGCAAGCATTGAAATGCATAGTGAAAAAGTAGCAATTTATGTAATTTTTCACGTGCCTCTTTCAAAAAAATAAAAAAAAATTCAGGGGGTTGTTAATTTGGCAATGGAAATGTATGCGTCACGAACATCTTTTCTGTAATGACACGGATGAAAAAATTATATTTAAAAAGGATAGGTTTTTAAGAGGTGGTCATATGGTCAAATGAATTTTTTGTGACTAGTGTACTCAAAATAAGCTAAAACATAAGAATGATATAAATAACTATTACTTTTAAACAATTTATAAAAATCAATCTTCCAATGTGCATCATTTTCACTCTGATTTGGGATAGTTACCTCGGCATCTGATGTAAAAGGAGATGCAGAAGCGGATGAGGATGGATCTTTTGATGATACCTCGGCTGAAGAACTCTTCAATAAAACTTACGCCTCAAGGAAAATAGAGGAGTGTGAGGGTTTCATACCATGGGGTGAACCAAATTAGATGGAATTTGAGGTTTTCTCTAAAACTATGACAGATAGACCAAAACCAATATATAGGTGTCCTGAGCTCGATTTTCGAGAAACAAACAATGGCGTAACCACGATCGTCTATCTTTCTCGATTACCGAGCTACAGAGCGGTTTTGGAAAATTGGCATTTTTGGATGACCTCTATATCTCAATTACCAAGTCTCGAATGCAAAATCGAGTAACACATTCTTACGGCACTCTTTTGAGTAGAATCCGTTGCTGATAAGAAGAAAATTATGCATGCCTCAGTTTTCGAGATATAGACATAACTTCTGTTTTTTTAAATGGAACACCCTGTAAATTATTTCATTATTCGATTACAACTTAAATTAGCTATCCAACGATATATCGTTATGTCATGTTTATCTCTAGAAAAAGTGGTTAATTTTCGAAAAATTTAATATATTTGTAAGGAAGCCATAGAAAATTATTAACAACTCAAATAATTTTGCCAAAAATAAAAAAATTTAATGTTTGAATTGTCTTCCATTGACATCTATGCATATTTATCGCATTTCTAATATTTATTGAGAAGGCCATGGTAAAAAAAAGAAAATCAAAATAATGGTGAAAAATGTGATACAGTTAAGTGTTTTATAGAATGCGGAGGAGATTCAAATTTAGCTTCCCAGCTTTACTTTAATAGGTAAGTTCAGGCGCGCGCTGGGACGATTTTGGATCCCAGGAAAATACCTTAGCAAGCGCCCCAGGCAGAAATCTGATTTTTTTTTTATCTCGAAAATGAAAATTGATGAGCGAGGGGGAGAAAATCTCAAAAAAAAACTCCTACCCTACAAAATAAAAATTATTCAACAGGGAAGGCCCTTCATGAAGGGCCCTTTTATCAAGGGCCCACCGGGAAACTCCCTGTAATCCGGTGGCCCAGCACGCGCGTGAGTAAGTTATAGACAGCAAAACTTTGTGCCAAAAGTGCCGCCTAAACAATATTTTGGATATCCAGAAAAGAGAGCCAGATATAAAGATATTCAAAAGACTACAAGAAAATTTAAAAGAGTTTGGATTGTTTGTAAAACCTCGAGCAAAAATATATACTGTGTCCCCGGATGGAGTTCACAAGAGGTTGATTTTACGACGAAAAGTCATTCTTTATAAAAAATTCTACTTGTCGAAAAAATCAATATACCATATAAAAATCTTAGATCAGATGTACCGGGTGTTAATAAATTATCCATCTGGCTCCGAAGTGAACTGTCAACCACTGCCGTACCAAAACTGAGGAATGAGCTGGACAACCGTCTTGCTGCCAAGAAATGTTACGCCTTGCTTCTGGTTGCAGAGTGTTTATAAATGGCTATATAAAGTTTTCCAAAAGATCCAAATAAACATGCTGATTTCAATTTTCTTCTAAGAAATATGGACCAACGATTCGATCATAAAAAATCCCACACCATACATTCACTTTTTTATAACATTGACTTCGTTTGTGAATGACATTGTTTGGATTTTCAAAAGACCAATGTTTTGTGATGAAACGATAATTTCGGATTTTCTGTTACTGAATTTATCGCCAAAAGTGTTGCCGCATCGTCTTCATTGTACTTTTTCTTGGGTTTTTTGACATCCAATACAAATCCAGTTTCATTGAATTTTCTACAAGTTTGTGCAATGATTGACGCGATACTGCTGTATTAGGGAACTTTTGGTGGAAAAAGTTAATTGCATATCGATAAGAGACTTCTCCAATCCCATAACATTTGATCAAATAAATTCTTTCTTGTTTGGTAAACATTTCTTAAACGATCAACAGAACACTAATAAATGCAGATGTAAGATAGTAATATTCTATACAATGTCACAATGACGTTTGTCAGTTCAATATTATCGACAGCACACTCTGTTTCTTAATTTGAATTCTTATTCATATTAATAAATTCAACGCAAAAAGATGAACACAATAAAAACATAAAAGTAAAAATACAGACTTCATAATTTGTATGTAGGCTTTATTTTGAATTACAAACAACTTTGTTTTATAAACATTTTGTCCAAAATAATAAATGAAGGTACTTTTCTCTTGAGGCATTTTGATGTTTTCTTAATTTATTAACACCCGGTATATCTGATCTAAGATTTTTATATGGTAAATTCATTTTTTCGACAAGCAGAATTTTTTATAAAGAATGACTTTTCGTCGTAAAATCAATAATAGAGATGTTTTTCCTCTTGTCAACTCCATCCAGGGTGGCTATTCTTGAACTTGAGGGAGTAGAATGTGTAAGAGAAAACAATCGTTTTCTACTCCCTCATGTAAAGTTTGTATTCTTGAATTTATTTTCCCCAGCCAGGTAGACGAAAACACTCCCTACTTATTCCCTTACTTTTAACAAGAGAAAGTCGAGGGAAAGCAGAAAAGAATCATTTTTTAAGTACTTTGTAGGTTATGATCGTGCGTGTGGAGACTTGTCATATTAATTCGGTTTTATTTAAGTAATGGATATCGAAGATTTAGTGGCTAGACAAGTTTTGGATGATTTAGAAGATGCGAAGGAACAGTTTGAAAATGCGAAAAATATTCGAATTTTAGGAAAAACGGATCAAATTTTTGTTCGTTTATTTTTATATCCGCAATTTTGTTCATCAGGATGAGGGTTAGTTCGTATTTTACAAAATTGTCGCATGATGTAGAGGTTAGGTTACGGCTGCCATCGAATTAAATCCTAATATTTTGAGAAAAAAATGCTTTAGTATAAATATTGATGTATTTCCAAATATTACACATGTGGATACTGCGAATTACTTGGTTTGCATAGACGGAAGGATGACTGAAGGATGAGTTCAAACCATTCAAGTCTTGAAGCTGTTTGTGGCTAGGTGAAAGAAGTACTCTGCAAGAAATTTACAGAATAAAAGCTTGTTGCAAAGGTAAGAATTATTATCAGTGATCAACCATTCTTTCCATATATATACTTGCCTAATTATATGTTGCTTTATAAATAATTGCTAACGTACAAATTAATTTTTCAGGTTATAAACTCGTAGCATCGTGAACAAAAGCAATTGACTCCTTGGACTATTGCAGATTCAGATGGTTCCTTAGTACTTACTGTGAATATGTTGCTAGTCTAGACAAAACATGTTCACTACTTAGCGACGAGAAGTATTTCCTTTTAGTTTTTTAACAGTAAATATGACTATGGTCGAGGTATTAACCGCTGTAATTTTTTTTAAGAAGACACCATATAAATTAAGCAATGAAGATTGAGGTGCTATAAACTATTTGAGGTACATGTAATAAGACGTACATAATTTCTTCCATCAGTTAACCTTTCGTTTATAATGTATCTATAGTTTGGACTATATAATCCATTGTAATTTCTGTAAGAATTTTATTTTTCATATATTGTTATTTATTTTATTAAATATTTCCTTTTTATTATGTTTTATTTATCACTCTACTACTATATATTGTTATAGTAAATCGGAATAGTTAATTATGTCTAACTTGTACTTAGGTACGTGCATGTAACTGAAAGCAAAACAAAATATCTTTACTAATTAAATAATTTATTATCTAAGAACGTTATAATTTATATTGTAAGAAAAAAATAAATGATTGTAACATAACGTGTATACTTTATATTAATATCTATCTAAGCAATAAAAGTAACATTCATAGTTTATATATTATAACAAAAAGGGCTTTAATAGCTACAATTCAACACTCATAGCCCATTCATACTTTGTTTATATGTTCACTGAACTTAGACCACTTCAAAGTTTTAATTTTATACTTCTTCAATGTTCAATAGTCCAACATTCAGTTTTTAAACTACACGATATACTTTAAAAGGGCACATTACATCACTTGTTGACAGCGGGTAGGTACTCTGGAATTTCCTTTCTTAATTTATGTACTTCATCAAATATCTTTATGAAGCCTGCAAATTTTCTTCTTTAAAACAATTTCTGTCATTGCACTTTTCTCTCTCTTGATACAGCTCCACACCTTCGCTCAACTAAAATTTAAACAATAATTATTAAAAATACTGGCAAACCAATATAAAATGTTAATTTTCTTTACCCTGAATTGTTTATTGCTTGTTTGGGCAGCAGTAATTATTATATAAGCAGTTTCAGTTTCACATATGGGTTTTAAATTATATCCCTTATTGAGAAAGGATGCTCAATTGGATATATCATCATGGTCTTGTAATACGGCTGTTTTTCCTACAACATACACCCACGTTAAAAATCAAATTCTTCTTACATTGATATGCAACATACCACTAATAAAATCCTTAGAAGACTCTTGTAAAATCATTTCTTTTAATTGTTTGAAATCAGTTGCAGTCTTTTAACCCCCAACTTCTTCTGATTGTAAATGGAGGTTATTTTATAAAAATTGGCATAGATTTGGATTGTCACACTTCCATAATTAATAATAAACCAAAAACTTGTCATTTTGTATGTAAAATATACATATAAACAATAATATTACGAAAAGTTCAGTCAGTTGCCATTTGACAGTTATAGAATTTGACTAGAATAAATATGTTTTTGATCTGTCAACTGTCACGCCACCACCAAACAATTTTTGGCCACCACAGCTGATAAATATCAGATAAAGGAGAGTTCTGGTTGGTTATATCGTGAAGAACAATATGACTACACTGTAGACTTCTTCCTCAAACTTTCACCGGTCCCTCGTTATTCCTTTTGTTCAAGAATACATGTTTTTCGAGTAGGGGAATGTCAAGTGAAAGGCGAGGGAATAAATTCGCCGGGGAGTAACAATTTCTCTCGCGCTCAAGAATAGCCAGCCAGGGACACACTGTATAATAAAGCAGGTAGAGAAGCTATAGAAAATATTGTTTTAGAAACTGTAAGAGAAAATCCTAATTGGTATTATTCCATTACACTCTCTTATATTTTATTAGGCTTTTATACAAATTTAGGAAAAATTTGAGGCCTCGACCGGTTTCAACCAAACCGGTCGGGGAAAAGGTCTTTAAAACGAAAAGGTTTAAATTTGACAGCCTGCGTCACAGTAATTTTTAGGTTGGGAATGGAAAAGTTTTCTGAATTTGAAGTGGTTACTACACCCGACTGTGTCGGTGTGCCAGACCTTCCATTCCGTGTCTAGTGCGTTAAAAAGGGTATGCTTACTCAGTCTAATGGGTGCTAATATAACTTAAGTAAATGCGTCGCTTAACGAGTATTTTCGATACAAAATACAAAATACGTGAAAATCTGGTTGTATCGGAAATACAAAATACATGTATTTTGCAAATACATTTTCAAAATGCAAATACATAGTTAAGCTTGGAAAAAAATATATTTATTTTTGAAGTAATTTATTACATTAAAATTATCTCATAAGAAAATTTCACAAAATGTGTCTATTCTCTCTCATAAGTTAAAGAGTTTTGGGATTATTTAATTACCAATAGTAATATCCACTAAAAAATAAAAATAAAAACATCTAATGCTCTTTGTAGTGTATTCACAACTTGAAGACTTGGTTCCTTGCTAATTAGTAATTAGTAATCACTGACAGTTGACAAAGACAAGAAGACACAAAAATAAAAGAAGACGATTGAATTGACAGAAAAAGTAGTACAATAGTACAAATAAATACTAGAAATAGTCTACTGGTTGTTGAATCTACTGGATTCGTAGGTGAGGAGCACAGAGCACAGACGGAACGGGATGATACGATGATACCTACCTTTGTACCTATTTCACAGTGTTGTTGTTGAGATGAAACTTGTGAGGAGAGTAGGAGAGAGTTAGTCCAGCCAGGTGGTAAATAATCGTGCACTTCAAGCAAAAAAAAATGAAACTTGGCACACTTGTAGATAATAGCGTATAGGTACTTCAATTTTAAGATTAGAGCCCACTCAAAAATACAAAATAGCTGTTGTGGCGGCGGTTTTTTAAAATGGCTGCCGTAATAGCAAAAAGTTTGATATCTTCGTCAGTTTTAGCTGTATTCATGCAGGATTTTCACAGAATCCTACTAAATTAATATGAAGAACGCCGACTTTGCAAAAAAAGTGGAATTTTCTTTAAGGAAATATCACTTAGTCAGTATGTTGACTATTTATGGGGATAACTGCATTTTTAAATCAAATCACAATTCAGGTGTAAAATCAAGCTATATTTCAAATACTGCATTGCAAAATTATACTCAGTCTAATTAATTTATGAACTGTTCGGCTCGCATCCACCACAAAAGCAAAGTTCTCTGCAGGGCAAATGAGCTTTTCTACATCTGCAGCTTCTTGATGAGCAGCCTTTCTTGCATTCGCACTTCAACACTTCTCTGCATGCCTCTGATGCTGGAGGCAGTGTCATCCATTTGATCTGATAAAAGACGACACATATAAAGTAAATTAAATCTCAAGGGAATAAATTTTAAAATTGCAATGTACATTAGATTGAAATTGGATGCGCCTATACGAATAACGTATACTCACTTCCCAGGTTCCGTCCGATGACTTTTCCCATTAAAAGTCCGCAGGTGAGGGTAAAACTGGACTTTACAGTAAAGCTTACCCATATATGCCAAGCGTGATATGCCACACGTAGGGTGTGTTGGCGCAATGCGTCCTGAGTAGGAGGTATGTTTTCAATCTGCCTGTTTTTGCGCACGAACATGGTGTGCCGTACGACGTTCACTGAATCTTCTGAACTTGTTCTGTCATACATGAGTACCACAAATCGTTCTATAGTTGAGAAACAGGAACTTACTGTTGTCAGTTCTGGGGTCTGAGAAAGTGCCTTCAAAGCCGTTGTTACTGCGGGAAAGCTAGACCACGTCTTCCAGGCTGATTGTTTTCCTTTACTCAGAAAAGAGGACGTTGTGTCACAGCCTGATAGAGCATGAAATGCCATCAGGACTTCACATTTCTCAACTCCTAAATTATGAGCAGTAACTGTTGCATTAATATACCTGGAGAATAAAAGTATCAAAATTATAAAGACATATTATTACTTCACAAGAAATAAAAACGACCGCACTCACCTGAATGATATACAGAGAAAGCGATGTCAAGGCGATCGCAATTCAGTTTTTTCGCGAGACTGACTGCCAGTACCACAACATCTGAGTCTACGGACCTGATCAGCAAATTGCGGGCTCCGAGACTGACTCCATGACGGGCATGCAAGACGATGCGCGTGTCAGCTTCCTGTTGTTTGCATAGGGATAGTCCTGAAATGTCTATTTCATTACAGTTGCTTGTGATGCCTTGTCCATTTGTGACTATTACTATTCCGGAAAATCTAATTTTTGAGAGATGTGTAGCCAAGAGTTGAAACAGTTCTTCTTTGTTTTGATTGAAGAAAACCTCTCCAATCATTCCGGACACGTTTAGTGAGTTCCACACGCCAACGAGTTCCGCCCCCCCCCCCCTTCTTCCGCGTACCTGCCTTTAAACTGTCCGTGTAATATGAATCATAAACGACATCAACTCGGACTGTAGGGCGGAACTATTCTGAAAATTTTTTTTCGTAATTTTGGAATGTGTCGTCTCCGGTAGAGCTGATCATGTTCACAAAGGCAAAACAAAATCGTAGTCATGGACAAAATCATCATTATTTTGCATTTCCTCCTCTTCTGTGGTGCGTTGTAATTTTGCAAAGCAATCCAGTATATCTGATTTTTGGACTAATCTGATTCGACCGTAATCCGAAAGTGACACTGGATATGAATGATAACCATGTCTAAAGAAGTCTTCAATATCGCCTCCACGGACTTGACATCCAATGTACAGTCGTAAGAAAAGGCTTCTGTCTTCTTTAAGAGAGTCAATTTCAAGTTTCTCCCATTTCTTTGGTTTAGACGGAGGCGTTTTAAAAAGGGGGAGTTTATTTTTTTAATTGCAACATCCATATTCACAGACCGTGATATGATTCCTTCCTTCCAAAACGACTTGCACTGACTTCTACCAATGTACTCTAAATTACGAATGGACTCCACAACACTGGTATTGACAATCTTCCTCGTATCCAAAACAAGAAATAAATAGGCAAGAGGCAACTAAGTACGGGTTTTGAACAACTAAAAATGTATTTTTTTTGCAAAAATCGGCAATCTTCATGTCAATTTACTTAGATTATGTGAAAATCCTACATTAATACGGCGAAAACTACCAGAAATATAGTTTTTTTGCATTTTCGGCGGCCATTTTGAAAAATCGCCGCTACGGCCGCCATTTTGGATTTCCGAATGGGCTCTAATATTAAAATTGAAGTATATACTATTATCCACAAATGTACCAAGTTTCATGATTTTTGCTTCAAGTGCACGATTTTGCAATATACGGCCGAACTAAGTGAAACAAAGTAAATTGTCATAAGTGAAGTTGTGCTTTTACCCGTGTAACGTATCATATAAACTAGACGTAAACTAAAATATAAACTTTATACAGACTCTTCGTAGTTAAGCAGTTTTTTTTTCAAATATGTCAATATTTTAGGTGTAATTGCTCACTTTTTGCGTATGTATTTTGTATTTTGAAGAGTATTTTGAAAATACATATTTGTGAAGAAAATGTATTTTCGATACAAAATACAAAATATATTTTAGGTGGATATTTTCGATACAAAATACAAATTGTATCGAAAATACGTATTTCTAATACATGTATCGAAGATACTGCCCAGCTCTGCTCTTAGTCATTATTACATGATAAATATTGCTAATAGAATGAGATGAATGTTTAGTGGATAAGCTTTGAGCAAACAGTCACGTTTGGGACCTTCTAGTAAGAAGAAATTTCGGTTGATTCGAATGGAAATCCAAGAAAGGATGCATTGACAATCCCTATAAGTTCCTGTATAATTTTTCAGCATTGTTGTTACTTTCAGAAATATCTACTTTTGGTCCCTTTTGCATGTTTTTACCGCACTGTGAAATGTATCAGTATGTTTCATGGCTAGTTCATGTTTATAGTACATTTCGATACTACATTATTCGTATATTATGTTAAAAAAATGTATTGCATACACCGTTGTTATGGAAACCCCAATGCGATTAATAGCACAAATATGTGTAAAATTGCCAATACTGCTTCCAAGAATAGCAATTTCAAATAATATTTCCCAATTAAACTAGGGCACATTATAGTTATAATAAAACATTACATATTATAAAATAAGCATGTAATTCTGTCCGAATACATGTAAATCAGATCGTTACAAAAAACGAGTTTATTTAATAAAAAAAATACGTATGAAATACGATAATGTTAAACTGGTGCTATTACATAATTTCTCAAGTATGTGCTACCAATCCTCAGACGTCTACTTTCTAGTGACCAAATCCATTATGTTGTACGTAGGCGTTTGACGGACTTGTTGTTTTATGCAAATTTGACATTTTGCGTTCTCAGGACATTATTTATATCGTCCCTCAGGCCTCGGCCACTTGAAAATAAAAGGGAATCGATTAAATTTTAAAGAGTAAAATAGGACGGAAGTTCTGAAATGGCAAACATAGAATAGGATTAGGGATTGCAATTTACCGGAAGTTTTAATAACCGGTAAATCGGTAAATAAAAATATAAATAACCGGTTAACCGGTATTTACCGGTAATTTTTAGAATGAATGGTTAGGGTGGCGAAAATGGCAATTGTCTTTTTCCATTTACAAAATTATCTAAATTTAACAAAAAAACATTTTTATATACGTATAATTAATATAATTAGGCTTTGAGAAACATATTTTTTCCAAATTGAAATTCGCTTACAGTCGATTGAAAAAATTATACAGTTTTGCGAAAGACATATCTAGAGAGTGTAAATCAAAATTTTCTGATTCACTCGTATTATCTTTAGTTGATTGTGGTGATGTTGTATATGGAAAGTTATTATCGGCGACAGCAAAAAAGAAAATTCAAAAACCTCAAAATTCATGTATGCGTTATATTTACAGTATCCCATATAGACAACATATATCACCACATCTAAATAAACATAGCATATTAAACATGGAAAACCGCAGACGTTTACACATTCTCACACTTATTTGGCGAATAATTCATAATGACGAATCTTAGTACTTAAGAAATAAGTTAATTTCACGAGATCACTTGCATAATACAAGATACATACAAAATTTTTTGGTGCCTCAGCATGAAACTGCGATTTTTCAAAGATCATTTACGTATTTTGCATCTCATCTTTGGAATGAACTTCCAAATGAATATAAACAATATAAATCAAAAAAAAAATTATTAAAGTTGTCAAAAATTAAATTTTGGCTGATCAGAAGCAGGAGACTTGATCCTGCGTTGTGGATGCGCGTATATTTCTTTTTCTTTTTCCGATATAATTTTAATTACTTTTAACCTTTTTGCTTCGCTTCGTGGAGTTTGCCCGTTCCCCTTGTCTGCTCGCATGTCTGAGTGCTGCTGTTGTTATTATTGATTAGGGATTGCATTACCGGTTAACCGGTAAACAGGACAAAAACACATGACGATAATTACCGGTTATTTTAATTTTTTACCGGTTATTTCGGTAAATTCTGAACTTACGATATGTCACGTATTCAACGTTTCTATTTATGTCAGTGACTAGTATTTACTAAATATAGTGACTGTCCCAACACTGAACACTTTTAACAATAAATAAATAATATTATAAAAAGTAAAACCCAAACATCAAGCCCTAAGAAATACAAGTAAGAGAGTCACTGACAATATCTTGCGACAGGAAATTGAATATTTCACCGCCTCAAATATCCGTGGAAAACATTTAGAAGAATGTTATTACCAATTCTTATTAACTTATCGACCTACCAATATTGATAGAGGAAGGGTATTTTCAGTTGGTGGTATTCTATGTACAAATATCAAACGACTAACAGATACAGCTTTGAAAAACTAGCCCTTTTAATGGGCTATTTTTACAAATATTGTATTTTTAGATTAGGTATTCAGTAAATGCCCTATTTGAGTTTATGTTTGTAATTTTTGTTATTTATAGAATAATTATTTATTTAAATTTGTTTCATTTATATTTTTTCCTTTTAATAAAAAAACCTTTTGTTTGTTCGTTATAATAATAGTAATAATAATACATTTATTTTACTCAAAGTAAAAATGGTACAAATTGAACTGTAGAGCTCTTCTTCCATCTGCCCAAATACAAATAACTTAAATCTAAGATTATAAAAAGATTATAAAAAAATATTAATACATATAAATCTAAAATTTCAAGAAAAAAATAATAATTATTTTATTTGTTAATATTCAGTAATGAATTGTAATAATATAAGAAATGTTATATTTTATAATAATAATATCAATAATGGGGATTGCAATTTACCGGAAGTTTTAATAACCGGTAAATCGGTAAATAAAAATGTAAATAACCGGTTAACCGGTATTTACCGGTAATTTTTAGAATGAATGGTTAGGGTGGCGAAAATGGCAATTGTCTTTTTCCATTTACAAAATTATCTAAATTTAACAAAAAAACATTTTTATATACGTATAATTAATATAATTTATGGTTGGCAACCCAAATATTCCCAAATAAAGTAACTATATTGCATCTGCGCATCTATTGCAACACGCGCTAATTCAATGCAATGAAAAATATTGCCATCAGCTGATCGAAATAGCTCGATGTACGCATGCGCGCAATAAAAATTTGCATGCCACCTGCAATATTGCATTAATGTAAAGTGGCTTTTAGTGAATTAATTGTAAATTCTTGTTGTTTGTAAACTTCTTAATTATGCAAAAAGGAACGGAAAGTGGTTTTGTGGAAGCATGTTCCGAAAATTTACCGGATGTCAATCCGTTTATGTTAACTGTGTTTTTTATGGACAATTTAGACTTTATGAGTGAAGAAATAAGAAGTGTGTATGAATACGTGAAATGTTCAAACAGTAATATAAACACCTAGTAACAATACAACAACAAGCAAAAGAAGTCAAGATAATCACAACGCAGAACAACAAGTAAACCCAACAAGCATAAGATAATAGAAACGACACTGACTGAGACGAAACTGACAGCAATTAAAATTCAGATGACAATTAAATTTTAAGTTGTCTTCTTCTTCTCAACTCCTTGGCCAGGGTAGGTATCCTTATTATAGTAAACCTAAAATTTTCTAACTACGTTCACATACGTCATAAATTTTAAGGGGAAAATATATAACTAAACTAACATTTTTTTTCACGTTAATATTGCTTTTAAAAAAAATACGGGTCTCTTCTTTTAATCTAAAGAACTCATTTTTGAATTAAAAAAATTTAATGTGTAAAAATAATATGTATATTGAAAACTCTGAGGTAATGTGCATAAAACCTTTCACTCTTGTTTCACAAGAAAAAAATATTTCTCCTTTAAATAATGGTAAGGTGCTCTGTATAGCGACGTTGCAGCAATCAGAACCAGTGGATAAAACCGCTGCCCAAGGAATCACTACTTCCACATCTAGATTTTTCATCCCAGTCTCTCACAACGAAACAATTTTTTATGTGGAAAAAATTGTTTATGGAACTTTAATAATATGATATTTGAAATCGTCTACCCCAAAAACCCATAAAACGATATCCCACATCGATAGTGGGGTGGGGGTGGTGATAGGGGGTGGTAGTGGGAGTGGATGAAGTAAAAAATATTTGGAGGTTTTTGACTCTTGTACTGTCGTGCGCAAAAAAATGGGACAAGTCTTATAACGTATTTTTGCTAAAATCTAGTTGTGTACATCTAACTTTAATTTTTGTGACATTGTCAGTTATTTGTCAAAATTCATTGCAAGTGTGCAAATAGAGACGATTGACATTAGAAAAAAATATTGTTCTATTTTTTTTTGCTCACAACAGTACACACACTAAATCACAATTTCTTTCACCCCCCTTATTAATGGATGTGGCTAATGCCAAAAAAATTTTTGAGATCCTATAGCTTCTCTTGTATATACTAAATACCAATTTTATGGACTCTTACCTGCTTGACTTATTTATTTACCCTCATTTACCCTAATTTCTACGGAATAAGATGAAAATATAATCTAGTTCCAGATCACGTTAAAATACATACGTGTACCAAATTTCAAGTCCATATCTTAAACGGTCCCAGAGTAATCGTGCGCACAAAAAAGTTACAAACAGACAGATTTTTTTTTTTTCGCTCAAACTTAAAATCTCGACGTGTCATGACATTCTAAGCCTATTTGAATAATAAAAATTTTCAAAAATTTTTTTGTCGTTACTATACTTCCACTGGATGTGGAAGTAAAAATGAAGGAATCGTAAAGCAGATAATAATGCCGTAAATTGATTCAACTACATTTTTTTAAAACAAATATAATTTCTGGATGCGCAATAGGGCAGTTCAAATTTATAAAAGAATAAATAATGATTTCAATTTTTTCACTCTTAGCGACAGATTTATTCGAACTCTCAAAAAATGGATCTCCTGACTTGAGTAAAATCGGTTAATATAAACACGTGCCTCTAAGAATTTTTTTCCATATATTTCATATGGGAGAACAAATTTTTTCGTAAAGGAGGAGGGTCTCTAAGGCCGGTGTTCGGCCTAATTTATTTCTTGAGGAAAAAAACTCGAAAAACATTTTTTTAGTATCTCCTAACAATATTTAATCGATTCCACCACAAACGAAACTTTCCCCTACCCTTCCTTTTTAACCCTTAAGAGAATCGTGAAAATGTAGCGAAATAAAAATTACTCAGAAAATAGAAATTAACTCTCCCCTCTTCAAATTTAACCCCCATAAAACTCTTTTATAGAGCCCCAAAGATAACTCAATAAGTCCACAAATAAAGAGCATTGCGAATTTCCTGGTTGACTTAAATATGAATAAAACTATTATTATTATTTTTGACGTATATTATTGTTTTTTTGCGATTTTATTGCGCAAATTATTATTAATTAATTACATTCTAATTTCTGCTAATCTAATATATAAAAATCTCGTGTCACAGTGTTTGTTATCTCCGAAACGGCTTGACCGATTTTTATTAAATTTTTGATGTATATTTGGTAGGTCTGAGAATAGGTCGTAGGCAATTTTTTATAACCCTAGGTGATAAGGGTGGCCCTATCCAGAAATTTTCTTTTTATTTTTTGGACAAAAATTTATAATTTATATGGCAAAACAACGTTTGCCGGGTCAGCTAGTATATTTATGATATTGTTCAAGCAATTATAATTTATTTTATTTTTTAATTTTATCTTGCTATAAATTTTATGTATAGCAAAATATAATTTTTTAAACAATTTGAAATTCTTAAAAAAAAACTCAAATTTCACTAATTAATAATAGGTTGTACAAAAAAATCACAAAGAAACAAGATTATTTCCCTCATAAATTATAGACCAATATTTCGTGAATTTTTAAGTTTCAACTAATGAACAGCTTTACACTGAATAAACGAAAGCTAGCTTTTTTTTAAATTACCAGCGAATAAATTACCTAAATTTTAAATGCACATACATAATTGATTTAATTTACTCTCTATTGGACTAAAAACAAAATAAAACATATTACAAATTCAAGAATTATTGTTTTTGTTTATAACTACTAAGTACCAATAACGCTGTATTCATGCAATTTTACAAAAATATTTTTAATATCAAACTGTCACAAACTATCAGATTTACAATCACGATCGCGTAACAAAAGTCAAATAAGCATCTAAGGCGTCCGTTTCCATGGCTACAAATCAAATGCCATCAATTAATTAATAAGGAAGTATGTTTTCCAAATCAAAACTTAATTGTTTTGGGAAGATACAGTTTGTCAAAATTAATAAAGAAAAATGTACATAAGGACTTTGTACATTTGGGAAATAATCTTGACATATACCTCTCGAGCTCTAAATCTTATCACACAAACTGCGGGTAGCTATATTTTTTGTAAAATTTTGCTTTTAAGGAAATGTTCTCTACTTAATAATTTACACAAAAAGCCCTCGAACTTCGGTTTCGGGCTTTTAATGTAAATGATTAAGTCTCGAACATTTTCTAAGCAAAATTTTACACAAAAAAAGCTACCCGCAGTTTATCCGATAAAACTCGGGATAAAAATAAAAAATACGTGATACTCGATTTTTGCCCTTACGGTTATTTCTAAAACCTTATAAAAGGATTTTACATATATGGAAATAAAATTAATGGTCTCGGAGGCACGTATTCAGCCGATTTTGCTCAAATTTGCTTTCTTTTTACTACAAATTTGAACTATCCTCGCCTTATTGCACATCCTGAAATGACATTTATTATACTCTTCGCAACTAGGCAAACGAAGAGTATATTGCATTTGATCGGCACATTTCTAAAACCGGAAATATCGCTCGCAGACAAAAAATTTTCATATCATTATGTTAGTGAACGAATTCTGAACAACTTTCAAAATGTCCGTCTGTCTGTCCGTCCGTCACGTTTCTTGTAAGCGCGATAACTCAAGAAAGAAAAATCTGATTGTACTGAAATTTGGACAGTAAGTTAGAATTAGCCAGAGGAAAAATCCTATTATTTTTTAACAAAATCGATCAGTAAATAAAAATGTTATTAATGATTTAAATTTGAGAATTTTTTTTTTGATTTTTATGTTTTTGTACAAATTTACATGTTTTACATTTTTTTACGTGTTAGGTAGTTCTTACGCTTTTGACTCGGAATCCAAGGGTCCCAGGTTCGAAACCCCACATGGGGTATGGTACAGTTTTTTTTTTATTTTTACTTTATTTTACACTGAGTCTCTCACCAACTAAGTTCATTCTATAAAATTAAAAATGTCTAAAACTAACATTATTTACAAAAAACTGTATTCTATAGAATGTGTAACAATTATATAAAAAGTTTAATAAACCGGCGAAGAGTACGTTTTTAGCTTGTTTAAAATATATACTTGACTCGATTTACGGTGTTTTTATCTGGTTTACAATAATTCCATAATTTTTTTCCCCTGGTTAATATAATATAATAATAGGAAGGTGCTCCACCTTTCTATTACTTCAAAGAGAAATATTTCTTTTGCTTGTGGAAAATGAGCGTTTTGCCACATTCCCTTTGAGTTTTCAATAGCAAATATTTTGCACTGTCCACATTGTTTACTAAAATTACTATTTTTAAACACTTTTAGCCAGTACTTTCACATAATTTACCGGTTTAGTTATAAATTATACAATTTGATATATAAACTTTTTTAAGTGTATAAATATATATGAGTACTTAATCAGAAAAACACTAAAAACATGTAATTACATACATTACAAATTGGTAATTAACAATTTTCTACATGCCAGTAATATATGCATTCACGTGTGAGTATGTAGAGCTCCGTGAACCGCGTGACGAGCGGAGGCGTCTTAGAGTGCGACAGGAAATGTAGAAGCTGCCCTCTGCTACCCCTAGGAGATAAAAAGGGGTGGTAGAGGGAAACTGACACAATAGGAATTTTTTTGTACAAAATTGGTTTCAGAGCGTCAAGGTACTTCAGAAAAGTTAGGATAGACCCTTAGGACAAGTCCTTTTTTTGCCCTTTTTAAGATATAGAAGGGGTGGTAAAGAAAAACTGATGCAATAGATTATTTTTTAATACCAGAATCGGTTTTAGCATGTCAAAAAACATAAGATAAAGTGGTTCTAATCAAAAGCGCAGTCCCTTTCTTTGTTGAGATGTATCATTTGTTCTACTACTCAAATTTTATTTGCTGTCAAAATTAACAAAATCTCCAAACCTCGGGTTCTGTATGCTCCCATTCTGGCGTCCCTCTGAATCATCAAGTTGAGTGGAGGGAGGTTTAATAAGGTTTCCATGGCTGCTGTGGGCGTGCATACCACCTGTGTTTCCCAGGCAGGCCAGTCTCTGCACCTGCTTTAGCCTGTTAGCCGCTGTTATTTGAATAGCCTTGGCCATCAAACTAAAGCAGCATATGTGACGATTTGTGATATTTACAAACACTGGAGAAAACATTATCTCTTGAGCCGTATCTTCAATCAATTTCAGATTATTAATAATAATTCAGCTGCTATTTTCGGTCAGAATCTAAAAAGAATTCAGAGCTACATCATTTTTGTTTGCACATATTAAGGTACACCACTTTAGTCAAGTAAGATACATTTATTTGGAGACAAAATAGAATAGATGGTTAATATTATGAAGAGGAGTGGCTCAAGAATGGATCCTTGTGGCACGTAAAGCATGATTCCATTAAAAATGTAATTTGTTCCAAGAAAATCATTTTAAATTCTTAAAATGTTCAACTGAAACTTTGACAGCTTCTGATATAACAATGAAATTACAATAATCTAAATAAAAACAGGCGTTAGAATAGTCATATGTGCCGTTCATTGTAAATTTGAATTACACTGTATATACCTTAACATGGTTATCTTATGCGTTTGGTCAATCTCAATATATGGGTTTACCCAAAGCAATTGGCGAAAGTCGCTACGCAGTTACTCGTTTTTGTTTTTAAGTATAATCATTATTATCTATTTTTTTCTCCTGGTTTGTAAAATATGTAAATGACCTGCCTAATTGCTAATCCGGCAAGATAATGATGGAAAGTGAAGGTAAACGGACGACATAATTTCTTAGATTCGATAAATCACATATTTAATGGTGGTTAAGAGATTTTTCATATGACAAGTCGAACATTTCAGTTTGCAATGCCTGATATATGACATTAGGTAACATTGGAATTCCATAAACTAAAACACATACTTAACTATTAAATAATGAATATATTCTGAATTGCACTCTCAATTCCGTTTTACTTGGTTTCGCAATAGTCTATACAGGGTGCGCCACTTAAAACTCCCCAGGCTTGTAACTTTCTTATTTTTTAAGCGAGGACCATGTTGGCACATCAAATTGTAGATATATTTAAGGCATTTAAACATGTGTACGGAGTGATTTAAAAAAAATTTTTTTTGAAAAAATTGTTAAGAAAGAAAACTTAATTTTTTTCAATATTTTTTTACCTCCCCCTGAACATGAACTGTGTTAATGTTTTCTTATAAGGGTTTTAATTAGCTTCAATTTATGTTGCCAAGAATAATTCAATTGTTGCGAATGTCATTTTCATGGCTATCTGCAATATTTCATTTAATTGTAGATAGGTACTTTATTGAAATTATCAGTTGGCGCTTTTAAATCGGAAAAAACTGTTATACTTAGAATCTTATGCTTAATAAGAAGCCACTACAAAAATATAGTCTTTTTATTTAAGAAAAAAAGTTGATGCCAAGTGTTATTTTCGTTCCGGTTAGTCTAAAAGTAGCCCACTTTTGTCCTGTACCTAAAGCGAAATTTTGCAATTAAAAACAACCAAAAAATTCTGGGCATACATTGTAATGAAGCAAATTCCGAGGCCCAAACAAGTACCCTATTTTAACATATTATAAGTATTGTTATTTAATTTTTGTATTGCTTATTTAAACCCAACCGGCTACGAACAATTTATTGCCGCTTAAAACTACATTCCCGCGTTAAACCCCCACCTGCACAGCGCCAAGAGACCGTCCGTGCTCACGGTGGCATCAGGCAGTCGATCCAAAGCAGTAGCAGCGAGCAGAGGTGCCCACCCGTGACCAGCCGTCAAGCGTAAGTGAATATTTCCGTAAATTATTTCAAATCCAACTTTTCGGACTGCCGAAGTGCCGTCTACACTGCTCATTTCCTATGCGCATTCACTTCTCCCACTACCGGGCGAGAGGAGGGATACGAGCCTACTAGCTATTGAAAGCAGCACCGAAAGTTAAGTTCCTCACGAGCTTCCGAAGCGGGTAGACGTGCCAGTCCAGAAGTCAGTCGGTGTACCGCCCCATATTCAACCAGACGCGCCAGGAGCAACTAGAGGATATAAGTAAGAATAATAGTAATAATTATAATAGGTAGCGGTTTGGCTGATACTGTGAACTTTTATTTGTCTTTGTATTTATTTTACTGGTGATGTCCTCAAGGTATCCGTAATATTTGCTAGTGCGGGTACCCTGTGGTCATAAAGTAGAGGTTCCTGGAGTCTTCGTAGTATCTGCTAATGCGGAGAAATCAGGTCCTTTAATTCTAATTGCTGTCTGGTAACTCTTGTGTGCCCAGGGTGCGTGTAATATCTGCTAGTGCACGCAAACTGTGTCCATAGAGAGAGCGTTTTAGAGTCTTCGTAGTACCTGCTAATGGGGAGAAAGCAAGACGCTCACCCAATTTCAGGTCCAAGCACACATCCAGGTGCCAACAGTCGTGCTAGCGTGGCTGACTCCGGTGTACCCAGAGTATTCGTAATATGTGCTAGTGCGCTTATCCTGTGGGCACAGAGGAAGCGTCTCCGAGGTCTTCGTAGTATCTGCTAATGCGGGGAAATCGGGACGTGGCCATATTATTATTTTTAACTCTTTTCAGGTTAGGAGCTGCAGAACGCCGTCTTGTCTTAACTAATCATACATCTCTTTTCAGCTTTAGGGTTCCTGGTATTAACCAAGCCTGACACCTAGAGTAGCCATTTTTCTTATTGTTGCATTAGTTATTGTTTGCTTGCTCCTTCCCGGTATCCGACGACTGTACATAACCTAACCGCTTTTCGTCACCTGCATCATAACCTGTCACCTTGTCATTTTCACCCCGTTAACCATCCATCACCGCCATCACCTCGAATCCACGTCATACTGCTGCTTCGCTCCCGCCCGCCATTAGTAACATCGCTGTAACTGCACTGTAACTGTACGATAGTCATATCATAGCCTGGGTACTGTCTAGTATATATTAGGTAATTTAGAGTTGATATTGTAGCTTATAGGAAATAAATAGATATTGTTTACCGAATTATGCGTTTTACTGTGTGAATGTGAAAGTCTGATACATTCCAATTGGCCCACTGGAATTTTCTGTTTTTCTCCACTGTAGCTACTCCAGCCCTACTGCAACAGGCTGTGTTAAGAGGCTAGTGTGGGACCTTTGCCCCACGTAAAAATTGTAAAGGTGGCGCCCGAGCAACCGAACCGTTGCTAAGGTGTCAAAAGTGACCGCTTTCCGGCCTCACCGGAAAGTATACGTCACAACATTGACTCGTGGCCACCCGGTATAATATTTTTGTGTTTTTCTGGTATCTGTATGAGGGTTCGAATTTGGTCAGTGGTTGACTGTCCACTTCTTCTCCTTCTTTTAGCGGGGCGACGAATGGTAGCCGCACTCAGGCCCTGTGGCCCACTGTGTTTCCGCTACTTTAAGGAATTCACCCAATCCACCCTTTATACGGAGACATTCCCTATTTCCTCCAGCGGAAAACCAAAGCCGAAGTGTTTGTACCTCAAGCTCATAAGACTAGGACAAGATATTAGGATGCCGATAGAAGTTTTATCCTCAGCCCCGTAGAACCTGCAGTTGGGGTTATCAACCGCCCCAACAGCGTGCACGTGATTTTTTAAAGAGCAGAGTTTATTCAAAATATCTAAACTGTAATATATAGTGTGTATCTCATGTTTCCACAAACTTTACGTAGCTTAGGTGATATATCAATTTTAATTTAAAATGTTATAGAAGTATTTTTAATAAAATCGTTACGAAGCGAGTGAAAGTTGTAGTCGGTCGCTGCCGACGACAAATACTTATATTTAAAGAATAGAAATTGAAAAATATTGACTGTGTACACCTCTGTGCAACGAAATTCTGTACACCTATTTTTCGCTATATTAAATCATTCTTTATTTATTTATCAGTGTCGTCAGTGTCATATTTTCGCAATGCCAAAATTAACTCAACATGAAAAAATTTTAATTCTCTCTAAAATTGAAGAGGGAGGTCTATCAGAGCAGTTGCTAACCATTATCAATTGAATAAAAGTACTGTTGTGAAGAAAAGGTGGGAGGAGGAAGGTAGCTTAAAGAGAAAAGAGGGTTCAGGCCGATCGAGAAGTTCAAATCTCGTTCAAGATGAAGCGCTTTTTGGCTATTTGAGGGAAAATCCGTTTCAAACAGCAGGAGACGCTGTGTTCATGACAAATTTTCCAGCATTGATGTCAACAGCTAGCCGAAAGATAGGAAAATCGGAATTGTGTCACGCCTATAACGTGCTCAAGCTGAAAAAAGCTGGACTAAGACGATGAATTAACTCCACTACACTCCAACAAAATAATATTTATTTAATAACAACAGTAGATAACAATTCACTTTACAAATAACACAATTACGATCTGGGAGATAAACCCACACTAAGCTTTCAACGAGTAGAGGCCTGTGCCTAGACACCCCGGCGTCTAGGCACCTAGACGCACCTCAGCGCCCCCCGTAGAGACTCTCCCCATCATTGTTTATCTTTTCGTTTAAATACCCCGGATAGATGATGTATAACATTCACAGTTCAATGTTGATTTTGTATACAAAATATAACTAACCTTGTCAACTCAGAAATTCTCATTTATGCTTGTAGACATGAATGTTACTGAAATAATTAATTGTGAATTATATCAAACATTATTCTGCACGTTTGTTATGAATTCTTTAAATAATCTATTGATAAATTAAATTAGGAATTACGTTTGACACATTTCCCCTATCCGTTGAAAGCTGGTGTCTAGCGTTTAAAACTACAATTTACAGGTTAAAATTACCTAATCTAATCTAATTGAGCCTTTGAGAGTTCCAACACACTTAATGTTTTTTCAAGCACACACCTATTAAGTTTTGAATCACACTCTCACTGATGTCACTGGTCCTAGTGTCTGATAAAACCCTGATCTGTAGCAGTTGCTCCTTGGTAGAATTGACTCCACTCTCCGCCTAAGGGGTGATGTAGTGTCAGGACTATGGTTGGGTGACACTGGGTTTAAGGGTATCTTTTTTATAGGCTTTTTAACCATGACGAAAAAGGAAGGGAAGTACATTGTTGATCTTGAGAACCAACCAAGAAATCTAGCCTTTTTTGGTAAAGGACATTGAAATATACGGCAAAAGAAATGTGGAAGTTGCCAAATGGAGAAGTTGGGATGTTGTGTGTAGCAGAGGTAGTTTTGCAGTCCTCAAAACAATCTGCTATGGTCTGACCCCTCCAGGCGCCACGATCCGACTACATTTTTCCATCATTTATTGTCTCCACCTTATGACAATTGGTTCCTTAGGGATGATTTTTAGATGCTTGTGGTACGTAGAGTTTTCGAACTACATCCTCCTTTAAGAGATACCCTTATCACCACCGTTAGACGTTGATAGATGGATCCTGTCAGTGGGATGCAGCATGTTGCAGAGACTTCTGTGTGTGCTTCTTATTTGTGGGGCGTGAAAAAGAAAATCAAACAGTTAACTACAATTTTGACATAAAAAACAATTAAACAATTTATCTTAGTTGAAATCTAACATAAAAAAAATAATCCCTAGTACTACACAAACTTAAAAATATTAACTATGCAGGTAGGAGCTCCTATTAAAATTTAAAATCAATTTGAGATATATCTTGTAAAGAACGAATGCAACCAGTGGCGGCTCGTCAGGGGAGGCTGAGCCTCCCTTTGGAAGAAGCAACATATCTTGCAATCTTCCAAATTAATATCTTTTACTTGTAGAAATTTCTACTTAGGTATATCTCAATTTTCAATATTGTTTATTGTTTATAGTTCATTAATTAATTTTCAGTGTATAAAAAAGTTCTGCATTTCCTTTCCACAAACATGCCTATAACGTCACAGTCCGGATTGTCTTTGTATGCATATTTCCCGGGCGACCGGAATGAACAGAGCGCTTCGCTTGAGGCTTATACGAAATAGCTTCCAACTTCAAGGCATTTAGTTTTAACATAAATGACCTTGCATTACTTTTGCGTTGTCTAGCAACACTTCAAATAAGACAAGCTAGGCCGCTAGCCTCAGTCCTCAGTTCTTTATAGCGCATGTGCAGTTCAGGAGTTCAGGCACAGTATAGAGAAGACAAGTACTTTCACTCGCAGCGGTCCCTTTGATATTTGTTGTACTCGATTTTATTTGGTTCAGGTGATTCACAGGAAAACGAACTGTCAGTGGTAATTTGTCGTTTAGCCGGTTAAGATCAACTTGACATTAAAATACATAAAACATTTGATAGGCGGGCTAGAAATGAGTGCTCTAGGTGAAAATATTCCCAACAACATCTCTTGTTGTCCAGACGTGGTGGATTATTTGTTATTAAATGGATTTTCTACTCTTACTTACGACGAAAAGGTAAGAATTAAAAGAATTGCTAGGCCTACACCAGCAATGCCTTCGTTAGTTTTTAAAAGTGGAAAACAAAACAGAGGGTTTTGTGATAACAATTATAAAAAAATCGAGTGGTTAACGGCATCAACAGTTAGAAACAAATTATATTGTTGGAGATGTTTATTATTCACTAATGATCAATCCTCAATTTGGGGCAGGACCGGGTTTAATAATTTGAAAAATTTGTCGCGAGGTTTACAAAAGCACGAAAAATCCCAGGAGCACATTTCATCTTGCGTTAAATTCGAAATATTTGGTAAACAAAATATTGTAAATTATTTGGAATCTGCACATAAGAGAGAAATAGAAAATTTTAATGAAAAGGTCCGTGAAAATAGGGAAATATTAAAGAGATTAATTGATGCCGTTATATATTTATCTTCGCAAGAAAATTCTTTCCGAGGGAATGACGAAAAACGCGATTCGTGCAATAAAGGAAATTTCAAAGAGCTAATAGATTTTTTAAAAATGTATGATCCAAAATTAGAGAACTTTTTGAATAACGCCACTATTTTTTCCGGAACATCTAAATCAATTCAAAATGATCTAATTGAGAGTGTTAGCTCGATTATTAAAGGCAAAATTTATGAAGAACTATATAATTGCGAATTTTTCTCGTGGCAAATTGACGAAACGACGGACATTACCTGTAAATCTCAACTTTCCGTAATTTTTAGATATGTAATGCACGGCGAAGTTATTGAAAGGTTTGTTGGTTTTCTTGATGTGAGTAGTGGAAGAAACGCGGAGAGTTTATTTAAATTATTAATCGACGAATTTGGTAAATTTGATTTGAAAAATAAATTAATAGCACAAACCTATGACGGCGCTGCAGTTATGTCAGGGCATCTTAATGGACTCCAAACAAAAATAAAAGATATTGCTCCTCAAGCATACTTCATTCACTGTTATGCACACCAATTAAATTTAGTTCTGAGTAAAGCATGTAACGGAATTAAAGAAGTTAGAATATTTTTTTCAAATATTACTGGTTTTTCGTCATTTTTTTCAAAATCTACCAAAAGAACTGATGTTTTAAATACAATTAATATGAAACATAGAATTCCGACAAACGCTCCCACTCGTTGGAATTTTTCATCTAGAGTTGTTTTCACTGTTGACAAATACAGGAAAGAACTTATTGACGTTTTTAATTTTATTTCGGAAAGTGAAGATTTTTTAAATGACGCTCAGACTTTAAGAGCAGCTTACGGATTAAAATCGTTATTGTTGGATAAAAATTTCATATTTTTTCTAAAAGCTTTTAACATGATTTTTGAGCAAACTGATGTTGTTTTCCAAATTTTACAGAATAAACTAACTGATATAACATATTCTAAAAATAGACTTAAGTCACTTATATCTAAATTAAAAGAATTTCGCAATAACGAAATACATTTCAATACTTTATACAATATTTTTTTAGAAAATACTGAAAACGTAGATGATGAGCCAGGGCCACAATTTAAAAAAAGAAAGACAACATAACTTTGACAGGGCAGATATACATTACAAACAAATTTTTATAGAAATTTTAGACACCATTATAGTCCTAATTGAAATTAGATTTTCTGATTTAAATACTTTGCAATGTTACGATTTAGTAAATCCTAATAATTTTACAGCGTTTTCTAAATCATTTCCTACCAGTCTAATGGAGAAATTAATGGACCATTATCCTTTTTTTGACCGTATTTCGTTAAAAAATGAACTATGCGTGTTGTATTCTGACCAGCAACTTTTAGCAAATCCAAAATCATCTCAAGAAATGCTTACTTATATATATAATAATAATTTAAAAAGCTGTCTACCCGAACTGTACAAACTTTTATCATTAGTGTCAACAATTCCGGTAACCTCAGCTTCTGTAGAACGATCATTTTCAGCACTTAAACGCATAAAAACATTTACTAGAAACAAAATAAGTCAAGACCGCCTCTCAAATGTATCGCTTATTTCAATAGAAAAACGTTTTTTGTCAGAATTGAAGAAACACGATTCATTTTATGATGAAGTAATCAACCATTTTGCTAGTTCCGAAAATCGCAGGTTACCACTCATTTATAAAAATATTTAGGCTTTACACCAAAGATTAATATAGTTGTTATTTTAGAAAAAATATTTATTTGCGTTATTTATTTTTTAGGAAATATTTTTTAATTCTTCCGCGGTTATATTTTTTTATATAACTTCTTTCTCAAAGCTATTTTAATTTTTATTAAAAGTTATAATTTTACACTCTGGCAGTGATAATGAATACAATTTTTGTTTGTAGGAAAATACTTTAATTTTTTTTCCAAAACTATTTTGATTTTTATTAAAAGTTATAACTTAATTATAAGTGGGATAGTAGGGCTCCTTTGGATACCGATACTCGAGGCGTAGGAACGGAAATTTCATGAGAATGATTTTTTCGTCTCATTATATTTTCTATTTCCTTTTCTTTCTATTCTTTTATTAGTTCTATTCTCTCAAGTCGTGAATCGGTATCCTGGCGAACAACCCACGACAAAAAAATGTAACGCGCCGTTGTACTACCTCGAGGGTGGTGGGGAAATGTACAAATTGTAATCATATTGCAAGTTAATTGTCTTTCAAAATATCAAGCCTCCTCTGCAGAAAATATCACGAGCCGCCACTGAATGCAACTCTGTATTATATTAATTCGAACTATTTCCCGTTTTCCTCGATATATGCATATAACCTGTATCTCCGCTCATTCCTTTAAAACCGTTACGTGACTAACTTGCTTCGAATTTTTTGTAAATTACTTGATTTTTCATCTAAAGTTTTTACGGTAACCTTAGCATAAAAAACCCAATAATAAACATGGTACGTACCGTAATTCCAATAAACATATAAAAAAATTCATAAAATTAACAACATCCAAATTCACTTTTTGGAAAAATCATACACTCTATTTACACTAGCTTACAGCAAAATCCAAAATACTCGTAACAGTACTTTGTACCTATAACTCCTCAAACTTCTTGATAAACTACTCACTTCCTCATAACTTGCAGCACAAATCATTGAAATTAAAAACTGTACAAGTGTCAAGAAGACCATATTAACAGAAGAACATTCTGTTTTGTTTAAATTATGTCTATCGCCTGTTGGAGCTTTGGAACAATGTTGTGTTTACCGATGAAAAAGTTTTTCAGTCATGTAATGATGGACATATTCGGGTGTACCGTCCTGCAAATACCAGGTTTCACGAACGCGGAACAGGTCCGGGCGATTTTCTGTTAATGTTTGGGCATGGATAAGCGTGTATGGCCCTGGTGTAGCGTGGCGTATTATAGGTAATAGTAGATTTAATAGACAGGTTTGTAGGGATATTTTGGAAAACGTTATGCTTCCTTCGGTGGAGCAATTATATCCAAACAACACCTCTATTCATACTGGCGATAATTACTCAATGGTTTGGGAACAATAATATTGAGTTATTACCGTGGCCTTCGCACTGTCCCGATATAAACCCACTTGAGTCTGGGGTTTGTTAGTAAAAAAAAATATGAACGAAACTTCAGGCCAAGAAATGAAGAAGAATTGTGGTCGGCCATTGAAAATCGCTGGAAGGAGCTAAGAGAAAAAGAAAACTATTGTCGTAGACTAATTGCTTCTATGCCAACAAGATTTAATTACGTCTTGGAAGGAAACGAAGCCATGACAAAATATTAGGTTACATTATTTACATATTAAATACAATCGCAGTTATGTGCAGTAGTATCTGTGAATTTTTCAACGTCAATTTTTACATTTGTAATAAATCGAAATCGTTCCCATCGAATGGCGTAAAAAAATAATAAAACAAAAATACGTATGTTTTTCTTCTGGATTAATATTATTCAAATACCTTACTTATGACGTTTCATAATCAATGTCAGTTTTTTATCACCTATATGATAATAAAACATCTAAATTCCAAAAATACTGATTCACACCACTCAATATTAGTAAAAACTGGATTACTTTATTTTTCAAGTGTACGGAATTTCATTGCACAGTGTACTCAATCACAGTGGCACCACGAAATTTCGAAATGTGTTGTATTCAAGCAAAATAATCAAATGGGCACACCCGACTGGAACTTCTACTCATTTACATGTTTTACATCATTTGTTAGTAGCATACGTTTATATCAAATAAAAATCAAGATGTGACTCAATGAATTATACTTAGGAACGAAATAATCAAAATCAACTTTCACTTGTTTCACTTGTCATATAAATAAAAAATATTTATTATACAGGTAAACGGGCACAATCTGGAACATATCTGTCATTGTAAATTGTGTAATATTTATTTATACTGGACAATTCACACTACGAAATAGCTATGCTTCAAAACAAATCATTCTGAAATGGGTGAACAGCATGTAATAGATAATTTGTTGTGTGTACAGGATCTGTTACAGCCAAAGTGGGAGGTATCGAAGTTGTAAAATAACTATAGAATATAGTAGACGCCGGTCGTGAGGTCCTTGGCCTGGACTATATTGTCTTGTTTCTACAATTAATGACCGGATTTGTTCGTAATACGTTGAAAAAACCAAATTGTTCTATGAGCAATTAGCTGGCAATCGCACAATCTAATGCAATTTGTTAAAATTAATAAATAACATAGGGAGATTGGCATGGGTAGGACAAAAGAATTGTAATAGCTTTTCGAATGGGTAATTTTGCCAGGAGCTACAATTATGCAACTGATTGTGAGTGCATACTCTCTCTCTCTCTCTCTCTATGATATTTTTTTGTGGTTTTGAATTTTATTTAGAACCTCTTTTATTGCATTCTAGTCTCGAGACAGGGAACTATAGAAGGGTTAAAGAAAAAACAAATGATAAGGGTAATGAGGGGTGGCGGTATCTCAGTGGTTAACCAATCAATCATTCAATCTCTATTACACCTATTATCTCAAAAATATTTGAGATCGTTCTTAAAAATAGACTGCTACAATACTTCGAAAACAACAATTTACTAATTGATGCCCAATTCGGCTATAGACAAAAGAGATCCACTATTGACGCAATCTGTGAAATGTACGGAAACATAGAAGCTTTTGAGAAATGTGAACTATGTACTGCAAAATTTTACGACATATCTAAAGCATTTGATACAGTTAACCATGGTGTTCTAATACAAAAATTGGAATATTATGGGATCAGAGGAAAAGCCTTAAATCTATTTATCTCTTATCTTACGGACCGTCAATAGTTTGTTAAGTTTAATGATAGTAGTATCAAAACTTTCTAGAGTTGATTATGGAGTGCCACAGGGGTCAGTTCTGGGTCCTGTGCTGTTTATAATATACATTAATGATATATAATTCAATTGTGCTACTGAAGTGTCTCCAATAATGTATGCTGATGACATGACATTTTTGCTAAGCAACGAGCTGGTTTCCAACCTATGCACTAAGAAAGAAGAAACTAATAATTTAATAAAAAACTGGACAAAGGACATAAATAGCGGTAAAACAAAAACTCTAAATTTTGCAATTAAAAAAGAGAAATAAATAACTTCTCGGTGTGCATTTGGATAATTCATTAAACTTTCAGTTCCAAATTCACAGCTTATCAAAACGATTGTCAACTTAGCAACAAAATTACACCAAATTGCTAAGAATAGCCTATTTTTCCATTTGTCACAGCATAATAACGTACGGGTCACATGTCATTCGAGCAAAATCTTTAAATTACAAAAAAAAGTTATAAGAATAATGAATGAAAAAAGTTATATGCTAAATATGATGACCACTGTAAACTCCTTTTTAAAAGTCTCCATATATTAACACCGCCGTCATGTTATATATATGAAAACTTGTGTGATATTAAAAAATTCAAAAGTAACAAATTTACCAAGCAGGAGGACATACATAACCATGACACTAGGACAAAAACAAATTTAAGATTGCCTAAATATAGACTAAGTAAATCTCAAAATCCTTACCTATATCTATCAATAATTTTTTTTAATGTGTTACCTAAAGATTTACAAAATCTTAATATGAGTGTAAGCACGTTTAAGCTAAAAATAAAAAATTTCCTTTTACAGAATGCCTTCTACACATATGGCGAATACTGTGACTATTTTGGCTCCTTGCCTAATTTATCGTCTAATTAGATCATTATATTTAACGCCATATTTTAGCATTTTTGCATTAACTGTATTTTTGAGTTTCTACCAATTTTATATTTTACGTTTTTCCCTCTACTTGAGGTACTAGTTTTTATGACTACTACTTATTACTTCCACATCCAATGGAAGTATAGTAACGACAAAACAATTTAAAAAAAATTTTATTGTTCAAATAGGCTTAGAATGCCACGAAACGTCGAGATTTTAAGTTTGAGCGAAAAAAATTTGTCTGCCGGTCTGTCTGTAACTTTTTTGTGCGCACGTTTACTCTGGAACCGTTTGAGATATTGACTTGAAATTTGGTACACGTATGTACTTTAATGAGATCTAGAACTAGATTATATTTTGATCTTGTTCCGTCGAAGGGTTGGGGGGTAAATTGGGGTAAATTTGGAGAAAATAGGTAAATCAAGCAGCTAAGAGTCCATAAAATTGGTATTTAATATATACAAGAGATGCTAAGGTCTCAAAAAAAATTTTGGCATTATCCACCTCCCATTACCACCCCCACCCCATTATTAAAGGGGATGAAAAAAAAAATGTGATTTAGTGTGTGTACAAGAACCAGACACCTCAAAACATTTTTTTACTTCATTCACCCCCACTACCACCCCCAGTCACCACCCCCACCCCGCTACCGATGTGGGGTATTGTTTTATGGGTTTTTGGGGTAGAGAATTTCAAATATTATATTATTAAAGTTCCATAAACAATTATTTCCACATACGAAATTCTTTCGTTGTGAGTGACAGATAAAAAATGTGGATGTGGTAGTAGTGATTCCTTGGCAGCGGTTTTTTATATTGTGTTATCGTGACTGTTTTTTTTATAATTGTTTTTAAATTGAGTAGTTAGTTTTTTATCTCTGACGTATGCAAACATTATATATATATGTATAGCATAAATAAAATTCTATTCTATTCTATTCTGTTCTGTTCTGTTCTGTTCTGTTCTGTTCTGTTCTGTTCTCCTCTTCTCTTTTCTTCTATTCTATTCTATTCTATTCTATTCTATTCTATTCTATTATATTCTATTCTATTCTATTCCATTCCATTCCATTCCATTCCATTCCATTCCATTCCATTCCATTCCATTCCATTCCATTCCATTCCATTCCATTCCATTCCATTCCATTCCATTCCATTCCATTCCATTCCATTCCATTCCATTCCATTCCATTCCATTCTATTCTATTCTATTCTATTCTATTCTATTCTATTCTATTCCATTCTAATGCCATTTATTCTGTTCTATGCTATTTTGTGTATTAACGGAAAAATTATTAACTAAAAACATGTTTCAGGCAATTCAGTCAGAATGAATTTTTTTGAAGGGAAGAATTTATCAAAACAAAAATATAAAGTTTAACAATGAAAAAAACCGCTGCCCAAGGAATAAGTACTTCCACATCCAGATTTTCCATCCAAGTCACTCACAACGAAATGTATGTGGAAATAATTGTTTATGGAACTTTAATAATAAAATATTTGAAATCCTCTACCCTAAAAACCCATAAAACGATACCCCACATCGGTAGTGGGGTGGAGGTGGTGATAGGGGGGTGGTAGTGGGGGTGGATGAAGTAGAAAAATATTTTAAGGTTTCTGATTCTTGTATACACACTAAATCACAATTTTTTTTCATCCCCTTTAATAATGGGGTGGGGGTGGCTAATGCCAAAAATTTCTTTGAAACCTTAGCTTCTCTTGTATATACTAAATAACAATTTAATGGACTCTTACCTGCTTGATTTACCTATTTACACCAAATTTACCCCAATTTACCCCAACCCTTCGACGGAACAAGATGAAAATATAATCTAGTACCAGATCTCGTTAAAGTACATATGTGTACCAAATTTCAAGTCAATATCCTGTTCTGTTCTGTTCTCCTCTTCTCTTCTCTTTTCTTCTATTCTATTCTATTCTATTCTATTCTATTCTATTCTATTCTATTCCATTCTAATGCCATTTATTCTGTTCTATGCTATTTTGTGTATTAACGGAAAAATTATTAACTAAAAACATGTTTCAGGCAATTCAGTCAGAATGAATTTTTTTGCAGAGAAGAATTTATCAAAAACAAAAATATGAAGATTAACAATGAACAAAACCGTTGCCCAAGGAATCAGTACTTCCACATCCAGATTTTCTATCCAAATCACTCACAGCGAAAAAATTTTGTATGTGGAAATAATTGTTTAGGGAATTTTAATAATATAATATTTGAAATCCTCTACCCCAAAAACCCATAAAACGATACCCCATATCGGTAGTGGAGTGGAGGTGGTGGTAGTGGGGGTGGATAAAGCAGAAAAATATTTTAAGGTTTCTGGTTCTTGTATACACACTAAATCACAATTTTTTTTTTCATCCCCTTTAATAATAGGGTGGGGGTGGTAATGGGGGTGGCTAACGCCAAAAATTTTTTTGAGACCTTAGCTTCTCTTCTATATACTAAATACCAATTTAATGGACTCTTACCTGCTTGATTTACCTTTTTACACCAAATTTACCCCAATTTACGGAACAAGATGAAAACATAATCTAGTTCCAGATCTCGTTAAAGTGCATATGTGTACCAAATTTCAAGTCAATATCTTAGACGGTTCCAGAGTAAACAAACGTGCGCACAAAAAAAGTTACAGACAGAAGACCGACAGACAGACAGACATTTTTTTTTCCGCTCAAACTTAAAATCTCGACGTTTCATGACATTCTAATCCTATTTGAACAATAAAAATATTTAATTTTTTTTTGGTATACTTCCACTGGATATGGAAGTAAAACAGCTTTGGCTACAGATGTTACCGGAAGATAGGCGACTATTGATATAGCAGGGCAGCTTAATGTAAAATGGGGCACTATGCTCTCTAATTTAATTGATGTTTGTAAGTGGGCTATCAATAATTTTGAATTCATTCAAGAGATATAACTCTGGTATAGTTCACTAGTGGTGTTACGTCGCAACATCGTGCATAGCGGTTACCTTTAAGATAGGCAAAACTTCATTTTGAACATCTGCACTAGTTCTAGTTTGGTTATTAAATCTAGAATCACCATATATATGGATGCAGTATCTTGCCAATTGCCTGCATAAATAATTGCGAAAATATGTCCACGAACAACCCACCAGCAAATTCTTGATTTGCAACCCGTGGGATAACATTTTTTTAATTAATTAGCAAGGTAATTCAATCGCAAATGTAATATAACAACTTTTAACAAGAAATTCGACCCCGTTTCTGTGAAACGATATTTCTTCTACGTCTGATCAAAATTAAAGGTGATCATCATCGAAACAAGACTAATTAAAAGTTGATCTTGACCCACATTTTAAAATGTATCAGTATGTCGTTTGGCCTGATATACTCGACAGTCACTTAAGTAAAGTATGCTGGTGATAATAACCGTCTAAAAATGTGCGTAAGTGGAATTTTATACGGGCTATTTATGTAAATTGTTTTGGGTGCAACCGGGCCTTGCATTTATAGAGATGTACACAGGGAAAATACCTATGAAAACGAGTGTTTATCCCTTACTTACAACGTTTTTCCAAACGTTTGGTACACATGCATTATTCTAGTCGGCCACTCTTTGCTGTACGACACGTCTAACAGCATCACATCATCTGTCGCAGCGGTCCGTTAAGTGTATCAGAATAGCATAGTTGTAATTAAAATTTCTGGGGTATATTAACATAAAAAAGCTATTTATTCTTGAATACAGCCAGATATTTTGTAAATAGATAGTATAGCTTGATAGATTTACCAGCGTGCGGTAGGAATTGCTGCCACTCCCAGGTTATACAGCTGGGCCTGCTACGTCCGCGCTGGGTTGGATTAGGGTCATGCTTGTTGCCAGCAGCGGGAGCCACATGGGGTAAAGGAATGTGGGATGGGAGGTGTAGGTATTTGTGAGATGCGTTACCGCATGTATCGTGAGAGGGTGTTTAAACTCCCTTTTTTGTATTTTTGGTTCTGGATTTCTGCCTCTTCCGGGTCCTCTTTTGGAATATGTTGCCGCGTTGTGTTGTGATATGGAGTGTTTATGCTTCTCTTTTTGTGTTTCTGAAATCGATCGGCATTTTCGGTGCAACTTCAGATCGAAAAATGCACAATTCCAGTATTTTAGTCCGTTGCTAAGAAACTATCAGAAAACAGACTGGAAAAGATCCGTTGCCAAGCAACGATCAACAAAACCGTACGGGAATGTTACTTTCCCGGCCTAGGTTTTTTATGTATATTTTAAACAGAAAATAAATACACGCAGAGAAACCAATTCACATTAAAATTGCATTTATTAGTAAGCAGTTAGATTGTAATGAAGAAATGTTATGCATTAATACAAATTCCTTAATTACTTCCACATCCAGTGGAAGTATAGTAACGACAAAAAATTTTTAAAAATTTTCATTGTTCAAATGGGCTTAGAATGTCATGAAACGTCGAGATTTTAAGTTTGAGCGAAAAAAATTTCTGTCTGTCTGTCGGTCGGTCTGTCGGTCTGTCTGTAACTTTTTTTGTGCGCACGTTTACTCTGGAACCGTTTGAGATATTGGCTTGAAATTTGGTACACATATGTACTTTAACGGGATCTAGAACTATATTATATTTTCATCTTGTTCCGTCAAAGGGTTGGGGGTAAATTGGGGTAAATTTGGCGTAAATAGGTAAATCAAGCAGGTAAGAGTCCATAAAATTGGTATTTAGTATACACAAGAGAAGCCATAAGGTCTCATAAAATTTTTCGGAATTAGTTACTCTCATTACCACCGCCACCCCATTATTAAAGGAGGTGAAAAAAAATTGTGATATAGTCTGTGTACAAGAACTAAAAATCTCAAAACACATAAAATTCGTTGTGAGAGACTTAGATGGAAAATCTGTATGTGGAAGTAGTGATTCCGTGGGCAGCGGTTTTTTTATCAGGTAAATACGCATTGATTGTACAATTGGAATTTCCTGTTATCACTACATAGTCCTTTGAGGTAAACCAGAAAAAGGCAAAAAGTCCAAAAGTTCAGTGACTGATATCTCCCCCCTCCCCCCGTTTCTGACGACAGGGAACACGATGGTGACAATATTTTCCGATATACCCTTCACCCACTACTTTATACCGGAAAAACTACCCATTTTTCCGATTTTCCAACGCTAGGCTTGCGAGGGCCTATAAGATCGGATTTTTTTGTCAATTCGAATAAAATAAGTAAAGACTGACCACAGGTGACCTAACCCACTTCCGGAGGTTGAAAGTACCCCCATCCCCAATAAAGAAATATCACTAAAACAGCAATAATAAGCCATCATTCATATATAAAACAATTGTAATTGTAAAGATGGATGTGTTAAGCGATGTGGCTGTAAAAAACTAGGGATTAAATCTAGCTCGTTCTGTAAGAATTGTAAGGCTGTAATAATTGCGTGTATGTAGAATTGTAGAAGAATCACTTGAACAGGATGATGATAATCTATATAAATTTAATTCCAAAAATAATAATGTCTGATGATAATGGTAATGATGATAATTCCAGTGATGATGGTAATGACGATGAAGATGATGATTTCATAGACATTATTATATAGAAACTGCAGAACACCAGCAAATTTCCAGTGTGGTTGAATTATAAGCTAAACTATTATTTTGTACAAATAAACACTGAAATAAATTCGTCTATTATGAGGAAGTCATTAGGTTATATTTAAGTAAGTTTCCTATGTAAATAGAGTTACTACTATTTATATGTACCGGAAGAATGTAATCAGAATGTTTGATAAATTGTTTAATTGAAGATTATTATTTGTTTGAAAAATGGTAGAAAAATTCACGCTTATAATTTTTTGATATTGTTGATTAATAAAATTAGACTGCTAATTATAGGTTAGATTTCTAACCTGCAAAAAGAGTCTTATTTTATTGGGACATATTATTTAAAACTTCATAAACATTACGTTGAACTAAATTTTAATTGAAAGTGCGGGAACCGGGCAGAAATTTTAATAATAGCTACGTAATACTTGTAAATCTTAAGAAATATATATTTTTGAGGTTAGCTATGACGTCACGTGCAGATGCCCTATAGCATTAGACAATCCAAACCACGTGACTTCCAACATGGCGAGGCGGTCAAACATTTGTTGGCAGTCGTTAAACGTTTGTCAAAACAGTTTGTGTTTTTCCGCTGGCCTGGCTAAGTATCTTGAAATTTTAACAATATAGTGATTTTTGTGGATTGTGGCAGGGTATTTTTGATTGCTTTTAAGTAATAAACTTTATTTAATTATGCAGAGTGAGTATTTCAAGAAGTTGATGTTGAAAAATCGAGATGATCATCCCTTTTAATCGCGGCTATCCATCTTTGACGTCGTTTTTTCGACAGATCATTTATATGAGGAAGGGAAATATTTAGAATTCACGACGTCGGGTACACGGTAAAAGCTAACCTTGTCACGATTTCCACGATGTCCACAACCCACTACTATGCACATATCAGGCATTTTTTCCAATTATGGCCAATAATATTATCACAAAATCTAATAAGACACATTAAACAATTCTTTACAAAAAACTCAAATTAAAAACCTTTAAAACGTAAAAACTACATGAAAAAATGCTGCACTGGTCACAATCTAAACAATAGAAATAAACCCGTGTTTGACCGCCACGCAATATTGAAAAACAATTTTGACAGGTCGTTGGATCGCTTAATTGGATCATCAAGTTCAATTAATATTTGCATAAATATGCATTCACAAAAATCTAGATACTAGATTTTAATAAACAAAAAGTGATTCAATGTGGGACAGTTTACCCTATTCAAAAAACAGTCACTGACATGGACGACTTTTACAATAATGTTCGAAACACATTTTTCATGAACGAAAAAAATTGAAAAAAGATAAAATCGGCCAATTAGAGAGAACTTTTATCACTCCATTGTAAGATTTTATCGAATTTCTACAATACCTTACATGTGCGCACCATATCTTACATAATTTTGTCCTACAATATGGCACAGATAATCAGCTCCTATAAAAAATAATCATATTTATCGTAATAGTAAATAATCGATTCCTCTTGTACGTTGTGCTGGTCACTCGTCAATCACCTCGGAATTTGGGCTGGGTCCGGACGGACAACACACTGTTATGCAATAAATATTGTATAAGTCGCCGGCTTTCATATTCTTATTTAATTTATTTCCATTTCACTTTTCTTCCAACTGAATGGAGCTCTTGGGTATCAGAAATAAAACAAGTAGTCCAGCCTAATAAAATGTAAATTTATTTCACGGTAATATTTTACGTGATACGTTCACCCAATTAATTACACTTTTATTTGTATACATAGTTGGACTAGTATTGATTAGATGTGTGACCAAGTAATTTAATTTATGGACAAAAACCATATTTGTAAAATTGATCTAGTGGTTGGGTTGCCAGAGTACCTAATTAAATGTAGAAAAATTTCCAAGACAAAATTAAATTAAAAGTTAAAATATGGAGATGTGTATAAAGTGGAGAGTACAGTATATAGTGTGTTCCGGGATCACTGTAGGAATAGGTGACACAAATATTGGAATCTTGATATTCCAATTCAAACATATACAGAGTGTTGCACCATGAGAGGGGCAGCTTAATAGAAGGCAGAGAATATCATTGGTAATCAGAACCTCTCATAGAAATGTCTCATTGGGCCTTCAATACGAAGCCTCTAAGTTAAGATTCTTCAAGTTACTCAGTTTACTAAGACGTAACTAAGGAGATGAATAACAAGATATTAAAAAATAAAATGTTGAATATATAAATGAAATACATTTTTAAATAGATTTAATATATGCATTTAAATTATGATCTAATATTTATTTTTTTATAAATCCCTACAATTTTGGAAGCAGCTTGCACGTTATCGTGGCTTTCCACGTAATATCGTCTTTTCGAAGATTATAAACACTGGATTTTCTACATCTAATAATACAACAAGGTCTTCTTGAAAATTAGATACCTTTTGACAAAAGAAATTTCAAAACAAATAATTCGAGAATTTTGATTTCCTCATCTTGAAGAACCCTGGATGAATCCAAGATAATCAAGACTCTCCTGTTTAGATTTTCCTTTATACGGTAAGTGAGATGCTACACACACCTCCCCGTTAGCAAAAAGAACAATTAATCAACTAAAGAATCGATATTAAAACGTACATTTTTAACTAGAGTAGGTCGAATTTCACATCTGTCAACTAATACAAAAGCTGGTTTAACTCTGTTAATATTGACAATCACTACTTTATTTCTTTTATTAAAAGTAATTAATTTGTTTGTACGGGTTAAAACTTTAAGACCCTCGTACAAAGGAGAAAGATACGTTTAAAACATTCTAAATAAATATAAAGTCACATCTGAAAACATCAGGGTTGACTTTAAACTGTCAAAATAATTGCGTAATTTGTCGATAAAAAGAGTCAGGAGTATCATATGACTAAATGAAAAAATCGCCAATTAATAGTAGAGTTTGACCGTAAATTAGTAAATTAGGCAGAAGAACATTGCAAATCTTCCTTGGGAATCGTCCTGAATGTCAGTAAAATTATAGGGAGTTCATCTACCCAATGAGACGTGTTAGCTCTAGCAGTAATGGCAGTTTTAAGAGTTCTGTGAAAGCGTTCAACCATTCCATGACTTTGGGAATGGTACGTGGTTGTACGAATTCTATGAAAACCTAAAAAATTTTCAAATTCGCCAAACAATTTTGATTCAAATTGAACGCCTTGGTCAGTTGTGACGGTCGAAGGTACACCGAAACGGCAAACAAAGTATTCAAATAATGTACGTGGTACAGTTTCTGCAGTTATATCAGGCAGAGGATAACCTTCTGGCCATCTGGTAAAACGTTCAATCACTATTAATGTAAGAACAATCTTTGGAAGGAGGTAATGGTCCTACTAAATCTATGTGAATATGATCGACTCTGGATTTAGGTATCGCTAAATTTTCTAGTGGGCTTCTAGTGTGACGTATGACTTTACAAGTCTGACAGCTAACGTACGATATGGCCCATAAGTTGCAGTCAGTAGACATTCTTGGCCAAAAGTAATTATTAATGACTAAAGTCCTAGTGGCTTTAATTCCAGGATGAGATAGACCATGAAATATATCAAATATCATTCTTCTGTAAATAATTGGAACATAAGGTCGTAGTTTTGGATGAGAAATATCGCACCAAATAAATGCATCCAAATTTGAAATTTTAATTCTTTTTAAATTGAAAGTATTCTTAGAATCTGACGCTTGGTTTGACAATAAATAGATCATAATTTGAATGTATATATTAAATATATTTAAAAATATATTTCATTTATATGTATATTCGACATTTTATTACTTCCACATCCAGTGAAAGTATAGTAACGACAAAAAATTTTTATTGTTCAAATAGGCTTAAAATGTCATGAAACGTCGAGGTTTTATGTTTGAGCGAAAAAAATTTCTGTCTGTCTGTCTGTCTGTCGGTCTATCGGTCTGTCTGTCTGTATGTAACTTTTTTTGTGCGCACGTTTACTCTGGAACCGTTTAAGATATTGACTTTAAATTTGGTACACATATGTACTTTGACGAGATCTGGAACTGGATTATATTTTCATCTTGCTCCGTCGAAGGGGTAAATTGGGGTAAATTTGGTGTAAATAGGTAAATCAAGCAGGTAAGAGTCCATAAAATTGGTATTTAGTATATACAAGAGAAGCTAAGGTCTCAAAAAATTTTTGGCATTAACCACCCCCATCACCACCCCCCCCTCATTATTAAAGGGGATGAAAAAAAATTGTGATTTAGTGTATGTACAAGAACCAAAAACCTCAAAATATTTTTTACTTCATCCACCCCCACTACCACCTCTCTATCACCACCCTCACCCCACTACCGATGTGGGGTATCGTTTTATGGGTTTTTCGGGTGGAAGATTTCAAATATTATATTGTTAAAGTTCCATAAACAATTATTTCCACATACAAAGTTTTTTCGATGTGAGTGACTTTGATAGAGAATCTGGATGTGGAAGTAGTGATTCCTTGGGCAGCGGTTTTTTTTAATATCTCGTTATTCTTTTTTCTTCATCTTCTTAGTTACTTCTTAGTAATCTGAGTAACTTGAAGAATCTTAACTTAGATGTAAGTGAGATGCTACGGGGTGTTTTATAATTTTTGGCAAAAACTACTTTTTGTCATTACTTTGACAGGGAATGGAATAATGAATTCATATTTGGTACAGCTAATAGAGTAACGATCCTTCCGAAGTACATGTAAGACATGAAAAAATCCAGTTCCGTATTCACTAAAGTTTATGTTTCTTCTTTACTTCTAAAAAACATAACCCTGTATATTTTTTTGAAATTTCTATACGATATTCGAAAAGAACACAAAAAAATAAATAAAATGGCCTATTTCACTTTTTTGTCACACCTTTGTGGTTATTTAAATATGGTGTTAAATGTACAAGAATATGGATTTCAGAACGATATTAAAAGTCACGTGAAGTAAATAATTTGGTAACTAAAATTTGTACAAATTTTATTGAGGGTAGGTAGTCTAGGTGAATCTTAATTCCGACACGTTTTAAAGATCAGTTTTGGTAAAAAATGTAGCCCTAATCGGATATAAATTAAGAAAATATTTACTGGTAGTTTTCACTTTTTCGAAATTATGACACTACCTGTTTCTTCCTCGTAATACATCATTGTAATGAGAATTTCAAGCATAATCCAAATATCTAAAAATATATACAGAGTGCTATTAAAAAATCAAAAGTTGGTACGGCTTCCGGTTAGAACGGAGTTGAAATTTTAGAAATGCAAAATATGACATTTTGCTCGCCAACTTATATTCCCAAATATCAAATTTGTAAACCCATAAACAATCGAGAAATTGGAACCGTTCTAATCTGATCACCCGTTTATTAATAATTATGTAGACTTTGTTGCATCATCAAGCCACTTCTCGCATTTTATTCTGGAATTATCAACCCTTTTCCAAGATATCGGCGGCCTCTCTAGCCAGTGTTTCTCCTCTTGTCTAAATGCATTATAAATTGGTGGGGTAACTTTAAAACTTGAGGTACTATTTGCCAACATCATTTGCCAGACCTTGGATTCGGTACTGCTTACGCTTTCCTTGTCCTTTTCAGGTTCTATCATAATAGGAGATCCCCTCTTATCAAGATTAACGTCATATACCATCTGTTTTCCTTTTAGAGCCTCTTCGATAGCTGCTTCTTCATCAAATAATGGTCTATTCACCTAAAAATTAATAATGTTACGATAAGAGATGAAGAAGTTGTCAAACAATGTCAATGACTTTGTTAAATTTGTAAAAGTAGTGATGCAGGCGGAAGTATTTCCTTGGACATCTAGATTTTAGCACCTGCGTCTATTGCGATTTTGATAACAGCGAAATCAAATTGCAAAAGATTTGTAGTGTAAGTTTAAAAAAAAAATAACATTCATTTGGTTTCATTTTAGTGTCATTAGTGTTCACTGCCCCAATACTTTATCTCACTAGTGCGGTAAAGCGCTACTTCGAGGCTTATTTTAACAATCCAAAAAAATTTAATAAAATTTTGCCCCAAATCCAAAAATAAAAATAGTTGTCTCTTGACCGCTTTTACATTACACAGCCCCACAAAAAAAAACGTCGTGACCTGGATGACTGACCATCTTTCGACGCTGAATCCGAATCCGAGGTTACCTTAAATTTATGTGCAGAGCCAAAAATATTCCTTAAATGGGGGTAAAGTTATGAATATCAGTATCATTACGGATTGAATCAGCCACTTTGAAACCCTTGTGCTCTCATTTATTATTGCCAAATGCGTAACAACCTCCCCCCCCCCTCCGAAGGGGTTGGTACGCCCCTTCTATACCGTTCTAGCTTACAAGCTCTTGAGAATGTAAGGGAGATATGGTGAAGGGTGAACACAGTTAAAGAATCAACCCCCTAAAGGGGTGAATACTACCTTCTGTGCGACGGGGATGGAGGAAGATGTGGGAGAGCAAGTTTTTCTTGTTTTTACTGTGTAGTGGTCGCAGTGCACTGTATAGAACAGCCCTCAACTGCTTTGCCAGTACCCGTCTAAGGGGTGGAAACCACCCCCAAATTCACAAGAAGTATTCGAAAAACTTTTAAGACCGGAAAGATGCACTCTGGAGTTTTTCAATCCGCGAGAAGAAAAATCTGTCAACGGTATTGAGTTTGCACAGCAAGATTAACCCTCAAAGCAGGTAAAGAACATCTCTCGATGAGTGGGGAACAGGAATGCGCAGAAGGATGTAGGAAGATTAATTTTTTCCAGTGCGAAATTTATCGAGCTCTCATAGACCTTCTCTTATCCCTTCTTCAACCATCGAACATTTGCTCCGACTTAACCTTTTACCCGACCTCTGCGCTCGATACTTTAATTGAACACACACTTCTTCTAACACACTCCTTCAAAATTTTCCTCACTTATTTTCTCTACCTTCTTGTCTTCGCTGTATACTCTTGCATTCGCCGACACCCTGTCTCTCAATCTCCATTGTCCATGTATCCCTTGCTCTATTTCATGAATTATCTCATGATATCACCAGTATATCATGTATTTTTCGTCCATACACCATTTTATCTTCAGTCATACTTGGTTTTCTAAAATTCTTGTCTCTCTTCAAGGCTTCCTCTTACACTCCACATACTCTGTCATTTTCTTACAAACTTACTAATGTTTGAGAGTTGAAGAAGGGATAACAGAAGGTGTATGAGAGCTCGATAAATTCCGCTCTGCAAAAAATTAATCTTTCCACATCCTTCTGCGTCTTCCTGTTTCCCACTCATCAAGGGATGTTCTTTACTTGCTTTAAGGGTTGGTCTTGCTGTGCAAACTCAATACCGTTGGCAGACTTCTTTTCGCTCAGATTGAAAAACTCAAGAGTGCATCTTTCCGGTCTTAAAAGTTTTTCGAATACTTCTTGTGAATTTGGGGGTTGCACTGCAACTATTGCTCAGTAAAAACAAGACAAATTTTCTCTCCCACATCGTTCTCCACCCCCGCCCAGCAGAGGGTAGTTTTCATCCCTCTAGGGGGTTGGTTCTTTGGCTGTGTTCACCCTCCACCATGTTTCCCTTCCATTCTCAAGAGCTTGTAAGCTAGAAGCTTTCAGGATGCAGATCTATATTCGGAAGGGTATAGAAGGCGTACCAACCCCTTCGGGGGGGGGGGGGGGGGTGCGCCCTTGGCCATAATAAATGAGAGCACGGGGGTTGCAAAGTGCCCATTCCTACTCCTTTTCGTAATTATACTGATATTCATAACTTTGCCCCTATTTAAGGCCCTATTTTTGGCTGTGCACATAAATTTCAGGGGTATACGAATTTTTTTTGACCTCGCATTCGGATTTAGCGTCGAAAAATACATAGGTCGGTCAACTAGATCACGACCTTTTTTTTTGTGGGGCTGTGTTATTTATGTTTTCGAGCAACCGGCATTTTTGGAACTTTTACCTTGTTAACAAGAAAAGCAAAATTACTAATAAAGAATGACTTCTTCTGGAAAAATTGAAAATTAAGTTTTTCAATTAAATTCACAGGAGATGAAAGAACCATATCGTCAGGATCGGCCCTTGGAAAGGGGGGGCGACCGGGCGACCAAGCTTAATATAAGGGGGCGCAACGAGCTTAACATAAGTCGTTTTTTTTTCGAGTAAAATTTATGAGGACAAAAAATTTTGTTTTGGATCAAAATGAACGAGATTAGCTTGAACATTCTTTTACTTACACCTAGCTCCTCTCTAACTATGCGCATTGTTTTCTTAAAATCTTCGGTAAATCTCTCCACTGTTTCCCTGTTAACCTCATTTTTGGTTAAATACCTTTTATGTGGCACTGCGTATGGTCTCAGTAAGCTATCTTTATGAAATTCCTCAAAGACATCTGGGATATCACTAATATCACTATCCGATTCAAAAGATAAGTTGTCAACTGGTTTCAACAATTCATCTATTTGTTTAGAAACTTTTTCAGACGATTCCGTTCTCTCCATAGTGGTAAATTTCAACAAACACAGTCCATGGAGTGGATAAGTTATTGATCAAACAAGGAATACAAGAGAGGGCGTTGTTAAGTTGCTACGTAGCCTATAAAACAGCTAGGAACACAATCTTGCAGGACAACTTTAGAATAATTACTTTTTCATTGGAGCAAAATTTGTAAGCAAAATCCTTTGACTGCAAATTTATCGTCTAATATAAATATTTTTAAAAGGAAATTGAAAAACATCTCTTAATTAAAATTTGTTGAACTAATAACATGTTTCTTTGTTTTTATATTATTTTACATTCGGTACATTTTTTACTTTTGCTGTATTTCTTGTATACTGTCTACTTTGCAAATATTGTATATTTAATGTGGAAATAAATGATTATTATTGTATTTATTATAATTATCTTTGAAAATCTACTGTAAATTAGACTTATATTTCACATTTCTAAACACAAGAGGGGTAATTTAAGTATTAATTGATTCGTTGAGTTGCATACATTTTACTGATAAATAATATAAAAAATGTTCTATGAAGGAGGTGACATCTTAAATAGAATGTTAAATATTAATAGATACTAGTTTTAATATCAAAAAAATTATAATAACAATTGTTTACGACACAATGCAGATAACATACAGTGAAACAAGTTTGTATAAAAAACCATCTTCTCAACTTAAACATATGTAGAAAAAATTCCTCCATAAAAAAGATAGTACTTATCTATCAAGTCATGAAAATGTCTTGTCTGCTGAAAATGCTACTTGATATATGCAGTAACTCTAGGACATGAATTATGGAGTTCTTGAGGAACGGTTTAGAAATATTTTAAACAAAAAACTCCAAGCGAATTTAATTACATTGACAAAGAAATATAACAATTAGATAATAAAAATAATAATATTAATTGACCATTTTGAATAAGACTGTATATATGGTAAGTCATTTTGTAAGGAATTTAGTGACAAATATACAAACATAAAATATGTTAAAATACAAATTTAAATAAATACCATATATGCATAGTTTATAAATCATATTATATAAAACATACAAATGTACACAATACAGAAATTTGGATGACAAATAAATATAAAAGAAAATTACACTAAATGATTAAATTAAATAAATATTTGTTTTGTCAAATTTATTAAAGTAATATATGAGTAATTCCTCAAGGTTCTATATTTAAAAATTCTTGAACGCTGTAAAAGCTACCTCAAGTAGTATATTTCTAACTGCGGTTTTATAGTGTCTATAGTTGTGGATATTTCGAATGAAAGCGGGAAGACTATTAAAAAGTAAAACACAGATGAGGGATGAGAGGAAGTGTTTATAATTTGAAGTATTATGTAAGAGGATACTAAGTAGATCCCCACATCTTGTACTGTACGAATGACAATCGTTTCTTTGAGTAAAAAAAATTATATTTTTCTTCGTATACATCAAACATTTTAATATAAATATACATGGAGTGGTTAGTATTTTTTTCATTTTAAATATATGTTTACAGCTCTCATTATAATCCATGTGAAATATAAGTCTAATGAGCCTCTTTTGACTAATAAACACCTTATCCTTGTCTCTTGCACTTCCCCAGGCAATAATATTATATGAAATTTCTGAATAAGCAAGAGCATAGTATATACTCAATAATCCCCCTTCGTCTAAAGAGCTTTGCATTTGCAATATAGTAAAATAGGCCTTATTTAGTTGGGAACACACATGCTCAATATGTTTGTCCATCCCGTTTGAACAGACAAACAAATTGTTTTCGCGAGTGCTTTATCTTTATTGATAAACACAAGATATTGTTTATTTGTAAATTTTTGTAATATACTCTTCAAGTAATATGCTACAATGCATATAATTTCATTTCATTTGTTATTACCTTTATTTATGTTTAAAGACTGATTGTTTTAATTTAAAATTGCTTTTTCTTAGTAGTAGTGTTTTATTTAATTTTTTCTGTAGAGTAATATTACGTTGGCTAACTAGTTATCTTTTGTTGTTCAAGTATACCTTGTAGTTTTGATGTATTGTGGCCATTTGCCAAACCTTATTGCCTTATTTTTGTGTATTGCCGTATTATTACCTTTTCTACGTATGTCCGTCTTTCTGTGTATGTTACATTTTATATAAATTGTTTGTAGAATATTATAGTCAGCACATTTTATTTGCCCACATCCTGTATATCTCTTTGCTTTACCGATTTTATGTAATATATTTGTTATATTTTTAATGTTGGGTTTTATTTCAAAACTATGCCACAATGGTAATTTTTAACTGGGAGCTAGCCAGGTAAATAAATAAGTAGAGTATATATAGTATAAGATTATTTAGTTTTCTTAATTTGCGATAAGTTAATAAAATTTCTAATATAAATATAAATGGGATTTAACCCGTTTTACTAGTATCATTCATTTTTGATTTTACGATTTTCCGACCTTCGATTTATAGTAATGACTTTTTTTTATTTTGTCGCGTAGCTCCTTATTTGCTCTGATACACCCTATATAGATACTTGTTCTACTTTTATGTAATAGGTACAAAGTTCTTAAACGCTAAGTAAGTGATCCATCATCAAACCAAAACAAGTTTTTCTACCAGCACTTAGTTCTCTAAAACATCCTGTTTGAAAGTGCTAGAAATGATATAACATTCAATTCTTCCGATATTTCAGTTTTTATGGTTTTTAAAGTGCCAATTAATGTAATTTATTATGTAAATCTTTAGAACTGGATCAAATATCGACAAGAAAAGATTGATAACATCTACTCATAAAACTAAACCAAGTAAACCTGTTCTTGTCAAGGCGCTAGTTTTTATGGGTTTATTATACGTATGCAATTATTTACATATACTTATAATTCTGTGCTCTAGGTGGAAATGGCAAATTGATATAGATGTTCAAGGTTTATTACTTCATCAAACAATAAAATATGCATCAGAAAGGTGTGTCTACTTCCCGAGGAAAAAATAACAGTAGCCTCAATAATGCTTTTATTAATTAATAGGTAAACATACAATGTCATATAAAATTGTTTCCCGATATTCTTAGGGCTGAAGGTACATCCAAAAGGGTACTATTTATATAAATGTTATTCAGAAAATAGATAATTGAGGACATATCTATATCTACGTCTTAAAAGGAAACTGATAATAATATTCAATATCAACAGTTGAGTCCATCAGGTGGCACCAGACGTGTTGCTCTCTCTTTATCACTTGTGTTGTAAGAAAGGGAAGCACACTGTGGTGGAACTGAACTGTTGAAATAAAAAATACGCCCTATCAATATTTTCCGAATGATTGAAATAACAAAAAACCTCTGTCTAAGCAATCACTATTTCCACAGTCCCAGATGTTCTATCTAGGTCTCTTACATCGAAAACAATTCTGATACAATATTTCCATTCCGCTGTTTTAAAAAAAATTGTTCATAGAACTTTAATAATATAAGATTTGAAATGGTCTACCCCAAAATCACATAATATGATATGCCACAATTGCATATGCAATCAATTTTATTTTTAAATCCCCTTTAACAATGGGATGGAAGTGGTAATGGGGGGTGATAGGGGAGGTGACTGATGGCGAAAAAAATGTGAGACCTTGGCCTCTCGCACATATGGGGGAGATGTGGCAGAGTTGGGTACCTTCGAGCACATAAGGGAAAATAGATGTGCCTTTTCTATTTTACAACAATGCGTATGATTTGTTCTCAACACATATAGGCGAGGGACGCGAGAGGCGTAGTAAACACCCACAAAACACAATAGAAAACGAAAGTAAACAATACGCAAATGATACTAAACGCCATATTAGAAAGGATCCCCTACGGGGATGAGATCATTATTTTGCACCAGCCAAAGAATCGGTGATTACTAATTTGCTTGTTTACAGTTGTAGCCTGAACAAACAAACAACTGTTTGCGACCTCTATTTTCCCCTATATGCTCGAAGGTTGGTACCATGAGATAACTGGGACAGTGACTTTTTATACCGATTGGTTGGTAGTTTGAAATTGTGTATCATAGAGGTTATATATATTTGTGAGAGAAGTAAATAAACTGCCGTATTTCGCCCGTGTGGTGTGTACTTCAAATCTCAGGTAATTTTAATTGTTTGATGTACTGAAAAGTAACTTTTTTGTTCAAATTATCCAATTCATTGCTTTGTGGGTGCAAGTGTTGCTGGAGAGTTATTTTACATGTAACTACCGACGTTTTAGCTATTAAATGTTGGGGCCCTTTCATGATTCATTTCCACCTAAAAATAAATCTGGTCACTTTTAATGATACCGAGCAGTGAGATAGAGTTGGGACGTTATTTTAAGGGAGAGTTGGCTCATGCTATGTCTCCCCCATTCCATGTATGAATTAATTTTTTTATATTATTTGGATCGTTTTCAGGTATGTTGTTAAGCTACAAGAAGAAAGAAAACAATACTGTCATTCCAATCCATACAGTTCAAAAAGCCATTGCAGAATGCAAAAATAATGAGGGCTTGAGAAAGGTACCATTTTATTATTTGTTGCAATATATTTTGATTTTCTTCTGAGCATTTGTCAGATTTTTTAATTAATTTTATTCTTTCTCGTTGTTTTTTATTTTTTGCAATAATTAAATATTTGTCCATATCATTGTGAATATTAATTACCTGTCCCAAACCTCTCCATCGCTACTCCCAATTCTAACTCGTAAAAGTGAGATTTGGGACAAATACATGTCACTAGAAAATGTTTTTCCATGCCGCTATTTACCCAGTAAATTTAAGTAATATTTACAAGAAGTGGTTCAATATATGTAGGTAAATTACTGTGTTTTTAATATTTTTAAAATTTCAAAAACCGCTGCCCAAGGAATCACTACTTCCACATCCGGATTTTCTATCAGTCACACAACGAAAAAATTTTGTATCTGGAAATAATTGTTTATGGAACTTTAATAATATAATAAGGATAAATTTAAAAAATATTTTGAGGTTTCTGATTCTTGTACACACACTAAATCACATTTTTTTTTTCATCCCCTTTAATAATGGGGTGGTAATGGGGGTGGCTAACGCCAAAATTTTTTTTGAGACCTTAGCTTCTCTTGACTATACTAAATATCAATTTTATGAACTCTTACCTGCTTGATTTACTTATTTACTCCAAGTTTACCCCAATTTACCCCCCAACCCTTCGACGGAACAAGATGAAAATATAATCTAGTTCTAGATCTCGTTTAAGTACATATGTGTACCAAATTTCAAGTCAATATCTCAAACGGTTCCAGAGTAAACGTGCGCACAAAAAAGTTACAGACCGACAGACAGACCGACAGACAGAAATTTTTTTTCGCTCAAACTTGAAATCTCGACGTTTCTTGACATTCTAAGCCTATTTGAACAATAAAAATTTTTTAAAATATTTTTGTCGTTACTATACCACTGGATGTGGAAGTAAAATAAAAATTTTAAAAATTAATTTGTGAAAATTGTCCCAACTCTCCCACATCCCGTACTAAATCCCAATTGTATGGACTCTTACTTGCTCACTTTATCTATTTACCCGCATTTAACCTCCAACCCTTCAGCGGAATAAGATCAAAATATAACCTAGTTCCAGTTCTCGCTATAATACATAGGTGTACCAAAATTTAAGTCAATATCATAAACCGTTTCAGAGTAATCGTGCCCACAAAAAAAGTTAGAGACATTCAAACAGACAGACACAGACAGACAGATTGCTTTTAACGCATACTTAAAGAAAAAAAAGTCAAAAGTTTCAAAAATTTTCTATATTCTTTTTTACCGTTACTATCCACTACATGGATGTCGAAGTAAAATTCATATTTTAAATCGAGATAAATAGGCAAATTAGCCGTTTTTGCGGGGTCCCTAATAAGTCCACGAAAGGTATAGACCAGTCGAAATAGTTTTTTTGTGCGAAATGTCGTTTACCCGCTTTTTTAAGCATAGTATGAGATGTCCAGAAATATATGTCAACTATCCGCTCGCGTGACAGGTGGGGCAATACACTTTAAAATTCATAAAACGTTAAGTTTTTAGCATTTTTCGCTTTATTTGCAATATACCTCGTAAATGAAGCATTGTTCGAAAATATATCAAGATACAGAAAAGTTGAGAAAATTAATTTTTAACATTTTATTAGTCTTGACATTTTCCCAGAAAATTCTTCATTTAAGAGCTACAGCAACTTTTTTAACTTGATTTTTTTTGAAAGTGAATATAATAAATATTAATACGAAATATATCATCGGTATAATGTAAATTATGTTTAAATGTCCAATTTACAGTTGAAATAAAATATATTTACAGACCTATATACAGTGTGTCCCAGGATAGATGTAACAAGAGGTGTAATGTACCAAAAATTTTGGAATTTTTAATGGCATTTGGGGATTGAGTCCTGCTTGTTGTAAAACTAAAGTATACCAAAAATGACTTGATTTGGTGTTCTACAGGGTGTTTTATAAGTAAAGTTGTAAAAATCACCACTAATAAAGTACCTTTATTTTTCAAAATATGAAAAAATTCCACTAAGAAAAGTTATTTAGAATGCAATTTTATACCTCTATACCAAGTTTCAGAAATATAAAATTATTTTTTGTATACTTCCCATTTTTTCAATAAATTAGTATTTTATTTTGAACCATTCGATTAAAACTGCATAGAAATTATTTTTTGTGAATTAATATTTAAAGTTATGTAGAAGCTAAAAGTAGGCTATGAGAAAAGCAGTGGATACATATTTATCATTTATTATTGACATATCTGTCAAACGTAGTCAATATTATCCTTAATTTCTGTTTCAAATTAACGAACCAAGCATAAAAAATTAAGTGAAAATGGTACTCGCAGTGCGTGAAAAAATTTATATTGTGCAATGCTACTGAATTGGTGGTGAAAACTCGCTAAGAGAAGTGGTAAGCCAATTTAATTTGAAATTTCCAAACACTGCTTTGTCACGTACTCAGACTATGAGAATAATTAAAAAGTTTCTGGCTACTGGTAGTGTTCTTAACATGAAAAGAAAAATAAAAGCATATGATGAAGACAATGTTGGGGCTATTATAGCTCATGCCTCTGTTATAGAAAATCCTAGGATGCCACTAAGAGAGAGATCAGCTCTTATTAATATTAGCAAGTCTGAACTCCAAAGAATTTACAAGGCAAAGCAAATTAGGGCATATAAAGCAAATTATAAACATAAGCTTGAAGAGGGAGATGACGGCTGTAGGTTGGATATTTGTTTGACCATTGGAGAAAAAATCATGGAAGAGAGATTCTTTCATCATTTCATAATTTTCTCAGATGAATCCACATTCACAACCAATGGTGTTTCATCTCAGAATTGTCGGTTTTGGGCTTCAGAAAATCCAAATTTTAGAATTCATTGTAGAAGACAATATTATAAAAAAGTGAATGTGTGGTGTGCCGTTTCTTATCACGTTGGAGTTATTGGACTTTATTTCATTGAGGGAAGGTTAAACCAGCACACTTATTTACAGCTTATTGAAAGACTTTCTGAAGAACATTTAAATATTTTAAGAGATATGCCTTTAGTTCATTTTCAACATGATGGTTGCCCTGGCCACTCCACAGAAATGGTTAATCGGTGGTTGAATTTAAATTTTGGAGAAAATTGGATTGCCAGGAATGGACCGATCAAGTGGCCGGCGAGATCCCCAGACCTTTCAATATTGGATTTCTTTTTATGGGATCGCCTCAAGCAGTTGGTTTACGCTGAACCACTTCCTAACGATGTAGCAGTATTGAAGCAGAGAATTACAAATGCCGTAAACTCCATACCGTTAGATCATATTCGAAACAGTTTTAAGGACTTCAGGCGAAGGATCGAAATGTGTGTGGATGTGGGTGGTAGCTACGTCGAATAATAAAAAAATTGTAAACATTGTTTTGTATTGGGCAATAATTAATTTGTTTGTGAATCTGTTATGTTTTTGACATTTATTACTTGTTATAATTTTTAAACCTCATTAATCTTCTGTTAGTAATTGTTTCTTGTTTTACAATTAGTTCGATTAGCATTATACCTTCTTACATCTCGTATATTCAATTTTTTATTTACCAATAGCCTACTTTTTGAGATGATTAACATTTGCTCCTACACAACTTTAAATTTAATATGAATTCAACTTTTAATTCGCAAAAATGGGAAGTTTCGAAAAAATAATTTTATATTTCTGAAATTTGGTATAGAGGTATAAAATTGCATTTTAAATAACTTTTCTTAGTGGAATTTTTTCATATTTTGAAAAATAAAGGAGGTACTTTATTAGTGGTGATTTTTACAACTTTGCTTATAAAACATCCTGTAGAACACCAAATCAAGTCATTTTTGGTATACTTTAGTTTTACAACACGCAGGACACTGAGTTTTAATACAAAGGACTAGTCTTCAGACATTTATTCTTTTTTTTTTTAATAGAACGATTACTTTTTTCTTTAAAGATAATCTCGATAGAGTCAATACTGGGTGTGTTGTTAATGAAGTAGATGTCAATGCGCCATTTTAAAACGACTAATTACAATCAAAGGCTTATAGTCCAATCCAACAGTTAAAAAAGAGTATGTTCGTAGAGCAAAAATAGCATAAGTCAGTTTTTTCTTTTTTATAGTGTTCGAGGTTTCATTTTTAGTATTTTGTAGTTGGCGGAGTCGGCGGTGGTTGGGGTTAGCCGCCATCTTTACGAGAAGTCAAACGCAAATATTTCGCGAACCATTGATGCTACGACAAAAATGGTACCTATTCATATTTTTTGTTCAGCACTAAATTCCCTTCAAATTTCACCACATACTCAGAATGAACCCCTGAACACTATAAAGAAGAAAAACTGACTTACGCTATTTTTGCAAAAAAAATTACTTACCTGTTGATTAGACTATTAGGTATATATTATATTTTGATTTCGAGCTCAGTTTTGTTGAACATATAATTTTGAAGTCTAAATAAGCAATCAAAATGTTAGGATTTAGTATAAAAAAAACAGTCAGTTATTGATATCAAGTGTGTCAGATATCATTCTGCTCCTATTTAAGATCAAGACCAAAGTATGGATCCATTGTTTGGGGCCCTTATTATTTTGTCTACAAAAATACGTTGTAGCAGGTCCAAAGAAAATGTTTAAATTTTGTTTCACTTAAAGATACAGGAATATATAATGAGAGAGGCGTAGATAATAATCTCTTAAATACCTTTTAGTTTGAGAGTCTAAAGTTACAGCCAATTTATTTCATCTTAATTTTTTTTTACAACCTGCTACACAATAAAATTCATAGCCCGCAAATCCTATCGCGACTTCTTTTTTATACTCCAAGAAAACATTCTCGGCAAAATTCTACATTTTATTGTAATCGTCTCAATACCTAATATGATGGTAAAATCATCAATACACTGTATGTGTCATAATTTTATACAAGCAACAGGGTTCTATTATTGCTCGGTGATAGTCCCATTGTAGTTTTCTCATTTAGCTGCGCCCAGTTCACAGTTGGCTGAACTCTCAAAAACTGGACAAAACTCATATTTCGTCGGAAATTGCTGAATAGGTATTTTCGAAACTGATGCAAAAATAAAAAAAAATCTGAAACAAAAATTGAACCATTTTCAAAAATAAAATTTTACCGGCGCCTAGCTGTGTATCTCTACCGAATTCGGCCCTCAGCTGCGGTATAGATGATGTCTATGCGTGTTGTCTCACTTAACCATGATTTAGCCCACTATGCCAATCATATTGCAGGCAACAAGAATTACTTAAAACTAAATAATTTTCACCATTAACCCAAAACACAAACTTTATTTTCATGACCAACCGTTCGAAACCTTGCCATAAGCAACTGTCTAGACAATTTTACACAGTTAATAAAAATCGTGATAGAAATGTAACATTTTCTTTCATTCCAACATGCAACTCTTTGAACCTGACGCAATATTTATTGCAAAATTGTGCGTCTTTTTTTAAAATGTTTATACTTCGCGGTCCACTGAATTTCACTCATGTATGACCTAAAGGTCAATAACAGGGTCCCAGGTGGTAATTGTTTACTAGTGCGGAAGCTGAAATGGTGAATTTAACAAAATTAATATATACTAATTCAAACAAATAAGCTTGTTTGCATAAGTGATATTTCAAGGGACTGACACATCTTACATACAGGGTCTCCCAGAACTGGACCATCAAACGAAGTAAGGTGGCAAGGGAGGTTATTTCCAATCAAAATAATCATACGGGTATTTAACCAATTGTTAACATAGGTACCTTGAAAGAGTTGACACCTTACTACCCAGCGAACAACAGCTACATATGTTGAAAAAAGGCTAAAGTTGGATAAGAAGAGTGAATTTGCCCCTGCACAGATTGTGCTCATTTTTTTTGCTTGGATTGTTATCAATATCACAATTTTGCTAAATTTCAGCCATTAATATTAAACCGTTTTCGAGTAAATAAAAAATCGAAAATTCTATTGGACGACAAAACCGATTCAAATAAAATGTTAACCAATTGTAGATACTACCAGAACATAAACATGGAATAGATTGGAACAGAATCTGACAACGGGAACATTTTTCTGATTTTTTTTCAACCCCTATTAAGTTTCTGCTACCAATTTTTTTCTATAGAATCTCGGGATGGTATTTTACCACACATAATTTTTCTGAAGCGATCAAATGGGTGCTTGGTACTAGAAAAAAATAAAATGTTCATTTTTATTTTTTTAAATTATGATACACTGATGTTATAACTTATATTTTTTTTGTAGCATCTTGTAGTAGTATTCTATAATTTACAATTTTTTAAAATCGTTAATATCAGTAGAAGGTCCTTGAAAGAAAATAAAATGTCGTTTATTTTTACTTCTCCACATCCAGTGGAAGTAGAGTGATGCAAAAAAAATATTGAAAACTTTTATTATCCAAATAGGCTTAGAATATCATGATTTTAAGTTTGAGCAAAAAAAAATTCTGTCTGTCGGTCTGTCTGTAACTTTTTTGTACGCACGATTACTCTGGAACCGTTTAAGGTATTGACTTGAAATCTGGTACACATATGTGGAACTGAATTATATTTTTATCTTGATCCGTTGAAGGATTGAGGGGTAAATTGGGGTAAATGGGAGGTAAGTAGGTAAATCAAGCAAGTAAGAGTCCACAAAATTGGTATTTAGTATATACAGGGTGACAATCGGGAACCGGATGTTTTTGGAACGCATAGTACGGAGCTTAACGCGGTTAGAGAAGGGCAAATGCGATGTTACTACCTTTGTAATGTTATGCCATTTCAATAGCTACTAACAGCCACATGAATATATTGGACGATTTTGAAATAAGTGTTACACAAAGAATATGCAAGATAATAATAATAAAGCTTACACAATGCCATTTACGATGTGTATCAAGTATGGAAGATAATGTCATTGAGATGGTGTCCGTCGCGTTGGATGCAGTTTTCGACCCTCTTCATGAAATCGTCCATAACACTTTCCAACATCGCTCCATCAATAGTCATAATTTCCTGACGAATGGCATTCTTCAAGTCGGCCAAATTACGAGGCTTTTGAGCATATACACGACTCTTTAAATAATACCCCACAGAAAAATATCACAAATTGACAGGTCTGGAGACCGTGGACGCCACGGCGCATCTCCAAAACGTGAAATGAGTTTTCCTGGGAACATGATGCGGACAACATTCGTTGATGCGTAGGCAGTATGTGCCATAGCACCAACTTGCTGAAACCACACATTCCTTGGATTTATTCGTTTTCTGTGTAGTTCTGGCATAAAGAAAAATTGGATCACCTGAACGTAGCGGTTAGAATTAACGGTGACGGAACGCCCGGCATCTTCAAAAAAATAGGGACCAATAATGCAAGTAGGGCCAACGGAACACCACACTGTGACTTTTTCATAATGAAGAGGTAATTCATAGATATTTCGTGGATTGTCAGAAGCGCTGCAGACCTAAATTATCTTCCAAAATCACTTGCATTCTCGTAGCGAAATCCTAGCCAGTTTCAAAATCTCTTTCCTTTAATTTCTGAACAATCTATAGTTTGTAGGGGTGGAATTAAAAAAATTAATTTCTACCAAAAATCTTACATTTTTATTTAGAGTACATATTGATCATTGTTATGTAACATTTTTCGTATGGCTGTTAGTAGCTACTGAAATGGCATAACATTACAAAGGTAGTAACATCGCATGTGCCCTCCTCTAACCGCGCTAAGCTCCATACTATGCGGTAAGAAAACATCCGGTTCCCAATGTCACCCCGTATAAGAGAAGCTAGGGTCGCAAAAATTTTTTTGGCATTAGCCACCCCCATGACCAACCCCCACTCGTTATTAAGGAGGGTGAAAAAATAAATTTGTGATTTAGTGTGTTTACAAGAAACAAAGGCCTCAAAAGTTTTTAACTTCAAACACTCCTAATATGTTACCATTTAATGTTACTAGAATGTCACAAATATATAAGACAGCATTGTGTATGTATAGGCGCGAAAATGAACTTTTGTACTATAGTTACTGTAACATTGCTATAGTATCGTCTGATGTAGTTTAAGTCCATCGGCATAACTAGCTTATCTACATATATAGAATATGGGCCAACTAGTCAAATTAAAGTATGCGGTATAATTTGGGGGTACTAATTTTCCGTCTAGCCACAGCTATATGGGTGTAGAGAGATAGCAAAAAACTATAATTGCCATCTGAAAGTGGTAGCTAACAAAAATGGCGGCCAATCCAACATGGCGAATGTAGACGTTTAAAAAACGACCGTATCTCTGTAAGGTATTGTCCGATTTTTTTTAAATGACAGCTTAAATTATAGAAATTTTGCAAGTTCCCATTAACTTTTTCGATATAAGCAACCGTTAATTAGTAAATCGCGAATTAGTGAAAAATATATTAGTTTTTACAGATAATTTGCTTATAGTAAGTGAGGGATCTGTCACAGTCAAATGTAGCCTTAATTTAGTGTATTAAACTTGTTGAAAATGTCTGCACAAAGAGTCAATTCTGTAGAATATGTAGAGAAATTTTGACATGCTGATGTTCCATTCTTCGTATTATAATAAAGCTATATTATACCTAGTATGAACTATTGAATAAAATATTCAGCCATCCCCTAAGACCTTTACCTTGGGGTCTGGCCAACTCTGATGGAACAATGAAAAAAAAACCAACAAGGCTGTATTGGAGAAACCCCTGGAAAGCATGATTTCACCTGAAGATGGAAATAGTTCTTCATCTGCTACTGTAATTGATGGGATGGCATTAATTCAAAAATTGCATGGAGAAAATAAAACATTTGATGAATTGTTTGATACAGTTCTCAATCACGTCTTAAACTTATTATAGCAATATAATTGACATAGTGTTTGATACTTACAACGACAAATCAATCAAATCTGCTGAACGTCTCAGCAGAGATTCTGAGGAAGCAATATCATTCAAGAAAAAGTGGTCACAAAATAATCAAATGGAGACGTCTTCTTCAAAGTGGTGACAGTTAAAATGAACTAACAAAATTCCTTGTTGAAAGTTGGCAAGAAGAAAACAGGAAGACAAAGATTGGTGATAAGGATTTACTTGCTACTTATGGTTGTAAATGTATCAAAATAACTGCTAATGCGTCCACGAAGAAGAAAATCTTTTTTCATCAACATGAAGCAGATACTAGGATGATGCTACGTATAAAGGATGCTTCAATAAAATACTCAAATGTTATTTGCATATCTGACGACACAGTTGTTTTGATTTTAGCTCTTTATATATCATCTGAAATTAGTCGGGAGAGTAACTTGTACATCAAACGTGGAACAAGCGGTCGAGTCAGGTTAATTGACATTAAGTAACTTGCATGTGCAGTTGACAGTGTAATCATATCAGCATTACCTGGTTTACATGCATGGACAGGTTGCGATACAGTCAGCGCGTTTTCGGGACAAGGGAAATTGAAAGCTCTGAAACTTTTACAAAAACGTGAAGAATTTATTTCATTGCTTCCATTGCTGGGAAGCCAGTTTGAATTATCTAACAATGACCACTATTTGATCCAAAAATTTACATGTCAGAAATGAACTAAGATACCAAATTTTTCAAAGTAGACAAGGTGATGTTGAATCAACACAACTTCCTCCATGTGAATACCAACATTCTATATGCGCAAACTAGCAAGCAGCAATTTGGAAGCGATGTCTGGAAAATTATCCTCTAGTTCCAGAAGCAGAAGATCATGGATGGATGATAGACAATGATGGAATATTCTGCTTCAACTGGATGACGGGAGCACCCGCATCTGAAGCAGTTTTGGAACTTTTGAGTTGTTCTTATGCAAGGTCATGCCAACTACCATCGTGCACTTGTATGATGAATCAGTTGAAATGTACCAGCTCGTGTAAGCTGACTAAATGAGAAAATATGCATGACCCCGAGGAAACTGCAGAAGATGTATTTTTTGATGAACCATATGTAGTGCCAGCGAAGACGATTTGTGAAAGTTTAGTTGAAACGATATGGTTAAGAAATATTTTAAACAATTGTTTATAAAATCTGTATAATCTGCATGAATAAAAATTTTCATTATTAAAAATTACAAAACTTATATCGGGATTAATTAAGGCTACATTTGACTGTGACAGATTCCTCACTTACTATTACAGTCAAATGTAATTTTATCTAAAGCTCACTTTAAATTCTATTATGAAATTGGCCCATACCGTTAATCTTATCACACAGTATTGTTCCAGTGCACATTGTCCAAATACACAAATGAATGGGAACTTAAAAAAAGTTATCAATTTACGCTGTCATTTAAAAAAAGAACATTGAAATCAGACGATAACTTACAAAGATACGGTCGTTTTTTTAAACGTCTGCATCAACCATCTTGGATTAGCTACCACTTTCAGATGGCAATCATAGTTTTTTGATATCTCTGTACACCCATATAACTGCGGTATGAAGGGTAATTAGTACCCCCAAATTATGCCAATATCAAATTATACCAATATCTTGGCTGGCCCATATAATAATAAGGAATGCTGCAACTTATACTATAGTTCCCTGTCTCGTATTTCTTTATTTATTTAGTTAAAACAATGTTTTCTCTAGAAATGTAGAAGTTTATTGGTTGTTCTCATATTGTTTTCAAATTTTGATGTTTTATGCTGAATATCCAAAATAAAATTTCCAATAATTGTGTAAGTAGAAAAAAATGTTTAAAAAAAATAGAAATTTTTTAAGTTTATTTGGCATTTTGAAAATTCTTATTTTCAGTCGATTAATGTACTGAAAGTGTAGATTTTTAAATACCTACGTTGAAGGGAGATTTATAATAAGAAATCTGACAACAGCAACGTTTTCTAATGTGCTAGATTTATCAATCCAATTTAAAAAAAAGGACGCATTTCTAGCGTACACTCCTTAAATAAATCCTAAGAACTATATAATGACAAATATTGTCACCTTAAATAAGCGTACACTTCTGTAGACCCTGTCATATTTTAATCTAACCTTTTGTTTCAAACAACAGCCAAACCTTAGCTGGGACTCGAACTCCGAACATTTCAACTAACGACCTCAACCTTACCTTTCTCATTACTCGTATCTTTGACGAACTCTCATGGTCGATATTTAAGATGCATAACTTTTCGACAGCGACAGATTACAAGCAATTACAGTTAACACAATCTCCTAGATAAGAATATGACTCTATCGTAATTGTAACCTTACTTGAAGCCACCCTCACTTTCTCTACGAGAAAAGTAGATCATTGGCACTTATTTAACGACCGACCTTGTCAACTAGTTCGGAATAAGTACTAGATATTAGTCATTTTTTTTCACATAATTGATTTAATTAATAATTGATATTGTAAGGCAACAAAGCAAATTAGTTTGATTGAATTAAATTTTAAAGTTTCGCAACAAAATAGAAATGTTGGATATGTCGTAAATTCACAAAATGGGGTAATAGGTCTGTCCTCAGTATTCTGAAAAGTATAAACCGCGGTGAGCTAGAGATTTTATAATACACACTATTCACAATAACTGTTCTTTACAATTAGAAGACAAAAAATCTCCAGAACCAAACAGTTATCTACTAAATCTGTCAATAAAAAATTATATTTTCCCATCAAAATTAAAATATGCCACCTTAACACCATTGTTCACGGGAGGTGATAAACATTAACTTACTAATTATCGACCCTTACGGGGTAAACGGAGAGAACAGGTTCGATGATTATTTTTGTTTTTTAGTGCAGTATTTATAAAAGCTTGTTTTTTTTTAGTTTTTTAAACTATTAATTTATTGGCTTCCATAAGATGTCTCGTATGCTAACTGTCTGGTGTACAATGACGTCTTCTTTTTTGCACTTCTTTTTCTTCTCGACGTCGCTTTTTTTGGTCTTCTTTTTCTTTGCGATGTCTTATGAGAAGTGAAATAACTAAACATGAATGAATTATATGATTACCTATCTAAATATTAAATACTATACTCGTAATATTGCAAGTTCAGATAATTTTTATTTATTTTATCCTGTTCCACCGCATTAATAAAACTGTAACTGTTATTTATATGTTATAGTTATAGGTTAAATACATATTATATCAAAATATGGTAATAGTGTCAAACAGGGTAGTCACCCTTCAGGCCATTGAAAAAATATATTAATTTTTTTAATGCATAAAATCATCGTAGAAGAGTAATATTTTTTAAAATAAACTACCCTAACATTTATATTATTTGTGCCAAATTACAAAGCGATCCGCCAAATACGAGGTGAGAAAAAAATAAAACATTTAGGGGTAAATTTTTTTTTCCACCCCATGCAGAGTCCACGAGCTTAAAACTTTGTACACAAGACAGTCAGCATACAAGACATCTTATGGCAGCCATTTTAGTTCGCTAGGTGTGGGGCACTTTTTACATTGCTACCCGCTCATACTCTTTGGAACGGATAATTGTAATCTGAAACTTCGACAACCCACAGATACCGATTTTTCAGTCAAATCCGACGATAATTGATAAAACCTATCAGCCATGTTGTCGCCGTAATTTTGAATTTTTAAGTTAATCACGTATTTGTCTTCTACATATCAAGCCCATTCTTTTGATACCCATATCAAGTAGGTTGTAAAGAAAATGATAATCCTCCATCTTGGACCGGCCGCCATTTTGAACATATTATAATATTGAGTACACTGTATTGTATTGTCATTAGAGCTACACACAATTGCCAAGTTTCATGGTGATACAACAATTAGAAGTAGGTGAAATTCAGTGCCTTAAACTTTTTTACTTACATACATGCATACATAGATAGATATATAGATAATAAAAGCATGTTAAACCGTCTACTCAAGATGCAATCTCTCTTGTTGTACGCAGCTTTAGATAATAAAATGGCATGCCTAAGAGCTTCGCAAAGGCTTTTGGCACAGTGAGTCACGGGCTTTTGCTGGATAAACTAGACCATCTAGAAATAAAGGGAAATGCCTACAGCACAATTAAAAGTTATTTTTCGGATAGGAAACAACGAGTGGAATTGGACGGTATTCTGAGCGACAAAGCGTTGGTGACATGTGGAGTCCCCCAGGGTACTGTTCTTGGACCTGTATTGTTCCTAATATATATTAACCAATTACTTAGCTTAAAACCTTCTGGAACAATATTATCTTTTGTAAACGACACCGTTGTGGTGTACGTAGCAGACACCTGGGAAGAGGTCGTCACTACAGTAAAAGATGGCTCCTTAACTAACGTTAATCAATCAGAAAATTTACATGGAATGATATCTAGTACAATAGCTGAGTAGTCAAGATTTTCGGGCGGAAGGATGACTAAACGGTTGATATTAGAAATGATGAAATATGTTAAAATTTGGATATGTAACATTTGCTATTCTATTGTTTTTTACGAAACTTTTTCTGCACGGAGCGACAGAAGGATTTATTTACTAAACTTTAAACATAATATAATTTAGTGATTTTAAGTTACTAAAAATAGGTACTTTGACACAAATATGTTTACCACAGAGACCAAGCTGTATCTTCGGTTCTACTAACCGATTTTCATAAAACTTGGCTTAGAGTAGGCCGATTTCGATGAAATAGAAACTAAATGTCACTCCAAGCTTAGATAATTTTACCTGTGAAAACCCCATTCAAATTGGTTTACTAGGTTCTACGTGATGCGCATTCAAACAAACAGACAAATAGATAAAAAATTAAAAAAGTGAATGAATTCTGTTACTCATTTTACATCCTTCCACATCAGTTTTTTGCAAATATTTTCAATGTACAGACACGCCAACTTTACAGATTTATTATATGTATAGATAAGGAAAAACAAATAACTACTGCTTGTATTCAGATGTAGTTTTGGAAGTGTGCCACCCCAATATTTGACAGCCACGGATGGACAGACGGACTTTTTGAAAGTTGACCAGAATTCGATCATTAACGCAAAGATATGAACAGTTTTTCTTTACGAGTGATATTTACGGTTTAGTCTAGGTGTATTTCTTCAAATTCGAATGTTTAGAAGCAAATCGTATTACTTTTTGGCAACTTTTTAGAGTAGCTCGACCCGCTGAATCCGAAAATTTTGGTTGTCATCTCGAATTCGCGATTAAACCACCCCAAAACCACCTCTAAAGGTACATCTTTTCAATTTATCGAGAATATCTTCGTAAGAAATGAATGTCAAGTGAGTTGAAATGTAGTTTATAACATTTTCTTTAAAATGATGTATATAAAATTATAGCTAGCTCATTGGCGAATTGGGGTCTAAAATGAGGCATATGTCAAAAAAACAACAAAATATTTCGTGGTCATAGTTGTTCAGAAGGATATTACTTCGCGTTATGTGTAAAATATATTTAGATTTTCATTACCATATATCTGTTCCATACATCGCTTAATTGGAATATCTACAAAAAATAATATGAAATTATAATATTACCTAATTTCACCACAATCTACTTGCGTATCTTTTATTTGCAACGGCAGTAAGTTTGAAACAAATCTGAACGAAATGCAGCGTTGCGTGTCACTTCTGAAGGTAAACATTAAATTTTCTTCGCATTTTGCTGTTTTTTCAGTAAACAGCTGCTGTGGTAACGAGCCTCAGAAGCTATTAGATCTGTCATACCTGCGACATAGATGCGAAGTTCGTAGTTGACTTTCACGAGTTGCTTTGTTTTGTTCTCCATATTATAGTCCACTCGGTAATGTAAAAAATACACCAGAAGCTCACAAAAAATGTTATCTGAGATTTTCCTTCAGTAACGGTTAGTGGAGGGCTTATACATCACAAAACCAGTGCGAGGCACCCCCCCCCCCCCCCCAAAAAAAAAAACACCCATTCGGTGAATAAAGCCTTATTTTACTGATAACTCGTTAACTGTTGAAGATGTAAAAAAATTGCTCATTATAAAAAGAAAGATTGGCCGATTTCCTAAAAAAAAATCCTTCTGTAATTTTTTTGTATATGCCATAGTTTTCGAGAAAATCGATATTGAAAATATACGAAAAATTGAATTTTTAGAAAATGCGTTATATAATCGTTAATATCTTCGCCAATTGTCGACATATCTAAGAAAATAAGTAAGCAAATGAAAGATATTTTTATAACCTTCAATTTTTCACCATAGAAAATTATAAAAGTAACTAGATTTCTAGGGTTTTTAGGTCGTGCTAGTAAAAATTGATTTTTCCCAATTTTTTGAATATGTATTTGCCAATTGTTAACATATTATAAAAAATAGAATCAGATATGAAATACATTCATTTAATAACTTTATTTTGTAACCATACAAAATAATAAAAGTCCCTATATGTTTTGTAATTTGGAGATTGTGTAAGTAAAAATTTTTTAAAATTTTTTTAAGTAGATTTTTGCCAATTGTTGACATGTGGAAAAAGAAGCACTTTATATCACAAATAATTATAAAAGTCACACTTTAGTAATGAGTTTTGATCTGAATTTATTTACAAATTTTTAAAGAATATGTTTTACAATAGCATTTTTTTCCTGAGAAACATAGGGTATGATCAATTAATATGAAGTCTTCACTTTATTTTTAGACCAGGTACATTCAAAAATATTAAAATACAAGGACGCTAGATTAATTTTAAAAAAATCCAAAAAAGGCTGCATATTCAATCTTTGATGATATTTTTTTATGCAATTTTTTAACTATTAAATGATTAGAAACTATACTTATATGATATATAAACTCAAAACAAATTTTTTGAGCTAAATTTTCGAGATGTTTGGGTTTTGGTTTTTTTTTATTTTTAGGAAGCAATAAAAAAATGGCCAAAATTTGGCTAACTTCAACATGCTGGTAAATTTGTAAATGTGAATATTTTTATTCCTAACTTTTTTTGCATTGAAGTACTACCTTGAACTAAAAGATAATGCATTTATAACTTATATTAAAGTCAGTTATTTTTGATGGGCCTGTGAATAGCCGCAAAAAATTAAGAGATAACTATATTATATTGTTATTTTTATATACTGATAAATATCAATAGCCATCAAAAATGGCAACAGAAGAGAGTATTTTATATCCCCTTTAAAACCCATTTTGATTTTTCTTCCTAGCAAAAAATTTCAAACGAAAATTCGTGCGCATTAAGAAATTAATCAAGCTTTCTTTTTTATGATGAGCAATTTTTATATATCTTCAACGGTTAACGAGTTATCGGTAAAATAAGGCTTTTTTCAACCAAAGGGGTGGTTTTTGGGGGATTACGCGGCACCCCCAGAACGGATTTTTGTGGTTTTGTAATGCAACAGTTACTAAAGGAAAATCTCGGACAACATTTTTTGTGATGGAAAGTTTTATAATTATTATTGGACTATTAAATGACATAATTTGTTTAGATCGCTTCTTTGTTTCGCTCTGGCAAAAAATACATAATTTGCACATTGCTTCCTTGTTGCCTCAAACATTTTCTTGATTCTCGATCTACAGTTTCCGCATAATGAGTAGCGACACGAGTTGACGTCTTCCGAAGGCGCCCTATCATGCTTTTATTAGTGTAATCCTAATAACATGATTTAGGATATTTAAGATTTTTCGCGACGTCACTTTGTAAAATATTCTCCAATTTCAAAATTACTCTGGTCCATTTTTTATCTTGTAATATTTTCCGAAGATGTGTTACCTCAGATAAGCGGGACAGTCTTCTATCTTCAACCGCGCATAAACGATCAGATTTAGTTCTTTGACATAACACATACGAACTAAAGTCAATAGCTGAGCTAAAACTAACGAGTAAATCCATTCTAATGTTTATTCTGATACAAAAGGAAATATTAAAACTCACACATGATAGTTGCTTACCTCTTTTGGACGCCCATGTAATTTCAAATTTTACAAAATGACGAAAATCAGAATATATTTTACTCACAATGTGAAGAAATATCCTTCCGAACAATTATTATGAACTATTTTGTTGTTTTTTTGAAATATGCCTCATTTTAAACGCCAATGAGCCAGTGGAATTATAACTTTATATATATAATTTAAAAAAAAAATTATTTCAACTTTCTTGTCATTATTCTCTCAATTCACCTCTTACGAAGATATTCTCGATAAATTGACAAAATGTACTTTTATGGGTGGTTTTGGGGTGGTTCAACCACGAATTCGAGATGACATCCGAAATTTTCGGAATCAGCGGGGTCGAGTTACTCTAAAATTGGCAAAAAGTAATATATGACTTGCTTCTAAGAGTGATTTCCGAAAGCTTTTTAGAAAATTAAGCCTATACTAGTTTTAGAAATGCAATATACTTTTCATATTTGCAATAGTAACGTCATAGGTAATACCGTTTATATGTAACTAATGTGTCACTTAAGAAACAGCAAATTAGAACACAATAGTGCACTATACGTTGAAAGGTAAAAATAGAATTTTCATGTCATATGTGTTAAATAATATTTCGGAGTTTATTTAATCATTGTAAATAGTGAAAGGCTTTTGCATATCGTTTTCAATTAACACAGCTTAATCTTGACGTTATTAATTGCTACCGATTTATTACGGTTTCCCCGGGAGTCATAATAATTATGATAATTATTTAAGCAAAACAAAATATCCGTAGGATGTTATAATACCACTTAGAACCCAAATAATTGGTACAGTACTCTGATTATATTGGTTTGTGAATAGACATCGATTAGTCGTGCATATATATTTTTAATAACGATAAGTGTCTTAATATATCAAGGTTATCCCGTTAAGGATGTAAAAAAAATTGGTCCATGACATTTAAAAATGTACAATACCTCTTCTTCGTGAGTAAATTCTGATGGAAATGATTCGATACACCACAGGAACAACTTTCACGGTGCATCCTTACAAATCACTCCAAAAAGCGATCTTGAATGAAGAATTTAACTCTAATCGCAGCATCTAATCGTTCCAGAAACGAAATCATAATTGTATACAGTGGGTGGCACAAAAAGTCGTGTTTATCTTAAAAATCCTCAGGAATAAGGCTACATTTATAAAAGCGAAAGGAACACAAATTTGCATGAAATAAAATCAGATTAAACAATAAATATTAGTCAAGGAATATTGAGATAGTATTTTATATAACAAGTGGCTAAAATGGTGTTTTTTTTACAAGTGGGGCGTTTATAGTACGAGCCGAAGGCGAGTGCTATAAATAATCCACACGAGTAAAAAACCACATTTTAGTCTTGAGTTGTATACAAAATTTTTTGTATCGCCATTCGAAATTAGAAAACAATATAATTTTGTAAAAATAGACTAAATTCTATTGCTGTTTCCATAGATACCAATAAGTTTTTATTTCATACTGTGGAATAAAATTTCTTATTTTACACTTGTCAATAATGACATTGTTTTGATTCATTGAAACTGTCAAATAAATGTAATTTTAGGATATGGCGTTACAAATAAGTATTTTAATAGTTATTTATTAGGCTAGTGAGTTATGTTACATATAGAAGAATTTTTTTAAGTGACATATGCAATAACTCACGCGTCTAATACAACATTTTATCCAACTTTTCATATAAATGCTTTTTCAGTGACAAACAATAAAAAACCGCTGCCCAAGAAATCACTACTTCCTCATCCAGATTTTCTATCCAAGTCACTCACAACGAAAAATTTTGTATGTGGAAATAATTGTTTATGGAACTTTAATAATATAATATTTGAAATCCTCTACTCCAAAAACCCATAAAACGATACCCCACATCGGTAGTGGGGTGGGGGTGGTGATAGGGGGTGGATAAAATAAAAAAATATTTTGAGGTTTCTGGTTCACACACTAAATCACAATTTTTTTTCATCCCTTTTAATAATGGGGTGGGTGTGGTAATGGGGGTGACTAATGCCTTAGCTTCTCTTGTATATACTAAATACCAATTTTATGAACTCTTACCTGCTTGATTTACCTATTTACCCCAAATTTACCCCAATTTACCCCCCAACCCTTCGACGGAACAAAATGAAAATATAATCTAGTTCTAGATCTCGTTAAAGTACATTTGTCACAGCCCAATGACGTCATACATATGACGCCAATATGACGTATTGGTTGCGATGAGGGATGCAAACCTCTCATTATAGCATTTTTCCACAATTATTAATAAAGCCTTTGACGAAAAAAAAAACGGAATGTGCAGGGATCGAACCGCGGACCTTTTGCTTCGCAACCTAACAATTCAATTCAATTTCAATTCAAAACAAATTTATTATAAGTTTTAGTTTACAATAATGCGCCTCAGTCGGGCCCAATTTAGAGCCGACCACACCACCACGGCGCGCAACGTCGTGGTAGATGAGTGGTCGGGTGAAGAGGGCTCGGCTTTGGCTATAACAATAATTCACGAGGGTTGGTTAGGCCTCCTGTCTTGCATGAGAAAACTTACGCCTAACAATTTGGGTGATATAACTAAGAATAGTTTAAAAACACTTATAGCTACTTAAAACTAGATTTAAAAACTTGTGTTAAGGGCGCGCGCACAACACACGCGCACTTGTTTTTATGCAGTTTTGGTTGGTGACACAGGGAAAAACTCAATGAAAAAACCCGTTCGAACGAGTCACAGTCTTCATCCGGTGGTCTGCCCGCCTCCGGAAAGGTAGGGTGAAGGGGAGAGTGTGATTTTAAAAGTTGGGATTTGCTGGAGGTTATTGGTCTAAAGGGGATTTGAAAAGACAAAAAGGGACAAAAAGAACAAAAATTTAACAAAACAACAAAAAATGAATAAAGGGAATAGAGAGGGGTTTAAGGTAAAAGGTGGTGAAATTAGAGTAAAGGGTGGTGAAAGGGAAATTGTGGCAACCTAACACTTAACTCACTGAACCATTGAACATCTTTATTTAAATATGTTTGAAAGCTGTATACCTAGTTAGAAATATAAAACAAAATTATTATTACTATGTGGCAAAAATTGAACTAGTCACTAAATACTTCTATTTATTTTTATTTTATAATGATTTATTTCACGTCATTTTAATGACGTCAAAATAATGACCTAAAAGAAACGTGTATTTGACGTCTTCGTGATGACGTCAGAAGTACGTTATAAATATCACATCTCTGGTATGTCATTTATTGGGACAATGACGTCGGCGACGAAAAATCACCTTTAAAAGACGTCATAATGACGTCACCCTGCTACCTGGGTCTATAGTAGGCGTGATACAGTACGATGATAGAACAGCCATAACCTCAACATCGCGAACAACCCATATACCTAAAAACGCTGAAGACATCATTAGATTAAATGAAAAGCGCCCCACGCTTTTATACTCAAATATAATGCTTAATTACAAACACAGCTTGCACTAAGGCCCTTACGGAGTAGACAGAAAACAGAGAAACTATTAATTCATTTTTTTATATTTTAGTCTTATATTTAAGGAGAGAATTTTGGCACTTTCGACATTTATGTAAAGAATTTGACTAAATATTTATAATCTGCGACCTCGAAAATTCCCAGATATTGATTTTCATACGAATCAGACCATAAATTACAGAACTCGTCCGCCATTTTAACGCCACCATTTTGAATTGTTAAATTTGGACCAGATAATTGTAATCTGCAACCTCGATAACTCACAGATAGCGATTTTCAGTCGAAACCGACATCAATTGATAAAACCTATCCGCCATGTTGACGCCGCCATTTTGAATTTTTAAGTTTTGGTCACATATTTGTTTTCTACTTATCAAGCCTTTTCTTTTGATATCCATATCAAAGGGGCTGTAAAGAAAATGATAATCCGCCTTCTTGGGGAGGCAGCCATTTTGAACATGTTATAATATTGTCATCAAGGCTACACATAATTGTCAAATTTCATGATGATATAACAATTAGAAGTGGGTGAAATTCAGTTCCTTAGACTTTTTACTTACATACATACATAGTTAGTTACAGGTCGACCTGTGTTAATAACAGAAGCATGAATGCCGACCTGCCTTACCTCTCGATTAACAGACCCATAGTTTGACAACTTTTAAATTGTAATTGTAATTCAAAATCAAAACACGCTGTTAAAAGTTATTTGAAACAAACTACATCGTAAATCATATTTACATTCTATTTATTATTGTCGTGTAAGTTCTTGATCTTAATTAAATACATAAATGTTTCAACACCTATTATTATTAAGTTTAAAAACAAATTATATCAAAAATAAAATCTATTATTACTACAGTATATCATTAAACTACAATAACCAACGTTGTCCTATTGTTTTTAAACAAATTATCTAGCGAGTAAAAGTGAATGGTTGATCGATGTAAGGACATTGACAAATAAGGCGAAAAGTTCCTAAAATGGGACCAAAATCACACATGGCTCGAACCGCTGCCCTTTGTAAGTTTACGTTCGACTATTCCCTTGTTCATTGCGTATTTTTATTGGCACTGTTAGTTGTTTGTACCATATTAATGGTACAGTAACTAGAGCTTTTAACTTCGGAATAATGTCATGTTGAACGGATTTCGTTCATTTTTGGCAGTATTATAGTAAATGCTTCCCAGAAAAGTTTCTATATTGTACGGGGGCTTGCTAATTTATAGGTGGCTAATTTAAGTGCCACCCCCTTCTCAGGGGGTGGCACTTAAAAAATATATATAATTATTGGAGCTGAAAAAGAATCAAATTTCAAGAAGAAAAGGTTCTATGCAATTTTTCACATAAATTGATAGTTTTTAAGTTATAACGACTTCAAAATTGAGATTTTAGCTTAAAAAAAAAAGTATTTCCAAACGGCTTTTCAAGTATCTCGAAAAGTATTACTTTGTCGAAAAAATGTTACAGACCAATTACAGAAAGTACAAACTGGGAATTAATTATATTTTTGTTGTATGTAGGATTAATAATTTCGGAGATATTTAAGTTTATATTTTGCATCCCAGTGGTTCGAAATTACTTTTAAAGTTTAAAATGCATTTTTTTTTAATGCAAAAAATATGAGCATCTAGGTAATGCTACATTTTGACGAAAAATTGTATTTGAGATTATTTTTTTTAAATTACTAGCTAATTAGAGTAACAAAATGGCGACCTTTTTATATAAAAAAATGTAAATACGCACATTTTTCTTTATCTCTTATGCTACAGAAACGAGTAAAGAATAATTTGAAAGCGGAATTAATTGTCTTTAATTTCATTTCTTAGCATTTGTGACGTAGGTGTCACAATTTCTGAGGTATTTAACATTTAAACTGCATTTTTCGTCTCATAAACGTTCGGACGCCATTTGTAAACTTTCATATCTCCGAAACTATTAAATCTATGTAAATAAATAAAAATCGAAATTCATAATCAGTTTATGAGCTTTATTTTTGGTCTTTACCCATTTTCCAATAAAGCTAATATTCATTCAGACATTTGGAGAAGAAAAAAAAATTACGTTTTATTGAAAATACCTTTATATTTTAAACTGTAATTTTTTCTAAAACAAGTGCTGTATGCAAACGAAAAAAATTGAGCTTCTACGTCATACTATATATTAATGAGAAACAGTGTTTGAAATTTCTTTTTTTTATTTACTGGCTAATTACAGTAACAAAATGGCGACTTTGTTACTACAAAAATGTGAAGACGCACAGTGCTTCAGTCATAACTTCTTTGTTTTTTATGATACAGTACAAATTAAAAAACAGCTGAAAGCTTAATTAACAACCTATTATTCTACCTATTAACATTCTTGACACAGATGTCACAGTTTCTGAGATATTTAACTCTCACTCTAAATAACTATTTTATGAACACTTGGATGCTAAATATAAACTTAAATATCTCCGAAATTATTAATCCTATATCAATAAAGAAAAATGTAATTAATTCCCAGTTTGTATTTTCTGTAACTGGTCTGTAACATTTTTTCGATAAAGCAATACTTTTCGAGATACTTGACGAAAGCCGTTTGGAAATACCTTTTTTTAAGCTAAAATCGCAATTTCGAAGTCGTTATAACTTAAAAACTATCAATTTATGTGAAAAACTGCATAGAACTTTTTCTTCTTACATTATACATTTTTTAAGTGTCACCTCCTGAGAAGGGGTGGCATCCACTCCCTATAAATTAGCAAGCCCCCGAACAACATAGAAACTTTTCTGTGAAGCATTTATTATTATACAGCGAAAAATGAACGAAATTCGTCAAGCGAAGAAAAACGTTTGGAGGATTTGCTCTCCGGTTCGCATATGGGTGACTTCAAACCATCCGATTTCTATCGTTCTATGTTGAGGCTCTCATATGGTCAGCCAAGAGTTGCTCATCAAATTATGGAAACGTCACATACCAAAAACCATTTTTATCGCAATTACCGCCTCGGGTAAATCTGATATTAAATAGATAATAGACATTGTAGATCGTATCTGGGAGTCATGCCAGAATTCAATGATAGCACCATTGTCTAATTCACCTTATACCGTTGAACCTTCGTCCTTATCAGATTTGATAACGACTTTCAAAAACTTCGCAACTACTTTTCAAGATACATTTAATCAAGTTTTGCAAAGACAAGAAACTTTTAATTCTCAATTATTTGCTATTGAGTCTAAGATCTCTAAACAGACTCCTGATCCTCCAGCTTCTACTTCTTATTGTAGTAATTGTAGAAGTAGAACTAAGTTTAGATCTCATTCTTCTTATCACAGTAATTCACGTAACAAATTTGATCGTACTAATAATAAAGTTTGTTACTGGCACCAACTTTATGGTAATAAAGCTTTTCGCTGCGGAGGAACTTGGTGTACCTTCAATAAAAGTTCTAATGCTAACAGTCAAAAATGATTAGGAAACGGTAATATTTTTACAACTCTCATTAATGTATCTGACAGAAAATTATAGCGTGTTTTTTTAGTTTTTTAAACTATTAATTTATTTTTTCAACTACATATTGATTGTGTACAATAAATACTGCATGAAAAATGAACGCACATCTCAACACAGTTCGATACGTTCTAATGTTTATCAGTAGCTCTGTTACCGAAGGTTTTAATTTCGGAAAAAGAACTGAAATTTAAAGGACATTATTTAAAAAAAATGACATCTCTACGTTGAAAATATTGAGTTTGAATTTTGAAAAATCTGTTTTTCCTAAATTTCTCGGGAAATATTGATTGCATAAAAAAAGATTGATTCTTTTTTAAAGAGAATATTTAGAGAAAAGAAGGGCATACTTCGTAGGATGAACAGTTTTTGTGTAAAATGAAGTGCAATGAAAGTGTGCTCTGATTTTACGAAATAAAGGGTGGCTATCCTAAAAAATTATGAACTAGGAAATTATTGAAAAAATAATATTTGTAATGCAGTTGGCACACTTACCGAGGGGAAAAGGTTGATTCTTTTTTAAAGAGAATATTTAGAGAAAAGAAGGGCATACTTCGTAGGATGAACAGTTTTTGTGTAAAATGAAGTGAAATGAAACTATGCCCTGATTTTACGAAATACAGGGTAGCCATCCTAAAAAATTCCGTGAAAAATGAAGGGATATGCACAGGAATAACGATCATGTGCCGAAAAACTTGTAAATCCTGGATAGCACGCATTCTGGTGAGTGAAGGATGAGGAGGGGTTGGAGCTAAAAATGAATATTTTTCCCGTGATCAGCGACACCGAAAACGGTATAAACGTTTGAACCAAATCATTAAAAAAAAAGATTTTCCACCCCTCGGAAGGGTGTTTAATCAACCCCCTAGGCCTGGTGTCTGGGTTCCACTTACTCTATGTTTTCCATGTTATTTCAAATATATATAACCAGTCGATAAATCACTCCCTACACCCGTTTATATATAAAAACATATGGGATCCCCATAAAGGGGGTGGTTTTTGGCCGTTTCAAGGGATTGCGGCGGCCAAAAACTTCTCCCACCATTTCCATCGTGTTCAGCACCCTCGAAAACGGGAAGGAAAGGTAATCTCGTCTTTGCACTAAATATTTACACTATTTTTGCCTTCATTACAAAGACTAAGATCACTTTTCACTTTTTTTGTGTTTCTGTGTAATAATATATTTGCATACGCGGTTTTCTAGAAAATGGCGGAGGATCCGGTTAATCCAAATAATACAGATACACACACACACACACACACACACACACACACACAAAGGTTTGTTTCTGGGTTTCCATTCGACAACCCCTATTATTTCGACGTGCGGAATACGAATCAGTTATCCGTTTAGCGCTATGAAACACATTTTTTTGTAAATCCCTAAAATAACCTAAATTATGAGTTTTCTTTAGGTTGTGTTCACGACTTACAAAAATAAGCAATTCTGACTCCGGATTCAAATTCAGCGCATCAAAATACATAAAGATAAGTTGGTCTAGTCAAAAGACGTCACCATTTTGTTACTGTAATTAGCCAGTAATTAAAAAAAAGGAATCTCAGTCATATATATAGCATGACGTAGATGCTCAAATTTTTTGGTTTGTATACAGCACTTGCTTTAGAAAAAAAATACAGTTTAAACTATAAAGGTATTTTCGATAAAACGTAATATTTTTTCCTTTTCCAAATATCTCATTAAATATTAGTTTTGTTGAAAAATAGGTAGAGACCAAAAATAAAGCTCATAAACTGATAATGAATTTCGCTTGTTTATTTATTTACATAGATTTAATAGTTTCGGAGATATGAAAGTTTACAAATGGCGTCCGAACGAAAACGAAAAGTGCAGTTTACATGTTAAATATTTCAGAAATTGTGACACCTACGTGAGGCATGCTAATAAATGAAATTAAAGACAATTAATTGCGCTTTCAAATTATTTTTTACTCGTTCCTGTAGCATAAGAAATAAAGAAGGTATGAGGGAAAAATATGCGTATTTATATTTTTTTATATAAAAAGGTCGCCATTTTGTTACTCTAATTAGCCAGTAATTTAAAAAAATTATCTCAAATACAGTTTTTCGTTAAGATGTAGCATTACCTAGATGCTCAAATTTGTTTGCTCATTTAAAGCACTTGCTTTAGCAAAAAATGAATTTTAAACTTTAGAGGTAATTTCGAAACACTTGGATACCAAATACAAACTTGAATATCTCTGAAATTATTAATTCTACTTCAATAAACAAAAAATATAATTAATTCCCAGTTTGTATTTTCTGTAATTGGTCTATAACATTTTTTCTAAAAAGTAATACTTTTCGAGATACTTGACGAAATACCTTTTTTTTTAAGCTAAAATCGCAATTTTGAAGTTGTTATAACTTAAAAACTATCAATTTCTGTGAAAAATTGCATAAAACCTTTTCTTCTTATAATTTGATTCTATTTCAGCTCCAATAAATATATATATTTTTCCACCCTCTGAGAGGGGGTGGGATCCACCCTCTATAATTTATCAAGCCCCCGCACAATATAGAAACTGTTCTGTGAAGCATTTACTATTATACTGCCAAAAATGGACGGAATCTGTTCAATTTGACATTATTCCGAAGTTAAAACCTCTAGTTACTATACTGTAAATAAAGGGTCCCAAACAATTTTTTTCCCGTTTTCTCTTCAAAAAAATAATCTAAATTTCTCGAGATATTTAAGTTGAATCAAATTTTCCGAATTTAAATTTGGAGAGAGGGTAGCAGTAATCGAAACTTATAGACATTTTCACTGTAACCGTCTACTCCAGGAAACAGTTTTAATTTTAAATTAGAACCGCCTACTAAAAATTTTAAAAAGTTTCTAAACGGTGAAATTTCACACAATTTTACAAATTTCATAAATTAGCAGATAAGATCCAGTTCTTTGTTATTTTAAGGGTTAAGTGGAAGAGCGCATTACAAGCGAACTTCGCCTTAAATAAAGACCTGTTATTATTATTATTTTTACAGTCTTTTATTTTATTTGCTTTTGCATGTTAGTTAGTATATTAGCATGTTTAGGCGAATTCTTACAAGTCAATTTTGAACCACTTATTCCAATTGGTCTGAAATTTTGCATACACGTGTAGTTCTGATGACAATACAATAATATGGTACCAAAAAGTGTATTTTTTTATTTTGAACACTATAATTTTTAATTTTTTTGATCGTATAGTGTATTCACTCAGACATTGTATTCCAAGAAATGGCGAAGGATCCGGTTTTAATTAAGGACACGTGCAGCGAAGGACCCGGTACTATTTTAAGTATGAATATAAAATAAAATAATTATAAGAACTTTTTAAAAAATTTGTTTACTTTTTTTACTGATAGGTACCTACATAAGGATTACAGGTGTAGTTAAATGTATGTATAAAACTAGAGAAATATAACATGAATGTAACCATACCTAATTATTTAAACACAGTAATTGCAAAATTATAAATTATGTCTAATAACTGGTTACTAAATTCGATAAGAGTAATACTAATTATTATAACAAATTTTTACACAATGACAACCTGCATGTTAGCGTTAAATATCTGCTGAGAAGTTAGAACGTGTTGCACAAGGATTGAGAAAAAAATGGACTAGATTTATTGAAAATTAATTTATGCCATTACTAAACTATTATAAAATAATGTATTTGTTCTTTTAATAATAAGCTCCTAATTTGCTACTTTTTGTTAATAATGAAATGCTTAAAGGTGCTATTAAGTGCATTCTAAAAATTGTTGCGTAATTGTTAGTTCAGATTGGTAAAGCTTTATATTATATATCGATGTGCTTAACTAATTAACGTATTTCCAAGCGAATTGAAAGAATTTCTGAATCTAGAGCCAGCACCCGTATGTCGTCGACCGCGAATAATCAAATTGTTATAAATATATCGTATAATTAAATAAGCACATTGTAACCAGACAAGTTTTTTATGACCATTAAAGAAAAAAATGCGCCGAAAATTATTTCGTGTTTCCTAACAACTTGAAACCAAATATCGAAAAAAAGTGGGTGTGTATACGTCTGTTAATAGTTGTTTCTGCCGATTGTTATGATGCTAACCCGATAACTTTATATTTAGATTTAAAGTTTTTAATTATAGCCTACTGTCCAGAAGTTTTGACGTTTCATTAGAATTAAACAAGTTGAAATTGCAGATTAGTATTTAATAATAATAATAATAATAATAATAATAATAATAATAATAATAATAATAATAATAAAATTAATAATAATGATAATAATAATAAGCGACGCAGTTGATCGGAAAGCCTCTCTCCACTGGCTAGTAGCAGGTGTCCTGTATTCCGAAACTGAAGGCTTCATGATTGGTATCCAGGATAATGTCATCAGCACGAGAAATCACAGAAAATACATCTTGAAGGAAACAATGACATCGGACTCGTGTAGGAAATGCAGTACCCAACCTGAGACTATAGAACACATTCTATCGTCATGTCCGTATCTGGAAGGTACAAAGTACTTAGATAGACACAACAAAGTTGCTGCGATTATCTATCTAGAGATTATCAAAATACACGAAATTCAATTAGAACAACCAGCCACCGCCAGTGTTAGAAAATGAGGAACTAAAAGTATACTGGGAAAGGTATCATCACAGACAGAACTGTCGAACACAATAGACCGGATATAACCGTCTTATACAAAAAACAAAAAAGAGCTCTCTTGATTGACATATCTGTTCCTAGTAAAAATAACCTGCAACAAAAACATCAACAAAAAATTAATAAATATTCTGACCTTAAAAGAGAAATAAAAAGAATATGGAACCTGGAGAAAGTAGACATCGTCCCAATAATAATTTCCTCAATGGCACTGATCCCCAAGAACCTAAAAGAAAACCTAATAAAACTGAATATCCCGGAGAGTACCTACCATCTTATGCAGAAATCCGTTATCTTAGATGCCACTAATATAGTAAGATCATTTCTGGAACCTTAGACCCGGAGCAGTGATCTTGCCTTTAGGGCCGAGCATAGCCTGGTTAACAAATCACGGTTATAATGCCAGAATGAAAAAAAAATAATAATAATAAACGTCTTTATTATTCTCGTAAGTGAATTTACAGTAGTTACATAATATTTTCGTTTCAAAATTTTACGAAAATAAATGGCGATGTTCAGTTTTCCACATAAAGAATATATGGTAACTATTCTTCCACTTAACCAGAAACTAACACAATTTTAATAAATGTATAATAGTACAGTACCTAGAGGTAAAAATATGCAAAACTTCGAAATAATGTCATATTGAAAGGATTTCGTTCATTTTTGGCAGTATAATAGTAAATGTTTCACGGAGAAGTTTCTATATTGTGCGAGGGCTTGCTAATTTATAGGGGGTGGATGCCACCCCCTCTCAGGTTATTAATTAAGCTTTCAACTGTTTTTTTATTTGTTTCTGAAGTACAAAAAACAAAGAAGTTATGACCGAAGCAATGTGCGTCTACACATTTTTTTAATACCAACGTCGCCATTTTGTTACTGTAATTAGCCAGTAATTAAAAAAAGGAATTTCAAACACTGTTTCTCATTAATATATAGCATGACGTAAATGCTCAAATTTTTTGGTTTGTATACAGCACTTGCTTTAGAAAAAAATACAGTTTAAACTATAAAGGTATTTTCGATAAAACGTAATTCTTTTTCCTTTTCCAAATATCTCAATAAGTATTAATTTTATTGAAAAATGGGTAGAGACCAAAAATAAAGCTTATAAACTGATAATGAATTTCGCTTGTTTATTTATTTACATAGATTTAATAGTTTCGGAGATATGAAAGTTTACAAATGGCGTCCGAACGTTTATAAGAATAAAAATGCAGTTTAAATGTTAATTATCTCAGAAATTGTGATACCTACGTCACGCATGCTAAGAAATGAAATTAAAGACAATTAATTGCGTTTTCAAATTATTTTTTACTCGTTCCTGTAGCATAAGAAATAAAGAAGTTATGACGGAAAAATATGCGTATTTATATATTTTTTATATAAAAAGGTCGCCATTTTGTTACTCTAATTAGCCAGTAATTTAAAAAAATTATCTCAAATACAATTATTCGTTAAAATGTAGCATTACCTAGATGCTCAAATTTTTTTGCTCATTTAAAGCACTTGCTTTAGAAAAAAATGCATTTTAAACTTTAAAGGTAATTTCGAAACACTTGGATACCAAGTATAAATTTAAATATCTCCGAAATTATTAAACCTACATCAATAAACAAAAAATATAATTAATTCCCAGTTTGTACTTTCTGTAATTAGTCTGTAACATTTTTTCGATAAAGTAATACTTTTCGAGATACTTGGAGAAAGCCGATTGGAAATACCTTTTTGTTGCATAGAACCTTTTCTTCTTAAAATTTGATTCTATTTCAGCTCCAATAAGTATGGATGCCACCCCCTGGGAGGGGGTGACATCCACCCCCTATACATTAGCAAGCCGCCGCACAATGTAGAAACTTTTCTGTGAAGCATTTACTATTATACTGCCAAAGACATATGATATGACATTATTCCGAAGTTAAAACCTCTAGTTACTGCACTATAATGGTATAGTGGCGCTTATACATATAAAATAATCAAGCACAATTAATTTAAAATTATAGCTAAACATATTTTAAGGCTAACATGGTATAAATTATAAAAAGAAGCATTTCTTGACAACTGGGTACTCTGAGTAGTGTTTTTTATATCTTGTTTTAAATTGATGGATGTTCGTTTGTTTTAAATCATTTTCGAGGGCATTATAAACTTTGCAGATTTGATAGCTGTAATACCGTTTGAAAAGTTCAAGTTGATGCACTGGCAGTCTTAATAATCCTTTGAACCTAATATTTAGGGTATGAACATCCATTCTAAGTTCAATTTTTCATACAGATATGATGGGGACTTTAACATAATAACTTTATGATGTAAAGTTGCTGAGTGAAGTTGTCTTCTATTTTGCATATTCAGCCATTTAACTTCTTTTAATTTAAGTGAAATTCTTTGTCACCTTCGTATACCATATATTAGACGAAGAGTTTTGAACCTTTTGGATTTTATGTATAAACAAATAATTCAAACAAGTACATCGGCATAATTAAACAGCGATAGAACCAAAGACTCGCATAACATGATTTTAGTTTTTTGAGGTAGACATTGCCTGCTGGCATATATTATTTAATACTTGAGTATGCCTTTTGTAATAATTTATTAATATGGCAAATGAATCTAATCTCATTGTCCAAATCACACCCAGACTTTTTGCGTTATCAGTCTTTACCTGTTCAGTATTTTCTATGGTAAGGTTTAATTTGGTTTTAATTCTCTCTTTATCATTTCTTGGTCAGACATTTGATAATGAGACTAGGTTGATAATGAGACAGTGATTCTTAGCTTCCTTGGCAAAATGATTAACGTCTTCGTTAGGAAAGGAGTAATACAGCTGGGAATCATCAGCATATAAATGAATTTCACAATATTTTAAACAATTAATAAAATGACTGGTATAGATGGTGAACAGTAGGGGACCAAGAATTGACCTCTGAGGTACTCCGGCTTTTAAAGTGACAGCTTCTGAAGTTGAGCCATCTAAGCATACTTTCTGTGTTCTGTTCTGTAAACAGTTTGCAAATAGCCCTATTGCATTTTCAAAGAGTCCGATGTATTTTACAATACATAATAATATCTCGTAATTAGTGTATCGAAAACTCTACCGGGCTGATTATCCCATTCTTATATCACTTGTCGATATTTGCAGATACCGCCCTAATCATTTTATAATCTTTGAAATAAAAACAATCTAATAAACAAATTAATAAGTTACCTTTGTCCATGACGTACTGAAAGGTTAATACTATTACTTTTACTACTACAAAAATTATAATAATTAGCATTATTACACACAAAATACCGGTATATGGGTGAGCGACACACCCAAGTATTAACATTAATGACCTAATTTTAGAGAAGAACAAAAGATTAGATGTAATCTATCCCAGTTGAACCAATCGCCAATTAAGTTAGGCGTCCATAATTTTGAATACGTTATCTAAGTTTAGCGCTGATGGATTTTTGTAAAGCTTATTGTGAATAGTACGTAGGTACTAGATTATCAATCTTAGTTTCGCGTTGCCTTCGGCATAACCTCCCAAGTAGCACAAATATGCTATTTAGCAGAAATAACCAAAATGCAGAGACTAAAACATTTCAACGGCTTTTGTTTAGTTATATTTTGGTCATCTTATTTTAGTCGTAGTTTAACGTAAAATTTAAAAACGAAATAGTTATTATGATATCTTTTTAGCTATATACTGGTCATTACTAGTAGCCATAATATCGCCATGCAGGTTTGGTTATAAAGTCGTTTTCAAGATGTCATAAATGAATTAAATAGCAACAATGTTAAGTCCTAATACTGCCATTCTAGCTATAAAAATGACTAGAATATGTTGACAAGGTTATTGTTATTAATATAGTGTTGATATCCACATTATTACTAAGAAATTAGCCTGAACATATTCGTTAGGCTTTATTCTTGTGGTTTTCTTAGCTGTTATTACCGAATCATGACTGAAACAATAATGAAAAAATATCCATATTAAATGACTATTTTAGAAGTAATTTTGAACACATTAAAATCCAGGCCAAGCAGCAAGATAAAAATATAACCTAAAAATAAGTATTAATAATGTTGAAAACTTAATATATACGCAAAAAAGGTTTATATCAACAGACAAATAAGAATGAAATGTAAAAGAAAATATAGGCTGAGTTTCACATATTGGAAAAGGAATGTTGCCTAAAAGTAAGTTCAAAGAGTAGGTACTTATATAGCGGCATAACACTTTTCATACACTAATATAATTATTTATTTATTTCTTTATTTACGGGAGAGCCCATAGAGTACACAGAAAATACATTATAAAAAAGAAAGACACATAAATAGTAATACATTAAAAAAATAACAGATTAAGTAGACACACATGACTAGAGTGTAAATTAAAATAAATAACAAATTGATTTGGGTAAAATAGAACAGTTAGATACACAACATATATTGCTTAATTGATTATATCACAAATTGTTTTTTAATGTGTATGGTGAAACATTGAAAAAATCTAGACATGCAGTATTTGCATTTTTCATTATCCTGTCGATACAAAGGTTAGTCCCATATAGGGTTCGATGAGTTTGGATAAAAAAACGTGTATAATTCTCTTAAATGTCTTTGTGTTACATGAAAATCTAATAATGCCAGTAATTCAGGGCTGTGGACAATTCCATTGCATAGTTTAAATGCCAAAATAATATCTGTATTGGTTCTTCGTTTTTGCAAAGTCTGAAGATTTAAATGAGTTAGAATTTTGCTGTAAGAAATTTGATCGGTTGGAATATGGAGTTTATATGCTATATAGTGCAGAAATCTATTTTGTACTCTTTCAATTTTGTCTATATGTATTTGAAAATATGGAGACCATATAACTGAACTATTTTTAAGATGAGATCTAACTAGTGAGACATACAATATTTTTATTGCAAAAATGTTACTGAATTCTCTAGAGTGTCTTTTAAGAAATCCAAGAACTTTTAAAGCTTTATTACAGATTAATTCGATGTGCTGGATAAAGGTCAATTTGGAGTCAAAATAAATTCCTAAATCACGTATTATATTAACATTTTCGACTGGAATATCGTTTATGAAATACACGTTTAATGATTGAGATAACCCTTTGCTAAACTGTATATATTTGCTTTTTGATACATTAAGGATCATTTTTTTGTTGTTACACTAGTTATAAAATCTGTCAATGTCTTCTTGTAATTCTATATACGAAATGGTATCAGTAATTTCTTTAAATATTTTCATGTCATCGGGATACAATAATATTTGGCAGTGGAAAAAACATTCTAAAACATCATTGATAAAAAGATTAAACAGTAATGGGGCCATATGTGCCCCTTGAGGAACACCTGATTTGACTTTAATTTCGTTTGAATAATAGTTGTTAATTTTACGACTTGAACACGACCATTTAAATATGATTTTAGCCATTGAAAGAGCATACCATGAATATACTGAGATAATACTACACTAACAATGTAATTTTCATATATTTAGATTATCAAAGTGAAAGTGTCAACCTATTTCTGCTTCAGTATCCAAGAATGCTGACATTCCATTTTATATGGCTTAGTCATCATTAACATTTTACTATTATTCCTTTTTATTGTACACGGTTGCTGGGAATATTTTGAGTCTGGTGTTGTATGTATGCTTTTGTATTTGACCAGTAGTACAGTTTGCTATTTACTACCTGCCCAACTTGAAGGAACTGCACTAAGGCAAATTTGCTCCTCGATGGTTTCGTTCACGCTATACATTTTCAGAAACTTTAGTAACAAATTTTAACTTGGTTGGAGAAAGGAAATGTAAAAACGTTGGAGAAACAAAGGTACTAGATCTTTTACAGTCATATTCTGACTTATTTCTAGCATCATTCGCGAAAGCATATGCCAAATGATGACATCTTGCCGCCATGTTTTCTATCAATCAAAAATAACCCGAACGAAGGCCATTAGGTTCATTTTCAATACTTTATTAATTATACCTATAAAATAACATTTTGATTTACTAATTCGATATTTTAATAAGTTTTAATAACCTTACCATCATTGATTGTGCTGCTTGAAATTACAAAATGTTTATATGTATATATTTCAAACTAATTTAATTATACCTAAAATTTAGAGATTTGTGGAGGTCCCTTTGTTTTTATGAGTATTTTATATAAGTTTACAGAAAAAAATCGAGTGTTGATATTTATCCTTCTTGGTTGTCCATATATGCAATTATGATGTTCATATAATTTTAAAGATGAACAATCTATAAGTATGATGGACGTCCATTTTATCTAACAACACCTGCTTAAAGCCAAAGGATGACCATAATAGTATTCTTGTTTTATTTTAGGCCTAAAAGTCATGATTTAGTCAGAGTGAAGTAGATACATCACCCCTTTCGCCATAAGAGCCATTTCATAACTAGTAATAAAGCAGCCACAAAAATCAAAAAGGGAGCCAAATGAGTTGCATGTGTTATGGCCGTTTGGCCCCAGTTGCATTTTGATGATCAAGATATGATTCCCCATTTTCGTCACCAGTACGTCTTCAGAACGTAATAATTCAGTTTTAATAATCGTCACTATTACCAAATAACCATCCTTTTTAGCTACTGTAACATGATGATGACCAAAATACAACTACTTATGCTACTTGAAATTACATAGAAAAGGGTAGGGAACCAGTAATAATAATAATAAATTGCCTTTATTTGTGGCGGAGTTCAGCAGAGCTGCTTATAGCGAGTTTTACAATTGTTCATTAATTAATAGTTGGGATTTGACTAATGATTTATTACTACATCTGGTAGACTTGTGTTTACTAATATTTAAAACTTTCAGGTTCTGGTCAATCAACCGAAAAGATAGAAATGTCTGCTGCTACAGTACAGCACTATACACGTCAAAACAAACATTTTGCGCCAAATTTGGTCCGGTAACTAAAAAATTTTTTGTTCAATTTCTGGTTAGCCCGCGCGCCGACCGAAAATTTCGTCTGCCAGCGTAATTGGGGTATGTGAAGGATACTAACTACATATGCGGACAGATATCGATAATCATTCTATAAAAGAAAATGCCCCCTCCCCCCATCCCTCATCCATATCAAAATTTTCTAAAGTGAAAAAACTTTGGTACTTATATGGTCTCTTCGATTACCAACTCGCAGACGGTAACCTTTCATACATACAGGTTTTTTTTACAAATAGGCATCGACGTAGCAACCGCGATCGCGACCTACACCTCTACCAACGAGGCATCTTCGGCTGGTCCGTACCCTTATGCTTGTTGCTTCTTAATGCCGCAGCCACAGAACGTAACTTCGTAGATTTTTGCTACCGGACAATGAACAGAATAACTTTGAAACTTTGCCCCAATAAGGTGAGCAAAAAGCTGGCTGCAGGCCTATTAAGATGGACCCTGGAAAACTGTGGAATTAGTTTTGTAGCCCCACAGTATAATTCACAATATCGTTAATGTTTATGTTATGAGCAATTATCTGATAATATTATTATGCTGCTTTAGTTAATTTATGCGTTATCATCACAGACAGGCTTAATTTCCTGTGAACAATTTATTTAATATACTGTCCAATTTTAGTGTATATGATGTTTTGTGATATGTGCTATTAAATGAAGTAACAAAAGTATACCAAGGAGATTAAATGAACTTAGTATAGTAATAAAAAAGGTAATTGTTTTTCTTTCGTAGTTTAACCTAAATCGGAAGACATATTACCGCTTACTTAGCAGTGAAACAGTGACCAAAACAGTATTTACTTCATGTCATAGGAGGGGTATCGATAAGCTATGAAAATTGACCCCAATATGACAAAAAAATTTAACTATATATTTTTTTTATATTTCTCATTATTTTAGTAAAATACAGGACGCTTAACTCTACAATAAATTAAAAGTAAAAATGACTACGTTTTCTTCAGGAGAAAAATCGACAAACTGAGATAAAAATGGCTTTTTTTTGGAAAATTGTACCCTTTTTTTTACTATATCGAGTTTTTTTAGACGTGAGCGAATTTTTTTAGCATGGTGATGTTTTTACATGTCTACAAAAACTCGATATAGTAAAAAAAGGGTACAATTTTTCAAAAAAGCCATTTTGACCTCAGTTTGTCGATTTTTCTCGTGAAGAAAACGTAGTCATTTTTACTTTTAATTACTTCCACATCCAGTGGGTTGGGGGGTAAATTGGGGTAAATTTGAGGTAAATAGCTAAATCAAGCAGGTAAGAGTCCAGAAAATTGGTATTTAGTATATACAAGAGAAGCTAAGGTATCAAACAAATTTTTGACCCCCACCATTATTAAAGGGGATGAAAAAAAATTGTGATTTACTGTGTGTACAAGAACCAGAAACCTCAAAATATTGTTTTACTTCATCAACCCCCACACTACCACCCCCCTATCACCACCCCCACCCCACTACCGATGTGGGGTATCGTTTGATAGGTTTTTGGGGTAGAAGATTTCAAATATTATATAATTAAAGTTCCATAAGCAATTATTTCCACATACAAAATTTTTTCGTTGTGAGTGACTTGGATAGAAAATCTGGATGTGGAAGTCGTGATTCCTTGGACAGCGGTTTTTATTGTAGCGTTAAGTTAGTGTCCTGTATTTTACTAAAATAATGAAAAATATAAAAAAATATATAGTTAAATTTTTTGTCATATTGGGGTCAATTTTCTTAGCTTATCGATACCCCTCCTTTGTAGTGGAGTTGAAAAACTATTTTCTTGTTTTTTCTATATATATAAAAAAAATGAACAAAACCCAATATACATGTAGCTTTTCTTAAATAATAAAATGCAGCTTTAATAAAATGTATCGATTTAGATACAGTTTTAGAAAAATATGGTAAAAAACTCAAAATATTCGTTTAAACGCCAAAAAAAAAACAAACTATTTAACACATTGCGTCCTTATAAATTTATGTCAACAAGTCGTAAAAAAACATTTTTAAAAAATTGTAGGTTTTTAAAGGCACTTTTGATTAGTCTTTTTTTTTTTCGTTTTTTTTTTAATATATTTACGTCGGTACTTTAGATTCTAGCAAAAATATTCCGAGACACTTTCTTCACTTAAATTTTTTGCTTTATTTTGACTCCACTATTGGTGAAATTTGATATACCAGTTTATTAAAACTTGTTATACATCTATCTATATCCTTCTTTTTTCTTGAACCTGATCACTTTAGAGGTTATAAACGCAATATATTCGCTGAAAAATTCAAACAGTTTAGATATTTACGATTTAAATATTAAAATTGTTAAAGAAACAATAGATTTTCTAGTTCTCCTATTAACGCGAATAATAAATGAATTATTTTCACAATTAATTATTTTTTATTTATTTGCTTTTATCATGATTAGAGAATATTATGACTGAATTTAAATAAAAGATTTAAGTATTTTCAGTATTTTTTTTGCTTTAAAATGCTAAGAATCCTATCATGTAATTCAATACTTCGTCAGTATTAGCTAGAAGTGTAGTTGTTTTGATTGGTTCTCCAATAATGAGTGTTTTAAAGTATTTACCTAACTAGTGACTTAGTGATTTACTTAATACCTAAATAATATTCTCTAATCATAATAAATTAATGTTTTAATGAGGATTACTTTCCTGATATCTTTAAGGTAGCTCGAATTGTGCCTATTTTTAAGAAAGGTAACTCAAATAGCTCGGATAACTGTCAACCAATTTCGATTAACCCCATGTTTGGCAAAATAATTGAAATTATTTAAAAAAATCGTTTGTCGAAATATTTCGAAAAATATTCTTTATTGCATGCTTGCCAATATGGTTTTAGACAAGAACGTTCAACAATATATGCAATCTGTAAGATTGTGGGTGACATAGTTGAAGGCCTTGAAGAAGGTAAACTTACTGCAATTACTCTGTGTGATCTCAGCAAGGCCTTCGACTGTGCCTCTCATACTCTCATCGGTCAAGGGTATACCATTGTCTCTGTTAAAGTCATATCTGGAGAATAGGCAACAATGCGTCTCATAAAACAATATGACATGTGAAACAAGGAGTGCCTCAGGGATCTGTGCTGGGACCTCTACCGTTTATAATTTATGTAAACGATTTATTTTATTACTTATTCTCTAGCAGTATTGTTATGTTTGCTAATCACGTAACTCTTACGACTGTGCCAAGAATATTAACAGTTTACAAAATATCATTGATGAAACTGAAAGTCGAACGGAACTTTGGTATAATGCTAATGCACTCAAACTAAATCGTGACAAAACACAAAAACTATTTTTTTCTACCAGATATGACGTAACGAAGGGAGAAAGTGTCAATTTACCCGGTATAGTTCTTGACAATACTTTAAGTTGGAGCAATCATATTGAGCAACTCAGCAATAAACTATCAAGCTGTTTATTTCTTTTACGAAGATTAAGAACTGTTCTACAACTATACACTTTGCTCTCAGTGTACTATTCATTAATCTACTACCAAATAAGCTACGGGGTTATACGCTGGGGAACTCGAGCAGCGTTGTGAAAATATTTCGGCAACACAAAGAGTCTATAAGAATTATAACAAGAGCAAGTTTCAGAGAACACTGTCAACCATTATTTATTAAATATGGTATAATGCTCATTCCTAACCTATATACTTACTACTCTCTTTTAGAGATTCACAAAAATAAGAATGTGTATGTAACTCCATCTCAATGCACAATGCTCAAAAGTCAATATAACGCAAGCCACTGCTTGTCGAAGACAGAACCATTAAGTGCGAAAACAAAGAACTAATATAATGTTCCTACCATACACTAATTAATATAACTGTTATGTAATATACTGTAACTGACTTATGTTTTAAGTCAGTTTTTTATTTATTATATTATCCTTGTTTTTTACATTTTATTTCTGTTTTATAAACTTGCATCATATTTTACACTTCATTTGTAATATTATATGTATATTATCTATAGATAATAATAAAGTAATGACTTGCTACAAATGTATTTGTGTATGTAAAGTGGTCAAATAAACGTCTATCTGTCTATCTATAAAATGTTTAAGGAGGCTATATATATTATTATACAAAATATTACAGATATTGAGATATCGGCATTATTAGGTATTGCAGCCAGTAAGGTCCCCAGACTTGAGACTTTCACAACTGGGGACGAATTTGCTTACAAGGTTGATAACACCAATCTCTGCGGGAGAATTAATGTAATAATGATGCAAGAATTAAGAAAGAAATAAGACTAGGCGTCACCACCTCCGAATTGAAAAGAAAAGCACGTGTTAGTATTAGACACGTAGTCTGCTTGAAAAAACTTATTTACCCAAGGGAGGTAAGTAGATCACCTACCTCCCGACCTCAATAGCAACTAGCACTTTCCCGGTACAATCAACTTACCTGCTTGAAAACAATGTGATAAGAGTCTACTTACCACAGTGGGAGCAGATAAACGAAAATATCTAAAAAGGCCTATATCTCAAAATCTATAATACATTGTACAATGGTATATATGGCCATATAAGTTCTAAATAACCTCCTCTAACACCTTCCTAAAACTTTCTATCGATGTTCATACGCCCTGTATACTCTATGATTTATTTGCATTTGCGTACGATTTTTACTGATTTATGTATACAAGGTGTTTCGAAAAGATTGGGACAACGCTTAGCCGTAGATTCTTGACATTAAAACAAGTCGATTTAACTCAAAGAGTAGTGGTCTAACTCTTTTCGTTTTCAAGATATAGGGTGGTAAAGTAAAAAAATTGTATTCGTAATTTGTTTTTATCTTGGAAATTATTATACGTATCTACTTCAAAGTTGGTAACGACATGTTTTTCAGGTCGCTAATTACAATGGTGTTATTGTCGATGCCTTATTTTGTAGATGGCGCTAGTAACAGGACTTTTACGTGACACTTTAAGCCATAACTTTTTTGAGGTTAGGTTTTGGACATTGTCTTCTATTATAATCGAAACGCAATTTGGTTTTCTAAAGAAAAGGTGTACTTGTTTAAACGCGATAAAATGCATGCTTTAAAAGAAATACGCGATTTAAAACTTTATCACACACCAGTTCGAAAAAATTCAATTGTACCTAAATGTTGTTTCTTATCTAATAAGTGTACGTCAAGTACGATGTCTTGAAATCGTCAATAGTGCTTGTTGTAGATACGTATAATATTCTCCAAGATAGAGACAAAATACGAATACATTTTTTTTTACTATACTACTTTGTATCTTGAAAACGAAAAGAGTTAGGCCGCTACTTTTTGGGTTAAATCGACTTGTTTTGATGTCAAGAGTCTGCGCTAAGCGTTGTCCCAATCTTTTCAAAACACCCGGGGTGTTGAATTTCTTCGAACAGGTGTGTCACAAAGTTGTAAATCGTGTATTTCTCTGAAAGGGTGCATTTTATCGCGTTCGAACAAGTACACATTTTCTTTAAGAAACTAAATTTCGTTTCGATTATAATAGAAGACGATGTCCAAAACCTAACCTCAAAAAAGTTATGGCTTAAAGTGTCACATAAAAGTACTGTAACTAGCGCCATCTATAAAATATGACATCGGCAATATCACCATTATAATTAGCGACCTAAAAAACGTATCGTTACCAACTTTGAAGTAGATAAGTATTCTAGTCTCCAAGATAGAGACAAATTACGAAAACAATTTTTTTGATTTACCATCCTCTATCTTGAAAACGAAAAGAGTTGGACCACTACTTTTTGAGTTAAATCGACTGGCTTTGATGTCAAGTATCTACTGCTAAGCGTTCTCCCAATCTTTTCGAAACACCCTGTATAGATCAATACTAATCAATTCATTCAAATATATTAATCCTGAATAAGCAATAAATCGAATTTAGATTATTAAAATTGTGCTATAGAACGCATATTTTGACATTTTATAAGAAAGCGACGTGTGCCGACTACTGGATTTATCTAAAAACTACCACGCGATGTGTCAAACGCCATTAGTGTTTAAGTGTGCAACGATTTATTTTGAATAAATTAAAATCACAACAATCGCAGCCGGATTCCAATTAGTAAACATTGTTTTTTAAGAAAAAAATCCAAACCCAAGAAATTATTGGAAGGTTGTCTTTGTTAGCGATGACTCCGAGCAAATATTTTGGGACAACTGATACTTCATTTCATCGGTCAGCTAATACGTTTATTGAAGAAATCGCAATAGAAATACGTACATTTTTCCCAAAGGAAATATACACAGTGTTTCAAGAATGCAGTCATTAATTTTTAGAGGTCTATATCAAAAAATATTTTAAACCGCTGCCCAAGGAATTACTACTTCCACATCCAGATTTTCTATCTAAGTTTCTCGCAAGACCAAGTGAATGTTGCATTAGAAACATTACATTTAAACACGTTTACCCTTCCACAGTATGACATCAAATATTAATGAGTAGTAGGTTATCTCTGTTTATCCATATTTTTTCTTGTTTTATCCCCCACCTCGCCCCACTTTGCCCCACGTCGTCCCACCTTCCCCTAATCACCCGGTAAGTACCTTTAATTACTCTTAATTACCCCCTCCCAAATAATTACCCCCACTACTAATTCACGCCCCCCCCCGTGACGTAGCAAAAAGGGTGGGGAGAGGAGGCCTAGTCCCTACTATAATCCCCTACTCAAGCAAACTTTCGAAAAAAATGTCTCGTTTTGCCCGTTTGTCCTGTCCGGGCCTGAGAATATCCCATCCCAATACCTCACACAGTCGATCTATAATAATATGAAAATATAAACGCACTTTAAATCAAATTAAATCTTGAACTTAACCGCATCATAACTTAGAGAAGTCTCATAATGTTTCATATATTTTTTCTCTTTTCAGGTTATTTTGAAAGGGCAGGTATGTATTTAAAAGTGGTAATCTGTTCATCACTTCTTATTACACATAATGCGTTGTGTTACTATCGTGAATATAATTCATGGAGTAAAATACTCCCGAATCACTGGTTTGACTCCATTCTACTTGAAAACCTATCTTTTCTAAACGAATCTACGTTTGCTGATGATCCCGTGCCGCAATCCACTTTCTTCCTCAGAGTAGTTAAATCATCGATACCTACTTTATTGCCAAATGCTTTAAAAAACTGTACCGCAATGGAAGGAGCCCTTCTACCTGATATAGGTTTAGAGACAATATCGCCAGGAGTTTTTAATGGGCTACAACAGTTGGCAGAAATTGATTTATCCAAGAATAAACTCACCCAAGTTGAAGATGGAGTATTCAATAAAGTAGAAAACTTGAAATACTTAAATTTATCGTATAACCACATAAAAAATTTATCTGATCGGTCTTTCAGCGGATTGCAAAAACTTAATTACCTTTATTTACAAGGCAACGATATTTCATTATTGGACAACAATTTATTTGAATCACAAGTTAACACCCTGCTTCAGTTAGATTTGTCATCAAATAAATTACAAGAGATAAGTGTATCAATTACAGGGTTAGGTCACCTCACTCACTTATTCCTACAAATGAATGACATCGCAGACATAGTCCTCGCTTCATTAAAAAGTTTAACTTCATTACGACATTTAGATGTTTCTCATAATACTCTATATCATATTGAGGATTTAGGATTAGAAAGGTTATATAATCTTTACAGAATAATAAAATAGCGTTTCTGCATCAAAATGTATTCGATGAACAAAAAAAATCTTTAATAGTTTTAAATATATCGTCAAATGATTTAAAGGAAATAGGTACAGCATTTCATGGAATGAATCATCTGACTCATCTTTATTTACAAGTAAATCACATATCAACTTTAGTTTGGGATTCCTTCCAAAATTTAATAGCTTTACAACATTTAGATCTATCTTATAATTCTATACAAGATTTAAATGAACATATTTTCTCCGGATCTGAAAAGATGACTCATCTTTATTTACAGAATAATAAAATAACAGTTTTAGGTTCCAACTTATTTGAATCGCAAAGACATTCTCTAATAATTTTAAATTTATCATCGAATACTTTGACAGAAATCAGTACAATATTTCATGGATTGAGTCATCTGACCAATCTTTATTTACAAAAAAATCAGATATCGAACATAGCTGGTAACTCTTTTCAAGATCTAAGTTCTTTAGAGTATTTGGACATCTCCCACAACAATTTGGGACAATTTCAATATGGCCTCTTTGATCACTTGGACCATATAATGTATCTAAATTTTTCTTACAACAAATTTCAAGAGTTCCCCTTTACATTCCTAAGTTATTTAACAAAGTTAAAAGAACTCGTCTTCGATAACACTAAAATAAAGTATTTGAAAGAAACTGAAATATTATATCACTTTCCGTCTATTCGAAAAATTGGTCTAAGCGGAAATTTTAATTTGTCTTGTATAAAACTAGCAACGCTTGTTAGAGAGCTGCGTATTAAAGAATTAGAAGTGCTTAAAGGAAATTACTTCGAAGGAAATAATGTGAGAGGGATGACTTGTTATGATGATGATTTTATTTCAGGTGATAAGGATTCCAAAAACATAATAAACACCAGAACAGGAATGTCTAACAATGACATCAGTCTCAAATATAGTGACAAGAATATAAGATATTTGATTAAAGTTATCTTAGAAAGACTCGATGATGGATATATTTTCATTGCTATTTTGACAACAATCAGTACTATTGCATTAATTGTAATGACGTTTTTGCAATCCTTTATTGTGGTAAAATATAGAAGAACTACACATAAAGATAACTTAGAATTACTTTGATGTGTAAAATATAAGTATTAATAATTCTAAAAGTTATTTTACAATACAATACTTGTAACTATGTCCTATTTTCTTATTAAAATAAAACTGTGATTGTAATAACTTGTTTTTTTTTTTAATTTTAACTGGAGAAATTGCATGTCTCAACCATCCTCTAAAACTCCAGCGGTGTTATTATTATCTTATTTATTTATTATTTTTTTATTGGTCCATTTGATCATTACACAATAATATAGGACACGTCCAAAAATAGAATATAAAATATATAAGGAATAAAAATTTTATAACTAAGTAGGTACAACTTACATTTTAAACATTAAAATAATGCACACTGAAATATAAAAATAATAGGAACATATATAATATAAATATATATTTACACATTCACTCATGAGCTTAATATTTACACACATTCATGTATACATTCATACATAGTATAATGTATACATTAAATAATATTCAATATTAAGGAAATACATAAACGTATTGTATATGTAATTGAAATTAAAATGCATGGGGTTAAAATCATGAAAATAAAATTACAGTCTGTCATTAAGAAACTCGCTAACCGAGTAATACGCTTAATCAATGAGCAGTTCCCTGATACGTTTTTTAAAAAGATTAGAACTCAACAATTTGATTTCAACAGGTAGTTTATTATAGGCCTTAATGACTAAATACTTTGGACAGTGTTCATAAAGCGTTGTTTTATGTTAAGGTTTTTCTAAAATATCGCTATTTCTTGTATCATACCGATGAAATTCGTTGAAAATTTGAAAGTTTTCATTTTTAGCATATAAGAAAATACTAATATTTGAAAGTTATTACATAATATGATTGTTCAATATTAAAAAATTAAAATGTGCAGGGCAGCGTAAGAATGTTTAAATAAAATACTTGATCTCTTGATTTTATACTACACCTGAATGTTTTTTTCTGTAGTTTAAAAACTCTCAAACTCCCAAGCAGTAATTCCATACGAACGAATTGAATGAAAATTTTTAAGACATCAAGGTTTCCAGTATATCTTAATTGCTTGATACAATAACAAACGGATGTCAGTTTTTTACAGATCTGGTCAATATGTGCCCCCCACTTACAATCTTCAGAAATGTATAAACCTAGAAACTTAGTTGAATCGGCTTGTATAAGTGTCTTATGTGAGATCTTTACGTAAGGGCTTTTATCGAAGGTCACCAAGATGTTTTTGAAATAATAAATACAGACTTGCCTGTATTTAATAAGAGTCTGTTATTAGCTAACCATATGTAAATACTTTCGAATTCTTCATTACTCCTCTGAACAATACTATTCAAGTTTTTATCCGCTACTACCATTGATGTGTCGTCAACAAATAAGAGTATGTTGTGGGCATTCAAGTCATTTATATAAATTATGAATAGCAAGAATAGACCTTTGTGTGACACCAATTGCAGTGTGTAGCATTTCCGACTGATGGGAATCGATGCTAACTAGATGTGGTCTATTTTTCAAATAGCTTTAAAACCAGTTTAGAGCTAGCCCTCTAACCCCGTATTTAGTCATCTTATCTAAAATTATTTTATGAGAGACTAGGTCAAACGCCTTACTAAAATCTAGAAAAATACCAATAGTTTTCTGGCCTTTATACAGTTCATCATGAAGTAAGTTTAAGAATTTGTTAATACAATTAAATGTTGACCGACCTTTTAGAAAACCAAACTGGTTTTTATTAAATAGACTATATTTTTCTAAGAACGCTATGATTTTATTTGATGCATATTTTTCAAAAATGTTTGCAAAAGTATTTAAAATTGTTATTGGTCTATAATTATTGATGTCGTCAGCATTTCTAGATTTAAATATGGGTACTATTTTTAACTTATCCGAGAAAACTTCAACACTTTGAGAAAAGTTAATCAAATATGTTAGTGGTTTAGTAATAAAATCTTTATATCTCTTTAATAAATTTGAACTTATTTCATCTATTCCAGCGGAATTGGAATATTTCAAATTAAGTAGAATATTGTTCCTTCTTCCTTAACAGAAATGATTGCGTCCTGTTGTATTTTTATTTGATCGCTCAGGATTTTCCTTAATTCCTCCTTCTTCCAAGTGTTCCATTATTTTTTTGAGTTCGTCTTTTTCCTCTTGACGTTGTCTTTCTTGCTCTTCTTTCTCCTCTTGCTGTCTTATCTTCAGGTCCTCCATCATTTTCTTCAATTCGTCTCTTTCTTCTTGACGTCTTGTTTCTTGTTCTTCTTTTTCTTCTTGACGTCTTCTTTCTTGGTCTTCTTTTTCTTCTTGACGTCTTCTTTCTTGGTCTTCCATAATTTTTCTGAATTCGTCTTTCTCTTCTTGACGTCTTCTTTCTTCGTCTTCTTTTTCTTTCTGACGTCTTCTTTCTTGATCCTCTTTTTCTTTCTGACGTCGCTTTTCTTGGTCTTCTATAATTTTCCTCAGTGCGGTTTTTTCTTCTTGACGTCGTCTTTCTTGTTTCTCTTTTTCCTCTTGACGTCTTTTCTCTTGCTCTTCTTTATCTTCCTGGCGTTGCTGCGCCATCATCCTCGTAAACTCTGCAAGTAGGGCCTGCATTTGTTTCTCTCCTGCCATACTTCTTATTGTTACGGGCATACGATGAAGTTAACCAAGTTTATTGCGCAATTAGGTTAATTCAAATATCTCTTCGATTTTTCCAATGGAACTTTCTAGAAAAATCTCAAGATGGCACGAAAGAGTCTTATTTAAAGTCTAAGTCACTATCCGGTTCAGAGAATTTAATAATCTCCACTAATGTCCAAATAGAAAAGTTCTAGAAATTTTCACGCACTAACACAAATGAGTGTCTTTTTTAGTGTCTCTATCACTTCTCAGTTTAAAGGATTTAATTATCACACTAATGTCCTAATAAAATGTTCTATAATGTCTCAAAAATGCACTTTTTCACAGTTTTGAGTCCAAAAATAGTCCATAAAAAATGTCCCGTAAATCAATTCTCAGTGTCACCACTAATGCCCGAAAAGAAGACTGTAGAAGCCTTCTTGAACAGTCCAGAAATCTTCTGTTATAATTCCGCTTCTGACACCAATTGTTATGTGCTTACACCCTTTTTATAAATACCCTGTATCGTGGGTTCAGAAATTATAACACCAGGGTAACACTAAACACTAAATTATTAATTTACTATTTACAACAAATTAATTGACTAATATTGCACTGTGTACTACAATTCACTACTTCAGTCCCTTGATCTGTTCACTTTCTGGCCAACTAAACTCAAACTGTTCTGTCTGAACTACTCATTCAACTGACCATTAGAACTGTACTAACTTAACTGTTCACTCTGGTTTACTCCATGCCTTATATACCTAAAGATGACAGATCTCGAAGTTTCTGTGATGACGTCACCATTATCCAGATACATCCAGCAAGTTCTTTACTACTTCTAGAGCTTCTAGTAGGTTCTTTCTCTAGTAGGTGCAAATCTACACTCAGACAACATCCGAACTAATTATTTGAATTCTGTGTTGCCTACATTCTAGGGGTTGCAACATATTACAATATCAAAAACTTGAAGTTCAATTGCAGGTTCAAAGAAGAACGATCGATTATTATTAATATTATTCGATGGGTCAGAGTTGCTAAGTGGGATGTTTTCCAGTAATCTAGTGGAAACTTTTTTAAAGTGCGAATTAAACGCATTTCCTAGTTCGACTGAATCATCTGTTAGTTCATCCAGGGGCGGCTCAAGGTAAACTTTCCACCCGGGCGCCCTTTTTTCCTCCTTTCCTGAGGTCATCATGGACGTACTTCATACTAAAGTACAAGGATATCCATTCGAACTCCGCGATCACTACTTTTTATCGTATCGCCTGGGGGGGGAGGGGTGGGGGTCAAAGAAAAATCCTAAAAAATTTATTTTCTCCTCACGAGAGGGATACAAATAGAAATCTGAAAAAAATTGCTATTAAAAATCTGAACAAACATTTTCTCGCCTCATAGGGGGGAGGGTGCTATTAGAAATCTGAAAACAAAAATTTTCGCCTCGTGGAGGGGGTACTATTAGAAATCCGAAAAAAAATTTTGCCCTCTGACGCCCCCCTCCTTTACCCTCAATTTGGCGCCCCGGGCGGCTGCCCGGGTAACCCGGGTAACCCGGGCCGCCCCTGAGTTCATCGTCAATATTTAATTTTAAATTGTTAACTTTATCCTTATTATTAGCTTTAATAATGTTCCACACCGCTTTGGATTTGTTTCTAGCGTTTGTTAAAATGTTATTATAGTTTTTCTTAGCTTTTCGAAGAAGTTGTCTATAGATGCATGTATGCTTTTTATAATATGAGATTAAGTTCACGTCCGTTGAGGCCAATGTCAGTGAATAAAGATCCTTCAGAGGGCCTTCCTTAAGTTTCAAATTCATGTTTATAGAATTTTTTAAAAATATTTCTTGACATAGATTCACCTCTAAAAATTAATGACTGCGTACTTGAAACACCCTGTACAAATACATACATATAAGTACATTTAAGAACGCACATATAACAATATGTAAGTACAAATAAATACTCAATCTTAATTTAGAACATTTGTGCATTATTTTTTTAACCTTCATAAAATGATATCCTTTAGTTTACATTCTACCGTTATCACTGATATATTGTGATATTGTCTTGACAGATTATTAATAATCATAGATCGGATATTTGGACGTCATTTCAGGTCCGTACTAAGGTAATAGGGTAAAATCAAAATTGCTATAGCTGTAGTTACATTAGATCGATGCCTGTATTTTAGATTACTAAGAATTTGCAGTATATATATACCGGCAAAAGAAAAAATTTGGAAATACCTTATTACAGACTCATTATGTACAATTTGTTATAAGTTCCATCTCTTATATAAATAATCGTTAACGAAGTAGCTGAACATCAGATTAGAATCGCACGAAACAGTGACAGTTCAAGTGCAGTTACCCTGTACATATTTTAAATGTTTTTAGAAAATTAAAAGGAAAAATAAATGGAAAGTTATCAAATCTAAAAGAATTTAAAACTATTTTAGTATCCCCCATGGAAAATATTCAGGCCCGGACTGGAAACTAGTCTGCTATAGGGCAACTTTTTTTTACCGGTCCCAGCGTCAGCCCCAGCCCATTTTTCACAGCAGCACGATGCAAAAGATTTATATTGTATATTAATTCAATTGCCTAAAAGACCTTTATTTTTTTTACGGGGCCTCGGCGGCCCCTTAAGTTACCGGATCATCGGGCATTTGCTCGGTTGCCCAGCTGTCCTGTCCGGGCCTGAAAATATCCCATTCCAATATCTCATACAGTCGATCTTTAATAATATGAAAATATAAACGCACTTCAATTCCATTTAATGAAACACCAAATTTAAATCAAATTAAATCTTGAACTTAACTACATCATAACTGAGAAAAGTCTCATAATGTTTCATATATTTTTTCTCTTTTCAGGTTATTTTGAAACAACAGGTATGTACTTAAAAGTGGTATTTTGTTCATCACTTCTAATTATACACAATGCGTTGTGTTACCACCGTGAATATAAACCATGGAGTAAAATATACTCGACTCGCTGGTATGACTCCATTCTACTTGAAAAGCTACTTTTTCTAAATGAATCCACTTTTGCTGAAGATCCCGTGCCGAAATACAGTTTCTTTCTCCTAGTAGTTAATTCATCGATACCTAGTTTATTGCCGAATGTTTTCAAAAGCTGTACCGCAATGGAAGGAGCCCTTCTGCCCGATATAGGTTTAAAGACAATATCGCCAGGAGTTTTTAGTGGTTGTAGACAGTTGACAGAAATCGATTTATCGAAGAATAAACTTACCCAAGTTGAAGATGGGGTATTCAATAAAGTAGAAAACTTGAAATACTTAAATTTATCGTATAACCACATAAAAAATTTATCTGGTCGGTCTTTCAGGGGATTGCAAAAACTTAGTTATCTTTATCTACAAGGCAATGAAATTTCTTTGTTGGACGACAATTTATTTGAATCACAAGTTAACAGCCTGCTTCAGTTAGATTTGTCATCAAATAAATTACAAGAGATAAGTGTAACAATTACAGGGTTAGATCACCTCACTCACTTATTCTTACAAATGAATAAAATCTCAGATGTGGTCCCCGATTCATTAAAAAATTTAACTTCATTACGACATTTAGACGTTTCTCATAATACTCTATATCATATTGAAGATTTAGGATTAGAAGGGTTAAATAATCTTTCTTTACAGAATAATAAAATAGCGTTTCTGCATCAAAATGTATTCGATGCTCAAAAAAAATCTTTAATAGTTTTAAATATATCGTTAAATGATTTAAAGGAAATAAGTACAGCATTTCATGGAATGAATCATCTCACTCATCTTTATTTACAAGTAAATCACATATCGACCTTAGTTCGGGATTCCTTCCAAAATTTAATAGCTTTACAACATTTAGATCTATCTCATAATTCTATACAAGGTTTAAACGAACATATCTTCTCCGGATCTGAAAAGATGACTCATCTTTATTTACAGAATAATAAAATAACAGTTTTGAGTTCTAATTTATTTGAATCGCAAAGACATTCTTTAATTATTTTAGATTTATCATCGAATACTTTGATAGAAATCAGTACATTTCATGGATTGATTCATCTGACCAATCTTTATTTACAAGAAAATCATATATCGAGAATAGCTGGTGACTCTTTTCAAGATCTAAGTTCTTTAGAGTATTTGGACATCTCCCACAACAATTTGGAACAATTTCAATATGGCCTCTTGGATCACTTGGACCATATAATGTATCTAAATTTTTCTTACAATAAATTTCAAGAGTTCCCCTTTACATACCTAAGTTATTTAACAAAGTTAAAGGAGCTCGTCTTCGATAACAATAAAATAAAGTCTTTGAATGAAACTGAAATATTATATCACTTTCCGTCTCTTCGAAAAATTGGTCTAAGCGGAAATTTAAATTTGTCTTGTACAAAATTAGCAACGCTTGTTAGAGAGCTGCGCATTAAAGATATAGAAGTACTTAAAGGAAATTATTTGAAAGGAAATAATGTGAGAGGGATGGCTTGTTATGTTGATAATTTTGTTTTAGGTGATAAGGATTCTAAAGACATAATAAACACCAGAACAGAAATGTCTAACAATGATATCAGTCTCAAATATAGTGACAAAAATATAAGAGATTTGATTAAAGTTGTATTAGAAAATCATGGTAATGGATATGTTTTCATTGCTATTTTGACAACAATCAGTACTATTGCATTAATTGTAATTACGTTTTTGCTATCCTTTATTGTTATAAAATTTAGAAGAAATACGCATAAAGATAACTTAGAATTACTTTGATGTGTTACATATAAGTATTAATAATTCTGAAAGTTATTTTACAATGCAATACTTGTAACTATGTACTATTTTCTTATTGAAATAAAACTGTGATTGTAATAAGTTATTTTTTGTTATTTTAACCGGAGAAATTAAGTAGGAGTTAAAAATTCTTGTCTCAACTGCCCTCTAAATCTCCAACGGTGTTATATAGTTACGGAAACCATTATAAAATGGTAAAGAATATTTTTATAGGATTTTGCAGACAACAAAAAGAATAATGTGTGGAAAATCAAAAGAAAATTTATCTTAGAAAATGTCAAATTTATTTCTTTGCATTCTTCGAAAACCTACTTCTGATTTTGTTAAAAATTAAGAAGTCCCGAATCGAATTATTTACAAAATTACTTAATAAATAGTGGAGTAAAAAACAGGGGAAAAGTCGCTTCCTTCTCGAGTTTTTTTTTTAATCTTAGAACAAACTGAGACATATACCATTTCGTTAAGTAGGTCGATGTTCATCAGCGTTACCACATTTGGTAGATTTTTATTTCTTTTTAGTAGAATTTTAAGGATTTTTGAGTTTGGTAGGTAAAATTTGCTTGCAGATTTCTGATAATTATTATCAGAAATCTACCAGCAAATTTTACCTACCAAACTTTAAAAAAACCCTTAAAATTCTACTAAAAAGAAATAAAAATCTACCAAATGTGGTAACGCTGATGTTCATTAGAAATCATGAAATACGACATTTTTTAGTGGTTACGGACATTGTTATTTTTAAAAAGGTGTGAAATTTTGTTTTTTTTTAATCATGTTTTTTTGAACATCTAATGCCATATCTCAAAAACGAATGGAGATATCCACATGAACTTTTTTTTGTTATAAAACACACACCTAAGCGCTTCTATCTGTGTATAGTATTGTTAATTAAAACATTTTTAAGCATGTTAAAAACTTAGATAACCTTGGAAGTTCAGAAAATACGCGGTCAAATTTTCACTAACGAGGAACTTTTTTGTTTTTGGAAATTTTGTATAACATGCTGCGAATAAAATAAAGCCAAAAGACCAAAAAAGTTTTTGATAGCATAATTCTTATTGTGTCTTTGATAGTTTAGGTACAGTGATTTTTTTGGAGCGCGCGAATTGGAGAAATTGAGTATTAATACGCCCGCGTCCACTAAAACTAACTAGTCTCAGGGCGGTGTACGATCAACGTTATTCCTTTTCGTCGAAGGTCACATTATAAAACCGCTGCCCAAGGAATCACTACTTCCACATCCAGATCTTCTATCCAAGTCTCTCACAACGAAAAAAAATTTGAATGTGGAAATAATTGTTTATGGAACTTTAATAATAAAATATTTGAAATCGTCTGCCCCAAAAACCTATAAAACGATATGCCACATCGGTAGTGGGGCTGTGGGTGGTGGAAGAGGGGTGGTAGTAGTGGTGGATAAAGTAGCGTTTTTCAAAAAATTATATAGATTAGTGGCAGGTGGAGCAATAATAATGTCATAAATATTACTGACGACTTCCATCGGTAAATTCGCGATTATGTAATCATATTTTTTACGATCAGAAGTTATTCGTGCAACGTTAAACTGAGCTTCTACTTGAGAAAACCATATTTTTGGTTTAGCTATCCAGAAGGGGGGAAGTTTCAATGACGTGACGTATTGATTTTGCGCAACAACTGGATCAGTGACAATAGTGTTTTCAAGATCCGTTGGTGCAACTGCGTTTGAGACGGCCATATTTAAAAAAAAAGTAGATCAAATGAATGAATTATTTGAATGATTGACTGGTTTAAAATAAAACAATGGAATGGAGCATATATAGGGTACCTACCTAACCATGTACAATAATTGATAATGTCAAAAGGTAAATTCCAGTCTTGTAATCTTCTATAAAATTATTCTATTAAACGGTCCAAATCTCAAAAATACCAAAAGCCGTATTTAAAAATTATCCAAATCTAGTATAATACTTAAAAATTTTCTATTAAGAAAAGGTCTTCAATTGTGGTTACCAATCTTCAACATCAAAGAATGTCTGGCAGCAATATAATCAAATTACATAAATCTGTATCCTGTCCAATATACTTGATGATAAAACAATTGTGGCAAGGATAGTATAGCAGCTATTATGAAGGTTTCGTGTCGGGCTCACCAAAATATCTGGACGTTGGAGTAATCAATGTGAAAGTTTCGTGGTTACCAATTTACGTGAACGTCGGGTTGAGCTTCGGTCTATCAATTTATGGAGACAAAATCACGGAATGCGTGATAAGATGGGGGTTACCAAATTAAGGAGACTTTCTAGTGTCTACAGTCGGGGTCACCAAGTTATGGGGACCTTCAAGTCTACAGTCGGGGTCACCAAATCGTGCGCACAAAAAAGTTACAGACAGACCGACAGACAGAATTTTTTTTGCTCAAACTTAAAATCTCGACGTTTCATGACATTCTAAGCCTATTAGGACAATAAAAATTTTCAAAAATATTTTTGTCGATACTAACACTGGATGTGGAAGTAAAATGTGTAACGATATTCTTTCCCTTATTACCACTTGTATTATATTGTAGAACGTATGGCCATTGTGCGAATTGTGCGTGGATTATCTGCTAAAAAAATATTTAAGATAAAAAAGCAATCTAAGTTTCATTGTAAAATGGAGTGGATTTTATGTGGCGTAGTAATAGAGGAGAACGATAAACTTGTGCACAAGCCATAGAAACTATAATTAGGACTGCGGAAATTAAAAGAGACTTAATTTAGGATATTTTTTTCTTTTTTGTTATCTAATTTAGGCGAAAATAACACGTTTACTCAATTAATGTGTGAATCTAGGGTAAAAATGCAATGCATGGGAGTTTCGGATAGGGACCCTGACACAGGAAATGTCGGATACAAATATTAAGATTGCCAGGTTCAAAAAAAAGTGCTTTAAAAAACTGTCTTTTCTATTTAGCTCCAATAATAACGCAAAAAAAGGAAAACTCGATAGTTTACTTTTTATCAAAACACTCCAAAATTATTACTTTTCCTAAACTTCTGTTTATGGAATTTTATTAGCCCCCTAGTTGCGCAACTTTTTTTTCCATTTACTATAATATTATTTTTTACCGTTTCCGAGATCTCAATGCAATGCATTTTTATCCCAGATAGGTACTCTATTTGAGATTTTTAATTCCTTTTTGCCTTCAACCTTAGTCCTTAATGCGTCACTGGAAAAATAAGTTATCCTTTCTGATCCTAAAACGTGATAAAACAGTCCTAAACATAAAAAAATAATAATGAAAAGTTCCGTTACACACAATACATAATCATTATTATTCTTAAGTGCCGCGCGCGTACGCTTCGAAAATTCCTCCATACTAAAAAATTCGTAACTAGCAAACTATTGCTAAAATGAAAATATTTTTTTTCTAAAAACTTTTTTAGTTTATTGACTTCATTTTCTTCATAGCATGTTACACAAAATTTTCAAAAACAAAAAAGTTCCTCGCTTAGTGAAAATTTGATGGCGTATTCTCTAAACTTTCAGGGTCATCTACGTTTTTGGCATGTTCACATTTTTTTTATTAGCAATCCTATGTATAGAAAGAAGCGCTTAAGTGTGTGTTTTATAACAAAAGAAGTTGACATCGATAGCTCAATTCATTTTTGAGATATGGCAATAAGATGTACAAAAAAAACATGATTTAAAAAACAATTAAATTTTACACTTTTTTTTAAATAAGAATATCTGTGACCACTAAAAAGTGTCGTAGATCATGTTTTTATGTGTAAAATGATGTTGTTGGTAATATCCACTGTGTCTGATCTTGTTCTAAGCTGAAAAAAAAAACGTCACAATTTTACCTCTTTTTCGCTCCTCCATTTGCTGATTGCTGATAAGCCCATCTGGCCTAGGCCTATTTGGCCTATGTTATAAATGAATAACATTTTGAATACATACTAAAGTTCATTGCAAATTTTATTTTGTTCTCATTCTCATTCTCTATTGACAAACCTATGGGGAGAAAGCGTAAAAGGGAGTGAGCGAGGAGGGAATTGACTCTTTAAAAGGGGAGGTGAGGTGTAGAGGGAATATAATGTTTCACTGCTGAAGCAAGGAGCAGAGAGTGAGAAGGGGGTGGGAGGGCGGCAAGTTTTCGATAGCCCCTAGGCGGCAGAAGTATAAATCCGCCACTGGACGTACAGAGGAAGGCTTCCAGTTAAACCTGATCGTAAATTGAACTGCGAAATTCGGCTCGGCTCGAACGAATCAAAAGTAGCATTTTGTGACACTTCAGAAAGTCATATCTCTACAAATTTAGCTATGACGTATGCATTTTCCGGAAAAAATAAGAGTCACCACTTTGACCTCTCCTAGCTCATTAATTTTTGGATTATGACAATAATTTACAAAAAGACTTTTAGATAATTCAATTCTCTACAAATTCGTTAGGGCGTTTTTTGCCTAGGTACCACCGCTTAGAAGTTATGTAGGTCTTAAGCAAAAAATGTCCAATTTTCCGCCGTACATCGCCACATATTCAAGTCAATATCTTTGAAACGAAGCAATTTAGAAAAACGATTCCTCATGAAAAGAACCTGTTTGTTGGGAGTATTATTTTTGAGCTAATTCCAATAGACCGGGAGGCAGCGGCACATTTTTGGCACTCATACCATTAAGGCTGATTTTCTCTACATCTGTTCGAAATGCTAGCCCCTAATACATGGGCTTCGAAATCTCGGAGAGGGGATAAAGAGGTTCTCAATTTAGACCATGTGCCAGACCTCTTAAAGTCATTATAATTTGGGGGGACTGAATGAAACTTTTACCACCTGTTTCTGGGCTCATGTGGAGCAAAAAAATCGGGGGGGTCCATCATGGGGAGGTAGCTTTCAAATATGGCAGCCATTCAAAATGGCGACCCGACTGTAATTTTTAAATTCAATTATCTCGAGATCAGGTGGAGCAATCTTGAATTTCTTTCTTTCTAAATGTAGGTTAATGAATTGACTACATTTTTGTTCATAGTGTTTATCGCCAAAAAACCAGAATTTATCGGTCAAAATTCGAAAAAACTAAAAATTGGGTTTTTGAAATTTACGTTTTGCTGCTTATTGGACTAACGGTTGGGTATATCGAGAACGTGTTCCGAATAAGAGGTTAAGAGCAACATCTCACCTTTAAAACGCAAAAAAGAATAATAGTAGTGTGAAAGCGAGCGAGGATTTTCCGAATAACGTTCATACGTGCACGTCACAAAGTTTATATATCAATTTAAGTTAAATTATATGCATTAACGCTTCAATGAATTATTATATTACACAATAAAAAAGAAAGAATGTCATGTATAATATAAATTAAATAAGCAACATGCTCATATGAGCAGCGGAAGTATTATCCATGTTTATTTTAATAGCTGAATATGATTTTTATCACTTAACATTATTAAACAACATAAAAAATTTCAACTTTGATGGTCATTTTTTTTTTCAATAAACTTTTTACGCGTGGGTGGCGTTCTCGTAGCTAACCGCCGTTTCTTGTATGTACACACAATAAACTACTATACATGTGAAAATCAGCCTTAATGGTAAGAGTGCCAAAAATGTGCTGCCTCCCGGTCTATTGAAATTAGCTCAAAAATAAAAACTCCCAAAAAACAGGTTCTTTTCATGAGGAATTGTCCGGTTCCATCAGAATTCCCCTAAATTGTTTCGATTCAAAGATATTGACTTGAACATGTGGCGACGTACGGAGGAAAATTGGACATTTTTTGCTTAAGACCTACATAACTTCTAAGCGGTGGTACCTAGGCAAAAAACGCCCTAACGAATTTGTGGAGAATTGAATTGTCTAAAAGTGTTTTTTTAAATTATTGTCATAATCCAAAAATTAATGAGCTAGGAGCGGTCAAAGTGGAGACTTTTATTTTTTCCGGAAAATGCATACGTCATAGCTAAATTTGTAGAGATACGACTTTTTGAAGTGTCACAAAATGCTACTTTTGATTCGTTCGAGCCGAGCCAAATTTTCGAATTTCGCAGTGCAATTTACGATCAGGTTTAACTGAAAGTCTTCCGCCGTACGTCGCGACATCGTTTGGCCGTCCCGTTGGTGTTTTTCGAAAGATATAAACGTATCCAGATCGCATGGTTTTGCAATTTCTTCGGCTCCGAAATGCGAGCTGTTTTTTAATATTTTTCGCAGATATCTCCGAAACGGTAAGAGTTAGCTCGAAATAAAAAATAAGGTCAAACGAGTATTTTTCATTACGAATGTTTTTTTGTTTCGGAAATATTTACTGAAATGTCGGCGATGTACGACAAAAAATTACAATTTTTGTGTTTCAAAAGTGCCGGCAACTTCTCAAACTTGGCTCCTACGCTAGAATACTACTCTTACTAATTTAAATGGAATTAAATTTGCTAAAAGTCTTTTTTTTATTTTTTGAATTGCGGCAAAAATGAGGAAACTGGAGAGGGAGGAAGTTTGGACTTTCTTTTTTTCGGGAAAATTTCGCCACTGTCACCGTAATTAATCGGTATTTAAATTAAATTGATCTCATATACGATGTCCACTTAATATCATGTATTACCTATATGTTCCAATAATCTCGGCCTTTCAAAACAAAGGTTTCTGGGAACATTTTTTGTTTTAAATTTACATTTTCTAGGAAAACGTGAAATTTTCTTCATTTCGTCGAACATCAACTTCCCCCACCGCGGGTGCGCCAGCTGACCGCCATTTCCTGTTTGTACATACAATAAACTACTACATATGTGAAAACCAGCCACAATGAAATGACTTTCTCCGAAAGGTCGCTGCTTCTCTGGTTATAAGTCCAAAGCTACAAAAATACGATCAAAGGTAGTTAAGCTCTAAGTTCTAAAAAATCAGACAAAAGCACATGTACTATATGCTCTAAATCAAGAGACAAAAAGAATTCTAACCTAAACCTTTCTACACAACAGAATGGTTCGGGAGAGAGGGTGTTGAGGTGGAGGAGGGTATCAGAGGAATTGAAATTTTATTAACAATGTAAATAAAAAGTCCTTTTAAAACTATTTTATTTCTGGTAGCAGCATAAAGGTTTATGTTGTGGGAGAAGAGGGTGCTTGTCATTGGGGGTTGGGTTGTTGGGTATTATATACTATTGTATAGTAGTAGGGGGAACTTGTGCAGTTTATTCAAAGGAAGTATGATTTTCAAGTTCAAAAACATGTGTGCTAATGTAAACTGGTTCTGTTATAATTTAATGGGGTTACATGGAGGGTGAAGAGTTCTAGGGTTCTACTATCTATCCTTATCCTCAGAAGGGAAATTTGTGTTGAAGCCTCCTCTAAAATACGGGCATGTATCGTAGCATTCTCTATTAGGTAGTTTATTTTCTTGATGAATAGCCGTTGCTTAGTTTTCTAAGGCTTTACCATGAGGGAGTGTTCTATGAACCAATTATCGACTGATTTGAAGGCTGTTTGCAAAAGCTCGCATAACGGATCCTCAAAGTTTCCGTTTAGCAAGATGGTAGTCATCTGCATAGTCTATTATGAGGAATCCAAAGTCACTGTATGTGGCTGTCGGCGAAAACAACCTACAGTAATGATGATAGAACGCCATCTTGTGGACAGCCTTTATTAACCAAACCCCTAGTCTCTGTTTCCCACATTACATATTATATTTATCACTAGCAAATGTAATTATTAATAATAATTTTTAGTCTTCTTAATAAACGTTCAGCTATGTAATAACTAAGTACTTTGCAAGATAAAACCTCCTCGTTCCTTATATAAATTCGTTATCAGTTATCTCTAGAAACCCCACATAATGATTTATATCGTAGCCGGGTTGGAGTCAGCTTCTACTATTATTGCATAATTTAGTACCTAGTTTAGTAGAAATTTTTGACTCAGAGAAATTTATAAACTGTAAAAGACAACAGGCGCGGATCCAGGGCGGGGAGGGGGCAAAGGGTGCAATTGCCCCACCCCTTGGGCCTTCCTTGTGCTGTGCGAAAATCTGAAACATCCGGTCCTGCGGCGCCGCTTTGTCGAAGTCACCCAGCATATGTTTTTTTAATACCGTTCCCAAGTATCAAAGTAATTTTATAAAGGTTGTATAAACTACTATAAAATAAATTATTTATTTTGCTACTTGGGTTTTTTTATCAGGTACTTTTCAATAATTGTCAATTTGTGCAAGTACCCCCCCCCCCCCCCGATCCGCCCATGAAAGAACAAAGTCTCGTCAAAATGTTCACTTTGTCTTCAGGAATATCATTTAATATCATGAATATATGCCTTTCATTATAAGACCGTAAAGGGAGTTTTATAGTTCCACAGTATATTTTGCAACATTGTTATATGAGAAATTCTATGATAAAATTATGATACCGCTTTAATTAATTTATGGTACATCATAGATAAGCTTCAGTTGCTCTGACCAGTGTACATAATATACTATCCGAATTTAGTATATCTAATATTTTGTGACATGTGCCTTATTTAATGAACAAATAGGTATAAACTATACCAAGTAGACTATAGTTATTTAGTGTACTAACAAAAAAAGGTAATTAAGTTCTTTTTATATTTCCAGCCAAATCAAAAGACATATTATCGCGTACTTAGCAGTAGAACGATACCTGAAACAGTTATATTTTGTAAAACTTTGGTCAGATAATAAAAAGTTTATTACATACTGTGCTCATGATCTGTCTACATTACTGTTTTATTGGTTTATGTATGAACTATAAAATGACCCTTGTATTGTAATATAATATTTACTAACTAAACTACTGATACTGAACCCATAAGAAAAACATTTTTTTTATTATTCAATTTTTTTGCTAAAAATTGGAATTTTTTTCAAAAAAATTGATACTGGATTATCTCGAAGACTACTCATTTTCGGACAGGGTAACACATGATTAAATTTACTGTAAATTAGCTCTACTTTAACTCCTTCAAAGGAATACGTTCAATTCCCAATTCTGTATATGTAGATCAATAGTAATTAATTTCATTCAAGCATGTTAGAGCATTAGAGTGGTGAGATATTTTGTATTTTGGAAATTCGAAATTCCTGTGACTGGAAAAGTTTTATTGATAAAGACAATGTTTGCACTTAAAAAAAAAACATGATTAGGGTTCGTTTTCAATCCCACCAAAGTCGAAATATTTACGAAGACAACAATAGTGCTGGAAAATGAACCCCGATAGATTTTTTTTTAAAGTAAAAACAAATTCTTTTTATACAGAAATACAATTACTTTTGACTTGTGCGGTCTTTAATGTACAGGGTGATCGCGTGAACGTTAGAACCTCATTTAACTTCGTTATTTTTGGAGTTACGTAAAAAAGTATTTTCCAAAAATCAGAAAAACAAATGAAAATCACATCAGATATATGAACTTTACTTGGTTTTTGTAAATGGAACATCCCATTGTTACATCATCTGAAAGGCTATATAAAAAGCATTTTAATGATATATAAAACAGTTCTTTACCAAGAATATACTTCTTAACAAAAATATAACTAAAAATGAAGCATTTATTATATCCTCCTATAATAATTTATATCCTGTATGGAAACTTAAAATATTCATCGAAAAAACAACAATGAAGGAAATAAATACATACATATTTTTTTAAATATTTTTTTTTTCACTTTCCACAGTTCTAACATCCCTTTAAAAAAATTAACAGTGAAAATCGAATTTTAAAATAACGATTCATATTAGGGCATTTTAAATTACCACACTCCGGAGCGCTCTTAATAATATTTTCTTCTTATATGAGGCAAATAGACCAATGTGCGATGTATTCAAAATTTCAATTCGCAATTGTTTGATTATATTGATTAAAATAACGCCCGTATTTTAGAATACTGAAAATTTTAATACTAATGTTATTCTGAATGGTATCATTAAAGATATGTAACAACTTTGACTTCATGTACACAAAGTAAAACTGTGACGTCAGTTTAAGAGTGACGTGCTTGATATATTGGAACCACTTATAACTTAATTATCACAGGTTCATTACGTAGAATTTCATATCCTCAACTTCTTTCTCTCATAAATTATTATTATTTACCGCGAAAGATCATGTGATGTTTTATATATTTTTTTCTTTTAGGCTATTTTGAAAGAACAAATATGCACATGAAAGTGCTGCTCTATTCATCACTTCTTATTTTACATAATGCGTTGTGTTACAAGTATGATTATGGCGTACAAAGTAAAGTGCAGACTGATCAATGGTTTACCTGCATCGTACTTGAAGACCTAACTTTTCTTAATGAATCCACTTTTGCTGAAGAACCCGTACCGCAGTACGTTTTCTTCCTTCGAGTAGATAAATCATCGATACCTACTTTACTGCCAAATGCTTTTAAAAACTGTACCGCAATGAAAGGTACCCTTCTGTCTGATATAGGTTTGAAGACAATATCACCAGGAGTTTTCGATGGGCTGGAAGACTTGGCAGAAATTGATTTATCGAAGAACAAACTCACTCAAGTTGACGACGGAGTATTCAATAAAATAAAAAACTTAAGATACTTAAATTTATCGTATAACCACATACAACATTTCTCGGAACGGTCCTTCGCAGGATTGCAAAAACTTAATTACCTTTATCTGCAAGGCAATGAAATTTCATTGTTGCGCGATAATTTATTTGAATCACAAGTTAACACCTTGTTTAAATTAGATTTGTCATCAAATAGGTTACAAGACATAAGTGTAACAATCAGAGGATTGAGCCGCCTCACTCTTCTATTTTTACAAATGAATAATATTACAAGCATAACACCAGAGTCACTAAAAAAATTAACTCTCTTACAACATTTAAACGTTTCTTCACAATATAATAAAATATCATTTCTGGATCGCAATGCATTTAACTCACAAAAGAAATCTTTAATATCTTTAAATATATCGTCAAATAGTTTAAAGGAAATAGATACAGTATTCCATGGAATGAGTCATCTCACTGATCTTTACTTACAAGTAAATAAAATATCTAGCTTAGCTGCGGATTCGTTTCAAAATTTAGCGTCTTTACAACGTTTAGACCTATCAAATAATTCTATAGAAGATTTAAATGAACATATTTTCTCAGGATGTGAATCGATAACTAATCTTTATTTACATAATAACAAAATAACCTTTTTAGATTCCAACTTATTTGAATCGCACAGACATTCTCTAATAATTTTAAATTTGGCATCGAATACTTTGAAAGAAATCACTACATCGTTTCGTGGAATGAGTCGTCTAACTAATCTTTATTTACAAAAGAATCGAATATCGAGCACAGCTACTAATTCTTTTCAAGATTTAACTTCTTTAGAGTACTTAGATATTTCACACAACAATTTGGACCGATTTCAATTTGGCCTCTTGGATCACTTAGACCATTTAACGTATCTAAATTTTTCTTACAATAAATTTGAAGAATTTCCCTTTACATTTCTTAGTTATTTAACAAACTTAAAGGAACTCATCTTCGATAATAATAAAATAAAGTATTTAAATGAAACTGAAATATTACTTCACTTTCCGTCTCTTCAAAAAATTGGTCTAAGTGGAAATTTTAATTTGTCTTGTACAAAGTTAGCAGCACTCGTTAAAAAGCTGCGCGTTAAAGAAATAGAAATACTTAAAGGAAATTACTTCGAAGGAGATAATGTGAGAGGTATGGCTTGTTATGAGGACGATTTTATTTCAGGCGGTAATGAAATAATAAACACCAAAACAGAAATATCTAATAATGAAATCACTTCCAAATATAGTGACAAGAATATAAGAGATCTGATTAATGTTATGCTACAAAAACACGAGAATGGAAATGTTTTTATTTCAATTTTGATAACAGTTAGTACCTTTGCATTAATTGTAATGACGCTTTTGCAATCCTTTTTCTTTATAAAATTGAGAAGAAATGCACATAAAGACAACTTAGAATTACTTTGATGTGTAACATATAAGTAATAATAATTCAGTTATTTTACAATGCCATACTTGAAACTATGTACTATCTTGTATAGAAATAAAACTCTGATTGTAATAATTTGGCATTTCTTTATTTTAACCAGAGAGATTGTGGGTAGCTACAAATTTCAAAATTCTTGTTTTAAATGTTCTCAAAAACCACAACTATCTTATTCATATATGCACCCAAATTTACGCTTCTGAATTATTTCCTCTTAAAACTGAACATCTATAAAAAAATCTGAAGTGAAATTTTTTTTTTGCTTATCATAAATTTGCAAAAATCATGGAATATGAATTTATGATTATTATACACGTAAGGATCTATTCCTATAAAAAAGATATAAGTTGCTTTATGTATTTGAAAAACGACCCCGTATACCACAAAAAATGAGAAAACATTTTTTGATAAGCAGGGGGGTACAAAATGGGCTCGCGGTGCTCCTGATGCCCTGGTGCCTGTATGCACCGCACACAGTCACACAGGGGCGGCGTGGTCCTGGAGTACTTCAGAGTGATATTTTAAAGTTGTTTGGGTGTGTTTTTGGAACTCGTGCCCATTGAGACATTTGATCTACTGAATCAGTTTCTACTAATTCACATATCAAAAACTGAAGAAATTTAACGGATATCGGATATCCATTTGTGGTGTGCGTGGTCAAAAGTAAATTTAGTTAACTGAGAAGCACATTGAATTATTAAATAATAGCACGTTGCAAAAAAATCGAAAATTTTTAAAAATAATTTTTACCTATTGAATGTACCGATTCAAATAAGATTTTAACCAATTATAGATATTACCAGAACATAAACATGGAATAAATTTTAACAGAATCTGACAACGTGGACAGTGAAAAAGAAATTCATGAATTTTTCTGGACTTTTTTTAACCCCTATACAGTTTCGGCATAACTACCAAATTTTCTCTGTAGAACCTTGGGATGGTTTCTTACCACACATAATTTTTCTAAAGCGATCAAATGGGTACCTGGTACTTGAAAAAAAAATGTTTTTTAATTTTTTTAAATTATTATACGCTGATGCTAAAATTATCATTTTTTTTTGAGCATCTTGGGATAGTATTCTATAGTTCTTAATTTTTTGAAATCGGTATTAGTAGTAGAAGCCTTAAAAAAAATAAATGTCCTTTTCTTTTTTTTTAATTATAAGATAAGATAAGATGATTCATTCACCATTAAAAGTACAGAGTACAAAGTAGGTTTTGGCAGTACAAAAAAATAAATAAATAAATAAAAGTTTTGAATAAACGCAATTCAATTAATATATACATATATACGCTGATGCTAAAATTATCATAATTTTTTTTGTAGCATTTTGGGATAATGTTCTATAATTCCTATTTTTTTAAAATCGCTATCATCAGTAGAAGGTTCTTTTTATTTTGTTTAAATTATGAAAATATTTTTTTGTAACATCTTGGGATAATATTTTTTAATATATAATTTTTTGAAAACGATGTCATTTATGCGGAGTCGTAAAAAAATGTCTTTACCCGTGCTCTCTATGCGCATGCCTAGCTTCTAGTTGGCGTCCTGTCACAAACATACGCGACGTTTAGATTAGATACAAAAGTCGTTTAAAGCGGGGAATTGTGAAGAGATCAAACGCAATAACGTTGAGCGATCAGAGAATGGAGAGAAAATGTTGGAAGTCTGGCAACACCGCACGTTGTTCCGGTTAGTTGTTAGTTGTGTGGTATCTGGTTGGTATTTATCTATTTATCATGAAATATCTGAATATCATCTTGTTGAAAAACTCGAACTGACCCGACTAGCCCGACCCAACATTTAGACGTTTCTTCACAATATAATAAAATATCGTTTCTGGATCGCAATGCATTCAACTCATAAAAAAAATCTTTAGCAACTTTAAATATATCATCAAATAGTCTAAAGGAAATTGATACAGTATTCCATGGAATGAGTCGTCTCACTAATCTTTACTTACAAGTAAATAAAATATCGAGCTTAGCTCCGGATTCGTTTCAAAATTTAGCGTCTTTACAACATTTAGAACTATTAAATAATTCTATAAGAGATTGAAATGAACATATTTTTTCAGGATGTGAAACGTTAACTAATCTTTATTTACATAATAATAAAATAACATTTTTGGACTCCAACTTACTTGGATCGCAGAGACATTCTCTAATAATTTGGCATCGAATAATTTGAAAGAAAGCTAGATATTCCCCACAACAATTTAGAACGATTTCAATTTGGTCTTTTGGATCACTTAGATCAGTTAATATATCTAAATTTTTCTTATAATAAATTTCAAGAATTTCCCCTTACATTTGTTAGTTATTTAACAAACTTAAAGGAACTCGTCTTCGATAATAATAAAATAAAGTGTTTAAATGAAACTGAAATATTACATCACTTTCCCTCTCTTCGAAAAATTGGTCTAAGTGGAAATTTTAATTTGTCTTGTACAAAGTTAGCAGCACTCGTTAAAAAGCTGCGCGTTAAAGAAATAGGAGTACTTAAAGGAAATTATTTCGAATGAGATAATGTGAGAGGGATGGCTTGTTATGAGGACGATTTTATTTCAGGCGGTAACGAATAATAAACACCAGAACAGAAATTTCTAATAATGAAATCACTTCCAAATACAGTGATAAGAATATAAGAGATTTGATTAATGTTATGCTAGAAAAACACGAGTATAGAAATGTTTTCATTTCAATTTTGGTAACAGTAAGTAATTTTGCATTAATTGTAATGACGTTTTTGCAATCCTTTTTCTTTTTAAAATTGAGAAGAAATGCACATAAAGACAACTTAGAATTACTTTGATGTGTAACATATTAGTAATAATAATTCAGTTATTTTGCAATGCCATACTTGAAACAATGTACTATCTTCGTATAGAAATAAAACTCTGATTGTAATAATTTGACGGTTCTTTATTTTAACCAGAGAGATTGTGGGTAGCTACTTTCGAAATTCTTGTTTTTATTTCTCAAAAATCACAACTGACTTATTCATATGTACACCCAAATTTACGCTACTGAGTTATTTCCTCTCAAACCTCAATATTTTCAAAAGTAAATCTGAAGTGAAATTTTTTTAGCTTATCATAAATTTGCAATCGATTGTTGTATAAATCTTGCAATATCTTAATTTCAGATAAGTCCAGGAAACTTCTATTTCTGTAAAAATCATGAAATGTGCATTTATGATTATTATATATGTAAGGATCTGTTCCCATAAAAAAGATATAAATTGGCTGTATTTGAAAAAGGACTCCGCACACCACAAATGGAAATCCGGTATCCGTTAAATTTCTCCAATTTTTGATATGTTGTTCTACTGATCCAATAGATTAAAAGTTTCAATGGACGCGAGTCCCAGAAACACACCCTTGTACTCTTTTTTATCCTCTAATGAGGTGAAAATCGATCGTATACATTTAACAACTTTAGTAAAAATGATAGAGCTGGGACGATTAAGATGGGCAGGGTATGTACTAAGAATAAACGACGAAAGGCCTGCCAAACGAATACTAAGAACAAAGCCGAAAAGGACTTGAGGAACACATGTGTGATAAATTGAGAACACCGAGCCTAAGATAGAGAAGGATGGCGGAGAATCCTTGAAGAGGCCAAGGCCCAGCCAGCGTTGAAGCGTCACCGATAATGATGATGAAATTTAACAACTATATTTCTATAAAAAATATATCTTTCAGCACGGTAAAAAACCTGTCGAAGGATATAACTTACTGCTCAGTAGAGCAGAAAACACGATGCAGAAATCACTCTAGAGTAACCTCGCGCTTTTTCGCTCCTTTAAGGTATGATACGCGTTGCACGCGGTATCTTTGTTCCATAAAAATTGTGGAACCAATCAGCCGATACAAAAGTACAAAGCATCTAAACACAATATTATTTTGACTATAGCCTAATAAAATACAGTATTGTGTTATTCAAATATGATAATTATATCAATGATCACAAAATCACAGTAGTATATTTGTTATATTTTCTGACTTCCATAGTGTATTTTATCTTCGGAGAGTTGGAAACTTCTTTAAAGATTCCTCCAACTCTATTTTAGAATAAGGAAAAATATAAGGAAACAAGAAAAACGCATTCACGTTTTTAATAAAGCTCCAAGAAACGTTTTTGGCACAAGTGTTTTGATGAGAAGACTAGAAATAAATAAAAGAGGAATACATTGTCATCACTTATTTGTTATAAACTGTGTGGCAAAAACATATTTTCTAATATGGTTAGCATTTTAATTGCACGAGAAGTTTTACCACTATTTTAGTTTTATTTTCTCGATGAATAGTAGTTGCTCAGTTTTCTAAGGATTAACCATGATGGAATGCTCTGTGCACTAATTAACGACTGATTTAAAGGTTGTTTGCAAAAGTTCGCATAACGGATCCTCAAAAGGTAGTCATCTGCATAGTCTATTATGAGGAATCCAAAGTCACTGTAGGTGGCTGTCGGCAACAATATGGCAGTAGGGCTGATAGGACGCCACTTTGTGGGCAACATTTATTATCCATACCTCTAGTCTCTATATTCCCCACATTACATATTATACTTATCACTAGCAAATATCATTATTAATAATAATTTTTAGTCTTCTTAATAAACTTTCAGTTATATAATAACTAACTAAACTAAGTACTTTGCAAGATAAAACTACCTTGTTCCTTATCTAAATTCGTTCTCAGTTATCTCTAGAAACCCTCACATAATGATTTCTATCGTAGCCGGATTGAAGTCAGCTTCTACTATTATTACATAATTTAGTACCTATTTTGAAGACATTTTTGTCTCAGAGAAATTTATAAACCGTAAAAGACAAACGAAATATTATCAAAGGTTCGTACTCTCAGGAATATAATTTAATATTATTATTAAGACCGTAAAGGGAGTTTTATACTTCTCTCAGGATGTAACGGTCATTTTTATTCATAGGCATAAAAGCCCTTAAATTACATTATTTCGTATTTTCCGTACATAAATTACCTATTTTGTTACCTCTTAAAAAATAAATTATCGCCGCTACTGTAAGGTTCTAGAAGGTAACGTAACCGTCGCCTAGTTCTCGGCTTTACTGGTGAACATTTGAAAATAATGCCTTTCCTCCAATGAGAAACCATAGTTTAAATTCGCGGGTTTAAGGACTAGAGGTATTTCGACTACTAGTGGGGGAAGAGATAAATACCGAACCAAGCGGCAGACATGACGGAGAAGTACTTCTACGGCCGCTTTGAGCGAGACACAGTCAATCTTTTAACCAAATTTGAGTGAAGATATTAAAAGTTCCAGAATTTAAATGGTTTAGTTAAACCATAAAAATTATAAATTAATTATTTATTTAGTCTCTTTCCTTCGTTTAAGCTGGTTAAGGAATTTGACAGCCAGATTATGTGTGCTTTTGCGAGCTGTACATTCGAAATAAGTATTGTTATGTGTAATATCTACCTAAAAGTGGCTAAATAATAGTGCGTTCAATCTACGTTTTCAACTTCAAATAGGATTGCAGTTTTATGGGTAATGTCCAAAGTGAACTTATGTAAGTACCGATCTGAACTTTATATTTTCCTGTTTATGCACGAGTCAACAATTTGGGAAGATTTGAGCCAGTAGTTTATCAAGTTGATCACAGTGTAGTGCGTGTTCGTTACCTTTACGTTTTCATGAACCTGCAAGCAAGCTTAATTTGTACTTGCTAATTTTTTATCTCGACTAAACACTCAAATTTACTTTTGGAGTGCTATATGTTTAATATTAAAATTTATCTTTACGTATTTCGTTCGAGGAATTATGTAAATTTTTGTGGGTGTATAAATACTCCCATTTGTACCTTTTAGTTAAGTCTTCTAGCTTGTTTTTGCATTTAAACTTAAATAAATATTTAATTGCTCATTCTTGGATAATTTGCTCGGAAAATAATTCTGATAAGTGAATGAACAATCATTTATTTATTATTAATAGTTTTTTTCTTGCGGAATTGGCCAATCTCCCTTTATTACGTTTTACCTATTTATCTTTTGTATTTTATACCATTATGTCTGTCTCTCCGTATATCTGTGCATTTGTTTGATTATTTGTTTGTACTTCTTTATTCGTTAGCACAAATTTACTCGCCCATACCCTGTAGTGTTATTCTCATTTGCTCTACCACTTTGTTAATAAATTAGTTTATTGTTAATTATGTATTTTTATTTGTTTAGAATTCATTTTAAATAACCCCAAGAGAGACAGGGCGTTATAAGGAATATAATTTAATATTATTATTAAGACCGTAAAGGGAGTTTTATAATTCTAGACGGAGAGCTGGCGGCCGCGGAGGTACTACGATATTACCTCCGCCTGGAATTTTGAGAAGTGGTTGGGGGGGCCATCAGGAAGTGCCATCTGCAAGGATTTTGCTCAAAACCCCTGCAAAGGACACGTCAGACGTCTCAAAAATGAAAAAATTCTTGCTCAAAAAATGATCATACCTCCGGCTGAAAATTTGTACATTACCTGTTTGAAGGTCACAGATAACGTATGTAAATCGTCAGACGCCTAGGTCGCTGCCAAAGGGGTGTCAGACGCCCTCAAAGATGTTATTTTTTTTTTCAAAAAATTTTTTTCCTTACCTCCGTCTGACGTTTTAACATATTGCAATAGAGACCATTCTAAGCACAAATTAAAATCGTCAGACGAAAATGCCGCTGCGAAGTCCCCCTACAACGTTCACAAAGTTCCAGCCCACCTGAGAGGTATACTTTTTTTTCGAAAATTTATTTTCGTTACCTCCGTCTGACGTTTTTACATATTATCCTAGGGACAATTTTAAATACGTATTGTGATGTGTTGCAGCCCCTTCAATTAATTCAGATATATTTGCACCTACTCGAGAAAGAGCCTACCAGTAGTTCTAGAGTGATGACATCCGGAATTATCTAGAGAATGGTGGCGTCATCACAGAAAAATCGAGATCTGTCATTTTTAGGTATAAAAGACCGCATTCTCGGCGGGTAGTTCAGAAAGTATAGAAAGTATAGAAGTAGTAGAGAAGTTTGATTGACAAGTGAGGTAAAAGTACAAAGTGAAAACAAAGTGATAAATATTGTTATTTTTATTCAAAAAAGTACATTTAACTTAATATCAGTATTGTGAAGTATCCAGTAAATTATTTAATAAAGTGTGTTAGTGGTTATTATCTCTTGTTATAATTTTCGGAACCCACGGAATTTGCAAGGGTGGTTTCCTAGGGGTGGGAACACGTTACAAATTGGTGTCATAAGAGGAATTTTATGACTAGAGGAGCTCTGAAGTGTTCAAGAAGTATTCTCGAGGGTTAGTGCTAACACAGAGGACTAATTTACTGGACATTGTTCGAGGGTTATTTTCGGGCAGAAAAATAGTGTTAAGTGCATTTTTGAGACATTGTAGAACATTTTATTAGGACATTAGTGTGATAATTAAATCCTTTAAACTGAGTAGTGATAGAGACACTGAAAAAGACTCATTTGTGTTAGTGCGTGAAAAATTTTTAGAACTCTTCTATTTGGACATTAGTGGAGATTATTAAATTCTCTGGACTGGATATTGACAAAAGACTCTGGATAAGACTTTTTCGTGCTGTTTCGAGATTTTTCTGGAAAGTTCCATTACCGATATTGACGTGACAGTTAAATTTATTTTATTTTAACATAATCGTACGCCCGTAACAGCAAGAAGTATGACAGGAGAGAAACAAATGCAGGACCTACTTGCAGAATTTACGAGGATGCTGGCGCAGCAACGCCAGGAAGATAAAGAAAAGCAGGAGAAAAGACGTCAAGAGGAACAAGAAAGACGACGTCAAGAAGAGAAAGACGAATTCAGAAAAATTATGGAAGACCAAGAAAGAAGACGTCAAGAGGAAGAAAAGCGGCGTCAAGAAGAAAGAGAAGAGCAAGAAATAAGACGCCAAGAAGAAAAAGCCGAACTGAGAAAAATGATGGAGGACCTGAAGATACGACAGCAAGAGGAGAAAGATGAACAAGAAAGAAGACATCAAGAGGAAAAAGAGGAGCAAGAAAAACGCCAGGAGGAATTAAGAAAAATCCTAAATGAACAAATGAAAATACAACAGGACGCTATCATTTCCACCACTGAGGAACTAAAAAAAGAAATCAAAGATGAGATGGGTAGCGTTAAGACTGAAGTCACTGAAGTAAAGACTGAAGTCAGTAAGGTCGAAGGAAAAATAAATAAGGTCGAAGAAGAAGCCAAAGGAGAAATAGACCACGACGATAAACGACAGTTGAGAGATAGAGGAAGCCAGCAGGTGGTATCATCAGGTCAGCGACTAAAACCCCCTTCTTTTGACAGCCAAAGCTCATGGACGACGTGCAAGAGACAATTTGAGGCAGCTGTATCTGCGAATAACTGGGATAATGAGGAAAATGCTATGGCATTAGTTCTTGCGGTAAGGGGCCAAGCCTCAGAATTACTTCAGACTATCCCAGTGGAGAAACAGAGAGACTTCAAAGTTTTGGAAGCTGATTTGGACTTACGATACGGCGACCAACACCTTGACCAAGTATACCAGGCTCAGCTGAAGTCGCGTGTTCAAAAATCTGGAGAAAGTCTGCAAGAATTTGAAGTTGCGGTAGAAAGACTAGCACACTTGGCGTATCCCAATGCGCCAAGAGAATTCAAGGAGCAATTAGCCGTGGAAGCATTCCTAGATGGGATAAGGGATGAAGAGATCAGGCGAGTCCTCAGGATATCCCGATATAATAATAGTAGCGAAGCTTTGGTACGTGCACTGGAAGTAGAAGCCGCTTATAGGGATACTTCAAGGTCGAGAGTGCGAGCTGTGACTCTCGAAGAATCGCAACCAGAGACGAACCATGTTGACCGAGATGCAGAAAATGTTTACCAAATTATTCGATAAACTGGATGACCTCGGAGAGCAGAAAAAACAACAAAATAAAGGAAAGCCGAGTGGAGGTATTAAATGCGGCAAGGAAGGACACATGAAGCGAGACTGTCGACAGCAGAACTCGGAGAATCGAATAAATGCTGTGAATCTTGAAGAGAAGCAGGAAAATTGTACCAGGGGGATTGTGCTAGCTAGGGAATGCAGTGCCCCCAGAGAAATAAAGATTTCCCAGCTTCGAGGAATTTCGAATAGTCTACTGTTACAAGGCTATGTGAATGGAAGAAAATGTTTGTTTACCATCGACACAGGTACTACGTCATCAATAGTACGGCCAGGATTTATATCGGACATAAAGATTAACAAGAGGCAAAATGAAGTGATCGTCCGGACAGCTACGGGAGACAGGGCTCAGCGCTACCCTCAGCTGAGAAAATTGCCGAACATGGTTGAAGTCAACACTGTCAAGGTTGATCTTCCAGACAGTTGGTCAAAGAAAACTCTGAGGCAAGAGCAATTACGCGATGTAGAAATCGGACCCATGTTGAGAGCAAAAGAAGAGGGAACGCGTCCAGTATGGAAGGATGTTTCCAACAAAGAAGTGGGGCTGAAGACTTTATGGTCACAATGGAATTCACTTACGGTCCTAGATGGGCTTTTGAGGAGAGCATGGGAAAGCCCAGATGGGAAGCAGGTTGCCATGCGTCTAGTGATTCCCAGGTGTCGTGTACCAGAAGTACTCCAGGAAGCGCATGATGAAAAGTCCAGCAGACACTTCGGCATAAACAAGACATTAAGTAGAGCACGGGAACAGTTCTATTGGATTAATAGTCACCAGGATGTGGAGGCTTGGTGCCGCAAGTGTAAGAATTGTGCTGCCCGTGGGGAACCATTTTCCATGAGCAACTACAGAAATGGAAGTCGAGAACAGCCGAAAAATGACCGAGAGCAGATGAACAAAACTAGTAACCGATTGAAGGCTCGTTATGATCAGAATGCCAGTACAGGGGGATTCAAGGCGGGAGATCTGGTTTGGCTGTACAACCTACAGCGGAAGGAATGGAGACCCCCGAAACTTCAACCTCCTTGGGATGGACCGTATACTGTTATTACCCGAATTAATGATGTCGTTTATCCGATTCAACGAAGCAAAAAGTCCAAGATGAAGATCGTACATTTGGATAGATTTGGATAGATGGGCAAAATACACCGATGATTCCAAATTGCCTGACGGGACGTTCAGGCTTAGTTAATTCAGATGTATTTGCACCTACTCGAGAAACAGCCTACCGGTAGTTCTAGAGTGGAATTATCTAGAGAATGGTGGCGTCATCACAGAAAAATCGAGATCTGTCATTTTTAGGTATAAAAGACCGCATTCTCGGCGGGTAGTTCAGAAAGTATAGAAAGTATAGAAGTAGTAGAGAAGTTTGATTGACAAGTGAGGTTAAGAGTACAAAGTGAAAGCAAAGTGATAAATATTGTTATTTTTATTCAAAAAAGTACATTTAAGGTAATATCAGTATTGTGAAGTATCCAGTAAATTATTTAATAAAGTGTGTTAGTGGTTAGTATCTCTTATGTATCTCTTATATCTTATCTATCTTATAATTTTTGGAACTCACGGAATTTGCAAGGGTGGTTTCCTAGGGGTGGAAACACGTTACAATATGTAAATCGTCAGACGAAAATACCGCTGCAAAATCCCCCTGAAATATCGCGAAATTCCAGCCTAAATTACTGAATATTGTTTCAACATCTTTTAAATTTAATGAAATACTGGTTGAGTCACTATACGTTATAAAAGAAAGTCAATTCAAGGGAAAAGTTTCTAGCACATATACATAAAAAGTAAAGGATGTTCCGTGTGAATTAAATAAAAAAAAAATGTTAATCTTGTTATACTATCAAAAATCAATATGCAAGAGGTTTCAAGCAAGTGTTATTTTTTATCAAAGAGGAAAGATGTAGTTATACTATTACTTAGTACAATAAGTAGTTCATTTAACACATTCTGAATATCTGAAAGTAAACGATGATTATTAAGTGGTCGATGATTATTAAATAAATTCCATAGATTTTTTTTTGTTCGCTTTGTAAATTTATTTAAGAAAAAAGATACTAATATTATTACTTAGATTCCTAGACACTACATTTCACGATCGCGTTATAAGTGGAACAAGCACATATGTATTTAAAATTGTCTCTAGGATAATATGTAAAAACGTCAGACGGAGGTATTGAAAAAAAAAAATGACAACTTTGAGGGCGTCTGACACCCCTTTGGCAGCGTCTGACAATTTACATACGTTATCTGTGACCTTCAAACAGGTAATGTGCAAATTTTCAGCCGGAGGTATGATCATTTTTTGAGCAAATTTTTTTCATTTTTGAGTCGTCTGACGTGTCCTTTGCAGGGGTTTTGAGCAAAATCCTTGCAGATGGCACTTCCTGATGGTCCCCCCAACCACTTCTCAAAATTCCAGCCGCGGCCGCCAGCTCTTAGTCTATTCCACAGTATATTTTGTAACATTGTTATATGAGAAATCCTATGATAAAATTATGATACCGCCTTAAATAAATTTATGGTACATAATAGATAAGCTTCAGTTGCTCTGACCAATGTACATAATATACTATTAGTGTATCTAATATTTTGTGACATGTGCATTATTTAATGAATAAATATAAACCATACCAAGTAGACTATATCTATTTAGTGTACTAATACAAAAGGTAATTATGCTTTTTTTATAATTCAAGCTAAATCAGAAGACATATTACTGTGTACTGGGCAGTGAAACGACACCTAAAACAGTTATATTTTGTAAAACTTTGGTCAGATTGTTAAGTTTATTACATACTGTGCTCATGATCTTTCTACATTACGGTTTTACTGGTTAATGTATGGACTATAAAATGATCCTTGTATTATAATATTATAATACTTACGACCTGAACTACTGACATTGAACTCATACGAAAACCACCTCTAACGAGGGGGGGTTGGGTAATTTTTATTTATTATTTAATTTTTTTGTTAAGAATTTGGAATTTAAAAAAAATATTGATACTGGATTATCTCGAAAACTACTCATTTTCGGACAGGGCAACACGTGATTAAAGAAGAGGTATCGATAATATGACAAAAAATTTAACTATATATTTTTTTATATTTCTCATTATTTTAGTAAAATACAGGACACTAACTTAACGCTACAATAAATTAAAAGTAAAAATGACTACGTTTTCTTCACGAGAAAAATCGACAAACTAAGGTCAAAGTGGCTTTTTTTGGAAAATTGTACCCTTTTTTTACTATATCGAGTTTTTTTAGACATGAGCGCATTTTTTTTTGGAATTTAATTTTTGTATTTTTATATTTGTTGACGTCTAAAGAATAACATGTAAAAAAATCACCTTGCTAAAAAAATGCGCTCATGTCTAAAAAAACCCGATATAGTAAAAAAAGGGTACCTACAATTTTCGGAAAAAAGCCATTTTGACCCTTTCTCAGTTTGTCAAATTTTCTCGTGAAGAAAACGTAGTCATTTTTACTTTTAATTTATTGTAGCGTTAAGTTAGTGTCCTGTATTTTACTAAAATAATGAGAAATATAAAAAAATATATAGTTAAATTTTTTGTCATATATTGGTCAATTTTCTTAGCTTTTTCCGCAAATTAGCTCTACTTTAACCCCTTCAAAGGAATACATTCAATTCCCAGTCACTCTGTATATGTAGATCAATAGTAATGAATTTCATTCAAGCATTTTAATCCTGCGTAGGCGATTTTAGAATATCAAATTTGTGCTACAAAGTGTGCATTAGAGTGGTGAGATATTTTGTAATTTGGAAATTCGAAATGCCTGCGACTGGAAAAATTTTATTGATAAAGACAATGTTTGCACTTAAAAAAAAATGATCAGGGTTCATTTTCAATCCCACCAAAGCCGAAATATTGACGAAGGGAACAATAGCGCTGGAAAATGAACCCCAATCGATTTTTTTTATTAGAATAAAAACAAATTGTTTTTATACAGGAATACAATTCCTTTTGACTTCTACGCTCTTTAATGTACAGAGTAGTCGCGCGAACGTCAGAACCTTATTTAACTTCGTTATTTTTGGAGTTACGTAAAAAAGTTCAAAAACAAGTTATATTAAACCACATGTATTTTCCAAAAATCAGAAAAACAAACGCAAATCAAATATATGAACTTTATTTGGGTTTTTGTAAATGGATCACCCCATTTTTACATCATGTGAAAGGCTATATAAAAAAGCTTTTTAATGATATATAAAACATTTTTTTACCAAAAATATACTTCTCAAATATAGCTAAAACTGAAGCTTAATTATATTTTCCTTCTATAATAATATTCTATATCCTTTATGGAAACTTAAAATATTCTTCGAAAAAACAAAAATGAAGGAAATAAATGCATACATATATTTTTTTAAATAATTCTTTTCACTTTCCACAATTCTAACATCTCTCCCAAGTAGCACTTTAAGTCAGAATTACGTAATGTAGCCCTCGTTTTGGTCCCGTTTTCCCGTTTAACCTAACCTAATTGACTTAAAATTTACGTAAAATATAAGTAAATGGGGAATGAGACGACGTCATGAATACCTCTTAAATAAGGCTGCTCAGTTATAATGACCTATTGGTAATTTAAACGTAAAAATTTTGTTTAATTATGGTCGTTGATAGGTAATATTTACCAAACCAGTTATCCTTTTTCAACTGCAATCTTTCTTTCTCAGAAATAACTAATAAGATTTTATTTACAACAATAATGATTTACTTATAAGTCACCAGGCATAAGCAGCACTGACATAACTAGAAACCATCAGACATCTCTATTATAATGATGGAGTAGGAGTGCATCATATAATGTCATACGTAGTTGTGAAATAATGTGCCCACTTCCCCTCTGTGTGTGTTTTTTACTGCCAATCAATTTTCATTGTAAATATATCCATTCTACCTCGGAATATTAAAGGGGCCTCAAGTATTTTACGTCTTTAAAGAAAAACAAATTTTTTTTAGCTTAAATGTATTTTAAAAATATTTGTAAAAGCCTATTCAATTGCCCGGCAGGACTTTCCTGGGGCATAAAATATTACAATATTGTACTTTGTATCTGTTAAATAACCTTATATTAATGATTTTTTTCAATTAAATACTCATCAAAATTTCATTGTAAAATGGCCTCTTACAGCTGGTTGAAAAATATGGCGAAAATAATGCCATGCGACTTCGAAGTATTCTCTCCCAATATTTTAGGCTTCATTGACGTTTTTCCTTGAGACGAAGTGTTAAAACTTATATTATTTACTTTAAAGTTAAATGGGACCAATATAGGTTAAAATAATTTTGTAGTCTTCAAAATTGTAATGTCTTTAAAGTTCATGCAGAACTAAATTGGTCATATTTCCCAAATTAGGTTAGAGAAGGCGGTAAATTGAGTGACGTCACTTCTGTTTCTAACCTCAAACTTCTTTGGCTGCAATTGTTGTTTTCTGAGTTTGTGGTTTATTCCTTCAAGTGTCTCTTGTATTTTGTCAATAAAAATGGATGTGTTTTGTTTTGAATGTGAGAAAGTATTCTCCAGCCAGTCAGCGTTAAATCGGCACAACAGAATTGTGTATAAATAAACAAATTCGACGTATTTATATCAAATCTTCAGTGCCTAAAAGATACCTGTGCTTAGAGTGCAAATTGTGTTTTAACTTTAATAACGACTTGCGTTTGCATTTGATCGAAAAACATGATCACATCACGGATTCGGTGAATTTGGAATTTAAAAATATTTCAGGTAAAATAATTAATCCTTTGTTGGTTAGTTTAATACTTTATTTTTTATTTGAATAAATGTATTAACAGAAAACACATCATATGAAACTTGTTTTTTAATTCTTAATTACTACTTCCCCATCTATCAACTTAAATTTGTTCATAGGTATAGGTTTAAACCTTCTATAGGGCCATAAACCATTTTTACAACTTCTCTTCAGTGACTACATTCAGGAACACTGAATACAATCCAAATAAAGTCACTCCGTTACACTACTAACACTACTGAACTTCACTTAGCTTTTCATTCTGCAAACTAAGTACTGAAATCTAGAGAAAAAAAATAGTTTTATTGTACTAAACTCTGAAAGATTAACAACTGTTTTACCTGATATAATGTAGTCATTACTTCGAATGCAAACAAGTCGGTAATAGAAAAGTTAAAATACAATTACAAGTATCTTTAAGTACACCGCATATTAGATATAATTATAATTATGTCCTATTTGCTTGTGCACTTTTCAGTTGTGCCGACTAAAGGTTGACTGGCTGTAGAATACTTTCTCGCATTTAAAACAAAACACCTCCAATTTTATTTTTAAAAACACGAAAACAGAAAACCCAAACAACAACAACACAAATTGCTACCAATTTCTACAAATTATCCCTCGAATAAAGTACAGTTGACACTGGGAAGAGCATCAACATAAAACAATCATTATAGTCCTTTGAAGTAATTTAGACAATGAAAACGTAATTTTGCTTTCCAGGGAAGGGACCTAATTCTATTTTTTAAGTAAAAATAACTTTCAGGACATTTTATGAAGTAATATTTGCCTTTAGGTTAAACACATATGCTAGGTTAGTGGAGAAGTAAAATTAGGGTAAATTTTACCTAAAATTGGAACTAGTTGTGACCATGAGGTTAAAGTTATAACCTAAATCTGACTACAAGGACAAGACAAAACTCAGGTTATACTTACGTAAAAAATTGGTAAAATTTCCCTATTTTTATTCAGACAAGAGACAGCAACTCCAAAGTTAAAAATTTAGTCTAAAATTATATAATATTTTCTTACACATAGACCTCAATATGCACTTTAACTTTAGAGTTAAATTTTAAGGAACAGTAACGTAAATATTTCTTGTAAATTACACTAAAGTCAATGTGACTTTATCAGGCATTTCATAAGAAAATATTACCTAAATATTGCTTACTAAATTACTATTAAGTCCATATACCTTCAAAGTTGAAAGCAATGGTTGCAATTACGTTATATCAACTATCTTAGGTTAATGTGACTTTAAACTGGTAATATGAACTAATTGTGCTGCTTGGGCTTTAAAAAAATTAACAGTGAAAGCCGAATTTTAAAATAACGATTCATATAACAGTAATTAGAAAATTTTAAATTACCACATTCCGGAGCGCTCTAATAATATTTTCCTCTTATATGTGGCAAATAGACCACTGTGCGACGTATTTAAAATTTCAGAACAGCTATCGTAATTGGATTGATTATATTGATTAGAATAAAGCCTGTATTTTAGACTACTGAAAAGTTTCCATACATAGGCTGGTGTAATTCAATACAATATAATATATCTGAAGTGATTCCAATATATCAAGCGGTACACGCCATCTCTAGTGATATTCTGACGTACCAACTCAAAATAATATCAGCATACAAATTCCATATTAACAACGAGGTCTTGTCGCTGCATATTAATATTGACATATGGAATATTTAAGTTGGTATTACCAACTATGTTTACATAGTGTATTGCCACGACTTCGATTCATACGGCTTAGCTTGTATCGTATTGTAAATTTATTGTACGTTTAATCGATGCTGTTGGTTTAATTAATCAAAGTTTTATAATTAGGTAAAGTTATTTAGTATGTTTTTCAATATTAGTGTTATTATGAATGATATAATTAAAGATATGTAACAACTTTGATTTTATGTACACAAAGTAAAACTGTGACATTAGTTTAAGAGTGACGTGCACCGCTATATATACTGGAACTACTTTATTTAGTAATAAGTTTTGGAAAAGAAAGAAATTCGGAAAATACCTTAAGACAAGTTCATTAAATACAATTCATATCTTCAACTTCCATCTCTCATAAATTATTTTTATTTACCGCGAAAGATCACATGAGATTTCATATATTTTTTTCTTTTCAGGCTATTTTGAAAGAACAAATATGCACATGAAAGTGCTGCTCTATTCGTCACTTCTTATTTTACATAATGCGTTGTGTTACAAGCATGATTATGGCATACAAAGTAAAGTGCAGCCTGATCAATGGCTCGACTGCATCATACTTGAAGACTTAACTTTTCTTAATGAATCCACTTTTGCTGAAGATCCCGTACCGCAGTACCCTTTTTTCTTACGGGTAGATAAATCATCGATACCTACATTACTGCCAAATGCTTTTAAAAACTGTACCGCAGTAAAAGGTACCTTTCTGTCTGATATAGGTTTAAAGACAATATCACCAGGAGTTTTTGATGGGCTGGAAGACTTGATAGAAATTGATTTATCGAAGAACAATCTCACCCAAGTTGACGATGGAGTATTCAATGAAATAAAAAATTTAAGATACTTAAATTTATCATATAACCACATTCAACATTTCTCGGAACGGTCCTTCGCAGGATTGCAAAAGCTTAATTACCTTTATCTGCAAGGCAATGAAATTTCATTGTTGCGCGATAATTTATTTGAATCACAAGTTAACACCTTGTTTCAATTAGATTTGTCATCAAATAGGTTACAAGACATAAGTGTAACAATCAGAGAAATGAGCCGCCTCACTCATCTATTTTTACAAATGAATAATATTACAAGCGTATCATCAGAGTCATTAAAAAAATTGACTCTCTTACAACATTTAGACATTTCTTCACAATATAATAAAATATCGTTTCTGGATCGCAATGCATTCAACTCACAAAAGAAATCTTTAACAACATTAAATATATCGTCAAATAGTTTAAAGGAAATAGATACAGTATTCCATGGAATGAGTCGTCTCACTAATCTTTACTTACAAGTAAATAAAATATCGAGCTTAGCTTCAGATTCGTTTCAAAATTTAGCGTCTTTACAACATTTAGACCTATCAAATAATTCTATAGGAGATTTAAATGAACACATTTTCTCAGGATGTGAAAAGTTAACTAATGTTTATTTACATAATAATAAAATAACATTTTTAGATTCCAACTTATTTGAATCGCACATACATTCTCTAATAATTTTAAATTTGGCATCGAATAATTTGAAAGAAATCACTACATCATTTCGTGGTATGAGTCATCTAACCAACCTTTATTTAGAAAAAAATCGAATATCGAGCACAGCTACTAATTCTTTTCAAGATTTAACTTCCTTAGAGTACTTAGATATTTCCCACAACAATTTAGAACGATTTCAATTTGGTCTCTTGGATCACCTAGACCAGTTAATGTATCTAAATTTTTCTTATAATAAATTTGAAGAATTTCCCCTTACATTTCTTAGTATTTAACAAACTTAAAGGAACTCGTCTTCGATAATAATAAAATAAAGTGTTTAAATGAAACTGAAATATTACATCACTTTCCGTCTCTTCGAAAAATTGGCCTAAGCGGAAATTTTAATTTGTCTTGTACAAAGCTAGCAGCACTTGTTAAAGAGTTGCGCGTTAAAGAAATAGAAGTACTTAAAGGAAATTATTTCGAAGGAGATAATGTGAGAGGGATGGCTTGTTATGGAGGCAATATTATGTCAGGCGGTAAAGATTCTAACGAAATAATAAACACCAGAACCGAAATTTCTAATAATGAGATCACTTCCAGATATACTGACAAAAATATAAGAGATCTGATTAATGTTGAGCTAGGAAAACACGAGAATGGACATGTTTTCATTTCAATTTTAATAACGGTCAGTACTTTTGCATTAATCGTAATGACATTTTTGCAATCCTTTTTCTTTATAAAATTAAGAAGAAGTGCACATAAAGACAACTTAGAATTACTTTGATGTGTAACATATAAGTAATAATAATTCAGTTATTTTACAATGCCATACTTGAAACTATGTACTATCTTGTATAGAAATAAAACTCTGATTGTAATAATTAACCAGAGAGATTGTGGGTAGCTAAAAATTTCAAAATTTCAAAATTACTTTGATTTGTAACATATTGTAAGTAATAGTAATTCAGTTATTTTACAATGCCATATTTGTAGAGATGCCGCAAGACTAAGACAAGACCAGACTAAGCAATTCTTGTCTTGGTCTTGCGGCATCTCTAGCAGTAATATGTGGCGTACTTACTTACATATACTTATTTCTGTTACCATAGTTGTAGAATTTTATTATTTTAAAAAGAGAGATGCCGCAAGACCAAGACAAGACTTGTCTTGTGTTGGTCTTGCGGCATCTCTACATATTTGAAACTATGTAAGTACTATTTTCATATAGAAATAAAACCCTGATTGTAATAATTTGGCGGTTCTTTATTTTAACCCGAGAGATTGTAGGCGGCTAAAAATTTCAGAATTATTGTTTGCAATGTTCTCAAAAAGCACAACTATCTTATTCGTATGAACATCCTTTACGCTTAGCATTATAATTGTATGAGCAATTTTACCACCCAGAGTATTTGTTACTGATACTTTTTATGCAAAAACCCCTATGATCTTGCAATGAATGACGTGATTGGTTATCTCTCGAAAGGGTAATTTTTTTTGTTAATATTATTTATATGTTTTCTTCTATGAAAAACGATAAATATTAAAAGTGTAACTGAGCAAAAGTACGACTGTTCTGCAATGTATGGGTGCAACGATGAAAGAATATCTGAATAGACGTTCCTCTAGTTACTTTTACCCCCGCAAGGGGCGCAAAAGAGTTAGGGGGCAGCTCATAGTAATTGCTACACCTTTTTTTTTTGAGATATAGTACTCGTCTGAGTAGTTCCATCACTTTTTTGCCGGAAAGAGATCGCTGTGTAGAGGTGGAAGCCATTTTCATCCCCCGTAAAGAGTGAAAAAGCATCACTCATAGTAATCGCTACACCATCTTTTGAAGCCTGCTGCTCAACTGAGCAGTTCCATAACTTTTTCCAGAAAGATACCACTATGCATCAGTGAACGTGGTTTTCATCCCTCGGTGATCAGGGATTGGCGCAGAGTCATTGCTGCACCTATTTTTGAGATGCGCTTCTCATCTTCCATAATATCTTTGGAACAAAGATACCACTGTGCAGCCGCTTTATTGAGAATCACCCCCTAAAGGGTGGAAAAGCATTAGGGGCAGCGCCTGTGTGTGAAATTTATGAACTGCCTCCTTTAAATTTTTCCTTATGAGCTGGGCGCGCAAATTGGGTAAAAATTGATGGGGGCGCAAAATGAGAAAACATTTTTTGACAAGCAGAGGGGCACAAAATGGGCTCACGGAGCTCCTGATGCCCTGGCGCCTGTATGCACCGCACACAGTCACACAGGGGCGGTGTAGTCCTGGAGGTACTTCCGAGTGATTTTTTAAAGTCTTTTGTTCAACTGAGCAGTTTCATAATTTTTTTGAAACAAAGATACCGCTGTGCCGCCGTGAAAACGATTTTCACACTCCGGAAGAGCTGAAAAAGGGTGGAAGGGTGTTTACATGTAAGTCAGATCGTTCGACTGAGGTTTTTTTACCGTGCTGAAAGATACAAATAATTTTTCATAGAAATATAGCGTGTGAAAAAGGGTAGAAGGGTGTGGGACTCGTGCCCATTGAAACTTTTGATCTGCTGAATCAGTAGAACAACATATCAAAGATTGGAGAAATTTAACGGATACCGGATTTTCATTTGTGTTGTGCGGGATCCTTTCAAGCAGTATCATGTATCCCAAATTTGTAATAAGTTTGCTACTACCTCAAAAGTAAATTTGGTTAACTGCACCTCGAATTATCAAATAATAGCACGTAGCAACATCACAAGTTGTAAATGTATAAAATATCTAAAATATTTTCTCTATTATGATATTTATTGCCGTTTGTGTTATTTGAGATGATATAATGCTAAAATATAGGAATAAACGCACCCATCCATATGACGTCGTGCGCCGAACAGGCAACCAGTAACACATGGCGTGTACCTGTCAGACGTGCCATACAGAAAGGGAAGCCAACTGCATGGATGGATCACAAAACGTCTGTCAAGATATTGTTAATAAGAAAGAGGTGAGAATAAGCGAGTCAAAATTGCAGTCAGTTGTGGCCAGCTACAAGTACCTCTTTGATCAACACTTTGCTCGAATACGACACGATTAACTTTTATGTGGTATTGTAAGACCTTGGAGAATTGATCTAATAGACGGAGAGCTAGACCCAAAAAAATTTTCTGAATTTACTAAGCCTGGCGTTTTGCCAGTTGATTACAGTAGTCGTGTACACCAAGATACTTCGGTCAGTCAAGCGAAATCGAGAACAGGTGTATCAGGTACGCTATCAAAGGTGTCATAATTACGGAGGTAATAAAATGAATTTACTAAGGCTGAAAATCGTTATGCACATTAGATATTGCATATAAATAACAGTTATGTCAGTCTGTCAGTTGTATGTGGGGACGGAGCTGGTCAGTCAGCCCCAATGTATGTACAAAAAATAAATAACGTGCAATTCATTTACTAAACTTCAAAATGTTTGTGAAGGTATTAAACGCTGTATTAATAATATATAAAATGGTCAGTCAACCATTTTGTGGGACATCGCCCGTCAGCCGGCGAAACAAAAAAAAAATTTCGCGCGCGATCGGCGTGCCAGGCGGCGGCTCGCTTTCGCGAACTATTAACTAACTTTATTTTAAAGTGTAATTGACAACAATGTTATAATATACATTTTGTAAATTATTAAATTTGTCCTGATTTGTTCCTTACGACGCACCATTTTCGAGATATAACCGAAAAGAACAAAAGTGGGACATTCTTTGTGCTCACTTCCTAGACGTCAGGATTTTTAGTATGTTGACTCCCTAAGAACCCTGAACAACTTTCTGAAGGAATCGCTTAGGTCCCTGCTCACGCACTCTACACCTCCTTTATTGACTGAGCTGAAGGTGGAAAAAAGAAAATTTTTTGTTGTTGTTAATTTATTTGTTTATTTAATGAACAATTTGTTATTAACAATCGCCGAATGTGTTTATATTCTTTTTAGATAAAAAAAATAACAAAAACAACTGTATACAACATGTCAAAAAATTTTTTTAACATTTAAAATTTAACATTCTATAAAAATATTTAAAAAAAAATTCTTCACATGTTTATGTATACGGTTGTTTTTGTTATTCTTTTTATATATAAAAAAAATATAAACACATTCGGCGATTGTTAATAACAAATTGTTTATTAAATAAACAAATAAATTAACAGAAAATAAATTTTCTTTTTTCTACCTTGTAGAGAATTGAAAATAATAAATTTTTAGAACAAAATTTTTTCTTAATAATTTGTTTAAATAATAAAAAAGAAAAGGAAAAAATGATTATAAACAGTTTAAAAAAATATTTGAATCATAATATTTTATAATAAATAAAATGGCAAAAAAATATTTCAAAAACACGTAATTTACTTATTTGTTTATAAAATCTGTTTAAACAAATAGCAATAAAAATTTTATGTTCATGTGATCTTATAGTATTTTTTAATATAAAAACAGTAATAATAATTAAAATTAATTAAAAAAATTTTTTAACCTATCTTTTTCATTTTTTAGTTTTTTGTTAGGTTAAGTAATTAATAACGAATAGTATAGTTGACATAAGGTCTCCACGAAGTGAAATAATTTTAGTGGCTTTTGTTTAACAGTTATCCGACTTGAAATATAAACGCGAACTCTAAAAAAAATTTGTTAAATAACAATAGGCTCATTTGATGGAAAATCAGTAAAAAAAAAAATTCCAACGGGATATTGCTCCTTTAAGTGTCCAAATAGTACCATAATGTTGAAAAAAATTTAAATTGATATTTAATAACATAAAAGAATGTTTTTACTTGTTACGGTCGGTTTCAGAGCATCGTAACGTCTTAGTGTTCGCCGCGCGGAGCTTTATTTTCAACATTAGATTAAAATTATTAATAATAGAGATAGTTTCGGAAGTCGGGACTTGTTATTGCAAATTTTATTGGAAAGTCGATTATTATTATTATTATCATTATTAAATATTATCAAAGGCTCGTCCACCTCCTCTTCAGGAATATAATTTAATATCATGAATATATGCCTTTCATTATTAAGACCGTAAAGGGAGTTTTATAGTTCCCAGTATAATTTGTAACATTGTTATATGAAAAATTACGATAAAATTACGATACCGCCTTAAGCGAAAATTTTGAATTTTTCAATGTAAAGCAGTCTAAAATTAAAAGTTATAATTTCGACCTATAAAAGAATTACCCTAAAAAAATGGTTTTCGCAATTGTTTACACAATTTTCGTCTTTGTTGAAATATCGCAGGCAGGTATATATACAATTCATTTGGATCCAATTTATTGTGTGTTAGATATAATTGCAAGTAAGAAAACGTAAACTAAAGAGGAAGAAAAAGAAACTACAAAAAGAAACGCAAATTTACCCTCAACAAGCACGTCTAGTTTTCATACTGTAGTGCTCAGAAATAATAAAAAAATGTGAACAATTTTTAATTTTCAGCTTGTGTACCGCCGCCGCACAGAGTGGCATTTACGAGTTTTTTAGGTCAAAATTCGACTCCTCCTTTTGAATTCAACCAAATCAATCTAACGGGTCCGGCAGAATGTAGTATCCATTTTAAATTGATTTTTTTTTATTAATGGCTGAATTTTTATTCAATTAAGCACGAGGTTCTTAAGGAAACAGGTAAATTTAATTTTTTAAATATTACATCAGTCAAATGACCTCCTCCTCGCTGCTGACACTCTTGAGGGTTTTTAGCAAATAGCCATTCGAAAAGTTCGCAAAAATCAAAGCGTGTTCCAAGACCAAAGTTTTTGGACGACTTGAATTTTGTAGGGATAGAAATGTAAGTCTTTCAGAATGCGGCGATAACTACGGTTCGAAATATTGAGTGCTAATGCTTGTCGTATTGCAGATCGTTTAGGACGTAACACAGCTACTCTTACCCTTTCAGCATTTTCAAGTGTGCATACAGAAGGAGTTCTTCCTTTTGATTTTCCTCTGGCACATGAAGCAGTACTGCGAAACTTGTGTACCCACTTATTAATTGCTATTCGACTAGGAAGTGGATCTAGTGAATTTAAATGAACGTGACGATGAAATAAAACGCTGGGTGATTACAACAGAATAGTTATTGTAAAGCATTTCGCTTAGCTGATATAAATACACTGCCTAATATAAGGAATCACTACTTCCACATCCAGATTTTCTATCCAAGACTGTACCAAATTTCAGGTCAATATCATAAACCGTTCCAGAGTAATCGTACGCCCAAAGAAAGTTACAGAGACAAGACGGATTGACATTTTGAACAAAACAAATCCCATTTTTTATTGTTACTCTACTTCCATGAAGTAGAAGTAATTAAACCTAAGGAATTTTAAACAACTATGTTAATAACTATATCTTTTAAACAAAATTAAGCCGGTAAAATCTGACACAGGAATATTCTACCTATTAATACAGTTAAAATATCTAAATATAATGCAAAAGAGTGCCCTCATATGTCAGTTTCGACTCGTAGCGCGCTCGATCGCAGGACGGTCAACTTTAAAAAAATCATATCTTCCGTTTCACTCAAACTATCAGTATGAATCAATCACTAAAAATAATTTTGGTCTTTTCTTGTAATTTCATATGATCTAGTTTTTGTCAATTTCTCAAAATAAAAAAAAATCTCGCATGCTACATTTTTCAATGCACACCGGCTGCGTAGAGGTTCACATGTTTTTTTCTAAAATTTCTATAAGTATTGTATTGGATGTGTTTTGACTACACTGTTGCGTTAAATGTACTGTGAACTACAATTTGAAAAATTAATAGATTTTTAGCTTATTTTTTGTGGGAGAAAACGCAAGTTATATTTTAAAAATTCAATTTTTCACAATTTCTGAAATAAAGGTAAATTTGCGGATTGAGGGTGGCAATTGCCCCATTGCTCCCCTTGGATCCACTGAGATTCATTATCTTTCCTGTAGGATGACTACTCTGTATACTTTCTTTAACTAAAAGTACATCAGGCTTTGTTCTTGGCAATAATGGCACTTACATTCCAAATATTATATTCACCATAATTATTTTACATAGTGACCACCTTATATATTTTTCATATCTTTCTTCCCTGATAGTTGAGTTAACTAAACCAGGCTTAAATTAAAATCTATTCAGCCTTAAATAATTGTAGAATTACCTAAAATATATATATATATATATATATATATATATATATATATATATATATATATATATATATATATATATATATATATATATATATATATATATATATATATATATATATCCCAGCTTTCAGTCTTGCTTTAATTTAATATTCCCGTAAAAATGTTGGAATTATAAATGTCAGGAACTATTTTTCTTTGCGAGGTATACGATGATGCACAGTCATTAAAATACTTATTATGTTTTAATTATCAATTTTTATGGGGAGGGGGGTAAAATAAAAAAAAATGTTAGAGGACACCGAATCTATTTCATTCCTCTCATTTATTAAAAACTAGTAAGGCAGCAACATAACATACTTAGGCCCGGTACTTTTATCTCCAGTTAAGTCTATTCTATAGATAGATCCCATGGAAACAATAGTTGACACATTTGTGTCCAAGAAAATTATTTGGAGAACAGACTTAACTGGAGATGAAAGTACCGGGCCTTATTAACAACAACAATAACGGTAGCATAAAAGGCGCGTTTGCACGCATCCAGTAATTTAGTCGAGTCGTTTAGTAATTTAGTACTCGACCAGTACTCGATCAATGTGGACAGTGCTTTCCTTCGAGGATATAGGGGAAAATAACAGCTGTTTGTTTGTTCGGGCTACAACTGTAAACAAGCAAATTATTAATCTCTGATCCCTTGGCTGGTGCAAAATAATAATCTGTTACGGTCGATTTTCACATTTAATAATGGCCAGAAATTTATGTACTAATTTTCGTTATTTTCCCAAATTTTATTGTACATTTGAGCCTATTGATACCGTCTCTCGCGAATTAATAGAGTATAACTGGTTGCATAATAGCAGTACCTAATGGCTTACTCTGGTCATTTAATATACTTTGATACAGGTAGTATGGGTGAGTGCGTTCAGATATTCATTAAGAGAGTGCATTACAAAAACGCCCTTGTAAAGCTTCTACAATGGCCAGTATTGTTGATTAAACCTTCTTTGGTGGGTAGATTTATGAGGGGACGGCTTTCAGAGTATATTATGATAATATTTGTGGATATAAACGAAGTTAGGAAAATCTATTCTAGTTGTGGGGTGCGCCGTGGAGTAGAAATTCTGAACGTACCGAGACGGAAGACAAGAACTTGACATTTTGATAGAGGACATTTTCTTCTTGGTCATTTTTCCTTTTGCTGCTTGAAGATTGAGTCGTCTGAATACGAGTTTTAGCAATATAGTAAGTTTTGCTCCATTTATGGGATTAAGTATTCATCACGACAAGATTAGTTGTATTTTCATTTGGTTTGGAGTATCGTTTTGGGAAATGCAGCTACGGATTTTCCGGATAAAGTCAATTTTCAAAGCACGTGGCATCGTCTGAATGCAAGATTTTGGAGTGCCATTTTGACGGCAAAGGACTTCTTTCAGCCCACATCACATCTCAGGTACGTCTCTGAAAACCCACTTAAGGTTGAAATAGATTTGTAATTTGGGTTATTTATTTTATTGCAGGACTGTTTGTTTGTATGTTGATTTGTTCGTTCGTTAGTTGTTCATTGTTGAGTATATTACAAGTATTGGGATCTATTTGTTGGTTTATGGCTATTTGGATGGATACCTTATGATTTTACTTGGACCTGTTACTGGTATTCTACTTGAGCTTTTATGTCACATCCTACACTTTACGAGGGACTTCCAGCCTGACCTTAGTTTCAACTTCTAGTCCAGATTTTGGTGTCTAGATGGTGGATGATTGACTGACATGTGTATGTATGGTACTGGGGATCTCGGCACGTTACCTTAGACTCTACGTAGATGGTCTACCACCTGCGGCTGTTATCACCCTGAATTACGCTACCCTGGTAGGACGGGAAAAGGTATTCAGACACTACCAAAGGTAAGCGGAATCATATTCTCTATAACGAGGGATCCGGTACATCTACTCAACGTCCACGTCCATTTTCAAGGAATATTGATAATATTTTGCTTGTAACGTAAATCTCAGTAACACATTAGATTTCAGTAATATTTGGTACATTTTGTGTATCGTTACTTCACTCACTTAATAGCATTGCCTTATTTCACAAATAGATGTCAATAATTTTAAGTAATTTTATTTTTTAACGTACCTTGGGTCAATTGTAGTTTTTGTCACGCTTCTGGCATATGACCTTTTGTACATTTTTAAAGGATTTATTATTTTGTAAGATATTTTGTGTATATTAGGTTAAGCGTGTGGGCCCCACTTATTAGAATATATTGTGACACTTGTACTGCGTACCGAGTTATCGGTGATAAATGTGAAAGATTTTGTACTACGTACCCTGATATTGTATTAAATGTTAAATTAGAACGACGTTGTCTTTTATATCTGACCACCTACACCACCCCAATTATCGAAGCCACCCCCAAGGACCTGAGTAGTCGGCCGTGTGAGACTTCCTCCTCACTAGCTTATTGCAGAGGGGTTACTGCACGTAAAATATTAAAATTTTGTTCAGGGCACAGGGTGACCACCCTACCCTGCGTTCGAGGTTTAGCAGCCTTTGGGGCCCCCTTTTATAAGTGGGCCTAGGCCACTGCAACAAATCTCATCCTCGTAGGAGATCCTTTCTAATATAGCGTTTAGTATCATTTGAGTATTGTTTACTTTCGTTTTCAGTTGCGTTTTGTGGGTGTTTATTACAGTGTTTACTACGCCTCTCGCGTCCCTCGCCTATATGTGTTGAGAACAAACCATACGCATTGTTGTAAAATAGAAGAGACACCTTTATTTTCCCTTATATGCTCGAAGGTGCTTGCCACTAAGTCACTCGACTAAAACACGCTGTCCGCATTGGTCGAATACTGGCCGAGTACTAAATTACTAAACGACTCGACTAAATTACTGGATGCGTGCAAACGCGCCTAAACAGTAAGTATATTTCAGCAACGAGAGCCCAACTAGCTTTTACTTCCACATGCAGTGGAAGTATAGTAACGACAAAAAATTTTAAAAAAATTTTCATTGTTCAAATAGGCTTAAAATGTCATGAAACGTCGAGATTTTAAGTTTGAGCGAAAAAAATTTCTGTCTGTCTGTCGGTCGGTCTGTCTGTAACTTTTTTTGTGCGCACGTTTACTCTGGAACCGTTTAAGATATTGACTTGAAATTTACATACGTACACATATGTACTTTAACGAGATCTGGAACTAGATTATATTTTCATCTTGTTCCGTCGAAGGGTTGGGGGGTAAATTAGGGTCAATTTGGGGTAAATGGGTAAATCAAGCAGGTAAGAGTCCATAAAATTGGTATTTAGTATACAAAAGAGAAGCTAAGGTCTCAAAAAAATTTTTGGCATTAGCCACCCTCATTACCACCCTCACCCCCTTATTAAAGGGGATGAAAAAAAATTGTGATTTAGTGTGTGTACAAGAACCAAAAGCTTCAAAATATTTTTTTACTTCATCCACCCCCACTACCAACCCTCTTCCACCACCCCCACCCCCACTACCGATGTAGCATATCGTTTTATAGGTTTTTGGGGTAGACCATTTCAAATATTATGTTGTTAAAGTTACCTTGAGTAGTATGGATACGCAGTGGCTTTCCTCGACTACTATGAATGCGCAGTAGGTTTCTCCGAGTATTATGGATGCGCAGTGGCTTTCCTCGAATATTTTGGATGCGCAGTGACTTTTTTCGAGTATTATAGATCGCAGTAGGTTACCTCAAGTAGTATGGATGCGCAGTGGGTTACTTTAAGTAGTATAGATGCGCAGTGGCTTTCCTCGAGTACAATGGATGCGCAGTAGGTTACCACGAGTAGTATGGATGCGCAGTGGCTTTTCTCGACTACTATGGATGCGCAGTAGGTCTCCCCGAGTATTATGGATGCGTAGTGGCTTTCCTCGAATATTTTGGATGCGCTGTGACTTTTTTTGAGTTTTATAGATCGCAGTGGCTTTCCTCGAGTTCAATGGATCCGCAGTAGGTTATCACGAGTAGTATGGATGCGCAGTGGCTTTTCTCGAGTGCTACAGATGCGCAGTAGGTTACCTCAAGTGATATGGATGCGCAGTGGGTTTCCTCGAGTAAAATGGATGCGAGTGGTTTACTTCAAGAAGTATGAATGCGCAGTGGCTTTACTCGAGTAAATTGGATGCACAGTGGGTTACCTTGAGTAGTATGGATGCGTAGTAGGCTTCAGTTCTATCGTGTAGTTTACGGCACACAACGATTTTTGATATCTTTGTCTTGCCATTTTCTGCGTATTAGTTCGACAGAAGTATATTAATGGAAAAAAAATTTTTGGAAATTTTCATTGTTTAAATAGGCTTAGAATATCAGGAAACGTCAATATTTTAAGTCTGAGCAAAATAAATTTGTCTGTTGCGTCAGTCTGTCTATTAGTCTTGTATCGTTTTGGTGCCCACGATTACTCTGGAACCGTTAAAGATATTCATTTAAAATATGGCACACGTATGTTTTTTAACGAGATCTGGAACTAGAATTTATTTTTATCTTATTCCGTTGCAGAGTTGAAGGGTAAATTGGAGTAAATGGGGGTAAATAGGTAAATCAAGCAAGTAAGAGTCCATGAAATTGGTATTTAGTAAATATAAGAGGAGCTAAGGCCTCAAAAAAAATGGCATTAGCCATCCCTATTACCACCCCCACCCTATTATTAAAGGTGGTGAAAAAATAGTGTAATTTAGTGTGTGTACAAGAACCAAAGTCATCAAGAATTTTTTTCACTTCATTCACCCCCACCTCTATGGTACATGATTTCAAATATTATACCATTAAAGTTCCATAAACAATTATTTCCACATAGTGGAGTGCAAATAGAGTATTTTGTTGTAAGAGACTTGGATATGGAAGTAGTGATTCCTTGGGCAGCGGTTTTTCTATGGTGATTACCATCGGTGTCCTCTATTTGCTGTTAGACCATGTCCGTTTTCTTGTGAAGCACCATGTATAACCCTGAATCTTTTCATTTCAAAGCAGGAGAAGACTTCTATAAATATGGAATTCCTATTTGCTAATCTGTCAATCAAAAAAATATTCCTTCTGAAACCAATTTTCGATGATTTGTATCGACCATGCATGTGGTTTACAGCTAATAATGGAAATGCTTCATTCAAATAGTGCTAGGAAATTATGCGAAATTCAAATAAAAACATATAGAAAGTTTTATGGTTAAGTAAACAATCAAAGCTAACAGAAATTAATCCCATTTTATCCTCCTCCTGGAAAATATCCTAAATAATAAATCTTATACAATCGACCTAATATATACGGTCTGTCTATTTTACCAGAGCCACGTCAAATATCTGGCTCAATATCTATTGTAGAAGAAAAAAATTTTAGTAGAATTTATCCCAGTTTTTGTGAGGTTTATTTCAGTAAAAGTAAACGCGAATTTGATAGCCTGCTTTGTGAGATATAGTACGAAGTCATGAAAAATAGTAAAACACACAATAGCTTATATCTTCCTGCTTATTTGAGGAGACACGAAAAAAATTAAAAGGAAGAAACTTGAGGGCAAAGTCTATAAAAATAATAATATGTATAAAAAAAATCGAAAAAAGCAACTGCTTTTGACGCCCTTATGCGAAAATAAAAAGAACAAATCTAAAGGTAGGCCATGACACCATTAAATCCGTTAGTTTTGTCTCTTTCTAACGATATAAATATGTCATAAAAATTTTAACTGATAACTGATAGTGCCACAAGTTGAAATGTTATTAAAACCATAATGTCTACATGCCACAAAGTAGGCTATGAATTTTGAATTTATTTTTACTGAAATAAAATTCACAAGAATTGGGATAACCATTACTAAAGTTTTTCTCTTTTCCAATAGGCATTTGGCGAGATATTTGGCGTTGCTGAAGTATTATTATTAAGCAGCGCAACATAGCGAATGGCTCATATATTTTTTTCTTTTCAGGTCATTCTGAAAGAACAAATATGCATATCACAGTGATACTCTATTCATCACTTTTTATTATACATAATGCGTTGTGTTACTACAAGCATTACAGCGTACAAAGTAAAACGCAAACTCATCGATGGTTCGACTGCATCGTACTTGAAAACCTATTTTTTCTTAATGAATCCATTTTTGCTGTCGAAGGTCCGGTGCCACTTTACACTTTCTTCTTCCGAATAGATAAATCATCAATACCCACCATATCGCCAAATGCTTTCAAAAACTGTACCGCAATGAAAGGTACCTTTTTGTCTGATATAAGCTTAAAGACAATATCACCAGGAGTCTTTGATGGACTGGAATGGTTGGAAGAAATTGATTTATCGAAGAACAGTCTCACCCAAATTGACAATGGAGTATTTAATAAAATAAATAAATTAGAATACTTAAATTTATCGTATAACCACATACAACATTTCTCTGAAAGATCTTTCACAGGATTGCAAAAGCTTAATCATCTCTATCTGCAAAGCAATAAAATTTCGTTGTTGCACGATCATTTATTTGAATCCCAAGTTAACACCTTGCTTGAGTTAGATTTATCATCAAATAGGTTACAAGATATAAGCGTAACAATCCGAGGATTGAGCCGCCTCACTCATCTATTTTTACAAATGAATAATATTTCACGCATATCACCAGAATCATTAAAAAAATTAACTATCTTACAACATTTAGACGTTTCTTCACAAAATAATAAAATATCGTTTCTGGATCGTAATGTATTCAACTCACAAAAGAAATCTTTAACAATTTTAAATATATCGTCAAATAGTTTAAAGGAAATAGATACAATATTCCATGGAATTAGAAGTCTCACTCATCTTTACTTGCAAGTAAATAATATATCCAGCTTAGCTCCGGATTCGTTTCAAAATTTAACATCTTTACAACATTTAGACCTATCAAATAATTCTATAGGAGATTTAAATGAACATATTTTCTCAGGATGTGAAACGTTGACTAATCTTTATTTACATAATAATAAAATAACATTTTTGGACTCCAACTTACTTAAATCGCAGAGACATTCTCTAACAATTTTAAATTTGGCATCGAATACTTTGAAAGAAGTCACTACATCATTTCGTGGAATGAGTCATCTTACCAATCTTTATTTGCAAAAAAATCGAATATCGAGCATAGCTACTAATTCTTTTCAAGACTTAAGTTCTTTAGAGTACTTAGATATCTCCCACAATAATTTAGAACGATTTCAACTTGGCCTCTTGGACCACTTAGACCATTTAATGTATCTAAATTTTTCTTACAATAAATTTGCAAACTTTCCATTTACATCCTTAAGTTATTTAACAAGCTTAAAGGAGCTTATTTTCGATAACAATAAAATAAAATCTTTAAATGGAACTGAAATATTACATCACTTTCCGTTACTTCGAAAAATTGGTCTAAGCGGGAATTTTAATTCATCTTGTATAAACCTTGTAAAATTTGTTAAAAAATTACGCCTTAAAGAAATAGAAGTACTGAAAGGAAATGATTTCAGAGGAGTTAATGTGAGAGGGATGGCTTGTTACGAGCATGATTTTCCTTCAGGTGAAATCAATCCCAGTTGTAGTGACAAGAATATGAGAGATTTGATTAATGGTATACTGGAAAAACACGACAATGGAAATGTTTTCTTTGCTATTTTGACCACAGTCAGCACCGTTGCATTAATTGTAATGACGTTTTTGCAATCCTTTTTCTTTATAAAATTGAGAAGAAATATACAAAACAATTTAGAAATACATTGATATGAATTATATAAATATTATTCGTTCTACGAGTTATTTTACCATGCAAATCTGATAAATATGTACTAGTTTCTTATTGGAATAAAAATTTAATAATTTTGAGATTTTTTATTTTGGCCTGAAAAATCCTTGTAATTTAGTGTATGTTATCCAACGATTTTTTCTTGTCGTGGCGGAAACTATTATAAAATACATCTGAATCCGCACTATCGAGTTCTTTCTTTTTTCCTCTCTTTTAAAACTCAACATACATCAAAAGATCTAAGGTAACACTTATTTTGGCTTACTTTAAATTTTCATTCGATTGTTGTAAAAAATAATTTAAATTTAATTTAAGAATGTGCAAGAAACGGCGATGTATTTAAAAATCATTGAATTTAATTACTTTGAACAAGTTCTGGAAAAAAAAATAATTGTCTTATTCAAGATGGGGCAATAGTGCGTCGGACTTCGAGTTCTACAATAGTTAGAAATTAAAAAAAATATACAAGTTTAACTAGATAAAAAATTCCAAAATTGGAAATTATTTTCGAATATACAGGGCAAGCCAAGACGAAATTACAGGATCAAGTGCCTTTTTTCCTAATGGAATGCTATATACAGCGTGTCCTCCGATTGAGTTCGCTATAGGTGAAATGGACAAAAAATTTTCGAATTTTTTTTTTTCATATTTGGAGGTTCACCCCTGCTTATCTAAAAAGTAATTTTGGGTGTACTTTTGTTTTTTTTTTTTAAATCATGTAGGCCATGACAGTTAAGCAAAAACGAATTTAATTTTAGGTAAAGTACGGCTGGTATTTACAAAATTTTTTACATAGTCAAAATTATTCACAATTTATTCATTAATCATATGAATCGTGTTTCAAGGTTCCAGCCATTGAAAAATAATTTCTCACCGCAGCGCCATCTCTGTGAACTGCGTAGGAACAATTCTAACTGCAGTTGTTTAGGACATTTTTTGGTGTCACTTATCCGTGATTTACAAATTTTAAGTATCTTTATTATTTTTCGAGATAATGACCCGGGGACTTTTAGTTGAAACACCCTGTATACAGTGTGTCCCACTTTTTACGGTAACACCTACGTAGCTCAGTTATTAGTCATCCAATTTCAGCCAAATTTGGATCGGTACCAAAGACCATTACTATATCCTTTTTGGGTAAGACAAAACTTATTTCAGTGATTGGCGTGCATTTTTATTAAGAAATAAAGGGTCGATTTTTCGAGAAATCATATTAGGCATTATTTTGTTGAAAAACTAATGCAATATTATTGATCGGCATGTTGTGGAACCCCTATATTCAGAATTTAACAACACTTTGATTTTTGGTTTTCGAATTACCGCCCACTTAAAATTGCCTATTTTAAACATTAAATAAATCAATAAATTGGTAACGAATCTTTTTTCGAAAGAAAGTCATTCTTTATTTTCTCTTTAAATCCATACCACCCTATTTCATCAATACCTCCAAATTCGGTAATTCTTATAGCCCGAATAATTTACAGGTCTGATTACCCAACATTTTTTAATGAAAATTCGTGGCCTTCGAAATTTGAAAGTTTCGATAAAATGGGATAGTGGAAAAAGTGAATTTAAAGAGAAAATGAAGAATGACTTTTTTTCGAAAAAAATTTCGTTACCAATTTATTGATTATTTAATGTTTAAAATAAGTAATTTTAAGTGGATCGTAATTCGAAAACCAAAAATCAAAATGTTAAATTCTGGATATAGTGGTTCTACAGCATGCTGATCAATAATATTGCATTAGTTCTGCAACAAAAAAATGCCTAATATGATTGACGCCACTGACTGAAATAAGATTTGTCTTACTCAAAAAAGAAATATTAAAGATCTTTGATAAAGATTCGAATTTGGTTGAAATTGGATGACCAATAACTGAGCTACGTAGGTGTTCGTGAAAAGTGGGACACACAGTAGGTATATACATTTTTTTCATATTTTACTTCCTTGACAAATGTGTTAATTGCATGCGAAATATTATCGTTCTCATTCACATTTTTAATTATCTTTTTACGGTGACCACCTTGTATATTTTTTTCATATTTATTTCATATTTATTTTCTTTGACAGTTGTCATGCCTGCATGTGAAATATTATCGTCATCTGTCACCTTTTCTTTTAAAAATTTTTTTTTAGTGTGACCACCATATATTTTGTTTGTTTTTTTCTTTGACAGTCGTGTTAATTGCATTGCATTATCGTTTTTAAAATTTTTTAGGGTCTATACTTTTTCCTACTTTTCTTCCTTGAAGAAATTAATGACATGTCAAATATGACTGACATGAGTTACTTATATTTTTTCCTTAATTATACTTTTATGGGTATATTTTTCAACGCAGTTCTTCGTTGGCAGTAGCGTCAACAATCTTCCAAATATTATTCTTTTCCGTCAAGTGGTTTTGTAGATATAGCACCAACAGACAGACAGACTGACTGACGAAATTAAATGGCTTTGATTTTCGTTATCTACATACTCTGAAACGTAAAAATCGGGAGAAATCTCGAGGGAAGTAAAAAATAGTTACATCGATATCGAATAGTTACGCTTAGCTGAAGTGGTAAAGAAACAACAGACAGAAAATTAAATGTGCAAAAAACGAGTGGTTATCATGTATCTGTTTTTTTAATTCATTTGTTTATGAATATTTATATTAGTTCGACTGCTTGATAATAATAACAGAATAATTAAACTCAAGGGACTGGCACAGTGTATATAAAAAAATCACAGATGTTGGCGAACCCATCCAAAATAATTTGCCGATATAAGAGTACAGTCCACGTCAGCGTCAAAATCGTGTAGTATGCTGTGTTTAAACTTTATGCTTTAATACTTAACTAAATACTAATACTAAAATACGAACAGAATAAAGTGTCTCGTCAGAATGGTTAACTCCTCTTCAGAAATATTATTTACAATATGATAAATACTAGGTGTTCTTCAGGTCAATAGAAACCTTTTAGGAGCTCATAGAGAACCTATTTATTTGTTTATTTATTTATTTAAATACACTATCTAACGGACAAATTTCCAGTTACTGGATAGAAAAACATATAAATAGTAAAATGTAAATCAATATTACGTAAAAATTGTTAGTTGTAACAGAAAAGTATTATAAAAACAAGTTATTTATCTTTATCTAAGGGCCGATGCATTCACGCTGTTTATAGAAGTGTGTTTACACAGGGCGTTTCATTAATAATTGGTCATACGCTAACTGAAGAATCCTTAGACCAAAAAATGAAGATTTAATGTGCCTCCTTATTGAGATACAGGGTGTTGAAGTTAAAAATTAAAAATTTTCACGTATTATTTTAAAATTACTTAATAATTTCTTTACCATATTTGGTAGATAGTGTTGGTGGCCCAATACGCATTATATCAGTAAACGAACTAGTTCCTCTCTATTACCAGGAGTCCACAGTTACGGGGGGGGGGGGCGAAGATGTCTCCCCCCACTGGCAAATATTTGTCTTCTTGGTTTTCTTTTATTTTTCAATAATTTTTACGCATAAACGGTACTTCTAATACATTGCTCTAGAGTGCCCATTTCTCGAGATATTTGAATTCGAAAAAGCGGCTACAAAATTTCAGTGTTACTCATCTCACAAATAAATTTCTAATCACTTTGACATCTAACTAATGCCTTATTGTTTTTGTACATAGGAGGCTGAAACAATAATATTTTTACTCAGTAGGCTAATGATATTTAGTTTTCCTAGAACTGTCAAACGTTGGTTTTGCCGTAATAGGAGTTATTTACCAGTTCACAAAACTTATTTATTGATAATGCCCCGTCATAATAATTTGTCGAATACGGAAATGTGAGACATTATATGTATGCTTCTTGAAGATATTTGGAATTATATCCCAACAGAATTCAACCGAATTACAAAACTTTTAGAAATGTTTAGGAACGGTTAGGGGAAATTTCGTCCCAAACATAATGTAGGACGCCCAAAAATAATTAGTGTCGATCAAGAGAATGACATTTTAGTAAGAATTGCTGATGATCCTCATCTGAGTACAAGACGTTTTTCTGCAACTGTTGTAATAAGCAATGCTTCAGTTTTTAGAATACTCAAGAAAGAAAAATTGCGACCACATCGTTTCACCCCTGTTCTTGTCACCTACACTCAAAGAAATAGTATGGGTAAATTCAACAAAAAAAAAATGGTTAACTAACAATATCGTTAATTTTGTTAAACCAAACTATATTGATGGTATTTTTAAACAAGAGGTGATTGTTATTTTAATTAATAAAAAGTTGTCGTACAACAAAACAAACATTAACTTAAAAAATAGATGAATAAGACTATTATTTTGTTTGTCTGACTATTATTTTGTTGAATTCTGTCAAATTAAACTAGGTAATAGTATATTTTATTTTTAACTATTATCGAATTGTAATTCTAACCCAGTATTAGTTCGCTGATTTATTATACTTGGTAGACAAACCAATATTATTGTCGTCTTTTAGAAGTTCTAAAAGAATTACCATAAAATTTGCTTGCTTATCACGTAGTCTATTACAGAAATTATTCCCAGATGACCCCACATACAAATCACTGACAATAATCAATCATGCATTATCCTATACTCTTATGAATTTATAGAAAATTAATAACATGATTGCAATGTTCAAATTCTCTCAGGGATCATCGATATATTTGGATGGATCTTATAAACGATCTCTAATCTTTGGTTTGGGTGGTCTGATGTCTCAATACTGAGATTTTGGTTAACCAAAAAAAACTTCATCATACAATAAAGTGTAGATCAACCTAAAAATTAGTTGGTGAACAAAAAACAAAGTCGTTGTACTATTTAATTGTAGACCAAATTGAAAATGGTTAGTGAACATAAAAAAATGTCATTGTACTATTTAATTTGTTACAAAAAGATATGATTATTAAACTACTATTTGTTTACGAAAACAAATAAAGTTGTATGACTATTCTTTTCTGATTGATTTAACTATGAAACTAGATAGGCGCGATTTCATATGCTCTTTTTGGTTGGCGAGTGAAATTTTCACAATTTATTAGAGGTAAACAAAGCAAACATTTTAATTTTTTTAAAAATATTACGATTCCCGGCGAAACCACATCCGCAGAGGAGATTTGATTGGAGAAATGCTCATATCTGGGATATTAAGAATCCACATTTACTCAGAAAATCACATTTCCAGCATGAATTTAAAATTAATGTGTGGTGTGGCTTTCTAGGAGATCGTCTGTTGGGTCCATATGAACTGCCAACAAAATTGAACGGTAATTCATATTTAGAATTTCTTCAAACTGATCTTTTAGATGAGCTGGAGAATTTGTCATTAAATTTAAGGAGGAATATTTGGTTCATGCAAGATGAGGCCCCGCTTCATTTTTCTATTGCAGTCCGCAATTACTTAAATGAACAATTTCCCCATCGATGGAGCCGAGGAAGCGAATTTCAATAACCATCTCATAACCCAAATTAAAACCCGTTAGATTTTTACTTTTGGGAGCATATGAAATCATTAGTTTATGCGCAAGTGATCAACAGTCGTCAGGAATTATGGCAACAAGTACAGCGTGCTGCCAATTTTGTCAGAGACCAGCCCAACATATTACTTCCACATCCAGTGGAAGTATAGTAACGACAAAAAAAATTTTAAAAATTTTTATTGCTCAAATAGGCTTAAAATGTCATGAAACGTCGAGATTTTAAGTTTGAGCGAAAAAAAAATTTCTGTCTGTCTGTCGGTCTGTCTGTCTGTCGGTCTGTCTGTCGGTCTGTCTGTCGGTCTGTCTGTAACTTTTTTTTGTGCGCACGTTTACTCTGTAACCGTTTAAGATATTGACTTGAAATTTGGTACACATATGTACTTTAACGAGATCTAGAACTAGATTATATTATCATCTTGTTCCGTCGAAGGGTTGGGGGGTAAATTAGGGTAAATTTCGGGTAAATGGGTAAATCAAGCAAGTAAGAGTCCATAAAATGGGTATTTAGTATACAAAAGAGAAGCTAAGGTCTAAAAAAAACTTTTGGCATTAGCCACCCCCATTACCACCCCCACCCCCTTATTAAATGGGATGAAAAAAAAATTGTGATTTAGTGTGTGTACAAGAACCAAAAGCTTCAAAATATTTTTTTACTTCATCCACCCCCACTACCAACCCTCTACCACCACCACCACCCCCACTACCGATGTAGCATATCGTTTTATATGTTTTTAGGGTAGACGATTTCAAATATTATGTTGTTAAAGTTACCTTGAGTATTATGGATGCGCAGTGGCTTTCCTCGAATATTTGGATACTCAGTGACTTTTTTCGAGTATTATAGTAGGTTACCTCAAGTAGTATGGATGCGCAGTGGGTTACTTTAAGTAGTATGGATGCGCAGTGGCTTTTCTCGACTGCCATAGATGCGCAGTAGGTTACCTCAAGTGATATGGATGCGCAGTGGGTTTCCTCGAGTAAAATGGATGCGAGTGGGTTACTTCAAGAAGTATGAATGCGCAGTGGCTTTACTCGAGTAAATTGGATGCACAGTGGGTTACCTTGAGTAGTATGGATGCGTAGTAGGTTTCCTCGAAGAAAATGCATGTAGTAGAGGCTTTACTTCTATCGTGTAGTTTACGGCACACAACGATTTTTTATATCTTTGTCTTGCCATTTTATGCGTATTAGTTCGACATTCAGTTGAAGTATATTAACGCAAAAAACATTTTTGGAAATTTTCATTGTTTAAATAGGCTTATAATATCAAGAAACGTCAATATTTTAAGTCTGAGCAAAATAAATTTGTCTGTTGCGTCGGTGTGTATGTTAGTCTTGTATCGTTTTGGTGCTCACGATTACTCTGGAACCGTTTAAGATATTCACTTAAAATATGGCACACTTATGTTTTTTAACGAGATCTGGAACTAGATTATATTTTCATCTTATTCCGTTGCAGAGCTGAAGGGTAAATTGAGGTAAATGGGGGTAAATAGGTAAATCAAGCAAGTAAGAGTCCATGAAATTGGTATTTAGTAAATATAAGAGGAGCTAAGGCATAAAAAATAATGGCATTATTACCGCCCCCACCCCATTATTAAAGGTGGTGAAAAAATAGTGTGATTTATTGTGTGTACAAGAGTCAAAGTCATCAAGAATTTTTTTCACTTCATTCTATTACAGATGTGGCATATAATTTTATGGGGCTTTGGGGTACATGATTTCAAATATTATACCATTAAAGTTCCATAAACAATTATTTCCACATAGTGGAGTGCAAATATAGTATTTTGTTGTAAGAGACTTGGATGTGGAAGTAGTGATTCCTTGGGCAGCGGTTTTTTTTAAAGTAAGGAGATCTTTTACCACAAGATTAAGAAAATGTATCGAAGTCAATGGAACCCAATTTGAACATTTATCAAAATAAATATTACTGACTGAAAACGCACTGTTTTATTTTCAAAGCTTTTTCGAATTCAAATATCTCGAAAAATAGGCACTCTAGAGCAATGTATTAAGAGTACCTTTTTTGCGTAAAAATAATTGAAAAATAAATTAAAACCAAGAAAACAAATATTTGGCCAGTGGCGTACAAATTGCTTTTTTGCGAGCTTTTTTATATATCTGGATTATATCTATGAGATCTAAAATACATAGGTAAATGTAGCTAAATAGGTTCTAAATACTCTATCAGCTCCTAAAAGCTTTGTATCAACCTTCATAATACCCTGTATATGCGTTTCATTATTAAGATCGTAGAATTTTATAGCTCCACAGTATAATTTTCAATGTTGTTAAATGTTTATGAGGTATTCTACGATAAAAGCATGATACTGCCTTGGCTAATGTATATAATAGATAAGCTTCAGTTCCTCTGACCAATCTGTATAACATAATATCCGAATTTAATATATATAATACTTTGTGAGATGTGCATTATTTAATGAACGAACATAAACCGTACTATTATTAAGTGTAGTAGTAGAAAAGGTAATTATTTGTTTTTTTAGTTCAAGCCAAATCGGAATAGTATGGGAGCCAGCTACACTTTTAGTTGCTATATTTGTTTAAACTTGGTTTATCTTTTTTTTCGATCATATTAATATAACTTACTCACAAAACAAACTCGTGTCACTTTATTAGCGGGCCAACGCTTGGCAGCAGCATTTTAAATATGTTTAAAAAAATGTCAATGCTATACGTGTGCTGAAATTTTTTGTAGTCTTTATTGACATTACAGTATAATGGAAAATTATATCCTGCCACCTTCATTGTAGACCGGCGTGCTCTTGTTACATAACTATGTAATTAAGGTAAAGTCAATTGACAGAAATATTAAAAGCTGAAATTTTTTTGCGAGTAGTTTATTACTTGAAATTTTTAAAAAGCTTATGCTGCCAGCGATTCAACAAGACATGATTTTGGTAGAAGCAAAATAAGTCCTGTCAGGCGTTGACTCGCTGGTGTGCCTGCAGGAGTAGATTTTGTGAAAAAACAGCCTAAATACAGGGTGTACTTAGTTTCATGTCATTAAAAAACACTGGTGGTGGGGAACAACTTATATAAGCAGATGGGGTCTAAAGCCCATAGTTTTGGAGAAAAAAAAAATAAACAAAAATTTCGAACATTTTAAAAAATACTGTTTGAGAACTGCTGGAATATTAGGATGGGCTTTATATCGTCGTATCTGGTCGCGTATGATACTCTGACACATGATGTAAGGATATGCATATTCTTAAAAATATCGATCTTAATGGCCGTACGTGCATACTTTTTTGATATATGTCGTTACTTGGTTAAGCACGTACACACGGCCTACCCGTTCGTTGTTTTTGTAAGCTGCTTTTGTTCTTTTTGAACTTTGGGAAACTGTAATTTAGTTAAGATTTATTTTATTGACTTGCCGTTCAAGCCGTGAAGTACTTGGTTACGTACAGACACAACTTTCTCGTTCATTTTTTTATGTTGCTTTTTGGATTTTGAACCAAGTTTTTCCTTTTTTTTTTTATTTCTTGACAACGTTAATTGATAGTTTAGTGTATTTAGTGTTGAATGGAGTGCGTATGTCCTTAGTTCGATGTGCCGAAATGGATATTGATGCAGATGGAGGTCTTTTCGAACAATTTATGTAAATCAACGATAATAATAATAATAATAATAATAATAATAATAATAATAATAATAATAACGTACTGGGTATACAGGACCAAATAATAAGAACCAGGAATTACGAAATTCACATAATGAAGGAACGGGTTGAAACGGACAAATGTCGAAAATGCAACCTACAAACTGAAAATATAGACCACATAATCTCTGGATGTGGGAAACTCGCAGCAACTCGATATTTGGCACGTCACAATGCCGCAGCCATGATAGTATACCTGGAAATTCTAAAAATATGCGGAATACATCATGACTCTCAGACTCCCTACTACAGATACAACCCGAACCCAGTTAAAGAGAACGAACGGTATAAAGTCTACTGGGACAGAGCCATAATAACGGACGTCACGGTTCTACACAATCGCCCAGATATAGCCGTCATAGACAAACAACAAATGGAAACATTGATCATTGACATCTCGATCCCGAATACAAGAAATATGACGGAGAAATATGAGGAGAAAATATCGCACTACAGTGACTTAAAAAATGAAATTTTGGATATGTGGAATATGAGGAAGGTCACCATAGTCCCTGTAATACTATCTGCGCTCGGAGTAATACCTAAAAACTTAAAAACATCGCTACAAAAGATTGGTATTGACCCCACTATATACCCGAGAATGCAAAAAGCAGTAATTCTCCATACAGCTGGTATCGTGAGATCATTCCTTGGGAGTGACTAGTCAATGTTGTGATCTTGGTACCATGTACCCGATTACAACAGACAAACCAGGAATACCTGAGAAGGAAAAAAAAAAAAAAAAAAAAAAAAAAAAAAAAAAAAAAAAAAAAAAAAAAAAATAATAATAATAATAATAATAATAATAATAATAATGAGTTTATTTCCATAGACTATTACAGTATTGGAATTGTCAAATACAAAATAGAACAAAATAAAAAAAGAAAAAATATGTACATATATGTGCATGTATATATAGTTAGAGGTAGATTAGACAACATGAAAAATAGACAAACAAACAAGGAGATGTACAACTAAAATCTAATAAAGGTATAACAATAAATAAACAAGCTAAAAACGTACTCTTCGCCAATTTACTGAGCTTTTTATATATAATTGTTACACATTCTATAGGATACTCTTCGCAGTTTCTTGTAAATAATGTTAGTTTTTGGACATCCTAAATTTTGTGATACCATCTTTGTTGTGAAAAAATTATATGGAAAAAAAAATTTTTAAAAAATGTCCAACCTGTGCGAGATTCGAACACGGGACCTTTGGATTGCAACTCAAATCAAATCAAAGATATTTATTAAAGTTTAGAGACATGAATGCGCCTCAGCTGGGTCCAGTCTAGAGCCGATCACCCCACCGCGGCGTGCAACGTCGCGGTAAGTAATAATGCGCCTCAGTCGGGCCCAATTTAGAGCCGACCACACCACCACGACGCGCAACGTCGTGGTAGATGAGTTGTCGGGTGAAGAGGGCTCGGCTTTGGCTATAACAATAATTCACGAGGGTTGGTTAGGCCTCCTGTCTTGCATGAGAAAACTTACGCCTAACAATTTGGGTGATATAACTAAGAATAGTTTAAAAACACTTATAGCTACTTAAAACTAGATTTAAAAACTTGTGTTAAGGGCGCGCGCACAACACACGCGCACTTGTTTTTATGCAGTTTTGGTTGGTGACACAGGGAAAAACTCAATGAAAAAACCCGTTCGAACAAGTCACAGTCTTCATCCGGTGGTCTGCCCGCCTCCGGAAAGGTAGGGTGAAGGGGAGAGTGTGATTTTAAAAGTTGGGATTTGCTGGAGGTTATTGGTCTAAAGGGGATTTGGAAAGACAAAAAGGGACAAAAAGAACAAAAATGTAACAAAACAACAAAAAATGAATAAAGGGAATAGAGAGGGGTTTAAGGTAAAAGGTGGTGAAATTAGAGTAAAGGGTGGTGAAAGGGAAATTGTGGTATAGGATAGGTTTGGCTAGGGAAGTTGCCGAAAGATGGGCAACGCCTGGTATGGTAATGTGTGTTTTAGATCGAAAAGTAGCTGCGCCACCAGTTATTGCTAGAAAAACTGATTGTCTGTGATTTATATCCTTCGACAATCATACATAGGTATTTCAACTCGTACTTCTATGAAATATATATTAGTAAAATTCATAAACAAAAAAAATATATATTATGGAAATAATATTTCACAAGATTTCCATTTTAGTACAAGCGACAAAAATTAAGAGAATATTTTTTTTTTCAATTAAATAATTAATAACTTTTTTATTTACTGATCGATTTTCTTCAAAAACAATAGGGTTCTTCCTCTAGCTAACACTAACTTACTTTCTAAATTTCAATACAATCGGATATTTCTTTCTTAAGTTATCGTGCTTACAAGAAACGTGACGGACGGACAGACGGACAGACGGACGGACAGACAGACGGACAGACGAACATTTTGAAAGTTGTTCAGAATTCGTTCACTAACACAATGATATGAAATTTTTTTCTCTACGAGCGATATTTACGATTTTAGAAATGTGCCGATCAAATACAATATACTCTTCGTTTTTGCGAAGAGTATAATAAATGGGTGAAATTTTAATTATCACAGCATTAGTAGGTACAAATTGTAAGATCAGATGTTTTCAGATCTTTTTACCATCTTCTTGAAAATCACAAAACTACTTGCATCTTTTATAATGTGTGGGAGGTGGTTATACATTTTAATTGAAGAGATAAAGGGCCCTCTTTTTGACTGCTCTAATCTATGGGGCGGTACAAAAATATTTTTTTGCGATCGCGTGCTGCATTTATTAACATCACCACATTTTAAAAGACTATCAATGTTTTTCCTGACAAAACATACAGATTGCAAAATATATATACAATAAATGGTGAGTATGCCATGCTGTTTAAAATAATCTCTGCAGGATGTATTGTAGGGAAGTTTAAACATACTTCTCACAATTCTTTTCTGCAAAATGAACACCTTGCTAATTTCCGAACTATTTCCCCAGCACAATATGCAATATTGCAAAACCGAGTAAATACATCCGTAATAGAATGTTTTCAGTGTGTCAGCTTCAACAGTGTCCCTTATTTGAAGAAGTGCAAAGTTTAGACTAGTTTTTTCGTCAGATTCTCAATATGAGCCTCCCATGACATATTCATATCCATATGTACGCCTAAGAACTTCGTAAGATCATTTTGATGGAGATTGTGATTTCCTCTGACCAACAGGCTAAAGTCCAACTTTGCACGAATCGGGGAAAACATTAAAAATACAGTTTTTTGCTGATTTAGAATCAGACCATTATTGCGACACCATTGTGACATTTTATCAACACATAAGGTGGCATTTTTGCTTAAGAGGCCAACGTTAGAAGCAGTTATGATAGAGGAGGTGTCGTCTGCAAAAAGGGTTAAGAAGCAATTATTTAAGTTAGTTACTAAATCGTTGACGAAAATAATGAACAATAATGGACCTAATACACTGCCCTGTGGTACCCCCGTCAGAACGTTAACACTATCTGAAAGACATTCCATGCCATCATATATTTCAAGTTTTTTTAACAACAAATTGTGATTTATGGTGTCAAAGGCCCGTGATAGATCGAAAAAAATGCCAGCTGATAGTAATTTTTCATCAAAGTTATGTAGAATTTTCTCATAACAGGTGAGAACCGCATCTTGTGTTGATTTATTCTTGCAAAACCCATATTGCCTAGGGGTTAACAAGTTATATTTAATTAAAAATGAATTTAATCTGATCTCAAATGCCTTTTCAAAAATTTTTGAAAATATGGATAGGAGAGCTATCGGTCTATAATTTTCCATGGAATGAGGATCATTTTTTTTGTAAACTGGAATTATTAGCGCTAATTTTAACTGTTGTGGAAATTGTCCATTTTCGAAAGATAAATTTATGAGGTATGTTAGGATACTAATCAAATAAGTACTAACTTCCTTTATTAAACAACATGGCACATCATCAGGGCCTGACGATTTTTTCTTGCAAACAGAGTTGATAATATCAGCAACCTCAATCTCTGTAATGGGCATTAAATACATAGTGTTATTATTAACTTCTGGTGCATTTGTTACATCAAAAGTCTTAAGATTAAATGTGGAGGTAAGTTCACTTACCGAATCGATGAAGTATGTGTTGAAACCATTTGCAATATTTTGAGGTTTAGTTAAAATTTCATTTTTCAAATTAATTATTTTGGAGGGAAGTTGTTTTTTATTACGACCAACATTAGTGTTTTCTCTAACTATACCCCACATGGTTTTAGATTTGTTAGAAGAATTTATTATTTTGTTTTGATAATAAGCCTTTTTTGATTTTTTTATATTTTCTAGGTGATTAATTTAATAATTAATTTATTGGCAAGTTCTAGATTTCTCGAATAGGCCTGTTCACTACGCTCTCACATTGCTGTCACTTTCAAATCAAAGTCGCTGCTGGGTTAGATATAAACTTTATTATTATGAGCAACTTCAAAAGAATTGTTCTGTTATTGGGTGTTACCTGTTGGGCAGTAAAGGCATTATTATTATTATTATTATTATTTTATTATTTTTCTCGACATGTTTGTCGGTTATTTACTACAGTTGAGAGGGAATTCACCCTATTCAACTGTCGTTACGTAGACAGAAACTTCCTCACTAAGTGGCAGGTTTGTAAAATGACAGCTTTCTGCATGGGTATTATAATACCATTAGGAAGTCCTAATTTATCCAGGTTTGACTCTAGATGTTTAGAACAAACTCCCTCAGCAGAGATAATCACTGGAACAATTTTGATGTCACCCAGCTTCCATATACGTTTTACCTCTGTTGCCAGATTCTGGTATTTGATCGTCTTATCTTGCTCTGTTTTAATTAGGTTGTGAGTGAGAGGAACACCAACATCAATTATTATTATTATTATTATTATTTTTATTAACTCCTATTTAGGGAAATGTACTCAGTAGTGATCGCGGACAAGGTTGTGTCAAGATCACTACTGTTGTCATCAACTACTGGAGAGAGATCGCATAATGTGTACAGCATCCAGGACTACCGACTTTTGCATTTTCTGGTAAATATTCTTATTTAGATTTAATTTAGCAAATTCTTCTTTCAAGGTAACAGGAATTAACCCCATGGATGATAAAATCAAGGGAAAATGCGAACCTGCTCCATCTGCCACAGCCTTTGAATCTCCTGACCGAGTTCAGTATATTTTTGGATCTTTTCAAGATATTTTTCTGTCATGTTGTTATTACTCGGGATTGACACATCGATTAGCAGTGTTTATTTGTCTTTCTTGTTTATCACTGTAATATCAGGCCTATTGTGGTTTATAATTCGGTCTGTTAGGATGGTCTTATCTCAATAAATCTTATAGTCCTCATTCTCAACTACAGGTGGCGGTTCGATGCTATAATACGCTTTACGTTCAGAATTGTTCAACCCTAGCATCTCAGTTAGTTCGATGTAAACTATTGCAGCGACTTTGTTATGTCTGTATAGATACTGGGACTTGGCCAAAGCGGGACATCCCGATAGAACGTGGTCTACTGTTTCACCATACGTATTACATTTTCGGCATTTGTCATTATCGATGTCTGCTTTTATGATATATTTTTCATAGTTTTTTGTGCTAAATACTTGATCCTGAATGCCTAACATGAAACCTTTTGTTTCGAGGAATAGTTGTCCGTTCTTTAGCCCAGTTAGCGATGCGTCTTTGTCAACACCATAGGAGTTCAGATCTTTATGGAATCCCCATGTAATTCATCTGAGACCCAGTTTGCCATTTTCTGTTGTTGCGAAATGGGAGAGAGGTTAGAGAAATAGTTGTCAGAGTCTAGATTGGGTGGAGTGAATATTTTATCGGCCAAGACCACAGCCTTATGCAACTCAGATTCTCGACTCCGAAAGTATTCTCGAAGATTCTGGATCTGTTGGTGACATGCCTCAACTACATCAACAATTGCTCTTCCCTCCTCCCCTTATTATTATTATTATTATTTTTTATTTATTTATTTTTTTGTAAAAGCCAGTCACCCTTTAAATTCTGTGACTCCGACACTCAAGGGGAGCTGGTAGTACCGGCAGCCACTCCCCACGCCCGTGGGTGAGTGGCTACTGGGCCCGAGAATCGTGTGCCCTGAGCAGACGTAATGAACCGAGGATGACGGTCTTCTGCATTCTGCCGGCTAAGGCCTCTGCCGAGTTTCAGCATACCAGTATGACCTTCAGTTCCGAAAGCAGTGTGTGTCTCGTTCCACCGAGGGCTCCTATGATCAATACCACTAGCTTAACAGTATGGTCTAGATAGAGTCTGCGAAGTTCGAGGAGCAAATCTCGATATTTCGTCCGTTTTTCCCCCTCCTTCCGCGGGAGCCGAGAACTCAACGACAAACATTATCTTGAGTTGGTAGTCAAGGAGGACTATGTCAGGCTTATTGGCCTCTATTTGCCTGACGGTGGGAATGAGTAGTTCCAGTAAATTAGGCACGTCTCATTTCCCACAACGGACTCGATATCCCCCGGACTGTAAGGCAGCACAGGTGTCTCGTTTATCCCATACGAGTGCCTTAAGTGATAATAAAGCACTCGTAATGCTGCGTCGTGCCTCTGGATAAAAGCCGAGATTGCATATGCTGGGCAAGCCAACAGCAAATGCATTAATGTCTCCGGCGCCCTACGGCAGGCCCTGCAGCTGATGTCTATACCCATGACACGACTTCGATAGACGAGTGTATTGAATACACCATCCTGGCACGCCATTATGAATTCCTCGGTTTCAGGCTTCAGCCCGGCTGACCTTAAGAAAGCAAAGGTCAGCCTTTCGGATAAGCCGCGGTCTTCTATATTTTTACAGAAGACTCCATGCAATGGCTTAGCCAAATGTAGCTGCAGAAATAGATTAATTTCTGCAGCTTTGACTTGGGCTTTTTGCCGAGCAGGTTCTAACTCGGTGATAGAGTCGTGATTAACCCGCTCAGCGTAGAAGACCAGACCGAGTACATCGGCGGCTCTACGTGCTGCCTTAAACAAAAAGGCTCCTGCACGTTTATGGTTTCGGACTATGCAGAGGAGGGGATCCGAACTCCTGATGACCTTACAGGCTCCATCCAAGACCATTCTGTTATGGAGACTCTCCAAACTCAAGAGTCCACGGCCTTCCCGATGTCGTGAGAGATATAACCGTGGAACGGACGATTTAGGATGCAAACTCCTATAGAGATGCATCTTTTTTCGGGTTCCTACATCGAGTTGTCGCAGCTCCTCTTGATTCCATTTAATTACTCTAAAGGAGTAGAGGAGAAGAACGGCAAGCATATTCGTAGCAGACACCTTGTTCTTCCCCGACAGTTCTGAAGACCAAATCTGTCGGAGTCGGTGCTGATACTTGCCGCGGAGAGCGTTTTTCACTACACTTGCTTATTATTATTATTATTATTATTATTATTATTATTATTATTATTATTCGCTGTTTTGTTCTGATCTGTTTATTATTATTTTCATAGAGACCAAAGAGTCGATTCTTAGTTTTCGATACCTGATTGGAAAAAATTATGCGGGCAATTCGTTAAGAAAAACAGATTTTCCTAACTTAAAATACACATAATTATATTCTTCGCACAAACGAAGAGTATATTGTATTTGATCGGCACATTTCTAAATCAGTAAATATCGCTCGTAGAGAAAAATTTTTTATATCGTTATGTTAGTGAACGAATTCTGAACAACTTTCAAAATGTCCGTCTATCTGTTCGTCTGTCCGTCCGTCTGTCCGTCCGTCACGTTTCTTATAAGCACGATAACTCAAGAAAGAAAAATCCGATTGTATTGAAATTTGGAGAGTAACTTAGTGATAGCTAGAGGAAGAACCCTATTGTTTTTGAACAAAATAGATTGGTAAATAAAAAAGTTATTAGTAATTTAAAATTTAAAAAAATATTTTTTACATTTTTTTATGGTTTGTAATAAATAGAAACCTTGCGAAATGTTATTTCCTATCACTATTTTTTTTTTTAATACATTTTACTAATGTGTGTTTCCTAATAATCACAATAAATTTTCTAGTGGTATATATTACACTCATTAACAATTTTAGTAATAAGAAATGGTGGTGTAGCGGCAAGAGTTTCGTCTCACAATCCAAGGGTTAAGTATTACCTTGCAATCACGCGTTTTTTCTGAACGTCCCTATATAATTGATTTTCTCGTTGAAAAGTTACAAACCGAGTGTGTGGCGGTGCGCGAGACATTCCATAACCTCTAAGGAGCCCGCGAGGCCGAAGACAGCCCCCGGCGGGGCCAACCGTGAGTTTTTACACAAATTCCCATAAGTGACAGTGACATTTAAAAATCCAAAAACTTTGAACGAGTTTCCGGTATTTCACCGGAAACATTTCCGGAAAATCCAACCTCAAAATTAAAAGTGCGCCTAACCTTAAAATAAAAACATTAGTACCAACCCCAAAAACTTTTTACAACTGTTAAAAACAAAAATCACCAAAAAACTTTTTGGAACTAAAATTTTCCCCCAACAACCATTTGAGGCATAAAAAAGACAATTTCGCAAAACCTCTTTCCCCGGCCGGTTCAAACCAAACCGGTTGAGGTTCTTTCCAATTAAGGTAACATATATAAACTAAAACTGAAAATGGACGTTACCCAAACGAGCCCAGGCAGGGAAGCGGTAATCCAAGAACTAAGAGGCTCCTCTAATGGATGGCCAGCCCTACCAAGGAAGTCCGGTAACGAGAGTGATGTCTCATGCGTCAGCCTTGATAGAGCGACCATCATGAGAAGGGCATTAAAACGTAAAAGCGAGAGGTCAACTACAAAAATGCAAATCGACAATGATATAGACAACAACTCAGACGGAAGTCAAACGAGCATTAAGACGGCGCCAACAAGGGCGAAAGTCATCACCACAACCGACAACGCCCCAGGTAATTTAAATACCGACATGATCAAGCTGTTTCATGTCCAACCAAAAATCAAAAAAGTATACGAAGATGGTAATGCGAATTTTACCCACCCCGTAACTTCTAAAAAGTCGATGCTGCCACCTTCAGCAACAACATTAATTAAAAATAGACACGAGGGGCCCGTAAATGTCGACAAAGATATGCAAGTAATACCCCCCCAACCGCTGCCAGAACCCGAACCTCAGCCAGCCAAAAGCAAGAAACCGCCTCCCATAATCATACATGGGAGGTTCACAAAACAGCGTGAGCTAAATACCTTTTTCAAAGGTAAGCTACGGGATGAACACCTATGGAAGCACGCAACTAACTCCACTACACTGCAACTAGCTAACAGAGGGGACTGGAACTTGGTCAACGAATATCTGAATGAAGGACATGTTGAGTATCACACCTACACTCCACGCGACGAGAAGACGCATGCCTTCATTATTCGCGGATTGTACCATGCTGTAGAAATCAGTGACATCAAAGATGAACTAGAATCCGTTTACAAAATCCAGGTAAAACAACTGTATACCCTAAAAGGCACCCACAACCCTCTATATATGCTAGTGACCGACAGCGGGGTTACCCTTAGGGAGCTACAAACAAAAATAAGGCACATCGATTACACATCAATCCAATGGGAGAGACACGTCAATAATAAAGGTATAATACAGTGCCACCGGTGCCAGTTGTGGGGGCACGCCACATCAAATTGTAGAGCTCTCCCAAAATGCCTTAAGTGTGCCAACGGACACTACACAAAGGACTGTCTGAAAAGCCGGGAAGAGCCCGCCAAGTGCGCTAATTGCGGGGAAGCTCACCCCGCAAATAGTGTCCGATGTCGAATCTACATAAAAAAAATGGAGCAAATAGACATGAGAAATATGAGAACCCCACCCCCTCAGCAAACCAGGTACCTGGCAGCTCCCCCACCCAAGACGAACGTGTGGACTCAAAGGCTAGCCCAACAATCGCAACAACAACAACCCCAAGTAAGATCTGTTCCCCCTCCTGCTACAGCTAGAACCTCGGAGAGACCGTCGATGCCTTCCATCCCAAGCTCACAAAACGACATGTCGAAACTGCGGCTGCTTAAGCAGCAAACTGACATGATGGCCTCCCTTATCAATATTGATCAACTGCTGATGCGGATGACAGAACTGAACGAACAACTCAAGAGCTGCACCGACGCTTTTGATAAATTTCAGGTGGTGACGGCCTTCTTGGCCAAGGTCTGCCCGCCGATGCCTTCTAGGCTCAAGCTATCTTCCTGGAACGCCAATGGTATAGGTAACAAAATTCCTTTTTTGATCAATTATTTAATGAGGCATAAAATAGACATTATGCTGCTGAATGAAACAAAACTCGACAGACGCGACAAGCTACGCGTCCGAGGGTATACGACAATCCGCAAAGATAGGGCCGACATCAATAGGGGAGGCGGCGTGGCCGTACTCATAAAGTCAGACATTGCGCACACGCACCGTACTCTACGGAATACTTCCGTGGAGAACGTGTGTGTGACGCTGGAAGGCGGCATGAGTATCGTTACCGCGTATAACCGGCCCTTGAACGGATTCACGGCGGGTTGTCTTGAGAATTTGCTGAACGCAAGCCCGCGCTGCTTGCTCATAGGCGACCTTAACGCGCGACATCACGCATGGAACTGCAATCGCAATAATGCAAACGGCAACACCCTGTACGATTACGTGAGTAATCATAACGTAGTGTTGCAGTATCCGGACGATCCCACACATTTTCCGGATAACGGTACAACACCTTCCACCCTCGACATAGTGGTCAATAAGGGTGTGAGGAACTCCACGCCACCCGTGACGCTGGAGGAACTTGCATCCGACCACAATCCAATTCTCTTAGAATTGGATAACATGTCGAGGGAAGACATGACACGCAAGATCACATCTTATAGAAACGCCGACTGGCGTCTCTATAAGACACACATAAACACTCACCTAACACTTGCAAACAACATCACTACAGTCGCCGAACTGGAAAATGTAGTGGACGAGTTCACAAGGATGCTGCAAGACGCCAAGCAGAGTGTTGCCACAACCATAACGATTAATCCATACAAGGACCGACTCGACGCAGCGGTCATACAAGACATACGCGAGAAAAATCGACTGAGACGGCTTTGGCAGCGAAATCGCGATGTCGACGCTAAGGTCGAGATGGGTAGGCTGCAACGGCAGATCAGGACCGCCATCAATACCGCAAAAAACCGGAAATGGCGGGATAGGCTGGAAGCGTTGAATCCCCAAAACAACTCGCTGTGGAAGCTGTCGAGGGCCATGAAAAATACGCGGGAGGCCATACCCGCCTTAACAACACCAAACGGACAGACGTCGATGACAGACTCACGAAAAGCAAACGACTTAGCCGACCAATTCCAAAATATACATAACATACAAATACCAAACAATCCGGAACACGACCGCATCGAAAATGACGTAAACGAACTGATTGGCCATGACATCCAATTGACGAGACGAGAATTTCTAAAAGTCATGGCCAAGCCCTCGGAAGTTGCGGGCATTGTACGGACTCTACCAAACAACAAGGCCCCGGGTTCAGACGGCATCGAGTATAGGCTACTCAAATATCTCCCGAGAAAAGGCATTGTACAATTGACGTACGTTGTCAACGCGATCCTGCGACTGCAACACTGGCCCAGCCAGTGGAAATGCGCCGTGGTCGTGCCAATCCTAAAGCCGAACAAGAACGCGAAGCTCGTTGGCAGCTATCGACCGATCTCGTTGCTGTCGGCGATCTCCAAGTTGGTGGAGAAGGTCATCCTGATCAGACTAGACGCTGCTCAGGATGAACTTCACATTGACGACGAGTGCCAGTTCGGCTTCAGGCGGGGCAGGAGCACCGTGCAGCAGGTCGTCAGGATCGTGAACGACGTCAAGGTGCAATGCAACCTCGGGAAGAGCACCGTCATGGTGCTCCTCGATATTGAGAAAGCCTTCGATACCGTATGGATCTCGGGGTTACTCTACAAACTAAACTCATTGGACTTCCCAACGCACATCACGAAACTTATTCACTCCTTCCTGTCTGGTAGATCGTTGGAGGTCAGGGTGAATAATAAACTATCAACTCGGCGGGACATTCGCGCGGGCGTCCCCCAAGGGTCGTGCCTGTCTCCAAAGTTGTTCAACTTGTACGTCTCCGACTTCCCGGAGTTCCCGAATTCGAACCTTGCCAAGTACGCCGACGACACAGCCATGTACGTGCATTCGCATAACGCACAGGCGGCTAATATGCTGCTGAAAGCGCACATGGCCCGTGCCACGGCATATTACAACAAGTGGAAAATTCGGATCAACGCCGAGAAGTCAGAGTCGATTCTATTCACGCGCCGCTTCACAGAAAACCGGATTCTAACGCCACTTTCGATCGAGGGTAGAGAAATTCCAATTAAGCGGTGCGTGAAGTATTTGGGGGTGAACCTAGACAAAAGACTGACGTTTAATACACACATTAATGAGACGATACGCAAGGTCTACTCCATGTCCAGGAGTCTGTATCCGCTCCTGGCACGGGGTAGCGGACTCAACAGGACTAATAAAAAGTTGTTGTACACGATGGTAATCAGGCCGGCCATCACATACGCGGCGCCGGTGTGGTGCAGCATCCCGGCCACGACAATGCGGAAGTTAAGAGTATTAGAACACAAATTTATGCGCCTCATTTCAGATTCTGGTAGGTACACCTCCCTCAGAAATCTCTATGCACGTTGCCACGACATAACCCCACTAGCGGACTACGTCCAAGAAACTTCGCAAAAATTCTACCAGTTTAAACTGGACGGTAGCCCGCTTACCCGCAACATTACCCGAATCAGACAGCATAATGCCATACTTTTCGATATAAGACACCCCCTACCATACCAGGCGTTGCCTATCTTTCGGCAGCTCCCCTAGCCACACTTTCTTCTACGATAACTTACCAATACCCTTACCCTTACTCTTATCTTTCCTCAACTTTACATCTTTCCAATCCCTCTTTCTTCCCATTTATGTTTGTACAATTTTGTTCTTTTATCCTTTTTGTTATTTTCATTTCTTTTTTGTCTCTCTAAATTCCCTCTAGGCCGAAAACTTATGTAAATCCTAATTTTTTAAACCACAATTTTATTTCCACCCTACCTTCCTTGTCGGCGATCAGACCACAAGGTCGTCATTTGTTCGAACGGGTTTTTTCGTTTAGTTGTGTTCCCCGTATCAACAATCAAAATTACGAAGTGCGCTCGCCTACGATTTTAGTGTTCTTAGTGTTGTGTTTATTTTTAAGTTACCTTTAGGTCCATGTGGACACATCAAAAATTTTAATCTAGTTTTTAAGTCGGCCCGTGGCAGACAGGAGCTTCTAGCACCCCCCCTCGAATTTATTTCCAAGCCGAATCGGACCTACCCCACCCAGCCTCACACCCACCTCGGCGATGTTCGCCGTGGTTGTCTGGCTGGCTCCGGGCTAGGATCCGGTGAGGCACATATATTGTGCTTGAACTTAAAATAAAATATTATTGTTGTTGTTGTTGTTGTTGTCTCACAATCCAAGGGTCCCGGGTTCGATCCCTCACACATCGTGATTTTTTATTTCATATATTTTTTTTTCACAACAAAGTTGGTATTACAAAATTTAGAATGTCCAAAAACTAGCATTATTTACAAGAAAAATGCGAAGAATATCCTATAGAATGTGTAACAATTATATAAAAAGCTCAGTAAATCGGCGAAGAGTATAATGCTTCCTCTAGTTATTTTCTGTTATCGTATCTCGGAGGCCTAATTGTTGGTTATCCAATTTCATGAAATAATTACAGAGTGTTCCAAAATGCCTGAATAACCTGTTAGGATAGCGATACAAAAGTTACGCTATAAAAGTTACAGATGGATTCTGAAGTCAAATCGAGGTCATTTCGTGATCGACTTGGCGACTAGGGAGTTCCCATTTGATAAACCAAAGTTGACCTTTAAACGACTTTGAGAAAAAAGCCCTTCAAGGTCACCAAGTGATGCCCCCGATGACCTCAACAATTTTTATAGAGGCCATTTTCTTTATATCTCGCTATGCTGACGAGATACCACCCTAAAAATTTCGAGAGACATTTGACCTTTAGATGATCCCTTACAACTCTATTGCATAATTTTTCGCTCTTTCAGAATCTGGAGTCAAAAATAGGGATTCCTATTTGAAAAACGAAATTTGGCCTTTAAATGACCTTGGAAAAACCATTCAAGGACAAATCCAAAGTCACCAAGTGGTGTCTCCTGATAACCTCAACATCTTTTACAGAAGTCATTTTCCTCATATCTTGCTATCCTGACGAGTTATTTAGGCGTATCCACAGTTTTGGGACACTGTATGTTCCAAATTTGAATTAAATCAAACAGATGTAATGATACGAAAATGTAAACGTTTTAAATTAAATCAAATAGTATAATGATATGAAAATGTAAACGTACTTAAATTACTTTAATATAAACACACTTAAGTTCGAATAATAATAAATTTTAAATTTCACTACCACATATTAGCTTGAGATAATGTTTCATATGTCTTTCTTTATTTTCAGGCTATTTTGTAAGAAGAAGAAGAAATATGTACGTGATAGTGATATTCTATTCTTCACTTCTTATTATACACAATGCATTGTGTTACAATATTGAATATAACGTATGGAGTAAAATAAATCCTAATGACTGGAGTCACAGAGTGTTAGCTGAAGACCTATGTTTTCTTAATGAATCCACATTTGCCGAAGATCCATTGCCCATATACTACCCTTTCTATCTTCAAGTAGCTAAATCATCGATATCCACTTTACTACCGAATACATTCAAAAATTGTTCTACGATGAAAGGTGTCTTTCTGTCTGATATAGGTATAAGCACAATATCGCCAGGTGTATTTAATGGGCTGGAACAGTTGACAGAAATTGATTTATCCAAGAATAAACTCACCCAAGTAGAAGATGGAATATTCAATAAAGTGGAAAACTTAAGATACCTAAATTTATCGTATAATCACATAAAAAATATTTCTGAACGGTCTTTCACAGGATTGCAAAAACTTAGTTATCTCTATCTGCAAGGCAACCAGATTTCATTATTGTACAAGGATATATTTGAATCACAAGTTAACACATTGCTTAAATTAGATTTATCATCAAATATATTGCAAGACATAAGTATAACAATTAGAGGAATGAGTCGCCTCACTCATCTATTTTTACAATTTAATAACATCTCAGACATGGCCACACATTCATTAAAGAGTTTAGTTTCCCTACACTGTTTGGACATCTCTCATAATCCTATGCATCATATTCAGGATTTAGGATTAGAAAGGTTAAATAATCTTTCTCTACAGAATAACAGAATTTCGTTTCTGGATCCCGATGTATTCAGTTTACTAAAAGAATCTTTAATAATTTTAAATATATCGTCAAACAGTTTAAAGGAAATAAATACAGTATTTCATGGAATGACCCATCTCACTCGTCTTTATTTACAAGTAAATGACATATCGACATTAGCGGCGGATTCGTTCCAAAATTTATCATCATTACAACATTTAGACCTATCTCATAATTCTATAAGAAATTTAAGCGAACATATTTTCTTAGGATCTGAAATGATAACTCATCTTTATTTGCAGTACAATAAAATAACATCTTTGAGTTCCAACTTATTTGAATCGCAAAGACATTCTTTAATAATTTTAAATTTATCATCGAATACTTTGACAGAAATCAGCAAAACATTTTGTGGATTAGGTCAGCTAACCAATCTATATTTACAAAAAAATCAGATATCGAGCACAGCTAGTAATTCTTTGGAAGATCTAATTTCTTTGAAGAATTTAGACATCTCCCACAACAATTTGAAAGCATTTAAATATGGCTTCTTAAACCACTTAGACCATTTAGTGTCCCTAAATTTGTCTTTCAATAAATTTGAAGAGTTTCCCTTTACATCTCTGAGTTATTTAACAAATTTAAAAGAACTCTTCTTCGATAACAACAAAATAAAGTATTTAAATGAAAGTGAAATAATATATCACTTTCCATTTCTTAAAAAAATTGATCTGAGTGGAAATTTTAATTTATCTTGTTCAAAACTAGCAGCGCTTGTTAGAGAACTGCGTATTAAAGAAATAGAAGTACTTAAAGGGGATTACTTCAAAGGAGATAATGTGAGAGGAATGACTTGTTATAATAATGACTTTATTTCAGGTGATAAAGATTCTAAAGAAATAATAAACAGAAGAACAGAAATGTCTAACAATGAAATCAGTCCCAAATATAGTGATAAAAATATAACAGGCTTGATTAATATTATACTAGAAAATCACGACGACGGAAATGTTTTCGTTACTACTTTGATAACAATCAGCACTGTTACTTTAATTGGAATGACATTTTTGCAAACTTTTTTAGTTATAAAATTGAGAAGAAATACACATAAAGACAACTTAGAATTACTTTAATCTAACAAAAGTGTTATAATTCTAAAAGTTACTTTACAATGCAGTATTTGTAACTATGTACTATTTTCTTATAGAAATAAAACTGTGGTTGTAATAGAACTTGGAGATTCTTTATTTTAGCTGAAAGAATTGTAGGTAACTATAAATTGTAAAATTCTTGTTTTTAGTCTTCTAAAACAGCGATATTATTCGGAAACTATTGTAAAGCACCATTAAATTCACCCTATCCAATGTTTCCTTTTTTAAATCTTAATCTATCAAGAGATCTGTAGTGACATTTTCTTAGACTACTTTAAATCTGCAGTCGATTTCTGTAAAAACTTTACAATCTAACTTTCATTTAAAATATGTGAAACAAAGAGCGATTTTATTAAAAATCGTGTCAGAATCTGTTGCTATAAAAAAGAAATTACAAATTAAACAAAAACTACGTTAGTCTTGATTTTCACTTTATTTTGTCAATATGACAATTGTTTCTCCACACAGTGGCTTCTTCGGATGTTGAGTACTACTATACTAATTTTACAATGCGTAAAATACCTGCACGCAAAGAAATATTATGGGTAAATTCAACAAAAAAAAATGGTTAACTAACAATATCGTTAATTTTGTTAAACCAAACTATATTGGTGGTATTTTTAAACAAGAGGTGATTGTTATTTTAATTAATAAAAAGTTGTCGTACAACAAAACAAACATTAACTTAAAAAATAGATGAATAACACTATTATTTTTTTCGTCTGACTATTATTTTGTTGAATTCTGTCAAATTAAACTAGATAATAGTATATTTTATTTTTAACTATTATCGAATTGTAATTCTAACCCAGTATTAGTTCGCTGTATTATTGTACTTGGTAGACAAACCAATATTATTGTCATCTTTTAGAAGTTCTAAAAGAATTACCATAAAATTTGCTTGTTTACCACATAGTCTATTACAGAAATTATTCCCAGATGACGCCACATACAAATCGCTGACAATAATCAATCATGCATTATCTTATACTCTTATGAATTTATAGAAAATTAATAACATGATTGCAATGTTCAAATTCTCTCAGGGCTCATCGATATATTTGGATGGATCTTATAAACGATCTCTAATCTTTGGTTTGGGTGGTCCGATGTCTCAATACTGAGATTTTGGCTAACCAAAAAAAACTTCTTCATACAATAAAGTGTAGATCAACCTAAAAATTAGTTGATGAACAAAAAACAAAGTCGTACTATTTAATTGTAAACCAAATTGAAAATGGTTAGTGAACATAAAAAAATTTCATTGTACTATTTAATTTGTTACAAGAAGATATGATTATTAAACTATTATTTGTTTACGAAAACAAATAAAGTTGTATGACTATTCTTTTCTGATTGATTTAACTATGAAACTAGATAGGCGCGATTTCATATGCTCTTTTTGGTTGAATTTACCTATCATTTTCTTTGAGTGTGGTTTTTTACAATTTTGATATAAAGCCGATCCTAATTAGCCCACAGAAATCAGAATTTCACCTAGACAAAATTAGTAAAAACCTGAATTTTTGCACAGACGTCCCAAACCCAAATCCACAAAAATCACAAAAATCCCAACAAGATATTGAAGGTCAAAGTTTTTTGCAAATATTTCGCGACCTATGCATCGGATGCTTATGAGGTCATGTGAAAGTTGTAGAGAATTAAATTATCTACAAGATGTATTTTTTATTTTTTCCCGCCTCTCCCCTCCCTTTTCGAGATATTCAAGGTCAAAGTTTCAAAACCGTGGTTTTTCGCAAATATCTCACGTCAAAAAAACCAGGCAGTAATAAAGTTCACATGAAAGTTGTAGAGAATTCAATTATCTACAAGAATGGTATTTCGCATTTTTTTCCAAAACCTCGCGCTTTTCGAGATATACAATGTCGAAGTTTAAAAAAAACGGTTTTTTGCATGTAGACTTCGTCGCGGTCTAATAGTACAGTAAGTAGAGGTTTTAACTTCGGAATAATATCATATTGAACGGATTTCGTTCATTTTTGGCAGTATAATAGTAAATGCTTCACAGAAAAGTTTCTATATAGTTTCTGTGCGGGGGATTGATAATTTATAGGGGATGGATGCCACCCCCTCTCAGTGGGTGGCACTTAAAAAATATATGTATTTATTGGAGCTGAAATAAAATCAAATTTTAAGAAGAAAAGGTTCTATGCAATCTTTCACATAAATTGATAGTTTTTGAGTTATAACGACTTCAAAATTCCGATTTTAGCCTAAAAAAAAGGTATTTCCAAACGACTTCCGTCAAGTATCTCGAAAAGTATTACTTTATCGAAAAAATGTTACAGACCAATTACAAATCTACAAACTGAGAATTAATTATATTTTTTGTTTATTGATGTAGGATTAATAATTTCGGAGATATTTAAGTTTATATTTGGTATTCAAGTGTTTCGAAATTACCTTTAAAGATTAAAATGCATTTTTTTCTAAAGGAAGTGATTTAAATGAGAAAAAATATTTGAGCATCTAGGTAATGCTACATCTTAACGAAAAACTGTACTTGAGATAATTTTTTTAAATTACTGGCCAATTAGAGTAACAAAATGGCGACCTTTTTATATAAAACAATATAAATACGCAGATTTTTCCGTCATAACTTCTTTATTTCTTATGCTACAGGAACGAGTAAAAAATAATTTCAAAGTGCAATTAATTGTCTTTAATTTCATTTCTTAGCATGCGTGACGTAGGTGTCACAATTTCTGAGATATTTAACATTTAAACTACATTTTCCGTCTTATAAACGTTCGGACGCCATCTGTAAACTTTCATATCTCCGAAACTATTAGATCTATGTAAATAAATAAACAAGCGAAATTCATTATCAGTTTATGAGCTCCATTTTTGGTCTCTACCCATTTTTCAATAAGACTAATATTTATTGAGATATTTGGAAAAGAAAAAGAAATATGTTTCATCGAAAATACCTTTATAGTTTAAACTGTATTTTTACTTCCACATGCAGTGGAAGTATAGTAACGACAAAAAAATTTTTATTGTTCAAATAGGCTTAAAATGTCATGAAACGTCGAGATTTTAAGTTTGAGCGAAAAATAATTTCTGTCTGTCGGTCTGTCAGTCGGTCTGTCTGTCTCTCTGTCTGTCTGTCTGTCGGTCTGTCTGTCTGTCTGTCTGTCTGTCTGTCTGTCTGTCGGTCTGTCTGTAACTTTTTTTGTGCGCACGTTTACTCTGGAACCGTTTAAGATATTGACTTGAAATTTGGTACACGTATGTACTTTAACGAGATCTGGAACTAGATTATATTTTCATGTTGTTCCGACGAAGGGTTGGGGGGTAAATTGAGGTAAATTTGGGGTAAATGGGTAAATCAAGCAGGTAAGAGTCCATAAAATTGGTATTTAGTATATACAAAAGAAGCTAATGTCTCAAAAAAAATTTTGGCATTAGCCACCCCCCCCTTCTTATTAAAGGAGATGAAAAAAAAATTGTGATTTGGTGTATGTACAAGAACCAGAAACCTCAAAATATTTTTTTACTTCATCCACCCCCACTACCACCCCCCTATCACCACCCCCACCCCACTATCGATGTGGGGTATCGTTTTATGGGTTTTTCGGGTATAGGATTTCAAATAATATATTATTAAAGTTCCATAAACAATTATTTCCACATACAAAGTTTCTTCGTTGTGAGTAACTTTGATAGAGAATCTGGATGTGGAAGTAGTGATTCCTTGGGCAGCGGTTTTTTCTAAAGCAAGTTCTGAATACAAACCAAAAAATTTGAACATCTACGCCATACTATATATTAATGAGAAACAGTGTTTGAAATTCCTTTTTTTTAATTACTGGCTAAGTACAGTAACCAAATTGCGACGTTATTAAAAAAATGTGTAGACGCACATTGCTTCGGTCATAACTTCTTTGTTTTTTATGCTACAGAAACAAATTAAAAAACAGTTGAAAGCTCAATTAACATTATTATTCAATATTTTTTTAAATGCTATTTTTTATTCACATGTAATTTAAATCCATGTGTATAAAAAATGACATTTAAAAAAATATTTGTGTTCACTTAATTGTATAGTTCTCTGACGATGGTTGAATAAACCGAAACGTAAGAAGAGTAATTTTATTATAAAGACCGATAACTCAGGATATACCTTTTTTTTCTTTGGTGAAGGGGGAAATCCGTCATGGACACCTGGGACTTAGGCTCTATCGTCTCTCCTATTTCGTAATTTTAAATCTCATTATTTTGGAAACGACTGAAATGGGCTCATTTAGCATTATTTTTTTATTACATTTTCTGAAAGATCTATTAATTCTAGAGCCAAATGCAAAAAAAAAGAATTTTCTAGGCTTCAAAATTAATCAAGAACATATCAACATGTGGCGCTTTCATGTTATAGCTGTGTGACGTCAATGTCTCTATCGCATCGGGAGACATAGACGTAGCTGACCCGCTTGCCTAGTAGCAGAGACTATACGACTAGTAGTCTAAGATCCGGCACAAGAAATTAATACCCTCATCTGTCATTCAGATAAGAAATAGTTTATATAAAAGGTAACATGTAGGTTAATAGAAAAATGTCAAAAATGTCAATTTTGATTCGTTCGTGTCGAGCCAAATTTTCGAATTTCGGCGTGCGATTTACGATGCGGATCAACTACAAGTCTTCCTCTTTCCGTATCGACATGGTACGGGTGGCTACGAGTGGTACGAGTGGATAATATGAGTATATTTAGATGTCGGGTTGTCGACGAAAATTTCTAGGTACTGTACTATAATACTAACACTGACATTCGATTGCGGTGGGCAAGGTTATTAAGTAAGCGAGGTAGGACTGTGGAGACATTTACGTCAGCGATTCGACCGCCTCAACTTATGAAGAATTAGATTTTAAAGCAGTATATTTCTAGAACTACATATCGGATAGAGCTCAAATTTTCAGTGTAATAATTATTTGATGATTACTTCGCACAATTGTAATAAAGAATTCAATATTAAATTTGACTAAATGACCCCCAATGGGGTGAAAATTCTTAGCAATTGTCTTGTTACGGTTCTACTTAGGTATTCTCAGTTTTTTTTTAAATATACGTACTAAGAAAAAAGTTATGACCAAAAATACTAAATATTTCCCTATCGGTTGTCTCTTTCTTGGTAATCGCCACTTTAAGTTAATATTTGTTGAAGAAAAAAGCTGAGAACGCTCAGGGATCGAACCTTGGACCTTAAGATTCGGTTGACGTTTACACTATGTCGTTAGCGTGTCACTTGAAAAATAAACCAGCTATCATATTTTAACGTAAACTTTTTATGTACCTTTTGTACCTGTTTTCTGCAAAAGAGCCCCGTTTTCAAGCTAGCAAATACTCATACGTTCTTAACTAGATATTACACTATTTGTTGTCAAAATATTAGCTTTGCTAAAATGACGAAGGTCTGGCAGCTCTGGGATCTTGGACTATTAAGACTGTGAATGGCTTTTTATAGCTTCACAGTATAATTTGTTTGCAATATCGTTAAATATTTATGAAGGATCATATGATACAATAATTATGATACCGCCCTAGTTAATTTATGGTTTAATAGAGATAAACTTCAGTTTCTCTGGCCAATCTATATAATAGCTGTCGGAATTTAGTGTATCTGGTATTTTGTGAAATGTGCATTATTTAAAGGACAAACATAAACAAGGAAAACATAACAAGGAAACTATATTTATTCAGTATAATCATAAAAAAAGGTAATTACGTTCTTTTCATAGTACTAGCCAAATTGAACATATTACCGCGCACTTGGCAGTGAAACAATGCCCGAAACAGTTATCTTTTGTAAAACTTTGGCCAGATTAATATTCCAATTGGTTAAAGGCTTGTTATAGACTATATTCATGAACATTTCAAATTTAGCAGACTGAAATTACTAAAAAATAATAAATCTAATGAAACTTGGAGAAATTAAATATAGGTCTTGTGGACATAAACTATTAAGTACAACTACAAGTAATAGTATATTATTATACGAGCGATTATGCTAGTCATTATTCACGAAGGTGATGATTGAGCCCACTAGTCTAAGCTCCCATGGCACAAAAAGGTACCCCATCGAACACCTCAAATTTAAAAGATTAAAATCGTCGGAAAACATGTAATAAACATGTTACGCCCGGCAGATCAGTAAAGATGTGTTAACTGTTATTTTTAATTAATTTCTGAAGATAGCTAAAAAAAATTAATTTACTTTTCAAAACACCCGCTTGAAATTTACACAATTTATGGTAAATAATGTATGATTTTGAAAGAATTTGTCTGTCTGACAATTTATGACAAAAGGTCTGTCAGAAGTTAATTAACCAAAATGGTCAGACAGACAAATTTGTTCAAAAATGATACATTATTTACCATAAATTGTGTAAATTTCAAGCAGGTGTCTTGAAAAGTAAATTATTTTTTTTTTAGCTAATTTCAGAAATTAATTAAAAATAGCAGTTAACACATTTTACTGGTCTGTCAGGCGTAACATGTTTATTACATGTTTTCCAACCATTTTAACCTTTTAAATTTGTGCTACGGGAGCTTAGGGTAAAAACACAAAGAAAGCAGGTTGCCTGCTTACTGGTAGCCGGCTTTGTCTATATACGGGAACGTTTAAAAGCGTACTTAATTATTGGCGCTTATAGGCGCTGACTACCAGTAAGCAGGCAACCTGCTTTCTTTGTGTTTTTACCCTTAGACTACACGAGCCGTGGCGCAAATCATCTGAACGATCGCGAATGTAATACTATACTTTTTCTACACCTATTAATATAACATTTTCAGAGAAAGAATTGGTTTTCTTACGATTACGCCATGACATTCCATAAATGGATTTTACAGGTAGAAGATTCTTTGTTGTTGTTTGAGCCATTTGGAGTATTTCCGGTGGAGTACAATTTTCTGCATCACTGCTAATATCCATTTTAACGTTAATATATCAGTTTCAACACAAAATAGAGGCACATTAATCGGTACCTACTCGTAAGAAGTGGATACGTTCGAAAACGTAAAGAAACAATATGGCAATACACTTGATTGTCACGTGAGTTGATTGTGAGCCGCAGCGAGAGTTGATCACGGTCGATTTAAAATATTGAATCAGCGAGACAGTGATTTTTGAATTTGTATTTGTGATTGGCCGGATGCAGTGAATTATGAATCGATAATTCACTACAGTGAATTATAGGTACGATTTTTCACTAAAGAAATGTCAATAATGGGCCTTTCCCGCTATTTTTTTTTTATTGTGTTATGGGAAAGATCCTATTATAATATTACTAAAAATTAATTTTAATTTTTTTTCTGAACGCATAAAATACTACAGAAAATATTCCAACATTACCTAAATCAACAGCCGATTTAAACGATAGCATTCGGGCGGCAATGTGACGTCATCATAACCACACCAATCAAATATGATCTTAAACCGCTGCTAGAATTAGCTATAATATAAAGGTGCATTCTCAAACCAAGTTCCCAAACAATCTCACTTGCGTTCTGTTTTCCATATCTTGCAATTCTATTGGTGCCTGAAGTACATTTATGAGGAACCACTAATAGAATCTCGTAAAGTAAAGTGCTAACGTTTAATTGAGAACGTCCGTTTATAATCCCGATTGACATTGCGTAAACGTAAATGTGATTTCAATCTAAAGAGACAAATAAAGTATAAAATCAAGCCCACTAAAAGGAAGTTAATAACAATATACACATACGTTAAAATGATCTTCACAACAGAAAAATCCAGGAGCAGTATAAACAACACCAGGAACTTTTGCAACTTTCCACCACAATTTTCGAATTTTCAAATTTGTTGGGACGCGTAAAAATAACTTGGTAGTATTTTCACTAGTGATTGGACACACTGGTACAAAATAAACCCTTGTAAGCGGCATTTTCTAATTATAAAATAAAATTAGGTAAATATCGTATCAAACATAAATAATAGAAAGTGAGGTTATCGAATACCTATGATTTGAGCATTTCAGTACAGCGTTGCCAGATGATACTGATATTATACCATATGTGAACCAAAACGATCAAAAATAGAGAATATAAACATGATATATGGATTTTAGACTCAGACAGTGAAAGGTTGACAGAATGTTTGCTTTTATTTAGCATCAGGTTAACGAAGAGTACGTTGTAATGAAAAAAAATGTACTATTCAAAGTAGAAAGTTGATATCGGAAATACAATGTTCACATAAAAAGACATACACCTGGCAATAGACAACTCCCTTTAAAAATACGACTTTTTATTGGTCTAATCAGACTGACGTTGCAAGCTCGCCCCTTAGAACTCATGTTTCAAATTAAGTGAAATAAAACTGATTTTGAAAAGTAAATATTTGGTAGAACATACAATATTGCAAGAAACTAAATTAATATAAAATTATATTACAGTTTATTATATGGTTTGGTCGTGGTGAAATAGTAAAATTCAGTCATGCGGGAAAGGCCCATTGTCATATAATTAAATAGGTGTAGAAAATTAGGATATTATTCGGTAATGTAGGTAAGAACTCATGCAGATGAAGTTTACAAGTGTAATTCAAGTGAGTTATTACCATTACCGCAAGTTGAATACTAAACTTTATCTAGGAGTATAACAATAAATATTAAATTGAGAAAAGGGCATAGCAGGATAAGCATGTAAAATCTACCCCCAAACAAAATTTTGTTTGTTATAAACTATTTGAAGAGGCTTACCCTATATATGATTTTCCCAAAATTTCAAAACTGCAGCCGCTAAATTGGAGGAGTGGTGGGGGGGTTTTTTGATTTTCGTTTTTTTAAATTTTCTCGGATACCATTGTACGAAAAAATCCAAAAAAATTCAAAGTTGTTACTTACATATTGGACTATATACCCATTTTTTTTCCTAATTTTTAAATGCAAATTTCGTATGCAAAAAAAATTTGCAAATTTTTGCACACAATTTTTTGGCACTTTAAGAAAGAGGTCCGCTCTGTATTTTTCATCGTAAATTACTCATTTATCAAGGCCTATTCTCAAATGTTTTTCATATTTTTAAAAAATGTGGAAGACAGTTAAAAAAACGAAAAACTGCATTACCGACCATTCTCTTATACGCGCCTGACTATCATTTGGACGCATGTCTTGTTAACAAATATACAAAGTGTTTAATTAATAATCGAACATACGCTAACTGGAGAATCCTTAGTCCAAAATATGAAGATATAACCTGAAACATTTAGATAAAATGTGCCTCCTTACTGAGATACAGGGTGTCAAAGTTGTAATTATTTTTTCTTTTTTTTGCAATATCTCAACTACCTCTTGACCGATCTTCTCCCAATTTGGTAAGGAAACATTTTTGAAGCTAAGAAACAATAATTTATCACATCACGCTAGCCCGTGCGCACGGCGCCTCATGAGCTATACCTGGTGATGAATATTTTTTCTCTTTTTTTTACGAAACGTAGTGGCACTTTTGACTAGAAAATCTCATGCAGGAGTCATTTCTACGTAAAAAAGATACACTTGATAGAACTTGATAACTTCAACCGTTTTCGAGAAAACTGCCGCGCACATCTCAAAAATTCTTTGAAAACAAACCCAATTTGAAAAGAACAAACTATAATTATTGAAAAGTGTGCTTTGGTGACGTGTTAGATCTGTCATTTAGTTTGACATTTTGAGCGTCTGTCCTATTATTAATGAAACACCCTGTATATTTGTTAAGACATGCGTCCAAATGATAGTGAGGCGCGTATAAGAGAATGGTCGGTAGCAGTTTTTCGGTTTTTTTAACTATCTTCCACATTTTGTAAAAATATGAAAAACATTTGAGAATGAGTAATTTACGGTGAAAAATCCAGAGCGCCCTGTGCCAAAAATTTGCAAATTTTGTTTGCATACGGCATTTAAAAATTATTTAAAAAAATGGGTAAATAGTCCAACATGTAAGTAATAAGTGTGATTTTTTTCGGATTTCTTCGTACAACGGTATCCGAGAAGATTTTAAAAAACAAAACTCAAAAAAAAAATACCATTCCTCCAATATGGCGGCTGCAGGCTTGAAATTTCGGGAAAATTATATTTAGGGTAAGCCCCTTCAAACAAACAAAATTTTGTTTGGGGGCAGATTTTACATGTTTATCCTGCTATGCCCTTTGTTTAAATTACTCAGTTTGTTTATTGATAAAATTAACTGTAAAATTTAATTTTTGTACACACTTTTATATTTATTCTGCGATTTTTCGGGTAATAGGTAAATTATGTATTGTATCATTAGCTAATTGTCTTCATTCTGGTGGTGTACATATTAGTTCATCTTCACTAACCGAATTCATTATTTTTGGCACAATTATTACTTAACGTGATTTGAAAACGTCAAAACTATTCAAACATGATAAATAACCTTTTATCCATAGCAACGCGTATTTTATTTAATACGCCGGCCATGCGATATTAACACAATGCGGTGGTGAAATTGGAGATTTTTATCTTTATTTTTTTTATAGCTAATTGACGTGAGAAGAGAAGATAGCATGTTTTATTCGGAGTAAAAGCCACTTGTGACTCGTCTGTAATTTCTGAACTCACTTCGTTCGTCTGGAAAACCTACAATCTCATCTCAAAAGTATCACTTTTACTCCTAATAAAACAATATACTATTTTCTTCAAACGTCAGTAAAACATGACATTTCTTAATTCATTTTACGACACGACATTAAAGTTTGACATTTCATCTGCTAAGCGTTGCCATTAACAACGGAGGTAAAAGTACTTTTTCTAGAGCTGTGAGTGGCAGAGAATCAAATCTAAAAGAAATCAAAACTATTTCAATATTTCTATGCAAAACTCTTCTAAATAGTAAATGGTACAGAGTCTATATTTTCAAAATATGAAAACATAAACGTACTTAAATTTCTTTAATATAAACACTTTAAATAACGTTAAATCTTAAATAATATATTAGTGTACAAAATATTCACATGATATATCACATAACTTTTTTTTTTTTCAGGTTATTTTGCCAAACAAATATGTACGTGAAAATAACACTGTATTCATCACTTCTTATTGTACACAATGTGTTGTGTTACAATCACGAATATAATATGTGGAGTAAAATAGATCCTAATGCATGGCATGAACGAGTCCTAGCTGAAAATTTATTTTTTCTTAATCAATCCATTTTTGACGAAGATCCTGTCCCGCAGTATACTTTCTACCTCCAAATAGAGAAATCCTCGATACCCACTTTACTACCAAATGCTCTCACAAATTGTTCTGCAATCAGAGGTGCCTTTCTGTCTGATATAGGTATAAAGAAAATATCGCCAGGAGTTTTTAATGGGCTAAAAGAGTTGGAAGAAATTGATTTGTCCAAGAATAAACTCACCCAAGTTGAGGACGGCGTATTCAATAAAACAGAAGAATTAAAATACTTAAATTTATCGTATAACTACATAAAAAATGTGTTTGAGCAGTCCTTCAAAGGGTTGGAGAAACTTAGTTATCTTTATCTGCAAGGCAATGAAATTTCATTGTTATACAACAATTTATTTGAATCACAAGTTAACACCTTGCTTAAGTTAAATTTATCTGCAAATAGATTAAAGGGCGTAAGTGTAGCAATTAGAGGCTTGAGTCACCTCACTCACCTATCTCTACAAATGGACAACATCTCAGACGTAGTCTTTGATTCACTAAAAAATTTAACTTCCTTGCAATATTTAGACGTGGCTCATAATACTATACATCATATTCAGGATTTGGGATTAGAAACGTTAAATAATATTTCTTTACAGAATAACAAAATATCGTTTCTGGATCGAAATGTATTCAACTCACAAAAAAAGTCTTTAATAACTTTAGATCTTTCTTCAAACAGTTTAAAGGAAATTAATACAGTATTTCATGGAATGAGTAATCTCGTTCATCTATATTTAAAATTAAATGGCATATCGACCTTAGCTCCGGATTCATTCCAAAATTTATCATATTTACAATATTTAGATCTATCTCATAATTCTATACGAAGCTTAAACGAACATATTTTCTCAGGATCTGAAATGATATCTCATCTTTATTTACAGAATAATAAAATAACATTTTTGGATTCCAACTTATTTGAATCCCAAATACATTCTTTAATGATTTTAAATTTATCATCGAATATTTTGACGGAAATCGGTACAACATTTCGTGGGAAAAGTCATCTAACCAATCTTTATTTACAAAATAATCAGATATCAAGTACAGCTGCTAATTCTTTCCAAGATCTAAGTTCTTTGGAGTACTTAGACATTTCTCATAACAATTTAAAAGGATTTCCATATGGCCTCTTGGACCACTTAGACCATATGATGTATCTAAATTTTTCTTACAATAAATTTGAAGAGTTTCCCTTTACATATCTTAGTTATTTAACATTTTTAAAGGAACTTATCTTCGATAACAATAAAATAAAGTCTTTAAATGGCACTAAAATCTTACAACACTTTCCGTCACTTAAAAAAATTGGTCTAAGCGGAAATTTTAATTGGTCTTGTACAAAACTTGTAAGGTTTGTTAAAGAGTTACGCGTTAAAAAAATAGAAGTACTCAAAGGAGATTATTTCTCGGGACATAATATGAGAGGGATGGCTTGTTATGATGATGATTTTATTTCAGGTAATAACGATTCTAGAAAAATAATAAACACCAGAACAGAAATTTCTAATAATGAAATCAGTCCCAAATATAGTGACAATAATATAAAAGATCTGATAAATATTACGCTAGAAAAACGCAGCAATGTTTACGTTACTATTTTGATCATAACTAGCACTGTAGCATTAATTGTAATGACGTCTTTGCAATCCTTTTTCTTTATAAAATTGAGAAAAAATGCACGTAAAAACAATTTACAATTACTTTGATGCGTAGCATTAAATATTAATAAGTCTACAATACTTGTAACTATGTACTCTTTTCTTATAGAAGTAAAACTGTGATTAATAATTTGGTAATTCTTTATTTTAGCCGAAGGAATTGTAGGTAGCGATAACTTGCAAAATTCTTGTTTTTTTGGGGCCCTCTAAAAGCTCATCGATATTATTCCGAGACTATTGTAAAAAAAACCCAAATTCGCCCTACTTGGCCTACCTTAAATTTGCAGTCGATTTTTGTAAAAGTCTTACAATCAAATATTAATTTAAAATATGTGCTAGAAAAGAAATTTCATTAAAGATAATGGAATATTTTTAGTTATGATTGTTTGTAAGTATCTGTTACTACTATAGAAAAGAAAAAAAAATTCTTATATATTTGAAAAATTCTGAGAAACTGCAATTAGCAGTTTGTAATTTGCTAAAACAGTACAGGCATATGCTCTGGCAAACGAGAAAAATAAATTACTCAAAATGTAAAAAGAAAATTTTCGCAAGCAACCCGACTAGGAGAAAATAAGTCATCACTACTAGTTAACATTTTCACAAATATAAATTCTTTATTTAGCATAGTTAAAGTTAAATCATTTTTTCGATCACCTGGCCATTGTGAAAGAGGTACCTTTAGAATATCTTGACGGAAGTCAGGAAAAAGAAGTTATTTAATATTTTTAAAGGAACTCATGTTTGATAACAATAAAATGAAGTCATTAAATGGCACTAAAATCTTGCAACACTTTCCGTCACTTAAAAAAATTGGTCTAACCGGAAATTTTAATTGGTCTTGTACAAACCTTGTAACGTTTATTAAAGAGTTACGTGTTAAACAGATAGAAGTACTTACTTGTTAGAATTATACAGTAGCCAATAAAGAAAGAACTTTGAACAAGAGGTTTAATAACACTTTGATATACATTCAGTAACAGACAACATACAATACAATTAATTGTTCTACTGGAATAACTATATTACTAACTTGACAAAAATACAAAAACACTATTCACAATCTAATGTCCAACTATCACATAAAAAATGAACTAGAATTGTTTATTCCAACACTACTGAAAGGAAATTATTTCCCAGGACATAATATGAGAAGGATAGCGTGTTATGATGATGATTTTGTTTCAGGTGATAAAGGTACTAGCAACATGTACAATCATGAAATCAACCCCGATTATAGTAACAATTGTAAAACAGATTTGATTAATGTTATTCTTGCAAAACACGACAATGGAAATGTTTTCGTTACTATTTTGATAATTATCAGCACTATTGCATTAATTATAATGACTTTGCAATTCTTTCTAGTTATGAAACTAAGAAGAAATGCACGTAAAGAAAACATACAATTACTATGATACGTAACGTATTAGTATTAATAATTCTTATTTTACAATGTAACTATGTACTCTTTTCTTATAAAACTAAAACTGTGATTGTAATTAACTTGTTATTCTCTATTTTAACCAGAAATAAACTGTATGTATAGTTAATTTCATTCTTACAGTACACATAAAAAAAACTCAAAGCTGCCGGCAAGCTAATATAAAGGGAGTGTAGGGCATGGCTTATTTTTCTACACCATATTAAATAATAAATATTGTGTGTTACTTAATAGGTGTAAAATATTAAAATTTTTAAATAGACAACTATTATTTTAGCGCTGCCTCCTACATAGTAGTTTAAGGCCTATTACTATTTATTATTAGAAACGCAAACAGGTTTGAAGATCCGCAGTACTCAAGCTTATTGTCCCATTGTACATTTTCGACGTTACTATCCCCTAGAAAAGACCAGGGCTCTCCACGAAGGAAAGCAGTCCTTTCCTGGGTAGATCCCGAGGTTCCTGCGACTGTTCAAACTGCCTTCCAAAATGCCTATACCTCGACGCTCCTACTTTGGTGCAAAACGGCATAGAATGTTAGAGATGCTTTCATCAGTGGCGGATCCAGAATTATGCCAAGGGGGGGGCGCACCTTATTATATTTTAAAAAACCAATTAATTGGCACGTTTCCTAACGCATATACTGTCCTAGAATATATACCAATTTGCAATTGTGAGTCGGGAGTTCTATGTTCGAGGGGGGCGCCCTCTGCGCCGCCCCCCCCCCCTGATCCGCCATTGGTTTCATCCTCCGCACCACACATCCGACAAGTAGGATCATCTTTCAACCGCATTGTATGCAGGTGATTCAGAGGGCAGTGTCCTCTTATCAGACCTACCATCCGTCCCTATTGTTCTCTATTAAGCCCAAGCAGCCACTTTACGATAGACCCGCTGTATCTGGGCACCCATGTAAGTTTAACTGAGCTAGGTTCGCACAGCATTGCAGCCGTTGGAGTGATCCTGATTGCTTTTGTTATTCCTAGGCAAGCTAGCCTTTGAACTTGACATAGGTGAGCCTCAATTGTGGATTGCTCTTGGAAGCGCCACCGCATAAGTGGCGCATATGCTATGAGGGGTTTAACTAAGACGGTGTACATCCAAAGAGTAGTCTTTGGATTTATTCCCCACTTATAACCGAAGATACGCCTGTATACCCATAAAGATGCGCAGGCTTTCCTCGCTTGAACTTCCACGTGGTCTTTCCGCGACAGTTTGGAGTCTAGGGTGTCCCTCAGGTACTTCACTGTACTGAGATACTAAGATACAAATGCGTGCCCACAAGAGAAGAAAGCTGAAAATTGCTATTTTTTCTCCTTTTAGTAAACAGCATAAGCTCTGTTTTGCCAGGGTTGACAGAAGGTCCGTGTCTGTTACCCCCAGTTGAGGCCTGCGTTGCTTAAGATTTCTTCCTGACGCGTTTAAACTAGCCAGAGTGGTCCGTGTTTTCAAAAAGAATGACTTGAACCTGGTCGAGAACTACCACTCATCACTGTTAATTCCCTTTTTTGGAAATAAAATCGAAATTATTTAAAAAACGCCTAACTTCCTACTTTCTCTTATTCTCACGCAATAGCGATAGAATAGATGTTCTTATAGCTATTATAAAAGAATTAGTATTAGTTGGGGGTGTACCCAAAGCTCTGTTCTGGGGCCTCTAGTTTTTGTTATTTGCATCAATGATATATTCACATATAGTCGTCTATGTAATGAAGGCAGAAATAGTGTAAATATTTCGTGCAAAGACGAGATTACCTCCTTCCCCGGTTTTCGAGGGTGCTGAACACGATGCAAGTGGTGGGAGAAGTTTTTGACCGCCGCAACCCCCTGAAATGGCCTTTTATGGATCCCTTTATGTTTTCATACGTAAATGGGTCTGGGCAGTGATTTTTCGATGGGTTAACTTGAAATAACATGAAAGGGGGAAAATGAAATCTAGACAGCAGGGGAGGAAAATCATTTTTTTTTCAAATGATTGGGTTCAAACGCGTCTCCGCCCGTTCTCGGGGTGGCTGATTACGGAAAAAATATTCATTTTTAGCTCCAACCTCTCCTCATCCCTCAATCTCACCAGAAAGCATGCTATCCAGGATTTACAGGTTTTTCGGTACATGATCGTTATTTCTGTGCATATCCTTTCATTTTTCACGGAAGGGAAAACAGTAGCGACCTCGAGGGTTGAAGTAACCCTCGAGGTTGCTTCAACCCTTCCAGGTGTAAAATTCATTAATTACACTTTGGATCGTCAATACGCTTTCGAAGGCGCTGATCACGATAAAAACATTTACCTTCATCTCCAACTCTCCTCAACCCCTATAATGAACGGAAACTTACCCTCATCCACCAGTTTTCACTGGGGTGATAATTGTGTAGGCTGCTGAGTAGGGTATAACGATTTCTTCGTCGGGGAGTAATGAATAATAAATTTAGTTGTCAATGACAATGTTGTTTATTCAAAAAATTACATGAAATTATTTTTATGACAAAATAAATAATTTGCTTATAATTTATTTAAAAAACCTAGGACGTTTACAAATAGCATAACAATCCTCATATTCCTCAAAATGCACGTTGCACGCGATCTCTTCTTTTTCTTCATCCGCCGTTTCAGTGAGCGAATTAAAATCGGACCCACTAGTCAGATGCTGACTATGTTTTTTGTCTATATATTTGAGAAATTATTGTGTTTTTGTAACACATATCAAATGCTGCTGCCATAGAAAGGCGGATCCGTGTCATGAGCACTGCGGTAGCAATAGTAAAATTAATAATAATAATAATGATAGTAAAAACAATCGCGGACCCGCGGCGTGCGCACTCGACGAGATGTATCAAAAACGCGGATCCGCGTTATGAGCAGTGAAAGTGTTAATATTTTATTTTATATTAGTCGAATAAACCTTTATAACGTGAAATATATGTAAAATAATATTCGAGCAAGAGATTTGGTCTGAAAAATAAAAAGAAAAGTGAAAATATTTTTCCCGTGATCAGCGACCCCGAAAATAGGGGGGATACGTGTTTGAATCATATCATTTGAAAAGAAAAATGAATTTACACCTCTCTGGAGGGTTTAGTCAACCCCCTAGGCCTTCTGTCTGGATTCCACTTACTCTATAACCCCCTTCCATGTTGTTTCAAGTATAAGCCGTCGATAGCCGTCGATAAATCACTCCCCAGGTCCGTTTATATATGAAAACATAGAGGCATCCTGATTTTTGCCCATTTCAGGAGGTTGCGGCGGTCAAAAACTTCTCCCATCACTTGCATCGTATTCAGCACCTTCAAAATGGGGGGGGGAGGGGGTAATCTTGTCTTTTCACGAAATATTTAGAAAAAAGTCGTTTTATATTGTTTCATTACATAGACTAATATCTGACTTTTAAATTTGAAGCCACTTGAAGTTAATTCAGCCCTTTTCTCTTCGGAAGAGAACTATCTGAGCGATTCTCTTTTGTAGGTTCATCCAAACACAGTTTTGTATTATGTCCAGTGGCTTCAGCTGCACAATTTTTATTTAATAAGATCTTCATAACAATATCTGTTTTACTACTCACTGCTATTTTGTATAGCACCATTATCAACACAGGGTTTTTTCGCTAGAATTTTTTTATTCAATTCCTCGTAAAATTATTATAAAATTATTTTTGTTTATTAGTCGAGTTATCCAAATTTCATGTAAATGTTTTTGTGCGAAACATTAAGAAACATAATTTTAGGCACATACAAATAAATAATATTTATATAGAGTGGAAAACATTCTGCTTTTTATTATCACGATGATAAATTTTGGTAACTTCGCTATGAAGAACAGAATTTTTTATCTTCACAGTATAATTTGAAGTTCCGTAGAATGTTTATGAGGAATAACGATAACGTTATGATACGGCTTTTAGTTAATTTCGGGGTTATCACAGATAGGTTTGTCTTGTTTTGGCAAACATATATATTATACCGTTCAAATGCAGTGATATTTTGTGATGTGCATTAGTGATCTACAAACGTAAACTTTACCAAGAGGATTTTCTGTTCAGCCTAGAGATAGAAAAGGTAATTATATTTTAACATTGAAAATTTTAACAAATCGAAGGTGTGACGGTATTACGACGGTCCAGTAGCGATTTGAGTGACGCTTGAAAATTTCGCAGTTTTTGGGAATTTTTCAGTGGCGGATGGTGAAATTTCAATAATTTTTTTCTCGTCTGTGGCGCATGGGACCCATACGAAAAATGGGAAATAACATCTAGAGAAGCACTCCTCTAACGACCCCTAAATTTTGTAATTTACAATTTAACAAAGTACAAATTTTTGCTATGTATGCTAGTTGGATGTTTTTGGCGTCATTTTGAAAATCTCATCAAATATAAACTATTGTGGTTTAGAAAATTTAAGATTCGAGAGGGCGAAATTATGGGGGTTAAAATGTTTTTTTTTTTGGACATAAAGGCGTTCGGTGCTGATACATCGCATACTTTTTGAAAGATTCAAATTTGATTTTGATCTGGTTGGAAAGAGCGCTCATCGTTTTGGAGTCTGTGATGCACAAGGGTGAAGTTGAGCTACGTTTTTAGCAAATTCGAATTTTGCTTAAGGGGAAAGAAAAAAATGTCGAATTACGTTTTTGACAGTATGTGGAAGAATCTGTGGGTTTTTAAGAATTTTCAGACCGAGTTGGATTCGGAGGTTGAAAATAGAAAAAAAGTTGTAATTATCAGAAAAAGCTGTAAATCAAGCATGAAATTCGGTGTTTTGAGACTTTTTATGGGTCGGTTGTAATTTTTAAGAGAATTCGGAATGCGCTCGTGGGGGTCGGGGTGAAAATTTTTTTTCGTTCTGAAATTTTGGTGACAAAAAATGTCGAGTTGCGTTTTTGGCAGTATGAAGAAGAACCTATTGGATTTTCAGATTTTTTTGGGTGAGTTGGATTTGGGGATTGAAAAATGGGAAAAAAAGTTATAATTATCGAAGAAAGCTGAGAATCTATATTTGTGTGAAATAAAAATTAAAAATTATTAAGAAATCATTGACCTGTAAGAAAATGTGTTTATTTATTACAAGTTAAGAATATAGGCACTTATTTGATCCCTTAGTTCTTGATCGAGTTTCTGCAGGTATACGATGTTGAACCCACTTGAGTATCGAGAGTTGGATTGCACTATTTTATGGTGCATGTGTTTACTTACTGATAGCTTTAATCCATCATTGCCTTGCCATAAATTTATGGTGTCAGCGGTCGACATCTTCAAGAGTTTAGATATATATATATATATTGTTTCTTGGGTTTTCGCCGGTGTTAAATGAAGTGTTGATGTACTTCCGGGAGTTTTCCCACGTAGTTGATAGGCTCCTGCTGGAGCCATTGTTGTCTAAACGACCTTCAGGTTCTCGCTGAAAGCTGCCTACTGCTGCTCGTCGTTGCTCGAACTAGATAGTCCACACCCTGACATTTGTGCACATAGGTAAGTTTGTGTATGGATGTCTATTCCGAAAATTTTTAGTTTTCGAAATATTGCCAATTCAATATTTTTATATGAGGATTTTGCTATGGATTTTAAGTTCAAATACTCTTAGTTGGCTATTGCGGCGTTGGGTGCTAAACAAATGTATGTAACTGTCACTTACCATTTGACAAGTATTAATTATCATGCCGGGGCGTTTAAATTATACGCACGAGGATTATTTAAATTTGTTTATAATCTATGGAGAATGTAACAAAGTTTTATTTGATAACAGATATTCAGAGAAACGAAAACGATCTCCTAACAGTATTAAACGAATAATGGAGAATTTTAAAAATTTTGGCACCGTTAGATACAAAAGGGTCTTACATAAAATACTAACAGTATAACTACTTATAGTTAGGAAAACATTTTATTTTAATAAGTGTTCAAAGTGTCCACCCTGAACATCCAAACATTTTTCGCACCTCCGAATTTGTTCGTCATGGGTGGCCGCTCTAATAGAACCTGGAGATAACCTTTCGAAAGCATTCCTTACTCTTGCCTGACAATCTTCCTTTGTTGTGACTAGATTAAAATAAACCAAATCTTTTATTGTTCCCCATATAAAATAGTTTAGGACGGACAGGAGAACGAGGAGGCCACAGAAAAGGTCCATTGTTAGCAATCCACTTATCGTAAAAAGTTTCTTGCAAGAAGTTGTTAACTAGGAACCTGTTGTGTGATGTGGCGCCATCGTCTTAGTAAAATATTTACCTATGCTCAGCTAGAGAGGTAAATTGTTCAAATATTCATTTTCTAAAGCTTGTAATATATTTAAATATCGTTCTCCTAAAAAAAAGTTGATACGTAAATTGAAAAAAAGATTTAAGTATTAATTCATTACCATTTAAGTTTTCTTCATAAAACTGTAGTTTTACGACTCCATCATTTCTCACAGCACAGTACACGTTAAATTGTCAGGTTTTTTTTATCATTTCGCAATCTCACGGCATGGGGATTTGAAGCACCCCAAAAGTGGGAATTATGTGGTTGATAGGCCATTTTTCGTAAATTTTGCTTCTTCAGTCCAAATTATGTTGTCCAAAAATCGAAGGTCGTCTTATAACATTGTTAAAATAAATTCGCAAAAGTGTGGCCAAATCGGTGTCCTTTATAGGTGTTGAACCATAGAAATGGAATAGAGATGGAATTTGTATTTCAAAAGAATTCTGTGAATAGAGTTCTTGGAGATTTCTGTTTGTAAGGCCAATTGTCTTAAAGATGTCATAGGATATAATAATAATAATAATAATATTTATTTAGATTAATTAATATAGTACATACGCATATATTAATTAGATAACAGTGTAAATAAATATTGATAATAATGGCAGACTATAATAGTTACTAAAAGTAGGTGTCCGAGACTTCCTTAAGTTTTCGAAAAAACTTGACTGTAGGTCTCGAATTCCTGGGAGTAATATATTCTTTCAACGCTATTGTTATATTAAATGTAATAAAATACTAAAATAAAAATAAAAAAATCAAATAATAATAGGTGACTAAAGTGATACTTAAGTATTATACAATACGTAAACATGTATATACATTATATGTACACATATCTTATGAAAAGGGAAAAGACAAAATATATAAACATAAACATAAGGAATGCAAATATATATATATATAAAGAAATAACAACGATTCTGTCAAATGTATATTTACACCATAGAAGAAAAAGGTAAAAAGAAGAAAAGCGGATATAATAATGAGCTTTCATAAAAGTGTAGGTTTATTTTCAATTAACCACTGGCGAAGTTTTATTTTTGAGGACTTTTTATATATTATTTGCTTTAATTCGGGTGGTAGAAGATTGTACACTTTTATGCCAATGTAGTGGTACACTCTCTGTCCAATGGTCTTACTTTTTTTGGGTAATAATAGATTTTTTTGTGTTTTGTGTCTTGTATTATGTATATGTGAGATATAATCCGTTATTAATTTGTGTTTTGACATATTTGTTAACGCAGTCAAATAAAAAAGGTTTCTTACGTCACATATTTTGGTATATTTAAAAAGCTCCTCAGTTGAAAACCTTGCCGGAAAATTAAAAATGATTTTGAGTATTCGTTTTTGTATGACTTCCAGAGGTTTTATTACATTTGAGTATGCTCCACCCCAGCCAATAATACCGTAAGTAAGCAGTGATTGTACTAACGCATAGTAAACGGATTTAAGTTCGTGGATACTCAAAATGTACTTTAATTTTTGAAACATGTAGGATAGCGATCTCAGCTTCCTGACTAAGTTTTCAATATGATGGTTCCATCTCAAATGATTATCTACAATTATTCCAAGATATTTAACATATTCTGAGTTTTCCAAATTCCATATAGTATTTCTATGTTTGAGTTCAACATCGATAGTTGTATAGGATGGTAAACCCCTTTTGTAACTCGAAAATGGTATATACATTGTTTCATTTAAGTTAATCGTTAGCAGGTTGTTATCAAACCATTTTGTTATTTTGTTTAAATCTTCCTTTATTTTTTTATTTATTTCAGCCCAAGTTTCTCCTTCTACAAATAGTACAGTGTCATCAGCATGTGACACTATGTCTCCGTAACAGTCTAGGTTAAGAAGATCATTTAGGTATATTATGAATAAAATAGGTCCCAAAACAGTTCCTTGTGGGATACCAAATGTTATTTTTTGTTTATCACTGATGTTGGTGCCTATTTTTACCGATTGATATCTGTTTTCCAAGTAGTTGCTAAGTAACTTGAAAGTCTGTCCCCGTATTCCCATATTTTGGATTTTGCGTAGAAGTAATTCATGGCTTACCGTGTCGAAAGCTTTTGCCAAGTCAATGAAAACTCCTGCACGTGGTTTGGCTGAGTCTAAACAATTATAAATTTTTTTCGTTAAATTGGCTATTGCATCATTGGTTGACATGTTCTTACGGAAACCATATTGCTTCTTAGACACTAAGTTGTAACGTTCCATGAAACTAACTAGCCTAGTTTTTAATGCTTTTTCAAATATTTTAGCAACATTGGACAACAAACTAATGGGGCGCAAAATATCCCAAAATAGCAATTTCGATATTTTCATCATTGACAATTGGTTTTATTTTATGAATTGTTGCTTTAACAGTGCCAAAATTTTTAAAATTCTCCATTATTCGTTTAGTACTATTAGGAGACGGTTTTCGTTTCTCTGGATATCTATTACCAAATATTTCACATGTTCTTGATAAAACTTTGTTACATTCTCCATAGATTACAAACAAATTTAAATTATCCTCGTGCGTATAATTTAAGCGCCTAGGCATGATAATTAATACAAGTCAAATGGTAAGTGCTGGCTAATGGATCCCACGTCCAATGCCAAAAAAAAAAAAAAAATGGTAAGTGACAGTTACATACATTTGTTTAGCACCCAACGCCGTCAAAAGTATTTGAACTTAAAATCCATAGCAAAATCTCCGTATAAAAATATTGAATTGGCAATATTTCGAAAACTAAAAATTTTCAGAATAGATATATCCATACACAAACTTACCCTTATTTTTAATGGTAAATAAGATAAGATTATAAAAATTGGGGGTTTTCATTTGAAAAAATTGATTCTTGATAGTTTTCTCAATTTCATTTTTATTCTTATTCTTATTTTTTATTATAAAAACACTTTAAAGTAGGTCTTTCTCAACAAAGAATCCACCCAAATTAGATAATAGAGGCTTCCTTATAGGAAAAATTGATAATTCTTTTAGGGCCTGCAAACGTCATTTTTGACATAACAATTGAAATATGTCAAAAACGGAGAGACTTAGGTAAAATACATGATATATAAAATCGGCCTAGAATTTTGCGTAGATCCAAAAATGGAATAATATATAGGGTGTCGCATTTAAAATAAGCCAGTTGACTTCCACTTCCAGTACAACCGGAAGTGCCATCATCTTGACAATATTTTAGCAGAGTTGCCCTTATCGACATAAGTTTACTACAAAATTTTCAAAATTTAAATACCAATTTTGTGGACTCTAACCTGCTTAATTTACCTATTTACCTTCATTTACTCCAATGTGCCCGCCAACCCTGGACGGAATGAGATGAAAATATATTCTAGTTCCAGATCCCATTAAAGTACATACGTGTACCAAATTTCAAGTCAATATCTTTAACGGTTCCAAAGTAATCGTGCGCACAAAAAAAAGTTACAGATTGAGAGACAGACAGACATTTTTTTCTTCGCTCAAACTTGAAATCTCGACGTTCCATGACATTCTAAACCTATTTGAACAATAAAAATTTTCAAAATATTTTTTGAAGCATACTTCCACAGGATGGAAAACAATCATTGAAATCTTATTAGTGATGTTTAGTTTTGCCAATTTTCAAACCATTATTTTTGTTTCCTTTTTATTTGGCCTTCGTTGACTGGACTAATTATACCAAATTCCTTGAAGTCAATATAAACACCACTCAAGTAATATTAAGTAGTACACTTAACTCATTACTTAACATATTAGTTTGGAAAATTACACATTTCACATATTTTTTTTATTTTCAGGTCATATTACGAGAACAAATATGTACTTGAAGCTAATTCTTTATTCGTCACTTCTTATTACAACCAAGGCGGACAACTGGAGCAAAATAAATAAATTTGACTGGTATGAACATGTCGAACTTGAAAACAAATTTTTTCTTAATGAATCGACTTTTGCCGGATATGAAGTGTCTTCGTACTATTTTTACCTCAAAATAGTTAAATCATCGATACCCAATTTAGAAGTTAATGCATTCAAAACATGTTCTGCTGTTAAAGGTTTATTTCTGTCTAATATAGAGATAAGCGCAATTTCGCCAGGAGTTTTTGATCAACTAGGAAGATTGACAGAAATTGATTTATCCAAGAATAAACTCACCGAAGTTGAAGATGGTGTGTTCAATAAAGTAAAAACATTAAAATACTTAGATTTATCTAATAACTCCATAAAAAATGTATCTGAGCGGTCCTTTACAGGATTGAAAGAACTTAGTTATCTTTATCTTCAAGGCAATAAAATTTCACTATTGTACAATGATTTATTTGAATCACAAATGAATTCCCTACTTCAGTTAGATATATCATCAAATAGACTAGAAGAAATAAATGTAACTTTTAATGGGATGAGTCGCCTCACTCACCTATTTTTACAAATGAATAACATCTCACGTATGGATTCACTGAAAAACTTGTCTTCCTTACAACATTTAGACTTTTCTCATAATCATATAGAACATGTTATCCTTGATTCAGGATTAGACAAGCTGCTTACTCTTTCTTTACAAAATAATAAAATATCGTTTTTGAATAGCAAATTATTCGACTCGCAAAAAAAATTTTTGAATATTTTAAATATATCGTCAAACAATTTAAAGGAAATAAATACAGTATTCCATGGAATGAGTTATCTCACCCATCTTTACTTACAAGCAAATGAAATATTCAGCTTAGCTCCGGATTCGTTTCAGAATTTATCGAGTTTACAACATTTAGACTTATCTCATAATTCTATACAAGATATACCTGAACATATTTTCTCAGGATCCGAAACGATAAGTCATCTTTATTTACATAAAAATAAAATAACATTTTTGGACTCCAACTTATTTGAATCGCACAGATATTCTCTAATAATTTTAAATTTGGCATCGAATGCTTTGAAAGAAATCAGTACAGCATTTCGTGGAATGAGCCGCCTAACTAATCTTTATTTACAAAAAAATCGGATATCGAGCATAGCTGGTGACTCTTTTCAAGATCTAAGTTCTTTAGAGTATTTGGACATCTCCCACAACAATTTGGAACAAATTCAATATGGCCTGTTGGACCACTTAGACCATTTAATGTATCTAAATTTTTCTTACAATAAATTTGAAGAGTTTCCCTTAGTATTCCTAAGTTATTTAACACATTTAAAGGAACTCGTCTTTGATAACAATAAAATAAAATCATTGAATGTAACTGAAATATTACATCACTTTCCGTTACTCCAAAAAATTGGTCTAAGTGGAAATTTTTATTGGCCGTGTAAAAAACTAGTTATATTTGTTAAAGAGTTGCGTCTCAACAAAATAGAAGTACTTAAAGGAAACTATTTCATAGGAGATAATGTGAGAGGAATGGGTTGTCATCCGCATGATATTGTTTCAAGTGATGAAGATTCTAAAAGTGATTCACAAAATAAGCACACTAACTTTAAAGAAATAATAAACACAGTAGAAAAGTGTAATCATGAAATTAATCATAAATACACTGACGAGCATATAAAAGATTTGATTAATGTTGCGATAGAAAAGAACGGTAATCGAAATACTTTCATTAATATTTTCTTAGCAATCTTGACTGTTACTGTAGTTGTAAAGACAGCTTTGCAATTCTTTTTCGATATTAAATCAAAAAGAAATAAGCATGAAGAACATTTAGAATTACTTTAATGTAAAATGCATGCCTAAGTATTAATAATTCTGTAAGCAATTTTATGTAAAACTATGTACTATTTATTGAAATAAAACTGATTTTATAATTTTAATATTTTTTATTTAGCCTTAAAAAGTAGTTAGTCTAGTCAATGAAAGAGTTGTAGAGAACATTGAGAAGGGTAGAATTTTTCTCTTCAGGAACGTGTTGGGGGTAGTTAGGAGGTAAACATACTAAAAGTCCCCACCCCTAGCCCCGCCGCACAGTGGGAAAAATATGCCCTTTTTGGACAAAAATCTGCCGACAGTAGAGATTTCAATAAAATTAAATGAAAAAAATGGTACATACCCTTATAGACTGGCGGTACATGACCAGTCAGGTGCAACGTTTTTAAAATGCATGCCAATCATATATATTAATGAAATTACCATGAATATGCCAGAAATGCAAATTTTAGGCAGTCGTCGCGTGCACAAGGGGGTGCAAATCGGTTTTTTTTGTGTCTTTTTTTTGGGTTTTATTTTTTTATTTTTTTTTAATGGATGCCAATAGTGCCAAACGAAAAGCCGTGAAAAAAAATCCAGCAGAAATTCATTGGCATGCAGTTTCCGCGCTCAAAACAACTGTTAATGTGCACATTAAATCGTAAAATTTTTTGGTGTTCTTGATTTTGGATGATTTTGATTTTGGATTTTTTTTGAAGGCTTTTCGTTTGGCACTATTGACATCCATTAAAAAAAATAAAAAAATAAAACCCAAAAAGAAGACACAAAAAAAACCGATTTGCACCCCCTTGTGCATGCGACGACTGCCTAAAATTTGCATTTCTGGCATATTCATGGTAATTTCATTCATATATATGATTGGCATGCATTTTAAAAACGTTGCACCTGACTAGTCATGTACCGCCAGTCTATTAAGACATTGTACTTTAGAGTAGTGCTGCGACAAATTGATTTAAAAATCGCAGATATTACTTCCACAACCAGTGGAAGTATAGAAACGACAAAAAATTTTAAAAAAATTTTATTGTTCAAATAGGTTTAGAATGTCATGAAACGTCGAGATTTCAAGTTTGAGCAAAAATAATGTCTGTCTGTCTGTCGATCTGTCTGTAACTTTTTTGTGCGCACGATCTCTGAATACTGACTTGAAATTTAGTACATATATGTATTCTAACGAGATCTGGAACTAGATTATATTTTCATCTTATTCCGTTGAAGGGTTGGGGGATAAATTAAGGTAAATGGGGATAAATAGGTAAATCCATAAAATTGGTATTTGGCATATACAAGAGAAGTTAATGTTCCAAAAAAAATTTTGGCATTATCCACCCTCATTGCTACGGGTGGTGGAAGGAAAAGCACCGTCATGGTGCTGCTTGATATCGAGAAGGCTGTCGATACAGTGTGGATCCCGGGCTTACTCTACAAACTGAATTCGCTTAACTTCTCGACGCATATCACGAAACTTATTCACTCTTTCCTGATGGGTAGATCACTGCAGGTTAGGGTGAATAACAAACTTTCAACTCGGCGGGACATTCGCGCGGGCGTCCCCAGCCTGTCACCAAAGTTATACAACTTATACGTCTCCGACTTCCTCGAGTTTCCGAATACGAACCTTGCCAAGTACGCCGACGACACGGCCATATACGCGCATTCGCACAACGCACAAGCAGCGAACATGCTGCTGAAGGCGCACATGGCCCGTGCCACGGCGTATTACGACAAGTGGAAGATTCGGATCAACGCCGAGAAGTCGGAATCAATTCTCTTCACGCACCGCTTCACCGAAAATCGTATTATTACACCACTTTCGATAGGGGCCCGCCAAATTCCAATAAAGCGGTGCGTGAAGTATTTGGGAGTGAACTTGGACAGGAGACTGACATTCAATACACACGTAAACGAGACGATACGAAAAGTCTACTCCATGTCCAGGAGTCTGTATCCGCTCCTGGCGCGGGGTAGCGGACTAAACAGGACCAATAAGAAATTGCTGTATACGATGGTGATCAGGCCGGCTATCACATACGCGGCGCCGGTGTGGTGCAGCATCCCGACCACGACAATGCGAAAACTAAAAGTACTAGAACACAAATTTATGCGCCTCATTTCAGCCTCTGATAGGTACACCTCCCTCAGAGATCTCTATGCGCGTTGCCACGACATAACTCCACTAGCGGACTTCGTCCAAGAAACATCGCAAAAATTCTATCAATTCAAACTGGGCGACAGTCCGCTAATCCGAGACATTACACGAATCAGACAGCATAATGCCATACTTCTCAACCTGAAACACCCATTACCATATCAGGCGTTGCCTATCTTTCGGCAACCTCCCTAGCCAAATCATTCCTATACCAAAATTTCCATTTAACCAACTTTTAGCTTTCACCACCTTTTACTCTCAAACCCTTCCTCTGTTCCCTCTATTAGTCGCCTTTTTGTTAATTTTGTTAATTTCTGTTCTTTTGTCCCTTTTTGTTCTCTTTCAAAATCCCCTCTCGACCAATAACTTCTTGTAAATCAAACTTTTTAAATCACAACTTCCTCTCCACCCTATCTTTCCGAAGGCAGGCAGGCAGACCATCGGAAGAATACTGTCATTGGCTCGAACGGGTTTTTTCATTAAGTCTTTTCCCGTATCAATAATCCAATTTTTAAAACTGTGCGCGTGTGCTGTGCAAACTAAAACATTAGTGTAATGTTTGTGTAATAAGTGTTTTTAAAACTCATTCTAGTTATAGTTCGCCAAATTGTTAGATTTAAGTTTTTTGTTCCAAAGAACAGGAGTTCTAACCTTACACTTCTTTATTGTTTAAGCCGGAGTTAAACCCGTTTCACCTGACCACCCATCTACCACGACGTTGCACGCCGTGGTGGTGTGGTCGGCTCTGAATCGGGACTTGACTCAGGCGCACTTTTGTATTATTAATTATAATAAAACATTTTTGAATTAAATTGAATTGAATTGGTGGTGGAAGGGGAGGGGTAGTGGGGGTGGATGAAGTAAAAAAAATTGAGGCCTTTGGTTCTTGTACACATATTAAATCGCATTTTTTTCACCCCTTTTTATAATAGGCTGGAGGTAGTAATGGGTAGTAATGAGGGTGGCTAATGCCAAAATTCTTTTTGAGGCATTAGCTTCTTTTGTATATACCAAATACCAATTTTATGGACTCTTACCTGCTTGATTTATCTATTTACCCCCCCAACCCTTCAAAATATAATCTAGTTCCAGGTCTCGTTAAAATACATACATGTACCCAAGTCAATATTCCAGAGTAATCGTACGCACAAAAAAAGTTACAAACAGACCGACAGACAGATACATTTTTTTTTTGCTCAAACTTAAAATATCGACGTTTCATGACATTCTAAGCCTATTTGAACAATAAAAAATGTTTTTAATTTTTCGTCATTTATGTACTTCCACTGGTTGTGGAAGTAATATGTGCGATTTTTAGTAGTTACATAAACCCAAAGCCAATTTGTCACAGCACTACTCTCAAGTACAATGACTTACGGGTATTTACCATTTTTTTCATTTAATTTGATTGAAATCTCTACTGTCAGCAGATTGTTGCCCAAAAAAGGGCATATTTTTCCCACTTCAGGGGAGAGGGGAGTGGAAATGTTCCTTTTTTGGATTCTTGACTTATAACTCGGAAACGATGCATCGTACGGAAAAAGGTAATCTACGTAAAATTAAACGTAATTGAATTTCACACGAGAATATTTATATTCATTTTTTTCTTATGTGTTATAGTTTACGAGATATTCGCCAGCGAAAATCGATAATTAATAAAAAAAAATTCAATTATGTACCTTGAATATTTGTATCAAAGCGGTTTACCGTGGTCTGCTAATAAATCACAGTCACGAAACAATCTTTATTTTACAACACTAGACGTATTTATTAAAGTAATATTTTGTCGAAATCTATACATTTCCTTAAATATACAGTGTGGCTCACTTAAAATAAAGATACCCTTTTAACTTTTTCATTTGGTTTCCGTTTGTTTTACTCAAGTATAGAACAAATTAGGATCTACTTATGACCAGAAAATCATTCACCTTCTATAAAGGCAAAGCCACCTGCGGTACCAAAATATGAGGAAAAAGATTAAAAATCATATTGATGGGCTTGACGAATTTCACATAGCCACCACAAATTGCGAAAACTGAGGATCCCCTTTGCCAGATGAGCTTATGTATGAGAAATCCCCCATCAGTAACCAAATCAAATTTTGGTGTATGTACGTTTGTGGCGCCGATCGGATGCATTTTTTAGAATTTCTAACATTCAAAATGTTTTATTTCTTTCAGCATATTTTGGTACCGCAGGTGGCTTTGCCTTTGTAGCAGCCGAATATTTTTCTGGTTAAAAGTATATTCTAATTTGTTCTCTACTTGAGTAAAATTTGATTCAAATCGGAAACGAAATAAAAAAGTTATAAGGATATCTTCATTTTAAGTGAGTCACACTGTATATTTAAGGAAATGTATAGATTTCGACAAAATATTACGTTAGTAAATACGTCGAGTGTTGTAAAATAAAGATTGTTTTGTGATTTGTTAGCAGACCACGGTAAACCGCTTTGATAGAAATAGTCAAGGTACATAATTGATTTTTGTTTTTTTATTAATAGTCGAGTTTCGCTGGCGAGTATCTCGTCAACTATAACACATAGGAAGAAAATGAATATAAACATTCTTGTGGAAAATTTAATTGCGTTTAATTATGCATAGATTACCTTTTTCCTTACGACGCATCGTTTCCGAGTTATAAGCGAAGAATTGGAAAAAGAAACTTTTAGTATTTTTACAGAGACTTTTAGTATTTTTACCTCCTAACTACCCCCAACACATCCCTAAAGAGGAAAATTCTCCCCTCCTAAATGTTCTCTACAATCCCCTTTTGGGCATTCATTGATTGGACTAAGTAGATAACTACTAAATACAATGTCCTCATTTTTTGATATCCTCTACGTCCTTTGAAAATCCGCCGACTATTATCATATGATTATGGAGACTAAACTGCTGATCAACTGAAACACGGACCAAGCAAATTTTTATGTTTAATATATAGTCAAATTTCTTGTAAAGAAGAATAGATGTCAATATGTGGTTTTCAGAATTCAAGGGATAATTCATTTGTGAAAACGAAAGTTTTAGACAATTTTTTTACTTTGATGCATATTGCTGTCTACAGGATGTCAGCAAAAGCATGTTTTTTTAAATCAAACTTTGTAACTACAGAAAATCCACTAAAAATGTATATTTTTTAATGCACATTTTTTATGGGGAAAATTTTATACCAACCATTATTATTATTATATATATTAAAAATAATCAGTGTTAGTGTTAGTTTGTAAATGCGTGCCAAGGAAAGGGGCAGGTACCAGTGCAATACCAACCAGACTACACATTCAAGTGGTACGAACATCTGGCTGCAATAAATGTAAGTGATGACCCTTATCTGAGAAATCCTACCATAAATAAGACTTTACAGTGTTATTGACGACAAAATATAAAACAAGTTCTATCATTAAATATACAGTGCACGCAGTAAAATTACAAACTATGTCAATGGCAAGGAGATAATAATCATATCGAAAAACCGTGGTGGTGAGCCTTTTGGTGACGTTTTATTCACCGATATTTAGCAAAAACATCGCTCTGTATTAAAGACATTGCAGTAGAGCTCAGGTGTAAAATTTGCCCATTAGTGCTATATAAATAATGTGAAAAACAGTATTAAAATTTCTCATTTACCATGACTATACTATGTGGTATCTGTGACTCAGCGATAACAAGGAAAAAAACCTGCATTGTTTGTGCCGGACCATGTAAAAAACAAGTCCATATCTCTTGCGTCTACGGTGGATCAGCTGATTTAAATGATATTATAAATAAAGTACCAGGGCTCACATGGAAAAGTATCGAATGCAGCAATGACTGTACGACAACTTGCGAAGAAAAAATAAATAAGATTATTGAAAACAAACTATCACATGCTTTATCTACGCTTATTTCGGAATTCGAATCCTTGAAGGCAGACTTCCTGAAAATCACTTCTAAAAAATGTGCTGTTAATTCCGTAGATAATAATACTGCTGAACCTCCTAAATATGCTGATATACTGAAAAATAAAGCAATGCCGGCTGTTATAATCCAACCAAGAAACTTAGAACAACAAAATTCTCAAACCAAAACGGATATTCTACAAAATATAAATCCTGCAGACACAGGCTTACAAATATCGAAAATAAAAAATGTGAAGAATGGAGGCATTCTAATAGGCTGTAACAGCAAAGAAGAAAATACCAGATTCAAGAGGATAGCCGCGGAAAAATTAAACGATGACAAATACGAAATAAAGGAGGTGCGAGGTATAAATCCTAGGGTTCGAGTAGTTGACATAACCGAAAAATTTAGTGAGCACGAACTTATAACTTACATTACAAAAATGAACAGTCAGATTATTAACGTACCAGCTGACTGCAAATTAATAAAGTTTTACCCTACAAAAAAAAATAACAATATATTTCAAGCTATTATACAGTTGGATAACGTCTCTTATGATAAAGTACTTAAGGCAGGAAACCTATTTATTGGCTATGATAGCTGCAGAGTATTTGACGCAGTTGAAATATATCGGTGTTTTAAATGCAATGAGTTTAACCACTCATCAAATTCCTGTAACAAACCATACACCTGTCCCAGATGTGGGGAAAATCACGCTGTTAAAGACTGTAAATCCGATATTCTCATATGTGTCAACTGCCCTGCACTTAAAAGTAAAAACAAATCAGATATTTCCATTAATCATGCGGCATGGGATACCAACAATTGCTCTGCATATTTGCTAGCTAAAGAGAAACTGCGAGATGATCTCCTAAGTACTCAATCCGTTCAATAGCAATCACAGCCTATATCATCTCTCCCTACTTCCATTCGCAAATCTACTGCGATTAAGGCTGATAATAAGCATAATATACTCATTTATTATCAAAACGTCAGAGGTCTCAAAACGAAGACGATCGAAGTAAGCAATTCTGTTGCTAGTTCTAATTGGCCCATTATTGCACTAACTGAAACTTGGCTCGATTCAACTATTTTTGATTCTGAATTGATAAACAATAATTATAATATCTTTCGCAAGGATAGAGATTTTGCAGCTGCTAATCGTAGCCGAGGTGGGGGTGTATTGTTAGCAATACGAGATAATTTCAATGCTGTAAGGCTTGATTTAGATCAAGCAAATATATTACCTTATGTTGATATTCTAGGTATTAAACTCTCAGTTAATCAGCGTTACACCTATATCTTTGTTATATATATTCCACCTAATGTAAGCTCCGTAAACTATGAAACAATTTTTGAATTCATCGAGTCATTAAATGGTATTTGTGACAACAATGTGTTAATAATAGGAGATTTTAATATTCCCTCGTATTCTCTATCTGTTTTAAATGGCATCAATACTGCTGAAGTTACAGCTCTCAATAACTTTACAAATTTTCTAGATCTCTCTCAGTTTAATTTTGTGTACAATAACAACAACAGGTTACTTGACTTGGTTCTGTGCAATACCAGTTGTGTAGTTGAGAAAGCTTTAGATGTTTTATTAAAAGAAGATAAGCATCATCCCGGACTTGTAATTTCCTTAAACACTGAATATGAAATCTGTACTAATAATTTCCCAATTAATTATACAAATACATTTAATTTTAGAAAAGCCAATTTTGAACTATTATATCAGGAACTGCTTAACGTCGACTGGTCTTGCCTCGAAGATTACACTGAAATTAACTCTGCGTGTCAACAATTTTATGATAAATTATCGGAGATATTCACAACTTGTGTACCTAAATCTGTGTGTCCTAAAAATAATAGAAAATTCCCACCCTGGTTTAATGCTGAAATTATCAAAGATATAAGAACTAAAGAAAAATATTTGAGGCTGCACAAAAGAACGGGAGATAACATTGCACTTGGTGAATTTGTGAGATTGAGGTCTAAAATTAAATTTGATATCAAAACTGCTTTCAGAAATTATACAGCTCAGGTTGAAAATAATATCAACAATGATCCAAATAAGTTTTGGGCCCACATAAAAAATAAAAAAGGAGTGACTAACATACCTAAAGATATGTATTACGATGGCAATCATTTGAATAACCCACAAGATATTGTAAATGCTTATGCTGATCTTTTCGAACAATAATTCTCACCTGTAGAACCGGAAGACACATTAACAGATCAGTCTGATAATAATAATAACAGTAGCATCAATATAGTGTCCTTTTCAGAACACGAAGTACTATTGGCTTTAAAAAAAATAAAACCCAAGCTCACCATGGGACCTGATGGCATTCCTGCGTTCTTATTGAAAGATTGTGCTTATATCTTTGCGAAACCACTCATGATTTTATTTAACCTGTCTATTAAGTGTTGTTCATTTCCTGACATTTGGAAATACTCCAAAGTCTGTCCGGTATACAAAAAGGGTGAAAAAAATGATATAAGAAACTTTCGACCGATAACTATAATCTGTAATTTTGGTAAAGCCTTCGAAATATTACTACATAATTCAATTTACCCACATGTTAAAAACATAATTTCCACGCAACAACATGGATTTATGAAGGGCCGCTCTACTACCACTAATCTTATTTGTGCTACGCAATACATATCTGAATCCATCGACATGCAAGTTCAAACAGACGTAATATACTTTGACTATACGAAAGCCTTCGATAAGCTGAACCACAACTTACTTATTACAAAACTCTCTAGTTTTGGTATTTCAGATCAGCTCATATCTTTTTTTAAATCATATTTAACTGAACGACAACAATACGTCGCGTACAATGGCTTTAAGTCCTCTGATTATGTTTCAACCTCAGGTGTTCCCCAGGGATCCGTTCTTGGGCCGCTGCTTTTTAATATTTTTATCAACGACATAGGTAATACCCTAGGAGTTCACTTTTTAATGTATGCGGACGATATAAAACTTTTACATAGAATCACTGATCTGAATGACTGCATCACATTGCAAAATAGCGTTTCTAATCTTAGTTCTTGGTGTGTTAAAAACAAACTTTCATTAAATGTGCAAAAGTGTAATATTATGTCGTTTTCAAATAGAGATTCTATGATTACCTACGATTACGCGCTAAACAACGAACAATTAATGCGACCGTCTACGTTCAAAGACCTTGGTGTAATTTTCGACAAAAAACTAACTTTTAATGACCACATTGATACGTTAATATGTGACGTAAATAAGACATTTGGTTTTATCATACGTAACAGCCGCGATTTTTCAAATATTGCAACGCTAAAATTGCTATATTTTTCATTTCTGAGATCTAAGTTAGAGTATGCATCCCTTGTTTGGCAGCCCTGCTATAATATTCACATCTCAAAAATAGAAAATGTACAACGTCGTTTTCTTAAATATCTTCACTTTAAATCTCATGATACATATCCACCTATTGGCTTTCCGCAAGGAGATTTGCTTGAAATGTTTTCCATGTGCAGCCTAAGTGATAGACGTAACAACTACGCCATTAACTTCTTAAAGAAAGTAATTCATCATGAAACTGATTGCTGCGAGATCCTCCATAAATTAAATTTTCACACTCCAAGAGTGAATTCGCGGTATCACCAAACTTTTTATCTGCCTAGAACCCGGACTAACGTCTTACAATACTCACCGATATATAACATCTGTTCTACTTATAATAACAACCCGAATGATATTGACATTTTTATTTAATAGGAGACGTTATCTATAGTTAGTTACCATTTTATTATATTCTTTTATGTGCCGTATGCATAATTATATGTTAACCGTATTTTTGTTTTACTTAAGTTTAATTTTAATTTTAGTCTTATTCAGTTTTCTTTGTATTCCATTTGTAGTTTTAGTTACTATACTCATCTATGGTGTGTATTCTATAGTAAATATGTGTTGTTTCCCATCTTGTAAATGGTTTATACTGTTAGATGGTGTATAATTAAAATAAAAATAAAATAAAATAAAATTATTAGCCAATCGGACACGTTTATTTTGTCATTGTTGCTATGACAACCATCAATTTTTTTAGAAATCTTACTTACCCATAGTCCACGCTAAACTGTAGATCCCTAGAGCAAAGTGGGCCATCCCGGCCTGATTGTCTAGTAAAACAACAGTACTACTACAACTACCCATGAGCACCTACCGATTAATAAGTGGAAATTTCCCTGGTTTGACAATAATGATTAGAGAATAGCTTTTATATTATGAAAAGTATTTTTATATTTATTTTAAATTAAATTAGTACAATTCTGGCTTACTATGTTTCCTTACATCATTAACTAATTCCAAATTCTTTAAAAATTCCACTTGTACATCTTCTTTCTTCAGAAAATAAGGCACAAAGTCGTTTCATGACATATTCCAAGACACTTGTGATTTCATGGCTAACTATTAGCGATTTTTTTAGAGGATATTATTTGTCATCACTTTAAATCACAGCAAATATCATTTCATCTTGGTTTCCCTTTACTGCAGTATAAAGATTGTATACGAAATAAATTATTATGACTAATATTAATTCGCTATATTATTTTTATGCAACTAGAGCGTAGGGAACATAAGAAATAAGTATACTAAACTTGTTTTAATTTTACTTCACTCTCATTATTTCTTACCATATACTAGCGTTCCCCTGAATCCTAGTATGAAAAATATAAACAATGAATATATTTTTTACCATATTTTATCTACTATTAAATATTTTACTAAGATATGAGGAAACCACATAAAAAAATTAAAACCAAAAAAATTAATCTAACACCAGCCTACAAGATTTTGCAAACATTTTTAAAGTTTGTCAAGTAATTTTGGTCTAAAATTTTCTTACCGAATCCCCCTCCCTCTTGAATTAAAAATCCGGAAATTTTTTCTCGCTCACGAAAATTTTTTGTTCTAAAAACTCAGTCCTTATTGTGTGTTGTAAGTGCCGATCACTTTATGATGGCTCCTTTAAAGACAAGTAATAATAATAGTAGAGCTCTAGTATGGCCGAATTTATTTCTGGCATATAGATTTCTCCTAATGGTGTCGCTGATGAGACCGAAAAGATAGCATCAACATTACTAACACTTTGCGCAACGAAAACTTTCTGCCTAAAATTTTGGTCGGCAACACGAGTTAAATGACCAATTCTCTATTAGCAAATCTATTCTTTTTTAAGATCTGAGCATATCAAAGATACCCTAAAAAAATTCACCAATCCAGGAATGCATACTCCTTTTTGAGTACACCACTGGTCACTATGAATTAAAAGAACAAAGAATGTACTTCTTATTGTTATATTAAAGAAGTCATCATAAGGTATAATAATATTATAATAATCTACAACGATCGGCTCTTACAAAACACAAGTTACAAGTATAGTATGTATTTGGTTATTTTCTCATTTTTGGTATTTTCTTTAAGTTCTAAGTACCTAATATTGTGGTACATAATAATAGTTTGTGTTCTATTGTTTGAAAAAAATAAAAATAAAGGTTTTTATTTACATTTGTCTCTTTTTCTTTTTTGTAAAAACCATGAATTTGATATATATTTTTCCACCCCCGCTAGTGTGTATAGTGGGTGCGGTATACAACGAAAATTAGGTATATACTGCATTTTGTGAACGCGCGTTGCCGCTTGGTACAATCATAGTTATAACATATAAGAATGATTTCCGATGGGGAGCCACAAAAAATTTCCCTTAGAATTCAAAATGGCGCCCTTTTAAATAATAGTACCCCGAAACATATAAATCTTATACATTACCGCATTTTTTCGCGTTTGGTATCATTTTCGAATATTTTCAGCTTGTGGAACACGACATGAAGTCAAAATAAATGAAAGACATAAAATGTAGGAATAATAAATAAATGTTTTATTCATTTTTTTTTATATTGAAAACAAACTCAAAACTTTTTCATCATTTACGTTAAGTTAAATTGCAACTGTAATATCATGTCCCGACACAGTATTTAATTATCTTACTTAGAAATAATGCACTGTCCACGGCATGTAGTGCACATTAATATGCAAGGAATACCTACCGAAGCGCAACTGCATCTATTAGTGCAGCCCTGCTTACACCAGCACTTTAATAGTTCCCTACAGGTTTCCCATATGGCAGGTTGACTAGTCCACTGTGGACACACTTGTCCACACTTTGTTTTGTGTCCAGCCCCAATTAACTGGAGATGGTAATTCTTCAATAACATTGGCTGCTTGACCCCATATATGGCTGGCTTGGTAAGCCGCATGAAGTGTATGCAGCTTTAGTGCATCTGTAGTATAGTCGACTATTTAGGCAACATATTTTACAAAAAAACTACACTTTGCCGTGCATCATGTCCAGACCCATTGTCAACATTTAGGAAGGGGAGCCACCTGAAACCTATCCCCCTAACAAAATGGCGGTGGTGTTACTCAAAATGGCCCCCATAAAATTTAAATTGTTTTAATATAATAAACTTAGGCGTCTAGTTATGTTTCTAGGGATGCTGAATTAAAAAAAATAGCTCTAAAACGTTGCAAGAGGTGCATGGAATGAAATATTCAACATGGCGACCAAAAGGGCCGCCACAAAATTTAAGTTTTATATTTCATTAACAAATAGTTTTTTTAAATTTATTTGCTTTCATCATGATTAGAAAACATTATTTAGGTATTAGTGCTGGTAATCCTTTTGAGGAAACCTCAGGTGAATCCTAAGGGAAAATTTGGGTGGCTCCCCTTCGGAATTTATTTTCCAACATCTAATCTAACACCATGCCAAGCTTCGAGCATATAAGGATAGAGGTGCCATTTCTATTTTACAACAATGCGTATGGTTTGTTCTCAACACATATGGGCGAGGGACGCGAGAGGCGTAGTAAACACTGTAATAAACACCCACAAAACACAATAAAAAACGAAAATAAACAATACGCAAATGACACTAAACGCTATATTAGAAAGGATCCCCTACGAGGATGAGATTATTATTTTGCACCAGCCAAGGGATCAGGGATTAATAATTTGCTTGTTTACAGTTGTAGCCCGAACAAACAAGCAGCTGTTTGGCGATCTCTATTTTCCCCTATATCCTCGAAGATGCCAAGTGGCATCGCGTGACTCCACAGGACACGTCTCCATGTTTGGTGAAGACATCCAATGGCGCGATTCCGTCAACTACCTTGGCGTGATCATGGACAAAGGCCTGACATGGAGACAGAACACGGAGGCCATCGTCAAGAAGGCCAGGAGGACGAGAGCCCTAATCTACCCGATGACGGGTAGACAGAGCAGACTCAACCTGAGGAACAAGCTCACGCTTATCGGGCCCCTCATCCGGCCTCAACTGACGTATGCTTCGGTAGCATGGGGCTACCAAGCACAGAGCTACCTTCAACAGATCCAGAGAGTGGAGAACGTCGCCCTCCGGACAGCAGTCAACGCAACCTGGTTCGTGCGCAACGAGGACATCTTCAGGGACCTGGAGTACACCCCGGTCACTGAAATCATCAAGGAAAGAGCCAGGAAGATGTACGCCCTTGCTGAGGAGCATGGGAACCCACTGGTCAGGGAGGCCACTGACTATGACCCAGCAGATGCTCCGAGGCACAAGCGGCCGAAGATGCAGCTACTGGATAACGGTTGAGTATAAAACATACCACCGTTCGATGAAGACACCCCACGGAAGAGATAGGACGATCACCCAACTACCCACCCAAGACCCTGCGGGTACCGGACAAACAACCGTCCAGTACCTAGCTCCGGGCAGACCGAAAATGCTACCAAAGCAGTTAGGTCTGCCCTTCCTCGAGCTACACAGCTCATCCTTACCCTACCGATGATCCGGATGACAGGATGTCAATTGGCATTCTGTGTACCGGCAGTCACTCCTGCCAAAAACCCAAAAACACCCAACTGACAGATTACACCCCCCCGGGGGGGGGGGGGGGGGAAGCTGGCGAAGAAAGAAGATCAAGACAGAAGAGCGCCAGAAGAGGCCTTAGCCAGCAAGGTCCAACGAGCCACGACCCAGGGAGGTGGGCCGAAATCGTCTGCACCGCTCACATTTGTGAGTGGGGCCGACGTAAAATAAGTTCGCTTGCCCTGCACGAGGCTGGTCCCCGGTCTACAGCGATGTATTGAGGTAAAAGGCAATAGTCCTGCCCGACCCCAGTCATCCGAGACCGACATCTATAGCCAAGAATATTGGCGGCATCGCGTGTTCATTAAATGAAGTATCGTTTCTCGTACCGCGGCCACTAGAACGCTTGCGCTAAATTGGTTTTATTCTGTTCACGTTATCGAGCTTGTACTTATTTCTTTAGCAAAACGCAGTACTTTCCGTCAGATATAAACATTGTTTACACACAATTACACAGAAAATGATTATAAGTTTGTTTTCTAATTAGTAAATTAAATTAACCTGATACAATATTCCATGAACTTTTATTTGGGAGAAATCGTTTTTAAAACGTAATCAGTTCTTAGTAATTATAAACAATATTTATATAGAGTGAAAGATATTTTGCGTTCTGTTGATGTTATAGAACCTCCCAGAATCAACCTAAGTCGAAGAAGAAATAGAAACTTCGACTTGGAAAAAAATTATTAAAATACAATTTAGAGCATAACTAAACATACTTAAGGTATCAGCGCCCAAGACTGGCTCAAAAGGGCTCATATGCGTTCGCAGATACGTAAAATTTGAGAGTGCGTCGAATTTTATCTTTTCAAAAATATTTTTTAAATTTTTATCGCTTCAAGAAACACAGAGAAATTAGAGACATGGTCATTGTGGATATCATTCAAAAGAATGACAATACAATTTTGATGAGACGACGTACTAAAAAGGCGAGACCAAAAAATGTGGCAAAGGCACGTAGCGTCTATATGCAATAATTAGACAAAAATTAGTAAAAATGATAGTCAGTTGGACGAGTGCGTTGGAGAATCGGCAAAAAGCTGTGGTAGCAAAACCAAATGCAGGTCTTTAGGAATTTCAAAATTATAGAGATAACCGCCTTGTGCATAAGTAAGATAAAAAGGTTATTTGCAAAAAAGTTGTTCGAAAGCGAGATCATGTCACATACCCTATCTTGAACCTATATGGGGCCGGTACGTCGCCGTAAAGGAGATAGGAAAGCAAAATAAATATAGTTAAAAATAAATATATATAAATATATATATAGTTGATATTCATTCTTATGAATGATATAATCACTAAAAGGAACTTTAAAGCTAACCACTAATGTCCCAACATTTTTTTAGTAAAATATTTTTATTACTTGCACATCCAGTGGAAGTATAGTAACGACAAAAAAATTTTTAAAAATTTTTATTGTTCAAATAGGCTTAAAATGTCATGAAACGTCAAGATTTTAAGTTTGAGCGAGAACAAAATTTCTGTCTGTCTGTCTGTCGGTCTGTCTGTCTGTCGGTCTGTCTGTCTGTCGGTCTATCTGTAACTTTTTTTTGTGCGCACGTTTACTCTGGAACCGTTTAAGATATTGACTTGAAATTTGGTACACGTATGTATTTTAACGAGATCTGGAACTAGATTATATTTTCATGTTGTTCCGACGAAGGGTTGGGGGGTAAATTGAGGTAAATTTGGGGTAAGTGGGTAAATCAAGCAGGTAAGAGTCGATAAAATTAGTATTTAGTACATACAAGAGAAGCTAGGGTCTCAAAAAAATTTTTGGCATTAGCCACCCCCATTACCACCCCCACCCCTTATTAAAGGGGATGAAAAAAAAATTGTGTTAAGTGTATGTATAAGAACCAGAAACCTCAAAATATTTTTTTTATTTCATCCACCCCCACTACCACCCCCCTATCACCACCCCCACCCCACTACCGATATGGGGTATCGTTTTATGGGTTTTTGGGGTGGAGGATATCAAATATTATATTATTAAAATTCCATAAACAATTATTTCCACATACAAAGTTTTTTCGTTGTGAGTGACTTGAATAGAGAATCTGGATGTGGAAGTAGTGATTCCTTGGGCAGCGGTTTTATATTATTAGTTCACAGTACAGCGCTTTTTTTTTAATGATTAGTAACAGGCTGAATTTTCGTGAGTAGTTTCGTTTTGACGAGACGCCCAACTTTTTCCGCTGCGGAAATTCTCGGTAGTGGTAGATAATAACTGCGCTTGGGTGTGTATAAGTCGATTGGGTGATTGTTTAAATTTTATTAGTAACAGTTAGTTTTTTAGTTAAATCTTGAGATAATTTGATAAAAAACACGAAAAAACGTTTGTCCTGCAAAATCTATGGTTTAACCGAAGCGTCCCACACCCCCAACATGTCCAAATAACAAGGTCACAAAAATGATTAGCTGATTTTTTTACTATTGCTTAATAAATGTTTTTATATTTAAATGGCCAAACTGAATGGTATGTTTTTCCAGTCCTACGCTCGGAAATTGTCAGTTCCACGGTAACACCACTTTCATCATTAGTAACTGTAGGACAAAGATAACACGATAGGTTAATGTATTCTCTGTCCAAATAAAATAGTGTCCTACAAAAAAATTGGTATGTATCGCTAGTCCGACAAAAGTTATTTTAAATAACGAATTATTTTATAATTGCGATTTTTGTAAGTTTTACTTTTTGTGCTTTTATTACTTAAGCGGAATTCTTATATCTACCAAATTTGGCACATACATTCAGATTATCAAAAAACAACATTTCCCTTGATTTTAAACCCTAATTTGCGTATTTACATTCGTTGAGAATATTTCAATTTTTCATGCACTTTTATAAGTATGTTTTATTAAATGTTCGACTACAAGACCGAAAAATTTTCTTCATAATTCTAATGTAATATTATTTTTAATGTTTAAATGTTTGTTTAATTCAAAAATAACATAATTTGCATGAAAAGTTTATAAAAAAATTGGGGAAATTACTAAAAAAAAATAGAAAAAAATCTTTTTTTGAATAGCCAAAAACCAGAAAAATATTCGCCTCCTATAAATGCAAAGCCACCTGATCTGCGGTACCAAAATATGCGGAAAAAATCAAAAAATCATATTAGTCATTTTTTCATCGGAAAATTTCGTTAATGAACCTTGTTCAGAATTATCCAAAAACCTCATGTCCAAAATTTAATCAAAATTAAAAAAAAAATGAAAAATTAGAATTTTAATTTTAAAAATAATTATTTAACAAAAAAACTGCAAATTGGTTGACAACTACCTGGCAGCTTGGGTTAAATTTCAAAACAAAATTGTCATAGTGCAGTTTTCTAAACAAAAAACCCATTAAAATGGCATTTTTCGACTTGGACATTATTTTAATAAAAATTTCAATATCGTCTATTTCGATTAAATTTCGGACATATGGTTTTTGGATAATTCTGAACAAGTTTCATTAACAAAATTTTCCGATAAAGGAATGCGAAATATGATTTTTTTATTATTTCCGCATATTTTGGTACCGCATGTGGCTTTGCATTTGTAAGAGGCGAATGTTTTTCTGATCATAATAATTAGATCCTAATTTGTTCTACATTTGAGGAAAATTTTATTCAAATGGAAAAAAAAAATAAAAAAGTTATAAGGGTGTCTTCATAAGTCACACTGTATATTATTGGAGAAAATTTGTAATGATCTGCTTTTTGTATGTTTTTTACGTGTTTAAAAAAAATTATAATCTAAAAAATGACACGGGCTAGTCATTAACAAACATTTTAGTATTTACGCACAGGTGTAATTTATTATTATTTTTAACTCTATAAATTATTGAAATATATTAAATTATTAAAATATTCGATGTCGGAGCACCTCTATTATTAATTTTGTACAACATATTTTCATCAACTCAATTAAAATATTTAAAAAATAATATAAAACTTTACCTATGGAATGGAATTTCAAAATAAGTGTTTTTAAATTTTTATCAATATATACCACATTTTTTGTAGGACATTAGTAAAATCATGTTCCACACTTTATTCCCAAGAGAGAAAAAAAAAAAGGAAAATTGTTACTAATGAGAAAAGTGTTACCGTACTAATCATTTTTGTGACCTCGATATTTGGACGTGTTGGGGGTGGGGGACGCTTCGGTCAAACCATCGATTTTGTAGGACAAATGTTTTTTCGTGTTTTTTGTCAAATTATCTCAAGATTTAACTGAAAAACTAACTGTTACTAATAAAATTTTAACAATCACCCTATCGACATAATATATACACCCAAGCACAGTTATTAGCTACCACTACCGAGAATTTTCGCAGAGAGAAAAGTTGGGCGTCTCGTCAAAACGAAGCTACTCACGAAAATTCAGCCTGTTACTAATCATTAAAAAAAGGGCGCTGTACTGTGGACTATATTTTCAGCAGAGTCGTAGCTAGGCTACAAGGGGCCCTGAGGCGACATACATTTTTGGGGATTTTTGTCAAACTTTTCGTAGGTGTAACTATTTACATTTTTGACCTGTTTCACTCTTTTCCAAAGTGGAAAGGATTATATACATTTTCCGTTTGTCTGGTGCTTCCCCACTGCCAGTTTGTTTAATTACTCAAAACTAATCATACTCTGTATAATAAATATATTCCTTTTGGTTGATTTGATTGATTGATTGATTTACCGGCGTGCGGTAGGCATTACTGCCACTCCCAAGTTATACAGCTGGGCCTGCTACGTCCACGCTGGGTTGGACTAAGGTCATGCTTGTTGCCAGCAGCGAGAGCCACATGGCGCATGGTAAAGGAATGCTGGATGGGAGGTGTAGGTATTTGTGAGATGCGTTACCGCATTATGTCGTGAGGGAGCGTTTAAGCCCCCTTTTTTTGTATTTTTGGTTCTGGGCTTCTGCCTATTCTGGGTCTTCTTGTGAAATATGTTGCCGCGTTGTGTCGCTGCTATCTGTGCTCCTATTTTTGTACTTCTGTTTCTACAAGTCTTCTTCTTCTTCTTCTGAGGCTTCTGATTCCTCCGTTTCTGATTCTGGTAGAGTATATATCGCTCCGATTTCTTTGTGAAATTAATTCTTTCCCATCGCTTTTCTTTCCCAGTATGTTTGGTCCTTTCCCAGTTTGTTCATGATCCTCTCGATTGTTGTTTTCCACATGTAACATGGTCTCACCATTTTAAGTTTGCTGCTGTTCAGTGTTAGTGCTTTCTTCAGTAGGTGTGTTGGTTCCCTTCTTTGGACGTGTCCCCAGTACTTCATTGCGTACATTTCTTCCTTTTTGTGATTTCCACGTGTAACCTGATCTCCCTGTTTTTAGTGTAGAATTTAATGTAGAATTTTTCGCTTATCAACGAGCGTAATTTTGACCTGAAAACCTCATTTGATAATGTTCTTAAGAAAAATATTATGTAATCAGATTCACAACACTATTTTGTAACACCCACAACGTCAAAAAATATGCAATACCACAAAACACACTCCTATTGAACTAGACACCAACAAAAGTCAGGATCAACAACACTTCTCTGTGATACCTCTCCTCCCCTCCATTCCCCTCTCCTTTTGATCCGCTCTACCGCACCACACCAAAAACATTGCACCTAGCTCTGGATCATATACAAAACCAATCACCACTCACAAAATCTTCAATCGCACGTCCCGAGGTATGCAGCACCTAACTCAAAACTGTATCCTTCGCACTCTGTATCCAGACCAAGTGATGGCACACAAAAAGGAATGTGTTTTCTATGTTTTCTCCTTCCAACGATGGCCCAGCGCTCCACACAGACAATTCCCGTCGAATATTATGACCATATACGTTTGATTATTACGGGTTCAGTTTATATTAAATGCGCCTGAGTATTTTTAATAATTATGAAAAAAGATTATTTGAAGGTTAACAAAAGAAATTTATATGACCATACTTTACAGACAGATCAAATTCATTTGAATATTTTTATAATGGTTAAAAAAATAATTTACAGGTTTACAGAGGGATATCATGTCATGCTTTAATTTATTGCCATAAACTTGTCGACAATGCCGACTCTTCAAGGGTGATGGGCCTAAACCCTTCAATGGTTATAAATATACTTGTCTGGGAAGGTACTTAAAAATGAAAAAGGAGGTACTTATCTTGCTTTTGCCTGTCTTGGGTTACGCTCTTTTCGTTTCTTAATACACAGCACTGATAATACACCAGATTAGGGCAACAATATACAGAAAGTAGGTATTTTCATAATAAATAAAAAAGTGTGTAAGTTGTGATTTACATAATACCTAAATAATATTCTATACACAGCACTGGTCACAAAACTGTATTAGTTGTTTTCAAATATTAATTCTATTTCAACTTTGTTCTTTTGATATGAGGTATCAATTTGCGCGTAAATTCTTGGGTTATAATTCACCTAATTTTTATCAAATTTGACGGAGTTTGTCACGGCAATTTTGCGTTTATAGTGGGAGTGTTTCAGGCACCCAACCGTTCGCTTCGAAGGCACAACCGACTATCTATATTATCATGAAAATAAATTATAGGCAAAGGTAAAATTATTTTTTTAGCTCCACAGTATAATTTGCAGTACCGTCAAATGTTATAAGTAACTACATGATACCATTATGATTCGGTCTTAGTTGATTTCGGGGTTATCACAGACAAATATATGACCAATATATAAATAAATTTACTGTCAAAATACGGTGTACCTCATAGTTTGTGGCACGTACATGTGCATTGATGAGTGAACGACCACAAATTCTACTGAGAGGATTTTTCTGTTCGGTTTCCTATACCAAAAACAAGGTAATTATGTTTTTCTATTCGTAGTTTAATCAAAGTAGTAAACATTTAAACAATCTCCGAAACAGTATTAAGTAGTGGAAGTAAGCAGGGCCGGATTATCCATAAGGCTAAATAGGCTATAGCCTAGGGGCGCCGAAGCGCGAGGGGGCGCTAAGGCAATTCAAAACTAACTAAATTTATCTCCCGTCGGCTGACGTGACATGTACTGTTTACCATTGACTTTTGGAAAATAAATGCATTGTAACGTCGTATAATGCATAATGTGCTGGCGAAAAAAATAGCCATAAAATCGAGTTGGGATAATGAGCGAAAAAAATGTTTGTTTAAGGAAAGACAAGCATAAAAAGCTTTTGTACCCGCCGTCTTATCCGGCCGAAATTAATAAATTTGTGTAATCCTATGTAAATCGATTCTATGTAACTATTTTAGTTACATTTTATAATTATATCCGTATTAAGAATTGTAAATACCAAAATACCTAAATATTTATTTACTTATATTTATTTTTAAGAGATATCAGGATCTGAGAGAGAAGTAAATAATATGAAATAGAAAATGCGATATAAAGTAGAGTCCTGTTCATACGTTTAAAGTAATTATCCACATCTGAAGTTTTTATTGCCGTAATCCTTCCCAGCCCCCCCCGTATGGGGGGGTCTATTGGATACCGAGGGGCCCGCTAGAGATTTTGGCATTTTTTTTTTCAAATTTCTCCCCCCCCGCTCATCAGTTATTAAGCGCGAGGGGCCCGTAGCGGGGGCCCGCCAGAGATTTTGGCAAATTTTTTTTTTCAAATTTCTCCCCCCGCTCATCAATTATTAAGCGTGAGGGCCCGTTAGCTCTCGAGGGGCCCACCAGAGATTTTGGCGAATTTTTTTTTTGCAAATTTCTCCCCTTCCGCTCATCAATTATTAAACACACGGGGGCCGGTTGTGTTTGGAAGGTCTCGTAGCGGGGGCCCGCCAGAGATTTTGGCAATTTTTTTTCAAATTTCTTCTCTTCGCTCATCAATTATTAAGCGCGAGGGCCCGCCAGAGGTTTTGGCAATTTTTTTTCAAATTTCTCGCCCCCCCCCCTCATCAATTATTAAGTGCGGGGGCCCGTTGGGTTCCGAGAGGCCCGTAGCGAGGGCCTGCAAGAGATTTTGACAAAAAAAATTTTTCTTTATTTTTTCATGGGGATATAACAGATGGTGAAAGGTGATGTCAGGTAGTAGACCGCAACCGCCCCTGGCGGTGAAATGTACCCTGTCGGGGGTGTAAAGTTGCTTCTTTTTTTTTGTTAAAGACGTTTACTCCCCGTTTTTGAGGATGCTGATCAAGGACAATGGTAAGAGTGCATTGTGACAACCTCGGGGGTTGGTCTCTCCCCCCCCTCCAGGGGTTGTTTTTTTTTGTTTTCTAATTTGTATATTGAGTGGGAGTGGTTTCAAAGTCACCATTTGTCCATTAATCCTCATCGAAAATGAACCTATCCTCGCAAGGATTTGAAATTCATGTTCCTTAAAGCGGGATATAAGGAAGATAATACCTTTGTTAAGCATTTCTGTTTTTAATAAATTACAATAAAAATAATACGTTTTATTAGCTCTAAAATTGCTACAAGGCACGTTACAAGGGCTTATATTATAATATACATATCACATATTGGGATATTACATAAATGATATGAAGTAATTAAGAATTGAACATAGAAAAAAAATAGATAAAAGATATAAGTAATATAAAAAGATGGAAAGTTTGTTTTATTCAACTTTGTTCAACCACAGAATAATTCATCAATTTAACCATTTTATGCTGGTAGAGTAGAGATAAATTTTTTCACATATTTTTTTAACATACAGGACATGATTTTTAGTACAATATAATATTTGTTACATGACGTTAATACAACTCAGGGCGCTTACAAAGCAATCCCGGATTTATGGGGGGGGGGGGGGGGGGGGGTAAGGGGGTAATTACCCCCCCCCCCCAAGATTCCGTAAACATTAACTTTCATTTTAAAATTTCATAATTTTTATTATTTTATTTTATATTTTTGAATATATACTCTATTTAGTTATGTTTATAATTTTTTTTTTTGGGATTTTCTCCCCCCCCCCCCTCAAGCTCAAGGCTCAGATCCACCTTTGTTACAAAGAGAATTATATAATTCATATTCCTCGAAATGATCATCACATTCAATCTTATGCCTACGATGTACCTACTGAGAAATGGATGGACTCCGGATACCTCGAGGCAGTGATGCAGCCAGAAAATTCATCTGGGGGGGGGGCTCAGATGTATTATATCATTATTACCTTTCTGGCTGCGCCTCCTGACGGCCCACACTTTCTGGCGATCTTATTTTATTCATTCTAAACATAAAATGTGTACACACAAAAAAAATGAGCCTTGTAACGATGATATGATTTCACTGATTTTTAAACAGTGTTCGTGACGCTCCTGAGAGGAGGTGCCCCACCAGAAGTCGATTTTATGAACCGTTATCATCCATTAAACCATAAAAATATCTCAAAGTTCATAAAACGATGAGCTGCCGAAAAAGTCAACTATCTCCCGCTCTATGTGTTATAGTCTACGAGATATTCGCCAGCGAAAATCGATAGTTAATAAAAGAAAAATCAATTATGTACCTTGAATATTCCTATCAAAGCGGTTTACTGTGGTCTGCTAATAAATCACAGTCACAAAACAATCTTTATTTTACAATACTGGACGTATTTACTAACGTAATATTTTGTCGAAATCTATACATTTCCTTAAATATACAGTGTGACTCACTTAAAATGAAGATACCCTTATAACTTTTTCATTTGGCTTCCGATTTGAATCAAATTTTACTCAAGTATAGAACTAATTAGGATGTACTTATGACCAGAAAATCACCTGCTACAAAGTCACCTGCGGTACCAAAAAATGAGGAAAACGATTAAAAATCATATTGATGGGTCTTGACGAATTTCACGTAGCCACCACAAATTGCGGAAACTGAGGATCCCCTTTGCCAGATGAGCTTATGTATCAGAAATCCCCATCAATAACCAAATCAAATTTTGGTGTATCTACGTTTGTGGCGCATTTTTTAGAATTTCTAACATTCAAAATATTTTATTTTTTTCAGCATATTTTGGTACCCCAGGTGGCTTTGCCTCTGTAGTAGCCGAATGTTTTTCTGGTCATAAGTAGATTCTAATTTGTTCTATACTTGAGTAAAATTTGATTCAAATCGGAAACAAAATAAAAAAGTTATAAGGGTATCTTCATTTTAAGTGAGTCAAAATGTATATTTAGGGAGACGTATAGATTTCGACAAAATATTATAGTCCAAGATCCCAGAGCCGCCAGACCTACGCCATTTTAGCAAAGCTAATATTTTGACAACGAATAATGTAATATCTAGTTAAGAACGTATGTGTATAGTGCTACAACCAGTGATTAGTTTCTAAGTTTTATATGAATTAGTTTTAGGTCCATGAGGACAGCATTTTTTTTATTTTATTGTTAATTTTTAAATCCGCCACAGGCGGATAGGAGTTTTAACATTGTCTTATTAATTATCGTTTAGCCAAACCGAACCTGCCCCGTCCAAGCCTACAGTCACCACGGCGCTACGCGCCGTGTTTTTCCGGTTGGCTCCGCGCCAGGTTTCGGGGGAGGCGCATTTTGTAAAATTTTAATTTTTAAATAAATATTGCTTGCTTGCTTGCTTGCTTGCTTGCTTGCTTGCCTTGCGTCAACCTCCGAATCTTAAGGTCCGAGGTTCGATCCCTGAGCGTTCTCAGCTTTTTTTTTCAACAAATATTTACCTAAGGTGGTTATTACCAAGAAAGAGACAACCGATAGGGAAATATTTATCATTTTTGGCCATAACTTTTTTCTTAGTACGTATATTTGAAAAAAAAACTGAGAACGCTCAGAAATCGAACCTCGGACCTTGAGATTCGGAGGTTGACAACAACAACAACAACAAGCATTTATTAATGTTACAGGATACAATATGCGCCATTCCGGAGCCCGGCCCGGAGCCATCCAGACAACCACGGCAAACATCGCCGAGGAGGATGTGAGGCTGGGCGGGGAAGGTCCAGTTTGGCGGTGAGGAAAATTATTTGATGAGTTAAAACTCCTGCCTAATGAAGAAAGGCTTAAATTTAACAATATCGTGCAACGTAGTACACGAGGGTACTTAAAAATAATTAAAATTAAAACTGAAAAAATTATCGAATTCGCGCACACGCGAACACTTAAAAATTTTTATTGCTGGCACGGGAAAACAAAACTCAACGAAAAAACCCGTCCTGGTAGTCTTCCTGACGCCAGGAAAGTCTCGTGGATAGTTAAAAGTGTGTAATATATGAAATTTTGGTTTATTAAGAATTTATTGGTCGAGACTGAATTTAAAGACAAAAATGGACAAGGAACAAAAAAGGTAAAAACAAATAGAGGAAATAGAGAGGGGTTGGTTGTAGGTTTTAGTGAAGATTAAAGGTGGGGAAAGGAGAAGTTGTTGTAGGGGAAAGTGTGGCTAGAGAGGTTGCCGAAAGATAGGCAACGCCTGGTATGATAGGGGATATCGAAAAGGATCGCATTATCCTGTCTGATTCGTGTTATGTTGCGGGTTAGCGGACTATCGCACAGTTTGAATTGATAGAATTTTTGGGAGATTTCTTGGACGTAGTCCGCTAGTGGCGTTATGTCGTGGCAACGATTATATAGATCTCTGAGGGAGGAGTATCTGCCCGAATCAGAGATGAGGCGCATATATTTGTGTTCGAGAACTCGGAGTTTTCTCATTGTCGTGGTCGGTATGCTGCACCACACCGGCGCCGCGTATGTGATGGCCGGCCTGATCACCATCGTATACAACAATTTTTTATTTGTCCTGGAGCGGATACAGACTCCTGGACACGGAGTAGACCTTGCGTACTGTCTCGTTTATGTGAATGTTGAACGTCAGTCTCTTGTCCAAGTTCACCACTAGATACTTCACGCACCGTTTAATTGGAATTTGGCGACCCCCGATCGAAAGTGGTGTTAGAATCCGATTTTCGGTAACACGGCGCGTGAATAGAATTGATTCCGACTTCTCGGCATTGATCCGAATTTTTCACTTGTAATACGCTGTGGCACGGGCCATGTGAGCCTTCAGCAACATATTAGCTGTCTGTGCATTGTGCTTACACCATGTCGTTAGCGAGTCACTTGAAAAATAAATCAGCTATCATATTTTAACGTAGGTGAGAAAATTTTTATGTACCTTTTGTACCTGTTTTCTGCAAAAGCGCCCCGCTTTCAAGCTAGTAAATACGCATACGTTTTTAACTAGATATTACACTATTCGTTGTCAAAATATTAGCTTTGCTAAAATGACGTAGGTCTGGCGGCTCTGGGATCTCACTCTATTACGTTAGTAAATACGTCGAGTGTTGTAAAATAAAGATTGTTTTGTGACTGTGATTTATTAGCAGACCAAGGTAAACCGCTTTGATAGAAATATTCAAGGTATATAATTGATTTTTTTTATTAATCATCGATTTTCGCTGGCGAGTATCTCGTAAGCTATAACACATAGGAAGAAAATTAATATAAATATTCTTGTGGAAAATTTAATTATGTTTAATTTTGCATAGATTACCTTTTTCCATACGACGCATTGTTTCCTAGTTATAAGCGAAGAATCGAAAAAAGGAACCTTTCCACCCCCGCCTCCTCCCCTCTGAAGCGGCGGGGCTAGGGGCGGGAACTTTTAGTATTTTTACCTAGCACATCCCTGAAGAGGAAAATTCTCCCCTCCTAAATGTTCTCTACAATCTCCTTTTGAGCATTCATTGATTGGACTAATTATAGCAACATTAATTTTATTGTCAAAGCTAATTCCAAAAATTTTGAATTAGATAGTGATATAATGAGCAATTCTCCCGCACAGACCATTACTACTGAAAATCAAGAAAATGGCTGTTAATAATATCATGGCTAAAAGTGGGGTTACATTTTCTAAATGTAACAATTGTACATTTAATAATAAATAAAGACAAAATTAGTTAATTTTTTGTATAAACTTAATTTTTGTTTAGTTAAATATGTGTTATATTCAAGGCTCGGGAGATTTTTATCTGTGACGGTTAAATCAGGGTTGGCTCTAGGTCAGCGCGGAACGATTGGTATGCAAGTATGACACAATATATCTTACCTCGTACTTTTTTAGATAATTCTGTAATATCCAAAGTTAATATGGCCATAAACTTTACGATATTATGAAATTCTCTATAAAAAAGTACAAGGTAAGATATATTGTGTCATACTTGCATAGAAATCTTTCCGCGCTAACCTAGAGCCAACCCTGGTTTTAACCGTCACAGAGACAAATTTCCCGAGCCTTGGTTATATTTAGTTATTTTTTATCGAATAAAAAACTAATTCTCCATTTTCGTCTCTCTTAAGACCTAAAAATAGTTATTTATTTTACTTTCTGAAACAGTCGCCTAAAAAATGTTGTGTGTACCTCGGCCAAATAATCTTTTTCGGCCTTACCCGAAATTTGCTTGGCTTCGACTGCGCCTCGGCCGCCAATTTCTGCTTCGGTCAAAGAAGATAAATTTTACAGCCTAGGTACACAAATAACTATTATGATTATAAAAAGCCATCAAAAAGTATTTCGGTAAATCCATTCAGGTCCGCCCGATTTAATAATAACTTATTTCTTTCATCTAAGTGCACTATTAATCACAATCTATGCCTATCATTAATATAAATGTAGTTAAATTCCTTAAAAGCAATGTAAACATCCAAGCCAATAATAAAATCATACAATTCATTCTAACATACTATATACAGTTTACAAAACATGAAGTTTCATATCTCTTTTTATTTTTAGGTTATTTCAAAAGAACAAATATGTACGTGAACCTGATATTCTATTCATCAATTCTTGTTACAACCAATGCACTGACGACGTACGGCGATTTTCATCATAGATATGAACAGTGGGGCAAACTAGATACTCATGCGTGGTATGCACACATCCGACTTGAAAATAAAAATTTTCTTAATGAATCGACTTTTGACCAAGAAAACGTGCCTCTATACCCATTTTACCTCAAAATAGAGAAATCATCGATACCCGTTTTACAAGTCAATGCTTTCAAAAGGTGTCCTACTGTCAAAGGTGCCTTTTTGTCTGATATAAATATAACCACAATTTCGCCAGGAGTTTTTAATGAGCTAAAACAGCTGACAGAAATTGATTTATCCAGGAATAAACTCATCCAAGTTGAAGAGGGAGTGTTCAATAAAGCAGAAAACTTAATGTATTTAGATTTATCTTATAACTTCATAGATAATGTATCTGAGCAATCTTTCTCAGGATTAAAGAACCTTAATTATCTTTATTTGCAAGGCAACAATATTTCATTATTGTACAATAATTTATTTGAATCACAAGTTAATTCATTGCTTAAGTTAGATTTGTCATCAAATAGGTTAACAGATATAAGTGTAACGATTAGAGGAATCAGTGCCCTCACTCATCTATTTTTACAGATGAATAATATCTCAGACATAGCACTCGATTCCTTAAAAAATTTAACTTCCTTACAATATTTAGACATTTCTCAAAATAGTATACATATTATACAAGAATCGGCATTGGAAAAGTTAAACAATCTTTTTTTGCAAAATAATCATATATCATTTTTGGATCGCAACGTATTCGATTCACAAAAAAAATCGTTAAATATTTTAAACATATCGTCAAACAGTATAAAGGAAATAAACACAGTATTCCATGGAATGAGTAATCTCACTCATCTCTATTTACAAGTAAACGACATATCAACCTTAGTTCCGGATTCGTTCCAAAATTTATCGTCTTTACAACAGTTAGACCTATCTCATAATTCTATACGAAATTTACCTGAAAATATTTTCTTAGGATCTGAAGCAATAACTCATCTTTATTTAGATAGTAATAAAATAAAACTATTAGATTCTAATTTATTTGAATCGCAAAGGCATTCTTTAGTACTTTTGAATTTATCATCAAATTCTTTGACAAAAATTAATACAGCGTTTCATGGATTAAGTCATCTCACCAATCTTTATTTGCAAGAAAATCAAATATCTGGAGCAGCTGCTGATTCTTTCCACGGTGTAAATTCTTTAGAGTATTTAGATATTTCCCACAATAATTTAGAACGATTTCAATATGGCCTCTTGGACCACTTAGACCATTTAATGTATCTAAATTTTTCCTGCAATAGATTTGAAGAGTTTCCATTTAAATTTTTAAGTTATTTAACACATTTAAAGGAACTCGTCTTTGATAATAATAAAGTGAAGTCTCTAAATGGATCTGAGATCTTACATCACTTCCCATTGCTTCAAAAAATTGGCCTACGTGGCAACTTTAATTGGTCTTGTGAAAGACTAGTAACATTTGTTAAAGAGTTACGTATTAATAAAGTAGAGGTACTTAAAGGTAACTATTTCACAGGAGATAATGTGAGGGGGATGGCTTGCTATGTTTCAACTGAAAAAGATTACAACAGTGGTGCACAAGGTAAAGACACTAACTCTAATGAATTAATACGCACCACAGTAGAAAAGCGCAATAATGAAATCAATGCCAAATATACTGACGAGAATATAAAAGATTTGATTAATGATATAAGAGAAAAGAACGGTTATGGAAATACTTTCATTACCATTTTGATAACAATCATCACTGTTACTTTAGTTGTAAAAACGATTTTCCAATTCTTGTTCATGATTAAACTAAAAAGAAATACACATGGAGATAATTTAGAATTACTTTGATATAAAACATATACGAAGTGTTGATAATTCTGTAAATTATTTAATAATGCAATACTTGTAACTATGTATGTACTATGTTCTTATTGAAATAAACTGTGATTATGATATTTTGAGAGTCTCTATTTCGGTAATTAAAAAATACCAAGTTCCTGTTTTTAGAACATGACGTTGAAACCCCAACGATCTTGTTCATATGATTGTGGGAACTATTATAATAGTACAATATCTAGAGGCAAATAATATCTGAATAGGTCGTTGATGAGCTATCAGTTTTGTTTACCCGAAATTCCCAAATATTATCGACTTTGGCCAATTCTTATGTTCATTCTTAATTTCTTAAACTATGAAAAAAGAAATGGATTGAAAGTGTTTGAAAAGTCTTAAGATAATTCAAGGAAGGGTCTTAAATGTAACACATGGAAAAGATAAACCCAGCTTCAAGTTTTGTTTTATTAGCTTTTTGCATGCTTGACGTTAGGCAATTATTTTGTCTTACGTCACACCAAAAAATTATTGATTTCGACGAATATTCCTGTAAGATTCAGCTTGAGTAGTGGCAAACCACACCCATATATGATTCGACGTGCTGACGTAAGTCGACCTAAGTCGAAGACAAAATGAAAGTTCGACTTAGGTAAAAAATGCATGTAAAGGCATTTTGAAACGTAACGTACAAGTTTAGAAGACATCAGAGCCGAAAACTAGCACAAAAAGTCTTATCTACGTTCGTTAAGACGTAAGGCATAATCAGGGGAAAATTCGAAGAAACACCGAATTTCCACTAAAGAAAATATGTTTCCGTCCAGGCCATGAGAGTGAAAGTATATTGGTCATGGAAAAATGTACTAAAAATAAAAATATAATTTTTGGTCAAGGCAAAAGAAACAATATACTTTTGCAAAATTCAATTCAATTCATTTATTCAATTATTATCATACAAATACGTTTTATAATATTACATCAAAGAAGAAGTGCCTAAACCCCGAAGAGGTTTGTTTGCACTTAATTATCTAATATATAAAAATCTCGTGTCACAGTGTTTGTTATCGAACTCCTCCGAAACGGCTTGACCGATTTTTATGAAATATTTGGTGTATATTTGGTAGGTCTGAGAATAGGTCGTAGGCTATTTTTTATACCCCTAGGTGATAAGGGTGGCCCTATCCAGAAAATTTATTTTTATTTTTTGGACAAAAATTTATAATTTATATGGCAAAACAACGTTTGCTGGGTCAGCTAGTAATTGTATATAAATAAGTATAATAATAATCATCATAGTACATGTATCAACATTACATAATAAAGGAATGTATACCTACGTACCCATACACACATGTGCATTTATACAGATACACATATACGTACAAATTCACAAGCATACAATATAGAAAATATCTAACAATAAATGTAAAATAAATTATCGTTTGGAGAAATATCTTGAGTGGGATTGATGAATAATGATTTTTACATATAAAATTTTCCTGGGTTATTTCCAATTGACACCGTTGTACACTGGGAAGAAAACTGTGCATACACAGAACCACAGCCTTCTACAGTTAGTGTAACTACAGTAACTGTAGGAGGCTGTGACAGAACACAAAACAAGCGTACTCACGACATCTATGAAAGGGGGGAAGAAGCGAGCATATGCAGTGGCGGAACAGGGTGTAATCTCAAAGGGGGTCAAGCCGACAGCACAGACATGAAATAAATAATATTATCTCTAGTTTTTTATTTATCCAAAACCAGTGTTGGTAGCACTAATGATTTTGTGCTTTGTGCTATTGACCAACCTATGGGGAGAAAGCGTAAAAGGGAGTGAGCGAGGAGGGAATTGACCCTTTAAAAGGGAGGTGAGAAATATAAATCCCCCAGTGTAGAGACAGACTATATATTAGCTGAATGTCAGAGGTGTGTATGTATAGTTTTGAGTATAACGGAAGCATCGAGATCTGCGACATAAAATATATTAAAAACCGCTGCCCAAGGAATAAGGAATCACTACTTCCACATCCAGACTTCCTATCCAAGTCTCTTACAATGACAAAATTTTATATGTGGAAATAAATGTTTATGGAACTTTAATAATAAAATATTTGAAATCGTCTACCCCAAAAACCCATAAAATAATATCCCACATTAGTAGTAGGGTTTGGTTCTTGTACACACACTAAATCACATTTTTTTCACCCCCTTTTATAATGGGGTGGGGGTAGTAATGTGGGTGGCTTATTCCAATTTTTTTTGAGACATTAGCTTCTCTTATATACTAACTACCAATTTTATAAACTTTTACCTGCTTGATTTAGCTATTTACCCCCATTTACCCCAATTTACCCCTCAACCCTTCAACGGAATAAGATGAAAAATAATTAGTTCCAGATCTCATTAAAATACAAATTTCAAGTCAATATCTTAAACGGTTCCAGAGTAATCGTGCGCACAAAAAAGTTACAGACAGACCGACAGACAAACAATAAATTTTTTTGCTCAAACTTAAAATCTCGACGTTTCGTGACATTCTAAGCCTATTTAAACAATGAAAATTATTTTAAAAAATTTTGTCGTTACTGTATTTCTACTGGATGTGGAAGCAAAAGAAGTAAGTAGTCCAAGGACATATCGTGGGACATCGAATACGACTGACTGATTTATTTTGTGGTGTAAGTGTAGAGTTTTATGTACCAATTATTGTATAGAGGTGTTTTTCATTTATTTGAAGATACGGCTTTATGATGCTAATAATAATGTGTCTTTATTAATTTTCAAAATAATTGGACAGAAATTAAATTGTAACAGGAACGGCACCGCACAGTGGGGAAATTCGGGAATTTACTGTTCAAAAATCTCTATATCCATCGTATCAGGATATTTTTTTTTTAAATTAAAGGTAATTAAATTCCCCACACATCTGTCGAAGCAGATTTTTAAATGATTCGGTCAACTTTTATTAATGGCATAATAAGCTGCCAATTAAAAAATAATATTAAAAATTTAAATAATGAACCAATGTCGCTATATTCATATGAAAATTAAATGTTTTAGTCAACACATAGTACATAAACTATATAGTAGAAAGTCAAACTGCGAAATACACAATTTGACAGCTAACAGCTGTCAAAAAGATAAAATGAACACAAAAAAATATAAAAAAAAACATAAAATATTTAAAAATTTGCCTCGACAAATGTGTAGGGAATTTAATTACCTTTCATTTAAAAACAAAATTATCCCGATCCGATGGCTATTAAGGTCTCTAGAGATTTTTGAACAGTAAAATCCGAAATTTTCCCACTGTGCACCGGTACTATATCTACTGTGTAACAGATGAATGTGTGTTTCTCACAAAATGTCCATAGAACACCTCAATTAAACCAATCCTACAACTAACCTTTTACACGTTTTTCTGAAATTAAATGGTTTTTAAATTACCTATTGAATTTATTTCACACTTTGTTAACACCCCGTATAATACCGTCATAGCAAATTACCCGCCAAATGGATTTATTTTTCAAGAACTTTATATTCGAATAAGAGATTTCGGTAATTTTTTTATTTCTGGAATAAATATTTTTCCAGCGACACTTTTCGGTAAATTTTGTTTATGCACATTTAAGCAGAAAATGATTATAAGTTTGTCTTCTAATGAATAAGATAATTCATGCAAATGTCAATTTCATGAAAATGTATTTGTGAGAAACAAATTCATAAACATACACACATAATCAGTGTAGTTAAACATAAACAATATTTATATAGAGTGGAAGACGTCCTGCATTTTGTAACTGCTGAGCGTTATGTTAAATTTTGTTCGTTTTGCTTCGTCACAAAATTTTTAACCTTTTTGCCTTATTATTCACTCTGTTACTTCCATGGCGTCCTCTTATATTTTGTTTTTATGTTTTTTTAAACATAAGTACTGTGTGGAAACTACTGTTATGTACGTCAAAAATAATAATAATGGAGTATCTTTCTCAGTAGAATTTGGTAATACTCTTTGTCTTCTAATCCCAATAATTTATAAACTAGTGGCGAAATTTGTAATGGTGTACTAACACATCATGAGGACCTTTGCTGTGGTACTAATCTAAGACTAATTTCATCGGTTTTACACCAGCTGTAGCAGTCGGTATCTGACACATTCGAGAAGAAATGCAAAATTTATTTCTTGAAAGCTGTATTGTCAGTATACGCTCATTTTACTTCCACATCCAGTGGAAGTATAGTAACGACAAAAAAATTTTTAAAAATTTTTATTGTCCAAATAGGCTTAGAATGTCATGAAACGTCGAGATTTTAAGTTTGAGCAAAAAAAAAATTTCTGTCTGTCGGTCTGTCGGTCTGTAACTTTTTTTTGTGCGCACGTTTACTCTGGAACCGTTTAAGATATTGACTTGAAATTTGGTACACGTATGTATTTTAACGTGATCTGGAACTAGATTATATTTTCATCTTGTTCCATCGAAGGGTTGGGGGTAAATTGGGGTAAATTTGGGGTAAATAGGTAAATTAAGCAGGTAAGAGTCCAGAAAATTGGTTTTTAGTATATTAAAGAGAAGCTAAGGTCTCAAAAAAATTTTTGGCATTAGCCACCCATTACCACCCCCACCCCATTATTAAAGGGGATGAAAAAAAAATGTGATTTAGTGTGTGTACAAGAACCAGAAACTTCAAAATATTTTTTTACTTCATCCACCCCCACTACCACCCCCTATCACCACCCCCACCTCACTACCGATGTGGGGTATCGTTTTATAGGTTTTTGGGGTAGAGAATTTTAAATATTATATTATTAAAGTTCCATAAGCAATTATTTCCAGGTACAAAATTTGGATGTGGAAGTAGTGATTCCTTGGGCAGCGGTTTTTCCACCAAATATTATGCAATTTTATGCAATTTTGAAATTTTATATTTATATTAATACTTCTAATCAGCAACTCTAAATGAAAGAGACAGACAAAGGCAATTTGGAAGGTAGAAGAAAAAAGGAGGGCAGATATAATTCTTGAAAGTACACACAATTTCCCAGTAAATACTGGAATATCCAACAAATAAATAGTTATTGGTAAAGAGTTTATCAATAAAAAGTTTGGCCAATACCTCCTAAGTAGCCAAATAAGATGCTTACTGTAATGAAATAATTATAAAAGGAACAAAAATGATAATTATGTTTTTTTTTCTGTACTTCAGTCAAAGGTAGAAAACATATTACCACGCAATTAGACGTAAAATATTGACCGATTTAAAAAAAAATGTCAGATTTAATACATGAATTGCTTAAAGTTTGTTACATACTCTGTTCATAACAGTGGCGCTACCAGGTTTTCGTTCTGTGGAGGGGGCTGAAATAATATTAGTCTATGCTTCTAGATTGTAAGAATTTCTTTTCTTTTTTCTATTTAGGTAGGTCATTATAGTTTGTGTGGTAGCTGCCTATTATTTTAGGCCCTATATGCATTGCTTGGGTGGGGGCTTTAGCCCCCTTAGCCCCCCCCCTCCCCGTAGTTGCGCCACTGGTTCACAATCTTTTGCATTTGAGTAAAATTGTTATTGATGTGTGTATGTCAATATAAGTATGTGTGTAAATGTCTTAAAGTTTAATATAGTGATATTTTTGGTAAATGCTTTCGTTTTATTTATTTTTGGTTTCATTGAGCAGGATACATTGCATTAAAAGATAACATTATTTATCGTGGCATGTAGCCGGTAAAGTAGTTGTTCAGAGGGATACATATTTGTGCTTATCTGATTTTTTTTTTGTAAAAGATAAAATAATGAGAAAACCAGATACTCTACAAATCTTGGTATTCGTTATTGTTTACTAGCCCATTGACTTTTAGTTGTTTCAGTAGATGGTCGTGTGTAAATCAGGGCCGTTCTTTGTTTAACCTCTTCTTTAAATGAATAATTTAATATTATATTTCTTACACAATATTGGCTTTCTTTCAACAACTTGCACAGCAAAAATATTATACAACGCAGCGTCGCATCTATGGCACGGCAACAGGGGCCGGTGCCAAGGACGCAATTCGAAGCCTATGGTCTATGTTTAGTACTTAGGTATTGCGTCTTAAATATGTACATATATAGAAAACAACACAGGAAAAAATAAAAAATGTGTAATTACTTATTCGACTGGATTGACGTGTGTTCAGTGTATGTGGAAATTAGTAGTCACCTGTGGGGGCCCAAAATTAGATGCTTGCCAAAGTTTCTAGCTACGAGGCTAGTACAACATAATTGATTATATGTATCCAGTAGTGGCAGCCAAAATTCTTGGGTCGATCCCCATAATAAGATAAAGTGAAATATAAAGAGCAAAATAATGTACGCGAAAGAGAGCGATATAACAACAACGATGCCAGCACTTGTGTATGTTAAGAGTTCCGCCCTCTATCCCCTCTTATTGACCCTCCTACAGACGTTTATGGTGAAAACAGCAGTTTCCTAAAAATTGTTTAGTACATTTCAAGATGAGTTGGGATGTACTACTCTTGTCAAAAATGATGTTACGCGTATTGGAGTTTGCTGGTTGGTAGTTATTTGATGCATTTTTTAATGCTCAAATAACTAAAATACTGTTTTATTTTTGCACATTTTTAGCCATGTGGCGTGAAAATTAATCTAGCATTCCCTAGGTACATAAATAAAATAAATAAATAGGATTTCTCCCTTTTCCAGATCACAGTCATTTTAGGTGGGGATGTCTAAGCGAATACTCTGCAGTGATGGGATGAAACAAAATGCAAAATCGGATGAAATCCAATTATTGATTAATAGGGCTTTATTTGCAATTGGTTTCTTGTTAAAATAATTTAATTAACAGTAGCTCATAGAAACATCATGATTTGTTATCCTTATTTAGATTTATGCTGCGTATTTTAACATGGCGTAAAATAATTTACGTTCCCCAATCTCCCCCCAACGTCAAATCTCGGTATGCTTTGCCGGCAATAGGTAAGAAGCTCCTCCCACAGTCTACACGTGCGCACCTCCCATTGGGATGTCTTAATTAAACAGGCAGGCAAATATGGGTGTGCCGTTTTTTTATCCATAGTTCACCCATGTCCTTAAAACATAATCTTTGTCTAATTATGAAGAAATGACAGAAACAGAATGAGTTGACGCAAATGTATCACAAAGAAGATTCAGTAAAAGAGGAAGGATTATCTTGACGACTAAAAGTAGCTAGAGAGAAAAGTGGCAACAGCGTAGCTTAAATCTTTTTCTTTTCAGCATATTATTTGTCCATTTCTCTTCTCTTCTACCTTACATTGGCATCGACTCAATATTTTAACATGCAACTACTGTATAGGCCCCATGCCTTAATAAGTCGACGTCACCTATTAGTGAATTAAGACTAAAAGGAGGATACGAATACATACCACTAGAATACTCGCAGGGCTGGCCTTTGGGGGGGGGGCGCGACCGTGTCCCGCACGAGGGGTACGGTCACTTTTGGCACCTTAACAACTCCGGTATCTGCGATGCGGATGCTCGAGTGTCAGTTTTCTATATTACGTGGGGAAACGCCACGTCCCTCAAACAGCCTGCACAGTAGGGCTGGAGTAACTACAGTGGTAAATTCCAGTGGGTCGAAATGGGGAAAATTCGACTTTCACACATAGCAGTAAAACGCATAATTCGGTAAACAATATCTATTTATTTCCAATATTCTACAATACCAACTCTAAATTATTTACACTAAAGCTACCTATATTGACCTAGGTTCTATGGAAGACGGAATTTCTCTGTAACTTGTTGCAGGTCAGTTCCAATACAATCTATTTCAATAAGCTAATTTGTACTCCCTGATAAAGTCATGTTATTGTATTTTTTCTTATGAGCTTATTGAATAAAGTTTGTTTATTATTATTCTTATTATTACTATATATGCAAAACAAAATCCAGGCTATGATGTGGCTACGGTGATGCTACCTACGATGATATTACGGTGATATTACGGTGATGTTACTTATAGCAGGCAGAAGCAAAGAAGTGGCATGACGTGAATTCGGAGTAATGCGATGGACGGTTAATGATGCGGAGTGACAAGGTGACAAGTTACAGTGCAGGTGGCGGAAATGGTTAAGTTATGTACAGTCGTTAGATACCAGGAAGGAACAAGCAAACAACAAATGATGCAAAAATTAAATCATTACACTAGTTGTCAGACTTGGCTAATATCAGAAACTCTAAAGCTTAACTAATAATACCTGAAAAAGAGGTATTATTAGTTAAGCTGCGTCCTGTAGCTCCCAGCCTGAAAATAGGCAAGAAAATTAACATGGCTTACGTCCTGATTTCTCCGACTCAACATGTACCCCGGAGATCCTAGAAACGCTTTCTCTGTGTCCATAGCATAGGCACATTAACACATACTGCGGATACCCCGCGAACACCAGAGCTAGCCACCGGAACAATGTTGTTGGCATCTTGGTGTGAGCTCGTACCCTGGACCTGAAATTTGGTGAGCGTTCTGATTTTCCCGACTCAGCATGAACCCCGGAGATCCCAGGAACGCTTTCTTTGTGGTCACAGCGTAAGCGTATTAATACATACTACGCATACCCTGAGCACACAAGAGTTACCAGAAAAACAATTAGTGGCAAAATGAACACAAATAGTAGGATAGATGTTAAATGGTAACCCTGATTTCTCCGACTCAATATGAACCCCGGAGATCCCAGAGACATTTACTTTATCCTCACAACGTACTAGTATTAACATATACTACGGATACTCTGAGAACACAAGAGTTAACCCTCCCTACAAACACTAAAGGTCGGCCTTCCAGCGGGTCATCACGGGGCCAGAAGTTTGATTTCCGACCTAATGATGGCCCGCTGATGGGCCAACCTTTAGTTCTTAATATCAGCCAAGCCGTTACCTATTATTATTACTATTATCCTTATCCTAATTTTGGTTGCTCCTGGCACGTTCGGCTGGTTTCGGTGCTGCAAATAGAATAACTCCTTGTCCTTGTCTGGCGGTTTGGACGGGCTCTAGAACAGAAATATCGAAGCTACAGTAGGGGGAACTCTATGCCTTCTGCGTACTGGTGATGAAGTAGGCTGGTACTTTACCTCATTCTTGGTACACGGATGATTTTGGTTTCGGTCTTGTCATACTTACTCGGTTCGGAATCCTGGCTTGAACTGAAATTTTGTAATTTGCAAATTAACAAATTACAAAATTTCAATTCGTTGTATCTCAGTTAGTAATGAAAATATTTTCATAAACTCCAAAACCTATTGTTCCATTTTTATGAAAAGTAAAATGTATATGACAAAAAAAAAATAATTTTAAACAAGAGTAACTAGACCGAATTTTGAAAAATTTTTTTGCAAACTGCTTTTTCAAAGGTCGTTAGGGAAGTGCTTCTGTAGATGTTATTTCCCATATTTCTTATGGGTCCCATGCGCCACAGACGAGAAAAAAATATTGAAATTTCACCAGCCGCCACTGCTTTAGACCTCGTTGGGTACCTTCGCTCATAACTGCCTCGGATCGACTGACTAGACAGTATTCATCAGAGAGCGCGGGCTAATATGGTCTCTTGACGATGTGCTATGGTCACAGATTAAAACAATTAATCAGATGTTTCACTTATGATAATAAATCAACTCCAGGCAGGTACCAATTTGTGGAGTGATCTGCGCATTATACCAATCAATCTTAACCAGCGAGTATAGAGTCACAGGAGGGAGCTTATGGTATGTAACAATAATAAATACTCAAAAACCACTACTTAAAGGTATAACAATAATAACTCTAACCTTCAATACAATACACCACATTCCAAAATAATTAATATCACCGGTGTAGCTGATGACGACTTCCGTCTCAGATTTCAGTACTAAACACTCCCTCCTGTGACATTATACTCGCTGGTCTTAATTTCCATGTCAACCGCAAGGTTCCTCTGTTTATGTCTTCTGCGCAGAATACTGGCAGGTATACGTCACATAACCAAAAATGAAACTGGTTACATAGGGAATACTATTAAGTGAAACATCTGATTTGTTTTAGTCTGTGCTATGGTGGGGATCTAGCGTTGAGGTGCATTTTACTCGGAAATAAGTTGTTTTCATAGCCGGCTTAGTTTAAATAAGTAATACAAAATTCAATAAAATATTTATAATAATGATATGTAAAACAGAGTAGGTACCTTCTACTTATTTGGGCCTAAGAATTTGCTTCGTTACATTGTTACGAATTTCCTGGGTAGTACTTCTCACTGAACTATCGATTTTTAGGCAAAGATGGAGATTTTTGGTACAAAGTGAGTTATGAACACAAAAGAAGTGAATAAATGAGCCTTGGTCATCTCTAGATGATTTCAGCTTGGTTAGTCAAACGCGTCGGTGTATTTGTGGAAACTACTTCATTGTTTGTGTGTCGTCATATTCTCTAACCCTCTTCAAGAATGTAATATAGTATAATGTAATAAATGTATGCATTTTATAATTAAGATGGATCGTGAGTACTAGTGATGTGGGTTTTTTTAGCTCCACAGTATAATTGGGAATGTCGTAAAATAATTATAAGGAATTGTATGATTTTGTTTTATTTAATTTCGAGGTTATCATCTGTATAATCTTGTCGACTAATATATAAGTAAATTACCGTACAAATGCGGTGTATCTTATATTTTTTAACATGTGCATCTGCATCAGTTAGTGACCACATAAACTTTACCAAGAGAATCTCTTGTTCAATCTAGGAATAAAATAGGTAATTATGTTTCTTTTTTCGTAGCTTAATTAAAGGTGGAAAACATATTACCGTGTAATGAGCATTTATTTTTAATTTTAAATGAAAATTCCAATTCAAAAAGTTGTTTATAATTACTTTTTTTAGTCTTAATGCAAAATTTAACTTAAATCTTGTTTAAACCTTTTTTTTCAATTCCTCAGTTTCTTTATCTTGCTGTATGTAAGGAATAATACATCAAAGTGTCAAAGTCAGTGCCATAAATACTGTGTGTTAATTTAAATTCGAATAACGCTTATACTTTGCAGCAACGAATTTATTTAGTTAAATGTTGTGGTATAGGGACATTTTCTATCGACTCGTTTTAAGAAAAGTATTCTATTGTTAATATTAGTCGACACAATTCAAAAAAATTAATAATAAAATTTAATATTAATGGACATATAAAAAATCTAAAAAAAACTTAAAAACCCGCGCAGTGAAGATGATGTAACGACATTGCTAGTTTTGTACTCAATAACAGAAAATCCAAAAACATCGTTGAGGACAACGTCAAAGATAATTAACATAAACAAATCTGAAATTCATTGAGTTTTCAAAGATAATTAGTTTTAATGATAATTCGTACAGCGTCCTTCTGGCAGTACGGGGCGCACTACTCGTCCTACTGACTTTAGCTCGATTTTCGAGCACTTCATGTCATTTTAGTAAGACTGAGGCCCCCACCATTCGATAGATAATTTCTCAACGATTAAGCGCAAAAAACGAAGTTTCTAGCTCTTTCAGTCCCAAAATGGCGTGCAAGATAGTGAGGTGTGAGGTATTACGTTTTGGCTACGTATTGTGATGCGCCACATAGTGAAAAATGCTTGAAAAGCGCGTCCTACTTGCAGGACTTACAAATCTGAAGCTCTGTGTACAAAAGTACTTCTAGAAGCGCTTCCAGCAGGACTTTCGCTTGTACGAATTATCATTAAGCTTACAAACCTAAAACAAATTCACACTCTGGGAGAAGGTGATGATGCACGTCGTTTAAACTTTTGTTTGAATATCGGGGAAAGATTTGTAGGAGACAGACAGTTTTATAAAAATATTATTTTTTCGAATGAATCTACCTTTCACACGAATCATGTAGTATTTTTCCAAAATTGTCGTCATTGGGTGCAAGATAATTTTACAAATTTTACAAGTAGTTAAATATCCAAAAAACTAAATGTGTGAAATTACAAAAAATAGAATTATTGGTCCATCCTTCTTTCAGGAAAATCTTATTCAAAATTCATAATTAGAAATGTTGAATACTTTCTTTTGGTTAGAAGTTGAAGAAGAAAATTTAGAATGCAGACGCGAGGCCTATTTTCAACAATTTCCCGCGCATTCATCACTGCTTGTTCGAAAATAGCTTTATAGACATATTCTTCAAAAATGAATAGGTAGATTTGGCCCTATTCATTGGCCGGCTCGATCCCCTGATCTAACGGTATGCGATTACTTTTGTGAGGATTTTGAAAAGAAACAGTTTATAAAGATCATTTAGCCCGTGATGTTGAAATTTTAAAAGAAAGAATAATTGAAGCTATCGCAGAAATAAATCAAGAGATGATTTGTTCTTTTTACGATGAATTTAAAAGACGATTACAAAAGTGCGTGGAAGTTGGTGGTTTTTATCTTGAATAAAAACTCAGTTAATTGAAACATTTAGTTGTTAATTAAAATATTTTTTATTTAAACATTTAGAGTCTCTTGTTTTTCAATTTTTTTTTTTATAAAATTTAGGATTATGACTATGAAAGTAATTATAAAAAGAACCATTACAACTAAAGAACTTGGTACGATTTGTTAAGAAAATTCATAAATAAATGTTTATTTCTCTTCTTAAACGTATGTACGTGTTTATTTGAGTTTTCATAAAACATTTTGATTAAGATTAGTGCGCACCCAGTCATTTTAACATTTAAGGTCATAATCGAACAGATATAGATAAAAATTGGTTTACATACATAAGGCCCCTATCTTACTTTCCAAAATATAAACTGTCAGGGCCATGTGGAATTGCCGCCATCTTGGAAAATATATTCGTTTTGCAAATTTTTGCATTTTTTTCGGAAACTATCGACTTTATAGAAATGAAAGCTATTATCAAAATGAAATTTTACTGAATCCCAAACAAAAAAGTTCGACATAAATATGACAAAAAAATTAAGCATTTTTCTAGAAATGTGACTGTTGGTAACTGACGACCTCGCTAATTATATGCTTGAGTTGAGTTCCACGACCTTTTGTCGAAGTTTAGTGTGATATTGCTGAAAGAAAAGCTCTGGAACAAATAGTATCAAGTTTCACTTAAATAATGAAATAAAAATTGTGATAAAATATACTTTTTGATGTTCATTCGGCTTACTCACATAGGAAAATTTGCTTAATTTGCCTCATTCATCGTATTCATCAGCTGCCTTCACTGATGAGGCAGCTCCGTCTTCATCCATATTGCTACTGTTTAGATAATCTTCATCATCATTTTCGCAAAGTTTCACGCAATTGAAGCAAGAAATTCCATAGCAATGACCATACAAGATCGGGAATTTCAGTCCTACTTTTCTGCATCCACACGATCTCCTGCAATCCTTAGTATAATTGTACGAAATTTGAGTTAATAGACTCAGTTGTTGTTAGACCATGAGAAGTGATTTTCCAGCAACAATCGTCAAGTTTCTTTTGTCCACGTCACTTACTGATGGTATGCGCGGAGTGTGCTGCTGTGCCGCTGCTTGTGTTAGAGTTAAAGCAATCAAATCGACCTTCTTTCCTATTTGCAAACTTCGTGTACCTGACTATATTCAATAATGTTGGAGTGAGTTGTGCGTCATGCGTTCGGAGGATGTGATACCATATCATGCTTCTTCTAAAAAGGCAAATTGAAGATACTCACAGCAGTAAAAAATAGGAGTTGTGGATTGTAGATTGTTTAAGGGGTCGCTTAGCCCTGGGTTGGCCTTTCTTCACCTCGACCTAAAAGGTCTTTTGTGAATTATCCTGCATCTAGTTGTTGCCCAGGATTCCAAGACTTTTTGCAAAGCTTGCGATTTTCCTGGGAGCTAATTTCCCTATGTCTTCAGGCGTTAATTCCGCCTGTTCTAGGTACTTTAGCCTAATGCGGATTAGCACCTTCCATTCACAAAGTATATGTTCCGCAGTTTCAGTTGCAGCTTCACAGTATCTGCATTTGTCATCTTCTGCCATACCCATGTTCTTGAGATGATATCTCAAGGGGCAATGGCCAGTTAGAAGGCCTGTGATCAGCCTTAGGTCGGACCTTTCAAGTTCGAGAAGCCTTGCGGCATTCTTTGTTGAATAAGTTATAAACTTTTACCCTCGTCTTTGGCCTGGAGTGTTCCTCCAGTAGGATTTCTTTTGTTCCTTTTCCATTTTAGGACCTCCTCCGTTATGTGTCCCTTGGATAAGCCACAGAACGGTTCGGGTCCAAAAAACAGGGCTGAAGCCCCTTTTCTAGCGAGGCTATCAGCCAATTCGTTGCCTTCTATTCCCTCATGTCCTGGCACTCACATCAAGGTAGCCTTGTTGTTTTTTGCCAGTTGCTTGAGGGATTGTCTGCATTCCCAGGCAATTTTTGACTCGAAGGTATAGGACCTGAGAACCTTTAATGCTGCCTGACTATCTGAAAGTATATAGATCTTTGCCCTTCGAGTGCCTCTATTTCGGCATTCCTAGGCACATTGATCTATAGCATAGATTTCTGCCTGGAAGATGGTTGGGGGTGTTACCAAGGGCTTTAGGTAGCCTACATTTAGGCCCTGCTACGCCCACACCAACTCCTTCATCCATCTTGGATCCATCTGTGTACCAGATGTGTGACTCTTTCTCCAACCGCAGTGCTTCGACCCTGCCCGCCTGACGGTTTTCAATCAGCACATCAAACGAGCACATCAAAAGTCATGCTTGATTGGCATTGAGTCAGTGGGTTTGGTCATGGATTTGAATTGGATTAACTCCAGAATCCTTAAATGACCAAACCAGGTGGTCTGGTCTGAATTTAAGCGCCTGATGCAGCCTTAAGGCACTAAGTGCTGCCTCCTTCCTTACATGCAAATGCAGAGGAAGTAAGTCTAGCATTACCTCCATAGCTGCTGTGAGACACGAGCGCATTGCTCCTGTAGTCTCTAGGCAGGCAAGGCGTTGAAATTTCTGCAACTTTTCTCGTGCTATTTTTCTTCTGTTTTTGGCTACCATTCACATGATGCGTAGGTGACCATGGGTCTCACAACTAAAAGGTAGTACCAATGTATTATTTTCGGCTTCAGACCCTAAGTCTTACCAAACAGCCTACGATAGCCGTCGTTGCTTCGGTAACTGTCCTTTCTAAGTGTGAGTTCAGGTAAGTTTTTGGTCTAGGATTACTCCTAGATACTTGACTTCACTGTAAAAATTCGGTACTGTTCCATTTAACATAGGAGCTCTCAAATTGAGTTTTCTCCTTTTGGTGAATGGAACAATAACTGTTTTGCTCGGATTGACACTAAGACCCTCTGACGAGCGCGATTTAGATATTATGTTTAAGGCAATTTGCATGTAGTATGAGATCATAACCTCATGCCTGCATCTCACAATAACGACCAGGTCATCAGCGTAGCCCTGAACGTTGAAGCCATAATTATTCAGCTTATGGAGAATATCGTCGACCCCCATTGACCTCAGCAAGGGCGATAAGACTCCACCTTGTGGACAACCTCTAACTGCAGTCACGGTGGCCGACTCGTTCCCCACATTTGTTATGTGGTAATTATTCTGCTTCTTAGCATGGATTGTATCCATCTAATTGTTGGGGACTATATTCTCCTTTTCTCCGCGGCTCTTTGTATGGATTCATAGGAGGTGTTGTCAAAAGCACCCTCTATATCTATGAAAGCACACAGAGCCAGTTCCTTTGCTGTAAATGTCTTTTCGATGCCTTTGACCAGACCATGTAGAGCATTTATTGTTGATTTGCCAGGTTGAGAGGCAAATTGTTTCGAGTGAAGCGGTTTCTCTGTAATGATTTCGCTTCTAATCTGTTGATCTAGTATTTTCTCCATTGTTTCAAGGAGAAAAGAGGTTAAGCTCCATCGCCCCATCGATAAGATTTAGGCTAGTCTGGTGGACGTCTGCCTATTTTTGGGATAAACGCCACCTTAACTTCCCTCCAAGATTGGGGGATATACCCAACAGTATAACTTCCTATGAATATGCTTCTCAGGCATGGGACAAGTTCCTCAATTCCATGTTGAAGCAGGGCAGGAAAAATATTGTCCCTGCCCGGTGATTTAAAGGGCTTGAAGGTCGTTACCGCCCATTTAATTCTGCTAGAGGTGAATATTTTTCCAGCTAGCCTTTTCCCTTCCCTGGTAGGACGATGTGCATCCTCTTCCAGGAAGGCCTGTGGAAGTTCACCTTTGATTACATGGGAGGAAGGGAAGAGAGTACCTAAAAGTACTCTTATGTTTTCCTACTGACTCTCTGCATGTTGACCATTGGGCTTTTTGAGTATCCCTATTCCGTTTGAGTGGTCTTTTGCAAGAACTTTTTGTAGACGGACTGCTGGGGCTAATTCATCTATCCCCTCGCATGATCTTCTTTTAGACCTTCTCAATTCTTTGTTGCACTCCGTTACCTCCAACACAAGCAGTAGCGCAGCAGCACCCTTTCCGCGTATACCACCTGGTACAAAAGTGGCGTGGATACGAAAAGAGACTTGATGATTCGAGCTTGAAATTCACTCCTCATGGCCTGGTATACCTATAACAACAACTGAGTCCCCTGTACCACGGAATCAAATTTCATGTAATTGCACGAAGGGTTGCTCAACATCGTGTGGATGCAGAAAAGTAGGACTGAAATGCTCGGTCTTGTGTGGTTATTGCCCAGGAATTTCTTTCTTCAATTGCGGTGACGTCTTGCGAAGAAAACAAAATGGAAGATGAGATGATGAAGATTATCTAAACAGTAGCAATATGGATGAAGCTGCCTTATCAGTGAAGCCAGCTGATGAATACGATGAATGAGGCAAATGGAGCAAATTTTCTTATGTGAGTGTGAGTTCAGGTAAGTTTTTGGTCTGGGAGTACTCCTAGATACTTGACTTCACTGTAAAAATTCAGTACTGTTCCATTTAACATAAGCCGAGTGAACATTAAAAACTATATTTTATCATACTTATTACACCATTATTGAAGTGAAACTTGATATTAATTATTCGAGAACTTTCCTTTGAGCAATATCACAGGAAACTTCCACAAGAGGCCGTGGAACTTGACTCGAGCATTTAATTAGCGAAGTCGTCAATTATTAACAGCCACATTTGTAGAAGAAGGCTTAAGACATTGAAGACTTACACGAAGAAAGCAACGAACTGGAGCAAGTACAAACAGAAGATTCAGAATGCTAAAAAGTTTCATCTGCCCTTTTCGTTCAACGTGTTTGTATTTAAAAATCAATTATCGGACAATCACTGTATATTCATAAATAAAGTCTTTTTTTTATTACATTCTTGATTGAAAAACCGTATACCTATATCATATATTATAGTTAAAATATTTCCTTTCATTGTAGTTTATAATAAAAGTATTTTTATAGTACATTGTATTTATTTATATTAAACATTTTACATTTATCTACACAATGTTTATGAACTTGACATCAGATTCATCATCAGCATATCCGGAAACCCGTAAAAATCCATTAATGCTCATTTTTATAGCGAATTTCGCACTGTTAATACGTTTCGATCGTCCATTTTGTATCCGCCATTTTGAATTTTGCAAATCTGACATCAAATTCGTAATCAGCATTCCCAAAAACCCCTGGTACCTGATTTTCATGATTTCTCCTCGATTAATTTTCGAGATATTTCATTTAACAACTAATTTTGCAGTTTTTTGTTATTAATAAACAAATAGAGATTTAGCGTACAATACCAACCGGTAGACTTTGAACTTAAACTTATTTAGAACACATTTAAAATGTTGTTATGAATTTTTATACAGTTACAAATTATTCCGAAACAATGCCTCTTTTTTGACTACGTTTACTCCACTAACCGTCTATATAAATGACCTAGCAACACGCGCGATAACGAAAGTAAACGTTCGAGTCACCCGGTTGCTAAGGCGTTGCTAGGAAAGTAGAACTTTGGTGGCCAGGATAGAAAAATTAAAAAAAAAAACAAATTTTAACGCTTCACAAGTTTGCATTTACCTTGCTTTAGTCCGGGGTCCAAGCACTCCAAAATCAACATGACCTGTCCCGACATGACGTACAAATGTTGATATAAGTAATGAAGAGAGCATTACCTGGGGCACTAGAAAACACCTGTCGGATTAATTTTTGCTCTTGCGCAACTTCAGAAATCGCAAAAAAGATGGCGGATTGATCATTACAAAATTATGTTTTACAATGGTTATTCTCCGTTAAAACAAAAACTATGTAACCTACCGACCTGATTTTTGGTATGTATACTCAAAAGATATACGTGATTCTAACTAAGCTATTGGTATTTTTGAAAAGAATATTTTTTTTGGAAAAAAATAATTAAAATCAAAAGGTTGATATTTACGTTCTAAAAATTTCGATATGCGGACAACTATGTTAAATTTATAAAATTCTTATATACAATTGCTTACTAAATATAGTCCATATATTAAAAAAGTTTTTTAAAAAAAGATCATGTCGATAACGTATACAGTTTTTTGTTTATGATTTTTTTATGAGGCGCGTAATTATACAGCATTGAAATAAAAATAGTCTGTACGATAATTGGTACAGTGTAACAGTAAAAAGCACTATATTGTTCAATATAATTGCAAATTTGAATTACTTTATGTTAATAATACAACAAAACGAATGAAAGTAGTAGCCGGGCGTTGCCGATTGCGGCCACTCATTTAAAAAAATAATCAATACAAAGTGTATTGTGTGTTCGAGCAAAATGTTAATCAAATAGGTATTGTATGTAAATAAATTGGCCATGCCCGAGTACAACTTCTACTCGTTTTTATATTGTTTAGGAAATAAAACATTAGTGAGAAATATTATTTTAGGTATTTAGCAAATTTAATAGAAAGCAGAAAAGGGAGATATTTTAAATAAAACATTAATGTTGTATATTATGTAATTTTTGTGTATAACTATTCTAACATTTTAGTCAGAATCACTATCATTATAAAATGATGCATATTGCTTTTTCCCTTAAAACAATTTTCAGGAAAAGCAGCACACGAGCACGCAACTGAATACCACTCACAAGAACATTTTGTGTCGCATTTTATTTTACAGTTGCACTTTTTAATTTAAGTTCAGATAAACTTTTTTTTGTCGACATTATCGGTACCAGCTCCTGATTTCCAATTCTGCATCCAAAATGTTGTGCAAGAGGTAATTTGAATGACGGTTCACAACTCTGTTTAAAAAAAAGTAATATTTGCAACACATGTTGTTGAAAAGCGTCTTCCGTCGGTGGGAGGGAGCGTAAATCACTTTTATTAAATTATTTTACCTTTTAATAATTTTCAAACGTATACATATAATACATTTCTAAAGTTGACGTGTATGTACATTGAAAATATTTGCAAAAAACTGATGTGGGAGATGTAAGATGAGTAATGGAATACATTAAGACAGATTTTGGAATTTTTCTCTGTTTGTCTGCTTGTCTGTTTGAACGCACATCACGCAGAAACTACTGAACCAATGAGGTTCATCTAAGCTTGAAGTAACATTTAGTTCTTATTTCATCGAAATCGGCCTAGACTAAGCCAAGTTTCATGAAAATCGGTATAGTAACAGGAGATACAACTTGAACTCTACAATAAGCGTATTTGCACGGCATAAACTTTTAAGATTAAACTTCTGAAATATTCCAGAAAATTTGTGAGTTTTCTGAAATATTCCAGAATGGTGATTCTACCTCAAACATCGTTTATAAAGAAGCTTTTTAGTCAATTTCAAACTTCCATGTGAACGTAACCGCGGGCATAGCTAGTAAATAATAAATATGAACCGCAAACAATAATCAATCGATTTAAACAATCAAACACAAATAGTTTTTATAATGTTAAAATGTTAAGACAAATAACTTCACACTATATACATAAGTACATACGCCTAGGAAACATAAACATACCAGCTAATTCCACTGTAAACTGTTTTCATGCGCTTTATGAATTTTAGGAGCTGTCGCGTTTATTACATGCGCCGCATCATGCAATCATTTTAAAAATTCACAACTCGAATACTATATGCAATATCAACTTAGTTCTTGTCTTAAAAACATTTTCAATATATTGGGTATGTTTGTTAGCATAGTTTATACACAAAAAATTTAAAATTGAAGTACTTGCTCCTATGTTGAAATTCTTACTACAATATTTTATAGTTACAGATTTCATATTTTTTTCCCAAAAAACTAAACATATTTAAACAGTGCCATCGAGCCTCATCCAAGCGCTTATGTCTTTAGTGCATACTATAAAAAATTAGATGGATAGCACTTATAGTTTCTTTTACAGGACGTGTTATGTATTAAAAAACATTTTTTTAGGAATTATCATTTCGTCTCTTTTCTTACCATTTAAGAAGTTATGCAAGAGCTGATAAGAATCCGACAAGTCATTTCTGGTGTCCTATATAACCCTTTTTGCAAATCTGAAGTTGAAAAATGTACGTCATGTCGGAACAGGTTACTTGGAATTTAGAGCGATTTCGTACTGTTGGACCCCAGACTACTTTGGATTACTTGGCGTAAAACGAGGCACACGCAATATTGGCAGCTTCTTGTATCACATTTTCATCGCCACCACAATTTGTTTATTTTAGTTTGAAACCACCAGAAATTAAAATGTTTAAATAACCTCGATGACAGATAGTAATTGTTTCGTTGGCATGGAAACAATTTTCACAGACAGCCTCCTAAACTATAAAATTTATTAAAAACATCAAATAATTTCATGAAATAATTAGTTTTAAATTATTAAATCCCATAATATCTTTCGGTAATAGAAAAAATATAATACATTACACGATGCGAAAGCCCTTTTAAGGTGTTCGGTGTTTTTTTGAAAAGTCTCGGCTTCGCCTCGACCATTCAAAAATCACCTCACACCTAAAAGTAAACTTTCGCATTTAGTAATATAAATAACTATTTCAAGATGATGGCGATTCCTCATGGTCCTGACTGCTTATATTTCGGAAAGTGAAAGAGAGAATTAAATATGTATGTCGATTTTAATCTCTACCGGTTCGATTATGACCTATTTGAAGCTAGGATGATTTGGGTGTCAAAATCAACTCTAAACTCAAATTAAATATAAATTGTACACTTAACTCTAACATAATAGATTAGAAAATTATGTACCGTTTTATATCTGTTTTTAATTTCAGGTTATTCTACCAAAATAAAGATGTACATGAACCTGATACTCTATTCTTCACTTCTTATTATAGTCAGTGCGTTGCCTTACGAACGTTTTTATCCTGATCAAAATTACGAATGGAGCAAAATAGACAATTATTGGCATGAACGCTTCCACCTTCGGAACCTATTATTTCTCAATGAGTCAACTTTTGACAAAAATCCTGTGCCACAAGACACTTTCCTCCTCAAAATTGAAAAATCATCGATATACACTTTACCACCCAATACTTTCAAAAAGTGCACTGATGTTGTAGGCCTGTTTCTATCTGATATAAATATAAAGACAATGTCACACGGAGTTTTCGACGGGCTAGATCTTTTGACAGAAATTGATTTATCCAAGAATAAACTCACCCAAGTTGAAGAGGGTGTATTCAATAAAATACCAGAATTGAAATACTTAGATTTCTCTTATAACTGCATAAAAAATGTATCTGATCAATCATTCTCAGGATTGAAAAAACTTAATTATCTCTATTTGCAAGGCAATGAAATTTCATTATTGTACAACAATTTATTTGAATCGCAAATTAATTCCTTGCTTGTGCTAGATGTGTCGTGGAATAGATTAAAAGAAACAAATGTAGCATTTAATGGGCTGACTCACCTTACTCACCTTTTTCTACAAATGAACAACATCTCACATATGGATTTATTAAAAAATTTGACTTCCTTAGAATGTTTAGATGTTTCTTATAATAATATAGAACGTATTGTCCTTGATTCAGGATTGGAAAAATTAAGTAATCTTTCTTTACAAAATAATAAAATATCGTTTTTGGATCCCAAATTATTCGACTCGCAAAGAACATTTTTAAATATTTTAAATATATCGTCAAACAGTTTAAAGGAAATAAATACAGTATTCCAAGGAATGAGTCAGCTCACACATCTTTATTTACAAGGAAATAGCATATCGAGTTTAGCGCCGAATTCGTTTCAAAATTTATCGTTTTTAGAACAAATAGACCTGTCTCAGAATTTTATACGAGATTTACCTGAACATGTTTTCTCAGGATCAGAAACGATAACTCATATATATCTATATAATAATAAAATAAAATTTTTGGATTGTAACTTATTTGAATCGCAAAGACATTCTTTAACACTTTTAAGTTTATCTTCCAATGCTTTGACAGAAATTAATACAGCGTTTCGTGGATTGAACCACCTCACCAATCTTTATTTGCAAGACAATCAGATAACGGGCACAGCTGCTGATGCTTTTCATGATGTAACTTCCTTGGAGCATTTAGACATATCACACAATAAATTAGAACGATTTCAATATGGGCTGTTCGACCATTTAGACCTTTTAAGATCTCTAAATTTTTCTTACAATAGATTTGAAGAATTCCCATTTGTATTCCTAAGTTATTTAACAAACTTAGAGGAAATCAACTTTGGTAACAATCAAATAAAGTCCCTAAATGGAACTGAAATATTACATCACTTTCCGTCACTTAACAAAATTGGTCTAGGCGGAAATTTTAACTGGTCTTGTTCAAGACTGACAACATTTGTTAAAGAGTTACGCATTCACAATGTAGAAGTACTTAAAGGTGGCTATTTCACAGGAGATAATGTGAGAGGGATGGCATGTTATAAAGACGATTCAGATTCAAGTGATGAAGAACCCAATTTCAAACATAATGATAAAAATATAAAAGATTTGATTAATGTTACAATAGACAAGAACGATCATGGAAACACTTTCACTTCTGTTTTGATAACGATAATTACTGTTATTTTAGTTGTAAAGACGGCTTTCCAATTATTTTTCGTTACTAAACTCAGAAGAAATACACAAGAAGAACATTTAGCATTACTTTGATGGAAAACGTAGATTTAAGTATTTATAAATCTGTAAATTATTTCACGATGTAATATTTATAACTATGTACTTACTATTTTCTTATTGAAATAAAACTGTGATTGACTTTGAGATTCTCTATTTAGTCGGTACCTACAAAATGCCTAATCCTTGTTGTTAGTGTAACGAAATGATATTATTCATATAGTTGTATAAATTAAAAAGCACCTTTAAATTAGCACTTTTGAAGTTTTTATTTTTATTATCTTAAATTTCAACTTCTATCAAAGAATTTCATTACCTTTCTTTTAATTTACAGTCGATTGTTATACTTTAGAATTTGACTTAAATTCAACGTATATGCAAAAATAATTTCGAAAAAATTGAACGGCTTTAAAAAAAACGCCACCTGTGGAAGTGGTGATTCCTTCACCACTTCCACATCAAGATTTCTATGCAAGTCCTTTACAAAAAAAAAAAAATGTTGAATGTTGAATGAAAAAATGTAGAAATAATTGTTCATAGAACTTTAATAACATAATATTTGAAATCATCTTCCTCAAAAATCACAAAACGATATGCCACATCGGCAGTGGGGATGGGGGTGGCCAATGCCAAAACAATTTTGATGTATTTGGTTCCTGTACACACACTAAATCGCAATTTTATTTTTTATATTTGGCTTTTGCCAGGGGTGATAGAAAAAAAAATTGAGACCTTGGCTTCTCGTACAAACACAAAATTTTATGAACTATTATTTGCTTGCTTTACCTATTTACCCTCACCCCCAGGTTTCTCGTATGGGGGGGGTCTATTGGATATAGAGTTTAGGGGCCCTGTGTTCCGAGGGGAGCGCAGAGAGGGCCCGACTGATTCTCAGGCGCGTGTTGGTAAAAAAAACTTTTTTCCGATTCTCATCCCGCCCGCTCGTCAATTTCTATTTTCGTATTTTCGATAATAAGATATTTTTTTCGATTTTCTTCTCTCCGCTCATCAATTTTTATTTTTGAGAAAAAGAAAGCGGGGTCCGTCAAGCCCAGCGGTTTCGGGGTCGCAATTTGATATGGGGGCCTGCACTCCTCAACCCTTCTCTTCAACGAAAAACGTATAAAATACAATCTAGTTCCCGATCTAGTTATAATACATAGGTGTACCAAATTTCAAGGTTACAGACAGACAAACTTCTTGTTCTGCTTCAAATATCCACGTTTCATGACATTCTAAGCCTATTTGAATAAAAAATATTTCATTTTTCTTTACCGTTGCTCAGAGCTGTGGAAGTACAAGTGCAAATTGTACTTGGTAAAATAAATTATTTTAAATGTATTTGTACTTTAGCAAATTTAGTGAAGGTACTTGTATTTTGTACTTCTTCTACAAGTACAAGTACAAATAAATACCTTCGCAAGTAAAAATACCGACATTTGCAAATTCCAACTTATAGAAGGCTGTTGTGAGGCAGGGCCTGGCCCAAGGGGGGGTAGGGGGGAAGCCTCCCCCCAAAGTTCGGGCAGTTGGTTCAAAGGCGGTTGGCGTTGGCGAAATCTAACTAATCAACACATACAAATATATACTAACTCCCACAATCGTGAAATGAACACGATATATATTATTAAGCGATTGGCAACTCTTTAAATATTTTGTTTTATCAGTAGTGTGTTTTCCATTGAAGCTAGGGAAGCAAAGCTTCCCTTACACGGCACGGAATCCCTATTTTTAATATTAATTTATTATACATAAATTCATTTACTAAAAATACTAGAACTAGCAATGATTTTTAAATAACTAACTTGGTATTTACGAAACTTTTTCCAGTTTCCACCTATTGTAATTATTTTTCATTGTATTGACGACTTTGGTCAATCATTTCGACGTGTCCCACACCACGTTACTGTATGGTCTTTTGGACAATAAAGTTTATTATTATTATTCTTTTTCTTTACTTTGTTTAGGCTAATTTTTTTTTTATTTTTAATATGATCAAAGACCTATTTTTGTTTAACAGTTCTTATTTTTTTATTTTATTAAACCAAGGATTTTTTAAATTTCTTTTAAGTAGTAAGTATTAGGTTTAGGTACATGATGATCCATCAATAATTGAACAAGGCCATTTTTCAAACGATACAAATGTTATATCGAAAACTAAAAAAGCCATTCGATATATTTTTTTCCGCAGAAACCAAAAATTATCATAAACAAAAACAAATAAATTGAAAACAAAAGATTTATGACACAAAAATACAGGTTTCGGGCTCATATGGAAAACCTGAAGAGCGTGGAAAATTCAGGGAATTTTAAAAATCCTAAGAAAATCATGGAAATCTCAGTGAATTTTAAATATTTCACAAAAATCATGGAATTTTGAGTCACAATATGAAAAACAATAAACTACTTACGAGTTCCTACTGTTATTATACTCTTCGCAAATACGAAAACGAAGAGTATATTGCATTTGATTGGCACATTTCTAAAACCGTAAATATCACCCGCAGACAAAAAATTTTCATATCATTGTGTTAGGGAACGAATTCTGAACAACTTTCAAAATGTCAGTCCGTCCGTCCATCCGTCCGTCACATTTCTTGTAAGCACGATAACTCAAGAAAGAAAAAATCGATTGTACTGAAATTTGGACAGTAAGTTAGTGTCAGCTAGAGGAAGAATCCTATTGTTTTTGAACAAAATCGATCAGTAAAAAAAATGTTATTAATGATTAAAATTTGAATTTTTTTTTTATTCTTATGTTTTTGTAATTGAACAGAAATCTGGTGAAATGACATTTCATTTTAATATTTAAATATTTATATATTTTACAAATATATACATTTCGTAATGTAATATACTGTAATGTGTTACAACCCTTAGAATGAATGTAGTGTATTTGCACCTACTCGAAAAAGAACCTACCAGAAGATTCCAAAGTGACATCTGGAATTCTCTAGAGAATGGTGTCGTCATCACAGAACAATCGAGATCTGTCATTTTTAGGTATAAAAGACCGACCGCATTCTCAGCGAGTAGTTCAGAAGTTCAGAAAGTATAGAAAGTGAGGTTAAGAGTTCAAAGAGAAACAAAGTGATAAACATTGTGATTTTAGTCAGTAAAGTGTATTTAAATTAATAATAGTATTGTGAAGTATCCAGTAAATATTTAATAAAGTGTGTTAGTGGACATCTCTTGTTATAATTTTTGGAACCCACGGAATTTACAAGGGGTAGTTTCCTAAGGGTGGAGACACGTCACAATTGGTATCAGAAAGCGGAATTTTATGACAAGAGGAGCTCTGAAGTTGTGCTGGAGTGTTCGAGAAGTATTCTCGAGGTTTAGTGCTAACACAGTGGACTAATTTACTGGACATTGTTCGAGGGTTATTTTCGGACAGGAAAATAGTGTTAAGTGCATTTTTGAGACATTGTAGAACATTTTATTAGGACATTAGTGTGATCCTTTGAACTGAGAAGTGATAGAGACACTGAAAAAGACTTATTTAGTGCGTGAAAAATTACTAGGACTTCTATTTGAACATTAGTGGAGATTATTAAATTCTCTGAACTGGATAGTGACAAAAGACTCTGGATAAGACTTTTTCGTGCTATTTCGAGATTTGTCTGAAAAGTTCCATTACCGATATTGACGTGACAGTTAAATTTATTTTATTTTAATTTCATCGTATGCCCGTAACAACAAGAAGTATGGCATCCGATAAACAAATACAGGACTTATTCGAACAATTCCAAAAAATGATGGCTCAGCAACGGCAGGAAGATAAAGAAGAGCAAGAAAGAAAACGCCAGGAGGAAGAAAAACGGCGTCAAGAAGAAAGGGACGAATTAAAGAAAATTATGGAAGATCAGGAAATAAGACGTCAGAAAGAAAAAGAGGGTGAAGAAACAAGACGTCAGAAAGAAAAAGAGGATGAAGAAAGAAGGCGTCAGAAAGAAAAAGAGGATGAAGAAAGACAACGTCAAGAGGAAAAAGACGAACTCAGAAAAATAATGGAAGACTTGGAAGAAAGACGCCAGGAGGAATTAAGGAAAATCCTGAGCGATCAAATAAAAATACAACAGGACGCAATCATTTCTGTCAAAAGTGAAGTCAAAGAAGAGATAAACAAGGTAGAAGAAAAAGTAGATAAGGTCGAAGATAAAGTAGGTGAAGTCAAGACCGAAGTCGGTCAAGTAAAAGGAAAAGTAAATCAGTTTGAAGAAAAGATGAGTGAGTTCGAAGAAGAAGTCAAGGGAGAAATAGACCGGCTTAAACGACAGTTGAGAGATAGAGGAAGCCAGCAGGTGGTATCATCAGGTCAGCGACTAAAACCTCCTTCTTTTGACGGCCAAAGTTCCTGGACAACGTACAAGAGGCAGTTTGAGGCAGCAGCGTGTGCGAACAACTGGGATAATGAGGAAAAGGCCATGGCATTAGTTCTGGCGTTAAGGGGCCAGGCCGCAGAGTTGCTTCAAACTATCCCAGTGGATAAACAAAGGGACTTCAAAGTCTTGGAAGCTGCATTAGACTTGAGGTACGGCGATCAACACCTTGCCCAATTATACCAGGCTCAGCTGAAATCCCGGATGCAAAAAGCTGGGGAAAGTTTACAAGAATTTGAAGCTGCGATAGAGAGACTGGCACACCTGGCGTATCCAAATGCACCTAAAGAATTCCAGGAACAATTAGCCGTGGGGGCCTTTTTAGATGGTATAAGGGACGAAGAGGTCAGGCGAGTTCTGAGGCTGACGAGACACCAAAGTAGTAGCGAAGCTTTGGTGCGTGCACTCGAAGTAGAAGCCGCTTACAGGGATAGGCCAAGGTCAAGAGTGCGAGCTGTGACTCTCGAAGAATCACAACCAGAAATGAACCAGAACCCCATGTTGACAGAAATACAGAAAATGTTCACCAAATTATGTGATAAATTGGATGGCCTCGGAAAGCAGGAGAAACAACAAAATAAAGGAAAGCCGAGTGGTGGTATTAAATGTTACAACTGCGGCAAGATGGGACACATGAAGCGAGACTGTCGACAGCAGAATTCGGAGAGTCGAGTAAATGCTGTGAATGTTGAAGAGAAGCAGGAAAACAGTACCAGGGGGGTTGTTCTGGCTAGGGAATGCAGTGCCCCCAGAGAAATTAAGATTTCCCAGCTTCGAAAAATCGCAAGCAGTCTGTTGTTGCATGGATATGTGAACGGAAGAAAATGTTTGTTTACCATCGACACAGGTACTACGTCATCAATAGTACGGCCAGGATTTATATCGGGCATAAAGATTACCAAGAGGCAAAATGAAGAAGTGATCGTCCGGACAGCTACGGGGAACAGGGCTACGGTTCATGGAGAAGTAGACCTGGGTTTGCAGATTGGGCATTTGAGGTTCGACCACAGGGTCACCGTGGCTGACATCACGGATGACTTCATTTTGGGGCTAGACATCATGGAACAGTATGGATTTATTGTTGACGTAGGAAAGCGAGTCCTAAGGATTGGAAACGAACAATTTATTCTGTCAAAAGAGAACGACCAATGCGAGAAAACCAGGCTGTTGACAACGCAGGCAGGCAATACTCCTGTATTATCCAGAAAACCAGGCAAGGAAGATTGCAAGCGCTACCCTCAGGTGGGAAAATTGCCGAACATGGTTGAAGTCAACATTGTCAAGGTCGATCTTCCAGACAATTGGACAAAGGAAACTCTGAAGCAAGAGCAATTGCGCGATGTAGAAATCGGACCCATGTTGAGAGCAAAAGAAGGCGAAACGCGTCCGGCATGGAAGGATGTTTCCAACAAAGAAGTGGGGCTGAAGGCTTTATGGTCACAATGGGATTCACTTACGGTCGTAGATGGGCTTTTGAGGAGAGCATGGGAAAGCCCAGATGGGAAGCAGGTTGCCATGCGTCTAGTGATTCCCAGGTGTCGTGTACCAGAAGTACTCCAGGAAGCGCATAATGAAACGTCCAGCAGACACTTCGGCATAAACAAGACATTGAGTAGAGCACGAGAACAGTTCTATTGGGTTAATAGTCGCCAGGATGTGGAGGCCTGGTGTCACAAGTGTAAAAATTGTGCTGCCCGTGGAGAACCATTTTCGATGAGCAACTACAGAAATGGAAGTCGAGAACAGCCAAAGAATGATCGAGAGCAGATGAATAGAACTAGTAACCGCTTGAAGGCTCGTTATGATCAGAATGCCAGTACAGGGGGATTCAAGGTGGGGGATCTGGTTTGGCTGTACAACCCACAGCGGAAGGAATGGAGATCCCCGAAACTTCCACCTCCTTGGGATGGACCGTATACTGTTATTACCCGAATTAATGATGTCGTCTATCGTATTCAACGAAACAAAAAGTCCAAGATGAAGATCGTACACTTGGATAGATAGGCGAAGTATGTGAAAGAGGCTGAATTGCCTGACCGGGACGTTCAGGCTTAAGGAGGGGGCAGTGTAATGTGTTACAACCCTTAGAATGAATGTAGTGTATTTACACCTACTCGAAAAAGAACCTACCAGAAGATTCCAAAGTGACATCTGGAATTCTCTAGAGAATGGTGGCGTCATCACAGAACAATCGAGATCTGTCATTTTTAGGTATAAAAGACCGACCGCATTCTCGGCGAGTAGTTCAGAAAGTTCAGAAAGTTCAAAAAGTATAGAAAGTGAGGTTAAGACTTCAAGGATAAACAAAGTGATAAACATTGTGATTTTAGTTAGTAAAGTGTATTTAAATTAATAATAGTATTGTGAAGTATCCAGTAAATATTTAATAAAGTGTGTTAGTGGACATCTCTTGTTATAATTTTTGGAACCCACGGAATTTGCAAGGGGTAGTTTCCTAAGGGTGGAAACACGTTACAATACAACCGTGGAAATATGATTTTAGCTCGTCTCTTATAATGTAAAAATTTAATAAGTTTTTTTACGTGTTAAGTGGTGGTGTAGCTCTTACGCTTTTGACTCGGAACCCAAGGATCCCGGGTTCGAAACCCAAATGGGGTACGGTATAGCTTTACTTCCACATCCAGTGGAAGTATAGTAACGACAAAAATTTTTTTTAAGTTTTTATTGTTCAGATAGGCTTAGAATGTCATGAAACGTCGAGATTTTAAGTTTGAGCAAAAAAAAAATTTCTGTCTGTCGGTCTGTAACTTTTTTTGTGCGCACGTTTACTCTGGAACCGTTTGAGATATTGACTTGAAATTTGGTACGCATATGTACTTTACCGAGATCTAGAACTAGATTATATTTTCATTTTATTCCGTCGATGGGTTGGGGGGTAAATTGGGGTAAATTTGGGGTAAATAGGTAAATAAAGCAGGTAAGAGTTCATAAAATTGGTGTTTAGTATATACAAGAGAAGCTAAGGTCTTAAAAAATATTTTAGCATTAGTCACCCCCCTTACCACCCCCACCCCCTTACTAAAGGGGATGAAAAAAAATTGTGATTTAGTGTGTGTACAAGAACCAGAAACCTCAAAATATTTTTTTATTTTATCCACCCCCACTACCATCCCCACCCCACTACCGATGTGGGGTATCGTTTTATGGGTTTTTGGGTTAGAGGATTTCAAATATTATATTATTTAAGTTCCATAAACAATTATTTCCACATACAAAATTTTTCGTTGTGAGTGACTTGGATAGAAAATCTGGATGTGGAAGTAGTGATTCCTTGGGCAGCGGTTTTTTTATTAGTACCTTACAACTATATCTAATTTCCTTCATATCAGAGCAAGTTGAACTTTTAACCCCATTTTCACACCCTAAGAATGTTTTCGGAAACTATTCACAACATGCTTTTTGTTTGTACTTCATGAACAAAAAACTGAATCATTTTGACCCTAATCAGGCAACTGACTGTTAAACCAACCCTGTCACACCCTTGGGTGTTTCCAGAAAGTATTCCCAACTTAATTTTCATTAGTAGCTTATGAGCAACAACTATATCTAATTTCCTTCATATTACAGTAAGTTGAATTTTTAACCATTTTCACACGTTTTCGTAAAATTTTATTAGTACTTCATTACAACTGAACCATACCAACCAACCTAATCAGAGCGAATGACTTTTCAACCAACCTTCTCACACCCTTGGGGATTTACAGAAAGTTTTCACAACTTAATTTTTATTAGTAACTTATGAGCAACAACTATATAATTTCCTTCATATTGGAGCAAGTTGAATTTTCACACCTTTAAGAATGTTTTCGGAAAATTTTCACAATGTGCTTTTTATTAATATTTCATCATGAGCAAAAACTGAACCATTTTGCCCTAATCAGAACAACTGACTGTTCAACCAACCCCCTCACACCCTTGGGGGTGTTTCCGGAAAATTTTCACAACTTAATTTTTATTAGTGGCTTATGAGCAACAACAATATCTAATTTCCCTCATATGTTGAATTTTTAACTATTTTCACACCCCTAGGAATGTTCTCGGAAAATTTTACAATGTGTTTTTTATGAACAAAAACGGAATATACCCTAATCAGCGCAACTGGGTGTTCAATCAACCTTCTCACCCCCTTGGGGGTGTTTTCAGAAAGTTTTCAAAACTTTGCTTTTATTAGTAGATTATGAGCGACAACTATATCTAATTTCCTACATATTAGAGCAAGTTGTGTTTTTAACCCCATTTTCACACCCCCCAAGAATGTTTTCGGAAACTTTTCACAACGTGGTTTTTATTAATACTTCATGAACAATAACTGAACCATTTTTACCCTAATCAGACCAACTGACTGTTCAACTCCCCTCACATCCTTGGGTGTCTTTCCAGAAAGTTTTCATGACTTAATTTTTATTAGTCGCTTATGAGCAAAAGCTATATCTAATTTGCTTCATATCAGAGCAAGTTGAATTTTAAACCCCATTTTCACACCCCCCCGTATGTTTTCGGAAAATTTTTATAACGTGCTTTTTACTAGAACTTCATCAACAAAAACTGAACCATTTTTACCCTAATCAGAGCAATTGACTGTTCAACCAACCCTCTCACATCCTTGGGGGTGTTTCCAGAAAGTTTTCACGACTTAATTTTTATTAGTAGCTTAGAAGCAACAACTAAATCTAATTTCCTTCATATTAGAGTAAATTAAATTTTTAACATCCCCATCCCATGTTTTCGAAAAATTTTCACAATATACTTTTTTATTATTGCTTCATGCATAAAAAATTTTATCCTAACAAGAGCAAGTTGATTTTTCAATCCCCTCTCACGCCTTTGCAAATGTTTCTAGGAAGTTTTCATAACCAAGTAGCTATGAGATTTTCTTTTTTTTTTTTTGGAGAAGTAATAATGATAATTTGTATTCCCATAAGTTTCAGCGTAATTAGAGTAGTGTATGCCTGAAACAATTTTGAGTCCTTTGTACACATACTAAATCACAATTTTATTCTTTTACCTTCTTTAATAATGAGGTGGGGGTGGTAATGGCAGTGATAGTGGGGGTGGCAGAGGTCAAAAGAATTTTTAGACCTCGGCTTCTAATAGTGAATCCCAATTTTAAGGACTTACTTTTACTTGCTTGCTTTACCTATTTACCCCCAACCTCTCAACAGAATAAAATCAAAATATAATCTAATTCCAGATCTCATTTTAATGCATAGGTGTACCAAATTTCAAGTCAAAATCGTGAACGGTCCAGAGTAATCATGCACAAAAAAAGTTACAAAAGACAGACATACCGACCGACAGACAGACAGACAAGCGGGTAGGCCACTCTGAGCTAAGTTCAAAACATCCTCAAACTTACCTCTGTTTAGGCCGTTTCAAATGTTTCAAAAATTTGTATTTTGTGTTGCCGCTTGCTGTAACGATAATCCAAAGAGCGAGTAGCGGCCTTTAGTTAGAATATGAATTGCAAGAAAACCACGCGGTGAGCAAGAACGTTTTCACGCTGGAGAGATAGTGAAGTTGCCGTAGATCGTTATACCGGTTTCCAATTAATCAAAATTTTAATACTTAACTAGTGTCGAATAGTATTTTAAATATTATAATAATTTTTAGTTAGTGCAAATTTTGTGCTTGAGGTGTCCCTTCCCTAATCCTTGCATTCTTTCCTATTCCTTCAAGGGGTGGAGCAACAGAAGCGACAAAAGGCAGCAAAAAGGTAGGACTCAATTATTATTAAATTAGCACCAAATTACAGTCTACTTAAAAAACATAACATTGTTTGTTCCTTATCAGGGCCGGATTGAATCATTTTTAGTAGTAGTTTTTCGATTCAAGTCCATATCCAATATAAAATTTTGATTAGTTGAGTTACTGGAAACTTAGTTGGTAATAGGAAATTGCATCCTATCACGTACCTAACTTATTGCCGTACCTTTTTAGTTAGTATAATAATTTGTTTGCCATAATTATTTAAAATTCATAGATAAATAAAATTACCTAGTTAAAATAAAATCATAAATCTCTGGCATATTAACGTGCTAGAGAGAAACGACGAGTTTTTGTCGGTTGACAGTTTTTACAGTAAATCAGGAATAAATGCCTCCGCTCTTTTTGTGAAGTTATAGTAGATATAGTCGGTTTCAATAAAGTTGAAACTTATATTTTGGCATTCTAGATTGAATAAATTTTAGTTTCTATATTATTTACCTATTTTTAGCAAACGTTAATACCGAGTCTCACCATCCATCCGATTTTACCGCTGCAGTTTGGTTACCGATTTTAAACTCAATTATAGTTGATATTTCGCTTGTTTAACCCTCTGATAAATTCGTATTTTATTGATCAATTATTTCCTTGCCATAATTATTTAATATTGTAAAAAAAATGCCTGCTACTCTGCTAAGCTGAGTTAAAGTTAAATAGATTAATAGCAAAACGAGAAAACCTTTTTATACGTGTTCAGCGTTGTTATGAAGTTGGTGAGGAATTAAAGCAAAATAGGGAAAATCCTGCCAAACTAGAGAATTTTAAAATTCGTTATGGTCCACTAGCCAAAACACAGTTAGATTATCAAGAGGTCATTCAACAAATAATTATCGTGAAACAGGAAATTAATCCTGAAGAACCTCCGAATTATAGTATTATGGATGCCTTTGAAGATTTGTGTGATCATATTAAATATATGGCCGACCAATTACTGGGGGATATAAATAACACCGCGTAATAATAATAATGTTGATGGGAGCCGTAATGACAGACCTCGAATTCATATGCCAAAAATTGAGTTAATCAAATTTGATGGTAGTGACTTGACACTATGGCCATTATTTCACGAAAATTTTAAACAGTTGATACATATAAAACCAGAATTTTCTAAAGCCGAAAAGTCACAATATTTATTAGGTAGCTTAACTGGCAAAGCCTTGAAGACTTGTAATGCAGTCGCAGCGATCCCCGATAATTATGAGATCATTTGGAAATTGTTAGAAGAAACGTACCATGATAAGCAATTTTTATCTAGTATATATTTAGATCGAGTGTTAAATTTTAAAACTGTTCCTAATAATAACCCTAGTAATCTACAAATATTTTTGGAAAAATTTGATACTAATATTGTTGCTTTGAAACGTTTAGATTTGAAAAATTTAGGTGATTATATTTTGACTTACATTGGCATATCCAAATTATCACAGGAAACCTTGAACGCCTTTGAATTAGTTCGTGCTAGCCCAGAATTACCGACCTATGATGATTTAATTAAATTTGTTTGTCAGCAAAGTGAAATCATAGTTAAAAGTGAAAAACCTCGTACAAATCCGTGGAATCATAATTTTAGTCATAATAATCCTAAAACTACCAAAACTTTTGTGTCTAATATGAGCAGTACCGAGGGAAAGAAATGTATTTTTTGCAATAGAGGTGTCCATTTGTTAAAAGATTGTAAACATTTAGTTCCCACGAACAAAAATTTAAATTAGTGAAAAAGAAAGGTATATGTCTTAATTGGTTCTCGTCAAAGCATAAAGTAGCTTTGTGTCCGTCTAAATTTAGCTGTCAAATATGTAAGGCGAAACATCACACTTTATTGCATAGAGGTGAGCTATGTGATAATGATAATCGAAATAATATTTCCCCAAATTCCACTGTTATATCAACTCCTAGTACGAGTCGAGAAAATAATAACCCAGTAAATGAAAATAGTCTTAGCTTATGCACTAAAATTAATGCTGCCGGAGCTCCAGCCGGAGTTAATAAACAAGTTGTACTGTTAAGTACAGCCCTGGTAAAAATTGTAGATAAATGGAATCGAGAACAAAGCGTTAGGTTCTTAATTGATAGTGGTTCAATGTCCCATTTATTAACTCTTGATTGTTGCAAAAAATTAGGTTTTTGTAATTCGAAATTAACATCGAATATCATTGGTATAGGGGGAGCGCAAAAACCGATAATCGGCCGAACGAATTTAACAATTTGTTCCCATATAAATCTAAATATTAAATATCCGATTGAAGTGTTACTTGTAGATAAAATAACTAGTTTCTTACCAGATGTAGCTACAGACACCAACTCGTTTAACCATTTAGAAAATTTGCCTCCTGGTGTAATAGACGGAATTTTAGGAGCGTCCATATTTGCCGAAATAGTGAGTTCTCAACGTGTGACTGGATTACCCGGTACTCCCACTGCCATCCAAACCGCGCTCGGGTTTATAGTGTTAGGTTCGGCGCCTCCTAAGGAATATAATTTTTTCATAAAACCCACTGTATATTTTTAAGTTTGGATTCTCTTTTAGAAAAAATGTGGGAACTAGAAAATTACACCCCACCCATTCCTACTAGTGAGGATGCCGTTTGTGAAAATTTATTTGTGGAAACGGTCGGTAGAGATCCTTATGGCCGGTATACAGTGGCGTTACCAAATTAGGTAATTCGTATTTTTTGGCAGAAAAACGATTGCTATATTTGGAAAAACGATTATATAAATCTCCCGATCTTCAAAAAATGTATAGCTCCATACTCCAAGACTATTTGGACCAGGGACATATGTCTATAGTTCCAAAAAAAGAACTTGACGTTCCGTCTTATTACATTCCCCACCACTGTATATTTAAACCGGATAGCATTTCTACTCCATGCCGTATTGTTTTTGACGCCAGTATGAAAACGGAAAATGGAATTTCATTAAACGATATTTTATACACCGGTCCTGAATTGCAAAATAATGTATTTACCATTTTATTAAATTTTCGCTTGCATGCCATTGCCATGACATCTGATGTTAGACATATGTATAGACAAATTAATATTATTAAAGCTCATAGACCCTATCAAAGAATATTGTGGCGTTTCAATATAGACGAACCCATTTCCACTTTCGAATTGAATACCGTCACTTTCGGTGTTAAGTCTTCTCCGTTTTTAAGCCTCCGTACTGTGAAACAATTAGCTGTTGATGAATCGAAACTATATCCCCAAGCCATTGTATATATCGATCGAGATATGTATATGGATGATTTAATTTGTAGTTTACCTAGTACACAAAAGGCAGTTCATTCCCAGTTAGTTAATTTATTCCAAGCTGGTGGATTTCAAATGGTTAAATGGATGTCAAATTGAAAAAAATTCCTGATTGTTTAAAATTAACCCAGCCTGTTGAATTTGACAAAGGTCACCTGAAAGTTCTCGGTTTACAGTGAATCCCTCTACTGATAAATTCAGCTTCAAGCTTAATCTCGATGTATCACCATGTACCAAGCGGAATATGTTATCTTTGGTAGCTCGCACCTTTGACCCTTTAGGCTTTTTATCCCCAGTCACCTTATTCGTAAAGTTATTGATTAAGCGGGCTTGGGAGTTACATTTAGAATGGGATCAAGCCGCTCCTAGTGAAATACAAACCTTGTGGTTCAAATTTCAAAATGAGTTGGATACATTATATAGTTTAGAAATTCCTCGTCATGTGTTAGTTTTCGAAAATGCATCCTTGATTATTGTGGGTTTTGCCGATGCTAGCCCATCCGTAAATGCTTCAGTAATTTATACTAGAACAGTAGACTTTTCTGGTCAAATAAATGTTACTTTCCTGTGCGCTCAGTCCAAAGTTACCCCCATGTCAAAGGTTACCCTTCCTTGTTTAGAACTTTGTGCTGCGGTACTATTAGCCAAACTTATAGCACATGTTAAAGATACTTATTCTCCTAGACAAGATATCTGTGAAATTTTTGCCCTCTCTGATTCTATGATCACACTAAATTGGATACACTCATCTCCTAATAAATGGAAGCCATTTATTTCCCATAGAGTTTCGAAAATTCAAGATTACTTACCATCACCCCATTGGTATTTTGTACCTGGTAAGCAGAATGTTTCGGACTGTGCTTCCAGAGGCCTTACCCCTTGTGCCCTAAAAAATCACCCCTCCTGGTTCTCTGGTCCCTCATGGCTTTTACAGCACCCCTCGGAGTGGCCAATCAAATCCTTCAATGAAAGTAACGTTGAACATGCAACAGATGAAATGCTGGTACATGTTATTTCCAGAGAAATAAATTCCCCCTTGTATTCCTTGATAGAATATTTCTCGATCTGGTCCAAATTACTTAACGCCACCGTTTACATTTTAAGATTTGTTAAAATTTTACCCTACCATAATAAAATATTGAAATCTGATTTAAACAAGGCCGAATTAGCGTTAATTCGCGCTGTACAGCAGCGTCATTTCCACGTAGAATATAAAACTATTTCGGAAAATAAAATTTTGCGCCGCCTGAATCCATTTATTAGTGATGGAATTATTAGAGTAGGTGGAAGATTGTCGAATTCCGCAATTAGTTTTAACCAAAAGCATCCGATCTTGTTACCAAAATCCGACCCGTTTGTGAATCTGCTTATAGACTATAACCATAGAAAATACTGCCATTCAGGTGCGCATTTATTACAATCGTTATTGCGTCAAAATTATTGGATTCTCTCTAGTCGAGACATTATTCGTCAACGCGTCTGGAAATATAATCATTGTTTTAAATTAAATCCAAAACCTCGCCACCCTATAATGGCAGACTTTCCATTTGAGAGAGTAAACCAAGCTAAAGCGTTTATATCAACCGGAGTTAATTTTACGGGAGCTTTCCATATAACCCTCGACGTGGAGATGCAAAAAGCCAAAAGGCTTATGTTTGTTTGTTTGTTTATTTGCCTAGCGACAAAAGCGGTTCACTTGGAACTAGCTTCAGATCTATCTACCAATTCCTTCCTAGCTGCTTTTAAGTATTTTCTATCCCGTTGTGGTAATTGCGCCACTTTATTTTCGGATTGCGGCACCAATTTTGTAGGCGCACGTTCAAAATTAAGCGATATCTACCAACTCACGCAATCCCTTGAGTATAAGGACGCTTTTCAGCGTGAGCTAAATATTCACAAGATTAATTGGAAGTTCAACCCCCCTTCATCCCCCCATTTTGGCGGGATTTGGGAAGCCAATATAAAAAGTGTTAAGTCTCATCTCTTTAAGGTTATTGGAAGTCAAGTACTAACATATGAAGAATTCAGTACGGTACTTACACAAATCGAGGCCCTACTGAATTCAAGACCATTATGTTGCATTGGAAGCGATCCTAATGACCCAGTTGCATTAACCCCAGCACATTTTTTGCTTGGGTCTCCTTTAAATTCATTCCCAGCAGAGGATTTATCTGCAGAACCTCCTAATCGCCTAAATAGATACAAATTGTTAGATTCTATGGTCCAACATTATTTGAAGCGTTGGCATTTGGAATACCTGTCCACACTTCAAGCTCGGCAGAAGTGGAATTCGGAGAGTAACCCTGCGAAAGTAGGCACTGCGGTAGTTATTATACAAAGCAACATTCCCCCCTTACAATGGCCATTAGCTATAATTGAAAAATTGCATATCGGTAAGGATGGTGTTGCTCGAGTAGCTACCGTAAGAACAAAAATTAGTTCATATCTGCGTCCAGTTGTGAAGTTATGTCCACTTCCCAACCAATAACTGTTTAAATATAGAAATGTATCCATTAGTTAGTAATAGTTATAGTTATAAAATTAGTTATGTTACCTTAATCGTAAGATATATTATTCAGTCTAGAATGATTATTTTTGTTTTCTTTTGCTTGTTCTGTTGAATTACCTTTCAACCCGGCCCGGCAGGATGTTTAGGCCGTTTCAAATGTTTCAAAAATTTGTATTTTGTGTTGCCGCTTGCTGTAACGATAATCCAAAGAGCGAGTAGCGGCCTCTAGTTAGAATATGAATTGCAAGAAAACCACGCGGTGAGCAAGAACGTTTTCACGATGGAGAGATATTGAAGTTGCCGTAGATTGTTATACCGGTTTCCAATTAATCAAAATTTTAATAACTAGTGTCGAATAGTATTTTAAATATTATAATGATTTTGAGTTAGTGCAGATTTTGTGCTTGAGGTGCCTATTCCCTAATCCTTGCATTCTTTCCTATTCCTTCAAGGGGTGGAGCAACAGAAGCGACAAAAGGCAGCAAAAAGGTAGGACTCAATTATTATTAAATTATCACCAAATTACAGTCTACTTAAAAAACCATAACACTCTCTAATGATAACCGTTTTCGATGAAAAGATGATTTCAGCTTGGTTAGTGAAACGCGTCGGTGTTAGAGTTGCCATTCGTCCAGCTTTAGCCGGACATGTTTGGCTTTTTACGGTTTCGTCCGGCTAAAAATTAACATGTCCGGCCTGTCCGGCTTTTGTTTGACTTTTCGCCTAAAGCTCTAAAAATTATTTAAAATACATCATTTCTGTTTTTAAGTTTAAGACATCATTAGAATGAATTATTCAGTTTTTTCATGTGATAAACTTACCAAAGTTTCATTTGATACAAATTTGTATGAATTAGTTTCATATCTGATTTTTTCGTTTTTTTTTTTTCGTTTTTAGTCGCTTTTCTATAGACACATTTTATTGTTTTGCGATGACTTTTTCTGTTTCTATGTAACAAATGTATATTTTTAAATTAATCAAGTTTCATAAAATTATTAAAAGACTGATTTTATGTTTTAGTTATTTTTTTTTATGGCGAACGAATGCTGTTCGGCTTTTTGTACCAAACGTCCGGCCAAACTTGTAAGTTCGGCTTTTCGAATTTTAGGCCTGGCAACTTTAGTCGGTGTCTTGATATTTGTGGAAACTACTTCATTGTTTGTGTCTCGTCAAATTCTCCAATCCCTCTTCCGAAATATAATGTAGTATAATACAATAAATGTATGCAATTTATCATTAAGATGATTTGTGGGCACTAGTGATGTGAGTTTTTTAGCTCCACAGTATAATTAGCAATGTCGTTTTGTTTTCTTTAATTTCGAGGTTATCACAGATAATCTTGTCGACCAATATATAAATAAATTATACTGTCCGAATGCCGTGTATCTCATATTTTTTAACGTGTGCATCTGCATCAGTTAGTGAACACATACACTTTACCAAGATAATCTCTTGTTCAATCTAGGAATAAAATAGGTAATTATGTTTCTTTTTTGTAGCTTAATTAAAGGTGGAAAATATATTACCCCGTAATGAGCATTTATTTTTAATTTTAAATGAAAATTCCAATTCAAAAAGTTGCTTATAATTACTTTTTTAGTCTTAATCCAAAATTTCGATTAAAACTTGTTTAAATCCTTTTTTAATGCTTCAGTTTCTTTATTTTGCTTATCTAAGGAATAATACATCAAAGTGTCAAAGTCAGCGCCATAATTACTGTGTATTAATTTAAATTCGAATAACGCTTATACTTTGCAGCAACGAATTTATTTAGTTAAATGTTATGGTATAGGGTTCATTCTATCGACAAAGATTAGAGAATTAGCTCTCTAATCTTTGCTATCGACATGCGATCGAATCGTTTCAAGACGGTTACTGTTAATGTTAGTACACACAATTTAAAAAATTTAATACGAAAATTTACTACGGAAATTTAATGTGACTGGAGATATAAAAATTTAAAAACGTGTAAAAAACCCTCACAGTAAAGACGATGCAGCGACATGTGCTAGTTTTGTTTAAATAACCGAAAATCCGAAAATATCGTTGAGGAAAAGATCAAAGATAATTAACATAAGCAAATCATTGAAATTCATTGAGTTTTCAAAGAAAATTAGTTTCAAACTTACAAACCTGAAACAAATTCACACTTTGGAAGGAGGTGATGATGTACATTGTTTAAACTTTTGTGTGAATATCTGGGAAACACTTGTGGGAGATAAAGAGTTTTATAAAAATATTATTTTTTCGGACGAGTCTACCTTTCGCACGAATGACGTAGTATCTTTCCAAAATTGTTGCTATTGTGTGCAAGATAATCCAAATTTTACAGTAACTATAAGTAGTCAAATATCCAAAAAAGTAAATATGTGAAATTACAAAAATAAAATTATTGGTCCATGCTTATGCTTCTTTTAGGAAAATCAACCAAAATTTATACTTAGAAATATTGAATGCTTACCTTTGGTCAGAATTTGGAGAGGAAAATTTAGAGTACAGACGCAAGGCCTATTTTCAACAAGTCCCGCGTATTCGTCACTGTATGTTCGAAAATGGCTCTTTTTCTCCAAAAATGAATAGGTAGATTTGGCTCTGATCTAACGGTAGGCGATTACTTTCTGTGAGGATTTTTAAAACAAACAGTTTATTAAAATTATTTAGCCCGTGATATTAAAATTTTAGAGGAAAGAATCATTGAAGCTAGCGCACAAGTAAATCAAGAGATGATTCGTTCTTTTTACGATGAATGCAAAAGACGATTACAAAAGTGCGTGCAAAAGTGGGTGGTTTTCATGTTGAATAAAAACTCAGTTAATTGGAAACATTTAGTTTTGTTATTTGTTATTTAAACATTTAAAATTTTGTTGTTTTAATTTTTTAGTTTCGGCCCTTTTTATTTTTAGTCAAAAAATCTCGACTTTTTTTTATCATATATATTCAATATCTAATCTATTCCAACCCAAACAGAACTTTCCCAATCCCCCCCCTCCATGTATATCCCTCAATTGTTAAAGAACGAGTTTATATTATTTACTTGATGATTTTGAACTTGAAAATCATATTTCCTTTGACCAAACTGCTACAACACCCCCAACCCCCAACTCCCAACGACAAGCCTACCAACATAAACCTTTATGCGCCTACCAGGTATAGAATAGTATTAAAAGGATTCTTTATTTACATTATTAATAAAATGTCAATTTCTCGTCACATCAAAGCATTTGTGCTAATGTAAACTGGTTCTATGACAATTTAATGGGGTTACACAGAGGAGGATGGGTTGGAAGAAGTTCTGTTTGGGATGGAATAGATTACATATTGAATATAGGTATATTATAAAAAAAAAATCGAAATTTTTTACCAAAAATAAAAAGGAGTATGATTAGTAATTAAAAAATGAACCGTTACAACTAAAGAACTTATTATGTTTTGTTATAAAAATTTATAATTAAATTTTTATTTCCCTTCTTAAATGTAAGTATGTGCTTATTTGCGTTTTTATAAAATATTTTAATTAAAATTAGTTCCCACCCAGTCATCTTAGCATTTAAGGTCATCATCAAACGGATATGGATAAAAGAGAAATGAAAGTTATTATCAAAATGAAATTTTATTAAATCCTAAACAAAAAAGTTCGACATAAGTATGACAAAAAAATTAAGCATTTTTCCAGAAATGTGACCAATTGAATAATTGACGACTTCGCTAATTACATGCTTGAGTCGGGTTCCACGGCTTTTTGTCGAAGTTTCGTGTGATATTGCTCAAAGGAAAACTCTGGAACAAATAGTACCTATCAAATTTCACTTAAATAATGGAACAAAAATTGACAAAATATACTTTTTAATGTTCATTCGGCTTACTCACTTAGAAAAATTTGTTCCATTTGCCTCATTCAACGTATTCATCAGCTGCCTTCACTGATGAGGCAGCTTCGTCTTCATCCATATTGCTACTGTTTAGATAAGCTTCACGCAATTGAAGCAAGAAATTCCTAGCAGTGATCACACAAGATCGAGAATTTCAGTCCCACTTTTCTGCATCCACACGAACTCGGGCAATCATTAGTGCAGTTGCTATGTGGAGCAGGGGTCTCAGCAGGCCATGAGGAGTGATTTTCCAGCAACAATCGTCGGGTTTTCTTTGTCCACGCCACTCAAGGCCGGCCCGTCCATATAGGCAAACAAGGCGACGCGCGACGGCCTAGGCGAAGGTACGGAACGAGCGACAGCGACACGACCATGCGGGGCGGTCAGCTCGCGCGCCATCTACTATGCTGTACTGCTGTTTATTGTAGCGGCATAGCAATAGAATATAATAGAAATATTTATTCACCATTTAAGATACAAATAACGTACATATGGCAAGTCAAAAATATAGCACACATATAAATCACAGTAACGTAATGCAGAAACATATATAAAACATTATACAATATGTCTCACTTTTCATGACTTACACATCGCAGCTCCATTATTAACAATGTGATTCTTTTAAAATTTGTGTGGAAGATACTTACCCATCAGGAGATTGTGTGACGGTAAAATATTTAAAAATCGACCAGTGGCGTTCGTCGTTATGAAGAAAAATATGCCTAATTTTGCAAAAAAGATATTAGGCATTTTTTTATTGAAAAATTAATGCAATATTTTATACTATTGAACAGCATGAGTTAAAGCCTCTATATCCAAAATTTAACAACATTTTGATTTGTGGTTTTCGAATTACGACCTCCTTACAATTACATATTTCAGATGAGATATTGAATGATTAATAACTTGGAAACAAATTGTTTTTCGAAAATAGTCATTTTTCATTCTCTATTTAAACACACCACAGATAGTAGACAACCTCCAGATCCAAAGCCAAGGCTGTGTGGAAGGAGGTTACACATTTGGAAAAGCGCAGATATACATCCACACCCACCGGTTTGTCAATACCGGGGCTGGGGATCGAACCCAGAGCGCGATAGACAGTCGATCAGCATATTCGCCACTCAATACGCCTTAACCGATTGAGTTACCGCGCCGATTAAAATCACTCTTCTATCACCCACTGCCATCGATACCAAGAATTTTTACTGAAAAATTACCAAAAATTTTAAACCAAGCAGCTCTGTAAATTATTTGGGCATTAAGGATTGCAAACTTTGAAAATATCAATGCCAATTTGTGGTAGAAAAAGTGATTTTAAATAGAAAATGAAGAAAGACTTTTTTTCGAAAAACAATTCGCTTCCCAGGTATTAATTATTTAATGTCTGAAAAATGTAATTCGAAACCCATAAAACAAAATGTCGCTAAACTTTGGATATAGGGATTCTAGAGTATACTGATTAAAAATATTGTATCAGTTACTCAATAGCTGAAACAATTGATTTAAAGGAAATTGTTTCCACTTTTGCTGAAATCAAGGCAAGGAAAATGAAAATTATGTAATTGTAGACTCACATTAGTGTTCTATAACATAATTTTCATTTTTCAGTCTATAATTACAGTAAAAGAAAGTGGAGACAATCTCCTTTAAGCAAATCTTTTATCCGTGCCTTTATTGAGTGAATCAAATATTTGATTAAAAATCGCATTATTGTTTTACATTAGTGCTTTATTTTGTTGCGATTTTTTTGTTTAAAGGGGCACCTTTCAAGTCGTTTGCCTAGGGCGCCGAGTTTGGTCAGGCCGGCCCTGACGCCACTTTTGTACCTGATGGTATGCGCCGTGTGTGCTGCTGCGCCGCTGCTTGTGTTGGAGTTAAAGCAGTCAGGTCGACCTTTTTCCTTTTGCAAACTTTGGGTACTGTGACGCGCTTTTTGACTGGCGTCGTCCCCAAAGTAACTGACTCGGGCGCCAGTTTCAGAATTAGAAGCGCTGAAACACGCTACCGGGGTAGTTAACAGTGGAGAAAGTTTTGACCAGGCGATCAGTGCATAAATAAAACAACCAGTTTCGAAAACAATAGCAAATAAAATTTATTTAATAAAACAACAAGAAAACTATGTACAAAACAAATGAGCAAAGTAGCAAAAGGCGATATTGGCAAAAGGCAAATGTAAGGCAGGCGTAAGCAAACAAAACGTGCAAGTAAAAATTTATATCAAACTACCAAAAGTTAAAAATCGCGGTTAGGGATTAAGCTCAAGCAAAACAAAGCAAAATGAACAAATTGTACTATAGTGAGAATATCTTCGTCTGACAACGGAATTATGAAGTTTCCCCTTGGGGCAAAACGCGGCAGACGCAAGATATTCCGGAAAGCGGATAGGCCTGTGTCCAAAACTAAGAGACGGACTATTGACTCCTGGGTTTCCCTCTTGTAGTAAATAGATACTCGCGGTAAAGAAGAACCTACTGTTGCGGCTCGTTTATTAATGGCTTACCACTTGTACTAAAGGATCTGCCTAGTAAGGCCTATACGCTCGAACTATATTCGAGATTATAACTTACTCCTTGGTGTGGAACCTAAAACGATTGATTTAAGAATTAGCGCTGTTGGTACTTAAACCAACGGGAGTAGAACTAGGTTCTGCTCAATTAAACACTTGTTAATCTTTCATACACGATACTGTCTACGCAAATATAATCGGTGAGGTATAAGTAGCGCGCCCGGTGTGTTTAATGCTAGAGCCGCGTGCCTTTACCTTTGTGTGAGTTGATTTTATATGTTAATGCGGGCAAGTAACGAAGCCGGTCTGTAATTAAGTGCCTTAATAATAGGTGGCGAAAATAGCTTCGTTACAGTACCTGACCATATTCAATGATGTTGTTGGAGTGAGTTGTGCGTCATGCATTCGGAGGATGTGATACCACATCATGCTTCTTCCAAAAAGGCAAACTGAAGATATTCGCAACAGTAAAAAACGGGAGTTACAAGACGTCTTCCAGATTTTCAATGATCCGACCGCTATGCCCGAGGATATCACTCTTGTGGGAGAAAAATGTATCCTAGCTTTATATCAGGCACAACTCACTCCAACATCATTGAATATGGTCAAGTACACGAAGTTTGCAAAATATAAGAAAGAAAGAAGGTTGACTTGGCTGTTTTACCAATACAAGCAGCAGCGCAGCAGCACTCTTTCCACGTATACCACCTGGTACAAAAGTGGCGTGGATACGAAAAAAGACCTGATGATTGGAGCTTGAAAATTACTCCTCATGGTCTGGTACCTATTACAACAACTGAGTCGCCTGTTCCACGGAATCTATTAAGTCAAATTTCATGCAATTGCACGACGGGTTGCACAACATCGAGTGGATGCAGAAAAGTAGGACTGAAATGCTCGATCTTGCGTGGTCATTGCTCAGGAATTTCTTGCTTCAATTGCACGACGCTTTGCGAAGAAGACAAAATGGAAGATGACGATAATGAAGGTTATCTAAACAAAGATGAAGGCAAAGCTACCTTATCAGTGAAGCCATCAGCTGATGAATACGGTGAATGAGGCAAATGAAGCAAATTTTCTGATGCAAGTAAGCCGAGTGAACATTAATAACTATATTTATCATACTTATTATACCATTATTTAAGTGAAGCTTGATATTATTTGTTCGAGAGCTTTCCTTTGAGCAATGTCACACGAAACTTAGACAAAAGATCGTGGAATTTGACTCAAGCACTTAATTAGCGAAGTCAACAATCAACAGCCACATTTGTAGAAGAATGCTTAATTTTTTTGTCATATTTATGTGTAACTTTTTTGTTTAAAATTCAATAAACTTTCATTTTGATAATAAGTTTCATGTTTACAAAGTGGATAGTTTTCGAAGAAAATGCATTTCCAAGATGACGGCGATTCCTCAAGGTCCTGACAGCTTATATTTTGGAAAGTGAAAGAGGGACCTTAAATACGTATCTATGTCAATTTTAACCTCTACCGGTTCGATTATGACCTCAGACCATTTGAAGCTATAATAATTGGGTGTCATTATCAAATCTAAACTCAAATAATATACAGGGTGATGGTGATTCAGTTTGGTATTCGCCCCCATGTATCTTTTTTATTTTAACAGAAAACTACAATAAACCATATACCGTGTGTGTAGTCGCGGGCTAGGCATGGGGAGCAAGAATTACAACATCGCGTGTGCCAGCTGGCTGAAATGAAATAACTGAGCTGGGATGATGCTCCACCGATGGACGAATTTACGGCTGCCGGTGTTGTCAAATCTCTCGCGCTACGTGAATGTACATGCCTAATGGGAAATTACACGCACGGTATATTTGTAAATCGTTTGTCAAGCTCTATCGAATGACGCCCTTAAATCATCTTTTTGATCACATATGCCAAAATAACGATAGTCAACCTTTTTTTTCAAATGGTATACTATACATTTTTTTGCCGATTGTTGTAGAGCTTCTCTTTCTGCATTCAACCATGTGAAAAAGTATCACTTCCATAAGGAGAATTTCGAGAAAATTAATAAAATACGAAAAAACTTCATTTAAAGGTCTTGTTTCTGATTCAACATAGTTGGCCATGGAAACAATTGAATTTTGTCATTGTTAGTAATGTCAAATTGAAAATACTGTTATTTGTTATTCGTTTTTGTTTTATGTTATACTTCTAAATAGATTTACACAATGGTATCTTACAATAATGAAAAAAATTGGACACGATATTAATTTATGGAGAGTGCGGAAAAAACATAAAGTAGCCAAACGTTTATATCAAGATCGCTTTCGAAATAGGCCGGTACCATCAGTCAAAATGTTTGTAAAATTGGCAAGAAATATGAGCGAAAGTGGAAGTTTTGAGAAAAAAAGAAACGTTTTTAAACACCGTTAGATTTCTTCCTTTGGTTCTATCTAAAAGAAAAAGTTTACTTTATACCTCTAAATGACGTCGAAGATCTTAAAACTAGAATACGAATTGAATGCTGCAGAATAAATGTTAAAATTCATTCTTCAACATAAGGAAAATTTCGAAAAAATTAATAAAACATGATAAAACGTCATTCAAAGGTTCTTTCTGAATCAGCATAGTTAGCCAAGGAAGCAATTGAATTTTGACATTGTAAGTAATGTAACTAGTAGCAACTAGGCAAATCAGATTCGAAAGAGAGGGATTTGTACGAGGATTGTGTACGGTACTGATGAGGCGTAAAAAATTCGAAACAAACTTTAATGTTTTGACCAAACAAAGTTCTGTTTTTAAATAATTATGTAATTCATTTTTATATAAACAAACATTTAATGTCGTATCTTTAGTTAATTAATGATAATAACACTCAACAATAATATTAAAATAACAACTAATAATAAATAACAATTACCAATAAAAAAACTACCAATACTTGAAAACTAACTAACAATTAAGAAAACAAAAACATTATTTATTGCTTCATATGTTCGAAGAGTCCTCCGTTCGCTTTTAAACATAATCGTCCTCTGTTTATCACGCCTTGGGTACATACATGTTGAAGAATTTCAACATTTAATCTGCGGCATTCAGTTTGTATTCTATTTTTAAGATCTTCGACATCATTTAGAGGTGTAAAATACACTCTTTCTTTTAGATATGGCCAAAGGAAAAATCTAACGGTGTGAGATCCGGTAATCTGGCAGGCCACTTGACTCCCTCACTACGATTTCCGATCCATCTACCTGGATAAGCTGCATTTAAGTAATTCATTACAATTATAGCATTATGTGGCGGTGCCCCATCTTGTTGTAATATCATGTTATGCCTAATATGTAATGGGACGTCTTCTATGAAATTTAACAACTCTTCTCTTAAAAACTGTAGATATCTTTCTCCAGTAAGCGTGCCTTCGTAAAACTGTGGTCCTATAATTTGTCCGTTGAGAATTCCACACCATACGTTAATTCCCCAGATATTTTGGAAATTAGTTTCCCGAAGCCAGTGAGGATTATCCTGCGACCAATAATGGCAGTTATGTCTATTGACAATTCCATTATTATGGAAATGGGATTCATCTGACCACATGATGCGATCTAATATAGTCATTTCTTGAGCAACTGCCAACCACGCTACAAAATTTAGACGTCTCTCGTAATCTCCTGGAAGCAAGCCCTGTTGTAAATGTATTTTATATGGTCGCAGTTTATTGTCTCTCAGAATTCTTTGAATTGAAGAATATGAAATATCAGTTTCTGTCGCTAACTGACGAATAGAAATATGCGGGTCTACGAAAACACGGGCTAAAACTGCAACTGTATGTTCCTCATCTCGTGCGGTTCTGGGCTTAAAAACGTATCTTTTTTTCTCAAAACTTCCACTTTCGCTCATATTTCTTGCCAATTTTGCAAACATTTTGTCTGATGGTACCGGCCTATTTCGAAAGCGATCTTGATATAAACGTTTGGCTGCTTTACTGTTTTTTGTGCACTCTCCATAAATTAATATCATATCCAATTTTTCTTCATTAGTGTAAAATACCATTGTGTAAATCTATTTAGAAGTATAACATAAATCAGAAACGAATAACACAGTCGCAAATAACAGTATTTTCAATTTGACATTACTAACAATGACAAAATTCAATTGTTTCCATGGCTAACTATGTTGAATCAGAAACAAAACCTTTAAATGAAGTTTTTTCGTATTTTATTAATTTTCTCGAAATTTTCCTTATGGAAGTGTATACTTTTTTCACATGGTTGAATGCAGAAAGAGAAGCTCTACAACAATCGGCAAAAAAATGTATAGCATACCATTTGAAAAAAAAAGTTGACTATCGTTATTTTGGCATATGTGATCAAAGAGATGATTTAAGGACGTCATTCGATAGAGCTTGGTAAACGATTTACAAATATATCTGGATTATTGTAGTTTTCTGTTAAAATAAAAAAGATACGGGGGGGGGGCGAATACCAAACTGAATCACCCGGTATAAATCGTACACATAACTCTAACATAGAAGATTAGAAAATTGTGTACCGTTTCATATATGATTTTAATTTCAGGTTATTCTGCCAGAATAAAAATCTACATGGACCTGATACTCTATTCTTCACTTCTTATCATAGTCAGTGCATCGTTTCGCGTTCCTTTTCATCATCAATATAATGAATGGACCATACCAGGCAATTACTGGTATGAACGCTTGCACCTTCACAACCTATTATTTCTCAATGAATCGACTTTTGACAAGAATCGTGTGCCACAAGACGCTTTCCTCTTCAAAATTGAAAATTCATCGATATACACTTTACCACCCAATACTTTCAAAAAGTTCACTGATGTTGGAGGCCTGTTTCTATCTAATATAAATATAAACACAATATCACACGGAGTTTTCGATGGGCTAGATCATTTGAAAGAAATTGATTTATCCAAGAATAAACTCACCCAAGTTGAAGAGGGTGTATTCAATAAAATACCAGAATTAAAATACTTAGATTTGTCTTATAACTGCATAAAAAATGTATCTGACCAATCATTCACAGGATTGAAAAAACTTAATGATCTCTATTTACAAGGCAATGAAATTTCAGTATTGTACAAAAACTTATTTGAATCGCAAGTTAATTCCTTACTTGTGCTAGATGTGTCGTGGAATAGATTAAAGGAAATAAATGTAGCATTTAATGGGCTGAGTCAACTCACTCACCTTTTTCTACAAATGAACAACATCTCACATATGGATTCATTAAAAAATTTGACTTCCTTAGAATGTTTAGATGTTTCTCATAATAATATAGAACGTATTATCCTTAATTCAGGATTGGAAATGTTAAATAATATTTCTTTACAAAATAATAAAATATCGTTTTTAGATCCGAAATTATTCGACTCGCAAAGAACATATTTAAATATTTTAAATATATCCTCAAACAATTTAAAGGAAATAAATACAGTATTCCATGGAATGAGTCAGCTCACACATCTTTATTTACAAGGAAATAGCATATCGAGTTTAGCACCGAATTCGTTTCAAAATTTATCGTCTTTAGGACAGATAGACCTATCTCAGAATTCTATACGAGATTTACCTGAACATGTTTTCTCAGGATCAGAAACGATAACTCATATATATCTATATAATAATAAAATAACATTTTTGGGTTCTAACTTATTTGAATCGCAAAGACATTCTTTAACACTTTTAAATTTATCGTCCAATGCTTTGACAGAAATCAATACAGCGTTTCGTGGATTCAATCATCTTACCAATCTTTATTTGCAAGACAACCAGATAACGGACATAACTGCTGATGCTTTTCATGACGTAACTTCCTTGGAGCATTTAGACATATCACACAATAAATTAGAACGATTTCAATATGGGCTATTCGACCATTTAGGCGTTTTAAGATCTCTAAATTTTTCTTACAATAGATTTGAAGAGTTTCCATTTGTATTCCTAAGTTATTTAATAAACTTAAAGGAAATCATCTTTGATAACAATAAAATAAAGTCCTTAAATGGAACTGAATTATTACATCACTTCCCGTCACTAAAAATAATTGGCCTAGGCGGAAATTTTAACTGGTCTTGTGCAAGACTGACAACATTTGTTAAAGAGTTACGCATTCACTATGTAGAAATACTTAAAGGTGACTATTTCACAGGACATAATGTGAGAGGGATGACATGTTATGAAGACGATTCAGATTCAAGTGATGAAGATCCCAATTTTAAACATACTGACAAAAATAGAAAAGATTTGATTAATGTAATAGATAAGAACGATCATGGAAATACTTTCATTTCTATTTTGTTAACAATAATTACTGTTATTTTAGTTGCAAAGACGGCTTTCCAATTCTTTTTCGTTTTTAAACTCAGAAGAAATACACAAGAAGAACATTTAGCATTACTTTGATGGAAAACGTATAGTTAAGGATATGATTTTGCAAAGTGACAGAGAATTAAGCGCTTATTCTTGGTTTATTATAAATATTTAAAAAAAAACCTAAATGGTATAATTTTTAAAATAGTTTCAGGTACTTCCCATTTCTCTAAGGAATAAAACCATATACAGTTTTTATCATAAATCTTATTTATAGTTAAATATGCTCTAATAATGAAAGTGGGAACTATTTTCATTGGCAGACTACAATATTCAAGTCCAACAGAAATTTACAATAAACAAATATATAGTTGTATTCGTTAGAACAATAGCAAGTTAATAAAACAGTTTTAAAAATTATGTTATATTTTGTTTTTTAAATATTTATAATAAACCGAAAATAAACGCATATTTCCCTCTCACTCTGCAAAATCCTATCCTTAAGTATTTATAATTCTGTATATTATTTTATGATGAAATATTTATAACTATAAGTATACTTACTATTTTCTTATTGGAATAAAACTGTGATTGTAATAACTATGAGTTTTTTTATTTAATCGGTACCTACAAAATGTCAAGTCCCTGTTGTTAATGTATGTGTCTTTGAAACGATTTTATTCATATAGTGAAAACTAAATTAGCATTTTAGTACAGTAACTAGAGGTTAAGGTCATATTGAACGGACTTCGTTCATTTTTGGCAGTATAATATTAAATGCTTCACAGAAAAGTTTCTATATTGTGCGAGGGCTTGCTAATTTATAGGGGGTGGATAACATACAAAAAAAAAAAAAAAATATATATATATATATATATATATATATATGGGTGTTTTCCCGCGTAGTTGACAGGCTCCTGCTGGGGCCACGGTTGTCTAAACGACGTTTCGTTCAGTTCGAGCAACGAGGAGCAGCAGTAGGCAGCTTTCAGCGTGAACCTGAAGATGGCAGATGGGATTCTGCCGAAACGTCGTTTAGACAACTGTGGCCCCAGCAGGAGCCTGTCAACTACGCGGGAAAACACCCGAAAGCACAATAACCTTTCATATATATATATATATATATATATATATATATATATATATATATATATATATATATTGGAGCTGAAATAGAATCAAATTTTAAAATTTTAAGAAGAAAAGGTTCTATGCAATTTTTCACATAAATTGATAGTTTTTAAGTTACAACGACTTCAAAATTGCGATTTTAGCTTAAAAAAAGCTATTTCCAAACGGCTTTCGTCAAGTATCTCGAAAAGTATTACTTTATCAAAAAAATGTTACAGACCAATTACAGAAAGTACAAACTGGGAGTTAATTATATTTTTTGTTTATTGATGCAGGATTAATAATTTCGGAGATATTTAAGTTTATATTTGGTATCCAAGTGTTTCGAAATTACCTTTAAAGTTTAAAATGCATTTTTTTCTAAAGCAAGTGCTTTAAATGAGCAAAAAAATTTGAGCATCTAGGTAATGCTACACCTTAACGAAAAACTGTATTTGAGATAATTTTTTTAAATTACTGGCTAATTAGAGTAACACAATGGCGAACCTTTTTATATAAAAAAATATAAATACGCACATTTTTCCGTCATAACTTCTTTATTTCTTATGCTACAGGAACGAGTAAAAAATAATTTGAAAGCGCAATTAATTTTCTTTAATTTCATTTCTTAGCATGCGTGACGTAGGTATCACAATTTTTGAGATATTTAACATTTAAACTGCTCGGACGCCGTTTATAAACTTTCATATCTCCGAAACTATTAAATCTATGTAAATAAATAAACAAGTTAAATTCATTATCAATGTATGAGTTTTATTTTTGGTCTCTACCCATTTTTCAATAAAACTAATATTTATTGAGATATTTGGAAAAGGAAAAAAAAATATGTTTTATCGAAAATACCTTTATAGTTTAAACTGTATTTTTTTCTAAAGCAAGTGCTGTATACACACCAAACAATTTGAACATCTACGTCATGCTATATATTAGTGAGAAACAGTGTTTGAAATTTTTTTTTTAATTACTGGCTAATTACAGTAACAAAATGGCGACGTTGTTATTAGAAAAATGTGTAGACGCACATTGCTTTGGTCATAACTTCTTTGATTTTTATGCTACAGAAACAAATAAAAAAACAGTTGAAAGCTTAATTAATATCCTATTATTCTACCTATTAACATCCTTGACTGAGGTGTCACAGTTTCTGAGATATTTAACTCTCATTCTAAATAATTCTGTACTTTGGAATGAAAAGGGCGGTTGTCACAAAATCAAAAAATATGATTTTGTGACAGAAACGGCCATTTTTGTAAGACATGTGGAGCAAAGTATTGGACAACCGTCTATTTAAAGTTGAAATATATTAAAACATTACATAATATATGAAATTCTGGCCTTTAATTATAGAAATATAAGGCTTTTCTTTATTAGAAACAGTTCTTACATAAAATTCACAAAAAATTGGACACCCGCCCTTTTCATTCCAAAGTACAGAATTATCTTATGAATACTTGGATGCCAAATGTAAACTTAAATATCTCCGCAATTATTAATCCTACATCAATAAACAAAAAATATAATTAATTCTCAGTTTGTACTTTCTATAATTGGTCTGTAACATTTTGTTGATAAAGTAATATTTTTCGAGATAATTGACGAAAGCCGTTTGGAAATACTTTTTTTTAAAGCTAATATTGCAATTTTAAAGTCGTTATAACTTAAAAACTATCAATTTATATGAAAAATTGCATAGAACCTTTTCTCCTTAAAATTTGATTCTACTTCAGCTCCAATAAATATATATATTTTTTAAGTGCCACCCTCTGAAAGGGGGTGGCATCCAATCCCTATAAATTAGCAAGCCCCCGCACAATATAGAAACTTTTCTGTGCAGCATTTACTATTATATTGCCAAAAATGAACGAAATCCGTTCAATATGACATTATTCCGAAGTTTTGCTTATTTTTTACCTCTAGGTACTGTACTATTTTTGAAGTGTTTATTCTTTGTCTTAAACCTCAACGTCTTTCAGAGAATTCTATTATCTTACTTCTAATTTACAGTCGATTGTTGTACTTTACAATGTGTTGTACTTTACAAATTTAACGTACGTGTAAAAAAATCGAAAAAATTTAAATTTAAGCGCTGCCTAAGGAATCACCACATCCACATCCATATTCCTAATAATTGTTCATAGAACTTTAATAATATAAAATTTGAAATTGTCTTCCACAAAAACAGACAAAACGATATGTCATATCGACAGTGGGGCTGATGCCAAACAAAATTTCGAAACCTTTAGTTTTTGTACACACACTAAATCACAATTTTATTTCTTTATCCCATTTAACAAAGGCTATGGCCAGAGGGGTGATAGTGTGAGTGGCTGATACCAAAGAACTGTTGAGACCTTGGCTAATGAGAAGATGTTTAAATAGTCTTTTGACATAAATTTTTTCGTTAAAAATTACACATTTTCTAACTAGGAAAAAATACGAATTAAATAATGTAAAGATTGGCCATGCATTCTACTTAAGAAGATTCAAGTTTCTTGAAAAGCATAGGAGATGGACAATTTGCAATGGGTTTAGTGACACCCTCCTAGAAAACTGCATAGGACACAAGAAAATACTTCAAGGATTTTTCATTGAATTTATCTCGAAGAGGTAGGTCGTTGGTGAGCTATCAGTTTTAGACCCGGAGCCAGGTGAAAATTTGGTCAATTATTTCTTCTCGAACGATAATTAGTGAGACGCATCAGGGAGTTGTATCATAATGCCTCGTGAACGTCAGCTGCGGTTCCGTGGGTGGGATGAGCGGCGGTAGCCTCCCACGCACGGAGAAAAAAAAAATTTTTAGTCATTTCCACCTGACTAAAAGTTTGTCAAACTATAGCTAATCCAATATCTTGAAGAAAAAAAAAGTCAGCTGACTATAACATGGTGTATTATACGTCAGCTGGTCGCTTGAACATGAAAAAAAATTTTATACATTCAATGATTTCCTCTCAACTAAAAATGTACCTGATGATAGCTTATATGCTACTGTGAATGAATATAAATCTCAGCTGGCTGTACCTCGGTGGAAAGATCGTCAGCTGATACCTTGAAAGTTGTAACGCAGAAGTTAGGCGGGAGCATCTATTGCCTATTTAAATGCATCAGCTGACGTGTTTTCCCTCGACTTACTGCTACCTGATTTTTTGTATTAATTACAGAAGTATATTAACAATCAGGTTACAAATTTTTATCCGGGAGGAAATGACGTATCTTAAATTATTCGGTATTACGCTCCGATATGAGTGTTCCGATTAAATCAATATTCTGTATAGATACTTTAAAACTAATAAGTATATAATTGAATAACTGAAGAAATATTTAGATAAGTAAATTAATCAATTTATAGTTTATTGTAACTTAGCTGGTCGATAAATAACATTCATTTTAAAGAAGTGATTAAAAATAATAAATGAAATTTAATCATTTTCGTTCTCGCTTTGGCTTGTGTCACTCTCATATCTCTCTGATTCACTGTCAGAGTCGATGTTAGAGCTGCCTGCCATCATGTCTTCATCATCATCTGTACAAAAATTAAAAAAATATATTAAGATGCATATTTAGTGTAACATAATCAAAATGATCAAAAAAATGTTACCTTTTTCGGGCTGAATAGTTATTTCTTCAATCGACTCTGGTAACTGAGTTCCAGAAAACCAGATGAATTCAAATCTGTTGTCGATTTCTACCCAGCCATAGTCTGAAGGTTCATCAATAGTTGGGACTTTCAGGTGTGCGTGCGACCAAATTCGAGGTATGTAACATGCTCTTAAAAATTGCTGATATAGCTCCGATTTGCATGGTGGTAGAGAAGAGCCATCAATACCCTTTTTGGGCAACTTGAACGTATTATCATTTTCCAAGAATTTGTATGTTTTTTGAAACAACGCTACTCTTGCCTCATTAATGTTTTTCAACCGATTAAAGCCATACATACGACAAACAAACTCTTGTATGTTGCTAAAAAAGTTTTCTCTATTTTCCGATGGCTTTGACATTTGTATGAAACAGTTGGTGAAGTCTTTAGATTTAGTCATTATTGAAAACGGACCCTTTTTGCCTTTTCTAAAAAAGGCCGGGTTGGAATGCGTGAAATGCCGGAAGTGTTGCGCTCAAATTAGCTCCTAAAGTTTCACTTGCTACTTAATTATGCTCCCGCCTAACTTCTCCGTTACAACTGACGCTCTTTCCACCGAGGTACAGCCAGTTGACATTTATATTTATTCACAGTAGCATATAAGCCATCATCAGGTAAATTTTTAGTTGAAAGGAAATCATTGAATGTATACATGTTTTTTTCATGTTCAAGCGACTAGCTGACGTATAATAAACCATGTTAGAGTCAGCCGACTTTTTTTTTCTTCAAGATATTGGATTAGCTATAGTTTGACAAATTTTTAGTCAGGAGGAAATGACTAAAAATATTTTTTTTTCTCCGGGCGTGGGAGGCTACCGCCGCTCATCCCACCTACGGAACCGCAGCTGACGTTCACGAGGCTTTATAATATAAATCTCTGATGCATTCCACTAATTACCGCTTGAGAGGGACTTGGTCATGAAAATCTGTCGCTGGCTCTTGGTCTATTTTGTTATTTATCCGAAATTCCCAAATCCTATCAAATTTAGCTAATCCTTATGTTGTTTATTCTTAATTTCTTAAACTATGAAAAAAGAAATTGATTGAAAGTATTCGAAAAGTCTTAAGATAATTCAGGGAAGGGTCTCAAATCTAAAACATGCTAAAGATAAACCTAGCTTTGAGTTTTGTATTACCAGGTTTTTTTGCATATTTGACATTAGGCAATTATTTTGTCTTACGATGCTACTAACGCCACACCAAAAAATTGTTAGTTTCGTCGAATATTCCTGTAGCATTCAGCTTGAGTAGTGACAAACCATATTTAAAAAAAATCAAATGTGAATTAGAATATCAATCAGGTAAGTCCCTTTTAGATATTACTGGTTACCTATTTAATAAATAATACAGGTCTGAAAAAAAAATCTGCTCCAAGGACTATGCCTTAAGTATTTTTGTGTGCTGAAATCAAATTTTCAATTTAATACATTTTCTACCTCGTAGATTTCGATTAAATGTCAGAAATTGTCAAAAAAACGCATTTTGATGATAAAAATCGGGATTTACTCGAAATCTACCCGGTTGAAAATTTTTAAATTGAAAATTCGGCTTCAGCACACAAAAATACTTAAGGCATGGTAGGTTTAGTCCTTGGAGCAGATTTTATTTTTGCAGACCTGTGTATCGTGTGTAATCTATTTAGCCCTGCCAATGAACGTTCAATAAGGGGATCTAAAGAGAAATGGCGAGATCACAATTTTTGACTTGAGGCCTGTGTTTGGACTATTTAGGGGGTAAACATACCAAAAATCCCCAAACGTAGAAGGTGGGGGGATGCAGGGGGGCACGATGAAGGTCCCGGTTTTTGGTTTTTGGCTATATGCAAAATGAAAGCTGAAATTTTCTACAATAATGTTTCTATTAATTTTTTTCGTATCTCTTATGGTTCAGTAATGAATTGTATATCTTTTAATTGTATTCTCACTTTATTATAAATTTATTATAAATTGAATAATAATTTTAATAATCATCGTAGAAAAAATTTATTACAATAGGGATTATTGTAATATGCTATTTTACGCATGTCCCAAATAATAATAATAATAATAATAATAATAATAATAATAATAATAATAATAATAATGATAATAATAATTGTCTTGAGTTTGGAGAGTCTTCAAAACAGGATGGTTCTGGATGGAGCCTGTAAGGTCATAATGAGTTCGGATCCCCTCCTCTGCATGGTCCGAGATCATGAAAGTGCAGGGGTAGGAGCATTTTTGTTTAAGGCAGCACGCAGAGCCGCCGATGAACTCGGTCTGGTCTTCGACGTTGAGCGGGTTAATCACGACTCTGAGACCGAGTTGGAACCTGCTCGGCAAAAAGCCCAAGTCAAAGCGGCTGAAATTGATCTATTTCTGCAGCTACACTCGGATAAGCCATTGCACGGAGTCTTCTATAAAAATATAGAAGACCGCGGCTTATCCCTTTGCTTTCTTAAGGTTAGCCGGGCTGAAGTCTGAGACCGAGGGATTCATAATGGCGTGCCAGGATGGTGTATTCAACACACTCGTCTATCGAAGTCGTGTCATGGGTATAGAGGTCCCTGATGTCAGCTGCAGAACCTGCCACAGGGCGCCGGAGACATTAATGCATTTGCTGTCGGTTTGTCCAGAATATGCAGTCTCGGCCTATATCCAGAGGCACGACGCAGCATTACGAGTGCTTTATTATCACTTAAGGTACTCGTATGGGATAGACGAGACACCAGTGCTGCCTTACGCTCCGGGGGATATTGAGTCCGTTGTGGGAAATGAGAAGTGTCTAATTTATTGGAACTACTCGTTTCCCACCGTCAGGCAAATACAAGCTGATAAGCCTGACATGGTCCTCCTCGACCACCAACTCAAGACAATGTTTGTCGTGGAGTTCTCTGCTCCCGCGGAGAATAACATTGTCTTGAAGGAGGAGGAAAAACGGACGAAATATCGAGATTTGCTCTTCGAGCTCCGCAGGCTTTACCCTGGCTATACTGTTAAGCTAGTGGTCCTGATCATAGGAGCCCTCGGTGGAACGAGACATACACTGCTTTCAGAACTAAAGATCATACCGGCATGCCGAAATTCGGCAGAGATCTTAGCCGGCAGGATGCAGAAGGCCATTACCCTCGGCTCATTACGTCTACTCAGGGCACACGATTCTCGGCCCCAGTAGTCACTCACTCCACGGACGTGGGGAGTGGCTGCCGGTACTACCAGCTCCCCTCTGTGAGTGTCGGATCCACAGAGTATAAAGGGTGACTGGCTTTTATAAACTAAAAATAATAATAATATTAATAATAATAAATAAGCAGGAGAGGCTGACTTCCATCTATCAAGCCTTTGGTGAGTAGCGCCACCACTTACTCCAGCTGGGGTGCAAAACCGAACCGGCAGCCCTAGTGCACCCGGGAGGGGAAAGCTTACTCCCCTCTGGTGTCGATCGTGGGCTTGCTGAGTTAACCACCCACAAGCCCTAACTTCTGGTTCCTGACAACAGAAGACAGGGCCCCCACAATCGACCCCGTCCGGATAGGGGTCAAGGGCAAGGTGGTGGAGCTCAACCGGATGGAGCGCCCGTTGACGAACGCTATGGACAAGGACGCTTTGAGTGGACGGATGAGCTAAGGGACGACCTTCTGCAATGCTATGAAAGCAGTGAGCCCGCACGAAGGGGATACATGGGGCGGATGCATGCTCTGTGGTGTGACAGGCATCCAAAGCATGGCGCCTTCACGCCACAAAATCTGCGTGACTATGTATCTTCGTAGAAGGGGCTACGTGAGGGCTGCTCCTGGACCGGTGAATGAGGTGGCCGAAAGACCGCCGCATACACCGGTTGAGGAAGTGGCTCTAGTTACAATTCTCATTATTGGAGATAACCGAAATAAAATGCTGAATATGCAAACTCAGCAATTGCGATAAGCAAGCTTATAAATATAGGTTCGCTTCAAATTGAGACCAGATCTAGGCTGTCAACCGTTGTATCAACATCGAACTTGTAGAAAAATAAAAAGGTGTTCAAATAAAAAGTTTATTGGTGTTTTTAAAAAGTCTTTCTCTCAAATCACAATTTTATCTGGCGCAGTCTTGAAAGGATCGTGAAGGCCTTATTTTAGTCGAAAATCAGTGAATGCCCCTGGGTCAGAGCATATTTATCGTGCAATTCCTGATCTAAAATAAGCGCTTTGTGTTCAACACTTCATCACGAGGACAAACCTCTCAAGCAACGCAAAGGGTGGAAATTGAAGGAAGAGCGAGGAGCGAATTGTCACTTTTCGACCGGACCAGATTTATCTTGGAATCAACTCCCGAAAAGTACAGCGGACGACACTAGACTCCCTCGACGCCTAGAGGTTAAAAAGGACGAGAAGAGGAAGACTACAACTCGGTTCCGGAGACAACAGGAGAAGCATGGAAACATCAGTTTCACAGGAAAGAGCAAAGAGCGAAACTTCACAGAAAAAGAAGCGAAACTCCAAGGAAGCGAAGGGTCAGACTTCAAGAAGGAACATTCGGCAACAAAGAAACTTTCGGACAACAAATGATTTTCAACATTTATTTAATGTAAGTTTATTTGAATTTGAAATCATTGTAAAAATTTGCATATTTAATCAATTTTATGTTAATAAATTTTACGTTAATCACATTTTTCAACTTATTTTTGAGTTACTCAAATTTCATAACATTTTGTACCTAGTCTGTTGTAATAGAGCACCCCTTGGCAACGCCAATATAAAGTCCCTCGTTATAAACAGCAAAGGAAAGTCATTTTTCTAAAAGAGTGAACTCAAGGAAAAGTTTCATTAATTTTAAGAAACCTAGTTTTAAGAAATTTAATTCTAAGAAGAACTGGTTTAGTTCTTAAAATCCCTGATTCAAACGAACAAAATTTAAACTAGATAATTTCCTCTAGTATGAAATTCTAAGTAGATTTAAAAATCTGATTTAAAATCTTAAAATCTCTGATTGAAAAATTTTAAAATCACTAATTTAAAATTTAAAAACTGATTCAAATAATTGGAAATTCAAACTGGATAATATATTAGAAGAAGTTCTAAGCAGATTTGAAAATCTAACTGTAAATATCGAAAATCAAAATTTTTAAAATTTAACTGAAAATTTTACTGAAACTGAAAATTTAATTGAAACTGAAAATTTAAATGTTATTACTGAACCTTAAAAACTAAATTTAATTGAAAATTCAAATTTAAATACAATTCAACGGCAATTCAAAAACATTACAAAGATTTATAATTGCATGCGAGAATTTAATGAAAGCCTTTCAAAACGCAACAAATCCAACAACAGCTATTAACATATGTTTATTAAATAGCATATATTCAAACTAAAAGACAGAGCTTGTGACCTTCTGTCCTCGCACCGAATTATCTAACTGGAACTCGGTTAAAGTGTTATTTGCGAACTTCTCTGATAAGCTTATCTCATTAAGGCTTTATAAAAGCAAACCATTAATATTAAACTCAATCTAGGTAATGATACTGCCGCAAAGAAAATAATTAAAATAGAACATTACGACGAACTTGCCCTAAAGACCTACATCAGTTATTTATCATATTACATTCAATTAGCTAGTAGGACTAAAGTACCCGACAGTTTAGAACAAGCCATGAGTTATACAGCTGAAGAACAAAATTTTATAAATTACAAAAATCAAAATAGTCCAGGCAATATTTCCAGCAATCAAACAACTTGCCAAAGTAGGCCAAATTTCAAAAATGCACCTCTAATAAAGCCACAAACCCAATCGAGACCAAGATACAACCCTAATCAATATAACTACAACCCTAATCAATATAATTTCAACCCTAGTCAAAATAATTATCGACCTAAATTTAGTTCAAATCGAAATTACAATTATCTCTCACAAAATCAAAATCAAAATTGCCCAACGAATCAAAATTCCTTCCAAAATAATAATCTTCACAACAACAATTCCCAGAGACCACCACAAAAAAATGTTTTTCAACCACAGTTTCAAGTAACCAAATTAAAGACAATACCTACCCCTATAGAGACTTAATCTGGTAATAATAAAACAACTTAAAGCCTTGCAACTCGTTTATATAACCAATATGTATACGAAATAGCTGATTCTACCAGTCAAATTCCTAACGAATACCAAAATGATAATGTTTACGATAATCAACATTATGATGAATTCTCATATGACCAATATAATAATCCTAACGAAAATAATTTAGAAAACGAAAACGAAAGTCAATACTATCAAAATGATAATGTTTACGACCACCAATATTATGATCAATATGAAAATAACCAAGTTAATTATAACTCTGATCAATATCACCAATACCTAAATTCAACTTCCTATGTAATCAACAATACGATCAACAACAAAATTATAGAACTGAACAAACAGATTTTTCTCAACCAAATTTTCCAATAGCCCAGTAATAAAATTAAATTATTTCAGACAAAACAATCTCCACTACATATATATTCCGACACTTAAAGCGAAATACTTTCCAAATATTATAGAACAAAAAACTTTTGAAGTAAGAACAAATTATGGAAACTCTTATCATAACGAAATTATTAACTTAATAATTCTAGCTGACTATGATGTAGACACTTGCCATACCTTTCATCTGTTTAACTTTTCTGAAAAATTCCAAGGCATAATAGGCAAAGACTTAATTACTAAATTAAGAGCTATAATTAACATTAACGAAAATTTATTAGAATTACCACAAATCAAAATTCCCATGTATTCAAATCAAACTCAAGAAATTCACTATCCATCAGAAACACATTCAAAAGAAATTTACACACAATTTAATGAACCAGAAAGACCTACAGTTATTACAAACTTCGAAGATAATTCTTCCTCCATACCTTTCACCGATATAAAGGAAGACGATATCGATTTCACACTGACAGAATTCTTTGAAACAAAATCATTTAACTATAATGAAACAAATTATATTGAGAATCCCGAACAAAACCTAAATAATTTTGAATTAAATAATTCTCATGAAGATAATTATTTCGACATCATTAGAATGAATTATTCAGTTTTTTTTATGTTATAAACTCACCAAAGTTTCATTTGATACAAATTTGTATGAATTAGTTTCATATGTGATTTTTTCGTTTTTTTTTTTTTCGTTTTTAGTCGCTTTTCTATGGACACATTTTATTGTTTTGCGATGACTTTTTCTGTTTCTATGTAACAAATGTATATTTTTAAATTAATCAAGTTTCATAAAATTATTAAAAGACTAATTTTATGTTTTAGTTATTTTTTTTTATAGCGAACGAATGGTGTTCGGCTTTTTGTACCAAACGTCCGGCCAAACTTATAAGTTCGGCTTCTCGAATTTTAGGTCTGGCAACTTTAGTCGGTGTCTTGATATTTGTGGAAACTACTTCATTGTTTGTGTCTCGTCAAATTCTCCAATCCCTCTTCAGGAATATAATGTAGTATAATACAATAAATGTATGCAATTTATCATTAAGATGATTTGTGGGCACTAGTGATGTGAGTTTTTTAGCTCCACAGTATAATTAGCAATGTCGTAAGATAATTATAAGGACTTGTATGATTTTGTTTTCTTTAATTTCGAGGTTATCACAGATAATCTTGTCGACCAATATATAAATAAATTATACTGTCCGAATGCCGTGTATCTCATATTTTTTAACGTGTGCATCTGCATCAGTTAGTGAACACATACACTTTACCAAGATAATCTCTTGTTCAATCTAGGAATAAAATAGGTAATTATGTTTCTTTTTTTGTAGCTTAATTAAAGGTGGAAAATATATTACCCCGTAATGAGCATTTATTTTTAATTTTAAATGAAAATTCCAATTCAAAAAGTTGCTTATAATTACTTTTTTAGTCTTAATCCAAAATTTCGATTAAATCTTGTTTAAATCCTTTTTTTAATGCCTCAGTTTCTTTATTTTGCTGTATGTAAGGAATAATACATCAAAGTATCAAAGTCAGCGCCATAATTACTGTGTGTTAATTTAAATTCGAATAACGCTTATACTTTGCAGCAACGAATTTATGTAGTTAAATGTTATGGTATAGGGGACATTCTATCTACAAAGATTAGAAAATTAGCTCTCTAATCTGTGCTATCGACATGCGATCGAATCGTTTCAAGACGGTTACTGTTAATGTTAGTACACACAATTTAAAAAATTTAATACGAAAATTTAATACGGACTGGAGATATAAAAATTTAAAAACGTGTAAAAAACCCTCGCAGTAAAGATGATGTAGCGACATGTGCTAGTTTTGCTTAAATAACCGAAAATCCGAAAACATCGTTGAGGAAAAGATCAAAGATAATTAACATAAGCAAATCATTGAAATTCATTGAGTTTTCAAAGAAAATTAGTTTCAAACTTACAAATTCACACTTTTTTCGAAAAAAATGTAAAAATCTGCAAAAGGATTTATTTTTTCTACTACCGTCTATATAAATGACCTTTGCAAGCCTAGCAACACGCACGATAACGAAAGTAAACGTTCGAGTTACCCGGATGCTAAGGCGTTGTAGCTACGAAAGTGGAACTTTCGTGGCCAGGACAGAAAAATAAAAAAAAAACAATTTTAACGCTTCACAAGTTTGCATATACCTTGCTTTGGATTTCTTGGCGTAAAGCGTGGCACACGTAATATTGGCTGCTTCTTGTATCCCATTTTCATCGCCACCAAATATATTTGTTTATTTTAGTTTGGAACCACCAGAAATTAAAATGACAGATGACAGATAGTAATTGTTTCGTTGGCATGGAAACAATTTTCGCAGACAGCCTCCTAAACTATAAAATTTATTAAAAACATCAAATAATTTCATGAAATAATTGGTTTTAAATTATTAAATCCCATAATATCTTGCGGTAATAGAAAAAATATAATACATTACACTATGCGAAAGCCCTTTTAGGTGTTCTGTATTTTTTGAAAGTAAACTTTCGCATCTAGTAATATAAATAACTATTTCAAGATGATGGCGATTCCTCATGGTCCTGACAGCTTACATTTCGGAAAGTGAAAGAAAGAATTAAATATGTAGATCAATTTTAATCTCTTCCGGTTCGATTATGACCTCAGACCGTATTTGAAGCTAGGATGATTTGGGTGTCAATATCAAACTCAAATTAAATATAAATCGTACACTTAACTCTAACATAATAGATTAGAAAATTATGTACCGTTTTATATCTGTTTTTAATTTCAGGTTATTCTGCCAAAATAAAAATGTACATGAACCTGATACTATTCTTCACTTCTTATTATAGTCAGTACGTGGCAAAGCGAACATTTTTATCCTGATCAATATGACGAATGGAGCAAAATAGACAATTACTGACATGAACGCTTCCACCTCCAGAAACTGTTATTTCTCAATGAATCGACTTTTGACAAAAATCCTGTGCCACAAGACACTTTCCACCTCAAAATTGAAAAATCATCGATATACACTTTACCACCCAATACTTTCAAAAAGTGCACTGGTGTTGCGGGCCTGTTCCTATCTGATATAAATATAAACACAATATCACAAGGAGTTTTCGATGGGCTAGATCATTTGGAAGAAATTGATTTATCCGAGAATAAACTCACCCAAGTTGAAGAGGGTGTATTCAATAAAATACCAAACTTAAAATACCTAGATTTGTCTTATAACTGCATAAAAAATGTATCTGATCAATCATTCTCAGGATTGAAAAAACTTAATTATCTCTATTTGCAAGGCAATGAAATTTCATTATTGTACAAAAACTTATTTGAATCGCAAATTAATTCTTTGCTTGTGCTAGATGTGTCGTGGAATAGATTAAAAGAAATAAATGTAGCATTTAATGAGCTGAGTCACCTCACTCATCTTTTTCTACAAATGAAAAAGATCTCACATATGGATTCATTAAAAAATTTGACTTCCTTAGAATGTTTAGATGTTTCTCCTAATAATCTAGAACGTATTATCCTTGATTCAGGATTGGAAAAATTAAATAATATTTCATTACAAAATAATAAAATATCGTTTTTGGATCCCAAATTATTCGACTCGCAAAAAACATTTTTAAATATTTTAAATATATCCTCAAACAGTTTAAAGGAAATAAATACAGTATTCCATGCAATGAGTCAGCTCACACATCTTTATTTACAAGGAAATAGCATATCGAGTTTAGCGCCGAATTCGTTTCAAAATTTATCGTCTTTAAATCAGATAGACCTATCTCAGAATTCTATAAGAGATTTACCTGAACATGTTTTCTCAGGATCAGAAACAATAACTCATATATATATATGTTAGATCACGGTTCACATGAATGACTTTTTAAAAACTTTTATTTAGTTACATGGAGCCAACGTTGGCTCTTGGAGAAGGAATATAATAATAAATTAGAAGTGTTGCATTCTAACTGAGTTTAATAACTGATTCAACAAAGCGTGTTTAGTCATATTTATAACATACAGAACCTGAGTAAGCAAAATATATAACAAAGGAATTGCAGTTCTGCAGTCTGCACAAGTTATGAGAAACAAAGGTGTAATATGATATCTTGAAGATAAGCAATTAATAAGAGAAGCTGTTATCGTGAAATACGATATACCTGTGAAGGTTTATTATGGCTAAGTCGCAATAAGATAGCGTGTAATATTATATAACAACTTCCCCCTTAATAAAAAAGTTGATGTTATGCAGCAACTTTTGAAAATTGTTAAAACGTTAAATGAATATAATGCAAAAATAAATTGAAACAATGTTGAATGAATACAAAGCAAAATAATAAAATAATGTAAAAGTTAATATTGGTAAGCGATAATAAAACATTACATAACGTAATAAGGATAAAATACAATAGTCTAATTCAATAGACAAGGGTAAAACTCCACATGAAAGTCTATGTTAACTCGATGTCTTCTTCTTCTTGAGGTCTAATACCGGGTCGCTTTCTTGGAGGGATCAGTCTAGGAAATTTGGTAAATACTCTGCTTCGCTCTGAAGGAGGTGAAGGAGGGTTATCCGTTGATTGCATTTACAAGTTATGTAAAGTAGAACTAATAGGACGATGAGAGTGATTATGAAATATGTGAACCAAGATATGTGTTTGGTCACAAAAGGTTCATTTATGAGGTCATCCAAGTCTTTGGAATATTGGTCCAATTTGTTTTTAGCAATGTCTAGGTCTTCTACGTCGAGATTGTTTAATTTGAGAGGTTTTAATTTTGGAATTTCGATTTTGTCGGGCATGTGATTACAGCATTCAAAAGGAATTTGGATAGGATGTGAATTGTCCTTAATTTCGGAAAAGTCTTTGGCACTGGCTTGTATTCTAGTAATGCCTGCATCCTGGTTGTAGTTTGATGATGGAATTTTTGTTGATTAACTCTGTTGTGGATTCTCTCTTTGGACAGTTGATGGTAATGTGAAGTGGTTCGGAATTAATTACTAGCCATGTGTTGTCTTCAAGTTCTTGGACGTTGTATCCCTGACTAATAATGAAGGAAGTTTGCCAGTTCTCTGGAAGTTTTGGCAATGGTTTTAGTATTCTGGCTTCACATATGGCATTTTGGTCGATAGGATAGGCAAACAGGTTCGAACATAGTTTGGTTCCAAAATAAAGTGGTTTGCATTCTTTCAAATTTTGTATAGGTATGTACATCAAAGAATCATCATCTCTCGCGATATATTTTTGTGAAATAGATAAAATGTGATGTAGACCAGTTCTGTTATCAAGTATCGGGATAGGATATAGGCGATAGGTGTTATAATTTTGGGGTTCAACAAGTGGTATTGTTAAAACAAATACTAAGTTAGAATCCATTTGAAACGCTTGTAATTCAATAATATCCAAATACTTAGCAACTGCCGATAATTTAATGGGGAGAGGCAAATTGTTCCTTCGTAAGCTCTGTGAAATTTCTTGTAATGCTGTTACCAAATGATTAGGGGTTATGATTGACGTGTGAATGATTCCTAGTCTGGCAAATGTTATTGAATTTAGAATGTCGTTTAAATTATCTTCGATATACAAATAGCTTGCCATTAATTGTTCGGAAATGTATAAAAATTTTAGTTTTATGTGAGCAGCCTCGATAGCTTGAGTCATTGTTTGAATTGTGTGTTCTATTTCTTCGAGATCTTTGTTAAAGGTTTCCTCGTCAATTTGTAATTTTTGTATAGTCGAGTTGAAGTTTTTAATAACAGAAGTTGTAACTGAAATTTGATTTTTGATTAAGTTTTCCAATTGATGTTCGTCATTATTTAGTTTATTTATACAATTAGTATAGTACTGGCCATCTTCAGCATCTAGGTTACCAGTTATGGATTTGAATATTGTACCGATACCGTTAAGTATTCCTCGTTTATATCTTTTTGTATCTGAAAAGATTTCGTCAAATTTCATTTTTATAGAGTTGGATATTTGTGTTAAAAGGTTAAAGTCTGTTTTAATTTCACTCGTAAAAATAATTGACTTATGATCACCATTATGGAGAGTGTACAGGATTCTGTCTAAGATATTTTGATTTTTGTCAAAAGCTAGTTTGAGGGATGAAATGTTTTTATGCACTAGTAGAGTCCATTTGTCATTTGTCACCACGATGTCCGTGTCTTGGTGGTAGTATACACCAACGGTGTTATTGATTGGGATAATTTTGTATTGACAGAGTGCTGATCCGAACAGCAGGAGAAACCTGAAAATAAATTTAATTTTCAGTATATGGTTTCATTCTATCAAAATTTACTTTGGTTTCTTGTTTCGTTTCGAGGTTTAATAAGGTAGCAGAATTTTGAAAAATTTCTTTTATTTTAAAAGGACCGTTAAATTTGTTTTGCAATTTGTTTTTGATTTGTGATTCTTTTACGTAAACTAAGTCACCTATTTTGTATTCGGGTCGTTTTTGGGGAACATTTCTATCAAAGCGAACTTTCGCTTTCTCCTTTTGAGCTTGCGTTCGACTACGGGCTATTTTATAGTAGTGAGATATTCTGTTGTTTAAATCCCTAACGTATTTGGTTATTAACTCTTTTTGGTTATACAAAGTTTCAGGTGGTCTGTTGGACGTATGTCCAAATACAAGTTCGTATGGGGTGAAACCGTGTGTTTTATTTACTGAATTGTTATAGCATATTACTGCATATGGTAAAATTGTGAAAGGATGTTCGTTCGGATTTTCAGTTTTATGAATTCTTATCATTTCAGCTAGAGTAGCATGAAATCTTTCTATGGATCCGTTCGATTGGGGATGTCCTACGCTTGAATACGTCAGTTTTATGTCGTAGAGGGTGCAGAGATCTTTGAGCAAACGGTTGTCAAATTCGCCACCGTAATCGCAATGGATTCTTAGCGGGGTACCGTAATGTTGAAAGTATAACAACAAGGTATTTACGACGGATTTTGCGGATTTGTCCGGGACTGCATAGGCTTGTGTAAATTTAGTTAACTCGTCGCGAATAGTTAAAGCGTAATTTCGAGTTGGGAATTCAAATAAATCGATATTAATTCTTTCGAATGGTGTTCTTGGGGTTTCTGTGACTACTAGAGGGTTGTTAAGGTTTTTCCGGCATACTTTAGTCTTTTGGCAAGTTTCGCAATTTTTTATAAAATTTTCAACGTCTTTAGTTAGACCTTGCCAAGTGTATTTTTCTCTAATTCTTCGAATCGTTTCATTTATTCCACGGTGTAGATTATTTTTACCAAAATGATTTTGCTCCAATATAATTGGAATTTCATCTTCGTCGGCAGTTCTGACGATATCTTGACAAATTACTACTTTTAAGTTTTTTTCCGCAAAAATGAATGATAGGATTTCAAGAATGGGGAGGTCTAAGTTATTTTCGACAAAGTATGTCTTAGAGAGATCTAGGACATCTTGATTTTTAAATAATACCGAAAATAGATGTTCAATTACAGATTCGATATCAAAAGGTAGAGGGATGATAAAATATCTCCTATGTCTGACCGTTTTGCTTGATACAATATTGATTTTATCATTATGAAATTCGGGATTTTCTTCGAATATGTCCTCGATAATTTTATGATGAAGGTCTTGTAAGTTGTTTTGTTGGAAGAAAGTTATAATATCTTTGTGTTCTCGGTATAAGAGTTGTTTGTTTGATGCTTTGATTTTTGAATAGTCTATTAAAGATGTTGTTTTATATAAGTTGGCGAAAGTTTCAAATTCTTGAGAAATTTGTTCGTTAGTGATTTCGTTATTATCGTCTGAGTTTTCGTCGTCGTCTGACTCTTCGTCATTCGCGGCTAGGACCTTTGAATAGAATTTGGAACATTCGGAAAAATGATTAATTTTGATTCTGGAAAGTGCGTCCGCGTTCTTATTGATTTTGCCTGGTTTATAAATTATTTCGTAGTCGTACTCTTCTAATTTGAGTCGCCAACGGGCAAGTCTGCTTCCTGGATCTTTTATAGAGAATAGCCAGGTGAGTGGTCTGTGGTCGGTTACAAGCTTAAACTTTCTTCCGTACAGATATGGTCTAAAGTGCTTTACACTCCATACTATCGATAAAAGCTCGCGTTCAATCGTTGAATACTTAGTTTCTGCACTGCACAAGGTTCTAGAGGCATAGGCAATGGGTAAATCTTTGCCAATGGGCCCCTGGCTCAGCACTGAGCCGACGGCAAATGCGCTCGCATCGGTGGTTAGAACGAAAGGTTCATCAAAGTTAGGGTAGATTAATATCGGAGTTGTTGTTAATGTTTCTTTCAAATTTTGAAAAGAATTTATACAATCATTGTCGAAGAGAAATAGTACGTCTTTTTGTAGTAGTTTTGTTAAGGGTTTGGTAATCTTGGAGAAATGAGGGATAAAGCGCCTGTAATATCCGGCTAAGCCTAGAAATGATTTAATTTCTTTTTGGTTTTTTGGTTGAGGGAAGTTTAGAATAGCGTCAACTTTCGAAGGATTCGGTTTTACGCCGTCTTTTGTAATGAGATGTCCTAAATAAGCGACTTCTTTGCGGAGAAACTCGCATTTGTCGGGTTGAATTTTGAGATTGGCTTTCTGTAATTTTTTGAATACTTCTGTTAATCGAGAAATATGCTCGTGAATAGTAGGGGAGTAAACAATAATATCGTCCATATAAACGAGACATCGTTCATTTTGGATACCTAACAAAATGTTATCCATCACTCTTTGAAACGTTGATGGAGCATTCTTAAGTCCAAAAGGCATTCTTACGAATTCAAAATGACCATTTTCCACTGTGAAAGCAGTTTTTTGAATGTCTGCGGGATTAATTTCAATTTGGTGAAAACCAGAAGCCAAGTCTAAGGTTGTGAAATATTGGCATTTGCCAAGTTGGTCTAAAAGATCGGAAATGTTGGGCAGAGGATATTTGTCACCAATTGTAACCTCGTTGAGTTTTCGGTAGTCGACTACGACGCGCCATTTCTGTTTACCAGAAGCGTCCAGTTTTTTGGGAACTACCCAGACAGGAGAGGACCAAAGTGAGATTGAGGGTTGAATAATACCTTGACTTAACATTTTCGATACTTGGGACTTAACTTCTTCTTTATGGACCTGAGGATATCGATACGATTTAGTGAATATCGGTCGGGAATTTTCGGTGTCAATAGGGTGTTTGATTTCATTAGTAAAGGTCAAATTGTCTCCTTCTAAATAGAATATATCTTGAAAGTCTAAACAAAGCTGCGTTACTATTTCGGCCTCTTCTTCGTTTAGATGATCCAAGCGCAATTCGTTCCTGATTTCGAAGGATCTGTCCGTCGTTAGTTGTTGGTCGGGGTTTTGCGTGTTTAAGTTAAAAATTGACTTAAATTTTTGTAAAGGTTCTAAATTTAAATTGGAAAAATCGACAGTCTTCGGGATGACATTAGCATTGATTATTGTTGTTAAAAATTCTCCGTTTTCGTTTACTTTAGCAAGAGCATTAGGTAAACGGACTTTTTCATTCTCTTGCGCTTGCAAAATAGCGTCAGTGTTTCTAAGGTTACATTTTAGTTTATAAATTTTTTCGGTACGGCCTTCAATTTGGATCTTATTTTGATTAGGGTTGTGGTTTGATTGGATTTTGTTGTATTCGGGTTTCGACGAATCGTCGGTTACTTTGAAAAGTGGTACCGTTTTGAAATTGGTTATTAATTGTTTATTTCTTATGTCGACGATACAACGATAGTGCTCTAGGAAATCAGCTCCTATCAGTCCATCAAAATTGATATCTAGGTCGTAGATGTAAACTTTATGTGGGTCGTTATCAGTGAAGGGTATAAGAACAGATTCACTAATAGTAATTTTCTGATCGGTTATACCTTGTATAATTACGTTTTCTGAAAATCTCCGTTTGTAATTTTCCGCTGTTTTTGGTTTAAAGATAGAGATACCTGCGCCAGTATCGATTAGAATTTTGAATTTGTTTGTGATGTCTTTAATGTAGTATAGATTTTTTGAATTTACGGTCAACAATGAGTGTGATAGTGTTTCTACATGAACCCTTGTTCCGGGAAGTTCAGCGACGGGTCGAAACTGTCGTTGAGATTCATCGTTCGTATTTGATTTGTTATTTGGTCGAATTGGTCTGTTTGCTGTGTTGGAGTATCCGTGGGGTACTCCGGATCTAATCGAAAATCCTGAGGATTAACAGTATAATCCTCCTGTGGCGTTTGAGAATTAGCAGTATAATTCTCGTACTGTTCATATGGGGAATTAGCTGTTTAATTCTCTGAAAAGCTTTGAGCGTTTTCTAAATCGTAATTTTCATAACTGTCACTTACATTTTGATAATCGGGTGAATAGTCATTGTATTGATTAAATTGATCGGCATAGTTATCGTAAGGTTCGTAATTTAAATGATGAGCTTTTTGCTGGTTAAAGCGGTTAAAATTCGGGTTAGGTTGAATAGCTGACGGTCTTTGTTGGTTAAAGTTTGGATTCGGCCTTATAGCTGAGGGCCTATTTTGAGGTTGATTAGGTTGGTTTTGAGGGAATGTCCTTTGAATAAATTGATTGTTTTGTGAAAAGTTTTGGAAACTTGAATTTCCTGGGTAATTTGGTCGTTGGAAATTTTGCGAAGTTGACGGCATTGTTTGCGATTGTTGCCTTGTGCGGCATTCGCTTATGACATGTCCATTGCGTTTGCAAAATGAACAGAATTTTTGTTGGAAATTTGAAATGGGTCGTTTTTGTTGTAAAGTGGGATTTTTGACCGGACTATTTTTCGGAAATTTCTGTTGTTCGAAATAGGAGAGTTGTAGCTCTCTACGAATTCTGCTTACGGCTTTCAGTATGCTAGGAGGATTGCTAGCACGTATGATGCGGCCTAAATTCGGTTCTAAGCCTGTTAATAAATTGTTTAAGGTCATCGTTTCGATGAGATCTGATTGTGCAGCTCTTTGCGTTGTGGTTAAATTTTGCTTTTGCACTGCGGCGTGCATTTTAGCATTGTGCGTTTGTAAACGCGAAATAAATGTTAGAGCGGATTCACCTGGCAATTGGTGAATGCGCTGCAGGTCCTGAATCAGGGCCGTTAGATCTCTGGAATCCCCAAAGTGGGTTTCCAATAGTGCTTTGATTTCTGGCCAGGTGCCAGGGTTGCGAGAATTTATTAATTCGGCAGCTTTGCCTTTCAATTTATTTTTTATGTGGACGGTCAAAAGAATTTTTTGATCTCCAATTGCCATGCTTTGGGTGCAATGACAGGAGTTGAGGAATGTTTGTAAATTAATGGCATTGCCATCGAATTCAGGTATTAGAGAAAATATCTCAGAGAGCTTGTAAGGCTCAATTTGCTCTGGTTGAGGTTGTTGTTGTTGTTGTTGTAGTTGTTGCTGTTGTAGTTGTTGTTCGGTTGGTGCCGGTGGCACTGGTTGAACTGGCTCTGGTTGAGCTCTATCTGGCATTTTGCTTTTTGTATTTAAATATTATTTGGACAAAAATTGGTTGCGTATCAGCAGTATGATACGATCTTAAATTAAATTAAAATTAGCTTGTTACGTTGCGTGCGTAAATGGATTGTATATTAGCTGTATAATACACAATGTTTCGTATTAGCAGTATAATACGAAAATAAATAAACTTAAATTAAATGAACTTGTTTCGTTGCGTTTGTAAAGGAATGGATTTCACTTTGACAATAGAACTGGCTTTGTGCGCCGAGTGTATTAGCAGTATAATACACTTTTAATAAAATAAGTTGCGAAAAATAATAAAATAATAAAATGGTACGAGATGATTCTTATAATGACTTACGTTAGTTTCGTTTCCATGGGTAGGTTCTTCGTCCGTCAAGGGATTGGGATCCGCCACCACCAGTGAGGAAGGTCTCCTTGTTCAAGTAGATGTACACGCACTAGTTAGGCACCTTCTGCAGATGTTCTCCTTGTTCTCTTACGCTTCACTACCAGTTAGGCTTCTTGTTCTGATGATGTTTACGGATCCTACCGACTGCGCCAATGTTAGATCACGGTTTACATGAATGACTTTTTAAAAACTTTTATTTAGTTACATGGAGCCAACGTTGGCTCTTGGAGAAGGAATATAATAATAAATTAGAAGTGTTGCATTCTAACTGAGTTTAATAACTGATTCAACAAAGCGTGTTTAGTCATATTTATAACATACAGAACCTGAGTAAGCAAAATATATAACAAAGGAATTGCAGTTCTGCAGTCTGCACAAGTTATGAGAAACAAAGGTGTAATATGATATCTTGAAGATAAGCAATTAATAAGAGAAGCTGTTATCGTGAAATACGATATACCTGAAGGTTTATTATGGCTAAGTCGCAATAAGATAGCGTGTAATATTATATAACATATATATATATATATATATATATATATATATATATATATATATATATATATATATATATATATATATATATATATATATATATATATATATATATATATATATATATATATATATATATATATATATAATAAAATAAAATTTCTGGATTCTAACTTATTTGAATCGCAAAGACATTGTTTAACACTTTTAAGTTTATCTTTCAATGCTTTGACAGAAATTAATACAGCATTTCGTGGATTGAATCATCTTACCAATCTTTATTTGCAAGACAATCAGATAACGAGCACAGCTGCTAATGCTTTTCATAATGTAACTTCCTTGGAGCATTTAGACATATCACACAATAAATTAGAACGATTTCAGTATGGGCTGTTCGACCATTTAGACCTTTTAAGATCTCTAAATTTTTCTTACAATAGATTTAAATAATTCCCATTTGTATTCCTAAGTTATTTAACAAACTTAGAGGAAATCATTTTTGGTAACGATCAAATAAAGTCCCTAAATGGAACTGAAATATTACATCACTTTCCGTCACTTAACAAAATTGGCCTAGGCGGAAATTTTAACTGGTCTTGTTCAAGACTGACAACATTTGTTAAAGAGTTACGCATTCACAATATAGAAGTACTTAAAGGTGGCTATTTCACAGGAGATAATGTGAGAGGGATGGCATGTTATAAAGACGATTCAGATTCAAGTGATGAAGAACCCAATTTCAAACATAATGATAAAAATAGAAAAGATTTGATTAATGTTATAATAGACAAGAACGATCATGGAAACACTTTCATTTCTGTTTTGATAACGATAAATACCTACTGTTATTTAAGTATTTATAATTCTGTAAATGATTTCACGATGTAATATTTATAACTTTGTACTTACTATTTTCTTATTGAAATAAAACTGTGATTGACTTTGAGATTCTCTATTTAGTCGGTGCCTACAAAATGCCCAATCCTTGTTGTTAGTATATGAAATGATCTTATTCATATAGTTGTATAAATTAAAAAGCACCCTTAAATTAGCACTTTTGAAGTTTTTATTTTTATTATCTTAAATTTCAACTTCTATCAAAGAATTTTATTACCTTTCTTTTAATTTACAGTCGATTGTTATACTTTAGAATTTAACTTAAATTCAACGTATATGTGAAAATAATTTCGAAAAAATTGAACGGCCTTAAAAAAAACGCCACCTGTGGAAGTGGTGATTCCTTCACCACTTCCATATCAAGATTTCTATGCAAGTCCTTTACAAAAAAAAAAAAATATTGAATGTTAAATGAAAAAATGTAGAAATAATTGTTCATAGAACTTTAATAATAACATAATATTTGAAATCGTCTTCCCCAAGAAATCACAAAATGATATGCCACATCGGCAGTGGGGATGGGGGTGGCCAATGCCAAAACAATTTTGATGTATTTGGTTCCTGTCTCCGATTAAAGAACTTATATCTAGATACATAATGGCATGAATTTTATGATCCCGAAAGACTCCCATTCTAAGGCACTTCTTCCCATAAGTTGCTGATTGGCCCATCGGCGTATTCGCGGCCGCTCGTACACGATCGGCTTCAGTTCGATTTATCATAATCTCAGTTGACAGTTCGGCCATTAATGTCAATAAATGTTTTTCGTGTTCTCCGACCAAAAACTGGTGAAAAAGTAATTTTATTTTAAGTTGTGATTTGCTTAATACCCAAATAATATTCTCTATTCATATTTACACAGTTTAGTGACAATATATTTTGTGCAAATAAATAGTGAAGTGCTGTGCCGTTTGCAGAAAGCAGTTTAGAAAAGAAGAAAATCGATCGTTCCATAGTCGTAACATGATGAAGTTCAGTTTACAGTTATAAAGTAAATAGCAATTAAATTTTAATATCCTTTCAATACATATTTATCTTTCTGTTTTATCTTACTGTAATATGGTATGCCTACATCACGTTATATAAAGAGCCGGTAATGCAGGAATTGCAATAATTCATTTTAATGAAAATATTTACCATTCTACACATTTTCTACACACACAACGCCACTGTTGCCTATGGGATGTGATGTTCATCAATCCATTTTAATGGACATATAATGTGACTATGTTAGGAGCAAACAAGGTATATAGTGAAAAGATAGCCTGTTATGTATCTAGATATAATTTCTTTAATCGGAGGTTCCTGTACACACACTAAATCACAATTTTATTTTTTATATTTGTCTTTCGCCAGGGGTGATATGAAAAAAAAATTGAGACCTTGGCTTCTGTGCAAACACAAAATCCCAATTTTATGAACTATTATTTGCTTGCTTTACCCATTTACCCTCACCCCCCAGGTTTCTCGTATAGGGGGAGTCTATTGGATATAGAGTTTAAGGGCCCTGTGTTCCGAGGGGAGCGCAGAGAAGGCCCGACTGATTCTCAGGCGCGTGTTGGTGAAAAAAACTTTTTTCCGATTCTCACCCCGTCCGCTCGTCAATTTTTATTTTCGTATTTTCGATAAGATGTTTTTTTTCGATTTTCTTCTCTCCGCTCATCAATTTTTATTTTTGAGAAAAGAAAGCGGGGTCCGTCAAGCCCAGCGGTTTCGGGAGCGCAATTTGATATGGGGGCCTGCACTTCTCTTCAACGAAAAACGTATAAAATACAATCTAGTTCCCGATCTAGTTATAATACATAGGTGTACCAAATTTCAAGGTTACAGACAGACAAACTTCTTGTTCTGCTTCATATCTCCACGTTTCATGACATTCTAAGCCTATTTGAATAAAAAATATTTCATTTTTCTTTACCGTTGCTCAGAGCTGTGGAAGTACAAGTACAAATTGTACTTGGTAAAATAAATTATTTTAAATGTATTTGTACTTTAGCAAATTTAGTGAAGGTACTTGTATTTTGTACTTCTTCCACAAGTACAAGTACAAATAAATACTTTCGCAAGTAAAAATACCGACATTTGCAAATTCCAACTTATAGAAGGCTGTTGTGAGGCAGGGCTGGGCCCAAGGTGGGTAGGGGGGAGCCTCCCCCCCAAAGTTCGGGCAGTTGGTTCAAAGGCGGTTGGCGTTGGCGAAATCTAACTAATCATCACATACAAATATATAATTTGAATTTTATACTAACTCCCACAATTGTGAAATGAACACAATAATTATTATTAAGCGATTGGCAACTCTTTAAATATTTTGTTTTATCAGTAGTGTATTTTCCATTGAAGCTAGGGAAGCAAAGCTTCCCTTACACGGCACGGAATCCCTATTTTTAATATTAATTTATTATACATAAATTCATTTACTAAAAATACTAGAACTAGCAATGATTTTTAAATAACTTACTTGGTATTTACCAAACTTTTTCCTGTTTCCACCTATTGTAATTATTACTTCCACATCCAGTGGAAGTATAGTAACGACAAAAAAATTTTTAAAAATTTTTATTGTTCAAATAGGCTTAGAATGTCATGAAACGTCGAGATTTCAAGTTTGAGCGAAAAAAAAATATCTGTCTGTCTGTCGGTCTGTAACTTTTTTTGTGCGCACGTTTACTCTGGAACCGTTTGAGATATTGACTTGAAATTTGGTACACATATGTACTTTAACGAGATCTAGAACTAGATTATATTTTCATCCTGTTCCGTCGAAGGGTTGGGGGGTAAATTGGGGTAAATTTGGAGTAAATAGGTAAATCAAGCAGGTATGAGTTCATAAAATTGATATTTAGTATAGACAAGAGAAGCTAAGGTCTCAAAAAAAATTTTGGTATTAGCCACACCCATTACCACCCCCACCCCATTATTAAAGGGGATGAAAAAAATGTGATTTAGTGTATGTACAAAAACCAGAAACCTCAAATTATTTTTTTACTTTATCTACCCCACACTCCCACCCCCTGTCACCACCCCCACCCCACTACCGATGTGGGGTATCGTTTTATGGGTTTTTGGGGTAGAGGATTTCAAATATTATATTATTAAAGTTCCATAAACAATTATTTCCAGATACAAAATTTTTTCGTTGTGTGACTTGGATAGAAAATCCGGATGTGGAAGTAGTGATTCCTTGGGCAGCGGTTTTTTTTATTGTATTGACGACTTTGGTCAATCATTTCGACGTGTCCCACACCACGTTACACTATGGTCTTTTGGACAATAAAGTTTATTATTATTATTCTTTTTCTTTACTTTGTTTAGGCTATTTTTTTTTATTTTTAATATGATCAAAGACCTGTTTTCGTTTAACAGTTCTTATTTTTTTATTTTACTAAACCAAAGATTTTTTAAATTTCTTTTAAGTAGTAAGTATTAGGTTTAGGTACATGATGATCCATCAATGATTGAACAAGGTCATTTTTCAAACGATAGAAATGTTTATATCGAAAACTAAAAAAGCCATTCGATATATTTTTTTCCGCAGAAACCAAAGATTATCATAAACGAAAACAAATAAATTGAAAACAAAAGATTTATGACACAAAAATACAGGGTTCGGGCTCATATGGAAAACCTGAAGAGCGTGGAAAATTCAGGGAATTTTAAAAATCCTAAGAAAATCATGGAGATCTCAGTGAATTTTAAATATTTCACAAAAATCATGGAATTTTGAGTCACAATATGAAAAACAATAAACTACTTACGAGTTCCTACTGTTATTATACTCTTCGCAAATACGAAAACGAAGAGTATATTGCATTTAATCGACACATTTCTAAAACCGTAAATATCGCCCGCAGACAAAAAATTTTCATAACAGTGTGTTAGTGAACGAATTCTGAACAACTTTCAAAATGTCAGTCCGTCCGTCCGTCCGTCCGTCCGTCCGTCCGTCCGTCACGTTTCTTGTAAGCACGATAACACAAGACAGAAAAAATCGATTGTACTGAAATTTGGACAGTAAGTTAGTGTCAGCTAGAGGAAGAATCCTATTGTTTTTGAACAAAATCGATCAGTAAAAAAAATGTTATTAATGATTAAAATTTGAAATTTTTTTTTCTTATATTTTTATAATTGAATAGAAATTTGGTGAAATGATATTTCATTTTAATATTTAAATATTTATATATTTTACAAATATACATTTCGTAATGTAATATACAACCGTGGAATTATCATTTTAGCTCGTCTCTTATAATGTAAAAATTTACGTTTTTTTACGTGTTAAGTGGTGGTGTAGTTCTTACTCTTTTGACTCGGAATCCAAGGATCCCGGGTTCGAAACCCAAATGGGGTATGGTATAGTTTTACTTCCACATCCAGTGGAAGTATAGTAACGACAAAAAATTTTTTTAAAATTTTTATTGTTCAAATAGGCTTAGAATGTCATGAAACGTCGCGATTTTAAGTTTGAGCAAAAAAAAATGTTCTGTCTGTCGGTCTGTAACTTTTTTTGTGCGCACGTTTACTCTGGAACCGTATATACTTTAGCGAGATCTGGGACTAGATTATATTTTCATGTTGTTGTTCGCTGCGCTTGTGTTCCTATCATATGAGTTTTGCAATGAAGCTTGCCACATGTGTGTTACATACTATTTTTTCTACGGTTGTGAAGTTATTTCCCTTTTTTAAAGTGTTTCCAAAATTTTAAATTTGCTGCCTGTCATGTTTTATTTAAAGTGACATTTTCCGCAGTCATTCTGAAGTTAGAAAATTTGATTTTGCAATTGCAATTGCTTTTTTGATTGGAATTTTAATTTAAATTTAAAAATAAATGCTCATTACGCGGTAATATGTTTTCCACTTTTAATTAAACTACGAAAAAAGAAACATAATTACCTATTTTAACCCTAGATTGAACAAGATATTCTCTTGGTAAAGTTTATGTGTTAACTAATTGATGCAGATACACACATTAAAAAAAACCGCTGCCCAAGGAATCACTACTTCCACATTCAGATTTGTATTCAAGTCACTCACAACGAAAAAATTTTGTATGTAGAAATAATAGTTTATGGAACTTTAATAATATAATATTTGAAATCCTCTACCCCAAAAACCTATAAAACGATACCCCACATCGATAGCGGGGTGGGGGTGGTGATAGGGGATGGTAGTGGAGGTGGATGAAGAAAAAAGTCATTTTGAGGTTTCTGGTTCTTGTACATACACTAAATCACAATTTTTTTCATCCCCTTTAGTAAGGGGGTGGCTAATGCCAAAATTTTTTTTGAGACCTTAGCTTCTCTTGTATATACTAAGTACCAATTTTATCGACTCTTATCTGTTTAATTTAACCATTTACCCCAAATTTACCTTACTTTCATACATCGTTTTGCAATGAAGCCCTTGCCACACTTGTATTACAATCTACTGTTTTAATGTTTATTCGGTTTACTCACATAAGAAAATTTGCTTCATTTGCCTCATTCATCGTATTCATCGGCTGCCTTCAGTGATGAGGCAGCTTCGTCTTCATCCATATTGCTACTGTTTAGATAAGCTTCACGCAATTGAAGCAAGAAATTCCTAGCAGTGATCACACAAGATCGAGAATTTCAGTCCCACTTTTCTGCATCCACACGAACTCGGGCAATCATTAGTGCAGTTGCTCTGTGGAGCAGGGGTCTCAGCAGGCCATGAGGAGTGATTTTCCAGCAACAATCGTCGGGTTTTCTTTGTCCACGCCACTCAAGGCCGGCCCGTCCATATAGGCAAACAAGGCGACGGCCTAGGCGAAGGTACGGAACGAGCGACAGCGACACGACCATGCGGGGCGGTCAGCTCGCGCGCCATCTACTATGCTGTACTGCTGTATATTGTAGCGGCATAGCAATAGAATATAATAGAAATATTTATTCTCCATTTAAGATACAAATAACGTACATATGGCAAGACAAAAATATAGCACACATATAAATCACAGTAACGTAATGCAAAAACATATAAAACATTATACAATATGTCTCACTTTTCATGACTCACATATCGCAGCTCCATTATTAACAATGTGATTCTTTTAAAATTTGTGTGGAAGATATTTACCCATCAGGAGATTGTGTGACGGTAAAATATTTAAAAATCGTCGTTATGAAGAAAAATATGCCTAATTTTGCAAAAAAGATATTAGGCATTTTTTTATTGAAAACTTAATGCAATATTTTATATTATTGAACAGCATGAGTTAAAGCCCCTATATCCAAAATTTAACAACATTTTGATTTGTGGTTTTCGAATTACGGCCCCCTTACAATTACATCTTTCAGATGAGATATTGAATGATTAATAACTTGGAAACAAATTGTTTTTCGAAAATAGTCATTTTTCATTTTCTATTTAAACACACCACAGATAGTAGACAACCTCCAAATCCAAAGCCAAGGCTGTGTGGAAGGAGGTTACACATTTGGAAAAACGCAGACATACATCCACACCCACCGGTTTGTCAATACCGGGGCTGGAGGTCGAACCCAGAACGCGATAGACAGTCGATCAGCATATTCGTCACTCAATACGCCTTAACCGATTGAGTTACCGCGCCGATTAAAATCCTCTTCTATCACCAACTGCCATCGAACCAAGAATTTTTACTGGAAAATTACCAAAAATTTTAAACCAAGCAGCTCTGTAAATTACTTGGGCATTAAGGATTGCAAACTTTGAAAATATCAATGCCAATTTGTGGTAGAAAAAGTGATTTTAAATAGAAAATGAAGAAAGACTTTTTTTCGAAAAACAATTCGCTTCCAAGGTATTAATTATTTAATGTCTGAAAAATGTAATTCGAAACCCATAAAACAAAATGTCGCTTAACTTTGGATATAGGGATTCTAGATTATACTGATTAAAAATATTGTATCAGTTACTCAATAAAAATGCCTAATAGCTGAAACAATTGATTTAAAGGAAATTGTTTCCACTTTTGCTAAAATCAAGGCAAGGAAAATGAAAATTATGTAATTGTAGACTCACATTAGTGTTCTATAACATAATTTTCATTTTTCAGTAAAAGAAAGTGGAGACAATCTCCTTTAAGCAAATCTTTTATCCGTGCCTTTATTGAGTGAATCAATTATTTGATTAAAAATTACATTATTGTTTTATTTTGTTGCGTTTTTTTTGTTTAAAGGGGCGCCTTTCAAGTCGTTTGCCTAGGGCGCCGAGTTTGGTCAGGCCGGCCCTGACGCCACTTTTGTACCTGATGGTATGCGCCGTGTGTGCTGCTGCGCCGCTGCTTGTGTTGGAGTTAAAGCAGTCAGGTCGACCTTTTTCCTTTTGCAAACTTTGGGTACTGTGACGCGCTTTTTGACTGGCGTCGTCCCCAAAGTAACTGATGGTTACGGACTCGGGCGCCAGTTTCAGAATTAGAAGCGCCGAAACACGCTACCGGGGTAGTTAACAGTGGAGAAAGTTTTGACCAGGCGATCAGTGCATAAATAAAACAACCAGTTTCGAAAACAATAGCAAATAAAATTTATTTAATAAAACGACAAGAAAACTATGTACAAAACAAATGAGCAAAGTAGCAAAAGGCAAATGTAAGGCAGGCGTAAGCAAACAAAATGTGCAAGTAAAAATTTATATCAAACTACCAAAAGTTAAAAATCGCGGTTAGGGATTAAGCTCAAGCAAAACAAAGCAAAATGAACAAATTGTACTATAGTGAGAATATCTTCGTCTGACAACGGAATTATGAAGTTTCCCCTTGGGGCAAAACGCGGCAGACGCAAGATATTCCGGAAAGCGGATAGGCCTGTGTCCAAAACTAAGAGACGGACTATTGACTCCTGGGTTTCCCTCTTGTAGTAAATAGATACTCGCGGTAAAGAAGAACCTACTGTTGCGGCTCGTTTATTAATGGCTTACCACTTGTACTAAAGGATCTGCCTAGTAAGGCCTATACGCTCGAACTATATTCGAGATTATAACTTACTCCTTGGTGTGGAACCTAAAACGATTGATTTAAGAATTAGCGCTGTTGGTACTTAAACCAACGGGAGTAGAACTAGGTTCTGCTCAATTAAACACTTGTTAATCTTTCATACACGATACTGTCTACGCAAATATAATCGGTGTGTTTAATGCTAGAGCCGCGTGCCTTTACCTTTGTGTGAGTAGATTTTATATGTTAATGCGGGCAAGTAACGAAGCCGGTCTGTAATTAAGTGCCTTAATAATAGGTGGCGAAAATAGCTTCGTTACAGTACCTGACCATATTCAATGATGTTGTTGGAGCGAGTTGTGCCTCATGCATTCGGAGGATGTGATACCACATCATGCTTCTTCCAAAAAGGCAAACTGTAGATATTCGCAGCAGTAAAAAAAGGGAGTTACAAGACGTCTTCCAGATTTTCAATGATCCGACCGCTATGCCCGAGGATATCACCCTTGTGGGAGAAAAATGTATCCTAGCTTTATATCAGGCACAACTCACTCCAACATCATTGAATATGGTCAAGTACACGAAGTTTGCAAAATATAAGAAAGAAAGAAGGTTGACTTGGCTGTTTTACTTCCAATACAAGCAGCAGCGCAGCAGCACTCTTTCCACGTATACCACCTGGTACAAAAGTGGCGTGGATACGAAAAAAGACCTGATGATTGGAGCTTGAAAATTACTCCTCATGGTCTGGTACCTATTACAACAACTGAGTCGCCTGTTCCACGGAATCTATTAAGTCAAATTTCATGCAATTGCACGACGGGTTGCACAACATCGAGTGGATGCAGAAAAGTAGGACTGAAATGCTCGATCTTGCGTGGTCATTGCTCAGGAATTTCTTGCTTCAATTGCACGACGCTTTGCGAAGAAGACAAAGTGGAAGATGACGATAATGAAGGTTATCTAAACAATAGGAATATGGATGAAGGCAAAGCTGCCTTATCAGTGAAGCCATCAGCTGATGAATACGATGAATGAGGCAAATGAAGCAAATTTTCTGATGCAAGTAAGCCGAGTGAACATTAAAAGCTATATTTTATCATACTTATTATACCATTATTTAAGTGAAGCTTGATATTATTTGTTCGAGAGCTTTCCTTTGGGCAATGTCACACGAAACTTAGACAAAAGATCGTGGAATTTGACTCAAGCACTTAATTAGCGAAGTCAACAATCAACAGCCACATTTGTAGAAGAATGCTTAATTTTTTTGTCATATTTATGTGTAACTTTTTTGTTTAAAATTCAATAAACTTTCATTTTGATAATAAGTTTCATTTTTATAAAGTGGATAGTTTTCGAAGAAAATGCAAAAATTTGCAAAAGGGATATATTCTCCAAGATGACGGCGATTCCTCATGGTCCTGACAGCTTATATTTTGGAAAGTGATAGAGGGATCTTAAATACATATCTATGTCAATTTTAATCTCTACCGGTTCGATTATGACCTCAGACCCTATTTGAAGCTATGATAATTGGGTGTCAACATCAACTCTAAACTCAAATAATATATAAATCGTACACATAACTCTAACATAGAAGATTAGAAAATTATGTACCGTTTCATATCTGTTTTTAATTTCAGGTTATTCTGCCAGAATAAAAATGTACATGGACCTGATACTCTATTCTTCACTTCTTATTACAGTCAGTGCGTCGTATTACGAACATCCTTATCGTAATCAATATGACAAATGGATCAAAACAGGCAGTTACTTGTATGAACGCTTGCACCTTCAGAACCTATTATTTCTCAATGAATCGACTTTTGACAAGAACCGTGTGCCACAAGACGCTTTCCTCTTCATAATTGAAAATTCATCGATATACACTTTACCACCCAATACTTTCAAAAAGTTCACTGCTGTTGCAGGCCTGTATCTATCTGGTATAAATATAAACACAATATCACGTGGAGTTTTTGATGGGCTATATCATTTGACAGAAGTTGATTTATCCAAGAATAAAGTCACCCAAGTTGAAGAGGGTGTATTCAATAAAATACCAGAATTAAAATACTTAGATTTGTCTTATAACTGTATAAAAAATGTATCTGACCAATCATTCACAGGATTGAAAAAACTTAATTATCTCTATTTACAAGGCAATGAAATTTCAGTATTGTACAAAAACTTATTTGAATCGCAAGTTAATTCCTTGCTTGTGCTTGATGTGTCGTGGAATAGATTAAAGGAAATAAATGTAGCATTTAATGGGCTGAGTCACCTCACTCACCTTTTTCTACAAATGAACAACATCTCACATATGGATTCATTAAAAAATTTGACTTCCTTAGAATGTTTAGATGTTTCTTATAATAATATAGAACGTATTGTCCTTGATTCAGGATTGGAAAAATTAAGTAATCTTTCTTTACAAAATAATAAAATATCGTTTTTGGATCCCAAATTATTCGACTCGCAAAGAACATTTTTAAATATTTTAAATATATCGTCAAACAGTTTAAAGGAAATAAATACAGTATTCCAAGGAATGAGTCAGCTCACACATCTTTATTTACAAGGAAATAGCATATCGAGTTTAGCACCGAATTCGTTTCAAAATTTATCGTTTTTAGAACAGATAGACCTGTCTCAGAATTTTATACGAGATTTACCTGAACATGTTTTCTCAGGATCAGAAACGATAACCCATATATATCTATATAATAATAAAATAAAATTTTTGGGTTCTAACTTATTTGAATCGCAAAGACATTCTTTAACACTTTTAAATTTATCGTCCAATGCTTTGACAGAAATCAATACAGCGTTTCGTGGATTCAATCATCTTACCAATCTTTATTTGCAAAACAACCAGATAACGGACATAACTGCTGATGCTTTTCATGATGTAACTTCCTTGGAGCATTTAGACATATCACACAATAAATTAGAACGATTTCAATATGGGCTATTCGACCATTTAGGCGTTTTAAGATCTCTAAATTTTTCTTACAATAGATTTGAAGAGTTTCCATTTGTATTCCTAAGTTATTTAATAAACTTAAAGGAAATCATCTTTGATAACAATAAAATAAAGTCCTTAAATGGAACTGAATTATTACATCACTTCCCGTCACTAAAAATAATTGGCCTAGGCGGAAATTTTAACTGGTCTTGTGCAAGACTGACAGCATTTGTTAAAGAGTTACGCATTCACAATGTAGAAATACTTAAAGGTGACTATTTCACAGGACATAATGTGAGAGGGATGACATGTTATGAAGACGATTCAGATTCAAGTGATGAAGATCCCAATTTTAAACATACTGACAAAAATAGAAAAGATTTGATTAATGTAATAGACAAGAACGATCATGGAAATACTTTCATTTCTATTTTGTTAACAATAATTACTGTTATTTTAGTTGCAAAGACGGCTTTCCAATTCTTTTTCGTTTTTAAACTCAGAAGAAATACACAAGAAGAACATTTAGCATTACTTTGATGGAAAACGTATACTTAAGGATATGATTATGCAAAGTGACAGAGAAATACGCGCTTATTCTTGGTTTATTATAAATATTTTAAAAAAACATAAATGGTATAATTTTTAAAATAGTTTCAGGTACTTCCCATTTCTCTAAGGAATAAAACCATATAAGTACAGTTTTTATCATAAATCTTATTTATAGTTAAATATGCTCTAATAATGAAAGTGGGAACTATTTTCATTGGCAGACTACAATATTCAAGTCCAACAGAAATTTACAATAAACAAATATATAGTTGTATTCGTTAGAACAATAGCAAGTAAATAAAACAGTTTTAAAGATTATGTTATATTTTGTTTTTTAAATATTTATAATAAACCGAAAATAAACGCATATTTCCCTCTCACTCTGCAAAATCCTATCCTTAAGTATTTATAATTCTGTATATTATTTTATGATGTAATATTTATAAGTATACTTACTATTTTCTTATTGGAATAAAACTGTGATTGTAATAACTATGAGTTTTTTTATTTAATCGGTACCACAAAATGTCAAGTCCCTGTTGTTAATGTATGTGTCTTTGTAACGATTTTATTCATATAGTGAAAAATAAATTAGCATTTTAGTACAGTAACTAGAGGTTAATGTCATATAGAACGGACTTCGTTCATTTTTGGCAGTATAATAGTAAATGCTTCACAGAAAAGTTTCTATATTGTACGTGGGCTTGCTAATTTATAGGGGGTGAATAACATAAAAATATATATATATATATATATATATATATATATATATATATATATATATATATATATATATATATATATATATATATATATATATATATATATATATATATATATATATATATATATATATATATATATATATATATATATATATATATATATATATATATATATATATATATATATATATATATATATATATATATATATATATATATATATATATATATATATATATATATATGCTCGGATAGGTTTCCGCGGTTGTCTGTATGAGAAATACTAGGTTCACGGGTTGAACCGCGTCTGAGATTATTGGAGTCTCGACGTTTCGGCTCCCACTTTGGAGCCATTTTCAAGAGAAAAAGAATCGATAATATAAAGGTATATAGGAAGTCTAGGAAGGGTAAGGAATGGTTCGAGTCCGGGGCATCAATCTGCCTACTCCCCAGGTCGAACCTTGGTTCGTCTCTAAGATCTCAATCTCAGTTCTTAGAGAGAACAGACGAGTTGTGGGTTGAGGTATTTATAGTAGGATTGGTGGGTGTGGTGAGCACTGATGCGGAACGGTTGTGCGTGATAGGAGGGTCGCTGAGTGGTGTTAGTGAGGGTTGTGTAGTTAGTGGAGATATTAGTGATTTCCAAGCAGTTGGAAGTCAAAGACTGTCGTCTCTTTTGTTTAAACAATTAGGACGCTTCTCGATTTCAATTGCTTCGCGGATCGTTCGTGTTTTTCGGGAATATACAGGTGCTATTGTTTTTCTGTTGTCAAAGTCTATGTTATGTCCAGTCTGGAGACGGTGTTGTGCTAGGGATGAGGTAAAGTCAGTATTTCTGACTGCTAGGCGATGTTCGTATACCCTGTTGTTAATGCGTCTGTTTGTTTGTCCAACGTAAGTTTAAAATTTTAGCTTAAAAAAAGGTATTTCCAAACGGTCTTCATCAAGTATCTCGAAAAGTATTACTTTATCAAAAAAATTGTTACAGACCAATTACAGAAAGTACAAACTGGGAGTTAATTATATTTTTTGTTTATTGATGTAGGATTAATAATTTCGGAGATATTTAAGTTTATATTTGGTATCCAAGTGTTTCGAAATTACCTTTAAAGTTTAAAATGCATTTTTTTTCTAAAGCAAGTGCTTTAAATGAGCAAAAAAATTTGAGCATCTAGGTAATGCTACACCTTAACGAAAAACTGTATTTGAGATAATTTTTTTAAATTACTGGCTAATTAGAGTAACACAATGGAGACCTTTTTATATAAAAAAATATAAATACGCACATTTTTCCGCCATAACTTCTTTATTTCTTATGCTACAGGAACGAGTAAAAAATAATTTGAAAGCGCAATTAATTGTCTTTAGTTTCATTTCTTAGCATGCGTGACGTAGGTATCTCAATTTTTGAGATATTTAACATTTAAACTGCATTTTTCGTCTTATAAACGTTCGGACGCCATTTGTAAACTTTCATATCTCCGAAACTATTAAATCTATGTAAATAAATAAACAAGTGAAATTCATTATCAATGTATGAGCTTTATTTTTAGTCTCTACCCATTTTTCAATAAAACTAATATTTATTGAGATATTTGGAAAAGGAAAAAAAATATGTTTTATCGAAAATACCTTTATAGTTTAAACTGTATTTTTTTCTAAAGCAAGTGCTGTATACACACCAAACAATTTGAACATCTACGTCATGCTATATATTAGTGAGAAACAGTGTTTGAAATTTTTTTTTAATTACTGGCTAATTACAGTAACAAAATGGCGACGTTGTTATTAGAAAAATGTATAGACGCACATTGCTTCGGTCATAACTTCTTTGATTTTTATGCTACAGAAACAAATAAAAAAACAGTTGAAAGCTTAATTAATATCCTATTATTCTACCTATTAGCATCCTTGACATAGGTGTCACAGTTTCTGAGATATTTAACTCTCACTCTAAATAATTATCTTATGAATACTTGGATGCCAAATGTAAACTTAAATATCTCCGCAATTATTAATCCTATATCAATAAACAAAAAATATAATTAATTCTCAGTTTGTACTTTCTATAATTGGACTGTAACATTTTGTTGATAAAGTAATATTTTTCGAGATAATTGACGAAAGCCGTTTGGAAATACTTTTTTTTTAAAGCTAATATTGAAATTTTGAAGTCGTTATAACTTAAAAACTATCAATTTATATGAAAAATTGCATAGAACCTTTTCTCCTTAAAATTTGATTCTACTTCAGCTCCACTAAATATATATATTTTTTAAGTACACCCGCTATAAATTAGCAAGCCCCCGCACAATATAGAAACTTTTCTGTGCAGCATTTACTATTATATTGCCAAAAATGAACGAAATCCGTTCAATATGACATTATTCCGAAGTTTTGCTTATTTTTTACCTCTAGGTACTATACTATTTTTGAAGTGTTTATTCTTTGTCTTAAACCTCAACGTCTTTCAGAGAATTCTATTATCTTACTTCTAATTTACAGTCGATTGTCGTACTTTACAATGTGTTGTACTTTACAAATTTAACGTACGTGTAAAAAAATCGAAAAAATTTAAATTTAACCGCTGCCTAAGGAATCACCACATCCACATCCACATCCATATTCCTAATAATTGTTCATAGAACTTTAATAATATAAAATTTGAAATTGTCTTCCACAAAAACAGATAAAACGATATGTCATATCGACAGTGGGGCTGATGCCAAATAAAATTTCGAAACCTTTAGTTTTTGTACACACACTAAATCACAATTTTATTTCTTTATCCCATTTAACAAAGGCTTTGGCCAGAGGGGTGATAGTGTGAGTGGCTGATACCAAAGAACTGTTGAGACCTTGGCTAATGAGAAGATGTTTAAATAGTCTTTTGACATACATTTTTCCGTTAAAAATTACACATTTTCTAACTAGGAAAAAATACGAATAGTTGGGACTTTCAGGTGTGCGTGCGACCAAATTCGAGCTATGTAACATGCTCGTAAAAATTGCTGACATAGCTCCGATTTGCATGATGGTAGAGAAGAGCCATCAATACCTTTTTTTGGGCAACTTGAACGTATCATCATTTTCCAAGAATTTGTATGTTTTTTGAAACAACGCTACTCTTGCCTCATTAATGTTTTTCAACCGATTAAAGCCATACATACGACAAACAAACTCTTGTATGTTGCTAAAAAAGTTTTCTCTATTTTCCGATGGCTTTGACATTTGTATGAAACAGTTGGTGAAGTCTTTAGATTTAGTCATTATTGAAAACGGACCCTTTTTGCCTTTTCTAAAAAAGGCCGGGTTGGAATGCGTGAAATGCCGGAAGTGTTGCGCTCAAATTAGCTCCTAAAGTTTCACTTGCTACTTAATTATGCTCCCGCCTAACTTCTCCGTTACAACTGACGCTCTTTCCACCGAGGTACAGCCAGTTGACATTTATATTTATTCACAGTAGCATATAAGCCATCATCAGGTAAATTTTTAGTTGAAAGGAAATCATTGAATGTATACATGTTTTTTTCATGTTCAAGCGACTAGCTGACGTATAATAAACCATGTTAGAGTCAGCCGACTTTTTTTTTCTTCAAGATATTGGATTAGCTATAGTTTGACAAATTTTTAGTCAGGAGGAAATGACTAAAATATTTTTTTTTCTCCGGGCGTGGGAGGCTACCGCCGCTCATCCCACCTACGGAACCGCAGCTGACGTTCACGAGGCTTTATAATATAAATCTCTGATGCATTCCACTAATTACCGCTTGAGAGGGACTTGGTCATGAAAATCTGTCGCTGGCTCTTGGTCTATTTTGTTATTTATCCGAAATTCCCAAATCCTATCAAATTTAGCTAATCCTTATGTTGTTTATTCTTAATTTCTTAAACTATGAAAAAAGAAATTGATTGAAAGTATTCGAAAAGTCTTAAGATAATTCAGGGAAGGGTCTCAAATCTAAAACATGCTAAAGATAAACCTAGCTTTGAGTTTTGTATTACCAGGTTTTTTTGCATATTTGACATTAGGCAATTATTTTGTCTTACGATGCTACTAACGCCACACCAAAAAATTGTTAGTTTCGTCGAATATTCCTGTAGCATTCAGCTTGAGTAGTGACAAACCATATTTAAAAAAAATCAAATGTGAATTAGAATATCAATCAGGTAAGTCCCTTTTAGATATTATTGGTTACCTATTTAATAAATAATACAGGTCTGAAAAAAAAAATCTGCTCCAAGGACTATGCCTTAAGTATTTTTGTGTGCTGAAATCAAATTTTCAATTTAATACATTTTCTACCTCGTAGATTTCGATTAAATGTCAGAAATTGTCAAAAAAACGCATTTTGATGATAAAAATCGGGATTTACTCGAAATCTACCCGGTTGAAAATTTTTAAATTGAAAATTCGGCTTCAGCACACAAAAATACTTAAGGCATGGTAGGTTTAGTCCTTGGAGCAGATTTTATTTTTGCAGACCTGTGTATCGTGTGTAATCTATTTAGCCCTGCCAATGGGGGTAAACATACCAAAAATCCCCAAACGTAGAAGGTGGGGGGATGCAGGGGGGCACGATGAAGGTCCCGGTTTTTGGTTTTTGGCTATATGCAAAATGAAAGCTGAAATTTTCTACAATAATGTTTCTATTAATTTTTTTCGTATCTCTTATGGTTCAGTAATGAATTGTATATCTTTTAATTGTATTCTCACTTTATTATAAATTTATTATAAATTGAATAATAATTTTAATAATCATCGTAGAAAAAATTTATTGCAATAGGGATTATTGTAATATGCTATTTTACGCATGTCCCAAATTATAATAATAATAATAATAATAATAATAATGATAATAATAATTGTCTTGAGTTTGGAGAGTCTTCAAAACAGGATGGTTCTGGATGGAGCCTGTAAGGTCATAATGAGTTCGGATCCCCTCCTCTGCATGGTCCGAGATCATGAAAGTGCAGGGGTAGGAGCCTTTTTGTTTAAGGCAGCACGCAGAGCCGCCGATGAACTCGGTCTGGTCTTCGACGTTGAGCGGGTTAATCACGACTCTGAGACCGAGTTGGAACCTGCTCGGCAAAAAGCCCAAGTCAAAGCTGCTGAAATTGATCTATTTCTGCAGCTACACTCGGATAAGCCATTGCACGGAGTCTTCTATAAAAATATAGAAGACCGCGGCTTATCCCTTTGCTTTCTTAAGGTCAGCCGGGCTGAAGTCTGAGACCGAGGGATTCATAATGGCGTGCCAGGATGGTGTATTCAACACACTCGTCTATCGAAGTCGTGTCATGGGTATAGAGGTCCCTGATGTCAGCTGCAGAACCTGCCACAGGGCGCCGGAGACATTAATGCATTTGCTGTCGGTTTGTCCAGAATATGCAGTCTCGGCCTATATCCAGAGGCACGACGCAGCATTACGAGTGCTTTATTATCACTTAAGGTACTCGTATGGGATAGACGAGACACCAGTGCTGCCTTACGCTCCGGGGGATATTGAGTCCGTTGTGGGAAATGAGAAGTGTCTAATTTATTGGAACTACTCGTTTCCCACCGTCAGGCAAATACAAGCTAATAAGCCTGACATGGTCCTCCTCGACCACCAACTCAAGACAATGTTTGTCGTGGAGTTCTCTGCTCCCGCGGAGAATAACATTGTCTTGAAGGAGGAGGAAAAACGGACGAAATATCGAGATTTGCTCTTCGAGCTCCGCAGGCTTTACCCTGGCTATACTGTTAAGCTAGTGGTCCTGATCATAGGAGCCCTCGGTGGAACGAGACTGCTTTCAGAACTAAAGATCATACCGGCATGCCGAAATTCGGCAGAGATCTTAGCCGGCAGGATGCAGAAGGCCATTACCCTCGGCTCATTGCGTCTACTCAGGGCACACGATTCTCGGCCCCAGTAGTCACTCACCCCACGGACGTGGGGAGTGGCTGCCGGTACTACCAGCTCCCTTCTGTGAGTGTCGGAGCCACAGAGTATTAAGGGTGACTGGCTTTTATAAACTAAAAATAATAATAATATTAATAATAATAAATAAGCAAGAGAGGCTGACTTCCATCTATCAAGCCTTTGGTGAGTAGCGCCACCACTTACTCCAGCTGGGGTGCAAAACCGAACCGGCAGCCCTAGTGCACCCGGGAGGGGAAAGCTCACTCCTCTCTGGTGTCGGTCGTGGGCTTGCTGGGCTAACCACCCACAAGCCCTAACTTCTGGTTCCTGACGACAGAAGACAGGGCCCCCACAATCGACGCCGTCCGGATAGGAGTCAAGGGCAAGGTGGTGGAGCCCAACCGGATGGAGCGCCCGTTGACGAACGCTATGGACAAGGACGCTTTGAGTGGACGGATGAGCTAAGGGACGACCTTCTGCAATGCTATGAAAGCAGTGAGCCCGCACGAAGGGGATACATGGGGCGGATGCATGCTCTGTGGTGTGACAGGCATCCAAAGCATGGCGCCTTCACGCCACAAAATCTGCGTGACTATGTATCCCATCTTCGTAGAAGTGGCTACGTGAGGGCTGCTCCTGTACCGGTGAATGAAGTGGCCGAAAGACCGCCGCATTCACCGGTTGAGGAAGTGGCTTTAGTTACAATTCTCATTATTGGAGATAACCTAAATAAAATGCTGAATATGCAAACTCAGCAATTGCGATAAGCAAGCTTATAAATATAGGTTCGCTTCAAATTAAGACCAGATCTAGTCTGTTAACCGTTCTATCAACATCGAAAAAGGTGTTCAAATAAAAAGTTTATTGGTGTTTTTAAAAAGTCTTTCTCTTAAATCACAATTTTATCTGGCGCAGTTTTGAAAGGATCGTGAAGGCCTTATTTTAGTCGAAAATCAGTGAATGCCCCAGGGTCAGAGCATATTTATCGTGCACTTCCTGATCTAAAATAAGCGCTTTGGGTTCAACACTTCATCACGATAACAAACCTCTGAAGCAACGCAAAGGGTGGAAATTGAAGGAAGAGCGAGGAGCGAATTGTCACTTTTCGACCGGACCAGATTTATCCTGGAATCAACTCCCGAAAAGTACAGCGGACGACACTAGACTCCCTCGACGCCTAGAGGTTAAAAAGACGAGAAGAGGAAGACTTCAACTCGGTTCCGGAGACAACAGGAGAAGCATGGAAACATCAGTTTCACAGGAAAGAGCAAAGAGCGAAACTTCACAGAAAAAGAAGCGAAACTCCAAGGAAGCGAAGGGTCAGACTTCAAGAAGGAACATTCGGCAACAAAGAAACTTTCGGACAACAAATGATGTCGCTCCCTAAAACAAGTCATAAGGTTATGTTCTAATCAGTATGCAGTTATTTAAATAAAAGATATAAAATAGGCTACCTTGGTATTCCAAAATATAGTAAATATTTTAAACTCATAAAAGTTTGTTCAATGAATTCTGTTTTGTTTTTAAGTTGACAAATGTCAAAAGTCTCCTTTAGGGATTTTTAATTAAAGAACAGGCCTGATTAATCAATTGGCGCAAATTCCGTTTTTTTGTGATAAAAAGACAAAAAAGCGGTAGACATTTTTCATTTCTGGAAGAACAGGGGCATGTTCTCCATGTGTTAAAGATATAAATTTTATTAAGAAAATAAACCTAATAACATCTAAGGTCAGTACATACATTTTTAATAAATTTTGCATTACTAAGAGAAAGGAGTCAAATATTTATGGTTTTACATAAACATACCTGGGCAATTTCCATGAAGTGTAACTTTTCAGGTTTTTTTCTGTGGACCATAGAAATTCTGCCCTTAAGCCCTAAAGCCTGCTGGTTTTTAATTTTCTTTGCCAACTGATGGTTTATAATTTTTATAATTATTATTTTTGGAATATCACAAATCATAATTTGGATATTGCCATACTGGAGCCCTAGTCTAAATTGGTACCAAGCGATAAACTGTACAGAGCTGCATGCTGCATGACTTGTGTTGGGTGCGAAGGCTGCTCGGAAGCATTCTCATACGTAGCGAGAGGTGATTTGCTGGCGCACGGTGAACCTATTTGATCGGTAATCAAATGTGGAGTACAGGTACTGTAAATTATTAATTTTTGGATTCCTGCTTGGGGTCAAAGAATTGGAAACGGCCAAGTTTGCATTCCGCGATATAGAAAATCTAAATTCCATTAGTCCGTTGTCGTATACTTATTTATTGTCCATTTATTTTATCACTGTTGTATCGTATTATGTAAATGTTTAAGTGATCCTCAGCGTAACATAGTGTATTCTGTTTGTGAAACCCTGAACAGCTGTTTACGGTCCTAAAATATACATAAACTGTATACAGATTTATCGATATCCATATTTAATAGTCTCAAACTTTTCTTTACGCTAATGCTAATAATGTTTACCTAAGTGTGATTCATTTAATTAGGAGGGTTTTAACTTTAACCCTACATCTCAATTATTTATTACTTTATTATTTTGTTCTACCCATTATACAAGTATTTACCTTCTAATCTTTATATTAAATTATATTGCTTTACATTAGCTTTTCCTTTAAGTTTTGTGTCTTGTTATCCATCCCCTTCTGCCAATTAACTTTGGCTGGCGCCCGAATAAGTTTATAATAAACGGCTTTTAACATTGTTAATTGTGGGATGAATAAATAAATTATGGTGAGGTTATTGCATTAACTGTCAGATGTCACAAACCTTTCCCACGACCCGCTTCCGACACTAGAGCTTCCGTGACGAATTTTGGTTGGTTACCTTCCAAGTTCGGTTGTGTTCTGTGAAGTCACAATTTATTTAATGTAAGTTTATTTGAATTTGAAATCATTGTAAAAATTTGCATATTTAATCAATTTTATGTTAATCAATTTTACGTTAATCACATTTTTCAACTTATTTTTGAGTTACTCAAATTTCATAACATTTTGTACCTAGTCTGTTGTAATAGAGCACCCCTTGGCAACGCCAATATAAAGTCCCTCGTTATAAACAGCAAAGGAAAGTCATTTTGCTAAAAGAGTGAACTCAAGGAAAAGTTTCATTAATTTTAAGAAACCTAGTTTTAAGAAATTTAATTCTAAGAAGAACTGGTTTAGTTCTTAAAATCCCTGATTTAAACGAACAAAATTTAAACTAGATAATTTCCTCTAGTATGAAATTCTAAGTAGATTTAAAAATCTTGAAATCCCTGATTTAGAATCTTAAAATCTCTGATTTAAAAATTTTAAAATCACTAATTTAAAATTTAAAAACTGATTCAAATAATTGGAAATTCAAACTGGATAATATATTAGAAGAACTTCTAAGCAGATTTGAAAATCTAACTGTAAATATCGAAAATCAAAATTTTTAAAATTTAACTGAAAATTTTCCTGAAACTGAAAATTTAATTGAAACTGAAAATTTAAGTGTTATTACTGAATCTTAAAAACTAAATTTAATTGAAAATTCAAATTTAAATACAATTCAACGGCAATTCAAAAACATTACAAAGATTTATAATTGCATACGAGAATTTAATGAAAGCCTTTCAAAACGCAACAAATCCAACAACAGCTATTAACACATGTTTATTAAATAGCATATATTCAAACTAAAAGACAGAGCTTGTGACCTTATCTGTCCTCGCACCGAATTCTAACTGGAACTCGGTTAAAGTGTTACTTGCGAACTTCTCTGATAAGCTTATCTCATTAAGGCTTTATGAAAGCAAACTATTTTTAGAATTATAAACTACAATTTTATCTTTATTAATATTAAACTGAATCAAGGTAATGATACTGCCGCAAAGAAAATAATTAAAATAGAACATTACGACGAACTTGCCCTAAAGACCTACATCAGTTATTTACCATATTACATTCAATTAGCTAGTAGAACTAAAATTTAGAACAAGCCATGAGTTATACAGCTGTAGAACAAAAAAATTCAACTTCCTACACTTACGACGACGATACTATACCATATCAATGTAATCAACAATACGATCAACAACAAAATTATAGAGCTGAACAAATAGATTTTTCTCAACCAAATTTTCCAATAGCCCAGTCTATGAAATTCCCGACGTAATAAAATTAAATTATTTCAGACAAAACAACCTCCACTACATATATATTCCGACACTTAAAGCGAAATTTTTAATCGATATGGGACAAGCAAAAAATCTGATACATCCACAATTAGTCCAACAATACTTTCCAAATATTATAACAAAACACTTTTGAAGTAAGAACAAATTATGGAAACTCTTATCATAACGAAATTATTAACTTAATAATTCTAGCTGACTATGATGTAGACACTTGCCATACCTTTCATCTGTTTAACTTTTCTGAAAAATTCCAAGGCATAATAGGCAAAGACTTAATTACTAAATTAAGAGCTATAATTAACATTAACGAAAATTTATTAGAATTACCACAAATCAAAATTCCCATGTATTCAAATCAAACTCAAGAAATTCACTATCCATCAGAAACACATTCAAAAGAAATTTACACACAATTTAATGAACCAGAAAGACCTACAGTTATTACTTCGAAGATAATTCTTCCTCCATACCTTTCACCGATATAAAGGAAGACGATATCAATTTCACACTGACAGAATTTTTTGAAACAAAATCATTTGACTATAATGAAACAAATTATATTGAGAATCCCGAACAAAACCTAAATAATTTTGAATTAAATAATTCTCATGAAGATAATTATTTCGACATCATTAGAATGAATTATTCAGTTTTTTTTATGTGATAAACTTACCAAAGTTTCATTTGATACAAAGGGCATAGCCGGGTAAGCATGGTGTGACTGCCCCCAAGCGTCTGGCGCTTATATTTGTGCAGTAGGAAGCAATCTTGGAAAGTAGCAATTTCACAAAATATTAGCCCGAAAAAGGGGCCGGTTTGGGGTGAGTAAGGGAGGGTTGATTTTAGCAAAACTATTTTTTTTCTAAGAAACGGCGCATTCAATCGTTTTGTAAAAAATATATGTTAAAGACCTACTGACAAAGTACTAAATAAAAAATCATGCTCAAATTCCGAAAACAGATACAGTAAAAAAAACATATATATTATTTTCAAATTTTTTTTAGGGTAACTTATCCCTGGGGTACCAGCCTGAATTTTTTTCTGTAGCATGTCTGGGGACTCACTTATGTTATATTTTTTTCCCAGTCTTGTCCGAAGATTACGCCATACTTAAGAAAAATGCCGAAGTGTGCAGTGCCATATGCATATTTTGTGGACAATTAACTCCTTCCCAGTCTTGTCCGAAGATTACGCCATACTTAAAAAAAATGCCGAAGTGTGCAGTGCCGTATGCATATTTTGTGGACAATTAACTCCTTGCAAGTAAAAAAGGCCAAACTGCAAAGTAAATATGGATATCTGAGTAGTGTATACATATTAGTGACTAGTGATTATGGAGATGGTGAACGTTGTAAGAGAAACCAACATAAAGCTGCAACGCTGACAGTTAATTAGGTGCTCAATAGAGTTGACTCTTGCGCCGCAAAAATCAGTTTATAGCCGTAATGTTAAATATCATTAAGGGTAAAACCTAAAGTCAGCGGTACTATGGAGTACCTTGTCAAAGACTGTCATTATTCACATATTACCGTCGGCGGGGATAAGAGCTTGGTTGTTAACAATTTGCGGCACTAAATCGTAGCATTACTAACCTGAGAAGGATATAGATGTTAATCTTCCTCACTGTGATCTGCAATCATTGTACTCATGCTATCCTTCTGGAACAATAGGGAGAGAACTTCTGCCGGTTTAGGTATGCTTGCTAGATATCATCCGTACGAAAGGTAAAATACACGACAGCAGCTACATGGGAACAACATCCAACAGTTTGATACCCATTGGCACATTCACAGAAATGTCTTCTAACGCCGACACTGTGGGGAATATAGTCGAGGAAACATCGGTAAACCTTCGTTTTGATATGACGTGAACAAACTTGTATTTTGAGTACATTGGACTGGTCCTCAGCGTACTGAAGATTAAGTGTTCCGTCTTCATTTATGACTTCGAGGTACGAAATCGTTTGTTTATATTGATACGATCCGGTAAAAAACAGTTTTAAATCCGTAATTTCTGGGAAGTCCAGTACATCTTTGCTGGAAATATCTACAAAAGGCAGTTTTGCAATTTCTTTGAATGTGCCAGTGGGAATCGAACTGTTGGATGTTGTTCCCATGTAGCTGCTGTCGTGCATTATCTTTCGCAAGGACGATATCTATCAAGCATACCTAAACCGGCGGAAGTTCTTTCTCTATTGTTTCAGAAGGATAGCATGAGTGCAGTGATTGCAGATGACAGTGAGGAAGATTAACATCCATATCCATCACAGGTTAGTAATGCTACGATTTAGTGCTGCAAATTATTAAAAACACATGACTGTTAAGACCAAGCTCTTATCCCCGCCGACGGTAATATCGATAGTACCGCTGACTTTAATTTTTACCCTTAATGATATTTAACATTCCGGCCATAAACTGATTTTTGCGGCGCAAGAGATGACCTAATTAACTGTCAGCGTTTCAGCGTTATATTGGTTTCTCTTACAACGTTCACCATTTCCATAATCACTAATCACTAGTATGTATACACTACTCATCCATCTTTACTTTGCATTCTTTACGTGCAAGGGGTTAATTGTTGACAAAATATGCATACGACACTGCACACTTCGGCATTTTTTTTAAGTATGGCGTAATCTTCGCACAAGACTGGGAAAAAAACATAACATAAGTGAGTCCCCAGACATGCTACAGAAAAAAATTCAGGCTGGTACCCCAGGGATAAGTTACCCTAAAAAAAATTTGAAAATAATATATATGTTTTTTTTACTGTATCTGTTTTCGGAATTTGAGCATGATTTTTTATTTAGTACTTTCTCAATAGGTCTTTAACATATATTTTTTGCAAAACGATTGAATGCGCCGTTTCTTAGAAAAAAAATAGTTTTGCTAAAATCAACCCTCCCTTACTCACCCCAAACCGGTCCCTTTTTCGGGCTAATATTTTGTGAAATTGCTACTTTCCAAGATTGCTTCCTACTGCACAAATATAAGCGCCAGACGCTTGGGGGCAGTCACACCATGCTTACCCGGCTATGCCCTTTGTATGAATTAGTTTCATATGTGATTTTTTCGTTTTTTTTTTTTCGTTTTTAGTCGCTTTTCTATAGACACATTTTATTGTTTTGCGATGACTTTTTCTGTTTCTATGTAACAAATGTATATTTTTAAATTAATCAAGTTTCATAAAATTATTAAAAGACTGATTTTATGTTTTAGTTATTTTTTTTATGGCGAACGAATGCTGTTCGGCCTTTTGTACCAAACGTCCGGCCAAACTTATAAGTTCGGCTTCTCGAATTTTAGGTCTGGCAACTTTAGTCGGTGTCTTGATATTTGTGGAAACTACTTCATTGTTTGTGTCTCGTCAAATTCTCCAATCCCTCTTCAGGAATATAATGTAGTATAATACAATAAATGTATGCAATTTATCATTAAGATGATTTGTGGGCACTAGTGATGTGAGTTTTTTAGCTCCACAGTATAATTAGCAATGTCGTAAGATAATTATAAGGACTTGTATGATTTTGTTTTCTTTAATTTCGAGGTTATCACAGATAATCTTGTCGACCAATATATAAATAAATTATACTGTCCGAATGCCGTGTATCTCATATTTTTTAACGTGTGCATCTGCATCAGTTAGTGAACACATACACTTTACCAAGATAATCTCTTGTTCAATCTAGGAATAAAATAGGTAATTATGTTTCTTTTTTTGTAGCTTAATTAAAGGTGGAAAATATATTACCCCGTAATGAGCATTTATTTTTAATTTTAAATGAAAATTCCTATTCAAAAAGTTGCTTATAATTACTTTTTTAGTCTTAATCCAAAATTTCGATTAAATCTTGTTTAAATCCTTTTTTTAATGCCTCAGTTTCTTTATTTTGCTGTATGTAAGGAATAATACATCAAAGTGTCAAAGTCAGCGCCATAATTACTGTGTGTTAATTTAAATTCGAATAACGCTTATACTTTGCAGCAACGAATTTATGTAGTTAAATGTTATGGTATAGGGGACATTCTATCTACAAAGATTAGAAAATTAGTTCTCTAATCTGTGCTATCGACATGCGATCGAATCGTTTCAAGACGGTTACTGTTAATGTTAGTACACACAATTTAAAAAATTTAATACGAAAATTTAATACGGACTGGAGATATAAAAATTTAAAAACGTGTAAAAAACCCTCGCAGTAAAGATGATGTAGCGACATGTGCTAGTTTTGTTTAAATAACCGAAAATCCGAAAACATCGTTGAGGAAAAGATCAAAGATAATTAACATAAGCAAATCATTGAAATTCATTGAGTTTTCAAAGAAAATTAGTTTCAAACTTACAAATTCACACTTTGGAAGGAGGTGATGATGTACATTGTTTAAACTTTTGTGTGAATATCTGGGAAACACATGTGGGAGATAAAGAGTTTTATAAAAATATTATTTTTTCGGACGAGTCTACCTTTCGCACGAATGACGTAGTATCTTTGCAAAATTGTTGCTATTGTGTGCAAAATAATCCAAATTTTACAGTAACTATAAGTAGTCAAATATCCAAAAAAGTAAATGTGTGAAATTACAAAAACTAAAATTATTGGTCCATGCTTCTTTCAGGAAAATCAACCAAAATTTATACTTAGAAATATTGAATACTTATCTTTGGTCAGAATTTGAAGAAGAAAACTGAGAGTACAGACGCAAGGCCTATTTTCAACAAGTCCCGCGCATTCGTCACTGAAAATGGCTCTTTTTCTCCAAAAATGAATAGGTAGATTTGGCTCCATTCATAGACCAGCTCGGTCCTCTGATCTAACGGTATGGTATGCGATTACTTTCTGTGAAGATTTTCAAAACAAACAGTTTATTAAAATTATTTAGCCCGTGATGTTAAAATTTTAAAGGAAAGAATAATTGAAGCTATCGCACAAGTAAATCAAGAGATGATTCGTTCTTTTTACGATGAATGCAAAAGACGATTACAAAAGTGCGTGCAAAAGTTGGTGGTTTTCATGTTGAATAAAAACTCAGTTAATTGAAGCATTTAGTTTTGTTATTTGTTATTTAAACATTTAAAATTTTTTTGTTTTAATTTTTTTTTATTTTATAAAAGGAGGACGGCCTATAAGGTCGGTTTCGGCCCTTTTTATTCTTGGTCAAAAAATCTCGAATTTTTTTTATCATATATATTCAATATCTAATCTATTCCACCCCAAACAGAACTTCCCCAATCCTCCCCCCTCCCAATTGTTAAAGAACGAGTTTATATTATTTACTTGATGTTTTTGAACTTGAAAATCATATTTCCTTTGAACAAACTGCGCCTTAAGCTCCCCCTACTACAACACCCCCAACCCCCAACGACAAGCCTACCAACATAAACCTTTATGCGCCTACCAGGTATAGAATAGTATTAAAAGGATTCTTTATTTACATTATTAATAAAATGTCAATTCCCCTTATCCACCGCCCCCCCCACAACACTTACTCTCGAACCGTTCCCGCCATCAACATACTGCTACCAGTTTGAAAGTGGTATAACGAAAACTTTTCTCATACTTTTTTTTATCGTATGTAATATCACTAGTGCTTGAAATTTTATCGAAAGCGTTGTTGCCTGGTATTATAAAGAGTGCAAATTGACAGTTTATTATCTGATTAAATCCCGACCGCTTTAGCGGGAGGGATTTAATCTTTGATAATAAACTGTCAATTTGCACGAGTTATATTAACCTTATGGCAACTTAGCTTGAGAAAAAATTTATAGATAAAATTTAGAAGCACGAGTGGTATTTGTGGAGAATATTTCACGAATAAATAATTCATTAAGTACATCTTCAATATTATGTTCAGACGTTTCCTAGTTACTTTATCTTCAATTTCATCATTTACGTCATATAAAAATGCATTTCCAAAGCGACTCGTGTAATAAAAAACAAAGTAGGTTTAAATTATGACAATCAAGAAAAACAATATACGTTAAACCATAGGTATTGTAACTTATAAGACTAGTCATTACAACAAAGCACGCTTCGACCAATCACATTACGGGTGAAACGACACAAATTGCATATTACCAATCTATCGCTTTTACGTTCTAAGGCTGCCGGCTCAGATGGTATGGTACCGCCATCTAGTAACTTAACTGCTAACTGGCCTAAACAGTGAATTGAATTATTATATTAAAGTGTTTATTAATATATTTTATATTTATGTATTTAATCTTGTTTCTAATTTGAGAAGTTTAATAGTTAATTCAAGGTTTACTTGTTTAAGTAGAGAGACTTTAAGTACAACGAATTAAAATGTATATAGTGATACTGCAGAGTTTTGATTTTTCAAATAAGTGTTAGCTGCTTTGTGATGATTGATGAATTACCATACGTAAGTACCTACACTGATTTGTCTGCTTCGTAGATATTCATATTTAATTTTAGTTGTGAAAATTATTTTGTAATTACGTTAGGTATTAAGCCACTGAAAGCTGTGTATAACTTGACCCGAACCTATATAAGTTCCACACAGCATTGGCTTTTTAGGTTATTAATACAATACTACAATTTACAATTTACGTTAACAATTAGTAATAAGCTAGAGAAGATATTTATAGATAACATTTAAAAGCACGATTTGTCCTATTTGCCGAAAACATTTCACGACACAAAACGTCAAAAAATTTTCGCAATATTTGCCGCTGCAGCGATCTAAAAAATTAGAGCGATAAATTTTGCATGTTGGTACTGCCAAAAGCCGATCTAGCTTGAATTACCACTAATAATGACGTTTGATTGGTGCAATGTTGTGAAAAAACGGGCTCTCATTGGCTATAGCTTTAATGAGTGAAATAATGGGCAGAAAGATATATGAGTCCGAAATACGAACAAAGATAGTTAAGCTCTAAGGTCTGAAAAGATCAGACAAAAATACATATACTATAAGCTCTAAATCAACAGACAAAAAAACAAAAAACAATTCTAACCTACCTAACAGAATGGTTCCGGAGAGAGGAGGGTGGACGAATATAAGAGAAATTGGCGTTTTATTGATGATGTAAATAAAAAGTCCTTTTAAAACTCTTCTATATCTGGTAGCAGCATAAAGGTTTATGTTGTGGGAGGACAGGGTGCTGGTCATTGGGGGTTGGGGTATTGTATAGTTAGGGGAGGTTAGGGTGAAGGAAATAGTATTTTCAAGTTCAAAAACATCAAAGCATGTGTGCTAATGTAAACTGGTTCTATGACAATTTAATGGGGTTACACAGAGGAGGATGGGTTGGAAGAAGTTCTGTTTGGGATGGAGTAGATTACATATTGAATATATATGATAAAAAAATTTTCGAAATTTTTTACCAAAAATAAAAAGAGCCGAAAATCGGCCTTATAGGCCCTCCTCCTTATAAAATATAGTATTTTAGTTAAATTAATCTGAGTATGATTAGTAATTAAAAAATGAACCGTTACAACTAAAGAACTTATTATGTTTTGTTAAAAAAATATATAAATAAATTTTTATTTCCGTTCTTAAATGTAAGTATGTGCCTATTTGCGTTTTTATAAAATATTTTAATTAAAATTAGTTCCCACCCAGTCATCTTAGCATTTAAGGTCATCATCGAAAGGATATAGATAAAAGATAAATGCAAATTTTTATCAAAATGAAATTTTATTAAATCCTAAACAAAGAAGTTCGACATAAGTATGACAAAAAAATTAAGCATTTTTCTAGAAATGTGACGAATAATTGAATAATTGACGACTTCGCTAATTACATGCTTGAGTCAAGTTCCACGGCTTTTTGTCGAAGTTTCGTGTGATATTGCTCAAAGGAAAACTCTGGAACAAATAGTACCTAACAAATTTCACTCAAATAATGGAATAAAAAGTGATAAAATATACTTTTTAATGTTCATTCGGCTTACTCACTTAGGCAATTTGCTTCATTTGCCTCATTCATCGTATTCATCAGCTGCCTTCACTGATGAGGCAGCTTCGTCTTCATCCATATTGCTACCGTTACTGTTTAGATAAGCTTCACGCAATTGAAGCAAGAAATTCCTAGCAGTGATCATACAAGATCGAGAATTTCAGTCCTACTTTTCTGTGATTATCCAGCAACAATCGTCGGGTTTTCTTTGTCCACGCCACTTTTGTACCTAATGGTATGCGCCGTGTGTGCTGGTGCGCCGCTGCTTGTGTTGGAGTAAAGCAGTCAACTCGATCTTCTTTCCTTTCGTAGATTTTGCAAACTTCGTGTACCTGACCATATTCAATGATGTTGTTGGAGTGAGTTATGCGTCATGTATTCGAAGGATGTGATACCACATCATGCTTCTTCCAAAAAGGCAACCTGCAGATATCCGCAGCAGTAACAAACGGGAGTTACAAGACGTCATCCAGATTTTCAATGATCCGACCGCTATGCCCGAGGATATCACCCTTGTGGGAGAAAAATGCATCCTAGCTTTATATGACGCACAACTCAACATCATTGAATGTGGCCAGGTACACGAAGTTTGGCAAATATAAAAGAGGAAAGAAGGTCGACTTGGGTCCAACAGCAGCATTCTTTCCGCGTATACCACCTGGTACAAAAGTGGCGTGGATACGAAAGGAGACCTGATGATTCGAGATTGAAAATCACTCCTCATGATATGGTAGCTATAACAACAACTGAGTCCCCTGTTCCACGGAATCTATTGAGTCAAATTTCGTGCAATTACACGAAGAGTTGCACAACCAGGACCATGGAGAGAAAATACGGGCCCTGGGAGAAGTCCCAAGAAATTTTTTGATGAGAAAGGGAAGAAAAATGAAAATTTTTTTTTGATGAACGGGAGCGAAAAATCCGAAAAATGTTTTGATGAGATCCCCTCATAATTAGCCCGGGCCCGGAGGGAATCACCCCCGCACCCTCACCCCTCTTGACAGGACTATGCACAACATCATGTGGTAGGACTTAAATGTTCGATCTTGTGGTCATTGCTCCGGAATTTCTTGATTCAATTGTTTCACGCTTTGCGAAGAAAACAAAATGGAAGATGACGATGATGAAGATTATCTGAACAATAGCAATATGGATGAAGGCGAAGCTGCCTTATCAGTGAAGCCAGCTAATGAATACGATGAATGAGGTAAGTGAAGCAAATAATTTTTTTGTCATATTTATGTTATTCGAGTTACCCGGATGCTAAGGCGTTGTAGCTACGAAAGTGAAACTTTCGTGGCCAGGACAGAACAATTAAAAAAACAAATTTTAACGCTTCACAAGTTGCATATACCGTGCTTTGGATTTCTTGGCATAAAGCGAGGCACACGTAATATTGGCTGCTTCTTGTATACCATTTTCATCGCCACCAAATATATTTGTTTATTTTAGTTTGGAACCACCAGAAATTAAAATGTTTAAGATAACCACGATGACAAATAGTAATTGTTTCATTGGCATGGAAACAATTTTCGCAGACAGCCTCCTAAACTATAAAAGTTATTAAAAACATCAAATAATTTCATGAAATAATTGGTTTTAAATTATTAAATCCCATAATATCTTGCGGTAATAGAAAAAATATAATACATTACACTATGCGAAAGCCCTTTTAGGTGTTCGGTATTTTTTGAAAGTAAACTTTCGCATCTAGTAATATAAATAACTATTTCAAGATGATGGCGATTCCTCATGGTCCTGACAGCTTACATTTCGGAAAGTGAAAGAAAGAATTAAATATGTATATCAATTTTAATCTCTTCCGGTTCGATTATGACCTCAGACCGTATTTGAAACTAGGATGATTTGGGTGTCAATATCAATTCTAAACTCAAATTAAATATAAATCGTACACTTAACTCTAACATAATAGATTAGAAAATTATGTACCGTTTTATATCTGTTTTTAATTTCAGGTTATTCTGCCAAAATAAAGATGTACATGAACCTGATACTATTCTTCACTTCTTATTATAGTCAGTACGTGGCAAAACGAACATTTTTATCCTGATCAATATGACGAATGGAGCAAAATAGACAATTACTGGCATGAACGCTTCCACCTCCAGAAACTGTTATTTCTCAATGAATCGACTTTTGACAAAAATTCTGTGCCACAAGACACTTTCCACCTCAAAATTGAAAAATCATCGATATACACTGTACCACCCAATACTTTCAAAAAGTGCACTGGTATAAATACAATATCACAAGGAGTTTTCGATGGGCTAGATCATTTGGAAGAAATTGATTTGTCCAAGAATAAACTCACCCAAGTTGAAGAGGGTGTATTCAATAAAATACCAAACTTAAAATACCTAGATCTGTCTTATAACTGCATAAAAAATGTATCTGATCAATCATTCTCAGGATTGAAAAAACTTAATTATCTCTATTTGCAAGGCAATGAAATTTCATTATTGTACAAAAACTTATTTGAATCGCAAATTAATTCTTTGCTTGTGCTAGATGTGTCGTGGAATAGATTAAAAGAAATAAATGTAGCATTTAATGGGCTGAGTCACCTCACTCATCTTTTTCTACAAATGAACAAGATCTCACATATGGATTCATTAAAATATTTGACTTCCTTAGAATGTTTAGATGTTTCTCATAATAATCTAGAACGTATTATCCTCGATTCAGGATTGGAAAAATTAAATAATATTTCATTACAAAATAATAAAATATCGTTTTTGGATCCCAAATTATTCGACTCGCAAAAAACATTTTTAAATATATCCTCAAACAGTTTAAAGGAAATAAATACAGTATTCCATGGAATGAGTCAGCTCACACATCTTTATTTACAAGGAAATAGCATATCGAGTTTAGCGCCGAATTCGTTTCAAAATTTATCGTCTTTAGAACAGATAGACCTATCTCAGAATTCTATACGAGATTTACCTGAACATGTTTTCTCAAGATCAGAAACGATAACTCATATATATCTATATAATAATAAAATAAAATTTTTGGGTTCTAACTTATTTGAATCGCAAAGACATTCTTTAACACTTTTAAGTTTATCTTCCAATGCTTTGACAGAAATTAATACAGCATTTCGTGGATTGAATCATCTTACCAATCTTTATTTGCAAGATAACGGGCACAGCTGCTGATGCTTTTCATGATATAACTTCTTTGGAGCATTTAGACATATCACACAATAAATTAGAACGATTTACCATTTAGACCTTTTAAGATCTCTAAATTTTTCTTACAATAGATTTGAATAATTCCCATTTGTATTTCTAAGTTATTTAACAAACTTAGAGGAAATCATTTTTGGTAACAATCAAATAAAGTCCCTAAATGGAACTGAAATATTACATCACTTTCCGTCACTTAACAAAATTGGCCTAGGCGGAAATTTTAACTGGTCTTGTTCAAGACTGACAACATTTGTTAAAGAGTTACGCATTCACAATGTAGAAGTACTTAAAGGTGGCTATTGCACAGGAGATAATGTGAGAGGGATGGCATATTATAAAGACGATTCAGATTCAAGTGATGAAGAACCCAATTTCAAACATAATGATAAAAATAGAAAAGATTTGATTAACGTTATAATAGACAAGAACGATCATGGAAACACTTTCATTTCTGTTTTGATAACGATAATTACTGTTATTTTAGTTGTAAAGACGGCTTTCCAATTATTTTTCGTTACTAAACTCAGAAGAAATGCACAAGAAGAACATTTAGCATTATTTTGATGGAAAACGTAGATTTAAGTATTTATAATTCTGTAAATTATTTCACGATGTAATATTTATTACTATGTACTTACTATTTTCTTATTGAAATAAAACTGTGATTGACTTTGAGATTCTCTATTTAGTCGGTGCCTACAAAATGCCCAATCCTTGTTGTTAGTATATGAAATGATCTTATTCATATAGTTGCACTAGCTGACCTAGCAAACGTTGTTTTGCCATATAAATTATGAATTTTTGTCCAAAAAATAAAAAGAAAATTTCTGGATAGGGCCACCCTTATCACCTAGGGGTATAAAAAATAGCCTACGACCTATTCTCAGACCTACCAAATATACATAAAAAATTTCATAAAAATCGGTCAAGCCGTTTCGGAGGAGTTCGATAACAAACACTGTGGTGGGGGTGGCCAATGCCAAAACAATTTTGATGTATTTGGTTCCTGTACACAAACTAAATCACAATTTTATTTTTTATATTTGGCTTTCGCCAGGTGTGATAGAAAAAAAAATTGAGACCTTGACTTCTCGTGCAAACACAGAATACCAATTTTATGAACTATTATTTGCCTGCTTTACCTATTTACCCCCCCCCCCCAGGTTTCTCGTATGGGACGGAGTCTATTGGATATAGAGTTTAGGGGCCCTGTCTTCCGAGGGGAGCGCAGAGAGGGCCCGACTGATTCTCAGGAGCGTGTTGGTGAAAAAAACTTTTTTCCGATTCTCCCTCCGCCCACTCGTCAATTTCTATTTTCGTATTTTCGAGAATAAGATGTTTTTTTCGATTTTCTTCTCTCCGCTCATCAATTTTTATTTTTGAGAAAAGAAAGCGGGGTCCGTCAAGCCCAGCGGTTTCGGGGGTCGCAATTTGATATGGGGGCCTGCACTTCCCAACCCTTCTCTTCAACAAAATACGTTTAAAATACAATCTAGTTCCCGATCTAGTTATAATACATAGGTGTACCAAATTTCAAGGTTACAGACAGACAAACTTCTTGTTCTGCTTCAAATCTCCACGTTTCATGACATTCTAAGCCTATTTGAACAAAAAATATTTCATTTTTCTTTACCGTTGCTCAGAGTTGTGGAAGTACAAGTACAAATTGTACTTGGTAAAGTAAATTATTTTAAATGTATTTGTACTTTAGCAAATTTAGTGAAGGTACTTGTATTTTGTACTTCTTCTACAAGTACAAGTACAAATAAATACCTTCGCAAGTAAAAATACCGATATTTGCAAATTCCATCTTGTAGGAGGCTGTTGCGAGGCGCCTCCTGTATTCTTAAAGTGAAATTAGTTTTTATCTAGACATTGCGTCAAGTACATCACATTCACATTTAAATCAATTGTAATAATTATCATCATTCTATTTTGTCACAAGGAACCAAGGAAGGTATGTTCAAGTTAAAAAAGTTTTCTAATTTTCTATTAAAAAATATTATTTAGTTATTAAGCAAATCACAACTTACACACTTTTTTTAACCTCCCCACAATAAAATTGTGGGAGGTTACTACATTTCGTCCAAAATCGAAAATTGAGATAATATCAAACCTTTACGTTTTGAGGTCCCAAAAAAGTGGTTTTTAAAAAATGTCTGTGTGTGGGTATGTGTGTGTATGTATGCTAGCACGATAGTGGCGAAGCTACTAAACGGATTTGGATGAAACTTTGCATGAGGGCTTCTATAGCGACTGTAGCGACTCACTCACTGGAAATCGAGAAGTTCCAAAAGCGAGAAGTTTCCATGGAGTCGCTAAGAAACAAAAAGGAAAACTCGATCCATAATGGAGAAGTTTCCATGGAGTCGCTAAGAAAAATAAAAAACATTCGATATAAAAATATAATATCAATATACTTAAAAATACTCAAATCACATAAAATATGAACATGTATTAAAAACAAATATAAGTATATTTACTTCGATTTTAATTTTATTTATAGCGATAACGCTATAAATTTGGTGACCCCGACGTGATCATTTGATGTCCAACGTGATAAATATATACAAGAAGAGATTCGATATATCAACTACCGTTATAAATTGACCATTTTATGAAGAGAAGAATTTTCCCGATGAATTTTGAATAGAGGTTCCAAAGTTGAATAGATGTTCCTATAATTTATGGTAATTTCCTAATTCAATCAACTGAAGTTGTATATTACAAGTACTGTCATCTGTTGGAGAGTGAGTTAAAGTACATTCCTTTTTTATCTGAGAGAGTAGTCAATCAACCAAACAATCACAATCGATTAGTTATGCAAAGACAACCTTCAGACGAGGATTTTCCTCAAACTCATTATGTCACCTCTGTCAAACTACCCCCATTCTGGAAATCAAAACCAGAAATTTGGTTTACCCAGATCGAATCACAGTTTTCTGTTGCAAAAATTGTCAATGACAAGAAAAAGTATGATCAGGTTATAGCTAATTTGCCATTAGATGTGATAGATAATATATACGATATAATATCTGATCCCCCGGAAACGGATCTCTATATAAATTTAAAGAAAGTTTTAATTTCACGTTTATCATCGAGTGAGGAAAAACGTCTGAATGATCTGTTATCAGGTTCTCAAATGGGCGATCTGAAACCTTCAGATTTCTATAGATCCATGCTGAATATGGTTGGAGGATTCAGCATGGTTAGTCAAGATTTATTGATAAAGCTATGGAAAAGACGTTTACCTCAAACAGTATATATTGCCATTACAGCTTCAGGGAAAACAGACACAAAAGAGATTCTAGATATTGCAGATCAGATCTGGGAGTCCTGTCAAAATTCAATGGTTGCATCGTACTCCAAAAATCCTCTTGACTCTGAGTCAACCCCGTTATCAGATTTAACTACCACTATCAAAAATTTTTCAATCACTTTTCATGATTCAATTAATCAAGTATTACAAAAACAAGAAATTTTTAATTCTCGATTAAACTCTTTAGAATCCAGACTTTCCAATCAATCCTTCGAGCCTCAACCTTCTACTTCATGCTGCAACAATTGCAAAAGTAGAAGCAATTCACAAACTCGTACCACTAATCGCAATCGTTCACCCAGCCGTAATAATGTTTCCAATAAATTTGATCGTACAGACAATACTATTTGTTACTACCATCAACTTTATGGTACCAATGCCTATCGTTGTGGAGGTGAATGGTGCAAATTCAGTAAGAATTGTAAAAATCTGATAATTCTCAAAGATGACTGAAGTTTGATAATTCTCTGACGTCTGATTTTGACATTTCTAACAGCAAACGTCGTCGACTTTTTATTTACGATAGATCTAACAACCTGAACTTCCTAATTGACACTGGTGCCGATTTATCTGTGGTGCCACGCAATGCTTTCACAGATTTAAAAAAGAATTTCGATACGATATTAACCGCGGCTAACGGTTCAACCATTTTTACATACGGTAAGAAATTGTTAAAAGTCAATCTAAACTTACGTAGATTATTTCCTTTCGTTTTCAATATAGCAGACGTTGACATACCGATAGTCGGAGCAGATTTCTTGTCTCATTTTGGTTTAGTTGTCGATCTTAAAGGAGCTCGAATAATTGATAACAAGACTAATTTGTCAGTTAATTGTTTTATTAAAAATAGTCCTTTAGACAATTGTAGATTAGATTCACTTAAATTATTTCCTTTGACAGATAAATATAACAAATTACTTTTACAATTTCCTAATTTAATTAGTTCCCCAGATTACAATTTACCTATTAAACATTCTATTGTACATCATATAGTTACTGAAGGTCATTTACCTTTTTCACGACCTCGTAGATTAGACAATCTTAAATTTAAAATAGCTCAAACAGAATTTAATAACATGGTAGAATTAGGTATCTGCAAACCATCATCTTCTCAAGTTTCCTCTCCACTCCATCTAGTGGCGAAAAAAGAGAATGACTGGAGACCTTGTGGAGATTATCGACAACTAAATACGATTACCATTCCAGACAGATATCCATTACCTCATATCCACGACTTTAGCTCTCAGTTGCACGGCTGCACTATTTTCTCCAAGATTGATTTAGTGCGAGCGTACCATCAGATACCTGTCGCTGAAAATGACGTTTATAAGACAGCTATAACAACTCCATTCGGACTGTTTGAATTTTCCCGCATGCCTTTTGGTCTACGCAATGCCGGTCAAACTTTCCAACGTTTTATGAATGAAGTACTTGTCAATTTACCTTTCGTTTTCATCTATTTGGATGATATATTAATCGCAAGTCAATCAGATGTACAACATTTGGAACATTTGGAAAAGGTTTTCAAGAGATTAGACACATACGGAATAAACATTAAACCATCTAAATGTATCTTAGGAGTTGACAATTTAACCTTTTTAGGTCATCACATCTCTTCATCAGGTATTTTACCATCAACTGAGAGAGTCGAAGTCATTAATAATTTCCCTTTACCGACAACTCTCAAACAACTACAACGTTTCATAGGTATGGTGAATTTTTATCATCGTTTCATACCTCATTTTGCTGAAATATTATTTCCCCTATATTCTCTTTGTAACAGTTTATCTCATGATAAAATTACAAAGATAAATAGTTGGCCTGATCAATGTTTAGACGCATTTTCGAAAGCCAAAGATGCAATAAGTAATGCAGTAGTTTTAGCTCATCCTTGCAATAATGACGATACTATCTTATCTCTCTCAGTCGATTGTTCTAACCTTGCCATGGGTGCAGTTTTAGAGCAAAAAGATAATAAGGGATTTCTTGCTCCTTTAGCATTCTTTTCCCGTAAATTAACCACAGCACAAACCAATTATTCGATTTTTGACAAAGAACTTTTAGCATTATATACTGCAATTAAACATTTTAAGTTTATACTTGAAGGTCGAAAGTTTAATTGTTTTACAGATCACAAACCTTTAATCAACGCTTTATTCACAAAAGCAGAAAGATCTCCTCGTCAAATACGTCATTTAGAATACATAGCTCAATTTTCTTGTAAAATACAACATGTTAAAGGAAAACATAATGTAATAGCTGACAGTTTGTCACGTATTTACGACACTTCTTCCTTAAAACAAGATATTTTACCACTTCAACTTAAAAATTCTCCCTTCCTTAATGTTAACTTTGACCTAAAGTTGCTTAGTGAAGCTCAGGAGAAAGATTCAAATCTCAACTATTTATTGTCAGATAAATCATCACTAACTAAAACCAATTTCATTTTAAAAAAGATACAAATTCCAGATTCAAATGATTTTATTTGGTGTGATGTTTCTCGTGCAAAAGTCAGACCTTTTGTCCCACTTGTTTACAGACGAACGATATTCGATATTTTTCACAACTTATCTCATCCTGGTATTAAAGCCAATAGACTGTTGATTTCAAATAACTATTTTTGGCCGAAAATGAACACAGATTGCAATTTATGGTCAAAATCGTGCATTAACTGTCAAGCTGTCAAAGTCAGTCGACATACGCGAAGTGCTCTCGGGAACTTCACCATTCCGAAAATCAGATTCGACCACATCCACATAGATTTGGTAGGACCATTACCTCCATCCAAAGGTAACTCTTACATTCTTACGGTGATTGAACGATTCACTAGGTGGCCGGAAGCGTACCCTCTTCGCGATATCACAGCAGAAACAGTTGCACGTACTTTATTTCAAAACTTTGTTTGTCGATTCGGTGTTCCCTTGTCAGTAACTACTGATCAAGGAGTACAATTCGAGTCAAGATTATTTAATGAATTTGCAAAGTTTTTAGGTTTTCATAGAATACGTACAACTCCATATCACCCAGAAGGCAACTCTTTAATTGAAAGATTTCATCGCTCACTTAAAACTTCCTTGTTAGCTAGAGCCAATACATCACATTGGACAGATGAATTACCCATCATTTTATTAGCATTTAGGACAACTCCCAAGGAAGATCTGCAATGTTCACCTGCTGAACTCATATATGGTCAAACCCTTCGTTTACCTGGCGAATTTTTCGTTGAATCGTATAATTCCCCAGATATTCCTTATTTCATTGACAAATTACGCATTTATTTTAATAATTTAAAATTTGTTCCTCCAATTTCGCATGGCAATTACAAAACTTTTGTTAGTTCAGATCTTGCCTCTTGCGATTTTATTTTCGTTCGCATTGAACGTTTAAAACGTTCATTTACTCCTTTATATGAAGGACCGTTTAAAGTTTTATCTCGTTCAGATAAGTTATTTACCTTTAAGAAAGGAACCAAAGTCATAACTGTCAATATTGATAGGGTTAAACCGGCTTTTGTATTAGTTGACAGATGTGACACTTTGCCTACCCCGATTAAAAAAGTACGTTTTGCAATCGACACGTTGATTGATTGACTATTTTCTTTTTTAACGAGGGGGTGTATATAGCGACTGTAGCGACTCACTCACTGGAAATCGAGAAGTTCCAAAAGCGAGAAGTTTCCATGGAGTCGCTAAGAAACAAAAAGGAAAACTCGATCCATAATGGAGAAGTTTCCATGAAGTCGCTAAGAAAAATAAAAAACATTCGATATAAAAATATAATATCAATATACTTAAAAATACTCAAATCACATAAAATATGAACATGTATTAAAAACAAATATAAGTATATTTACTTCGATTTTAATTTTATTTATAGCGATAACGCTATAGCTTCCTTAGTGCTCCAGAAGATCTGAAAAGGTTTCGGTTGAGATCGGATTACGTTTAGTGCCGTTTTGGCATTGTTTATTTTATGATTACTTACAATTTGTAATCGAACCATTGAAAAGCAGTAAAAATTCTAATTTCAACGATATTATCACACTTGCACCCTTTCGATTTCGTTTCCGTTAAAAAAATTAAAAAGAATTCGTTATATGTGCACACATGACAGCATCAAAAAAATATTATTGGTATTATTGTTAGGGGAAAATGTATTTTGCCATCTGTCAAAAATATTTGGGTTGGTAACCTTTGTGAATGTTGATTTATAGGTTATGATACGTGACGTCACAGCTAACCTGAAAAATATATATTTCTTAAGATTTAAGAATATTACGAAGCTATTATTAAAATTTCTGCCTGGTTCCCGTACTTTCAACTGAAATCTAGTACAGTAATATTTATGAAGTTCTAAGTACTTTGTCCTAATAAAATAGGACTCTTTTTGTAGGTTGGAAATCTAACCTGTAATTTTTATTAATCAACAATTAGGCAATCCAAACCACGTGACTTCCAACTTTGCGTTGCGGTCAAACATTTGTTGACAGTAGTTAAACGTTTGTCAAAACAGCTTGTATTTTTCCGTCGGCCTGGCGAAGTATCTTGAAATTTTACCAATATAGTGTTTTTTGTGGATTGCGGCAAGGCGTTTTTGATTGTTTTCAAGTAATAAACTTTATTTAATTATGCAAAGTGAGTATTTTAAGAAGTTGGTGTTGGAAAATCAAGATGGAAAATCGAGATGTAAAAACGATGGAAGGTGTTAGTTTTAGTTTAGTAGTTTTAATAAAAATGCTGCACTCACAAACCAACCCAAATATTTTTGACAATGTCAAAACTCATTTTAGTTGGTTTTTTAAAGGTAATAATTGTTTATTGCCGTGTTCGGATATTACGTCTGATTGATGGGACGCGTCACAATCGTTCATTTAATGCAAATCGAGCTAACCGAGCTAAATTTAAAACGTTCGAATATTACAAAATAAAAGACTCAGACGAAGCTTGACTTGCTCGGGCCTTTTTGATCGTGCAGGAAAATTTTAATTTGACGCATACGTAGTCCGCTTGAACTGTCCATAATGTTATTGACTTGTTGAGGTTAGAGTGTCATTTGGGCTAAATTCTCTATTATTTTTATTCGCTATTCAATGTTCAACAAAATCTTCGAAACGTTATCTGTTAATATCCTTATAATATCCGGCAATTGATTAACATGCAACATAAACAAACATGAGAGGTTATGTTTTAACAGATTGCTTGTAGTCCACTTCAGTACGTTCGATATTTGTCCATGAAATAAATGGCTCCAAAGTCACGTGTAATTTATCTGTTTGCTCAATGCTCTGATTTCCGATGTAATATCCAAACACAGCTGATTTGGATCCACCGTGTTGGGAGGTTCCAGCCGCTTCCAGTAGCTACCGATTTTTTTATTATGAAATTACCAACTACTATTGTCTTAAGTTGGAAGGCCATAAGATAAGACTTATGGGTTTTAGGGACTTAGCTTCAGTGTAGCAGTTTCTCCCATCAATACCAACCTAATTGGGTTCCAAATCTTTGGTATGTAACTCAGCGCTAAGCTGGCTCTGTAAAGCGTATAGAGCTTTGACGTCAGCAAGTCTATGACTTTCTGTAGCATTATTGGTCAAATTCCGTCGTACTGCGGAGATTTGAACAGGTCAAATGAGTTTATTTCCCATCTAATTTTGGACTAATCTATCACCTTTTTGGTCCCTGTCCAATGTACCCTGGTAGCCTTGTTTTCAGTTGCTTCCAGTTCTGTTCTTAGCCATTCTTCAGGCGATTGATCAATTATATAGGCACACAAAATTAAAAAAAAGTGGTCTGTTACTGAAACTCCTACATATTTCGACGTGCTGAACTTGAATCAGGTATCCGTTTAGCTCTATCATCATTTTATTACATTTTTATGAGCTTTTCAGGTTATTTTCGCGATTTACCAAAGGTTGGTGGGTGATGCAACTAAACGGTTTGAAATTAATTCTTATTCAGTACATAGAAATACAAAGGGTCACCCAATGGAATTTCAGTAATAGACCACTTTTTTATTTTGTGTGCCTGTGATTGTAGATCCAGGAAAGTGCACAAGGAGTAATTCCTCCATTGTTTCCTTGCCTGTCTTACTGTATTGGCCCTTCGAGAGTTTTCTGGAGTCTAGAGCATTCCGAGATACTTTCAATATTCTCGTAATGTTTCTTCCAGGCTTCTTGCTCTTGACCTTTCTCAGTACCCCGTTATACTCAGTCAAGGAGGTCCCAACTCACTGATGTTTTCGCAATGTTAAATTTCGTCCTCACTTGCCTTCTCATTGTGTTAAGTTTCTGGTGGATCTCCTTACCATAGGTTATGTGTTAGAACAGCCGCTGGCTAAACTTTGCCTATTTATAGGACTAAGTATGAGATTCAAGTATGTTTAATCTCCAGCTATGACAAGAATTTGCAGACAGTGGCATAGCCTTCTGTTTGGAGCGGGGGAAGGGGACAGTCGATTACAGAGCGAAATAAAAAAGTTGCAAATAAAAAATAAAATATACATTTTTCACTACAGGAGGGGCGCTACATGATGGGGGCGGGGGCAGAGGCAGAGTGCCTTCTAATCCCTCCCCTAGATCAGGTAGAAAACTTTTAATTATTTAATAAGAAAGTAAACTTCATTTTCCCCGTCCGCGTTCCCAGTAGTTTATTTTTTTTTATTTCTTTTCCTAAGCGTATGTATGTGTTTATTTGCGTTTATATTTACATACATATCTAAGGTCCCTCTTTTATTTTCGAAAAATAAGTTGTCAGGACCATGAGGAATCACCGCCATCTTGAAAAATATATCCGTTTTGCATATTTTTTCATTTTTTTCAAAAACTATCGGCTTTATAGAAATGAAATTTATTATCAAAATGAAATGTTATTAACTTCTATACAAAAAAGTTCCACACAAATATGGCAAAAAAATTAAGTCTTTTTCTAGAAATGTGGCTGTTAATAATTGACGACTTCGCTAATTACATGCTTGAGTCGAGTTCCACGACCTTTTGTCGAAGTTTCGTGTGTATAGTTCGAAGAAAAGCTCTGGAACAAATAGTATCAAATTTCACTTAAATAATGAAATAATAATAATTTGTGATAGAGTATATTTTTTAATGTTCATTCGGCTCATTCACATAAGAAGATTTTCTTCATTTGCCTCATTCATCGTATTCATCAGCTGGCTTCACTGATGAGGCACCTCCTTCTTCATCCATATTGCTACTGTTTAGATAATATTCATCATCGTCATCTTCCATTTTGTTTTCTTCGCAAAGCTCCACGCAATTGAAGCAAGAAATTCCTGAGCAACGGCTACACAAGATCTAGCATTTCAGTCTTACTTTTCTGCATCCACACGATGTCATGCAACCCTTATGCAACCTCTTATAACTGCATAGAACATATTTCTGAACAATCATTCTTAGATTGGGGCTGGAAAATCACTCCTCATGGCCTGGTACCTATAACAACAACTGAGGCCCCTGCTCCACAGAGTCTATTAATTCAAATTTCGTGCAACTAGATGAAGGGTTGCATGACATCGTGTGGATGCAGAAAACTAGGACTGAAATGCTCGATCATTTTGATAATAACTTTAATTTCTAAAAAGTCGATAGCTTTCGAAAAAAATGAAAAAATCTGCAAAATGACGGCGATTTCCCAAGATCCTGACAGCACATATTTTGGAAAGTGAAAGAGGAACCTTAAATACGTATGTACAACAATTTTGATCTCTAACGGTTCGATTATGACCTCAGATCCAGACCTCAGACCCTGTTTGAAGCTAGGATGACTGGGTGTCAATATCAACTCTAAACTCAAATAAAATATAAATTATACACTTAACGCTAACATAGTAGATTAGAAAATTATGTAGCATTTCATATCTGTTTTTAATTTCAGGTTATTCTGCAAGAATAAATATGTACATGAACCTGATACTCCATGCTTCACTACTTATTACAGTCAATGCGTCGCCATACGAACGTTATGATGTTCATCAATCTGACAGTTGGAGCAAAATACACAACTGGTATGAACACTTCCGCTTTCAGAAACTACTATTTCTCAACGAATCGACTTTTGACAAAAATCCTGTACCAATAAAATACACTTTCCTCCTCAAAATAGAAAAATCATCGATATACACTTTACCACCCAATACATTCAAAAAGTGCTCTACTGTTGCAGGCCTGTTCCTATCTGATATAAATATAAACACAATATCACACGGAGTTTTCGATGGGCTAAATCGTTTGGAAGAAATTGATTTATCCAAGAATAAACTCACCCAAGTTGAAGAGAGTGTATTCAATAAAATACCAAACTTAAAATATCTAGATTTGTCTTATAACTGCATAAAAAATGTATCTGAACAATCATTCTCAGGATTGGAAAATCTTAATAACCTTTATTTGCAAGGCAATGAAATTTCATTATTGTACAAAAACTTATTTGAATCGCAAATTAATTCCTTGCTGGTGCTAGATGTGTCGTGGAATAGATTACAAGAAATAAATGTAGCATTTAATGGACTGAGTCACCTCACTCATCTTTTTCTACAAATGAACAACATCTCACGTATGGATTCATTAAAAAATTTGACTTCCTTAAAATGTTTAGATGTTTCTCATAATAATATAGAACGTATTATCCTTGATTCAGAATTGCAAAAATTAAGTAATCTTTCTTTACAAAATAATAAAATATCGTTTTTGGATCCGAAATTATTCGACCAGCAAAAAACATTTTTAAACATTTTAAATATATCGTCAAACAGTCTAAAGGAAATAAATACAGTATTCCATGGAATGAGTCAGCTCTCATATCTTTATTTACAAGGAAATAGCATATCGAGTTTAGGGCCGAATTCGTTTCAAAATTTATCGTCTTTAAAACAGATAGACCTATCTCAGAATTCTATACGAGAATTACCTGAACATGTTTTCTCAGGATCAGAAACGATAACTCATATATATCTATATAATAATAAAATAAAATTGTTGGGTTCTAGCTTATTTGAATCGCAAAGAAATTCTTTAACACTTTTAAATTTGTCTTCCAACTCTTTGACTGAAATCAATACGGCTTTTCGTGAATTGAATCATCTTACCAATCTTTATTTGCAAGACAACCAGATAACGCGAACAGCTGCTGAATCTTTTCATGGTATATCTTCCTTGGAAAATTTAGACATATCACACAATAAATTAGAACGATTTCAATATGGGCTATTCGACCACTTAGACCGTTTAACATCTCTAAATTTTTCTCACAATAGATTTGAAGAGTTTCCATTTGTATTCCTAAGTTATTTAACAAACTTAGAGGAAATCATCTTTGGTAACAATAAAATAAAGTCCCTAAATGGAACTGAAATATTACATCACTTCCCGTCACTTAAAAAAATTGGCCTAGGCGGAAATTTTAACTGGTCTTGTGCAAGACTGACAACATTTATTAAAGAGTTACGCGTTCACAATGTAGAAGTACTTAAAGGTGACTATTTGACAGGAGTTAATGTGAGAGGGATGGCATGTTATGAAAACGATTTAGATTCAAATGATGAAGATCCCTATTTCAAACTTACTGATAAAAATAGAAAAGATTTGATTAATGTTATAATAGACAAGAACGATCATGGAAATACTTTCATTTCTATTTTGTTAACAATAATTACTGTTATTTTAGTTGTAAATATGGCTTTCCAATTTTTTTTCGTTGCTAAACTCAGAAGAAATACACCAGAAGAACCTTTAGCATTACTTTGATGGAAAACGTATATATAAGTATTTATAATCCTGAAAATTATTTCACGATGTAATAATATTCATAACTATGTAGCTACTATTTTCTTAATAAAATAAAATTGTGATTGACTTTGAGATTCTCTATTTAGTCGGTACCTACCTCATGCCAAATCCTTGTTGTTAGTGTATAAAACGATCTTATTCATATAGTTGTGGAAACTAAAAAGTACCCCTAAATTAGCACTTTTGAAGTTTTTATTTTTATTGTCTCAAATTTCAACTTCTATGAAAGAATTTTATTAACTTTCTTTTAATTTACATACCGGATTTTGTTGTGTTTTCTTGAAATATATGTATATAGCTATTATTCCACCGATAATGGTTAATGCACAAACGATATTAAAAGAGTTATAAAATTATATTTGACTTATTGTGGATTACCACCCCGTCAGCTTCTACCTACTTCGGATTTTGTTGTGTTTTCTTGAAGTATATGTAAACAGAAATTTTTACACTAAAGACGGTTAATGCACAAACGATATTAAAAAAGTTACCCAAAGAATATTTTACTTTTTGTGGATTGCTACCCCGTCAGCCCCTACCTGTATCGGATTTTCCTCTGTTGTCTTGAAATATATGTATAAAGCTATTTCTCCACTGAAAATAATTTATACAACGTAAAAGAAAGAAAAATATGGATTGTCAAAAAATTGCTATCTTCAGTCCGCCCTCAGATACTTATAAATAATCAAATTGATATTTCTTCTTAAAAATTGGACAGGTTACTTTAATACTTATATTTTTGTCTCTGAAAATAATCCAGGAGCAAAAATTATCAAAAAAAATTTTTATAGAAGTTTTATTGCGAACAATTTAATGTTTTTATTCTTGTGATGCGATTACTAGGATCGGAGATAATAAGGGAAATAGCTGAAAATTTCAGTGTTGAAACAAGAATTGTTTAAATTTTACAAAAACAAGAAGCCCATTTAAAGCTACTCATAGTATTTGTTATTGCACCTACAAGAAATTAAAACAATAAAATTGCAGCAGCCAGAGAATTCCTTATTTACCTATTTTGATGGTTAATTTGACTCCACTAGCAGCAGTGAAAGATATTCGTCTTCGGCATTCTCTTCATCTAGTAGGTTTGATCCGGAGAAAGGATAATATAGAACGGTTGAAGTTCAGGAAAACCAGATGGCCAGAGGTGAAGGAGGCACTCTTCAAAGCGTTGGAATGATGCCACTAAGGAGCTGACTAACAACTCTACCACACAAAGTAAATTCGGAAAATTCTAAATACCTACTCATTTGCGCAAAATTTTAAAAATTTGATGGAGAATTGACTTCTAGTTGTTTCAGTAGATGTTCATGTCCCGTTCTTTGTTTAACCTATTCTTTAAATGAATAATCTAATATTACATTTCCTACAAAAATATTGGCTTTGATTCAACAAGATGTACGACAAAAATGTTGTGCAACGTACTTGTTGATATAAAGCTCCTATAACTGAGTCAGCCGACGATGTCACCTAGCAGTGAATTAAGACTAAGAGTAGGATGTAATTACATACCACTAAAATATTCGTTACTTGGGGATCAATTAAAAAGTTTATAATTTGACATCGTTACGATAGTCACACGTTTGTTATGAACTTCTTGGACAGCCCATCGCATATAAAGCTCAAATTTTCAAGAGGCAGCCACCAATAGTGTAAAACCAAGTTGGCAGTTTCGAAAGACTTCTGGTAACTGCGTGGTGCTCGAAAAATCTTGAAATTTTCGGAGTTTTTTCAGTTTTTGGCTTATACCTTCTGAAAGGTGCATCCTACACTATCCTGCACACTTTTAAAGTAGATAAAATTTGCTACAATTTGAGCGCAACCACAGCTCCATAGATCCAATAGGTCCCGAGATACACCACTTTAAAAATTGGCCATTTTTTTTTTTCAAAAAGTTCGACATTGTAGATACTAGTGCTAAAGGGTCGTCGATGTCCTCTTCTTGATCCGGCTCATCCATGGCTAAATTGTAGATAGCATCCGGGGAGTATAGATGGGAGGATAGATGGGAGGATAGAGGCGGAATTCACGAAAATGGCCGAGAGCGGGTCGGAGAATCACGAACGTGTGGCCCCTTCCACCTCACCTCTTCGCTCCCGACGATTGCAAACTTAACATTTCTTTTTAGTTCTTTAATTATTAGCTTTGTATACAGGACAAGTGTTTTATTTAACGTAAATGATAGTGAGTATAAACCCGTTATGTTAAAAAAGTACAATGCACAAGTACCGTTTATTTTATACTCAATACCAATATACCATTTACGTTTATAAAAAAAATTTTCTCTGTTTTTAAAAACTGGTTTTCAGCCGTAGGTGGTAGGTACCTAACCAAAAGATGAGGCCTAGGTTGTTTCACAACTACAACTCATATAAATATGTAGCTGTGATACAATAAAAAAATCAAATTTATAAATATAATGTCATTTTTACAACATTCTATATTAATAACAATTTACATTGGGAGCTTCATTTCTTAAAAAATCTGATTTCCTTAACTTTTCAAAAAAATTGCCAATTTTTGAAGTGGTGTATGCCGAGACCTATTGGCCCTACAGACCAGGCGCGGATTTATGGGGGGGGGGGTAACAAGATTATGTAAATTATCAGCTTTTCAAAAAAATTTTGGGATGAAAAATTTTTTTTTCGAATTTCTCCCCCCCGCTCATCAAAAAGTATTGAGTTCAGTGTTACCCCCAAGCTCAAGGTCCAGATCCGCCCTTGCTACAGACCTGCGGTTGCATTCAAATTGTAGCAAATTTTGTCTACTTTAAAAGTGTACTCTGTGACGTTTTCCGTAGGATGCATCTTTCCGAAGTTATCAGCTCGAAAATGAAAAAAGTCCGAAAATTTCAAAGTTTTTCCAGCTACACGCAATTAGCACAGGTCTTTCGAAGCTGCAAACTTGGTTTTAGACCGCTGGTATCTATCCTATCTATCCTAACAATATCCCAAAAATCAGAACAGTACAATTTTTTGCGACATACGATGTTTTAAATGACTGGCCTATATACTATTATGTAATAAACGTATGCCTTTTATCATTAAGATGGATTGTGGGAAACACTGAAGTGAGTTTCTTAGATCCCCAGTATAATTTGAAATCCCGTTAAATATTTGTAAAAAAATGGCATGTTTTGACGTTATTTAATTTCGGGGTTATCACAGATTATCGTGTCTTGACCAAATGCGACATATCTCATAATTTTTAACTTGTTCATGTGTATTAATTAGTGAACATCAACTTTACCAAGAGGACTTCCACTTTAGGAATAAAAAAGGTAATTATGCTTCTTTTTTCGTAGTTTAATTAAATTAAATCAAACGGAAAACATATTACCGCGTAATGAGCAGTAAGGCAGTGTCAGAAAATGTATTTATTGTAAAACTTTTGCCAGATTTAATATGCGAATTTGCTAAAATTTGTTAATACCATGTTCCCTATCTCTTGCATTTAGGGTTGCCAGGTCTACAATTCGAAAAGCCGGACTTTACTTATAAAGGCCGGACATTTGATGCAAAAAACCGAACAGCATTCGTTCGCCATAAAAAAATAACTAAATCAGTCTTTTAATATTTTTATTAAACTTGTAATCCAGGCGTTTTAGTTGTAAAATTGATCTCTGTGCTAAATTCGTGCCCTACGAAAAATGTTTCCTTTATTATGTTTATCTGGACGTCTTGAATAACACTTGGTACACTCAAAGAAATAGTATGGGTAAATTCAACAAAAAAAAATGGTTAACTAACAATATCGTTAATTTTGTTAAACCAAACTATATTGATGGTATTTTTAAACAAGAGGTGATTGTTATTTTAATTAATAAAAAGTTGTCGTACAACAAAACAAACATTAACTTAAAAAATAGATGAATAAGACTATTATTTTGTTCGTCTGACTATTATTTTGTTGAATTCTGTCAAATTAAACTAGATAATAGTATATTTTATTTTTAACTATTATCGAATTGTAATTCTAGTATTAGTTCGCTGTACTATTGTACTTGGTAGACAAACCAATATTATTGTCGTCTTCTAGAAGTTCTAAAAGAATTACCATAAAATTTGCTTGCTTACTACGTAGTCTATTACAGAAATTATTCCCAGATGACGCCACATACAAATCACTGACAATAATCAATCATGCATTATCTTACACTCTTATGAATTTATAGAAAATTAATAACATGATTGCAGTGTTCAAATTCTCTCAGGGATCATCGATATATTTGGATGGATCTAATCTTTGGTTTGGGTGGTCTGATGTCTCAATACTGAGATTTTGGCTAACCAAAAAAAACTTCATCACACAATAAAGTGTAGATCAACCTAAAAATTAGTTGGTGAACAAAAAACAAAGTCGTTGTACTATTTAATTGTAGACCAAATTGAAAATGGTTAGTGAACATAAAAAAACGTCATTGTACTATTTAATTTGTTACAAGAAGATATGATTATTAAACTACTATTTGTTTACGAAAACAAATAAAGTTGTATGACTATTCTTTACTTATTGATTTAACTATGAAACTAGATAGGCGCGATTTCATATGATCTTTTTGGTTGAATTTACCTATCATTTTCTTTGAGTGTAGTTACGCTACGAAACACCTGGAGAATTTCGTGAAAACCGCGTCGGAAGGTCGCGAAAACCGCGAATTCGCGATTAACTCAGTTTTTATGGCCCAAACGGGAACAACACCTATTATAAAAGTTGTACATCTGTAAATTATCTACCTTAAAGGTTCTGTACATATTTTTCGTACGCCTAATCCTTTTGGAGATACGACGCGGACTAAGTGAAAAATGCAATTAGTTCCACCAAACCTCTTTCGCACCACATATTTCGCAATTATCTTGCTTTCTGTGTCTCAGAATGAAAATTAGATTTTATCAAGTTCAAACCTGGTTGGGAAAAGACATTGATCCTGAGCAGTGGGGCTGCATTAGGAAGAATGATATTTTACAACCAGTACTAACGCAGTTACCACCAGCACCAGACATGTTGTTAAATTCAATTTTTTGCAACTGTACGAAGGGTCATGCAGGAAAATTTAGCTGCAGGAAAGTAGGCCTGAATTGTTCAACAGCTTGTGGCCATAGCCACGGTCACTCCTGCTTGAATACCGCACCAATTGCTATGAGTGCCGAAATGGGCGACGTAGAATCTTATCAGAATGAAAGTGATGACAACGATTTGACATTGGACGATAACGTTTCAGATACCGAAAGAGTCGGAGATATTGACTAATTTAAGATCCGGCATGGATTAGGCCTCCTGGGGAACCATGTAAAAAAAAGCGCGCCGAGCATTCTACCTCTAGGGTGGTGCGGAAACGAATGCATTTTTTAACTTATTCACTGTAAATAAATGTAAATAAAATCTATAAGACATTCTGGTAGATAATACAAGTCACAGAGCTCTATAACAGCAATATTTAATTTTCATTCTAAGACATAGAAAGCAAGATAATTGCAAAATATGTTGTGCGAAAGAGGTTTGGCGGAACTAAATGCATTTTTCACTTAGTCCGGGTCCTATCTCCAAAACGGTTACGAAAAAAATTTATAGGACCTTTAAGATAGAGAATTTACAGATGTACAACTTTTATATTTTTAATAGGTGTTGTTCTCGTTTGGGCCATAAGAACTGAGTTAATCGCAAATCCGGGGTTCCGCGACCTTCCGACGCGATTTTCAAGAAATCCTCCAGGTGTATATTGGCGTAACTGCCACATGTTATTCAAGACGTCCAAATAAACACAATTAAAAAAAATCCTAGGGCACGATTTTGTCAGCAAAAGTCTAATTCGTCTGAAGTATATTGATTAATTCAAAAATAAACATTTATTACATAGGAACAGAAAAAGTCATCGCAAAATAATAAAATTTATGTATAGAAAAGCGACTCAGAACGAAAAAAACCCGAAAAAGTCACGTTTTAGAGCCTTAGGAAAAAAGCCAACAAAAGCCGGACAGGCCGGACATGTTAATTTTTAGCCGGACGAAACCGTAAAAAGCCAAACATGTTCGGCTAAAGCCGGACACCTGGCGACCCTACTTCCATTTGAGAAAGAGTTTTATTAATATATATAGATCAATATAAGTCCGTCAACCTGCCGTGAATGAATCACATTTTGTGGTCCTTGTAGGTAAAATAGACTTCTCTACACAGATGGCTATAATTTAATGAATTTCTTATAATTTTGTAATGATATTGGCAATTATTTATTAATATTATAAATTAGTTAATACTGTTTAGTTAATGAATCGGACACTCAAAAATGTTAAAAATATAAATTTTACCTAATAGCAAACTACCTTTATTACTTCCACATCCAGTGGAAGTATAACAATTAAAAAAAAAATTAAAATTTTTATTCAAATAGACTTAGAATGTCATGAATCGTCGAGATTCTAAGTTTGAGCGAAAAAAAAAATTTCTGTCTGTCGGTCTGTCTGACTTTTTTGTGCGCACGAATTACTCTGGAACTCTTAAGATATTGAGTTGAAATTTGGTACACGTATATACTTTAACGGGATCTGGAACTAGATTATATTTTCATCTTATTCCGTCGCAGGGTTGGGGGTAAATTGGGGTAAATGGGGAGTAAATAGGTAAATCAAGCAGGTAAGACTCCATAAAATTGGCATTTAGTATATACAAGAGAAGCTAAGGTCTCAAAACATTTGTTGGCATTAGCCATCATTTAAAGGATACAAAAAAATGTGATTTAGTGTATGTACAAGAACCAAAAACTTCAAAATATTTTTTTACTTCATCCACCACCCCCACCCCAATACCGATGTGGGATCTCGTGTTATGGGTTTTTGAGGTAGACGAGTTCAAATATTATATTATTAAAGTTCCATAAGCAATTATTATTTCCACATACAAAATTTATTCGTTGTGATCTAGATGTGGAAGTAGTGATTCCTTGGGCAGCGGTTTTTTCATTTTAAATGAAAATTCCATTCCAAAAAGTTGCTTATAATTTATTTTTTAGCCTTAATCCAAAATTGATATTAAATCTTGTTTAATTTTTTTTCAATGCCTCAGTTTCTTTATCTTGCTGTTAGTCCAGTCAACGGGTGGTTTCACCTCTAACTCGAGTGCTAATGAATGGATTTTGATGGAAACTTGTGCAATGTGTTTGTAATGACGTTAATAAAAAAGTTAAAAAAGACTGGAAGAACTATATAGGTTTCATATTACTTCCGCATCCAGTGGAAGTATAGTAACGACAAAAAAATTTTTAAAAATTTTTATTGTTCAAATAGGTTTAGAATGTAATGAAACGTCGAGATTTTAAGTTTGAGCGAAAAAAAATTTCTGTCTGTCTGTCGGTCTGTCTGTAACTTTTTTTGTGCGCACGTTTACTCTGGAACCGTTTGAGATATTGACTTGAAATTTGGTACACGTATATACTTTAACGAGATCTAGAACTGGATTATATTTTCGTCTTGTTCCGTCGAAGGGTTGGGGGGTAAATTGGGGTAAATTCGGGGTAAATAGGTAAATTGAGCAGGTAAGAGTCCATAAAATTGGTACTTAGTATATACAAGAGAAGCTAAGGTCTCAAAAAAATTTTGGCATTAGCCATCCCCATCACCGCCCCCATCCCATTATCAAAGGGGATGAAAAAAAATTGTAATTTAGTGTGTGTACAAGAACCAGAAACCTCAAAATAATTTTTTACTTCATCCACCCCCACCACCACCCCCTATCACCACCCCCACTATATAAAACCTATAAAACGATACCCCACTACCGATGTGGGGTATCGTTTTATAGGTTTTTGGGGTAGAGGATTTCAAATATCATATTATTAAAGTTCCATAAACAATTATTTGCACATACAAAATTTTTTCGTTGTGAGTGACTTGAATAGAAAATCTGGATGTGGAAGTAGTGATTCCTTGGACAGCGGTTCTTTTTTATAATATATATAAGCCACGCTCATTTTTAATATACAGAAATGTACATTATTTATCGTGAAAAACTGCCTGTAACTCGGAAAATTAGCAAGTTACAAAAAAATTCCAAAAGACAAAAAAATGTTTAGAAGGCCTCAGTGCATACCTCTGAATTTTCAAATTTTTAAATTACATATTTTTAAAGCGCTACAATGTCAAAGATAGGCATAGTTTTTCATGTTTTTCCGGAAAAACTCTGTGAAAACGCACTTTACAGAAATGTTGGTTGAGACCCAAGGGGTGCAAGAAGCAGAACCGGATTTAACTACATTGTTCGCTCGTTTACTTTTTATAATATTATATCTACAATATCCCCCAAAACACTGCTATGTGTATACGCCTACACGCCACGTCAGATAGCCGACATCAAATGACCGGTATCTTCTCTCTCACTTAATGTAAAAGTGTAGTAAAGACGGAAGAAGAGTTGCCGCCTTTTTTATTTTCATTGCCTCTGATACACTTCCCACTAATACGGTTACATCAACTATAAATGTTATTGTATAGGGGATAATTTTATCTACTGTTAATAGACCAGGAGCCCGCCGACCACTAATTCATAGCTTTACTCCCAAAATGTGTGAATTGTTGTTCATTTGGGGCAGTAGAACACAGAAATGACCATGCCAGCCCTTTATTCTGGGACATGGGCGTACGGTATAGGCACCTGACTTGTAAAAGTAAAAAAAAAGTCACAGGTTTACGCATGGTGGTTGGAGGGATTTCTTAATCTACCCCCAAAAATCATGAATCCAGACTCCCATTCGTTTTGGGCGGTACAAGGAACCGATACGCTCGCCCAAATTTGAAAAAAAAGTCGGATAAAAAAAATGATAAGTTTATTAATGGCAATCAGGAACCTGGTAAGTATGAACCTCCTGCGTGAGAAAAAACATTCGCCATCTTTAAAAGTGGTTCGAAGGTCTTGCCTTTCACGATAATTGACGGCGTATCGGCTCTTTCTACCGCATGTACCTTGTAATTCGATGAGTATAATAAATTTACGACTGGCAATCAGAAACTTGGTACGATACGTCGTGAAAGGCAAGACGTTCACACCACTTTTCAAAGATGGCGAATGTCTTTTCGCACTCAGGAGGTTCATACTTACCAGGTTCCTGATTGCCATTCATAAACTTATCAGTTTTTTTATCTGACTTTTTTTTCAAATTTGGGCGAGCGTATCGCTTCCTTGTACCGCCCAAAACGAATGGGAGTCTGGTAAATTAAGAAATCCTCCAACCCGCATGCGTAAACCTGTGACTTATTTGTGACTTTTTTTTATTTTTCAAGTCATATTTCTTACACCTTTGGGGGCCTGCCGTACGCCCCTGTCCCAAAAAAAGATCGCATGGTCATTTTTGTGCTCTACTGCCCCAAATTAACAACAATTCACGCATTTTGGGAGTAAACCTATGACCCCCAATTAGTGGTCGGCGGGCTCCTGGTCCATGATGTTGACCAACACAGCTCAAAAAAGTTAATACGAAAATTGAATATTACTGGAGGTGCAAAAAATCTAAAATGCCTAAAAAACCTCAATGAAGATGACGTAACGATGTTGCTAGTTGTGAATTCAATAACAGAAAATCCGAAAACGTCGTTGAGTAAAAGATCTGACCAAATTAATATAATAAATCAAATCTGAAATTCATAGGGTTTTCAAAGAAAATTAGAATCATGCTTACAAACCTAAAGTAAAAATTATACTCTGCACGTCGTTTTGACTTTTGTTTGGATATCGAGGAAAGAATTGTGAGAAATAGACAAAGGGCATAGCAGGATAAGCATGTGTTAGGTGCCCCCGCACCAATCGGGTCGAAATTTTTAGCACAAGTTGATAGTAGTGTTAGATGAAATTTCCCAAAATATTATTTTTGGAAAATCATTTTTACGGGAGTTATGGGGGTAAAAAGAAAAATGAAAACAAATTTTTTTCTCGAGAACGGGTAAACCGATTTTCATGTTATGGCTTTTGATGGTGCAAATGTGGGAAAAAATTATTGGACCCATTCGTCAAAAAAAAGTGGTGAAAAAATTTTTTCAAAGTAAAAAAAAATTTTTTTTTAGGGGATGTTCCAGAGGCACACCCACCATTTTCTTCCAAATAAATGCTTATATGCCCCTTTAAAACACATCCAATTTTCAAAGCGATCGGAAGGGTACAACATACTCAAAATTGATAATCATTGGCAGACTGCGGGCGGCGTGTAGTCTATGTAATGAAGCATTATAAGACGAATTTTTTGTAAATATTTCGTGCAAAGACGAGATTACCTCCCCCCCTTCGTTTTTGAGGGTGCTGAACACGATGCAGGTGGTGGGAGAAGTTTTTGACCGGCGCAACCCCCTGAAACGGCCATCCCTCTTATGGGTCCCTTTATGTTTTCATTTAAACGGATTTGGGGAGTGATTTATCAACGGGTTATACTTGAAATAATATGGAAGGGGGTTATAGAGCAAGTAGAGTCCAGACAGCAGGCCTAGGGGGTTGATTAAACCCTCTCGAGAGGTGTAGTTTTTTTTTCAGATGATTCGGTTCAAATACGTATACTCCTTTTTTGGGGTCGCTGATCACGGGAAAAATATTTATTTTTAGCTCCAACCCCCTCAAACGGGCAGAAATCACCTCTCACTCACCGTTTGAGAGATGAAGAGGGGTTGGAGCTAAAAATGAATATTTTTCCCATGATCAACCCAAAAACGGGGGAAACGCGTTTGAACCCGAATTATTTGATAAAAAATAATTTTCCACTCCTCGGAAGGGTTTAATTAACCCCCTAGACCTGCTGTCTGGACTCAACTTACTCTATAATCATCTTCCATGTTATTTCAAGTATAACCCGTTGATAAATGACTCTCCAGACCCGTATAGAAAACAAAGAGATCCATAAGGAGGTTTTCGGCGGTCAAAAACTTCTCCCACCACTTGCATCGTGTTCAACACCCTCGAAAACGGACGGAGGAAGGTAATTTCGTCTTTGCAAGAAATATTTACACTATTTCTGCCTTTATTACATAGACTAGCGGTTCATTACTACATCTTACTACAACGGTCACTGGCGGCCATTACAACCCTACCATTTAAATCAGTATCAAACTTCAAGAAGTGTGGTGCAAAAATTCTCTGACGTCAACTGTGGGGTCAAACAAAATCTAGTTTGAAAATCTGAAGATTTTGCAAGGATGACGTCCGCAGTCAGCCTACGAAAGAACTAGTTTTCAAAGTCCACTACGAGGAGGTTACAGTGCCTTTCACTAGTGAAGGTGCCTGTTTATTGTGAGTCCTCTTGCCTCTCATGAGTCGGGGTGTTTATTTATCGTGAGTCTCCTTGCCTCTAAATAGTCGTTTGTTTATTGTAAGTTCCCTTGCCCCTCATTAGTCGAGGTGCTTGGTTATTATGAGTCCCCTTGCCTCTCACAATTCGGGTTGACCTTTTTGCGTGAGTCCTCCTGCCTCTCACGAATCAGGTTACTCTATATTGATGAGAATTTTATTTTGAAAAAATTTTTCAAAAAAGTTGCAGGGGGTTGCGGCGGTCAAAAGCTTCTCCCACCACTTGCATCGTGTTCAGCACCCTCGAAAATGAGGGGGAGAAGGTAATCTCGCCTTTGCACGAAATATTTACAAAAAAGTCGTGCTTCATTACATAGACTACGCGCCGCCCGCAGTCTGCCAATGATTATCAATTTTGAGTATGTTGTACCCTTCCGACCGCTTTGAAAATTGGATATGTTTTAAAGGGGCATATAAGCATTTATCTGGAAGAAAATGGTGGGTGTGCCTCTGGAACATCCCCTAAAAAAAAATTTTTTTTTATTTTGAAAAAATTTTTTCACCACTTTTTTTCGACAAATGGGTTCAATAATTTTTTCCCACATTTGCACCATCAAAAGCCATAACATATATTTTTTTCATGAAAATCAGTTTATCCGTTCTCGAGAAAAAAATTTTTTTTCATTTTTCTTTTTACCCCCATAACTCCCGTAAAAATGGTTTTCCAAAAATAATATTATGGGAAATTTCATCTAACACTACTATCAACTTGTGCTAAAAATTTCGACCCGATTGGTGCGGGGGCACCTAACACATGCTTATCCTGCTATGCCCTTTTATAAAAACATTTTTTCGGACGAGTCTACATTTCGCACTGGCGTAGTATCATCCTAAAATTGTAGCTATTTCGCTCAAGACAATCCAAATTTTACAGCAACTACAAGTAGTCAAAAATCTAAAAAAAAATGTGTACGGTGTGCAATTACAAAAATAGAATTATTGGTCCATACTTCTTTCAGAAAAATCTTAATCAAATTCATATTTAGAAATATTGAATATTTACTTTTGGTCAGAATTTGAAGGAGAAAATTAAGATTACAGGGGTAAGGTCTATTTTCAATACGACGGATGTTCTGCGCATTCGTGACTGCATGTTCGAAATTATCTTCATAGACAATTTCCTCAAAATAAATGAATAGGTAGATTTAGAACCATTCAAAGGCCGCGGCCGGTTCGGTTCTCTGATCTTACGGTATGCGATCACTTTCTTTGAGGATTTTTAAAAGAGAGAGTTTATTTATTTATTTATTTATTTATTTATTTACATATAAATACATTTACATATTGTGATACTAATCCTAAAAGAGAGAAAAAGCGAAATACAAAGATAAGATTAAAAGTAAATAACAAGTAAATAACAACAATAACAAAAATTACTGCAGTATGGCGCGTTTCGCCTGGTTTTTAAAGCCACCAAGAGATTTACTAAATAAGTCAAGTTCAGTGCAGTATTTGTTGACTGTTGAACTTATTCTATTCACCGGACTGAACATAGCGTAAGTTGTTCGACAATAAGGTACAGACAGAATGGATATATTTCTAGTATTAAAAGATGGTACATTAAAACGCATAGACTCCAAGCAATCAGGAGAACTGATGTAGTTATTAATGACTTTGAAGGCGAAACAAACATCGTAATATTGACGCCTGCTATGTAAGGAACTAATTCCCAAATATGATTTTGCTTCCTCACAGGTTAAGAATATACCCTTCGCGCTCAGTTTATAGCACATAAATCTGACAAATTTGTTTTGTACAGATTCAAGTCTGTTGATATATATGTTGTAGTACGGTGACCAAACAATGTTGCAAAATTCCATAATAGATCTAACTAGAGATATATATAAAATAGTTAATGCTCGAGGATCTAAAAAATCTTGAGCCATTCTCTTAAGAAATCCTAACATTTTATTTGCCTTCCCAATCATGTGTTCGAAATGCTCAGAAAAAGAAAGTTTAGAGTCAAATATAACACCTAAATCTTTCACCGTGGTTACGTTATGCAAGCTCACGCTATTAATACTGTAGTCAGGACGAATGGGTAACAACCTGCGACTGAATGTCATGGAACAGCATTTATCAACATTAAGATGCATGTTGTTGTCTTCGCACCATGAATAAATTGAATCAAGATTTTTTTGAATCTGGGCACAGTCATTCAGAGAATAAATATCACTAAATATTTTCAGGTCGTCCGCAAACAGTAAAAATTCACAATCAATATTTTTAGCAATATCATTGATGAATAAATTAAACAATAGGGGACCAATGTGGGAGCCCTGGGGCACTCCAGATGTTGCGGAGAATGTCTCCGAAGTATATCCGTCAACAAGAACCTGCTGGGTTCTCTCAGAGAGATACGACTGAATCCAAGATAATAAAGGAGGACCGACTCCGATTTTATGGAGTTTCTTTATAAGAAGAGAGTGGTTTACCTTATCGAAGGCTTTGCTAAAGTCCATGTATACCGCATGCACGTCAGCGCCTTTTACCAGAGATTTAACGATGAAGTTGGTATAGATATATAAATTGGAGTCCACAGATCGACCTTGGAGGAATCCATGCTGCTCTGGAATTATGATACTACTTAAGGAAGCGGATACATTTTTTTCAACTAACGACTCAAATAATTTCGGAATTGCAGATAGGATGCACACAGGTCTATAGTTATTGATAAGAGATTCGTTGCCAGCTTTGTAAATCGGAGTTACGTATGAACTTTTCCAACATGATGGAAATATACCTGTTTTTAAGGACATTGAAAATATGAGGAAGAGTGGCAAGAAAAGTGATTTGGAAGAGGACTTTAAGAAGATTGGTGGAATTTTGTCAGGACCCGCACCTTTGTTAACATCAATTGAATCAAGGGCAGTTTCCACATCTAAAGGGCTGAGGTATACCTTATGCATATCAACAGTAATGTCAGGCGTGAAATTACATTCCACGTCATGTAATGGACTGTAAACTGAAGAAAAATAGCTTGCAAACAAATAAATATATAAAGATCATTTAGCCCGTGATGTTGAAAGTTAAACAGAAATAATAACACAGCCCCACAAAAAAAATGTTGTGTTCACCAGACTAGACCAATATATCTATACGTTTTTGGGGTCTCTGAATCCGAATCCATCAGGTCAGGGTCAAGATCAATCCAAGGTTAAATTAGGAAAAAAACGATTAAGCGAAGGAAAACACGATTTCCGTACGTTTTTGGGGTCACTGATTCCGAATTCGGGATCTGCTTGACTCCATCAGTTTAGGGTCATTGTCAATCCAAGGTCAAATTGGGAAGAAACCTTTTAAGCGCAGAAAACCACCATTTTTTATGTTTTTGGGGTAACTAAATCCCAACGCCTGGTCTGCTTGAGGGTCAAGGTCATTCCAAGGTCAAATTGGGAAAAACATTTAAACTAGAAAACCACGATTCCTATACGTTTTTGGGGTTGCTGAATCCGAATCCGAGGTCTGTTCAACCCCATTTTTGACCACGGATTCTGAAAGAGCGGGATATTTTACGTTCGCATATGGTTTGACCTATGATCAAAGTGACGTTTGGCCATCGAATCACTCTACCAAATTAATTGATCTAAGATCAAAGATGATTCGTATTGAGGAGCATGGTTTAGCCTCGTGATATTTCTCCGAGGGGGGCTGAAGAACCAAGACAGCAGACACCTATATCCACACGCAACCAACGAGTGGCGTCTTCCAATCCTCTGGGAAAGACGAAACGTCTATGTTATATACTGATTGCCCAAACATCTCGGTGATAGGAACTGATGAAGATACTGAAGCATCACTGATGAGGCCAACATCAGTATCCGAGCGATACGTTTAATTTCTGTGGGAATCCTCTGATTCTGTTATTAAAATTAAAAATCCTGCTTCTCAGAGGATGCCGGAAATGGTGACAACTGCCTTAATCGAGGATGTGTAGACTGATCCATTTACTGATCCTTCGAGGTAATGAAGCCAGTAAAGGCGTACTGCCCTGCAGTGGGGCGTCATGGTGTGAGGATCAAGCTATAGTGTGTCTGACGATGAATTGACTTTGTCTTCGTCAAAGTCGGAAAGCCCTCATTCTTAGACCTGGACAAAGTCAACTCGTCGTCGGACACACTATGGCTTCGTCCTCACATCCTAACGCCCCTGTAGGGCAGTACGCCATTACTGGCTTCATTACCTCGAAAGATCGGAAAATGGACCGTTCTACACATCCTCGATTAAGGCAGTTGTCACGTCACCATTTCCAGCATCCTCTGAGAAGCAGGATTTTTAATTTTAATAACAGCATCAGAGGATTCCCACAGAAATTAAACGTATCGCTCGGATACTGATGTTGGCCTCATCAGTGATGCTCCAGCAACTTCATCAGTCCCTATCACCCAGATGTTTGGGCAGCCAGTATATAATAATAATAATAATAATAATAATAATAATGTCTTTATTTTTTCGTTTAAATTTACAAGCAAAACAAATGGCTCAAAGATGGGTGGCGATATTCACGCAAGTGCTCTTCCATATAACCACCCACAAGTAAAAAATTGAGAACAAAATATACAATATACAATATGAGAACTGAAATAATATTAGCATGTGAAATAAGGAACACAAAAAAAGAAAAAAGATAATTAATACTTATTTATATAACGCTTATTAATAATTAAAGTTGTGATCTCTTTTCTGAATTTGGCGATATTAGTGCAGTATTTAATATTACGAGGAATAGAATTGTACAGTTTTACACCTGTGTAACTAAACGAACGTTGAAACAAGGCAGATTTGTGCTTGGGAACAGTAAATTGAGTACAATGGCGTGTAGCACGCTGATGAGTATCGGTGCCTTTTTTTAACTTAAGAAGTAAATAAGTAGGTATCTGATATTTAATTATTTTGAAAATTAAACAGGCCATATGACATTCGAAGCGCTCTGAGAGGTTTAACCATTTCGATTGTTTGAAATGATAAGTAATGTGATCGAATTTTCTTAAGTTATATGAAAATCTTATACAAGCATTTTGAATCCTCTGAAGAGATTCCTTATCACGATTTAAAATAACTGGCCAGTAAACAGTGTCACAGTAAGAAATGGACGACAATATTAATGAATCAGTTAATTTCAATTTTACTTCTGTACTGAGAATATCCTTATGCATATACAAAAGTTTAAGTTTGCTAATTGATTTTTGTATAAGGGTACTTACATGTTTTACAAATCTCAAATCTGTGTCAAACCAAACACCAAGGTTCTTGCAAGCATTGGCTGGCTGTAAGTGCTGATTAATTAAAACTAATTTAAAACTGGGATTATTAATAATTTGAGCCTTGTGCCTACCAAACACCAGTAATTCCGTTTTCCCCTCATTTAAAACCAAACCATGATCAGCCGAAAATTTAGATATCTTATCTAGATCAGAGTTAATATTTAGTACGGCAGTATTTAAGTCAGACAAGGAAAAAGAATAGTATAACTGAGTATCGTCCGCATACTGATGAGAAGAGCAAAACTGTAGGCATTTGCTGAGATCCGCTGTGTATATAGAAAATAACAGAGGTCCTAAAACACTACCCTGTGGCACACCCTTTGTAATAAAAACCGTGTTAGAAATTTCATCATTTAATATTACTTTTTGACGACGATTACTGAGATAATTACGAAAGAAAGAAGTTGCCGTAATACCAAATCCATAATATTTTAATTTCGCACACAGGGTGGCGTGATCAAGGGTATCAAATGCCTTGCTATAATCGAGTAGTATCAAGCAGCAGTTCTGACTATTATCACAAGCAGTGAATATGTCATCAGAAACTTGCAATAAAGCTGTAGACGTGCTATGTCGGGCACGAAATCCAGACTGCGAAATAGGTAAAATCAAATTATTATTCAAGTAGTTATTTACCTGCTCATACACTACCTTTTCTAATACCTTAGATAGGACAGGCAATAAGCTAATGGGGCGAAAATGATTAATAAGTATGGGACAGTTCCTTTTAGCCACAGGAATTACATTAGCTTCTTTCCAAGCTGAAGAAAAAATACCTTCTAAGAGACACTTATTTATAAATGATTATAAGAATAATTTTAATATTAAAACCATCAGAACCCATGGCGTTAGATTTAAGTTTAAATAATATTTCTTCGAGTTTTTCACAAGAAATTTCAGAGAACGCAAAGGTAGTACCATCACGCAAATATTTAGAATTCTCATAATCAGCAACCAAGTGAGGGCGCACATCGGCCTGGAGAAGGGTATTAAAAAAATACTCGTTAAATTCATTTACATCAGCAATACTTGAGACAGAAGTGTCTATGTCAGACTTGATATTCAACCACTTTAGCACTTTCCAAAATTCTTTAGGGTCACTCTTAAATTTTTGAGATAAGTATGCTTTTTTTTCAGTTTTAACAGCTTTATTAACAAAATTACGCCGTTCTTTATATTCGCGCCACGATTCGTCAGAATTTACTCTCTTATATTATTTTCATCATCAGCTTAAGATTTTCAGTTAGCCATGATGAAGGAGGCTTAGAAATTCTCGCGGTCTTTAAAGGTGCATGAACATCAAGAACATTCATAAGATTAGTGTTAAGAAAATCAACCATACAATCTATATTATTAAGCGTGTATATATGATCCCAATTAACAAGCATTAAATTGTTAATAAATAAATCATAATCGAATGAAGAAAAATCTCTGTAAGTGCGAAATAATGTTTGTTGTTTATTTTTATTAATTTTTAATTTACAACTTACCAAACAGTGGTCAGAAATACCCTCCATATTAATAACTTCAGCACTGTGTGGCAACTCAGGATCAGAAGATACTAAAATATCAATTAAAGTACGTGATCTTTCGGTGATACGTGTAGGGTTTGTAATAATTTGTGAAAGCCCATATCTATCAAAAAAATTTTGAATTTGATTATAACCATTACTATTTTTATTTAAAAAATCCATATTTATATCTCCACCGAATAACACACAATCAAAACTAGGCAAAAATTGTGATAAAATATTATCCAAGTCATCTAAACCTACAGCTACATTACTATCGGGGGGCCTATACAATGTTCCCAAACACAACTTCTTGCCCTGTAGTTTAACGCTAATCCATAGCTGTTCAAAAGAGTTATTGTGGAGGTTGGGTAACTGTAACAATTGAAACTTGATTGAATCTTTTACATAGAAAGCTACTCCACCTCCTCTAGCACCTCTTCTAATCAAATTATAGCCGCTGATGGCTACAGTTTCATCAGTTACACGTTCATCTAACCAGGTTTCTGAAACATCTATAAAATCATATGATGCACTAAGAACAAACTCAGAAAACAGATCAAAGTTGGCGCAAAGTGACCTAACGTTAATATGCGCAAACTCGATACATGTATATCGCATATCTCTTGCCTGAAAAAGCTGAAAAAGCTCCAGTAACTACATTAAAGAGGTGTTTCAACTAAATAGAATCCGACTATAACTATATATTTCTATTAAAATAAAAACACCGATTTTATTATCTTAAAATTAACTGCTACAACCATGTATAGTATAGTATATAAATACATTTATATCTTCAAGTGAGAAAAACTAACAAGCCAAAGAAAAGAAAAATAAAATATATCATTATTAAAAAGGAAATGTATTTATATTGATTATTTCTTTGATTCAAATGAAAGCAAAAAACGCACTTGTACAGAATAAAAAATGCTACTACATACCATATTGATAATGAATTATAAAAAGAATGGAACAATTGACTAGGCACTTAATTAAAAAATATGAAGAAAAGAAGACATGAATTATTCTCTTCTTTACACTAAATGTGAACAGAAAGGAATCTAGTTCTACCATGTCAATAAAGTCGTAAGTTGTTGACACATAAAATTTCACACTTTTTATTTAGTTTATTACACCACACATAAATTCTACCACCAGCGGACCAGGCATGTTGCGTTCCCATCTTCTTCTTAGCAGCCAATAAAAGTTCATAACGAGTTTTGGTGAGATCCTCAAATATTGATATTCCTAATTTTTTCAATACTTTCCTAGCATTGAGAATTTTGGCACGCACTATGCCATTACAGAAATTCACAATAATGGTCCGAGGACGAAATACATTTTCAATATCACGTTCTTCACAGGAAATGTTAAATGTATCGTTAATAAATTTAAGAGCAACGTCAAGCGTATTCTCCTGGGTATGATCAGTTTCAGCAATTCCATTAAAACGCAGAGCATTGCGCTTAGAATGTTGATCAAGATAATCATATTTTACTTCTAATTCATTGACTCGCATTTCATTGGATTTTACTCTCTCAACAACAGAACTTAAAGATTTATTAACCCCATCCAACAGTTTGTCTAATTTGGAGTCAATCAGCGCTTCCATTTTAACAGTAAATTCAGAACAAATCTTACCAATTAGCTCTTCAGAGAGAAGTTCTTGACATATTAACTTTATTTCCCGTTTAGACATACTGATATGTTTATTGACGTGGTAGGACTAACAACGGCGAATATATCCAAAGATTATGTCTTTGCTATTACGGCACAGCAAAAATTTCACTTTAGCAGTGCAGATACTTTAAGAAATATCCAGTGAACACTATGCACAGTAGTTAATAAAACAAATGTTTGCAAAATCGAACGTTTAACAATAAAATGTACTGGAGCTCTAACACTTAACCTTACTCATACGGCATTTACTACTACTACTGCCACTACTATGACAGACGTTTTGTTTTTCCCAGAGTATTGGAAGACGCCACTCGTTGGTTGCGTGTGTCTGCTGTTTTGGTTCTCCAATCCCCCTCGGAGAAATATCACGAGGCTAAACCATGCTCGATAAAGATTTGTAACTGAGATTTCTCAATACGGATCATCTTTGATCTTAGATAAATTAATTTGAGAGAGTGATTCAACCTTCTGATGACCAAACGTCACTTTGATCATAGGTCAAACCATATGCGAACTCTATGCGCTCTTTCAGAATCCGTGGTCAAAAACGCGCTTCCATTTGGTAAACAAAAGTTGACCTTGGAATGACCTTGACCCTGACCTGATGGGTCAAACAGACCAGGAGTTGGGATTTAGTTACCCCAAAAACGTATAAAAATGGTGGTTTTCTGCGTTTAAAAGGTTTTTTCCCAATTTGATTGACCTTTCAATCAATTGACCATTCAATCACCCTGACCTGATGGGGTCAAACAGACCCCGGATTCAGATTCAGCGACTTCTAGAACGTATAGATATGTTGGTCTAGTCTGGTGAACAGAACGCTTTTTTTTGTGGGGCTGTGCAATGGTAGCTATCGTAGAGGTAAATCAAGAAGTAGATCGCTATGTTTACGATAAAAAGGGCCAAGAATCGACTTTTAAGGCATTTTACAGCAAACACTGCGCATAGAATCGAGTTGTGCCCACAACTTTTGATCAGCATGATATGAAGTAGCAAATTGCAAAGCTTCAGTCGATCTGACAGGAAGCCATTTTCCTTAAGAAATGTGCGGGGTCTTATATATTTTTATTTTTTTTCCTAAACGTACGTGTTTATTTACGTTTTTATTTATTTCATAAAATATTGTGATTATGATTAGTGCCCTATTACAGTGCTAATATCTTTCCAGTATAAACATTCATATCTACATGTATATTATAAATATATTGTTACTATTATATATATTTCTTGTTTAAAAAATGGATGCTTGTTTTTGTAAAATTTTAATGCGCAAATTAATTGCCCTGACGTTCAAAGTATTTAAAACAATGCTCATCAAAATCCTAGTCAATTTCTTTAAGGCTACATCAATTCTAAAGTCAAATAAAATATAAATCCTACACTTAACTTTGACAAAGTAGATTAGAAAATTTTGTTCCGTTTCATATCTGTTTTTATTTTCAGGTTATTTTGCCAGAACAAATATGTACTCGAACCTGATGTTCTATTCATCACTTCTCGTTACAATCAATGCGTCGATTTATGAACGTCAAAGGAGCAAAATAGGCAATAATCTCTGGTATCAACTTCAGAACCTATTATTTCTCAACGAATCGTCTTTTGATAAATTTCCTGTGCCACAACGCACTTTCTTCCTCAAAATAGAAAAATCATCCATATACACTTTACCACCCAATACTTTCAAAGGATGCACTGCCGTTGCGGGTCTGTTCTTATCTGATATAAATATAAATACAATACCACACGGAGTTTTCGATGGGCTAGATCATTTGGAAGAAATTGATTTATCCAAGAATAAACTCACCCAAGTTGAAGAGGGTGTATTCAATAAAATACCAGACTTAAAATACCTAGATTTGTCTCATAACTGCATAAAAAATGTATCTGATCAGTCATTCTCAGGACTGAAAAACCTTAATTATCTCTATTTTCAAGGCAATGAAATTTCTTTATTGTACAAAAACTTATTTGAATCGCAAATTAATTCCTTGCTTGTGCTAGATGTGTCGTGGAATAGATTAAAAGAAATAAATGTAGTATTTAATGGGCTGAGTCACCTCACTCACCTTTTTCTACAAATGAACAACATCTCACATATGGATTCATTAAAAAATTTGACTTCCTTAGAATGTCTAGATGCTTCTTATAATAATATAGAACGTATTATCCTTGATTTAGGATTGGAAAAATTAAATAATCTTTCTTTACAAAGTAATAAAATATCGTTTTTGGATCGCAATTTATTCGAATTGCAAAGAAAATCTATTAATATTTTAAATATATCATCAAACAGTTTAAAGGAAATAAACACAGTATTCCATGGAATGAGTAATCTCACTCATCTTTATTTGCAAGCGAGCAACATAACGAGCTTATGTCCTGATTCGTTCCAAAATTTATCATCTTTACATTACATAGACCTCTCTCATAATTCTATACAAGATTTGCCTGAACATATTTTTTCAGGATCTGAAACGATAACTCATCTTTATTTACAGAATAATAAAATAACATTTTTGGGTTCCTACTTATTTGAATCGCAAAGGCAATCTTTAATATTTTTAAATTTATCATCGAATATTTTGAAAGAAATCGGTACAGAATTTTGTGGAATGAGCCATCTTACCAACCTTTATTTGCAACAAAATCAGATATCGAATACAGCTGCTCATTCTTTTCAAGGTTTAAGTTCTCTGAAGTACTTAGATATCTCTCACAACAATTTAAAACTATTTCAATATGGTCTTTTGGACCACTTAGACCATTTAGGATATCTAGATTTTTCTAACAATAAATTTGAAAAGTTTCCTTTAGTACACCTAAGTTTTTTAACATACTTAGAGGAACTCGTCTTCGAAAACAACCACATAAAGTCTCTGAATGAAACGGAAATAATATATCACTTTCAATATCTTCGAGAAATTGGTCTAAGTGGAAATTTGAAGTGGCCTTGTACAAGACTAGTAACATTTGTTAAAAAATTACGCAGTCACAAAATACAAGTACTTCAAGGAAATTATTTCACAGGAGATAATGTGAGAGGAATGGCTTGTTATGAAAATGATTTTGTTTCAAGTGAGAAAGATTCTGAAATTGATGAACAAAGTAAAGACATTAACTTTAAAGGATTAACAACCACCGCGGTAGATAAATGCAATAATGAAGTCAACCTCAAATATTCCGAGAAAAATTTAGAAAATTTGATTAATGTAATACTAGAAAAACATTGTGATGGAAATATTTTCTTTGCTGTTTTGGCAACGATTACCACTGTTACATTAATTGTCATCACGTTATTGCAATTCTTTTTCATTATTAAACTAAAAGGAAAGGCACGTGAAGTCGTGAAGAACATTTAGAAATAATTTAATGTAAAAAATGTACTTAAATATTAAAAATTATTTAATTTAGTTTAAAATGTAAATCTTGAAACTGTGCTGTTTTCTCATTAGAATAAAATTGGTTATAATAATGTTAAGAGTTTTCATTTTAGCTTGAAGAAATTAATAGGTAGCAAAAATTGTTGTTCTAGTGCTTTTTTATGTCCTCTGAAAGCCAATGAACTTACCCTAGTAGAACGGTGTGAACCTTAAGTTTTCACAGATGAATTTTGGTTGAGAAAACGTTGGGATGGCCAGCGTTTAGCTATAATTTGGCTTTGGATTCTCAAAGCCTTTTATTCCAAATATCTTTTCTGCTATCTTATCTTTTATTTTATTTATGATGATTTAAAGTTAATCGCGGCTGTCTATATTCAGAACAAAACTTGGCTCTAAAAAACTCAAGTCGACATAAAGGCTCACCAAAATAGTTCAAACCTACTCAGAATTTTCCCAAGATTCCGAAAATGCAATAATATATAGGGAATTCCATTTAAAAATCAGGAATGGTTTCACTTCCGGCTAAACCGGATGTCTGTAAAAATCATCAAATATGTCAAAATGTGGCATTTTACGTCTATAATAACTATGCCGAGTTTCATTTTGATATCTTGAGAAACAAGGGATAAAAGAGGAATGTTAGTGATATCGATGTCACCGGTAAAGTTGTCTACAACTGTATTGGGCACATAAAGAACTCAAAGCTGCCGACCTAGCTGATACAAGGGAAGACTTACTTTTCTACATTATATTAAATAATAAGTATAATGTATTACTTAATGGATAAAACATCATTATTATTATGTAAAGTATGTTCTTGCATGATTAAGATAAGAAATAAACGGAAACACACATCTTTTAATTAAGATTTCTAAGTCTTGTGATATAGTTACGCGAATCACCCCTAACTAGAAAGACGCGGAGTTTATTGTCGGCGTTAATATCTGGGTAACAGATTATCAGAGCCATACTTTGAATTTATCCGCCATTGTCGCGAAGAATCATTGTCCACAAGAACGCATTGCCCGTCCGCAAAACAGAGTAAGATTTTTTTATTTACCAGAAACGTCTGTAAGTGTCTACCGAAAACAAGATTTTCAAATCTCTAGTACTATTTTGTTCATTCTAATACACGAAAAGTTGAAGTACGACTCTATAGCACTATTCTGAGCATGTAATAGCGCCGACTTTGATATTGATAGCCTTTTTTATGTGCCCATTATAGTTGTAGACAATTATATAATGTTGCCGTAACATAATTAAATAATCAAATTACTGCAATAGCTGTTTAGACTTCAGCTGCGATATGCCTTTTACAGCTCTTGCTATACTAGTCGGGGGTTCAAGCACGTCAAAAGCAAAATGACCTGTTTCGACATGACGTACAAATTTTGACATAAGTAATGAAGAGAACATTACCTGAGGCACTCGAAAACACTTCTCGGATTAGTTGTTGCTTTTAGGCAACTTTAGAAATCGCAGAAAAGATGGCGGATTGAGAATTACAAAAATTATGTTTTACACTGGTTATTCTCCGTTAAAAAAAAACATGAAACCTACTGATCTGATCTTTGGTATGTATTCTCAAAAGATATACCCGATTCTAACTAAGCTATTGGTATTTTTAAAAACACACTCGATAACGAAAGTAATTCGATGGTCGCCAAGGCGTTGCTGGCTACGAAAGTAGAACTTTCTTGGCCAGGACAGAAAAGTAAAAAAAACAAATTTTAACGTTTCACAAGTTTGCATATACCTTGCTCTGGATATCTTGGGGTAAAGCGAGGCACAAGCAATATTGGCTGCTTCTTGTATCCCATTTTCATCGCCACCAAACATATTTGTTTATTTTAGTTTGAAATCACCAGAAATTAAAGTGTTTAACATAACCTCGATAACAGGTAGTAATTGTTTCGTTGGCATGGAAACAATGCTCACAGACAGCCTCCTAAACTATAAAATTTATTAAAGACATCAAATAATTTCATGAAATAAATAGTTTTACCTACGATCACTACTGTAAATAGTAAAAAACACATACCTGCCATCTATGTAAGTTGAATTTAATATATTGTAAACAAAACGCACTGCATAAGGGAGCCAGCCTTGTCGGCATGCTTTGAACTGGTCTGCTGAAATTCCAATTATCTTCAAAGCGTACCGACAATGTCGGATCCCTGCCGCTGGATCGGCCCATATAGGGGTCTACACACGATTCAGCGGCAGGGTGAATTTTTTTATTTAGGGATAACAAAAAAGTTACAGTCTTTTTAACACTGCCATGCACGCCGCGGCGGCACACATGCAGCACTTCCCTTCCCACACCGATTACACCCCACTCCATGAAACTTATCAGGCGTAGATACAATGTCTGCCTACATTTTGTTGTTAATTTTAATTCCACAGAAAAAATAATTTACCAATATTAGTAAATAATATTTACACCAGGCATTGCCTAAGTATTATTTTAATAAAAGAATGACGTAGCTAGCATATAAGAAAAAAATGTGTCGCTCTCTTTTCGTTTTCATTGAATTTCCAAAAAAGTCTTTTATGAACATTTCTAATAGTCTAGGAATATATAATTTTATAATTCTTCAACTTCTTCAAGCATATATCATCCACTGTTGCCACAATTCATGGTACATTTGCATTCGATGGAGCAAAACACCCCCTCGTTTTTGCAGGCGCATTTATTGGTGTTGCAGTTCTTTTCGGTGCACAACAGACTAATTAACTTTCTTATTTCATTGGGAATCGGTGGCTTTGTGGAATATTTAGGCAATAATACTCCATTTTCCAATACCCAACCATTATCCTTAGGATCTAATTTTTCACCAATACCAATATGTCTTTGTGTCCAAATGGGAATTTGCTAATAACATCTATAAAGGGATAAAAAACCGCTGCCCAAGAAATCACTACTTCCACATCCAGATTTTCTATCCAAGTCACTCACATCAAAAAAACTTTGTATGTGGAAATAATTGTTTATGGATCTTTAATAATATAATATTTGAAATCCTTTACCCCAGAAACCCATAAAACGATACCCCACATCGGTAGTGGGGTGGAGGTGGTGATAGGTAGGTGGTAGTGGGGGTGGATGAAGTAAAAAAATATTTTGAGGTTCTGGTTCTTGTATGCACACTAAATCACATTTTTTTTCGTCCCCTTTAATAATGAGGTGGGGGTGGCTAATGCCAAAAATTTTTTTGAAACCTTAGCTTCTCTTGTATATATTAAATACCAATTTTATGGACTCTCACCAGCTTGATTTACCTATTTACCCCAAATTTACCTCCCAACCCTTCGACGGAACAAGATGAAATATAATCTAGTTCCAGATCTCATTAAAGTATATATGTATACCAAATTTCAAGTCAATATCACTCAACGGTTCCAGAATAAACGTGCGCACAAAAAAAGTTACAGACAGACAGACCGACAGACAGAAATTTTTTTTTCGCTAAAACTTAAAATCTCGACGTTTCATGACATTCTAAGCCTATTTGGACAATACAAATTTTTAAAAATATTTTTGTCGTTACTATACTTCCACTGGATGTGAAAGTAATATCGATAAATAATTTATATATGTGGAAATTATTTATTGATATTTCATCCCTTTATAGATGTTATTACCAAATTCTCATTTGGACACAAAGCCATATTGATATTGTTGAAAAATTAGATCCTAAGGATTATGGTTGGATATTGGAAAATGGAGTATTATTGCCTAAATATTCCACAAAACCACCGATTTCCAATGAAATAAGAAAGTTAATTGATCTATTCTGCACCGAAAGAAATTGCAATACCAATAAATTCGCCTGCAAAAACGACGGGGTGTTTTGCTCCATCAAATGCAAATCTACTATGGATTGTGGCAACAGTGGATATTTAAATAAATAAATAAATAGTTTATTTAGCAGTTTGCTAGTTATCTACAAGAATTAATATAACATTTGTTCCAAATATAAAGAAAAATAATATATATAAAGTTAAAGCATTGTTCAATTTTAAATATTAACTTCTTTAACATAAAATAGAAACTATGTACCTACACTACTTAAATATTAACGCCTTTGTCATTTATTTGAAAGTTTGAACATTTTTTGCCATTTTAATTTCTGTGGACAATTCAGTAAAAAGTTTAAGGCCTTCACAAAAAAGACACTTTTTAGAACATTTGAATTGCATTTTTCAATATAATAATTTTCCCGATTTCTTATCTGATATGTATGTATACTCGATCTTTTAATTAAGAATGTCTGTAAGTACTGTAAGTTATTTGCTATTTTATATATTAATATTAGAGCAGATTGTTCGATTATTTGTTCAATATTTAGCCATCTTAAATTAGATAACATTACTTCCATTGGTTCATATATATCACATTTCAAAATTACTCTTATTATTTTTTTGCAATATTTGCAACTTGTGACGATCGCCCTTACTACAGCAAATCAATAACGACATACAATAGTTAAAATGAGGATAAATAATAGTATTATACACTAATAATTTGCTCCATTTAGAGAGATTGTTTGAAATTCTATAAAAATACCCTAATTTTTTGCCTATTTTCTTAACTAAAAAATCTCTATCTGTGCTTGAAGAAACCGAAGAATTAGAAAATTATATATTCCTAGACTATTAGAAATGTTCATAAGAGTTTTTTAGAAATTCGATGAAAACGAAAAGAAAGCGACAAATTTTTTTCTTATATAAATTATGCTAGCTATGTTATTCTTTTATTAAAATAATACTTAGGCACTGTCTGATGTAAATATCACTTACTAATATTACCTATTAATTTTTCAGTACCATGTTCTGAAGGTTCAGAACAATCTCTAAAACTTTGGTAAATTATTTTTTTCTGTGGAATTAAAATAACAACAAAATGTACGCACACATTGTATGTACGCCCGATAAGTTTCATGGCGCGGGGTGTAATCGGTGTGGGAAGGGAAGAGCTGCATTTGTGCCGCCGCGGCGTGCATCGCAGTGTTAAAAAGGCTGTAACTTTTTTACTACTATAAATAACCCCAATACTAATGGAGACAAAATAAAGCCAATTAGTTTCTGAAGTTTTTGACACCAAAATATATTTGATACCTTATTATATAAGCTAGTAGGAACAAGTTGAATGCAAAAGAAAAATATGGATATCGTGCACTTTTTAACAATTTGTTAAAATATTTTTGTTAATATTTATATTTTTGCAAAAAGTAATACCTCAACTCACAGAGAAATGTTTAAGCTTTAAATCTGTGAAGAAATTAAGTTTCATTTTTTAATACTTTTTAAGTTATTGAAAGTTAAATCTTAAAAATAATATTTCCCATTTTTTCACGTATTTTTGCTATAACTTTGGTCTCGACCAAAACTAAAAGCCGGCATGTTCAACTTTTTTATGTAAAAAGACATGCCTAATCAGATGGTTTAGGTCTCATAAAGTTATATCGAAATATTGGGTTACTGAATGCAAATGGAAACGCGCCGCCCGTCTATTAATACATTTGATTTTAAGAAGGTTATTCTATTATTTTGCCTCGATTTATTTGTTTCGTTATGTTTACATTTATTACCATTTTTATTTAGTGTTTATTTAATTATTTATGTTTCAGTTTCAGAAAATGTATTTTTTGTTATAAAATAAATATTTTAAAAATTATATTCAGTGTGTCCCAAGATAGATGTAACAAGAGGTGTAATGGACCAAACATTTTGGAATTTTGGAATGGTATTTGGGGACTGAGTCCTGCTCGTTGTAAAACTAAAGTATACCAAAAATGACTTGATTTGGTGTTCTACAGGGTGTTTTATAAGCAAAGTTGTAAAAATCACCACTAATAAAGTACCTTTATTTTTCAAAATATGAAAAAATTCCACTAAGAAAAGTTATTTAGAATGCACTTTTATACCTCTGTACCAAAGGGCATAGCCGGGTAAGCATGGTGTAACTGCCCCCAAGCGTCTGGCGCTTATATTTGTGCAGTAGGAAGCAATCTCGGAAAGTAGCAATTTCACAAAATATTAGCCCGAAAAAGAGACCGGTTTGGGGTGAGTAAGGGAGGGTTGGTCTTAGCAAAACTGTTTTTTTTCTAAGAAACGGCGCATTCAATCGTTTTGTAAAAAATATATGTTAAAGACCTACTGAGAAAGTACTAAATAAAAAACCACGCTCAAATTCCGAAAACAGATACAGTAAAAAAAACATATATATTATTTTCAATTTTTTTTTAGGGTAACTTATCCCTGGGGTACCAGCCTGAATTTTTTTCTGTAGCATGTCTGGGGACTCACTTATGTTATATTTTTTTCCCAGTCTTGTGCGAAGATTACGCCATACTTAAAAAAAATGCCGAAGTGTGCAGTGTCGTATGCATATTTTGTGGACAATTAACCCCTTGCAAGTAAAGAAGGCCAAAATGCAAAGTAAATATGGATACTTGAGTAGTGTATACATACTAGTGATTAGTGATTATGGAGATGGTGAACGTTGTAAGAGAAACCAATATAAAGCTGCAACGCTGAGATTTAATTAGGTGATCAATAGAATTTAACTCTCGTGCCGCAAAAATCAGTTAGAGGTACTATCGATAGTACCGTCGGCGTGGATAAGAGCTTGGTCTTAACAGTCATGTGTTGTTAACAATTTGCAGCACTAAATCGTAGCATTACTAACCTGTGATGGATATGGATGTTAATCTTCCTCTGTCATCTGCAATCACTGCATTCATGCTATCCTTCTGAAACAATAGAGAAAGAACTTCTGCTGGTTTAGGTATGCTTAATAGATATCGGCCTTGCGAAAGGTAATGCACGACAGCAACTACATGGGAACAACATCCAACAGTTCGATTCCCATTTTGGCACATTCAAAGAACTGCCTTTTGTAGATATTTCCAACAAAGATGTACTGGACTTTCCAGAAATGACGGATTTCACTGTTTTTTACCGGATCGTATCAATATAAACAAACGATTTCGTACCTCGAAGTCATAAATGAAGACGGAACATTTAATCTTCAGTACGTTAAACACCAGTCCAATGTACTCAAAATACAAGTTTGTTCACGTCACATCAAAACGAAGGTTTACCGATATTTCATCGACTATATTCCCCACAGTGTCGGAAGTTCCGGCGTTAGAAGACATTTCTGTGAATGTGCAAATGGGTATCGAACTGTTGGATGTTGTTCCCATGTAGCTGCTGTCGTGAATTACCTTTCGTACGAACGATATCTAGCAAGCATACCTAAACCGGCAGAAGTTCTCTCCCTATTGTCCCAGAAGGATAGCATGAGTGCAGTGATTGCAGATGACAGTGAGGAAGATTAACATCTATATCCTTCTCAGGTTAGTAATGCTACGATTTAGTGCTGCAAATTGTTAACAACACGTGACTGTTAAAACCAAGCTCTTATCACCGCCGACGGTAATATGTGAATAATGACAGGCTTTGACAAGTACCATAGTACATAATCTTTGACAGTACCATAGTACCGGTGGCTTTAGTTTTTACCCTTAATGATATTTAACATTACGACTATAAACTGATTTTTGCGGCGCAAGAGAGTTCAACCCTATTGATCACCTAATTAACTGTCAGCGTTGTAGCTTTACATTGGTTCCTCTTACAACGTTCACCATCTCCATAATCACTAATCACTAATATGTATACACTACTCAGGTATCCATATTTACTTTTCAGTTTGGCCTTTTTAACTTGCAAGGGGTTAATTGTCCACAAAATATGCATACGGCACTGCACAATTCGGCATTTTTTTTAAGTATGGCGTAATCTTCGGACAAGACTGGGAAAAAAATATAACATAAGTGAGTCCCTAGACCTGCTACAGAAAAAAATTCAGGCTGGTACCCCAGGGATAAGTTACCCTAAAAAAATTTGAAAATAATATATATGTTTTTTTTACTGTATCTGTTTTTGGAATTTGAGCATGATTTTTTATTTAGTACTTTCTCAGTAGGTCTTTAACATATATTTTTTACAAAACGATTGAACGCGCCGTTTCTTAGAAAAAAAATAGTTTTGCTAAAATCAACCCTCCCTTACTCACCCCAAACCGGTCCCTTTTTCGGGCTAATATTTTGTGAAATTGCTACTTTCCAAGATTGCTTCCTACTGCACAAATATAAGCGCCAAACGCCTGGGGGCAGTTACACCATGCTTACCCGGCTATGCCCTTTCAGGAATATAAAATTATTTTTCGAAACTTCCCATTTTCTCAATAAATTAGTATTTTATTTTGAACCATTCAATTAAAACTGCATAGAAATTATTTTTTGTGAATTAATATTTAAAGTTATGTAGAAGCTAAAAGTAGGCTATGAGAAAAGCAGTGGATGATTAACATTTGCTCCTACACAACTCTAAATATGAATTCAACTCTTAATTCGCAAAAAATGGGAAGTTTCAAAAAAATAATTGTATATTCCTGAAATTTGGTATAGAGATATAAAATTGCATTCTAAATAACTTTCCTTTCCTTTTTTTCATATTTTGAAAAATAAAGGTACTTTATTAGTGGTGATTTTTACAACTTTGCTTATAAAACACCCTGTAGAACACCAAATCAAGTCATTTTTGGTATACTTTAGTTTTACAACAAGCAGGACTCAATTCCCAAATACCATTCCAAAATTCCAAAATTTTTGGTCCATTACATCTCTCGTTACATCTATCCTGGGACACACTGTATATTAATGCACCAGTTGCTAAGAATATTGTACTCTTTTCTTTGTATATAATTAAATATATATTAAAAAGTATTGTTCTATGAAGTTAATGTTATTAAACCGTAAACAACAATGAATGAGTGTCATAAAACTTGTCATAAAATTTTGGAAAAAGTGTCATAAAATCATAAAAAAAAACGAAAAAAATATGCTGGGACTCCTGAATGCACTAATCGAACGGGTTTAGATAAAAATTAGTATACATACATATTTAAGGTTCCTCTTTTACTTTCCAAAATATAAACTATTAGAACCATGAGGAATCGCCACCATTTTGGAAAACATACTCCTTTTGCATAATTTTGCATTTTTTTTTTAAATATCGACTTTATAGAAATAAAAGTTATTATCAAAGTGAAATGTGTTTAAATTCTAAACAAAAAAGTTCGACATAAATATAACAAAAAAATTAAGCCTTCTAGAAATATGGCTGTTAATCATTGACGACTTCGCTAATTACATGCTTGAGTCGAGTTCCAAGTTTCGTGTGATATTTCTCAAAAAAAAAGCTCTGGAACAAATAATACCAAGTCTCACTTAAGTAATGGAATAATAATCATGATAAAATATATTTTTTAATGTTCATTCGGCTTTTTCACATAAGAAAATTTGCTTCATTTGCCTCATTCATCGTATTCATCAGCTGGCTTCAGTGATGAGGCAGCTTCGTCTTCATCCATATTGCTACTGTTTAGATAATCTTCATCATTGTTATCCTCCATTTTGTCTTCTTCACAAAGGTCCACGCGACTGAGGCAAGAAACCCCTGAGTAATGACTACATAAGATCTAGCATTTCAGTCCTACTTTTCAGCATCCACATGATATCTTAAAACTGCATAAATCTGAACAATCATTCTCAGATTGGGGCTGGAAAATCACTACTCATGGCCTGGTATCTATAACAACTCAAGCCCCTGCTCCGCAGAGTCTATTAACTCAAATTTCGTGCAACTACACGAAGGGTTGCACGACATCGTATGGATGCAGAAAAGTAGGACTGAAATGCTCGATCATTTTGGTAATAACTTTCATTTCTATAAAGTCGATAGTTTTCGAAAAAATGCAAAAATCTGCAAAAGAGTAATATTTTCCAATATGGCGGCGATTCCTCATGATCCTGACAGTTTATATTTTGGAAAGTGAAAGAGGGGCCTTAAATACATATGTATAACAATTTTAATCTCTAACGGTTCGATTATGACCTCAGACCCTATTTGAAGTTAGGATGACTGGGTGTCAATACCAACTCTAAACTCAAATAAAATATAAATCGTACACTTAACTCCAACATAGTAGATTAGAAAATTAAGTAGCGTTTCATATCTGTTTTAATTTCAGGTTATTCTGCCAGAACAAATATGTACATGAACCTGATACTCTATTCTTCACTTCTTATTCCAGTCAGTGCATCGCTTTATGAAGATTATGTTTTTGATTATATTGATCAAAAATATAATGATCAATATAACGATTGGAGTAAAATACACAATAACCCGCATGCACGCCTCTACCTTCAGGGAAAATTATTTCTCAATGAATCTCTTGAAGAAAATTATGTGCCACAAGACTCTTTCCTCCTCAAAATTGAAAAATCATCGATATATTCTTTACCACCCAATACTTTCAAAAAGTGCAATGCTGTTGTGGGCCTGTTTCTATCTGATATAAATATAAACACAATATCACACGGAGTTTTCGATGGGCTAGTTCATTTGGAAGAAATTGATTTATCCAAGAATAAACTCACCCAAGTTGAAGAGGGTGTATTCAATAAAATGCCAAAGTTAAAATACCTAGATTTGTCTCATAACTGCATAAAAAATGTATCTGAACAATCGTTCTCAGGATTGGAAAATCTTAGTAACCTTTATTTGCAAGGCAATGAAATTCCATTATTGTACAACAATTTATTTGAATCGCAAATTAATTCCTTGCTTGTGCTAGATGTGTCGTGGAATAGATTAAAAGAAATAAATGTAGCATTTAATGGGCTGAGTCACCTCACTCACCTTTTTCTACAAATGAATAACATCTCACGAATTGATTCATTAAAAAATTTGACTTCCTTAGAATATTTAGATGTTTCTCATAATAATATAGAACATATTATTCTTGATTCAGGATTGGAAAAATTAAGAAATCTTTCTTTACAAAATAATAAAATATCATTTTTGGATCGCAAATTATTCGACTTGCAAATAAAATCTATAAATATTTTAAATATATCATCAAACAGTTTAAAGGAAATAAACACACTATTCCATGGAATGAGTAATCTCACTAATCTTTATTTGCAAGCGGGCAACATAACGAGCTTAGGTCCTGATTCGTTCCAAAATTTATCATCTTTACATTACTTAGACGTCTCTCATAATTCTATACGAGATTTGCCTGAACATGTTTTTTTAGGATCTGAAACGATAACTCATCTTTATTTACAGAATAATAAAATAACATTTTTGGGTTCCTACTTATTTGAATCGCAAAGACAATCTTTAATATTTTTAAATTTATCATCGAATACTTTGAAAGAAATCGGTACAGAATTTCGAGGAATAAGCCATCTTACCAACCTTTATTTCCAAGAAAATCAGTTATCGAGCATAGCTGCTCATTCTTTTCAAGGTTTAAGTTCTCTGAAGTACTTAGATATCTCTCACAACAATTTAGAACTATTTCAATATGGTCTTTTGGACCACTTAGACCATTTAGGATATCTAGATTTTTCTAACAATAAATTTGAAAAGTTTCCTTTAGTACACCTAAGTTTTTTAACATACTTAGAGGAACTCGTCTTCGAAAACAACAACATAAAGTCTCTCTCAATATCTTCGAAAAATTGGTCTAAGTGGAAATTTTAAATGGTCTTGTACAAAACTAGTAACATTTGTTAAAAACTTACACAGTCACAACATACAGGTACTTGAAGGAAATTATTTCACAGGAGATAATGTGAGAGGAATGGCTTGTTACGAAAATGATTTTGTTTCAAGTGAGAAACATTCTAAAATTGATGAACAAGGTAAAGACACTAACTTTAAGGGATTAACAAACATCGTAAGAGAAAAGTGCAATAATGAAATCAACCCCAAATGTTCCGAGAAAAATTTAGAAAATTTGATTAATGTTATACTAGAAAAACACTATGATTGGAATATTTTCTTTGTTATTTTGGCAACGATTGCCACTATTACATTAATTATCATGACGTTATTGCAATTCTTTTTCATCATTAACCTGAAAGGAAAGACCCCTCAGAACATTTAGAATTACTTTAATGTACAACATGTACTTAAATATTAAAAATTATTTAATTTAGTTTGAAATGTAAATCTTGAAACTGTGCTGTTTTCTCATTGGAATAAAGTTGGTTATAATAATTTTGAGTTTTCATTTTAGCATGAAGAAGTTAATAGGTAGCGCCAAAAATTGTTGTTCTTAGTGAACCATTAAGTTTTCACAGATAAATTTTGGTTGAGAAAACGTTTAGTTGGGATGGCCAGCGTTTAGCTATAACACAGCCCCACAAAAAAAGTTCAGACCAGCGTACCAGACCCATGTGTCCCTATAGACTGGCGGTACATGACCAGTCAGGTGCTACGTTTTTAAAATGTATGCCAATCATATACAGTGTGTCCCCGGATGGACCTAACTGTAATTTTCCTTATTTCGCATTTTAGGAGAAAAAGTCATTCTTCATAAAAAGTTTTGCTTATCGTGAAAAGTCATTAGCCATACTCAGACTTTCAAAATAACAAACAGGGTGGTTAGCAAATAAGGAAACGTGAATTTGCGCCAAGAGTAAAGTATTAGTTTTGTGAGAGGAATATAAAAATGTTACTGAAAGAAGTTGTTTCTAATGTTAATAGTAGTCCAGATATGAAATTTGAACGTCGTATCTCAAAGTTGATATTTTTGCGAAAATTATGATTAAAATAATTTTATGAATTTAACGAAAGCACATAATTGAATAAAATGATAACAAAACTATTCTGTGTGTTGTATCCATGGCAACATACGCTGACATTTATTTATAAAGAAGTCAAATCCTTGTCAGAGAACTTTTTAGGTAATGTTGACTCTAGAACAACGAATTTATTTAGTTAAATGTTACGGAATCGGTGAAATATCGTACAAATATGCAATTGAACTTTTCAATAGAAAATATCCCGAGGTGTACGTTTCAGTGAACTGTGTTCGAGAGTTGATTTTAAAGTTCGATAACATTGGGGATATGAAAGATAAAAAACAGAAACGGATTCACCCAATAAATTTTTAAGAAAAACGTCATTAGATTTAAATGTTATTAAGGGCCATTTGCAAAAAATTCTGATGAATAATAAAATACATCCACACAAACCAGTAAAATTACATAAGCTTGAAGAAGGGGATGACGCCTTTCGTTTAGAATTTTGTTTGTTAATGGGGGAACAAATTATGTTAGATAGGTTTTTCTACAGAAAGATTTTATTTTCCGACGAGGCAACATTTACTACGAATGGAGTTGTTAGTTACCAGAATTGTAGGCACTGGTCGGAAGCAAACTCAAATTTCCGTATTATTACTAAAAGTCAACGATATAAGAAGTAAATGTTTCGTGTGCGATACGTTATAAAAAAATTATTGGACCATATTTTTTCGACGCAACCGTAAATCAGAACACTTACATAGATATGTTGGAAAACTTTTAAATACCTGCTCTGGATGATATAAATTTACAGGTCAGAAGAAAACTGTATTATCAACATGATGGTTTTCCTGCACACAGTGCAATTAGAGTAAGAAACGTTAGATTAGCATTTACACAATAAATGGATAGGACAGTTTGGTCCTATAAGGTGGCCTGCACGCTCTCCAGACATAACGTCTCTTCATTTCTTTTTATGGGGATACCTGAAGCAAAAAGTTTATGCCCATGACTTAAAAGATAATTTAAACCTTCTAAAGGAGAAAATATCAGAAGCAATAGCCGACATAAACTATACAATTCATTTAGTTTAGGAAAAATTTAGAAAAAATATTGAAAAATGTGTAGCAGTAAGAGGACAACACATAGAATAGTTTTTTTTATCATTTTATTCAATAAATTATGTGCTTTCGTTAAATTCATAAAATTATTTTAATCATAATTTTCGCAAAAATATCGACTTTGAGATACGACGTTCAAATTTCATATCTGGACTACTACTAACATTAGAAACAATTTCTTTTAGTAACATTTTTATGTTCCTCTCAAAAAACTAATACTTTACTCTTGGCACAAATTCACGTTTCCTTATTTACTAACCACCCTGTTTGTTATTTTGAAAGTCTGAGTATGGCTAATGACTTTTCACGATAAGCAAAACTTTTTATGAAGAATGACTTTTTCTCCTAAAATGCGAAATAAGGAAAATTACAAGTATAGTTAGGTCCATCTGGGGACACACTGTATATGAATGAAATTACCATGAATATGCCAGAACCGCAAATTTTAGGCAGTCATCGCGTGCAGAAGGGTGTGCAAATCGATTTTTTTTGTTTTTTTTGTGTTTTTTTTAAATTTTAAAATGGATGCCAATAGTGCCAAACGAAAAGCCTTGAAAAAAAAATCCAAAATCAAAATCATCCAAAATCAAGAACACCGAAAAATTTTACGATTTAATGTGCGCATTAACAGTTGTTTTGCGCGCGGAAACTGCATGCCAATGAATATTCGCTGGATTCTTTTTCACGGCTTATCGACTGGGGTAAAAAGAATATTAAGCTACGAGAATAGTTGTTACATCCTAATCGATCGGATTATACAAATTAAGGTTAAACAGCAGCGTACATACAATAGATATGGAACACACCCCCAGTGAGGGGCGAAAACTAGCCCTCATTTATAAAAAAATCTATCCAAAACAGTATTGACTGCTGGAAAAGCTCGAAATGTCTAAGTTTTGTTAAAGTGATAAGAAACTGCATCAGATCCGACGTAATCTTCATAAACTGCCCCTATAGGGTTGAGAACAACCACCCCCGAGTTTAAAGGACACAAAACAAGAGAAAACGTAAAATCTAACGGGATTTCTATTTTGCGTAGTACTCTAAAATAGAACTAAAAACTTACGTACCATCAACGTCCTACAGTGTCAACCCTCAGATGGTGTGAAAACTACCCCCTATGTAAGATTTATCTATAAAAAGTTACAGTGACTTCTATAAAAATTCAAAAGACCTGCGTTGTGTGGAAGTGAGAAGAAACTAGTCTATGTTCGACGCTGTGCTTGAAAACCACCCCCATGGGGTTGCGAGATATCCGTAGGACGCTGGAAGTGTGCATCACGATTTTTGTTAATCATAGCATCCATAAAAATGTAAATCCGGTTAGTTTATCTCTGTTTTTCCAGCATCCTACGGATGTAGGGATGCTATCTCGCAACCCCGTGTGGGTGGTTTTCAAGCACAGCTTCGAACATAGTCTCACTTCCACACAATGCAGGTGTTTCGAATTTTTATAGAAGTCACTGTAACTTTTTATGGATAAATCTTACATAGGGGTAATTTTCACACTATCTGAGGGTTGACACTGTAGGACGTTGATGGTACGTAAGTTTCTAGTTATATTTTAGAGTACTGCGCAAAATAGAAATCCTGTTGGATTTTACTTTTTCTCTTGTTTTGTGATCTTTAAACTAAAGGGTGGTTGTTCTCAACCCTATAGGGGCAGTTTATGAAGATTACGCCGGACCTGATGCAGTTTTTTATCACTTTAACAACTTTAACTTAGACATTTTGAGCTTTTTCAGCAGTCATTACTGTTTTGGATCGATTTTTATAAATGGGGGCTAGTTTTCACAACTCACTGGGGGTGTGTTTCATATCTGTTGTATGTACGCTGCTGTTTAACCTTAATTTGTATAATTCGATCGATTGGGATGTAGCAACTATTCTCGTAGCTTAATACTCCTTTTACCCCAGTCCAGGGGTGTTTTTTGGCTCTAGCTAAAGATTTTGGGGGTGTACGAATTTTTTTGACCTCAGATTCGGATTCAGCGACCGAAAATACATAGATACATGGGCCTGGTTCGCTGGTCTGAACTTTTTTTTTGTGGGGCTGTGTAATTTGGCTTTGGAATCTCAAAGCCTTTTATTCCAAATATTTTCTCTGCTATCCATTATCTTTTATTTCATTTATGATGATTTAAAGTTAATCGCAGCTCTCTAGATTCAAAATAAAACTTGGCTCTAAAAAACTCAAGTCGACGTAAAGACTCACCAAAATATTTCAAGCCTACTCAGAATTTTCCCAGGATTCCGAAAATGCAATAATATACAGGGAGTTCCATTTAAAAATCAGGAATGGTTTCACTTCCGGCTAAACCGGATATCTGTAAAAAATCTTCAAATATGTCAAAATGTGGCATTTTACGCCTATAATAACTATGCCGAGTTTCATTTTGATATCTTGGAAAACAAGGGACAGAAGAGGGATGTTAGTGATATCGTTGTCACCGGTAAAGTTGTCTACAACTGTATTGGGCACATAAACAACTCAAAGCTGCCGACCGAGCTAATATAAGGGGAGACTGGGGTATGCTTTACTTTTCTATATTATATTAAATAATAAATATAATGTATTACTTAATAGATAAAACATCATTACTATTATGTAAAGTATGTTCAGGCATGATTAAGATAAGAAATAAACGGAAAAACACATCTTTTAATTATTTCTAAGTCTTGTGATGTTACACCAATCACCCCTAACTAGAAAGACGTGGAGTTTCTTGTCGACGTTAATACCAGGGTAACAGATTATCAGAGCCATACTTTGAATTTATCCGTCATTGTCGCGATGGGTGGGCAATGCGTCCACCAATGCATAAGATATCCTATCTTGGCGCAAAACAGAGTAAGATTTTTGTATTTACCAGGAACATCATTAGGTTTCTACCAAAAACAAGATTTTCAAATCTCTAGTACTATTTTGTTCAGTACACCAAAATTTGAAGTACTGCTCTATAGCACTACTCTGAGAATGTAATAGCGCCGACTTTGATATTTATAGCCTTTTTTATGTGCCCAATATAGTTGTAGACAATTACATAATGTTGCCGTAACATAATTAAACAATCAAATTACTGCAAAAGCTGTTTAGATTTCTGATCAGCTGCGATATGCCTTTTACAGCTCTTGTTAGGCATTTTATCATTAAGATGGATCGTAGGCACTAGTGATGTGAGTTTTTTAGCTCCACAGTATAATTAGCAATGTCGTAAAATAATTACAAGTATAATTTTGTTTTATTTAATTTCGGGGTCATCACAGATCTTGTCGACCAGTAATAAGTAAATTGTACTGTCCAAATCACTGAACTCTACTATATAAATGGAAGGCCAGTATAGATATATGCGCGTGAACAAAATGCGGCAATTACGGCACAGATTAAGTGGTAACGAATTCAAAAACTATAAGCCATGCGTCGACGCAGTAGAGAAATTAATGTCTGTGCTTGAACCAAACGGCTGTCTACGGGAGTTACGCGCCGATGCCAGGCTGACGCAATACTGTGTTTTATTTCTTTTCCATAGATTCTGTAGCGTAAGTCTTGGATTAGATGCAATTTCCAGAGTCGGTGTCACCATTTTATTCTTTGTTTGTTCTGTCGTTTGTGTAAAGTTGTTATAAATTGATTATTTTGTGTAATATTTTGTGACTGTTATAAACAAAGTTAATTAAGACAATATGGTGCAATCTTGTATGGTACTGTGTTGCAAGAATCGGGGCAAAGTCCCGGGTTTTAAACAGTTGCAGTAACAATAAGACCGGCTCTGACGTATTTTGTAGTGCGATTGCGCTCCTCCTTATGGTCGCCATACTTGCGCGAGGTTCAATTTGGCGTAAAAATTGGTATGGATATTGACCTTCCATTTATATAGTAGAGTTCAGTGGTCCAAATGCGGTGTATCTCATATTTTTTAACGTGCGTATATGCATCAGTTAGTGAACACATAAACTTTACCAAGAGAATATCTGGTTCAATCTAGGCATAAAATAGGTAATTATGTTTCTTTTTTCGTAGCTTAATTAAAGGTGGAAAACATATTACCGTGCAGTGGCGGCTGGTGAAATTTCAATATTTTTTTTCTCGTCTGTGGCGCATGGGACCCATACGAAACTTGGGAAATAACATCTAGAGAAGCACTTCTCTAATGACCCCTAAAAAATTTTGAAAAAGCAGTTTGCGAAAAAATTTTTGAAAATTCGCTAGCCTCCCCTGGGTCTAGGGACCCCTGTTTACTTTTATTTTTTTTTGTCATATGCATTTGACTTTTCATAAAAATGCATCGACAGATTTTGAAGTTTGTGAAAATATTTTCATTACTAACTGAGATACAACGAATTGAAATATTGTAATTTGTTAAATTGTAAATTACAAAATTTCAGTTCATTGTATTTCAGTTAGTAATGAAAATATTTTCACAAACTCTAAAATCTGTCGATGCATTTTTATGAAAAGTCAAATGCATATGACAAAAAAAAATAAAAGTAAACAGGGGTCCCTAGACCCAGGGGAGGCTAGCAAATTTTCAAAAATTTTTTCGCAAACTGCTTTTTCAAAATTTTTTAGGGGTCATTAGAGAAGTGCTTCTCTAGATGTTATTTCCCAAATTTTGTATGGGTCCCATGCGCCACAGACGAGAAAAAAAATATTGAAATTTCACCAGCCGCCGCTGTTACCGTGTAATGAGCATTTATTTTTAATTTTAAATGAAAATTCCAATTCAAAAAGTTGCTTATAATTACTTCTTTTAGTCTTCATCCAAAATTTCAATTAAATCTTGTTTAAATCTTTTTTTTAATGCCTCAGTTTCTTTATCTTTCTGTATGTAAGGAATAATACATCATAGTGTCAAAGTCAGCGCCATAATTAATTACTGTGTGTTCATTTAAATTCGAATAACGCTTATACTTTGCAGCAACGAATTTATTTTTTCTATCGACATGCGATCAAATCGTTTCAAGAAAACTATTCTATTGTTAATATTAGTTGACACAATCTAAAAAATTTAATCCGGAAATTTAATATTACTGAAGATATAAAAAATCTAAAAAAGCTGAAAAACTCGCGCAATGAAGATGATGTAGCGACATTGCTAGTTTTGCACTCAATAACAGGAAATCCGAAAACATCATTGATGAAAAAATCAAAGATAATTAATATAAGCAAATCTGTGGATCCCAAAAGTCGATAGCTTTCGAAAAAAATGCAAAAATCTGCAAAAGGAATATATTTTCCAATATGGTGGCGATTCCTCATGATCCTGACAGCTTATATTTTGGAAAGTGAAAGAGGGACCTTAAATACATATGTATAACAATTTTAATCTCTAACGGTTCGATTATGACTTCAGACCCTATTTGAAGTTAGGATGACTGGGTGTCAATATCAACTCTAAACTCAAATAAAATATCAATCGTACACTTAACTCCAACATAGTATATTAGAAAATTATGTAGCGTTTTATATCTGATTTTAATTTCAGTTTATTCTGCCAGAACAAATATGTACATGAACTTGATACTCTATTCTTCACTTCTTATTACAGTCAGTGCAATGTCTTATGAAGATTTTGAACGTATTCGTCAAAATAACCGTTGGAGTAAAATGAACGATTACTGGTATAGACGCCTCCACCTTCAGAGACTATTATTTCTCAATGAATCGACTTTTGACAAAAATCCTGTGCCACAAGAGACTTTCTTCCTCAAAATTGAAAAATCATCGATATACACTTTACCATCCAACACTTTCAAAAAGTGCAATGATGTTGCGGGCCTGTTTCTATCTGATATAAATATAAACACAATATCACACGGAGTTTTCGATGGGCTAGATCTTTTGACAGAAATTGATTTATCCAAGAATAAACTCACCCAAGTTGAAGAGGGTGTATTCAATAAAATACCAAAATTAAAATACTTAGATTTGTCTTATAACTGCATAAAAAATGTATCTGATCAATCATTCTCAGGATTGAAAAAACTTAATTATCTCTATTTGCAAGGCAATGAAATTTCATTATTGTACAAAAACTTATTTGCATCGCAAATTATTCCTTGCTTGTGTTAGATGTGTCGTGGAATAGATTAAAAGAAATAAATGTAGCATTTAATGAGCTGAGTCACCTCACTCACCTTTTTCTACAAATGAGCAACATCTCACATATGGATTCATTAAAAAATTTGACTTCCTTAGAAACTTTAGATGTTTCTTATAATAATATAGAACGTATTGTCCTTGATTCAGGATTGGAAAAATTAAGTAATCTTTCTTTACAAAATAATAAAATATCGTTTTTGGATCCGAAATTATTCGACTCGCAAAAAACATTTTTAAATATTTTAAATATATCGTCAAACAGTTTAAAGGAAATAAATACAGTATTCCATGGAATGAGTCAGCTCACACATCTTTATTTACAAGGAAATAGCATATCGGGTTTAGCGCCGAATTCGTTTCAAAATTTATCGTCTTTGAAACAGATAGATCTCAGAATTCTATAACAGATTTACCTGAACATGTTTTCACAGGATCAGAAACGATAACTCATATATATCTATATAATAATAAAATAAAATTTTTGGGTTCTAACTTATTTGAATCGCAAAGAAAATCTTTAATATTTTTAAATTTATCATCGAATACTTTGAAAGAAATCGGTACAGAATTTCGAGGAATGAGCCATCTTACCAACCTTTATTTGCAAGAAAATCAGATATCAAGCACAGCTGCTCATTCTTTTCAAGGTTTAAGTTCTCTGGAGTACTTAGACATCTCTCACAACAATTTAGAACTATTTCAATATGGTCTCTTGGACCACTTAGATCATTTAAGATATCTACATTTTTCTGACAATAAATTTGAAAACTTTCCTTTAGTACACCTAAGTTTTTTAACATACTTAGAGGAACTCGTCTTCGAAAACAACAAAATAAAGTCTCTGAATGAAACGGAAATAACAGATCACTTTCCTTCACTTCGGAAAATTGGTCTATGCGGAAATTTTAAATGGTCTTTTACAAGACTAGCAACATTTGTTAAAGAATTACGCAGTTACAACATACAAGTACTTCAAGGAAATTATTTCACAGGAAATAATGTGAGAGGAATGGCTTGTTATGAAAATGATTTTGTTTCAAGTGAGAAAGATTCTAAAATTAATGAACAAGATAAGGACACTAACTTTAAAGGATTAACAAACGCCGCAGTAGAAAAGTGCAATAATGAAATCAACCCCAAATGTTCCGAGACAGATTTAGAAAATTTGATTAATGTTATAATAGAAAAACACTATGATGGGAATATTTTCTTTGTTATTTTGGCAACGATTGCCACTGTTACATTAATTGTCATGGCGTTATTGCAATTATTTTTCATCATTAAACTAAAAGGAAAGACACGCGAAGAACATTTAGAATCACTTTAATGTAAAACATGTACTTAAATATTAAAAATTATTTAATTTAGTTTACAATGTAAATCTTGAAACTGAGCTGTTTTCTCATTGGAATAAAATTGGTTATAATAATTTTGAGAGTTTTCATTTTAGCATGAAGAAATTAATAGGTAAAGCCTAAAATTGTTGTTCTTAGTGCTTTTTCATGTCCTCTGAAATCCAACGAACTTACCCAAGTAGAACGGTGTGAACCATTAAGTTTTCACAGATAAATTTTGATTGAGAAAACGTTGGGATGGCCAGCGTTTAGCTATAATTTGGCTGTGGAATCTCAAGCCTTTTATTGCAAATATTTTTATTTTTTCTGCTATCCATTATCTTTTATTTCATTTATGATGATTTAAATTTAATCGCAGCTGTCTAGATTCAAAACAAGACTTGGCTCTAAAAAACTCAAGTCGACGTAAAAACTCACCAAAATAGTTCAAACCTACTCAGCTTTTTCCCAGGATTTTGAAAATGCAATAATATACAGGGAATTTCATTTAAAAATCAGGAATGGTGTCACTTCCGGCTAAACCGGAAGTCTGAAAAATCTTAGGTCAAAATGTGGCATTTTACATCTATATTAACTATGCCGAGTTTCATTTTGATATCTTGAAAAACAAGGGACAAAAGAGGGATGTTAGTGATATCGTTGTCACCGGTAAAGTTGTCTACAACTGTATTGGGCACAAAAAACTCAAACCTGTCGACCGAGCTGGTTATGCTTTATTTTTCTACATTTTATTAAATAATAATAATAACCTTTATTTCCGAATCACAAGTGCAATTAGTTAATAACCATACAAGTAACTCAGGAGTGCGTCAAAAATCTGAGCTAATATGCATAAGCATAATACAATACAAAATATAGAATAAAATACATGTAAAATTGTATAAGCGACAACACGTACATAATTATAAATTAATATAATAAATATAATGTATTACTTAATAGATAAAACATCATTGCTCTTATATAAAGTGTCCCAGATGCATTTAAAATAACAAAAATGCTTCCGCTTTATAAAAAGGCTGACATGAAGTTTTTAGACAACTACCGTCCAATCTCGATTCTTCCCATTTTTGGGAAGCTAATTGAAATTCTTTTAAAACGGGCCCTGTCCGTGCATCTTGAGCATAATTCTGTAATCTCAGCAAATCAGTTTGGTTTCCGTCCCAAGTTATCGACAACGCAAGCAGTACGGAGAGTGGTGGATGACATAGTTCGTGGCTTTGAGGCGGGAAAGCACACAGGAATCGCCTTGTGTGATCTATCTAAAGCTTTTGACTGTGTTCCTCACGATCTGCTACTTGAGAAATTAATGCGCTATGGTATAAGAGGCTTGCCCCTATCTCTTTTCACATCCTATTTAATAAATAGGAAGCTATTTGTCAGTGTTAATAATGTCAACTCAGATTTAAGTGATGTTAAACACGGCGTGCCTCAAGGATCTGTACTGGGGCCTATCCTATTCATATTATTTATCAACGATATTTGTCAATTTCTTCAGCCTTATAGTTGTGTTCTCTTCGCAGACCATACAACATTGATTGCTTCAAATACAGATTGTACTTCTCTTAGTAATAACTTATAGACCACAAGCCCATGCTAAAGTTTTAGGAGGTCATATGATACCGCTTGAAAAGGTATAATTTTTGTAGTCCTACGAAAATAAATCACTTTGAGCCCTATGCCGTACATTTCAGGTGGGACATGGGAAAGCCGCGGAAAAGTGAAAATCGTAACCCACGGGGGTTGCATTTTTTCAAACGATCCTGTACGGCTTACGTTCATTTGGACTGTATTTATATATGTGACTCTTAAAAAGAGAATGCCGTACAAAAATAATGGGACAGAAGTACAGGAATAATTTTCGTTTTCCGAAAAGGGACCTCTATGTACTAAGGTGATACGATACCGTACGGCTTTTATGAAATTCGATTTTTATATTAATAAGGATGGACTTTTTTGCTATGCCGTACAAATCAGTTGGACCACGGAGTGGCAAACGCGAGATCAGCCCCCTTCCTAGACCTCTATTAAGGGTGGTGATTTGATCTTGTGCGGCATCAATTCCAAAACATTATACGACATTTAAAATCTTTAAAAAAATGACCCGTCTAAAAAGAATAGGTATTATCAATGTAAATAAAAAAATCACCCCCGAGAAAGGGAAAAACTCACATTTTCTAGGGTAAGTTTATTTGATACTATACGGCTGTTTATTTTTCGGATTAATATAGGTTAGTATTTTTATTTTTAATTTTATTTAGTAGCCGTACAAAAAATAATGGACAATAATAAAATTAGAAGATTGCAAAACAAGCGAAATTTTTTTAAAATTATGCAAATTAAAAATTCTCTATTTTTTAATACAATGGATAGATTTTCAACTTTATATCGTTTTTCCTTTCCTTAACTATAAAAGAATAGAAATGTGTTCATGCCGTACATCATCATTGTTGGGATTTTAGACACTAGATTACGTTATTCATGCGATTTACATTTGTCGTGAAAATCGCATGATGACTTAATGGTCATTAGATACCGTACGGCTTTTGCAAAATATCATTGAAAATAGCAAAAGTTGATAAACAATCACAATGCCGTACATTTTAGATGGGCCGCAATGAAATACCAGAACCAAATATATATTTCAGAGACGAATTTTTCTTGAAGTAAAGTAAGAAATTGGTATATATCACTTTTAAACTTTAAAATACAATGTAACGTAATTAATTATAAAAAAATGTGTCTAAATTACCCAAAATTTTCTTGTTTGGTTAACTTATTTGGAAACTTTATGAAAAAATTATGTGTTACAGTTTTTGCAAGGTAAAAAATTTTAGTATGTTTCATAAGTTTATTTTTAGGCAAACGTTTTTTCCAACATTATTAATTTTACAACATACTACATTTAGTACAGTAACTAGAGGTTTTAACTTCGGAATAATGTCATATTAAACGGATTTCGTTCATTTTTGGCAGTATAGTAGTAAATGCTTCACAGAAAAGTTTCTATATTGTGCGGGGGCTTGTTAATTCATAGGGGGTGGATGCCACCCCTCTCAGGGGGTGGCACTTAAAAAATATATATATATTTATTGGACCTGAAATAGAATCAAATTTTAAGAAGAAAAGGTTCTATGCAATTTTTCACATAAATTGATAGTTTTTAAGTTATAACGACTTCAAAATTGCGATTTTAGCTTAAAAAAAAAGTATTTCCAAACGGTCTTCATCAAGTATCTCGAAAAGTATTACTTTATCGAAAAAATGTTACAGACCAATTACAGAAAGTACAAACTGGGAATTAATTATTTTTTTTGTTTATTGATGTAGGATTAATAATTTTGGAGATATTTAAGTTTATATTTGGTATCCAAGTGTTTCGAAAATACCTTTAAAGTTTAAAATGCACTTTTTCCAAAGCAAGTGCTTTAAATGAGCAAAAAAATTTAAGCATCTAAATAATGCTACATCTTAACGAAAAACTGTATTTGAGATATTTTTTTTAAATTACTGGCTAATTAGAGTAACAAAATGGCGACCTTTTTATATAAAAAAATATAAATACGCACATTTTTCCGTCATAACTTCTTTATTTCTTATGCTACAGGAACGAGTAAAAAATAATTTGAAAGCGCAATTAATTGTCTTTAATTTCATTTCTTAGCATGCGTGACGTAGGTGTCACAGTTTCCGAGATATTTGACATTTAAACTGCATTTTTCGTCTTATAAACGTTCGGACGCCATTTGTAAACTTTCATATCTCCGAAACTATTAAATCTGTGTAAATAAACAAACAAGCGAAATTGATTATCAGTTTATGAGCTTAATTTTTGGTCTCTACCCATTTTTCAATAAAACTAATATTTATTGAGACATTTGGAAAAGGAAAAAAAAAATACGTTTTATCGAAAATAACTTTGTAGTTTAAACTGATTTTTTTTTCTAAAGCAAGTGCTGTATACAAACCAAAAAATTTGAGCATCTACGTCACGCTATATATTAATGAGAAACAGTATTTGAAATTCCTTTTTTTTAATTACTGGCTAATTACAGTAACAAAATGGCGACGTTGTTATTAAAAAAATGTGTAGACGCACATTGATTCGGTCATAACTTCTTTGTTTTTTATGCTACAGAAACAAATAAAAAACAGTCGAAAGCTTAATTAACAACCTATTATTTTACCTATAAGCATCCTTGACGTAGATGTCACAATTTCTGAGATATTTAACTATCACTCTAAATAATTATCTTATGAACACTTGGATGCCAAATGTAAACTTAAATATCTCCGAAATTATTAATCCTACATCAATAAACAAAAAATATAATTAATTCGCAGTTTGTACTTTCTGTAATTGGTTTGTAACATTTTCGATAAAGCAATACTTTTCGAGATACTTGACGAAAGCCGTTTGGAAATACCTTTTTCTTTAAGCTAAAATCGCAATTTTGAAGTCGTTATAACTTAAAAATTATCAATTTATGTGAAAAATTGCATAGAACCTTTTCTTCTTAAAATTTAATTCTACTTCAGCTCCAGGGGGTGGCATCCACCCCCTATGAATTAATAAGTCCCCGCACAATATAGAAACTTTTCTGTGAAGCATTTACTATTATACTGCCAAAAATATACCTCTAGGTACTGTACTAATTTGGAAAACTTAAAAAATGTAATTCATCATTCATATGATAAGAAGAATATGCATAAATTAATTACTGATCTATTATAATGGATTTAACAAAAAATTTCAATTTCGCGTGATGGTTTCTTAAACAGTAAATTATAAAATAAAGTTGATAAACAAGATGCTCTTCTTTTTTACTGAATCACCTTTGTTCCAAGTGCATAGAAAATAATATTTTTCAGCTTTTCTATTTCATCTTTTGATAAATATTAATTTTTATAAAGTATAATTGATTTACGCACTGTTTCGACATAATACAGCGGAAAATTTTCGGAAAATCCTTTTGCGTTTCAGGTCCATTAATTTTGAATTATTGGTTTCGAATAATTACAATATCAAGTATTGCTCGAATGTAATAAAGTCTTACAATAATTTTTTATTCAGAAAAGCTCACTCTGGGACGGAAAATTCAATTTTCCAGACACATGTACCAACTGAAATGTACGGCATGGTAATAAAAATTATTATTATACAGGGTGTCCCGAAACTCCCGCCTTCTCCTTTAGGTGCTAATTCTCCATGCAAAAATAGTAAGAAAAGTTCCTATAAACATGTCTCCGAAAATGCTTCCTAAGGGAGCTACGGCCCTCTAAGGATGGCGCAGAAATATCTATTCTTACTAATTATCTCGGAAATGATTTGGGACAACTTTATGAAACTTGGTTAACTATTTTCGATTATTAAAGGTTATTGTTTTAGAGTATTAGCCAAAATTAATTTTATCAATGGGCGGAGAAACGAGGGGTCGGTGTTCTTTGTTTCTACATATTAATTTTTCCATTTGACATTTTTAGTATTTTAATCCCTGATTATGATTCCTTGGTTAATTCTGCATAAAAAAGAACCTCTTTACAATTAGTCATATGGCAAGCCGTTTTCGAGTAAAAGCGGTCTAAACGAAATATTGCGTATTCGTTTGCTAAATGCGCATTATTTATTTTTCAAAGTAGGCGTATGTCATTCAGTAACACAGAAATGGCAACCTTTAATAATCGAAAATAGTTAACCAAGTTTCATAAAGTTGCCCCAAATCATTTCCGAGATAATTAGTAAAAACACCTATTTCTGCACCATCCTTAGAGGGCCGTACCTCCCTTAGGAAGCATTTCCGGACACATGTTTATAGAAACTTTTCTTACTATTTTTGCATGGAGAATTAGCACCTAAAGGGGAAGGTGGGAGTTTCGGGACACCTTGTATAAAATAGTATTAAAATAATCAAGCTTTATGTGGTATCAAATCACCACCCTTAATAGATAGGAAGGGGGTTGATCTCGCGTTTGCCACCCCATGGTCCAACTCATTTGTACAGCATAGCATAAAAGTTCATCCTTGTTAATATAAAAATCGAATTTCATAAAAGCCGTACGGTATCGTATCACCTTAGTACATAGAGGTCACTTTTCGGAAAACGAAAATTATTCCTATACTTCTGTCCCATTATTTTTGTACGGCATTCTCTTTTTAAGAGTCACAGATATAAATACAGTCCAAATAAACGTAAGCCGTACAGGATCGTTTGAAAAAATGCAACCCCCGTGGGTTACGATTTTCACTTTTCCGGGGCTTTCCCATGTGCTACCTAAAATGTACGGCATAGGGCTCAAAGTGATTTATTTCTGTAGGACTACAAAAACTATACCTTTTCAAGCGGTATCATATTTATAAAAATTTAGCATGGGCTTGTGGTCTATTAGAGCAAATTGAGGAAATTGCTGACAAATGGTTTACTACAAATAAACTTAAATTAAACAGTAATAAATCACAGAAACTTGTATCGTCTAATCACAACATCACAAATGGAGAAAGAAGCTGTTAGGCGTTACAATAGATGATGAACTGAATTGGTGTGGTCATGTTGACATTCTAGGTAAATCACTTTCGAGTATAACTGTTTTATTACGCCAGTTAAAGTTAGTATTGGGTGTTAACACACTACTTTCAACATATTTTACACTATTTCATTCTCGCATTTCATATGCAGTAATCTTATGGGGAAATTCAAGTAACGCCATAAAAATATTTCGGCTCCAAAAAAGAGCGGTTAGAACAATTGCTGGAATTAATAACAATAGCGAACACTGTCAGAAACTATTCTTAAAATTTGGCATAATGCCTTTACCATCTTTATATATATTTTTTTCTCTTAACGAAATACATAAAAACATTAGTAGTTTTGATACTCCTTCTGATATCCACAGTTACAGAACAAGATCTGCAGATTTACTAAGGAACCCTCGTTTTAGGCTAAAAAAAATCAGAAAACAATTCACTAAACCTTAATCTGTATTATAAACTACCACCTGAAGTTAAATTACTAAATTTAAACCTCTTTAAAAACGCTGTTAAAAGAATTATACTGAATCACTGTTTTTATTCAGTTGATGATTATTTAAAGTCATCACTTTAATAAATATTAATTTATAAGTACCTATCTACATTTAAGCATTTTATATTAATGTGGAGCAGACTTACTCTTACAGACTTTTATTATTTTACTACTTATTACTTTTTTCTTACTTATTACTATATGATAATCAATGTACTGTAAGATAGCTTTCGTTTTATACCGTACTGATTAAAAAATCTGTGATATTTTACTCTTTTTCTTTTCTTGTTATTATTGTTTTTTGTCTAGTTGACTTGCTATAGTGTATTCCACAAATAATTCAGCGATATAAAAAAGCTCGCAAAAAAGCATAAAGGACGCCGACCGCTTCTAGTTACTGCACCGCCCGCCGGTCCGCTTTGACAACGTTAGTTCACGTTGACCACACACATTTTATTCCAACCTATCATAATTCCGGTAGAGAAAATTTCAACCAATTATATTCAGTGGAGTGGCCTACATTTTTGTTCGGAAATATCTGACAATTTTTTTGTGAAGATAATAAAGAAGCCGAACACTTTTATGGCCTTTTATGTAAATAGACTGAAATTGATACACGGTCGGCACCCTTTACGTTTTTTTGCGAGCTTTTTTATATCGCTGTATTATCGATGGTACAAACTATACAAATGTACAAACATGTATATAATGTGGTTAAATAAACTGTATCTATCTATTTATATTCTGGCATGATTAAGATAAGAAATAAACGGAAACACGCCTCTTTTAATTAAGATTTCTAAGTCTTGTGATATAGTTACGCGAATCACCCCTAACTAGAAAGGCGCGGAGTTTATTATCCGCGTTAATATCAGGGTAACAGATTATTAGAGCCATACTTTGAATTTATCTGTCAATGTCGCGAAGGGTGGGCAATGCGTCCACCAATGCATAAGATATTCCTATTTTGGCGCAAAACAGAGTAAGATTTTTTTTATTTACCAGAAACGTCATTAACTTTCTACCAAAAACACAATTTTTAAATATCTAGTATTATTTTGCACATTCTAATACACGAAAATTTGAAGTACGACTCTATAGTACATGTTCTGAGCATGTAATAGCGCCGACTTTGATATTTTTATGGCCTTTTCCTTTTTCATGTGCCCAATACAGTTGTAGACAATTATTATATAATGTTGTTTGTTGTTTTCGGAGTCCCATTTAATAAAGTGTATAATACTAGAAAATAAAGAATTAAAATTAATTCCAAACGTTTTCGTGACTGAAGTGTAATATGTGGCATAAAAATATCTAAATAGGATGGTAATATATATCGCTGTTTTTCCGATAAACACACATCTGCATGAAGGGTTACAAACAAAGTAATAATACCAAAATATCTTCATTGGAAATATAAATAAAAGTGACCAATACTTTGGGATTTACATATGCAAATTTCATCGTGAAAAATTAATATCATTTTCTAAACTACTTATCAGTCTAATTTTCTTATTAACGCAGGTGTTTTTTTGGAAAAGTCTTGTTTTCAACAAAAAAAAAAACAAAGAGACGTATAAGTTTCAATTTACGATTTTGCAATGACCAACCAAAAATATATGTGTGCGTGTGTGTTATGTGTTGCGAACAGTGTCAGGAGTAATTGTTTAACTGTGCACGGATTCGTATAAGCAGAGTACTCACCTACACATGTACAAATAAAAATATACAGTCTTCTTATAAAAAAATCTCCTCTGGGAACAAACTTGGGGACGCTCAGGCTGTTTGGGTGTCCACACCAAAACGGGATCCTGGTAGTTGAATTGGTAATTCCATACGTTAAAAAAAGATCTTTCGAGATAATCGAAGCCAACAGCGAATGTCAAAGTCGTCCCTCAAACTGGGGTTGTTCTCAAATCGGGGTCACCAATTTATGGGGGTTAATCCATAATTTTTAAAAAATATAAAATTAAGATTTTAAAGATTTACATTTATGTAACCGTTAAAAAATAAAATTATTTGCATACTCATTTGAAGCTCTATAAAAGATATATCGGGAACTTTTACAAGGAAGTAATAGAGCCTTTAAAACATGGTTTTATAATTATGTTGTAAGACATTCTTAGGACGTTTCTTTATTACCAGATATTCGCAGAGAGCCAATTATCTTACAACATTACTTTGATAAAACATAAAAGTACTTTTTTCTACCACTAAAAAATAATTATACGACAGAATATTAGTACAATAATACTAGTTGGGCACGAATAGATAGTTGCCTAATCAGCTTTCAAGTAGCTAATTAAGGTTTGTCACGCCACAGTATACAGGGTCATTCACGGAAAGCGGGTATCAGACGTTTCTTGGGATATGTCGAGTTTAGAAATTTGAAAATTAATATGAGGGGGTTTTTGGATATGGCGAATCCAACGAAAATATTTTCATGCTTGTGCTACTTCCGCTTATATCGGATGTAGCACCTAACTTTGTTATTTTAAATGGAACACCCTGTATTTTATTGCATATTTCGATTCCTCATAAAATTTTAGCTTAGGTTTATGTACCATAACATACTCTTAAACATACCGGTTTTCGAGATAATTAATATTTTTGGATATTTTTGACGGTTCCCACCCTTCGGAAAAAAAATCAATATCTTCTATCATGTAGGAAATTTTCTTTTCAAACTCTTACAAGTATCCTATGACCTAACTGAAAGTTCTCTTATGTTTTCACAATATCATACAGAGTATTTCATTTTTACAGTCGAACATTGTTTTAGTTCAAACGTCAAAAAGTCATTTTTTTCAAATGGAACCCACTGTATATTTTTACAGAATATACAGGATTGAATTCTGCATCGATTGATATTACCATTCCCTATACCTATCTCTCTTCGTTTTCTTATTATGGACGAATATTTGTAAAACAAAATCAGCACTGTTTGTTAGTAGGCAATACAAGTCATAACTTGGTTCCTTTTTTATCATAAACGAGAATAATCATGTAGATAATTGATAATCATTTGTTTTTGACAGCTTCAAAAACGAGATATTAGATTTATAACAAATACTTTGGCACAAAAATTTTTAAAATTAATGAACACCGAATATAAATATTTAATGCAGCAACTGTTCAAAATGCTCTACATTTTGCTCCAAACAAGCCAATATCCTGGAATTTACGGCACTTACAATGGCTCTTCGAATTTCGTGGGGATTTATTTATTGAAATGCAGTCCGTATTCTCTTCTTTGGATCTTTGGTAGTAGCCGGGGTAGCATAAACAATATTTTTGATAGCAGGCCTGTAGCTAGAAAGTGCTTTAAGGGCGGGCAAACAATTTATCAGGGGGGGGGGGGGGGTCGTAAAAAATTTTTTTTAGTCCGAAAAAATTTTTGATAAGCGGGGGGAGAAATCCTAAAAAACCTTTTTAGTCCGAAAAAATTTTTCATGAGCGAGGAGGGGGGGGGGGGCGAGAAACAAAAAAAAAAATTTTACCCAATCTCTTTCAAAATCTTTCAAAATATTGAAAAGACAGTTGCAATTGCCCCCCCTTGCGATCGCCGTAGGTCAGGCGAAACTTATTCCAGGACGGGCGTCGCCCGTCCTGCCCCCCCCTAGCTACAGGCCTGTTTGATAGTATCATATCTACGAGGAGAATTTAAATAGCAATAAATATGCGAAGATTTTGCGAACAGTAACTTTTATTAATAATTTGCCCCTAAATATTTATAATTCTATGTATTTTCAAATGAATGGTTGCGGTCCACGGGAAGTTTATGACGAATTAGTAGCGACGTTCGAAGATAGGTGGTTTGGTTACCGAGGACCTTGGAGATGGCCAGCATGGTCTCCTGATTTGACCCCCTTAGACTTTGGACCTTTGAGGTATTAAAAATATTGTTTATGCCACCCCTGCTACTACCAAAGAAGAGAGAACGGGCTACATTTTAACAAATTCCCATGAATTAGCCAAGCCACTGTGCAAGTGGAGAGCATTTTGAACAGTTGCTGCATTAAATATTTATATTCAAAGTGTTCATTAATTTTGTAAATTTTTGTCCCAAAATATTTGTTATAAATCTAATCTCTCGTTTTTTGAAGCTGTCATCTTGATAATAAACAAATGATTATCAATTATCTACATGATTATTCTCGTTTATGATAAAAAAGGAACCAAGTTATGACTTGTATTGCCTACTAACAAACTGCTGATTTTGTTTATACGTTTAACAAATATTCGTCCATAATAAGAAAACGAAGAGAGATAGGTATAGGGAATGGTAATAATATCGATGCAGAATTCAATCCCCTATTAGATACAGGGGGTTCCATTTGAAAAAAAATGACTTTTTGACGTTTGAACTAAAACAATGTTCGACTGTGAAAATAAAATACTCTGTATGATATTGTGAAAACATAAGAGAAGTTTTAGTTAGGTCATAGGATAGTTGTAAGAGTTTGAAAAGAAAATTTCCTAATCGGCTACATGATAGAAGATACCGATTTTTTTTTTCCGATGGGTGGGAACCGTCAAAAATCTCCAAAAATATTAATTATCTCGAAAACCGGTATGTTTAAGAGTATGTTATGGTACATAAACCTAAGCTAAAATTTTATGAGGAATCGAAATATGCAATAAAATACAGGATGTTCCATTTAAAATAACAAAGTTAGGTGCTACATCCGGTATAAGCAGAAGTAGCACAAGCATGAAAATATTTTCGTTGGATCCGCCATATCCAAAAACCCCCTCATACCAATTTTCAAATTTCTAAACTCAACAAATCCCAAGAAACGTCTAATACCCGCTTTCCGTGAACGACCCTGTATAGTCTGTAAAGTCCTTTTCATATATTAATGCCCCTAAAAGATTACGTAAGCCCCGATTCTTGTCGCTTTAAAGCCAAGGCGCAAAAAGTATAATTGCTTGAAATGTTCCATAAATATTACGAGAATTCATATATGATGAGAACTTTACATTGCTGTTTATGTTACAAATAAAGGCCTCCGTTATTGAGATGAAGCGATCAACACAAGTGATTTTTGTAGCTCCCAGTATAACTATTGTTTATATTTCTGAGAAATGATACGATAAGACTATGATACTGCCTTAATTACTTTATAAGTTATCACAGATAGGTTTGATTTTTTCTCACTAATTTGTATATTAATATTCTACAAATGTAATATATTAATATTTTGTGACTAGTGCGTTAACCAAACAACAAACATAAATTTTATTAAGAGAATTTTTTATTCAGAACAGGAATAAAAAGGTAATTAAGTCTTTTTATATTTTAAAATGGGCAGTAAATACATTACCGCGTAGTGAGCAGTAATAAGTGTTCAAAATAGAATTTATTGCAAAACTTTTGTCAGGTATAACATCATCATGGTGTGTAATATACAAGGTAGACTATTAATAATGGGTCACAGTTAAAGGGTAGATTCTTTGGACTAAAATATAAGGATATAACCAAATATGCTTCGCTAAATTGTTGCTGTGAAAAAAAATACGGGGGTGTCAAAATTTCTCTTTTCCATTTTTTGCAATAACTCAACAACATCTTAACTGCTTCCACAAATTTGTAGTCTATTGTCTATGTACTGTAGAAAGGAACTAAAACCTTAAAGGGTTTTTATTGTTTCTTATGTTCAATTGACCCCAAAATATGAGAAAACCGCGGAGTGCTACCATTTAACGGTTTTTGAGATCGAAGTAAAAAGGTCCACTTTTTCACATTGTTGAGTTTTGCTCGAAAACTATGCATTTTTCCTATAAACATGTCAATAGAAAAGTTGTAGAGAATTAAATTTCCAATCGAAATGGCACCTTCAGAAGTCAAAAATACGTCCAAAAAACAAAACAAAAAAAAAACGAAAAAATGCGATTTTTTATTTTTTTTTATTTTAGCCTGTAACTTTTTTTCGGGTACATTTAGGCATAGACATTGCTGCATAAAAAAAAGCTGCCGTTTTACCCGTTAAAATAAGGTTTTGTAAAAATTTTTACGATTAATAGTGACCGAGATATAGCGTTTCAAAGTTTGCAACTTTTAACTTCTTTTACTAATTTTTATTATTTCTTTTTTCAAATTTCGTCCTGTAACTTTTTTCTGAGTTAATTTAGGTATAGACATTATTATATTAAAGTGAAAGCTGACTTTACGCCCGTTGAAATGATGGCTGGTAAAAGTCTCTACGACAAATAGAAACCTAGATACAGCATTTCGAAGATTGTTATTTTTGTTAACTCTTTTCTAATTTTTGCGTTCTTTTTTAAATTTCGGCCTATAACTTATTTGTCAAATGCTTTAAGTACAGATATTGCTACATTGAATGTACTCGCAGCATTCTCGTTTAAATGGTCTGCAATAGAAGTTTAACCCATCTTAAAGTATTGTTTTATCTCCTTATGATCCCCATCCATTTTTTTACAACTTCGTTCTTGTCTTAAAAACATTTTCAATATATTGGGTATGTTTGTGAGCATAATTTATATACAAAAAATTTCTCCTTGCTCCTATGTTGAAATTCTTACTACAATATTTTATAGTTACAGTTTTCGTATTTTTTTCCAAAAAAACTAAAAATATTTAAACAATGCCATCGAGTCTCATCCAAGCGCTCATGTTTTTAGTGAATACTGTAAAAAAATTAGATGAATAGCATGCACAGTTTTTTTACAGGGCGTGTTATGTATTAAAAAACATTTTTTTTAATTATCATTTCCTATCTTTTCTTATCATTTAAGAAGTTATGCAAGAGTTGATAAGAATCCGACAAGTCATTTCTGGTGTCGTAATAACCCTTTTTGCAAATCTGAAATTGAAAAATGTACGTCATGTCGGAACAGGTTACTTGGAATTTCGAGCGATTTCGTGCTGTTGGACCCCAAACCATACATTTTACTTCCACATCCAGTAGAAGTATAGTAACGACAAAAAAAATGTATTGTTCAAATAGGCTTAGAATGTCATGAAACGTCGAGATTTTAAGTTTAAGCGAAAAAAAATTTTCTGTCTGTCTGTCGTCTGTCGGTCTGTCTGTCTGTAACTTTTTTTTGTGCGCACGTTTACTCTGGAACCGTTTAAGATATTGACTTGAAACTTGGTACACATATGTACTTTAACCAGATCTGGAACTAGATTATATTTTCATCTTGTTTCGTCGAAGGGCTGGGGGGTAAATTTGGGGTAAATAAGTAAATCAAGAGTCCATAAAATTGGTATTTAGTATATATAAGAGAAGCTAAGGTCTCAAAAAAATGTTTGGCATTAGCCACCCCCATTACCACCCCCACCTCATTATTAAAGGGGATGAAAAAAAAATGTGATTTAATGTGTGTAGAGGAACCAGAAACCTCACAATATTTTTTTACTTCATCCACCGCTACTCCTATTACCACCCCCACCCCACTACCGATGTGGAGCATCGTTTTATGGGTTCTTGGGGTAGAGGATTTCAAATATTATATTATTAGAGGGATCGTAGGCTCTGGTTATGTGAGTTTTTTAGCTCCACAGTATGATTAGCAATGTCGTAAAATAATTGTAAGTGAAATTTTGTTTAATTTAATTTCAGGGTCATATTAATAATTATACTGTCCAAATGCGGTGTATCTCATATTTTTTAATGTGTGTATCTGCATCAATTAGTGAACACATAAACTTTATCAAGAGAATATCTTGTTCAACCTAGGGATAAAATAGGTAATTATGTTTCTTTTTTCGTAGTTTAATTAAAGGTGGAAAACATATTACCGCGTAATGAGCATTTATTTTTAAATTTAAATGAAAATTCCCATTCAAAAAGTTGCCTATAATTATCTTTTTAGTCTTAATCCAAAATTCTGTTTTAAATCTTTTTTTTAATGCCTCAGTTTCTTTATCCTGATGTATGTAAGGAATAATACATCAAAGTGTCAAAGTCAGCGCCATAATTACTGTGTGTTCATTTAAATTCGAATAATGCTGATACTTTGCAGCATCGAATTTAGTGATCGTTTTAAGAAAAGTATCATTCTGTTAATAATAGTCGACACAATTTAAAAAATTTAATACGAAAATTTAATATAACTGGAGACATTAAAAATTTTAAAAAGCTTAAAAACCCGGGCAGTAAAGATAATGTAGCGACATTGCTAGTTTTGTACTCAATGACAAAAAATTCGAAGACATCGTTGAGGAAAAGATCAAAGATAAATAACATAAGCAAATCTGAAATTAATTGAGTTTTCAAAGAAAATTAGTTTCAAGCTTACAAATCTAAAACAAATTTACACTCTGGAAAAAGGTGACGATGCACGTTGTTTAAACTTTTGTTTAAATATCGGGGAAAGACTTGTGGGAGACAGAGTTTTATAAAAATATTAGTTTACTACCTTTCACACGAATGACGTAGTATTTTTCAAAATTGTCGCCATTGGGTGCAAGATAATCCAAATTTTACAGTAACTACAAGCAGTCAAATATCCAAAATAGTAAATGTGTGAAATTACAAAAAATAGAAATATTGGTCCATACTTCTTTCAGGAAAATCTTAATGAAAATGCATACTTAGAAATGAGTCGTCCATTTCCAGAATGTGTCCTGTAAACGATTTTGAGAAAATTGCAAAAAAACTTATAACTCGGTAAATAGTGGAGTTAGGTATTTCAATTTTTTATTAAATTAAAAAAAAAAAGTTTTGAAGTGACAATAAGTGAAAATTAAATGTTTCAAACAAAAAATAATTACTATAGGGGGTTTTGGAACTAAACATAGCGTTTAGGGAGTTCTGGAAATGTAATTTTAACTTTCTAAACTGTTTTTTCGTAAAATTCTGACATCAATATTATCATATTTTTTTCAATATAATCTTGATTGTTCAAAACAAGTTTAAATATTAAAAAAACCATTGCGGAAAAAATGAAAAAGTTTTATTTTCTAAACATCAATAATAATTTAAAAACAATAAAAGCACCAAATTTGCAAAAGGAGAGTTTTGGAACACAATTTCGAATAACGTATTGTTTTAGATTACACTTAGTGAGTTTTGTTATAAAACTGTTTTCTGAGACATGGTGGTTTTTGGAACAGTATTGCGGTTACCCATAGGGGGTTTTGGAACCAAATACGAATTTCAACGCTGATTTATTATGATTTCTAGTGGGTTTAGAAATACAAAAATTACGTAGATCGATTCCTTTAACAACTCTTATGCACGTCCAGCCATAAACCGATTTGTTTTAAAAAATGCACTTAGGGGGTTTTGTAAATGGACGACTCAAATGTTGAATTTTTGGTCAGATTTTGAAGAAGAAAATTTGGAATACATACGCAAGGCCTATATTGAACACCCGCGCATTCGTCACTGCAAATTCGAAATTGTCTTCATAAACAATTTCCTTAAAAATGAATAGATAGATTTGGAACCATCCACAGGCCGGCTCAGTTCCCTGATCTAACGGTATACGATTACTTTCTTTAAGGATTTTTAAAAGAAACACTTTATAAAGATCATTTAACCCGCGATGTTGAAATTTTAACACAAATAATAATTGAAGGTATTGCAGAAGTAAATCAGGAAGTAGTTCGCTAATTTACGATGAATTTAAGGGACAAGAATCGACTATTGAGGCATTCTACAGCAAATACGGCGCATAGAATCGAGTTGTGTCCATAACAACTTTTGATCAGCATGATATGAAGTAGCAAATTGTAAAGTTTCAGTAGATTTGACAGGAAGCCATTTTCCTTAAAAAATGTACGGGGTCTTAGACATTTTTATTTCTTTTCCTAAACATACATGTTTATTTACGCTTTTATTTATTTCATAAAATATTGTGATTATGATTACTGCACTGTCACAGTCCTAATATCTTTCCAGTATAAATATTCACATCTACATGTATAATATAAATATATTGTTGCTGTTCTATATATTTCTTATTTAAAAAATGGATGTTTATTTTGGATAAAGTAAAAAAATATTTTGAGGTTTTTGGTTCTTATACACACACTAAATCACATATTTTTTTTCATCCAATTTAATAATAGGGTGAGGGTGGTAATGGGGGTGGCTAATGCCAAAAAATTTTTGAGACCATAGCTTCTCTTGTATATATTAAATACCAATGCTTGATTTACCTATTTATCCTCTATTTAGCCCAATTTTCCCCCTATTTAGCCCAATTTTCCCCCCAACCCTCCAACGGAATAAGATGAAAATATGATCCACTTCCAGATCCCATTAAAGTACATATCTGTACTAAATTTCAAGTCAACATCTTAAACGGTTCCAGAGTAATCTTGCGCACAAACAAGTACAAACAAACCGACAGACAGACAAAAAATTTTTTTTCGCTCAAACTTAAAATCTCGACGTTTCATGACATTCTAAGCCTATCTGAACAATAAAAATTTTCAAAAATTTTGTTGTCGGGTATTAACACGAGGTCGATTTTTTACCAGGTAAATTTTTTTTGGACAAAAACCTGTTTTGCCATGAAAATTATTCGAGAATTAAGGCATGGAAAAATCGAGACACGATGTGGAGCGATTTTTCCTATGTCCCTTAATTGGAGCATAATTTTCATGGAAAACAGGTTTGAGTCACTCAAAAAAATTTACCCAAGTAGAAAATCAGCCTCGTGTGTATTACAGAAGATTAATATATGATTAAAAAATATCTGAAATAATTACTAAAACAACAAAACTGTTTATTTAATGTTTTAAAAATAACGATTTATAAACAATAAAAACATTAGAGAATGTTCTTCATCATGTTACTAGAAGGGGCTAAAGCTCCTAGAGGAGGGCTTGAGTGCTTCGCACTCAAATGAGCGTGTCGCGCTCAATTTTGAGTGCTTCGCACTCAATTTAACGTTTCAATCAATTTAACAAAAATTTAACATTTTTTAATAACTACATTTTTTAAAAATTTGACGTTTTTTAGAAATTTTACATTTTTTTTTAAATTAGACATTTTTAAAATTTGACAATTTTTGAAAAGTTGACATTTTTCCGAAAATTTGATGATTATTGAAAAAGGGACTATTTTTAGAATTTTTTTTTAATGACAGTTTAAAAATTTTTTGAAAATTTTGCTTTTTTTTGAAAATTTGACATTTAAAAAAAAATCATATTTTTTAAAAAATTTTACATTTTTTGAAAATTTTAATTTTTTAAAAAATGTTACATTTTCTGAAGATTTGACATTTTTCCGAAAATTTGACGTTTTTTTGAAAATTTGACATTTTTTAGGAATCCTCAATTTTTTAAAAAATTTGACCATTTTTGAAAATTTCAGGTTTTTCTGAATGTTTGACATTTTTCTGAATATTTGATTTTTTCAGAAAATTTTACATTTTAATGACAATTTGACTTTTTTCTGAAAGTTTGACATTTTTTGAAAATTTAAAATTTTTCCGGATTCCGTTTATTTTCAAGTTTCATAAAAATTTGTCATCTTTCTGAAAATTGGACAATTTTTGAAAATTTGACATTTTTCTGAAAATTTGACATTTTTCCGAAAATTGACATTTTTCTGGAAAGTGAAATTTTTTCAAAAATTTGACATTTTTCCGAATTTTTGACATTTTCCGAAAAATGACATTTCTCCGAAAATTTGACATTTTTCTAAAAAGTGACATTTCCCCGAATATTTGACATTTTTCTGAAAAGTGACATTTCTCCGAAAATTATTTTTGTGACGTAGGTGTATTTTTGATTCACTCGGATTTGTTTTTTTCTTCAATAGTTCCACCTACGTGTCAAATATCAAGTCGATATCTGTATCCGTTCGTCTGTTGTAAGAATTTTTCATTTTTGTGACGTAGGTGTATTTTTAATTCACTCGAATTTATTTTTTCTTCAATAGTTCCACCTACGTCTCAAATATGAAGTCGATGTCTCTACCTGTACCTCTGTTGTAAGAATTTTTCTTCTTTGTGACGTCACGCAGACGTAGGTGTATTTTTAATTCACTTGTATTCCGTCCATATACAACATATCCACCTTCGTTTCAAATTTCAATTCGATATCTACAACCGTTCCCGAGTTATCAGCGAAATCACTTGGAGGCTCTGCCACTTTAAGAAATATCACTCTGTACATCACACTTTACTTATGCGGTAAAACAAATGACATTATTATCGATCGAAATTTGCCGGCTGGTGTCATCTATTGAACGGTTGTTTACCATTTGGCAAGTAAAATTGAGGGCGCTTATGCAGATCGACAGTTTATACAATTGTTCTTGGTTTCAATCTGCATCGCGCAAAAACACGAAACAAATGTCAATTTAGACAAATCGCCCTGTATATGACTTTTTATCGCCTAGCAGATTGACAGCAGTGGACGAATCCGATTGGACGATTCAGAAAATCGATATGTAGCTATGACGTAGGCACGGCCGGGATGAAAAAAAATTTAAAAAAGCCTCCACTTTGAGCGCCCCTAGCTTGTTAATTTTTGGAGTATGACAATTAAAAAAAAGAAGACTTCTAGATAACTTAATTCTGCACAAATTCGTTAGGGCGAAGTTTTTTGGCCTAGGAGTTATGGAGGTTTTAAGCGAAAAATGTACCATTTTGAGTCGTGCATCGCCACACCCACACATTTGGGTCCATTTCTCCGAAACGAAAGTATTTAGGACAATTCTGATGGAACTGGGCGATTCCTCAAGAAATTATCTGGACCCCTGTGAAAATTTATTTTTGAGCTAGCTGCAGCCGTTTCAACAGAATTAAGTCTCTGAATGAAACGGAAATAATATATCACTTTCAATATCTTCGAAAAATTGGTCTACGCGGAAATTTTAAATGGTCTTGTACAAAACTAGCAACATTTGTTAAAAAATTACGCAGTCACAACATACAAGTACTTGAAGGAAATTATTTCACAGGAGATAATGTGAGGGGAATGGCTTGTTATGAAAATGATATTGTTTCAAATGAGAAAGATTATAAAATTGATGAACGAGGTAAAGACACTAACTTTAAAGGATTAACAAACACCGCGGTAGAAAAGTGTAATAATGAAATCAACCCCAAATTAACGTTATACTAGAAAAACACTGTGATGGAAATATTTTCTTTGCTATTTTGGCAACTATTGCCACTGTTACATTAATTGTCATGACGTTATTGCAATTCTTTTTCATTATTAAACTAAAAGGAAAGACTCCTGAGAACATTTAGAATTATTCTAATGTAAAACATGTACTTAAATATTAAAAATTATTTAATTTAGTTGACAATGTAAATCTTGAAACTGGGCTGTTTTCTCATTTGAATAAAATTGGTTATAATAATTTTGAGAGTTTTCATTTTAGCATGAAGAAAATTGTTGTTCTTGGTGCTTTTTTATGTCCTCTGAAAGCCAACGAACTTATCCTAATAGAACGGTGTGAACAATTAAGTTTAAGATACATTTTGGTTGAGAAAACGTTGGGATGGCCAGCGCTTAGCTATAATTTGGCTATGGAATCTCAAAGCCTTTTATTCCAAATATTTTTTCTGCTATCCATTATCTTTTATTTCATTTATGATGACTTAAAATTAATTGCAGCTCTCTATATTCAAAACAAAACTTGGCTCTAAGAAACTCAAGTCGACGCAAAAACTTACCAAAATAGTTTAAACCTGCTCAGAATTTTCCCAGGATTCTGAAAATGCAATAATATACGGGGAGTTCCATTTAAAAATCAGGGATGATGTAACTTCCGGCTAAACCGGAAGGCTGAAAAAATCTTCAAATGTGTCAAAATGTAGCATTTTACGTCTATATTAACTATGCCGAGTTTAATATCTTAAAAAACAAGGGGCAAAAGAGGGATGTTAGTGATATTGTTGTCATCGGTAAAGTTGTCTACAACTGTATTGGGCACATAAAAAACTCAAAGCTGCCGACCGAGCTGGGCATCCTTTATTTTTCTACATTATATTAAATAATAAATATAATGTATCAGGTCCGTGGAGAGCCAGTACGGGCCCAGGGGTAAAATCAAATTGGCGGGCCCCCTTCGGATGGGACAAATCAAAAATACTAATTTTCAATACACAATTTGAAATATAATCAACACAAAAATGTATTTACCAGTGAAGGTGCCGGGCCCCTTCGGGCCCGGGCCCCGGGGCTGCAGCCCCGCCTGCCCCCCCTGTCGTCAGGCCTGTAATGTATTACTTAATAAATAAAACATTATTATTATTATTATATAAAGTATGTTCTGGCATGGTTAAGATAAGATATAAACGGAAACAGAAGATTTCTAAGTCTTGTGATATAGTTACACGAATCACCAATGCCAATGCCAATGTTGTCTTTGTCATTTAACATAAAAACTAAAAAAGATGGACAAAAACTTTGTTCACAAAAAACAACGTGCATAAAATTTTCTACAATATTGTTCCTATACAATATTTTGATAGAAGTTACCATTTTCCAGATAAATGAGTCCGAAATTAAGAAAACATGGAAATTCATATGTCGGTAAATCACTTAGAGGAAATAACTGTGACATACTATAACTGGAAGGAAAATTATTTTGAACGATTTTGAAAACCAAAATGGGATTTGTTCGCTGTTATCTCTAGTATTTAATTGATTAATTTTTTTACATTTTTTTCGAATGAACAAATTTGTGGGAAGGAAAAAAACTGTTTGCATTTTTTTCAAATGCGTTTTTTTTTACTTAGGAAAGGGTTCAGAGGAGAAACTTTTTTTACAGGTAAGTGAAGATCTTTTTTATCTTTATTTAAAAAAAATTTTCGCAATCCAAGCAATAGTAAGGGAGAGAGGGGGCATAATGCTTTTGCGGGAATAAAGGGTTAAGGAAAAGGGATAGGGACTTCGGACCTTGATATTCGGCAATATAAATCTTTTTTCCATCTTAATATTTTGTTAATGTACCCTTTATCAAATATTAAACTGCCGAAATGGTAGTTTATAAATAAGTTGCGCTATTACTATAGTGTACACATTGCACAAACCTTAGATTCGAACGAGTACTTTAACAACTAAGTTGGCGTTACAACATTAAAAATACTTAAAACAAATATTTGTTTTTTTAACAAAATCGATCGGTAAATAAAAAGTTATTAATCATTTAAAATTAGAAAAATTGTTTTCTGATTTTTTTAGATTTGTAATTGAATAGAATTTTTTTCAAATGCTATTTTCTATCGTTTATTTATATATTTAACTAATATATATTTCATAACAATATAATGTTAAAACGTAGACATGATTTTCAAATTGTGACATTATATTAGCAATATATTGCTTTCGGAAATAGGGTATGATGGTGTAATAGGTTGAATTACAGCTTGAAATCAAAGGATCGCAAGTCTGAAACACAGGCAGATATCATAGATGTACTTGCTCCTTTTTACTTTTTTTTATACTGACAAGTGTTTTATCAAATAAGTCGTCAATATAAGATTTAAAATGTTCAAAAATTAACATTTCCAAAAAACTGGGAAGAGTATTCTAAAGAATGTGCAACAATTATATAAAAAGTTAAACAAATCGGAGAGGAGCATGATTTTTACTCTTTTTTTAAGTATTTAATTTACCAACCGTGAAGAGGTGACACTTTTAGAGATTGAAGAGGGAATAGGTATATGCAAAACTTATTTAATGATAAAGAGATCTTAAAGAACGTGGAAGTCAAATAGTAATTAATTGCAGTACCGGGACAACAATCACTAATTTGCAATTTTCTCGAAAGCTACTAATGCTAGAAAAAAAAGTTTCAAATAAAAAAGTTATGTCAATCTTTTGTCTGCATATGGCATCGATATACTTGGTATCTATTTCGAAAAATAAAAAAGTTCCTCGCTTGTTACATTTGAGAATACAAATATTCTACATAGCCTTGGAAAAAAAAGTAATGATTTCTATCCTTATAAAAATTTGACCTACATGTTAACACATTTTATTAACAAATATATAGTGATTACATGACAAAAATTTGAGAGTAATTCATTGTGCCGTTTTTGAGTTAGAGCGAGTTAAACGGAAAAATAATTGTTTTATTTATATCCAACAGACACTTCAAACTAGAGAAATGAGCGTTAAATAATTATTATTTATAATAAGTTTAATATTTGATAAAGGTAGATTGATAAAATATTAAGATGGAAAAAAGACTTATATTACCGAATAACAAGGTCCAAAGTCCCTATCCCTTTTCCTTAACCCTTTATTACCGCAAATGCATTATGCCCCCTCCCTCCCTTCCTGTTGCTTATATTGTGATATTTTGTTACATAAAGATAAAAGAGATCCTCACTTACCTGTAAAATGTTGTTAATTAATACCTGTTAATTTACCAGCTGTGAAGAGGTGACACTTTTAGAGATTGAAGAGGGAATATATGCAAAACTTATTATTTAATGATAAAGAGATCATATAGAACGTGGAAGTCTAATAGCAATTAATTGCAGTACCGGCACATCAATCACTAATTTGCAATTTTCTCGAAAACTACTAATGCGTATAGAATACGTTAAGAACTTATTATATATAATTGCATATTAAATATTTGTATACAAAATATAATGTACATCTCAAATACAGGCCTCACAGCTTAGATGGGATGTTATTATTTGTTTATAAATTGTAACTGTAATTTGTTTGAAACTGAATAAATTGAAACTTGAATTGAATTGAATATATATCCAACAGACACCTAAAGCTAGAGAAATGGGCCGCGAAAACTCGTGACAGCGTTAAATAATTATTTATAATATATAAGTTTAATATTTAATAAAAGTAGATTCATAAAATATTAAGATGGAAAAAAGATTTATATTGCCGAATATCAAGATCCGAAGTCCCTATCCCTTTTCACTAACTCTTTATTACCGCAAACGCATTATGACCCTTCCCTCTCTTCCTATTGCTTGTATTGCGATATTTTTTTTACAGAAAAGTGAAAAAGATCCTCACTTACCTGTAAAAAAGTTTCTCCTCTGAATCCTTTCCAACGTAATAAAAACGCATTTGAAAAAAAATGCAAAAAGTTTTTCTCCTCCCACAAATTTATTTGAAAAAAAAATTAAAAAATAATCAGTCAAACACTGGAGGTAACAACGAACCAATTCCATTGTGGTTTTTCAAAATCCCACGACAGGGAAAAAAGTTCGGGGAGGTTAAATAATTTTTCTTTCCCTATCTCCTCCTCCCCCATCCTCCGGCTCCATCAATTTTTATCTATTTCACCTACCTCAAAAGAATCTCAGCCCCCTAACTTCTTTTTTTCGTGAAGAAATTAAGAAATTACTTTTTTGTATTTTAGTTAGGGCAAAAAAACGGGTATTTTAAAAAAAAAGTTTCATGAAAAGTTACCGTCCCATTTGGAAAAAAAATTACCAGATTATACGCTTCTGCGAGGTTTTCGATTTTTGATTTAACTTTTTTTTTTTTTGTCAAGTCAATAATAACAAAGTTATCGTGAAAACAACTGTTTTTTGCGAACTTTAAATGCGAATTCCTGACCCACCTCGTGTGCTTAATCTGAACTAACTTGATAACATGATAAAAGAGAATTAGTCCAGTGTAATTAGGTTTAGTGAATGGATTTGAATGATTTTTTTATTGGATTTCAAATGCCATTGAAAATTACCGCAATTTCGAAAATCCATAAATTAAAAAAAAAAATTTTTGAAACCTCAACGAAAAAAAAATTATCGGAATTTTTAAATACTTATTTTAAGAAAATAATGGAGGTTATTGTTGTGTATGTGGGGAAAGGTTATTTGGTATGGAAACACTGTATAAGGATTAACTCACTTTACTATAATACTTTGACATAATACAATGGTTAATGACACCCGCGATGTTTACTCTGCAGCAGTCGGGAAACGAGAGAGCTCGGATCATTGTTATAAAGCTGGAAAGCTAACCTGCGCATGTGCGCTTACAATTTAAAATACACAGATAGAACAGTTATAGTTTTCTAAGTTGTTTATAAAGAATTTGGAAAAAAATGAAACTTCTTAAAATTAATTTGAAGATGATAGAAGCTCCAAAAAGCGAAATAAATGAAAGAAATGTTTAATAATACAAATACATCAATTTTTTATAGAAACTAATTTATTAACAACTTATACTAAATAATAATTATTATGAATTTCAATGATATAAATAATTATAAATTTTTATTACAAGGATAATCATGTAAATTGTCTCCGACGTTTTTGATTTCATTCTTTTCATTTTTTTCATTTCAACTTTTCTACTAAGAGACTGCACAATTATCTTCGCGTTACCGCCGACTACTATCTTTAATCTAGCTCTTAAAACAGAAACATTTCCTCAAATTTGGTGTATGCCACAAATGTGCCCTATATTCAAAAAGGTGATAAGAATGCAATTGAGAACTGTAGACCTATAGTCATCCTACAAGACTCATTTTAGCAGCGAAACAAAAAATTTTTTGTTTGCATTTTTGAATACATATATTCATAGATAATGATAATATCAACATTTCTACCTACAAATTATGACCCAAGAGCTAATAAGAATTTTCTTTTTTTATTTACGGACTTTCGAAATTGCGGTAAATTTCAATGGGTACCTAAACTTTTTAGTTTATGGCATTAGAAATTCAATTAAAAAAAATCATTCAAATTCATTCACTATAGCTGGGTTCCGTCATTTTTCATATATAATGACTAATTGCACTGCACTAAACACGTGTAACCGAATTGTCAAAAAAAAAAAATTTTAAAAGCTAGTTTCATTTCAAAACCAGATTCGCTCCGCTAATAATAACGTTTTAGATGCCAACCAAAATTTGCAAACAATAAAATCAACATATTATAGTTATTTATATACCAAGGGTCTGAAGTGCACTTTCTTTGGTCGAGAATACAGTTTGCAATCAGGTAAGGTAAGGCCGAGGTACTCTCTTTAAGGTACTCTCTTCATTACTTCTTATTATCCACAATGCGATAAAACACATCGTTGTTTATCTTAATGATTCAAATTTTGACGCCTACACGTCGACCACTCGGTGCTTACTACCTGAAAATAGACAAACCATCTATACCCACTTTACCACCAAATGTTTTCAAAAGATGTGATGGTATTATAGGTGCCTTTCTATATGGTATAGATATAAATACAATTTCGCCAGGACATTTTTCTATGAGATAAAACATTTCTCATCATTTTTTATTTAAAATACACTTTCGAAATTCTAAAACTCTCATATTATAATGTTTTAACTATATTAATTTAATATTAATAATTAATCATCAAATTTTGACAAATTTTTCTCTTAATTTATCGAATATTGTATGATTTTGGTTTTAAGTTCGACTATTTTTAACCCACCATTTTGTATTTCTATTTTTTAACGTCACTTCTTGTTAATTGTCTTAAAGACGCCTATGCTGGAATATTTGAAATTTGTTATAAAATATTTAATACTTTCTCTCTTTAATTTTGCATGATTTTGGTATTAACTTCGGACATTTTGGAGCCACCATTTTAATTAATTCTTTAAACATCAAATTCGTAATTAGCGGCATCGAGAAACTATAGCTGCATGTTTTCAAGTAAAAATATCTGAGATTTTTCGAGTTATGTTTTTTTCAAAATAATTTTTCATAACAAGACGGCCACATCTAATAGGCTAGTAGATGGTGGCAGAAAATCAAAACTGATAGCCTACCGTCTGCAAGTAATTTAGTCAGTATTATCTATACAATAAAGCTCAATTTTTGGTACTTTCAAGGTTTGCCCGCATGCACGGGATATAAGAAACAATTTCCGGTTTGCATAAAAAAACAATGTTTTCAACTGATACACTACCGTCTGCAAAGTTCATAATTCGAAATTAAAGGAATAAAAATATGTCGGAAGCGCTTTTGCAGACAGTTCTGTCATGCACCAAACCTTACACAGGGTACTACAAAATGTATCAAATATTAGTAAAAAAAAAAATGATATTTACCGTCTGCAAACAGTGCAAAATGATGATTCTGATTCATGAAGACGAGTAGGGGAAAGGTTCAGACGTTTACGATATGCACGTCACCATATCGTGCGCATGTCAACTTGTAATTTTTTTACAACTTTGAACAATTGTTTACCATCTGCAGCTAAAAAGAAAACATAATTTAAAAATAGAGCTTCGATAAAGAATTATTTGCAGATAGATTAAATGTGTACAAAGCACATGCCGCTTAACGTATTTGTGTAAAAAAATGGGGGTAACTTTTACCAATTATTTACTGTCTGCAACTTGGTAAAAAGAAAGATTATTGATTCAAATATGCAATTATTTAGTTTGCAGACAATGCGCACACAATAAAGGTCAAAAATATTGAGCAATGCATCTTTGCCTAAGCATCAAGCTAAAAAGTTGAGAAGTATGGCTGGTGCAAATCGGAGGACTGTTTGATAGAGATGAAATTTCACAAACTGTCAAAGACATTTTTGTAGCTGATAACGATAACGGTACGAAAATACCGTAGTTTTCTTGTTAATTCCAATGAATTTCAAATGCTGATTAATTTTTGAAATTACAGTCGCAATTACCAGTAACAGGGTGGTCGAGGAGGATAACGAACAAATAATGCTCACCGACAACAATGCTGATAATGATTCAGATGAAGAAAACTTGTTTTTAGAACATATCAGTGACAGCGAGGAAGATATGTATCATTTCACTGAGGATTATCGGAAAACGTTCCAGGAGTCAGTGGTTGAGAATGATGATGTTGAAGAAGAAACAGACGGCGAACAAAATTTTTTTTAAACAATAATTATTATTATGATAATGTGTATAAGATTTTTGTTACAACTTTAATAAAATAATATTTTTTCAATTGAATTTAACTACGACGCGAATTATCGATCAACTTTATCGAATACCAGCACTAATTCTGGTCCGTGTGCATCTGCATGTTGTCTGCCCATCCGAAAAAAATATACTTGCATAAGTTAGCTTACACAATTTTGTGTTACAGAAGGTAAAGAGTTGTTTTTGGTGCATATCGCACACGAAGAGATATCAAATGGAATTCGTCGAGTTTTGACTCTATTGTGGCTCTCGTACATTATCTGCAAATTGAATAATTGCGTATTTATACTAGTAACCTTTCTTTGTACCAAGTTGCAGACAGTTAATAATCGGTAAAAGTTACCCCCATTTTCTTACAAGTTTATAGAATTCAATGGACAACCGTGCATATTGGGTTCGTCTGAAAACATTGTTTACAATAGTTTTGCAACCTAAATTTTCTAATAAAACTATAATTAAACGGTAAACAATTGTTCAAAAGTTTTAAAAAAATAGCAAGTTGACATGCGCACAATATGGTGATATGCATATCGTAAACGTCTGCACATTTCCCCTACTCATCTTCATGAACCAGAATCATCATTTTGTATTGTTTGCAGACGGTAAATTATCATTTTTTTTTTTACTAAAATTTGATACATTTTGGAGTACCCTGTATAAGGTTTGGTGCATGACAGAACTGTCTGCAAAAGCGCTCAGACATATTCTTATTCCTTTAATTTCGAATTATGAACTTTGCAGACGGTAGTGTATCAAAACATTGTTTTTTTATGCAAACCGGAAATCATTTCCTACATCCCGTGCATGCGGGCAAACCTTGAAAGTACCAAAAATTGAGCTTTATTGTATACATAATACTGACTAAATTACTTGCAGACGGTAGGCTATCAGTTTTGATTTTCTGTCACCATCTACTAGTCTATCAGCCAAATGAAATGAAATCGTACGATTCATTCTAACATACTACACAGTTTACAAAATTACATTAAGTTTCATATCTCTTTTTATTTTCAGATTATTTCGAAAGAACAAATATGTACGCGAACCCGATATTCTATTTATCAATTCTTTTTACGACCAATGCATTGACAACGTACGCCGATTTTCATCATAGATATGACCATTTGGACAAACTAGAGGGTCATGACTGGTATGCACAGATCCGACTTGAAAATAAACATTTTCTTAATGAATCGACTTTTGACGAAGAAAACGTTCCTTCATACCCATTTAAACTCAAAATAGAAAAATCGTCAATACCCGTTTTACAAGTCAATACTTTCAAATGGTGTCCTTATGTCAAAGGTGTCTTTCTGTCTGATATAAATATAACCACAATTTCGCCTGGAGTTTTTAATGGGCTACAACTGTTGACAGAAATTGACTTAGCCTGGAATAAACTCACTCAAGTAGAAGATGGCGTATTCAGTGACGTACAGAACTTGGTGTATTTGGATTTGTCATATAATTATATACAAAATATATCTGAACAATCGTTCTCAGGATTGAAACATCTTAATTATCTTTATTTGCAAGGCAATGAAATTTCATTATTGTACAATAATTTATTTAAATCACAAGTTAATTCTTTACTTGACTTAGATATATCATCAAATAAATTAAAAGAAATAAATACAACATTTCAAGGGATGAGTAACCTCACTAACCTTTATTTACAAATGAATAACATCTCACATGTAGCTCCTGATGCATTCAAAAATTTAACTTCCTTACGATATTTAGACGTTTCCCATAACGATATAGCACATATTATCCTTGATTCAGGATTGGAAAAGTTAACCGATCTTTGTTTACAAAACAATAAAATATCTTTTTTGGATCGCAAATTATTCGACTCACAAAAAAAATCTATATATACTTTAAATATATCGTCAAATAATTTAAAGGAAATAGACACAGTATTCTATGGAATGAGTAGTCTCATTCATCTTTATTTGCAAGCGAACAACGTATCGAGCTTAGGTCCTGATTCGTTCCAAAATTTGTCATCTTTACAACACTTAGACCTCTCTCATAATTCTTTACGAGATTTGCCTGAACACGTTTTTTCAGGATCTGAAATGATAACTCATCTTTATTTACAGAATAATAAATTAAAATTTTTGGATTTCTACTTATTTGAATCGCAAAGACAATCTTTAATATTTTTAAATTTATCAACGAATTCTTTGAAAGAAATCGGTACAGAATTTCGAGGAATAAGCCATCTTGCCGACCTTTATTTGCAAGAAAATCGGATATCAAGCACAGTTGCTCATTCTTTTCAAGGTTTAAGTTCTCTGGAGTACTTAGATATCTCTCACAACAATTTAGAACAATTTCAATATGGTCTTTTTGACCAATTAGACCATTTAAAATATCTAGATTTTTCCAACAATAAATTTGGAAACTTTCCTTTACTACACCTAAGTTTTTTAACATCCTTAGAGGAACTCGTCTTCGAAAACAACAAAATAAAGTCTCTGAATGAAACGGAAATAACATATCACTTTCCTTTACTTCGAAAAATTGGTCTACGCGGAAATTTTAAATGGTCTTGTACAAGACTAGCCACATTTGTTATAAAATTACGCAGTCACAAGATACAAGTACTTCAAGGAAATTATTTCACAGGAGATAATGTGAGAGGAATGGCTTGTTATGAAAATGATTTTGTTTCAAGTGAGAAAGATTCTAAAATTAATGAACAAGGTAAAGACAGTAACTTTAACGGATTAACAAACACCGCAGTAGAAAAGTGCAGTAGTGAAATCAACCCCAAATGTTCCGAGAAAAATTTAGAAAATTTGATTAATGTTATACTAGAAAAACACTGTGATGGAAATATTTTCTTTGTTATTTTGGTAACGATTGCCACTGTTACATTAATTGTCATGACGTTATTGCAATTCTTTTTCATGATTAAACTAAAAGGAAAGACACGAGAAGAACATTTAGAATTACTTTAATGTAAAACATGTACTTAAATATTAAAAACTATTTAATTTAGTTTTACAATGTAAATTTTGAAACTGTGCTGTTTTCTCATTGGAATAAAATTGGTTATAATAATTTTGAGAGTTTTCATTTTAGCTTGAGGAAATTAATTAAAAAAGGGCAAAAATTGTTGTTCTTAGTGCTTTTCTATGTCCTCTGAAATCCAACGAACTTATCCAAGTCGAACGGTGTGTCCATTAAGTTTTCACAGATAAATTTTGGTTGAGAAAACGTTGGGATGGCCAGAGTTTAGCTATAATTTGGCTTTGGATTCTCAAAGCCATTTATTCCAAATATTTTTTTGCTATTCATTATTTTTTATTTCATTTATGATGATTTAAAATTAATTGCAGCTCCTTAGATCGAAAAAACAAAATTTGGCTTTAAAAAACTCAAGTCGACGCAAAACTCACCAAAATAGTTCAAACCTACTCAGAATTTTCCCAGGATTCTGAAAATGCAATAATATACGGAAGTTCCATTTAATAATCAGGGATGCTGTCACTCCCGGCTAAACTGGAAGTCTGAGAAAATCTTCAAATGCGTCAAAATGTAGCATTTTACGTCTATATTAACTGTGCCGGGTTTCATTTTGATATCTTGAAAAAGAAGGGGCAAAAGAGGGTAGTGTTCTCGTCTTTACTGGTAAAGTTGTCCCCAACTGTATTGGATATATAAAAAACTCAAAGCTGCATATCGAGCTAATATAAGGGGAGACCGGGTCATGCTTTATATATCTACACTATATTAAATAATAAATATAACGTATTTCCTAGGTCCAGTTGTGCCAATATAGTTCATGCCAAGTTTAGCTTGATCCAGATCAAGAGCTAAGGTAACAATTGGTTCAATAATCATAACCATGGATTTTGCTCTTGAATTAAGCTGAACCTGGCTTGAACTAAATTGGTACAACCGGCCTTAAATAAATAAAACATCATTACTTTTATGTAATGTAATGTAATGTAATGTAATGTGTGTATGCTCCGGGATCATTAATATAAGAAATAAATGGAAACATGCCTCTTATAATTAATATTTCTAAGTCTTGTGATACTGTTACGCAAATCACTCTTAACTAGAAAAGCGCGGAGTTTATTGTCGGCGTTAATACCAGGGTAACAGATTATCAGAGCCATATTTTGAATTTATTCGTTAGTGGCGCGAAGGACGGGCAATGCGTCCAACAATGCATAAGATATTCCTCTCTTGGCGAAAAACAGAGTAAGACATTTTTTTATCAGAAACGTCATTAAGTTTCTACCGAAAACACAATTTTTAAATCTCTAGTATTATTTTGTTCATTCTAATACACGAAAATTTGAAATACGGCTCTATAGTACTATTCTGAGCATGTAATAGCGCCAACTTTGACATTTTGATATTTTGATGCATTTTCCTTTTTTATGTAGTCCATGTGGAGACAATTATATAATGTTTGTTGTTTTCGGAGTCGCATTAAATAAAATATTTAATACAAGAAAAAAAATATTTAAAATTAATTCCAAACGTTTTCGTGACTGAAATGTAATATGTGGCACAAAAATATGTAAATAGGATAATAATAATAATAATAATAATAATAATAATAATAATAATAATAATAATAATAATAATAATAATAATGATTTATTGCCCAACAGATAAAAAAATCCAGTTACAGGACAAACATGAACAAGATACAACTAATAGCTAAAAACTAAAAATTAAAAACTAAAAACTAATAAAGTATATTATACTTTGGGTATGGTAGTAGTATAAGTTACAAATCTGTTAGTAGTATATTTTTAAACAGTAAGAGAATAAGATGTCAATATTTGAGTAATAAGATGGAAAAAATTATCGAAAAGAAGATTGTAATAAGAAAAGAACATAAGTATTCATGTAAACATAGGTATACATAATATATACATATAAATAGGTGTAGTGACACAGGATGATAATATATATCGCTGTTTTTACGATAAATACACATCAGCATGAAGGGCTACAAACAAAGTAATAATGCCAAAATATCTTCATTGTAAATATAAATACAAGTGACCAATACTTTGGGATTTACGTATACTAAATTTCATCGTGAAATATTCATTTCCAAGCTACTTATCAGCCTATTTTTTTTATTAATGCAGGCATTTTTGGAAATGTCTCGTCCTGAATAAAAAAAACCAAAGAGACGATTTACAATATACGATTTTGCAATGAGTTATATTGTATATGTAACCAAAATAGTATATTATTCAACGAGCGGTAATGTAAGTAATAGCTCACGTAGATGAAAGTTACAGCACGAGCCGTAAGCGAGTGCTGTAATTCATTAAGTGAGTTATTACCATTACCGCAAGTTAAATACTATACTTTATCTACGATTATAACAATAAATATTAAATTGAGAAAATATTGTTTAAATTACTCAGTTTGTTTATTAATAAAATTAACTGTAAAATTTAATTTTTGTTCACCCTTTTATTTTTGTTGTCTTCAAAGATTTAGCCAACTTTAAGCGTAGGTGGAATATGATTTATAATCGAAATAGTGCATAAACTGTTTGTAGACAAAAAATCAGCTTTGTAGATTAATATTCCACGGCAGAAAATTCAAAACTTCTCCGCGAACTGCAATAGCCCGGAGCGCATATTCGGTCAAAAGTCCTGTTTTTTATGTTGGAGAAAAAATAGAAAAAGCGTCGGAAAGCCCAATCAATTCTCTTTACATAAGCTATCTACAAATTTTTCGAAAAAAAAAAAACGATAATTATCGAGATATTCGAGGAAATGTAGGAAATTACATGTTTTCCTATAGAGTATATGTAAAAAAAATAATTTTTCTCAGAACCTTTGTTTCGAAGAGCCAAGATTAACGGAGCGTCAAAGTAGTACATGATATTAAATGAACATCGTATATGAGATCGATTTCAGTTAATTACCGATTAATTACGGTGACAAAATGGGGAAATTTTACCGAAAAAAAAAGTCCCAAATCCCGCCCCCTCTAATTCCTTCATTTTTCTCGGAATTCAAAAAATAAAAAAAATTATTTTAACAAATACTATTTAAGTTAACTAGAGTAGTTTTTTGGCGTAGGAGCCAAGATTAAAAAGTTGCTAACTGTAGAAGCTCAAAATTTGCGATTTACTGCCGTACATGGCCAACATTTCAGTAGTTATCTCCGAAACGAAAAAAAAAAATCAAAACTCTGATGGTAGCAGAAGATTCGTAGTGGAAAATACTCGTTTGACCTTGTTTTTTATTTCGAGCTAACTCCCACCATTTCGGAGATATCTGCGAAAAATTACAAAAAACTGCTTACATATCGGAGCCGAAAAAAATGCAAAAACATGCAATCATGACACGTTCATATTTTTAGAAAAACACCATTGGGACGGCCGTACGATGTCGCGACGTAAAGAGGAAGTCTTCCAGATAAACCTGATCGTAAGTTGCACGGCGAAATTCGAAAATTCTGCTCGGCACGAACGAATCAAAAGTAGCATTTTGTGACATTTCAGAAAATCGATCTCTTTTTGTAACATGTTCAATTTCTTACCCATTTTTGCAACACTAAAAGTTTGGTAGATTTGCACTTTCATCATTGATACTGTCTAAGCTGTCATGGGAAAAAAAATCTAGCTTTATAGATGTTAACGCGAAAAATCTGTCGCTACCTCCCTGGCTCCACCTTCGCGCGTTTCGTCGATTGGACAGGCTAGGCATGAAGGTAAAGGTGATTGGCTCTGTACCTAGTGTGTTATAATATAATATGTATCTAGGTTAAGTGGAAGAACAAGCCTGTAGTAGAATCTCTACTATAAGGGTTGAACTTCGCCTTTTATTTCCAATCCATTATACTAGTTACTCCCTTAAAATGTAAATTCAAAGGAAATAATAAAGACGTTTATTATTATTATTATTATTATTATTTTTTTTTTTTTGTAAAAGCCAGTCACCCTTTAAACTCTGTGGCTCCGACACTCACAGAGGGGAGTTGGTAGTACCGGTAGCCACTCCCCACGCCCGTGGGGTGAGTGACTACTGGGTCCGCGAATCGTGTGCCCTGAGCAGACGTAATGAACCGAGGATGACGGCCTTCTGCATTCTGCCGGCTAAGACCTCTCTATTATTATTATTATTGTTTTGTTTTTCATTCTCAGCGTTTTAGCTGGGTTAAGTCAAAATGCGGGGCTTTCCAATTCATTTTGATTCATTACTAATCCTCAAGTAATTTTCTGACTATACGACATGTGTTTAATATTGTAGCTTTTTGTAGTGTAGCATATATGTTTGATCCAAGTCCAATCTTCTGTAAATTTTGTTGCAGTTCTTTTGGTACAACCCCCGTCGTTGATATGACAATTGGCACAATATACACTTCATCGGTTTTCCATATCCTTTTTATTTCCCTTTTCAGGTCTGCATATTTTCTTATTTTTTCTTGTATTGTGGTAGCTAAGTTGTGGGTGTTTGGTATAGCTACGTCTATAATGTAAGCCGTTTTGTTTATCCTATCATGGAGCACTATATCCGGTCTGTTATTATGAATAGTTTGATCAGTTATTATTGATCGGTCGTAGTAAAGTTTGTACGATTGATTTTCTATAACGGATTCGGGAACATAGTTGTAATATGGCATTTTCTGTTGTTTAAGAAGTTCTGTTTTGTGTGCTAGACCTTGGTGTATTATGTTAGCTATTTGATTGTGGCGATGGGTGTAATCATTTGGTGCAAGCAGTGTGCATCCTCCAGTTATGTGTTGAATAGTTTCTGGTTTCTGGTGACATTTTCTGCATCTTTCATCTTCTATTGATGTATTTCTCAGTATGTGTTTTTTGTAGTTCCTAGTATTGATAACCTGATCCTGTATCGCCATCATGAAACCAACAGTTTCTGGGAAGAGCTCTCCCATCGTAAGCCAGGCGTTCGATGCTGCTTTATCGACTTCAGGCCTCTGCAGGTCTTGAGCATGTCTTCCGTGTAGTGGTTTACTTTTCCATTTATTTACCTTTCGTCCTAGGAAATACTTTTTCAGAGATAAGATTTGGCCTTCATGCAGTTTGAGAAGATTTACTATCCCAAGGCCACCTTCTGTTTTTGGGAGAGTGATTCTTTCAGTACAGGATCCTCTGTGGTGCATACGATTCTTTGTCATTTCTGTTCTGATCTTTCTCTCGAGATATAGGAGATCTATCCGTGACCAGTTTATGATGCCAAAGGAATACGTCACTATAGGTATCACATATGTGTTGATGGCTTTGATAGTGTTCTTGGCATTTAGTTCTGTTTTTAGGACTTTTAATAAATTCCTTGGTCAGCTGCTGTTTGATTAATGTATGTTCTATTTTTCTGGACTGAACCATACCAAGATATTTGTATGTGTCGTTATTACCCATCGGCTCAATAAGGTTTCCTTGCTGCGTGGTGTAATTGGTTGATCCTAATGCTCCCTGTTTTATAGTTAGTGTTCGGCATTTATCTAGACCGAATTCCATATTAATGTCGGTGGAGAAATTTTCGACGATTTTAATAAGTTGTCGTAGCTGATTAGATGTTGCGGCATAGATTTTAACATCATCCATATAGAGTAAGTGTGACACAGTATGTTTTTTATTTTCTGGAGTTTTAATTTGGAAACCGTATCCAGTTCTGTTTAGAGCGTTGGAGAGCGGATTTAGTGTTAAATAAAACCATAGTGCGCTTAGTGAGTCTCCTTGAAATATTCCTCTTTTAATATCGATGGGGCAGCTATGTATGTTTTCGTTTCCTGTTCTTAGGTTAAGGGTAGTTTTCCAATTCAGCGTTATCTTTTTTAGGAATTCTCGTATAGTCACATTAATTTTGTACATTTCTAGAATTTTGATAAGCCATGAGTGTGGGACGGAATCAAATGCCTTTTTATAGTCGATGTAGCATTCATATAGGTTTCGGCGTTTCTTTTGAGCTTGCTTCAGTATTATTATTATTATTTTTTTTTTTTTTTTTTTTTTTTTTTTTTTCGCGCACGCGATTCTGGACAGTTCTCCCGTGTCTCCGACATTCTCACGAGAGAAGCGCCAGCGAATTATTCACAGCCACTCCCCGCATCCCGCAGGGTCAGTGACTGTAAATTCCAGACTCATGTGCCCTAAGCAAACGGAGGGACCCCAGGATAATTATTATTATTATTATTATTTTTTTTTTTTTTTTAGCTAGCTAAAAACCAGTCACCCTTCTCTGTGGCTCCGACCCTCACAGAGGGGAGCTGGTAGTACCGGTAGCCACTCCCCACGCCCGTGGGGTGAGTGACTACTGGGTCCGTGAATCGTGTGCCCTGAGCAGACGTAATGAACCGAGAATAACGGCCTTCTGCATTCTGCCGGCTAAGACCTCTGCCGAGTTTCGGCATGCCGGTATGATCTTAAGTTCCGAAAGCAGTGTGTGTCTCGTTCCACCGAGGGCTCCTATAATCAGTACCACTATCTTAACAGTATGGTCTGGATACAGTCTGCGGAGTTCGAAGAGCAGATCTCGATATTTTGTCCGTTTTTCCTCCTCCTTCAAGACAATGTTGTTCTCCGCGGGAGCCGAGAACTCCACGACAAACATTGTCTTGAGTTGATGGTCGAGGAGTACTACGTCAGGCTTGTTGGCTTGTATTTGCCTGACGGTGGGAAAAGAGTAGTTCCAATAAATTAGACACTTCTCATTTCCCACAACGGACTCAATATCCCCCATAGCGTAAGGCAGCACTGGTGTTTCGTCTATCCCATACGAGTGCCTTATTATTATTATTTTTTTTTTTTTTTTTTTGTTAAAAACCAGTCACCCTTCTCTGTGGCTCCGACCCTCACAGAGGGGAGCTGGTAGTACCGGCAGCCACTCCCCACACCCGTGGGGTAAGTGACTACTGGGTCCGGGAATCGTGTGCCCTGAGCAGACGTAATGAACCGAGGATGACGGCCTTCTGCATTCTGCCGGCTAAGACCTCTGCCGAATTTCGGCATGCCGGTATGATCTTAAGTTCTGAAAGCAGTGTGTGTCTCGTTCCACCGAGGGCTCCTATAATCAGTACCACTATCTTAACAGTATGGTCTGGATACAGTCTGCGGAGTTCGAAGAGCAGATCTCGATATTTTGTCCGTTTTTCCTCCTCCTTCAAGACAATGTTGTTCTCCGCGGGAGCCGAGAACTCCACGACAAACATTGTCTTGAGTTGATGGTCGAGGAGTACTACGTCAGGCTTGTTGGCTTGTATTTGCCTGACGGTGGGAAAAGAGTAGTTCCAATAAATTAGACACTTCTCATTTCCCACAACGGACTCAATATCCCCCGGAGCGTAAGGCAGCACTGGTGTCTCGTCTATCCCATACGATTATTATTATTATTATTATTATTATTATTATTATTATTATTATTATTATTATTATTATTATTATTATGTTTTTAAAATCACAGCCTTTTGCTGGCAGTTTGTACATTCCAGGGAAGAATTTCATCTTATCCTGGGCAGTTATTATTATTATTATTATTATTTTTTTTTTTTTTTTTTTTTTCGGTTTCCCGTTGCCGGACAGGGCTTCCGTGGCCTCCGACACCACACGGTAGCCGCGCCGGCTAATTAATTACAGCCACTCTCCACGACCTGTGGAGTTAGTGACTGTAAACACCTGAATCATGTGCCCTAAGCAGACGAAGGGACCCCAAGATAACCGCCTTCTGCATCTGACCTGCCAACCATTCTGCCGAATTCTGACAGGCCGGTATGATCTTTAATTCTGAGAGCAGCGAAGGCTTCATCCCTCCGAGTACGCCGATTATTAGGACGACCATCTTGACCGAGTAGTCTGGGTACAGCACTTGGAGCTCATACCGGAGATCACGATATTTGGTCCGTTTTTCCCCCTCCTTCAAAGCGATGTTTGTCTCAGCAGGTGCTGAGAATTCGATGACAAACATCACTTTGTTCTGATGGTCGAGGAGGACTATGTCAGGCTTGTTGGCTTGAATGAGCCTGACGGTCGGGAACGAGTAGTTCCAATAAATTCGGCACCTCTCGTTCTCGACAACGGACTCAATATCTCCGGGGATGTAAGGCAGCACTGGTGTTTGATCTACCCCGTACGAGTGCCTTAGATGGTAGTATAGCACTCGTAAAGCCGCGTTATGGCGGTGGATGTAGGCCGAAATCGCGTATATCGGGCATGCTGAAAGCAAATGCATCAGCGATTCCGGCGCCTGACGGCAGGTCCTGCAGTTGATATCAGGGACCTCTACACCCATTACGCGGCTTCGGTAGACCAAGGTGTTTATTACACCATCCTGACAGGCCACAATGAATCCCTCGGTCTCCGACTTAAGCCCAGCTGACCTTAAAAAGGCGAATGTCAGCCTAGTCGATAAACCCAGTGTTTCTATGTTCTTATAGAACACACCGTGCATGGGTTTATCGACATGCTGCCTGAACAGATTCTCCTGTTCGGCAGCTTTTATTTGGGCTTTCAGACGATTTGGCTGAAGCTCGGTGACTGACTCTGGATCAGCACCGCGCCGGCCACCTCGTCTGACGTCGAATACGAGACCAAGTTCATCTGCGGCTCTTTTTGCTGCCTTAAACAATCCTGCGCCCACCCCTGCGATTTCGTGATCTCTCACTAGTAGCAGGAGCGGATCCGAGCTCCTGAGGATGTTACATGCCATACTCAGCGCTACTCTGCCATGCATACACTCCAGGCCCAAGAGTCCTCGGCCCCCCCGATGACGTGGGAAGTAAACACGAGGAACGGACGATCTAGGATGAATACTCCTATGGATGTTCATCATCTTGTGGGTATCTCTGTCTAGTTGGCGCAGCTCATCTACAGTCCATTTTACTACTCCAAAGGAGTAGAGCAGAACAGGAACGGCAAGCATGTTAGTGGCAGACGCCTTATTCTTCCCCGAAAGTTCGGAGGACCAAATCTTTCGGAGTAGGCGTCTGTACTTGCCGCGGAGAGACTCCTTTATTTGTTTCACATCCTGGATGTGATGTTGTTGCACACCCAGGTATGTGTAGGTCTCCCCGGCATCCAGATGTCTCAGAATGCTTCCGTCTGCGAGCTGCGCATCTTCAGAGAATTCCCCGCATCGCCCTCTCTTGAGGTGGACGACCGCGCACTTGTCCAACCCGAACTCCATACCAATGGCCCGCGTGTACTCCTCGACCACCCTTAGAGCATTTTGAAGTTCACGCTCACCGGAGGCATACAGTTTGAGGTCATCCATATAGAACAGATGGGTGACCTTATGCCTCCGGTTGCTGGGAGGGCCACAGTTATTATTATTATTATTATTATTATTATTATTATTATTATTATTATTAATAACTCACGCTGTTTGTTTATGGATACTATTAATTGATAAAAAAAAAGGTTAATTAATTATAGTCCACAGTACATCGCCCTTTTTTTTAATGATTAATAACAGGATGAATTTTCGTGAGTAACTTCGTTTTGACGAGACGCCCGACTTTTCTCTCTGCGAAAATTCTCGGTAGTGGTAGCTAATAGCAAAAATTATTTTTTCTATTTCACACGAATTAGACAATTCGACAACCTGTCAACTTATTTTGGCAATATATTTTTCATTCATTAAACGTTTGTTAAAGTGTTTCTTTTTCGATTGCCTTGGTTACGTTTGCGCGAGTTAATTGTCATAAGCCCCGTGTTTGTCCACAACAACATAATTGTTGTTTAACGGTGCAGGAAGCCGTATAAGCAGAGCACTTACTTACACTTGTACAAATAAAAATATACATACCGTCCTCTTATAAAAAACATCTCCTCTGGGAACAAACTTGGGGACCAAAACGGGATCCTGGTAACTAGCAGAGTTGAATTGGTAATTCCATATGTTAAAAAAAGTCTGTCGAGATAATAGAGGCCGACAGGCGAATGTCAAAGTCGTCCTCAAATTGGGGTTGTCCTCAAATCAGGCTCACCAATTTATGAGGGTTAATCCATAATTTTAAAATTCATATTTTAAAGATTTATTTAGAATTCAAATATAACATTTGTAAGAATCTCTAATAAAACATAAAAGTACCTACTTTTTTCTACCACTAAAAAATAATTATACGACAGAATATTAGTACAACAATACTAGTTTGGCATGGATAGATAGTTGCCTAATCAGCTTTCAAGTAGCTAATTGAGGTTTGTCACGCCACAGTATATAGTCTGTTAAAGTCCTTATGATATATTAATGCCCCTAAGAGATTGCGGAAGCCCCGGCTCTTGTCGCTTTGAAGCTAAGGCGCAGAAAGTATAATCGCTTGAAATGTTCCGTCAATCTTGTACGAGAATTCATATATATTTTTTTTTTTACTATTTAATGTCGGCCTATTTCCGCTACCAAGGCCTATCACCGACGCCAGGAGACGAGCTACCCCCAACCTGGAAATTTTGCCGAACCTCTTCCCTTAAGAAGAGTAGGGATCTTTTACTTGCCTAACATTTAATAGACAAGGGACCGCCTGCTTTACATCCCCTCCGAAGGATGGTATATCCACTACGTAATCCTCGTCTGAAATTACGTAACTTCCGAGTATACACTGATATACAAGCCTCTAGAGGGTGGGACGAGAACGCTGTATTTCCCAAGATGGGTGGATACCCCATCCAAGTACTAAGAATTCATATATGATAGTACCTTTACATTGCTGTTTATGTTATAGATAAATGCCTCCGTTATTAAGATGAAGCGATCGGCACAACGAAAGAGTTTTTTGTAGCTCCCAGTGTAATTATTGTTTATATTTCTGCGAAATGATGTGATAAAACTATGACACTGCTTTATGAGTTATCACAGATAGGTTTGACTTTTTGTCCCCAATTTGTTTATTAATACTCTACAAATATATTTAATAATATGTGGGTTAGGGTGGCCCATCTTTTTCGAAATCGAAATTTTTTATTTCTCACCCCTGCAAATGGTTCCATTTGAAGAAAAAACAGTCCTCGCAAAATATTATTGAGGCAAATTGAAGGCAAGGGGTGCCGCAGAATGCATTATTATGCAATAATAAAAGTAAATGGAATTATTTACATTCTTTGGTTGATGCATTGTTTTTTTTTTTTAATCAGCAACATTTATCTTTAGAATGACTAATCAAGTCATACAAATATCAAAGACATTATCTATTGTGACTATGACATGTGTCATACTACTGTAAATTCGTAGTCTAAGAAAACTAGACTAGAAGTTTTTGAAATAAAACTCTCGTTTTATCTTTGTGTATTTTATTATGAAACGTTTTTTTCATACATAGTACCAAATATTATTCTAAATCTACAAGACATATAGTAATAAAAACAATATTTTTTGCACTAGGCCAAAGCATGCGACAGGGTTTCTTTTTTTACATTTGGAAACTGTGATTTATAATCATTTACAACTTGGAGTAAAAACTGTTTTTGGTCTTCATTTTTTGTTAAAATGTCATTATAGTCAGTAATAAGTTTGATTCCTCTCTCAGCGGCATCATTTACAACTTTAATTTTGTTTACAATATTGAATCATCGGGTATAACTTTCATTTTCCCTCCATGTTGTTGGATCATTTTCCAAAAATTCCATAGACAAACCTAATTTTTGAAAAAACTGTTTAGTGTTCTCGCATATGAAGTCCTGAATTTCCTTGTTTTCAACGTCAGTAATGTTACTAATCATAAGTCGTTTAATACCCTCTTAATTTGGTGCTTTCCTATTCAAAGCTTTAACCATTTCTCTTTTAGTGGTAACTGAAATATCGTCATCAAAGAAAGATAAGCCAACATTTACTGAATTAAGGAACCACAAATGGTTCACTATTTTCCTACTTGCGGCTTGAGATATTTCTTTGTCAATATTCTGATAATTAATGAGTTCTTTACAAAAGTCTAAGTCATGAATCGGTGCTTTACTAGCAAATGACGCTGTAAACCAGGCCTTTACATAAACCTTTACAATAAAGAGACATATATCTTCAATACCTATTTTACTTCCACATCCAGTGGAAGTATAGTAACGACAAAAATATTTTTAAAAATTTTTATTGTTCAAATAGGCTTAGAATGTCATGAAACGTCGAGATTTCAAGTTTGAGAAAAAAAAAATTTCTTGAGAAAAAAAAAATTTCTGTCTGTCGGTCAGTAACTTTTTTTGTGCGCACGTTTACTCTGGAACCGTTTGAGATATTGAAATTTGGTACACATATGTACTTTAACGAGATCTAGAACTAGATTGTATTTTCATCTTGTTCCGTCGAAGGGTTGGGGGGTAAATTGGGTAAATTTGGGGTAAATAGGTAAATCAAGCAGGTAAGAGTTCATAAAATTGGTATTTAATATAGACAAGAGAAGCTAAGGTCTCAAAAAAAATTTTGGCATTAGCCACCCCCCTTACCACCACCCCCCCATTATTATAGGGGATGAAAAAAAAATGTGATTTAGTGTATGTACAAGAACCAGAGACCTCAAAATATTTTTTTAATTGATCCACCCCCCCTCACTCCCACCCCCTATCACCACCCCAACCCCACTACCGATGTGGGGTATCGTTTTATGGGTTTTTGGGGTAGAGGATTTCAAATATTATATTATTAAAGTTCCATAAACAATTATTTCCACGTACAAAATTTTTTCGTTGTGTGACTTGAATAGAAAATCCGGATGTGGAAGTAGTGATTCTTTGGGCAGCAGTTTTTTCTTTTTTAGTTAGTTGGAACTGATCTTGGAAAAAAAATATTTTTAGACAGTAAATGGCTTTGGCCATCCAACGTGCATGATGAAATGCCCCTGGTTGATAGAATGTCGTGTGAGTGGGCTCTTCTTCAACAAAAAGTTTAGAAAGCATTAAAAATTCTTTATAATCATCACGAGGCTGTTGCAAAGTTAAAGCTGCATTTAGAAACTTTACAATTTCGGCTTTAACTGGTTGTAAAATGTGTTTAATTTCTGATACCTGAAATCCAGTTTTTAGTTTATTTTGATCTATTTTAGGCCAAAATTCCCTAAAACGTTTAAATAGTGGCACATTTGGACCAGATGAGGAAGGCATTTTTGTGTCAAACACACTTCTCAAAACCACTTCAAAAATATGATGTCTACAAGGAAAATATAGAATATATCTTTCTAATTTTTGTTGCAATAGTGTGGCTGCCCCATTTATATAACCCATATTTGATGCTGTTGTATCACAACACAAAGCTATTACCTTTTCGTCCAAATTCCATTCACAAAGCACATCATAAACTGCTTCAGTCTGTTCTCTTCCAGTTGAATTGGGCAAAGCTGGTACTCCAAGTAGTTGTTCAATATCTCCACTAGTAACTAAGATAGCAAGTCTATCGATATTTCCCATTACAGTGAGAGAAGGTAAAAGTTTTCCATCCCAATGGATGACTGGGGCCAGCAATTCAGAATTACCGAAGGCAGTTTTTAATATTTCAGCTCTTTCTTTGCGGATGCGTTGTCTAGAGCGCTGAAGTGTGGTTCTGCTGATGGACAAAGATGTGGTGTCATGTCCTAGTGCTTCTGCTACTGCCGTCAAAATATGGACTCCATACCTGTCGCTTATTTTGCAAGCATCAAATGCAGCGGCTATTTTTGGTGTGATGATGTTACATGTTCCATACAATCTCCTCTTTTTTGGCTGTGACGGACCAGGCTGGTCTTGTAACAACTCTTCTTGGGCTTCGATTATTTCATCTTCATTTTCGTTGGAGTCGGCTGAATTACTACTTGATGATGGACAGGTGACTGTTTCCTCTAATCTAGCTTTTTCTTGTTGACTTCGTTGCATTCGTTCGGATAATTTCTGTAATTTCTCCTCAGCTGATTTTTCTTGAGAAGCAAGTTGGTAATCAATACCATGCATAAATCCAGGACGTCCCTTTTTTCTTTGGTTATTTAAAAACTGCTTATCTTCATGTATTTTCATCAACTCCAATGCATTTGCATGAGAAATGTCAAAAAGATCGTCCAATTTTTCAACGAAATTTTTTTCTTTACTCCCGCACTGGCCCTTTTAGCCGATTTTTGTAAGTTCCTCCACTCTGCATAAAGTTTATCTAGTTGTTTAACACAATGAAAATCCTGACGTGTCGGAATGCGAGCTTTATCCCAAAAAACTGACACCTCTTTTATTGTTAATTTAGCACTTTCATGTACACTTAGCTTCACTTCACGAATGTTATAAAAGAGCACTTGTAATACTTGTCTATTAGACGGCAATTTATTGCCAATGATTTGTGACGAATAGTGTCCAACTAAGTAAATGAAAGTATCCTTTCGTAAGGATCTAACATCAGCCATCGTTAAATGTTTTTTCAAAAAGGAACGTATGCTAGGACTTATAATGTCACCACTGTAAAACACAATTGCAAACTGACATAAAAACCTACCGTAGGTGCATTATATTTCCAAACTTCCAAAACAAATAATTTCTAGGAAATAATTACACCAATAAAACATTATGAGAAAAGAGGTAGATATTTGTATTTTAAGTAAAATTTAAGTGTATTACCGTAATAAAATCTTATTTACACATTTCTACCTGAATGCGGGTTACCGTAATAAAATCTTATCTACAAATTTCTACCTGAATGCGGCACGGGTTACCGTTCACCGAATTATCTGAAACTTTGACATAAATTATTCCTAGTATAATAGTATATTTTCGTGGGGTGAGACTTAAAAAATACGCAAAAAAAATTCACCCCCTATAGAGATGGGCCACCCAAATGTGGGTAGTGCATTAACCAAACAACAAACATACATTTTATTAAGAAAATTTTTTATTCAGACCAGGAATAAAAAAAAGGTAACTATGTTTTATCTTATAGTATGAGATGTAGGGATGATTTCTGCAACGATTAGTAGGAAGGATAAACTTACGTTTATAGTATGCTGTGTTGTCAATGTGTGCGAAAAGAGATATAGCCTTCTGAAGTTCGACTGTACTTGCGTTCTGCAGCTATATCTCAAAACCATGAGTTTTAAGACTTAGAGCCCTTGAGAACTTTCGTTCTACATATCAAGAACTACCAGAATCCAGAGTTTGAAAGAGTTTGACCGAAAACCATTTCCCATAAGGATTTAACTATAGCTATAACTGTATAACGCACGTAAAGTCCAACTTCAAAGGGCTATACCTTAAAGCCAAGAGCTTTTAGTACTTAGCGCTCTCGAGAACTTTTATTCCACACATTAAGAACTACCAGAATCCAGAGTTTGAAAGACTATCTGCCGCACAACATCTAAGAAGTTACCCTGCTCTACACAAAAAGAAACTGACATGCCGACTTTTGCGGCGTGCTGTAGTGTAAACTACTGTTCGAAAATAAAAGTTTCGAGACTGAAGCTGTGGGTTTTTTCCTGTTCTACAAATTTCATATAGAACAATTTTCTCGTAGGAGTTACCCATATCGAGAAAAATGCGAGAAACGGCAAGCCTCATTTCAAACGAAGCCGAGATATTTGAAAAAAAGATTCTTAACAATTTTTTGAAAATGGCGAAAAACCCCGGTCACGCAACGTGCCGACAATTCACCAATACACTCACCAATGAACCTTGCCACCCCACCCCCACCAAACCCCACAAGCTTGCTGACGTCGCACGACTGTCGACCTTTACCTTAATGATTTCATATATACTGACTGGAGTAGTAATATTAAAAAACCGCTGCCTAAGGAATCACCACTTCCACATCCAGACTTCCTATCTAAATATCTTACAACAAAAATACTAAAATGCACTCCACTAAGTGGAGATAATTGTTTATGGAACTTTAATGGTATAGTATTTGAAATCGTGTACCAGAAAAACCCATAAAATGATATGCCCCATCAGTAGTAAGGGTGGTGGTGGTGGTGGTGGGAGTGACTGAAGTGAAAAAAAATTCTTGATGACTGGTTCTTGTACACACACTAAATCACAATATTTTTTCACCCCCTTTAATAATGGGTGGCTATTGCCAAAAATGTTTTTGAGAACTTAGGTCCTCTTATATTTACTAAACACCAATTTCATGCACTCTTAATTGCTTGATTTATTTATCTCAATTTACCCTTCAACTCTGCAACGGAATAAGATCAATATATAATCTAGTTCCAGATCTCGTTAAAATACATACGTGTGCCATATTTAAGTCAATATTTTAAACGGTTCCAGAGTAATCGTGAGCACCAAACAGATACCAGACTAACAGACAGACCGACGCGACAGTCTTGACACGTTCATATTTTTCGAAAAACACCATTGGGACGGCCGTACGATGTCGTGACGTAAAGAGGAAGTCTTCCAGATAAACCTGATCGTAAACTGCACCTCAAAATTCGAAAATTCGGCTCGGCACGAACGAATCAAAAGTAGCATTTTGTGACATTTCAAAATATTGAAGATGTTTTCCAACTAATTTTAGGTTAGCTTGTGTTCACTGCTAGTTGTTTCTGACAAATGAGCATGCGAAAGCAGAATCGGTGTCGCTTGATGCCGTCATCCGACTTTCACCCTCTGACGTCACGTTTCAGGAGTGGGTAAAATCCGGCAGATTTTAATGGCTTATATTTCTGGAGGAATATTCTTTTAATTTTTTGTTGTCTGTGGGGTTTTTAATGATGTTAGTTTACGATTTTGAGTATTTTAATTCAATTTTATTTTTTGGGCAAGTTCCCTACGGCGAGGAGCATGATTTTTACTCTAGTTTTTTAAGTTTTTAATTTACCAACCGTGAAGAGGTGACACTTTTGGAGATTGAAGAGGTAATATAATATGCAAAACTTATTTAATGATAAAGAGATCATAAAGAACGTGGAAGACTAATAGCAATTAATTGCAGTACCGGCACAACTATCACTAATTTGCAATTTTCTCGAAAACTACTAATGCTAGAAAAAAAAGTTTCAAATAAAAAAGTTACGTCAATCCTTTGTCTGCGTATGCCATCGATATACTTGGCATCTATTTCGAAAAATAAAAAAATTCCTCGCTTGTTACATTTGAGAATACAAATATTCTACATAGCCTTGGAAAAAAAGTAATGATTTCTACCATTATTAAAATTTGACGTACATGTTATCACATTTTATTAACAAATATATAGTAATTACGTGACAAAAATTTGAGAGTAATTCATTGTGCCGCCGTCTTTGAGTTAGAGCGAGTTAAACGGAAAAATAATTGTTTTATATATATCCAACAGACACTTAAAACTAGAGAAATGAGCATTAAATAATTATTATTTATAAGTTTAATATTTGCTAAAGGTAGATTGATAAAATATTAGGATGGAAAAAAGACTTATATTGCCGAATATCAAGGTCCTTTTCCTTAACCCTTTATTACCGCAAACGCATTATGATATTTTTTTTGCATGAAGATAAAAAAGATCCTCACCTGTAAAATGCTGTTAATTAATACCTGTTAATTTACCAACCGTGAAGTGGTGACACTTTTAGAGACTGAAGAGGGAATATATGCAAAACTTATTTAATGATAAAGAGATCATAAAGAACGTGGAAGTCTAATAGCAGTTAATTGCAGTACCGGCACAACAATCACTAATTTGCAATTTTCTCGAAAACTACTAATGCTAGAAAAAAGTTTCAAATAAAAAGTTACGCCAATCTTTTATCTGCATATGCCTTCGATATACTTGGTATCTATTTGATTGATTGATTGATTGATTGATTTACCAACGTGCAGTAGGCATTGCTGCCACTCCCAGGTATACAGCTGGTCCTGCTACGTGTACGCTGGGTTGGACTAAGGTCATGCTTGTTGCCAGCAGCGAATGCAACATGGCGCATGGTAAAGGAATATGGGATGGGAGGTGTAGGTATTTGTGAGATGCGTCACCACATTGTGTTCGTGGGGGAGCGTTTAAGCTACTTTTTTTCTGTTTTTGGTTCTGGGTATCTGCCTCTTCTGAATCTTTGTATGAAATATGTGTTGTGTCTTGATATGGAGTGTTTATTACTCTTTATTACTGCTTATGCTCCTCTTTTTGTGTTTCTGCTTCTTCGATCTTCTTCTGAGTCTTCTGATTTGAGAAGCACTGTGGAAAGTTTTGGTTTGTGTACCGAATTAAACACTGACTAATATTTCTTATTAAGCTGAAAATATTACGAGGTATAAATTATTTTACAAACACATTCACTTATACAAACTTAAATGTAACTTCTATACGTTGTTACTTTGTATTTAACTTTTACAAGCTTTCATGGATATCCATTGGTAACAGGACACTATAAGTCATCTCCCTGCCTGCTAGGATATGATCTATTTATTGAGTTGAGTTTTCGCTGCTCTTTTCTGTGTGTATTTTCTTGAAAATCATTTTCCTGAGAGATACCTGTATCACGCATACCTACATTGAGGTGCCGTAGGAATTCAGTCTTGACACTACACATCGACAGTGCCCCATTGACTATTTTTGATCTAATACAAATTAAACTCTTTTGAATATTTTTAGCAATTATGAGATCCTCACCTGATAGAGTAATAAAAAAATTGTAAACATTGTTTTGTATTGGTCAATAATTAATTTGTTTGTGAATCTGTTATGTTTTTGACATTTATTACTTGTTATAATTTTTAAACCTCATGAATCTTCTGTTAGTAATTGTTTCTTGTTTTACAATTAGTTCGATTAACATTATACCTTCTTACATCTCGTATATTCAATTTTTTATTTACCAATAGCCTACTTTTTGAGATAATTACCATTTGCTCCTACACAACTTTAAATATGAATTCAACTCTTAATTCGCAAAAAATGGGAAGTTTCAAAAAAATCATTTTATATTCCTGAAATTTGGTATAGTGGTATAAAATTGCGTTCTAAATAACTTTTCTTAGTGGAATTTTCTCATATTTTGAAAAATAAAGGTACTTTATTAGTGGTGATTTTTACAACTTTGCTTATAAAACACCCTGTAGAACTCCAAATCAAGTCATTTTTGGTATACTTTAGTTTTACAATAAGCAGGACTCAATCCCCAAATACCATTACAAAATTCCAAAATTTTTGGTCCATTACACCTCTTGTTACATCTATCTTGGGACACACTGTAGATATAAATACAATTTCGGCAAGACTTCTTAATGAGATAAAAAATTTCTCATCATTTTTTATTTAAAATACACTTTCAAAATTCTAAAACTCTCATATTATAATGTTTTAACTATATAATATTAATTTAATATTTATAATTAATCATCAAATTTTCACAAATGTTTCTCTTAACTTATCGAATATTGTATGATTTTGGTTTCAGGTTCGACTATTTTTAACCCACCATTTTGTATTTCTATTTTTTAACGTCACTTCTTGTTAATTGTCTTAAAGATGCCTATGCTGAAATACTTGAAATTTTGTTATAAAATATTTAATATTTCTCCCTTTAATTTTGCATGATTTTGGTATTAAATTCAGTCATTTTGGAGCCACCATTTTAATTAATTCTTTAAACATCAAGTTCGTAATTAGCTGCATCAAGAAACTCAAGCTGCATGTTTTCAAGTCAAAATATCTGAGATTTTTCGAGTTGTTTTTTTTTCCAAAATAATTTTTCATAACAAAAGGGCCACATCTAAGACAAATGAATTGAAATCATACGATTCATTCTAACATACTATACAGTTTACAAAATTACATTAAGTTTCATATCTCTTTTTATTTTCAGATTATTTCGAAGGAACAAATATGTACGCGAACTTGATATTCTATTTATCAATTCTTTTTACGACCATTGCATTGACAACGTACGCCGATTTTCACCATAAATATGACCATATGGACAAACTGGCCTGGTATGCACATATCCGACTTGAAAATAAACATTTTCTTAATGAATCGACTTTTGACCAAGAAAACGTTCCTTCATACCCATTTAAACTCAAAGTAGAAAAATCGTCAATACCCGTTTTACAAGTCAATGCTTTCAAAAGGTGTCCTTCTGTCCAAGCTGTCTTTCTGTCAGATCTAAATATAACCACAATTTCGCCAGGAGTTTTTAATGGGCTAGAACTGTTGACAGAAATTGACTTAGCCTGGAATAAACTCACTCAAGTAGAAGATGGCTTATTCAGTGACGTACAGAACTTGGAGTATTTGGATTTGTCATATAATTATATACAAAATATATCTGAACAATCGTTCTCAGGATTGAAACATCTTAATTATCTTTATTTGCAAGGCAATGAAATTTCATTATTGTACAATAATTTATTTAAATCACAAGTTAATTCTTTACTTGACTTAGATATATCATCAAATAAATTAAAAGAAATAAATACAACATTTCAAGGGATGACTAACCTCACTAACCTTTCTTTACAAATGAATAACATCTCACATGTAGCCCCTGATGCATTCAAAAATTTAACTTCCTTACAATATTTAGACGTTTCCCATAATGATATAGCACTTATTAACCTTGATTCAGGATTGGAAAAGTTAATTGATCTTTATTTACAAAACAATAAAATATCTTTTTTGGATCGCAAATCATTCGACTCACAAAAAAAATCTATATATATTTTAAATATATCGTCAAATAATTTAAAGGAAATAGACACAGTATTCTATGGAATGAGTAATCTCACTTTTCTTTATTTGCAAGCGAACAACGTATCGAGCTTAGGTCCTGATTCGTTCCAAAATTTATCATATTTATGTTACTTAGACCTCTCTCATAATTCTATACGAGATTTGCCTGAACACGTTTTTTCAGGATCTGAAATGCTAATTTATCTTTATTTACAGAATAATAAATTAATATTTTTGGATTCCCACTTATTTGAATCGCAAAGACAATCTTTAATATCTCTAAATTTATCAACGAATGCTTTGAAAGAAATCGGTACAGAATTTCGAGGAATAAGCCATCTTCACGAACTTTATTTGCAAGAAAATCAGATATCAAGCACAGTTGCTCATTCTTTTCAAGGTTTAAATTCTCTGGAGTACCTCGATATCTCTCACAACAATTTAGAACTATTTCAGTATGGTCTTTTTGACCACTTGGATCATTTAAAATATCTAGATTTTTCCAACAATAAATTTGAAAACTTTCCTTTAGTACATCTAAGTTTTTTAACATATTTAGAGGAACTCGTCTTCGAGAACAACAAAATAAAGTCTCTGAATGAAACGGAAATAACATATCACTTTCCTTTACTTCAAAAAATTGGTCTACGCGGAAATTTTAAATGGTCTTGTACAAGACTAGTAACATTTGTTAAAAAATTACGCAGTCACAACATAGAAGTACTTCAAGGAAATTATTTCACAGGAGATAATGTGAGAGGAATAGCTTGTTATGAAAATGATTTTGTTTCAAGTGAGAAAGATTCTAAAATTAATGAACAAGGTAAAGACAGTAACTTTAACGGAATAACAAACACCGCAGTAGAAAAGTGCAGTAATGAAATCAACCCCAAATGTTTCGAGAAAAATTTAGAAAATTTGATTAATGTTATACTAGAAAAATACTGTAATGGAAATATTTTCTTTTTTATTTTGGCAACGATTGCCACTGTTACATTCATTGTCATGACGTTATTGCAATTCTTTTTCATCATTAAACTAAAAGGAAACACACGAGAAGAACATTTAGAATTACTTTAATGTAAAACATGTACTTAAATATTAAAAATTATTTAATTTAGTTTTACAATGTAAATTTTGAAACTGTGCTGTTTTTTCATGGGAATAAAATTGGTTATAACAATTTTGAGAGTTTTCATTTTAGCTTGAGGAAATTAATAGGTAGCGGCAAAAATTGTTGTTCTTAGTGCTTTTCTATGTCCTCTGAAATCCAACGAACTTACCCAAGTAGAACGGTGTGAACCATTAAGTTTTCACAGATAAATTTTGGTTGAGAAAACGTTGGGATGGCCAGCGTTTAGCTATAACTTGGCTTTGGATTCTCAAAGCCTTTTATTCCAAATATGTTTTTTGCTGTCCATTATTTTTTATTTCATTTACGATGATTTAAAATCAATTGCAGCTCCATAGATCAAACAAAACAAAACTTGGCTTTAAAAAACTCAAGTCGACGCAAAACTCACCAAAATAGCTCAAACCTACTATACTCAGAATTTTCCCAGGATTCTGCAATAACATACGGGTAGTTCCATTTATAATTCAGGGATGCTGTCACTTCCGGCTAAACTGGAAGTCTGAGAAAATCTTCAAATGCGTCAAAATGTAACATTTTACGTCTATATTAACTATGCCGGGTTTCATTTTGGTATCTAGATAAACAAGGGGCAAAGAAGGGTAGTGTTATCGTCTTTACCGGTAAAGTTGTCCACAATTGTATTGGACATATAAAAAACTCAAAGCTGCATACCAAGCTAATATAAGGGGAGACCGGGTCATGCTTTATATATCTACACTATATTAAATAATAAATGTAATGTATTTTCTAGGGCCAGTTGTGCCAAGTTAGTTCATGCCAAGTTTAGCTTGATCCAGATCAAGAGCTAAGGTAACAATTGGTTCAGTAATCATAACCATGGATTTTGCTCTCGAATTAAGCTGAACCTGGCTTGAACTAAATTGGTACAACCGGTCTTAAATAATAAAACATCATTACTTTTATGTAATGTAATGTAATGTAATGTAATGTAATGTAATGTAATGTAATGTAATGTAATGTAATGTATGTATGCTTCGGGATGATTAATATAAGAAATAAACGGAAACATGCCTCTTATAATTAATATCTCCAAGTCTTGTGATGTAGTTACGCAAATCACCTTTAACTAGAAAAGAGCGGAGTTTATTGTCGGCGTTAATACCAGGGTAACAGATTATTTTTATTTACCAGAAACTATTCTGAGCATGTAATAGCGCCAACTTTGACATTTTGATATCGTTGTACATATAATGTTTGTTGTTTTCGGAGTCGCATTTAATAAAATATTTAATACAAGAAAAAAAATAATTAAAATTAATTCCGAACGTTTTCATGACTGAAATGTAATATGTGGCATAAAAATATGTAAATAGGATGATAATATATATCGCTGTTTTTCCGATAAATACACACCTGCATGAAGGGCTACAAACAAAGTAATAATGCCAAAATATCTTCACTGTAAATATAAATACAAGTGACCAATACTTTGGGATTTACGTATACTAAATTTCATCGTGAAATATTCATATCGTTTTCCAAGCTACTTATCAGCCTATTTTTTTTTATTAATGCAGGCATTTTTTGGAAAAGTCTTGCCCTGAACAAAAAAACCAAAGAGACGATTTACAATTTACGATTCTGCAATGAGTTATGTTGTATATGTAACCAAAATTTAGGCTTTAATCTTTATGAAAAACATTGTCCCCAAGGATCGGAGGAGGGGGGGGGGGGGGTTGCACGGACACTTAGGGTGGGCTCCCGTAGTACAATATAGCAAAAAAGTAATTCCTTAATTTTTTCACGAAAAAAAGGGGTTAGGGGTTTGAGATTATTTTGAGATAGGTGAAATAGATAATAATTAATGGAGCCAGGGGTGGTGGGCTAATTAGGGGAGGGGAAGGAAAATTATTCAACCCCGCCGATTGTGCGATTTTGAAAAACCAGAATGGAATTTGTTCGCTGTTATCTCTAGTATTGATTAATTTTTGTTATTTTTTTCGAATGAACAAATTTGTGGAAGGGAAAAAACTGTTTGCATTTTTTTTTCAAATGCTTTTTTTTTACTTAGGAAAGGGTTCAGAGGAGAAACTTTTTTACAGGTAAGTGAGGATCTTTTTTATCTTTATTAAAAAAAAATTATTGCAATCCAAGCAATAGTAAGGGAGAGAGGGGGCATAATGCGTTTGCGGGAATAAAGGGCTAAAGAAAAGGAATAGGGACTTCGGACCTTGATATTCGGCAATATAAGTCTTTTTTCCATGTTAATATTTTGTCAATGTACCCTTTATTAAATATTAAACTGCCGAAACGGTGGTTTATAAATAAGTTGCGCTATTGCTATAGTGCAGTGGTTCCCAACAAGATTTTTTCAAGGACCCCCTCATCGATCGCTATACTTAAAAGCTTAAATTCTTAAAATGAAGATTATGTAGAATCTACCATAAATTACTTACTAAACTAATATACTTAAAAGTGACTGCAAAGGCGGATCTGGACCTTGAGCTTGGGGGGGGGGCACTGAACCCAAATTTTTTTGATGAACGGGGGGAGAAATCCGAAAAAAAATTTTTTCGTCCCAAAATTCTTTTGAAGAGCGGGGGGGAGAGAAATCCGAAAAATTTTTTCATCCTAAAATTAAAAAATAAAGTTTTTAAAAGAAAGTTATTGACTTACACAATCTTGGGGATTAAAATTTTTTTTCTTCCGAAAATTAACAAAAAACATAACATTTTAAAACAAAAGTTGATAGTTTACAGAATCTTGGGGGGTAATTTCCCCGTTACCGCCCATAAATCCGCGCTTGGTTGACTGTAAAAGCTGATGAATAACCTACTGAACTTACGCGGGAACTAAATTAGGATAATGGCCACTGCAAGTCAAGTAAAATACAAAACAATTGAATATCTCAGTGACATTTCGCGGACCACCTGTTGGGAATCCCTGCTGTAGTGTACACATTACACAAACCTTAGATTCGAACGAGTACTTTAACAACTAAGTTGGCGTTACAACATTAAAAATACTTGAAACAAATATAACTTGTTTTTTAACAAAATCGATCGGTAAGTAAAAAGTTATTAATCATTTAAAATTTAAAAAAATTGTTTTCTGATTTTTTTAGATTTGTAATTGAATAGAATTTTTTTCAAATGCTATTTTCTATCATTTATATATTAGTTAGGCGGATTTCAGTAAAAAAACACAACAATTGTGCTATTAATGAAGAAAGCATGAAACTTTCAGAGATTGTTCTATATACAATTCTAATCATTTAAAAATAAGGAGCCGTCCAATATACCTTTAAATAACAAAATGGCGTCCATTTAAAGACGACGTCTACTCGCACATATAATACTTTAAATATCCCGGCTCTAGTTTGTTCGATTTTAATAATCTTTTTAAATTATGATTTCTCTTTAATGGAACTTTCTTTCAGTTATTATAACTTTCTTCCCAAGTTTACAGTTTGAGATAAAAACCTCGAAAAAAAGAAAAATTTGCATTATATTATTCAGTTTTACACTGGTTCACTGTTAAACTATGTCATATAACAAAAATTAAAATAACGTAAATGGCTTTCATTTAATACCTTTCTGCTCACGGCAAAAAAGTATTTTTTGTTAAATACCCAAAAGCAATGATTGCGCGTTCTAACATGTCGCCGCGCTAACACCGACCCGTCCCGTCCCCACTTATAATTACGCAACGTATCTATCTATTTGTTTTGCTACTTTTACACAACCCGATTGTGCGTGACTGTGCTCTTATTAAGAACTAATCATAATTATATTACTAAATGCAGTATACAAAAGTAAATACCTAGGTAAGAAATTTTAGTTATACATAATTTTTAAACACATGATTTTATGATTTGTTTGTTTATTTTTAGATAAACGAGCTTTTTGTGTTACAAAAAATAGCAGGATATATTTAAAACTAGACGATAAAGGTAAGACAGACCAATTAAACCAATGTACAGGGTGTTAGTAGTATATTTTAGCAAATTGTTAATATATTTTCTCCTTCCTCTAACTGTTACTAAGTAGTTACAGTAAAGAGATAGGCATTTGGTCATTGTATCTGTTTTAAAAATAAATAACTAAATAAAAAATATTTTCAAAAAATCTGCAAAACTGCCGGGTGTCAAAATTCGTTTTATATCTGCTTTATTGCATTTTTTCTTAACATATTGTAAAATATATCTAATCATTTACAGTGATAACCCTTCAAAGATCGATGTTGCATTATTTTTTTCTCGAAAATACCGTTTGATTTTAGACCCCTTGTACAAAATTTTCTTGTTCTTTATAATTCTTATATCACCTGTTAATATAGTAGCACTCACCCTACTAACATCCTGTATTTTAATTTATAGTTAACGTATGATGGAAACCGATACTATTAATACGAAGGTTATAAATTGGCAAAATTGTGCCCTTTGTCAATGTACTTCATCTGAATGTTTGATAGACCCCATGAAAAGTAGAGCTATGATATCTGAAGACTGTTACGGGCTGCTAGCAACTGCTATTACTAACTTTCAAGTCCTGGGGTCTGTCCCAATAAAAGTAAACCCCAAGTTGTTAGATGAAGGCATGGGTATCAAGGCAACACTTGTAGCACATAATGCAAAGTGGCATAAGTCGTGTCGTATGAAACTACACACAAGGGTTCTGAAAAAACTTAAAAGGGAGCCTCGCCTGGAACCGGAGGAGGAAACAATAACTACAGATCTCCAGGTTGCATCGACTTCAAAGATAAATCTTAGAAAGGCACAGGCTAACTCTGCACCTGTATGTTTTTTTTGTAACGGCGAAGAAAAACCTGAGGAAAAATTACATGTTGCTTTAACGCTGAGTCTTCATAATAAAGTCAAGGAATGTGCAACCAAGCTAGGCGATGATACTCTATTAGGCAAACTAAGCAAAGGCGACATGGTAGCTCAAGATGCTGTGTATCAGAAAAAATGTTTGAATAAGTTGTACAATAAGTGCAGACAAATGCCGGCACCTGAACATAATAATGACAGCATAGTTGAATCAATAGTTTTAGCAGAATTGATTACCTATATTAATGATACTAGAAATGACACAGCAAGTTCATCAGTCTTTAAAGTTTCAGACCTTTTAAAGATATACACAGAGCGATTGCATCAGCTGGGAGTTACGGTACAGGGCCGTATTCATAGCACCAAGCTGAAGGAACGTATACTATCTCAAATAGATGATATGAAATCGTTTAATAAAGGTCGAGATAGCTTTCTTGCATTTGACAGCGACGTAGACAACGTTATCTACAAGGCTTATCAGAATAAACTTGATGACAACGCTAACATACTCTCCAAAGCAGCTGCTATAGTACGCAATGATATGTTGCAACATTCAGTCAAGTTCGCGTACAAATTTGAAGAAAACAGCCAAGAAGATGCTGTTCCTTCGTCTCTGCAGTCTCTCGCCAGCATGATTTTATATGGCACAAACATTACAGAGCGTGTTTCCAGTACTACACCGGCACAACCAGTGTTGACTATTTCGCAGCTACTACTTTTTAATTGTAAATCAGCGCGAGCAGATCCAGGAGTTATGTACCATCCACGCATACGTGAGCCACCTATACCTGTAGGTCTTGGACTTTACATATATACACATACGCGGCAACGCAAAATTTTGGACATGATGTTTGATCTGGGTTTGTGTGTGTCATATGACCGTGTTCTGGAAATCTCTAATTGCATCGCTGAAAGTCTTTGTGACACATATAAGCAAGACAACGTTGTTTGTCCCCCGAACTTGATAAAAAACACATTCACAACAGCGGCAGGTGACAACATCGATCATAATCCGTCGGCTACAACATCTCAAACATCGTATCATGGGACGGGTATTTCTCTCTTCCAACATCCATCCATTGAACAAGTAGGGGAGCCGTGGATGACCATGGAAATTCCTTTAAGGGCAACAACTAAAACAGTTGCCCATTTGCCTGACTTCTATACAAACATTAACCCAATACTAAAACTACGTCCTAATGTGACTACACCTAAAGTTAATGGGCCTTACACGGGCAACTTATCAGCTGTAAAAGAAGCAAAAGAAAGGGAACACCAGTGGTTGCATCACGTCAAAAATAATGTTTCTTGTAGTACAGATGCAGCAACGCAAAACTTATCATGGTCGGTGTACCATGCAAATAATATTCATAAACAGAACCATCCCTCTAGTATAGGGGCACTTCTTCCACTTCTAAAAGAGCCATCTCATACGCCCGCTATGATAGCTCATGTGCTAATTATTATTGCGAAGGCTGTTAATATCCTTAATCCAGGTCAATCTCCCGTCGTAGCATTCGACCAGCCTTTGTTTGCTCTTGCAAAGCAGCTGCAATGGAATCAACCAGAAATATTTGGCGAAGATAAATTTGTCATCATGTTTGGAGGTTTGCACATCGAACAGGCGTTTTTGAAAGTAATTGGACGTTGGCTGGAAGGTAGCGGATGGACACATATATTAATAGATGCAGAAGTTGCAACTACAGGAACGGCTGAATCCTTTCTTAGCGTAGCACACATCTTGCGAACTAGAAAGGCCCATTAGGTGACAATATGTGCTTTATTCATTTTGCTCCACAAAGCTTTTAAAACCACAAACAAAGGCAACGACGACAACAATAGTGATGTGGAAGAGTGGTGTGAGCATCGTAAGAAAGAAAGCTTTTTGTTTAGATACTGGTTCATAACGTTACAACTTGAGCTGTTACTTAACATGTATGTACAATCGTTGCGCACTGGGAACTTTTATTTATACATTGATTGTCTTACAAGCATGTGTCCTTGGTTTTTTGCATTAGATAGGATCAATTATGCCAGATGGTTACCAATACATGTTAGAGACATGATGACCTTAAATCAGACAAATTCCAATATTGCTGCAGAATTTGGCAAAGGTAATTTTGTCATTCACAAAACTAATCATCAATTTTCAGCACTGCCTATTGACCAGGCGCATGAACAACATAATGCTATAGTAAAAGGGGAAGGTGGAGCCATAGGTTTAACTGAAAACCCATCTGCACTTCGGCGGTGGACAGTCGCTGGACCAGAAATAGCACGGATGGTCTTGCAATTTGAGGATATGATTGACCCCTCATCTACGGAAGATTTCCGGCACCACGATGAGAACCAGTCTACGCAATATCGCTTTAAGCAGAATGTCCAAAATGTTGTTGCAGCTTTTGAAGAACTTGGAAATCCTTTCGCCAATGATATGGGGGACCTTATAAACCTTGCCACAAAGCAGGTGGCCCATGATGCTGTAAAGAGAACTGTTTCCGAGATACAGGACATAGGTGCATATGAGTTTCATCGTTTTGTTGACAAAAGAATCGATCGTCGAATAGAAACCATTATTGAGCCACTTAAAAAACTAAAGCTCCCATTAATGAGTACACCACCCCCACAAAACTCCGAAGCTAAAAGTGCTCTACGATAAGTACGTAATGACTGTAATCTATTTGCTCGTTTGTATATAGGGTGTGAAGCCCGAGGTGGTGACCTGAGCGATTTTTTCCGACACGAGAATCATGCGTGGCCTCCATCACTTGCCGAATACGGGCACCTTCGAATATCGAAAAAAAGTGATATCATTAGTTGTGTGGAACAGCTGCTTCAGGAACATGACCAACCTGAAAGATTGGACACAGTATTGCTTGATGGGGCTGTACTTGTAAATATCATTAGACCCACCGACTCTATGAAAAACTTTGCGGATTACGCAGAACAAGGATTTATTCCCTATGTTAAAACATATTTTAGACGTACGTCCAGGCTAGAAGTTATTTGGGATACTTACCGACCTGATTCATTAAAATCAATAGCTCGTCAGAAACGGGGAACCGGTACTCGAACTCGTGTCACATCGAAAACACCCCTGCCAAAGAAATGGAACGAATTTTTGCGAGTCGATGACAATAAGGCAGAGATATTTAAGTTCCTCGGAATGTATGTCAAAAATATAACTCCTGATGTTGGAACTACCATAACCACAATGGAGGAGAATGTAGTAAGTAATACAGACATCTGCCTTGCACCAGTATGTCCGTCTACTCACGAAGAAGCAGACACCAGGCTTATCCTGCATGCTCATGCTGCCGTTGGGCAGGGATGCTCTCGAATACTTTTAAGAACCGTTGATTCTGACATATTAGTACTGGGCATTGCTTTTGCTAGCCAATATCCAGGTGTAAAATTGTGGATTGAATTAGGGACAGGGAAGAATATACGAATAATTTCTGCACATGGGGTTGCTGCAGCGATGGGATTTGAAAAAGCATCGGCGCTATCAGGCTTTCATGCCTTAACTGGGTGCGATACAGTGTCTTCATTCGCTTCACGTGGAAAAAAAACGGCGTGGAAGGCATGGGAAACATACCCGCAGGTTACAGCAGCTTTCAGCTTTATATCACAACCATCCGATGAGATAGAGCCAGATGTTTTCGACAAACTTCAACGCTTTGTAATTATAATGTACGATCAGACATGTTCAGAAACTGATGTTAATGTTGCTAGGCGGTACCTCTTTACACAAAAAAATCGTACACTTGAAGGAATACCCCCTACACGAGATGCACTTCTATTGCATATTAAGAGGGCAGCCTATCAGGCTGGTCATATTTGGGGCCAAGCAAATATTAAACAGCCAGTGATACCTTCACCTACAGAATGGGGATGGGAGGCTGGTACAATAGGTTGGGAACCAATATGGATGACACTGCCAGAGGCTTTAAAATCCTGCAAAGAAATCATCGCTTGTCGCTGTACACGTAAAATATGTACAGGGCATTGCAAATGCGTGAGTTCTCATGTTCAGTGTACATCAATGTGTAAGTGTGAGGGCAATTGTGAGAACTAACTCTGTCACGCGTATACGTTTTTCATCGAAAATAATTATTTGCATTAAAAAGTAATTTTATTTTTTGCTAAATAAAACTGATACTGAAATATTATGAGTTATCATTATGTTGCATTACCAAATATCTAACAACTCTGTTGTAACTGATGTCACAGATACTAAAACTTTAATTTTTTTCTAGCAGTTTAATAGTGAATTGGTAAAAATTAGATTTTTCTCTTTTTCTGGATTTATCTATCAAACTTGTAAACTTAGGAAGAAAGTTCTAATAACTAAAAATAAAGTTCCATAAAAGAGCTACTATAATTTAAAAACATTATTAAAATCGGTAAAATAGGAGCTAAGATAGTCGGCGTATTACACGAGCGAGTAGGCGCAATTTTTAAATGGCAGCCATTTTGTTATTTTGTGACATATTGAAGGGCTCCTTATTTTTTAATACTTAGAATTGTATACAGAACAATCCTTGAAAGTTTCATGCTTTCTTCATTAATAGCACAATTTTTACTGAAATCCGCCTAACTATATATATATTTAACTAATATATATTTCATAACAATATAATATTAAAACGCGCGTAGACATGATTTTCAAATTGTGACATTATATTAGCAATATTATCGCTTTCGGAAACAGGGTAGTGTTGGTGTAATAGGTAGAATTATAGCTTGAAATCAAAGGATCGCAAGTTTGAAACACAGGCAGGTATTATAGATGTACTTGCTCCTTTTTACTTTTTTTTATACTGACAAGTGTTTTATCAAATAAGTCGTCAATAAAACATTTAAAATGTTCAAAAATTAACATTTCCAAAAAACTGGGAAGAATGTGCAACAATTATATAAAAAGTTAAACAAATCGGCGAGGAGCATGATTTTTACACTAGTTTTTTAAGTTTTTAATTTACCAACACTTTTAGAGATTGAAGAGGGAATATATACAAAACTTATTTAATGATAAAGAGATCATAAAGAATGTGGAAGTCTAATAGCAATTAATTGCAGTACCGGCACAACAATCACTAATTTGCAATTTTCTCGAAAACTACTAATGATAGAAAAAAAAGTTTCAAATAAAAAGTTACGCCAATCTTTTATCTGCATATGCCCTCGATATACTTGGTATCTCCTCACAGTCCCTTAATTGGCCCACCACCCCAATCCTCCGGCTCCATCAATTTTTATCTATTTCATCTACTTCAAAAAAATCTCAGCCCCCTAACTCCGTTTTTTCATGAAGAAATTAAGAAATTACTTTTTTGTATATAATATTAGTGTTATGGCAAAAAACGTGTATTTAAAAAAAAAGTTTCACGAAAAGTTACCGTCCGATTTGGAAAAGAATGTAACCTTTTTTTCGTCAAGTCAGTAATAACAAAGTTATCGTGAAAAAACCTGTTTTTGCGAGCTTTAAATGCGAATTCCTGCCCCACCTCGTGTGATTAAGCTGAACTAACTTGATAACATGATAAAACAGAACGCGTGTAACTGAACGGTCAAAAAAAAATTGAAAAAAAGTTAGTTTCATTTCAAGACCAGATCCGCTCCGCTAATGATGACGTTTTAGACGCCAACCAAAATTTGCAAATAAAATCAACATATTATAGTTATTTATATACCTAGGGTCGGAAGTGCACTTTCCTTGGTCGAGAATACAGTTTGCAATCAGGTGAGGTAAGGCCGAGGTACTCTCTTCATTACTTCTTATTATACCCAATGCGCTAAAACACATCCTTGTTTATCTTAATGATTCGAATTTTTGCGCCTACACGTCGGCCACTCGGTGCTTACTACCTGAAAATAGACATCATCTATACCCACTTAACCACCAAATGTTTTCAAAAGATGTGATGGTACCGAGAGATCGAGAAAGACAATGTGACGGCACACGGAAAAGTCACTAAAATTATCAAAATTGATTTCTATTCTACATACATTATTAAAACTAATTTCCTATGTTGCTAGGAGTAACCACTGGTTCTCTAGTCACTGTTACCAATCTGATGTCTGTCATTTTCGTGAATGTTATTATTATTGGCTTCTGTTTGATTTATCATTTATCTCCCTTTTGACTAATAAATCAGTGTTTTTCAATGTAATCAGTTCACCGTCACTTGTGGTAAGTTAATAAAGAAACTCGCATTTTGTGTAAATACTGTAATTGACTTTATTTAAGGTTACTGTCGCCAACGTGAAAATGTTGAAAGTACCAGAAAATAGTACATATATATGCAGTATGTAGGCGGCACAAACACAATCTTTAGGGAGCGTCACCAGTCTTTCTCGATCTCCCTGTATTATAGGTGCCTTTCTATATGGTATAGATATAAAAACAATTTCGCCAGGACTTTTCAATGAGATAAAAAATTTCTCATCATTTTTTATTTAAAATACACTTTCAAAATTCTTAAACTCTCATATTATAATGTTTTAACTATATTAATTTAATATTTATAATTAATCATCAAATTTTTATCCCACCATTTTGTATTTCTATTTTTTAACTTCTCTTCTTGTTAATTGTTTTAAAGACGCCTATGCTGGAATATTTGAAATTTGTTATAAAATATTTAATACTTTCTCTTTTTAATTTTGCATGATTTTGGTATTAAATTCGGTCATTTTGGAGCCACCATTTTAATTAATTCTTTAAACATCAAATTCGTAAATAGCGGCATCGAGAAACTCTAGCTGCATGTTTTCAAGTCAAAATATCTGAGATTTTTCGAGTTATGTTTTTTTTCAAAATAATTTTTCATAACAAAACGGTAACATCTAAGCTAGATGAAATGAAATCATACGATTCATTCTAACATACTATACAGTTTACAAAATTACATTAAGTTTCATATCTCTTTTTATTTTCAGATTATTTCGAAAGAACAAATATGTACGCGAACCTGATATTCTATTTATCAATTCTTTTTACGACCAATGCATTGACAACGTACGCCGATTTTCATCATAGATATGACCATTTGGACAAACTAGAGGGTCATGACTACTGGTATGCACAGATCCGACTTGAAAATAAACATTTTCTTAATGAATCGACTTTTGACGAAGAAAACGTTCCTTCATACCCATTTAAACTCAAAATAGAAAAATCGTCAATACCCGTTTTACAAGTCAATACTTTCAAATGGTGTCCTTATGTCAAAGGTGTCTTTCTGTCTGATATAAATATAACCACAATTTCGCCTGGAGTTTTTAATGGGCTACAACTGTTGACAGAAATTGACTTAGCCTGGAATAAACTCACTCAAGTAGAAGATGGCGTATTCAGTGACGTACAGAACTTGGTGTATTTGGATTTGTCATATAATTATATACAAAATATATCTGAACAATCGTTCTCAGGATTGAAACATCTTAATTATCTTTATTTGCAAGGCAATGAAATTTCATTATTGTACAATAATTTATTTAAATCACAAGTTAATTCTTTACTTGTCTTAGATATATCATCAAATAAATTAAAAGAAATAAATACAACATTTCAAGGGATGAGTAACCTCACTAGCCTTTATTTACAAATGAATAACATCTCACATGTAGCTCCTGATGCATTCAAAAATGTAACTTCCTTACAATATTTAGACGTTTCCCATAACGATATAGCACATATTAACCTTGATTCAGGATTGGAAAAGTTAACCGATCTTTGTTTACAAAACAATAAAATATCTTTTTTGGATCGCAAATCATTCGACTCACAAAAAAAATCTATATATACTTTAAATATATCGTCAAATAATTTAAAGGAAATAGACACAGTATTCTATGGAATGAGTAGTCTCACTGATCTTTATTTGCAAGCGAACAACGTATCGAGCTTAGGTCCTGATTCGTTCCAAAATTTGTCATCTTTACAACACTTAGACCTCTCTCATAATTCTTTACGAGATTTGCCTGAACACGTTTTTTCAGGATCTGAAATGATAACTCATCTTTATTTACAGAATAATAAATTAATCTTTTTGGATTCCTACTTATTTGAATCGCAAAGACAATCTTTAGAATTTTTAAATTTATCAAATATCAAGCACAGTTCCTCATTCTTTTCAAGGTTTAAGTTCTCTGGAGTACTTGGATATCTCCCATAACAATTTAGAATTATTTCAATATGGTTTTTTGGACCACTTAGACCAATTAAGATATCTAAATTTTTCCAACAATAAATTTGAAAACTTTCCTTTATTACACCTAAGTTTTTTAACATCCTTAGAGGAACTCGTCTTCGAAAACAACAAAATAAAGTCTCTTAATGAAACGGAAATAACATATCACTTTCCTCTACTTCGAAAAATTGATCTACGCGGAAATTTTAAATGGTCTTGTACAAGACTAGCAACATTTGTTAAAAAATTACGCTCTCACAATATACAAGTACTTCAAGGAAATTATTTCACAGGAGATAATGTGAGAGGAATGGCTTGTTATGAAAACGATTTTGTTTCAAGTGAGAAAGATTATAAAATTAACAAACAAGGTAAAGACAGTAACTTTAAAGGATTAACAAACACCGCAGTAGAAAAGTGCAATAATGAAATCAATCCCAAATGTTCCGAGAAAAATTTAGAAAATTTGATTAATGTTATACTAGAAAAACAGTGTGATGGAAATATTTTCTTTGTTATTTTGGTAACGATTGCCACTGTTACATTAATTCTCATGACGTTATTGCAATTCTTTTTCATCATTAAACTAAAAGGAAAGACACGCGAAGAACATTTAGAATTACTTTAATGCAAAACATGTACTTAAATATTAAAAATTATTTCATTTAGTTTTACGATGTAAATTTTGAAACTGTGCTGTTGTCTTATTGGAATAAAATTGGTTATAATACTTTTGAGAATTTTCATTTCAGCTTGAGGAAATTAATAGGTAGCGCCAAAAATTGTTGTTCTTAGTGCTATTTTATGTCCTCCGAAAGCCAACGAACTTACCCAAGTAGAACGGTGTGAACCATTTCACAGATAAATTTTGGTTAAGAAAACGTTGGGATGGCCAGCGTTTAGCTATAATTTGGCTGTGGCATCTCAAAGCCTTTTATCCCAAATATTTTTTCGGCTATCCATTATCTTTTATTTTAGTCCATGCCAAAGTTGCAAAAACCCCAAAAGTGCAAACATGACTACCTCTCCGTTTTCGAGGACGGTCAACACGATGGTGATAGTCGCGCGGTCCCTATCTCCCTCGAACTACCCTCAAGCGCATTTTTCGTTATCAGGCATGGGAGGACTTGTTGGATCGTGTTTATTTTAAGGAAACTCAATACGTCCTGTAAAATTTCGTAACCAGATATTCTAAGTGCCCACGGGGTTGAAATTATCCCCTCCCTCAATACCGAAACATGCAAAAAACATCCAAAACGTGCTGAAAATTGTTTTCCGCGCGTTTTCAAAGGCGAGAAATACGATGCTGATATTATTTAGCCTAAATGCACAAAACCCATTTCCCATTTCTCGTTATCAGACATGCGAGGACTGGTTGGATCGGGGTGTTTTGAAGAAATTCAATATGTCCTGTAAAAATTTGCAACCAGCCATTCTAACGACCCCAGGGGGGTTGAAAAAAACCCCTGTTTTGAATCCTGAAATGTCCCTCAAAGAGAAGGAGTTATCCCCCGTTTTTAAAGGTGGAGAAAACGATAGTTACATCAATTTCTCTCTTAGTCCACAAAATGCCCAAAACCATCGGTTTTTTTTATAGTGAGATCACCAGCGCTCATTGGATCAGGTTTTCTATAGGAAGATAATTTTTTTTATTGCAGCTTAAAAGGGGTATGATAGAACGGGCTATGCGCATGTATATACAGTGTGTTGAATAAAGTCGTCTTATGAAGTTGTATGACTGATAAAAATTTAAAATGAATTCGGTCACATATAAAAAAGATACAGGGGTGTCTTCACGAGAAGTGAAACAAAATTTTTTTTTTGAAAATATTCCAATTTTCACAAAATTTGACAGGGGGGTATATCAAGTGATTCCGAACAACTTTTATTAACAAAATTTTTGCCTAGGTACTATGATTTCTCGAAAATTGCGATTTTCTTTTTATCGTAGTAAGCCGGCGTTTTAGATCTAGGCGGCATTTATGTGTTGAATAAAGTCGTCTTATGGAGTTGTAAAAATTTGAAATGAATTCGGCTACAAATAAAAAAGATACGAGAAGTGAAACACACTGTATAGTCGTGTATGTGCATAGTCCACTTTTTTATTATATATTTATTTCCACATCATGTACCTACATGATTTTCATTCTTATTCTAGACACGCGTCATATCACATTATTATTAAATTTTAATTTATTTTTCGGCGTTTACAAATTAAATCATATTGTTCTGGCCAATCGGAATGGACATTAAACTCTTCAATGAGGTTTTCTCCTTCTGGGTACATTCATCATCATATTATTTAGCCTTCTAACCAGCTACCTCTAACGTCTTTCCCATTTTTCGTTTTCAGCACGTTTAGATATTTTTTGCATGTTTCGGTATTGAGGGAGGGGGTGGTCGTTAGAATGTCTGGTTGCAAATTATTACAGGAGATATTGAATTTCTTCAAAAAAAACCTCGATCAAGTCCTCGCATGCCTGAAAACGAAAAATAGGGAAAAGAGGTCATTTTATGCATTTGGGGGTAGCTGGTTGGGGGTAGGAAGCTAAATAATATCAGCATCGTGTTCCCCGCCCTTGAAAACGGGTGGAAAACAGTTTTCAGCACGTTTGGATGTTTTTTGCACGTTTCGGTATTGAGGGAGGGGGTGGTTTCAATCATTAGGATGCCTGATTGCGAAATTTTACAGGACATATTGAGTTTCCTCAAAAAAAATCGATCCAACAAGTCCTCGCTTGACAACGAAAAATCGTTTAGGGGTAGTTCGAGGGGGGTAGAGACCGCGCGACTATTACCTTGGTGTTAGCCGTCTTCGAAAACGGGGAGGTAGTCATGTTTGGTAGTCATGTCTGCACTTTTGTGGTTTTACACTTTTTTTGCAAGTTTCATAATACGGACTATATTTCATTTATGATTTAAAGTTAATCCCTGCTCTCTAGATTCAAAAAAAAACTTGGCTCTAAAAAACTCAAATCGACGTAAAAACTCACCAAAACAGTTCAAACCTACTCAGCATTTTGCCAGAATTTTGAAAATGCAGTAACATACAGGGAATTTCTTTTAAAAATCAGGAATGGTGTCACTGGAATCTTCAAATAGGTCGAAATGTGGCATTTTACGTCTATATTAACTATGCCGAGTTTCATTTTGATATATTGAAAAACAAGGGGCAAAAGAGGGATGTTAGTGATATCGTTGTCACCGTGGTAAAGTTGTCTAAAGCTGTATTATTTAACATGACAGTTTTACACGCCTAATGAAATATGGTAGTTTACACACGTCTCTTATAAAAATCATCCTGTTATGACATAATTTCAATATGGAGCATTTTACCTTGGTATTTTTGATTTTACATACATACTAAATTAAAAACAAAAAAGTCTTTTATAGACTTAAAAGAAGTTATCGTGTTTAGAAATGTTCTAAATAACATATGTACACATAAGGACTCTTATTGAATATTTGAGTTTTATGGTATATTATGAAACGAATTTCTGTATTACATTTCTTTTCTACCGTGATTATTAATTTATTATAATATACAGCGTGTGGCACTTTTCATGGAGCCACCCCTTATATCTAGCTTATCTGATATCCGAATTTTTTGAAATTTTGGTGGTGAATATATAACTATAAAGCGAGTCTTTAGACGTAACCGCATTTGATTTTAGTCAGAGGCGTTCGATTTTCAAAAAAAAAGTATTAGCGATTTTTTTAGAAAAAAACTAGTAAGATATTCTTAATCAGCACCTTTAGAAACCCATTTGTACAAGATTACATCGTAGTGGGTTCAAAGGTGTTTGAGATAGGGGCCGCCAAAAAAGCAATTTTTTGAATTAAAAATATTTTTTATCTGCAAAACGGATTCTCAAATGAAAAAAAACTATTCTTCATTTTTTGTTCAGAATAATGTATTGTACTAGTTTGAGGTGATTTTACAACAAAATAATTATTTATTTAAATAAGGCAAGAATTAAAAAATAAAATAAATGAAACAAAAATAAATAAATAAATAAATAAATAAAACCAATTGACACTCGCAATAACTTTTGTTTTCATGGCTTACTTAGGTCTTTATTGAAGATTATTCGTTAGAAAAATGATAAGCATGTACTAATTAAAATTCTTTCCTTATTAAATAAATAATTATTTTATTGTAAAATCAATTCAGACTAGTACAATACATTATTCTGAACAAAAAATTAAGAATACATTTTTTCATTTGAGAATCCGTTTTACAGGTAAAAATTATTTTTAGTTGAAAAAATTGTTTTTTTGACGGCCCCTATCTCAAACACTTTTGAACCCACTATGGTGTAATCTTGTACAACGGGGTTTCTAAAGGTGCTGATTAAGAATATCTCACTAGTTTTTTACTGAAAAAATCGCTAATATATTTTTTCGAAAATCGACCCTCTTTTTCCATTCTAGAATCGAACGCCTCTGACTAAAATCAAATGTGGTTACGTATAAAGACTCATTTTATAGGTAGGGTATATATTCACCACCAAAATTTCAAAATATTCGGATATCAGATGAGCGAGATATGAGGGTGGCTCCATGAAAAGTGCGACACGCTGTATATAAAACTTTGAGTAAATCAAATAACTTTGATAGCCTTTTTAAATTAAAAAAATTAACAAAATGACAAGTTCAACATTATGTCAAATCAAAACAACTTTTAGACAATTCAGGAAGAGTGATTTGTAAATTTGAGGAAAGCTGAAGACTTGTGCAAAATTAAATTATAAATTCCTAAACGCGGCCCTGACTACAACATTGAAAATACGCCCCTGATATCTATTCCAACAAGATGGGCGATTCTGGAGCAAAATTGTACAAAGGAAATGCCGCCAGTTTCCATTCTGATTGTTTAGTCTTCTGTGCCGTGGTTGATCGCTGCTGACATCTATCGGCTTCAGTGCAAAAGCATTCATATTATAATCCACTGACCTCTATTACATACTGGAGTGAGCTCAAACCAAGCTCAAACAATAGGAAACTATCATTCCTTCGGCAGAAACTATAGAGAGATAAGCTAAATCAGGAGGTCCTGTGTGTCTCCCTCACTCTTGTAAAACTATGCATTCAGGCGATAGAGATAGGGAACTGCTAATATATCTTTTCTCTCTCTACCAGGATGTAACAGAGCTCAGCGATATAATCATGTTATTCTTGTTTAAGGAAAGGAATTTTTCTGGATATACAGAGTGTTTGTTTCTAGAAGTTGTATTTAGAACGTATAAAACTATTATATGAATAATGATAAATTAGATTACGTTGATATTGATAATAGTTTTCAGTTATTTTTAGATAGCAACTGGTAAAGTCAAATATAAAAATATCCTTTAAATACCACTGCAGTTAAATTTAAATATAATTGCGAGAATTAGTCTACGCGTGCGCAAAATTGGACAGCTGACTCTGACGGACTGGCCGACCACGACTACTGATACCGAGTACCGACAAAAGGCGAAAGATCAATTTTAATTTAGGTTTGTTTCATAGTTCTATAGGTAAGTAATACGTTTTCGTATTACACTTTGGAACTCTTATTTGATTTTGTAGCTGTGCTTGGTTTTTTGCAACCATGGCGTACTGTATGCGAGTTTTGCATCGCCAGGTAAGTGCTTAATTTTGTATTAGTAGTAGCATGCATTTATCCGAACTAGTTGCCAAATCCTACTAAAATCGGGAGTAAATGTTTTGCATGTGGAATCGTTACATAATAAATTTTTTCTGCAAATTTATATTGATCTATAATCTATAATTCAAAGTCTAAAATGTGTTATTCTAATAAAGCAATATCTATTTTATGAACTATTAATAGTGACTATTTTATGTCTACAGGGAGGCAAAACCAGCAGGCTTATCTCAAACGACATACAGGCAAGATGTTTCCATGTATCGCCCCTAACAGCTGCCGCAGCAAAAGTTGCTATGAGCAAGTTCGACAAGGATCCCTTACCCTACGAAAAACTTGTGAAAACCTTAGATATAGTCAAGAAAAGACTAGGCAGACCCCTTACCCTTTCAGAAAAAGTCTTATATTCTCACATCGATCAACCAGAAGAACAGGTAAGTTCTTTTTATATACAAGACGCATAATGCATTGCAAGAACGAGTAATTTTGATAATTCTTAACCTTTGGCCATTGATTTTTCTTGACAAGTGATAAAAATGTTTGTTTTCATTCCATAATTAATTACGGAAGTTCATTCTGTAAACAGTAATAAAATAGTCTAGTTATTCGTCTGCTATTGATTATGTAACTGTTAAAAAAAGTTAGGTTACGTGCTCTCTTTTTGACATTGGCTTAAGGACCTTCGACCATATATTATCTAGACTCGGCATGTGGGCGTGTCGCATGTTACAAGATGTTTTTGCGGGGGGTTTCAAGGTACCATGAATTTTATTGGCTAATTCAAACGTCGCGGGTTGAATGTCGAAAATGCATTAAAACTTTGTTTACATCGCCATTGTTATTTGTGGCTATTTTTGTTTTATTTATGTGTTTCTTAGACTTTCATAACATCCAGACAATTTTTCTGTTTTCAAAATCGATAAATAGTGTTTTATATACGATCCCGAGTTAGAGAATGAATGGAATAAATCATTTTGTAGGTAAGTATTATCTTATTTGTAATTATTCCTCAGGCGTAGTCCTAGAGGTTTCAGGTGCTCTATAAAGTAAAATAATATAAGTAGGTAATTATTTTATAGACTTAATATATATTTTTTAATAAATGAATTGAATTGAATTTGTCTATGAGGCATTTCAGATCTTAGACTAACTAATATTGACTAGGTCTCTTAGTTTTTCAAATGCAAATAAAACTCAAATAGGTACCAGCTTCTGTATATTTGGTTTAAATTATATAGTTATTGAGATCAAATATGAGTTAATAAATTGATAGTTTAAGTAGGTAGTACAATTTATTAAGTGTCATAATATACTATATCTTTTTTTAATGTTTTAGATTTCTAAAAGAATTGGATGCCAAAAAATAGTGACCGAAAATTATTGTCCGTCTATTGGACCAGTTATAGAGACCACAAGATGTATGCAAAACGTCATTCAATAAAGTAAAGTACTTAGGAAAAGTACCATATTATCTATAGCAAGCACGTTAAATATTCAGAACACATTCTATTGGGTAAGTATAATCTACACTACCAATGATATTTTAAAACGTATCAACTGCATGCGGTGTTCAATTTGGGTTCTATTGCAATACAGTACAATACAATTACTTTTATATAACTTTTATAAAAGTATTGCATGAATAAATAATAAAAGTTTGTACTTCTCCTCATATAACAGTTGTTGCTTTAAAAATTGGTACATTGCAAGATAATAGAGAATACTTCCGAATGATTTATTTTATAAAAAAAATAATCAGGATAATCTTAGTATGGAGTACGAAAACAAACAAATTGAAATATCTCAAAAAAAAAGGTGATACAGACAGTAAACATTTTTTTAAAATTTGAATTCAATTTAGGTTAACAATGTACATTTCCATGAAAATGTGAATGTCAGTTTATACTACATTCACAATACTTGCTTTAATAGCGGGTTTATACATGCATGGATTTAGTGGCGCCAGCAGATGTTGGCACGCCAGTAAAAAAATATTGAACGTATAAACAGTTACTGGCGAGAACTGGCGAGCGAGTCTTGACCTTGCATGCAATGATGCAAAAACATTAGGAATTTCCAACTTTGTGGCCCGCCAGTACCAATTTGTACGCCACTATGAGGTAAAATTGACATAAACTTTGAGTTGTCTAGATACACTATCCTGGCTAGTTACTTGTAGGTACTAGTAGCTGGTACTGTCGTGAGCAAAAAAAAATAGGACAACTATTTTTTTTGTAATGTAAATCTGTCTCTATTTGCACACTTGCGATAAATTTTGACAAATAACTGACAGTGTCATAAAAATTAGTTAGATGTACACAACTAGATTTTATACGATATAAGACTTGTCCCATTTTTTTTTGCGCACAGCAGTACAAGTAACTATACTAATACAATGCGTGTAATTGCGAAATGGGCATGTACATCCACGTAGCGCAAGAGATGTAACAACCCAGCAATAGTAAAACCCTCCTGCCGGCCGGCACTCGACTACTGAAGTATCGAAGTATCCCAGCTCTGTTATTTCATTTTAGTCAACTGGCACACGCGATGTTGTAATTCTTACTTCCCATGTCTAACGTTCCATTACACGCACGGTATAACTTCGTCTATAGAATATAAAAATGAGCATTAAGAAAACAACAAATAACAGTGGATTTCTGAGGAAATTACAAAGTTTCTTGAATTATATGAAAAAGAGACGTGTTTATGAGATGCGCATTTTAATTGTTATAAAAATAGAGAATCTCGAGTAATTGTTCATGAAAAAATAGCAACAACAATGGCGATTGATGGTTTTGACAGTGTGAATGTAAGGCTAAATTCGTTCAATAAATGGTTTCTAAAAAATCTATTGAAAGTTTTGTTAACACTCTTTCTGATGCACCTAAGTTTTCTCTACTTGCAATCCATTTTCTTAACGAGATACGGCCTCTTTGTTTATCATTTAATTTATTTTCCACGTTGCTAATCTGTTGAACAATCCCTCATAGAACAATGCAGCATTATTTTCTTTAATTTATTACTTGACATTTTGTCTCAATAACCACCAGCAATCAGAAGTCAAAGAATAAGACTGACTAGATAGAATTTAAAATTGTGTGTAAACCTCTACTGGCGCCAGTAAATTCATGCATGTATAAACCTGGCATTAGGTACATTTTATGAAAAAGACCAATTATTCATATTATTTGTTAACAAACAATCTTTTGTTAAAGCACCGTTTATTAAAAATTGACTATAAAATATTTGATTCAAATATATTTGCATTATTTTTTGGAAAGTCATCATCAAATGCAATAGGTAATTATTTTTTCTTTCATTTTTTTTCCGAGACTTGTGTACTTATATTACATTAAAAATAATACTCTCTATGTTTTATTTCAGTACCAACCTTTACCACATTGCTTTGAGAATGGTTCATCAGATGATATATACATACACAGAGTCTAAGATGAAGAGCCAGATGAAGCTCAACATACAAGAAATTACTTTTAGAGCCTAGCGACACTAGAAAAATTAAAAAGGAAAAATTAACATCGTTAAAACAGTAGTGACAGTCTTAACTCGCTAAACTATAATAACGAATTATTACCGAACTAACTGCTAGTAATATTTTCTAATAATGCTAATATACAAGATATGCACTGACACATTTTCCAAATTTATTAAGGTACCTATCACCTCTATATATATAACCTTAAAATATTCTAAATTAGTTTTAAAAACATATCGATTTCAGTAGAAATTAATTAAATGAAAAATTGTTTTAAAATAAGATTAATAATATCATCAAATCATTTTCTCGGTTTGACCTAAATGCCACTAGACATTCAGTAAAGATAATGCAAGTGGCTGTAAAATATGTTGTGTGCATTTCTCAATATAGTATAATGAATTGGTCATTAGATTTTAAGTTTTTTGCCTATTCATCAGCCAAGAGAATGTGTTATGTGAACAACGCAACTAATTACCATATCTATCGTAGTTTTAAGTTTCATTTTTGGCCCTGCTGGAGAATAGTGTTAGTAGAAAATTGTTGTACTTCTCATTTTTCCAAATCGCCCTCCTTTGGCACAGATTACATATGCTTTTCATCACTTTGATGAGAAAAGTGATGCGAATTTTAGAAACTAAAAATCATAAATGAAGTTATTTTCAGTCTTGGTGTCATATCTTTAATTTTTGGACAGTATTTATTTGACATTTGAGCGTTACTTGAGGGTACGCAAACCTTTTAGTCTTTTAATATATTGTATATAGTTTAATTAGTGAATTAGTTTCATATATACCAATTTTTGTAGAGAATTAAGTTTTTATTAACCCAGCTGGTATAGGTATATGCAGCGATTAAGAATCCACTCATTTATTAGTTGTATCGAAGGTGTATTTGTTAATTAGCATAGAATAAACGGCAATAAGTTAATAACCTGGTATTATTAATTTATTGTATTTATATCTTCTAATAAAGAACACGACACTTTTTATATTTTTACTGTTTATTTAATTACTTATTTATAAATTGTCTGTTTTCAGCAACGTCTTTATTAAATTATGATCAATTTAAGATGTACTTATACTTAATAAAATATCGATACAAAATGTGTTTTTAATTCTTACTTTTTTTTTTGTGAAAAAACATTTTGGCTGCAAAACATTTACTTCATATGATGATCGACCACGATAACTCAGTCGGTGTACTACATAAAGTACACCGACTGAGCAAGGAAAAACTAGTTGGAGTCTATAGCCCTGGGTTCAAATGCCAGCTCGAGATGGCAAATTTTTTAATGCACATAATATGTACTTAACTTTATTAGAATTTATGTGATTTGTGTGAATTGTTTCGTTATTTATGTTACACATCTCCAATACAAATGATACAATATACACAAGAAAGGGAATACCATCAGTGATTATTATTACTATTTGAAAAAAATATGAAAATATATTTTTTCCCTGGTGAAAAACAGTAATTTGTTTCTAAACCTAAATAATGACTAATTGTATTACTAATTGTTGGCAACATATCTGCTTTATACAATAACAGAAGTATTTTTTTTATTATCTAGAAAAGCTAAATTAATATCTCCATTTGCAATTTTCCATTAGTAGAATATTATTGAGAATATTGTTGTAAAAGTATGCTTATAAATTCGAAAAAAAAAATTTTTACTCGGGCTTAATTTTAAACATCACAATGTTAATTTTATATATTATACAACATTCAGACCCTTTCGCGAATATACGCCACTGGCAATGGTACCGTACACAGAAATAGATCCCCCCTCAGCACCCGCGGCTGCCACAGCTAGCGCCCCATCAGTATACATAACAAAGTCTCTATACTTTGGCTAAGATACCGGGTCTAGGTATATATGGTCGAAGTTAAGGACAATAAACTTGATTATCTTGAATGACAATAGTTCTCGAATTTTCATGCCGATTTAAAGAAGTATTAATACTTAAATACAAGCCAACATCTGTTTCTTAACTTAATTTTCATATATGCATGATTACATATTTAACAGATTGACTGCCGCAAGCGTCATATATGACGCTATATGAACAATGGGCCGCTGTGTCATAATCCTCTCATCGATATACAAGTATTCAAGCCATGAAACTATACTTAAATAAGTATTGTAAAATCCAAAGGGTCTGAAAGTCACAAAATAATTTATACGTGGCAGTTAACCTGTTAAATACAGATAGGTATTTGGTACTGAATGGCCTTTTGCTTTGACTTTATGTTCTTAACAGATCTATTTCTGCTTGTGCAACGTATATTTTTAGTCAAAAATAGGATATAGTTTCCGAGAGGGTCTAAAATGCCAGAAAATCACAGTTCAAGAAATCGATGAAGTGGCCAACCTCTTTTAAAATTCCATGAATTGATAAATAAAAAAACTAGTACTTTGTAGTTTCTTATTTGTTGTGAATGTTTAAAATTTTGCAAACATGCGTATTTTAGTGCAAGATTTTGATTTATTTATAGTATTGCAATGAGTAAAATTGAACAGAGAGAGAATAGGGTGTTTGCTTGGCATTTAGGTAAATATATGAGGTGATAAATAGGGACAAATAAATTGACGCTAATTAATATTTTGATTAAATGAATTAAGTAAGTTAAGAAAGTAGAAGGAATGATAATTCGTGATGTCAGCAATTACTTTTACACCACCAATTTACAAATAATGTTCGTATTTACAAATTAATAAATTTATTTAACCTGTGTTAGTACTAGAAATTCATTGACAATACTGCAAGATTCATCAATTTTTAACAATGCGGAGCATTATCCTATATCTGCGATGTCTGTCAATGAACTTCTTAGCCCAGTAAATGAAGACATTTCGACTAGAAAAAATTACGAAAAAGCTGGTTTTTTTGTGGAGACCTTCATTGAGGTGCCCTTAGTACATCCTGAGAAGTTCGAGCAATTTGAGCCATGGTTTTTTTTGGGGGGCAGGGGGTTTAAAGGGGAAATTTTTAGTTTTTTGCCATTATCTGGAAAAGTATCACTTTTTCGACAAAAATAGTCATGAGCAAAAATATTTCTTATAAAATTCTACACAAAAAAGATCATTACACTTTTTTTCGTAGGATCAATCGTTTTTGAGTAATAGTTACGGAAAGATACAATGTCTGTATGCTGGAGTACAGGTTGAAAAATGTTATCATTTTGGTTTGAGATAAATATGTTTTTAAATGTAAAAAATGTGCCGATCACGATGGTAATTTTTCAAAAATGGGCCCTTGTGAAATATTTTCGGAAAGCTGAAAAATTGCACATTATGTATAATGTTAATTATTTCTTTTCCTTGCAATTTTCTGAAAAAAAAAATGGTAAGAATAAAACTTGTTTGATATCACGTTTTCCATACAGAGAAAATATGAAAATCAAAGTTTTACACTTTTTAGAAAATTTATATTGGAAAATCCCTCTGGAGGGAGAGTATTTTAAAAGGGTAGCACACACTGTAGAAAAATTTGGACATCACCATCGAGATCACTCTGCATCTTTTTACACATAAAAACATATTTCTCCCAAGGATAAAATTTTATCAACTTAATCACCCTTCGTCTACTGTACTTTTTTTAGGGTGATTTTGATAGGACTGTACCACATTTGATAATAATTATATGTATTAAAATAGGTTTAGCACAGTTTCTGAAGCTCTGGTATTATACTGTACATGCAAATAGTTACATAATAAAAATATTCAATTAATGCTTAATACTTACTCTATTTTAAATGATCGGATTATTTTGATACTAATGATAGCTTACGTACAATATATACCTACTTTTGTATCCATATTTCTTTTGTAACCTTATGAATTTTTTAAAAAAGTTGTCTAGTTTGTTTCTCTTTATTTTAAGAACAAATACAGTTTTTACATTTCTTTTATTGCTTTTTTTATTATCGTGCAATATTTAAATGAATGAAATTTAGTTGCAAAAAGTATATCTTCTATAAATTCCACCCCCTTTTAACATCTAATATTGCTGTTTGGGGATTATCTATGAAGACAAATAGAATATTTATAAAGCAAAACAACAGTAGAAACTAGAACTAATTTATCTGCAACCACATTTTCTATTTGTTTTTCTGCTGTTTCTACTATTTGTTTATTAGTTTTTCTACTGCTTGATGACTTCTAACAATTTTTTAAATCGATTAATGTCTTTCTTGGATTTGGAAGTGGATGTCTTTGTGGAACTTTGTCCTCACAATTAGACACAACATTTTATGTACGTACTGTATATCTTTGAAACGATTGATCCTACGAAAAAAAGTGTAATGCCCTTTTTTGTGTAGAATTTTAAGAATTTTATAAGAAATATTTTTGCTCATGACTATTTTTGTCGAAAAAGTAATACTTTTCGAGATAATGGCAAAAAACTGAAAATCGCTCCCCCCCCCCCCAAAAAAAAAACTCATGGCTCAAATTGCTCGAACATCTCAGGATGTACTCAGGGCATCTCAGTGAAGGTCTCCACAAAAAAAACAGCTTTCTCGTAATTTTGTCCTATTTTGGCCTCAAATTTGTCTTTATTTACTGGGGTATTCTAGTAATAACACACTTTATATACGATATAGGGTTTCTGCAATATCGGGTTGTACTTGAGACATGCTAAAATAAATACACTAATTATAAATACTAACCAAAATCGTATCACAAAGTAATTTGTATTTAAGTTTTAGACGATAAAGTCATGAAACTTGGCAATTGCAATGATATTTAATATAGAATCCCATGAATGTATCTAAAATATACTTTTTTTTTTCAATGCTTACGCCCCATTACAAATAACGTGTTTTTCTGCGTAATATACCACTATACAGGGTGTTTCATTAATAATTGGTTATAGGCCAATTGAAGAATCCTTAGCCCAAAATATGAAGATTTAACCAAAAACACTTCGATAAAATGTGCCTCCTTACTGAGATACAAGGTGTTGAAGTTAAAAATTAAAAAAATATTTTCACATATTATTTTAAAATTACTTAATATTTTTTCACCATATTTGTTAGATAGTGTTAGTGGTCCCAGACGCATAATATCACGAAAACAACTGGTTCCTCACTATTGCCAGGGAGGTGAAGGAGTTTCCCTCCTTAATTGTATGCCACTAGCCAAATATTTGTTTTCTTGGTTTTCTTTTATTTTTCAATAATTTTTACGCAAAAAATACATTGCTCTATTTCTTGAGATATTTGAATTCGAAAAAGCTTTGAAAATAAAATACGTTTTGCAATTAGTAATAGTTTATTTTAATAAATGCTGAAATTGAGCTCCACCTACTTCGATACATTTACTTAATCTTGTGCTAAAAAATCTTCCTTACTTTAAAAAATATGTTGGGCTGGTTTCTGATAAAATTGGCAGCATTCTGTACTTATTGCCATAATTCCTGACGACTTGATCGCTTGCGCATAAACTGATTTCATATGCCCCCAAAAGTAGAAAACTGAAGGGTTTAAATCTGGGCTACGAGGTGGCCATTGAAATTCGTTTCCTTGGCCAATCCATTGATGGGAAAATTGTTCATTTAAATAACTGCGGACTGCAATAGAATAATGAAGCAGGGCCCCATTTTGCATGAACCAGATATTCCTCCTTAAATTTAATGACGTTTCCAACTCAATATGAATATGAATTACTGTTCTTTGTTGGTAGTTCATATGGACCCAACAGATGATCTCCTAAAAAGCCACATCACGCATTAATGTTAAATTCATGCTGGAAATGTGATTCTCTGGGTAAATGTGGATTCTCAATATCCCAGATATGAGCATTTCTCCAATTAAAGACTCCTCTGCGGGTGAATATGGCTTCGTAGGTAAAGGAAATATTTTTAATAAAATTTAAGTATCACTTTGTTTGCCTCGAATAAATTGTGAAAAGTCCACTTCCTGAAGAAGATCCCTATATATGAGCATTTCTCCAATTAAAGACTCCTCTGCGGGTGAATATGGCTTCGTAGGTAAAGGAAATATTTTTAATAAAATTAAAGTTTCACTTTGTTTGCCTCGAATAAATTGTGAAAAGTCCACTTCCTGAAGAAGATCCCTATATATGAGAGCATTTCTCCAATTAAAGACTTCTCTGCGGGTGAATATGGCTTCGTAGGTAAAGGAAGTATTTTTAATAAAATTAAAGTTTCACTTTGTTTACCTCGAATAAATTGTGAAAATTCCACTTCCTGAAGAAGATCCCTATATATGTGCATTTCTCCAATTAAAGACTCCTCTGCGGGTGAATATGGCTTCGTAGGTAAAGGAAATATTTTTAATAAAATTAAAGTTTCACTTTGTTTACCTCGAATAAATTGTGAAAATTCCACTTCCTGAAGAAGATCCCTAGATATGAGCATTTCTCCAATTAAAGACTCCTCTGCGGGTGAATATGGCTTCGTAGGTAAAGGAAATATTTTTAATAACATTAAAGTTTCACTTTGTTTACCTCGAATAAATTGTGAAAATTCCACTCTCTGAAGAAGATCCCTAGGTAACAAATTCTGAACAGGGGTGAAATGATATGGTCGCAATTTTTCTTTCTTGAGTATTCTAAAAATTGAAGCATTGCTTATTCCAACAGTTGCTGATAAACGTCTTGTACTTAGATGGGGATCTTCAGCAATTCTTACTAAAACGTCATCCTCTTGATTGACACTAATTATTTTTGGGCGTCCTACATTATGTTTGGGACGAAATTTGTCAGTTTCCCCTAACCGCTCCTAAACATTTCTAAAAGTTTTGTGAAATTCTGTTGGGATATAATTCCAAATATCTTCGAGAAGCAGCACGTGCACTGTAATTTTCTTATACGTAAATACATACAATGTCTCGCATTTCCGTATTCGACAAATTATTATGACGAGGCATTATCAATAAATAACTTTTGTGAACTGTTAAATAACTCCTATTATGGCAAAACTAACGTTTGACACTTCTGGGAAAACTAAATATCATTAGCCTACTAAGTAAAAACATTATTGTTTCAGCCTACTGTGTTCAAAAACAATAAGGCATTAGTTAGATGTCAAAGTGATTAGAAATTTATTTGCGAGGTGGTTAAAATACCATGTAGCCTCTTTTTCGAATTCAAATATCTCGAGAAATAGGCACTCTAGAGCAATGTATTAAGAGTAAGTACCTTTTTTACATAAAAATTATTGAAAAACATAAGAAGACCAAGAAAACAAATATTTGACCAGTGGCGTACAAGTTAAGGTGGGAAACTCCATCACCCCCCCTAACGTGGACCCCTGGCAATAGTGAGGAACCAATTCTTTCGCTGATACTATGCGTCTTGGACCACTAACACTAGCTACCAAATATGGTAAAGAAATATTAAGTAATTTTAAAATAATATGTGAAAATGTTTTTTAATTTTTAACTTGAACACCCTGTAGCTCAGTAAGGAGGCAGATTTTATTAAGTGTTTTTGGTTTTGGGCTAAGGAGATTCTTCAGTTAGCGTATGACCAATTATTAATGAAACACCCCGTGGATGTTTACATTTTAAAATAATTTGTACCTACAAGCAAGTATCTGTCTTTATATGGGATCTACATATTTATTTTCAATTAATTATTATTGACTATTGTTAAAGTACTTGAATATCCCTTTCTTTCTTTTTACCACATTCGTCACATAGATTGTCTTCTTCCATAGGCAATTGAACGGGGAGTATCTTACTTGAGGTTAAGGCCGGATCGTGTAGCCATGCAGGATGCGACAGCGCAAATGGCCATGTTGCAATTCATATCGAGCGGTCTGAAGAGAGTTGCTGTCCCCAGCACTATCCATTGTGACCATCTTATCGAGGCTCAAGTAGGAGGAGTAAAGGATCTTAGCAGAGCCAAGGAGCTCCACAAAGAAGTATACAACTTTTTGGCCACTGCCAGTAAAAAATATGGGGTTGGTTTCTGGAAACCAGGATCTGGTAAGTAAACAGTGATTGTTTTATAAGGTGCGCAGTCAGTACTGTCATTTGGAAGAGCTTTTATAAAGACGAAGCATTGACCTGATAACGTGAATTAAACATATTAACACATTCGCGGACAGCACTGAAACCACGGATGAACTCAAAAACACAGTGCCACAACTTTTGAAGTACTGGTGCGATTTTTATGAAAATTTTATCACATCATTATTATATGAACTGAAAGTTTTTCATAAACTGAAAAATGCCTACTGCTCGTGCAACACTGTCCTGTTGAATCAAACTGGATACCATAGATCGGACAGTAAACTGTTATAGCAGTAACTACTATAGCAGTTCAATGTCCCAACTGTGGCAGCCAGTTTGATTCAATAGCTATACACTGCACTGGTTTTATGAAAACAGACAAATTTGCTAAAAAATGTTTATTCAGATGAAAATAAAATAAAAAAATGTTTATTCAAATTAAAACTAAACATCTTCAGAACATCATATTGCCACTTGCATGAGATGATAATTTTCGAAGCATGATACACACAATGCTGGTTTTGCTTCACATTTTTTACATCTGCAGGACATCTGCACTCATTTTTCTTCACCCTTGCAATTTAAAAAGTAATTTTTTCTCTTGTAATTCTCAAAAGGCCTTTCAAATAAGCACTGCTATAGCAGTGGTGTCCTATAACATCATCTGAAATTTACTTCTATAGCAGTTACTGTCCGCGAATATGTTAAATCAATATGCACGTGATTCAATATCAATAAAGGTCATTATCTGATGTTATGGAAAGATGACCGTCTGTCCATGGCACCTGAGAAAATGTGAAGAAAACGATGAATTCATTGAAAAAATTCTGTTTACGCAGGAAGACTGGAAAAATTCCTTTAGGTTCAAAGGACCCCGCACATTTTATGGGAAGTGACCCTTGGTGAAAATGGCTGGAATTAAAATATGCTGTTCCTCTTGACCTGTACATCAAAAGTTCTCATGGGCACAAAGTCTGAAAGTGGACAATTTTCGAGATACAAAAGGGTGAAAAATCATCGTCTTTTCACCCCTTGTATCTCGAAAACTGTCCTTTTTCAGACTTTGTGCCCACGGGAACTTTTGATGTACAGGTCAAGAAGAACAACATTATTTTAATTTCAGCCATTTTCACCAAGGGCCACTTCTCACAAGAAATATTGTTACCGATATTTATGTATTTTATAGAACAGACAAGATTCGAGTAGCTACTTACCTAAAATATGACAAACCGGTTCTTAATAATAAAACAGTACCATACAAGACTAGACCATATTGTTTTATTATCTTACGAACTGTTATAAGTCTCAAAATACTACACAAAATAACCGACAGAAACGAGAGAATTGCTTGACGCTGACCCTGAAAATCTGCACTAATCCAATCCTGTTACGGGAGACAAATCAAATCAAAGAAAAATTGCGTCTGCGCATAACATCCTCAAGAAGCATTCTAACTCAAGCACAGAGATACTTTTAATGTTGAATTTCTACTGCGGCGACGCACAACTACCTGACCTTGAATCACATGTTGGTCATATTTTGTTCACGCGCATATATCTGTATTGGTCTTCCATTTATTGCATGTAGTCCAGTGGATTCCTTACTATATTTGTTTGTAAATATAAAATAAATTAATTTTTGGTGTGTTAATTGGAGTTTTATGCATAATTATATTTTTTAGTTAATCAAAATAAAAAATCTGCCTGTATTTTTCTTCATTTCATGATGACATTTGTTAACTAAAAGAATAGGGTTGAAAATATATTTTTTATAGGTATCATTCATCAGATTATTTTGGAAAATTACGCATTCCCCGGTCTTTTGATGATTGGTACTGATTCTCACACACCCAACGGTGGTGGTCTTGGTGGACTCTGCATTGGTGTTGGTGGTGCTGATGCCGTAGATGTCATGGCGAACATGCCCTGGGAACTTAAATGTCCAAATGTCATCGGTGTAAAATTGACAGGTAAGGATTTTTTTCTGTGCTCTGTTTTTAACATGAAATCTAAAAAAGATTTAAAAAAAGTTTCAAGTTTTTTCCATACCTTTTATTTTTAAGATAATGATATATTTTTGAAACGGCAATAAATAATGAATTGATTTATGCAAAAATTAGCTAGTATTGTTTGCTCAAAATTAGCCCTTACATCCTGAAAATCAAATAAGGTAGAGAATTCTAAATAAACTCATTGAAGTCCTTAAAAAAACTGCATGAATACCAAAATATGTTTAAAAAATGCTGAACATAAATGAGATACTAGATGATCTTCAATAAATTACCAGAAAATTTCAAAAAAAATCTCTAAAAAGTGGAGAATTGATTCTATTGGTTTTTCTATAGGATTTCTTATTCCATTATTGAGTTTGGTCGACACTGTTCAGTTTTCAAATTTTTTCTATAAAAATACTGCAAATGTAATTATTTTTGATATGATAGGCTGCCACTCGAAGGTTTGTAATCTTTCACTTATTTGTTGTAATATTAAAATTATATATTAAAAAAGTAATTCTTGGTAAATATTTGAAAGGTACTATTTTTAGACTCATTTTTTGAAAGAAGATAATATATATCATTGTGACCTGAGGTAATTCCTATACAAACAATTGTTGAACAGCATGTATGATATTTAATTTTTGGGTAAATTCCTTAAAGGTGTTAAGGTGAACGTACATTACATAAAACAAACATGTACAGCACCCGCCACGGATCTTGGCGAGCAGCAGGGACTGTAGGGGAGGGTAGTGGCCCATCGGAGAACTGCATGTCCACTTTCTATAATAATTTATCAGTGTGAGACACCGCTCATGGTAGTGGTGTATGCGCTGGGCCTATATCACTTTCTACATAGAGATTCCCTTTTGCTCGCCAACACTCGTGGCGATTGCAGTAATGTAATACATAATGCAGCATTCGTCTAAATAATTCGTGTAGCTGGAGTGTTTTTGCGAATGGCGCAAACTGTGCCACACGAAACAAATTCGAGTGGGACCAACTTGCTTGCTCTGTTTTTTGTGTTTACTGCACTGTATTATGAATTAAATCTACATTTTTTATACTGCACATTTACACTTATTTAAAAAACTTATCTTCCTTTGTTTTCAAACAATTTTATCATCTGTTTTATGCTATAAAATGCAATTGAAATCTTGCTTAAACACTGAATGAGTCTTGAACATCTAATATGCTTTGGCCTACAGCCATATAGCAAATAATATTGTTTCTTGGGGCGGAGGCAATGACTTGCTTAAGGTATTCATTGCTCAAAAAAAATTAATTAGATTAATTTTTTCACTTCACCCATTAAAGACCTGTCGAAAAGTGTTTAAAGATAAAAAATATTGACAGTTCCATCTATATTCAAATTGAAGTGCATAATGCATGTTTATAAAAATAAAAATGATTTTGAAACACTTAACAATAATCATTCTCGCAATACTCGACATGGTAACACTCTGTACATTCCAAGTCACACAACCACTTCTTTTAAACATTCTCCACTCCACAGATATATTACTATGTACAATAAGTTACCAAACCATATAAAAAATTATCAAAATGAAAATAAAATTAAGAGGGTAACTAAAAATTTCTTAATTAACAATGTTTACTATTGTGTAAACGATTATTTAGATATAATTAGTTTTCGTTTTATACATTTTCTGTAGATTATTTATCTTTGTTCGCTTCTGTGTATATTAACAACATATTTGACTTGTCACATGTACAAAATCATGTATTATTTTTTAGTGACAAATAAATAACTATCTATCCATCTATAATTTTCGCTCCAAATTGAGCAAATTTATTACGTGCCTATTTTGAAATAACCTTTTTCCATTCTCAAAATTTCCTGTGTAGGTTGATGAAAAACAGTTGGCTTAGAGCCAGCTTAAATATGTGTGTCTATAATTAAAAACAATTTAAGGCTCTAAGCAGAGATATTCGTCAACATATTGTTTACCCATAAAGTAGTAATAATAGTAAAAGTTAAATTGAGCTTTAACGAGTTGCACTTGATCATGAGACCAAATCTATTTAAATATGTTCCTTTATGCCAGGTGTATATCTTTGTATGCAAACATTGTATTTCTTGATAACTAGGTATATTTATTAGAACATTTTTTTCTTGATATAACAGCTTTTGTGTTAATACGATTATTGTTTAAATAAGAACTAAAATTTTATATTTAATTGTACAGTAGCTGATCTTAAGTCTTTTTTTTTTTTCAAGGAATGGGTCTGAGTGTCAGCCTCTAACTAACTAAAATCCCTCCTCCTAGGGCTTGTCTGTAAAGAATACTCCGAGGGCACTGCAGCCTCCTGGGCTTATTGTGCTCTCCCTGTATTTGTTTAGACTGTCCATTTTAATATTCCTGTGTTACTGACAAGGTGATACAGGTTTGAAAATAGGCGAGTTTTAATGGTTTCTGGGTCTGTTTGTATTTGCCCGTAGATATTATATCTTCTGCGGTCCAACGCCTCGCAGTCATGTATAATATGTTCTACAGTTTCTGGTACCTTACCACATAGTCTGCAGTTAAGGTCGCCAGTAAACTTTCCGATTAAATGCAGGTACTTCTTAACAGGAAAGTGTCCCGTCAGAAGACCTGTTATAGTTCTCAACTGGATCCTGTTCTTTGTGAGCAGTTCTTCAGTTTGTTTTGAACATGGTCCATTAATAAATGTTTTCCCATGTCGATTTCCTGGAATATCTCCAGTAATGGTTATGTTTACTCTTTACCCAGTCTTTAATTACCCTTCTGGCTGAGCCTTTTGTGATGCCCAGCACAGCTTTTTTGTTGCCCTCAATATTGGTATGTCCCGGCACCCGAGTAGTCTTACTCTGTTCCGCACACCCAGAATTTTGAGCTCTTCATGGCAGTCCCAAACCAGTCTGGAAGACACCTTGGCTAGAGGCTAGTGCCTTAAGTGCCGCCTGACTGTTTGATGCAATTGAGATCTGCTGGTTCACATATCGTCATTTAACATTCTCGTGAACACACTCAAATATAACCAGAATTTCTGTCTGGAATACAGTGAAATGCTATCCAAGAGTCTTTCATAATATTCATCTCTGACATGTTTCTTAAAAAAAAAACTTCTAAAGCTAACCCTATCGAGATTGGAGTGGTGATGTTTGAAAATGTATCCCAGACCTCATTCTTTAAAAGCACACCTTTGAACTTGCTACTAACCAGAGAAGGGTAAATTCCGAAAGTTTTCCTGGAAACCAGGGCCGGCGAAACGTGATAAATCCAGGTGGGTAAAACGTAATCAATCCAGGTGGGTAGTGCAGAGGAATTCTTAAAAAAACATGTTAATAGTGTAGAATAATAAGTTTTCAGGTGTAATTCCCCACTTACAGATTTTTCAGGTGGGTAGTACTACCCACCGTACCCCCCTCTTCCGCCAGCCCTGCTGGAAACTTTCCATTGGGAATATTGAAAGTTCCCTTTACCCATATTTTATTGTAATATACAAATACATTTGCTTTTTAGGAAAACTGAGTGGCTGGACCGCACCAAAAGACATCATCCTGAAAGTTGCTGACATCCTAACAGTCAAAGGAGGCACTGGTGCTATCGTGGAATACCACGGGCCCGGTTGTGACTCGGTGTCTTGCACTGGTATGGCCACCATCTGTAACATGGGAGCTGAAATCGGTGCAACCACTTCTCTGTTTACCTTCAACAAGCGTATGGTTGACTACTTGAAGTCGACGAACCGTGGAGAAATAGCTGCGGCAGCCCAGAAATACCAGGATAAACTATTCGCGGCTGATAAAGGTGGGATCGCTAGAACATCCGTATATTATAAAAAATAATGTAACAAATTTTTTTTACGTAGGTGCCGAATATGACCAATTAATCGAAATCGACCTCAATACGCTTGAACCTCAGGTCAACGGTCCATTCACCCCAGACTTGGGCAACCCCATCAGCAAACTGGGTGCTAATGCAAAGAAAAATGGATGGCCAAATGAAATTAAAGTTGGACTTATTGGATCCTGCACCAACAGCTCGTACGAGGACATGGGTAGGTGTGCAAGCATCGCCAAGGAGGCCCTCAAGCACGGCGTTAAATCGAAGATTCCATTCAACGTCACCCCCGGATCCGAACAAATCCGTGCTACTATCGAGAGAGACGGCATCTCTAAGATCCTTTCTGATTTTGGAGGCACTGTAAGTATTTAATGTTTTATCGTCAAATATAAAATCCTCAAATATCCATACAAATTATAATGATTTTATAAAAACCAATGCACAATCTATGTTTATATCTCCATTATCGTCGGAAGAAATCTGTGATATTGTTGATAATTTTAAATCAAAATCATCTAGTGGATTCGATAGCATTTCACCAAAGCTATTAAAGAGATGCATTATTGCTCTTGCATCCCTTCTTGAAAACATCTACAATACCTCATTTACTTTGTGAATTTCCACAGACTTTAAAATTAGCACTGGTACTACCTATTTATAAAAAAGGGTGATCCTAATGATTTGGAAAACTACCGTCCAATTAGTTTATCGTCCGTATTTTCAAAAATACTTGAATGTCTAATGTACAAAAGACTGATATCCTTTTTGAACAGTACCAACTTTTTTAAACAATTTCAGTACGGATTTATGAAGAATAAGGCCACAGATACTGCTCTTTTTAATTTTGTTGATGAAATTATAAGCGCCTTGGATGGTCGAGAAATTCCCTGTGGACTATTTCTTGACTTATCTAAGGCGTTTGATACTTTAAACCATGAATGTTTACTTGGTAAGTTGAACAAAATTGGTGTCAGAGGCCCAGCACACAAATGGGTTTCTTCCTACTTAAAAAATCGTACTCAACAAACCTCAGTTGTGATTCATGGGCAAAAATGCGTTTCTGATTCTGTTACTAATAACACAGGAGTGCCACAAGGTAGTGTGCTTGGGCCCCCTTCTGTTTGTCGTTTATCTAAATGATCTATCCAACGTATGCTCAAACAACGACAACTTCAAAGTTGTGAATTACGCCGATGACGCCGAAGAATATCTCTGACATAGAACAGTTTGCTGGGGATATTTGGCAAAATTTGAGAGATTGGTTTTGTTTCAGTCAACTGATACGTTACACGCATCGCTTTTTAGTAGGTCATAGTCAGTAACTACAGAAAATGTGCATTAAAGAACTCTAAGTTGAAGTTCATGTTCTAGAGCCAAAACTAAATAAGAGCAACATTATTACAGAATAAGGCCCTTTTCTCATAAAACTTATATTTCCCATGTGTTTGTCCCCTGTAATTCTAACCAAAGTATGCAGGAGTGTCCTTCAATGTTTCGTGCAAAAAGCTTTCATTCAGCTTTCATTCATTCAGCCATCAAGTTTATTTTCACAATAGTAACAGACCTTTTAATAAGACATTTCTGGGTACTACTGTCTTCAAAATGAAATTAAAAGATGCAAAATATATACAGATTCGGAAAGTTTTGTTTTGGTATTGCATAGTTTCAACAACTTAACCAACCGCCTGCAATAAAGGCATCTACCAGTACTCTAGCAGAGGCAAAGAGTGACATGCTCCATCATGTACATCATTGCTTGCTTCTCTCTCGCTTGCTCTTATTGCCATACCAAAACCAACACTTTCCGATTCTGTATAAATCTTATCAAAATGACATTTACTTTCGACATTGCTAACTGACAAACAAAATAAGACTACTAATTGTTTTAAGCAAAAAATAAATTATTGCAGCAAATGGGTTGTTGCACTAAGTTAAAATTTTAATAGAATCTGTGTTTAACAATAACATTTCTTCATAAAAAATCATTGGAAACATGTAATAGTTGAAAATAAAGTCTTATAATATTACAATATCAATTTTAAAAATACATGCATTTAAAACGGAAGTGACAACATAACGGCAGTCTGCAGAGAAGTTAGTTATTAAACGACGAAAAAAGGATACAAAGTTATAAACTGTTGATAGCGACGGAGAAAAAAAGAGAAAAACGTCAATTGAATTTGACACTATATTTAATAAGTTTATTCAACAACCCCACACTATATGGAATAGTGAACGTAAAAATGAATGGTTAACTGTTTTTCTAATATTTATATTCAAAACTATAGCTGTAACTTACCTCGTGGCTTTTGCACCTCTAACCTCTGCAATGCTAAAACAATCATCTCTTTAAAAATTCGCTGACCATAAATATATCTATAGAAGGTAAAATAACAGATTTGGCCTTTATAAATCCTGCCTCAGTCATTTTGAAAGAAAATAAATACTAAACGCTAAAAACTTCTAATTAAATGTCAAATTCAATTTTGACATTTGAGGTTATTTTTTTTATTGTCAACAATGTCAACTTGTTCCTCTTCTTCTGTTCTGCATATAACTTCACATCTAACTGCCGTTATGATGTCACTTCCGTTTTCTTGGTACATTCAAATAGTCGAACTTTAATAATCTTTCTTAATATGTTGCACTTAGAATTTTTCTTTCAAATTAAACATATAACTAAATTACCGCTTCCACTATCATATTTCACAATTTTTTAAAATTGATCAACAACCCAATTGATCAAAATTTTGTGAACTGATGTAAAAACCATATGTGAACAACAAACATTAAAGTTATCATAAAATTGTTGCATAGGTGCTCGCCAATGCTTGTGGACCATGTATCGGCCAATGGGATCGTAAAGATGTAAAGAAAGGAGAAAAGAATACGATTGTTACGTCTTACAACCGTAACTTCACAGGTCGTAATGATGCCAACCCTGCCACTCACTGCTTTGTCACCTCTCCGGAACTCGTAACGGCACTGAGTATCGTCGGAAGACTTGATTTTAACCCTCTTACTGATGAAATTCAAGGTAAAACTGTATTCACTTCGTTTAAGTGATTTTACGAGCTTTTGTTAGAAAGAACTTTAAAGATAACCATGAATAATTTGACTCACATACTCAATAGATGGCGCTGTATTCTTATGATCTTCACATTCAAGGAGAGATTGCAATTTTCCCAAAAATGGTTTTTTTCCTGGGAAAAAACCCGGTTTCTTCCCATTTTTTGAATTTGCCGCCAATTCCAACATAACTTTTAGTCTCAGTCCTCATCATTTGGTGTGGGTGTGAACTTTTTTCATAGTGCTAATAATGCTAATGCTAATGAATAGTAATTAAAAAAATAATGGAAGGAATGGTTGGTTGGGTTAGAATTAGCGGCAAATTCAAAAATGGGAAGAAACCAAGTATTTTCGTTTTAACCCTCCCAGGAAAAAAAACATTTTTGGGAAAAGTGCCATCTCTGCATTCAAGGTTAACTTTAAAAGAGCAAGTCCTTAGACAGTTGTGGAGTTTGACCCTGCTTTACATTATGTATTATTTTAAAGGCGCCGATGGTAAAAAATTCAAACTCAGCCCTCCCTTCGGCGATGAGCTCCCTAGCAAAGGTTTCGATCCTGGTCAGGATACCTACACAGCTGCAGTTGCCGACGGCAGTAACGTTGTAGTCGATGTCGATCCGAAATCACAGCGCCTGCAGTTGTTAAGTCCATTTGAGAAGTGGGACGGAAAAGACTTGGAGGATATGCTAATCCTTATTAAAGTTAAAGGAAAGTGCACAACAGATCATATCTCTGCCGCGGGGCCATGGTTGAAGTTCCGAGGACATCTGGATAACATTTCTAATAACATGTTTATTGGGTAAGATTTTATTAATTGTTCTTCATCATATATTTAAACTATGAAGTTGTAAACCCTACATCTTGTCGCTAAGGGACACAGAGTCAATAATCCCTTGAAATATTTCATAAATGAAAATGTAAGCCTCGCTTCTTGTTGCTTTATGGCTAAGACACAAAAAGATAATTCTTTAATATATTTTGAATGAAATTGAAATAAGCATACATACCGGGTGGCGCAGCCGATGGGAACACTCTTGTAATTCTTGAACGAGCCAATGGATTTTTTTCAAATTTGGTGTAGTGATATGGGATGAAGTTTCCAATTATGTCTGACCCTCAAATATTATTTTGATTTCCAAAAATTATAGATTTTTTAATTTTTAGTTTTAATAGAAGGCTGCGATTTTGCCAAAATTGTTAAAAATCAATCTGAAAGTAGTATTAAAATATTATCTCTTCAGATACTAACATTAAACACGATTTATTCTTCATTAAGTTCAACGATATTGGTTTTTCAACGAAAACTATTTTTTTTTTAAATAGAACTCCGACGGGATAACCTGTTATTTAATTAGATCTTTAAATTATGAAGAAAATGATATGCATAATGTCTACCTTCTCTTTGTACTAAATTTATAATTAAATAAATAATAATAATAATATGTTTTTTTAAATATTTTTTGAAATTCAAAATAATATTTGAGGATCAGATCATATGTATTTTGGCCAACAGGATCCAAAAATGCAAAAATATACAGGTGTTGTCCCGTTTAAAAATTTGATTTTCATGTAAATTGCATCAAAATCGGAAGTCGACCATTTTGGTTCTTTACAGCATATAATTGAAAATTTCATCCCATATCACTGCACCGAATTTGACAAAAATCCATTCGCCCATCCAAAAAAAGAGTATCCCTATCGGCTAAGTCACCTGGTATATGATGAGGACCTTATTCATTAGCTTTCAGATAGCTATCTTACGTGAAATAGTTAATATGAATTGAGAAATTATATACAGTCTGTTGACAACACATGAAATAAATCATTGAAAACGCTTATTTTTCTCTGTTGTCATATATTTTTGGAAGCCTCAACTAACACAAAACCAATTCCAATTTATTTTTCATTTAATACAAATACCCAATTATCATTAAGAGATGTTCAAAATAACGATTGCTGTTAATCATTTCCAAAAGTTTCGAATAGGGTTACCTACCACACGTGGTGCTTGTATTCTTCTATTCCATTGCATTCACATCTCTGAACTTTCTAAATTATTAGGATGATTCTTGTAGACTTTTCATTTTTTTATGTTTTATTCAGGGCCCCTTTATCAATATAGGTTTAGGTTAGTTTGCCCTGGGGCTAAACGCTAACTCCAGGCTAAAGCGTTTATCAAGTCGGGATAAAAGTAACCCTGGGCTAAAGTCAGAGATAACTTAGCCCGAGCTTCAATAATGTGAGGGTTATCTGCTAGCCCGAGGTTAACCTACAAATTTTATGTTTGTTGTTGACAGTTGTTGGGTGAATAGTCAAAGTTATTTTTTTGTGTAAATTATTTAAAATGGAAGCTTTCGATGAAATAAGCGATGATGAAGCAGATATTTTGGAATATTTGGAACATGAAAGACATACTTAGTTTTCTGATGTGACGTGCACTTTTCTTAAGGCAAGGTTCTTAAAAAATGAGTTTAATTACAGACTACCTACTAGATGAACCAATTAATTTCCCAAAACCTAGAAAAATGTCTTAATTATTTTACCTAGCCTAGCTTAGAAAGGTTAAATAATTAATAGAGCAAAAGAAATATTATTTATAAATAAAACTCCCAAATGGAAAATAGCCCATATATTAATTTCGAAAAAGTTAAATTGGTAGACCATGAAACATTATCTGGGTGCGGATAAAATAATATATATCGTTTTCAATTGAACAAATAAACAACACAGAAAAATGACATATTTCCTGGCTAAAGTTACTTATAAAATATGAACAAAAAGTTATCAAAGAAACCCCAAACTAAATTAATTTATCTATATTTCATTAGCATGGCAACAATAGAATGCAATAAGCAATAAATAAATCTTATAGTCAATACAATAATTTTAATAAAATTTATATACTGGCCTAACTGGCCAGATAAAGATTAAAGGAAACAACAGTTCAATTTCGTTCTACCGAAAGTTAATTTAAATATGAAGCACACACTTTAATTTACGTTGCACTAGGTAAACAGCTCCCATATATTTACTTGATGGTTGATAAAGGCCGGTGAAAGGAAAGTTTAAATGTACTTACATTTCGGCGTCCAGTAAAATTAACACCACACTTTACAGCTAATTACAGCATAGTCCTTATAGGCAATTAGAAACACTAAACTTGTTTCAAAATAACTCACTAAAATAAAACTTTGAACATTCTTTACTAGCAAATTCTTTAGTAAACTTCCTCAGATTCTGTTACTTGTGTGTTTTATTTTAGAACTCGGGGAATCTCAATATAAAGGTCAAGCAGCACTTTGATTGCCGACTATAATAAATGGATCATTAAAAGTGGACTGTTACAATGTAATAATTATAAACACATCGTAGAATAAAAAAAAACTGATGCAATATCTTGCAAAGACAAAGAAGCTGAATGATTTCTACAAAACAATAAAATAGATTTTAATATTTGCTTTTTAGCTACATTAGAAAACTAAGTATGTCTTTCGTGTTCCAAAAATTCCAAAATATCTGCTTATTTCGTCAAAAGCTTACATTTTCAATAATTTACGAAAAAAAAATAACTTTGTCTTTTCACCCAACAACTATCAACAACAAACATAAAATTTGTAGGTTATCCTCGGGCTAGCAGAGATAACAACTACCTTGAAGCTCAGGCTAAGTTACCTCTGACTTTAGCCCGGGGTTACTTTTAACCCTACTTGATAAACACTTTCGCCTGGAGTTAGCGTTTAGCTCCGAGGTAAACTAACATAACCCTGTACTGATAAACATACAATTTGTAGGTTAACCTTGGGCTAGAAGAGATAACAACTACCTTGAAGCTCGGGCTAAGTTACCACTGACTTTAGCCCAGGGTTACTTTTAACCCTACTTGATAAACACTTTCGCCTGGAGTTAGCGTTTAGCCCAGGGGCAAACTAACGTAACCCTGTACTGATAAACAGGTCCTTAAAGGTATCCATCTGTGTAATAGCAGTTGGCTTGGTCATATTCTGATGACATCAGAACTAATAATGGAGTATATTAAACTTTTCTATTACTTGAAGAATAATAAAATTTTTTTCGTGCTCATATGTTCTACTTGAAATTTTAAAAATGTGTGGTTTTAATAGGCTTTTTCGATTGAGTATAAAAAGTTGAAAATTGTAGCGACCAAATAAAAAAAAAAGAAGAGAACTTTTGAGATCGCTAACAAGTTCTGTGTGACTTTTTTCCATGCTGCATATCTGCAAATATTGAGAATTGATTCTTGGCATTCGATTGCTCCTTTTAGAGCGGGAGTTAGATGGCTTCTTCGGCACATCATCATTTTATGAACTTTGAGATATTTTTATGGTTTAATGGATGGTAACGATTCATAAAATCGACTTCTGGCGGGGCACCTCCTGTCTGAAAATCAGTGAAATTATGTTATCGTTACAAGGCTCATTTTTCTTCGTGTGTACACATTTTATGTTTAGAATGAATAAAATAAGATCGCCAGAAAGTGTGGGCCGTCAGGAGGCGCAGCCAGAAAGGTAATAATGATACAATACGTCTGAGACACCGTAGGAAGACAAGTTAGCCAAAAGTGTTAAATTCCTGTATTATTTAATGGCCTATGGTACTTTTGTTGACACTAAGAATTTTCTGGGAGGCTATTCTATTGTTGAAGGAGCTTACGCTAGTAGCGCAAATATTTGAATCAACGTACAATCTATTTAGGACCAATATTCGTATATTGGTCCTACATGGATTGTACGTTGGTCCAATATTTTGTGTTACTAGGGTATATTTACATTTTAAAAAGCAGCCAGAACTTGTAATGGTGAGTTTAGAGTTTTGAGATGAAATATGCAAAAAAAAAATCCTAAACATTTTCTTTCTGGCTAGCCTTACTGACGGGAGTTTCTTTCTGGGATTTTTTTCTGTGTTCAAAACATTTAAATAAACATGCTCAGTCTACAAAAAAGCTTCTAACGATCATATTATACAGGGTGTAATTAGTTTCATGTCATTAAAAAGAACTGGTAATGGGGACCGACTAGACAAACAAAAAACCTTTATGACTTGTTCCTCTAAGGTTTTTTTGTTCGTTTAGTTGTTCCTCACCACCATTTTTTTTTAATGACATGAAACTGATTACACCCTGTATAACTCCGTTTTTTACATCTTTGATCTTTCTGGCTGCGCCCCTGACGGACCACACTTTCCGTCGATCTTATTTTATTCATTCTAAACATAAAATGTGTACACACAAAAAAAATTAGCCTTGTAACGATGATATAATTTCACTGATTTTTATATCTTAAACCATGGCCAGCTCGACGGGCTGACATATGTCAGAAGTCTATTTCGCCGTTACTTAAGTTTGATGGAATTAATCAACGCATAGAAAATGCTTGTAACGACGAGTTTCCAAAAAGCCACGTAGCTCCCGCACCATTTCCTTTTGGATACAAATTTTGCAACAGTATTTTTAAGAGTATAAAGCCAGTATAAAGCTTTATTCCTATTTTCAGCGCCACAAATGCAGAAAACGGTGAGATGAACAAAATCAAGAACCGATTGACTGGTGAATGGGGAGCCGTCCCAGACGTAGCTCGCCAATACAAAGCCAAAGGAATAAATTGGGTAGCCATCGGCGATGACAACTACGGTGAAGGCAGCTCTCGTGAACACGCCGCCTTAGAGCCAAGGCATTTGGGTGGCCGTGCTATTATTGTTAAATCTTTTGCCCGTATCCACGAAACAAACCTTAAAAAACAGGGCGTTTTGCCTTTAACTTTCGCGAATCCCCAGGATTACGACAAAATCCAACCTACCGACAAAATCAGCCTTAAGGGTCTTAAAAACCTCCAACCCGGTAAACCTGTTGAATGCGTAATCAAACACGAAAATGGCCAAACAGAAACAATTTTACTGAATCACTCCCTAAACGAACCTCAAATCGGGTGGTTCAAGGCTGGTAGCGCCCTTAATCGTATGAAAGAACTACAGGCACGAAATTAGTTTTAATAAATTCAGTCTTGTAGATTAATTAAGATTCATAATATTCATGTAATTACGTTAAAGAACTTAAAGTGAAATGTACCTTATACATTGCTATACCTATATTTTTTTGTTGTAATTTTCATTTACGTGAATAGATTTGTATATATACACAGTCACAGCTTTTATTTTTTTAATGTAGATCTAAAAGGCTTGACAATAATAAACGTGATTTTAACATTGGTGTTTCGTATTCTTAGTGTCTCAGTTTGTTTTTTTATGCCTTTGCTATGTTCATAATTAGAAGCTGTAGAACCAAGATTAAATTCTAAAGGTAAGTTTTAATTGTCTCCTAAAGATGCCAACATGGTTGGTGAAGTGTGTTGTGTGATAGTATTTGAGTGTAGTGCTCAAGTGTTTTGGTGTTTGTGAAATCTTCTTCAGAGGCAGCGCCATGCTAATTGTTTCAACTCCCTTCCCTTCCATTTTATAGTAGTATAGTATACCATCAATAGTATCAAATACAGGGTGTCTACTAAATCTTAATCTTAAAATTCCCCGACTTTTCCAGGGTTTCCAGGTAATATTTTATCTAAATTTTTTTACTTCCCACACTCGAAAAAATATGAAAGTATGTATTCATCTCAAAAAAATTATAAATAAATTCTAGATAACACAATAAATAAAAATTCTTGCACTTTTTTTACTAAAACGTTTATTTTCGAGAATCGAATATACCTAATATTCTATTCATATAATATTATATTTTCAACATAAATATTCACTATAATTAGTTATGCAGAACCAAAGCCGCAACTAGAGCTCTGGTTCTGCAAACTTTTTTTTTTTTAAAACACAGTCGCCCGACTGCTCAATTCACGCACCGTTACGCTTGCGGATCCTACTTTTTCATATTTTTCGAGAACCAATTATCATAGAGTAACGTTTTTTTTAAGTGAACGAAAAAAATAGCACTTCAAAATGGTACATATGATTTTTCGACACTGCATTCCAGTCAAAATTTTTTTAACTTTAATTAGAATTTTTTATGCAAAAAATCTTTTTTTTTTCAAATTTAATTTTCACCACTTTTTTCTGAATAATGACCATATAGAAAACATTTGTGATTGTTGAACAACTGTCGCAGAATAGAATTATTTTTCTCATAGCAAAATCTGACAGAAAGTGAAGTACTAATAGCCATTTTTTGAAGACCCTTTTTTTTTCCAAAAAGTTGAATCTATCATAAAATAATGCAGATATCAATCTGAAATTTTTACCAGATATTCCCTCTTATATAACACGTACTTTAGTAAAATTTAAAAGATTCTGTTAAAATTAAAAAAAAATTCAAAATTTCCGTTTTTTTGGATTTACTTCTGAGCTATTAAAGCTATCTTAACGTTCGGGGGTTCATTTTATAGGTTTTTTAACACCATAACTTTCTCATTTGAACTTTTCCTATCAGATTATTAGCCTTTTCTTTTAAACGCGAAAAACCGATTTTTCAACTTCGATTGGACTATTCGTCTGCGAGACATTTCTAACAGATTTAATAGCTTGAATTCATAATAGAGGATGTTAATTTAGAGGGCGCTATCGTCGGCTTTATGTATAAAACACACTTTTGACCAATCAGGAAATAGCTATTTTCATAAATAACGGGCGAGTCCATTATTTCCGAGGGAGAGTATAATTCCTACTTATCCAGTAGATTCCAATATGTTAACTATAACCTATGCACTTCCCAAAAACGCAGAGTTTCTCATGGTGTTCCTCAGGGTTCTGTGTTGGGTCCCATACTATTTACGGTATTCATCAATGACCTTGCCAATTCTGATGATAACACAAACTTTATACTGTTTGCAGATGATACCACTGCACTAAACACTAATTTCACACCTGATGAACTAACACGGACTGTCACAGAAACTGATAAACATATTTACGAATGGTTTTGAACTAATAGATTAAAACTGAATGATGACAAGACACAATCATTAACATTTACATTGCGAAATAGGGAACCAAAAGAACAGACCGATGCATCCGTAAAATTTCTAGGTGTGTACTTGGACTCAATATTATCCTGGGAAGAACATGTTACAAAACTATCGACTAAACTCTCTAAAAATATTTATTTCCTTCGCAACCTTGTCAACACAGTATCCCTTAACTACCTACTCACGGCTTATTATGGTTCTTTTCATGCCAATATGTTGTACGGAATTTTAAACTGGGGGCACTCAGCCCATGCTTCCAACATTTTTGGTTTACAACATAGATGTGTTCGCATACTATCTCATCTTAGATACAGAGATGATTGTAAAGACCAATTCATTAATCTCAAGATATTAACTATGCCTTGTGTTTATATTCTCGAGTGTTTACTTTATCTTAAACAAAATGAACATCAATATGTAACGCACAGCCAAATCCATGAATATACCACAAGGAATAACGATAAAATTAATGTCAATTTTCTTCGACTTACGAGATCTAGAAACGGAGCAGGTTATTATTCCGCCAAATTTTACAATACTCTTCCTCATCAGCGTTACCACATTTGGTAGATTTTTATTTCTTTTTAGTAGAATTTTAAGGATTTTTGTAAAGTTTGGTAGGTAAAATTTGCTTGCAGATTTCTGATAATTATTATCAGAAATCTACCAGCAAATTTTACCTACCAAACTTTAAAAAAACCCTTAAAATTCTACTAAAAAGAAATAAAAATCTACCAAATGTGGTAACGCTGTTCCTCATCCAGTAAAAAACTCTTTGCAATTTAAAGATAAAATTAAAGGTTACTTAAAAACCAAGGCCTTCTACAGTTTTGAAGAGTTTTTCGAGAACGATTTCTCAGATTTAATTTAACAAGGACCTAGGCACTGTACACTTACACTTATTACCACATATTACCCTTGCTTAATTTGTTAATTAGTTTAGATAATTTTCTATTACTTTTAATTTGTTGTCATTCATTGTCTTATGTATCTATGTAGTTTACCTATTTTCAATATCTTTTATATATCTACTTTATTGTCTTACTGTTTTGACGTGTGTAAGCATTATTATGTATCTTGACACCAATAAATTATTATTATTATTATTATTATTATGTTTTCGTAAAATGTCAAAATTTTACTGTGAACTAACTTTATTTTTTTAACTTTAAACGATTTAAACAATTAAGTCGTAGATATAGTTCGGTAAACTCTAAGGTGGCGTATGTCAATTTATGGTAAAAGCAAATATTCTCTAGTCTAATATCTATACCAGTTACTCCTTGGATATAGCTCTTAGAGGTATATTGTATATAGAAACAAAATAAATAGAAAAATTCTAGAACATTTAAGAAAATCGTGAATATCTCAAAAAGTTGTAACTTTAACCCCTTATACTAGCGAAAAGAGAATTTAATTTTACATATTCTATTCTATTCAGGATATTCTATTTAAATAAAAAAGTTTTTGAGGTTTGAATTTGACAAAATGTAATGTGAAAAATGGAACACTTGGTATACTATATTATGGAATTTATTTTCAATGTAGAGTGTAGCTTGCCTTGTGTTCTTTCTACGTGCCAAAGAGCAAATGAAGATCTCATACATGAAGAAAGTTATAACAATTCTTGCAAACCATTGCACCTGTCAAATTTTTTATAAAATGTCAAATACCTCCTAAACTGCTGGGTTTAGACCTCCGACCCATTGATATATTTGATCAGGGACCCAAAATATAGAACATATAAAAAATCCAGCCAATTTAACGGAAGCCACTTTTATAGAAGAATTTGCGCGGGGTACTTTAACCGTTGAGTAGAGAACTTTTCCTTAGCGATTTTTTAGTTATTTATTTTTTTTTTAATTCTGATTTTTGTCAATCCTGGTACTCTATATTAAAAGGTTTGTGTAATATGTATAGTTAATGATTGTTGATTTAATATTTTGTCCTGTCACATTCCTCAGATCGTTTATAAAAATCACAAAAAGTAGTGGTCACAGAACAGTACCTCGAGGCACTTGTTATAAATTGTTTTAATTTTTTTGTTGATAATTTTTTTATAAGTAAATAATGTTTTAATAGCCAACGGCATTATTTTCTAATATTAAAAATTACCTACCTGAGTTGCCTAATTTGTTAAGGGATGTGAATTTAAACTTATGGAACTTGAAAATTGTCTAGTATTTGCTAATGAACGTGCCATTTTGCAGCTGGAAAATGCATTACTTCTTATATATTATTGTATTAAGCAAAAAATTCCAAGTTTACTGAAAACATGTTTTATTCTATTCTGTAAACTTATAAATAGTTCTTAACACAACAGAAAGGAAATCTAATACATGTAAATTCCCTACATTAACTATTTGGTAAAGCAATATTTTTATAATCTAAATTTCAGTCCTTGGTTTTTCCAGCATCATAACCCAAATTTTGAAATTCTTGTGTTACCACATTAACATTTATTCGAACTTGCCCTGCTGTTTCCATTCGTATCACTGGAAGGAAAAATAACAAATTCAGTCATTAAAATTAACACCAATAAGTTCTGAAGGCAAATAAAATTTCTGTATTTGGCTGTAAAAAAATGTATGCGAGGTGCATTTGAAAAGTTTGTAGCCCGACAGAGATGGTACTCGAATCAACAATATTTTTCTGGCATTTCTGGCACAGAGCGATTTTTAAAATAAAAATTGATGTAAATTGAACCCACTGTGACTGTTTGGTTTTTTTGGGAGCAAAACATATATTCGCCTTGAATGGTCAATGACTTAATTGACGTCAATTTACTCGACTCGCGTCACTAAATAACAAAAACATATAATGACACAATAAGATATGTATATACTTACAATTATTTCCAGCCGTTGTAGCCAACATTTTGGGTTGCAGAAGCTCAGGTTGGTATCCAAAAAATGATCCAATATAGCCTAGTAGTGACGAGGCCTGTGGTTTTGATAAATGTACGTCTAGCTGGTGTGACCCTGGTTTTATAGGCATGTGAGCTCGTCCATAGCCTCCTAGCTGCATATTTCTGTATATGCTTAGGATAATTTGAGGCCCTAATAACAATGTACCTTTGTAGTCAGGGTGTCAATCAAAAAAGGTGGAAGTAAGGTATAGTAGAGGTTTTTTAAGGTTATCGCCACTTTAGTAGGTTTAGTTTAATAATCCTATTCTGGCACCCTTAGGCATTTTGAGATATTCAAGATGACGGCTTATCTAAGGTGTCATTTTTTTTAAATTTTAGTTTACCAAATGTGGGCATGTGATACATCATTTTCTATGTTTTCAGGTTCTAGAAATCAAATTTGAGGTCTAAAAAGAGTTAGGGGCAATTCCTTCTGTGTTGCCTTATCAAAATATAAGGTAGGTGTTGACTGTGGGTGTTAAAAACAAATTCGATAAAAAGAAACACCTCAGAGATAAGATGCAATTATGTTTTACAACAAATAATTCTCTCTTTGTTTAATAATTTAATATTAAACTCTCTTCCGTAAGGAATTAAGAAGTTATTTTATATTTCTTATGGAAGAAAGTTGGGGCATAATTTAGGCTTATGTTTTTTGAGAGTGACCCTCATTCAAATTATGGATGCGAGACACTCTTGAAGAGTATGAGCCGATTTTTTTTTCAGATTACATCTTAAACTTGTTAAGCTAACAAAATTTAAAAATAAATGTTTACCTATATTATTATTACATCCAGTCGCCTTGCCAAAAAAAATTCAAAATGGCCCAGATTACATTTGAGCATTAGCAAAATGCTCATATAAATCAATAAGTCCGTATAACACAACACGATGCAGCTGCATGGCTAATGGCTTGTCATGCAGTTTAATGTGCAATTGTCTGCAACTAAGCAGAGAACATTCTTAATAATAATAATAATAAATAATAAATCTTTATTACCATAAATTCGTAACATACAGAACATTGGTATCGTCAAAATATATAATCTAACATTTATATGAAGTTGGAATATAAAATTTCAAAATATCCAGTATTACATATCTAGTATTACATATTCTAGTCTAGTCGGTAAATATACTCATTGAATGAGTAAAAACATTTACTTATAAAAAATTGTTTGGTTTTGTTTTTAAATGTATTGTCGCTTGAAATAGTTTTAAGTTCGTGAGGAAGGCTGTTATAGGCTTTAATAGCTCTATAGTGTACATTTTTTTGGTAATTACTTGTGGAATGTGGTGGTATCCTTAAGTCACTGCCACCTCTAGTAGTTCTATTACTAATATCATTATTTTTTACAAAGAAATGCATGTTTAATTTAACAAAGTTTACTAGACGGTAGATATACAAAGAAGGGAGGAATAATATGCCTAAAGCAATAAAATGTGGTTTGCATGATGTACGATTAGGTAATCCTAACATACATCGGATATATTTTTTTTGAGCTGAAAATAATCTGTGGCTGTGTGAATCCGCACCCCAGAACACAAGGCCATAGTGCAAGTGAGATTGTATATGGGCAAAGTAATATACTTTTAAAGATTCCAGTGACACCTGTTGTTTTATAAATCGGCAGACATGGGTTGCGCTATTTAATTTAGCCACCAAGCCGTCAATATGGACCTGCCAGGACATGGTGTTTTAAATTGTTAATCCTAGAAATTTTTTTGATTTGGAATTTTGTAAAGATTTGGCATCTAGACTGACATAAATGGATTCGGTGTTATTAAAAGTTTTGCTGAAAATCATTAAGGTGGTTTTATCTTGATTTAAGTGAACGGTGTTATTTGATGACCAGTCCTTCATTTTTTGAATGGCATTGTTACATTTACTCGAGAGATCTTTTATAGTACCATTGTTTAGTACAGCCATGCTGTCATCTGCAAACTGGTAAAAGGAGATAAGATTGATAAAAGATGGCATATCATTAACATATAATAAGAACAACAAGGGGCCCAGAATAGAGCCTTGGGGCACCCCTTGCGATATTATTACTTTATCTGATAAAGTATTTGTCTCGGTCTTGTTGCCTGCATGGTCATTAAATACAGTTTTTAGTGATATCTGTTGAGTTCTATTGCTTAAGTAAGAATGGAAAATGTCAAGGCATTTTCCTCTTATCCCGTAATTCTCTAATTTGTAAAGTAGTAACTCGTGGTTAATTGACTCGAAGGTGCGAGAGAAATCAAAAAATATCCCAGCCACTTTCTCTTTTCTGTCAATGCATTCGGAAATGAAACAAAGGGCCTTGTATATAGCGAGTTCAGTTGAACTTTTTGGCAGAAATCCATACTGATGACTAGTTAGAATGTTGAATTTTTTGATATATGAAAATAGTCTATTGTAAATTAGTTTTTCAAATATTTTCGACACTGCCGGTAAAAGGGAGATGGGCCTATAGTTGTTTATCTGTGTTTTAGATCCCTTTTTAAAGACCGGTATTACTTTGGCCACTTTTAATACGTCAGGAAAATACCACGCATAAAACAAATATTTATAATATATGATAATGGCTGGGCTATCAGGTTTATGATTTTTTTGATGAGGCCAATAGGTATTTCGTCGAAACCTGACGATTTTTTTTGGCTTGAGGTCGGACACTACTTAACAGATTTCTTGAGGACTAGTTGGTGTCAAAAACATAGAATGCTTTAGTCTGCTATGACTAATATTGCAAGTTGGCATGGCGTTCTGGGGTAACGTAAACTGATCAGCAAAAAGATCAGCTATTTGCTGTGGGTCGCTGACCCTTACATCATTAACAATAAGAGACATATTTTGGTTTATATTATTTTTGTTTTTGTTTGTTACATCTTTGAAGATGTCCCACACTGCTTTAGACTTATTCTCAGCAGTTCTTATTTTATTGTCATTGAGTGATTTTTTGTAGTCCGACAGAACTTTTTTGTATGCCTTTTTTCTAGATTTGTATTGTTCAAGAATATTTGTATTGTTTGTGTTTTTGTAGAGCAGCTTCAGGTCACGCAGATTTTCTGAAGGTATTTAATTTCCGGATTGGAAGTTTGTCTGTGTTTTTCCTGACGGGACACAGTTTTGATTGGAAAAGCAACATCAAGGTAGTATCTTAATGTATTTAGGAAGTTTTCACTCATTTTGTTTACATCTACTTCGTTGTATATCTCCGCCCAGGTTTCCTTATTTAAGTCAAATTTAAATGCCAAAATCCTCATAGGAGAATTTCTGAAAATATAACTTCTGACTGTGAAGATTCCGAAGAAGATTAAATGTTTCGTTTTTACAATAAGAATTAAAAAAAAAATACAAAAAAAGTAAGTAAATCATAAAAAAATATAAAATAAAAAAAGGATGATCAAGCCTTTCCACCCTAAAAAAATACAAAATATTAAATTTACGTTTGTTTAATTTCTTTAAAACCTTACTTGTTTTGAGCTAGCAGGACCTTTTAACCAAAATTTTTAAAAGGTCATTCAACTTGCTCACGCATACCACTTTTAAGGATATGGTGTTATCCGTATTCTTAAAGCCTAACTTGATTATACAACAAAACTAGGTACCGTAAAACGGGGTGAATAGGAACGGTGGGGCGAATAGGGACAAAATTGGTTATTATACAAATAAAATTTCTACTGCGTCGGGGTTTAATTTAAAACGTTTTATAAACACAATTACCGTTAGACAAACCATTAACGCAAATGATATGTTGGTTGCTTAAATCAGATTTGAATCACACATTTAGCCTGACAGGTAAATTACTCGTAACCAAAAATTATCCGTTTTTGACATACATTGATTTCCAGGTGCCAAATTTTTCTAGGTAGGGTGCTTTAATTATATATTATCATTAACCAGACTACTTTTATACATAATTTTTCAAGCCCCACTACAAAATTCGTATTTTTTATATTTCAGTGATTTTTTATTCAATACCCTGCATTTGGGGTGAATAGGAACACATTTAAATCCTAGCCATGGTCCGAAATTACAAGCCCGATCCTCACGGAAAAGTGTATAAAAAATATAAACCGGATCATATTGAAAAAGCATTGGCTGCAATAAAAAATGGGATGTCTTATAGGAAAACATCAGAAAAATTTAATGTATCAACAACTGTTTTACACCGGCATAATGTTCTTGTGAAAAAAGTTCTAAAACAAGGTGGTCAAATAACTGTTCTGCCACCGGAGATAGAAGAGCTATTGTTAAAAAAAATAATAATGGCAGAATGGGGTTATCTGCCCTCTTTACTAGACTTACGGGTTATAGTTAAAATATAATATAATTTATTTTTATTTAATTTATAAGTTTGGTTTTAAACACCACTATCTGTGATTTGAAACTTATATAGGTACCTGAGTAGAATAAGAGTAAATGTTCTTAGTTTTTTTTTGAGAAAAAATTTTTTTTTTATATTTTTTAATATTCTGCTTTAAAGTAGTTTTATGAAATCACAGTTATACCTGATTAAAACAAAAGTGCATGTTATTCATTTTTTATTACGTTTTTATAACATAATATTTGGTGTTTTCCTTACCAAATTGGTTTTCCTACGACTTGTGGCATTAAAAAATTTTTTAAAAACATTTTACGTGTTCCTATTGGCCCCGCGAACGGGTTCAATAGGAATTTCTATGATTTTAAATAGGTGTTCCTATTCGCCCCCCCCCTAAGGGGCAGAAATATATATGTATCCCGACAAACGTTGTTTTGCCATATAAATTATAAATTTTTGTCCAAAAAATAAAAATAAAATTTCTGGATAGGGCTACCCTTATCACCTAGGGGTATAAGAAATAGCCTACGACCTATTCTCAGACCAAATATACACCAAAAATTTCATAAAAATCGGTGAAGCCGTTTCGGAGGAGTTCGATAACAAACACTGTGACACGAGATTTATATATATTACAAGATATTGACCAGAGGGTATTTATGAATATATTTATAGTGAACAATGTAGTATAAGTGAGGACTGTAAATATATCAAAAACCTGGAATCTGTATTTCAGTTCAAAATTGTTCCTATTCACCCCGGTTTACGGTACTAGTTTTTTTGCTTCAAAAATTAATTTATTCTCCGAATCAGCCGCCCTCTTAATAAAGTAAATTAGCAACACTTAAAGATTACCTCCTACACGATTTTTATCCTCAAATACTAATTCAAAGACCTTAAATATAAAACAACGTGTCACACACCCAAATAATGAAATATTGGAAAAGCCTGTTTTTTCACTCTAAGCCAGCCGCCATCTTGAATATCTCAAAATGCTCAAGGGTGCCAAAGTGGCATCAATTGGAATCGTAATATTGACCCTTTGAAGAACTAAAAACAGCCAAGAAACCTTTACTATACCCTACTTCCAGGTCAGAGTAAAAATCCTTATTTGGACTATTGTACAATATTATATACATTATGGTATCGGAGGTTTATGATACAGAGAATTTTTGAACACGTCTTTGATTAAATTTATTTTTGTAATATATAATGAATTATGTTTCTCTGCTGCTTGCACAACATGATTGCATGATTGTTATTTGAAGTTTTATTAATTTTTATAACAAACCTTAAACTAATACCTATACAATTTGGAAATGACAGAAGTTTAAGGTTAGATTTTTATCTCTGTTAATAACAGCGCAATCAGAAAATACTCAGCCCTCCAAGAAATTTATAAAAGTAGTAGTCTGGTTGCTCTCTTGGCTTTGTATCTAGCTGGTTATACTACTTCTCCATAGTAATGGGAATAATCGAGATACTTCAATATTCGATTATTTTTAATCAAGTTATTTTAATAATTGATCCTATTTATAGTGCGGGAGCTACGTGGCTTTTTCGGAAACTCATCGTTGACAATATAGACTTCTGGCATATGTCAGTCCGTCGAGTTGGCCATGGTTCAAGATACAAAAATCAGTGAAATAATATCATCTTTACAAGGTTAATTTTTTTTGTGTATACACATTTTATGTTTAGAATGAGTAAAATAAGATCGCCAGAAAGTGTAGGCCGTCAGGGGCGCAGGCAGAAAGGTCAAAGATTTAAAACAACGGAGTTACACAACATGATCGTTACAAGTTTTTTTTAGGCTAAGCATATTTATTTAAATGTTTTGAACACAGAAAAAAATTATCAGAAAGAAACTCCCGTCAGTAAGGCTAGCCAGAAAGAAAATGTTTAGGATTTTTGAAGAAAATTGGATATTTTTTTGGCATATTTAATCTCAGAACTCTAAACTCATCATTACAAGTTCTGGCTCCTTTTTAAAACGTAAATATAAGCTCCTTCAATAATAGAATAGCCTCTCCACAAAGTTCTTAGTGTCAACAAAAGTACCATAGGCTCTTAAATATACAAGAATTTAACACTTTCGGTTAACTTGACTTCCTGCTGTGCCTCAGATGTATTGTATCATTATTACCTTTCTGGCTGCGCCTCCTGACGGCCCACACTTTCTGGCGATCTTATTTTATTCGTTCTAAACATAAAATATGTACACACGAAAAAAATGAGCCTTGTAACGATGACATAATTTCACTGATTTTTAGACAGTGTACGAGACGCACCTGACAGGAGATGCCCCGCCAGAAGTCGATTTTATGAATCGTTATCATCCATTAAACCATAAAAATATCTCAAAGTTCATAAAATGATGATGTGCCGAAAAAGCCACCTAGCTCCCGCTCTATTATAAAAGAGAACGCTTTGTTTTTACTTGCATGTTGCGCTGTGCTTACTAATAATTTACCTGTTTTATGCCTTGTCATGTTCATCGATCGAGCCTCCCAACTTTGTAACCGAGTGATAAATCTACTCGGCCGCTGTCACACTGAGCAACTGTATACAAATAATTTTCTCAGTTTTACTAATATTTAGCATATACTAATTTTCAGAGTCACAACTGATTATCTCGAGACATTTTAATAATCGACTAATTTGATTTTTTCATACTTACAGCCATAAGGATTGGTGGACTTGAACTGCACTTCGATTGGAAAATTCAGCACAACTTTATCTCCATTATTTACAACATTAGCAATCTGTGACAAGCCAGCTTCCAGCCCACCGATGATGTTCCAATCTGGCCCCGAGAAAAACTCATACTTGCAATGCCAAGAAGTACCAGAAGGTGCAAGGAGATCTACCCATTCTATTTGCCCAGAAATGGAGAGCAAAAATGTCCCATCTGACATATTAGTAACTGTGTTTGTTGTATTTGTTTGTATTGATTGAAACTAAGCAGATCAATACAAACAAACAGTACCTAGATGAGGTTCGTTTGTTTACTTAAGTGGTTTCAGGCAAAAGTTGAAAATAATTCGACTCGAATAATTAGATTAGATGCAAATTATAGCATAGTTATGGGGATGATAGGTGGTTATTTACTAAAATCAGAACTACAACATACAGAGTGACCCATTTAAAAGTTGAACACCTCTCTAAACTTTTTATTTAATGTGCGAAGTGAATCAAATTTTACTCAAATATAGAACAAATTAAGGTCTAATTATGACTAGAAAAACATTCGCCTCCTACAAATGCAAACCAAAGAATACGGGAAAAAACAAAAAATCATTAGACATTTTTTTATCGGAAAATTCTGTTAATGAAACTTGTTCCGAATTGTCCAAAATTTAGTCAAAATAAAAAAAAATTGAAATTTTGATTAAAATAATGTCCAAGTCCAAAATATCCTTTTAATGGGTTTTTTATTTAGAAAACTGTACCATGACAATTTTGTTTGAAATTAATCCCAAGCTGCCAGGTAGTTGTCAAGTAATTTGCAGTTTTATTTTAAATAATTATTTTTAAAATTTCAATTTTTTAATTTTGATTAAATTTTGGACTTAAGGTTTTTGAATTCTGAAGAAGTTTCATTAACAAAATTTTCCGATAAAAAAATGCCTAATGATTTTTTGTTTTTCTCCACATATTTTGGTACCACAGGTGGCTTTGCTTATGTAAGAGGCGAATGTTTTTCTGGTCATAATTAGATCTTAATTTCTTCTATACTTGAGTAAAATTTGATTCAAATCGCACAATAAATAAAAATTTTAGAGAGGTGTTCAGCTTTTAAATGGGTCACTCTGTATGTACACGGTGTCTATTTTTGTTCTTATGCAATATAAGATTGTGTGCTTAGTTTAACTTTTATTAAATCAGTGAAAATAAAATATATTTTTCTAATAAGCTAAAAACTGAAAATCTTTACCTTTATGGTATACTGTGCGTGTAATTGCCGATTAGGCATGTACATTCACGTAGCGCGAGAGATATGACAACACAGCAGAGCAAACTCGCCCGTCGGCGAAGCATCCCAGCTCTCAGTTATTTCATTTCAGCCAGCTGGCACACGCGATGTTGTAATTCTTACTCCCTATGCCTAGCCCGCCACTACACACACTGTAGTTGAAGTATAGCATATTATTTACCATTTGAAAGAGAATTTTATTCTGCATAAATGGTCCACCTAGATATTTTGGTCTACAATCTTTAGATTCTTTATGGGCAAAAACTGAATGATTACACCATCTTATGGGTAGTTTTGGTGCCAAAGCCTCTATGTGGGGGGGCGGTGGGATTTTATATGTTGTTATTAATGAAATTAATATTCGGTAAAGGCCATAGTTGGATAAGATGGGTGAATATGCCCCCACACGGATTGTGCTCATTTTTTTTGCTTGGATTGTTGTCAATATCACTTACAATCCTGCCAAATTTCAGCCCTTAATATTAAACCGTTTTCGAGTAAAAAAAATTCGAAAATTTTCGAAAATAATTTTAATCTATTGAATGGCATAACCCGATTCAAATAAAATTTTAACCAATTATGGATACTACCAGAACATAAATGTAGAAAAATTGGAACAGAACCTGACAACGGGAACATTGAAAAAAAATTTCACGAATTTTTCTGGATTTTTTTTAACACGAAAACAAGTTTTGGCACAACTACCAAATTTTTTTTGTACAATCTTGGGATGGGTTTTTACCACATAATTTGTCTAATTTCTAAATCAATCAAATGGTTACTTGGTACTTGAAAAAATAAAATATATTCTTTTTTATTTTTTAAATTACGACACGCTGATGTTAAAATTGTCATATTTTTTTTGTAGCATCTTGCATATAATCCCTAATTTTTTAAAATTGGTAATATCAGTAGAAGATCCTTAAAAAATATATTTAAATATATTTTTTTGTAGCATCTTGGGATAATATTTTATACCTAATTTTTTAAAATCAATATCATTTATGTAGAGTCTGTTTTTACACGTGCTATCTATTCGCATGCCTAGCTTCTAGTTGGTGACGTTGTTAAAGATCAGAGACAAAAGCCATTTAAAACAGGGAATTTTGAAATGGACAAACGGAGTAACGTTGAGCGATTGGTAACACCGCAGGTTGTTCCGGTTAGCCGTTTGGTGTCTGGGTGTTATTATCCGTTAATCATGAAATATCTGAATGTAATGAAATAATATTACCATGCATTTTAGGAACATAAAATCTTGTTGACAAACTCGAACTGACCCAGCTAGCAATGGTAACGTCTAACAACTCCAACATTTTAAAAGTCTTTGAACGTGCAAACTGTGCACTCTTAACTTGCGGGTATTGGAAAACAATGCACTGAGAAAACAGTTTCAGTCAAACGGCAATACTGAACTTCAAAAAATACTTATCTCTACTAGAAGAAAATGATTTTTCTATACTTACCACTAAAATGCTAATTTTGCTGATGGACTTGAACTACATTAGACGATACTAAAGCCATGTTACAGCAACTATAGTAGAAAAATTAATTTTCGCACATATACATACATATAGTTTTATCTTCTGAGAAATTCTAAAGTATCTAGTATTAAATAGTAACATATGGAGTGTTTGAGGTTAGAAACTTTATTTCTCTAATTCGATATTTTGTTGATGTTATGATTTTTTATTTAAAAAAAAAAAATTAGGGCTTCTATTAAAAGACTTGACTTTCGTCATTTCAGAATTTTTTTTTAAATTGATGAATTTTGGTGAGTAATAATTTCTTCTGATGATGCCGATTTTAAAAAATTGGAATTTTAGAATGCTACAAAAAAAAAAATTATAATTTTAGCATCAACGATCAATTTCAAAAAATAAAAAAAGGACTTCTTTTTAAGGACCTACTGATCCTGATTTCAAAAAATTAGAAATTATAGATTACTATCCCAAGATGTTACAAAAAAAATATATCAGCATATCAAAATTAAAAAATATAAAAAAGAACATTTTTTTTTTTTCAAGTACCAAGTACCCATGTATTTGATCGCTTTAGAAAAATTATGTGTGGTAAAAAACCATCCGAAGATTCTACAAAGAAAATTTGATAGTTGTGCCGAAACTTTATAAGGGTTAAAAAATCCAGAAAAATTCATGAATTTTTTTTCAATGTGTCCGTTGTCAGATTCTGTTCCAATTTATTCCACGTTTATGTTCTAGTAGTATCTATATGTGGTTATTTGAATCGGTTATACCGTTCAATAAATAAAAATTATTTTCGAAAAGGACCCCGCACAAACCTTATGGGCTTGAGTTCCCGATTGATTCGTCTGAATTTTTATGTTGTACTTGACACCCTCCTGATCAAAAGTGTTCATAGGCCCAAAATCCGGAAATGAACAGTTTTCGAAATATCAAGGACGCAAGGTCTCAAAAAATGGGATATTTCCATGAACCTGAAGATGGAAAAAAGTCCTCTGACCTGGAGGTCAGACCATGTTCTCTCTAGGTTTTTAGGGTCGCTGAATCCAAATCTGGGGTCCGTTAAACCCCATCACGTCAGGGTCAAGGGCATTTGAAGGTCAAATTGAGAAAATACCGTCAAAAAATCTGAAAAAATTCATATACATATTTTTGGCGTCGCTGAATCCAAATCCGGAGTCCATTAAACTCCATCACGTCAGGGTCGAGGGCATTTGAAGGTCAAATTCAGAAAAATCTGAAAAAATTCATATACATGTTTTTGGGATATCTGAGTCCGAATCTGATATTTTCTCAACTCCACAAGTGTACAATCTCACACCACAGACAGGTAGCCGACACCACAACCACATAAACTAACACAGAAGACTGGAAAGCCAATAATCACGAGACCCTGGGGGACACAAAACAGCAACAGTAGTAGTAGCGAGATATGACCTGTGCAAAAGTTGTATGGTTCAGAGGGGGTTAGCTGATGGTTACCTCAAACTTAACCTTGAATTTGATGCTCAAAATCATTTGAAGGTCAACTTTGCTATTTTTCAGATAAACTATACGTCAGATTCGGTAAGAACGGGATATTCTACGTTTAGTTGTGGTATCATGAGTGGGGTCTAATTCACTCCCTAAATCATGACGTGATTTTTATTTCCTATTTATTCCATCATCTTATGTTGTTCACTGTTAGCTTTAGCGTTACCAGCGTGCACCGGCGTGGAGGAAGCTAATCAGATTTTGCACGTCATGTGGCTACCTGTCTGCGGCGTGAGGTTGTACACTTGTGGAGTTAAGAAAATATCAGATTCGGACTCAGATATCCCAAAAACACGTATATGAATTTTTTCAGATTTTTGACGGTCTCTTCTGAATTTGACCTTCAAATGCCCTCGACCCTGACGTGATGGGGTTTAACGGACCCCGGATTTGGAATCAGTGTTCCCAAAAATATGTATATAAATTTTTTCAGATTTTTTGACGGTATTTTCTCGATTTAACCTTCAAATGCCCTTGACCCTGATGTGTTGGGGCTTAACGGACCCCGGTTTTGGATTCAGCGATCCTAAAAATATAAAAATAATGTGGTCTGACCTCCAGATCAGAGCACTTTTTTCCATCTTGACGTTCATGGAAATATCCCATTTTTTGAGACCTTGCGTCTTTGATATCTCGAAAACTGTTCATTTCCGGACTTTGGGCCTATGAACACTTTTGATCAGGAGGGTGTCAAGTACAACATATCAAAAATTCAGACAAATCGACCAGGAACTCAAGCCCATAAGATTTGTGCGGGGTCCTTTTGGATTTTTTTTTACTCCAAAACGGTTTAATAGTAAGAGCTCAAATTTGGCAAAATTGTAAGTGATATTCATAACAATCCAAGCAAAAAAATGAACACAATCCGTGCGGGGGCAAATTCACCCATATTATCTGACTATGGCCTTTCAGCTAGATATTAATTTTATCTCAGGATCTCATTATTTTAGCTATTTTTACTGTAGTAATGATCCAGTAATTAAGTTAATCACTTAAAATTATTTATTAAAAATTCTGTTTTGATTCTACTATATTACTTGATTTTTACCTATTTGAACATTACTTTTGTATATGGTATATCAACCATAAAACAGTCTACTTTATAAGGAATATGGTACAAAAGTAGTTTTCATAACTACGAGTAACGTAAATAAAAACAGTGCTGAAAATGAATATTTACTTACATAAACTTACTATACAATGACTTACATTCTATTTAGATTCTAAACAGTATAAATAAATAATGTGTTGCGAAACATTATTTTACAAAAATTTGTTATAAATGTACACAAAAATTTAAAGCATAAGAGTTAACAAATACAACAGAGGATAAAAACTGAAAAAATATTCTTTTCACAGGCCTGCATCGATGTATAAAGCTATGAAACTAAAACTTTTATACTTACAATAGACATTTATTAAATTTTAGTTATAAAGATACACCGTGTATATATAATAATATAGTAACATCCATACTGCGACATGCACTCTCATTACAAGCATCAACTGTTAATTTTCTTTGGCAGTTATTCCATTATTATATTTGAATAAAAAATGTACAAGTCGTGGTGCAAATAGCCCACAATAATAGCAACTTTATTATATTCAGGACATATTTTAAAAAATTGTCAAAATTATTACATAAAAAAATTTTGATGACGAAAACTGATGTCGGCATTTGCACCACTTACAGCAGCCACACGTGAATATGAACAAAAAAATAAATTAATGTGGCTGCTATATTTATCATATATCTAATTTACTGAGAAAATTCAATATAAATATGCAAGTATAACATTAACTGTATATTTATACAATATGCAAAATTTATTTTAAACACCTATTTATGTTTCGGATATAATCTACACAATAAATAAGGGAAAAGAATATCCTGTAGATTACACCCTGAGTATGAGTTATTATTTATGAATTATATCACGTTGTCAATATACAGAGTCTCCGATGGAACAACTTTATGCAGAGTGTCTACTTTTAATCGTCTTTACATTAAAAAATGATCGAAAAAGCAGTTTATTTGAATTAAAAGCAGTTAGGTTTGAATTTCAAATCAGGAATAATGGGGTTAATAGTTTTCACTAAAATAAATCCTTGAATTTGATTTTTGTTTAGATTTTAAAAAAATACTACGTTAGAGAATTAAAAATGATGAAAAATCCCACTACACAATGCCCTGTTCTCTTCAAGAGTATAAATTGGAATAAAGTACTTAACTACATCAAAAAATGATGTCATTACCTATTACCACAAAGCGGCTTGTGCAGGGTCGGGTTCAGGTCTTTTCTAGGCCCTAAAACTATTGCTGTATTGTACAGAGTTGTGAAGAGGGTTTCATCTATTGTCTGTCACCAAGAGCATATGTAAACAAATATATATACATTATCACGTGACCATGCTGTAGCGCCTCCTCATTGGTTGCATTTGACAACATATATTTGTTTACATGCGTTCTCAGAGAGTGGTGAACAGACAATAAGTCAGGTTTTTCAAATTTAAATTTCGTGCCATTATACATAATCTCAAAAACGAATAAGACGTCAAGTATCACGTTTTCACCCGAATGAAACGTTCGTCAAACTGTTGCCCCACTTTTCCACAATGCCCAGCCTGTTTTGCAAGAATCTCAATGAAATTCTGATAAAAAACCCTTTACAGGTGGGTTTCTCTCTAGTAAAAAGCTGACACCCTACAAAAGCATTACTCTATGGCATTTTATCAACAAGTCCTTTTTAACAATATCTGACTCACCTGTATATCGACACTACCGTAAAAGGAGCATTATGGCTTTTATAAAATCACACTAGAAAAACGTTTATGAAAATACTCAACGTTACAGTGACAATTTGAAACGAAACGTACCTAGTCAGAAAGACATTTCTTTATTGTACTTACTTTTAAAAAACCGCCCTACATCTCTAGAATACAAATGTCCTTAAATTTGGAACGCGACGGCCATCGCTACTTAAGTTTAATTACCTTTTTGTGTCACGGAACGATATATGAGCAATACAGTTTACAAGATTGAGGTTCACATTACGAAATTCTGAATGTAATGAAGATTTGTTCCCATTATTAAGTTCTAAATCTGATCTAACATCAATGTTAATATTACGTTTCGATAAATATTTGTTTAAAGTGCCCAGTCGAGTGTACAAAAACTAGAAAAGCTCTTAAAAAAATGGAATGGAAGTTGTCAGTCAATTTTGTATGCGATAAAAATGCTATATTATACCCGGTTTTGGCACAAATAGTAAATATGTTTTGAACTATTTAATCGGGGCCGGAAGAGATTTATTGTGCTGAGAACCAAAACGAATGCCAAACTGGAGTCCTCGCCTGCTTTGATCAAGTAAATGTAAGGGTAATATGGGCAGGCACATCATCAGATACATTAACAGCTATGACTTTATTTCGTGTCAGTCACAATATAAATGGAACCACTAAATAGTTATTTGTGTAATAAGAGCACAAAGTCAAGTCTCTTGAAATCAGCAATGACATTTTGCCCTTGAAATACACACAAAATTTTTTCTACATCAAAAATAAGAATTTTATAAAATGCATTTGAGTTTTTTAGTTTTGTGCAAAGAAAAGTTCTATTATTTTCATGAATATTTACTGGAGAATAGACGGAAGGTATGTGGATGATAGCGATTTCCCAAACACTCCACCAGGCTTGGTTGTCCAAGTGAATATTGTAATGTTAAATCTTTTACCGGAGAAATGAGTACGAAACCCAGTATAGGAAGTTTATTACTTGATGCCGAGACAAAAATATGAAAAATGAATTGTTGGTTTATTTCATAGAGAAGTCTACATCAGTTAAAGTTCCCACAATATAGCCGATAATCTCAATGTTGAAAGCCACTCTTCAGGTAAAAAATGAAATAGATTATCGGCCAATACAAGAAAGTCCTTGCCTTTTCGAAAAGAGAATCAGTAGGATAAGAGGCAAAAGAATCCAGGTTTTTGGGGAGGAACCACAGAAAAATTTGTCAACGTAGCCCCAGATGAAGGTAACTTAAGCATTTTTAAAACATAAACAGGGTTTTAATTTCATATTGTATCAGATTTAGCTTACGGACGTCTGTGGAGTGAGTCGTAGAGACAAAATGACCGAAGGATAAGAAAAATATCCTCACTGTAAAAGTTCCAGACACAAAAATCTACAGCCAGCGAACTTTCACCGTTGGTAACAAGGATTTCCTTACTCTTTGCCGTAAAAATATGTGGCGCTACAATCAACAAAAGCAACTACAAAAATGGAAAATGTGCTCGTCAATTAGTGGATATGAACACTATGAGCAAAATACCCATTAAAATAGCGAAATATTTAAATTTACCTGTCCAAAAATCTTTTAGTGGTCGTTGTTTTCGGAGGTCCTTTGCCAAGATTTTGGCGAAACAGGAGTGGATTTAGTGAGCTTTAAATGCCATGGAGTGTGGAGCTCCACCACTGTGGCTGAAGGTTACATTGAGAACTTAGTCAACAGGAAAATGGCGATTGCAAAGAACATATTTCCCGAAAGAAGAACCAGTACCTAATAAACTAATTCAAAAACGCTCACAAACCAGAGCTCGCTTGTGGAGAAACATCAGAACTTCAGGTCACATTTTCGTCAGATGAAAATGTTGCTCTTGCTAATTTCAGTAATTTAAAATTCCCCTCAAGAGTCACAGTAAACAATCTGACAAATTGAACTTTAACGTTCAATGTTAATATTAACAAAAATTGATTGGGATAAATTTAATATCTCTCAAAATATAGTCGAACAAATATTTTTTGAAAAAAAAAAAAAAATCAGTAGGACCAAGAGGCAAAGAAATCCAGTACTTTAGGGAGGAACCACATAGAGAAATTTGTCAACGAAGTCCCAGATGAACAATTTTTTATGATGATACTTAAGCTTTCAGTGGCGCAGCCAGAAAATTCATCTGGGGGGGGCCAATAGAACCGGCCTCCCCAGAGGATGAGTAGTAGATTCCTCTACTAGATAATATTGGCATTAATTACAAAATATTTATTTCAAGGGATAAATTGGATACTGCTTTGTACTGATAGAGATTATGCTTCTTTATTTTTTGGCTCATGGAAGACGGCTTGGGGGGGGGCCCGGGCCCCATGGCTCCCCCCCTGGCTGCGCCCATGTAAGCTTTGTTAAAATATAAAAAGTGTTTTAATTTTATATTGTATCAGGTTTCACTTATTATGAGCGTCTGTGAAGCGTGTTGTAGAGACAAATTGTTAAAAATGACCGAAGAAAAGGAAAATATCCTCATTGTAAAAGTTCCAGATCCAAAAATCTACAGCCAGCGAAGTTTCACCGTTTATAACAAGGATTTTCTATCCCTTTACCGCAAATATGTGGCGCTATAATCAACAAAAACAACTACTCATCGCTTGTTTATGTACTACAGAAATGGAAAACGTGCTTGTCAATTAGTGGGTATGAAAACTATGGGCAAAACCCACTAAAATTGCAGAATATTTAAAATTATCCCTCCCAAAACCTTTTAGTGGGCACTGTTTTCGGAGGTCCTTTGCTACAATTTTGGCGAAACAGGAATGGATTTAGTGAGCTTCAAATGCCATGTAGTGTGGAGCTCCACCACTGTGGCCGAAGGTTACATTGAGGATTTAGTCAACAGCAAAAAGGAGATTGCAAAGAACATATTTCTTGAAAGAACCAGTAGCTAATAAACTAACTCACAAATGCTCAAAAATCAGAGCTCGTTTGTGGAGAAACATCAGAATTTCAGGTCATATTTTCGTCAGATGAAAATGTTTCTCGTGCTAATTTCAGTAATTTAAAATCCCCTCAAGAATCACCGTAAACAATCTGACAAATTGTACCTTAACGTTCGATGTTAATATCAACAATAAAAATTGAACAAAAAATTAAAATTTAAAATTTTATTCATAACAAATCAGAAAAAAAATTGATTGAGATAAATTTAATATCTCTGAAAATATAGTCGAACAAATTTTTTGACACGAAAATTGTTTATATACTGTGAAGTAGGTGAATACAAAAAATACAATGTACTTTTGTACATTTACTGAATATTTTTACATGTTCCATTTATATTGATTTATCCAACTGGTTATTGTTCAAATATTCATGAGGTTCAACCCATATTACCTTATTTACTATGCACGAATATAGTAGAATCTTCGAATGGTGCAGCGATAGAAACATTTAAATGAATTATAGATAGGGCTACATGCATTTTAACATGTGGGTACTCTTGAGTTACTCAAGAATTTGTAAAAAATACGGCAATTTCAAGACTCCTACCACATAATAAGGAACTACCAGAAGCAACACTCTCAGCACCGCCTTTGACGTTTCATTGGTCAATTTGAATGACCTTCACCATCTTTTTGTTGGTATTTCCGTCAATTTTAACATACTGTGACAATATTCAACAATCCAACTATATTTTTACGATGTATTAGGACCATTATGCTGTGCTGTATATAAGAAATCATAGGGAGAAAGTGCTGTGTGTCATGGTAACGAGTAATATTTATTAAAGATATGATAAGTAAACGAAGTAGAACCATCTGTGCTGTTCAGATATGTTCAAAGAGAACGACAGAAAAAAACATTACTTTATTTAGACTTCCTATAAGGATCCCCAAAAGTATTTAATCATTGCTGTAAATTATAAGCATTTCCAAGCAGTTGTGAACCTTCCATCTTTTAATGTCCGAATAGTAGCTGACAGAAAAAGCTGAACTTTACAATTTTGTCGTGTGCACATCATATTGGGACCAATGTTAGTGAGGATCATTTGCAATTATAAAGTAATGTATTTTTCAGTTGTTCTGTTTGAATTCCCGATCAATACAAACAGTTTCATCTCGTTTATTCGTCATATCGCTAATAAAAATTATTCCTTGACACAACAGTCAGCTCTTTCCTGTACGATCCCCCAGCACAATAGTCCCAACTCATGGTAAAAATATAGTTGGATTATTGGATATTATGTCACAGAATGTTAGGTTAAAGCAATAAATGAATTGAAGGATATACCAGCAACAAGATGGCGTCAATTGAATTTGGGTGGGAAGATTAAGTGTCGATATTTCTATTACATTTTTCATCATAAATGTAATAAATACCATTGCAGATATTTCTGCTTTCGGAGATTCTACTACAGGCATCTTTAACGAATGTATAATTTATACAAATTTGTAATATCATTTACGATTTTGCTGAAATCGCTATCAAAACATCCTACTATTTCACATTATAGATAAATTCGATAGATATACCTTCAACATCAAATACGAATTGTGCTACATTGGCTAACTAAATGGTAATGTTTACATCTTTCGAGATCACTATTCATAATGGTATATTATACAAAAAACACTTATATAATTAATTTTGAAAATGGCACGTAATTTTTTTGTATAGTACAAAATGTTACTCTATACTTAAAAAAACCCAAAATAAAAATGTTGCTAAAAAAAACAAAGGAATATTTCTATTGTAGGTTTCAACTGCCTGCATTTCCCAAGAAGAAAAATAAAAACTTACAACTCTGTAACAGCGTACAGCTGACGTTCACTCTCACTATTAGCGTACATCGCTTCGCTCTGAGTTTGATCCTGGATCTTGACCGATCTAAACTGCGAGTGAGTAGGCTGGGACGAGACACCTCTTTGCAAAGATCTAAACTGTACGTTTGGTTGGAAAGTACTCACGTTATCCTGCCACGCTCCCCTCTGGAGCGATCTGAAGTTAGCAGGATTGAGAGGAGTCTCAATACTTTGCGAAATGGTGGTGGGTACCTTCGGCACGGGAGGTTGCTTGCGTGCCTTCTCGTCGGGTGTTTGTGGTAGCGGTCGGCGACCGAGAGAGCTGTACTTTTGGATGTTGGCTGTACGCAGGCCCTCCGGCGCTTGGTGAACGTTTTGCTGTTGGCGCTGGTCAAACTTAAAACCTTTGAAGTTTGGGAATTCCTTGCAGGCAGCCCTGGAATTAGTACGAACATATGTAATTCAACGTGAAGGTAGGAAAGTGAAGATTGATAACACAGGTCAACATTTAGTTTGAAAAAATACACCGGGCTCTACCTAGGTACCCAGGGGTTTTTGGGGACGCTGATTCCGATGTCGGTTATGCTCTATCACATCAGGTTCAAGGTCATTTGAAGGTCAAACTAAGAAAAAATGGTTGAAAAATCTGAAAATATTCACACAGGTTTTTGGGACCGCTGAGTCCGAATCCGGTGTTTGCTTACCCTTAAAAGGTATCCGGAGGTCATTTCAAGGTTAATTTCGGAAAAACAGAGGTGAAGGTGTTAAAAATCTGAACAAATTTATATATAGGTTTTTTGGGTCGCTGAGTCTGCATCCGATGCCGGTTGACCTTTACCACTTCAGTTTCAAGGTCATTTGAAGGTCAACCTAAGAAAGGGTGGTTGAGAAATCTGAAAAAATTCACACAGGTTCTTGGGGTCGCTGAGTCCGAATCCGGTGTTCGCTTACCCTTAAAAGGCATCCGGAGGTCATTTCAAGGTTAATTTGAGAAAAACAGAGGGGAAGCCGTCAAAAAATCTGAAAAAACTTATATATAGGTTTTTTGGGTCGCGGAGTCTGCATCCGATGCCGGTTGACCTCTACCATGTCAGTTTCAAGGTCACTTGAAGGTCAAACTAAGAAAAGGTGTTTGAAGAAATATGAACAAATTCACACATGGGTTTTCGGGGTCGTTGAGTCCGAATCCGGTGTTCGCTTACCCTTAAAAGGCATCCAGAGGTCATTTCAAAGTAATTTCAAGCCGGCATTCGTCCTTGACGAGCTTATATTCAACACATAAATCCTGTGGAACAAGACTCAAAGACTGGCCTTTAGTTGCAAAGCAGAGCGAACATGAAAGTAGTGAGTATCTTGAGTATTTGATAGATGGCACATGCCCACTGCAAGTGAGTTGGGGCAGAAGAGGGGTATAAGTTCGGCGAGAACCACGGGGGTTGGCTTCACTCACTTGGAGCTCAATCATATCAGGATCAAAGTAATTTAATAGTTTTTTGAGTCAGGATTTTTAAATGTAAGTACTTTTAGCATTAAGTTTTGGACATTTCAACACATGTCAACAGCAAATTAGATCATTTCAGGAACAACGTAAACGTTTTCGCTCGAATTTCGATTAATACACTTATGCTGAGAGAAGCGAATTGATTTGTTGAAGGCTTTCAAAAGTTTTGCTTTTTTAATCTAGTTTTTGAATAATCACGCAAAACCAAAAGAGAATGGTAGGCAGAAAGGTAAGAAGAGAAACTAACAAGGAGGCAGACAGACTGTCAGTGGACATTTAGAGGGTGGCAGAAAAACAGACAGGTAGAAACATTTAGTCAGACAGGAAGATAGACAGAATTACCGACAGAAAGGCAGGATGTCAGCTAGATTGACAGAGAGAAAATGCAGGCAGTCGAAAAATACAGACTAACAAGCAAACAAACAGGTGTGCAGGTATAAAGGCAGACAGATAAACAGACAATAAGTAGGCAGGTGAGCATTCGTATAAATTTTTTCCATTTTTTTTTTTCACCTTTAACCTTCAAACGACCTTGAACATGAGGTGATAGAGACCAACTGGCATCGAATACGGACTCAACGACCCCAAAAATCTGTGTGAATTTTTTCAAACACCTTTTCTTGGTTTGACCTTCAAATGACCTTGAACCTGACGTGATAGAGCTTAACCAACCTCGGCATCGGAATCAGCGACCCTAAAAACCCCCGGGTACCTAGGTAGAGTCCGGTGCATTTTTTCAAACTAAATGTTGACCTGTGTAATCATTGACTATATCAAAGATCTTTAACTACTAGATAGTTTCCCCCATAAGGAATTCGTATATGACAACGCTGCAAACGTCTCAACGGAGAGAGCAATATTAACACACCTCAAAAAGCGAGACAGCAATGCTGGAACTGCCGAACTTTACCATTGCTAGCGTCGGGTCAGTTCGAGTTTGTCAACAAGATTTTATGCTCTTAAAGCGCAAACGCAATCAAATCTCAATCGGCACTAACAACTGACCGGAGCAACCAGTGGTGTTATCAGACTGCCACCATTATTGTCTCTACATTTTCTGATCGCTCAACATTATTGTGTTAGACCACTTCAAAATTCTCCGCTTTAAGCAGCTTTTGTCTCTTGACAACGTCGCGAAGGTTTGCGACAGGATACCAACTAGAAGCGAGACATGCGCATAGACAACACGCGTATTTGGAGTTGGGCCTGGAGTGGAAGCAAAGTGGGAGAGATAATGGGCGGTTCTTTGCTTGAAATGTTTTACACAGAATTGAGATAGAGTTGAGCGATCTAGGAGCTAAAACATCTTTGGACTCTATATCCGAGTTGAAATTTAAAGAAAACAAAAGCAACCTAATAATAAATCAAAATGCTAATATAAGAAAATAACAAGAACTAAACAAAATTAAAATTGCCTCCAAAACTATCATCAGAGAACTTTTTGCCACTAGATGTCACAGCATCATATGATCTCAACAGACATAAAAGGCTCCTTAGGAAATAGTACACCAACAAAAAAATATAAACAACTTTTTTGTGGTTGTTTCGTGTGAAACAGACTTTAAGGTTTCCTTATCACACCTGTTCAGCAGCAAAATATAAGGTCACTAGATTTCCGTTGCCAGAATCATCAGAGATGGGTAAAGAAAAGTTTCCAATTATTCAAATTTTTGGTAGTTTCTGGAACGAAGTTTTCATAGAAATCCAGAGATGGGTCGAGAAAACTTTCCATATTTGATAAAAGTCGGTAGGTAAAAGTCATGTAAATAATATAATTGTACGCACTTATTTGGTATCAAAATGAAGCTTGCATCATCACGAATCAGACTTCACCCTAAAATAGGCTATCAATATACCTAATGGAAAGTTAGAAGTAAAACTTCCTCAAAACTTTCGGAGTTTTCAAAACGGAAAATTTCCAGGAAGTTTTTCTTCTAACTTGCCATTGGGTATATCGATAGGCTATTTTATGTTGAAATCTGATTCTTAATGATGCAAGCTTCATTGCCATACCAAATAAGTGCATACAATTATATTATTTACATGACTTACAGACTTATCAAATGTGGAAAGTTTCCTCGACCCATCTCTGTAAAAATCAGAGATGGGTAAAGAAAACTTTCCATATGAAAGTTTCCAGAACGAAATTTTGATAAAAGTGAAAGTTTTCAGTAAAATATTTGAATATTCCGAAGGTCCCAAAGGAAACTTCCTGGAATTTTGGAAACTTTCAGATATTCCAACATTTTATTGAAAACTTTCATTTTTATCAACATATCGTTCCGGGAACTTTCAAATGGAAAGTTTCTTTTGCCCATCTCAGAATTATCATTTAGTACGTTTTACAGTAAAGGAAAATAAGCAAATGTAAGCAAATAAGGACCAGTGAGACTACAGCAATATTGGCGTCGGTCAATTTTCCATAACTATTTTATAATAAGGAAATCTCGACTACTGAAAGCTGAAGGGTTTCCTTACCTATCTCAGTAGAAGTCCGAACTCTCCAGCGTCTTGCACTGCTTGCTTAAAGTCGCGTACTTGCCATTATTGGGTCCTGGGAGTGATGGGTCATGATGATGGGAGGGCAGTCGCCCGAGGGTGTGGCCGCGAAGATGAGACATATGGGCTCCTCGATGGTGCTCAGATGGTCGCATGTCACACCCATCTCTGTAATCAAGACCAGATTCATTGCACACATCTCACTAAGCGGGGCCACACCAGATGAATTAGGGAATTTGCCTTGGTTCAAACTGTGATTTTATGACTGAAAATCTCACGGATATAAGCTATAGACGGCAGATGGATCAATTCAATGATACATGAGAAAGAATGATATAGAAGGTTGTCGCTAGAGATAATTAGTATGATCGGTGAGTCAAGCAGTTTAGAAAATAAGAGAAAGAAGACAACATCCTTATATGAGTCTTTATCTATATACACGAAAAAGACTTTTAATGGTTTGTCTGCGATGGCATAGTTTTCAAGAGACAAAATATTAAACACTTTTTTGAATAGTACTTCAAGCCAGAGATGAGGAAACTTTCCATATTTGGTAAGTCTGTAAAAGTCATGCAAATAATACAATTGTATGCACTTATTTGGTATCAAAATGAAGCTTGCATCATCACGAATCAAATTTCACCCAATGGAAAGTTAGAAGGAAAACTTCCTGGAAACTTTCCGTTTTGAAAATTTCGAAAGTTTCCAGGAAGTTTTTCTTGTAACTTTCCATTGGGTATATCGATAGCCTATTTTAGGGTGAAATCTGATTCTTGATGATACGAGCTTCATTTTGATACCGAATAAGTTCATACAATTATATTATTTACATGCCTTTTACAGTCTTTTATCAAATGTGGAAAGTTTCCTGGACCCATCTCTGCTTCAAGCTATACTACTTAATGCTTTTAGATGTTTCATTGACATTTTTTCAGAGACAGGTAAAGGAAACTTTCCAATTACAGTTCCCAGGAAATTTTCGGGAGTTTCCGGAACAAAGTTTTGATAAAAATCCGAGGTGAGTAAAGGGAACTTTCCATATGAAAGTTTCTGGAAAGAAGTTTTGATAAAAATGAACGTTTTCAATAAAATATTTGAATATTCCGAAACTTTCCCGGAATTTTGGAAATATTCAAACATTTTATTGGAAACTCTCATTTCTCTCAAAACTTGGTTCCGGAAACTTTCAAATGGAAAGTTTGCTTTACTCATCTCTGATTAGACCCCACTGAAAAGTGCTGAAGTGATTTCATGAGGCAATAGATCAAATAAGATTCAAAAACTTGGAAAAAAGAGTTACGACTGCTACAGCAAGCCAAGGCGTCAGCTTCTCTTCTTGTTCACAGTGTTCACATGCCTCATTGTCTTGCCACATTCACCATACTTTCCAGACCTGGTACCGTGTATATTTTTTCAGGTTGAAAATTTTTAAAACTATGTTATATTTAAACTACAAAGGTGATCAAAGAAAATATGGAAAATGATTTAAAAGCGATTTTTTTTAGTGGTTTAGAGTGAAAGGGGTCATGTAAACTTAATTTTCGGTTAATAACGAAATACTAAAGTTAACTAGTTAAGTAAGAACACAAAGTTTCATCTGGAATGGCTTTATTTCCAAATTTAATGATGGGGAAATAATATCAATATATTTATTTTAGGCACAGGAATGAGTCTAATTTTATTTTCTATATGGAGTAAAATCAAATATACAGGGTGTTTTAGAAGAGCTTGAAAGATTTTAACTTGCAATAGTGGATTAGCGGTAGCAGGTATTTCAATTTCGTATGATCAGACTTAAGTATTTTAATAATCCCATTCATTAAGAAAATATTCTAGACATTCAACAATATACAGGGTGTCCATAAACTCTCCTGACAAACGAAAACTGCAAATTCTAGGCGTGATCTTATGTCGATTTGACATAAATCACCTTACCCAAAAATGCTTCATTATGCAGCTACAGCCCTTTAAAGATGGAACCTTGTCATCGATTTTTTGTTTTTTTAATATCTTCAAAAAGCTTTTATCTAAAAATACAGAACTTGTTACATTTATTACCTTAAAAATGACCCATAAACATGATTTTTTTCTATTGCCATTATAAGTGTCTCATTTGGGGGAGGCCAGCGGACATTTTGAATCATTTTTTTAATTTTTCTTTTGCATTTTTGATGTCAGATTTAAAAACTGGGAGTTTATTCTAACATAACAAGTTACTCTTGTTTGTTATTGCTATGAGTTTTTGAGAAAAATCGATTTGAACTTTTCGTGTTTCCCTTCCAAAATCGATTTTTCTCGAAAACTGTGCATCATAGCGAAAACAAACAAGAGCACCTTAATGTTAGAAAAAACTCTGAAGTTTCTAAATCTGCCATCAAAAATGCAATAAAAAAAATAGAAATAATATGATTCAAAATACAGGGATGTGCAGAGGAAACTCTCCGTATTTGATAAAAGTCTGTAAAAGTCATGTAAATAATATAATATAATATAATATAATATAATATAATATAATACACTTATTTGGTACCAAAATGAAGATTATTGCATCATCACGAATCAGATTTTACCATAAAATTGGCTATCAATGGAAAGTTAGAGGGAAAACTTCCTGGAAACTTTCCGAGTCTTCAAAACGGAAAGTTTCCAGGAAGTTTTCCTTCTAACTTTCCATTGGATATATTGATAGGCTATTTTGTGGTGAAATCTGATTCGTGATGATGCAAGCTTCATTGTGATACCAAATAAGTGCATACAATTATATTATTTACATGACTTTAACAGATTTTTATCAAGTATGGAAAGTTTCCTCTGCACATCTCTGTCAAAATGTCCGTTGGCCTCCCTGAAGTGAGACACTTATGATCACAATAGAAAAATCAGGTTTACAGTAAACGACGGGTCATTTTAGGTTAATAAATGTACCAAGTCTTATCTTTTTAGATAAAAGCGTTTAGAAGATATTTAAAAAAAAATTATGACAAAGTTCCATCTTGAAATGGCTGTAGCTCCATTAGGAAGCATTTTTGTATAAGGTGATAAGCGTCAAGTCGATATAAAACCACGTCTAGAATTTGCAGTTTTCATTTATCAGGAAAGTTTCTGAACACCCTTGTATGGTACCATAGGTTCGCAGTTTTCCTTGACCTTGATTCGAGAAATTAATCATGTTAGTGGTCACTGGTTTTATAGCACTTTAACTGCCCACATTCAATCGATTGTGAAATATTTTATAACACACAGCTTTTATAACATCTTTAATATTGTTTATATCTCTCAGAATGAATTTCATATACAGTGTGTCCCACTTTAAGGTGGACAAAAGCTCCTAAACTATTTATTTTTTTAGATAATCGAATAAACTTTTTTTTATTATTTATAGCATGGAATGCAGCATTTTTTTGTTTATATTTGGTTATGCCAGATTGTAACGGTTCATTTTTGGCTGATGACTAAAATTTAATTAATAGGCCTTTTCATCATAGAAGCGCGCATGTGCTGCCGCTATGTTTGTTTGCGAGAACTATGAAATGTTCGGACACTTGATTGTCAAAATGGCTGGACCGGTATCATTTTTTCACATTAATTTAGACGAAAATTGTGATTCACGGTGCAAAATTAGTGCACAACATCGTGGAAGAACCCACTTGCGCTCAATTAAGGCGCTGGCTCAAATATCCTGGCCGTAAAATGACTGGAAGCAAGAATAAAGAACTGGTTGCAAGGTTAGAATTCAACTATTAACACATCAATTTATATACAAGTGCATTAAGAGAAAACAAATGTGTTTAGTCTACAATATGCTTAATATTCTTCGTGCAGTAATTGATAATGCAGTAAAAATATTTTGTTTTTTTTACTGAAATGTAGGGTCAAAAATGCAATTGAAAATGAGGTTTTTTGTCGATCCTTCTGTGGACAAAGCTGGCTTCTTTTTTTCTAATTTCTTCAAATAGGTAAATTATACGATATGGCACTACCTATTTTCAAAAAATTGGTAACAGATTCATCATTATTTGTTTAAAAAACGTCGAGTTCCGCCATGTTCTGACAGTTTTCGCATGTCAATATTGGATTTGACATAAACATTACGTTTTTTAACCAAATAATGATGAATCTGTCACCAATTTCCTGAAAATAGGTAGTGCCATATCGTATAGTTTACCTAAAAAAGGTAGCCAGCTTTATCCACAGAAGGATCGACAAAAAACCTCATTTTCAATTGCATTTTTGACCCTACATTTTCGTAAAAAAACAGAAAATGTTTTTACTGCATTATCAATTACTGCACGAAGAATGTTATTAAGCATATTGTAGACTAAACACATTTGTTTTCTTTTAATGCACTTGTATATAAATTGATAAGTTGATAGTTGAATTCTAACTTTGCAACCAGTTCTTTATTCTTGCTTCCAGTCATTTTACGGCCAGGATACTTGAGCTAGCGCCTTAATTGAGTGTGTTCTTCTACAATGTTGTGTACTAATTTTGCACCGTCAATCACACTTTCTTCTAAATTAATGTGAAAAAATTATACCGGTCCAGCCATTTTGACAATCAAATGATGGAACATTTCATAATTCCCGCAAACAAACATAGCGGCAGCACATGCGCGCTTCTATGATGACAATTTACATTTTATATTTTTTCTTAATAAAAATACCATATGGTATTTGCACAATAAGTACCTACCCGAAGAATTGTGAGCACTGAAGGATTTCACAGGTGGATGGTGAGAAAGCAACAAGTGGGGAATGGCTATGTGAATTTCACCCGTTTATATGATTTTCCTCCCAGTAATTTCATGGTATCTGGTCCCATAATAAGTTGTCTTTTCGATAACTGATTATAACTTAATTTGTCTCACGATTTAACTAAATTTGTGAAGTGATTCTATGTACCTGGACAATCTGTAAGCACGAAACTTTTAATGAAATTCATTACTGGTCCTACAAGAGCTGCGGTTATGAAAGTTAACTTGATGTCCCCTACTAGTAAGATGGTGATTATTCTCGACGTTACCAGCCTAAATATTTAGTGTACAGTGCTTTAATAACTAACTTTCGGTTCGATTTTAAATAGTAATCCGAAAATAAGTATTGGCTCTCCCGGCCCGATGATAAATTAACTGATGTCCTTGTTGTGCATTTTCAAATTTCCTGAATATGCAAATTGGTGTCTCTCTTGAAAATTTCATTTATGTATATATCTTCTGTTTTTTGGTTTAAGTATTCGTTAGTAAGTTTTCTATTATTTACGTAATGTTGAACGTAGTAAAGCAATTTAATTAATAATTTCGATTATATAATAATCATTATGTGGTTGGCCAGCTGAACGTTTTTAGTAGTTATAAATTAGATATATTTTATTGTGCATGTACGATTATTTTACTTTTGTTTATCTGACGAAAGTGTTATATGTTTGCCCACTCTTGTGATTTAACTCATGCTCCAAAACTCTTGTTTGTGTATAGATGTTGCTTAATTCATTCAAGTGAATTGAATTATATTTTTTGATTTATGTATTTAGCTTCAAAAAAGTAATTAATAAACTATTAAAATTAAAGGTAATTAACAGTTATGGAAACGATTAGCTATACTTTGGCTCTAAAGCAATATACCTAGCTGTCGGTACATGCAGAGATAGGTAAAGGAATCTTTCCAATGAAAGTTTCCAAAAAAATATTTGAATATTCCGAAAGTTTCCAAAGGAAACTTTCCCGGAATTTTGGAAACCTTTAAGTATTCAAATAATTCATTGAAAAACTTTCATTTTTATCAAAATATCATTCCGGAAACTGTCAAATGAAAAGTTTCCTTTATTCATGGCCTATTACGACTTTTTTTTACTTCCCCTGTAATGAAGCTGGTTTTCTGTATTATTAAAATTCTAATCTGACTGACTTTGGTACATTCCTATATTAAAATATATAAGTTATATGTCACTTAAATGGAAAGGCAAGCAGTCTTAAAAGACATCGAGCGCGCTACTTACAACTCGCCGCTTAGTATCGAATGAACCTATTAGGTATCTTATCCGCAAATTTTGTTCACCAAATCAGTAGTGATACTGATTCCGCCTGCAATTAAAAACTAGTCTCTTTCAGTGGTCATGGAATAATTAGAAGTAGGTGACCTTATTATTGTTAGTTAGCTAGAAAAATAATATGTACTTTGACCATTCCTAGCCCTGTAAGCCAATACCGCGAAAATTTCCAGCTAGCTGGGCGGCACTCGGTAATAAGTAATCTGTTTAAGTCAGGTTTCATTTCTACACATAAGCTAATTACTAGTCGAGTGACGACACTCATTATTAAGTAGAACCGTTAGTCAAAATTACTGTTCATCGCCTATCCTTTCTCGCAGCGTCAGTATTGTCTTCTGCCGATCATTTCCTACTCTAATCTTTTTTTGACTTTTTTATTAACGTCATTACAAAGACATTTCACAAGGTTTCATCAAAATCCATTCATTAGCACTCAAGTCAGAGGTGAAACCCCCCGTTGACTGGACTATGGGGGCCAAAGTCGGAAGTAGTCATTTAATTCTCTAATAAAAAGCTTCTTTCATATAAACATAATAAGGTTTTTCATAAAAATGCATAAGAGAAAAGAATGACTTCATCACTTGTTCTTAATCAAAATAAAATATTTGTCCCTTTCATCATTAGACTGCTTTTTTTTCAAGGCCTACTTATCTTTTTATTAGAAAATTAAACGGCTCCAATTCCAACTTTGACCAATAAAATTTAATTGAAGTTTGGTACAAGGGCGTTTCAAAATGTCCTAATTAACACTATGATGACAGATTTTCAATAAAAAAAATCCCTAACAAGATTTCTCGAATTTTGGGGATAAAAAAAGTCGTAGTAGGCCGTGCACCGACATCGGGGCAATATGAGAAAAAACAACTTACCGTGCTCTAAATAACAAAAAAAAGTTCGTTTGATTATCTCAAAAAATAAAGATTTTGCTAAAAATAGCGTTGACGCATATTTGCGTCAACCGGCGTGACTGGTAACTAATTGATTGAAATGCAACTCTAATTGTGACAAACATGTACTAAAACAGTCAGATATATATTTTAGACAAGGTAAACACAAAAATTAAACATGTGGACCATCGAAGCAAAATCTTTGCTCTTTGCTTCTGGCAGTCTCACTCACTGGTTATATGGACTCGCTTACCTGGTATATTGCCCTGATCTGTATTGTTAAAACATGTAAAGGTAACTTGCTGATGTTTAGTCTCAATATTTATTCACGTGGTATACTGTCTACTATCGCCAGTTGAATTTTTTTTAAGCACTTGAAAAACACCCTGCATTTAGCTTAAAAATAATAATTTTTAGTAATGTCCGTTTTTAAACATTACATCTACCAACAACAATGAGAGAAGCAAGGCAAACATTAACATGCCGACAAGAATGATTTAAAAAAATAATAATGGAGATTACAGACTGACTAAAAATTGTTTGAGAAACTAAAAATCTGAGAGGATTTAGAAAAAAAAAACATATTTGAACTGAAGTGGTCAGAGCTTACTAAATTTAAAAATTCGATAAAAGGCACTTCTTACAACGTAGTTTTTGTGATGAAACATGGATGCATTGCTTGCATATAATTTTTTTATTTCAAAATGTGAGAAGAGCCCAGTATCCTAAGATAGGTAACTAATAAAAGTAAAATAAAAATGCTAGTACAGCAGCAAGTCAGCTTCATGCGAGGGGGGAGCTGTGGCATGCGCTGTTCGGTTATGCAGCAAGGCAGCCGTGTAGCTGGGTGGGGGAGTGTCAGGGGGATAAGACGACCCTTGGCTACGTTGTAGAGTCCGTGCTGCAATCGCCTGGCTGGCCTGAGGTGGGGGAAGGTAGGGGTCGTTCTCGTTCACTTGATGGTAATCTTTCCTGTAAGAGAATGAGAAATCAGTTTAAGAATGTAATTATTGAGGTAGTTTCATGCATTAGTAAGCGGTAATTTTCGTTTTGTTAATATTCTATGTATATATCCCAGATAACACACTACATTCGTGGGATAATCTGTAAATCTTCAGAAAATATTCAGTATCAATATCCTGGTAATATTTTTATAATATCTACACATTTTGTAGAACATTGCTGTAATATTCTTTGTAAAACATTATGAAAGAAATATTTATGTCATATTTATTACAGTTAATTCTTATAATATATGCAAGAAGAATGCGTTTCATATCCCAGAGGAGAGATAATTACATACACATTTTGTAGAATATTAAGTAATATTCGTTGTGAAATACTAAAGGAATTTTTATGTAATAATTGTCACTGTTATTTCTTATAATATCTCGAAGAAATACACTTTTAATATTCTCAGAGAAGATATAATTGCACATACATTATGTAGAACATTATAAACTGGCGGTACATGACCAGTAAGGTGCAACGTTTTTAAAATGTATGCCAATCATATATATGAATGAAATTACCATGAATATGCCAGAAACGCAAATTTTAGGCAGTCGTCGCGTGCAGAAGGGTGTGCAAATCGGTTTTTTTTTGGTTTTTTTTAATTTTAAAATGGATGCCAATAGTGCCAACCGAAAAGCCGTGAAAAAGAATCCAGCAGAAATTCACTGGCATGCAGTTTTCGCGCGCTAAACAACCCTTGATGCGCACATTAAATCGTAAAATTTTTTGGTGTTCTTGATTTTGGATGATTTTGATTTTGGATTTTTTTTCAAGGCTTTTCGTTTGGCACTATTGGCATCCATTTTAAAATTAAAAAAAAAAACACAAAAAAGAAAAACAAAAAAAATCGATTTGCACACCCCTCTGCACGCGACGACTGCCTAAAATTTGCGTTTCTGGCATATTCATGGTAATTTCATTCATATATATGATTGGCATACATTTTAAAAACGTTGCGCCTGACTGGTCATGTACCGCCAGTCTATTACTATAATATTCATTGTCAAATATTATGAAAGGAATATTCATATATTTATCACAGTTAATTCTTATAATACCTATATAGAATAGATATGCTTTTAGTATTCCCAGAGACAACATCATTGCATATACATTTTATAGAACATTACTATAACATTCATTGTAAGATATGAAAGGAATATTCATATATCTATCACAGATAACTTGATGGTAATCTTTCCTGTAATAGAATGAGAAATCAGTTTAAGAATATAATTATTATGGTAGTTTCATGCATTAGTAAGCGGTGATTTTTGTCTTGTTAATATTTTATGTATATATCCCAGATAACACAACATTCGTGGGATAATCTGTAAATCTTCAAAAAATATTCAGTATCAATATTCTGGTAATATTTTTATATCTACACATTTTGTAGAACATTGCTGTAATATTCTTTGTAAAAAATTATGAAAGAAATATTTGTCATATTTATGACAGTTAATTCTTATAATATATGCAAGAAGAATGCTTTTCATCTCCCAGAGGAGAGATAATTACATACATATTTTGTAGAATATACGGTAATATTCATTGTGAAACACGAAAGGAATTTTTATGTAATAATAATTGTTACTGTTAATTTCTCGAAGAAATACACTTTTAATATTCCCAGAGAAGATATAATTGCACATACATTATGTAGAAGATTACTATAACATTGTTACTACTACATTGTCAAATATTATAAAAGGAATAATCTTACATCTATCACAGATAATTCTTATAATATATAGAATAGATATGCTTTTAGTATTCCCAGTGAAGGCATAACTGCATATACGTTTTGAAGAACATTACTATAATATTCATTGTAAAATATGAAAGGAATATTCATATATCTATCGCAGATAATTCTTATAATATATAGAATTAATATACTTTTAGTACTCCCAGAAAAGACATCATTGCACACACATTTTGTAGAATATTACTATAATATTCATTGTAAAACGTTATGAAAGGAATGTTTGTGAAAAGATAAAATGGCATATACATTTTGTAGAACATCGTCGTCAGATTCGTTGTAAAAAATTATGAAAGAATTATTCATGTAATATTGATTACAGTTAATTATAATATATAGAAGACATATGCTTTTAATATTCCCAGAAAATATAATCACATTAATTATAAAGTTATACGATATATTTATGCCAAATTAATTGTAAAATGTTTGTGCTTAACAACAGTCGATTATAAAGGATGATGTAGCTATTTTTGTAGGAAAATGCGCAAAGAGCTTCTATTTGTAAAATGCTGTGTAAAACTTGTGCAATATAGTTATCAATTTAATAACGGTTTAATACAGAATTTAGAACCTCCTTTTCAACTTGAACAAAAGCCACAGTCACAGGAAGTCTGGTCAGTCAGTCTGAAAGTCATTTTCCAAAATGTTCTTTGCTAGTGAAAATTTCTTCTTCTATACAGATGTTTTTGGACCTGCAAGAAGAGGAAGACTATTTCTTTTTTAAAAAGATATTGGTAATTTCATTCTTGTTTCTAATAAAATATGTTTTACAAAATTTTTATTGTGTATTTTCTTTAAAGAAAAACATTTTATAAATATCAAAATCAATATAGTTACATAACTAAACAACTAAAATGTTGATTAAACCAACCATGATAATAATAACATAAGTAACGTAGTTAGACAGTAAAATAAATCATTTTATAAAAAAATAAGGCAAATTGTGTAGTTTAGGGGTTAAATTTGCGTCTCCATCATCTTCCCTTTGTAGTGAAAGTGTAGAACTAGTGTATGTTTTTTGACTAATTTGCATTAACAGTGTCTGTCTCAATGTAGTTGCATAGTATTAGAGACTGATATTAATATTATATCCATTTTTTTTTATAAAATGACTTATTTATTATTAGCTACAATATTCAGAAGATGTCAATTCTTTATGCGGGAAAATATATAGATTATTCCTGGATAAATTTTAGTTGGCAGTCAATTTAATACTGAAATATTTATTTTGTTATTATCGATTTATTATTTGATGGTTTCATAACTACTCTTGGAATAGCTTGCAATTCATTTTAGAAATATTTTAAGAATATGCTACGGACATAAAATAGTGTGTACTTTTTGATATTCCATGAATATTCAAAAAATTGTCTGTGAATATTCAAATCCTCAATAAAGAATAATTCAAGTACATTGATCATTTTGTGCTGTCTGGGATTATTGTATTGTATTGTACTAAAAAAAATCACTTACTTCTTTCTTATATAAATCCAAGTGTGCGAGTCGACCCAAACGAGAGCAGTGAGCAACAAACCAGCCAAAACCGCAGACGCCAACATCAAAGTCAACCCCAGCAGTCCCACGTTGCACAGTGCTCTCGCTCCTCTTAAATAGTGCATGTGTAAAGATCTACAGTCAACCAGAGCAGTCAAAGAATGAATGAAGTTATCAGCCGCTTGGATGTCGTTCTTCAACGAACTGAACTTCGTATCCAAACCCTTCTTCGGGAACAAATATTGTGCCGGCTTATTCAGAGCGTTCATATTGAGCCTCATGTTCTCTATCGTGGTCTTAGCTTCTCTCAGTCTTTGCGTGAACGGATTCGCCCTGGCCCTCTCGCAGTTCGTGTAGTACTTCAGGATCTCTTTGGATAGGTCTGTCGATGCTTGGTCCTCGATGAATTTATCTGGTGCCACGCAAAGATCCGCCAGTGCTACGCTCGACGCCAAGTAGACGCTGGCCATCAGGTAAGACGCTATGACAGCGAGCAAGCCGCACACAGAGAACGCTATTAAAGCGCAGCGGTTGTGGCGAGCTACGCCCACCAAAAGGATGACGCACAGTATGAGCAGGATACTCAGCACGGCCATTGTGAATGGCCACCTTATTGCTTCTAACTTCTCGCCTAAAATAATCTTAGGTGTGAGGTCCAAACCGACTAGAGGTTGTCTGATATCCGCAGCAGCATTGGCTGCCATTGTGTTGTTACCTGCAAAAAGATTATAATGAATTATATTTGGCTGATTTTCAATATTTCGATGTACTGGGTTAGAGATTTACAGACAGATGGAGAGATATACAAATATTTAGAAATTGGTTATTTTTGTATTTAATCTGCAACTGTATTATATGACAATTTGAACCTACATTGAAAGAAAGAAGTCACTAGAAATTATTAGATAACATTTCACCCAGACGCCTGATTAAATGGTCTTAGGCCCGCATTAGACTAGAAAAGTTCTTTGACAAAGATCTTTTGTAAAAGATATTTTTTATGAGAAATGTGTAATATTTTATAAAATATCATCAACATTTTATAAAATTTGGTCTATTTCAATACAGTCGACCAGACACCAGTGGCGTGCAAGTAAATATTTTTAAATAGAGCTACATTTTTGTTTTCCCTTTTTTGGCACTAGCATATCTGTATGGATCTATTGCATATCCCCTATATAAACCAAACCTACCGATGAGTTTCTTGAGATAGCCGTCCGCCAACTTGAACAGCGACATGTTTGCAGTGGGGGCTTCGAAGATATTCTGGATGTTGTTAAGTTGTCCCCCAGCCTGTACCCGAAGTTGTCTTTCGATGGCTTCCGTTTGGTTCCGTATCTTTGAGACTAGAATATCGACCTGCTTGCCCTGGTTCAGCGTCTGTATCAGGCCGTTGTGCAAGTCGTCGTTTCCGTAAAGGCCTAGCCCTACCGCTGCACAGCAGAGTACGGAGACTATGGCCAGGATGATTTTGAGAGCTGAAATAGATCGGGATGGCCTCGGCTTTCGATCGCAACACCTTGTAAGGAGGTAGATGAGAAGAACTAGAAGGGTGAGGATCAGCCATGCTGCTGGGATTGATCCTAGGATGCCAAGGCTCTGGAACAAAAGAAAATGTCATTGTCAAAGCCATCTTATAATAGAGTAGATGCGAGTGCTGCTTTACACCCAAAGGTGTTTTTATAGAATGGCTTATATTTGAAACTATACCTATATTACATCATAATATAAATTGTTTAGACATTCAATAATAAATGATAATTGAAATTCAAATTAGTTGAATTATTTCGAGTTTTACCGAGTTTTTGCATATATCTCCTACGGGCGTGACGTCACACTACCTATTATTGTTCTTTGGGGGTTCATTTTTACAAGCTTTTATTTAACTTGCTTTGCATGTTAGTATGTTTAGGCGGATTTTTGCAAGTCAATTTTGAACCACTTAACGACGTCCAATTGAGCTGAAATTTTGCGTACACGTGTAGTTCTGATGACAATACAATATTATGGTGCCATAATAATTATGGTTCAATATTATAGAAAAACTCGGTGAAAACGCACTTTACAGAAAAGTTGCAAATAAAAAAAGTTTTGTATTTCGATGGCACATTCACCTGCATTTTTTCAGATTTATTTTCAACCTTTACATTTCCCCTCCCCCTCTTTTAGGAATTTTCGAGTGGCTATCTCGAAAAATATGCATTTTTAGAAAAAATTCACAAGAGTAAAAACATCTTATTTTGGACCAAAAAAAGGTAAATGTTTTTTTTTCATTTCTGACCTAATTCTAAGTTACGGAACCCGTGATAAAAGGTGTGTTTTCTACCCCTTCCGATCATTTCCTACTCTAATCTTTTTTATTAACGTCATTACGAACACAGTGCACAAGGTTTCATCAAAATCCATTCAATAGCACTCAAATTGGACTACAATGTTAATTTGTTCATGTTGATAGACTTCATCCACTCAAATAGTATCTTTAACGCCGCTAAAGTTCGTGGAGTTAAGTCTCAATCATAAGAAATTATTCAGATTATAATTTCTCAAATAATTCAGATAAAATTATCTCCGTAAAGAATATTTTTGTTAGGATTTAGCAAACAACAGAAAGGAATAATCTATGAAAAATCAAAAAGGAGAATGTACCTGTGAAAATATGAATTTCAATTCTCTGGATTCTTTTCATGACCTACTTCTGGTTATGTTATCCGACACTCGATCAGCGAAGTAAACCAGCGCTGAACGAGTCCGGCATTTGGATGGGTGACCCAAGATCTCATCTAAAGGGCCCCATTCACATTGAGATCTGTATCGCTACATGTATCGCTACATGTATCGATACAAATGTCAATACGTGTATCTGAGATTTGTATCAAGTATCAAGTTTGCCATACATATTGAGACGGAATCATGAAACATCAGTTCAGTTCAATACGCGCATCTAAAATGTTACCTCCCCAACCGGTAATTATAGAGCAGTTGCAATAGTAAGTACTGTCAAAATATTTAAAAAAAGAAAGGCGTCGAAAACTATGAAATTTTTTGATAACAAAATTGCAGTCCGCACACTCAAAGAAATAGTATGGGTAAATTCAACAAAAAAAAATGGTTAACTAACAATATCGTTAATTTTGTTAAACCAAACTATATTGATGGTATTTTTAAACAAAAGGTGATTGTTATTTTAATTAATAAAAAGTTGTCGTACAACAAAACAAACATTAACTTAAAAAATAGATGAATAAGACTATTATTTTGTTCGTCTGACTGTTATTTTGTTGAATTCTGTCAAATTAAACTAGATAATAGTATATTTTATTTTTAACTATTATCGAATTTTAATTCTAACCCAGTATTAGTTCGCTGTACGATTGTACTTGGTAGACAAACCAATATTATTGTCGTCTTCTAGAAGTTCTAAAGAATTACCATCAAATTTGCTTGCTTACCACGTAGTCTATTACAGAAATTATTCCCAGATGACGCCACATACAAATCACTAACAATAATCCATCATGCATTATCTTGCACTCTTATGAATTTATAGAAAATTAACAACATGATTGCAGTGTTCAAATTCTCTCAGGGATCATCGATATATTTGGATGGATCTTATAAACGATCTCTAATCTTTGGTTTGGGTGGTCTGAAGTCTCAATACTGAGATTTTGGCTAACCAAAAAAAACTTCATCATACAATAAAGTGTAGATCAACCTAAAAATTAGTTGGTGAACAAAAAACAAAGTCGTTGTACTATTTAATTGTAGACCAAATTGAAAATGGTTAGTGAACATAAAAAAATGTCATTGTACTATTTAATTTGTTACCAGAAGATATGATTATTAAACTACTATTTGTTTACGAAAACAAATAAAGTTGTATGACTATTCTTTACTGATTGATTTAACTATGAAACTAGATAGGCGCGATTTCATATGCTCTTTTTGGTTGAATTTACCTATCATTTTCTTTGAGTGCATTGGGATATCTTTCTTTGCATTTGTCAATCAAGTCTCTGGTTGCTACTTCGCAAATTTGCCCATTTGAATACTCTTTTGATGTAGAATTCCACAAGCAGGGATACAGTTTGTACATGTTTAAGAATTCCTCCCAAAATTCTCGATCATCCGACATATTATTTTATTTTTAAGAAATATATTATTCACGTTCGTATCTCGCTACTAGATACAGGAAAATACACAGTGCAACAATAAATATTGGAAATAAATATTCGCGACATAGCTGATAACAATAAAAATAAAGGTCAATAAACACCAAAAAATGTCAAGAAACCGTGTGGAGGCAAATCTCCTAAATACACTCACACTTTTAAATTTTATCTATAAATCTTTTTTCGAACTATGTTACAAAAACTAATATAATTTGTGTAAATTGATAGTTTATCACCAAAAATTAAATCGGATAATAAATTGTAAATTTACACTTTTTATATTACTAAACGATGCCTTTGAAATTTTTTTTTCCATCAAAATGAAAGCAATAGTGATACTTCATATTACGATAATTTGATAATAGACATCATACAACTTCGTGAAATATCACTGCCAAAATGTATGGGTGCCGCGAAAGGGGTGTCAGAAGTGTTAGTAAGGTTGCACCGTTTGGCGTATGTTTCAAACTTTAATTTATAACATCCGGAATAAGAAAAAGGTGATTGTTAGACCAGGTTGCGTTTCTTAAACCTTAACAGAAGAAGGTAAATATTTCAGATTTGCGAATTCCATGGCAAAATCTAATGAAACTTTTTTACTTTCAGACCCAATGGAAGCATAGTAACGCAAAAAAAATAATGAAAATTTTCATTGTTCAAATACGCTCAGAATGTCATGAAACGTCGAGATTTTAAATTTGAGCAAAAAAATCTATCTCTCGGCCTACTGGTAACTTTTCTGTGCACACGACTACTCTGGAACCATTTAAGATTTTGACTTGAAATTTGGTATAAGTATGTTTTTTAATGAGATCTGAGATCATATATTTTGATCTTACTCCGTTGAAGGGTTGGATGGTAAATTGGGGTAAATAAAGCATGAGTCCATAAAATTGGTATTTAGTATATAATAAGAGAAGCTAAGGTATAAAAAAATTGACATTAACCACCCCCATTAAATTAAAAGGGGTGAAATAAAATTTTGATTTAGTGTGTGTACAAGAACCAAAGGCCTCAACATTTTTTTACTTCATCCCCCCACTACCACCACCCCCACTCCCACTACCGATGTGGCATATCGTTTTATGGGTCGACGATTTCAAATATCTTATTAAACAATTATTTCCACCTGGGAGTGCAAATATAGTATCAAAATTTTCTCCGTTGTGAGATATTTGGTTAGAAAATCTGGATGTGGGAGTAGTAATTCTTTGGGCAGCGGTTTTTACTTTCACGGAGTTGTGGTTAACAGAGTGTGGTTAACGTTAAAGAAAATTGAATTTTTTTTTGTTCAAATAGGCTTAGAATGTCATGAAATGTCGAGATTTAAGTTTGAGCAAAAAGAATGTCTGTCTGTCTGCCGTTCTGTCTAACTTTTTTGTGCGCACGATCACTCTGGAACAGGATTATATTTTGATCTTAAGTACTTCATTGAAAGGTTGAGAAGTAAATTGGGGTAAATTGAGGCAAATAGGTAAAGCAAGCAAATAAGACTTCCTAAAATTGGGATTTAATGTATGTATGGGAAGCCAAGGTCTTAAATTTTCTTTGGACATCTCCACTATCATCCCCACACCATTATTAAAGGGAGTAAAAAAAATAAAATTATAATTTATCTTATATACAAGGACCAAAGGCCTCAATTTTTTTTGGGTATTAACCACCCCCTTTACTATCACCCTAATATTAAAAGGAGTAAAAAATAAAACTGTGATTTAGCATGTACATAAGAACCAAAGGCCCCATTTTTTTTGGCATCAGCCACTCCCACTACCACCCCCACCCCATTATTAAAGCGAGAAAAAATTTTTTTTGCATTATTATACTTCCACTGGATGTGGAAGTAAAATTGAGATTTTATGTATATACAAGAACCAAATGCCCCCCCCCACTACCGCGTGGAACATCGTTTTATAGTTTTTTGGGGTAGATAATTTCAAATATTTCCACATAGCGTAATGTTTTTCGTTTTAAGAGACTTAGAAAATTTTGATGTGGAAGTAGTGGTTACTTAGACAGCGTTTTTCGATTTGGCTATTTAAACGAACAACATACCATCTCGCAACATATCGTTTTTGTTTCTTTTTTACAAGCTTTTATTTAACTTGCAATGTTTGTTTGTATGTATGTTTGTTTAGGTCAAATCTTGCAACTGAATTTTAAAACAGTTATCCCCCAACCGACTGAGCTGAAATTTTGTATACACGTTTAGTTTGGATGACAATGCATGGTGAGCTAAGTGACGTCATTCTAAATCCAATATGGCGGACTCCCAAAGATGGCGGACCAGTTATTTTTTATGCACCCCCATGATATGGGTATCAAATGAAAGAGTTTGCTGAGAAGAATACGAAAATAAAATGACGTCACACTAAATTCAATATGGTGGACTCCCAAAGATGGCGGACCAGTTATTTTTTATGCACCCCCATGATATGGGTATCAAATGAAAGAGTTTGCTGAGAAGAATACGAGGAAGTCATTCCAAATCCAATATGGCGGATTCCCAAAGATGGCGGACCAGTTATTTTTCATGCACCCCCATGATATGGGTATCAAATGAAAGGGTTTTCTGAGAAGAATACGAAAATAAAATGCCGTCATTTCAAATCCAATATGGCGGACTCCCAAAGATGGCGGATCAGTTATTTTTTATGCACCCCCATGATATGGGTATCAAATGAAAGAATACGAAAATAAAATGACGTCATTCCAAATCCAATATGGCGGACTCCCAAAGATGGCGAATCAGTTATTTTTTATGTACCCCCATGATATGGGTATCAAACGAAAGGGTTCGCTGAGAAGAATACGAAGACGTCATTCCAAATCCAATATGGCAGATTCCCAAAGATGGCGGACCAGTTATTTTTTATGCACCCCCATGATATGGGTATCAAACGAAAGGGTTCGCTGAGAAGAATACGAAGACGTCATTCCAAATCCAATATGGCAGATTCCCAAAGATGGCGGACCAGTTATTTTTTATGCACCCCCATGATATGGGTATCAAATGAAAGAGTTTGCTGAGAAGAATACGAAAATAAAATGACGTCACACTAAATTCAATATGGCGGACTCCCAAAGATGGCGGACCAGTTATTTTTTATGCACCCCCATGATATGGGTATCAAATGAAAGAGTTTGCTGAGAAGAATACGAGGAAGTCATTCCAAATCCAATATGGCGGATTCCCAAAGATGGCGGACCAGTTATTTTTCATGCACCCCCATGATATGGGTATCAAATGAAAGGGTTTTCTGAGAAGAATACGAAAATAAAATGCCGTCATTTCAAATCCAATATGGCGGACTCCCAAAGATGGCGGATCAGTTATTTTTTATGCACCCCCATGATATGGGTATCAAATGAAAGAATACGAAAATAAAATGACGTCATTCCAAATCCAATATGGCGGACTCCCAAAGATGGCGGATCAGTTATTTTTTATGTACCCCCATGATATGGGTATCAAACGAGAAGAATACGAAGACGTCATTCCAAATCCAATATGGCAGATTCCCAAAGATGGCGGACCAGTTATTTTTTATGCACCCCCATGATATGGGTATCAAACGAAAGGGTTCGCTGAGAAGAATACGAAGACGTCATTCCAAATCCAATATGGCAGATTCCCAAAGATGGCGGACCAGTTATTTTTTATGCACCCCCATGATATGGGTATCAAATGAAAGGGTTTGCTCAGAAGAATACGAAGACGTCACACTAAATTCAATATGGCGGACAAAATTTTTTAGTTTTAACACTATGATTTGATCGTATAGTGTATTCGCTCATACGTTGCATTCTAAGAAATGGTGAAGGATTCTGTTTAAACTATAAATTTTATATCGGATAGGAACGACGCAATAAATATATAAAACTAATTAAGGCGCAGCTAAAACAGCGAAAACTAAAAAATAAATTAATAGTAAAAAAACATTTATAAAAACAAGTTTTTATTTACATGCTCTAAAAAGAAGAAAATAAACTTTAAATTAAATCAAACCAATCAATTTATTACATTATACAATTTATATCCAATAAAGGTTGTCGCGAGATTTACCTGTGTAAATAAACAAGAATACAATATGTAACTTGATCTTGACACAAGTAATTCTAAGAAAAATGTATGTATTTCATAAAATAAATTTACACAGGTAAATCTCGCGACAAGCTTTTATAGCATATAAATTGTATAATGTAATAAATTGATGGGTTTGATTTAATTTAAAGTTTATTTTCTTCTTTTTAGAGCATTTAAATAGCTTGTTTTTAAAAATGTTTTTTTACTATTAATTTATTATAAATTAATGAATTATGATATATATGAGCTGCATGTATAAACAATAAATGATCACTGTCTCCTAAACTATACTTACCATTTCAACTATCTCTAAGGTGATATGTGCCGAGACACGTTTTCGCACAAACATAAAGGATTTCTCAGTTTGATTTAACGCCTAGAGATTTGCGGGCTCGTAAACGATGTTGTTCCGGAGTAGTAACTCCAGAATAACCCGGATGTTATTCCCTTACACCGATTGTCGGTATGTCAGTCTATTAAAACATTAATCAGCGTAAAAGCCGGTTTACAGTTAGCAATGCAATAAAATAATTTGCAATACTCGTATACCTACATGTTACGTGAAAATACAACAAAATTAATCGAATTTTTTTTTTAGTCGTCTTTAGTCGTCTGTATGAGAATAATTATCGCTTTTTGGAACTCGTATATATAACATACCCCATTATAGTGGAGTCAAATTAGGATTTTATTGTGAAAAGTCATGTCTGGACAGGGCAGTTTTTCTGTTTTAATGTGGTCAGGGGGTTAACTTAAGTTCACAGCTCAGTTTTGCAGTTTCTGCGATGTCGGCGTATTGTTTATTAAAACAATTCTATTTTTAGATCGTGTTTTCCATCGGTGTTCTTTGAATATATCTAAATCAATAAGTCCTATGGAAAACAATAAAAAGATAGTAGAGTAAAATCTGGAAGTAAAGTCGCTTAGTTTTCGAGAAAAAAAAAACCGGCGTAGAACCAAACCAGACTTAGTGGGATTCTTTAGTAAGATAATCGTGTATACGAAATCATTTTTTACGACATTTTTCGGTGGTCGAGACCTTTTTTATTTCGGAAAAACTCAAAAAAAATAGATTTTTAATGAAATATGTTTTTTAACGTCTCCACCGCTATATCTCTGAAAATATTTGTGCTATCAAGATATTTTTTTTTTAGATTAAAGTAGACACAATAGCGCTTCGGACAACGTCCCACGTGAACCCGATTTATTTTTTTTTAAGTTGGTAAAATAATAGGAAACTCAAACTGGTTATTTTCAGTAGCGTAATTTTAGGTAATCGAGAAAAAAGTTTATTTATGAAAATTTGTATATACATGCTGCGTACAAATTGAAGCTAATAGTTGAAAACAGTTTTTAGGATAAACATTTTTCATGTCCCGTTCATAGTATTGAGTCGGCGATTTTTTTTAACGGGTCAAAGTCATATTCTTGCGCGCTCGGCTGTAGCAAGCCTGCCGACTGCAACGATCTGACGATCCCGGTCGGGGTGTATATAGTAGTTTAACTTATACCGTGCGTGTAATTTCCCATTAGGCATGTACATTCACGTAGCGCGAAAGATATGACAACACTGCTGCCGTAAATTCCTCCGTCGGGCAGAGCATCCCAGAGCTCTGTTATTTCATTTCAGGCAGCTGGCACGCGCGATGTTGTAATTTTACTCCCTATGCCTAGCGCCCCGCTACACGCACGGTATCAATAGGTACAAAACCAGTAGTGATCAAAAGTATCTAGGGGATCAATATTACTGTTCAATATTTCATATATTGTACAGTAGTATTGATCATATGTTGTTAATATTAAGAAATTGTATAATAAATATTAAATAGTCTCCTTTTAATAATAAAAAGACTGGTGGTAGTAGTACAGTACCTAGAGGTAAAAAATATGCAAAACTTCGAAGTAATGTCATATTGAACGGATTTTGGTTCATTTTTGGCAGTATAATAGTAAATGTTTAACAGAAAAGTTTCTATATTGAGCGGGGGCTTGTTAATTTATTTATATTTTTTAAAAAATATATATGAAGTACAATCATATTTTAAGAAGAAAAAGTTCTATGCAATTTTTCACATAAATTAATAGTTTTTAAGTTATAACGACTTCAAAATTGCTATTTTAGCTTAAAAAAAGGTATTTCTAAACGGCTTTCGTCAAGTATCTCAAAAAGTATTACTTTATCGAAAAAATGTTATAGATCAATTACAGAAAGTACAAACTAGGAATTAATTATATTTTTTGTTTATTGATGTAGGATTAATAATTTCGGAGATGTTTAAGTTTACATTTGGCATCCAAGTGTTCGTAAGATAACTATTTAGAGTGAGAGTTAAATATCTCAGAAACTGTGACACCTACGCCAAGGATACTAATAGATACAATAATAGGTTATTAATTAAGCTCTTAACTATTTTTTTATTTGTTTATGTAGCATAAAAAACAAAGAAGTTATGACCGAAGCAATGTCCGTCTACACATTATTTTAATAACAACGTCGCCATTTTGTTACTGTAATTAGCCAGTAATTGAAAAAAAAAAATTAATTTCAAACACGGTTTCTCATTAATATACAGGATGAAGTAGATGCTCAAATTTTTTGGTTCGTATACAGCACTTGCTTTAGAAAAAATACAGTTTAAACTATAAAGGTATTATCGATAAAACGTATTTTTTTTTTCCTATTCCAAATATCTCAATAAATATTAGTTTTGTTCAAAAATGTGTAGAGACCAAAAATAAGCTCATAAACTAATAATGAATTTCGCTTGTTTATTTATTTACATAGATTTAATAGTTTCGGAGATATGAGTTTACAAATGGCATCCGAACGTTCATAAGACGAAAAATGCAGTTTATATGTTAAATATCTCAGAAATTGTGACGCATGCTAAGAAAGGAAATTAAATACAATTAATTGCGCTTTCAAATTATTTTTTACTCGTTTTGTTACTCTAATTAGCCAATAATTAAAAAAAAATATCTCAAATGCAGTTTTTCGTTAAAATGTAGCATTACCTAGATACTCAAATTCTTTTTTGCTCATTTAAAGCACTTGCTTTAGAAAAAAATGCATTTTAAACTTTAAAGGTAATTTCGAAACCCTTGGATACCAAATATAAACTTAAATATTTCCGAAATTATTAATCATGATAAAAGCAAATAAATAAAAAATAATGATTAATCCTACATCAATAAACAAAAAATATAATTAATTCCCAGTTTGTAGGGTGCTTTCTGTAACTGGTCTATAACATTTTTTCCATAAAGTAATACTTTTCGAGATACTTGACGAAAGCCGCTTGAAAATACCTTTTTTAAAAGCTTTTATTTTAAGCTAAAATCGCAATTTTGAAGTCATTATAACTTAAAAACTATCAATTTGTGTGAAAAATTGCATGGAACCTTTTCTTCTTAAAATTTGATTCTATTTCAGCTCCAATAAATATATATATATTTTTTAACTGCCACCCCCTGAGAGGGGGTGGCACATTTTTATGAATGATATCTAATTTTTTAGATGACAGTAAGCAACTCCACCCCAACCTAGAATGCCATATATTCAACTAACGCTACTTCTACGCGACTAAACTGACCAACCCTGCATGCGAGGTGTATTAATTGCGTCCCAATGTCGCGTTTAGCGCTGATAAAAAAAATCGCTGTTGCCAAACGGTACACTTTAGGAAAAAACATATTGTTTCAAAAACTTTTGTGATTATTAGGCTTTATTTTCTTCGCTGCATGTATGCAAATATTTTCAAAAATAAAAAAGTTTATCGATTGGTGAAGATTTCAATACACAAAATATGTATTTTTAGTTTATTTGATTTTTAGAGAAATGAAAGTGCGAATTGTGGCCAAACCGTTTATATTGGTAAAAGCGCTACAGTGTGTGCTTTAATTTGACAAAAAACAAATTTCGGTACCTTTAATAGTTTTAAAGATATGGCGGTGGAAACAAAAAAAAACAATTTTCTTTAAAAATACATTTTTTTCACTTTTTATTGATTTAAAAAGTTCGAGACCATAAAAAAATGTCGTAAAATATGATTTCATATGCCCGGTGACATACTCAAAGGAACCTAATATGTTTGACCTGGTTCTACGCCAAAAAAAAAAAACGACACGATAGACTTACAAAATCGCTGCTCTAAGAAGGAAAATGCTCGTTTTGAGTTGTACAATAAAAGTACATAAACTATAATTCATTCCAATTGTTATTATTATTTAAAAAAAATTGAACATTGCAACATTATGCGTTTTTAAACAAATCACTGTTCTTTTAAAAATAATGGATAATATTCAATGAAATTTTGGAAAAATATAGCTCTAATAAAGTACAATCACCACTTAATAATTCAAATCAAAATGATTACTAAAACGACTCAAATATACAGCTGTAGCTAAAACTTTGCACCCTTGTGAAATCCTGCCATCAAGACCAAGAAATGTATACGATGGCTCAAATTGTAGTATTTTATAAGTACTTTAAGATTATGGAGAAAAACAAAAGGTTAAGTATATGGAATTGGGCCCAGCGGGTTATTGGGTTATTCATTCACATGAATGTTGATTGTGACTAGGAATACTTACTAATAATTTTTACGTTTAGGTCACTTATAAATAAACAAATCGATATTTCTTCTTGAAATTTGGGCTGGTTATTCTGCAATGCTTATTATTTTGTTTCTGCTTTTAAAATATAATCCAAAGCTATATAATGGGGGTGAAAAAAAAATGTGATTTAGTGTTTCTACAAGAACCAATGGTCTCAAAATATATATTTTTTCACTTCATCCATCCCCACCACCAACCCCCTTATCACTAACCCCACCCCACTACCGATATGAGATATCGTTTTATGGGTTTTTGGGGTAGACAATTTCAAATATTATATTATTAAAGTCCCATGAACAATTATTTCCATATACAAAATTTTTTCGTGGCGAGAGACTTGGGTAGCATATCTGGATGTGGAAGTATTGATTCCTTGGGCAGCGGTTTTTTTATATTTACGGTAAATGCAATATACCTACTTCTTGTGCACTGTAGAACTTGTGAAATTAAGAAAATGTGAAAATTGTGAGGCACGCGATTCGAAACCCTTTCCTTACACGCCAGTGGCTTGTTAAATAAGTAACCACTGCAAGTGGACAAGTAAAGAGTAATAAAGTGTTTGTACATCTACAGCCAGGTATAAATCAAGGAATTTTATTCAAAATACTCCCTTGCACATTTAAACTCATTTATTTTTATCCGCCGACACACCACCTATTCAGAAAATGTGGTTGTACAAGTTGATTTACAAGAACAGATTCAGATATCGGCAAAATTACGATCGAAATCCCGACCACTCCTCTACGTGACTCAAGAAATTTAGTTTTCGGCCGCTAAGATGGTCTGCACGTGTTAAAATTTCAAGCGATCATCTGTTTCTCAGCCTCAGTAGAGACGTCTAATTGTGACGGAATTATTTTGGTATGTAATTTGATCAATGCACATCAGCCAATAACAAGCACGGATTTAGAGCAATGGGAATACGATAATTAACCAAAAATATCAAGCATTATTCTTCCCGTTACCCCGTTACAATAAACTCGACACTAACCCGCAACACTAACGTGTGGTTGATTTTGTTTAATAATTTAAATTATAATTATATTATTAATATCTTAAAGAATGCATTTTCCATTGTTTTAGTTGTTTCGTTGTATATTTTTTAATATACAAGTTATTTGCATATGTTTGCCACCAGCGGCGTAACTCCTCGATCAGTAGACCTGGAAAAGGCTTCCAAAAGTCCTTTTATTTGCACCGCCTTTTAAACGGAGTGCCCCTCTGTCCCAAAAAGTTAGGTACGCCACTGTTTGCCATATTACAAAAGTTCAAGATTTGCTCTTGGACAATAAGGTGGTAGTTAAATCACAAGTTAGGGGACACGTTTACGAACGAATAAATGCTGAAATCACTTCGGAAATCACTGATTTTATCAAGCCGCTGTCAAGAATAAACAAATAGTCTGATGTCACTACATGTTGTCTGTTGACCGTGAAAATTATTAAGTATTAAACACTTTTGACGCGGTTTCTATCGTTCTTCCGTAAGGGTGCCGGTGCCGTGCTTAAGAGAATGATTTCGTAGTTCGTAGTTACATCGCTGAATCGATTAAAAAATTTTTTTGATAGGCCTTTAGAGACAACATTATAGAATGGTACCAGACTATTGAAAAGTCAAAATTTTTTTTTTGATTTTCGCACAAGTAAAAAAAATTTGTCTTTTTTTAGTTTTAAATAGCCTAGTACTTACCACTCTATAAAGCTGTCTCTAAAAGAATATCAAAAAATTTTTTCAATCGGTTCAGGGATGCAGGAGAAATTCTCGAATTACGTTCACGAAACCGCCCACCGTAATAAGAGGGAAAAAAGCATTAAAATGTACCTTTTGATTCAGATTCGAAAAGAGGAACTGACCGATTGGCCTTAACCACCGCAACCCCCGTGGGTCTTTGTGACGCTCCGTTTTACTTAGAGCTCCTTATCCAGATCTACGAAAGACACTCAAAAACATTCATCAAAATGCCTAAAAATATCCGAGAAAATAGATTTTGAATATTGCAAACAATTATGGAGTACACTCATCCACATTCCGCATCTATAGTAGAACCGCAAGAATAGAATTATCGACACAAAACGGCTATTCGTGAAAGGAATTGCCGTTTGGCACACTAACCGGTATTACCGTAAGGAACGTATTTCGAAGGAGCGCCATCTTCAGTTACCATTTGGATCCAAGTTGGCCGCCATTTTCAAGAAATCAATTGAGGTAATTTCCTGGCGAATCTATTAACTTCACAAAAAGAAAGTATAATTAAAAAGTGTTGCTTATTTTATTGCCAACAAGAAAGTATTTTATGTATTTTGCGAAATTTTTGAAAAGAAGGCCACTATTTACGAAAATTAAACATGATAACCTCTTATTTTTTGTGTGATTTATTTATTTATTTAAAACTGTAATAAATAAAGTTTACTTGTTATCCACAGCACACCATGTTGCTAAAATTTATTGCAAACGATGACGTGCCTGGTACACCTTTTACTGCCTAACGGTGTTTTAAATTTTGCTGAATACTCTGCCAAAGTGTTTCAATCGCACATCAAACATAACGCTGACAAATTTAATTTAAAACGCGTTGAGATCATTTGGGACATATACAAGAACAATAGTTTGAAACATCACACAAGAGAAATTCGTGGAGCACGAACGCGACGAAAAACTGGTCGGATTTTCTTAGGAACACAGACAATAAAACAGACCTGTTTCACTTTATATCCAATGAATGTACAACATCATCCATTCTTTATCCTGTGGAAACACTATGCACAATTGACGATAGGATCATTTCAAACCGCAATTCCCAAAATTCACATCTATCGCTCTGCAGTCAGGAAGAAGTAGATATACGTATTATATTACACGTACAGGATTGCATCCACCAAGGTTGGAAAAATATTTGCATAAGAACAGTAGACACCGATGTTGTAGTGTTAGCTACTGCTTTTTTTCATCGGTTGTATGTGTAAGGATTGAAAACTCTATATGTTCACTTTAGTGCCAATAAGCACTTTAGAATAATATGTGTTAATGGGATAGCTGCACATTTGGGTCAACAAAAATGTGAAACTTTGTTAGGTTTTCATGCATTCACGGGATGTGAATCTCTCATTTTTCTCAGGCAAGGGAAAGTCGACAGATTGGAAGACCTGGCAAATTTTCCCTGACGTAACGGAAGCTTTTTCTTTTATGTCTAAGCCGCAAAGATTTATTACTGACCATGTTTTCAATTTTTTGCAAAGATTTGTTGTCTTAATGTACTGTTCAACATCCGACTGCTTTGAAGTTAACGATGCCCGAAAGGAATTTTTCACGTCGAAGGGAACAAATACTGCAAACCTTCCACCTTCTAAAGCCGCTTTAGACCAACATACTCGAAGAGCCACATACCAAAGTGGCCATGTATGGGGACAATCATTGGACCAGGGTGGAATTGCTTCGCACGGGTTTTTTCGTTGAGTTCTGTTTTCCCGCGTCAGCAATCAAAATTCCAAAGTGTTCGTCTGTGCGCGAAATCGCTAGTTTTTTAAAGCGCTAATTCTAATTATTTTTAAGTATTTTTGTGTACTATTATTGATTCAAATTGTTAATTTTAAGCTTTATTCTTAACCTTTTACATTCATCTTTAGCCAAACCGGACCTGCCCCGTCCAGCCCGACACCACCCCAAATGGGGGGGGGCTTTTTGGGTATCTATTTCTAACCTTATCTAGAGTACGCATCTCAAATATTATTACTTTATAAATTATTTTTTCTAAAATGTCTAATTTGCGAGGTGTACTTTTCCCCCCCAAAAAATCTACTACTACTCCTTGTTCTGATTTTTCCATACTACACTTGTGAGGGCTTAACAGATCGGGGTTGAAATCACCCCCTCCCTAAATGACAAAACATTTCGAAAATACTGCGAAAGGTAAAATACAGTTTCCCCCTCGTTTTCGTGATATTTGGAATCAACGACTCAAAAAACATGATAGGTGCCTTTCACTTTTGGCAATTAAAATGTTTTTTTTTTGTGTGCCTGCGTAATAAGCGCTTACAAACCGAATAAAAAACTATTGACTGAGCTAGAAATTATTTGGGAAAATTTGTCGGATAGCGAGGACGGACTTGACTTTTCCGATGATGACAGTATAGCCGATCAAATTATGAAGTTGATAGTAATGACACAGAAAAATAATTTTTGTCTGTTGTAGATGGAACTAGAGACATTTTCAGGACAACAAAAGTTGTGTGGCTCAGAGTTATGAGGCACAAGATGAAATGACCAAGGTAATGAAGAAAAAGGAGAAGATGAACAAGAAAATACGACAGCAAATGCAGGGGAATTTGAAAAATGAGCATTTAAGAAGGATACAAAAGCAAGCAAGCAAAGAAAAAAGTATGGAGGTTGTATGACACCATCGAAGTCAAGACAATATCTAAATTGTAATATGGCTTCACCGATATTAGGTGTGAAGAATGCGGCTATAATACATTGTTTTAACAAAAAAAAAAAAAAAAAAACATTGTGTCCATTTATTCTATGAGCAGTAGCTTTCATAATTTACATCCTTTTTTGCATGTAGTTTTTGCATTTCTGCAACATTAACAAATTATGTTGTATAAGCTGAATTTTCTTTGAAAATAAATGGTTTCTTTCTTATCATTGTTTTTTTAACTATTTCTAGTAAGTATATAAAAGCTGCATGAAAATATTTCTTCTTTTGAAATAAAAAAAAAAATCATGCATTAAAGGGTTGTAGATGTCACGTGGAAGTTGTTGCTTTGTTTTTTCTCATTTCCCTGGCCTATATCCAATAAGTATAGACACAAATCGATGTGAGCGTGTGTAACTAGCGAGAAATGATTATTATTGATTATGTAATAAACTGCTGGCTTTTTTGAAAAAACGAAAAATAAAAAAATTTAAATTAAATATTGTGTGCTCTTTGAACATAAATTAGTCGGGAATCATAATTCGTATTAAAATTAATGTAGAAAACTCCCTTCCTAATAGCTACATCAACTGAACTTTTTTCGCAAAGAGATCTCAGAATTAAGTTGTAAAACAAACAAAGTAAGACCCTTTTGGGTCGCGCCCCTATCCCAGAGGTATATAGGGGATGCATTTTAAAAGAGCACCTTCTTTTAGGATCTCCCCTTTGATCTCTCAGTTACTCGTGAATTTCAAGTAAATAAAAAGTTGTTTAAAATTGGATAATAAAACTGTTGCATAGGTGTTTGTAAATATCAACAAAGAAGAACGGGGCCAAATATTAACACGTTGACATTCTGAATTCCTTTCTATGTTCCTTTGATGCCTAAAATAAAGTTCTTCATTACTGATAACATTATTTAATTTGCGCTTGTTGGTCTGGATATTATTTATTTTTTATTATACTCTGCGCAATACGAAAACAAAAGTATATTGCATTTGATAGGCACATTTCTAATACCGTAAATATCGCTTGTAGAGGAAAAACTTTCAATCATTGTGTTGGTCGGTGAATTTTAAATAACCCTATTGTCTTCAAAAAAATCGATGAGTACAAACACAAAAATACCGCATAGTATTAAAATTGCAAGTATAGATAATATTGTCTAAATGTTAGCGTGACGTTCTGTACTTTTTCTGTTTTTTTGCAGAAAAAATATAGCGATTATACTTGAAAAAGCACCATTATTTTAAAAAAATTGCGAAGAGTATACTACAAAATGTTCAACGATTATATACTCGATTATATACTTGGAAAATTTAGTAATCCGACGAAGAATATAATGTGTTTTCCCGTCAAAGTTAAGGGTGCAAATAAAAAATATATCCCTTGTTTATTGATTTCCGTTAAATTTTCCAATATGGGGAGACATTTAAGATATCGTATCTAAGTAAATTGGTACTAAGAAAATATTTTTCGGACCGTACTAAGCCACTCTCAAATATATAAAAAAAAATGTCTTCGTTGTTTGAAAATGCCTGTTGAATTTTACTGTGTGAATCTCTTAAAAGGACCTTAATTAGTCAGAATCGTGAAATGAAATTATTTTCCAAGTCGTACTAGGAAAGCACCACCTCCAATAATACAAAAATTAATTTCTTCGTTGTAACAAGTAACAATATAAATTCATTTTAGGTTTATTTAGGTTTTATCACTGCTTTATAATGACCACCTCATAAACCAGTGATTTATGCCAGATATAATAAATGTCCAATGCACTTGAAGATAGCCTTGTCTTAAAGAAAGTTTCAAAAAGGCTTTCAAGAATTTACACTGAAACTAAATTATCTTGTAGTTTTTATTGGTTTATGACTAACTTATCAAGGTATTTGTCAAGCCTTCAATAAAACTCTCTAGTTGTTAAGTCCAACTTAAGAGGGTCGAGTTTTATTGAAGAATTTAGGAAATGTTGAAGTTTTATAATCGCTTTATAAAATTATCTTGGGGTAGTTGTTAATGCTGGCCTATGAATTTAATATGCTTTGAGATCACTAAGTTTCGAGTCGAACCTTTATAAATACAACTTATTAGAGTTTTAATGGTATAATAAGTCAGGCTTAACCATAAAAGGATTTAGTTTCTCTTTGTCCCGACCATAGTGTCGGGACACAAAAAAAAATGTTCTGTGCACCAGACTAGACCAACATATCTATACGTTTTTGGGGTCGCTGAATCCGAATCCGGAGTCTGTTTGACCCCATCAGGTCAGGGTCAAGGCCAATCCAAGGTTAAATTGAAAAAAAAAATGATTAAGCGAAGGAAACCACGATATCTGTACGTTTTTGGGGTCACTGAATCCGAATTCGGGATCTGCTTGACCCCATCAGGTCAGGGTGATGGTCAATCCAAGGTCAAATTGGGAAGAGACCTTTTAAGCGCAGAAAACCATGATTTTATACGTTTTTGGGGTAACTAAATCCCAACTCCTGGTCTGTTTGACCCATCAGGTCAGGGTCAAGGTTATTCCAAGGTCAAACTGGGAAAAACATGTAAGCTAGAAAACCAAGATTCTTATACGTTTTTGGGGTTGAAGGGTTAGTCTCGTTGAAGATTTTAGGCCACTGTGAGGACTGCCAATACTTTATTTGAAATACTCTCTCTCAGTATTCGCCATATGTTCATTTTATAACTATGCATGGCGACCCATATATTGTGTGGATGATGTGAGTGTGGCAATAGATTTATTTGCTTTTATATTTACTTCATTAAATATAAAACGTTTTTTCAATGCTTTTGTTTGTGCCTTTTAAATTTTAATGCAGTGCTTATCCTAAACCAAATATAGTTTTATAATACTCTTCAAATATTCTACGAGTAAAGATTTAGATGATTCATGAAAACTAAAAAGTTTTAATAGTAGTTTTAAAAAGAGGCATGTGGGTCTTTCTCTAAGTGGGCCCATGTACTCTTATAAGGGTTTTAAGTCAGTTTTATAGAGTCCTTTCAAACCATTTGTATTTATAAGTAGTCGTAGAAATAAGCTTTCAAAATGTCTTATACAGTATTTTAAAACTAAAATTGTTACTTAGGTACTAAACGACCCTTAACTAATCACAGTCGTAGTATAAAATTACGTCGTACTAAGGGAGCAGACCACCCCCGAATAGATTAATTTCTTCATTGATTGAATTCTGTTATATGAATCTCTTAAAAGGACCTTAATTAATCAGTATCGTGAAATGATATCCGGGCCGTACTAAGGGAGAATTATTTTCGTATCGTTTGGGGGTGGCAAGTTCCGTTAGTACGATCCGGAAAATATTTTCGTAGTACTAATTTACGTAAATACGACATTTTAAATGTTCGGCTATATTGGGAAATTGAACGGACATCAATAAACAACGGACATATTTTTTTAAATGAATTTATGAGTGGTTCTCACCCGTAACTTTTTATGGAAATAAATAAATCACCTAATACAATGACATGCAAGGTAACGTCAAAAATCTTGTAGATGTTTGGAAGCAGTAAACTTATTAATTTTTGAAAACCGTGACTGTTTTCATATCTATTTAATACTTAAGTTGTTATAATAGTCTAAGAGGTGGCCGTAAAAAAATGCGACCATCAGTTAACAGAATAAAATGTTTTTTAAATGTTAGTACTCACAACGGCCATAAAAAAAATCACGCATTGCCTGGGCAGAAGTTTCTCTACGGTACATTTTTCGTATACTAACCATACCAATCGCGGAACAGCTTCAAATTACTTTTAAAATTTAGTGTTTACAGAGTAAAAAAAAAATCAATTGCATTGCCTCGTTAATTTTTGTGCCAATGTCTTGGCAATTAACTTTTTTGAATTTTGACCCTTACTGTACCTATCGATTAACAGCTTCAAACTACCACCATATTATAGTTTAAACATTTATCTATTAGAAAAAATAACATTGCCGCCACGTCTATGCCTGTGCCAAACACCCGGCAATGTCTCTCAAAGTCCTATGTTATTACTAATACAACCCATTACAGATTAAGTATTCAGGTAAAAATTTATTTTTTTTTATTTTTTTTTTTATTTAGATACATCATCCAACAGTCAGAGACCAATTACTGGATGAGAAGTACATACAATTATTAAATCATTTACAATAATAAGTGTAACAAAGAAAACAATACATAAACGATACATAAAACATAAATTATTGTGTGTACACAAAACACACGTACATTACAGAAGTATTCAGGTAAAAATAATTAATCATTCAATAAACAATTATAATGATTTCAAAACAATAGTTTTTATTTATTTAAATATTTTATAAAGTTTAAATACTTAGTACAAAGAAATAATTTTCATATATAGTACAATGAAATTGGTAGAAACTTAACATATCTAGAAACATACATTAAAACATACATATTTATGTATTGTCATTAAACATCATCATTATTATCGTCATGATCATCGTCATCATTATCGTAATGATCATCATCATCATTATTGTTATAATTATCATCAATTTTGTTACATTCTTCTTCATCAAGCTCTACCACGACAATGTCTTCAACTGAAAGAGGTGTTGGATCACCTTCAAACGAAAGCGGTTCAATTTTACTATCATTAAGTGTCCATCCATATTCTTCTGGTGAGAAATTGACGCAGTTTGCTTCTGTAGCATTTTGCCACATTGACGTAACATAAATTGTTCGTAAAATCTTTTATTTCAATGATTTCCTACATGGTGGAATCTGAGTAGAATCAAATCTTTTTACATTCTTCATAAAATATTCCGCGACAGATGTTGAGGAGAATTTGTTTTGGAAGATGAATAATCTAGAATCATTAACATTCTTACAATTAATTCCGTAAAGCCTACAAGTATATTCTTGTAATATTTCCATACTCCCAAAATTATTAATTTCATCAATATTATTTAAATTAGCGAATACCTGTTGAACTTGTACATTTCTTTTTAATTCTTTAAAAGGCTTAATTTTTCCTTTTTTATAAAAGCTAGCTGTATAATCGCATCCCGTATATGCATGAAAGCCAGGCAAAGCACGACACATAAGATCACCAAGTGTTGTAGCTAATTGAGTGCAATTGATGAAATTAATAACATTAGGCTTCGATCCGATTGTACTTAAACATATTTTTAATGTTGTTAACTTGTGTATATTTCCAAGTATTATTACAAGTATGTCAGTGTCAGACGCTTTAACCATTACTTTTTTATTACTTTCTAACTTGCTCAAATGATATATGATTCGAGTGTCGGCCTCTTCATGATTGCATGCAAAATCTTCTTCAACAGTTTTTATTATAGAAATTCATCAATTGCATGCTACGGAAGCAAATTGCGTCAATTTCTCACCAGAAGAATGTGGATGGACACTTAATGATAGTAAAATTGAACCGCTTTGGTTTGACGGTGATCCAACACCTCTTTTAGTTGAAGACATTGTCGTGGAAGAGCTTGATGAAGAAGAATGTAACGAAATTGATGATGATAATTATAACAATAATGATGATGATGATCATTACGATAATGATGACGATGATCACGACGATAATAATGATGATGTTTAATGACAATACATACATATGTATGTTTTAATGTATGTTTCTAGATATGTAAGTTTCTATCAATTTCATTGTACTATATATGAAAATTATTTCTTTGTACTAAGTATTTAAACTTTAAAAAATATTTAAATAAATAGAAACTGTTGTTTTGAAATCATTATAATTGTTTATTGAATGATTAATTATTTTTACCTGAATACTTCTGTAATGGCTTGTATTAGTAATAACATAGGACTTTAAGAGACATTGCCGGGTGTTTGGCACAGGCATAGACGTGGCAATGTTATTTTTTCTAATAGATAAATGTTTAAACTATAATTTGGTGGTAGTTTGAAGCTATTAATCGATAGGTACAGTAAGGGTCAAAAAAAAATCAAAAAAGTTAATTGCCAAGACATTGGCACAAAAATTGACGAGGCAATGCAATTGATTTTTTTTTACTCTGTAAACACTAAATTTTAAAAGTAATTTGAAGCTGTTTCGCGATTGGTATGGTGAGTATACGAAAAATGTGCCGTAGAAAATTCATACGAAATTTCTGCACAACTTCTGCCCAGCCAATGCGTGATTTTTTTCATGGTCGCTGTGAGTACTAACATTTAAAAAACATTTTATTCTGTTAATTGATGGTCGCATTTTTTTACGGCCACCTCTTAGACTATAAAAGTGCCTGACAGATAGTCTGTCGAAAAACTTGTTAAGGATCGGTGTTTAAAACCTGAGTAGACGCCATTAATTACCAATTCATTATCGAGAAGAGGTCACGTTCGGCCCTTAATCTCTTCGAATTCAATCACCCCAATCCCACTTCAGTGATAAAATTGCCGTGTAGGATGCAGTAATTTCAAACTAGTTCACGTATATCTCTTCATGCTAAAATAATGGAGCTAGCAGTGAATAAGAATTCAATCTAATCAGAACTCTTTCCCGCAGTATGTACAAAGCAATATTGAATTTACAATCAACACAAAAATACTGGTACACTCATACCGAGACTTATACTCTTCGCAAATAAGAAAACGATGTTGCATTTGATCGACACATTTCTAAATAAAATGTGGCTCGTAAAGAAAACATTTTCATGTCATCATTTTTATCATTGAATTTTGAGCAACTTGGCTGGTTGTCCGCCCGTCCATCGTTTTGCTTGTAAGCACGATAACTCAAGACACAAGCGACTGATTGTATTGAAATTCACACAGCAAGTTAGTGTTAGCTGAAGGAAGGAACTGTAACTTTTGACAAAATTCTACAAGCACAAAAATACTGCGTGGTACACTGAAGAACGTATCGGCAATCAAAATGACATCATCATCAACGAGCACCCCCAATAGCACACGATGTCCGCCGGGCGTCCATTTAATGTACTGACGTCCATGGGCATAAATTGGACGTCTACCAGACCTCCAATATCGGATTTACTTTGAAATAGTACGGAACCCAAGGAACAATTTTAGTTTCTTAAATATATACAAGGGTGCTATAAAACTATTTATAAAATGCCTTGAAAAATCTATTTTGCCGTAACAATATCCTTAATACCATCATAAAGCGACTTGTAGACTAAAAGGGCCCACCCTTATGAAGGTTGTTAAGGCCTTTTTAAATTCCATCATAAAACTCCTCAGTGAGGTATAAGTGCTGCTCTTGAAAACATTGTTCGGGCCGTTTTAAAACCTTTCTTAAAACCTATTTTAAAGCTGTCTTCTATTAGCTTCCTGCATTTCTAGAAAACACCTAGAAGGCTACCTTAAAACTGGTCTTATTAGTCCATATTAGAACTAAGAAGCTATAAGAATGTCCACGAAGGAATCCAAATAATTTTATTATTGCATATATTTTTTCTAAACTGATTTAAGCAAACCCACCATCAGACTTATTGAAGATAAAATGGAATTTGAAATTTATATAGCGTAGAGTGGCACTATAACCTCTCTAAGGCCGATTTAAAAGGTAATAAAAAGACATCAGGTGTGACAAAAAATTAAAACCAACGGTAGTTTATCGTTAAAACTACATAAGAAAGGCCCAAAAAACAGGGCCCCTCTGAAATAATGATTTTAATATCCATACAAAATTTGCAGACACGTAATCAGCAAATTTAAAAAAGTGGGCTGCTTCTCGGTTCCCACGGTAATTTTCAGTCGTTTCTTGTAATTCTACCTTAATTTGCTAACGAAAAAGTGATTATTGATAATTATAATTGTGAGATTGACCTTGAATATTTTTATTTAACAAGAAAAACATGGCCCACCAACTAAAAACCTAATTGTCATTTTAGAGTCCTCCCATTAAACTATATATTCCAATGATGGTAATGACCTAGAATATTCACTCTAAATGAAGCCCTTTTAGTCTTTTTTTATACTATCACAAATAATCCATTCCTTACAAAAATGCAAATGCACTTGGCGAAGATCACATAGAGTTGATAAAAGCTGTAATAAAACGTTTGGGACGTTGACATTTGATACAAAAACCTTAAAACTTAACCTCAAAATAATTCGTATGTGTTTGTGTTTTAACAGTTCTTTTAAAATAGCCACTCTTTTTTATTTTCTTCCACCTTTCCAAAACTGACTTAATTACACATCAGTAAGTCGTGAAATGCTATTAATTAACACACACATGCATCAACAAAACTTCAGGCAGACGTATTGTTTATTATTTTTATAATAAATGTTTTATTGAGGTTTTGGAAAGTGTTTTATGGAATTAAAATTTGCCTTTTAGATTTATAGAGGCCTTTTTTTCTTCTTAACGGTTTCATCACAATATTTATCAAGGATGTTTAAAAAGGATTTAAGATGCATTTATTGCAAATATGTTAAAGCCATAAAGAATAATTTAAAGCCTCTTTAAATCTAAATGGAATTTAAGACGTTCATAAAACTAATTAGCTTTATGGAGAGTTTTATATAGGTTATGATAAACCCATTACAAATACATATTATCCTAGAAGCAAATCAGCTTTATAATTAGGTCTTACAGAATGCTTTAAAACTTACCATATAAGAGCAAGTATACTTAAAGCCTAAAAGGCCTTAACTACAACATCAATAAAGCACAAGACTATTTCCTAACCCCGACAAACCTTTCTTAAAACCTCCTCCAAATGACTTTTAAATTGTTCCTTGGGAATGGACGTCCTCTGAACGTCCATTTTATGTGTGGGAAATATGTACATTTTATGTCCATATAGGATCAGAATAAGTCCATTTCGTGTCCGTTGATTTGAGACGTCATAATTACCATGTCAATGTAGTATTACCCAACAAAAACAAAAAAAACGTTAACAAAACTGTTTTTCAATTTTACAATGTTTTTGTTTAATTTTGTAAATTATTAATGATATTATTATATACTAAACATTTATTAAACAGCCAAATACTTATTTCTACATTTTGAAATAAATAGCTATATTAGTTCAAGATCCGGCAACTTATTTGTGCAGGTATCGAGTTCTTTTAATAAAATTAGATTAAAACGAAAGATTAATGATAACAATGCTAAGTAAAATCTAGCCGTTGCCTACTTCCAACTATACAGTATTTAAGTAAGTAGTAGTATACAAGTTCAGTGACCGAGTGAGTTAAAGTGTTGACTTACAAATCAGGAGGTCAGTGGTTCGGTCCCTACTCATTCCGTTTTTTTTATGATATCCCTCAGGGATGTCCAGATATTGTCCAAGGTTGTGACATTTGGACGCCCCTCGGCTGCCTGTCGGATGTACTTTAAACCAAAAACGAACGTCCATCTGATATCCTGTATGTCCGTCAATGTTGTGCTATTAGGGGCTGCGCCCTTCTGGTTAGGTTTGGGACCACGGGTCCCGGGTTCGAATTATGGCTAGGGTATGGATGTGTAGTGGCGTTTTTCATGTGTTACCGGTAGAATTACAACGAAAAATCGGTAGATTGCAGGAAATATCTGTAGATTTCAATGTAAATTGAAAGTATTCATATATATTCAAGTTATATTATATAACAAGCTAAAAACGTACTCTTCGCCAATTTACTGAGCTTTTTATATAATTGTTACACATTCTATAGGATACACTTCGCAGTTTTCTTGTAAATAATGTTAGTTTTTGGACATCCTAAATTTTGTGATACCATCTTTGTTGTGAAAAAAATTATATGAAAAAAAAAAAAAATATTCAACCTGTGTGGGATTCGAACACACGATCTTTATTTGCAACGCAAAACTTCAGCCACTGCACCATCACATATTGCTACGAAAATTGATTGCCTGTGATATATATATCTTTCGACAATCATACATATTTCTATGAGATATATATTAGTAAAATGCATAAACAAAAAGAAATATATTATGGAAATAACATTTCGCAAGATTTTTATTTAAGTACAAGCGACAAAAATTAAGAGAATTTTTTTTAAATTTAATAATTAATAACTTTTTTATTTACCGATCGATTTTCTTCAAAAATCTCTCTCTCTCTCTTCCTCTAGCTAACACTAACTTACTTTCCAAATTTCAATACAATCGGACTTTTCTTTCTTAAGTTATCGTGCTTACAAGAAACGTGACGGACGGACAAACGGACGGACGGACATTTTGAAAGTTGTTCAGAATTCGTTCACTAACACAATGATATGAATTTTTTTTCTCTACGAGCGGTATTTACGATTTTAGAAATGTGCCGATCAAATACAATATACTAATATTCGTTTTTGCGAAGAGGGTAATAATAACAGGGCTTCCAAATGGTCATTATAATAATGACTAGTTACAGTTTTTTGCACTAGGTCATTAAAATGCATTATATTTGGAGAGTGGTCATTAGAGTCATTATTTTTCAAAAGTCATGCTGTAGAATTGTTTTAAATAATAATAATAAAATAAAAATTAAAAAGAAATTACTGCTGGCACCAGAGCTTTATTAGAATTGAAACATATTTCTGAAAATGAGTAAACATATTGTGACGAGTTTCCACCCCTAGGAAACCGCCCTTGCAAATTCCGTGGGTTCCCAAAAATTATAACAAGAGATAACCACTAACACACTTTCTCACTTGTCAATTCCAAACTTTCCTTCCCGCCGAGAATGCGCCCTTATATACCCTAGCAATTGTTGAACTATTCTAGAAACGACGCGAGCGTTTTCTAGTTTCGATTCTCTTCTCCAATGTTCCAGAATGTTTCTACTGTCTCACAGATGGCATAACGTACAACATGTATTTTGTACTGCCTATCCCCAACGGGTGTTTACTCGTTACAATATTTTTTTAACAGAGCTCGAATGATGTACATCGCTGCTGTTCGACATTTTTTATTAAAAACGCCTGCAAAAAATGAAGTTCTAAAATATCTGTCTTGTACTAATCCTAAATATGTAATATATAACGAGGGAAATTCAAACTCTGTCTAATTACATTTTAAGAATTTGCGACATTATGCCAATTTACGTCGATAAAGATAAAATAATAGATGAATGGAATTTATTAATTATTAATCCTGAAGTTAGGAATTTAAATTATAACAATAAAAATACCCGTGTGGATACTTTTTGGAACCAGATTTTTAAACTAAGTCTGCCAAATGGAGAACTAAAATATAAAAATATAAGTTCCATTATCAAAGCTTGTTTATTGTTATCCCATGGCAATGCTGATTTGGAACGAGGATTTTCAACTTCGGGCAGAGTACTGACTAAGGACAAGGCAAGTATGAGTGAAATAACATTATCAGCTCGTTTGCACGTAAAAAGTGGGTTACAGTTGTTTCAAAATAAAGTTGAAAATGTGCCTATTACTACAGAATTAATTAATATGTCTATAAGCATGCGAATAAAAAATACAACACATATTTAGAAGTTAAAGAAAATAACAAAAAAGAATAGACAGAAAAAGCAATACAACTAGAACACATTAGAAAAGAAAAAGAAGAAAAAGGACTAATTTAAGAAAATTCAAAAATGAACATAAGATACGCGAAGGTGTTGCTTCAAAACAGGAAATAAACAATTAAAAAAAAGCTATTGAATTCAATGATATTACACAAGCTGCATTGGCCCAAGTAATGATTGAATCGGGAAAAGAGAAGCTTAAAGAAGACTCTTTAACAAATAATAAAATTTCATCAACACAAAAAAATATTGTGAAAAGAAAAGATGACATTTTAAATATATTTTTAAAAAATAGAAAACAAAAGACTAATCATAATGCACGTCCTACATAAAGATATATGTATAGAATTTTTTTAATAGTTACTAACGTTTCCTGTCTAATAAAATTGAATGTAGTATTTTGTTTAATGTTTCTCGTTTCCTGAATTATTAAAAAAAATCCTTTTGTTTTTGTTTTTTCTGTTCCTTTCTCCTATAGATTTTTATATTTTAAATAATGTTCAAGACATTGAAATTATGTTTTCGCTAATTTGTTTGAATTAAATAAGTAATTATTGAAAAAGTAATTTTTAGTTCAATTAATTATTTTTTAGTATATATCAAGTTACACGTAAAACTGGCAAACTAATGCATTATGCGGTCATATTTGGTCATTATTTACAAACAGGTCATTTATTTTTGCCCAGGTCATTTTTTTCCCACAGTATTTTGCTGGAAGCACTGTAATAAGTAAAACACAAATAAAATTCTTAAGAAAACGATGTAACTATACCTAATATTTTTTTATTCCTTGTCATTAGAGGTATCGTCATCTAAATGCAGATTCCCTTGGCCCTGTTTTAATAATAACTTATTCATTCAGCTTTAGCACGCTTAGTCCCCCCCGCCCGTAGTTGAGCCACTGGCCTAAGGCACCGGCAGTGCTCAGCAGTAGCTCAGAGTATTAGTAACTACACGGAAAAAAATCCTATACTGTCTCCAAGAATAATCCTATTCTTGAAATTTTAAATTTCATACAAGAGTAGAAGTCTAGGTTAAATAATAGTCGATATTTCTATCAAATATTTATATGGTGTTGACTTCCAAGCATCATTCTATTCAGGTAGAATATTTTATATTTAAGTTAAGATTAAAAGTCATATTCATTTAAGAGAAGAGTTTAATTCAAGCTAATTAAAAAGTATTCTTGATAGAGAACTATATAATTCTTGACTCAAAAGGTTCAATATTCGATTTACTTCAAATATACTTATTCTTAAATGTTATTTTCTCCACATGCGTTGACGAGCCTCTACCATCGCGCCTGCCGCTTTCGTTGTGTTGTGTGCAGTTAATGGAGAATCATTTAACAGTGAATAGTGCAAGGGTTTTGTTTTGTCTGATGTGTGATATGCAAATAGTGGAATAAGGAAGAAATACTATACACATTCGGAAAATGTTGGATTTGGGTGGCACGCATAGTTTCAACGGCCTGACAGACCCGCCTACAATAAAGGCGTGTACCAGTGCTCTAGTAGAGGGAGCAAATAATGACGCGCTATTAAGAAAACAAGTACATCATTGCTATTAAAAATTTCAGTACCATTTATTAAAAGGAAGGATGTAATTGGCTCTGTTTAGTATAGGTAATATTATTACGTGCTTTAATAACTAAAATTATTTAACTCGTTATACTTTCAAAACGAGTCGAATAATTCTTTACATTTCCCGCAGACAGAGCTGCCCACGTACATGTGGTGGGGAAAGCACGTGGCACGGGTAGGATGTGTTATACGATAAAAAAAGAAATAGCCTAGTTGCTTCGCTCTCGCTTGCTCTCATTGCCGACCCAAATAAAAAATTTTCTGACACTGTATATTGCAATGCAATTGGTAAAACCACTTGCATTAATTTCCCGGTGCTTGAAAACGTTATTTCTTGGAGCCATTCCATTCAGCTCGATAGGAAAAGTATTTGTGAGTACTTTTAAGGTCATCGAATTTGTTAAAAGTTATACGAAAATTGTTAAGAATTAGAGGATAGTGATTTTTAACCTTTCGTCGCTTACGTAGCGAAAACGGTAATAGATTCGACATAAGTGCATTGAATCTTTTTGTAGACCATCGAATTTTCCAGAAACAAGTCTGCAAGGGCATCCATCATAGTTTAGGATCTACAGCTACCCGTACGCAAACGTAATAATGATCGTTCTTCGGCACTTTCCAAGCGGCCTGGCTATAATAATAATAATGAAGTTTAAAAATATTAAAATCAATTCAAAACATATACACTTTCAATAATGTTTTTTCAGCACTCGATGGGGCTTTTAAAAATTCAAATCAGGTTCCTTGATTTTCTTCTTAAAAAAATAAGAGTTGAAATGTATTTTTTATTTATAAAGTATAAAAAATTAATACCTATTAAGGAACGAAAAGTTATAATTTCGCATGCTCTTTCTGATAGTGCTATTGAAAAAATTGTTATTTTTTATTTTCATTATTTTTAAATAAACAAATTGTTATAAACAATTTGTGGAGCTTTATTATTTTAAATTGTTTTTTCTTTCGATTAATGGTTTAAAATTTACAATTTTTTTAATACTAGTATTCAACATTACAATTTTTTTTAATAGCACCATCAGAATGAGCACGCGAAAAAATCAGCAACTTTTCGATCCTTAATATTAATTTACACTTTATAAACAAAAAAATATACTTCAACATTGGAGCAATGTTGCAACAATAAATAATAATTTTTTTAAGAAAAAAAAATACATTTGGTTTGAACTGCTTATAGCAATATTTAAATTATTTGAAAAATCCTGAACCTGCCTTGATAAAAATTTGCTTGAAAAGAAACCTCTTTTAACACTGTTAAAGTATAGGTAAAGCATACAGGCTCCGCAAAAAATATAAAATTCAGCTTTAAAAATTTTTTAATTCGATATTTTTGAAGTAACCAAAGCAAAGTGCGTCCAAACACAAGTGTAAAATCTAGGAATTTTTTTTTTGTTCCTGCCATGAATGCTGCCAAAAATAGTTGCAAAAATGTTTATTTTTTCTGTTTTACTCCACGTCCAGAGGAAGTATAGTAACGACAAATTTAAAAAAATTTTATTGTTCAAATGGGCTTAGAATATGTCATGAAACGTCGAGATTTTGAGTAAAAAAAATTCTGTCTGTCTGTCCACCTGCCTGCCTGCCTGTCTGCCTGTAACTTTTTTGTGTGCACGTTTACTCTGGAACCGTTTAAGATATTCACTTGAAATTTGGTACATCTATGTATTTTAACGAGATCTGGAACTTTTTGGCATTAGCCACCCCCTTACCATTATTAAAGGGGATGAGAAAAGATTGTGATTTAGTGTGTGTACTGTGTACAAGAACCAAAAACCTCAAAATATTTTTTACTTCAACCACCCCCCACTACCCCCTATCACCACCACCCCCACCCTACTACCGATGTGGGGTATCGTTTTTCCACATAAAAAATTTTTTCGTTGTGAGAGACATGGATAGAAAATCTGGATGTGGAAGTAGTGATTCCTTGGGCAGCGGTTTTCTACTAATTTTTTACTGCTTACTTTATTTTAAAGCCGTACATAAGATATACTAAAAATTACTATATATATATTATTAAAGTTCCATAAACAATTAATTCCACATACAAAATTTTTTCGTTGTGAGAGACATGGATAGAAAATTTGGATGTGGAAGTAGTGATTCCTTGGGCAGCGGTTTTCTACTAATTTTTCACTGCTTACTTTATTTTAAAACCGTACATAAGATATACTAAAAATTACTTTGTTCTTTACGTGTATTTGGGCGTCCTTTATACTTTGGCTATTTCCAAATTATTAAATTATATACAAACTATTTGAATTTTTGAAATTTGATTTTTCTGTTTTGTTGCCAAAAATTGAATAGCATTAAAATTGATTTCTTTTAAAAGCAAAACTTTTTATAAAACGATAATAAAAAATATTCCATATTATGTTAACCAAATCTGCACGTAAGAACAGAATTATTTATTATATTTAAATTGTGTTACCAAATTTATAATTATTTATTTATTTCTCTATAGTAAAAAATATTTTTGCTATTTAGCGTTAATATTGAGTTTTATGAATTCGTTATTTCTTTTATATAATGTGAATGTGTCGTTATGTTATATTTATAAAAAATACATTTTACTTTTTTTGGTAAAAATAGAATAGGACCTATGTACTGTTATTTTTAAATTGTGCAATTCCCATTTTTTGAATTTGTTGTACATTTACTCTTATGTGTGTTTACTTTTATTCATAATAAAAATCTTAGAACTATACATTATGTTTTTTATTTTTTTTTTTATTTAAACTGAAAACACTTTAAGAAGCCATTTTATATAGATAATTCTCAGAGAACTACTGTTGTATTTATGGTGAAAGCATCTTGTATATCCAGTAAGTTGAGGAATCAATTTTCTTAAGGTAAGTCGATTAACATCTAATTATTGTTCCATTACATATTTCAGCCATTGGCGCGCATTTTTATTTAGAAGGGAAAGGTCGGTTTTTCGAGAAGTCATATTAGGAATAATTTTTTTACTGAAAAACTAATGCAATATTATTCATGAGCATACTTTAGAATCTCTATATCCAACATTGAATGATATTTTGATTTACAGTTTTAGAAATACGGCCCACCTAAAATAATATTTTTCAAGTATTAAATAATTAATAACGGGGAAACAAATTGTTTTTAGGAAAAAAGTGATTTCTCATTTTCTATTTATATTCACTTTTCATCAAATTTCGTAGACCAAATTTAGAAAAACAATTCATTTCTAAGTTATTAATTATTTAATATTTGAAAAATGTAATTTTAATGGGGCCGTTATTCGAAAACGATAAATCAAAACGTGGCTAAATTTTTGATATAGGGATTCTAAAGCATGCTGAACAATAATATTGCATTAATTTTGTCGGTAAAAAAAATGCCTATTATAATTTCTCTAAAAATCAACCCTTTTTTAATAAAAATGCACAACAAAAACTTTGTAATAAATGCAGCTATTCTAATTTCAGGTAGTGCCAAAGGCTTGATTTAAAAATATGTTACAGTTTGATTTAAGAATATGTATTTTCTTCAATGTTTCGAATCAAGAACTTATTATTTATATACAGTGTATCCCATTTTTCACGGTAACACCTTCGTAGCTTAGTTATTACTCATCCAATTTTAACCAAATTTGAATCGATATCAAAAGACCTTTACTATATCTTTTTTGCGTAAAACAAATCTGATTTCAGCTATTGACGCGTCAATGGACGACATCGTCCTGACCCATAACAGGGTAATCCTATAGCTCGGGACAAAAAAAAACGCAATTTGAATCAAGTCCGATATACTTCAAATACATGAGGCCCTTATCTCGAAATCCTGAAGGTTTGGGACTTTGTGCCAATGAGACATTTGATCAGGGCGCCGAGATACACAACATTCAGCCAATTTAACGGGATTCGCTTTACCATAAGGCAATTGCGGGGCCCTTTACACCAAAAAAGGTTCTCTTTTTTAAACACCGTAGGATTTTTTTTAATAAAAACTGGTTTAAAACAGTTGTTGCAGGACCATTTTGTGGTCCGATTTCGATTAATAATCTAAATTATGGAAGTTTGTTAACGATATTTTCGGACATCCTGTAAAGAAAATTCGATAATCCGATGAAGAGTATAATTTTTCCATTAGTTCATTCTTCTAAAAGTTTGCAAGGCAAAGGTTGTTCCATTCAATAAATGCGTATTTAAAATTAATATATTCCATACTTCTAAGAATAAACCCTTACAATATATCCAAAGTTATATCCGTATATGGGAATGTAAAAACAATAACCCACCTAACGCGTCCGTTACCAAGTAAACGACACCTTATCAAACACCAGAAGCATTTCCACGTTCCCAAAACGCCCTTCGTATGTAAAATCTAATGGGCAACTATCTTATTTGCACGTTATTGCTAGCAATTTCCATATACAAGTATATAATGGCTTCATCGCATTCGCGCACAAACATTTCCTAGAGCGAGCAGGAAGAAGTCGTGGCTCCAATTGTTTGTTTCCTGTGCAGCTGTTCTGCATACAGATTACGTCGCGTACGTGATGGCTTTTGTTCTGGCACATCAAGGTGTGCTTCTCTCAGACAGGTATGATGCGAGAGATTCGTGGAGAGATCCCAACAGCAGTGCAGCGGCGAGTTTAAGATTGTCGTGGTCTTTATTTTTAGCTCGATTTTTACTGTGTATTATTTCAGTAAGGAAGGGTTATCCAGAAATTCTAAAACTGCATACGAACAAAAATACTGAATTCACGCTCCTTCGCGCAGCCATTTTGAGTTGTGAAAAAGATGAATACATGAAACTGCACGAAATAATAATTATCTGGAGACTATCAAACAATTTTAATCGTTTCAATCTTCCCTTATTTTATTAAAAAATGTACACAACTTTTTATCATAAATAGTACTAAATACTATCCTAAATCTACAAGTGCAGTAACAAAAATATTTTTACATTTTTACACTGTTTTAAAGCTTGTGACGCTTCTTTTTGCCATTTGGAAAACGTGATTTATAATCCTTTACAACTTCATTTTGTGTTAAAATTTCATTGTAGTCATCAATAATAGACTAGGCCCATAAGTAGGAAACCCATCTCTATAAAGTGCAAGAAGCATTTCTTGTAACAATTGGGGAAATAATGTTTTTAGGGTATTTTGACCCCGCTGAATACGAATCTGCCTGTTGCCAAAGCGAAATTTGGACCAGAAGTTCGGTATACAAGATGGCTACCAAAACTCTGTTGCCCTATATCTTCCTTGTCCGTTGGCTTAAAATAATGATCTAAACGTTTGCTTAGGGGTTTTCTCGGATGCCAAACACATCGCAATGCTCAAAATTTACTTACCTTAAGTTTGGAGTGCATGGGTTCCAAGATGGCGCCTAAGGCGGCCGCCGAAACTTTGTTGTGTTCACGTCCGTGCGTCTTGTTGTATTTGCAGTGTAAAATCTGTCAGATATATAGTTTTTAGTGGTTGAATGTGTACTACTGTGTGTGTGTTACGTGTTTTTAAGTAATATTTTACACCTTCCGAAATACAATTTGGTAACAAAATTGTGTTACTGAAGGTAGGGGAGGCGCATGTAATAGTGGAAGGGGGGAATAGTGGACGAACCTTAAAAGAATTTCGAATTTGGCGCTAAGAAGCTGTTTTATGGTGTAAGTCATACTTTAACCTTTCATTTATGATATACAAGCAGCGTTAAGCCGGTAAGTGAATTTATTTATATAAATAGCATAATTTGAAAAATGCTTTACATATGAATTGAAGTGTTAAGTTCGTGTCTTCGGAGTCCACAATTACAATTACAAAAAAAATATATGACAATATAAAAAACCTTTCAGGTGAACGTGTGGGAAAATGCTCATCATGCCCGACCGGTGGTGATGGATCCTGAGTCATATGGGTGGAGGCTTCACCAAGACCAGTACATTCCCATCCTTATGACCCTTGAGCCCGTCCCCAAAGCCTGTAGGGATATCCTAGCCTGTAATTGTTCATGCTAGTGCCTAAGTACATTGTGCACGTGCAAGAAGAATAGACTGACTTGCACCAAGTTGTACCACCGCTCTCGACAATGTTTGAACTCTTCAAATGGTTGATTTCTTATCTTTCTTGCAACCTTGCCATAAGCTAAAAACACTTGAATGATTGTTTTACCTGCTTTACAATCTTGCAATAAACGATGTTTGAACTTTGAAATGGTCGTTTTCTTATCTTCCTTGTTTACTTCCGAGCAACAAAGTTTTGGCGGCCATCTTGGAACCCATGCGTTTCAAACTTAAGGTAAGTAAATTTTGAGCATTGCAATGTGTTTAGCATCCGAGAAAACCCCTAAGCAGACGTTTAGATCATTATTTTAAGCCAACGGACAAAGGAGATACAGGGCAACAGAGTTTTGGTCGTCATCTTGAAATCCGGACTTCCGGTCCAAAATTCGCGTTGGCAACAGGCAGATTCGTTTTCAACGTTGTTTTCCCAATTGTTACATGGAATGCTTCTTGCATTGTTCTTTTTTGAAAACGTGCCTAGAATAAACTTGACACCTCTTTAAACTGCTTTATTTACAACTTAAAAGTTTATTTACAATATTAAATTAGTTTAGAAAATTCATTTTTATTCCAAGTTGCTAGATCATTTCTTGAGAATTCTGTGGGAAAGTTAATTTTTCAAAAAACTGTTAGGTACTGTTCTTGCATGTGAAATCCTGAATTCCCTGGTTTTTATTGTTGATACTGTCATGAATATGAATCATAAGTCGTTTAATACCTTCTTCATTTCGTGCTTTTTTATTCAAGACTCTCTTGGTTACAACCGAAATATCGTCATCAAAGAAAGATAAATCAACATTCGTTGGATTTGGGTATAGTACAGTAAAAGTCGACCTTCTCTATATGGGGTGCTCACAAATAATTCCCAGCAAGCTGATTTTTCAGGGTCGAGTATCCGACCAAAAAGTCACAGTCCACACCCCTTGTAGGGTGTTGCAATAGGGGTGGTTTCTTTTTTTTTGTTTTTTTTTTTTTAATTTTCTTTTTCTAGCTTGTACGTAGTAATATTCTCTACAACTTTGCCTAATAAAATTTTTTTGTAACTTTGATTTTTGACGGTCCAGCGCCCATTATATGGGAAAACATTCACCATATTTGTTTACTATGGTTCAGGAAACATACAAACAAAAGGCTGAATAGCTGGTTTTTGCAGGGTTGATTGAAAACTGTCTCCTGAGTCTCCAACAAAAAAAAAATGGTTGGAGATTCACGAGACAATTCTCAATCAACCCTGCAAAAACCAGCTATTCAGCCTTTTGTTTGTATGTTTCCTGAACCATAGTAAATAAATATGGTGAATGTTTTCCCATATAATGGGCGCTGGACCGTCAAAAATCAAAGTTACAAAAAAATTTTATTAGGCAAAGTTGTAGAGAATATTACTATGTACAAGCTGGAAAGAGAAAATTTCAAAAAAAAAAAAAAACAAAAAATAGAAAACCACCCCTATTGCAACACCCTACAAGGGGTGTGGACTGTGACTTTTTGGTCGGATACTCGGGAGACACCTCTCCATCGACCCTGAAAAAATCAGCTTGCCGGGAGAAATTTTTTTGAAAAATGATATCTTTATTGGACTAGTACCACAAATTAACTATCTTATTATTTGCGGCTTGAAAACTGATACAGACGAGTAGGCTGTAGCTTTACTCCGAATAAAACATGCTATTTTTTCTTCAAACGTCGATTAGCTATAAAAAAAAAATAAAGATAAAAAATCTGGAATTTCATCACCAAAAACGCATTGTGTTAATATCGCATGATCGTATTAAATAAAATACGCGTTGCTGTGGATATTACTTTTTCTGCCGATGACAGCGTCAGAAATAGTTATTTTTGTAACAAGTACCCAAAAAACTGATTTTAGGTACGTGTTACAAACAACATATTTTTGTTAAAGGTCCCTAAAACATTTAAATTTTCGATCAGAGCAAATATTTCTAGAAAATAGTGAGCTTCGAATTTTAATTACCATGCGACCATAGTACAGTAAACCTCGGATCAAAAAATGTTGACGCCTTTGACTCATCAAACACGCCGCACCGCAAAGCAAATATGCCGACATTTTTTGAGTGCCCGTTAAAACCGAGGTTTACTTTAATCAGATTGTTTAATGTAAACAAAAAAATTTTGACGCGTTCATTTTATGTATACGTTATAAAATGCATAATCGGCAAATTATATCTGAATAAGCGAAGGAAATTGCGTTAGATTTATTTTCAGTGAAACCTCGTCAAGTTTATGAAAAGGAATATGAAGCATTCATTCGATGGAAAGAAGTGAACAACATTGTAATTGAGAGGAAGATGCAATGCTGAACTAGTTACATGAAAAGGTAAGTGCCGCTATTCTTTGCACTTAATATTAATAACATATGTAAATTATTATTGTGACTATTTTCGTGTTTTCCTATTACAGTCGCAAGAAGTAAAACCATCTACTCTCTGGTCAAAATATTCGATGATAATAGTATATTATTCAACGAGCGGTAATGTAGGTAATAACTCACGCAGATGAAAGTTTACAGCACGAGCCGTACGCGAGTGCTGTAATTCATCAAGTTGAATACTATACTTTATCTACGATTATAACAATAAATATAAAGTTGAGAAAATTTTGTTTAAATTACTGAGTTCGTTTATTAATAAAATTAACTGTAAAATTTAATTTTGGTTCACCCTTTTATATTTGTTGTCTTCAAAGATTTAGCCACCTTTAAGCGGAGTAGTATAGGAAATAGCGTGCAAATTCGACGACGAGTGGTTACCGTCTGCCAGTCGGTAATCGAAGAGACCATATAAATACAAAAATGTTTTCTCTCTAGAACTTTTTGGTATGGTGGGGGGATAGGGAGGGGGGGCATTTATTTTCAAATCGAATGATTATCGATATCTGTCCGCATAGTTAGTACCGTGCGTGTAATTTCCCATTAGGCATGTACATTCACGTAGCGCGAGAGATCTGACAACACCGGCAGCCGTAAATTCGTCCGTCGGTGGAGTATCCCAGCTTTGTTATTTCATTTCAGCTAGCTGGCACACGCGATGTTGTAATTCTTACTCCCCATGCCTAGCCCGCGACTACACACACGGTATATGTACTTTACATACCCCAATTACGCTGGCAGACGACAATTCCGAACGGCGCGCGCGCTAACCGGAAAAATAAACTAATTTTTTTTTTCTTTTTCCGGTAACCACTCGTCCAATTTGCACGCTATTTCCTAGACTAGAGGTAGAATGTGATTTTTAATCGAAATAGTGCAGAAACTCAAGGGTCCCAAAAGCTTCTATGGACATTTTTTTAGGATATTAGGACATTTTATAAATGATTTTAGGGCAAATACAATACTTTATTAAGAACATGGACGATAAAAAGAGAAAACTAAACAGAGCAAAAATTATTTCTAATGCATGAAGTTTACAAAATTGTCATAAGAATTCAAGAAAATGTTGCAAAAAAGAGGAATAACATCCATACATTACTTTTTTTATGGTCTTTTAATTGAGATCATAGCATTAGCCATCCATCGTATCACTTTTGTTCAATGGCTTAACTGACATGGCCAATTTTAATTTGTCATTTCCGCTGGAAATCAGGTTTTTTGCAATTTTTAAATTGACTTTTTCTTTTTCAAGTTGGCTCTTCAAATCTGTTAATTGCTCATCCACCTTTCGCTTTTTTGCGGACTGTTCCTTTCTTTTTTGGTTTTCCTGCCCCCGTTTCCATTTTATGCTATCTTATTCTTCCTCCGCTTTCTTCTTCTTTTCTAACTCGATTAAATATTTCTTCGACGAGTTCTTCGCGTATTCTAGTAATTTCTTGGTAATATTCACTTTATCTATACCGCATTGTAAATCCATTTGATCCTTCACAAAGATAAAGTGAATATTACAAGGAAATTACTATTCACAATAATTGCGCTTAGGCGCAATGATTGTGAATCAACAAACATAGCAGTGAGAAGTACCCAACCCAGTTGAACTGCTTCAACCGCGTAATTTAAAAAATATGTTTAAAATATCCCTATTTTTTAGGACTTTTAGGACAATCAATCCAATTTAAAGGCAATTTTAGGACATTTTCGTAGTTTATTAAAATTTTAGGATTATTAGGATTTTTAGGACATTTGGGACCCCTGCAAACTGCTTGTAGACAAAGAATCAGCTTTGTAAATTAATATTACGCGGCGGAAAATGCAAAACTTCTCCGCGAACTGCAATAGCCCGGGACGAATATTCGGTCAAAAGTCTTGTTTTTTATGTTAGAGAAAAAATTTAAAAAAACGTCGGAAAGCTCAATCAATTCTATTTACATAAGCTGTCTACAAATTTTTCGATCGAGGAAATGTAAGAAATTATACGTTTTCCTATAGAGCGTATGCAAATCTTAAATAAATAATTTTTCTCAGAAACCTTTGTGTCGAAGGGCCAAGATTAACGGAACGTCAAAGTAGTACATGATATTAAGTGAACATCGTACATGATCGACTTCAGTTAATTACCGATTAATTACGGTGACAAAATGGAGAAAATTTACCGAAAAAAAAAAAAAATCCCAAATCCCGCCCCCTCTAATTCCTTAATTTCTGTCGGAATTCAGAAAATAAAAAAAAGAGTTTTAGCAAATTTAATGCTATTTAAGTTAACTAGCAAACTATATATTTTTTAATATGTTCGTGGCCAAAACACTGTGCATGTAAGGCCATATTTAGAAGGAAAAAAAAAGTTAACTAGAGTAGTCTTTTGGCGTAGGAGCCAAGATTAAAAAGTTGCCAACTGTAGAAGCTCAAAATTTGCGATTTTTTGCCGTACATGGCCAACATTTCAGTAGTTATCTCCGAAACGAAAAAAAAAAAAATCAAAATTCTTATGGAAGCAAAAGATTCGTAGTGGAAAATACGCGTTTGACCTTATTTTTTATTTCGAGCTAACTCCCACGGTTTCGGAGATATCTGCGAAAAACAGCTTACATTTAGTAGCCGAGAAAATTGCAAAAACATGCAATCTTGGCACGTTCATATTTTTCGAAAAACACCATTGGGACGGCCGTACGATGTCGCGACGTAAAGCGGGAGTCTTCCAGATAAACTTGATGGTAAATTGCACGGCGAAATTCGAAAATTCGGCTCGACACGAACGAATCAAAAGTAGCATTTTGTGACATTTCAGAAAATCTTTATAGATATTAACGCGAATAAACTGTCACTACCTCCCTGGCTTCACCTTCGTATGTCGCGCGTTACGTCGATTGGACAGGCTAGGCATGAAGATAAAGGTGATTGGTTCTGTACCTAGCGTGAGTTATAATAACTCACGCATTATAACTCACGCTGTTTGTTTATGGATACTATTAATTGATCAAAAGCAGTTCATTAATTGGTATATAACCTAATAAGAGTAGATAAAGAATATTTTTAGATAGTAAATTGCCTTGGAGGCGTGATGAAATGCCCCTGGACGACAAAAGGTCATGTTAGTAGGCAGTTCTTCAAAAAAGGTTTAGAAAGCATTAAAAATTCTTTATAATCATCACGGGGTTGTCGCAGTTTTAACGATGCATCTACGAAAATTGCAATTTAGTTTTAACTGGCTGTAAAATTGGAGATCCAACTGATAAATTTAAGATGTTTTTGAACAAGGAAGGTTTGAATATAGCTTAAATGACTAAATATACTATAGGCCCATATTATATGAAAAACAATAAGGATAAAAACAAAAAAGATGAAACGTTGGGAGTATGTAAGCTTACTTGTAAAGGTTGCCCTAAGATACATGTTGAACAAACAAGAAGAAACTTTAAAAACGTATTGAAGAACACAAAAATATATTTTTTAAATAATCAATTGTGCTTTCCGAGCGAGCGGACGCATCCGAAAGACGCTTCCATTAAAACGGGAGAATACCAGATTAAAGTCCGCTAAATTTGATAAAACTTAAGTGAATTTGTAGCCCAAAACATCCCGCGTAAATGATATGTGATAACAAAAGAAGAAAGTTGAAATAGAATTAATATTTGAAAATAACTAATACTAATACTAATAGTGGCAGAACCAACTAGTGCAGTGCTATGCATAAAGAAACAAGCTTAAAGAACCAGGCAGTAAATAACGGGAATATAAGCTAAGTATACTCATTTTCATTTTTAAAGTAGGTACTAATCTGCCACCCAAGTTTATTTATCCAAGTATATTTATGTCTTAATGACTAACAAGAGTCGCCGCATAAAACCACTGCAGTGTTTTTAGGTCTAAACCCTAGCTAAGTACAAAGTGTAAAAGATATAATTTTAAAGTGTTAAGTGAGTGATATGTTTGAGGAATAATACATATCCTGGGACGATTCTGTGAGTAGTGATTAATTTCGTACATAATTTGTATTTGTAATAAAAAGAGTGTGTTTTTGTGGTGTTGCATATTGCATTATAAATGCTCTGCTGAGAGGCTGACTCAAACGACTCTCTTAGAACATCTGAGTAGTGATTATACATCTAAATACTTGAAAATGTCGACCGCTGTCACATAAATTTATGGCATTATTGAAGTGTGTTGTTCCTTAAGATAAACGGGGTTTCTTAGATAAACAAGCCATGATTTGGGTAGTAAATGGACAACCTCATCAGTGGCATACTATTGGTAAAATACGCCGGGGGCTGAACCTCTTACAGTTCAATGGAAATGCACAGATTTTCCTAGGAAATGGTATCTAACCACAAGAATTATGGATCGAATACAGAAAGTAGGAACGAAAGATCACATCCTGGTAGGCACAGAAACGGGGGAACGAGACAGGGGCGTTAAAGCGGGGGGGGGGGTGAAATACATGATGGGACAGGCAAAATAAACAATGAATTAATGCACTATGGAGCCAAAAGGATAAAGGGGCAACACTCAGAACTCATCACCGGAGCAAGGCTGGAAACGTTTATATGGTTTTTCCCAAAGAAATGCTATCTACACACAAGAAAAATGGACCGAATACTGAATCTGGGAACGACAGATCAGATCATATCCTAGTAGGCGGGGAAGCGGGCCAGGACCGTTAAAGCGCGGGGTGGGGCGAGGTGCAGAGGTAACTAGGAAAGAAAAGCGAGGGGGAAAATGAATTTCACAACAAATCGCAGCGATATTTGCTCTACCAGAATCAGCAACGGAGGAATCAGAAGATTTGCAAAGCAGAAATACAAAAAGAGGATCACAAACACTCCATATCACGACACAACACAAATTTCACAAGAAGACTCTGAAGAGGCAGAAGTTTAGAACTAAAAAGACAAAAAAGGGAGCTTAAACGCTCCCTCATGACACAATGCGGTAACGCATCTCACAAATACCTACACCTCCCATCCCATATTCATTTACTATGCGCCATGTGGCACTCGCTACTGGCAACAAGCATGACCTTAGTCCAACCCAGCGTGGACGTACCAGGCTCAGCTGTATAACTTGGGAGTGGAAGCAATGCCTATCGCACGCTGGTAAGTCAATCAATCTATATACTTTTGCTAACCATCTAACAGTAATATAAAGTAATAAATAGCGCATCAAAAAAAAGTAGGCAATTAATTTAACACTAAAGACACTCACCTCTAAATACGCGGGGTTCTGTGGCTCAAAGGAATTATTAACTTGGTGGAAGGTGACATTAAGATGCGGCAAAGAGTGCAGCAACCTCGCCAAAAACGGGTAACTGTATGCGTCTTCTGGGGACGCGCCCATGCCAACGGACTCCCGGTGTCGTTGCGGGAGCTACGCCACTGCGCGCACTGAGCACTCAAGTCACACCATTTTCACTGGCTCTTCTGGTGTCACCACACGTCTTTACACGAAACCACTGAAACAGAAAAAATATCATCAGTGTTGTTAGTCACATGCCGACCAAGGCCAAGACAAACCAGATTATTTATATTTAAATTAATTGTCGAGTGAAATTGTTAAACTGATAGTAGTAACTCACACGTAAATATTTGCAATTATACCTAGAGCTGCCGCATTTTTTCGGCCATATCTGATAACTCTCTTACACTATGATATACTTTAGTGGAATAAAACACATAAGAAATTGTTTTACAATACCAATTTTTTTGCTGGAACTTGTCTGAAACATTACAGGCAGTGTAGAAAAAAGTTTTGGAAATCTTTGTCCCACAAGTGGGGAACGAGACAGGGGCGTTGCCAGGCGTCCGGCTTTAGCCGGACATGATTGGCTCTTTACGGTTTCGTCCGGCTAAAAATTAACATGTCCGGCCGGTCCGGCTATTGTTTGGCTTTTTACCTAAGGCTCTAAAACGTGATTTTTTCGTTTTTAGTCGCTTTTCTACAGATACATTTTATTGTTTTGCGATGACTTTTTCTGTTCTGTTCTATGTAACAAATGTTTATTTTTAAATTAATCAACTTTAATAAAAATATTAAGACTGATTTTGTGTAGTTATTTTTTTATGGCGAATGAATGCTGTTCGGCTTTTTATACCAAATGTCCGGCCAAATTTATAAGGATAGTTGGTTGTGCTTTCGAAGCGAACGGATATATCTGAAACGCTCCCACGTTAAACGCGAAAATACCGAGCAAAACTCCGTCAAATTTGATAAAGCTTAGGTGAATTGTAGCTCAAAAAATTCCGCGTAAATCGGTACGTCATAACAAAGGAACAAAGTTGAAATGGAATATTTGAAAATAACTAATACAGAGTTATTTAGTGACCAGTGCTGTGTATAAAGAAACGAAAACGAAAATAGCGTAAACAAACAAACGACCCAACTCAAAAAAAAGCTAAGTACCACTTTTTCATTTCTAAGTACCTGCCAACCAAGTTTATTTATGTTTTAATGACTTATGTGTCTGCCGCGTAAAACTACTGAAACGTCAAACCCTTGAAAAGTCGACTTTTGTCTACAAATTTATGGGGGCAATAAATTATTGAAATATGGCCATAATATCCCTCTGTAAACCTTCAAGTAAATGAACCATTATAAAAATAATCAAATGAATTTAATTTAGATTGTACCCGAAATAATCAATAACGTATTGTTCGTAAAGTATGGTCAAATAATCTTTTTTCATAATTATTAAAAATACTTTCAATATAAATTGAGCCCCTAATAATCAAATGCATTACTCTTAAAGTATGGTCATAATATTTTCTTGGGTAAATTATCAAGTGAGGTTTTTTCGGGTCAAAATTACGCTCGTTACGCTCGATTAAATCTCTCAGTGCAAAGAAGTGAAAAAAAAAAAAAGGTGACAAAGACCGTTGTTAAGTGACAAAATTCTACATAGAGTGGTACATATTAGCATAACATCCGTAATAATCAAATGCATTACCATTTCTTAGGTAAATTATCAAGTGAGGCTTTTCAGTTCAAAATTGCGCTCGTTGTTAAGTGAAAAATTCTACATTAAATTCTACACTAAAAACAGGGAGACCAGGTTACACGTGGAAAACAACAACCGGGAGAATCATGAACAAACTGGGAAAGGACCAAACACAGTGGGAAAGAAAAGCGACGGAAAAAATGAATTCCACAAAGAAATCGCAGCGATATATACACTACCAGAACCAGAAATGGAGGAATCAGAAGACTCAGAAGGAGAAGAAGAAAATCTGTACAAGCAGAAACACAAAAAGAGGAGTATAAACATTAAATATCACGAACACAATGCGGCAACGCATTTCACGAACACCTACACTGCCCATCCCCACTCCTGTACTATGCGTCATGTGGTTCTCGCTGCTCACAACAAGCATAACCCAAATCCAACCCAGCATCGGAAACCGAGAAATCAGAAGACTCAAAAAAAGAAAACTCGAAGGAGCAGAAACATAAGACTCAGAAGAGGCAGAAGTCCAGAACCAAAAACACAAAAAAGGGAGCTTAAACGCTCCCTCACACACAATGCGGTAACGCATCACACAAATACCTACACCTTCCATTCCACATTCCTTTACCATGCGCCATGTGGCTCTCACTGCTGGCAACAAGCATGACCCTAATCCAACCCAGCGTGGACGTAGCAGACCCAGCTGTTTACCTAGGAGTGGCTGCAATGCCTACCGCACGCTGGTAAATCAATAAATCAATCAAATGTTCGGTCAAATTTATAAGCAAAGTACGGCTTTTCGAACTTTAGGCCTGCCAACCTTATCCGGAAGTCATTTTTTTAAACAAAAAATTTTTAAAAATACAGTTTTTTTTGCAGTTTTGCTTAAATATCTCTGGTTGTATAGCTCGTATCGCAATGAATAAAAAAAGAGATTGTTCATAATAAAATAATTATAATCCGGAATTTTAAAATTCTTAGTTATAACTCGGAATTTTGACGTAAAATTCCCATTTATAACACGGAATTTTAAAACTAGAAATTATTTTATTTTAGGTGTTCCTTCCAGAGCTTCGTACAATTGTCTATAGGAGCCCCAAAATGTATGTCGCTCCGGGGCCCCAGGCCCCATGTAGCTTAGCTACGACACTGAGCACTGTACTACGAAGTTACTTTTTATATCCGAAACCTCCAAATACCACAAAATTTGCTCACCCTGTACAGGAATACAAGTAAAACACCTACGAGTAAACAAATTAGATAATGATTATTTTTAATATGCAGATTCTACCTTTTTTATAGATACACTTGCAATGTAATGGTTCATAAATTCCTAACTTCGCCATTATAGCGTGTGTCATTTCCAATTTTTACACCACACCCACTACAACAAATAGAAATCAACTAAAATGATTAACTGAACTCATAGAACTAATTACGTGAGTATTAACTCATTACATCAACCCATTGACGAATAGTCCGTCGCGTCGTTTGACATGGTCACAGGACCGTAACTAGAGAGATGGCCAGGGGGGCAAAGCTTGGTAAAAAAATCCAGGAAAATACTATTTAAGTGCAAAATGTCAACTATACTCTATTTGGTGAAGACAGAGAGTAATAAAGCACTCAGGCAGAGACCGTCTATGGGCGTACGAGTTTTTCTATCAACATTCATAGAAATTATATTATAAACTCTAAATAAATTGTTATATGAAATAAACGTCTGTTGTTTCAATTATACAATTATTTTCAGTTTTTAGTCTCGCCCTCGTTTCACCCCAATTAACACTAATTATTTTGTAATAGCTATAACATCTATATCGCTATTGTATAGGAATAAAAGTTTTATAATTAAGGTCTGAGAACGTTCTCTCAATATCTATATAACCACTTATAGGGATCCAAAAGACACAAAAATGCTTTGATCAATTTCTAGGGAAGTTGTGTGAATCTTTTCTACCAAATCGATTGCTAGCGCGCACGCTCTCCATTGTACGGTAGCATCAAAAGCTCTCTAGAAGAGGTGGTCAACCTTGCCCTACCTGGGGAAGGCGAATTGATTCTATTCAAATTATATAATTTATTAGATAGGATATTGCATAATTTTAATTATACTTATTTTAAAACTAATCAATAAACAGTATTATTTGAACGATTGCATTCTATTGATTGAATGACTTGTTGTAAGTCTTACCCCTCGAGGGTTGTCATTTGATAGGAATTGAGTAAATTAAGTGTTGTCTCAGACCCCACAAGTTTGTATCTCAATACCCCGGTCACATTACGGAAGCTGGAGAGATTTTTTTATGAAGATAAGTCACAGATCTTTAAGCATAAAATCCATTAAAACGTTAGGTAAATAAGGAAAAGTGCATGGAGAGAAAAAGCAATTTTTGGAGAGCGTTGTTAGTAATCTAAGGTAAGTGCAGCCTTGGCCTATTTCCTAATATCACATACATCTTATTGAACCCGCTTGGGAGTGGAAGACCACACACGAACAAGGGAGAACGCGACTGGCGCCCTTTAAACTGGTGTCGCGTCACTCAAACGATGTGTGGTAGGTTCTTCTACAGGAACAACTTTGGATATAAGTAGTTTTAATAAATTTTCCCTGACTTATTTTTATAAATTTATAAATTCCCTGACTTTCTCTGTTTTCCAGAAAGTATACGCCCTGAATAATGCTTTAAATCAGTCTGCAGGCCATAATACTTAAGCAATCGGAAAGTTTTTTAATCTTCGTTTTTAATTGCCTATGTCGATGTCAGATTTTCGATTATTGTTCCTGATTTTTCAACATTTTTTATGAAAATTCAAATTTCTTTGGAAAATTTTCAAAAATCTGGGACAAAAATCGAAAACCTGGCTTGACAGATCGATAGGTAATTAGAACACGAAGATTTAAAAAAAAACCGCTGCCCAAGGAATCACTACTTCCACATACAGATTCTCTATCCAAGTCACTCACATCGGAAAAACTTTGCATATGGAAATAATTGTTTATGGAACTTTAATAATATAATATTTGAAATCCTCTACCCCAAAAACCCATAAAACGATACCCCACATCGGTAGTGGGGTGGGGGTGGTGATAGGGGGTGGTAGTGGGGGTAGAAAATTTTTTTTGAGACCTTAGCTTCTCTTGTATATACTAAATACCAATTTTATGGACTCTTACCTGCTTGATTTACCCATTTACACCAAATTTACCCCAATTTACCCCCCAACCCTTCGACGGAACAAGATGAAAATATAATCTAGTTCCAGATCTTGTTAAAGCACATATGCGTACCAAATTTCAAGTCAATATCTTAAACGGTTCCAGAGTAAACGTGCGCACAAAAAAAGTTACAGACCGACCGAACTTAAAATCTCGACGTTTCATGACATTTTGAACAATAAAAATTTTTTAAAAAATTTTTGTCGTTACTATACTTCCACTGGATGTGGAAGTAAAAATTTTTCGAATGGTTAAGTATTAAAACCTGTAGACTGATTTGAAAAGAAAATCACTTTGGGCCCACTGTGCGGTGATTATGATGTTTGTGAATACTGTTTAGGCAGGTACATGAGATCAAAGATACAGTTCGTGGCGGCGGAGACAAGGACAGCTCGCCTCGTATCTAGTTAAGATCAGGTAATAATTTACCCAAAAGTTGTCATAGTACGGCTATTGCAAGCAATTTTTTATAAAAATGCTGATAATCTATATAAAATATAAAACAATATTTAAAATTTCCTACAGCACCCTGACCACGTTTTTAAAGGATTTGCATCTCTAATGAGCTTTTATCTGTCTTTACCAAATAGAATATAGCATCGCAGTTAGAGTATACCATCGTTGTGTTGATGTTACCCCTGGCAAGAAGAAAATGAACCGTATATAATAGTTATATCTGGATGCGGCCCTGCATGGTAATTAAAATTCTGCCGATACAAAAGTGGAAGTTGTCACAGGATGTATAATTACAGAGTCGTTAAGTGTTTGTCAATATTTAATTGAATTTATCAATTCGTTCTGAGTTATCGGTTCTTCAACTTTTAATAGCAATTATGGTTAGTAATTGGATACGAACTGTCGAAAAGTGTTCATTGAAAAATAATTGTTAGATAGTTTCCTAAAACTTTATAAATATAGCGACCTATTTTACCGAGATGGTCTAATTACATATGAGTCACTTCTTTGCCACGTCAGATATGCATCGTTCACCTCCTGCGAAGGGGTAATAGTGAAATATTTAAATTCGGTAACCCTTGAAGCTAGCGAGTTCGTTTGATCAAATTATTCGTAGTATAAGGATCAATAAAAATTATTTTGAAAGTGATTTTTTATTTTTAAATAAATTCAATAAAATAGAAAAACAAATAGCCATAGATTTGAAATGGATATCAATGAATTCAGAAAAAAAATCTATAATTTATTGAACACTAGGAGCCATCCTATTTGAAAAAAAAAAAAGTTTTCGATATAAAAGTGATTTGTTCAATTTTGGGGGCTTCGTAAATAGTTATTAATGAAATTAAACGAAAAATTATATTTTTCCCTTGGACTTATTTATGAAATCATCCTGAATAAAAGTCTCCATGGGAGCAAGGCCGAAAAATTAATAGTTTGTAAGTTATGGAGCTTTGAAGTTGTGATCCATATCTAGCGAGGAAGCCTGAAACCCGTTCATTTACCATGAATACGTAATTATTACGCAGGTCTATATGTACGCTGAAATACTTTTCACCCTTAAAAATGGACTTAATTATGCAACTTCCGGTTCGGATTTCAGCTCTGTGTTATTGTGGTCCATATCTAGCGAGGAGGCCTGAAATCCATTTATTTACCTTTTATACGTACTTAACACGCAGGTCTATACTGAGACTGAAAAAGTTTTCACTCTAAAAAATGGACTTAATCATGCAACTTCCGGTTCGTATTGTGGTTCATATCTAGGATGAGGCTAATTAGTTTGTTGGATTTCTAATTTTGAAAATTAGTGTCAAACTCGAGCTGCTCTTCAGCCACATCATAATTCGTTCCGAATTTGATATACTACGGATAGACAACTTCAAAGCTCCATGACTTAAAAATTATTAATTTTTCGGCCTTGCTCCCATGGGGACTTTTATTCAGGATGATTTCATAAATAACATATTTCAATTTTAACCAAATCTGCCGGGCATTATTTTACATAAGAAACGTGCGGAGTCCTTTTTATAAAACCCTAATTACACTTTTATAAATAACTCCAAATCTAAAAATAATATTTGGTAATTTTTTTTTTTTTTTTTTGGGCGGTTCAGTTTATACAAGACGTTTTTATTGTTTTTCGGTGATCCGTCCTTGATTTTTAGACATTTATAACGTCAAACACTGGTATATTTTTGACATAACCGCTTTATAACTTCTGCTACTGCTCTGAACACGTCGTGTAAGGCTTCTAATTTTGAAGCCCCTATTTCTTGTTTCTTTAATTAGCTATATTAATAGTTGATTGCATCTAATACGGAAATAGAAAATTACACCACGATAAGATCTTGCTAACATTGGGCAGTTAAGAAATAATGCTTGTTTTGAAGTAGTTTTGTATCGAGTGTCGCAGTATGCTGAAGCCATGTCTGTCCATTATATTTAAAGATGATAACAAAGGACCCTGCACATTTCTTATGTAAATTGGCTCTAGAGTCAAATTGGTTGAATTTTTAATATGTTGTAGATTTTGACTTTCTGATCAAAAGCTCTCTGTCATGGGCCCAACTCGATTCTATGTCTAGTTTGCGGATACTATAAATTCTTGTAAAATTCTGTATCTTGTCGATATTTTAATTTATTGATGAGATATTAGAGATCAAAGGAGCAATTTGCGGAAGTTTTTCAATTACATTTTTTTTATCTGGAAGATACATACTTACATTATGTAAAAAATGTTTTAGCCAAATTGACCGAATATTTTTTTCAACTTTAATTTTTTTCTATGCTATTTTTATTAAAACAACAAATGTTTTTAGTGCAAAATATTACAAAGGGCTATTAAAACGTATCACAATATAAAATGTATTAAAAAAATCATGAATTCGAAATTTTTTTAATACGCTTTTATTAGGTCGACCTGTATCTATGTATGTAAGTAATAAGGTCTAAGTAACTGAATTGCACCCACTAATTGTTGTATCATTATGGAACTTGGCAATTGTGTGTAGCTCTAATGTCAATACAATATACTTTCCAGTTCTTACTTAAACAATAGAAAACAATGCGTTGCAGTTAATAATACACATCTGAATTCAATTTTGTTACAAATGGTGTATCTCAAGGTTCCGTCCTTGGACCCATATTATTTATAATATATATTAACGATTTGTATTACTATTTGAGTCCCAAAAAGTGTGTTCTCTTTGCTGACGACACCACCTTGTTAAGTTCTGAAAAAAGTTTGTTAAATCCAACTAAAATTGCAAAAGAAATGGAAGAAAAAGCTGAGAATTGGTTCACAGCAAATAAACTTAAATTAAACAGAGAAAAAACACAGAATCTAATTTTTTCCTCAAATGTTAATGTCACTGAAGGTAGTAGTGTAAATTTACTGGGAGTCACTTTGGATGACAAGCTAAACTGGTCTGCTCATGTGGATCAGTTGGACAGGAAGCTGTCCAGTATGATCTTTTTACTCCGTCGAATGAAAAATATTTTAAGTCCTGAAATTCTTAAAACTACTTATTTTTCCTTATTTCACAGTCATATCTGCTATGCAACTATTCTGTGGGGTAACTCAACTCATGCCCAAAAAATTTTTATACTGCAAAAAAAAGCCATTCGCATTATGGCATAGCAGGTGCAGGAATGACTGACCATTGCCAACCTATAGTTATTAAATTGGGCATAACGCCCCTTGGTTCATTATTTATTTTTTTCACCCTGTTGGAAATTTATAAAAATATTATTAACTTCAACAGCCAATCGGATATTCATCATTGTTCTACTAGATCTGGTAGTTTATTAAGAACTCGTTGTTTTAGATTAACTAAATCGCAAAAAAATTCACTAAATTTAAATATATAATATAATAAATTGCCGATGAATATTAAATCGTTGAATTACAGCTGTTTTAAACGTAAAATAAAATATTTTATTTTAAGAAACTGTTTTTATTCGGTGGCTGATTATTTAAGTTTATAAATTAATAACCTTTTCATGGTATCGATATTTGTGTGGAATGCATTTAGGTATCTGCGTTTGCATTTCTATTTGTGTTTGTATGTATTATATTTTTATTTTGTATTATTGTACTCTTAGCAAATACGAAAACGAAGAGTACATTGCATTTGGTCGGCACTCGGCACATTTCTAAAACTGTACATATCGCTCGCAGACAAATAATTTTCATACAATTGTGTTAGTGAACGAATTCTGAACAACTTTTAAAATGTCTGTCTGTCCGTCCGTCACGTTACTTGTAAGCACGATAACTCAAGAAAGAAAAATCCGATTGTATTGAAATTTGGACAGTAGGTTGGTGTTAACTAGAGGAAGACCCTATTGTTTTTGAACAAATCGATCAATAAATAAAAATGTTATTATTAATGATTTAAAGAGACTTTTTTTTTGATTTCTATGTTTTTGTAATTGAATAGAAATCTAGTGAAATGATATTTCATTTTAATATCTAAATATTTATATATTTTACAAATATACATTTTATAATGTAATATACAATCGTGGAAATATGATTTTAGCTAGTCTCTTATGTAAAAATTTATATTTTTTACGTGTTAAGTGGTGCTGCAGTTCTTAGGCTTTTGACTCGGAAAACGAGGGTCCCGGGTTCGAAACCCAAATGGGGTATGGATAGTAACAACGAAAAAATGTTTAAAATTTTTATTGTTCAAATAGGCTTAGAATGTCATGAAACGTCGAGATTTTAAATTTGAGCGAAGCAAAATTTTCTGTCTGTCGGTGTGTTTAACTTTTTGTGCGCACGTTTACTCTGGAACCGTTTGAGATATTGACTTGAAATTTGGTACACATATGTACTTTAACGAGATCTGGAACTAGATTATATTTTCATCTTGTTCCGTCGTAGGGTTGGGGGGTAAATTGGTGTAAATTTGGGGTAAATAGGTAAATCAAGCTGGTAAGAGTCCATAAAATTGGTATTTAGTATATACAAGAGAAGCTAAGGTATAAAAAAAAAATTTGGCTTTAGCCACCCCCTTTACCACTCCCACCCTATTATTCAAGGGGATGAAAAAAAATTGTGATTTAGTGTGTGTACAAGAACCAGAAACCTCAAAATATATTTTTATTTCATCCACCCCCACTACCACCCCCGATCACCACCCCCACCCCGATGTGGGGTATCGTTTTATGGGTTTTTGGAGTAGAGCATTTCAAATATTATATTATTAAAGTTCCATAAACAATTATTTCCACATACTAAATGTTTTCGTTGTGAGTGACTTGGATAGAAAATCTGGATGTAGAAGTAGTGATTCCTTGGGCAGCGGTTTTTTTTTACTTTATTTCACCAACTAAGTTCGTACTACGAGAGCAAGAAATAAAACAGAAAAATTAGGAAAAGACAGACGGATGTACTGCTCCCAGCACGTTCCACATTTGAAATCTTATTTTTATCACTTTGTCGTGTGTCAACGTAGGGCATCGCTACCTATCGCTTCTGACCGCCTATGCATTGTAGTGGGAGTAGATACGTTTTTCTTTTCCTAATTTAATCCTGTTTTCTGTCTTGCGCTCGTTAATCTCAGGACCCATATATAAAACTACATTTACCAAGCACCCTCCTACTATTTGCCGAATCTCTGCATATTGGACCTCATTATACTTGAAAAAAAAGAACAGGTTTTTATTTTATAACATAACCCCAATAAAGAGACCGAGAAACCATTTCAAAGTTAAAAGTAAGCTTTACAAATGTACCCTTTCACATTAAAATGTTTTACTGAAAGGTTTACAACAATTACAAACTATAAGTTGGCAGTTGTCCAATGAATCCCAGAGATTTACCCGTTTCAATTAGCTGCCGTTGAAGGTTTCCATTATTTGGCATCTTTGCCATCGGCATCAAACAAACTTTTCATTTTGTCCACATCGTAGATACACGACGATGCGTGTTTATTTGTCACATTAATAAACAGGGATCTGTAAGTAAAATGTGCTCGGAGATGATTAGTAGTAGTAGTAGTAGTAGTAGAAGGAGGCCAAACTACAGGTGATTCGGAAGTGGAAGTGTTACATTTAAACGTGCAATCTATACGTAGCAAAATACATGAATTTGAAGCATTTTTATGTGATAAAAATAATAAGTACGATGTATTATGTTTATCTGAACATTTTCTGAACGAATATGAAATGCAAAATCTAGTTCTTAATAATTATGATGTCATAACAAGCTACTGTAGAAAAAATACAATTCATGGGGGAGTTGCAATTTTGTGTAAAAAAGAATGTTTTAACTTTATTCCTTGCGAGGACATAAATTCATATACTATAGAGGTACACTGTGAAATAGTAGCAGTTGAATGTGATAAATTAAATTTATTAATCGTAACTGTTTATAGGTCACCTCTGGGGGATTTTGCTACTTTCTTATCAAAATTTAATCACTTGCTAAATAAACTTAAGAATTCAAAAAGAGACATTATTATTAATGGTGATTTTAACATAAAATTTAATACTACTGATAGGAAATACTTGAAATTCCACGATTTAATAAATTCATTTTCTTTCCAGCACACTATTTCTGAAAATACGAGACAAAAAAACTGCTTAGATAATATTCTAATAGATTTAAGTAATAAATATAAGACGGAGGTATTTGACCCAGGTTTATCGGATCATAAGGCAGTTAATATTATTTTAACAATTGAGAATAATATTCAGCCAGTAAATACTATTACATTTAGAAAAATTACTGACGAAGGTATGTTTCTATTATATAATAACTTGGAGACAGTTGATTGGAGTTGGGTGAGCACAGCAAACAATAATGTCAATCTTAATGTAAATGAAAAATTTAGACTTTTCCTGGAAATTTTAAATGAAAATATTGATAAGGCTTTTCCGCAAACCGAAATAAAAATAAACAAGAAGAGAAAAGCTAAAAAAGAATGGTTTACCTCAAATTTGCATAAAATGAGGGAAAATGTATGCTTACTTAGTGAATTATATAACAACTTCCCAGATGTGAAATTAAAAGAACACCTAAAAAAGTACAAAGCAGAATACAGACGTCAAATAAGTATTACTAAAAGTAATTACTATGATAATATATTACACAAAAATGGAAACACTCCAAAGACTTTCTGGAATATCATAAACCAAAATAGGCAACAAAATAAAAAAATCCTAAATACCGAGTTAAATGTAGAAGACATGAATAATTATTTCATAAACGTAGCTGAAAATATTACACAAAACTTACCTGTAGTAAATAGTGTTTATACAGTTTTTTTTTCAAACAATGATATTGAAGCAAATGTACCAAATTTCAAATTTAATGCAGTTAGTATAAATACAGTACGTGATGTAATTAATAAAATGAAAAATAAAAGTAGTAAAGATCACTACAATATGTCAATAAATATAATAAAAAACATTAAAAACCTTATAGTTATACACCTTACTAGTCTAATCAATCAATGCATTAGCGCAGGTGTTTATCCAGATGTCCTAAAGGTCACAAAGGTGGTACCAATTCATAAAGGAGGTTCTTTAAATAACAATAACTTTCGACCTATCTCTCTTGTTCCTGTATTATCAAAAATTTTCGAAACATGTTTAAAAAATCAAATAACACACCATTTTGAAGATAATAATTTATATTATTGTAAACAATTTGGTTTTCGAGCAAAAATGACCACAAATGACGCAATTATTTACTTAATAGACAAAATTGTCAAAGGAAATGAGAATAGGGATTATGTCGGGGTAACCTTTTGTGACCTTCAAAAGGCTTTTGATTGTGTTTCTCATCAAATTCTAATAGACAAATTAAAATTTTATAAATTTGACATGATCAGCTGCAACTTAATAGAATCATTTCTAAAGCATAGACAGCAGTACATAAGCATAAGTAATACTAACTCGACATCCCAGTACATAAAGAGCGGAGTGCCACAGGGATCGGTCTTAGGACCAACCCTATTTTTAATTTACGTAAATGACCTAAGTAAGTCTGTACCTGATGTTGACTTGGTATTATTTGCAGACGATACCACACTCCTGGTATCAGACAATAAATTGGATGCTGTTCAGAGGCAAATAGATGAAGCTAAGTTAAATGCTTTAGAATGGTTCTCATCAAATAAATTGTCACTAAACGAGCATAAAACTACAAATATGATTTTCAGTCATAGGCCAATTGAAAATTATAATAACCCAGAAAAAGTAAAATTTCTAGGCGTTTTTCTTGACCCAAATCTCAACTGGTTCCACCATGTTGATTACACAGCAAAAAAGATATCAAAAAATATATTCTTGCTAAGAAACTTGAAAAACATTGTAACTTTTAAAATTTTATTAACGGCCTATTACTCGCTAATAGTGTCCCATATGACTTATGGTCTGATAAACTGGGCCCATGCCCCGCAAGCTAACAGAATTTTCGGGTTACAAAGGAAAACTCTCAGGATAATTACAAATCGTGGATATAGAGAGGATGTAAGAGATAAATTTATTGAGTTGGGAATTTTAACATTTCCGTCATTATACATTTTTCATTGCCTGATATATATTTACAAAAACATAAACCAATATAAAAAACATGAGGATATTCACAAATATAACACGAGGACTCAACATAACTTAGTGATAGATTTTAATAGGCTTAAGTCAAGTGATTGTGGCTTTAATTGTTACGGCCCTAAATTTTTTAATAAAATTCCAAAGTGGGTGAAAGCCTTACCAGAGGTGAAATATAAACAGTTAATAAAAAAATTTTTAATAAAAGAATGTTTCTATAGTATACATGAATTTTTAAATTTTAATGGCACTGAAGCCACAATAATAGACAACAATTTTATATAAATTTTATATAAATTTACAGCATATTTTATTGTGTATATTTGTGTATGTGTACAAATATTTTGTATGTACATTTGAAATATTTTTAATTATTTATGTTATTTTACAATTTATTTATATTATTGTATCCTATATTATATATTTTATAAGTGACATTGCATAATATTATGACAATTTTTATATTTCTATATTTGACTTGTGTAAAACTGTATTGTTAAAGCACCAATAAATTTGATTTGATTTGATTTGATTTAGTTATTTCATTTCCGTTAATACAGCATTGGGGATGAGCGGGGGCATAACACGGTTAACATCAATACATATGAACAACATCAAATGCGAAATGTGTATCTTTTAGTTGTTGGCAAAAATTTTAAATTGTATATTTTTAAAAAACATAAAACGTAAAAAAAATATTCCTAGTATTTTATATGACTTTTCTCATGTATCCACTGTCAAAAGTGCCACTGCGAACGCGAGCGCACGCTGTGCAAAAACAGCCCTAACTTTTGATGGACACGGTCAAATTGAAAAAGGCAAAATTCCTTTTAAGATAATAGCCCAGTCAAAGAAGTACAAAAAAGGCCGATCAGGGGAAATAATTCGGCGCCCTGAACAACATACTAAAATTCCTGACCGGTGGAGGGTAGTTTAAAGGTCCCCCTATCACAGGGTGACCATACTTCCGGAATTTCGCTGGAAAGTCCAGCATTTTGGAGTACTGTCCAGCATTTACAAGTGTCCAGCGAAAGTCCAGCATTATGACCATATGTCCGGAATTTCGCTGGAAAGTAGGAGAGTAGTAGGAAAGTTATTCAAGAATAACGTGATAGGGCCATCACGTTATTCTTGAATAACTTGAAAACTACGACCTCTAGCGAAAAATTGTCTTTATACAAAATTAAACTAGATGAAATTTTCTACAAATAAGTTCCTATTCATTTTTTATGTAGGATCAATACTTTACGAGATACAAAGAGTGTAAAAATCGCGAATTAAAAAAAAAATTAAATAGTTTTTCATGTTTTTCAGGAAAAACTAGGTGAAAATGCACTTTACAGAAAAGTTATAAATAAAAAAAGTCTCGATTTCTCGATAACACATTCACCTGAATTTTTGCAGATTTTTGTTTTAACTTTTACATTTCCCCTTCCCCACTTTTAGGAATTTTCGAGTGGCCATATCTCCAAAAATATGCATTCTTCGAAAAAATTCACAGGAGTAAAAACATCTTATATTGGGCCAAAAAGGTAAATTTATTGTTTCTCTTTCATGTTTGACCTAATAGTCTAAGATCCCAGAGCTGCCAGACCTACGTCATTTTAGCAAAGCTAATATTTTGACAACAGTGTAATATCTAATTAAGAACGTATGCGTATTTGCTAGTTTGAAAGCGGGGTCCTTTTGCAGAAAACAGGTGCAAAAGGTACATACAAATTTTACTCAGTACGTTAAAGTATGATAGCTGGTTTATTTTCCACGTGACACACTAACGACGTGGTGTAAGCGTCAACCTCCGAATCTTAAGGTCCGAGGTTCGATCCTGAGCGTTCTCAGCTTTTTTTTTTCAACAAATATTAACTTAAAGTGGCGATTACCAAGAAAGAGACAACGATAGGGAAATATTTATTATTTTTGGCCATAACTTTTTTTCTCAGTACGTATATTTGAAAAAAAAAACTGAGAACGCTCAGGGATCGAACCTCGGACCTTAAGTTTCGGAATGAATGAATGAATAACAATTTATTAATAATTTGTATACATGTATGCGCCTCGCCGGAACTTGGTCCGGAGCCAGCCAGACAACTACGTCGCACAGCGTCGTGGTGATTGTAGGGCTGGGCGGAGCCGGTCCGGTTTGGCTTAACGACAGATGATATGTAGGTTAGTGCTCCTGTCTGCCGCAGGCAGACTTAAAAACTAAATTAAATTAGACTAAACTAAATTAGACATTAAAAATGTGTCCACAAGGACCTAAAACTAATTAAGAGAAAAACACTATAAAACTATCACTTACTAGACGAAGCACTTATTTAATTTTGGTTGCTGGCACGGGAAAACAGAACACAACGAAAAAACCCGTTCGAAGCAATTCCACCCTGGTGGTCTTCCTACCGCCAGGAAAATGTCATGGAAATTTAAAAGATATGGTAAGAAATATTTTGGTTTTGAAAATTTATTGGTCAAGATAGAATTTAGAAACAAAAAGGACAAAATAACAAAAAGGATAAAAACAAATAGAACATATAAAGGGAATGGAGAAAGTTGATTATAGTTTTTAGTAAAGGTTAAAAGTGAGGAAATAAGAAGTTGTCGTATAGAAAAGTGTGGCTAGAGAGGTTGCCGGAAGATAGGCAACGCCTGGTATGGTAAGGGGTGTCGAATATCGAAAAGGATTGCATTATGCTGTCTGATTCGGGTTATGTTGCGGGTTAGCGGACTATCGCCCAGTTTGAATTCGTAGAATTTTTGAGAAATTTCTTGGACGTAGTCCGCTAGTGGGGTTATGTCGTGGCAACGATCATATAAATCTCTGAGGGAGGTGTATCTGTCCGAACCAGAGATGAGGCGCATAAATTTATGTTCGAGAACTCGAAGTTTTCTCATTGTCGTGGCCGGTATGCTGCACCACACCGGCGCCGCGTATGTGATGGCCGGCCTGATCACCATCGTGTACAACAGTTTTTTATTTGTCCTGTTAAGTCCGCTACCCCTGGCCAGGAGCGGGTACAGACTCCTGGACATGAAGTAGACCTTGCGTACCGTCTCGTTCACGTGGGCGTTAAACGTCAGTCGTTTGTCTAAGTTCACCCCCAGATACTTCACGCACCGTTTGATTGGAATTTCTTGTCCCCTGATCGAAATTGGCGTTAAGATGCGGTTCTCTGTGAACCGGCGCGTGAAGAGAATCGACTCAGACTTCTCGGCGTTGATCCGAATCTTCCACTAATCGTAATACGCCGTGGCACGGGTCATGTGCGCTTTCAGTAGCATATTTGCCGCTTGTGCGTTGTGTGAATGCGCATACATGGCCGTGTCGTCGGCGTACTTGGCAAGGTTCGTATTCGGGAACTCCGGGAAGTCGGAGACGTATAAGTTGTACAGTTTCGGTGACAGGCACGATCCCTGTGGGACGCCCGCGCGAATGTCCCGTCGAGTTGATAGTTTATTATTCACCCTGACCTGTAGCGATCTACCTGTTAGGAAAGAGTGAATAAGTTTGGTTATGTGCATGGGGAAGTTCAGTACGTTCAGTTTGTGAAGAAGCCCCGGGATCCATACGGTATCGAAGGCCTTCTCAACATCGAGGAGGTTGATGCTGACACCATGTAGTTTGCGTGTTACTTGTAAAATAATCCAGCTATCATAATTTAACGTACTGAGTAAAGTTTTTATGTACCTTTTATACCTGTTCTATGCAAAAGGGCCCCGCTTTCAAACTAGCAAATACGCATACGTTCTTAACTAGATATTACACTACTTGTTGTCAAAATATTAGCTTTGCTAAAATGACGTAGGTCTGGCCGCGCTGGGATCTCACTCTATAATTCTACATGTTACGGAACCCATGATAAAATCATTTCCTATTCTGATCTTTTTTCAACTCTTTTACTAACGTCATTACAAATACATTGCACAAGGTTTCATCAAAATCCATTTATTAGCACTCAAATTAGAGATTCTGGTCATTTTAGCGCTCCGTTGACTGAACTACCTCAATATCTCGTAAAGTATTGATCCTAAATAAAAAATGAATAGGAACTTATTTGTAGAAAATTTCATCTAGTTTAATTACTTCCACATCCAGTGGAAGTATAGTAACGACAAAAAAATTTAAAAAAATTTTTATTGTTCAAATAGGCTTAAAATGTCATGAAACGTCGAGATTTTAAGTTTGAGCGAAAAAAAAATTCTGTCTGTCTGTAAGTTTTTTTTGTGCGCACGTTTACTCTGAAATCGTTTAAGATATTGACTTGAAATTTGGTACACGTATGTACTTTAACGAGATCTGGAACTAGATTATATTTTCATGTTGTTCCGACGAAGGGTTGGGGGATAAATTGGGGTAAATTTGGGGTAAATATACACATACAAAGTTTTTTCGTTGTGAGTGACTTGGATAGAGAATCTGGATGTGGAAGTAGTGATTCCTTGGGCAGCGGTTTTTTATATAAGGAGGTCGTTGTTTTCGAGTTATTCAAGAATAACGTGAAAAGGGGACCTTTAAACCCATAACAAGTTATCTCACCTTTCGGATAATATTTTGTGTTTTATGTGTTTTTATTGTATATTTTTGTAGTCCCGTTTTATATACGTTTTATGACATATAATACGTTAATTCGTGTTTTATGTTTTACACCATTATATATTTTCTGTAGCATTTTCGTTTTATATATTTTTATGATACAACTGATATTGTTCATATGGTTGTTGTTATGGTGAATACATGTAATTTATTCTATTCAATTGCATTCTATGATCCAAGTCCATTGCAGTGCAGTGGACTACACCACAAATTAAGTAACTAATCCAGCTCTGACCTCGGACCCTACTTCACCCCAATTCTTAGCCAAAATAAAACGGTCCTTCTATTTACGTTTCACGTCTATTGTTGAATTAAACGTACAGCTGCCGTTTTAAGCAGCTATATGGGCCATTCCACATTATGCGTGATTTCATTTCCTCACTTTAGGGAAGTTATGCAATTGGAATGTTGATTTCGATAAAGCAATCGTGCAGTTTAGATACCAAGGGAGATAAAAGCTGTGGTATATCTTGGATCGGGGCCTAATCGGGACTCCAAGGGATTATACGTTTCACTTATAATAATACCTTATCAGCGCAAATTGCTCGACGATGACGGGCCCTATACAGGGTGTTATTAAAAAGTATGTCAATTACTTAACCACGGAATCAGTGCGTCAAAAAAAATTAAAAGCTAAAGCTAATTTATCCTCTATCCAAAATCGCACCCCTATGAAGACACAGCTCTCTAAAGTTGGAAATAAAAAAAATATTTTTTTAATATTGTACAAATGGCTATTGATATTTTTTTTTAATTTCGGTGTTAAAAACGCGGCAATAACAAAAGCCAACAGAAGAAGTTTGAGAAGAGCTGAAAAAGACATCGTCCAACTACTTAGAAAAACAACAGGACAAAAACAGCGACATAAAACATCAACATTACTAGAAGGGAAGACAATCACAAAAAGGATAGAAATGTCCGCAATGAAGTACTAGGGACACATCCAAAGAAGGGAACGTAGAAAACAACAATCGAGAGGATCATGAACAAACTGGGAAAGGATCAAACACACTGGGAAAGAAAAGCGAGGGGAAAAATGAATTCCACAAAGAAATTGGAGCTATATATACTCTACCAGAATCAGAAACGGAGGAATCGGAAGGTTCAGAAGAAGAAGATTTGTAGAAGCAGAAATACAAAAATAGAAGCACAAACAGCAGCGACACAACGCGGCAACATATATCACAAGAAGACCCAGAAGAGGCAGAAGTCCAGAACCAAAAATACAAAAAAAAAGCGCTTCCTCAGGACACAATGCGGTAACGCATCTCACAAATACCTACACCTCCCATTCAACATTCCTTTACCATGCGCCATGTGGCACTCGCTGCTGGCAACAAGTATGACCCTAATCCAACCCAGCGTGGACGTAGCAGGCCCAGCTGTATAATCCTCAGGAGTGGCAGAAATGCCTACAGCACGCTGGTAAATCAATCAATCAATCAAACGTATGCCAAAGGGTAATAGTTTTAACTTTTAAAAATCAAGTTTTCTAAGAGGCTGATTTACGGGTAAACTCCCTAATGGTATGCCTATGACTTTTTTGGTATACTGTATTTTATAGATAATTGAATTATACAGCTTTTTCTTATCTTGTATTTTTTTCGTTTGAGTAACCATTTTCAACATAAATAATTTTATTTCAGAATCTTCTTAAAATGATTCCCATTTTCTTGTATACAATATCTCGCTCTTTTTAGAAGAGAAAATCTAACATTCTGAAAGACGCCAGGAATGTTTCTAAATTCCTCGGCTGACTGCTGAATTCTTTGTCGAAGATATTCAACGCTCTCTATTGGAACAGAGGCCCAGTGTTTCAATGCAAAGTTAAGCACTTTATCCTACGAATAAATTAGCTAGAAGGTAAGAATATGAAGTTGCAATATTAAAGTGTTTACTAAACTTCTAGCTAATTTATTTGTAGGATAAAGTGCTTAACTTTGCATTGAAACACTGGGCCTCATGTTGCTATAAGTTTGAGACGAACTGTAGGTACTTTTAGAACTGAAATTAAGATGCAACTGATAAAATAAATGATTTTTCTCGATTTTTATTATTTCACTGTTTAATGACCAGGCTTTGCAATGTTTTTAGTATTTCCAGTTTCAATTGAAAATGATTACTCAAACGAAAAAAATATAAGATAAGAAAAAGCTGTATAACTAAATTTTCTATAAAATACAGCATACCAAAAAGTCATAGGAGTACCACTAAAAAAAGAGCGTAGGAGAGAAGGGAGTTTACCCGCAAATCAGCCTCTCAGAAAACTTGATTTTAAAAAGTTTTTACTTTTAACTATTGCCTTTTGGCATACGTTTCAATGTACCGAAATTGAAATTGAAAAAAAATATCAATAGCCATTTGTACAATATTAAAAAAAAAAATGTTTTTATTTCCAACTTTAGAGAGCTGTACTTTCATAGGGATTTTGGATAGAGGTAAATTAGGCTGAATCAACTGATGACGCGCTGATGCCGTGGTTAAGTGATTCATATACTTTTTAATAACACTCTGTATATCACAGGCCACCGGCGCACAGTGGGCAAAAAAGACCTTTTGGACAAAAATCTACCGACAGTTCAAATCTAAATGGAAATCAAAGTTTCTTAGTGGAGAATATTCGTCATGAATAGTAGTTTTTAGTACAATTGCTCCTGCGTATTAAAAAAAATTATCCTAACCTAGAAATAAGAGATTAATTCATTGTCTAGAGGGGGTTCCAGTGGACATTTTTTTTGTCCGTGGAACTTTATGGTTTTATTATGTTTCTCGGGTCGCTGATTTAAGTCATGGGTCATATTTGGGTATTTTTTTTGTAGTTTCTACGATTTTTCATCCTAAAAATATTTTTTTACTATACAATTATGTTTTTTTGGGTTGCTGATTACGAACAAACCAGTCATTTGACCCAAAAGTGGCCCCCTTTTTTGTTATGGGCCATTTTCTGGCCTTTTTGGGCATCTTTTGTAGTTTTCTGCGATTTTTCAGCCTAAAAATATTCCTTACTATATAATTATATTTTTTGGGTTGTTTATTACGAATAAAATAGACCTTTGACCTTTTTTTTTAGTTGTGTGACATTTTTGGGCATTTTTATAATTAACTCAAAGTTTATTTTAGTTTCATACTCAATGGATTTCAGGTGTAAAAATTGTAGATCTTTGGGGATGGTTAATAATCACAACCAGAAACGTAAGAAAATATAATAATATTCATTAAGGATAGGATTTTGTAGAGTGAGAGGGAAATATGTGTTTATTTTCGATTTATTATAAGTATTTAAAAACCAAACATGGTATAATCTTTAAAACTGTTTTAGATACTTGCTAATGTTCTAACAAATACAATTCTATATATTTTGTATTGTAAATTTCTGTTGTACTTGAATACTGTAGTTTGTCAATGAAAATAGTTCCTAATTTCATCACACAGGTCTAAAAAAAAAAAAATTATGTACCTATCATGCCTTAACCCAATGACTGCCGGCTGATCCCATGGGACCAGCAAGTCATGCCCATAAGTAAGCAATGCTGGTCCTATGGGACCAGCAACAATATTTGTCGCCTCACGCTGCTGGTTAGATTTTATGTAAAAAAATTCTACCGAAATTATACTACTGGGCACCGCTGGTCCTATGGGACCAGCATTTTAAGTTTTTTTTTTTCAAAAACTACTTTATATTTTAATTTTTATCAAATATGCTGAAAAAAATTATACAAAAAAATATTTTTAAGAAAAACCTTTCATCTGAAAAAACTGTACTAAAAAGTAAAAATATTTCTTTAAAAATTCATACACCTGGAAACCAAAAGCTTTGCGGACGGTCATATAGCGCTATTGCATAGTTACTTTGCTCAATTGACCGCCCCCAAAGCTTTTGGTTTCCAGGTGTATGAATTTTAAAAAAAATTATTTTTACTTTTTAGTAGTTTTTTTCAAATAAAAGCTTTTTCTTAAAAATATTTTTATATAGTTTTATTTTTTACTTCTTAGTCTACTTATTTTACAGACAAACAGACAGTCAAAACCCTTTCATTTGATACCCATGGCAAGGGAGTCGTGAAGAAAAATATACTCCGCCATCTTGGGGCGTCCGCCATATTGAATTTAGAATGACGTCACATGGTTTATCGTATTTTACTCGTCAAATCCTTTCATTTGATACCCATATCAAGGGGGTTGTGAAGTAAAAGATACTCCGCCATCTTGGGGCGTCCGCCATATTGAATTTAGAATGACGTTTATCGTATTTTACTTGTCAAACCCTTTCGTTTGATACCTATATCAAGGGGGTTGTGAAGAGAGGCGATCCGCCATCTTGGGACGTCCGCCATATTGGATGTAGACCGATAATGGCTATACTACGTTGCATTGTCACCGGACTTATACACGTGTGCCAAATTTCAAAGCTCTAGCTTAATTAGAACTAGTCGAAATTCAGCTTGCAAGATTCGACCCAAACAAACAAACTAACTAACATACAAACATGTTTGAAACATTGCAAGTTAAATAAAAACTTTTAAAAATTAACAGAAACATGTATTAAAACAGCATCGGCCTCAGGATGAAAACTTCAGAATTGTCTTGGCAGTCAACGTGTTAAGTATTTTTGTGTGCTGAATTCGAATTCTTAATTAAAAAAAAATTTCTACACCGTAGATTTCGAGTAAATCCCGGTTTTCATTGTCAAAAACACGTATTTTGACGATAGAAACCGGGATTTACTTGAAATTTACGCCGTAGAAAATTTTTTTAAGTGAGAATTCGGATTCAGCATACAAAAACACTTAAGGCATGGAACAGAATTTTTTTTAGGGACTTTATAGGACTAAACCTATCATGCCTTAAGTATTTTTGTGTGCTGAATCCAAATTTTCAATTTAAAAATTTTTTTACGGTGTAATACGGTTTTTTGAAAATTTTTGACGTTTACTCGAAATCTACGCGGCAGAAAATTTTTTAAATTGAAAATTCGGATTCAGCACACAAAAATACTTAAGGCATGATAGGTTTAGAGTCCTTGGAGCAGAATTTTTTTTTTGTAGACCTGTGTTATTGTATGTCATTTAACTATATAAAAAATGTATGTCAAAAACTATCTATGGTTGTATTCCTTAGAGAAATGGGAAGTATCGGAAACTATTTTAAAGATTATACTATTTACGATTTTTTAAATATTTATAATGAATCGAAAATGAACGCATATTTCCCTCTCACTCTGCAAAATCCTGACAGAAAATTCCCAGGACACACATCGAGTTAATTTGATAGGAAAGCTCAAGAAAATAAAAACATCTTCAGCAAAATGATAACAATATCAGTAATTACGAAATTGAAATATTAAAAAAGCATACCCTAAATTGCGTGCTACTGAATTCATAAGATTACATATTAATTGTTTATGTTCTGTTAATATTTTATTAGAAATTATACAGACGAACAAGAGCAGAGGTCACTGTTATTCGCATTTGTCCAATTCATATTAAGTCGAATTTATATTTGTTTTACAAAAACAAACTTTTATTGGCAATGAATGATGTCAATGTATTAATTATTCATTTAAAGCAATAAATTACCAAAGAAATTTTTTTCATTATTTTTACGACGATCTGGAGGTCAAAGTTTTAGAATTTCATTGTTTATTTCGATTTCCACCTCCCGAAACTACCAACTTCATCAAAAAGACTTGATTCGGTGCTCAAATTCTATACAAATCCGAAATTTTCAGAATTTTATTCAGTTATTTTGATTTCCACCCCTTAAAAACTATTCCAATTTATCAAAAGAATTTTTTAAATTATTTTTCCTATAATCACGAGCTTATAATCTAGAACAGCTTCGTGAGATTCAAAATTTTGCTGAATTCTGAATATCTATGGCCCATGTGTAGTACTCCTCGACCTCCCTTAGAGCATTTTGAAGAAAACTTACTATTATTATTATGTACTCTTTCCACTTAATTATTTTATATCTCATTAGACTCTATTCCATTTTTATATCTAGGCAGTAACACTGAAGTAAACAAATTAATATGTATAAAACAAAGTGAGTACCTAGCTATTATCTACTTTGGATATCTTTGTTTTAATTCATAATGTGCTAATGTGTATTGTATTCATGATTTCTCTTGGGGAAAGACCATCCAATGTTCGAACTCTCCTATTAAAAAACATCAATATTTCAATTCTTGACATACAATTTTTTTTTATAAAATATTCACAAGGGAGATAAAGTACAGTTCTTGTACTGTCATTGTCATTACCCAAGAAAAAAGTTTTCACTTGTAATCTCCCTAGTGCTTGAATTTTTTCCGGAAATTTTTTTGAGGTCCGAATTTCTTTAAAAATTCGTGAGCGAGAAAAAATTTCTGGATTTTTAATTCAAGAGCGAGGGAGATTCGGTAAGAAAATTTTAGACCAAAGTTATTTGACAAAAAAAACTTTAGAAATGCTTGCAAAATCTTGTAGGCTGGTGCCGGTGTTAGATTAATTTATTTGGTTTTTATTTTTTTATGTGGTTCCTCATATCTTAGTAAAATGAAGTATTTAATAGTATATAAAATATGGAATAATGAGAGTGAAGTAAAATTAAAACAAGTTTAGTATACTTCTTTCTTATATTCCCTACTCTCTAGTCGCATAACAATAATATAGCGAATTAATATTAGTCATAATAATTTATTTCGTATGCAATTTTTATACTACAGTAAAGGGAAACCAAGATGAAATGATATTTGCTGTGATTTAAAGTGGTGACAAATAATATCCCCTAAAAAAATCGCTAATGGTTAGCCATGGAATCACAAGTGTCTTGGAATATGTCATAAAACGGCTCTGTGCTTTATTTTCTGAGGAAAGAAGATGTACAAGTGGAATTTTTAAAGCATTTGGGTAAGATTTCCAAAAAATTTGATGGTTGTCATGGAAACAATGACAAAATAGACGTGTCCGATTGGCTAATAATGATTGGTATAAAATTTTCACTATAATACTTTACTTGACGAATTAAAATATAGCATAAATATTGCAAAACCTTTGAAATGTTATTGATTAAAAATACCACAGTCCAATTCGACGCATTGAGTCATTTGATTGTTTGTAAATATTATATGAAACAGATATTTTATGTATTCATAGATTGGTAAAAGCATAAATATACAATCATAAAATTATTCAAACACAAATGTTTGGCTATACCATTCAATATTTCGTTAAATTATACAAAACCAACATTGCTATCAATTTCTAATGAACATCAACACTATTTATTTAGGCATGTAATTCATCATAAAATTCATTAATGTTTCAATGTCTATCGTCGACTTCTATACACATAGAATATAAAGTGAAAAAAACTGCATCACTACTTCCACATCCACTTTCCGGTGGGGGTGGTACTGGGTGTGGCTAAAGCAAAAAAAATGAGGGCAACTTTAAACGATAAATATTGATGTCGGGCATAACCCCCATAGAAGTCTGCACGAATGCAACTTTTTGCTTTTGTTTATTTAAAATTTAAATTAATTTTGCAAATTAACAAATGGAATATCTCGACGCTGGGTAAGCGTATCGAAATGGGGTTTTGTGCATATGAAAGTGCTTGGAAAAAGGAAAATTTTATGACCGGAAAGAACTTGATCGGATAACCAGAACCGGAAATATAAGTGATATTGCGTTAGAAGCTCTAATTTGTTTATTAACAACTTTTTTCACACGAGGTTTGGTGCAAATGAAAGCTAACAAGTTTTTCCATCAACCACAAAAAGTTTTACAAAAAATATTCAATCCCTGAAGAGTTATACGCGTTTTTGACCCTTAAAAAAATCTATCTCGCAACGTCAAAATAGTAAGATTTGACTCCCAATGGGGTGGCAGGTTCGATCCTCGGTGTGGGCAAATTTTTTTTTCGACAAATTTGCTTTTTTTTTTTTCATGTAACCAACCCCCTAACTTTCTCATTTTCGTAGGTAATGCAGTGCTGATGAATGTTCCTGGGGGTCTAGGGAACACGAGAAAAAAGAAATTTTTCAAATCGGTGCTCTTCCACCACTTTTTCACATTTTCCGGCTTATTTATTGGACCACAAGTGTTCCAAAGGAGAGGCGTCCATAAGGCCCTTTTCCGGCCCAAACAACAACATTTTTTTTTTAAATTCGAGGCAAAATAAAAAAAATACTATACTAAGGAAGATAGTGTTTACCCACCAAGAGAGATTAGTACATCTATTCTAAAGAATTGCTTTAACATGGTGTCATTAAAGATTCGACGTGTGTTAATTCCCATTAAATATATATTCAATATAGCTCATAACAATATCGACTATCCTTCCTTGTTGGCTAACATCAATTTCCGTGTACCTGGACCCGCAACGTGATATGATAAATGATACAACCTTTCATTGTGATAAACACAGGACAAACATCATGGCGAAATTTAAGTAATGTGTAATAGTTTTAACAAAATATCCCACCTTTGTCATACTAATTTTGGTAACCTAGACAGCATATTAAATCATATTATTATAGCTATTTCTGAATAGAAAAATATGATTTGTAAACCAACCAAATTTTTTTTTTATATTCTTTGTATCTGTTCTCAAATGTTTCCGGTAATTAGGTAATGGGGTTTCCTCTTGGAAATAAAGAATTATTATTATTATTATCATTACACAGACTGGCAGTTGTAAAATCTATTTTAATTCCCAAAATAATCGTTAATATTAAACCTGAAAATATTATACCGATATTAGAAAATCATATGCTTACCACGGTGTTGTAGTAAAACGTATTTAGACTAAATCTGGACCACCCACACTCAAAAAAACGAATGTTTGGCATAAATTTGTGATAAGCAGGGTTCCCCATTGACGGTACTAACGAAACGACCAACAGATGCCAAACATATTTGCCTCAACCACTTTGTTTTGATAGTTTGTATCATATGCCACTTATTCATATCAACAAAATCTATCACTATTATTATTATATTTTTACTTTCATTTGTAGTACAGGTAAATCAAATTTCAACAAAGAATAGCAAGGGTAGTCCACTTTTTTTTAAAAGCCTATAAAATATTTAGCCTTGAAGAAACTTTGAAGGGCAGCAGAATTGCGGGCAGAATTACAGTTTTTTTTTCGTCTTTTATTTGTAAAATATCCATTAAATCAAAAAGCATCAAGATGTTTTTTTTAGAGAAGACAAAATTTCCTTTAATATGTTTTCTTTGTTTCCTTTACGATCAAAATTGACCGAAATACACAATTTAACATTTATTTTCTATTACGGTTTATGGTTTTTGGCGGTTCACTAAAAAAATACGCATCAAAAAAAATATCAAGGAACCTTTTTAAACGAAATAGAATTTTCTTCAATATAGTTTCTATAATGATTATTGAAAATTGTTGTCCGATTATGATATATAATACAACTATTTGATTATCAAATAGTTATATGTGTAATAAAAATAGTTGTAGACAATATCAGTCTGTGAAACAGTCGAACAAAAGATTGATTGTCGTGAGGGATCAGGGTCACAGGTTCACTAGATGAGAAAATTGCTCGATTATTCTGCACATTGAATATGACCTAATCCCGTTCTTAATCGATGCAAGTAGAACAGATTACAATAAGTGATTCTAACCCGTGGGGCTTTCATATGTAATGTAATGATTTACCCACTTAGACATGAAAAAAGATCGTAATTTCAATGGGTAACTCTAAACTAGTGGCTATCACCCAAACTATGTACCTTTTACAAACTTGAACTTAGATGGAACCAGAATCTAGAAAAACTGAAAGCTTAATTTTTTAAAAGGGATTTTAATTTTGTGGCGAAGGGGTCAAATACCTCATCTGAACCCCAACCTGAACAGTTTTCACTAACTAGATACAGATATGGTAATGTTATAATTCGATGGTAATGTTATAATTCGATTTATCCCTTGAACAGGGATTATAGTAAATCTAAACTCTTTAATAACGGTATACGGGACAATATTCGGGAGTGGATTCATTCCTACTTAGTAAATCGTAAAATAACTGTGAAGGTGGTACACACACTTCTCAGAAAAATTTAATGTATCACGAAGGGTGCCTCAGGGGTCAGTCTTAGGGACATTACTTTTTATAAAACATGTTAGCAATCGTACCTAACTACATAAAAAGTGGGTCGCTGACTGACCTTAAGTGTGACAGACACGAATGTCGATATACTGCATACAAAATCACAAATATATTAAATGGAATTTTCTACTTGTTGTGATCGAAATAAACTAGGAGCTGTCATGGACGCAGATTTATTCTGAAAAGTCGATATTAGTGTGCAAAAAATTAAATTGGGCTTATCTTGGAGTTACACAAATGAAAAATATCTTTAATCTATAGTAATGTTTTACATTACCAAATATTTATTCATTCACAGTGAAAGTGTCAAAGTTTGAGGTTAAAGACGCAGCAGATAGGGATGTCAACAAACTGTTAACTGCAGTCGAAGCAAGAGTGGAAGGATTAGCGCCAAAAAAATGCCAACAAAATTTTTTGAGACCTTGTAGCTTCTCTTGTATATACTAAATACCAATTTGATGGACTCTTACCTGACTGATTTATCTATTTACCTCCATTTACCCCAATTAACCCCCCAACCCTTCAATGGAATAAGAAAAATATAATCTAGTTGATCACGTTAAAATACATACGTGTACCAAATTTCAAGTCAATATCTCAAACGGTTCCAGAGTAATCGTGCGCACAAAAAAGTTGCAGGCCGACAGACAGACAGAAATTTTTTTTCTGGTCAAACTTACCCTACAAACACAAAAGGTCGGCCCTCCAGTGGGCCATCATAGGGCCAGAAGTTTCATTTCTGGCCCAGTGATGGCTCGCTGATGGGCCGATCTTTTGTGTTTGTTGGGTAAGATCTCGGCGTTTCATGACATTCTAAGCTTATTTGAACAATAAAAATTTTCAATTTTTTTTTGTCGTTACTATACTTCCATTGGAATCTGGAAGTAATTTCACTGGATGTGGAAGTAAAAATAGCTGAAACATGTTTATAAGGCGCGTTCCAATCTGTATGGTATGCTATTTCTGCAATAATAGCAAGTAACAAATGTTGACGATTTTCATTACTGCACATATTTTAATGTTTTTACACCTCTGAGATCGCCTCATCTGCTGATTTAACCTTTGTTCTACGGTCGATTTGAATATTTAACAGAGCTTAATTGCACCTTCCAGAGAAACAGCGAGCTCAATTGGGAGAGCGAGTGCAATTTATTTATATTTATATGTAACTGAACAAATTGTATTTACACCGCTTTCGCGCAGAAACAACTCGTAAATGTATTATCGTCTGTTGCCTTTAACTATTTATTGCATATTTTCATTATTTGTAATAAGCTAGTCAAACATCATCCCATACCCTCCTCGCATTATATTCTTCGCGAATACGAAAACGAGGAGTATATTGCATTTCATCGGTATATTTCTAAAACCGGAAATATCGCTCGTAGACAAAAAAATTTCATACCATTGTGTTAGTGAACGAATTGTGAACAATTTTCAAAATGTCCGTCTGTCTGCCCGTCACGTTTCTTGTAAGCATGATAACTTAAAGAAAGAAAAGTCCGATTATGTTGAAACTTGGACAGTAAGTTAGTGTTAGCTAGAGGAAGAACCCCATTAACAAAGCAATTGAACAATTTGAACAAAATCGATCATTATACAAAAAAGTTATTAATTATTTAAATTTGAAAAAAATATTTTTTTGAACTTTGTGTTTTTGTAATTGAACAGAAAGAATATCTATTTATATATTTTATTAATATAAATTTCATAATATAATATCCAACCGTGGAAATATGATTTCAACTCGTCACTTATAGTGTAAAAATTTACATTTTTTCACGTGACGAAGGACGTTATTAATTCGAACGGGTTTTTTCGTTGAGTTTTCCCCGTATCAGTAACCAGACTTTTTAAACAGTGCGCGATGTTTCGTGTAAATAAAAACCAATTAGTGTAATTTTAAGTTTTTTAAAGCCCTTCAGTTCTATTAAACCAAATTGTTAGATTTAAGCTTTGGTTCCTTTAAGCAGGAGTTCCAACCTAAACCAACACCTGTCGTTATAGTCAAATCAGATCCGCTCCACCCGTAAGGGGTTGAAAATGAGTTTATTCTCTGTTATATTATTCCATGTAAAGGTACTTCTGGATAAGCTATGGAACTTCATTTGTTGGAGAAAAAGGTACAGTAAATATGCAAATGGATACTTACAAAGGGGGATCACTTGGCCACTTATTGTGTTTTCCAGAATGCACCACGATGAGGAGATCCTTTTTACATTCCGAGTTTTTTTAATCACCTTAGTATCTATTTTTTTAATATTAGGTGCTGATGTTCCACTCCCTGAATAGGGGTAGTTTTTACCCTTTTGTTATCTCTATTGAATCGATACCTTTATCGATACCTATATGATAATAATTATCATAAAATAAATATAATGTTAACATTCAATATAAGCTATTACTTAAAGCAATTTTGGGGGTTGCTTTTATGTTTTTGGGGGATGAAATGGAATTTTTTCCAGCCTTTTGATACCACGAAGACGTATTTTTATTAATTTCAAGCATTTTCCAACCATTTTCACCTCCCGCGATGGGGGGCAAAAATCAGCTATTTTTAACATTGTCCTTTGCTTTGTGATTGTAATTTTATTGAACATATTTTTTTATAAAGTTTGATATCACTTATCTTTGTGAGGTTCCAGAGGTTGCTATAGATCAGTTCAAATCAGCTAAATACGAGGCAGTCCTGTTTTTCTCGAGTACCGCATTTTTCAAATTTAGATATATAATTCCATTATAGATGTCTTAAATTGTCTATCTAGGTCGAGCAAAAGCCTTAAATGGATAAAAATTACAACGGTGACAAAGGTCACCAAGGATCAAAATACTCGATTTTTGCACGCCACTGCATAGTGCGCATCACATACCACATGTGATTAGGCTATAAAGCTCCCTTTCAGTGGGCCTGGACCTTCTACAATAATTCGGTTTATATTAAACTTTCGTCAAGTAAAACATCAGTCCCTTACTACAAAGCAATTGTGTTGAAATAGTCCTTTGTTGTGTGAATTTTAATACGCCTCTTATCTTGGCAAAGAAAATACAAATATAAAGCCTTGGATTTAAGCTTGTATGACTTTATTTTCTCTTAGAATATTCAAACAATAAAATGACGAACACATAAAGGACTATTTTGATAATTATAATTCAGGAGCCATTTGGCGGAGGACGCTTTTTTTTTGTTCAATTTGAAATGCATATAAAAATTTTTTGTATTTTGTGGAAATAATTGTTTATGGAACTTTAATAATATAATATTTGAAATCGTCTACCCCAAAAACCCATAAAACGATACCCCACATCGGCATTGGGGTGGGGGGTGGATGAAATAAAAAAATATTTTGAGGTTTTTGGTTCTTATACACACTAAATCACATTTTTTTTCATCCCCTTTAATAATTAGATGAGGGTGGTAATGGGGGTGGCTAAAATCAAACAAATTTTTGAGATCCTCTCTTGTAACATGGTCTCCCAATTACTTCCACGTCCAGTGGAAGTATAGTAACGACAAAAAAATTTAAAAAAATTTTTATTGTCCAAATAGGCTTAAAATGTCATGAAACGTCGAGATTTTAAGTTTGAGCGAAAAAAAAAATTCTGTCTGTCGGTCTGTCTGTCTGTAACTTTTTTTTTGTGCGCACGTTTACTCTGGAACCGTTTAAGATATTGACTTGAAATTTGATACACATATGTACTTTAACGAGATCTAGAACTAGATTATATTTTCATCTTGTTCCGTCGAAGGGTTGGGGGGTAAATTGGGGTAAATTTGGGGTAAATAGGTCAATCAAGCATGTAAGAGTCCATAAAATTGGTATTTAGTATATACAAGAGAAACTGAGGTCTCAAAAAAATTTTTGACATTAGCCACCCCCATTACCACCCTCACCCCCTTATTAAAGGGGATGAAAATAAATTGTGATTTAGTGTATGTACAGGAACCAGAAACCTCAAAATATTTTTTTACTTCATCCACCCCCCACTATCACCCCCCAATCACCACCCCCCACCCCACTACCGATGTGGGGTATCGTTTTATGGGTTTTTGGGGTAGCGGACTTCAAATATTATATTATTAAAGTTCCATAAACAATTATTTTCACATACAAAGTTTTTTCGTTGTGAGTGACTTGCGATAGAGAATTTGGATGTGGAAGTAGTGATTCCTTGGGCAGCGGTTTTTTTAGTTTGCTGCTGTTTAGTGTTAGTGCTTTCTTCAGTAGGTGTGTTGGTTCCCTTCTTTAGACGTGCCCTCAGTACTTCATTGTGTACATTTCTATCCTTTTTGTGATTGTCTTCCCTTCTAGTAATGTTGATGTTTTATGTCGCTGTTTTTGTCCTGTTGTTTTTCTGAGTAATTGGATTATGTCTCTTTCAGCTCTTCTCAAAACTTCTGTTGGCTTTTGTTGTTGCCGCGTTTTTATCTCCATATGTCATTGTTGGCAGTATGATGGTTATGTACAGCCGTTTGGTCAGGCCCCATGATAGTTTGTTTTTCTCAATGAACGGTATAATTGCTCTAGTGGCTCTGTATGTTGTTTTTATTCTCTCTTTTACTGTTTCTCTCCTTTTCAGTTGGTTCGTCAGATATGTTCCTAGGTATTTCAGTTTGTTCGTTGTTCTTAGGGATTAGTCACCTATTTTGTATTCTTCTCCACTGATCCGACTCTCTTTTGTTGATGGGTCTCGCTCCATTATTAGACTTTTCTTGAAATTTATTTTCAGCCCAGATGTGTCCAGATGCGGTTTCATGTTTTCTTAGGAAGTTTAGAATTTGTTACTCGTCTTCTGCGACGATTAGGGGGTCATCGGCGTAAGCTAATACGATTGGGGTTCTCAGTGTTTCCGTGTCTTCGTTATATAAAAAAATAATGATAAATTAATAACTATTTTATCACACAGAATACCACCTTTTGTACCAACACAATTAATGCTATATTTTTATAAAAATTGTTATCTTTTAATCACTTACCTCACATGAAAGAAGAAAAAATTTGCATGCATTCCTGCAGTGTTTATAAAATTGCCATGTGTACGTAATTTTTTTCTTCAAAGTGAAATTCGACACGAAAAATGGCACAACTTCCAGTACAGAATATGGACCTTAAAATCATGATCAGCGACCCAAAAATCCTCCTAAAGCACACTTCCTGAGCACAATATTCATATTTAAATTTCTGCCCGAAACAGTGGAATTTTAATCAAAAGATGGCACGAATTCCATACTGGAATGTGGAATTCCTCAATTTTGGATTCGTGATCAGCGACCCAAAAAACCTCCTAGAACCCATTTCCGAGGCGAAATATTAATTCTATATAGATTTTCTTATGACAGCTACTTTTTGGAGCACTTCAAACCCCCCGAAGTTTCTCATTTTCGGAGGTAATGCAGGGGTCAATGCTGATGAATGTTCTGGGGTCTAGGGAACACGCGAAAAAGGAAATTTTTCAAATCGGAGCTGCTCCACCACTTTTCCACATTTTCAGACTTATTTATTGGACTACCAGATAAAAGAAAAGCATGGAGATTTGAGAAAAAATTCTTAAATCGTTAAAATAGAAATCGCTTAAGACAATCCAGAGTAATAATTGAACAAATATAAAAACTCACTACAGGTCGAGTTGAAAACCTCCCCCTTCTCTTTAAAATTTTTTGAAGTAGGTTAAAACTGCATATGTTTCCAAAATTTGCTAATAATAATTTTTAACTAAATGAAATGTTCTTTTATACAGTAACATTTAATTTATTCAAGAAATGACGCCTGCCTCACTTCAGAAAAATTGGGTCTGTTGGAGAGGTGACCACACGTAAAAAGTCCACACTGTTTCAAATTCAATTTTGCGTCAAGTGCAACACATCTGAATTAGATTAATAATCAAAATTGCTATTACTGCAAAGAGAGAATCAAACGTAACTTTATTATATTAAAATTAGTGCGTGTTATTGCTGCAGACCTTTTTAAAGAAAATTACTTCACGTACAGTTGCGCAAAGAAACTCCATAATTAAACTGGGTACACATTCAAACCAAATATTTATTCCGTGAGAAAAACGCCCACAGCATATTCTTATTCGTTTTATTTCTTCCAGTTTAATTAATTTTCCACGACCAGCTCGCGTACCAATATTACATTCGACTTAAAACAAAAGGAACTAAAAAGTTTCTAGTTCATTCATTATTTCTTGGCTTTTATCAGAGACGAACCCACGGGGGGTTATGGGGGGGTACGCTCCCCCCCAATGTTGATTGAGTTGGGAAAATCACCAAAAATGTAAAAAAATCTTTATTGGGTATAATTGCAAAAAAACGAATAATGAGTTGATAAAAATTAAATGACACTGTCACTATGACCATTTTTTTATAAATAATTTTAATTGATATTATTTATGACTAGATGTGACTGATGTGAGAGCCACAGAATAGTCGACGGACAACGCACAACGCCGACGGGCCTACGCGACGGGCCAACAAAATAAACTCGTCAACTCGCGGAAATTCGACGTTCGACGTTCGACCCAGTAGACGGCACGGCCAGAGCATACAATTCTCAAAGACTGTCTTACATTAGAAATATTAGAATATTACTCCTTTTTGCCTTTATCAATACAATGCTTTGTCCTAGCTATAAAGTCGTTTGTTGTTGGTTTATACTGAGTATCACTAATATCAGTTACCAACCTCTCAACGAGAGATAATAATAATAACAAATTGTTGTCGGTCAGAAATTGTTAAAATATTAAATTCTTAGAGGACACTGAATCAGAATCTGGGACTATTAAAGGGGTCTACAGACGATCCAGCTGCTGGGACCCGACATTGTTGGTACGCTTTGAAGATAATTGGAATTCCAGAGGACCAGTTAACTTTTACGAATGAGTTCAAAGCATGCCGACAAGGCTGGCTCCCTGCCGCTGGATCGTGTGTAGACCCCTTAATGCTACCTATTGCGTATCACAATGTGAAGTGGGAGTGGCCGGTAGCCGTACTAGCGCGGACGTTCACGAGCTTGCGCCCCGACTTGCGCGTAATCGTATTGTATATTGTATTCCACAAATATTTCATCGATACAAAAAAGCTCGCAAAAAAGCATAAAGGATGCCGATCGCTTCTAGTTAGTGTACCGCCCGCCGCCGCCGGTCCAATTTGGCAACGCTAGTCCACGTTGACCACCAACCTATCATAATTCCGGTAGAGAAAATTTAAACCAATTATATTCAGTGGGAGTGGCCTACATTTTTGTTCGGAAATATGTGACCATTTTTTTTGTGATGATAATAAAGAAGCCGAACACTTTTATGGCCTTTTATGTAAATAGACTGAAATTGATACAGGTCGGTACCCTTTACGTTTTTTTGCGAACTTTTTTATATCGCTGAATTACACACGATCCAGCGGCAGGGACCCAGCCATGTCGGCATGCTTTGAACTCATTTGTAAAAGTGAACTGGTCCGCTAAAATTCCAATTATCTTCAAAGCGTACCAACAATGTCAGGTCCCTGCCGCTGGATCGTGTGTAGACCCTATTATCGTTGGTACAAACTATATCTTGTTTTTCTCCACGGTCATTAAACTATAACGGTTACTTCATCCAGTAGCTTTTAGACGAAGGAGAGCGCGGGGTCAACTTAGGTCTAGCGCTTACATCATGTAGTTTAGTTAAACTTCTTTTGCATAATATTTGTATCGCTAGGCTACTTATCGATTAAGTCTGAAATAAAAAAACATAAGGAAATATAAGTTGTAAAAAAAATGGGCAGTTGGCAAATTAGTTGTAGCTTTCCCCCCCCCAAAAAAAATAGCTGGGTTCGTCTCTGGCTTTTATTTAACTGTAAAAGCAACAGTGCAGAGTAGGTTGAATAGATTAATGACTATGCCCATTGTTTTTCCTATTTTCTTGAGAAACTCAAATGATGTATGTGTCTGTGTGTTGTTTTAAACAATAATAGTCAGTTAAGTTCTTTATATATTTATATACATGCTTATTTCACTCAATACTTAATTGAAATACGTGCTTGTTACTCATCTACAAAAGGTCTTATTTATACTGGAGCGGATCTGGCGAGTTTTCTCAAAAAAATTTAAAGTTGGTTTCAAAACTTCATTTTTTTAAATGAAGTTTTGAAACCAACTTTAAATTTTTTTTTTCTTTTTGACAATTCGATTACAGGCATTCTCTTTTATCATGTTATCAAGTTAGTTCAGCTTAATCGCACGGGGTGGGGGAGGAATTCGCAAAAACACGTTTTTCCACGATAACTTCGTTATTACTGACTTGAAAAAAAAAGTTGAATTAAAAATTTAAGATATCACGAAGCGCATAATAATGATAATAATAAAAATGTTTTCAAATCGGACAGTAACTTTTCGTGATTTTTTTTAAATACGCGTTTTTTTGACGTAACACTAATATACAAAATAGTATATTTCAGAAAATAGGCTTTTCCCGTGCGCGCGTGACAAGTCGTGCAAGCACGGTAAAAGCATTTATGGATGTGTAATGAACAAAGATCGGAATTTTGGGCGTCATTCCAGGACCGTACTAAGGCAATAGTGTAAAAAAATACGCAAAATGGAAAATATTTATTATGAATACTTATTGTCAAAAATTACGTGTTCATTATTTTTACAATAATAATAAAATAGTAATAATAATAATACTAACAATAATAAAAATAATATTACTTTATTTCAAACAGCCACAATACAATATGCCTCTATGTTACATTATAGTACATACGATAATAATAGTGGGTTGAAATAAGTGAAAAAACGAATTAATTAAACAAATATTTAAAAAACAAATATGCTACACTTTTTCAGTCAAGTATGTTTTGAAAATTAATTAAGTATGTATTGAGTCGAAAAGTACTGTAATAATTTTTTCTAAATTTTCCTTGTTTAACCTGTTTGATGAGGATTCAATATCCACTATTGTACCGAGAACAATCTGTCGCAGGCAACTGTCATCATAGGAGAATATTTTATTTTTGACAGCGGTATATCAGTTACCCATAACGCTTGCAACATGTAGCTGAGAAGTAATGGCATTCGCAAACCCCTGCGCGCAGTTTGCAAATGTTATTTCAGAGATGTTATTTTATTCATCGTGCTACTGTCGCTGGCCAACGGGCATGAAAAATTCTTTGATTTTTATGTTTTATAGAGATATTATTTGATTTTTTTTACGTTCATATACATGTAAAAAAAATATAAATAAGTTTATTTACATAAATTATATTTTAAGAATCAATTTCATGTTAAATTAATAAAGAAATATCAGAATAATAGTTGTTGCTGAAATAAACACGTCAAAAGGCCAAACACGCAGGAGATGCAGGAAAATACACATATGGAGAAGAAAATATAAAAGCTCTGAACATATTTATGATTAAAAAACAGCTAAAAGTCAGTATATAAAACGGATGGTTCGAGATTTCTACAAAAATATTCAACTCTAGCAGCCCTTCATTTTTAAACTCGGTATGTGGGTAATCGAAAATATACACGCCGAGAAGAAAATGGGAAAGATCTAAATATATTATGATTAAAAAGCAACTAAAATGTGTGTACATAAAGCCAATGACTCAAGATATCCACAATAATATTCAACTACGTTTTCTTTTATTTCACATAAGTCTACGCGGTTGCGGTGCGATTTCATTATCTGCTGCTGCTGTTTTCTGAATAACAGTTCAACAGCAGTCAGCAAGAACATTTTTACTACGTCGTGTTTCTTATCTGTTACTTTCGAACAGAAATAACAGTGTGTCAATGCTATTTACAAATAACAGTTATAAAATAACAGGTTACTAAATAGCAACTCATCTCTAGTTGGTTGGAAGTTGGAACTGATTTTTGTTAGTATTTCTCAAGCATTGGCCGTGGCAGTTTGTGTTACTCATTCTTATTTTAATTCTTCGATGAAAATAATTTTTTTTTAACTTATAGTTATAAACTGCTGGGGGGGTACCTATGCTAAGTTTTATGATTCAATAATGTTACTTTAGCCATTCTCTAGAAATGCAGATATAAGTAGGTAATATGTAAGTGAATTAAAAAACAGTAATTTCCGTTCCTAATAATAACCTATATTATTTTGATAAATTATATAATCTGGTCAGTTAATGTATATGGGCGATGGGGTGGTGCCGTTAAAACGGTTTCCGTGTAGGTATATATGTAGCAGCCATTAATAACTCGTTCACAGGTAACACACACAGTTGATCATAGCGGTAAGTGCAAAGCCGGCCCTCAAATGACGCTCGGATTCCGATCCTTGGTAATGAACGATATTTTTCATTATACCTCTCCGAAAACACTATGTTTATATACCTATTTAGCGCACGGAAAATGGGATTTTCCTGTGCGCCCACACAGGAAAAATTTTCCCGTGCGCTAATGATATTAGCTGCCTACTTGCCAGTCGTAATAAAAAATATGCTACTGAAAGTTCCTTAGTAACCGCAATCAATGTTCATTTAGTTTCCTTAGCAACGCTAAACAACGCTTGTATTGTGACAGGTTTTCAAATTTTTATTCAAAATATTTTTTAAATGATTTCTCCAGAAGAAGAAATATTACTTGAAGCGGCAAAAGTAGGTGCAGAGTTACTGCCCAGGAAGTCTTGTGAGATATATGAAAATGAATACCGTCATTTTGCAAGTGGCACCAGCAAAAAAAAGTGATGATACTTTTCTCGTATATTTGTCCGAAAAAGCCAAATCAATGAAAGCTTCAACTTTATGGAGTCGATTTTCAATGTTAAAAAGTTGTCTAGCAGTAAAAGAAAATGTGAATGTTAGTAATTTGCAGAAAACTACTGCATTTCTCAAACGACAAAGTGTTAGTTAGATACCGAAAAAGTCCAAAGCATTAACTGCAGACCAAGTCGCCAAGCCAAATTCATACTTGAAGCACCAGATGAGAAGTGGTTAGTAACTAAAGTAATTTTAATATTTGGTATTTACGGTGCATGCCGAAGAGATGACTTGATTCGTTTATGTTTGAAAGACGTGGAAGATAATGGCCGTTTTTTGGTGGTATTTCTTCGATATGGCAAAAATCACAAACTAAGAAGTTTCACAATTACAAAGGAAGGATGTCCTTTTGATCCATGCAGTTTTTATCATAAATATATTAATCTAAGACCTATAAATATGGATAAATTACTTATTGCATATCGCAATGGTAGATGTTATGCTCTACATGTAGGTTGTCATACTATAAGTGGTACAACAAAACAGATTGCTGAATATCTGAACCTAAAAAATCCTGAAGAATATACTGGACGCGGCTTCTTCAGCATCTATGTTGGTCGAAGGCGGAGGGATTTGCTTTCTCTAAAAAGACATGGAGGTTGGCATTCCTCGACTGTGGCTGAAGGCTACATCGAAGAATCGGTAAGCGGAAAGGTTGAAATTTCTCGTAAATTGTTTAGTCATTCAAGAATAGGAAACAACATCAACACCAGAAAACATTTTCATTGGGGAAAACCAAGAAATAAATTCTAATATAGTACCTTCGACTTCTTCAACTACAATTCTACAAAATGAAGTGCTTGTTAAAGAATTGCATATTTACAATAAACAAATTGTAACATAAATATTTCATTTAGTAAAAATTAAAAATATAGGTTTTTGTTCGTTCATTAAAATTAAAGTTTCTAAAAATGTAGATTCGTTTGCCTTATTTCTTGTTTTCAGAGAGGTATAATGAAAAAGTACCTAATTCCTTAATTTTTTCACGACAAAAAGGAGGTAGGTGAAATAGAAAAGAATTTATGGAGCGGAGGATGGGGGTGGTGGGTCAATTAGGGGAGGGGGAGAGGTAGGGAAAGGAAAATTATTCAACCCCCTACAACTTTTTTCCCTGTCGTGCGATTTTGTATCATTTTGTGACTATTGACTTCTGCTGTCCCTTTTGTTTTGATGTTTTTGACCCGTTCTCTTATCTTCCCGCCCACCAGGATATCATCATCTTTTCCTATATATACATTAAAGTCTTCTAACATTTCGACATCATTTGATGACCTGATATTTAAGATGCAGATTGCTGTAACGTTTCGAAAAGATACAATCCCACTTCCTTCAGTAAGTTAATCTATCCCTGTTTGGCGTTCAAAAATTGTCTGTTTTCTAAATCCAATAGAGCAGTAAAAAAGCAAGGTGAAGTTCTAAAAGATTTCTTTTTACCTTACGGAAGAAAGTACATAATTGTTACTTAAGAACTTTGCCGCCAAGCGCGAACCTCATGCACATCTGTTTGTGTTATGATATTTCTGTCTTGTTTGAAAATACATATAACAAATTAAAGTTAAATTTAATGGTAGGGACTATAAAATACAGTCTGCAGAAAGTCTGAAGTAACAGGATGTCCGAAAATAAACACTATATCAGTGAAAACATGAACATAGATATATTGTAGACACCGAAGTGCTTTGAGTGGGAACAGAGTGGACCCATGTATCTCTATGTACTTTCAGTCGCTGAATCCGAATCCAAGGTCAAAAAAAATCATTAACTAGAGCCAAAAAACACCCCTGGAATGGGGTAAAAAGAAGATTAAGCTATACGAGAATAGTCTTAATCAATCGAATTATACAAATTAAGGTTAAACAGCAGCCTACATACAATAGACATGAAACACATCCCAAGGAAGGGGCGAAAACTACCCCCCATATAGAAAAAAATCGATCCAAAACAGCAAGTTTTATTAAAGTGATAAGAAACTGCATCAGGTCCGACGTAATCTTCATAAACTGCCCCTAAAGTATAAAGGACACGAGAAAAACAATAAAAATGTTAAATCCAACAGGATCTTTATTTAGTTTCATGGATGCTATGATTGGCTGAAATTGCGTAGTACTCCAAAATAGAACTAGAAACTTACGTACCATCAAGGTTTACTTGTTTAAGCAGAGAGAACTTAAGTACAACAATTTATAATGTATAGTGCCAGTGCAGAGTTTCGATTTTCCGAATAAGGTGTTGTTACCTACTTTGTGATGGATTACCTACCATACGTAAGTACATTTGTGTATTTATCATGAAATAATTGATTTGTCTGCTTCATAGGCATTTGTATTTAATTTTAGTTGTGAACATTATTTTGTAAATGCGTTAGGTATTATAAGACAATGAAAGTTGTGTATAACTTGTCCCGAACCTATATAGGTTCCACACAGCCTTGGCTTTGAAATTATCAACTTATGTGGTGTTTTTAGGTTATTTTTATATTATTATACTACTACGTATATAATACAATACTACAATTTACGTTAACAATTAGCAATAAGCTAGAGAAGATATTTATAGATACGATTTAAAAGCACGAGTTGTCCTATTTGCCGAAAACATTTCACGAAACAAAACGTCAAAAAATTATCGATATTTGTCGACGAGTCGATATAAAAATATTAGAGCGATAATTTTTTCGTGTTGGTACTGTCAAAAGCCGATCTGGGTTGGATTACCACTAATAATGACGTTTGATTGGTGCAATGTTCTGAAAAGACAGGCTCTCATTGGCTATCGCGTTAATCGGTGTAATTTTATGTAAAATTTTCACTTGGAACGCAAATTTTTGCTGAAAGTTTGTTCTTATTGGTCCAAATTTTAAAAATCTTGCTGTTTCATTGGTTCTTATAATGTGAGGAAAATAGTCAGGTAAACAAACAGAAATATTTTGAAACGAAGCATATGGAGCCTAGCTCGAGTCGCCCTGTACCTCTCCATGAAACCTTGTATGCGTACGTTATTATACGAGTTATAATAGCTCTCTTTGACACGCGTCATAATCTACGAGAGCGTACCAGTTTCGATATGGTTGTTTATTCCATATGGTGCTCTGATAATTTTAATATATGCTTAGCGCGAGGGTTTATTTGTATAGTACAAGAGTTATTCGAGTAATAACCTGTTTTTATGGACATTATTTTGTTTTTATTGTTTTAGCGGCGTAGTTTTAGGTTCTAAGAATACAACGGCTCATCAAGAAATTTTAGTAGAACGATGAAGGATCAAAGCACGACGAAAGAGAATCAAAATAAACGGGAAGGCTTCTTTAGCGTTGAAGGAATCAATAGAAATAATTTGAACTTAAGTTCGTGAATAAATTATCCATCGCCCTAATCTTTCCCCACAATTGATATAAATTTGTTATCCCTTTCTTTTCTAGGACATAAAGAGAAGCGTAGGGCAAAATAGACTTTACTGTTCCTTTCGTAATTTTAAATTATTCCAGTGTTGTGCTATTTTCTTATTTATTCGACTGAAGTCGATATTTTGTCTGGAATTTCAACACGAGATGAGATTCAAGTTTGATGGCGAAATCTTAAAGAGATTAGAAGATATCAGTAAAAAAAAGTATTTATCCAGTCAAATCGGGGAAGCAACCATCAGACGCAGCATGGAAGTACCTAAATCCGAAAACATCGGTATCTACGAAGCTAAAAAAAAAATAATGCGATTGAGGTTGAAAAGTAGAAGAACCTAACTAATCTCATAGGCTTATTACCACGTAGCAGTCTTCAAAAAGAGTGTTTTTTTTATTTTTTTGTTTTGTTTTTTTTTACATTTTCCGCACTTCCCCATTATTATTCCAAGGAGAAGAAAGAAAAAAAAATGTATTGCTGTACGACTGAAATTGCCGCATGGCTCGAATTGTTCCCATTTTCCATTACTGTGCGTCGGTACTACTTTGTCAGGTCGATCGATAGGTACCAACAAACTTCAAATCATACCGCCTAAGTTGGCCCCAACAAGTTGGGTCGTCTGTAGACGATTCTTTTTCCACTGATTATACTTTAACGCACATGTTTTTTATGATTTGTGGCAAGTTTAAACAGTTTTTTCTTATTTTTGATTTTTTTTATTAAAATCAACATTTTGGAAATGATTTAAATCACTGCTTTAAATCATATCCACCCTGCCAAGTATCGATTAGAGTTTACCTACAAGATCATTCGTCATCAGTATTTAATTTACTCTACCTCTTTTCCTCAGTTCTTTTTTTCTCCCAATCATTACAGACTACGAAATTTTCGGACAACTGTGGTAGCACGTACCTGCAATAAAAAAGAAAAATGCAATTAAATTAATGATAAAAAATTAATTTTCAGATAGCGATGAATTCAAACAATTAGTCCACAAATGAGACTTAGTATCTTATAAATACTTCGTTGTGGGATCTCTCTTTTTCATGGTAACGTTAAGCCGACAGATAGACCAGCTAAAATTGGAGCAACAAACAGTAAATAATACAATTGTGGGATTAGCTTCATTAGTGCGTTTCCCAGAGCATTCAACTTTATAAGGCGTGGTATAGCTACGCAAAGTTGATTAATATCGTGCGTGCGTGGGGTAGTTTTTATGTCATATACCATTTTATATATTGGATATGTAGTTACAGTGTTTGTCAAAAAAATAACGTAACGTAAGTCCAAGCGTTCTAATTTACCTTCAGATTTACCTGTATGGAAGAGCATTTACGTGAATTTCGTGAACCATCTTTGAACCTTTTGTTTTGTTTGTAAGTTTAAACGACCAAAATAAAAACATATTATTATTATTAATCAATCATCATTAAGATAATTAGCCCATGCAAAGTAATACGGGCATTTTAGTCTTCCAATATCATCCCAAACAATGGCGAGATGAGACGGAAGACTCCTCTCTCGTAGTTCACTCACTGTCAATATCAGATTTTTTTTAATATGGAAAATTTCGTTCTCCAGAGTGAGAACAGGTCTTAATGCATCTTCATATATTAGGGTGGATTTTTAACTGTATAAGTAGCACATGGGAGGTAATATCAAATAGCTTTAGCATAATCCACCCAAGCAACAAAAGAACTACGCTTATAGTAGGTGGCATCCTGGAGTCGGGTCGATGTCCTTAAGAAACTTGGTAAACGCTCTAACATAAATAAATGAGAATACCTTAAGGTACGGACATGCCAAAGATACATAATAATAATAATAATCTTTATTAGAGACCAAACACCAGTGCTGTCCCCGGAGAGATCGAGTCGGTTGTCGAGAACGAGAAGTGCCGAATCTATAGGAACTACTCATTCTCTACGGTCAGGCAGATTCAAGCAAACAAGCCTGACATAATCCTCCTCGACCACCAAACCAAGATGATGTATGTCATAGAGTTCTCGGCACCTGCCGAGACAAACATCATCTTGAAAGATGAGGAAAAACGGACTAAATACCAAGATCTCCGGTATGAGCTCCAAGTGCTATACCCAGACTATTCGGTCAAGATGGTCGTCCTGATAAACGGTTTACTTGGTGGAATGAGGCCTACGTTGCTCTCGGAATTAAAGACCATACCAGCTTGCCAAAAGTCAGCCGAGTGTTTGGCAGGCCAAATGCAGAAGGCAGTTATCCTGGGGTCCCTCCGTCTTCTTAGGGCACACGAATCTGAAATCTACAGTCACCGACCCTGCGGGATGGGGGGAGTGGCTGTGAATAATTCGCTGGCGCTTCTCCCGTGAGAATATCGGAGACATGGGGGAGAACTGTCCAGAATTGCGCACGCGAAAAAAAAAATCTTTATTAAACCCTTGTTTGCCAAATACAAAGAAATGGATAAGGTACGTCAAAAAGAGGCCAATGATTAAGTTATTTTGTAAAAAACACAGACCATTTACACAAAAATAGAACATTTACATAACAATAAAAATCCAAAGTGCTGTAAAAATATGGTAATATAACAATTAGGCACATTTAGAATAAATTCAAAATGGTTGTACAAACGAGATATAAACGTAGATCATACCTAAAACATAATTTAGGCAAGGTTTATAAATCATTGATTCTTACGTATTACTTTGAGTAAGATACAATTCAAATTGAGTCGAATTATAGAAACAGTTTTCTAACAATAAGGAATTTTAGTTTTTAAATCTAAACAAAGGGCAATGAATTTCAACATGATGATGGGTGGACATACTAGAGAGGTTTATCAATTCAGTGTTAGAGGTTTGGGATGCATGTAGTCGAGTGGAAATATCTCGTGATCTGAATGGAGCAACCTGGTGCGCGCTACCACGGTGCCTTCCTTTTTCCACAGCGTTGAAAAAACAAACTGTTTTGTATCGACAGCGACATCGCCCCAGACCTCGATATAAACATTGAGGGTGAACTGGTGCCAGCATCCTCGGTATGTGTGGTCACATTTAAATCTGCATGTTTGCTTTACAAACATGTTGGCATCGATCACGACCTACACCTCGAACAGCGAGGCATCTTCGGTACTTACAATATTTGCAAGACCATCTATCTACTGGCAACTTCAACTCACTTCTGAGTTATTTCTAAAATTTCCGATGAGTTATTTTAAGTTCCTAAATTGTTCTGGCCTATTAAAATAAATCTTAATCTTTAAAGATCCCTATAAGAAATAATTCAAAGGTGTCAAATCCGGGAGATTAGGTGGCCATTCAATTGTTACTCTTCAATCTAACCGCCGATCTCAAAAAATACAATGACGTGATCATAATCTGGGGTAGTGAATTTCGATGAAAAGTCGTTTCTAGGACAATATTAATTATTGACTTAGAGACATACCCAATAAGCCGCCACAATCAAACACTTTCTTATTTAATTTGCGGAAAAAAAAGGCCTTCAAAAACCAACTGCTATAAAGTGACAAATTAAAGTCGTTTCTTTATCCTCTCGGGATTCATTTAAAATACGAGACTCTGCAACTTTTATGATATGACGTAACAAAGCGTATATTTTAACTTAAAGTGCAATTTTTCATACCGAGTGTCCATCCGAACTTTATAACAATTTGAACAAAATGTGTTTTTTAATGATCCAACGTGGATTATGATCGGCGCACGTAGTGGCAATAATCATAAACTGGGCCGTAAAACGACGTCAATAAAACTGTAAAATGAGGTGCACTCTCCGGAAATTCCTGATATGGGTGCAGAATGAATGAGTTGAAAGAATAATGTCAGCAATAAAACACCATGCTTAATTATGCAGTAGGTATATAAATTATAATCATACACGGTGGTCCAAAATTGCTCCCGATATTCATGTGGCTGATAGTACACCCAAAATAAAGAGACTCTTTTATACAAGATTATTCCCGAAAATGAATAGTAATTTAAAGCCGGATAATTAATATCAGTTTTTCTGTAATTAAATATCTTTCGACAGCCATAAAATATAAAATTCATATTAAAATTAGATGTAGCCCTCCTGGACACCAGTTTACATAGTATCAATCAAATTCTCTCTTCTGCTTAAGGGATAGACAATAGTCGTTTATGATTACATGATTATATTACACAGGTCTGGGTCTGCGAGGTTTTGTTGTTGGGTAGAAGTAATTTTTCGCACTGAATCCGAATTTGGCCTCAGAATTGGCTCATCACGTCAGGATTTTGAAATATTTGAGGTTAAGTACTTAAAAAAATGGCTTTTTTGTCTATTTTTGAGGTAATGTATAGGATTTTAAAAAAAATTCAGCTTATTTCTAATAAATCATTTGAAGAGCTAAGTGGATAAAGGTGTTATGTGATATTTTTGAAAATTTTGAGATTTCTACACAGACAACTATTTTAACTTATAATCTATCATTTCAATAAGTTTTTGAGATAATAAACCTTTCCTAAATGCGTTTTAATGTTTGAAACAGGTGTTATGTACATAGGGTTTTTATATAATTTAATGGATCACATACCACCTTTATCCATTACTGTGCTATATTAAATTGTTTTAATCCAAAACACTTTGCTTTTAAAGTTATGTAATATTGACATTAATGTGACAAGTTGTGTTAAGTGTTTCTTACTATTATAGTGAAAATGGCCAGTCGTAGTAAACTGATATTACAAATGGCAATGAATAAACGATTTCATGAATCATGTAAGATGTTTATAAATTGGCTGATACGTATTTGGAAATAGTGCTTATAGTGTTTTAATCCATATATTCATTTCGTTTAATTTCGAAATGGTATGAGATGGTACAAGAGTCGAGATGGTACTTGAGTATCTAATTGCTGTAAACACATTTATACCTTTTGGCAATTCAGCAGAAATCAGTCACATAGTGGCAATTTCTTCCCAGGCAAGTTTTAATAATGTTTTAAAAACAAAACATTATCAATATAAAATGCAATAATAAAATACGAATTTACCAAAGTATTCTAGCAAATTAGTCTGTAAATCAGAAATACTGGAAAGTGACGCTTTGCGGTGTTGATTTTTGTACAAACATTTTTATGCTGACAAGTAGAAATTTTTATGACAAGAGCAAAACTGATATCTGGTATGGCTTCTGCCCACCCAATATTTTGAAAGAGCATTAAATTGTTTAAGACAAATCTGGCGAATTCCGAAATTCTTGCGGAAAAAATAATAAGTATGATAATTACGCCAATCAAGTCAAAGGTCATTTGGGTTTATAAGGTTATCGTTTAAGAATTATAGGGTTCGCGGGTTATCTGTGAAAAATCCCTGCCTACCCAATAAAAATGCTGAAATTACGTCCATGGTATTCAAAATTGTTTAATTGAGATCATGAAATGACTCACATTTTCTCCCAAATGTGATGCTGGAAATAATACTAAAGAATACGGAGAAAATTACAAACTAGCTTTCGAACAACAAAAGCGTGACAGAGCAAAAGTTACAGAAGATAGAACGATTTGCTTTCTTACTTTAGATCTTCAGCAAACCATGCCGCTGCCAAAATTAAGTACATCGAAAGCATTTTACCTTCGTCAAATGTGGTTTTACAACTCTGGCATACATACATTGAGGAATACTGAAAAAAAAAAAACTTTCTTTTTCACATGGACTGAAGATATGGCCAGCCGTGAAAGCCTAGAAATTGCTAGTTGCTTACACACCTTTTCACAAATTTACAATGATTTCCAAGAACAGATCGATCACATTATAATATGGCCCGACTCCTGTGGTGGACAAAATAAAAACTTTAATATCATTACACTTTACCAGTTGTTGATTTTAAAGAGAGAATTTAAAGTTATCGACCATAAATTTTCGGAGGTGGGACATTCATATTTAGATTCAGACAGAGACTTTGGCACAGTCGAGAAAATTTGAAGGAAACATCAAAACATCTACGTTCCGGACCAGTATCGAGAAATTTTAAGAACTCCCAAAGACGCCGTTGTCATAGATATGAAGAATCATTTCAAGGATATTGATGGAATTGCCTCAAAACTCAATTTGTACAACAGGAAGAAAAACTTGAACAATGAAAAGGTTTATTTTCGCGACGGTATAAAATGGCACCTATGGGTGCTACTATTACATCACTAGATGAAATGACCCATTTACAAAGTCGATATTTTAAAGAAAAGGAATATGCATAAGATAAATTCCGACGGTATTGCTCTAACGGTGTTTAATGAAAACAAGGGCAGCGTAAGTGTAGGAAAACTGGCCAATCTTAAAGAACAACTGCCATTCATAAATGAAGAATACAGGCCGTATTATCACAACATACTTGGAAATGACCAAACTGTGGCTCAAAACCGTAGAACTGTCCGACTACCTAAAAATTGTACAATGTTTTAATAATAATAAAATATGTTTAATTTCTTAACACTTTTATTCACCAATTCCTTATTCATTTCAGAGAAACTTATGAACGGATAAAGGTGTTATGTACATTAATTTTTTAAAATTTTCGAAAATAATGACAACTGACAACTTTAGTTATTTGTCTCTGAAAAGTACATCAAATGTCAATATCATAGCAAAATGCAAGCTATATAGTTGTTATAACAAAAAAGTTCTCGCCTAAAAACTTTCGAGTTAAATTACTCAATAACATGTTTTTGTGACATAACACCTTTATCCACTTAGCTCTTCATTTAGTACCATCCTTCCTCTTTAAAATAATATCTCAAAAGTCGCCAAAAAAGCCATTTTTAAAGTACTTAACCTCAAATATTTCAAAATCCTGACGTCATGGGCCAACTCTGAAGCCAGATTCGGATTCAGCGCGAAAAATTACTTGAGAAATGACCCTCAGCTGCCCCTTTATTCGCAAACCTGTGTATCAATCACAAAAGTTCATATTCTTGTCACGACAACTGTCGTCGGTTTTATTGTATTCTTTTTAGCTCAACTAGAATCCCAGTTCGGAGGCTAACTGACTTGGTGTTTCGATAATTCGTTGTAGCTAGTTACAATTGCAACTCAGCAGAAGTCAACTGATCCCAATTAAACACCTGAAAAATCTTATTTGTATAGATGAGTGACAAGCTACAAAATCGGGTTTGCTTTTCGAAAATATAAGTGTTTAAATCTTATCGTTTGTAAGTAATAAACATCTGTCAGTTGCAATTACAGAGATGGAAATTAAGTATCATTTAATGCAGATTCCTATCTGCAAAATCTGAAATCAATCAATCACAAGTACTCTAAACGGGCGAAAAAATGTGAGCATCTAGGTCATAGGTACATATATGTTAACGAAAAACAGTGTATCAGAATATATACTTACATGAACAAAATGGCGACGTTTCTATTAAAAAAATGAGGACGAAGCACGTTTTCTCTGTCAGAGCTTCTTTGTTTTTTATGCTACAGAACTAGTCAAAAAATCATTTGAAAGCACAATTAATAACCTTTCAATTTGGTCGTAAGCAGTATTGACGTAAAGAGTTATAATTTCTGAGACACTTAACGTATACAACGTGATTTACCATGATATGCGGAAAATAAAATGGTGTACTAGTCTTCAATGTGGGAAAGCCCCTGTAAAATTTTAGAGTGATTCGAGGTAATTCAGTATATTAAAAATGGTTCAAACTTACGAAGATACACTACTGTTATTGTCTAGGTCAGTAATAGAGCGACGAACTTGAGAAAGAACATATTGGAGATGTTTACATTCCTTAATTGGCATAGAAAGTAAAGCAGGTGGGTGCGGTCAAAGTGCCGCGTTTTTTGTTTTCGATCGGCACCGGCAGGTACAAAGCACCGCCGAAATTGGTGTTTTTGTGTTATTGACGGGTTTAAGTAAATATATCTACTTTTGTTGTTGCACAGTTCACTAGCATAGGGTCAATGTCTTTTCGATTTATTTCGCTATTTTTATAGTGTAATTTGATTAAAACCAAAAAGTCACTTCTACCCTCTCCAGCTTTGCTGTCAATAGTGTCAATCCCAAGTCTGATAAAATGATATGGTTGTACCGCGTTGCGGCAAATTGATTAAAGTCACTGGCAGCGCATTTCTACAAAAAAATAAGGTAATTTTTTGGTCACTTTTTTTTAATTTTTCGTTTTTTCAATTCCTTTCGGTGGGAACTGATAAATTTTCCGCATGTCATGGTAGATCACGCTGTAAACTAAATAGCTCGTCTTATATACGTTCAGGCGCCATCTTTATACCTCCAGAAAACCATTAATTTTACAGAAATTAGGAAAAAACGAAATTCATCCTCAATTTAGTAGCCTTCTTATTATACTCTTCGCAAATACGATAACGAAGAGTATATTGTATTTGATCGGCACATTTCTAAAACCGTAAATATCGCTCGCAGACAAAAAAATTTTCATATCATTGTGTTAGTGAACGAATTCTGGACAACTTTCAAAATGTCCGTCTGTCCGTCCATCCGTCACGTTTCTTGTAAGCACGATAACTCAAGAAAGAAAAATCCGATTGTATTGAAATTTGGACAGTAAGTTAGTGTTAGCTAGAGGAAGAACCCTATTGTTTTTGAACAAAATCGATCGGTAAATAAAAATGTTATTAATGATTTAAATTTGAAAAAAAAAAATTTTGATTTTTATGTTTTTGTAATTGAATAGAAATTTGGTGGATTGATATTTCATTTTAATATCTAAATATTTATATATTTTACAAATATACATTTCATAATGTATTACAACCGTAAAAATATGATTTTAGCTCGTGCCTTATAATGTAAAAATTTACATTTTTTTACGTGTAAGGTGGTGGTGTAGTTCTTACGCTTTTAATTGAAATTGACTCGGAATCCAAGGGTCCCGTGTTCGAAACCCAAATGGGGTTTGGTATGTTTTTTTTCATTTTTACTTTATTTTACACTCTTTTACCAACTAAGTTCGTACTATAAAATTAAAAATGTCTAAAACTAACATTATTTACAAAAAACTGCGAAGAGTATGTTTTTAGCTTGTTTGTATCTAGCATGATTTCGCTCAATGTAATCATTTTCGAGTTATTTGACCAAAATCGATTTGAATTACCTTCTGTTCAAGCTAAAATTCTAATTTTCAAGTTAAAAGCGATCAACAGGTACTCATGGGGCTCTGACCCTAAAATAAACCTTATATTTTACAGGGCATATACTAGATCCATTCTAGATTACGGTTGTGTTTTTTATGGCTCTGCTGTAAAATCACGGTTAATTAAATTAGACAGACTTCAGTATAAGGCACTGAGATTAGTCCTTGGTGCCATGAAATCTACGCCTACTTCCGCTCTACTGGCTGAATGTAATGAACCACCATTACATCTTAGACGTCAAATTCTGGCTCAAAAATTCCTGTTGAAATATAATAACTTTTCGGAGAGTAGTCTTCTTCCCAAACTTGCCCCGTTAACCACTCAAGATTTGACAAATCCGTATTGGCAAAATAAATTATCCCCCACCCTGGCAGATGCATTTATTAAGGTGGCTGAATACGATTCTAGCAGTAAAATGACTAATTTGCCCTTCTTTAGTTCTAAATACAACATTTATTTTCTTCAATCTATGGTGATAATACCCAAATATAATGATGCAACTGGAAATAACTTAATTTTGCAGGAAACTATATCTGGATTCCATAACTCTTGTAAAATTTTCACTGACGGTTCCAAATCCTGTAGTGGTGTTGGTTGTGCCGTGTACATTCAAAACACCCAAGATTCGTTTAAGTATAGATTAAACAATATGTGCTCTATATATACTGCTGAATCTATCGAAATAAGCAGAGCCTTAGATTGGGCCATGTGTAACAATAATAATTTCGTAAACTTTTTAATTATGACAGACTCGATCTCAGTTTTGACCGCTATTTCTAATCCACCAAATCACGTGTATTCCAATTCAATTATTGTAGAAATTATGGAAAAGCCAGCCAGGTTAAAAGATCTCAATAAAAATGTTATATTTATTTGGGCTAAAGGACACTCTGATATAAGAGGGAATATTATAGCAGACAAATTAGCCAAGTCTTCAAGTATTGACGGAGATCCTATCGATAATTTACCTCACTCTGACATAATACCAGCCTTGAAAACAAATATGAAACAACTATGGGAAGAGGAGTGGACTAAAGTTTGTAATAACAACTATATATATTGTAAAATTAACGACAAATTACCTAGTTCTTCTTTGGCTAGTAGAAGTCATCCAAATAGAAATATTAACATCAAATATGTTAGATGTTTATTTGGGCATGGAGATGTCAACTCTCATTTATTCAAAATGAAATTTTCGGAAACACCCTCTTGTGATTGCGATGGAAATTTGGATGACATCAATCACTGGATCTTTCAGTGTCATCATAATTCACGTGCAACTACCTTATTAATGCAAGAACTAATTAAAAACAATATTCCGTTGCCACAATGTAGCACATCACTTTGCTTCCTTATAGTCAGAAATGATCGGTTAAGAATAATGTTTTATAATTTTCTAAAACATACTGAGCGTAAAATTTGATAAGGGAATTTAGCTTAGCTGTGGTCTCCTTATGTGGACATCCTTTGTGGGTTAACCCATTTACCGTTGCCTACCTTGTTTTGTCTAGAAAAAAGAGTCGCCATGAACGGCACCTTGGCGTGAAGTGTGTGTCCCTGTCTATTATCCTTTGTCATTGTTTTTTTTTGGCCTTGTGTTAGATAGGATACAATAACAAATTTTCGTGGCTCGATGGGCGCAGCTCAAAGCCAACTAAGAGGAAAAAAAAATAATAACATGAAAAGTTGCAGAGAACCTTTCTTTTTAAAATGTGAATCTGTTTCAGCTCCAAAGTTTTTTTTTACCCCCTGAAAAGGGGTATATGTATAATATAGAAACTTTTCTTTGATGCATTTACTATTAAATTATCAAAAATGAACGAAGTTAAAACCTATAGTTACTTTACTTTAATGTTTATTTTAAGGATTTGTTTTTGTTTACGAAAAACTGTCATTTTACACCAATCTAACAACTCTATTTATTTTTAAGATGTTGAACTCTGGCCTTTATCCGGATTACCATTATCTCCGACTAGGTTCACTTCTTTCACGTCCATGACCTGAATATATTATAAATATACTTACTCGCTGCTATATGCACAACGTTATTACACAACGAGCTGAGCAGCTGTATTTTCATTATTTTCACTGCCAAGAGCATTAAAAATAAATAGGAGTGGGTTAAGGAATAATTGAAATGATGGACGGTGCCTTCTTTGTTGGTACTACAATGAGACGCGTTTTCCTGTGTATTCTGTAATTGTCGTTGGTTTCTTTTGCATAATATTACTGTTTTATTCTCTTTGTCTCAAACACAATTAACACAAAATACTGCACTGCAGACTCTCACGATGAACTTCATATCGCGCCGCTAAAAATTCAGCTTCTTACGCCGATGATTATTTCACTCTACAGTTAGTCATTTGAAATATTTCAGTCTACTGATAAGTGATTCGACCATAATTTTGCTCGTATGTTTCGATTTATGAGACCATCATCAGAGATAAATTATTTCAATTGAGAATTTTATATGTTACATGTTACAACTTGGCTAAAATATATGAGTGTTAAAAAACAGAATTACAAAATTTATCAATCAACACAGCATTATTTCAGACAAACAATTTGGGTTTAGAGGAAACTAAATCTACTGAGGATGCAATCTCATATCTTACACAATTTATTTACAAAGCACTAGGTGAAGAAAAGCCAGCGATATACATTTTTATAGATCTCTCGAAAGCGTTCGTCTCCCATAAAAAACTTAATGAAATTGCATAACTATGGAATCAGGGGACATGTTCTTCGTCTATTAGAAAGCTACCTCTCAGAAAGACAACAGCTTGTGAAAATTGGTGATAAATTCAGTTTACCCAGAATTATAAAATGCGGGGTGCCACAGGGAACTGTTCTTGGTCCGGTTTTATTAACACTTTACATTATAAATATTTTGAAAATAAACATTATTATTAATACATAGGATTGACATTGTATACTGCATAAATACGACTTTTCGCATTTAAATATTAGAAACCAAAAGGATATTCATTTGAATCAATTCATCTCTGATGTTGTAATGAACCAAAACGTTAGAAAATACAATAGACATTTTTTTCTTTAATCTTTATTCGAGTCTTTATTTAAATATCTTACGACAATGTAATTTATTTATTTATTTGACTATACTGCCCAACAGGTACTTGACCCATGTTAACAAACAAAAAACATGCACAAATAAAAAATGTATTGAAAATTTTACAATGTGTACTGACGACATTGCTGTGATAATATCATTCTATCCGATTATGTTTTGGAACAAAATTGCAATGCTATTTTAAACACTTTAAATCATTGGTTTTTCCAAAATACCCTGTATTTTCAAATCCGAAAAAAAATCAAGGTATCAGATTGCATGGTAGGGAAAAGGAATGCGATAACTTAAAATAGTCAATACAGATATTTCTAATACTGAGGATCATGATGTAAAAGTATTTCCTTTACATCATGCTGAGGATAATGTTGAGTTTTTAGGGGTATATTTGGATGAATGTCTAAATTGGAAGCATCATTGTGAAATTTTAGGGAGTTCTATCAAGAGAACAACTTATTAATTTATATTATGCCCAAGTTGATTCACGTATAAGGTATGGTGTCTGTTTCTGGGGAAACTCCACCAATCTTCAAATGTATTTATTGCTCAAAAACGTATCTTACGATGTATATTTGGTATACCGAATACTCACACATGCAAGGATATAAAATAAAAGACATTCTTACCTTACCTGGCATTTATATTTTCGAAATTTGTATGTGTTTTTAGAAATAGAAATAGTTTTATTTTAAATAGTGACTACCATAATGTCAATACAAGACAAAAAAATAAACTCCATAAACTTTGTGCCAGATTAAAAATAACAAGTGAGTCTCCAAGATCCGAAACTATTTAACCGTTTACTGGATGACATAAAATATCAGGAAAGAGTACTTATTAAACAAAAAATCTAAAGGTGTTTTTATCAGATAAATGTTGTTGTTATTCTATATCAGAGTTTTTCTGTAGGTATTTAAAGTCTACTAATACACAGCAAGTTAACATGAACCTATCTGTCCCAGTTTTTAAAAAATCTTTTTACTCCTGTTTTGTTTAAAAACTTTGTATTGTACTGTAAAATTTTCAGTGCTCTTTGTCTTCGTCTTATACAACTGTGTGTTTTACCCTATATTTGACTTTTAGTATAAGCTTTTATATTATGTAACTATCACGGAGAAATTTCTAACTATAAGTCTTGCTTCCGATACTATAGTGCTAATATGTTTATTGAAAGGGTTGTATCAAAGATAACGCCTAAGTCACGTAGTGTTTCGGGCCGGTGACGTATATTATTATCTGTTATAATCGCAGGAAATACAAATGGACTTATGTGTAAAAGACATAACATTGGATTTCGGCGGATTTAATGGAAGGCTGTGCTTAATACACCAGTTACTAATTTTGTTCAAGTTTTCCTGCAAGTGAAGACAATCACCAATGGTAAAAATTGTAGAAAAAAGCTTCAAATCATCGGTATACATTAAGTAATTAGCCTCGTCTGTTAAGTCACCCGCTACGTCATTGATAGTATTATGAATAACAGTGGTCCAAGAACTGATCCTTGCGGTACTCCTAAGGTAGCAACGTATTCGACAGACTTGAATCTATTGAAGGTAACATATTGAATTAAGTTTGACAGGTAAGATCTGAATAGTGTTATCATGTTTCGGAACGCCTTGGAGAAACCAGTATAAATTATGATCGTTATTATTATATGATCGTTATTATTATTATTATATTGATCGTTAATGGAACACAAAGCAGATTGGTGGTCGTAGAATATCCCCTTATAAAACAAACCGTGTTGATGTACAGTGATTTTGGAACTAATTTTATCATAAAAAAAATATTCAATATAATGATAAAACTACTGCAAGTTCACAGGGATATTCATGGCTTCGAGATATTTGTGTCAGTTCTTAGAGATTACTCCTATGACTGATACTGTCCACTTTCCAGATCCTAAAGAAACCATTGCAACCCAAAAAATAAAATCTGCTACAGAAATCTACGTTTAAACGCACAAGTGTATAGTTGAAGCAATCGCATTTGTGAGCGACGTTGAGAGGCAAGGGGTGCAGAAGGCAGAGCCGGATATAACTAAATTGTTCGCTCGTTTACTACTTTTTATAATATTACACTTACAATATCCCCCAAAGCACTGCTATGAATTGGTAACAAAACTTACTAAAATTATTTTCAAAAACACATTACCAAATAAAGAAATATAAAGTAATTATCAAATTATATCTTCACCACGACAGTATAAGCTCGACTACGATGTCTAACTGCGGTCCTGGATTAAACAACACTCTCAAAGATATACTCCCACAAGCCACGTCAGATAGCCGACATCGAATGGCCGATATCTTCTCTCTCACTTAATGTAAAAGTGGAGTAAAGACAGGAGATCTAGTTGCCGTCTATTAGTTCCTCTCGCCCCTCATAACGGTTCACTATTAAAATTACTTCAACTATATATATGAGAACACGTATTGCTTGAAGTGAAGCGGATTGCTTTCTTTCCTATAACCGCCGTCGATTCGACTGATGTGACGTCACCCTCTACAGATTTAGAGACGGGGGTGAACTTTAGGCTTTAATATCTGTTATTCTTTACTCAATCGATTTAATTTTCTCAGTGTACCTTTAAATTAACTATGCATCGGCTTTACTCTTTTTGGCGTGGATTCTAATTCTCTTCGTCTTGTCAGAGATATTGGGTCCCAGATATTTGTCTTAATTTTATTATTATATAATACATTTTCGTAAAAATGTTACCCGATGAAAACCTCAGTGAACACTAAAAAATACGACTCCAGCCACTCTTAACCAAATAAAATATTAGCATCATTTTTTTTATGAGGTACTATTGTTTCGCCTCTTTGCAGGTTTTGTACTTTGTATTTGTATCAAGGTATTTGCTTGTCGTTTCAGCGAACAAATCAATTAAAAAACAATAAATAACACAACCACTAATACTCGACTAGGAAAAAAGACACTGCATATATAAAACTAGCCCGTCATGATGTTGGACAGGCAATTGAAACTTTCATCCTCGCCCAGGAAACTCCCTTGAAACAGTAATTTCCTGTGTGTAATTAACCAAAGAACGAGTTTGGAATTTAATATCGATTTAGAGACCCGTCAAGAAGGACTTTTTGCTAATTAACATTGAAAAATTAATTGTTTTTTGTTGCTACTCGTCAGAGTTTGTATACGACGATGTTTACTGTTCCCTACAAGAGAACTAAAACAATATAAGGACTAAGTTTGCAGAATACAAATTAGTATAGATACTTGGCAAAGTACAAGGACTAATTTGCAATTAAAATTAATTATAATGTGGATACAGTGGTGTAGGAACGCTAGAGTAAAATGGGGAGATTAATGCAATAGATGGTTTAGTTTAATCTTTGTAGGTTTTTATCAAACGAGTTCATTAAATGTTTAGTATTTATCTTACGTAATATACAGTGTGTCCCCAGATTGACTTTGTGATAGGTATAATATACCAAAAAAAAAAAAATAGTACGGCTTTCATTTTCTGCAGTCTCGGTCTGCTTGACGTAAAATGGATTTTTTCCAAATTTCAGTTAAAATGGGATCTAACTCGCGGAGTTAATCTAAGAAGAAAACAAATCACTGTAGGCAAGTAAACTGGTCTTTCTATTAATTTTACGGAAAAACTCTATTTGGATAAAATATTTGGCATTGAAAACTAGAGCCATGTATGCCAACTTTCATTGCATTTGAACAAAAATAATAATAATACTACTACTTAAAGTAAATAGCTTTTTAATTTTTTAACACAATTAACAATTTCAACGAATTCAACTAAAAACCTATTCAAATATTACCCCACCTAAATTACTACATAATTCCACCCTTCTTCTAATTCTTTGTAACTTCTAATTTCTTCAAGAGGTATTATTATTATTTTTTGTTCAAATGCAATTTTATCCGAAAAGAATTTTCCCGTAAAATTAACAGAAAGACAGCTTACCTACAATGATTTATTTTCTTCTTAGATTAACTCCGAGAGTTAAATCCCATTTTAACTGAAATTTCGTAAAAATCCATTTTACGTCAAGCAGACCGAGACTGCAGAAAATGAAAGCCGTACTAATTTTTTTTTTGGCAAAGCCAATAAGGGCATACACTATATATACTAGTGCTTAGAATTCTATCGGTTAATTTTTTCGAAAGCTTTGTTGCCTGGTAATATAAAGAGTGTAAATTGAGTTTATTATCTGATTAAATCCCGAGGGATTTAAACTTTGATAAAAAACTGTCAATTTACACGAATTATATTACCTTTCGGCAACTTAGCTTGAGCAAACATTTATAGATAAAATTTAAAAGCACGAGTGGTATTTGAGGAGAATATTTCACGAATAAATAATTCATTAAGTACATATTTATTATTATGTTAGTAAAAAACAAAGTAGGTATACATATTTATCAAACGCAGCTGCAGACACTTAAAATCCACGGAATTCGCCATATTTTAAAAGTAATGATAATCAAGAAAAACAATATACCTTACACAATAGGTATTCTAATGCATAAACTGGTCTTCAGTGTAAAGAGTTCTCGGGCATGCTCCGACCAATCACATTACGATTAAAGACATAGAGCCCTACCACATTTTACCAATCTCCCGACATTACCTTCTATGAACAATACTTCTGAAACGGTTTTGGAAATTTTTAATTATCTCTCTTGTTAAATGAAATACAATTTATTTAAATAAAATCGTATAATTTGCATTTGGAATTTATAAGGTACTGGAATCACCTTAGAAATCTAAGGCAGTGTGATGTTATATATCGGTATTATTATGCAATACTGGTCACTCTTTTTTAAACCATCCTAAAGGGTATTTTTTCTTCGGCGACACCAGTGAAATCTTTAATTTTTACCTCGATTTTTACATACTTTAAAATATTATTAGCTCCTTTCGGCTTATAGACGTAGTAAGAAAAGACATAAAAAACAAAGTTTGCAATATCATACAAACAATAAATCTAAAAATCTAAACATCTTCGCCAATATGCGATATTCCAAGATTCATTCTGTTGCGCCTATTGCAGGTGACCGATTTTATGACAAGGAAGATAGCGCAAACCCTCTTATTCTAAAAATATTAATTGATGTTTTCAGCTTAGGCCGAATTTTAATAAATTAGAAATATAGTGGGTCCTAATACCGATCCCTGTGGCACCCCACTCTTCACATGTAGATCGGAAGTCGTATTGTTTAGTCGTTACCTATAATGCTTATTTCATAAATATTGAATTCTCTAATAACTGGCTAATTCAGCATCGAGATAGTTTCATTTTTCCAGCAGCCCATGGCGTGACAGCCAGAAGCCTTCTGCAAATGCGATGAATAAAAACCAAAAAATGCGATCTACTCAGATATATAATAATAAGAATAACGATAACTTGTCTTTATTAAGGGCGAAGTTAATCTTACATTTATGGTTCTCTAACACTTGCATGCTAAGCTAGTATAAATCAAAAAAGTGTGTGATAGATGTCCATATCTTCTTAAGTTGAATACGAGGTTGAATATAAAAGGGCATCAGGAGTTTTGTAATCCTTTTTCTACATCTATGAAATGACTTTATACTGCATTACAAGCTGAGTTCGACTTACGCACTCTTTTAACGCTTTTCACTCCAAGAGTACTATTTCCATTCGGCTTTTGGCATTTGGAGTGAAATTTGCAATATTTTAGCGTTTGGGCATTACGGAGTGTAGTGAAAAGAGTTCACTCCAAGTCCCACCTCGTGAAGCCAAAGTTCGAAAAATAAAGTAGAATTTGACATTTAAGGAACTTGACGTTTTGTGGTTTGGCGAATGTTAACTGGGCGTACGTGTACGAATTGTTAGCTAAGTTAATTAATGCTTACAAATATGGAATGTATTTCACCAAATACCCATTCTCCAGTAACAGATAAAGATGTTAGTATCAAACACAACAATTTAATATTATTGCAAAATAATAAGTTGCAAATAAATCTAAATCGTAGATATTGAAGGTTAGGCGGGAAAATAGTGAAAATACCTTTTGACAGTAGTTGGAGTATTTCGCGTTAGAATAAATATAATTCGCAATTTTTGCTCTATGATCACGTGATGAAAATCCACTCTCATTCCACTCTAGCACCGCGTGTACAAGACGAACTCAGCTACAGTAGCTAAAATTGAATAAAACCAGTGGTTCACATACAACTTTCTTCAAATTACGACCAATGAAAAATCATTCATAATATATTGAATAGTAGGGGGCCTAAATCAGACCCGTGTGGAACTCCTGGCCTAGCAGCTATTTCGAGACTTTGATGCCACATTGCTTTCTACCTGATTTAAAACCTAAAAAACTCAAGAAGCCATAAAGAAAATTCATCATCTGCTAGATTTTGCAATAAACCTTTGTGGATCTTATCGCAAGTTTTTAAAAAATCTGCAGAAATCACGTCAATTTGTCAACCAGCATTAAATCGATGCTATTCAAGACCCCACTTAAAAAGGTGTCAAATTTTAGGGCAAAATCAAGAAACGAAATATTAGTATGTTATAAACAAAGTTGACTAGGTGTCCCACTCCAGCAATTCCTTAATTATTTCTATTTATGTAACATTACAAGCATAAAATCGTTCTGGTTATAATTATCATAAGTAATTAAAAACAGTGATTAAATCCAGCGCCACTGAGCACAGCAACAACACTAAAACTGACAGGTTTATTACTGGGTATTTATATATCAGCGCGTTGTAAATCGTTTTTAAATTACAAACAATATTTGCTTTAACATTAAATGAGTAACAAGTATGAGTATGGATTATTTCGGGTGAACGGCAATGTTTATTTGGTCCATATAATTAATGAAAAACAAATATGGCTTTCGTTGTGAACAGTCCAGACAAATAAATTAATCAATTTAATATTATTCTTGTACCTATTTTCGTTAATCACAATAGAAAAAAGTTTTGAATGATTTACCAGCGTGCGGTAGGCATTGCTGCCACTTCCAGGTATACAGTCGGGCTTGCTACTTCCACGCCGAATTGGATTAGGGTCTTGCTTGTTGCCAGCAGTGAGAGCCACATGACGCATGGTAAAGTAATGTGGGATGGGTAGGTATTTGTGAGATGCGTTACCGCATTGTGTCCTGAGGAAGGGTTTAAGCTCCCTTTTTGTGTTCTTGGTTCTGAACTTCTGCCACTTCTGAGTCTTCTTGTGAAATATGTTGCCGCGTTGTGTCGTTGAGTGTTTATGCTCCTCTTTTTGTGTTTCTGCTTCTTAGAATCTTCTTTTTCTGAGTCTTCTGATTCCTCGGTTTCCGATGCTGGGTTGGATTTGGGTCATGCTTGTTGTCAGCAGCGGGAGCCACATGACGCATGGTACAGGAGTAGGGGATGGGCAAAATGTAGGTGTTTGTGAAATGCGTTACCGCATTGTGTTCGTGATATTTAATGTTTGTCCCTCTTTTTTGTGTTTCTGCTTCTACAGATTTTCTTCTTCTTCCAAGTCTTCTGATTCCTCGGTTTCTGGTTCTGGTAGAGTATATATCGCTGCAATTTCTTTGTGGAATTCATTTTCCCCCTCGCTTTCCTTTCCCAGTACGTTTGGTCCTTCTTTCCCAATTTGTTCATGATCCTCTAGGTTGCTGTTTTCCACGTGTAACCTGGTCTCCCTATTTTTAGTGTAGAATATAACGTAGAATTTTTCACTTGACAACGAGCGCAATTTTGACCTGAAAAACCTCACTTGATAATTTACCTTAAGAAATATTTTGACCATACTTTAACTTTAAGAGTAATGCATTTGATTATTACGGCTGTTGTGCTGATATGTACCACTCTATGTAGATTTTTTTTACTTAATAACTCTTTCTTTCACTCCTTTGTACTGAGAGATTTAATCACCCATATTAATTAAATATTAGCTATATCACTTAATTATTGTTATGTTAGTATGAGAAAAACATATAGTTTTGCGGGTTTACATAGGAATATCACGGCCATACTTTAATAATTTATTGCCCACCATATTAAAAAGCTCGAAAGATTAAATGAATGTAAGAAATTTATTAATAAGATCTACTTTCTACTGTGTGACAGAATATTTTACTGCTGATTGACAATATTCCATACTTGTGTGAATCTCATGAAAATAAAGCTTTTTATTATTATTACTAAAATTTATAAGTATATATAATTTATTGCGTACCTGTTTCAATTATAGTTCTGATAGAGTGTATATTGTCAATGTATTAAAACTGATTAAATGAACATTTTTTTGCCTCTATCTACATCATGATAACATTGTGTACAAACTGTGTATGCGATCTCGTTTATGAATATGGGTTGCAATAAATCTTTATCGAAAATCGAAAAATAAGTTATAAAAAAAGTGTATTATAGCAAGACAAAAAAAAGTGGCACAGTTTTTCAACGGCGATTAAATGATACGGTTTACTGATTCTTCCGGGTGGATGAACTAGGCCATCCAAACAAAAACAACGACGTAATATTGTAGACTAGAAGATCACATTTCTGACTATAATAGAACGTTTTATAGTCGTTTACTTTTATTAGAAACTTTTAGGACCAAGACAAATTGTAAAACATATATAAGAAAAATTTAGTGAATTTTGTAACGTTTAACAATTTTACATATTTCATTTTACGTTCAAATAAAGAAAATATTGCTTTTAAGCAAATCGATTTTATTACTTTTTGTATAAAACATTTTTTAAATTATACGATGTATTTCCATTTCTCTTTAGACAAGGCGAAAACCTCGCATTTGTATGAAAAAATTTTCCCATCCGATTTTTTTGCATATTCACGTTCGGGACATACCCCTGAATAAGGATCAAGAGTTTGCCGGACGAAAATCTGGTCACAATTTGTTTAAACTAATTTTATTTAAACAAATTGCAAAAATCGCTTTTTTTTACCGGAATGAATGAATGAATGTTTTTTTAAGTTTTTTTTTTGGTTCTTTTAAACAAACCGTTTCCGACTTACAAACAATTTAATGTTTGAAAAAAACGCAAAAACGGCTATTTTCAAGGTTGAAACACAATGTTAAAAAATGAATTTCTTGAGTTCTTATATAATCTTTGAACATCCATTAACAAAATCCTGAAGAATAAGTACAGATTATTTAATTAGCTTGCGCCGGTGCAATTATCTTTGCTCCCGTATTCGCGCGCACTTTTTTGCATATTAGTATACAGTATCGGAAAGTCCTGGATTAGGTATTGCATAGTTTCAACAACTTAACCGACCGCCCACAATAAAGGCGTCTACCAGTACCTTAACAGAGCAAAGTGTGACACGCCCCTTAATTTACATCATTGCTTGCTTCGCTCTCGTTTGCCCTTATGGCCGTACCTAATCAAATGCTTGCCGATACTGTATGTAATGAAGGCAAAAATAGTGTAAATATTTCGCGCAAAGACGAGTACCTCCCCCCCGTTTCGAGGGTGCTGAACACGATGGAAGTGGTGGGAGAGGTTTTTTTACCGCAGCAACCCCTTGAAACGGCCAAAAACTGCCCCTTTTATGGATCCCTTTATGTTTTCTTCACATACAAACGGGTCTGGGGAGTGATTTATCGATTTATGAAATAACATGGAAGGGGGTTATAGAGTAAGTGGATCCAGACAACAAGCCTAGGGGGTTGATTAAACCCTCCCAAGGGGTGGAAAATCATTTTTTTTTTTTCAAATTATCCGGTTCAAACGCGTGTCCCCCCGTTTTCAGTGTCACTGATAGCGGAAAAAATATTCATTTTTAGGTCCAACCCTCAAACGGGCAGAAATCACCCCTCACTCACCAGAAAGCATGCTATCCAGGATTTACAGGTTTTTTGACACATGATCGTTATTCCTGTGTATATCTCTTCATTTTTCACGGAAGAGGAGGTGGTAGCGACCTCGAGGGTTGCTTCAGCTCTTCCAAAATTCATTAATTACACTTTGGATCATGAATACGCCCTCCCCCGTTTTCATAGGCGCTGATCACGATAAAAATATTCACCTTCACTTCTGATTCTCCTCAACCCCTATAATGAACGGAAACTTGATTTAAATTGATTTAACGCCGATTTAATAATACTTTTCCGTGGAACAATGTGCAAATCTTTAAGTCTGTTTTTTATATTAGTCGAAGAAACATTTATACACGTAAAATATAGGTAATATAATATTCCAGCAAGACATTTGGGGCGAAAAATAAAAAAACTCACCATATAAGGCAAATATAATATATAACATATAATACGTAAGAAGATAAGTAGGTATAAGAAAAAAGTGAAAATATTTTTCTCGTGGTCAAGGACACCGAAAACGGGGAACCGATTCATTTGAAAAAAAAAATGGTTTTTCACCCCTCGAAAGGGTTTAATCAACCTCCTAGGCCTGCTGTCTGGATTCCACTTACTCTATAACCCCCTTTCATGTTATTTCAAGTATAACCCGTCGATAAATCACTCTCCAGATCCGTTTATATACCGGGTGATTTTTTTAGTTGGTACAGCACCTTTTCCTCGCTTATTATTAAAGATAGAGTTTTGAAATTTTGCAGGAATACTTAGTGACATTTTTTGCATCTAAAGCACTTTTTAAAATTTTTCTGCTGTTTCCCGTGTAACCGGAAGTGACGTCAACTTTCGATTTTCAAATGAAACACTATAGTTTTTCTTTTGGATTTCAAAACTAGATTTTTTTCTGAGTTAGAATATGTAAAAAACGTATTAGGTTAGAATATGTAAAAAACGTATTAGGTTAGAGAGGAAAGTTTTTGAGAAAATGGGATTTTCAGGTTTCAGGTGTTGAAGCACTAAAAATCGAATTATCTATGGATTGATTTTGTGGCAGATTAAAATTGCCGTCAAAACGCGTAGTAGGCGCATGTCAAGTAAATAGAAGTTTGCGTTGTCGTCTTTGAATTTAGCATTTCAAAGTTTTCTGGCGTCAGTTCACAAAAAATTAGTGGAAAAAATGGAAAATGATTATACAAACAAAGATTTTTTTAACATCTTTATGATTTTTAACCAAAATGGTCAAAGATATTTACCAACTTGTCGTAGTTTCACTGCAGAATATCCCGAGAAAAGAAGACTTGATCGTCGATTTTTAAAATAAATAATTACAAATTTAAGAACTTCAGGACAATTTAAAGAGAAACGAAACAGAACTTGCTATGTGACAAGGCAAATGGATAATGAATTAAATCTTCTATTGGCAGTTACGGAAAATTCAGGTATTTCAATTCGTCAACTAGAAGTGCAATTTGACATTTCATATTCCTCCATCCAGAAAATATTGAAACGATACTGGCAGCATCCTTACAAATACTCGGTACATAAAAAGTTACTTCCCAGACGAACTGCGTTCTGCGAATGGTTCATGATAAAAAATCAAGAAGATCCGGGGTTTTGACGCAAAGTAATTTGGAGTGACGAGGGCAGTTTTACCAACAACGGCATTTTCAATCGACGTAACGCACACTACTGGTCCACGGTAAACTTACACTTAACTAAATCCAGCAACTTTCAGATAGTTTGGAAATTCAATGTTTGGGTTGGGCTTATTAATAACCAACTGATTGGACCTGTTGTTTATGATCAAAATCTCAATGCAGCGTTTTATTTCCAAAACATACTGCCTTTCTTGGAAGAGAATTATCTAGATAATTTACCTTTGGCAGCACTTAGAGGAATTTATTTTATGCAAGACGGAGCCTCACCTCACAATGCAAGGGTGGTGGACGGTCTTCTAATAGTTATTTTTGAGGACAGTTGGATCGGAACCTCCGGGCCGATTAGATGGCCAGCGAGGTCCCCGATCTCAATCCATTGAATTTTTTTATGGGGTCACATTAAAGATAATGTTTATGAATTCGAACGCGAAACAAGAGCAGCTTTGGAAGCACGTGTTCATGAAATTTGCCAAGAGATGAACCCCCGGTTTATTGAAAACACAACAGAAAGTGTCAAGAGAAGAGTTGAAAAGTGTTTACATCAAAATGGTGGCTTATTTGAAAATTATTTGTGATAATTTCCTTGTTATTGCAGCTACATGTTTAAATTTTTGTCACTGTTTGAAATAAAAATGTTTATTGTTTTATTTGTTTTTTATTGTTTGAAATGCTAAATTTAAAGACGACAACACAAATTCTGTTGACTTGACATGCGCCTACTACGCGTATTGACGGCAATTTTAATCTGGCACAAAATCATTCCATAGGTAACTCGATTTTTAGTGCTTCTCAACACCTGAGACCTTAAAATCGCATTATCTCAAAAACTTTCCTCTCTAACCTAATATTTTTTTTACATAATCTAACTCAGAAAAAAATTTAGTGTTGAAATCCAAAAGAAAAACTATAGTGTTTCATTTGAAAATCGAAAGTTGACGTCACTTCCGGTTAGACAGGAAACAGCAGAAAAATTTAAAAAAGTGCATTAGGTGCAAAAAATGTCACTAATTATTCCAGCAACATTTCAAAACTCTATCTTTAATAATAAGCGAGGAAAAGGTGCTGTACCAACTAAAAAAATCACCCGGTATGAAAAAAACATAGAGGGATCCATAAAAGGGGTGGTTTTTGCCAGTTTCAGGGGGTTGCGGCGGTCAAAAACTTCTCCCACTTCCATCGAAAACGGGGGGGGAGGTAATCTCGTTTTTGCACGAAATATTTACAAAAAAGTCTTCTTATAATGCTTCATTACATAGACTATATAAGGATATAGTCCGGTAAACTCTAAGGTTTCGTATGTATGAGTTGGTAACACGACGTACGATTTGATATGCGATGCGCATAAAGCTATCGCGGTGACATAGCGATGAAGTAGTTGCGTATGTCTTATTCTCTTAGTTTATATACTGAAGCGACCTTTGGACGTGCCAGCTTAGAGTTTACTCGACTATAAATTCAATTCAATTTCCATGTTAGACCATGTTTTGGTTAAAATATTTAAAATGTAAGTACACTTTAATATTATTAATATTTATTTAAATTAAAGAGTGACTGTTATATATAGATCTAAATTATGTTACTAAATATAATCTTCAAGTAGATTAGATATTAGATGCTAGTGCATTTTGTCTATTACACTTAATAGCCCATCTGGAATTGGACCTGCACCAGTATGTATTTCTTTAGTTGTTTGTTTACTATAGAATAAGCTATGGTCTTTATCCTATTGTAAATGTTCATGTTCAAAATATGGCTTGACGATCCAACTGTCGGGAGCCAACATTGTCAGTACGCTTTGAAGATTGTTGAAATTCCAGCAGACCAGTTCACTTTTACGAATGAGTTCAAAGTAGAGATGGGCGGTCCGGTTCCTTTAGTGGATTCGGTCCGTTTGGAATGGAACGGTTCCCTTGTGGACCCGTTCAGCTGGCTTCGTTTCATCGGATCCACTTCAAAATGTTTCCGCAATTAGGTAGGAAACTAAAAATTGCCCCATCACGTTTTCCTATTATTTTTATATAGGTAGGAGGTAGGTACCTACCGGCACATCGGCAGTTATCTACTATCTATCAATATCAAGTCAACGGATATTTTTATTATCAACTATTGTTATTCAACTTATTATTAATTATTGTATTATGATACTACTTCATTTTCTTGATAAGTCATATTGTGATAAAATACTTTTTCAATAATACGAATTAGTTTGTATAAACAGTAAATAAAACATTTAAATCACGAAGCAGGCACTTCCAGGTATTAAGTATGCCCGTGCGGTATTTACTATTTATGACGCGATGACAGTCAACTCAAACTTCAAATCTATCTAAGCACTCAGTCAGGGCCAGGGTCAAGGTCCAGGGCCAGGAGTAGCCAGCTCAGGACCCGGTTCGATCGACATCGTGGATTCGGTCGGACCCGTTCCACCTCCGGATTCGTTCACTTGGAACGAGTCCGCCCAGACCGCCCATCTCTAGTTCAAAGCATGCCGACAATGTTGGCTCCCGACAGTTGGGTCGTCTAGAGCAACGATGACCCAAGACCGATTGGTTGGACTCGCCATTTTACATAGACACCAGGATATTAAATTATCAGTCTCTAATGTTAATGTAAGTAGTTAATAGATTAGCCGAAGTTAAAACAAGAAGACTAGAGTTTATGATATGACTAATATGTAAATATGCTTCATGTCTATTTTGTTAAGTTTCAACAGTTCTTTAATTGTTTGTTCATTTCGCATTTTCTTATTGGAATAAAATTTTATGTTCTTGCCGATTGAATTAAAGACATTTTGGAATGTAGGTACTAGTTACTACCCCCGCCGAGTCCTTGCCGCTGCATTAATTTTCTTCTGCGAAAATTCCACTTCACTGATGCTAGAACCGTTCCAACTCCACCCTACGTTATTGCACATTTTCACCGCATTTCAAATCGCTTACATTAACAAATACTGCCCAGACTTTATCTGAAAAACTTCCGAACAGCGTCCGATCGGGGTCCCACAAACCAAACACCATCCGATCCATATTAAATTACCCCATTATTGAACGCTCAGTTTGGACAAATACATCCGGTAACAATTTTCGTGCAAAAAACTGCTCAACCCTTCCACCGACAAACGTAAACAACCTTTTAAGGGGGGTGTCCTTTAGAGACGCTGTAACCTCCGGAGGCTCGTGTACACGTGCAATAGGGTGGAGCGAAAAAATGGTTTTAAATTTTACTTACAGCTAGTATATTAAGTATATTAACTTCCCAAAGTTTCCGAATTTTATCAAATCATCATCAGGTGCCATAATGATCGCAAAAATTGAGAATAAATAGAAAAAAAAGGGTTATTCATTATACAGGGTGTTTCACTAAAAGTCCCTGGGTCATTATCTCGTAAAATAATGAAGATATTTAAAATTTGTAAATCGCGGATAATTGACATCAAAAAAGGTCTCTGCAGTTTAGAATTGTTCCCTCGCAGTGCACAGAGATGGCGCTGCGGTGAGAAATTATTTTTCGATGGCTGGAACCTTGAAATATGAGTTATACGATTATGAATGAAATTGTGAATAATTTTGTAAATACCAGCCGTTTTGGAGCTACATGAATTTATTTCCCCATTTTCTTTGTCTCTGTAAATTTTGAAAACTCCTGTAACTTTTCTGTTTATTATTTTAGAACACCAATTATTTAGAACTTTTATCTTATTAAATTCCATACTTCCTATATAATTACATATTGTTGAAAATTTTCATAATTTTCAGAATTTTTCAAATGCAACTAATTTTTAAAATTTAAAATTAGTAAAAATTTTCAAAATATGTAATAATATAAGGAGTATTGCATTTAATAAAAGCTTTAAATAACCGATGTTCTAAAATTATTAACTAAAAAGTTACAGGAGTTTTAAAAATTTACATAAACAAAAAAAAAATGATGAAGAAAAATCATGTAGGTAAGTAGCTCCAAAATGGCCGGTTTTTACAAAATTTTCTATATAATTAAAATTATTCACAATTTATTCATTAATCGTATGAATCATGTTTCAAGGTTCTAGCCATCGAAAAATAATTTCTCACCGCAGCGCCATTTCTGTGCACTGCGAAAGAACAATTCTAACTGCAGTTATTTAAGACCTTTTTGGTGTCAATTATCCGCGATTTACAAATTTGAAATATCTTTATTATTTTACGAGATAATGACCCGGGAACTTTTAAATGAAACACCCTGTATATTGTATTTATTTCTGTTATTATTGGAAATAAAAAAAAGTTTCGTATAAAAGTTGTAGGGTTGTATGTATATTTTTTTGAAATGCAATTAAAAAACAACTACTTGCATGGGTCATGTGATATAACAATGGAAGATGTTTTTTAAATGGAAAACCCTGATGTTTTTACATATTCTTTAGATCTTTTTTCCCTGATTTCAAATATAGGTATAGAAAAATTAAAGAAAATATAAAAAAAATAAAATAATTTAAAAATCCGGTAGACTAATTCCATGACCACCAAACAGCCCTGATTTAACACCTTTGGATGAATTTTTGTGGGGGTATTTAAAGGACAAAGTGAATTATAACCATAAAATAGTTACAAAATATTGTTCATCTCAGGATTTTATTTTTATTCTTATAATATATCAAACTTTTAATGTCCGATACATCAAGAAATATTACAGCTAGACCTACCAACCCTTATATATTTGAAATCAGGGAAAAATGATCTAAAAGAATATGTTAAGAATTTCTAGTAATACAATTTGTGCGTTCTATAAACAACTACATAATATTAAGTCACTAACGCTTCAATTTTTCATAAATGTGATATTTTATTTATAGATGAGATAGAGAAGGATATAGAGGCGTTTGATTCCGATGACGCCAATGACAAGGAAGATAGTGAAGAGAGCGACATTTAGAGTCTGATATCAAGAATAAATAAATTGTATTAAAGTAATGTAAATAAAAGTTCCCTTTCATTGATTTTTGAATAATGTATTTTTCTCTCGTTATGTTAACTTATATAATTCAAGTTTTCTATTAATTAAATAGGAAAAAAAAACTTATTTAAATATATATTACAGTATTAAATACATTGAATAAAAATAATGATAAGTTGGGTCTGTCATAAGGGAAAACCTGTCAGCTTTTGTTGTTATGAAAAAAATTCGCAATGCTCGATACATATAGTCGCGAACTACGATGTTTATGGCGTCAGCTGACGACTTTTCTCCCCTCTTACCATCAGCTGACTCAATTTTTCGTCAAGTACATTATGCATATTGTTATATAACACAATGGGCTTGTTACCGATAATTTCTTTTCGTTATTTTTTTACGGTATTCAATAGAATTAGATCATCTAGTTGTTAAAATTTCAGCTTCATAAGTATATCCAATCCTTAAATATTCAATGTTAAAGATTGGGTTTCAATACAAAACGCTTCGCCGATTCGTGACGTCATTTTGCATAAACAAAAACTGAAAAAGTACATTGTTTCTGTCCTAACTTCTTTGTTTTTTATGCTATAGAAGTAGAAAAAAACCATTTGAAAGCTTAATTAATAGTGTTTCATTTTGTTTCTTACCGCTTTTGACGTAAGTGCCATAGTTTCTGAGATATTTAACATTTAAACTAAACACTTCGTCTTATAGACGTTCGGACGCCACCTTCATACTTCCAGATCTCCGAAACTCCAGAAATTAGAAAAAAACAAAATTCATCCTCAATTTAGTAGCTTTCTTGTCTCTAGCATGTTTTCGCTCAATGTACTACTCTTCGGAAATTATTTGACGAATATTGTTTTGAAATACCTTTTTTTTTAGCTAAAAATCCCAATTTTCAAGTCGTTATAACTTAAAGATTATCAATTTTTATGAAAAGTTGCATACAACCTTTTCTTTTTAAAAATTCATTTTATTTCAGCTCCAATGTTTTTAATTATTACATCTCCACTGTCGCCTGATCAGCATCTACAAAGTGACGTCACGCGAAGCTCCGCCCCGTTTTCACGCGGTCCGACTTTGGTCATTTATTTAATACAACGTCCGAATAAAAACTTGAAAATTTGGGAATTCCTTTAAAGTGTTCTACTTTTGATTTCTAAAATTAAAAAAAAAATGTTGAACAGGCCTATTTGAACTTTGATGAAATTACTAAAATTTAAACTTTTAATCAACATGTTTATATGAGCAGTGGACGTATACCACCGCCATCGCCATTTTAACAGCTGACTATGATTTTTTATCATTTTCTAACATTAGTAAACAACGTACAAAATTTCAACTTTGATGTTATGTTTTTATTTCAATAAATTTTTGACGCGTGCGAGGCACTCCAGCACCTACCTCCACCGTTACTTAAGCAGCTGACCGCCGCACAGTAGGGCAACAAAGCTAAAAACGTCGCCAAAAATCAAAATATATAATAGAGTTAACACGATCGCTCTTTTGAGCTGTGTGTAGCCAACACCTTTACACATAATAAAATGAATCTCAATTGGCCATTACATGATTCATTTCAGCACCCACATCAGTCAAAACCGAGTAGTGCAAATAGTGCGTTGTGAATTTTAAAGTTTTATTTAGATCTTTGTGCTCGTTTATTTGTTTATTACTGTATTAAAATTCAAATTTTTTGCTATGCAGGCTTCAAATTCAGATATGTATTACATTTTCTAGTACTTATAATTACTTCCAAATCCAGTGGAAGTATAGTAACGACAAAAAATTTTAATTTTTATTGTTCAAATAGGCTTAAAATGTCATGAAACGTCGAGATTTTAAGTTTGAGCGAAAAAAAATTCTGTCTGTCTGTCGGTCTGTCTGTAACTTTTTTTTGTGCGCACGTTTACTCTGGAACCGTTTGAGATATTGACTTGAAATTTGGTACACATATGTACTTTAACGAGATCTAGAACTAGATTATATTTTCATCTTGTTCCGTCGAAGGGTTGGGGGGTAAATTGGGGTAAATGGGTAAATCAAGCAGGTAAGAGTCCATAAAATTGGTATTTAGTATATACAAGAAAAGCTAAGATCTCAAAAAAATTTTTGGCATTAGCCACCCCCTTATTAAAGGGGATGAAAAAAAATTGTGATTTAGTGTATTTACAAGAACCAGAAACCTCAAAACATTTTTTTACTTCATCCACCCCCATTACCACCACCCTATCACAGCCCCCACCCCAATACCGATGTGGGGTATCGTTTTATGGGTTTTTGGGGTAGAGGATTTCAAATATTATATTATTAAAGTTCCATAAACAATTATTTCCACATACAAAGTTTTTTCGTTGTGTGACTTGGATCGAGAATTGGATGTGGAAGTAGTGATTCCTTGGGCAGCGGTTTTTTGTGATAAGCAGTAATATTTTTGTAAATGCCAATTTAAGTCGTCAATGTAAAACGTTAATTATTCTTAGTAACAATGAAACATTTAGTTTGGTTCCAAGTGCGACCAAGACATTTTTTTTTGAATGAGTGTATTCTTTATTTATTAAATAAATATATTACGTTTGAAATTTATACCCATATTTTGCCTTTCACTTTTAAAATTGAAATTATTTCTAGCCTGAAACGCTTGTTAACAAATATATAATAATTATTATATTCGAATGTTTTTTTCGATACTTATAAAACCTTTATAAGTTAGATTTTGTAAAATATTTTTCCCATCACTAGCATTACAGAATACATAAAAATACAAAATTTCGTAATTTTCTGTTGATATAATTTTTCCATCCCCTATAACCCACCCCTTTTTGAGAAATGATTTTATTAAATAATTTTTCTATAGACTTGAACCTATTTTTGGATCATTAGCCAAGTTTCAGATATTTGGCCAGATTTTCGGGTCCACTGTGCGCCGTTTCGTGTCTGTATACGTAATAAACTATTATTATAAATGAAAACCAGCCTTAATGAAATGACTAGCTCCAAAAGGTCGCTGCCTCCCGGGCTATAACGTACAGTTTGACCGGCCTGGCAAACCGTAGAACAAAGCCGCATACAATCAGTCACACTCATCGCATGCTTGAAGAGTAAACATTCAAGTGACGGGGCGGACGGGGGTGGACTGGGTGGCCAGCAGTGGCACGGGAATTAATAATTAAATCTACGCTCTAGTTAAACGATTAGTTTTGGAATCCCCAAGTTTACTCGAATTACTTGCACGACGCGTAATGGAAAAAACCTTTTGTTTTTAGTGGGCCTTGGGGACGGAAACCGGTGATGAATTTTAAGCAAGGAGTCATCGGAAAGTTGATAGCAGGGGATCACACGGCCGAAAGGCGCTCATTAAAAAATATTTGATGGTAATTTTGGGTAGACTCCTGGAAGTTTAGGGATTTTATTTTTGTAAGACTGATCTCGCACACTAGGTCGATTTTTTTTAGCTAACGAAATGTAAAATTATAAAAAAATCGAATTTCACTAATTTTGAAGTTATTTAATAATAATAATAATAATAATAATAATTTCGTAGAGATCATACTACAATGATATTGGATAAGTCACATAATTTATATAACAAACATAATACACAGTTGACTAACAAACATTTAGATACAGTGTGTACGATTTAAGACCGAAACACCCCGTTATTTTGGAACGCGTTGGCCGATTTTTTTTTTTCACTGTTTTGAAAATTTTGTAATTTTCATATTTTCAAGGCATGCTCCTCTAAATGGGTCGAAATTTCGAGATCGACTATTAGGCAATTTTTTATCGGCAAATTGGATAGCGTATTCGATTCGCAGTTGTCTCAAATACCTCTATACAAAATTTTAGCTCGATACCTCATATAGGGTGTTTGTCATTCAATAGCCAAATTTAAAATTTCTCACTTTTCGACTGGCCCTGTTTAAAAGTCGGTTAGGTTTTTCTAAAAAGATAAAGTAGTCATTCAACTAACGGAACATCAGACACTAAATGCGGAAGAAAAAAGAAAAGTTATTCTTTAAATAAATAGTGCTTCTACACATTATTCGGTTGCTGTACGTAGGTGCCTTAATGAGGTTTTTGGTTCTAGTAGACACACTAAATCATAATTTTTTTTCATCCCCTTTAATAATGAGTAGGAATTCCATGGGGGGGTGGCTAATGCTAAAAAATTTTTTGAGACCTTAGCTTCTCTTGTATGTAAATACCAATTTTACGGACTCTTACTTGCTTGATTTACCTATTTACCTATTTAAATACAATCTAGTTCCAGGTCCCGTTAAAGTATATACGTGTACCAAATTTCAAGTCAATATCTTAACCGGTTCCAGAGTAATCGTGCGCACAAGAAAAGTTACAGACAGACCGACAGACAGAAATTTTTTTTCGCTCAAACTTAAAATCTCGACGTTTCATGACATTCTAAGCCTATTTGAACAATAAAAATTTTCAAAATTTTTTGTTGAGGAAGAGGAAGGGGTGGGAAGAGCTGGGAAAGGGATGAGAAGATGTTGGAAAGACGTGGGACGAGGTGGGGAGGGGTGGGGAAGGGCTGGTAAGAGGTGGGGACGCGGTGGTAAGAGGTGGAAAAGGGGTGGGAAGAAGTGAGAAGTGAGAAGTAGTGTTCGAGAGGGAAGGAGAGGTGAATGGCGGTGGCAAATGAAAGGGTTTTGTCTGTCTGTTTGTCTGTAAAATAAGTAGACTAAAAAGTAAAAAATAAAATTATATAAAAAAATATTTTTAAGAAAAAACTACTAAAAAGTAAAAATAATTTTTTTAAAATTCATACACCTGGAAACCAAAAGCTTTGGGGACGGTCAATTGAGCAAAGTAACTATGCAATAGCGCTATATGACCGCCCCCAAAGCTTTTGGTTTCCAGGTGTATGAATATAAAAAAAATATTTTTTTACTTTTTAGTAGTTTTTTCAAATAAAAGCTTTTTCTTAAAAATATTTTATTTATATAATTTTTTTTGCATTCCTATTACGTCATTTAAGTATATATTAAAAAAATAATTTAATTTTTTGTATTTATATCAACCCCTTGAGTGACACCTACCAAAAAATCTATATTATTTAACACTGACTGACATAATTATTGTGTGTAAAAATTACTGCAAGGTCAGATTGATGGAAGGTGCTTAAAAAATATATAAACCTAGATAATGAACAATAACACAAGCACACAGAAAAAATTTAAGTGCGAAGACCTAGACCACTGAATTCCTACTCATTTGGATGCTAATAATAAAAAAAATATACTACTACTTTTAGCTTGGCTCTCAATTTTTTTTTGCTTAACAAGTGTTGATTTTATTAGACAATATGGTTAGTCCATTTTAATCAATCTACAGTAATATGTCCTCAGAAAGGGACACTAGCGAACAATGTTTCAGACAAAAGTTGTTCCGCTCAAAGGGAGACATCTTTTGGGCAGAAGAGTTTTCCACACGCCACCCCTGATGAGCGGGAGATGGGACTAACTTTTGAATTTTTAATGGTACCCGATGTTTTTTATCGCGTATTCTGATTCTACGGAAGAAATTAGATCACTTTTGTACCAAACATTTTTTTTCTCCCCCCTACCCTGATGAGCAGGGATTTTGAATTTTCAAAAACCTGCAGGGGAACATCTCTGAACTAGGGCATTTTTAGGAAAAATGTTTCAAACCAAAGTTGTTTAGTTCAGAGAGGGACATCTTTTTTAAATCTAAATCTAATTAATTTAAATGTGATTTTAAAATTTCCTACATTAGTTTAAAACTAAACTCGAAACTAAAGTTATTACACTATGAAAATTTTAGTGGCTCATTTTATAGGCAGTGTACTAGTGTACAAATCCTCAATTTATTTTAAATTGCACCAATATGAATTTACATAATATTTTAATTCATGTTTATCGAATACGAAAATTATAATAAACTAATTTTTATTTCGTATACAGACTGATAAAAACCCACTTCTTTTCAGTTGCTATTTCATTACAGACAAACACAAATTTACTTATAAATATAACCATTGATATAATTATATTTTCTTGAAGATTATTATGTGGATAACTATACAATTTAAACGCTATTAAAAACAATAAAAACCCACTTCTTCAATAGCGCATTCAATTAAAGTCAACCACAATTTATTTAGGTAAATGACCCTTGACACAATTCAAATACAATTAGGTACAATTATTTGGAAAAACTAGAAAACCATTTATTCTTCAACTGCTTATTTCACAAGAAGGGAATGCACAAATTTTCACGTATACTGTGAATCAAAACAATTCAAATTACGCCATTACCTCCATTTAAAAATGTCTCAAACCCATTTCTTTTTCAACCGAGTATTACATTAAATGCAAAGGACCCAGCACCATTAGCATTGGAAAAATCGTTTCGGTGGAATTTTGTTCAAGGGCTTCCGAACAAAAAATGATTTTCAGTTTTTTAAATTTTTTCAAAGATTTTTAACTTCTAGTCACTGTAATTCTGCAGGGAAAGCATTAAATCAATTTTTTCAAATGACATTTGTTGTTCGGAAGCCCTTGAACTACCCATCCCCAAAGTTGAATATTGAAAAAAATCAAAATCATCAAAGTAGGCGTATGTTCTTGAAATTTTGTATAGGACTATAACTTTTTAATCTCAATAACTTTCCTTAATGACATTTTCCTGTATCTTTTACAGAAAAGCAAAAGGTACTTTACCTAACATAAAATTCGTTTTTGCTTAACTGCCATGGCCTACATGATTTTAAAAAAACAAAAGTACACCCAAAATTACTTTTTAGGTAAGCAGGGGTGAACTTCCAAATATGAAAAAAAAAAATCGAAAATTTTTTGTCCATTTCGCCTATAGCGAACTCAATCGGAGGACACGCTATATATGTCATATTTCGACATGCTTGGGTGGGATTGGCTGAAACGTTGCTGTCTTGTAGTTAAAGTCATGCTGATCAAAAATTTCTATTGCACTGAGAGCTTTTCGCACCAGGACTGCTTGAAGGTTCTAACAACGAGGTAACGGGTAATCTGTGTTTATTAATGGCTTTCAGCGTGTTTGGGTACGTGCGTGCGTGCGTTTGTGTGTATGTATGTGCCAGTGTATACAGAATTTTCCAGAAATATTGATGACAAACTTCTGGTGCAGATTCTACATGCAGAAATGTGTCCGCAAATACCTTGAGCTACGGCCCTTTAAAAATGGCACCCAAAAACTGATTATTATTTTATATTTCAGAAACTTTTTTATTTACAGGGACGTGACTTTATACACACATTGACAATAATACAAGCTTATTTTTACATTACATTACTCTACATTTTTTGTGCACGTACACAAACACGCTGGAAGCCATTCATAAACACGTACATACATAGATTAACCGTTACCTCGTTGTTAGGACCTTCAAGCACTCCTGGCGCGAAAACCACTCATAGGATCGACTTAGTGCAATAGAAATTTTTGATCAGCATGACTTTAACTACAAAATAGCAAAGTTTCAGCCAATCCCACCGAAGCATGCCGAAATATGACATATATATATTTTACTTAACCTAAAAGTTGATAAAAAATTCTTGAGCTTTATTAGATTTGAACAATTCAATATGGCGGACCCTTGCAATTTTTTGCTGAAGTTAATGTTTAAGAGTAAAAAATTCTTGAATGTCTAAAATGACGCAAATTACCCAACCTTGACAAGCTGTATCTCAAAAACTGTCCATAGGATCGGCTAGATGTAATAAGAACTTTTGATCAGCATGACTTGAACTATAAAAGAGCAAAGTTTCAACCAATTCCACCGAAACACGATTTTCATCGGTTTTGTTCCAGGGTCCTTTCATGATACAACAATTAGAAGTGGGTGAAATTCAGTTCCATAGATTTTTTACATACATACAGGTCGACTTAATAAAAACATGTTAAAATGAACACAAACGCCAAAAAACTTCCTGATATCTTAGCTACATTTTTGTTATTGTAAAATTGTATTCTTAATAAAAAAAAGTCGTTCATCGCAGAGTCAAAAACTGTGCATAGGTTTCAGGCGGGCGCTTCAAAATCTTTTTAAAAGCTTTTATTTAACTTGCAATGTTTGTATGTTTGTTTAGGTCAAATCTTGCAAGCTGAATTTCGACTAGTTCTAATTAAGCTAGAGCTTTGAAATTTGGCACACGTGTATAAGACCGGTGACAATGCAACATAGTATAGCCATTATCGGAATAAATCCAATATGGCGGACGTCCCAAGATGACCGATCGCCTTGCTCTTCACAAACCCCTTGATATGGGTATCAAATGAAGGGTTTGGATGAGTAAAATACGATAAACTATGTGACGTCATTCTAAATTCAATATGGCGTACGTCCCAAGATGGCGGATCGCCTTTTTCTTCACAACCCCTTTGATATGGGTATCAAATGAAAGGGTTTGACGAGTAAAATACGATAAACTATGTGACATTCTAAATTCAATATGGCGGACACCCTAATATGGCGGAGTATGTTTTACTTCACAACCCCCTTGATATGGGTATCAAATGAAAAGGTTTGACGAGTAAAATACGATAAATCATGTGACGTCATTCTAAATTCAATATGGCGGACGCCCCAAGATGGCGGAGTATCTTTTTCTTCACAACCCCCTTGATATGGGTATCACATGAAAGGGTTTGACGAGTAAAATACGTTAAACTATGTGACGTCATTTTAAATCTAATATGGCGGACGCCCTACGATGACAAATTTTCTTTTTCTTCACGACTCCCTTGCCATGGGCATCAAATGAAGAGGTTTTGTCTGTCTGTTTGTCTGTAAAATAAGTAGACTAAAAAGTAAAAAATAAAATTATATAAAAAAAATATTTTTAAGAAAAAGCTTTTATTTGAAAAAACTGTACTAAAAAGTAAAAATATTTTTTTAAAAATTCATACACCTGGAAACCAAAAGCTTTGGGGGCGGCCAATTGAGCAAAGTAACGATGCAATAGCTCTATGACCGCGTGTGTGACAGGTGTATGAGTTTAAAAAAAAATAGTTTTACTTTTTAGTACAGCTTTTTCAAATAAAAGCTTTTTCTTAAAAATATTTTTTTTATATAATTTTATTTTACCATAAGTGCTTACCTACATCCTGTCATTTTTTTTTGATACTGTTAGAAGCTCAAATACTGAGTTAGTATCCAAAAAACAATTCAAATCATTATCGTAAATATTATAGTAATCCCATGACTAACATTCTTCCGAAAACGACGAAAACCTATTTGAAACACCTTAGTCCTGTCAATTAATGGTTTCTTGAGGGAAATGCCGAGATCACAATTTTTGACTTGAGGACAAGATATTTTTTATTCGATATTTGAGTTCAGTTTGCTATGAAACGGATTTGTGTACAACAATTTTTTTCCACGATTATTAATTTTTTTTTTCATTTTATAATAAATTTATAATAAAGTTGGAATACAGGTAAAAGATTACAATCCATTACTGAACCATAACAGATACGACAAAAATTAATAGACCTTCTTCGCCCCCCGCACCAACTATGTTCGGGGACATTTGGTATTATTGAACGTTCATTGACAGGGCTACCTGTGTTTCAGGCTATAACTTAAAGACTGTCAATGTATATGAAAACTTTCTTAAAACATTCTCTTCTCAAAATTTGATTTTCTTTTAGCTCTAATGTTTTTTTTAGTTGTCCCCGCATAATATAGAAACTTTTTTTATGCATTTACCATTAAACTGCCAAAAATCAACAAAATCTAATTCATATGACATTATTCCGAAGTTAAAAACTGAGTTAAAAACCTTTAGTTACTGTACAAAAAAATACTGTTATCGTGACCTTTGACCTCGTGTAATTCACCCCGCGGCGGTCAAATTGATAGGGAACTCTCATACATTGTTCAGAACCCTAATACTAAGGTGCATGCTAAAATTCAGCCTGTTACAATTTTCTTCCAACTTGCAATATTTTTTTGTCGACTTTTCCTGGGCTAATACGGTTGTCGAAAAAATGGTGTACGAAATTAAGTTGAAAAGCGTTTTTTTTTTTGGAAAAAAATATGAATCTCCTCGTCCAGAAAAATATTGGTTCTCGAACTTGTTACGTAAATAACTATTTCCTCGTCTTTTTATCACCGAATTATACAAAAGGGAAATTATACAAAAGGGATAATAAAGAATTTTTATTTTTAGTCCAATCTTTTTATGAAAATGATAAATACCCTTAAATTTTTGTGCACAGTGTATGTATATCAATCCACGTTGTTAAAATGTATGACTTAGGATTACATCGAATTTCAGCAAATGTGAGACAAGCCTACAAGCTAATCATCGGCGACCCCCCTTCACCTGCGCCACTGCCCTCACGGGGGTTAAGTCCACGATATCCCGGCTAAGGGCGTGGCTGTTTCAGATCGATCCGCCGGCACACACCCTTAGCCAGAGGCACACGGTTTGGTCTATACGCGGAGCGTAAAAGAGAGGGCCCCATTCATATTTTCGGGTATTTTAGCCCGCACCCGGAGCCACCCGAAACGCCGGAGCTGGGGAACTAGCAGAAAATTTATGTTTTAGCGAAATCTATATACTGTGAATGTGGATATGTCAATGGGTCGGTTAAGAGCGTAACTTATTTCAACTGGCCAGTTATACAGTCCACTTATTATTTTAAACCTTTTAGGATACTCTGAAATTATTTGAAATAGATATAATGAGGCGTATATTTTTGTTTACAATTTAGGATTTAGTAACTCCATTTTTTTAAATATATAAAATAAAAATATTAAATTAAGATAGTTCACCAGTCCTCTAGATTTTCTAAATAAAATCTACATATTTAATGTTCTATTATGGATTGAATATTAGATTTGTTCTTGAAGCTCTAATTGACGATTTGCACGAAAGAAAGTTTGGTAAAAAGTGTCTAGATTGGTGTTACTGTAATTCACTGCACATGTTGACCAACTCGTCTAATTTCCAAACTTTACAACAATTAAATACCTATAATATAATAATCATAACATTGTTTTCATTATCTTTAATGTTAAACCTACTTCCACTGAATATAAATCATCTTTATTAGGTTGTTTCGTAGTCTACAATATTTAAAAAATGTCGAATTATGCATTTTGACAATCACTGCTGCCAACTCTTCTAAACTGAGAGTTGGAAACAGTGTTTGACAAATTACATAATTCGATATTTTTTAAATATTGTAGACTACGAAACAACCTAATAAATATGATTTATATTCAATGGAAGTAGGTTTAACATTAAAGAAAATGAAAACAATGTTATATGATTAATGTATTATAGGTATTTAATTGTTGCAAAGTTTGGAAATTAGACGAGTTGGTCAACATGTGCAGTGAATTGCAGTGATACCAATCTAGACACTTTTTACCAAACTTTCTTTCGTGCAAATCGTCAATTGCCTGGTTTCTTAGGAATAAAAAAACATCAATATTAAGTGTGTCAAAGCAGTCTCCTGTAAATCTTTAGATGCGATGCGCGATGCTGACAATGAATTTGTTGAGATGTGTTCAAACCAAATTAAGTCTAACAATATATCCTATATTTACTTCCACATCCAGTGGAAGTATAGTAACGCAAAAAAAAATTGAAAATTTTTGTTATTCAAATAGGCTTAGAATGTCATGAAACGTCGAGATTTTAAGTTTGAGCAAAAAAAATTTCTGTCTGTCGGTCGGTCTGTCTGTAACTTTCTTTGTGCGCACGTTTACTCTGGAACCGTTTAAGATATCGACTTGAAATTTGGTATACGTATGTATTTTAACGAGATCTGGAACTAGATTATATTTTGATATTATTTCGTTGAAGGGTTGGAGGATAAATTGGGGCAAATGGGGGTAAATAGGTAAATTAAGCAATAAGAGTCCGCAAGGTTGGTATTTAGTATATTTAAAAGAAGTTAAGGTCTCAAAAAAATTTTTTGGCATTAGCCACCTCCATTACTACCCCCACCCCATCATTAAAGGGGGGGTGAAAAAAATAAAATTGTAGTTTAGTGTGTATACAAGAGCCTAACCACAATTATTTTTTACTTCTTCCACCCCCACTACCATCCGTCTACCACCACCCTCACCCCCATTACCGATGTGGCATATCGTTTTATAGGTTTTTGGGGTAGACGATTTCAAAAATTATGTTATTAAAGTTCCATAAACAATAATTTCCACATAGTGAAGTGCAAATTTAGTATCAATTTTTTTTTCGTTGTGAGAGACTTGGATAGAAAATCTAGGTGTGGAATTTTAAGATTTATAAACACCCTACAGGTTGCATTGTAATTCGAGTCCTATGAACAAGCGAACATCAGCGTGCCTGCCTTTCAAGATTATTTTAGCAGGTTGCTAAATCCACACCAATGATTCAAGGACAGATGAGGAGATAGCGTCAGATACGCGTCATCGCGTTGTGTCTAGCTTCTACGATTTCAGATTAGAATACCATGCAACCTGTACGGTGTTTATAGATCTTCTATTATTTTCTTGATTCTACAAGTGGGTTACCTCGAGCTGGATGAGCAGTAAGTTTTCCCGAGTATTATGGATGTGCAGTGGCTTTTCTCGAGTACTATACATGCGCAGTAGGTTACCTCAAGTAGTATGGATGTGCAGTAGCTTTCCTCGAGTACCAATAATTCGCAGTGGCTTTTCTCGATATAGATGAGCAGTAGTTTACCTCAAGTAGTATGGATGCGCAGTGGGTTTCTTCGAGTAAACTGGATACACAGTGGCTTACCTCGCATATTTTATTTCGTCTTACTTCCACATCCAGTGGAAGTATAGTAACGCAAAAAAAATGAAAATTTTTATTGTTCATATATTTGATTGTTATGAAACATCGAGATTTTAAGTTTGAGCAGAAAAAATTCTATCTGTCTGTCTGTCTGTAACTTTTTTGTGCTCACAATTACTCTGGAACCGTCTAAGATATTGACTTGAAATTTGGTACACGTATGAATTTTAACGAGATCTGGATATAGATTATATTTTTATCTTATTCCGTTGAAGGGTTGGGGGGTAAATTGGGTAAATAGGTAAATCGAGCAAGTAAGAGTCCATAAAATTGGTATTTGGTAAGAGAAGTTAAGGTCTTAAAAATTTTTTTGGCATTAGCCACCCCCATTACTACCCCCACCGCATTATTGAAAGGGCTGAAAAAAATAAAACATGTAGTGATTTAGTGTGTACAAGTACCAAAGGCCTCAATTTTTTTTTTTACTTCATCCATCCCCACTATCACCCCCTACCTCTACCCCCACTCCTACTACAGATGTGGCATATCGTTTTATGGGTTGTTGAGTAGACGATTTTAAATATTATATTATTAAAGTTTGACATAATGAAACCATAATACATCCAACTATTTCTCTGTCACGGCACGATGAACCATGACCAATAAAGAGAACTTATTGTGTGGCGCCGGCGGTGATTTGTTCAGTATCATAGCGTCCAGGGTGCTATCATCCTCTGGAGTTCCACAGGGATCTGTACTATGTCCCCCATTTTTAACTATCTTTATTAATGATATGAACCTGACGTACAATTGTGAGTAACTACTGTTCGTTGATGATTTAAATTTTTTTTAAAATAAATTCAATTCCTGATCGTCATATGCTTCAATCCGACCTTGTCAAATTTAAAAATTGGTGGCTCATCAATAAATTACCGTTAAACACAGGAAAAATGTCACGTTGTTCACTAGACGAAAAACAACTAAGTTTGATTATAAAATAGACACCACTTAACTCCCTCACTGTCAGTAGATTATATTGGCACTGTTTTATTGAACAAATAGACTTATTAGGCACTTTCTTCATCATATCGGTCATTAGAACAGTAACTGAATATTTCCAGGGCTTCAATGGAAAACACGTGGTACAAATTTCTTTCAATAAAATGAAAAATAATACCTTTCCAGAGCCTGGGAAAAGAATATAGGAACGGACCTATGACCCCCAACAAGAAAACAAAAAAATCCGCCTTCCACATCCAGATTTCATATCCAAGTCTCGTACGAAAAAACCGAGGAAAAAACTTTTGATACTATTAGACTAGCGGTACATGACCAGACAGGTGCAACGTTTTTAAAATGCATGCCAATCATATATATGGATGTAATTACCATGAATATGCCAGAAACGTAAATTTTAGGCAGTCGTCGTGTGCAGAAGGGTGTGCAAATCGCTACGCGGCATCGTGCTTGTTTCCATGAGTACGTAATTGCTTTACAACTCGAATTATGTACAATACTTTACCTACGATATTTATTTATTTATTTAGTAAAATCTAGATTTAGTTTACTAGTCAACAATATTATTCAACAAATATTATGTCAGTTTTGACAGCGTTTGAAAATTACGTAGGCGCATTTGTTTTTTTAAACCCCGCGTTAGCGATATAAGCCACCTATAATTGCGTCTCGTGCGTTTTGTTTTCAATATGTAAAATTCAACTTACATAGATGGCAGGTAGTGGGTTTTTTACTATTTACAGTAGTGGTCGTAGGTAAATAAATTAAACTGCTAAATATAGAAAAATGTAATGGCGTATCGTTCACTAGAGGAAAAACAACAACACAGTTTTATTTTAAACCAGGCAACACAACTTCTTTAATGCCAATAAAAAATCTTGGTATTTATTTATTTATTTAAATTACATTACTCAACAGGTTAAGACCCAATTACAGAGTAATATCCACATACTCATTAAAATATTTAACAATGTAAATGTAAATAAACAACACCAGATAACTGAAAATAATACACATATATGTACATCCACCACATACACACCACACACACACACACACACACACACAAACATGTTTAACTTTGCGCAGAGTGACAAAGTTACTTCACTATTTTTTTCCAGGAATACCGGCTTTAGCGATAAATTTTATTAGAACATTTTTTGTTCAGAAACTCGTGGTCTATCCACCTGTATTTTTTATTTTTTCCTACTCTGACTTAATTTCAAAATTTTGAAAAAAACTAATTTCGACCATGCTGTTGCATAGAGAATTGAAAGACGCTTCAGATGAGGGGTCGCTCGACCCCCTTTCCCTATTTAAATTCTTGAGTCAGGGGCTAGGGGGTAGATGTGTCAATGTCAAGTTTGACATCAAAAGTTGTCCCCCAAAAATCAAGAATCGACCTGTCCGAACGTTTTTTCAAGAAACTAGTCTAGGTGTCCCAAAACAGGCGTGTTTCGTTTTCAATGGCCCACCCTGTAGATATACTTTTGTAGGTAAGCTATCCTCAAAATTAACACTATTAAATATTTTAAGGCGAATACCAAAAAGAAGTTTATTACAATTAATTTGATAGCACTGAACATTAATAAAAAGTAAAAACAGTAAAGGGCCAAGATTGGATTCTTGTGGAACCTTAAAACTGGGTACGGAAAACCTCGATTTATTACCATTACTACACCAGACATATTGCTCTCTGTCTAATAAATATGATGTAATAGTATATTACGTAATGAGTGCTGTAAGAAGCATATTACGCACGAATGGAAAAGTTAAGCACGATGCCGCGTAGCAGCGAGTGCGTATTTCCATGAGTGCGTAATTGCTTTACAACTCGAATTATGTACTATACTTTACCTACGATCATATTTATTTATTTATATAGTAAAAATCTGGATTTAGTTTACTTGTCAACAATATTATTCAACAAATATTATGTCAGTATTGACAGTGTTTGAAAATTACGTAGGCGCATTTGTTTTTTTAAACCCCGCGTCAGCGATATAAGCCATCTATAATTGTTGCGTGTCCCGTGCGATTTGTTTACAGTGCAATTTGTTTACAATATGTAAAGTTCAACTTACATAGATGGCAGGTAGTGTGTTTTTTACTATTTACAGTAGCGATCGTAGGTAAAGAATATTTTTTAGAGATGTGCAGAATCCCTAATTTCGTAATTTATTTAACAAGCCATGATCAGTTCTATCAAAAGCCTTCGACAAGTCTGTGTACAACACAACTACCTGTACAAGTTTCAGTGCGATCAGATATGTACTGAGTGTTCAGAATCGGTGTCATAGAGATCTGATTTCAAGTAGGTACTCCCTTTGTGTTCTAAATATATCGATAAATTAGTTGTTCATCTTCATGCTGAATTTCCTTCTAAATCACTTTACACGTGGTACTGTAAAAACTATATAAACAAACATTAAACGATCACGATGCACCAACGACAAAAATGGTGGTATTAACTTTTTTTTATTTCACATCAAAACGTGCTTTTTTATAGTTTAGGTTTCATTGAAGTATTCTTACAATTCAAGATCTATAAACAGAATTGGTTGGTAAGCCTTTGAAGTGTTTCCATCAAATCATAAGTGGAATAACAAACTATCAGAGAGATAAAGCAATAAATAGAGGACAGAAATATGATTCACCTGGTTTATGTTTGAACTCAAATACATATGTATCAATTAAACCAGTTTGTAACTTATAAGTGGAATTACGATCGGTACGCCTACTAGATACAGAAATAGAAATGATTATTTATTTCCGTTTTTTTCTTTATTTAAGAAAATAATGAAAACACTTATTTAAATGAGCTTCTTTTATAAGTGACTAAGGTACATCATATTAATATTATTATTTCAAGAAGCTGAAATTGGTACATTTTGGTTTTTTAAATAACTCTTCGCATACAAAGAACCAAAAAAAAAAAAAACAAAGGACCCGCTCATTTCTTATGGGAAGTGGCCCCCGGTGAAATTGGCTGAATTTTTAATTTATTGTAGATTTCGAGTTTCTGATAGGAAACTGCCCACCCAATATTTTGAAAGAGCATTAAATTGTTTAAGGCAAATCTGGCGAATTCCGAAATTCTTCCGGAAAAAATAATAAGTATGATAATTACGCCAATTAAGTCAAAGGTTTTCAATACAATTAGGCAAAATCCTACCCAATAAAAATGCTGAAATTACTCCAATGAATAAGTAAAAGTTCGACAAGGTACAGAATTTTACAAAAATTTATAGTTATACCCGGGAAACTAGACAGGATCGAGCTGAGAGAGTTTTTGATCAGAAAGTTGAAATCTACAATATATTAAAAATTCAGCAAATTTCACCGGGTGCCACTTCCCCCTAGAAAGGACACAAAAGGTGGAAAATATAGAATATAGCAGTGTTCCGAGCACTATTACTTTTAATAGATCTATTACTATTAAAAGCTCCTTATTACGTTCTATGCTATTCCGCCGCAACAAACTACTACTTTTTTTTTCGATATGAATTTATATACTTATATTTTTTATTGTCAAATAGCCTGTGATAAAGGGGACACTCGAATTGCGCACACATTAATGAGGGTCACACTCGAATTGCGCTCACATTAAAATCAGGTACTTTAGTCCCATACTGAACTGCGCTCACTGCTCTCAGGTACTTTTTTTTTTTAACTATTTAACGTCGGCCTATTTCCGCTACCAGGGCCTATCACCGACGCCAGCAGACGAGCTACCCCCAACCTGGAAATTTTGCTGAATCTCTTCCCTTAAGAAGAGTAGGGATCTTTTACTTGCCTAACATTTAATAGACAAGGGACCGCCTGCTTTACATCCCCTCCGAAGGATGCTATATCCACTACGTAATCCGCGTCTGAAATTACGTAACTTCCGCGTATACACTGATATACAAGCCGCTAGAAGGTGGGACGAGAACGCTGTATTTCCCAAGACGGGTGGGTCACCCATCCAAGTACTAACCGCGCTCGACGTTGCTTCAACGGAATATCGACTGATATTCACATTGAAGTCGCCTCTACGCTCGCCCCTCTCAGGTAATAAAAGTAGGAATAACTAAATATTGTCTGAATGTTGGTTGTGGCATTTTCTTAATTTTTCTATTTCTTATTGGGATACAGAAAAATTAAGGAATAACTAATAAACTAACAATCTAATAATCTAACAAACTAACAAACTAACAATATAACAATCTAACAAACTAACTAACGAAGATTTTATGAGCGAAAAACCACAAGACAGTCGAGTGGATCAGTTTATACATTTTTTAGTGGAAAATTATATCGAAAGTGACTTTCTATTTCCACCGACAATATGGGCTGCAAAAACAGCAAGTATTTTAAAGACCACAAATGCATGTGAATCATTTCATTCAAAGTTTAAAAGTGAACCGGACCTAACCTAATCAATATGGCGGATCCAACATGGTGCATCTAATATGGCGGACCCAACATGGTGGATGCAATTTGAACCCTGCCTATCACCCATGTCTGTGAAATAAGCAATCATTATAAAAAGCGTTGTTTTACATATGAGAGTAGATACCACAAGTCATAATAGACATTACTATATGTTTTGCTCGGTCTCCCTTTGCTTCACCGTACGTCTAACAGCATCACGTCTTTTATCATGGTTGCTTGTTAAGCGTACGATCTCAATAAAATTTAATATTTTTATGTTTTTATGACTGTCTAAAGTTTCCTTTTTTTTTTAAGTATATCCAACCAATAAACAATAATTATACGAAGCGTTGTTTTACATATGAGATAAATTTGGAAAAATTGTGTTATCTTAACTAAAAATGAAAATTTACATGTCTTGAAAATGTGAAATCTATAACACTGAACCAAAGTGAGCGCAGTTCGAGTGTCAAATTAGGAGTTCATTAGGGATGTGAGCGCAATTCAACCGACCAAACCACTTTAATTATATGAATATTGGAACGCTAAAACTGAATTTCAAGTCAGAATTCTCCCATCATATCAGAAATTTGGCAAAATCTCAAGAAATCATCATAAAACACCTCAAAAATGGTTAAAAATGTATTTAAAAGAAGGTTTAAACTGGAAATGGAAATTATTCCGTAAAAGTATATTGTGTATTTAGGCGTGAAAGGCAATACATTCCCGGACGACGATGCAAATTGTTGGCCGAGGTGCTAGCCGAGGCCAACAAGCATCGAAGTCCGGGAATGTGCTTTCACACCGAAGTATACATACTATTTTTTCTGAAATCACAATCAATATTATTATAAATTAAGGAATTTGTATTAATGCATAACATTTCTTCATTACAAACTAACTGCTTACTAATAAATGCAATTTTAATGTTAGTTGGTTTGTCTGCGTGTATTTATTTACTGTCTAAACTTACTGTTTTCTGATAGTTTCTTAGCAACGGACTAAAATACTGGAATTGTTCATTTTTCGATCTGAAATCGCGCCGAAAATGTAGACATTGCCTATCGATTTCAGAAAAAATAAATTTTATATTTCAACTTTACTATACTATATATATACTATAGCAACAGAGTTTTCAAATATGTAGGCAAGTACGCTACATATTACAACCCCCTGCAAAATAAAAATCAACCTACCAAAGTATCAATATTAAAACGGACTTTTTTACAGTCAGACGGGTAGATTGACAACATCATTTAACAAATATGCAGGTTTAACTCTGTTTAAAGATACAGTAGGTATAATCCTTTCCACGTTTGAGGACCGTTATAATTTTGTCTGTTCTAGAAAGAACTTTAAAATGTCTTTCATACCAAGAGGATAAGTTCAACTTTCCGAATAAAAATAAACTTACAATCTTTTGGGTTAATACATTCGATAAAATATAGTTATCTATATAGCCTGGTCGAACATTTCTAAATGATGCTGTTCAAACTTATTAAATTATCTAGAGTGAATATGAATATAATGGTTGAATTTTGAATAATTATAATTGTTGTAATTTAGAAATAAAAATTAAAGAGATATTCTAGGATATATTGATACTTTGATGTGACGATCAAAAGAGCAGGGAGTTCAGTTCGAATCAAATCTTTTCCGTGAATTTTCAAACTTCATTTCACCCAGAATCCAATGGCATGATTGAAAGATTTCACAGAACCTTTAAGACCGCATTAATCGCCAGAGCTAACTCAGTTCATTGGTTTGATGAATTACCAATTATTTTATTAGGTTTACGGGCAATGCCTAAAGATGATTTACTTTGTTCATCTGCAGAACTTGTCTATGGCCAAACTTTACGTCTTCCTGGTGAATATTTTATTAAATCACATTCTGATATTAAACTACCTTTATTTATTAGCAAATTACAAAAATATTTTAATAACTTACGATTCACAATTCCTAAAAGGGATCATTTTCGAAATACATTTGTCAGTCCAGACATTAAACTGATCACAAGACGCTAAAATCTACTTTTAAATGCATTTTTGATCATTTATTTGACCAAAATTTTTTGAGATTTTTTTGAGGTTATGTCTAAATCCTGACATGATAAGAAAAGTTTAACATCAGATTCGGTTTCAGCACTCCAAAGTACGTATAGAAACAACAACTCGTTTAATCTTCCGATTTACTTTTTACCCGGTTTCAGGCTTGTTCTACGCGGTTTTTTGAGCTTTTACATAAAAATATCGTCGACATGTGACAATTCTGACCTCGGATTCGGTTTTAGCGTCTCAAAATGCATATAAAAATAACTAGCTGACCCAGCAAACGTTGTTTTGCCATATAAATTATAAATTTTTGTCCAAAAAATAAAAATAACATTTCTGGATAGGGCCACCCTTATCACCTAGGGGTATAAAAAATAGCCTACGACCTATTCTCAGACCTACCAAATATACACCAAAAATTTCATAAAAATCGGTCAAGCCGTTTCGGAGGAGTTCGATAACAAACACTGTGACACGAGATTTTTATATATTAGATAATAACAAAGTTTATTGAACCAAGTGATACAAGATTGATTTTAGATGCATTAAATTGCTTAATTATTGAACAACTTTACAAGGAAAATAAACCTTTAGGTAAACCTCACATAGTTATAAAAACTGGCCGTGAGTGCTATACCCATACTATAAAAAAATACTATTTATAATAAAAATGACTTACATAATAAATTAATTCTATCAAAATTCAACGGTACGAATAGGAGTTATATTATAATTAGGTATATACTGATAATTGGATAAGTATATTAAGTATAACTAGTGCTATAATTTACAATTCTTCTTAATATTTAGAAGTAGATAACACAGTTTTAAATTAGCCGAAATAACTTAAATAATAAATTAATTATATTGAAATTCAACAGTACGAATAAGAGTTATACTATAATTATTGGATAAGTATATTAAGTATAACTAATGATATAATTTACAATTCTTCTTAATATTTAAAAGTAGATGATAATAGAATATAATTTTCAATTGACCAAAAAGGCGCCAGTGTCAATAAATCTGTGTAGTATTTGGAATGGATAAGTTAGGAGCCATTTATTTATTTATTTCGTATTTAAATTTATTTAAGTTACAGCGTTTAATTGCTGGTGGTATATTATTATATATTCTAGGAGCTAAATAGATAAAGCTATTTTGTCCTATCGTTTTTTGGGCCCGAGGTTCTGTTATTACATTTTTTTCTTTACTTCTAGTGTGATAATCAAAAGGGAGAGATAAGGTACTCTGTCTGTTTTTATTTTTTAGGTAGTTATATTGGTTTGGTATTAAAGCTTTGCAATATAATTTTCTAATAGTTAATAATTCTAATCCATTATATAGTAAATCTGTCGGGTAAAAGTAATCTTTTTTGCAATTTCTCTAGCAGGTCTAAATTGCTTTTGTTTATGCCACCCCAGGCTAGGATATCGTAGCATAATTGCGATTGTATAAGTCCATAATAAACAGTTTTTAATTGTTTTTCGGTTAATATAGTTTTTAGTTGTTTGAATGTATAGATGAGATACCTTTTAATTGTTTTTCGGTTAATATATTTTTTAGTTGTTCGAATGTATAGATGAGATACTTAGTTTCTTACATACATTTTCTATATGTAAGTTCCATTTTAGGTGGCTGTCAAGAATAACTTCAAGATACTTTATAGATTTTGCAATTTGAATTTTCAGATCGGTTCCTTCGATGGTGATGTTTGTGGACTGTGGAAGATGGCTTTCATAAGAACAGAATTGTAGATATTTTGTCTTTTCTATATTGATCGTAAGGAGATGATTATAGAACCAGTCTTTTATGGTTTTCAGATTTTTACTTACGAGTTGCTCTAGTATCTCCCAAGATCGTGCAGTGAAAAATATTGCTGTGTCATCTGCAAACGATATAGTTAAGCCATCTAATGGTAGGTTGAGCAGGTCGTTTAATTTTTTTTTTTTTTTTTAACTGCTTAACGTCGGCCTATTTCCGCTACCAGGGCCTATCACCGACGCCAGGAGACGAGCTACCCCCAACCTGGAAATTTTGCCGAACTTCTTCCCTTAAGAAGAGTAGGGATCTTTTACTTGCCTAACATTTAATAGACAAGAGACCGCCTGCTTTAACATCCCCTCCGAAGGATGGTATATCCACTACGTAATCCTCGTCTGAAATTACGTAACTTCCGAGTATGCACTGATATACAAGCCTCTAGAAGGTGGGACGAGAACGCTGTATTTCCCAAGATGGGAGCCCATCCAAGTACTAACCGCGCTCGACGTTGCTTCAACGGAATAACGACTGATATTCACATTGAAGTCGCCTCTACGCTCGCCCCTCAGGTCGTTTAAGTATATACTAAACAAAATTGATCCTAGGACCGTGCCCTGTGGCAAACCGTAAAGAACGGTTCTGGGATCACTTAATGTATCACCTACTTTCGCTATTTGGGATCGATTTTCTAAATAACTGGTCAATAGTTCGTTTATTTTACCCCTAAAGCCCATGTTCCACAGTTTCTCTAATATTTTTTTGTGGCTTATCGTGTCAAACGCCTTCGCAAGGTCAATAAAAACACAAATGGAAGGGAGGGTTTGATCAACGGCGTTATATATTTTTCCAACTAGTTTTGAAATTGCGTCCTGGGTTGAAGTTCCCTCACGAAAACCGAATTGTTTACTTGATAACAATCAAGTGATCAAATTTGTTTATAAATGATTCCATTCTAGCTTTGATCACCTTCTCAAAATTATTATTAATTAGATGAGTAATTAATGGAGTTATTAAGATTATGAGTAATTAATGGAGTTATTTTGTGTGCCTGTGTACTCAAACTATCACCGAGGAACGATACATAATAAAACCACAAATTAAAAAAAAGCAACGCAATAAACAACCGCACTGATATAGTCACCGCATACGAACAGTGCTACAGGAAGAAACTTCCTTACGAGGAGGAGAAAAAAAGTGATGCGACAACGATACCGGTTTCTATTTCAGTATTATTGCCAGTATCTGCTATTTTAACACTCGGAATCGCCCTGTCTGCCGTTTCACATTCCTATAATTCCTGGGGAATAATTGTGATTCCGCCTTGAGGACGCATTTCCTGAAGAGGCCCAGAGAAGCATTAATAAATAACTCTAGACTTCGGGGTGTCTGAGAAATTCTTGAGCGTCTCCCAAACTTTTACATGGTTTGTTTGCCTGAAAATTTCAAGATCGCTTTTCAGTAGTTGTTTTTTCGTCAAGCTACGCGGAGTTTGTTTTGTTTTAAAAACTTTGCTAAATAAGATACGTGATATTTTAACTTTTAATTTCTCACAGAAGAGTGGAATAAAACATTTGAATTTCAAATGTCATTATTAGTAGAAAAACAACTGGATCGGCTTCTGACAGCATAAGCATGTAGTTTTTTCGCTGTAAAACCATATACAGGGTGGCCCAGTTAAGACGAGACCGGCGTGTTGTATGGCTGTATGATCATTTTTTCGAAGAATGCTCGCTCGGTCGAATGCGCCTCTTGAACCCTCGAGCGGTGTTAGGACCCACCCCTGAAATTATAAATGGCAAATGGGTCAAGTAGCACATTGTCTTTAAAACGACGGTATCTTAATTATAAATATACAACAATTAACGCTAACATAACACAGGCCCACAAAAAAAAAATGTGAGCGAGAATTAAGACAGACTTTTCCTTATGTTTTTCGGGGCGCTGAACACGAATCTGAAGTCAGATTAGCATGTTTGTGGACGAATTTTCGAGCTAGATATAGTAATTTACGTTATAAGTCCGGTAGGTGACTTATTACAGTACGAGTTGTTTTACGGACGAGGCGACGCAGGAGCCGAGTCCGGAATATAAACGAGTACTGTAATGAAACCTACCGGACGTGTATCGTATAATATTTTATTTCATACTGTCCAGTAAATCCTTTTTAAAATTAATAAAAAGTTATAATTATTGAAATTTGAGAAATATTAATTCGTAATCTGACAATCGCATCACCATAACGATGTTATAGCCATTGTTTTCCATAGCTAATTATGATTGTCTCTAGCTTGTCACTGTCAACTAAATAAAACCATAGTTTTTGCATTGTTTTGTATTATGGAGATTTTGGAGGAGACTTAAAATAAATGTGTTGAAGCAACCGGAAAATTATCCAGAAAAAATCATCATATTTAGTGTAAATTAAATAATCTGTATATTGGCTCCAAATAAAATAAAGAACTTTAGAACTAGAGAGCTTTATTTAATCAAAATAAAATAAAAATTACTAATTTTAGTTAAGCAAAATATTAACAATTTTGTAAGTAGAAGCCTAATTTGTAGTTATCTAACATTCTTCATTTACTAAAGTTGTTAGAAAAGTATGTTTAATAGGTAGTGGTAGGGGCCAAAGTGCTTACTTCACAATACTGCCGTCCTAAGCCAAAAAGACGTATCTCAAGTTTTGGCCGAAATGCATATTTTTATACCTTAGGATAGCTGGAGCTATTTTCTATATATTTCCATAGCGAAATAAACGTATTTCAATCGTAAAATATTTTTAAAGTGCTAACAAAGTTTGACGTATCTAAAAAAAATTTGAGAAAACCTAAGCGATTTAGCCAATTAGACGTATCTCATTGTAAAAAAAACTAGTAACCTAATTAATATAAATTCATGACTACACCACTATTAACCTCTACATTAGTACAACTACAAAAAAAAATATTGACGCGATTTCGAAAATTCAAAACATACCTTATATCTCAAAACAGTGAAACCTTGAGATACGTCTTTTTGGCTTAGGAGGGCAGAATAGTATCAATATGAATTAATATAAGTTCAAATAAAATAAAAATTACCAACTTTAGTTAAGCAAAATATTATAAATTTTGTAAGTAGAAGCCTAATCTATAGTTATGTAACATTCTTCATTTACTAAAGTTGGTAGAAAGTATATTTTACAGTAAAAAAACGCTATATAGCGGTGAATGATTTTCTTCAATAAAATACTTCTCGGGACGCATTTTTATAGTTGGCTATGACTCCATTCTTGTGTGTTTCTTTGAATTATGACAGTTGTTTTTGTTATAGATATTGAATAACCTAATAGATATTATTATATCCTCGTTTTTCAACAAAATGGCAAAAAGGTGTACTCAGTTTTTGTAGAATTTCGTGATATTAATCGTCATCATCATTTAACGTACTTAACTGACTTACTTCGTAATTGTACTTTAGAAGCGGATGATAAAATGTTGTTCCGGAAAATTCAAGAGGCTCTTTTAGAGCATTCTGTCAAACAAGACGAAAAATCGAATTGTCTCAAGGTATTATATTATATGAAACATAAACATTTGATCGTCTACGATTTTCATTCCACATATTCACCATTAAGGAGAGAAATTCTGAAAGAATTTGAAAAGCATTCGAAAATAGTGTTAATAAATAATTGCTAAAAATGTGTATTTAAATATTTTATTTCTTATACTTTTAGGTGAAAAAGTCAAAAGTCAAAACTTGCTTACTAAAAACAATAATATGATAGTGTTGCTAGGTAACACATTACAGTATCAGATACCGTAATGTTCGCAAGTAACACATTACGGTATCAGATACTGTAATGTTCGATTTACCGGCCACAAATGAGTCCGGGAAATAGTCATTTACCGGACAGTATGAAATAAAATAACGAAATTGAAAAGGTCAGTAAACACCAAAAAATGCAAAGAAAGAGTGTGGAGACTATTAAAGGCAAAACTTAATATTATATGTTTTATGTATTTAATTCATTTTTTCAAGAAAAAAAGCGAGAATCTGAAAAAGTGAGAAAGGAAAATCTAATTAAATAGTAAGTAAGTAAAACACGATTGCGGAAAGGCGAGCATTTTTAAAAATAAAAACACAAAAAAATTTATGGCAAGGTGCCTGCTACTTACAATATCTTTCAAAAGCACCCTTGTTTTTGACAAAAAATCGTAAAAAATCTTTACTAAAACTGGAAAATACGTGTTCATTTTATGGCAACCCGAAGTTTTTTGCATTAGAGTGAACTTCGGTGTCTATCATAACATTAAAACAAAAAGCGACAGATGGTGGTGTGGTGATGTTAGACGTACCATATAGCGAAACGGCCGACTAGAATAATGTATAGGTCACAAAATATTCGCCAAGATGTTTTGAATAAGATACCAATTTATTCAGATAAAAATACAGCACACATTTTACAATAATTGTCATTGAAAGTATATTCTAATGGTTCTAAGATATCTGTTTCTATAGTGAAGAGTTCAATAACAGTCGTAATTCGAAAGGTTAAACATCAATTTAAAATCTCATAAATTATTACCACATATCGTTCTACTGGCCCTTGTCGCAGTAAAATCTCATTTTTGGAATTATCTATGTTCTATCTCTAATAACCCTCATCCATATATAACATCACTTCTGACTTTTACTACAAAAGTCAAGTATTTAATCTGGATTTATGATTGCGGGTAATGTTGTTATAATGCGGTTTATTATTATGATTTGATTGCTTCATTTTTATGTGGAATTATTATAGGCCACCAAGCAAGTGAATATCTGAAGACTAATACATAACTTTTTCTAGGACTACTGAATAATTCATTAATTATCAATACGTTTTGGAACAAGTAATATAGTACAGTAACTAGAGGTTTTAACTTCGGGATGTCATGAATTAGATTTCGTTCATTTTTGGCAACTTAATACTAAATACAATGCAGAACATTGCAGTGCTGACGGCCGACGCTTGAAGCAAATATGAATTAGACTCACGGTCCAGTCCAATACAGCGCTTGAAAGAGAATATAAATCTCAAATACACTTGTACCTAGTCACTAGGTAGTCAGCAAATATATCAAGTGACGGAGCCTAGCCTCATCGTCGGCTGATTGGTCAATGATATTCTGACGCGTTTCTTTACCTACGCAAGCGCACTCAGTTATCGCCCTTTATCATTGCAGGGAGAAGGATTGGAAAAAACAGTTTTTTTTAATTTTAAACAAAAAAACTGTTTTTTTTTAATTTGAAACAGTTTTTTTCAATGTTTTAAATGGTATGTTTAAAACATGTTTGAAACAGGTTTTAAACGTTTAAAACTTTATTAAGTTAAAATTAAATGGTGCCAAGTTACTGTGTCTGCTACTACTACTTGATGCCAGATGACGCTCTTAAACGGATTTTACAGTACTCTACAAATAAAACGTTCAGTTTAGTGCAAGTGACCATTGACCATTTGACTCATAAGAGTAAGACTACAAAGGCTATTTTTTTGTGAGTGTGTTTACTTTTCCACAATCTCCAAAATAATACATTTGTTTAAAATATCGCATTGTGTATTAAATGTTTTAAACATTTATTTAAAACATGGCGCGATGTTTAAAACACCTTGTTTAAAACCTGGCAGGCAGGTTGTCAAAAGAGGGGCGTGACAGGTGTTATGTGTTAGGCAGGGCCGTAGCCTCAGGGGGGTATGGGGAGAGTGCGCCCCCCCCCCCCAACCCAACTTTGTCAGACTTGTCAAAAGTTGGCAAGGCAAATCGCTAATCGCTATATTCTGATCACTGATAAGACTTGAAAAGGCAATATTTGGAAAATTCACAAAATAACTTTTTCGCAATCATAGTAATATCACACTGCGAGTTCGGCCGCACATGGCCTAACGAAAATGGAAACGCGCTGAAAAACCCAGCACACATGTTTGACTTAACAATAAGAAATACAGGTTAAAGCAAAAAGAACAGCAGAAAACCTACTGAAGAAAACGCTAACACTGAACAGCAGCAAACTAAAAATAGGGAGACCATGTTACACGTGGAAAACAACAATCAAGAGGATCATAAACAAACTGGGAAAGAAAAGCGAGGGGAAAATGAAAAAAAAAACATGCGTCATGTGGTTCTCACCGCTGACAACAAGCATGACCCAAATCCAACCCAGCATCGGAAATCGAGGAATCAGAAGACTCAGAAAAGAGAAGATTCGAAGAAGCAGAAACACAAAAAGAGGAGCATAAACAGTAATAAACACTCCATATCAATACACAACACATATTTCACAAGAAGATTCAGAAAAGGCAGATACCCAGAACCAAAAACACAAAAAAGGGAGCTTAAACGCTCCCTCACGACACAATGCGGTAACGCATCTCATAAATACCGACACCTCCCATTCCATATTCCTTTACCATGCGCCATGTGGCACTCGCTGCTGGCAACAAGCATGATCTTAGTCCAACCCAGCGAGGACGTAGCAGGCCCACCTGTATAACCCTGGGAGTGGCAGCAATGCCTACCGCACGCTGGTAAATCAATCAATCAATCAAATCAATCAGTCTCCCCCCCCCGCTCATTAATTATTAAGCGCGGGGGCCTGCCAGAGATATTGACAATTTTTTTTTCAAATGGGGCCCATGATTTGATGTGGGGGAGACCTGCTTAGCAGACAGCCATTTTCACTATTTATGGCACAAAAATAGTAGAATAATGTTAGAAAGAATGTTAATAAAATCCGTCTAAAATTTCTAGCGTTGTCTCCTGGGCTATTAGAGAGTTCCAGGCCTCTTCGAGTTAAATTAATAGAGTATCATACCACCACATTAACTAAGGAAATAAATGAGGTTTGACACTTGCTCAATTAATCTAATTGTTATTAACACACAGAACCTGCAAAGATAAATGCATTTAAGACCGCTAATGTAATTAGGAACTACAACTATTAGAGGATGCGACACAAATGAGTCTAATGAATTACATGTGGTTGTGGTTTAGATTACTTACATCAAAAGGCAAAATAAGACTTGAAAATTAGAATAAAAGGATGTCGATAATAGACAAAAGGTTCAAGTGTTCTTTTTATACCAATTTTTTTTTTAATCAAATAGGTATATAATAACCGGAAAAAGAAATTAATAATCATCGTGGAAAAAAGTTTTAGAGGGTAATTCATTTCATAATGCGTTGAACTCAAATACCGAATAAAACATGTCAGTGTATCGACGCTTAAGAAACAATACCCCTTATCTCCAAATTAGCAATTTTACAGGAGACGAGAAAAACTAATTATTGCTCTTATTAATATGTATGTAATATTAAACTTGGAGATAACAGCTATTAGGAACTGTTGGACATAGGAGTGGACATCAATTTAGATACAAAAAAAACAAATTTTGGCAAAAATGGAGACAAGAGGTATTGTTTCTGAAGCGATTTTTAGGTATCAATATTAATCTTGGCTGGAGATACCAGCTATTAGGAATTGTTGCACATAGGAGTGGACATCAGATTAAAATTCCAAACCAAATTTTGGTGAAAATGGAGATAACAGGTATTGTTTCTTAAGCCTTGGTATGTGCATAGCATTTATGATTTAAAAGTTAAAAAAAATAGCAACAGGCATGTAGGTATAATTTGAATATTTAATTTTGATTTTTTCCAATTCTAACTTAAATCAATAAGGCGAAATTTGGAAAGTAATTCCCCCTGTAGTTGATTGTTTTAAAAATATTTCCAATTACATTCTCCTTTCCGTAATAGCTCTTTCTGTACCTGTGCCGGTTCTGTAGGAAAATTTGAACGGGGATTTTTTTTTCTTCAGTAACGCTTAATCAGTACTTAGTTGTCATAGCAAGGTGTTCCTCAAGGAAGTATTCTGGACCCACTGCTCTTTACAATATTTACTGCCGAGTTGTCTGGAAAAATATCATATTGTAAAATTCATTTTTATGCTGACGACACCGAACTTGTAATTTCCTGTAACCCCCTACAAATGCAATGAAGCTATTGAAAAATTCAACACTGATTTTTTAGTGATTTCACAGTGGTCTACAGATAGTGGTCTTACCATCAATCTCAAAAAATCATCTGCCTTGTGTATCGGCACTTGTGTACAATGTGATAAAGCTAAATTTAATTTAAACAGGAAAATTAGAACAAATGACTGTGAAAAAATTGTGTTAAAAATTTAGGTATCAAATTTGATGAACATTTAAATTTTGAAAATCACGTTTTGGAAAAATGTCAACAATCATATGCTAAATTTAGATGTTTATACAAATTTAAATACATTTTGCCAGCTGATACTAAATGGGACTTAGTAAATTTTGTGATATTAAATAACTTTGATTATTATTGCAGTAGTGTCTATTATCCTCACTTAACAACATATTTTCAAAATAAAATACAAATTGTACAAAACAATTATTTAAGATATTCGTATAATATTGACGGAAGTGAACATATCATACCCTACTACAATAAGCACAACGTCCTAAAAAATCTAAAATAGATTTATTGCATTATTTACAACATTATTATATAAAACTGTATCATTTAAAACGCCAGCAGCTTATTTATATAACTGTCTACTACCTAGGTTACAGATACATGATATCAATCTTAGAAATGTTGACATTTTGACCATTCCTCAACACAGAACTGTGAAATTTGAATCCTGCTTTTTGTATTTGGGTCCAAAGATTTTTAATCAATATATTAATATATTTATGTCCACCAAAACACATTATAGCTTTAAAACTAAAATTAAGTCACTTATGTCAGAAAATCAAAAAGAAAATTAACGCTATGTTGATACCAGCATTGTTTCATGTCATAACATTTTATGCACACTTGTTTTATTGTAAGTTTTATTAAGTTGTTTGTATTTAAGGAAGGGCTGAAAAATACTTAGCAATGCCCTTTCTTTTGAGAAAATATATAAGTATCTTTATATATTTTTTTCAATAAGCATTTTATTATTATTATTATTTACTTTGGTGGACATTCGCCATCAAAGATGACAAAACTGCTTATATCTCTATTAATGCTTGACCGTATTTCATGGAAATTGACTTAATTTGTTGTAATTACTATGTATAAGGTGCATAGTAGCAATGCTTTAGTAACTATTTTTTATTTCAATTGCTAATGTCTTTTTTTTCTACAAGAAGACTTCTTAGTATTTTGATTCGATAGGATAGACATGTAGGAAATTCAGTACTAACGTTAAACAATGATTGTATTACAAACATGTTCAGATTTATTCTAAAAAATTTTGTTACAAGTTGCATCCAACCCCTAAACACTCCTCCACTTACCGAATATGCCACCACAGTTAATCCAATTTACAATACAAATACATCTTGGAAGAATGGCGCTTCAGTTTTACTTCCACATCCATGGAAGTATAGTAACGACAAAAAAATTTTTAAAAATTTTTATTGTTCAAATATGTCATGAAACGTCGAGATTTTAAGTTTGAGCGAAAAAAAATGTCTGTCTGTCTGTCTGAAACTTTTTTTGTGCGTACGTTTACTCTGGAACCGTTTAAGATTAAGATTGAAATTTGGTATATGTACTTTAACGAGATCTGGAACTAGATTATATTTTCATGTTGTTCCGACGAAGGGTTGGGGGGTAAATTGGGGTAAATTTGGGGTAAATGGGTAAATAAAGCAGGTAAGAGTCCATACCATTGGTATTTAGTATATACAAGAGAAGCTAAGGTAAAATTTTTTGTATTAGCCACCCCCATTACCACCCCCACCCCCCTTATTAAAGGGGATGAAAAAAATTGTGATTTAGTGTATGTACAAGAACCAAAATATTTTTTTTACTTCTACTATTATACTCTTTGGAAATACGAAAGCAAAGAGTATAAGTATTGCATTTCATTGACACATTTCAAAAATTGTAAATATCGCTCGTAGAGAAAAAAGTATCATAAGTGTTGTTACAGATTTCGCAACAACTTTTAAAATATCCGTCTTTTTGTCAGTCCGTCAGTCTGCCTCTTCGTTCGTCATCATGTCTCTTTTAAGCTAAAACTTAAAAGAGAAAAGTCCCGTTTTATTGAAATTTGGACAATAAATTAGTGTAAGCTTTAGGAACAACCCCAGCGTTTAAAAAAAAATCGATCAGTAAATGAAAAGGTAATGAAACATTTTATTTTACGTTCCTGCTGGATCTAGTTTTCGATTTGGAGTATGCAGTTTACGATGAGGTTAAAACGCCATTCTTCTTACTATTTTATATCGATATTGTACGGCCTTGCCACTCACGTATTAACGAAGATCTGATAGTTTAAAAATTTCGTGTTTTGATTTCTCTACCATAATTCTTCGAATCCGCAAATGTTTCACGGCCATAATTCAACTATTAAAGTGAGAATTCCCATGCGGAAATCCGCGGTTCAAATCCTGAACATACTTTTTTTTTACTTTAAAATAATACACAAAATTTATCTTTATCACTGTTGTAAAGCACGTTCAAAAAGCTGCAATTTATATAAGAAAAAGATTTAGTGTGACCAAACGGCAGTTTTTTTTTATAAAGCTTAAAGAATTTTTAAAAAATTTCGTTCTTTATACTACGGGAGCCCACCCTAAGTGTCCGTGCACTACCCCCCCCCCCCCCCCCCGACTTTAGGACAATGTTTTTCATAAAGATTAAAGCCTAAGGAACAATTTAAGACATGTCCTAAAAAAAAAAATTGGCTGCACTTTCAAAACGGCGTCCGTTAAAAAAAAACAAAATTTGCAAATATGGCTTTTGTCATTTAACACAAAAACTAAAAAAGATGGAGAAAAACTTTCCGTACAAAAAATAAAGTGCATAAAATTTTCTACAATTTTGTTCCTACACAATATTTGCATTGGAGTTACCATTTTCCAGATAAATAATTAATCTCTTAAAATAAAATATAAAATTTAATATAAAACGTAACACTACGGAAGCCCACCCTAACTGTCCGTGCTCCCCCCCTGTCCTTGGGGACAATGTTTTTCATAAAAATTAAAGCCCAAGGAACAATTTAAGACATGTCCTAAAAAAAAGCTGGCGATGCTTTCAAAATGGCGTCCGTTTAAAAAAAAATGCAAATATTGTTTTTGTCGTTTAACACAAAAACTAAAAAGATGGAGAAAAACTTTCTGTACAATAAACAAAGTGCATAAAATTTTCTACAATTTTGTTCCTATACAATATTTGGATAGGAGTTACCGTTTTCGAGATAAATGTCTGCAAATTATAATACTATTATTATTAATTTTTTTCAGTTTATTTTATTTAATTTCTATGTTAATAATATAAAGTTATATTATACACCTTACAATAATTGTCACAGGTATTTCCTCTAAGTGATTTACCGATATATGAATTTCCATGTTTTCTTAATTTTGGACTCATTTATCTGTAAAATGGTAACTCCTATCAAAATATTGTATAGGTACAAAATTGTTGAAAATTTTATGCACGTTGTTTTTTGTGAAGAAAGTTTTTGTCCATCTTTTTTAGTTTTTGTGTTAAATGACAAAAAGAACATTGGCAACAATTTTTTTTTAACATATGGCCGCCATTTTGAAAGTACAGCCAGTTTTTTTTTTTAGAATATGTCTTAAATTGTTCCTTAGGCTTCAATCTTTATGAAAAACATTGTCCCCAAGGATCGGGCGGGGGGGTGCACGTACAGCTAGGGAGGGCTCCCCGACTATTAGGGAAAAAATATATTTTCATTTGTAATTTTCCAAAATAGTTTATTAGACGTAAAGACCTATAATTTCACCAAGTTTCATTAAAAAAGATTCATTATTTTTTAAGTAATTTCGGTTTATGTAAAATTAGAAATTTCCGTGGTTTTTATTTTTTTGTAAAAAACAAAATGTTTGATCGGATTTAAACCTATATGGTCTTATTTATCATTTATTTGCAAACATTTTGATTTTTAAATTTGGCCTGATCCGAGACAAAAATATGTTTTTCAAAATTAAAACTCTATTTACAAATTCCAAAATTAGACAAAACTTCACTGTACCGTCCTTATATCAAACAGATTGCATTTGCAAAAATTGACCCCCCCCCCCCCCCCAAAACAATCTTTGTAAAAAACTTAGTTTTATCCGACCATAAGTATTTTGAAAGAAAAAAAATTTCCTACTCAAAGGACCCCGGAACAAAACCCATGAAAATGTTGATTCGGTGGAATCGGCTGAAATTTTGGTATTTTGTAGTTCGTCATGCTGATCAAAAGTTCTTATCACAGCCAATCTTATGGACAGTTTTTGAGATACAGCTTGTCAAAGTTAGGTAATTTGCGTCATTTTAGACATTCAAGAACTTTTTACTCCTAAACTATTAACTTTAGCAAAAAATTGCAAGGGTTGAAATATTTTTGTTCTAGACCAATAAAGCTCAAGAATTTTTTTCAGAATTTTTTTATCAATTTTTAGGTTAGGTGAAATATATGTATGACATATTTCGGCATGCTTCGGTAGGATTGGCTGAAACTTTGCTATTTTGTAACTAAAGTCATGCTGAACAAAAATTCCTATTGCACTGAATATATCCTATGAGTGGTTTTCGCTCCAGGAGTGCCTGAAGGTCTAACAACGAGGTAACGGCTAATCTATATGTACGTGTTTATGAATGGCTTCCAGCGTGTTTGTGTACGTGCGTGCATGTGTGTGGGATTATTTTTATCAAAGAACCTGCTCTTACCGGCACTATGTTTCTTATGAGAGCATTCTCATTGCCAACCAGGGTGATCCCATTTTTTTGGTTTCACTTTCTATCTGTTTATTTTTACTTTTTGTTGTTTTTTAATATTTTCTTTTTAGTTTTTAAATATTGAGAACATCCATAGGATTTTCAGGAACAAGTGCTCTGTTTCCAGCATCATGTGCGTATCCCAAAAACCATAATACGATTGTGTTTTCAGCGGTTCCGCATCAAACTCATTAGAACGATTTTTCTCACACTAGTCCTACGACTGAAATGAAAGAGGACATTTTTTGTGTATTTTTAATTAGTGAATGAATTTCTTGTACCAAAGTGAAAAAAAAAACACAAGAAATTAATGCAAAATATCGACAGCCCCCCTCAATATCATCCACTTACGGTAAAAAAATATTTAAAAAAAATACTATAAAAATAAGCTTGTATTATTGTTCAATATGCGTATAAAGTCGCGTCCCTGTAAATCAAAAGGTTTCTGAAATATAATAATAATAATAAATATAATAATCAATTTTTGGGTGCCATTTTCAAAGGGCCGTAGCTCAAGGTATTTGCATATTACATATTGCATATTGCATATTTTTACTTGTAGAATCTGCACCAGAAGTTTGTCATCAATATTTCCGGAGAACTCTGTATACACTGGCACATACATATACACAAACGCATACACACAGTACACAAACACTCTGGAAGCCATTCATAAACACGTACATATAGATTACCCGTTACCTCGTTGTTACGACCTTCAGGCACTCCTGGAGCGAAAACCGCTCATAGGATAGACTCAGTGCAATGGGAATTTTTGATCAGAATGACTTTAACTACAAAATAGCAAAGCTTCAGCCAATCCCACCGAAGCATTCCGGAATGTGACATATATATATATTTTACCTAACCTAAAAATTGATTAAAAAATTCTGAAAAAAATTCTTGAGCTCCATTGGAGTTGAACAAAAATATTTCGACCCTTGCAACTTTTTGCTAAAGTTAATAGTTTAAGAGTAAAAAGTTCTTGAATGTATAAAATGAGGCAAATTACCTAACTTTGACAAGCTGTATCTCAAGAACTGTCCATAGGATTGGCTCGATGTGATAAGAACTTTTGATCAGCATGACTTGAACTACAAAATATCAAAATTTCAGCCGATTCCACCGAATCAACATTTTCATGGGTTTTGTTCCGGGGTCCTTTTACTACAGAACCTACAGTTAGGTCCTGGATTATAAATATACAAACAGTTGTGTAAAGAGTTCAAATAAACGATTTTTTAAATAAATTTACCCATCCTATGCAAAATTAGGAACGACATATTGCAAGCACAAATGCGACAAATGGGCATAATTACAAAAAGCCATTAAATCACAGCCATTTTTCACTTGAACCTTAACCTAAGCAATTCAACAAAGTATAAAATTACATCATGTATACTTTTAATAGGATTAAGGATTGTATACTAACATTAAATTAGTCACCAGATGTATAATGTAATGAGTATAATTACAAAAATAAACATACCAAATCAATTTAGCGTAAAATTAACGTTTACATGTTTAAACATTCAAATGGGATTCAGAGGACGATATTATAGCAATTTATTTATCTTGATTTAATCATAATTTTCGCGGATTTATTGAACTTTTTATATTATCGTTGTACATTTTATAGAATATACTTCGCATTTTTTTTTTGTAAATAATGTTAGTTTTAAACATTTTTAATTTTATGATGTTGATTTAGGGCCGGTTTTATTAGGCGAGGAAATATATCAGTTAACCTTCAATTTTTTTGCAGTAAGTCGGATTGAGACGTGGTTTTTTGCATTTGCTTCGTTAACTCGTCTAAAAACTTTGTGCCATATTTTGGTCTTTTGAAATTGCATTGCTGCATCGAAAAGTGCATTCTTATAAGTGCATCTTTTCAAGTGATGAAGAAAAAATTCATGTCTTCCAGAAAAAACAGGTCGCGCGCACCAGGTCCTCCGGAGGAGGTTGCCGATGTCAGATTCGGGACGAGCGACCCGAAAAACTCCAGAGTAACGAGTTTCGATCGATTCTCCATGAGTGTACAGGGAACTCCAGGTGATGACGTTCCTGGTGCCGTCCTGACCTCCAGGTGCACAGGGGGCTCATTTGGATATCACATTCAGGTCCAGCGACTCAAAAAACCCCCGGGTACTGAAATTCGTATGATTCGGGAGTTTTTTCTGGAAGACATGAATTTTTTCTTCATCACTTGAAAAGATGCACTTATAAGAATGCACTTTTCGATGCAGCAATGCAATTTCAAAAAAGTACAAGACCAAAATATGGCACAAAGTTTCTAGACGAGTTAACGAAGCGAATGCAAAAAAACCCCATCTCAATCCGACTTACTGCAAAAAAAATTGAAGGTTGGAGCTATTTTTGTGTTATATTTCCTCGACTATATAGATACAGTTTAAACCAAAGTTTAAGAAGATTCTGTTGAGGTCCAAAATAAAAGTAAATAGCGTATTTAGCAAAGTGTATATATATTAAGCACATTCAAATAGGAAATTATTAATAAATTTGAATAAAGATTCTGTGGTATTGATAGCTGTTATTAATAGTTATTATCGATAGTTATCGAATGATTTTTGTAGTAAAAAAACTGCTGTGAGAAGCGTCTTTTTGAGTTCTTGTTAATTTCCTGTTTGACGAATGTGCTTAATATACACTTTGCTAAATACGCTATTTACTTCGGACCTCAACAGAATCTTCTAGTTAAACTTTGGTTTAAACTGTACCTATAAAACCGGCCCTTAGTTGGTGAAACTTTCGTCAGTATAAAATAAAGTAAAAATAAAGTAAAAAAAAGAAGATCTACAATTCAACCTATGTGCCTTAAATTAATGCCTTACTTACACCGAGAAAAAGTGTTCCCTTTAAGTTCAAAATAATTTATTATTCTTAGAGCTTCATATATTTTAGCAAAGATAGGAAATAGTGCTATTGGTGTATAATTGGATAAACTCTCAACATGATTACAGTGGCAAAATACCCAGCAAACTAAGAAATCATGAATATGCCACAAATAATAAATTATAAACAATATCTCTCAACATGATTTTAACAAAGGACTAATTTTTGCCATAGGTACCTTATACGCCTATTTCACTGTCTCAAGCAGGGTGGATATGATTTAAATCGGTGATTTAAATAAATAGTCATTTAAATCATTTCCAAAATGTTGATTTAAATCAAAAAAATCATAAATAAGAAAAAAGGGTGTATATTTTCCACAAATCATAAAGTGTAATCAGTGGAAAATAAAAAAAGGGTTTAAAGACGACCTAACTTGTTGGGGGCAACTTAGGTGGTATGCTTTGAAGTTTGTCGGTACCTATCGGTCGGCCTGACAAAGCAAACCGCCTAAGTTGGCCCCAACAAGTTAGGTCATCTGTAGACTCCCTTTAAATAGCGACGCACCGGTTCGCCCGCCTGCATCTCAGAATTATCAGCCACTAATACACTCAAAGAAATAGTATGGGTAAATTCAACAAAAAAAAATGGTTAACTAACAATATCGTTAATTTTGTTAAACCAAACTATATTGATGGTATTTTACTTCCACATCCAGTGGAAGTATAGTAACGACAAAAAAATTTTTAAAAATTTTTATTGTTCAAATAGGCTTAGAATGTCATGAAACGTCGAGATTTCAAGTTTAAGCGAAAAAAAATTTTCTGTCTGTCGGTCTGTAACTTTTTTTGTGCGCACGTTTACTCTGGAACCGTTTGAGATATTGACTTGAAATTTGGTACACATATGTACTTTAACGAGATCTAGAACTAGACTATATTTTCATCTTGTTCCGTCGAAGGGTTGGGCGGTAAATTGGGGTAAATTTGGAGTAAATAGGTAAATCAAGCAGGTAAGATAAAATAAAATTGATATTTAGCATAGACAAGAGAAGCTAAGGTCTCAAAAAAAAATTTGACATTAGCCACCTCCATTACCACCCCCACCCCATTATTAAAGGGGATGAAAAAAAATGTAGTTTAGTGTGTGTACAAGAACCAGAAACCTCAAAATATTTTTTTACTTTATCCACACCCCACTCCCACCCCCTGTCACTACCCCCACCCCACTACCGGTGTGGGGTATCGTTTTATAGGTTTTTGGGGTAGAGGATTTCAAATATTATATTATTAAAGTTCCATAAATAATTATTTCCAGATTCCAAATTTTTTCGTTGTGTGACTTGGATAGAAAATCCGGATGTGGAAGTAGTGATTCCTTGGGCAGCGGTTTTTAAACAAGAGGTGATTGTTATTTTAATTAATAAAAAGTTGTCGTACAACAAAACAAACATTAACTTAAAAAATAGATGAATAAGACTATTATTTTGTTCGTCTGACTATTATTTTGTTGAATTTTGTCAAATTAAACTAGATAATAGTATATTTTATTTTTAACTATTATCGAATTGTAATTCTAACCCAATATTAGTTCGCTGTATTATTGTACTTGGTAGACAAACCAATATTATTGTCGTCTTCTAGAAGTTCTAAAAGAATTACCATAAAATTTGCTTGCTTACCACGTAGTCTATTACAGAAATTATTCCCAGATGACGCCACATACAAATCACTGACAATAATCACTCACGCATTATCTTATACTCTTATGAATTTATAGAAAATTAATAACATGATTGCAATGTTCAAATTCTCTCATGGATCATCGATATATTTGGATGGATCTTATAAACGATCTCTAATCTTTGGTTTGGGTGGTCTGATGTCTCAATACTGAGATTTTGGCTAACCAAAAAAAACTTCATCATACAATAAAGTGTAGATCAACCTAAAAATTAGTTGGTGAACAAAAAACAAAGTCGTTGTACTATTTAATTGTAGACCAAATCGAAAATGGTTAGTGAACATAAAAAAATGTCATTGTACTATTTAATTTGTTACAAGAAGATATGATTATTAAACTACTATTTGTTTACGAAAACAAATAAAGTTGTATGACTATTCTTTTCTGATTGATTTAACTATGAAACTAGATAGGCATAGTAGCACTATGTTGTGCAGAAGAAAATTTTTCGTTGGGATTTTTCCAACTCGTTTTGAAGTTTCTTTCCAAATCTCAGCCGTTTGTTGTCTCGTTAATCTCCAAGCACGCAGTAGAAGTAAAATGATTCTGCATGGTGGATTTGTCATTTTGGAGTCCACAATCCTGAAAAATTGATAATAAAAGAAGAGGTTATACAATTAACCACCACTGTTGCATCTTCAGCCTCGGTAGAAGAAGATATTTTCGACATGAGAAATAAATTGGGGGTGGACAAGGCAGCGAAGATGACCTTTCTAATAGAAATTAATATTCTGAATATTTTTGTGGTATGTATTATCTGCTGAACGCACTCACGTTACGTTTATTATACATGCTGTTCTGTCTAGTAGAAATTGAATTGGTTTTCGATATTTCCATATTCCTTATTACCATTTATAATGAAGTTTTCACGACATTTATGGTTTACGAAAAAAATGTAATTCAAAAAAATCAAAAAAATCTGATTTAAATCACCTAAAAAACTCACGATTTTTTTAAATTGAAAAAAAAATCATGGTTTTTCCACCCTTATCTCAAATATAAGGTTAATAATATGAGTTAATGGAGCAGATAAATATAATAAGTTTTCTACATGTCAATTGAGTGATTTTGCAGGTCGGTAACTTGAGAATTCGTTAAGGATCTTAAAATATTGCGAAATAAAGAAAAATTAACACTTATTTTACCATTATTATGTAATTATTCAACGTGGGCTGAATTTGACTTAGGTACTCGACTTACTAATTCGTCTGCTATTTATGTAAAAACTCGTTTAAAAAAACATTTTTTATCCATCTGGAAATATTGAAATTGCTTCTTTTTAATAATTCTTTTTACGAGTATTTTTGTTGACAATATTTTTAGAAGATTTCTGTTTGTTATTTGAGCCTAATATTTTCTTATTTACTTGGTCTTTTCTTACTTTAATGTTTCCTTCACGAGGATATCAATAAATGTATATGATAAACGCAACGAATTTTATCGCAGCTTTTGAATTTGGATTGAATTCAAAAAGTATTTATTAAATCAACGTCTGTAACGATCAACTTTTTTAATATTTGTAAATTTCCATTAAAGTACAGTAATTGTTTACGAGTTAGCCTTTTAGAAGTCCCAGAAAATGCGCGGGTAAACTAACCACGCGGGAATTATACCTCCAATGGCAAGTTCAGATATGACATAATGCCGACCTCCGAAACAAAGGCCGTAATTTTACTAATATATAGAATATGAGCTAGTTATCAAGAAGTACTTTTAGTTTCCTTTTCCTTTCTTGCATAGATTCGGATTGCGTAAGCCTTGGTTTGAATTATCATTTCATTATAATATAAAGAAAATTGTATATTTACATTAACAAACATTTTTTGCATTTTTGAAGCAGCCTTCGGGCTCGCAAAGTCGTCAAAATTGTGGCTGTAATTTGAGCCATTTAAGTGTTCATAAGGTTTGAGATTTAACTTCTTTGGTGAATAATACCGAGTAATTAAGAAGTTAATACTAAAATTTGTTTGATATAGATGTCCTGAATTAAAGCAGCACTGATAACTGTCATGCTAGCTGCTTTAAGTGAGTTAATAAGACGGTTAAGTTAAAGTCAGTGTTAAATATACCTATAATGGGTATTCTCGTGGGTATTGTTATGTAGTTTTTTGAGGTAAGTACATTTATATCTCTATCTTGTGTTTACCGGCAACTGGCAACTTTCCTTTACATCGTGACCAAAGACGCGAATTTGGTGCGACCTTCAGTGTTATGTGCGGGCATTTCGTTGTTTGCGCGAGTGCTAGCCCCATCTCTTAAAGATTTCTTGTTAATACCATTTTCTGTGCAAAGCACATTTCGTATTTGTATGTATTTTGTAGCTTAAAATGCTACTATGTATTTCAATGACTATGTATTTACCTTTATTTACGATTTAGAGATTTGTTTAGGATATAAAATATCAAAATTTGTTTATTATTACCAAAATGTCACTTAATCTTTTCATTTAGTAATAACGGAGTTGGCCAGCTAATCAACTAATAATTTAGTTATCTATCTTTTTGAAGTTTTTACAGTGGTTTTTGTGTATTGTGGTCTTCTGCCAATAATTCTGAATTTATCTTTGTTACGTTACCGTATCTATTTACCTTTTTAGTATATGGTGAATATGTCTGTCCCTCTGTACATCTTTGATTCTGTTTGATCTTTATAGTAGTAAGCTAGGTTTTCGATTTAAATTAATAGATTCATTTTTGCTCATTTTTACCTTTAAAATATAGTTTTTTTTTATAAAATAGCCAGGCTATACTTTTTGTCTCTTTTTGGGGACTCTAATAAAGATAATTTGCTTTCAAAAAATAACGACGTTATACGTCGTTTTGTTAGACATGACGGATAAAACATTATATTTTATTACGTTCGAAGTTTAAATTGAAATCCTTTATATAACTATACATATCCATAAACAAAAAAACTGACCCTTAATATTCTGGTACAGCCGGGGCACAAAGAGCCACAGACGAACTTCCTCCACTTACAAACCAGAACAAAACAAACCCGAATGCGTCGTCAGTTAATTTATGTATATTGTACATCATACGCGAAGCGCAAAGTTTAATATTACATTATTTCGTATTTGTACATCCCCAGATGCATTTCTAGACCGAGCTGATGAAATTTGATGCACAGAGAAAATAAACCGACGAGCAAACCGAAATTATAATGAAATCATTGTGTCAGATAGACGTGGAGTAATGGGACCGGCAACAGAGCGCTAAAGTGCAAAGTCAAAGACAGGAACGGTTTGCAGTTGATTCCAACATTTGAACCGCGGTTTGAACCGAAAAAAAAATATCTTGAATAATTAGTTCTGATGAAGCTTCGATTATACTGAGCGTTAAAAAAACGACGTCAAGTAAATAAAAACGTGGGGCATAGATTTACATGCTGTTTAAAGCGGTGCTGTCACTGTTCTGTCACAGCGTGCATGAACGAAAATATGATATTTATACAATATCAAAATATCCGACAGACAGAGTGTTCCGGGAATGATTTTACAAGAAGAACGTTTTTACTTTTGACTTTACGACAAAAAGTTATTCATCATAAGCACGTCTGCTTAATTAAAAATATATATACTTGATGGGAATTGTCAGCGCTTGAAAAGATAATAAACATTAAAAAATTCAAGAGAAAAGTACCCTCATTTTACATTTTATAACCAAAAAATAAAAAGAAAAGTTGTTTAAAATAGAGCCGTTTTTGGACTCAAGTCAATCCTCATTATAAAACTGTCATGAACAGTTTACAAGTTAATGTTTGGTGCGTCATTGCTTGCTGTGAAATGATTGAACTTTGTTTTTTTTACACCAATCTTAATCATTTTAAGTTTGTTTAAGTTGGTAGACATTTGTAATTTTAAACAATTTTTCGTTTTATCTTTAATAATATATAAAAAAAAATTTAAAAACAAACGTTTATTATTTAGGTGTATTAAAACAAAAAAACAAAAGTAAATTAATTGTCTTAAAAGCTTGTCGCATACCTATAAGTATTAATTTTGTTTTACTTAAAAGTACCGGATCCTCCGCCATTTCTTAGAATAGAACGTCTGAGTGAATACACTATCCGATCAAATATAGTTTAAAAAAACTACAAAACACACTTTTGGTATCATATTGTATTATCATGAGAACTACATGTGTATGCAAAATTTCAGCTCAATTAGACGTCGTTAAGTGCTTCAGAATTGACCTGCAAGATTTGACTTAAACATACTAATTAACTAACTTACAAACAAACAGGTCAAGTTAAATGAAAGCTTGTAAAAGATTGTACTTCAGCCAAATATATTTATTTTTACTCAACAATTCATTCATATACATAAACACAGCTTCAATATGGGATCCTAGAATGGGGAGAAGTGAACAAATGCCATTTAACAAATTTGATTAACACCCAAAAATGGATTCTAAAAATTATTTTTAATAAAGGCTATAAATTATCCCACAGAATTACTGTATAAAGAAAGGGAAATATTTGATTTAAGATTTAAGAAGTTATTTTGTTTAGCAATGTTAAAGTATTCATATAAATATAATGTTATGCCTGCAAAGATCATAATTACACACAAGATTTAAGCAAGATAACTACCCTGAACTTAGTATTAATAAAACACTCGATAAAACAGTCAGGGTTGTGCAAAAACCCACCTTCTTTAGAAAAAGACGACCCACTTGGTATTTAGGTGGATTTTTGGTGGATTTTCTTTTGGCAATTGTGGTTTATTCTGTTTTTTCTTTTAATTCAAATTTCCCGCCTAATTTCCCATCTTTCTTTCGACGTTGCTTTGATAATATAGCATGTGACAACATCTGGACTGTGATAAAAACTTCTACATTCGGCCATATTTGAAGCAAACTAAGGAATAAGCTTGAAGCTGAAAACGCGTCAAAACTAGTTAAGATTTATTGACATTTAAATAAAACATAAATATATTTTCAAAAGATATTTATCTTTTGGCTTTCACATTCCAATTTGAGAAAAATTGGTTAAGTTTTTGTTATTTGTTTAATGTTTTTATTTTTCTTAAATTTATTATTTACTTGTTTTATTGTTTACTAATGTATTGACCCGTTACATTTTTGTTATATTGTTTTGTTCAAGTATTTGTGAGGCAAAAATATAATTTTTTATAATAATTACTTTTTTCCTGCAACAAACCGAGAAACCAAACAAAAATTCACATGGTTTTTTTCTAAAATCAAAAACCCACAAAAACCCACTTATTTTACCCACCGGTTTTTTCTAATGGTGGGTTTTTGTGCTAACCTGAAAACAGTTGTCCAAAAAAGTTACTGCTATTTAGCACCAAGAATTTTAAATATGTTACATACTTCCTGAAATAAAAAGCCTCGTAAAAAGAAATTTCAATATTAAAATTTTTAAAAACAAATGCAAAGTATGGTTAAAACATGTAGATGATTTAGTAAAGTCAATAATTAAACTTAAAATATATATTTATGTACAATATATAAGAAAACAAGCTAAAAACGTACTCTTCACCTGTTCACTGAACTTTTTATATAATTGTTACACATTCTATAGGAAGTTTTTTGTAAATAATGTTAATTTTAGACATTTTCAATTTTATAGTACGAACTTAGTTGGTAAAATATTCAGTGTAAAATAAAGTAAAAATGAAAAAACTATACCACACCCCATTTGGATTTCGAGTCAAACGCGTAAGAACTTCACCACCAACTTACACGTAAAAAAATGTAAATTTTTACATTATAAGACACGAGCTAAAATCATATTTTCACAGTTGTGTATTACATTATGAAATGTATATTTGTAAAATATATAAATATTTAGATATTAAAATGAAATATCATTTCACCAAATTCAATTACAAAAACACAAAAATCAAAAAAAAAAAAATTTCAAATTAAAATCATTAATAACATTTTTATTTGCCGATCGATTTTGTTCAAAAACAATAGGGTTCTTCCTCTAGCTAACACTAATTTACTATCCAAATTTCAGTACAATCGGAATTTTCTTTCTTGAGTTATCATCCTTACAAGAAACGTAACGGACGGACAGACAAACGGACATTTTGAAAGTTGCTCAGAATTCATTCACTAACACAATGATATGAAATTTTTTTTGTCTGCGAGCGATATTTACGGTTTTAGAAATGTACCGGTCAAATGCAATATACTCTTCGTTTTTGTATTTGCGAAAAGTATAATATTAAAAAAATAAACCGGATTAGCAAAAATTAAAAAATTATGACGCACCTCCTAGATAAAGACATAAATCTCTTGATGACGGCCCTCAATTCAATTAAATTAAATAACATTCAAATGTAATTATTCAAACTATTTTCTACACACGTACGTAGTTTAAGTATTTCTGTTTTACTTCATGTTTATTTACTTTTATTTATAGAAAATTGTAGATGTTTTCTCTTCTTGAAATGTTTTTATATTATAAATAAAGATTATATTATAAATAAATATAAAATTGCAAATAAAAAAATCGGCAGCTACTAGAAGCGGCTGGAACCTCCCCACCCAGTGAATCTTTGAAGCCGAAAAGAGCACTAAACAATATGAACGATCTCATTTAATTATATTTATTAAGTTGAAATATTTGTTTCATATTAAATCAGAAAAAAAAGTCTTCGGTGGGATTTGGACCTAAGAACTTGAGTGTTAAATTTATAGTCTGCACAACATTAATGTTTTATTCAATGTTTTAATACAAATATTATGCTTCATCGGATCCTAGCCCGGGGCCAGCCAGACAACCACGGTGAACACCGTCGTGGCGAGTGTGAGGCTGGACGGGGTAGGTCCGGTTTGGCTTGGAGAAAAATAGAAAAGTCTGTCTGTCTTCTGTAGGCAGGCTTAAAAACTAGGTTAAAATTATAATGTGTCCACATGGACCTAAAATTAATATAAAAATAAACAATACTATAAAAACGTTCGAAGGCAAGAGCACTTAATAATTTTAATTATTGATACGGGAAATAACTGAACGAAGAAACCTGTTCGTTGCTAATGGGATGGATGGCAGGGAAAAAACCATATAACTCTTGGTGGACAGCTTCCCTGCCAGATGTAGCCAGGGTAGTGTTCATGGTGGATCGTTTAAGTTTGAGTTGGTATATTTAGTTTTATCTTTTGGCCTCGACCGATTTTTCACTAAATCGGTCGGGGAAGTGATAGCTGTCAAATTTTTGGTTCCAATGTTTCTCTGGGGAATTTGGTTTTTGAAAAATGTTTAGGTTGGTACCAATGTCTTAAATTGTTTTTAGGTTATGTAGTACTATTTTTAGGTTATGTTGCCGGAAGAATTTCCGGCGGGATGCCGGAAGTAGCGGAAATAGTTTTTAAAATATAATGTTACTGACACTTTTAAAGTTTTATTGGAAAAAACTCACGGAAAGCATTCCGGTGGGGTTGCTTACACTTCTAGGGCTTGTAAGCGGTTCAGGATGGCCTCTCACACCATCCGTGGGCTTTATAAACGTCGAAAAAACTTGTAATCTCACGATGCACTTGACACGTCAAAAATACTCAGCATACAGTCTGCACGCTTTAACACACTAGCAGAGAACTTATACCACAGATGGACCCGTAGTATTTTTTAGGAATTTTCCTTTGAGTCCATTTAATAAAATCTGGCATTTTTCTGAAAATTTGACATTTTTCTGAAGTGACATTTTTTCGAAAATTTGACATTTTCCTGAATTTTTGACATTTGTCTGAAAAGTGACATTTCTCCGAAAATTTGACATGTTCTCGAAAATTTGACATTTTTCTGAAGTGACAACTCCGAAAATTTGCTAATTTTCAAACATTTGACATTTTTCTGAAAGGTGACATTTCTTCGAAAATGTGACGTTTTTTCGAAAATTTGACATTTTTCCGAAAGTGACATTTTTTCCGAAAATTTGACATTTTCCTGAATTTTTGACATTTTTCTGAAAAGTGACATTTCTTCGAAAATTTGACATTTTTCTGAAGTGACATTACTCCGAAAATTTGCTAATTTTCAAACATTTGACATTTTTCTGAAAGGTGACATTTCTTCGAAAATGTGACGTTTTTTCGAAAATTTGACATTTTTCCGAAAATTTGACATTTTCCTGAATTTTTGACATTTTTCTGAAAAGTGACATTTCTCCGAAAGTTTGACATTTGTTCGAAAATTTGACATTTTTCTGAATTGACATTTTCCTGAATTTTTGACATTTTTCTGAAAAGTGACATTTCTCCGACAATTTGACATTTTTCTGAATTGACATTACTCCGAAAATTTGACAATTTTCAAACATTTGACATTTTTCTGAAAGGTGACATTTCTTCGAAAATGTGACGTTTTTTCGAAAATTTGACATTTTTCTGAAAAGTGACATTTCTCCGAAAATTTGACGTTTTCCTGAAAATTTGACATTTTTCTGAAAAGTGACATTTCTCCGAAAATTTGATATTTCTTGGAAATTAAAAAAAAAATTTGGTGACTCGTCTTGTAGTAATATTTTTTTGATATCATCATCAGTTCGCCTGGTATAAGAATTTTATGTTTTTATGACGTCATCAGAACATAGGTGTATTTTTAATTCACTCGTATTCCATCCATCTACAATATTTCCACCTACGTTTCAAAATTTAATTGGTTGTTTCCAACAGTTAAGTCGATATCTGCACCAGTTTCTAAGAATTTTTCTTATTTGTGATGTCATGTGGACGTAGGTGAATTATTAATTCACTTGTATTCCGTCCGTCCACAATATTTCCACCCACATTTTAAATTTTAATTGGATGTTTCCAATCGTTAAGTCAATATCTGTACCAATTCGCCTGTGTAAGAATTTGTCTTATTTGTGACGTCATGTAGGTGTAGATGTATTATTAATTCACTTTTATTCCGTCCATTTACAATATTTCCATTTCAAATTTCAATTCAATAACTCCAACCGTTAAGTCGGTATTTGTACCATTTCGTCTGTTGTAATAATTTTTCATTTTTGTGACGTCATGTGACGTAGATGTATTATTAATTTACTCGTAATCCGTCCGTCTACAATATTTATACCTACGTTTCAAATTTCAGTTCGATATCTTCAACCCTTCCCGAATTATCAGCCGAAATCACTAAACACCTCTGTCATTATTAGAATATCACCCTGTACATTGCACTGCTTTGAGGACAAAAAACTATAAATTTCACTTCGAAGATTTTAAAAATCAGTATCAAATATAATTTGGGCATATGGGAAAATCGAAATTTTGTGTTGAAAAGTATATAGCAGCGAAACCATTAATCCTACAGACATTTTTTGACAAAGCAAATTTATCATCATTTTATTGTCTTTCTAATAGATCTCTACTATTTTTTTGCCAAAATCAATATTTATCTAGATATTCGCAAGAGAAGAGAAGAAAACACGTTTCCTTGGAAAATGTAAATTTCCACTTGTTTCGTTCCTAACGTCCTTATTTTTTGTCTTATGTCCAAAAATAAAAATATAGCAAATTTTTTGTAGCATTAAATTCTCTACACATTCGTTAGGGTGAAGTATGTTGGCCTAGGGACGCCGTTTAAGAGTTATGGAGGTTTAAAGAGAAAAAATTGGAGATTTTACACGAATTTCAAAAAAGTCTCCACTTTGGCCGATCGTATCTCGGTAATTTTTGGAGCGGCATAAAAATCCAAAAAAAAGGCTTTTAGGTAATTCAATTCTCTACAATTTAGTTAGGTCGCAGTTTTTTGCCGTAGGAGTCGCCGTTTAGAAGTTACGAACGATTTAATGAAAAAAGTGCATGACACCGTCATCTTGAAAGGCCCGCCGGACCCAAACGAAAAGTCCCATTAAAATTTCGAGTACGGCAAAACGTTCCTGACATTATGTAGTTTTCCTTAGCTAGTTTTTATTTTTGAGCTATCTCTCACAGTTTCCGAGTTACATATGAAAAACCGTTTTCAGAGTTGCGGCATCCGAGGGTAAATTTTGGTCGAAAACAAGACATCTAAATTTACTCGTATTTTAAAAAATACGATCCGCGACGGCCGTACTATGTAGCGATGGAAAGAGAAAGACTTGTGGTTGATCCGCATCGTAAATTGCATGTCGAAATTCGAAAATTCAGCTCGGCACAAACGAATCAAAAGTGACATTTTTGCAATTTTTCGTTTGACGTTTCTCGATCGCGAATTTGTGTTAGAAGAGTGTCCATCTTCCATCTCGTTCCCCCGCAAAAAAAAGATAGACAATCTTTGTACGTTAATAACTAATTAACCGTAAATAATTAGTCGTTCGGAATGTCGCGCTGAGATGTAGAATTTCACTCTCGTCAGATCAGTACAGTCCCGATTCCGTCAATAGTCTCTAAAAAAAGCCTTTGCGGCTGCAAATTTGCAAAGAGTAAGGGGTACAGCCCTGTATTATTTTGTGGTATACGTTCTCTGACACGTCTACCGAACGTTAGGTTAGACTATAAAATTTATCTTACACAAGAAGCGTGTTTTTTAATTTTTTTCACGGAAACCAAATCGAAAAAGTGCAAGTGTGATATATCGTTGAAATCGGAATTTTTACTACTTTTCAATGGTTCAATTACAAATTATAAGTAATCGTAAAATAAACAACTTGTTGTGCCAAAAAGGCACTAAACGTAATCCGATCTCAACCAAAACCTTTTCAAATCTTCTGGAGCACTAAAGAAACCCTCATGCAAAGTTTCATCCAAATCCGTTTAGTAGCTTCGCCTCTATCGTGCTAACATACATACACACACACACACACATACATACACACAGACATTTTTCAAAAACAACTTTTTTGGGTTCCTGGGACCTCAAAACGTAAAGATCTGATGTTATCTCAATTTTCGATTTTGGACTAATTGTAGTAACCTCCCACAATTTTATTGTGGGGAGGTTAAAAAACCGCTGCCCAAGGAATCACTACTTCCACATCCAGATTTTCTCTCTCTCACAACGAAAAAAATTTTGACACTAATCTGCGAAACGCGAAACGAATAAAAAAAATCATTAAAATCTACAAAAATTATACAGGATTTTCCAATTCGGTGTTGTTTCCAGTTAAACCTGAAGTGGGATCAGTTAACCCATGTATAATTACCTACTAGAGTTAGTACTATGATTTTATCATGTACAGTGATGTACATTCTAGAAAATTAATTTTCTGATCGTCCTCGTATTCGTACGTACATTATCCAGCCATTTTTTGATCACGCGGTATATATACCTTAAGATCAAACTATGCATCTGCCTATGGCGCCTACACTGAGGAATACGGCGAGGCTTCAATAAAATTATGTCAAAAGCTTGAATAGGGTCATTGAGTGAGTCAATAGTCCTGACCTAAATTTTCTTTACAAGTGTAGAAACACTACAGAATATTATGAACTTTAAACGCGAGTAATTTTCAAAGAGAATTTTCAATGCCCTAAAGATGCTTTAAGGGGCTTGGAAGCTTATCAACCTCTGAATGATGTAACAAATCAAACGAGTTAAACACGAAATTAAAATGCAATGTTTTAAAACTGTTTAGTTACAGAGGCTAGCAACAGGGAATATGCCCAAACTTTAATACCGATAAAGTTAGATTCTCTCTTTGTTATAACCAGAGATGGGTCGAGGACACTTTCCATATTTGATAAAAGTCTGTAAAAGTCATGTACTTACATAATATAATTGTCTGCACTTATTTGGTATCACAATTAAGCTTGCATCATCACGAATCAGATTTCACCATAAAATAGGGTATCAATATACCCAATGTTAGAAGTTAGAAAACTTCCTGGAAACTTTCGGAGTTTTCAAAACGGAAAGTTTCCAGGAAGTTTTGCTTCTAACTTTCCATTGGGTATATTGATAGGCTATTTTATGGTGAAATCTGATTCGTGATGATGCAAGCTGCATTTTGATACCAAATACGTGCATACAATTATATTATTTACACGACTTTTACAGACTTTTATCAAATATAGAGAGTTTCCTCGACCCTTCTCTGGTTATAACAGTTTTGATTATTACTAATCTGACTGAAATATGTTGCATTTGGCAACAATACAATTTTAGCCTAGGAATTTTGGTTTTTTACCTGGAATTAATTATTGTAAAGCTGAAAATTTCCAGGATTGTAGTTTTGGTCCAGGACGCATAATCGTATGTTACAGACTGAAATATGCGTTCGGGCCCACGAAGAACGACTTGTATGTTACCGACGTATCCTTACTTTACATCGGTAACATAAGATATCCAATGCTATTCAGAATTCAGATCGATGTTAGCGAGGTATTCTCAGTTTACATCGGTAACATAGACGTCAAATGTCATTCAAAATTCAGATAAATGGTGTGATAAGTGATACCGAAATTATTTGCAATTCATTTGTTTTTATGCGATTATACCTAACAATGAATACAAAATTACTACCACACAGTTTTCCATATGTGTTACAAGATGAAACTATAGTTAATCTGAAAATTCATTCGAAATCTTGAGGTGAGTTAAGTTGAGTTCTTATTCATGTTTTAGATTAGCTTTCTGTTGTTTTCGTCTCGATACTGCACTACTTCATTTCCAAAAGCAACAATTACTGTTACTATATTACTACGTTGACATGTATAATTTTATAAGATTATTAGATGAATCGTCTATATACTATTAGCAAACAAAAATACATTTAGACCAACAAAAATGGTAAAAAAGTGTTGTCATAAATGTCGTAAACCACTGAAAAAGTTTTACTATTTTGAACATACTAAGAAATTATTTTTCGAAAAATGCGTTTTTGATTTTATGAAAAAATGAGACGTGAGAGAATAATTGGATATTTTAGAATTCAACATTTCCGAAGTCTACATATTATAATATTCTTATACATTTTTACTTTCGAGCGACACTAGGAGTAAAGAAAGTATTGTCATCGTCCAAAAATTCGAATTCGAGTTTTCCACAACAACACGAATTTCGACAAATATCGACTTTATATCACTCCCAGACACTAAAAAAGTGGTTTAGAAAAAATGTCTGTCTGTGTGTGTGTAACCGTCGCCTAACCTAGCGCCGAAACCAATTGACCGATCTCATTTAAATTCGATATCTAGAGTCCCATCACAAGTATCTCGATACTTGTGATTATTTTTCACCTTTCAGGGTAGTTTATTGATGAGCAAACTAAGAAAATCACGATTTTCTCAAAAACGGCTCTAACGATTTTGCTCAAATATTGTATATTATATTCCTAACAATATGCCCATTATTAGTTTTTCCCGGAAATTCAGATAAGGGTAGTTTATTGAAGCAATTATTTTTTAACTTTTAATATTTTATAATCCTCCTATCCTTTTTGAAATGTCACTCTTTCAGCACTTACTCAGTGACGTGACCCTACCTGCTTATGTTACCGATGTAAAGTAAGGATACGTCGGTAACATAGAAGTCATGCTTCGGGGTCCCGAACGCCCATTTCAGTCTGTAACATACGAATATGCGTCCAGGACAACACGTAGCAAAAAGTCTCCCATTCTCCCCCGTCGGCTTCCCTGTTTTTTCAGAGCAACAAGGGTCTAAGTCGCAAAAATTGCAGAGCTGACTATAAAGTGCAACAGGAAAGTTGTTATTGGTCCTATTTGGGCCGAAATGATCATGAAAGATTAGGAGAAGCATATCCGTTCATATTTCAGATGTTCCATGCACATTTTTGTTCATAATTTTCCGTTCTAGTTCTGTCAACATTTCAAAAATTTTAAAAAATTAGAAAAATTCCGAAATGGCGCCATTGCGGGTAAATGAAGACTCGGAGGGGAAAACGTACCCCAATAAACATTTCTCTTCATACTCTGGGCTTTCCATTGGTATGTCTACCTTCTCTGTAGCGTCACCCGTTACGGAGTTACGCCACTCTGAGTGTCGCAGCGGCGACACTCGGTCATTTAAGCGCGTTCATTGTAGCGTCTATCACGTCTAGTCTAAACAATCAAGAAGGCGCAAGACGAGCTATACTCTTAGTTCTTTAACTTTGACAGTTCTCTGAGTGTATGCATTGATTCATTGGTGCGGCAAAATTGAGTGATCTTAGTTAAGCCATGTAGCAGAGGAATTTTAGTTTTTGATCCGGAATTAATTATTGTAAAGCTGAAAATTTGCAGGATTGTAGTTTTGGTTTAGAATAATACGTACCAAAAAATCCCCTACTCTCCCCTGTCGGCTTCCCTGTTTTTGCGGAGCAACACGGGCCTAAGTCGCAGAAATTGCAGAGCTGGCTATAAAGTGCAGCAAAAAGATTGTTACTGGTCCGATTTGGGTCGAAATGATCATAAAAGCTTCGGAGAAGCATATCCGTTCATATTTCACATGTTCCATGCATATTTCGTTCATAATTTTCCGTTCTGGTGCTGTCAAAACTTTAAAGCCAGCCAGCCAGCTCCCGATAGCCAGCTACGGCTAATTTCTTGCGCTGCAAGGCGGACTGGGTGGCCGATGCGAGTGCAGAAACTCTGATCTGAACTGCAACATCATGTGCCGAACCTGTAGAGAATCCAACTGCACAAACAGCCAGTCGTGGATATGGATGATGATCCGGACGACCCTACTTCCCAGTAGATCAATAATGTCAATTGTCTAGCCGAATAAAGTTATTTTCTGAGTCTGACAAGTTAAATTTCATTTAATAAATCTTATAAAACACCAATAATATATAAACAGGAATTCGCAACTGATCTCATCAGCGCAGCCAGGGCAGTTCCACCTTGCACATGGCGCGCGCTGACTCTGAAAGTTGCGTAGCTCCGTAACGGGTGACGCTACAGAGAAGGTAGACATACCAATGAAAAGCCCAAAGTATGAAAAGAAATGTTTATTGGGGTACGTTTTCTCCTCCGAGTCTTCATTTATCCGCAATGGTGTCATTGCGGAATTTTTTAAATTTTTAAAAATTTTTGAAATGTTGACAGAACTAGAACGGAAAATTATGAACAAAAATATGCATGGAACATCTGAAATATGAACGGATATGCTTCTCCTAATCTTTTATGATCATTTCGACCCAAATCGGACCAGTAACAATCTTCCTGTTGCACTTTATAGCCAGCTCTGCAATTTTTGCAGCTTAGGCCCTTGTTGCTCCGAAAAAAACAGGGAAGCCGACGGGGGAAAGTAGGGGACTTTTTGCTACGTGTTGTCCTGGACCAAAACTACAATCCTGGAAATTTTCAGCATCACAATAATTAATTCCGGGTAGAAGCGATATTTTGACTAAAATTCCTGCGCTATTTTACATACACAGTAAAACGGATTAGACGTTACGATGTTCACGACCGATGTGTAGTATGTAGTGTACATAACCTAAAAGTAAGATTTAGCCGTCTTTTTTGACATTTTGAGGTTATCGCTACCAATGAACGGTAAATAAACACACTAGTTCAATCAATAAAGGAGATGTAGAGTGCGTGAGCAGGGACCTAAGTGATTCCTTTAGAAAGTTGTTCAGGGTGCTTAGGGAGTAAACATACTGAAAGTCCTGACGTCTAAGGGGTGAGGCGGAGGGGGGGCACAAAGAAAGTCCCACTTTTGGTGTTTTCGAAAACGGGCGTCGCAGGGAAAAATTTTCTTATACCAAATGAAAGCTCATGAAATTCTCTACAACTTTCATTTTATATATTTTTTTCGAATTCACAACCGTTTTCGAGCTACACGCTCCGGAAAAGTGAAAATTTTCGAAAAACAGATTTTTACCTAAAAAATAGAAAATTGTACTGCTGCACTTGGTGGTAAGTACGCCGAGAATGCTGTTTAGCTGCGCTTGTTGTAGAACTCTCCAAACTCGTCCTTAGTTGAAGACAATCAAAATTCGACTTAGGCAAAAATCTCATTTAAAGACATTTTTAAGAGTCTGCAGAGGCACAGATCAGTCCATAAGGACCCTTTCGGGTCCTATAAGGCGTTGGAATTGACCAGGTGAAAATTCGAAGAAACACTGAATTTTCACTTAGGAAAATATGTTTTTGGTTCAGGATATGAGAGCGAAAGTATATAATGACAAAGATTTATGAATAATATACTTTTTCAAAGGTACCACAAATTGGACTTTGAAAAATAGTATTTTTGAAAGGGCGTCGAAATTTGGCTCAAGAATCGATTTATCGAAAGTAGGTACGCCAAAATTTCACTTGCAGACTAATTTTTCAAAACTGCGTTGAAATTTGGCTTGAAAATCAATTTATCAAAAGTATGCCAAAATTTTACTCGCAGATTAATTTTTCAAAGCTACGTTGAAATTTGGCTTGAAAATTGGATTTTTCAAAAGTACGCCAAAATCGGTACCACAAAATCAGTTTAAAAAGTACCACGAAAATATACTTTGAAATATTTTTTATTTTTTATTTCTCCACCAAAGACATTGACCTTTGATGTACGGTCATTGAAAGCCCAGTTCTAAAGTATGAGCATAAAATTTTAGCGATGCACTGCATCCAAAAGGCAAAATAGAAGATTTTGACAAAGCCGGCGTAGTGCCGATAAGCAAAAATTGATAAAAATCAATGCACATGCACAAGGCCGGTTTCTCGCATAGAAAGAGTTTGGATTGACTCAGCGGCTCGCAATTTGGTCGAGCGCGTTGAGTGGTCCAGACAAAGCAATGGTAGGAAAGCCAATAGCAGGGCTTGCCAAATGACAAAGTTACAGAGGAAAACGCCTTGTGCATAAAAAACCAAAAATTCAATTTTGCCTAAAAGTCGCTCGAAGGTGGGTTGCTGCCATATCGATAATATTGAACAACTGCATAGGAGCAAGTAAATCGTGGACTGATCGAACGCCATTAAACTTATGCAGTTATAAGTCCTCACGAATGTGTTTGAGTACCTGAACCGCCACGATACAAGAACTTTAAAGCTAAGTAGTCTCTAGCGAAACTAAATTCATTTAGTAAAACTTTTTACGTTAAAATCAGTCAGCCGTAATTATGAATTACAAATACTCTCAGACTTCTCTAAAAAGCTCGCATTTTGATTCTGAGAAGGTATGCATGAATCTTTTCTACCTAATCGATCGTTAGCGTAAGCGCTCTCGCTTGTATGGTCTGAAAGCCATTACCTCGATTGGGGAAGGCACGATTCTTATCTTGAGAATTTTGTATAACCATTTCTGGTAAATAAACGGATTCTTTGAACTACTGTTTCTTAATTGATCTTGAGGCCTGTTGACGGTCTATAATCCCTGGAACATTCGTATCGAAAACCGGATGTGTCGAGTTAACTGACATTAACACTCGACCTTCTGGTTGCCTTACGGAGGTTCGATAAGGATTTTTTTATGCGTTTTTTGAGAAATCCCTAAGGGAGAGTCCGTTATTAACAGATCAAAACGTGGATACCGCGTACAAAAATTAATCCCTCCGCAGAGAAATTCTTCGGTTGGGATTTTTTTATGCAAAAATCCAGAAAATTAAGAGGTGCCTAAACCCCTAACGAGGGAATTCATGTCCAGAGAGAGCGTCATTACCGATCTGTGGTAGTGCAGCATTGGTCCATTATCCGGCTATCGAAGTGCATCTTATCTCGAACCTGCCTGGGAGGTACAAGAACGGGGTAATACGCGACTGGCGCCCCCTGAGAAATAAATTAGTGTCGCGTCATTTTGACGCCCGGTAGTGCGTTCTTCTACACGCTCTCAGTTGGTGAGAGGGAGCTGATGTCAGGCTTAATATTGCCACTGACCTCATGAACAACTGGAGCGGTACTGGTTGAGAGAGGTCTACCTTGCTGGTGCCCCATACCATTTGAGGAAGCAAATCTTCCCAGCCTCTTCAACCTCGCCTTGAGTCGAGGAGAGGTTATAAAAGATCACTGCCGCTTCCTTGATGATTTCTATCTTTAGTACAATTTTGAGAAGCCCACCTTGCTTTTCCATAAAGTTGAAGAGGTAAAAATTCGTTTTTCAAAAATTTTCACTTTTCTGCAGCGTGTAGCTCGAAAACGGTTGCGAATTCGAAAAAAGTATATAGAATGAAAGTTGTAGAGAATTTCATGAGCTTTCAAATTTTTCCCTACGACCCATCATTTTAGAGATGTAAAGAAAAGAAACAAAAGTGGGACTTTCTTTGTACCCCCCCCACCGGCTCACCTCCTAGACGTCAGGACTTTCAGTATGTTTATTCCCTAAACATTCTGAACAACTTTCTAAAGTAATCGCTTAGGTCCCTGCTCACGTACTCTACACCACCCTTTAGGTCATTCGTTGACTGGACTACACGATGAATTTGAGATATATAAATTGTGACGTCACTAACATTTTTTAGTATTTAATTTCAATTTATATCTGTCTTAAAACGGTTCTAACGCATTTTTTCAGATAAAAAAATATCAGCTATAATAACGAGGATAATAATATACATTTTAAGACCGTAGGTAGAACGGTCGTAAACAAAATAATAAAAAATCCATTGGAAGCAAGGGCGGAACTGGACCTTGAGCTTGGGGGGGGGGTAACACTAAACCCAAAATTTTTTTGATGAGCGGGGGGGGAGAAATCCGAAAAAACTTTTGCGTCCCAAAAACTTTTTGAAGAGCGGGGGAGGAGAAGTCCGAAAAACATTTTTCGTCACAACATTTTTTTTAAAGAGCGGGGGAGAAATCCGAAAAAAATTTTCATCCTAAAATTAAAAAATAAAATTTTTAAATGAGAGTTATTGACTCACACAATCTTAGGGGGGGGGGGGGGGGGTAATTACCCCGTTAAATTTTTTTCCTTCCCAAAATTAACAAAAATCATAACATTTTAAAACAAAAGTTGATGGTTTACAGAATGTGGGGGGGGGGGGTAATTACCCCGTTACCCCCTCCCATAAATCCGCGCTTGACTAAGGCCCAATTTTTAATATAATTTTTTCCAATACTTATTTCATATTATACACATTTTAAATTTCTTTCAATTATCTTTCCATATGCTCTCTAAATTGACGGTTCAAATATCAAATCACGAGACATGTAAGGTAGCTAAATTCTGTTCAAAATCTTACGAGAATTTATTTCTGAAGTATTTATCACATTTGCGTTACCAAATTCGCGAAACTCTCAGTCCGGCCCTGTCGTGATCCAAAATCCCACGTGATTTCAAATCTCGCCTCGGCGACACAACAAAACTAATAAAGCTGGAATACACTCATTTCCGACTTTAATGTGATACGCTGAAAGGATCGCTTTGGGTCCGGAAATTGTTTTGCTGATAGATAAAATCGCGGATAAAATCAAACAGAATTGACGCCTGCCCGAAACGGCGATGATTAATAATTTTGGCAGTTGGGTTAGTTAGTTAATTAATTATTACTATTTTACCCTTAAGTAGAAATATAATGCCTTTTTTGGGATATACAGGCCCACAATGTTATTGCATCCTCAATAGTCGTATTTCTTTTCAACATGATTATTTAAGTATAAAAGTCAAATTTTCTAACTTCAAAATGACTGCAGAAAATATCACTTTGCCACACGCCTTGATTACATCTTCACACACCGGAATAAAATAGTGTGTTTACCTTAAAGAATTTTATATTTCTTACTGGTAAAAACAATTAAATTCTATAAATGTACATTAATTACACATGAATTGCAATTACAAAGTCAAATTTTCTAACTTCAGAATGACTGCGGAAAATGTCACTTTAAATAAAATCTGACAGGCAGGAAACTTAAAATTTTGGAAAGACTAAAAAAGGGAAATAACTTCACAACCGTAGAAAAAATAGTATGTAACACATGTGGCAAGCTTCTTTGCAAAACTCGTATGATAGGAACTCTCGGCTGCGCTCGTGTTCCTACTTTCATACATCATTTTGCAATAAAGCCCTTGCCACACTTGTATTACAACATACTATTCTAAGATCAAATAGTTTTGAGCCAAATTGTTGTAGGGGTTAGTTTTCTACAATTTTGAAAATCACTGCACAATATACAGTGATTTTCATATATTATTATCTCTTCGCAAAAACGAAGAGTATATTGTATTTGATCGGCACATTTCTAAAATCGTAATACCGCTCGTAGAGAAAAAATTTTCATATCATTGTGTTAGTGAACGAATTCTGAACAACTTTCAAAATGTCCGTCTGTCCGTCCGTCACGTTTCTTGTAAGCATGATAACTTAAGAAAGAAAAGTCCGATTGTATTGAAATTTAGAAAGTAAGTTAGTGTTAGCTAGAGAAAGAACCCTATTATTTTTGAAGAAAATCGATCAGTAAATAAAAAAGTTATTAATTATTTAATTTAAAAAAAAATATTCTCTTAATTTTTGTCGTTTGTACTAAAATGGAAATCTTGCGAAATATTATTTCCATAATATATTTTTTTTTGTTTATGAATTTTACTAGTATATATTTCATAGAAGTACGAGTTGAAATATGTATGATTGTCAAAAGATATATAAGTATCACAGACAGTCAATTTTCGTAGCAAGATGTGGTGGCGCAGCGGCTAAAGCTTTGCGTTGCAGTTTTAATTTTAATTATTTTTAAGTGCCTACCCTCGTGTACTACGTTGCACGATATTGTTAAATTTAAGCCTTTTTCCATTAGGCAGGAGTTTTAACTCACCAAGTAATTTTCGTCACCGCCAAACCGGACCCTCCCCCCCAGCCTCACACCCACCTCGGCGATGTTCGCCGTGGTTGTCTGGCTGGCTCCGGGACGGACTCCGGAATGGCGCATATTGTATCATGTACACTAATAAATGCTTGTTGTTGTTGTTGTTGTTGTGTTGCGTTACTGTCCAGAGGTCCCATGTTCAAATCTCAAACAGGTTGGATTTTTTTTTTCATTTTTTTTTTATATAATTTTTTTCACAACAAAGATGGTATTATAAAATTTAGGATGTCCAAAAACTAACATTATTTAGTATCCTATAGAAAAAGCTCAGTAAATTGGCGAAGACTACGTTTTTAGCTTGTTTTAATTATGCATTAAATTCAAAGAAGCTGTTATTCCGTAATACATTAATTAGGATGAATTTTCCACAATTTGTTTATTTGAAATCTCCAAGTCTTACATTTTGTTCTAACAATAGTGTAATTTATTTTACACAATGTTTTTACTTCTGTTAAATGTGCAAGAATAAAGGCAGCATGTTTTTGCTGTTATTCTATAATACACAAAATGTAATTATCGAATTAACAATTTTTACCGTAAATTCTCTCTACAGGGCGATCTACCATGATATGCGGAAAATTTATCAGTAGGTTGTCCCCACCAAAACGATTCATTTTTGCTTTGGAAAATATACCTTATTATTAATTAATTGACGGCGATGCGTTCTATAAACGACTTTTGTTTCGTAGCCATGGAAACGGACGCGCTAGACGCTCATTTGACTTTTGTTATGCGATCGTGATTGTAAATCTAACAGTTTGTGACAGTTTAATATTAAAAATACTTTTGTAATATTGCATAAATACACCGTTGGTACTTAGTAATTATTATAAACAAAAATAATAATTCTTGAATTTGTAATATGGTTTATTTTGTTTTTAGTCCAATTGAGAGTGAATTAAATCAGTTATGTGTGTTTGAAAGCTAGAGCTAATTTATTCGCTGATAATTTTAAAAAAGCTAGTTTCCTTCTATTCAGTGTAAAACCGTTGTCATTGGTCTATAATTTATGAGGGAAATAATCACAACAAATGCTTATCTGCAGTAATTGACGGAGAAGGCTTTATTTTAAATTAGGAAATCCCGCATCGGCAAGCATGGTCAGTCATCCACTAACTGGTTTCGAGCTTCTTGGATCTCGTCAACAACACCAACAAGACCTTGTTCCATAACGTTGTGCAAAATTTGCCAGAACAATTCCCATTCTGTGAAATAATTTCCAATACCCGAGTGACAAAACTGAAACTAAATAATTAACTGTGGAATTATTTTTTCAATTAGAAAATTTATTAGTCTGAGGCATCGGATAAAGGCTTATAAAAATACATTTGATTTAAATATGCCTAGCCAATATTTACAGAATTATTTTTTTTTATAAATTATGATTACTTATTTCAAAAATTTAATTTGAAAAATCAAAAAAATCAACGAATTTTTCCAACCTTGTTATGGCCTGCATGTTTTTGATCGCAGTTTGTCCCTCGGTCATAAGGTTCGCTGTACAAGTCATGCATTTTTAATTCTACAAATTTAATCGTAACTATGCCTCATTTCCTTCCTGTTTGTTCCGAACATATAGTGAGACCACAACAACCGAGACGACAAAGATTTCCGATATAGTTTTATCACTTGTTTATTATGTTATTTCCTTTCATCCTCCTTGATATTTGCCATCATCGGTTTTATCTCCTCTCGCAGAATACATTTAAATACACTGTTATTGCTATGAGTCACTATTAATGCGGAGATGAGTAAAAATACTTACCCTGACTAAGAGGCGACATATTTCTCAATCACATACAGGGTGTTTCAGGTACGCAGCCACTAATTACATCCAGTGGAAGTTTGGAAACGCAAAAAAAAATTGAAAATTTTTATTGTTGAAATAGGCTTAGAATGTCATGATACGTCGAGATTTTAAATTTGAACAAAAAAAATTCTGTCGATCTATCTAACTTTTTTGTGTGCACAATTACTCTGTAACCTTTTGAGATATTAAGCTGAAATTTGGTACACGTATTATAATGAGATCTGGAACTAGATTATATTTTGATCTTATTCCGTTGAAGAGTTGGGAGGTAAATTGGGGTAAATGGGGGTAAATAGGTAAATCAAGCAAGTAAGTGTCCATAAAATTGGTATTTAGTATATATACAGGGTGTCCCGAAACTCCCGCCTTCCCCTTTAGGTGCTAATTCTCCATGCAAAAATAGTAAGAAAAGTTCCTATAAACATGTGTCCGGAAATGCTTCCTAAGGGAGCTACGGCCCTCTAAGGATGGCGCAAAAATAGGTGTTTTTACTAATTATCTCGGAAATGATTTGGGACAACTTTATGAAACTTGGTTAACTTTTTTCGATTATTAAAGGTTATTGTTTTACAGTATTAGCCAAAATTAATTCTAACCAGGGGCGGAGAAAGGAGGGATCGGTGTTATTTGTTTCTACATATTAATTTTTCCATTTGACATTTTTAGTATTTTAATGTCTGATTATGATTCCCTGGTTAATTCTGCATAGAAAAGGGCCTCTTTACAATTAGCCATATGGCAAGCCGTTTTCGAGTAAAAGCGGTCTTGTCCTCGCCTATTTCCATCTCGACCCTGGTTCGGGTCGATGGTTGTTGTGCACGAGTTCGTTTCGGGGTTGGTCTGACCTCTACTCTGTTGGATAATTAGTTGTTGCATTGCCGTTTGCATATGTGAGATCGTAGCGGCCAGCTCCTCAATGGAAAATGGGGGTGGCCTTGAATCGTTGGGCGAGCCTGGAGGCTCTAAGGTGGATGGCGTAGTCCGGTACAATGTTTCCGGAGGCTTGGCATCAGGATGAGTAGCGATGTACGTGGCGGGGTGCGACGTACCTGACATGGTAGGTGCACCGGAGTGAGCTTCTTGATTTGGATCACCTCGCCGTGACAGTAGTTGTTCGTAATATTGAGATGGGTTAGATATTTGCGTGGTGTCGGTTAGGAGGGAGCGCAACACACCAAAATTGGTAGATGTGCCAGGGCGAACCTCAGGCCCTCCCTCACTAACCACCATGCGCTGACCTTCTTGGAAAACAGACTCTCCGGAGACGCTACCAGGAACACCGTGCAGGGTGGTGGGCAGCGCACCTAACATTGAAGGGGCACCAGGGCGAACCTCAAGACCCACCACGCTGCTGGCGTCCCGGCGCTTATCTCCTTCGTGGCCAGAGTCGGCGCTTTCGTTGTCACTCATTTTTATTAGTTTTGGAATAAGTATTACGTTATTCCAAATTGTTAATTTATTAGCACTTTGTATTAATTAGGTTTGAAACAACTATTATGTTATTTCAAGTTTATTTATTTTAATAGGTAAGTCACCCAAATTGTTGTAACATTAGAAAATATAAGAAAAATTCATGTACTCAAAAAATTTCTAGCAATAATTCAAGCGCTTGGTAGATTACAAGTGACAATTTAGCACTCCTTCCCATCCAATGATTCCGTAAGAGAGATGTGGTTCAACCAAAGCATGATATAGTATCTTCGTGTTTCTTATATACAGATTCGACAAATGAATTTTATAATATATCCTGTGATAAACGAGAGCCAAAAAGAAAACAGAGAAATTAGGAAAAGAAAGACGGATGTACTGCTCCCAGCACGTTCCACACTTGGTGAAATCTAATTTTTATCACCTTGTCGTGTATCAGCGTAGGGCATCGGTATGTACCTATCTCATCTAACCGCCTATGCATTGTAGTGGGAATAGACAACGTCTTTCTTTTCCTAATTTATCTGTTTTCTTTCTTGCGCTCGTTTATCTGAGGGCGCATATATAAAACTACATTTGTCGAATCTGTATCTAGTATATCACGCAAGTATCTGAATTTGTTGAGAATACATCTTAGTTTTGTATTGTATAATTAATTTGTCTGTCCCATGTTAGATTCCATCTATATAATTTCTGAGTATTTTACTTGCTTTTCAGATTTTACCGAATATGTGTTTTCTCCAATATTAAATGATACTTCTGAAAATTGAGGAAGCTTAGACTCGGTTAAGGCAAATGGTACGTATACTGTCTTTTTCCATATTTATGATTAAGAGCTTGTGATCGAATCAATGTTTCAGGGTCTCTAAATCACCAAGCATCTTAGATTTTACTTGATCCCAGAAATTGCCTTATAAACTGCAAACTAAATAAATCGTTGACATATATGATAAAGAGTAATGGGCACAAAACTGTACCTTGCGGTACCCCCATTTGAACACATTGCCTTGACATAAAATTGAGATGTTACAAAATTAGATTTGCTGATATACATTAAGTAAGTCATTGTCTTCCTTCCTTCGAGGGTAAGGGGCTGCTACATCCGGCAGCAACTAAATTCGTCGCTAGCTCTCCCTCTATTTTACATCCCGCTCAGTTCAGAAATTTGCGCCTGGGAAACTGGCCCACCCTGTGTAGATAGATACTTTGCTTTGTTTATTATAAATTATGGAAGCCTCTATTTTGGCCAAGAAACTAGGTCATCTTTTTTAATTAGCATAAAAACAAAATACCCACTCTGGACGAGAAAACGAAGTAGGTAACGTTTTTATTAACCGATGAAATGGGCAAGTAATTTTCATTTCATGGCGCCTCGACCTCGTTTATTATTAAAGCGGAACGGAGAGGACTCTCCCAGGCATTCTCGATTATCCCGTTCATTATTTTTAAATTAATAAAAGTGTTTTCTACTGTTCAAAACCGTGAAAGTATTAATAATTATTTTTCACCAGAGGCCAATAATCTACTGAAACAAGGATACATATGTATCATGCGTATTGTAGGCTTAATGAAAAAATTGTATACATTTTGCGAATACGGATTCTGACCCGAAAATTTGTGTTTTCACTTTTTGTGCTACATCTCTTTAAAACTTCTTTCTTTATAAAAAAAAACTAAAAAAAAATGTGTCCAAGAAGAACTGTCTACGATTCTGTTAGTATAGGAAATAGCGTGCAAATTCGACGACGACTGGTTACCGTCTGCCAGTCGGTAATCGAAGAGACCATATAAATACAATTTTTTTTTCTCTCTGGAACTTTTTGGTATGGTGGGGGGATAGGGAGGGGGGGCATTTATTTTTAAATCGAATGATTATCGATATCTGTCCGCATAGGTAGTTAGTATATGTACTTCACATACCCCAATTACGCTGGCAGACGAAACTTCCGAACGGCGCGCTAACCGGAAAAAGAAACTTAAATTTTTTTTTTCTTTTAAATGATCTATGCTGACGTATGCCCTAGAGATCCAAAAATAGCCCAGCAGTATATTCACCAGAATTTAGGGAGTTTATTATTTCCTCAACGAACTGAGATATAGCCTTATTGTTGATCTACCTTTTATAAACCCATTTTGTACATTTGTTAATATACTTTCTTGTTCCAGGAAGTGTATAATTCTATTATAAATTATCTTCTCTATCATTTTAGGTACCTATGTTAGATATCGGGGCGATAGGTCGATAATTTTCGATTTCGTCTTTATTTCTAGTTTATTATTTAACGATAAAAATATAAAAATGACTACAGGACTCACAAATAAGGAGGCAACAACTTTACAAAGCACGGATTTTTTTTAATTAGGGCTCATATTTTGAGATACACGTTGTGGAACGCAAAAAACGGCCACTTGAATTAATTTTTAACAGAAGTCGAATGGAGATATCGCGGCCCAAAGTTCTGCACTCCCGTATAAGAGCCATTGTATTTCAAAATTGTTATAATTTTTCGTTGCTAAACGGCTACAGAAAACATTTTGAAAATTAACCAAAAAACTATTTAAAAATCAGTGTAGAACCAGAACAGGCCTTATAGCTTTTATAAAGTGAACAATTCTACATAACGAATGGCTATTTAAGTACGATATTTTTTTGTGGTACAGATATTTTTTTCTTTCGAAAAACTTGAGAAATTATTTGATTACAAAAATTGTGTTTTTTAACATTTACACCGCCATATCTTCAAATCTAATCGAGCTATCGATCTGATTTTTTTTTTAAATTCAAGTACACGAACAAGCGTTTCTTTTGTTTCTATCGATTATTGTTTATTATTTTCTTTAAATAACAATGAACTTGAATGTACTCATATTTTGACTAAGCGACAAACTTTTTTATTTTTGCAAAGGAGGAGGGTAGCCTAAGACCGGTTTTAGGCCTATTTTATTTTTGGATTTAAATTTAAAAAAAATCATTTTTTATCATCTGGCATCAATATTTAACTGATTTCACCCCAAACGGACACCCCCCCCCCCACTCGCACATATCTCTTCTACCCCTTGTTCTACCTCTTTTAAGTATTAGATAACCAGGATCCAGGAACGGTATCGCTAATTTTTTTTGCATTTAAAAAGTGTCTTTTTTTTCAAAAAAGTTCATCTAGACTACCTTCCCCACTAATCCCTTTCCCCCCTCCTCCTTTTCATATACATGCAGGGAAGCAATTGAAGCCAAGATACAGGAGAAGTTTTTGAATTTTTTTTTTTTTAACAATTTTAAATATGGCACACTTAAATACACAGTATAATTTAATATCACAGACAATATACAACTAAATAATTTTTGAAAATAACTGCAAACTACACAAATCATTGCACTCGCGGAGATATACTGTTAGATGACGTCATGTGCAATTTGAATTTTGTGTTCTTAGACACGCCCCTCCTCCCAGATATTATTAATGTTTAGTAACACTATGTAACTCGATATTTATATATATATATAAATTAATTTACAATATATGGCACATGCAAGGGGTCTAAAAATATGTATTATAAAATTAAAGTACACACCCTGTATATTTTTCATTACCAGTATATTTACTCACAGGTGTTTGCTGTTTGATTTCCAGTTCGCACACTATTGTTCTACAGCGGTTCAGTTGTCACGTCTAAAATAGACACGTGATCACGTGATATAAAGAAACCATCGATACGTACCGAAGCAATACATTCAGATATGTCTTATTTGACTTCCAGGAAACAACCAAATGCTTTGCTAAATGTGACTGGTAATAACTACGATATTCCCTTTCTCTCTCGCATCCTGCGACACTCATTATAATGAAACCAGTCCAACGCAATATCAAACACAGGTTGACAACGAAAAAGCATCCCCCAACAAATCCGATTCTTGTTTCATACCCTTCTACACGAAAGACGTTTTGTGCATCAAATACGGTCAGGGGCGGCTTAAGGGCCGGCCAACCCGGGCGACCGGCTCGAATGGGCGTCAAACTGAGGCCAAAAATTCTTAATATTTTTTTGATAAACTTTTTTTAATGTAATAACAGTTTTTGTTGGAAAATAATATCAAATAATAGAATCTACATCCGTTTAAATTGTAATAATGCAGAACAGTCGAATAGTATTAAAACCGTCTAAATAATTCAAAAATGTAAAGCAAATATGTTTGTTTAGCTATGAGACACCTCACTACTCATATCTCAAGCTCCCTGTCCTATTATTGACTGACTCGGTAGATCATTAAAGATTTTGCATAACTGAAGGCAGGCAACGTGCACTTTTCATTCAAAAAAATTCAGAATATTCAGAAAATTGTTATACCAACATTAGTATGTATTTCAAATCTTACATAATTTACAGTTTATAAATAAGTGACAATTTGCTTTGTATGAAATATTAAAACAATAAAAGGGAACCTTCCTCTAAGTAAACTTGTGTCGGGGGTTCTCTCATTATAATAGCGTTCAGATGGTGTAGACAAAAAAATATACTTATTACAAATTAATTAGTATTAATAATATGTTGTAAATGCACATTGATAAATTACTTGGGAATGGTTTATCGAAATGCAACAAGAACATCTTTTTTTTTTCTAGTGATATGAAAATATTTCTTTTACAAGAATTTTTATAAATATGTAAAAATAAAAAAGTTGATAGCCACCCCCTAAAACTAAAACTAACCCTTAAGCAGAGGAGAGGGTATGACTGGTACTATGTAAATCGATGCACATATCTAAATTTAAAATATGAGTTATATATTTTAAAGCGATTGGAAGATATTGCCGAAAAATTGATATTTATAATCCCCCTTTAAAGGGATATAATTTCCTTATTATCTATTGAGAGTATCTTTATTTTTGGACGTACTATCAGCTACATAAATATCCAGAGACAATTTTGGACCACCGTGTATAGGTACACGGTTATGTTACTCCATTTAGTAAGTTAAAAAGTAGAGTGTTCCTTGCACTTTAGTATGTAGTATGTACACTTCTGTGCAATAAAATCCCGTACACTTGAAAAATCAAGTAATCCAGTTTTCACTAATATTAAGTGGTGTGAATCAGTCTTTTTGGAATTAAAATTTTTTTATTATCAAAAAACTGACATTGATTGTGAAACGTCATAAGTAATGTATTTGAATAATGTTAATCCAGAAGAAAAACATATCTACGTATTTTTGTTTTTTTTTACTTTTTTTACACCATTCGATGGAAATGATTTCGATTTGTAACAAATGTAAAAACTGGTGTTGAAAAATTCACACAGATACGACTGCACATAACTGCGATTGTATTTATTGTGTAAATAATGTGACCTAAAGGTACGTACCCACTTGTAACAGAACCTCGATGCGTAACTCCATCGCGAACAGGGTCAAAGCTAGGTCATGATACGCGTTAACATGCGACGAAAAAATTCTCTCCGAACAGAACTCCGTTGCGTCGCGAACATTCCGTTTTCCATATTGTTCGCAGTCCTGTCAGTTACTTGTGTTTGGAAAAGATGTGAAGATAGCCGTTTATCGAAACCATGGACAATAATAAACTGCAAATTGCGGCTGCGGCATATATGTATTTATATTCATTATGCGACAAAAACGGAAAAGCCGAAAAGATGATGGGAGACACGTTTGTATTCTAGAAATGGAATATAGTGGTTGTAAGTTGCTGAATGATTGAAAGTTTCAACATATTAGCGGCCTGTACAAAAAAGAATCGAGTTTTCTTCCGTCCACTCCAAATTTACAACACGACTGTCTTCTATATGTAGAGAATATAAAAATATTTAAACACCTCATAAGACGATACACGGAGAAGCTCGGACATCCATGCTCGCTCTGACGTTACGCAACGAGGTTACAGGGTCCCGTCCACACGGTTACACGACGAGGTTAGCAACGAGGTTCTGTTACAAGTGCGTACGTACCTTAATATTTTGTACATACAAGACTGAAAAACTTTTTCATCGGTAAACACAACATTGTTCCAAAACTCCAACGGGCGATAGACACAATTTAAACAAACCATAATGCGTGCTTGCTTCTGTTCTTCTGATAATATGGTCTTCTTGGCACTTGTACAGTTTTTTATTTCCGATTTTACTATTCTTCGGCTAGCTGTTGACCTCGATAGTGGAAAATTTGTCATGAACACAGCGTCTCCTGCTGTTTGAAACGGATTTTTCCTCAAATAGCCAAGGAGTGCTTCATCTTGAACGAGATTTGAACTTCTCGATCTGCCTGAACCAACTTTTCTCTTTACGCTACCTTCCTCCTCCCACTTTTCTTCATACTCATAACAGTCCTTTTATTCAATTGATAATAGTTAGCAACTGCTCTGATAGACCATATCTCTTCAATTTTAGAGAGAATTAAAATTTTTTCATGTTTAGTCAATTTTGGCATGGCGAAAATATGACACTGACACTGACAAATAAATAAAGAATGATTTAATATAGCGAAAAATAGGTGTACGGGATTTTACTGCACAGAAGTGTGCGTCCGTGAAATTTCTGTGACTATCTCAGGGAGGGACGCCACCCGAGTGGAAAATTTACCTTGAGCCGCCCCTGGATACGGTCGGTCTACATTCCTCGCTTGGGTGATTAATTCCCGGCGTAATTCGTAAAAAAGAAGTAAGCCTGTTGTTGGTAGAGAGAAAAAATATGGAAGAAAAGACGTCTTTATTATCGGGCTTATTTTAACAGGGACTAATGCCCGGTTCCAATGCTTCTTCACGGTATGCAAATCAGGTCGCCAGATTAGTGTCGGGTGATACGCCTTGTTGAAAGCGGTGGGATGAGCGTCGCGTTCGGATTTTCAACGCAGTTTATTAAAATTTTAAATAAACGAAGGAGGTAACCGGTAATTAATTATTTTTCTTATCTACTTCCATACGGAAAAGTGGACAGCTCGGTGGAAAATTTATAAATTATTACTTGGTTCAACTAGAATGAATCAGTTTCGGAAGTAGCGTTTATAACTATCCGCCGAATTATTGAATTTTCTATATAATTGTTGAACTTTCACTACTAAGTATACTGTTAGGAATTTTTGAAATAAGTTAATTTTTTAGGTCTAATTGCTATATTTATAATTTTAATCATTACCACCCGATGATGCCATCTTGATTGGCGAAATGTTCCTGAAACGTTTCAGCCGAGGTTTCACCTTTCTGACGGCTGTAAATCGTAAAGTATCAACAATACAGAAAAATAGTTTAAATAAAAGTTGCAGTTCCTGAAAGTGTCGCTTCTAGTATAGGTCTTCTGTGATTTAAGCTTAAGGTTGATGTACCTATATTTAGTTTATTTTTGCCAACCTACTTACTTAAAATTATAAAAGTTTGTCGAATCTAAGAAGCACCCTGTGTTATACGTTACAAATATATTTATTTCCCTCTCGATTTTCCTATTAATCATTATCGTCTTTTTAATGTACCATATCTATGATATGGTTTAAGATAAGACTCCAGTGAATTGGAAGAATGATAGGAGGATTTCAAATTAAATTATAGTACTTAAATAAAAAATAAAGTCTAATTTGACCATAATTTACTTAAATGCTAAAATAGTATAGTATCTAGTCACTCATAACTGAAGTTTGCTGCTTCCTCGCAAAATATCCTGCACAAATTGCAAACACATAAAAAGTTCCTTATTGGATAATATTTAAAAGGCCATCGACCGAAGACTCTCAATCACTTACCAGAATATAAGTAGATACCTACCTACAAGTAGTTTTTCATTACGTACATGAAACTTAAATATATAAGTACATTTTATGCTCGATTATATGTAAAGAAATAAAAGCATTCGATACAGATGCAAGGCGTTTATTAATTTATAGGTCTAATCGAGAGAACTCTACCTACAAAGAATAAATCCTAAAAACAAAATACAAAAATAGTATAGTTCACTACCCGAGTCACTACCTACTTATAACGCAAATGAAAAAGGCTGCAAAAACTGCCCATAAAAATATCAAAGTCGGCGCGGCGCTATTGGTTATATTCTTAAAAATTTTGCGTATTAGAATGAACAAAAAATACTAGAGATTTCAAAATAGAAAACACCACCATTTGCAGCATGTGGTGTGGAGTAGCTGGCACGAGAGCTCCTTTGAGTAGGAAAAAGCCTTTCGGCTGGTGTACGTTGTAATCGAAACTTTAGTGTTTTGTGCGAGGGGTCAGCCACTCTCAAAATTTTGTACAGGTATTCCGGGAATACCCTCTATTCCCTATTCCCAAGAATTTTTAGTTATTCCCAAGTATTTCCGATAATTATTAGTTATTCCCAACTATTCCCGAGAATTCTCAATTATTTCCAAGTATTCTCAGTTATTCCCAAGTTTTTTCGAGTATTTCCAAACATTCCCAATTATTTCCTAAGTATTTCCTGTATTCCCAGATTTTAACATACCACTTTTAAATGTTCTATATTAGTTAAATGATGCACTAAACTTTTTTAACCTAACCGTACCCAACAGAAAGGTATTCGACAATAAAAACAGAATTGTGTGCGTGTACAGTCTGAAATTTCTCGGAAATTTCACTTCTCATGGCTGACTGTGAGCACTCTTAGGTATAACTCTTTTTTTCCGATTTCAACCAAATTTCACTCAAGCATAGAACAAATTAGGATCTACCTATAGTCCAAAAACATTCGCCTCCTACAAATGCAAAGCCCCCTGTGGTATCAAAATAAACGAAAAAAAATCAATAAATCGTATTAGGATTAGGCATTTGTTCAACGGAAAATTTTATTAATAAAAGTTGTTCAGAATTTTCCAAATGTCATGAAAATAAAAAAACTTTTAAATTTAAAAAATTAAAAATAATAAGAAAAAGCTACCCATTATTTGACAACTGCCTAACAGCTTGGGTTTAATTTCTAACAAAATTGTCTTAGCACAATTTTCTAAACAAAAAAAAAATAACAAAATTATATTTTCGGACTTGCACACTATTTTAAACAAAATTTCAATATTTTTTATTAAATTTCCAAGGACAACTTTCATTATTAAAATTTTTCGATAGAAAAAAATCCCTGATTTTTTCTGCTTATTTCGACACCGTGGCTTTGCACTTGTAGGAGGCGAATGTGTTTTTGGCAGGGATCGAGGATATATATCACTTGATATATATTATGATATATATCATGATATTTATGGAAAATATCACACCATAAATATCACCATAAATATCATGATATATATCGCAAATATAAAAATAAAACGCCTACGCCTATGGTGCGCGATTAAACACCTACGCCATTGGTGAAAAATATATATGTATATTTTTTAAATTAGTTTCATTTTAATACTTATAGATACTTTTTTATTGTCCTTATAATAATAATATTGAACATCTATGAGAGCAATTTTGTTATGTTTTTTTAAGCCAAATTCTTTTCAGCTGCTTAGCTTTACAGTTGGACGGGGCAAGATCATCATTTTAATTTTGATGTAACAAAACTCATGATTCTCTTCCCACTTGTACGAACCCAATGATACCCAAATGCAGCTGGGAGGATAGAGGAGGTAACGCGGGTAAAGTGATACAACATTGGGCCGTGAGAAGAACTTTCGGGCGGGTGCCTTGGGCACCCGAGGCAGCTGAACAGAATTTGACTTTATTTTAAATTGTTAGAATTTATGTTTTGTTTGTTACATTTTCAGAGCCAAGACATAATAAGCTTAAAAAACATTGAATAAAAACGATTTAAAATATGATATGCACTCTTTTAAATTCAATCGTGGTTTTATTTGCATGAATAAGTTACATGAATTAAAAAAATAAAAATAAATATCATAAATATCAAAAAGTGATATATATCACGTTTTTTGTGATATATATCAGTTTGTCTGATATTTATATAAATATCATGATATTTTCGATCCCTGGTTTTTGGCAATAAGTAGGTAGTAGATCCTCATTTGGTTTAAATCGAAAAAAAAATAAAAAACAGTTATAAGAGTGCTCCCATTTTAATTGGGTCACTCTGTATACAGCCCGAGATGCATACGACATTATTCCTCGTGTTTTTTCGACTGCCGCTTTAATAACGATAAAATGTGCCTTTATTTTTGTTAAACGTATAGGTAAAATAATTATACGATATACAGAGTGTTCCATATTTTATGTGAAAGTAAAATATACCATCTAAAATTTTATTACGGGATGGGCCACAACATATATCATCAATTTTTTGATACCATTATTCTCGCCATTATTATTAACTGATTAATAAACTGAAATGTTTGAAGCAAGTTATCATTCATAGCCAGTGGGCGTACTTATAATTTTGAAAGTGCAATGAAGAGCTCAATATTTAAGATCACTTTTCGCACCTGCCTTTAAAAACTTCCTTCTAAAATGTTTTGTATTAAAAATAATTTGTATGCGTACTGTGCGTTGTTATAATCAATACAATCAATAATCAATATCGAGATTAATACTGAGTAATTATTAAAATAAAAATCTGTAATCTACACTAGTAAGAAAGTAAACTTGTGCAAAAGAGAGCATCATTTTGAACACTTATTAAATCTATGACTACTTTTTTTCGCGCTTGAAACCATCGAAAAAAGTAGTCACTATGAGATATCAGCTTGTAGGTAATTAATTGCCGAAACTATGGAGAACACCCTGTAGATTTGGGTTCTGAGAATCCTCGAAACTAGTACATGGTCTTGAGAATATTCAAAATGCAGATTTTTCTCTTGACAGCTGCAAATGTATTTTTTTCGGAAAAAATGGAAAAGTAACAATGCTGCAGTGTAAATTCAAAAATAATATATTTCTGGATAGAGAAGTAAGAGTCAAGTAAGAGTCAAATACGAATATATAAAGAAATATTGGGTGTTCAATTTAAAAAATCCTTGCGACAACTACATTATAAATATAACTTGCCTCCGTCGCGTCGTTTCTTAATCATTTCTTTAGAATGACCATCGTGTATATTTTCACTAAAAGTTTATCAGGTTTCCTCTTCGGTAATAATGCCAACTACTTTCAAAATATTTTCCACCATCTTTTGTTAATTAATTATTACTAATATTATTCATTTTTAAGCGTGTCCACCTGCATATTTTTTTCTAAAAGTATTGCAGATATCTTCCGTGACAATTGTATTAACTACATGCAAAATATTTTTGTCCTCCGTCAAATTTTTTTCATTATTTATTTTTTTAGTTTTCCACCCTGTATATTTTTCATTAATAGTGTGGAAGAAATGGGATATTTTTTCCTAGATAATAGTCTACTGCCTACCAAATATTTTCTGGGTCAAATAGTTTTATAGATATAGCGCCAACAGACAGATAGACATCAGAGAGACAATACTTTTTTAAACAAAATTGGTATCGTGAAAAATAAAAGATATGGTGCTTATAGTTAATAGATTTATTTAATACTTCGTAGAAATTTAAAGCAATTATTTTTAAATGTATATTGATGTATATCTTAAAAATTATACACCAATATAAAGGACACTTAATCTACCTTTATGTTCAAAATAATACAGGTCCTTAGGCCTTTCGATTATTATTGAACCAGAGCTTCAAGAGTGTTACAATACACGAAGTAGCGATTTCTATAGTTTTCTCACCATATATTTACACCATGTGCAAGTTTTATCTAGTTTTAATTCTGTAATACGGGCCGAACGGGCCGAACTATCATAAATAAGCGATTTTTGAGCTGAATTCAAATCACTAACAGTTATCTTTTATAATAAAGTAATTTTATTGCCGTCAAATGGCTCTGTATTTCCTCCATGCTCAGCTTCACGATAACGTTTATTAACAATAATAAAATATCGAGAAAACAATGTAATTCACTGTGTGATGACTGATGATAGTTTGCGTGTGTTCCTCGCAAATGTACAGAAAGGAAGATCGTCCGGCCGACGTCTCCCGAGATTCTCCGAAATGTTCAGGATTGTGTCTATTCTTGAATAATTCCAATGTGTTCCCGATTATTCCTAGATATTCCCCGTTATTTCCAGTTATTCCGAGTATTCTCTGATATTTCCGAATATTCTCATGTATTCCCGCGTATTTCCTAGTATTCCCGCGTATTTCCTAGTATTCCCGATATTCCCAAATATTGCCATGGTATTCCTAACATTTTGTACAGGTATTCCCGAAGTGGCTGACCCCTCGGTTTTGTGGCAATACATAGTTATTGCACTTGACGCGGCCAGGCTTGTATTCGTAATCCAGCGCACGGCGGGGCATTAGTCCGGAGAATAGCTGTTGGTTGCAGTCTGGCTTTCTATTCCTTATATATTTAAGGAAACATATAGGTAGAGGAGTTTGACAAAAATATTTCACTAGTAAATATTCTGCATTCTAAAAGCATACCTACTAATTCTCAATACTATTTTCGATAATCAAATATAAAAATAAAAGGATGATACACTTTTTTGCGTACATAAGGTGATTCCAAAGGATAGCCACTGGTCCACAAAGGGTTAAAATAGCTAAAACATTTATTTCATCCACACGTCTGCTAAGTAATGACCTGAAATTTCGAACGTTCACTTGAACGAGTTTCACGTGAAGAAGAGAAATTAATAAAAACCACACTTCGATTTAGGTGTAAAAACTTTAGTATTGTGGATGTTATTGTCAGCAAATGTGGCAATGAAGAGTTTACGCCTAAATCGATGTGGGGTTTTTATTAACTTTTCTTTTTCATCTAAAATTCCATCAAGTGAACGTTCGAAACTTCAGGTAAGTGACGCGTGCTGAAAATAACAACAATATTTTTCCTCGAAAATTGAAATTGATGATCGAACCATCAATAATTATATCGACATTTTCAATATTCAATAATAAATAATATTAGATCCTATTCTTCTCGGGGGGGACGGCAATTGCCCCTAGTGCCCCCCCTGGATCCGCCCTTGGTAATTATGGCTCCACTCAGTATTTTATATGAGTACCACAATCGTCGCTTAAAAAGTTAAAAGAGATGTTTCTGTTTATTTGGTATTTATTATTTAATATGATGTAGAAAAATAAAGCCTCCCCCCCCAAGTTTCGGGCAGTTGGTTCCAAACGCGGTTGACGTTCGCAAAATCTAACTAATCATCACATACAAATATATAATTTGAATTTTACACAATCGCGAAATTAACACAGTAATAGGCTCATTTAACAATTTTTTATTATTACATATTCTGAAAGAGCTTGGTGAGTATAGTAAGTATGCCAAAAATTAGAATTTACTGACGCCGCCTTCATGTATAAAAAAATTATTAAAGTCGGCGCGCTTAAAAACGCTCGGGATAACCATCTAGTCGAGTTGTGACGTCAGATGGCTGAACCGCCCAGTGAAAACGGCTGAGAATGCAAGTTAGTAGAGTAAAATCTGGAAGTAAAGTCGCTTAGTTTTCGAGAAAAACCGGCGTAGAACCAAACCAGACTTAGTGGGATTCTTTAGTAAGATAATCGTGTACACGAAATCATTTTTTACGACATTTTTTGGTGGTCGAGAACTTTTTTAATTCGGAAAAACTCAAAAAAATAGATTTTTAATGAAATATGTTTTTTAACGTCTCCACCGCTATATCTCTGAAAATATTTGTGCTATTAAGCTATTTTTTTTTTAGATTAAAGTAGACACAATAGCGCTTCGAACAACGTCCCACGAGACCCGATTTATTTTTTTTTAAGTTGGAAAAATAATAGGAAACTCAAACTTGTTATTTTCAGTAGCGTAATTTTAGGCAATCGAGAAAAAAAATTATTTATGAAAATTTGTATGTACATGCTGCGTACAAATTGAAGCCAATAGTTGAAAAAAGTTTTTAGGATAAAAATTTTTCATGTCCCGTTCATAGTATTGAGTTAGCGATTTTTTTTAACGGGCCAAAGTCATATTCTTGCGCGCTCGGCTGTAGCAAGCCTGCCGACTGCAACGATCTGACGGTCCCGGTTGGGGTGTATGTAGTAGTTTAACTTATATCAATAGATACAAAACCAGTAGTGATCAAAAGCATCTAGGGGAAGGGGATCAATATTATTGTTCAATATTTCATATATTGTACAGTAGTATTGATCATATGTTGTTAATATTAAGAAATTGTACAATAAATATAAAATAGTCTCCTTTTAATAATAAAAAGACAGGTAGGTAGATATAAATACCTAGTCTATAAATACCAATCAGTGTTACTAACTACCCACCTAATTAGTAAGTTTATTAGACATTTTTAAATGAATGAAAGTAAAAACGTACGCATAAAATGAGTTTTATTGTTGAAATAAATTTTCTATTTGGATAGATAAATATGTAGTATGTAGTTTATGTAGGCCCTACATTAATAGTATTCTAATTCGTTCATAACTGCCTCGAAATCTTTAGTAATGTTGTTACAGGAACGACATTTGCACTCGTTGCAACATTTTAGGCCTTCCTTAAAACAAGCACATTTTCGATTCTCACAATTTTTATCCGAACAATGAATACTTAATGATTTTCGACAACCGCCACTTCTACGCGACTAATCTGACCAACCCTGCATGCGAGGTGTATTAATTGCGTCCCAATGTCGCATTTAGCGCTGATAAAAAAAAATCGCTGTTGCCACACGGTACATTTTAGGAAAAAATATATTCTTTCAAAAACTTTTGTGATTATTAGGCTTTATTTTCTTCGCTGCATGTATGTAAATATTTTCAAAAATAAAAAAGTTTATCGATTGGTGAAGATTTCAATACATAAAATATATATTTTTAGTTTATCTGATTTTTAGAGAAATGAAAGTGCGAATTATGCCCAAACCGTTTATATTGGTAAAAGCGCTACAGTGTGTGCTTTAATTTGACACAAAACAAATGTCGGTACCTTTAATAGTTTTAAAGATATGGCGGTGGAAACAAAAAAAAAAATTAAAAATACATTTTTTTTTCACTTTTTATTGATTTAAAAAGTTCGAGACCACAAAAAAATGTAAAATATGATTTCATATGCCCGGTGACATACTCAAAGGAACCTAACATGGTTGGTTCTACGCCAAAAAAAAAAACGATACGATAGACTTACGAAATCGCTGCTCTAATATAGGTATCGGAGCACGCCAAGTGACGTCACTCTACGGACTGTTGGCCGGCCGAGCGTGTTTCTATTCAAATGCGAATATCTCTATGGCTATTGATTCAATTGAGTTGAAATTTTTTTCTGAGGCTATTGGTTTGTTATACTTTAAAATGAGGAAGAAAAAGTAGGAAACTGCCATATCACTAAATGACCCTATAAGCGCTTGGCAACCCTGTAAATATTTTATTTTATCAGTAGTGTGTTTTCTGTTGAAGCTAAGGAAGCAAAGCTTCCCTTACACGATACGGAATCCCTGTTTTTAATATTAATTTATTATATATAAATTCATTTACTAAAAATACTAGAACTAGCAATGATTTATAAATAGAATCTATATGTTTCTACTACTGATCTAATATAATATTATCAGGTCTATGTACCTATTAGCTTTGTTTGGTAGTGTTTTGATATTGTGATATTAGACAACAAAGTCTAACTTGGTATTTACGGAACTTTTTCCTGTTTCCACCTATTGTAATAATTTTTTATTGTATTGACGACTTTGGTCAATCATTTCGACGTGTCCAACCCCATGTTACTGTATGGTCTGTTGGACAATAAAGTTCATTATTATTATTATTATTATTATTATTTACTTTATTTAGACTAATTTTTTTTTAGTTTTAATATGATCAAAGACCTATTTTTGTTTAACAGTTCTTATTTTTTTATTTGATTAAACCAAGGATTTTTTAAATTTCTTTTAAGTAGTAAGTATTAGGTTTAGGTACATGATGATCCAACGATGATTGAACAAGGCCATTTTTCAAATGATACAAATGTTTATGTCGAAAACCGGAAAAGGCATTCAATGTATTTTTTTTCGCAAAAACCAAAAATGATCATACTTAAATGAAAACAAATAAATTGAAAAAAAAAAGATTTATGACACAAAAATACAGTGTTCGGGCTCGTATGGAAAACCTGAAGAGCGTGGAAAATTCAGGAAATTTTAAAAATCCTAAGAAAATCATGGAAATCTCAGTGATTTTAAATATTTCGCAAAAATCATGGAATTTTGAGTCACAATATGAAAAACAATAAACTACTTACGAGTTCCTACTGTTATTCTACTCTTCGCAAATACGAAAACGAAGAGTATATTGTATTTGATCGGCACATTTCTAAAACCGTAAATATCGCCCGCAGACAAAAAATTTTCATATCATTGTGTTGGTGAACGAATTCTGAACGACTTTCAAAATGTTCGTCCGTCCGTCACGTTTCTTGTAAGCACGATAACTCGAGAAAGAAAAATCCAATAGTACTGAAATTTGAACAGTAAGTTTAGTGTTAGCTAGAGGAAGAACTCTATTGTTTTTGAACAAAATCAATCAGTAAAAAAAATGTTAATGATTAAAATTTGAATTTTTTTTATTTTTTAGTTTTATGTTTTTGTAATTGAATAGAAATCTGGTGAAATGATTAATATTTAAATATTTATACATTTTACAAATATACATTTCATAATGTAATATACAACCGTGGAAATATGATTTTAGATCGTCTCTTATAATGTAAAAATTTACGTTTTTTTACGTGTTAAGTGGTGGTGTAGTTCTTACGCTTTTGACTCGGAATCCAAGGGTCCCGGGTTCGAAACGCAAATGAGGTATGGTATAGTTTTTTTATTTTTACTTTATTTTACATTGAGTCTTTTACCAACTAAGTTGTGGTGGTGAGGGGAGGGGGTTGGCATTGGACATAGTCCTTTAGCCACAGAATTTGTATGTAATTTAAGTTTATATTTTTAAGTTTGTTGCTCTGATAAACTCAACTAGGATATCGAAAATATCTTTACACCTCAGGCTTAATAAATGGGTAGTGTTTGCCGGTAATTGAACATTGTTAAGTATCAATTTTTTTAAAAGGATTGTTCTAGGCTGTCTGAAATATTCGCAATAAAAAAAGATGTGATTTAGGTCTCCAATAGAAACGCCATCACAAGTGCAAAGGGGAGAATTTTCTACACCAATTTTGTGTAAGTGAGAGGGAAAACAGCCATGGTTTAGCTTTAATCTAGTAATCGTGGATGAATAGAACTTTGAGACTGAGTAGTTGAATATGTGAGGGATTGTCTTTGGTAGTTTCGTGTGAATTAGCGTATAGTGATTATGAGACGTTTTTGTAAAATCGGACCAGTATATTTCCCACTTTGCGCGAATATCATGCTTGTATATGTTGATTAAATCCTCATTAGTAACTACGTTATTGATTTCCCGAAGAGATGTAGCTGCTTTCGCGAGTTTGTCCGCAATTTCGTTTCCTGCAATCCCGGAATGTCCCTTCGTCCATATGAAAAGTACACTGGTACCTCTTTTTTGGAGATCCACTACCTTCTTTTTAATATCAAAGATTACATGATTGTTGCATGACTTATAACAGGTATTACTAATCGCTTGTAGAACAGATTGTGAGTCCGATAAAATTACATAATTACATTTACTTAAATTATTTTCTGTTATCCAACTCAAACTACGCAGTATTGCGTAAGCTTCGGCTGTATAAATGGAGCTTATATCCGGCAGTGCAAACTTAAAAGATTGTTTGTTATTAGATACAAAGAAAGCACACCCTGTACCCTCCCTGCATTTAGAACCGTCGGTATAAATGATTATGTCTTTATTGTGGCTGCTCAATAAGGACCTCAGAAGGTTATTATTGACTCTGGGAATAGTTGTGAAGCTAGGAAATATGACTGTTGGCTTGAATAATAAAACATCATACTCCAACATGAAAATCGGATGTTTATCACTACATGTTATAAACTTTTCATGTTTGCTTGTGTTTGTAAATGCATCTGCTAGTGGAGGGCTATTTTTTATGTTCCAAAATTTATTAGTAAAATTTTCTATTGAAAGACTGTATATAGTGTTGAGAATTATATTATTATTATACGATCTTAATTTAATAATAAATTTACAGGCTAAGAATTGTCGTCTTAGGTTCAAGGGAGCTTCTTGGGCCTCAGCCAGAATAGCAGGGCATGGAGAGCTCTTCATAGCACCGATGCATATGCGGATGGCTTTATACTGAATACGATCTAATATTTCTAAATTTGTATTAGATGACGACCCATATAGCACACAACCATAGTCTAAAATGGATCGAATGTAAGACCTGTAGAAGGTTAGACTAATTTTCGGATCTGCACCATGTTTGCTTTTAGAGACACACTTTAGCATATTTATGCCTTTTTCACACTTATTCTTGATATGTTCGATGTGTTTAGACCATCTCAGTTTATTGTCCAATACTATACCTAAGTATTTATAATGGTCTACTATTGGAATATCAAGATTGCAGAGTGTAATAATATTTGGTGTCCTGAGTCTATGCCTGGTAAAAATCATAACCGCCGACTTTTCCGGGGCTATGGTAAATCCATTATCAAATAACCACTGTTTTAGGCAGTACATTATGTACTTTAGGTCTTTTATACATTCGTTATATGTCTTTTGGTCGGTGTATATGCATATGTCATCTGCATACTGAATTGTTTTTATTGGGGGGCTAAACATACCATGCAAATCTTGAGTGTATACATTAAATAAAAGGGGACTCAAGACAGAACCCTGTGGAAGTCCTTTAGAAACAACTCTAGGCCCATGCAAATTATTGTTATGGTCTTTAATAAAGATTCTTCTATTAGTATATAATTCGGTAATTCTAGCAGCTACATTCATTCCGATTCCCAAATTACATAACTTATTATTTAATATATCCAAGTCAACTGCATCATATGCACCTTTTAAATCAACATATAGACAAGCTAAGTACGTATTTTGTGAGAAAGATAATTGTACGTCGGATACTAATTGTGCAACTGCATCTATAGTGCCATTTCCCTTACGAAATCCATATTGAGCATGAGGTAACAGTGATCTATTTTCTACTTGCCATTCAAGTCTTAATCTAATCATTCTTTCGAAAGTTTTTACTAGGCATGACATAAGTGATATAGGTCGATATGATGAAGGTACTAGCGTGTCCTTATTTGGTTTTAACAATAGAATTATTGCTATTTCTTTAAACTGCGGAATATAATCCCCGTTTACCCACCAGTTATTATAAATTTGTAAAAGTAACTGTTTTGCAGAGTCTGGCAAGTTTCTCAACATTTTGTATGAAAAACTATCTATCCCGGGTGAAGAGTTGCTCGTATTTTCTAGAGCAATGTCTAATTCGCTTATAGTAAATTTTTCAATTAGTTTGTTGTTTGATGTTGGCGTGTGGTAGTTATTCGGGTTTGTTTGTGATATATAATTTGGTACATAAGCCGGTGCAAAACAATCTAGTAATTTTTCAATCAGTTCCTCTGTTAAAGGGTTTTTTTTAGTCTGATAATTTTTATTGTTAATTTTTTTAATGAACTTCCATATTTCTGAAGGGTGGGTATTTTTATTTAGTTTATTTAAAAATATTTTCCAACTTTCTTTTTGTTTAATTCTGAATAATCGTTTAGTTTGTGCATCTATATTTTTAAAAGATAGATAATTTTCTAAGTTAGACTGTGCTTTGTATTTGGTCAGTGCTTCTCGACGAGAAATATCCAAGCGAGTACAATTATCGTCCCACCAGAAGGGACGAGGTGCCTTTGGTGAGAATGGTTTGTTTATTTTCATAGAGCTACAAGACGCATTATTTATAGAAGTAACTAGTAGGCTAAATTGTTCAACATTGCTTAGACGCTCTGGAATTTCCTGAATAGCATTTTCTATGTAGGATTGAAAACTCGACCAGTCGGCTGAGCTTTCCTGCCACTTAGTAGATGGATTAATAATTTTTGGCAGATCGCTAACCTCAAAATCAATCAGTATCGGGAAGTGGTCTGATCCCATTGTGTTAGATAAAATGTTCCAGTTACATTTACTTACCAAATTGGTACTTGTTAAAGTAAGATCAACAGCTGAGGGTAATTGGTTTGGGGAGGTTAACCGAGTTGGGCTCCCATCATTTAGTATAACAAAATTAGTGTCTTCTAAGGATTCGATTAAAATTTTGCCAGATACGTTTTCTTGGGAGGAGCCCCACAAATTATGATGGGCGTTAAAATCACCACAAATTATTGTTGAAGAAGAAAATTGCTCAAATAAATTTTCCCAATCCACTTTATTTGTAGTGACATTAGGAGGCTTATATAACGAAACTAGAGATAATGTGTAATCAGGTATATAAATGGCACAAACTTCTATACCATTGTTAAAATTTGCGTCTATAATTGTTTCTGTGTATGTAATGTTATTTGATATGAGGATGCCAACTCCCCCTTTGCCATCATTCCTGTTTCTTTTTACAAAGTTGTATCCTTTAATAAAAAAATTAGAATTTGGTTTAATCCAGGTTTCGGAAAGCATAACTATATCTATTTTATTACAATTGAGAAAATTTTGTAGGTGGCCTTTATTAGCAACAACCGATCTAGCATTCCATTGGAGAACCTTAATTTTTTTAATCTTATTAATATGTAGATTCATTATCGCTAATATTTATTACATCTGATGTATTACCCAAATCTATGATTGATAATATATCTTCTTTAATTTTATGATCGTTTTCAAAATTAACATTATAATTTTTTTCATTGTTATTAATATTATTTACAATATTTTGGAAGTAATTTGTTAGTTGGCATACTAATTTTTCTTTATATTGCATGAATTCATCTCGATAGGGGTTGGGAATAATTGAGGAAGAAGCAAGCAATTTCTTCATGGAGGGATTTCTTAGGGGAGGGGGGGTGATAGGATTTGCTGGGGACATAGATTTACGTTTTGTGGGTTGAGTACGGGATATTGGTCGTCTATTTTGATTTGTTGAATTTAAGGACTTGGAAGGGGGGGTCGAGTTTAGGGGAGGGAAATTATTTACATCATATAATAATGAGAACCTATTATTTGTTACTATTTTACTATACGATGGATTATTAACGAGAGCCTCGGCCTCTTTGAATGATGTATTTTCTATAGCCATGGTTTTTTTAATTTGGTATTGTTTAATGTAAGCAGGGCACTTTCTGGACAATGAAGAGTGATCATCCATCTCGCAGTATATACAGTAGAGAGATTCATCGTCGCAGTTATGATTCTCTTTGATAATTTTAGAGCAATTTTTACATTTTTGTTCTTTACTTCTACAAAGCTTTTGAGTGTGACCGTATCGTAGGCATTTGAAGCATTGAACTACGGGATGTATATAAGGCTCAACTGGGAAGTTAACTAAATTAATTTGTATATTAAGTGGTATAGTGTTGCCTAAAAAGGTAACAACAATGATTTGTCTAGGAATGTTCTGGTAGGTGCCATCCGGATTTTGGACCCTTCTATATAATCTCTGAACTTCGACTACTTCAGTGTTGGATTGTATAGCATGCTTGAGATAATTCTCATCGAAAAACGTATCTATCATTTTCACTACACCCTTTTTATGAGTGTAGAATTTTGGTATATAGGCAACTAAATTATTTGAATTAATAATATTATGGTTTACTAATAAATTGGCTACTAGATATGATTTAAAAATAACTTTTACTCTATTTATGCCTACCGGTTTAATATCTGTAATATCGTTTTTAAGTTGTTGGTTTCCAAATAAATAATGCCCGACTCGAATAGGAAATAATCTTCCTAATTTTTTATCGAGGTGCTCCACAAAAACATAATAGGGGCCTTGGTCGGTTGACTTATATCTATTTAGCAAATCATAAGTAATTTTATTCTCACTATCGCTACTAGTTTTTTCACTTACCAATTTTTGTGAAGAATTATTATCGTCCATAGGTATATCAATGTTGTTTTTATCGGGCGGTTCGGGACCGCCCGAGGTGTCACCCATACTTACTTATTTAACACTACTTTTTATCAAAAAAAAAAACCCACTATAAACTTAAATTTTTATAATGATGAATTATTAATAAAAAAAAAAAAAAAAAAAAAAAAATTTAAACGCACTGAAAGTAACCGATCGGTTTAACTTAAAAAACCACTTACACACTAAAAACTTTCTACGTTTTCAGGAGATGTAAACAGTTCGCCTGTCGATCGTCGAAATGTACCAACTAAGTTAGTACTATAAAATTAAAAATGTCTAAAACTAACATTATTTACAAACAACTGCGAAGAGTATCCTATAGAATGTGTAACAATTATATAAAAAGTTCAGTGAACAGGCGAAGAGTACGTTTTTAGCTTGTTTTAAATTATTTTTAAATTGCAACCTTCTGACGATTGTATGAAATCGAAATGTTATAAAATCGCGAGTAAAATCGAAAATTAAAATAAAAATCACCTTTAACATATTAATAATTATTATTATTTGTCATTGAAATACATTTTTTTTTTGTCATGGAAAGCCTGGGAAATTCAGGGATTTTTTTCAGCTATGTGAAGTCTGAACTCTGAAATAGCATATTTTATATTCGTTTTTTTATTATAACTTTTGGATTCGACGGAAAAAATACATCAAATGGTAATTTTGGTTTTTGTTATAAGCGTTTCTATCGCCGGAAAAATGTCCTTATTCCGTCTTTGGTTAGGGCACCCTGTACATTGTACATAGTGAATTTGAATTCGATTTAATTTTTTTAGTTTTAGTAGCTTTTCCCATAAAAAGTTTTTATTTTATTGAAATTATGCAATGTAAAGGTATATGAGTTGGCTTTTTTTCATCTTCTCCCCCCCCCCCCCCAAAGTAGTAGGCTTCGGTACGGCCCTGTCCCGTTCTTCCACCAATTCCTTAGCGGCAAAGCATTGGTATTTTTTATTTGCACTAAACATTTCTAGACAAAACGCACTTTATTGTTTATAATCTTCGCAAAAAAAATTGACAAAATCTTAGACGAAATGAATGAAATACCTATAAAAATGTATCTCCCATGTCCCATGTTACAGTAGCACATACACTTGTTAGAAACGTTTTATGAGTAAATAATAGATATTAATTTTGTTTTTGGAATAGAATCCGAATAACACATCTATTTGACATTATACCTATTCTATGCGTCATCTCAATTCGGGAAATTATTCAATGGCTAAATACGAGGAAAATGAGACAATAATATCTAATTACAATTAAAAAATCAATTAGGTATAGGTACCTAGACTATAACACAGGTACCTGTCAAAGCCGTATAGAAGTCTCATTAAAAAATACAAAAGCAATAAATAACAATGACACTGATATAAATTTAAATATCCTGCTATGCTACTACTATACTTACAGTACTAATAATTTGCACGTCATATCATATCAATCATATCATGCATGAATTTAATAAACAATTTACACAGCACATTTAATTATGTTTACATGTTATACATTTTACTAGATAATGTGTTACAAGAATGCAACAATTATTGATTTAATTTTACTTACGAGAACAAGGGGAGAGAGAATAACAACAAATGCATGGAAATAGGCACATTTTAGAATGGGAAAATATGGAATCGATAAACATATCAAACCGTAAAGAATACATTTTACTCTCGTTTATTTCAAACGTACTTCTTTGTAGCCCAGGGCGACGTAGCTATCAAAATAAACATTTATTGAGAATTTTAATACCTCTAGGAAGAATAAATCGAACCACGACACAGGCACATTTCCACTTCGAGTAAACAATCATTAGCGTATGGTGCACACGATTTAATGACTTGAACAGAACGTCCAAATGTAAATGTAATAAAATCTGAAAGTAGAGCAACCCCTTTTTTCTGATATTTCCCATTCGTTCAGATGATTCATATAACAAGAGACTTTTTACGACATACATTTACAAAACATCCTAAATGGTATTCAAATTTAAGTTTTACACTTTCAATCAATGAAAGTACACTTAAAAACGATTGAATATTTCAAAAATTTGCCTTAACAAACTAAGTGGAGAGATGTAAATTATATATACCTTAGAAAGAGTTAATAATCCAAATAATCCAGAGTAAAACAACATACACCCACTCACTACCGGATCTAAAGCAAAACTGAAGGCTTATTTGAAAGAAATTTCTCAAGATGGCGTAGGGCTGTCTGTTGTTATGCAACCAGATATACACATCTGTGATGTTGGTAATTAGCATAACCTGCACCTACCATGGCTCCAATAATATTAGAAAACATAAATGGCTTTTTTAACGAATTCCAAAAAATTTAAAAAACAGGGGAGGTTCTCAATTCGACCCATATGTTTTCTTTTTATATCTGTTTAATGATTGCTTTTAGATGTGCAGGGTGGTCACGCGAACAGGCGAAATATTGGAACCGGTATTTTTTAAATTACGTAAATAATTTAAAAAATAACGTTTGTTATAGACATGTATTTTCCAAAAATCATGTCAGAAAAACAAGTGAAAGCCGCATTCCGGAGACATTCTACTTGGGTATTTTATAATGGAATATCCTGTGTAAACATACAGAGTGTACATAAAAAGCATTAAAAATAAAAAACCCCAAGTAATTTTTATATCTTCGGAATAAGGTTAATGGGTTTTATCACTTGATTTTTTAGAAAATACCTGTAATTGATTTAAGCCATAAATATATTTTTTTTAGATAAATAAAAAAGAATAGGTGACTAGACAAAGATGCCAATATTTACACACATTGACTTATGTCACTGAAGAAAAAAACTATAAAATTTATCTAGAATTTACTACAAAAAAATTGAAGGAAAACACTAGAGATGGGTCGAGGCAACTTTCCACATTTGATAAAAGTCTGTAAAAATAGCCAATCAATATACCCAATGGAAAGTTAGAAAGAAAATTTACTGGGATCTTTCCGTTTTGAAAACTTTGTAAGTTTCCAGGAAGTTTTCCTTCTAACTTTCCATCCATATATTGATAGCCTATTTTATTGTGAAATATGATTCGTGATGATGCATTTTCATACTAAACAAGTGCATACAATTATATTATTTACATGCCCAAGGAACAATTTTGGTTTCTTATATATACAGTGTGTCCCCTGATTGAGTTCGCTCTAGGTGAAATAGACAAAAAACTTTCGAATTTTTTTTTCATATTTTTGCTTATCTAAAAAGTAATTTTGGGTGTACTTTTGTTTTTTAAAAATCATGTAGGCCATGACAGTTAAGCAAAAATTAATTTCATGTTGGGTAAAGTACCTTTTCTGTAAAATATAGAGGAAAATGTCATTAAGGAAAGTTATTCAGATTAAAAAGTATAGTCCTATACAAAATTTCTAGAACATACGCCTACTTTGATAATTTTGATTTTTTCAATATAATTGCATTTTACGAAAAAAAAAAAAAATAGTATGCCAGTTTACTGAAGTGTTTGATCTAGTAGATAATGGAGTAAAACTTTAGTAAATCGGAAACATTTTTTTTTTCGTAAAATGCAATTATACAGGGTGGATGTAGGGTACATACTACATATATATAATCGTCATGGATATAAATAACAAAAATTTGTTAATTATTACATTTTTATATTTTTGAAAGTAAAATATTTTACGTCATTTATACATTTATTTAATAGCGATTTCTTGCTATATTGGTGACCCCGACATGATGCGTTGTATGCCTCCTGAGAGTCAATGGAATTCAAGACAGTTGTCAGAAAAATTTATGATGAATACTGAAGTTTATTAATTATTGACAGTATTATTGGATAATGTTTTATGTGAGCAAATGGTTATGCCAAAATATTCTCCCATGATTAGTCTTCAAACTGTGTCAATCGCTGCGAGATTGAGTGGGCGAACGCAACTACTCGTGCTGTTGACAGCTTTAACGACGAACAACGTCCACAGTGAAGACAGCCAGCTAAAGGTCGACCGTTCCATAGATATCTTCACTTGACACAGATTCCTCAGTCTCCCCGTGAGGATAGTACAAAGAAATGAATCAAACCAGATCTTCAGAAGACTTGTTATTACTTATTTTATTATGTAAATGTTACGGTACGTACTCTATATTGCTCCCTACTTCTTTTAAAACCAGCTTATCAAGTGTATCAATGTATTAATTATTCACTATTTTAATTGTCTCGCCAGCTTTTCTTTAGCCAAAGCTGCTATAGCTGGTGTGACATCTTTTAGAGAAGCTCAATCCAATTATGATTGCAAACTCATTCACTATTTTAATTGTCTCGCCAGCTAATCTTTAGCCAAATAAGCTGCTATAGCTGGTGCGACATCTTTGAGAAAAGCTCAATCCAATTATGATTGCAAACTCATATTCACTTAGCACATGCTTGCTATTTTTTATCAATTACCTATTAGAGAAGCTCAATCCAATTATGATTGCGAACTCATATTCACTTAGCACATGCTTATTGCTATTTTTATCAATTGCCTATTAAAGAAGCTCAATCCAATTATGATTGCAAACTTTTATTCACTTAGCATCAGTTATATACATGCTATTTTATTTCAATTCATCAGTGACATATAACATACATTAAGGATAATGTTATTACAAAAATAAATTTCCTTATGTTACGTTATTTTGTCACCTTTCACTCAAATCTGACTATTCTTTTTACTACTGTCATTTATCCATCAAATCTAACTTTTATTTTAAATCTGATACCTTGGTAAGTTGATTTCTTTGTTGTAGAGGGGGAGTAATGTAGGGTACATACTACATATATATAATCGTCGTGGATATGAATAACAAAAATTTGTTAATTATTACATTTCTATATTTTTGAAAGTAAAATATTTTACAACTCATTTATACATTTATTTAATAGCGATTTCTCGCTATAGTGGACCATTAATAATAGGCCAAAGTTTAAGGGTAGATTCTTTGGGCCAAAATATGAGGATATAACCAAACATGCTTTAGTAAATTGTTGCTGTGAAAAAAGATACAGGGTGTCAAAATTGTAATTTTTTTTTTCTCTTTTTTTTTGCAATATTTCAACTAACTCTTGACCGATCTCCCAATTTGGTAAGGAAACATTTTTTAAGCTAAGGAAACAATAATTTATGTATTACATCACTCTAGCTCATGGAGATGAGCGCCTCGTGAGCTATACCTGCAGGCCTGTAGCTAGAAAATGCTTTATTAAGGGTGGGCAAACAATTTTTCCATTTAAAAATAGCTACCTCATTATTTTCTGCGGTCGCCGTAGGTCGGGCGAAAATTATTCCAGGACGGGCTACCTGAAAATAGTGATAACACAGCCCCACAAAAAAAAAAAAGTTCAAAGCAGCGAACCAGACCCATGTATCCGTATGTATTTTCGGTCGCTGAATCCGAATCCGGGGTCAAAAAAAATCGTGCACCCCCAAAATCATTAGCTAGAGCCAAAAAACCCCCCTGAATTGGGGTAAAAAGGATATTAAGCTACGAGAATAATTGTTACATCTTAATCAATCGAATTACACAAATTAAGGTTAAACAGCAGCGTACATACAATATATATGAAATACACCCTCAGGAAAGGGCGAAAACTAGCCCCCATATATAAAAAAATCGATCTAAAACAGCAATGACTGCTGAAAAAGCTCAAAATGTCTAAATTTTGTTAAAGTGATAAGAAACTGCATCAGGTCCGACGTAATCTTCATAAACTGCCCCTATATAGTTGAGAACAACCACCCCCCAAATTTAAAGGACACGAGAAAAACAAGAAAAAACGTAAAATGCAACAGAATTTCTATTTTCATCGATGCTATGATTGGCTGAAATTGCATAGTACTCTAAAATAGAACTAGAAACTTACGTACTATCAACATTCTACAGTGTCACCCTCAGATGGTGTGAAAACTACCCCCTATGTAAGGTTTGACTATAAAAAGTTACAGTAACTTCTATAAAAATAGGCTCATTTAACAATTTTTTATTATTACATATTCTGAAAGAGCTTGGTGAGTATAGTAAGTGTGCCAAAAATTAGAATTTACTGATGCCACCTTCATGTATAAAAAAATTATTAAAGTCGGCGCGCTTAAAAACGCTCGGGATAACCATGTAGTCGAGTTGTGACGTTAGATGGCTGAACCGCCCAGTGAACACGGCTGTGCATGCAAATTAGTAGAGTAAAATCTGGAAGTAAAGTCACTTAGTTTTCGAGAAAAACGGGCGTAGAACGAAACCAGACTTAGTGGGATTCTTTAGTAAGATAATCGTGTACACGAAATCATTTTTTACATTTTTTGGTGGTCGAGAACTTTTTGATTTCGGAAAAACTCAAAAAATAGACTTTTAATAAAATATGTTTTTTAACGTCTCCACCGCTATATCTCTGAAAATATTTGTGCTATCAAGCTTTTTTTTTTAGATTAAAGTAGACACAACAGAGCTTCGAACAACATCCCACGTGAACCCGATTCATTTTTTTTTTAAATTGAAAAAATAATAGGAAACTCAAACTTGTTAGTTTCAGTAGCATAATTTTAGACAATCGAGAAAAAAATTTATTTATGAAAATTTGTATATACATGCTGCGTACAAATTGAAGCCAATAGTTGAAAAAAGTTTTTAGGATAAAAATTTTTCTTGTTCCGTTCATAGTATTAAGTCAGCGATTTTTCTTAACGGGCCAAAGTCATATTCTTGCGCGCTCGGCTGTAGCAAGCCTGCCGACTGCAACGATCTGACGGTCCCGGTCGGGGTGTATGTAGTAGTTTAACTTATATCAATAGATACAAAACCAGTAGTGATCAAAAGCATCTAGGGGATCAATATTATTGTTCAATATTTCATATATTGTACAGTAGTATTGATCATATGTTGTTAATATTAAGAAATTGTACAATAAATATAAAATAGTCTCCTTTTAACAATAAAAAGATAAATACCTAATCTATAAATATCAATCAGTGTTACTGACTACCCACCTAATTAGTAAGTTTATTAGACATTTTTAAATGAATGAAAGTAAAAACGTACACTTAAAATGAATTTTATTGTTGAAATAAATTTTCTATTTTTGTAGATAAATATGTAGTATGTAGTTTATGTAGGCCCTACATTAATAGCATTCTAATTCGTTCATATCTGCCTCAAAATCTTTAATAATGTTGTTACAGGAACGACATTTCCACTTGTTGCAACATTTTAGGCCTTCCTTAAAACAAGCATATTTTCGATTGTCACAATTTTTATCCGAACAATGAATACTTAATAATTTTCGACAACCGCCACTTCTAGGCGACTAATCTGACCAACCCTACATGTGAGGTGTATTAATTGCGTCGCAATGTCGCATTTAGCGCTGATAAAAAAAATCGCTGTTGCCACACGGTATATTTTAGGAAAAAATATATTGTTTCAAAAACTTTTGTGATTATTAGGCTTTATTTTCTTCGCTGCATGTATGTAAATATGTTCAAAAATAAAAAGTTTATCGATTGGTGAAGATTTCAATACATAAAATATATATTTTTAGTTTATCTGATTTTTAGGGAAATGAATGTGCGAATTGTGCCCAAACCGTTTATATTGGTAAAAGCGCTACAGTGTGTGCTTTAATTTGACACAAAACAAATTTCGGTACCTTTAATAGTTTTAAAGATATGGCGGTGGAAACAAAAAAAAACAATTTTATTTAAAAATACATTTTTTTCACTTTTTATTGATTTAAAAATTTCGAGACCACAAAAAAATGTCGTAAAATATGATTTCATATGCCCGGTGACACACTCAAAGGAACCTAACATGTTTGACCTGGTTCTACGCCAAAAAAAAACGACACGATAGACTTACGAAACTGCTGCTCTAATATAGGTATCGGCGCACGCCAAGTGACGTCACTCTACGGACTGTTGGCCGGCCGAGCGTGTTTCTATTCAAATGCGAATATCTCTGTGGCTATTGATTCAATTGAGCTGAAATTTTTTTCTGAGGCTATTGGTTTGTTATACTTTAAAATGAGGAAGAAAATGTAGGGAACTGCCATATCACTAAATGACCCTATTCGAAACACCTGCATTGCGTGGAAAAGAGAAGAAACTAGACTATGTTCGACGATGTGCTTGAAAACCACCCCCACGGGGTTGAGAGACCTATAAAAAAAAACTATGAAAATGAAACAAATAAGCAACAGTATAGCTTTTTCGTTACATCTTGAATTACAGTAGTTTACATCCTTTCTGGGGGGTGTTACTTAATAATATTTATAGGACATGAGTTTCAAACTCTAAGGGTAGTATCTCGCAACCCCGTGGGGGTGGTTTTCAAGCACATCGTCGAACATAATCTAGTTTCTTCTCTTTTCCACACAACGCAGGTGTTTCGAATTTTTATAGAAGTCACTATAACTTTTTATAGTTAAATCTTACATAGGGGGTAGTTTTCACTAGAGATGCAACGGATATCCGGTTACTATCCGGTATCCGGCCTATCCGGCCACTTTGTTACTATTCGGCTGGGCACCGGATAGTTAAGAAATAAAAATTGGTATAAAAAATGAATCAAGTTTTATTATACTGATTGAAGTTAGTATACCACCATGTGTAAGGGTAACTATTACTTTGAATCCGTGCTCCTCTCAAATAATAGTCAATCTCCTTGGCCATTGAAGTTTTCTCCGAAACGTTCTCATTAAGGATGGGATTTTGCAAAATGAGAGGGAAATATGCGTTTATTTTCGATTTATTACAAATATTTAAAAACATAACTTTTTATTATAAATATCTGTTGTATTTGAATATTGTAGTTTGTCAATGAAAATAGTTCCTAATTCCATTATTAGAGCATGGCATTATACTATATAAAAAATTTATGATAAAAACTGTTTGCGTTTGTATTCCTTAGAGCAATGGGAAGTATCTGAAACTATTTTAAAGATTATACCATTTATGACTTTTTAAATATTTATTGTAATCCGAAAGTAAACGCATATTTCCCTCTCACTCCTCAAAATCTTATCCTTAACGCTACATTTTTTTTACCCACTTCGTCAAAACACTTCCAAAAAGTGTTGTGAATATCAGCACAGGGACGGGGCCAGACTGGCCAGGCCGGGGGGGCACAATTTTTTTTAGGTTTGTAGGAGGGCACAGAAATTTATATATTGTGTAGTAGGACAGGAAATAGGAATTATAACTGTAATAAAGCAAAAGTATAATATTTTCGTTAATTTAAATTATTTAAAAAAATCTAGGAATCCAGGGGGGCACTTGGAGGGACACAGTTCGTTTGCAGCCCCCCCACCCCCCGTTTCATGTTGACGTTGGCGCCGTCCCTGTATCAGCAGTAACATTATCTTGTGGGTTTCTCTTACGTTGTTTACTGAAAGGAGAAGAACCACTTTAACTATCACTGCTTAGGTATGAATCATCTCAACTATTTTTTAAAGCCTCCAGCAAAATAATTTGGCGGGATTAGTCAGCCTCATTTTAATCGAAAAAACTTGTTTTAAATCTGGGGTCTAGAAAAGTTGCCAGTAAATGTTTTTTGTTGTTGAGGTTGTCAAAATGTGTTTTCAGTCCAACTTTCAATGTAAGCCGGATAGTTGGCCGGATATCTGGTATCCGGTACAAGAAGTTCGCCGGATATCCGGTATCCGGCCAAAACACTATCCGTTGCATCCCTAGTTTTCACACTCTCTGAGGTTGACAGTGTAGGTTGTTGATGGTACGTAAGTTTTTGGTTTTATTTTAGAGTACTACGCAATTTCAGCCAATCATAGCATCCATGAAAATAGAAATCTTGTTGGATTTTACGTCTTTTCTTGTTTTTCTCGTGTCCTTTAAACTTGGGGGTGGTTGTTCGCAGTTTATGAAGATTACGTCGGACCTGATGCAGTTTCTTATCACTTTAACAAAACTTAGACATTTTGAGCGTTTTCAGCAGTCATTGCTGTTTTGGATCGATTTTTTTACATATTGGGCCTAGTTGTCGCCCCTCCCTGGGGGTGTGTTTCATATCGCTGCTGTACGCTGCTGTTTCACCTTAATTTGTATAATTCGATTGATTAAGAAGTAACAACTATTCTCGTAGCTTAATCTTCTTTTTATCCCATTTCAGGGGTGTTTTTTGGCTCTAGCTAATGATTTTGGGATGTACGATTTTTTTTTTGACCCCGGATTCGGATTCAGCGACCGAAAATACATGGGTCTGGTTCGCTGCTTTGAACTTGTTTTTTTTTGTGGAGCTGTGTAATCTGTTGGTATTTTTTGTTGTCGTTTCATTTATATTGTAGTAAATGTTACACTGTCATTGTATTGATTGTAAATAGCAGGCTGCTAAATAAAATAATATATTACGCAGAGATGGGTCAAGGAAACTTTCCAAAGGAAAGTTTCCAGGAAATTTTCGGAAGTTTCCGGAACGGAGTTTTGATAAAAATGAAAGTTTCCTTTAAAAATATTTGAATATTCCGAAAGTTTCCAAAATTCCGGGAAAGTTTCCAAAACTCCGGGAAAGTTTCCTAATTTTTCACGAATATTTACAGTTGTTCTCATAAATTTGAAATTGCCGCCACGATGATCTAACATAACCTCAAATGCCAGAAATCCAGTTTTAATTTGTCGATATTCTTTCGAAATTATCAAAAATTAATCGGATGTTTGATGACGTAGAGTTTAATATAGTCACCGCTCGGATTATTACTATTGGCACAGAATTTCTCGAATTTCGTGCTATTAGCTATGATCAAGGATGAGTTGACAGGCATATAAGTTACGTTTATTTGTTTACCAGCACTATTGCTTCTCGATGAATAATATGTTGTTATAGTGGATGGTTTAATTTATTTTGTACACAGATAGAAATAAAGTTTTGAATCAAGTATATTTGTTTCATATATTACGCAAATAAATACTTTCTTCATATAAAACAAATAGTTTTGAATCAAACCTATTATTTCTCGCTACAAAAGTATTTGTCTTATATGAAGAAAATCCTTTATTTGCGTATATATGAAACAAATATTCTTGATTTAAAACATTATTTCTATCTGTGTATTAGTATTAATAATATTGATTGATTATTTTCTTGTTATTATTTTTTTAAGTGTTAAAATTTAAAATTAAATAAACATTTATTTATTATTTTATTTACTTGTTTTACACTTTTAATTCAATGTAACTATATAATATGAGATTTAGATATTATTTCTGTCTTGCCTTCTACATTTCCGTGTCTGCACAAAATAGGAGTTGCATATGACATTTACATAAATTTTTAATTTTATAATCCACATATTTATCACATTATTTAAATTATTTTATTTATATTTAATTATTTAATAATTCAAACAAAACGAATTACTGGGTAACGACCCAATTTGCTCCATATTCTTCATATAGCACAGGGCACATATAGCGAGTGTCATATAATATCAGTCATTTGGTAAAAGTCTGTAAAAGTAATGTAAATAATATATTTATATGCACTTATTTGGTATCAAAATGAAGCTCAGATCATCACGAATCAGATTTCACCATAAAATAAACTCTGAATATTCCCAATGGAAAGTTTCCAGGAAAGCTTCCTGGAAACTTTCGGAGTAATCAAAACTCCGGGAGTTGGGACCCATCTCTGATATTACGCAATGAGTGTTGTAAGAAGCATATTACGCACGAATGGAAAAGTTACGCAGGCGAGTGCGTATTTCCATGAGTGCGTAATTGCCTTACAACTCGAATTATGTACTACAACGTGATCTACCATGACATGCGGAAAATTTAACAGTAGGTTGTCCCCACCGAAAGGAGTTGAAAAAATGAACAATTAAAAAAAATGACCAAAAAAATTATTTTTTTGTAGAAATTTTATTTATTTATTTTTATTTATTTATTCATATAAACGGGCGAACCCATTAGTACAGACAATGGGTAATAATGAAGGAAGAGTGACAACAATAAAATGACAAGGATAGACTAACATATAGCTAAAATACATGGTAGATTGGTAGATATACATGAATGATAAAACAGAGTTAAACACTAATAAAAATTTACACTAATAAAAACTTAATACTAAAGTGAATGGTAATAATTTAATGAATAGATTGATGAAGTTGATGTTTAAAAGTTCTAAGATTTGCATTGAAAAAATCAATATTTTCGAACTGATTCGCTAACCGAAGTATACGCGGTAAACAAGAATTATATGCATAATTTGTCCTGAAGAAGGGCACGAAAAAAGTAATATTTTGTCTTGTATTTCGAGGAGGAACGTAGAAATTTATCTGCGATAATAATTCAGGACAGTTACATTTAGAATTTATAATATTAAAAAGCAATATCAGGTCTTTATGCTGGCGGCGTATATCAAGAGAGTCAATGTTTAAAAGTGATTCAAGATCAGAATAGTCATCAATAAAAATATTTAACTTGAAGGCAACATGTCTCAAAAATTTATGTTGAACTGACTCAATCTTTCGTACATAAATATTGTAATGTGGTGACCAGACTGTGGAACAATACTCTAGGTGTGGTCTCACAAGTGAGCAATATAAAATCTTAAGAGTCTGTACGTTGGAAAAATCGGTAGTTGTGCGTTTGACAAATCCCAGTAATTTTAATGATGTTAGTTACAGCAGAAATATGAGCCTGAAAATTAAGGGTTGGGTCAAGTAAGGCTCCCAAATCTTTAATTACTTGTACATCATCTAAAAGATTGCCGTTAATTTGATAATTAAAAATAATAGGGTCCCTGTTACGGTAAAATCTCATTGTATGACACTTATCGATATTTAATGTCATACCATTAACCGAGCACCAGTTATCAAGAGTATCTAAATCAGCTTGCATATGTAAGGCATCATTTTCAGACCGGATTATAGAAAACACTTTGAGATCATCAGCGAATAGAAGAATTTTTCCAAAAGAAAAACAGTATTTGATGTCGTTAATAAATAAGTTAAACAACAATGGTCCCAAATGTGACCCTCGTGGCACACCGGAAGTGACTGCGCCGCCAATGACTTTAACTAATCTAACGTAACGCGCTACAACTATATCACTTTATCAGACTTGGGATTGACACTACTGACAGCAAAGCTGGATAAAATAGAAGTGACTTTTTGGTTTTGATCAAATCACGCTACAAAAATAGCGAAATAAATCAAAGACATTAGCCCCATGCTGGAACGACAAGCAGGTATACGAGATATGTAGTTAAACCGGTCAATGACACGGCACGGCGATGTACCCGACCGAGAACAAAAAACACGGCTCTCGAGGGGTCTACACACGATGCAGCGGCAGGTAGCCAGCCTTGTCGGCATGCTTTGAACTCATTCATAAAAGTGCACTGGTCCGCTGGAATAGGGAACTTGCGTATAATTTTAAAAATAAAAACAATACTAAAAAACATAGCGTAACGTTGTAATAAAACGTGTATTTCACAAAAAAAATAAGATTTCTAATTCCACGCGATCAGTATGAAGGATCTAAATAGCGATAAAATTGAGGAGGCCCGGAACGAACTACTACTGGCTGTGACGTCACACCCTACAATATTCGGTAGTCGTCGCGTGTTATTAGACTGTGGTTGATTTGTTAGTGACTGTTCTGATATAAATATATAATTGTGTTTTATAGTATCGCTTATTGTAGTTGTACAGATATTTTAAAATGATCGATCAAGGTTTTTCAAAGGGCCAATATGATAATTTGCCGAAAGTGGATATGTTTATGGTGGCATCTTTTATACAAAATAGTGAAAGTTTTTCCCTTAGAGAGGTGCGCGGGGTCAAGGCAGACAAGTATGTATTTTTTTAGCTTTTAGTAATAATTTATAAGCATAAAATAGTTATAACTTGATCAAGGAATAAACAGAAATAAGTACAAAATGCTTAGTCGTAACTAAGCATTTTTAGCAGACTTAGTTTTATGTTTGAAAGAATTGAAATATTCTAAAGCATTGAGAAATATTCTACGTTTTTTTTTACTATACTATGCCTGTTTTCTACGATTATTATTTAAACAGTGGAGGACGTTTGTTCTCACAGTACAAGGAATTATTATAATCATTATTATAGCAAGAAACTTTTTCATCTTATTAATATGGCACACTATTCAAAATAAATCTAAAAACACTAGCTTATTTATAACACAACACTACCCATATAAGTATTTTGTTACCCTCCTGCGAAAAACTAGTACACAGACATAAACTAATTATTAATAGTATTTAACAGAGATGGGTCAAGGAAACTTTCCATTGGAAAGTTTCCAGGAAAATTTCGGAAGTTTCCGGAACGGAGTTTTGATAAAAATGAAAGTTTCCTTTAAAATATTTGAATATTCCGAAAGTTTCCAAAATTCCGGGGAAGTTTCCAAAACTCCGGGAAAGTTTCCAAATTTTTCACGAATATTTAAAGTTATTATTTACACATATTTACTCATAAATTTGAAATTACTGCCACGATGATCTAACATAACCTCAAACGCCAGAAATCCAGTTTTAATTTGTTGATATTTGTTTGAAATTATCAAAAATGAATCGGATGTTTGATGACGTAGGGTTTCATATGGTCACCGCTCGGATTATTACTATTGGCATTGGCACAGAATTTCTCTAATTTCGTGCTATTGGCTATGATCAAGGATGAGTTGACAGACATATGATAAGTTACGTTTATTTGTATACCCGCACTATCGCTTCCCGATGAATAATATCTAGCATTTTTTTCTGTTACATTAAAAACAAAAATGATTAAAAAGAAATATACTTTTATTTTTTTACAAATTATAAGATATTATTTAATTTAATACATTTAGTGTTATGTTAATTAAATAATATGTAGATGTTATTTTTGTCTTGCCTTCTATATTTCCATTTCTGCACAAAATAGGAGTTACGACTTACATCTGACATTACACAAATTTGTAATTTTATAATCCACATATTTATCACATTCCATAAATTATTTTATTTATATTTAATTATTTAATAATTCAAACAAAACAAATTACTGGGTAACCACCCAATTGCTCCATATTCTTCATATAGCACAGGGCACATATAGCAGGTGTCATATAATATCAGTTATTTGGTAAAAGTCTGTAAAAGTAACGTAAATAATATATTTATATGCACTTATTTGTTATCAAAATGAAGCTTAGATCATTACGAATCAGGTTTCACCATAAAATAGACTCTGAATATTCCCAATGGAAAGTTTCCAGGAAAGCTTCCTGGAAACTTTCGGAGTAATCAAAACTCCGGGAGTTTACCCATCTCTGGCTATTTAATAATGTACTTACATTAAAATGATCTTCACACACATGTAGAGACTTACTGCACTGTGAAATGTCTTTTTCATTTCTTCTACACGCTTTTAACCATTTTGATCGATGAATCTTATCATCTGGCAATATTATAAATATTTTATCTGGCACTTTCACTGTAGTATTCTTACACAACGGTACAATGCAATATTTAAAATAAGAAGTTTTTGTTTCCATTTTAAGTATATACTTCAAATTGATGGCGATGCTGGTATTTTTACGGCTGAATATGAACCATGAAATCAAGCGGTCGAGTGCTGAGATCTCCGTCGTCGCTTGTAAATTGTAGGGTGTGACGTCACGCTTTTGAACCTGTTTCAAACGGTTCGCTCGCGCGCAAAACTTTAATAATTTATAACAAATTTATTATTGGGAATTAAGGCGTCATATTTTGCATATCTTATTTTTTAGTATGGTAGAACATTTTTATGTAGTAAAAAAAAAATGTGCAAGTTCCCTATTCCAATTATCTTCAAAGCGTACCGACAATGTTGGCTCCCTGCCGCTGGATCGTGTGTAGACCTTTTTTGATCTCGCTGGCCGGCTTCACTTTTTATGCCAATTAAGGAAATTTAAACAACTCAAATACGTTCTTTCACCAGTAAGTTTGTTGACCTATTCAGGGTAGGTCAGGACTTACTCAACATCAGTAGTATCTTCGCAAATTGACTAATAATTTAATATACTAAATTACCTCAGAATCCTCTAAAATTTTGCAGGGGCTTTCCCACATTGAAGACTAGCACACCATTTTTTTTTTCCGCATTTCTTGGTAGATCACGTTGTATACTTTACCTACAATCATATGTATTTATTTATTTAGTAAAATCTGAATTTAGTTTACTTGTCAACAATATTATTCAACAAATATTATGTCAGTTTTGACAGCGTTTGAAAATTACGTAGGCGCATTTGCTTTTTTAAACCTCACGTCAGCGAACTAAGCCACCTATATTTGCGTGTCCTGTGCGTTTTGCTTACCATGCGTTTTGTTTACAATATGTAAAATTCAAGTTACATAGATGGCAGGTAGTGTTTTTTACTATTTACAGTAGTGATCGTAGGTAAAATACTTTACTTACTTTTTTCTTTGTGTTTTTTGAGATTATAAAAATACTGGGACCTGATGGAGCAAAACGGACATCGTATTCTGATTTATCGCATTAAAAAACAGAAAGATTGAGTGGCCTAGTCGGACCTCACACTTTTTTGTTTTCGTTTGCCTGTGTTATCATTATTATAATTAAAAACTAGTGAACATCACTATTGCTTTACCTTTTCCTCTCTATGGCACATACTCGCTAGAAATCATGTTGGGCTAAAAAGGGATCTGTAGGTTTAAAATAAATAACGCCATGAAAATTTTATACACAATTTTTATTGACCTGGTGATGTAAACAAAAATTCAAATATATATGTTTAAGGCACGTTTTACATGTTACAATATTACTATGCTAAATATTAAATATCGAAAGGTATATAATTTTTATATAAAGGATACATAGAAAACGCTTATGTATTAAAGTTTACATATATTGACTAGCAAATTTTTCATTACACAATATTAAATGATTATTACTTTATAAAAAGAATGTTACTCATGTAACATTCAAAAACTTACATTTCAAAATAAAACGGCAACTACCAATTCAGCATTACCTACTGGTACAATTTTAACCATTAATAATAAAACTGTAACACATAAAACAAAGAAAAAGTGCAACAAAAATCGATCTGCGTTAATTTCGGACTTGTATATAAACTATTATTATTAATATCACCGTTATTATTACACGAAATTGTGTTCGACTGTTACTTTAAAAATTATCTCTCGATAATCATCTTCTAAGAAAGTTCATAAACAAACAATATCTGAAAATAAAATCTGCACACGATACTATTATATAAAATATTTAAAAACAAAAACAGTACTCCATAAAATATTAAAAACAAAACTTTCCTTTACAATAATTTAAGAAACCCAAATTTATAAATTAATAAAACAAAACTGTATGTCTGTATTGCTACAAGGCAACGGTGTAACACTATTATTACTACATTTTAAGTGCCTAAATAAATATTTACATAAATACATATTCTTGTTCTTATTCTATAAGTTTACAACTTATTTTAGATACTTTCTCTATTTACATGGATTGCGGGAGGGTGTGCAGCTTCCTTGTAGGTTGCGGCGACATCTGAAACAAACAACACCCACTGGTTAACATTCTGACCTAGCATGTTATTCCGATTACCACAAATATGATAAAGTCAGAGCAAGTGCATCATTTGACAGCCGAGGAAATTGGAGGGCATACAACCTCAATCTTTCAACCCAAGGAACAATTTAAAAGTCATTTGGACTTGAGGAGGTTTTAAGAAAGGTTTGTCAGGGTTAGGAAATAGTCTTATGCTTTATTGATGTTGTAGTTAAGGCCTTTTAGGCTTGAAGTATACTTGCTCTTATATGGTAAGTTTTAAAGCATTCTGTAAGACCTAATTATAAAGCTAATTTGCTTCTAGGATAATATGTATTTGTAATGGGTTTATCATACCTACATAAAACTCTCCATAAAGCTAATTAGTTTTATTAACGTCTTAAATTCCATTTAGATTTAAAGAGGCTGTAAATTATTCTTTATGGTTTTAACATATTTGCAACAAAAGCATTTTAAATCCTTTTTAAATCTAGACATTTTCAATGCCTATTAGTACTTATTAAAGGCCATTAAAAAACTAGACTCTTAAAACATCCTTGACAAATGTTGTGATGAAACCGTTATGAAGAAAAAACCGCTGCCCAAGGAATCACTACTTCCACATCCAAATTTTTTATCCAAGTTACTCACAACGAAAAACATTTGTATGTGGAAATAATTGTTTATGGAAATTTAATAATATAATATTTGAAATCCTCTACCCCAAAAACCCATAAAACGATACCCCACATCGGTAGCGGGGTGGGGGTGGTGATGGGGGGGTAGTGGGGGTGGATGAAGTAAAAAAATATTTTGAGGTTTCTGGTTTTTGTATACACACTAAATCACAATTTTTTTTCATCCCCTTTAATAAAGGGGTGGGGGTGGTAATGGGGGTGGCTAATGCCAAAACTTTTTTTGGGACCTTAGCTTCTCTTGTATATACTAAATACCAATTTTATGGACTCTTACCTGCTTGATTTACCTATTTTCCCCAAATTTACCACAATTTACCCCCCAACCCTTCGACGGAACAAGACGAAAATATAATCTAGTTCTAGATCTCGTTAAAATACATAAGTGTACCAAATTTCAAGTCAATATCTCAAACGGTTCCAGAGTAAACGTGCGCACAAAAAAAGTTACAGACAGACAGACCGACAGACAGACAGACCGACAGACAGACAGAAATTTTTCTTTCGTTCAAACTTAAAATCTCGACGTTTCGTGACATTCTAAGCCTATTTGAACAATAAAAATTTTTTAAAATTTTTTTGTCGTTACTATACTTCCACTGGATGTGGAAGTAAAAAGGCCTCTATAAATCTGAAAGGCAAATTTTAATTCTATAAAACACTTTCTAAAACCTCAATAAAACGTGTGTGTATTAATTAAAAGCATTTCACGACTTACTAATGTGCAATTATGTATTTTTTGGAAAGGTGGAAGAAAATAAAAAAGAGTGGCCATTTTAAAAGGACAAATGTCAACGCGGTTCGTCTTGGAGACGGTTCTTTTAAATCCCAAACTTTTTATTACAGCTTTTATCAAGTCCATGTGATCTTCGCCAAGTGCATTTGCATTTATGTAAGGAAGGGATTATTTGTGATAGTATACAAAAAGACTAAAAGGACTTCATTTAGAGTAAATGTTCTAGGTCATTACCATTATTAGAATATATAGTTTAATCAGAGGACTGTAAAATGACAATTAGGTTTTTACTTGGCCGGCCATATTTTTCTTGTTATATAAAAATATTCAAGGTCAATCTCACAATTATAATTATTAATAATTATCACTTTTTCCTTAGCAAATTAAGGAAGAATTACAAGAAACGACTGAAAATTACCGTGGGAACCGAGAAGCAGCCTACTTTTTTAAATTTGCTGATTACGCGTCTGCAAATTTTGTATGGATATTAAAATCATTATTATTTCTGAGACGTCCTTGTTTTTTGGGCCTTTCTTTTGTAGTTTTAATGATAAACTGCTGTTGGTTTTAATTTTTTGTCATACCTGATGTATTTTTATTACCTTTTAAATCGGCCTTAGAGAGGTTATAATGCCACTCTACGCTTTATAATTTTGTTATGCAATTAGAGTGGTGTCAAATGAATTAAAATTAGAGTCAGCCAGAAATTCATATTTTGAGCTTATAAATTCGCATTTGTGTCACGGCATTTGTTTCTGGGGTTGCTGTTCACAATATTTATTTAATAAAATCTTTGTTCTGCAAAAAAGGGCTATAAAATATATGAGTAAGGCTAATGTAAGGGACCGGTGTAAACCGCTGTTTTTGAAACATAGAATTATGACACTTGCATGTACTTTTATTATTGAGACTGCATGCCTCATGCATAAAAAATTTAGACATGAGATAAACGCTAACCCAGTTTACTACACACGTCATACTCATAACATCCTTCTCCCCATTCCATCATCAGTTCAGACAAAGAATTCTATCTCAAATAACAGCAAAAAAGTATTCAATCATCTTAAAAATTTGAGGTGAATTATAAACTAAATTAAATTTAGAAAAGAAGTAAAGAAATTGTTACTTAGTAAAGCTTACTGTTCAGTCGATGAATTCTTTCAGGACACATTTGATTGACTTTATTTGATTTTATTGTTTGTTTCTTTAGACCAAGTCCCTGTTTTATACAATAATAAACGTTTTTTTTTGTGTCATTATGTTTCTATTTTATATTAGGATGTTTTTATATATAGATTAAGGTCTGGCTTTGTGAATAAATTTTTTTTGTATTTTTTAGACGATAAAGTATATTTGATATGATTTGATTATTTAAGGTTTAAGTACTGATAATTATTTTGTTACCAATTGGCGACAAAATGCTGTCATATTTGGTTGTTGAAGTTGAGCCGAACGAATATTCAACAAATGTGGAAGACTTCCTAAAAATATTATATACTGACATGGTGAACTATTTAGTCTACAAGAAAAGTGTTAGTCTGAAGAAACTGAGTGCTTATAAATGTTTGGAGGCTTATAACCTGGTGGCTTGTGTATCAGTGCGAAAAATCTTCACAACGGACCTAGATTACATTTATGAAAGAAATTTACAAATGAGTGAATATGTTAAAAAATTTATTTAAATTTCAAAGCATTTCAAAGAAAATAAGTTATATTGTGAAAACCAATTCGGTTTAGAAAGAGCAGGAATACTATTCTGAGCATTCTTAACCCAAACAAAATCAAGGAATCTTTTGAAAACATGCAATATAATTGAGTCAATTAGTATGACTTACATAATAAAACTTATAAGGTCATATTTTGAAAATCATTATCAAACAGTCAGGGTGATTGGAATGTCATCTACAGAAGCAAAGATGGGTGTACCAGGGTGTACCTCAAGGGTCAATTTTGGGGTCAATTCTACTTTTAACCTTCAGTAATGACCTAACCCTCACTTACAAGTGAGTCCCTACAGTTGCAGGGGTACGTTCCTTCAACTGGCATATGATCATCATCTGATAACGATACCGCCAACTAGCGTAAACTCGGGCGTTTTCCGTAGCTAGTACCATTTATACAAAACTTAGATCCCGACTTGCTTGGAGATAATATCCTTAACGAGTTTATTTTTTTAAGCCACTGATTTAGTCAACACTCAGGAATAAATATTCGGCCGGTTTTTGTTCTTAATATGTTATCTTAGAGGCAGGATGGAATAAAATTAAATCATTTTTGTACATATATTCATGTATTCATTATGTATCTACTACCTACTTTATAGACAATTTTTTCAATTCCTAATCTCGATCCCAAATTCCCGGGATCATGTAAATTTGATCCTGAAATCCCGGGATTGTATTATTGATCCGGGATTGAAAACCCTAATCTGCTAATCTGGCACCAATAAAGTATTTGATGTTTGAAATAACCTTTCTCTTTGACACTGGCATAGGCTATAGTAATCCATAAAGATACTTACAAAATTCAGATGGCTCCTCGCTGGCTCATCAACAGTCTTCACGGGATAACCAATATCCGAATGTCTATGAATAGCAGCTGTGGTGGTATAGACTACATCACTCCGCCTGCCATCATTTCCTCGCAAGGGAACATCGACACCATCCTGGGACATCCCATTCACCCTGTGCATGCTCAAAACGGGCGACTTCCTGCTTGTCGTCTCCACGTCCGCGTTGCCCGGGGAATTGATATAGATACTGGTGGTGTAGATTTGCTTCTTGGGCTCCACGGGGGTACGGTTGCTGGTCACGCTCAAGTGGGATAGAGTGGGGGAATTTCTGGTGTTCTCCGATGTCACGGTGTTCGTGGACTTGGTTTCTAACGATTTCCGGACGCTGTTACAGCTGCTGTGCAGGGTGTTCTGGGAGTTCCGCAATGCCACCTCCTCGGCATTCCTGGTGGTTTCCTCGACCTCGTTGACATTGATGTGGTGCTGCGGCTCCTCGAAAATGTTCTCCTTTGGTACAGGCTTGGCATCGATCTGTTTGATGACCGATTTCGGCGGTATGAACCGCGGCATTCTCGACACCCAATGGTCCTGACACGACCCCACCGAACTCGTACTGGCGGCGCTACTCGAGTTCGAACTGGAACCCACGTATATACCGTTCCGCCTCTGATAGAACAAAATATAGGCGCTGTTGTTCACGAGCAAGGAACTTATATCATTCGACTGTTTGCTTAAATTAACGACCTTGGCGTCGTCGTACATGTACCACTGGTTATCGTACGGATTCTTACACGCAGCTGTATAATGGCCCGTTTCCAAGTCCGTACCGTGGTGGTAACAGACGGCATACAGATCGTACATGTTGTCGCTGGAGTTTGACTGCTTCCTCGTGCGTTTCCAGGGTGACCAACTGTTGTTGGTTATGACCCCATTGTCGGTGTCTATTAACGCGTCGTTTCGATTCAGGGTGTTCCGTTTGTTGGCCAGATGCGGCGTCATATCGAAACCGTACACCGGAAAGTCGACCATCGTTGTTAGCTTGGTGCTGTTGCCGCCTCGGAGGCTGTGTCTGAAATTCACAAAGCTGTGAAATAAAGCATTAATTTCTTGGCACACGCAATATATTGTTAGAGATATAGCAACAAAACGTTTATGACATAAAGCGTTACAGAGTTTTCGAATCTCTGTCGAGCTTCGGACACAAACATCAAAAGCAATAACGTTGGGTTTTGTACTTACTGCCTGAATCTCTTGAAATGCACTATTAGGATATCGGGGAGAGACCACACGTCTAATGTTTTCACTACTGGCTGGTACTGCTGACAGTGCGGACACCTCCAGGCATCTGTTAGAGTTTCCGCTTCAGTGTAATCCCGCAGACATTCTTCCAATGTCAAGGGTGCACCACCTGAAATGAAATAATGTGTTGATAAAAATCATAATTTCATGATTCTTTTGATTTTTTTTAAATAAGAACGTTTATTTTAGTTCTTAACTTTCCGTACTGTATTTTCTTAACAAATAATAAAAAAAAACGAGCCAATCTGACAATTCTGACTTCCGATTCGGTTTCAGCGGATCCAAATACAAAAGGATACACTTTTTATTTTGTATGTGTGGCTGTGATATCAATAATTATTACTGATATCAAAAAAGTTATCAACAAAACAAAAAAAATACGCTTCTTTTGTGGAGTGCCCCAGGGTACCGACTTGGGCCTCTTATTATTTTTTTTATCCTTATGAATCGCTAAGAAAATCATCAAATCATCTAAATTTAATAATTACTCACCGTGTAATGCCTGAGCCCGAAGCATTTTCACACTCGAGTGTTCCTCTACCAAGTCATTATCATCGGCTATGATGGCAGCTTTGGCATCGCCCGTCCACTCCAGGACAAGCTTCACATGTGGCGGACCTCCATCCTCGCTACACAGAGCCAATGCTTGATCGACGGCTTCCATGAACAGCGGATGCTCCAGATCAGGCTCCAAGTAACAGGGCGGCTCGTTGTCATTCCAGGCTGGGTCTGAGATTCGCATTTTGAATATCTGAAATTAGTGCATCAGATAAAAATATATTCTCCGGATTTTGGAACTCGATATAAAAAATAGTAGAATTTAAAAGTTTCCACTTACCCCTCGAGGTTGTAAAGAGGTAAGAATGTCGTCATGCAGAATAGGAGCCATTTCTTTCAGAACTAATTTTTGCAAATCATCGTAAGACGTTTCCCTTGATACTTGCATGGTATAAGGACTTCCTATAATAGAGAAAAATATATTTTAGGGTGAATTAATTAGAAAAGAAAATTATTATACGGAGTGAATTTCAAATCTGACAAAAAATATGTAATGGTAGCTTTCGAGAGTAAATGATTACTAGTTACATCTCCTTAATCGCCGAATTTCTGAACAGAATTGTTTGGATAAATTAACATTTTTAATAAATTTAAATCAACAATAAATAACTTATTAACATTATTAAATATGGCATTTTACTTCCTTACTAAACATTACTTATTTTATTTGTACGATAACTTTTTTATGACCTTGGGAATGGAATTTTATATGATGAATAAATTATTATTATTAATTTTCTGAATACTCACCAAATCTCTGACAGTCATTATTATCCACAAGTACATTAATCCAGCACAAAAGAACGTAGGCGCTGGTGGTGTCTTCTTGCACATCTTTAAGTTGAGCAACTTCAATGCAATAAATCGGGTCGATTTCGGTGATCACGCTTATCGGCTGGGCGTCGGTGAATGTCCTCAAGAACCCCGAATCACTTATTTCAGTGATGAGCATATTGGCACGTTCGATCGAAGTATCAGACTCTAGAATATCACGTAGCTCGGACACTGTCGCACCCGATGGTAGATTAAGGCCGATTTGTACTTGCCTGGGTTGCTGCGATGTATATAAAACCTGGAATTGAAAGTAAGTCATTAAATCTGAATTTTTGAAACAGCTAAAATGGGATCTTCAACATTTTTTCAGGTTTAATCATCTCCAGATGATGCCTACATGGTTGGCGAAACGTGTGTCAAGTCATGTGATGTTTTCAACTTTTGCCACTGGACCATCATACAAGGTGTTATTAAAAAGTATGTCAATCACTTAACCACGGAATCAGTGCATCAAAAAAAGTTGATTCAACCTAACTTACCTCTATCCAATTTCAATTTCGGTACATTGAAAAGTATGCCAAACGGTAATAGTTTGAAGTAAAAACTTTTTAAAATAACGTTTTCTAAGAGACTGATTTACGGGTAAACTCCCTTCTCTCCTACTCTTTTTTTGGTGGTACGCCTACGACTTTTTTATACTGTATTTTATTAAAAATTTAATTATACAGCTTAACAGCTTTTTCTTATCTTGTTTTTTCCGTTTGAGTAACCATTTTCAATTGAAACTGGAAATACTAAAAACATTGCAAAGCCTGATAATTACACGGATTACGTGAAATAATAACAATCGAGAAAAATCATTTATTTTAACAGTTACATCTTAATTTCAGTTTTACATAAATAATTATTAAAATTTTATTTCAGAATGTACTCAAAATGATTCCCATTTTCTTGTATACAATATCTCGCTCTTTTTAGAAGAGAAAATCTGACATTCTGAAAGACGTAAGGAATATTTCTAAATTCTTCGGCCAACTGCTGAATTCTTTGTCGCAGACGTTCAACGCTCTCTATAGGAACAGAGTAAACTTTGTCCTTTATGAATTCCCAAAAACTGAAGTCAATTGGGTTTAAATCAGGTGACTGAGCCGGCCAACTGATTGGAGCATCTGATCCTCGGCCTATCCAACGTCCTGGAAAACGCCTTTATAAGCATTCCTTGACTTGCAGACTATAATCTTGACTTGCAGACTATAATCTTGTAAATACCACGTTTTGCCTAATACGTAGATTTACTATTTCTAATTGTTCAGGCAACTCATTTTCTAGGAAATGTAGATAGGCAGCTCCATTTAAACGATTTGGAAAGAAAACAGGTCCAATTATGCGATTCTCTCTTTGCATTAGGATTTCCTTCAGACCAAATGTGATCATTATGATGATTTGTAATACCATTTCTATTAAATGAGGCTTTATCAGTTGATAAAATGGCGTTTACAAAACTTACATTTCTCGCATTTTTTCTCAGAAGCCAGTTACAAAATTCCATTCGAGAACTATAATCTTGGGATTCCAATGCCTGAACAGTCTGTATATGAAATGGAAAGAGTGATTGTTCTTTTGCAATACGCCTACTCGAGAAGCTATTTTACGCACACTGCTTTCAGGCCGTTCTGATACAATATCTAAAATATCCTCTTCGACTTCCAGTTTTCAATGCACGGCGATCGACTGCAAAAATGTGCGCCTATCGGGATGTCGACGGTTTGGAAACTCTTCTTCATAACGTCTAGCTGCAGCAGAACCATTTCCATTACATTCGCCTAGTATTCTAATCATATCTACTTTTTCGGTATTAGAATAACTCATATTACGTGCCATTGTTAACAATAATTAATATGCATTAAGAGAAATGACAGTTGTCAACTATTTACTGAACGTTCACAGATGCCTTTGATTTTCCTCTGCATTTTAATTAAAATTAAATTTATTATTGTACCGAAATGATATTTTGACCTAAAAGTAAGTACAAGGTACTCATAGGTACTTTTAAAACTGAAATTAAGATGTAACATAAAATAAATGATTTTTCTCGATTTTTATCATTTCACTGTTTAATTACCAGGCTTTGCAGTGTTTTTACTATTTCCAGTTTCAATTGAAAATGGTTACTCAAACGAAAAAAACACAAGATAAGAAAAATCTGTATAATTAAATTTTCCATAAAATACAGTAAACCAAAAAAGTCATAGGAGTACCACTAAAAGAAATATCAATAGCCATTTGTACAAAATTAAAAAAAAAAAAATTATTTCCAACTTTAGAGGGCTGTATCTTAATAGGGGTGCGATTTTGGATAGAGGTAAATTAGGTTGAATCAACTTTTTTTGACGCACTGATTCCGTGGTTGAGTGATTGACATACTTTTTAATAATGCCCTGTATAACTACAAAAACCGAATGGCTGTAAATTATTGAAAGAAAAGTTGATGCAATCTGAAGGAAATGTCTCGGTTAGTCATGAGACTTTCAAAAAAATATACATTTAAAACTGTAAAAGAACTAATAAACAACAGCATTCAAGACAGTTTGGATTATTATATCAAAACCAGTGAACGAATCAAACAGCTTATAAACATATTTGTGAAACATTTATAAAATGTAATATAGTATTAAAAAATGGATCCCTACAACACTTCTAATTAAAAAAAAAATAATTAAGTTTGCTTAACAGATGGCACCACTTAGATTAGTTTTAAGTTGCTGATCCACTTTGACTTGCTTTTATCATGTCAAATACTTTAGAGAGATGGTGATGCTGTGATCAATAAGGCCTTTTCAATTGCACTGAGGTTGTAGAGTTGGGCGATTCGACTCTTTTTAAGGAATCGTACCAAATGAATCCATATCACAGAAGACCTATACCAGAAGCGTCACTGTCGGAGGCACGTTCGATGTTTGGGTGTGTTTGCACGCATCCAGTAATTTAGTCGAGTAGAGAGACGGTCCAGTAATTTAGTAATTGCTTTCCACCAAATTACTTGACTAAAACACGCTGTCCGCATTGGTCGAGTACTAAATTACTAAGCGACTCGACTGAATTACTGAGTGCGTGCAAACGCACCCTTTCATTGGTAAATTGGGGTGACCTTCGGCCATCTTGTCGGTGGTATTGTCAACCTATAAATTCGCACCTTTCTAAATTCACCGCTGGACGCATTGGTAGATAAAATTCGAAGCTGATTTTGGCTTTGGTTTTCAAAATAGCCAATCATATAATGTTATTATTGCTTACCGATACCACAGAAGAAGGAACTACCAGAAGCGGCACTCTCAGCACCGCCTTTGATGTTTTTTTGTGACCTTCGCCATTTTGTTGTTGGTAATTTTGGCGGGAAATTTAAACAGCATGTTTATAAACAAACTTTACACAAGCTGAATACAATCACCTTATTCGAAGAATTCTACTTATAATGGACATTAAAGCTATTAAAGTAAACTGGATAAATTTGTCTCTACGAACAATTGTATTCTTAATATAAATAAAGTCACAAAATGTATTAAAATCAATACAATATCTCGAGAAAATCTGTAATTTCTTACTGGGAGGTTGTTCTGAGGAAATATTAATTTTTTTTCTGTTTAAACTACCAAATTGAGGAAAAATAGTAGGTAAGTGCTATTGGTAGCAATCTATTCTGATACATATTTGTCGTGCGCACAACTTAAAATTGTTATAAAGTTCGGTTGAACTTTAACTTGCCAAATCCCCACGATCGCATGCTTCCAACCACAATACGGACCTTAAAAGAAGAAAGGTTCACAACTACTTGGAAATATCTTATAATTTACATCAATAATAAAATACCTTTGGGAATCCTTAGGAAACCCAAATAAACTAATGTCTTTTCCTGTCGTACTACTTGTACATTCCTTAACAGCGCAAACGGTTCCACCTCGTTTACTCATATCGCTAATAAAAATTACTATTAACACAGCACAATAATACTAAAACCTTTTAAGAATTTATTTCGGTATTATGTCACAGACTGTCATTTACCGCACTTTATTGTTTTAACCTAAAACAATAAATGAACTGACGGATGTACTAACAACAAAATGGCGGCAATGGAATTTTGGCGGGTAGCTCAAGTGTCGTTTCTGGTAGTTCTCTTTTCTGTGCCGATACGCTCCACCGGTAAATTTAGAAACCTGCGGATTTATAGGTTGACAATAATACCACCGACATATGACATATGCGCATAAAATTCAATATTGGCGGGAAGGCCAGAGAGTCGTTTCTGGTATAGGTCTTCTGTGTCCGTATCAAGAAAAGATTTGTATCACAAGATTCGTACCACTGATTCCATGATACTACATGCACTGATTCGTACTATTCGTACCATTCGTACTATTCGTACCATTCGTACTATTCGTACCATTCGTACTATTCGTACCATTCGTACCAACACTCCCACTCCCACTAGTCCCACTGTTCAGCATAGAATTTATATGTGGTATTCAGTCAACATTCAACATCCAGTATCAGTATCGGTATCGTTGTCCATATGCAATTTAGCTAACTAACCTATTTAGTACCAGTGTCGCATCGAATGTTCAAACAAGAAAGAAAGGAATTGTATCTCACATATAATTTATATTTTTGTATTGATATCTTTTTAGCTATTTTACTTAAAGAACACATTGGAGTTATTTTCTAGGCTAAAAAGATAACATTTGAATTATTTTTATCGTTCAGCGAATGAAATTAAATATTACTGGTAAAAACTAAACGTGGCCAAAACCAGAAGTTTTATTTGGAACCATTTCGACAAAATGCATCTCTCACAAAATACCAGTACCGAAGTTTGGTGTCCGTATATGTGCGTCCGGATTGGTATCCAATTTCGTCAGTAATAGTAGTAAGGGCTAGTATTAAATATTGGATTAACCGTACAGTTTAAACTTAGGACTTCGAGCACCTTCTATTACATTAATAATTTCTTCGTCGTCATTAGACAGTAAATAATCAAATATTTCGACTATATCCATCATGTTACATATAAAAATAGGAAAACTTTTCAATTATCAGGTTATGAATATTTTAAAATCTGAAATCTCCAATTTAAACGATCCCCATCCACCGTTTGAAGTTTAACATTATACAGCTCGCATCGCAATACCGGTAACGAAATTCCATATCGTATCAATCGTATAGGCGATACGAATCTTTTTTTTTGTGGGATTCGTACCATTCGTACCACTGCAAGGATTCGTACCAATGATACGAATCATACGAGTACTACCCACCTCTATGAGGTTGGGCCTCTGACCTCTACAATTATCCCTAATGCGGATAAGTCGCTCGCATAATTTATGACGCGTCTTTTAGGTGGTTTATAGAATGTTAAAAAAAAAAAAAAAAAAAAAAAAAAGGTGTCTGTGAAACATTTATGAAACGCATATATGAAACATTTATTAAATGTCATAATTCAACTAATTTTTTACTTATATACAGCTTATAAAATATATTCGTGAAACGTTTACCAAACATTTATTAAAGGTCATAATTACATTTTTCGACATAGAGTTCTGTTTTTTAGATTTATTAGTGTTTCAAACTTCATGTTACATAAAAATATTATCGTAAAAACATTTTTTTTAATTCACAGGGGTCAAAGTTTGAGACAACAAATTACACAGTTCTGTAAACAAAGATTATCTTAATCTTTGTTTAATTCGAGGCATGAGTTATGAACAAAGTCCTCATTTTTATATCACTAGTCACTATAAGTTAAGTGACTAATGAGAAAAATGTGGTTCTTATATTTTAATTTTTAATGAAACTAGTAACTGTTTATGTTTTATGATTGGAGCGACTATTTATTTAAAATAATGTATCTATTATTAACATTATATATTTTTTATGTTGTAAATATTTAGATATACAATAGAGCTTTTATGAATAGAAACTATTTATAGATGTTGGGTTTAATGGATTCGGATCTTGACAGTAATGATAGCGGGTTTATTTTGCAATTTTTTTTTAGTGATATATTTGCTCCTGCAAAATACACATCTTAAGTAGGTATTTAGGAACAAAAATTTGTCAAGAGATATTTTTTTAATAGTCAAAAATTTTATATGCTGGGTTTTTATCAGTTCATTACTGTATTTTTTTAACAAATTTTATATTACAAAATCAAAACTACAACAGATATCGGATTAAAATTAGCTTGGGTTCGTTTTAAATGTTGAAAAATACGATTAAAATAGTCCCATTGTGATATCCTCGTCAGACCCACGTAACACAAACGTGTACAAAGCCGAAACCAGGCATGTGGCACCATCAATTGGCTTCCCCTGAGCTATAATCCGAGGCTAATTTTTTGATCGATCACTAGAGGTTACAAATATAATTCGTACACATATGTGGATGTTGGGTCTAGCTTTAAAATAGTCAGTTTTGTGTTAAATGGTCCCAAGTTACACATTTGTGTACAAAAAATAAAACAATTTTTTTTATACCAGAGGTTTTATTTAAATTTAAAATACAAGTTAATAATAGTTCTAACTATGAAACTCTACAAAACAGTCCCGTTCTTTAACTACATCTAAATTATTTATAACATGAATAAATATAATTCCTTAGCTGAAAATACCTAATTCTAGTTAATGTATTGACAATAAGAGAGATTTTTAATGCTGCAGACCAGTACATTCTAATACTGTGGAAGCCTACAGTGCTCATTAACAATGCTATGCCTACAAAAGACCAACTTTCAGCTTCGTTGCTCTTAGTAATTTGCGTTTTCAGCTACTTTTTTAAAGAAATTTGCACTGGCAGAAATAATCAACTGGAAAAAACCTTTCGTGGTTTTGCGCATTTCTAGGCTGCGGGATAAACTCTGGAGACTCTCACAGTCTTCGCTTGTCGTGCCAATTTTTGTTAGGAGGCTTTTGATTATTTTGAAGTTTTTGTTTTTTATTCCTCATACATTCGTCGGTGATACATCTCTTGTATGTGAAGTATTAGGTGCTGCATCAGGGTTAATTTTGAAGGAATTGATGTTGTAAAGGAATCATTTCCATGAAATGAACTGCTGGAAAGCTTCCCTAATTTTCCTGAGTTAGTAAATTTATGAAAATTAGATCATCACCATCACTAGATTCCATGGCTAATGAGTCGCCTCCGGAGGCATAATCAACCTGATTATAATCTTCTTCATCATCTGTGGCGAAGAAGTCACTGTTGTTTTTTTGTAACTCAATCCCTATGTCCATATTTATGGACAAAATAAATTTGCACTAAGACCCAACTAACACAAATGCGTACAAATAAAATCAAATGTAGTTTTTGTAAAAATGGATGCAATTTTAGCAAAATTGTATACGTGATAGTGAAATTCGAATAGTTTACAAGCACGTTGTGATAACATTGAGAGCCATGTTGATATTTAAACATTAATATTTTACACCTACCTCGGCAAGTTCGCGATTTTGTAGAATTAGCTGTACTAGTTGATGTCATAACTGCTCCACAATCACCTCTACTAGCTATTTTGTTAATTCTGTAGTAATTTTGAACGCTTATGTTGACTAGAGTGCACCACTCGGCAATAGCGTGCGCGATAAATTTGAAAAAAAATCAAGAAAATTTGTACACAAATGTGTACGCGGGGACCGACGAGGATATATCATAGAGGGCGCCACAAGTACTACTGTCACTGAAAAGTTTTGCATGTAATTTTTGTTAGGTTTTCTGGTGTCACATCTTGAAATTACTGATTTTTGATATAGAGGTGAAGTACCTAATTGGTTCTCATTTTTTGGCAAAGGGCAACTGCTGCCAGAGGACCTGGACAACCTCTCACCCAATAAGGTAGTCGGCTTTATCAAAAGGCTGAACCTATTGGGTGAAATATAAGTAGGAATGAGCCACAATAGACCAGATGGTCGCAGTGGAGGGTCTGTTACTAGCCCATTCACATTTCAACCTAACCTAACCTAATTGTTGAAAGTGTGTAGCAAAATGGAACTGCACCTGAGAAAAACGTTTTCCTTTTGAATTACAGCATGATATAATCTGTAAAATAATATTTGAAGTGTAGGAGTCGAGAAAGAAACAAGCAAATTCACCAATGTATTTCTAAATCACGTTAAAATGTCACAATTAAATATTTTATATTTTTGACAGGGATGGGTCAGACAGCTAGCTTTCAGATGTGTTTTACGTTGGAGTACATTTCAGTTGAAGATTATCTTAATGAGAGATGGAAGATATGGTTTGCATTGTATAGGAAGACGAAAAATATGTTTATAGTGAATCAAAGCATTATATATGGTAGTAGGTTAGATACTGAGTCTGGGATTTTTTCGATTATATATGAGTACCTAAATAAACCTATTTGTTTTCGACATTTTGGATTATTCCACTATCATGAAAACACCAATTTAATAGACAGTAATAAATTTCAAATAAGTGGCATATTATCTAATACTTAAATATTTACACTGGCAAGACTACTTCAAAAATATTCACAGGCAATAACTTCACGCACATGCTAGGATGCTACTTGAGGTAGATCTTTCGTCTCATAATTATTACTTGACGTTTTTCCCCGGAAAGCGCAATATACTTTTAATACACATCTAAAAATTTGTTATTAGAACTAATTAATTAAGTTATTTATGTCATAGAGTACGATAGGTAAAGAATGGGACATAATCAAGTGGGCCAGGTATCACAAGGTACTGTACTTAGTCCTATTCTTTTCATATTGTGTATAAACGACATTTTTTATTTAGAAGAAGATTGTTAAATTGTATTATATGCCGATGACACTGCTCTGTATGTCGAGGGAAACTGCTGACATGAGAAAAAGAAAACCGCTGCCCAAGGAATCACTACTTCCACATCCTATCTCTATTTTCTATCTAAGTCACACAACGAAAAAATTTTGTATCTGGAAACAATTGTTTATGGAACTTTAATAATATAATATTTGAAATCCTCTACCCCAAAAACCCATAAAACGATACCCCACATCGGTAGTGGGGTGGGGGTGGTGACAGGGGGGTGGGAGTGGGGGGCGGATAAAGTAAAGAAATATTTTGAGGTTTCTGGTTCTTGTATACACACTAAATCACATTTTTTTCATCCCCTTTAATAATGGGGTGGGGGTGGTAATGGGGGTGGCCAATGCCAAAATTTTTTTTGAGACCTTAGCTTCTCTTGTATATACTAAATACCAATTTTATGGACTCTTACCTGCTTGATTTACCTATTTTCCCCAAATTTACCCCAATTTACCCCCCAACCCTTCGACGGAACAAGATAAAAATATAATCCAGTTCTAGATCTCGTTAAAGTACATATGTGTACCAAATTTCAAGTCAATATCTCAAACGGTTCCAGAGTAAACGTGCGCACAAAAAAAGTTACAGACCGACAGACAGAAATTTTTTTTTCGCTCAAACTTGAAATCTCGACGTTTCATGACATTCTAAGCCTATTTGAACAATAAAAATTTTTAAAAATTTTTTTGTCGTTACTATACTTCCACTGGATGTGGAAGTAAAATTGATAAACTACTATAAAATATCAAAGTATGATTGGATGATAGTTCTCAAATTAAACTAAGGTAAGATTGAATTTCTAACCTTTTCTTCTCATACAATTAGGCAGCCAAATTTCAATACAATCAAAATACATGTCACATTACAGAGGGCTGTAATTGTAATTCTAACATTGAGTTATAAAGGCTCTCAGGTCTTATACCTTTGAGTCTGAAATTGCCTGGGAATGCAGACAATCCCTGAAGCAACTGGCAAAAAACAACAAGGTTACCTTGATGTGGGTGCCAGGGCATGAGGGAATATAAGGCAATGAATGGGGCTCGTGCAACGTTTGACAGCTTGGAGGTCACACAACCTCGTTAATCTCAATCATTCTTCTTCTTCTAGTGCTGTCCCCTTAAAGTGCACCATATGACAGCCGACATTTTTGGAGGGAGAAGAATGAGACACAACGTCACAATTACAAGAAAACTACGAACTGCACATGGAGAAATCGGAAAATTTGAGGTTGTAACTTCTTCTCCTAACTCCAAAAATGTCGGCTGTCAAACGGTCCACGAGCCCTTTAAGGAGACAGCACTAGAAGAAGAAGAAGAATGATTTGAGGTTAACGAGGTTGTGTGACCTCCAAGAATGTCGGCTGTCAACCGGTGCACGAGCCGCATACTTTACTAATTAATAGCACGCAAAAGTTAAAAAAAAATACAGCTGGGAATTTTGCATTTATTAATGATCGCTAACCTCTGTTAAGGGGACAGCACTAGAAGAAGAAGAATGATTGAGGTTAAGTGTTGTGCGACCTCCAAGCTGTCAAACGGTGCACGAGTCCCATTAGCTGACAGCCTCGCAAGAAAAGGGGCTGAAGCCTCATTTTTCTGACACGAACTGTGACTAACTTCACTCAGATTTAAATTTTCATTTAACTTAAAAATAATAAATTTCTGTCAAAGTTTTTGCTTTTAATTTAAAACAAATATGGAGAAAAACAAGAAACGTTCCCCAAATTTTACCGATCGGGAAAAAGGGGTCATCATTGCACTGGTTAAAAGCAATGTTCACATAGTAGAGAATAAAATAAAACAATTTAAAATTCAATCTCTCCATTTAAATTAACTATTCTGAAATATTTGTCTTGTATAGAATGTCCTTGCTTCAATCTATATTAAGCAATCCAAACCACGTGACTTTTAACATATTGTCAAAATAATTTGACAGGTTGTTGGATTGCCTAATAGATTAAGCTGACATAACCTCTCTTTTCGCTTTTTATTTCTTGACTTATCAGACTGATACGATTTTAACAGGCCAAATTTGGTTTGTTAAACTATCCGACACTTTAACAGTTTCTTTTATGTATGGTGCATACCAAACCTTACACTTAACAGACCGTTTCAAAGTTAACTCTCTGATAACAGTAAACTAAGGAATGGTGCATATGGCCACTGAACAACCTGAAGTGTAACTCTCGTAACATTACGTTAAAAAAGGCGTGGCAAACTTAGGCGACCTTCTGCCATTTTATTGGGAACCTTCTCAGGACTGACTTCGCACAAACGCACTTGACAGAGTCGGCTTAGTTTTCATTTTGTTACAATTTACAATTTACAAGTGTATTAATTAAATGAAGGAAGAAATATTATTAAATACACAGAAAAAATACCACTAAGGACAAAACACAAAAAAAGACAATTCTAACAACACTCACTTTAACTAGAAATATAATATAGAAAATCGTAGAAACTCCTTTTCGCAGGGCTTGTCAACTGCGACTGAAAATAAGACTCGGCAAGTCTACAAATGTTCCCAAAAAAATGGAGATTTCACGTGCGCCAACTTGGATGCGCAAACTCTTCCCACCGATGTGAGTTACACTTCAGTGATATGGCTGTAAAAAATGTATGAACTCTTAAATTAATGTAGACAACATATTATGCTTTGGTACAATCTATAATTACATATGGTCTATTAGTATGGAGGCCTGCTTATAACACTATATTAAGAAATGTCACCAATTAAAAAATTTCTTATGAAAATAATATCTAAATCAATGCGATAACCTTATATACACCAATATTCAGCAGTTGTTCACATCCAAAACAGTTAAATAGGTGTATAAAAACAAACGAACTGACCAATGCATAGTTATGTTACAAGGTTCATATCAAATATCAGTTGTGTTCCACCTTTAATCAAGAAAAGGTTGAGTAAGAGAAATTTTATTTATTTTTCGAACCAAAATATATAACGCAACCTTTGAACATAAAAAAGGTATGGTAATACATCATATTCTTATTTTATAGCGAATTATTTGATTAAATATCACAACAGTACTCATTAAAATAACTACCCTACTACTATAGAGTTTGATTATTCTTATTATTATTATTTTGGAAATATATTGTTTTAGTTTTATTTCTATCATCTCAATTATATACAGTGTGTCCCACATATCAAATATACAGTGTGTCCCAGGATAGATGTGACAAGACCAAAAATTTTGTAATTTTGGAATGATATTTGGGGATTGAGGCCTGCTTGTTGTAAAACCAAAGTATACCAAAAATGACTTGATTTGGTGTTCTACAGGGTGTTTTATAAGCAAAATTGTAAAAATCACCACTAATAAAGTACCTTTATTTTTCAAAATATGAAAAAATTCCACTAAGAAAAGTTATTTAGAATGCAATTTTATACCTCTATACCAAATTTCAGGAATATAAAATTATTTTTTTGAAACTTCCCATTTTTTGCGAATTAAGAGTTGAATTCATATTTAAAGTTGTGTAGGAGTAAATGTTAATCATCTCAAAAAGTAGGCTATTGGTAAATAAAAAATTGAATATACGAGATGTAAGAAGGTATAATGTTAATCGAACTAATTGTAAAACAAGAAACAATTACTAACAGAAGATTAATGAGGTTTAAAAATTATAACAAGTAATAAATGTCAAAAACATAACAGATTCACAAACAAATTAATTATTGACCAATACAAAACAACGTTTACAATTTTTTTATTATTCGACGTAGCTACCACCCACATCCACACACATTTCGATCCTTCGCCTGAAGTCCTTAAAACTGTTTTGAATATGATCTAACGGTATGGAGTTTACGGCATTTGTAATTTTCTGCTCCGATACTGCTACATCGTTAGGAAGTGGTTCAGCGTAAACCAACTGCTTGAGGCGACCACATAAAAAGAAATCCAATATTGATAGGTCTGGGGATCTCGCCGGCCACTTGATCGGTCCATTCCTGGCAATCCAATTTTCTCCAAAATTTAAATTCAACCACCGATTAACCATTTCTGTGGAGTGGCCAGGGCAACCATCATGTTGAAAATGGACTAAAGGCATATCTCTTAAAATATTTAATGTTCTTCAGAAAATCTTTCAAGAAGCTGTAAATAAGTGTGCTGGTTTAACCTTCCCTCAATGAAATAAGGTCCAATAACTTCAACGTGATAAGAAACGGCACAGCACACATTCACTTTTTATACTATTGCCTTCTACAATGACTTCTAAAATTTGGATTTTCAGAAGCCCAAAACCGACAATTCTGAGACGAAACAACACCATTGGTTGTGAATGTGGATTCAGCTGAGAAAATTATGAAATGATGAAAAAATCTCTCTTCCATGATTTTTTCTCCAATGATCAGACAAAAATCCAACCTACGGCCGTCATCTCCCTCTTCAAGCGTATGTTTATAATTTGCTTTATATATGCCCTAATTTTCTTTGCCTTGTAAATTCTTTGGAGTTCAGACTTGCTAATATTAATAAGAGCTGATCTCTCTGTTAGTGGCATCCTAGGATTTTCTATAACAGAGGCATGAGCTATAATAGCCCCAACATTGTCTTCATCATATGCTTTTATTTCTCTTTTCATGTTAAGAACACTATCAGTAACCAGAAACTTTTTAATTATTCTCATAGCCTGAGTACGAGACAAAGCAATGTTTGGAAATTTCAAATTAATTTGGCTTACCACTTCTCTTAGCGAGTTTTCACCGCCAATTCTGTAGTATTGCACAATATAAATTTCACACACTGTGAGTACCATTTTCACTTAATTTTTTTATGCTTGGTTCGTTAATTTGAAACAGAAATTAAGGATAATATTTATTACGTTTGACAGATATGTCAATAATAAATGATAAATGTGTATCCACTACTTTTCTCATAGCCTACTTTTAGCTTCTACATAACCTTAAATATTAATTCACAAAAAATAATTTCTATGCAATTTTAATTGAATGGTTCAAAATAAAATACTAATTTATTGGAAAAATGGGAAGTTTCAAAAAAATAATTTTATATTCCCGAAATTTGGTATAGAGGTATAAAATTGCATTCTAAATAACTTTTCCTAGTGGAATTTTTTCATATTTTGAAAAATAAAGGTACTTTATTAGTGGTGATTTTTACAACTTTGCATATAAAACACCCTGTAGAACACCAAATCAAGTCATTCTTGGTATACTTTAGTTTTACAACAAGCAGGACTCAATCCCCAAATACCATTCCAAAATTCCAAAATTTTAGGTCCATTACACCTCTTGTTACATCTATCCTGGGACACACTGTATATTATGAATATTATAATATTTTCTACATATTATTTTACCATTTAGTAGATTGATGGTAATTTGCCAAAAACAAATTTGGCTCCTAAACTTAATTGACAAATGGTATATTATATTCTCTGAATTTATGAAATCTCTTGAAATAAATATTATTATATATACAACTTTAACCTCACAAAACTTGGATGTAAAAGCGATTAATGACAGTTCTGCAAGTGGTGCCATCTATGAGATATCACAATGGGGCTAAAACGTATCCTCTAAAAGGTACCTGTGCTTAATTTCCAGCCAATATCTATCGTAGTTTTGATTTTGTAATGAAAAATGTGTTAAAAAAACTGAATTTCAAAACTTCTCATATTAAGTCAACTCTGATTATTTTTTATGTACTACCTGCCATAGATATGACAGTACGTTTTTTTGAAACATCTGTAATCGAATGGACTATAATTGTAAATCTTTTCTTTCTTACAACTCTTAGACGGACGAACTATCAGTGGAAAAAGTTTAATGAAGCTGGCTCAATCATAACGGAGTTTGGGCTATCCATTGTGTACCTATATTGAATTAAAAAGCACTTACGGTAACATAAATCGAATGCTTGTGGAATTGGGGAAGCTGTACCGAAATGCACTGGAAAGGATCGAAGGTGTTGGATTGCGTACGACATCGCGAACAACTCAAAGATGACCGGTACTGGGCTTGAAAGACACCTTGGATGAATGAGTTGTTGCACCTCTTGTAGTTTTCTAATGTCTCCGCTGCTATCACCTCGTCTGGTCTGCCTGACGTCTGAAAAGTAAAAAAAGACATTAATGCACAGGTAAGAAAATGTCACCCCACTATTAAATCACATACACGACTTTTAAACTTGTATCAAAAAGCAACATTCTGTTTCTTAATACTGCTATGTGAATACAAAATAATACTTTTGTTCATTGGGTAATTGTTTTTGGGCCATTTAGGTCATCATTTTCACATCACACATTGTTTTTGATATGTTGAAAGTTATTAATAAAGATTTATTACTGTGTATCATTATCACTATATATTAATAAACACAATAGCAAATCAAAATTAATACAGACATGTTTTTATTTATATACACTGTCTTACAGGTTAACAAAGACCCATCTACAGGACAAGAAGGTTAAAGTATAATACAAACAACACAGATAATGAAGTTTAATCATCAAATATACCTACAGAACATGGAGATTGAAATAGGTTTGCTTCCACTAAATAAAAGATCGTTGTATTAGGTTAATGATTGATACTAGGCTTTATATTTAGATTGCGAATGAATATATCAAAGTTATGACAACTGTTGTAATTGTTGCTCATAGTGTAAACAGCAGAGAGAGCTTTCAAATATTTGTGTGTGGTTGTGGTAAGTAAAATCTATGACTCTGGAGATACACGGAATATAAAAATGAATGTTCCTTAAAATAGTGTGACAATCAAATATATTATTAATGACTTTGTAAAAGTAAAAATGTACAAAGAAAATACATGCCTGTCAAAAAGATGCTAATTTTTTTAATAGTTTCGATTCAGTGTGACAATCAACCATATTATTAATGACTGTAAAAGTAGAAATATACAGAGAAAATACACGTCTGTCAAAAAGTGAAGACATGCTAATTTTTTTTAATAGTTTTGATTCAGGAAAGACTATTGAATAATAAAGAACCTTTAGATTTTGTACCCCAGCAGTTTTAGAAATTTTTTTTGTACTGATATTTACAATATACCCAAGATATCAAATAACTGATGCATATTCCAGTTTTGATCTTGAAATGGGTAGAAGAGAGGTAATTAAGGTATCGGTATATGAAAAATTATAGCTACTGTGCACAAGAAGTCCATAAGTCTTATTCTCCGATTAAAGAACGTATATAGATACATAATGGCATTAGTTTGTGTGTTGCTGAAAGACTCCCAATCTAAGGCACTTCTTCCCATAAGTTGCTGATTGGCCCATCGGCCTACTCGCGGCTGTTTCTTTACACGATCGGTTAAGTTCGATTATCATCGTCTTAGTTTGACGTTCCGTCATTAATGTCAATGAATGTTTTTCGTGTTCTCCGATGAAAAAGTGGTGAAGAAGTCATATTTTACCTAAAGTTGTGATTTGCTAATACCTAAATAATATTCTCTATTCATATTTACACAGTTTAGTGACAATTTAGTGCAACATGCAACAGTGCTGTGCCGTTTGCAGAAATCGATCGTTTCATAAGTAAGTAGATCATAGTCGTGATGAGGTTCAGTTTACAGTTTTAATAATAATATTATAAATAATATCCTTTCAATACATATTTCCCTTGAATAAAACATTTTTACCTATTATATTTTTTAAATCTGCGGTAGTGTTCCTAGAGGTTAACCAACAATTGTTACATAAAATAGGTACAATATTTTACATTTTCCCTTCTACACATACCCGCCTCTGTTGCCTATGGGATGTGATGTTCATCTATCCATTTAAATGGACATATAATGTGACTATGTCAGGAGCAAATAAGGTATATGAAGAAAAGATAGCCATCATGTATCTAGATATAAGTTCTTTAATCGGAGGTCTTATTATATTAATTCTCAATGGTGTCAATATGATTAATAATGGAAATATATCAGGTCTTGCTAAAGTCGTATACCCAAGCCGATAATCAAACATTACTAAAGATTTTTTTTATAGAAAAAGACATTGCTTGACACTTAAATGTTGTCTAAAATGCACCATTCTGACAAGCTATCTAACATCTATCTAAAACTGTTGTAATATCATTAATAAATATTATAAACAACAAAGGTTCAAGAAGTGATCCTTGTGGAACACCAGGACGAGCAAAATAGTCAGTAGATTGAAACCCATTAAAAGCTTGAAATTGTAAAAGATTTTATGAGTATGATTGAAAAAGTAACAGTAGAGGATCAAAAAAGCCAAAGCTTCGCACTTTGTTACATAGAATAGGGTGGTCAAGCCTATCGAAAGCTTTATACATATGCCTTTTAAGTAGTAGTTTCATTTTCAATATGTCGGAATGGAAATTTTCTTTCGGGAGCCGATAAGTTTACCTCAAGATCTAAAGTAAATTTTTTTTAGAGGGGCGAGCAGGAAATGTATTTTTACGCAAAAAAATGAGGCATTGAAATAAGCCAGATATGGCGAGAAGTTCCTAAATAGTGCATGGCCATAAAAGTAACTCATTTCAAATGCATCCAAGAAAATAAATGGCAATTTTGACAAGAAACTACGTGTATACACAGGTTTTTTTCTAAATATTTGACAAAAAAACATTTTTCTTAAGCAAAATAGGTTCTTTTTTGATCATTTATCAAAAATAATCATATTTGAATAAATAATATGCCCAAAGTTTTTACTGTACACTAATGTTTAATAAGCTATCTCTCAAATGTTGCGGCATCTATTTATCGTATGTATTATCTCTAGTGCTCAGAATTTTATCGTATGTAATATCACTGCCAGTTTATTACCTAATTAAATCCCGAGCGTTTTAGTGGGAGGGATTTAATCTTTGATAATAAACTGCCAATTTACACGAGTTATACTACCTGTTGGCAACTTAGCTTGAGTAAAAATTTATAGATAAAATTTAAAACAAGAGTGGTATTTGGGGAGAATATTTCACAAATAAATAATTCATTAGGTAAATCTTCAATATTATATTTTGTAATTGATTGCCTTCAGACGTTTTATTGTCACTTTTTAGAGTTTACTGACCTTTATTTTCAATTTCATCATTTACGTCAAATAAAAATGCATTTCTAATAAAAAATAAAGTAGGTATAAATGACAATGACAATCAAGAAAAATAATATATGTTAAACCATAGGTATTAGACTTCAATGTAAAGAGTTCTCTGACACGCTTCGACCAATCACACTACGAGTAAAACCAGATAATATTGCATTTTACCAATCTCTCGCTTTTATGTTCTAAGGTTGCTGACATCTGATGAAATGGTACCGCCATCTAGTAACGCTAGCTTAACTTAACCTTGTAAACAGTGAATTTTTCAAGAATTATTACATTAAAGTGTTCATTAATATATATTTATGTATTTAATCCTTATTTTTAATTTAAGAAGTTTAATAATTAAGTTATGGTTTGCTTGTTTAAGTAGAGAGAACTTAAGTACAACAAATTATAATGTATAGTGCTACTTAGTGCAGAGTTTCAATTTTCCGAATAAGGTGTTACCTGCTTTGTGATGAATTACCATACATAAGTACATTTGTGTATTTAACATGAAATAATTGATTTGTCTGCTTCGCAGGCATTTGTATATAATTTCAGTTGTGAAAATATTTTGTAATTACGTTAGGTATTATAAGCCATTGAAGCTGTGTATAGTCCCGAAACTGTATAGGTTACACACAGCCTTCACTTTGAAATTGGGAGTTGTCAACTTATGTGGTGTTTTTAGGTTATTTTTATATTATTATATTACTACGTATACATATAATACAATACTACAATTTACAATTTACGTTAACAATTAGTAATAAGTTAGAGAAGATATTTATAGATAAAATTTAAAAGCACTAATAATGACGTTTGATTGGTGCAATGTCGTGAAAAAACGGGCTCTCATTGGCTATTGTGTTAATGAGTGAAATAATCGGTAAAATTTTTTCGAATGTAGCTGTCTAGTTATATAAGAGTGTAAATTGACAGTTTATTAACTTTGGTAATAAACTGCCTATTTCCAGAGATGAGTAAAGGAAACTTTCCATTTGAAAGTTTCCAGAACGAAATTTTGATAAAAATAAAAGTTTTCAATAAAATATTTGAAATTTTTAGAAGCGGTGCCATAGTTGAAAAAAATAAAAACTATGATTGTCTGGAAGATATTCGCGGAATATAAAAATTAAGTTTCTCTAAAATAGTGGAACAATCTATCATATAATTATTGACTTTGAAAAGCAGCATTTCAGAGAAATATATATGATTGTATAGTTCCAATCCAGGAAAAGCTATTGGAGGATAAAAACCTTCAGATTTGAACTATCCACAGCAGTTTAATAAATTTTCTTTGTACTGATTCTAGACAACCGACATGCATATTGTTGCATGTTCTACCCCCAGAGACATCTATGTGAGTTTCCTACAAGCTATATAGTAATAGAAACTGAATTAGTCAGTTAGTTTGGCAATCAGCCCAGAGATGGTGGGCGGTGTCAGAGTCTGGAAGTTGTAGAGAGCCTACTAGAAAAATTCCAGAAGGGAAAGAGAACATTCTGAGCTATTATCTTTAGGTATATAAAGCAATGGAGAAGCCCAGTTAGAACAGTTTAGTTCAGATAGCGAATTGAGAAACATTAAGACAAGTAAGCAAAGTGATCAAGTGACTGAAGTAGTGAATTATAGTACGTAGCACTTGTAATATTAGTAAAGTAAATAATTGTTGTAATTACTTTTTTTTACAAATATATCGAGAAATAACTGTGTTAGTGAAAATTATAAAAGATCTATTGGATATAATAGAAACTTAATAGAGTCAAAATTTTACAATTTCGACAACATTTAATGATTTTTTTTAATATATGAGCCATAAAAAATCTTTTGTCTATAATCAACATAATATAAAGTAAGCTTTTTTGCCTACATGTGACAACGCTTTGACGTTTACCGACCCTAGTAGCACAAATACATGAATTGTACGTTGGTCCAATATCTTATGCTACTAGGGGGAGAGCTATGAGTAATGTCACTTTAAAGTTCGTTTCCCATGACAACACAAACGTTAAAAAACTTTAATGCACGCTTGAGTGCATCTGTCCTTACACAAGTTTGTTTACAAAATTGGCAATGTATTTTTATGAATCAATAATGCCCCAAAACTATTGTTACTAATATAATAAGAGTAACAATTCAATAATTTATTTATGAGAACGATACTATAACTTAATAATAATGAATAAAACTGGAATATATTGACAACGTTTGTATTTAGTACTCGTAACATGTTGACGAATCGCGGTTTCTAATAAAAAAAAATTCACTTAATCATGTCCTCTATTGGCTTTATTTTGATATTTTCAAATAATCGTAGATACAATTATGTGTGCAATTCGACAAATAAATGTGTCATTGATGCTTTTGAGGGTTTGACGCGCTCTGTCTCTCTCGACCGGTAATGATGCACTTTGTGCTCTTAATACACAATCCATTTATACTCTAAAGTTAAATTCACACCTGAGGGTGCTCACTCTGCATTTTTCAGGCATGCAATTTTGAACAGGCACATGCAGTTTTACCGCATTGCTTTTAAATTGCACTATCTCTCACACTTACGGGTTTTTATAGAAATAGTGAACCGAAGCACGTACTATAAAACACTTGGTACTATATTTTTAAGCCTTTTTAGTTTGTTGTGTGGCAGTTCGACTGGTAGAGCGCCAAAAGCTAATTGTAATACAGCTAATAATATATAATATACCTAATAATATAAAAATAACAACACAATTTTAGATTTGGTAAGTATATTTATTTATTTTGTAGGTACTGTACCCATACCAATCGCATTTCTAGGGAATTTCGCTAAACTGCACGCTTCTCTGGGGGAAAATTAGAAGCAGGCTGCATTCTTAACGCACGTGTAAAAACCCATAAGTGTGAATAGGACACGCATGCATTTTACATGCTGCGTTAAAAACGCAGAGTGAGCACCCCCAGGTGTGAATTTAGCTTAAGAAATGCATATTTTTTACGACTTAAAAATGATGAATTTTTACATTCTTGTGAATATCTTGTAAAATACCGATTGTAAGGAAAAATATCCAACGAGATAAATTAAAGATGATATAACTAAGCCAAAAAATCTTTTTTGCTGGCCTGGTAGTTCAATCGGTAGTACGCTCGTGCTGTGTAAAACGCGACGTTTCTGTCTATATTAAAACAAAAAGAAACTTGCTCTGATGAATGGATGAGTAATTCCATGAAATTCCGAAGCCTCCAGATTGCACCTTGCAGCCAAGTGTAGGCTCAGAATATAAACAAGTTAGTAATTTATGCAGATCTTACGTAATTTAATGCATAGCCGGTTCATTAGCATTTTCATTTCGGGCGATGAAACTGGTTTGTTATTCTGATTTATGATTCACTAGTCACACATTACGTATTTATATTATTGGGAAGCATCTATTTTAAAATATTGTCGGAACTTATTAAGGTAATTGACGAAAATCGAGGTGCCTGGTCGTACCACATATTAGTGAATGTTTTAAATGGTCGGATAATTGTGATTCTCGGATTTCACGTGGGGCCACTTTGTCTGAAGATGACCAAAATAAAAATAATGGGAAACATTAGGCGACTTAGTAGTGAGCGTTAAAAAATACCATTAGATTGGTTTCTATTAAGCTGTCTACGATGCATTATTTTAGGTTATTTTTGTTACCGAATGAATAAAATTTTAACAAAACAATATTTACTTTTAATAAAATTATAGTTATGAATCTACCTTCTCGAAAGATGCTCTTAAAATGTCAGGGTGTGCATTCGAAAATATGGTTTTGAAAAAATTCGTACGTTATCTGGAAATGTTATCTAAACGTGGGGGGGAGCAGCCATCTTGACCCCGATTGCAAAAAGGCGTAATCATTTGTTTTCCCAAAAACTAAACTACTAAAGACTGATTTACAAAACGTTCTTATCTTGCTTATTACTTATACGTAAATATTATCATGTTACTAGCGGACCCAGCAAACGTTGTTTTGCCATATAAATTATAAATTTTTGTCCAAAAAATAAAAAGAAAATTTCTGGATACGGCCCTTATCACCTAGGGGTATAAAAAATAGCCTACGACCTATTCTCAGACCTACCAAATATACACCAAAAATTTCATAAAAATCGGTCAAGCCGTTTCGGAGGAGTTCGATAACAAACACTGTGACATGAGATTTTTATATATTAGATTATGAAAGAAAAAACAGGAAAAGAGTGACCCCAAAAATAGGCCAAAAATCGCCCATTTTCTCGCCCTCAAGTTTTGTTTTAAAGTAAGTACTAAATAGTCGAGGAAATATAACACAAAAATAGCCCCCATCTTCAATTTTTTTTTGCAGTAAGTCGGATTGAGAAGGGATTTTTTGCATTCGCTTCGTTAACTCGTCTAGAAACTTTGTGCCATATTTTGAAATTGCATTGCTGCATCGAAAAATGCATTCTTATAAGTGCATCTTTTCAAGTGATGAAGAAAAAATTCATATCTTCCAGAAAAAACTACCGAATTATACGAATTTCAGTACCCGGTGGTTTTTTGAGTCGCTGGACCTAAATGTGATGTCCAAATGAGCCCCCAGTGCACCTGGAGGTCTAGGTTTATTCTAAATATCGTCCGCCTCATCAACTGATACGTTAGATTAATGGTTCTGTGGAATATTTCTCGACGTTGGTGCAATTTGAGCCGGCACAATTTTTGCAAGCGATATTGCAACTCAGGCCGTTCTTCCTACACCCACAGGAATAACCGCAGTCGATTTTACATCCACAGAATATCAACTTCATTATATTCGGTGGGCCAGGTGGTTGTGTCATCCTTATGGGGATCAGCTTATCGTTCTCGTTTTTCCAACCCCAATCTGTTGGATCTAGGTGATTCTCTTAACACTATATATAATTTATATACACGTGAACTGATAAATTATATACCGGTATACTTAACGAAAATATATATGACGCAACAAAGTTAAACCAACGAAATTTTGGAATCTCGTATAAAGAAGGCGCCAATTTGAAATTTTAACTAGTTTTACTTCTATCAAATATAATAAATTTTTGTAATAAAAATAATTATTTTTATTTTCAATTAATAATTATTTATAATTTGTTGCGTCATAGATATTTACGTCGAAATGATGAAGAAGGTTGCAATGGAAAACTTGTTCTACCATAATAATATATTAACTAGCATTCATTAAAGCAATGTTAGAGACGACAACATTTGAGTAAAACTCCAGGAGATGACGTTGTTAGCCAGGTCGCATGCACCAGGTCCTCCGAACGAGGTTGCTGATGTCAGATTCGGGACGAGCGACCCGAAAAACCCCCGGGTAACGAGTTTCGATCGATTTGATAAGTAATTTCAGTAAAACTTCAGAAGATGACGTTATTAGTCAGATCGCGCGCACCAGGTCCTCCCGATATCATATTCGGGACGAGCGATCCGAAGAACCCCCGGGTAACAAGTTTCGATCGATTTTCCATGAGTTTACAGGGAACTCCAAGTGATGACGTTCCTGCTGCCGTCCTGACCTCCAGGTGCACAGGGGGCTAGTTTGGACATCACACCTCGGGTACTGAAATTCGTAGGATTCGGGTCTGGGAGATATGAATATTTTCTTCATCACTTGAAAAGATACACTTATAAGAATGCACTTTTCGATGCAGCAATGCAATTTCAAAAAAGTACAAGACCAAAATATGGCACAAAGTTTCTAGACGAGTTAACGAAGCGAATGCAAAAAATCGCATCTCAATCCGACTTACTGCCAAAAAAATTGAAGCTTGACTGTTATATTTCCTCGCCTAAAATTATTATTGTTAATAATGAGAACATCCTGAATACAAAATTTCAAGATGAGTGCAGAGGCGGATCTAGAAATTTCAATAATTTTTTTCTCGTCTGTGGCGCATGGGACCCATACGAAATATGGGAAATAACATCTAGAGAAGCACTCCTCTAACGACCCCTAAAAAATTTTGAAAAAGCAGTTTGCGAAAAATTTTTTCAAAATTCGGGTGCCCCCCTGGTCTAGAGACTCCCGTTTAAAATTATTCTTTTTGTCATATACATTTTACTTTTCATAAAAATGTAACAATATGTTTTGGAGTTTATGAAAATATTTTCATTACTGAGTACAACGAATTAAAATTTTGTAATTTGTTAAATTGTAAATTACAAAATTTCAGTTCATTGTATTTCAGTTAATAATGAAAATATTTTCATAAACTCCAAAACCTATTGCATTTTTATGAAAAGTAAAATGTATATGGCAAAAAAGATTGAAATTGTGATATGCGTGATGCAATATAGGAGCATATCAAAAAATACACAAAAAATGAATACTCATCAGCTACGGCAGAGCAATCAAGATATTCTTAGAATTTTTTGACGCAGAATTCACATCTACAATCGCAAAATCCGTATATCTATTGATTAATTCAGAAGAGCCAAAAACATCCTCTATACAATGTGATCTACCATGACATGCGGAAAATTTAACAGTACGTTGTCCCCACCGAAAGGAGTGAAAAAAATGAAAAATTAAAACGCGGTACAACCATATCACTTTATCAAACTTGGGAATGACACTATTGACAGTAAAGTTTGAGAGGATAGAAGTGACTTTTTGGTTTTAATCAAATCACACTACAAAAATAGCGAAATAAATCGAAATAAATCCAAAAGACAATGACCCTAGGCCAGTCAAGTCTGCAATAGCGAGAGATATTTACAATAACACGCCAAGGAAATGTAAACATCTTCAATACGTTCTTTCACAAGTAAGTTTGTCAACCTATTCCCGACCTACTCAACATCAGCAGTGTGCTTCGCAAATTTACTAATAATTTAATATACTAAATCACCTCTAAAATTCTGCCAGAGCTTTCCCACACTGAAGACTAGTACACCATTTTATTTTCCGCATATCATGGTAAATCAGGCTGTATATAAGGATGAAAATAGGAAACATGATGCTATTGAGTTATAGAGCTTCTATGAACAAATATATAATAGTCTATTGGCTGAATACATGAACGAAGGTGTTAACTAGGGCTCACACAAAGAAATCGAGACACGTCCTTAAGGGGGTGACAACTACCTCAATAGAATATCAAACTGCACAAAAGCTCCAGAAACTGGTAAGCTTTATTATTAGGAATGAACCATAAATAATCTGTTACGACCTAGTACACGAAAATAATCCATTACAGGGTAAAAAACTACCCCTCATCTTGAGTTATGAACTTGAGTCCGGGAAATAAAATTACATAAAAAAAATATTTTTAAGAAAAAGCTTTTTGAAAAAAACTGTACTAAAAAGTTAAAATTATTTTTCTAAAATTCATACACCTAGAAACCAAAAGCTTGGGGACGGTCATATAGCGCTATTGCATAGTTACTTTGCTCAATTGACCGCCCCCAAAGCTTTTGGTTTTTAAGTGTATGAATTTTAAAAAAATTATTTTTACTTTTTAGTAGTTTTTTCAAATAAAAGCTTTTTCTTAAAAATATTCTTTTTTTATAATTTTTTTTTACTTTTTAGTCTACCTATTTTACAGACAAACAGACAGACAAAACCCTTTCATTTGATACCCATGGCAAGGGAGTCGTGAAGAAAAAGATAATTTGCCGTCCTAGGGCGTCCGCCTTATTGGATTTAGAATGACGTCACATAGTTTATAGTATTTTACTCGTCAAACCCTTTCATATGATACCCATTAGGGCGGGCCGAAAAAAATGAAAATTTGAATTTGCAAATGGTATAGCTTATAATTTGTTGCTACGTATCTAAAACTAATTCGGCTAAATTTTTAGCAAAATCGGTTAATATCTAGCCGCACCCCCATGGCCTTGAAGATGAAGGAAAAAGGTCGATTTTTCGATTTTTAATAATTTTCAAAATGACGTTTTTAATTTTTTTATGACTCTTTATTAATGTCTCATTTGATACCCATATCAAGGGGGTTGTGAAGAAAAAGGCGATTCGCCATCTTGGGACGTACCCCATATTGAGTTTAGAAAGACGTCCATAGTCTATCGTATTTTATTCGTCAAACCCTTTCATGTTTGACTCAAAGGGGTTGTGAAGAAAAAAGGTGATCCGCCATCTTGGAACGTCCGCTGTATTGAACTTAGAATGATATCACATAGCTTATCGTATTTTACTCGCCAAACCCCTTCATTTGATACCCATATCAAGAGGGTTGTGAAGAGAAAGGCGATTCGCCATTTTGGGACGTCCGCCATACTGGATTTAGACCGATAATGGCTATACTATGTTGCATGGTCATCGGACTTAAACACGTGCGCCAAATTTCAAAGCTCTAGCTTAATTAGAACTAGTCGAAATTCAGCTTGCAAGAATTGACCTAAACAAACCATACAAACATTGCAAGTTAAATAAAAGCTTTTAAAAATAGTGAATGTACCAGATATCGCATTTTGATTGGAGTAGGTATGAATTTGCGACGATAACTAGAATGTTTGTAACTATTTTGTAACTATTTTTGACACCTACGATAGGGTAAGAGAACGGGACGAAAACACCCCCTGATCCCCGTCGGGATCATTTGGAGAATGAAAAGGAATCAAGAGGCCCTGACATAAGAGAAAAGCACTCTTGAAAACCGCTACATCAGTATTTTTTTTATGTAATGCAGCCATTACGAGATTGCTCCGATATTCATCCCTTCGCTCCCTTACCGCCCTCATAGTTAAAAACGGACCTCTAAACTATGGCGTTCGGGAAAGGGATGCTTACCTTTGTCAGAATTTTCTTCGATACAATATAACTATTGTAAAATTGCTCAGATTTCCACCCTCTAACCGTTGTGAATTTCTCTAGAGCGATGAGAAAGAATCACGAGGCCATGACATTCCTAAAGAGCACTCTTGAAAACCCTCGCTACAGGATTTTCGCTAATGTGATATAGTGATTGCGATGTCTTTGATATTCACCTCCACGCACCCCCACCTTCTTATAAAATTCACTTGAAGTTTGAAAACAGACCATGAGGACATTAATTTTATGGAGATCGCTCTTTATTATCCTCGTGACAGAATTTACTTTAATGTAATATACTCGTCATTGGAGTTTATATGTAGTTGGGTATTGTAAACGGTAAGTTTTCAACCAGTTTTCTCACCCTAAGTGTGTAAAAAAACTATTGTGGGAATATTGGTTATCGTTCCAGATCCAGACACAATGCAATATCTGGTACATTCACTATCTTTTCATTGACTCAAGTTCATAATTCAAGATGGGTAGTTTTCATGAACTAGGACATAACATATTTATGGTTCATTCCTATTAATAAAGCTTAGGGGGTTCAAGCTTTTTCACCAGTTATTGAAGCTTTGGTGCAGTTTGGTATAGTATTGGGGTAGCTTTCACCCCCTTGAGGGTGTCTCAATTACTTTTGTAAGCCCTAGTCAACAATTTTGTTCATGTATTCAGCCAATAGACTATATTATATTTCTGTTCATGGAAGCTCTATAATTCAATAGCATCATTTTTCCCTATTTTCATCCTTATATAGGGGATGTTTTTGGCTCTTCTGAATTAATCAATGGTTACACGGATTCGTCGATATTAGATATGAATTCTGCGTCGAAAAATACTAAGAATATCTGATAAATATTCACTTTTTGATATACTCCTATAGTACATCACGCTTATCACAACTTTAATCCCTCATATCTCAAAAACCAAAGATATGCTCATCTTGAATTTTTTATTCAGGATGTTCTCATTAACAATAATTTAGCACTTAGTTTGAAACAAAATTCGATGTCGAGAAAATGGTCGATTTTTGGGGTCACTTTTTAAAAATAAGTTTACTTGCGAATAGAAATTATTAAGTTATAAATTATAACTTAAAATATTCATGAGACAGAAAACAACGTGCAACTAAATAAACTTAAATTTACTTCTTGTGCATAAAATTTAACATTATCGAAGTTATATACATGCATTATGGATACTTAAACTAAATTATCACCTAATAATTTACTCTCACAATATCGACCTATATACATTCTAACCCAGCTTTACTGCAACTAGAGTTTCCGGTATTGAAATTTGTAAAGTAAGTTAGTGTTAGCTTAAGGAAGAACCCGAAACGGGCGAAACGAGGTGAAGAAAGGTCAGGCGAACCCCTCAAACAATCTACAAGGAAGAAAAAAATTGATCAGTAAATATAAAAATCATGAAACATTTTAAGAAAGAGTATTGTAAACCTTTGATAAAATTACTTTTTTTGCGCCAATCAAGATGGCAATGAATAAAATTACAAGCAATTATACCTAAAATATCGACTTATTTTCAAAAAATTACAAAAGCATACTTTAGAATTTTCAACTATTATATCGAAAATTCAATAATCCAGCGAGGAGCATTAATGTATAATGTTTATTATTATTTAACAGGCTAATGTCTTTGTAGTTCCTCTTCCCATACGTAATTATAGGAAACAATTATAATTCAATCATATATCGGTAGGCTGTCTTATAAATAATGCAGGAGAAATATTGCGAGGATTATTTTTAGAAGAGGAAATGCTAGAGATATGCCTTATTGGTCAAGGAAAAGATCGTTTAAAGACATCGCCGGATAACAATGAGGCGCCGTTGGATTAAGGCAAGGGCCGGCCTTGACTCGAGCTCGAAATTTTAAAATTACCTCTCCGAATTTTATTTAAAAATATCATATTTAACAAGAAGTTTGGGTTGGCTCTGGGATGGTTCTGCTTTTACTTCCACATCCAGTGGAAGTATAGTAACGACAAAAAAAAATTTAAAAATTTTTATTGTTCAAATAGGCTTAAAATGTCATGAAACGTCGAGATTTTAAGTTCGAGCGAAAAAAAAATTCTGTCCGTCGGTCTGTCTGTAACTTTTTTTGTGCGCACGTTTACTCTGGAACCGTTTAAGATATTGACTTGAAATTTGGTACACATATGTACTTTAACGAGATCTGGAACTAGATTATATTTCCATCTTGTTCCGTCGAAGGGTTGGGGGGGGGGGGGTAAATTGGGGTAAATGGGTAAATCAAGCAGGTAAGAGTACATAAAATTGGTATTCAGTATATACAAGAGAAGCTAAGGTCTCAAAAAAATTTTTGGCATTAGCCACCCCCATTACCACCCCCACCCCATTATTAAAGGGGATGAAAAAAAATGTGATTTAGTGTATGTACAAGAACCAGAAACCTCAAAACATTTTTTTTACTTCATCCACCCCCCACTACCACCCCCACCCCACTACCGACGTGGGGATTTTATGGATTTTTGGGGTAGATGATTTCAAATATTATATTATTAAAGTTCCATAAACAATTATTTCCACATACAAAATTTTTTCGTTTCGTTGTGAGTGACTTGGATAGAGAATCTGGATATGGAAGTAGTGATTCCTTGGGCAGCGGTTTTTAAATTGACAACTGTGAATATATTGGCTACTAGATTAAAACAATGTTTTTCAATCCCTATTTTACCCCTTGGTTAAAATTTTATGGATTATCTTTCTCTATTTTCAAAGCATATTACCTAGGTGTGTGCTTTTCGCATTGCCAGTGAATACATAATTTTCTAATAATCTCACGTCTCGATTAAAATTTGAAGTTACTGTCGTTTATGGAAACGGAAATACTAAGTAAAATTAACTATTTTTACGTCAGATCTGCAATAGTTTTTGAGTTATTTCAATTTTATTGTCTAATATTTGAGTGTTATATATATTTTTAATTGCTGTAATTTTTTTAATCTTGATTTTCGGATGTAGGTTCTTGGTAATTTTTTTGCCTACTATAAGAGAATTATTTACTGGTGGGAATTTTTTTTTAATAACACTTCCGATTTTACCGGAAATTAGTTTAAACTGAGAAATTCAAATTAAATTACTTGAATAATTTGCAATTGTTTATTTATTAACTGTCAGAAGTTTAATTTTCCAATTTGTGTAACAACTTATTAAAATATGGTAGTTTTAAAAAGTTGAAACGTGAAAGAATACGAACAGCAAGAACAAAGGAGAATACGGCTTTAGTTTTACAAACCGTTAACAATGATCCCCAATCATCATTGCGACAAATAAGAGCCTCCACCAATGTATCACTATCGTTGTGCCAAAGAATCTTAAAAGAAAATAAGTACTTTCTATATAAACCACACTTATTACATCATTTACTGCCTACGGACTATGATCGTCGCTTAACCTCTCTTGCTGAGTTTTCTGTTCTTTATGAAGGAAATTGTAATTTCCTTAAAAATGTATTATGGAGTGATGAAAGTAAGTTTCACAGTAACGGCACAATTACAAAACATAACTATAGATATTGGTCGGAAAACAACCCAAGATGGATGATTCGAACAAGAAACCAAACTGTGTTCAACGTAAATGTATGGTGTGGTTTTTAAAACTTTTTTTTTTATTTTTTTTTTTAATCGCCTTATTTATTTTAACGTCCTGGCGGAGTTTAGCCGATGGCTATTCTACTACTCAACTAGGACACACACACACACATAGACAACATCACAACACCCATTCCCTGCGACACTGCCATCTGCCGCAGCTGAGACTCGAACTCAGGAGAGGAGAGGGACTAGACCGTGTTGTCTCTCACACAACCGCAGTCTAGTTCACTGCTACCATCTCGGTAACACATGAAAAACACCACTACACATCCATACCCTAGCCAGGATTCGAACCCATGGTCGCAAGCCGAACCCGTGGTCGCAAGCCTAACACCTTAAGCACTGCGCCACCGAGTCGGTGTAATGGTTATATGGTTATATTAAATGGTTAAATGGTTAGATTATAGGTCCGTTTCTATAGCAAGAAAATTTAACCGGTGTGCGTTATTTAAGATTTTTAGAAAATGAGTTACCAAGACTTTTACAAAATGTTCCCCACAACAGAACTGAAATTTGTTTTCAGCACACAACTCTAATATAAGATTATACTATGTGTAGTTTTTTAACTATTTACAATAAATCGAAAATAAATGCATATTTCCCTCTCACTCTGCAAAATCCTAGTCTTAATCGAAGGGCATATGTTTCAAACCTTCCTTAATCGAAAAATATTTTTAAACTGCAGCGCCATCTGTGGTGATCATGTTATAATAGTAAATTGTACATTCTGAAGAAGGCATTAACCATAGAAATCCATTACCGTTTACAGAATAAAAATATATTTCTTAGTTTCCGAAATATCGGCTGTGGGAATGTTAACTGAAACACACTGTATACATGTAATTTAATAAACTGTCTAAATCTTTGTAAACTACATTTATATGCGGACTATATTCAAAAATATTTTCATTTTTTTCATAACGACTTGCATCAGGCAAATAACATTATTAATAATGCTGGTAAGGGTTGACTGGTATAGACCGGAAAAGTGTTAGGAAAACAACTTTTTTAAATAGTCGACGTTTCATCACCATTTATTAACATCCTCAGGACTATTTAGGTGCATATCTCCTAAGTTTTTTGGATAAGATATGGATCACCTAAGAACCTAAATACAAATAATTTAATCATTTTTTTTGCAGTTGTGTAGGGAAATCTTTCAGCTTACATGTGCTAGAGTAGTCAGAGTATAAATTTTATAATTTTATACAGGATGTTAAACGAGCTGTGTCATTTTCATAAATAAGATTTGCGTATAAGGCATTAAAAAACAAGCTGTATATTTTAATTTTGTCATCATGTGGACTGGTATGTCGTCCATAATATGATTTATGGTTGTCGTGTCTATTATTAGCAGGGCTCGGGAATTTTATCTCGGCGCCAGAGACGGTTCTCATATAGACATTATTTTGCAAACTTATTGAAACATTCAGAAAAACGACAAAATGGTGAAATATTCATCACTGTATACAATGTATTTTTGGTAATAAATTTAACCTAAAAACGGTAATGGTTCTTACAAAAACATGTAACACATATCTAACAAATAAAAAAAAAACAATTTTGAATCAAACACATACTTTCCTATTCTGTTTAATATGCGTGTCGTGTTTATTATCATAATAATTAAATATAAAAACCCAATAAGCTGCTGGCAACATAAAACATTTTTTCCAATAAAATAAACCATTTTATACAATATTAAATCATACATAACAAGCAAAGTTAAGGATTAATAGCATAAAACTGCCACGTATCGCGTGCATAAAAAATGTACAAAACGTGATAAAGTAAATTTTATTTCATTTTAAAATGTTAATACGTAACCTACTCTTATCGGAAATCTACTACATTTGTAACACGCACTGAGAATTACCTAAAGACGCAGTCGATTCTTTTATAACTGAAGTGTTGAAGGCATTCGATTCTGACCGAGTGTCAACATTAGATTCCAGTGTACGGCGTCGGCGGTACTTTTATAGGTTCTTTAATAAAGCGGTTTTATTATCTCCTTTAATTAGGTGGCGCCGACGAAATTGTGAAACATTGCTTTGACAAAATCCCTTTTACTATACCTATACTGTGGCAATTCTGCGCTTTTTCGTCAACATTTAATAAAGGGAAAAGTTAGACCATCCGAGATCGGAGTTTTGCAATCCATAGTACATAGTACATCTAGCCATATCTCTGTATGTATCTACACACCTAGCGTGAAATTATAGAGTCGACATATAAAAAAATGTCTCGCGCTTCTCAAACTGCAGTATACTTGTGCATTCGCGATTTTCCAGAACTGCAATTTGATGGAACAGATCTTTATTGTAGTAGTTGTAACAAAACAATTTCCTGGACATCTAAAGAATTTCAATAGACATATTTGCTCACAAAAGCATATGAGTGCTAGTAGCTCTACTGAGAGTAACAGTGAGTGTTTATTAGGGTGGCCCATCTTTTTCGAAATCGAAATTTTTTATTTCTCACCCCTGCAAATGGTACCATTTGAAGAAAAAACAGTCCCCTCAAAATATTATTGAGGCAAATTGAAGGCAAGGGGTGCAGTAGAATGCATTATTATGCAATAATAAAAGTAAATGGAATTATTTACATTCTTTGGTTGATGCATTGTTTTTTTTTTAATCAGCAACATTTATCTTTAGAATGACTAATCAAGACATACAAATATCAAAGACATTATCTGTTGTGACTATGACATGTGTCATACTACTGTAAATTCGTAGTCTAAGAAAACTAGACTAGAAGTTTTTGAAATAAAACTCTCGTTTTATCTTTGTGTATTTTATTATGAAACGTTTTTTCATACATAGTACCAAATATTATCCTAAATCTACAAGACATATAGTAATAAAAACAATATTTTTTGCACTAGGCCAAAGCATGCGACAGGGTTTCTTTTTTTACATTTGGAAACTGTGAGTTATAATCATCTACAACTTGAAGTAAAAACTGTTTTTGGTCTTCATTTTTTGTTAAAATGTCATTATAGTCAGTAATAAGTTTGATTCCTCTCTCAGCGGCATCATTTACAACTTTAATTTTGTTTACAATATTGAAACATAACTTTCATTTTCCCTCCATGTTGTTGGATCATTTTCCAAAAATTCCATAGACAAACCTAATTTTTGAAAAAACTGTTTAGTGTTCTCGCATATGAAGTCCTGAATGTTACTAATCATAAGTCGTTTAATACCCTCTTGATTTGGTGCTTTCCTACTCAAAGCTTTAACCATTTCTCTTTTAGTGGTAACTGAAATATCGTCATCAAAGAAAGATAAGCCAACATTTACTGAATTAAGGTACCACAAATGGTTCACTATTTTCCTACTTGCGGCTTGAGATATTTCTTTGTCAATATTTTGATAATTAATAAGTTCTTTACAAAAGTCTAAGTCATGAAGCGGTGCTTTACTAGCAAATGACGCTGTAAACCAGGCCTTTACATAAACCTTTACAATAAAGAGACATATATCTTCAATACCTATTTTTTCTTTTTTAGTTGGAACTGATCTTGGAAAAAAAATATTTTTAGACAGTAAATGGCTTTGGCCATCCAACGTGCATGATGAAATGCCCCTGGTTGATAGAATGTTGTGTGAGTGGGCTCTTCTTCAACGAAAAGTTTCGAAAGCATTAAAAATTCTTTATAATCATCACGAGGCTGTTGCAAAGTTAAAGCTGCATTTAGAAACTTTACAATTTCGGCTTTAACTGGTTGTAAAATGTGTTTAATTTTTGATACCTGAAATCCAGTTTTTAGTTTATTTTGATCTATTTTAGGCCAAAATTCCCTAAAACGTTTAAATAGTGGCACATTTGGACCAGATGAGGAAGGCATTTTTGTGTCAAACACACTTCTCAAAACCACTTCAAAAATATGATATCTACAAGGAAAATATAGAACATCTCTTTATAATTTTTGTTGCAATAGTGTGGCTGCCCCATTTATATAACCCATATTTGATGCTGTTGTATCATGTACCTGAAGTTTCGAACGTTCACTTGAACGAATTTCATATGAAAAAGAAAAATTAATAAAAACCACACTTCGATTTAGTTGTGTAAACACTGAAATATTGTGGATATTATTGTCAGCAAATGTGGCAATGAAGTGTTTACGTCTAAATCGATGTGTGGTTTTTATTAACTTTTTTTTATCTAACATTCGTTCAAGTGAACGTTCGAAACTTCAGGTACATGTTGTATCACAACACAAATCTATTACCTTTTCGTCCAAATTCCATTCACAAAGCACATCATAAACTGCTTCAGTCTGTTCTCTTCCAGTTGAATTGGGCAAAGCTGGTACTCCAAGTAGTTGTTCAATATCTCCACTAGTAACTAAGATAGCAAGTCTATCGATATTTCCCATTCCAGTGAGAGAAGGTAAAAGTTTTCCATCCCAGTGGATGACTGGGGCCGGCAATTCAGAATTACCGAAGGCAGTTTTTAATATTTCAGCTCTTTCTTCGCGGATGCGTTGTCTAGAGCGCTGAAGTGTGGTTCTGCTGATGGACAAAGATGTGGTGTCATGTCCTAGTGCTTCTGCTACTGCCGTCAAAATATGGACTCCAACCTGTCGCTTATTTTGCAAGCATCAAATGCAGCGGCTATTTTTGGTGTGATGATGTTACATGTTCCATACAATCTCTTCTTTTTTGGCTGTGACGGGCCAGGCTGGTCTTGTAACAACTCTTCTTGGGCTTCGATTATTTCATCTTCATTTTCGTTGGAGTCGGCTGAATTACTACTTGATGATGGACAGGTGACTGTTTCCTCTAATCTAGCTGTTTCTTGTTGACTTCGTTGCATTCGTTCGGATAATTTCTGTAATTTCTCCTCAGCTGATTTTTCTTGAGAAGGAAGTTGGTAATCAATACCATGCATAAATCCAGGACGTCTCTTTTTTCTTTGGTTAATTAAAAACTGCTTATCTTCATCTATTTTCATCAACTCCAATGCATTTGCATGAGAAATGTCAAAAAGATCGTCCAATTTTTCAACGAAATTTTTTTCTTTACCTCCCGCACTGGCCCTTTTAGCCGATATTTGTAAGTTCCTCCACTCTGCATAAAGTTTATCTAGTTGTTTAACACAATGAAAATCCTGACGTGTCGGAATGCGAGCTTTATCCCAAAAAACTGACACCTCTTTTATTGTTAATTTAGCACTTTCATGTACACTTAGCTTCACTTCACGAATGTTATAAAAGAGCACTTGTAATACTTGTCTATTAGACGGCAATTTATTGCCAATGATTTGTGACGAATAGTGTCCAACTAAGTAAATGAAAGTATCCTTTCGTAAGGATCTAACATCAGCCAGCGTTAAATGTTTTTTCAAAAAAGAACGTATGCTAGAACTTATAGTGTCACCACTGTAAAACACAATTGCAAACTGACATAAAAACCTACCGTAGGTGCATTATATTTCCAAACTTTCAAAACAAATAATTTCTAGGAAATAATTACACCAATAAAACATTATGATATTTGTATTTTAAGTAAAATTTAAGTGTATTACCGTAATAAAATCTTATCTACAAATTTCTACCTGAATGCGGCACGGGTTACCGTTTCACCGAATTATCTGAAACTTTGACATAAATTATTCCTAGTATAATAGTATATTTTCGTGGGGTGAGACTTAAAAAATACGCAAAAAAAATTCACCCCCTATAGAGATGGGCCACCCTAGTGTTTATAATAAACTGACCATATTAACTTTGGATATTACGGAATTACAATGAAAGATATATTGTGTCAGACTTGCATCATAATCTTTCCGTGCTGACCTAGAGCCAACTCTGATTTTGACTTCACAGAGATAAAATTCCCGAGCTCTGATCATTAGTATTAAAGAATTTTTTTTAACAGTCGCCTCTTATCAAAAGTCGGCCCGGTCCTGTGTCTGGCGGCAGAGTCATTGTTATCGCAGTTTTCCCTGCAGAGCGAGATGAACAATATTATTAATCACAAAACCACAATCAAGGTTTTAGATAAAACTTATATGTCATGTGCACGCTGTGCATCATAATGTCTCTTATCTGCCTCGATCCTTTTTTGTTCGATAATGTGCAAGCTAAAAATATCTTTACTAGCAATAGCTACTCGTTTGTCAAAGGCGGATATAGTGCGGAAAAAATATGTAAGAGGGTGGGTACGGATAAATTAACTTCAATCTCGTTCCCCAGGATTTATTTGACGTTGTCAGAATGTATATACAGCCTGTTTATTTTACCAGGGCCACGACAAATATTTCGCTCAATATCTATTGTAGAAGAAAGTCGTTTAAGTAAAAGTTATCCCAATTTTTGTGAGATTTATTTCAGTAAAAAGAAATTCAAGATCCACAACCTACTTTGTGAGATATAGTACAAAACCACGAAAAATAAAAAATTATAGTTTAAGAAACTAAAAAAAAAAAATACTAAGCAGCGCCCTACCTACATTTAATTTTGTTCATTGTGCCTAGACCGCTATATCTATTTATTTATTTAAATTTTATATAAGTGCGTCACATGCTTTAAATTTAAAAGCATGTTATTTTGTTTTTTAAACTATAATTTTTTATTTTACTCTTTTTTTTAATTCTATATTAAATTATTATTTTTATTATTAATATCATTACGGTTTTTGGTGCCAGATTATTGTATTGTTTCCAGAATTGCATAAGTTTGCAAAGTTTCAAATCGAGAGATAGATAAATAGATAGACGTTTATTTGACTACTTTACATATACAAATACGTTTGTAGTAACTTAGCAAGTCATTACTTTCGTTATTATCTATAGATAATGTACATATAATATTAAAAATGAAGTGTAAAATATAATACAAGTTTATAAAACAGACATAAAATGTAAAAAAAAAACAAGGATAATATAATAAATAAAAAATTGCCTTAAAACATACAGTTACACAGTATATTACATAACAATCATGGGGGATAGTCAAAATCTTCAGTTGTATAGAAACCAAATTTCAAGAAATGGTTTCTAATGATAGTATTTTTGTGAAAATTTTGTTGTTTTATATTTAAGGTAATTTATTATATAAGTTCAAGTTTAATGAGTTTTGAATTGATTTTGTTAAGCGATATTTACGAGGTTTTAACAAATTGGCCGACCTCGTGTTGTAGTTGTAGCTCAGAAGGAGTTACATACACGTTCTTATTTTTATGAATCTCTAAAAGAGAATAGTAAATATATGGGCTAGAAATGGGCATAATACCATATTTAATAAATAATGGTTGACAGTGATCTCTGAAATCTGCTTTTGTTATAATAGACTGTTGAAATATTTTTAGAGCGCTGCTCGAGTTCTTCCGGAGTATAACCCCGTAGCTTATTTGGGAGTGGATTAACGAATAGTACACTGACAGCAAAGTGTGTAGTTGTAGAACAGTTCTTAATCTTCGTAAAAGAAATAAATAGCTTGATAGCTTATTGCTGAGTTGCTCAATATGATTGCTAGATTGCTCCAACTTAAAGTATCGTTAAGTCATATCTGGCAGAAAAAAAGTTTTTGGGTTTTGTCACGATTTAGTTTGAGTGCATTAACATTATACCAAAGTTCCGCTCGACTTTCAGTTTCATCAATGAAATTTTGTAAACCGTTAATATTCTTGGCACTAGCTGTAAGAGTAGCGTCATCAGCAAACATAACAATACTGCTAGGGAATAAGTAATAAAATAAATCGTTTACATAAATTACAAACAGTAAAGGTCTCAGCACAGACCCCTGAGGCACTCCATGTTTTACTGATCTAAAATAAGATGTCATATTGTTTTGTGAGACGTATTGTTGCCTATTCTCCAGATATGACTTTAACAAGACAACAGTATACCCCCTGGCTCCATAAAAACTAGGTTTTTGGATGATGAGAGTAGATACGACAATTAGAAGTGGGTGAAAAGTGAGTTGTAAGATTTTTTGTGCAATGTTACAAGTCAAGCTAATAGAAGCGTATTAAAAATAGGAAAACCACAAACGTTTATACCCTCCTTATTTGAGGAGATACGAAAAGAATTAAAGAGATGAAAGTTAATCTACAAAGACTAAGAATAATAATGTATAAAAAAGTTGCTTTTGACATACGCTCTTGTGCAAAAATAAAAAGAACAAATCTCAGGGTAGGCCTTGACACTATTAAATCCGTTACTTTTTTCTCTTTCCAACGATATAAAACATGTCATAGAAATTTTAACTGATAACTAAAAAAGGGTTGCCTTGACTTAAATCAAATTCATTTTAAATGTTTTCACAGTTTGCAGTCAAAAAGATAAACTGAATTATTTATTTAAACCAAAAAAATTTAACTTAAATAATAAAAATGGACTTATCTAATTTTTTCTAAATCAAAAAAATCAGCAACCCTGCTCTAAAACAGCGAGGTTTACAGGGTTGGTCAGAAAAATCACGGACTCACGGGTCAATGAAATAAAAGCAGCAAAGTAGACATTTTTACTTCCACATCCAATGGAAGTATAGTAACGACAAAAAAATTTGTAAAAATTTTTATTATTCAGATAGGCTTAGAATGTCATGAAACGTCGAGATTTTAAGATTGAGCGAAAAAAAAATTTCTGTCTGTCTGTCTGTCGGTCTGTAACTTTTTTTTGTGCGGACGTTTACTTTTGAACCGTTTGAGATATTGTCTTGAAATTTGGTACACATATGTACTTTAACGAGATCTAGAACTAGATTATATTTTTATCTTGTTCCGTCGAAGGGTTGGGGGGTAAATTGGGGTAAATTTGGGGTAAATAGGTAAATCAAGCAGGTAAGAGTTCATAAAATTGGTATTTAGTATATACAAGAGAAGCTAAGGTCTCAAAAAAAAATTTTGGCATTAGCCACCCCCACCCTGTTATTAAAGTGGATGAAAAAAATTGTGATTTAGTGTGTGTACAAGAACCAGAAACCACAAAATATTTTTTTATTTTATCCACCCCCACTTTTTTAGGTTTTTTTGACAACTGGGTCTCGACGAACCGCTGCCTAAAAACCATTTTATTGGCAAGAATGGTTACTAGCTTTCAGCCTATTATTAAAAACATCAAAAAATATAGACAGGTAGGAAACGAGGTAGAAAAAATGACAATTTAGAAACAGGTGTCGCGAACAGTCCTCACATAAATTATTTAAAAAAACAAATCACAGGCTTATTAATAATTATTATGTAATAGAGAAAATATGCCTCTGTTGATTTTAGTACTGATAAACTATTACATATCGGTGTTATTGAACTTTCAACAGTTTTTCAAATATGTACATGCATTAGTAAGCGACACCTATAAATAAACAAAGCAGCGATTATTACAAATACTAGGAATTGAACAATTAAGGCGTTACCGAGTTTAGAATCCTATAAAGCGGCAAAATACTACTTCTCAACGTTAATAATGAATGGAAATTTTAAAACCATTTAATTCTATTTGTTTTTACTGAGGTTTTTACACAAAATTTGTTCTTTGATAACCGCAAATTACGTAACGAATTTATTAAAATATATAGACGGGAAAAATGTAAATAAGTTTTGTATACGGAAGGATACTAGCAAAAAGGATTTTTAAATATTATGTTAGTTTCCAGTGGATGATTTGTAAAATGTCTTCAAAATAACCGATCCCACTACCTATAAGGGCTATAACTTAAATACGTTATTAATTCAGGGCGTATTTTTTTAGTCAGTTTAAAAAAAAAATTAATATAACCACGTGCCCAAAAATTATTTGTTTTGGAAATACGGGGTTCTTGATTTTTTTGTACATTCTTATTCTATTAGTACAATCTCTGTTTAAATCATGACATGGTTTGTCAAACTAAGTGAAATAAACGTAATCAAGACGACAACAAAAAAACAATAATCATAAACCCTGCTTAGTTTAATACAGTAAAATTAGGACCCCATATCTGAACCTATGTAAGAAGTGGTTTCAGGCAAATGTCATAAAACTGGAGTATGTTCTACTTCAAACCAGGCTGATTAAAAGTCTCAATGGGCCCAAACCCCCGAAGTCAAGGGTTTTCAAGATATTTAAGTATAAAGTAAAATGCAGCTGGCAGCGGCAGTACGTTTCCACCAAGTATACAGGGTACGTAAGAAAACTTAGGAGGTGATTTATTGCCAATTTCAAGCATACAAGTTCCATCCTTGCCATGTTTGGTAGGCAAATTCTTACATTTTTATAACGAAATATTCAACGTACTTATCATAATTAATCTGTATACTTTTTGAATTATTATACAATAAATGGTATTGTTTGAACTCGTTTCCTTGACTGAATGATTAACTTCAAGTTTAACGTCACGTGCGTTTTTGTGTGTTGGGTCGACAACTGAATGTATATTACCTTCATAACTTATCTCACGTGTTTCTCAAGATATCGATTAGATCACAGAAACTAATGGGAGGATTCTATATAAATGATCACAAAATTAGGAAGTTATTAGAACAGCAAGAAAAGAAATGGATGGTCCGCATTAATGTGATATCACATAATTATGCAACCCTATATACCACTGTCATGATACACGGGTTGCCTCCCGAGCACACTGGAACTTGACCCTTAATGCATATGTTTATAAGGCGACATTTACGAGGACTGAAACAAAGCGTAGAATTGTATTTTATTTCTCCCATGGACGAAATAGTTAAGAACTTTCAGTTACCATTCATCATGCATAAAGTATCCGAAACTATACACAAGTATAAAGCATTACAAAAACTGCAAACGAAAACTAAAATAAAGTTTTTATAAATCGTATGATTTGTATCCATATGTTTTTAAATGTGAAATAGGTATTGGAATTCCTTAAATATTTCTTCCCTTTCTCCTGTCCTCGGAAATGTCACCTAATAAACATATGAATTAAAGGTCAAGTTCCAGTGCGATTGGCAGGCAACCCGTGTGTCATGACAGTAGTACCGAAGGTTGCATAATTATGTGAGATGTTACATCGTCACAACTAATTGAGCCCATAGAAATAAGGCCGATATCAGATAAGTGCGAACTTACACCGTTTTCGTCTATTACAGGACTCCAGTACTAGAATCGTCTCTTACAGTTATAAGAACTCACTGAGAGTAAATATAAGCCATCACACGTTGGAACTGGCGCCCTTGGTAAATACATATCACCACGTCCTTCAGACGAACGGTGGTGAATCACCCCTTCTTATTGTGTTGGAGATTAATAAAATTGATTTTTTGCAATAACTATGGAAAAAAAAAAATTTTACTTTTTAGGAGGCAGATACAGGCAGCCCCTTTGAGGGGGGGGGGCAGGGGGCAGGCATGCTTTCTCGAGGTGGGTCTGTTCGAAAATCTACTTATTTTGACTAGTTCTATTCATGGTTATAAGGATTTGCTATTACTCAAAAGTAGAAATATCAAAACACCTAATTCACTAAGAAATAACTCGTTTTTTGATTATAGTGACCTTTTGAGAAGGACATTTTTTGACGGCTTTGAGTTCTTGAAACATCAGTATATCATCATTAATTTTATATCAAATTCAGACTGTAACAACAAAACCCCCACGGAAGTCACAATAAGCGTATCAATGCACTCTATTATTAAGTAGTTGCATAATAATGATAATATAAGAAATAATCGATATTTTTTGGAAATTTCAACACCCTGTTCAAAACAAAAAATTTTGGGCACCTGTTTACATGAACTTTTCTTCTTAAAATTAGCTAAATAACACCCAGAAATATTTAAACAAGTTCCACACTATATTAGCCACGTTTTCTAAAAAAAAACAACGCAATATTCCATATCTCAAAATCCAAACATGTCTCCAACTTGGCCTATATTTTCATACGGTTTGCGCTACAAAATTCCTCTCGTTCAAGACCATTTCTAATTGTTATTATTTGCTGTGTAATTGGTAATTACCTTACAAACACGGCACAGAAATTGGGCCTCAGAGAGGTTATTTCGCTTTATAGCTGTTAATAGCTTCTGTTTAATTATTTCGTGAACATCTGCAATTAATCCAACTTAATTAATAATAATTACCTGTCATAGTCTCGTCACGCTCTCCATATTCCAAATGTTGTTACACAGGAATAAAAAAATTGTCGCTGATGTTTATCACGGTCAGTGACATTTAGATTTGTTTAAATTATGTAAATTTGGAAAAAAAACGGACTTAGTATGCATCAATGTACTAGCAGATTTATTCGAGAGCATTAAACAGACATATAATGGCTATATCATCATGCAGCTAAAGGAACGCGCACATTTATTCGAACCGATTCGATCAGAACAGGAAAAGCTGTTAATAGCTTTTCTCTAATTATTTCATGAACTTCTACAATGTATCCAATTTAATAATAATTACCTGTCACCGTCATAGGCTGGTAACTCTCCATACTATAAATACCGTGGCACAGAAATTTATTTTAAAAAAATTCCGCGATGTTTACCACGATCAGTGTAATTTAGATCTGTTTATCAAATTTGCTGAAAAAACGGTCTCAACATGCACCGAACTTTGTTTATAAACGCTAAAAAGGTATAGATAAAGGAACGCACACATTTACCCGAACCGAACAAGACGGAACCAAAAGAATTCATGTACATTATACCAAACAAACTTCAATACACTGTAAAAATTCAACTGGAAAGTTGCTAGGTATCTAGAATTTCTCAAGTTGGAACTTATTAGAGAATATTATTTAGGTATTACGCAAATCACAACTTACACACTTTTTTATTTATTATAAAAATACCCACTTTCTGTATATTGTTGCCCTAATCTGGGCACGCTAATATACTAGTCAGGTAAATACTTTAAAACACTCATTATTGGAGAACCAATCAAAACAACTACTCTTCTAGCTAATACTGACGAAGTATTGAATTACATGATAGGACTCTTAGCATTTTAAAGAAAAAAATATATTGAAAATACTTAAATCATTCACACTTTTTTTTTTATTTAATATGAAATTATCTACTTTCTGTATATTGGTACCTTAATCGGGTCACACTAATATACTACTTAGGAAAACACTTTAAAACACTCATTATTGGAAAACCAATCAAAACAACTACTCTTCTAGCTAATACTGACGAAGTATTGGAACTTATTACTTCTCTATAACGATTCAATTTCAAGATAATAAGGATTCTGATATAACCAACAACAATACAATAAGTTGCACCTCATTATGCAAGAAGCATGCGAGAATATTTGGATGGATTCCCAAAGTAGATGATCACTAGGAATGGCTTGTAGGATCACCAGATCTCATTCCCATGGAATTTTTTGTATGGGGTGAACTAAAGAATAACGTTTACCATAAATTCGTTTTCTTGTGAATTTTTTGTCAAGCAATTGATAATGAGATTATAAATCATAACTAAAACAATAAAAGCTTATTTACTGTTGTTAAATTTTATAATTAACAATGATTAATTATTAAAAAAAATTTTAAGAAGAAATTTCGACATTAAAATTTAATTGTTCAAATAGAAAAAAAATAGACATTATTTTATTATAGTTTGTTTTTTGTTTATAGCCCAGTGTTTGAAGATTCTTCGCTCAGAATTATTTCGGATAAAACCGATTGACGTGACAGAACAGTAATTAGGGAATACCTCAAGAAACAAAAGTTATATAGTGGCGTGTGTGCTTTTACCCTGCGATGGATGCCTCCCTTCTCGGGGGGTGGAAATTATTACATTCAAAATAACCACAGAAATCGACAGAGGAGTGAATTCTAAGCAAAAAATATTCTATGAAGTCAATACTTTTTGAGTTATTCGTGATTGAAAATGTTGATTTTTATCTAAAAAATGCGTGTTTTAGAACGATTTTTCACGATAAAACCTTACGTTTTATCAAAAAAATGTATTATAAGCATAAATGAAGCTTATAGAATAACAAATCGATTGTTTTTTTTTAATTTCTATAGATGCAATACAAACCGAGTTATGGCTCGGCTCGTTGAGGGTGACTTTGTTCGCCGAAAACTGAATTCGAACCCTTCAACGTTAAATAACGGAAAAACGGAAAATTTTTGGAGGAAAACATATATGACATTTTTAAAAGTACTTAAAAAGATCTTTAAAATGAGCTTTGGTATAAGTCGTTAGCATAAAAACTAACGGAGTTATGATAAAAATAAAATGGTTGTTTCGTTTTTTCGGAGAAAAAAATCAATAATGAAACCAATGGCTTCACCGCAAGAATTGAAATTGAACGTAATCCACTTACTATTTACTTTATTTAAGCACTAACAATATGTTCCGGAAGTTCGACTCAAATTTGAAATGATTTTTGAAATTTCTTAAAAAATTTTCATTTTTTCACAATAATTCAAAAACTAAAGAAGATACGTAAAAAATGCTAGAGTACAATTTTTTTTTACTGAAAATTGAGATATCACCGTTATAAGTTTGCATTTGAGTGCGAGGACCACCTTCCCTGAGCCGTTTAAACTTAAAAATCTCAAAAACGAAGGGTTCAAGGAAGTTCAATTTTACGTGCCTTGTAGCCTTAAATTTCCCTGCAAAAAGATTTGCGATCAATTGGATAGCTTAAAAATTAAGGAATTTCGAAGCATGTAAATTGTTTTATTCGATCTTATAGAAAAAATTTAAGGTGGAGATATTTTATAATAGTACTTCAGAGCTGGAAGAAATTTTAGAAGCCGGTAGGTACTGAACAATATTACTGTAGGGAGCTGCTAAGCTGCTAAAGAGATACAGTTAAAAAAATTGAACCATGTCGAAGACTTATCAGCGTTTCTCCAGCAGATACGAGTCCTTTATTAAGGCTACCACTAAAAACAGTGCTGTGATATTATCATCCCCTGTTCCGACAGTTGATGCTCTGAATGAGCACATTAAGAGGGTTTATTTACAAACCCAGATGTGGCTTGGGAACAAAAATATTCGTTCAACTGATTGAGAATGGATTAATAATGAAGGATCTTTACTACCAATCAAAATGATATTTTGTAATGGATGCGGCGCAGCTTGTAGCTGCTGAAAAGTTGGACTTTTTTGTTTTGTAACGCAACATGCGGAATATGCTCCGGTGACAACTGTCAAAATTGTCCTCCAATTACAGACCAAGAGGAGGTGGTCAATAGTGATGACAGTTCTTCTGATGATCCATAGATTTTCAATAATAAAACAAGCTATTAAAATGTACATAAAATTTTTATTTTTTCCCCTTCAAACTCATTTCATAATTTCAGTTTTTAATTTTAAGTAAACATGGTAGTTGATTTTATCACGAGGGTGGTTTGTAAGAGATGAAACGTTGCAATAAATCATATACTATAAAATAGTGATGGGATTTTAATTCATTATAAATGCACCATTAAAACGTTTCAAGCTATTTATATTTATATATTTTTTTTAAATTTCGCCATAAGGGGTGGATTGAAAGGGTTGAAACATTGTAATACACCATAAATTATATTCCAGAACATGAAATAATGTTTATGCTACATATTTAAACATGATTTCAATCTATTTAACGCTTAAATCTACGGTTTTTAAATTGTTTGTCAGAAGGGGCAGTTTTCACCCCCAAAAAATAAAAAGCACATTTCAGGAACATATAACTTTTGAAGAGGAGGGTAAGATAAGCTTAATTACAAATTTTCATAAAAATTGATGTTTTCCGAAAGAATTGTGAGGTAATAACCTATTTTACCGCCAAACACTGGACTATTAGGCCGATTAACGAACTAAAAATTCAAGTGATTTTTTTGTGAAATCAGATCATTGTTCATCGAGTTAAAAAACTTGCGGAATGTGCAATGTGATGGAAATTTTATCATCTACTCTGTTGTTTTCCTATTACTTTTAAATTCTTGCTTTATTAAGTTCATAAAATAAATGTTATAAGTTTTCCGTTAGCAACAACAGATTTTCTTCAAGTTTAGTGTAATATTAGCACCGAATTTTTCTATGACATGGCGTATAAATTTATCAAGGTTTCCAATAAATCACCTTGCTCTGTTACCTTACATGTCACGCACAATCCCTTAATTAAAATCTAATATTTGGAAGTTATTCGATCCGCATAGGTATTTCACTTCCGGTATTAACTCAAGCCCACCCTTATAATGCTTGAAACCTTATAATATTAGATGTACAGCAATTAGGAATATTATACTAAGGGATACAAGGGTAAAGTACAGAAAAGAATTACAATCAGCTGTTGTCTCTATACATAGAATGACTCAGATCTCACCCAAAACGTTTTTAGGGAATATACAATTGATTCATATAAATTCAGTTAGTCTCCAGCAAATAATCAGTTTTCAAAAAAACGTTTTACGGGAGTTTTGGAAACCGATGAGATTGATAGGACTTCAAAGCTGCCGAGGTCATATTTTGCGACTAGAATTTTTTGCAGGAACTTCGAGAAAACCTGAAAAATCTAAAAATGCACTAAAATTGTACAAAAAGTAAATTTTTCACGAATTCGAAAAATTCACCTACTCTAGAACCGAAACGTTCATCTCAAAAAACTTATAAGAGATAAACTGTAGATCATTTATTCCTCTATTATTTAGTATAGAAGTACTTTTTTACCGGTAGCTCAAGCGGTTAAGGCGTATTGAGTGGCGAATATGCTGATCGACTGTCTATCGCGCTCTGGGTTCGACCCCCAGCCCCGGTATTGACAACACCGGTGGGTGTGGATGTATGTCTGCGTTTTTCCAAATGTGTTGTCTACTATCTGTGGTGTGTTTATGTTTATGTTATGTTTAAAAGGTACACTGGAACGGAAATATTTGCAAAAAAAATATGTTGCACTTTTTAGTTTTTTTTAGATTCCTGCAAAAAATTTTAGTAGCAAAATATGTCTTCGGAAAGAGCACCTCAAGATCTATTAGTCTCACCAATTTCCAAAACTCTCGCAAAATTATCTGCAAGACCACTCTTTTGAATTACTATTTCTTGGACTAAATAATGTAAAGAAAATGGAAACAAAAGACTTTCAAAACTATTTAAAAATATTTCCTTGTGCGCCACTGCTATCTGGTCAACTATACGGGAATAAAACCGAATAGAACAAAAAATTTAAGTAGCATCAAGGGAATGTAAAATGTTCGCATAAACAAAATCATGCACTGTCTGGTTTCCTGATCAACTTTTTTGCAATCGTTTTTGTGTCATGCTATTGCTGATTTTCTATTTATCCCAGTCAAATTAGAACAAATTTCGACGTTTGACGGAAGAAAACTGATAAAAATTTTGAAACTTGGCAAAGATGTTCATTAAGGTTTACTATTAAACATGCTAAAAGTCCTGTACTCAATCTGTTGCGCTCGAGCCGCCAAATTGAAAAGATGTTTAGTTTTTTGCTTATATCTCTCCAACCATTAGCGATATCGAAATTATACTTCGACACATTTCAAAAATTGTAAATATCGTTCGTAAAGAAAAAAAACTATGATATCACTGTGTTAATCTTAGAATTCGGCACAATTTTCAAAATGTCCGCCATGTCTTTCTGTCAATCTGTTCGTCTGAACGTCCGTCATGTCCCTTTTAAGCTAAGCAATTTAAGAAAGAAAAGTTCGGTTTTATTGAAATTTGGAGAATAAATTAGTGTTAGCTAGAGGAAGAACTCTGATACGATTCTATAAACACAAAGATACTGCATAGTATAGTGACCAACGTTTCAACAGTCAAGATGGTATCATCGGGAGATCATTAAAATTGCAAGTATGATATTTAAACCTACAATCTTATCAAAGATTACAACACTCTTCACTTGTATTTTTCTCATAAAATGTTTCATATTTACTGATCGATTTTTTTCAAAAACGGTGGGGTTCCTCCTCTAGCTAACACTAATATATTCTCCAAATTTCAATAAAATCGGACTTTTCTCTGTTTACCATTTTGCCATTACACGGAATTTTATATTTTTTAAGAGTTTTAGGAGAAATGAAAAATTTTAGAAGAAATCCGACCCCTATATATTATTTCTTTGGCATCAAATTGTATTCGTAATACGAGATTTTGAGTTTATTAAGACTTAAAGTATATTCATTATACAGGGTGAGTCATGAGGAACTGTACATACTTCTACCGTAAGTAGAGGCAACTAAGACGAATACCAAGTGACCATTAAAAAGTGTTTGTTCCCTTTCTTTACTAGCATACAGAGTGATTTATGAATTTTGTTCAAAAATTGTTTTGGTCATAACATTTTAACGGTTAATCCGATTTACCTCATTTTTTACAACAATGTACACTGTTGCCTCACAACCATCATACATATCCAAAATTAAAAAAATCCAGGGACGATTTCAAAAAATTTGTTGGATTGCTTCGTATACGATAATTCACCCTGTATATGATTTATCTAAAACTTCATATGAAATTTGTAGTAAAACCTGAGTATTTGAAGTTTTTGTCACACTCTCAACAATTTTTTTATTAACGATCAATTTTCAAGTCAAATAAAAAGTTTGGCAAAATGGAATATTTTAATGTGTACTAATATTTATTAATACAAAAATTTAGCTAATAAAAAATAATATCTACACAACTTGTGCCTAGGTTTAATAAGTACCATCATTTTAATCAATTTCCAGGCCAGGTCTTAAAAACGTGGCTGATGCGGTTCATCTAAAAAGTTGCCTCTGTATGCGATTTCTCCAATTAGTCAAATTACTTCCAAAAAGGACAGAAATAAGTAGTCAAATTTGTATTATCTAACTTTCCCCCATTTAAAGTGTCCAACCTAAATGTTCTGTTTAACGAAAACTGCAAATTTTTCGAAATATTTTTAAAAGCCATCATATTCAAATGCCAACATTGAATTTAAAATAAATACAATATCTACGTCCTTTAGTGCTTGTTATTTCGAATGTACTTCCATTTTATTTAATTTTCAGACATTATGCATCTATTATTGTTGAATTTATAAAGATCATAGACGTCTGTGTCAATTTGACAATTTTCATTGCTTGAAATCGTTTCAGTAATTTGACATTAGGTGTCAGACTTTAGATATTATTTTTTTTTTAGCTAAATTTTTGTATTAATAAATATTAGGATACATTAAAATATTCCATTTTGCCAAACTTTTCATTTGACTTGAGTGTGACAAAAAATTTCAAATACTCAGGTTTTACTACCTATTTGTGTCCTATACAAATTTCATATCAAGTTTTAGATAAATCATATACAGGGTGAACTATCGTATACGAAGCAATCCAACAAATTTTTTTGAAACCGTCCCTGGATTTTTAAATTTTGGATATGTATGATGGTTGTTAGGCAACAGTGTATATTGTTGTAAAAAATGAGGCAAATGGAATTAACCGTTAAAATGTTATGACCAAAACAATTTTTGGACAAAATTCATAAATCACTCTGTATGATAGAAAGGGAACAAACACTTTTTAATGGTCACTTGGTATTCGACTTAGGTGCCTCTACTTACGGTAGAAGTATGTACAGTTCCTCATGACTCACCCTGTATGTCATGAGGATTTTTCTGTGCCAAAAAACGAAATCGGGTCGTAGAATACAAACTTTCGATGACTAGATAATTTCTCTCTTCGTCTAGAATCAGGTGATTCGTGATTCAATTAGAAATTGTTTGCTTGCTGCTTCTATAAACGATTATGTAAACAAGAATTCTAGGAATAAAAATTACAATATTAAACAAATTTAGAAGTCTATGACCCACGTGGACGGCTAAAATGGTTGTCAGAAGTTCAATTGAAATCTTCCACTGAAACGAACCGTCTCACGTTAATAGTTACCTACTTAAAAACATTGTAAAATGGTACAAGGACGCAGAATTGGACGAATTATCGAGAACACGCCAGCGTTTCATTAATAAAGGATAATGAGACCGGGCATTGGCGGGTTTAAAAACTAATTTGGGGAGCTTGGAAGAAAAAAGTTATTTATACTTTCCCATAGTACAAGATCCGGCATAAGAAGTTAATACCCTCATCTGTTATTCATATATGAAAGATAACATGTAGGCTAATAGATCGCGACTAGGTTGCCTAGCCATATCTTGACCCCATGACATTTAATTTGAAAAAAATTAATTTTTTATTTTTTTTTGTCAGGCGAAATCGAAATTTTATCTTTAAGCGTATACAGCATCGGCAAGCGTTTGATTAGGTACGGCAATAAGAGAGCGAAAGCGAAGTAAGCAATGATGTAAATTAAGGGGCGTGTCACACTTTGCTCTGCAAAGGTACTGGTAGACGCCTTTATTGTGGGCGGTCGGTTAAGTCGTTGAAACTATGCAATACCTAATCCAGGACTTTCCGATACTGTATAGCAGCGAAACCATTCATCCTACAAGAATTTTTCAAAAAAGCAAATTGACCATCATTTTACAATCTTTCTAATAGATCCCTTACCAGTTTTTTTCCTAGAACCAACGTTTATCTACATATTCGCAGATGAGAAAAAAACACGTTTCCTTGGAAAATGTAAATTTCCAGTTGTATCGCTCCTAGCGTCCTTATTTTTTGTCGTAGGGCAAAAAATAAAAAAGAGACTTGTGACTTATTAAATTATCTACAAATTCATTAGGTCGTAGTTTTTCGCCGTAGGGAGGGAAGGAGGGAGAGAGAGAGAGAGAGGGAAGGAGGGAGGAAGAGAGAGAGAGAGAGAGGGGGGGGGGGGAAGTAACGCTGCATATAACCATAGGCCAGACAATATGTACTCGGGTGAAATAAACAAGAATTATTCTCTTCTATTCTCCCTATTCTATTATCCATTTAGAAAATTTAAAAATTACTACATTTACTACAGTTGTTCAGTTAAGTTGAGGGTATTTAAACTCTGAGAGTTGGAATACGTGCCATAAATTATTGCAGTATACAGTGGATAATTTTGATTTTCCGAATTACTGACGTATTTTACTCTGTCTGATTAAATTCTGAGAGCTCAACTAACAATTTATAAATTAGAAGTGTAAAGTAGGGAAATTAAAATAATTATAGTCAGGCAAGAGGGAGTCAGCCTATACAGGGTGTAATCAGTTTCATGTCAAAAAAAAAACTGGTGGTGAAGAACGACTAAACGAACAAAAAACCTTACATAACATGGGGTCTAAAACCCATAGTTTTAGAAGAAAAAAAAATAAACAAAAATTTCGAAAATTTTCAATAATATTGTTTGAGAACTGCTGGAATGTTGGGATAGGCATTTATCTTCGCGTATGTCGACGCCTCTAACCATCAAATACGCTAATACGGCTTTTTCAAAGGGTCGCGCTCCTTTGTTAGAGACCGCGCGTCGGCGAGCACACAAGTTGATAATCACACTTTTTTACGGTTTTTAAAAGTAGGTAAGGTAAGGTCTTTAGCGGTGCGGTAAAGGTGAAAGACGTCGGCGTTTTCTGAGTGCTTAGTAGATCTGAAGAAAATTATACTCTCCCTTGTGCAATATTTTAGTTTCTGTGGGCACTTTGTTAAGTACACACGTCGAACCTGTCCGCTATTTTTGTATGTTGCTTTTGATCTTTTTGAATTTTGGGCCACGTATTTACAGTTAAATTTTATGTTATTGTCTTACCATTCAAGTCGTTAAGTTCTTGATTACGTACAGACACTACTTGTTCGTTCTTTTTTGTTGCTTTTTGGATTTTGGACCAAGTTTTTATTTTTATTTTCTTTATTGACAACGTTAGTTTAGTGTGGTATTTTAATGTGCATAGAAACCATAAAAAAAAATTATCCTAATTTACTAAATATGTTGAACGGAGTATGTATGTCCTTCGACGTGCCGAAAAGTGAATTCGAACAATTTATGTAAATCAAAAATAATTTATTGGTAAGTTCCAGATTTATCGAATATTTTAGTTTTCGATACCTGATTGGCAATTCGTTAAATAAATTAGATTTTTTTTCCTAACTTAAAATACACATAATTGTTCTCTGTTATCGTATCTTAGGCGTCTAACTCTTTATTTCCCAATGTCATGCAATAATTACTTTTTAAGCTTAACCCAGGACACTCATTTAGGTTACAAATATTAATAAATCACATTTAAATCTGATAAATTATAAACAACAATAAAAGCTCCAATATTTTGTTCTAAATTAAAAAAACACACATGTAAAGAAATGCTGTGTTTAAACCTCTACGCCCATCATTTGTTTGCAGTTATGCAAAAAGAGATAAGGAATTATTTACATTTTTATAATTGGTTCGGCGGTCATCACAGGTGCCGCCCTTCTTTGCTTTGAAACCGCGGGCTGGCGAGAACGAGTCGGTCGGGTCCATTGACCCAGAAAGGCAGTGGTTCTCAAATGTTTCCTACCCTAATATTCAAATTGTTGACCTAGGTCAGTTTTCTCAGTGCCCCTAGAGGAAAAGGTCATAAAGATTTTTTGTTTGTGTATTCGGTCCCCATTACCAGTTTTTTTTAATGACATGAAACTGATTACACCCTGTATATATTTCCAAAATAACTCATTTAGTAAAGAAACAATGTAGGTATATATTTAACTATTAATATAAAAGACAACATATTTATTTCATATTCATTTCACTTATTTCAGTTTTATCATCATCATTTAGAAATCTTTTATATTGAGGACAACGACCAGCACGCCACTGTGTTCACAATGCTAGATGACGCTGTTAAATTATTGTTGTTGTTTGTAAATATCACTAGATCCAACTCTATTCATTATTCATTTCATTGGAATGCGTGATATTTTATTATAAAATTTACTTTCATTTCACAGATTCCTCTGCTACTGGTTTGGAATAATCATCACAAAGCTGACCACTGCATGTGGTCGGTATCATTAAACAATAATAAAACGTATCATCATGTCTTCCTTACCTCTCATTAAAATGATGTGCTTTAAAAAAAAAAGTAAAAATGGTTTTTATAATTTTCTAGCCCTTTTTTTTGAGATCGTTTAATTTTATACATTTTTTTTTTTGATACTACAGTCGTTTGTAAAGCATATAGTCCAGTCAACGAAAGAGTTGTAGAGGACATGGAGGAGGGGAGGAATGTGTTGAGGGTAGTTAGGAGGTAAACATATTAAAGTCCCCGTCCCTAGCCCCAGCCGCTTCAGGGGGGGAGGGGGGGTGGAACGGTTCCTTTTTTTCAGTTCTTCGCTTATAACTTGGAAACGATGCGTCGTACGGAAAAATGCAAAAATTGCAAAAATGCAAATGCAAACATGCAAAATTAAACAGAATTAAATTTTCTACAAGAATGCCTATATTCATCTTCTTCCTATGTGTTATAGTTAACGAGATATTCGCCAGCCAAAAATAGATATTTAATAAATAAATAAATTAATTATATATCTGAAATTTTTCTATCAAAGCGGTCTGCTAATAAATCACAGTCACAAAACAATCTTTATTATAAAACACTCGACGTATTTACTAACTTAATATTTTGTCGAAATCTATGCACTCGTCTATACATTTCCTTAAATATACAGTGTGACTCACTTAAAATGAAGACACCCTTATAACTTTTTTATTTTGTTTCCGATTTGAATTAAATTTCACTCAAGTAAAGAACAAATTAGAATCTACTTATGACCAGAAAAATATTCGCCTGCTACAAAGGCAAAGCCACCTGCGGTATTAAAATATGCGAAGAATCGAAAAAAGGAACCTTTCCACCGCCCTCCGCTTCTGAAGCGGATGGGGGAGGGGCGGGGACTTTTAGTATGTTTACCTCCAAACTACCCCCAACACATTCCTGAAGAGGAAAATTCTCCCCTCCTCCATGTCCTCTACAATCCCCTTTTGGACATTCATTGATTGGACTAGTATGGCAATATTATTTTATAAAATAGAATATTACCGAATTACAAAATATTACAATAATATATTATAAAACATAATTAAAAAAAAAAAAAAAAGAAACGAAACGAGAAGATTTGTCTCTATATAACGAATATGATATCAACGTATAAAAAATTTTTGAAAAAAAAATTGAACCGCATTCAAAGAAGGCCGTTAAAAATTATTAAATAAAATTTCACCGTCCGAAGGTGCGTCGAATTTCGACTTAGTAGCACGCACAATGGCAGATCTTTAATTATAGCCAGTGCCGGTTTTAGATATAAATTGCCCCTAGGCCCAGATCAATTTTGCGCCCCCCTCCCGCTTGCTAATAGTTTACAGGCAGGGGACAAAAACTTTTTTTTTAGTCCGGAAATTTTTTTGAAGAGCGGGGGGAGAAATCCAAGAAAAATTTCCTAGTCTGAAAATTTTTTGAAGAGCGGGGGGAATCCAAAAATTTTTTTTAAAGAGCGGGGGGAAGAAATAAAAAAAACTTTTTTTAGTCCGAATTTTTTTTTCTATTTATGGGCACTAACCACTAAGACGAAAGACAATGCCCCCCCCCCCCACCACCACAAAGTGGCGCCCCTAGGCCCGGGCCTATAAGGCCTAGTCACAAAACCGACCCTGATTATAGCGAAGATAAGGAGAAAAGCTGATTAGCCAATAAATTAGTACATGCGGGCATCTCCTTAGGGATCGCTTGAAAACAAAGTATTGGCACAAAATCTTTATTAGGTTACATACCATTACGTTTTCGCAAGGGAGCAGGTTACACCTCATGTAACTGATGTAACGCCGTAAAACGTATTTCGAGTTGACAAGTTCTTGTGAATCTTTTTGCGCCTAGTCGATTATTACTACACACTCTCCATTGCATGGTGGTTGCGATTCACGTCACCTAAAGGAGGCCTTCGCCCTTGCCATGTTTGGCAGACAGATACTTACAAATATTAGATAGGTCCTTCCACATTTACTGTACATCACAAGTTAAATTTTAGTAAAATTATAGTTGACTATATAATTTTGGTATGTAGTAATAATAATTATTATTATTATTTTGGTTAATAAAAGATGCAAGAGAGTAGATAAAGTAAGTATTCTTTCTGTCAATATTTCGAAATATTTTAAATCTTGGTGATTCAGTAAGCCACGTTTTCAGTTTTTCTTAATCCAGTTAAATACATAATTTTTAAACGAAATAAACGTTTATTTTTACTGCGACATTTTTATATCTTTTGTTATTCAGTCAGTATAAAGTGATTTATTTATTGCTCGCACTTAAATTTTCTGAACAGAAAGCTTTGTAGAAACACGATTTAAATGGGCAATAAAAATATTCACACGCCACACATACTACAGAAATCAGTGATCAATTGGCATTTTATTTATTCGCTTTTTTGCTATTTATGTTAATGTACATAATCAACACAACTTACATTCCAGTTACAGGGTAGGAACATTATAACAGCGACATGTGGAAACAAAACAATAAAAATTAGAATACAATAATAACTGACTTGATTAGTTTTACTTCCACGTCCAGTGGTAGTAACGACAAAAAAATTTTTAAAAATTTTTATTGTCCAAATAGACTTAAAATGTCATGACACGTCGAGATTTTAAGTTTGAGCGAAAAAAAAATTTCTGTCTGTCTGTCGGTCTGTCTGTCTGTAACTTTTTTTTCGTGCGCACGTTTACTCTGGAACCGTTTAAGATATTGACTTGAAATTTGGTACACATATGTACTTTAACGAGATCTAGAACTAGATTATATTTTCATCTTGTTCCAGTTCCATAAACAATTATTTTCACATACAAAGTTTTTTCGTTGTGAGTGACTTGGATAGAGAATCTGGATGTGGAAGTAGTGATTCCTTGGGCAGCGGTTTTTAATATTTTTTTGTAAAAAATTGAACTGTCTTCAAAAAAATAGTTTTTATAAATTATGAAATAAAACTTCACCCCATAGCTTAGTTAATGGGGAACTTGGACATTTTTTAAAATTTCATTAAAGTGTGTGTTTATGTATAAAAACACACCACACCGAATATCAGCTCTTAAATCGCAGTACTTATTTTGCGATAAATAATGAAAGTTGAGATCCTCGCGACTCTCGGCGGGGCAAAAATAGAAAAAAGGACCAAAATTCTTGAACTCTGTGACTGAATTTCCTATATATTGACAACGTTGGAAAAAATTCGAATTAAATCGAAAAAACGAGGTTGAAACATGGTGGAAAAATTATGTTGAAAATCTCAAGAGCCTGAGGAAAGTATTATGAAAATGTTTTTACAGATTTTTAACTGTTATTTTTCCATGGGAAAAAATTGCGTCCTTCAATTCTTGGAAATTTTGTAGGTTAACTTTCATCGAAACACTTTCCCCTTCATTCACATTTGGTGTCAATACAGAGATAGCGACAACACAATACCTATATCGTCTGCTACAAAGAGACCACTAACAATGCTTTGTTAACAAAACAAAATTGTTTTCTCTCAGCTTATAAAAATGAGGACATCCTGTATATCTGCATGCGTATATACGTAAATAAATGAAGGCGTTCACTCTGGGCTTACGTCACAAGTTCGTTTTTCAACGGCTAATCCCATTCATTTTTTAACAGTAGTAACCCATCGTAAATTGAATACCAAACTAGTCATGCACATCCAAGACAGTCAAATCGGAAGTATTGGTCTAAAAATAGCTCGTCGACACGAGACAATCGCTCTAATCGCATTACCATCGCCTCGGCAATGGTTGGAAATGCTTGAAAATGTTACGTACTTTATAACTTCATAAGATTGAAGACCAAGTCTACGCATATGTTCAGGAAAAAGACGTTAATGGGCCTTTCCCGCATGACTGAATTTTACTATTTCACCACGACCAAACCATATAATAAACTGTAATATAATTTTATATTAATTTAGTTTCTTGCAATTTTATATGTTCTACCAAATATTTACTTTACAAAATCAGTTTTATTTCACTTAATTTGAAACATGAGTTCTAAGGCGCGAGCTTGCAACGTCAGTCTGATTAGACCAATAAAAAGTCGTATTTATAAAGAGAGTTGTCTATTGCCAGCTGTATGTCTTTTTATGTGAACATCGTATTTCCGATATCAACTGTCTACTTTGAATAGTATATTTTTTTTTCATTACAACGTACTCTTCGTTAACCTGATGCTAAATAAAAGCAAAAATTCTGTCAATCTTTCACTGTCTGAGTCTAAAATCCATATTATCATGTTTATATTCTCTATTTTTGATCGTTTTGGTTCACATATGGTATAATATCAGTATCATCTGGCAACGCTGTACTGAAATGCTCAAATCATATTCGATAACCTCACTTTCTATTGTTTATGTTTGATACGATATTTACGTAATTTTATTTTATAATTAGAAAATGCCGCTTACAAGGGGTTTGTTTTGTACCAGTGTGTCCAATCACTAGTGAAAATACTACCAAGTTATTTTTGCGCGTCCCAACAAATTTGAAAATTACAAAATTGTGGTGGAAAGTTGCAAAAGTTCCTGGTGTTGTTTATACTGCTCCTGGATTTTTCTGTTGTGAAGATCATTTTAACGTATGTGTATATTGTTACTAACTTCCTTTTAGTGGGCTTGATTTTATACTTTATTTGTCTCTTTAGATTGAAATCACAACATTTACGTTTACGCAATGTCAATTGGGATTATAAACGGACGTTCTCAATTAAACGTTAGCACTTTACTTTACGAGATTCTATTGGTGGTTCCTCATAAATGTACTTTAGGCACCAATAGAATTGCAAGATATGGAAAACAGAACGCAAGTGAGATTGTTTGGGAACTTGGTTTGAGAATGCACCTTTATAGCTAATTCTGGCAGCGGTTTAAGATCATATTTGATTGGTGTGGTTATGATGATTGCCGCCCGAATGCTATCGTTTAAATCTACTGTTGATTTAAGTAATATTTGAATATTTTCTGTCGTATTTTATGCGTTCAGAAAAAAAATTAAAATTCATTTTTAGTAATATTTTGATAGGATCTTTCCAATAACATAATAAAAAAAAATAGCGGGAAAGGCCCATTGTATCTGATTAAAGGAGGAAGTTGTTTTTAAGGCAATGGCGTCCTTTTTTTAACTTTCATCATCCCAAAAATAACCAATGTATTGCGATATATTAAGGTATTAGAGAGAGATATATATTTGATAGGCAGGTATACAACAATTTTTTTGAACCCAAATTCTCTGTTTTTTTCCAGGTTTTCCAGGACTCTTGGAAGTTTTTCCAAGTCTAATAAAAAGACACTGTTTACTTTTTTAATGAAATGCTGTAATTCTTAGTTTTGTATTTTGAGATGAGTGTTAAAAACATTCCCTGACTTTTTATGAAGATTATATTAAAAGTCCCTGATTTCTCAATAAATTTTCCAGATTCCCAGACTTTTACCTTTTAGGCGACTTCAAAAATTTTGCTACGCTTCCACAGTCGGCAAATATGGTTATTTATGTACCAAGAGTTGTAAGTGCACTTTTTTTGGTCGATAATATAGTTTGCAAACCAAGGCCCATAGGGCCGAGGTTTGCAAGTATTCAAGACCAAAAAATCGCATTGTACGACCCGCGGTGCATATTATATTTTTCGTGATACCCATGAATCATTAAACTAGAAAAAAAAAATTGAGAAAAACTAGTGGCAAACTATAATTACTTGAGTAAGATTTCATATTTGCTAAGCAAATAGTAGCAAGTAAAACTTGTCTGGATTTACTTCCAAAAAGTTAAAATATTTAATGCTTATTATATAAGAGAAAATTTTCCCAAATTTACTTTATTTTACTAGGGACGTTATGAAAAATAATGACCCGATAAAGCGTCACTTGCGATCGACAAAACAATGGAGTTAGTGTATACTTACGAGGGAGGTATGACGAAAAACAATAATTAATCAAAATAATATATATTTTATACATATCGTACGGTTTGTGGGTATCGGAAACCTCAGACAGTGTTTAGTCTAAAGGACATCTATTCTATTTTCCTTCCTTCTGTGCACACCCAACTAAATCTGTTTAAAAAATGCGGTGGCAAAACCGCGAAATTTCAGTCACTATATACACCGCGTTTTACATTCGAGGAATCGTCCTCATACCACTCTTATTTGATATGCGAATATTTTGAAATTTAGGTGGAAATATAAACTTATAAAGTGAGTGTTTTGATGTACTATGTTAATCATAGGCGGTCGGTTCTAGGATGAAAAAACCGTTGCCCAAGTAATCACTACTTTCACATCCAGATTTTCTATCCAATCTCTCAACAAAATTTTGATACTATATTTACACTCATTATGTAGAAATAATTGTTTACGGAACTTTAATAATACAATATTTGAAATCGTCGGCCCCAAAAATCCATAAAACGATATGCCACATCGGTAGTGGGAGTGGGTAGAGGGGTGATAGAGGGGGTAGAAGTAAAAAAAATGTTGAGGCTTTTGGTTCTTGTACACACACATTTGGGGGTGGGGTGGTCATGGAGGTGACCTAATGCCAAAAAATATGGGATCTTAGCTTTTCTTATATATATATATATATGTACTAAATACCAATTTTATGGACTCTCACTTGCTTGATTCACCTATTTACCCTGTTTAACCCCCCCCCAACCCTTCAACGGAATAAGATCAAAATATAATCTAGTTTCAGATCTCGTTATAATACATAGGTGTACGAAATTTCAAGTCAATATCTTAAACGGTTCCAGAGTAATCGCGCGCACAAAAAAGACGAGACATTGTTTTTCGTTCTTTAAAATCTCGATGTTTCATGACCAAGGCTCGGGAGATTTATCTCTGTGACGGTTAAATCAGGGTTGACTCTAGGTCAGCGAGAGACGATTTGTATGCAAGTATGACACAATATATCTTACCATGTACTTTTTTTAGAGAATTCTGTAATATCCAAAGTTAATATGGTCATAAACTTTACGATATTATGAAATTCGCTAAAAAAAATACAAGGTAAGATATATTGTGTCATACTTGCATAGAAATCTTTCCGCCCTAACATAGAGCCAACTCTGGTTTTTGACGTCACAGAGATAAATCTCCCAAGCCGTTCCCATGACATTCTAAGCTTATTTGATAATTAAAAATTTTCAAATTTTTTTGCTTTACTACATCCGGATCGAATTAAAAAAAAATCGCAATTTTTTATGTGCAATTCAATACCATACTTCTTACTCAGAGTCCTCATAAATTGCTTTGTACCAATATTGAAAGATTTACCTTAAGAAGTGCTCAGATGCTAGCATTCGAAAATATATATTTTTTTTCATTTTAGTATCACCTTAAGAACTATGTACTGAAGATAGATACATTTTTCCTATCTTTTGTTTGTTTGATAATAGACTAGTATCTCGTCATCAAGAAGAAAATCTCAACTATAAGAAAAGTTACTATAAGCCTCAAAAATGTTCGCCTTTATTCGATTTTAATAACAACTCTGACTATTCACCCCCTACGAAAATTTTAAGGGTTACGTCTCCTAGGCGCACGGATAAGTACTTTATCTCGTACTTTATGTTCACTTATTTACTGTAATGTGTACATACAATAGAGCAAAAAAGAAATTTGTACTTGATTTGTTTTTACACAAAAAAACTATTTCAATAGACCACTGGACCATAACTTTTATTAATGATTCTTATTTCGAGGACACATTCTTAGAAAAAACACCATTACTAAGCCAAGACTTAATCAATTATCAATAACCGCAGCAGTTAATGAACCTCCTTACGGTTTTTGTCTCCTCAATAACTCAATGAGAATTTGCATATTTATCATCCTATCTATTCAACAAATAACACGATATGCAATTATGCCTGAAAACTATATTGAAAAGTCTGAAGGAGAGTTCAATTACTACAACTATCAAATCAGATACACATGGAAAACTATATGATGGGATGCCCTAGGGTTCAATACTGGAGCCGCTTTTTGTTTACGATGCACGTAAATATTAAATGGCACAGTCTTTATTGTTTGTAGGTGGTGCTACCAGCATTTAATGTATCGCATCGTCCACTGAATAATCGAACCCAGACTATGGCATGCAAATGCTCTTTACAAATAGAAGGCTAGAAGATGTCGAAACTACCCATTCTAAGCCTTCTTGACATTGGTGGAGAAAAATCTTACCCAAACAAAACATATGTTCCTCAGACTCGGTTATCTCCATACATAAACGTCACATTCTGTCGTCAGGTTTACCCATTATCTTGAGATATCTTAGAGAACCTATGGAAAAGGCCTGTTAATAGCCTCAGTTATGGTCGGCGTGGTCAGGTAGTCTTTTAGAGCTTGTTTGCGAATAATTCATAAACCTTTTCACTTGACTTTGACCACCATACATAGGAGAAAAAGGATCGAACAACTGCAAAGTACAACCAGTAGACTATTCTAGATTTTTTTAAAACGACTTTTTGTAAACAAAAGGATGTAAATGAAGATTTCTATTTTGAAACATGTTTTGCTTTACATGTGTATAAAACTTTCGTACTGAAATTAGGTCTAATTATTTTTTAAATTATCCTCCACTTCGATAGCTTTTCTCCACAATGTTATATTGTAAGATAAAATGGAAGTGCACAAGGGCATAGTATGCAGCGGCGGCTGGTGAAATTTCAATTTTTTTTTCTCGTCTGTGGCGCATGGGACCCATACGAAATATTGGAAATAACATCTAGAGAAGCACTTCTCTAATGACCCCTAAAAAATTTTGAAAAAGCAGTTTGCGAAAAAATTTTGTAAAATTCCCTGGTCTAGGGACTCCTGTTTATTATTCTTTTTGTCATATGCATTTGACTTTTCATAAAAATACAACAATACGTTTTGGAATGTATAAAAATATTTTCATTACTAACTGAGATACAAAGAATTGAAATATTGTAATTTGTTAAATTGTAAATTACAAAATTTTAGTTCATTGTATTTCGGTTAATAATGAAAATATTTTCATAAACTTCAAAACGTACACTCAAAGAAAATGATAGGTAAATTCAACCAAAAAGAGCATATGAAATCGCGCCTATCTAGTTTCATAGTTAAATCAATCAGTAAAGAATAGTCATACAACTTTATTTGTTTTCGTAAACAAATAGTAGTTTAATAATCATATCTTCTTGTAACAAATTAAATAGTACAATGACATTTTTTTATGTTCACTAACCATTTTCAATTTGGTCTACAATTAAATAGTACAACGACTTTGTTTTTTGTTCACCAACTAATTTTTAGGTTGATCTACACTTTATTGTATGATGAAGTTTTTTTTGGTTAGCCAAAATCTCAGTATTGAGACATCAGACCACCCAAACCAAAGATTAGAGATCGTTTATAAGATCCATCCAAATATATCGATGATCCCTGAGAGAATTTGAACGATGCAATCATGTTATTAATTTTCTATAAATTCATAAGAGTGCAAGATAATGCATGATGGATTATTGTTAGTGATTTGTATGTGGCGTCATCTGGGAATAATTTCTGTAATAGACTACGTGGTAAGCAAGCAAATTTTATGGTAATTCTTTTAGATTTTCTAGAAGACGACAATAATATTGGTTTGTCTACCAAGTACAATAGTACAGCGAACTAATACTGGGTTAGAATTACAATTCGATAATAGTTAAAAATAAAATATACTATTATCAAGTTTAATTTGACAGAATTCAACAAAATAATAGTCAGACGAACAAAATAATAGTCTTATTCATCTATTTTTTAAGTTAATGTTTGTTTTGTTGTACGACAACTTTTCATTAATTAAAATAACAATCACCTCTTGTTTAAAAATACCATCAATATAGTTTGGTTTAACAAAATTAACGATATTGTTAGTTAACCATTTTTTTTGTTGAATTTACCCATACTATTTCTTTGAGTGTATTATTATATTTTTATGAAAAGTCAAATGCATATGACAAAAAAAATAAATAAATAAACAGGAGTCCCTAGACCAAGGGAGGCCACCGAATTTTAAAAATTTTTTCGCAAACTGCTTTTTCAAAATTTTTAGAGAAGTGCTTCTCTAGATGTTATTTCCCATATTTCGTATGGGTCCCATGCGGCACAGACGAGAAAAAAAAATATTGAAATTTCACCAGCCGCCACTGATAGTATGCTTCGTCAAATTTTCGACCAAGTAATTAATTGTAAGTTCAAAAGTTCTACCAAAAACCTGGGACATGTCCAGAAGCCGCCACTGCCCTTTCGACGACCTTGTCAAGTGTGGATTCTATGAGTTCTTAGTCCAGAATTGTACTTAGATATTTTACCTCACTGTTGAAGTCAATTTATGTACCATTCAGCGTTGGAACTATTAATAAGAGATTCTTTATTTTGGTATATAAATGGTACTATGACCGTTCTGCTTGGACTGACTTCTAAACCTCTATTCAAGTGCCAATTTTTGATAAAGTTGAGAGCAATTTGCATTAAGTATGACATCCTATTATTTCTACATCTTCTAAAAACTAGCATAATCTTGGACGTGAAAGTCGTAGTCGCTTAGTTTTCGGAGCCATAATAAGTTGCTGTCATTGAATCACTTCCCATTTCACTCTCCATTCTTCGATTATTTAGTATGGAACAAATCCATGTGAGCTCGAACCTCGATTACAGCCTTAGTTGAGTTTCTCTATATCATGTTTTCACTTAACTTCTAGTATAAGGTCTCTAAACCTTGCAGTCGTAGTAATAGTAAGTGGAATGAATCGTTTCCTAGTGAAGTTACCACACTTTATGGGAAAAGTGCGAAAAGCATATTTCTGTTCTGTTTTCTGTAAGTTTCAACAATGTACTAACCAGACAGCCAAACAGTAGAAATGAAGGAAGGATGCGGTGGGAGGGAGGTATGAAGCAGGCAGGGATAGTAAGAGAGAGGGAGAGTGAGAGTGAAGAAGAGAGTAAGCTAGGGAGAGATGAGGACAAGGAAAGAAGACAGTAAATAATTCATTGCATGACATGCGTATTCTTTAGACGTACCTTTTCTCTCCCAATTGTTTTTCATAATGTCAAAATATATGAAAAACTTGATTATTCAGTAATTTGGCTCAGTAATTGTAATGGGACCATATATCAACACGCTAGAGTAACCATTTAAATGCATGAATGCACTAATAGCTTCCCGATCAAGAGAGGTATTAGACAGGGAGATACAATCTCGCCTAAACTGTTTACTGTGGCACTTGAAGGAATTTTTAAAAAAATGGACTGGCCGAATAAAGGAATAAAGATCAACGGCGAAAGACTAAATCATTTAAGATTTGCAGACGACGTTGTTCTGTTCGCGGAAAATGAAGAAGATCTAAAAAATATGATAGCAGAATTAGAGCAAACATCAAGGAAAATAGGACTGAAAATCAACTTAAGTAAAACAGAAACAATGTGTCGACAAGACCCACAAATAACAGGAAATGGAACCCAGATTATTAACATCAGAGAATATATATATTTGGAACAAAAGGTAATCCTGGGAAAGCAAATTAAAGATATGGAAATAGAGAGAAGGCGTCGATTGGGATGGATAGCCTTCGGAAAATTAGATTTCATTTTGAAAAATAAAAAGATACCTCAGTACTTGCGATCCAAAGTATTTGACAAGTGTATTCTTCCTGTCATAACCTATGGAGCTCAAACCTGGACCCTCACAAAACAAATAATAACGCAACTGGAAGTGAACAAAGAAAATGATCGGTATCGCATTAAGACAAAGGAGAAGAAACGAATGGATCAGGCAGAAAACTAAAGTAACTGACAAAAAGAATAACACAGTTGAAATGGCACTATGCCGAACACATAGCTCGCATCAAGGACAACAGATGAAATGCTTAAGTGGAGACCATGGGGGGAAGAAGAAATGGAGATCGACCAACAACTCGATGGTATGATGGCATCAAGAGAGTGGCAGGACTACCATGGATAAGAGTCGCACAGGATAGGAACATATGGAAAATGTTAAGGGAAGCCTATGCCCAAAACTGGGCGCAAACGGGCTGAAGAAGAAGAAGATTGTAATGGACGATGCTACTACGCAAGAAAAAATTAAGAAATGTTCGAGTTCTTGGCGAAATGTTGCGTGATTTAACACAATGGTGTCAGCTAGTTGTTATTTGGTTTTTATTATGAATCATACCATTATTAAAAAAACAAATTAGGGTGAATCAATACAAGATATGATTTCGAGTCCGCTTCCTGTTTCTCATCGCTATATTTGTTGACGATATTGACTGGTTCTGATGGGAAACACAGTTCGTTAAATTATTTAATTACTTTATCTATTTCGTAAACTACAGTGTACAATGATAAACTAAACACTTAAAATGAATTATTATTCTGTGTCTAACTAACAAACCAGTGCAAAGTTATTTGATGATTATGGAATTTCTTGATACCCTGTTTGTGTTGTGTTGACAGTGATATCGCGCCTATCTAGAAAATATTCCGTGGCTTAATTTTACGAGCGATTAGATTAGGTTATTTATTTTTCCACAGAATATACAGAAATGAATAAAAAAATGCAGTAAAAGTATGGACAAGTGCTAGTTCCCACTTGCTAGAATGCTTACACTCGTTGGCAACGTGCCTTTTTTGTCGATTGTGGGAATGATAGAGGAATATTAAGCTGTACTTCCGGTTATACTTTTTCCATATAGTACGTCGGGTGCACCAAAGAAAGCTGCATTTTTTATTGGAATGTGCCACTTTCTGTGGTCATAGTTGATGCCAAAAGGGAACTTTTCAAATAGGGAGCCACTTGAAAATCCGTGCAGAACACCAAAATGGCGGTCATTAAAGATAGCCGCCATTAGCCACACTAAATTTTTTTATATCTCAGCTCCTAATGGTCCAAAGCTCTTGTAAAGAGGACACTGTTTTGTCCCTATACATTTATCACCTACACCTTGAGGGTTGTGCGCAATTTTCAAAAAAAATAATTTTCACTTTTGGAGAATACTGATACATAATTCAAGAACAGAATTTTGAATGATGCTGAGAGGTTCCATGCAAACAGAATACACATTTCTTGGAATAGTTACTCAAAAACCTGTCTGAAGAACCATGTGAGAGATAAGAGAGGCGTTGGTCTTCGTCGCCAAGTAGTACAAGAAAAAATTGGAATGACTCCCTCTGCTGTAATCGGACTAAGACAAAACTCTTCAAGTTACTTGGAGAACATGCATTTTTGAAGTTTGATTGGGCTCACATCAGTAATTAATTCATCTCGGCCGGATGAAACTTCAATTGATGGAGTATAATGCAGGCAAAAGGAAGAAGCAGACGGCAAGACTTTTCTCCACGTTAAAGACGGTGTTGGACATGGAGCATAAAAAATAATTATTTGCACAGTAGATACTGATGTAGTTGTTTTGGCAATCTCTTTCTTTCACATTCTCAAAATTGCGAGACTTCAGGAGATGTGGATTCTCTTTGGTGCTGGGAAGGGTCAGAGATACATGAGCATTACTGCCATGTTTGAAAGTATGGGTGAACATAAAGCTGTTGGAATGAGAGGATTCCATGAATTCACTGAATAAGATGTAACGTCATTATTTGCAATGGAAGGGAAACAGACTGCCTGGAAAGTGTGGAAATCATTTCCTGAAGCTGCTGAAGCCTTTCCAAGCTATCTCTCTACTACAACAGTCTATTGATGACGAGACTTTTCACTTTCTGGAGAAATTTACTGTTTTGCTTTTCTACAAAGACGCAAAAGACTTCTCAGTCAATCCTGTTAGAAAGGTTCTATTTACTTCAAAATGTTGCAGTCTACAAAGTCTGCCCCAACAAAAGAGGCACTAAGGTAGCATTGTCTTCGATCAGCATACCAGGCATGACAAATTTGGGGTCGTGCGTGCTCCTTGATGGACAATATTCCAGGGCCAGAAGGATGGGGATGGACCATGGTTGCTGGGGAGTGGACGCCGGTCTGGTCTTCTCTTCCTTCTATTAAGGCAGCCTGCAGAGAATTGGTTAAGTGTAGTTGCTCCGGATGCCCTACACGATGCTCCTGTTCAAAGACCAAGGTTCCATGCACGCTACTTTGCACGAACTGCATTGGAGGTCAATGCAGCAATAAATACAGTAAAAGGTATGCGTTTAAATGATTATTTATAAATTCGTTTCACAGTTCATAATATTGCTTCGTTGATGCAATGCCTTAATATAATAATAATATATATTATTTTGTTCCAGGGATGAATTGGAAGATGAAGAAAATGATTGAGTGATCTAGAGTCATAAGAGCTGTATAGAAGCAGTTCATTTACATGAGTATTTCTTGGTATCTAGTCGTTTTTTGTTTGTAAAAATTTGTTTCCTTAATGTAATAAATGTTTTCAAAATAATTAAAATCACTGTTGTGTATGAAACCAAGTCTTTCTTGACATATTCGAAACTCCATAACCATAATCCTTTTTTGTAGGAATATTGAGCACAATTAAAAACTTACTTCAATATATCAATACTTACTTATCAATAAACTTCGCGAAAAAAGCGAAATTTTCAGATTTTTGAGAATTGCGCAGAACCCTTAAGGTGTAATGATAAATGTGTAGGAACAAAAACTTGTCCTCTTCACAAGAGCTTTCAAACAAACAAAAAAAAGAAAATCGAAATCGGACCATTAAGAGCTGAGGTACAAAAAAATTTAATATGGCTAATGGCGGCCATCTTTAACGGCCGCCACTTTGGTGTTCTGCACGGATTTTCAAGTAGCTCCCTATCTGAAAAGTTACCTTTTGCCATGAACTATGATCACAGAAAGTGGCGCATTCCAATCAAAAAGTGCAGCTTTTTGGCTTTTCTAGCTATGTACCCGACGTACTAATACAGGGCGATTCTTTTAAGGCGGCCATTGGAATATTTCCCACTTGCAGATGAGATAGCCATTTGAGATTTCGTACCCTACCCTAGTCAACCATTGCGAGTCCGAAAATAATAATTTCAAAACGACGGCACTTCCGGAAATACCGGAAGTCGATACCAACTTGCTTATTTTAAATGGAACACCCTATATATTTTCGACTTTTCGAAATGACCAAAAAATTCTGAGTCAAAACATGTAGCACACCCTATACCTAAACCACGGTGTATTAAATAGGTGGTCCGACGTACGGCACTTTCCTATTATAATAATGGCTTCATAAGTGCATGGTTTCTATTTACTTTAGTAGATGGCGCGAGCAATACGGTCCTACAATTACCTGGGCATGTGCATCGTATAACTAACATAACCTCAAATTTTAAGGTTTTTTTGTTTATTCTCATTTTTAATGTTTGTATAGGCATTTTTAGCTTGGAGCCATACTGGCTCCAAGCAAATATTTAAAAATTCACGCAAATAATTTTTCAATATTGTTGATTGATAAAAGTAGACTGCTAATTATAGGTTAGATTCCTAACCTGCAAAAAGTGTCTTATTTTATTGTGACAAACTATTTAAAACTTCATACACATTACGTTGAACTTGATTTTGGTTGAAAGTACAGGAACCAGGCAGAAATTTTAATAATACCTACGTAATACTTGTAAATCTTCAGAAATATATATTTTTGAGGTTAGCTGTGGCGACACGTGCAATGCTGCATGTAGAGTTGCATATATTCTTATAATGTTTTAATTTAGCTACTTAATGTCAGATGTCACTGGGCTCTTGTTTCACTAAACAAAAAACAAAAGGCCGGAAATGTATGCAACACTGTATGCAGGTATGCACAGAACGTGTAAAATTATCTATCTACGCGTAAGTAATGAGAGAACTTATTGGTCCTGCCATATATTACATTATGTACAAAGTAAGCACTTATGAAGCCACTGTGAGGGTTGTCGTCCCTGACCTAAACCGAGTAGTTTTGGAGATATTTGATATTTTATAAAAAAATTGACATTCTCCATAAATAATAAAAACAGATCGTGTATGTAATTTAAACGTGCTGACTATTTATAACAAAAAAGAACGACTGACATTAATGATTGCTTCTAATCAATAGGTAAGTTGATGGAAATTTTTATTAAAAATTTTTGGACATTTAAGAAAATCGCCAATATTTCGAAAAGTTGTAACTTTAACCCCTACAATGCTTATACTAGAAAAAAGGGAATTTAATTTAACATAATTTGATGTAAAAAAATACAGGGTGTTCCATTTGAAATAAGAAAGTTTTTGAGGTTTGAATTTGACAAAATGTAACGTGAAAAATAAAACACTTGGTATACTATTTTGGAATCTATTTTTTTTTTTTTTTTCTGTAGAAAGTAGCTCATCTTGTGTTTTTTCTACGTACCAAAGAGCAAATAAGGATCTTCTACAGGAAGAAAGTTATAACGGTTCTTGCAAACCGCTGCACCTGTCAAATTTTTTATAAAATGTCAAATATCTCCGAAACTGCTCGGTTTAGGTATAGGGTGTGCTACATGTTTTGACTCAGAATTTTATGGTCATTTCGAAAAGTCGAAAATATATAGGGTGTTACATTTAAAATAAGCAAGTTGGTATCGACTTCCGGTATTTCCGGAAGTGCCGCCGTTTTGAAATTATTATTTTCGGACTCGCAATGTTCGACTAGGGTAGGGTACCAAATCTCAAATTTGCAAGAGGGAAATATTGGCCGCCTTAAAAGAATCACCCCGTATAGTGGAATCAAATTGCAACAAATTTTCATTTTTTTTATAACTCTTAATTGTTGTAGCGACAAAGAAAAATGAAAGTTTTCCTTGTCAAGAATAGCGAAGGACCACCCTGTTAGATATGGATATTATTAAATATTAACGCAGTCAGAGTAACTTTTTGCTAATATTATTTATTAATTTATTATATTCGCACTAATCATAAAAGTATGAGTCACACAGTCGTGCTCTGATTTCTGGCCTGGCCAGTAATCCAACTTACTTGTTAGGAATGTGGCAGAAAAAATTACAACGTTGTTTTCTTTAGGCATAACTTTCACATTTTAAAGTCGTTACCGTTGTCGTAACACCTAACTTGTAGTAATTAGCTATTATCTTCTATACGGTGTCGACATTCCTCAGCTTGTTTTCTCACAGAAACGTTTTTTGTTATAATTATTAAACATTGATAACTTGTGGTCTTCGCTCTCAACAGGTCACGCACTTTGTGATTTTGAAATTTAAATTTAAATGCCTTTTTTAAAATTGGGCAAGAATAGTTTGTTGGGCAAGAATAGTTTGTTGTGCAAGATATATAAAAATTAGGAGATTTATAGAAAGCAAAATAAAGGCAACGCCTAATATACCTTGTAGTAAATTATAGTAGTCAAACTAAATCTTGAATGGAATTGTTTTGCTGCAGGTGGTTTTAATTTATTTTAACTGTGCCAAGAATCAGCAATTTTTAATTAAATCTGTTCATATAAAATTTAAACAATTTATGTAAAAAATATTATTTTATAATGGCAATTTTGTGTCGAATAATTTAAGTACCTGCAAACTTTCAAATTTATTTTTTCTAGGGCGCAGTTTGTATCAACTATCCACCACACCCTGTACATAGAAATTTTAATCGATCCAAGCACGATTCCGGCATCAATCGCTGATATAAACTGATAAACGTAGCCCAGACATGGTTAATAAGAGAAAATTAAAAATCAATAAACTTGGATGCATACGATAGCCGTTTTCTTGGGCATTTTCTCGACTCGCATGTTATACTGCAGTATTACAAGTTATCTAAATCTAGAAAGGGCGTAAAATTTGTGAACTTTAGCCATTGAAAGTAATCAATATCTATATATTTAACAACATTTTGAAGCGTTATATTTTTCGTCGCAATTTAAATAGGTGTTAAGTACGTATACTTTAAGGAATTTTTATTTTCAGTTAGTTATCTTCGTTCACAGTTGTGTAACTTTTAAAATAATTTAAAATTCTAACAAACATATAAACCGTTTAGAACTAGTTAAAATTTACAAGAAAAAAATGGTTTGTTCGCAAAGAAAAAAACGAAAAAAAAGGGGAATCTGAGAGCAAAAAATTTCTTTAATTTCTAGATTATTATTATATCACCTTAGAGTGCATAAAAAACCTTACAAGATTTTAAAATATGCTGCCCTACGATACTTTGCCCACAAATGATCAGCACATACATTTTTACAAAATTTTAATTTTTGTCGGTTTTTTGTAACATTTCAAAACCAAAGGTATACATATTTACGAGCATTAAAGGTATTTCCTAAAAGTTCGTTAAAATATAACGCATTCGAACCAAAGTAGCAGGGGTTTTTAATTTTAGTTCCACGTCAAGTGGAAGTACAGTAACGACAAAAAAAAAATAAAAATTTTTATTGTTCAAATAGGCTTAGAATGTTATGAAACGTCGAGATTTTAAGTTTGAGCAAAAAAAAAAATTCCGTCTGTCGGTCTGTCTAACTTTTTTTGTGCGCACGTTTACTCTGGAACCGTTTAAGATATTGACTTGAAATTTGGTACACATATGTACTTTAACGATATTTGGAACTAGATTATGTTTTCATCTTGTTCTGTCGAAGAGTTGGGGGGTAAATTGGGGTAAATTTGGGGTAAATACGTAAATCAAGCAGGTAAGAGTCCATAAAATTTGTATTTAGTATATACAAGAGAAACTAAGGTCTCAAAAAAATTTTTGGCATTAGCCACCCCCCCATTACCACCTCCACCTCATTATTAAAAGGGATGAAAAAAATTGTGTGTACAAGAACCAGAAACCGCAAAATATTTTTTTACTTCATCCCATTACCACCCCCCCCTATCATCACCCATCACCCCCATCGTCACTACCGATGTGGGATATCGGTTTTCGGGTAGAGTATTTCAAATATTATTATTAAAGTGCCATAAACAATTATTTCCACATACAAAATTTTTTCGTTGTGAGTTACTTGGATAGAAAATCTGGATGTGGAAGTAGTGATTCCTTGGGCAGCGGTTTTTTATGAGGTTAGGAAATCCATTTAAATATTTCTAACCACACAGTTGTATGTATAGAGATATATAATACGAACAACTTAAATTTCTTTGTCAATATCCAACTTATGGAAACCGAAATATTTAAATAAAATCGGAAACAAAAAAGACGCAATTTATCAAAAAATCAGGCTTCCGGTCAATGCCGAACGAAAAGATAGCTTCGACCCTCTCTGATGGCTAAAACATTTAAAAAAATGGTCTATTCCCAGATTTTTCCCAAGTCCTAAAAATGTTCCTGTATATAACTGCATTAAAGTAAATAAAAAAAAGTATGGTAAAGGAATCTACATACGACCCAGCAGCAGGGAGCAGACCAAGTCCTAAAAATGTTCCTGTATATAACTGCATTAAATTAAATAAAAAAATTATGGTAAGGGAATCTACACTCGACCCAGCAGCAGGGAACAGACCAACCGACCTTCTCAGTACACTTTGAAGATTGCCATGCGAACTCGTAAAAGTGAGCTGGTCTGCTGGATTGAAGTGGTCTGCTCGATTGTCGGTACGTTTTGAATACCTGGAATTCCAGCAGACCAGTTCCCTTTTACGAGAGTTGTTATGGCAATTTTCAACGTGTACCGAGAAGGACGGTCGGCTGGATCATCTGTAGACCCTTTAGTAAACTGTCAAGAAATATCGCCAGTAAATACAATAAAGGTCAACTTTAATTAACCGAAATGTTGCTTATCAACTGCTCCACGGAAAACCCATTTATGATGATTAAAAGTAAATTACACCAAGACCGAAATTCAGTAGATAAGACTAAAAATAAATTTAATACAGATACTATAATTGAATTGTTAGCCTTGTATTAGATATCTAGTTAATTTATTCGCAATGGGAAATAGATATACGGTTAACAAGTTTTCGAGACCGCCTCCGACGGATGGCGTTAATGAATTTTAGAAATAATTAATGATTGCAACAATGTTGAATGTCTTTTAGCAAAAGAAAAACGAAACAAAAATTGGAAAATTTTCCAGAAAAAAACTATTTTTTTTTAAATTTTTAGATTTTTACATCATCTAAAGTACATACATAAAAAACTAGTTACTATAAAATTTCGAATGGAATTGTTTTGCTGCAGCAATTTTATTGTTTTAATTTGTTTTAGGTATAATAGTAAAGTGCTATGAGAAGTTTTGAATTAAATCCGTTGCTTCTTAGAAAATTTAAACAATTTTTGGTTCAACATTGAAATGCTATTTTCCTTATTATCTCCGGTCCTAGTAGTCGCATGGCAAAATTATTCGCAATAAAATTTTAAATAAAACTTGATAATTTGTTAATTTGTAAAAAAATAAAAGCTATAAAAATTGCCCTTTTTGGACAATTTAATAAATGCAACGTAATAATAGGTAAGTACATAAATTTTAACGAGTTGATGAAACTATGCCCTTTATTGAACTAAACCTTCCTGCCAAATTTTAGCGCAGTTTTGACATGTATTGTACAGTGATATTAAGAAAAAAAGTCTTAATATAAATCGTTTTTTTGAAATCTGTTTGTAATTTTCAAAATTATAGTTATAAATAAACAAATTCAAATAACTAGAATTTTTATCAAACGAATTATGAAAGTAGATGAAAAAAAAAAAAAAATTCTCTAAAAAAAATAATAATCTACTTGCATTTGGGTCACTTATAAATAAACAAATCGATTTTTCCTCTCGATATTTGAAGTGTTTTTATCTCTGCTAGTTGAAAACCATCCAAAACTACAATTTTTAAAATTATATCGAATAAAACGCGGCTTTGAGAACATACGCACATTTTCAGTTTTTTTTTTACAACCAATCTGAACAACTATCCCCGTGTCCATGTATATAGCTTTGTAAAACTTTTAATGCTACTGATACAACAAAAATGTGCCGCGATCAGGATTTGAACCCAAGGCGTCTGCATCTTGGAACAAAAAGCACTACCTAGTCATTTTACATACAGATTCTTCTCTTACTTCATTAGTAATATTTGCCTAGTCGAGGTTCCTATAAAGTGTTTGCAACTGATGCCGTTGGAGGGAGCCACCCACACCATTTGTAAGTCACTGACTTTGTATTGCTCGATTTTAACAAAAGCAAAGGAGTCCGCAGCGTCAGGTGACACACAGTAACCATGACCCGAACTGTCTTTTTTCACACGATGTGTGAAAAATCCAAAAAAACACAGTACTGTTATGTTTTTCACACAGTCCAGTCCTGTCGAAAACAGAACTGACACCTTTTATTTATATTTTTTGAAGTAGGCTAGCCTACTCAGGTTCATAGCCAACCGACTTATTTAACAACTAAACATCAGTTTTGAAGTCTTCAAACCACTTCACTTTTAAACAGATTTATTAAAAATGGTTGATCTGTTTACTTAAGAAATCATGTTTTTCTGAAATCGATCGGGAATGTCTACATTTTCGGCGCGATTTTAGAGCGAAAAATGCACAATTCCAGTAATTTAGTCCGTTGCTAGGAAACTATCAGAAAACAGACCGGAAAAGATCCGTTGCCAAGCAACGATCAACAAAACCGTACGGGAATGTTACTTCCCGGCCTAGACCGGGAAGTAACATTCCCGTACGGTTTTTTATATATATTTTAATATGTTAATATTTTTGATTTTTATACGTTTAAAATAGTATTGATTGTGATTTCAGATTTTTTTTTTTTTAAATATTTATATTTTTGATTTTTATACGTTTAAAATAGTATTTATTGTGATTTCAGAAAAAAATAGTATGTGCACTTCGGTGTGAAAGCACATTCCCAGACTTCGATGCTTGTTGGCCTCGGCTAGCGCCTCGGCCAACAATTGCATCGTCGTCCGGGAATGTATCGCTTTCACACCTAGATACACAATATACTATTTCCTTGCAGTCGTAGAAAAAATATTGTAAACAACACGTCTGAAATAGTAGTTTATATAACAAACAAGTGGCTAAAATAGTGTGGGGCGTTTATAGTACGAGCCGAAGGCGAGTGCTATAAACCACACAAGTAAAAAAAAACACATTTTAATCTCGAGTTATATACAAATTTTTTTGTATCGCCATTCGAAATTAGAAAACAATATAATTTTGTAAAAACAAACTAAATTCTATTGCTGTTTCCATAGAAACCAATAAAGTTTATGTTACACTGAAATAAAATTTCTTTATTTCACACTTTTTTCTTTATTTTACACTTGTCAATAATGACATTGTTTGGATTCACTGAAACTGTCAAATAAATGTCATTTTAGGATATGGCGTTACAAAATAGTATTTTATATAACAAGTGGCTAAAATGGTTTATTTTACAAGTGGGGCGTTTATAGTACGAGCCGAAAGCGAGTGCCATAGACCACACCAGTAAAAAAAAACACATTTTAGTATCGAGTTATACACTCAAAGAAAATGATAGGTGAATTCAACCAAAAAGAGCATATGAAATCGCGCCTATCTAGTTTCATAGTTAAATCAATCAGAAAAGAATAGTCATACAACAACTTTGTTTTCGTAAACAAATAGTAGTTTAATAATCATATCTTCTTGTAGAACAACAAATTAAATAGTACAATGACATTTTTTTATGTTCACTAACCATTTTCAATTTGGTCTACAATTAAATAGTACAACGACTTTGTTTTTTGTTCACTTGTTCACCAACTAATTTTTAGGTTGATCTACACTTTATTGTATGATGAAGTTTTTTTTGGTTGGCCAAAATCTTAGTATTGAGATATCAGACCACCCAAACCAAAGATTAGAGATGGTTTATAAGATCCATCCAAATATATCGATGATCCCTGAGAGAATTTGAACATTGCAATCATGTTATTAATTTTCTATAAATTCATAAGAGTATAAGATAATGCATGATTGATTGTTGTCGGTGATTTGTATGTGGCGTCATCTAGGAATAGTTTCTGTAACAGACTACATGGTAAGCAAGCAAATTTTATGTAGAACTTATTATCTATCTATTTAACTAGTTTGATTTGACAAAATTCAACAAATTATTAGTAAGATGAATAAATTATAGTCTTTTAAGTTAATGTTTATTTTGTTGTGTGACAATCACCTTTTGTTTAAAAATACTAGTAAATATACTTCAATTTAACAAAATGATATATACTATTTTTTTTATTGATTTAACCCATACTATTTGCAAACAAAAGCGCCGATGCGACGTCTTAATTCATCAAAGTGAATGGCAGAACAATGTTCTGTTTATGTAAACAGAACTACGGGTTAATTCTACAATAATATTGGTTTATCTGTCAACTATAATAGTAGAGCAAACTGCTACTGGGTTTACAATTACAATTCGACAATAGTTAAAAATAAAATATACTATTATCTAGTTTAATTTGACAGAATTCAACAAAATAATAGTCAGACGAAAAAAATAATAGCCTTATTCATCTATTTTTTAAGTTAATGTTTGTTTAAAAATCCCATCAATATAATTTAGTTTAACAAAATTAACGATATTGTTAGTTAACCATTTTTTTTTTGTTGAATTTACCCATACTATTTCTTTGAGTGTATACAAAATTTTTTGTATCGCCATTCGAAATTTGAAAACAATATAATTTTGTAAAAATAGACTATTGCTGTTTCCATAGAAACCGACAAGTTTTATTTCACACTGTGAAATAAAATTTCTTTATTTCACTCTTTTTTCTTTATTTTACACTTGTCAATAATGACATTGTTTTGATTTACTGAAATTGTCAAATAAATGTCATTTTAGGATATATATGGCGTTACAAAAACATCTTTTCACACCCATTCGACTTATCTCACTCGTGTGAAAAGGTTTCTTTTCGAAACTTGTTGTTTAAAATACTATTCTTTGCATACTAAAAATTTCTGCACTCTGAGATGAGTGCCTCCAGTTTAAAATGCATATGACACACTAAACATGCTATAATGAAAAATGCCGTAATAAGCTGACAGCTGAAGAACACTTTTGGAAACAATTTTTGCTAAATTTCTTACGAGAAATATCTTTTTTGAAAGAGTTATTGATAGATCAAATACATGCTTGTGTCAACTTAGTCGATATATACTCCAAGAAACTTGACAACTATCAGATGCCATAAGTTCAACTTGTTGGCAAGGAACCGTTGTGTGATATTCGACTGTGTACTTATAACTCTCTATTAGTTGATTTCGGTCTCTGTCGAAATTGAGAGCGGTGGTATCATCAGTAAATAACATGAAATAAGTGTTTCTATCACAGTTGATAATTAGAATTGTTAATGATAAATAGATGATTGTTAATGATAAATAGAACTGGACCGAGTACTGAGCCCAGCGGTACGCCATGTTTTATCGTGGTATATTGTGAGGTAGGTACCATTATTGTATGAGACGTATTGGACCCTACCCGAAAGATAAGGTTGTATCAGAGATATACTATTTGGATCAAAATGATATCGGCTGTTTATCTAAGAGAATGTTATGGAATACACAATTGAAATTTATGACCAAGATAACATTTTTCACTATTACAGTTTATCAAGCGATAATAGGGAAATCGCCAGTATACGTTGAGTCTACCTATTCATGACTTGTTTAAATTAAGGTAAATACTTCTAATTAAGAAAACACTTGGTCTTTCTTCTACAGGAAACTTTTAATATATATTTTAGACAAATTATTGAAAATGTCACTTCTTTTATTATCAATTGAAAAAACGACGTTGGTCTTTACCGCGGCGGTGCTTTGACAGCGGCACAGATCAAACGTCGGTGCTTTGTCGGCATTTTTTTTTAAATAATTTTCCAATTGAGTTTAGCAAGAGTTCATAATCTGTTTAAATGTCACGAGAGCGTAGTTTTTAATATTTCAAAATTAAACTTTCTCAAATGAGACACGTTAAACGTTGCCTAGAGAAGTGTTGACAGTTACTAAATTTTTGCAACTTGCGCCTTTAGTTCTATTAATAAAACCCATCAACTATCATCAAAGTTTGTTACTGTCTGTATTGAAATTTTCAAACACACAAATTAGATTAAAAAACATAATTGGAATTCCAGCGGACCAGTTCACTTTTACGAATGAGTTCAAAGCATGCCGACATGGCTAGCTCCCTGCCGCTGGATCGTGTGTAGATCCCTTATAGAAAAATGTTAAAAACGTGTAATCAGAAAGAGAAAGAAAGCTTTATTTTACTCGTTAGAACTCCTAAGAATTTTTAGTATGCATTTAACCGTGCGCTTGACCGCGCAAAGTGACAAAGTTACTTCACTATTTTTTTTGCAGGAATACCGTGACTTTAGCGATAAATTTTATTAGGACATTTTTTGTTCAGAAACACGCTGTTCTTTTTTTTGCATAAAGGCCAAAGCCATATAACCAGCCATCTGTATTTTTTATTTTTTCCTACTCTGACTTAATTTCAAAATTTTGAAAGAAATGGATGAAAGAAAATTTTTTTTCACTTTTTTTATGTTCTGCATCCGAGTGGAATGTAAACTTTTCAGGATATTATTCTATACACTTTGCGAGTTTTTGGAGATTTCACTATAAATTTTTCTGTCGTCTGGGCTACTATTACAACGTAAATGTGGATCCTACTGTTATTCAGAAGAGAGAGATAAGTAGTATGAGGGAGAATGGACTGTTTCAATTTTTTTTCACTAGTTCTTGACAAAATAATTACATTAGAAGTTCGAACTTCGATATAAAAATCGATTTAAAAACTTCATTCCATGAGCTTATTTTTTCATATTATTTGCCCGAAAAAACAAGACAATGATACTAAACATCGTAACGACAACGACACGTAGTACCCACGAAACACTCATTACTTACGTGCATCCCAGTCAGTGTCGTGAGCTAGATCCATATTTATACCATCAATGAATACCGAGCCGATGAGGCGATCCACAAAAGCGACAATTTCCAGATCCTCCGCGATTTGTTTCGCGACCCACATCCGCGCGCTTACGTTATGTAGTCACGTGTTTTTTAAAAGCCAACAAGGCCATGTTGTCTGCTGGATAGACTCGAACGAGCGCAAGGTTCTCCCTCAATGTCATTTCTGTTTGGATGAGAACACCGCTTAATTAGTAATGAATATGATAAATAGAGGTGCCTGTTTAATTGGATTCGACATTTAAATTCGCCCCTTTTTCATTTTTTTTTTTGCCAAGCTACTCAAGCTGGTGTAGGATGTGGCGGGCAGAGGTCAGGGCTTTCGCGAATAAGGTCATAGAATGTTGGATTACTGATAATTATTGGGTATCTGTCTTAAATTTGCGTGCTAATGCTGCAGTAGTTAATTTTAGTTTTCAATATACCTAGTCCACGGAAATTAGACATTTTAGAAGAAATAACTTATAAAGTAATATTTGAGATGCGTATTCGGACTGTTCGGACGCTGTTAGCACGAAATAGGTGAGGATAAGCTACAAGATTAATAGAACATTTTTTATGCAGAATTTAACGACAAATTTTTGATTTCCTATGTTTTTTTCTCTTCCGACGAACGATAAGATAAAAGTGAAAAACCAGCTTTAAGTCGCCGCTGGATCGTGTGTAGACCCCTTTAGTAGTCCATGTAGAACGCGGGGTTTGACGATCGGAATGCCCCCTCATCGGGACTACTTTCATTCGCTGATCACGAAAATCGGGGTCCTGCGGCTCTAAAAATAATGCGTCACCCCTAAAAATGCCAAAAACCACCCCTTTTGGGAATAATACTGTAAAATAATGTTATGAATGTGTTAATTGCAATGATATTTTGCCAGTTCAGTGTGTTCATCTAAAGTAGAGACAAATTTTATGTTGAGGGCTAACCAGAGGGGGTGAAACTACCCCCAAATTAACGTAAAATGGAAAAATGATTGAATTTTTTTTATTCACTTTTTGATTTAAATTTAGATGATAGGGGATTGTATAATGAAGAAAGTTTTTTTCCAACCCTTCAGAGGTGAAAACTGGAAAAATAATTGAATTTTTTTTTTATTCACTTTTTGATTTAAATTTAAATGAATGGGGATTGTATAATGAAGAAAAAAATTTTCCAATCCTTCAGGGGTGAAAACTACTCCTGCATCGCCTTTAAATTGGACTAACGCTTAGAAATTAAGTAGAGATGTATACTTTTTAGTTTGCTTGTAATTTCTGCAGGCCCGGACTGGCTAGGTCGGCTGGTCGGCGATCGCCGAGGGCCCCCCACCCAAGGGCCCCTTCGGGGCCCCAAAAAAAGTGGTTTGTATTTTTTTATTACTCAGGTACTTTTTTAACTACATTACTTTATAATTAGTTGCACTATTTTTTTTCCTGGAAGTTTACGCATGTACAATCAATTTTAAGCTATTGTTAAAACGCCAGTTAAGGGTGGCGATGCCGTGCTTCAAAAAATGATTTCGTAATTCGACAATTTCTCCTACATCCCTAGACCGATTGAAAAGATATTTTGCGGGCTTTGAGAGAAAATCTGATAGAATGATAGCAGATTATTGAAATCAACAAATCTGGACTTTACCAACCTGTATATAGCTTACAAATTTGTTCTAACTATACACTGTACGCAAGTAACCCGCGAAAGGGTGTTTTCCAAACTTAAAATCGTTAAAAATCGACTTTAAGCCAAGACCTTATGTCTAATCTCCTATTTATTAATATAGAAAAAGACTTATTTTATAATTTAGATACAAATTTAATTATAGATGAAATAGCCAGGACTAGTGAAGAACTGACCAAAAAGCTGTTAGGTTAGGTTACTTCTTAATTTAAATTGTAAATAATCCATTTGTATCATCTATCATTTTTTCTTTTGATACTAAAAACCTAATCGTAGTAAAATACAGCTTCATTCTTTACTTATTCTTGTCTTACTCATTAGTGTTTTCCCTAATTATTTTCCATTTTTTTTTATTGAGGTATTGCAGTAAGATTTAGTTGATGGCTTTAGCACAGGTTAAGTTGCTTAAATCTAAAAATGTTTCTCACTCTCATTTTCTAGTAATAAACCACTTGTAATTGATTACTATTTTTTCTCGTGTGTAGATATAATAAAAATAATATAAAAATGTATTGCAAACGTAAGTAAACTACAACAGAATAGCTTAACTTTTGATAAATATCTTGCCTTTACTCAAATACTTTCCAAGTACCAAAATAGCAGAAAATGTGGTTTTCAGGCATGTGATTTTCAAAAATTGTCCGGGGGAGGACCCTCCCTCTTGGGGCCCCTCCGCAGTCTCTGGCCGAAGGCCCCCAAAGGAGCCAGTCCGGGCCTGAATTTCTGATAAACTTCCGTCGAAAAAAATACCACAAAATTGTGTGGTATTTTGTGTCCTGCGCGTTTTGTCTCTTAAAGACTATTAATAAAATTTGTTATTTAATAGTGTAAATAATTTTCTTTTTTGTATATGTTTTGTAGCTTAAAATACTACTATGTATTTTATTTTTATGTACTACCCTTATTTACGTTTAGAGATTTGTTTGATATAAAATATCACAATTGGTTTATTAGTAAGATGTCATTTTATTTAATGATAAATACGTTGGCCAACTAATCACTTCTTTTTGCAGTAATATTTTGTGTATTGTGGCCTTTTGCCAACAAATATGTTTTTATCTTTTTACGTTACCGTATCTGTTTACCTTTCTAGTATATTGTAAGTATGTCTGTCTCTCTGTAAATTTTTTGTTCGGTTTGATTTTTGTACAAGTAATCCAAGCACAAGTTTTATTTGCTCACCCCTGATTTGTCAATTGCTCTACCATCTCTTTTATCTTTACAATAAATTTTGTTATTGTTAGTTATTTTTTTTATTTCAAAAGTTCTTTAGTTCATTTACCTTCAAGATAATAGCGAAGCTATAACGACTGGGCAATAGTAAGTTTATTTATTTATAGTTTGACATTATCCGTTTATCTTTACCGTTTTAATTTATTTGCCTTAATTTTGAAAATCGCTCATCTAAGAATGATTCGTACTTTTTTGGTACCCTTTTATTTGTCTGCGCTCTATTTAATAATGATTTCACTGCGATTAAACATGTTATTTATATTTGATTTATTTTGTTTAAAGAATTATATTTTTATTTAATCTCACTTATTCCTGAAAAAATACTGAAGAAAAACCAGAAAATGTTTTAATACGTTTAATTTACGACAACTGTCATATTCATTTGTACAAATTAGACATTCCTAGAGGCAAATACCACATTTTACATAAAAATAATGAAAATATACTATGGGACAAGTATATATTAATTATTCGTTGGGGTAATTGCCACATAGTAAAATAATGAAAACATTCGTTGGGACAAATTGTCACATTTACTTCTGTAGAATGATCAGGTCAGCTATGCAAACAACAAAAATAATTGTTTACCACGACAATAGTCGTTTATCCTGAAATATTGATAGTTGACGTCAACATACGTAAAATCTGACACAAGCTCGAGGAAATTTCCCAGTAGTGATATGGCACGGTCAATAAACGATACGGTTGCATCAATCAGCAGCTTTAGGACGAGAGAGACGCGGGGGGCGGGAAATCGAATGAAAGAGACAGACATATCTGATTTCCGTGCAGAAGACAGAGACAAAGATTCCGGTAGGGTCTACAGCCTACGTCACCTGTAGACACTACAAGCATCTTTGTCTCTGTCTTTTGCACGGAAATCAGATATGTCTATCTCTTTCATTCGATTTGCCGCCCCCCGCGTCTCTCTCGTCCTAAAGCTGCTAATTGATGCAACCGTATCGTTTATTGACCGTGGTGATATGGTTCCAATTTCAATCACAAAATCTTATATGAATGTCATGTCACAACTGTCGTAGTTTTGTTTTCTCTTTAGCACAGCCAGAATCCCAGTAGGGAGCTAACTGACCTTGATGTTGAATTGGTAGGTGTAATTGTAACTTAGCAGAGACTGATCCCAATTAAACACATGATAAATCTTATTTGACTAGATGAAGTGACAAGCAACAAACATCTTGTGTTTGCTTTCGAAAGCATGACTGGTAGAAAAGGACCTGTACTCAAATCTCATCATATGTAGTAATAGATCGTTGTCGGTTACTACTACAAAAATGGCACTTTAACGCAGATTCCTGCAAAGAGGTAAATAAATTCCAAATCTGACGTCAACCGGTCGAGGGTTTCATAAATGTAGTTTGCATAACAAAGCTGAATAATACTCAGATTATAACCATCATTGTAGTAACATTTTTAAACCCAAAGACACTTCCCATTAAACAAATAAAATTGCTGAAAAATAAATAGTGGGTTAATTTTGAATGTGATTAGTTGGAATAATGGAACAGAACATTATAATGTAATTTCAAATAAATTAGCTAATCAACAAGGTACCACAGTAATTGTTGCAATCGTTTTCAACCGATGATATGAGTCGTTTACTTTTGGTAATTTAATTAAGGTTTGCATTGCCGTGTGTTTGACTTTTAAAGAAGTTTTTATTGATTAAGAATCAAAACGCAACGGCAACAATTTAATAATACTTAGGTAACTTTTGATACACGGCTAAATTATTCGTACCCTTCCCCATTACTTCAGTTATTAACTCCTTAACTCCTGTGGTTGCTGCAGAAGATTGCTATTTGTGGAACAAACGGACGTCTACAAGGAGTATTGGTAATTTCCACCAGGCCCAATCAGCACAAAAAAAGTAGTTCACCGTCATCATAACAAATAACAAACCCCGAAGTTTGCTATTTGTGGAACAGACGCGAAACATGCAAAATTTTGATGTATGGTCCTAAAAGTTGGTCTGGGAATTGACGAAAACTTCTCGTGTTTCATGCGCCTTTATAAGGATTTTTGAGGCCGATTGATGGAGAATATTTTGCAGGATGATACGTTGATACGTTCCTTATTTTTTTTAACTCAAACCTATTTTTCTATTTAAAATTAATTAGAGAGAGGTAATGTTTTCAGTATAGACATTCTGTCTATACTGAAGAGAAAAGAAAAAACGGAAGAAACGAGGATATTTCGCTCACAACAACGTTGCAACACTGCCATTTAAAAATAACACAGTTTCACTTTTACCTTGTTTAATCAGTTTTAAAATGAAAATACTAACTGACATTTAATATTAATTTACTCATTGCCATTTTAGCAATTCTTCACAAGCCAGAATAATTCCCTAGGATTCATTAGAAAAGGTAGGACGTCCAGGTCAATTTCTTGAACCTCCTTGTGTCTTTATTGAAAAAATGTCACTGATCTCAGTAATTTACTGTTTGCAAAAATGTAATTTAATGATGACATTAAAATTCTACCATTTTACAAATTTATTATAGATTATTTCACTCATTAACGCTATAGCCAATGAGAGCCCGTTTTTTCACAACATTGCACCAATCAAACGTCATTATTAGTGGTAACTCAAGCTAGATCTGCTTTTGACAGGACCAACATGCAAAATGTATCGCTCTAATTTTTTAGGTCGCTGCAGCGGCAAATATTGCTAACATTTTTTGACGTTTTGTGTCGTGACATGTTTTCGGCAAATAGGACTAATCGTGCTCTTAAATGTTATCTATAAATATCTTCTAGCTTATTACTAATTGTTAACGTAAATTGTAAATTGTAGTACTGTATTAATAACCTAAAAAGCCAATGCTGTGTGGAACTTATATAGGTTCGGGACAAGTTATAGGTACACAGCTTTCAATGGCTTTATACCTAACATAATTACAAAATAATTTTCCCAACTAAAATTACTTAAATATGAATATCTACGAAGCAGACAAATCAGTTATTTCATGATAAATACACAAATGTAGGTACTTACTTATGGTAATTCATCAATCATTACAAAGCAGCTAACACTTATTTGGAAAATCAAAACTCTGCAGTATCACTATATACATTATAATTCGTTGTACTTAAAGTCTCTCTACTTAAACAAGTAAACCTTAACTTAACTATCAAACTTCTCAAATTAGAAACAAGGATTAAATACATAAATATATATTAATAAACACTTTAATATAATAATTCAATTCACTGTTTAGGCTAGTAACTAAGTTAAGCTAGCGTTACTAGATGGCGGTACCTTACCATCTGAGCCGGCAGCCTTAGAACGTAAAAGGGATAGATTGGTAATATGCAATTTGTGTGATTTCACCCGTAATGTGATTGGTCGAAGCGTGCTTTGTTGTGATGACTAGTCTTATAAGTTACAGTACCTATGGTTTAACGTATATTGTTTTTCTTGATTGTCATAATTTAAACCTACTTTGTTTTTTATTAGATGAGTCGCTTTGGAAATGCATTTTTATGTGACGTAAATGATGAAATTGAAGATAAAGGTGAGTAATCTCGAAAAAGCAACAAGGAAACGTCTGAAGGCAATTAATTACTGAACATAATATTGAAGATATACTTAATGAATTATTTATTCGTGAAATATTCTCCACAAATACCACTCGTGCTTTAAATTTTATCTAAAAAATTTTTCTCAAGCTAAGTTGCCCCTAGTTAATATAACTCGTGCAAATTGGCAGTTTATTATCAAAGATTAAATCCCTCCCGCTAAAGCGGTCGGGATTTAATCAGATAATAAACTGTCAATTTGCACTCTTTATATTACCAGGCAACACGCTTTCGAAAAAATTTTCGATAAAATTTTAAGCACTAGTGATATTACATACGAAAATTTCTTTAATCACTCTAGTAACTAAATTAATAACGGTTAATTTAATTTCAATAAACACTTAATTCATCATCTCGTTCATTACACCATTTTATTATATTTACTATAAATCAACTTTAAAACTAAATAAATCGACCATATTGTCAACACTATATGATTGGTAAGCGGTGGCCTACCTACGGCTAAACAAAGTATCAAAAACTCATGAACATTTTCTATGATCGCCGGTGCCGATTTTATGAACGTGACACCGGTTTTTTTTAAGTTTTTTATGTCTCATTAACATAAGGGAACATTTGAGTGAATATGCAAGAAATGGCATGAATCATTACTACAACACTCGAAATCGTCACGATATACAGACACCACATCAGAGATTAGGGTTGACAAAAAGAAATAACTTTAGTATTGCTTTGTTTAATTCTCTACCAAATAGTTTAAAATCTTAATCAAATAAGCAATTAAAGTTAAAGTAAAGTTAAAAAAGCATCTTTTATTCAGTGCATACTACAATATATCAGATTTTAAATATGTGTAATTTTAGGTTTTGTTTCTTTCCTGATGTTTGACTTGTTCTGTATTGTTGACCATACTAGGATCAAAACCTAGTGTTCCATACATGTTTTATATTTTGTTTGTTATTTACATTTGTACGTTTTGTTTGCTATTTACATTCTTTGTTTCCATGACGTGCCAAAACACAACGGTGTATTTTTTTTAATGACCGATAAATTTTTTTTTTATTATTTCAACCAGTCACCCTTTAAACTCTGTGGTTCCGACACTTAGGGGGAGCTGGTAGTAGCGGCACCCACTCCCCACGCTCGTGGTGTGAGTGACTACTGGGTCCGCGAATCGTGTGCCCTGAGTAGACGTAATGAACCCAGGATGTGGGCCTTCTGGATTCTGCCAGCTAAGACCTCTGCCGAATTTCGGCATGCCGGTATGATCTTAAGTTCTGAAAGCAGTGTACGTCGCGCTCCACCGAGGGCTCCTATAATCAGTACCACTATCTTAACAGTATGGTCTGGGTAGAGTCTGCGAAGTTCGAAGAGCAAATCTCGATATTTTGTCCGTTTTTCCTCCTCCTTCAAAGACAATGTTGTTCTTCGCGGGAGCCGAGAGCTCCTCTATCCAGTGTTACCAATTGGTGGGTATTTACCCAAATTGCGGGTATTTTAGTGATGTGTGGGTATTTTGGTGGGTAACGGCTTCATGTGGGTAAAATGCGGTTATTTTGAGATCTGCCACCAATGAGCTCTATACATACTGGAGTGTGCTCGCAAAGGGGGTGATGCTCTCATCCGCAGGTTCTCTGTCTCTGTTGCCTAATACATAGTTTAACAAGTGCGAGGGAGACACAAAACATTTCCGCTATTGTTCGACTTCACTCTATTAGCTCTTTTCTTTCGTGCTCGTTCAAAGTGAACACAATCAGTAAGCAACCAATAGAGATCAAGGATTTCAAAGATACCTCGATTTGATTGCAGTCAGTTCGTCCAGCACGAAAGAAAACAGCTATTATGTATAGAGGTTACTGGCTGGCGCTGTGTCATTACTCGTTATATTTATATTTTTGTTATTATTGTTAAAGTTTTGTTATTTTTGTAATAGTTTCCAGCGTTTTATATTTAGGTATTTAAAACATATCCATTAAAGTATGTATTTATACTGTTTTATTATCTTCCCATTCCTTCGTACGAGCATCACTATTAAACCGGCAAAATTTTTAGCACCAAACCAAGCAACAAACAACCAAAAAAATTGCAATGCCTATCTGTTTTTCCAGTGTGGGTACTTTGGTGGGTAATTTCATATAATTGGCGGGTAATGCGGGTATTTAAAATCTACTCGTTGGCAACACTGCTTCTATCACATACATGGTCTTGAGCTGGTGCTCGAGGAGGACTACGTCAGGCTTGTTGGCTTGTATTTGCCTGACGGTTTTGTAAATTTATGTCAGATATTTTTGTTGTAGCCTCGTGCGTTTAACCATATTCATATACTGTATGACATATTATTCCCCACATAACGAACTTAACTCCGTATTTATGAAAACGAGAAATTAAGCTAAAATTCGAATGAATAATTTTTCATTGTTATCTTGTAATATTTAATTTTGTACGTAATTGTTTCAAAGTATGGTAAAAAGTAAATTTTAATAAATGAACTCGTAAATGAACTAGGAAATTATTTTAAAAAGACACACCTAGGTATGGGGAATTTCAAAATACAAAAACTTATAGCCATATTTATCGTTAGTTTGACAAACCATTTCATACAATTTTCAGATAATTGTGATTACGTCTTCTAAAGCATAAAAGGGTTTGTAGCTGTACAAACATTGCATTGTCATAAAAACAGTTTCGGAGATATTTAATGAGACCATTCCCAGGGGCTCAATCTAAACATGTTGTTGTTAGCTTTTTAAATAATTAATATTTAGCCTGAATTACGTAAAAGTTCAATTACGCAGACACCCAATACTGTTTTTGCCCGCATACACGGATAATAGAGTAGTGTTTATAGGAAATACTCGCCCTTTAAGTGGAATTTTATTTCAATTTTTCGTTGAAGAGTAATAAAAGGAATATTCAGAAAACTTTTTATTAGAAATTTAAATAATTTATACAGCAAATTCAAGATTATGTCATTGTCATGGGGAGTAGTTGTTTGTGTAAAATTTCAGAGTTCTAAGAGGACTGAAGGTGACTGAAGAATCAAGGAACACTCACAAAGGGCATAGCAGGATAAGCATGTGTATGCTGCTCCAGCACCAATCTGGTCGAGATTTTGAGCATAAGTTGATAGTAGTGTCAGATGAAATTTCCCAAAATATTATTTTTATAAGTACAATTTTGAGGCCCATCTTGCTTTTCATTAAAGTTGAAGAGGTAAAAATCTGTTTTTCGAAAATTTTCACTTTTCCGGGGCGTGTAGCTCGAAAACGGTTGCGAATTCGAAAAAAGTATATAAAATGAAAGTTGTAGAGAATTTCATGAGCTTTCATTTTGTATAAGAGAATTTTTCCCTACGACCCACCATTTTAGAGATATAAGCGAAAAAAACAAAAGTGGGCTCACCTCCTAGACGTCAGGACTTTCAGTATGTTCACTCCCTAAACACCCTGAACAACTTTCTAAAGTAATCGCTTAGGTCTCTGCTCACGCACTCTACACCACCCTGACTGGATTATAATTGAATAGTGTTTTGAATTATTTTATTGCTTGATGGAAGTCGGCCATATTGGATCAGCAATTTTGAATTACCTTTTCTTGACATCATAATCTGTTTCAGCGACCTCGAAAATCCCATTATATGTCAATTTGAATTAAATTGCTTTAAAATTTTTCAACTTATAATAATTTTGTTAAAAGAAAAGTTTCTTTTTGTTTAAATAATTAATAAACAATTCCCTCATGATTATATGTTTATAACTTTTTATTTTAAGATATGTAAAAGTGATATCAAAAGGTTTTAGGGAAATCGAAGCTTCCCCTGATTATACCGAAATAATGCATATTTTCAGCCTCTATTGACTCCACTATTTTTATTTAAATTTATTTAAAACTTCCTAATAACTGTTAATGAAATAAAATTACAATTTTTTTCCTCGCGTCATAAAATAAACAGAGGTTATCCAGCGTGGCCTCGTCTGTATGTACGTACCTATCGCGTAACCGTACACTGCAAAATAAAATTAATTCGTTAGACATTGAGTTATCATTAATTAAGGCATCACAGTGTATGTATCCACTTTTCAAGGTTGCACACTTGTCTTTTTATCATATCAGTTACGTTTCGTTTATTTAATATTTAAAAATAAAGCGATATAACATGAGTATCAAATTTATATGAATTTACCTAAAATAACAGGCGACTTGATAGCGAAGCCACGTGTTTGCAATGAAAACAATGGAACTATTACTGCATCAATCTAAGAATTCGACACAGAAAAAATAATAGGGAGCTAATTTTTTGTATAGATATTCCCTGAGAGTTCAGATCCAACATACTAAAAGTCTTGAAAAGTTCTTCTAAATGTGCACGTTTTTATATTTTTGCTATTGTCTCGAAAACGATTGATTCTATAAAAAAATCATAGAAGTACTCCTTTACAGCAGACAAAATCCCCTTTCCAAAGATGTAAAGTTGAAGCAACCGCATTTGTGAGCGACGTTGAGAGAACGCAGAGCCGGATTTAACTATATTGTTCGCTCGTTTACTTTTTACAATATTACACTTACAATATCCCCAAGGCACTTCTATGAATTGGTAACAAAATTTACTAAAATTATTTTCAAAAACACATTACCAAATAAAGAAATATTAAGTAGTTATCGAATTATATCTTCACCCCGACAGTATAAGCACGACTGCGGTGTCTAACTGCGGTCCTGGATTAAACAACACACTCAAAGGTATACTCACGCCACGTCAGTTAGCCGACATCGAATGGCGGTATCTTCTCTCTCACTTAATGTAAAAGTGGAGTAAAGACGGGAGATCTAGTTGCCACCTATTTCATTCCTCTCACCCCTCATCACTGCTCACTATTATGACTACTTCAACTATATAACTATAACAACCTATATTTTATTCTATAACCACCCCAGAGACAAGCTTTTAAGACAATTAATTCAGCATAATTTTTTTTTTCGTTTTAGTACACTTAAATAATAATAAAAACTTGTTTTTAAAAAATTTATTTCGTTTAATTTTATTTTTAAATTTTTAGTTACGTCTTAGTTATTATTTATTCATTTCTTCGTCCTTATTTAAAATATTACCGGATCCTTCGCCATTTCTTAGATTACAACGTCTGAGTGAATACACTATCCGATCAAATTATAGTGTTAAAAATTAAAAAAACACGTTTTGGTATTATATGTATTGTATTGTCACCAGAATTACATGTGTATACAAAATTTCAGCTCAATTGGACGTCGTTAAGTGGTTCAAAATGACTTGCAAGATCTGAACTAAACATACTAATTAATTAACACACATACAAAGCCAGTTAAACGAAAACATAATGGCATAATAGACGCTAAGAACGCTACTGCGTCTGAATTTTTTAATTTTTTAAGATCTGGTGAAAGCGATGGTTGGATGTAACATTCCGTGATCGAAACTAGGTAATACACTTTTTAGACAATTTTTGGAAACGTGTATTAGTGGGAAGTATAGCATTATATAAAGTCATTATTTATTTATTTATTTATTATGCAGGTGTCATTGCAGTCGACACTAAGAAAAATATATTTATGAGACAAATGTGGGCATTTCAGGCAGAATTAGTTTAGTGTTGCATCCCTTAATAGTGATACTAACGAGGAGTTCCACAGGGGTCAATTTTGGGACCACTTTTATATATAATATTTGTATGTACGATGTGGTTAGTCATCTACAAAAAATACCAAATGTTCATGTGATCTGTTATGCTGATGATACAAACATTCTAGTTACCGGCAACAACCTAATTGAAGCAAGAGTTTATCAAGAAATTATACACTGGTCTCAAAATAATAACCTAATTCTAAATAAAACAAAGAAAATTTCAATATAATTTTCATTGAATAATAATTCCGAGAGCTTTTCCACTTTTTAATGGTACTGACTGGGAAATAAAAACTTGTGTACATACTCTTAGGTGTTACTTTTGATTAACACTTTCAATGGATTCATTATGTATAAAGCTAAGAACCAGTTATTATGCTCTAAAATTTATGTCAAAACATTGTAACCAGGAAATTTTTAAAGTACTCTATTATGTTAATTTTCATTCGCATCTTAGGTACGGAATTGTAAACTGGAGCAATAGTTGTAATGTGACTAGGGTATTTTTATTACAGAAATATGCAATTCGTATTTTATTAAATTTAATTTAAATTACAGAGAGTTGCCTTTAAAAATTTTGACAGTTGCTGGTCTATATATTCTTGAGATGTGCTCATATGTTCATAAACATAAATTAATCTTTTTAAGAAATCAAGTGAGTCATTTACATGACACTAGAGCAAAGAATTTTCTACTGCCTGATTCTCATAGAACTGCTATGTACCAGAAAAGTTTTCTTTACCAAGGGTATAGGCTTTATAATTCATTAGGTGAAGATGTTAGGTCTTCGGGTAGCATACACATATTCAAACATACATTTAAAAAAATATTACTAGACAAAATTGCTACATGATAAATGGATTTTTGTAATTTAATATATTTGTTTTATATGACCAACTACAAGATATCTTGTATGTTCATCTGCTTTATATGTATATTTTATTGTATTGTTTTTCTTCTATTAACTGTTTGTTAATATTTCTTGTGACGTTTTATACATTGATTTTATTGATTACTTTTATTTGTACTTATATAATTTTTTGGAGAAATAAAGACTATTATTATTATTATTATTATTTTTACCTCCAGCCCGTTTCGAATGAGTGTTTATAATAAATTGATTTCTCACCTTTAGATATCACGGAGTTCGCTCACAAAATTACAAGGTAAGATATATTGTGTCATACATGTATGAAAATTTGTATGCGCTAACACATAACCTAGAGCCGATCCTGGTTCTGACGTCATGAATATCTAAATTCCGAGCTCTCGTCATGTCATGAATTTCCTCTATGATTGAGAATATTCATACAATTCACACAAAGCGAACTAATAAATCACTGAATCAGATAAAATCTAGTTTTCCAATCAACTACAACTGGATATTGTGCAACATCCTCAAAGCTTATGTAAAAACGGTTTTTTGGAACTTCACATACTGTTGTGTGTGGCCGGTAGAAACGATGGAATTATTTTATTATATCTTTTTAATTTCATTTCATCTGGCTGCACATGAGTCGTTTTCCAAAGGAAACGCCATATGGGGTTTAATTTATTAACTTCAACTGTATAGTTTAATGTGCCTCCAATATAATCGTAGTTGTAAGAAAATTTTACGTCTTTTCACAAAAATTGATGTTTCGAATATTTCAAAATCTATGGGAATATTTTTAAAAAGTCAATTTTCCAAAAATAGAGTTTAAAAAGCTAATTACAATTTACTTTTTCCTGTAAGTACTGTCGTGAGCAACAAAAATACGACAACTATTTTTTTCTAATGTAAATCTGTCTCTATTTGCACACTTGCAATGAATTTTGACAAATAACAATGTCACAAAAATTAAAGTTTATGTACACAACTAGATTCTAGCAAAAATACGTTATAAGACTTGTCCCAATTTTTTTTGCGCACGACAGTACAGCTAAAATGAGTTACAACAGGAAACACAAAAATAAACACAGTTTTCAAAAAACTAATTTATTATAATATATAATCCGCTCGATAATTTATTTAGGGTTGTTTCCAGCATTTTTCTAAACAAAAAATCTATAAGACCTTTCTGTCAGCTTTTTGAAAGAAAAACGAATGAAATTGTTATGGTTACCTAAATTAATGTTTGGCCTAGAATATAGTATTTATTTAAAAAAAAATCGATATTTACTAAGTCTCTTGTAAGCATTTTAATAAAATATCAGTCATGTTATATTTTTCAATTAAAATGTTTATGAACATCAATTAGTCGATTTAGCTAACGGAAAAAACGGCTAATCCTCCATTATAATATTTCCAGAGAAGAGTATATTTTACAACAAGATGAAATAGTATATTGTGTATTTAGGTGTGAAAGCAATACATTCTCGGACGACGATGCAAATTGTCAACAAGCATCGAAGTCCGGGAATGTGCTTTCACACCGAAGTACACATACTATTTTTTCTGAAATCGCCATCAATATTATTATAAATTAAGAAATTTGTATTAATGCATAACATTTCTTCATTACAATCTAACTGCTTACTAATAAATGCTATTTTAATGTGAGTTGGTTTATCTGCGTGTATTTATTTACTGTCTAAAATATACATAAAAAACAGTACGGGAATGTTACTTTCCCGGCCTAGGCCGAGAAAGTAACATTCCCGTACGGTTTTGTTGATCGTTGCTTGGCAACGGATCTTTTCCGGTCTGTTTTCTGATAATCTCTTAGCAACGGACTAAAATACTGAAATTGTGCATTTTTCGATCTAAAATCACGCCGAAAATGTAGACATTGCCGTTCGATTTCAGAAAAATACTGTTTTTTCGTGAGTTGGGCAATCTCACAAACGAAAAAACGTATTTCATCTCGAGTAGGAAATGCTATTTTTTCTACTCATACATATATAAATATCTATTTTTCCACTGTCTACTCTATATGAAAGTGACATTTTTTTACTCTTTTATTATGTCAAATTATGTCAAATTTGGCATTTTTATTTTAACATCTAGAGATGAAAATATTTTCATCTCTTGAGTAAAAAAATGTCACTTTCATATACAGTAGACAGTGGAAAAACTGTTATTTTCATGTATATGAGTAGAAAAAATATGTTTTTCAGCTCACTTGGATTTTTTGGCAGATGCTGCTTTTTCCCGCCTAATGATACTGGAGTATAAAGTTGTAAAAAAATATTAAAGAATCTAGTCGGGGAGCCCTCCCTAGCTGCACGTGCACCCCCCTGATCCTTGGGGACAATGTTTTTCATAAATATTAAACCCTAAGGAGGTAGCTAATTACAAAATTGAAAATAGATGAGTTTAAAGATCATGTCCTGTTTTTGGAACGAGTTCTGGAATATTTAAAAATCAAATTAGAAACAAAGTACGAGATTATTAATGGCATAGCCAATGCCAGCCCATTTTTGAGACTTGTACACCAATCAAAGGCCATTATTCTTGGTAAAACAGCTAGGCTGCACCTCAGCATGCAGTTTTATCACCGTAAAACACTAGTTACATTAGGGTGGCCCATCTCTATAGGGGGTGAATTTTTTTTGCGTATTTTTTAAGTCTCACCCCACGAAAATATACTATTATACTAGGAATAATTTATGTCAAAGTTTCAGATAATTCGGTGAACGGTAACCCGTGCCGCATTCAGGTAGAAATTTGTAGATAAGATTTTATTACGGTAATACACTTAAATTTTACTTAAAATACAAATATCTACCTCTTTTCTCATAATGTTTTATTGGTGTAATTATTTCCTAGAAATTATTTGTTTTGGAAGTTTGGAAATATAATGCACCTACGGTAGGTTTTTATGTCAGTTTGCAATTGTGTTTTACAGTGGTGACATTATAAGTTCTAGCATACGTTCCTTTTTGAAAAAACATTTAACGATGGCTGATGTTAGATCCTTACGAAAGGATACTTTCATTTACTTAGTTGGACATTATTCGTCACAAATCGTTGGCAATAAATTGCAACAAAAATTAGAAAGATATATTCTATATTTTCCTTGTAGACATCATATTTTTGAAGTGGTTTTGAGAAGTGTGTTTGACACAAAAATGCCTTCCTCATCTGGTCCAAATGTGCCACTATTTAAACGTTTTAGGGAATTTTGGCCTAAAATAGATCAAAATAAACTAAAAACTGGATTTCAGGTATCAAAAATTAAACACATTTTACAACCAGTTAAAGCCGAAATTGTAAAGTTTCTAAATGCACCTTTAACTTTGCAACAGCCTCTTGATGATTATAAAGAATTTTTAATGCTTTCTAAACTTTTTGTTGAAGAAGAGCCCACTCACACGACATTCTATCAACCAGGGGCATTTCATCATGCACGTTGGATGGCCAAAGCCATTTACTGTCTAAAAATATTTTTTTTCCAAGATCAGTTCCAACTAACTAAAAAAGAAAAAATAGGTATTGAAGATATATGTCTCTTTATTGTAAAGGTTTATGTAAAGGCCTGGTTTACAGCGTCATTTGCTAGTAAAGCACCGCTTCATGACTTAGACTTTTGTAAAGAACTCATTAATTATCAAAATATTGACAAAGAAATATCTCAAGCCGCAAGTAGGAAAATAGTGAACCATTTGTGGTACCTTAATTCAGTAAATGTTGGCTTATCTTTCTTTGATGACGATATTTCAGTTACCACTAAAAGAGAAATGGTTAAAGCTTTGAATAGGAAAGCACCAAATCAAGAGGGTATTAAACGACTTATGATTAGTAACATTACTGACGTTGAAAACAAGGAAATTCAGGACTTCATATGTGAGAACACTAAACAGTTTTTTCAAAAATTAGGTTTGTCTATGGAATTTTTGGAAAATGATCCAACAACATGGAGGGAAAATGAAAGTTATACCCGATGTTTCAATATTGTAAACAAAATTAAAATTGTAAATGATGCCGCTGAGAGAGGAATCAAATTTATTACTGACTATAATGACATTTTAACAAAAAATGAAGACCAAAAACAGTTTTTACTCCAAGTTGTAAATGATTATAAATCACAGTTTCCAAATGTAAAAAAAGAAACCCTGTCGCATGCTTTGGCCTAGTGCAAAAAATATTGTTTTTATTACTATATGTCTTGTAGATTTAGGATAATATTTGGTACTATGTATGAAAAAAACGTTTCATAATAAAATACACAAAGATAAAACGAGAGTTTTATTTCAAAAACTTCTAGTCTAGTTTTCTTAGACTACGAATTTACAGTAGTATGACACATGTCATAGTCACAACAGATAATGTCTTTGATATTTGTATGACTTGATTAGTCATTCTAAAGATAAATGTTGCTGATTAAAAAAAAAAACAATGCATCAACCAAAGAATGTAAATAATTCCATTTAGGTACTTTTATTATTGCATAATAATGCATTCTGCGGCACCCCTTGCCTTCAATTTGCCTCAATAATATTTTGAGGGGACTGTTTTTTCTTCAAATGGAACCATTTGCAGGGGTGAGAAATAAAAAATTTCGATTTCGAAAAAGATGGGCCACCCTAAGGTACATACAGTTTAACAGTTTTTCTGCTGTGAAATGCATTTGTATCCATTACATAATCTGCCAAAGACCTCGAATCAAAATATTTGGATACTCTCCTCTTTCGTTGTTAAATGGTGCAATATTCTGGACTTATTTCACCATGAAAAAAATAGATCAGTCTCATACCAAGACTAGTTATCATTAGTGCTAATATAATGAAAGATTAAGTGGAATATTTAAAAAGCCCTTAGATAAATTAACATTTTCTAAAAAGATTCATCGGAAACCTTTTACTCCAATTTTTTGCTCGCATTGTCACTATAACTTGTCCGTGTTATCAGAGGTCAAAATAAATAAATAATTCATTGTTTTGACAAAATCGCCATACTCACCGAGTATAATTAACTATATCAAAATTTTAATTAACGAGTTAACGCGAGTTAACATATCATATATTATAAGCGTTTATTATGACATAAACTTGCAAAATATAAACAGCGATATATACAGTGTATAATTTCTCTTTGAAGTGTATTATATATGCTGCTATGCAGCAATTACTTAAAAAATTTCAATTAAATTTTAGTTGGGAAATTAACTATCAGGATCGTACCACAGTAAGAGGGAGAGACTTACCGAGAAAACAGAACAAGTTCATCAAGTCTTTATTGCCAAATATATGTGGAGAGTTTGCATTGTGTCGACACAATGAGTTAGGATGGAAAATATGTCTAAGTAGTAATATTTTGCGGGCCATGTGTTGACACAGGAACAAAATATCGTGTCAAAGTTGAAACATTTTAGTTTTTTGGGTATGCAATGTTTCTATGGTGAACCTATTCTGGAACATAAGCTACAATTTAGAATGTACCTGAAGTTTCAAACATTCACTTGAACGAATTTCATAAAAAAAAGGGAGATTAATCGACTTAGGCATACAATTTTTTTGGTAATATACGATACTATCATTGCCAACAAATATTACCAGAAAAATGGTACGCCTAAGTCGACTTGTAGTTTTTATTAATGTTTCTTTTTCATATGGAATTCGCTCAAGTGAACGTTCGATACTTCAAGTCGAGCTTCAGGTACTTAATTTAGATACATCACCATGAAAAAAAATATATCGACAAATATGTCGACACTGCTTAGACATAGAGCATCAGAATGTGTCTAAAATGAGGTCTTAAAGATGCGTATGAGTCACTGTCAAAATATACCACACTTTGACGTCGCTTAAGTATTATAATTTGATTTAATAAAAATCAAAAATAACTCCTATATAGACTTTAATTCTTAGCTGAACCTCGATAATTTCACATTTCTATATTTAATAATTTTTACGCAAATAAATTAGTTTTACTTAGTCTAAATACGAAAGAAGTGCTATGTAACTATGTCAAAGTTCCATCTTCACAGCTTATTATTGAGGGTAGTGTAAATCAGATTTATTACTACTATAAATTTTAATGTAACCCGGGATATTTAGTTTCTCCTCAAGCAACCAGAATTGGTAAATCATTTTTTTATCACTAAGTTGTACACCATTTTTTATTTGTAACCAATCTTAGTCCACTATATTACTTCCACTACCTATCAATATAAGTTAGAAAATGTTAAGAGGGAGCAAGGCGATCAAATAAGAGGGGAGCAGGCGGCAATGGGCTAATGTGAAGAGAGATGTTCGTAATAAACAAATTTTAGGTAAAAACTTTCTTCAATAGAAGTGTAGTATTCATTTACTTACAAGAATATCTTTTTTTCAGTTTAATAACGCCAGCCTGGCTAAAAACTGCTTTTTTTTAATCAAGACTTTTAGTTTAGTAAGTACAGTGCTTTTTAATAGATGTTGCCACCTGCAGCAGTATCTACATCATGTAACCAACATAACCTTAAATTTTAAGTGTTTCAAGTTTATTCTCATTTTTAATACGCATTTTTAGCTTCAAGCCGTCCTGTCCTGGCTCCAAGCAAATATTTAAAAATTTACGTAAATAATTTTTCAATATTTTTGATTAATAAAAATATACTTTTTTAAATATACCTAATTATAGGTTAGATTTCCAACCTACAAAAAGAGTCCTATAGGACAAAGTATTTAGAACTTCATAAACATTACATTGAACTAGATTTTAGTTGAAAATACGGGAACCAGGCAGAGATTTTAATAACAGCTGCATAATACTCTTAAATCTTAAGAAACACATATTTTTGAGGTTAGCTATGACATCACGTGCAGATGCCCTATAATAGCCACACTGCCTACCCTTCGCCCCACTTCAGATTTAGCTTTACCGATGAAACTTTCTGATTGGCGTTGTCTCCTCTTAAGAAGATGGCGCAAAAAGTATAGAATATACTTGTTGGTTCTAATTTGTAAAAATTCAGTGTCCCCTGTGTTACCTTAAATTCAGGTAGGTTCAATCAACGTCAGCTTAAACTCACAGCTGATGGAGATGCTCTCTTTCTAACACGCACCACTACAAATAAGGTTAGAAAGGGAGCATCTCTAATGGTGGTGAGTTTAAGGTGATGCCGATGGTACTTGAAATTTCAAACATTCACTTGAATGAATTTTAGATGAAAACGAAAAGTTAAAAAAACCACACATCGATTTAGACGTAAACATTTCATTGCCACATTTGCTGACAATAATATCCACAATACTTATGTTTTTACACCTAAATCGAAGCATGGTTTTTATTAATTTTTATTTTTCATATGAAATTCGTTCAAGTGAACGTTCAAAACTTCATGTACATTTCAATTTAATGTATCTAATGTAAATTGTGTTTCCAATATGAAGTAAGTAAACAAAAACATATATTTTAGATCCGAAGATCCGTTATGAAAAGAGGATTTTGTTGAGAGTAGTTACCTCGGTAGTTACTGTAACGTCTAGGAGATTAAAACACCACAGAGCCAAATCAAGGGATTTAATAGACTCGAATTTAGACTTACGTATCACTAGTTTAAATGAACAAAAATCTTTGGATGTTAATGCTTCACAACTGACATCAATTTTAAGTCCATCCTTCATATACTCCGAAATATTTTCAATGGAAACATTTGACATGCCTGAAGTTTCAAATGTTAATTTGAACGAATTTTAGATGAAAAAGAAAAGTTAATAAAAACCACACATCAATTTCATTGCCACTTTGCTGACAATAATATCCACAATTATAAGTTTTTACACCTAAATCGAAGTGTGGTTTTTATTAATTTTTATTTTTCATATAAAATTAGTTTAAATGAATGTTTGAAACTTCAGTACATAATATGTAAATATATACCCTCATAGACACAAGTAAATGTTTATTTAAATAGTAGGAACTTGAGATTGATGGTTATCTGATATGTAGCTGCGTGCCGGTACTGGCAAATTTTAGGTGAAAATGATTCCAAATTAGGAATCATGATCTCATTTAGACATTTAACAATTTATGCATTTTGATACACCAACGGCAAAAATACCTACATTAGGAATAGTATTTTGCTATGAAGTTATTTATGATGATGATCAATAATAATTATTTAAATATTTACATAAAATAAATTTCATTATTTTTGCAGTACCTTATCATTCTTGAGGAAGAAAAATAGGTATTTTGGTTTATATTTTTGGATCATACGCTACTTATTCACATATGAAAACATATTATTTGTATCACAAAGTAACTTATATGATGTACCTGAAGTGTCGAACGTTCGCTTGAACGAATTCCATATAAAAAGGAAAAATTAATAAAAACTACATGACTTAGACGTACCATCTTTCTGGTAATATTTGTTAGTCGATTTCATATTTTTTGATTTTTAAAATACCCTGTACAATTTATCCTAAGCTTGACAACTGTTTATGATTTCCTAAGACAAGCAAAACTTTTTATAAAGAATTACTTTTTCTTGGCAAATCAAAAATAAGAAAGTATACAAGAGTGCGGACACACTGTATGTGAAGTATGTATCTATATTACATTTATGCACTTCGCTGTATTTCAGTATTTCTAGAGGTTAACTCTCTGAGAGATTGAATGAGAAACGCCAAAAGTTAATAAAAGCTGCCCCTTGTACTTGACAATAAGCTACAAAATTCTTAAACATTTTTCAAAAATCGTAATTCTAACAGTTGTGCCAAAGTTTTCTAATGATTTAACACCTTAATTGGTTTCAAATCATAAAGTACATAGATATAAATCAAATACCTATTTAAATACCTACCCAATTAAGAACCTAATTAATAATGTAAATGATTATTCGTTATATTAATTATATGTTCAAACATAACTAATAGGCTCTCTCTAAAACAACACGTACTTAAATTGTTACTTAACACAATTACAATTAACGATCATACTTGAATTGGGAATGTGGAACCTATTCCGCATTTAATTTTACCGACTGCCATAATTTCTAACATTAGCAATTCCAATAATTCCACAAGAGATTAATAAATGTTGCATCATATTTGTTGACTTAGCAATCAATCTTTGTGCAGTTATCAACATAAGCAATCATCAACATAACCTCAATAACTTTCCAAAGTGGTGATAGACTGTAGGAAAAGTTTGTTTGCTTACCTTTATGGATTTGAATTTCTTCTTCGAAGCAGTGTTCAGATCTTCGTGTACTTTGTCCAGTAACCACTGCAAGAATTCTAAAGCATCGTGTTGCTGGGTTCCCTTATATTGCGTACCGTGCCTCTCCACGACTTGTTTAAAAGTGGTACTCAACTCCGGGCTATACTGGCAGGCCCAAAGTGCCTTTAAAAGTAAGGCTAGCTGTTCTGTAACTTCACCTTTGGTCCCAAATTTCTTCGAGTTCAGTTTGTTCCTCCGAGACAAGTCTATTTTATACCTGTCTAAAACAAAGTATTCTGCTAATATATCGGTATGAGAAATGCATTGTAAAACGGCATTTATGAAGCAGGTGTTCCCGTGATTTTTCAATCCCGTGACGCCTGGGGTGTCGTCGGGCCCCCATGTCTGCAAACCTACCGGGGGAACTCTGTTATTTTCAATGTTTTGATTGATACCTGGTACACCACCAATATGCTGTGCTATTTTATTAATGAACTTTCTTATAGAAGGCCGCCTGAAAACTTTCTTATTATTTATGTCGGCTTCGTTAGTAACGATTTTCAAATCTGTCTCATTTTCTTTCGTTTTCGGTCTACGTTTTGACATTCTCGTTGAATTAAAGGGATTTCTTGGTAGCGTAAAGGTTCGTTTTAATTTAGAAGGCTCGGTAATCTGGACGTTGGCTTCAGGAATAAGTGTCATTTCGTTGTAGTTTAATATTCCTGTTGAATTCGACTTTATAATAATAAATTCATCACTATCGCACATCACACCACATTATTTTCAACGCTTGATCATGGTTTTCGCTATTTAATCCCTCGCACCACTTTGACGCGCTAACTCACTTGTCAAATTCAGCCATTTGTCAAAAGTATGTAGCAAAATGCTAAACAATGCACCGACTACTGAGCCGCCGACCTACTATCGCGGACCAATCTGGAAACAAAAATGATGTGATTCATGATTCATTCGTTAATTTGTAACAGCACCATCTGGTATGCAGTGGAGGAACAATTAAACAAACCTGCCAGATTTAAATATATTAACAAAGAAATCTATATTTCATAGAATCATCAATGTCCACAAAACACAGCCGACAGCAGTCTTTCACAGGTGGAGCCACTATTAGCGAATTGAATTTTAAATGTCCTCTGTTGATTCCATATAAAATGAGTATATTTGTCAGTCCAGTCCTCAGAAAAAAAAGATAGCGGCAAACGCTGGAATAGAATAATCTTTATGTGAAAATTTTCATAGAAGTTGGTTTTTGGTAGTAGCAAAGTATTAAAAAAAAGTACTAGAGGGTCACTGACAGATGTCGCTTCGGCTAGTGTTCCACAGTAATTTAGAATTGACGAATCTTGCTTATGTAACCTTTTACCGTGTGGAGCTCTTGCACATTATATATTATGAAAATATTTTTATAATTTACCACAGTTAAAGACGGAGAACATTGTGTGAATTGCTGTATTTTTAATGACAGTATTACATAACCTAGCGCGACATCTGTCAATGAATTTTAATACTAACACACAGATTAAATAAATTTATTGATTCATAAATAAGAACCCTACTTTATTTGTAAATTGGTGGCTCGAAAGCACGGTCATTAAACTGTAATTTACTGACCGTGGCTCAAAAGTAGTGGATTTGCTATGTCCCACTACACTACATTGTCCCCTATATCAATTTTAATTGACCATATTTTTGTGAAATTGGTTGCTACTAGTTATTTCACAATTTGATGTTGGCTATGCGATATTTACTGTTTTTAATCAATTCGGAGTGGGTGACATCTACATTCTGGTAGAATAATATGTTCGGGAGTGAATAACGAATCATTTTACTATTAATGTTAAATAGAAGTGTAACTTTATTGTTATTGTTTTTAATAGTACCACAAATATCTACTACCTTAAATGCCGAAATTTTCTTGTTCACACCACTTTCTGATATTTTTGCGAAAATCTCGGAGTTATCGACATCTACATTCTAAGTATAACACACGTTGAGGAATAAACAATAAATCAGTTTACAGCGCCATCTATTGGTAGGTGATTTTCGTAAATAGTTGGCTATGCTGATATTAGCTGAAAATATTTAGCCAATATCAAAACTCTGAAGTTATTAATAGCAACCAATTTAAGAAAAATATGGTCAATTCATTTAGTATGAAAAGAAAATAGTTGTGGGTCAATTAAGGGAGAGGGAGGTACAGTGAGGAAAATAGTTGAACCCCCTATAAACTTTTTTCTGTGTGGAATCTTGAAAAACCAAAACCCTCCGTGACTTCCTAAAATATGATCCCTTATATCCGATAAATAGATTGTTCATGTCGATAGGAAGTTCAATATGGTTATCCTGTGGTCCTAATAACAGCCACTAGATAAGTTATATGGATAAGTTATATGGATATGAAAGATAAAAGCATACAGTATTATTAGCACAAATATTAACTCTGTATGTGGCATAAAAATAAGATGGTAATATATATCGCTGTTTTTCCGATAAATAAATACACCTCTGCATGAAGGGCTGTGGAAAGAAAATATGGACCAGGGGGGTAAACATTTCTTGAAAATTGATGAGTAGGTAGGGGGAGAAATCTCAATAAAATTTTTTGGTGAGCGTGGGGAAGAAATCCGAAAAAATTTTTTTTGATTTGCGCGGGGGAGAAAACCAAAATAATTTTTTTTAATTATAACACAAAACCGGCCTCCCATAGAAGCCCGGGCCAAGGAGGAATAATCCGCCCCCCCCCCCCTCCCTCTACAGGACTGAAACAAAGAAATAATGCCAAAATATCTTCATTGTAGATATAAATATAAGTTACATACCTTGGGATTCACGTATGCTAAATTTCATAGTGAAATTATAATATCGTTTTCCAAACGTTACTCGTCGGTCTAATTTCTTTATTAATGCAGGCATATTTTGCCCTCAGGGAAAGAAACAAAGGGACGTACAAATTTCAATTTACGATTTTGTAATGAGTTACCTTAAACTGAGATACAAGTTTGAGTTGAATATAGATATATTGGATACCTGTATGTTGACTAGCTCATTCTTAGCACTAGTTGCAATAAGTCATGGCAGATGGCACTTCTTGCAAGTTGCAAATTACTTCTGTTGCGATACTCACCTAATCAGCAGTGACTACTACCAACAATCCAGAAACTACAGTGTAGTCCACAGTACAGTCGATTCACTACGCAGGAAATGCACATATTATTGCAAATGTATTTTTTATTTATTTTTTTTGCAATATGATATTTATTTATTACATAATAAACGCAATCACAATATTTTAGGAAGAGAATACTATGGATAACCGGCTGCAACTATGTTTGGATGTCTGTAGGTTGTCCAGATTTTAACCTAAATTGATTCCTTTTCATTCCAATGGACAACCATGGGCTATCCCATTGAAGACATTCATGGGCAATCCCAATTAGTCTCAAAAGGATATCCACAAGATGTGGATGTTTGTAGGTTGTCCAGGTGTTAACCTAAATTGGTCCCTTTTCCTTCCTATAGACAACCATGGGCTATCCCAATTGGTCTCAAAAAGATATCCACAGGAGGTCCTGGTGTTCGAATCGGCTAAAAGTCCCGCTAAATTTGATAAAAAGTAGGTGAATTTGTAGGCTAAAGAATTCCGCCCAAATCGATATGTCATAACAAAAGAACCAAAATTAAATAGAATTAATATTTGAAAATAACAAATGCAGAGTTATTTAGTGGCAGAACCGAGCAGTGCAGTGCTATGCATAAAGAAATAAGCTTAAAGGACCAAGCAATAAATAAGAGGAATATAAATAAGCTAAGTATATTCTCATTTTTAAAGTACCTATTTGCCACCCAAGTTTATTTATCCAATTTATTTATATCTTAATCACTAACAAGTGTCTGTTGCATTAAACCATTGCAGTGTTTTTTTAGGTTCAAACCCTAGCTAAATACAAAGTGTAAAAGATATAATTTTAAGATGTTAAGTGAGTAATAGGTTTGAGGAATAAATATGTCACAATCATGTGAGTAGTGATTAACTTCATACATAATTTGTATTTATTAAAAAGAGTGTTTTGTGGTGTTGCATATTTTTTGCATTATAAATGCTGTAATAACTTGCTGAGAGGCTGATTCAAACGTCTTTCTTAGAAAATCTGGGACTACCTTTGAAAATGTCAACCGCTGTTACCATAATTTATGGCAAGGCAATAATAGACACTCAAGTGGGTTCAACATCGTATACCTGCAGAAACTCGATCAAGAATTAAGGGATCAAATAAGTGCATTTTTAACTTGTATTAAATAAACACTTACAGGTCAATAATTTCTTAATAATTTTTTCTTTTCTTTATTTACTGGTCAGTGGCGTTCTATTAGTTTACTAGTGTACCGTCCCAAAATTGAATTTTTTACATCGCATAAACGGATAATGAAAATTCATGTGGTACAATTTTTCTTTCAAACGAAAAAAGAAAAATACCGATTATAATATTAGGAGACTTCAACGCATATATAGGAAAAGACGACCAGATGGAGGAGAATAAAAGCATCATTGGAAAAACTCTACACCACACATGGTTTACGAAAAAGTCCCATAAGACTTTGGCACCCTTCTTTATCAGGTCTTCCGTTTTTGATATATTGACGCTTAAAATGAGGGCTATTTTGTAAACGGCCCGTGGCGCATTGTAAATATATGATCTCAGAATATGCCGTTTCGGCAGTTTAACATTTGATAGGTAGGTTGATAAAATATTAAGATAGAAAACAGATTTATATTGCCCAATATCAAGGTCCGAAGTCCCTATTCCTTTTCCTGAACCCTTTACTGCTTGGATTGCGGTAATTTTTTTAAATAAAGATAAAAAAAGTCCTCACTTGCCTGTAAAAAAAGTTCTCCTCTCAACCCCCCTTTAATTTGTACTCAAAACCGCATTTGGAAAAAATGCAAAGCATAAATCTCGTCATGCACCTTGCACCAAGAGTGAACAAGGGCTTCGTTCCAGCCATCGCAGACCAACCTTGCACTGACGAGAGCCAATAGCTCGAAACTGCAGTCTGCAAGTGGTGTGGAGTGGCTGGCACAAGAGCTCCTTTCAGTAGGAATAAGTCTTTCGGCTGGGCTAGTGTCTGTTGCAATCGAAACTTTAGCATTTTGAGGCAATGCACAGTTATTGTACTGTGCATGCACTGACTCATTGCGGTCGTCAACACAACGGAAACAATGCTCAGGAGTATAATATGTCTGTATTCATAGATGTAGTGTCATGGGTAAAAAAAATGAATTCATCAACTATAAATGTATATAAAATTACATTTTATTAAATAAATTTGTCATAGGTTTACAATTTTCATTATTTAAAGACCAGGGGTTCATCCACAAGTGGTAAAATCCAATCGATGTAGCGGCTAACTTTAGTGTATACCGAAGGAGCTCCATATGTTCCACAAGGATTGATACCCCAGGAAACAACACCAATTAATACGTCACCTTTGGCTAATGGGCCACCAGAGTCTCCAGAACATGCAGAAATTCCTCCTGAAAGAGGTCCAGTGCAAATATTAGCATCGAGATCAAGTGGGTTTTCAGTTGTACCTAAAACCGTATTTAAGGCAATGTCGCAATCTGAAAAGAAAAAATATTGAATCATTAAGTGGAATATGGTCCGATATGTGCTAATAATATGTATATCAACTGAATTTTTATATCTACGTTGGCCCAACTTAACCTGAGGTCTGCAAAATTCGTCCGTTCAGTTGTGGGTCGACGAAATTGTGTTTGTTGGGAAGACGACAAAAGTGTATGTAAATATGCAGGATACGTAATGTATATCCATGAAATATGCTGTTATGTATATGATGTGTGTCACGTACAGTGAATATGCATTGCATATGTTTATGTACATTTAATGAATATGAAATAAGTATGAATGCCGGCGATAAAAGTCAATGAAATGTATGTTAATTCCATATCCATTAGATGTACATCAGCTATACTTACTACATCAGGTTTATATACCTATACATAGATTAGATATACACTGTATATAGGTACATTGCACAATAATTGCTTCCAACTACGTGCGCGAGGAATCTGTCAGTGTTTCTAGCTGCCGCTCAGAAAGCCTGTCACTTAAATCACTAATAATATTAATAACAATAATGAAATACATTTACCTCTGACTGGTACAATTGGTATATCAATTGTCTGCAATCTATTTGGCATTTGGGGAATGATGATTCCACCGGTAGATCCCCATCCAGTGAGACTTACTCTGCCGTTGAATTCTTCACCTGCTTTTGGAAGTGCAATTGGTTGAATTAGTTCGTTGAAGATTAGTGGGGAGGCCAATTTGATGAGAGCGATGTCATGTGGATTCACGTCACTATAAATAATATGACCATGAAAATTATATGTTTTTTGGCAACCTTTTGCAACTTGTATCATTTAATTCTTCCGAGTAAATAAACCAAAAGGGTTTTTTATGATAATAATATACAGCGATGTCGACCCTGTACAGGAAGGTACAGGGGTCATTTGACCAAACAGTCCTATATGAAAAATGATTCAGGTTTTTGGGTAATGCTGATTTTGTACTTTTCCAAAAAATCTCCACTTTTCATCGTTTTTGTTAATAATTTAAAAGTTTCTGTGCTTTAAGAAAAATAAACAAGCTAAAAACGTACTCTTCGCCTGTTCACAGAATTTTTATATAGGTAATTGTTACACATTTTATAGGATACTCTTCGCAGTTTTCTTGTAAATAATATTAGTTTTTAGACATCCTAAATTTTGTGATACCACCTTTGTTGTGAAAAAAATTATATGAAAACTAAAATGAAAAAAAAATTATATGAAAACTAAAATGAAAAAAAATACTCAACCTGTGCGGGATTCGAACACGGGACCTTTGGATTGCAACGTCAATCAATCAATCAAAACAAATTTATTAGTATTAGGGATTACAATAATGCGCCTGGATCAGATCTCGGTTCAGAGTAGAGATGGGCACGTGACGTGAATTTCATCGTGTCACGCCGTGTCACGGCGTGTCACGGCGTGAGCGTGTACATTTAAGGTACCAAATCACGGAAGATTTCGTGAGTGTGCGTGAGTCAAAAGATCCCGTGCGTGAGCGTGCGTGAGATAATATTCACGCCGTGACACGACGGCTCATCTCTGCTTTAAAACTTCAACCTGGCGTGTCGTGACAAGAATAAGAAGCGAAGCGATAGACGGAAGACGGAACACGAGCGCGAGAAGGGAGGGAAAAGGACAGGAGACAGGATGAATGACGCAACATTCAAATCAAACTGCGTAATTGCAATCTCTCTCTACTGCATTCGCCAGTCGCCTAGCCCTCCTGGCCTGGTCTGGTCACTCTGGTTTAGAGATGGGCACGTGACGTGTATTTCACCGTGTCATGGCGTGAGCGTGTACATTTAAGGTACCAAATCACGGAAGATTTCGTGAGTGTGCGTGAGTCAAAAGATCCCGTGCGTGAGCGTGCGTGAGTTTGCCTTAACATATATCAGTCGTGCGTGAGTGTGCGTGAGCTAAAGGTTTAAAGTCGTGAGCGTGCGTGAGCGTGAGTCAAAATCGACTCACGCGCCCATCTCTAGTTCAGAGCCGACCGCACAACCACGTAGCGTAGCGTCGTGGTTAATATGCAGTCGGATGAAGCGGGTCTGGTCTCGGCTATGACAACGGATCAAATGGAAGTTCCTGTTTAAAATATAAAAACTTAAACCTAACAATTTGTAAATATAACCATGAAAAAGTTTTAAAATACTTAAGACTACTTAAAGTTAAAACTGAGTTCTTGTTAGGGTGCGCACACGCGCACTGTTTTTTAAAAAGTTCGGGTTGCTGGTACGGGAAAAAACTCAACGAAAAAACCCGTTCGAACCAATGACGACATTCATCCGATGGTCTGTCTGCCTTCGGAAAGGTAGGGTGGAAGGGAAGTTATGATTTAAACGGTTTTGGTTTGCAAGAAGTTATTGGTCGAGAGGGGATTTAGAAAAGAGACAAAAAGGACAAAGGAACAAACATTAACATAATTAACAAAAATGAGACGAATAGAGAGAATAGAAAGGGGTTTGAAGGTAAAAGGTGGTGAAAAGTAAAATGTGGTGAAAGGGAAATTGTGGTTTAGGAAAGTGGGGCTAAGGAAGTTGTAGAAAGATAGGCAACGCCTGGTATGGTAATGGGTGTTTCAAGTTGAAAAGTATGGCATTATGCTGTCTGATTCGTGTAATGTCGCGAGTTAGCGGACTATCGCCCAGTTTGAATTGATAGAATTTTTGCGATATATTCTGGACGAAATCCGCTAATGGGGTTATGTCGTGGCAACGTGCGTAGAGATCTCTGAGGGAGGTGTACCTACCGGAGTCTGAAATGAGGCGCATAAATTTATGTTCTAAAACTCTAAGTTTCCGCATTGTCGTGACCGGGATGCTGCACCACACCGGCGCCGCGTATGTGATGGCCGGCCTGATCACCATCGTATATAACAATTTTTTATTAGTCCTGTTTAGTCCGCTACCCCGCGCCAGGAGCGGATACAGACTCCTGGACATGGAGTAGACCTTTCGTATAGTCTCGTTAACGTGAGTGTTGAATGTCAGTCTTCTGTCCAAGTTCACCCCCAAATATTTCACGCACCTTTTGATTGGAATTTGGCGACCCCCGATCGAAATTGGTGTTAAAATGCGGTTCTCTGTGAACCGGCGCGTGAAGAGTATGGCCTCCGACTTTTCGGCGTTGATCCGAATCTTCCACTTATCGTAATACGCCGTGGCATGAGCCATGTGCGCCTTTAGTAGCATGTTCGCCGCTTGTGCATTGTGCGAATGCGCGTACATGGCCGTGTCGTCGGCGTACTTGGCCAGGTTCGTATTCGGAAACTTCGGAAAATCGGAGACGTATAAGTTGTATAACTTGGGTGACAGGCACGAGCCCTGGGGGACACCCGCGCGAATGTCCCGCCGAGTTGAAAGTTTGTTATTCACCCTGACCTGCAGTGATCTGTCTGTCAGGAAAGAGTGAATTAGTTTTGTGATATGCGTAGGGAAGTTCAATGAGTTGAGTTTGTGGAGTAAGCCCGGGATCCATACTGTATCGAAAGCTTTCTCAATATCGAGCAACACCATGACGGTGGTTTTTCCGCGGTTGCACTGCACTTTGACGTCATTCACGATCCTGACGACCTGGTGCACAGTGCCCCTGCCTTTCCTGAAACCAAACTGACATTCATCGTCGATGTGGAGTTCATCCTGGGCAGCGTCTAGTCTGACCAGGATGACCTTCTCCACCAACTTGGAGATCGCCGACAGCAACGAGATCGGTCGATAGCTGCCGGCGAGCTTGGCGTTCTTGTTTGGTTTCAGGATCGGCACGACCACGGCGCATTTCCACTGGCTGGGCCAGTGTTGTAGCCGCAGGATCGCGTTGACAATGTATGTCAGTTGTACAATGCCTTTCCACGGAAGATATTTGAGTAGCCTGTATTCGATACAGTCTGCCCCCGGGGCCTTGTCATTGGGTAAAGTCCGGACAATGCCCGCAACTTCCGAGGGCTTGGTCATGACTTTTGAAAATTCTCGTCTCGTCAATTGGATGTCATGACCAATTAGTTCGTTAACGTCGTTTTCGATGCGGTCGTGTAACGGATTGTTCGGTATTCGTGCGTTATGTATGTCCGCAAAATGGTTCGCTAAGTCTTCCGCTTTCTGGGCGTCTGTCATAGCTGTCCGTCCGTAGGCGTTAGTCAGCGCGGGTATGGCCTCCAGCGTATTTCTCATGGCTCTCGACAGCTTCCACAGTGAGTTGTCTTGAGAATTGAGCGCTTCCAGCTTATCCCGCCATTTCCGGTTTTTGGCGGTGTTGATGGCGGTCCTGATACGCCGTTGCAGTCTGCCCATCTCGGCCCTAGCGTCGACATCACGATTTCGCTGCCAAAAAAAAACTTTAACCACTGCGCCACCACATATTGCTACGAAAATTGATTGTCTGTGATATATATATATATATATATATATATATATATATATATATATATATATATATATATATATATATATATATATATATATATATATATATATATATATATATATATATATATATATATATATATATATATATATATATATATATATATATATATATATATATATATATATATATATATATATCTTTCAACAATCATACATCTTTCAACTCCTATTTCTATGAAATATATTAGTAAAATTCATAAACAAAAAAAAAATATATTATGGAAATAATATTTCGCAAGATTTCCATTTTAGTACGAGCGACAAAAATTAAGAGAATATTTTTTTTTTAACTAAATAATTAATAACTTTTTTATTTACCGATCGATTTAGGGTTCTTCCTCTAGCTAACACTAACTTACTTTCTAAATTTCAATACAATCGGACCTTTCTTTCTTAAGTTATCGTGCTTACAAGAAACGTGACGGACGGACGGACAGACGGACATTTTGAAAGTTGTTCAGAATTCGTTCACTAACACAATGATATGAAAATTTTTTCTCTACGAGCGATATTTACGATTTTAGAAATGTGCCGATCAAATACAATATACTCTTCGTTTTTGCGAAGAGTATAATAATACATTTATGAGAAAAATATTGTAATGTAACTTTGGTAATTTTTCAATGAAAATTTTTGGTTTATGTAATTTGAAGGTATCAATGACACTGGTGAAAAGTGAATTTAAATAGAAAATGAAGAATGACTTTTTTCATAAAGTAATTCGTTTCCAAATGATTAATTATTTAATATTTGGAAAATGTAATTTTAGGAGGTCATCGTCATTCGATAACCATAAATGATAATGTCGTTAAATTTTGGAGATGCTGATCAATAATATTGCATTCGTTTTTCAATAAAAAAGAAAAAAACTAATACGACTTCTCAAAAAATCATCCCTTTTTTCTTAATAAAAATACATGCCAATGATTGAAATAAGTTTTGTTTTACTGATAAAAGATAAGATAATGGTTTTTGATATCGATCCAAATTTGGTTAAAATTATATGACTAATAACTAAGTCACATCGAAACCTTTGTCCGTAGCTGTTGGTGTACCGCAAGGCTCGATATTGGGCCCTTTGCTTCACCTTATATACAAGTGTCTTTATTCACTGTATAAAATATTGCAAAGCACACATGTATGCAGACGACCTTCTATTACTTTATTGTATTTGTGTTGAATAGAGACATATTGTTATTATTATTGTTTCAAAAAAGTCAAAGAATTCGATGGTTTTAACCATGTATGTCTATATTTTTATTGAGGCAGGAAAACAGTGAAATGGATATTCAGAAACCTAAAGAGAAGTTTGGAAGGAAAAAATAATATTAAACGATTTAAAAAAAATGGAATTTGGCGTAAAGTTCATGCTCGCGCACACTGCTTTTTCATATTTTTCGAAAACCAATTATCATAGAGTAATGTTTTATTTTTAAGTGAACCAAAAAAATGGCACTTCACAATGGTAGACATGATTTTTCGACACTGCATTCCATTCAAAATATATTTAACTTTAATTGGAATCTTTTATGCAAAAAAATCTTTTTTTTTTAAATTCAATTTTCACCACTCTTTTCTGAATAATGACCATATAGAAAAGATTTGTAATTGTTGAACAACTCTCGAAGAATAGAATTTTTCTTATAGCAAAATCTGACAGAAGGTGAAGTACTTATAGCCATTTCTCGAATACCCTTTTTTTTTTCCCAAAAAATTGAATCTATTGAAAAATAATGCAGATACCGATCTGAATTTTCTACCAGATATTCCCTCCTATATAGCACGTACTTTAGTAAAATTTCAACGATTTTTCTAAAATTATTTTTTTTTCAGTTTCCGATTTTTTAAAGGGCCTTGGCGCATAAGGGGGGGGGGGTGATCGGCCTTTTTACTTTTTGAAATCTCACCCAGCTAGGTTTGTTGAGAACAAAAAGACGTGCTCTTTCCCACATTTTGATTTACTTATAGGTGCTCCAGAAACTGTTTTATTAGATCACGAAGATTTTTCGTTTTTTTCACGTATCTAAGCCGCATTAAAAGATTTTTCAGTTTTCCTTGCACCAAATTGAAGGTCTTCGATGCGCGCATGAAGTACAATTTTTATCAAAATTTTTGGCGGGAAATTCAATTTTTTTTGAGGCCTCAAAAATTTTTAATATTTAAAAAAAAAACCTATTGACCTACGTTATGATGAAAAAAATATATGTGATGTGTCTTGATCAGATCTATCTTCATGAATTTTTTCATAATTTTTGTATGGGTGATAGGGGGTCAAAAAATTAAAAATCTATTTTTTTTTCGCTATTTTTCGATATTCTTTTCAGAAAAAACTTTCAGTTTAATTATTTTTTTTATTTTCCTAAAGAATAGAGGTTTCAAATAATTTTTAGATTGAAAAGATTTAAAATGAACCGGTAAAAACGAATTTTTTACAAATTAGCCTCTATTTTTTAGTAATATTTGAATTATTCTTTCCTTTAAGTGGAAAAAAATTCTCAAGTGCTTTTTACATTGTTCATTTTCACAGTCTAATGTATTATTTGATAGTTGAATATGTCTTACACATAATTTTTGAAATATACATCGCAAGATGTCTTTGAGAACCAGCTTGAACTTAGATTTTCTTGATTTTTACGGAAAATTTTGTTGCGCAAATGAATTATTTCATTAAACTGACGTAGCATTAAAAATGCAATCAGGCGCTAATGAGTTACTTTTTTAAATCCATGTTTATTAAATACGTACTGAGGATCCAAGTTTCATTTTTGATTTTCATAATTTTTCCGACAAAATCTCCGTAAGCAAATGATTTATATTATTAAACTGACATATTTTTAAATACGCAATTAGATGTTATTGAGCTCTGGTCTGAAAAACTTTTTTGAAAATACTGCTACTGACTACATAAATGTGTGCAAGTGCCCTAAAGTTCAACCACATGTTTTGCATGAGAGAGTTGTTTTGACTATAATAAAACTTTTTACTTACTTCAAAATTGTTTTTTTTTTTGCCGTATGGTTCATTGGAAAAACAATTAATAATGGAGATTCTAGTGGGAAACCATAACATGCAGTTGAGGTGTTTTTTTAATGATTAAAATATTGTGCGGAGTGGATATTGTGTTATAAAAGTTGTGTAACGTTTGGACAATACCCTAGCTACAGAGATCGAAACTAAGCAGTGGAATCGGAAGAAGAGTTGTTTTGAGAATTTGACATCGGAGGATATTTTGGATTTTCCGGAGTTGACGGTTGAAGAATTGCAGATATTTTTCAACGGTACTTACCAATTCAAACAATCAACATGTTACTTAGCACAATTAATTGGTGATTCTGAAAATATAGATCTGCAATATTGTAGAGAAACTCCGGAAATATTAAAAATTCGAATCTGCTCAAGACATATCAAATCAAAAATATACAATGTATACATTCAATACCAAGCTGACATTAATGATGTAGATGCCATAAAACGTTGGTATTGCGATTGTCCCAATGGTGCAAGAACTCGGAGGTGCAGTTTTAATGTTGCCACTGTAATTACTTCTGCATCTAGTGGAAGTATAGTAACGACAAAAAAATTTTTAAAAATTTTTATTGTTCAAATAGGCTTAAAATGTCATGAAACGTCGAGATTTTAAGTTTGAGCAAAAAAAATTTCTGTCTATCTGTCGGTCTGTCGGTCTGTCGGTCTGTCTGTCTGTCTGTCGGTCTGTCTGTCGGTCTGTCTGTCTGTCGGTCTGTCAGTAACTTTTTTTTGTGCGCACGTTTACTCTGGAACCGTTTGAGATATTGACTTGAAATTTGGTACACATATGTACTTTAACGAGATCTAGAACTAGATTATATTTTCATCTTGTTCCGTCGAAGGGTTGGGGGGTAAATTGGGGTAAAATTTGGGGTAAATGGGTAAATCAAGCAGGTAAGAGTCCATAAAATTGGTATTTAGTATATACAAGAAAAGCTAAGGTCTCAAAAAAATTTTTGGCATTAGCCACCCCCAATTACCAACCCCCACACCCTTATTAAAGGGGATGAAAAAAAATTATGATTTGGTGTATGTACAAGAACCAGAAACCTCAAAACATTTTTTTACTTCATCCACCCCCACTACCACCCCCGTATCACAACCCCCACCTCACTACTGATGTGGGGTATCGTTTTATGAGTTTTTGGGGTAGAGGATTTCAAATATTATATTATTAAAGTTCCATAAACAATTATTTCCACATACAAAGTTTTTTCGTTGTGAGTGACTTGGATAAAGAATTGGATGTGGAAGTAGTGATTCCTTGGACAGCGGTTTATATTACTTATCTTACGCTCGATACCTCTCTAAAATAGTAAAAACAGCAGATGTATTATCAAAAATCTTCAGCACGCATCAAATCTCAGTTATAAATGAAGATAGTGATGAGGATTGAAATGTAATATTTTCGTTTTATAATATTTGAATTTATTTTCTTCACAATAAATATATTATATATTTTTGAAATGTGTTTTTCATTATAATTCTATTCAAAAAGAATTAAAAATAATTAAGAAAAAAAAATAATAAACAAGAAACAGGGTTGAAAAAAGTTGAAAAGTAAACAATAGAAATTATAAAAATATTACTAAAAAATAGAGGCTAATTTTTAAAAAATCCGGCTCATCTTAAATCTTTTCAATCTAAAAATTATTTGAAACCTCTATTCTTTAGGAAAAAAAAAAATAATTAAACTGAAAGTTTTTTCTGAAAAGAATATCGAAAAATAGCGAAAAAATAGATTTTTAATTTTTTGACCCCCTATCACCCCCACAAAAATTATGAAAAAATTCATGAAGATAGATCTGATGAAGACACATCACATTTTCATCATAACGTAGGTCAATAGGTTTTTTTTAAATATAAAAAATTTTTGAAGCCTTAAAAAAATTGAATTTTCCGCCAAAAATTTTGAAAAAAATTGTACTTCATGTACGCGTCAAAGACCTTCAATTTGGCGCAAGAAAAACTGAAAAATCTTTTAATGCGGATGAGATACGTGAAAAAAACGAAAAATCTTCATGATCCAATAAAACAATTTCTGGAACACCTAAGTAAATCAAAATATGGGAAAGAGCACGTCTTTTTGTTCTCAACAAACCTAGCTGGGTGAGATTTCAAAAAGTAAAAAGGCCGATAACCTCCCCCCCCCCTTATGCGCCAAGGCCCTTTACTCCCGACCTAATGAAGCTATCTTAACATTCGGGGGCTCATTTTACAGGTTTTTTAATACCTGTAACTTTTCCATTTGAACTTTCCTCTCAGATTTTTAGCCTCCTATTTAAACTACCGCTCATTTTCTGTTCTACTGTCCACACTTTATGATCAGACTATAATAGCCCTAGTTCTCAACAAAGACGTAAAACAACCATTTAACTTACCCCTGAAAGTCTGGATGTATATAGGTAATACTTGTTCTCACAGTTTGTCTCTCGATATTATTTCCATTTAAATCAAGAATACCAGCATGGACAGTATACCCACCGATTGTTGGCACTTCGGTGACACAGTGGGCAGCTGTAATAACAAAACTTGGACTAATTATAGTTCCTCCACACGAGTGCTGGCATATAAATAATATGCAGTACTCTAAGGAGACGACATAAGGAAACTGAGCCCTTACGGCATCCACGCCACCAACGATGCGACCACCCACACCTGGGACCCCAGGGGCAGCTGAAAAAAAAAGAACATTATGTAAACAGGTCTGTCACAACAAAAATATGGAAATGATGGACTGTATCTTAAATGCAGATGAGCCCAGTTATATAATTTCTAGATGTATAAAGAGGTTCGTAGTCTTATGTCTCATTAAAGTCTCCAAAGAATCATTCAACTGCCTTCAACCTATTTTGGATTATAATTAGGCTCTTGTACCTGAATTTTTTGTTAGTACTCCATATACCAACTCTCAAGTATTATTTACATTAAAATTCAATTAACTCATAATATAAAAAATTGCATTTATACTGGAAATAATTTAAATATATTTAAGTAATTTATATTTAACTTACTTTATACCTAAAAATTATACTTTTTATATTCAGGGACTTCGAACATCATTCCTAGGAGAAACTTGTACATTTCATTTTTTATTACGTGGCAAAGTAGACAATTTATCTAATTATGTGTTGGATATTTTACTAATTCACAATGCTTTAAAAACTTATGGAAAATTTAAAAATTAGTGGTATTTATTCACCAATTTAAAATACGGTGAGAAAAGTGTCTTAGAGAGAAAGGACTTGTTATTACTACTTCATTGCCGGGCAGACATTTTCAATTTTCTTGAACACCTTTTATAATTGGCCCCCTGCGCCCCTCCTCAAAAACCCCCTCTAAAATGTGGTTTATTTGTATTCACTTACATCTATAGGTATAGCACTGTTATATTCACAAAACTACATAATTTTTAATTTATGTTCATATTTCAGACATCCCAAATCCACCTCGTTAGCGCTTAATTTTTCTTAAATATTTGTCGTATTCACTGGTCTAATATTTTCAAATGCGCAAAGTTTCAGAATTTTAAAATACTATTTATTTTTCAACCAACTAAAAAACGATCCCCTCAGTGTTAATAATATTGTCACTATTCCTTGGTATATTAACAGATATCATACTCCATCAAAAACCTTAGTTCCCAAAATATTTTCACTAATTTTCCAGTATTCTAACAACTATTTTGAGCTCATTAAGGCTAGAGGTTCGCGCGAGATTCAAATACTACACTATTTTCTACAATAATATTTTAGAGGTAACTGTTAAAGTCATATACCAATTCAATTGCTTACCTAAAGCTGCAGCAAAAAGGGCCAAAGTGCACAACAGAACCTTCATCTCGAAGACTCTCAAAAAATAATAACCTAGTTTTTTTGTATCGGCTTATATCAAGGTTTAAAAGATGAACAGATAATTAACCTGTCATATACTTAAATCCCGAAAGGAACTACTTTGGATTAATAATTTGATATATTTACAACGCGATTAAAAATGTAAGTAAGTATTCTAATTGCATTAGATGGAAATATATTCTAGGAAAATTTGTATTTTGCTAAATCTTATATCGATTTTCTTACTATAAATAATTATTGTTCATATAGTTATACCGAAGCAGAATGCACACCAGAGCAACTAGCAACTACCATAGCAAGTAGATAATTTTTTTGGAAATAATTGAAGTACTTTAAAAAATCGTAACTAAAAATGATGAAATAAAATTTCACGCACAATTTTCTCTATCTAAATGTACGATATTGTGGCAGCAATGTGCATAAACTTTTTGTTTTAAGTGTCCCAAAAAAATCAAGTGGGGTAATGTCAGGAGAGCGTGCAGGCTCTTATCTTATCTTATAGGACTAAAGTTCCTAATACATTTATTATATAAATGTCTATCTAACCCCCCCCCCCCAAGATTCTGTAAATCATCAATTTTTGTTTTAAAATGGTATGATTTTTGTTAATTTTGGGAAGAAAAAAAATTTTAATAGGGTAATTATCCCCCCCAAGAAATTTTCATTTTAAATTTTTTAGGATGAAAAAATGTTTTTTTGGGATTTCTCCCCCCCGCTCACCAAAAAATTTTGGGTTCAGTGTTATCCCCTCCAAGCTCAAGGTCCAGATCCGCACTGACATACAATATCTCTTTTCTTGGTACAATTTTACGTTTCCTTATTTCTTCACCAACATGTACGTTATTTAGAAATTCTGACTATGGCTGAAAACTACTAAATTTCTGTCTGTAGAATGAGTTTTTCTCTTAAAATGCTAAATAGGAAAAATTAAAAGTATAGTTAGTCCATCCGGAGAGGCACTGTATATACGGTGTTCCTTTAACTTCAGGCGAAGATAAATTTTGCAAAAATATGAAAGAGAGTGCCAATAGACATGTGTCCGGAAAGCTTACTAAGGGAGCTAGGGCCCTAGAACAGATTTTTATCTAATATTTCATATTTCATAACGGTCTATGTCACTGCGATGAGATTCTGTGCGTTATTTAGTATCAATAAGGGCTACTATTCCATAGTATTGACCAAATAGAAATTCAACCTGGTTGGGAAGGAATGGACCAATCCGGTGGCCAGGAAGATCACCTGACTTGACCCCGATGGATTTGTCAATATGGGGTTATCTAAAATAAAAAGTGTATAGAACTCCTCCACCAACATTAGAAAACTTGTAAAACAGGATTAGAAGGGGCACTGAAGGCATCTTTCGAGAGCATTTACAAAACTTGCTCAGAGAAAATATTAGGAGGATCAGAGTGTGTAGAAAATAAGGCGGCCAACGCATAGAACATTTAATTGAATAACTTTTTTATCAATTTAGTGTTTATTTTATTTATGTACTTAAGTAATTAGTTCATTCAGCCATTATTATTGTTTGAAATAAAAAATCTTTAAAAACTAAAACCAAAAACCAAAATACATTGATTCGATTCTCGTCATAAAGTGAAAATCTAATTTAGTCTTCTTAGTCTCCGTGTGCCGTGTACACAAATTATGTATTAATTAGTGGTGAAGATATATTTTGTGATTAGTGATTACTGATTAGTGGTGCAAAGCCTTTCGATTCCAATTATTTTCGAGTTGTAGTTATCGTTATCTGTGCTTTGGCAAAATTTCTAGTATGAAAATGACATATTTATTTATCAAAATGTTGTTTCAAAAAGTTTTAATGAGCATTTATTTTCCTTTCTTGTGGAAATCACTGACATAGAGTTGCATTTTCTTTCGAGATTTGAAAATTTATGATACGTACGTTATAATTACACGAAATGCAAATAATTATGTATCAGTATGATTACGTTAGAAACGTGAAACTGATTTCATTTATTTATTTTCTGTCAAAAATTTTCAATTTTCATCTGGCAATGTTCATTCGTCCTTTGGAAAAATTTTTAGTGTAATTGAGGAGCTTCCAGTAGAAAGAAGTGCCAAAAGTAAAATTTAAACAGCTTCTTTTATTGGCAACTAACCGCTTTTTGCATATTAGTAGGTGGTATGTAGAAATTTTTTATTGCAATAACTTAGAAATTTTACTTTCGGCACTTAGCCCCCTTCTACCGGAAACTCCTCAATTACATATTATTTATTTATCAAAATGTTGTTTCAAAAAGCATTTCTTTTCTTTTGTTGTGGAAATCACAGACATATAGAGTTGCATTTTCAGTAGGTGCCTATAGGTTAATAAATGTTAAACTGGTTTTATTTCTTTTTTTGCATTATATACAGCAATGTATTTTTAAATAAACGACTCGGACATTAAAAAACGTTTATGTGATTATAAAACCACTTTTTCCTTGTCCTGAAAAAATGAATCATGCACCTAGCTAATTTTGTCTATTTAATTTAGAAGACCTTGTACAGGCTTTTCAGGATTAACCATCAAATTTTAAATTTGGATGGGACACCTCAAAATATGAAAAAAAATCCTTTATGTATGAAGGTATGTTAAGAAATGCAACGTTGAAGAATTATACCACAAAAATAGCAGCTAAAAATTTTGAAATGGTACAACTCCTTCATGAGGCATTTTTGGATACCTATTATACCTCCATAGGAAATATTTTTCATATTTAGAAATACCTATTCCAAATTTACAATTTGACCAGTTAATCCTGAAACACCCTGTATAATGGCAATAAAAATCTTACTAGGGTAGCAAAACTATTTTATAATGCCAGCAAAGTTACTTTATAGTAACAGTAAACTACTTTACGACTATAGGCAAATCAATCTACAGTGACTCCAAATCTCTTTTTTGTGGTAGTGAAGTCAATTTATATTCCTTGTAAGTTACTTTATACTGACAGAAATATATTTTGCCAACAACAGCAATTGCTCCTTAACAATAGTAGCAATGTTATCTTCCTGGATCAGAAAAGTTATTTTTTATGAAATAAGTATACTGTGGTTGTAAAGTACTGCCAGCAAATCAAAATTTTCTGCTACAGCACAGTACTACACTGGCGCCTATGTTATTAGAGTTTTCTGCTACTACAGCTTATTTTTTCGCTATGATGGTGAAAAAATTTTCTCGGTGTGCATCTGGTGTGATTTCACACCAGCTGTTCATTGGCTACTGCTATTTTTTGGTGGGGATTGTGAGTTATTAGGCCACCTTAGAGTATACCAACCTTGGTTTAACATCAGTTTGATTAATAACGCCAGGCTGCCACCATGTTACATTTAGAAAATATGGCTCCCACTCTGCCATTTTGAAAAAAAAATTGCGACGTGTGATGTCTTTGAAATGGTAAATCTAATCTCTATCCAGCTGTATACAAAAATATACAGAGTTTCATTTAAAACTCTTGACTTAGACCAACTTCCGGAATAACAGGAAGTGGTATTCAATTGTTTTTTCATGGAAAATATGAGCCCTAATGAGCAAATCAAATTTGGAGCTTCTACCTTAAAAGACAATTAAATGTAAAACGAATCTGTTTTCACCCGGCATACAAAAATATCAGAATTTTTTTATTAATCGAGTAGAGAAAGATTTCCTGGATTCTACTCAAAACCAAAAACTGACTTTTAAAGTATACAGTGAAAAGAGGAGGCTCCCTAAGGCTTCTTTTTGGAAACCTATAATTTTTGAGAAAAATTCTTGAAAGTAAGTTTTTTGGAATGGGCAAAAATAAGTTATTTCCAGGTGAAACGAAAAATTTCCAAAATCCTTCCCCCTCCCCTACCCTATCACAACTTTTTTAATTAGAGCAAGTAAATAAACTATTAGTTATTAAGCATGAATTAAGTGATAACTGAATAAATGGAGGTAGTAAAATAAACAGGACGTATGGAAAAAGGTCAAGAAAAGACAAAATAAATGTTACTCCATCCCTGCGTACCCCCCTATCCCTCCACAATAACATAAAAATGGCTTTTCGGAATTATAATAAATAATTAAAATCTTGTCCAGAATTCTAGGTTGATAAAGTACACCAGGATATGGTACGGGAGCTAAGTGGCTTTTTCGGACACTCATCGTTACAAGCATTTTATATGCGCTGATCGAAATTAAATAACGACAAAATAGACTTCTGGCATATGTCAGCCCGTCGAGTTGGCCATGGTTCAAGATATAAAAATCAGTGAAATTATATCATCGTTACAAAGCCAATTTTTCTTGTGTGTACACATTTTATGTTTAGAATGAATAAAATAAGATCACCAGAGAGTGTGGGCCATCAGGGGCGCAACCAGAAAGGTCAAAGAGGAAAAAAAAACGGAGTTAAATAACATGATCGTTAAAAACTTTTTAAGGTTGAGCATGTTTATTTAAATGTTTTGAACACAGAAAAAAATTCCCAGAAAGATACTCCCATCAGTAAGGCTAGCCAGAAAGAAAATGTTTAGGATTTTTGAAGAAAATTGGATTTTTTTTCGCATATTTCATCTCAGAACTCTAAACTCATCGTTACAAGTTCTGGCTCCTTTTTAAAACATAAATATAATTTCCTTTAACAATAGAATAGCCTCCCCGTAAAATTCTTAGTGTCAGCAAAAGTACCATAGGCTCTTAAATATACAGGAATTTAACACTTTCGGCTAACTTGACTCCGTACCGTGCCTCAGATGTATTGTATCATTATTACCTTTCTGGCTGCGCCTTCTAACAGCCCACACTTTCTGGCGATCTTATTTTATTCATTCTAAACATAAAATGTGTACACACAAAAAAATGAGCCTTGTAACGATGACATGATTTCACTGACAGGAGGTGCCCCGCCAGAAGTCGATTTTATGAATCGTTATCATCCATTAAATCATAAAAATATCTCAAAGTTCATAAAATGATGAGCTGCCGAAAAAACCACCTAGCTTCTGCTCTAATACTTTATTATACGTTCGAAAGGAAGTAACATTTTTTTTCTTTCCTTGATCTTTTTCCTGCGTTCTGTGTATTTAATACCTCCATTTATTCACATATCACTCCATTCATTTTTAATAACTAATAGTTTATTTACTATTTACCTGCTCTAATTATAGAAGTGATGGTAAGGAAAGGGCAGGGTTGGAAATTTTACGTTTCACCTGGAAATAACTTATGTTTGCTCAAGTAGTCCAAAAAGCTTGTTTTCAAGAATTCTTCTCATAAATTGTAAGGGGCCGAAAACAAGCCTTATAGTCGGAGAGCCGGCCGTCAAATTTCCTATGAACAAGATACATGAAAAACTTTGTCTGAGTGATTAATACTACCACAGACCTAAAGGGAGCCACCTTTTATACAAGCTAATTTTACCCGCGTCATGGAATTTTGACCTCACTTCCGGTTACGATTTTTAATGTTTTCTTAAGTCAACAATAGTCCCTTGAGGTAAAGCTTTTACCTGTTTTCGAGGGCGGGGAACACGATGGTGACAATATTTTCCGATCTAGCGTTCAACCGCTACCCCTAAATCGAAAAAACCTCTGATTTTCCGGCGCTACGTTTGCGAGGGCTTGTCGGATCGGTTCTTTTTTGGTCAGATAGAATAAAATAGTTAAATATTTACCATAGGTGACCTAACCCACCCCAAGGGGTTGAAACTACCCCCACCCCCAATAACTAAATGCCACGAAAACAGCGAAAATCAGCTGAAAAACGGTATATCCCCGTCTTCGAGGACTAGGGATACGATGGTGATAATATTTTCCGACCTACCGTTCACCCCCTACCCCTAAACCTGAATACCACCACCTTTTCCGATTTTCCGGTGCTAGGCTTGCGAAGGCCTGTCGAATCGTTTTTTTTTTGGCCAGTTAGAATAAAATAACTAAATATTTACCGCAGGTGACCTAACTTACCACCGGGGGTTCAATCTACCCTCACCCTCGATAACCCCAATAACTAAATGCCACGAAAACAACGAAAATCAGCTGGAAAACAGTATACCCCCGTTTTCGAAGGTGGTTAATACGATAGTGACAATATTTTTCGACCTACCCCCAAATCGAGAAAAATCAGCCCTTTTTCCGATTTTTAGGTGCTACGCTTGCAAGGGCTTGTTGGATCGGGTCTTTCTTTGGTCAATTTGAATAAAATAAGTAAATATTGACCACAGGGGTGAAAAAAAATTGAATTGTGATTTAGTGTGTGTACAAGAACCAAAGGCTTCAACAGTTTTTTAAATACCCATCCTCGCTACTACCCCAACCCCCCACTACCGATGTGACATGTCGTTTTATGTGTTGTTGGGGTCGACGATGTCAAATATTGAAGTTCCATAAACAATTATTTTGGGGATAGTTTTAACCCCCGTGGGTGGGTTAGATCACCTGTGGTCAATATTTACTTATTTTATTCAAATTGACCAAAAAAACCCGATCCGACAAACCCTCGCAAGCGCAGCATCGAAAAATCAGAAAGAGGTTTCTTCGATTTAGGGGTAGCAGTGTAGCAGTTGGACCTTATGTCAAAAAATATTGTCACCATCGTATTCCCCTTTCGAAAATGAGTGTATACAGCTGATTTTCATTGTTTTCGTGGCATTTAGTTATTGGAGCTGAGGACAGATTCAACCCCCGGGGGTGGGTTAGGTCACCTGTGGTAAATATTGAACTATTTTATTCTAACCGACCAAAAAAAAAAACGATACGACAGGCCGACGCAAGGCAAACTCCGGAAAATCGGAAAAGGGGGTGATATTCAGGTTTAGGGGTAGGTCGGGAAATATTATCACCAACGTATTCCTCGCCCTCGAAAATGGGGATATTTTCCAGCTGATTTTCGCTGTTTTCGTGGCATTTAGTTATTGGGGGTGGGGGTACTTTCAACCTCCGGGGGTGGGTTAGGTAACCTGTGGTCAACATTTACTTATTTTATTCAAACTGACCAAAAAAACCCGAGCCGGCAAGCCCTCGCAACCGTAGCACTGGAAAATCAGAAACGGGGGTGGTTCTTTCGATTTAGGAGTAACGGTTGGATGCTAGGTCAGAAAATATTAGCACCATCGTGTTCCCCGCCCTCGAAAACGGGGGCTACATATCTTGTGGTCCGGTGGGGCAAAAGCTTTACCTCAAGGGACTATTGATGACTTAGAAAACATTAAAAATCGTAACCGGAAGTGACGTCAAAATTTCATAAAGCGGGCAAAATTAGCTTGTATAAAAGGTGGCTCCCTTTAGGTCTGTGGTTGTATTAATCACTCACACAAAGTTTTTTATGTATCTTATTCATAGGATATTTGATGGCGGGTTCTCCATCTATTAGGGAGCCTCTTTCTTTGGTACTTGAAAATCACAAAATCCTTAAAGTTCTGAAAAATTTCTCAGGTTGTAATCGAGTTGTTGAATGGTACGCTTTATTTATTTCTAACGCGACGACTCGATACTGTCTTTTACTGAACGCCAATGAGTTTAGAGATTTTCTATCTATGCATAATTGATTGCCTCATACCCATCCATTAAGGAGTTGTAGTTGATTTCTTAGTTTGTTGGGTATTTTGCCACTGTATTGTTTATAATTTATTATTTGTGGCATATTCATGATTTCTTAGTTTGTTGGCAAAATACCCAACAAACTAAGAAATCATGAATATGCCACAAATAATAAATTATAAACAATATCTGAGTTGTGGTTGAATTCGAAAATATTCTTCTACATTATATTTTTAGAAGAACACATAATAGTTAGAAGATATGATCAAAAATTCCACAATTTCATAGCTATCATATAGCGAGCTGTGACGTAAGTGGCTTCAAAAAGTTTACCGATTTCTACTACTAACTGTCTCAGTCTGTAATCGCTAACATCAATCTAGTTCATAAATAAATCAGGCTTGTCTTTTTATCAGTTATAAACAACAACCAGGTATTTTTTCTGCTGCCTTATTAAAAAGTTAATCAATCAAGATTAAAGCATTTAACAATAATCTCAAAACTTATAAAGCTAAATCAACAAATACATAAACATTTTTCATTCGAAAATGGAGAGGTAAATCTCAGGGTATGATATATTTTTTTTAATTTATTTATTTAACGTCTGCCTATTTACGCTATCAAGGCCTATCACCGACACCAGGAGACGAGCAACCCCAACCTGGAAATTTTGCTGAACCTCTTCTCTGTCGGAGAATGGGGATCTTTTACTTGCTTAACATTTAATAGGCAAGAGATCGACTGCTTTACATCCCCTCCGAAGAGGATGGTATATTCTTTACGTAATCCTCGTCTCAAATTACATAGCTTGTAGGTATACATTGATATACAAGCTGCTGCTAGAAGGTGGGACGAGACCGCCGTGTTTCCTCAGTCGTCACCCATCTAATGCGATGAGCTTTGCTTATCTTTAAGTATCGAAATACAAAAGAAGAAGAAGAGGTTTATTTTTAAATTAATTATTACAAGCATGTATCTTCCCGGAACTTGGCCCCCCCCAGAGCCAACCAGACAACCTCGGTGCGCAGTGCCGTGATGGATGTAGGGTTGAACGTGGCAGGTCCTGTTTGGCTTAACGACAAATTGTTCAGGAGAGTGCTCTTACCTATAGAAAAAAAGGCTTAAAACTAATAATAATTTTTTAGAAAATACTCAGTATAAGAAAATACTTAAAGATAATTAAAAGTTAATATTACACGCATTTTGTGAGTGCACAACGCTACGAAATTTTGGCTGTTGACGCGGGAAAAAGCTAAATGAAAAAAGCCGTTCTAGAACTACCTCAAGGAAAATATGGTCGAAATGAAACTAAGGTTTAAAATGTTTTAATTTTCAGAAATTTTTGGTCTGGAGGGAATTCAGAGACAAAAAAGGATAAAAGAACAAAAAGAATAAAAATGATAAACAAGAACAAATTAAACAAATAGAGAGAGGATAGAAAAGGTTAAGGATATAAAGTTGAGGAAAGGTAAAGTTTAGGATAAGGTTGTGGTAGTGAAGAATGTGGCTAAGGGAGCTGGCGGAAGATAGGCAACGCCTGGTATGGAAGGGATGTCTAATTTCAAAAAGTATGATTCTGATTATGCTGTTTAAATTCGTAGAATTTTTGTGAAACTTGGACCTAGTCCGTTAGTGGGGTTATGTCGTGACATCGTGCGTATACATCTATGAGGGAGGTATCTGTCGGAATCAAAAATGAGGCGCATAAATTTGTGTTCAAAAACTTTTTTTTTATTGTCGTGGCCAGAATGCTGCACCACACAGGCGCCGCATCTGTAATTGCCGTCCTGGTCACCATCGTATTCAACAGATTTTTATTTTGTCTGTCTAATCCGCTACCTCTGGAGAGGAGCGGGTAGAGACTCCGGGACATACAGTAGACCTTCCGTATGGTTTTGTTAATGTGGGTGAGTGTTATATGTAACCCCCAGATACTTCACACACCGTTTGATTGGAATTTCTCCACCTCAGATCGAAATTGGCGTTAATATTCTGTATTCGGTGAATCAACGCGTGAAGAGAATCGCCCCAGATTTTTCGGAGTTGATCCGAATCTTCCACTTGCCGTAATACGCCGTGGCACGAGTAAGGTTGGTATTCGGGAACCAGGGACAAAAACCAAATTTAATTTCGGTTATTGTTAAATAACGTATATTATTTTCAGTTTTCATAGCAGCGACAATTTGGTTTTCATTTACGCTTTCGGTTGTCAAGGCAGTGACAATTCGGTTCTCGGTTATGGTTTCGGTTTACAAATCCGCGGCCATTCGGTTTCTGTTAGAAAAAATTAGTAATTACGGTGCTGCGGTTTTCGGTTTTTGGCTTTTTACTTGCGTTTTACCTTATATAATCTTTATAATGGACGAATCGACTTAGGTATGGTTTTCACCATACAATTTGGTATTTCTACTTCATGGTTTAAAGATTTGAATATTTGATTTCAACCATATTTTTTGAACTTCGTTTTTAAATTCGTTATTACAGTGCGGATTTCCGTTTCGGTTTCGGTCCCTGTCGGGAACTCCGGGAAGTCGGAGACGTCGGAGAAGATGTTCAACTTCGGTGACAGGTACGACCCCCGAGGGACGCCCCCGCCAATGTTCCGCCGAGCTGATAGTTAATTATTTACCCTGACCTGCAACGATCTGCCTGTCAGGGCCTCTATTCTTGACCGTGATAGAATAGAATATGGATTCCCCATAACCCCTAGGGGTCCGCGAAATGTCACTGAGATATTCAATTGTTTTGTATTTTACTTGACTTGCAGTGGTAGATTCTACATAATCTTCATTTTAAGAAGAATTTTAGCTTTTAAGAGGTCCTTGTCAGTATAGTGACCGATGAGGGAGTCCTTGAAAAAATCTTGTTGGGAATCCCTGGAATAGAACGTTCCCTGGATTTGTTCTGCTGCCATTCTATTGCAAGCATTAAACTGTATTCTTGAACAGAAAGGAGGGAACAAAATATTAGGGAATAAACCGCAGCGTTGCCACACTTATTTACCAATCATAGACGAGCAATTTCTGACAATCGACATCGGTTATCTGCATAACCATAGTTCATAACAATAACAATATTAACAATCATATTCAAAGACACGCAGAGCTGCTAGAACCTGAAAATGAAGCAGTGTTTTGAAAGATTCGGTGTAATAAAAAACAAGCGGCAATATAATTATTATATTTTGAAAAAAAGATGAGAATATTGTCACAACATATGCCGGGGTACAATATGTATTCTTAAGAACAGAGTTGAGCCCAAAGTAGGTATTATTATTTGAAAAATAATGCTTACCCTAAGACCACAAAACCCCAATAATATTATCATCAACGACGAGGAGATAATATGGAATCCTGCAGGCAGTGCAATTAAATATCTAGGAGTATACTTAGATAAACGACTAACATGGAGTTACCACATCAATAAAAAACTTAATGATGGTTACGCAAGGTTATCAATGCTATATCCCATTATTAATAGAAAATCGAAGCTCAGAGTTAAGTGTGCGACATTAATATATATAAATCGATCTTAAGACCATCGGTAACTTACGCCTGTGTGATAAGGGGAACTGCTAGCAAAATTAATATTAAAAAGGTGCAGACATTTCAAAATAAAGTGTTGAGATCTGCTATAAATACCCATTGGCTTATAAGAAACAGTCAAATCCATCGAGAGCTTGACATGCCACAAATTGAAGACTTTATAAAATCATGTGCAAAGGCATTTTTTAAAACTATAAACAACTGTGCAAGTGCCAGAAATTTAAACCTAAATGAAGACTCGTAGGTTAAGAAAAAGACTACCACAAGATATCTTACTTCCAGTAGCTATTCCGATTGATATTAATATCAATATTCTTCTATTGTTATGTTAAACCAAATATTTTGTTTCTGTTCTTTATTTCATTTTCAATTGCTATGTACTGTCTTACTACACACTACCATGTATAACATTAATTTGTTGATCTGGTATTTTTAAATAAACAAAAAAAAATAATGCTACCTATTATTCTTTAAATATATTTTGTACATAGTTTTTACAGACAGGGAAGATTTCTATTTATTTAACGTCGGCCTATTTCCGCTACCAGGGCCTATCTCCGATGCCAGGAGACGGGCTACCCCCAACCTGGAAATTTTGCCGAACCTCTTCTCGTAAGAGTAGGGATCTTTTACTTGCCTAACATTTAATAGACAAGGGACCGACTGCTTTACATCTCTAAGATCTCTATTAAATCTTGGCAAATGGGCTTAGTCAGACAGAACAATGTCATAAATCTTTCATTTGATAATAAAAACTGATCTCTGAGGAAGAATCTCTCACAACCTATAGCAAGGAGTTCTTGAGAATCGTTCACGTTGTGGATTATTTCGTCCCAATATATTACTTCAGGCAGATTCATCTTTATATTCAGTCCAAAATCACAAGAATATTAATCAAAAGTGAAATAAAACATTCAGTTTTTGACAACATTCACTTTTCTAGGTAAAAAAAAACAGAAAATGGCGGCATTCCTCGACTGTTCCCTGAAAATAACCAAGAGAACCATCAGGGAATAATGTTCATCAGTTTTCTATAGAAGCGACGATAGAAATAAGTTCAAGAATACCGTTTTGTGAATTTCAATAGAAACACGCCCACTTTCTCTCGATTGTTCTATTCTACTGCCGTCAAGAATAGAGACCCAGGAGAGTGAATAAGTTTGGTTATATGTATTGGAAAGTCCAGTACGTTAAGTTTGTGAAAGAGCCCCGGGATCCATACGGTATCGAAAAGTTTTTCAACATCGAGGACCACCATGACGGTGTTCTTCCCGAGGTTGTACTGCACGTTGACGTCATTCACGGGCCTGACGACCTGATGCACAGTGCCCCTGCCTCTCCTGAAATCGAATGTACATGTACAGTGAAGATACCTGTATGCTCGCCCCACATGATAAATAATTATAGCTATTTCGAATCAATCATACATCACTCGATATTAATTTGTTAGTATTAGATTTAAAAAAAAATACACCGACTGCATAAAGGGCATAACCGGGTAAGCATGGCAAAACTGCCCCTGAAGTAATATTGCTACTTTTTTTGTATAGTGTATATAAGCATTGGATGTAATTCTGCAAAATTTTGACTTTCTAAAACTTATAGTTTTCGAGTAAAAAAATCAATTCTAAATTTTTTTATTTTTTTTTGACAAACTGCGTTTAGCAAATTGTTGGTGCTTTATACCGTGTGTGTAGCCGAACGCTAGGCATCGGGAGTAAAATTACAACATCGCGCGTGCCAGCTGGCTAAAATGAAATAACAGGCTGGAATGCTCCGCTCGACGGAGGAATTTACGGCAACTATGTTGTCATATCTATCGCGCTACGCGGATGTACATACCTAATGGGAAATTACACGCACGGTATATAGTATACATCTACTTCAGATGGATTAGTAATAAAAAAATTAGGTTGTTATTCTTCAAAGAAATATGTTTTTTTAATTTTTTTATTTTTCAAAAAAATTTTTTTGAGACTTTTGCATTAGGGACACCCACCAATTTTTTTTAAAATTATTTATCATTTAGTGTTCTATAGCATATATTTTTATGAAATACTTTGGATTGGTACAACATACTGAAAAATAAAAAAATCTATGCTACTCTATTTTTCACAATAACATTCGTACTAATTATTAATTACACAGGTCAACATTTAGTTTGAGAAAATACACCGGACTCTCGGACTCTACCTAGATACCCAGGGGTTTTTGGGGTCGCTAATACCGATGCCGAGGTCGGTTAAGCTCTATCACGTCAGGTTCAAGGTAATTTGAAGGTCAAACTAAGAAGAGGTGGTTGAAAAAATCTGAAAAAATTCACACGTAGGTTTTTGAGTCCGAGTCCGGTGTTCGCTTACCTTTAAAAGGCATCCGGAGGTCATTTCAAGGTTAATTTGAGAAAAACAGTAAAAAATCTGAAAAAATTTTTATATAGGTTTTTTGGGCTGCTGAGTCTATATCCGATGCCGGTTGACCTCCACCACGTCAATTTCAAGGTCATTTGAAGGTCAAACTAAGAAAAGGTGGTTGAAAAAATCTGAAAAAATTCGCACATAGATTTTTGGGGTCACTGAGTCCGAATTCGGTGCTCGCTTACCCTTAAAAGGCATCCAGAGGTCATTTCAAGGTCATTCTAAGGTCATTTCAAGCCGGCATTCGTCCGCCAGCTTTAGCTGCACATGAAGATTCTTCGGATATCTCAATATATTTAACTCAATGAATCATCTACTTATTTTTTTCTGTGAAAGTTGACGAGCTTATACCACATACATCCTGTGGAACGCAAAGACTGGCCTTTAGGTATAGTTGCAGAAGCAGAGCGAACATGCAAGTAGAGAGTACCTTGAGTATTCGACAGATGGCGCATGTCCACCGTAAGTGAGTTGGGGCAGAAGAGGGTTATAAGTTCGGCGCGAATCACGGGCGTTGGCTTCACTCACTTGGAGCTTATCATGTCAGGATCAAAGTAATTTAATGGTTTTTTGAGTCAGACAAACTGACAAGGAGGCAGACAGGACTGTCAGATAGAAATATTTAGTCATTTAGTTAGACAGGAAGATAGACTGAATTACCGACAGGAAGGCAGGTCAGATAGATGGACGGAGAGAAAATGCAGGCGGACGATAAATACAGACTAACAAGCAAACAAACGGGTGTGCAGATATAAAGGCAGACAGACAAACAGACAATAAGTAGGCCGGTGAGCATTCGTATAAATTTTTTCCAATTTTTTCACCTCCTATTCTTACTTTAACCTTCAAACGACCTTGAACATGATGTGATAGAGGTCAACCGACAACGAATTCGGACTCAGCGACCCCAAAAACCTATGTATGAATTTTTTTCAACCACCTCTTCTTAGTTTGACCTTCAAATGACCTTGAACTTGACGTGATAGAGCTTAACCGACCTCGGCATCAGAATAAGCGACCTCAAAAACTCTCGGGTATCTAGGTAGAGTCCTGTGTATTTTCTCAAACTAAATGTTGACTTGTGTAATTAATAATTAGTACGAATGTTATTGTGGAAAATAGAGTAGCATAGATTTTTTTATTTTTCAGTATGTTGTACCAATTCAAAGTATTTCATAAAAATATATGCTATAGAACACTAAATGATAAATAATTTTTAAAAAATTGGTGGGTGTCCCTAATGCAAGTGTCAAAAAAAATTTTTTGAAAAATAAAAAAAATAAAAAAACATATTTCTTTGAAGAATAATAACCTAATTTTTTTATTACTAATCCATCTGAAGTAGATGTATACTATATATAAAGCACTAAAAATTTGGTAAACGTACCTAGTTTGTCAAAAAAAAAATAAATAAAAAAATTTAGAATTGATTTTTTTACTCTATAAGTTTTAGAAAGTCAAAATTTTGCAGAATTACATCTAATGCTTATATACGCTATACAAAAAAAAAGTAGCAATATTACTTCAAGGGCAGTTTTCCCATGCTTACCCGGTTATGCCCTTAGAAACCAATATTTCCTACTGTTTATTTGGCATTAGACAATAGCTAGAAACCATGGATTTAAATCCATGAGACTATGAAAAGTTATAAAATATTATTTTGGGTGTTCAGCAGATAACTTTCAAAGAAATCATTCGTTCCTTACATAAACTATTGATCTAAATCTGACCAAGCTATCAACAAGTAGTCCCCTTACGAACCGACTCGTCAACTTCTCTCATACACCTACTATATCTAACATTCAATATGAAAAAACAAGAAATTAACCATTCTTTCTATATACTGAAGATTTAAGTCTGATCATGCCAATATAATATAAGAAAACCTCCCTTACTAGGTATTCTTTATAATATCTCTACCTAGAGGATAATCCATCACAAACAAACATTTGTTACATTTCAAAGCCAAGAATTACTATAAAGCAAATAGGTATAAAATTTTCACTCACATGTCTTAATAAATAAGAGATTTCTATCAATGTTCGATTGACCAAAACTCTCTAAAAATTGTACAACTTTTTTCATTCTCTTTAGAACTCATCGGGAGAGATATATGTTCAATTCAAAAAACAAAATTTCTATTAAAAAAATAATAAAAAAGAATTTTTCATGTAAAAAACTGACGGGAATATTTATTTACTTGACACATATCAAAAATAAAAAGAATCATTTTTCTAGAGCCCCATAGGTACCAAATTAAACTTTCATATTATAATCCATCATACACCAGCAGAAATGTATCTTCACTCGATTTTTGCTGTGTATTTTTCAGTAGTTGCAGGGGGGTGAAGTAGGAGTTGGACCTCTTGGAGGTTGGAGCGGTCATGTGACTTGTAAAATTCAAATTGAAACTCGACATCGGATTTTTTATTGAAATCTTTTGCTGCCCCAAAAAATAAAAAAATGCTCTTGACAGAATTCTTCAAGGTCAGGTCTGGCGTTCAGGTCTATCTTTCGGAAATTCCGAAAAAACCACTCCCGGTGCAATGGAACGTGGCAATTTTTTTTTTCAAAAATCGAGATAATGCTTAAACGTTGTTTTTATGAAGCTAAGATACTATTGACAGCATTTTTTTGTATCACAGAAAGGGTTAATATGCAAAAATGGGTTTTGCCAGCTGTTGTTTGCAGAGGATATAATATCAGAACCAATGGTCTAAAGAGGTTTTTTTAATCTAAAAACCGCTGCCCAAGGAATCACTACTTCCACATCCAGATTTTCAATCCAAGTCACTCGCAACGAAAAAATTTTGTATGTGGAAAAAATTGTTATGGAACTTTAATAATATAATATTTGAAATCTTCTACCTCAAAAACCCATAAAACGATATGCCACATCGGTAGTGGGGTGGGGGTGGTGATAGGGGAGGTGCTAGTGGGGCTGGATGAAGTAAAAAAATATTTTGAGGTTTCTGGTTCTTGTACACGCACTAAATCATAATTTTTTTATCCCCTTTAATAATGGGCTGGGAGTGGTAATGGGGGTGGCTAATGCCAAAAATTTTTTTGAGACCTTAGCTTCTCTTGTATATACTAAATACCAATTTTATGGATTCTTACCCGCTTGATTTACGCATTTACCCCAAATTTACCCCCAAACCTTTGACGAAACAAGATGAAAATATAATTTAGTTCCAGATCTCGTTAAAGTACATATGTGTACCAAATTTCAAGTCAATATCTTAAACGGTTCCAGAGTAAACGTGCGCACAAAAAAGTTAGACAGACCGACAGACAGACAGAAATTTTTTTTTGCTCAAACTTAAAATCTCGACGTTTCATGACATTCTAAGCCTATTTGAACAATAAAAATTTTAAAAAATTTTTTTGTCGTTACTATATTTCCACTGGATGTGGAAGTAAAATGTTTTTCTTCAAGCGTATTAAAATGTTTAAATTATGTCACCAAAAACAGAAGTAGAAGTAGGACATTGTTTTACTAGTAACAAAATGTTAGTACCGAACGCCACCGTAGTGGACATTGTTTTACTAGTAACATAATGTTAGTTCCGAAAGCGCCACCGCAGTGGGTATTGTTTTACTAGTAACATTATGTTAATACCGAAAGCCACCGGTGGCGCGCTATCCACTAGCCACTTGTCATATTGTGTCAACATGTAAGACTGTAGTTTGAATATTTGTACATTTATGATAAATAAATGAATTTTTGCATTTTAATACGCTTGAAGAAAAAATAGTATATATTACTCGGAGTAGAACGCCTTTTTTTGTGTTTCGCCCAGTTTGGGCTCAACACAAAAAAAAGAGTGCGTTCTACTCCTAGTAATATATTATACTATTGTATGCTGTAGACTAAAAATGTTTACGTTTGACAACATTTTTCTATGTATGTTTTATTTACTTAATTTAAGCAAATTGTCGTCATGAATTTGGTTCTTTCCAAAAAAATTATTTTAAAACACGAGGTGAATATAGATAGGGCTGAATGGGGTGGAACCCACTACATAGAAAAATGCTGACAATCTGACTCTCTTTTCCAAACAATAATGAAATAAAATAGACTGTCACTGGCTAGTGAACATAAAGTAAAAACACATGTAAAGAAAGATTCAAAACATAAATTTCTTTATTGCATTTAATAATTTATCACAATTTTTTGGCACTAATTTCCAATATATTGTCTAAGCCATGAAATGTAATTGCTAATATGAACGTAGACAGACGGTGCTCCAACAGTGCCGCAAGGATTAATACCCCAAGAAACAACACCGACAATTTGATCGTCACCTTGGATTAGTGGACCTCCAGAATCTCCATTACAGGCTGAGATTCCTTGGTTAAGGGGACCAGTACAGATGTTATAATTGTTGTCTAGTGGATGTGGAGCATTACCTAAGATTGTGTCCAAAGCTGATCTGCATTCTGGAAAGAAAAATATTAACAATTAATCATGTAGTGTAGGCATAAAAAGATGTAAACGTTATTTGTGATTCAAATTAATATTTTCATATTTAGCAATCCATGACGTCACGATGGGGGAGAGTTTATTTCGCGTTAACATTAATAATCCTTTAAAAAATACAAACAAGTTCATCAAATGAATAGTCAGCCAATGAGCACGTTACTTCTTCAATTGAAAGACAACCCGAGGAAAGCATCAAAGCATCTCTGCTAAAATAATAATAAAATCAGTAACTGGAAAAGGAATACGCCGTTTCATTTGCACATAGTTGTTATGTATTTTGGACTCGTTAACGTCCGTATTCACGACCTTTTTAATAAGTAAAATGAAATGAGAAGTTTTCTTTTGATATTACCTGCAAGTGGGACAAGTGGGATGGTAACATGCTGAAGTGCATTTGGCATTATCGGGAAAATAATGATGGTTCCAATGGATCCCCATCCTACTAGATGTACGTCTCCTGTTGGTTGTGCACCTTCAGGAGGGAGAGTAATGGGTCGGGCTAAGTCGCTGAATTGAATTGGTTCCTCCAGTCTAAATAAGGCAATATCGTGAGGAGCTACACCCCTGAAAAATAAACAAAAATTAGTTGAGGTAAAATATGGCAACGTCATCCTAGGAGCAGATTGGGTATGCGTGGACTGTAGTTGAGGAGAATCTATCTACGAACCACAATATTGTGGAAAATTAGTATATAACTGTCATGTTGATATAATTGTCTTCTTAGTCTAAGCAGCGACCGTCAAAAGATTTACTTCATTAAGTGAAAAATTAATATTGTGTGAATAAGTAATGATACAAGAGCTGAGCGTACTTCTGTATGTCATTAATTTACCAGAGATTCAACCCTTTGGATATTAGGGTGCATCGATTTTCTTTTTTTTTACCTAATCCAAAATGGCTAGCGCCCAAAAGTTGTGTGATAAGGTTGTAAATAATACGTTAAAATTTCAAATTAAAATATTAACCCTTAGGGGTAGCGGGTTGGGGTCAAAGGCAAACATTTTTGATATTCTATATATTCAAAATGGCGGGTGCGCAAAAGTTGTGTTTTAGGGTTATAAGCAACAGGTAGAAATTTTAGTGAAAAATATTTAGGTTTAGGGGTAGCGGGTGAGGGTTAAAAGTCCAATTTTTTTATTTTGTGCATATCTAAAATGGCGGACGCGGAAAAGTTTGGTCTTGAGGTTGAAATTGGCTGGTAAAAATTTTAAATCAAAATATTAAGACTCAAAGGTAGCGGGTTAGCATCAAAGACCAAAAAGATAATACGTACCCTTACAAATATTATCGATACTTATGAATTAGTAATATTTTTAAACTATGTTTAATTACGATATTAAATTTAAATTACTTATTACTACCTACGTATTTGTTGTCTAATGTACGCATGCCCATAATACAGCATGCGCTGTGTTCTGCATACATGAAAGCTCGGTGAACAGTGAACACTGTCAGTTTTAGCCGAAACTTTAGATAGATGCGGTATTTCCGATAGAGCTGGAGCACTCATTGCTTCTTCAGTACTCCAAGATTTTGGTTTAATTAATGAATCTAACACAACGCATGTAATTGATAAAAACTTAGAAGAGCTATAAGCAAGAAGAGAGGTGAATTATCATCATATCATCATGTGGTACGCCAATATCATTACGTGGACTTTATTTCGATGGGCGTAAAGACAAGGTCATGAAATTAATAGATAACCGTCGAAAGATAACAACCGAAGAACATATAGTTTTAATTGGAGAGCCCGGATCATCATATTATATGTTACAACCTTCTACAGGTTCAGCTGTAAACATCATTAACGCCATTATCAGTTATTTTGAACTCTCGAATCCCAACTAACACCTTAAAAGTCGTCGGATGTGATGGAACGGCTACAAATACTGGTCTTAAAGGTGGCGTTATAGCTCTACTTGAAAATCATTTTAAGAGACCACTTCAGTGGTTCATTTGCCAACTGCATGCAAATGAACTTCCACTAAAAGGGACTTGATCGAACATATTGACGGAACTGTATTTCAGGATTTTCAGGTATAATAGGAAAGTCGTTAGTCAAATGCGAGCAGATGCCAGTAGCTGCATTTAAGATTATTAAATCCGAAATTCCTATAGTAAAGGTGAAAGATCTTAACACATATCAGTTATATCTTTATGAAATATGCCAAGCATTAATAACGGGATATGTTTCTATTAATCTTTCAAAATGAGAACCTGGCAAAATAGTCCACTTGCGATGGCTGACGACAGCAAATAGAATACTTCTCTTATATGTTGCTCTGCAGATTTGGTTATATCAGCAACGTATGTTGTCAAAATGTATGCGCCAATGTGGTTCAAAATAGAAGCACATCCATCATGTCTGCAAGGTGCTTCAAACGTATGGAAGACCATACAATTATCCAGATATTTATCAGAAGAGTTGAAAGGAGTAGGTAGTTGATCCCGTCGTAATATGAAATGGATATTCTGCACACCCTGAGAACATACTACTGGGAATGCTGGGCGATGAAAACCGGTGTAGGTATTAGGGATTTGGCCGTTCGCAGAATATTAAAAGCTAGAAAAGGCAACAATATCGTCTTAAGAAAGTTTATACTTGCTCGGTTGAAACTAAATGCTACAAATTAGTATGAGATGATTGATTGGCAAGAATGTGAATATGAGCCATCATTAACAGTTGATTTATCCGAAGAGGACCTTAATCAAATTATAAATAATCTTGAATTGTCTGATAATTGAAATAAAGAAATTTCCTAATCACACACAAAAGGGCAGTAAAGCTTGTAACTGAAGCTTCAAAGCTGGATGGATTAATTAGAACAACGATTAGATCCTGTGACAAAATTCCGAAATTCAACACAAAGAAAGATTACTACAAGCAAGTTTTACCATAATGTTTATAGTATTTTTACTTTTACTTTTTATTCCTTAATAAAATCAAGTTTATTTTCACATAAGTACCTTTGTTATCAAACTTCCAATAAAGAAATTAAAGTAAAAATAAAGTAGACGTAATAATTTGCGTTGCAATATTAGAAAACTTATTACGACAATCAATAATGGCTACACTTCTGAAATGACAGTAAATGCAACAAGATATTCCATTTGAAAGACATAAACATGAATCTCTTGCACACTTTAGACATGAGCAACTAGGCACAAGTTCGTTGCTGGGAGGAAACAGTGTAGTTGTACGTGAGGGCTGTAGACACCTACATCTTCATAACCAAGTTTATAGAATCAAGTTGCGTGATGTCATCATTTAAACATGTTATATATAAATGTGTTTTGTAGTAGACCATTAAAATGTGTGATCTAATTGATGCACTTGTTGGTGGAAGGTCTTCTATGGAAATGTTTTTCCCATGTGTGTAAATAAACATTCGTAATTCGTCCATTTTTTTACAAGCTGATCCCTTTTTCAAAACGTGCACGAGATATTTTTCTGCCAATTGTATCGACTGTTCTATTACTTCACTCGTTGGAATTCCAAAATTGGTGAGAAATGCTTCGGGTGTACTTGCAATTTCAGCATGTTTTGTACCTACTTTGCTAGTGCAGTCTGACCCAGTTAGGAAGTGTAAAACAGGAAGTACATGGCATATTGCAACTCGTTCAGATATAATATGAACGGAAACTTGGCGCGTCGTAGCTCCAACACCTAGACGAATTCACAATTCCTTCAATCCAACATTCTTGAAGGTAGTCCAGTGATATAACAGAAGAACCAGAACGTCCTGTATCATTCGATAATACCATCACTCTCTGATACCCTCTGTTTGTTGCATGTTTAATATGGGGCATAATACGGAGATCTGCCTTCTCTAACATGGCAAATTGTAGTTCTTCGTGGGATTGTATTAAATTGGCTTGCTGTATGGATATGCATGTAGTTGGGTTAGGAAACGATGTTGCACTACAGAAGACCTGCATATTTGGCCATATATTACTGCATTTTTCTAGTAAATATGATTTAAAATAGTCTTGAAGTTTGACTTTGTTGGAACTATAAGACCAAAATTTATCTTTTTATACAGGAATAGGTGTTGTATTTTTAATGGAGTGAAGGTTGATTGATCCACATTTCTGTCTGTGAAAATTTTTCATCATAAGTTTCATTAAGTTTGCACTAATTTCAGTTCAAGTAAAACCAATTCCACATTTCAACTGCCGAGTGATCTCATTTATAACAAGCGCAATTGCTTCTTCTTCAGATAACTTTGTTACTTCTCCGTCACTAGATGCTGATAACTTTTTCATTTGACTTTCATAGTGAATAAAATGTGTACGCATATAAGCGGGGTGATAGAAAAGGTCCTTCGCCAGAACATTCTTATAATCACTAAGGTCAGCAGTGCGAGTGCGAGACTTTAAAAAAATGTTTCGTCCTCTCGGTTTCGCAAATCTTGTATTTACTATAATCTCCTTGATGTTTATGCTTCCGCATATTACACAGTTTATTTGTCGCACATCGGGATTATATATTAGTGCAGGAACAGGATTTATTGACGAACGAGTTTGTCTTCTTCACTTGTTACTACGATATCATCTGTTTACAATGGTTCTTGATTAATAAGTTTTCTACGCTTAGTGACCATCCTCTCTAGCTGACCCTTGTGAGTGTAGTTTTTATAGCATGCATTAGTTACATGTTAATTAAAGGTGCTACCTCGCCCCATTTGCGTAAGTCTGTTGAAAGTTTCATCTTGACGAATATCGCCAGCCTCCCAGACTCCTTTTCGACCATTTTCTGTTGATACTGGCTCAACTTCAGCAAATTTTTGGCATATTATACATAGTTCAGAATCAACTGAAAAGTTTCTTCTTATTAACGATATACCTTCTGGCTCCATATTGTAACCACTCGTTTTTAATCAATCACTCTTGACTACAATAGGTGTTATGAAAATAGACATGAAAATATAGAAACACAAAATTAACCAATGCAAACAGAAATGATTTCCATATCCACTAATAATTATTTTACATATACATGACATATGACAATTTTTGTTAAAATGTTTTTTTAATGTCTTCAACGTGTTCAGCACCCTTAAAAACATGTAAAACGACGCCTCACATGCTTATGCAGCTTCGACCATATATACATATAGACTTAGCTTGTTTACATATAATGACGATGGCATGAATAGCGGTGGGGAAAGGAGGGTAGAACTTAATGCAAGTTTGCCATGTCACTCCATTAGTCATGTTATTAAGGAAATATCCCAATACTTAGGATAGGATATTGCGTTTTTAAAACCACCCTAATGTAATTATTACTAATAACACATATGTGTTCTAGCCTATTATCTTCAAAATGTAATGATTTAGATAACCTTAGCTATGAATTAGATATTTTTTTACACACTTTTTTTATTTATCTGCAAATTTTATTAAGTGTTGGCAACTGTGCAATACTGGACACGTACTGTCAAAAGTGTCAAATATTAATTGTCGTCTCTATATTTAATTCTTGTTGATTTGTGTTCTTTTCTTGTATATTCGAACTGTTAATTAGAATTTTCAGTTAGTTTGAGAATTATTAGTGTTCATCATGGTAAATAAATGCATTGTATGCAAAAAATATTGGGGTAAAGGATGTGGTCGCTCATTTCACAAGTACGTAAACAGAAGTAATAGGCGTGGAAAAGGGACAGTAAATCACTTGAGGCCATTCATTAAACGTAACTTGTTTATTTTTTACAATGATTAGGTATTTCATGAAATCTATGTATTCTACTAAAACTTATTTAGATTCCATTTATTGTTTATTGTGTTTATGTATTTTATCATGAAATATATAAATTTTTTACATTTATTTTCTTCACCAGTCTTCCATCCTTTCAAGGTATTGATAACCAGTGTAGGCAATGAAACAAACATGCATATTTTTTTTTATAAAAGCATAAATAGTAACATTTATTACAAATATTTCTGTAAAATAATCTATAATTTTGTAAAAGCCTAATGGTAAATTTATTAGTTCCATTTAACAGTTTAAAAAATTCACAATTCTCATTATGAAATGCATTTTTCAATGAATTATATACACGTTTTTATTACTTCCACATCCAGTGGACGTATAGTAACGACAAAAATTAAAAAAAAAAATATTGTACAAATAGGCTTAGAATGTAATGAAACGTCGAGATTTTAAGTTTGAGCATAAAGAAAAATTTCTGTCTGTCTGTCGCTCTGTCTATAAGTTTTTTGTGCGCACGATTACTCTGGAACCACTTAAAATATTGACTTGAAATTTGGTAGACGTATGTATTTTAACGAGATCTGGAACTATATAAGATGAAAATATAATCATTTTCATCTTATTCCATTGAAGAGTTGGGGGTTAAATTGGGGTAAATAGGTAAATCAAGCAGGTAAGAGTCCAAAATTAGTATTTAGTGTATAAAAGAGAAGCTAATGTTTCAAAAAAATTCTTGGCATTGGCAACCCCCATTACTACCCCTACCTCATTATGAAAAAGGGGGTGAAAAAAAATTGTGTAGTGTAGTGTAGTTATTGTGTAGTGTGCGCACAAGAGCCAAAGGCCTCAAAATATTTTCTTTACTTCATCCATCCCCACTACCACCCCCACCCCTTTACCGATGTGGGATATCGTTTTATGGGTTTGTGTGGTAGACGATTTCAAATATTTTGTTATTAAATTTCCATTATTAAAGTTCCATAAACAATTATTTCCACATACAAAATTTTTTCGTTGTGAGAGACTTGGGTAGTAGATCTGGATGTGGAAGCAGTGATTTCTGGGACAGTGTTTTTTTTTATAAATATCCGATTTTGATATTTTTTGGTAAATTTTTAATGTGTATTGATTTTTCAATAAATTACAAAAGTTGGTCCCCTAATAACTGATACGTCCATGGAAAGGATTCTACCCTCCTTTCCCCAACCCCCCTAATGCTGCATTCAAACAGTTGTCTATGTAGAACAAAGAAATGATAGGTCTATGTATATATGGTCGAAGTTATGCAGTGCATTTTCAATAAGCATCAAAGATGGCGTCGATTCTCCAAAATGGCCACTCGCACAGACCATCACCCAATTTCTTTCAATCACTACACGATTACCAACAATACCCAAATGGGTAAATCTCTAGTAAATAAGGTGACATACAGAAGCGTTGTCAGCAAATGTAACATAATAACTGAGAAAAATAACATTCTGAATGAAATATCAACACCACAATAACTTAAATATGAATGTTCCTGTAATATTGGTGGAGGCATCCCTTGAAAGAGTTCAGCGATGGTGCGGCGATTATATCTTCAGGTAGTGAATTCTATTGATCAAAAACTCGGTTGGGCAGGAAGTGCTTTTTTATAAAAGTTTTTCTCTCAGATTATTGTCGGTGTTACGCTCAAATAAGTCTTGGCGATAAAAAAACTCCCCGTGCAGAATTCTGCAGGTGGAAATTAAATCACTGCGCTGCCGACGAGCTTCAAATAACATGAGATAGAGTAGGCGAGGCCTTTCTTCATATGGGAGATTGTTAAAACCCGAAGGCAGCTTTGTAGCTTTTCTTTGCACGCCTTCCAGCCTATTTATATCCTGCTTAAACAGGACTGCAAACTCAAGGTGTGGACGAATATAGGCATTGTTATATGTTAAACTTGAATGTAGAGTGGTTTTGCTGAGCTTCGAGTTTGCAAAGCTGCTGATCAAAACTTTCCAATTTATCATTTTAGGTCACGGACTAGTGTAATCAAAATATCCAATTTGTTATCAGATGTGGCGCATTTACTGCAGCATAAACGTACGGACTTTGTCGCGACGGATCTGGTTAGACTTTTAGCGTCGTTTTGTTTTATTTGTTTTGTTTATTTTATTTGTTTTATTTGCTTTATTTGTTTTGTTTATTTTATTTGTTTTGTTTACTTTGTTCGTTTTGTGTTGTATGTCTTGTTTTATTTTTTATTTGTCTTAGTTGTTTTATGATTTTATTTGTTTACTCGTCTTACTGATTATTCGTCTTATTCGTCTTATTCTTCTTATTCGCCTTAGTCGTCTTATTCAATTTATTCGTTTTGTCAACAAAATTGTCCAATAATTTACATCACAGGAAGGATCGCGAATATCTGTTGAAACGTTCCAAACATAATCATGTTTTGCTCTAGATAATTGAAAGTGTTTATGCAGGTAGCGCTTACCCTGTATATTGTGGATGGACAATCTGCTCAATGACCCTGATCCGTTGCCTCTCGCTATTAGTGTCATCCAGATAAGTTATTCCAGCAATGATATAATATGTGCTAGTCGCCGATACTTCGGTGACACAATGGCCTGCTGTCAGTACAATAGTCGCTGATAGTATGGAACCGCCACAAGCATGTTGGCAACTGGCGCCCGCTGCGTTACAGTTTTGTGCAGAAACAATGTAAGGGTGCCTGCCTCTGGGTGCCTCCGAGCCACCAATGATACGACCACCTAGATCTCCTGGTGCGGCTGAAAAAAAAAAAAAATTCAACAGTTCATATCGGTCAAAGAATAAGTTACAAGATGCGAAAATTGCGTTCCAGTCATACTTACGTCATAATTTGCAAGAACAAAGTAAGGCGTGAATTACAGCGGATAACCCCAGAATTTAAAAACCATAACAGTTGGGAGCAAAGACTAAATTTAAAATTTAAAATTTAAAATTTTCATACTCGCTTACGTCATGTTCTGCAAAAAAAATTTAGATGCTAATACAAAGGGGTTAGTAAAAGTGGATCCATACCAAACGGGTACAGAAACAAAACAAAAACTGTATTATTTAAAACAAAACACAAACTTTTAAAAAACCAAATACGTACTCTAGGCACACCTGTTGAATTGTGTTTCAGAGTTCGCCAAAGTTGAATGCGGAGAAAAGATGGCGAATTGAAAGAGACCGTGAAGAAAGAGACAACATACTCAGAATGAAATGGCCATTTTTTTTTCTGAATAAGTCTCGTAATCGTCTTTTTTGGATAAAATCCAGTTTGCGGAGAAGGAAGAAAGTATCATCACAAAAAAAGTTGACATTGGAATGATCGGATTGGATGGCAACTTTCGATCGAGTTTTCAAAACTTTTTAACAATATCAGAATATCCAAAATTCATTCATTTAGTTACCGTTTTGACACCCACAGCACGCGTCCTAAAACGAAACTAGAGTGTGCTTGTTGAGAATCCATTTCATCTTTGTGACAAGCGAGGGGAGTCGAACCCAATCCACCACGGACTCAGTTTATGACTTGTATACCATAGTTTGCAAAAAGTTCACGAACTATTCACGGTCAGCCGCCAAAGGTCCGAGTTTGTGTTTTGTTTGTTAAAAATCCGTTTGGTATGGATTCGTCTTAAGTCGACATTCGTTAACCTTCAGGGTTACAAAACCCACGCTTAGAGAGTTAAATCAATTGTTTACATTCATGTACATCAGTTCTGTAAAACAAATTAAATCGGGAATACAAATGGTTCTCGTGACAAAGCAAAGTCGGAATCCACCCGTTTATCGTACCCTCTAGATCACAAAACCCTTGAGAAATTACCCTAAAAATTAGAATTACAAACGTTTGTTTTAATTGGTGTCATTATCGCTAATAAAAATACTGAGTTAGATACTGACATTGTATTTCGAAACGTTATTAGAAACAAAACAGGACAAATGTAAGTTTTTTCAGCCAGCTATAATAATTTGCACCTTACTTTGTTCTTGCAAATTATGACGTAAGTTAATCTGATTGGAACGCAATTTTCGCAGCTTGTAACTTTTCTCTGTGGCTATGGCCGACATGAACTGGTAGACTATTGAATTTCATATTAGATAAGCTGCTTTTAGTATTATTTGAAGTCAATCCTTTTGTTTAACAAGACGTATACAAATCCAAATTCGTTCCGTCTACGAAGCATTATAAATCATGTGTAGTGAACAGTACACTGTGATTCAATTCAATCAAGCCCAACCCAACGGCGGCAGTTAACCAAACGGTAATTTATTTAGGATGTCCAGTAAAGAAACATATATCCAAAATATACATTGGCAACAAAGTACTGTTGTACTGAAAAATTTAGCAACTACATTTCAGGAGTTCATTACAATATGAGTATAATATTTATAAAGTCACTTTCAGGTTCCCAGAAAAAGTAATCCAGGAGGATTATCTCCTAGGCATACAGCCCAACCAAAGTTCTTCTTGAAGACATGACCTCGTAGTTTTAGAAGGCGTTATCGAAGATGTATATTTTATTTGTCACCTAGTTCTGTTATAACTGACTGGTAGGTTCTCTACCGAAGAATTTTAAACAGTCCAAAATGCCGGTAGTATTTTGAACCCTCTAAATTCTAGATTCTGGATTGTTTGAAGGTGAGCTTGCGCTCAAACCTCGTGGGTAGACCCATTGTGCTACCCCCGAAGGTGGCGACATACCCACAGAGTCCCTCTGACTCCCATTTTTACTCTTTCGAATTAAGCATGAACCGCACCACACCGCCACAATAATTTATAAGTGACAGAACCATTGTGTCCAACAGTAGAAGTTACTTTTTGCTAAAATATTTTTGAACTGATAAAAAAAATATTTTACGAACGCTAACACTTTCTTTAGACATGTAAACTTCTGTGCAATAAAATCCCGTACACTTAAAAATCCAGTTTTCACTAATATTAAGTGGTGTGAATTAGTCTTTTTGGAATTTAGATTTATTATCATACAGGTTATAAAAAATTGACATTGATTGTGAAACGTCAAAAGTAATGTATTTGAATAATGTTAATACGGAAGAAAAACAAACGTATTTTTGTTTTTTTTACTTTTTTACACCATTCGATGGGAATGATTTCGATTTATAACAAATGCAAAAATTGACGTTGAAAAATTCACAGATACGACTGCACATAACTACGTTTGTATTTATTGGGTAAATAATGTAACCTAATATTTCGTACATTACAAGACTGAAAAACTTTTTCATCGGTAAACACAACATTGTTCCAAAACTTCAACGGGCGATAGACACAATTTAAACAAAACATAATGCGGGCTTGCTTCTGTTCTTCTGTTAATATGGTCTTCTTGGCACTTGTACAGTTTTTTATTTCCGATTTTCCTATCCTTCGGCTAGCTGTTGACCTCGATGCTGGAAAATTTGTCATGAACACAGCGTCTCCTGCTGTTTGAAACGGATTTTTCCTCAAATAGCCAAGGAGTGCTTCATCTTGAACGAGATTTGAACTTCTTCATCGGCCTGAACCGTCTTTTCTCTTTACGCTACCTTCCTCCTCCCACCTGTTCTTCACACTCATAACATTACTTTAATTCAATTGATAATGGTTAGCAACTGCCCTGATAGACCATCTCTCTTCAATTTTAGAAAGAATTAAAATTTTTGCTTGTTTAGTTAATTTTGGCATTGCGAAAATATGACACTGACACTGACAAATAAATACAGATTTAATATAGCGAAAAATAGGTGTACGGGATTTTATTGCACAGAAGTGTACTTCGAAATTTAGGTGGTCATCTATGATACTCCTAAATTGGCACTTAACTATAACAAAAAATTTCACTACTGATTTGTGATTTCAACTTTTATTGCAGTTTTTATCAAATTTTTAAGGCCATCTCCAGATGAATTCAATGTGGTTGGCGAAGCGCACGTCGAGCGCAATGTTTAAGTATTTCGATGCTTGTGGAACTACTTCAGACGTAGCGTCACACCTCCAGGAGAGTTTCCGTAGCACTGTTATTGAAAATCATCTTAATATTAAAATCTCCAACTCACGAACAGTAATCATATTTTGGTATTATATAAAAAAATATATCTTACTTGACTTGATGTATATTTAGACTCCTCCACTAAGTTCTTGTATATTCTGTCTAAATATTCTGAGGACTTGTACGAACTGATACCAACCTACAATACTTTTAGCCACATTTCATCTATGGCAGATTTATCAAAATTGTCTTTTAATTTAGCCATTTTTCGGAGTATCTTACGTTTAAATGTCCGATTTTAACTCTCCATTTTTGGCGTTTTACTAACGTTATTCTGATCTACCAGATTAATAAGAAATCTATTTTTTTGATCTCCAACATAAAAGAGCAGAACATTGCTTACTCCAAGTTGCATGATGAAAATTAACTCAACACAAGTTTTTCCACCAATTAACACAAATCCTTATCTTTAGTTTGGTATTCTTCTATATGATGAGATCTTCCACATTTGGCATAAATATGGGTTTTAGTACAATCTTTAACTACGTGATTAAATCCATGTCACTTGTAACAAAGTATGACCTCAACAGCGTGACATATACAACATCTATCCCATCCGATATTAACATTTTTAACTTTAGAATTTCATCATAAGTTTCTCAATCTTTTTCTACAGATGCCATGTAGGAAAGACTATTTCTCCTATTCTTAGCAACATGGCTTAGATGAAGTTCTGTTCTCCTGAAAAGATCTTCATTTTGTAAAACTTATACATGTTCAATTCCCTGAGATTTGTTTCTTTATGTGGTTCCAATAATTTTTACCCAAAACTGGAACTAAGGGTAGATTGCGCCTATGGCATGGTCAGTTTTGGTACCTCTCACTGGACTCTGACCTAGGATTGAAGAATGAAGCATGTCAATGTGCCTCTCGAAGGCTTGGACCTTTGCATTTTTCACCAAGTTTAGTTTCTGCCCTTTTTTCTTAATTTAACTGTGGTACTTTTATTTACTGTCCATTGTAACTCCTCCACGTGTATTTTTCATACCAGATATTTTCATTTTTGTAGAATCAAAAGAGTCTTAATATACGGCCGTATCATTACTAGTTTGTTTCAAGTTCATGGGCTTAATAACAACTACTGGATCTGTAATTCTTTATTTTTTCCTACAAGGGATTCATAATATTTTCGTTCCATAATTTTATTTACACATAGTATTAGGTATATACAGTTTTGTGTATTATAAGTTAGAACAGGTACTATTTCTATTGTTACTCCAACAGAATCCCTAAACTCTGCCTTTTGGCAGGCAATTGCTAGTATCTTAGTAAATATAGGTAAACCTCAATTTCTCCTTTGAGACTATATTACATTGAACTGCGGCTCTAAAGCGCGTTTAATATCGATTTGATTATTTTTATTTCTATTATGACAGTAACTCTGGCCCAGCCCTTAAAGATACGTTTTACATAATTAATATTTGACAGCTTACCAAAAGCTCCCGCGAATAGGGCTAAAACACACACCAAAACCTTCATATTTTCAACGAATTGAACCTGCCATTGTATTTTTACCTATTTATATCATGAATTTCAGGTAAAGCTGATATTATCTTAGTAATAAATGGAAGATTTAAACAAGAATTGTGGAGGATTATCCATTCATTATAATTTATTACTCGGTTAGTTTTAGAGATATAGTATCTGAAATCAGATAAGTATATATGTGTATACCTACTGTCTGACATGCAAAATGTAGCAACTATTCTTAATTTACTGAAACGCTGTTCATGATGGACCAAGTTATCCAAATTACACATATCAATATCGATGCACATCAGTTGCTTACAATCAAACGCTACTAAACTATGAAACATGTTTGAAATGATTGACTTCTCCATATAGAATTAAGCCTAAAACAATTTGAGTTTGCTTAAGGTTAATTCGTTGACGTGTTAATCGACTTCTCTGCCACCTTATCACATTTCATTGGAGAAAAGTAGCTGATTTTGCTGATTTAAAACATCCTTCTGAGGCTTCTAATATTTCTGCTGGAAGAATAGAACTTACCAACTTATAAAATAGGATAATTTCAAGGAACTTATGTATTTTGAAAGTGCATCTCCTTCTTTTAAAAAATTAGAATTAGAAGATGCCTATTGAAGTATAGTTTTAAGCTGAAAATACTTCTGCAAGGTTCATACATAATATGTACTGGAAGTTTTTTGAAACGTTTTTCAGAACTAACAAAGAGTATCAGGCTTGTGAGAGAACGATTAAAGGAGCCAGTACCTGTACGTACCGGAAATGTTTAGGCTCTCTGATAGAAATGAAGTTTTGATACTAAATCGACTTAACCCCCTGGATTATTTTCCGTTTCGCCAGATGAAAAATTTCTATAACAGTATTGATACTCTTAGAGAATCAGGCACTTACAAGGTGATTGTGGTCATTTTGAGTACAAAATGTGAAAAAATACAAATCTAATTTTGAACTGAGCATTTAGTCCTAATGTGCAAAACCTCCAAAAACGCACGGCCCAGGTGAGTCATGATTCATTACTGGCTACCATTAATAGACTATAGTTTCCACATTTTTGTAATACATATGACTATTTTTATTATTGAATCTAGTTACACGTAAGCCTTAACCAAGCCTATAATCGGTTTCTTCTTTGTGGGAGTAAGTCTGAAATCTTATCTGTTGTCGTAGGACATAATAGATCTCATTCTTTATGACTTTACACGAGACAAATCCTTTAATTCGAGTGACGTAGTCAATAAATTTCTCATTGTTTACTTTGTTATCTGTGGGTGGTGGTTGTATAAAATTCATATTTGTTGTTTCTTGCTTATATTATAATCAAATCAGGCTTTGAGATAGACATTGAAAATAACAAAGCCGGACCACAATGGATGGGATGTTACTTCAAAATGTAACTATAATCCACTGCATTTAGTGAAAAATGAGCCGCATCTTCAGACCAATTCATACAAAAGCAAGTGTTGGTTTTCCAGGTAGGTTCTGGTGTCCTTAATAAGGTCTCAAAAGTTCCCGAAGTGGGAGTGTAAGGATAAAATTTGGCAACGCTGTAAAGGGCTAAAATCGTGCTTGGAAACGAATTTTTCGAGATATCTCGGTTTTCATTGCCTCTACGACAAAAATACATCAGGCCAAAAAGAAAGCTACGGAAATTCTCTATAAAAAAGATAGAGGGTTTTTTTTCGTATACGCAATAGTTTTCAAATGCTTCCATATTTTCATGCGGCTGGACATTTTCTTTACGCAAAATCTGCACATTTATACGTGCAAGAGATGGAAAATTTTAAAAATTCAATGGATAGCGCAGCTTTCCAGAAGTTCACCAACGACTTTTTCTCGGTTAAACGTTCAGATAAATACTTCCTAGAGGGCAACTGCTGAGGGGAAATAGTGTACACATCGGAGGAATTAACAAGGAATTAGGAAGGGATTGAAGGTATTTAGGAAGGAATTATTAGGTATTAAGTTCTCACGTGCAGATAAAGTACTTCCACTATTAACTGTCAATAGCAATGTTAAAATCCATGATACCACAATGCCCATTGATCCATTATTGTTGTTTCAAATGATTACTGTCATGAAGAGAACAAATGAAGAGCTTCGCACCTACTTGGAGTATGAATTAGCTCCGTATCTGGTGTCACTCTTTGACGAATTTGGTATGCGCAAGACGAACAGGTGAGCTGTCTATGACAATTTCCAGCCATCTGAATCTGAACCAGATCTCCGAAATGCCACTTATATCGTTGATGGGGGATTTCTCTTGCGCCGTGTTATATGGCATCAACATGAAACCTACGGTGCTATTTGCCAAGCATATGTTAATTATATTAATAAAGAAATTTTTCTTCAAACCAGGCAGAGGGAAGGTCCAACGAAAAATTTATTCTTCACGAAGCTTTGATCACCATAAAGATATTCGAGATCACATATTGTTTCTGCACGCATTCTCTGGTTGTGACACTACATCTGCTCTATTTAATAAAGGCAAGACTGCAGCTTTGAAAGTGATGAGAAAACGGCAGGACTTGAAACTTGTAGCTGAAGTTTTCAGCAAGACTGGTACTTCTCCTGAGATAGTTACTTCGAATGGGATAAAATTTTTTCTCGCAATCTATAACGCTCCAGTTAAAGAAGTTTCCATCGATAACTATTGGTATTCTTGCTTTATTAAAGCTGTGAGCAAAAGCAAACCAGTGAAATTGAATTCATTACCACTCACTCATGACGCAGCTCAACATCATCTATTTCGTGTTTATTTTCAAGTACAGAAATGGTTGGGTAATGTACTGAATCCTAAAGAGTGGGGATGGATATTGAAAGATACCACATTGTGGCCAAAAATAACATCCCAACTTCCTGCGCCTGATTGCCTTTTGAAGACGATTTTCTGCAACTGTACGAAAGGTTGTGGACCATTGTGTGGCTGTCGGAGGTTGGAACTTAATTCCTCACCAGTTTGCGGCAACTGCCATGGAAATCTTGCTTGAATGCCGTCACTGAAGCAGAGACTGAAAGTTCTCAGATTGACTCGGATTTCCTCGAACGAATCGATGACTTTATAGAAGAAGAAAACGAACAAGAAGGAAATTATTAATTTGACAACATTTTAGTAAGTATGACAGTCGTGGATTAGGCCTACCGGGGAAACCACATAAAAAAACGCGCCTAGTACTCAACCTCAAAGGTGGTGTGGAATAGAGTACTTAAATTATCCATAATATCCCATAAGTTCAAATTCAATGCAAGATTTTCAAGAAAACTATTGCATATACGAAAAAAAGACTTTCTATCTTTTTTATAGAGAATTTCCATAGCTTTCTTTTTGTCTTAATGTATTTTTGTCATAGAGGCAATGAAAACCGAGATATTTCGAAAAATTCGTTTCCGAGCACAATTTTAGCCCTTTACAGCGTTGCCAAATTTTATCCTTACACTCCCACTTCGGGGACTTTTGAGACCTTATTAAGGACACCCGAACCTACCTGGAAAACCAACATTTACTTTTGTATGAATTGGTCTGAAGAAAAATCCTAAATGCAGTGGATTACTAAGAAAATCGAAAGATAACATTTCAGCCAGAAATATTCAGTATCAAACTTTCAATTATTTAAGAAGAAATTCTGCGTATATGTGAGGTGAAGTGTGAAATGTACATTTGAAGAAATTACATTAAGTAGATAAGGAGAAGCTGAATTGTAAACTAATAGTACAGTCGAATTGATTTAATTTAAATTTTTTCGTCGACAACATTCCACCTGAAATTTTATTGTTGATTCTTATGTATTATGACCTCCTGATTACGAGAAAAATATTTGTGCCCAAAAATTCCATGTACGTCAAAAGTTATATGCACTTTTTGATGCGCTTTCATGCATTTTTAACTTATCTGTTTAATATATCTTGTACTAGAATGGGAATTTTAAACATACTGGCTTATTTGGAACAAAATTCTTAACAAATATAGATCTGTCTGATATGTATTTGTCAATTCGTCATCTTGGAAAAATAGAAAACACCAAAAATGGCCGAAAGAATCAAAACTGAATATCTTTTCTATAAGAAGGAGTAATTTCACCAAAGTTGGCCAAAGTAACACATTTATATAATGGCACCAATCCCGGACACGGTATGTCAAATTGAACGGTCAAATATGGCGGACGAAATAAAATTTTTAATTCTTCGTCAATCATCAAGGAGACATTGTACGACACTTTTTTTCTTTTCGATTGTACGTCATTTTATGTACTTTTAGGTTCATTTTTTATTTTCAAAAAAAGTGCGTCATTTTTATTTTCACAAAAAGTGCATTTTTACAATTTTCAAAAATGTATTTCCTTTGACCCTCCTTTTTTCACCCAATTTTCAACGAAACAAAATGAAATATACTATATTAGTTTCATTACCGTCATATACCATAATTTCAACGCATTTTCATCGATAGCCGGTTGATCAAAAGTAGAAGAAGCATTGGCACAATTATTCCCTTTGCAATAGATACATATAATAGAACATTATATATTCAGTTTTCTACAGCTACACTGATTATTTTTACAGCCTTTCTTACATACAAGAAATATCACTTAGTAAATTTTTAGGAAAAGCATTACTTTCACTCATAATATCAGGCATTAAGCCATTCTCAGTTTTAAGCCACCCGAATTGTATTTTGTATTAAACTTTTGAAGTTATACCAGACTTTATATAGCATATTTCATTTTATATCGATGAAAATTTGGTGAAAAAAGGAAGGTCAAAGAAAATACATTTTTGAAAATTTTTACAATGCACTTTTTTGAAAATAAAAAAACGCTTTTTTTGAAAATTAAAAAAAATGAACTCTGTCCTCTAAAAGTGCATAAAACGACGTACAATCGAAAAGAAAAAAGTGACGTACAATGTCTCCTTGATAATTGACGAATTAAAAATTTTGTTTCGTCCGCCATCTTTGACCGTTCTATTTGACATACGGTGTCCGGGATTGGTGCATTATATTTGACCATAAATGAGTTTTATTTTTGTCAACTTTGGTGAAACTATTTCTTCTTATAGAAAAGATATTCAGTTTTGATTCTTTCGGCCATTCTTGGTGTTTTCTATTTTTTTTTTCAAGATAGCGGATTGACAAATACATATCGGACAGATCTATATTTTTTAAAAATTTTGTTCTAAATAAGCCAGTATTTTTAAAATTCCCATCCGATTATAGTACAAGATATATTAAGCAGATAAGATGAAAATGCGTGTCAAAAAGTGCATATAACTTTTGACGCACAAGGAATTTTTGAGCACAAATATTTTTTTCGTAATCAGGAGGTCATAATACATAAGAATCAACAATAAAATTTCAGGTGGAATGTTGTCGCCGAAAAAAATCAATTCAATTACATCCAAAAATATCAATGGCTAGATTGTGATCCTTCCACCGGCACGGTTGCACAACGATCTAAAGCACTGTTGTGTAATGGGCATGCTTAGTTACACTGTCTATGATGTACTGGATTCGATCTCCAGCTCCACCGCTGACAATATTAGTGGGTAATAGTTGTCTACGTTTTTTCAAATGTGTAACTCCCTTTTGGGTAGCCTTACCTTTATAATTGAGAGTTGTCTAATATATGTGTGTCATGTCATGTTCATTCGGATGTTTTCTCTTTGCAGGTGGGTCTCTATCATCATATTCGTAGTCGATGTTTTCAAACGAGCATTAGTCCATTGAAATGTTATATTTAACTTTGCATTTTGGGTAGGAGAAGGTTTTTCTTCTTCTTCGTTGTGTGGGGGGGTGTAAGTTTAACATTGAATTTGGGGGTCAGCCCCCCCCCCCTCTCCATTTGGCCGTTATCTTGAAAAAAGGGGGGCTAGCCATATTACAAAAAATTTACAGACAGATTTCTTGTTTAGAATCGAATTCTCTACAAGTTTACTGTAGAAACTTTTCGTCGTAAATTGAGTAATTAAAAAGTTAAAACCCTTGGTAGATAGAAATTTGTCACAAAATTTTCTTTTAACCGCAAAAACTTTTTTTCTTCAATTTTAACAAAAAAATACATCACATGTTTTTTGTAGAGGATTTCACAGCGAATAATTTTCACTAGTAATCTCCCTAGGGCTTGAGAAATGTCCGGTAATTAATTAAAACATGTGGATTTCACTCCTAATTTAAATGAAAAAGTAAACATAAGAATGACAGATTAAGTTAGGTTATGTTAATTAGTAGGCTGTGTACTACGGGCGTATTTCTTTGGCACTCAGGAATCGATCCCGCCCGATCCAAGTAAACCAATGTTGTTTCTTTGGGAAAGTGAACTTTACCCCTTCCATAAGAGTTTATGATCTAGTTCATTTCTATATGACCTATATACTAGCTTTTTAGTTAAATCAGATATTATCACTGTTAAATCAGTACATCAGTTATGGATTTGTTATGCTCCATAATTATTATTTAGAGTAATTGCCCAGGTAGCACGGGCACGTTATAATGACGTCAAAATCTAGTGATACTGGTCAAAAAGACGTTAGAGGACTAAAAATTACGACATAATGATGTCTCATAATTGACATTATAATGACGTGCTACATATCACGTCATATTGTCGTCTTTTTTCAGTGTTAAATTTCTTTATATTTTATCGGGTTACAAACATTCTAAATCTACAGGTGAAATAAATGATAGATGATGACGTTTTTTTAACGTTTTTCTACTCTATATTAATGCATAAAATTTGCTTGCTTACCACGTAGTTTGTTGCAGAAATTATTTCTAGATGGCGCCACATACATACCACTGACAATAATTAGTCATACATTTATACTCTTATGAAGAATAGAAAATAAGTAACATCGATTGCAATGTTCAAATTCTTTCAGGGAATACCGATTTATTTGGACAGATCTTATAACAATCAGGTATTAGGGAGCATTTATTTTGTAGCTGGTAGTTGGGCGATTCGACTCTTTTTAAGGATTCGTACCAAATGAATCCGTGTCAAGAAAAGATTCGTATCGAGAGATTCGTACGATTCGTACCACTTCGTACCACTGATTCCATGATACTAAACAGTATCATGTACTGATTCGTACCATTCGTACTATTCGTACGTTTCGTACCACTGATTCCATGATACGAAACAGTATCATGTACTGATTCGTACCATTCGTACTATTCGTACCCACACTTATTCCACTCCACAGTGTTCAGCATAGATTATAGAATATTATATGTGGTGTTAGTTAGGGCCAGAGTATTATAATGTTATATTAACCATACAGTGTATACTTTTAGGACTTCGAGCAACTTCTATTTCGTTAATAATTTCGTCGTCGTCATTAGACATCAGTAAAAAGATGGATAGATAGCGTTTATTTAACCATATTATATACATATTTGTATCATATTACGTATAAAAACAGGGAATTTTTTTCAATTATGAGATTATGATTATTTTAAAATCTGAAATCTCCAGTTTAAACGCGCGGTCCCCATCCACCGTTTGAAGTTTAACCTTATACAGCTGGCCCAGTATCGCATCGCAATACCGGTACCGAAATTCCATATTCGTACCAATCGTATCGGTGATACGAAATGTATCAGTCGTATCGGCGATACGAAATGTACGAATCTTTTATTTTTGTGGGATTCGTACCATTCGTACCACTGCAAGGATTCGTACCAATGATACGAATCATACGAGTACTACCCACCTCTAGTAGCTGGGCTGAGACAGCATACAAGTTTTATGCTATCTGTTTAATGGGTCAAGCATTCACTGGTTTTATGTTAAAACCAGTGGGTGCTTAACCTATGGATTGTCCATTCATCTACATAGCGGCTCATCCTTGACCCATCATATATTGGAAAATGGAGACCTCCTAGAGCCCTTTTAATTTCGTTTAATTAACGTAGATATAACCTGAAAAAGACGTTAAATTAACGTCTAGTATAAGATGTCATTCATCTGAGACATTAGGAAGTTATTTTCACGTTTCATTTACGTCATCTAACTCGTCATTTCTCGTCACTCACTGACCATTTTTTCACGTCATTTTCACGTGCCTTTGCAACCTGGGTAACTATGGTTGAAGTTTAAAATCTTAGTATATATATAGAAATAATCTTACAACCCATTTTAAATTGTAATAAAAATAGAAATATAGCAAAATCCACAGCTTATAGTTGTAATGTTTGCAGTTGGCGCCTGAACTCAATCAAAATGATGTTTCTTTGACAAATATTTTTAATCTGCTCTAAGTGATACGTAAGTGCTTTGAAACTGATATTCGATTCGCCAAAAAAATACGGCTCACACAGAAAAGAACAACAATTTACTTTCAATGACAAAACTGTCCCAAATAGTGCTATAATATAACTGTTTTATAACACAATAGGAAACAAGTATAAAGTAATTTTAATATATATTTATAACGCTGCTGAAAATACTGCCGAATATTACTAAAAAAAGCGCTATAAAATTATTTAGTTTTATAAGCTGAAATGTTTTATAGCTTATAGTCATGGAAACGTTTCGAAAATAATTTCTTAACTGCTTTATAAGATTTTTTGTAATTTTGCTGTAAATAAGCTTTAATGATAAATTTATAATAGAGTTCAATTGCAGACAACCAGATAGTGTTTTTTGCAACTCTAATATAATCAATTAGCATTTTAGAATCATTAACAAAATAACATAAAACACAATAATCATATAATATTTAAATTATAAAATAAATTTGCTGGTTGGGATACCAGGGTTTCTTCCTGGAAATTGTGACGTTTCAAATATTATTTTCTTATGTCGTTCCTTAACTATATTTTTTGAGTGATCGCCCAGTATGTTTCACTAAAAGTATATCGGATTTCTTCCTTGTAGTCCCTTGAGGGAGTCTGAAAATATCATTTAAATGGGTTTTTTGTTTAAAAAATTCGTGATAATTTTGTTTGAAATTAAACCCAAGCTGTCAGGTAGTTGTCAAGTAATTAGTAGTCTATCCTTTTAAATTTTTTTTGAATTTATCAATTTTTAAAATTTTTAAATTTTTTTATTTTGATAAATATTGGGCTTAAAGTTTTTGGACAATTCTGAACAAAATCGGAAAAAAGGGTGGCTTTTTCGGCTTAAGGGTAGTGGTTGGAGGAAAATATTGTCACCATCGTGTTTCCCGCCCTCGAAAACGGGGGGGAAAATATCTTGGGGTGCGGTCGCAGAACTTTTGGGGTAAAGGCTTTACCTCAAGGGACTATTATTGATGTTCTGTTGATTATATGCCAAATATTATTGTCTTCGTTCACATTTTCACCTTAATTGTTTCTTTTAAGGTGTCAGTTCTGCTTACTTTTTACCTTGTTGTTTATAAAATTATAGAAAATTACTTCCTTGACAATTGTGTTAACTACGTGCCAAATATTGCTGTCCTCCTTCACATTTTTTTTAAATTCTTTTATATTGTTCACCCTGTATGACAGGCAGATAGGCAGACTAATGGAACTAAAAGACTTTAATTTTCGAAATCTACATAGTCTAAAACCTGAAAATCTGAAATAATCACGGAGGGTGATCTTTTCACGATTACAATACCGTAAACCGGGGTAACTTGATTACGATTTCGGGATATTCCTTGTTGCCCCTAATTTGTTAATTTAATTTAACGAATTCTGATTGTAAAAAACATTACTTTGGGCCTAAAGGAGAAGAATCTGATAGTGCAAAAATTTCAGGTTGCTCTAGTTTTTGAAAAAAAAATGTTTATAGGTCATTTTTCAAGTTACCCCTTTTTGGGGCTACTTGAAAAATGCTTGATTTCGTCTCTATTTTTCAAATTAAACACTTCTAGGATAACTTGAAAAGTAAATAAAAAAAATATATACGAGGTACCCTTCAAAAATCACTTTAAAAATTATAAGGAATTATGTCTGTTTTAGTAAAATCAAACAAAGTAAAAGAAAAACTTGTATTTAAATAAACAACAGGGTAAATAAATAACATAAAATTTCTTCGCTATAATTTCTGTAGTTTCTGGCTCCAATGCGTATTTTGTAGACTCTGACCATTTTACAAGTTACCCCTGAAATGTACCCAAAAAATAAAATGATACGGCCCTGGTCTCACAGAATTCTTTACAAGAAAGTTTGGTTAAGACATTCATAACTATATAATAAGTACACCAAAAAAAAATATTGGCATGCTTTGACTTTCATACACACATCTGTACAGTTAAAAGTATTCAAGCAACAGAAAAAACATGTTTTCTTTACCTGTTTTTTAGAATTATTTACCACAACACAAATGGCTTGTGAACACCAATGAGTATGAAATCGATTAATATGTCCCATCGGCTGATTAACTATCAAATATTTTAATTCCACTACTAACGGATAGATCTCAGCACAATTTAATGTGTCATTATGCACACATTTATCAAGTTGCCCCGACTTTTCAAGTTACCCCGTTTTACGGTACTTCCCTTCGGCAAACGAGGGGAGCAAGAATACGTTAAAATAAACTAAGCGCTGGTCTGGTAATTTTTTATTTATATTAAGAAATATGTATCTTTCAAATTACATCACAATAGGTCCTTTAATTAAACATATGGGTTCGGATCCATGGAAGATAGGGATTAGTCTTAACGTAAACTGAGGGAGCACCAACTGTTCCACATGGAGTAATACCCCAGGAAGAGATACCAATAACTTCTGTCGTGTTGTCGAATCGTGTGTATACCAGTGGGCCACCAGAGTCACCGGTGCAAATGGATACTCCTCCAGTAAGAGGACCAGTACAAATATTAGTATCGTCGTTAAGTGGATGAGGAGCACCACCTAGAACAGAATCCAGGGCTGCTCTGCATGCTGAAAAATAAAAAAATGTTGATTTCGAAACCATTGATGTAATGATTGTATTTTTAATATGTTAATGTCATAAATGTCTGTTTGTCATGCGCCGTGAGCTGGGCCGGATGTCTGATACCCTTCCCAATATATTAAAATAAAGTCATTTTAGTGACCATAACATGGCGCAGTCGGTAGAATATACGCTAGATCAAATACAAAAGTACTCCTAAAACACTGCGATATTTCCCAGAGAGCGCGGCAAAAAGTTGCAATAAACCTGTTTGAAATTAATAAAGAACATGATTTAGTTCTAGTCGACCATTACAGAAAAAATGAAAATATTACTAAGAGAAAAATACAAAAGCATTACGTGAAATTCTTGTAAATAAAACAGTTTACGTAAAAACAAGAACAAAAAGTATACCTGGTAAAATTGTTAGTAAAATAGTACACTAAGATCTTATAATATTAAAATGTATAATACTGGTAGAGAGATAATAAGAAACAAAAGATATTATTAATCGAAATGCGAGTAAAGATATCGTTTCTAAAACAATCACATAAACTATGATGATTCGTCAGATGATAAAATTGACTGCATTTTGAGTAGTAGTAAATTTAAAAATAGTAAATAGTTTGCAAGATATAAATAGTCCAGGCCCTTCTGCATTAAACTATAGAATTAGTAGTAGTAGTAGTAGTTAGTAGTAGTGTTTATTGATGTTTTTTGAAACAATTTAGATTATTACAAGTCAAAAGTACATGTTTAGAATTTTGTTGTATACCTTATTAATTCTATAAAAACTAGTTAATTTAATAACTAGAACTAGAACTAGATTTGGATGACATGTTGAACCACCTGAAAGATTAAACTGAGTGTAAGAGTTAGTAGTGTTAGTATCAGTAAGTTCAATAAACTATACGGTTACCTCAGTCAGTAGCTTTTGGACGAGAGGGACGCGCGGAGCGGGGAATCAAATCAAAGAGACAGATATATCTGATTTCCATGCAAAAGACAGAGACAAAGATGGCGGTAGGGTCTACAGCCTACGTCAGCTGTAGATACAGCCGGTATCTTTGTCTGTGTCTTTTGCACGGAAATCAGATATATCTGTCTCTGTTTGATTCGATTCCCCGCTCCGCGCGTCTCTCTCGTCCAAAAGCTGCTGATCGAGGTAACCGTATAGTTTACTAACCGTGGTATGGACGTACGTCTGTCTCTTTTTATACCATTGGAGCAAACGAATAAAATTTATTTATTTTAATTTTATGTATCTTGAAAATTATTGTATATCAGAAAAGGGAAGCCAATGGAACTTACTACCCACAGATGCAAAGTACAGCCAAATCGACAAAAAATGTCTGGCAACGTTCTGGCAACGTTTTTAGCCCTTTTCACACAATTCAAATAGGTACGTCAGACACGTCCGGCCAAATGAAGTGGTTTGCGTAATTTTTTTCTGAAAAAGTACGAAATTTTCTATCGAATACACTACAAATAATCGATATCCGCGATGACCGTAAAACATTATAGCATTTTTATATTAATTAATTTTTTTAAACATTTTTTCGGCTTTTTAAATCTTCGCATACCAAGCTTATTTTGTTCGTATAATTTTTAATTAACAATTCACATAAAAATTTTTGGATTCCGCTATGACGGGGCTTTTAGTGTCACCGGCTCCTCGCCTATGAGAAATGTCTGTTTGCCATGCGCTGCTCTGCCTACTTGTGTGCTACACCGAGTGTCTAACACCATTCCCAGTATTAAAATAAAGTTTTAGTTTTCCTGAAGACGTGTTCTAATGATAGATGGTTTCAAATTGTCAGTATAATGGTCCTAATATATAAAGCGTTACACGTAATTACTAAACTGACGTCACAGCTTTACTACGTTTACATGGTGCCAAAGTTATTGTTAACCTAATTAATTAAATATTTTTCGCATCTCGTTTAGTGGGCTCATTTAGCACTTTTTTAAAATTTGATTATCTGAAAGATTTTATCATTTTAAGACCCTGTGCAAAAAACTAGAATTTTGTGAGGCCTATAATAAATCGTCTAAAAAAAAAATCATAAAAATGGACCGCACCCACCTTGTCGAGTATGGGCCGTGACGTCACTTGATAGGAACCCGCTAGCCGAAGCGACTAGCTGCAGCGCGTTACTATAGTTTCACAATATTACAAATCATTAACTTAAGCAGTGTGTTTTGAAACTTATGCGTGTTTGTGAAGAATATCAGTTTATCAACTATTTTCACCGATTTATATTACTATCCTCTGACGTCACGATGTTGGTCGCACCGTGCTCTTTAAAAGTTGTATATTTCGAAAACCACATATCGAATTCATCTGAAATTTGCAATATCGTCTAATTTTGAGTAATACTTTATCTACAAGAAGTAACAACTACTAAATGAAATTCATTAAATGAGCCCATTTTCTGATGGTATACGGCTTTGCTTCATAGTATTCTTTGTAATGATCTTTTTCACTCTTACTTTCCATAATAAACAAAACAAATAGACAGCAAGTAATAGAACACAATCTGCCGATCTAATTTGCGGCAGATCGTGTAGAATGACTTTAAACGTTAAGTGCCGAGACGACCACGGCGTTTCACGAAATACCTAGGCAGATTGTGCAACCTCAAGAATTTGTATGATATGCCGGCAGTTCATGTACTGCCTAGGCTTTTGACGAAATGATGTATTTCATCAAATGATTACGACATATACATGAGTTAAATTGGCGATGCACTTTTCGTATTTACCTGTTGCGTTGATGATTGTGATTGGAGCAGCTTGCAGAGTAGTTGGCATTACTGGGGTCTCAGATCCACCAATGGATCCCCATCCTGTAACGACAGCATCTCCGGTCTGATGATAGTCAATTGGGGGAAGGTTAGCTGCACTAACTGCTGCGTTGAAGATTAATGGTGTGGCTAGTTTGAAAATGGCGAGATCATCGGGGTTGATTCCACTGAAAAATAATAATAATATACCTCTGAAGTGGTTATCACAAACACCAAAACGCTCGTATACTATTACTCGACGCGCCCCAGGTAGCAAGGGTACGTTATAATGACGGCAAAATCTAGTGATACTGGTCAGAAAGATGTCAGTGGACTAAAAATGACGACATAATGATGTCTCATAAATGACATTACAATGACGTGCTACATATCACGTAATATTGTTGTCTTTTTTCGGTGTTACATTTATTCATATTTTATCGGATTACAAACATTCTAAATCTACAGGTGAAATAAATGGTAGATGATGACGTTTTCTTAACGTTTTTCTACTCATCTATATTAATGCATAAAATCTGCTTGCTTACCACATAGTTTGTTGCAGAAATTATTTCTAGATGGCGCCACATACACACCACTGACAATAATTAGTCATACTTTATCTTATACTCTTATGAAGTTATAGAAAACAAACAGTATCGATTGCAATATTCAAATTCTTTCAGGGAACATCGATTTATTTGGATAGATCTTATAACAATCAAGTGTTAAGGATCATTTATTATATAGCTGGGCTGAGGCAGCATACAAGTTTTATGCTATCTGTTTAATGGGTTAATCACTCACTGGTTTTATAATAAAACCAGTGGGTGCTTAACCTTGAATTGTCCATTCATCAGATTCATCTACATATCGGCTCATCCTGTAACCCATCATATATTGGAAAATGGAGACCTCCTAGAGCCTGTTTAATTTCATTTAATTAACGTAAATATAACCTGAAAAAGACGTCAAATTAACGTCTAGCATAAGACGTCATTCATCTGAGACATTAGGAAGTAATTTTCACGTTTCATTTACGTCATCTAACTCGTCATTTCTCGTCACTCACTGACCATTTTTTCACGTCATTTTCACGTGCCTTTGCTACCTGGGGCGTTTCGCCCACCATATTAGTATCATCTGGAGAAGATTAAAACTAACTCCTTAGTTTTAATCATCTCAAGACTGTTTTTTTTTAGATATTTTAATGCATATTTTAACTGAACTTCGGTAACTTTTATTTTTAATGATGTTAACTTTCGACTCGTCCACAGATCAACCTACTGATTAACCAACTCTGTTTGGATACAACTGTTTAAATGGATTTGGCTGTGTAATATAGAAAGACAATGTTTTTAAATGAAGGTTTTACGTGTATTCTGCAATGGCATTGAAGAAAGAAATCCTCAGTATTCATTTAAACTGAGACAAAAATATCTGCATTGGGAATAACCAGTCCAAATTTCAAGATAAAATATCAATTTGTTTAGAAGCGACCGAAATGTAAGTACTAATAGCCCAGGGATTTTAGTTTTTGACCCGGAGTTAATTATTGTAAAGCTGAAAATTTGCAGGATTGTAGTTTTGGTCCAGGACAACACGTAACAAAAAGTCCCCTACTCCCCCCGTCGGATTCCCTGTTTTTGCGGAGCAATAAGGGCCTAAGTCGCACAAATTACAGACCTGGCTATAAAGTGCAGCAGAAAGGTTGTTACTTGTCCGATTTGGATCGAAATGATCGTAAAAGCTTCAGAGAAGCATATCCGTTCGTATTTTAGATGTTCCATGCATATTTTTTTTCATATTTTCCGTTCTAGTGCTGTCAAAATTTCAAAAATTGAAAAAATTCCGAAATGGCGCCATTGCGGATAAATGAAGACTCGGAGGAGAAAACGTACTAGAATAAACATGTGCCTTCATACTTTGGGCTTTCCATTGGTATGTCTACTTTCTCTTTAGCATCACCCGTTACGGAGCTACGCCACTTTGAGTGTGGTGCGCTGATGAAACTAGTTGCGAATTCCAATTTACGTATTATTGGTGTTTTGTAAGATTTATTGAATGAAATTCAACTTGCCATACTCAGAAAATGACTTTATTCGGCAAGATAATTGACATTATTGATCTACTGGGAAGTAGGGTCATCCGGATCATCATCACTAGCTGTTTGTGCACCTGGATCCTCTACAGCTTCTGCACATGATGCTGCAGTTCAGACCAGAGTTCCTGCACTCGCACCGGGCACCGCAGTCCACCTTGCAGGCACAGGAAATTAGACGTAGCAGGCTATTAGGAGCTGGCTGCCTTGTGGTCGGAACCAGAGCTAGGCCCTGAGGTTCCGATTTCCACCCCGAGTCCTCAAGGTGAGGGCGTTAGGGAGAATATTGTGAGGATTTAATCTCCTGAAAATCTTGCAGCACTCAACTAATGTGCATGTGCTTTTTGCAGGTCCAGCAATGGCTAGACGTCAACCTCAACCCGGGGTGGAAATCAGGACTCCAGGGCCTGGTTCCGGCAAGGTGGACTGCGGTGCCCGGTGCGAGTGCAGGAACTCTAGTCTGAACTGCAGCATCATGTACAGGAGCTGTAGAGGATCCAGCTACACAAACAGCCAGTCAGTGGATATGGATAATGATTCGGACGACCTTACTTTCCATTAGATCAATAATGTCAATTATCTTGCCGAATAAAGTAATTTTCTGAGTATTACAAATTAAATTTCATTCAATAAATCTTACAAAACACCAATAATATATAAACAGGAATTCGCACTCAAAGTGGCGTAGCTTCGTAATAGGTGAAGCTATACAGAAGGTAGACATACCAATTGAAAGCCCAAAGTATGAATAGAAATGCTTATTCGTTTTCCCCTCCGAGTCTTCATTTATCCGCAATGACGCCATTTCGGAATTTTTCAATTTTTGAAATTTTGACAGCACTAGAACGGAAAATTATGAACAAAATATACATGGAACATCTGAAATACGAACGGATATGTTTCTCCGAAGCTTTTATGATATTTTCGACCCAAATCGGACCAGTAACAACATTTCTGGTGCACTTTATAGCCAGCTCTGCAATCTCTGTGACTTAGGCCCTTATTGCTCCGCAAAAACAGGGAAGCTGACGGGGGAGAGTAGGCGACTTTTTGGTACGTGTTGTCCTAGACCAAAACTACATTCCTGCAAATTTTCAACTTTACAATAATTAATTCCGGGTAGAAGCGATATATTGACTAAAACTCCTGGGCTATAATGTATCTCGTATGTATCTCCAAATGCAAGTAGAACATATTTTTTTCTAATATTGTTTCTTATTTACGTTCGTAATTTGTTTACCGCTTTTTGTTTCATAAAAAATTCACAGCAAAAATAAATTTGCTTTCCTACGAATCGATGCACTCAAACTAGAAGCGATTAATATTCCGAAGTCTACCGTACTCAATTTCATACATAACATACAGGGTGATATCAAAAAACTATTTTTTAATCACCTCTCGTAAATTTAAAATCTGGTGGTGGTTTTTTCGAAATTATCAAGAAAATTGCCATACTTGAGCTATTATATATAAAACTTACCCCTTGTAGTCGGGATGAACAAGTGCATAGCTAACCCTAACGAATTCCCTCTCGGGGTTGTCATCATTCAGATTGAGAACGCCGGTAAGTACCCTGTAGCTACCTAGAGTTGGAGCACCAGTAATACAATGACCAGCTGTGAGAACTGCAGTAGGAGAAATGACTACTCCACCACAGGCGTGTTGACATGTGTTGGCATTCACACAGTATTGCACGGATGCTTGGAAAGGATACTGATTCCTCTGGGCATCACGACCTCCAACAAGACGGCCCTCTGGGGGTGTGGCTAAAATTATAATAAAAAACCTCGATTAGGAATAATGAATTTCCTCCAGCGTTTGCTTAGTTTTTAGGAACACATGTTTTTCAGTTGTTCTGTTATTTATTTGGAGTACAGTAAAGCATAATGTTGCATCGTTTACCTGCTGGCAGAAACAAAGACAAGAAAGAAATCGTTGTAAATACCGGAGAAAGAAAACACGAACATCTGAGGATAGGTTTTTAACCATTTTATTCGTATTAGTAACAAACGCATATTCTTGTATTATGTGTAATAATTTTTTGCTTTAAAATTCTGAAACACTAGTTCCTATGGAAAGAGCGCCTGCGTCTGCGTCTGCTATTGTTTTGTTAAATGAGGATAAATGTGTGTCAAATTATTCGATAGATTTCTGTACCAGTTGGTTGCCTATCCGCTATACTCAGAGACAAAGTAAGTAAAAATGAAATAAACGTAATTTAATATCCCACGAGACTATGGAAATGCATAAACAACAAACTGTCATGTTTGACGTGCTAAAAAGTCAAAATTTTGGTAACGGAAATAAAACGAATTCTTTCGAAACGTTAACAGCCATCAATTTAATTTCTAATTATAGGATTATCATTTTTTAACATTATTGTTTCGGTTAATAAATTTGTAGGTGTGAGACATTTTGTACTAATCAGAAGTATTAAAAACCAGCGACAATGTGCACAATGTAATAGAAATAGTTAGTGACGAAGATGAAGAGTTTGACTGAGAGGACTAATTCTTAAATAACTCTGTAGCAGACAAAAATGTGTCTTATTTATGTGGCATATAGGAGAACACATAATCTCACGAACGCCTGTTCGTAGCACATATGTGCATATGAAACTATTGTAGAGAAGTACATTATCTTTCATTTTGGCCCTATAACTGTTTTAGTTCGCATAGTGTTATTGACCAAATTAAACTTGACATTCAGTAAAACAATTAAATTACTATGAGCAACGGTATTGTATAATAATACTTTTTCGGCAACATAATTGGTACATTTTACTTTATCTCACAAACGCTTGATCGTAGCACGTAAGCGCAATAACAACTATTGTCGAAAAATTCATTTATCTTTCATTTTGGCCATATAACTTTTTTTCGTAAAATTGATGGTTAAGGAGTTATTAACTGATCTTTAGATTTTAGCTTATTGAACTCCCCCCTCCCTCATCAAGAAATCGACAGACACGACCCGTAGGTGTCCACCAATGATTTTCGTGTTCCATACGTCCCCCTGAACACACTGATGCCCCTCTTTACACTTAATCATTAACCTGCACACGGGATGTCTTTTTTTAACATAGCACGACCCACTATCGCTTTGTCATCTGACATTCATTAAAATTTTTAAATGTTTATATAGAAAGTGGAAGAACACCTAATAAACATAAATTAATTATAGACAATATATAAAATTCTAGTTTCGTATCGCATTGGCTTTCTCAGGATAATTTTAACAATAATTTTCTGTCAGACAAATAAATACTTTATTTAGATTAGTTTTATAAGTTTTACCTTAGACACTAATTGAAGACGCGACATGATTGGATTAAAATTAACAAAAATGATAAATATATAAACAACTATCAACAATTAACTTGTTAAGAAATATAAGTAACATTTTTGGAAAAGTTGCAAATGGTCCAGTTTATTGAAAATAAACGGATGTTACTGGAACATCAAAACAGATTTCGAAGGAAAATCTACAAATATAATTCGTCAAATATTTAATAAAATACTAGAATCACTAAACTGAAGAAATGGAAGTCGTCACAATGTGATGTGATCTTTTTAAAACCTCTAATAATGTATACTGTGATATACTATTACGTAAACTAAACTTTAACTTGTTAATATCATATATGACGAAAAGAAAACATGTTATCGTCTGTGATGAAGATAACCTCCAACACATACGATGACATCAGATATTTAAACTGTTAAAAGGGAAGTCCCTCGGGGGTCAATACTAGGTCCTCTTGTCTAGATCATTTACACGGTACACTAACGAACAGGTTAAGATAATACATAATTCGATACAGTTTGCTGATGACGCCTCTATTGGGTCAAACCATAAATACAGACAATGAAGTATAGAGACATGGTTCCATTGACTATAAGTGAAACCGATTTAATTAAATTTATAGACATTTCAAATGAGCTTTGTTAAACACAAAAGAACATATGAGAATCTCTGTTATTATAGGTTAGATTGGAAATATCATATTAATTATTTAATTAGGAATACTTATTCAAATATGCGGTAAATATTCGTTCCCAAAACATCAATATCCGAATAGCAATAATTCGTCACCCTATAATTATAATTCCAGCCATTTGCTAAGTTGTGAGAAATAAAATTTAATTGTTTAAAGTTTTATCTTGTCAAGATTTAAATAATATAGAGATAAAAGTGCTTAGGGTATAAATTACCTGTTCATTTAGAAAATGATAAAACTCTTAAATCACATTTAAACATCTATATGATATCAGAACTTGAAAGATTCGTCAAGAATAAGTAATTTTTTTATATCTAGCGTCTTTGATGAAAACATTGTAATGTTTGAAACTTTGTTTATTAAACTAACGAATATAAAATATTTTTAGCCTGGAACCTGGATACAGAACAAAACATGTCTGATTTTCCGTATCAAAAATTACACTGAATGCTTTGAGAGAGCTTTATAATTTTATAATATATTATCTGAAACTATTTCCTAAATACATGGATTTAGGAAATACTACTTACTGAAGTCTTTTTCAAATTAGGAAATATTTTGAAAAATTTATTATGTTTAGAAAGAGTTCTCTTAGATAATTACTAGGTTGTATATAACTCAATATACATAAAAGTGAATATTGAATACCATAATTCTGAGCTGATGAATTGCATACTATATGGATATTCATTCGCACATACGATATGGAAAAATTGTTTGTTATCACTATGGAGACTAACAGAAAACAGATTCTGTAAAGAAATATTTCTAACATATTCAGGATGATTTTTCATTTCTTGTATCCACACCCAAATTTTATGTTTTTAGAATTTGTACAACTCTTTAATAAAATAAAGTAAGAAAATACGCACATGAAATTTAGAACATATTTTAAATGAATACATAAAATATTTGTAAAAATATAGTATAATAAATAATGATAGTGTACTTTATCGATAATTGTTCAATACATACATATAGAATGCGTATTGTAATTTGTGATGTATAAAAGCTTCAAACATATCGATAGTTCCTAATTGAGACACTAGAAATATAGCATATTTTTTCTTCAAAATGAATAGAAAAGTACACCATGGCAAATAAAAAAATAAATAAAGATAAAAATTAAGTGTGTGGGCCAAGCGTAGACATTTTTGTACAATTTCTTGTAGAGTGAAACACTGGTTGGTTTACAATACCTTGTATTACCTACAGTACAACTTATTAATTCAATTATATTATTGACTTGTATACATGGCAACAGAATGTTATTCTTTTATTAATAAATAAAGAAATATAAATTTTCCCTAAAAAGTCATTTTAAACTTAGATTAAGAATTTTCCTAAACGGTTCGAATGCACACTTTATTATATGATTGTTAGAGATAATCTGATTATCAAGAACAAAATGTAAAATATTGCAGTTGCAACTGAAGAACATGTACGTGAAAATATAATTAAAAATCCCATTGGAGAGTTCTCATCTCCTTCAGAAGCTCATCTCATACTTTATAGAATTGCAATATATTGCAACATATTTATAAACAATATTTTTAAATGCAATGTTTTGAGTACTTACCCTTGCCCAAGGCTCCAGCGACAACTACAAGAAGACACACTAAAACCTTCATGGTGAAGATAATCAATTGATCATGTCCTATCGTTTTTTGGCGTTTTATATTAAGTACTTAACGGTATCAAGTTATCGTGGCAATGGATTTGAATTGAAAAACAAATGATATAATAAATTAGCCGAATTTTTGTACAAAGTGATCCTAAAAGTATGTCGTACAAAAGTTGCCAGATCTTAATTTTGGAAACATTTCAAATGCTTACGATTCTTTCTAATATAATAATTGTTGGTTTATAGAACCATGTTCAAAAATATGTCACTAGCATTATCATATGAGCATATCAGCATAAGACGTAGTGCTATAAAAATCTAAAACCATTAAAGCTCTGAAAGCTGACGATGAGCCAGTAGTAAATCTAAAAAAATTTTATCGGGACTTTCTAGACACAATATTCAGATAAGCGTCTTTTTACATTTGTGTATCAAAATAAACGAGTACGTATAGTAAAAATTATTTATTTCTAATTACAAGATTGTAACTAATGTTTAAGCTGAGACACTCCCTGAAACCATTGTGACATTTTCCCAAAATGTCTGCTGTCCATACATTTTTCAGTCTCCCTGCTGGTTCATTCGTCTGATTGTCCATCGATCTGTCAGGCCATTTGTCCGTCCGTATGTCTACCCGTCCGTGTGTTTGCTGTCCTGCTGACAATATGTACGTCCTTCCGTCCATCGTTCCCTGTGTTAACTCAAAAAATTTCATTATATATTAAATATGGTGAATATAGTACCTGTAGGGTACCAGTAGTCTTATGTAATTACCAAATAGACAAGCACTGAGGCTTTAAAACATGTAACAGATATTAACTACATCAAATATAATGTTTTTTTAAAAAAATATAGAGATGTAGAATATCAGTTGTATTATGTAACTATCAAAACTCAAGGATTGATGCTTTGAAACATGATGGATTCTACTCAGGCCAAAATCCTTCCTATGTGGGCATTCCTTATTTCCTGTAGCTTCAGAAAACCAATGCCGAAGCGTTTATGCCTCAAGTTCATAAGACTAGGGCAGGAAGTAAGGACGTGGATGGAGGTTTCTTCTTCGTCCCCGCAGAACCTGCAGTCGGGGTTGTTAACCACCCCCATGGCGTGCAGGAGTTTTCTGAAAGAGCCGTGTCCAGTCAAAAGACGTACCACGATTCTAACCTGTTTCCTGCTTAGTCGCAGGATTTGTTCTGGATGCTTCGGCACGGGCTCCGAGATTAGAAGCTTCGCTTGTTGGGTAGGAGGCCCAGAAGTCAAAGAATAGTTATCTGTTGACTTCTTTGCATTTGATCTAGAGTAGTCGAGAGCCAGCACCGGATCTAGTAGAGGCCGCTGAGAGCCCTCTTGGCCAGAGCATCTGCCCGCTCGTTACCCTCAATGTTACTGTCCAGGTACTCACAGAAGTTTGACCCAGTTAGATGAGCCAAGTTCACAGAGAGCCTATCTACAGTTTTGAAAGAGTATTAACTTGATCCTGACTAATGCAAGGTGGCGAATTAACCCGGAGCATAAGAAAGTTCAGCCCTGAGTCTTTCACCGTATATCTCCGCAGCGCTTTCCTCATACCTCGATCCGTCTGTGAACCAGACGATATCGGCAAGCCTGAGTATGTCCTCAAGTGGGTTCTATTCATCCCTATTAGGATGACAACCTAAAAGGGTTTTGAGAAGGAGAAGGAAGGCACACATGTCATCACTTCTGGCCTCCAGAGGTGAGTGAGTGCCTATCACGTCAAACAGGGCCCCTCTGTGCCCTAATTGTTCTCCTCCGGTCTTCCACTGACCACCGCACCTCAGCCTGTAGGTCGCTTTTCGGACCTCGGACTGCATCCAATACAATGATTTTCAAAATTTTCACAAAAAGATGATGTAGGATATTAGAGTCTTATGTAACTAGCAAAAAGATAAGCACAGAGGCTCGTAAATATTATTGTAGGCAGTGTGCATCGAACACATATGGGAGTAAGACCTATAAAGGTTATAACGTGGGCGACCGGTATTTAAGTGATAAAAGTGCAGTATGTTTCAGTACCTAGCACCGAAGTACTATTTTTCCAAGAATATAAACGATTTTAAAATACATTTCACATAGATTTGAATTAAAATATAATAAAATTGGTAAAGGTACACTGATACCTTACCCAGATAGCAGATTTCCGTCATATTGACGTCCTTTTCGAATAATTGTTGGTTGACATCGTCATATGGTGATTAAATAACGTCCCTGTAATATTATATTTTCTACAGTATTTTGACGTTATTAGACGTATAGAAGTATATAGAAGTTATTTCTAGATGAGGCCACGTATAAATAATTAACGATAAGCAGTCACTATTTATCACGCCATTTTTACGTCATATATGACGTCGCACTGTGATAAAGGCGACATAAAAGTTACGTAAAAATTACGTGATCATGTTGCCTAAGTAGTTGCAATATTTTTCGATAGCAGATTGCAATCAGATAAACGTCCCCCTATTGGGTAATTGCAGAATGGAGACGTCGCGTCTCTATAACGTTATATTGTTGGTAAAATTTTAACGTTAGTTTGTTATAACAATTTAAGTACTTATGATAATGTTTTTAATGCTGAGTAATTGTATGCATTACCATGTAGTTTCTTAGAGGAATTATTTCTAGATGACGAAACACGTGAATCAGTAACAACAAATGGACATTATTTATATTATATTCTAATAAATTTACCCCTACTCCAAAGACTCGTCTGTTTTGGAGCCACAGGAGCAATACGCACGACCCCACAGCGGCTCTGGAGGTCCTTCTGGACCTCGTACCCCTCCACTTGGTGATTGAGGCCGATGCTCGAAAAGCCACTGAGGCGCGGCGGTCAATGGAAGACCGGAGGAGAACAATTAGGGCATATAAGAGCCCTATTCGACGTAATAGGGACTCACTCACTTCTGGAGGCCAGGAGTGATGACATGTGTGCCTTCCTTTTCCTTCTCAAAATCCTTTGAGGTTGTCATGCCAGAAGGGAAGAGTAAAACCCACTTGAGGACACACTCAGGCTTGCCGATATCGTCTGGTTCACAGATGGATCGAGGCATGAGGAAAGTGGTGGAGCGCAGATACGGTGAAAGACCCAGGTCTGAACTGTCTTATTCCCTGGGTTAATTCGTCACCTTTCATCAGTCAGGACAAAGTCAATACTGGTTGAAAACTGTAAACAGGCTCTCTGTGAACTTGGCTCATCTAAGTGGGTCAAACTTCTGTGGGTACCTGGACACAGCAACGGCTACCTTAGGTTAGAAACAAATCAGAATCGTGGTACGTCTTTTGACTAGACACGGCTCTTTCAGAAAACTCCTGCACACCATAGGGGGTGGTTGACAATCCCGACTGCAGAATCTGCGGGGACGAGGAAGAAACTTCTATCCACGTCCTTACTTCCTGCCGTAGTCTTATGAACCTGGGGCACAAACGCTTCAGCATTGGTTTTCCGGTGCTGAAGGAAATGAGGAATGCCCCCATAAGAAGGAGTTTGGCCTTTGGGTTAGAATCTGGCCTGAATGGAGGAATTCGATAAATTCGTAGCGGTAGCACAATGGGCCACAAGGCCTGAGTACGGGGACCCTGCGTTGCCCCGCTAAAAGAAAAAGAATAAATTTACCAGCACAAGATAATAGTAATAGTAATAAGTCGCGGAAAACGCCAAAGAGGCGGAAACCGTTAGCAATTTCTAACACACTTAAAGAACCAGTTGAGAGAAAAAAACAATAGATACTTTGAACTGCTAAATAACTTCTGAAACTCTTGGAAACTTATAATGGTTTGGTTAGAGATCATTATACTATAGCTGAACTGAGATGGTACAAACACCAACGTGCGATTTGAAGATCTTGTTGGTGAGATTTCTTGTTGATATACTAGTGTGATCACACTTGAATTAACAGTGGAAAGAACGAATAGTTTTTTAGTTATCTGCTAAATAACCAAAATAATATTTTTCAGTGCTTATATTCTTACAGATCCGGACTCTGAAATTAAATTTTGGGCTTCTTCACTTGGTACGAGATATTTTGTTACAAATTATATTAGTTAGTTCCGGCCTTTGAGACATTCTCTATTTTATACAGGTTAGAACAAGAAATGCACTTCGAACGACGCCGACGCACAGACCCCAATAACAATGGGGATTATTTCACTGAGTTTTTAAAATTTAAAGAATATATCGTATTTACAAGAAAGGGTCTACACACATACATACGAATAGACAGATTATACATCAAGGGCGGATCTGGGCCTTGAGCTTGGGAGGGGTAACATAGCCGCGTGCTGAAAATAACAATAATGTTTTTCGTCGAAAATTAAAATTGATGAGCGGGGGGAGGAGAAAATCTCAAAAAAAATGTATAAACATAACTAAATAGAACATATATTTAAAAATATAAAATAAAATAATAAAAATGATTTTAAAACGAAAGTTGATGGTTTACGGAATATTGGGGGGGGGGGGTAATTACCCCGTTACCCCCCCCCCCCATAAATCCGCGCTTTTTATACATCCACTACTCTTATATCTACATTTAAGCTCGGTATGCCGTGTAACAAATTTTTGCGCAAACCCTTCATTATGTTGTGTTTTGTCAGGTTATGCATTATCTATTTGATTAAAATGCACCAAAAAAAAAGCACTGCGGATAGTTGCGCTGCCCCCATGAAGAATAATAATTCCGAAACATCGGTATTCGTAAGTGCCTCGCTGATTTTTTTGGCGTATATACTGTGACTTTTTTGTCTTATTTAAAAAGTAGGTACTTACGTGACTACGAGCATTCACTCTGTATAGTGATGCATTTAAATATTTTAATTGAAGTAAATTTTGTCAGTTATTGTTAAAAGTAAGTATAAAATATATTATTTTAAGCTTCATTTAAATAAAATGTACAGGGTAGTCAAAAATTATAACTGATAGAAGTGATTTTTTTCAAAATTTGCAGTGTCAGAAAGTCAATTTAACCAGATAGATAACTTAATACTAAATAGGTATTATGTGCATAAATACACATCGAGATGTGCTTTAAAAGTCCAATTTTATCAAATTGTTTGCTTCAGGGTTATTTAAATTTGTTGAAATAACGCCATATTTGTAATATTTTTATTTATATCAATGACTGATGGCCAGTCTTTCAGTAGTTGTTTAAATTAAATTTTTCTGGTACAATAAATAAATACAATAGGAACACAGATAGGTGTGTATAGTAGAAACTAAAATCCAATGACATAACTCACCTTCCGCTTCCATTTTCCAAATTTTCCTACTAATTTTGCTGCTATTTGGCTAAAGGCTCTATAACTCCATATAATATGATTAGAGATGCGAAGATGTAAAATAAAATTGTATAATACCACTCTATTATACGTATTTTATGTATGGCATAAAATGTTTTAATGCCACCGGTATTTAATTATCTGTCAAACAGAGGACCCATCCTTTTATTTGAGGTTATGCGCATGATAACATTATAACATATCTACAATGGGGTATTTTTCTTTTTTTTTTTTTGAATAATATCATAGAATATGTATAAACAAGCCTTCCAATACAGATTTCCGCGAAAATAATTATCAATTTTTTGAGAAAACGAGAGTTAAAATAAGTGGCGCGAAAAGCGTTTTAAACTGGTGACATATGTAAGCTACCGATGACGTAGGTAGTCTGTGTTGATTTGTAGATAGAATGGTTTTATACAAAACAGTGTGGAGTTGCCAAGTTGAAATTTCTTCTCTAGTTCTAGTAATAGAGCTGGAGCTAGGTAGCTTTTTCGGCAGCTCATCGTTTTATGAACTTTGAGATATTTTTATGGTTTAATTCATAAAACGACTTCTGGCGGGGCACCTCCTGTCAGGAGCGTCACGAACACTGTTTAAAAATCATTAAAATCATGTCATCGTTACAAGGCTCATTTTTTTGTGTGTACACATTTTATGTTTAGAATGAATAAAATAAGATCGCCAGAAAGTGTGGGCCGTCAGGAGGCGAAGCCAGAAAGGTAATAATGATATAATACATCTGAGGCACGGTACGGAGTCAAGTTAGCCGAAAGTGTTAAATTCCTATATATTTAAGAGCCTATGGTACTTTTGTTGACACTAAGAACTTTACGGGGAGGCTATTCTATTGTTGAAGGAACTTATATCTACGTTTTAAAAAGGAGCCAGAACTTGTAACGATGAGTTTAGAGTTCTGAGATGAAATATGCGAAAAAAAATCCAATTTTCTTAAAAAATCCTAAACATTTTCTTTTTGGCTAGCCGTTCTGACGGGAGTTTCTTTCTGGGAATTTTTTCTGTGTTCAAAACATTTAAATAAACATGCTCAACCTTAAAAAAGTTTGTAACGATCATGTTATATAACGTTTTTTTACCTCTTTGACCTTTCTGGTTGCGCCCCTGATGGCCCACACTTTCTGGCGATCTTATTTTATTCATTCTAAACATAAAATGTGTACACATAAAAAAAAATGGCTTTGTAACGATGATATAATTTCACTGATTCTTATATCTTGAACCATGGCCAACTCGACGGGCTGACATATGCCAGAAGTCTATTTTGTCGTTATTTAAGTTCGATAGAATTAATCAGCGCATAGAAAATGCTTGTAACGATGAGTGTCTGAAAAGCCACTTAGCTCCCGCACCATAAAGATAATTGAAGAAAACAGGAGTATAAACCTTATTTATTAGATCAATGTTAATATATTTATCCACGAAATTTAATTTTGTGATGTAAAAAATGTAGGTGTGAATTATTAAATGTTTTAAATAATTTTCAATGCCGATTAGACTTTTAAAAACATATTTCGCAATATATGGCAACAATGTCAACGGCTAGTCAAATGACAAATGTGTTCTAACGTCGCGTCGTGTTGATTTTTTACGTTTGCTGACAAAAAATCCAAATTTTGTTTATAGAAAGAATCTATCATGTCATAATTAACTTTGGGCAAATTGGATGAATCTCCTTTCACAAAATTCAACTCTATCTTAATAGTTTATTAATAAAATATAAAATAAAATCAAACGCCACATAAACAAACAATAAATAAATCTAACCAATATGTCTTTTTCACTTGTATTGTGACAAGAAGTGACAACTGACAGCACGCAAGCAAAAGCAAAGTTGAAAGAGGTGGAGAGCCGTTTTTATACCAATGTTGCCACATAATCCCTGCCGTGAGTTTTGTTTATATTTTTAAGATAACTTCTAAATAATAACAAACATAATTACCTTTTAATTCCTTTTAACTACATGTATATAATATTTATTGATATTCAAGATATTGAGCAAAATAGAAATGTTATAGGTAAAATAATGTAAAGTACATACACAATTTGGCATTCATATAACATAGTTACAGTCTAAGCGAAAGTTGTCTGTTATTGGTTAAATTACTCCCCTCCAAATGAAATCATTTGAAATCTGTGTCTAGACGGGCGTATTCTTATTTCTTATTTTTATTCAAGAAATTATTATTTTGGTTTAAATTGATTATGCAGTAATTGTTAAAATAATAATATTACTTGATATATATCACCAAAACTGAATTTAAAAAAAATGGAAAATACCCCATACTGCGGAAGAGGATTAATAGTCCCTTGAGGTAAAGCTTTTACCCCAAAATTTCTGTGACTGGATCTGGTTTTCGAGGGCGGGAAACACAATGGTGACAATATTTTCCGACCACTATCCCTAAACCGGAAAACAAGTTTCTTTATTTAAAAATTGTCAAATTTGTGTTTTTGTATTTCACAACATAGAATGGCGTAGAATAGTTGTTAACTTTATATCTGTTTTTTAAATATTCCCGCCAGTATTTAAATAAAATACCATTCTCTAAATGGTATTATTATTATTATTATTATTATTATTATTATTATTATTATTATTAGTATTATTAAAAAATAAAATACGGTATTTTTACATCTCTAAATATGATCCATACTTAAAAATGACGATACTATAATACATGATGTATGATAGCAAGTATGGCAACGTCGCGTTATGAAATTTTTAACGCACCCGTATAATGAAGAACGGCGTCTGACATTTAATGCTTTCTATTGTATGCCCTTCGAGGACTTTCGCCTATGACAGACGTCACTTTACCATGCCAATAAAATTGCATGCATTATCCGGACAGGATTTTTTCCATAATAAATTTACCCCCAATAGTAATGGAATTTGACCCGCAAAGAGAGTGGAAAAATTTTATTTCCCTTATATTTTGGGGTAATTCTCCATGTTAAATGGAAATTTTCCTGACTCTTTGCGGGTAAAATTACATGGGAATCTTACACGCAACGATGGTAAATTTACATCATTTTTTACAGTGTGGTTTAACCAGATAGTGTTACGAGCTTGTGAATTCATTTTTCAGTTAGGATAGGATTTACGCTATTTAAGCTAAATTTTTGGCCATTTTGTAATTGTTTAATGAGCATATATTAGGAAACACAGCTACTTATACTTAATCAGATAACTTTGGGTATTAAAAAAATATGATCTAAAGACACTTGAAAACTGCTTGTTTTTATCAGTTTCAATTAAGTATATTTAAGATTCATTACAAACACTAAGATTAAGATTGATAATAATAATGCTCTTTAGACTGTCTCTAGCGTGGAGGGCCAACTACAGAACCCAGGCAGGCATATTTTTAAGTACCCACATGAAAGTTTCGGCACAAGTACAGACAGGGGCCCCGATATTATTATTATCATTAAAATTGTGAAGTAGATTTTTATATATTTTTTTGATGATGAAATTTTTGCCAAAGCACTGAAACATTGAATACTATCAGTATTCCTCTCCGAATTATTTTTTGCCGAAACAGTGTAGTGTTCAGTGTTTGGTAGCTCTTGAACATCATTTTACTAAGAAAAAACTAATAAAAGCTTTCTTATAGTTCGTTTTGAATTTGTCCTATTTTGCAACTTTGTGATATAATATCGTGTGATGGGTCAAAATTTTCAGAAAAATTATACAATACGAATTGATATGAGCCCTCTCTTGCAGCGGTTGTAGGCTGAAGGGAGAAATCACATATCGCCTTTAAAGAATCAATTGGTATTGTTATTCAAGTCAATAGGAAAAAGTGGAAAAAGTATCTAAATTATTGTATCAGATGAGAAATAAAAATTTTTTCTGGAAAAACTACCCCTAATGGTGGATAATTTTTACAAAATGGTCATTATATGAAAATAAAACAGTTTAACACTAATTTCGTTCAATTTGCATTTCCATATTCAATACTTTAGTGGTTAGTCCAGCAACAGTGAATCCAAAATTGTAAGAAATTCTGCTTACATCCCTTGAATTTTGTCATTTCTTTTAGACAAGGATTTTTCGCTAGTTTCATGCAGGAAATCAAAACGTATATTTTCGAATACACTGATTTTAAAAATAATGTCAGTTACACTCTCACGTCAAGTTCGAATAAGTAGGATGAGAACATTTGGTGAATTTAAGTAAACTTTATTCTACATTTGATTTTATCTCTTCTATAATTTTGTCATTTAAACAGCCTCGTGTTCATCTCCTCCTTATTCACATCTTGCCAGACGCTTTGTGATTCATGAATCTTGTTCTAGTTGGCCTCCGCTTGCTGTGTAGCACGCCTGGTGGCATCACGCCATTTGTCGCGGATGTCTGTTAGGCGCACAGTTTTATTACAACTTTTTCCCATGAGCTCCTTGGTGACATCAGTGAGGCGAAAAGTCGGTTTAGGAACGTATTTCTTGGAGAATCGAGATATTAGTGCTATGGGCTGTCCAGGGAATTCGTAACAAACGTTTCCAGTCCGACATCTCAAAAGTATCTGTCTGCTTCCCTGACGGTCCATATCTCACAGGCGCAAAAAAAAATGAAGAAAACTAGTATTCGCAAGTGACCTTGATCGGAAAATGATTATGAGTTGATGATGCTGCTAATATGCGACAGTTTAAGAAAAAAATGTGTATAACCATAACGTTTTTGGTGGAATGAAGATTTGAAACAGCTAACGGAAAACTTTCTTTATGTTGGTAACTCAAAGAAAATGAAAATATGGTGGGATTTGGCATACATGAAGAAAATAACCTCTTCTTTCTTGCGTCAATGTCAACCTTTTATTTTGCCATATTTTACAGCAGTATTGGTTTTTAATAGTAATCTAATATTTTCAACTATTTTTTTGGCATTTAAATAAAATTGTTTTCTTTCCAGAAATACAGTGTATGTATTTCAGACATGTTTGCCTGAAAAATAGAAAGTGTAAAAAAACTAACTAAAAATTACCATTTGAAAAACACTCTAAACTCTAGTAGCCCAGGAGTTTTAGTCAATATATCGCTTCCACCCGAAATTACTTATTGTAAAGCTGAAAATTTGCAGGATTGTAGTTTTAGTCCAGGAAAACACGTATCAAAAAGTCCCCTACTCTCCCCTGTCGGCTTCCCTGTTTTTGTGGAGCAACAATGTCCCAAGTCGCAAAAACTTCAGAGCTGGCTATAAAGTGCAGCAGAAAGGTTGTTACTGCTCCGATTTGGATTGGAATGATCGTAAAAGCTTCGGAGAAACATATCCGTTCGTATTTCAGATGTTCCATGTATATTTTGTTCATAATTTTCTGTTCTAGTGCTGTCAAAATTTCAAAAATTGGAAAAATTTCGACATGGCGTCATTTCGGAGAAGAAAACATACCCGAATAAACATTTCTCTTCATACTTTGGGCTTTCCATTGGTATGTCTACTTTCTCTGTAGTTAAATAATATAACCATAATTCGTACTTCCGTGTCAAATAGCACACTATTTTGAAAAAGATAGGTGTTAAATTTGAAAAACCTCTAAGAAAAGAGCTTTCAGCCCTTTTGGAGACGACAGCTGCAAGATTTTCGAATAAATAAAATAATCACAAATTAAGCTTTAAGGATTTTAACGGATTTGTGTGCATTTTATTTATTTAATTTATTAGCTCTCAAAAAGAGTTGATATGGGGGTGGTTTTCTCCCCTCTGTCACCCCTGTGAATCGATATTCGTAATATGCACATTTTTCTGGAAATTTTGACATATACCACAATGTTATACCACAAAATTGCGTGCAGATAACATATTAAAAATGTTTTTTTTTTCCAAACCGAACATTTTTAATATTAACCATGACAGCAGTCTGAGATCTCTGAAGGCCAGAATTGATTCTCTGCGGAAGATGCCTGCAAATTTAAGACAAGGACACATACACCCAGTATAAAAGTATACTAAAATTAACTTCTTTTTCCGTCAACATTTCAAAGTACTACATTCTTTGAATGGCTTAAATATTCTTTAGCCAAGCACACAGTCATATTACCACAAGTGTTACGTATTTTTCGGGACCAGTGCGGGCTCAAGATGGTGCACGGTATGTAAACATAGTTCAATTCATTTGACGTGATCATTTTTATCAGAGCAAATCATAAAAATCAGATAAAAATGAGAGTGATTTCACATGATATTTCAAGTGTTATACGAAAACATCGTTTAATTTTTTGGTAAATGAAGTATGATGGCCTACCTCTTTTCTTATCAATCCTGTCCTACGCATGGGATCTATTATTGTCAAACGAGATAAAAACCTATAAAGGAACCTTGAAATACATCTTGACAAAAAAGCAAATGCGTATTTGAATACTCTAGGAAGCATTTTTACGTTTACTATGCTACTAGCTTATATCCGTGCCTATGCTCGCGTGGATCCCCACCATTTTCCCACCGTCTGCCCACCTATCTAGAAAAATGATTAACTGATTTTTTAAACCAAAAATCTATTCAAATAATAGCCATCTATAAATTCTTCAAGTTTGGAAGTGCCTAAAAAAGTCATAAGTTGATGTAACTTGAGGCCAACACTTTGGAGCTGTCATTTTGACCTTATAGTCTTCATATTTTTTTTAGGATTTGAGGTTAGCTCCTGTCTACTTGCAGGAAGCACCCAAACAATTCATATAATATAAGGCATAATACATAGCACGCCACATATAATAAGCCTAAGTAATACTAACACGACATCCCAGCACATAAGGAGCGGAATGACACAGGGATTGGTCTTAGGACCAACCCTATTTTTAATATAAGTAAATTACCTAAATAAGTCCGTACCTGATGTTGACTTAGAATTATTTGCAGACGATACCACACTCCTGGTATCTGACAATAAATTGGATGTTGTTGAAAGGCAAATAGGTGAAGCTAAGTTAAGTGCTTTAAAATGGTTCTCAAATAAATTATCACTAAACGAGCATAAAATTACGAATATGATTTTCAGTCATAAGCCCCTTGAAAATTATAAGAATCCGGAAAAAGTTAAATTTCTAGGCGTTTTTCTTGACCCAAATCTGAAACTGGTTCCACCATGTTGATTCACAGCAAATAAATATCAAATAATGTATTCTTGCTAAGAAGCCTAAAAAATATTGTAACTTAAAATTTTATTAACGGCCTATTACTCGCTAATAGTGTCCCATATGATAAACTGGGCCCATGCCCCGCAAGCTAACAGAATTTTCGGATTACAGAGCAAAACTATCAGGATAATTACAAATTGTGGATATAGAGAGGATGTAAGAGATAAATTTACTGAATTGGAAATTTTAACATTTCCACCACTATACATTTTTCATTGCCTAATATATATTTATAAAAATATACACCAATACAAAAAAACATGAGGATATTCACAAGTACAATACGAGGAGTCAACATAATTCAGTGATAGATTTTAATAAAACATTTTTTAATAAAAGAATGTTTTTATAATATTCATGAATTTTTAAATTTTAATGGCACTGAAACCAAAATAATGGACAACAATTTTACCTAAATTTTCAGTAGATTTTAATGTGTAAAAGTGTATGTATATGTTTATGTATGTATATTTTTCAATATTTTTAAATTAGCTATTTTACGAATTATTTTTATTATTATATTTTATAATATGAGATAATATGACATAATATCACTATTTGACTTGTGTAAAACTTTACTGTAAAAGCACCAATAAATTTGATTTGATTTGACTAATAAACAACCTTGGAAAATGTTGAAAAGCAGTATTGTTGACACTTCTTCTTGGAAAAGTCTGGAGTTTTACTACTTACTTTTTCAAGAAACATATTGTATTTTATCTTATTGAATTTCCCAAAATCATTTTTTTGACACCCAAGTAAAAGATTTAAGCGAAAAGACTCTAATCCAAAGTTATTTCTCCCACGTCACATATCGACGATATAATAACTAGACCATTGAAAATATTCGCATATTATAAATAGAAGTAATTATGTACAATTTTTGTGCATCAGATATAATAATTCATAATAATTTAACATCATTAGATAAGCAGATAGGAACCTCTCTAAAACATAAATGTTTAAAATCAACGAAAATATCTTCTCATCGATCAAATAAATAAGATATAAAAAAACAATCTAGAAAACGACTGAACATATTTCAAATTCCATTAATATTTTATTAAAACGTTCTACAATTTCTAAATTTTTCGTATACTGTATTTAAATAAGCGGTTCATCAACGTGTCTCTTGATCCAATGAACGTAGTGGCTGGTTTTTGTATAGACTGAAGGAGCTCCAACGGATCCACAAGGCACGATTCCCCAAGACACAATACCTATAAGCTTTCCGTGTTGGGCTAAAGGGCCGCCGGAGTCCCCGGAACACGCTGAGACGCCACCTGTAAGAGGACCACTGCAGATATTCGCTGTTAAGTCAAGCGGATGATCTCTTCCTAGGGCTGTGTCCAAAGCATGTTTGCACTCTGAAATAAAAAAACGGTTCCAGAGTAATCGTGAGCACAAAAAAAGTTACAGACATACAGAATTTTTTTTTTGCTCAAACTTAAAATCTAGAATTTTTCGATTCCAGTCATGGTCAGTCAAGGCCACCAGAAAAAAAAAATACAAAAACTCGTCTAGCTTGAGTAAAGGGTTCCATTGAAATTAAATTTGCATACTAGTACTTTATTGTATACATCCATTTAGTTAAAATTTTGAAATTGATTTCAAGTTTAAGCTATTTTGACAGGACTATTTTACTTAGAAAAAGTAAATAGTCTTTTTTTACACACATTTCAAATTTCTTTTTGTGCATATTTAAGCCTATAACTTTGCACTGCCATTTAAGAATGTTTTTGAAAGAAAATGATGCAATATGACATTTTTTACTTTTAAATAAATTATTTCAAGGTCAAACAAGGTCACATAGCTTCGAAATATTTTTTTTTTAATTCACCACACCCGAATTATATGGAAAATAGTATAATCACGTCTATTTTGTGCAGATATAAACTTTGGTGATTTTTCGGCGGCCATTTTGAAAAATTGGCGGAATCTCGAGTCCTAAGGGAAAAATTTTTACTAGTCTCGGGCCAAATAGATTAAAATATAGTCCTTAACACCTGCGCCAAGTGGTTTGCTTGTATCATCAAATGGCGTTTTTTCGTAATATTTCGCCCGAGGGCCATAGACTATCAGGATAGCTTAAGAATTAGTAAACCGAAAATTTCCCACCCCTAAATAGTATGCTTCGTCCCCTAGGAGGTCGTTTCCACCACCATTTTGAGATTTTCTAGATTATCTCAGGAACGGTGCACTTTTTGATAAAAATACCTATATACCAAATTATTCCTTATAAAATTCTCTATCAAAATTGTATCTACACTTTTTTTCCTAAAATGAATAGTACCGTGGAAAATAAACTTTATACCAGATTATTAATACTGTTCCAGAACGAGATCATATTTTCGAAATTAGTGAGTAGGTATGTGACTGATGGAGGATACTTGCTTCGCCATGTAATATGGCAAAAAAAAAGAGAATTTAATAACGTTTACAACGCTTACGTTAGTTACATAAGAAAACATTATAGTGATAGAGTAACTGTGCAAACAGCACGAAGAGCGTAAAACGACAAAAAATGCGGGTACTGCAAAAAACCTGTCCTGAAATTATATTTGATGAAACTCAGCAGAAGTTTCTTAGTAATTTGTATAACAAAGAACGTTTGATTGCAGAACTAGTGAAAAAATTTAGTAAAGAAGGAGTCGAGGTGTTCGTTGCTGCGGATGACATCGATTTATTAATAGTACAAACTGCTATCGAAAATGTTATAAGTGCCACACAGCTATCGTCGTAGGGCAAGATACTGACCTGCTGGTTCTTTTTATTGCTCTTTCTCCCTCCGACAAAGACATTACATTTTTAAAAGAAAAACAAGGTAATACCAGCAAAAGGATTTACAGTTCAAGAGATTTACAATCCTCAACTTTTTTAAAAAACTGTAAAGAAACAATATTATTTGCACACGCTATTAGCGGTTGCGACACAACCTCAGCGTTTTTTTTTCAAAAGGAAAGGTTAATGCAATCAATGTGCTTAATAAAAGCGATGACTTACAAGACATCGTGCAAACTTTTAATAATGAAAAAGCTAGTCATGAAGAAATTGTAGACGTAGGAGAGCGATTTTTCCTAGCTTTGTACAACTCTACCTCCGCAGAAAAAAGTCTAGATGTACACAGATTTATGTCTTTCAACAAACAAACTTGTTGGTAAAGCAAACAATACTGTAATGTTATCAAAACTACCACCAACTTCTGCTGCTGCTCGGCAATACTCATATCGCGTTTTTTACCAAATTCCAACATGGAAAAACGTTACGCTGGAAGCTACTGTTTGGGGAAGGAAAAAAATCGGCGGTATATCAACCCCAACTATGAGAACTGAAGAACCAGCTCCCAAATCTGTTTTTAAATTAACAGTTAGTAGATATGCTTTTAGACGACAGAATATATAGTAGTGAAATATTTTTGTCGAACTCTTCTATATTTCCTTAAATATATAAGGAATATAGGTTGAAGAATTCCAGCAGACCAGTTCACTTTTACGAGTTGTCATGACAATTTTCAAAGTGTACCGAGAAGGTTGGTTGGTTGAGTGGTTGGAACGTCTGTAGTAGTCTGAAGCAAAAGTTTTATTATTGCGATTAGATCAGAACTGATTCATAAAATGTTAATGATAATAAGTATCCTTTTCCTGTTATTTTAATGTCAAGTATTTCTTTAAGTAAAATGAACCGGTTTATTTTATGAAAAATAGATAATGGGGTCGTCGCACTATATCGAAATTGATATGCAATAAAAAAAATACGTGCAACGACTCCATTATGCAAAAATTTACTAAATATCGTTTGTTGTCTATTACTCCCAGAAATGAGTAGAAATAAAAACTGCTGCCCAAGGAATCACTACTTCCATATCATATCCAGATTTGCTACCCACAACGAAAAAATTTTGTATGTGGAAATAATTGTTTATGAAACTTTAAATAATATAATATTTGAAATAGTCTACCCCAAAACCCCGTATACCCCCTAAACACCCACTTTCCCGAACCGTTCCAGCGATCATCATACTGCTACAAGCTTGAAAATGGTATAACGAAGACTTTTCTTATACTTTTTTTTATCAGCAGAAAGATATAACCTTGCGCCCGTTTTACTTCCTCTCCCTACGTTCAAAGCAACAAAAATACGAACAAAGATAGTTAAGCTCTAAGTTCTGAAAAAATCAGACAAAAATACATATACTATAAACTCTAAATCAACAGACAAAAAAACAAAAAAAATTCTAACCTAAACCTCTCTACACAACAGAATGGTTCGTGAGAGAGGTGTTGGAGGGGAGGAATTGACATTTTATTAATAATTTAAATAAAAAGTCATTTTAAAACTATTTTATATCTAGTAGCAGCATAAAGGTTTATGTTGTGGCAGGAGAGGGTGCTTGTCATTGGGGGTTGGGGGTGTTGGGGAATTGTATAGTAGTGGGGAGAGCTTAGTGTGCAGTTTGTTCAAAGGAAATATGATTTTCAAGTTCAAAATAGTTTATTATTCAACGAGCGGTAATGTAGGTAATAATTCACGCAGATGAAAGTTTACACCACGAGCCGTAGGCGAGTGCTGTAATTTATCAAGTGAGTTATTACCATTACCGCAAGTTGAATACTATACTTTATCTACGATTATAACAATAAATTGAGAACATTTTGTTTAAATTACTCAGTTTTTTTATTAATAAAATTAACTGTAAAATTTAATTTTTGTTCACCCTTTTATATTTGTTGTCTTCAAAGATTTAGCCACCTTTAAACGGAGGTAGAATGTGATTTTTAATCGAAGTAGTGCATAAACTGCTTGTAGACAAAAAATCAGCTTTGTAGATTAATATTACGCGGCGGAAAATGCAAAACTTCTCCGCGAACTGCAATAGCCCGGAGCGTATATTCGGTCAAAAGTCTTGTTTTTTATGTTAGAGGAAGAATTAAAGCGTCGGAAAGCTCAATCAATTCTCTTTACATAAGCTGTCTACAAATTTTTTGAAAAAAACGATAATTATCGAGATATTCGAGGAAATGTAAGAAATTACACGTTTTCCTATAGAGTGTATGTAAATCTTAAAAAAATATTTTTTCTAGAAACCTTTGTTTCGAAGGGCGTCATGGCCAACATTTCAGTAGTTATCTCCGAAACGAAAAAAAAAATCAAAATTCTGATAGTAGCAAAAGATTCGTAATGGAAAATAGGTTTAACCTTGTTTTTTATTTCGAGCTAACTCCCACCGTTTCGGAGATATCTGCGGAAAATAACAAAAAACAGCTTATACTTCGGAGTCCTATGGTTACCTACGCATCATGCATATGGTGGGCAAAAACAGAAGAAAAAGTAGCACAAGGAAAGTTGCAGAAATTGCAACGCCTTGCCTGTCTAGGGACTACAGGAGCAATGCGCTCGTGTCCCACAGCAGCTATGGAGGCAATGCTGGACTTACTTCCTCTGCATTTGCATGTGAGGAAGGAGGCAGCACTTAGTGCCTTAAGGCTGCATCAGGCACTTAAATTCAGACCAGGCGACCTGGTTGGTCACTTAAGGATTCTGGAGTTAATCTAATTCGAATCCATGACCAAACCCACTGACTCAATGCCAATCAAATATGACTTTGACTGCCCGTTTGATGTGCTGATTGAAAGCCGTCAGGCGGGCAGGGCCGGAGCATTGCGGTTGGAGAAAGAGTCACACATCTGGTACACAGACGGATCCAAGATGGATGAAGGGGTTGGTGTGGGCGTAGCAGGGCCTAAATGCAGGCTATCTAAAGCCCTTGGTAACACCCCAACCATCTTCCAAGCAGAAATTTATGCTATAGATCTATGCGCCCAGGAATGCCTAAATAGAGGCACTCGAAGGGCAAAGATCTATATACTTTCAGATAGTCAGGCAGCATTAAAGGCTCTCAGGTCATATACCTTTGAGTCAAAAATTGCCTGGGAATGCAGACAATCCCTGAAGCAACTGGCAAAAAACAACAAGGTTACCTTGAGGGGATAGAAGGCAACGAATTAGCTGATAGCCTCGCAAGAAAAGGGGCTGAAGCCCCGTTTTTTGGACCCGAACCGTTCTGTGGCCTATCCAGGGGACACATAACGGAGGAGGTCCTAAAATGGGAAAAGGAACAAAAAGAGTCCTACTGGAGGAACACTCCAGGACAAAGACAAGCAAAAAGGTTTATAACCTATTCTACAAAGAATGCCACAAGGCTTCTCGAACTGGAAAAGTCCGATTTAAGGCTGATCACAGGCCTTCTAACTGGCCATTGCCCCTTGAGATACCATCTCAAGAACATGGGCATGGCAGAAGATGACAAATGCAGATACTGTGAAGCTGCAACCGAAACTGCGGAACATATACTTTGTGAATGCAAGGTGTTAATCCGCATTAGGCTAAAGTACCTAGAACAGGCGGAATTAACGCCTGAAGACATAGGGAAATTAGCCCCCAGGAAAATCGCAAGCTTTGCAAAAAGTCTTGGAATCCTGGGTAACAACTAGATGCAGGGTAATTCACAAAAGACCTTTTAGGTCGAGGTGAAGAAAGGCCAACCCAGGGCCAAGCGATCCCTTAAACAATCTACAATCTACAATACTTCGGAGTCAAAAAAATTGCAAAAACATGTAATCTTCACACGTTCATATTTTTCGAAAAACACCATTGGGATGGCCGTACGATGTCGCGACGTAAAGAGGAAGTCTTCCAGATAAACCTGATCGTAAATTGCACGGCGAAATTCGAAAATTCGGCTCGGCACGAACGAATCAAAAGTAGCATTTTGTGACATTTCAGAAATTAACGCGAATAATCTGTCACTACCTCCCTGGCTAGACCTTCGTGTGTTGCGCGTTGCGTCGATTGGACAGGCTAGGCATGAAGATAAAGGTGATTGGCTCTGTACCTAGTGAGTTATAATAACTCACGCACTCAACTTGCTTATTTTAAATGGAACACCCTATATATTAGGGTGGTCCTTGAAAATTTTTTTTCGTAATTTTCTTTGGGACACCCTGTCATTTTGATCTACTCTATTAAAATGAGTTACTGTAATTTTTTGTGATTTTTTAACTCAGTTTTAGGGGTCGCTACCACTCCGTAAAATTTCAAAAAAAAAATAGTTAGGAATTAATAATTAAATTGAGATACAAAAGAAATTATGTTCATTAAACATGTAAGTAATTAATATGTACAACTATACAGCAATTACAATGTTATATATATAAAATAATATAAATGAAAAAGTTGTTAATAAAATACAGTTGACTTGAGATGAAAGTGGGGGACAATATGCTGTCCTATTTTATTAATTCAATTGATGATCAATATCATTTTGATGTTCATTTGATTTATTTTGAAAAAAATTTTGCAAAAATTCTCGATTTTCTTGAAAATTCAAGACTTGGTAACATTATTTAAAAATCTGAAATTTTTATGGAAGTCTTTTTTATATCATAGAACAAAATAAATTTTAAAAGTTAGTTTTTAAGGACCACCCTACTATATATTATTACATTTTTGGATTCTACGCAAAATTCTAGGCCGATTTTGTGTATCATGTATTTTACCTAAGTCTCTCCGTTTTTGACATATTTCAATTTTTATGTCAAAAATGACGTTTGCAGGCTCTAAAAGAATTATCAATTTTTCTTATAAGGAAGAAAGGAAGCCTTTATTATCTAAATTGGGTTGGATTCTTTGTTGAGAAAGACCTACTTTAATAGTGTTTTTATAATATTTTGATAAGTAATAATACAGAGTGATCAAAAATTAAGAATAAAAATTAAATTGAAAAAAACTGTCAAAAATCAGTTTTTTCAAATGGAAACCCCCAATTTTTATAATCTTACCTTATTTAACATTAAAAATAAGGGTAAGTTTGTATATGGATCTCTATTCCGAAAATTTTTATTTTTTGAAATATTGCCAATTCAATATTTTTATATGGGGATTTTGCTATGGAAATTTTTTTTAAATTCTCCATTATTCGTTTAATACTGTTAGGAGACGGTTTTCGTTTCTCTGGATATCTATTATCAAATATTTCACATGTTCTTGATAAAACTTTGTTACATTCTCCATAGATTATAAACAAATTTAAATAATCCTCGTACGTATAATTTAAGCGCCCCGGCATGATAATTAATACTTGTCAAATGGTAAGTGACAGCTACATACATTTGTTTAGCACCCAACGCTGTCATAGCCAACTAAGAGTATTTGAATTTAAATTCATAGCAATATCCCCATATAAAAATATTGAATTGGCAATATTTCGAAAACTAAAAATTTTCGGAATAGACATCCATACACAAACTTACCATTACCATTTTTAATGGTAAATAAGATAAGATAAATAAGATAAGATTATAAAAACTGGGGGTTCCCATTTGAAAAAATAGATTTTTGACAGTTTCCTCAATTTCATTTTTAGTCTTATTTTTTGAACACTCTGTATTAATACTCATCAAAATATTATAAAAACAGTATTAAAGTAGGTCTTTCTCAATAAAGAATCCAACCCAAATTAGATAATAAAGGCTTCCTTATAGGAAAAATTGATAATTCTTTTAGGGCCTGCAAACGTCATTTTTGACATAAAAATTGAAATATGTCAAAAACGGAGAGACTTAGGTAAAATACATGATACACAGAATCGGCCTAGAATTTTGCGTAGACTCCAAAAATGTAATAATATATAGGGTGTCCCATTTAAAATAAGCAAGTTGACACCTACTTCCGGTATAACCGGAAGTGTCATCATCTTGAGAATATTTTAGCCGAGTTGCCCTCATCGACATTAGTTTACTACCAAATTTTCAAAATTTTACAATGTGTTCTTTTCGAGATATCGATCGCCGCAGTTCGTCGTGGGACACCCTGCATAATATAGACTATACAGTCTATATATGTTTTGGGGCTTAATAGTCTAAAATGTGTACGATATTTATGTTTTGGACTGACCGTATAAAATCCATGCTGATCCTTACTTACCGTTAATTGGGACAATTGGTATATCAACTTTTTGCAGCGTGTTTGGCATCCTTGGGAAAAGAGTACCACCCATGGATCCCCATCCCGAAAGGACAGATGTGCCGTGAGATTGCTCATCCTGTCTTGGAAGAGCAATTGGCTGAACCTGGTCGTCGAAAAGTAGGGGAGAAGCCAACTTCAAAAGAGCTATATCGTTAGGGTTAACTCCGCTATAATTGGGAAAAGAGGCAATTCAGTTGCAAATGCATTTTTTAAAGTAAATTATAAATGTTTTTATGAGAGAAAGCGAGAGCGATGGGGAGGGAGAGATACTTTATTTTCCAAAGAAATAATTCTTAGGTTACCTGTGGAAAATGTGTTACTTTACAATGGCCAGCCCAGATAGCACAAGACGTCTTTAAGACGTCATATCTTATTTAGATCTGAACGTCTTAATTCCTTATAAAAATGTCTTAAAGACGTCTTTAGACGTCTGATTTTTACGTCTTAAAGACGTTTTAAAGACTTCATAATTATGATGGCAATGTTACTATTGCCCAACAAAAACAAAAAAACATTAGCAAAACTGTCTTTTCAATTTTACAATGTTTTTGTTTTGACCGTTATTTCTGTAAAATGTGTAGTTTATTTTTTATACTGATTTGTAATTTGTCATTAATAATTTAATTTTATCTTTTTTGTAAATTATTAAGTAGTCTTTAAGTAAATATCAACATAACGAGTTAAAAATTACCCGCAACATCACCCAAATCAGACAATATGATGTAATATTATTCAATCTAAGACACCCCCTACCATATCAGGCATTATCTATTTTCTGGCAACTCCCTTAGCCAAATCTGCCCCTACCATAACCTCTATAAAACCCTATTCTATCATCTTTCCTAAACGTTATCTTTGATCCCCTCTTTCCTTCTCTATTTGTTCGTTTTTTGCTTCTGTTTTTTATCTTTTTTGTTCTTTTTGTCATTCTGTTCGTAAATTTCTTTTAGGCTGAAAAATTCTTGAAAATTATAACATTTTAAACGATACTCTTTTACTTTTTCATATCTTCCTAGAGGCAGGGAGACCACCTGGGTGACAGTTCTCGTACGGGTTTTTTCGTTTAGCTTTTTATTCGAGTCAGCAGCTCAAATTTTGTGCTAAGTGTTGGGTTATTTTTAATTAGCTTTAGGTCTCTGCGTAAACAGCAATTTCTAATCTTATTATTAGTTTTAAGTTCGTCTAAGACGAACAGGAAAGCTAATCTCCTCAAAAACATTACTCGTTAAGCCGAACCTGACCTGCTCCAGTAAGACACGTATTGTAAAACTTAATTTAAAAATAAATTTCTTTTCTCTCTTTCTTTTCACTTACAAATCAAGAGATCGGCAGTTCGATCCTTACTCACTGCGGTTTTTTTTCGTTAAAATAATTATGAAAAAAGTGTTGGTTAGTTTTTTTAAAGGTAATAATTGTTTATAAAACCGGTATACAACTTTTAATTTTAGGTCTGTTTTAGACTAACGATGGACCTCAAAGAGACGTCTGTAAGACGTTTTTACGATGTCTGTGAGGGGTAAATGGACGTCTTTAAGACGCAGCGAAAGTCTTTAAGACATCTTAAAGACATCTTTGTGCTATCTGGGAGGCAAATAATTTCTCTTCCTCGGTTAACAATGTAGCACGGTGGAATACCAACATTAACCTGGAACTTACCCGTCGTAGTCTGGATGTACAATGGTTTCTTTGATAGTCACTTCTTGCCTTTCGAGGTTAGTGTCATTCAGTTTCAGTATACCAGCTAACACATGGTACCTGCCAAGGGAGGGCGCTTCAGTAATGCAATGTCCAGCTGTGACGATCCAACTTGGGCTAATTATGGAGCCTCCACATGAGTGTTGACAACGACCAAGCAAACACAACTGCAGTGACACTTGGTAGGGAAATTGGCCCCTATGGGCGTCACTACCACCAACTATTCGAGGGCCTGGAGCAGCTAAAAACAATAAACGAGAATTAAGTGGGCCGGTTTATCAATGCAAAATTTTTTTGCTTTATTTAGCCAATTGATGAGACTAGTTGAAAAGTAATTATTGATTAGGGTGTCTCTTGCCGTTTGCAGGATAAGCTGAAATATAAATCGAGTTCAATACCTTCATCGTAACCAATCCCAACTCTTCTGAGGACCGGTTCATTAATCCAGAGTCAAATTTGTATGTTAACCAATACCGGGATAACTTTAGCCTCAGATCAAAATGAGTGTTAAAATCGCATCCGTTTATCCACTACATTTTATGGTGTGGGTTAGGAAGTCTTTAAATTTGGGGCTCAATTCTCGACATCGTTTAAAAACGTTCCTATGAGAAACTATATTCCCATGGATATTCCCGTGATATCATTATTTGGTACTTATTCTCAAGTGAAAGTGGAATTTACTTTCCCATAGGAACTGTGATTAGTATGATTATACGTATGTCTGATATTATCTGGATTTATTCTATAAATTGACCAATGGCATTAAAGTCTTTGCTAGTTTTTTCGAATTGTAATGTTGAGAACAGTGCTAATACATAACCTAATTAAAACTTAACTTTCAGATTCCCAAGTACACAGACGACTAGACGACAAAACGAAGCAAAAAGGTTTTTAGCAAGATATTTACAGTTCATATCAACACTTCTTATCTATGGTTTATATATCTTGGTTTTTAATAGTGGATAGGTACGAATCAAAATTAAAATATTCATTTATGGCTGAAGTTCATAAAAGAAAAAGCTGCCATGCTGCGGAGCCGTAGAACCACTGCATTCATTGCAAAAATCTGAAGATTAATCAAAATAATAAAGATTAAAAAAGTTTGAAACAACAAACAAATTTCATGTAATATAATATAGGTTATGTTATTACAGTATCAACACAGAAGAAAACATTTATTTTATAATTTCAGTTTGTGCATCACCTCAATTCACCGCAGCGTCGGATTGTACCACCGGGAAATTTCCCGGTGGGCCCTCGACTTACCAGTTTTGGGGCCCCTGGGGCTTCTGGCCTCGAGAGACCGTAATATTGTTATTACTCTTAATAAAAATAATATTAAAGTTGAAACTAGAAAATATATAAAACTTGAGCCCATTTTCCCATATAAGACGTATTTTTGAAAACACGCGCAACGCGACAATAAGCTCTATTATCACCGTCGCTTGACGGGACTTCAGTTCACACTTGTATTTGCTTCGTAACGTATACCTATTCCTAAACTGCGTTTAATATGCGTGTTTCGCTTGGTAGTCTTTAGCTGATTTTTTGCAAAGGCAAAGAGCAACACCAGCAGGGTCGGATTATCCATAAGGTTAACTAGGATACAGCTTAGAGGTTACAATGCGTGATGCGTGAAGAGGCGCGCGCAATTAATTTTCGTTTTCGGGAAAACTCGGACGATTTTTTTTTCATATCTGTCCAGTACAATAATATTTACAAGTCTAAACGCAACTAGTGACGAGTATTTGGAATATCGTAATTTTTAGATCAACCTCCGTTTTCATTCCTTCGAAGGATTGATAGGATGCGAGTAAGATTAAAGATGAGATCAGCATCAAAAAACCCTGAAGAACAACTTTTGATTACTTAAACGTTATTTCACTTGAATCTCGAATTTTCACCTTAAACCTTCAACTCCTATTTTAACCCCTTAAAAGGGTTATGGTTCATACGTTAAAAACGATTCAAGAAACTTAAGCAATTAACTCCTAATCCCATAAAAATGAATTTGGTATCCAATCTACATGAACACTACTTCAATCACTACTACAATCCGACGCTAATTCGCTAATTCGCCGAATGCACACTCTGTTGCAATTATTCCATTGGGAATATACATTCCCCAGCTCTTGACCATGTGAATCTTTTCTCACACTTTTCGTTGGAAAATATTCCTATGGGATGCGCCAAGAATACAAAATATATATTCCCATGGGAAAGTCCTATTTTTCCCATTGGAATAAAGTCGAGAATTGAGTCCCTGAGGTTGGTAACGCTTTCTACATAGTTGCCAGCTCTAGGTTGATTGTGACTGGCCGAAAAGTGAAATATTTCGATTTTTAAGTTCTCGTTAGCAAAAAGAACTTAAAAAACTAAAAAGCATTTGTTTGTTTTTGTCGAAAAATCACCTGATAATGGCAGCAACAATAATTATAATACCACTCCTGATGATTTTTAAAGAGAATGGAAAAGTTGATCAATTTTTAGAGTAGTTTAATTAGTCGAAAGCAGAAGGAAACACTTTATTTATTGAGACATGCATGCGTTGTGTGAAATTTTATACCCAATTTCTTTGTGCTTTTTAGTAGTTCATTAAACTTGTTCACGATTTTAGCAAAAAAATAACTTTTCACGCAATCATCCACAAGGAACATAAAATATGGTACCTGGTGCTAACATTCATAACCTCTTCGAAGCTCAAGATAAATTAAGTCTGACTTTAACCCAAGGTTGCTTTTAACCAAGACCAAAATAAACATTTAAACCCGGAGTGAACGTTTAACCCCGGGGTAAACTAACCTAACTGTGTATTGATAAACTGTAACTAGGTGTACATTAATGGACAAATTAATGGACAAATTCCATCAGTAGGTTTTTTAGACAAAAAAGAACTCATACTTTCGTATCATTTTGTTACTTACCAAAAGCTGTTGCACAGAGTGCCAAGACACACAACAAAACTTTCATATTTAAGGCAGTACAGTGACATATTATCATATATTTTGTCCTTTTATATGCTATTCGACAAAGGCAATAGATTAATATTTTTTCAAAAATTGAGTGATATTGAATGCAATGCATCATTCCTTTTTTTCGGTCTGTGATAGCTAGGAGATAAAAGTTAGATTAAGGTTTTTTTAATAACTAATAACATCGAAAATTTTGTGAGCGAATGTTTGAGTATAGGTTACCTTCGTATCCTCTGTTGCTTTTCTTCTGTTGCATCCTATAATTTATAGTGGTCCTTTAAATTTGTTAGTTACTAAAAAATAAATGTCCTGCTAGACACCAGGATGAGAAGCGTGGGTCCTTGTTTTTTCTCCTTTGCCTATCTACAATATTTGTTTTTCCTTCGGCGACATAGGTCAGTTGGACTAAATGATTTTTAGCTCTATGGCTAGTGGCCAAATACAAAAAAAAACTAATAATATGTATATGGTCTAGGTCTCCGATTAAAGAACTTATATCTAGATACATAATGGCACGAATTTTATGATCCCGAAAGACTCCCATTCTAAGGCACTTCTTCCCATAAGTTGCTGATTGGCCCATCGGCGTATTCGCGGCCGCTCGTATACGATCGGCTTCAGTTCGATTATCATAATCTCAATTTGACAGTTCGGCCATTAATGTCAATAAATGTTTTTCGTGTTCTCCGACCAAAAACTGGTGAAAAAGTAATTTTATTTTAAGTTGTGATTTGCTTAATACCTAAATAATATTCTCTAATCATATTTATACAGTTTAGTGACAATATATTTTGTGCAAATAAATAGTGAAGTGCTGTGCCGTTTGCAGAAAGCAGTTTAGAAAAGAAGAAAATCGATCGTTCCATAGTCGTAACATGATGAAGTTCAGTTTACAGTTATAAAGTAAATAGCAATTAAATTTTAATATCCTTTCAATACATATTTATCTTACTGTTTTATCTTACTGTAATATCGTATCCTACATCACGTTATATAAAGAGCCGGTAATGCAGGAATTGCAATAATTCATTTTAATGAAAATATTTACCATTCTACACATTTTCTACACACACAACGCCACTGTTGCCTATGGGATGTGATGTTCATCTATCCATTTTAATGGACATATAATGTGACTATGTTAGGAGCAAACAAGGTATATAGTGAAAAGATAGCCTGTTATGTATCTAGATATAAGTTCTTTAATCGGAGGTCTAGGTGTAAATCTGAGTTTGATATACGGCTAATCCAAACAATATGGAAGGTTTTCACAAGAAAATAAATCAACGTTAAATTGCGTACCTATTAAGTTTTCATTTTAACACCCTTGCTCATTTTACGAAAATTTTCACTAGTAATCTCTCTAGTTCTTGAAAAATTTCTGGTAATTAATTAAAGCATCGTGGAGAATTCAGTAAGAAAATTCCACTCCTAAATTAAATAAAAAATAAATAATATAAGAATGACAGCAGATTAGGTTAGGTTATGTTAGTTAGTAGGGTGTGTACTACATAGAAAGGTTGGGTTGGCCCTTAAAATACAGAGGTAAGGAATGAGGACAATTAAGAAAATAAGAAGCGATAGAAATGCATGTAGAATTTTGATTAATGGTTGATCAATAATTAGCAGCAGCATTCTTATGTTCACGTAAACAATTTTATTTTGTAACTACTTTATTACTGTTGCCATATTGCAGTAGATTGCAACGCTATATAATAATTATGTAACAGACTCTTGAACAACAATTTACTTTCAACGGCAAAACTGTCCCAAATAGAGCTTTAATATAACTGTTTTATAAGATAACAACTATAAAATAATTTTAATACATATTTATAACGGTGCTGAAAATAATGCCGAACGTTATTAAAAAAGCGCTATAAAATTACTTAGTTTTATAATCTGAAAAGTTTTATAGCTTAGTCACGAGAGCTTTCCTAAAATCATTTCTTAACTGCTTTATAAGATATTTTATAATTTTGCTGTGAAGACGTTTTAATGATAAATTTATAAAACAGTTCAGTTGCAGACAACTAAATAGTATTTTATGCAACTCTAATATAATCAATTAGCATTTTAGAAGCATTAATGAAATAACAACAAAACAAAATAAAACAAATTTCATGGTTGGGTATCTTAAGTATGTTTCAATGAACGTTTACAAAATGTTACCTCATTAACTTTGGACGTTACGGAATTCGCTAAAAAACTGCAAGGTAACATATTGTGTCATACATGCATGAACATTTTTACGCGCTGATAAATCACCTACAACCATCCCGGATATCGAGATCATGAAGATGTGAATTGACTCCATTTATTAGGTACGTTTTTATATGATTTCATGTTAATAGAACTGCTACTACAGTATCTGTAGGTAGTCGAATATTTCCCGTAAAATTCCTAGAGAGTCAAAATATTCACGAAATAAAGATTGTATTAAGATAAATGCATCATTGTCATTGGCGTATTTCAATCGTGTTGCGGACGATTCTCAGAATTACCTATGAAATAAACATAATTTTTTTGGAATAAATGCTTAGCTGCAGTATTTGGCCGATGTATCTTACTTTCATGTTTTATCGAGATGAGCCTTATCAAGTTCCTATTCTTTTTATTAATATAGCTACTTGAGAGGTATTATCGAAAAAAAATATATTAAGCACCTGATACGATTATCAAATTTAAGCAACAATTATTTTTGTAGTTTATTGGTGTATTAATTAGCAATATATCAATTTTCACGTACATGACAGATGTGAAGATAATTTTATAAGATTATGTTTGGAGATTAACCGTAGGTATTCTAGGAGATTTACTTTTACATTGTACTACACATTAATTTAATACATGACTTATTAATTCACAGGACACATCCCATGATGGTGGCAAGTAGTAATAGACCAGTGCGATTAAACATGAAAGACATGAAATTCACTTGCATTAATTTCCCGGTACTTCGATGGGAATAGTTTTGTAAGTACCATTGGAGCTTCCCAATTTGTTTAAACAATTAGAAAAAATTGTTGAAATTTTGGGGATGGTGTTTTTTGGTTTTTCACCGCTTACATAGCTAAAACGAAAATAGTTATGAGAAAATGCACTAAACGTTGTTTGTGGAGCATTGAATTTTCTACCAAAAAGACCGCAAGCATACTTTTATCTATTATAGTTTACGAGCTAGAGGCACTCGTTTTTTGCGCTATTCTCCAAGTCTTCGAAAAATTTTAAAAAATTCTTGGAGCCTCTAAATCGCATGCATGACTTTTTGGCTATTGGATCGTTTTTTGACGTTCTTCGAATTTTGGTGATGCTACATGCAAAACTGTTATCCTCTGGAAATTTAAAAGTTGCTAAATTTTTCACTTTTCTGTATTTTTGGTCGCCCTACATGATGGTTATTTTTATTAAATATGAATTTTCCAATGCAAAACGTAAAAAAAATGGACATTTTTTTGATGATAAAAAAAATTGAGACTGGCTCATATAATAAATCCTAATTTTATGCACTCTTGTTTCTTGCTTTACTTATTTACCTCCATTTATCCCCAATCTTTCAACATAAGATCAAAATACAATCTAGTTCTGATCTCGCTATAATACGTACGTGTGCCAAATTTCAAGTCAATATCCTAGTCCATTCTAGAGTAATCGTGACAAACCGACAAACTGACAGACTGACAGATAGGCAGAATTTTTTTGCTCTAACTTAAAATCTCGACGTTTCATTACCCAGCCCCCCCGCATGGGGGGGCTATTGGGTACTGAGTTTAGGGGCCCGTAGCGGGGGCCCGACAGCGTGTTGACAAAAAATTTTTTTTCACATTTCTCCCCTCTCATCAATTATTAAGAGCGGGGGTCCGCCAGAATGTTGATGTAAAAATTTTTTTCGCATTTCTTCCTTCCGCCCATCAATTATTAAGGACGGGGGCCCACTAGAGATATTGACAAAAAAATTATTTCACATTTCTCTCCCTCGCTCAGGGGCCCCCCAGAAAATTTGGTACAGGGGCCCATGATTTAATGTGGGGGGGGGCTGTTCACGACATTCTAAGCCTATTTGAATATAAAAAAATTCCATTTTTTTCCACCGTTACTAAACTTGTGTAAAAGTCAAGATACAAAAAACGAGATTTAAAAAACTACTGATATGTGATTTCTGCCTTGTCTCTGTGTGACAACAAGTAAAATTGAAAATTTTTAAAAACCCCCGATCAATGTATCTAATCGTACCAGTTTCATATGACCGAATCAAAATGAGGCCTAAATCATGTTCGGCTACCATAATTGTCTGAACATTTTCAATTTTACTTCAGTCGGACAATTTCTAGAGAAGTTCAACATGGCGATCAAACATCAAAATCTAATATGGCCTATAACCTTCTCGACAAAATACTCTTTCAAATAGAAAAAACTACATCAAAATCGGATCACCCGTTGAGAAGTTATGAAGCCACAGACAGACAGACATACAAACATACGCGTCATAACACTCCTCTTTTGGGGTCGGGGGTTAAAAATTGAGGGAGATCACCTTTAGGAAAATAACACAGGAGCATGTCATTTAATCTGTGTTTTTCGGCTATACATAGTAAAAGAAATGATTCAAGATTTTGCTAAAAGCGTTTTATTTAAGCAAGAAATATTTTTTAAACCTTCCCACCGCTTTCCTTTACTTTTCTCAAAAACTTCACGCATCTTCCTATACCTCCCACCATCTTCTCTCTCTCTTTTCCCCATACTGCAACCACTTTTCCATAATTTTCTGACATTCCCTCACCCTCCCTACCTTCCTACCCTCTTCCTTTGTTTTCTCACCCCCGATAAAGTAGCCTATTCTTTAAGTTGAAAGGATCTCGAAAGTGTACAAAATTGTACCAAAGTATGTTTGGGAGTTTTCTATTAATTAATTTTTTGGCTTTGGTATCATTAAACAAAAATAAAATTTCAAGGATACCTATCTTAACAGATTTATTTATATGTAGACTAGCTGACCCAGCAAACGTTGTTTTGTCATATAAATTATAAATTTTTGTCCAAATAATAAAAAGAAAATTTCTGGATAGGGCCACCCTTATCACCTAGGGGTATAAAAAATAGCCTACGACCTATTCTCAGACCTACCAAATATACACCAAAAATTTCATAAAAATCACGAGATTTTTATATATTATATAAAAAATGAGGGATAAATATGAGGGAAAAACAAGTGCAAAATGTCTTCCATTTTTTCAAAATTTTAAATATGAGAATGTTAAAGATATATTTAATTTATATATTTATGAAACGCGTAACTTTTCATTTCTAGTAAAAGTTTGATAGTATTTTGTCCTTTGTAATTTATATAAATGATAGGTACGAAGGCTGAAGAACATCGGTCAAAGGGTTTACCAACTCAGTTTGTTTTATTATTAATATGCATGTATAAGTTTTCAAATTCTATTCTGAATAATTGATATAAACTTTTAATATGGAAAATTTCTTTCAAATTATTATCAGAAAAATTATCAGTTGATAGTAATTACATTGTAAGGTATTTTAGAATTATTAATCGAAATGATAACAATTCTTTTAAGTGAACGTGGTATTGTCGTATGTACATCTAATATATATACGACAATACCTTAGACACTTCAATATATATTTTCTCTTTAATCGAATTAGTTTGAGGGTCTCTATGATAAGCTAATCGCACTTTAAATAACTGTTCGCGGCTAATTCTTTTCCTATTTTTAATACAGTCTTGTTTGTTTCTAAGCTTTAGAGAAATACCCTAGTAACACAACATATTGGGTGGATTGGTGGATATAGGTACAAAATATTATCTATATTGCATACTTTACCAATATATGTCAGATTTAGCCAGTATTGTACCAATTTGATTATCAGCTGTATTTTCAATATGTTAATCATTGGACCAATTATGGACCATTAATAATAAGCCATAATTCAACGGTAGATTCTTTTGACCAAAATATGAGGATATAACCAAACATGCTTTAGTAAATTGTTCTTGTGGAAAAAGATACAGGGTGTCAAAATTGTATATTTTTTTTGCAATATCTCAACTACCCCTTGACGATCTTCTCCCAATTTGATAAGGAAACATTTTTTAAGCTAAGAAACAATAATCTATGTATGACATCACGCTAGCCCATGGAGGGCGCTTCATGAGCTATACTTGATGATGGATATATTTTCTCTTTTTTTTACGAAACGTAGTGGCACTTTTGACTAGAAAATCTCATGCAGGAGTAATTTCTACGTAAAAAAAGTACATTAATAGAACTCGATAATTCCAACCGTTTTCGGAAAAAACAAACTCAATTTGAAAAGGACAAATTGTGTTTATTGAACTCGGAAAGCATGTCTTTATATTTCGAAATATCTATTACGGCTGACTAGCTAAAGTCTTAAAAATTATTATTTTAACTTTACCAAACATTGTGTCAACAGTGCACTTAAGATTATTCATGGGTATCGTATCATACGATTTGTAGAGCCCTAAACAGAAATGCTATAGAAACACACATAAGTGAATATTTTTATGGTTTCTTATGATTATTAATTTTTGCCTTTATGGTGCGGGAGCTACGTGGCTTTTTTGGAAACTCATCGTTACAAGTATTTTCTATCCGTTGATTAATTCTATTGAACTTAAATAACGACAAAATGGACTTCTGGCATATGTCAGCCCGTCGAGTTGGCCATGGTTCAAGATATAAGAATCAGTGAAATTATGCCATCGTTACAAGGCTCATTTTTTTTTGTGTACGCATTTTATGTTTAAAATGAATAAAATAAGATTCGCCAGAAAGTGTGAGCCGTCAGGAGACGCAGCCAGAAAGGTCAAAGTTGTAAAAAACGGAGTTATATCAAGTTATCGTTACAAGCTTTTTCTTAGGCTGAGCATGTTTATTTAAATGTTTTGAACATAGAAAAAATTCCCAGGAAGAAACTCCTGTCAGTAAGGCTAGCCAGAAAGGAAATGTTTAGAATTTTTGAAGAAAATTGGATTTTTTTTCGCATATTTCACCTCAGAACTCTAAACCCATCGTTACAAGTTCTGGCTCCTTTTTAAAACGTAAATATAAGCTCATTTGACAAAAAAATGGTCTCCCCAGAAAGTTCTAAGTGTCAACAAAAGTACCATAGTCTCTTAAATACACATGAATTTACACTTTCTTTCTGGCTAGCCTTACTGACAGGAGTTTCTTTCTGGGAATTTTTTTCTGTGTTCAAAACATTTAAATAAACATGCTCAGCCTAAAAAAAGCTTGTAACGATCACTTGATATAACTCCGTTTTTTTACAACTTTGACCTTTCTGGCTGCGCCTCCTGACGGCCCACACTTTCCGGCGATCTTATTTTATTCATTTTAAACATAAAATGTACACTCACAAAAAAAAATGAGCCTTGTAACGATGGCATAATTTCATTGATTTCTAGACAGTGCTCGTGACGTACCTGACAGGAGGTGCCCCGCCAGAAGTCGATTTTATGAATCGTTATCATCCATTAAACCATTAAAATATCTCAAAGTTCATAAAACGATGACGTGCCGAAAAAGCCACCTAGCTTTCTAATGCTCAACCAACATATACAATTAATAATAGGAAGGAACGCAGTATGTTATGATTGTATATGTTGTGATTTTGTATAGGATTTAGGATTGTGAAAGAAAATGAGAACATATCCGAACATAATACAGAGTTTCTGCACTTGTACAGCGTTTATCAATAAATTAATGATTGTCTTGTAATATATTGTTTAACCAAAATATTTTAAATCCAAAAGCAATTAGAGAGGACGATGAAAATAAAATTTAATTGTTATTTTTGTATTCGGACTATTAGTGATAATTTACGAAACTATCCTTTTAATTGAGATTCTGTGTAAAAAAAACTACGAAAATAGAAAATATTGAATAATAAAAGTAATTTTTTATTTGTGACAAAAAAGTACTTATTTATGTCAATTAACTGTAAAGGTTTAACTAAGATATATGCGTTAGTCTCCTAGAGGCAATAAGTTGAAGTAAATTGTTTTTCCTGAACATTTTCTAATTTTGCATGTTCTGTGTTTTTCCGTGGAGCAGCCGAACTGATTTTGTTCACCGACCTCAATAAAAAGGATGTTTATTGTAGGGGGGGGGGGCTAGGCCGCCAGCGTCTAGATGTACGTCCTATATTTATATTACAATTTTTTTGAATGGTCTCCCATAAAAAAATTTTAGAATTGATTTAATTAATTTTTTGGCGACAACATTCCACCTGAAATTTTATTGTTGATTCTTATGTATTATGACTGATTACGAAAAAAATATTTTCTAAAAATTCCTTGTGCGTCAAAAGTTATATGAACTTTTGACGTGCTTTCGCGGATTCTCAACTTATCTGCTTAATGTATCTTATATTAGGGTTAATCCCTTCTTCAAAATAAACCCCAATGCCACGACCGGGAGTTTGCTTGCCTCTCAACCTCAAACAAGCAGGGATATACAGTGTGTCCCAGGATAGATATAACAAGAGGTGTAATGGACCAAAAATTTTGGAATTTTGGAATGGTATTTTGGGATTGAGTCCTGCTTGATGTAAAACTAAAGTATATCAAAAATGACTTGATTTGGTGTTCTACAGGGTGTTTTATAAGCAAAGTTGTAAAAATCACCACTAATAAAGTACCTTTATTTTTCAAAATATGAAAAAATTCCACTAAGAAAAGTTATTTAGAATGCAATTTTGTACCTCAATACCAAATTTCAGGAATATAAAATTATTTTTTTGAAACTTTCCATTTTTTTGCTAATTAGGAGTTGAATTCATATTTAAAGTTGTGTAGGAGCAAATGTTAATCATTTCAAAAAGTAGGCTATTGGTAAATAAAAAATTGAATATACGAGATGTAAGAAGGTATAATGTTAATCGAACTAATTGTAAAACAAGAAACAATTACTAGCAGAAGATTAATGAGCTTTAAAAATTATAACAAGTAATAAATGCCAAAAACATAACAGATTCACAAACAAATTAATTATTGACCAATACAAAACAATGTTTACATTTTTTTTATTATTCGACGTAGCTACCACCCACATCCACATTTCGATCCTTCGCCTGAAGTCCTTAAAACTCTTTCGAATATGATCTAACGGTATGGAGTTTACGGCATTTGTAATTCTCTGCTTCAATACTGCTACATCGTTAGGAAGTGGTTCAGCGTAAACCAACTGCTTGAAGCGACCCCATAAAAAGAAATCCAATATTGATAGGTCGGGGATCTCGCCGGCCACTTGATCGGTCCATTCCTAGTAATCCAATTTTCTCCAAAATTTAAATTCAACCACCGATTAACCATTTCTGTGGAGTGGCCAGGGCAACCATCATGTTGAAAATGAACTAAAGGCATATCTCTTAAAATATTTAAATGTTCTTCAGAAAATCTTTCAAGAAGCTGTAAATAAGTGTGCTGGTTTAACCTTCCCTCAATGAAATAAGGTCCAATAACTCCAACGTGATAAGAAACGGCACACCACACATTCACTTTTTTATAATATTGTCTTCTACAATGAATTCTAAAATTTGGATTTTCAGAAGCCCAAAACCGACATTTCTGATGAAATGATGAAAAAATCTCTCTTCCATGATTTTTTCTCCAATGGTCAAACAAAAATCCAACCTACGGCCGTCATCTCCCTCTTCAAGCGTATGTTTATAATTTGCTTTATATGCCCTAATTTTCTTTGCCTTGTAAATTCTTCAGACTTGCTAATATTAATAAGAGCTGATCTCTTAGTGGCATCCTAGGATTTTCTATAACAGAAGCATCAGCTATAATAGCCCCAACATTGTCTTCATCATATGCTTTTATTTTTCTTTTCATGTTAAGAACACTACCAATAGCCAGAAACTGTTTAATTATTCTCATAGCCTGAGTACGTGACAAAGTGTTTTTCAAATTAAATTGGCTTATCACTTCTCTTAGCGAGTTTTCACCGCCAATTCCATAGCATTGCACAATATAAATTTTTCACGCACTATGAGTACCATTTTATGCTTGGTTCGATAATTTGAAACAGAAATTAAGGATAATATTGACTACGTTTGACAGACGTCAATAATAAATGATAAATGTGTATCCACTGCTTTTCTCATAGCCTATTTTTAGCTTCTACATAACTTTAAATATTAATTCACAAAAAATAATTTCTATGCAGTTTTAATTAAAAATGGTTCAAAATAAAATACTAATTTATTGAAAAAATGGGAATTATCAAAAAAATAATTTTATATTCCTGAAATTTGGTATAGAGGTATAAAATTGCATTCTAAATAACTTTTCTTAGAGGAATTTTTTCATATTTTGAAAAATAAAGGTACTTTATTAGTGGTGATTTTTACAACTTTGCTTATAAAACACCCTGTAGAATACCAAATCAAGTCATTTTTGGTATACTTTAGTTTTACAATAAGCAGAACTCCCCAAATACCACTCCAAAATTCCAAAATTTTTGTTCCAATACACCTCTTGTTACATCTATCCTTGGACACACTGTATATTTACCTGTAAGTTAACCTTTATTTTTTACCTTTAATTTAACTTTCATAATTTTTAAAATTTGGATAAAAGGAAAACTTATATCATAAGTTTATTATTATTTTTTTTGATTTTTTACAATAAAGCAATAAAATACGAACGACACGTAAATGATTTGATTATTATTATACTAATAATATTTACTGAAAAATAATGCAAATCAATTCACCTTCATTTAAAGAATATGGTATCCATCTTAGATAAGACTTCATACTATTGATGCAAATTAGACAACTTTTCAACTAACTTGAAACAGAGAACTTATTATTTTAGGAATAATGCAAACTATATATTTGTATAATTTTTGAAGTTATATGAGACTTTCATATTGTTTCGATGAAAATTGAGTGAAAAAAAAGGAGGGTTAAAGAAAATGAATTTTTGAAAATTGTAAAAATACGCTTTTTTGAAAAGTAAAAAAAATGAACTCTATCCCCTAGAAGTACATAAAATAATGTACAATCGAAAAGGAAAAAAAGTAAAGTACAATGCCTCCTTGATAACTGACGGATAATTAAAAAAATATATTTCGTCCGTCATCTTTGACCGTTCTATTTGACATACGGCGTCCGCGATTGGTGCATTACATTTTGCCTACTTTGGTGAAATGACTCCTTTTTGTAGAAAAGATATTCAATTTTGATTTTTATGGACATTTTTGGTGTTTTCTATTTCTTTTCAAGATGGCAGATTGACACATATCGGACATGTCTATATTTTTTAAAAATTTTATTTCAAATAAGCCAGTATTTTTTAAATTCCCACCCGATTACTAGTACAAGATGTGTATTAAGCAGATAAGTTGAAAATCCACGAAAACGCGTCAAAAAGTGCATGTAACTTTTGACGCATAAGGAATTTTTGGGCGCAAATATTTATTTCGTAATCAGGACGTCATAATACATAAGAATCAACAATAAAATTTCAGGTGGAATGTTGCCGCAAAAAAAATCAATTCAACTGCACTATTATGAATCTCCCAAATCAGGTTTCAGATTTACCAAATTTTGAGAAACTTTTCTATGTGTATAATGTTCAGCATATCTTTCAATTTAAGTTGTACTCAAGTCGGCATTCGTTTCGTTTTTCGTTATCTTTAGTGTGTATAGTGTCAGATTATAATCATATCATCTTCCAAGAGTCAGACAGTTGAGATGTGAAATCTTATAAGTAGTTATTGAGTGATATAATTGCTTTTCTTATTTCATTAGAAGTCGATGAGTACAGAATTTTTTTCATAATATTTTTTACGCTGTAGATGCCACATATAAAAAATAATTTACATTAAGCTACCCTGATGCAGATTACTAAAGAAAACAAATGAATGTAATACAGGGTTACTACAAAAAAAAGACAATTTAATCTTTTACTAATCCAAAACTAATAATGTGTTCATGGATTCGTTTATAGTATTGCCAATATCAACTGAAAAAGCGACGTTGATTTTTACCGCGGCATAGATGAAACATTGGCGATTTTTCGATTTTTCGAAGGTTTACGGTCCCGTAAACCTTGTCTTTCACAAATTCCCAAAGAATTGGGTATCTTACTCCGTATTCTTGGATCTTAGATACACAAAATATCTTTCTTCAATAGTTTTAATAACTTATGGTAAAACACTCGTAACTGGTTTTGAAAAAACTATAATTATTTATACCTAGTTTTGGCAATAAATAAAAATATTTCAACTAAATCGAACCACGGCTGCTAACAACTAGCTGATCTTGTGCGGAGCTGGGTTCGTGGATCCAATTTTTATATGAGTTAGAAAGAGAACCAACAGTTTCACAGGTATTTGCTCACCTAGTTTGTTTCATGATCAAAAAGGGAGTAAAATACATGTGTTAATAAAAAGGATGCCATCCGCAGTAAAATTGATAATAAACTATCCTCCTTAATCACAAAACCGACTACTGTGGTAAAGCCTGATAATAAGACAGACACAAACAAATAAATTAAAAAAGATGTAACTTTTAAGATAAAATGTATCATTTATTGAACATCCTTTAAAATTTGGTGAAAATTTGGTGAATTACAAATCAATATAAACTAATTTAAATAGCAAAATTTATGAGAATGTGACCACAAGGAGATTGTCACAGATATTATTGGTAATTACACCGAATATCTTATAACACTCTGAAAAATAAGCAATAAATATCAAAGTTCAAAAATCATTACAAAATGTACTAGAATATATAAATTGCAATATATGAAGAGTAAATCGGAATGGTAAAATTCACTGAAAACTAAAATCGTAGCACAATAAATACTAAAGAAATATGCACATATCTCACCACCTGATGACGGATATACTAAGGCTAAATCCTGATGAAGCTTCTCAGCTCCTATCAATATGTCTCATATAACTCATGGGAACTACATGAGTTGGCGGTATGGCATACATCTGCTACTCTGGAACACCTGGATAACCTGGATAACGCTCAGTTTTGCTTTACGAGCGTGTTGAACTTGATTTACTACAAAATTGACTCTACTAGACTAATCTTAATTAGACCTTACTGGACTCATAAACTCAAAAGGTGACTGGGTATAAGTTGTAAATCGTCTATCGCTAATTTAACTCTGACCATGACCAGATTACGTTAAATACTTGGAACTCCCGAATACAGCAACTTACTTTGATGCATCTTATGACAATAACTACATTAGCATTCGATAAATACTCGTTTCCAAAGATAAATATATGGCTCGACAGAAATTATAATTTCCAGTATCGAACGGATTTCTCATAAACTAATTACTCGATGTTAAATGAATTAAACTGACATAGATGACTTAAAAGAATTACTCAATGTTAGCAATTAACTTAAATCGTAATACTCTTATTCTTGATGGATCTACTACGTAAAATCAGATAACTACATAATTGACAAAGCACGTGTCTTTCGATTATTTTGACTTGAGTTTAGAGTTTAGACATGTTTTGGCATGTATCACATATATGCCTGTGTGGTTTGCCATAAAAAAGAGCAAATATTTTATTGAGGGGCCAAAACATGCCTTTCAAGCAATATCACGGTATTTATCAGACGAATTACTTAAAGTTGTTGATCCGGTAATAGAACGAAATGCGTTCTTTGCGCACTCAGATAATGTTCTGTTGGCAATGCTTGTCGATGAAAGAGAACATATTCGGGAGCTTGGTTATAGAAGGATCTTAAAAGCAAGACAAACCATCCCAAAGAAGAAGACTGTTAGAAAGTTCATACTACCGAAGATAAAGTTTCGAGCTTCCGATTACACTGAAATTATTAATTGGAATTCTTGTGTGTTGTATCCTTCCAAAATGCTGCGGAACCTAAATGAAAATGATATTAAATCACTCATCAATTCTGACACTAAGCCCATCAGAGAAATACAAAAGAAATACAAAGAAATACAAAAAGATTCTCTGTCACACTCAGGTTGTGGTTATTACTTAAAATATTAGAAAACTTTCTGTTCAATATTTTTAAGAATTTATCCATAATTATTGCTAAGGCTAATATTGGAAGTAATTTCATCGACACCTATTGTGAGGAAGAATATATTAAACTTATAACAGTTATATTTTCACTTTGTTGTTTATTTGAAAATTGAATACTGAAAGTAGTAACAAAATTTTTATCCGGCAATAGTTTTTTAAATTGTTTCCATAGTTCTCGACCATTATAAGAGTTGGAGGTAATTATATCGTTATGTTTTTCTTCACATGTTCTTATCATTTTAATTCATTTTAATCTATAAACGCTGCTTTTATATTTTAAATTCCCTTTCTTCAAGTTTTCTATAATTTCTTCATTAATCCATATGGTATCAACATGTTTAACCTGTATTCTAGTTTCCCTTATTAGATATATTTCATCCAGGGATTTGATTACGTTATTTACCGTGAAGAGGTTAATATGTCTGTGTCTGATATATTACAGTTCCATGGTTTACCTAGTAATAAATTCTGAAAAAATTCAAATCATAATTCTTTAATAATTGCCTTTTACTACCAGTGGTTTTTATATATTTCTTGTTTGTACTTCATTTTATTTGTATCTACTGTTAATATGTTATGACCACTAATTTTTGAAGTTAAGCAATTCTGTATCATGCAAAATTAAAACAAATTAATTTTTGTTGGCATATTTTATTCTTGTATTTGTTACAAGTTTCTGCTGAACAGAGACTAAACTTTTAACTATTTATATTATTGTTCATGATTACATACTTCCTCAGCAATTTTGAATAAAAAGTCAAGTGTAGGTCAATTTTTTTCGTCAACATGCGGTGTGGAGCCGTAAGCGTAATGCAGATTTGGTGTACGTCGCAGAGTGGGAAATTTATGGCTTTTTTGGACAATAATTGAGACACGGCTCACTTCGCAATCGATGCCAGTAATTTTTTTTTAAGTAATCGTGTAGTTTACTCTACCACTCTAAAATTAGAAAAAAATCGATTCGTATTTTTACTTTTGACCATTAATGCGATTATTCCTGCAAGGACGGAAAGTCTATTTTTCTTATCGTATTTTATCACATTTAAAAAGAATATTTTGATAATTTAAATGTCTAACTTTATGTTTTTGCGGTCGCGAATTAATATCTGATGTCAAATTACCGATATTGACAGTTAGCAGGTGTCAAATAGCCATAAAGAATTAAAAAGCTTAACATCATTATATAACTTTATGTTTTTGAGGTCGCTGAGTTCATATTTGATGTCAAATTGATAATATTGACAGTTGGCAGCTGTCAAATAGCCATATATTATAAAAAAAACTCAACATCATTTATAACTTTATGTTTTTGAGGACGCTGAGTTCTGATTTGATGTCAAATTGACGATATTGACAGTTGGCAGCTCTCAACTAGCTGTCAAATAACCATAAAATAATGAAAGACTTAACATCAGTTATTAACTTTATGTTTTTGAGGTCGCTGAGTTCAAATCTTTTATTTTTTTTAAACATTTTTTTCTAGCGTTACCTACATTAACGAGATAACAACTCGAGAGCCCCTACTGTTTTTTTCTATTTTCATGAATCCTGAGATCACTAATCAATGGATCAGACGTAATTAAAAGTTGATGAAGGGTATCTTCATTAGTTGACTCCTTCTGATACACCCTACTATGAGCTTTTTTAAAAGTTTTATTATTGACCTCCTGGGCCTCTTCTGATAATAACCCTAAAGGTGTTCCTAATATCGTCATATCGTCAATTTGACATCAGCAATCTCAAGAACCTAAGTTATACAATGATGTCAAGTTTTTAAATATTTTATGGCTATTTGATAGCTAGTTGACAGTTGCCAACTGTCAATATCGGCAATTTGACATGAGATATTAATTCGCGACCTCAAAAACATAAACTTATCAAAATATTCTTTTTAAAAATGTGATAAAATACGAAAAGAAAAATAGACTTTCCGTCATTGCAGGGATAATCGCATTAATGGTCAAAAGTAAAAATAAGAATCGACTTTCCAAATTTTAGCAGTGGTAGAGTAAACTACAGCTCTTGACAATTACTTAAAAAAAATTACTATGCAATCGATTGTGAAATAAGCCACGTCTCAATTTTTGTCCAAAAAAGCCATTTTCCCACCGGTTATAAGCTGGTTGTGAATTGAACAGAATCTGTTCAATTTCTAATCACATAAAGTTCTGTTATATTTTCTAAATCTTCGTCAGGCCCCCAGCTATGTCACATATTTTCGTTGGAATAACTAAATCTTTAAGACTATTTAATATATAACATCCGTCTATTACCACGGGTTTACTTTTTCTATTTTCAAATAAGCTTTATCCATTTTGGGTCCGTCACCCAATATTCGAATATTCCAAGTTATTTCTGTTATCTGCACTTTTGCACTATCCACACCTAATAAAAACAAAATGTAGTTTAAGCAATTCTGGTGCAGCTACACTCGACCAAAAGAATGGTATAAAAGCAGTTGCAGTCGTCGAAAAGAACATAATTTTCAGTGACACCATTTACACTTTTATAACTGGTGCACGTAGTGCAGACGAAAAGAATTGACCTTATACTCTTTTACAGCTCTACCTATTAGATATCCACATAATATTATCGTGTGTGAGGAGAAAATTTTTTGGCAATACATGAGGTAAGTAAAAAAGTAACCTATTACCTCTCTTGATGTAGCTACCTAAGGATATTTACGACGCTACATAACCACCATCTATTGGTAAGCAGGTTCCCGTTATCATACTTGACTTATTACTTAATAAATATAGTACAGCATCTACTACTTCGTGGACTTCCCCAAACCTAAAAAAAAAATTACATAAAATATTGGCATGTTAAAAACAGATGCATCTTTATGGAATTGGGAAGGTAGTAAGTGAGGGAGCTAAAGGACACTACAAACAAATATCTGTGTCACTATGATGTATCTACGAGGTATCCTGAACTACAGGAGAGTGAAGTAATAATCCTGTAGTAGGGTGATTCAAAATACCAGTGAAAAAGGTTTTGATTTTTTTGTCTTATTCCCCAGATTTGTTTGAAACCCCAAAAAAAAATTATATTTTCCAAATTTAATTCAACATCAGCTCTTTCGAAATTTTCTCTTTATACGCATTTTTTCTTTTTTCTCTCATTCATCGTATTATATTATTATCTCTCTTAGCTTTGTTTTGTTTTTTTTGATATGTTGGATAATTTTATTTACTTACAGTACTTAATGCAATGTTCAATTTGCTATTGACACTTACTTTTCCTGCATCTAATAATACCTTGTATAGGTATATAAATACATCAGGGGTTCCACAGGGTTCCGTTCTTGGGCCAGTGCTATTTATTCTATTTATCAACGATATTCGCAGAAGTATCGAAAGTAATGTTCTTCTATATGCTGATAATCTTACATTGTTAACTCTATTAACTCTGATTTATCTTATCTAAATATATCAAAACTTAATACCATGGCTTTTACGAAGAAAAATAATACGATACATTTTATAGGCTCTGAAGCGATTAATAACTGCTGCCAATTTAAAGAACTCAATCATTTTTCATTCAAGATTAACCTGTTGTTACTGTAATGTACGTATGTTCAAGGCATTCTAAGGATATTTCCGCACTTTCTCTTATGTTTAATGATTTTGTGAAGCCAAAGAAATCGTTAGTATTGTTTGAAATACATGTTATGCAAGTTTTCAATTTGGAACGAATTCAGAGAAGGTTAGACTGTTTCATTTAAAACCGACGGTGTTTATCCACCCACAGGTACTCCACAATCTGATTTGTTATCTAGATTTGTCTTAGCATCACGGCGAGTCTATTTTCCTGTATTATTTTTGCATACACTTCTAACAAATCAGACGGACTGCATCGATGTTCTCAGCTCTACATTTTAATGTTTCGTCTTTTCAAACACGCTTATACAATTATACTATTATACATATGCTTTATTTTATTTAATTACACCAAGAACGAATTTATTAAAGTTTTCGCCTATTTATAGTATGTTTAAATCATTTAGATTATGGACAAACCTTGATGTTTTTAATTGTAGTGTTAAAAATATGAAACGATGTAGTTTGAGTCACCCTTGATACATATTATTTAGTACATAAAATACTGTTTACTTATTTTTTTTTCTGTCATGTAATCGTCTATTCGCTTGTCTCTAATATGCTTTAATGACACGTTTATGTTTATTGGTACTATTGTTGTTTTTATTACGTTTGCATTGTGAATTTCATATACATTTGCTTGTGTGTTTCTTGTTCTTATTATATTATTATCTATTATTATCATAGAGACAAACAAAATTAAGATAATGAAGCTAAAGGTAAATTTAAAAGTAGGAATGAAGAAAAGGTACAGGTAAAGGTAGAGTTAGGGTTGACGAAAGAGAGGGGGAAAGAAAATGACATTATTAGGAGCGTCTTTACATGGAAAATATGAGTGAATTCTTGATAAATATAAAACAAGTTATAAAATATGTATTCTTCTTTTTCGTAAACGAAGAACTTCGCGTTCACAAAATGTAATTCAAGAAGTGGATTGTACCAGAATTTCAAAAATCCACGGGAACCTACCTCCTTAGGGGAATTTTCTGCAACATAGGCCCAGCCACTTTTGGATCCGACCAACCCAGTTTGCCCATGTCAGTCATTATCACTGTAGGGTTCACCGAATTGACTCGAATATTTTTTTGTCCATATTCCAAAGCCGCCGCCCTGGTAAATGCGTCAACTGCTCCTTTGCTCGCGCAGTATACAGTGTGATTATTTAAACCTACCAGTGAGGCTTGGGAGGAAATGTTCACTATCGATCCAGGAACGTTTCTGGCCAGGAGATTCCTGACCACGATTTGAGTTACTTGTATTAAAGCCTTAACGTTTATGGAGAACAATCTGTAAAATCACAGAATTTTAGATTATATTTATAATGTAATAAGCTGTATGTTCATATATAATAATTAACAAGCTAAAAACGTACTCTTCGCCTGTTCACTGAACTTTTTATACAATTGTTACACATTCTATAGGATACTCTTCGCAGTTTTTTGTAAATAATGTCAGTTTTAGACATTTTTAATTTTATAGTACGAACTTAGTTGGTAAAAGACTCAGTGTAAAATAAAGTAAAAATTAAAAAAAAAACTATACCAAACCCCATTTGGGTTTCGAACCCGAGACCCTTGGATTCCGAGTCAAAGCGTAAGAAGTACACCACCACCTTACACGTAAAAAAATGTAAATTTTTACATTATAAGACACGAGCTAAAATCATACTTTCACGGTTGTATATTACATTATGAAATGCATATTTGTAAAATATATAAATATTTAGATATCAAAATGAAATATCATTCCACCAGATTTCTATTCAATTACAAAAACATAAAAATCAAAAATTTTTTTTTCAAATTTAAATCATTAATAATATTTTCATTTACCAATCGATTTTGTTCAAAAGAGTTCTTCCTTTAGCTAACAAAAACTTACTGTCTAAATTTCAGTACAATCGGACTTTTCTTTCTTGAGTTGTCGTGCTTACAAGAAACGTGACGGACCGACAGACGGACATTTTGAAAGTTGTTCAGAATTCGTTCACTAACACAATTATATGTGTCTGTGAGCGATATTTACGGATTTAGAAGTGCCGATCAAATACAATATACTCTTCGTTTTCGTATTTGCGAAGAGTATAATAATCATGATGTCTTCTTTTTAGGCTTTTGACAATGTGAAATGGGACAAATTGTGGGCTATATTATTGGAGACGGGGTCATTCAAATATCTAGTCTTTATTATTCACCGACTATATGATAAGAACTTTGGTGAAAGTAGACAACACTAACTCAAACTGAGAATCGTATTCGTCCGATCTTCTTATTTCTTGGTCATATCAACAGGATGCAGGAGTGAGAACGGTTGATAGTTGTAAGTTGTAAAACTTTACTTTTGCCTCATCCTCAGGGCTGGCTCTAGAGGGGGGGGCGAAGCGGGCGGCTGCTCGGGGCGGCAGATTCTTCAAATCCATAGTTACCAAAAAATATAAAAAAGCTAGGAAACAATTATTTCACTAACATAGTAATAGTAATGTTAACTTTGTATAAATAATTTGTTATTGTTAGTTTTGTTTGTATACAAAGTAGGTTACTTACATACATTCTGTTTCTTATATGTGATTTTATTTCTTGTCTAATCTGTGTGGTATTTTTTTTTAAGTTTCAATACTGTTAATTTTTTCAATAATTTTATTTTACCCTTTTAAATACAGTAATCATATTGCTAAAAATTAAAAAATTGCGGTAAATCTTATAACTGAAAAAACAAACCATCAAGAATGTTCAGCAAGTGACTCTTAAAATGTTATAAAAAATAACGGACTGAAGAGATCAGGTCAGGTGGGGTAAAAATGAGACAGACAGGTAGCGGGGTAAATAAAAGACAATATCTAACACAGATTGATATAAATTAAACTTAATTTTTTATTCAAGTTTGTTTTGTGCATTCAGAACTGTTTTATGTTATCCAATCAGCTCCTATGCCTACTGTTAATGCGGGAGAAAATATTATTCAGTAAACTCTTTAATTCACTTTTAAAAAATTTTTGAACACACTTTAGTACTTTTTGGGGATTTTATAGTTTCTCTATTTCCATTGTCCATATTTGGCAGACGTCAACTAGTGTCATACTTCACATTTTGTGATCAAGTTTATTAATCTGCTAGTTTTAAATCATCAAAAATTTGATTTTAACGAAAAATTTAAAAGCGGGGTAAAAAAGAAACTAAAGAGACCAAATGGGCAGACTGAAGCAGGCACATTTCAGCTTCCTAATTTAAGAGAAGCTAGCCCTTCTGCAAGCCCCTTCTTGTTTCGTAAAAAATCTGAATAAATTACATATAAAAGAAAAAACCATCCTTTGTCTTATTTTTGCACTTCCATTTGTACGACGTCAACAAGAATGGGAATAAATCACGTGTCTTTCATTTGCCCTCCACTGTCTTATTTTTATCCCACTTGGATAATAAAAATGAGACACTGTTTATTTTTGTTTATCAATTAACGGTACTTTCTAGTAAAAAAATACATATAAATATAGTTTTTCCTGTCATTTTTACATATATGATACCAATCTTTCATTAAATATGACTCGATTCTAAGCAACCTAAAAATGATGGTAATTTTGTCACCCTAATGTTATTTATATAAGAGAGGGGCGGCAAAATGAAATTGTGCCCGGGGCGGAAAAATACCTGGAGCCAGCCCTGCTCATCCTGTATAAATTATATAAATATAGCATTATGTAAATATAGCATGTCCTAATCTTGCTAGTTTTCTAACGTATATAAAGAACCGAGCCATTTTTTTCAATGGTTTCATTGTATTCGAAAATTTGTATGTATGTATGTAGGTATAGGTCAAATTTAGTGATTGAAATTTGACCCACTTCCTGTTATCCAATCGAGCTGAAATTTTGCACACAGCTTTGGTTCCGAGGACAATACAATATGGTAAACCGTAAACGGTTCTTTCCTAGAACAGAAATTGTATAGTATTGATATAAGGGGGGATTTACTATCATGGATAAGTAGCTACATGAAAAGTAGGACTCTAAAAGTACAACTTAACGACGTATACTCGGATACTCATGACGTCATGTTTGGAGTACCTCAAGGATCTGTTTTAGGGCCTCTACTTTTCATGTTATATATAAACAACCTCCCGAATCACCTAACAACTGGTCATCTGACAATTTTCGCTGACGATATTACTGTAACCGTAATAGCGGATTCAATAGAGCAGCTACATTCACTTGTTGATCAGACATTTCAAGAAATCACTACTTGGGCACAGAGAGACAAACTGATTTTAATTGTGAGTAAGACAACTATTATAAACTTTACTTTGCAAAAACAATTACCGCATGAATTAATGTTGCACGACGGTATCATTACATCAGAAAATGCAAAATTGCTTGGTATTCACCTAGATAGCAAATTGCTGTGGAGCAAACATATTGATCATGTTTGCTCACAGCTTAACAAGGCCTATTTTGCTATATTACAATTGAAAAGTACACTTGATGAAACGGGGCTATTGAATGTATACTACGCTCTTGCCTATTCGCATATCTCCCTTAATGTCATTGCTTGGGGTAATTCAAAAGATAGGTCTAGAGTATTCATTAGTCAAAAAAGACTTATTAGACTTATATTTAAAATGGGATATAATGAGAGCTGTGCAGAAATGTTCAAAAACAAGAAAATTCTAACATACCATGCATATTCATTTTAAAATGTTTGACATACGCTAAGAAAAATATGGCATTATTCACTCAAAGGAAAGATTGCCACACATATAGTACTAGACATGGAGATCTACTTAGTATACCATTACATCACACTTCCAGTTATAAACATTCACCGCAATACAATTGTATTTTGCTTTTCAATAGTCTCCCTGTAGAAATTCGAAATATGCACAACTATAAAAAATACAAGGGTAAAGACATTTTACTCAAAGGTGGTTTCTATAGTATTCAGGACTTTTTAAATAGGGAATCTGTGGCCTTATAGGACTTCAAATACTTAAATTAAATCTGTGATATATAAGTATAGTTTTTTGTAATTTTAGTGTTATGTATCTATTATATTTATCTTTGCTTGTGTGTTTGTCATATTATGTCATATTATCCTCGTTATTTGTGTAAATACTTTACTCGATATATCATATAATGTATATCAAAATTATATTATGTATTACTGTTAAGTTATGAATGACTTGCCATATATACAATTATTGTATCTGAAATGGTCAATAAAAATATTATTATTATTATTATTATTATTATTATTATTATTATTATTATTATTATTATTATTATATCTAGTATCGTTTTAAATCCAATATGGCGAACGCCCCAAGATGGCAGCGTAAATTTTTTTTAACAACCCCCTTAACATGGGTATCAAATGAAAAGGTTTGACGAGTAGAATAGCATAAGCTACGTGACGAAGACTAAAAAGTTAAAAATATATAAATTTAAAAAAAGATTTTAAAAACAATGGTTTTATTTAAAACCAAATTGCACTAAAAAATAGAAAATAGTTTTCAACTTTGTAAGTAGAAAACCATCGAGCAGTCATAAAATATTACTTCGTCTAATTAGTGCGCCCAATGGTTTTCTATTTACAAAGTTGAAAATAATTTTCTACTTTTTGGTGTAATTTGGTTTTAAAATAAAACCATATTGTTTCTGAAAAGTTTTTTTTTTTGAACGAACTACTTGTTCGAAGAGTGCCAAAGTAAAAAACAACTATATTGTGCAATTAATTCAACACAAGAAACTGAATGGCCTTATTTACTGACATTTACTTAATAATTTATAGTATTTAACCGTTTAAGTATATAGTGAAAAAATTAGGCCGCTAGCTTAATATTTAATTTCGAATTAGTGACATTTGAAACGGCCGATGCGACGGCGCGGATGATGTCACACCACTTCACTGGTTCTATGAGTTATGTGGTTATATTCAGTTTATGCATTATATTCAGGTAGGACTTATCACTTAAGATATTTCGTTGTACACTGTGCCGGTGTGGTGTTATTTTTCGTTATTTAACTTATTTAATTCTGTTATTTTTTATACATAAAAATATGTGTTCTCTAGAAAGTGGATCCGTTAAGGTTGATTCCAACATTTTGCTGTGTGTAGAGATTTTTATGGTTATGGAATATTTTAATAATAATAAAGATTACATAAGTGCTGAAATAAGAGGTGCTAGCTACAGAGGTAGGTTAACTAGATATATATCTACTTTAATAAAGTCTACCGAATTTATTTGATTTTTACGTCAGCCAGACAAAATTACGGCGATAACGCTGTTGGTTATGTGCAAATAAAAGGTAATTTATAATACATATAATTTTCCATATCCTCTTCAAGGCACACATTTTATTCTTGTACAATTTTTAATAATAACCTATTTATCCTTTCAACAATATTTCGTCCCTTTATTATTAACAAACTCCCTGTGAATAGTTTGCTGGCACAAATTTCTAATACTTTCACGACTTGGTAATGAAATAAATATTTTATTGGGAGTAGACAGTGATGTACTTTTACAGTCTGAAAATATACAATATTTATATAACCCCTTTTTATCCATGTTAATAACAAAATACAGAACACTCAAAAGATATGAACGAAATTAACACGTCCGTCGTGCGTGCCGTATGAAACTATATGGCAACAGACGAAAGGTCGACCGCCACGAGTGGTGTGACATCACATTGCGTTTTCGCGCACTCTATTTTCATTATTTATTTTGAGGGAGAAGCAGTTGAAAAAAAATCTAATATTTTGCACATTTACTAACTACAAGGTGTACCTTCGAAATATGAATTTAAAAAAAAATCCAAATGTGCCCTATTCTACATCGATAATATTTTTATTTTACAGATAAAATGAACCAAGATTTATTTTACCTATCTACATCCTCTTCTTCAACTTCTGTAAGAGGTCCTAAAACTGCAAGACCAGCATTGTTAACGAGAAGATCAATCGGTCCTATATCTTCCAATTTGTCTTTAGTTTTCTTCCAGTCAGATAAATCTAAGGGAACTATTTCTATGGATGGTACTTCCACTTTCAGTGATACTGAAAAAGGTAATTACACCAAAAATATTAGGAGCAAAATTAAAGCATATAATTTCTTTTTGAACCATGATAAATTTTAGACAACTCTATATCAAGGGATTCTTTGTACACTCAATCTATGCATATTTTATAACTATTACACCAGTTCCCAGAGGATTTAAATATGATATGTTCCCAAACCACTATTTTGTGTTCTTGGATGTCAAAAAATTGTACCGTATTGTGTTCTATTCGATTCTATGGTATCTATTCTATTTTATTCTATTTTATTTGATCCTATCCTATCTCTTCTCCTCTTCTCTCCTGTCCTGTCCTTTCCCATCCCATCCCATTCAATCCTATCCTATCTTTTTTAAACTAACCCTCAAAAATTACCATTTTATTATGACTAATTTCACAGCTTCATACCTCCGATTTTATTTATCGCATCGACATATCTGTCTGGTCCAATTTTCTTCGTTATATATGCAGTTTTATGATTACTCATCATTTTTTTATATTCGGACTATGTAAGGTTTGACAAGACCAGATATAAAATTGAGGCATTTTTTGTCAATTTTCACTATTTTTTTTCCTTCCAACCGCAATATCCTGGAAAGTATTATCGTAAAAATATCTCACAGGACTTATATTCTTTGTAAAGAAGTAAAGAAAAAGCGTTTTATACTTTTTACAATATTTTGGATAATTTTCGAAGTACAGTGGGAAAATTAAAAAAACGTTTTTTCATTTTTTGTTATATCCTCTTATGAACTCGTTTGTATAAATCTAGTTATAACTAGGTCGGTTCTAATAATACAAAAATATAGATAATAATCGAAGATATTCAATTAATAAACACAAATAAATCACGCACATAGTTTTGACAAACAGGAATTAAAATAACAATTCAGTTTTACACTTTAAAATATTTTTTAAAATTAGTAATAAACTCAATTTCATTTGAAAAATCAGTCGAAAAAAATTCTTGAAAATTAGAGGAAGTTCCGTTTATTAGTAAACTTTTAACCTGGAATAATGAAAAAATGGGCTGTCCTAATGACATTTAAGGATACTTCCCCTATGAGATTGTTTATCATATAAACACAGTTTGCCAGTTTTTTTTTTTGAAACATAGTCCACATGTTGGTCCCAACACAGTTTGGGATCAAGAACTACTCCCAGAAATTTTATATTATCTGGGTTTTCATACTTTTCAATATAACGAGTAGAAAATACCATGTTTGCTGTTTTGGTACCATTTAAACATGAGACATTGGCTTGGAGCCATCGAAGTAGTCGCTTGTGTTTGCAGCATAATATTTTCCAGCTTAATCTGGTTGTTATTACAATTTACTTTAGTAGCATCATCTGCATACAACACAAATGTAGCATTTAAAACATATTGTGGTAAGTCATTGACATAGATCAAGAATAACAGAGGTTCAATGACAGATCCCTGAAGTACTCCATGATCTACGCCCGTTATTGATGTCACACCGTTATAAGCAGTGATTTGGTTTCTATTTTCGAAATAACTTTTAAGTAGTTTTAATGATCTTGATTTTACACCATACTTGTTCAATTTTCCTAATAATATATTATGCCGAACACAGTCGAATGTCTTCGAAAGGTCACAAAAAGTGCAGGCTGCGTAATTTTAATTTTCATATGCATCTGTGATGTAATTCAAAAGTAGACTTATAGCATCTATCGTTGATTTCTTTGATCTGAAACTAAACTACCCACTGAAAAAGATGTCATTCGTTTCAAAATATTAATCTTGTGTGTAGCAATTTTTCAAATATTTTTGAAGAATGGGTATAATTGATATGGGGCGGTAGTTAGACATATAGTTAGACATATATTACCTAGCAAGTCATAATTTCTGGCGACTGCTACCACTTGTGCTCCACATTTAACCAACTGTTTGACAATTTCTCTCCCAATACCTAAAAAAAATTAATACATTATTTCAACTACAGACATTATAAAGATAGACTAGATACGTGGGAGTGGAATTTTGAGACCTTGACTTCTCACGTATATACACTAAGTCCCAAGTTTATGGACCCTTGCTTGCTTTACTATTTACCCCCACTTACCTCCCAACCCTTCAAAGGAATAAGATCAAAATATAATCATGTTCCAGATCTCGTTATAATACATAAGTGTACCAAATTTCAAGTTCCAGTTCCTCTGTTCCAGAGTAATCGTGGGCACAAAAAGTTACAGACAGACAGATATGCATTTTTCATTCCCCAAATTTAAAATCTCGACGTTTCAGTCATTCTAATTGAACAAAAAAAAATATTTTTTTTTACCGTCACTATACTTCCGCTCCACTACGTAGATGTGGAAGTAATTTAATAACTGCAGTTACATATAAAATACATAAAGGTACTCACCCTGACTAGCTCCAGTAACAAGGGCACGCTTTCCTTCAAAACTAATTTCCATTTTTCTTAAAATTAAGCAAAATAGTGTAAACCTTAAGTTCCTTGGAACGTTCTTATTCAAAACACCGACTTCAAATACCGGTTGTTAAAACGAATATGTAATAAACTAATAAAAAGAATCAGATAGCTACTCATACAAGGTCACTTGATAAATTAACACATATTGCAATGGGTTCAATAAAATTTTGTTTTGAAAATCGTAAGAGATAAGTTTTTTATCCACTTATTTAGTATGCTTGTATGTAAATAAATGAATTAAAGATTTATTGCGGTTGATATTACAACACATTTTGAACCAACGTTGTTCAGACCTTAATTACACTTTCCTAATCTGGCGTAGCAGCCAACGATGCACAATAAATAATAATTGGCGTATACAGTGTGTTTGGTGTCTCCAGAACGATGGGCCAAATTCCAACAGTATGTTGTAATTATCACTTTAAGAAAATTAATAGTTCGTATTAGCATACGTTTTAAAATGGTTTGCTCTCTAGTGATGTGGGTAAAATGTTAGATACATTTTTACTTATTTTTCATTTCTTATTAACTCATATTTAATATACAGAGTGTGCCCACCACAAATAATTAGGAACAATGATTGTTATTTTTTTAATAGAATGTATACATAAACTATTTAACGAGTGCATAAACGAGGGTATTTTTCTCGACTGCTCAAAAATTTCCAAACTTGTCCCAATATTCAAGAAAGGTGAGTTAAATGATATGTCTAACTACCGCCATTCTTGGAAAGATATATGAAAAATTGCTACACACAAGATTAATGTATTATTTTGAAACGAATGACTTTTTTTTCAGTGGACAGTTTGGTTTCAGATCAAGGAAATCAACGACAGACCCTATAAGTCTACTCTTGAATTACATCACATATGTATATGAAAATAAAATTACGCAGGCTGCACTTTTTGTGATCTTTCGAAGACATTCGACTGTGTTCGGCATAATATATTATTAGGAAAATTGAACAAATATGGTGTAAAACCAAGGTCATTAAAACTACTTAAAAGTTATTTTGAAAATAGAAACCAAATCACTGCTTATAACGGTATGACATCAACAATAGCGGGTATAGATCATGGGGTACCTCAGGGATCCGTCCTTGACCCCCGTTATTCTTGATCTATGTCAGTGACTTACCACAATATGTTTTAAATGCTAAATTTGTGTTGTATGCAGATGATGATACTAAAGTAAATTGTAATGAGAACCAGATTGAGTTGGAAACACAGTCGACTACTTCTGAGTGGTTCCAAGCCAATGTCTTATGTTTAAATGAAACCAAAACAGCAAATATGGTATTTATACTCGTTATATTGAAAATTATGAAAACCCAGATAATGTAAAATTTCTTGACCCAAAACTGTGTTGGCACCAACATGTGGACTATGTTTAAAAAAAATTGGCAAGGTGTGTTTATATGATAAACAATCTTATAGCGGAAGTATCCTTAAATGGCATTAGGACAGCCCATTTTTCATTATTCCAAGGCAATTCTTATGCAATTCTAACTTGGGGGCATACAGCCCATTTGGATAGAACATTTAGTTTACAGAGACGTGTTGTAAGATCGATTTCAAGCCTTGGATATAGAGATGACGTAAAATATAAATTCATTGAACATGGAATATTAACAGTTCCTTCTTTTTACATCTATAGGTACTTAAAGAAAACATAAACAGTTTTTTAACAAACTTCCATTTCATATTACTTCTTTACCATATACAGTATCGGAAAACGTTTGATTTGGTGCGGCAATAAAAGCAAGCGAGAGCGAAGCAAGCAAGGATGTACATTAAGGGGCGTGTCACACTTTGCCTCTGCTAGGGAACTGGTCGACGCCTTTATTGGGGGCGGTCGGTTAAGTCGTTGAAACTACGCAATCCCAAAAGCAAAACTTTCCGATACTGTATACAGTTTTATGGTCAGGTTAAAAGTTTACTTATAAACGGAGCTTTCTATAATTTTTTTCGACTGATATATATATGATTTTTCAAATGAAAATGTATGAAATGTTTATTACTAATTTTAAAAATATTTTAAAGTGTAAAACTTAACTGTCATTTTAATTCCTGTTTGCCAAAACCAGGGACGGCGCCAAGGGGGGGGGGGTGCAGGGGCACTTGTCCCCCTAAAACGAACTGTGCCCCCTGAATTTCTAGATTTTTTAATAATATTCGAACTAGGGAACCAATCATCATATTTTTCTTCGTTATTATGTTATTAAGTAAAAGTTATGTTTCTGTGCCCCCCTACAAACCTAAAAAAAAAAATTGTGCCCCCGCGGCCTGGCCAGTCTGCTGCCGTCCCTGGCCAAAACTACGTGCTTGATTTTTTCGTGATTATTAATTGAATATCTTCGATTATTATAAATATTTTTGTATTATTAGAACTTAACTAATTTGACTTGTATAAAACTTTTATAAATTTGTAATATCAATAAACTATTTCTATTTCTAAATATGAGTTATTTTATGTCAATAGCTTTCTGACTAGTGGTGAAATTAACAGGAAGAAACAAAACAAAAAGAAACATAATCAGAAAGAAGGTATGGTGTATTCCTACTCCTTCCCTTTGGTTTTTTGTTATTTACATTTTTAAAGAGTAATATTTTTTTTGTAATTGTGTCTATCACTGCTTGAAAAGTGTAAATCTTCGAATAAACTGTTGTTTTAATTATTGTTAATTCGTGATGACCTGTAGAGAGTAGTTTTCTGAGACAAACTGTAGAACTTTGCACTTTTATAATGTTTGGTGTTTTCTAAGTAATTATTTTTTTTAGTGAGTACTTCCAAATAGAAAAATGATTAACGAAGAAGCTTAAAAAACAAAACCCGGATAATCTTTCATCAAGCATTGCAATCTAAACTCAGCAAGTTGTGTCAGTATAGTATAAATCTATATTTAGAAAACGTGTAGTGTAATGTAACTTTATTGTACATTATTTAAATTAGTTCGTTTAGAAAATCCACCCCATATTGAACAGTTCTTCAGGATAATACGGATTTATTACCCCAAACAAAGTGAGCAGATGAATACTAATACCAACTTTAGGCTAGTGTAAACAGTGTTGTATCATATTCGGCTTCTAAAGGATCAGGAGATTCGTTGAATATCTTATGGACTATTGACTAGAAAATTAAACAAAAATTGAAAGAAAAAAGGTCATTAAAGTTTCAATAGGTTTCTTAACGGGAAATGTTTTTGAATCAAAGACTGGTAAGAACTACTTAAAAATGAGACCAAAAAATATACACATTTTTTAGTAAAAACTGCGTCTTTAAATAGATTCCAATTTACTTCGTTTAATGATTTATTGATTTACGAAGTTCTTCGTAACTGTATTTGTGTATACTGTATATGTTCCTGTATAACACCTTAGGGACTTTAATATTGCCACTAAGTGTCAAAAATTGTCCATAGTGGTCGGATAAACAAGGATGAACAACCTCTGCCACATAGCTATCATCCCCCAAATTTGTCAGCATATTATCGATACAGCTGATGGCTACTCTTGTATTAAAATTGTCAGAGTAAGGTCAAAAGATGAGGTCAGGCATATCAGATGATGTAAATTAGAAGGACTTTCAAAATTTACATTGAAGTTGCCCAGAAGCACAAGATGCATAGGACAATAAATCTTCAAGGTAGTTTGAAAAAGAAATATGGTAAAATTACCAGAGCAGGATCTACATAAGATATATTCCTAGTGAAGTTATCTCAATTCCACAAAATTCAGCGTAAAATCATTTATTGAATGTGAACATCATCATCATTGGCAATGATGTGATAATCTTCTGAAGCTGCACGTTGAATCCTAATGAATGTACGACGAGTTTGGTATTCAATATTTTGGTGTTTGTTAGTTATCACAGTGACAGATAGATAACTTATGATACGCCCATGGATTCCACTAAAAATTTGCTTAAAAAGAAAATATATAAGTGTCTTCAACACCTGAGTGCAATTTCCAGTGATGTTCAAAACAGTCTATTTGTTAACATGTTTTTGTGCTCTCTCGGAAGCGATATCATTTGAAAACAAAGTTATAACAACGATCCGGCATGGGATCGAGAAAAATTTAGAGTACATTGATAGTAACTATGAAAAAAATAATGTGGATTGTTTATTCGGTGTAGTGTTGAGTGCAGGTAAATAATATCTTTGAATTTCTTAGGGAAGATTATAAAATGCCTTTTACTTTAGCTATTCTTAAAGATGCGTACCAGAACGGATCTCATGTGATGGATAACAGCTCCTTAAAGTTAATAAATAAGTCAGTTGATGTGCTGAGGAAGAGCATTCCTCTTATCCCAAAGGAGAATATTTGGAGTATGTATACATTGCTTTTAATTTACTATTGGGTGCTTGTTTTCCTCTTTATAAAAAAGACTAACACCGAAATTTCTTTTTCATCTTGTAAGTATGATTAATATAAGCATACCGGGTGCCACAGGCTAGTGGCTCCCCCATATATTTCCTTTATTTTTTAACTTTGTGCCTAAACTACCTGTAAAAATGGATATTTAGACATAAAAACGGTATGATATCATTTCCAGTTTACCCGGAAATGACCGTAACTTTCGATTTTTAAATAGAGCACCCTGTATATTTTTACATATTTGGTTTCAAGACAACATTCTGAGTATACCATGAGATTTTCGCGAATTTTTGAGTCGATGTTCAGTTTCTTTAAGCATTTTAAAACATTCGTCTAGAGTGCTTTGGAATACCAAAATTTGTTCTAAGACAGGTAAAGTCTAAGGGAAAAGTACAATTTTTCGTTTAATTTAATTAATAACTATTTACGAAGTCTCCAAAACTGAACAAATCACTTTTTTATCAAAAACTTTTTTTTTTAAATGGGAAGGTGGTGGCTCCTAGTGTTCAATAAATTATAGATTTTTTTCTGAATTCATTGATATCCATTTCAAATCTATTCTATTTGTTTTTCTATTTTATTAAATTTATTTAAACACATTTGAAAAAGTTTTCAATAAAAAAGTTATTTGTTCAATTTTGGAGGCTTCGTAAATAGTTATTAATGAAATTAAATGAAAAATTGTATTTTTTTCCTTTACCTGACCTAGAACAAATTTTGGTATTCCGAAACACTCTAGATGAATGTCTTAAAATGCTTCATAATATGAATGACAACTTTTAATATATTTTTTTAATTTTTTGGTAAGGTTTCACAAAGCCATGATATCATAAAAAATGTTTTAATTGGTAACCATTCTTGTTATAGAATTTGGAAGAGCGAATTTTTTACCTACAGTGCGATAAATATCGATGTAAGTGTCGTGAGAAAATTTTTAAGAAAAACTATCTTGTTTAAAAATACCACCTTTACTAGAAATGAAGAAATTTCAAAAACATTGCGTTCCATTCTCAGCCTGACAGTACCTAAGACAATTGAGTTTTTTTTTGTTCTCGGTGATAAAAACCTGAAATCGTCCTTCTTATAATGTTTTCTATTTCTTTTCTTGAATAAAGAAATTCTGATATTTGCTTAACTATCCCTTTCACGTTCACCATACAAGGATGTCAAGTGGAGCGCGGGGTTGTAGCAGGAGGGAGCGCCAATCTTGTTAGATTGGTTCTCGGTGGCAAAAATCGAGCCTTTCGAGAGGCATAAATTTTAACGTTTTGGAAGAAGGCGGTAGTGATCGTCTTTTTATCAGATCGGAAGTAATCCCTTTTTTTCAGCCCTGGGTGAAATTTTGCGGCCACCAAGCTCATGGGCTAGGGCCAAATCGAAACTTGACACGTCAAATGTGCCTCTAGATTGTGACGAACACTTTGAGTGTCACGGTCTCTCCTACTATAATGTGTTATATTTGCCATGTCAATAAGTAGAATTGTCCAGTAGAGAATCCCCACAGGATGATGGATTATCACACTCAGAACCCTCAAGAATTGAATGTGTGAAATAGTCGATGGAAGAGTTCTGGGTTCTTTGACGAAACCCTAGCCGGTACGGTGCGAGGTATTTGCATTTTCTTCAAGATAGCCTCATCCCCACACTGGTAAATTTATATCCAGATCTAGAAGAAACCAATTGTCCGAGAAACGACTTCTTCTCTCAACAAGATGAAGCATCTCCCCATTACGCAGCCCCTGTCCGAGTCTATTTAAATGAAGTGTTTTCAAATCGTTGGATAGGAAGAATGGGGGCAATTGAGTGGCCAGCCGGATCGCCAGAAGAATTCATTAAGAAATGCATCATTAAAAATTTTCTACAAAGCTAATTTTACGCTGCGGATGGACCGCAATTTGAACATCTATTTTAGTTGTTTTTTAACTTTTCTCATTTCTAGTAAAGTTGGTATCTTCAAATTTCAAAATAGTTTTTCTTAAAAATTTCATACAGTGTGTGATTGTCCAGGCCACTATTATTGCCACTCGGGGCCACGGTTATTTGCACCAGCTTGTTTCCTCTCAATGCCTGGTTAAAGGTGTATTTGAACATTGCCGTGCCAGTTCAACTTTCACGAGTTGTCCCTGCAATCTACAAAGGATACCGACTAGGTTGACTCCAGCAAATTGTATCGTGTGTAGCCTCCTTAAGCACTATCATATTTTTAATAACTTAGTATCTCAGTTTATCATTTTACTTATTGTTGATATCATCGTACACTAAAGAGACAATGGCAGAATGGCCCAGTAATTAGTTTGACTAAAGACCATCAAGTGGCGTACTCCTCCTCAGACGCCTATTGAGGGCATCATAACCTTGTGAAAACTTGCCAAAAAAAATTGAAAAATCTATCAAAAGATAATATTAAATATGAACCTTTTGGCGATTTAGTTCAGTTAGTATTTATTTTTCAGTCTCCAAATATATTTTGGATTACAACATTTGGGAAAGAAATATCAAATACAAGTACAATCAGTTAAATAAATTTTCAAGAACTCCTGATCTGAGAATATTGGAAAATATTGTCATGCGTCAAAACCTTAGCAGTGCGTTCCCCAATACTGACTTTTGTTTGCAGGATATTGTTAATTCGACCATAAATCTACACCCTAATAAATGCTTCGTGGATGATTATTGTTGGAATAAATATTATGTTTATAATAGAGAAGCATCTGGATATACATTAACACACAAGTAAGTAGAAGTTGTGCTTTTGTATATCAAATATATGTGTCCAAAGGTATGAGAGAAATATATTTCTCATAATAGTCAAGAATTTTGACGTTTTGGACTGCATGCTATATATTTAGGAACGATTGTTGTTCAACGACTGTCGACCGTCTGTGCTCAAAGAAATTGAATTTTACTTCCACATCCAGTGGAAGTATAGTAACGACAAAAAAATTAAAAAAAAAATTTATTGTTCAAATATTGGGTTGGGGTAAATTTTGGGTAAATAGGTAAATCAAGCAGATAAGATTCCATAAAATTGGTATTTAGTATATAAAAGAGAAGCTAAGGACTCAAAAAAATTTTTGGTATTAGCCACCCCCATTACCATCCCAAGGTAAGTTATTATAAAATCGAGTAGGCCTTATTGGATTTGCCAAAAAAACTTCTTTATTGGCTTTTTATAATCATAAATGACGTTTTCTAACACTATTTTGCCTGCAATTTTTTCCTGAACCCCAGAAGAACGGTTTTGTTATTTAATCGAAATATTTCGGTTATTTAGGCCTGAGAATATTCGCTTAGAGGTTTTCGAGGTCGGTCATTGCGAATCTGGTGTTTAAGAAAATTTAATAAAAGTTCAGGTATCTCTCAACGAAAAAAAATTTATACGTGGAAATAATATAATATTTGAAATCGTCTACCCCAAAAACTCATAAAATGATATACCGCAGCGGTTGGTCGAAGATGGGTGGTAGTGGGGGTGGATGAAATAAAACAGAATTTGAGGCATTTGGTTCTTGTACACATACTAAATCACAATTTTTTTTTTCACCTCCTTTTATAATGAGGTGGGGGTAGTAATGGGGGTGGGTAATGCTAAATTTTTTTTTAGACATTACCTTCTCTTGTATATATACTAAATACCAATTTTATGGAATCTTACCTGCTTGATTTACCTATTTACCTCAATTTAGGGATAAATTGAGGTAAATAGGTAAATCATCCTTCAACGGAATAAGATTAAAATACAATCTAGTTCCAGATCCCGTTAAAGTACATACGTGTACCAATTATTACCACCCCTTCCCCATTATTAAAGGGGGTGAAAAAATATTGTGATTTAGTGTGTGTACAAGAACCAGTCATCAAGAATTTTTTTCACTTCAGTCACCGCCACCACCACCACCCCCACTACATATCATTTTATGGGTTTTTCTGGTACACGATTTCAAATATTATACCATTAAAGTTCTATAAACAATTATTTCCACTTAGTGGAGTGCAATTATTGTATTTTCGTTGTAAGAGACTTAGATAGGAAGTCTGGATGTGGAAGTGGTGATTCCTTAGGCAGCGATTTTTTTTGAATATATTTCATCTATTTTCATAATTCGTTTGCTATTTTTGATTTGATAAAAAATCCAGAGAGTTATTTTGACTTGAAAATTATAAACAAATTTCAAAAAATTGGTTTCAATAAAAATACAAAAAATTTTTCTTAATACCATTGTAATATATGTGCAAAAACCTACATTTTGAAAAAAAATTGTCCTACGAGTTGATGCATTTTCTTTAAACGATTAAATTTTCGAAATCCTTTTCTTTATTTTTAGATTAGTTGAATAAAGGGCATAGTTCTTCCAACTTTCGTTAAAATTGATGTATTATTACCTTATATTTCTTAAATTGTCAAAAAAGGCAATTTTTGCTAGTTTTAATTTTTTTACAAATTAACAAAACCGCTGCCCAAGGAATCACTACTTCCACATCCAGATTTTCTAACCAAGTCGCTCACAACGAAAAAAATTTTTATGTGGAAATAATTTTTTATGGAACTTTAATAATATAATATTTGAAAACCTCTTCCCCGAAAACCCATAAAACGATACCCCACATCTGTAGTGGGGTGGGGGTGGTGATAGGGGTTGGTAGTGGGGGGTGGATGAAGTAAAAAAATATTTGGAGGTTTCTGGTTCTTGTACACACACTAAATCACATTTTTTTATCTCCTTTAATAATGGGGTGGGGGGTGGTAATGAGGGCGGCTAATGCCAAAATTTTTTTTGAGACCTTAGCTTCTCTTGTATATACTAAATACCAATTTTATGAACTCTTACCTGCTTGATTTACCTATTTACCCCGAATTTACCCCCCAACCCTTCGACGGAACAAGATGAAAATATAATCTAGTTCTAGATCTCGTTAAAGTACATACATGTACCAAATTTCAATTTAATATCTCAAACGGTTCCAGAATAAACGTGCGCACAAAAAAAGTTACAGGCAGACCGACAGACCGACTGACCGACAGACAGACAGAATTTTTTTTTGCTCAAACTTAAAATCTCGATGTTTAATGACATTCTAAACCTATTTGAACAATAAAAATTTTTAAAATTTTTTTTGTCGTTACTATACTTCCACTGGATGTGGAAGTAAAACAAACTATCAGAGTTTTTTCATAGGCCTAGTCTTATTCAAACACTCTTGTTTTCAGGTTGTTATTACTTCAGTTAGCGAAAGCAAGAAAATGTATCATCAACAGTGATGAGTATGAAACCAGAACAAAACAACTGTGCTCTTTCATTTTTGCAGAAGTCTTCAATGGAGATTATTTTGACCTACTTGATGACATGTTTGATCTATTTCTGGAAGAAAGTAAGTTTCGATCGCTTATTCTAGAATCTCAGAAAAAAATTTAAATGTTTGTTTATGTTTATGTTTCTGGTGTATTCTTTTTTCCTCTACCGATCTGTTAAAAGAATTCAACAATTTTATTTACGAATAATAAATACATTTTTGTAATTCACTTGTCAAATAAAGAAATGACCAAGAAAGTTATAGCGATACATTTTTCCACAAATTACCACAGTTTGTTCATTTTAAAAATAAACCATCTGAATTTATTTTTCTACATTTCAGTCGTGCTCTGTGGGTATGAGGGCTACACAGATTTCTTAAAGAATAAATGGTTATTCTACATCCTCAAAACTCAGAGGCCAACCGGATGCTTTCCTGCCATTCTAAAGGACAATTTGAAAACAAGGATCAGGCGAAATACGAACATTTTTGAGGATGGCTGTGCAGACCACACCACAGGACTAGGCGCAGCAGTTTTGGCATTACATTATAATTATATAATTAAGGAAAATATAGGCAATCTACAGTAGTATTAGTCTGTCTTTGAAGTTATGGTGATATTTATGTAATGACGTATCTATTTCTGTATAGCAGGTGTTCCATATAAGTTAACACAACGAAATATCTCGAGAACAGCGCGAAAAGAATGTTTCACAAAAGTTGTTTGTTTTCGAAGAAGAAATAAAATGGCATTATTATTTTTTGATTGCGTAGACAATTTCAAGATCATTTCAATGTCAACTTTGTTCTTTCAAATGGAAACCATTATCTTTTTAATACTCTTCTACGAAAAATAACAAGCAACTCTCTCAAACATTTTTATAGCTGACGTCAATTTCGCAAGAGATACTAAACAAAATTTCTAGAGATATTTGGACTTTCAAAAACTTTTTAGTTGAAACCATCAACTGTAGAGAAAAAGTCATAGATACATAAATGTTTATTTGATTTATTAAAATTTGAAGAATTATTTCACAATTTTTTGTCAACTTTTGCTATTCAAATTGTTCATCAAACTCATTCTACGCAAAAAAAAACAAACATAATTTGATTGAACCATTTTCTTACATGCAATGACCCCCGTTTTAATAATGTGGTAATGTGGATTCATTTTTTTTCTAATAAAGTAATTACTTACAAATATTTTGTTTGATACCTTGTAAAGCTCAATTCAGATAAAATAATGTTTCGGATAAAATACGTTTGATTTCTTTCGGAGAATTCGATTAAAAAATATGTATATACAGGTTGTCATTTGGAAGAATAAAATTGACCTTCAAATAATCTTGAAATCGTCCACCAAATAAAAAAACGATAATATCATTTTATTTCCCCTGGAAGACACACAACTTCAGTATGGAACACTTTTTTCGAAAATTCGCTCTTCTCGAGATATTTTGTTGTCTCAAGTGAAATGGTACACTCAGTTATTGAGTAGATATGTGTGGAAATGGTTGATTCCTGGCTGGAATATCAGTGAGATTAAAAAATAACCGCAATAAAAGTTTCTGCGTATTTTTTTTTTTTTTTATTCAGCGATGTGCTTTTATTTTCAACAGCTACCACATTTTTTAAATATGAAGTCATCGACAGCTTTTTAATTGCACGATCCCATAAATCTTTTTATTTTTAGACATAAACTTTTTCTACGATTATAAAGATATAAGGGTTTTGAAGGTGTGTACCTTGCGGTTTTAGAGATATTCAGTAAAATAGTAAATAAAAATTTTAAAATAATTATTATTAGTTTAATAAATAATTAAATCCCTAATAAATAACATAACATAACCCGTCGACATACTACAAGTTCCGAGAAGAATAGTAACAGTATCAGTTGTGATATCGAATAAGATGTTCCACAGGGCTCCATTTTAGGACCACTGTTTTTTAACATTTTTACCAACAACCTAATTTCATTTCATAATAATATACTCAGTGTCAATACTGTTTGCTACATAGATGATGAATATCCAACATGAACTTAAATATACCACAGCTCACTACAGAACTTGTATATAATAATATAATAGTTTGGACAGAAAGAACAAACCAAACTTAAATATGTAAAAAACTAGGTCAATTTTATTCACCGATGAATCTTAACTATGTTCTTTCAAGCAAAAATGTAAATGTATGCCAATTAATCTATAATTTTTTATCTCAATGTGGTACAGTTGTTTAACATTAGTTGTCGTTTGTCATTTACTTATCTTGACTTATGATATTTATTCCTAATGTCTTTGTTTATATAACCTTTGTGGTTTAACCTACTATCCGCGGTCCCGTCTATGTGTAACTTTGAGTCGCCCTGATAGACCCCATGAAATGTGTCTATCCTTTTTACTTCATTCTCTTCCTCCCATCTGTGAAGCTGGCTGATGGAACCCATCCAAGGCAAAAAATTAGGAAAAAAGAAATTTATTCACCTCCACAAAAATATCAGCAAATATTTCGTTTTAAAAAGGCACTATAATTAAATCTTTTGGCTTAGTTATGACGTCGATACCTTCGATAGCCATTCGCAATAGAGATGCAATAATCTGTACAGTAAACTGCGTGCAAAACTGTCATGCATTTAGCTTCATGGCAAGGCATTGCAGTCAAAATGTCTTTCTAATAATCTATTGGTATACAAATTTCCATTCCCATCGTAGACTTATGATTATACATTGGGGAGGTAGCACATGTCATATATCGTTTATACTGCAAAAATACGCAGTTTGTATACTCGGTGGTTTGCACTTACCTTAAAACTGTCGAGACGCTTTCAAAGATCTTAAAATCCTATGAGTACCTAGTGCTTGTTTATAACTAAGTAATAATAATAAACTCCTATACATAAATAGCCCGGATGATATGGTGTTTTTTTACATTGTTCATTTCTTATATCGGTGCAATGACCATTAAAAGGTTTAGTTTGGCAGCCGTTATTGACTGGCATATGCTATCTATATTATATAGTACAGGAAAAGATTGGAAGAAGTGACTATAACTCGAAAAAAATTTGTGCAGACTTTAAACTTTGGTTATAAGTTTGAAATTGGCCAAAGTTCACGAAACAAAAAAGTTTAGGAGTTTTACGGATCCGCGAGAACCTATGGGAGTAAAAAGGGGTATTTTTAATAAAAAACATCGATTTTTCCCTACTTTCTCGGAAAATATGACATTTACAAGAAAATAGTTCAAATAAAAGTTGTTTCTGGCAAAATAATTATTAGTTTTACTTCCACATCCAGTGGAAGTATAGTAACGACAAAAAAATTTTAAAAAACGTTTATTGTTCAAATAGGCTTAGAATGTCATGAAACGTCGAGATTTCAAGTTTGAACGAAAAAAAAATTTCTGTCTGTCGGTCTGTCTGTCGGTCTGTAACTTTTTTTGTGCGCACGTTTACTCTGGAACCGTTTGAGATATTGACTTGAAATTTGGTACACATATGTACTTTAACGAGATCTAGAACTAGATTATATTTTCATCTTGTACCGTCGAAGGGTTGGGGGGTAAATTGGGGTAAATTTGGAGTAAATAGGTAAATCAAGCAGGTAAGAGTTCATAAAATTGATATTTAGTATAGACAAGAGAAGCTAAGGTCTCAAAAAAAATGTTGGCATTAGCCACCCCCATTACCACCCCCACTCCATTATTAAAGGGGATGAAAAAAAATGTGATTTAGTGTGAGTGCAAGAACCAGAAACCTCAAAATATTTTTTTACTTTCTCTATGTGCATATTTAAGAATATTTTGTAGAATTCAAACAAAATTACATTTACTTACATTTTTATTGCTAATTTAAAACAAAACTTATATTTTTCCCAAAATGAGATAATATCGAAAACTATGATTATGTCATCATGTGCATTCATTCTATATAATATGCGAATAGAAACAAGAATTGTAATCATGTAGCTGTGAAACCACCATCAATAGGTAAGCAAGTCCCAGTTATCATGCTGGATCGTTCACTCAGAAGAAATATTACAGCGTCCACTACTTCGTGCACTTCTCCAAATCTAAATTTAAAAAATACAAAAATATTGACCAATTTTAACTAAAAAATGAGATAGTAACAGGTAATAGGCATGACAAATTTTCTGATAAATATGCTTGACAAATAGTATAGAAAGACGGACAGACATATTAGAATAAAGACCGGTAAAACGCGAGTCGGGCTTGCGTCTCGAGATTCGGTACTAGATAATATGATATATGACTAACAGCTATTCTCTGTGTTTAATCTTCACTAATTTAATTAATTACTATTTTATTTCCATCGATTTCTTAATTAAATTCAAATATATAATTTAATAGTATTAGAAAATTACACTTAAAAATGAATGAGTGATCTACTGATGCATAATGTATTGTTACCGTCAGTCCCAAGTCAAATAACCAAACGTAAACTTCTATGAAATTGTGAATCTTCCTGTACCGGTCGATTGACAGTGCTATTTTCCATTGCACATGGTTGAGATAACGCCTTTTGAGAGAGGCGTCCACCCTTGCCATGATTGGTAGGCAGATTCTCATGAAATACATGATTAACTAGACAGACCACGTTTATTTGTACACATTTTGAACTTTATATAACAAATAATGATATTATTGAATTTTCTTAATTGAAAGATTAACTTTGAGTTTAACCTCTCAGGCGTTTTCGTGCGTTAGGTTAACAGGTGAATGCAAAGGATTTTCATTAGATCCTCAAGTCTGTTATTTAGAACATCGATCAGATCACGGAAAGTAGTAGGAGGAAATCTATAAAAGTAATTAAGAAATCTAGAAGTGATTAGAGCAATAATAAGCATTGTTTAGAGATAAGACAATTGCAATTGCAATTGCAAACAAGCTTGGTGAACGCGAAAGTTCAGTTCAATCGAACATTTTTTTCTAATGAGTTGATTTTGACTTGTCCATCGTAAGTGTGCTAAGAAACTTCTCACCTTTCCAATGGTATCTTCACCAACATAGGTTGACCTCTCGATGGTTCACTCCACCATTTTCTTCCCATCTCTGTCATAATCACCGTGGGATTAACCGAATTAACCCTAATATTATGTGGGCCAAGTTCCAAAGCACACGCTCTCGTGAAGGCATCTACAGCTCCTTTACTAGCGCAATATACCGTGTGATTCATTAACCCCACGAGTCCAGCTTGGGAGGATATATTTACTATCGATCCAGGAGATTTCCTGTTAAGTAAATCCTGCACTACTAGTTGGGTCAGATTCATAAGGGCTTTTACGTTGATGTCGAATATTCTATAAAATAGTAAAAACATAATAAAAGAAATTGTTCTTTATGTCATTGCTACTTTTCTGGAACCTTGATTATCATAAAGCTGACTGTTTCGAGAAATATCAAGATCGAGATCAAGATCGAGAGATATACACTAATATATATACTAATATATAGATATATACTAATATTTCAAAACATTCTTTGTGTAAAAGGATTTCTTAATAAAATGTTGTAAATAAACGTTGATTTGAGAACATTAATTACTTGAGGACCACTCGGTTTATCGAAATTCAATAAGAATACTTTTTTTATTTCTAATGATCTGAAAATTATTTTTTTGTTCTCCAAGGGTACCAAAATTGACTGTACCTAAAGGAACAATAATCAGAGAGAACACTATTTAGACATACCATATCGCAAGGTTGACAATATGTCATCAAATAATGCCTATACCTGTCTATATCTTCCTCAACTAAATCCACCAAAGGTTTAATAAATCCCTCTCCGGCATTATTAACCAACAGATCAATTGGACCAACATTTGCCAAGACATCTTTTGTTTCCTTCCAGTTAGATATATCTAGTTTTATAGTTTCTACCGATGGGAACTCATTGGTTAATGTAGCTATAAAAGAAAAAAACAGAAATAGAAAGTAATTTTAAAATTACCAATATTTCGCTTTACCTAGATCTTTCTCAGATCTTCCTATAGCAACAACCTGAGCACCAAGTTTTGAGAGTTGAATTGCTATGTTTCTACCAATTCCTAAAATGGTAAACTTAAAGCATAAATACAGATGAAGATAGTCGTCTATATAAACAAATTAAAAAAACATAGTTTACCTACCTTTTGACGCCCCTGTTACCAGGGCACGTTTTCCTTTAAAAGAAACGTCCATTCCTAAGAATCTTACATTTATTTCTGGTAATAAATAATCATAATTTTAGGAGAGTAAAATAAATGTTGTTCACATCGAAAAAAACATTATGTTAAATAACAAAATAAAGTCGTGACCTCAGTACATTTTTATCAAAGTAAACATTTAAAGATATTTATTTATTTTCAATACAGTAAATGAATCTTGCACTAGTTTTTTGGTTGTTATGGACAAAATTTGATAAAATTTGGTATTTTATTTAGTCATGGTGTCCTGTATACAGAAATGTAACGATTTTATAGAAAACCACTCAAGGATATAGAAAGGATGTTAAAGATATAAATACATAAAATATATTGTTCTAAAGACGTTTGATAATAAAAACCAACATTATTTTTAGACACCCAATAAACGTTTGGAAACTTACAAATGATAATTTACATAATAATTTATAGTAATTTACCAATGTAATCAATGAATCAAATCCGAAAAATTAAAGGTAAATTATCATCAGAATAACAAAATAAATAAGAATTAACGAAAAAAAAAACGATATTTACTACAAACAAAGAAAACTATTAACTCTTTCCTTACGTATTAACTTACATAATAAATTAAAAATGGTAACAATACTTATAATAAAAATCAATAATCAGCCATATATATGTACATATTGTACATTACCCACCTAAGAATATAACCGAAAAGATTTACAATATGATCACGAGAACAAAAAATCTTAGTTTCAACCAATGTGTGACTTATAATGGATCTCCTAATATTACAAACAGATTTATAAGAGAGGAAATTAACATTCTTCCTCTGAACCTTTTCTAAGTTATCTAGTTTAGTTAGACCTGACAAACGTATTAAATAATAGAGTAATTGGTAACACATCTTTAAAGTGTCGATATGATCAGAATGAAATCCAAATGTTTATTGGAATTAGCTGTAATATAATTAACATGAGGAGTAAAACTTAGTGTAGAAACAAAGATGACTCCAAAATATCCAGAACATCTGGTAACAACTTCTGTACCAATATTGTACAAAAAAATTATTAAATTGGTTTTCCTTGTGAATGACATAGAATATAGAATTTTGATATATTTAGCGGTAACTTATTAGCACTACACCAATTATTGATTTTTGTGAAAGCTTGCTGATATCAACACAGTCAGTTAAGTACTGAACTAATAGAGGTAAATGCTTGATGCTCATTAGTATAAAGGAGAGCATTGCAGATCTCAATTTCTTGACAAATAATTGATTAAATATATAAATATCAAATATATAAAAATTTCTACCGCGTAGATTTCGAGTAAATGTCAAAAATTGTCAAAAAACCGTATTTTGACGATAAAAACCAGGATTTACTCGAAATCTACACGGCAGAAAATCTTTAAATTGATTGGAGCAGAGTTTTTTTTTTGTAGACCTGTGTTATTATTCCGGACTAGCTTAAGGGATTTCTATGAAATGTTTTGCAAACTGTAGATTACTTATGTCGGCGATGGTCCCATGTAGTTTTATCAAAGTATATCTACTTAAGATGAGTAGAAAGTGGAAGAAAGTTTTTGAATTGCAAATTTGGTTATAATAAAAACGATTTCTAATAATAATATATTTTTTACAAACTATTGGTGTTACTGTCCGGCGGTGTTCCCATTATAGTTTTTTCATCAAGCTACGACCATTGCACAGTCGGCAAGACTCCCAAAAACTAGACAAAATTCAAATTTCTTCGGATTTGCATTAAAATTGATAATTAGGTATCTTAGAGCAGCTGATGTCAAGAGTTAGAAATTCAAAATGGCGAGTTCAAGGAAGGAAGGAAGGACATTTGACATTTTGTTAAAAATGTAAATAAAACTATTTTATACCTCCCACACAGCAAAAGGAGATTCTTAACAAGTACATATCACATTCCTCTAAATATATGGGATGTACTTATAGTATATGCAAATAAGGTTCAAATTGTCTGCAAAACAGATGTCATTTGTTTCACTCCTGCCGATCTTATATACGTACTTATGAATAAAATATATGATATTTGAGTACATTACATATGTATTATTTATGTCCAAAATATATACGCACGTTTTTAAACTATTATATGTATATACGCGCATGTACATACATAAAACATCCAGATATAAATGTTCTCTTAATTTACATTTGGAGGCATAAGGACATACTTGACAAGTACATGTAAGGTATATTACGAGTAATCAGTCGCCATTAGGCAGTTCGGAGAAATGTCGCACTGTCGCACACAATCAAAGAAATATTGTGTTTTGATTGTGTAAAATAAACACCAGAACAGTGCGCCCGAGTTATTCTCATTAGGAATAATCGCAGGAGTCAGCCCAACCATAGTGCAATGGAGAAGGCCTCATCTTGGAGGAACCGCCTTGTTAATCACCTTCGCCAGGTAAGTATGCTTTATATTTGCCAATGTTGTCTATTCGATAAAGTTAGTTCGATGTAAAGCTGCAGCTTGCAAATTAAATCGATGGTGGCATCTAGCGGATTATAGGTGTAACTTCCGATAGTTCAAACTAACAGCCATTATATACATACAAAATATTGTGATGTGTTACAACCCCTTCAATTAATTCAGATGTATTTGCACCTACTCGAGAAAGAACCTACCAGTAGTAGTTCTAGAGTGATGACACCTGGAATTATCTAGAGAATGGTGGCGTCATCACAGAAAAATCGAGATCTGTCATTTTTAGGTATAAAAGACCTCATTCTCGGCGGGTAGTTGAGAAAGTATAGAAAGTAGAGAAGTTTGGATTTGACAAGTGAGGTTAAGACAAAGTCATAAACATTGTTATTTTTAGTCAGTAAAGTACATTTAAGTTATTAACAGTATTGTGAAGTATCCAGTAAGTTATTAAATAAAGTGTGTTAGTGGTTATCTCTTGTTATAATTTTTGGAACCCACGGAATTTGGAAGGGTGGTTTCCTAGGGGTGGCAACACGTTACAATATATACATACAAGTATGTCCTAACTATGTAGGTGGTAGGCATATGCGGAATATATGCATGTTTGTATGTAGTAGGTATATACATAATAAATATATACACGCAAGTATGTCTTAGGTATATATGTTTTAGGCATATACAAAATGTATACTTGTTGGTATGTGCTGGGTATGTACATATGAAACATATACATAATGGCAGGTCGTATTTATATACATATAAAGATAATCAAATACTAGTATATTGTAGGTATATGCAACAAAATAAAAATACATATTGTATGTTATAAGAACATACAGAACAGAATATACCCTCCATGTATATTTTATAGATATACCATTCTAATACGGTATATATTTTTCATATTATGGTCCTAAACGGTATATACATATCATGTCGAATGCTATATGGGCTGGTAGGAGGATAAAGGTTTATGTTAGTGGGAGGAGAGGATGCTTGTCGCTGGGGGTTGGGGGTGTTGGGGTGTTATATAGTAGTAGAGGGAGCTTAGTATGCAGTTTGTTCAAAGAAAATATGATTTTCAAGTTCAAAAGCATCTAAGCATGTGTACTAATGTAAACTAATTGTTTGATTATTTTATAATTAGCTATTGAATATATATATATGATAAAAAAAACCAAAATTCATAATTTCTAGTGACCTTTTTCTTGAAGTTGGTTAAATTTTTTTTATATGAGTGATCGAATATCCAAGTGCTAAATTACTTCCACATTCAGTGGAAGTAAAGTAACGACAAAAAAATTTTTAAAAATTTTTATTGTTCAAATAGGCTTAGAATGTCATGAAACGTCGAGATTTTAAGTTTGAGCGAAAAAAATTTCTGTCTGTCTGTCGGTCTGTCTGTAACTTTTTGTGCGCACGTTTTCTCTGAAACCGTTCAAGATATTGACTTTAAATTTAGTACACATATGTACTTTAACGAGATCTGGAACTATATTATATTTTCATCTCGTTCCGTGGAAGGGTTGGGTGGGTAAATTGAGGTAAATTTGAGGTAAATAGCTAAATCAAGCAGGTAAGAGTCCAGAAAATTGGTATTTAGTATATACAAGAGAAGCTAAGGTATCAAACAAATTTTTGGCATTAGCCACCCCCATCGTTATTAAAGGGGATGAAAAAAAAATGTGATTTAGTGTCTGTACAAGAACTAGCAACCTCAAAATATTGTTTTACTTCATCAACACCCCACTACCACCCCCCCTATCACCACCCCCACCCCACTACCGATGTGGGGTATCGTTTTATAGGTTTTTGGGGTAGAGGATTTCAAATATTATATAATTAAAGTTCCATAAGCAATTATTTCCACATACAAAATTTTTCCATTGTGAGTGACTTGGATTGAAAATCTGGATGTGAAAGTCGTGATTCCTTGGGCAGCGGTTTTTTTGTTTATATAGGCATGTTATATAGTAAAAAATATAAATTTAAAATAATATAAATCTTATCAATGACTAATGAGTGCATAAAAACAGAAGCAATAGAAAAAGTATTAAACTTGAAACAGTTCTTATGTGGCAGCGCATGAAAATGCTATACTAGCGGAGCGGGTCTGGTTTTGAAATTAAACCAACTTTAAAAAAAAAAAAAATTGACAATTAGGTTACACGCGTTCTCTTTTATCATGTTATCAAGTTAGTTCAGCTTAATCACACGAGATGGGGCAGGAATTCGCATTTAAAATTCTCAAAAACATGTTTTTTCACGATAACTTTGTTATTATTGACTTGACGAAAAAAAAAGTTAAATTAAAAATTAGACCTCGCGGAAGCGCATAATCTGGCAGGGGGGGATGGGGTTTGAGATGAAAAAAGATTTATATTATATTATATTTTCCTTAACCCTTTATTCCCGCAAACGCATTATGCCCTCTTCCTCCCTTCAAATTGCTTGGATTGCGATAATTTTGTTTTAAATAAAGATAAAAAAGATCCTCACTTACCTGTAAAAAAGTTTCTCCTCTGAACCCTTTCCTACGTAAAAAAAAAACGCATTTGAAAAAAATGCCAAAAGTTTTTCCCTCTCCCACAAATTTGCTTACTTAAAAAAAATTAAAAAAATAAACCAGTCAAATACTAAAGATAACGGCGAACAAATTCCATTATGGTTTTTCAAAATCGCACGACAGGGAAAAAGTTCGGGGGGTTGAATAATTTTCTTTCTCTACCTCCTCCCCCTCCCCTAATTGACCCACCACCCCCATCGTCCGGCTCCATCAATTCTTATCTATTTCACCTACCTCAAAAAAATCTCATCCCCCTAACTCCTTTTTTTCGTGAAAAAATTAAGGAATCTCTTTTTTGTATATTAGTTTTACGGCAAAAAAACGCGTATTTAAAAAAAAATCACGAAAAGTTACCATCCTATTTGGAGAAAATTTTACCAGATTATGCGATTCCGCGAGGTCTTCAATTTTTAATTTAATTTTTTTTTTTTTTTTTCGTCAAGTCAATAATAACAAAGTTATCATGAAAAAGCGTGTTCTTCCGAATTTTAAATGCGAATTCCTACCCCACCTCGTGTGATTATGCTGAACTAACTTGATAACATGATAAAAGAGATCGCGTGTAACCGAATTGTCAAAAAAAAAATTAAAAAAGTTGCTTTCAAAACTCTTCTCTTTTCTCTCCAGATCAGCTCCAGTATACGTCTATTATAAATTTCTGTTCGTTGTGACAATTTAGACGTAACTGTTTGTACACAAAACCGAGAATAAACATTCCAAAGTTGATAGCTTAGTAGCACTCTCATAGTCTGTTATCATGGGGTTCAAAAACGACCGCTCGCTTCGATGTCTTGCTAAGTTTGAAAACTCTTTATTTTATGACTATTTAGGTCTACTGGATCACCGAATGGCATGTTGGCATTTCTGAAAATGGATGATTCTCCAGTAATATACAAAACAAGATGGCGGATATGGCGATTTAAAGAAATTCGTATCTCCGGCAATAGTTGTCCGATCTTTTATTTCAAAAAAAGGAAATACTTCAAAAAGTATATATTTTCCTATAAAAAATACAAAATATAAAAATAAAAAATACCTAACTGAAAATTTGGCAAAAAATATAAAATTCTGGTTTTAAAAATTTTTTTGATATTTTTTACTTGAAAAACAATGAGTTATATGAAAAAAAAGTTTAAACAAAAAATGTGCAGATTTCAATTCTGAATCCAGCCATATATAATTTATTGAGTATTGGTTAAACAATAATGCTCTAAAATTTAAAAATCATGGTGCGCTACAGATATTGTGGAAGAATCTTGCGGTGCGCATCGCGACTTTGATCGGGCACACAATTAATTAATGCCATATTTATATGATAATATAGCTTCTCTAGGTAAAAAAAATCCATTCATGCCGTATCAGAAATGTTTTTCATTTTTTAGTAGCAAATAATTTTAACTTCTTCAAAATGGCGGATTAAATAAACGTGTTTTTATTATTAACATCATAAGGTATATTTGACTTAAACAGAAAAAATGATCTAATAAAACAAATTAAATATTTTTAATAATAGGAAACAAATCTTATACTCTGTCGTAAACATAAACTTATATAACGTAAACTTAACTTAAATTGCCTTTTTAATTGTTTTTGACTTAAAATAGTTCTCTTTTTTATTTTTATATGTTATGTACGTTAGCTTAAAATATGTTGCTTCATAGCATCAACTGTGGGTGGTTGATTTTCTCCTTCTTAATTTTTGGTGGAAAACAAATACCAACGCAAGTCAGTTAGGTTTTTTATTAATTAACTTTTATAAAGCAAACATACAAATTCGTGGAGACTGTCTTCAAGTTATGTGGTAGTTGTGTTCAGTTCCAAAAATACTTTAGTGCAAAATTCTTTGCCAATTCTTGAGAATCTGCAGGTTATATCCGTCCCAGTAAAGTAAATATGAGAATCAATTAATGATTGTCTGTGTCCGATACTTAATGATTTGACGACTTTTCCTATATCTATTTCTTTTTTAGTTTTTCCTCGACTAGTTACTTTCTTAGGTAATTGCTTATAAAAACTAATTAGAAGTACCAACACATCTGTATCAGGACTGTGAACAATAATTTATATGTTTTTTCCATATTGTAGAGTTACACGAACACCCTGAAGTATTAAAATAGTATCAGCTTCTTTGTGATTGTTGACTTGTATATTTAACGGTGGAATATTTGAAATTGTTTTGTTATTAGATGAAATTACAACCGTTTAAATCTTTTATAATCCCGAACTTTATTTGCGAGGTATTCAGTGAGTTCCTTTTTGGTTTTTATGTTGGATAAAAAATATTTAAGGGAAATATTATTTATTAATGATCCATCTGAGACATGGTAAGATGCGTCAGAGTATTTTTGACTTCTTTTCGACCTTGTGCTGTTTTTTAGCGAGTCTTCCTTGTAGTTACGTTCTACAGTCCTAATACTTTATGGTGTTCGTGTTAACTCAACAATATGGAAAAGACATACAAATTACTGTTCACAGTCCTGATACAGATGTGTACTTCTGATTAGTTTTCATGAGCAACTACCGAAGAAAGTCGTAATGGTAACTAGTCGAGGAAAAACTAAAAAAGAAATAGATACAGGAAAAGTCGTCAAATCATTAAATATCGGACATAGACAATCATTCATTCATTTCCATACTTACTTTACTGGGACGGATATAACCTGCAGATTTTCAAGAATTAGCAAAGAATTTTGCACTAAAGTACTTTTGGAATTGAAGGAATCATCAGCAATACTGAAATCGCTTGCATTGTTGGGAACTTTGAACACAAGTACCACAGAACTTGAAGACAATCTCCACAAATTTGTATGTTTGATCTATAAACATAAATTAATAAAAAAGCTAACTGACTTGGGTTGGTATTTGTTTTCGACCAAAAATTAAGAAGGAGAAAACCTACCACCTACAGTTGATGCTATGAAAAAACATATTTTAAGGTAACGTACATGACATAAAATATAAACTGATTTCATTGTTATTTTATTTTATATATAATTATATTGCAACAGTATGGAGGAGTACGAATGAAAATATCCAAAATTTGCCAGATGCCAGTCTCTGTGGGTGGAGAAAGTCGCGAATGTTTAGAACCAGTTCTCACGTTTAATCCACCAAGAGCTATAATTAACCTTGTGAAATGTAGCTGTCAGAAGGGACGCGGAACCAACATATGTTCCTGCAAAAAATGGGATAATTTGCAGTGTTCTGTAGGAAACTTCTTTTGTGTAAATACGCCAGATTTAGTAACTCCATCGATTATGGAAGAATATGAAGAATATTCAGATAAATTGTGGTATTTTTACTTTAAATATATTGCCAATAACCCAAAATATTTTTTTGGAAGATGATGACATGAGATCATTTAAGAACTATTTTAATTCGAAAAAAAAAACAATTAAAAGGAAATTTAAGTTAAGTTTAGTTATATAAGTTTATGTTTACGAGAGTATAAAATTTGTTTCGTATTATTAAAAATATTTAATTTGTTTTATTAGATTGTCTTTCTTGTTTAAGTCAAGTATATCTTATGATGTTAATAATAAAAACAGGTTTATTTAATCCTCCATTTTGAAAAAGTTAAAATTCTTTGCTACTAAAAAAAAATTAAAAACATTTCTGATACGGCCTGAATGCATTTTTTTTTACCTAGAGAAGCCATGTCATCATATAGATATGACATTAATTAACTGTGTGCCCGACCAAAGTCGCGATGCGCACCGCAAGATTCTTCCATAATATCTGTAGCGCATCATGATTTTTAAATTTTAGAGCATTATTGTTTAACCAATACTCAATAAATTATATATGGCTGGATTCAGAATTGAAATCTGCACATTTTTTGTTTAAACTTTTTTTTCATATAACTTATTATTTTTCAAATAAAAAATATTATAAAAATTTTTAAAACAAAAATTTTATATTTTTTGCCAAATTTTCAGTTAGGTATTTTTAATTTTTACATCTTGTATTTTTTATAGTAAAATATATACTTTTTGAAGTATTTCCTTTTTTTTAATTAAAAGATCGGACAACTATTACCGGAGATACGAATTTCTTTTAAATCGCCATATCCGCCATCTTGTTTTGTATATTATTGGAGAATGATCCATTTTCAGAAATGCCAACATGCCATTCGGTGATTCGGTAGACCTAAATAATCATAAACTAAAGAGTTTTCAAACTTAGCATGACATCGAAGCGTATGATACCAGACTATCAACAAAATAAAACAAATTATCCAAGTAATTGACTTTAAGATAACCTTCCCGGAAAATAGATAATCGTGTACGTTTGTTAGAAGAGTTCATTCTGGTCGTACTCAAGTTTTTACGGCACCTTGATTATATAAACCTCGATATAAGCTAAACATAGGTCTTATTTAAAAAAAAATGGAGATCATCTTCAAAGGCAAGAGAGCATTAGTTACAGGAGCTACCAAAGGTAGGTAAAGAAATCAAAATGAACAATCAATTTATATTCTACTGATGTACTGATATTGTTTTTAAGGCATTGGCCGTGATATTGCTAAGCAACTTGCCAAATGTGGAGCCGAGGTAGTGGCAGTTGGTAGGACTAAACAGCTTTTAGGTAGGTAGGTAAGTCATAAGTAGAAACAGACATTAATCCAAATAATTTTAAAATTCTAAGTTGTGTTTTTTAAAATAATTAGAATTATTATCAAAATTTGTGAGACATGGGTATAAGGCGCTTTTTAACATCAATCTACAAATTAAAATTAGTATCAGAAAAAATAATTAAGTACATTGAACTTCACACATTATACTGCGTGTCGTTAACAAGCGATCTCCATTATTCGAAAAGATAAAAATATAAATAAAGAAAAACTGCAAAAGGCATGAAAAACTCCACCTGGTAACTTTCCTGGAACTGCGTTGCCTCTTGCAATCCCTAAGAAACCACCTCCTACTTTTTTTTTAAATGGCACCCTTTCTAGATAGAGTGGATCAAATTCGTAGGGCTTGCCAGGGCCGGCCTTAGTTCCTCAAGCGCCCTGGTGCGGTCAGAAAAAAATTTTTTGCTCATCCCAAAATTGATGAGCGGAGGGGGGGGGGTAGTAAAATCCAAAACAAAATTTTTTCGTCCTCATAAATTTCACTCGACCCCCTAGGGTAAGGCGGCCCTCGTGTGGGGCACGGTCGTGCCCCCCCCCCCCTAAAGCCGGCCCTCGTGCCCCCCCCAAAGCCGGCCCTGGGGCTTGCCGTAGAGTAAGACCTGCTATGCTTAGAGCAACCTGCACACGAAAATTACTGCGGCGCTTGGAAGCTCGCTCGGAAGCTTGTGTAGAGTCAGGATGTGTTCAGTTGAACATCCAATGGACCAACGTTATCATAATCTCTTAATTTATTAATACAGTGCATATTTATTTTTTGTCATGATTTTGCAACATGTCTAATTTGTAACAATTAAGCAACTGCAACATGCCAAGTATGGTATACCACAATGCTCAGAATGACGTGGGGATGCGATTTCAAGCTTTAGCTATACAGGATGCCATTTGAAAATAAAAGTTGGGGTTGGTTTTTTAGAGGTTACAAGAGGCAACACGGTTGCAGGAGTGTTATCAGAGTTTTTCGTGCCTTTTGCAGGTTTTTAAAATGTTTTTTTTTTAATTCATATTCTTATCTTTTCAAATAACAGAGATATTGCTTATTAACGTGATTCTGGGACACCCGGTATAACAGATACTTTTTAGGAATATAAGAATATAATAAAACATTAAAAGCAAACGCAGTTGCCAACAACAGTTGCCTTTTAAGATAAGTATGATGCCATGTCCATCTACTAAGGACGATCAGTGAGCATACGCTAAGTCTACAGACACAACATGTCAAGGGGAAAACATTTTCAAAATCTATAATCATAATACTAGTCCATATCAAAGTTGCAAAAAAATAGGTTAAACTTCAAAAATGCGACCAACAACCTCATTTTCGTGGGCGGCATGAACGCAACCCCTAACCCGCCCCTTTTTCACATTTCTCGTTGTCAGGAATGCGAGAACTTGTTGGATCGGGTTTTTTTTGAGGAAACTCAATATGTCTTGTAATATTTCGCAACCGGACATCCTAACGACTCCCTCAATACCGAAACGTGCTGAAAATTGTTTTCCACACGTTTTCAAGGGCGGGAAACACGATGCTGATATCATTTAGCATCCCACCCCTAACCAACTATCCCCAAATGCATAAAACCACTCCTTTTTTCCATTTTTTCGTTATCAGGCATGCGAGGACTTGTTGAATTGGGGGGTTTTCCAAGACCTACAAAAAGAATAAAAATCATGTACATAATGTGAAAATAAATATATATAATAATAATAATAATAATATTTATTTTAAAATGTATTTTACATGTTACAATATTTTTTTAATAGTATATACTAGAGCTAAATATGCATTCACATGGTTTTTACATTTGGGATAAATATTAAGTAAGCCCCGGGTAAGTTGTTAAAAACTTGAGTGCGGGTGTTGTTTGAATTGTCCATACATATACATACGTATATATTCATATATGTTCAAATGTATGGTTAATTAATTAAGTTTATAATCTGTACATATGTAATAGTAATTTTAGGTATATTGAATAAAAGTTAAGTAGGGTCAGGTGGCACAGCAATGTAAATTTTTACCTGAAAATACTAGTTTCCATAGTTTTGATTTTGGTTAGTAATGGTTCTTTTTTATCGTGCTATAATTTGTCCAGTGTCAATGAAGTTTTCTAGGTAGTTTTCTGGTAAATCTATTATCCATGCCTTTATAAGTGTTTTTAGGGTTGATTTGTTTTCAGTTTGTTTTAGTTGCTCTTGGGCTATCGTATATAATCTAGGAGCTAGATATGAGAATGATTTTGTTCCAATCGTTTTCTGTGCCCTGGGGATATGTGTCGTGTTCTTATGTCGAGTTTCGTAGTCATGTCTCTGTTCGGTAATTGGAGGGTTATATTTTATTTGGTATTTTAGCAAGTTTTGGCAATATAGTTGACGAATATTTAGTATTTTATACTGTTTGAATAGTTGTTTACTCGGAAAGGTTATGGGTTTTCTAAACATTATTTTTATTATTCTTTTATGGCATTTTATTAATGGATCTAAATTTGTTTTATTTACTCCACCCCATCCGATTATGCCGTATTTAAGTATTGATTCTACAAGGCCGTAGTATATTATTAATCGTTGTTTATCGTCAAGGATTGTACTGACTTATTTAAATGTATAATAGAGCCACCTCAGTTTTTTACATAAGTATTCTATTTGGTAGTTCCACTTTAGATGTGCATCAAGTATAATACCTAAGTATTTCACTTGTGTTGCCTGTTCAATTTCAGTATTAGTGTTTTCAATTTTTATCTTGGTGTATGGTGGAAGACTGTTTTTATATGAGCAAAAGGGTAGATATTTGGTTTTTGTTATGTTCATGGTGAGTAGATGTTGGTCAAACCAATTTTTTATAATTTTAATGTTTTTGGATACTTTTCCCACGTTTCTCCATCAAAGAGGACGACAGTGTCGTCCGCAAAAGAAATTATTTCTCCGTCAATTTTTAATTTCAGCAAGTCGTTCAAATAAATATTGAATAGGACCGGAGCGAGGACTGTTCCCTGTGGTAGACCGTATGTGACAATTCTCGAGGTGCTCTCATGATTGTCTATGTTGACTTTCTGTGTCCTGTTACTAAGGTAATCTTTTAGAACTGCATATATCTTTCCTCTGAAACCTAGGTCATAGAGTTTCTTTAGCATGGCTGGTTGCAAAATTTTACAGGACATATTTGGTTTCCTCAAAAAAAAAACCGATCCAACAAGTCCTCGCATGCCTGACAATGACAAATGCGTTTTTTGAGTTTTTTTTATTTTTTTTTTTTTATTTTTTTTTTTTTTATTATAATTATTTAACGTCGGCCTATTTCCGCTACCAGGGCCTATCACCGACGCCAGGAGACGAGCTACCCCCAACCTGGAAATTTTGCCGAACCTCTTCCCTTAAGAAGAGTAGGGATCTTTTACTTGCCTAACATTTAATAGACAAGGGACCGCCTGCTTTACATCCCCTCCGAAGGATGGTATATCCACTACGTAATCCTCGTCTGAAATTACGTAACTTCCGAGTATACACTGATATACAAGCCTCTAGAAGGTGGGGCGAGAACGCTGTATTTCCCAAGATAGGTGGGTCGCCCATCCAAGTACTAACCGCGCTCGACGTTGCTTCAACGGAATATCGACTGATATTCACATTGAAGTCGCCTCTACGCTCGCCCCTGTTTTTTGAGTTCGAGGAGGTGGGGACCCCACGACTGTCACCATCGTGTTGGCCGCCCTCGAAAACGGGGGGGGAACCATATTTGATAGCTACCCTTGCACTTTTAGGGGTTTTGCAACTTTGGCATGGACTATACTCAAAAACCGTGCTTTTGCATCTTTTTTAGACACTTTAATCCAAGAAGAGCCATCCATAAAGACAGTAGAACTTGATATAACTAACTGGAGGAAGACCCAAGAAGTTTTGACAGGTATCGGTCCAATAGATTTACTGGTAAATAATGCTGGATTAGGATGGCTCAAGCCAATGGCAGATATAGTTGAGCAAGATGTTGATGAGTAAGTACTGAAAATACTCCAATTAATATATACATTCGAAAAAACATTAAATATAGGGAATTTTTTCTTAGTATTATAGAGGGGAGGGCCCTCATTAAGGATCCAAGTTTTCTATCTCAAGGGGGCTATTTTAGCTCCATCTTGTCATAAAAGGGAGTAAAATTAGTTTTTTGGAATAACTCGTTTCCTGTTGATCCTACGGAAAAAGTAGTATTTTGAATTTCGTAGACGATAAAACTCTCTCGAGAAAAAAAAAATGACTAGTAATAATTTAAAAGTTAGCAATGCGAAAGTTTAAGAATTTCTTTTATTCACCAATTGACGATTTGCACGAAAGAAAGTTTGATAAAAAGTGTCTAGATTGGTACCACTGTAATTTACTGCACATGTTGACCAACTCGTCTAATTTCCAAACTTTGCAACAATTAAATACCTATAATATAATAATCATAACATTGTTTTCATTATCTTTAATGTTAAACCTACTTCCATTGAATATAAATCATATTTATTAGGTTGTTTCGTAGTCTACAATATTTAAAAAATGTCCAATTATGCAATTTGTCAAACACTGTTTCCAACTCTCTCAGTTTAGAAGAGTTGGCAGCAGTGATTGACAAATTCCATAATTCGACATTTTTTAAATATTGTAGACTACGAAACAACCTAATAAAGATGATTTATATTCAATGGAAGTAGGTTTAACATTAAAGGCAATGAAAATAATGTTATGATTATTATATTATAGGTATTTAACTGTTGCAAAGTTTGGAAATTAGACGAGTTGGTAAACATGTGCAGTGAATTACAGTGATACCATTATACTGTGCGCCATGACACTTTTTACCAAACTTTCTTTCGTGCAAATCGTTAAATTGATCATAATACGGTCATGGCCGCCTAGTCGGCCACTAGTGTGGTCTTTAACCACTCTTCGGTGTTAGAAATATCTGCTCTTCAAGTTGGACATTTTTACGTATCTTTTCACTTCATTACAATGCTGAAAAAGAAATTCAAAGAACCCAATTTTACAGTACGAGAAGCTGCTGAAGATACTGAGTTGTTAATTAGTCAAACAGCAAAACTGTACTTTTGCCTAAACCTGTAGTTTATTGGTAACAGCGTATGGTGGTGACATTTCTCAAACGCGTTGTTATGATGACTGCTTGTTGAATATTTTGACTGTAGAAATGTCAAAGTGATCAAAAACCTCAAACGTTAAAAAGAACAAAACATTAGAAAGGTTTGAATTAATCCGTTTGAATTTCTTTGCATCGGTACTTATTTTGTATTCTGTTTTTTTTTACCAAAAATTGTCAAGTACGGTGTACGGCAATATGACACATCTTTGATTACTAAAATTAGATATAACTTTTTAGTAACCTTGTTACTGTTGATCAAAACAGTAGATAAGCTATAACAGTTCTGAAACAAAATTTCATGTATTTTCTTATGGAAGTTCATTTTGCAAAATTTTGATTCTAGACAACAAGAATAGTAAGGATTTGGAATTTTTGGAAAATCATTCCACCATTCTCTTTTCTGTGATCATATCGTTCTCATTTTCTAGAGTCAAAATTAATAACAGCTATAATGTCAGTTTGATTGGCTATATCATTTCATCTAGAAAAGACGAAAAAAATTAAAATTATTCATAATAATTACATCACATCATAGAAAGATTTGGAAGGAGATATTTTAGATTCTTAGATTTAATCTTACGCATATAAAACTTTAACTCTTTTCCTTCTAATACATAATCATTAGCTCTGCCACATTGTCCAGGTCTTGAAGCTAAACAAGCCAGCCATCTTCCTGTCTGGAGCTGTTCTTCCAGGGCAGGTTCTACTTTAGACGTCCTCTGTCGAGTCTCATACTTCTTTTGAATTTTTTGCTTCGTTTTTTGTTGTAAATCGTGTCTTCTTCAGAAGTCAACTTAGCTCCCTTTTTAAGTCCTAAGGGTAAAATATAGTGTGATTTGTACCATTGTCTAAATGGCGTAGCATCAATTAAAACTATGGCGTTCTCTACCAAAATCTTGGTAGGCACCAATTCATTAACTAGCACTGTACAAAATATCAATAATACGTGTTTTACGTGCTGTACATTCACTACCCCATGCAAAATTACCAGTGCCTAATCTGAAGGCTCTGTATTTCTGTATTTCCTCTGGTACCAGCATAATGGATCCTGCGAGATCCGAGTTTTGTATTAGCGAGTGGGCGACCTAATTCGAAGATTCGAGATATGAATAACTTATTAATATTTTTATTTTAGTGTTTTCGCAATAAACGTCAAAGCCGTAATAAACGTAACCAAGATAGTTGTTAAGAATCTCTTGGAGAGAAAAGCCTCAGGATCAATAGTCAATATATCTTCTCAAGCTTCAATAGCAGGATTGCTCAATCATACGGTATACTGTGCCAGTAAAGGAGCTGTTGACGCATTTACAAGAGCTGCAGCTCTGGAATATGGTCCTTTTAACATTAGAGTAAATGCCGTCAATCCTACTGTCATCATGACTGATATGGGAAGACTTGGTTGGTCAGATCCGAAAGTTGCGAAGCCTATGCTAGAGAAAATTCCTCTCGGAAGGTAGGTAACGTACTTTATATTTATACCCAACAAAACATAATTTCGTCGGCCCTCAATTGAACAGACAATTTTTGCCGACTTACGGCTACATCGGACCAATGTAGTCACGTAAAGTCATCCCCGGAACCGTTTTTAAACAGCGCCCAACTTACACGGTTAGACGCGGCGGTGAAATATTAAAAATAGATATTTATCGAGTAATATAATTGTGGACATCATTTTAATATTAATTTATAATTCTAAATTAGTCAGGAATCGAAAAGGCACCAAGTAGATGCATATATTGGCATTATACAATGGTTCACAATTTATATTATGTAACTAAACTCATCCAAATTATTTTTAATTTCAATGTAAACCTGGCCAAATTTCGTTACTATAACAGCAGAGAAGACTAATTGCTTATGCAACTAAAAATTTCTGACTATTGGCGGCTATCGCCACTCAGCCAGCAAATATGTTTTATATTTTAAATGTTATACGATTATTTTGTTTTATTGCTATTTTATTAATGCTTCTAAAATGCAAATTGATTATATTAGAGTTGCAGAAAATACTATCTGGTTGCCTGTAACTGAACTGTTTTATAAATTTATCATTAAAAAGTTTTTACAGCAAAATGATAAAATATCTTATAAAAGAGTTAAGAAACTGAGAAATGAGTAAGACAAGAATAAGTAAAGAATGAAGCTGTATTTTACTACGATTAGGTTTTTAGAATCAAAAGAAAAAATGATAGATAATACAAATGAATTATTTACAATTTAAATTAAGAAGTAACCTAACCTAACAGCTTTTTGGCCAGTTCTTCACTAGTCTTGGCTATTTCACCTATAATTAAATTTGTATCTAAATTATAAAATAAGTCTTTTTCTATATTAATAAATAGGAGATTAGACATAAGGTCTTGGCTTAAAGTAGACCTAAGTCGATTTTTAACGATGTTAAATTTGGAAAACACCCTTTCACAGGTGACTTGTGTACAATGTATAGTTAGAACAAATTTGTAAGCTATATACAGGTTGGTAAACAGTCCAGATTGTGAGAGTTGGAAAACAACAGAAAAGGCGCACGACACACACTGAAAATATTGTTTCTTGTCAGAGCAGTATCCATGAAGATCTTCTTCAGATTCAGATTCTAAATCGTCCTCTTCGCAGTGTTCTTCAGCTTGTCGTGTTTTTTTTCTCTCTCATTTTCGTTCTCAATTTTTGCAGTTGTTATAAAACTTTTGTATTGATCTCTAAACTGTTTCAGCTTCAACTAATAATCGACTTCTTTCAATTTTACAAAGCTTAGAAATGCTGCAAAGGACATCCGTAGGAAATATATCAAGCTTTTCGATTTCATGAAATTTCTTTGGGTCTAACCAGGAACAATCTCCCAAAATTTCTTTGTTCTGAAACTGACTGTTTTGCCATACTGCTGTGCTGAGAGTAAACATTAAAGTGGATGGTTTCGTGAACGTAATTCGACAATTTCTCCCTGAACCTCCCTCTCCCTTAAAAAATGTTTTTATAGGCTTTTAGAGACAAGTTTATAGAATGGTACTAGGTTATTGAAAACTAAAGAAAGAAAAAACATTTTTTTTATGCGAAAATAAAAAAAAATGTTGACTTCGATAATCTGGTATCATTCTATCAGATTTTCTCTCAAAGCCCTCAACATATCTTTTCAATCGGTCTAGGGATGTAGGAGAAATTGTCGAATTACGAAATCATTTTTTGAAGCACGGCACCGCCACCCTTAACTGACGTTTTAACAATAGCTTAAAATTGATTGTACACGCGTAAACTTCCTGGAAAAAAATAGTGCAACTAATTATAAAGTAATGTAGTTAAAAAAGTACCTGAGTAATAAAAAAATACAAACCACCTTTTTTGAGGCCCTTTCGGGGCCCCCTTGGGTGGGGGGCCCTCGGCGATCGCCGACCAGCCGACCTAGCCAGTCCGGGTCTGCAGCTTACTAACTAACATAACCTAACCTAATCTAGCTGCCATTCTTATATTTATTTTTTCATTTAATTTAGGAGTTATATTTTCTTAACCGTATCCCCACGTGCTTTAATTGATTACCGGACATTTTTCAAGCACTAGGGAGATTACTAATGAAAATTTTCATAAAACGAGCAGGGGTATTAAAATGAAAACTTAACATGCAATTTAACGGTAATAGTTACAATAAATTATAGTTTGTATCAAAATGTTTGTGATTTTTACGAAGTCCTGAAGGGACACATAAAATAAAATATTTTCTATTTCTAAAATTCCGTGTTAAAACGAGGAATTTTAAGTCAAACTTCCGAGTTATAACACGGTATTTTAAAATTCCCAGTTTTAACTCGGAAGTTTGACTTAAAATTCCTAGTTTTAACACGGAATTTTAGAAACAGAAAATATTTTATTTTATGTGTGTGTAACAAGGTCCCCTTTTCACGTTTCTCTTGAATACCTCGAAAACTACAACCTCCAACGAAAAATTGTTCTTATACAAAATTAAACTAGATGCAATTTTCTACAAATAAGTTCCTACTCATTTTTTATGTAGGATCAATAGTTTACGAGATATAGAGGTAGTCCAGTCAACGGAGCGCTAAAATGACCAAAATCTCTAATTGGAGTGCTAATGAATGGTTTTTGATGAAACTTTGTACAATGTGTTTGTAATGACGTTAGTAAAAGAACTGAAAAAAGATCAGAGTAGGAAATGATCGGAAGGGGTAGAAAACACCCCTTTTATCATGGGTTCCGCAACTTGCAGAATTAGGTCAAAAATTAAAGAGAAACAACAAATTTACCTTTTTTTAGCCCAAAACAAGATGTTTTTACTCTTGTGATTTTTTTCGAAAAATGCATATTTTTGGAGATATGCCCCCTCGAAAATTCCTAGAAGTGGAGGAGGGGAAATGTAAAAGTAAAAAAAAAATTGAAAAAATTCAGATGAATGTGTTATCGAAATGCAAGACTTTTTTTTATTTGCAATTTTCTGTAAAATGCGTTTTCACCGAGTTTTTCCGGAAAAACATGAAAAACTACTTAATTTTTTTTTTATTCACGATTTTTGCACCCTCGTAAAGTATTGATCCCACATAAAAAATGAATTGGAATTTATTTGTAGAAAATTTCATCTAGTTTAATTTTGTATAAAGACAATTTTTCGCTAGAGGTCGTAGTTTTCGAGTTATTTAAGAAAAGGGGACCTTTAAACTTCTTTTAAACTACCCCTTCACCCCCCCGCCGGCCAGGACTTTTGGTATGTTGTTCAGGGCACTCCTCTCGACAACTATACAAAAATTTGCAGCTACACGAATTAATTCCCTTATTTTTCCTTCGTTGATTGGACTAATTGGGTTTTGATCACCTGTAAAAATTTCCGGGCGAATACTCATAGACCATTGGTAGGATTAAGTCAGCGACTTATAAGCAAATCCATCTATTAACATCTACCGCGAACTTAGAAAGAGCTCGAAAACGTATGGGTCAAATGCCAATAAATATCCGATTCATTCTAGATGTTTGACTTCGATGCTAATCAGCCATGTAAATTTCAATATTGGACCAACGCGTGACTTTTGCATAAAAGTGACTTATAGCTAGCTAATTACCTCCGTTCTAGCGATGTTATTATAGCTGAAGCAATCGTATTTGTGGGCGACGTTGAGAGGCAAGGGGTCCAGAACGCAGCTAATTATCTCCGTTCTAACGACGTTATTATAGCTGAAGCAACGTACTTGTGAGCGACGTTGAGAGGCAAGGGGTCCAGAACGCAGAGCCGGATTTAACTATATTGTTCGCTCGTTTACTTTTTATAATATTACACTTACAATATCTCCCAAAACACTGCTATGAATTGGTAACAAAACTTACTAAAATTATTTTCAAAAACACATTACCAAATAAAGAAATATAAAATAATTATCGAATTATATCTTCACCCCGACAGTATAACCTCGACTGCGGTGTCTCTAACTGCGGTCCTGGATTAAACAACACACTCATAAGTTTACGCCCACACGCCACGTCAGATAGCCGACATCAAATGGCCGGTATCTTCTCTCTCACTTAATGTAAAAGTGGAATAAAGGCGGGAGATGAGTTGCCGCCTTTTTTATTCCCCTTGCCTCTCACACACTTCTCACTAATACGATTACTTCAACTATACATAATTTGCATTTCATGTCATCCCTTTCCTATCGTTTCCAACATTAAACTACATTTCGTCCGACGTTTGTGTGTTTCCTAGGTACACATTTAAAAAATAATCTATTCATTTTAAAGTCAAAGAAATTCTTTTTAAAGTTAAAGAAACCCTTTCATATACCTATACAAATTTATGCATATTTTAGGTTTGGAGAGGTTAGAGAGGTCACAGACGCAGTTCTATATTTACTGAGTGACAAGTCGAGTATGATTACTGGGACATGTTTGCCAATCGATGGAGGATTCACGGCGTGTTAATCGAATAAATAAAATTGGAGGATTGATGTACCAATTTTCATCATGTTCAAGGGATAGAGAAAGAGAGAGAGATTCGATAGGGAACAATAAATTGTAGACCAAGTGCCCACTAAGACGAAAATAATTCAAAAAAATCTTACGTAAGTGTATAGAACCCAAGTAACAATTCTGCGTCTTACTAACGTTTCTACTAACAACCTGATATCGAAATTTGACGCAGTCGTAACGTTAGTTCACTTCTAACAGACGACTAAAATCAGCAATTTTACGAAGTTGCCACAACGTCGTTCCGTCAATGTAACGCTACTTATGTGTTTAAGTCATCGTCCGACCACATTTTGCACTAATGTTGACGTTGCAATTAGTGCAAAAACAGTTGGACGTCGAAAAATGTTACTTGAGTATGTATAACAAATAGCAATAGAATTTTGAATATTAATTAAAAATACCGTGTTATGAGCGAGAATAATAAATATTTCTTTACCAGATCCCCCCCCCCCTCTCTCTCTCTCTCTCTCTCTTTTGATTATGGCAGTTTTAATAGCAACTGTTTTTTTATGAAATTTTAATACGTGTACTTATACCTATGAATTATATTTTCCAAGCTATTGATTATTATATGAGTAAGTGTAATTAAATAAAATTAGTTGGTTGGCAGTGTATCAACTATATTTTACTATTGCAGCATTACGATTCAAAAGTTGCAGAGTAATTTAATTTCCTTGGTCTCTGGTCTTCAGGGATGGTATAAGAAACTTATTACTACAGTCCATCAGACATGAGACCTTGCATTTTGGGCAAGAAGGAGTGCTCAATAAGACGAGAGCATATCAAAACATAGCGCGCAAAATGACATCAAAATAGACTTATTTAAATGTCCAATAAAAATATCGAATACTTGAGTTTACCACCAAAATAAACACTAAAAACATGAATTAGAACGTTCTCCAAAACACAAGGTAAAACGCACAAGTATATAAAAATTTTCAAAAATTTTCATTGTTCTTTTATTACTATTTTCAGCTATATTCAGGACCGTAACCAAGGGGGTATGGGGAGGTAACGTAACATTACACCCCCCCCCCCCCCCCAACTTTGTCAGACTTGACAAAAGGTGGAAATTTGAGACATAAGTTGGCTATTTTTATTTCGGTGGAAAAAATTTTCCAAGTTGGCAAATTTGAAAAATAATCCCCCCAAAAAAGTTAGCTCGTTACGGCTCAGGCCATATTGTTAAAGAACTTCTTCCTGTTTATCTTTCTTGCACTTTGGGTAGATAGAGTTTTTTTCTTTGGGTTTTGTGGGGGGGGTCGGTCAAGAGTGTAAAAATGAGTTTTCATTTCTGGGGGTGTTCGGCCGCCATCTTGAATGTTAATTTCTTGGCAGGCTGAACCAATTCTATCATAAAGCTCTCGCCTACTTCGGGACCTCGTTTTGTTAACATTATTTTTAATAATGCCCCAAAAATAAAAATCAAGAGGGGCAACATCCGGAGATCTGGGAGACCACTCGATTAAAGATTTGTTTCTTGAGGAAAATTTACATTCAACCATCGTCAGACACAATTATCGAGTTATGAATCGATGCCAAATCTAGTTGAAAAAACGGTTCTCTTAGCAATGCCAGTGGAAAAGCATCAATTACCTCCATTAATGTATTATTTAAAAAGTGTCCCGGGTTCGAAACCCAAATGGGGTCTTTCAGCATTTAAAGTTTGGATGAAAAAGAAAGGGCCGATTATCCTTTTAGCATGATACTAAGAAATAGAGATACGCTCTCACGCATACCTCCCCTTACTGCAGTTCCCGCTGTTACGTCACGTAAAAGTCAACTAGTTCAGCGGTCAATTTTTAGTTTAGATTTAAACTAAAATTACCTTAACCGAAGTGTTTAGAAGCTTATCCTTCGATAAAATAAAAAATTACGACTCTTTTGGTTGTTCGAGACAAGATAGAACCAAAAATGTGAGAAAATTGTAAAATAATAGATACAATTATTTTTTCCTTTAACTCGCTCAAAATAAAAAACGGGACAACGAATTAATCTCAAATTTTTACCGTGTGATGAATCCATATTTGTTAACAAAATGTGTTAATATGAAGGTCAGGTTTTAATAAGTGTAGAAAATATGATTTTTTTTCTAAGGCTATGTCGATAAGCTGTGAAAATTTACAGGTGGGAATACAACAAACGAGAAACTTTTTTGTCTTTCGAAATAGATACCAAGTATATCGAGGGCATATGAAGACAAAGGATGGAGCTAACTTTTTTATTTGAAACTTTTTTTTGTAGAATTAACAGTTTCCGAGAAAATTGCAATTAAGTATACGGAACCCCCTCGCGAACGATGCAGCGCAGAGATTGCGATGTGAGAATTAATGTACGTTAGTGTTGTTTAATGAAATCGAATTCAGATTTTCTTGAGGTGTTTCAGCAAATCAATGGAGGTTATTAAATATTTGTAATAATTACCATGAGAGAACACATTGATATATACTACGCTTTTGGATTAAGTCATACTGCGAAAACGCTATTTTGCAGATGCAAAATGTTTTTCATAATAAAAACATTAAAGAATCCGGCAATTTATCTCGAAATAACAGAATAAATATTTCTCATTCTTGACTGTTTGTTTATTTTCCTGAATAACGTTAGATAAATGCACTGTTTCATAATTAAACTAATTAAAGTAGTATATTATATACTACTACTATTTATTGTGTTTAATTAAATGAATTAAAATTTAATATTAAATAAAAACAAAATAAATAGCTTACACGTTGAAAAATCATCAGTACAAAACATCATATTTTGGAGGTTTTTTCACAAACATTTAAATCCACAACGGCCTTATGCGAAATGAAAAGTGCTGACAAAAGCAGTCATAGATTTCTATGATATTAAAAAGTAAAATTACCTCCAATTAGCTTTCTAGGACTTATATTACGGTTTTCGATGTATTTTTAGGTGTATTTTTAGGTAGATGGTCGCTGGCGCGGGCTCGATTTGAAGTTGACTAGAGGGTGACGCTATGCGCACAGCAGGTCGAAAGCTGGTAGTCGTACCGAGCGTATCTTATATTTCATAGTATCATGTCCTTTTAGTACAGTCGCAGTCGGTTTGATTTTTTTTTTTTTTCAGCGACAACATTCCACTAGAAATTTTGTTGTTTCTTATGTATTATGACCTCCTGATTACGAAAAAAAAGATTTGCGCTTTAAAATTCACGGTCCGTTAAAAGTTATATGCACTTTTTGACGCGCTTTCACGGATTTTCTACTTATCTGCTTAAGACATCTTGTACTAGTAATTGAATGGAAATTTTAAAAAAACTGGCTTATGTGAAATAAAATTATTGAAAAATATAGACCTGTCCGATATGTATAGGTCAATCCGCCATTTGGAAAAAAAATAGGGAACACCAAAAATGGCCGAAAAAACCCAAATTGAATATCTTTTCGATAAGAAGGAGTAATTTCACTAAAATTGGCAATAATAAAACTCATCTATATATATATATATAACCAAACCCGGACGCTGTAAGTCAAATAGAACGTTCAAAAATGGCAGATGAAATAATTTTTTTTAATTCTTCGTCAGGTATCAAAAAAAAACATTGTGCGTCACTTTTTTTCTTTTCGATTGTAGGTCCTTTTATTTATTTTTATTTAAATATTTATTTATTTAGATACATCATCCAACAGTCAGAGACCAATTACTGGATGAGAAGTACATACAATTATTAAATCATTGACAATAATAAGTATAACAAAGAAAACAATACATAAACGATACATAAAACATAAATTATTGTGTGTACACAAAACACACGCACACACATATGCATACATGCACATATACATCTACCGAATGTCATAAGAGAAAAAGCTTATTGCAGCTTCAGTTTTTTAATGGATGTAATGGAACAGTTGAAAATATCAAGGTTTTCCTGCAGGCAGCTGTAAGTACCACACATAAAATATTTTAGGTACTTTAAGGAGATTAAGTTTAATTTTTTTTTTATTTGAAAAAAGTGCATGTTTTACAATTTTCGAAAGTGCAAGGGGAAAGAAGAAAGGCCCTTCTATGGAACGCTACATGTCGTGATACACTGGCGTCGTCTTACATTAAATACACATCCCAAAAACCTGGAGAAGCTGCCCGCATCATAGAAGTAACTAAGAGATAGATAACTATGAAGAACAAGCTAAAAACGTACTCTTCGCCGGTTTACTGAACTTTTTATATACCTAATTGTTACACATTCTATAGGATACTTTTCGCAGTTTTTTGTAAATAATGATAGTTTTAGACATTTTTAATTTTATAGTACGAACTTAGTGAAAGTGTAAAATAAAGTAAAAAGTAAAAATTAAAAAAACTGTACCATACCTCATTTGGATTTCGAACCCGGGACCTTTGGATTCCGAGTCAAAAGCGTAAGAACTACATCACCACCTAACACATAAATCAATGTAAATTTTAACATTATAAGAGACGAGCTAAAACAGTTTATTTACTGATCGATTTTGTTCAAATACAATAGGGTTCTTCCCTTACTTACTGTCCAAATTTCAGTACAATCGGATTTTTCTTTCTTGAGTTATCGTGCTTACAAGAAACATGACGGACGGACAGATAGACAGACGGACATTTTGGAAGTTGTTCAGAATTCGTTCATTAACACAATGATATGAAAATTTTTTGTCTGCGAGCGATATTTTCGGTTCTAGAAATGTGCCGATCAAACGCAATATACTCTTCGTTTTCGTATTTGCGAAGAGTATAACTAGAATCTCGTTTCTTTTTTTGCCATTTTCTGTTGAAACTAGGGTGTATTAAATAGGTGATGCGACGACAACCCTCACAGTGGCTTCATAAGTGCTTACTTTGTACATAATGTAATAGATGGCAGGACCAATAAGTTCTCTCATTACTTACGCATAGATAGATAATTTTACACGTTCTCTGCATACGTGCATACAGTGTTGCATACATTCCCGGCCTTTTGTTTTTGTTTAGTGAAACAAGAGTCCAGTGACATCTGACATTAAGTAGCTAAATTAAAACACTAAAAGAATATATACAATACTACATGCAGCATTGCACGTGTCGCCACAGCTAACCTCAAAAACATATATTTCTTAAGATTTACAAGTATTACGTAGCTATTATTAAAATTTCTGCCTGGTTCCTGTACTTTCAACCAAAATCAAGTTCAACGTAATGTGTATGAAGTTTTAAATAGTCACAATAAAATAAGACACTTTTTGCAGGTTAGGAATCTAACCTATAATTAGCAGTCTATTTTGATCAATCAACAATATTGAAAAACTATTTGCGTGAATTTTTAAGCTAAAAATGCCTATACAAACAATAACAATGAGAATAAACGAAAAAACCTTAAAATTTGAGGTTATGTTAGTTATACGATGCACATGCCCAGGTAATTGTAGGACCTTATTGCTCGCGCCATCTACTAAAGTAAATAGAAACCATGCACTTATGAAGCCATTATTATAATAGGAAAGTGCCGTACGTCGGACCACCTATTTAATACACCGTGGTTGAAACATTGGGTCCATGGGGCGATGAGGATAAAAGGTACAGTTCCTTGCTATTTTCCACCAATAGGTAGACAGATATTTGTAAAACTGATTGAAATTTTATTTCTTACCATTTACAGAAGATTTTTTGAAGGCAGTTTGATTTTTTTTTAAATTTCGGATGTACTGTCAACCACAGAAATAAGACGATTTTGAACCACCGTGTATATTTCGCAAAATAAATTTCTATTTCAACTGAACAAATCAAAAGGAACCCTGTAGATATAACAATATAATTTCGACTATGCATTGGTTCAATCGAATTGTTTTCACGGGCATTCTATTTTTAGAACGCCCACATAATTTTTGCTAAACAACCTCTCCACCGAACTCTACCAAAACAAATAAATTTTATGCTACAGACTATCAAATAATATCACTTGTGGTCAGTGTGTGAAATTTATATCCGAGAAAACCTTTTCTTTTTTACCAAAAAATGGAAAGAAAATTCGATGGTAAAAGGGCACTTGTAACAGGTGCAGCGTCAGGTTAGTAATTTCATTATTTTTTTTTAAACAATAATGAAAGATTATAAACTAAAAATAAAATTTATAACTAAGTGATTGTGCGAGCGTAAAATGTTGAACACACGTCTATTTAATAGTGGAATAAAATTAAGAATCTAATCACATAATAAGGAATTGTCTTACAGTAGCAATTTTTCTTTTGCTGAAACTTGTCGGAAACATTACAAGGAGAGCAACAAACAGTTTTGAATTAAATCTTTGTCCCGCAAGTCATTTATTTAAACGAAAGAATGCCCAAAAGAATATCATATCTCGGCTTCCAATTGGCGGAGGAAAAACTTTCTTTTTTTAAATTGTTTGTGGGCTTTTAACACATGCTAACAATTTTTATTTTTGGGTAAAATATTGATGAGAAATGTGAATTTGTTTTATAAAAAAATTAAACAAATTAAGAAAAAAACGCTTTAAATACAAAAAAAAGAAGTTTTGTCAATATGACTGAAAAGAAGATGCTGTACGGCTTGATGCACTTAAACACTTCGACGATTCAATTTTCGACTTTGCTTTTGTTTTTTAGGGGGTTGTTGTCAACACATCAATTTGAAATTCGGTATGCAGTATGCGAAAATACAAAACTGTCAATATTATTTTGTTTAAACAAATGACTTGCGGGGCAAAAATTTATTCTAAAACTTTTTGCTAGACTCCTTTAATGTTTCCAATAAGTTTCAGCAAAAAAATTGCTATTGTAAAACAATTCCCTACAAATTTTAATTTTACTCAGCTATTAAGCCCAGGTTAATGTTAATTGGCGTCTGAAAATAAGGAGTACGCCACCTGGCGGTCTTTAGTCAAACTAATTACTGGGCCATTCGGCCATTGTCTCTTTAGTGTACGATGATATCAACAATAAGTAAAATGATAAACTGAGATATTAAGTTATTAAAAATATGATAGCGTTTAATAGTTCAAGAGCCAGCAACAGATTTTCATGACCAAGTCCCTCTCAAGCGGTAATTAGTGAAATGCATCAGAGAGTTGTATTATAAAGCCTCGTGAACGTCAGCTGCGGTTCCGTGGGTGGGATGAGCGGCGGTAGCCTCCCACGCACGGAGAAAAAAATATATTTTTAGTCATTTCCTCCTGACTAAAAATTTGTCAAACTATAGCTAATCCAATATCTTGAAGAAAAAAAAGTCAGCTGACTATAACATGGTGTATTATACGTCAGCTGGTCGCTTGAACATGAAAAAAAAATTATACATTCAATGATTTCCTCTCAACTAAAAATTTACCTGATGATAGCTTATATGCTACTGTGAATGAATATAAATGTCAGCTGGCTGTACCTCGGTGGAAAGAGCGTCAGCTGATACCAAGTTGTAACGCAGAAGTTAGGCGGGAGCATAATTAAGTAGGGAGTTCGTTTCTAAAGAAATATTGATGTATGGTTAGTGGTATACTCTCTGACAATTTTGTAAACACTGCGGCCACACACTCCTGTCATATTTGCCACTTTGTTTACAATTTCATCTTTGAGTAATATAGGATTTTCTTGAATCTCATGCTTATATACGCTTAAAATCATTTCCTTGGTCTTTACGTCGAAATGAGATTTTTTCGACCTTTTTTTAAGAGGAGACAAACAAATTTCTGTGGGCTCATCAGCTGTATCCGCGCTACTAGACATTTTTAGGTGTCCTTGATATATTTGATACACCGAAAAAGTATTTAAACAAAACACAAAGTCAAAGTCTTGGTATATGCCCGGCAAACACACTTGTTTAATATACTCTGAAAGCATATAAATAAAACACAATAATCATATCACAAGGTACGGTATTTGCAAAGATGCAATTTAAACAATGGCTTTAATCGGTTGAAAAACATTAATGAGGTAAGAGTAGCGTTGTTTCAAAAAACATACAAATTCTTGGAAAATTATATGTTCAAGTTGCCCAAAAAGAGTATTGATGGCTCTTCTCTACCACTATGCAAATCGGAGCTATATCAGCAATTTTTAAGAGCATGTTACACGAGCGCGGATTTATGGGGGGGGGGGGTAACGGGGTAATTACCCCTCCTAAGATTCTGTAAACCATCAACTTTTGTTTTAAAATGTTATGATTTTTGTTAATTTTGGGAAGAAAAAAAATTTTAATGGGGTAATTACCCCCCAAGATTGTGTAAGTTAATAACTTTCATTTAAAAATTTTATTTTTTAATTTTAGGATGAAAAATGTTTGTCGGATTTCTCCATCCCGCTCTTCAAAAAAATTTTGGTATGAGAATTTTTTTTTTCGAATCCCCCCCCCCCCCGCTCATCAAAAAATTTTGTGTTCAGCGATTTTGGGTTCAGTGTCCCCCCCCCCCCAAGCTCAAGGTAGCGTCCTTGATGTTACATAACTCAAATTTGGTCGCATGCACACCTGAAAGACCCAACTACTGATGAACCTTTAGACTATGGCTGGGTAGAAATCGACAACAGATTTGAATTCATCTGGTTTTCTGGAACTCAGTTACCAGAGTCGATTGAAGAAATAACTATTCAGCCCGAAAAAGGTTACATATTTTTTATCATTTTGATTATGTTACACTAAATATGCATCTTAATATTTTTTTAAAATTTTTGTACATATGATGATAATGAAGACATGATGGCAGACAGCTCTGACAACGACTCTCACAGTGAATCAGAGAGAGATGAGAGTGACACAAGCCAAAGCGAGAATGAAAATGATTAAATTACATTATTATTTTTAACCACTTCTTTAAAATGAATGTTATTTATCGAACAGCTAAGTTACAATAAACTATAAATTGATTAATTTACTTATCTAAATATTTTTTCAGTTATTCAATTATATATTTATTAGTTTTAAAGTATCTATACAGAATATTGATTTAATCGGAACACTCATATCGGAGCGTAATGCCGAATAATTTAAGATACGTCATTTCCTCCCAGATAAAAATTTGTAACCTGATTGTTAATATACTTCTGTAATTAATAAAAAAAATCAGGTAGCAGTAAGTCGAGGGAAAACACGTCAGCTGATGCATTTAAATAGGCGATAGATGCTCCCGCCTAACTTCTCCGTTACAACTTTCAAGGTATCAGCTAACGATCTTTCCACCGAGGTACAGACAGCTGACATTTATATTCATTCACAGTAGCATATAAGCTATCATCAGGTACATTTTTAGTTGAGAGGAAATCATTGAATGTATAATTTTTTTTTTCATGTTCAAGCGACCAGCTGACGTATAATACATCATGTTATAGTTAGCTGACTTTTTTTTTCTTCAAGATATTGGATTAGCTATAGTTTGACAAATTTGTAGTCAGGTGGAAATTACTAAAAAAAAATTTTTTTTCTCCGAGCGTGGGAGGCTACCGCCGCTCATCCCACCCACGGAACCGCAGCTGACGTTCACGAGGCATTATCATACAACTCCCTGATGTGTCTCACTAATTATCGTTCGAGAAGAAATAATTGACCAAATTTTCACCTGGCTCCTAGTCTATAAGGGGGCTACTCACGATACAATTTGCTGGAGCCAACCTAGTCGGTATCCTTTGTAGATTGCAGGGACAACTCAAATTATTTATACGCATCCGTATAAATAATTTTTTAGGGATTGTTCCGGAGATTAGAATTACTGCCACGTTTTCGAATTCCTGCCCCACTGTGAGACGCATCGTTTCCGAGTTATAAGCGAAGAATCGAAAAAAGGAACTTTTCCACCCCGCTCCCCCCCTGAAGCGACGGGGACTTTTAGTATCTTTATCTCTTAACTACCCCCCAACACATTCCTAAAGAGGAAAATTCTCCCCTCCTCCATGTTCTCTACAATCCCCTTTTGGGCATTCATTGATTGAACTACAAGTGGTCTAACCTTTAAATTGCCAATACAGCATTGAAAACTACACCGCCACAAGCATATTTATTTTCTACTGATACCCAATTTAATCAATGTCTAAATTAATATTGATTGCAACAGAATAGTAACTTTATCCAATTATTGGAAACTTTTCAATATTGAAAAGATATCAAGATACACAAGAAAAGTGGTGACTGACTTTTGTTACACTTGCACTGTTTAGCTTTCTTATCGAACTAAAGCAAGATCCAAGATACCTTATTACTTGATTGCCTTGAATAGGCAACAAAGAAACTTTTGACGTTTCAAAATGACGCTGCCAGAATACAACTATAAACTTTGCCTCACAATGATAACGTATTGTACCCTTGGTATGTTTACTTCCATGGTGCTATTGTTATGCTTTGCTTGCATTTTGCGATTTAATTGGTGTTCCCCTTTTTTCCGGAAGAGATCGAAGAAGGAACCGTGTGGTTTAGTGTTCGTTGAAACGTCATCCACCGCAGGAAGCAGCTTTCTAACCCAACCTGTCCCAGGAAATACTTATTTCGTATGAAATTAAATCAGTGGTTCAGTGGTTAGTTAGTACTAGGCATAAATTACTGTATCAAGTTGTTTTAATACTTGTGTTGAATGGTGTATTAAATGATGATTTCAATTATTAATAATGCTGTAGTTTTCTTACGGAAACGGGTACACTGTTGCAATCTAAATAATAAAAGTAGGTCACAACTTTTGTTGAAGGTCGTCAAAGGCTTTTTGGGACATGATAACTCTGCCTCAAATATTAAAACGATACCTACTACACAATTTTCAAGGCTTTTACATATTCTCTGCAAGATAAATAGGTAGTGAATTGCAGTTAGATGTTAATCCCAGGACCGTGCTAAAGGCATCTAATCTGAGAGCGTACAGCCGCACAGGGCGGCCAAATCAAAGTTACTGATCGAATGTTTTGTTTTTCAAACCAGTTTGTTCCTCGTCGTTCGCTCGCGCGTATGTATTTGCAAATATGTCAGATCCTCGGCCAGAATTATTAATTTCTCATGTTCAGAAAAGGCCTATTCTGTACAAGTGGAGCTCCTCTTTATAAGAACCACATAAAATGGGCAGTAAAAGTCATGCTTGATTGGCATTGAGTCAATAGGTTTAGTCATGAATTCAAAATGGATTAGCTGCAGAATCCTTAAGTGACCAACCAGGTCCCCTGGAGCGAACGAGAAAAAGACATTAGAAAGACAGGCAAACGGAGCCCTAACCAGAGTAAGTAAATGGATAGAGGACCACGGCCTGTCATTAGCCCCGGAGAAGTCAGAGGCGATCCTGCTAAAAGGACACAGGATCAAAGGCAATATGACGATCAACATTAACGATCGAGAGATCGGATGTACCAAACACACTAGATACCTTGGAATCGAAATGGATGTGCAGGGCACTTTCGGGGAGCACGTAAAAAGGAGTATGGAAAAAGCGGAAAGGAGGGTCGCAGCGCTAACCAGGCTGATGCCCAACATTGGAGGACCGAGTGCCCGGAGAAGGCACATGCTCTACGGAGTGGTACAATCGACTATCCTGTACGGGGCGCCGGTCTGGTATACTGTACTAAGGATCGGTAGGTATAGGATAATACTGGAGAGAGCACAACGAAAAATGCTCCTTAGAGTGGTAGGGGCCTACAAAACGGTATCCGCACACGCAGTTCAAGTGATTGCAGGAGTACCACCAATCGACCTCCTGGTCCTGGAAAGGAGGAGGCTACACGAGTCGGGAGAGGGCCATATAACCTTGAGGAAAAAAGCCGAAAGGGAAGAAAGTATAAGAAACTGGCAACTGAGATGGGAACAGGAGGACAGAGTGGCGGGTTGGGCAAAGACCTTAATTCCCGACATAAAAGAATGGTTGAAGTGCGAGCATAGGAACACAGAATACCACTGGACCCAAGTACTAACAGGACATGGGTCTTTTAGGAAATTCACCCATCGCATAAGAAAAGCGAGGGATGAATATTGTATTTACTGCGGACAGGAAAATGGGATAATAGACGACGTGAAACACACCGCGTTCAGCTGCCCTAGATGGGATAGGGAGAGAAACAGGATGTACATGGAAGTGGGCGCTCCCATAAGCGAAGAGAATATGGTAGCCGAGATGACACGTAGTCCAGCAAAGTAGAAGACGATCCACGATTACGTTAAAATAATCATGAAGCAAAAAGAAGAAGAAGAAAGAGAATTCCAGATAAACAATCCGGAATAAAACGACAGCAATTGACAGGAAAGGATAGAAATGGATGTAAAAAAGGAGGAAATACCACCGTACTTGAAGTATGTCAGAAATGACGGTTCCAAGACACGGAACAGGTAGGGAGGGGTTTTAGCTCGGTTAAAGTCCAGCACTACCCGCCGCGATAGACACTAAGTGACGGGTGTCATGATGATTTCCCCTCTCAAAGAAAAAAAAAAAAAGGTCCCCTGGTTGAGTACCTGTTGCAGCCTTAGAGCACTAAGTGCTTCTTCCTTCCGCACATACAGATGCTGAGAAGTAGGTCCAGTATTGCCTCCATAGCTACTAAGGGACAGGAACACATTGCCCCTGTAGTCTCTAGACAGGCAAAACGTTGAAATCTCTACAATTTTCCTTGTAGAACCAATGTATCATTTTCGGTTTCAAACCCCAAGTTTTACGGTGTGGTTGCTTTTGTAATTTCCCTTTCCAAATGCGAGTTCCAGGTAAATTTTGATCCAGGATTATTCCTAGTGGTGGAGTAAACGTAATCAAAAAAGAGGCATTGTTTCGGAATAATTTGTAACTGCATAAAAATTCATAAAACCTTTTTAGATAGGTTCTAAATAAGTTTAAGTTCAAAGTCTACCGGTTGGTATTGTACGCTAAATCTCTATTTGTTTATTAATAACAAAAACTGCAAAATTAGTTGTTAAATGAAATATCTCGAAAATTAATCGAGGAGAAATCATGAAAATCAGGTACTAGGGGTTTTTGGGCATGCTGATTACGAATTTGATGTCAGATTTGCAAAATTCTGAATGGCGGATACAAAATGGCCGACCGAAACGTATTAGCAGTGCGAAATTCGCCATAAAAATGAGCATTAATAGGTTTTTACGGGTTTTCGGGTTTGCTGATCACGAATCTGATGTCAAATTCATAAAAATTGTGTACCTAAATATAAAATGTTTAATATAAATAAATACAACGTACTATAAAAATACTTTTATTGTAAACTACAATGAAAGGAACTATAATATATGATACATACGGTTTTTCAATCAAGAAAAAGACTTTATTTATGAACATACAGTGATTGTCCGATAATTGATTTTTAAATACAAAAACGTTGAATGAAAAGGGCAGATAAAACTTTTTAGCATTCTGATTGTACTTGCTCCAGTTCGTCGCTTTCTTCGTGTAAGTCGTCGATGTCTTGGCAGGGAGAACAATTTATACAACTATGCCACTACATGCGGAGCATGCCATAGTGCAAAAAAGACCAGATTTTCTATACCCACATGCTGATCCGCAACCTCTCTTGCAGCTACAGAATATCATGTTAAGTATGTCGTCTGATGCAGGTCGTTGACTCATTGGTATAGGTACTAAATTACCATTGACTTTCTTCCAATCCCAGCTCTCTGCTTGTAAATGCTTACCCATCTACGTTTGCATCTGCAAATACACTCTTTTACAGTACTGCTCCAAGGCATCTTCTGGGAGTGGTAATGAAGACAGCTTCACACTGTTTATTTTTCCGGAAGTACCTTTCACGAAGCAGTGATACTGAAATGAGTTTAAGTCAGCTACATTTTTGCTTGCACTATACAAAACTAATATACACGTAATGCTAGACTGCAAAAGAATTTCTGGACTTTGATGATCCTCAGCGAAACTTTCGGCGGCTTTTATTAAATCTACTTGATTTGCAAGATTTGGAAAGTTTTCTAACAAATTTTTCGAATGAAACAATTTTTTCTCAGTTTTTCCTTTTCCCAACTTTTTAAAATATATACTTTTTTGAAGTGTGCATAAAGCCGCAAGTAAAACTAACACATCAATATCTTCACACATAATAACGGCTTCACGTGGTTGATTGATTGCCGTTGTTACAATCATTCGGTCGGCATCATCAAGTGCTTGGAGGACGACCACATCATTAATTTTTTTGTCAATACATCAATAAACCTCTTTTTATTATTTTCGTTCCTTAAAAATTTGTCTTGAGGAATGGTCAGCAGCATTTCATCATTAAAAATTATTGTTGATGAATTAAAAAAAAATTAAATTACGGTTCGAATTTGGTAGTTGTTATTATATCTTGTTGTATTCTTCTCGAATTTTTCAATAATTTACGAATTTTTTTTTAAAATATTGGTTTAATCAAATACATTAATTTCACACTATTGTTTATCAACTTAAACGCGCCATAGTAGTCACCATTTATGCATGTGTAATATTTAGTAGAATTATTAGTTGTGGTAAATTTAATTTTTTATTTAAAACCTTCTCAATGGGGTTATTTCATGTTAAAGAAAAACTTAAAAATATCTATCAATTTGAATAGTAGAATATACAAGAATAATGTATTGGTAAATACTATTTCTTTATTATTTGTTCATTATTCATAAATCATCGTCAATAATTTCAAATGTTATTAACTTCTGACGTCACGGTTTACAACTAAATCTAGGAATATTTGTTATTGTTAAGATTCTTGACTCTAATAATTTGAATGTATGTTTATCGGTGGATGTGCATGTGCATCATATAACTAACATAAACCTCAAATTTTAAGTTTTTCAAGTTTATTCTCTTTTTTAATGTTTGTATACTCATTTCAGCTTGGAGTAATACTGGCTCCAAGCAAATATTTAAAAATTGACTCAAATGATGTCTCAATATTGTTGATGAATAAAAATAGACTGCTAATTACAGGTTAGATTTCCAACCTATAAAAGAGTCCTATTTTATTAGGAGAAAGCATTTAGAATTTCATAAACATTACACTGAATTAGATTTTAGTTGAAAGTATGAAAACCAAGCTGAAATTTTAATAACAGCTACAAAATACTCACAAATCTTAAGAAATATATATTTTTGAGGTTAGCCGTGACGTCACGTGCACGTGCCCTATTGCATTTCGGAACCGAAAATAGCGCAAAAACATGCAATCTTAAAACGTTCATATTTTTCGAAAAACACCTGCGGAAGGGCCGAACGATGCCGCGACTCAAAGAGGAAGAGTTCTAGTTGATCCGCATCGTAAATTACACAAGGCAAATCGAAAATTCGGCTCGGCACGAACGAATCAAAACTGGTATTTTTTGACATTTAGCGAAAACGGCAAAACAAAATGTCAGTCACACATCAATATGGGTAATGGTGAAGTTTGCATTTCATGGATGCCATACAAATTTACTGCTTGAACTATTATACTGCGCATGCGTAAACATTGACGTAACGGCTTTTGGCGGGAACTATCATTTTCAAATTATAAATTGAATTTAAAATTATTTAACGTCCATAAAAAAGATTGCCATTACATATATTTAGTTATTACTAGTCCAAATTTAATGTAAATAAAAATTATGAAATCGCGTTTTTACCGATTTTTCGCCTTTTTTTACTGTTTAGTTGTTATTACGTTAAAAAAAAATAAAACCAAGAAATATTTTCAAGATTAGTACCTTAGCTAACACCTCTATGCATTCAAATAAAAATATATATATTTTTTTAAGTTATTACACTTTTAATAGTGTTAAATTTTCGAATTTTTTCCTTCTAAAACGTATAGTTCGACTTATTCGTAAAAAATTAATATAAAAACGCGTATGTATCATAAAATAAATCATTGGGGCCTTTAGTATACATCTTTACCTTCAAATTGATCACTTATAAAGTGCCGATATCACGAAATTAAGCTCTGATATTGACGATTGAAATTTGGTGTCAACAGCGGAAAACGTCTTTTTTCGGAAAAGTTTAAAGGTCTGAATTTCCTAAAATAAATTTTTTAAATTTTCTTGGCTGAATAAGAATTTTAGATAATCCCTTTAAATGTGCTATCCAATTATTATTATTATTATTTTTTAATAAATTATTCATTTTACAATGATTTTTACTAAATAAACGTTAATTCATGCAATAGTCTGCTTTCAAGCTACATATGTAATAATTAAAGTACTTAAAAAAATGTAATACTTCGAAGAAATGATACTTTTTCATTACCAATTGGTTTCATATCATTTGCTTTTTGCAATCAAAAGTTATATCCACTTACGTACAGCGCGCGCGCTGCCGCAAGCCTTCTATTCCAGCGTTAGCGGGCGGTCGGCGCAGCGTCATTTGGGACCTTAGTTAACAAATTTCTACTCGCTCCAATTTAATGCGCAAAATACATGTCATATATGTTTCTTTCGTAAAATTTCCCATTCTTTCTTTCTTTAAAAAGTTATTCGCAAAAAACCGTATTTTGGCACTTAAATTGTTAAATAAAAATAGGACGCGTACACTTTTTTGCGGTAGACTTTTCACTACGTTTTTCTAGCAAACTTGAAGAATATTGTTCACCCAAGTCTACCTGGTTACAAATTTTTCCGAAGTGAAAATCTTCGTTTACTCCACTATAGTTACTTAACTTGACTGGAGAGTTTCAATACTGTTCCATTTAACATAGGAGCTCTCAAATTTAGTTCTCCTTCTGGTGAATGGAACAATAACCGTTTTGCTCGGATTGACACTAAAGCCTTCTGACGAGCACCATTTAGATATGTTTAAAGCAATTTGTATGAGGTTTGAGATCATAACCTCTTGCCTGTCTTCCACAGTAACGACCAGATCATCAGTTAGTACTATTTAGAAAATTGTATAACCTGTTATCTGTTATACATTAGTTTTAAATTTAAAATTTTTGAGAAAACACAATAAACTCACAGTATGGTGGTTCCTAGTCTGAAAATATGTCCTAGTTAAATAATAATCAATCAAAGACGTATTGGAAGAAATGGACCTCGAAAATTCATTAAATATTATTTCGGCTATGATAGCTTAAAATGTAGTATAATAGCTTAAAGATTCTGAAACGGAACGGTTTTACTCGTTTATTTTGTTTTTGGAAACTGAGTGTTTCTATCAATTTTCAAAAGAGAGGAATTTTTTAAATTTATTTAAGAATATCTGCGAAACTGTTAGTTGTTTTGAGAAATATCAAAAGAGATAAAATATTGCTAACAAAATTACCTTTAGTTTATTTTTTTTATCTGTACGATAATCTTAAATGAAATCCTAAAATCCTACCTAAAATTTGGGAAAAATATCACATTTTGTAAATGTGAAAAACATGGAAATAAAATAGACTTTTAAAAACTTATAAAAATAATTTAATTACATAAATATAATTTACTGCGAAAAAAATTTGAAATTCAAATTCGACATATCAAAATTCATGTTTGCAATTCATTTACATTATTTTACTTTAATTGAAGGAATAGGCCGTGGAATCGCAGTCCAATTGGCTAAATGTGGAGCAAAAGTAATAGCTTTAGATGTTTCTAAGGACCCATTAGGTAACTATACAATGCTCATCTCCATTTTCCAATTACTTTTATGTATTCACATTATAGACAAATTAAAAGAAGAAGTGCCCAGTATAGAAACAGTAAAAGTAGACCTATCTAACTGGAATGCTACGAAAGAAGCAATCAGATCGGTATGCCCTATAGACTTATTAGTAAACAATGCTGGTGTGGGATATATCATTCCACTGATGGACGTCACGGAAGAGCAATATGATACGTAAGCATACAAAATTGAACAAAAATTTCCAGGCTTATACAGGGTGGTCCGCAAGTAATGGTCCATTGAGCAACAGTGTATTTCTGATATTAAAATATTGCGGTTTAGCTAAACTTACCTTAGTCCAAAAGTTGATATTAATACAGAACAGGGTGTTAAAGTCAATAATCCAGTCCAGGGCCCCCACAAAGGGGGGTCAGTAGGTACCATGGTACTGGGGCCCGGTTAGACCAGTAAACGCAACATTCGCTCATTAATTATGAGACCTGGAATTTTTTTTTCAAATTTTCTTCCCCAGGCACACAAAATTTAAAAAAAGTCGAAACCTAGAGGGTAGATCTACCGCTATGTGTTTTGGGACGCTGAAACCGAATATGATAATAAAAAAAGGTTTTAATTATCCCATTTTCCCCTAGCACCCCCTTACAACCCTGCTGGAGGAATTAAATTCCGCTTGTTCTAAAAATTTGAAAAGTAAGGTTTTTGGTGCGCTGAAACCGAATATGACGATAAAAACTAATTTGAACCACCCAGTCACCCGTTAGTACCCCCTACAAACCCCAGGAGAGGTTGAAATTGCACTTTCTAAACATTTAAAAAGTATGTTTAGTTTTAAGTTCTTTGGGGGTTGAAACCGAATATGATGATAAAAACTGTAAGGGGATGCTATGGGGTAACTGTGCCCAGACAGCACAATATAATCTTAGAATATTCCTGAAATATACTCTTGAGAATAAAGAATCATTCTTAGAATAGGCCGTGAATATATAAATTCTCTAGGGAATGTTCTTAGAATCGGTCAATGGGAATATCCTAGATTATTCCTTTAAGAATATTCACAAATTATTCCAGGAATAATTCAGAAATATTTATATGTTTCAAACATATTCACAGCTTTTGCCTGGAATATATATTTATATTCCTGGAATAATCTAGGTTTATATAGAATATTCCCTTAGGCTGGTTTCAGGAATATTTCCGTGAGAATGTATAGAGTTTTAGAGTTCTATTAACTTCTCTATGAAGCTGCGCCAGTACCAGTAGTATTTCTATCCCTTTTTCTTTCCATTTTAGTAAGAAAATGTACAAGTGACGTGATGCCCTGTTAAATTTTCCCTATAAAAAAGATTAATGTACTTACTTATTGTTCATCGGTCACTTATCACTTATACTACACATAAAAACACTTAATTATCTCAACAATAACAAACGATTAAAGCACGTAAATTCTGATATTGAGGTTATGTTATGAAATACGTAAAACGTAAATAGGAAAAAATCGCGGGTAGTTTAAAACACTATATACATGTGCATGGCTTAATTTCTGAAGTCTAGCCTTGGCTACATTGCTCAAACCTGATAACCTGATAACAAAAATATGAATTGAGCTTTTGTTTAAAACTGGAAATAACATCATTTTATAATATAATCATTATAATCATATTAAATATTTTTTATTAATCGAAATAAATAATAACACGCATATATTTAAGTTACATTTTACAGAAAAAATTAAAAGCTTTTATAAAACGTTGATTTGGTTGAGTAACAATTAATATTATTCTTTCATTCTCAAAGTATATTCATGGAATATTCTTGACCCAGGAGGGAATATATATTCCAAAATGAATATTACTATCAGATTCATGGTGAATATATTTAAAATTATATTACTGGAATAATCCGTTATCTTATATATATTCCAGGATTATTCCAAAATGAATCAGAATATATTCATTCTTTTTTGCATAATTACAGAATATGCTAAGAATATACGGTGCTGTCTGGGTGGGTGGTTAAAATCATTTGTTATCGCCATATTCGGTTTCACCGCACCAAAGTACTTAAGAATAAACATACACTTTCAATTTTCATAAGAAGTGAAATTTTAACCCCCCGCTGGGGGTTGTGAGAGGGTGCTAGGGAGTGATTGTGTGGTTGAAATCAGTTTTTATCGTCACATTCGGTTTCAGCGCACCAAAAAACCTGAAAATAAACATACTTTTTAAATGTTTAGAACAAGTGGAATTTCAACTCCTCCTGGGGCTTTGTAGGGGGTGCTAGGGGGTGAGTGGGTGGTTCAAATCAGTTTTTATCGTCATATTCGATTTCAGCGCACTAAAAAACCTGCTTTTCAAATGTTTAAAACAAGTGAAATTTTAATCCCCAGGATGAGGGTTGAAGGGGGTGCTAGAGAAAAATTGGCTAATTAAAACCTTTTTTTATCGTCATATTTGGTTTCAGCGTCCCAAAATACATAGGTAGGTCTACCCTTTGGGTTTCGACTTTTTACTTTTTTTAAATTTTGTGTGCCTGTGTTAGGCGCGGGGGCCCGCTAGAGATCTTGACTTTAATAACCTGTACCTCTGTTAATGTCAACTTTTGAACTAAGGCAAAGGACAAGGGTAGATAAGGGCCTTTTTCCGCCCATCGGACATGTTGTATGTCATTATATTTTCCGAGTAGTATATGTCTTGACAAGTAATAAAAAACTGTTCTTTGCAATAGTAGATTATTCAGTGAGCGAATAATGATGGCTATTACTCACGGGGGTGATGTTTACGGCACGAAACGAAGGCGTGTCGTAAATCATCCGTGTGTGTAATAGCCATTATACGCGAACTGAATACTATAATTTATCCGCGACTATCGCATATTTTAACTGTTTTAATCGTTTAAAACTGAAAAAATAAAGTTCATTTACAGTAAAACGTTGACGTGTTAAACGTCAAACACGAAAATATGCACGAAAACATGGAAAAATGGAAATTGCTAGTTCCTGATTGGTCAAAGGTGCGTTAGAATGAAAACAACTAGTTTCTGGTTGGTTAAATATGTGTTAGAATCAGATTATGTTCATTATACGTTTGGTTGGAATAATGACTATCATTATTTGACAATTGTTAAATGTAGAATGCAATGATTATACGATGGTCGTGGATAAACATATTCTTATTCAATATATACCACAATATGTGGTTTTGAGCGCTGACACGGTTAAATTCGCACGCAACGTCGACACTACTACGACTCCCGCGGAAACGATTTTGTTTTTTTATACATTGAAGCGCTTGATGAAACAATATAAATTAACCATTATTTAAAAACTTGAATGCTTAGCAATGAAATGAGGTATAGTTTATCTTGTTTCATCGAGCGCATCTAACTGAAATATACATTAAAAGTTCGGAAAAAGGTAAAAAATTACTAAAAAACTGCAAACATGCCCACTTTGAAATGATATTACTATGACCTACTGTTGTTTTTCAAATGTAAAACATATAGAAACATAAAGATCATATGTTCAACTATAAATAAATAATGCTTAATGATTTTAAGGAGAACTTTTCTTTTTTATGAAATTAGTGGGCGAAAATTATATAGCTTATCTACCCTTGTCCTTTAGCAAAATCATAATATTTTAATGACAGAAATCCACTGTTGCCCTATGGACCATTACGTAAAGAGCACCGTGTATAACCTAAAAATCAAAATTACTTTAAACGAATAACAAATGCACTAACCTAGATCCTTGTAATACATTAAGCTCATTACCTCTATAATTCCAACTATTCTTTCTAGCATCCTTTATATTATTACTATACTGCCGTGCTAAAATCAAAAGCCGTATCTACGAAAATATCCGAAATCGGGTTTTTAATGGTTTTGGTATATTAACATTTTATTCTATCTATTTACTAAACCAAAAAGCTGTATCTACATTAGTTATATTAAAAAACATTACACATTTTGTCGTATCTTCAGAAGATTTCTGGATTTCCTAAGTACAAATGTGGTATCTGCATGCTACTAGATGAAAACGCAGTAACTACGTGTGAGAAAGTGCATATGCCGCATTTGTTTCTAGTATGCTGTAGTTCCCTCCTTTTCGATTAGGAAACGTTGCTAATTGCGTGCTCTATTTCTAGTTAGTTGCTCTATGTTCTTCAAAGTGTTTACATGTCGTGTCAGTTATTGGTGATAAAAATTAAAGGTAAATCAACATTATGGAATGTTTTTGTTATCATGTGTTATTTTCCTGGGAATGCTAAGTTAGAATAATACCCCATCTGTGTTTTAAATCAATATAATGTAGATACCGCATTGTGCTTTAGCATGTACAAATATATTTTTTAAAATAAAAGCAGTATCTGATTTTTTGGTATAAACTTTTAACTTTTTTTTTAAATTTAACATGTCTAGTCGATTTTTTACGTCAATTTACATCGGAAATCATCTTGATTATATAACCTGTGTTGTAATTTACCAAGAACTATCAAAAACACTTTGATGTTAAATTTCTCGATTCTTTGTCGGCAGTAGATACGGCGTTTGATTTTAGCACGGCAATATTAGAATAATGTTATTCGCATATTTGTAAAAAAATGTTTGAACTGATACTTTTTAGCATTTTCAACGTAAATATCAAGGCCGTGATAAACGTAACGCAAACAGTAATAGAAGATCTCTTAAACAGAACATCCCCTGGTGCAATTGTCAACATATCTTCTCAAGCATCCATAGCAGGTCTTCCCAATCACACACTATATTGTTCTACAAAGGCAGCAGTTGATGGATTTACAAGGGCTGTCGCTTTGGATTTTGGCCCAAATAAAATTAGAATAAATTGCGTCAATCCTACTATTGTCATGACTGATTTGGGACGAAGGTTTTGGTCTGACCCTGCAATTGCAGCACCTATGCTAGCCAAAATACCACTATCTAGGTATGTTAACAAGCAAAATTTAAACGTTATAGAACTGTTTTGTTTTATTGCAATTTTATAGATGTAATAAAATAGCAATAAAACAAAATTGTTGTAGAAATGACAATTATAAAACAAATTTGTATTGGGATTATTTTGACCTGAAATCTGCAGCTGTGAAAATTCGTAAAGAGAAAATTTTATCTAGATCGATACATTATTCTTAAACCTATATCATGTAACGGTATATTTTTCCCTCGAATTAATAATTAATGTAATTTTTGGTTGTAAAATTAAAATAATTTGAACGACTATCGCGGAGCCATCTATGGTAGATTGCCTCAACTTCGACGTCCTTTGTTCTCATGAAACCCAGAAACCTACGTTCCTCAGCACAATTAATACAATGTCATGATAAATAAAAGTGTATAAATAATTAGTTATGGACTTTCCATTGTCTTATAAATTCCTCAGGAGAACTTCTCAAGTCAATTTTGAATTTTCCGAGCTTCCATTATATTTTCGTTAATCTCAGCAGAACGACCTCTGGTGAGGTACCTGCGAATATGTCTGTTGATCGTGAATTGTATGGTTTTTTGAATATTTTTTTTGGGAATGGGAAAAATATACCGTTACAATCAAATTAGAATCAGTAAATATATTACCAGAAAATACTAGTAATTATTTTAACTTTTACAAAAATCTTATCACAGATAAGTATAAACATACAGGGTGTTCCTTAATGACGTGCCAATATTTCAGAGTGTGACTCTTAGATCATTTTATCAAGAAAAATTCAGATGAACATATGCCCGCAACGGCTTAAATTTTTTTACATGGTGTTGATTTTTTTTTTAATTGTAATTTTTTAATATCTCAGAAAGTACGTTAGATATTATTTTCAATTTTGGTATGAGTCAATAAGATATAACACCACATATTTTAGTTAAAAAAATTATTTTATCGCTCCACCAATGGCGTCCCTGCAAACATGTCCTCTGATATTTTTTAACAAAAAAGTGGTACGCCACTGACATTATTCCAAGTGGATACTTTTTCTGTTTAGCCTGGTCAATTTTATATGAAAACGGTCTCTTGCATTTTTCTCATCAGACGCACAGTTCTTGATTAAAACAATTAAATTGCTTCATTTAGCAGTATTGACTAATATAATTTTTGAACACAAATCTAGTTATCCTGGAATCAATGACGTTTTTACAAACATCATTTTCAAAGCAATATTTGTTGACATAAAGTAAGTTATTGGTGTTCAAAGCCATCTCATCGTATTAATTCTTCGATTTTTAGTGTTTCATTGAATTTATTTTATTTTTTCGCTATTTTTATTCGAATGTTTCAGTAAATATGGTGAATTATACGAATGCAGAAATAGCGACAACGCTTTACGTAAACAGTAGTGGCATGTTAAAATATTGAGTCGATGCCAATGTAAGCTAGAAGAGAAGAGAAATGGACAAATAGTATGCTGAAAAGAAAGAGATTTAACCTACGCTGTTGCCACTTTTCTCTCTAGCTACTTTTAGTCGTCAAGATAGTCCTTCCTCTTTTACTGAATTTTCTTTGTGATACATTTGCGTCAACTCATTCTGTTTCTGTTATTTCTTCATAATTAGACAAAGATTATGTTTTGAGGACATGGGTGAACTATGGATAAAAAAAACGGCACGCCCATATTTGCCTGCCTGTTTAATTTAGACATCCCAATGGGAGGTGCGCACGTGTACCCAGGCAGCAATGTGCCGTCATTATGACGTCGTTTTTTCGGCATTAATTACGTCAATTTCACCTTCAGCATGACGTAAAAATGACGTGAAAAAGACGTCACAATGTCACAGCCCAATGACGTCATATATATGACGCCAATATGACGTATTGCTAAACAGTGAATTTTGCAATAAGGGATGCAAACCTCTCATTATAATATTTTTCCACAATTATTAATAAAGTTTTTGACGAAAAAAAACCGGAATGTGCAGGGATCGAACCGCGGACCTTTTGCCTCGCAACCTAACACTTAACTCACTGAACCATTGAACATCTTTATTTAAATATGTTTAAAAGCTGTATACCTAGTTAGAAATAGTAAATAGTATATTATATTACTAGGAGTAGAACGCACTCTTTTTTGTGTTGAGCCCAGGATTTGCGGCTGAGGCGAAGCCGAAGCCGCAAACTGGGCGAAACACAAAAAAGGCGTTCTACTCCGTGTAATATATACTATTTTTTCTTCAAGCGTATTAAAATGCAAAAATTCATTTATTTATCATAAATGTACAAACATTCAAACTACAGTCTTACATGTTGACACAATATGACAAGTGGCTAGTGGATAGCGCGCCACCGGTGGCTTTCGGTATTAACATTATGTTACTAGTAAAACAATACTCACTGCGGTGGCGCTTTCGGAACTAACATTATGTTACTAGTAAAACAATGTCCACTACGGTGGCGTTCGGTACTAACATTTTGTTACTAGTAAAACAATGTCCTACTTCTACTTCTGTTTTTGGTGACATAATTTAAACATTTTAATACGCTTGAAGAAAAACAAAATTATTGTTACTATGTGGCAAAAATTGAACTAGTCACTAAATACTTCTATTTATTTTTACTTTATAATGATTTATTTCACGTCATTTTAATGACGTCAAAATAATGACCTAAAAGAAACGTGTATTTGACGTCTTCATGATGACGTCAGAAGTACGTATTAAATATCACGTCTCTGGTACGTCATTTATTAATGACGTCCAAATAATGACCTAAAGAAAAGTATATATGACGTCTTCTTGATGACTTCAGAAGTACGTTATAAATATCACGTCTCTGGTACGTCATGTATTGGGACAATGGCGTCGGCGACGAAAAATCACCTTTAAAAGACGGCATAATGACGTCACCTTGCTACCTGGGGTAGACTGTGGGAGGAGCTTCTTACCTGTTGCCGGCAAAGCATACCGAGATTTGACATTGGGGTGAGATTGGGGAACGTAAATTATTTTACGCCAGCATAAATCTAAATAAGGATAACAAATCATGATGTTTCTATGAGCTACTGTTAATTAAATTATTTTAACAAGAAACCAATTGCAAATAAAGCCGTATTAATCAATAATTGGATTTCATCCGATTTCGCATTTTGTTTTTACCCCACTTTATTCCATCACTGCAGAGTATTCGCTTAGACATCCCCACCTAAAATGACTGAGAAGGGAGAAATCCTATTTATTTAAAGAATTTTTATTTATTTTATTTATGTACCTAGGGAATGCTAGTTTAATTTTCACGCCACATGGCTAAAAATGTGTAAAAATAAAACAGTATTTTAGTTATTTGAGCATTAAAAAATGCATCAAATAACTACCAACCAGCAAACTCCAATACGCGTAACATCATTTTTGACAAGAGTAGTACATCCCAACTCATCTTGAAATGTACTAAACAATTTTTAGGAAACTGCTGTTTTCATCATAAACGTCTCAAGCTGTAGGAAGGACAATAAGAGGGGATAGAGGGCGGAACTCTTAATATATACACAAGTGCTGGCATCGTTGTTGTTATATCTCTTTCGCGTACATTATTTTGCTCTTTATATTTCACTTTATTTTATTATGGGGATCGACCCAAGAATTTTGGCTGCCACTACTGTATAGTCTCGCAGATGGTAATGCAACAAAAGCCAGATGTATGTGTATGTATCAGTAGAGATATCCTAATCGTGCCTTGCCATTGACTGACTATTCATCGTCGTATTTGTTAAATTGGTAGTTTCCAAAAAGGTACTTCGGAAGGTATACCGTCAGACGAAATTGAGGAAGCGGTGATGCAGGAAATTGAGTAACATCCTGAGAGTAGTACAAGGAAGATTGCTAGAACTCTAAATATTCGTCATCAAATTGTTTGGCGAATTTTGGTTGATTTTTTGTTGTATCCATACCATATTCTAAGAGTACAGGCATTACTTTTCAGGGATTTTCCACAGCGCGAGAACTTCTGTCAGTGGTACCTTCAGAATGTTACACTAAATCCGCAGTTTTGAGTCTAAAATTGTGTTCACAGACGAAGCAAATTTTTCTAGGAATGCCATTCAAAATTTCCATATAATAATAATCATGTGTGGGCGCACGAAAACCCCCATGCCATAACCGAAACCCATTTCCAAAGGAATTATTGGTAATAATCTTATAGGTCCTTTTTTCTGCCGAGACGCCTTCATGGATAATCTTACCTGCATTTTCTCCAAGAAGAACTACCTCTGTTGATTGAAGATGTACCAATCGCGTTAAGGAATCAAATGTGATACATGCACGATGGAGCTCATGTTCATTTCGGTCTAATTGTTCGCGACCATTTACTTGTGGTTTATTCTAATCCTTGCATAGGTCGCGGAGGACCTCAGCAATGGTCAGGAAGATCCCTCGATCTCAATAGTTTGGATTACTTTTTTTCGGGTCATCTTAAAACCCTGGTGTATAAAACTCCCCCATTAGCAGCTTAGAAGATTTGAGAGAGCGAATATTTGCCTCGCGTGAAACAATACGGAATATTCAAGGAATATTTAAACGAGTGCGCAATTCGATGCGAAGACGGGCGGAAGCATGCCTATTAAGAGAAGGGGGCCATTTCCAACAATTTTTATAAAACAAAATTTATCATTATCAATGTAATAATAATAATAATAATAATAATAATAATAATAATAATAATAATAATAATAATAATGATAATAATAATAATAATAATAATAAATGCCTTTATTCATTGTGTATACAAATTAAAGTACAAAAAAATAAGAAAAAAAAAATTAAACACAAATAAAAGGGCGAAGTTCGGTGATACAGTAGTACACCCGCTCTTCCACTTAATAATTAGTTTCAATTTGAATTTAATTGTTTTAATCAAGAACTGTGCGTCTGACGAGAAAAACGCAAGGGGCCGTTTTTATGTAGAATTGACCAGGCTAATCAGAAAAATGTCCACGTGGAAAAATGTCAGTGGCGTACCACTTTTTTGATAAAAAATATCAGAGGACATGTTTGCAGGGATGCCACTACTTGTGAAGCGATAAAATATTTTTTCTAACTAAAACATGTGGTTTTATATCTTATTAACACATATGTCGGCGTTTTCGGCGGTGCGGTAAAGATCAAAGACGCCGACGTTTTTTTCTGAAGGTCTCCTTACCTCTTATTAAGTGTCTTCTTTCCAACAGTCTACTAAAGTATAAGATATCAAATAAACGATAACGTCATAATCTTTTTTACATTTGGTTGAGTGTAGAGTTAAAGACCGCTCATTTTTTACTCTACTGATCATGCACACTTATTGCTCAGACTGTGGAGAACTATACCTCAGATCCTAGCAAAAAAATTCCCCTCTCCAAACACTTTTTTAAGAAACTTATTTTTCCTCCACCGAATTAATTATATATTTTAGGTTTGGGGAAATTAGTGACGTAGTGTCTGCCGTCCTATTTCTTCTAAGTGATGAAGCAAGTTTGATAACGGGAATCTGCTTACCAGTGGATGGAGGATTTTTGGCATGTTAATCATTTCCGCGTATTATTTATGGAACCCAGGATATAGAATTCTTGTTACAGCAATCTAAAATATTAAATATTTCTTATGGCTTTATCGATAGTGAAGATCAAGAGCGCAAAAAAAACAAACCAATCACTTATTTCATTTTCATTTAATTATAAGAGGACTAAGGACCGATTTATCAGTGCGCGGTTAAGCACTTTATCCTACAGTTAAATTAACTAGAAGTTTAGAATGTGCTTCTATTAAACATTTCAATATTGCAACTTCGCATTCTAAACTTCTAGTTAATTTAGCCGTAGGATAAAGTGCTTAGCCGCGCACTGATAAACCAGTCCTTCAGAGAAACTTCTGTTTGGATCTATTTTCTACTGGAACATCATGAACAATATTTTTTGTAGATTAGAATCCTGAGATTATTTTTTGAAGTGCCCCTCAAAAAATAGCCATCTAATTGAGTTTCCAGTTTATTTGAAAAATATATTCTTTTGGAATACGGACCTGTTATTTTTTCATCTCCTGTTTCCACATTTCTTGAGCTAGTACTGCAGGGAAATTCGCCAAAAAAAGAAGGAAACCTGGACAAAATGAGTAAAATCTGAATTTTTGCACAGACGTTCTTTTTTTGGATTTCTCCCCTCCGCTCATCAAAAAATTTTGGGGCGAAAAAATTTTTTTTCGAATTTCTCCCCTCGCTCATTAAAAAAAAATTTTTCGGATTTCTCTCCCCCGCTCATCAAAAAAATTTTGGGACGACGTTTATATACATGCGAAGCAAAAATATTCAAATCACTGACGAACTGAGTTTAAATGTTTATTGTAAAATGCCGACTAACCCCTAGACACCCAGACCGCCACTGGGTGAAAGGAAAAACAGACAATCAGGGGCGGCTTAAGGGCCGGGCAACCCGGGCGACTGCCCGGGTTGCCCGAATCACTTCGAAGTCCTCTTCACTACAAATGTGACTTGAAAATAATTTCTACTTGACGATAGTGACGGGAACTGCAAATACGTAACTTTAAAGTTATATTTATTACAAATCATCAACTAGAACAGTGACATCAGTACAAAGTCGCAGTAGCAAGTTGTAACTACAACAAATTGCTTGATCAAAGTCCCCGCTGTCACTTCATAGCAACATTTTTCCGATGTTGTTTCCGAATCCGAACGCCTCGGTGTCCTGCTCGCCATACGTCCGACGTCTACACTGAACGCTCCCCCAATTTTAATTTCTGTTTAATACCTAACTAACTTCACATTTATAAACCTGTCACACCTATCGCATGCAGTGTTTTATTATGTTGTATGTACAGTTTTTAATAAAATCTACAAAAAAATGAGTGTAAGGTAATAAATACATCTAAATTAGATTTATTGTGTCAACTTCTTATCTATGCTCAACATTGGGAACTACATGATGAAATTTACTTCCTTGTTAATTTAGAAGGTGACATGCACTTTGTAGTAGCCGTTTACAGCTAAGTTCAGTTCTGTAGGTAGCAGTAACGTCATTAACACTAATAAATATTCCTTATAAGTTCCACAGCTTTAGACGAGTAGTGAAGGTTCCCAGAACATCGAGAAAACTCTCAAAGTTATTTGAAAGTTATTTCAACTTTAAAGTCACATTTCAATGACTTGAGCTAGTCGCTGCTACTATCGTTTGCCACCTTCAAGTTCTAAAAGTGATAGAAACTACGAAGCAGGGGCTGTAGATTTGTCAAATGAAGTTATTTATAATACATCAGTCGTAAATTTAGTGGCGGTTACGTAATGGTTACTCATTTGAGGTTACTATATCTCAGTTACTGTTACTTTTTTATGCTAATGGGGAACAATCCAAGCCAGTTCTTAATATATCCGACAGATTGCACCATGAGTACTCGGTTTAATCATTCTGAACTTATCATACAATACAACCTGCAATTATTTAAATCTCCGAGTTTCCCAATTTTTCATTCACAAAGATGAATCAGGTGGATGATTCAAAGAGATACTGTTCCTATTGACATTGGATATAACATAACCTCAACAGCGCGAACAACCCACATACCTAGAAAGGTATGTGAAACCACGGTCAATAAACGATACGGTTGCATCAATCAGCAGCTTTAGGACGAGAGAGACGCGGAGGGCGGGAAATCGAATGAAAGAGACAGACATATCTGATTTCCGTGCAGAAGACAGAGGCAGAGATTCCGGTACGGTCTACAGCCTACGTCACCTGTAGACACTACAAGCATCTTTGTCTCTGTCTTTTGCGTCTCTCTCGTCATAAAGCTACTGATTGATGCAACCGTATCGTTTATTGGCCGTGTGTGAAACAACCAAGTACGGCTGCTGCACTCTGGCGGAAATAATAAAAAGAAATGTTCCCCATTGGACATGCTCGAAAACAGTTGAATGTCATATAAACTCAAAAAATATGATAACAACGTTTAGGATGTCAAATGGCGCGAATTTTTTCAGTCGCTGTTTAACTACCTCTCAGTAATCTATGTGTTTAACTGGCGGCAAATTTAAACTATGCTGAAACTAAAATAATTTGTTTTGTGGTTTTGGAATATTTTGAAAAGCAAGCGAATATAAATAATGGTTAGAGACATAATGTACACCAAAAAATTCAACTTTCAATGCAGAGGGACACCATTCATTTTTCTAAATGCCAATTTTGGCAGATTTGAAGTGAAGTGAAAGTGCTTTTGCGAATAATGTCGTACAAAATAACTGGAACGTTTATGGTTGTAATTAGTTTATTTTTTGTGGAAAAAACTTTGTGCACGGTAGACTTAAATGAAGCAGAACTGCAATATCTAGCTGACCATCTGACACCTATAGAGTGTAGAAGATTAATTGCTGCTGCACATTTTAAAACGTATGAAGAACCTAATGCATTAGACCAAGCTGGTAAGATACACCACTTACAATCACTTAGAGTATCTAAAGTATATTTTGCGTTTTTTAATAAGCATTTCATAAATTCAACAATTAAAGTGATTTTTTGCTGAAGCATGTTTAGTAAATACTCAGGAATCTAATTTCTCGAAAGACGCTCTAAAATGTCAGGGTGTGCACTCAAAGATACGTACTTACAATTTCTGAAATGGCTTTGTAGATCTAAATGTGGAGGCCGCGATTGCAAAAAGATTTTTTTTTCTTCAAACGTCAGAAAAACTTGACATTTCTTAACTCATTTCACGACATTAAAGTAGGGACGGATTTGGATTTTGTGCCGCCCAAGGCAAGGTTAAATTTGCCGCCCCTGAAAACTCATCGCAAATGTAAACAATAATCACACGGCTTGTGTTGTGACAGAACGGGCGGTTATAAAATGGCGGATATGGGACAAGCTCCCTCAAATTCGGTCCTATCGTGAGCTCTATAGCTTTTGCTTCTGTATAGTTCAGCGACATAATAAGGAGAGGCTGGAAAAGTAGGCGTGGCACATGGCCAGAACATATTCAAGCAACTAGTCCGCATGGGCGTCACTTTAACTGAACGTTATGGAATTTGCGAATATTTTAAAAATGTATAGAGCAGCATTTACTCCGTTTTTAAATATAATATAATTTATTACTACTTCTACAGCAATTTTACTAATAGATTTGAGCTCAACTAATAATAGAACAGTAATACAAATAATACAAAACAATATTCATTCATTAATTCAAAGCAGTACTCCACTGCAAATCTTGGCAACTAGGGCCAACAAATGCACCCCCACTGCGTCCCTCGAGCGTTTATTGTATGTCCAAACAAACCGTACGTATACTGAATTGGGATTGCCCCTCTATACTTTAGACCTCGTTGATATAGTTTGTCTTTTCTGTGCTCCTGCTGCAATCGTCACAGTTTTTTATATTTCCGATCTGAATTTTGCCGCCCCCATCTTGCCGCCGCCCTAGGCACGTGCCTACTATGCCTATTGCTAAATCCGCCCCTGCAATTAAAGTTTGACTTTTTAGATGGCTGATGGCTGTGCATTACCATTATTGAACTAACCTATAACGACATAATGGAATGGAAGTCTCATTAGTATATGCCTACCCGGTTAGAGAGAGAGGGAAAGGAAAAGACCCGTATCTATAACTTTCTTCGCTACTACTCATTGTGAAAACATTAGGTGGACAAAAATATTTGAAGGGTTTTTTTACTGCTCTATATAAACTGTGAATTATGTTGAACTAGCAATGTTTATGATTTTATCCTACAATGGAAGAAGAATAATATAGTTGGATACATATAATATTTGTATAAATATGACTGCATTGGTTTATTAACCACCATCCTTGACTATTATTTACACTCAACCGATTTTGATATCTAATATACGTATCCTTAAATAAGTCCAGGAATCTTCTCAGCGATTTAGTCGAGGGAAATTAGCATTTGACCTGGACAAAATTAGTAAAAATCTGAATATTTGCACAGACGTTCTTTGAGGTGTCCCAAACCCAAATCCACAAAAATCCCAACATGTCTACCCAAGATATTGAAGGTCAAAGTTTTTTGCAAATATCTCGCGTCCTATATGCAACGTCCGTCCAACGTTTCAAACACATGGCAAAAAAATCGGACAGCAACAAAGTTAACATGAGTTGTAGAGAATTCAATTATCTACAAGATTGGTATTTGGCATTTTTTCCCGAAACCTCGCCCTTTTCGAGATATTCAAGGTCGAAGTTTAAAAAAACGGTTTTTCGCGAATATCTCACTCATACATTGGACCGCGACGAAATCTACATCAGGGTCGCACTCAGACCGGTTTTCTCGGGTCATTTGTCCGGGGCCCGGCACTATAAGGCGCCCCGCCCGGGTCCGCCTGTCAGGATTTTTATTTATTTTTAGGACGTTTATTTTTTGTGTAGGTAATGAATTTTATTAAATGTTATGTTCATCAGAATTATCGTGTTTATTACTAAATTTATGGTATATCTTATCAAAATTATCGTGTTTTTCGATACGATAACATGCTTTCAGTCGTTTATCGTGTAACAGTTAAATTTATCGTATAAAAACGATAATTATCGTGTTATTTCCAATACAGCTGGGATGGCGTAACTTCTTTCTTGCCGTCCTGCGCCGTGCATGTGGTGCCATGTGCGCTTCCATTTTTTAAAACCCTTTCCAAAATAAGGGGGCCCGGAAGATTTACTTTGTCCGGACCCCGCCAAAGCTGGGTACGGCCCTGATCTACATACAAGTAGCGAGAACTTGAATATCTGTAAGATTGTTAAGTTTCTAAAAAGTATTTTTTAAATTGCATTCGTTTCCACTCCACCTACGAAATACAATGGTATGTTGATATAACAATTTTCTGAATTTTTTGTGAATGAATCCTGGTCTCCATTTACGCAAAATCTTTTATGATCGACTCCGTGTCGGTCAATAACAGGACGAGAAGCTTGACGTATAAGTAGTGAGAGGTAGATATCTCAAGCTAAACAAAAACTGCAGATCTGACTTTTTGGAATAATTACAATTTTGTTTCAAATTTAATTCTTTATCGAATGGCATATGTTTCAAGCCATCCTTGATCGAAAAATATTTTTAAACTGCAGTGCCATCTCTGGTGATAATGTTATAATAGTAAATTGTATTTCCTGAAGAAGGCATTAACCATAGAAATCCATCATCGTTTATAGAATAAAAATATCTTTGTTAGTTTCCGAAATATCGGCTGTGGGAATGTTAAGTGAAACACCCTGTATATGGACGTAAAAGAATTGCTTTCATTTCTTAAAAAAGTACAAAATATATACCTACACACACATTTCCTAATCGTCCTAGCCGTTTAATTTGTTTTTTCTTAATTATTTTTTTATTTATTCCCATGGAGGAGCAAAACAACTTATTATATTTTTTTATTATTTAGGTACCTACTGTTAACAAAGGACCCCGCACAAAATATATTGATTTTTGCTTTCGGTCAAATTTTTTTAAAACTTTGGATTTTGTTAGTTGATTTGATGCTGATTAAATCTTCAAAAGGCAAGAACCCTCGAAAACCCTTCGTTTTGGAGGTGTGGCCCTTTTAACAGCTGAAAACCTGTATTTTTCATATGTGATGTCAATATACAATGAAGATCTATTGCATTTCTTAAAAAAAAAAATTAAATAGCCGGGGGGTGGGAGGTTAAAAGTCAATCTATCTTCATATATATACAGTGTGTCCCAGGATAGATGTAACAAGAGGTGTAATGCACCAAAAATTTTAGAACCTTGGAATGGTATTTGGGGATTGAGTCCTGCTTGTTGTAAAACTAAAGTATACCAAAAATGACTTGATTTGGTGTTCTACAGGGTGTTTTATAAGCAAAGTTGTAAAAATCACCACTAATAAAGTACCTTTATTTTTCAAAATATGAAAAAATTCCACTAAGAAAAGTTATTTAGAATGCAATTTTATACCTCTATACCAAATTTCAGGAATATAAAATTATTTTTTTGAAACTTCCCATTTTTTCAATAAGTTAGTATTTTATTTTGAACCATTCAATTAAAACTGCATAGAAATAATTTTTTTTGAATTAATATTTAAAGTTATGTAGAAGCTAAAAGTAGGCTATGAGAAAAGCAGTGGATACACATTTATCATTTATTATTGACATATCTGTCAAACGTAGTCAATATTATCCTTAATTTCTGTTTCAAGACGAAGACGAAATTTCGATTTTCATTTTTTGAAGAGATGGAAACGGGGGTGGTAGATGGTCTAAAATATCTCTGAAATCGTGTAAGTCAGAAACGTGATATTCCAGCGACGGGCTCTTCTGAGGAAATAAGGAGACACATATTTGACAGTTTTCAAAAACCCCGAACGGGTGAACAGGGAGAGGGATGTTTTTAAGCATGAAAGACACATATCCGCCCATGTGTTTTACTATCGATTAAAATAATTATTTTTTCGTTTAACTCACTCTTACACAAAAATAGAATAATGAATTGTTATCAAATTGCGATGCGCAGTGGGTTTCCCCGAGTACCATGGATGTGCAGTGGGTTTCCTCGAGTACAATGGATGCGCAGTAGGTTTCCCCGAGTACTACGGATGTGCAGAAGTTTTTCTTGAGTGCATGAATGCGCAGTGGGTTTCCCGGGTACCATGAATGCGCAGTGGGTGTACTTCCTGAGTACTCTAGGAGTAGTCAGTGAGTATGTAGTATTTATTTACAGACATAAGTTAGTATGTCAATGTTCTTAATTCCACGCACAAGAAGTCTTCCACGTGAACGAAGTCGCGAGAATCATCTCGTCTTATATATTATAAAAAAAAATTCTTTTATGTGCGAATTTATTTATTTATGAAGAGCCATCTTGTAGTTATTAATATAACTAAGAAAAAAATATATTTATTATACCTTTTGGGTACAATTAGCATTCAAATAGATTGTTCACATTTCAAGGGGTTCCAAGAGGTGCACAGCTTACAATGATATTTTCATATAGATTTCACTGATTCACAATAATGACTTTAGCAGATCCAGACTCCAAAATACACAGTACTAAAGAAAGGGGCGTCGCAAGAGACAGAAGGGACTAATAAACAACTTTCTTCTATAAAATGCGAGTAAAACACACAAATCTCTGACAAAGTTCACAACTCAAGTCCCTGGTTTTCCCTTTTTCCTCCAAAACTGCCGCACATGTGCTTTTGGGCAACGCTCTGATTGGCCAATTAAGCCACGTCAAGTTTTAGAACAAAAGCAACTAGATTTGAATATAAACATAACCATGAATACGGAACAGAACCGTATAAAAATTGGTTAAATATTTTTCTTGTACTTCCCTGTTAGTCTCCAATAACACCATGAGAGGAAATGCACCATTTTTGAGTCACCCAATATAAATGTTCCGTTCATTACTTTTAAGTACAGAACCCTAAACATGTTTATTGATAAGTAGCCCTAATAGCACAGCATTGTCTTATGGATATCCGAAGGATCTCTTCGACGGACATACAGGACATCTGATGGACATCCAAATGTCACAACTTTGGACAATATTTGTACATCCCAATTATTAAAAAAAAAATCGGAATGAGCAGGGATCGAACCGCCAACCTCATGATTTCAATGCTTTCTCACTCGACTACTAACTTAGCATATTAGTACTTACTTAAAGACTGTACAGTTGGAAGTAGGTCTAAGGGCCAGTTGTATAGGTTTAGTTTAAACTACAATCTAGAGTTAAACTTGGGTTAAGCCCTTGTATAAGTGACTGCGTAACGGTCACCTAGAGTTTAACTATTTACTGATGGATGGAGTACCGGTTAAACTCCAAGCTGCGGTTGAACACATGCGCAAATTGACAAATATGTGTGGTGCGATGTTTTTATAACCTCAATACTGCGCTGTCTTTGTTTTCACTGGATTTTTTTTTTTTACAATTAGTTGTCAACAATACAATTTGGTTGTCAACCGTCAGTAATAATGGAAAGAAGTATTGATATTTTACTGAAGTTTGCATAAAAACAGAAGTAAGTGTTGATATTTTTATAAAGCTCACTCAAATTAACCATAAGATATACAAGGAGCAAACTGCAGCTAATCTAGTTTAAACCTTTAGATTAAACTTTTGTTTAAACTACAGATTAAACGTATCCTATACAACTGGCCCTTAGACTAATATAGCTATTTATTTCAAAATGTAGATAGTATTTGAATGTTTAATAAATGTTTAGTGTGGTATGGAGATATATTACAAAAATAATATTTCAATCAATGGACACGAAATGGACGTCCATCTCCTGTCCCTGTATGGACATAAAATGTACATACTTCCCGTACTTAAAATGGACATTCAGAGGATGTCCATTCCGTACAATTTCAAAGTAAATCCGATGATAGACGTCCAGTAGACGTCCAATTTATGTCCATAAACGTCAGTACATTAAATGGACGTCTGGTGGACATCGTGCGCAATTAGGGAGAAAAACTATTGATTGTTGACAATGAAATTACTTCTTATATTACTTGACGACTGTATCAATTTCTTTGTTTGAATAAGAAAGAAAAATATCGAAGGACTTATCCTGCATTGAACTTCTAAATCATTGGAACTCCCAGCCAGGAGAAGGCAAAGGTGAGACACATGAAGTTTTGGAACATCGTTTAAGGCAAATGGGGAGATACGATTTAGCTGATTGGTTGGGAAAAACTGTGTTTAACGAGCTGGGGAAGGAGCTGAACCAAAGTTTGGAAGGACTGCATGATTTTTTTACTGATGAAAGGTAGGTCAGTATATCAATTTAATAAAACCAAAAATTTCAATCAATGGAATTATAAAAATTTACAAGTGAAACTAATATTCCAAAACTGTTTGGAAGAAACTAAAGGATCTTAATATATGTAATAGAGCCACAATAATGAACACACTTCCCGAAATGTTAAATAAACCTGCTGAAATTAACTTACACTTTTTGTAACGTTCTACTAATTTATCTCCTCTCGATAATGAGCTATTACCATTGACCTATCACTGTCAATGGCTATTCCAGTATTAAGATGAAAACCTAAAAACAAATTTCAATGACTTATATTTTCATTTGTACCCATATCAGATGCGATTGTTTATAAATATTTAGTAGAAATAAAATCCAAATCTACAATCTGATCAAATTAACATTAGTCTATGTAATGAAGGCAAAAATAGTGTAAATATTTCGTGCAACGACGAGATTACCTTTCCCCCCGTTTTCGAGGGTGCTGAACACGATGGAATTGGTGGGATAAGTTTTTGACCGCCGCAACCCCCTGAAACAGCCAAAAACCACCCGTTTTATGTTTTCATATATAAACGGGTCTGGGGAGTGATTTACAAATGATGTTCATATATTTGAAATAACATGAAAGAGAGTTACAGAGTAAGTGGAATCCAGACAGCAGGCCTAAGGTGTCGATTAAACCCTCCCGAGGGGTGGAAAATCTTTCTTTTCAAATGATTCGGTTCAAATGCTTATCCCCTTTATAACGGAAAAAATATTCGTTTTTAGCTAAAACTCCTCCTCATTTCTCAAACGGACAGAAACCACCCTTCTCTCACCAGAAAGCATGCTATCCAGGATTTACAGGTTTTTCGGCACATGATCGTTATTCCTGTGCATATCCCTTCATTTTTCATGGAAGAGAAGGTGGTAACGACCTCGGGGGTTGTTTCAACCCTTCCAGGGGGTGTAAAATTCATTAATTATATTTTTATCGTGATCAGCGCCTGCGAAAACGGGGAAGGGCGTATTGACGATCCAAAGGGTAATTAATGAATTTTACACCTCTTGGAAGGGTTGAAGCAACCCCCGAGGTCGCTACCACCTTCTCTTCCGTGAAAAATTAAGGGATATGCAGAGGGATAATGATCATGTGCCAAAAAACCTGTAAATCCTGGATAGCATGCTTTCTGGTGAGTGAGGGGTGATTTCTGCCCGTTTGAGGGATGAGGAGGGGTTGGAGCTAAAAATGAATATTTTTCCTGTGATCAACGACCTCGAAAACAGGGGATAAGCGTTTGAACCAAATCATTTGAAAGCGGATTGTGGCGGTCAAAAACCAAAAACTTCTCTCACCACTTCAATCGTGTTCAGCACCCACGAAAATGGGGGGGGGGAAGGTAATCTCATCTTTGCACGAAAAAACCTCATCAAATAATACAAATACAAATATCTTCATTTTCGTTAGACCTGTGGGGTACAAGTATAGAATAATGTCGCCTAAATACTAAAAAACACAAAATAAAGGATCTAATTTGATATGAGTAGAGTACATGAAAATATTACATGCATTCGAAATTATATTATTCATATAGACATTATACATTAAAATATAAGAGAAAAATTAAAATAACTAACATTTTAGTTAAATTCATTGAAATATAAAAATTCAGCGACACTATAAAAACTATGCTCTTATAACATGTTACGTACATGAGATTTAAACACATTAATATTTTGTATAGCCTTTAAGAGAGTAGGTAAGTGATTGAATAATTTAATTGCCATACTCACTGGACCTTTTGCAGTCATTGTCATTACTGTGCTGAGGCACAAGTAGGTTATAGTTTTGTCTTAGATTATATGCAGAATATTTGTCTCTAGTTACGGTAAATTTGTCAGGGTGTAATTTAACATAACACACACAATTTAAAATGTATATGTTGGTGACTGTTAAAATGTTCAGTGCTTTAAATAAGCCTCTATAAGAAAATCTGGAATTTTTATATGCCATGGTCCTTACAATTCTTTTCTGAAGTATTAAAACCTCACCAATTCTTGCACAGTTGCCCGAACACACGATGCCATAGCTCAAGATTGAGTGCACATACGCATAATAGTACATTTTTAAGGTATCTAGGTTAATATGCTGTATAAGCTGTCAAATAACAAAGCAGGTGGTTGATAATTTTTTAAGAATGCTGTCAACCTGATTGTCCCATGATAAGTGTGCATCAATGAATACATCCAAGAACTTTACGGAAGTGCTTTGTCAATCTTCACCAATAAACTTTCTTTTAGTTCTCTTAGTGAGAACATTATAAAGTCAGTTTTTAGATCATTTAATACAAAACCATTGTCTCTACAATAGTGTTTCATACAATGAATAGTGTTATTTACCTTCACACTAAGGTTATTTAGATTATCTGACGTGACTGCTACTAAAGCATCGTCGGCAAAGAGTGAAACAAATGCATTGGGGTGATAGGAAAAAATATTATTTATAAAAATAATAAACAAGAGGGGTCTAGAACACTTCCTTGAGGGACACCTGTAGACACAGGACATGATTCCGATCTATAAATTGAACCATTGTTTCTTAATATGACTTCTTGGCTACGACCCGTTAAGTAGGACGACAGCCAATCTAAGGCAGGGCCACGTATACCATATCTGAACAATTTATTTAGTAATAAATTAACATCAATAGTATCAAAAGCATGTTTGAGATCAAATAATATACACGCTGTTTTGTTTTTATGCTCAAAATTTGTTAAAATGAAGTTGTAGACTGTTAAAATGGCTTCCTGTGTTGAAACTTTTTTTCTGAATCCAAATTGGTTGTTTGACAGAATTTTTTCAATTTCTAGAAAATTGGTTAATCTTGTATGAAACGAGTATTCATAAAGTTTGGAGAAAGCCCAGAGTAAGGCAATGCCTCTATAGTTAGAAATTTGTGATAAATCACCTTTTTTATGAATTGGTACAATAAGTGCTTTTTTTAAGAGTGTCGGGAATATCCCATCTTGGAAAGAGTAGTTTAACAACTGCGTAATTGGATCAATAATGTAGTCAACAATATTAATAAGGGAGCAGGGTATTTCATAATGCTCCATTACATAGACTACATTGACATGTTATATTGCAGGAGCCAGGCGGCTTTTTTGGCGTGTTATCATTTTATGAGCTTTAGTACGTCGGATGGCTGGCTCTATCGTTCACTAACCCAATACCGAGGTATAACCAAATAAAACCTATTTCATTTTATTCAGCAGGTTTTTTTACATAGGAAATCACTTTTGACGACACTCTCCATTGGTCGAGACTGAAGTTACAAGAAAAAAACAAAAAAAAAAATGAAAATAACAAAATTCAAATTCAACCACGAATAACTTTCAAACGAAAAAAGATAAAATTATATATTTTTTTTTAGTTTTATAGTACAAACGATTCTCTTTAATTTGATGTATAATTTATTACAAAAATAATAACTTTAACATTAAAAAATTGACGTTGATTTAGATGGTACACAAATTGTCAATTTTTTTGAAAGGTCTCACTGTAACTCGCTTATGTATTGAGCTATTCGAATGTTTTATTCACCAAAAACTGCCAAATTTCATAGACTTCATTTTGTCTCAATTAATGCTGGGTCTAGCTCTGTAAATAAAAGCGGTACAGCCTTTTAAACACAACGAAGCGCGCTACGGCGACGGAGTCGCAAGGCTTCCCCACTCGTTCCCGGTACATCCCGCGTTCACCATAAATCGCGCAAAGCTACGATCAGCGGCCGTAACAAAAGCTTTAGAATTATCTTCCTTTATTGTAAGATGATAAAATTAACAAATCAAATTGAATAATATGATATTAGTTGTAATAATCTGCTATATATGGTGTCGTACTACGCGGGTAGTGCATTAATAAAGTGAAAATAATAGGTAGGTATCAGACAGATATAACTGATTTTCAGATATATCATTGTAAAAACCGCTGCCCAAGGAATCACTACTTCCATATCTGGATTTTCTATCCAAGTCACACAACGAAAAAATTTTGTATCTGGAAATAATTGTTTATGGAACTTTAATAATATAATATTTGAAATCCTCTACCCCAAAAACCCATAAAACGATACCCCACATCAGTAGTGGGGTGGGGGTGGTGGAAGGTGGTGGAAGGGGTGGGTGGATAAAGTAAAAAAATATTTTGAGGTTTCTGGTTCTTGTACACACACTAAATCACATTTTTTTTCATCCCCTTTAATAATGGGGTGGGGGTGGCTAATGCCAAAATTTTCTTTGAGACCTTAGCTTCTCTTGTCTATACTAAATATCAATTTTATGAACTCTTATCTGCTTGATTTATCTATTTACTCCAAATTTACCCCAATTTACCCCCCAACCCTTCGATGGAACAAGATGAAAATATAATCTAGTTCTAGATCTTGTTAAAGTACATATGTGTACCAAATTTCAAGTCAATATCTCAAACGGTTCCAGAGTAAACGTGCGCACAAAAAAAGTTACAGACCGACAGACAGACAAATTTTTTTCTCGCTCAAACTTGAAATCTCAACGTTTCATGACATTCTAAGCCTATTTGAACAATAAAATTTTTTTGTCGTTACTATACTTCCACTGGATGTGGAAGTAAAATCATGCCAGCTAGTAAAGTTTTTACTTTGCTTCGTATATTTTAATATTTTCCATAAAATGTCAGAGGTAACCACATAATTCAAAAGAATTATTTGCCATGCTTTCACTAACTGGTAGAGGCTCTGAACGATTAGTTGGATTTTTGTACATAACTATATTTTTGTTTTCATGTAAACTGGAAGGGTTAAAATCGGTTAAAATTGGATAGACGATCTAAATATGCTTGTGTAAATAGGCTGTTCTTTTTTTTAAATAATACTATTCCTAGTGGGATTTTTACCATCTAGCCTGTCTTCGTTTTGATCAAAATTATCGCTGCGATAAATGTAATTATTTTCTTCCGAACTTACTGGAGGAACTCCAGGTGGTATAAAAATGTCGTCACCAGTTTTTTACTAATACGTGACTAGCTAAAGACGTTAAAAATGTACGTATTTCATTGTAGGAATAACCATGGCCAAAAGAATAAAGCATATCATTAAGTTCTTTTTCTTCTGACGGCACGAAACACATGTAGTGATATGTAAAGGATTAAAAAAATGGCCTAAGCTGATTGTCTTTTAAATCAAATTTGTCTGTCCTGACATATTTAGTATCCATGACATATTTAGTATCCACAATGTTTATAACAAATCTGAAACTTCTTGTTTACATTTATGTTCATTCAGATTAGTAGTCGTGTTTTTTTTATAGTTTTAAAACATCCAGCTATAGCTTCTCTTAAGATACCGGCAGCTTTATCAGGAATTGTCAATTCATTCTCATGAACCAAGTTTTCTTTCGCCTGATTCACTTGTGACTGACAACAAAAATCCTTTTAGCTTTATTATTACTTGAATGAACTGTTCTTGTATTTTCTTTGTGTTCACAAAACACTTTGTTTGCTTAAATGCTTTTCTAATCTCTTTCTTATATTTCCACTGCTATAATAATCTAATTTTTCTTCCGTCATTTCTTCAAATATATCATTAAGGCATGTTTTTAGAAATATTAGAGTTAAGAATTCTTTTTTGCAAAACAGCAAGATAAACCTCCTTAAATAAAATATTTAACACTACTTTAAATTCATTTTTTTCTTTCAGTTGTTTAGTTTGTACACATTTAATTTTTTTTTGCTAATATATTTTGCATAATAAATTTTATGATAATTTCCATTAGCCCAAATAAATCTGAATAAATGTGTAACCTGCCTTGTATTTCTGTATCACAATGCGACACTGCAGCTTTAATATATATATTTTTTCTAGTTTCCGCACCCGTTCCTGTACAAACTGGTACTTAAAGATGTTCTTAATTTATTCTTAATTTTTCTGGATTTTCCACAAATCAGACAATGCCATTTTATTTTAAACTGATTTTTTTTCTTTATTATAACTACATAAAGGCTCACTTGCATTTTTTTATCGCATTACTAATATCAGAGATAATACGTATTATCTTTGCTAATGTTATTTATTACAAAAAGATGTCAGACAAGAATAATGAAATCGGTATCGAAGGGCGTGTAAATAAGTGCCACCACATTGTTTTATAAAAATTTTAATGAAATTGCATATTTTCTTTCATTTGCACAATTAATAATAGACCTGATGCCAGTAACAGTTGGTTTTTTACCATTAGATTTTCACTGCTTTCAGCAGTTTCGTAAAACAAACATGTAGTTTTTCTCCATTGATAAAAATGAATCTACAATATACATAAACTGTAATAGCCTATATGTAAGTAAAATAGTATATACTTATTAATATTTATCCAGACAATAAATAATGAGGCCAGCAGCCGATACGTTTCTTGATGGGCCGAGAAAGTAGCAGGGGCGGGAAAGGAAGCCTCGCGTCTTCATCGCCGTACTGTGCTTCGTTGTGTTTCAAGGGCTGTAGCGCTTTTAGTTAAAAAATTAGATCCAGCATTAATCGAGACAAAATGAAGCCTATTAAATTTGTCAGTTTTTGGTGAAAGAAAAAATTGAATACCTCGTTATATAAGCGAGTTAAGAATTAGAAAAATGTTGCTGATTTGTGTATCTTTTTGAATTTTGCTAGTTTTTTTATGTTAATTTTTTAATTATTGCAATAAATTATACTTCAAATTAAAAAGCAATGTTTATTTGTCAAAACCAAAAAAAAAATTGTATTTTTATCTGTTTTAGTTCTAAAGTTATATTTGATTAAATCTTAAATTTCTAAATTTCTTTTTTTTTTTAGTTTTTTTCTTATATCTTCGGTCTCGACCAATGGAGAGTGTCGTCAATTTTGATTTCCTATGTAAAATAACATGCTTTAATAAGTAGTGAAGGTCCTATCTGGTTATACTTCAGTATTGGGTAGGTCAAGAAAGAGAAGGCTTTTCGCGCTCTGCCCGACGGGCTACTTTGTGATATTTTTATATTTTAAATAAAATATTTTGAAATTTCAAAGAAAATTTAATTTTTTTCGCGTATTTCATCTCGGAACTGTAAACTCATCGTTACAAGTTCTGGCTCCTTTTTAAAACGAAGATATAAGCTCCTTTAACAATAAAATACCCTACCCAGAAAGTTATTACTGTCAACAAAAGTGCCATACACTCTTAAATACACAATAATTTAACACTTTCGGCTAACTTGAGTTCCTACCGGATCTCAGATGTATTGTTTTAAACAAGTGTTATTTATGTTACGATTACTAAAATTTCTAAAAAACTCTTTTCACATTATTATTACTTTCCATGGAACATGCTAACATCTTAAAGAGATTATAGAGTGATCAGTAATTTTCAGACAATCATGAATTACACATTTAATTGAATCACAGTTAGTTGTTACTAAGATCAATTAATGAATTACTTGTATCAGTATGTTTTGTATAATCATTAACAATTTGCTCACATCCAAATATAGTAATTAAATTAATTAATTTTTTACAGTAGAAAGAATCTTTATAATTAATACCCATCAAGGACTGTTGTTGCCATATGGCAACATTGATTGTGCCATTTTCATCCGCTCAGAATTACTGGTTTGGTTTAGTTTGACTATTCTCCAATAGATAGCGTACACTACGGCTAAGTTTGTAACGGTATTTAGCAACATAGTAAATTTGTTACCGTAGTCAAATAAAAACGAGTTTTTATTAGTGAATGCAATAAGATTTGCGAAAAATGGATTTCAATCTGATGTAAGTATAAACAGAATAATTTGTTGCAGCATAAGAACATTAAATTTAAAACAATAGTTTGGTGAATGTATGATCTAATTAATGATGTTGCAATAATGAGATTTAATTAAAAAAATCACAAAAGTATAAAAGAAGAGTCCTATCGGATACTTGTTTTTTGAAATAATTATTTTCTTTTACTAGTGGTGGTCTGACTCTCGAAGAAGCACTCCAAATGGCATATGCAGATGATTTAGACGTTGACCAAATTTACATCGAACCTCCGGATGTGGGTACTGTAACAGACGAGGATTTTGGCGAGGAAGATGAAGGTGGACTTGATAATTTATCTCGAAATCAACTGAACGCAAATGTTCAACTTTCTGTCAGAAATTCGCATAGTGATGAAATATTGACAATGTGGGAAAAGTAGATTATTCCAATACTGAATGGGTCAGAGGTGATCTGGAAAAAGGTCCACGAAATATTTTTGATTCAGATTATGAAACTAACATATGGATCACGTTCACGGATGTGTACTTTTTCCATATTGGTGCATTTTAATTGTATTCAAAATGTTACGTGTAAATTTGTAAAATGTCACATTTTACAGATTTCTGAATAAATTTTGTCATAGAATAAAATATTTATTATAAAATCAGATAAAACAGAAAACAGTGATTATATAAAAACATAAAATAAAAGCATAACAATTACTTTGTGGGTTTGTCAAATTTAAGTTTAGTACCTATTATAAACATATTCACATACGGATTCGGTCAGTTCCCGCATTTAGGTATGTCTTCATCCTCGAGGAATTAGCCGGTTCCCGATATACAGACCTGACTTTTATTTGCATGTTTAGATGGTTCCCGCAGTGAAATATGAATGTCGGCACTGTTCTAATTCATAAATTCTCAAACATTATTACTTCATTAATATGAAACTTCTCATTCCCATTTCAGGCTATTTCTTTTTCTTTTTTGATTTTTGCAACTTTTCTAAATAGGAATAACCAGTGATACGTTTAAAAAGTTTATCAATGTCATCATTGTTATATACCCCATATTTTCTAACACACTGAAAAAAAGAAAATTATTAAAAGTTAGAATAAAGCAGATGTATTTCAACGTACAAATTATTCTCATCAAATCAAAATCACAAAAATCTTATTTCCATCGCTAGATAGAATATGACATCCAACTTTTTCTGTTTTTAAGAAGAATATATTAAAAAAAACTTACCATGACGATATCACTGCAGATCAGGAACAGAAAACGTGCATCAGGTTTAGTATCATGTTTACTATTACGTAACCACGAAGTCAGCCAATCGAAAATATATAAACAGTTCCAGGAATAAAACAAGATCTTCGGCCCAGATAAATCTGCACGAATCAAATTTGCTTCATAGAATCTCTTAAGTGAATTTATCACCTGCATTGAACACAATAAAATTACCATGGAAGATATAAAAGATATTGCTTTAGAATCTAGGTAGCTTTTCTGGAAGTCCATTGTTACGAGTATTTTCTATGAGTTAAGTAATCCTATCACTCATAAAACAAGACAAAATAGATTTCTGGCGTATAATGGAGTCAAAATAAATTTTGAATCGAATTGTTTGGCTGCAGCAATTTTACTGTTTTAATTTGTTTCATGTATAATAAGTGCTATGAGCAGTTTTGGATTATATTGGTCCATTGCTTCTAAAATTTTAACAATTTATTTTTCAACAGTGCAATTTTCTGCCATTTTACAAATACAAAATTGGTCGCAATAAAATTTTGAATAAAACTAGGCCTATGAAAACATTTGTTAATTTGTAAAAAAATAAAAACCACAAAAATTGTCTTTTTTGACAATTTAAGAAATATAAAGTAATAGATCAATTTTAACGAATGTTGCTGAAACTACGCCCACGCCCTTTATTAAAACACCCTGTATAATCATTCATTTTATATAAAATTCAGCTCGTAACAACGAAACCACCATGGAAGTCACAAAAAGCATACTAAAACACCCTACTATTAGTTATACTGCAGAAGTGCATAAAGCAAGCAAAATTTCATTCACTCATTCATTCAGGACAACAAAAGAAATCTTGTATACCAACACTCATCATAATTTTATTGGTTGTTTGTAAGAATGAAAATTCGTCAATGTTTCAAGAACTTACACCTTCATAAGTAGATGGATAAATAAGTTTTATATTCGTTACATAGGGACTGGAAGTGACTAGTACATGTTCTTTTTGTGCTATTACATTCAGCTCCTTTGACCTCTCGTAGATGGCCGCTTCCCGTTCTGCTTTTTGGCGTGCAGCGGCACGGCCCTCACCTAGCTTCGAATTAAATTTAAAAACGTTTATGAAACACCCCATTGGAGGCATACTGGTTGTAAACTTCCCGTACGAAGGCCAATAATGAATTCCATAAAGAGTAACCACATCTTCATCTGGAAAAATTAAGAGGTTCACATAAATTCCATAGAAAATACCAACCTTGAAAGAAAAGGCCCAGCACATTTCATAAGGAAAATGGCTTTCTGTCAAATTGTCTGAAACTGTAATTTGCTACTTTATATCATGCTGATCAAAAGTTCTTATGGATACAACTTGATTCTATGTGCTGTTTTATTATCATTAGACAAGCCACAGTTTCCAGAGTTTTCAAGATATGTCTTAAATAATAATAATAATAATAATAATAATAATTTATTGGTGTCAAGATATATAATAATGTTTACACACGTCAAAACAGTAAGACAATAAAGTAGATATATTGTTTCTCTTTACTTAACACAAAACCATTCTGGATTTTCAAGGAGTTACTTCGGTGACTTGAGAAGCGGTTAAGAAAACAGAAAACAAAACAAAACATATGAAAGATATCGAAAATAGGTAAACTACATAGATACATAAGACAATGAATAACAACAGTGGCGCAGCCAGAAAATTCATCTGGGGGGGCAATAGAACCGGCCTCCCCAGAGGATGAGTAGTAGATTCCTCTACTAGATAATATTGGCATTAATTACAAAATATTTATTTCAAGGGATAATTTGGATACTGCTTTGTACTGATAGAGATTATGCTTCTTTATTTTTTGGCTCATGGAAGATGGCTTGGGGGGGCCCGGGCCCTATGGCTCCCCTCCTGGCTGCGCCAATGAATGACAACAAATTAAAAGTAATAGAAAATAATCTAAACTAATTAACAAATTAAGCAAGAGTAATAAGTGTAAGTGTACAGTGCCTAGGTCCTTGTTAAATTAAATCTGAGAAATCGTTCTCAAAAAACTTTTCTATAGAAGGCCTTAGTTTTTAAGTAACCTTTAATTTTATTTTTAAATTGCAAAAAGTTTAAGTTTTTTACCTGTTCCGTTTCTAGATCTCGTAAGTCGAAGAAAATTGACATTAAATTTATCGTTATTCCTTGTGGTATATTCATGGATTTGGCTGTGCGTTACATATTGATGTTCATTTTGTTTAGGATAAAGTAAACACTCGAGAATATAAACACAAGGCATAGTTAATATCTTGAGAATAATGAATTGGTCTTTACAATCATCTCTGTATCTAAGATGAGATAGTATGCGAACACATCTACGTTGTAAACCAAAAATGTTGGAAGCATGGGCTGAGTGCCCCCAGTTTAAAATTCCGTACAACATTTAGGCATGAAAAGGACCATAATAAGCCGCGAGTAGGTAGTTAAGGGATACTGTGTTGACAAGGTTGTGAAGGAAATAAATATTTTTAGAGAGTTTAGTCGATAGTTTCGTAACATGTTCTTCCCAGAATAATATTGAGTCCAAGTACACACCTAGAAATTTTACGGATGCATCGGTCTGTTTTTCTGGATCCCTGTTTCGCAATGTAAATGTTAATGATTGTGTCTTGTCATCATTTAGTTTTAATCTATTAGTTAAAAACCATTCGTAAATATGTTTTTCAGTTTCTGCGACAGTCCGTGTTAGTTCATCAGGTGTGAAATTAGTGTTTAGTGCAGTGGTATCATCTGCAAACGGTATAAAGTTTGTGTTATCATCAGAATTGGCAAGGTCATTGATGAATATCGTAAATAGTATGGGAACCAACACAGAACCCTGAGGAACACCATGAGAAACTCTGCGTTTTTGGGAAGTGCATAGGTTATAGTTAACATATTGGAATCTATTGGATAAGTAGGAATTGATAAGTGCCATACTGTCAGGATGAAAATTATAACAATAATTTATGAGAATTTCATGCGAGACACAATCAAAGGCCTTACATAGTTCAAAGAGACTAGCTGTTGTATATTTCTTGTTTTCAAATGTATCAAGGACAATTTGAACAACATTATTTATTGCGAGAGTTGTGGATCGTTTATTCCTGAAACCATAATGACAGCAGTGAAATAGGTTGTTATGTTCAAAGTATACATTAATTTGATTTTTAATGCTGTTTCAAAAATTTTGGCTAATATTGGTACCAGAGAAATTGGTCTATAGTTGTTAACGTCTTCATATGAACCCTTCTTGTGAATGGGAATTACTTTTGCGAGTTTTAAAACATTGGGAAATACATTATTTTTGATGCACATGTTTATCAAGTTTGTTAAAGGGTTTGTTAATTAAGTTTTTTATACTTTTGATAAGTTTTACATTGATGTCACAAGCGTCCCGACTTTTGCTGTTTTTAAGATTGTCGATTAAATCATGAACTGCGTTGTAAGTAATTTCCCTAAATTTGAAATTTGTAGCATCATTGGTCTTTTTAAAATATTTCCGGTGATTTTGATTGATTTCTGGGAGTTCGCTAAAAATATTATCTGCAATATCAGTAAAATAAATGTTGAAGTCATTTGCTGTTAAAGACTCACTATGGTGATGTTCTTTATTTCTTCTTATAAGGTCCCAAAAGGCTGCTTGAGGATTGGAAGAGTTTTTTATGAAGTTGTCGTGAGCATTTTTTTGGCTTTGCTGAGTTCAGTACGATATCGTGCTTTTTACGAGTTAAGATATTCCTTTAGAATAAAATTGGGATCACTTACGTCGTTGAGTGAAGAGTCCTTATAGAGATGCAGCCGTGTACTTAATATCGTAGCGCGGGTAGGGTCTGTGGTATAGTTAGGCGCCACTGACATTAGGGTCTAGCAATCTCGTCAATCTCAGTCCCTCAGTCGGCTGATAGCACTCGCATGGTTCGTGTCATTTGTTGTATTAGTGCACCGTAAAACGAGGAAAAAGTAGCTTCCTTCTTGAAAAAAAATTTTTGAAGGTACAATCACATGGGACCTTCACAGCATGATAGATTAGGTCCTTGGCCATCTGTAATGTCCAATTACAATATTTTTTGGGAGGTCAAACTATTTTTATGACGAAAAATGTTATAAATCTGTCAAAATTAATTTTTCTTACATTTTCACACATCCCTCGTGATATCTCCGGAACCAATTGAGATTATTATACGTATTTTTTTTTAATTGATGGAGGAAATGTGGGCGAAGGTCACTGCTTAAATTTTGTTTTTATGGAAAATCTAATTTTTCTGTAAAACGAGGTAAAACTTGAACATTTACTTCCCTTGCAGCGCTTTTTTCAGTAAGCGAAAAACTTTTTTATTTTAAGGAATTTTGACATACCATCTGCGTATGAAATAAAGTCTACACCTCAAGGAAGTTTTTAAAACAAAAATCAGGTCTCTACGACTTATAGTTTTCGAAATTTTGTTATTTAAAGCTGAGTTTTTCGATCCTAGAGGCCTAGATGTCCGGCAAGTGTGGACTATTTAATACAAGTAATCTTATATTATATTATGCCAGTTAGAAACAAACTTTTCTTTATATAATGTGAATGGAAATGAGTATTAGTTATTTTTATTGAGTTATTACATATTATTTAGTGCTTAACAATGGAATGTTTATTCTGTGGACAAACTTTGAAAGATAATGACAAATTAGTGAGACAAAATCCTAGATTGCAAGGAGTAAAAACAATTATATATGGCACGGTAAAAAGGCGAGACATTTGTGTCGAAAAGATTTTGCAACAAGAGGAAAATATTTTAAGTGGAAAAGTCAAAGTGAAATTTCATATAGCCTGCAAACCAGGGGCGGCTGGTGAAATTTCAACAATTTTTTTCTCGTCTGTGGCGCATGGGACCCATACGAAATATGGGAAATAACATCTAGAGAAGCACTACTCTAACGGCCCCTAAAAAATTTTGAAAAAGCAGTTTGCGAAAAAATTTTTCAAAATTCGATTGACCCTCCTAGGTCTAGGGACTCCTGTTTAAAATTAATTTTTTTTGTCATATACACTTTACTTTTCATAAAAATACAGCAATAGGTTTTGAAGTTTATGAAAATATTTCCATTACTAACTGAGATACAACGAATTGAAATTTTAACATTTGTTAAATTGTAAATTACAAACATGTTGCTAAATTGATACCAATGGTTCAAGGATAGATGAGGATATAGCAACGCGTCCTTGCGTGTGTATCTAGCTTCTACGATTTTCAATTAAAATACCATGCAACCTGTTCGGTGTTTCTATTATTTTCTTTATTCTTTAATAAGTGGGTTATCTCGAGTAGTATATAGATGCGCAGTGGATTTCCTCGAGTACTATGGATGCGCGGTGGCTTTCCTCGAGTACTATAGATGCGCAGTACGTTACTCCAAGTAATATGGATGCGCAGTAGATTTCCTCGAATAAAATGGATGCGCAATGGGTTACCTTGAGTAGTATGGATGCGCAGTGGGTTTTCACGTGTAAAATAGATGCGCAGTAGGTTACCTCAAGTAGTATGGATGCGCATTGGGTTTCCTCGAGTAACATGGATGCGCAGTGGGTTACCTCGAGTAGTTTGGATGCAAAGTTGGTTATCTCGGGTGGTATGGATGCGTAGTAGGTTTCCTCGAGTATAATGGATGCGCAGTGGCTTTCCTTGAGTAGGTACTGTTGATGCGCAGTAGGTTACCTATACGGATACGCAGTGGGCTTCCGCGAGTAAAATGGATGCGCAGTGGGTTACCTCGAGCAGTATAGATGCGTTTCCTTAAAGAAAGTACTTGAAGTAGATTACTTCCACCGTGTACTCTACGGCACATTATGATTGTTTATATTTTTGTCATGCCATTTTCTACGCATTGCTCCCACTTCCAGTATAAGTGTAGTAATTTTGAAAACATTTATTTAAATAGGCTTAGAATGTTATGACGTTTTGGGTGCACGATTACTCTGGAACCGTTTAAGATATTAACTTGAAAATTGGTACACATATGTATTTTAACGAGATCTGGAATTAGGTTATATTTTGTTCTTATTCTGTTAAAGGGTTGAGTGGTGAATTGGGATAAATGGGGGTAAATAGGTAAATTAAGCAAGTAAGAGTCCATAAAATTTGGTATTTAGTTTATTATTATATAAAAGAAGTTAAATTCTTAGAAAAATTTTTGGCATTAACTACCCCCATTATCACCCCCCACGCGATTATTAAAGGGGGTGAAAAAAAAATTGTGATTTAGTGTGTACAGGAACCAAAGGCCTCAAAAAATTTTCCACTTCATCCACCCGCGTATCACCTCCTACCACCACCCCAACCCCCACTATCGATGTGGCATATCGTTTTTTGGTTTTCATTTAGAAAATTTCATAAACAATTATTTCCACATGGTGGAGTGCAAATATAGTGTTTTCGTTTTGAGAGGCTTGGATAGGAAATCTGGATGTGGAAGTAGTGATTCCTTGGGCTGCGGTTTTCATTTTAAAATGTTAAAACCGCTGCCCAAGGAATCACTACTTCCACATCCTGATGTTCTATCCAAGTCGCTCAAAACGAAAAATATTTTGATACTATATTTGCACTCTACTATGTGGGAATAATTGTTTATAGAACTTTAATTATATAATATTTGAAATCGCCTACCCCAAAAACTCATAAAGCGATATACCACATCGGTAGTGGGGGTGGGGGTGGATGAAGTAAAAAAAAATGTTTGAAGCCTTTGGTTCTTGTACACACACTAACTCACAATTTTATTTCCCCCCCCCCCCCATGGTTAAATTTTTTGAGACCTTGACTTCTCTTGTATTTACTAAATGCCAATTTTTGTCGTTGTTGTACTTCCACTGGATGTGGAAGTAAAAGGCATATTGACATTTTATGATGAAACTGTTATTTTTAAGATATCACAAAATTATCCATTTTGCACCTTTCTTAACCGTCTTCACCCTAGTAAATTTTGAATATGTTTTAGATGACATTTTCCTTTACTACTGCCGCAAAAATATTACATGTTGCAATATTTTTCGGGTTTACACCATTCCCTTCTTTAATTCTGCTGAACTGTAATAACCAATTTGTACAAAAATATTTTTTATCCTCTCCCAAATATACTGCTACTGCAGTGATGGGTTCATTTAAAGTTATTTATTTGTTTATAGGCTTTTCTCTGTAATTGCTTTTTTTAATAATTAAAACGAAAAAGCGATTTTATTGGGAAAAAGAGTAATAATTAGTAAACATAATAAAAAAAACCGCTGCCCAAGGAATCACTACTTCCACATCCAGATTCTCTATCCAAGTCACTCACAACGAAAAAACTTTGTATGTGAAAATAATTGTTTATGGAACTTTAATAATATAATATTTGAAATCCTCTACCCCAAAAACCCATAAAACGATACCCCACATCGGTAGTGGGGTGGGGGGTGGTGATAGGAGGGTGATAGTGGGGGGTGGATGAAGTAAAAAAATATTTTGAGGTTTCTGGTTCCTGTACAAACACTAAATCACAATTTTTTTTCATCCCCTTTAATAAGGGGGTTAGGGTGGTAATGGGGGTGGCTAATGCCAAACATTTTTTTGAGACCTTAGCTTCTCTTGTATATACTAAATACCAATTTTATGGACTCTTACCTGCTTGATTGACCTATTTACCCCAAATTTACCCCAATTTACCCCCAACCTTTCGACAGAACTAGATGAAAATATAATCTAGTTCCAGATCTCGTTAAAGTACATACGTGTACCAAATTTCAAGTCAATATCTCAAACGGTTCCAGAGTAAACGTGCGCACAAAGAAAAGTTACAGACCGACAGACAGACATTTTTTTTCGCTCAAACTTAAAATCTCGACGTTTCACGACATTCTAAGCCTATTTGAACAATAAAAATTTTTTAAAATTTTTTTGTCGTTACTATACTTCCACTGGATGTGGAAGTAATTAACTTAATTTGAATATCTGCGGAAAGACTGGTTAATTTTTTTTTTATTACAAGTAGGTATTACTTTTTCGAGAGTATAGTTTTCGAGGCGATAAAGTATCGCACAAATGGTACACAATGCACTTTTTATAAAGCATCGAATTTTGTACAAAAAAGTCCCTGAGAGCATATTTTTATCTATTATGGCTCACATGCCAACGGCGCCCGCGCGCAAACCTCAAAGTAACTGTTTTTCGCACTGTTCTCCAAGCAGCCCGTTAAAGCAGTTAAATATTATTTGTCCAATGAGAAGTTGTGGTCGATTTTTTTATTTATGAATTTCTGATCGCTCTGCACGATGGCGTCCTTCATTTTTCTTAAATATGCGTTTTTTAATGCAAAAAACATTAAAAAAATCGTACATTTGAACTTTTCCACCTTTTAGGAAGTAATTTTCTTTCTTAAAAAAATGTATCTATTATTGACATATCATTTTGTTTTTATTTATCACATATAAACAATTAATATTAGGACCGAAAAGTGTAATTTTTCATTTTCATTAATTTCTATATAACTGGAACTTGCCGCATATTTTTATTAATTAGTGTTTTTTTCTGTACAATTGTACATACATTTCATAACGCAAAGAATATTTAACTATTTTTTTATTTTATTTCAACATTTTTTTAATACTTGTAACTCCATTATTAATATTATGCATCGTATAAAAAACAGTTTTAAACAGAAGTTACTCATTATGTTTTGTGTAATTTAAATTTGACTATTAGCATCGCCGTTTTCTTAATTTTTTTGTTTGTTAATTAAGTCAATGCCACTTGCAGAGTAGCGTAAAAAACAGTCATTTTTATGCTTACACGTGAGCACCTGTAGCTCGAAAACTATAGTAGATAAGAATATGCCCTCGCGGACTTGTTTGTAGAAAATTCCATGTTGTACAAAAAAAAGTGCGGTGCATTTTCGTATTTATTACCGTTCTCGCTACGCAAGCGCTGAAAGATCAAAAACACCATCCTCGACATTTGCATATTCTTTTTTCTAATTATTTTAAAAAATTGGGAGGTCTTAAACGTACTCATAAATACTATTCCATGAAGCTGAACCGAATAGCAAAATAAAATATTTTTAATTTATCACATTTTTATAAATTTCAGAAATTCAAAAGTGAACAAAAATCTCAAAAAAACCATTTTTTGAACCCCAAATGGGTCTCGAGGACAAGGAACAATTGCAATTTCGAACAAAATACGATTGTTACAGCGCACAACGTGGCGACTTAAAAGATGAAATGCGACAATAATTGATAGTTAAAGGTTTCTCTTGTTTTTGAATTTTAAGTGAAACTAGTGAAAGAATTATTTATCTGAGATTTTTGTTTGTAAGTTTTTATTAATAAATTTGTCCTAACAGTAGTAACTTGTAAATGTTTTTTATCAGGGCGGCAAGCAACTGTTTGCTACAGGTGCCAAATGCCCTGACGCCGGCACTGATTGCGCCGGTCTACAACCTGCGTGGAGAATTATAACTTAATAAATAAGTTATGTACCCTCGTTCGCTGGATATCAACGTCCAGTATTTCTATTCGCGGTTCGCGCAAAATAACACCGCGCGGTGGCACCACAAGTCAACGAACAATATGTGGATAGGAACGTGTGGGAGAAGCGTGATGAGCGAGATGAACATATAGGAACGGTTTTGGCCGTATAGTTGCGTATCTTATAGACTCTTCAATCAACGCTTACGTGTGTTCCTCTGAGAAAGTTCAGATGATCTCTCTAAGGTCGTCTTTAAACCAGTGGGATTGTTACAAGAGGGATTTATAAGTTTTGATTTTAATGGAAAGGAGATTTCAATAGCATTACTTATGCAATCCAGAAACCGTTCACATTTATTTGGCAGATGGCAGATGGATGGTCTAAGGAAAAACTACTATAACAAAACAAAGATCGTCAGCAAATCTTGGCTACGAAAAAAATTTTTTTTGGCGAACGAATTTGTGAAAATTCGCGAAAAAAGCAATTGTCATTTTTGTCCCCCGGGGGCTGTAGCATTGGCCCCAGTGATTTTCGTCACCTAGCCACCCTGTCTAATCCGCGCCTGGGTAAGGACACGTGGTAGTAAAGTGGTATGAATTTATTTAAAAAATTGACATCAAACGCATTTATAATTATACTTTATAAGTACTTACCAAAATTAAATATGCCGAGAACCTTGTGCAATACTTTATCTTTGATCATCTCATGAATTATGCGCCAGGCTTGTTGATCTATGCTTAAAATGTTGGCAGAAGTGCGTTTTGTCTTATCTCGATGAACTTTATATTTCCTGAATTCCTCATTATACGAAGACGATTCAAGACTAGAAATGAAAGGGAAATAGTTTTAAGACCACACTGGGAGAAAAAAATTACCTATTGAAGACTTTGTTAGATAATTTACATCTGTTCTTTCCTCCCCTTACAGTTGCATATTCTGCCGTTTCCATTTTTTTATATTTTTTAAATACACTTTGTGATACACATGCATATTTTGTGCTTAAAGAATCAAATGTATCCCAATCCTTTTCGTCTATTATGTCGATTATTTCTTCCTCTTCTGAATCGCTCTCAAAATCTATAAAATAAAGTAAAATCGATACTCTCAACAATGTGCATGTACTTAACTTACTAAAACAAAAAGTTTGCTCTGCAAAGGATACATTGGACTCTTTTTAAGGTTTTTTTTTTTTGAAAATCGTATGATAAAATATTTGCATGCAAATTTGCAAATCAGTAAAAGTGACTGTGTGGTTTTCTTCGACAGAAAAACAAATTCTTATCTAGGTGGTAACTTCTATAGTCTATGTAATGAAGGCAAAAATAGTGTAAATATTTCGTGCAAAGACGAGGTTACCTTCCCCCCTCGTTTTCGCTGATCACGATAGAAGTAGTGGGAGAAGTTTTTGACGAGTGTCAGCCTCCAGCTGATTAAAACCCCTCCTCCCAGGGCTCGTCTGTAAAGAATACTCCGAGGGCACTGCAGCCTCCTGGGCTTATTGTGCTCTCCCTCTGTTTTTCCCTGTCTTAGTTTGCACTGTCCATTTTAATACTCCTGTATAACTGACAAGGTGATTTTTTTGCCTTTTACATTTTATTAGTAAAAATTGTGACCGGATTTAAAAATTAACAAAGTAAATTAAATTACTCAGATTACAATAAAATATAAAAATGCACATAACACGATAATAGATATAAACTTTGAGCAAAACTTTATCTGCTAAGTCAATGTTGCGCAATTTCCCGTGGAAAATAACAGATTGATTCCCATAAAATTTGCAATGAATAAAATCTTTTGTCTGCAAGCAATTAAAATAAATGCGTTTTACATTTCTCCCCGACTATTTCTTAAAATTCCATGATTTTACGTTCAAATTCCCCGATTTTCCTGTCCAAAACAAAATTCCCCGACCTTTCCAGAAAAGTGGAATGTGCCTGAAAATAAGGGAATTCCTTGATTGGATTGGCAAATATGGCAATACTTAACTCGATATTGTATATTTTATGAAACGTTTTAATTCATATTTTGTCTGCATTAGCTACTAGAATGTGTAAATGAATGTCATTTTTTCATTATGACATGCGAAAACAGTTTGCATGACTGTTGTAAAACTTATAATATTTTATGGTTCATAAAATTATTATCATTAATACGTACCACTATTCGTAGACAATCTACTGCAATTACTGACATAGGAACCACTACATTTCTCTTCTGCACTCTTTAAATGGTCATGATCTTCATTACATTCAATTCCAGAATCATAGGTTGCTTCTTTAGGTGGAGTATCATTTACTGAGGCAGTGAACATTTTCTCGTCAAATTTTATCTGGCGCTTTTCTTCTTCTTTTGCCTGTACCTTTTTAGCAACTTCCTCGGAGATAATTTCTTCAAGTTTTACTGGTTTCAATTTGTCTATTTTCGCCCATGGACAAGACATGTTTTACACTTATCGCTTTAAGATTGATGTCTTGAAAAACTATTAAAGTAGTTACAAGCAAGTTTATATAACTGTCTCCACTTCGTATTAATTATTTAATTTCTTTTCTCAATTCAAGGCTGCTATAGAAATCAACACAAATGAACAAATTACACTATACGAAATAAAGGCAGAGTTGAATTTAATTCTCTACTCTTTGATATACCTAGGTATAGTTACAGCACCGGATATGCACTGTTTTGCGACAGAATTAAGATTCGTACTTATACCAGTGGCTCTTATCCATCGACCTACTATAAATAGACTGCTCGTCCCAAAAAAAATGTGTTGTCAGCATCTTAGGCAACCAGCAATACAGATTAAGGGCATTAAGGGTAATGTTTATTATTCACACAACCCTCACAAATAACTTATTTATGTTTAATTTCAGGGACTAACTACAAAATATGCCATAAATTTAAAATTACAATTTGGAATTAGTAAGTATCTTTATGTTATTTTTAAATGTACTTAATTTTTTGTAATTTGAACAATTGTTGTATTTCTTCTATATTTGTGATAAACAATTATAACTAATATTGTTTTCAATTAAAAACCAGTCAAAAATCGTATTTGTAACAATTTGTAGTATTATCTTTAACACCTTGTGTTTCTAATAGAAATACGCAGCTTTTTGCCCTTAATGCGTAATGTGGGTTGCCTAAAATGACTCTATTATGTTGACAACATTCCACTTGCATTCTAACATAAGGAACGCGCAGTCCATTGTGTAGTATGTCAATGCTCTTATCCAATCTCCCTTGTTTATACTTAAAAATTAGTAAATTTCCATGGAAATTTAAAGGTTAACGTCTACTGAAATTTAAACTTGTGCAATACGTTGCAATATTGCAATTAGAGGTGGGTTGGGTAGTACTCGTATGATTCGTATCATTGGTACGAATCCTTGCAGTGATACGAATGTTACGAATCCCACAAAAAAAAAAGATTCGTACATTTCGTATCGCCGATACGATTGATACGAATATGGAATTTCGGTACCGCTATTACGATGCGATACTCTTAGGGGCCGTTATATAAGGTTAAACTTCAAACGGTGGATGGGGACCGTTTAAACTGGAGATTTCAGATTTTATAATATTCATAACCTCATAACTGAAAAAAATTCCGTTTTTATATGTAATCTGATGGATATATTAGAAATATATGATTATTATCAATGTACTGCAAGATAGCATTCGTATTATACAACGTACTGATTACAAAATCTGTAATATATTACCTTTTTTTCTTTTTTTGTTATTGTTTTTTGTTTAGTTGACTTTTGCTACAAATGTACAAACATGTATATAATGTGAAATGTGGTTAAATAAACTCTATCTATCTATCTATTGACTGTCTAATGACGACGAAGAAATTGTTAATGTTAGAAGTCTTAAGTTTAAATTGTACGGTTTTGGTATAACATTATAATACTCTGGCCCTAACTAACACCACATATAATATTCTATCATCTATGCTGAACACTGTGGAGTGGGAGTGTGGGTACGAATAGTACGAATGGTACGAATCAGTACATGATACTAGGCGAGTTTTATTGACCCCAGAAATCTACTACTCGTAGAAGTAGGAACGCATCCTGCCGTTTTATTGACCACTATGTTTTCCACGTTTGCTACTTTTCTTACGACCGAATTTGATCGTGGAAAGAGTAGAATCACTGGTCATAAAACCAAAAGTAACTAAAATACAAAATAAATAAGAAGAAACTGAAACTATACATATTGAAGTTATTAAAATATATACAAAATGAGTGTAGTAAAGATTCTAAAAAAAAAATAGATAATCATTTGGATTTGGAAATCCACGAATTGGATGACAAGATATATTTATATAAGATAGATTAGATAAATTAGTAATTCCAGCAGCAGCAGCTCTATAAGCAGTAGCTTATTATGTCGATTCATAATGTAAGAGCCAAAGAGAAGTTAGAGCTTGTATCTGTACTGTGCCTTTAGTTTTTTCTTAGGCATAGAGTTATTCTTATTCGTGAGTATTTGCAGTAACTTGGTACATTTTGCTAAATCACTGAAGCTCTTGTGGCAACATTGACAAAGCGTTTTATTGACACCTAAAATTTGCTACTCGTAGTAGTACATTCGAACTAGCAATAAAACACGCCTACTGTTCAGTATCATGGAATCAGTGATACGAATCGTACGAATCTCTCGATACGAATCTTTTCTTGATACAGATTCATTTGGTACGAATCCTTAAAGAGTCGAATTGCCCATCTCTAGTTGCAATTGGTTGTAAAGAATGACAGATGATTGAAAGGTCTGAAGTAGTAGCTCTTCTTCTTCTTCTAGGCAAACAACCTATCTCCAAAGCAAATATTTGCGATGTACGAGTGATCTAAACTGGTAGGGGTTAACGGCCAAGATTTATAGAGTATAAGGTTTTCTCGTATTCCGCTTTTGGCCGAGAAGTGAGTGCGGGGATGAAAAGTCAGACTATCCTTGTTCTTCGAACGCGCAGAAGCGGTGCAGTTATCTCTTTATAAAGGACGGTCCGTACTGGCCCGAAATATGGCCAGAAGTATAGTATACTATGCATGACCTGTAGTGTTATATTCTACAACTTATCCTGATTACCACCATGCAAAACGATGAGTCAAAATACGAGGTAATTACTCCCTACCTCAGGCGGGTCATTGCCAGCTCGTTCAGTTACAGTTGCTTAATTATTAACATTACCCAAATTCTTATATTTTGAATCAGGCTCTACATCTGGTGTGATTTCACACCAGCTGCTCATTGGATAATGTAATTTTTTGGTGGGCGCAGCCAGGGGGGAGCCATGCCCCCCCTCCCAAGCCGTTTTCCATGAGCCAAAAAATAAGGAAGCAGTACAAAGCAGTATCTAAATTATCCCTTGAAATAAATATTTTGTAATTAACCCTTAAGCGCTATCGTATGTTTTTGTTGCATAAAGTCTATCGTGGGGTGTGCACGCACCCCATTTTAAAAGTAACTTATTTTCAGTATCAGCGATTTTTTTTATGTAATGTTTTAATATGAGGTAATAGGTACAATATTACTGCAATGACTTAGAATGTTAAAACCAAATAATTTATTCAAAATGAAAGTTAATAACAAAATATTGAATTCTATCGATATAAATGAAAACATATTTTTAAAAATTTATTTTCTTTAAACGTAAAATATTCTAAGACTTCTGTTGCTGATAATGTATTCAGAAGGGCTGATATTTATTCCCTGTAACAAAAAATAAAACTTCATTTGATATATAAAAAAAATGACAAGCATGTTCTAATAGGTTCATAAAATAAGCGTTTTTTTTTTCGTCTTATTTAGACTAATATCCTGGCGGAGTTTAGCCATAAGTTATTTCACCACTCAACCAGGACACATACACAACAAACAATAACACAACAGCCATTCCCTGGGACATTGCCGTCTGCCGCAGCTGAGGCTCGAAATCAGGAGAGAAGAACGATTTGTCTCTCACACAAACGCAGTCTAGCTTAAAGCCACTGTCTCGGTAATACGTAAAAAAAACACCACCAAATATCGACGCCCTAGCCAGGATTCGAACTCGGGACCCCTTGGTCTCAAGCCTGTAAGAATTGAGCCACTGAGTTGGCCTCTATTCATTATAATTATATCATTTGTCAAAATTGATATAATTGGTGACAGCAAAAACCAAAATCGGTTCTTAGACATTGTTCCTCTGAAAATGTTTCTTCCAGTACTGTCCGTCGCAAAAAGACTTCTGGCGTCTTCATGATTCGACTTAAAAACTGCAACCAACACCAATAAGCCCAGAAATGCTTTTAGTTCTACTTTGTCTAAATGTCCTACATAAGAGGCAGTGTCTCCATAAGTTACACTTAGGCCTGTAATCTTTGCATTTGTGTGTTCCACTATTTTTTCCAAGATGTCTTCAGTAAACAAAAGTGACCTTCGAGGGGCGTTTTAGGTGACGTATTTATTGCAGGGCCTTTAGTTGCGGGCAGGTGAATCACAATATTTGTACTTCGTGTTCGAGAAGAAGCAGGTGGTGCCTTTGCCCATTTATATATATTTTTTCCATTAAAATACTGCCCAGATTGTAAATGTCTTTCTTCTTCAGGTTCTTCTTCTGCCACATCACTTCCATCTTGGTCTAAATCACTCACTTCTTGTTCTATTTCCATATCACCTTCTTCTTATTTTAAATCATTCTCTCCTTGTCCCATTTCCATTTCACCTTCTTCTTGTTCTGCACTGCCTCCAAATTTCGAGTCCGTGTCATGATCACTATGTTCACTTTCAGCATCACTTAAGGCACTGTCTTGTTCATTATCATTTAATTCACCATCACTTATGTCCTCATAAAAGTGTTCAGCCAAATTTTCCAGTTGTTCTTGGGTGAAAGCCTTCTCCATCTCTTAAGTTTTTGGGTAACTCGTTAATGCAAGGTCTACCGTGGGGTGTTTCAGCACCCCAAACGTTGATTACAGGGACACTAATTTTTTTTTTGTAATTCCTTTCACACTATTTTATGAACACCCTTAAGCTATGAGATTACCTGAAACAACAGAAATTTTGTGTTAAAAATAAAAACGCGATGCGCGAATTTCCGCGGCTGGGGTGTCAAAATACCCCACGATAGTGCATGAGGGTTAATGCCAATATTATCTAATAGAGGAATCTACATACACATCGGTTTTCAACCATTTTCTGAAAAATTTTCCTCATCCTCTGGGGAGGCCGGTTCTATTTTTTACAAGCTGAGGCACAATGAAGTGCAGCTTTGCGACAACCACAATTTGCTCGGCGACCTTTGTCTCATCCGCACAAGATCATTTTTAACAGAATTTCTGGCGCTGATGGTTTAGTCATTGGAATTAGGGCTTCCAAGTCTCGGGACTAGTCCCGAGGTCCCGAAAATTCCTAAAATGGCGGATTTTCGCCTTGTTTTCAATTTGAAGACATTTTGCATAAGTGGTGAATGAAAAAACATTTGAAGTATGTAAAGAACTTAAATTTTATTTTTACTAAACCAACATAATTATAATATTAACATAACAAACTTCGGTTAATTCGGCCATGCAACGAATAATAATAATAATTTATGTATTAATAATAAAAAAAATAAACTATTGTGATTTAAAGAAATATTTTAGGGCAACTAGGGCATTTAAAGGATGATTTCCCAATGACGACCGTATTTTCGTAGCTAGAGTCTGCCGCTGAGAAGGCCCTTTCTGACTCCACGCTAGTTGGAGGAATCGTCAACAAATAGGCTAATTGGCCACGAATGCCACCATTTTCAAATAGGGCCATTTTTCTCTCCAGCTTTCCGGTGGATTATTTACAGGTTTTGATTGCAATCTTGCGTTTTTTAATGCCATGTCTAATTTTTCAAAGGCACTTGCCTTTGTAATCTTTCTCGAAGCTGGGCAATAGACACTGGCGTTTCTTCATCATCTGACTCATCTGCTTCCTCTGCTGCTGGTGAGGATAATCTTTTTACCATTTTTTTTATGAAGTAAGAAATAGTTTTGGAATCTGCACGCGCAAACAAACCACTCGAAACTGCTAGAGCTCTTTTGGGGTTGTTGAGGTAACTAAATACTGCTGAGGCAGTGGTTCTTATTTGGCTTATACGATCTTTGAGGGAAAGCTCTAGACGAATACTGAGGGGATTATTAATTCGTTTAAATTCTTCAAAAATGAAATTGAAACTGATGGCAGTGTGAAGATTTAATTCCTCACGGCGCGGTTAGGAATGGCTGTTTTGTGGAAGCCACAGAGTAATGCATTCGGTGGGTGTAGCTAGAGGATTAGAGTAGAGACTCGAGCCCAGAAAAGGTAAACTACCTTTTCTGTGACTCAAGGAATTGTTATGCACATTGCCAGCTCAGCTGAGAGCCGTACTGTGTCGCTCTGTGATTGTCACGCCATCATGTATGTGATACGCGAAACTGAACATTTCGGGACTTCGGCGGTCCAGGGACCTTAGCAATGCTCCTGGGACCAACAAATTTATAGCAAAATCCCGGGAGTTCCGGGTCCGGGACTGGAAGCCCTAATTGGAATAGGCATTAAACATTTTTTCATAGCCCATCCATAATGTGTTGGATTTAAGTCATTCTCCTAATTGAATTTGATAATAAACTCTTTTTATATCTTCCGTTGCAGCATCTTCTGTGCAGAAAATGTAGTACATTATTCATCGTGAAAAATGCCTGTAACTCAGAAAATTAGCAAGTTACAAAAAAATTACAAGAGAAAAAAATGTGTAGAAGGCTTCATTGCATACGTCTGAATTTTTAAATTACATATTATTTTTAAAGCGCTACAATTTCAAATAAAGAAAGTAGTAGTTTTTATGTTTTTCCGGAAAACGAGATGAAAACGCACTGTACAGAAAATTTGCAAATAAAAAGTCTTATCGATGATATCCCACCTGAATTTTTTCAGATTTTTTACATTTCTCCTCCACTTTTAGGAATTCTCGAGTGGCCATATCTCAAAAACTACGCATTTTTCGACACAAGAGTAAACATGTTATTTTGTGCCAAAAAAGGTAAACATATTGTTTTTTTTTTTCCATTTTTGACCTAATTCTAGTTACAGAACCCGTGATAAAAGGGTTGTATTCTACCTCTTCCGATCATTTCCTACTCTAATCTTTTTTCAACATTTTTATTAACGTCGTTACAAACACATTGCACAAGGTTTCATCAATATCCATTCATTAGCACTCAAGTTAGAGATTTTGGTCATTTTAGCACTCCTTTGACTGGACTATATGTTTAGTTTATTTTTTAATGAAAATATCACAGAACTTCATCCAGTGTGCGGAAGTATAAATTTTTACTTTGAGGTAGAAAGTTTCATGTTTACATTGGCCCTTTGGGCTTTCGTATAAAAATGATATTCACGTGCCCTTTTATAAATTGAGAATCACCAATAAATTTCCAAACTACTTAGGGTTGAAAATATTCAATCATTTGCCAGACGAATTGAAACAAATTAATTTCATTTAAAAAAAAAAAATGAAATTGTTCTTAGTGGCCAAATGTCTTTATTCGTTGTATGAGTTCTTTGTTTAGGAAGTTAATTTAAGTTACATTTAATTTTATCTTTCTTTTATTTATACCAATTGTATCATTGTTATACACTTTGCAATCATCCAATAACAAAATAAATGAATTTGGATTAATGATACGATTATGAAATAAATCAGAATATTGCTCATCACAATATTTATGTATATCTCCAATTGATTCCCAATGCAATGGCTCCATTATGTTGTACGCAGAACAAATTGCTTCCTTTTTGAGAGGAACGGGACTAATGGGATAACAGGACTATGGGGTACAATAAGCTTAAGCTACAATGGGGCTCGGGCACCGCAACCCCCAAGGAAAAAAAAAACAAAAATGAAAGCGTTTGTCTTTATTAGGCAGCACAGTACTTTATATTTACAGGATGCACCCAAACTGCAATCTGTAAATTTAACTGTAATATTACATTTTATTAATTCTGAATTGAAGGTGTTTTCTTCCTCCACGAAGAGTAATAGTTATTTGATGTACACGTTTATTGAAACATCATCTTCTTTTTGTGATTTCTTCCGTAGTTCTTAAATGGTGAACGTCGATATGGCTCTAATTCATAAGTTCGCAAACATTATTACTTCATTAATATGAAACATCCCATTCCCATTTCAGGCTATTTGCAGTGGTTTTTGCAACTTCGAATGGGAATGTTTATAAGAATAACCAGTGATATATTTAAAAATTGTTTCAGGGTCTTTCAGTTCATCATATTTTTTATTTTCATTAAGATACTGAAAAAAGAAAAATAATAAAAGCTAGAATAAAGTAGACGCATTTCAACATAGAAATTTCTTTCATTAAACCAAAATCATGAAAATTTTATTCCCATCATTAAGGCATAGTCAGACACAGCTACTTTTGCTGCGGTATAAAAAACTGCACAGTTCAAGTAAATCTTCATGTGAATACCCGTGCAACCTTAAAAGTAGTAGTATAGTTATAGAAAAAAAAACATTTAAACATAGAATAAAGCTGTCAGGATTTTTTTTTAAATCTATTATTTTTTTAATAAGATATATGTTTGATCTTGGAGAGATCTTTAAGTTTTGATATTTATAGCTAAACAGTTTTCAGAAGAAATATTACAAAATATAAACGTAGTGCAATGATAAAAATCTCAGAAAGATATTCCACAAATTAACAAAGTACTGGATCTGATAATACCTTTTCTGCGTGCCGTTGCTTCTTCTACAGCCGAAAGAAAGTTTTCTTCAAATGGACTTCTCATCATGATTTTAATCAAATAGTAAGCTAATAAACAAGCTATAGCTAATGCCTCATCATCCATATTTTACAGTACACAAATCAGATTTTATTGCACTCATTACGACACGAAAACGACGAGATGCCAAGGATCGATAGCTCACATACTGCAGCTGGTTGCACGATGAAAAAACAGTGTGTTGTATTTGAACATCACTGCAACACTCTGAACATTCTCCTAACTTAAGTTTTGATAGGTAGCTGCAGTAGAAAAAACTGACCGCTGCATGCTTCTTTTAGGATCAGTGTGAACATGATACGAAACTTTTTCAGCGGCAACTCTAAAACTGCGCAGCAAAAGTAGTAGTATCTGACTGTACCTTTAGATAGACCGTTTGGTAATTATAAGTACAGAAAATATTTTTTCCAACATTTTTGTTTTTAAAGTATAAGTTGAATACATTTAAAAAAATCAAAAACCATAACTTACCGAAGCGATAATAGAGCCGATCCCGAAAAGATTCCAATTAAACAGATCATCAACATCAAAAATAAACTGTTCCAGTAAAGCAAAATCTTCTTCTGCGCCGACAAATTTGCATCATAGAATCCCTTGATTAAATTTGTTACCTGCATTAAGCACAATATAATTATCATGAGAGATATAAAAGATATTGCTTTTAGAATCCGGGAGCTACGTGGCTTTTCTGGAAGTCTATTATGTTACAAATATTTTGTACGAGTTAAGTAATTCTATCACACACAAAACATGATAAAATAGATTTCTGGCGTACGTCTGCCCACCAATTTGCTATAGTTCAAGATATAAAAACAAAGAAATAAGATCATCTTTACAAGGCTTACTTGTTGTGTTTCTACAATTTTTATGTTTAAAATAAATAAGATAACCATAACTTGTGTGATGTCAGGAAGAGAAGCCAGCACGGTCAAAGTTGTCAAAAATTGAGTTAGAACGTGTAATAGTTATGAAGACTTGCGATTTTAAGCAGGCACCTAAACCAGACTGCTATTTTTCGAGAACCGGAGTGGAATCCTTATTTTTTTCTAGACCGGAACGGTAACTGAACCATTATTTCATTTTATGCTAGTACCAGAACCAGAACCCCTAAAAATGATTTCAGTTTTTAGGGCTTCTTCTGATTCCATTTCAAAGCACCACGGTAATGCACATTTGTTTGTACCTTGTTTTTTTGAAGCATTTTCCACGGATGACAAAAGCATTTTTTTTTTTAATAACAGAGAGAGCTTTCTAACTAATTTGATGCCAGGACCAATAATACAAGACATGGTGAACATTACTTTTATTCTCCACATAGATTATCTCTGAAGGAAAAAAGCCCATATTATGCTTGCATAAAATTGTATAATCATCTTCCTAATTACTTAAAAACTAACAATTCCTTTAATACAATAAAAAAAGACCTAATCTCTTTGTGATCTAGAACCTTACTCCATTGGTGATTACTTTAACGTTAGAAATAGAGCATACCCAAGCAGCAATTTTAGTAGTTTCTACGTAATAGTTGCCATTAGGGGAACTTTAAAGGTTTCCGCAACTAAGGACTGTTACGTAATGGGAACCATCCTTCTACCAAGTATTCACCAAAATGGGGAATAATAATTACGTAACAAATTACTATTCTGGTACTTCTACCATTACCGTGTTGAAGACTAGGTTATTACGTAAACGGGATGTAACCAAGTAGTAGAAATGACTAACTTTTGGAACAGCTCAACTGACCGAAATGAGAGCGCAAACTATATATTTGGCTCTCTGTTATTCGAATAGCAAATTAATGACTTACTGAGTTTAAGCACATGATATGTCCAAGGTCCAAGTTAAGGTGATTATATACAACATGCATAAGGATATATTATAAATCATGATGTTTTGCATTTACCCTGGGTGTGGATATTAAAACCACCACTTGTTTTCTGTAAAATGTTATCATGATGCTTCGATAAAAAAGACGCCCCCTCGATAAAATGGTTTTTTCGGACAAAAATTTTTTTGCAAAAATTATGTGTACAAGCAAAACTGCAAAATTTTTTATGGAAAACGTTTTTTTTTTTTAATTTTATATATTATAAAGTAATAATCTATTTAGAAAACATATTTGTAAATGACTATAATAAAAAGAAATTTTTTTATTGAATTATATTTTTATCTGTGTCTTCATTCAACAACAGAAAAATGACGATTTTAATTGCAGTAACTTAGAGGTTGCAAAAACCAAAATTATTTCCCTACAAGTTACATTTACTATAAAGTAGCAGATGCCACCAACGTTATAGTTGTTGTTACTTTAAAAGTGGTGACGGCAACTGCAACAATTTTACTGTGTAGTTATATTTACCTAGATGTAGCAAATGGGACCAATGACGCTATAAGATCTTAGTAACTGTTGCTATCAACTTATTTTCATGTTGGTAGAATTGGCAGAATCGATATAGGTAATTTTTTTTTTTAATTGGCAACGCGGTAATAACTGTTAAAGTGTCACTGTCACTGTGTGCGATGGAAATATGTGTATTATTAAAAATAACAATTATTATACTTTTTATTATCTGATATTATTTGGAAAGAGCACATATCGAACAATATTTTATGGATGTCAGAGGTAGGTGTTTATTATGATCTTGTTTTTATGTACCTATTTAAATGTTTGGGTTTTTTAGGTTGCATTGATACTGGGAGTTTGCGGTGCCTGCCGTTGCGGTAAACTAACCTTCTTAAGCGTCGAAGATATGAGATAAAGAATAATATCTATATATATCCATACCAGATGCCAAGACGAATAAATCAAGAAGTTTCACAGTTTTAAATGAAGGATTTTCGGTGAACCCACTTGATTCGATTAGGAAATATGTCTTTAAGACAAAATGTGTCTCACTAAAGATTTTTCGTAAATTTTCAAAAGGGAAAGTGCACTGTCCAATGCGTTGGATTAAATAAGCTCTCAAAAATTCCAAGAATTGTAGCTGATTATTTGCAGTTGCCTGATGCAGATTTGTATACTGGCCATAGCATGTGCCGTTCCTCATCAACTCTTGGCCAATGCTGGGGGTGACATTACCACCCTTAAGCGTCACAGTGTGTGGAAATCATCCACCGTGGCGGAGGGTTATTTGGAAGATTCAGTCTCAACAAGATTGTTATTGCTAAAAAAATTCAGGGAGAGCAGCACAACGAGTCAGGGGATACAGACGTCGTTACTAGTATAGAGAAAAATTGTGTACAGAAGAGCAGTTTTCTTTGTGGAAAATCGAATATGATGACAATAAATGTTAACATAAATATAAATAAATAAGTGCATGGGTTCTTTGTTTTGTTAATTTTCCATATAATGGAGACAAATAAATTCCTTGGACTTTATTTTATATTAAAATTATTCTTTAGTGACTAAATCACTTTACCTCACTTTAGCTTACTACTTTATCTCACTAGTGACTTATGAGTCACTTTATACCTTCAAAATCTCATCAATAAAGATCACTTTATATGAAAGTGTTGGATAAATATATTTATTAACGTAAGGTGTGTAATAATGGAAAAAATACATAAGTTTTCATATTTTAGTGATCAGTTTACATTTAATTTCATTCAATTCAATTTATTGTACATAAACAATGTCTTATGCCGATAAACTTTATTTTGCTTTTACTGAGCATTTCAGATGCCGCCATTTTATTCAATGCCAATAATTATATAAATTGTCTTAAAAGTTAATATTACTCTATAGTAGATTTTCAAGGTATATGTAACTTTTAAGTAATTTTCAATTAGTGGGGAGTAGTAAAGATAACTTCAAAGCCCCTATGTTCGTAGAAATAACCTCATTTTTACTCGAGATGTCACTAATAAGTTAGACTACTTTCAAGTGGTCCTTTGGTAAAGCTGTGCAGTCGGCATTACTACCAATTTTCACTTTGCAGTTGAGGATGTTTCAAAGTAATGTAGAGTAGTATCTGCGACGTTGCAGATTCTGCGGCAGTTACTTGAAAGTGTTATAACTATACAATGCCTGAATTCGGTAGAATCTACATAATTGTTACTACAAATGCATACCACAAAGTGAATATTATCTTAAAACCGCAGATTTAGTAACAGTTATGTCATTCCTACTGTATTAAAGTTCCGATGCCTCAGATGCCAGTTCCCATCACTTTGAATGCTGCTTGGGTAGTGTCATATATAAATTATTTATTTATTAATGTTCTGTACACAATTTTCTTTGTGTGACTGGCTTATACAATTATGTTATTTTGTAATGTTATTTATATTAAGTGCAATAAATCATTATTATTATTTTATTTCTGTTTGGTGATTATTACGTACCTGACATACCTATTGTTTTGCCAGAAATCAATTTTGTGAACCGTTATCATCAATGAAATGCTTAAAAGTAACTCTTAGAGCATAAGACAATAATGTGATGAAAAAGCCACATAGCTCCGAGCTGTAATAAAAATTGGTTTGTTTTGCATGCATTTTCTAACATTTTTCTCTCAAACTAGTGATGGGAACAATCGATTGACTTTAAAAATCGAATACTTGGTACTTGAATGACTTTAATAATCAAAACATCATTTGAATGACTAGGACAACTCCGATTTTTTCACAACTCGTCCTGCCAAGCGATGAGCAACATATATTGTAATGCGCAGCTCGAATGAATTCATTCGAAGAAAGTAACATATTAACAAACAAGTTATAAATCAAATGCCGTTACGTTCGGAGAAGATAAAGCAAATTTTTCTTATATAAAATTCAGTTTGCACCAACCGTGACAAAAGTCAGAAATGTGCATATTAATGTACTTTACTATGAGTTATACTGCAGAAGTGCACAGAGCAAGCGAAATTTGATATGGATAACCTCATTCATTCTGGACAACAAAAGAAATATTGCATACCAACACTCATCATAATTTTATCGATTGTTTATAAGAATGAAAATTCGTCAATGTTTTAAGAACTTACACGGTCATAAGTAGATGGATAAATGTGATTAATCTCCACGGAGAAGGAAACGCAAAAGGGAGTGACTAGTACGTGTTCTTTCTGTACTATTAAATTTGACCTCCCATAGTTGGCTGCTTCTCTTTCTGCTTTTTGGCGAGCAGTGGCACGGCCCTTACCTAACTTCGAATTAAATTTAAAAACTTTTATGGCACACCTCTTTGGACAGGTATGGTTAGGGCTGTGATCATAACCGCATCTTCATCTGAAACAATGAAAACGTTAACATAAACCCCAAAGAAAATACCAACTTTAAAAGAAAGGACTCCGCACATTTCATAAGGAAAATGGCTTTCTGTTAAATTGTCTCAAATTTTACAATTTGCTATTTCATAGCATGCTGGTCAAAAGTTGTTATGGACACAACTCGATTTTATGTGTTGTTCTTGCTGCAGAAGGCTTCAAAAGCCTATGCTTGACTCTTAAGTCATGTACAGGGTGTGCCACTTAAAACTCCCCAGGCTTGTAACTTTCTTATCTTTTAAGCGACGACCATTGTTGGGCACATCAAGTCGTAGATATTTTTAAGGTATCGTGTACAGATTTCAAAAAAATTGTTAAGAAAGAAAAGTTAATTTCCTTGAATATTTTTTTTACCTCACCCTGTACATGAACTGCGTTAATGTTTTCTTATAAAGGTTTTAATAATTAGCTTCAATTTATGTTATTATGTCATATTCGAAATTCTGTTTGGTTTCAGAGAAAGAAATTAAAAACACTCTTTCCGATTCCAAACTGATTTTTCTTAAAATAACTTTGAAAAGAACGTTAATAATAATTTTATGCTTTATTTGTAAAAGACATATCACAAACAATATTCAACGTAACAAAACACCAACAAGAAACAAAAGAAATAAATATTTTTAAAAACAAACTTATAATGTACTAAATAGGAAATTGCAAAATTTTTGTTTTGTAAAATTTTTTATTTCAGTAACATAAATTGAAGCTAATTAAAACCTTTATAAGAAAACATTAACACAGTTCATGTACAGGGTGAGGTAAAAAAATATTCAAAGAAATTAAGTTTTCTTTCTTAACAATTTTCTCAAAAAATGTTTTTTAAATCACTCTGTATGTATGTTTAAAGGCTTTAAAAATGTCTATAATTTAATGTGCCCAACATGGTCATTGCTTCAAAAATAAAAAAGTTACAAGTCTGGGGAGTTTTAAGTGGTGCACCCTGCATATCGTATATACTATTTAGGGCCGGTTTATCAATACAGAGCTAGGTTAGTTTGCCACGGGGCTAAATGCTAACTCCAGGCTAAAGTGTTTATCAAGTCGGGTTAAAAGTAACCCTGGGCTAAAGTCAGAAGTTTCTTAGCCCGAGCTTCAAGTTGGGGGTTATCTCTGCTAGTCCAAGTTAACCTAAAAATTTTATTTGGTGCTGACAGTTGAGTGAAAAGTCAAAGTTATTTTTTGGTTAAATTATTAAAAATGGAAGCTTTCGACGAAATAAGCAGATATTTTGGAAGTTTTGGAACACGATGAGAGGCACACTTAGTTTTCTAATGTAGCTAAAAAGCAAATATTAAAATCTATTTTATTGTATTGTAGATATTGTTCAGCTTCTTTGTCCCTGCAAGACATTGCATCAGTTTTTTTTTTATTCTACGACGTGTTTATAATTATTCGCTATTTTAATTAATAGCAACCGCTGTGATGATGAAAAACTGGGGCCTCTGCCTACCTTTCTTGAGGTTTCACTGATTTTCTGAAAATAAAAATGTAACTCGCCCAGAAAATATTCTAGTCTATATTATAATCGTTGTTGTTCATTGGCTGTCATTGACAAAAACAAACAAATGTTTTTAGCTTAGTAACAAAAGACTTAAAAAGCTAACAAAAAAAATACTCATTACTTAAAATTATTCATTTTCCTTTGCAACAACAAATTAATTTTACAACTTAAAAACACATGTTTATTGTTATCCTATAACTTTCAAATTGCATTGTATTCAATAAAAATTAAAGATTTTAAACAATAAAAACCCTTTAACGCAAGGAAGTAAGGGACAACCTTTACTTCCTCTTTTTTTGTACATAGTCAGCATGATATGAAATAGCGAATTGTAAAATTTCAGACAATTTGACAGAAATTCATTTTCCTTATGAAGTGTCCGGAGTCCTTTAAACATATAATACAAACATACAAAAGCTAATTCAATAGTATAAAGAAAGTAAATGGATAGAAACGTGTGAAATAAACAAACCCACAACACTTTGAAAAAGCATTTTAAAAAGACAATGACATACATTTCGACCAAAACCAATATCAACAGGTAACGTTTAACGAGCCAGACTCACCTCTTTCTTTTACGGCACCCACGTCGGTCTCTGTGAGCACACATATGCATCGTCATCATCACCTTGAAAAAAATCAGGCGGGTGGCTGCCTGAGTGTCGGTGATATTAGTCATGCAAGACATGCTTGAGTTTTGGCAGCAGTTTGATGTGTATGAATTGGTCTTTAAAGTGGAAAAGTATTTAACAAATGCATGACGTCAATAATTTTCTGGGCTTATTTGACATGTTCGGATTTAATATTACCTAGCTATCTCAAGGAACAATTTAAAAGTCATTTAAAGGAGGTTTTAAGAAAGGTTTGTCGGGGTTCTGAAATAGTCTTGTGCTTTATTGATGTTAAGGCCTTTTAGGTTTCAAGTATACTTGATTTTATATGGTAAGTTTTAAAGCATTCTGTAAGACCTAATTATGAAGCTAATATGCTTCTAGGATAATAGGTATTTGTAATGGGTTTATTATACCTACATAAAAGTCTCCATAAAGCTAATTAGTATTATTAACGTCTTAAATTCCATTTAGATTTAAAGAGGCTTCTATTTATTCTTTATGGTTTTAACGTATTTGCAATAAATGCATTTTAAATCCTTTTTAAAACTAGACATTTTCAATGCTAGTACTTATTAAAGGCCATTACAAAACTAGACTCTTAAAACATCCTTGACAAATGTTGTGATGAAACCGTTATGAAGAAAAAAAGGCCTCTACAAATCTAAAAGGCAAATTTTAATTCCATAAAACACTTTCTAAAACCTCAATAAAACATTATAAAAATAATAAACAATATGTCTGCCTGAAGTGTCGTTGATGCATATGTGTGTAAATTAAAAGCATTTCATGACTTAGTGATGTGTAATTATGTCTTTTTTAGAAAGGTGGAAGAAAATAAAAGAGTGGCCATTTGAAAAACAAATGTCAACGCGGTTGATCTTGGATGCGGTTCTTTTAAATCCCAAACGTTTTATTACAGCTTTTATCAAGTACATGTGATCTTCGCTAAGTGCATTTGCATTTATGTAAGGAAGGGATTATTTGTGATACTATACAAAAAGACTAAAAGGACTTCATTTAGAGTAAATAACTGTTCTAGGTCATTACCATTATTAGAATATATGAATATATGGCTATGGATCTACTATCTGTGGTGTGTTTATGTATATATAGTTTAATGAGAGGACTGTAAAATGACAATTAAGTTTTTAGTTGGCCAGCCATCTTTTTCTTGTTATATAAGAATATTCAAGGTCAATCTCACAATTATAATTATTGATAATTATCACTTTTTCTTTAGCAAATTAAGGTAGAATTACAAGAAACAACTGAAAATTACCGTGGGAAACGAGAAGCAGCCTACTTTTAAATTTGCTGATTACACGTCTATGCAAATTTTTTATGGATATTAAAATCATTATTATTTCTGAGACGCCCTTGTTTTTTGGGCCTCTATTTTGTAGTTTTAACGATAAATTGCCGTTGTTTAGAAAAAATAAAAGCAATAATAAAATTATTTGGATTCCTTCGTGGACATTCTTATAGCTTCTCAGTTCTAATATGGACTTATAAGAGTTTTATAAACCAGTTTTAAGGTAGCCTTCTAGGTGTTTTCTAAAAATGCAGGAAGCTAATAAAAAAGCTCCGACAGCTTTAAAATAGGTTTTAAGAAAGGTTTTAAAACGCCCCAAACAAGGTTTTCAAGAGCGGCACGACACTATGCCTCACTAAGGAGTTTTATGATGGAATTTAAAAAGGCCTTAACAACCTTCATAAGGGTGGGCCCTAGTCTACAAGTCGCTTTATGATGGTATTAAGGTATTAAGGATATTGTTACAGCAAAATAGATTTTTCAAAGCATTTTATAAATAGTTTTGTAGCACCCTTGTATATATTTAAGAAACCAAAATTGTTCCTTGGGATCAGCAATGGACTTTACTTCGCTTTTACTTCTCTCAAACAACTCACCTACAACAGTCGCTACTGTTACACGTAACTTTATTGGGGCTCCAAAAACATCGACATTGCCAGCCCATAGCAACTAGGTTCGATATCCAGTAGAAATGACATTTTGTCGTCTCAAAATGTCTATGTATGAATACTCCCAGTCTTGCTACCTCGACATCGACAGACATGCAGGCATCTCAACATCGACGGACATGCACGTATCCTCGAATGCCCTAGACAAAGCAGGCTCCGTCACAAGAGGTGAGCATAGTCTTAAAACAGATCATATACCCACACTTGAGTGGACAGCTCATATAGGTTCATTAGTACTGCATTAATAACGAGTGGGCCACCAAAAATTCCTTAATAATGTGTGTGTCATGCAAATCAGTCACTACACACTTTAAAAAGTAAAAGCGACACCTGGAGTTGGGTCAGTTAGCTAGTGTTAATGTCTAATAAGATAAGAGATCGCAAACATATAAACTTACCTCAGATAATACAGAACGATATGAATATTGGGGATTGCAATACCGGTTAATCGGTTAACCGGTTATCAGGACAAAAAACACATGACGATAATTACCATTTATTTTAATTTTTTACCGGTTATTTCGGTAAAATCTGAACTTACGATATGTCACGTATTCAAAGTTTCTATTTATGTCAGTGACTAGTATTCACTAAATACAGTGACTGTCCCAACACTGAGCACTTTTAACGATAAATAAATAATATTATAAAAAGTAAAATCCAAACACCAAGCCCTAAGAAATACAAGAGAGATATTGACAATATCGTGCGACAGGAAATTGAATATTTCACTGCCGCAAATATCCGTGAAATACATTTAGAAGTATGTTATTACCATTACTTATTAACTTATCGACCCACCAATATCGATTGAGGAAGGGCATCTTCACAGTGGCGGATCTAACCGGGCGGCCAATGAGCAAATGCCACCTGGGCCCCCTGTGCAAAAGGGCCCTCAGGGCCCTTATACTGTAGATTATATAGGTTATCATCCGAAAAAATGGGCCCTTCAAAGCGTTTGCCACCTGAGCCTTCTACCTTAGATCCGCCACTGCATCTTCAGCTGGTGGTATTCTATGCACAAATCATACGACTAACAGATATAACTTTGAAAAACTAATCCTTTTAACGGGCTATTTTGTAAAAATATTGTATTTTTAGATTAGGTATTCAGTAAATGCCCTATGTGAGTTTATGTTTATAATTTTTGTTATTTAAGTTGATATTTTGGTTATTTACCGAATAATTATTTATTTCATTTATATTTTTTCCTTTTGATAATAACCTTTTGTTTGTTCATTATATTAAATATACGACATACGTATATGAAAATGTTTTTTGTTAAATTTAGATAATTTTGTACATGGAAAAAGACAATTGTCGTTTTCGCCACCCTCATCTTTCATTCTAAAAATTACTGGTAAATACCGGTTAACCGGCTATTTACATTTTTATTTACCGATTTACCGGTTATTAAAACTTCCGGTAAATTGCAATCCTTAATGAATATATAATAATAATAATTAAACTGAACATTTTAAATAAGCCCTGAAAATGATTGACGTAATGCTCTTGTTAAATACTTTTCCATTCTGATAAAAGACCGATTGCATACACATCAGGGAAGACACCGTGTAGCGAACAAGAAACCAGCTACCAAAAAAAAAAAAAAAAAACCTTGACCTGCTGCGTGATAAAAGATCAGTATGTGTATGAGTAAACGTAGGTATAAATATATATAAATCCGTTACACAAAATAGAATAAGTCAGTCAATTAATACAAAAATAAAATAAAATAGAATAATATACAAAACAAAAAAATAAAGTAAAATTGTAAAACAATACAAAAATAAAGACAATATATAAACAGTACATGAATAAATTTGAAAAAACTACGATAAGGTAGGTGGTCATAGTCTATCTTCTAAATACTCATTAAAGGAGTAATAACATTTATCTTGTAGGAATTTTTTTACCTTTAATGCCTAGCCAGATAAGAGATCGCATATGTGTAAAACGTACAAAAGTCTTAAGGTGGACTACTTAACAGGGTTGGCAAAAACCGCTTTTTTGTAGAAAAGTCCAGCCAGTGGACAAAACTGAAAAAAAAAAGTGGAAAAAACCACCGGTCGAAACTGGTTATGCAACTTATTAAACAGACTGATACTACTAGCGAGTGAGAAGTGTTGTTTCAATTTAGTTACCAACTGAATGCTAAACTATCAGTTGACTGCCAACATTCTGACAAAAACAAGTCGAAATCGGTCGTTTGGTAATGCCCTAAATAAATTACAATCGGAAAGTGCTACCATTGCGAATGCTACCCATGAATTTATATTACTACTTTATTGTGAAGATTTGCTGTCATACAAAACTCAAATTAAAAAGCGATATTCAGACTGCATTACATATTATCACAAGTTGGCTTATATGCTCAGCCCTAAGTATCAAGGTGAAAAATTAACACCTGAAGAAAGTAGACCATAAGAAATTTTGTTAATCAAGAATTAAGTACAGCATTCGTTCCGTTCATATTGCAGTTTCACCTGGAATCACATCCTTTACCTAAAACTGTTTGCAAATTCAGTTTAATCCACTGCATTTAGAATTTTTCTTCAGACCAATTCATACAAAAGCAAATGTTGGTTTTCCAAGTAGGTTCGGGTGTCCTTAATAAGGTCTCAAAAGTCCCCGAAGTGGGAGTGTAAGGATAAAATTTGGCAATGCTGTAAAGGGCTAAAATCGTGCTCGGAAACGAATTTTTCGAGATATCTCGGTTTTCATTGCCTCTAAGACAAAAATACATTAGACCAAAAAGAAAGCTATGGAAATTCTCTATGCGTATACGCAATAGTTTTCTTGAAAATCTTGCATTGAATTTGAACTTATGGGATATTATGGATAATTTAAGTACTCTATTCCACACCACTCTTGAGGTTGAGTACTAGGCGCGTTTTTTTATGTGGTTTCCCCGGTAGGCCTAATCTACGACTGTCACACTTATTAATAATAATAATAATAAATGAATTTATTGAACCAAAATTGATTCAACAGGCTATTAACCGAAGTCCTTCTGCCTATTGTTACAATATTAATATAATTTTTTTCCTTTTTTTATTCTATTCTAGAGGTGCTTTATATACACATATACATATATACATTAAAAAAAAAAAAGTGATGCATTATATTACAATCTTCAATTTAAGTAGATAAAAAAAAAATAAATAAATAATAATAATATATACACATATATATAATAAAATATATGATAAATTTTCAATCTTTTCAAGAATGGCGTGTTCGGGATGCTTGTGCCTGGTTCTAATTCCTGGAGTTCTTCTGATGCAGTATTTTACTATGATTTCCATGTTCTGAGGGTTTTGGGCAAACCTTGTAGACAGTTGGATGTGACGTTCTTCAATCGGTACTATGTTGGTCAGTTGGTAAAGGAGGGGGTTGGGTGGGTTGTGGAGGGGATTGTTGGGATGTCGTATCTTTGTTATTTTCCTGATTGCCGATGTTTCTGCTACTTTTAGTTTTTTTAAAGCTTGGTTTTTGCAATTTAAAAACAAAGTATGACCGTATTCAATCATAGGACGGCATATTAGGTTGTATATTTTGCTTGCAGTAGATATGTTTATACCATTCCTCCTGTATGTCAAACTTTGAAAGTGTTTTGCTCTTGAAATCATGTTCTTCTTTTTGAGTTCTGCATGTGCATTGAAATTAATTTTATTATCAATGAGGATGCCAAGATAGTTTGTAGAAGATTCAGGAGTAATGATGTGTTGATACATGTCGATAGTTGGAGAATCTGGTGATATTAGATGGTTGAATATGACAAAGTGCGACTTTAGAGGATTTGGTTTAAGTCTCCAAGTATTAAACCAGGTGCATGTTGAGTTACATAAGCTTTGTAGGTTTTGAATTGCCTTGTTTATGGTGATGTCATGTGAAATTAGGGCCGTGTCATCGGCAAATTGCAAGATGTATCCTATGTGAGAGAAAAACTCTGGATCTTCATATTGATAATTATATATGTCGGCACAATATAGATTATATAGCAGAGCAGACAGTGGAGACCCTTGTGGAAGTCCCTGTTCTGGAGTGAAATCGTATGAATTGGCATTTAGGATTTTAACTTTAATTTTTTTATCACTTAGCATGTTATTGAGGAGAAAGAGGATATATTTGGGACATCCCAGCTTATTAAGTTTAAATAGTAGACCTTTGTGCCACACGCTATCGAAAGCTTTACTAATGTCGAGAAATACAGCGGCAGAATACTTCCCATTGAGTTTGCTGGTTTCTATATTATTACAAAGTATTGTTAGTGGGTGAAGCGTTGAATGCCCAGTTTTGAAGCCAAATTGATATCCCGGAATTTTGTTTCCTATAGTTTGCTGCAGTCTGTTTTTAATAATCTTTTCAAAATTTTTTCCTATAACTGGTAGCATTGTAATCGGCCTGTATCCTGTCATCTAATTTTCTCAATATACTTTTTGTAATATAGTCATATCCCGGGCTTGTGCTTTTTCCTTGTTGGAGTATCTCAAAATATTCCTCTTCTTCTATGTGATGTTGTTCATCTGGTAATATTTCTTCGAAAAATGTGACCATTGTATTACCTGTTCATGATGATCTTTGTCAAAATTATTATCTCTGCTTTGCTTATAGCTTTTCTCATAATGTTGGGCAAAAATATTTGCCTTATCTGAAGCCGTTTCATATTTTAATCCGTTTTCCTCGATAACTTTATTATTAGCAAATTTATTTTTATATTTGGATAATTTCTTGATTTCTTGCCAATAAGTTTTACCTTTCTTTTCGTTTATGTTTTCACAAGCCTGTATCCATTTATGGGTTTTGAATTCCTGAATCAGTTGTTGAATATTTTTATTAAATCGATTGATATCAGATTTCATTGCAGGATCTTCCATAGCTCGGTATTCCCGGTACATTTGCCTTTTCTTTTTAATCAGACGTATGATAAACGGTGGTAATTCATATGTGCAATACTGATACTTGTTTTTGGGCGTATTTTCTAAAATTTGTGATGTTAATTCGGCATTGAAGTCAGATATGCATTGCCTGTCAATTTCTTTAGATTCGACACTTTGTAGATATGCTAACATGTTTTCGTTTACTTTCGTTATGTTAGTTTTGTGGAAGTTGTACCTCAAGACGTCTTTGTGTTGGGTGTCTTTTTGTAAATCAATTGTTATTTTGAATGCTAGGTGATCGGAACCTAAATCTGGAGTTTCTTCTATGTTTAAAATATTGTTGGTTATGTTAGATGTGTGTAAAATGATATCAGGAGTGGTGTCGTTATTGTGTGGCATAATAAATGTTGGAGCAGTATCCCATTTTTTAAAATCACTATTCTGTAAGAAGTTATTCAGTTGCCTTTTTTTGCCTCTGTTATTGATATTAAAATCTCCAATTATCAAGGAATATTTGTAGAGACTCGCTTTAGTGAATATGTTCTCCTCAATTCGTGCATTCGGGTGGATATATACTACAAAAATGTGCAATTTGTCGTCTGTAAATGGAACAGTATAATGTATGCATTCATTCAAATAGTGATTTACAGAGGGAGGATTAGCTTTTCCAATTTTCAGACGGGGGTGAGCTTGTACCAGAGAGCCTCCCCTTGTTTTATTATGAATTTGGTTACCATTGTGCTGTATAACTGACCAGTCTCTATAGGAAGTGTTAGTGCTATTGTTGGTTTTAGCTTCAACGAACATGGTACAGTCAATTTGATGTTTTTCTATAAAATTGTTTATTATAAGTTTTCTCTGTGGGTAGCTATTGATGTTACAGTATAAAAAATTAACTACTTGACAATTGAACATGCTGGATATTAATACTATTATTGACAGGTTCAGTTGGGGACAAAGCGTCTTCATTATCAAGATCAAATATGAGAATATATACCCGGCTTCCAGAAAAAACCGCAGTAGTGTCTACTTTGAAGTTGTCTATAAATCTTCTTCTTAGTTTTTCTAGTAATTCAGCTCTATTTATATTTTTGGGATTGTTGAGCCCATTAATATAGGTGTTAATAATTAAATCGTGTATTGTTACAGAGTCATGTATTCTCGATTTTTTCCTCTCAGGTGATATGTTCTGTGATTTTTTATTCAAAGACTTTATTTGGATATTTGGTACGCCTGCAATTGGTCCCATTGGTCTTTTGGGACACTTGAGGGACCATGCCTGATGTTCTTCGGAGCCGCAACCTGTACATTTCAGAGGTAATGTGGAAGTACATTTATTTAATGGGTGTGTACCATAACATTTTGGGCAGCTTGGCCGCGCATTACATGCTTCTGTGGGATGTGAGAAGGATAAGCATTTGCTACAAGGTTTAGGGGTTGGGTTGGGTGGTTTGCTTGGGTATACTGGGTAATGCCGATATTTGTAGAATAAGCCTTCTTTAAGTAGTGTTTCAAATGTATGCAAAGAACCACTGATGATCCTAATAAGGGTTGTTGGTGCTTGTGTTGCCTTAGATATAATTCTTTTACAGTAGCGATGTTCAAGTTTAAGGTATTGCAGATGCTCACTAATTAGTTTATCCTCGATTTCCTGTTCAACTGAACCGATTATGACGGAGTAGCTTACTGTGGGTATAGACGGGGTAGGTTTATTATTTGTAGAAATTTCCTTGAAGTTTTGTATTCTCTTGACTTTTACCAGGGTTTTTAAAATGTCATCTTTGTCTTGGTTGAGAAGTAGCCCAGTTTTTGTTTTTAAGATTTCATCATCTGTTTTTGGATAAAGTTTTTCCCAAAGATCGCAAAATGATATTCTCGAACACCCTGTATCTGTTGTTAAATAAAACATGAGTTTATATTTTTTGTGTGTTAGTTCATTCATGATTGTGGAATAGTTCTTATGTTGACTGTTTTTTGTTGTTTGTGTTTTTGTAGATGAGTTTATCTGGGTAGTTTTTGTTTGCTGACTGTTTATATTGGAAGTTTGTCCTAAAGTAGCTTGCCTTATCTCTTGGTGTAAATTGTCTGTTTCTTTTTGAAATACTTTCTAGCCTCTCCCTGGATTTTCTTTTATATTTAACTTCACACTTATTAAAATGTCAAATTAATAATTTCCTTCTTGTCCGTTTTCTCCTTCTATAAATTCATCGATTCGTTCGAGGAAATCCGAGTCAATCTGAGAACTTTCAGTCTCTGCTTCAGTGACGGCTTCTATTTCTGACGAGTTTTCAATCGGTTCAGCATTCAAGCAAGATTTTCCATGGCAGTTGCCGCAAACTGGTGAGCAATTAAGTCCCAACCTCCGACAGCCACACAATGGTCCACAACCTTTCGTACAGTTGCAGAAAATCATCTTCAGAAGGCAATCAGGCGCAGGAAGTTGGGATGTTGCTTTTGGCCACAATATGGTATCTTTTAACATCCATCCCCACTCTTTAGGATTCAATACATTACCTAACCATTTCTGTACTTGCCAACTTCGTCAAAGAGTGACACCGGATACGGAGCTAATTCATACTCCAAGTAGGTGCGAAGCTCTTCATTTGTTCTCTTCATGACAGTAATCCTTTGAAACAAAAAAAATTTTTTTTTTTGATTTTAAGTATGAATTACTGGAATTTTTCAAGAAAACTATTGCGTATACGAAAAACTCTATCTTTTTTATAGAGAATTTCCATAGCTTTCTTTTTCGCCTGATGTATTTTTGTCGTAGAGGCAATGAAAACCGAGATATCTCGAAAAATTCGTTTCCGAGCACGATTTTAGCCCTTTACAGTGTTGCCAAATTTTATCCTTACACTCCCACTTCGGGGACTTTTGAGACCTTATTAAGGACTCCAGAACCTACCTGGAAAATCAACATTTGCTTTTGTATGAATTGGTCTGAAGATGTGGCTCATTTTTCACTAAATGCAGTGGACTAGTTGGCCAGTGGTGGAAAAAGCTTAAAAAACAATGTTTGGTGGAAAATCTCGATGAAAATGCAAAAATTTTTAAATATGTTTTTAGATTTTGGCATTTACATTTACCGTCTGCCTCAATTGAGAGGACATTTTCGAATTTCAGTCTAATCCAATAAAAAATACGGAATAGATTAGGAACGGGCATTGTTTCAAAGCTCATGTCTGTATGCAAAATGTTAAATGTCAAATGCCCTGCTGCAGATGCTGAATCAGTTTATGAATACTGAAAACATTTAAAAACTACGAATAAACTAAAAGTTGTTCCTTTTTCTAGGACAATTTTTTATTTACTTTAATATGCAGTACCAGTAGGTATGTTTATGTTTTATTTTTACAAAAGTTAAAGTTTTTATTTATATAATATACAGTATATATTATTTATTTTTATTTGTGTTCATTACCTATACGTTTTTTGAATATACTTTTTAATGTTATTGTTTATTATATTTATTATGGGGATTTGTTTTATTTTAAGTTTATATTTATAGCTGCGTTTTTTGTTTATTGTTTTTAATTAAATTTTTCTGATAAAGAGTATAAAAATTTATTGTGAATTTATAAAAAAAATCATCTCTTAAAGTGGAAAAAATACTTCTTTTATTAGATTTCAGTCATCAAAAAACCGGTTTTCCAGTGTGGTTTTTTCCAGCCAACCCTGCTACTTAAATAATAACATCAAAAAATTACATGTAGAGACAAACCAAGGAATGTCAGCCTTAAAAAAAAACCCACCCACAATCAAAACACTCCACATGGAATGTGCAGAGCACAAATGTGTACGCGAAGATCACCACCGACAGTTTTTCCCATAACAAAGAGAAAGCTCTAGTATGTACCATCGATGTCAGCCTAAAAAACTAACTCCCTGGTAAAGACATCCACTTATGTGCCCAAGGTCAACAAGGTAATTAAAAAACGATTAGTGAAACCAACCCCACTTCTACTCATAAGTTCATAAGCATTATTACTTCATTAATATGAAACTTCTCATTCTCATTTCAGGCTATTTTCTTTTTTTAATTGATTTCTGCATCTTTTCTAAAGAGGAGTAACCAGTGATATATTTAAAAAGTGTATCATCAGTGTCCTTGTCTATACCATTTTCTCTAAAACACTAAAAAAAAAGAAAAATATTAAAAGTTATAATGAAGTAGACGTATTTCAATTTACAAATTATTCTCATCAAATCAAAATAACAAAAATTGTATTCCCATCATTAGATAGAATATGGCATCTGGCAATTCTACGGACATTATTTTTTCCAACATTTTTTTGTTTTTAAAGTACAAGTTGAATATATTAAACAAAACTTACCATAATGATAGTATTGCAGATCTCGGTAAGAAAATATGCATCACGTTTAGTCCAACGATTCCACCAATCAACATCGAAAATAAATAAACGGTTCCAGTAATAAAACAAGATCTTCTGCCCAGATAAATCTGCATGAATCAAATTTGCTTCATAGAATCTCTTGGTTAAATTTATCACCTGCATTGAACACAATAAAATTACCATGAAAGATATAAAAGATATTGCTTTAGGATCTGGGAGCTAGGTGGCTTTTCTGGAAGTCCGTTATTACAAGTATTTTCTGAGTTAAGTAATTTGATCACTCATAAAACATGACAAAATATATTTTTGGCATATAATGGAGTCAAAATAAATTTTGAATCGAATTGTTTGGCTGCAGCAATTTTATTGTTTTAATTTGTTTCATGAGCAGTTTTGCATTAAATTGGTACATTGCTTGTAAAATTTTTAACAATTTATTTTTCAACAGTGAAATTTTCTTCTATTTTAAACATACCAAATTGTTCGCAATAAAATTTTGAACAAAACTAGGCTTATGAAAATAGTATATTGTGTATTTAGGTGTGAAAGCAATACATTCCCAGACGACGATGTAAATTGCCAACAAGCATCGAAGTCCGGGAATGGGCTTTCACACCGAAGTACACACACTATTGTTTCTGAAATCATAATCAATATTATTATAAATTAAGGAATTTGTATTAATGCATAACATTTCTTCATTACAATCTAACTGCTTACTAATAAATACATTTTTAATGCGAGTTGGTTTGTCTGCATGTATTTATTTACTGTCTAAAATATACATAAAAAAACGTACGGGAATATTACTTTCCTGGTCTAGGCTGGGAAAGTAACATTCTCGTACGGTTTTGTTGATCGTTGCTTGGCAACGGATCTTTTTCGGTCTGTTTTCTGATAGTTTCTTAGTAACGGAGTAAAATGCTGGAATTGGGCATTTTTCGATCTACAATCGCGCCGAAAATGTAGACACTGCCGATCGATTTTAGAAAAAACTTGTTAATTTGTATAAAAATAAAAACCACCAAAAATTGTCTTTTGACAATTTAAGAAATATAAAGTAATAATGCATCAATTTTAACGAAAGTTATCTATGCCCTTTGTTGAACTGAAAATAAATTGCAGCAACTTTTAGGCAACCCAATGCATAAAATTAAGTCAAACGAAAGGTCCGGGATTTACAAAACTAGTTATAAAGATTGTAATTTGAAGTATGTTGGGCATACAAAACGTCCGATTTTAACAAGATTTAAGGAACATATATTCACCTTAAAAGTGAAAGAATTGAAAAATCTAGTGTTTAATCCAGGAAAAATCGATATAAAAATATTGCAAGCTGAAAAAAATTGTAACGGGTTGAATTTTTGCACGCACCATAGTATTAGAGTTCTTAATAATGTGTGAGATCAATTGGCCGTCGCGGGGTCAATGTTCGTGAAAACAGTATTTTGGAAATATCCTGACAACGAAGGAAAAAAAAACGAGTAGTATAGTAGTTTTTTGTGGGAGAAACCGTTCACAAGATATAGCGCTGTAAATAATCGAGAGCGTAGTAGAGGTTGAGTTACAGAAAGTAAAAAACCTGTTACTCAATCTCTACTACTCTCTCGATTCTTTGGAGCGCTATATTTCGTGAACGGTTTCTCTTACAAAAATACTTCTGAATTCGTTTTGTAGTAAATTATCTTAGCTACAAATTAGTAAACTGTTTTTTTTTTTTGAAAAGGTCACCGTTTCCAAGATATATGCAACACACTGTTTTCGCGAATTTTGACCACGCATAATTGACATCGCGGCGTTCAAATCGATAAGGAACTCGCACACATTAAGAATTCTAATAATAAGGTGCATGCAGGTGAGAAGTTAGGGACATGGTGTATTAAATACGTGGTCCGACGTACGGCACTTTCCTATTATAATAATGACTTCATAAGTGCATGGTTTCTATTTACTTTAGTAGATGGCGCGAGCAATAAGATCCTACAATTATCTGGGCATGAGCATCGTATAACTAACATAACCTCAAATTTTAAGGTTTTTCCGTTTATTCTCATTTTTAATGTTTGTATAGGCATTTTTAGCTTTTAGCCATGCTGGTTCCAAGCAGATATTTAAAAATTCACGCAAATAATTTTTCAATATTGTTGATTAATAAAAATAGACTGCTAATTATAGGTTAGATTTCTAACCTGCAAAAAGTGTCTAATTTTATTGTGACAAACTATTTAAAATTTCATACACATTACGTTGAACTTGATTTTGGTTGAAAGTACAGGAACCAGGCAGAAATTTTAATAATAGCTATGTAATTAGGCGATCCAAACCACGTGACTTCCAACATGGCGCTGAGGGCAAACATCCGGCAATCCTTTATTTTCATTCGTTAAATGAGTTTTTTTTCGGTTGCCTTGGCTACGTTTCCGCGAGTTAATTAAAATAAACCCCATGTTTGCCCTCAGCGCCATATTGAAAAATAATTTTGACAGGTCGTTGGATTGCCTAATACCTGTAAATCTTAAGAAATACATATTTTTGAGGTTAGTTGTGGCGACACGTGCAATGCTGCATGTAGTGTTGCATTATATTCTTTCAATGTTTTAATTTAGCTACTTAATGTCAGATGTCACTGGACTCTCGTTTCACTAAACAAAAACAAAAGGCCGGGAATGTATGCAACACTATATGCACGTATGCACAGAACCTGTAAAATTATCTTTTTATGCGTAAGTAATGAGAAATCTTATTGGTCCTGCCATCTATTACATTATGTACACAGTAAGCACTTATGAAGCCACTGTGAGGTTTGTCGCCGCATCACCTATTTAATACACCCTGGTCAGGGAGGTATTAAACCAGATCTATACTAGATCACCGAAGTGCAGCAACGTCGCACGCGGTGAGGACTTGGATGGGTCATGGTGGTCAGACCATCTAAGGGGCACCGCACAACGAAACAGTTGCTAGCAATGCTAGTAAGAACACCTTACGGGCAATACAGGGTGAGCACAATAAGCCAGGAGGCTGCAGTGCCCTCGGAGTAGTATACAGACGAGCCCGGGAAGGAGGGGGCTTTAGTCAGTAAGAGTCTGACACTTCCAAAATACCACTGAAAAAAAAAAAAAAAAGGTGCATGCAAAAATTCAGCCCGTTACAATTTGCCCAATGTTGGATGTCGATATTTTCTGGATTATGTTGCCCATTATGCCTTTAATAACAATCATAGAATAGATATCAACTTAAGGTCAACTAGAAATATAAAAAATAACAGACAGCTAGATATTTTTGAAAGCTATTAGAACAGATCAGTCTACATATAACTAGTAACTGAAAAGCCAAAGTTACAGTAATGAAGATGACATCAATTGCCAATCTATAATTACCAATGCCAACCAACAAAATGGTGATAACACTGATGAACTTGACAAGCACTTATAAAACGGTATTCCACAAACACCAAAATCTACAGTTTAAACCCTCAGTAAAACTTCAGTTTAAACTTCTAGTTAAATTTTGGATAAATGTTTACCTATAAAACTTGCCCTTTAAGATAACTAATAAAATGAACTAAAATATTCGTTTATGAAAGAAAGAAAGAAAGAAAGATTTATTGGTGCTAAAAAAACAGAGATTACACAAGTCAAGAAAAGTTTACAGTACACATTACTTAATGCAATGAATCACACTACTTGTAAAACAAATTAATTATGACTAGATCATAAATATTTATCAAAATTATAAAAATTGTATTAAAACCTATCTTATGATGAAAAAGTCTGATGTATGTATAAAATTGCTATTCTACAATTTTGGAATAAAAACTATGTAATTAAAATTGACTAATCGGAAGATCCACTTTTACAACAAATATGACAATAATTAACTTAGTTATACATATAAGATCACAACAAACACGATATGCTGTAGATACATATTAATACTTTAAATGGTTACAAATAATTGCCAACAAATAAAATCCTTGTTTTCAATCCTTTAAGTGTATATCTTTAATTGACAAAGGGAAATTAAAAAACAAACATGTGCATGTATGTGCTAAAGTACCAGATTTACCATATCTGTAAAATCATTATTACAAAAATCTTCCATAGAGTAAAAACACTTAGATATAAGATATTTTTTTACTACATTTTTAAAACTTTTAGAAGGCAACAGTTTCACGGGGGATGGTAGCAGGTTAAACAACTTAGGACCAAAGTAAGATATTCCCGATTTAGATTTGTTTATTCTGTGAAAGTCGATATAAATGTTTGTCTTATGTCTTGTGTCATACGAGTGAATTTCATCATGGGTAACATAACTTGGTAGATTATCTCTAACGAACATGAGGCACTGTAAGATATATAGTGAGGGTACTGTGAGAATTTTAAGTTCAATATACGCTGGTGTACAATCTTCCCTATACTCAAGCTTGTTTATAATTCGTATTGCCTTCCTCTGTAACCCAAATACGCGTTTCATGCTTGGAGCATGGCCCCAAGCATGAATAGCATATGCTATCTTTGACTGAACAATTGCATGGTAAGTTATTAGAAGTACTTGCCTGGACACTATTGAGGGCAGATTTCTAATTGCAAAGATACTAGAAGTTAACTTATTACATAATTTGTCAATGTGAATATTCCATGACAGCTTAGGGTCTATCTGTACCCCAAGAAATTTTACTGACTCTGAGTTATTTTTTAGGTTCATATTATGTAAGCTAAAAAGCATGGTTTCTGTTTTGGTAGTCAATTTGCGACGAACCAGGCAGTGACCTCTGACTGCGTTTCCTCCATGACTAACTGGAGCGCATTACAGTTTTCGTCTCTATTTACCGCAGTTGTGTCATCAGCGAAGAGGATAAAGTCAGCTCTGGGGCCAGCATATACCAAATCGTTGATATAGATGAGGAATAGTACTGGTCCCAGTACCGACCCCTGTGGTACTCCGAATTCTACTGTTCTCATTTGGGAGCGACTATTACCGGTTTCAACCAATTGCATGCGGTCTGTTAAGTAAGACTGTATTAATTTCAAACTCGATTCAGAAAATTTGTAATAACTAAGTTTTTTTATAAGTATACTAGAGGAAACACAGTCAAAAGCCTTGCTTAAGTCGCAAAACAAAGCCCCTGTGTGGACACCAGTCTCAAATCCAATGTTTATAACTTCAACTAATTTGTTGATTGCCATTGTGGTTGAACGTGCATTGCGAAAACCATACTGATTTGCATTAAACAAACTATTACTTTCAAAAAAAAGACATATTCTGGATTTTAAGGCCTTTTCAAAGACTTTTGCTATAATTGGAATAATTGAAATTGGTCGGTAGTTATCTAGCAAGTTTATAGGACCTTTTTTGTGTATAGGCACCTGTCTGCACCTGTGCTGTTTTTTAACTTCTTTTACCACACTAAACAACTAGTACAGAAGTTTACGAATTGTCGGTACTACAAATTGAATATTTTAACTTAATATTGAAATTAATTTTCAAGTTCTAAAGGTCTTACACTTTTTTAAAATTGGACGTAAGGAAAATTGTTGAACAAATTGTTGAAATTGTCAGATTTTATAAAGACGGAGCTGGATTTCGATTTTGGTTTATATGAAATTTTGTCAATTAAACTAAGTGAAACGCATATACCAAGTCGAGTATGAACAATTATATGGGGTAGCTGTTCAAAAGTTATGACCAAAGAAATATTTGGCCAAAATCAACAAAACGCCTTGTATCTCAGTAAAGGAGAACGATGGATACATTAATCATTGGTGATTTTGAACCACCAAAGTGTCCTCTCTCCACAGGTGTCGTATGCACATTTAATTTTGAAACACCCTGTATAATCATTTATTTTATATAAACTCAGCTTGTAATAATGAAACCACCATGGAAGTCACAAGAAGCATATTAATGCACCCTACTATTAGTTATACTGCAGAAGTGCATGAAGCAAGCAAAATTTAATTCATTTTCGTCAATGTTTCAAGAACTTACACCTTCATAACTAGATGGATAAATAGGTTTCATCTCCATTAATTGGGGAATGGAAGTGACTAGTACATGTTCCTTTTGTGCTATTAGATTCCGATTGTGGAGATGCAGCCCCTTTGACCCTTCATAGTAGGCCGCTTCCCGTTCTGCTTTTTGGCAAGCAACGGCATGGCCCTCACCTAGCTTTGAATTAAATTTAAAAACTTTTATGAGACACCAATTTGGACTCATACTGGTTGTATGCTTGTCGTATGAAGGCCAATAATGAATTCCATAAAGAGTAACTGCATCTTCATCTGGAAAAATTGAAAGGTTAACATAAATTCCATAGAAAATACCAACTTGAAAAGAAAAGGCTCAGCACATTTCATGAGCAAAATGGCTTTTTGTCAAATTGTCTGAAACTTTGCAATTTGCTATAGCACGAGAGCCCACCTACAAAAATGGAAGACATAAGCTGGGGAGTCAAATTATTCATTGAAAGTGTGTAGTCGATCTTGGCAATCCGGGTAGCAGCAGCGCAGGGGCAGCTATTTTTGTTATCTGGCTCAAATAATTGAATGTGGCGTTTTCCCATGACGTCCGTTTTTCAGTTTTGTGAGCTCTATATAATGGCACTACTTTTAATGGGGTTTTTATGGGGGTAACATGTTTTTTTATCTAATCAACTCCTCTTTCTATAGGATACTCTTCGCAGTTTTTTGTAAATAATGTTAATTTTAGACATTTTTAATTTTATACTATTTTATACGAACTTGTTGGTAAAAGACTCAGTGTAAAATAAAGTAAAAATTAAAAAAACTATACCATACCCCATTTGGGTTTCGAACCCGGGACCCTTGGATTCCGAGTCAAAAGCGTAAGAACTACACCACCACCTTACACGTAAAAAAAATGTAAATTTTTACATTATAAGACACGAGCTAAAATCATATTTTCACAGTTGTATATTACATTATGAAATGTATATTTGTAAAATATATAAATATTTAGATATTAAAATGAAACATAATTCCACCAGATTTCTATTCAATTAAAAAAACATAAAAATCAAATTTTTTTTTTTTTAATTTATATTTACCGATTGACTTTGTTCAAAAATAATAGGGTTCTTCCTCTAGCTAACACTAACTTACTGTCCAAATTTCAGTACAATAGCATTTTTCTTTCTTGAGTTATCGTACTTACAAAAACGTGACGGATGGAGGGACAGACGGACATTTTGAAAACTGTTCAGAATTCGTTCACTAACACAATGATATGAAAATTTCTTGTCTCAGAGCGATATTTACGGTTTTAGAAATGTGCCGATCAAATGCAATATACTCTTCGTTTTCGTATTTGTATCTATATCTATTCTAGGGACACACTGTATATTGTGTTAACTCATTTATTTTCCGTATATCACTGAATGTACCAACTAACCAATTCATCGCAACACTGCATAAAACTGTAGTATTCAACTTTGAGTGTGTTTTATAGATTTGCTACAAATCAAATTTAAATATCGCGCAAGACAGTTTCATATTTCCGTAATCCTGAGACAGAAAATATATGGCATTCTCACTCTTATCTATTCGTGTTTTCAGCATAGTGCCAAATATAAGGAATTAGTCCATTAGAGCGAAACGGGCATGGTCTAAGGAAAAACTACTATAAATTTTTAGGCTTAAATATTGAAGAAAATCTAAAATGGGATAAACACATATCTTACCTAAGTAAAAAACTATCATCGGCTCTATTTGCAATAAAAAAAACCACACAAGAACTAAATATTAAATGAAGCCAAGTCTAACTGCATATTTTTTAAGACTCACAATTCCATGTTTCAAATACCTGACCATCTCACTGAAGAAATAAAAATTCCTATCTCTAATAATACGAAGCTATTGGGCGTGGTGGTAGATAGTAATTGCAAATGGGTGGAACACATTGATGATGTCATAAAAAAGTTAAACAGAACCTGCTTCGCTCTTAGAACCCTATCACGCATATTTAATTTAGACGCTCTCAAGACAGTTTATTATGCTAATTTTTATTCCACTGTTAAGTATGCCATTGAAATCTGGGGTGGAAGCACAAATCTGGCCCGTGTTTTTAAAGTGCAAAAAAGAGCCGTTCGAATAATTCTCAAGAAAAAATTTAGTGAGTCGTGCAAAGGGTGTTTCAAAACGAATAACATGCTCACAGTTCCAGGATTGTACATTTACTCCTGTCTAATGTATTTAAAAGCAAACAAGCTTAGTTTTGAAATGTCTAACTTTAAACATTCTTATGACACACGGAACAAAGATAATTTTCAATTTCCGCAGCATCGTCTGACTATCACTGAAAAGGGACCATATTACTCCGCAATCAAATTTTATAATACTCTGCCAATAAATCTAAAAGAAACCTTTCACCAGAACTCTTTCAAAAGGCAAGCTTTCAAGTATATCTGTGATATTGAACCTTATTCTCTTCAAGAATTTTTAACTATTAATTAGGATATAATGTGCTGACGTCTATTTTATATACATTGTAATGTGTTCGTTTGAATTTACTGTATTTTTGTCTTTTAATGACCTGTTTTATACATATTATTATGCCAATGTAATATGTCCAATGAAACTGAATAAAACTTACTTACTTACTTACTTACTTACTAAATAGAGACGTCGCTGTACAGATATATTATGCTTTATTCGAGTCAAATCTGAGATATTGTGTTACATTCTGGGGTTACTCAAACTCCACAAATCTCGAAATAATATTTTTACTCCAAAAAAGAGCTGTTCGGATATTAGCAGGTGCTGGTTACCGGGATCATTGTAAACCACTATTTAAAAAATTAAAAATTCTAACTCTTTTTGATCTAATCATATATGAAACCGTCATACACATTCACAAAAATATACATAGTATGGAATAAAGAGAAACTGTGCACAACTATGAAACTAGGTACTCTGATCACTTATGTCTGCCTCAATCTTACTCAAACCTAACTAGAAATACAATATATCATTTGGGCAAATCACTATACAACAAAATACCTACGAATATAAGACAGTTGACCGCCACAAAATTTGAACAAAAAATAAAAAAATATCTCATAAAGCAGGCACACTACTCTTTGCAGGAGTATAGATCATCTCCAGTGGATGTTCAATGACTATAACAAACACTTATTTAACCTTACACTGATTTCCTGTCACTACTGACTTTATGTTTTGAAAAAAATTTTATTGTAACGTTTTATCTGGTAGACTTAGAATTAGTTTAAGCTTTTAGATTACGTTAAGTTTTAGTTATTAACCCACTCTGTTCAACACCCAATGGGTACAATGTAAATCCTTTTTGCATGAACAATAAATTTACTTACTTACTTACTTTACTTACTTACTATAACAAAACAAAAATCGTTAGCAAATCTCGGCTACGAAAAAATTTTTTTTGGCGAACGAATTGGTGAAAACTCCGCGAAAAAAGCAATTTGTATTTTTGTCCCCCGGGGACTGTAGCGTTGGCCCTGGTGGTTTTCGTCACCTACCCCTCCCGTCTAATCCACGCCTGGGTAAGGACACGGTGTAATGAAGCGTATTTTCAACCTGAATAAACCACTTATATTTTCCATAAATAAATATGCTTCTGTTAGATTATTTAATAAAAACTACCAGGCTGTGAAAAACAATTATATCACCGCATAAATCCTGATAGGCCCCACCAGGCCCAACCGTTCTGAAAATGCATACTAAACCGTGATCTCTGCAGAAAGCATTCAGTTGCTACCAGTGAACAACAGCGAGCAGAAGTGCCTTCTCCAGGGAACCCGCCAGCACTCGTAAGTTACAATATTGTATATTTCCGCGACACTGTACTAAGTTGCGCCTACGTAAATCAATATCCACGCGCACCGTCTCCCCGTCAGCAAAGTGAATAGAGGGGCTAGTGGACTAGATACCCGATGCGCCGAGATCAGAGAGTTGAGTTCCTCACCAGCTCCAACAGCGACCAGACGTGCCCACTGCAGCCAGCTCCGGAAATAAGAGTAAGTGAAATTTTTCTAAGACCGGGAGACAGAAAATAATGGTAAAGTCCGCGATTTCTGACTTGTAAAATATTTTTCATTTAACCGTTTCACCTGAAAATAATACAAGTATTCATTTACCACTACGCACCGTGTCTGCACATTCTCCCACTCTACCGGCTTGTTGAAAGAGGAAAGTCTTTATTAAAACTCGTGACATCAATCAGTCGTGGTCGGCCGCTCCACGAGTTTAGACGTATCCAGCAGTAAACAGGAACCTGTCGCCTTGCCGCGCCGTTAACCGTCCAGCACCGCATTACTTCGACTTCATACCGCTGCTTTGCTTCTGCCTGCTCTAAGTAACATCACCGTAGCGTCACCGTAGCATAACCGTAACCATACTATCATAGCCTGGGTTTTTGTCTTGTATATACTGGTGTATTTTAGCGAAAATAATAATAATAAATAACATAGTATTGTAGAGTATAGGAAATAAATAGATATTTTGTTTTACCGAATTCTGTGTTTTACTGCTGTTTGTGTGACAGTCCAATTTTCCCAATTGACCCACTGGAAGTTACTGTTTTCTCCACTGTAGCTATCCCAGCCCTACTGTAACAGGCTAGTGTGGGACCTTTGCCCCACATAAAAATTGTAAAGGTGGCGCCCGAGGCAACCGAACCGTTGCTAAGGTGCCAAAAGTGATCGGCTTTCCGGCCTCACCGGAAAGTATGCGTCACAACGGGGTAGTATAGTGGTATGAATTTATTTAAAAAATTGACATCAAACGCATTCATAATTATACTTTTAAGTACTTACCAAATTTTAATATGCCGAGAACCTTTTTCAATACTTTATCTTTGATCATTTCATGAATTATGCGCCAGGCATGTCGATCTATGCTTAAAATGTTGGCAGAAGTGCGTTTTGTCTTGTCTCGATGAACTTTATATCTCTTGAATTCCTCATTATATGAAGACGATTCAAGACTAGAAATGAAAAGGAAATAACTTGAAGAATTGGACACATTAAAAGAAAAAAATTACCTATTGAAGACTTTGTTAGATAATTTACATCTGTTCTTTCCTCCCCTTACACTTGCATATTCTGCCGTTTCCATTTTTTTGTTTTTTTTAAATACACTTTGTGATACACAGGCATATTTTGTGTCTAAAGAATCAAATGTATCCCAATCCTTTTCATCTACGATGTCGATTATTTCTTCCTCTTCTGAATCGCTCTCAAAATCTATAAAATAAAGTAAAATCGATACTCTCAACAATGTGCATGTACTTAACTTACTAAAACAAAAAGTTTGCTCTGCAAAGGATATATTGGACTCTGTTTAAGGTTTTTTTTTTGAAAATCATATGATAAAATATTTGCATGCAAACTTGCAAATCAGTAAAAGTGACTATGTGGTTTTCTTCGGAAGAAAAACAAATTCTTATCTAGGTGGTAACTTCTACCCCTCTGCTGTGTAGGAATGGGAGAGACGAAAAGCTGGAAGGGTTGTCTAGAGATGCGTTGTTGGAGGCAGAGAATTGGGAAGGGTTGTCTAGAGATGCGTTGCTGGAGGCAGAGAATTGGTTCAGTGTTAACCTCTTTATTGTCAACCAAAAGTAAACTAATAAAATGGCTTGGACCGATAGAAGAGAGATCTCTCCAGGGAATATTAATGTGAAGCTTTTTGGCTTTCACTTAGACCCCAAATTATTATCCATGTTTCTTTGACTATGCTAAATTATCTATAGCCTGGTTTGTAACAGGAAGGCTAAGGGGGGGTTGTATCCACGGAGGTATTAAAGAAAGTCTATTTTGGACTTGCCCACTATGGGCACTATCACCCTGCATTGGAGTGGAGAACTAGTGTGGCATGGGGCAGCTACTGAAATATTAGGAGAAGCTTTTATTTTAATAGTGACTTGCACGTATATCTTAAGACTTAATTTTGTGAGTGCATAATATTAAAGATCAGTTTGTAAGGAGTACAAAGGTACCTGAATATCATATAGGGGGTAAAAATCAGTTGACACTGCCCGATGTGAACCTGTGTAGAACAGCTACCAATGGGGAAACATTACCGCTAAAGTTATATAATAAATCCCCATGGAATGGAAAAGCTATGACACCAGGGTTTTAAAAAGAAAAGTAAGTGACTTTATCATCAACCGCAGCCGGAAGGCCAGAGAGTCGTTTCTGGTATAGGTCTTCTGTGCCGCAGCTTTCATGAGATCAGAATGGCCACTTAAAACTTCTTTTCAAATTATCTGACTTTTCCATGATTGATAAACTTCTGTTTTCCCTGACTAACTTTTATAACCGAAAAGCCAATTTCTTTGCTTTTTACATTTTATTAATAAAAATTGTAAAACATTTAAAAATTAACAAAGGAAATTAAACTACCTGCATATCAATAAAATATAAAAATACAGATAACACAATATAGATATAAACTTTGAGCAAAACTTTATCTAGAGAATAAGTCAATGTTGTGCAATTTTTCGTGGAAAATAAGAGATTGATTCCCATAAAATTTGCAATGAATAAAATCTGTTGGCTCCAAGCAATTAAAATAAATGCGTTTGACATTTTTCCCCGACTATTTCTTAAAATTTCATGATTTTATGTTCAAATTCCCTGATTTTCCGGTCCAAAATAAAATTCCCTGACCTTTCCAGAAAAGTGACCACCCTGAAGATAAGGGAATTCCTTGATTGGATTGAGAAATAATGGCAATAACTGAATATTGTATATTTTATGAAAAGTTTTGTTTGCATTAGCTACTAGAATGTGTAAATGAATGTCATTTTTTTATTATGACATGCTAAAACGTTCGCATAGCTGTTGTTGAACTTATTATTATTTTATGGTTCATAAAATTATCATTAATACGTACCACTATTCGTAGACAATCTACTGCAATTACATTCAATTCCAGAATCGTCATGGGTTGTTTCTTTAGGTGGAGTATCATTTACCGAGGCAGTGAATATTTTCTCATCAAATTTCATCTGGCGCTTTTCTTCTTTTGCCTGTACCTTTTTAGCAACTTCCTCGGAGATAATTTCTTCAAGTTTTACTGGTTCCAATTTGTCTATTTTCGCCCATGGACAAGACATGTTTTACGCTTATCACTTCAGAATTGAAATATTAAAATGCTATTAAAGTAATTACAAACAAGTTTAACTCTCTCACGGTTAATTATAACTACGTTTCTCAATTTAAAGCTGTTGATGAACACAAGCGAACAAATTACAGCAACAAATAAAATATAGGTGTGTAGTGTAGTTACAGCACCCTATATTACAACAGAAATAGATTCGTATTTATACCAATGACTTCTCTGCAGTTTAAGAGGGATAAGGATCAGCTGATCGAACCTATCAAAGCCACCAATACTCCCCGCGCGTCGCAGATTTCCCATAGTTACATTTACGTTATCACAGAAATACGTAATTAGAGTCCGTTGCTCTCAGAGTTCAGCCAGAGAATGTGATGCAACTAATAGGGAATGTCGAGTATTAATCGTACCTTTATTCCGTCAAAATATAGCTGGCAACATTGCCTTCTGCAATGAGTGGTTATTTTATTATCGTCAAATGTGAATATTTTGAATTGTTTTAGTTTATAATGATTTTTGGATTACAAATAAACTGATTATTTAATGAAAAATTTTATGTTAAAGTTTCTATCTTATATTTTTCAGGCCAAGTGAAATGAACGATATTACGTTATTTTTCATCTTCGAGGACAATCAAAACAACCTATAAGGTGGCAAGAATTTTGTTTTGAGTCATATTTGCAGTATTTTCCTACCTACATTTTTTAAAATTTGTAAGTGTTGTTAAAGACCTAATGCTGTGTTTAGTGTTTGCGACTCTCATTTGTTATTTGGATCATTTTTAAAATAGTACATGAGAAATATTTTTTATAATTAAGGAAAGCGTATAGTGATTCATTTAATAAAGTATTACCAGTGTAGCATTAAATTAAATAATTTCGCAAAAGTAATGTACCCAGAAGAGGTAGATTACTTTAATCGTTGAATATTTTGTTTGTCTACTGGTTCTTTACGTGTATCAAAATATAGTTAAAGAGGATTATAAACTAATTTAAAATGTTTTTTAGTCGAGAACAAACGACGAACAGTACAAGAGATCTGTTGACAATGTGTTACGTTCGCCATTTGTCCTCGTCTCAAAAACATTTTAAAGTAGCTTTTCAACAACTGTCTTCGAAAATGACAAATAACGCACAATAACCGAAATGACTCGAAACTGTTTCTTTTCACACATGTGTGCAATAATCCAAAAAAAAAATAACATGTTTTTCACACCGTTCTGTCGAAAACAGAACAGACACCTTTTATTTGTATTTTTTGATGTAGGCTAGCCTATTCAAATTCATAGCAACTGACTTGTTTAACTACTCCAGTTTTACATTAAAGAACATAGCACAATTTTAAGGTATTTTGGCCCTCAGTAGAAAATTTTGAAATTTTAACATATAGTTTATATTAAAGGAAGTAATTTTATCATTGAAAGAAAGTCCTAAGTGTACAGGGTGTATCTGAAAAGTTAAATTAAAAATAGTGATTTTAAGATATCGCATATTTATTACTGGCGTCAGAAATAAAAACGAATAACTATTTCAATTATTTATTTTCATTATACAACGTGTAGTACAGTTTAAAACATGTATAGTTGCTAAACCATACAGTGTTCCAAAATTATTATCATCATAGGTTTTTAGTTTTCTTATGATATCTTAAAATCACTATTTTTTACTTAACTTTTCAGATACACCCTGTACACTTAGGACTTTCTTTCAATAATAAATTTCTTTCAATAATGCAATTACTTCTTATAATATAAACTATAATCTGTTAAAATTTCAAAATTTTCTACTGAGGGTCAAAATACCTTAAAATTGTGCCATATATGTCCTTTAAATTTTTAGTGTTTTGTCAAATAAATAATACCTGTTTACTTATGGAATTGTTTGTTTTTCTTGCAGTCGTAGAAAAAATATTGTGAACAACACATTTGAAAACATCTTTTCACACTCATTGGACTTGTGGAACTTGCCTTCGGCTCTTTCCACCAAACTGTCACTCGTGTGAAAAGATTGGTTTTCGGAACTTGTTTAAAATACTGTTATAGTACTTTATTAAGTATATCTTACATAAGTAGACTACAAATTTCCAATTATACTATGTTGTACAATGTTTTTCTTGACAAACCGTGTCAATTTTATTGAAAAATTCTTCTTGCCCGAGCATGTAAAGCAAAATTTTGTTCACGAAACCAATAGCAAAATAAAGAATTTAACTGTGAGTAAAGTCTTTTGGTTTTCTTTCATAATGATTTTTTTTCTGAAGTAAAATAAGTAACCATCAACAAAATGATATTTCTTTATTTTCTATGTACAAAATTTACATAATTTATTCAATTATTCATCGATTTAAAGAATATTATAAAAACACAAGTTTGGGAATTAAACTCACTAAAGAGAAGTTTTTAAGCAACCAGAATATAGATGAATAATGTTTTGTTGGCTTGAAACTTAAAGCTATATTTTAGTAAGGGCTTCCTGTAGAAACGGGGTTGCCAGTCGTGAACTGAGCTCTTAAGCGCACCTCATTCGATATTTTTGAAGAAAACAAAGTTTCAAAGCAAAAACCTTATAAAATAAGTGAATAATAAACAAATACATAAACTTAAAAAAAATAATAGAAGAAAAATAAATATGATTTTCCTAAACTAAAATAAATAAAATGAAAATATTTCTACACGTCCATAAGTAAATAAAATAAATATTATTTTAAATGAAGACATTTCCAAAATAAATTAATAAATAACTCAAGATAATAATTATTAACTATTTACTTAATTAATGGGATAATAAGAAAGTTTAGGTTCTCATATGCCTTCTATCGGGGTTTCTAATCGAGTAGCCTCTATTTATGCATATTCAATATGAGTAAAATAGGTACACGTACCAAAATGACTGTTTTTGTTGAGGAAAAACTTGTTTTCATTTCGCTTCTTTTTCAAAGACTTATTAAACAAAAGTAATATATATATTTTACATTGACGACTATTTTGTTAAATGTTTTCATATAAATCCCTCATCCCCTTAATTGCATCTGCACCCATGCAATGGAAAAAAAATAATAAAAGGTAGGTACGGCAATACAAAAATTCGCGCTCACTCCAAACTTCTCTTCATTTATTTTTTCTTAACTATACATGCGATGTAATATATGTTAAACTCTGTTACTTAGTATAATTTACCTCAAAATGGAAAGTTTTCGATTTTTTCTTATTGCGTACCTATAACGCTTTTGTTCAAAATTTTAAATTTTGTTGCTTTTCTTCTATAACCCATATATTGTACAATATTTTGTTCAAAATCTACATACCTCTATAACTAAAAATAAAAATTTAATTTGCAATTTTTTCTTAAAGGTAATATTAAATAACATGCTGGATTATAGCTAAAAAGTATTATCTATAGGCATTAAACCTGCCTTTCTTCCTTTAAAATTTAACAAACGCAAAGTCGAGTGTCCTATCACAAAAATTTATAACAAGTACACCACAATAAATATATAAATTAAAAATGTTTTTCCACATTACACCAAGTTATAATACACTTGCTAGAAACATGAGTTTAAACTAAACAACCTCTTGAATAAACTGAAATATAACGGGCACTCAAAAAGTCAGAACTATAAAATAATTTAAAATTTTGACCGTCTATTCTGTTTTAAGGAATATTTCGCTCCATCTTTCTCAGCTAAGAGCTCCTGTCTTTGTCTTTCGAGCGCTTGCTTCCGAGATTTTAACAATTTACTTACATTTTTATTTATTAGGCTTATTAGGTCATCAACAATGTTGCCAAACTGTTTTAGTTAAGAAATCGGGCCGCAGATGCCGCTACATACCAGAGTAGAAATTCCAAAACATCGGGGTATAGATTTGGGCTTTTAATATTGATTATTTTTAAATGCTGTATTTAGAAAAAGTTTTGGTATTCAACCAAAGAATTTCGCTAACTCCGTATTTTTCTCGGTAAATCAAATTATGATTTTTTTTTTCTTCATTAACGGTTTTATAACAATTTCACTGAGTTTCCGGAATACAAAACATTATTATAGACAGATCCCCATTCATACTTTTTTAATTAATGCCTTCTAAGGAACGTAATTCTATACCCAGTATTTCGGCAATATGGCGGACCTCCTTAGCCCTCTTAATACTTAGAAAAAATAAAAAATAAGGTTGTGCAATAACTCGCAATAAATTGAGATAGAGATTTCAAAAATGCCGAAGGTCGTAGCTCTTCTTCTTCTAGCCAAACTATTAGTATATATAACTCTTTAATCTATGAGCCAAACCTCAGATAAACAAAGAAATATGGATAAATAATCTCATTTGAAGTACACAGAAGTTGTGTGTAGGGAGGATAACCTTCTAAGGGGCAGAGTGGAGAGGAATGTTTAAGTTTATGGAGTCACCTAATCAGAGGCGTAGACAGATAAGGGGGTTAAAATTTTTAAAATAATCGATTAATGTTCTTGACTATTACTTAATACTATATCTGACAATAATAGTACTACGACTCTATTGAGACAAAAAGAGTACTGTTTGGTTAGAATTTTTACAAAATGTGTTATTGAAGAGAAATGAAAGTATTGAACTGTCAATTCTCAAAGTTAAATGGTTCTTAAACGATAAGTTACTCTACATTTTCTGAGTAAAAAAAATTAACTTTTAGTTAGGATATAAAAGTAACTTGATGTAGGTATATCCTGGGGTTATGCGGTCTTTATAATAAAATTATTATTTTTGTTACGTTTTGGTTTATTCAACCATCGTCAGAGAACTACAATTAAATGAAGACAAATATTTTTTTAAATGCTATTTTTTATACACATGGATTTAAATTGTATGTGCGTATAAAAAATAGCATTTAAAAAAATATTGGTCTTCACTTAATTGTAGTTCTCTGACGATGGTTTAATAAACCGAAACGTAAGAAAAGAGTAATTTTATTATAAAGACCGATAACCCAGGATATAACTGCATCAAGTTAATTTGATATCAACGGTTAAGAAAATACAAATATGTTAGCATATAAATGAAACCAACTAGTATTTTTTCATATTACAGTATAACATATTCATCTAAAAGTTTACATACTTATCACTCTACAGTACCGGCAAGCGTTTGATTATTTATGACAATAAGAGCAAGCGAAAGCGAAGCAACTAGGCTATTCTTTTTTATCGTATAACACATCCTACTCGTGCCACCTGCTTTCCTCACCACATGTTCCCGGGCAGCTCTGTTTGCATGCCTAATCCAAGACTTTCCGATACTGTATAATGAATCTGGTCATACGCTACCCGTACCATATACATAAAACAAAAATAACATTATATTACTTTTAAATCTCTATATTGTAAACAAATATACTCTACATAATGCACTACCCTATAGAGCGGGAGCTAAGTGGCTTTTTCGGCAGCTCATCGCTTTATGAACTTTGAGATGTTTAAAAATCAGTGAAATCATTTCATCGTTACAAGGCTCATTTTTTTTGTGTGTACACATTTTAAGTTTAGAATGAATAAAACATGATCGCCAGAAAGTGTGGGCCGTCAGGAGGCACAGCCAGAAAGGTAATAATGATACCATTCATCTGAGGTACGGTACGGAGTCAAGTTAGCTGAAAGTGTTAAATTCCTGTATATTTAAGAGCCTATGGTACTTTTGTTGACTTTGTTTAGAATAGCCTCCATTCTATTGTTGAAGAAGCTTATATTTACGTTTTAAAAAGGAGCCAGAACTTGTAACGATCAGTTTAGAGTTCTGAGATGAAATATGCGAAAAAAAATCCAATTTTCTTCAAAAATCCTAAACATTTTCTTTCTGGCTAGCCTTACTGACGGGAGTTTCATCCTGGGAATTTTTTTCTATGTTCGAAACATAAAACATGCTCAACCTTAAAAAAGTTTGTAACGATGATGTTATATAATTCCGTTTTTTTACCTCTTTGACCTTTCTGGTTGCGCCCTTGATGGCCCACACTTTCTGGCGATCTTATTTTATTCATTCTAAACATAAAATGTGTACACACCCAAAAACTTGGCTTTGTAACGATGATATAATTTCACTGATTTTTATATCTTGAACCATGGCCAACTCGACGGGCTGACATATGCCAGAAGTCTATTTTGTCAAGTTCGATAGAATTAATCAGCGCATAGAAAATGCTTGTAACGATGAGTGCCCGAAAAAGCCACTTAGCTCCCGCACCATTACTTCCAGTTTTTAATTTTAATATTGTTGAATATAGTTACGATAAAGATAATACAGATTTCTTATCAAATCTGTTTTCGATACAACACATCAAATTATTTCAATCTGATATGGCTATAATAAATTGCAGTTAATTTTCTAACTTGGTAAATTTCATTTATATCGGTATCTTGGCAGGGCTGTGGAGAAAACATTTTAATTTTTTGATGAGCGGGGGGAGAAATCCGAAAGAATTTTAAAATTTCCGGGCCCCTTAGAAAAACCCGGGGGCATCACCCCCGCACCCCTTCTCTCTCGTCGGGTCTGTAGGTATCGATTCTTAATTAATTCCAATAAAAGCAAAGATAAATGAGAGAATAGCCTCGACTTGACAATTGTTAGTATTAAAAAGCAAATTATATGAGACACCCTTGATACGATAACGGAAGTGAAATGAGTCTCTTGGTAAAACTACTAGGAAACAAACATTTTTCTTAAACATCTTTTTCCTGTCGGGGTTACATAAGTCATCAAACTTGAAACGATTAAAGCATACGTAATTGTAAATGCTTCAAATTTTGGTCAGTTACCTGTAGGACAGCAAGTCACTTTTTTCTAAGCGTAATATTTTCTGGGAGCCTACGGAATAACAACATAACGTAGCACATATATCAGGCAACCCCAACAATTTCAAAGTCAAGACTGTTCAGAAGGGGGTTACATATTTAGAAAAACGCAGATATACATCCATTACATATCAACGTTGCCAATTTTAAAGCTGGGGATCGAACCCAGTGCATTATTATTTTGAAAAGTTACTACAGTCTATTACTATGTAATAATGTAAACATTCTGTAAAGTTTGAAATACTCGTACCAAATTTAAATAGGTATACTTATGTAACATTTAAATTTAGAGAAATAAATCTAAATCTATCTATCTATCTGATAATCACACAACTGTCTTTTTACGTTTTTTACTTGAGTGTAGAGACGAGAGAGGCAGAAGGAAAAATTATTTATTGCTAGATCAGCAAAACAATAAGACTAATATATCCTTAAATAAGTCCAGACCCAGCGATTACAGTAAAACAAAGGTATCTGAGAAAAGCAATATATCACAGTGTGATATATACGAGAATATATATGGACGTAAAAGAATTTCTTAAAAAAATACAAAATATATATACACTTTTCCTAGCCGCCGCCCATGGGAATAAATAACAGAATTTTTAAAAAATTAAAATTTTCTTTTTCTTTTTGTAATATTTTTTTTTGTTATTTTTTCCCATGGATGAGCAAGACAATTTAGTATTCTTTTTATTATTTAGATACTTACTGTTAACAAAGGACCCCACACAAAATACATTGATTTTTGCTTTTGGTCAAATTTTTTTGAAACTTGTTCCCCTTGTTTTGGAGGTATGACCTTTTTAAGGTCAGAAAATGTGTATTTTTCATGTGTGATATCAAGATACAATAAAATCTTTTGCATTTCTTAAAAAAAAACATTAAATAGCCGGGTGAGTTAAGAATGCATACAAGATGCAGATTATTACTTTTAAGAAAGTAGTAATTGATGACAGACACTAAAAGTCAATCTTATATAGTATAAAAAAAATTCTTTTATGTGCGAATTTATTTATTTATAGCCATTTTGTAGTTGTTAATACAACTATCAAAAAAATATATTTATTATACCGTGCGTGTAATTTCCCATTAGGCATGTACATTCACGTAGCGCGAGAGATCTGACAACACCGGCAGCCGTAAATTCGTCCGTCGATGGAGCATCCCAGCTCGGTTATTTCATTTCAGCCAGCTGGCACACGCGATGTAATTCTACTCCCCATGCCTAGCCCGCAACTACACACACGGTATGTATGTTTAAGTCCACACACATACATTCATGTTTTTTTAAAGTGCAAAAGATTTTATTGTATTAACATCACATGTATACACGTTTTTAGCCCTTAAAAGAGCCGTAGCTCCAAAGGGTTTTCGAGGGTGTTGTCGCCAAAATTTAAGAACCCGCCCAGATAGTCGCGAAAAACCAGAACATGCCCAGAGAAATCCGGATCTCCTATACAAGTCTTCATATCTGAATTCGTTTTACTTTCATAATCATTTAAAATCACTAAGAGAGTATTAAATTTTGTAAAAAATCAATGTTCTTAACTTAACGAAATCTGAAATTGAATCGTCTTATGATAACTTGGCACATCATTTTTGCATATTTTTTTGGAAAATTTCAATCATAATTTTTTTCTTAGTAAAACTTCATTTATATCTTAATAGTTTTATTAGGTTCCATTTTCCAAATTTAAGAAATAGCATAATCTATCACCAGCCGCCAATGGTAATTTGAGCAATGCTACGAAGTTCCGTTGATAATGTTTGTAGAAAGGAGCGTATATACTCTTTTTCTTTGGACATCCACTGGATATCCACCAAAATCATACCCACTTAAAAAAGTTATATATTATAAAAGGACCAACATTTTTAATAGCAGAGTAAATGAAGAGGAAAAAATCATTAAATGCAAACCCTCAAAAATAGATCGGATTTTGATTTTTTTTTTAATGTTTGCTGCCTTTAACTATCCATGATGATAAATGATTTAAGTATTTTCAATACATTTTTTGCTTTGAAATGCTAGGAATCCTATCATGTAATTCAATACTTCTTCAGTATCAACTAGAAGAGTAGTTGTTTTGATTTGTTTTCCAATAATGATTAGATTCCAGAACTTCCAAATTTCTTCGATTTTGTTAACATTCTTAATAGCGATGAAGAAAATAACATGTTATTTAACAAGTAAAAAGTTTTATTGGCACCATCTTTCACAGATTATGAATAAAAATACTTAAAATTAAAATTTACAAATATCAAGAGCAATACTAAAAAGTTTCAGTACCAGTACCTGTACTTTTGTTGGGACTAAGTAAAAATAGGGTGAGTGCACCAGTAAATGACCAGCCCCCACTGATTGACCAAAAACTTGAATTTCGCGCTCTAGTAAGAACAGTTTGGCAAATTTAACTAAAATAAGTTTAAGTTTGGCAACTGTATACTCTTTAATATCTAAATTTATAACTAGATGGCAGTAGAAGCAATGGTATTATTTTTAATATGACGGTAACTTGTGTGAGTCTATGAATGTACTAGTGGTGTTATAAAAATACTAAGGTAAGCACTGAGATAGATCAAATAGATTTTCTCTAAAGTAGAATAAATCTTTTATCATTACTTTCTCAATTTTGTATAGTATACTGTTAAAATTATGTTTTTTAAATAAAAAGAGGCAAAATAACTATTTAAAGTTAGAATATTTAAATGGTCAATTACTGGATCCTAAAATCATCTGTTCTCTAGTGAATAACCACAATCGATCATTCACTAGATTAATGAAATTAAAGATTTTTAAGCAGGATCGGGTATATTTTACGATAATTGCTTTAATTGAATCACAGATCTGTACCCTATCTTTGGACCAACAAATGACCAGTATAGAAAAATATGGTCGTTTACTGGACTAAAAATATTTTAATGGATCTAGTAAATGACTGGATATTTCCTAGATTGCTACATTTAGGTAAACAAAGATTTCCTTTCCAGATGGCAGACAAGCGAAAATATAAACGTTTCAAATACAGTTTAATGGATTTAACACTAGCCGTTGAAGCTGTTCAAGGACCCAGGCACCTTTCAATAAATAAATCATGCCAAGAATATAACATACCAAAAGGTACACTTGTCAACCGACTTCATGGTCGAGGATCTGTTAATGAAAGGAAAATGGGTCCAGTGCCAGTGCTTTCTGCCGAAGAAGAGAATAAACTGGAGAAGTGGATACTAGACAAAGCACGTTTTGGATTTCCGATGCATGAAAACGAAGTTAAAGATGTCATACAAAAAGTGCTTGTTGAAGATAAAAGGCATTTACAAATGACTGACCGGGCAAGAAATGGCTGAAATTGTTCCTGAAACGCAAACCTACAGTTAGCAAGACGAATGCTGAGATAATTTCGAAAGCCCGAGCGAGTGTGACTGAAGACGGAATTAGGCACTGGTTTAAAGAAGTTAGAGAATTTCTACAAGAGGAGTGTTTGGATATTTTACAGGAATCAGATTGTATTTTTAATGCCGACGAGACGGGGGTGCAATTATGCCCAAATACGGGAAAGGTCTTAGGCCCAAAGCAGTACAGAAATTTTTATGATGTAGCTGTTGGTAAGGAAAAAGAATGCATTACAGTTTTGGCAAATTTTTCTGCAAGTGGAAAAGCTGTTCCTCCGATGATTGTCCTGCCTTACAAGAGAATCCCTCAAGACATAGCAAACTCATTACCTGATGATTATTTTGTAGGAAGATAGTCCATACGAAACTTGCAAAAAAGTCTAAAACCCCAAAAGTACAGGGGTAGCGACCAAACATGACTACCCCCCCGTTTTCGAAGACGGCCAACACGATGGTGATAGTCACGCGGTTGCAACTACCCGAACTACTCCTAAATGCAAAATAAAAAACCTCTTTTTTTGATTTCTCGTTGTCAGGCATGTTGGATCGGGTTTTTTTTGAGGAAACTCAATATGTCCTGTAAAATTTCGCAACTAGACATCCTAACGACTCACGGGGGTTGAAACCAACCCCCACCTCAATACCGAAACATGCAAAAAACATCCAAACATGCTGAAAATTGTTTTCCACACGTTTTCAAGGGTGGGGAACAGGATGCTGATATTATTTAGTCTCCTACCCCCAATACATAAAACATGTATTTATTTCCTAAAGAAATAAATACATAAAACCACCCCTATTTCCCACTTTCCCTTGTCAGGCATGCGAGGATTTGTTGGATCGGTTCTTTTTTTGAGGAAACTCAGTATGTCCTGTAAAATTTCGCAAACACTCATTCTAACGACCCCAGGGGGTTGAAACCACCCCTTCCCTCAATATCGAAACTTGCAAAAAAAATATCCAAACATGCTAAAAATTGTTTTCTACATGTTCTCAAGGCCGGGGAATACGATGCTGATATTACTTAGCCTCTCACCCCCAACCAACTACTCCTAAATGCATAAAACCACTCATTTTTCCCATTTTTCGTTTTTATTATGTACATAATATGACAATAAATATATAATAAAAAAGTGGGCTATGCACATACACGACCTATATATACATGCGCATAGCCCATCCTATCGAACTCCTTTTAAGCTTCAATAAAAAAAATTCTTTCCCTAGAAAACCTGATCCAATGAGCGCTTGTGATCTCACTATAAGAAAAACCGATGTTTTTGGGCATGCAAGGGTAGTTTTTGAGGACTAAGAGAGAAACTGATGCAACTATCGTGTTCTCCACCCTTGAAAATGAGAAGGACATTTCAGGATTCAGGGAGAGGGTGGTTTCAACCCCCCGGGGTCGTTAGAATGTCTGGTTGCGAAATTTTACAGGATATATTGAGTTTCCTCATAAAGAAAACCGATACAAGTCCTCGCATGCTTGAAAACGAAAAATGGAAAGAAGATGAGATTCTATGCATTTAAGGGTAGTTGGTTAGGGATGGGAGGCTAAATAATACCAGCATCCTGTTCTCAGCCCTCGAAAATGTGTAGAAAACAATTTTCAGCACGTTTGGATGTTTTTTTCATGTTTCGGTATTGCGAGGGAGGGGGTGGCTTCAATCCCCGTGGATCGTTAGGATGTCTGGTTGCGAAATTTTACAGGACATATTGAATTTTCTCAGAAAAAAAAACGATACAAGTCCTTGCATGCCTGACAACGAAAAATCGAAAAAGGGGGTGGTTTTTTGCGCTTAGGGGTAGTTCGAGGGAGGCAGGAACCGCACGACTATCACCATCGTGTTGGCCGTCCTCGAAAACGGTGGGGTAGTCATATTTCGTCGCTACCCTTGCAGTTTTGGGGTTTTTGCAACTTTGGCATGGACTAAGAAGCGAATCAGGATGGATGGTGGGCTCTACTTTCTATGAATACGTTGCTAAAGCAAAATAAAATAAAACTTCCAATCTTGTTTTTCTTAGACGGCCATAAAAGCCATATCAGTCCGGAACTACTCCAGCTATGCACTAACAAAAAGATTTTTATTTATTGACTCTTACCTAACACAACCCACATTTTTCAACCATTAAAAGTATATTGGCGAAAATCAGTTCAATGTTTTAAACAAAGAAGTAAAACCCTGATGAAAAGAACATTTGCTCCTATTTTTAAGGAAGCTTTCGACGCCACTGTCAAAGAAAACACAAAAAAAAATGCCTTCAAAGCTTGCAGTTTATTCCCATTTGATGCGAAAAGTATTGATTATGAAAAGTGTATGAGCAATAGATATACAACTGAAAACAAACAGAAAACGTGAAAGATGATGAAGATGAGCCAGATTTAAAAGAAGCAAAGATTTTTCTAAAAATTTTAGAGCAAGAAATGCATCCAGAAACTCGAACAAAGTATAAATCACTTTACGTAAGTGGAAATATAGATAGTATTGAAGATGAATTGTTCAAGATATGGTACAAGTATCAGAAAATTGTAATTCACTCATCATCCACACACATCTATAAATAATAAAATACATATTCTGCAGGATATTACTATTCCTCCTGTGACCACTGAAATTATTGGCGACCTTACCCAAGAAGAGATTGCTGAAGGACTTAAAGAAATTGAAAATAATAATTTCACACAACTGTTAGAAACGAAAGAAAACGTAGGCATCGGAATGAAGGAAAATAAAGCAGAAAACAGGAGATTTGGTGAAATGTCTGACAAAGTAGGACATAATGTAAACCAACAAAATTTGGAATTACACACAGTACAAGATATTCAGCCGTTGAATGAGCTACTGTCATCTTTTAAAAGACACAACCAACATTATGGAGGTCAGTTGTGAAATTGAAATGAAACCAGTAAGTTCAGATGAAGTACGGAGCAAACATCTTCACTATACAAAAATTGAGAAGGGGACCAAAAGAAAAAAAGAAAATATGCCTTTAGCGATTGTGTCGAAAAAATGGAAAGAGTACCACGGAAAGAAAAAGAGAGAGAAGCAAAGGAACAAGCAAAGCAAAAAAGAAAGCTGACAGAGATTTGAAGAAAACACAAGCGAAAGAAAATCATAACAAAAGTAAGAAAAGAAACGTTAAGAAAAAAAGCAACGATGGAGAAACCACCAATGAAAACAACAATACAGAACCAAAGTCTAAAGAAAGGAGGTCAGTAAAGAAAAAGGTTCTATATAATGAAGATATTTCAGATGAATATCTTCTTCGAATACCATGCAATTATGCGTAGGTGAGGGTTCTTTCTTTGGCCGCGTGACATAGTTCGCCGGTGTTGGTTATTCCAGTCCATTGTTTAATGTTCCATAACCAGGACATTTGTTTACGCCCTACTCCTCTCTTGCCTTCAATTTTTCCTTGTAGAATTAGTTGTGGAATTCTGTATTTCGGACCTTAAAATGTGTCCCAGGTAGTTTATCTTGCGTTTTTTAATCAAATTAAAGAGCTGTCTCTCCACATTCGCTCTTTGAAGTACGTCGTCGTTACGAATTCTTTCTACCCAAGATATGCGAAGCATTCTTCTCAGTATCCACATTTCAAAGGCTTCCAGTCTATTAATTGATGTGACTTAGTGTCCAGGTTTCCATTCCATAGAGTAAAGTAGACCACACATAGCATTTAACCATTCTATACCAGATCAAAAAGGACAAACTTTGGTCGCAACCATCCGGTGCACCCTGCTAGATAATAGACGAGGCTCTGGCGACTGAGTCACAGCGGTATAACTGTTCAAACGGGAATTAAGGAAATGTCTTTCCCAACCAGTGTTGAAGGTAACGAGAAACCACCTTTTCCCCAGGATAACTATCTCAGATGAATATACACTGAGCAAAATAAGAAAGAGGCAGCGGAATGAATATTCTGAAATTTACGAAGGAGAAGAAAGTGGGAAAAAGGTTCCAGGTGCAGAAGAAAATAGTCATGGAATATCTATTGCAGATTTTGTCATAGTAAAATACGAAAAACAATATTATCCAGGAGTTGTAATGAAAATTTCTTTGAATGAGTCTGAAATAAGAGTAATGGTTCAGACTGAAATTGGTAAATGGAAATGGTCGAAGCAAGTTCACCAGATTTGGTATAAACACAACCATGTGCTCGAGAAAATTGAAGCCCCCATCTTGACATCAGAAGAAGACAAATATTATACAGTTCCTGAAATTGAAAAATATTACATGTAGTAATTATAATTACTGAGATAAATGATTATTAAAGTGTCTTTTGTATTTGGTCATTCAATGGTTCTGAGTTGGTCAAGAATTGGAACTTGGTGGTCATTTACTAGAGAAAAGCGTTTAACTTTATTTTAAAAAAGATTATTTAAAACTTATTGCTTTAAAGAAGCTTTAGTCAGTTTCAAAATACAATTTGATAAGTTGTTCATTTAGAAAAAAATAAAGAAACTATAAAAAATTAATTTTAATATTAATTTCTTTACATCACACCACAACAGTTTCTTAAGTAGTCATTCACTGGTCTGGTGCATTCACCCTACTTAAGTACTTGCATGAATACTTCAGTGCCGCAGCCCTGTTCATAATGAACAAGGATAAACATACAAAAGGAATTAAAAAACACAAATAAAAAAAATATATCCTTTTTATTATTTATATGAGGTACTTGAGGTCAACTGGTCCCTGGCAATATGATTCTTTTTCCTTATATCTGATGAGTTGTCATATCTCATCATATCAACATATCATCATCTTTAAGATTTAAAACCGAGTTCCTTTAGATGACATGTATACTTTACATATTACTTAAATAAACTAATGTTCCTTTAAAGTCGTTAGATACAGGTGAAAGGTTATAGTGTATATTTAACGCACCTAAGCAAATATATTTTTTTTAAAAAGGGGAATAAATCTTCTATTCTATTCTCACATCTCTTAAGTGGAACTAATATGACGGCAGTCGTCTATTGGGCAGCACAGTACTTTATATTTATGGGATGTATCAAAACCTCAATCTGTAAAGACCGTACTGTTACATTTTTTTAATTTTTAATCAAACATTTTGTTTCCTCTTCTTCCATGAAGAATAAGTTATTTGTTGTTTACTTCTATTTAATATTTGTGTCTTCTTTTTATGATTAATAGAGTTGTTTTTAAATGGCAAACTTCAACATTGTTCTAACCCATAGGTTAGTAAATGTTATTTTATCAAAATGAAAATTTTCATTCCCATTTCAGACCGTTTCAGTTTTGATTGATTTTTGCAACTCTAAAAAGGACTGTTTATCTAAGTATGAATAACCAGTGATATATTTAAAAAGTTCATCAGGGCACACCGTATAGCTCCTTCGATAAAACTGAAACAAACAAAAAAATAATAAAAAGCTGCAATAAAGTAGATGTGTTTCAATGTAGATATTTCTCTCATTAAACCAAAATCACGAAAATTTTATTGTTATCATTTATAGAGCTATCACATGAAGGGATATTTAATCATTTTCTTTGATAAAATATTTTGATTTTAAATATTTTTTTAGTAATGATTTTTAATCTGATTTAAAATTTTTTGAAAGTATCTTTGAATAAGTTTTAAATATTTTCAAAAAGTAAAGTAAAAAGTTTACATCTTTTCTCGATAAAAAAGATCTTATTCCCTAGAAGGTATATGCTGAGTTGCGTCCAGAGATGGGTAAAGGAAACTTTCCAATAAATGTTTCCAGAAAATTTTCGGGAGTTTCCGGAACGAAATTTTGATAAAAATGAAAGTTTTCAGTAAAATATTTGAATATTCCGGAAGGAAACTTTCCCGGAATTTTGGAAATTTTCGAATATTCAAATATTTTTAAATAAAATATTTGAATATTTGAAAATTCTACTTTAATTTTTATCAAAATTTCGTTCCGGGAACTTTCAAATGGAAAGTTTCCTTTACCCATCTCTGGTTGCGTCTTCCCTGGTTGGAACATAATGTAATGCGATACATAATCATAACTTATGTTCAAAATACGAGAATTGTGATCTTGCAGTGTTGGAAGGAAGCAACCCATTTCATCTGATACGAGGTCCAATGTGCAATACTAAGCCACATCTTCGGCTATACCATTTGAATGTGCCACGAAAACGGAAGTGACATCATAACGGCAGTTAGATGTGAACTTATACGCAGAACAGAAGAAGAAGAATAAGTTGACATTGTTGACAACAAAGAAAATATGTCTCATATGTCAAAAGTAATTTTAACATTTAGCTAGCAGTGTTTAGTATTTGCTGTTATAGTCTAAGATCCAGCATAAGAAGTTAATACCCTCTTCTGTTATTTATATAAGAAATAGTTTGTATGAAAGATAACATGTAAGCTAATAGATCGTGACTATGTTGCGACATTAAATTTGAAAAAAATGTTGTCAGGCGAAGTCGAAATTTTGTCTTTAAACGTATATAGTAGCTAAACCATTAATCCTACAGGAATTTTTCAACAAAGCAAATTCATCAACATTTTATAATCTTTCTACCAGTTTTTTCCTACAACCAACGTTTATCTAGATATTCACAAGAGATGAGAAAAAAACATGTTTCCTTGAAAAATGTAAATTTTCAGTTGTTTCGTTCCTAGCATCCTTATTTTTTGTTGTAGGGCAAAAAATAAAAGACAGCTCGACTGTTGTAATGGGTTTTTGAAGTTAAATTTTACACGTCTTACTCTTTGCGAATTTGCATTAACAAAGGCTTTTTTTAAACATATCTGACGGGATCGGCATAGGTGCAGATCGATTTAGAATTAAATTCTACGTCTGTTAGGTTATCTTTCGTTGTTGTATTATTTATGGTTGATCAGTTATTAACAGGTGAAGGTCGACGGAAAGAGATGGGCAAAAGACACTCTTCTAACACAAAATCGCGATCGAGAACCGTCAAACGAAAAATGCCAAAAATGTCAATTTTGATTCGTTCGTGTTGGGCCGAATTTTCGAATTTCGGCATGCGATTTACGAAGCGGATCAACTACAAGTCTTCCTCTTTCCGTATTGACATGGTACGGGCATTGCGATATCGTATTTTTGAAAATATGAGTATATTTAGATGTCGGGTTTTCAACGAAAATTTCCCTTCAGATGGCACATCTCTGAAAACGGTTTTTCGCCCGTAACTTGGAATCCATGAGAGATAGCTCAAAAATAAAAACTCCCAAAAGAAAACTAATGTGAGGAACATTTTGCCGCGTTCCAAATTTTACTGTGACTTTTGGTTTAGGCCCGGCGGGCTTTTTAAGATGGTGGTGTCTTGTACTTTTTTGCTTAAAACGTCCATAACTCCTAAACGGTGGCTCCTATGGCAAAAAACTACAACCTAACGAATTTGTTGAAAATTTAATAAGCCACAAGTCTCTTTTTTATTTTTTGCCCAATGACAAAAAAATAAGGGCGCTAGAAGCGATACAATTGGAAATTTACATTTTCCAAGGAAACATGTTTTTTTCTCATCACTTGCAAATATCTAGATAAACGTTGGTTCTAGGAAAAAACTGGCAGGGATCTATTAGAAAGATTATAAAATGATAAAGAATTTGCTTTCTTGAATAATTCTCATAGGATTAATGGTTTCGCTGCTATATACGTTTAAAAACAAAATTTCGATTTCGCTTGACAAAAAATAGCAAAAAATCAATTAATTTTATTTTCAAATTAAAAAATGTCATGGGGTCAAGATATGTCGCGATCTGTTAGCCCACATGTTATCTTTCAAAATGGCCAAGGCAGTATATAGATATATTTATGGTCAGCGAATTTTTAAAAAGAAATGATCTTTTTGGCTTTGCAGTGGTTAGAAGTACAAAAGCTGCAAGGTATGGTACAGCTATACTTTTGATGAGTACCCATTTCAAATTTTCTTTTCCTCGACATTCATTAATGGAACACTTAAGAATAGTTTTTCTGGTGAATTAGTGGTATTATTTACACAGTTCGGCAGGAAACACCACCTGTACTATGTTGTATTTCTTTTTTTGTGACAAAACACAATAGTGTTATTTATTTTATTTTATTATAATTTATACACTATGGCATTGACATTTCCTGTAATATTCATTTTACAGAATAAAGCGATATTATTATTATTATTATTATTATTACTATTTTTCCATAACTGAATGCTATTGCACTATACCGAATTATAACCTATGAACATCAGTTGAATTTGGCATTAAATATAAAGTCAGATTCATCTGACGTTCTCTTTTTTCTTCATCGCTATCAACAAGTTTCTGAATTTTATAACGAACGTCTCTGCAGATTGCCGTTATGATTTCATCTCCGTTTTACATGCTTGTATTTTTATAAATGACATTGTAATATTATAAGACTTTATTTTCAAATTCTACACGTTTCCAATGATTTTTTATAAATAAATGTTACCGTTTAACACAGATTCTCCTGAAATTTTAACTTAATGCAACAACTCAATTCTATGGAAATGGGTGTTTCAAAAATTTTTTATCTTCAAAGTATAAGTGGAATAATTTCATTCATTCATTCAATCCATTTAAAAATGTCGTAAATTATAACTTACGTTAACAATGTTAGTGCAGCCCTTAAAAAGAAAATGGAAGGCATTTTTACGATTACGATCAACACATTGACTAACATTGATAATATACATTGTGTATATCTGAATCAAGATGTTGCGCTCCGATAAATCTGTATGAATCAAATTTGCTTCATAAAATTTCTTCATTAAATTTCTCACCTGCAATGAACACAATAAAATTACATGAAAAATATAAAGTATATAAATTGGAGAAAAGATTTTAATAGCGGTTATTCATCTAACAATCCGGGAGTTAGGTGGCTTTTCTGGAATGGTTACAAATATTTCATAAGAGTATCGCACATAAAACAAGACAAAATAGACTTCTGACAATAACTGCCCATCAGTTTAGCTATAGCCTAAGATATAGACATTATGTTCAGGTTGCACAGACTGAGAGGTAAGTTATAAAAAAAAATGTAGTGATAACATAATTAGTTGCTGGAACGTAGCGACAACTTGTTTTAGACACTTTGAAATGTTTTGTCACTAATCACAAGAACATAAGAGCAAGGTTCACAACAATTTTTCAAACTTAAATTCCCTGGCTTTTCCAGGTCCATCAGATTTTTCCGGGTCTAATAATTGATGAGATGAGCGGGGAGGGGACCCTGCGACGTCACTAAATAATCGGCACGAAAAACTCAAATTTTTTTTGATAAGCGGGAGGGGGGTTAAAAATTATTTTCAAATTCCCTGACTATTCCCTGACATTTTTAGACAACTTCAAACAGATATATAAAATAAAAATTTATATTTCTTTAAAATCTCAAACATTTTTCTTTTTGGCTGCATTTCTTAACGTCTCACTCTTTCCGGTGATCTAATTTTATTTATTTTAGGCATAAAAAGTGTACATACACAAAAAACAAGCCTCGTCACGATAACATAATTCCACCGCTTTTTAAACGGTGAATGTGACATACCTGATGGGAGATGTACTGCCAGAGATGAATTTTTTCTGAAATCGATCAAGAATGTCCACTTTTTCGGCACAATTTCAGATCATGAAATACGCTATTCTAGTATTTTAACCTGCTACCAGTCTGGGAAAGTTACTTTCCTGGACTGTTTTTTATATAATCTTAAAACAATACAGTATAATACAATGTTGTTCGTCTTTTAAGCCACATCAATATGTATACCAATATGTATATATTTTTTTATTTTTGTATGTATGTAAAAGATAGTGCAAGTATGACATATCTTTCATACTTCACTTGTTATAAGAAAAATTGTAAAATACACGTCTGCAATAACATAGAAATTTAAGATGTGATGTGTCCTTTAAATTATGTATTTGTATATATTTATTTATATCTATATATTTTTGTACCATTTTTTAGCTATGCTAATATTATTATATTTTATATTATTTATAATATTGATTGCGATTTCAGAAAAAATAGTAGGTGTACCTCGTAGTAAAAGCACATTCCCAGATTTCAATGCTTGTTGGCCTCGGCTAACGCCTTGGCCAACAATTTACATCGTTGTCCAAGAATGTATTGCTTTTACTACTAAATACACAATAGAGCATAAAATGACGTGCTGCAGAAGCCACCTAGCTCCTGAACTATAAGACTAGAATAATTGGCATATCCTATTTTATATCCAAATAAATATATCGATTTCGTATACATTTTTGTGACTTTTCTTTACATTCTCCCAACATCAATCCACATAAATTTTACCCAAAAAAAAGATTCATATTTTCTTTGATTACAAGTTCTAATGAAACTAACAAAATCATCATTTTCAGGATTTGTGAGACAAAGGACCCACCATAAATTCTTATATAAAAGTGGCTTCCGTTAAATTGGCTGGATTTTTGATATGCTCTATATTTTGGGCTCCTGATCAAATGTCCCAAACCACCAGGGTTTCAAGATAGAGCCAGTTAAAGTTGGGATTATGAGGTATTGGCCGTACATCGAACATTATTCAAATGATGCCCTTGTTCTTGGGTCTGGAGAGTTTTGTGAGGGAAAACCTGTCAATGATTATTCAGTGTCAACTTGTCAAATGACGTCACATCGGGTCATTCCATGTCACATGCAGTCATATCAAGTCATTCCCTGTTATTGGGACAATTAGTCAATGCTAGGAGTAAACGCAGAGTGAGTAGGAGAGATGCTCTCGATCACTCTCCCTCCAACACACATAAGCTTCAGAATATTGCTCGATACTTAATATTACCGTGGATTACTCTTCAATTCCACATACCACAGAGTACCTTCAGAGTACCGTGAATAAGTATCAAATGGAGTTGAGTACCCCGAAATACAGTAGAGTGCCATACTTAGTTTCAGAATACTGCTGGATGCTCGATAATACCGTAGATTGTTCTTGATTACCACCAAGTACTCTCTCTCTCTCACTCTATCCTACTCACTCTACAATTACTCCTAACGTTGACTAATTGTCTCAATAACAGGGAATGTCCTGATATGACTGCATGTGACATGGAATGATCCAATGTAACGTCATCTAACAAGTTGGTGCATGACACTGAATAATCATTGACAGCTTTTCCCTCACTGTAGGCCAACGCCAACCAAAACTCTCCAGACCCAAGAACAAGGGTATCATTTGAATAATGTTCGATGTACGGCCAATACCTCATAATCCCAACTTTAACTGGCTCTATCTTGAAACCCTGGTGGTTTGGGACCTCCAACCCATTGAGACGATTGATCAGGGGCCCAAAATATAGAACATATCAAAAATTCAGACAATTTAACGGAAGCCACTTTTATACAAGAATTTGTGCGGGGTCCTTTTACATGGCTATTGATCCCCCTGCTTTGTTGTGAATAACCTCCCTCATCATATTTTTATGTGGTTGTTTATGACAATGAGAATTTGTCGATACATCAAGAACTTACAATTTCATAACCATGAGGATAATAATAAGCATCCTTTAAGATTTGTCCGGGAAAGGAAGTGAAGAGTATGTGCTCTTTCCTTGATATTACTTCCAGACTGGGGATACCAGATGCCTTTAATCTCTTATAGATAGCCTCTTCCCTTTGTGCTTTATGACAGGCAGCCCCATGGCCATTATCTATCTTCAAATTAATTTTAAAAACTTTTATCGCACACGAATAATTTGCTTTAAGTGTAACCCCATCTTTACCTAAAAACATAACATATGTTCCATAAAATTCTCTAATACAGAGTGTTTCAGGTATGAGGTCATTAATTTCTAGTGGTGATTCTACATAAAAATATATGAAAAAAAGTTCATATATAGGGTGTAATCAGTTTCATGTCATTAAAAAAACTGGTAATGGGGACCGACTTTTTCCCCTAGGGGCACTGTGAAAAAAACTGACCTAGGTCAACAATTTGAATATTAGGGTAGGAAACATTTGAGAACCACTGCCTTTCTGGGTCAATGGACGTGTAGTAGTTCCCAATTATACAACTTTTAAATTGTCATAAAAAGGTGCAAAGATTATCGACCGACTCGTTCTCGTCGGCCCGCGGTTTCAAAGCAAATAAGGGCGGCACCTTTGATGATCGCCTCAACCGAACCAATTATAAAAATGTAAACAATTCGTTATCTCTTTTTGCAGAACTGCAAAAGCAAATGATGGGCGTAGAAGTTAAACACAGCATTTCTTTACATGTGTGTTTTTTTAATTTAGAACAAAACATTGGGGCTTTTATTGTTGTTTATAATTTATCAGATTTAAATGTGGTTTATTAACATTTGTAACCTAAATGAGTGTTCTGGGTTAAAAGCTTAAAAAATGAGTAATTATTGCATGACATTGGGAAATAAAGAGTTAGACGTCTGAGATATAATAACAGAAAACAATTATGAATATTAAGTTAGGAAAAAATCTGACTTATTTAACGAATTGCCAATCAGCGATTGAAAACTAAAATATTCGATAAATCTAGAACTTATAGTCCACAGTACATCGCCCTTTTTTTTAATGATTAGTAACAGGTTGAATTTTCGTGAGTAGCTTCGTTTTGACGAGATGCCCAACTTTTCTCTGCGAAAATTTTCGGTAGTGGTAGCTAATAGCAAAAATTATTTTTTCTATTTCACACGAATTAGACAATTCGACAACCTGTCAAATTATGTTGTTGTGGACAAACACGGGGCTTATTTTAATTAACTCGCGCAAACGTAACCAAGGCAATCGAAAAACAAACTCTTTAACAAACATTTAAAGAAAGAAAAATATATTGCCAAAATAATTTGACAGGTTGTCGAATTGTCTAATTAGTGTGAAATAGAAAAAATAATTTTTGCTATTAGCTACCACTACCGAGAATTTTCGCAGAGAGAAAAGTTGGGCGTCTCGTCAAAACGAAGCTACTCACGAAAATTCAGCCTGTTACTAATCATTAAAAAAAAAAGTGTACTGTGTACTATTACCCATAAATTATTGTTGATTTATATAAATTGTTCGAAATGGCCTCCGTCTGCATCAATACACTTTTCGGCATGTCGAACTAAGGACATACGCATTCCGTTCAATACATTTGGTAAATTAGGATAATTTTTTATGGTTTCTATGTACATTAAAATATCACACTAAACTATCATCTAACGTTGTCGATAAAGAAAATAAAAGTAAAAACTTGGGACAAAATCCAAAAAGCAACACAAAAAGAACGAACAAGTAGTATCTGTACGTAATCAAGAACTTAATGACTTGAACAGTAAGTCAATAAAATAAATCTTAACTGTAAATACGTGGCCCAAAATTCAAAAAGAACAAAACATACAAAAACAACGAACGGGCTGGAAGTGTGTACTTAATAAAGTGCCCACAGAAACTAAAATATTGCACACAGGAGTAGTTTTCTTCAGATCTACTAAGCACTCAAAAAACGCCGACGTCTTTCACCCTCACCGCAGCGCTAAAGACCTTACCTTACCTACTTTTGAAAAGCCATAAAAAAGTGTGATGATTATCAACTTGTGTCCTCGCCGACGCGTGGTCTCTAACAAAGGACACTTCGATAGAGCCGTATTAGCGCATTTGATGGTTAGAGGCGCTGACATACGCGAAGATAAAAGCCTATCCCAACATTCCAGCAGTTCTCAAACAATTTTACTGAAAATTTTCGAAATTTTTGTTCATTTTTTTTTTCTAAAACTATGGGCTTTAGACCCCATGTCATATAAGATTTTTTTTTTGTTTAGTCGTTCCCCACCACCAGTTTTTTTTAATGACATGAAACTGATTACACCCTGTAAACATGGGTCCGGAAATCCCTCCTAAGGGCTCTGCGGGTCTCTGAGGGGGCACCCAAAATTAACATTTTATTTAATATCTCAGGAACCCTTTGAGCTTCAGTGACTAGTTTTTGCACGTGATTCGATATCAATAAAGGTCATTATCTGATGTTATCCACCAAGGGTAAATTCAATCAGGGATGCACAAAATTGTAAAGGGGGACTTACTTCTCCCCCCCAAATTTTTTTAATGTGAATTTTCTGTGATTGTCTCATCGGAATATGATTCCTTGGCTATAAATACACAAAAAAAGGTTATCTTGTTGTAACGCCGTACGACCAACCGGTTTCGAGAAATTTGAACCTAAAGAATTTTTCCAGTCTTCTTGCGTACAGAATTTTTTCAGTGAATTCATCATGTCTTTAGATTTAAATATCTCGAAACTGGTTGGTCGTACAGCGATACGACAAGATAACCTTTTTTGTGTATTTATAGCCAAGGTATCATATTCCAATGAGACAATAAAAAAAATAAACAAAATGAAATGTTAATTTTGGGTGCCACCTTCAGAGACACGCAGCACCCTTAGGAGGGATTTCCGGACCCATGTTTATATGAATTTCTTATTCATATTTTTGATGTAGAATCACCACTAGAAGTTAATGACTGAATACCTGAATCACCTTGTATAATAGACCAAGAGCACAATTCGGTTGTTGTCAGAGTTGGAGTTGGAGTGGGTTAGATTGGCCCCAGTGGCTATGCAGCCTAGTCGCTTTGGTCACAGATACAAGTACGGACCTAAGTAGATACGGACCTTTAATTAAAAAGGTATCCTATATATCAAAATTTTAAAAATGAGTAATTGAGCACAAAAAATGTTACAGAAAGACCAAGAGGAACAGACAGAATTTTTTTTTGCTCAAACTTAAAATCTCGACGTTTCATGATATTTTAAGTTCATCTGAAAAAATGAACCCATCTAAATCATCTTAAATTTCAAGTACTTACTACAACAAATTATGGTGAATTAAAAGATTGAACCGACTAGATATAGTGTGTTGCCATAGATAATTTGCTATGCTTATAATGAACAAAATAGAAAGTGCATGATGACTTTATAACAATAAGTGCATCACTAAGTAGAAAAACTAGAAAAATAGCTGGGCAAAAATGGGAACGAGGAAATACTTGAATTTTACTTTAAAAAAATCACACAAATTATGATTTTTTTGATTTTTTTATTTGAATCTATGATTTTTGATTTTTTAATAAAAATCAGATTTTGCTCAACCCTGTATTCAATAGAACTACATAATCCACTTTCATTGCTATCGTCATTCACTACAGGTTTTATTTGTAAACATCGACTCTAAGCATAAAATGATCAACACAATCTGTACTCTGAACAAATATATACAGTGTGTCCCACTTAAGGACTAGCCACCCCCGTGAAATTAGTTACCAACAAATATCTTGACAGAGTTAACGCATTGTTTACTTTAAATTACATAATTACTTCCACATCGAGTGGAAGTATAGTAACGACAAAAAAATTAAAAAAAATTTTTATTGTTCAAATAGGCTTAGAATGTCATGAAATGTCGAGATTTCAAGTTTGAGAGAAAAAAAAATTCTGTCTGTCGGTCTATCTGCGTAACTTTTGTTGTGCGCACGTTTACTCTGGAACCGTTTAAGATATTGACTTAAAATTTGGTACACATATGTACTTTAACGAGATCTGGAACTAGATTATATTTTCATCTTGTTCCGTCGAAGGGTTTATGTTTTTTTTTAATATGTAGATCTCGCAAAAAGGCATTAGAAATGTGTTCTATTAATTTCGGAACTCAAAGCCACGGCCAACTATGATCATTGTTTAAGTGCGAAATATTGAGAGAATAAATTATTCTTTCTTATTATTCTTACACTATATCATGGTCAAAAACTACACAAATCAAACATACAAATTATATATAATAATGTATAAATTAAAGCTACATGCGACACTTCACTAAAATCTATCATCGGTTTTACTATTGATACTAGCGATGAAGGTTGATTAACGTAATTCTATTCATTTCGAATTTTTCTTCCAAATTAAACATATAATAAAATTAATGCCTCCATTACTATATTTCATAGTTTTTGAAAATTCATCAACAACCTAACTGAAATTAGTTCGGTGATATAGTGGAAAAAATTGACATCAAACACACATTCAAAATGACATTTTTGAAAACTTACCATAACTTATAACGCCGGTAACCTTGTTCACTACTCGGTCATTGACCATTTTACGAATTAAACGCCAGGCATGTTGATCTATGCCTGAAACTTTTTCAGCAGTGCGTTTTTTCTTGCCACGATAAACTTTATATCTCCTGAATTCTTCATTATACGAAGACGGTTCAAGACTAGAAATGAAAGGGAAACAACTTTAAGAACTGGCCACACAGAATGAAAAAATTACCTGTTGAAGACTTTGCTAGATAATTTACATGTGTTCTTCTCTCTCCTTACAGTTGCATATTCTGGCGTTTTATTTTTTTTAAATACACTTTGTGATACACATGCAAATCCTTTACCTAAAGAATCAAATGTTTCCCAATCCTTTTCGTCTAGGATATCAACTACGCCTTCCTCTTCTGAATCGCAATCAAAATCTATAAAATAAAATCAAACCTTACAATGATGTATATGTAAGTTACTGAAACATTATAAGAAGTTTGCCCTGCAAAGGGTATTTTGGAGTTCTTTTGCAGGTTTTTTTGAAAATCATATGATAAAATATTTACATGCGAACTTGCAAATCAGTAAAAGTAGCTGGATTCCTTCAGCAGAAAAATAAATTCTTATAATCTAAGTGGTAACCTCTCTACATCTCTGCTGTGTATGCATTAATAAAATTATCATTAATACATACCACCATTCAAAGATAATCTACTGAAATTATCGACATAGGAACCACTACATTTCTCTTCTACAATCTCTAATTGGTCATGTTCTTCGTTAGATTCACTTCCAGAATCGTGGGTTGTGTTTTTAGGTGGAGTACCATTTACCTCAGCAGTGCATATTTTGTCGTAAAATTTCACCAGATATTGTTCTTCTTCTTTTGCCTGTACATTTCTAGCAACTATATTGACATAATTTCCTCAAGTTTTACTGGTTCCAATTTGTCTATATTAGCCCACGGATAAGACATGTTTTACGCTTATCAATTTAGAATTGAAATGTTAAAATGCTATTAAAGTAATTACAAACAAGTTTAACTCTCTCACTATTAATTACAACTCTTCTCAATTTAAAGCTGTTAAATGAACACAAACAAATTACACCAATATATAAAATATAGGTGTGCAGTGTAGTTACAGCACCCTATATTTATTACGTTACTATGTATTACAACAGAATTAGGATTCGTATTTATACCAGTGACTTCTCTGCGGTTTAATACTTAGAAAAAATAAAAAATAAGGAAATCTCAAACTTGTGCAACAAGTTGCAATGACAGAATTTCCGCTTCTGATTTCAAATTTCAAAAATGCGGAAGGTCGTAGCTCTTCTTCTTCTAGGCAAATAAGCCTTTTTCAAGGCGAATTTTTGCGAACCTGTCTACAACCAAGGAGGTTAAATTAAGAGGAGTGCCTAAGAAACAACTACCCAATCAAAAGTCGCTACGTAAAAATCGTCACTATGACGCAGTTGCATGTATGTACATAGTGTCCAAAATTAGTGTCTACAATATAAATTACAGATGCATGAAGAAATAATGTGAAATTATAATGAAACAATTTAACATCCAGTGACGCGTGATTTGCGTCACAATCTATCTCTGTCTCTTTTGCTCGCTGGTAAACATTGCTTATTGGCATTAAGCACTCCTTAATTTAACCTCCTTGGTCCTGTCTTTTTAAAACACACTTTTCCGCAAACCGATACCACAGAATAAGGAACTAGTTCTCTATTCTATGCGCCTCTATACCTTCGTCTTCGATACCACATATTCGATACCTACCTAAAGAATTGTTCCAGTGTGGTAAGTACTGATTTCGATGAAGGTATTCTATAAAGTGATCTAATGCAATTATATTCTATGCATAGTGATCTGTGTAACGTGTTCGGCCGTGTTATACAACTTATTACTCGGGGAAATCACGCTCAACAGATGGCGTCTATAAATTCCAAATGTCATTGTCGAATAATATGAGGAAAATATTGCGATGTCACATGGTTGTGGTATTTCTGTTGTAAGTTGAATTTCCTTAGTTTTGTGAACATTTTCTAACAGTTCGAAAGTAGAATTTAAATTGTATGATCACTTTAGAACGACGAATGGATTTTTGAAGTGACAAACGTAGAAACAGTAATATCTCACTTCACTATAGTTCTGATTTACACAAGAGATGCCGCACACTTTGTGGTATGCCCCAATTCCCACTAATCTATGCAATCCACAGTACACTCTATAGTCAAATAAGGATTAATTAAACTTTGGAATGAAAATTGGAAAACTGAAAATTTACATAGACCTGCATCACATAGCTAAGTGGTTAACCAAATCATGTTTGGTGAGGAGGTTCCAGCTGCTTCCAGTAGTTGCCCTTTTTTTTATTATTTTAACTTCTAATTTTACTGGTCTATTTTAGCCCATGGACAAGATATATGTTTTACGCTTATCGCTTTAGAATTAAAATAAAACTATTAAAGTACCAGCCACAAACAATAAGTTTAACTCTCTCCATCTCTTATATTAGTTACAATAACTCTCTTTCTCAATTCAAAAGCTACTAGAAATAAATGAATAAATTACACTAATATATAAAAATTTAGTGTACAGTGTAATTACAGCACCTATATGTACTCTGTTACTATACTTAGCCGGGAAAGGAGGAGAGTTATGAATTGATGAACTCTCAATAGTGTCGAGCAACACATATGTCATTAAAAATAATGATAATAATTCGTCTTTATTTTTCTAAAGAAATGCAAAAAATTTATCTATAATAAGTGAGATGTTGGGAGTATTCGGCGAAGTTTAGCAGGGTACTCTCCCACTTAACCGAGTATAAAGCAATGTTGACTTGATAAGCCTTTGTGGAAATAATTTTGGATTAAATTCTTTAATCCTTATTAGGCCTACATCCCTCGTTCTTTTTCTATCGAGCTCAAGCAACCACATTATGGTGGAGTCAATTGAATGCCTCTTTACATATGAAGCCTTGACTGCGCCTCATTCCGGAGGCTTGGGTCCAATAGTTGTTGAACTGTGTCATGACCCAGTCTGATAACTCTCTTGGCAGGTCAAAGGCTGGCTCGGGGTCAGGGAAAGGAGTTTTTGCTCCTCCTGCCAAACGGTCTGCTTTTTTATTGCCCTCTTCACCACTGTCTGGGCATGAGTTTGACTGAATCATGTTCACACAGTCAAAATATTGTGACAGAGGTCATGGGTCACTTTATTTGATACAAGAGCCCTCAAAGCCACCTGGCTTTCGCTGCATTTATAAACTTGTTTGTTAACGAAACCTTTTCTGAGATTTTCGCTTGCACATAGTAAGATAGCGTATACTTTGCTTGGAATATATCGATACTAAAGTGGCATCGATATATGAGCCCTCAGCTTGCGTCTGGTTCCTTCCGGAGATTTTGATCCATCTGTACACCATTTTAGACCTCCGAGACCCAGGAGATGCCCAGTCATCTCGACTAGGGAACACAACTGTATATGGAATATTGAATCAGTCATCATCAGACTGAGCGATGACTTATTGGTCCCTTACTAAAAATTTTAATATGCTTACCTAAATACGCCCAAATTCTCCACTAATAGGGACAGGATTAATTATAACTTCAAAATGATGTTTATTCGGGGGCAAGCACTAGTCACCAGCCACGTATTAAAACAAAAAACAGAATAACATCACGTTTTTTATTCATATTTCATTTCGATGGAAATTGAAGCAAGATGATCCTCTACCACCGGATTTGAAGTCAGTTTTAGAAATACTACATACTTAATTTGTAATTAATTAATAAAGTGTGTTCAATTGTTTTAATAATTTCACTTTCTCGTAGACTGTTGGCCCAACGACAATTTTTGAAAATTATGTCTTTTATGTAATATAAGCTAAGAAATCATATATTCTGGTATCAAACTGTTAAAAAAGGAGATGATAATATATGAAAATGTAGCCTCCTGACTGGTTTCGTCTATGCCTGACATTCATTTTGGCTAATACTGTAAAATAATAACCCTTCGAATAAAACTATAAATCCCCTCAATTCATCATGTGCAAGTATAAAGCATCCCCAAATAGTCCAACAATGACTATCGATAATACGTGTAAAATTAATTAAGATGAAATGCATTACAAGAAGCAGACATTTCCGTATCCTAAGATATAAAAACAAAGAAATGAACAAATAAACTGCTGCCCATATTCACAGTGCTATCTGTCAACCAATATTAGAATAGCCACCTACTATACCTTGACACAAGAAAACCAGTCAGTAAAAACTTAGGAATAGTGGAAATATCAACGTTACGATCCATTACCAAAACCAGACACCTCAGAATCTTCTCTACCAAATAACACCAATAAACCAAAGATTACAATCCTTATCCACAAAGGACCCCGCACCTTTTATATCTAACTTGGCTTTCACTTCTGGGAGCTGAAACTTTGCAGTGGTAGTTTATGACATGTCGATCAAAAGTCTCCACGGGCACAAAAAAATTTTAATGACAGGGTTTCGAGATATTGGCCAAAGAAGGTCATAATTTAACAAAATAAATAAATATATGTTCTTTATTGGAAATATCCAAAGGGCTATCGACCGAAGTCCATTTGCCCATAATTTAACAATTTTTCCGACTAAAAATAATTTTTATCTGTAAAACGGATTCTCAAATGAAAAAAAATGTATTCTTCATTTTTTGTTCAGAATAATGTGTTGTACACTTAGAACTGTCAATGAAACAGCCAGTATATTTATTTTTTCTTTCTTCAGCACTCAAGAACTGTTTATCGCTGGTCCCACCCTTGTACCCATCGTGGAAAATAGTGACCCTACGAAATGGTCAGCAATAGACACACTACTCTATGCCACTGCGGTTGGATTGATCATCGTCATATTCATTTTATGTGGCAAATTATGTTACCGTGCTCTGAGCAGATACAGTAAGAAATTCATACCAAAAAGGTTAATATTTTTATAAATCTAAATGTAATATTTTATTTTGGTAATCACACTTTAACACATTAAAAATAAACGTTTTATTAAATTTTCATTGACGGCAAAACTGACATGTAGTTCTTCTGAATTTCCTCATTGCCCCTTACTACGGGAGCCCACCTTACGTGCCCCCCCCGATCCTTCGGGCAATATTTTTCATAAAGATTAAAGCCTAAGGAACAATTTTAGACATGTCCCCAAAAAAAACTGGCAGTACTGTTAAAAAGGCGTCCATGTTTATAAACAAAATTTTGCAAATACTGTTTTTGTCATTTAACACAAAAACTAAAAAAGATGGAGAAAAACTTTCTGCACAAAAAACAAAGTGCATATTTCCTACAATTTTATTCCTATACAATATTTGGATGGGAGTTTCCATTTTCCAGATAAATGATTCAGCTCTTAAAATAAAATTTGATTTGATTGATCATATTTTCGAAAAAATGCATACAAATAAATAAATCTGTGTTTGAACATTTGAAAAGTATAAAATAATTTGGGATGTTAGTACAGTACCTAGAGGTAAAAAATATGCAAAACTTCGGAATAATGTCATTGAACGGATTTCGTTCATTTTTGGCAGTATAATAGTAAATGCTTCACAGAAAAGTTTCTATATTGTGCGGGGGCTTGCTAATTTATAGGAGATGCCACCCCCTCTCAGGGGGTGGCACTTAAAAATATATATATTTATCGGAGCTGAAGTAGAATCAGCTTTTAAGAAGAAAAGGTTTTATGCAATTTTTCACATAAATTGATAGTTTTTAACTTCAAAATTGCGATTTTTAGCTTAAAAAAAAATGGTATTTCCAAATGGCTTTCGTCAAGTATCTCGAAAAGTATTACTTTATCGAAAAAATGTTACAGATCAATTACAGAAAGTACAAACTGGGAATGAATTATATTTTTTGTTTATTGATGTAGGATTAATAATTTCGGAGATATTTAAGTTTACATTTGGCATCCAAGTGTTCATAAGATAATTATTTAGAGTGAGAGTTAAATATCTCAGAAACTGTGACACCTACCTCAAGGATGCTAATAGGTAGAATATTAGGTTATTAATTAAGTTTTCAACTGTTTTTTTATTCGTTTCTGTAGCATAAATAACAAAGAAGTTATGACCCAAGCAACGTGTGTCAACACATTTTTTTAATAACAACGTCGCCATTTTGTTACTGTAATTAGCCCGTAATTAAAAAAAAGGAATTTCAAACACTTTCTCATTAATATATAGCATAACGTATATGCTCAAATTTTTTGGTTTGTATACAGCACTTGCTTTAGAAAAAAATACAGCTTAAACTATAAAGATATTTTCGATAAAACGTAATTTTTTTTCCTTTTCCAAATATCTCAATAAATATTAGCTTTATTGGAAAAAGAGTAGAGACCAAAAATAAAGCTCATATACTGATAATGAATTTCGCTTGTTTATTTAAATAATAATAATAAAAGTTCTTTATTGAATACATAATAAATACATATTCAAACGGCTATTTTGTTTATTGCTTGTTTATTTATTTACATAGATTTAATAGTTTCGGAGATATGAAAGTTTACAAATGGCGTCCGAACGTTTATAAGACGAAAAATGCAGTTTAAATGTTAAATATCTCAGAAATGCTAAGAAGTGAGATTAAAGACAATTCATTGCGCTTTCAAATTATTCTTTACTCGTTCCTGTAGCATAAGAAATAAATAAGTTATGACGGAAAAATGTGCGTATTTATATTTTTTATATAAAAAGGTCGCCATTTTGTTACTCTAATTAGCCAGTAATCTAAAAAAATTAACTCAAATACAGTTTTTCGTTAAGATGTAGCATTACCTAGATGCTCAAATTTTTTTGCTCATTTATTAAAGCACTTGCTCTAGAAAAAAATGCATTTTAAACTTTAAAGGTAGGTAATTCTGAAACACTTGGATACCAAATATAAACTTAAATATCTCCGAAATTATTAATCCTACATCAATAAACAAAAAATATAATTAATTCCCAGTTTGTACTTTCTGTAATTGGTCTTTTTCGATAAAGTAATACTTTTCGAGATACTTGACAAAAGCCGTTTGGAAATACCTTTTTTTTAAAGCTAAAATCGCAATTTTGAAGTCGTTATAACTTAAAAACTATCAATTTATGTGAAAAATTTCACAGAACCTTTTCGTCTTAAAATTTGATTCTATTTCAGCTCCAATAAAAATATATATTTTTTTAAGTGCCACCCCTTGAAAGGGGGTGGCACTGCCAAAAATGAACGAAATTCGTTCAATATGACATTATTCCGAAGTTAAAATCTCTAGTTACTGTACTATGTACTTTTTTGTGAATCCACGTTACTACAACTTAATAAACCGTAATAATCATGAAGTGTACATACTTTTTAATAGTTTTCAATGAAGAAAGAATTTTTTTGAAGGGCTTTTATTTTTTTCTATATTTTTTATTGCGACGATTGAGTTCGGGCGTGATAATCTACATAAGTATATTTTTCCCATCCATCCTTTGCTTGTATTGTTTAAAACAAAAAAACATCAGAAAGCTACAATTTCCATGTTTTAAATGAACCAACACTCATATAGACTGAACAAATTCTGATTTAGTGACATGTAATTCAGTGCATTGGTGTCACAGTCATGTGTATTCAAACTCGTGCACGCATGGATCTCGCTTCGAGTTATAACGTTACACTTGACTAACTTTTTCCGGGAAAACCTGGCTTTAGCAATAAATCTTGTTGAGACATTTTTTGATCATAAATACGTGATCTATTCATCTGTATTTTTTATTTTTTCCTAGCTTGACTTAATTTCAAAATTTTGAAAAAATGGATGAAAAAAATTTTTGTTTCACTTTTTTTTATGTTCTGCATCCGAGCGAAATGTAAACTTTTCAGGATATTGTTCTATACACTTTCACGAACTCAGTTTTTGTAGGTAAATAGCTTCATCGACTATTATTAAGATAGTATAAAATGTAATGTTTTAAAGAAAAACAGCAACTTTTGAGCGAGGATACATTTAGGTTAGTTAATTTTTTCCCTCTAGACACTGCTATCAAAGTTTTTCCTATTTGCAGGAAATCCACAGTCACATTTCAACAACCGCTAAGTTACAACACCTTGGACGAGCTTTCGAGTTCAGAATCAGAAGACAAATTTGATGTCCGCAATTACTCCGAGAACTCGGCATTGATGGGCACATCTGATACATCACCAGAGGAAAAATAATTAAAAAAAAAAAACAACTATGTTTAATATTAACGTATATTTAAGTTATAAAAGTAAAATACATGTTTTTATGTTTATTTCACCTCTTTTACTTGGAGACCTGAAAAGAAGAAATATATCAGAAAAAAAATTTAAATTCAATGTAAATATTTCTAGTGAGTCACTTGCACGTCATTTTTATATAAATAAGTTCGCTAGATAATTACTTTTATCTTTAGGTAATAGTATGTTACAGTATGTTATCAAGTCCTGAAAATATCATTTTACTAATAGTCCACCGGAAATACGTAAAAATTGGTAGAATTTTCGAAAAGCGGAACAGGACATTTTTTTTACGCAAAGTTGTAAGTTGTAGTCGTAGATTAAGGTGTCGAGTACCCAGACACCCGACAGGTGGGGTGCAACCTATATATATTCACCAAAAGGTCAACTTTTCAGCATTTTTTAACATAAATCCCGCAATAACTTAAAAATGGTGCATCGGATCAAAAAATGTTTAGAAGTTGTATCGACCAAAAATGTTTAGCTACAAATTTCCTATAATAATGAGCCGCTAAAATTGGAAAATTTCCAGACGCTTTTCCTTAATTAAATCATGTATACGCGTGGACGCGTTTCTTTTTACGTTATTGCGGGATTTTTGTTAAAAAACGCCGAAAAATCGACATTTTGGTGAATATATATATAGGTTGCCCCACCTGTCGGATGTCCATATGTAGACTTACAAGTTTGCGTAAAAAATTGCTGTTGTTTAGCTTGTTTTTTTCTAAAATCGTATTTCCGGTGGGACTATGAACGAGTCAGCAATTTGGAAGCTTACTACCAATCATAGTATATTGTTTTATTAGGAGTATAAGTGACACTTTTGTGACGAGTCTGTAGGTTTGCCAGACGAACAAAGTGAGTCTGGCAATTACAGACGAGTCACAATATGTGGCTTTTACTCTGAATAAAATATGCTATTTTTTCTTCAAATGTCGATTACCTATAAAAAAAATAAAGATAAAAAATCTCGAATTTCACCACCAAAAACGCATTGTGTTAATAGACCTTTTCATCATAAGCTCGCGTATGTGCTGCCGCTATGTTTGTTTGCGGGAACTATGAAATGTTCGGACACTTGGTTGTCAAAATGGCTGGACTGATATCATTTTTCCACATTAATTTAGAGGAAAGTGTGATTGACGGTGCAAAATTAGTACACAACATTGTGGAAGAACACACTTGAGCTCAATTAAGGCGCTAGCTCAAATATGCTGGCCGTAAAATGACTGGAAGCAAGAATAAAGAACTGGTTGCAAGGTTAGAATTCAACTATCAACTTACCAATTTATACACAAGTGCATTAAAAGAAAACAAATGTGTTTAGTCTACAATATGCTTAATAACATTCTTCGTGCAGTAATTGATAATGCAGTAAAAATATTTTCTGTTCTTTTACGAAAATGTAGGGTCAAAAATGCAATTCAAAATGAGGTTTTTTGTCAATCCTTCTGTGGATAAAGCTGACTCCTTTTTTTCTAATTTTTTCAAATAAGTAAACTATACGATATGGCACTACCTATTTTCAGGAAATTGGTAACAGATTCATAATTATTTGGTTAAAAAACGTAATGTTTATGTCAAATCCAATATTGACATGCGAAAACTGTCAGAATATGGCGGAACTCGACGTTTTTTAAACAAATAATGATGAATCTGTTAACAATTTTTTGAAAATAGGTAGTGCCATATTGTATAGTTTACCTATTTGAAAAAATTGGAAAAAAAGGCGCCAGCTTTATCCACAGAAGGATCGACAAAAAACCTCATTTTCAATTGCATTTTTGACCCTACATTTTCGTAAAAAAAAAACAGAAAATATTTTTACTGCATTATCAATTACTGCACGAAGAATGTTATTAAGCATATTGTAGACTAAACACATTTGTTTTCCTTTAATGCACTTGTATATAAATTGATAAGTTGATAGTTGAATTCTAACCTTGCAACCAGTTCTTTATTCTTGCTTCCAGTCATTTTACGGCCAGGATACTTGAGCTAGCGCCTTAATTGAGCACAAGTATGTTCTTCCACAATGTTGGGTACTAATTTTGCACCGTCAATCACACTTTCGTCTAAATTAATGTGGAGAAATGATACTGGTCCAGCCATTTTGACAACCAAGTGCCCGAACATTTCATAGTTCCCGCAAACAAACATAGCGGCAGCACATGTGCGCGCTTATGATGAAAAGGTCTATTGTATGGCCGGCGTATTAAATAAAACACGCGTCGCTATGGATATTACTTTTTCTGCAGCTCAGTGTCAGAAAAAGTACTTTTACCTCCGTTGTTAATGGCAAACCATAGTCAAACTTTAATGTCGTTAAATGAGTTAAGAAATGTCATGTTTTTTTGACGTTTGAAGAAAAAAGAACTTTCCAGACTTGGTGCGTATGCTACTTTTTGTGACAGACACTATATTGGAAAATAAAATATTATTAACAATAACTCAGTTCACTTCAGAAACTGTCAAAAACTCTTGTGGAATATTGATTCTAAATTGATTACTGACTTAATTTTAACATGTCTCACAAGTCTCATGAGATTTGTATCGATTTTTAATTTTATAATGTACATTATCACATTCTTTAAATTATTTTACTTATATTTAATATTTAACTACTAATTCAATCAAAAGAAAATTACTGGGTATAATCGATATTTACCAAATTGCAAGTAAAAAAAAAATGCGCTTTTTCAAAATTTGCCAAATTTTTTTTAAAAACATATCAAAAGATGGAATTTAATTAATATGAATCTTTTGACATAGTGGAGTTGCTAAGCATAACAATCGTTCACTTTCTGATACTAACATGAAATTTGGCACAGAGGTAAAGTTTTTCTTGGCGAACAAAATGTGATAAAGTGCCAAGCGGCAATTTTTTTTTCGGCGGCCATCTTGAAAAAAAATTAGTTTGCGGACAGTTTTGGAATTATCTTGAAAACCGTGTACTTATGACAAAAAACTAAAGTAAAATTGAAGAACATAAAATTCACTACAAAATAACACTTATACTTATTTGTCATAGACCAAACGGTTTTCCTACAATTAGGCTAAATGATCAGCGGTACGGTACGATTGTCAAGCATTTAATATGTCGCGCAGATCGTTTAGTACGTTACCGACAATATTATTATGAGTAATTTCATACATAAGAATAATACATTAGTAACAATAATAATAATAATCATCCAGATCCTGATTCTTGGGGTGGAGTTTACCACCCTCTTTGGACCACATCTCCAGAAGCTACTTCAGCTTGTCAGGAGTTGGTTTCTTGTAAATGTCGAGTTATATGTAGTAAAAAATGTTCATGCGCTCGTGAAGAGTTAAAATGTATGGTACTGTGTATATAATGTAATTATCTCACACGAAATAAATCTATCTAATCTATCTATCTATGTGATGGAGACTGCTGTGAAGCCGACAGTGACAGAAAATTTAGGCATTCGTTTCTTTGCGATTTTATATAAAATCACTAGAGTAGAAATATTTAGTTAAAATAAAGCATACAAAAAAATGTATTACGTACGTTTTATTAAAAATAGAATTATATTACAGCTATACTTAAATATATAATTTCCCCGTCACTGAGAAAACTAATGGAGTCACAAAAAAACTCATTACATGATTTTTGTAGAAAATTTAGTTTACTTTGATTTGTGTAATCACCAAAATATTGATACAATTCGCCGTTTTCGAGATAATGTCGAAGTATTGATTTTTATGACAATTTTGAGGTTATAATGGCCGATCCAATTTTTTTCTGAATGGCACTATATCCCATTTTGTTCGTCTCACCCAATTCCAGGTTAGTATCACAATCTGAACGATTTTTAAGAAAATTTGAATTAAGCAACTCCACTAACATGTCCAAACGAATTTCACACAAAAAAAAATGTATACTTTTGATCCAATTTCTTTATTTATCTGCTACTTTACAAAAGCAGTGTAAGGTGGAGTGGGGCAAGTGGGTATTTTTATTATAATTTGTGAGAAAAAGCCCATTTGTAAATTTAACTCACAGTAGATTGTACTTCAGATCTCCATGCAGCTGCAACATATTGGGTATAGATTTTGGAACATTTTTAAGGCATCAATTTGTTCATTTGGAAATTGTCTACATTTGATCGAGATTTTCAAGTTGTCTTCAAAAAATTCAAAATTTTTTATCTATGAAAACCGACTATAATATGTCAAACTTTCAAGACTGCTGATGTTGTATGTCACTAATGTTACTTCTTGCAATTTTTAAAAAATTTTATTACCCTGTTTCCCAAGTTTAGCCCCATAGTTCCCACTTGCCCCGCTATTTTTGTTGGCCTTAAGGGAAAGTGGGGATTAGTCCCCACTTGCCCCTTTTCCAATTTTTTATTTTTATTTTGTTATAAAATGGATACGTTTAGGGAACGCAACGGTTCCCTAAACGACAATGCTGAAAATGTGCCAATCGTCAACGGTTGAGTGTTTTATGCCACAACAAAAATTCACGCTAAGTTTAGTCATCGGTGAGACTTAACTCACTTGCAGTGACATTTATTATAAACTTGCTTTACATCGTTTAGCAAACTCACAACAATTGACCTGAATCAAAAAGTAATCATAGTCCACAGTACATCACCCTTTTTTTTCAGTGATTAGTAACAGGCTGAATTTTCGTGAGTAGCTTCGTTTTGACGAGACGCCCAACTTTTCTCTCTGCGAAAATTCTCGGTAGTGGTAGCTAATAGCAAAAATTATTTTTTCTATTTCACACGAATTAGACAATTCGACAATCTGTCAAATTATTTTGGCAATATATTTTTCATTCGTTAAAGAGGTTGTTTTTCGATTGCCTTGGTTACGTTTGTGCGAGTTAATTATAATAAGCCTCGTGTTTGTCCACAACAACATAATTTGACAGGTTGTCGAATTGTCTAATTCGTGTGAAATAGAAAAAATAATTTTTGCTATTAGCTACCACTACCGAGAATATTCGCAGAGAGAAAAGTTGGGCGTCTCGTCAAAATAAAGCTACTCACGAAAATTCAGCCTGTTACTAATCATTAAAAAAAAAAGGGCGATGTACTGTGGACTATCAGGTTTTGAGTGATTATTCTCAGCGGTTGCATTCCCTAAACGTGCCCAATGAACTTTTTCTTTGTACAAAACTTTAATTTAAATCATTTTGTTCCGTTTTTGCAATAAAATAGTTTAACAGCATTTTACTATTTTACTCCAGAAAAATACCTTAACTTAACTTAAGTTAGAAACTCCCATAATTTTGGGAATATTTTAGATTTGAAAAAAACGTTTTGTAGCTAAAATCGTGCAGATTAATCCACTTGCCCCAATTGAGAATATAACTATTCATATGAAAAGTAGAGATGAAAAACCCACTTGCCCCAGTCACTGGGGCAAGTGGGTACTACAGGTGAACTTACAGAACTGATTTTTTTTTTTTTAGAACACCGTTGAATTAATAAAAATAATATATGGGTATTTTGTGAGTATAACATACTATTTCTTGTTCAAAGCACACCAATGTATCTCAATTTTCCATAAAGTTACGTGACTTCAAATTCAACCTTTTAAATTTTTAGTCCCCACTTACCCCACTCCACCTTATATAAATGTCTTTAAGGAATGACCATAATTAATTACAGATGCCAGCGTTTCTTAACCATGGTAAAAAATAAACTGATCAGAGGGCGATTCTCAGCACAATATTTAAATTGGGTAACCTCAGAAGAGGGAGCCGCCACAATACATCATGTCAGTTTATTTTGTCATAAATACGGTTTAAAATTAATAAGCGTGTAATTGTAAAACACTTTCTGAAGGACTTCGGCCAATGGTGAACTGTTATTTTCATTCTATTTTGCCAATAAACAGCTGATACTAATACCATTATCATTAAAAATGAAAAATAACAATTTTGACTTAAACTGTATTGATCATAGTCTTGGGTAAAACTTCAAATTTTCGGTAAATGTTTACAACATCCACTTATCATATTTTGGCCATTATTTTTTGTGCGACGTGTTCTACGTTGTTGTAGGAAGCATTTGTGACTTATGAAAATTTAAGAAAATTTGTTTTTTTTTATCTTTGTTGGGGAATGTGAGTGATTTTTGACAGATTTTTTGTAAATTTTGTTTTTATCCTTGCACATACACATAAAAACAAAATTTACAAAAATCTCGGTCAAAATACACCTTCACACAAACACAACCCCCCCACAAAGATAAAAAAAACCAAACTCTTCATCTAATGCTTCCAACAACATAAAACACCGTCACACAAAAAAAAATGGCAAAATACAATAAGTGGATGTCGTTAACATTTACCAAATTTTCTTCAGAACACTGGCACTGCTTGAAGTATCAGCACAATTAGGAAGTTTCCATTTTTCTCATTTTCTCGTAATAAATAGTCGTAAAAATCTAAAAATATCTGTAATTTTTTTTTTAAATTATTTCTATAAATAAAAAAGTTATGGTCCTTCCAAGTTTAAAATGCTGCGATCATCTGGGCTGAGGCTCGATTACGTCACAATACATGATTCCGCCAACAGCGAGCAGGCGCGGGCACCTTTTATACTCGCTGGCAGGCACCGGCAGTTTATAGCCAGCTTGCATTTGAGAGCCGAAAAAATTGCTAAAACATGCAATTTTGGCACGTTCATATTTTTCGAAAAACACCATTGGGACGGCCGTATGATGTCGCGACGTAAAGAGGAAGTCTTCCAGATAAACCTGATCGTAAATTGCACGGCGAAATTCGAAAATTCGGCTCGGCACGAACGAATCAAAAGTGACATTTTGTGACATTTCAGAAAATCGAGCACATACACTAAATAAAGGGAACATACGGCGGGCTGCCAGCATGGCAAGTCAGCGCTTTATGTATTGTGACGTCACGGTGGACTTCAGCCGAGGCGAAGTATTCAAATAAGAAATTGAATAAGTTCGTGAGTTTTTCAGATATAGAGATAATTTTTTTTTGTTTGACTAGTTATCTGAAAGACTATTAAATGAGGTTGAATGTACATGATATTTCTAAAATAGAAAACATCCTAATTGTGTCACAACACAGTAAAATGGTTTCCAGTACCACAAGTCATTGGCGCTAAGGTCGCTAGGAGCGATTGATCTCGTCATTCGATGTGAATGGTTTAAGCTGACGATCGAAATCTGTGAATGAATGATCCGTACAAGCAAGATTCTATCATTCAATACTTTTAAAGTGATCGAATCCCAACAATCCAATCATTCACGAATGACACATCTCTATTTTGTCATTTCACATCCTTTGTACACTATGTTAGACATCAACTGATACCGAGTAATCATATGATTTAAAAGATTCTTTTAAAATTACATACCTGGTGGTAAGGACTGTTTTAGCTTTTCCGCTTTCTCCTTATCTGTAATTACAAGAGTATACAGAAACCTCGAGCAGCGTACTTTGAATTTTGTGTTTTCTGAATTCTTCTTTATTTTGACAGCTAAAGCAAAATATTTGAATATTAAAATTCGGTCAATTACATCAAAAACGTGTTAACTTACATTTAGCGTCCTTCCTTCTCGCCGTCAAGAGGAATTCCTTAATTTCTGTTAGTTCTCGTGGCTGAAACAACAAAAAGCTAGGTTAAGATACTCATAACAATTCATGGAATTTATTTAAAGCAACCACTAACTGAAACATGACACTTTTGTGAAAACTGCAAATATAGTATTTACTCTTATGATATAAAACAAACAAAACTCACCATTTTCACAACTTTCGTTCAAGAAGAATCTGTTCTGGAAAACAAAAAAAAAAGTTATATTACAAGTTCTCTAGGTGCAGTATATTATATTAATAATAAGAAACAAATATTTAGCAATAATTTACACTAAAGAAAAGCTTATATTATTTGAAAATGTAATGGATGTTTTAAGATTTCAAAAACACACACAATTTTTAAACCCACCTCCTTGTTGACGTTTAGTTGAAAAGAACCTAAATTGCGGTTGGCAACTTGTATTGGAAATTACACTAATAAAAGTACCAACTTAATTTGAAAGAAGCGCGAAACAAATTTTTAAAGCAAATCTTTCAGACTAGAAATCAAAACATATTTTTTTCTGGAAAAAGTGAAAGTTGAGAACAGTACTTTCAAAAATCAATTAATTACACAATACTAAAGCATTTAGATGCAAGATAATTTTTAGACCATTACTGGGCATTTAAAAAAAAGTTTTGTGCGTTTCGCCAATCATGTTGGCATCATCTGTAGGCCATTAAAACTCAAATTTCAAATCAAAATTAATCGTGGCAGGAGATCATAATCATTTATTACAGCATGAACATTAACTGTTTTAGTCATCATGCAGTGCCACTGAGAGCCTCTATAGACTCTGGGGCAATTCAAGACTTTTTAAAACGCACCAAAGCTGAGTGGAAGGTTCAATTTCAGTTAAAAAGATATGCATTTACACCATGTATCTTTAACCCTCAATAATAGTATACCCGACTTAAGTCTTCTAGTTTTTCCACTGAAAAAACAGCAATGCGACAATTTTCAGACAATTAAATGACTGAGATATATAATACAGTCAACGAAGTACAAAAAAGGCCGAATAGGGGAAATAATTCGTGTAGTGGCCAGTTTTTGTACAGTTGTCAGGGGAGGGTGGGGGGTCCTGAACCACGGTCAGTAAACGATACGGTTACCTCGATCAGCAGCTTTAGGACGAGAGAGACGCGGGGAGGGGGGGGGGGAATAGAATGAAAGAGACAGACATATCTGATTTCCGTGCAAAAGACAGAGACAAAGATGCCTGTACCCACTAAACAAGATATTATTACTTTAATATAACTTCAACGTTACTAGAAAGTATTTTGTCATACTTTTAAATGTTATTTAATGTAACCAATATTACATAAATATTTGTTTAATATTTCCAAATTTAACATTTCTCAGTTACGTTGTTGTAATATAAATATCATATTGCAAGAGAACATTACACATGTTACTTCCACATTGCATAACATTACGGATACATTCTTTGTTTGCTGGGTAGTGTCTACAGGTGACGTAGTCTGTAGGCCCTACCAGAATCTTTGTCTCTGTCTTTTGCACGGAAATCAGATATGCCTCTTTTATTCGATTTCCCGCCCCCCGCGTCTCTCTCGTCCTAAAGCTGCTGATCGAGGTAACCGTATCGTTTATTGACTGTGGTCCTGAACAACATACTAAAAGTCCTGACTGGTGGGGGGGTGAGCGGGGGGGTGGGGGGTGTTTAAAGGTCTCCTTTTCACATTTCTCTTGAATAACTCGAAAACTACGACCTCTAGCGAAAAATTATCCTTATACAAAATTAAAGTGCTTAACTGTTATGTAGTTTATTTATTTGTAATTTATATTCCTCCATCGGTCTCCTATGAACATTTTGAGACTTTTATAGATAGATTAGCATTACTTGATATCATCGCCAATACGAGAATTGTCATAGTTGGTGACTTCAATGTCCCTTTCTTTAATTCTGATTCTAATGATAGCAAATCAAAACTCTTGAACAATTTTTTGGAAATTTTAAACTTGCATCAATTTAATAACATAAAGAACTGTAATAATCGCACCTTAGACTTGATAATGTCTAACATCCCTTGTAACGTGTCACGTAACCTGGATGCTCTCTTAGGAGAAGATGCTTATCATCCTACACTTACCTTTGATTTCAGGGTATCTGAGCAGCACTATAAGAACTTTCCCATTAATAGCTTTGAAAAAACTTTTAACTTCCGAAAAGCCAACTTTCCGCTAATGTATGAATTAATTTCAAAATTGGACTGGTCCAATATACATGAGATCAAAGATGTTAATCTCACAACTCAATACATAAACAACGAGCTAAAGAATATATTTACTCTAACAGTTCCTTTAAAATTAAATCGTAAACGTCATTACCCGCAATGGTTCTCTAGTGAGTTAATATCCAACATTCGAAAAAAAGAACGGGCACATAAAAATTATAAGAAGTATAAAACTGAGTACTATCGAAATCAATTCGTATTGTTGAGAGCTATTGTCAAAACTGAAATTGAAACCGCATATGAGTTATATGTTAGTGAGACAGAAAATTATATCTTGACCGAGCCGTCTGCATTTTGGACCTTTATAAAAAATAAAAAGGGGCACTCTAGAATTCCTGGTATAATCACAGACACAGATACAGATATTACCTATGAGAGTCCTCAAGGAATTGTAAATGCTTTCGGTCGCTACTTTCAAAGCACATACACAGTATCTGACCCATCCCTCGTCAATGAGTCACAACCAAACAACTTGCCTAATATCCACACTTCTTGCATAACAATGGGAGATATCATCGAAGCCTCTAAAAAATTAAAAAACAAACTAACTTCAGGTGTTGATGGCATACCTAGTTTTATAGTTAAAGATTGCATTCATGCATTAGCGGATCCACTAATATATCTATTTAATCTTATCATCAACACTTCAAGGTTCCCAGAATTATGGAAAATCGCACGCATATGTCCAATATTAAAAAAAGGTGATCCATCTATACTGCAAAACTACAGAGCTATATCCATTCTATGCAACTTCTCCAAACTTTTCGAAATCATATTGTATAATGTCATCTATAACTCTACTAAAAATGTAATTTCATTAGACCAACATGGCTTTATCGAAAAGCGTTCTTGTATCACAAATTTAGCATGCTTCTCTCAATACATCTCTGAGGCACTGGACAAACAGCTGCAAGTCGACGTAGTATATATGGACTTCCAAAAGGCATTCGATCAAATTGATCATTACGTGCTTATCTCCAGACTAGAGAACATTGGCGTCTCTAACAGCTTTTTAACCCTATTAAAATCCTATCTACTAGATAGAAGGCAATTTGTTGAATATGAAGGACTTCAATCACATTATATTACTCCCTCATCTGGGGTCCCTCAGGGGTCAAACTTAGGTCCGCTATTGTTTCTCATATTTATAGATAACCTAGCTCAGATAGTAAATATTCCAAAACTTTTCTATGCGGATGACTTGAAGATTTTTAATACAATATCCACGCATCAAGACTGCCTAGTTATACAAAATTGTATCAATAAGATATCCCAGTGGTGCAATAGAAATAACTTGCACTTAAACATATCTAAATGCTCCATAACATCATTCACTAAAAAAATCGAACATATTGATTATCAATACCAAATTAACGATATTGTCATCACCAGATCCCTTGAAATCAAAGATCTCGGCATATTCTTCGATCGAAAGTTCAATTTCATTACACATGTAAATAATATAGTGTCAACGGCTAATAGAATGTTAGGATTTGTTATAAGAAACTGCAGACATTTTCACAATCCTTTGTCATTAAAGCTAGTGTTTTTTGCCTATGTCAGATCCAGATTAGAATATGGTGCACTGATATGGTATCCATTATATCAATGTCATATCGATGCAATAGAATCAGTACAGAGAAAATTTTTAAAATATTTATCTTACAAGATCAGTGGTACTTATCCGGAAATGGGAATTGAATACTCATTACTACTTAACCAGCATCAACTTATATCTCTAAAATCAAGGAGAATCTTAATCTCTATATCATTCTTATATAATCTGTTGCATAATAATATTGATTGCATTAATCTACTAAACAGGGTCAATTTTTTTATACCTAGACTAGCGGCCCGATACTTTCCAACTTTCTATAGCAATAATGCTAGGACAAACGTTTTATGTAGATCGCCACTATCTCTAATGTCCAATAACTTTAATGCTATTTCAGAGGTATGCGATATTAATACCAACTCCTTGACTTATATTCGACAGGTTCTGATCGACAACAATTCCTAAAAGAATGACATGTTTTTTGGTAAGTTCTACTGGTCTTGCAAATTAGCGTCTCTTTTTTCTATTTTTGTTTTTTGTTATTCTCTCACACTGTGCTATCTTATGTTATTAGTTTATTTACTATGTCAGTCAGTTACTGTGCTACAGTTTGTCTTATACATTAATTTATCATATTTGATGTTACCATGTGTTTCCTGTAAATGGGTGTAACCTGTTGGAAATAAAGATCTAAAATAAATAAATAAAATAAATAAACTAGATGAAATTTTCTACAAATAAGTTTCTATTCATTTTTTATGTAGGATCAATACTTTACGAGATATATAGAGGTAGTTCAGTCATCGGAGCGCTAAAATGACCAAAATCTCTAATTCGAGCGCTAATGAATGGATTTTGATGAAACCTTTGCAATGTGTGTTTGTAATAACGTTAGTAATAGGGTTCCGTAACTTGTAGAATTAGGTCAAAAATGAAAGAGAAACAATAATTTACCTTTTTTTTTGAAAAATGCGTATTTTTGGAGTGGGGGAGGGGAAATATAAAAGTTGAAAAAAAAAATTTGAAAAAATTCAGATGATGTTATCGAAACACAAGACTTTTTTTATTTGCAACTTTTCTGTAAAGTGCGTTTTCACCGAGTTTTTCCGGAAAACATGAAAAACTATTTTTTTTTTTTTAATTCGCGAGTTTTCCACCCTCTGTATCTCGTAAACTATTGGTCCTACATTAAAAAATGAATAGGAACTTATTTGTAGAAAATTTCATCTAGTTTAATTTTGTATAAAATTTTTCGCTAGATGTCGTAGTTTTTGAGTTATTTATGAAAAACGTGATAAGGAGAAACCTACCCCCACCGCTCAGGACTTTTGGTATGTTATTCAGGGCACTCCTCCCAACAACTATACAAAAATTTACAACTATACGAATTAATTCCCCTATTTTTCCTTCGATTGGACTAATATGGGAAAAGGATGGTTTGGTTTTTTCTTGGTTGTATTGTTATGGGAGATGGTCCTATTCTTCCTCTTATTATAAGAACTTGTGCTGCCGTTTTGAAATGTAAATCATTTTGTATAGTCTTTGAAATATAAATTATCAAATATGAATAGAAACAGCGACTCCTGGGTTTGGTTTCTTCAATGTCTTTAGGGCAATATAGTTCAACTTCCGTATATTCCATGCAATTTTCTTCTGACTATACTTCACCCATGCTCTCGTCTTCATCAGAAAATAGAGATAGTTTTACACTCAGTTATAAACGTTACATTTTTATTCTATTGCACACCGCAGTTAGTTGATAGTCGACTGGTGGGCGTTATTTACACCGTGTAACTATATTAGGGAGTGGTGAGCGAAAACATCAGTAAAAACACTACAGACAGACAGACAGCACAGTAGTGTTCATGCTTATATACATTCAGACTTCAGAGTCTCCACTACTTGTAGATTTGAAAGCAATAGCTGGCTGATTGGCCTTGACCACCGCAACCCTTGTGGATCTATTATCAGGGCTGGCTCTAGGGGGGAGGGGCGAAGCGGGCGGCAAAATTCTAGGGGCGGCAAATTCTTCAAATCCACAGTTACCAAAAAATATAAAAAAACTAGGGAACAATTGTTTCACTAATATTGTAATAGTAATGTTAACTTTATTTAAATAATTTGTTATTGTTAGTTTTTTTTGTATATAAAGTAGGTTACATACATACATTCTGTTTCTTATATATGATTTTATTTCTTGTCTAATTTCTGTGGTATGGTATTTTTTTAAGTTTCAATTCAGTTAATTTTTTCAATGATTTTATTTTACCCTTTTAAATACAGTAATCATATTGCTGAAAATCCAAAAATTGCTGTAAACCTTATAACTAAAAAAACAAACCATCATGAATATTCAGTAGGTGACTCTTAAAATGTTATAAAAAATAACGGACTGAAAAGATAGGGTCAGGAGGGGTAAAAATGTGACAGACAAGTAGCGGTAAATAAAAGACAAGGTGATATCCAACCCAGATTGAAATAAATTAAACTTAATTTTTTATTCAAGTTTGTTTTGTACATTCACAACTGTTTTATGTTATCCAATCAGGTCCTATGCCTACTGTTAATGCAAGAAAAAATATTATTCAGTAAACTCTTTAATTCATTTTTAAAAAATTTTTGAACAAATTAGTACTTTTTTGAGGATTTTATAGTTTCTCTATTTGCATTGTCCGTATTTGGTAGACATTAACTAGAAGTGTCATAGTTCACATTTTGTGATCAAGTTTATTCATCTGCTAGTTTTAAATCATCAAAAATTTGATTTTAACGAAAAAATTAAAAGCGGGGTAAAAAAGAGACTAAAGAGACCATACGGGCAAACTGAAGCAGGCACATTTCAGCTTCCTAATTTAGGAGAAGCTAGCCCTTCTGCAAGCCCCTTCTTGTTTAGTAAAAAATCTGAATAAATGACATATAAAAGAAAAAAAAACCTCTGTCTTATTTTTGCACTTCCATTTGTACGACGTCAATAAGAATGGGAATAAATCACGTATCTTTCATTTGCCCTCCACTGTCTTTTTTTACCCTAATTGGAGGGTAAAAATGAGACAATGTTTATTTTTGTTTATCAATTAACGGTACTTTTTAGTAAAAAAATACATAGAAATATAGTTTTTCCTGTCATTTTTACATATGATACCAATCTTTCATTAAATATGACTCGATTCTAAGCAACCTAAAGATTGAAAGATGTCATTTTGTCTCATTTTTACTCCGCCTGACCTTGATGTTATTTATATAAGAGAGGGGCGGCACAATGAAACTGTGCCCGGGGCGGCAAAATACCTGGAGCCAGCCCTGTCTATTATAGAAATAGAAATTTATTTACCAATAGCGGATACAAATTCTATACATTTGGTATGTCAATAAAAAAAATAGATAAAAATGTTTACATATAGATATATACAGTGTGTCATTTAAAATGAAGACACCTGGATATTTTCGTAATTTTTTGAAATCCAGATTTGAGCTTTGGCACCATTGTAGTCCTATATAAGACATACATTTCGAGACTACCAACTTAAATTTAAGTAACAAACTGAGACAACGGCAGCCCCCCAAATGGGGCCCATTCCCGATATTTTGCTTCGCGTTGAAGATATCGAAAATAGTATATTGTGTATTTAGGTGCGAAAGCAATACAATCCCGGACGACAATGCAAGCATCGAAGTCCGGGAATGTGCTTTCACACTGAAGTACACATACTATTTTTTCTGAAATCACAATCAATGTTATAAATTAATTAATTTGTATTAATGCATAATTGCATAACATTTCTTCATTACAATCTAACTGGTTACTAATAAGTGCAATTTTAATGTGAGTTGGTTTGTCTGCATGTATTTATTTACTGTCTAAAATATACATAAAAAACCATACGGGAATGTTACTTTCCCGGCCTAGGCCGGGAAAGTAACATTCCCATACGGTTTTGTTGATCGTTGCTTGGCAATGGATCTTTTCCGGTCTGTTTTCTGATAGTTTCTTAGCAACGGACTAAAATACTGGAATTGCGCATTTTTTGATCTGAAATCGCGCCGAAAATGTAGACATTGTCGATCGATTTCAGAAAAAAGTTATTAGAAAAATTGTTCAGAATCTAATTTTGAGCCCCAATACCAAATTTTATTACGAAATTCGCATTTTTAGTTTTTTCAATAGATAGATAGATAGATAGATAGATAAGATTTATTCAATGTAAATTCACATTCGTTACACTGAAACGTCAAAACAATCCATACAGTACAGGAACATACAAAACAAATATAACATTTATATAATTATATATATGCATATATATAAGAAAGTTTAAAAGAGTTGTAAATGTAAAATAAAGTCCTATTATCACATACATCAGTCTAAATTTGGGAAATATTGAGCACAGTATCTATAATATCACAGTTTATATCACATGCACGTCGTCATCGAGGAATTCATATAGCGAATAGTAAGCTTTCCCAAGAAGAAGCTTTTTTACCCCATTTATGAAGGTTCTATCACTTTTTGTTTTTAATTCGCTAGGGATTTTATTGTAGAGTTTGGCTCCCCAGTAGTCTATACCTTGTTGTGTTTTGTTGATTCGATGATGTGGAATTTTAAGATCATTTTTATTTCTTGTATTATATTTGTGATGCTCCGAATTTAAGAGATATTTCTGTTTATTGAAATGTACATATTTTACACAGTTCAGTAAGTATAAAGATGGTATCGTTAGTATCGCTTGTTCTTTGAAGGCTTCTTTGCAGCTGTCCCTAAAGCCTAATTGGCATAGTATTCTAATCGCCTTCTTTTGTAATATTAATATTCGATGAGCTTCTGTGGCAGTGCCCCAGAATAGAACTCCATATGCTGCAACACTGTGGAAATTTGCGTAGTATGCTGTTTTTGCTGAAAGGTGAGTCGATACTTTTTTTATTGTTCTTATTGTGTAAATTGCCTTGGATAATTTTTTGCTTAACTCTTCCAGGTGCACATTCCAGTTCAATTTACTATCCATATTCATTCCAAGAAATTTTACATTGTCTACTTCAGAATTGTTCTTCGTAGATATTGTCATTACCTTGGTCTTCTCTTCATTTAACAGCAGTTTGTTGCTAGTGAACCAGATGTTTGTATTTTTTAATATCGTTTCATTTGTTTCAGTTGCAGTCTCTAGCTTTTTTGTTACGAATGAGGTGTCATCTGCATATAAACAAGCTCCGTATGTTGGTACGTTGAACAATAGGTCATTTGTATAGATAATAAAAAGTACTGGTCCAAGTATCGACCCCTGCGCAACTCCATGTTTCATAAGCAGTTTTCCTGATGTTTTGTTTTTCCAACTAACTGTCTGATAGCGTTGTGTTATGTATGTTTTAAGAAGATTGTGTGGACTTCCTCTAATTCCATAATAATACAGTTTGTCTAGTTCATGGTTTACTGTATCGAAAGCTTTACTTAGGTCACAGCATATGATGTCTATATCTTCTTGGTTGTCTAGTGCTTCAGTCACCTTTTCAATCGCTGCAATAAGGGCGGTTATAGTTGAATACATTCCCGCAAGTTCACACATGTTTACAATTTTGGTTTTCAGTTTAATAGGATGCCATGGAATTGCAAAAAAATTTATTGGACAAGTGTCAATTTGATAAAAAATACATTTTAGGAGAAAAGAAAACAAACAATTAACTTTTGGTAACTGAAATAAGTAAAAAAAAAACAGTTTAAAGTAACGATCAGTTTTTGAAATAATTACTCATTACATTTATTTAACTGAAAATTTTAATTAATTATCAGATGTAGCCTTTCTCAACTAATCCTCCTTCAATTTGAATACATTTGTCAATTCTTTTACGATTATGTTTGGCTACTCTTCTCAGCTCTGGAATGCTGATTTCGCGACAGGCTCGTCTTATTTTAGCACAAAGTTCTTCTCTATTTCTAGGCCTTGTTTTGTAAACTTTATTCTTCACTGTTCCCCAGAAATAAAAATCCAATGGTGTAATATCGGGTGACCTAGGAGGCCAGAATTCAAAAGGACTACATCTTCCTATCCAGCGCATTGGAAAATGTTCGTTCAACCACTGACAAACATTAAGAGGAAGATAATTCCGTATCGAAGAAGTTAACTAATCCACCATTTAACGAGTTATTAAAGAAAAACAGACCAATTATTTGGTCTCCTAAAATTCCACACCATACATTAACTTTCTCTGAATTACAATTAATAACCCAATGAGGATTTTCTGTGGCCCAGTACCTACAGTTTTGAGAAGTTACCACCCCATTAGTGGTAAACGTAGCCTCATCAGTTAACAAAATTTTATTTAGAAATGAATGTAAATCGTTTGAAAACGCATTTATTTTTACATGACTGTTTTTTGATTTTTCAATACTTTCGCTCAACATATCTACCACTGGGCCCAAGCATTTTATCTGGGACTAGAAATATGGCTTATTTATTAACATATCTTTTTAAAATCCAAATGCTAGACAGGAATAAATCGTTTAAAAAATGGCATTTTTTCACGCTTTTCTTTTTGTCTGGCTATCCAGGGGAACCAGCCAATTCATCTAGGACTCTTAAATTGAAACTACTTATTGCCTAATATGAACAAAAAAACAAATGCCAGATGAATGTAAATCGTTTGATTTTCACGGAATAGTTGACAACTTGAACAATCATTTTTTCACTGTTGGGCCCTCGGAATTTGTCTGGCGTTTGTTATATCGCGATAATTATAATCTATTTACCTATATATACAATTCCCAGATAAGATCCAAATCGTTTGATTCTGGACCAGTTTTCTTACAACTTCGGATTGAAATTTCGGGCCTTAAGGCTCACGAAATTTGTCTGGCGATAAGCTTCCATCGGATGTTTTTGTTTAAAACGTAAGTCTAACCTGACGCCAGATAGGAACAAAACATTTGAAATTGCTCATTTTCATGAAATTTTCTTTTCTGTTTTCTGCAGAGGGGCCCTGGATAACCGTTTGATAAACACGAAAATGGTTAGTACAAATCAGGCACAAAAGCTTCCCAAAAGGCCAAATAGGAACCAAACGTTTCAAAAAATCTGCCACTATCCCACGGTCTAAATGGTTAGCAACTGCTCTGATAGACCATCCCTCTTCAATTTTAGAGAGAATTTTTCATGTTCAGTTAATTTCGGCATTTTGAAAATATGACACTGACAAATAAATAATGATTTAATATATCTTGTTTACAAGATGGTTGATGAAGCAGACCCACTTATATTAAGTGTCTGTGAATATTGTGATTATTGTGAAAAAAAAGTGATCAATAAAGTTAAATGTGTGAACTGTGGAGCAGTATTCCACAAAAGTTGTTTCTCAAGAAAAAAATGTTGCAATAAACAAGATATATCTAAAGAAATACAAATAAACATAACCTGTGATGACAGTGATACTGGAAGTACCAATGAAAATCCAATGGAATTATTAAAATGTGAAAATAAGTTATTAAAGGAGCTTAATTCAGAACTGAGACTCACAAACGACCTATTGAAGGAAAAAATACTTACCCTGACAGAGGAAATAAATCGCCTGAAAACTAGTATGGTAAAAACACCAGGAAATCAACAAACTAGTAAAGAAGAAAAAAACAATGACCTTACGAAAACTCTGATACAGGAAGAGGTGCAGTCCTACTTTAGAAAATTAAAAAACAGTGAATCCAACTATGATATAATCAATGTTAATAACCATTGTGTCTCTGAAAATAACAAGCAGTTACAAAAAACACCTCCTGCCATCAGTAAAAATAAGAACAAAAACCAACAGCAAAAAACATTTAGTCAATCAAGCAAACAACAGGCACAAAAAAATGTAAATTTATCAGATATGGAAGAAAAACAAAGACAGATAATGCAAGGTATTATAAACTTGGAAGGACAAAATGAACAAGCTTTAGTAAATAATAACAAAAAATCGTCAACAAATAGTTATTTGGATGTAAACATGGATGCAGTTGAAGAAAAAAATAATGCTCAAACATATAGCGATATTTTAAAAACCAGAAAAACAAAATCTAAAAGTACCATGCAAATTGGAGATGGAGGCACAGATGAAGGTTTTGAAGGCGTACAAAAAAGAATTTGGATTTTCTTATCTAGAGTAAAACTACAAGTCACTGCCGAGAAAATAAAGAAATACTTAAACCAGAAACCAACTATGAAAGATAGAACAGTAATTGTTGAAGAGCTTCAACTAAAACGAACGAGAACTAAAGCATTTAAAGTTGGATTAGACTATGCATTAAAAGATGATGCATACAGTCCTAATTTCTGGCCTAAGGGGGTTGGCTTCTGCAGATACACCTTCTCAAAAAACAATCAGGATGACAGTCATGAACAAGAATGGGAACAATCAACAGCTACAAAAGAAAATTTTTGAATAAAAATGGAGGCAGGATCAATGATGAACCTATACAAAATAAAAAAGATTCTAACAAAAAGACAGTTACTAACTACCCAGTAAATAAAATTGATAATAATCTGACACAACGGAATGCGATTGAATTTCTCACAAATAAATCTATTGCAAACGCACCACCCCCTACAAGCTCATTAGGAAAAAATAATAATAAACTGAATCATCTATCAAGAAACACAAACTATAAAAAATCTCTAGAGGTAATGTTCAGAATTTTAATTATGTTCCCTTTATTATAAGTGTATTTTTAAAAACAAAATATTATCAATCCTACTCTGGTACTCCCACTTCATAAGCGATGCGCCGGTCTAGGTAGCCATCTTTAGGTTGACAGTGGAAGTCAAGATATGAGTGGGGAGTGCTTGGGCGGGAAACCACAAGGTTTCAGTTAGTTGGTTTTTAGCACAGTAGAGAGAAGACCAGTAGTTTCACTCGCAGCGGTTCCTTTGATATTTGTTGTACTCGATTTTATTTTTTTAAATCTACTGCGCATCCACTGTTTGTATCCCACGCGCATTTCGTCGTATACTGGTGACTGTTCAGAAACGTAAACAAAAATAAACATCAACCCCACCCTACACATCACTGTCGTCGTTCCGTCCACTGCGCATCGAATAGTTTAAGCCCACGCGCATCGCATGCGCACTGAAAATCTTATCTAACTGTTCCGGCTGAGTAGGACTACTGGTCTTCTCTCTACTGTGTTTTTAGTATCAAGTTGTGATTGTTGTAAAGGCTTTGCCTGAGAACACAGTTTTTTAATTTATACACATTGAGTTAATAAAAGTTTTGTCAGTCTCACGAAAATTATTTCAGTGCAAATCACAAACATTTCTGGTCCTTCTATGCCGATATAGGATATTTCAACAGGTGAAATACGTCGTTTCATCCACTATTCATACATCAACACCCTCAAGTACAAAGACATAGAGGTGAAAGTCGCACAGCAGACGATTTCACACAAGCAGGCAGTCTACAAGCAGTGGCTGATAATACACACCAAAAAGGATAGGATAGAGTGGAAGGTTCCATATGGCCACAATGTATTTTTCCGTACAAGGTTTTCCTGCGCCACCTGGGCGAGTCCTAGGCAGCATGAAATCCCCCCACTACCACACATAGCGGGAAACTGAAACTCAAGGTCTTCAATCCATGCACCCTGCGCGGGTCGAGCTCGTAAAGGAACTTTCAGCCTTCAATTTTTAGCGGGAAATTTAAATTCGGAAGTACCGAGCCGGCGCCCTCTGCAGGTCAGATGCGTAACTAAATCCCCCACTGCCCACTACCGCCATTACCGGGAAATTTAAACTCTCGAGGCACCGCACTCGTGCCACTGGATTTCTTAAAAATTAAGGAAAAAAGAAGCGATAAACGTGAAAAAAATTACTTTATTTTAAGAAATAGCCACTGCACTAACAAAACAAATATTACTAGTAATAAGTGAATTTAAATAGTATAAATAATTTATAAAATATTCTACAAATGACACTGTATAATAACTTATAACTAGAAATTTGTATAACACTGATCAATAGTTATGCTACAGTGTTGTATTGAACAGAAAATAAAAATTCTAGCCGTAATGAATTCAACGTGTGCAATTGAAAAAAATTAATCATACAAAATTAATAAATAAAACGGACATAAAACTGACAGAAAAAATAACAAATATAAACATGTCATCTCCAATAAAAAAAAATCGTATATCGTATACTAAAAATAAATTAATGGGTAAAACAAAAATCACTAATTGGTGGTAGCTCAAAATACAACCATTACAAATTATCGAAAAATATTATTTTGTGTACTAATTCAGCAGATAACTTTCAATGAAACCATTCATTCTTTCCATATACTATCGATCCAAGTCTGATCATACCAGTATATCAACAAAAAATGACTCTTACGAGACATCTTATCAACTGCTTTCATCTAACAATATCAATATCAAAAACAAGAAAATTATATTCTTTCTATATACTGATGATCAAGGTATGATCATGCAGTGGCGGCTGGTGATATTTCAATTTTTTTTTCTCGTTTGTGGCGCGTGGAACCCATACGAAATATGGGAAATAACATCTCAAGCTGAACTTGGTTTGAACTTAGTTGGTACAACTCGCCCCGAGTGCTAGCAATTTGCAAGATTTGTATGCTAAGTACATGATAAAGATCTTCGTAAGGCGGAGGGTACCAAGCTGGTAGCATATTTTCATAACAATTTCAAATCAAACTGGCATCTGGGATCTTACTCACATTTCGAGTTCCTTAGGGACCATAAAAAACCCATGCCCTTTATATTTATCGTTTCTTCTACGACAGTTTGAAAAATTGCAGGCCACAACCATTATATACTTTATAACTATAATCAAAACTATAATTTTTTACACATATAATACTCATTTGCTTTTTCTACATGTGACATTTATTATGATCACCATTACCATTGTATTGCATGATTGTAAGGTTAGGTGCGTTTTTTTGTCCACGACCGGTAGAGTTAGAATTACCAGAATGATATTTACCAATAAAACGACAAAACTGAAATTCCTAGGTGGGAGGCGACAAATTTCTTAGGATTCTTAAATAACGAATAATGGCATCGACATTCATGTGTATGGAATCAGAATGGCGAGCAAAAAACGACAAGATTTGATATTCCGGTGTCAAAATTGTAGCAAAAAAACGCACCTGTTGATTATAGACCAACAGCAAGGTCAATAGTATAGACAACAATCTCTTTCATTGATGCCGATGCCTGTAAATATGTTGTTGCTGCCTAAAACTCGACAGATGGCATGTGTACGCGAGCCTTCCGCTCTATCTTATCCTTTTTGATACACACATTGTTTTCATCGTCCGCATCTCCACATTGCCGGTTTGGCAGAATATCACAAGTTCCTAGGATCACGCCAGAGAGAGTCGTCATAGAAATCTACTGGCTACGCACAGGCAGGCAGCGGGAAGTTAACGTTGATTCAAAAAGCATCTACACAGCGCAGAGGAAACACTAGGCAACATCGGGGAAGCAATTGAAGGTCAGGCATTCAGGCAAGCATTACACGAGCGCGAGGCGGTGAGTCACCAATTATTTACTTGCATTAAAACAATTTGCTACAGGGTTGTCTTGATATTCGTACGGTTTTCACGTGTACATTTTTATTAAAACAAAAATAATATTCATTTTAAAATATAAACATTCTTAGCATATTGTTCATATTAAAAATATTAAAAAAGGAAAATGTCGGAAGAACTTAAAAAATTAATTGCACAAAGGGGCGTTATAAAGGGCCAACTTACTCGTTTCGAAACTTTTTTAAACAGTTTGCCAGATGATAAAGTACAAATAAATGAACGTTTAAGCAGATGTAAAGCATTATGTGACTCATTCGATGTCATGCAAACGGAAATCGAAATTATGGATGGGTCAGAGGCGCAGAAAGCAGAGCGCGTAGTTTTTGAAAATAAATATTTTAAATTAGTAGCAATGGCAAAAAGGATGTTGAATCCGAACATTGAACAAATAATTTCAAATGCTGGCCTCTCTGATCTGGATATTTCTCATAATAGCACGGTGTTAAGTACAGATACCGCGCGTAATGAAGATTCTTTGCCTAAGGTTAAATTGCCCACAATAGAACTTCCTACATTTACAGGTGAAAATTATGCTGAATGGTTACCATTTTATGAATCTTTTCAGGTTTTAGTTCATAATCACCCTAAATTAAGTAAAATACAAAAGTTTTACTATCTTAATTCATCGCTTAAGGGAGTTGCAAAAAATGTCATACAATCCTTGGAAGTAACAGAAAATAATTACGATGCAGCGTTAAAGCTTCTAGTAGAAAGATTTCAAAACAAAAGGTTAATCATTCATAACCATGTAAAAAGTATTTTTGAGTTTCCCTCCGTAACAAATAAGGATTCGCACCGTGCATTGCGTACATTAGTTGACAGTATTCAAAAGGATTTAAGGGCTCTGGAAGCAATGAAGGAACCTGTAAAACAATGGTCAACTCTTTTAACTTTTCTAATAAGTTCAAAATTAGACAGCGCTAGTAGAAAAGAATGGGAATGTTTTAGCATAAAAGAGGATGTTGTAGATTTCGATAGTTTAATGAAATTTTTAAAACAAAGGTGTCAAATTTTAGAAACAATGGAATCAAATAAATCAGTTTCAGATACAAGTAAATTTCATAATGAGCGCAAACATGATAAAGGTGACAAATCAAAATTTAATAAGTCCCAATCTCATTCATTTGTAACTACAACAAAATGATGTCCAGTATGTAACAATAATCATCCTATTTTTGCATGTCAGGAATTTTTAAGGTTACCTGATTTTACAAGGCTAAACGAAGTAACGCGATTAAAATTATGTTTTAATTGTTTAAAACCTGATCACACCAGCAAGGAATGTTCCTGGCAAAGCAAGTGCAGGAAATGCGATAGGCCACATAACACGTTAATTCACGTAGAATCGTCAGCTCAGAATACCCACATGAATTCTAACTATCGATCGCAATCTTTAAATGATTCTAACGCTCAAAATACACATTCACAAAGGACGCGTGCACAACAACCACACATGCAAAATACCAATGAGCACGGAACAAACATGCAACGTTTCAGGCAAAATTCAAGTATGCATCATACAGCCACAAGTTTAGTATCAAGTCAAGCAAAAAATGATTTAGGTGCCAATTTTAATGCAGAGGACTTATGCCAAAATTCGTCTATTTCGACTCACGCATCAAATCAGTCAATGTACAATCAAGTGTTACTTTCAACAGCCCAGGTTTTGATTTTGGATAAAAATGGTAAATCACACGAGGTCAGGGCTCTTTTAGATTCAGGCTCTATGTCAAATTTTATTACAAAAGAATTGTGCGAGCGATTACATTTACCAACAATCAGTACAAACATGTCTGTCATTGGTATTAACACATCTGTCATAGGTTCAACGCACATGACAACAGCAATTATAAGGTCAACAATAAATTCTTTTCAAACAAACTTGCCATTTTATGTTCTGGATAAAATCACAAATCAATTACCTCTTTCCTACATAAATCGCAATAATTTTGTAATACCTGATAACATTTTGTTGGCAGACCGTGGTTTTAACATTCCGGGACGCATTGACTTATTATTAGGCGCTAATGTATTTTATGACTTGCTATGTCAAGGGCAAATCAGAACATCAAAAAGTCAGCCGATTTTGCAGGAAACCAAATTGGGTTGGGTGCTTGCAGGCAGTATAAGTATGCATAAAAATAAATTTGTTAACATACACACAAGCACATATTGTAATCTGTCATCTTTAGAGATTCAAAAACAAATTAGGGATCAATTAGAAGGTTTTTGGAAAATAGAGGAGAGTCCCGTAAAGGAAAGGTATACTCGAGAAGAAAAAGAATGTGAAGAATTATTTCAAAAAACAACTGAATATGGTGAAGATGGTCGCTTAATTGTGATGTTACCTGTGAAGGAAGGAATACACGAACTGGGAGATAACGAGGATGTAGCGGTAAAGCGTTTCTACGGTTTAGAAAGAAAATTACAGAAAAATGACAGCATAAGAGAACAATATGTAAAGTTTATGAAGGAATATGAAGAGTTGGGACATATGACAAAAATTGCAGATAATGAAATACGAAACTGTAGCAACCCCATTTTCTATTTACCTCACCATCCTGTTATAAAGGAAACAAGTACCACGACCAAATTAAGGGTTGTCTTTGATGCCAGCTGTAAAACAGATAAGGGGATTAGTTTAAATGACCAACTAAAAGTAGGACCTATTATACAAGAGGAACTTTACTCCATTTTAACAAGATTCAGAAAGCACAACTACGTTATAGGAGCCGACGTCGAGAAGATGTACAGACAAATTTGGATAAAACCAAATCAGAGGGATCTACAATGAATCGTGTGGAGAACATCACCAGAACATGAATTAGGTTATTATCGTCTTAATACGATAACATACGGAACCGCATCAGCCAGTTTTCTTGCAATAAGAAGTTTACATGAATCAACAAATAAATTTCAAGATAAATATCCAACATCTTGTCAGGCCATACTTACAGATTTTTATGTTGATGATTTTTTGTCAGGAGCAAGCACTATAGAAAATGCACAAAAACTAAAGAGAGAAGTTTCAGAAATTTTACAGCAGTCCGGTTTTATTTTAAGGAAATGGATATCAAATGATACAGCGGTTCTGGAAGATACAGAGATCGATAAACATGACATACAACATTACATAACTGAAGATCGCAAAACTAAAACGTTAGGAGTGTTATGGAACGTTGAAAAGGATACACTTCAATATACAGTCAAAATAAGTACAAACATTCAACCAACCAAGCGTAACATACTTTCGATCATCAGTCAAATATTTGACCCCATGGGCCTCATTGGACCTGTTACAATAATGGCTAAGCTTATATTACAGAAATTATGGACAGAACGTTTAGACTGGGATCAAAGAATTTCTCCAGAACTACAGACATTATGGAGGAAATTCTATTCTCAGCTTTCAGAACTAGAAGAGGTTCAAATTCCACGGCATGTTGTTTCTCGTCATCCCCGTAGCATACAATTACATGGATATTGCGATTCTTCTGAACAAGCTTACGGGGCTTGTGTATATACTCGTTCGATAGATTTAAAGGGCAATATTGTTACTAGGTTGGTGTGCGCAAAATCGAGGGTGGCGCCATTAAAAACGATTTCTTTACCGAAATTAGAGCTCTGCGGAGCACTTCTTTTATCGAAACTTATGTATAAAACAATCGATGCATTACATATGGATTTAGATGATGTCTATTATTGGACAGATTCGATCATAGTACTTTCATGGATAGGAACTGAGCCAGCGTTATTAAAGACATTCGTGGGAAACCGTGTCTCTGAAATTCAGGAACTTACCAACACGAGCAATTGGAGACATGTTACAAGTCAAGACAACCCGGCTGACATTATATCCCGAGGTTGTTGTCCGAAAAAACTCAGCGAATCATTACTGTGATGGCAAGGACCTTGTTGGCTGCAGCAAACAAAACATTATTGGCCATCCGCGGAAATTAACTTGGTTGAAATTCCAGAAAAACGCCCTCCCAAAACTCAAGTTTTCATCGCAACAGTGGATGAAGAATTATTCAACCGATTTTCAACGCTACTTAAACTACAAAGAACTGTAGCGTATTGTTTTAGGTTTATCAAAAATACAACAACTAGTCGAGAAAATAAAACTTCAGGCAGTCTCTCTGTCAGCGAACTACAACACTCTCTGGAAACTTTAATAAAACTGACACAGGCACAGGTTTTTGCACAAGAAATTCGTTTTTTAAAACAAAACAAACCAGTACCTAAAAGTAGCAAAGTAATCTCTTTGAATCCTTTTTTTGACAATAAAGGTATTCTACGTTTAGGGGGACGGTTAAGTAAATCAGATAGTTCTTATGATCAAAAATTCCCTATATTACTTCCAGGAAAACATCCTTTAACAGAATTAATCATTAAAAATGAACATTTGAAAAATTTGCATATGGGCACACAAGCGCTTTTAGTGAATCTCCGATTACAATATTGGATCTTATCAGGTCGTAATGCTGTAAAACGGGTCTTGCGAAAATGTATAGTATGCTTTAGGAACAAACCTACTATTAACACACTCATGGGAAATTTACCTAAGCAGCGGGTTTCTGTCACTCGGCCATTTTACAATGCCGGAATTGATTACGCCAGACCTTTTTATATAAAGGCTAGTAAACTTCGTAACGCAAAAATAATAAAGGCATATCTTTGCATTTTTGTTTGCATGGCAACGCGTGCTGTTCATTTGGAGGTCGTGTCCGACTTATCAACAAAATCATTTTTGAATACATTAAAAAGATTTTTCTCTAGAAGAGGAAAAAGTGCTCACTTATTTTCAGATAATGGTAGTAATTTTATTGGAGCAAATCGGGAACTCCAAGAGCTCACAAATCTGCTTAAACAAGATTCAAATTCCATTTCAGAAAATTTGTCCAATGACGGAGTAACGTGGCATTTTATTCCGCCGCGTTCCCCCCACCACGGAGGTCTGTGGGAATCTTGTGTAAAAACGGCTAAGTATCACCTCAAAAGAGTAATAGGCAATGTTTCTCTAACTTTCGAAGAACTTAATACTATAGTTGTGCAGGTGGAAGCCTGTATGAATTCAAGACCACTTTGTCCACTGTCTGATGATCCTTCAGATCTTAATGTTTTAACACCTGGTCACTTCTTAATTGGTGGTCCCTTAATTGCCTCACCCGAACCTGACCTTCGTGACCTCAACGAGAATAGATTGAGTCGATATCAACACCTATCCCAAATGGTACAACATTTTTGGTATCGTTGAGCTCGAGAGTATCTGCCTACGTTAAACCCAAGGTCAAAATGGTGGCATGATCATTCTTCTGCCCTGAAAATTGGTAGTTTGGTGCTGCTGAAGGATGACAACTTACCCCCTTTACGATGGTCTCTGGGTAGAATTGTTACCTTGCATCCAGGCTGCGATGAAATAGTGCGCGTGGTGACAGTGCAAACTTCGAATGGTGTCGTTAAGCGTGCCATAAATAAAATTTGTTTGTTACCAATTGACTCTGATTGATACATGTTTCATGCTTATCTAAAATAATGTATTGTCGTTTTCTTTATGTTGAAAGTAGGTCCTTTCAAGGGGGGCGATATGTTCAGAATTTTAATTATGTTCCCTTTATTATAAGTGTATTTTTAAAAACAAAATATTATCAATCCTACTCTGGTACTCCCACTTCATAAGCGATGCGCCGGTCTAGGTAGCCATCTTTAGGTTGACAGTGGAAGTCAAGATATGAGTGGGGAGTGCTTGGGCGGGAAACCACAAGGTTTCAGTTAGTTGGTTTTTAGTATCAAGTTGTGATTGTTGTAAAGGCTTTGCCTGAGAACACAGTTTTTTAATTTATACACATTGAGTTAATAAAAGTTTTGTCAGTCTCACGAAAATTATTTCAGTGCAAATCACAAACAGGTAATGCATTTCAACATTCAAGGACTGATGGGCAAATATGATTCACTCAGTATCCTACTAACATCACACAAGATAGATGTCCTATGCCTTTGTGAACATTGGTTAAGTGAAAGTGAACTTACAGTCACAGTGATTGAAAATTTCAACCTAATAACATACTTTACACGTACGAACAAATCTAGAGGTGGAGTTTGCATATATGCCAGACGTAATGTCAATATAAAACCCATGGAGTATAGAAAATGTGTGGAACAAAATTTTGAAGCTTGTGTAGCCGTTATGCAAAATATTGACAAAACAAATATATTTATAATCTGTGTTTATAGGACACCTAATGGTGATTTTAAGGACTTTATCCATAGACTTAATCTGTTGTTACACAAAGTATTTAACAAAAATGATCAATATATAATTGTTGGTGACATAAATATTAATTTTTTAAATAACTCTCCAAACAAGGAAATTTTGATAAACACACTTTCTGAATACAGTATTAAACATCACATAAATATCGCTACCCGGATAACCACACACAGCTCTACGTGTATAGATAACATGTTTTCAAATATCGAGGTGAGCAATATGAGTATGTCACTCATTTGTTTCAGATCACACATATCAGATATGTTCTTTCGATACATTTCAACTAAAGCAAAATCCTGTGTTTAAATACATAAGGAACTACAGCGATAATAATAAACAAATTTTTCAAAATAATATTGCCAGGGAAACTTGGGCCGAAATGTATGAAGCCAACAGTTTTAATAATAAATTCAGTGCATTTTATAATACACTTATCTACTGGTATAACTGTTCCTTTCCAATAACTAAAACTAAATTTGAACCTAAAGTAAAAAAATGGTTTACACCTCAAATCAAAGACATGCATGACCAACTTTGTCAAATGGAAAAACTCAAAAAAGAATTAAACAATCCGGAATATACCTTAAGATATAACCAATTTAAACAGTTATATAAACAAAATGTAAAATCCTTAAAGAAAATAACTAATGATAAACGAATTAATAATGCTACAAATATTATGCAAGAAAGCTGGAAAATCATAAATAGTAATAAAAAATATAAAGCCAACCATACCTCCATTAAGATACATGATACAGATGGTCAATTAATTACTGACTTAAAAGTCTTGGCTGATCATTTTAACAGCTACTTCACAAATTCTTCCTCTTACACAACACCAAACCTTAACCTAAATAATAAGAGCAGTCATAATATTCCAACTCTTTTCTTGACTCCCACAACACCAAATGAAATCATGGATCTGTTGAAAAAAACTTGTTCCAAACCAGCGGCTGGAATAGATGACATAAATGGTAACATGTTAAAGTCAGTCAGTCATCTGATTGCTGAACCATTATCCTACCTAATAAATGAATCATTTACCTCGGGGCAGTTCCCTGATCTGTTAAAAGAATCAAAATGTGTACCTATATTTAAAAATAAAGGCTCAAGAGATGACATCAACAATTATCGATCTATATGTATGCAGAGCCAATTAGGCAAACTTTTTGAACTGGCTTATAACATTAGGTTATGTAAATTTCTGGAATTTCATGAGTTATTGTCTAATATTCAAAATGGATTTAGGAAAGGGAAATCCACCTATAATGCTATTTTTGAATGCCTGGAATTTGTATACAATGCTCTAAATGACAAAAATCATACCCTAGGTTTATTTTATGATTTAAAACGTGCTTTCGACACAATAAACCATGAATTACTCCTACTGAAATTGGAAAATATAGGGGTTCGAGGTGTGGCACTCCAATGGGCTACCTCATACTTAACAAAACGTACACAGACTGTAGTCTTAGACAATTTTAAATCAGATTTACAAAGAATTACATCAGGGGTGCCCCAGGGTTCTATCTTGGGTCCTCTCTTTTTTATAATATTTATGAACGACTTGCCAACTACTTGTATTACATCTAACAAAATTATCCTCTATGCAGACGATACAAATATTATTATGTCCAATAAGAATATAAGTGATCTGATTCAAAACAGTAATATAGCTTCAAATGAATTCAGTAACTGGTGTATTCAGAATGGCCTCCATCTAAATGCTAAAAAAACGCTCTATATGAGATTTTTACCGAAAAATATAAAACCAAATGTTGATCCTATTATGATAGATGGAAAAACAATAGAATCCACTGAAAGTATCAAATTTTTGGGAATAACAATAGACCAAAAACTCACCTGGGAAGATCATATAAATACAATCTGTTCAAAATTAAGTAGTATATGTTATATAATAAGAATGCTGAGAGACACGGTCACAATTGACACATTAAAACTGCTTTATTACGGTCTTGTACAGTCTGTGTTACGATATGGACTGATATTCTGGGGCTCTTCCCCTTACCTCAATAAGATATTCATAGTACAAAAGAAAATCTTGAGATGTATGAATAATGCTCACCCACTTTCTCATTGTAAGCCAATATTTAAATCATATAATATTCTCACATTACCAAGTCTCTACCTTTATCAGTCGATAATGTATGTGAAGGAGAACGAAACATCCTTCTTAAAGAATAGTGACACGCACTCATATTGTACACGAAACATGGAAAATATACATCAGCCATATTCTAGACTCTCAATAAGCCAATGTAATCCAACTTATATAGAAGTTATATGTTACAACAGGATAAAAAGTATCTTAGACTTTGATAAAGTAAATTTATTTAAAAAAGAATTACATGCTTTTCTAGTAAATGAGTCATTCTATTCTGTGGATGAATTCCTTAAAAAAAATTTTTCTAAAGAAAAATAATATATATACAGTGTGTCCAACTAAGTCTGCACCATATGGGAAACTTTTTTATTATCGGTTTTATGAAAAAAAATTATTCTTGATAAAAAGTTTTGCATGGCCTAAAACCCAAAATGAAATAATCAGATATCAATTTTTTGCAGTCATATACGAGGTTTGTCGAAAAATGTAAATTTTGCTCAAGAGTAAAGTACCTTTATTTATTACAATATCGACAATCGTTATTAAGAAAAGTTGATCCTAATTGAAAACTACGGTCAGATATCCAATATTATCCATCTACCATGAAAAAACGATTTTTAATAATTTTTGAGTATTTTTTCATGGTAGATGGATAATACTGGATATCTGACCGTAGTTTTCAATTAGGATCAACTTTTCTTAATAATGATTGTCGATATTAAGAAAAGTTGATCGTAATTGAAAACTACGGTCAGATATCCAATATTATCCATCTACCATGAAAAAATAGATATTATACCCAAAAATTATTAAAAATAGTTTTTTCATGGTAGATGGATAATATTGGATATCTGACCATTGTTTTCAATTAGGATCAACTTTTCTTAATAACGATTGTCGATATTGTAATAAATAAAGGTACTTTACTCTTGAGCAAAATTTACATTTTTCGACAAACCTCGTATATGACTGCAAAAAATTGATATCTGATTATTTCATTTTGGGTTTTAGGCCATGCAAAACTTTTTATCAAGAATAACTTTTTTTCATAAAACCAATAATAAAAAAGTTTCCCATATGGTGCCGACTTAGTTGGACACACTGTATATATATATTTTTTTTTTATGTAATTTATTTATTCACGCTTTTATGTATTTTATTAAATCACATCTTATGTATTTTACCATATCTTTTATCTTGTATGTCTTGAATTTCAATTTTAAATTTAATGTATATTCTGTTAGTGATTTGTCTTTTAGTTTTAAGCTTTTGTTTGACTAGTCCGATAATTGATGCTGTACATTGTATCAATTTTGTGATGAATAAAGATTTCTGATTTCTGATATAGCGAAAAATAGATGTACGGGATTTTATTGCACAGAAGTGTACGTACTAACACTTAAATTTAAAAATACATCTTAATCCTGGATACATTTATTCAATCAATAATATACCTAGACAAATGTAAAAATAAATATTAAAAAAGTATACATTGTTTACATCAAACTTAACAAAATATAAAAACAAACTGTGGTAAAAGTTATTGTTTTGCCTTGATCCAGTCAGACGTTATATTTCCTAGTTCTACGTTGCTTGTTAGGACAAAAGTATGATTTAAACTTGAAACTTCTGCATTAACATTAGGAATGTCAGCTTTAATCCTCTCATAAAAACTGCCAGGGGCCCACCCGTCCTTCATTCCATAAAACAGCTTGGTTTTATTTACATTACGCTTAATAATATCATCATCTCTTTTTTTTACTTGGTCCAACTCTTCAAATGCCAAAAAAAACACTCGTCGTAGTACTCCAGGTTTAACAAGTGCCTTAACATTTTTGAAATGCTCTTCGATAGGCATTCTTGTTATTGTCATGTAAGCATATATTAATATAAACTGTACTATATTAGGTAGAACGGTGAAAACCCACGAGAGAAAGACGATAAGTCCCACAAAGGGTTTAATAAAAGTTGTCATAAACTTCCCATTTTTTGTTTCAGCCATGCGTTCTATCGTGGGAAATAGTAAATATACATCAGAAACTTTGTTGTTTATCGAAGGGTGTTTTAAGATTTCAAGAATCATGTAGGATCCAATGGAATGACCGATGAGATGTACCCTCGCATTTTCAGGAACATACTTCTCAAAAAAGTCAACCTAAAATCAAAGAGTACTGAATAAAATTTGACCCGACAATAACATGGTTACATTCAATTAACATATATAGTGATTTCTCGGAGAAAATTCAAAATTTTTTATTACATCTGTTTTTGAAATTCAAGTGAAAAATGTTTGTATAAATTTCAACTAAACTCTGTTAAGCAAGGGTTTTTTGTTGCGATACATAAGTATTGATTTTAGGAAAAAAATACTGATGTTTATTTTTAATTACATCTTTTATAAGATATCCAAGAATTTCAGTGAATAGAAAAAATACTTCCACTCAGATAATTTTCATTTATTTGTGTGTAACAACAAACAAAATGTGTCCCATTAGTACAGGAAACGAAGACCGAAAAATCCCCCAATTTGGAAATAAATAGTGCTCAACGGATTATTATTTAAAGATGTAGGGTTGACCCTTAGGAGCAACATACCAGAAGTCCCCAGCCGTGAGCCTCATGCGTTAGGCGGGAGGGGGGTGGAAAGGGTCGGTTTGTAGGTTTTTCGTTATTATCTCGAAAACTAAGCATCCTAGCGAAAAGGTCATCCTATAAATAAATGTTTATTGAAATAGGATAACCTAATATACATATATAGACTCATAAAACAGCTTAAAATCAAAATGTATAAAACAATAGACAAAAAAATATAAGAAATTACAATACAATACAGGATTGATATATAACAGAAATATATTTATAAAGTTTAATCATCGCCTTTAAGGTATTGCAATAAATGATTTTTAAATAAATTTAGACTATTACATTCTTTAATAGTTTTTGGTAGCATATTATATTCCTGAAAACCATCATAAAATAATGTGTGCATATATTTGGTACAGTTTTTTCTTTCAATGCGTAGTTGATCATTTGACCGTGTTAGATGATTGTGAACATGATTATTAAAAACGACATATTTGTTAAAGTAAGACGGTAATACATTATTTAGGATCTTATATATGAAAATTAAAGTAAAGTATCTTAACCGTTGTTTCACATTTAGCCAATCGAGTACATTTAGCATTGTTTTAATAGGAGTATATCTGTTGCACTTTAAAATGATCCTCATTCCTCTATTTTGCAGTTTTTGTAATATAGCAATACTATTATTATTCAAGAAGTTTAAAATACTTGCACAATAGTCAAAGTGAGGTTGGATTATGGACTTGTAAATAGTTATACTTGTTGCAACCGATACAATTTGCGATACACGTGAGAAAAAGAATAGTTTTTTTTATATTTTCTTTTGTACATACATAAAATGACTCTTTAAACTTAAGTCATTGGTAATAATAAAACCTAAGTATTTAATCTTGGTAACCAATTCTAATTTATCATCATTAAAAGAAATATTAATATTATTTGTATTCAATTTAGTGTAATTATATTTTTTTGCACAAATCATTGCTTTGGTTTTGTTAATATTTAATTTTAATTTATTACTATTCAGATATTTTGAAAGTTTATCAAGTTCACTATTCATCTTACTCACGGCAACATCAACGTTAGTATATACAAAATGAAAGTAAATTAAATTGTCTACAAAAAAGACTATTCATTTTTTCGCTAGCGGCAGTAGTTAAGGGTGTACGTGAGTTTGAAAATGCGAATAGCTGGAAAAACTGTGTATTGTGGGAGGTAATGCTTAACAAGTAGAAAATTTTATAATATAAGTATTTACAAGACCATATTAAGTAATTGGTTGAGTTCATCGTCAAGATCATCATCATTGTCATCGCTGTTGATGCTGACGATTGGAGGGCCATTGGTACACGAAGCGCGGCAACTGCTGCACACAAGCGAGCAGGGTATTCCTGCTTTGCGGCACCCGCAACCAGTTGTGCACCCGCAAAATATGTTATTTAGGACGGATTCTAGCACAACTGGGTCTGTGCTTGTGACAGGGGTAAGGAAGCCATCCGACCCCCTCATCCATCCCCAAGCAGTTGGCTCCTGCTGCTGATCTCCATATAGCCATTGCTGAATCTGCAAACAATAATTCGTCCTTTGTAGTTTAAAAAAATGTGACGCAATCTTGTCTAAGCACAATACAAAACATAAGTTAATGTAAACAAGCATATATTGAAACAAACCTGCAAATGAACTCTAAGGGAGTGTTGGCGAGAAGCCCCTCTGGTGGGTGGAAGTGCCGCAAAATCAGGTTTTGGCTTTGTCGAGGCTTTAACAAAGGCCTGGTGTCGTACCTGGTTCATGCATGCTCCTTGTGGGGCCTGGTACAATGCCAAAAATAGCTGCTCTCCTGCATCATCTACTATGTTCTGTGTTACTGAGGGATCACAGAAGACTTTGTAGATGTCTGAGACCTGCTCCTCGGCCTTCAAAAATACTTTCACCACACCTCCCTTGCTCTTGTTGCAAATAGCGAAGGTAGTATCACAACCGCTGAATGAATGGAGCCATTTGCAAAGACCATTCTGTTGCTCCATTCGTTCAGCGATTGTGGTACTATCTCTGCTATTTACAACAAGAGCAACACAGGACTTGGTATCCGATGCAGGAGAGCTTTTTTTGGCATTGTACCAGGCCCCACAAGGAGCAGACCTTAACCAGGTACGACACCAGGCCTTTGTTAAAGCCTCGACAAAGCCAAAGCCTAATTTTTTGGTACTTCCACCCACCAGAGGGGCTGCTCGCCAACATTCCCTTAGAGTTCATTTGCAGGTTTGTATCAATATATGACAGACAGACAGTTTATTCATGTGAGACAGATACAATATATACACTCGTCAAAAAAAAAATACAACATACAAATTTAAATATTAAAAGTATAAAATACATTACTTATGCTATAGTAATAAAATGAATTTAAACTAAAATAAAACACTATACAGAGCTAGTCAGTTATAAGTGGTGTGCCGAAAATAATCAACAAATTCTTGGACTTCATAAAAAACTTCCTCTTTCAGAAAACTTTTAATTTTTGTATTAAATTTCTTGTGACTCAAATTCTTCCATCCATTTAGCAAGAGGTTATATATTTGTACTGATTTATACCTGTAATTGTTAATGTTCAGCGATAGACGGAAGAATGGGGCTATTATTGGTTTATGTCTGGTATTATAGCTAGTTTGAAAATTATATTCACTTCTGTGATTTTGTGCATAAACAATACATTCAAATATGTACTGATTAGTGCAAGTAAGTATACCTAATTTTTTAAATAAGGGTCTACAGGTGTCATAAGGTCTAGAGTTTGTGATTATTCTTACTGCTCGTTTTTGCAATTTTAATATTTTAGAGGCATGTGTGGATCCTCCCCAGAGTAAAATTCCATAACACATAACGCTATGGAAAAGAGCATTATATGCCATTAAAATTACACTATGGTTAACTAAATTGTGAAGGTTTTTTAATAAATAGATGCAACTTGACAGCTTCTTGGATAGGCAATCTGTATGAGCTTCCCATGTTAACCTACTATCCAAAGTGAGACCTAAACATTTTACTGGATTGTTATTTTCTATGCCAATCTGAGAGTTTAAATTGAAAATAAGCGTTTGAGTTTTGTCTTCATTTAACTTTAGTTTAATATTGTTAAAATAATCCTTAGCTAATGATTGCACCTCTTCTGACATGTCTATAAGGTGGTTTAAATTTTTATCAGCTGAGAGTAATGTTGTATCATCAGCATATTCTACATGTTTACAAGGAAGAATTGTTGATGTCATTTACATACATTATGAATAAGATTGGTCCTAGTATGGATCCCTATGCTTGTTTACATTAACTTATGTTTTGTATTGTGCTTAGACAAGATTGTGTCACATTTTTTAAACTACAAAGGACGAATTATTGTTTGCAGATTCAGCAATAGCTATATGGAGATCAGCAGCAGGAGCTAACTGCTTGGGGATGGATGAGGGGGTCGGATGGCTTCCTTACCCCTGTCACAAGCATGGACCCAGTTGCGCCAGAATCCATTCTAAATAACATATTTTACGGATGCACAACTGGTTGTGGGGGCCGTTGCGGGTGCCGCAAAACAGCAGTTACTGCAGCATACCCTGCTCGCTTATGTGCAGCAGTTGCCGCGCTTCGTGTACCAATCGTCAGCATCAACGGCGACGACGACGATGATGATCTTGACGGTGAACTCGACCAATTATTTAATATGGCCTTGTAAATATTTGTAATACTATAAAATTTTTTACTTGTTAAGCATTACCTCCCACAATACACAGTTTTCCAGCTATTCGCATTTTCAAACTCACGTACACCCTTAACTACTGCCCCTAGCCAAAAAATGAATAGGATCTTTTTTGTAGACAATTTAATTTACTTTCATTTTGTATAGAATAACCTTTGCGCTAGGATGCTTAGTTTTCGAGTTAATATTGAAAAACCTACAAACCGACCCTTTCCACCCCCCTCCCGCCTAACGCATGAGGCTCACGGCTGGGGACTTTTGGTATGTTACTCATAAGGGTCAACCCTACAGCTTAAAACAATAATCCGTTGAGCACTATTTATTTCCGAATTAATGTCTTCATTTCCTGGCCTACAGTGTTCATTTGAACTGTGACTTCAAAGACCAGTGCATATGCGTATTATGCGAGGTATATTTTCATTAACCTACAATCGCATTTTTTAAGAATTTTTTAGCTTATGCAATAAATAATGAATTTTTAAAAGCTATATGTATACACTGTAAAAAATAACATTATATTATTATGACACTTGTACTGTACATAATGTGCATATTATCTTTCTCTTAATAGAAGGACATAATATGTTAATACTTATCTGTGATAAGATTTTCGTAAAAGTTATAATAATTACTAGTATTTTCTGGTAATTTAATTTCTTATTCTAGAATATACAGGTGCCATTTTCTCGATAAATAGAAGAGATATTTGAATTCTATAAAAGGTGTTTCTAGAATATATAAATAACATCAGTTTTGAGAAAAGACGGTCATTTGACAAATTGAGGTATAGATGGCGTTGCGACTCAAAGAAATTATTTGATCCTAGGAACGTTGAAATGAGGTGCAAATGATGGAACATTACATTCTGAGCAACTTTTATGATACGAACAATTTTCGAAAAATCACAGGTTTTCGAGATATTTGAATGTCAATATAAGTTTTTTAAATGTAAAAATCGTTATAACTTTTTTAAAATACATTTTAGACGATAAGTCCTTTGGGACATTTTTCATAGTGAATCAGGCTGATTTAGATGGTAATGAAAGATATTTATTTCAAACAAAATAACTTTTTTTTTAAGTAAAACAAAGGAAATTAAAGATTTTAACATTTCTGTTTATTGTGTATTGTCTAATTTTTGCGTCATATTTATGTTGTATGTTCGCCTAAATTTTACACTGTAAATTGTAGACATATGAAACAAAATGCGATTTTTTGTTACTTGAAAAATTACATGAAGTTCAAATATCTCGAAAACCAGTGATTTTTCGAAAATTTCATATTAAAAAAGTTGTTTAGAATATAATTTCCCATCTCATGCACCTCATTTCAACGTTCCTAGGATCGATCAATTTCTTTGCATCGCAACACCATCTACACCTCAATGTGTAAAATAACCATTATTACTCAAAACTGAAGTCATTTATATATTCTAGTGGATACTTTCTACAGATTTCAAATATCGCTTTTGGTTATTGAGAAAATGGCGCCGGGTGTTTTAAGTAGGACACCCTGTATACCTTTCCCCTTTCTTCAAATATTTATGAGCTGTTTTTAAATAAAGGAATATATTTTGCAGCTATTCCATTCGAAGCAGGTACTATATTCTATAGATTCTAATGTAAAAAAAGCAAAATTAAATAGATTTAATTGATTAAAAATGGCGTTTAAGTGTACCTAGTAAAATATATCAACAGTAGCAATGTTTTTAACGTAAAACGGAAATCATTTACATGTTTAATATTCATTAAATCAACAATAGTTGGTTCAATTTTACTGTTGTTGCTAAGGTGTTTTTAGTGTAATTACACACAAAAACTGTAATTTTACAATGAAATTAGATACTGTTGAGCAAATGTTACATAAATTCACCCCAGATTTCAATGCAATGAGTACCGTAATTTTACATTAAACAATCGTGCTATTTTACAGTACTCTCCTTACGAATATTCTACAATGTACTGGTGAATTCATATTTCACTTGTAACTTCACAAAAAATAGATCTTAATGGATACATTTATTCAATCAATAATAAGGTAAAAGACCTAATTATCGTCAATAACAATTATCGTCAGTTCTTACATGTTTTTGTGGAAAATAAGAAATTAGGAGTTCGTTCATGTCCAACGGAAATTAAAGATATTTTTTTTATACATTTGGAAATGTTTTTAAACAACTCTTTTAACTCTTCGCATCTTAGATTTTTTATTAGAAACAGTGTTTCAGTGGGGTGTTAGACTCTTTACCGATAGCCCCCTTTAAATTCTAAGGTAAGAGGAGGGTACAGGCTACCTATATTTTTTATTGTTGAGCTTATTTTTCAATTCTTAGTTTTTGGGAATATATTTTCTAATTCATAAAGGATGTTATTTTTGTTATTTAACCATATGATATTATTTTTCTATAATTTTAACAGCAAAAAAAAATAGGTGAGGATATTAGGGAAAGCCACAAGAGAGATTACCCAATTATCATCATAAGTGACGATAAAAGGGTTTTTACATGAAATTTTCAGTTCAATAAAAAATATGTTGATATTGTCATTATGAAACTGTTTTATTTTTTAACAGCTATACAAAGGTACAAAATTTTCGGTACCTAATTACCCACTTTTCTGGATAGTTTGGCTACAAAAAAAATATTTCAAAGGGTGACGATATTATGGGCTATCTATGACGATAATATGATAGATGGAAAAAACACTACTTAATGAAAATATTGAACGAAAAAGTTTATTGAAAAAAAAAGTTTCTTGTCATTTTACTTAAAAATAATACGATCAAAAACAAGTGACAAATTAAAAATAAATAATAAAGTTAATATTAATAATTACAACATAAATAACAATCCTCTTTACCAGTGAAGGCCTAAAGTGACCTTGTGCGAAAGGGGGCTGCAAATTTCGAGATAAGAGACAGCCACTGCGAGTATCCTAGTATACTAGGACAAATTTATTTTCCATAAAAAATTTCAGTACCGCGATTGAAATTCGAACCCGGGACCTCGGAATTTAGGGTGAAAGTTAAACATGCAGTCATACTGTCATATTAAAATTGGGCATTCTGCTGTCAAATATGAAAATATGGATTGCTTGGACTATTAATAAATTCAATATGTAGAGACTACAGTGTTAAGAAAATTACATAAAGTGGAATGAATTAACAATGTCGTCGATAGGAAATTATTGGAGAATTTGAAGAAAGTGATACTGGAAAGAAAGAAATAATATGTGTACGAAGAAAGAAAATATGTATTTCTGTTTAAAAAAAATTTTACGTACACATTCCACTCGTTTATAGGTATAATTTGATTTATTTCTTGTTCATTTTATAACTATTGTAATTTGTTATAAATTTTAAATGCTTTAGTTTTAAAATAATTTAAAAAATATTTTAAATAAAATTTCTGATATCAATTAAGACTGTGACGATATTTGGGACATGTATATGACAATATATAGAGCGTCAAGTGACGATTATTAGGACAATCGGTTTTTATTCCCTGTTGCACTAAAAATATAAAACAACGTTCTTTTCCCGTTAAAAACATCTTATTACTCTCATTTAAAAATAACTCCAGTATCAGAACATTAAATAGCTATATTAATTTTGAGTTTTCATTACAGAATTATTAAAGTCAAAAGTTAAACTTTAGCTTAACATGACGATAATTGGTACATTTACCTTATACCTAGACAAATGAATGAGCGAATGAATGAATGAATTAATAAATAAATATTAAAAAAATATACATTATTTATTTCAAACTTAACAAAACATAAAAACAAACTGTACAAAAAGCTATTGTTTTGCCTTGATCCAATCAGACGTCATATTTCCTAGTTCTACGTTGCTTGTTAGGACAAAAGTATGATTTAAACTTGAAACTTCTGCATTAATATTAGGAATGTCAGCTTTAATCCTCTCATAAAAACTGCCAGGGGCCCACCCATCCTTCATTCCATAAAACAGCTTGATTTTATTTACATTGCTCTTAATAACGTCATGATCTCTTTTTATTACTTGGTCCAACTGTTCAAATGCCAAAAAAAACACCCGTCGTAGTACTCCAGGTTTAACAAGTGCCTTAACATTTTTGAAATGCTCTTCGATAGGCATACTTGTTATTGTCATGTAAATATATATTAATATAGACTGTACTATATTAGGTAGAGCACTGAAAACCCACGTAAGAAAGACGATAATACCCACAAAGGGTTTGATAAAAGTTGTCATAAACTTCCCATTTTTTGTTTCAGCCATGTCTTCTATTGTGGGAAATAGTAAATATACATCGGAAACTTTGTCATTTATCGAAGGCTGTTTTAAAATTTCAAGAATCATGTAGGATCCAATGGAATGACCGATGAGATGTACCCTGGCGTTTTCCGGAACATACTTCTCAAAAAAGGCAATCTAAAATCAAAGAGTACTGAATAATCTGTTTTTGAAATATTATCTAGTAAAAAATGTTGTTTGTATAAAGGGCAGTTATGGGGGTAAAAAGAAAAATGGAATTTTCTTTTTCTCAAGAACGATTTTCACGAAAAAAATATATGCTATAGCTTTTGATGGCACAAACGTAAAAAAAAATTATTGAGTCCATAACACAAGCTTATCCTGCTATGCCCTTTCAACTAAACTCAGTTAAGCAAGGGTTTTTTGTTGCAATATGTAAAAGTATTGATTTTAGGAAAAAAATTCTGATGTTTATTCTTAATTAAATCTATTATACGATATCTAAGAATTTCAATGAATAGAAAAAAAACTTCCACTCAGATAATTCTCATTTCACTGTCACTCCAAAGAGCATAGTGCATATGCGTATTATGCGAGGTATATTTTCATTAACCTACAATCGCAGTAGTAGTAGTACAAAGCTTTATTGGAAATTCCAATTGGCTAACGACCTAAGTCTTCCAGCCTGTGTACATTATATTATATTTACCATACTTATTAATTTAAAACAAATATAACACATCTTATGTTTATAAGGTTTTTACAAAAAAAAAAAAAAACTAGTAATGAAATATAATATTATGAGTGTATTTTATACTATTGTTGATTACGTAATAACACAAGGGATTTGTAGATTGTTATTGATACCTAGGTACTTGCAAGATTGAGAAGGTCGGAGCGTCTGTTGAAGTAGATTAATTGATGGAGAATTATCTGTAATTCTATGGTTAAATATAATCAGATGAGATTTATTTGGATTTGGAATAGTGCGCCATTTATTCATCCAGAATATTGTATTATCTGAGAGTTGTTGAAGTTTTTCAATGGTTTCTCTCAAAGATTTCCCATGGGAGACCAGGCAATTATCGTCAGCAAATTGTAGCATATATGCATTATGGTCAACATTCCGTGGATGTTCCAAATTGTAATTATATGTCATAGCAGAAAATATTGTAGAGTAGCGGAGAAAGGGGAGAACACTGTGGTAAACCTTGTTTAGGAGTAAATGGAGTGGACAATTTGTTTTTAACTTGGACTTGAAGAGATCGGCTTGAGAGATAGTGTTTTAAAATCCATATGATATAGTCTGGGCACCGAATTTGATGTAGTTTATACAGAAGTCCGTGGTGCCAAACACTATCGAAGGCTTTGTTTATATCAAGAAAGATGGCAGCCGACTTGTTTCCTAGTTTATTGTTGGTTTGGACATTATTGGTTAATACTATTAGGGGGTGTATTGTGGATGATCCATGTCTGAAGCCAAACTGATAGTTGGGTATGTAATTACCAACAGATGCTTCTATTCTTTTTTTAATGATCTTTTCAAAGTTTTTCCCGATTACTGGTAACAAGGTAATGGGTCGGTAGTTGGCTACATTAGAGTGATCAAGATTTTTCTTTGGTATTGTAATCACGTTACCCTTTTTCCATTCTGGAGGAAAAAATTAGTTCAGTAAGCAGTAGTTGTATATTCGCATTATTTCTTCGTGTATATCTGCGTCTAGTTTTTTTAATGTACCGTATGATATATTGTCATATCCGGGTGTAGTGTTCTTTTTTGTTACGGTTGCAGCATAGTACTCATCTGCATCTATCGGAGGAATATCAAGAATTTCAATGAATAGAAAAAAAACTTCCGCTCAGATAATTCTCATTTCACTGTCACTCCAAAGAGCATAGTGCATACGCGTATTATGCGAGGTATATTTTCATTAACCTACAATTGCATTTTTAAGTATTTCTTAGTTTCTATGCAATAAATAATAAATTTTTAAAAGCTGTATACCTATACCGGGTATCAACGGAATTATTAGACAAGCCATAGTTTCTAGAGTTTTCAAGATATGTCTTAAATTTGGCATGGGGCAGGGGTAATATATTCCAGAAAAGGCAAATTTTTCATAATTTGACACTTTTTCATTACTTCCGGTTTCCCTGGAAATGACCCCCACTTAGAATTTTAAATGGAACACCTATACAGGGTCCGCCACTTAAAACTGTAGATATTTAAATATGCATACAGAGTGATTTAAAAAAAATTTTTTTGAAAAAATTGTTAAGAAAGGAAACTTAATTTCTTTGAATATTTTTTTACCTCATCTTGTATATGAAATGTGTTAATGTTTTCTTATAAAGGTTTTAATTAGCTTCAATCTACGTTTAAAAAAAAACTTTAATAAATGTTTTGCAATTTCCTATTATCTAGTACAGTTTAATAAAGTTTGTTTTTAAAAATATTTATTTCTATATGGAGAAAATACTCTTATCAAGTAAGTATGCCGTGGACATTTATTTATTTATTTATCTAAATTCCACAGAGATCATTATACAATGACATGAGTTCGATAGGTGACTTAATGTAGAAAGTAAAATGAGAACATATAAAACTTGCAACTACACATATAGATATATAAAAAAAAAGACTTAATAATAAGAGAGAGACACACAAGAGAAAAAAAAATCTGTACCGTGCCAGCACAGAGGAACCCCGAGAATCACGAATAATAAGAATAAAAGGAAGTAAAAAATTCAGATCACTGGTAAAATATTCAGTCAAGCTGTAAAAGCTATGTTTTAAGAGTAGAATTTTGATTTCTTTCTTAAAACTAGTTACAGAAGTATAGCCTAGACAACAGAGATCATTTTATAGTGAAACCCACAAAAAGTTGCAAATTGAATAATTTTTGAAAAAAAATTTTTTTTATCAATTTTTTCAAAATTTTTAAATTAAGTCAGGCTAGAAAAAAACAAAAAATACATAAAATTTATCACTAAGGCCACGGTTTTCCCGGAAAAAAATAGTGAAGTAACTGTCACTCTGCTCTGCCAAGCGCACGGTTAATTGCATACTACGGAACCTCTAAAAATTCTTAGCAGTTCTAACAAGTAAAATAAAGCTTTTTTCTCTTTCTGATTACACATTTTTAACATTTTTCGTAGTGACTAAGAGGATAAATAGTGAGTCTGGAGGGAAAATATATAATTATGAACGCATACATAGACGTCACACATAGCCGCTGAATCGCTCGCATGAATTTTTATGTGCCTTTACTCTATTATATTTATTACAGATACAGCTATCCACATTTCAGCTATATCCATTGAATTCCTTATATATTTGTTAATGTATTGGAAAAGTTCCAGAATTTACATTTAAAACAATCAAAGATATTTTCATAGTTATAAGGATAAGATCGTGACAATCGTAATTTCTTATCATGATATGATTAATCATATTTTCGAAAAAGTGCATAAAAGTAAACAAATTTGTGTTTGAACATTCAAAAAGTGTAAATTTTTTCCGAAATAGTGATATTTTATTTTTTCCAATGGGTCAATTTCTCGGCCAGTTACAGCCTCCAATATATATATTTATCAAGAAAATCATCAAGCAATTAAATTCAAATGATTTGAAATGTACTTTTTTTTGAATCCACTGAAAAATGTTAAAATGCCATATTCGATTGCCGTCGCTGTACTGTCGTGAGCAAAATTAAATAGGACAACTATTTTTTTCTAATGTAAATCTGTCTTTATTTGAACATGTAATGAGTAGCTGAAATAAAACAGTTAACATTTTTGTTTTATTTTTTATTGTAATGCTGTAGTTATTGCTAAAGCGGAAGATAGATGGTCAATGTGACAAATTGCACTGCATTATAACATTAACAAAAATTATGTGTTTAACATTTTAAAAAAGTGGAGAATAAACGGTACGATTAGTAGAAATCCTGGATCAGGGCAACAAAGGATATCTAACTTAACAAGACACTAACTATTAATATTTCGTTATTGCACCATTTCTATTTATAACTTCTATAAGTCTGTTTGGCATAGAATTAAATAACCTTATACAATAATCATTAGTAATAAAATTTTCCCACGCATTATTTACTACTTCCAGTAATTCTTGGGCATTCCGTGGTCTCACATTTCATTTTTGGATACTTCTTACGAGTAGTCCCCATACATCTTCCACAGGGTTAAGATCTGGACTATGACTGGGCCAGTTAAGAACATTAATGCTGTTATCTTGAAATCAGTTAGTTACGGTATGAGCAGTATGAACTGAACAATTATCTTGTTGAAATATGTATTCATTATTAGGAAATAATTGTGACACAGAAGGGAGCATAATATTATCTAAAATCCTAATATACGTTTCACTATTAAATCGTTCCTCAATATGCCACAAAACACCAGGACCACGTGCCGATATCCAAGCCCACATATTAACGGAAAATCTACCACTTTTGTCATTGTTAGATATATATTTCTCATCGTATCGAGTAATCGGAGGTCGGTAAACACGAATACGACCACTGTGTGTTTTTTCGTCTATAAAGATTACATTGTTCCAAAAATTTACATCATGCACTAAAAATTCAAGTGCAAATCCTAGTCGAGCTTCTTTATGTTCAGCTTTAAGGAAGTATTTCTGTGCTGCTGGATGACAGCGTAGCTCCGATTCTCTTACTTGCCGGCGACCAGTACTACTCGATCCAGGAAAATTAGTTTCTTCAGCAGCCTGAATAACTGAGTGAAATGGATTTTCTACTAAATTATTTACCAATTGCAAATCTTGTTGTTAAGTTGATATCCTTTGTCGCCCTTGTCCAGGATTTCTACTAATCGTACCGTTTATTCTCCACTTCTTTAAAATGTTAAACACAGAATTTTTGTTAACGTTATAATGCAGTGCAATTTGTCTCATTGACCATCCATCTTCTGCTTTAGCAATAACTCCAGCTTTAGCTTGAGCGAATATGAAAAAAATGGTGAAACTCACAGTTACAATACCCATAATCGGGATAAAATACAAACACCGCGCCAGAGACTGACTTACACAAAGAGAATTAATTTTGGAATTGAATTATTTAATTCACTTCCAAATACTGTTAAGGAATTGCCCATTAGACAGTTTAAAATAAAATTAAAACTGCATCTTTTAGCCAATGCTTACTATAATCTAACAGATTTTAATTATATGTAAATTTGTGTTATTATATGATATTTATGTTGTTTGTTATGGTGTTGACTAGATTCACATCATATCCTAATGTTTGTTATATACTTGTGTTTTATGTATGTATATATATGTTAATTATTTATATGTTATGTGCTCTCTTTGACTATATTAGGACTCTATCCTAATGTCATATGATATATTTTAGTCTTACGTGTTTTTTATTTATATTTTTTGTACTATTTTTATTTGACTTGTCAAAACACTACGGTGTTACTGTTTGATTAATAAAATTATTATTATTATTATTATTATTATTTAACTAAGTCACTTATATGGGGCATATTAGTTTGGCACACTTCCAATGAATTATGACAACTAACTGACAATGTCACAAAAATTAAAGTTAGATGTACACAACTAGATTTTAGCAAAAATACGTTATAAGACTTGTCCTATTTAATTTTGCTCATGACAGTACCAGATGATACACTAACGTGTCCCACATAGTAAGAACCTGGCTCTGACACTAGCACAATGGATGGCACTGGTAGCAATAGTGACTGGCATAACATAACTCTAAATAATAGATCGATTAATGCTCCTATGTCGCAGCTCGACTCACTGGAACAAGACAATAACAAAGTCCAAGCAATAAGCAGTCCAGCCTCTCCAAATACTATGGTAAAACAAAATTTTTTATACCCGAGACTTTCCCAAATAACCCTTACCTAAATATTCTTAGCAACTCTAAAAATAATTACCACGTTAAAAACTGTGATTTCAATATTTGTCATGTAAACGTTCAAGGTCTTTTAAATAATTTTAATCTAGTCGAAATATTTCTAAATAAACAAAAAATTGATGTCCTGTGTGTCTCTGAACACTGGATTAACGCCAGTGATATAGAAAATCTTCACATTGAAGGTTATAATATATTAGCTTATTATTCTAGAACTAATCACATACATGGTGGTTCTATAATTTTAGCCAACACCGACACTGTTGCTACTGAAATATTACAAGTGAAAAATCTATCAATTGAATGTCACGTCGAAATATGTGCCATACTCTGCCAAATAAATAACGTTAACTTGTCAATTCTTACAGTGTATAGACCACCAAAAGGTGACATTCATTCCTTTATTGACAATTTAACGGAAGCCCTTAACATAGCCTCTAGTAAGTCTAAATACACTGTTGTTTGTGGTGATCTAAACATTGATCTAAACAAAAGTCATTTAAATACCAAATTATTACTTGACGTTTTCAATTCTTTTGAAGTAAATGTACTAAATCTAGGTGATACTAGAATGTTTACAAACAAAAATGGTCATACAAGCTCCTCCTGTATAGACTACATGGTCACAACCATCCCCAATCCTTCTTTTGTTTGTGAAATACTGGATCCAAACATTGCTGATCATTTCGCACATATTTTAAGGCTGAAACAGTTAAAAATACAACAAGACAACGCGATTAAGAAACCAATAAGTAAAAGAGCATTAAGTAAAAACAACATAAACGAATTTCGTACCAGGCTGCTTCAAGTAAACTGGTCCGATTTACTTAACTTAAACATCAATAATGCATTTTCTTATTTTGCCGAAAATATATACTGGTGCTTCAACCCATCGTGCCCTCATGTTAGTGGGAAAAAGATACAGAGTCAATATCGAGATTGGATCACCAACGATATCAGAAAAGAAGGAGAAAACTTAAAAAATATGGTTTGGTCAATTTCCAATAGCGTAGAATTAAGAAATATGTATAACATTAGAAAGAGAGAATACAAATTTAATATTAAGCTAACCAAAGCAAAATTTTATAATAACAAGATTAATTCCGCTTCCAACAAAACAAAAGAAACCTGGAATATTGTCAACTCTAAACTAGGCAGAACTACTTGTAAAAAAGACATATGTATTAATCATAATTCACAAAAAATAGAAAATGCTAGTGAAGTCGCTACCACATTTGCACACCATTTCTCTTGTGCAGTCACAGACAGCATTCTCAATCATTTTGGGGAAAATCTATCACTGCCGTGTACGAAAATGGTTAAAAAAAATTTTCAAAATCCGTTTAACACACACCCTGTTACGGAACAGGAAGTCTTATAAACCTTAACACAAGTAAAAAATAAAAAAACATCCGGGATCGATGAACTGTCTGCTTTATCTATACTAAATATATGATATCATATATTGATATTGATATCATTATTCAACCATTTGTTTACCTGATAAACCAATCAATTTTTCAGGGGCAATTCCCAAACCTATTTAAGACTGCTCTAATTGTGCCACTACATAAAAAGGGCAATACTGATGACATTGAAAACTACAGGCAAATATCGTTAAACACACTATCCAAATTATTAGAAAAAATTGTTTGCAATCGCTTGTCAACCTATCTCGAGTCCAACAACATATTGTGTACATCTCAACATGGATTTAGGACAAATAAATCTATCGAAACAGCCACATGTCAAATGCTAAATTATATTTATGAAAGTTTGGATAATGGGAAACTAGTCGTTTCACTGCTTTTCGATCTATCAAAGGCATTTGACACTATATGCTCAGAATTTCTAATCAGTAAACTGTCAAAAATAGGACTTCCAGGAAATATTCTGAACTGGATCAAGTCGTACATGGAGGGGCGAAATATGATCATAGATGTTAATGGATTCAGGTCCAAAGAGCACGATGTCAAATTGGGAGTTCCCCAAGGCTCTGTTCTGGGCCCACTACTCTTTCTAGTGTCTATAAATGACTTACCTGATCATATCACCAGTGGACTAGTCACAATGTTTGCGGATGACACCACTATCACTGTAGTAGCTGATACTCCACAAGAAATGGAATCTACAGTGAGTAATATCATGAATGAATTTAGCGCCTGGTGCCAACGCAATCGGCTTATACTAAATGTCTCTAAAAGCACAGCCATAAATTACTTTATAAGGAAAGGCATGCCAAATAACGCATATCTAGCTCCTCATATTAACTTCAGCGAGAAGGTAAAATTCTTAGACACCTATATAGACAACAGACTTACCTGGGACGCTCATGTCGAAAGTGTCTGTACAAAATTAAGTAAGGCATATTATGCCATCAGACAAATGAAAGACTGTCTCGATATATCAGGGTTGCTAAACATTTACTATGCGATGGCGTACTCCCATATGTCTCTAAACATAACCAGTTGGGGTTGCGCTCGAGAAATCCAGAGGGTGTTCGTTTTCCAAAAACGGTTAATTAGGCTAATTTTTAATCTGGATAGCAGGGAAAGCTGCCGACAAGTGTTTTCAGACCATAAAATTCTCACCGTACCCTGTATCTACATTTTTAAATGTGTTCTTTTTGTTAAACAAAATAAACACCTATTTACACCCAATTCATCCACACATGACCATGACACTAGACATGGTCATTTATTACGTATCCCACACCACACAACATCAACCTATAAAAAATCACCCATTTATAATTGCACCACATTCTACAATAACTTGTCAGTAGATATTAGGAACGCAAAAAGTATACTTGTGTTCAAAAATAAATTAAAAAACCTATTGATAAGTGGAGCATTCTATAGCACTCGTGAATATATGGAACAAGCCAATGAATAGCTTTAAACATATTATTCTTTCACTTTTTTGACACTCCATATATTTCACGTGTATTCGGACAATAGTTTTGATGTTGCTTGTTGCTATTGTTGCCATTGTCCACCGTTACTAGTATATAATATATGTATGTTAGCGTATCTGTTTTCATGTATGTATGTATATATGTATTTATCTGTTTTTTTCTCTCTCTATGTATCTTATGATTATGTTTAAATTTGACCTGTCCTATATCATTTATAATATGATCTACTGGACCAATAAATATTATTATTATTATTATTATTATCATTAATGTGTTCTTCAATAGTTGTTTTTCTGCAGATTTTGCTGATTTACATTGACTGAGAGTTCGATCTTTTCCGCCATCAAAGTAAATAGCATGTGGTGTCTTCTCATTAGCCTTCTGGCGTTTCTTCATAGTTTCTCTTTTTCTTTTCCTTTCTCTTCTGACTTTACTCCGATCTACTGTTTTACAGGTATATTCTTCCGTTATTATTCCAACGTCTTTTAGGACAGCACTCGCTATTATAGCAGCCGATCTATCAGAAATCCCTGTGCGATCACAAGCTTGGGCTAGACTTTGGTAATTGAAGGCGCATTTGGGCAGATCTTTTTGTATTTTTGGAGGCACTGGGCTTGCGTGCGAATCTTCGTCAATGTTGAAGTACTTGAATTTGCTTCACCTAAATCGTATGAAGTCGAAGTAGACTCTTATATCCCATCTCTTTGTGATAACCACTTTTCCTTCATTTCTCTGATTCATAAAAAATTCTCGTTCTCCAAGAGGTACCTTAGTTTCGCATTTACACGACATAAACTTGGAACACTTACATGCGGAAATGTCAAATAGTTTAGCTTCTGCACTCCCACTTTTTGTTTAAGCGCCTCCGTGTTCCTAGATTTTATTGGCTTCTTGAATATTTTTAATTTCTCGTGATAACATTTTATCAAATGTAATAATTGTTGATCTGACACCACCGGAATAGATGTTTTGAACCATAACGCTTTCAGTTCTGTAATCAAAATCGCTGAAATATTTGTTTAGCTTTGTTTACCGACATTTCCAGTAATGTTTGACGAATCCACAAATAATTCCTCATCACATTTGCATAAGTTGATTAAATATTGTCCTTAAATTTCGAAGGAGCTCCGAACACAGGACATTAGACAGATTTTCTAGTTTTAGGCATATTTATTAACTAACTAACAGAAAGTTGCACAATTTCTACGAGGTGTTGGATGGTAATTACTGTAGTCCAACAAGTTTAGACACGTTAAAGCGTCTTTCTGACTGTCATGGCACAGAAACACGTATCTCTAATAACAGCCCAAGACAAACTGACTCTAATAACAATGGTCGGAAATTGTATCAACACTTGCGAGTTTGAAACTGGTGGGGGCACCGCCAAATGATGTACGATTGAGCTCAAATTTTAGCATGTGCACTAATGCATAAGTAAGCCAGTTTTCTCAGTATAGGAATTTCAAATTTCATAAATCATATTTTTCGCTCCACCCTAACCTCCATGTATTCCAGTTGTCCTACAGTGTTTACTGACTAATAAGTAGCTTTGTTTGCTATGCATTGGATTTGTATGTAGTAGTTTTATGTGTAACGATTCTGTCTCTTTTGATATTCTCTATACCTACCACTGGGTATTTTGTTGTTTCCAGTGGAAGCTTTTTGCATGCTGTGAATGATCGGATCGTTGTTTGGGAATATATTTATCAATATAAAAGCCTTCGGGCCAGAAGTCAGGTGACAGATATTCTTCTTCTAAGAAATCTGGTACTCCTAATTTAAAAGCGGAACTTTTTGGATTCCTGAATTTAGATTTTTGTTTCTCACATTTGTATAAGTGTTCATAATCTTGATTTAAACAACATGTTATGTCCTGCGGTGAGGTTTCGGCATCTAAATTCGACAAATAGATCCATGATATTTTAGCCAACCTTTCTCCAATATTTGTGTTAGCAACTTTCAGGTTAGGTTTACTTGGACCAGTACAGATTTTTCCTATCTTCTTAACATCTCATTATTCGTGACTATACTAGCTGTTTGTGGTTCCTTAGACGAAGATGACGAGGATGCATAATTTTCGTGTGATTTTGAATTTATGATACGCGGATTCTGTTCGTTTGCTTGTTTTTCACGTGTGAGTGAGTATTGTGCTTCCTTTCTTTCATCTCGTTGAATATTACCTACGTTTTTGTTTACCGAGCTTGATGGCGCTAACTTTAATTTTAAGGTTGATATTTCTATTTCCAGCATCTTAAATTTATCTGCGAATTCACATTTTAGCTTTCCATAAATAGAGGAAACAAGTGCACCCTCATCAGACCACATATTGGTTGTTTGGATATTTTTAGGTTGTTGATCTTTTTCAGTCAGCAGTTTAATCATATCTTTATTTGATTCAGTAAGATTAATGATAGATGTATTAATATCATTAGTTTTAACTCGCAAACTTTTTTCCAAGCTATTTAGGAGTCGTACTTCATTATTAATTGCTTTAGTGATTATGTCGTTTAACTCTTTGCCATCTATTTGACCTGAGCTTGTTGAGAATTTAGGAAGCTCCTTAGATATACAGTCTTTACACTAGTAGATAACACTTCTTCTTTTTAATGCCGCTGCCCTTACCTCCGTTGATGAGAAATTCGCACACTCCTTGCATAGTTTCTTAGTACAGTGATCACATTGAGCTAGGGGCTCATATTTGGTTTCAGTTTTATCATATTTCAAACATTGAGCCATTTGTTATGAATTAAATTGATCAGACCTTATATATTTCTGTGGTAATGATTTATTGAATGATCCTCGTATAGTTTGCTTGATAGATTAATCCTCGTTTTTTTATGAAATTAAACCTCGTTTTTTTTTATGACGTAGTAAGCAAAAACAACAAATGAAGAAAAGAGAAATTCACTGAGGTTATAGTCTGCAGATTGTTTTTGGTTTAAATTTATCTATTTGGGTGTTTCTCTACTAACGGGAAATCTGCCCATACAAGTTTGTCCGAGGACTTTTTTTTAATTAATAGGGGGTTAACACTACTTTAATATAAAGGTACAGTCTAACTCTTCCTCTATTATGAAGGGCCAGTCAAGTTATCCAGCAGTATTCATTTTATTTACGATTTACTAAAATATTATTCCAGGGTACTGAGATCCTTGCCCATTGAATTGACTATGTGGAACAAAAATTAAAGAAATTATAGTAGATTATTATATTCAAAGTTTTCTATTATTCTCTAGAGTAACATAAATTAACAAAACTCTTTTGAAACAAAAATTAAAATTCTCAAAAAGAAAACAATTCTAAATTAAAAAGAAAATGAAAATCAACTTCTACACTTAAAATCTAATATCTGGTTCTTAAGAATTTCAGAATATCTTCAGAATATCAATTTTTACGTCGATTTTTATATTAATTATTCTAAGAACTAGGTAATTATTAATTTATTATTATTTTCTGGCAGGGGGCTGATGACAGGGTACTGACAAATTCATTAAGAATCGATCGTTATTAAAAAAGTTACAATAATTACGCAATCCGCTAGTGGCAATAGTAGTATATTTTTGTTTATAAAATGTATAATAACTGAACAATAATTCAAATGGAGAAAATTGAAAAGCTTACCAGAGAACTGATTTATTGAGTGGTCCAGACACGTCTGCTTAGCATCAAAGGCCGATTCAATATTAAACAAAATAGCGCCAAAACGTCATGTTTCATTTATACTTATATTACTCCAGATTATAATATGTTAATTAAATTATGTGGCACATCCATATCAGGTGCTGACAATATAAAATTTCTTGGCCTAACTATTGATCATAAACTTACACGGGAAGTTCATATAATGTTTGCGCTAAGCTTAGCAATATCTGTTACATTATCAGGGAAACTGTCTCCATCACTATTTTAAAAACATTGTATTATGGTCTAGTACAGTCAACTTTAGAGAATTCTTTGATTTTTTGGGGATCATCAGCCTACCTAGAAAGGGCTTTCATAATGCAAAAGAAGATACTCAGATGTATGGTCAATGCTCATCCTTTAACGAGTTGTAAGGCAATTTTCAAGAAACTCAACATATTAACTTTGCCATGTTTATATATTTCACAGCTTATCCTGCACATTAGAGCAAACGAAAACAATTTTGTGAGAAATCATGAGATACAGTCTCACAACACAAGTAATCAATTATTGAACCAACCCTTTTCAAGGCTCGACATAGGACAAAAATCTCCCAACTACATTGGAATAAAATGCTACAACAAAATAAACTTTTTTAATACTAATGACAGTATGAATGTCTGCAAAAATAAATTAAATAAATTTCTTATATTAAATTGTTTTTATTCGGTGGATGAATTCTTGGAATATCAGTAATGTGTTTTCAACTATTTTTAATAATGTGTTTGTATTAAGCTTTAATGTTTCTTTGAATGATTTGTTTATTTAATGATTTGTAAACTGTTTGTAACCTTGACTAGTCAGATAAGTTGAAATGCCTGTAGTGTGTTAACTTTTTATGATGAATAAATTATTATTATTACAAACTTCATATTGGATGCGTTCCGTTTAGCATAACTACGTGGTTAATCCAGACGTAGATTCACTTCCAATAGATTTTTAAATGTGGCTGGGGACTGACGTCAAAAAGTGTAGGACAATGTTTTATGCATTATTTTGAGATATATAATCTTCAAAAAAGATCATATAACAATGTACATTGCCAATAACCATTATCATAAAATAGTTTGAGTAATAATAATAATGAATGAAAAGAAAATATAATATTTACAACAGTTGGTATCTTTGATTTCAAGTTTGGGACACACCAGGGTACTGACAATTTAACTCTATTTCCATATTTGAAAATTTCGGCAATTTGTATTTATACCTTAGAATATAGGGTAGACATAACTAATCATTTACTTTAATTTTAATGAAAAAAATATTAGGTAGTATTTTGAATTTTTTGACATTTAGTTTCCTCCGGACACAAATTTTCCCATTAGTAGAGAAACACCCATTTATATTATGCACTTTAACAATTTTAGTATTCTTCAATAGTTTCAACACTAATGCAAAAGTTGTGAGTTTAATAATGCAGTATTTTTCACAAGAAACTAGAAAACTTGAGCATTGATACTATTGACATGCATAACCTCTGACTAATGATCTGACGACGATGATGATTTGGGTTAATATCAAACCGATTTTCGATTTGAAGGTATCAATGGATTTATCATGAAAATTAGTATTTAACTACCGGGTGTCCAAAAAGATGTTGCCATTTGAAAGTTGACATAATTACAGTGATTTTGGAAATTTCCGAGGAAATTTCGGTTTGTAGTAGCTACTAAACCAATTCGAAAAATCTCGTGTTTACATTTTTCTCATATTGTTTTAGTCCATTTGATTGATTTGAGTGCTGTACTGTATTCTAGATTCAATAATAAAAATAGCCCTAAAAAAATCAAGTAGTCTCAAAAAATTTTTAAAACTACACAGTCGTACTTAAAATCGTCTCCGGAATCAAAAAATATGTAAAAATATACAGGGTGTTCCATTTAAGATTTCAAATATGGGATAATTTCTGAGGAAATCTGCCAAATTTAAACTCAAAACTTTGGAAACTATGGCTTGTTTAATGATTACGTTGACACCCGGTATACACTCTAATCTGTAAAGGAACAAAAACGTTTTTATAATTCCTAAAGACTGTAAATATTTAACTTCCTTGTGGAACCCGGCCCCTGCTGCCATCTAGTAGACATTTGTTAACGACAAGAAAAACAACGGAATCATAAGACAGAGAAAAAGTTTTCAAAAGTCGTTGGAATTCACAACTAACTTGTGAATCATGAAAGCATTTTAAAATTTGGCATCTAAAGTAATCTTATATCTATAAAAGAATACCCTGACTGACTCACTGATCTATCAACTGCTGGGTCTAGAAGCTTCAAATTTTACATAGAGGTTTCTTGAATAACATATGCAACCACTAAGAAGGGATTTTTCGAAATTCGACCCCCAAGAGGGTGAAAAATGGGGTTGAAATTTTAGGCTTTTTCGGAAACGGTTTTATCTAGATACACGTAAGACGAAATTTCCATTTTCACTTTTTGAAGTGGGTGGTAGATGGTCTAAAGGGTACCCGTATTTCTGAAATCGCGTAAGTCAGAAACGCGATATTCCAGCGATGGGTTCTTCTGAGGAAATAAGGAGAAATGTATTCGACGGTTTTCAAAAAGAGGCCCTCCCAAACAGGTGAACAGGGAGACTAGGGAGAGGGATGTTTTTAAGCATGAAATTTGACACATACCCGCCCATGTGCTGTATTGTCGATTAAAATTATTATTTTTTTCGTTTAACTCGTTCTAACACAAAAATAGAATAATGAATTGTTATTAGGCGTGCAGATCACCCCCGTTTTAACCAACTAACCGGTTAGGTTGAGGTAACCACTTCTAACCTGGTTTTTCTTCAAGTTGACATCGAAGAGTACTTACAGTAAAAAATTAGCCAAAGTTAGTTGATCGGAACATATAAATAAATGCAAAAAACTATAATTTTTTTATATCACGAATTTTGTCTAATTTCATCTTCAACTCGCGATATCTCGGCAAATAACGAATATTTTTAGATGAAATTTCAGCACGACATTGCTCAAGTTATTCTTTAAGATATTGAATTGGTCTGAACCCTTATTTATTTCACAGATGAAAATAGTGATTTTTCAAAAAATTTCTTTTGTCAAGCTTAATTTTTTTTTTCAAACACAAAAGTTGTGTGACGAACTTTTAATACGATAATTCTTGACAAACCTATATTAAGTACAATATTTAAAGAAGTTTTCTGTAAAGTTTCTCGTATTCATATTGTATATATAAAAAGATATTGCACTTTGAAGTAGCAGTGTTTAAATACGAAATATATGAAATGTTTTGAAGATGTTGGACAATATTTTTTGAAGTATTTTCGGAAACTATTTGAAATTTTTTCTGAGATTCACGTCATTTTCTAACGCAAGAGAGGTCAAAAAGGTATAAACTAAATTCTAATACTTACGATATTAATGCTAGTAGACTTATACCAGATTGGGATTAAAGTTATGTCTACAGATGCAAATAAAAATGCTTTGAACCTATTTTTATGCGACTAGCTACATCGAAAAAAATATTGAAATCCCTCAGACTTCTGATAAAATTATTAATAAAAAATTATATTTAGCTGGTGGATACAAAAATCATCTTGTAATTAAGAAATCACTGATTCACTTAAACGTGAGGTTACAGATTTATTTTCCAATCAAGCTGAAGCTGACTCTCGAATAATTTGTCATCTGATCTACATTTCTAAACAATACTTAGATACTCAGGACATGATAGTGATAGTTAAGTCCCCAGATACAGATGTGTTTATTCTTTTAATCGCACATTATTTTAAAATAAATACAAAGATTCAAGTATGATTTCAAACTGGAAAAAATAGCAGCAAAACGGATTTTCGGCGCTTTATACCAATACATATTATATGCCAAGAACTAGGAAGTAGTATTTGTTTAGCATTACCAATAATTCATGCATTAACAGGATGCGATACGACTTCCGCTTTTTACAGAATTGGTAAGAAAAAAGCTCTCAACGTAGCACAAAAAATGAGCACAGAACATTTAGTCCAGATGTCTTAAATTGAGAATAAATCAACACCTAAAACTGTTAATGCTTGGACAAAATTTGTGATTGGAATTTATGACTTCAAAAGTAAACAAGACAATATTAATGACGTGTGAGTAATCTTAGCTCGAAAAAAAAAACTCATCCGTTGAAAAATTACCTCCATCGTACCCAGCTCTCCTTCGACACATGAAATGCTATTTTTGGCAAGTGCATGTATGGCATAATTCAATTCAATTCAATTGAATTGAATTATACCAATTCAATTCAATTCTTTATTCGTGTTAATACAATAAACTGTTTACACATGTCAAATTAGTAAGTAAAGTAATAAAAGTAATAAACTACAATAACGATGATGTGAACAAACTAACAATAAACAATTAATGTAAAATATAAAATGGAAATAGTTGTATCTTTTAAGTTCCTATTACAAAATCTGAAAAATTGTTATTACAAAATTCATTTAGTGAATAAAAACATTTATTGAGCAAATACTCCTTGATTTTATTTTTAAATAATCTTGGTTGCAGGTTTTTGATATTACTTGGGAGGAGATTGAAAAATTTAGGTCCAAAATAGGAAATGCTTGTACGTGATTTATATACTCTATGATAATCTAAGTAAATACTGAAATTATTTCTAGTTTCATAATTATGTACATCGTTATGCATTAGATACCGCTCGCTGTTATTTTTTACGTACATAAGGCATTCAAGTATAAATAAACATGGAAAGGACAGAATCTTTAACTCAATGAAACTCTTTTTACAGTCTTCCCTATATCCTAGCCCATCAATTAAACGTACAGCTCTGCGTTGAAGACTGAATAATCTTGAGGCCGAAGGTGCATGGCCCCAGGCTAAAATTGCGTAACTTAGCTTAGTTTGGATTAGTGCATGGTAGACAGTTTTAAGTACTGGCTGGGCTACAATTCCTATCAAGTTTCTTATGACAAAGATATTAGTTGTCAAGGCTTTTTGCTACATGATTCACATGTGCCTCCCATGTAAGTTTAGGATCTAAGTGTACACCCAAAAAGCTATAATGCTCCATACCCATTTCTGAAGCATTCAATCCGACTGATTTTGGCTAGAAATTTGAAAATGAAGAACTTTTGCCCATATATTTTGAAGGACCAACAAGTCTGGAGCTGCTTCAAAAGTATATTTGTAATTGCAGATCAAAAAAAACATCTTGTGATAATGAATTTTGTTCGTGCAACGCTGCTGGTATAAAATGCTGTCTCATTTGTAACTCTACATCAAATTGCTGTGTGATTCAGATTAAAAATATTAAAAGCAACCCAATGTATTGTGTATTTTTTAATTTTTAACAATTAATTTAGTTTTACTTATTTCCACTTTACAGTAACTTGTAAAAAGGGAATATGTAACAAAACATTGCTTCGATACGATAGTAAATGCCTGAACTACGGCAACCGGCACAATGAAACATGTCTGTTGCGCGAGGAGACGCTACTTCAAAGTGCGATAACTTTTTATATATACAATATGAATACGTGAAACTTTACAGAAAACTTCTTTAAATATTGTACTTTAATATAAGTTTGTCAAAAATTATCGTATTAAAAGTTCGTCACACAACTCTTGTCTGAAAAAAATTAGGCTTGACCAAAGAAATTTTTTGAAAAATCACTATTTTCATCTGTGAAATAAATAAGCCTTCGGACCAATTTAGTACCTTAAAGAATAACTTGATCAATGTCGTGCTGAAACTTCATCTACAAATATTCATTATTTGCAGAGATATCGTGAGTTGAAGATGAAATTCGACAAAATTCGTGATATAAGAAAATTATAGTTTTTTGCTATTATTTACATGTTCCGATCAACCAACTTTGGCTAATTTTTTACTGTAAGTACTCTTCGATGTCAACTTTAAGAAAAACCAAGTTAGAAGTGGTTACCTCGACCAAATCGGTTATTCAGTTTCTAGAGCACTTATTAGGGGTGATCTGCATGCCTATATCAAATTGCGATGCGCAGTGGGTTTCTTCGAGTACCATGGATGTGCAGTGGGTTCCTGAGTACTATAGAAGTACTCAGTGAGTATTTAGTACTTCTTTATAGGCATAAGTTAGTATGTTGATGTTGTTAATTTCTTCTTCCACGCGAATGAAGTCGCGTGCATCAGCTAGTAAGTCAATAAAACAACATACAAAAAATGTATTAATACAACGAAAGTAATACTGACGTACTGTACTGATTTCAGTACAAATGTACTGACACTGGCCGCGCTGTGCTACAAGAGCTAGGATTGAATGAAATTGCTAATTTGCCTTTTGCCCCCCGCCCACTCTCTCCAGATTTCATCTGTATTGATCATCCATAGGAAATGACTGAAAGAGTCACCTCCTTACATCTTTAGGATGTTTTCTTAATTTACAAAACACCTGGAATCGAGAGGAGACAATTAAATCGCTTGACTATAAGTGTGTCAAGGACTGGGAGGTTGATTCAAGTAGTGATAGGAAAGAGAAGTGAAATCCCTCGCTATTAAATGATATTTGCATGATCTTTTCTGTTAGCTATTTTGACTAATATGAATCATAATATGAAAATAAAAAATTATTACCTACCTTATGTTCTATTTGGCCCTTAAGACCATACAATTCCTTATGATCTTGGAATCTTGGCACGATAATAGGTTGTTCAGGCAAATCATGACCAGCATGGCCCAAACACCAAACAGGGTACCCCAGTTTTTCATTAATTGTCTTAGCAAAAACATCATAGAATCCAGTTACTCCTGGATTTCCTGTTATTATTATTACTATGTCATTTACGTCCTGTAGGGATTCTTCAACCCATCTGCCCAAAGTAGAAACTTTCGTTCGCACACCATTGAGTTCCAAATATGCTTCATTCATCGTTCTTTGTAAAATATATACCTATACACGTATTGGTGTGATGTTGATGTGAAAATATGTCTGTAGAATGTAGTTTTTATAACACGACCAAAGATTAGAATTCTCTAACTTTGACCCGACTTTGACCATAGATAAAAAATTTATGTATATGATAACTTTGACCCAATGGTACAAAGTTCTGTCTAAAAAAACTGTTGTTCTGGTTACCACTCATTTAATGTGTTTACACTAATAAAGAAACGGTACATAATTGATTATCGAGTTAAGCTAATGTTCTCAAAAATAAAAATAATTCTGTTTACCTTCAGTGGCGACATCTGTAATTTCATGCTGAAGTTCAATTTCAAATTTCTGTGTACAGTTAGATAACGACCGCGTACCAAAGATGTTTGTTTTAACTGTTAAAGATCTTTGCCGGGTGCTCATGCATTTGCCTTTATTATGACTTGCTTATGTTTATAATAATAATATTTAATTAGTGTAGAAATGTATACAAGTACAAGTAGAGTAAATATTGATTTTATTTTGCAAAGACTGCGACATCTAGCAGCAGCGCCAGCAACTTTAACTGTTAAATTAGTGGTAGAGTGAAATCAAGATTGGTCTACAAATCTTGGAGTGAAAGTACTTAGAAAAGATCACGGTCAATAAACGATACGGTTGCATCAATCAGCAGCTTTACGACAAGAGAGACGCGGGGGGCGGGAAATCGAATGAAAGAGATAGACATATCTGATTTCCGTGCAAAAGACAGAGACAAAGATGCTTGTAGTGTCTACAGGTGACGTAGGCTGTAGACCCTACCGGAATCTTTGTCTCTGTCTTCTGCACGGAAATCAGATATGTCTGTCTCTTTCATTCGATTTCCCGCCACCCGCGTCTCTCTCGTCATAAAGCTGCTGATTGATGCAACCGTATCGTTTATTGACCGTGAGAAAAGATAACATACGTCACGGCTTCTCGCACGGCATACAACAGTTGGCATATCAGTGCCGTGCCATCCATTTCTTATTTAAATATTAATGGTATTAGGCGTCTGAAAATAAGGAGTAAGCCACCTGGTGATCTATAGTCAAACTAATTATAGGCCTTTCTATCATTGTCTCTTTAGTGTACGATGATATCAACAATAAGTAAATAATGATAAACTGAGATGCTAAGTTATTAAAAATATGATAGCGTTTAAAGGGGCTACACAAGATACAATTTGCTGGAGCCAACCTAGTCGGTATCCTTTGTAGATTGCAGGGACAACTCGTGAAAGTTGAATTGGCACGACAATGTTCACAGCATACCCTCTTTGATGTAGACACTTTAACCAGGCATTGAGAGGGAAAAAGCTGGTGCAAATAACCGTGGCCCGAGTATAGCAATAATAATGGCCTGTACAATCACACATTGTAAGTGAAATTTTTGAAATAAGTAAATATATGCAATTTCAGTATATTTATAAAAGTAATGTATACTATTGCATCATGCACTATTATGTTTTACCCCTGAATATTTCATTTTTACAAAATTTCATATTTTACAAAATACCGTTTCAGTTATTTTACTTAAAGAATTAATTAATATCTTTTCAGTTACCTATATTCAATGTAGGTACCACTAATTTCATGATCTGACACTTGTTTGTAAACATAGAGCATACACATTTATTAAGTTTTGTGTTGAATATGGGTTGTACCACACAAAATAATATGTCCTGCATTTAAAACATATTCCCCTTCATACACACAATTAGAATTTTTACATTTTTAGTGCTTCCCAAATGTTCCATACATTGCAATATGCTTAACCTAAATGTCACTCATGTTTCCTGAAAACAAAAGTGATTTAAACTACAACTGTACATAAATTTAAAGAAATATTTAAGTTTATTAATATTTAACTAGCCAGACACCGTTTATTTTGAAGAAACTGTACTTTTCAAGGGGAAAACCAGATAACCTAAAAAATATGAATTTTGCTGAATAATGCCATTAACATCTTGCAAATCACTTACAACAAAATCTTGCAAACCTTTAGGTCATATATTATTAATGTTATTATTTTCAACGCCAAAAATAACAATAAACAGAAAAAACTCGATATAAGTATTCGCCAAATAAATAAACAAACGGCCTATAATTAGTTCACGAGTTCTCCACTTTGGCGCTGGCATCTTAAATTCAGACGCCTATAGGCAGTGCGACGCCCATGCAGCCTGAAAAATAGGATCGTTACCTAGGTAACGAGCACGAGGTAACGATTTCGGTCTCTGCGCATTCTATGACGATATATCTTTTCTAAGTAATTTCACTTTAGTCACAGAAGACTAAACAACATTGTTTACTTCTGTGCTCTAGTACCAAAATAAATAGGCATTATTTATTCGGGGGCGTAGCGAAGTCTAACTTTGTTAGATTTGGCAAAAGTTGGAAATTTGAGACGCAAGTTGGTAATTTTTTACTGACACATTTTTTGAAATATTTTCTTTCCTTCGCTTATCAACTTTTATTTCGGCGGAACTTGGCAAAAGTTGGGTAAAAGTTGCAAATTTTTATTGAAAATTTTTCTAAAAAAAACAAATATAATACCGCAAACATAAAATATTGAGACAGAGACCGAGTTGCCCGAATCATTCGAATGAAATCATTCGAATGATATTTCGATTATTAAAATCATTCGAGTACCAAGTATTCGATTTTTAAAATCATTCGATTATTCCCATCACTAAATAGCGACTCATCTCTAATCACTACTTGTGAATCTAACATTTAACCTAATATTATCGTGCCATTTGTGACAAGCAGTTTTAAAGCTTAGAAAGTTCAAAGTGTACTTATTTGAGAAAAAAGTTAAACTTAAAAGGTGTTTATGTAAATAAAAATGTCTGCTTTAAACGCTAGGTCGTTCACACTAAAAGTTTTAAAAAAAGTCCCTTCTCAAATACCTCAGAGGTTCAATAGTTTGATGGCTCAGAAACTCATCTATTCAGAATATGGTGATCCAATTAAAGTAGTCCACAAGGAAGAGGCAGAAGTTCTTGAACCGAAAGAAAATGAAGTTTTGATCAAAATGTTAGCAGCTCCGGTTAATCCGGCTGATATCAATACCATCCAGGGTAAATACCCTTCAAAGCCTACTCTACCTGCAGTGCCTGGAAATGAAGGTGTTGGAAAAGTAATAAAAGTGGGCAAAGGAATCTTAAATATAGCAGAAGGCGACCATGTTGTCCCTTTGACAGGTAATTTGGGAACCTGGAGAACACATGTTACTCTATCGAAGGATCTTGTTATGAAAGTGCCGAAAAAACTGGGTTTAGTAGAAGCTGCTACATTGACTGTAAACCCGTGTACAGCATATAGAATGTTAAAAGACTTTACAAGTTTGAAACCTGGAGACACAGTAATTCAAAACGGAGCAAATTCTGCATGCGGGCAAAATGTAATTCAAATTTGTCGCTCGTGGGGTGTTCGAACAGTAAACATTGTCAGAGCAAGACCCGAGTTGGCAGAATTAAAAGAGTTTTTGAACAAGTTGGGGGCCACACACGTTCTTACAGAGGAAGAGCTGCGAGCGACTGATATTTTCAAAATTGGAAAAATTGAAAAACCAAAGTTGGCACTGAATTGTGTTGGAGGACAAAGCGCTTTGGGTATCATGAGGCATCTACAGAATGGCAGTCCGATAGTTACATATGGTGGCATGTCCAGGGAACCGGTGACGGTCCCTACATCAGCCCTTATTTTTAAAGACATTCATGTCCGAGGTTTTTGGATGACTCGGTGGTCTACAGAGAAAGCAAGTAGTGTGGAAAGGGAAGAAATGTTTGAGGAATTAATTTCTATGATGACTAGTAATGATTTGCAGGGACCAGCTTATAAAATGATCGATTTTGACAATTATAAAGAGGCCCTAATGAATACCATGACCATCAAAGGGATGATCGGAAAGAAGTTTATTTTAGCTTTCGGCAGTGAAAAGTAATTATTTTTGTTTTATAAACTTGTAATTTATGTAAATTGGGTTATTTAAATGTAATGGTATGTTATTTACTTATTGTTGTATTTCATTAAAAAGTTTTTAATATTTTATAATACAGGAAAAAGACAAATGTAAATAAAATAACTTTCAACAAATCTCAATTGTTCTAGTGTTATGTCATAATCACATATTTATATTATATTGTAAAAATCCTATTTTTGTAGATTAATAAATATTTAGATAATATAGACTTATGCCATGATTTACGATCATTTACGTTTTTTATATTTGATATCATGTAAAAGTACGTTCTACAGTGTCCGCCATAAAGTTGGCTACAGATACCTGAAATATTTGAATAGTTTTGACACAAAGTTATGTAGTTTAGTTGAATAAACCTTCTTCCAAGTAAAAGAAGAATTTATGATTTTTCATAGTAATGGTGTACTGGTAAAAATTTGTATTTTTTTTTCTCAGATCCGGTTTAAAATTGAAATGTGGAGTCCTCGTATTCTAAGCACTTTTTGTTAATAAAATTTTACGATATCTTGTCAATTTGACCCATTTTTAGGTACCATTGTCAACTATTTTTTATATTCCTGCCAAACCAGAGATCACTTGACACAAACAAAATGTATTTTTTGGTTGTCGGTCATGCAGAAATGAACCCCCAATAGTCTTCTAGAAATCTCAATAATACAAATTTCTTCCGTAGGTAGCCAACTTTATGGCGGACACTGTATAATATTCGAATGGCTAGGAGTGTTTGCCCCCCTTCAATGTAGATATTATCTTTTTCATATCTTCTATGATATGCCTGGATCTGGTAATTAATGTTAAGACACCCTAGACGCTCAAAAATATTGCACAATGTTTACTATGTACGATTCAATATTTTTGCGCAATATTCAGTTAAGTTCTGTAAACAGATGAGTTTAAATGTTTAAACGAAAAGCTTGTTTGGTAACTGTTTAATTTATTTTCTATAATTCGTCCTAAGAGTATTCGGTTTTTTTTACAATTTCAAACTTAGATATTGTTGATATAAATTTCAAAATTCTAAAATAAATGTCCGATCTTCTGTCTTATTTACCATTATAACGCAAGCTACAGCTGTACTGAATGAATTATTGTGCAATACTCACCCTACAGCCTCCCCTAGATAATCAATATATTTGTGCAATGTAAATTGGGCAATATAAATTGTGCTATGTAAATTGGACAATATAAATTGCGCAATTTTTATTGAACTACTGGTTTGCCCTACACCAATTCAATGTTTACTCAATAACGGTGTGCAATTATCAGTTAGAACGATTCTCTTTGAAATGTTGCAACCGGAGGAGTTGTCATCTCCATTTTCACTGTTAAATTGAGTAAGTATTGCGCCATACCTACCCTAGACGTCGCAATAAGTTTGCGCAATATTTAATATTGGGCAATAAATATTCAACTTGTTCAAATTTTACGCAATCCGCAATATTTTATTCAATATAGATCGTACACGATCAATAATATTGCGCAATATTTACTATTGCGCAAATATTGTGCAATTATATTGATCGTCTAGGGGGGGCTTTTTAAGGTAAAATATAATTCAATATTGCACAATAAATTTCAAACATGCACAATCTTTATTCAATATTTGCGCAATGTACACGATGTAGAGACTAAAAAGGCTAGAAGCTCAATAATATTGCACAATATTTGATATTGTGCAATATTATTGCGCATTTAGGCTCTATATTGTGTACATTGTGCAAGTATTGAATAGAGATTGAGCATGTTTGAAATTATTGCTCAATGTTCAATGACATTGCACTTGAAGGTAGAGTGAGTATTGCACAATATTTATTTCGTAGCTTTGTATTATCATGGCATGTAAGACAGAAGATCGAGCATTTTTTTGGAATTTTAAAATTTATATCGCCAATTCTAAGTCTGTGGAAAGTTAAAAATAAAGAATACTCTGATAGTAACTTAAAAAATGAAGCATATAAGGTACTTATAGAAAATTACAAAGAGGTTGACGCAATACCGACAAGGAAATTGTAATAAGAAAAACTGAAATTGAATTTTAAGTACAAATCTTTTGATCAACTCCGTTTTTTTGGTATTTTACAAGCAAAATGTAATACGATTGCCTTTTGTTTATATATTTTAACTCGTCTGTTTCCAGAGCTTAACCAATTATTGCAAAATATATAGAATCATTTGGAGTGAACAACATTGTGCAATGCAATTTTGCGCAATATATATTGTGCAATATTATTGAGCTTCAGACGCAATAATATTGTGCAATATTATTGAGTGTCTAGGAGTGCCTTAATATGTTGTCTCTTTTTTGTTTAATACTAATTTATTAACCATTCCTCTGACTTGCTACAAAAAGTAGTTAAATAAGTTTTATTTATAATGTACGCAGTATACAGTGTCAGAAAATTTTTTATTTGGGTCGGCAATGAGAGCAAGCGAGAGCGAAGCAACTAGGCTATTCTTTTTTTATCGTATAACACATCCTACCCGTGCCACCTGCTTTCCCCACCACATGTACGTGGGCAGCTCTGTCTGCGGGAAATGTAAAGAATTATTCGACTCGTTTTGAAAGTATAACGAGTTAAATAATTTTAGTTATTAAAGCACGTAATAATATTACCTATACTAAACAGAGCCAATTACATCCTTCCTTTTAATAAATGGTACTGAAATTTTTAATAGCAATGATGTACTTGTTTTCTTAATAGCGCGTCATTATTTGCTCCCTCTACTAGAGCACTGGTACACGCCTTTATTGTAGGCGGGTCTGTCAGGCCGTTGAAACTATGCGTGCCACCCAAATCCAACATTTTCCGAATGTGTATAGATTCGGCATATGTAGTTTTATATACGTATCCTGAGATAAACGAGTGAAAGGGAGAAAACGTATTAAAAAAAAGAAAGCCGGATATACTCCCACTCCCATATAATCGACACGCAATTAGAAGCGATAGGTACCGATGCCCTGCGTTAATACACGACAAGGTGATAAAAATAAGATTTCACAAGTATGGAGCGTGCTGGGAACAGTAAATCCGTCTTTCTCTTCCTAATTTCTCAGTTTTCTTTCTTGCACTCGTTCTTCTCTGTATATATAAAACTACATTGGCCGAATCTGTATAATCAATAATGCTGCATAATTTTCTATTTTAACACAGGTGGTAGGTATCTTTACTTTATCACTGGCTCCTCAAAACAGACTTCCTTAACTTCTTTTGAAAGGGGGGTACTTATCACCTCCATTTCTCTTTTTCGTATGCCCTGATTCGTGTCTCTAAACAAGAATGGTGCTGTTATTTGTCTACTTCACGTAGAAATAATTTAAATATACTCCACTACGTTCAATAACAGTTTTAACAATCACCAAAATGATTTTGATATATTTTTCTATAAAGTTAAGAGTTTCTGATAACTTTTCTACCATTTTAAAATCGCAGTGATAGGAACCAAGAGCTTTAAGAGCTGCTTATTGTCTGTCTGAAAAGATTCTTATTATTGATCTGTGTCTAGGATGTGTCTGCTCGATGCCCCCTGCACACAGTTCAATGGCGTGAATTTCCGCCTGAAAGACAGTCGCATTGATACCAAGGCTCGGAGTTATTCTTACCGTTGCAACTGTATACTCCAGTTCCAGTTCCTTTAGCGACCGCCTAGTAAAGTTACATTATTTTGAGCTTTTCGACTCTTGGAACTCCAAGAGATATCGTTGCCACCTTTGACTAGAAAGGATAAGGCCTTAGAGGTGTTCAGGCATAATCCCATGGATGGTAGCTTCGCACCACGCCCGCTCGAGCGAATGCGTGAACCAAATGTCCAAACCTGCGGTTCTTCTCATACTGAGCAGGATTACTAACGACGAGTCATCAGTAGGGTAAAACTAACCTATCTCACGACAGTCTAAACCCAGCTCGCGTTCCCTATTAACGTCTGTGAATCAACAACTGTCCACTTTTTGTAGGTCGATTTTATTCCGATCCTATTCGTCTCCTCCAGAAAACATGACATTAAAAGGCAGCTCGTAGTTGGTTATAACACAACATAAACATAAACACATCACATATAGTAGAAAACCCCCAAATCCAAAGCCAAGGCTGTCTGGAAGGGGGTTTCACATTTGGAAAACACAGACATACATCCATACCCACCGGTAGATAGATAGATAGATCTTTATTCTCCATTGAAAAAAATATACATATGCATACAAGAAACAATGCAGAAAAGGTAAAAAAAAAGTACATGTAAATATAATATAATAGGTAATAAGCTTAAAAAGTAAGTATAAAAAAAAACAGAGTTAACTAAACAGAAAGTAATTAAATATTTAAAAACTCACTTGTATAGCAGTTATCTAGTAAAAAATTTTTAAATTTTGATTTAAAGATATGTATATTTGCAGAGACTTTAATATCTTCGGGTAAATAGTTGTAAAATTTACAGCCTTGGTAAATAAAACTCTTGAAAAGAACTTGTTCTATGAGAATCGGGTAGTAAAAGATCTCTGTCTGGTTTTACTTACTCTTGATTACTAATAAGACTGAACGTATATTTGTATACATATGTACAAACTTCACAAATATATTGACCAGCAACAGTTAAAATTTTCAGGTATTGTCAGTACCGAGACTGGGGCTTGAACCCGCAGAGTGCGATAGACAGTCGGCTTCACATCTGAAAGCATGCTCAGGCTGACAGAGTCTGTTGCATTCCATGATATGCTAGCCTGTGGCATATTAATGACCACTTGTTGAAGTCTGTATCGTACCCACCTGGCCTCTCTCTTCAAATAGATGTGAAGAGGAAGGCGATACAGGAGGATTTCCAGAGTAGCTAACGATGTAGTACTTATTGCACCAGTTTGCCAGGCATGCTTGTCTCTGTAATCCATAGAGTTTGGCTTTGGTCATTTGTTATAGACTTTTCGACCACCAAACTATGGAGGCATATGGTTACCATTGGTCTTATGATCGTAACGTATAACCAACATATTTGTTGGGGACCAAATACCCCAGAATTTTTCTCAAATTCTATGAGATGCACACAACAACAGTGTATTACATATTTGGGTGTTATTATTTTTCTCGGATGGTGTATTTAATTAACATCATGATGATTTTGTTAAATTTAAATTGTCATTTTTCACTGAATTTGTATATTAATTCTCTATTGATCTCATTCAGTATAACGATTCGGTTCTGTTGGGTGATATATTTTATATTTTACTCCATCCAACCATAGAAGAAATGTTATTTCTTCTGTGACCTAACTAACATGAAAAATGACTTAAGAAGTTAACTTTTGTCAATACATTTATCGCATCGATTAGTTACATATCACACCATGAATAGCATTTAGTTATTAAAATAAACTGCTGAATTGAAACAGAAAAATATACTTAACTTAATTTATAAACGAGAGCTTTTTTTATATTCCAACATGTCACATTTTTAAAAATGATTTACATTACCCTGTACTGTACCCAATCCTGTACTAATAATTTTATGTTAACAATAATAATTATACCAGAGTAAAGAGCTTAACAGATAGAGTAGTCCCACTGTACAGCAAGAATATATAACCTCGTGGGTCCAAGTTTTATTTTTTTTCCTCTTCTGCGCACATATCATAGGGTACCACGCGCATATAGGGAATAATTGTATACGAGGGTTATTCAATAAAAACATACGAGGGTATTCCGAAAATTACTGTCATTAAAACTTGGATATGCAAATGAATAATAAAATTTTTAGGTGATAATCTATTAGCAAAAACATACATAATGGAAAAGATACTTAATGAAACATAATAACTGGACTAATTGTTATTAAATTTTAACGAAACGAATACTTCAATAACAAACAATTTATGATTGAGGCACACAATAATGTTATAGATGATGGCATCATATTACTTATTATGTTTTATTTACATATCATCAAGGGCGGATCTGGACCTTGAGCTTGGGGGGGTAACACAGCCGCGTACTGAAAATAACAAAAATAATTTTCCTCGAAAATTAAAATTGATAAGCGGGGGTAAATCACAAAAATTTTCTAGCATAGAAAAAAAATTATAAACACAACTAAATATATTCAAAAATATAAAATTAAATAATAAATATGAAATTTTAAAAAGAAATTTGATGCTTTACCTCGTTACCCCCCTAAAGACACCGAAAGTTGGCCCTTCGTTGGGCCATCACTGGGCCAGAAATGAAACTTCTGGCCCAGTGATGGGCCGATCTTCTGTTTGTTTGTTAGGCCCCCCATAAATCCGCGCTTGCATATATATCAAATCATTGAATATTTTTAATACGGCTACAGATGCAAAGAAGTAATATAGGTATCTTCAGTTTCAATATAATTACTGCTGTTTTTGTCCTTTACCGAGTTAATGATACAAAAGACATACCTATGTGCTTAATGATTTTGGACAATGGACAGGTCCAAACGTATATATTATAATTATCATTTTCTCGATTAATTGTTATTTTGCATAATTATAAATGAAGGATTCAACCAAATCGAGGTTACGTCACTGTACAGACATTTGGCTCTTCACAAACTAGTGTTGGGGAGAATCGGACATTTTTAAAAATCTATTACTCTGTATGCGAAAACAATCAAAAATCGAGTACTTATCCAAGAAACGGACTTTGCTAATTTAGATAAAATTATTTTCCTAAACACCTGATTTGTTTATTTTTTTGGTAATTTATTATATTTCTATTCTATGTAGTTTATTATTTATGTTTTGTTTTTGTAATACAAGAATTTAAAATATTTTATTATTATTTTTGTTCGTTTTATTTGTTATTATAATTTGGAATTAATTTCTTTAATAAATATTATAGATACACATGTGTCCCCATACTTTCACACAAAACAAAAGACAGAGCAGGACAACAAACTATTAAATAAGTCAGTGAGCCGGTTGCCATATGTTGAATTAGCCTGACACCTACATCGATGCTGATTCGGTTTAGAATTATCGTGAAATGAGTTAGCGTCATAGTACGCTGGTAGGGTCGAGTACATAATGACTATAACGTTCACAACTCTGCAGGCTTAAAATTGGAAAATCGAAACGAAGTGTTAAAGTATTCGAGTCGATTACCACTACTCGGGTAGAGTGAAATTACTTAGAAAAGATAACATACGTCACGGCTTCGCATATAACCCGCCGTGTGATTCAAGTACAAGTAGCGACAGATCGACGGAAGTTCAAACTAAACACGCTGTTTTGAAATATAGTGGAATGGGGACTGCTTTTGTGCGCAGGGTACCACGCGTTCATTAGTATAGTGGGGGGTCCAGAACAAAATTGTAGGGGAAGTGCAACTACTCTATCTGTTAAGCTCTTTACTCTGATTATACTGTTTGAATCAAAATGATTCACCAACCAGTTCATGCAAAGATTAAAGAATTCTCTATAATTTTTGGTTCATGTCTGCCATCTATGGTCGTAAACGAAACGTACTAAATCTCTAGATCATAGATAAGAGAGATATGTATACTCTAGATGTTGATTGAAATTTGAAATGTATTCACTATTTTCATAAAAAATATAATACACGACAAGGTGATAAACTTATTTTTCAACTATGAGCAAAGTAGATATTATAAAATCATCATAAGAAGTTTCCCTAGAACTTTAAACTACTCAGACTTCACAGGTTCATACCAAGGCTATAAGATGGAGCTCTAGTCTGTGAAAACAAAACTTTCTCATCTAATGACATGTGACATATAATTTAACAAAAATTTTAGTACCTACCTATTTTTCTTAAAAAAATTAAAGCCTGTGAAGCTCTGCAGTAGTCTTCAAATTTGGATTTGAGGTATTGAAGTAACTGCCGATATACGTAACTCAAAAGTTAAATTGTACTTTGTTGATAGGCGTCTTAATATGGTGTTTTGGTGAAGTTTCAAAACAGCAGGCATAATTTTAAATTGATATTGAAATATGACGTCTTTAATAGTACGATCGAGATTATTAGCAACAAATGGTTTTAAAACGATTGCCTTTTCACAAATAATAAGTCAACAGTGTTTAAGACGATATCTCAGCTCCGAGGCAATTAGACTTAGTTTTTCAAAATTTGGAGACCCAATTGACGTGGTGAAAAAAGACAATGAGCATATCGTAGAGCCAAGTGGAAATCAAGTGTTGTTAAAAATGCTGGCAGCTCCTGTAAATCCAGTTGATATAAACATTATTCAGGGTAAATATCCAATAAAAATTGAATTTCCTTCTGTACCTGGAACTGAAGGAGTGGCAGAAGTGGTTAAAACTGGTCCAGAAGTTACCAAGTTAAACGAAGGAGATCGTGTAGTTCCTTTAGAAGCTGGCTTAGGATTATGGCGAACTTATTTGACTGTAGCAGAGAATAAGCTGCTAAAAGTACCAAGTACTTTAGATTTAGTTCAAGCCTCCACCTTAACTGTCAATCCTTGCACAGCTTACAGAATTTTAAAAGACTACACTGTTTTGAAACCTGGAGACACTGTAATACAAAATGGTGCAAACTCGGCCTGCGGTCAAAATGTGATTCAAATTTGTCGCTTGTGGGGAATTAACACCGTTAATATTATAAGAGCGAGGCCTAATTTTGAAGAAATAAAAAATTATTTGACAGATTTAGGTGCTACATATGTACTGTCTGAGGAAGAATTGATGTCGACAGATATTTTTAAATCTGGGAAAATTGAGTATCCAAAATTAGCTTTGGATTGCATCGGTGGAAAGAGTGCGTTGGAAATTGTGAAGCACCTACAAAATAATAGCTTCGTGGTAACTTATGGAGGTATGTCGAAGGACCCTGTTCCCATTCCTACGTCTGCACTAATTTTTAAAGACATTCACGTATGTGGATTTCGGATCGCAGAATGGACAAAAAATAACGAAAAAAGTGAGGAGAGGTTAAATATGTTTGACGAACTAATAGCCATGATGGCTAATCAGAATTTAAAGGGGCCAACCCACGAATTGGTTCAATTTTCCAACTACAAGTATGCTCTAAAGAATACACTGACTTTTAAAGGCATGTTAGGCAAAAAATTTATATTAGAATTTGGTAAATAAATTTTTATTGGTTTGATATTGCATCGTCATAAGTACATAGGTATTTATAAAAAAAAATGATTCTGTGATTTTTGGCAAGCTTTCTTTAATCACATTCCATGTAAATTTTTTTTACCTACTTAAATAGTTTATACGGGTATTAGTTATTCTCTCATTATATCGTTTGTATATATTTTTCAATGTACAAACTCTGACTGTGATATTTAGGTGCCACGTCCTTGACATTGTGACTTTGTATTGCAACTAACTTCAATAAACATCAAAATTGTTTGTTTTATAATCTTTTTTTTGTTTATTGTACTAGAAAATATACGTGGTTTTCACTAAGTGAATGTGCTGATATTTTTTATTTTTAGGTTTTCATAAAATGGGGTTGTCCCACATATTTTTTAATGAAATTTCATAAAAACTATAACAGTTATATATATTACTCTGTAATATAGTCAATCTGTTAGTTGACCCGTGAATAATTTCTACAAGGAATTTTTTATTTGTATAATGAAGGACGAGTTGGCACCATCATTAATTGTTTTCCACAAAAACATCGTCGCTATGGCCGCCATGTTAAAAAAACTATGTTCAAATTACTAATGTACCTGAAGTTTCGAACGTTCACTTGAACGAATTTCATATGAAAAAGAAAAATTAACAAAAACCACACTTCGATTTAGGTGTAAAAACTTGTGGTAATGAAGTGTTTACGGCTAAATCGATGTGTGGTTTTTATTAACTTTTCTTTTTCATCTAAAATTCGTTCAAGTGAACGTTCGAAACTTCAGGTACATAATTACTACGGAAGCCTAACTGTAAGTACACCTCCCGATCCATGAGGACAACGTTTTTCATAAAAAGGAACAATTCTAGATATGTCCCCAAAAAAAAAACTGGCTGTACTTTCAGAATAGCGGCCATATGTTAAAAAAATGTTTGCCAATATTGTCTTTGTCTTTTAACACAAAAACTAAAAAAGATGGAGAAAAACTTTCTGCACAAAAAACAAAGTGCATATAATTTTCTACAATTTTGTTTCTATGCAAGTTACCATTTTCCAGGTAAATGATTCAGCTCTTACAATAAAATATAAAATTCAATATAAAACGTAAGTATCTATCGTTGTCTCCCGATACATCGAGTATTTCTTCCAAGTCTTCTTCCTCTATTGCTTCATTTATGATATCGTTATCATTCTCACTTTCGTCTATTATGATTGGATTTGGAATCATCTCCTGAAGAATTTCAGTAAGCGATTGAGGCAGAATTTTATCTGACGAACACCAAAGAGGTTCTCCATTTTCTTGCCATCCATAATCATTCCAAGGCTTTGGAATGTTGTGAATACCTTTGTCAGCTAATCCATTTTCTTTAATGCAATGTTTTGATAGGAGTTACCGTTTTTGAGATAAATATCTGCAAATTATATTATTATTAATTTTTTTCAGTTTATTTTATTTTTTGTTATGTTAATAATATAAAGTTATATGATACACCTTACAATAATTGTCACAGTTATTTCTTCTAAATGATTTACCGATATATGAATTTCCACGTTTTTTTAAATTTTAGATTCATTTATCTGGAAAATGGTAACTGCTATCAAAATATTGTACAGGAACAATCTTACATACGTTTTTTGTGAAAAAAAGTTTTTGTCCATCTTTTTTAGTTTTTTTTTGGGGACATGTCTAAAATTGTTCCTTAGGCTTTAATCTTTATGAAAAACATTGTCCCCAAGGATCGGGGGGGGCTCCCAGACTAAATAGGTTTTCTCGATTATCTCCTTTCTGTTATTTTATTTCTACCCTAAAATTAGGTATTACCAAGGGAATAAAAAAAAACCACAACTCTTTTTTAAACTATTTTTCCTCTGTTGTAAATACATTGCGATTTACAGTCACCAGAATGGTGAAAATATGTGCTTTACTGCAGATATTTGCAATTGTAATGAGTTATCAATATTGTAGGTTATAAAATTTCCTAAAAATTTTGTTTAAGCAATTTTCGTCCATGGTCAATTGTTTAAAAATTACAATAGCTCGAAGTTTGAAAATGTTATCGAGTTTCGGAAACAGTCTGCCCCCGTTGTTCCGAAATCATTCCTTAATATTCGTTATCAATTTTCGATAATCGATAATATTATGGTTTATCAATTAAATTCATGGACTACAGTTAGCATGTCGTTAAAGTCGTTTTTATAATATTCTTCGGTATTATAAAGGCACTTGTTGATTAGGTAGTTTTTAATTATACTTTTGAAGTTAGTTGAATCGAGAGATCTCACAGCAGTAATCTATGGATTACAGTATGTGCGAGAGTGGACTGTATTCTCCATGGCACACTATATTGTCGATATTGATGTTAATTTAACCATTTTTCTAAATAACTAAATTAACCCAATTTTATACATTTTAGATATAGGGAATGCACATATAGGTTAAAAGGTATAATAAAAAAGGGAAGCGAACAGGCTTATAAAATATAGTATGTTCCATTTGAAATAAGCGAGTTAACACTTTCGCTGTGGCCGTTCAGACTGACTGGTTTTTATTGCTTAATATATATTGTATAATTGGGTGTCAGTGTCAATAAAAATTGTATATAAAAGATATTCCATGTTTTTTTGGACTGACCCTCAAGAGAGCCATGCACACCTGGCCAACAATTTCTTGTTCAGTGCTGACTGGCATAATAAAAATAATATAGTAAGTGTAGGTATGAAAGAAGTTGACAAGTCAGTTCGTAAGGGAACTTCTTGTTGATATTTTAGTTTGGTCAAATCTAGATCAATGGTATACGAAAGGAACGAATAGTTTTCTTTGAAAGTTATCTGCTGAGTACCCCAAATAATATTTTTTAATAATAGGCCACTAACCATGATGCACCCTGTATAAGAAGAAAGGTAATTTCATTTTAAATACAAAAAGTGAGAACGTTGTCATTTACGTGATCCCTAAATAATATTGAACAGCAAATAAATTAGAAAACAATTTTTTGTTTGTTTAATACTTACAGACAGCATTACTGCTACTACTTACTATAATACTTTACGCGTAAAGTACAGATTTTCTGTAACTTAGAGTAAAGTCAGATTTTTGATTTTCAAAGGCACTTTATTAAATCAACATATACCAACATATACACAAGAACAAACAGTTTACGCAGTACAAAGCTTTAAATATCACTTTTAGCCGAGTCAATGAAGTGGAAAAATCATTAAATCTTCTAAACCCTCAAAAACAAATTCGATTTTAATAATTTTTTTAATGTTTATATTCTATTATATTCAAAATCAAAAACATGAGTGATGGGGCAGATAATTTTTTGAACCCCAAAAAAATTTTTTGAAAAATGTGAAATTTAAGTTTTTTATATACTAAGTCTGGTTTTCGAATAGTAAATATGCCTGGGTGGTTTACGGGACCACTAATTACGAAGACATTGTAGAAAACAAAGATTTTCTGAAGTCAAAATAAAAAAATTCAAAATGGCAGCTAAAATATGGTGGATGGAATTTTTTTCTAAAGCAAGTTTTTTAAAAGGACAAACAAATTGAACATCTTGGCCTATATATTAACGAAAAACAAAATTTTTGAAAAAACAAATTATTGCTGACCAATTACAATAACAAAATGGCGACATTTTGTAAGAAAAAAAGTGCAAACGCACGTTGCTTCGGCCATAACTTCTTTATTTTTTATGATACAGAAACAAATAAAAAATCATTTAAAAGACTGATTAATTATCTTTAATTCCATTCCTAATTTTGACAGAAGTTTTGTATTTTCTAAGATATTCAATATTTAAACTAAATACTTCATCCTATAATCTTTCGGATGGCATCTATAAACTTAAGTATCTCCAAAACTATCACTACGTAAATATTAAAGTAAAATAAATTCATTCTCAGTTTGTAACCTTTATTTTTGATATCTATCATTTTATTGAGATATTTGCAAAGAAAATAAAATTTTACGTTTTTTCGAAAATCTGTTTACAGTTTAAAATGCAATTTTCTTTTGAAGCAAATGCTGTAACCAGACGAAAAATTTTGAGCGTCTAGGTTATTGCAAAACAATATATGAGAATATATTTTTTTTGAATACTGATGGCCGTGTAGTCTCCCTCCGCTCATCAATTTTTATTTCGATGGAAAATTGAAGTAGGAGGCGACATTTTAGATTTTCCACACCAGCTGACAAATCTCTAGAAACGGCCCGGCATACATTAACAAAATGGCGGAATTTTTATTAAAAAAAATTTGAGGAAGCACATTGTTTCTGTCATCACTAATAGCACAACATTGTCCTATGGATATCTGAAGGACCTCCTCGACGGATATACAGGACATCAGATGGACGTTCGTTATTATTTTAAAATACATCCTTGAGGGATATCATAAAAAAAACGAAATTAGGGATCGAACTGCAATATCAAATAATATAGTTTACAAAAAAGGTTAAAATTAAACAAAAACATTGTAAAATTGAAAAAACAGTTTTGTTAACGATTCATTGTTTTTGTTAGGTAATACTAACATTGACGTCGTGATTATGACGTCTTAAATCAACGGACACGAAATGGACGTTCATTTCCTGTCCTGGACATAAAATCTACATAGTTCCCGTACATAAAATGGACATTCAGAGGACGTCCATTCCGTACAATTTAAAAGTAAATCTGATGGTAGATATCCGGTGGTGGTCCAATTTATGTCCATGGACGTCAGTACATTAAATGGACATAAAACGGGCGTCCGGCGGACATCGTTGCTATTAGAAATCTTTGTTTTTATGCTATAGAAATAAACAAAAAATCATTTGAGAGACTAATTAATAGTCTTTTATAGATTGTTAGCATTTTTGATGTAAGTGCCATAGTGTCTGAGATATTTAACATTTTAACTAAAACTTCATCTCATAAACGTTCGGACGCATCTTTATACTTCCATATCTCCGAAACCATTATTTTAACAGAAATTAGAAAAATATGAAATACATCTTCTATTTAGCTTTAGCTATTCTTATTCATCTCTAGCATGTTTTCGCTCAATATAATACTTATCGAATTATTTGACAAAAATCGTGTTGAAATACCTCCTTTTTCAAGCTACTTTCCCAATTTTCAAGTAGTTACTTAAAAACTATCAATTTAAATGAAAAGTTACAAAAAACCTTTTCTTCTCAAAATTCGATTCTCTCAGCTCCAATATTTTTTGCGCCTACCCCCTATAAATTAGCTCCAGTTGGAAAGTTTCTGATTTTGAAAAATTAAATACAACAAACATTAACAAAAAAACATTAAAATCGGTTCAGTTCTTGAGGGTTTAGAAGTAAAAACTTTCATTGATTCGGCTATTGATTAATACTTATCTTATATGTAATATAACTCAAAAATAACACAGGTCTACAAAAAAACGGTCTTATCTTAAGGTTCTCATCTAACTTTCTGAAGTATTTTCACGCGTTCAAGCCAATTTTCGACAAAAAATTGACACGATGAAAAAAATTTTTTTATCCAAAATTAGTTACAGCTCGTCAAAATACTTCAGAAAAGTTAGATCAGAACAGGACAAGCAAGACCTTTTCCTTACATTTTTTTGGGGAATGGAGGGAAACTAACACGATAGAACTTTTTTTGTCCAAAATTGGTTCAGAAAAAAACTGACATGATAGATACAATTTTTTCTCCAGCACGTGAAAATACTTCAGAAAGATAGATAGGAATCTTAGAACAAGACTTTTTTTTTTTGTAGACCTGTGTAATTCAAATATTTTATTTCTTCTCGTCAACTCCACCAATCATATCAAGCAAGTCATCTCTAAAGCTCACTTCTTCATCGTCTTTCAAAGTCATATCATTCATCAGGTCTTGTAATTTGTTATCGTTGATGTTTACGTCGATATTATCGAAAACAATTTTCCTCTGCCTGGCACGGTTTGCGTTTTCATCACTGATGGTCAATTTAAAGCAGTTGCCGTTTGCCTCCGCATTTTCTGGATTTGCCGTCCGTTGAGCCAGCATTTCATTCACGAATAGCTGAAGTTCGTTAGTTTGTGTGGGTTCATCGGGACTAGTAGTGGAGTGATTACCGCGATTTTCCAAAATCTTTCCGTTCTGTGTAACTTGGTAAATATTTTCACCTAAAATAGAAATAGGCTAGTATAGTCCAGTCAATGAATGGTTTCTAGAGGGAAATGCCGAGATCAGAATTTTTTACTTGATTTTGGACTATTTATATATCAAAAGTCCTCGAACGTAGGAGGGGAGGGTGCAGGGGGGCACGAAAAAGGTCCCGGTTTTTGGTTTTTCGCTAATCAAAAAGTGGCTATATGAAAAATTAGAGCTGACTAAATTTTCTACAATAATGTTTCTATTAATTTTTTTCGTATCCGTTATGGTTCAGTAATGAATTGTAAATCTTTTTACTATATTCTAACTTTATTATAAATTTATTATAAATTGAATATAAATTTTAATAATCACCGTAGAAAAAAATTTCTTGTACAGATATCCGCGTCACAGCAGACTGAACTCAAATATCGAATAAAAAATGTCTTTGCGTCTGTAAGTGTGTCTGTCTGTGCGTGTATACCGTTTCTTGTAAATACGATAACTTCTGTTAAACTTAAAATATTTAACTACAATTTGGAGCATATGTAAAACAGCATCTTACAATAATCCCTATTTAAATTGAGCCATATTTGTATGACATGGTGATAACCAGAGGCCTACAAACTCTCATACGTAAAATAGGTTTTATTTTAATTTCAGAGCAAAATATTACCAAGCATACAGACTGTCGAAGAAAAAATATGTATTGTGTAAGTGCATAAAGTGCCTTTTTTTCACTCATGAGATTGCCGCAGTCACCTACGGCTCGTACGTCAAACTTCCCATTCGTAAAAAAAGTATCACTTTATGTACTTGTTGGATGATAGTAATTTATTCAACAATTGCATAAAGTGCATAAACCTTTAGGCTTGGGTAGTCATTATATTTCACAATTTTCTCCATCAACAATTACATAACACAAGTAGTTTCCGTCTCTCGAGCGATTGAGTCACAACGTTTAAAGTGAATTCTTTCCTCCTATCCCCCCTCAGATCCTTACCAGACGAGCTGTCCGACCTCACTTCTTATGCAGTGCGAATATTAGACGTGTATCAATAAAAAATGTTCCTATAATTTAAATTAATCTTCCGGTAAGTCGATTAATTTTTCAATAAAACTTCCACTAGTTGAATCTTTACCTGACTTTTTCGCGGAATTGTTAGAAACTTTATCCTAGAATACAGGAAAAGCTACAAGGTCGAGAAAAAATTTATTAATATTTTTCAATAAAATTATAATTATTACTACCTATACCTATAAGTTCGGTGTGTGTGGCTATGCCACTGATAGAAAACACCAAGCAACAAAATAAAACGCCTCACCTAAATTCCTGAGCATTTCCTCTGCAATGGGATCCAAATTATTAACAACGAAATTCCCGTCCATATTCTGCAGTCCCATTCTGAGCAAAAGAGATACGCGAACATTGTAGTCCTTGAGCCAATATAATACATCCTCATGTAGGGTCATTTTTTCCTTCTGGTCTAATATCTTGTTGAAATTGTCGACTAAATTTTGAACCCTTAATAATTGTTGGTGAGTTTCAGGATTTATAATGTAATTTTCAATCTCGTATAAGTGTCTGAGAGTAATCCCAAGCAAATTATCCGACATGGAGACTTGCCATTTGAAAACCATCGTTATGAGGTCCCACAATTTTCCCATGCTGGTTGGGTCCAGTCTCATTGCTGATGATTGTGTCACGTCCTCTATTATTTCGCGTACGTTTTCATGGACGTAGGTTGCTTGAGGCTTCATCAGGTCGGCGATGAGTGTCTTGGAAATTAGAACTGATATAATTTCTTCCAAAACTGGAAAAAAAATAATATAAATAATTTTGTACATCTAGCCTTGTTAGTGTTTGTATAATTTTGTTAAAGGTTTTAAATATTAACTATGCAGATAATTTAATTATTTGCTAGGCATATAAATATGGGCCGGCGAATGCACTGCTACAGAGATACACACAGGATGTTCATTTTTATTTATTCCGTTCTTTAAAGAGCTTAAAAGAGGTGGTCCACCCTGTATAGTGATGACCATAAATTAAATCATGTGTTCTTAATTTCTTTTATATTGAGTTTCTGTTTCAATCTATGTATATTGAACGAAAATATTAATAAGACTCCCCTACTCAGCAGGCAATAAAAAACTAAATATAGATTGAAACGATAATTTTATTCTATATGCTTAAAATCAATATATTATTAATAAGTAACGAAAATAATGATCAATAGGAAAGTATAAGTAATAGATTTCAGTAACAAGTTCTAAAAATAATATTTATGAATAAATTTCAGTTACCTAGTTCAAGCTTCTTTTGAATGATTAAAGAGAATTAACGAACCAAAATAGCTTTCTTTACTGATAGCTTGTAATATTTAAATTCAATATCCTGGTAGTTTTCAAGCAAACAATGCTAACATAATCGCAAGATTGCCGGTAGATCGCCGTGTTGAGAGAAACATGGCGAACAGTGTATTAGTACAGGGTCATGGAGAGAAGATACGGGCCGAGGGGGGGGGGGGGACTTTTTTGAAAATTAATGAGCGGAGTGGTAGAAATCCAAAAAAAATTTTATGAGCGCAAACCATGCCCCCCAAAACAAGCCCGAGCCGGTTAGGTTCATATCGTACGAGTGTGAAAGTTTGCAGAACGAGCCGAAGACGAGAGCTGCGATTCATACGTGTGCAAGATTCCATTTTTTTTTAAATTCAGTTTTGATGATATATATCAAGTAATGTTATTATTTTCACAATTACAGCATAATCAATTTAAACCAAAACAATAATTTCTTAAATAAAAATAAGAAATAAGAATACGCCCGTTTAGACACAGATTTGAAATGATTTTATTTGGAGGGAAATAATTTATTTAACCAATAATAGACAAATTTCGCTTAGACTGTAACTATCTTATATCAATGCCAAATTGTGTATTTACTTTACACTATTTTACCTCATGCTTCTATTTTGCTCAATATCTTGAAAATCAATAAATATTATATACATGCATTTAGAAAGAATTAAAAGGTATTTATGATTGTTAAATTATTAAAAAGTTATCTTAAAAATGTAAACAAAACTCACGGCGAGGATTACGTGGCAACATTTTATACAAACGTAAAAACGGCCCTCTCCCTCTTCCAACTTTGCTTGCGTCCTGTCAGTTGTCATTTCTTGTCACAATACAAGTGAAAGAGACACATTGGTTAGATTTATTTGTTGTTTATGTGGCGTTTGATTTTGTTATTTTATATTTTATCAATAAACTATTAAGATGGAGTTGAATTCTGTGAAAGGAAATTCATCAAATTTGATCAAAGTTGATTATGACATGATGGATTCTTTCTATAAACAAAATTTGGGTTTTTGAAGGGATGGGATCTGAAATACTGGAAGCTTGCCACCAAGTTCTTCGAATATCCACATTTTTCGGAACAGTTACAAAAAATTTTTCCGAAGCACTTATATTTGTGTTTCCACAACTTTTTAGAAAATACCTTTTAAATAACACTATCTATTATTTGCAAATTACAGCAAATACTTCGATAAAAGAAACTGAAATGCTTCAAATTACCTAACACGACGTTAGAACACATCTGTCATTTGACTAGCCTTTGACATTGTTGCCATATATTGCTAAATATGTTTTAAAAAATCTAATCGGCATTAAAAATAATTTAAAATATTTAATAATTCACGCTTATTATTATCTTTTACATCACAAAATTAAATTTCGTGGATAAATATATTAAAATTGATTTAATAAATAAGCTTTACACTCCTGTTTTCTTCAATTGTCTTTACTAGAACTAGTGAAGAAATTTCAACTTGGCTACACCACACTGTTTTGTATAAAACCATTCTATCAACAAATTAACACAGACTACCTACGTCATCGTCAGATTACCTACGTCACCAATTTAAAACGCTTTTCGCGCCACTTATTTTAACTTTGATTTGATCAAAAAATTGATAATTATTTTCGCGGAAATCTGTATTGGAAGACTTGTTTATACATATTCTATGATATTGTTCAATAAAAAAAAAAAAAAAATGGAAAAATATATACCCTATTGCCATTTTGTGCGAGTTGCATACTACTTACTTTTTCTACAACAACCGACTACTCAGGGCCGTAGCTTTGTCAGACTTGGCAAAAGTTGTATTTGAGACATAAGTTGGCAAGACAAGGAATATTTTTTTTTAGATTTTCTCCCCCTCGCTCATCAATCAAAAATTGTTTTTAGATTTTCGCAAAATGTAGCTGTTTATGATTGAATTTACGATCGTTTAATATGGACATATTTCGATGTTTTCGTAGAAAAAGATACTTATCTACCAAGCAATAAAACTAGAAAAGTATTACGTCTAGAAAAAGATAGGCTTACAAATGGTATGAATGCAGTATAGGTAATATGAAACATCAATGTGTTCATTGAATGGAGACTTGTGTTCATTTTTTTTCATAAAGAGATATTAATCAATGTAATTCGTATGGCTTCCTGAATATATCCAAGAAGCAAGAAAAATTTTGTTTTGGAGTTTCGTTTTTAATTATTCAATTTTTAACCATTTGATCGTGAAAGTTGTTTCAGTAAGTCCTTAATTTTCTTTTTAATTCCACAAAATTAATATATCACTATGTTGAGAAGTAGAACGTCAATATTAATTAAAAGACTGGGTAATTTCTTCTAAGTGTCAATGTTTAGCTTCAGTAATACCTAAATAATGTATAGATATATGAGTACATTTTGATTTTCTTAATTCTGACTTTAGATTCGTAATCAGCGACCTAAAAAACATAGTTCTATTATGTATCAGAATAAATCTGCTCAAATATTAAATATTTCCATTTATGGGTGGTTTTCACCCCTGGGACCATATAGACACTGAAAACGATACCTTTTACTACAAAAATTACATAAAATATTATCATATGTTATTCTTATTTCTAGGTACTTTATTATTACCTCTCCTGGATTTTAAAAAGGAACAAACTGGGCTGGCGATAAAATTGATAGCAACTTTTTTTTGTAGAAAATTAAATTTCCAATTTTTTTTTGTGTGAAACAATTCAGTTTTAATTTGACATCCATGCGTGAGGGTGTTAACCTTGGCAGTAAATTTTCCGTTATTTAAATTTTATAATTTACGACTCGACTGATTGATCTTATCACATCTGGACTGTTTCTAATTTCGTTGCGGGCATTCAACAATGCTTTGAATTAATCGATCTCCTGCTGTGAATGTCCACTCTTTAAGTGACCCCAGCAGAAGTAATGCAAAACTAACTGATTTTACGTTTAAAGGCATTATTTAAAAAGTTGTCATTGCTGATTATAGTAAGCCTTGCTTCAAAATGACAACTATTAGAAAAACAAATGATGTGACAACTTTAAACTATAGTTGCTTTCTTTCTACCAGTGAACTGAGCTATACTTAAGAAATTTAGTTGGGCGTTTTATTTGATTTTTTACCTTAGATTTTAGCTCAATCAAATACCTTACCTCTTACCTACGACAAGTATGCCGGATTTCATCCTAAATTTTAGAAACTTGCGTAAAATATCTGGTCTGTTTTGGTCTTTCTCTTTGCAAGTTAGTTTAGACAAAAACCTCAAATTAAGGTTTTTACAACTTACGTTACCTACCGAATCTTTTAGGAAATGTAAATATCCGAGGTATGTTCTTTCAACAGGGAGGGGCCCTACCGCAGATGGATTGGTCACGAAGGTCCTCATGTATGACGGACAAGGTTTTCGGATTTCAACCATGTGGATTATTTTTTATGAGGTCACTTAAAGATTGAGGTCTACAGTTGCAGAGATCAATTAACTCAAAGGATTGTTGAATATCACAAAGAAATTAGAAATAGTCTAGATGCACATGATAAGAAGATCAATCGGTCATCTCGTGAACCCCACTAGAAAATGTACTGAAGCTGAGGAGGGTATTTTGAAAAAAAGATTTAACACGTTGACTGCCACACCAAATTCAGTAATTGAGTCGGACAAAGACAAACAAGCTTCTTCAGCTACCTAGCTAGCTAGATAGCTAGCTTAAGAAGCTTAAAAAGTTTGTTTGTCTCTGTCCGATAGTGACGATATTTCTTTTTTCTCTGCGCGGCTGCTTGCCAACTTAGGATGGTTGACTAGTATAAACTAGATTGTATATTCCACGTGGCACCTTGTGTTAACCAACGTGTTAATTGTAATTAAATTTGTAAATACATTTTATGACAATATCTGAATTTTTGTTTTTGGTACGATTAATCTGTTGATATTTTGTTGTTATCTTGTTACTATATGTGCATTATTGATATGCAGCTTTGTTATTAGTTATTGTTGATAATAGGTATGTTATGTTGCTGTTTTATTAGTCTTAAATGAGTGAGGAATGAAATAGATTCTTGATGCGGTGTCCTCCAACATTTATTTATTTTTATTAATTTTTTACCCCCTCCATAAAAATTGGAAATTAAAACATAATAATTATTGCTGAAAAAAAGTAAATGCCTAATTTAATAGTGGAAGCATTTTTTTGCGCGTATCATTAATCGATATTTTCTAACGTCTCATATTGCATTATTTAGAGGAATTTATTTCGAAGACGGCAAAAGTGTGGCAAAAAAATTAATGAAGCCATTTTGCTCAGTTTTTTACGTGCTTTTCGAATTTAATATTGAAATTTTAAAAAATATATAAACAGGGTATTGTTTTCTTGAATAATAACAAAAACATTTTTTTTTCAAGTCCGGACCTGGATTTTTTGTGTGTGATACAAGTACATATTCAGGTTCATTAGTGTAATATATGCGCCAAATATGAACTTATTATTCCATTTCTTTACAAAGTAACAACCAAAAGAAATGTTGGCGAAAATACATAAAACAACTTGTATTTCAGCAAGGAGGGCCCAACTAGCTTTTTCTATGGGCGATTATGATTACCCTCGATGTCCCCTGTCTGCTGTTAAAGCATGTTCGTTTCCTCGTGAAACACACTGTATATGTGGATTGTGGATATTGAAAGATCATTTTTGATTTTTGATAAGAAACGTCAAAGTTTGAACATTTAATACAGCTTTTACTTATTAACTTTTATTAATGTGCCACCATTAATGAATAGTTCGCGTTGTATATTGTGTAGATTTTCCACTAAGTCACACTGACAAGGTATGATTGTATCATTTTTGCGTATGAAATGGTACAAAGTAATAACATTCTTACAAAACCGCCTGAGTCCATATTGCAACGTGAGATACAAGCTATGATTATGCCTATGCAGACTGCAACCAGACATGCACTCAGTGCCCACTTTATGCTGCAGTATTTATATTTTTCCCGCATTTAAATCATTATTTTTATATTATTGCCACAAATAACTGTACCGTGTATGCTGGGCATTAAGCATGTTCCAATCCTTCAATTTTGAGAGCTGGACTAACTGTAACTCCCTTTTCTTTCTCTTAGAAGAAATTTTACGTGTATATTTATATATAGTTCTACATTAATGCTATCATTGCCTAAATGTATTTATTGCATTTAATTTGTGATACGGCTGAAGCGTTAGCAGTAATAATACAAAATGAAAAGTACATACAAAAAGCATCGTGCATTGCGGATACAGTTCAAAACAACCGCCGACTAGTAAAATATGTGCGTTAGTGTGCCGTGTATAAATAAATCACCTAGTGTCGCCCGTTCGTGGGGTACATTTTGAGCCTGTAGTCGTTGAGCAATAACAAATATCATCTCGGAACCGAGATTTAACACCAAAAACGGGGTTACATAGTGAGACATCGTGTTGTACTGGACATTCGGCACTTCGGTAGACTGCAACAAATCGATAACCTATTAAAATGTCCAATACAAATAAAAATTACAATGTTGATAGTATTGTACGAGACCTGCTGCGCCATCTATCAGCGAGACGAGAAGTCGCGTCTGCCTCAGAGAAGTTTTCTGCTTTAAAATCTAACGCGGAGCGAGTTGATTTCGTGCATAAGCTACTAGATGCGAATGATTTGCTTCCCGCGCTTGTTGTTGACAGCAAGAGTAATGAGTTGGCGGGGAACTTGAGACAAAACGGTAATGAGATGTTTAAAGTACAGAAAAATAAAGAAGCTGTTGAACTTTACACTAAGAGTGTTGCATGGGCCGAAGATAAATCGGAATGTCTGGCCTTGGCGTACGCTAATAGATCTGCGGTAATGTTTGAGAATGGGTTTTACGAAGAATGTCTGATGGTGAGTTTATTTTTGTTTGTGCAAAACGAACAAATGTTGAGGATTTGTCTGATTACAAATGACTTTTTTTGAGATTCTAATTCTATTTCTAATTGAATGTGAATCGCATTTCATTCATTGTAAGCTTCTAATGAAAATATCTCTCACTTATTACTTAAAAGAAACAATAAAAATAAACGGGAATCTGCTTGCCCATAATTTAAGTTTTATTTATATTTACCAAGTAACTGTACAGGGTGTACCAAATTAGAAGGGATTTGGGGTTTTCTCTAAAACAATGGCAGATAGACAAAAACCAATATAGGTATCCTGAGCTCGATTTTCGAGAAACACTGGCGCAAATCGTGATCATCATCTTTTTCTACTACCGAGCTACAGGGCGTTCTTGGAAAATTGGCATTTTTGGATGACCTCTATATATCAATTACTGATTCGAAAATCGAATGACGTATTCTTGAGGTTTGAATAGAATCTGTTACTGATAAGAAGAAAATTATGCATGTCTCAGTTTTCGAGATATAGACAACTTGTGTTTTTTTAAATGGAACACCCTGTAAATTATTTCATTATTCGATCACAACTTAAATTAGCTATTCAACGATATATCATATGTCATATTTAACTCTAGAAAAAGTGGTTAATTTTCGAAAAAATTGATGCAATTGTGAGGAGGCCATGGAAAACTATTAACAACAATCACACTTCTTATAATATAAAGTAATTTTGCCAAAAATAGGAAAACTAAACTACAATAAATGTTCGAATTGTCTTCCATTGACATCTGTGCATATTTACCGCATTTCTAATATTTATTGAGAAGGCCATGGTAAAAAAAAAGAAAATCGAAACAATCGTAAATGTCAAAAACTAATTTGTGAGTTAATTGTGAGTGAGCATTGTTAAAAATGGTTCAATTCAGTGATGGTGAAAAATATGATATGATTAAGTGTTTTATAGAATGCGTAGAAGATTCAAATTTCCCAGACAGCACACTTACATCCTAAAGACGTTTTAATTACGTACACACTGGACGTAACTTACATACGAGATATGTACGGTTTTGTCCACAATACGTACATGAGACGTACCGGGGATGTTAGATTTCCACTAAATTGTACGTACATAACACGTACATTTTAAGATATTTATAGGCCATTATAGGACAGAATATGGACGTACATAGTACGTTATATGTACGTTATAAATAACGTAACGCCGGCTCCACACATTGGGGCCAACGTTGGAGTCAACAGCTTCGTCTAATGTGTAGATCAACAAAAAAGCATTGACGCCAATGCTCTTTCGTCAATCCACACATTGGACGAATGCTGTTGGCTCCAACGTTGGCCCTAATGTGTGGAGCCGGCGTAAAAAAAACTCAAAATTCGTCAAAAATATTTATTATATGTAATATACAAATATATGTATACATATAATACAAAAATAAATAAAATATATATAAAATACAAAAATAAAATATATACAGTGTGTCCTATATAATTTGCTACAATTCATTTAAATCGTGAATACTCAATGTATTTTATAGATCATTTTTATTTTAGGGAAGGCCCTAAAAAATATACTTTATCAACAACACTATCTACGATCTATGTTGTTCACATTTTGGAAGAACTGAGGACCAAAAAAAGTCCCAATAAAGAGAAAGAGATGACATCGAATTAGTCAGTACTTGATGAATTTTTTTAGTAATTGATTCGGAAGAAACGTTGCAAAATTTAAACAATTTTTTAAGTAATGAGGAGAATTTTTCTAAAGGGATAAGTCGGAGGAATCTCAAAATTCAAATAAATATTTGTTAATCTTGCTCTTTAACTTAATTGCATGTAGATATTTATATTTTAGAACTTTATTCCTGAGCTGTTTTTGAGGAATCATCCTGAAATATATGCATGCAGTTAAGTTACACCCTGTATGTTATTTGCTGTGCAAAATAACTTAAAACATAACTTTGGCTTTAAAAAATACCTTTTTAATTTTTATATTGTTCTTTGTATGCACCATGGAACAAAGTCTATCTGCAAAGTCTATCTGGTATTTCATTCTCTTCATCTGAAGAAGTAGATATTCTTTTTCTGGTTATTTTTCTTCTTTCTGTTTCATTAACATCAGTATTCAAATCGCTAGTGTCCTCTGCCTTTTTGAACTTTTTTCTTGCTACATTATAACTTTCTGAAAATATACAAATATATCAGGGCTGGAAAAAATCATGATTTAAATTTTTTTTTTTAAATAATCAGGATTTTTTTTTGATTTTTTTAAAATTTACTTTCAGTTTTACTCTAATTTTTTTAAAACAACTACGATTTATCCATACACTATTTTTTATATTCGCAAGAAATTTATGAAAATAGTGGTTTACTACCACTCATAAAACTTCAAGCAAAAATGAAACATTTTGCTGCAGTTATGTTTTCAGAAGTGGTAATATGCAATGTTAGTGCCAGAAAATTTTTTTTGTTTAAACTTAAAATCTCGACTACATTTTAAGCCTATTTGAACAAAAAAAAGTGCGATTATATTTTATACGCTTTTAAATATTTTATTGAAGAAACAGATAAATAAGTTATTTTCTAATTTTGCATGAAACAAAGGAAAGATTTAATTTTTTTTATTTATAGGTTATCTTTTGTCTTGTAAATTTTCTATAAAAGATGCAAAATTAAAAATATACTAAACGCAGGAATCTTTTCGTTAGATAAATATCTTTATTTATATGTATCATTACGTTTTACATTATAAAATGTACAAATTTTGCATCGTATCTATACATACCTATACAGCCTTAAAACTCATTTTGGAACCACACGTCAATATTATTGTCATTTTTATGAGTATTATCGATTTTTCACTTTCATTAGAAAATTACAAAGGTATAATTTTGTAAAAATCATTGCCTAATGGCCTAATCAGCCAAAATGTTGTAACTAGGTATGTTCGTCACATCCATACAAGCTACACAATGTGATGACCTATACATTAATTGGACATGATCTTTATTGCTTGGACTTGAAAATGATAAAATAATTTGTAATAATGCTCTATAAAGTGAATGATTTTCTACTGCATAACAGTCCTCCATTAATAAAAAAATGTCTAAGCTCTTGTATCAAAAACTCTCAGATTAACAAAGAGATAGTATTTAACATACCTTATATAGAGAAATATTTGACTTACCTTTGTCCGTACAGGTAATTTATAATTTAACTACAAACAACAAACAATCGCTAAGTAACTTTCATTAACAAATTTTATTAACGACATTTGACAGCACACTGTCCGCGACGTCGCACTTCGCACTGATCATGCACTAAAAGCCAAAAAGGATAGGATAGAGTGGAAGGTTCCATATGGCCACAATGTATTTTTCCGTACAAGGTTTTCCTGCGCCACCTGGGCGAGTCCTAGGCAGCATGAAATCCCCCCCACTACCACACATAGCGGGAAACTGAAACTCAAGGTCTTCAATCCATGCACCCTGCGCGGGTCGAGCTCGTAAAGGAACTTTCAGCCTTCAATTTTTAGCGGGAAATTTAAATTCGGAAGTACCGAGCCGGCGCCCTCTGCAGGTCAGATGCGTAACTAAATCCCCCACTGCCCACTACCGCCATTACCGGGAAATTTAAACTCTCGAGGCACCGCACTCGTGCCCCTGGATTTCTTAAAAATTAAGGAAAAAAGAAGCGATAAACGTGAAAAAAATTACTTTATTTTAAGAAATAGCCACTGCACTAACAAAACAAATATTACTAGTAATAAGTGAATTTAAATAGTATAAATAATTTATAAAATATTCTACAAATGACACTGTATAATAACTTATAACTAGAAATTTGTATAACACTGATCAATAGTTATGCTACAGTGTTGTATTGAACAGAAAATAAAAATTCTAGCCGTAATGAATTCAACGTGTGCAATTGAAAAAAATTAATCATACAAAATTAATAAATAAAACGGACACAAAACTGACAGAAAAAATAACAAATATAAACATGTCAGCTCCAATAAAAAAAAAATCGTATATCGTATACTAAAAATAAATTAATGGGTAAAACAAAAATCACTAATTGGTGGTAGCTCAAAATACAACCATTACAATTTATCGAAAAATATTATTTTGTGTACTAATTCAGCAGATAACTTTCAATGAAACCATTCATTCTTTCCATATACTATCGATCCAAGTCTGATCATACCAGTATATCAACAAAAAATGACTCTTACGAGACATCTTATCAACTGCTTTCATCTAACAATATCAATATCAAAAACAAGAAAATTATATTCTTTCTATATACTGATGATCAAGGTATGATCATGCAGTGGCGGCTGGTGATATTTCAATTTTTTTTTCTCGTTTGTGGCGCGTGGGACCCATACGAAATATGGGAAATAACATCTCAAGCTGAACTTGGTTTGAACTTAGTTGGTACAACTCGCCCTAAGTGCTAGCAATTTGCAAGATTTGTATGCTAAGTACATGATAAAGATCTTCGTAAGGCGGAGGGTACCAAGCTGGTAGCATATTTTCATAACAATTTCAAATCAAACTGGCATCTGGGATCTTACTCACATTTCGAGTTCCATGCCCTTTATATTTATCGTTTCTTCTACGACAGTTTGAAAAATTGCAGGCCACAACCATTATATACTTTATAACTATAATCAAAACTATAATTTTTTACACATATAATACTCATTTGCTTTTTCTACATGTGACATTTATTATGATCACCATTACCATTGCATTGCATGATTGTAAGGTTAGGTGCGTTTTTTTGTCCACGACCGGTAGAGTTAGAATTACCAGAATGATATTTACCAATAAAACGACAAAACTGAAATTCCTAGGTGGGAGGCGACAAATTTCTTGGGATTCTTAAATAACGAATAATGGCATCGACATTCATGTGTATGGAATCAGAATGGCGAGCAAAAAACGACAAGATTTGATATTCCGGTGTCAGAATTGTAGCAAAAAAACGCACCTGTTGATATGACCAACAGCAAGGTCAATAGTATAGACAACAATCTCTTTCTTTGATGTCGATGCCTGTAAATATGTTGTTGCTGCCTAAAACTCGACAGATGGCATGTGTACGCGAGCCTTCCGCTCTATCTTATCCTTTTTGCTAAAAGCCACAAAGGATCAACGCAACCTGGCGCGCAATTTAAAATAAAGGCAGCTTATTTTAATCTCCCCACAAAATTGCTGGAAGTTACTAAAATTGGTCAAAAATCGAAAATTGAGATAACGTCAGATTTGTACGATTTGGTTTTATTAACGATTTATAATATGACTGTTGTGAAATTTTCGGAAAAAAATGTTGGTAAATATTTATCTTAATAAATACTTTACAAATTCTTTTCGGAATATGTGATATTCTGTTTTTGCTACAAAACATTCCATATCCGTATTATCTGCCGACCGTGTTTTTTTCACTGGGCTAAATTCACATGAACTAGTTGTTTTCGCTTTATATCCATGGTGTTCCAGAAAAGTATGTTTTAGAGACATACGGTGTAAACATACACTGTACGTACATACAAATACGTACTTAAGACGTACATATTACGCCTTGGTACGTACCGACCAAAATATTACCTAAAATGTACGTATTAGAGACGTCGAGTGCTGTGTGGGTTAGCTTCCGAGCTTTATTTTAATAGGTAAGTTGACAGCAAAACTTTGTGCCAAAAGTGTCGCTTACATAATATTTTTAGATATCCAGAAAAATGACAGCCAGACATAAAAATATTCAAAAGGCTGCAACAAAATTTAAAAGAGTTTGGAACATTCGTAAAACCTCGAGCAAACATATATAATAAAGCAGGGTTGAGCGGATTTAAATCAGTTGATTTAAATCTTGATTTAAATCACGATTTAAATCAGGTGATTTTTAAAATTTTAATCAGCGATTTGAATCAAGCATTTACAAAGTTACTATTTTTCAAAGATTTTTATTATATTCTTTTGTATTTATTTTCTAAATTAAAAAAATATAAAAAAGGTAACGCAGAAAAACTTTAATAAATGTAAACTAAAAAATAACAGATTATTAGTACTTCCATATACTCATACTTCTTTATACCACAGTGCAATGCTTATAGTCATTTCTACAGCATTTTTTGTGTAACTTTTTATAATATTATAATAGAGTTTGAGTAAATGCAGATAACTTCAAACTTAAGCAAGAAAACGAACATAATTTTCAAGAAGTACAAGTTAATTTTTACTTTCACTTATTTATTTTAGTAACGGGTTAAGATATTTAAAAAAATCAAATTAATCTTGATTTTAATCAAAAAATCATGATTTTTTATTTTTTTGAAAAAATCGTGATTTTTATCAACCCTGTAATAAAGTAGACAGGGAAGCTGTAGAAAATATTGTTTTAGAAACTGTAAGAGAAAATCTTAATATATCATCTGGCGAAATACAGGAAAATTTAAGAATCCCAAAAACAACTGCGTTGCGTTGCTTAAAAAAAAAATAAATTCAAACCCTACAAAATTAAGATTAGTCACCATCTATACCCAAACGACTTTCAAAGGCGTCTCGATTTTTGCCAGTGGTTTTTGCGTCAGTCCAATGAAGTGCCAGGATTTGAAGGAACAATTACATGGACAGACAAGGTCCATACATGGTGTTGCATCAGGAGAGGGACATAACTTAAAACCGCTGCCCAAGGAATCACTACTTCCACATCCAGATTTTTTATCCAAGTCACTCACAACGAAAAAATTTTGTATGTGGAAATAATTGTTCATGGAACTTTAATAATATAATATTTGAAATCCTCTACCCCAAAAACCCATAAAACGATACCCCACATCGGTAGCGGGGTGGGGGGTGGTTATAGGGGGTGGTAGTGGGGGTGGATGAAGTAAAAAAATATTTTGAGGTTTCTGGTTCTTGTACACACACTAATTCACAATTTTTTTTCATCCCCTTTAATAATGGGGTGGGGGTGGTAATGGGGGTGGCTAATGCTAAAATTTTTTTTGAGACCTTAACTTCTCTTGTATTTACTAAATACCAATTTTATGGACTCTTACCTGCTTGATTTACCTATTTATCCCAAATTTACCCCAATTCACCCCCAACCCTTCGACGGAACAAGATGAAAATATAATCTAGTTCTAGATCTCGTTAAACTACATATGTGTACCAAATTTCAAGTCAATATCTCAAACGGTTCCAGAGTAAACGTGCGCACAAAAAAAGTTACAGACAGACCGACAGACAAATTTTTTTTCCCTCAAATTTAAAATCTCGACGTTTCGTGACATTCTAAGCCTATTTGAACAATAAAAATTTTAAAAAATTTTTTTGTCGTTACTATACTTCCACTGGATGTGGAAGTAATAGGTGGTAGAGAACATCAGTGGTAATCAGAACCTCCCATAGAAATGTCTCACTGGGCCTTCACTATGAAGTTACAGGGTGTTTTATAATTTTTGGCAAAAACTATTTTTTATCATTGCTTTGACAGGGAATGGAATAATGGATTCATATTTGGTACAGCTAGTAGGTACAGTAACGGTCCTTAAGAAGTACAAAGTACATGTAAGACATGAAAAAAATCCAAGTCCGGAGTCACTAAAATTTAGGTTTCTTCTATGCCTCTAAAAAACATGACCCTGTATATTTTTCGAAAAGAACACAAAAATAAGCAAAATGGCCTATTTCACTTTTTTGTTACACCTTTGTGGTTATTTAAATACGGTGTTAAATGTGCAAGAATATGGATTTCAGAACCATATTGAATGAAAATCACGTGAGATAAATAATTTTGTAACTAAAATTAGCAAAAATTGTATTGAGCGCCCAAGGATCAATTTTAGTTTCTTAAATGTATAAAACTATTTATAAAATGCCTTGAAAAATCTATTTTGCTGTAACAATATCCTTAATACCATCATAAAGCGACTTGTAGACTAAAAGGGCCCACCCTTATGAAGGTTGTTAAGGCCTTTTTAAATTCCATCATAAAACTCCTTAGTGAGGCATAGTGCTGCTCTTGAAAACCTTGTTCGGGCCGTTTTAAAACCTTTCTTAAAACCTATTTTAAAGCTGTCAGAAGCTTTTCTATTAGCTTCCTGCATTTCTAGAAAACACCTAGAAGGCTACCTTAAAACTGGTTTTTAGAACTATATTAGAACTGAGAAGCTATAAGAATGTCCACGAAGGAATCCAAATAATTTTATTATTGCATTTATTTTTTCTAAACTGATTTAAGCAAACACTACATCAGACTGATTGAAGATAAAATGGAATTTGAAATGTATAAAGCGTAGAGCACTATAACCTCTCTAAGGCCGATTTAAAAAGTAATAAAAAGCCATCAGGTATGACAAAAAAATTAAAACCAACGGCAGTTTATCGTTAAAACTACATAAGAAAGGCCCAAAAAACAAGAGCCCCTCAGAAATAATAATGCTAATTTGCTAACGAAAAAGTGATAATTATTGATAATTATAATTGTGACATTGACCTTGAATATTTTTATATAAGAAAAACATGGCCGGCCAACTAAAAACCTAATTGTCATTTTACAGTCCTCTCCAGTGTTGCCAGTTCTAGTGAAATTTCACTAGATCTGGTGATTTTTTTAAAATCTAGTGATTTAGTGAAAACTTTTATGAAAATGCCCATTTTTAATGATTTTTGAATCATCCAATTTATTGCCCTCTACTGGTAGGTAGACAAACATTAAATTCAAGTTGCGATCCATTTAATACAAAACTGTTCACGTTAATCGCTACCACGGTCAGTAAACTCTACGGTTACCTCGATCAGCAGCTCTTAGACGAGGGACGCGCGGAGCGGGGAATCGAATGAAAGAGACAGACATATCTGATTTCCGTGCAAAAGACACAGACAAAGACGCCTGTTGTGTCTACAGCTGACGTAGGCTGTAGACCCTAACAGAATATCTTTCATTCGATTCCCCGCTCCGCGCGTCTCTCTCCTCTAAAAGCTGCTAATTGAGGTAACCGTATAGTTTATTGACCGTGAATCGCTACAATCGAATAGCCTGGGCTCGTTGCCCTCTAGCATCTCGTAGACAAACAGTACTTTCTAGTTACAAACCATTTAATACAATACAGAGTACGAAGTCTGACAACGAAATAATAATAAGAGGATGCTCAAAGCTATGCTGTGCTCAGAGAGCTCAAGAAAATTACGTGTCCTACAGAGCAACTTTTGAAAATTAAAGATGAGAGCTTTAATTTCAAATCTAGTGAAATTTTAGTAAGATTTAGTAACTTTTTAAAGCGTCGTCTGATAACTTTTAAAATTTTGATCTGGCAACACTGGTCCTCTCATTAAACTGTATATTCTAATAATGGTAATGACCTAGAACATTTACTCTAAATGAAGCCCTTTTAGTTTTTTTGTATACTATTACAAATAATCCCTTCCTTACAAAAATGCAAATGCACTTGGCGAAGATCACATGGACTTGATAAAAGCTGTAATAAAACGTTTGGGACGTTGACATTTGATACAAAAAACTTAAAACTTAACCTCAAAATAATTTGTATGTGTGTGTTTTAACAATCCTTTTAAAATGGCCACTCTTTTTTATTTTCTTCCACCTTTCCAAAAAAGACTTAATAATACACAGATCAGTAAGTCGTGAAATGCTTTTAATTAACACACACACACACACACACACACACACACACTCACACATGCATCAACGACACTTCAGGCAGACATATTGTTTATTATTTTTATAATAAATGTTTTATTGAGGTTTTGGAAAGTGTTTTATGGAATTAAAATTTGCCTTTTAGATTTATAGAGGCCTTTTTTTCTTCATAACGGTTTCATCACAACATTTATCAAGGATGTTTTAAGAGTCTAGTTTTGTAATGGCCTTTAATAAGTACTAATAGGCATTGAAAATGTCTAGTTTTAAAAAGGATTTAAAATGCATTTATTGCAAATATGTTAAAACCATAAAGAATAATTTAAAGCCTCTTTAAATCTAAATGGAATTTAAGACGTTCATAAAACTAATTAGCTTTATGGAGAGTTTTATGTAGGTTATGATAAATCCATTACAAATACATATTATCCTAGAAGCAAATTAGCTTTATAATTAGGTCTTACAGAATGCTTTAAAACTTACTATTAAGAGCAAGTATACTTGAAGCCTAAAAGGCCTTAACTACAACATCAATAAAGCACATGACTATTTCCTAACCCTGACAAACCTTTCTTAAAACCTCCTCAAGTCCAAATGACTTTTAAATTGTTCCTTGAGAGGCTAGGTGGTCTGGGTGAATCCTAATTCCGATACGTTTTAAAGATCAATTTTGGTAGAAAATGTAATGTAATCTAATAAGAAATCGGGTATAAATTAACAAAATATTTAATCAACCATAAGTAGGCATATTCAAAGTGATAGATAGTAAAACTATTTAGGCCTAAGCAACAAGTTACTCTAATCAAGGAAATCAGCAACATTTCACACTTAATAAAAATTACAAAACGGAACAAACTAAAATCGAAATAAATAAAATAATTTCCAATCAGGTAACAATAAACAACAAACCAATAACTAAATGTGTTTAAAAATAAAAAAAAAAACATAATTTGCACTAAAGTAAATTTTCAAAGTGGCCTCCCCCAGCTTCTGTGCATTCTCTTACACGTTTTGTTAGGTTACCATTTGCTCGACGTATCATTGCCGGATTATTCCGTATTTCGTTGCAGGTTGTAAGGATGCGCTGGATTAACTGTTGTCTACTATCAATTTCGACTCTATAAACTTAGTTTCTTAAGTGGCCCCATAAAAAGTAATCGCAAGAGTTACAATCAGGAGACCTTGGTGGCCATTCATGTGGACCCCCACGACCAATCCATCTATTAGGATACTCATTATTTAAATGTTCTCTTACTTGAATGCTAAAACGTGGTGGGGCCCCATCATGCTGAAACAACATGCTTCTAATATGGATATTTTCTAACATATTCGGTAAAATGTTTTGAAGAAAATTACAGTAAATATCACCATTTAATCTTTCTTCAAAAAAATGTGGCCCTATCAAATGTGTATTCACAGGCCCGACCCAAACATTTGCAGAAAACCTGTGTTGCGAATGGCGTTGGTGTGTCGCATGTGGGTTTTCCTGTGACCATTTATGATTATTTCTTGAGTTGTTTACTCCATCCTTCGTAAATTGTGCCTCATCCGTAAATAAGGTTCTGTAAATGATCGAGCGATGGTTAGACAACCAACGACAAAATGCCAGGTGGCGGATGTTGTCGCCTTGTTCAAGACGCTGTACCTGCTGGATATGATGTGGATGATAACGTTCTCTTTTTAGGGTTCTCCATACTCGCCAATGAGGAATACCAGTTGCAGAACTGATTCGTCTAGTGCTAATTTTTTGGTTTTGTTGAACTATGTTTAAAATATTGTTTTGTTCCTGCACGCCCTGTTGGAAAACACGCTCCACAACTGCAGAAGTAGGAAACTTTCCATGTTGTCTTGAATACTGGAATACGGTACTAAAGGTTTTGTGATTGAGGTGCCGACGACCAGGAAAACGCAGCCGATATTCTCTTTCCGCCGATCTACCATTTCCATTACAGAAACCATAGATAAATATTATGTCAGCATATTCCACGTTTGTAAATTTTAGTGGCATAGTTAAAATATATTACACAAATTTTCACAATTAGGAAGTTTCCTATTTTAAAAATATCATATACATTCAACCTCATTTAGTAGTCTTTCAGATAACTAGTCAAACAAAAAAAAAATTATCTCGATATCTGAAAAACTCACGAACTTATTCCATTTCTTATTTTAATACTTCGCCTCGGCTGAAGTCCACCGTGACGTCACAATACACAACGGGTTGACTTGCCATGCCGGCGGCGCGCCGTATGTTCTCTTTATTTAGGTATATGCTCGATTTTCTGAAATGTCACAAAATATCACTTTTGATTCATTCGTGCCGAGCCGAATTTTCGAATTTCGCCGTGCAATTGACGATCAGGTTTATCTGGAAGACTTTCTTTTTACGTCACGACATCGTACGGCCGTCCCAATGGTGTTTTTCGAAAAATATGAACGTGCCAAAATTGCATGTTTTAGCAACTTTTTCGGCTCTCAAATGCAAGCTGGCCGGTGCCGGCCAGCGAGTATAAAGGTGCCCGCGCCCGCTCGCTGTTGGCGGAATCATGTATTGTGACGTAATCGAGCCTCAGCCCAGATGATCGCAGCATTTTAAACTTGGAAGGACCATAACTTTTTTATTTATAGAGATAATTAAAAAAAAAAATTACAGATATTTTATTACGACTATTTATTACGATAAAATAAGAAAAATGGAAACTTCCTAATTTAATGCACTTCACAAACTAAATGCGGATTATTGGCACATTAAATTACAAACAATTAATTATTCAACTGTTTAGGAGATTCTTTTTAATTATCTGTCACTTTGAATAAGCCTACTATGGTTTGATTAAGTATTGTGTTAATTTATACCCGATTACTTATTAGGGCTGCATTTTTTGCCATTTTTTAAAACGTGTCGGAATTAGAATTCACCCAGGCCACCTAGCCCCATAAAATTTTTGCAAATTTTAGTTACAGAATTATTTATTTCGCGTGGCTTTCATTTAATATCGTTCTGAAATCCGTATTCTTGTACATTTAACACCGTATTTAAATAATCACAAAGGTGTAACAAAAAAGTGAAATAGGTCATTTTGCTTATTTTTTTGTGTTCTTTTCGAATATCATGTAAAAATTTCAAAAAAATATATACAGGGTCATGTTTTTTAAAGGTAAAGAAGAAACCTAAATTTTAGTGACTCCGGACCTGGATTTTTTTTCATGTCTTATATGTACTTCTGAAGGATCATTACTGTACTAGCTGTACCAAATATGAATCCATTATTCCATTCCCTGTCAAAGTGATGACAAAAAGTAGTTATTGCCAAAAATTATAAAACACCCTGTAACTTTGTAGTGAAGGCCCAATGAGACATTTCTATGGGAGGCTCTGATTACCACTGATGTTCTCTACCTCCTATTAAGCTATGTCCCTCTTATGATGCAACACCCTATATAAGCTGTGCCGGAATTTTTAATCAGCATAATAACCACCATTGGACTCATGAAAATCCGCACGTAACCGCTACAGTTAATCATCAAGGACGATTTGGATTTGGTGTATGGTGTGGTTTTATTGGATACCAAATAATAGGTCCTCATTCTTTCACGGTAATTTGAATACCGAAAATTTTATTAACACGACAAGAAATAGAGCCCTTTGTAGACAGTAAGCCTATAAGACAATTTCAAAGATCGATTTGCCAACACGATGGCGCCCCGGGGCATATGTTAAATGAAACACGATATTATTTAAATACATAATACTATATATCACTCAGGGTTAGTTTATCAGTGTCTAGCTAGCTAAGTTAACTAAATTGATAACTAACAATTAATTTAGCTAACTGGATATTAATAAACAACAAATTAGTTAAGATACTGTTTAATTTTTAGGAAATAATGGTCCTATTTTGTGGCTAGCTAGATCTCCCGATATAACCCCTGCCGACTTTTAGCTTTGGGATTATTTAAAAAATATTATATATAGAGAACATTCTAATAGTATAGAAGAATTGGAAAACAAAACATGCAACAAAAAATGCTGTAAGGAGAAAGTGTTAAAAATGCATAGATGTCAATGGAAGACAATTCGAATATTTATTGTAGTTTTTCCTATTTTTGACAAAATTATTTTTTGGGCAGCCGTACGTGAAATGAGTATTTCACGTTCCCAAAACAGTCCGTGAAATTCAATTTCACGGCCGTTACCCTTAGTAACGGCCGAAAAACTAAAAGTCACTTTCATAATAATTGACGTTTAAGTCACTTCAAAATTGACATTTCTAAAATATGACAAGCACAAATTGTTATATTTTAACTCGCTGTAACATATTTCGTATATCAGTTTGAATTTTTCTGGTATTACATCAGCAAGCGCCGAATTTATAATACTTTTTAACTCTGGGGGATTACAAGAAATTGAAATCTCATTATCGCTCTCAGACATTTTTACGATTAATTGAGAATTGTCAAGTATATATTCAAAATATATCGTTTCCATAGAAACGCTCTGACGTTAAGGCCACCGCGTTTATTTAGCAAAATATAGCATAAACGGTGGTGTTATTTTCACCATCTATACTAACTATAATTTACGGTTGCACAAAAAATAGTGTTTATACCATGGCCGCGAAATTTTTTTGCGCCCTCGAGATTATCTTGCCTCGGCCGCAAGCGGCCTCGGCGATAATTTTTCTCTCGGTACGTAAAAAGGAATTTCGCGGCCTTGGTATAAAAATAACTATTATATTATAGAAAGTGTTGTTGTTGTTAATAGTTTTCCATGGCCTCCTCATAAATATATTAAGTTTTTATATCTCGAAAACTGAGGCATGCATAATTTTCTTCTTATCAGCAACGGATTCTACTTAAACAAAGTGCCTTAAGAATGTGTTACTCGACATTCGATTCGACACTTGGTAATTCAGATATAGAGAGGTCATCCAAAAATACCAATTTTCCAAAAACGTTCTGTAGCTCGGTAGTCGAAAAAGATAGACGATCGCGGTTTGCACCATTGTTTGTTTCTCGAAAATCGAGCTCAGGACACCTATATTTTTTAGAGAAAATCCCATCTAATTTGGTTCACCCTGTACACTTTTTGTATTTCACCTGTTCCATACCCAGCAAACACTCATAATTGGCACATAAATGGTCATACGCACCGTCGCCAGCATTATCATTATTGGCACTTTTATGGGGAGCCACAAGCGGATCATTGGCGAAATGTCTCACCGGCCAGCAGCTGGCCATCCTTCAATTTGCCAACAGTGTACAATAATATTTATACATCCATAAAGAACGATGTATGGAGATTCTACTTTTTTATATAGATACATTATTCATGGTGCTTTTTACGAAAAAGTACAGCTTTGACATGTAAGTATTTCACTTGATAAAAATGAAGTAATTATTAATGCATAAATATTATAATATGAGAATTTGTTTGTTATCATCCATATATTTTATTTACATATGTAATATTGTTTACCATAGCTCCAATTTATTCTCACAAGGGTTGCCTGCAAATTATATTGTTTATTAAGTTATTACATTCATTTTTACTTACCTGTACCAATTGCGGTCGGTGGGGTTCGAACCTGCATGTCTCCGATGTCCGTATTGCAGTACTGACTCTTCTACCAACTGAGCTATCTTAATAACCGTTATTACGGATGCTAAAAGCAGTATTTATGGTGATATGTATAAAGTCTTTATTATATTATGTGAATATGTAGCTATTTATTTCAAAATGTAGAAAGTATTTGAATGTTTAATAAATGTTTACGAGTAGTCTCAAATAATATCATTAATAATAATTTACAAAAAACGTTACAATTAAGTTATTAATGACAAATTTCAAATTACTTACTATAAAAAATAAACTACAAATTTTACAGAAATAACGGTCAGATTACACAAATTTTAATAACCCATACAGGCCAAGCATAGAACAAAAATGCAAATGGCGGATGCTATGCTCGGTGAAGCCTTGAGATATTTTTCACAATGCGCATGCGCGTAATCATAAAAATATTAGCCTGCATATTACCATAAAAGTACCATCAACGTATAAACCGAAGCAGCATTTTTTTATGGTTGCACAATAATTGACCATTTCTGGTTATTATGTGGAATTCATAACAACATGAAGCTATGGTACGCCTGCATATAATTTATTATGGACCACAAAAGGTTAGTCTATGCCATAAGAAAGCCATCGATCGCTACAATGGCCCATTTACGGGCCGTAATTTTTGTGTTTGCTGGGTAATTGGGTTTATCAAGTTGTAGAATAGTGTAAATAAGTAACTCAGTAATAATTTTGAACTTATTTACAGGATATAGACCGAGCTTTTGAGAACAACTACCCTGAAAGGTTGAAACCAAAGCTGCTAGTCCGACAAGAGAAAGCGATTACCCTGAAGCATAACCAAACTCCTCTCAACTACTTCCAACCAATACCAACGATTCCAGAGAAAAACAAGAACGCTTTTATCGAATGTGCTGCGGACTCAGTTGAAATAAAATCCACAGCAGATCAGGGCAGGCACATTGTCGCTACGAGAGACATCGCAATTGGAGAAATATTAGCCATAGAGAAGCCATTTTGCCATATTCTGATCGAGCAGCATTATAGCCATTGCCACGAATGTCTTAAACTTTGTTACAACTTAATACCTTGCGAGAACTGCACCCAAACCCTGTACTGCAGTAGAGAGTGTAAATATAATGCGAAATATTACCACAAGTATGAGTGCTCCATTTTGGCGACAACGAAATATTTGGAACTGGATAAATTGAAACTGTTACCGCTAAAGATAGCGTTGAGTGTAAAAGATCAATATCAAACCATTAAAGATGGTTACAATGATGCAGACGCTGACTTATATAGATCGGATAGGTACGAAGAAATTCACCACTTGGTTGGGAATACTGAATGCAGATCTGTTTCGGATCTGTTCAACAGAGCAGTCACTGCCGCCGTTATGTTTCACCTCGTTAAGAAGCATACTCCGTTTTTCGAACGGACAGAAGAGGAAACTATATTCAGCGAATTGGTTCTATTGCATTTGCAAACGGCTGCGTGTAATTTTCACGAAATATCCGAGCTGGCTGAGAGTCAAAATCAAGTGTTTGAACTGGAGGAGATCGGGGCTGGAGCTTATTCGTTTTTGAGCATGTTCAATCACAGTTGCAGCTCTAATGTTGTGAGGCACTGCTATGGACCTGTAATTGTTTTAAGAGCCGTGCAAAGTATTAAAAAGGGAGAACAGTGCTATGATAATTACGGGTAAGTTTGCAACTTTGGGAGGCTGTATTATTGGTATTTAGAATGTGGCATACGCCAATCAATTTTACACCCAAATGCGTTTTTATCAGATTGTTTGTGTTTGAAAATGTCCAATTATGTTACAAGATAAATTATTGAGATTTCCAATAACACAGGCCCACAAAAAAAAAAAGATTTTCGCTAATATGCGAAGGTCGGCAGCACAGTGATTAATTTCAAATAAATATTCGAATGTAAGCGGTGTTAGTAGCGAAGTACAGCAGAAATTAAATGCATTTTAACATCGGAAAATTAACTTCGTTACAAAAATGTTTTCTGACATTTTCCTTCAGTAACTGTTAGTGGAGGGGTTATACATCACAAAACCACAAAAATCCGTTCTGGGGGTGCCGCGCAACCTCCCCAAAAAACCATTCCTTCTGTAAAAAAAGCCTTATTTTACTGATAACTCGTTAACCGTAGAAGATATAAAAAAATTGCTCATCATAAAAAAGAAAGCTTGACTGATTTCCTAACAAAAAGTCCTATTGTAATTTTGTTGTGGTTTTCGAAAAAATCGATATTGAAAAATATTCCAAAATTTGTTGTTTCCGGCCTATAGAAAAAATTGAATTGCTCGAAAACCATACAAGCTAGGAAGAAAAATCAAAATGGGTTTTAAAGGGGATACAAAATACTCTCTTATGTCTTATGTTGCCGTTTTTGATGCTATTGATATTTATTGGTATATAAAAATAACAATATAATATAGTTATCTCTTAATTTTTTGCGTCTCTAACTATTCACAGGCCCATAAAAAATAACTGACTTTAATATAAGTTATAAATGCATTATCTTTTAGTTCAAGGCAGTACTTCAATGCAGAAAAAGTTAGGAATAAAAATATTCACATTTACAAATTTACCAGCTTGTTGAAGTTAGCCAAATTTTGCCCAATTGTTTATTGCTTCCTAAAAATAAAAAAAAGACCCAAACATCTTGAAAATTTAGCTCAGAATTTTTTTTTGAGTTTATATATCATATTATAACTATTGTTTATAATAATTTAATAGTTAGTAAAAAATTGCAAAAAAAATATCATCAAAAAATTGAATATGCAGCCTTTTTTGGATTTTTTTTTTTAAATTTTTGAATGTACCCGGTCGAAAAATAAAGGTAAGACTTCATATTAATTGATCATACCATTTAAAATTATATTATATTTCCCAGAAAAAAATGCTATCTAAAATATATTTTTTTAAAATTTGTAAATAAACTCAGATCAAAACTCACTACTAAAGTGTTTCATTTTGTTACTTTTGACATAATCTCAAAATTAGTAAAAAATATAGTGACTTTTATAATTTTTTATGATATAAAGTTATTAAATCTTTTATTTACTTTTTTTTCCATAACATGTCAACAATTGTCAAAGATCTACTTAAAAAAATAAAAAAAAAAAAATGTTTACTTACACAATCTCCAAATTACAAAACATATAGGGACTTTTATTATTTTTTATGGTTACAAAATAAAGTTATTAAATTAATGTATTTCATATCTGATTCTATTTTATATAATATGTCAACAATTGGCAAATATGTATTCAAAAAAATCGGGAAAAAAATCAATTTTCACTAACACGACCTTCAAAACTAGAAATCTAGTTACCTTTATAATTTTCTATGGTGAAAAAGGTTATAAAAATATCTTTCATTTGCTTACTTATTTTCTTAGATATGTCGACAATTGGCGAAGATATTAACGATTATATAACGCATTTTCTAAAAATTAAATTTTTCTTATATGTTCAATATCGATTTTCTCGAAAACTATGGCATATACAAAAAAATTACACAAGGACTTTTTTTAGGAAATTTGCCAAGCTTTCTTTTTATAATGAGCAATTTTTTTACATCTTCAATGGTTAACGAGTTATCAGTAAAATAAGGCTTTTTTCACCGAATGGGTGGTTTTTTGGGGGGATTGCGAGGCACCCCCAGAACGGATTTTTGTGGATTTGTGAGAGTTATTGAAGGAAAATCTCAGATAACATTTTTTGCGAGCTTCTGGTGTATTTTTTACTTTACCGACTGGACTATAAGACAAATTTTTTAAATTCATTTTTCTGATGCTGTATCTCTTTAAATATTATATTATTAGACTTATAATAAAAATGTATATACAAAGAATGAAGGAAATTTTGTCGTCTTCAACTTTGTCTTCAACATTTTTCTCGTAGGATCGAGCGTTGCCGAATTATTGTGAAAAGAACATTTTTTTGCTCCTTTATTCAAGATGGCGGCTCGCGCCTCCTCCCTCCCTAGGTCGAAAACTTATATTTTTCATCACAGTCTCGACTTAAACAACATATATCAAAATCATTACTATTCCACCTTTTGTAGGGCAAAATCCCCCACTGTATGGACTAAACCACGTTCTCCAAAAAATTTTATCGATAAAATTCTAAGGACTAACGATACCACATATGATTATTTCACACTAAATTTATTATTTCACACTAAATAGTGGGTGTATCTTGCCATTACTACAGTTTTTCCATTATCTACATTTTTGTATTAGAAGTGTTGATATTTACCAAGGTTGGTTTGAACCGTCCTTGACATCTACAACTTTTTTAAATGTAAATTTCTGATTATTGAACTTTAATATAATTGTAAAAATCAAATATCTCATTTGATTTCTACTCCAGTCACATTAGGCGGGAAAAAGCAGCATCTGCCAAAAAAATTCAAGTGAGCTGAAATTTTTTATTTTAATCTTAGAAGCAACGTCTGAAAAGTCCTCATCGATATCGCGCTTGCGTCTTCAGTTATTCAAGGTCAATGGGCACAAAAATCAGTTTTTCTCAAATATCTCGCTTCCTATGGGTCACATGACTTTTTGGTTATTACACATATGAAGACTAGGAAATTCTCTTATAAAAAAAAGGTTATATAGGTTTTTTGCGTACAACTAACAATCTTCAGGTTCTCGCTGAAAGTTGCCTACTGCTGCTCCTCGTTGCTCGAACTGGACAGTCCAGAATATATATATATATATTCAATACCTGAACCATTATTTTCCAAGCAACAAAAATTCATGACTAATTAAAAATGTGGTTACTAGAGGGGATATGCAATATTCTAGATACGGCGCGGAGGTGCAAATGGGCCGCGCGGAAAGAGAGGCGGGGCTTGAAATGGCTCTTGAAAAATCACTACAGAACATTAGGGATTGCAATTTACCGGAAGTTTTAATAACCGGTAAATCGGTAAATAAAAATGTAAATAACCGGTTAACCGGTATTTACCGGTAATTTTTAGAATGAATGATTAAGGTGGCGAAAATGGCAATTGTCTTTTTCCATGTGCAAAATTATCTAAATTTAACAAAAAACATTTTTATATACGTATAATTAATATAATTAGGCTTTGAGAAACATATTTTTTCCAAATTGAAATTCGCTTACAGTTGATTGAAAAAATTATACAGTTTTCCGAAAGACATATCTAGAGAGTGTAAATCAAAATTTTGTGATTCACTCGTATTATTTTTAGTTGATTATGGTGATGTTGTATATGGAAAGTTATTATCGGCGACAGCAAAAAAGAAAATTCAAAAACACACTATATTAAACATGGAAAACCGTAGACGTTTACACATGCTCACACTTATTTGGTGAATAATTCATAATGACGAACCTCAGTACTTAAGAAATAAGTTAATTTCACGAGATCACTTGCATAATACAAGATACATACAAAATTTTTTGGTGCCTCAGCATGAAACTGCGATTTTTCAATGATCATTTACGTATTTTGAATCTCATCTTTGGAATGAGCTTCCAAATGAATATAAACAATATAAATAAAAAATTTTTTTTATTAAAGTTGTCAAAAATTACATTTTGGCTGATCAGAAGCAGGAGACTTGATACTGTGTTGTGGATGCGCGTATATTTCTTTTTCTTTTTCCGATATAATTTTATTTACTTTTAACCTTTTTGTTTCGCTTCGTGGGGTCTGCCCGTTCCCCTTGTCTGCTCGCATGTCTGAGTGCTGCTGTTGTTATTATTGTTATTATTATTATAAAATATAACATTTGTTAGATTATTACAATTCATTACTGAATATTAACAAATAAAATAAGAAAAAATATAAATGAAATAAATTTAAATAAACAATTATTCTGTAAATAACAAAAATTACAAACATAAACTCAAATAGGGCATTTACTGAATACCTAATCTAAAAATACAATATTTTAAAAAATAGCCCATTAAAAGGGCTAGTTTTTCAAAGCTGTTTCTGTTAGTCGTCTGATATTTGTACATAGAATACCACCAACTGAAAATGCCCTTCCTCTATCGATATTGGTAGGTCGAAACGTTAATAAGAATTGGTAATAACATTCTTCTAAATGTTTTGCACGGATATGTAAGGCAGTGAAATATTCAATTTCCTGTCGCAAGATATTGTCAATGTCTCTCTTACTTGTATTTCTTAGAGCTTGGTGTTTGGGTTTTACTTTTTATAATATTATTTATTTGTGTTGGGACAGTCACTGTATATTTAGAGAATAGTAGTCACTGACATAAATAGAAACGTTGAATACGTGACATATCGTAAGTTCAGACTTTACCGAAATAACCGGTAAAAAATTAAAATAACCGGTAATTATCTTCGTGTGTTTTTGTCCTGTTTACCGGTTAACCGGTTAACCGGTAATGCAATCCCTACAGAACATCACAACTATTGTTGGAGAAGATGTAGATCTCTGAATTCTCCTAATAGAACGTGTTTCTTTATAAGTTTTTTTCCTCAAACCGGGTAGAGGAAAAATAGAATTAAAGATATACTCTTCTTCTAGTACAGATAAGTTTCCTAATTTATAAAAATCATCTATTATTTCTACATGCCATCACCGGGTGCGACACAACATCTGCACTCGTTAGCAAAGGAAAAATAAAAGTTCTTAAAATGTTCGAAAAATACCCAGACTTGCAGCAATCATCAGAAGTTTTTAAGCAGGAAAATTGTCCAGTAGAAACAAAATGGAGTACGTATTCTTCTGGTAATGTATGGAGCTCCTAAATCAGAAGTATCCATTAACACCTACTGCCGCAGCCGCTCACTAACATCTGAGTCGAGTTTATGATCAGATACAGAATTGGCTTGGTAATGATTTAAATCCTGAACAGTGGGGGTGGACGATCCATAATCATATTTTGGAGCCCACAAAGTCACTATCGTCACCTGCGCTAGATGTACTTCTAAACATCATCTTTTGCAATTACACTAAAGGATGTAACGCAAACTGCGGGTGCAGTAAAGTTGGGCTCTCTTGTTCAATACTTTGTGACCACTGTCACGGTCACTCATGTCGATAGTGCTATCGAAGACTCAATAGAAAGTATTCAACATGAAGAATATAATTAAATTAATCCCGTTGATTTCTTCACAGAAAATATTACAGATTACAAAAGAAAATGATGAGGAAGTTAACGAAGAGATAGAAGATGATGAGGAGGAACATGTAGAGGGGAAGGGAGAGGACGAGAACGAGGACGAAGACGAGGACGAGCTATGGAAGGTAATTAAAACAAGGAAAAACATGGATTATGCCTACTGGGCAAACAATGTAAAAAAACGCACCTTACACCCTACCTCTGAGGTGGTATGGAAACAGATACACTGCTGCTCATTATTTCTCTAACATATAGAGTGAGAAGCGTGAAAACGGTTGCTTATTCGTAAAATATGTATATAACATTTTTTGTAGAGAATTTCCTAATATGCATTTTTGTACTAGCCGAAAAAAAGTCATACGACCCATGGCAAGCAGGATATTTGCGAAAAACTGATTACCTTGACCTTTGACCTTGAATAACTGAAGACGCAAGCGCGATATCGATGGGGACTTTTGAGACATTATTTGTAAAGTCAAAATAAAGTTGTATGCAAAATTTCAGCTCACTTGGATTTTTTTAGCAGACGGATTCTAATGTGGCTGAAGTATTCCTTAATTAAATTGGAAAATGAAGTGTGTCAATTGTATTGTTTACCTAATCGCAAAAGAAATGTTTAATTTTTATTTTAGGTACCATTATGCACTGATGCCGAAGTCTGAACGTAGAGCCAAACTCAAAAACCAATACTTCTTCGATTGCTCCTGTGAAGTGTGTCAAGACGATTGGCCACTCTACCAAAATCTACCTCAAATTAAGACTGACATCGCAATAAGTGAGTTGGACATAATTAAACTGCAAAACGGAGATATAAACGCTGCCAAGAAAGTTTTGGCTGAAACTCTACCGAAAATGACAGAGCTGGAAAAGTTACAACCTAACAGAAACTTTGCTGAGTTGCAAGAAGTCGTTAAACAGTGTTTTGCTTTACTTGGTAATACAAGAAGAACTTTGTAAGGCGAGTTGTTTTGGTAGAATATACATATATTTATTACTTCCTTATAAGAGTTTTTGGTATTAAAGTTTATTCATTATTATGTTGTTGCATTTATTAATTATATTTTTTATACGATTAATCTTTAATCTAAGGGTCAGTGAACATTTTCGTTACGTAATTTTTAAATGGAAATAACTGTTTTTTTTATTAACTCATGAAAAGTGACGATCACGAGAAAACGAAAGAAAGTTAATTTACGTCATTTTTATGTGGCTGATTTTTGATGTGGAGATTGTCTACATGATAACAAATAACAGAAGAATATTACCAGATGATTTTCTCCGAACTTAAAAGATGCCGGACGTGCCTGAAGTTGTATGCAAAAAAATAGTTAACTTACTTTATTTGGAAATGGAGGATTTTTGCTATGGCGATTGCTCACATGTTAATAAATAGCAACAAGATATTACCAGAAGATTTTTTGGAACTTGATGGTGTCGAACGTGACTAAAGTTGCATTGTTACCAGGAAAATTTTCTAAGTCGATTTTTTTATTTATTTTTAATATTTTTTTATTTTGATCAATTCTTCTGGGCTCTACAAGCGCCGGGACTTAGCTTGCCCCTACAAGATAGTCCCGAAATATTTTGTGGCAATTGTTTTTAATGTCTTAAGGAATTCCAGATAAAAGATTTAAACAAAAAATATTATTTACATTTCGTTTTAAACCTCATAGGCGAATTTTTACATACAAAAGTAGAATATTCGTATCACGAATATCCCAAATAGCAGAACATTATCCTATGGATATCTGAAGGACGTCTTCGACCGACATACAGAATTTTAGTTCAAAGTACATCCGACGAGCAGCCAAGGGATGTCCAAATTTCCTGAACAGTATTTGTACATCCCAATTATTTTAACAAAAAAAAAAAAACGGGATGACTTGTAAGTTTTATCTCACTCGGCCACTAACCTTATATATTAGTACTTACTTAAAGACTAGTATAGCTGTTTATTCCAAATGTAGAAAGTATTTGAATGTTTAATAAATGTTTAGTATTAAATAATATTATAAAGAATTTATAAAAAAGGGTAAAATTAATTTAATAATGACAAATTCCAAATTACTATAAAACTAAACTACAAATTTTACAGAAATAATGGTCAAATATAAACAAAAACATTGTAAAATTGAAAAAGCAGTTTTGTTAACGTTTTTTGTTTCTATATTAAATAGACGTCCTGATGCTATCCCTGTAGGGACCTAAAATGTGCCGAACATAAATTGGTCATCCAGAGGACGTCCTTTGCGGCACATATGTTGGACGTTCAGTGTGGTATTCGCTGGTATGTATACATACCTTGGAAACCTGTTGAAGAGAAAGCGGCATGGAGATATTATCATTTATTAGAAAAATATAATATTCAAATCAACGGATATGAAATGGACGTCCATCTCCTGTCCCTATATGGACATAAAATGTACATACTTCCCGTACATAAAATGGACATTCAGAGAGCGTCCATTCCTTACAATTTCAAAGTAAATCCGTTGATAGACGTCCGGTAGACGTCCAATTTATGTCCATGGACGTTAGTACATTAAATGAACATAAGACGGACGTCCGGCGGACATCGTGTGCTATAGTCAAGCGAGCGCACACCTTTAACTTGGGTTTTCGTGTACCAAATTTAAAATAAATCCTTATAGCCATATGAGAAATTTGTATTTTTGTCAACTTTTTAATAGAGGCAAAAGCTCAGTCAATTTTATTCGGTGACGGGAATTTGTAGTTAAGTGATGGACATACTTTTTAAGACCACCCTGTATAGGTATGTATAACTTTATTGTTACTTTGAGTTTGCCAAATAAATAAAAACATACATAATTAACTAGAGAAAACTCTTTCTGTCCGGATGCCAAAAATACTGAAAATAGTGGACGTTTACATCACATCAACGACTATAAATTGAGTTTAAAAATTATATTGAATCATTTTCCGCTTCGCTTATTAACGGCTTTGGCAAAGACCGCGACCGTGTAAATTGGTTGTAAATAGTAATTTATTACTAAAAACAGAACATATGTCAGTTTCCTTCAACAAGGTTTTGTTTATTTATGGTTTATTTATGGGTTTTCTTCAAGTACATATATCATTTTTAAATATACAAAATCGTAAGTTTATCAACATAACTAATGTTATTGGCTCCTGGCCAAATTAAAAGTATATGCAACAAAATATGCAGTTAGATTATTAAAATTACAGGAAATATGTCTGTCCTACATAAGCGTAGGAGGTACTCAAGACCTCGATTTTGTTAAATAACGAGCATACGGATTTAAAATATATATTTATCAAGGAATAAATTAATAAAACTGAATTTCTGGAGCCTTAATAAATATTAATATATACAATTTTCCCTCTAAAATCGAGCAATCTCAAGCCACCGAAAAGTTGTACAGGTTTTTTATTTTGATCTGAAATCTTTAGAATGGAATATAAATTATTCGAAATAGAATTATTTAATTACAAAATAATCTGAAAATTATTTTTATGCAACATTGACATTGACATTGAAGTATTGAGGCCGTATATAGCCCATACGTTATACGGCATATTAGTCCAAGATCCCAGAGTAAAATTTTTATGTACTTTTTGTACCTGTTTTCTGCAAAAGGGCCCCGCTTTCAAACTAGCAAATATGCATACGTTCTTAACTAGATATTACACTATTTGTTGTCAAATTATTAGCTTTGCTAAAATGGCGTAGGTCTAGCGGCTCTGGGATCTCACTCTATATATTTGCGTTTTTTACCAAACTAAAAAGATTTTAACGTGGTTAAAAGGTACATAAAAAAGCAAGAATTCAAAGAAAATAAATGTCTTCTTTTATGTTAGTTGGAAGCCGAGATATCGTACTTTTTGTATTTAAATAAAAAAGTGCAAAATAAATGGTTAAAATAAACAAAATAAAATTTCATTAAGACCAACCAAAAGTACCTCTAAAAACCCACAGTTAAAAAAAAGAATATTTCTCTACGGCTTGATGACATAATTTTATGAGATCTCAAAGTTGTAAATAATCTATGTATTTTGGCTGTTTAAACAAATATTTTGACTTGAAATTTTCTGTGATATCTAACATCCACAATGAACATCTTTTCCCAAAATTTCATCTAAATCGATATATTATTATTGGAAATATATTAAATTGTTAAAAAATCCACATCTACAATAATTTACAAATTTTCATTTTCTTTTGTGAGGTTAATAGTATAAGATCCGGCATAAGAAGTTAATACCCTCATCTGTTATTCATTAAGAAATAGTTTTTATGAAAGATAACATGTAGGCTAATAGATCGCGACTAGGTTGCCTAGCCATATCTTGACCCCATGACATTTAATTTTAAAAACATTAATTAATTTTTGCCTTTTTTTGTCAGGCGAAATCGATATATTGTCTTTAAACGTATATAGCAGAGAAACCATTAATCCTACAGGAATTTTTCAGCAAAGCAAATTCATCATCATTTTATAATCTTTCTAATAGATCCCTACCAGTTTTTTCCTAGAACCAACGTTTATCTAGATATTCACAAGAGATGAGAAAAAAACACGTTTGTGAAAATGTAAATTTCCAGTTGTATCGCTCCTAGCGTCCTTATTTTTTGTCGTAGGGCAAAAATAAAAAAGAGACTCGTTAGGTCATAGTTTTTTGCCGTAAAGGCCACCGTTTAGGAGTTAGGTATGGACGTTTTAAGTAAAAAAGTGCAAGACACCGCCATCTTAAAAGGCCCGCTGAGCCCAAACCAAGAGTCACAGTAAACTTTGGAACGCGGCAAAACGTTCCTCACATTATGTAGTTTTCCCTTGGGAGTCTTTATTTTTGAGCTATCTCTCACGGATTCCGAGATACGGGCGAAAAACCGTTTTCGGAGAGGCGTCATCCGAAGGGATATTTTCGTCCAAACCCGACATCTAAATATACTAATATTTTGAAAAATACGATACTGTGACGCCCATACCACGTCGATACGGAAAGAGGAAGACTTGTAGTTGATCCGCATCGTAAATCGCACGCCGAAATTCGAAAATTCGGCCCGACACGAACGAATCAAAATTGACATTTTTGGCATTTTTCGTTTGACGTTTCTCGATCGCGATTTTGTGTTAAAAGAGTGTCTTTCGCCCATCTCCTTCCGTCGCAAAAAAAGAGAGAGTCGACCTTCCCCTATTAATAACTGATCAATGATATGATATGATATGAACCATAAATAATACAACAACGAAAGATAACCTAACAGGTAGAGAATTTAATTCTAAATCGACCTGCACCTGTCCCGATCTCGTCAGATATGTTTAAAAAAAGCCTTTGTTAATGCAAATTCGCAAAGAGCAAGGGGTACAGACGTGTAGAATTTTACTTAAAAAATCCGTTACAACAGTCGAGCTGTATTTTATTTTTTGCCCTACGACAAAAAATAAGGACGCTAGGAGCGATATAACTGGTTTATATTTTCCAAGGAAACGTGTTTTTTTCTCAGCACTTGCGAATATCTAGATAAACGTTGGTTCTAGGAAAAAACTGGTAGGGATCTATTAGAAAGATTATAAAATGATGATGAATTTACTTCCTTGAAAAATTCCTGTAGGATTAATGGTTTCGCTGCTATATACGTTTAAAGACAAAATTTCGATTTCGCCTGACATGGGGTCAAGATATGGCTAGGCAACCTAGTCGCGATCTATTAGCCTACATGTTATCTTGTATATAAACTATTTCTTATCTGAATAACAGATGAGGGTATTAACTTCTTATGCCGGATCTTAGACTATAAGTACGTACTTGATTAAGGTGTTGTGTATCTAGATCTGTTTGAAATTTTATTGCTAACAATCTCCATTTTTTGTTTTTGTAATACGTCCAATACCACCGAAGATAATTACAAAAACCGAGAAAAAACGATATTTTGCGATTTTAATTGATAAAACGAATTTATATGTGTATTTTAGACTCCAGCAAGAAGTAATCCCCCGCCCAAATACTTAAAAAAAAATTACTCCACTAAAAAACAACTATGTCAAAAAGCTAACATAAACTTTAACATTTGTTTTAAAAATTCAAGTAATACAATTTTATAAAGCGACAGGCACCGGAAACAATAAAATTTGTGTCCGTTCCAAAACTCCATCTAGAACCACTTGCCAATGTTTCATAGTATATGACATCATGATGAAACTAATTTCACGGCAATTCGGCTTTTCTTTGAACTATTTACTAGCAAAACTTAATGAATGTAGCAACTGTTTACTTCAAACATTTTAATATAGCTGTTAATTGAGCCTTGGATAATTTATTACGATAAAAATGAAGCAGGCCCGATGTTATGAGTTGTTAATGACCACATATTAATCCTTTTTAATTATGGTTCTTTTTCTGTATACTGTATATTTATAAATATTACAAATTTTACAAATTATACACGTCGAATGAGACGAGCTGGTGCAGATGTTCTGCAATTATAAATAACCGACCTGTAAGAAAATTGCTAGGAGTGTCAAGTTAAAACTGAGTCACTTGCAAAATGATGTAAGGTAAGTCAGATTATGTGTGTATGTGTATTAGAACATTACAACATTAGGACAAAATTTACTTTTAATCGACACAATGGTTTATAGAACAGAGATCAAAATCTGAAAATAAACTGCAAAAAATACTTCAAAGATGAAGAATATACAGCATTATTTTACTGCAATATGTAGTTGCTGCAGATCTGTCACCCCCTTTCCGTAGACAGTTTTTTAGTGCCCGACCATCAAAGAACGAGCATTTGAGCAATGAATAGTAGTTTTTTGAGGAAGCCGTAGGGGGGACGCAATATGCAAGACTTCTCAGGATAAGGTACCGCGATCGTCTACAGGGTGGACCAAATATATAAACTACTTTGTTGTTTATTAATATCCAGTTAGCTAACATAATTGTTAGTTATCAATTTAGTTAACTTAGCTAACTAGACATTGATAAATTAGTCTTGAGTGATATATAGATACCTATCCAATCCTCCTCAAATTGATCAATTAAATACTTTCGTGTTTCATTTGACGAATGACATAGGGCGCCATCGTGTTGGTAAATTAATCTTTGAAATTGTCTTACAGGCATATTGTCTAGCTCTATTTTTTGTCGCAGAATGTTAATAAAATTTTCGGTATTCAAATTACCGTGAAAAAATGAGAACCTATTATTTGATATCAATAAAACCACACCACAATATATTAAAAAAGTAGTGTTCTTTTCAGCTATGCTAGGTAGTTTTTTCGCGGAAGCCGTAAGGGGAACCCAATATGCAGAATTTTTCGGTCGGCCGGCCGATGCCCGGCAGATTATATTTTTTCTCGAAAAGTATAGAGTGTGCCACTCTGATTTTTCGCAGTATATTAAGAAAATAGTGTTTTTTTCAGCTATGCTGGTAGTTTGGTAGTTTTTGCGAGGAAGTCGTAGGGGAGATACAATATGCAAAACTTGTCAAGATAAGGTGCACGCCGGCTAGCAGATTATATTTTTTCTCGGAAAGTTTAAATACCAAAAGCACTAAAAAATAGAGACCTGGTATGTAAAATAAACAAAAATGGTGAAAACTGACGAACCTATATTAACAATCACAATGAAGCTCTAAAAGCCTTAAGAAATGGAAATATGACTGAAAATGAAAATATTACGAAAAAAAAAATAGATAATTTAAAGCACAATCCAAAATTAACGTGGTGAACATTAAAAAGTATAATAAACCAAAAGCTAATTATAATACATCTTCTCTTATGATAGGAGGAGTGAAGAAATTAATAGATATTCTATTTTAAGTGCTAATCTAAATGTAGATGAAAACATCACTAATAATTTCTGTAGCAAAAGTTTCTGGAACAAAATTATCTGAAGAGCATATACATATATACATTACATTACAAGTTTTAGTAGTAGTAGTTATGACTAACTTACTGAATTTGTAAACAATAATAAATTATTTCACGAAAACCTATCCGGATTTAGCTTTGGATGCAGTAGAGATACGTTCTAAAACGGTAAAAGACTGCCTTGACTCCCTGGCGAAACTGACGGAACACAACAGCATACAACTGGAGTGGATGCGAGGACACCAGGACAACGAAAGTACCTAATCAAAAAGCAGATAAGCTGGTCAGAAAAAGCGCAAAAGCAGCCTTGATAAACCTCGAACCAACTTGCGGGATATCATACAATACCGCAAAAGGATTGGTAAGGGAATTATCAATCAAAAACACAACTTGTCTAGGGCTGGGGTGTCAGGGATGAGACAGTCACGTATGTTCATCCCTGGCTGACCATCCAAAACTAAGACCATCGAAGTGCTAAAGCTGAGCAAAAAGTAGCTGAGATGTGCTGTGGATATCCTAACAGGACATTACATACTAAGCAAACACCTAACCAATATACGGTGAGAGAAAATCCAGAGCAGGATACGTAGTCAGAATGAGGAAACTCCTTACCACATATTATATTAATTCACAGTCTTAATATCTAGAAGGCTTTTATACTTCGGGTGACTATTTGTAACCCCGGAAGAGGTAGCCAGAGTTCTCTACGACTCGCTTTTTTGGGAGGAACGGAGCTAATGGGACAACAATACTATGTGGGTCAGTGCAGCGGGGTTCTGCAAGGAAGAAAAAATGTTTCCAGATCTTCGTAGAATGCCTCCTGATATGTCAACTTCCCGTGCCGAGCAGCGCAGAGGTTTCCGCTACCTTTTTGTGCTATTAGTGACCCACTTTGGGTCAGACGCGGGTTGTAGCCGCCCTTATTGAGTCAGGTGCTGCTGTTAAATTCTGCAACTGCGCTCTTGGGTATTTGGCATCGAGCCTTGAAGGAAGTTGAAGAAGGATATCTTCCAAGATCGTTCTTAAGCAGGGCAGTGAAGAGAAAATACGGGCCCGGGGGGAAAGTTTTTTTGGAAATTGATAAACGAGAGGGAGAAATCCGAAAAAAGGAAATTTTTTTGAAGAGCGAGGGGAGAAATCCGAAAAAAAAATTTTTTGCTCCGAAAAATTTTTTGAAGAACGCGGAGGCAAAATCCAAATTTTTAAATAGCCCAAAACAAGCTCGGGCCCCGGGGGAAAACACCCCCGCACCCCCCCCCCCCTCCTCTCGACAGAGCTGTTCTTAAAACGTCTCCTACCTACTACCAAGGACACATGAGGAATATAGAAACGAAAATTAAGATATTTTTCCTAATTACTAAAGGTAACGAATTATAATATAGCCAATAGGCCAGGAAACGAAGACATTAATTCGGAAATAAATAGTGCTCAACGGATTATTATTTTAAGTTGTAGGGTTGACCCTTAGGAGTAACATACCAAAAGTCCCCAGCCGTGGGCCTCATGCGTTAGGCGGGAGGGGGGTGGAAAGGGTCGGTTTGTAGGTTTTTCGTTATTACCTCGAAAACTAAGCATCCTAGCGAAAAGATTATTCTATATAAAATGAAAGTAAATTAAGTTGTCTACAAAAAGATTCTATTTATTTTTTCGCCAGGGGCAGTAGTTAAGGGTGTACGTGAGTTTGAAAATGCGAATAGCTGGAAAAACTGTATATTGTGGGAGGTAATGCTTAACAAGTAGAAAATTTTATAATATTACAAGTATTTACAAGGCCATATTAAGTAATTGGTCGAGTTCATCGTCAAGATCATCATCATTGTCGTCGCCGTTGATGCTGAGAATTCTAGGGCCTTTGGTACACGAAGCACGGCAACTGTTGCACACAAGCGAACAGAGTATGCCTACTTTGCGGCACCCGCAACCAGTTGTGCACCCGCAAAATATGCTATTTAGGACAGATTCTGGCGCAACTGGGTCCGTGCTTGTGACGGGGGTAAGGAGGTAAGGACGACCTCCTCATTCATCCCCAAGCAGTTGGCTCCTGCTGCTGATCTCCATATAGTCATTGCTGAATCTGCAAGCAATAATTCGTCCTTTGTATTTTAAAAAAATGTGACACAATCTTGTCTATGCACAATACAAAACATAAGTTAATGTAAACAAGCATATATTGATACAAACCTGCAAATAAATTCTAAGGGAAGGTTGGCGAGCAGCCTCTCTGGTGGGTGGAAGTGCCGCAAAATCAGGCTTTGGCTCTGTCGAGGCTTTAACAAAGGCTTGGTGTCGTACCCGGTTCAGGTCTGCACCTTGTGGGGCCTGGTACAATGCCAAAAAAAGCTGCTCTCCTGCATCAGCTATCATGGCCTGTGTTGCTGAGGGATCACAGGAGACTTTGTAGAAGTTTGTGACCTGCCCTTCGGCCTTCCACCCACCAGAGGGGCTGCTCGCCAACACTCCCTTAGAGTTCATTTGCAGGTTTGTATCAATATATGCTTGTTTACATTAACTTATGTTTTGTACTGTGCTTAGACAAGATTGTGTCACATTTTTTTAAACTACAAAGGACGAATTATTGCTTGCAGATTCAGCAATGGCTATATGGAGATCAGCAGCAGGAGCCAACTGCTTGGAGATGGATGAGGGGGTAGGATGGCCTCCTTACGCCCGCCACAAGCTCGGACCCAGTTGCGCCAGAATCCCTCCTAAATAGCATATTTTGCGGGTGCACAACAGGTTGAGGAGGCCGTTGCGGGTGCCGCAAAGCAGGCATACCCTGCTCGCTTGTGTGCAGCAGTTGCCGCGCTTCGTGTACCATCGGCCCTCCAATCCTCAGCATCAACGTCGACGACGATGATGATGATCTTGACGATGAACTCGACCAATTACTTAATATGGCCTTGTAAATACTTGTAATATTATAAAATTTTCTACTTGTTAAGCATTAACTCCCACAATACACAGTTTTTCCAGCTATTCGCATTTTCAAACTCGCATACACCCTTAACTACTGCCCCTGCCGAAAAAATGAACAAGATCTTTTTTGTAGACAATTTAATTTACTTTCATTGTATAGAATAATCTTTTCGCTAGGATGCTTAGTTTTCGAGATAATAACGAAAAACCTACAAACCGATCGCCTAACGCATGAGGCCCACGGCTGGGAACTTTTGGTATGTTACTCCTAAGGGTCAACACTACAACTTAAAATAATAATCCGTTGAGCACTATTTATTTCCGAATTGGGGGATTTTTCGGTCTTGGTTTCCTGTACTACAACTGGTAAAGATGAATTCTGAATGTAAATAAAATCACATGAAAACAATTGCTGCTATTTTTAATTCATTTATTGTTTTAATTAATACCACTTAAATTGCTCCTAAAAAATTATACAGTTTAATTGTCTAATCTAAATCCTTTTGTTTGTTACAATAATAACAATTAGTACAATTGTCTTCCATGTGACTGTGACTTGCTTTTAATTCATACATATTTTCACAGGAAACAATTACACAAATTACTATTAGGATGATAGTGTATGAAGTGTAAATATGTGCCACTAGTTTAAAGATAATTTAATGTTTTTAATTCACAGTAATCTTGTGTTGTAGTTGGCTTACAAAATGAAAAAGGTGGGCTAAACAGGCATTTTTCAAAATTGCTTTCCAACACTCTTTAGAATAAAAAATTCATATATCGAATAAAAACATATGTGCATCTGTATGTGTGATATGTGTAACTTCTTTATTTCAGATTGGATGTGTATGTGAAAAAGAATTGAAAATGAGCCATATCCGTCAAGGGTGGTCGTCAGAGTCGTATGAACGATCGTGTTTTATATAAACTACGTTTCATTATAATTTTAGAGCAAAATATTACTAAGGTTTTTAATTCAGTACATATTTCAAATTTTAAATTAGAAATAAAGAACGCAACGAGATTAACTCAAAAAAACTCTTTCCAATAATCACACGTTTGTCCAAATATATATTTTTTCTAATTTCGGAGCAACCTAGAATCTTCTTGTTTGCAAAATAACACCGACTCTGGCCAGAATTTCGTACCTAAATTAATTTAATCCCTTAAAGTAAGTTGATTAGATTACATTTATTTAACTAAATCTAAAAGATAAATAGGTATTTACTGCATATAATAAACAATAAATCTGTGATTAAACATGACACGGTAAATATTTAGATCAGTATTTATAGAAGAAATTTTTTTGAGATTGTATTCAGGACGAAGCAGTGATTATGGAAGCATATGTTGCGGGTAGATAACATAGTTAGGTACAATTTAATTAAAAATTGTTTGAAATATATGAACTTTTTTGCATGCATCAATTTTTTTTCGTGTTCTTGGTTAAATCGAAAGAGCCTTTCCCTTTTCGATATACAGGGTGTCCCGAATTGCATAGGCCAAACTTCACTAAGCAATACAACTTTTCAAAATAAGAAAAAAGTTCCTATAAACATGCATCGAGAAGTGCTTAGTTTCCGAGATACAGGGTGTTCAATTAATTCTCCTGAAAATATTTTTTTTATGAATATTTTCGAAACGTCTAAAGATAAACAAATGATAATTTACACAGAAATTTAACTTTTTATGCTTTTTAAGTCAAAATAACAACTATGTACGAAAGTCATTCAGGAGCGGGTGAAACTGGGGGGGCCTAGGTATAATTTAGCCCCAACTTCATTGTGTGACACTTTTACATTAATTTATGAGCAGAACTTAAAAATTTGAAGTTTTCTACACAAAAAAGTCTGTTGCGTTTTTTCTCTAAAATTATCAGTTTTTGAGTAAATCTTATCTGAACTTTATTAATTAGTAACCATTATTACCAGCATTCCTGGTATGCAGGAGTGTGCCATGATTGTAATGTTTGTAACAAATGAAAAATAATCTAGCATGAATGCCAGAATGACAATAATGACATTGTTGTTTTTTGTGTTTTCTGTAGTTCATTGTTCTGTAGTTTTATTATTTCCTTTTGGAAAAAGTGTTCTATTGAAAAGTAAAAAATGGTCATGTTTAGTAATGTGGAGTACGCGGATATTCATTTTATTTGTGGATATTGTAATGGAAACGCGAATATGGCAGAAGATTTCCCAATAGAAGGAAACCATCTAAAGATGTTTTTATTCGAACCCACCTAGAATTTAGAAATGTTGGACTTAAAAGAGGTCCAAGAAATGAAGAACAGCGAAATGAAAACATAATTTTGGCCAAATTTAACAATAATAATAAATTAAGTATCAGAAGAGCGGTCCAACATTTGCGTGTGCAAGTTGTGCATGTTTCCAAAAACGAAGTTTCCCGGATTCTGAAAAAAGACCACAGAAAAGCTTTTCGAATGCAGCCAGTCCAAAGCCTTCAACCAGGTGATCCCGAAAGGTGTATCAATTTTTGTAATTGGTTTATAAATGCCATGGAACAAGATCCTGATTTCGAAAGTAAAATTATTTGGACTGATGAAGCTACCTTTAACCGTAATGGATCGGTTAATTTTAATAATTTAAGAATCTGGGCTCATCGGAATCCTCATATAATTCGCCCTAGGACATTTCAACAGGAGTTTAACGTTAATGTATGGTGTGGTGTTATAAACGGGACTTTTTGTGGGCCCCACATCCTTCCTCCCCGTTTAAATGGACCATTATTTAATGATTTTTTAAATAACCATTCTTTTCAATATCTCGAGGATATCCTCTTAAGAAATGAATGCTGGTTTCAAATGGACGGAGCTCCTGCACATTTTGCTGTTGAGAACCGTTTGTGGGTAAAATTATTCTGAACGATGGAGCAAGAGCCTGGCCACTCCGTTCACCGGATTTAACTCCAGTTGATTTTTTGTTTGGGGTTATTTAAAGGACAAAGTCTACGTAAACCCTGTAAACACAAGAGAAGAGTTAATAGAAAGAAGTCTCGAAGAATGTGAAAATTTGCGGGCTAATCCTGATTTCATTCGTAAAGCTACACACTCTGTACGGCGCAGATGTCAGAAATGTGTTGATGCTGGCGGAATGCACTTGGAACAACTCTAGTAATTTGTATTTTACCTTACTTTAATCTAATTTATTGTTGTCTAATAAAAAATAATGTAATCAAATTTTGTTTTACTGTCATTGTTTTTTCTGTTCTGCTAAAATATTCATAAAAAATTATTCTCGAATAAAGTTCAGATAAGATTTACTCAAAAACTGATAATTTTAGAGAAAAAACACGAGAGACTTTTTTTGTGTAGAAAACTTCAAATTGTTAAGTTCTGCTCATAAATTAATGTAAAAGTGTCACGCAATAAAGTTGGGGCTAAATTATACCTAGCCTCCCCCCCCCCAGTTTCACCCGCTCCTGAATGATTTTCGTACGTAGTTGTCATTTTGTCTTAAAAAGCATAAAAAGTTAAATTCCTGTGTACATTATCATTTGTTTATCTTTAGACGTTTCGAAAATATTCATAAAAAAACATTTTCAGGAGAATTACTTGAACACCCTGTATCTCGGAAACTAAGCACTTCCCTACCCATGTTTATGGGAACTTTTTTCTTATTTTGAAAAGTTGTATTGCTTAGTGAAGTTTGGCCTATGCAATTCGGGACACCCTGTATTCAAGGTCTAAGTTTCAAAAACATGGTTCTTCGCGAATATCTCGCACCAAAAAAATCGGACAGTGATAAAGTTAACATGAAAGTTGTAAAGAATTCAATTATCTACAAGATTGGTATTTTGCATTTTTTCCCAAAACCTCACCCTTTTCGTGATATTCAAGGTTGAAGGTTAAAAAACTGTTTTCCGCGAATATCTCGCTCCCTATGCATTGGACCGTTACGAAATCTACATACGAGCAGTAGAGAACTTGAATATCTGCAAGATTGGTTAATTTACAGTTTCTAAAAAATATTTTTTTAAATTGCATTCGTTTCCACACCACCCACGAGGTAGAATGCATGGCGCGTTTTTTTACATGGTTTCCCCTGTGCATGTGGGCCTAATCTATGAAAGTTGCGTTGAATTACATAAGGTACTCTATATCGTCTTATCACGTATGGGCGTAATTAACAAAAACTGCAAAGTTGAGTTAAGCCGGTTCTAGGCTTTTCTTGGGTGCACTTTTCATCTCACGAAGTTGCGCAACTGTATATCTTATAGTTTCGTCACAAACAATATATGCATTGAGGGCGTATCTGCTAAAGTCTCTACATGATTTTTCACGTAAAGGCGTAAAATACGCCTGTTCATGTGACAAAATACTGGCTGGCACGGATAAACTGATCGGGCGTAACTTACAGCACGAGGAACATGCAAAATTTATGGAAAAAATTGCCAAACTGCTTTGATATCAACGATGAACAATGGCATACAATTTTTGATGTTTTCAATAACATTGGTGACTTAACATCTTCAGAGGGTATTTTTGACGTGGCATTTGGAGGTTAATGGAACAAAAAGAACTACTACCAATAAAGATAAATCTCATAGGCAACATACTATAATATACAAGCTAACAGTGGATAATGAGATGTTGTGTGTAAGAAACTATTTTTGAATACTTTAGGAATCGCAGAAAAGATGTGTAGAACAGCTGTATCTAAAATAAATGATTTAGATGTTTTAGAAGATGACCAAAGAGGTGGCAGACAGAGGAGTGAGAAATCAAAGGAAAAGGAGAGAATTCTGAATAATGCAATAGAGTAGCACATAAATAGATATTCCAAAGTTGAATCGCATTATTGCCATGCAAAGGCATCGAAGATGGATCTTCATCCAGATCTTCCTTTGAGAAAGATGTATTCCATGTACCTCGCAAATTTAGAAAGTCAAGGAAGAAGTAATGAAAAGGCAAGTTATTCTTTGTATAGGAGAATTTTTAAGCGAAAAAACTTATCTTTCCTGTCACCCAAGAAGGATTAATGTTCACTATGTGTAACTTATCGAACAGGAGACGAAAACGTAAAAAAATAGTTTAAAAGACAAGTACACTGCTCATATTGCAGAGAAAACTGCTGTCAGGAAAATTAAATCTGAATGTAAAGAGGAAGCCCAAAAAGATAAATGCAAGTTATGTGGCGTTGTTGATTTACAACAAGTTATATATCTGCCTATTTCAAAGGAGAGCGCAATTTTTTATAAAAGCCGATTGGAAAATTTCAACTTGACAATTTACGATATTGCTAGTAGGGAATGCTTCTGCTTTGTCTGGAATGAGGCCATAAGTAAGCGTGGTTCTTCCGACGTCTTTATAAGGTATTAGAAGAATACAACAACCTGTTTTGGCCTAAATAAGGATACTGTTATCCCTGCAATGTTGCTGTATTCTTTGACTAAATTCTCATCGTTGGAAGAAACATCTTTACAATATTTCGAAACTACACATAGGCAGAATTAGGGTGATTCTGCTCATAGTGCCATTTTCAATGCAATTTCTTCTACAGGAAACATCTATATTCCTGCCCAGCTTCACCCTATAATTCGATTAGCACGAAAACAGCCCTATAGAGTTATACCAATTAATTATGATGATTTTCAAAGATTTCAAGTCTTTTTCAAAGCAACTTGGAAATCTGACAATTAGAGAAACTGATCGAGGCAATAATGTGATGTGGCCGGATATCATGGAAGTAATGGTGACCAAGGAATCTTCAAATAAATTATTTTTTACATCAATATTTAATGTAAATGCATTGTAAATTTACCCTGACTTTTTACAGTGTAGGATCATTATTTCCTAAAAATTAAATAATGTCTAAACTACTTTGTTGTTTATTAATGTTCAGTTAGCTAAGTTAATTATATTAAATTTTTCGAAAATTAACCACTTTTTCTAGAGATAAATATGACATATGATACATCGTTGAATAGCTAATTTAATTTTTGATCGAATAAACAAATCATTTGCAGGGTGTTCCATTTAAAACAACACAAGTTATGTCTACACCTCGAAAACTGAGGCATGCATAATTTTCTTCTTATCAGCAACGGATTCTACTCAAAAAAGTGCCTCAAGAATGTGTTACTCAATTTTCGATTCGACACTTGGTAATTGAGATATAGAGGTCATCCAAAAATGCCATTTTTTTTAAAAACCCTGCAACTCTGTAGTTGAAAAAGGTAGGCGTTCGCGGTTTACGCCATTATTTGTTTCTCGAAAATCGAGCCAGGACACCTATACTGGTTTTTGTCTATCTGTCATAGTTTTAGAGAGAACCCCAAATCCCATCTAATTTGGTCCACCCTGTATACAAGAATAGTGCTGAATATTTAAAATGTAGTTGACAACATATTATAAAGAACGCCAGGAGAAGAGCTACCCCCAACCTGGAAATTTTGCCGAACCTCTTCCCTTAAGAAGAGTAGGGATCTTTTACTTGCCTAACATTTAATAGACAAGGGACCGCCTGCTTTATATCCCCTCCGAAGGATGGTATATCCACTACGTAATCCTCGTCTGAAATTACATAACTTCCGCGTATACACTGATATACAAGCCGCTAGAAGGTGGGACGAGAACGCTGTATTTCCCAAGAGGTGGGTCACCCATCCAAGTACTAACCGCGCTCGACGTTGCTTCAACGGAATATCGACTGATATTCAAAAAACAAACAAAACAAAACAGATTTTATTCTTAAGTTTAGTACAACTACGTGCCTTGCCGGATCCTGGCCCGGAGCCAACCAAACAACCACGGCACGTGGTGCCGTGGTGAATATAAGGTGGGACGGGACAGGTCCGGTTCGGCGTAACGGTTAACCGGGGGATTAGCTCTCCTGTTTGTTATAAACAAACTTAAAAGCTAATAATAATATTAAAAATTGCTGTCTACGCAGAGACCTAAAACTAATTAAAATTAACACAACACTTGGCAAAGCACTTACAAAATTTGGGTTGTTGACTCGGGTAAAAAGCTAAACGAAAAAACCCGTACGAGAACTGTCGCCCTGGTGGTCTCCCTGCCTCCAGGAAGATATGATTATGTAAAAGAGTATCGTTTAAAATGTTATAATTTTCAAGAATTTTCTCGGCCTAAAAAAAAATTACGAACAAAATGACAAAAACAACAAAAAGGAAAAACAACAGAAGCATAAAAACGAACGATAGAAAAGGAAAGAGGGAATTAAAGTTTAGGAAAGATGATAGGATAGGGTTTTTATAAAGGTTATGTAGGTGAAGATTTAGCTAAGGGAGTTGCCGGAAAATAGGCAACGCCTGATATGGTAGGCGGTGTCTCAGATTGAATAATATTGCATTATTCTGTCTGATTTGAGTTATGTTGCGGGTTAGCGGACTGATATTCACATTGAAGTAGCCTCTACGCTCGCCCCGAAAGAAAACTTGATACATTTTTAATAAAAGAAAATATACAGGGTACTGATAGATTTTTCAAAGGCCTTTGATACCTTAGACCATTCTATGCTATTGGCAAAACTTCATTATCTTGGTTTTTCTAAATTTGCGACAGATTTCATGAGTAATTACTTAAATGGGAGAAAACAAGCTGTGGTTATAGATGATGATGATGGTACTCGAAATGTGTCACGTTTGCAAAACTTAAATACAGGTGTTCCTCAAGGTTCAATCTTGGGACCACTGTTGTTTACCTTGTACGTTTCCGATATTTCAGATGTAATCACCAGTTGTGAACTACATCAGCATGCAGATGACTCGCAAATATACAAATCTTTTAATTTCCAAGAGTGGCGAGATGTTTTAACTCTAACAAACCAGGACTTAAAAAAAATTTCTGAATATTCTTCTAACCACAATTTAAAACTAAACCCTGAAAAATCACAAGTAATGCTAATAGGTGCATCTGTCGCATTAAAAAAATGATCAGAAGTTTCATTTGTTGTTAATTTAAATAATAAAGTCCTTCCTGTTGTAAATGAGGCAAAAAATTTAGGGCTTTGGTCAGACTCAACGTTAGGCTATGAAAAACATATTTTATCCAAATTGAAATTCGCATACAGTCGATTGAAAAAATTATACAGTTTTGCGAAAGACATATCTAGAGAGTGTAAATCAAAATTTTGTGATTGACTGGTATTATCTTTAGTTGATTATAATGATGTTGTATATGGAAAGTTATTATCGGCGACAGCAAAAAAGAAAATTCAAAAACTTCAAAATTCATGTATGCGTTATATTTACAGTATCTCATATAGACAACATATATCACCACATCTAAATAAACATAGCATATTAAACATGGAAAATCGCAGACGTTTACACATGCTCACACTTATATGGCGAATAATGCATAATGACGAACCTCAGTACTTAAGAAATAAGTTAATTTCATGAGATCACTTGCATAATATAAGATACATACAAAATTGTTTGGTGCCTCAGCATAAAACTGCGATTTTTCAAAGATCATTTACGTATTTTGCATCTCATCTTTGGAACGAACTTCCAAATTAATATAAACAATATAAATCAAAACAAAAATTACATTTTGGCTGATCAGAGGCAGAAGACTTGATGCTGCGTTGTGGATGAGCGTATATTTCTTTTTTTTTCCGATATAACTTTATCTACTTTTAACCTTCTTGCTTCGCTTCGTGGGGTCTGCCCGTTCCTCTTGTCTGCTCGCATGTCTGAGTGCTGCTGTTGTTATTATTGTTGTTATTATTATAAAATATACCTAACTTTGTTAGATTACAATTCATTACTGAATATTAAAAAAAACCGCTGCCCAAGGAATCACTATTTCCACATCCAGATTCTCTATCCAAGTCACTCACAACGAAAAAACTTTGTATGTGAAAATAATTGTTTATGGAACTTTAATAATATAATATTTGAAATCCTCTACCCCAAAAACCCATAAAACGATACCCCACATCGGTAGTGGGGTGGAGGGTGGTGATAGTGGGGGGATGGATGAAGTAAAAGAATATTTTTAGGTTTCTGGTTACTGTACATACACTAAATCACAAATTTTTTTTCATCCCCTTTAATAAGGGGTGGGGGTGGTAATGGGGGTGGCTAATGCCAAACATTTTTTTGAGACCTTAGCTTCTCTTGTATATACTAAATACCAATTTTATGGACTCTTACCTGCTTGATTGACCTATTTACCCCAAATTTACCCCAATTTACCCCCCAACCCTTCGACGGAACAAGATGAAAATATGATCTAGTTCTAGATCTCGTTAAAGTACATATGTATACCAAATTTCAAGTCAATATCTTAAACGGTTCCAGAGTAAACGTGCGCACAAAAAAGTTACAGACAGACAGAAATTTTTTTTCGCTCAAACTTAAAATCTCGACGTTTCATGACATTTTAAGCCTATTTGGACAATAAAAATTAAAAAAAAATTTTTTGTCGTTACTATACTTCCACTGAACGTGGAAGTAATAAAATAATTATTTTTTTTTTCTTGAATTTTTAGATTTATATGTATTAATATTTTTTTATAATCTTTTTTATAATATTAGATTTAGGTTATTTGTATTTGGGCGAATGGAAGAAGAGCTCTACAGTTCAATTTGTACCATTTTTACTTTGACTAAAATAAATGTATTATTATTATTATTATTATTACTCACCCAAAAATAATTAATAAATGAAAGGTGCCATAAAGAGAGGGAAGTTTTGTGAAAATATCCTTACAAATTTTGTTGAAACAGGTTCAATTTTGTTCAATTTTTTCTATTTACAAAGTGCCGATAGAATCTACACAAATTTCATAATATGAATTTGTATTTCTACCTATAAAGATAAACCAAACGTTAGGGTGTGAACATTCGCGCGAAATATAGATAAGTTAAATTGTTTCGTTTGCTGGATTGTAGGGCGTAATACCAAAATGAATAATGACGCATAAAATTGCTGTAAATTGTATGCTGAATGGCATAGCAGATTGCTTGATATGGCATTAAGAATTAGGGGTGCCATTCCGCACCAGTTTTGAAACGTATCTAATGTGATTCCAAGCGAGCACGTTTTGTCATTTGTGCATATTTAGAGAAATAAATCGTTGTGACAATAACGCCGGTTGCTGTGTGATATACTCGAACTGTGCTGTAGACAAAGATTACTTATACTTCAGTAAAATAAAATAAAGGGGTTTAGCCGGATAAGCATGACGAGTCAGCCCCCAAATGGCAACCTATATCGAAACTTATGTTTTAATACTTGATGTATGAACGCGATTTATATGTCTTTTGCCGCCGTACTCCGCTTTGACCTTGAGATGTGGAAAAAAAATGAGCGCATGCATGGCTATCGTTCAAGGAGACATATCTCGAAAACTAATTGAGCTAGAGAGGTAAAACCAACGGAAGGCTTCAGGTAACCTTAATGAGTATATTCTATATATTTTTTGAATTTTTAGAATAATTACGCACATCATTAAAAAATAGATAAAATATATAATAATTACTATTTCCGTGTTCTCTGTGACTTACAATCACTAAAATAATATATGTTGTAATACTTTATATGCACTATTACTCATAAAAGTTGCGTTAGAAAAAAGTTGGTGCAACACTTCGAAAAAAAATAAAATTCGATGTGCACTACATTATATAAGGATACAGACTTGACATGGGACACACATATAAATATTTTATGAATTGGAATTATTGTTAGAAGATAAATTGAATGAAAATATAAATAATTGTCACGTAAATATCTATTTCATACGGCACAAATCGTAATTTTTTCGTTCAAAATTATTTAGAGCACTTCGCAACCGATTAGGATATATTTTTTTAAAATACTCGTTATTTAATTTCAAAAAAATGTAAGAGGGTCGATTTTTTAATTATGCTAACCAAAATTGTTGAGCTTCGCCAAAATGTCCATTTTGTATTGTCACGCAGTAATTATAATTTATATAAAAGTTATTTGAGACACCCAGTACATCAGGTTATTGTTAGCTAGAAATTATTATTAAAATATTTGCAAACAGAAATTGTTGAGACAGCAGCAAGCTGGTGCATTCACCCGAGTTACTTGTTATCTAGGTAACTGCTGAATTGCAAAAAGAATAGCTAGAAAATATTTTAGTTTCAAAATTTAGTTGGGTTTTTGGTTTTGGTACGAACTGGTGGTGGCTTGGTGCGTGGCCCAACTCCCCCCTTAGGGGTGAGCCCCAGGGGGTATTTAATGTAAGTACTAATTATTCTGTTTTGTTGTGTTGTTTCTTTGTTAATAAACCGGTAACTTGTTTTCTACCACAATGTTTTATTTACAAGTATTCATTTAATTCATTAAATTCAAATCCTCTTGCAAGCAAGCGAGTATTTTAAAGGAACCCCGTCACAGCGGCCCGAGGGTCGTGGCACGTGGTGGAGGCGCCGGGCATAACACGTGTCGGGGTAATTATTAACCAACCCCGTGACACGTGGTGGAGGCGCCTAGCCTCGTTCCTAGGGGGTGGTTCTTCACAACCCTCCCATTTTATTTAAATTTCTTTAATGTAAAATGTATTTTTTTTTTAAGTGTGAAATCATATTTTACTTGCCTAAGTTTTTTTTATGTTACGTGTTGGTTTTCATGATTAAATTTGACGATTTTTTTATTTTAAAAAGTTTTAAATGAATACTGGTTAAATTTTCATACATCTTGTTGAATTTTGTGATTATATTTGGAGGTTTTAATTAAATAATTTATTTTTTCGTGTTATTGACAATTATACGGTGGTAGAAATCACAGGGTACTACAAAAGTAGGTAAATAAACTGATTTAGGGGTGACGTACTAATTTTTTTTGGTGGTAGCGATGAAAACAACAATGGTTTTAATCTTTGAAAAATTTAGAACTGGACGGTGATTGCAATTTTGAATAATAAATGTGGTTTTTATACTTAATTTTTACAAGGGCTATTTGCAATGGTGGGGTTATAAATAAATTTACCTGCTGATAAGTGAATTCGCGATTTTTTTCTTTTTCTCCCATCTTAGGGAAGTTTGTAATTATTTTTTTTAATATACAAAGTTAAATAACTTGTCGCCGTCGCGTCGATCAAATATGCCACATGTGAATTTTTATTTTTTTAGTATGTACCACCATATTTTATGTTGTGAGAAAACAGTTATTTTTGTTGCAGTTAGTTTTATTTGCAAAAATTGATTTGAGTGTGAATATAATGATAAATCCAAGGATATGCGTTATTTTGTAAGCCTTTGTGAATTTGAGGTGAAAAGTCGATTGGAACTCGACTGTTTGAAGTCATCTCTTATCTCTAGAAATTAATAATAAACCTACATTCTTTGCGAAAGTCTTCGTTTGTGTAAATCTCTTGTTTTTTAAGTTAATTTTTTTTTTACCGCGTAAATTCAAATGCCCCTAGAAAAGTACATCTTAGAAAAACCACGCACCAGTAAGGCCTACCACAGGAAATTTTACATCAGGGTGAAAATTTTTGTTTAAATTTACATAAAGGAGGGACCAGAGAGTATTGGTAAATTTTTTAAGTTTGACTAGGAATATTAAATTTAGCTGGAATGATTGTATTTTTTTAATTGAGTTTAAAGTAAGATGGGGGGAGAAAACTTATAAAATATAAATGGATTGTACAGGGTGATTGTGGTCATTGGTTGAGTGCAAGCCACATCGCGTGAATGATAGAATATAATTAGAATCAGTGAAAGGCTATAAAGGTAATGTTTTTTATTAGAATGAAAGAAATACCTAGGCTATGGTGGGGACATTGAAATATTTTTATGTATAATGAAGAATGGGTGACAGAGATTTAATTGAGATTCTTTCTTTTAATTGGTGAATATGAAATAATGAGCAATAAGGAATATCGAGAATTAGAGTTACTTTGTGATGTGATATTTTAGCACAAAAGTTGTGTTGTGGACAATGAGACGTACAATGAGTTTTTTCTTTTGAGTTGTGAGATTTATGATGAGTTACTGAAGTATGTTGTTTTTTGTAACGAGGCTTATATCGCGTTATCAGGAGTTGATACGGATATCCATAGCTTTCAAAAGCCTTGTAGGGTGGACAAATGCTTGAGACGACGGGAACGAGAATGAGATGAAAGTTAGCCCGGTCAAAAGTAGCATAAGTACTGTCACGCGACTGTTCACAGTAGAACAGTTAACCTCTTCTTTCGTAATTCAATGTTCATCGAGGCATATAGGCGGGGAAGTAGTTGTTGAAAGAAGGGAGCGATGTGACATAGAGTATGCCTTTATTTTTTTTTTTGAATAATGTGTCATTGGAGGGTCCAAAGGAGTTTTTACGAGTTTATGAGTTTTATGAGAAGTTAGTGAGAGATATATATATTTTTTGAGGCCTACATTGAGTAAAGAGTTGATTTGAGTTTCGAGAGATATTTGTTGAAATATTGAGAGTGATATTTTGATTATTTATTGGTACCACAGCCTTTGAATAGGCACAAATGCTTGAAATGAAAAAGCATAAGTACCGTTACGCGGCTGTTCATGGTAGAGCAGTATATCCCTTCTTTTGTAATTCAATGTTCGTCGAGGCATATAGCCAGGAGAGTAGTTGTTTTGAGAAGGGAGCGATGTGACAAGGAGTACAAAGAAAGTTGATAATGAATGGGTGATGATTCATTATGAGTATTGGTACCAAAGTTCCTCAGTTTAGTGAATGAGGTTGGATGAAGCGTCGGGGGTGAGAGACGCGAGAAAAATAAATAATCTGTACGTGAGTTGAGACAAATAAGGTTCAACTACTAATGGTACATGAAAGTTAACTCTAATTTATAATTCGCACTAGAACATAAGTAAGAAATGTGTGTACGGTCGATATTCCTGGAGTAGTAAACCATTCTTGGAACGTAGATAGAGGAAAGAGTTGTTTTTGATATGTAGTTAAAGCCTAGGTGGCCAACAAACCGAGGAATCGAGAGGTATAATACCGTGTGGGGTGTGCAAAAGAAATTTTTCTTTTGCGAATTCTAAGTAGTAAGATCGGTTGTTGGACCCTAATAAATTTGAACCAGGACACAGTCTAGAGTGTGTCCTGTAGGGAATTGTGGGGTCCTCAGATGAAGGCCACAGTGCCGAATCGGGTGTGTAAAATTTGTTTTTTCTCGGACAATTTCAATTGAACCAGAGCAGACGGTTGAGCTACGATGCGATGTTGCTAGGCGATTTAAGCTAGTTGCTACGTCGAGGTGACTAGATAAATGGCAGAGTAAATAGCTGACGACTCAGCACTGTCCTGTTCAAGCAAAATTAACATTGATGATACAATAAATAACCATGAAGTTTAACCACCCACGGAAAACTGAGAGTATAAAAAATTTATTTTTTGCTTGGAGCCTGTGATAAATAATCATTTATATAAATAAATGACCATAGTATTTGCAACCCACGGTATATTAAAACCCTGAATACTCGTTAGAAAAATGGCAAAATTTTTGGGAAAAGCGCGTGAGAGTAATATTTTCTATTATATAAAGTATTTTCTTTACCCTGTTCCCCAAAAGGGCAGAAATCAGAGTAATAATTAGTTATGTGATTTATGATTAGTGAAGAGGTCCTCCTATAAAAATGCCCTGTTTTAAAAGCAAAGTAATATTTTTTTTTTTAGTAAATTTTAAACTATGAGGTACAAGGTTAGGAATATTTTTTATTTTTCCTAGAGACACAATTGTCTAAGTTTTGAGAAATAAGAAATAGTGGCGTTTAAAATATGAATTGCTTTTAACGCCGATGAGTTTTATTAAATAGTGGAGGTGAGAAAAAGTTATCAAAGAACTAACGAATTATTTATATGAGCTGACTGTTCAATTTTTTTTTAAAAAGGGAGAGATAAAACAAGGAATAATTGCTTATAGCATCATGATTTTTTTTGAATTTTTTTTTAATGATATGGAGTCTATGGAGTAAAAAATAACAGATATATTTTTTCTTTTGGACATAATTGTCAAGGCATCCGTTGGTGATTTTGTTTCGCAAGCCCTAAATAACTCTAACTAAAATGTTTTAAAAGATGGGAAACAAATTAAAGTGTTTTGTTGAATTACATAGGTAAACAATTTTTCTAAAAATTTTTAATAGTAACATTATATGTTAGCATAACGTATGAACCGCCTATTACGTTTAAATGAGCAGGGAAAAATTTTTTTTAGTAATTAGTAAAGGGTTAATTTTTTTTCGTGCTACCCAGTAGATGATGTTCTTTTATCAAATAATAATAATAATAATAATAATAACTTGACTAGGTGAACCACTTGTAAGGATTATTTTTTCACGATTTTATGAATGTTTTGTTTATTTTTTTTTCCACTATATAAGAATTTATTCGGGTGTGTTTGTTTTATGTAATCGCACCATGGCAACGAGGCACACATAGCACAAGAAGACAACCCTAGTCGAAAGCCCCAGGATTACAATAGAACTATTTGGAACTCCACCTGTTAGACGTAGCGACTGAGGCCCATCCATTGTTAAATTTTCTATAATTTCTTTCCCAATTTTCCCGAAACCAATCATAATGAAAATGGTAACTGTTTCTTGAACGAGTTCCCCTATCAGTCAGGCAACAAAAAGGCACATGTCAAAAAGGCAATTTTTTTTCGCAGCCACATTGCGAGTGGTTCCTCTTCGCCTAAATTTTTCCTAGCCTTAAACTGATTGATAGTCAGATCCAGATGTAAGGATCAAATAATGGCGGGATGACAAGCAGACAGCACATTCCTGAAAAATGGTGGCAGCTATGGAAGAAGGGAAAAGGGAGCCCCAGCAACCCCACGTAAAGGAAGGATGGTCAGGATGAGAGCCAGCGGTCATAGTATGCGGGTGTGGATGTTCTTCCCTCAATTCTGAGAAGCCACAGGTTACACATCACGAGTCTAGATGTGAAAATGATAATTCCTCAAACTAGCCCCGGGGGAATAATAGACATTTGGAACACATTGGAGTCGTGGGAGGACAATAGTGTTAGTGTGATCTAAGAATTGAATTTATCGAACAGAGCCGGACTCAAAATTTTGTGCTATAACAGTCGTCTGCTGACTTAAAGTTATACAGTGCGAGACATTTTCGCGTGCCCTAGTTAGAAATTTTTGGTTCATCCTAGATTTTCAGTTAATGTTTTTTTTGTTCATTTTATTCAAAACCTGCTTTAGTTTATTACTGCAACGATTTATTTTTTTGTCCTTTTAGATATTTCCGTATTTTTTGTGTTAAATCAAGAGCGATTTATTATAGTTACGGGGTAAAGGGGCTTGCAGTACTAAAGTAAAAGAGAGTTAATGTTTTTTCTTATTTATTTTAAAATGATATATTTTTTTGAAACTGACAATGAAATTGTTGTTTGATAATAATATTGCGTCCGTTAGTTTATAATTTGTCACTGCATTTAATGGATTTAACTGAGATACAATGCAACTTCAAGTAGAGACTTAACGACTTGCAAGTGATAAGATTATAATCTATCTGGATTTTATTTTTTTTACTTTGCTCCATGTGATATATTTTCAATTTTTTTTTTTTGGAATTTAACACTTCCCCAATGTATGTTATGTTTATGAGGTTAATGCCATTCACTTTAGAATTTTTTTTTGTTGTTCATTAAACACTAGTTTTAAAGCTGGAGGCCAGCTTTCCTAGGTGGGGGAGATGTGTCACGCAGTAATTATAATTTATATAAAAGTTATTTGAGACACCCAGTACATCAGGTTATTGTTAGCTAGAAATTATTATTAAAATATTTGCAAACAGAAATTGTTGAGACAGCAGCAAGCTGGTGCATTCACCCGAGTTACTTGTTATCTAGGTAACTGCTGAATTGCAAAAAGAATAGCTAGAAAATATTTTAGTTTCAAAATTTAGTTGGGTTTTTGGTTTTGGTACGAACTGGTGGTGGCTTGGTGCGTGGCCCAACTCCCCCCTTAGGGGTGAGCCCCAGGGGGTATTTAATGTAAGTACTAATTATTCTGTTTTGTTGTGTTGTTTCTTTGTTAATAAACCGGTAACTTGTTTTCTACCACAATGTTTTATTTACAAGTATTCATTTAATTCATTAAATTCAAATCCTCTTGCAAGCAAGCGAGTATTTTAAAGGAACCCCGTCACAGCGGCCCGAGGGTCGTGGCAGTATTTAAATCTTAATAAAACTTACAAAAAAAAAAAAATTTGTTCTTATCTTTAATTTACATAAATCTTGTTACTCTGGGGGTTTTTGAGGTCGCTGATTACGAATCTGATATCCAAATTGTCATAAACCAACCTGCAAAAGGGCGGCTATAAAATGCTAAAAAATTAGTTTGCGTGAAGCTATCCACAAGTTTCTATCCACGCGTAATGACGTAGGGTAAGTCTCTATCGAAAGATTTAGTGCAACACACCATTTCAGTAAAGCGCTTCGATCCATAACCAACAATTTTAGTTACGCCTTTCGCATCCACAACCACGGAGGATATCCAATTCTTCCCATTTAACTTATGTATTTCCGTCTGTCAGCAAATAATTAATTTATTCTGGAGGTAATTTTGTATAATTAACTAGTTTGCCTGCCTATCTAGGACCGGCAAAAGTTGATTCATATCGGAGGTTCGAAAGAAAAAAAAATTGATATCCAAACGAAAAAGAATGTGTTGCTCAACTTTGAGTTATAAACCAAGGGATATGTATAGAGTATGTATCTTCCATCCGTTTAGTTTGCCTGTGCGTCTGGGACCGGAGAAAGTTCAATATCATCGGAAGTCTGAAAAATGGAAAATATTCATACCTTCCAAACGAAGAAGATTGTATTGCTCAACTTTTAGTAATATACTAAGGGATATGTATAGAGTATACATCTTCCATCTGTTTAGTTTGCCCGCCCGCCTGGGACCGGCAACAGTTGATTAATACCGTAGGTTCGAAAAAAGGAAAATATTGATATCTTCCAAAGGAAGAAGAGAGTGTTGTTCAACTTTTAGTCACAAACCAAGGGATATGTTTAGAGCATATATCTTCCATCCGTTCAGTTTGCCTGCCCGCCTGGGACCGCCAAAAGTGGATTCATATCGGATGTTGAAAAAATGGAAAATATTCATATCTTCCAAACGAAGAAGATTGTATTGCTCAACTTTCAATAATATACTAAGGGATATGTACAAAGTATACATCTTCCATCTGTTTAGTTTGCCCGCCCGCCTAGGACCGGCAACAGTTGATTAATACCGTAGGTTCGAAAAAAGGAAAATATTCATATCTTCCAAAGGAAGAAGAGTGTGTTGCTCAACTTTTAGCCATAAACCAAGGGATATGTATAGAGTATGTAACTTCCATCCGTTTAGTTTGCCTGTCCGTCTGGGACCGGCGAAAGTTGAATAACATTGGAAGTCCGAAAAATGGAAAATATTCGTATCTTCCAAACGAGCATTGCTCAACTTTTAATAATATACTAAGGGATATGTATAGAGTATACATCTTCCATCTGTTTAGTTTGCCCGCCTGCCTGGGACCGGCAACAATTGATTAATGCCGTAGGTTCGAAAAAAGGAAAATAATCATATCTTCCAAAGGAAGAAGAGTGTGTTGTTCAACTTATAGTCACAAACCAATGGATATGTATAGAGCACATATCTTCAATCTGTTTAGTTTGCCTGCCCGTCTGGGACCGACAAAAGTTGGTTCATATAGGAGGTTCGAAAAAAGGAAAATATTCATATCTTCCTAAAGAAGAAGAGTGTGTTGCTCAACTTCTAGTCAAAAACCAGGGGATATATTTAGAGCATATGTCTTCCATCCGTTTAGTTTGCCTGGCTGTCTGGGACCTGCAAAAGTTGATTAATATCGTAGGTTTGAAAAAAGAAAAATATTCATATCTTCCAAAGGAAGAAGAGTGTGTTGCTCAACTTTTGGTCATAAACCAAGGGATATGTATACAGTATGTATCTTCCATCAGTTTAGTTTGTCTGTCCGTCTGGGACCGGCGAAAGTTGAATAACATTGGAAGTCCGAAAAATGGAAAATATTCATATCTTCCAAACGAAGAAGATTGCATTGCTCAACTTTTAGTAATATACTAAGGGATACGCATAGAGTGTACATCTTCCATCTGTTTAGTTTGCCCGCCCGCCTGGGAACGGCAGCAGATGATTAATGCCGTAGGTTCGAAAAAAGGAAAATATTCATATCTTCCAAAGGAAGAAGAGTGTGTTGTTCAAGTTTTAGTCACAAACTAATGGATATGCATAAAGCACATATCTTCCATCCGTTTAGTTTGCCTGCCCGCCTGGGACCGAAAACAGTTGGTTCATATAGGAGGTTCGAAAAAAGGAAAATATTCATATCTTCCTAACGAAGAAGAGTGTGTTGCTCAACTTTTAGTCACAAACCAAGGGATATATTTAGAGCATATGTCTTGCATCCGTTTAGTTTGCCTTCCTGTCTGGGACCTGTAAAAGTTGATTAATATCGTAGGTTTGAAAAAAGAAAAGTATTAATATTTTCCAAAGGAAAAAGAGTGTGTTGCTCAACTTTTAGTCATAAACCAAGGCATATGTATAGAGTATGTATCTTCCATCAGTTTAGTTTGCCTGTCCGTCTGGGACCGGCGAAAGTTGAATAACTTTGGAAGTCCGAAAAATGGAAAATATTCATATCTTCCAAACGAGCATTGCTCAACTTTTAGTAATATACTAAGGGATATGTATAGAGTATACATCTTCCATCTGTTTAGTTTGAACGCCCGCCTGGGACCGGCAACAGTTGATTAATGCCGTAGGTTCGAAAAAAGGAAAATAATCATATCTTCCAAAGGAAGAAGAATGTGTTGTTCAACTTTTAGTTACAAACCAATGGATATGTATAAAGCACATATCTTCCATCCGTTTAGTTTGCCCGCCCACCTGGGACCGGCAACAGTTGATTAATACCGTAGTTTCGAAAAAAGGAAAATATTCATATCTTCCAAAGGAAGAAGAGTGTGTTGTTCAACTTTTAGTCACAAACCAATGGATATGTATAAAGCACATATCTTCGATCCGTTTAGTTTGCCTGCCCGTCTGGGACCGACAAAAGTTGGTTCATATAGGAGGTTCGAAAAAAGGAAAATATTCATATCTTCCTAAAAAAGAAGAGTGTGTTGCTCAACTTCTAGTCAAAAACCAAGGGATATATTTAGAGCATATGCCTTCCATCCGTTTAGTTTGCCTTGCTGTCTGGGACCTGCAAAAGTTGATTAATATCCGTAAGTTTGATAAAAGAAAAATATTCATACCTTCCAAAGGAAGAAGAGTGTGTTGCTCAACTTTTGGTCATAAACCAAGGGATATGTATAGAGTATGCATCTTCCATCAGTTTAGTTTGCCTGTCCGTCTGGGACCGGCGAAAGTTGAATAACATTGGAAGTCCGAAAAATGGAAAATATTCATATCTTCCAAACGAAGAAGATTGCATTGCTCAACTTTTAGTAATATACTAAGGGATACGTATAGAGTGTACATCTTCCATCTGTTTAGTTTGCCCGACCGCCTGGGAACGGCAACAGTTGATTAATGCCGTAGGTTCGAAAAAAGGAAAATATTCATATCTTCCAAAGGAAGAAGAGTGTGTTGTTCAACTTTTAGTCACAAACTAATGGATATGCATAAAGCACATATCTTCTATCCGTTTAGTTTGCCCGCCCGCCTGGGACCGAAAAAAGTTGGTTCATATAGGAGGTTCGAAAAAAGGAAAATATTCATATCTTCCTAACGAAGAAGAGTGTGTTGCTCAACTTTTAGTCACAAACCAAGGGATATATTTAGAGCATATTTCTTCCATCCGTTTAGTTTGCCTTCCTGTCTGGGACCTGTAAAAGTTGATTAATATCGTAGGTTTGAAAAAAGAAAAGTATTAATATCTTCCAAAGGAAGAAGAGTGTGTTGCTCAACTTTTGGTCATAAACCAAGGGATATGTATAGAGTATGTATCTTCCATCAGTTTAGTTTGCCTGTCCGTCTGGGACCGGCGAAAGTTGAATAACTTTGGAAGTCCGAAAAATGGAAAATATTCATATCTTCCAAACGAAGAAGATTGTATTGCTCAACTTTTAGTAATATACTAAGGGATATATATATATAGAGTATACATCTTCCATCTGTTTAGTTTGCCCGCCCGCCTGGAACCGGCAACAGTTGATTAATACCGTAGGTTCGAAAAAAGGAAAATATTCATATCTTCCAAAGGAAGAAGAATGTGTTGCTCAACTTTTAGCCATAAACCAAGGGATATGTATAGAGTATGCAACTTCCATCCGTTTAGTTTGCCTGGCTGTCTGGGACCTGCAAAAGTTGATCAATATCGTAGGTTTGAAAAAAGAAAAATATTCATATCTTCCAAAGGAAGAAGAGTGTGTTGCTCAACTTTTGGTCATAAACCAAGGGATATGTATAGAGTACGTATCTTCCATCAGTTTAGTTTGCCTGTCCGTCTGGGACCGGCGAAAGTTGAATAACATTGGAAGTCCGAAAAAAGGAAAATATTCATATCTTCCAAACGAAGAAGATTGCATTGCTCAACTTTTAGTAATATACTAAGGGATACGCATAGAGTGTACATCTTCCATCTGTTTAGTTTGCCCGACCGCCTGGGAACGGCAGCAGTTGATTAATGCCGTAGGTTCGAAAAAAGGAAAATATTCATATCTTCCAAAGGAAGAAGAGTGTGTTGTTCAACTTTTAGTCACAAACTAATGGATATGCATAAAGCACATATCTTCCATCCGTTTAGTTTGCCTGCCCGCCTGGGACCGAAAAAAGTTGGTTCATATAGGAGGTTCGAAAAAAGGAAAATATTCATATCTTCCTAACGAAGAAGAGTGTGTTGCTCAACTTTTAGTCACAAACCAAGGGATATATTTAGAGCATATGTCTTGCATCCGTTTAGTTTGCCTTCCTGTCTGGGACCTGTAAAAGTTGATTAATATCGTAGGTTTGAAAAAAGAAAAGTATTAATATTTTCCAAAGGAAGAAGAGTGTGTTGCTCAACTTTTAGTCATAAACCAAGGCATATGTATAGAGTATGTATCTTCCATCAGTTTAGTTTGCCTGTCCGTCTCGGACCGGCGAAAGTTGAATAACTTTGGAAGTCCGAAAAATGGAAAATATTCATATCTTCCAAACGAGCATTGCTCAACTTTTAGTAATATACTAAGGGATATGTATAGAGTATACATCTTCCATCTGTTTAGTTTGAACGCCCGCCTGGGACCGGCAACAGTTTATTAATGCCGTAGGTTCGAAAAAAGGAAAATAATCATATCTTCCAAAGGAAGAAGAATGTGTTGTTCAACTTTTAGTTACAAACCAACGGATATGTATAAAGCACATATCTTCCATCCGTTTAGTTTGCCCGCCCACCTGGGACCGGCAACAGTTGACTAATACCGTAGTTTCAAAAAAAGGAAAATATTCATATCTTCCAAAGGAAGAAGAGTGTGTTGTTCAACTTTTAGTCACAAACCAATGGATATGTATAAAGCACATATCTTCGATCCGTTTAGTTTGCCTGCCCGTCTGGGACCGACAAAAGTTGGTTCATATAGGAGGTTCGAAAAAAGGAAAATATTCATATCTTCCTAAAGAAGAAGAGTGTGTTGCTCAACTTCTAGTCAAAAACCAAGGGATATATTTAGAGCATATGCCTTCCATCCGTTTAGTTTGCCTTGCTGTCTGGGACCTGCAAAAGTTGATTAATATCGTAGGTTTGATAAAAGAAAAATATTCATATCTTCCAAAGGAAGAAGAGTGTGTTGCTCAACTTTTGGTCATAAACCAAATGATATGTATAGAGTATGTATCTTCCATCAGTTTAGTTTGCCTGTCCGTCTGGGACCGGCGAAAGTTGAATAACATTGGAAGTCCGAAAAATGGAAAATATTCATATCTTCCAAACGAAGAAGATTGCATTGCTCAACTTTTAGTAATATACTAAGGGATACGCATAGAGTGTACATCTTCCATCTGTTTAGTTTGCCCGACCGCCTGGAAACGGCAACAGTTGATTAATGCCGTAGGTTCGAAAAAAGGAAAATATTCATATCTTCCAAAGGAAGAAGAGTGTGTTGTTCAACTTTTAGTCACAAACCAATGGATATGTATAGAGCACATATCTTCAATCTGTTTAGTTTGCCTGCCCGTCTGGGACCGACAAAAGTTGGTTCATATAGGAGGTTCGAAAAAAGGAAAATATTCATATCTTCCTAAAGAAGAAGAGTGTGTTGCTCAACTTCTAGCCAAAACCAGGGGATATATTTAGAGCATATGTCTTCCATCCGTTTAGTTTGCCTGGCTGTCTGGGACCTGCAAAAGTTGATTAATATCGTAGGTTTGAAAAAAGAAAAATATTCATATCTTCCAAAGGAAGAAGAGTGTGTTGCTCAACTTTTGGTCATAAACCAAGGGATATGTATACAGTACGTATCTTCCATCAGTTTAGTTTGTCTGTCCGTCTGGGACCGGCGAAAGTTGAATAACATTGGAAGTCCGAAAAATGGAAAATATTCATATCTTCCAAACGAAGAAGATTGCATTGCTCAACTTTTAGTAATATACTAAGGGATATATATATATATATAGAGTATACATCTTCCATCTGTTTAGTTTGCCCGCCCGCCTGGAACCGGCAACAGTTGATTAATACCGTAGGTTCGAAAAAAGGAAAATATTCATATCTTCCAAAGGAAGAAGAATGTGTTGCTCAACTTTTAGCCATAAACCAAGGGATATGTATAGAGTATGCAACTTCCATCCGTTTAGTTTGCCTGGCTGTCTGGGACCTGCAAAAGTTGATTAATATCCGTAAGTTTGATAAAAGAAAAATATTCATACCTTCCAAAGGAAGAAGAGTGTGTTGCTCAACTTTTGGTCATAAACCAAGGGATATGTATAGAGTATGCATCTTCCATCAGTTTAGTTTGCCTGTCCGTCTGGGACCGGCGAAAGTTGAATAACATTGGAAGTCCGAAAAATGGAAAATATTCATATCTTCCAAACGAAGAAGATTGCATTGCTCAACTTTTAGTAATATACTAAGGGATACGTATAGAGTGTACATCTTCCATCTGTTTAGTTTGCCCGACCGCCTGGGAACGGCAACAGTTGATTAATGCCGTAGGTTCGAAAAAAGGAAAATATTCATATCTTCCAAAGGAAGAAGAGTGTGTTGTTCAACTTTTAGTCACAAACTAATGGATATGCATAAAGCACATATCTTCTATCCGTTTAGTTTGCCCGCCCGCCTGGGACCGAAAAAAGTTGGTTCATATAGGAGGTTCGAAAAAAGGAAAATATTCATATCTTCCTAACGAAGAAGAGTGTGTTGCTCAACTTTTAGTCACAAACCAAGGGATATATTTAGAGCATATGTCTTCCATCCGTTTAGTTTGCCTTCCTGTCTGGGACCTGTAAAAGTTGATTAATATCGTAGGTTTGAAAAAAGAAAAGTATTAATATCTTCCAAAGGAAGAAGAGTGTGTTGCTCAACTTTTGGTCATAAACCAAGGGATATGTATAGAGTATGTATCTTCCATCAGTTTAGTTTGCCTGTCCGTCTGGGACCGGCGAAAGTTGAATAACTTTGGAAGTCCGAAAAATGGAAAATATTCATATCTTCCAAACGAAGAAGATTGTATTGCTCAACTTTTAGTAATATACTAAGGGATATATATATATAGAGTATACATCTTCCATCTGTTTAGTTTGCCCGCCCGCCTGGAACCGGCAACAGTTGATTAATACCGTAGGTTCGAAAAAAGGAAAATATTCATATCTTCCAAAGGAAGAAGAATGTGTTGCTCAACTTTTAGCCATAAACCAAGGGATATGTATAGAGTATGCAACTTCCATCCGTTTAGTTTGCCTGGCTGTCTGGGACCTGCAAAAGTTGATCAATATCGTAGGTTTGAAAAAAGAAAAATATTCATATCTTCCAAAGGAAGAAGAGTGTGTTGCTCAACTTTTGGTCATAAACCAAGGGATATGTATAGAGTACGTATCTTCCATCAGTTTAGTTTGCCTGTCCGTCTGGGACCGGCGAAAGTTGAATAACATTGGAAGTCCGAAAAAAGGAAAATATTCATATCTTCCAAACGAAGAAGATTGCATTGCTCAACTTTTAGTAATATACTAAGGGATACGCATAGAGTGTACATCTTCCATCTGTTTAGTTTGCCCGACCGCCTGGGAACGGCAGCAGTTGATTAATGCCGTAGGTTCGAAAAAAGGAAAATATTCATATCTTCCAAAGGAAGAAGAGTGTGTTGTTCAACTTTTAGTCACAAACTAATGGATATGCATAAAGCACATATCTTCCATCCGTTTAGTTTGCCTGCCCGCCTGGGACCGAAAAAAGTTGGTTCATATAGGAGGTTCGAAAAAAGGAAAATATTCATATCTTCCTAACGAAGAAGAGTGTGTTGCTCAACTTTTAGTCACAAACCAAGGGATATATTTAGAGCATATGTCTTGCATCCGTTTAGTTTGCCTTCCTGTCTGGGACCTGTAAAAGTTGATTAATATCGTAGGTTTGAAAAAAGAAAAGTATTAATATTTTCCAAAGGAAGAAGAGTGTGTTGCTCAACTTTTAGTCATAAACCAAGGCATATGTATAGAGTATGTATCTTCCATCAGTTTAGTTTGCCTGTCCGTCTCGGACCGGCGAAAGTTGAATAACTTTGGAAGTCCGAAAAATGGAAAATATTCATATCTTCCAAACGAGCATTGCTCAACTTTTAGTAATATACTAAGGGATATGTATAGAGTATACATCTTCCATCTGTTTAGTTTGAACGCCCGCCTGGGACCGGCAACAGTTTATTAATGCCGTAGGTTCGAAAAAAAGAAAATAATCATATCTTCCAAAGGAAGAAGAATGTGTTGTTCAACTTTTAGTTACAAACCAACGGATATGTATAAAGCACATATCTTCCATCCGTTTAGTTTGCCCGCCCACCTGGGACCGGCAACAGTTGACTAATACCGTAGTTTCAAAAAAAGGAAAATATTCATATCTTCCAAAGGAAGAAGAGTGTGTTGTTCAACTTTTAGTCACAAACCAATGGATATGTATAAAGCACATATCTTCGATCCGTTTAGTTTGCCTGCCCGTCTGGGACCGACAAAAGTTGGTTCATATAGGAGGTTCGAAAAAAGGAAAATATTCATATCTTCCTAAAGAAGAAGAGTGTGTTGCTCAACTTCTAGTCAAAAACCAAGGGATATATTTAGAGCATATGCCTTCCATCCGTTTAGTTTGCCTTGCTGTCTGGGACCTGCAAAAGTTGATTAATATCGTAGGTTTGATAAAAGAAAAATATTCATATCTTCCAAAGGAAGAAGAGTGTGTTGCTCAACTTTTGGTCATAAACCAAATGATATGTATAGAGTATGTATCTTCCATCAGTTTAGTTTGCCTGTCCGTCTGGGACCGGCGAAAGTTGAATAACATTGGAAGTCCGAAAAATGGAAAATATTCATATCTTCCAAACGAAGAAGATTGCATTGCTCAACTTTTAGTAATATACTAAGGGATACGCATAGAGTGTACATCTTCCATCTGTTTAGTTTGCCCGACCGCCTGGAAACGGCAACAGTTGATTAATGCCGTAGGTTCGAAAAAAGGAAAATATTCATATCTTCCAAAGGAAGAAGAGTGTGTTGTTCAACTTTTAGTCACAAACCAATGGATATGTATAGAGCACATATCTTCAATCTGTTTAGTTTGCCTGCCCGTCTGGGACCGACAAAAGTTGGTTCATATAGGAGGTTCGAAAAAAGGAAAATATTCATATCTTCCTAAAGAAGAAGAGTGTGTTGCTCAACTTCTAGTCAAAAACCAGGGGATATATTTAGAGCATATGTCTTCCATCCGTTTAGTTTGCCTGGCTGTCTGGGACCTGCAAAAGTTGATTAATATCGTAGGTTTGAAAAAAGAAAAATATTCATATCTTCCAAAGGAAGAAGAGTGTGTTGCTCAACTTTTGGTCATAAACCAAGGGATATGTATACAGTATGTATCTTCCATCAGTTTAGTTTGTCTGTCCGTCTGGGACCGGCGAAAGTTGAATAACATTGGAAGTCCGAAAAATGGAAAATATTCATATCTTCCAAACGAAGAAGATTGCATTGCTCAACTTTTAGTAATATACTAAGGGATACGCATAGAGTGTACATCTTCCATCTGTTTAGTTTGCCCGCCCGCCTGGGAACGGCAGCAGATGATTAATGCCGTAGGTTCGAAAAAAGGAAAATATTCATATCTTCCAAAGGAAGAAGAGTGTGTTATTCAACTTTTAGTCACAAACTAATGGATATGCATAAAGCACATATCTTCCATCCGTTTAGTTTGCCTGCCCGCCTGGGACCGAAAAAAGTTGGTTCATATAGGAGGTTCGAAAAAAGGAAAATATTCATATCTTCCTAACGAAGAAGAGTGTGTTGCTCAACTTTTAGTCACAAACCAAGGGATATATTTAGAGCATATGTCTTGCATCCGTTTAGTTTGCCTTCCTGTCTGGGACCTGTAAAAGTTGATTAATATCGTAGGTTTGAAAAAAGAAAAGTATTAATATTTTCCAAAGGAAGAAGAGTGTGTTGCTCAACTTTTAGTCATAAACCAAGGCATATGTATAGAGTATGTATCTTCCATCAGTTTAGTTTGCCTGTCCGTCTGGGACCGGCGAAAGTTGAATAACTTTGGAAGTCCGAAAAATGGAAAATATTCATATCTTCCAAACGAAGAAGATTGTATTGCTCAACTTTTAGTAATATACTAAGGGATATATATAGAGTATACATCTTCCATCTGTTTAGTTTGCCCGCCCGCCTGGGACCGGAAACAGTTGATTAATACCGTAGGTTCAAAAAAAGGAAAATATTCATATCTTCCAAAGGAAGAATAGTGTGTTGTTCAACTTTTAGGCACAAACCAATGGATATGTATAAAGCACATATGTTCCATCCGTTTAGTTTGTCTGCTCGTCTGGGACCGACAAAACTTGGTTCATATAGGAGGTTCGAAAAAATTAAATATTTACATCTTCCAAAGGAAGAAGAGTGTGTCGCTCAACTTTTAGTCACGAACCAAGGATATGTATAAAGCATATATCTTTCATCCGTTTAGTATGCCAGCCCGCATAGGACTGCCAAAAGTGGATTTATACCGGATGTTGAGAAAAGAAAAATATTTATATTCTTCCTAATTTAAAATAAATGACTTAAGAACGTTTCTAAGTCGTTACAAATAAAAATATATAAAGTTGCATTGCTTCCTTAGGAAGCATTTCCGGACACAGGTTTGTAGAACTTCGCTCACTCTTTTTGCGTGAACGCATGGGCGGGAATTTCGGAACCACCCAATATAAATATTTTTTTTCGATTACCACTACCCGATATTAATAATTATTTTCAGCCTTATATATTTCAATAGAGTTGACACAACTCACATAAGCCATTCAATAATCCGTCCAAGGAAAGACAATCTATATGTATTAGTCTGTTACACACATTGCATTTTACAGTATCCTTTGCAGGGTTTGAAATCCCGCAAAATAAACAATGTTGGGCCACGTTATCCGAATGTCTTATCAAAAGATTTCTTATATTATTCCTGTACTGTACTATATCAACAACATCGTCAAGTGGTTCCTGCTTTACCAATTTTTCCAAGAAATATATTATATATACTCCGCAGTTATATTGATCATCTTGTTTAGCATGATCTATTATCTTTATTTTCCATTCTTGGTCATTCCATAATTTTTCATCGGGATGATAAACAGCGTAAAATTGACCTAAAAACATTTCAAAATTGTTCATATAATTTTGTGTTTCATTGACGCTGCTACCAAAAGGGTTAAAAAATATGAAGTCTCTATTAAAGGGATCTACAATGGCCAAGCAAAAATGATTACCATTTTGATTATAGGACAACACAAGAATATTACTTTCGAGAAGAATTTCATATAATCCGTGATAGATATCGTTAAAATTTATATTCAATAATTGTGTTGCCAAATTTACAGTTAGTAATTGCATTGGTTTGCCTACCTGTATTATATTTAAACAAATATCTATAATGAAATTGGTTAACCACTCTTTAGACAGTAAAAGTTTAAAATCTTTACTGGTGATCTCTTTCACATCACAATTTGCCCCACTGTAAAATCCAATATAATATTTTCTATGTAAGTATCGATAATAATCAGCGTCGGCAACCAAACTGTTAGGAAGAATGTTTAATTCTTTGACGACTTGCCACTTAACTGCGCTGATTTCTTCAGTCGCCCCTGAGATATAAGGTAGCATGTACGACATGTAGAATGATTTTATTTTCGGGAACATATTTCTCCATACACTTGCATCTCTTTCGATTCTTTCAATTTTTATACCCTTAAAGGTAAATATGACAAAGTCACACCACGTCTTCTCCAAGATTTCCAGTAATCCCTGGATCTGCATGTAGTATTTGTGAGTTTTTTTTAATTGTCCACTACCTTTGTCACAATAATCTATAGAACCGTTCTTAGAGGCTATCTCAGGATCCAAATCTTTAATTTTATATGGACATTTAACTTCTATTAGGCCATCATCTTCCACTAATCCATCAGGTGATCCTGCTATGTACTGATATACTCTATGAATTTTTAATCCGCATGGTCTACAAAGTATTCCAGTAGACTCTTCGTAGAGCCGAATTGCGTTCTGTTCATTTTGTTTTCCGTGGGAAATGGCTTGCACAGTACTCAAATTTGGAGGATATATAATGTTTTTCGCTATATTCTTTAACCCTTTTTCACTTCTGGTTTTACAAATATCACCAAAATGAGAAGCGGTAACCCGCTTTCTTCTTTCTTTTGTCCACACAGGACTTAAATGTTGTTCTCTGGTGGCTGATTCCAAATGGATTATCTCTTGCTCAGTTAATAACATATCCTTTAAAAAATTAGTACAAATTGTCGGAATATTTTTTTGGGCAATTTTATCTTTCAGTTTCTGTTGAAAGATTATTTTGTTCGATGTATCTTTTTCCGTGTCTCCCGTGAAACAAAACTTACAGATGAAACTTCCAGAAAATGATTTGTTTTGAATGTCTTGTACGCACATTTGGTGTACCCACCCGTCACAATGGTCACATTGAACCCACTCAGCTGTGACATCTAGGGCACCCTCTTTGCAGTACAAGCATAAATCTGTATCTCCTTCAATATATTCTCTTTTTAGGGATAGCATTGAGTTTTTATTTTTTAACACGTTTTTTAAAGTATTGCCCTTAAAGTTACCTGGTCTTTTCTCACTTTTTTTCCCCCAAATTTCTTGAGACAGCAGGCCTTTATTTTCATCTTTTGACTTTTGATTGGATCGATGGCACTTCTTTTTAGGTATACTGAGATATTGTTCTTTGTGGACAAAAAGTACATACTTACGTATTTTTCTAATAATTCGGCTACATTTTTGGTGCATAAGATTGTGAGCTAACAATGTTTTTAATATACCAAACCATCTCTCTACTGGACTGTTGCTCACTCTTACGTGTTTATTTAAAAGTAATCCACTCCACAATGGTAAAATGGATATATATCTTTTTAAAAATAATTCGCAGAAACCGACATTATAGAAATCATTCGCTTCTGATGCTTCCACGAAGAGACTATCTGTCATATGGCTTGCCTCGCGATTTTCGAAATAAATATAAAAAGACTCGATTTTTCCAACGTCTCTGATGAACAACCAATGTCATCAGCAATCGTATCAGATGTCGTATCAGATGTAGTGTCGAATGTTATATCCTCAAGACGTGAATTATCAACATAATCCTGTTGGCAACAAATCTTCAAAAGGCTCTTAAATGAAATGTGGAAAATTTTATTCTTTGTTTTAGCGTTTAGTACAATGAAGAAATATTTGAACCATTTGCAGAAAGTAGTCCAATTTTGGATATTAAAAGAGGCGTGCGTCGTATCTCAATATTCTGAAGTTGAAATAATTGTTAGGTGTACCTAGGGCTGAATCTTATTTCATTAAAGTGCACTCTTATAATATAAGCTCTAGATGCTTTAAGGAGTGAATGATAGCAGTTTAGATTGTTTCTTATTATTATCAGTTGTCAATCTACGCTTTGTATTTTAGAATAACAGCATTTGTGTTATTGCTAAAATAGTTTTAAATATTTTAATTATAATTTTTTATTGGATAAAAGCAGCGTTGTGCTTTTATTAAATTAAATTATTTTTTTTATCATTCTTTTTAAGATTTGTAGTTAAATTTAGGCTTTTCGTTTTGGTTAATTTAGTATTTGGGAATAACAGCATTTGTGTTATTGCTAAAATAGTTTTGAATATTTTAATCACATTTTTTATTCGACAATAGCAACAGCGTTGTGCAATCTTTAAGTTTTTATTTATTTTTCCATTCGTTCTAAGGATTGTCGAATTTAGATTTTTCGTTGGTTGGTTATTTAGCGTTTATCACCTACTCTTTTATACATATAGATTTATTTGTTGGGTACAATATTTTCTATTTTTCCTATATCTATTGATATTATACATTACACATGCGCGTATAATTTTGTATTTTTGTGGCCTTACAGGAAAATAGGATATAAATTAGTTGGTCGTGTTTGATTATTGTTTTACTACTTATTTGCTTCTATCTATTATTGTCAGACGACATACTTTAGATTAAGAACATATATTGTCAAAATGAGACCCCTTTCCTTTCCAGTTAGAGAACTAGCTACTTACATCAATGACCATCATCCGGATATTACGGTTAAACAAATGCAGTCATTACGTATAAATAGCCCATTAATTGAAAATGCCGCATTATATTTATACAATTGCAATGACAATAAACACCGCCATTACGTTCTAAGAGCACTTCAAAGAAACACAGGCAATATCTGTGAAATTATCAATTTTAAGAGTACTTCTATGCAAACAAGTACTTCTATACAACCAGAGTTACAGGAATGGAGTACTAAGTTTGAAAAAATCTCAAATGTGATAGAGAAAAATAGAATTTCTAAATTAAGTTTATTTGAATCATATTATGACGAGAAATTGACATACGGCAGGCTTTGTAATCTACTTTGCATGAAAAATAATTTGAAAAATCGCAAAAAGTTGTCCAGTTTCTGGAGACGGAACTTCGGTAAATTTTTTTGCACACCTGCTTTCCAAAAAGAAACTGTGGTGAAAACAAAGTACCCCGCACAAGATTTGTCTTACAAAGATAATATTTTAACGTATACTGATCCAGAACCTGCATCCGAATATATACTCTCACTTCCAAAGAAGGAACAAAAAGAATGTATCGAAGAGCCAGCGTCAACCGATGTCGATGTTGTTTTAATGGATGTAGAGTTCGATACCGATGACCAAAGCACACGTTCGTTTGCCATATTAAATAAAAGAATTGGATTAGTTTCCCCTAGTATTTCGCCGATTTTTTTCAACAAAGTCAACGATTTGGAAGAAAGTGTGACTAAATATCAAACGAAAGTAGGAGAAATAAGCCCCGATTTCGAGGAAATTCCTGAAGCAGCTTTGATTTTGAGAAATAAAAAACGGATGTCAGACGGATGGGAAATTTTACCTGAGGGTGCAGTCAACATGGCAGATATTACCTGGAAAAGACCAGGATTTAGCAACTGTAATTTTAAAGAAGGGGAGTTTGTTTTGACTCCTAGCGAGTTCAAGGTAATCTGCCAGAATTATAAGCTGCTTCCGGGACAGTACGCGTTTATTATAAATGAAAAAATTAAAAGTGTGAATAACACTTGTCGAACGATATGTTTTAAACATGCGAGATTTTCCAAAGCAACAGATTCTATAAAAATGTACGCTTACTGTCAACATGAGTGTAAAACTTTTGTATTGCAGATATGTAGTGTCTCAAATGAAGAAGAAACACACAAGGTTGTGGTCAAGTCGTCTTCAAAAAATTATAATCACCTTGAGAAAAGAACTGGTCAACTGAGGGGTTTAGAACGCCAAATGGTCAGAAATGAAATCGGCCACGTTAAACCTATCCAACAACGGCAAAATGATATTTACCAGTTAAGTATTAAGTCGGTGTTAGTTGGAAGTCTAGACGCAGTAAAATCTGATTCAGTCTATCGAAAGGTTCGTTCAGAAAAACTGGCATTGAATGACCGCAATACGGACGATTTGATCGATATGATCCTTATGAAAAGAGAACACCAAGAATTTATTCAAGTGGTAGGGACACCTTTCCACGTGTATGTTTTCAGCAAAGAGCAACTTGATATAATTAAGTGCGTAACTAGTGACATCTTATATTTGGATGCTACTGGTACCCTTGTGCGTAAACCTGAATACGAGGAGAAGAGGGTATATTACTATGCAGGGGTTGTCCAAGTTCCATTCAACAATCGAGTATGCCCTGTTCTAGAGATGGTTTCATCCAACCACGATGCGGCGTCCATTGCTTCTTGGTTGTTAAAATTTAAGGCCTATTATTTACATAATTCTAAAACATGGCCTCCATTTCATATTGTGGTCGTAGACTTTAGTTATGCCTTGATGAATGCTATTTGCGTAGCATGGAATACGCTAGAGCTTAAAGAATATTTATGCATCTCATTTAATTGTATAACTGAATCGACCAAGATTCCGAATAAAATCGTTCAAATTCATCTTTGCTGTGTTCATATTTTTAAGTTAATGGCATCCGAAATAGATAATTATTTCCCAAATAAACATAGCAATAAACAAATGAAAGAAATTGTCGCTGCCTCTTTTAATATCCAAAATTGGACTACTTTCTGCAAATGGTTCAAATATTTCTTCATTGTACTAAACGCTAAAACAAAGAATAAAATTTTCCACATTTCATTTAAGAGCCTTTTGAAGATTTGTTGCCAACAGGATTATGTTGATAATTCACGTCTTGAGGATATAACATTCGACACTACATCTGATACGACATCTGATACGATTGCTGATGACATTGGTTGTTCATCAGAGACGTTGGAAAAATCGAGTCTTTTTATATTTATTTCGAAAATCGCGAGGCAAGCCATATGACAGATAGTCTCTTCGTGGAAGCATCAGAAGCGAATGATTTCTATAATGTCGGTTTCTGCGAATTATTTTTAAAAAGATATATATCCATTTTACCATTGTGGAGTGGATTACTTTTAAATAAACACGTAAGAGTGAGCAACAGTCCAGTAGAGAGATGGTTTGGTATATTAAAAACATTGTTAGCTCACAATCTTATGCACCAAAAATGTAGCCGAATTATTAGAAAAATACGTAAGTATGTACTTTTTGTCCACAAAGAACAATATCTCAGTATACCTAAAAAGAAGTGCCATCGATCCAATCAAAAGTCAAAAGATGAAAATAAAGGCCTGCTGTCTCAAGAAATTTGGGGGAAAAAAAGTGAGAAAAGACCAGGTAACTTTAAGGGCAATACTTTAAAAAACGTGTTAAAAAATAAAAACTCAATGCTATCCCTAAAAAGAGAATATATTGAAGGAGATACAGATTTATGCTTGTACTGCAAAGAGGGTGCCCTAGATGTCACAGCTGAGTGGGTTCAATGTGACCATTGTGACGGGTGGGTACACCAAATGTGCGTACAAGACATTCAAAACAAATCATTTTCTGGAAGTTTCATCTGTAAGTTTTGTTTCACGGGAGACACGGAAAAAGATACATCGAACAAAATAATCTTTCAACAGAAACTGAAAGATAAAATTGCCCAAAAAAATATTCCGACAATTTGTACTAATTTTTTAAAGGATATGTTATTAACTGAGCAAGAGATAATCCATTTGGAATCAGCCACCAGAGAACAACATTTAAGTCCTGTGTGGACAAAAGAAAGAAGAAAGCGGGTTACCGCTTCTCATTTTGGTGATATTTGTAAAACCAGAAGTGAAAAAGGGTTAAAGAATATAGCGAAAAACATTATATATCCTCCAAATTTGAGTACTGTGCAAGCCATTTCCCACGGAAAACAAAATGAACAGAACGCAATTCGGCTCTACGAAGAGTCTACTGGAATACTTTGTAGACCATGCGGATTAAAAATTCATAGAGTATATCAGTACATAGCAGGATCACCTGATGGATTAGTGGAAGATGATGGCCTAATAGAAGTTAAATGTCCATATAAAATTAAAGATTTGGATCCTGAGATAGCCTCTAAGAACGGTTCTATAGATTATTGTGACAAAGGTAGTGGACAATTAAAAAAAACTCACAAATACTACATGCAGATCCAGGGATTACTGGAAATCTTGGAGAAGACGTGGTGTGACTTTGTCATATTTACCTTTAAGGGTATAAAAATTGAAAGAATCGAAAGAGATGCAAGTGTATGGAGAAATATGTTCCCGAAAATAAAATCATTCTACATGTCGTACATGCTACCTTATATCTCAGGGGCGACTGAAGAAATCAGCGCAGTTAAGTGGCAAGTCGTCAAAGAATTAAACATTCTTCCTAACAGTTTGGTTGCCGACGCTGATTATTATCGATACTTACATAGAAAATATTATATTGGATTTTACAGTGGGGCAAATTGTGATGTGAAAGAGATCACCAGTAAAGATTTTAAACTTTTACTGTCTAAAGAGTGGTTAACCAATTTCATTATAGATATTTGTTTAAATATAATACAGGTAGGCAAACCAATGCAATTACTAACTGTAAATTTGGCAACACAATTATTGAATATAAATTTTAACGATATCTATCACGGATTATATGAAATTCTTCTCGAAAGTAATATTCTTGTGTTGTCCTATAATCAAAATGGTAATCATTTTTGCTTGGCCATTGTAGATCCCTTTAATAGAGACTTCATATTTTTTAACCCTTTTGGTAGCAGCGTCAATGAAACACAAAATTATATGAACAATTTTGAAATGTTTTTAGGTCAATTTTACGCTGTTTATCATCCCGATGAAAAATTATGGAATGACCAAGAATGGAAAATAAAGATAATAGATCATGCTAAACAAGATGATCAATATAACTGCGGAGTATATATAATATATTTCTTGGAAAAATTGGTAAAGCAGGAACCACTTGACGATGTTGTTGATATAGTACAGTACAGGAATAATATAAGAAATCTTTTGATAAGACATTCGGATAACGTGGCCCAACATTGTTTATTTTGCGGGATTTCAAACCCTGCAAAGGATACTGTAAAATGCAATGTGTGTAACAGACTAATACATATAGATTGTCTTTCCTTGGACGGATTATTGAATGGCTTATGTGAGTTGTGTCAACTCTATTGAAATATATAAGGCTGAAAATAATTATTAATATCGGGTAGTGGTAATCGAAAAAAAATATTTATATTGGGTGGTTCCGAAATTCCCGCCCATGCGTTCACGCAAAAAGAGTGAGCGAAGTTCTACAAACCTGTGTCCGGAAATGCTTCCTAAGGAAGCAATGCAACTTTATATATTTTTATTTGTAACGACTTAGAAACGTTCTTAAGTCATTTATTTTAAATTAGGAAGAATATAAATATTTTTCTTTTCTCAACATCCGGTATAAATCCACTTTTGGCAGTCCTATGCGGGCTGGCATACTAAACGGATGAAAGATATATGCTTTATACATATCCTTGGTTCGTGACTAAAAGTTGAGCGACACACTCTTCTTCCTTTGGAAGATGTAAATATTTAATTTTTTCGAACCTCCTATATGAACCAAGTTTTGTCGGTCCCAGACGAGCAGACAAACTAAACGGATGGAACATATGTGCTTTATACATATCCATTGGTTTGTGCCTAAAAGTTGAACAACACACTATTCTTCCTTTGGAAGATATGAATATTTTCCTTTTTTTGAACCTACGGTATTAATCAACTGTTTCCGGTCCCAGGCGGGCGGGCAAACTAAACAGATGGAAGATGTATACTCTATATATATCCCTTAGTATATTACTAAAAGTTGAGCAATACAATCTTCTTCGTTTGGAAGATATGAATATTTTCCATTTTTCGGACTTCCAAAGTTATTCAACTTTCGCCGGTCCCAGACGGACAGGCAAACTAAACTGATGGAAGATACATACTCTATACATATGCCTTGGTTTATGACTAAAAGTTGAGCAACACACTCTTCTTCCTTTGGAAAATATTAATACTTTTCTTTTTTCAAACCTACGATATTAATCAACTTTTACAGGTCCCAGACAGGAAGGCAAACTAAACGGATGCAAGACATATGCTCTAAATATATCCCTTGGTTTGTGACTAAAAGTTGAGCAACACACTCTTCTTCGTTAGGAAGATATGAATATTTTCCTTTTTTCGAACCTCCTATATGAACCAACTTTTTTCGGTCCCAGGCGGGCAGGCAAACTAAACGGATGGAAGATATGTGCTTTATGCATATCCATTAGTTTGTGACTAAAAGTTGAATAACACACTCTTCTTCCTTTGGAAGATATGAATATTTTCCTTTTTTCGAACCTACGGCATTAATCATCTGCTGCCGTTCCCAGGCGGGCGGGCAAACTAAACAGATGGAAGATGTACACTCTATGCGTATCCCTTAGTATATTACTAAAAGTTGAGCAATGCAATCTTCTTCGTTTGGAAGATATGAATATTTTCCATTTTTCGGACTTCCAATGTTATTCAACTTTCGCCGGTCCCAGACGGACAGACAAACTAAACTGATGGAAGATACATACTGTATACATATCCCTTGGTTTATGACCAAAAGTTGAGCAACACACTCTTCTTCCTTTGGAAGATATGAATATTTTTCTTTTTTCAAACCTACGATATTAATCAACTTTTGCAGGTCCCAGACAGCCAGGCAAACTAAACGGATGGAAGACATATGCTCTAAATATATCCCCTGGTTTTTGACTAGAAGTTGAGCAACACACTCTTCTTCTTTAGGAAGATATGAATATTTTCCTTTTTTCGAACCTCCTATATGAACCAACTTTTGTCGGTCCCAGACGGGCAGGCAAACTAAACAGATTGAAGATATGTGCTCTATACATATCCATTGGTTTGTGACTAAAAGTTGAACAACACACTCTTCTTCCTTTGGAAGATATGAATATTTTCCTTTTTTCGAACCTACGGCATTAATCAACTGTTGCCGTTTCCAGGCGGTCGGGCAAACTAAACAGATGGAAGATGTACACTCTATGCGTATCCCTTAGTATATTACTAAAAGTTGAGCAATGCAATCTTCTTCGTTTGGAAGATATGAATATTTTCCATTTTTCGGACTTCCAATGTTATTCAACTTTCGCCGGTCCCAGACGGACAGGCAAACTAAACTGATGGAAGATACATACTCTATACATATCATTTGGTTTATGACCAAAAGTTGAGCAACACACTCTTCTTCCTTTGGAAGATATGAATATTTTTCTTTTATCAAACCTACGATATTAATCAACTTTTGCAGGTCCCAGACAGCAAGGCAAACTAAACGGATGGAAGGCATATGCTCTAAATATATCCCTTGGTTTTTGACTAGAAGTTGAGCAACACACTCTTCTTCTTTAGGAAGATATGAATATTTTCCTTTTTTCGAACCTCCTATATGAACCAACTTTTGTCGGTCCCAGACGGGCAGGCAAACTAAACGGATCGAAGATATGTGCTTTATACATATCCATTGGTTTGTGACTAAAAGTTGAACAACACACTCTTCTTCCTTTGGAAGATATGAATATTTTCCTTTTTTTGAAACTACGGTATTAGTCAACTGTTGCCGGTCCCAGGTGGGCGGGCAAACTAAACGGATGGAAGATATGTGCTTTATACATATCCGTTGGTTTGTAACTAAAAGTTGAACAACACATTCTTCTTCCTTTGGAAGATATGATTATTTTCCTTTTTTCGAACCTACGGCATTAATAAACTGTTGCCGGTCCCAGGCGGGCGTTCAAACTAAACAGATGGAAGATGTATACTCTATACATATCCCTTAGTATATTACTAAAAGTTGAGCAATGCTCGTTTGGAAGATATGAATATTTTCCATTTTTCGGACTTCCAAAGTTATTCAACTTTCGCCGGTCCGAGACGGACAGGCAAACTAAACTGATGGAAGATACATACTCTATACATATGCCTTGGTTTATGACTAAAAGTTGAGCAACACACTCTTCTTCCTTTGGAAAATATTAATACTTTTCTTTTTTCAAACCTACGATATTAATCAACTTTTACAGGTCCCAGACAGGAAGGCAAACTAAACGGATGCAAGACATATGCTCTAAATATATCCCTTGGTTTGTGACTAAAAGTTGAGCAACACACTCTTCTTCGTTAGGAAGATATGAATATTTTCCTTTTTTCGAACCTCCTATATGAACCAACTTTTTTCGGTCCCAGGCGGGCAGGCAAACTAAACGGATGGAAGATATGTGCTTTATGCATATCCATTAGCTTGTGACTAAAAGTTGAACAACACACTCTTCTTCCTTTGGATGATATGAATATTTTCCTTTTTTCGAACCTACGGCATTAATCAACTGCTGCCGTTCCCAGGCGGTCGGGCAAACTAAACAGATGTAAGATGTACACTCTATGCGTATCCCTTAGTATATTACTAAAAGTTGAGCAATGCAATCTTCTTCGTTTGGAAGATATGAATATTTTCCATTTTTCGGACTTCCAATGTTATTCAACTTTCGCCGGTCCCAGACGGACAGGCAAACTAAACTGATGGAAGATACATACTCTATACATATCCCTTGGTTTATGACCAAAAGTTGAGCAACACACTCTTCTTCTTTTGGAAGATATGAATATTTTTCTTTTTTCAAACCTACGATATTGATCAACTTTTGCAGGTCCCAGACAGCCAGGCAAACTAAACGGATGGAAGTTGCATACTCTATACATATCCCTTGGTTTATGGCTAAAAGTTGAGCAACACATTCTTCTTCCTTTGGAAGATATGAATATTTTCCTTTTTTCGAACCTACGGTATTAATCAACTGTTGCCGGTTCCAGGCGGGCGGGCAAACTAAACAGATGGAAGATGTATACTCTATATATATATATCCCTTAGTATATTACTAAAAGTTGAGCAATACAATCTTCTTCGTTTGGAAGATATGAATATTTTCCATTTTTCGGACTTCCAAAGTTATTCAACTTTCGCCGGTCCCAGACGGACAGGCAAACTAAACTGATGGAAGATACATACTCTATACATATCCCTTGGTTTATGACCAAAAGTTGAGCAACACACTCTTCTTCCTTTGGAAGATATTAATACTTTTCTTTTTTCAAACCTACGATATTAATCAACTTTTACAGGTCCCAGACAGGAAGGCAAACTAAACGGATGGAAGACATATGCTCTAAATATATCCCTTGGTTTGTGACTAAAAGTTGAGCAACACACTCTTCTTCGTTAGGAAGATATGAATATTTTCCTTTTTTCGAACCTCCTATATGAACCAACTTTTTTCGGTCCCAGGCGGGCGGGCAAACTAAACGGATAGAAGATATGTGCTTTATGCATATCCATTAGTTTGTGACTAAAAGTTGAACAACACACTCTTCTTCCTTTGGAAGATATGAATATTTTCCTTTTTTCGAACCTACGGCATTAATCAACTGTTGCCGTTCCCAGGCGGTCGGGCAAACTAAACAGATGGAAGATGTACACTCTATATGTATCCCTTAGTATATTACTAAAAGTTGAGCAATGCAATCTTCTTCGTTTGGAAGATATGAATATTTTCCATTTTTCGGACTTCCAATGTTATTCAACTTTCGCCGGTCCCAGACGGACAGGCAAACTAAACTGATGGAAGATACATACTCTATACATATCCCTTGGTTTATGACCAAAAGTTGAGCAACACACTCTTCTTCCTTTGGAAGGTATGAATATTTTTCTTTTATCAAACTTACGGATATTAATCAACTTTTGCAGGTCCCAGACAGCAAGGCAAACTAAACGGATGGAAGGCATATGCTCTAAATATATCCCTTGGTTTTTGACTAGAAGTTGAGCAACACACTCTTCTTTTTTAGGAAGATATGAATATTTTCCTTTTTTCGAACCTCCTATATGAACCAACTTTTGTCGGTCCCAGACGGGCAGGCAAACTAAACGGATCGAAGATATGTGCTTTATACATATCCATTGGTTTGTGACTAAAAGTTGAACAACACACTCTTCTTCCTTTGGAAGATATGAATATTTTCCTTTTTTCGAAACTACGGTATTAATCAACTGTTGCCGGTCCCAGGTGGGCGGGCAAACTAAACGGATGGAAGATATGTGCTTTATACATATCCATTGGTTTGTAACTAAAAGTTGAACAACACATTCTTCTTCCTTTGGAAGATATGATTATTTTCCTTTTTTCGAACCTACGGCATTAATCAACTGTTGCCGGTCCCAGGCGGGCGTTCAAACTAAACAGATGGAAGATGTATACTCTATACATATCCCTTAGTATATTACTAAAAGTTGAGCAATGCTCGTTTGGAAGATATGAATATTTTCCATTTTTCGGACTTCCAAAGTTATTCAACTTTCGCCGGTCCCAGACGGACAGGCAAACTAAACTGATGGAAGATACATACTCTATACATATGCCTTGGTTTATGACTAAAAGTTGAGCAACACACTCTTCTTCCTTTGGAAAATATTAATACTTTTCTTTTTTCAAACCTACGATATTAATCAACTTTTACAGGTCCCAGACAGGAAGGCAAACTAAACGGATGCAAGACATATGCTCTAAATATATCCCTTGGTTTGTGACTAAAAGTTGAGCAACACACTCTTCTTCGTTAGGAAGATATGAATATTTTCCTTTTTTCGAACCTCCTATATGAACCAACTTTTTTCGGTCCCAGGCGGGCAGGCAAACTAAACGGATGGAAGATATGTGCTTTATGCATATCCATTAGTTTGTGACTAAAAGTTGAACAACACACTCTTCTTCCTTTGGAAGATATGAATATTTTCCTTTTTTCGAACCTACGGCATTAATCATCTGCTGCCGTTCCCAGGCGGGCGGGCAAACTAAACAGATGGAAGATGTACACTCTATGCGTATCCCTTAGTATATTACTAAAAGTTGAGCAATGCAATCTTCTTCGTTTGGAAGATATGAATATTTTCCATTTTTCGGACTTCCAATGTTATTCAACTTTCGCCGGTCCCAGACGGACAGACAAACTAAACTGATGGAAGATACATACTGTATACATATCCCTTGGTTTATGACCAAAAGTTGAGCAACACACTCTTCTTCCTTTGGAAGATATGAATATTTTTCTTTTTTCAAACCTACGATATTAATCAACTTTTGCAGGTCCCAGACAGCCAGGCAAACTAAACGGATGGAAGACATATGCTCTAAATATATCCCCTGGTTTTTGACTAGAAGTTGAGCAACACACTCTTCTTCTTTAGGAAGATATGAATATTTTCCTTTTTTCGAACCTCCTATATGAACCAACTTTTGTCGGTCCCAGACGGGCAGGCAAACTAAACAGATTGAAGATATGTGCTCTATACATATCCATTGGTTTGTGACTAAAAGTTGAACAACACACTCTTCTTCCTTTGGAAGATATGATTATTTTCCTTTTTTCGAACCTACGGCATTAATCAATTGTTGCCGGTCCCAGGCAGGCGGGCAAACTAAACAGATGGAAGATGTATACTCTATACATATCCCTTAGTATATTATTAAAAGTTGAGCAATGCTCGTTTGGAAGATACGAATATTTTCCATTTTTCGGACTTCCAATGTTATTCAACTTTCGCCGGTCCCAGACGGACAGGCAAACTAAACGGATGGAAGTTACATACTCTATACATATCCCTTGGTTTATGGCTAAAAGTTGTGCAACACACTCTTCTTCCTTTGGAAGATATGAATATTTTCCTTTTTTCGAACCTACGGTATTAATCAACTGTTGCCGGTCCTAGGCGGGCGGGCAAACTAAACAGATGGAAGATGTATACTCTATACATATCCCTTAGTATATTATTAAAAGTTGAGCAATGCTCGTTTGGAAGATACGAATATTTTCCATTTTTCGGACTTCCAATGTTATTCAACTTTCGCCGGTCCCAGACGGACAGGCAAACTAAACGGATGGAAGTTACATACTCTATACATATCCCTTGGTTTATGGCTAAAAGTTGAGCAACACACTCTTCTTCCTTTGGAAGATATGAATATTTTCCTTTTTTCGAACCTACGGTATTAATCAACTGTTGCCGGTCCTAGGCGGGCGGGCAAACTAAACAGATGGAAGATGTATACTTTGTATATATCCCTTAGTATATTATTAAAAGTTGAGCAATACAATCTTCTTCGTTTGGAAGATATGAATATTTTCCATTTTTTCAACATCCGATATGAATCCACTTTTGGCGGTCCCAGGCGGGCAGGCAAACTGAACGGATGGAAGATATATGCTCTAAACATATCCCTTGGTTTGTGACTAAAAGTTGAACAACACACTCTTCTTCCTTTGGAAGATATGAATATTTTCCTTTTTTCGAACCTACGGTATTAATCAACTGTTGCCGGTCCCAGGCGGGCGGGCAAACTAAACAGATGGAAGATGTATACTCTATACATATCCCTTAGTATATTACTAAAAGTTGAGCAATACAATCTTCTTCGTTTGGAAGATATGAATATTTTCCATTTTTCAGACTTCCGATGATATTGAACTTTCTCCGGTCCCAGACGCACAGGCAAACTAAACGGATGGAAGATACATACTCTATACATATCCCTTGGTTTATAACTCAAAGTTGAGCAACACATTCTTTTTCGTTTGGATATCAATTTTTTTTTCTTTCGAACCTCCGATATGAATCAACTTTTGCCGGTCCTAGATAGGCAGGCAAACTAGTTAATTATACAAAATTACCTCCAGAATAAATTAATTATTTGCTGACAGACGGAAATACATAAGTTAAATGGGAAGAATTGGATATCCTCCGTGGTTGTGGATGCGAAAGGCGTAACTAAAATTGTTGGTTATGGATCGAAGCGCTTTACTGAAATGGTGTGTTGCACTAAATCTTTCGATAGAGACTTACCCTACGTCATTACGCGTGGATAGAAACTTGTGGATAGCTTCACGCAAACAAAAAATTATGAAAAATTAAATATTTTTGTTAAAGTTTATGCCGAGAAGTTTTGAATATTTCTGATAAGTACTTTTAAGTTAAAATAGACTAAATTTTAAGTTCCAGGAAGAAATTCAAGATGGCGGATCCAATATGGCGGTAATAAGATGATAAAACTAACTTAAAAATAAATGACAAATCATTTTTGCACTAAGTTAGGTTTAAAGTTCATGGTTTAAAACTCTTGCCTTAGGTTATGTTATGTACAGAGTTCTTGGTTTAAGGTTCTATTAGGCTTAGGTTATGTTAGGTTTAATATTCTTGTTTTAAAGTTCTTGGTGTTAGGTGTTATATTATTAGCAGATAAAAAAAATAAATATTAATATGACCTACTTAGGGCTATGTTTAAAATTAATGGAGGACTGAATCGCATATTTATGATTGATAATTAATGTATGGCAGCCATATTGGATATATTTGAAAATTTCAGAAAATTTGTTCCTTCTTAAATTTTTTAATAATTCTTAGGAATAGCCTTTTTAGTTTAATGCGTTTAATTTAATTTTAAGTTAGTTTTATCATCTTATTGCCGCCATATTGGATCTGTCATCTTGAATTTCTTCCTGGAACTTGTACTTATAAAAAATATTCAAAACTTCTCGGCATAAACTTTAACGAAAATATTTAATTTTTCATAATTTTTTAGCATTTTATAGCCGCCATTGATTCCGCCTCTTGTCGGTTGGTTTATGACAATTTGGATATCAGATTCGTAATCAGCGACCTCAAAAACTCCCCGAGTAATAAGATTTATGAAAATTGGTTTAGAGAAAAAAAAAATTCTTTATTAAGATTTGAATAAAAAATGGACATGGACAAAGCTCAATAATTTTGCTTAGCATAATTCAAAAATCGTCTCTATTACGTTTTCGTGAAATTAAATAAGGAGTATTTAAAAAAATATATCCCAATCGGTTGCGAAGTGCTCTAGATAATTTTGAACGAAAAAACTACAGTTCGTGCCACTGTGCGCCGTATGAAATAGACATTTACGTGACAATTATTTATATTTTCATTCAATTTCTTCTAACAATAATTCCAATTCATAAAATATTTATATGTGTGTCCCATGTCAAGTTTGTATCCTTATATGATGTAGTGCGCGTCGAATTTTATTTTCTTTCGAAGTGTTGCACCAAGTTTTTTCTAACGCAAATTTTATTAGTAATAGTGCATATAAAGTATTACAACATATATTATTTCAGTGATTATAAGTCACAGAAAACACGGAAATATTAATTATTATATTTTTTATTTATTTTTAGTGATGTGCGTAATTATTCTAAAAAATCAAAAAAAACCTAAAATATACTCTTTCAATTTACCTGAAACCTCCCGTTGGATTTACCTCTCTAGCTCAATTATTTTTCGAGATATGTCTCTTTGAACGATAGTCATGCATGCGCTCATTTTTTTCCATATCTCAAGGTCAAAGCGGAGTACGGCGGCAAAACAGATATAAATCACGTTCATACATCAAGTCGATGTTAAAACATAAGTTTTGATATAGGTTGCCATTTGGGAGCCGACTCGTCATGCTTATCCGGCTAAACCCTTTGGACCAAATCCGGAACAAATTTGTAACCAGCTAATTTCTTCGGGATTGTATTCTATGGCTATTCAGGAGTCTGACTGAAAATACCAAAAAATCCGCCGTCCAGAAATAAAGAAAAAATCCCCCGCCATGTTGAAATTAGGCACTTTTTTCTTTACTTGGTAATAGCCCACACGGATGACGCTTTAGGAAAAAAGTAAAGAGGCAAAATTTTTAAGAGAAAGAGTTAAGCTTCAATATGGTATAAATCGGTTAAATATTAACAAAGTTATGATTGTCAAAATGACAGATTCTTTTCAAAAAAGGGTATTTTTTTGTATTTTAACTCCGTAAGAATGTAACAATTGTCAACAAAAACTTTTGTTGGTAATGCTAATTAAACATGGTTTATTTAAATAAGAAATAAAACATATACCGGTTAGTTTATTTGACGATATTTCGTTTCGAAAAACAACAAAATCATCTCTTTTGTTAGAAAATATTTGATCATCAGCAAGATGTAGGTAGACACAACATTTGAGTAATAAGATGGTTATTATACATGGCGACCAAGCTGTGTATTTGCTTGGCTTGCATGGATCAGCGGGGAAGTGGCAGTTCGACACAACGCTTAATACAGTTCACATGTAGAATATTGTATTGTTAATTATCCAAATAGTTTTCTAATATATTTTAAAACCGTCGGCGTATTATTTTCTTACACTTTTTTCTTATTTTAGCAAAAAACTTACACCAAGTCCAACTTTGCCTGAAAGTGCTAAACAATTTGTAATAGACGGGGAGTTTCTCCTTAGAAAAGTTGTGTGGCAACGCCCGGCTCAATGTAAAGATATTGTTCATCAGTGTGTTTCATTTGTTCGTTATCATTTTGGTTTAAATTGTATTATTATTTTTGATGGCTATTCTAATTAAAGCACTTCCGTTAAATTTACAGAATATCAAAGAAGAGCTAAAAATGCATTTTAGAAATAAATTAATATTGACCCACAAAAAAGTAGTAGAGATATCTCAAAACGAATTTTTAGCATCAGTGTCAAATAAAAATCAGTTAATTAAACTTCTAACATCAAATTTCAATCAAAATAATATCACAGTCAAATGAGCGGTTTAAAACGAAGGAAGTGGAGTTTTTTCGACATTTGTCTCATGAGAAGCAAAGTGGCATAAATTATGTGCTCTACAATATAACAGTACCAAGCTTGAGAGAGCTCGAGAAAGGGCTGAAAAAAAATGCCCATAGCATCAACTTCAGCTTCTAGTGGAGAAAACAAAAGTTGTTTCACGCGATCAATGATACCACCACTCAATACTTTTGAAAATATATGTTGCTTGTGTCGACGAGGAAATCTATGGAATCAACTATTACATCAGGTGATGACATTTGACATGGAGACTCAACTCAAGGTAGTTTCTCCCGATATTTTAGTTTCACTTGGCACCAGAGATTTTATTTCGCAAGGGTAAAATACCATAAACAATGTTTGAACAAGCATTTAAATCCTTTAAGACGCCGACATGATACGGACGAGAGTAAAAGAATATGTGAGGGCATTGCAATTGCTGAACTTGTTTTTTATATTCAACACAAACTTGAGACAGAAACAGCCGACTATATTTTCAGAATGCGAAATCTTACAAAAATATATGAGGATAGACTCAATCAACTCCTTGCGAAAGATGATCGATTGCTAGCTCATACATTCCGATTGCGCGAAAGAATTGAAGCTCATTTTCCCCAACTCATATCTCTTTGCGCTGGAAAAGAGTACCAACTAGTGAGAAATAAGACAAACTTCGTCAACTACGCATATCATCATTAAATTCTATTACTTTATAGTGGTGGTTACTTTCTCTGATTTTATTTTGCAGGCCAATTTTGAAACAAACGTCTAACATATTACGTTTGCTTTTGAAATAAAAATGGACGAGTGTATTAGATTATTCAGAACAACGTGCACCTACTTTTAATGATGACAAATAGTCATAATTATTCACCAGTTTAATCCCAAATGGATACAAATACGGGTTATGTTATAAGGATATAAAGCCTACCGCGATATATTCACAGGGTTTAGTGTTACCTACACGTTCGTATTATTTTTCATCATAATGTGCTCAAGTCGCGTATGCTAAATTAGAAAGTTATTCTTAAGGTTTTATTTATTTATTTAAATTATACTGTTCTACAGGTGAAATACACAATTACAGAACAGTATAACATAATAATTAAAGTACTAAGAGGAAGCAATAAAACAGCAGTTGGGACGAATATAAAATGACCACATTTGAATCTTGCTAATGGGGGACATAATGGAAAAAAATTCCAGGTTTAATAATTATTAATGAGCGGCGGGGGGAAGGGGGTATAGAATGGGATTTTTTGTCTAGGTCTCATAATTGATAAATGTGAATTTTTTAAGTGAGGAGGGGGTAAATGTATAGTTTTTGACATTTTGGGGAATACTCACATTGGGGGACAGCTCCATCAAAAGGGGGACTGCCCCCTCACATAAATGGGGGACGAATGGTCACTTTAGACAAATATTACGAATTAAAGAAAGAAAAAAAAAACATGTATATTCCAAGTATTAATAATATACAGTATCGGAAAGTCTTTCTTTTGGCTACGGCAATAAGAGCAAGCGACAGCAGCAACTCTTGAAGGTGTGTGTCACTGTTTGCTTCTGCCAGAGTACTGGTAGACGTCTTTATTGTAGGCGGTCGGTTAATACCGCAATGCTAAATGAAGGACTTTCCGATACTGTATAAGTAAATCCCCTAAAAATTTGTCCCGCGGGATCTTTAATGATACAGGTATGAGACTGGTACCAATCTGTTCGCAAGGAAACGTAGATTACGAATTGACATGGTGCTAAGTTGAAAATCGTGTGAGAAAAAAGTTATGGCTTAAAAACAAAGTGGCGACAAGGAATTAGAGTACAGAGATTTGGATTTATTCTTTTAAAGAAAACATTTTTTAGGGGGCGAGCGTAGATACGCCTTCACTGTGCACGTATCCTCGATACTCCAGTGAAGCAACGTGCAGCGCGGTTAGTACTTGGATGGGTGAACCCACCCATCTTGGGAAACACAGCGATCTCGTTCCACCTTCTAGCGGCTTGTATATCAGTGTATACGCAGAAACTCTGTAATTTCAAGACGAGGATTACGTAGTGAATATACCATCCTTCGGAGGGGATCTAAGCAGGCGGTCCCTTGTCTGTTAAATGTAAGGCAAGTAAAAGATCCCTACTCTTCTTACGAGAAGAGGTTCGGCAATATACTGAATTACAAACACGGCTTAGACTAAGTCCATTACGGGGTAGACAGAGAGAACAGGATCGATGATTATTTTTTGCTTTTTAGTGCAGTATTTATAAAAGCATGTTTTTTAAGTTTTTTAAACTATTAATTTATTTTTTTACTTTTTAGTCTCATATTTGAGAGAATTTTGGCACTTTCGAAGAAACAAACAATTTTTTAAATTTGGACCGGATAATTGTAATCTGCAACCTCGATAACCCACAGATACCGATTTTCAATAATTGATAAAAATTATCCGCCATGTTGACGCCACTATTTTGAATTTTTAAGTTTTGATCACATATTTGTTTTCTACTTGATATCCATATCAAGGGAATTCGACGATAATTGATAAAACCTATCCGTCATGTTGACGTCGCCATTTTGAATTTTTAAGTTTTGATCACATATTTGTTTTCTTATTATCAAACTCTTTCTTTTGATACCCATATCAAGGAGATTGTAAAGAAAATGATAATCCGCCATCTTGGGGCGGCGGCCATTTTGAACATATTATAATTTTGAGTATACTATATTATATTGTCATTAGAGCTACATACAATTGCCAAATTTCATGACGATACGACAATTAGAAGTGGGTGAAATTCAGTTCCTTAGACCTCATTACATAGATAGATAGATACAGGTCGACCTAATAAGAGCATGTTAAAAAAGCTAGAACTGCGGGACCAGTCGTCATTTTAGGCTTAATCTGATTTAAGGTGAGAACCTCATTGAGCTCAAGGTCACTTATGTGTAACTAAGAATTAAAAAAAAATTTTTCATCGTCCAAAGATATATCAGATGAAGACGTAAATGATTTACTAAAATAATTAGCATGTAAATTCAAAATATCTCTGGGATTGTCAAGCTTATTTCCGCCATAAAACCTATTGTCAGATATATTGGTTGATCCTTTTTGCTCTTTACGAAAGCTAAAAATTTGGATCACACTCTATATTATTTTCGGATAATTGTCCGAAACATTAATGTCCAGTTTCATTTTATTTTAAGAGTTTGGCTTTAACTTAAATCTTTTTAATTATCTCGAAGGTTTTGGGGATACAAAAGGTTATTAAAATTTGTCAATTCCACATCAAACGCTGATTTAGACGCTGAAAAATTGTGTAGCAGCTAAATATAAATGTTGTCGTTCTCTGTATCTAGAGGAAATTGATTAATTGAATCATTATTGTGATAGCTGACTTGGCAGTCATATAAATCAGGTATAATTGATAGCCTGATAAATATTTTTAATCCTAACAGAGCCAGTACGAGATTGAGATTATCTAGAAGATTATTTTTTACAGATGTATATTACCGAGACAATTTACCTACATTTTTCAAAAGAAATGCAAGTGAGAATATTTTATAATTGAGTCGGCTCAGTGGTTAAATGGGCTCAGTGGCTTACGTGTTAGGCTTATTTAATGGTTAAAAAAATGAATTTATGGTTAATGTTAGGCTTGCGACCACGGGGTCCCGGGTTCGAATCCTGGCTAGAGTATGGATGTTTAGTGGCATCTTTCATGTATTGCCGAGGCAGTGCTTTCGCGTTCTCATCACGCCACAATTTGCTCAACAAATAAGTTGCCGCACTTGTATAGTTCATTGCACACTTTCGGCCTTTTTGAATATTTGGTGCGTGGGCACTTTCTTTTTATATTACTCGAGATCTCTTTGTTGTACGATTCTACGATGTCCTAAATACTTTTCTTCCAGTAAGATTTTCTCTGAGGTTTTTGTGGATTGAGCGATTCATCAGTTTCTCCTGCAATCATCGTTGTAGTGGCATAAATCATGCAGGTGATATCTGCAATGGATAGACTCGAAAGGTCGCGGACCATTCTGGAGAGGACTATACTGACTTCCGTAGTTTGGTTCCTGCTGCTCCCGTTAGGCTTATATTCTTAAGCTTTTTGCGACCTCTAATGTCCAAGGCTCTTTCCTCCTCTAACTCTTTCCTGATTTGTACTTCCAAATCTGAGCTTACTGATGCTTGTTAGTTCTTTGCTTCCGGGATCTGTTCCTTTGACACTCAGTCATCATCTTCCTGATATTCTTGTTGTGTCTTAGCAGCTGTTCTGTGGGCATCCTTCTTAATACAATTAAGTCCGTTGACAACAAACTTTCCCCGTTTTATGAATCTCCTCTGGTTTGATAAACTGTTGGGGTTCGTGATGGGGAAGATAACAGGGTTTTTTTATCTCCAGACTACGAAGGTCCCCGTTCAACGATGTTTGCATAGTAGTAGTACCAAATTAATTATACGTATACTGATCGATAGTCCATCTGTTCGTTGAAGGTCGTTGAGACGGCCTCGGTACTACCTCCGTTGTAGATCGACGGGGGTTTCGTTCGTTAACGGTTGGAGGTACATTCTCCCATTCGGGTTTACGAGGGTTTCGCAGGATGACGGCTGATTATGATTATCATATCATTTTCGTTGTTATTGCCGTTGTCATTGTCATTTTCATTATCATTATCGCTATCTTTATTAACATCATTATTAATAGCGTATAGATAGCTTTTACAATTGAATAAACCAAAAATAATTGTTAATAAAACGAATTAGATGACCTGAATATTTTTATGTAATTAGTTGAAAGATTCGACCTTTACTCGGTGAAAATTTATGTGAATACTGTAATTTAGCAACAAAAATATTGAAACAACTGAAAACACTGGAAATTTAAAAAAATATTTGAGTGTTTTATTTGTTAAGCTAGCTAGCATTATTTTTTTAAAAACCCGTTTTACACCTGCTCCAGTCGACTTTGCGGTAAGCCTGACATATTTACGACACTTCAGTCTCTAACAATCTGAAAACAGGCTATATAGTAGCTTTGGGTCAGTAGAGATTTGATAGTTAGGTGTTGGCGGCTTTTTACCTTTAATGCTATTCATACTGTAATTCACAGAAAATTTTAACAAGCTTTGTAGGCACTTTTTCAATACATTTATTACTCACATCTAATAAATTCCAATAGTACTACAGTAGGCGAAGCAGTAAAAATGGTAAAATTCCCGGCCCGAAAACGATGAAAGGAATTTCCTTAATTTTTTTTGCAAAATGTTTATAAAATACGTACATCAAAATCTATATTATCGCATTACCTGCTTTTTATTTTTAAGTGTGGAAACCACCCATAAAAACTGAAAAATTAATAACTCTTCTAATTTTATGAATAAATTAACGAAAATCCACATACTTATGTTTTTGAGGTCGCTGAATATGACTGTGAGGTCAAAACTTATGAGACGAAAATATTAAGGGTTGAAATCACCCTTAAATACTGAAAAATTAATGTGTTCTAATTGTATTAATAAAAACATGAAACTACATATTATACTTATATTTTTGAGGTCGCTGAATATGATTATGAGGTTAAAACATAGGAAAGACGAAAATATTGAGGGTTGAAACCACCCTTAAATACTGAAAAGTTAATAATTCCTCTAATGTTACAAATAAATTCACGAAAATCCATATACTTATGATTTTTAGGTCGCTGAATATGATTATGACGTCTAAATTTATTAAAAAAATGGTGAATTAAAAATGGTCACAAAAGAGTAGGTATAGTAATATGCAGGGCTGTTCTAGGCACTTGGCTGCGTTAAAAAATTGTTAGGCCGCCCTTTCCTATGCGTCAATACATGTTGTTTCTTAGGTTTTCGCGGATGTTGAATGCAGTGTTTTTACTTCCGGGTGTTTTCCCGAGTAGTGATATGTTGCCTAAACGACGTTTTGGCAGAATTCCATCTGCCATCTTCAGGTTCTCCCTAAAAGCTGTCTATTGCTGCTCCTCGTTGCTCGAATTGTTCGAGCAGCAGTAGACTGCTGGAAAAAATATTTTTTTTAAACGAGACAAAATTTTATTGAGCGGGTGAGGGAGAAAACGGATTTTTTTTTTATAAAACCTTTTTTTGTGGGTCTTCCCGCCTGTCCAGTCCGGGCCTGTTTTTGTATGAAAATAGAGTGTGCTAGCAGCAGTAGTGATACAGACTAGGAGAAGGATTTAGATAATGCTGGTATATTTTTGTATCTTAGAGAAAATAAAGCTGCCTATAGAGTTTTGTGGGTAGATAATATAAATACCGAGCAAGAGCGTGACACGGTGAGAGAATTTTATCGTTTCATTCCAAAACTAAGCCCACGATAATTTTACATCTATTTTCAATGAGCAATTCGTTGCCCATTGCACTGTATTAGCACCATGTACCGTGAGATACTACTAAACAAACAAAACAAACACAAGTTTGCCTGAAAATGCAAGCGCAAAATGAAACGTGTCCTGCACACATACCGAAAAGGGTAAAAATATTAAGGCTTGTACAGACCTGCAACTGCGCCACGTTCCGAACCGCGCGGCGAACCGCGCTCCGATGGTGTGTACGATGCAACAAACACGCGCGCGCGCCTGATAACCGTTCGGCGAATGGTTTTCTGGCGATCCACTACTTGTCGGTTTCTCCCTGTCGCATCAAAGAAAATGCGCGCGACAACGTTACACAGGTTTGGACGAGTTGATAGTTCACAAAATTGTTTGGCGTTCACATAAATTAGATTTACCGATTTACGTCTAAATGGAGTGGGACTAAATTATCGGGAACGACACGAACGCGTTCTGTTAATTCGGTGCGCCTAAATTAATTACGCCGACATCCAGCTAGAACGCAGCGTAGTTTGCGACGAGGTTCGTGATGGGGTTTTTGAACGTGGCGCAGTTGCAGGTCTGTACAAGACTTTAGACCTCATCGACATAGAGTCCGTTTACTTAGAGAAGACAACTTCGTCATAGAATGCACAGAGACCGAGTGCTCGTTTCCTAGGTAACGATCCTATTTTTACAGCTGCATGACCGTGCACTGCCTAATACCATTAATATTTAAATAAAAAAATGAATGGCACGGCATTGCTATTATGCCAACTGTTATAGCGATGCGCGAAGCCATGTGACGTAGTTATCTACTCTAAATAACTGCACTCTACTACACGCATATGTTTGAGAGTGTCCTGTAAAAACGTGTCGTGTCATATGTGTTCCTGCGCCATATAAAACAATGTAAATTCATTATTTCACACTATTGATACGGTACGTGTCAGTACGTGGCGAGGCGTACCATGGTCATACCGTGTCGTAAGTGTGTTCCGACACATATGTATTCACGTAGGGCTTTTCGTATACACACGTGTGTTGACGGACCGTACTATGCGGTGTTGTCACAGCCTACCCGTGCCGTACGTCTTTTGTCATAATGCCGACCCTTACGCTCTTTTCACTCTACACGGTTTTGATCGTACGGTAAAAAGCCGTGCAGCCGCATTCTTTTAGTGGAGTGAAGAAAAGCATGGGACCTTTCACATTATACGATGACGGCAAAACGCCGGTGCCGTGCCGTGCAGCAGCCGTCCCTTGCCACTGGATTCGACGGCTGCCGTACGGCACCTTTGACTCAGTGGTTTACATAACTAAATGCGTGCTTTCACATTCAACGGTTTTGAGACGTACGGCAGCTACATTGTTTTGTTGAATTATTAATTATTAACTTTTGGGAAATGGATGAAATTGATGAGGAATTCTTGATAACCTTGGTTCAAAGTAGGCCTGTGCTATGGGACAAAACTTTTGATGTTTATAAAGATCGAATTGCCACAAGAAAGCTTGGAAGTTTGCTTAGAACTGAAACAAGATTTTGATTCGATGGAAGACAAAATAAAAATGCGTTTGGTAAGTATATTTAATACTTATTCAAAAACAAAAAATCAGAACATGAAAAAGTCGTATAATTGTCTTATTATTACAAATGAAATGAAAATGTTGAGCTTACAACGGCAAAAAACCGTGCAATGTGAAAACAATAATGTCACGACAAAAAGCCGTACGGTTCTTTACCGTACGATCAAAACCGTATAGTGTAAAAAGAGCGTTAGTCACTGAGGACCAAGATTACTAAAGGAACAAGGAACTGCCTAAGAAACAGGTTGCCTTGTAAATTACAACTTAGAAAGAGATAGTTTGATATTGATATTTATATTTACAGAAAGGGAGTAGACTTGCTAAATTTGCTTAAGTATGCATATTGAACATGTATTGATGTATTTTGGCCATCACTTGTCGTTTAAAATTAAAAGTATAATTATTATTAGTTTGTACTGTCTAGATGAGACTTTAGCTTTACGACCCACAGTGGCCCCATAGTGACGTTTTTCATTCCTTAATTGGCTATCGATCTGTCAAGCCAAATTTTAGATGTTTGTCCCTGCTTTTTCAAAATTTTCCAAAGAGTTTAAATTTTGATTAAAAATTTTGAAAAATCAGAGACAAAAATCGAAAATCTGGCTTGACAGATCGATAGACAATTAAAAAACGATTAAAAAAAAAACTTTCCGATCGCTTAAGTGTATTAGGACCTACAGACTGATTTGTCAAGCCAGATTATTGTCAAGCCAGATTATTGTCTCTGATTTTTCAAAATTTTTGATGAATATTCAAGTTTCTTTGGAAAATTTTGAAAAATCAGAGACAAAAATTGAAAATTTGACTCGACAGATCGATAGGCAATTAAAAAGTGAAGTTTTGAAAAAAAAAAATCCGGTTGCTTAAGTATTAAGACCTGCAGACTGATTTGAAAAAAAAAAAAACGTCACTATGGAGCCATTGTGCGGCCGCCCTTAATATCGGCCGCCCGCGTGCCGTGCACGCCTTGCACGCCCGCTTAAAACGGGCCTGGTAATATGTCTAATTTTATTAAATGAAGTAAAAAAATATTTTGAGGTTTCTGGTTCTTGTACATACACTAGATCACATTTTTTTTTCATCCCCTTTAATAAGGGGGTGGGGGTGGTAATGGGGGTGGCTAATGCCAAAAATTTTTTTGAGACCCTAGCTTCTCTTGTATATACTGAATACCAATTTTGTCGACTCTTACCTGCTTGATTTACCCATTTACCCCAAATTTACCCCAATTTACCGTCCAACCCTTCGTGGGAACAACATGAAAATATAATCTAGTTCCAGATCTCGTTAAAGTACATACGTGTACTAAATTTCAAGTCAATATCTTAAACGGTTCCAGAGTAAACGTGCGCACAAAAAAAAGTTACAGACAGACAGAAATTTTTTTTTGCTCAAACTTAAAATCTCGACGTTTCATGACATTTTAAGCCTATTTGAACAATAAAAAATTAAAAAAAAATTTTTGTCGTTACTATACTTCTACTGGATGTGGAAGTAATAATTATTTTAAAAATTCTAAAAAATTTGACTATGTTAGTAGTAATATGCATTAACAACATCTAGAAGGATTTAAAAAAAAATGAATTAATAAGAGATTAGGACGCCTAAATTTTCAAATGGGCTACTTTTTTTTACTTCCACGTCCAGTGGAAGTATAGTAACGACAAAAAAAATTTTAAAAAATTTTTATTGTCCAAATAGGCTTAAAATGTCATGAAACGTCGAGATTTTAAGTTTGAGCGAAAAAAAATTTTCTGTCTGTCGGTCTGTCGGTCTGTCTGTCTGTAACTTTTTTTTGTGCGCACGTTTACTCTGGAACCGTTTGAGATATTGACTTGAAATTTGGTACACATATATACTTTAACGAGATCTAGAACTAAATTATATTTTCATCTTGTTCCGTCGAAGGGTTGGGGGGTAAATTGGGGTAAATTTGGGGTAAATGGGTAAATCAAGCAGGTAAGAGTCCATGAAATTGGCATTTAGTATATACAAGAGAAGCTGAGGTCTCAAAAAAATTTTTGGCATTAGCCACCCCCATTACCACCCCCACCTCCTTATTAAAGGGGATGAAAAAAAATGTGATTTAGTGCATGTTCAGGAACCAGAAACCTCAAAATATTTTTTTACTTCATTCACCCCCCACTACCACCCCCCTATCACCACCCCCACCCCACTACCGATGTGGGGTATCGTTTTATGGTTTTTTGGGGTAGAGGATTTCAAATATTATATTATTAAAGTTCCATAAACAATTATTTTCACATACAAAGTTTTTTCGTTGTGAGTGACTTGGATAGAGAATCTGGATGTGGAAGTAGTGATTCCTTGGGCAGCGGTTTTTTGTTTGTAACTTTTTTAGTTTTCATTATAAAAGGTCGTAATATATCTCAATCGAAAGAAAATTGTAATACCTTTAATTTTTAGAAGAATAAAAATTTTTGTCATAATTGTAGATATTGGGTAATTTTAGATTTTAACGTCGTATATATTTTTTGAACGTTTCGGCGCCATTTTGAAAATGCCATATTTCCAAAACTAAACATAGGAGAAAAAAAAACCCATTCGAATTGTTTTTGTAAAAGCTTTAATTTTTTACCCTTACATTTTCAGGCTGTGAAATATAAATAATATACTTTTATATTCGTTATAGGTCGTAAAAAATTACATATGTGTGTGTTACTTTATGGTAGTGAAACATACATGTGTGTGTATGTGTATTAGTTCAATGTTACATCCCCCAATACCTCCTCTTCGAGTGAGTGTTTATAATAAACTGACCATATTAACTTTGGATATTACGAAATTCTCTAAAAAAAGTACAAGGTAAGATATATTATTTCATACTAGCATAAAAATCTTTCCGCGCTGACCTAGAGCCAACCCTGATTTTGACGTCACAGAGATAAAACTCCAGAGCCTTGGTTATTAATGGTTTTTTAAAATTTTATTTCCGCGACTAAACCCAATGCCGACGTCAGGAGACGAGCAACTCCTAACCTGAAAATTGCCAAACCTCTTCTCTATCGAAGACTGGAGATTTTTTATTTATTTTTTATTTGCCTAACAGTAATTAGCAAGGCTTGGGAGATTTATCTCTGTGACATCAAAAACCAGAGTTGGCTCTAGGTTAACGCGGAAAGATTTCTATGCAATTATCACACAATATATCTTACCTTGTACTTTTTTTTAGCGAATTTCATAATATCGTAAAGTTTATTACCATATTAACTTTGGATATTACAGAATTCTCTAAAAAAAGTACAAGGTAAGATATATTGTGTCATACTTGCATACATATTGTTCCGCGCTGACCTAGAGCCAACCCTAATTTAACTGTCACAGAGATAAATCTCCCGAGCCTTGGTAATCAGTAATAAGTTATTATTATTAATAAGTTTACGACTGCCCTCCTTGCTTGGCGTCCATGCAAATCCTCAGCCTCTTGACCCTAAATCATTTGACGAAATCGTAAATTGTCTTGGTCGAACTTTGACACCGCAGCGAAAATAAATTTTGCATGCTAAGGTTCGCACACATATTTATAGTTCACTATCGAATGAAACCGAAACCAGAATGCAACTCATGTGTTTATTACTGTAGTCGTATGCAATATTGTCACAGTCCTTTTCGTGCGGTTAGTTAAATGAAAAAATTAACTTATCTTTTTTATCGTGTCGTTAAATTAATCAACTCAGCATCTCACCTTATCTTGAACCTAATTAATCTCAACATGCCTCGTTAAAATAAAATCACGGTACTTTACAACACTGACATTGTAAAATTTACAATGAACGATTTAGTTTTCAAACCTTTTGGTTTAGTTATGTTTGAATCGCCGGCGTGACCGGTTGAGGTTTATATGCAATAAACATCACTCATGCTGTAGCAAACGTGCTCACTTCAATCGGTCTATAATTAACAAATCGCGAAAAATTAAAAATGAAAGTGCTACTTCTTGCCTGGTGCTTGATCGGTGCGGTGATATGTGAGGAATTTAAATTGTTGATTCTGCATAATAACGACATTCACGGCAGGTTTGAAGAGACCGAAGGTAATTCCGGTACCTGCAAAGCACAGCATAGGAATGTAAGCTGTGTTGGTGGATTCGCGAGGACTGCCCACGAGATAAGGAGATACAGGAAGCTGGCTGAGGATGGATTGGGACCGGAAGTCTTGTACTTGAACGCTGGGGATACTTACGTAGGGACCGTTTGGTACGGTATTTTTAAGTGGAATATCTCCGTGGAGTTTATGAACATTCTTCTTCCGGATGCGGTGGTAAGTTGAGGACCATTTTTATTACTTTTTTTACGTCGGACAGTGCACCAGTGGCGCAGCCAGAAAATTCATCCTGGGGGGGGGGGGGGGGGCAATAGAACCGGTCTCCCCAAAGGACGAGAAAAATGTTCAGAAAATGGTTGAAAAATATTATGTTGCTTCATTTTTTGGTTCATGGAAGAAAGCTTGGGGGGGGGGGCGGGCCCCATGGCCCTCCCCTGGCTGCGCCACTGCAGTGCACAGTGGGCTGAACTCGCAAAAAGTGGTCAAAAATCAGATTATCCTTTTAGTGAAATTACGCGCAGGTATACTACGAAAAAAATAATTTTAAAAATTCAAGCACTGGGGTGGATTTTCAAGGGGTGCTTTTTTTTAAAGTGGCAATTTATGTCCTTTTTCACATGTGGTGCAAAATACGACAAAAATTACAAAAAAAAAATTCATGCTCGCGGGTGGGTGGATATTTACGGGGTTTGTTAATCTGATAAAGTGGAAATTATTACGTTTTTTTAATGACTAGAATATGAAAGAGGTATTTCCTCCACGTCCAGTGGATGTATAGTAACGCAAAAAAAAGTTGAAAATTTTTATTGTTCAATTAGGTTTAGAATGTTATGTTATGAAACGTCGAGATTTTAAGTTTGAGTAAAAAAAAATTCTGTCTGTCTGTAACTTTTTGTACGCAGATTACTCTGGAACCGTTTAAGATATTAACTTGAAATTTGGTACACATATGTATTTTAATGAGATCTGGAACTAGATTATATTATGATCTTATTCCGTTGAAGGGTTGAGGGCTAAATGGTGGAAAATTGGTAAATCAAGCAAGTAAGAGTCCATAAAATTGGTATTTAGTAAGTACCTATATACTTATAAGAGAAGCTAAGGTCTCAAAAAAATTTTTCGCATTAGCCACCCTCATTACCACCCGCACCGCTATTAAAAGAGGTGAAAAAAAAATAAAATTGAGATTTAGTGTGTATACAAGAACCAAAGGCTTCAAAACTTTTTTTAGAATAATTAAATATATTACCAAAAAACACTAGTACCTACAAGGGCTAGAAATTTCAATAATTTTTTTTTTCGTCTGTGGCGCTTGGCACCCATACGAAATATGGGAAATAACATCTCGAGAAGCACTTCTCTAACGACCCCTAAAAAATGTTGAAAAAGCAGTTTGCGAAATTTTTTCAAAATTCGGTTACCGGTCTAGGGACTCCTGTTTAAAATTATTTTTTTTTGTCATATGCATTTTACTTTTCATAAAAATACAACAATATTCTTTGAAGTTTATGAAAATATTTTCATTACTAACTGAGATACAACGAATTGAAATTTTGTGATTTACAATTTAACAAATCACAAAATTTCAATTCGTTGTATCTCAGTTAGTAATGAAAATATTTTCATAAACTTTAAAACGTATTGTTGTATTTTTATGAAAAGTAAAATGCATATGACAAAAAAACATAATTTTAAATTTTAACCCTCCCCTAGACCGGGGAGGGAGGGTTAACCGAATTTTTCGCAAACTGCTTTTTCAAAATTTTTTAGGAGTCGTTAGAGAAGTGCTTCTCGAGATGGTATTTCCAATATTTCGTATGGGTCCCATGCGCCACAGACGAGAAAAAAAATAATTAAAATGTCTAGGTCTGCCCTTGAGTACCTAATTATTTTAACTTTTACATAAATCTTATCACAGATAAGTATAAATATATATCCTAGGTATTAAGAGAAAGGAAACATGCACATTAATGTACAGTACAAGTGCCACAAAAATGTCATTTTTTAAACTATTCTGTTCAATGAAATCAAAAATAAAAACCGGTGCCCAAGGAATTGCTACTTCCACATTCAGACTTTCTATCCAAGTCACTCACAACGAAAAATTTTGTATGTGGAAATAATTGCTTATGGAACTTTAATAATATAATATTTGAAATCCTCTACCCCAAAAACCTATAAAACGATACTCCACATTGGTAGTGGGGTGGGGGTGGTGATAAGGGGGTGGTAGTGGGGGTGGATGAAGCAAAAAAATATTTTGAGGTTTCTGGTTCTTGTACAGACACTAAATCACATTTTTTTGTATCCCCTTTAATAATGGGGTGGGGGTGGCTAATGCCAAAATTTTTTTTGAAACCTCAAAATATTTTTCTCTATCTTGAAAACAAAAATTTTTAATTTTCGGCTTTTGTGCCGCCGGCCGCACAGTGTGGAATTTACGTATTTTTTTTGGACAAAACTACCTCCGGCCCTGAATTCTTAACCAATTTTGATGTACTTTGGGTTAAAATGTGGGGAATTAAATATAGGTACTTTTAGATGTAATTGCCACTTTTCCATTTTGGGGATGATTAATTACTTGAATAAGGGATGCTATCAAGAATTTTTTTCTCCACATCCGAGCCAATCTATGAAGATGAATAAATATATATATGGAAACAATAGAAGATGATTAAATTTTTGGAGAAAAAATGTTAATATAATTGAAGTTGTTGAAAAAAATACTTTGTAGTATTTCTTGTATTATAAACCCTTATAATTCACCCCTAAATAGAACAACAACTCCTAATTAATCATCCCCAAAATGGAAAAGTGGCAGTCACATCTAAAAGTATATTTAATTCCCTACTTTTTAAGCCAAAGTACATCAAAATTGGTTAAAAATTCAGGGCTGGAGGTAGTTTTGTCTAAAAAAAATACGTAAATTCCACACTGTGCGCCGGCACAACCGAGTGGCACTGGGCGGTAAACTCGTCACTGGGCGGCACTAGTGCCGCCCACTTTATACCTTATTTTATGCTCTGGCAGCTACAACAAACTTTAAAACATCCACATACACGTGTTTCGATATCTATGTCTCGTCAGTGTGACTTCTTTTAAAGCTTAAAATAAACTGAAAAATATCCTAGGAAATACCTCCACAATATTTATTAATGATTTACCTGAACAAAATCATAACTTTTTTACTTCATCCACCCTCACTATCATCCCCCTTCCACTACCCCACCCAAGGGCGGATCTAGAAATTTCAATAATTTTTTTCTCGTCTGTGGCGCATGGGACCCATACGAAATATGGGAAATAACATCTAGAGAAGCACTCCTCTAAAAAATTTTGAAAGAGCACTTTGCGAAAAATTTTTTCAAAATTCGAGTGCCCCCCCGAGCCAAGGGACTCCGGTTTAAAATTATTCTTTTTTATCATATACATTTTACTTTTCATAAAAATGCAACAATAGATTTTGGAGTTTATGACAATATTTTTATTACTAACTGAGATACAACGAATTGAAATTTTGTAATTTGTTAAATTGTAAATTACAAAATTTCAGTTCATTGTATTTCAGTTAACAATGAAAATATTTTTATAAACTCCAAAACCTATTGTTGGATTTTGATGAAAAGTAAAATGTATATGACTGCTTTTTCAAAACTTTTTAGGGGCCGTTAGAGGAGTGCTTCTCTAGATGTTATTTCCCATATTTCGTATGGGTCCCATACGCCACAGACGAGAAAAAAATTATTGAAATTTCTAGATCCGCCCTTGACCCCACCCCCACTACCATTGTGACATATCGTTTTATGGGTTTTTGGGGTAGGCGATTTCAAATATTTTATTAAGTGTTAAAATTCCATAAACAAATACAATGTACAAAGTTCGGCTCATGTCACCTATAAGCAGAGGTAAGTAAATGTATTGCCGTTATGAAAAATCTTTACGGCAAGGACAATATACTATTTAAATATATGCACCAATACGTTTCGGCTCCCTATACCCTTTTACAAATTACTGTTACTCCACTCAGCACTCCTTTTCGCTCCCTGGTCCTGTAACTTTCTCATTTTTTTTTCTCATAAATTTATGGTTTATCCAACAATTTTTTGTCTTAAATGTGCTCTATTCGCTATATTCTATTCATTACTTATTAGAAAATTTGCAAAATCAGAGATACCTAAAACGCCCCAGACCCTTAGGAACTTTGAAGTAGAACAATATGCGATTTTCAGGATTTAGGAAATAATTTATTTGTAAAACAAAGAGTTTCGCCCGACTTTTTTTATTTTGATGCACGTTACGGTCTACAGCAGTGGAAATTGCCCCCCCCCCCCCCGGAATACACCACTGGTCTACCGGGTGTAAAAAAAACATAGTTTTTTTATCAGACTTTACAACTATCGAGTTTCCATAATTTTTTTTATATTCTTTTGATGTGCATATTTTTAGTCACTAGTTTATGGGGAAGAAACCAATTTCTCAAGCCCTTATTTTATGAGATCGTTTTTTTCTAAAAACCTGTTCTTGCTGTTAGGTCTTATAGTGTTTCGTAAGAGCCGATTGTTGTAAGTTATAGCTTAAGATTTCTCTTTTAAAATAATAATAATATTTTTGACTTTCAGTTCATCAAACGTTAGTTAAACATGACATTTCTTAACTCATTTCACGACATTAAAGTTCGACTTTTTAGACGGCTGTGCGTTGCCATTAACAACGGAGGTAATAGTATATTATTCAAAGAGCGGTAATGTAGGTAATAACTCACGCAGATGAAAGTTTACAGCACGAGCCGTAGGCGAGTGCTGTAATTCATCAAGTGAGTTATTACCATTACCGCAAGTTGAATACTATACTTTATCTATGAATGAGATTTTTAATCGAAATAGTGCATAAACTGCTTGTCGACAAAAAATCAGCTTTGTAGATTAATATTGCGCGGCGGAAAATGCAAAACTTCTCCGCGAACTGCAATAGCCCGGAGCGCATATTCGGTCAAAAGTCTTGCTTTTTATGTTAGAGAAAATATTAAAAAAGCGTCGGACAGCTCTCTTTACTTAAGCTGTTTACAAATTTTTCGAAAAAAACGATAATTATCGAGATATTCGAGGAAATGTAAGAAATTACACGAGTGTATGTAAATCTTAAAAAAATAATTTTTCTCAGAAACCTTCGTTTCGAAGAGCCAAGATTAACAGAGCGTCAAAGTAGTACATGATATTAAGTGAACATCGTATATGAGATCGATTTCAGTTAATTACCGATTAATTACGGTGACAAAATGAAGAAATTTTACCAAAAAAAAGGTCCCAAATCCCGCCCCTTCTAACCATTTTAGCAAATTTAATTCCATTTAAGTTAACTAGAGTAGTCTTTTGGCGTAGGAGCCAAGATTAAAAAGTTGCCAACTGTAGAAGCTCAAAATTTGCGATTTTTTGCCGTAAATTCTGATAATAGCAAAAGATTCGTAATGGAAAATACTCGTTTGACCTTGTTTTCTATTTCGAGCTAACTCCCACCGTTTCGGAGATATCTGCAAAAAATAACAAAAAACAGCTTACATTTCGGAGTCGAAAAAATTGCAAAAACATGCAATCTTGATACGTCCATATTTTTCGAAAAATACCATTGGGACGGCCCACAGTGGAAAAAAAGCCTTGTTTTGGACAAAAATCTGCCTACAAGTCAAATCTTAATCAATTTCGATCTACCTTGACTTAAAATGTAGGTTATTGGCTACACTTTCAGAGTATACCGCCTAAATTGCAAACCCCGATTTCCTAACCTCAAAAAATGTATCAAATATGAGAGTAATCACTTTTTTTCTATTTCTACAAGTCAAATCTTGATCAATTTTGACAATCCTGGGGTTCATAATTTAGGCAGTATACGCTGAATGGGTAGCTAAAACCTGCATTTTAAGCCCAGAATTGTCAAAATTGATCAATATTAGACTTGTAGAAATAGAAAGAAGTGATTACTCTCATATTTGATACATTTTTTGAGGTTAGGAAATCGGGGTTCAAAATTTAGGCAGTATGCACTTTAAGGGTAGCTAATAACCTGCCTTTTAAGCCCAGGATTGTCAAAATCGATCAAGATTTGACTTGTAAAAATAGAAAAAAGTGAGTCATATTTGATACATTTTTTGAGGTTAGGAAATCGGGGTTTGCAATTTAGGCAGTATGCTCTGAAAGTGTAGCCAATAACCTACATTTTAAGCCAAGGTAGATCAAAATTGATTAAGATTTGACTTGTAGGCAGATTTTTGTCCAAAAAAGGCTTTTTTTTTCCACTGTGCGGCCGTACGATGTCGCAACGTAAAGAGGAAGTCTTCCAGATAAACCTGATCGTAAATTGCACGGCGAAATTCGAAAATTCGGCTCGGCACGAACGAATCAAAAGTAGTATTTTGTGAAATTTCAGAAAATCTTTATAGATATTAACGCGAATAATCTGTCACTACGTCCCTGGCTCCACCTTCGTGTGTTACGCGTTACGTCAATTGGACAGGCTAGGCATGAAGATAAAGGTGATTGGCTCTGTACGTAGTGAGTTAAATAACTCGCGCATTATAACTCACGCTGTTTGGTTATGGATACTATTAATTGATCAAAAGCAGTTCATTAATTAGTATATAACCTAATAAGAGTAGATAAAACAATATATTTCGTTAGAAAACGTACGACCCAAAATTTCATTCTGTCCAAGTATGGTAAATCACGTTACGTTGCTAAAAACGTACGTTCAAAAATGGCTTCCTATTCTCGGTAAGTGAACATTTCAAGCGTATACGCAAATTTGACAGATTCGAATGTTTTGGAATTCTTGACCAATGCAAATGTCCACGTATACGTTTTCAAACCGAACATTCACAGCGAACACTTTGTATTATTCGTTTCACAAATTCTGGCAAAATAATTTTAAGTAGGGTCACTTTGACGTTAGTTATTTTGGTGTTTGTTACAGTTGAAAAACTGCAACTATGACCGATAAAATGGTTCAACTGATTCTAATTAATACTCTGGAAATCACCTAGTAAATAGATCTGCGTAGATATATGTATACAGCGTAGAAATCCATTCGATGATTTATCGAATAAACAAATTATTAGCATTTACATATTTCTTTTGTATCAATATTAATGCTGTTTCTTGGAAATACGAATGATGCCTTCATTTGGAGTAACTCCATTGTTGAGAAGATTACACGAAATGGAAATACTATCATTCATTAGGTAAAGATTATGTGTACCACCCTCTTGAAAATCAGCTATCGTTTCTTATTTTCCGATTACCTGGTTATAATAAACTTATCAAATAGCAAATATTTTCGTCGATTTTTAGGCGATTTTGAATATCCACCATCAACCTGATGACACCTTTACAATATGAACCAGTGGAAGATACTGTAGAATACTCTCTCAACAGGAAGTAGAGAATCATCAGAAGCATAACTGACAGCTGCAATGGTGTGCTCAAAATGAGGTTTTGTTTTAGTGAAACATCGTATATCACATTATGCCTCGGAAAAAGCTAGCAAAATTATTATATTATTATATTAATGCATGTATTTTGCTACATAATCTGTGTATTGAATATAATATTCCAGAACCAGATCAATATGAAGACACAGCAGGTGATTTTGTAATAAATATACCTCTAGTCCAATAAAGATATCATTTTTCAAAAAAATTTCTCCCGGCAAGCTGATTTTTTCAGGGTCGATGGAGGGGTGTCTCCCGAGTATCCGACCAAAAAGTCATAGTCCACACCCCTTGGAGGGTGTTGCAATAGGGGTGATTTCTTATTTTTTGTTTTTTTTTGAAATTTTCTTTTTCCATCTTGTGCATAGTAATATTCTCTACATCTTGTACATAGTAATATTCTCTACAACTTTGCCTAACAAAATTTTTTTATAACTTTGATTTTTGACGGTCCAGCGCCCATTATATGGGAAAACATTCACCATATTTATTTACTATGGTTCAGGAAACATACAAACAAAAGGCTGAATAGCTGGTTTTTGCAGGGTTGATTAAGAACTGTCTCCTGCGTCTCCAAAAAAAAAAAAAAATGGTTGGAGATTCAGAAGACAGTTCTCAATCAACCCTACAAGGGGTGTGGACTGTGACTTTTTGGTCGGATACTCCATCGACCCTGAAAAAATCAGCTTGCCGGGAATTATTTGTGAGCACCCCCTATAGAGAAGGTCGACTTTTATTGTACTACTCTATTAGTTAATGAAATACTGAATGTCACTGCGGACAATATTTTCCTGCGAATTAACCCAGAATTGGCATTATACACTACGTTCAGCAATAATAAGAAATACCCTACAAGATTAGTAGTTATCCATTGTAAAAGTCTTGGTATTAGATATAATAAGTTGTTTAGTTTTTTATTTTTATGTTTTTGAGTGGAAATGAATGTTTTGTTTTTAAAGTTTTTATTTAACAACAAAACAGATAAATGACAATAACAAGTACATAAAGCTAAATATAAAACTAACTATATAATTGGTACAAAACCATAATATTCAAATGCTATCTGCAATAATTAATTCTTATTGGAAATTCTTTCCCAAGCAGTGGCTCTCCTTTAGTCAGCAATGGCTATCCTCTCTCCGGCTTTTGTTTTCTTCTCTTTCGCTATCCCCCTTAATAATTTCAATTTTTCATCATAATACTTTTAACGCTATTTTTCCATTCATTCTTTCTTTGAAATCTCTCAAAGCATTAATATTTTTTTCGTGTCACTTTTTTCTTATTTAAAACTGATTTGTGTTCCGTATTGTTCGATTCAGTTGATTCTTCTATAAAGTGACCTACCGTTTCTCTCTCTGGTTCTACCATCATCACTCTGAATGTGGGCTGTCAATTGCAACTTCATAATCCCCAAAATTGAAATCCATTATCGATTCTGTGCTTTCCTTATGAACCTCAGTACCACTTTTGCAATGCCAATATCCTTTTCTATTTTTAAATAAACCTCATCCATCGGAGGTACACCACATGTTCCTCTGACATGATTTTTTTTTCACTTGTTAGTTTTGGTTCTTGATTTCAGGTCTTGCCGAGTCTGCAATAAAACATATAGAATTAATTGATGAAAACCTATATCATAATTATCAATTTACCTTCCTCCAACTGTTCCAATCCTTAGTAGATCCTTGATATACCATTCAAAATAGCAGAAATTTATAACCATTTGCGGTGGGCTTCTTTATGATTAAAATTGTTGTTTAATATTGTACTCTGGAGATTGACATTTCTTTTTAAAACTTCAATTAGATTAGATTTGATTTTCACTTCACCGAGTCTTTTTATCTTTATTTGTGACATTTTTACTGACAATGACGTTACCGAATTTCTGTTATCTATAATAAGATTACAGTGGTGCCAGATGTTCCACTCGCACCTTTTCTAACGTGTAAGTTTCAACAAGCGAACGCTCGCATTTTAATGAAGTACTCGCGTATAAACCACTCGCAATAATCATACGTCAAAAAAATCACCTGGTCAGAATAGCTCCGCTGACCTGTTGAACCTTTGCCCAATAAACATCACTCATTGCGTCGGAAACGCTCTTAACTTCAATCGGTCTATAATTAACGAATGCGAAAAATTAAAAATGACAGTGCTACTTCTTGCCTGGTGCTTGATCGGCACGGTGGTGTGCGATAAATTTAAATTGTTGATTTTGCATAACAACGACATTCACGGTAGGTTTGAGGAGACCGCGAGGAATTCCGGCACCTGCAAACCGAAGCATAGAAATATAAAGTGTGTTGGTGGATTACCGAGGACTGCCCACGAGATAAGGAGATACAGGAAGCTGGCTGAGGATGGTCAGGGGCCGGAAGTCTTGTTCTTGAACGCCGGGGATACGTACGTTGGAACTGTTTGGTTCGCTCTTTTTACGTGGAAAATTTCCGTGGAGTTTATGAACGTTCTTCGTTCGGATGCGGTGGTAAGTTGAGGACTATTACTATTATTATTGTTTTTAGTTACGTCGCACAGTGGGCCGAAATCACAGAAAAGTGGCCAAAAATTAGGTTATGTTTTTAGTGACTCATGGAGACTATGGGCTCATTTAGAATTTTTTAATTACATTTTTTGACATATATTTTAATTTTAGAGCGAAATGCAAAAAAAGAATATTCCAGGGCCCTTTAGGCTTTAAAATTAATCAAGAACATCAACGCGTGGCGCTTTCGTGTTATAGTTATATGACGTCAATTACTCCTATCGCATCGGGAGACGTAGATGTAGCTGCTTGCCTAGATGCCTAACAGTCTGTATTTAAATGCCGCAGATGTCTCATGTGGATTATACGCACCGTTTGTGTCATGAATAGTGCAAATACCATATGAATGGAAAAACGTTTAAGATGAAAAATATTTATATTATTACGTGTTTACACCCTTTTTGTAAACACCCTGTATCGTGGATCCGGAAATTATAACACCAGGGTAACACTAAACACTAATTTATTTACTTACTAATAATAATACTAATTACTACAATTCCAACAATTAATTACTTTACTAACATTGCACTTTCCAAGCAGAAGTCACAGCCATAGAAATCTGTGCACAAGAAATGATCCGGAGATCATATACTGACAAAAGAATCCGCTGACAGTCAAGCAGCTATCAAAGCTCTGAATGCAGTAGAGATACGTTCCAAAACGGTAAAAGACTGCCTTGAATCCCTGGAGAAACTGGCGGAACACAATAGTATACAACTGGAGTGGACGCGAGGACACCAGGGCAATGAAGGCAACGAAAAAGCAGATAATCTGGCCAAAGAATGCGCAAAAACAGCCTTGATGGGACCGGAGCCATCCTGCGGGATATCATACAATACCGCAAGAGGAATGGTAATGAGTCAGAAACATATCTTGTATTGGACCGGCGCGCCGGGGATGAGGCAGTCACGTATGTTCATCACCGGCGGGCCATCCATGAGAAAGACCAACGAACTGCTAAAGCTGAGCAGAAAACAGCTGAGATGTGCGGTGGGAATCCTAACAGGACACTGCACACTGATTAGACACCTAACTAACATAGGTGTGAAAGATAATCCAGAATGCAGGATTTGTGGTGAGGATGAAGAAACTCCACCACATACTATGTGAATGCCCAGCCTTGTAGGCTGGGAGGTTTTCATACTTCTGGAGACTAACCGTGACCCCGGAAGAAATAGCCAGAGCTCCCATTGACCATATACTCTCTTTTTGGAGAGCAACTGGGTTAATGGGATAACGAGACTATGGGGTACAATATGCTTAAGCTTCAGTACAGCGGGGCTTCGGCACCGCAACCCATAAGGAAAAAAAGAAAAAAACATTGCACTTTGCACTAAGTGCTATAAGTCTCAATAATTCAGCCACTTTTGCTCACTTTGTTTACTTCTTAATGTTTCTCAAATCACTGTCTGTACTGAACTGAACTGCACTACCACTCACTCTTCCTTTATAGCCCTAGGTTATTGTGGTTAAGGTGCCCGTCGGGAAAAATTTTGCTGATACATACTCTCTCCAAACTTCGTGTATGGCTTCATTGGACCTAGTCTGACAGCATTTTCCTCTATCATTTTTTTTGTTTTTGGGGCGTTTTCCCGCTAGATTTTCCGAAACATGTCATTTTGACGGCATATAAAAAAATGTATAGATACTGTTATTTTTCCAAGTAGAATAGCTTAAAAACGTGAATTGAAACGTGAAAAAATAATTGTCTGACAATAAATGTGGGTCATTGGGCGTGTCCGCTATCTCGAACATGTCGGAAAAGCGACTATAAGAAAATTTATTAATAACCAGCTGATTTTCGCTGTATTAATTTATTAAAACATACAAAAACACGTTTTCATATTGTCTGACGAAAACTATTTTCCGATTTCCCAGTCTGACGCGTCAAAGTTGTCGGTTTCATGACAGCAAAAAATGTATTCATAACCTTCAGACATTGGAAAATTATATGCAGAAAATAGGTATTTAATTTGTGGTATAAGTGTCTGACAAATACAGTGGGGCATAACGAGAGTCTGACAAAAAAACATAATTTTCCAATAGCAGCCGTCGAAGTTAGGGCGATAAAAAAATGAAATTTCGTTTAGTCGAGAAGACGGTTAAAAAAGATACGGTATTTCAACTTACTTATTTTATAATCTTTATTTTGAATTTTTTGAACTCCTTTAGACTACCTGAATTCGACTTACCCAAGTTTTAAGTTCGATAATATTGAAAAATACGTAAAACTTTTTGTAGAAAAAAGTAGCGAAAAATTGTCTTTTAGTACGTTTAAAATCGCTATATCTCCGGTACTACTAGTCCGAAAATTTCTATCCAGGGCCCAAATTAAAGATCTTGAAACAAGCTATAAGATAACACTTTACAATATTAGTTATAACAAAGTACCTTTTATAAATGAAAAAACAATTAATCCATTTTCGGTAAATATATGAACTCAATTTAACTGTGCAATTTTGCATAAAAAATATATGAAGTATGCAGGGAATAAAAAAAATAAACATTATGCACCGAAAAAATTTTTAGGGCGATGCTAAAAATTATCCTATTACATGAAAAACGAATTTCTGCAGCAGAAAAACGACATTTCCAAACCTGAAAACTGAAAAACTAATTTTCCTGGCATCGCCCTAAAAATTTTGTTCAGTCCGCACTTTATTAAATTATACGATTTATTTTATTGTAAAAAACTTTTAAAAAAGGTATAAAATAAAATAATTTCAAGTACTATAAAACAATTCTCTACTACTACCTACGTGTACTATACTACTACTGTAGAATACAATACGGAGTGTAGAAAGACGTTCCACACTCCTATGTTCTATTATAGAGCCTGCGTACTAAACAGATGTACACAGGTGAACTTGTATAAAACGATATATTTTCAAGCGCGAAGTTCATGCAATTTATTTATGATTTTTGACACTGTAAAAATGATTCTTCAATGATTAGTATGAGATAATCATGACAATTTGAAGGAAATTACAACATTAAAAAATTGTATTTTCCAGGCGTCAGACAGTTAAAAAATTTGATTTATTTTTATTAAGCTATATTGAAAAAATCAGCTTGTTATTTATAAATGTAGCCTCAATATATACATATGAATGTAACATCCAAGCGTAGCTTGACAACCACATAGAAAAACCTTTTATTTAACATTTCCAGCTAAAAGGCTTTATTTCACCGTCAGACAATTTTTTAATCGTATTATGAATTTTATTTAAAAATCAAAAAAATTTGTAAAAAAATGTTATGAATAAATTTTTTGCTGTCATGAAACCGACAACTTTGACGCGTCGGACTGAGAAATCGGAAAATAATTTTCGTCAGACAATATGAAAACTTGTTTTAGTATGTTTTAATAAATTAATACAGCGAAAATCAGCTGGTTATTAATAAATTTTCTTATAGTCGTTTTTCCGACATGTTCGAGATAGCGGGACACGCCCAATGACCCACATTTATTGTCACACAATTATTTTTTCACGTTTCAATTCACGTTTTTAAGCTATTCTACTTGAAAAAATAACAGTATCTATACATTTTTTATATGCCGTCAAAATGACATATTTCGGAAAATCTAGCGCGAAAACGCCCCAAAAACAAAAAAAATGATAGAGGAAAATGCTGTCAGACTAGGTCCAATGAAGCCATACACGAAGTTTGGAGAGAGTATGTATCAGCAAATTTTTTCCCGACGGGCACCTTAACTATTGGTTCTGGATCTTTCTACTGCATTCCAGCTTATTCTACAAGGTTCCAGGGGATGTCTGTAATATTCTAGATTTTTCTATATGTCTCTAGAGGGTTGAAACACATAACAATATATTGAAAACGTTATTATTTTTAACCTTGATTACTGATTTTATGACTAAGTAAATTATATTCAACAGTCGACTGACTGTACTTTTCTTATAAAACCTCAAGATTGTTTTTATTCGAATTATAAAACCGGTTCAAAAAAAATTATTATATATTACTTAACGAGAATAGCAACTACAGATGAGGACAAACGAGCCAAATCCCTGCAATGCATCAATTTTAATTCGAATTTAACTATTTCTTTTCCAAAGCCAACGCAAGGTTACCGGTATAAAACCTTAGCTCGTTACTGAAATGTTCCCACAAACGGCGAGGTCAATTTTATGTCAGAAAAGAATTACGATAAGAATGTCACATGAAGTAGACGTTACGTTCTCACCGTGAGGACTCAATCTACATTATCAGGATCATCAAAGTATGTTTCGTATGAGCTGAACCATCAATTAAAGAAATGCATCTGATAAGCAATAGCAGTAGACAGCACCTGGTTGTGGTTTAAGCCTAGATAAGTATATTAAACACGCGTAATAAACGCGTACATGAAAATATTATACCATTAGTACAGGAGTCAGCGACACTTTTAGTTGCTATATATTTGTTTAAACTTGGTTTATCTTTTGTTGGATAACATTAATGTAACTAATTTATAAAACAATCTCTTGCCACTTTGTTAGCGGACCAACGCACAGTGGGCCAGATTTAATTCGTAGCGTGCCAAAACCCAAGATTTTGGCGAAATTTATTAAAATTTTCAGAGAGGGGTTTTTAAGGTCGCTAAATACTTAAAATTAAAAAATTCTTTATGATAAATACAAAATAGCCGCAAAAATAAGGAAAAATTCAAGGATTTGCAAAATATATGTCATTTTATAAAGAAACTTGCTCAGATATGCTTTTAAATGATATTTAAAATTACAAAATGCTTTATTATGCACGATCCCATGTGATGCTATCATTTACGAAATTTTAATGTTTTTGGAAAAATGTTTCAACTGAGAAAATCATAGTGCCTTTGGTGAACATATAACAATGTTGTGTCTGATTTCAGTTTTATTAAACAAACTACAACTTAATTTTATTAAACAAACTTACTTATACTACATTGAATGTACAATGTTTTAAGAGCTAGTCACTGTCACTGGACAATATAAGTTCTGGTACACCTGTACCTATTTCAGGCTGTTTAATCAGCTAAAGAACGGAATATTGCTAGAAATAACAGGATCTGATACTAGTAATGAGTGTAACAGATCTTCATTAGTTTTAAATCTAGATATTTTTCTGGTATGGTGTTGCCTAAAACTGCGGAACTGTTCGTTTCGAGCTTCACTTGCTTCCTCAGAAAGTTGTCCAATAGGAAGTATGAACGACTTTATTACATCAGCGCCATGTATTAGTACTTTATGTACACAGCTGGGCATATAATAGCAGTTATATAGTTTGTACAATTTGGCAGTTTCCTTTGTATATTCAGAAAACTTCTCTACATCTATTTCAAAGCCACTTGAGATAGTTTGCAGAATTTCAGCAAATCGTTTAATAAGACGAATATAGATACCAGTTATTTCAACAGATGTTTCTGGATCAGCAAAAAATCGACGAGCTGTATTGCCGTTATTCGATGTTCCTGATCCCTGCTTTGGTTTATCAATGATTAAGGAAGTTCTTTTAAATTTCTCTTGAATTGCGTTTTCTCGTTGATCAACTTCCTCTTTTTGTGCCTGATCTCTTATCTACCATTTTTTTTTAAAGTTAATTTATATATGTGCAATACACATTCCAACATTCTTATATGCGCATGAAGTGGAGAGAGGCCAAATTTATAATATTCTGTGTTTTTCAGATACCTTTGAGTAACTGCATACTAATTTTAGACAAGAAGTGCTGAATGTACGAATTCTCCAATTATTCTCTTTCAATTAATTTTTTCTTTATACAGAATGGCTTTATTTTCAAGTTGACACATTTAATGTTATCTATACAAGGTCAGTTAAATGAGATAAAACTTGTATATTATAATTCTCCATCGTTTTGGACGACAGGACCGTTTCTAGAGATTTGTCTGCTGGTGTACAAAACCTCCCACACCCAAAGTGAAAATAACTAGAAATGTATGAAATGATACAACTAAATGTGTCAATTTTTCTTCTGATAACTCTGGGACCATGTTGAAAATGCTTACCAGCAACGAAACTGTTTACTACGGGCAGAGTTGTTAAAAAACCACACTGAAAGCTCATATAGTCCGTATAGTAGACATACCTAGAGGAATATACTGCGTATGTGAATCTTGGACAGTTGTTATGTTTGTTTATATTTTGTTTATTATGAATATTATAATAATAAAAGAAAATATGTGGTCTTGTGACAGTCCAACATACGCAAAATGACTTGGTATGTTAAACACTATAAAAGTGTTATGTTCTTAATGCGTTTTTAATAAAAAATTAGTTTTTATTGGTAAGTTTCATTATATTGCTCTTTTCCTTATTTTCAAATGTTCAAATTATAATATTTATTAAAGATTTCCAACTGACGAGGAACCTTTTCACGCCTGATTCCATGCACTTGGCAAACAAGATGAAAATGTTAGTCATAGAGCCGGACCAAATTTGTCTGTTCAGATCATTTTAAACTTGAGGATTTCGAAATAGCACACAACATATGCATCTTAGAACAAATGCAATCCCTCTTTGGCATCTTCATCAGGATCACAGAAACCAGTCGGACAGTCGGTTGGAAAAACAAAGCAAGTCTACTTAGGGCGTTATTATATTATAAATGAATACCCTGACTTACTGACTGATGTATCAACGCACAGCTCAAACCGATGGGTCTAGAAACTTTAAATTTTGGATGGAGATTCCTTGAATGACGTAGGCAACCACTAAGAAAGGATTTTTCGAAATTCGATCTCTAAGAGGGTGAAAAAGGGGGTTAAAATTTTAGGCTTTTTCGGAAACGGTTAGATCTAGATGCGTGAAATTTGGCAGAAATATTTTTTGTTGAAATCTATTAGATACGTGTAAGACGAAATGTCAATTTTCACTTTTTGAAGGGGTGAAAACGGAGGTGGTAGATGGTTTAGAGCGCACCCGTATTTTTCAAATCGCCCAAGTCAGAAACGTTATTATTCGAGTGATGGATTCTTCTGAGGAAATAAGGAGACACGTATTCGACAGTTTTCAAAAAGAGACCCCCGAAAGGGTGAATGGGGAAGGGGAGGTTTTTAAGTTTTTTGGAAACGGTTAGATCTAGAAGCATGAAATCTGGCAAAAATACTCTTTATTGGAATCTATTAGACTCGAGTAAGACGAAATTTTGATTTTCACTTTTTGAAGGGGTGAAAATGGGGGTGGTAGGTAGTCTAAAGGGGTACCTCTGAAATCGCGTAAGTCAGAAACGTGATATTCCAACGACGGGCTCTTCTGAGGAAATAAGGAGACACGTATTCGGTGGTTTTCAAAAAAAAGTATGTTTTTAAGCATGAAATTTGTCACATACTCGCGTATGTGCTCTATTGTCGATTAAAATAATTATTTTTTCGTTTAACTCTCTCTAACACAAAAATAGAATAATGAGTTGTTATCAAATTGCGATGCGCAATGGGTTTCCCCGAGTACTATGGATGCGCAGTGGGCTTCCACGAGTACTCTGGACACGCAGAAGTTTTCCTTGAGTGCAATGAATGCGCAGTGGGTTCCCTCGCGTGTACTCCCTGAGATCTATAGGTAGGAGTACTCAGTGAGTATGTCGTATTTCTTTATAGGCATAAGTTAGTATGTCAATATTCTTAATTCCACACGCAAGAAGTCTTCCACGCGAGCGAAGTCGCGGGCATCAGCTAGTTTTATAAAAACTGATTATGATGATCATTAAAATGTCGTAGTTTATCATACAAATATTTTTCAGTAAAACTACATAAAGTTCAGGAGAATGACTTCGTTGTTGGCCAGCAAGCTTGGGAAAATTACATATTCCTCTAGATATGTGATATAGTACAGTCAGTCTGTCATTTGACATGTGAATAATTTCTGCAAGGAATTTTTTGTTTGCATAATGTAGGGGGGTAGGGGGGTTGCCACAATCATTAATTAATGTGTTCCACAAAAATATCGTTGTCGCTACGGGTATCATGTTTGGGAACGGGCAAAAAAAATAATCATTGTACAAAAGATTTTACCTTTCGGATTTTATAGCGATTAGCGATATTAGCAATATTTGGACTATTTTATCCCTGAAAACCCTTTAAACTATTTTTAAGACAGTTTACATTTTAGTCGTTGCTATACTTACCTACCTATATAGTAACAGTACGAAATTCTCCGCACACCAATCCGACTCGCGCTTGACCGATTTATTATTAATGATAAACTAATGTCTTGTCACTTTTGAAGAAAAGTATCTGTCTATTTTCGTTCTTATCCAAATCAAGAGAAATTTGTCCTATTTTAGTCTCACCCCGTATATTCACAAATGGCATAAATTAACAGATATATTATATTTTGACTACCAATTCAATAAGTGTTTCAAATTCAATTTAAGGTCAACTAGCAGACCACAACAAATTCTTATCTCAACTGTAATTTACATTTCAATATCAAAAGTAATCTAATAACTCAATTCATGATTGAATTATGTAAATGTTTATACTGAATTATGCAAGATGTGAACATGGTCAAGTCTAAATTAATAGTTAAAGTATCAATGACTTTGATTGATCTTCAAGAATATTAATTATTGTACCTTCGATGTATACTCAGCTGCAAATGAACTCGCACAATCGCACATTAGCCTAATCAATGAATACTTAAAAAGGGGGTATAGATGGAAATGTTTGGAATAGAATTTTTGACTTCAGGGCTGTATTTGGAGTAGTTAGAGGAGATAAACATACTACATCGGGCCTACGAGGTGAGCGGGGTGCAGAGGGGCACAAAAAAGATATTTTTTTTTGGTTTTTCGCTTATATCTCGAAAACGGTGAGCCGTAGCGAAAACATAATTATATTTAAAATTAAAGCTGACAGTAAAATCATTCATCGGCTTAATTTTAATGAACAAATTCTTCATATTAATGTACTCTATAATTAAATTTATGGACATTTTGGCTCAGTGTAACGGGCCCCTTTTTGTGAGCCTCCAAGGCAAATACATTTATTATACTACTTGTTAATATTTACATATTTACATATACATGCACATACCACACCAATATTTTTAACGTAAGTACATGTCTAAATATAAAACAAGAAAGTGCAATACACGGTTTTGCTCCATATATCTCGAAATTTGCAAGATATTTTCAAATTGCTGTTTTATCAGTTAAGGATAACATAATCAATAATAATATTGATTGATCGACTTTATTATATTTTAAAGGAAATTTAATGCTCCACAAAGGCAAATCATTTAGGAGACAAAATTCATAAAAAAAAATGTGAGGCAAAATTGTGTTTTTAGGAATTTGCGATTTTGACTAGCGGATATCTCGAAAATTAGAGTTATGATAAAAAAATCAATAGAAATATTCATGTAGAAAATTTTGCCAGCTTTAATTTTAATGTAATTATATTTTTTTCGGCCGACCAGAAAGTACACCCTTTCTGAAGAAATTATCTTCCAGAAATTAACGTTTTCCCGGGCTAGACTGGAAAGTGACATTAGAGATCGACAACAGTATATTGTGTGAAAACAATACATTCCCGAACGACGAAGTACACATACTATTTTACTTCCACATCCAGTGGAAGTATAGTAACGACAAAAAAAATTAAAAAAAATTTTTATTGTTCAAATAGGCTTAGAATGTCACGAAACGTCGAGATTTTAAGTTTGAGCGAAAAAAAAAATTTCTGTCTGTCGGTCTGTCTGTCTGTAACTTTTTTTGTGCGCACGTTTACTCTGGAACCGTTTGAGATATTGACTTGAAATTTGGTACACATATGTACTTTAACGAGATCTAGAACTAGATTATATTTTCATCTTGTTCCGTCGAAAGGTTGGGGGGTAAATTGGGGTAAATTTGGGGAAAATAGGTAAATCAAGCAGGTAAGAGTCCATAAAATTGATATTTAGTATATACAAGAGAAGCTAAGGTCTCAAAAAAAATTTTGGCATTAGCCACCCCCCTTACCACCCCCACCCCATTATTAAAGGGGATGAAAAAAATTGTGATTTAGTGTGTGTACAAGAACCAGAAACCTAAAAATGTTTTTTTACTTCATCCACCCCCACTACCACCCTTTATCACCACCCCCACCCCGCTACCGATGTGGGGTATCGTTTTATGGGTTTTTGGGGTAGAGGGTTTCAAATATTATATTATTAAAGTTCCATAAACAATTATTTCCACATACAAAAATTTTTTCGTTATGAATGACTTGGAAAAGAATCTGGATGTGGAAGTAGTGATTCCTTGGGCAGCAGTTTTTTCTGAAATCAAAATCAATATTATTATACATTAAGGAATTTGTATTAATGCATAACATTTCTTCGTTACAATCTAACTGCTTACTAATAAATGCAATTTTAATGTGAGCTGGTTTGTCTGCGTGTATTTATTTACTGTCTAAAATATACATAAAAAACCGTACGGGAATGTTACTTTCCCGGCCCGATTTCAGAAATAGTATATTGTGTATTTAGGTGTGAAAGCAATGCATTCCCGGACGACGATGCAAATTGTCGAAGTCCGGGAATGTGCTTTCACACCGAAGTACACATACTATTTTTTCTGAAATCACAATCAATATTATTATAAATTAAGGAATTTGTATTAATGCATAACATTTCTTCATCACAATCTAACTGCTTACTAATAAATGCAATCTTAATGTGAGTTGGTTTGTCTGCGTGTATTTATTTACTGTCTAAAATATACATAAAAAAACCGTACGGGAATGTTACTTTCCCGGCCTAGGCCGGGAAAGTAACATTCTCGTACAGTTTTGTTGATTGTTGCTTGGCAACGGATCTTTTCCGGTCTGTTTTGTGATAGTTTCTTAGCAACGGACTAAAACACTGAAATTGTGCATTTTTCGATCTGAAATCGCGCCGAAAATGTAGACATTCCCGATCGATTTCAGAAAAAAAGCTTTTCCGATCCCTGTTATTCTCGTTGCCATGGAAACAAATTTGTGTTAATTGTACGTTACACAAAATTGTACGTTACACAACTGAAAAACAGTGTTTTGCAGGTCTTCCCAAGCTTCCAGTCAAAAATGTTGTCAAACATTTCCATTTACAACGTCTTCTACGACTAGGCTATAAGTACATGTCACAATGTATGTCCTATATCGATAACCTCTGCCACTGCTCATAACATAATGTCATAATTATGTCGAAAGTCTTATTTTATTATTTAAATTCTAAGACGTAATCATGGACATATAGGTTTTGTCCTACAATAAATTTGAGCTCTCATACTGATTTCTTCTTTTGTTTACTTCTCCTGAATAGAACATAGCTAAGTTCACTGCTCAGTTTTGTAGTTTCTGCGAGGTCGGCGTATTGTATATTTAAACAACTTAATTTTTTATACCGTGTTCTCCATCGGTTTTCTTTGAATATTTCCAAATCTATAAGTCCTATGGAAAACAATAAATATAAGGAAAGTGTTCGTCTTGAGCTGTACAATAAAAGTACATAAAGTATGATTCATTTCAATTCTTATTATAGGCTCATTTAACAATTTTTTATTATTACATTTTCTGAAAGAGCTTGGTGAGTATAGTAAGTATGCCAAAAATTAGAATTTACTGACGCCGCCTTCATGTATAAAAAAATTATTAAAGTCGGCGCGCTTAAAAACGCTCGGGATAACCATGTAGTCGAGTTGTGACGTCAGATGGCTGAAACGCCCATTGAACACGGCTGTGAATGCAAGTTAGTAGAATAAAATCTGGAAGTAAAGTCGCTTAGTTTTCGAGAAAAAAACCGGCGTAGAACCAAACCAGACTTAGTGGGATTCTTTAGTAAGATAATCGTGTACACGAAATCATTTTTTACATTTTTTGGTGGTCGAGAACTTTTTTTATTTCAGAAAAACTCAAAAAAATAGATTTTTAATGAAATATGTTTTTTAACGTCTCCACCGCTATATCTCTGAAAATATTTGTGCTATCAAGCTATTTTTTTTTTGGATTAAAGTAGACACAATAGCGCTTCGAACAACGTCCCACGTGAACCCGATTTATTTTTTTTAAGTTGGAAACATAATAGGAAACTCAAACTTGTTATTTTCAGTAGCGTAATTTTAGACAATCGAGAAAAAAATTTGTTTATGAAAATTTGTATATACATGCTGCGTACAAATTGAAGCCAATAGTTGAAAAAAGTTTTTAGGATACAAATTTTTCATGTTCCGTGCATAGTATTGAGTCAGCGATTTTTTTAACGGGCCAAAGTCATATTCTTGCGCGCTCGGCTGTAGAAGCCTACCGACTGCAACGATCTGACGGTCCCGGTCGGGGTGTATGTAGTAGTTTAACTTATATCAATAGATACAAAACCAGTAGTGATCAAAAGCATCTAGGGGATCAATACTATTTCAATATTTCATATATTGTACAGTAGTATCAGTGGCGGTGTGGGTGTCTAGGGCTTAGTCGGCATTTCACAATAAATTTCGAATATTTTTGCGTCACATGTATCTAAACGTCGTCCCAAAATTTTTTTGATGAGCGGGGGGAAAAAATCCGAAAAATTTTTTTGATAAGCGGGGGGAAGAAATCCGAAAAAAAATTTTTTTTTTCGTCCCAAAATTTTTCTGATGAGCGGGGAGGGAATCCAAAAAAATTTTTTTAATGAGCGGGGGGAGAAATCTAAAAAAAAATTTTTCCCGTGCCAAATTTTTTTGATAAGCATGGCCCCTCGTTAGACGCGGCCCTAGGGCCCAGTCGGCATTTGCCGACTAGCCGACCTGGCCAGACCGCCACTGAGTAGTATTGATCATATGTTGTTAATATTAAGAAATTGTACAGTAAATATAAAATAGTCTCCTTTTAATAATAAAAAGACAGGTAGGTAGATATAAATACCTAATCTATAAATATCAATCAGTGTTACTAACTACCCACCAAATTAGTAAGTTTATTAGACATTTTTAAATGAATGAAAGTAAAAATTTGGATAGATAAGTATGTAGTATGTAGTTTATGTAGGCCCTACATTAATAGCATTCTAATTCGTTCATATCTGCCTCGAAATCTTTAATAATGTTACAGGAACGACATTTGCACTCATTGCAATATTTTAGGCTTTCCTTAAAACAAGCACATTTTCGATTGTCAGTATTACAATTTTTATCCGAACAATGAATACTTAATGATTTTCGACAACCGCTACTTCTACGCGACTAATCTGACCAAACCTGTATGCGAGGTGTATTAATTGCGTCCCAATGTCGCATTTAGCGCTGATAAAGAAAATCGCTGTTGCCACACGGTACATTTTAGGAAGAAATATATTGTTTCAAAAACTTTTGTGATTATTAGGCTTTATTTTCTTCGCTGCATGTATGTAAATATTTTCAAAAATAAAAAAGTTTATCGATTGGTGAAGATTTCAATACATAAAATATATATTTTTAGTTTATCTGATTTTTAGAGAAATGAAAGTGCGAATTGTGCCCAAACCGTTTATATTGGTAAAAGCGCTACAGTGTGTGCTTTAATTTGACACAAAACAAATTTCGGTACCTTTAATAGTTTTAAAGATATGGTGGTGGAAACAAAAAAAAACAATTTTATTTAAAAATACATTTTTTTTCACTTTTTATTGATTTAAAAAGTTCGAGACCACAAAAAAATGTCGTAAAATATGATTTCATATGCCCGGTGACATACTCAAAGGAACCTAACATGTTTGACCTGGTTCTACGCCAAAAAAAACAACGACACGATAGACTTACGAAATCGCTGCTCTAATATAGGTATCGGCGCACGCCAAGTGACATCACTCTACGGACTGTTGGCCGGCCGAGCGTGTTTCTATTCAAATGCGAATATCTCTGTGGCTATTGATTCAATTGAGCTGAAATTTTTTTCTGAGGCTATTGGTTTGTTATACTTTAAAGTGAGGAAGAAAAAGTAGGAAACTGCCATATCACTAAATGACCCCATTATTAAAAAAAAAAACAAACATTACAAAATTATGCGATTTTAAACAAATCACTGTTCTTTCAAAAATAATGGATAATATTCAATGAAATTTTGGAATAATATAGCTCTTATTCGAAATTTTAGATATAAACAAATTCATGTCACTCTCTGGTTTTTTTATGATATCAAAAACGGTAAACGAGTAATCAAAGTAGATTAAAAAAGGCAACTTTTAAAAAATATATAATAATGCTCTACTTGCGTTTGGAGCTGAGATACGTTAGTTTTCACGTTTAATGTACTTATAAATAAACAAATCGAAATTTTTTCTTGAAATTTGGGATGATTATCCTCCAATGCTTATTATTTTGTTTCTGCTATTCGAAGATAATCCATAACATCGCATAAAGGACATAATGCACATTTTCAATATTTTTATAACTTTTTTAATTTTTGTCACGAAAATAGTAAACCAACCTAACTTGAACAACTACCTTTATGTTCATGTATACAGCTTTGTAAAACTTTTAATATTACTGATACAATAAAAAAATATATTTCTGGAGCAGGATTTGAACCCGAGACGTCCACATTCTGAGTAAAAAGTGTTAGTCGCCTTACTCACTAGCACGAGAGCCCACCTACAAAAATGGAACACATAAGCTGGAGAGTCAAAAATCGGTGGGGATCCTTATCAAGTCATTCTCTGAACGTGTGTAGTCGGTCATGGCAATCCGGGTTGCAGCGGCGGCGCAGGGGCATTTTTGTTATATGACTCAAATAATTTTTGAATGTGACGCTTTCCCATGGCGTCCAATCAAAAAAAGTTTCAGATAAAAGTTTTTTAGTTTCGTGGGTTCTACATAATGGAGTTTTAGTTTTAATCGGGTTTAATCGGGTTCTTACGGGGTAACATGTTTTTTTATGTAATCAACCTCTTTTTTATAGTGGATATCGCTCTACGCCAAAAAATATCAATCTTTTGCTATTTGCAATTTTTTACTCCGAGGCCAATTTGAGCCAGAAATTTTTTTTTCATCTTTCAATAATTTTTTACGGCGAAATTATGCGCTCTAGAGAAAATTGTAAAAGAGAAACAATGTTTCTTTTTTTATATGTTTTACTACAGGTGATATGTTAGGGCTGGTGACAGAACATAGCCCTGTCTGACGCCTTTGCCATCTTTACATTTGTCGGAGCTAGCATTGTCTGCTTTCACCAAACAGTTTTCTTGATACAGTCGCCGACAAATAAAGATATTTGAGTGTTCCACAATTTATAAATTTATGTACCTACCTAACAATATTTATGAACCTTTATATACAAGTATGACATATCTCTGGACCTTGACACTGCTATTTGATAAACGATACACATGACTAATAATAGATCGCACGAGCCAATGTTAAAAAATTTACGACAGTCACAAAACGATCTCGACCTCTGCCAGATGCTATAATATAATTTGGATTTCTGAATGCATGTATATTTATAACGACTACAAAAAGTAAAGATTAATGACACTGTGTGTTTTTTTTGATTCAGCTTTCGTACGTCTGAAATCGATTTCGAAAGGGGTTGCCGTGCTACATCCAAATTAGATGTTTAACGAGTAATTTTTTTATCAAAGTAAAAACATAATATTTTTATATATTCTGTTGAACTAACAGCTTCAGGACAAATAGCAAAACAAGTTTATGGTGCTTAAGATTTTATATAAGTATTGGCGTATAGGGTGATAAATATTTCAATTCTATATTTAGAAATTGAAAAGAGTTACAGAATAACGACCAAACGGTTATGGAAATAAGCCCACGTGAGCTTCAGAAAAAAACCAATTGGCACTTTTATCGTTTTATTTGTTAAAGTGAACTATTCGAATTTCAAATCAAAAGAAAGATTAATTCAAAAGAAGTTGGTAGCTACTGAGAGCGGCAGGATCTGCCCCACTGTATGTTTGTGAAAATTCGTTAATTTGGTTAGTTAGTAATCGGGATCGTTACCGCTGAACTATGCGATGCAGACCTACGTTTTCCAAATGCTAGATTTTATACTTATCGACCCACTACAGCAGGACTCGTACAATTTTTTACACGGAGAATCAACGGAAATGGGTGAAGTACGGTATACTGATGAAATTAGAATTACTGATTGACTGCATGACTGTTTGGTTGAGAGGCAAGCATACTTGATTCTCATCCAGTAGTCCCGGTTTCAATTCCTGCTATCGTATACACATATATATACATATACATGCGCTCAGTCATTTTTTTAAAACCACTTTTTCGACTTCCTGGGACTTCACACCGTGAAGATCTGATCTTATCTCCATTTTCAATTTTGGATCAATTTCCATGGTTGTGGAGGTTAAAATTTAACACGCGACTTGATGCACGTTAGATGACTAGATAACTCAAAGTGTACACACAAAATCCTACATCAAATACTACCAATATTAACAAAGAGTAGAGGTTCCAGGACAGAGCCTTGGGGACACCATATCAGGCTAGAAAAGTATTTGAAGTTTGGTAATTTAAAGAGACACACTTTGTCTTGATATGAAGATAGTTATTTAGAAGATCGTGGATCAGCGGCTCAACTTCTTCAACATACAGGGTGTTCCTTATACACCAGGGTTTTATGATGACCCCACAAAAAGAAATCCAAACTATTAAGATCGGGGGATCTTGCTGACCATTTCTGAGGTTCTCCGCGACCAACTGATACATCTTCAAGTAACACAGTTCTTCTTGGAGAGAATGCAGGTAAGATTGTCCATTAAGGCGTCTTGGCAGAGAAAAAGGGCCTATAAGATTATTACCAATAATTCCTACGCATACATTAACCGAAACTTGCTCTTGGAAATGGCTTCCGGTTATAGCATGGGAGTCTTCGTCCGCCCACACGATTATTATGGAAAAAGTTTTTTTACCTAAAAATTTTTATTGTTCAAATAGGCTTAAAATGTCATGAAACGTCGAGATTTTAAGTTTGAGTGAAAAAAAAATTCTGTCTGTCTGTCGGTCTGTGTGTCTGTTGGTCTGTCTGTCGATCTGTCTGTCTATAACTTTTTTTTTGTGCGCACGTTTACTCTGGAACCGTTTAAGATATTGACTTGAAATTTGGTACACATATGTACTTTAACGAAATCTGGAACTAGATTATATTTTCATGTTGTTCCGACGAAAGGTTGAGGGGTAAATTAGGGTAAATTTGGGATAAATGGGTAAATAAAGCAGGCAAGAGTCCATAAAATTGGTATTTAGTATATACAAGAGAAGCTAAGGTCTCAAAAAAATTACCACCCCCACCCTCTTATTAACGGGGATGAAAAAACATTGTGATTTAGTGTATGTACAAGAACCAGAAACCTCAAAATATTTTTTTACTTCGTCCACCCCCACTACACCTCCCTGTCACCACCCCCACCCCACTACCGATGTGGGGTATCGTTTTATGGGTTTTTGGGGTAGAGGATTTCAAATATTTTATTATTAAAGTACCATAAACAATTATTTCCACATACAAAGTTTTTTCGTTGTAAGTGACTTGGTTAAAGAATCTGGATGTGGAAGTAGTGATTCCTTGGGCAGTGGTTTTTTTCTATTAACACATACCAAAATTAAAAATAATATCTAAAGTACTTTCTGAGGTATTAAAAAATAAAGATTTAAAAAGAGCTATAAGAGCTATAGCAAAAAATTTAAGCCGTTGTGGACATGTTCATATGAACTTTTCTTCATAAAATGATCTAAGGAAATATTAGCAGGTCATTTGTATAATGTAGGTATGCGTGCTTTATCATATTTTGACAATAGTAAAAATATGAACTGATTTGTTAAAAAAACAATGGTAATAAAACAGTTTCCAGGAAAAATAATTATAAAATGTTCCACTGAAATAAAATTGTGTTATTATTTATTAATCAATGTCAAATTAGTGGCAACCTTCATATCCGGCGTTTAAAATAAATTTGCTAATATAAATATAATTTCAAGAGATGTTGGTAACAGTTTATACAGGGTGAGTCATGAGGAACTGTACATACTTCTACCATAAGTAGAGGCAGTTAAGACAAATACCAAGTGACCATTAAAAAGTGTTTGTTCCCTTTCTTTACTATCATACAGAGTGATTTATGAATTTTGTCCAAAAATTGTTTTGGTCATAACATTTTAACGATTAATCCGATTTGCCTCATTTTTTACAACAATGTACACTGTTGCCTATCAACTATCATACATATCGAAAATTTAAAAATCCAGGGACGGTTTCAAAAAAAATTGTTGGATTGCTTCGTATACGATAGTTCACCCTGTATATGATTTATCTAAAACTTGATATGAAATTTGTATAGGACGATCAATTTTCAAGTCAAATGAAAAGTTTGGCAAAATGGAATATTTTAATGCATACTAATATCAATTAATACAAAAATTTAGCTAAAAGTACCATCATTTTAATCAATTTCCAGGCCCGGTCTTAAAAATGTGGCTGATGTGGTCCATCTAAAAAGTTGCCTCTGTATGTATTTTCTCCAATTAGTGAAATTGCTTCCAAAAAGGACAGAAATAAGTAGTCAAATTTGTGTTGCCTAAATTTCCCCCATTTAAAGTGCACAACCTATATGTTCTGTTTAAGATCAATTTTAACGAAAACTGTACATTTTTCGAAATATTTTTAAAAGCCATCATATTCAAATGCAAGCATTGAATTTAAAATAAATACAAGATACGGATCTACGTTTTGATATTTTCGTTATTCCTTTTCTTTTCTTATAATTCTTAAATACATACGTATTCAGGGGCGGCTCAAGGTAAATTTTCCACCCGGGCGGGAGCACTTTTTGGCGCCCTTTCCTGAGGTCATCACGGACGTACTTCATACTAAAGTACAAGGATATCCCTTCGAACTCATGGGGGAGGGGGGTGCAAATAAAAATCCGAAAAAAATTTGTGTATCGCCTCATTGTGCTATTAAAAATTTGAAAAAAATTTTTATCGCCTCATATTAAAAATCCGAAAATATTTTTTGCCCTCAATTTGGCCCCCTCCGAACTGGCGCTCCGGGTTGCCCGGCTCTTAAGTCGCCCCTGTACGTATTGTAAATAAACATGTAAGACCTGGCCTGGAAATTGATTAAAATGATGGTACTTATTAAACCTAGGCACGAGGTATGTAGATATTATTTGTTTTAGCTAAATGTTTGTATTTACAAACATTAAAATATTCCATTTTGCCAAACTTTTCATTTGACTTGAAAATTGATCGTTAATAAAAAATTTATTGAGAGTGTGACAAAAATTTCAAATACTAAGGTTTTACTACCTGTTTGTGTCCTATACAAATTTCATATCAAGTTTTAGATAAATCATATACAGGGTGAACTATCGTATACGAAGCAATCCAACAAATTTTTTTGAAACCGTCCCTGGATTTTTTAAATTTTGGATATGTATGATGGTTGTTAGGCAACAGTGTACATTGTTGTAAAAAATGAGGCAAATCGGATTAACCGTTAAAATGTTATGACCAAAACAATTTTTGGACAAAATTCATAAATCACTCTATATGATAGTAAAGAAAGGGAACAAACACTTTTTAATGGTCACTTGGTATTTGTCTTAGGCGCCTCTACTTAAGGTAGAAGTATGTACAGTTCCTCATGACTCACCCTGTATTAGCAGAGTATACTTTTGTAACAAATTCTGTTTTAAAATATTTTAATATTATTAAACGAAAAATATCAGTACTTATCTTATACTACTTAATTATGACTCCACGTGTAAACAATAAAGAGTAAACGCTTAAGGATAAGATTTCGCAGAGTGAGAGGGAAATATGCGTTTATTTTCGATTTATTATATATTTTTTATATATTAAAAAAACCAAACATAGTATAATCTTTAAAACTGTTTTAGATACTTGCTATTGTTCTAATGAATACAATTATATATATTTTTTATTGTAAATTTCTGTAGTACTTGAATATTGTAGTCTATCTATGAAAATAGTTCCTAATATCATTATTAGAGCATGGCATTTAACTATATACAAAATTTATGATAAAAACTGTATATGGTTGTATTCTGTAGAGTAATGGGAAAAATCTGAAACTATTTTAAAGATTGTACCATTTATGATTTTTTAAATATTTATAATAAGCCAAAAATAGACGCATATTTCCCTCTCACTCTGCAATATCCGATCCTTCAAATATTATTTTATTAAACCTGCATTTCCGTTAATTTCTAAATATATTCCAACGCTATTTCGCACCCATATGCTGGGAAGCATGAACATAAAATTAAATTTGTGCGTATTCTCATTAATGCATGGCATAGATTTCAGGATTTCCTCTGGATAAGTTTCCGCAGTGATTGATCAATCGAATGTGCTCCTGCATATCTCTTTTTTCGTTTCGGATAGCGATAGCATATGAAACTTGTATTAGTAAAATTTTGTTTATCAGGAAAATAATAATTATAGATACTACGATAATTTGTGCCCAATTAAAATATTTCGTCAATAAGTGTTGCCCACAGCCATCTTTAAGATAATATTGCGCTTTGGGGCAACGCACTCGAAAGTATAAGAATTTTTATAATGCAAGAGATTTTAAGACTTATATTCAATATGTGGAGAACAAAAAAATATTTATATTATAAATATCACAATTACGATGCAAGAAAAAGGAATGAATTGAGCACTGTACAATGTACATCACATTAGTGTGAATACTCACCGTCATGTCATATGCAGGATGCAGGTGTAAAATTATTCAATAAGATTCGTAAATATTACAAATAATACAGTAACTAAAGGTTTTAACTTCGGAATAATGTCATATTGAACGATCTCGTTCATTTTTGGCAGTATAATAAAAAATGCTTCACAGAAAAGTTTCTATATTGTGCGTGGGCTTGCTAATTTATAGTGGTCTGTCTGTAACTCCTTCTCAGGGGGTGGAACTTAAAAAAATATATATATTAATTGAAGATGAAAAAGAACCACATTTTAAGAAGAAAAGGTTCTATGCAATTTTTACATGAATTGATAGTTTTTAAATTACAACTTCAAAATTGCGATTTTAGCTTAAAAAAGAGATATTTCCAAATGGCTTTCGTGAAGTATCTCGAAAATTATTACTTTATCAAAAAAATGTTACAGAACAATTACAGAAAGTACAAACTGGGCATTAATTATATTTTTTGTTTATTGATGTAGGATTAATAATTTCGAAGATATTTAAGTTTATATTTGGGATCCAAGTGTTCATAAGATAATTATTTAGAGTGAGAGTTAAATATCTCAAAGTCTGTGACACCTACGTCAAAAATGCTAATAGGTAGAATAATAGGTTATTAATTAAGCTTTCAACTTGTTTTTATTTGTTTCTGTAGCATAAAAAACAAAGAAGTTGTGATCGAAGCGTCTTCACATCTTTTTAATAACAACGTCGTCATTTTGTTACTGTAATTAACCAGTAATGAAAAAAAGGATTTTAAACACTATTTCTCAATGTTATATAACATGACGTAGATGCTCAAATTGTTTCGTTTGTATAGAGCACTTGTTTTAGAAAATATTAAAGTTTAAACTATAAAGATATTTTCGATAAAACCTATTTCTTCCTTTTCCAAATATTTCAATAAATATTAGTTTTAGTGAAAAATGGATAGACATCAAAAATAAAGCTGATAAACTGATAATAAATTTCGCTCTTTTAACTATTTAACTAGATTTAATAGTTTCGGAGATATGAAAGTTTACAAATGGCATCCGAACGTTTATAAGACGAAAAATTTAGTTTAAATGTTAAATATCTCAGAAATTGTGACACCTACGTCGATCATGCTGAGAAATGAAATTAAAGACAATTAATTGCGCTTTCAAATTATTTTGTAATCGTTTCTGTAGCATTAGAAATAAAGAAGTTGTGACGGAAAAATGTCCGTATTTTTTATTTTAATTTTCTTAATTTTTTTTTATACAAAGATATAAAGGAAAATAAACAAAATTCAACAAAATGCCGGATTATAATCACATCTCTAATAATTGTTAAAATGGTAAATAGAGAATAAGATAAAACAAAAACATAAAACTTAAAAAAAAGTTACATTTACTTCTCAAATTATCATAATTTACTATGTTGTAGAAAATGCTATCGATTAAAAACTATTTTGGTCCGTTTTTAAATTTTTCATAATTAATCATATTTCTAATGTCATTTGATAAAGCATTAAATAATATTAAATAGTTATAGGGATAGACAATAAATTCGTATTGTAGTTAGTAATGATCAGAACATATTTTAAAATAAAAAATAAATGACAAAATGTTAAAGAGAATTATCGTATGTAATATCACTAGTGCTTAAAATTTTATCGAAAATTTTTTCGAAAGCGTGTTGCCCGGTAATATAAAGAGTGCAAATTGGCAGTTTATTATCTGATTAAATCCCGACCGCTTTAGCGGGAGGGATTTAATCTTTGATAATAAACTGCCAATTTGCACGAGTTATATTAACTAGGGGTGACTTAGCTTGAGAAAAAATTTTTAGATAAAATTTAAAGCACGAGTGGTATTTGTGGAGAATATTTCACGAATAAATAATTCATTAAGTATATCTTCAATATTATGTTCAGTAATTAATTGCCTTCAGACGTTTCCTTGTTGCTTTTTAGAGATTACTCACTCACCTTTATCTTCAATTTCACTAGTGCTTAAAATTTTATCGAAAATTTTTTCGAAAGCGTGTTGCCCGGTAATATAAAGAGTGCAAATTGGCAGTTTATTATCTGATTAAATCCCGACCGCTTTAGCGGGAGGGATTTAATCTTTGATAATAAACTGCCAATTTGCACGAGTTATATTAACTAGGGGCGACTTAGCTTGAGAAAAAATTTTTAGATAAAATTTAAAGCACGAGTGGTATTTGTGGAGAATATTGCACGAATAAATAATTCATTAAGTATATCTTCAATATTATGTTCAGTAATTAATTGCCTTCAGACGTTTCCTTGTTGCTTTTTAGAGATTACTCACTTACCTTTATCTTCAATTTCATCATTTACGTCACATAAAAATGCATTTCCAAAGCGACTCATCTAAAAAAACAAAGTAGGTTTAAATTATGACAATCAAGAAAAACAATATACGTTAAACCATAGATACTGTAACTTATAAGACTAGTCATCACAACAAAGCACGCTTCGACCAATCACATTACCGGTGAAATCACACAAATTGCATATTACCAATCTATCCCTTTTACGTTCTAAGGCTGCCGGCTCAGATGGTATGGTACCGCCATTTAGTAACGCTAGCTTAACTTAGTTACTACACTAAACAGTGAATTGAATTATTATATTAAAGTGTTTATTAATATTTATTTATGTATTTAATCCTTGTTTCTAATTTGAGAAGTTTGATAGTTACGTTAAGGTTTACTTGTTTAAGTAGAGAGACTTTAAGTACAACGAATTATAATGTATATAGTGATACTGCAGAGTTTTGATTTTCCAAATAAGTGTTAGCTGCTTTGTAATGATTGATGAATTACCATATGTAAGTACCTACATTTGTGTATTTATCATGAAATAACTGATTTGTGTGCTTCGTAGATATTTATATTTAATTTTAGTTGTGAAAATTATTTTGTAATTATGTTAGGTATTAAGCCATTGAAAGCTGTGTACCTATAACTTGTCCCGAACCTATATAAGTTCCACACAGCATTGGCTTTTTAGGTTATTAATACAATACTACAATTTACGTTAACAATTAGTAATAAGCTAGAGAAGATATTTATAGATAACATTTAAAAGCACGATTTGTCCTATTTGCCGAAAATATGTCACGACACAAAACGTCAAAAAATTTTCGCAATATTTGCCGCTGCAGCGACCTAAAAAATTAGAGCGATAAATTTTGCATGTTGGTCCTGTCAAAAGCAGATCTAGCTTGAATTACCACTAATAATGACGTTTGATTGGTGCAATGTTGTGAAAAAACGGGCTCTCATTGGCTATAGCCTTAATGAGTGAAATAATCTATTTTATTCCTTTTTACTTACCAGAATTAAAACGAGAAATTATTATTACATACTATAATTTAAATTTTTAAAATTTGACTTCAGTTTCCCTCCGCCATATCAGATTCGCTGTTTTCAGTTTTCTAATTTTAACTTCATATTCATAATTAGCGACCCAAAACCTATATACATAAATTAAACGCGAAATGAAGCAATTCATTACATTTGCCCCGTTTCCCCCCGCCATATCGGAGCCGCTAATTTCAGTTTTCTAATTTTGACTTCATATTCGTAATTAGCGACCCCAAAAACTTATAAGCATAAATTAGAACGCGAAATCAAACAATTTTTTAAATTTTGTCTCATTTTCGTCCGCCATATTGAAGCCGCCATTTTGCATTTTTTTAATTTGACTTCAGATTCGTAATTAGCGACCCCATAAACATAAATATATTACATTTAAAAAATTAATAATCAATACTTTTCCATATATTAATTTTTTTGATTTAGGGGTGGAAAACCACCTCTAAAATCAGGGGTAATAGCAAGCGCCGCGCCGCGCCGGGACCATACAAAAACTGAAGATGATACCTTTTACTACAAGAATCACCCATAAAAAAAATATCATTCAATATGAGGTTATTCCGAAGTTTTGCATATTTTTTACCTCTAGGTACTGTACTAAAATAGAAAAATTATAATCCATTTAAAAAAATATTAAGGAACCGACTTGTCAGTAAGTGTTATTATATGGTCACTAAATATGTAAATGATGCATAGATTGACAAAAATATTCTATCTTATCCTCTAATTTTTAATAATGATGATAAGAAGTTCAAGGATAAACTATCCCATTTTTTTGATAAAAGCGGTATTGAGAGAGGTATTATTGTTAGCGCTGTTGTTGATTTTATTGGTGTTTGTGCTGTACTTGGTGTTGTTATTATCTTGCAGCAACAAAAACATTACCCCACTTTTTCAAATTTGTCAAAAATTTGGGTAAATCATTTTTCTTAATAATGCAATGTTATTATCACTTGAAAACATCAACAGATAAATTATATATCTGGTAATTAATCATGTACTGTTAATGTATAATTCTTGTAGACATTAAAAGATAAATTAAGTGATACAGTAAGATAAGATACACAGTGAAGAGAGGGACGGAATAATTAGTGTCATTTTGTAAATAATACCAATATCAAAAAAATAACCTGAATAGTAGATGTTATTTAACAAATTAAGGAGTATTTTGGAGTCTCTGTTTTTTTCATTTTGCCGCGTGACAATTATTTATACAGTCATAAGAATAACGGAAATCGATTAATATGTATATGATCTGAATAGTCATTTCAGCAGACCACGTTGAACTTTTTTTCGAGATTCCAAATTCCAATCGAATTTTCAGACTCCGATCCATGGGAAGCAAAAATATGTATAAAAAAAATACCTGGATTTTGACAAAATTGTCGATAGCAAGTTGTTTTATCTTAAAAGTGCTATGAGTATAATATTAGTTTACTGGTCAAATTATTATTATTTTGCTTCCACATCCACGTAGTAGAGTGGAAGTATAGTAACTGGAAAAAAATGTTCTTGTTTGTTTAAGTAAGCTTAGAATGTCATGAAATGTGGAGATTTTAAGTTTGAGCAAAATAAAATTTCTTTCTGTATGCCTGTCTGTAACTATTTTGTACGACCGATTACTCTTGAACGTTTTATGATATTTACTTGAAATTTGGTACACATATAAATATAGCGAGACCTGGAACTGGATTGTATTTTGACCTCATTCCGTTGAAGGGTTGAGGAGTAAATTGGGGTAAGTAGGTAAAGCAAGCAAGTTAGAGTCCATAATTGAGATTTATTTTATGTACAAGAAGTAGAGGTCTCAATTTTTTTCTAGCAACAACCACCCCCCTACCAAGCTCATCACCACCCTCACCCCATTATTAAAGGAAGTATAAAAATAAATTGTGATTTAGTGCGCGTACAAAAACCTAAAGCCTCAAAGGGCTGGAGGTGGTAGTGGAGGAAATCTGCATGTGATTCCGTAGGCAGCGATTTTTTAAATTTGTGGTTAATTTATTGTTATAAAAATTTACCAACAAAGATAACAACACACTCCAACACTATTGGCGATTGAAGTTATTGGAAAATCATATGATAATAAAAAATCTGGATGAAATTAATTAATATTAATATTAATATTAATTTGTTGATAAATTAATTTCTTTATTATTTTCTAGCGAAATCGACTAGTAAATAAGCAAGTTAAAATGTATCCGTTAAGAATTGCAAAGTGTTTCCATATATTCGTTTATAAGTGCGTACAGATCAACTGACATAATATATAAGACGTTTTAGCTACCGGCTGTATTATTGTTAAAAAAAAACGAATTTTCATGTGGATGTCAAAATCATCAAATCTAGTTCGTATTTTAGAATATTCAAAAGGACATTTTAGAATAATTAGCAGTCTAAAAATAAAAATAGAAGAAAATTTACCGTTTTATGAACTCGTATATTAGATATTAAATTAACATTCACTGTTTACTCATAAAATTTTTGAAATTGAGTTAAATTTGATGCTTTTAGCTATAACTATACACCGATAGCGATTTAACTACTAGAAAGGTAATAATTTTAAATTATTGTTTTGTGGTTATTTATGAGTGATAAAATATTTAACAGCTATTACTGCTGTTACCGTTCTTATCACTAAATACACAGGTGATGTCACAATAGCATGCAGTATTACTTTGTTTTCACCATCTAATATTGCTAAAAACCCAAGCGCGGGTCTAGAAATTTCAATAATTTTTTTCTCGTCTGTGGCGCATGGGACCCATACACAGATAATGGGAAATAACATCTCGAGAAGCACTTCTCTAACGACCCCTAAACAATTTTGAAAAAGCAGTTTGCGAAAATTTTTTTCAAAATTGGTCTAGGGACTCCAGTTTAAAATTATTTTTTTTTGTCATATGCATTTTACTTTGATAAAAGTACAACAATATGTTTTGAAGTTTATGAAAATATTTTCATTACTAACTGAGATACAAACGAATTGAAATTTTGTGATTTACAATTTAACAAATCACAAAATTTCAATTCGTTGTATTTCAGTTAGCAATGAAAATATTTTCATAAACTTCAAAACGTGTTGCTGTATTTTTATGAAAAGTAAAATGCATATGACAAAAAAAATTATTTTAAACAGGAGCCCCTAGACCTGGGGGGGGGGGGGGGGTAATCGAATTTTCAAAAAAATTTTCGCAAACTGCTTTTTCAAAATTTTTTAGGGGTCATTTCCCATATTTCGTATGGGTCCCATGTGCCACAGACTAGAAAAAAATATTGAAATTTCTAGATCCGCGCTTGTAAAAACCATTGCCTTAAGCAATATATGTTTTTGTCTAATATAGACATTTATTATCCTTAAAATACACTTTTATTAATCTAAAAAAAAACTCCTAAATAAAATGTATGCGATGGTATTTCTCCATCATTTTTGTTCAGTATTTCCTGATTTTTCTTGACAATGTTAATGTTTAATTCAGTATTTACATTTTATTATTTCGGTACATCATTTAACATAATCATATAAATAAACACTATTTATTCCATGTCCTCTTTACCATATAATAAGTTTAAATAAAATTTTTTTGTCTCTTTGACCACGTGAATTACTTGATTTCACAAAATTCTACTGCTCGGCTATTCATGAAAAATGATGATGAAGGATAGATATATTTATGTTTATCCCGTTAATGTGAGTGACTTTATGCCAAACGTTAAACAATTGTTCGACTTGTGTAATAAAATATCAACAGTCCGCTACGGTCTAATCCTACCCGATTGAAAACAACCTGGTTCTTAACATTTAACCAATAAAGGTAGGAAGTGCAACTGAGTACGAACGATTTAATTTAACTTCTCTCATCTCATTATCTAAAATTTAAAATCAATTATTTTTTTACTAAAAATAATTTGTTTTTTGGTCCTTCGAGCCGGATTCTCTTATTTAATTTCAAAATATTTTATGGCAATTCTAATTTCGTATCATATTTAAAAAACCGTCTAATAAAGTTAATATATTTCTTTGTACAGAAAGGAACAAAAAAAATCTCTTTGACCGATGCACAATGTGCCGAAATCACAAAAAATGGGCAAGAATCTGACTATGCTTCTAATGACTCAGACATTACGCATATATTACGAGTAAAATATTTTTTCTAATTTTGACATATAAAATGACACTTTTCAAAACTAACGTAAGTGTCAAAACGTCCAACTTTTCATAAACAATTATGAAAATATAAATTTTACCTAACTGGTGAGGAAAAGTTCGTTATATCATCAATTAAGAAAAATAAACAACTCTCAAAAAGCAAAAAGAAACAATGTCTATTCAACACCAAATTGAATACTGAGTCCATAAAGTGGAAGCTTTTAAATTCTTCTTTCCTTCAAAATATGTTAACAAAACTTTTTCATTAACACGATTTGCACGTTCCGAAATACAATTTTGTGTAACTCGTGTTATTTTGCGGGATCTCGCTTCGCTCGTCCCGCAAACATCTACTCGTTACACAAAACAAAGTCTTTCGTAACTGGTTACATAAATAGCTATTAAAAGATAAAGTACAGGGATGGATTTTCAAGTATGTTTTTATAAGTGTCAATTTATGTGTTTTTTTACATACAGTTTGTTTAAAATGACAATATACGAGAAAAATTATGAAAAAACATTCAAGCTCAGTGTATTTACTGGGGAGTTGTTAATTTGGGAAAGTCAAATTTATGCGTTTCTTCCCGAACAGTTTATCAGCAAGAATAAAACCAATTTAGAAGAAATGCTGACCCAAACTGACTAAGAGTCACAAAAAAGAGGCCTTACAATTAATGAAAGCAATACAAAATACGTGGAAGTCAAAAGAACACCAACCAACAACAATAATAATATACAAATCGACAACTACAACTTTGACCACGTGGAAGCCTTCACATATCTAGGAGCAAAAATTAACCAGACTAATTCAATAAGCAGGTGAAATTAAATCAGAGGGTCAGTGGGAACTGCTGCTAGGTACTACACGCCTACAAAAAAAACCGCTGCCTAAGGAATCACTACTTCCACATCCAGAATTCCTATCCAAGTCTCTTACAACGGAAACACTATATTTGCACTCCACTATGTGGAAATAATTGGTTATGGAACTTTAATAGTATAATATTTTAAATCGTGTACCCCAAAAACCCATAAAATGATATGCCCCATCAGTAGTAGTGGTGAGGGTGAATGAAGTGAAAAAAATTCTTGATGACTGGTTCTTGTACACACATTAAATCACAATATTTTTTCACCCCCTTCAATAATGGGGTGGGGGTGGTAATAGAGGTGGCTAATGCCAAACATTTTTTGAGACCTTAGCTCCTCTTATATTTGCTAAATACCAATTTCATGCACTCTTAATTGCTTGATTTGCCTATTTACCCCCATTTGCCCCCTATTTGCCTCTCAACTCTTCAATGGAATAAGATCAAAACATAATCTAGTTCCAGATCTCGTTAAAATACATACGTGTGCCAGATTTTATTAAGTCAGGTAACGACAAAAAAATTTTCAAAAATTTTTATTGTTCAAATAGGCTTACAATATTATGAAACGTCAAGATTTTAAGTTTGAGCAAAAACAAAATTATGTCTGTCTGTCGGTCTTTCTGTAACTTTTTTTTGTGCGCACGATTACTCTGGAACCGTTTGAGATATTGACTTGAAATTTGGTACACGTATGTATTTTAACGAGATCTGAAACTAGATCAGGAGAAATAGAGGAGCTTGCTTTTGAGGAATTCATGTAAAATATCAAGGAGTTGCCTTCTCAATATGTTAATTGTGTTAGTTAGGAAAGGGAAAAATCATTATACTTCAAAGAGATAAGAGTATTATGACACACTAAAATTTTTATATCTTGTAAACATAGAAGGTGTTAAAACATTATCAAATATTAATGAGATTGTGATAAAACAGCGGTACTATTGAAAATAACAATTGTGATTTATTTTATTCAGAAACTAAATTTGTCCATGTCCGTTCACTACGGTGCATTGCGTTAATTAGTGAGCACACGTAAAATTGGAAAAAAATTCTATAACTCATAAATGCGCTTTATCGCGCATGCAATTTTTGTGTACGTTATTAAGAAATTTACAAAGCATTTTTTGAAAATTTTTTCAAATCGGGATCTCGCGTGGCTTTTCTAATTTTCTACTCAAAGTTGATTAATTTTACAAAAACTTTAATGAAATACTCTCCCGCATGAAATACATTTTGTAAATGTTGCAATGCGGTATTATTTTGACAATATACGTGCAGTAAATTACTTACTTAGATGTAGCTTCCTGAATAATTTCACTTTACATAAATATAGACTAGGTACAATCACTACACAATAAATATTGGTAACAGAGCTGAACGATCGGTGAATAAACTTGAAGCAAATGGTCACGTTTGAGTGCTTCTGGGAAGTAGAAATATCGGTTGATCTGAAAGAGAATCCATTTGTGACCGCGTTTGCATGCTTTTGTCTCACTGTGTAATGTATCACATTATTACACCCATCGAGTTGTCACCCACAACAGTATTGGGTAATTCTGCATTTTAGCGGGCATCGGAATTTTTGCGAATTTTTTTCAGGATAGACTAATTTGGGGTCGTAGATATGAATCTGAAATCAGTTATCGGTGCAAATGCATAGTTTTTCCAAAAAAAGTTTTTGAAATTTTCCACCATAACACATTCACTCTCCGTCACTGTAAGCACTAAAAAACCATCAATTTCGACTAACTTCGATCTCGTGTTCACGATGTCATAAGTGTTTCTCAGAATAAAGCACCTTTTACGCACCAAAAAATTGCTTTTTCTCAAAAAAAAAAACAGTAAATTATTCAAAACTCTATAAACAAGGAAATGAAAAATCGTTAAACTGTCAAACTAATGCGCATGTATGTCCTCACTTTAAAGTTGTGTCTAAGGTATCGAGCAAAATCAGTAGGCAATTTTTGTCCCTCTGGGTGAAAGTTATTGTTCAGGCATTCCTAGGAGGATCATTTTTGAATATTGCAAAAAATGCCTTGTAGGTATATGATTAATTTGGAGCGTTTCTTTTTGGGTTTCAAAAACAAACGTCCAAAATTAGTCATATACAATGTATTTTTTGTAATATTCAAAAATGATCCTTGCCCTCCTAGGAGTGCCCAAACAACAACTTTCGCCAAACGACCTTGACTAAAAATTTTTGCAAAAAGAAAAATTAAAAAGCAACTCTTAAATGCGACAAAAATAAAACAATACATCTCCCTTCTTACATCCTTTTACCCACCCCCTAGTGTATCCTGAAAAAATTTCGCTTCACGTTCCCGTAAACTTGTAGGACTATTTGCTATTTGCACAATATTTCATCACTCATAAAATACTTCTAATAGTATCTACTACTGTCAAACAAAAAAAATGGCAAAATACGATAAGTGGATGTCGTAAACATTTACTGAAAATTGACCTAACCTGATCAAATATACCCTTAAGTTCATGTATGTGCCCAACTTTCTCAATTTATTAATATAACTGAAAATGCCGACTTCTTAAATTATCCCAAAGCTGTTACCGTGACATCATCGTTCGCCTGCAAAAATGTAAATATCATTTGAATATCAGAGACAACAATCACCTGCTGATTTTGCACGATACCTTAGACACAACTTTAAAGTGAGGATGCGCATGCGCATTAGTTTGACAGTTTGATGATTTTTCATTTTCTGGTTTCTAGTTTTGGTACATAATAATTTATTGTTTTTTTTATGGAGAAGCAACTTTTTTGGTATGTTTGTTCTAGAAAACACTTTACATGGAGAACATGACATGAAAATCGGCCGAAATGCAGGGTTTTTAGTGTTTACAGTGACGGAGAGTGAATGTTATGGTGGAAAATTTCAAATTTTTTTTTTTTTGGAAAAACTATGCATCTGCACCGAAAACTGATTTCAGATTCGTATTCTACGACCCCAAATTAGTGTATCTTGAAAAAATTTCGCAAAAATTCTGTAAATGCAGAATTGCCCAGTATAGGAAATGTTAAATATAACTCCCTGTGATGAGTTTTTAAGTGACAGAGGGGCATGCGGACAGACTAACAGTTGCAGTCGGCTAATATATACAGACGGATGAGCTGAGAAACGGACCATTAAATAAATTAAATTTTGCATTGCATTGCATTGCTGTTTCAAAATGGCCATTCATGATTACAAAATCATGGACAAGAAATGTACAAGGAGCTGTATCTGATAATTTTCTTGCAGTATGATAAATCTTGAAGTCCTATTAACGAGGCAAAAAACGGGCCTAGTTTTGTTCTTCAATTTATTATTTTTAACCCTTTACCCCCATAACTATTGGTTGGAAGTGTCCTAGGCTATATATTTATAATTGTAATTTTCTCTGGATTAAATGAATAACCTCAAATCAGTTACCTTCTATGAACGCTTAATTGCGTAGCTGCTGCATATAATTAACCCCTCACCCGTACAGTACTAGACATTGAAAAAAAGTTGGTACGATTTGGTACGATGAATATTAAATAGGCCGAAACGTGATTTTAACAAATTTAAATACATTGAAACAAAAGACCGGACGAAACTAAATTTAATAATTGATTAATATTAATGGTTTATCTGAATTCTAATTAGGAAGTTGGCAAAATAAATCTTTTATTGATGCAGAATAAATTGAGACGTTTGTCATATAGGTGGATAATGATGGACGTGTATGCATTTGTAGGTATTGAACATATTAAATTTGAATGGCTAATTAAACCGATTGTTTCTTTGATAACACATACCTGCATATATCATGCAATAATAATAGTTTATCAGAATTGTGTATCTAGTAATTATTATACATAATTCATATCTTGGATATATATTAATCATACATTCATAACATAACAAAACAAATTGGTAATATGCTATTACTGATATGAAAAAGATCATGAAAATAACAACGTAAAAAAATTGATCAGCTATGTTATTTATTAATAATGTTTTAATAAATATTCCATTGTAATCAAAAATTGTTTGTAGTTGTAGGGTAGATTGAGGTTTATCCCATCTGATTATCTTTAGATAATTAAGAGAATATTTAAAAAAAGGTTCCTGCGTCTATTATTATACTCTTCGCAAATACGAAAACGAAGTTGCATTTGATAGGCACATTTCTAAAACCGTAAATATCGCAGACAAAAAATTTTCATATCATTGTATTAGTGAATGAAATCGAATAACTTTCAAAATGTCCGTTTGTCCGTCCATCCGTCTGTCTGTCCGTCACATTTCTTGTAAGCATGATAACTCGAGAAAGAAAAAAATCTGATTTTACTGAAATTTGGACAGTAAGTTAGTGTTAGCAAGGGGAAGAACGCAAATTAGACATTTTAGAGGAAATAATTTATAAAGTAATAATATTTGAGATGCGTACTCTAGATAGGGTTAGAAATAGATACCCTAATATGGGGATGGAACGTCCCTTTGCAAAATATCACCTCTAACGGGGACTTAAAGCTGGTTTTTCACTCAAACCGTTCGTCGGAAGAAAAAAAGTATAGGAAATTAAAAATTTGTCGTTAAATTCTGCATAAAAAATATCTTATTAGCTTATCCTCACCTATTTCGAGCTAACAGCGTCCGAACACGGGAGTATTTTGGAGCGCACAGGTAAAAATCGATCCTATTCGAAGTTTCACAGCGAATATCTTAAAACAAGTTACTTTAACGAGAAAAATGCACAGGAATGAATTTTTTTATTCTTCTTTTATTTACTTTTTTTTATTTATTATTTTTATTTATTGAAAATATCATACAGACATAAGATATTCGTTTTTGAACAAAATCGATCAGTAAATAAATAAAAATGTTATTAATGATTTAAATTTGAGATTTTTTTTGATTTTTATGTTTTTGTAATTCAATAGAAATCGGGTGAAATGATATTTCATTTTAATATCTAAGTATTTATATATTTTACAAATATACATTTCATAATGTAATATACAACCGTGGAAATATGACTTTTGCTCGTCCCTTATAATGTAAAAATTTAGATTTTTTTAAGTGTTAGGTGGTGGTGTAGTTCTTACACTTTTGACTCGGAATACAAGGGTCCCGGGTTCGAAACATACATGGGGTTTGGTATAGTTTTCTTTTATTTTTACTTTCTTTCACCAACTAAGTATAAAAAATTAAAAATGTCTAAAATTAACATTATTTACAAACTGCGAAGAGTATCCTGTAGAATGTGTACATAAAAAGTTTAGTAAATCGGCGAAGAGTACGTTTTTAGGTTGTTTATGAATGAATTGCACTGCCGTGTTTTGAAATGCCTCTGTGAGCTAATGACAGTTCGATTTCCCTATTGACAACATAGAAATAAATTTTAAGGATTTAAGACTTGTGTATAAACATATGGAGTTTTATGATAATTTAAACCATAAGTGATAATGGCGATGATATTGATGCTAATAAAAATCTCAATGGTGATGGACGTTGACATGATTGTGTTGAAAATTTTGACGATGACAAGAATGGACTTCTGGCTAAATAGACTACACTTAAATATGCAATATTATTGAATAATGCATCAAAGTTAAGAAACGTGGAGAATTTTTTTTTAATTTCAATGTTTAAACGGTCTACATAACTTATACTTAGAATTCTTATCAAAATAACTTGAAAGCTAGGTATATTTAAAATACAACATTTTTCTTTATTTTTTACGAAAAAATATTGTACACCAGATTTCCTCTTTAACGAAGATTTTCTTCTGGGTGTACATCAGATTTTCTTCGCGGTTAGTTCCTCGATTTTATATATAAAGAATTATTTTGCGTACACATCTTCGAGAAGAATTGGCCAAATATTGTATCTTGTATTGTGAGTTTCTATTAGCCTGTAATAAATGTAAAGAAACTGTAAACAAATCTTACAACTCACTTTTCATCCTCTTCTAATTGTATCGATTTGAAACTTTACAAACATATGAAATTCCGGTGAAAATACAATAATATGGTACATCGACTTTGTATGACGATGAAGATGGGAGGTGGTCATAGAGACTCATCAATGGCGTATCATTGGCCACTCTGCCGTAAACTCGAACTTTCCGCGACAGGGAGGGAAATTTATAGAAAATTATTGTTTAAAAAACCAAAAACACGCTTTCATGAGTAGATTACAATAATAATTATTAGGTAATTAAATTTAAAATTACTTATATAGCAGTGTAGGCATAATGAACAAAATGTAATGAATTTACCTACCTACCTATATAAGTGCGCCCCACGGTTTTAAATTTAATTATCTAATAAATATTATTAACTTTTAGTGCGCTGCTCATGAAAGCGTGCTTTTTAGTTTCTTAAACTATAATTTCTTTAAAATTGCTATTTGCCGTTCAGCTCTTCAACTGTTGCGGAGTCTCGTTTCGGGCACGAATGTATTATGTTTAATTATCACCTATACATTTTTTTTTTCAATTGGCCTACCTAGTTTGTACCCTAGTCGTACTTAACGAAATGAGTTCAAGTCGCATCAAGTAAAAAAAAAATTTCCCCAATATCCACTGCATTTAGGATTTTTCTTCAGACCAATTCACACAAAAGCAAATGTTGGTTTTCCAGGTAGGTTCGAGTGTCCTTAATAAGGTCTCAAAAGTCCCCGAAGTGGGAGTGTAAGGATAAAATTTGGCAACGCTGTAAAGGGTTAAAATCGTGCTCGGAAACGAATTTTTCGAGATATCTCGGTTTTCATTGCCTCCACGACAAAAATACATCAGGTCAAAAAGAAAGCTATGGAAATTCTCTATAAAAAAGATAGAGGGTCTTTCGTATACGCAATAGTTTTCTTGAAAATCTTGCATTGAATTTGAACTCTATTCCACACCACCCTTGAGGTTGAGTACTAGGCGCGTTTTTTATTTATGTGGTTTCCCCGGTAGGCCTAATCCACGACTGTCATACTTATTGAAATGTTGTCAAATTAATAATTTCCTTCTTGTCCGTTTTCTCCTTCTATAAATTCATCGATTCGTTTGAAGAAATCCGAGTCAATCTGAGAACTTTCAGTCTCTGCTTCAGTGTCGGCATCTATTTCTGACGAGTTTTCAATCGGTTCAGCATTCAAGCAAGATTTTCCATGGCAGTTGCCGCAAACTGGTGAGCAATTAAGTCCCAACCTCCGACAGCCACACAATGGTTCACAACCTTTCGTACAATTGCAGAAAATCATCTTCAGAAGGCAATCAGGCGCAGGAAGTTGGGATATTGTTTTTGACCACAATATGGTATCTTTCAACATCCATCCCCACTCTTTAGGATCCAATACATTACCCAACCATTTCTGTACTTGAAAATAAACACGAAATAGATGCTGTTGAGCTGCGTCATGAGTGGGTGGTAATGAATTCAATTTCACTGGTTTGCTTTTGCTCACAGCTTTAATAAAGCAAGAATACCGATAGTTATCGATGGAAACTTCTTTAACTGGAGCGTTATAGATTGCGAGGAAAAATTTTATCCCATTCGAAGTAACTATGTCAGGAGAAGTACCAGTCTTGCTGAAAATTTCAGCTACAAGTTTCAAGTCCTGCCGTTTTTTCATCACTTTCAAAGCTGCAGTCTTGCCTTTATTAAACAGAGCAGATGTAGTGTCACACCCAGAGAATGCGTGCAGAAACAATATGTGATCTCGAATATCTTTATGGTGATCAAAGCTTCGTGAAGAATAAATTTTTCGTTGGACCTTCCCTCTGCCTGGTTTGAGGAGAAAAATTTCTTTATTAATAGGTGTACGAGCAGTTAAAATTATAAGAAGATCCACATCTTCCCCAACCACAACCGTAGTATTTTTACATGATTCCTCAAGCGCTGTTTCGACTATCAAAATGTCAGCATCATCTTCAGCATGTCTAACAATATAATTATTTGCCTCAAACTTTTCTGTCAACATTGAAATCAATCTGGTTTTATTTTTATTATTGGCAAGGAGCTTCTCTTGGCTTACAGTTGCAACCATCTGCTCATCAAAGTAAATGTCAACAGATGAAGCTTTTGAGGACCGGCGAAGCTGCTCTATAGCCTTCACACTGTTGCTAATATTTTCATAACCATCAAAAACAATAATAGAGTCCGAGCCAAAATGATTTTGCACATAATTAACATATGCTTGGCAAATAGCACCGTAGGTTTCATGTTGATGCCATATAACTCGGTGCAAGAGAAATCCCCCATCAACGATATAAGGGGCATTTTGGAGATCTGGTTCAGATTCAGATGGCTGGAAATTGTCATAGAAAGCTGACTTGTTCGTCTTGCGCATACCAACTTCGTCAAAGAGTGACACCGGATACGGAGCTAATTCATACTCCAAGTAGGTGCGAAGCTCTTCATTTGTTCTCTTCATGACAGTAATCCTTTGAAACAACAATAATGGATCAATGGGCATTGTGGTATCATGGACTTTAACATTGTTATTGACAGTTAATAGTGGAAGCACTCTATTTGCACGTGAGAATTTAATATCACAGAAATTGTTGCCAATTTTTGCGTATACGAAAAAAGACCCTGTATCTTTTTTATAGAGAATTTCCATAGCTTTCTTTTTGACCTGATTTATTTTTGTCGTAGAGGCAATGAAAACCGAGATATCTAGAAAAATTCGTTTCCGAGCACGATTTTAGCCCTTTACAGCTTTGCCAAATTTTATCCTTACACTCCCACTTCGGGGACTTTTGAGACCTTATTAAGGACACCGTACACACGTACCTACCTGGAAAACCAACATTTTCTTTTGTGTGAACTGGTCTGAAGATGCGGCTTATTTTTCACTAAATGCAGTGGACAAGAGGTGGTTCGGATTCCACCATAAACTGTAGAATTCAGTCTCGTTTACCCAAACAAATCTTGATTTTCTCGATTTCAGAGAGTCATTGAAGTGATCTGGAACTCGCTCACAAATGGTTTTTTCAAAACATTGCTGCATATCGAAGTTTACATTCCAGTGATATATCTTAGTAATTACTTTGTTGCATGTTTTGATTTATTTTAACTAAGCTTGGTTAAATTTCGTTGAAATCATACTACGTGTTGTTTACATGATCATTAAAATTACAAACAAAAAAGCTACTAATTGTAGTACCGTTTCTTGTTTTTATACATACCACATACATATTATGACGCTAGTTTATTTATGTAATGTTGCTGTAAAATACCGACATTTTAATTATTTGCTGACAAATGGTATTTCTTTGAATTATATTTGTTTCATAAGAACATTTTAATTCTCAATTACCTTGAATAAAATTTCGCATTTGTCGTCAATTTTATTGATATTAATTTGAGGGAGATAACAGAACTTGATATAATGGGTCTTAGTTATCTTCTCTCTGGCTCATTTTTTTGGTGATGGACTGTATTTAATTTTTACGCTAATTATGATTACACATTGTATATCCATTGTAATTCCAAAATATCTGAGAGGAATTGTGACAAAATAAAAATCTCCAAATTATATTTGCATATAAGATGCCCATATAAAAATAGCCATCGGTATATGAATTTAATAATTTAGATTCTTAGATTTGGATAGTTATATTTGTTTAATATCACTTAAGCAGGATTCTGTACCCATGGTAATTTTATTCTGGTTTATGGCAATTTTCGTTTACTTACAACAAAGTGTGAGGTCAATAATATTCTTAAGAATAAAAGGTTTAATTTTTTTTTTCAATATCTAAAAAATCTTGCATCATTTTCTCTATCAGCAGTATAATAGAGACACAGATAGCTCCAGTCAAGAACGGTCGTTTCAGAGGTCAAATTGCTGGTAGTCTTTCCATTTAAGGAATGGACGACTACAGTTTTTTAACACTTTTTTTACACAGGCAAATAAGTAAAAACAGAACTAGGGGATCTCAAAACAAATGGCATAATAGGAATAGTTGTAACTACGTACAAGGTGGGCCATTAATAATGGGCCCATAGTTCAAGGGGCCAAAATATAAATATGCTTTAGTAAATTGTTGCTGTGAGAAAGGATTCAGGGTGTCAAAGCTGAATTTTTTAAACATTTTTTTGCAATTTTTTAAGTTGACAAACAATAATCTATGTATCACATCACCGTAGATTGTAGAGGGCGCCAAATGAGCTGTACCTGATGATGAAAATTTTTTCTACTTTTTTTAACGAAACGTTGTGGTACTGAAAATCTTTATGCTTGTGTTATTTCTATGTAAAAAATAAATAAAAATTTTTTTAAAAACAATGGTTTTATTTCTTTTAAAACCAAATTGTACTAAAAGTAGAAAATAATTTTTAATTACTTCCACGTCCAGTGGAAGTATAGTAACGACAAAAAAATTTTTAAAAATTTGTATTGTCCAAATAGGCTTAAAATGTCATGAAACGTCGAGATTTTAAGTTTGAGCGAAAAAAAAATGTCTGTCTGTCGGTCTATCTGTAACTTTTTTTTGTGCGCACGTTTACTCTGGAACAGTTTAAGATATTGACTTGAAATTTGGTACACATATGTACTTTAACGAGATCTAGAACTAGATTATATTTTCATCTTGTTCCATCGAAGGGTTGGGGGGTAAATTTGGGGTAAATGGGTAAATCAAGCAGGTAAGAGTTCATGAAATTGGTATTTAGTATATACAAGAGAAGCTAAGGTCTCAAAAAAATTTTTGGCATTAGCCACCCCCATTACCACCCCCACCTCCTTATTAAAGGGGATGAAAAAAATTGTGATTTAGTATATGTACAGGAACCAGAAACCTCAAAATATTTTTTTACTTCATCCACCCCGCCCTAATTTTCTTTGCCTTGTAAATTCTTTGGAGTTCAGACTTGCTAATATTAATAAGAGCTGATCTCTCTCTTAGTGGCATCCTAGGATTTTCTATAACAGAGGCATGAGCTATAATAGCCCCAACATTGTCTTCATCATATGCTTTTATTTTTCTTTCCATGTTAAGAACACTACCATAGCCAGAAACTTTTTAATTATTCTCATAGCCTGAGTACGTGACAAAGCAGTGCTTGGAAATTTCAAATTAAATTGGCTTACCACTTCTCTTAGCGAGTTTTCACCGCCAAGTCCGTAGCATTGCACAATATAAATTTTTTCACGCACTGTGAGTACCATTTTCACTTAATTTTTTATGCTTGATCTGTTAATTTGAAACAGAAATTAAGGATAATATTGACTACGTTTGACAATAATAAATGATACATGTGTATTCACTGCTTTTCTCATAGCCTACTTTTAGCTTCTACATAACTTTAAGTATTAATTCACAAAAAATAATGCAGCTTTAACCGAATGGTTCAAAATAAAATACTAATTTATTGAAAAAATGGGAAGTTTCAAAAAAATAATTTTATATTCCTGAAATTTGGTATAGAGGTATAAAATTACATTCTAAATAACTTTTCTTAGTGGAATTTTTTCATATTTTAAAAAATAAAGGTACTTTATTAGTGGTGATTTTTACAACTTTGCTTATAAAACACCCTGTAGAACACCAAATCAAGTCATTTTTGGTATACTTTAGTTTTACAACAAGCAATCCCCAAATACCATTTCAAAATTCCAAAATTTTTGGTCCATTACACCTCTTGTTACATCTATCCTGGGACACACTGTACATATATAGCACGGCCATGCTCACATTTTTTTCCTCTTTATAACAAACAGGAAAAGATATAAAATTGTTGTTTTTGCAAATATCTCAATAAATATAAATTCTTGCTAAAAATAAAGCTTATAAACTGTGGATGAATTTATATTTTTTTATTTGTATAGGATTAGCAATTTCCGAGATATGAAAGTTTAAATATCAGAGCAGGGCAGTATTCGAGTAAATTGGACTCGTAATTGTACTGAGTATCCAAAGTACTCAGTAACACGTACTCGCGAGTACTTTTATTTGGATAGTACTCTGGACTCGAAATTTTCAAGTACTTTACATTATTAGGTACTCGAGTACTTTTGGTGGCCACAACTGACTTGTAATGAGTACGAGTACTTTTTTCTTAGAATTTTAAATTTTTAGTTTTGTTCATTTTTGTGTACCTATACATTTTTAATAAATATAACTGTTTTTGTTGATGTCGATCTACTTTTATTTACTGATAATGGTGTATAGTACAGTAACTAGAGGTTTTAACTTCGGAATAATGTTATATGAAACGGATTTCGTTCATTTTTGGCAACATAATAGTAAATGCATCAAAGAAAAGTTTCTGTATTATGCTTGATAATTTATAGGGGGTGGATGCCACCCCTTTTCAGGGGGTGGCAACTAAAAAAAATCATTTGAGCTGAAAGAGAATCGAATTTTATGAAGAAAAGGTTCTATGCAACTTTTCACATAAATTGATAGTCTTTAAGCTATAACGACTTGAAAATTGGGATTAGTGCTTGTAAAGAGAGGTATTTCAAATTGGTTTTCATCAAATAACTCAAAAGGTATTACACTGAACGAAAATATGCTGGAGACAAATAAGAAATCCACGAGGATGACGAATTTCGTTTTTTTATAGTTTCTGTAGAGTTACTAGTTTCGGAGATTTGGAAGTATAAATGTGGCGCCCGAACGTTCATAAGACGAAGTATTTAGTTTAAATGTTAAATATCTCAGAAACCATGGAAATTACGTCAAAAGCGCTAACAACCAAAATTAAAGAATATTAATTAGGCTTTCAAATGATTTTTTTGTCTATTTCTATAGCATAAAAAACAAAGTTATGACAGAAACAATGTACTTCTTCATTTCTTTTTAATAAAAACGTCGCCATTTTATTAATGTAAGTAGTCAGTAATTAAAAAAATATATCCCCATATACTGGTTTTCGTTAATATATAACATGACCTCAAATTTTTTCTTCCGCTTGCAACGCTTGCTTTAGAAAAAAAAAATGCATTTTAAACTGTAAAGGAATTTTAGAAAAAACATTCTTGTTTGTAAATATCTCAATAAATATAAGTTTTAGAGAAAATATAGTGGATATCAAAAATGAAGCTTATAAACCGAGAATGAATTTATTTTACTTCCACATCCAGTGGAAGTATAGTAACGACAAAAAGATTTTTTTTAATTTTTATTGTTCAAATAGGTTTAGAAGTTCACGAAACGTCGAGATTTTAAGTCGGTCTGTCTGTAACTTTTTTTGTGCGCACGTTTACTCTGGAACCGTTTGAGATATTGACTTGAAATTTGGTACACATATGTACTTTAACGAGATCTAGAACTAGATTATATTTTCATCTTGTTCCGTCGAAGGGTTGGGGGGTAAATTGGGGTAAATTTGGGGAAAATAGGTAAATCAAGCAGGTAAGAGTCCATAAAATTGGTATTTAGTTTATACAAGAGAAGCTAAGGTCGCAAAAAAAAATTTGGCATTAGCCACCCCCATTACCACCCCCACCCCGTTATTAAATGGGATGAAAAAAAATGTGATTTAGGGTGTGTACAAGAACCAGAAACCTCAAAATATTTTTTTTACTTCATCCACCCCCCACTACCAGCCCATATCACCACCCCCACCCCGCTACCGATGTGAGGTATCGTTTTATGGGTTTTTGGGGTAGAGGATTTCAAATATTATATTATTAAAGTTCCATAAACAATTATTTCCACATACAAAATTTTTTCGTTGTGAATGACTTAGATAATAAAATTTGGATGTGGAAGTAGTGATTCCTTGGGCAGTGGTTTTTTTTATATACTTGTATAGGGTTGATACTTTCGAAGATATTTAATTTTATAGATGACATTCGACCGTTTTTAGGATGAACTATTTAGTTTAAAATGTTGAATACCTCAGAAACTGTGACACTTCCATCAAAAATTGTAAGGAACAAAATTAAAGATAATTAATCAGCCTTTAAAATGATTCTTTGTCTGTTTCTACATCACAAAAAATAAAGAAGTTATATCCGATTCAATGTGTGTTTTCACATTTTTTTAAAATGTCGCCATTTTGTTGTAACTGCTCAGTAATTAATTTTTTTTCACAAATGCTGTTTTTTGTTCATATATAGCATCCCATAGATGATCAATTTCTTTTGTCTGTTTAAAACACTTGTTTTAGAAAAAAAAATTCCACCCGCCATACTAAAGCCGCTATTTTGAATTTTTTAAGCGACCTCAAAAACATAACTATCTTACGTTTCAAAAATAAATTACTAATACTTTTTCAAATATTAAATATTTAAATTTAGTGGTGGTTTTCACCCTTTGAGGGTAAGAGCAAATATCTGGTCCATATAAAAACTGAAGACAATATCTTTTATACTACAGTAATAACCCATAAAGAAAAATTATCATTACATATGAAATTATTCCGAAATTTTGCATATTTTTTACTTCCAGATATTGTCCTATAAGTGGTATTCTAATTTTTTGTCTATTGCCTATTTCAATTTGGTATCTTTCAAAGTACTCGTACTCGTTACTCATTTTTAGAAGAGTACTCTCCAAATTTTGCAAAAGTACCCATTTTTTAGAGTACTTCAAAAACAAGTACTCGCATTCAAGTTTTCACGAGTACTTTTTATAGGTACTTGTGAAGTACTCGTGAGTACTTTAGTACGGTACTCTGCCCAGCTCTGGTAAATATGGCATACAAACGTTTGTAAGACGAGGTATTTAGAGGTATTTAAAGTTAACTGTCTCAGGAACTATGAAGTAAAAAAATATTTTGAGGTTTTTGGTTCCTGTAAACACACTAAATCTCATTTTTTTTTCATCCACGTTAATAATGGGGTGACGGTAGTAATGGGGTGGCTAATGCCAAAAATGTTTTTGAAAATTTGTCTCTTGTACATACTAAATGCCAATTTTATGGACTCTTACCTGCTTGATTTGCCTATTTACCCCCATTTACCACAATTTAACCCCCAACCCTTCGACAGACTAAAATGAAAATATAATCAAGTTGCGGATTCCGCTAAAGTACATACGTGTACCAAATTTCAAGTCAATATCTTAAACGGTTCCAGAATAATCATGCGCACAAAAAAAGTTAGACAGACCGACAGACAGAATTTTTTTTCGCTCAAACTTAAAATCTCGACATTCTAAACCTATTTGAACAATAAAAATTTTAAAATTTTTAATTCATTTGTTTTAGATCATTTGTAATTTAAAAAAAATATATTTTTAGGACAAAAATCAGGTGATTATCATGATGAGATGAACGCTACAAACTTTAAGTATTGGCTGAAGTCTCAACTCATCCCTAATTTACCTCCATACCTCCAAATTCTGTTGTTGTGTTAGGTAATGCATCATATCATAATGTGGAAGTGAATAAGGCACCGACGACGGCCACCAAAAAGGCAGACATGATGTTGTGGCTGCAAGAAAGACAAATTGAATTCCATCGTAGCATGCCAAAGCCTGAATTATACAATATCATAAAACGACATAAAATGGCAACGAAAATCTACGAGTTAGATCAAATAATGGAGGAACATGGCCATAAATTACTAAAATTGCCCCCATATCATCCAGAACTTAACCCAATAGAAAAAATATGGGCTACAGTTAAAAACTGGGTGGCCCAAAAAAATATAACTTTCAAACTGGATGGTGTGAGGGCTCTCGCTGAAGATAAATTTGCAAACATTACAGCTAAAGAATGGGAAGACATTTGCAAGCATGTGGATAAGATAGAAGTGGCTTATATGAAAAAAGAGCATATATTTGACGAAGTCAGTGATGCGAATCTAAAATTCACAGTGACAGACTCTTCTGATGAAGAATGGTTTGAAGAATACGAAGAAGAAGAAGAAGAAAGCGACGATTCTCTACAGGGCATAGAGCCTCTAGAAGAATCACATTCGAATCGAACTGTATCAAAATATTATATTATGCAACTGTTTTATCCTGTTATTTTTGCAATAATAATAATAAAATAACTTTATTAAGCAAAGTTTAGTACAAATTATTCTTACACTTACATACACATTTTTACGCTTCTCCTGAGCACACAAACATTACAATTATTTACGACGTTTTTAAAAATTTCTCAGAAAGTAAAAAGATTTATTATCATAAAAAATACTTGGTTACATGAAAAAAAAGCAAATTTGACGAAAAAAAAATTTACTCACACCGAGGATCGAACCCGCCACCCCATTGCGCGTCAAATCTTATTATTTTCACGTTGCGGGAGAGATTTTTTTAAGGGTCAAAAACGCGTATAACTCTTCAGGGATTGAATATTTTTTGTAGAACTTTTTGTGGTTGATGGAAAAACTTATTAGCTTTCATTTGCACCAAACCTCGTGTTAAAAAAGTTGTTAATAAACAAATTAGAGCCTCTAACGTAGTATCACTTATATTTCCGGTTCCGGTTATCCGATCAAGTTCTTTCTAGTCTCAAAATTATCCTTTTTCCAAGAACTTTAATATGTACAAAACCCCATTTCGATACGTTTACTCAGAGCTGAGATATTCCATTTGTTAATTTGCAAAATTAATTTAAACTTTAAATAAACAAAAGCAAAAAGTCACATTCGTGCAGACTTCTATGAGGGTTATGCCCGACATCAATATTTATCGTTTAAAGTTGGTTTGAAGTCGATCAAACTTTCGAAAAAAAAGTTATTTGCTAATTAACAAATTATGCCAATTGTTTAAACAATCAGAAAGTTTTGAAGATATCGGGTAAAAAAAATATGGTATATTCTTTGATATAAAAGGCATGTTTTTTGAAAAAAGCAATATCCTGACCTCATTAGTTTCGGAGTAATCAATTTTTTAATTAAGAAATTTATTTTGGCTATAACAAATGAACGGGTTGACAAAATGAGTTGTGCCGGACGCCAAACGACGCGTATTGAAAATATCTTTCGATTGAATCAAGATTTTTTCTGATCCGTTAAACCGTTTTCATTTTATTAAATAAAAACGAAAAAAATTTTGTTTAAACAATTATTTGACCATGAAGCTCGCGGTTTAGAAAAATTTTTCATAAGAAAATCTTGTTCAGCGGAATTTTTCCTATAAGAATCCGTTGCTAACTCAACCTCTTTTTTACCCCAGGCAGACTCGCCTAACTGTATACAACAACGTTAATAGTAGCTTTTCGTTTCTAGACTCTTGGAAATCACGAGTTCGACAACGGTGTTGAAGGCCTGGTGCCTTTCGTCAATGCCATCCAAAGTCCCGTAGTCGCAGCCAATCTAGACTTCACCAACGAACCGACAATGAGCAAAGTTGAAAAATCTGTGATACTTCAAAAAGGAGGACGGCGGATAGGAGTCATAGGCCACTTGACTCAAGAAACGAAAAAAATATCCATTCCAGGGAAGACCATTTTTTTGGATGAGGTAGACTCGGTAAGAAAAGAGAGTGAAAGGCTGGACAGGTTGGGGGTTAAAATAATCATAGTACTTGGTCATTCTGGATATCAACTTGACCAAAGAATAGCCGCGGAGGTGCCACTTGTTGATGTAGTTGTCGGAGGACATACCAACACGTTTCTCTGGAACGGAGTACAGCCTGATAAGGAGAAGGTGGAAGACGTATACCCAAAAGTTGTGACACAAGCCTCAGGGAAGAAGGTGCCGGTGGTACAGGCTTATGCTTACACCAAGTACTTGGGTAGGTACCTAACATTTCATGAATTCCTTAACTCTGCTATTAATAATGGAGGCAAATCATCGAAAATTTTCGTGAAAGAGTAATTTGTCTTGAAATTTCAAGATATTTTAATAGTGTATTCTGTAACAAGGTTAGAATGAAAATTCGATACGAGTGGAAGATTCCGAACGCCAGCGAAAGCGAGCGTGAGGAACCACGAGTAGATCGAATTTTAATTCTAACCGAGTAACATACTGTATTTTCTCCACAACCATTAGTAAAAAAAACAATAAAATCTGAACAAAACAAGGTATTTATTGAAACAATTACATTACATTGTATTGTGACGTGTTTACACCCTTTTTGTAAACACCCTGTATCGTGGGTTCGGAAATTATAACACCAGGGTAACACTAAACACCAATTTATTAACTTGCTAATTACAACCAATTAATTACTTTACTAATCTTACACTGTGTACTACAATTCACTACTTCAGTCCCTTGATCTGTTCTGTTCACTTTCTGCTTATTCACCTGACCATTAGAACTGTGCTAACTGAACTGTCCCCACACACAGCTTGTCATTACTTTATATATCAGAGGTTATGTGTTCTGGATCTTTCCACTACATTCCAACACATTCTACAATGTTCCAGAGGATGTCTGTAATCTTCTAGATTGTTCTACATGTCTCTGGAGGGTTGAAACACATAACACTGCCCCCTCCTTAAGACTGAACGTCCCGGTCAGGCAATTCAGTCTCTTTCACATACTTCGCTAGTCTATCCAAGTGTACCATTTTCATCTTCGATTTTTTTTTACTTCTTTGAATTCGGTACACAACGTCACTGATTCGGGTAATGACAGAGTACGGTCCTTCCCAAGGCGGTTGAAGCTTCGGAGATCTCCATTCTTTCCGCTGTAGGTTGTACAGCCAAACCAGATCCCCCACCTTGAATCCCCCTGTACTGGCATTCCGATCATAACGAGCCTTCATTCGGCTACCAGCCTTGGTCATCTGCTCTCGGTCATTCCTCGGCTGTTCTCGACTTTCATTAGCATAGTTGGTTACGGAAAGTGGTTCCTTATTGGCAGCCCAATTCTTGCATTTGCGACATCAAGCCTCTACATCCTTGTCGACTATTAACCCAATAGAACCGTTCTCGTACTTTACTCAGGGTCTTGTTTACGCCAAGGTGTCCGCTGGACGTTTCATTATGCGCTTTCTGGAGTACTTCTGGTACACGACACCTGGGAATCACTAGACGCATGGCAACCTGCTTCCCAACCGGGCTTTCCCATGCTCTCCTCAACAGCCCGTCTACACTTTAAGTGAATCACATTGCGACCACAAAGCCTTCAATCCTACTCCTTTGTTTGAGACATCCATCCATTCTGGTCGGGTTCCTTTTTCTCTTGCTCGTAATATAGGTTCAATTTCTGTATCGTCCAGTTGCTCTTATCTTAAAACTTCCGTTGTCCAATTCTCTGGAAACTCTTTCCTTTCGTTTACACAGCCTGGTGATGGTAGACTACTCGGGATTATTTGCAGCTGGCAAACCTTTATTTCTCCGGGGGCATCGCTTTCTCTAGCCGGCACCGCCCCAGTGGCCTGTATCAGAGTTCCACTGTCGACAATCTCGTCTAACATGGCCTAGTTTTCAGCAACTATAACATCGAATACCCCCACCTTGGCTTGGCTTTCCACCGCTTTGTTGCTTAATCTGCATTACCAGAGAATCCAGTTTGGGCAGTAATTTACCGAATATTTCAAGTAAGTCCATAAAGTCCAGGTTCTTTTTATCCCGATACGATTCTTCCGCAACTGCGGCATTTACCTCCTCAGGCATTCGCTGTCGACAATCTCACTTAATATGCCCTAATTTACCCCACTGATGACATCTTATGCTTCCATTCGGTTTTGCTTCACCTTCTCGTTTGTACCGTTTGTACCGGACAGAGAATCCAGTTTGTCCAATAATTTACTGAATATTTCAAGCACGTCCTTAGTGTCCAGATTCTTTTTATCTGAATGTGCCTCTTCTACTGTCACAGCACGCACTTCTGACCGCGGGGTGACTTTAAAGGCAGCCTCTACTTCAAGGGCACGCACCAAAGCCTCGCTGATACTTTGATGTCGAGTTAACCTAAAAACACGCCTGCCGTCTTCGTCCCTTATGCCATCTAAAAAGGCTCCTACGACTAATTGTTTCTGAAACTCTCTGGGTGCACTCGGATATGCCAGGTGTGCCAGTCTCTCTATCGCAGCTTCGAATTCTTGTAAGCTTTCCCAGCCTTTTGCGTTCGTGATTTCAGCTGGGCCTGGTATACTTGGTTGGTCGCCATACCTCAAGTTCAACGCAGCTTCCAAAACCTTAAAGTCCTTTTGCTTCTCCACTGGGACAGTCCGAAGTAATTCTGAGAATTGTCTCTTATAGGTTGTCCATGAGCTTTGACCGTCAAAGGAGGGAGGTTTTAACCGAGGACCTGGCGATGCTTCTATCTGGCCTCCTTGCTCTCCTCCACTTCTCCTTAGACCTCACTCATTTTTCCTTTGATGTCACTTACTTCTCCTCTGATTTCACTGACTTCTGTCTCGCCCACACCTACTTTATTTTCAAATTTGTTTATAGCGTCTTGTATTTTCATTTGATCACTCAGTATTTTCCTTAATTCTTCCTGGCGTCTTTCTTGTTCTCCTTTCTCTTCTTGACGTCGCCTTTCTTGCTCCTCTTTCTCATCTTGATGTCATCTTTCTTGTTCTTCCCTTTCTTCTTGACGCCGCTTTTCTTCCTCTTGACGCCTTCTTTCTTGCTCTTCTCTTTCTCCTCTATGTCTTCTTTCTTGTACCTCTCTTTCTTCTTGCCGTCGTATTTCCAGATCTTCCAATATATTCTTCAATTCGCTTCTTTTTTCTTGACGCATCTTTTCTTCCTCTTGACATCTTCTTTCTTGCTCTTGTTTTTCTTCCTGACGTCGCTTTTCTTGTTCTTCTTTCTACTCTTGGCGTTCCTGCGCCATCACCCTCGTAAGCTCCGCGAAAAGGTCCCGTATTTGTTTCTCTGCTGCCATGCTTCTTGTTGTTATGGGCATACGATGAAGTTAACCGAGTTTATTGCACAATAACATTAAGAACATTCAGATTTCTTTACCTTTAAATTTACATTCTCCCAAGAAATGTCGACAGTCGTCAATCTTACTAAAATCTACTAAATAAAACTTGTCTACTAAAGTTTCCTAATTCCCACAAAAAAATCAACTAAAAAAGTAGAAATCTACCAAATGTGGTCACCCTGCCTACCGGACTCACAACGTAAATTACTATTATCAAATGCGCAGCCTCCCACGCTCTTAGTCTCCACGGTCGCGCTAGCTGACACTTATTTTAGTTATTTTTCGAACGAAAACTAACATTTAAACAAAAGAAGTCGGGTTAAAATGACGCATAAAATATTGACGCCACCTCCCAGACTATTATATTTATAGTGTTTGTACAATTACTGAATTGACACTGACAGTTTTGACATCCACTGAAATCTATGTATTTCGTTGAACATAATTATGGAATATTCATTCTGGCACTTGTTAGAGAATGACAATTCATGCAAAACACTTAAGCAAGTGTTCCAGAATAAAGATTCTCAAGAGTGAGAATTTTTACTTTCTATTATTATTTCGGAATTATTACATTCTATAATGGTTGTGGAGAAAATTTATTCTGGGGCCTATAGACATTTTCTTTTATTTTGTGCGTAAATGAATACATGCTACATATTGTACTTGATTTTAAAACCATCTTGTTGAAATTTCAGTAGCTTCATTTTGTCATTCATTTTAGTGTTCACTTACCAATACTTGTAAAAACCTGTCAATTAATCATCCTCATTCTTGTCTTATGTTACTATTAATAATTAACAAGCCCGTTATGTCTCAACTTCAGATCTGCACCCGTGTCACAAGTTTTAGCTATAACTGATATCTCTTCTTCTAGGAATATTAAATCTTACGTTTAACGATACTGGCGACTTAACTTATTTTTCCGGCCAGCCAGAGCTTCTGAATAGCCAAATTATACAAGACACAGACGCCTTGGATCTCCTGGATAAATTCAGGCCGGAAATAGTGGAATTAAATAATCAAGTAGTAGGTCAATGCAATGTTGTTCTAAATGGAAACTCCAGAACATGCAGGCATGAAGAATGCAACTTTGGAAATCTCATTACTGACGCCATGGTTATGTATAAGGCTTCAGTGTCAACCCAGAATTGGACTGAAGCTCCTATAGCTCTGTACAACGGCGGTAGTATAAGAAATACCATAGACCCGGTTAATGGTGATATTACTAGAGGTGAATTGCTTGGAGCTATACCATTCGACAACCAAATCATTACAGTGACATTAAATGGCTCTAATTTGATCAAAACTTTGGAGATAGGCGCTAGAAGTAATGGTGAAACAACATTTGGTGAATTTCTGCAAGTATCCGGTTTGCTGATTGTGTTTGATATGTCGAAACCACCTATGAGCAGAGTAGTTTCCGTGCAAGCTAGATGTGGCATATGCGCTACTCCACTATACGAGGAAGTAGATCCAAGCAAGAATTATACCGTGATTACCACCAGCTTTTTGGCAATGGATGGTGGTGATAGTCATTACGTGCTTACTGAGCACAGCTTTGATAAATTCATAGAAGACCTAAATGATGTTGATACTGTTGCTTGGTATATAGAAAGGTATAGTCCTGTTGAGCCAAAAATCGAGGGCAGGATAAGATTTGTTGAAAGTAGTGGTGATTTTGCGGGTTCTTCCGTGAAGAATATGCATACTATAAACATTCCAGTAACATTTGTACTTTATTGTTTACTGCATTATTAAAATTTGATCGTTTTCTATATTATTTATTCACATACAACTATAATATAAAGGTAGATAAAACAGATACACAGATAATTTTATGCAACATCTTACAGTGAAGTACACTTAGACGAAAAAAGTAAGGTTATTTTGTCTAAAAACTCTTTTAATGGCTTTCTGTAACCATAAACGAAGTTTTGTACTATTTTTCTTGCTGGCTAATTTTTTTAGAACTCGATAAATCCGTTTTGTTATGAAGAATTATATTGAAAATGTCATAACTCGAAAAATGTCGGTTATTTTGCCTTAAATATTATTTATTATTCACATTGGTTCTTATGACGTATACTGTTCAATCATAGCGCCATGTTTGATGTGGGTGACGATGGCTTTACTTTTGGTTACCTGATACCCGTAAAATGCGACATCAGAATCCATTATTCCTGTAAAAACTCTTCTCTTCAAAGCGAGCAGCAGCTAATCATCAGTTTTTATTATTGTCCACCTTTCGGATTCGCATGTGAACACTTGGATGAATAAAAGTCTTGTTCAACATTATTTTGACTTTCCATGACAAATAACGGTTACTGAAATTCTTGATAATTTCAAAATTTGTTTTATTTGCAAGTTACAAGAACAGCACTAAGGGAAAACATTGTTAGTCATAATTTTGTTGTAACAAGAAAAATGATTGATAATCTCGAAGATGAATTGGTATACGGCAATTATAACCTAAACGAATGACGACAAAACTTTAGTTAGTATCGTAGATTTGGTAAGGTGTATCATCAACGTAACTTTTGCAACCTTCTGAATATACCGAGAAAAGAGGCGCATCATCTAAAATGTGTCGATTTTCAAAAAGGTGAGTAGATTTGTAAGAATAATATAATCATTATTATGACTTTCTTGAGAGTTTAAAATTTTTAGCTAACACTTAGTCTTTACGCAGTCAAAGAAGTTGTGGGGTCTAATAGACCTTTAGGAACAAGTTTATTTGCAGTCGATGTTAGAAAATTGTGTGCAAAAACAAATTATTGGAGAGTCTATTATCAGCGAAGTTATGGAACACATTGTTAAAATCGTAAATTTGAAGAGAAACAAAGTTGGAGATAAAATCATCCCCACAGGAGCTCAGCGAGAGAACAGACCAAATTGCAGTTGAGGTTGTTCTTAAAGTTTGATGAGGAATCAAATGAATAGTTCAAACGCAAAGGCGTAAGTGATTAGGTAAGCTGATTGACAACTTGTTGAGACCTGGATATAACCATAAAATGTTTTACTTGACAACTCGTATATAATTCTAATTGTTTAATGTATATGTCTAGTTGTTTGTTAGTCTTATCTAGTGTAATAAAAACTGTACAAAACTTGTTGTTGTTATTTTTACACCTCCTTTGTCCTCCACTCTCTCTGTAGGTCCAACAATTATCCTTACTAACACTTAAATAGAACTAAGATATGTTGTATGATATTTATGCATAAATTAATTATCCTTTTTCTTCTTCTAGGAAGGTTGAATCTTACATTTGACGACAATGGTGACTTAACTTATTTCGCTGGCCAGCCAGAACTTCTAGACCGTTCTATACCACAGGATGAAGACGTTATAAAATTGTTGGATAAATATAGACCAAAAATAGATGAATTAAATACTACACCAATCGGAAAGAGTAAAGTTACTCTAGATGGGGACTCAGCCACGTGTAGAGGAGGAGAGTGTAATTTTGGAAATCTCATCACTGACGCTTTTGTGATGTATAAAGCTTCAATTTCTGTTGCAAAATGGACGGAAGCCCCTATAGGTTTCTATAATGGTGGAGGTATAAGGAACACGATAGAGCCCGTTGATGGCGATATTACCAAAGGTGAACTGCTTGGAGCTATACCATTTGGCAGTCAGATTCTTACGGTGAAACTGAATGGATCGGATTTGATCAAAACCTTGGAGATTGGAGCGCGAAGTAATGGTGAAACTTCAAAAGGAGAGTTTCTACAAGTATCTGGATTGAGGGTGGTGTACGACATGTCTAAACCTCCAATGTCTAGAGTCGTATCTGTCAAAGCTAGATGTGGAATTTGTGATATTCCACGCTACGAAGACGTCGACCCAAGCAAGAATTACTCCATAGTGACCACTAGTTTCTTAGCAGTCGATGGTGGGGATGGCCACTACATTCTAACCGAACATAGTTTTGATAGGACGACGGAGGATTTAAATGACGTTGATACTGTTGCTTGGTATATAGAAAAATATAGCCCTATTTATCCAGAGGTACAGGGCAGAATTGGTTTTGTTGAGCATGATGGTTCTCCTGGTGATGCTACCATCGTTCGGCCAAGTGTTTTATATATCCTGATACTCTTCATATCATATAATTTATTTTAGATTATTGTGATTTGTAAATAAAGTGACATATTTTAATATACACTTATTTTTTTGGTTATTTTTGAGAATTGTTTGAAAAACAAAGAAATGTAAAAGGATTTAAAAAGAAAGTAACCCAATAGCAATAGAGTAGTTGACAGTAGTAAAATACGCGCACAGTACAGTTATGATACTATGACAGAGACATACGCTGCCACGCAGTCCCCTTACCGCAGTCTCCGCTGTTACGTCACTCGCTGGTCAGCACAGTGATCGTAATTTTTTAAAGGTAAACTAAAATTATCTTAACCGAAGTAATTAGAAGCTTGTCCTTCAATGAAATAAAAAAATTCGACTCCTGGTTGGTCGAGGCAAAAGATAGAACAAAAAATGTGGGAAAAAATGTAAAATAATAGAAACAACTATTTTTCCGTTTAACTTGCTCTAACTCAATAACGAGACCACAAAATAGTCTCAAATATTTATCGTGTATCGTAGTTAGGGATTGCAATACCGGTTAGCCGGTTAACCGGTTAACAGGACAAAAAACACATGGCGATAATTACCGGTTATTTTCCTTTTTTTACCGGTTATTTCAGTGAATTCTGAACTTACGAAATGTCACGTATTCAACGTGTCTATTTATGTCAGTGACTAGTATTCACCAAATACAGAGTGACTGTCCCAACACTGAGCACTTTTAACAATAAATAAATAATATTATTAAAAGTAAAACAAAAACACCAAGCCCTAAGAAATACAAGCAAGAGAGACATTGACAATATCTTGAGACAGGAAATTGAATATTTCACTGCCGCAAATATCCGTAGAAAACATTTAGAAGTATGTTATTACCAATTCTTATTAACTTATCGACCTACCTGTATCGATAGAGGAAGGACATTTTCAGCTGGTGGAATTCTATGCACAAATATCAGACGACTAACAGATACAGCTTTGAAAAACTAACCCTTTTAACGGGCTATATGTAAAAATATTGTATTTTTAGATTAGGTATTCAGTAAATGCCCTATTTGAGTTTATGTTTATAATTTTTGTTATTTACAGAATAATTATTTACTTAAATTTATTTCATTTATATTTTTTCCTTTTGATAAAAAGCCTTTTGTTTGTTCATTATTTTAATTATACGTATATAAAAATGTTTTTTGTTAAATTTAGATAATTTTATACATGGAAAAAGACAACTGCCATTTTCGCCACCCTAATCATTCATTCTAAAAATTACCGGTAAATACCGGTTAACCGGTTATTTACATTTTTATTTGCTGATTTACCGGTTATTAAAACTTCCGGTAAATTGTACTCAACGTTTTATGACCAATTTTCCCAATTTTATTTTTTAAATCAATTAAACCTTTTGATTTGAGAAGATATTAGTAGAGTCAGAAACAGATTGCATACGTCAAAAAGACAGTGCCGATCCTTTAGAAGAGGCGTCTACAATGACGGATTTTTATTCAGTAACATTAGGCCCAGAAGGAGGAATTTTCGAAAAAAAATTAATTAAACAAATGAAATTTGTTTAAATAAATGAAAATTGACCTATGTTGATAGATATTCCACTAGACCAATAGTAATAATTTTTTAAGGAATAACGAGAATAAAGTGCTCAAAAGGGTCAATTCCCTGAAGAATTTACATTTTTTATTTAAGGGTAGTTTTCGGGGCACCGTGGAGGTGTGTTAGGGGCGACAAACCAATATGTATATACATAAAACTTTTAAGTTGGATGCAAGATATTCCCTAAGCTTGAACAATTATTCACAAAATCCGAAAAAGTGATTTTTCCCAGTGCAATTTAAATGGGAAACTTCAGGTCAGGCACTAGAGATGTGTAACTCTAAGAGTTGATTCCGAGAGTGAGTTGGGAGAGTTGATTCTAAGAGTCGATTCAGTAAGGATTCGATGATTGTCCAGCAGCGGATTCAGGTGAATTTGTGAGAACGAATCCTCCGTTATAGTCACAAATCGTGAAGGATTCCAATTAGGGAATCCAACGATCTGTCAAAATTTGACGTTATTGGCAAACAATTAGCAAACACGGGTTTATTTTTACTAAATTCCGGAAACGTAGCCAAGCCAACAGAAAAAAAACAACCGTTTAACGAATGAAAATGAATGTTTGCCCTCGACTCCATCAGACGCCATATTGGATGTCACGTGGTTTGGATTGCCTAATGTGCACAATCCAATGCCGTACCTAATAATGAATTTAATTTAATTTTATAATACGTATATTTGACAGAGAGATATACATTATGAAAATACTTCATCAAATTCAAGGCAGCAAAAAAAAAGCTAACCATAGTCGCTATATTTACTGTTTACTTCAGTACTTTTTATTTTATATTGTACACAATTATTCATATATTTATTACCGTTAAATAATAGTTATTTAGTAGGTATATTTTTAGTATACCCAAGGTTATAGTACACCAATAAATTTATAAATTAAAAAAAAAATAAACATGTTAAAACAACTTTTCCTTTTTAAAATGCACTTTATTTTTTATAAAAATATAAATATATAAATAATTAAAATATATAAATAATTAAAATATATCAGTTCTGCAAAAAATAAAGTATGAACTTAAAATAGTTTAACATATAGTACTTAGGTATACAACAAATAATGAATTAAAATAAAATCATTTTCATTCCAAATTTCCATTTAAAAATATAATTTGTGACATTTTATTTCAAGTCAGCCGGGATCTTTACAAACCGATCACAACCTGTGCTAATTACGGCTCTCTATTAGGAAGTGGGAATACGTGAACATATAGTAACACTGCGCATGTGTACCAATCTACCAATCCTAATACATTACATTCGACTCTTTTAGAATCCTCAACTCACTGAGTCAACTCACTTCAAGGAGTGATTATGCCCATCCCCATCAGGCACCATTTAAAAACAAAATTTTAAAAAAACAAAAAATACGTACGGACTTTTTGGATTTGGAAAAAAATTGGGGGGATCGAGACTCTATAAAAAAATTAAATCATTTTTGGACCACCCTAATACTCACCTTGCCTTGCGTAATACTAAATCTCGTTATTGCAAAAAAATAATAAATAATAAAATGTGCCTTTGCCATATGTGCATTTCCTGCGTAGTGGGTAGACTACATTGTAGTTTCTGGCTTTTTGGCAGTAGTCACTGCTGACCAGGTAAGTATCGCAACAGAAGTAATTTGCAACTTGTAGGGAGAGCCATCTACCATGACTAATTGAAACTAGTAGACCATGTGCCAGACCTCCTAAAGTAATTATAATTTGGTGGGACTGAATGAAACTTTTACCAGCTGTTTCTAGACTCATGTGGAGCAAAGAAGTCGGGGGGGGGGGGGGTCCATCATGGGGAGGTAGCTTTCAAATATGGTGGCCGTTCAAAATGGCGGCCCGACTGCGAATCTTTAAATTCAATTATCTCGAAATCGAGTGGAGCAATCTTGAATTTATTTTTTTCTAAATGTAGGTTAATGAATTGAATATATTTTTGTTTGTAATGTTTATGACTAAAAAACTAGTATTTATCGGTCAAAATTTGAAAAAACGAAAAATTGGATTTTTTGAAATTTACGTTTTGCTGCTTATTGGACTAACGGTTGGGTATATCGAGAACTTGTTCTGAATAAGAGTTTTAGAGCAACATCTCACCTTTAAAACGCAAAAAGAAATTGAAGATCGGATCAATAGAACCCTACATTTCGAGATTCAAAGTGGTTGAGCATTAATACTGTATTTTAAAATAACAGGGTTTATTTATCTGTCCGTATAATTTTATTGTTTTTTGCATTTTATTTTATATTATTTATTTCATATTTCAGGTAATAGTGTGACTCCTCCAAAGAAAACATGGATCCTACTCCAAAAAAGTTGAAAATTGACCGTAGCTGCATCATTTGTGAAAATTCTACACCACTCCAAAGACTTGGACTCATGGAATGCTTTGTACAATGCCGCGATACTAAGAAAATTTGAACCAATAATAAAACTGCACGAGGGGTTATCTGACCAACAAGTACCTGACGTTTACTACCATAAAGAATGTCGCAAAACTTTCGTCCACAAAAGAAATCTTGAAAGAATCGCCCGCGCCGCAGATAAAGGTCCTTCACTTGATGAAGATAATAGAAACATCAACAGAACTCCGTCATCTATGAGAAGATCATTGCCCGATAGGAAAAATGCCAGTACTACAGGGCGTATTTATCCGGAGATCTGCATCTTTTGTGACAAGCGAGGAAAATACTCCCAAAGTTCGAGGACAAGGGAGAAGTGTGTCAAGTTCATTGATCTCAGAGCGGACAAGACAACTTCGAGCTGTAACCGTCGAGCGAATGGATAGTAAAATCATGGCAATTACTTCACGAGATATTGTCGCTGGTGAGGCTCACTATCATCATTCCTGCTACAAGTCATACACCAGGAAACGACCACAGAAGGTACAGCAGACTTCCTCAGATCCTTACTCCAAAGAAGATAAATTAGACAAAAAATTCGGTGATCTGTTAAGATGTGTCAACGTTAATAAAAGGTTTATATAGCTCCTTCCAATTACACCTTTGAAGCCTAGCAGTGACTATATTAAAACAAAGAATAAGTTGGGCGCATTTGAGAGTGGTCTCAATGTCAGTAAACAGATTGAAGTAGCAGCTGATATTCTGAAGAGTTCAATAAAGAATTCCATTTCCTCGGTAGAACAAATTTGGACAACGAATATCAATCCACTGATGATATCCATTGATGACTTTCAAGGGCCGGAGATACTTCTTAATTTCTGACCAAGCTCCTCAGTAATAGTATGAATAAAGTCAATATTGTCTATAGCTCAAGATATACTATATGCTCCATTGATAAAGTTCTTGCTGGTAAGCACTACAACCGCGCAGTTCGCTTACACAAGCTCGTGTATGGAGCCTACTCTGGGTTTTTGGAATGGGTAGATATAAATGAGTTAGACCTTTCCTACGTCTTTGTTGGTCAGATAACCCCTCGTGCAGATTTATTATTGGTTCAAATTTTCTTAGTATCGCGGCATTGTACAAAGCATTCCATGAGTCCAAGTCTTTAGAATGGTGTAGATTAACCGGTGTAAAATTTTCACAAATGATGCAGCTACGGTCAATTTTCAACTTTTCTGGAGTAGGATCCATGTTTTCTTTGGAGGAGTCACAGTATTACCTGAAATATGAAATAAATAATATAAAATAAAATGCAGAAAAACAATAAAATTATACGCACAGATAGATAAACCCTATTATTTTAAAACACAGTATTAATACTCAACCCCGCCTCGTTCACTTTGAATCTCGAAATGTCGGGTTCTATTGATCCGATCTTCAATTTCTTTTTTGCATTTTAAAGGTGAGATGTTTCTCTAAAACTCTTATTTAGAACATGTTCTCAATATACCCAACCGTAAGTCCAATAATCAGTAAAACGCAAATTTAAAAGAACCTTATTTTTCGTTTTTTCGAGTTTTGACTGATAAATACTGTTTTTTCGGCCCCAAATATTAGGAACAAAACTGTAGTCCGTTCATTCACCTACATTTAGAAAAAAAGAAACTCAAGATTGCTCCATCCGATCTCGAGATAATTGAATTTAAAAATTCATAATCGGGCCACCATTTTGAACGGCCGCCATATTTGAAAGCTACCTCCCCATGATAGACCCCTCCGAATTTTTTGCTCCATATGACCCCAGAAACCCGTGGTAAAAGTTTCATTCAGTCCCCCCAAATTATAATGACTGATAGGTCTGGATATGGTCTATAGCGCTAAGAACGAGCTAGCCATATATATAAATATATATGTATCCAATATATCTACATTCAACTCAAACTTGTAGCTCAGTTTAAGGCACAATCGTAAATTGAAACTTGTCTCTTTGTTTTTTTTCTTGAGGGCAAGATTTTTCCAAAAAATGCCTGCATTAATAAGAAAATTAGACTGATAAGTAATGTTTGAAAAACGACATTAATATTTGACGAGATGAAATTTAGCATACATAAATCCCAAGGTATTGGTCACTTGTATTTATATTTACAAAGAAGATATTTTGGCATTATTACTTTATTTGTAGGCTTTCATGCAGAGGTGTATTTATCGAAAAAACAGCGATATACATGGTGATTCACTTAGGCCGTTCGTTAGAAGTATTTCAACTTGTAGTTGGATTACAAACTTGAAACTTGGTGTGCAGCCATAATCGATCGTGTCCGTTCTACCTAGTCCTCCAGCTATACAGGGTGCGTCAAAAGTCGGTACCAACTTTCTTATTTTAAATAGAAACCTACAATTTTTTTACATGATTCGATTGGTCTTCCAATTTAGACAACCTAAGTTATGTTAACTTATCTCTTTGATACATGTCAATTTTTTTGAAAAAAATTGCCGCTGTAGTAGTTTACGAACAAATTTGTATCTCGCAAACCGTTCGGAATTATGAAACCAAAATGATGAATCATTTAGCTGGAAGTCCAAGCTAACACCTGATGTCGCAATAAAAAATCGTCAAGAAGTTGATTTTGTCAAATGACACCTACTGTCTTTTTTGACATCGTTCGAAACAAAATTGAATTGAAGTTACTTAAGCATTCCCTATACCTAACTTCACCCCCTATGGAGTTATTCAATAGAAGTCGAGAAATGTCATATTTTATTTACCGTACGTTTCTACCTTTCATATCCATATAGGTTATCTAGTGAATATTCCCATTCTGGCAGTTACTAGAACCATATTTTATAAGTAATTTCTTCCACTAATAAAATTCATTCTGTCAATGAAAATATTTGAAATTATTTGTACCTTAGGTGAATTATGAATTATCACGCATTTGAGACCTACATTAGCCCAACAAGTTGACCTTGGGATAGCCTTTGGTTATCCCTATATAGGTTTTATATAGGACAACAACAACCCTAAAGGCTATCCTGTAGATATTCGTATAGTTTATCCCTATTCTTACTGTTATTAGTACCTACCAAAGGATAACCATTGAACTTCCTATCGGCATCCCTAATGAACAATCCATTTATCGGATATAGGATGTCCCGGGGTTATCTTGTGTTGTGTGGGCACGTACTATCTTATACATTTTTTTATAAAAAAATAACTTCACATAGCAAACAAGAAAAATACCAGAGAAACCATATCCATAAAATTTGAGAACAATACTTCTAACAGTGCAGGAGGTACTGAGTGAGGAATAAAGAAATATTTATTTTCATGTTTTTCCGAGATTTAACAAAAACAATCTGTTTTTTGTTTTTGTATAACCTTTAGTTTCTCTCTCCCCCCCCCAATTTCCTACTAAAACAAAAGTTGCTTGTTATTTTTAGTAGATAAGGCGCCGTTTTAAAAAATAATGGTTTTCATTTGAAAAAACTAAGTTGACCTTGAAATTACATTGAGAACGTCCACCAAATCAAAAATAAATGCCATTTTATTTCCCTCTCGAAACCAAATAACTTTTATTCCAAATATTTCTTTCGAAAATATGTTGTTCTCGAGATATTTTGTGTCAATACCCGGTATAATATTTCTACTATTAGTACAGTAAAAGCGAAGCAGTAAAAATGCTAAAATTCCCGGCCCGAAAACGATGAAAGGAATTTCCTTAATTTTTTTTGGATAAAATACGTACATCAAAATCTATATTGTCGCATTACCTGCTTTTTATTTTTTAAGGGTGGAAACCACCTTTAAAAACTGAAAAATTAATAACTCTTCTAATTTTACGAATAAATTAACGAAAATCCGTATACTTAAGTTCTTGAGGTCGCTGAATATGACTGTGACGAGACGAAAATATTAAGGGTTGAAGTCACCCTTAAATACTGAAAAAATAATGTCTTCTAATTTTACGAAAATCACGAAAGTCCATATACTTATGTTTCCGAGGTCACTGAATATGATTATGAGGTCAAAACATAGGAAGGACGAAAATATAACTCTTCGTTTTATTGTAAGCTTCATTTCATTCTTATATCATGTTTTTATCAATCTTATACTTTTTCCTATTTTTTATAAGAAATATTTTCTGAGCAATTTCCAAAAACCTGATTTGATTTTTTTTAAATACGAAAATTTTCATTATTGAAAATGGGTACAGAATGAAAAATAATTATTTTAAAAATCCTAAAAAATTTGAGCACGTTAGTAATAATATGCATTAACAATATCTAGAAGGATTTTTAAAAGTTTTTAATTAATAAGAAATTAGAGCAAAAGAACTTTACTTCCACATCCAGTGGAACTAAATATTTCAGCATTTTGAAAATGCCATATTTCCAAAACTAAACATCGAAGAAAAAAAAAAGATAAAACTATTCGTTTTGTTTTCGTAAAGGCTTTAATTTTGTACCCTTGCATTTTTTAATTAAAATCCACATTTTTCGAGTAACTTGAAAAAATCGTCTAGGAATACTGATTTTAGGAGTTGAAAATTGCAATTTTCATGCGATCTCGAAATATATGCATTTTAACGAAAAAGTGTATATGAGCTTCCTTCCTTATAATTTGATTCTCTATCAGATTAAGTATGTGTATTTTTTATTTTTTTTTTTCGACAACCCCCAAGAAGGGGTGGAAACCACCCCTAACCAAAAAGCAGGAAAAATGACAATATAGATTCTTATCTACATACTTTATCAAGCATGTTGAAGAAAAAAAATTGGAAATTCATTACATCATTTTCGGGCTGGGATTTAAAAGCTTCACTTACTGTACTATATTTAATTGTAAAATCTTTTACTGTAAGTATTTCGATTCTATTTTTTGTCCTGTGCAGATAAATAAAATCAAATCAAAAAGCACTTTGAATTCATAACTATTTTATGCTGGTATCCCATACGTCGTACTCTTAAAAACACCACGATTCTTTACTTTGCATTACATGCGGGTCTCTTTAAACATAAAATGCGAGTGTATAATTTAAAAACCCAACAGAAAGCAAAACGAAGTGCCAACATTTACATGAGTGGCCTATGCCGCATTGAAACAACTGAATAACGATCTAATAATAGAAGCCAGATGTTCATATCTGCAGTTGTGCTGTAGCTTATGGGGTAACGATTCAGTATAACCGTTTCTCCACCCCCCATATCATAACTAATCACATTCATCGAAAAACACAGACATGTTGTGACCACTTGGGCCTTAATAGCGCCATTCATACTGTACGGAAGCTTAGTTTTAACCAACTGATATTCAAGAGAAGTTCCCTGTGTCAGTTATGATTATACAACGCTGATATTACATAAAATAAATCAATAACTCTGCTTTAATCTAGAGTGATGTGCTAAATTTAGTCTAATAAAGTGAGTGCATTGTGGCACAAGCGATTTCGTGGGAAACGTCACATACCCGAGGAACAAAATGATTCCAGATGATGATGGTCTGCTAGCTACTTATAATGAAAAAGTGTCGAAGGGCGTGGAAGAAAATAGTGAATTTGCAAGTCTTGTTGATAGAAAAGGGGCGTACGAGGAATTTTTGAAGTGTTTGAAAGAGAATAAGCGAAAGCTGTCAAGCGAGGAAGTGAAAGAAATGATGAGGTATACTTTTCAAGGAGGGGATTTAAAGTATAAGGAAAGTTCTAGTCAAAGTGGACATTGTGCAAATAAAGGAAACGTGAACGTGGAAGGACAGTAAAGGACTAAGTTGTTAATAATGAGATTTAAATGTGATAACATGCACAAAGATATCAGTATATCGTAAGGTACATATTGTATGTATAAATTTAAATAATATATTTTAATAGTCATAGATTTATTTAAATTTTTAGTGGATTATTTATTTATACCAATACTTAGCAATTTTGTTGTATGCAATGTTAGAATATAATATACCTAGTATAATTAATTTATATTTTTTGTTTTTTGACAAGTTTACTATTTTCAATTTTTACTGTGAATTTTGAAATTTGCCTAACAAATTAAAATAAAATTTGGAAAAATACTTCGTAGCATATTTTTCAACATTTGTATGTTATAATTACATTACGCTTGGTCTATTTTTGGCATATGACATATTTTTAGGCTTATTTTTAATTTTTACAATTTTTCAAATTTCCAAGTTTACTTTTTAATTAAATGTTATATAAATTACACGATATTGACTTTACAATCTTCTATTACCTTAATACCTGCAAAAATATAAAACAACAAACATAAACATTATACTTTTCATCGATTTATTGAAGTTTTTGTACAATTGCTGAACATGTAGGGTAGGACTGTAGATCTGTCGTGCGAGGATTTAAATAAGAATATTAGTAACTGAAATTCTTCTGCATTTTAAGGTGTATTTTGATGTAAATAAAGTATAACTAGATTTTCAGAAACAAATTCGAGGTGGAAAAAAGCAAAACAGGTAATCTTTTTCACAGTTTCAGTTTGTGTTACAATTCTAAAAAAGTATTAGAATACTTTTTCTCTATTTTAAAACAAGAGAAATGTGTATTCGCTGAATTCTTTACGATTAATACAACCTGATTTTTTTTTAAAGTAGCAAAATGCCTATAACCCTACTTTTTGTATATTATTAGCTCTGTAAACTACTACTAAACTACTTAAACTACTACATCATATGACGAAAAAATGAGCCCACATAGAAGTTTGTAAAATCAGATATGAGAGGTTCTGAAGTAGGAATTAAAATCGTATTTTTTTTTACTTTTTCAGTAGTTTCATTTTTTTTTTAAATCGGTAAAGTAACGATATATTGTTACAAAAATGGTTCTAACTATATAATACAAAATTATTTGTAATCAATTAGTAGAGAAAGATCATACTTATGTTATATAATTCAGGATAAAATAAACATAAACTATTAATAATTCGCAAAATCCCCAGTAAATGATGGAGTAATTAATACTGTATTAACCTGTTTCACTGTTGACGTTGAGATTCATAATACGGTACCTTGTTTTCTGTAAAACGTAGATTACAATAAGTAAAAGATATCAATTTGGAAGATTGGAAGATATGCTGCTTCTTCCAAAGAGAGGCTCAGACTCCCCTGCCTCCCCTGACGAGCCGCCACTGACAATAAGATTTTTAACGATTACAGAACCAAAAACATGCAAATGAAATTTTAGTTTTCTTTATAATATGCTTTTTCTTTAGAAAAGTTGTCCATTAATATTTTAATTATGTAGGTAACAAGAGCATTTTCAATCAGTTATCTATTCTACTTATGGCTTTTTGTTTAACTATTTATTAAAGAATATAAAGTAGGTATTGTTGTTTTGCAAGAAAAAATTTAAAAAACCATTCACACATTTAGATCCACATCCACTTAACTAGACGATTTTTTTTTTTTAGTTAAAATATTAATTTTGTCAACAAAATAGTTTGTTTTATTCAACTTCCACGGCATACTTGGTAAGGGTTTTTACTCGATTTATTATTCAACAAAGAACTTAGATTATTTATAGCACGAGAGCCCACCGACAAAAATGGAACACAAGCTCGAGAGTCAAAAATTGGTGGGAATGCTTATCAAGTCATTCTCTCTCTGAATGTGTGTAGTCGGTCATAGCAATCCGGGTTGCAGCGGAGCAGGGGCAGCTGTTTTTATAGGGTAACATATTTTTTTATATAATCAACCCCTCTTTTTTATAGTGGATTTCGATTTTACCCTAAGAAATATCAATCTTTTGTTCGTTGCAAATTTTAGTCCTTTATGTAGAATATACCTTTTTTTTTTCAAATTTCTGTTATTTTAAAAATTATTTAAGCCATAAGAACGGCTGCCCCTGCGCCGCTGCAATCCGCATTGCTATGACTGGCTACACACGTTCAGAGAATGACTTGATAAGCATCCCCACCAATTCTTGACCTTCCATTTTTGTCGGTGTGCTCTCTTACTATTAGGTACTATGCAAATCACAACTTACACACTTTTCCAGTGGTTTTATTATATTCAGAAATCTGCAATATGAATGTATTATGGGTCAAATTTAGTGATTGAAATTTGAAATGCAGCTTTGCTTCTGATGACAATACGATATAGTATATCTAATATCGTTCTAAATCCAATATGGTGGGCGCCCCAAGATGGCGGCTTACCTTAAGCTTAACATAATTATGTTAAGCTTGGCTTAATATCAGCATATACTAAACATCATCTCTTTATCTTTTTTGGAAATTTTGACAGTTTGCTAACGCTGTCATTAATTCAAAATTCATTTTTGACTTAGGATTTGTATTCAGTGACCTCACAAACTTAAGAATGTGCATTTAATATCAATTTTTTACATTTTAGTAAAATATGACAGTTTTTTAACAGCTGTCATTAAGTCATAATTCATTTCTGACTTCGGATTTGTATTTAGCGACCTAAAATACTTATGAATATACAATTAATATCAACTTTTTACATTTTGGTGAAATTTGACAGCTTGTTGATAGCTGCCATTAAATCGAAATTTATTCTTGACTTCAGATTCATGATCAACGACACAAAAAATCAATACAAAAATCATAAAAAATGATTTAAAAAATTTTTTCAAAAAATATCCTCTATAAGAATTTATGGGGTTTATATGGGGGTGGAGAGAAAAATTGACACGGTGGAAAATTTTTTTTTTGCCAAATTTGGTTTCAGCGCATCAAAATACATAGGAAATGATATGTTTGATTGTAAAGACACATTTTTTTTTGTTGCCCAGTGTTATTTACAGAATCTTTAAAAATGTAATAATAATAAGTGGATTTTTAGCATTAATTACATGGTAATAATAAACGTCTTATTAAGTCGGAATAATTACAATTATATTTTTTTGGCTGTATATTAATATCATCAACAGTATAGGATTTTTTTCGATCTAGAGTTCATTGGCCAATAGCCATTATCCAGTGTCATATCTGGTTTTGTCAAAAAGTGATCTAAATTTATTCCAAGCGGCAGACTGACGTCATTTTGGTCGACGACGTCACGTGACGAAAAAATGACGTCTCAGTAACGTCATATTTTGAATAAATTATGGCGTCATGTTGGGACGTCGATGCGACGTTTGGTGACGTAATTTTTTCATTGCAGAAATTATTTCTAGTTGGCGCCACATGCAAACTATGTATTACCACGTTGTTTGTTGCATACATTATTTCTAGATGGCGCCACATACAAACCACTGAAAATAATCAGTCCTTCTTTATACCTTACACTCTAATGAATTTATAGAAAATAAATAAAAACATAAATTACTAATTATTATTATTACTAATTATTAAAATTATAAATACATTCAGGAACCGTTGATTGTTTTGGATGGATCCTATAATGGTCAGGTTAAAGATCATTATCCATTCATCTACATCGTACATGGCAGCTTATCTTGTAATGCATAACATATATCGGAAAATGGAAAAATCCTAGAGCTCTTAAGATTTACACGCCATATTGCACCAAATTGGCTTATTTATTATATTTCTCATATGTACATTTATTAATTAATCAAAAATAGCTTACATATGTAAGCCCATCGACGTCATTTAAGGAACGTCTGTTGATGTCACATAATGACGTCAATGGGCTGTGACATTTTGCCGTCATATTTCACGTCATTTTTACGTCATATTTAACGTCGCATTGGTGATAAAGGTGCCGAAAAAATAACGTCAAAATGACGTGACTGTGTTGCCTGGGATACGATAAGATACGTGACGAAGACTAAAAAGTTAAAAATAAATAAATTAAAAAAACTTTAAAAAACAATGGTTTTATTTTAAAACCAAATTGCACTAAAGAGTAGAAAATAATTTTTGTAATTAGAAAACCATTGGGCGCTCATGAAATGTAAACGTAAAGTAAAATGATTAGACGAAATAATATTTTATGAGCGTTCAATAGTTTTCAAATTTCAAAGTCAAAAATTATTTTTTACCTTTTAGTGCAATTTGGCTGCAACCACTGTTTTTCTAAAAGATGTTTTATTTATTTATTTATTTATTTAATATGGAATTACCTTCTTTCTGTATATTAGTGCCTCAATCTGGTCTGGTCACGCTAATATACTACTTAGGAAAACACTTTAAAACACTCATGATTGGAGAACCAATCAAAACAACTACTCTTCTAGCTAATACTGATGAAGTATTGAATTACATGATAGGTTTCATAGCATTTCCAAGCAAAAAAATATATTAAAAATACTTAAATCATTTATTTAAATTCAGTCTTTCACACTATATTTTTTAATCATGATGAAAGCAAATTATAAAAAATAATTAATCGTAAAAAAAAGAACTTGTGTATTTCGATTAACATTAAACCGACTTTCGATTTGAAGCTAGTAATGTATTTGTCGTGAAAATGAATATTTAACTACTGTGTGTCTAATAGATATTGCTATTTGAAACACATTTTTCTCTTATCGTTTTGGTCCATTATATTAATATAAGTGCACTCTACATGCAAAAATGAAAATGGCTCTAAAAAATCAAGTAGTATCAAAATTTGGTTTAAAATTTTGCAGCCGTACTTAAAATCGTCTCCGGAATAATTTAAAAAATATATATATGTACAGTACAAGAGGTGTAATGGACCAAAAATTTTGGAATTTTGGAGTGATATTTGGTGATTGAGTCGTGCTTGTTGTAAAACTAAAGTATACCAAAAATGACTTGATTTGGTGTTCTACAGGGTGTTTTATAAGCAAAGTTGTAAAAATCACCACTAATAAAGTACCTTTATTTTTCAAAATATATGAAAAAATTCCACTAAGAAAAGTTATTTAGAATGCAATTTTATACCTTTATACTAAATTTCAAGAATATAAAATTATTTTTTTGAAACTTCCCATTTTTTCAATAAATTAGTATTTTATTTTGAACCATTCAATTAAAACTGCACAGAAATTATTTTTTTTGAATTAATATTTAGAGTTATGTAAAAGCTAAAAGTAGGCTATGAGAAAAGCAGTGGATACACATTTATCATTTATTATTGACATATCTGTCAAACGTAGTCAATATTATCCTTAATTTCTGTTTCAAATTAATGAACCAAGCATAAAAAATTAAGTGAAAATGGTACTCACAGTGCGTGAAAAAATTTATATTGTGCAATGCTACGGAATTGGCGGTGAAAACTCGCTAAGAGAAGTGGTAAGCCAATTTAATTTGAAATTTCCAAACACTGCTTTGTCACGTACTCAGGCTATGAGAATAATTAAAAAGTTTCTGGCTACTGGTAGTGTTCTTAACATGAAAAGAAAAATAAAAGCATATGATGAAGACAATGTTGGGGCTATTATAGCTCATGCCTCTGTTATAGAAAATCCTGGGATGCCACTAAGAGAGAGATCAGCTCTTATTAATATTAGCAAGTTTGAACTCCAAAGAATTTACAAGGCAAAGAAAATTAGGGTATATAAAGCAAATTATAAACATACGCTTGAAGAGGGAGATGACGGTCGTAGGTTGGAATTTTGTTTGACCACTAGAGAAAAAATCATGGAAGAGAGATTTTTTCATCATTTCATAATGTTCTCAGATGAATGCACATTCACAACCAATGGTGTTGTTTCATCTCAGAATTGTCGGTTTTGGGCTTCTGAAAATCCAGATTTTAGAATTAATTGCAGAAGACAATATCATAAAAAAGTGAATGTGTGGTGTGCCGTTTCTTATCACGTTGGAGTTATTGGACCTTATTTTATTGAGGGAAGGTTAAACCAGCACACTTATTTACAGCTTCTTGAAAGATTTTCTGAATAATATTTAAATATTTTAAGAGATATGCCTTTAGTTCATTTTCAACATGATGGTTGCCCTGGCCACTCCACAGAAATGGATAATCGGTGGTTGAATTTAAATTTTGGAGAAAATTGGATTACCAGGAATGGACCAATCAAGTGGCCGGCGAGATCCCCAGACCTATCAATATTGGATTTCTTTTTATGGGGTCGCCTCAAGCAGTTGGTTTACGCTGAACCACTTCCTAACGATGTAGCAGTATTGAAGCAGAGAATTACAAATGCCGTAAACTCCATACCGTTAGATCATATTCGAAACAGTTTTAAGGACTTCAGGTGAAGGATCGAAATGTGTGTGGATGTGGGTGGTAGCTACGTCGAATAATAAAAAGATTGTAAACATTGTTTTGTATTGGTCAATAATTAATTTTTTTGTGAATCTGTTATGTTTTTGACATTTATTACTTGTTATAATTTTTAAAACTCATTAATCTTCTGTTAGTAATTGTTTCCTGTTTTACAATTAGTTCGATTAACATCTTCTTACATCTCGTATATTCAATTTTTTATTTACCAATAGCCTACTTTTTGAGATGATTAACATTTGCTCGTACACAACTTTAAATAGGAATTCAACTCTTAATTCGCAAAAAATGGGAAGTTTCAAAAAAATAATTTTATATTCCTGAAATTTCGTATAGACGTATAAAATTGCATTCTAAGTAACTTTTTTTAGTGGAATTTTTTCATATTTTGAAAAATAAAGGTACTTTATTAGTGGTGATTTTTACAAATTTGCTTATAAAACACCCTGTAGAACACCAAATCAAGTCATTTTTGGTATACTTTAGTTTTACAACAAGCAGGACTCAATCACCAAATACCATTCCAAAATTCCAAAATTTTTGGTCCATTACACCTCTTGTTACTGTACATATATATATTTTTTAAATTATTCCGGAGACGATTTTAAGTACGGCTGCAAAATTTTAAAGCAAATTTTGATACTACTAGTTTTTGGTTTACTTTAGTTTTACAATAAGCAGGACTCAATCCCCAAATACCATTCCAAAATCCCAAAATTCCAAAATTTTTGGTCCATTACACCTCTTGTTACATCTATCCTGGGACACGCTGTATGTCCATATGAACTTTTCTTCATAAATTGACCTAAGGAATCACACCCTGGAATATTAGCGCGTCATCATTATGCAATTTAAAAGTATCAAAATTATATTTTTATGTCTTTAATAAATTATCGAAAAAACTGTATATTTTTCATGTGAACTGTTTTGCTATATACTCCCTCCTCCTATGGGGTAAAATGGACAAATCGTGCTTTGCTCTTGGACTTGCTCTTTGCACTATAAAAAGGAAAATTAAAACAAACAAATTATTTATTATTTCCTTCTTGAAATGTAAAATTTCAGATTTATTATTTACAGTAAAAAAATATTTACAGTATGACTAGACGTTTGTAGTAAATAAATACCTAATTTATAATAAATACATGTAAAATGACTAGATCAAAAAGTACAAAGTTAAAACCTAAAACACTAAAAATATGATAAACATCAAGATCTTTACAATAATCTTAAAAATGTTTAAATGTATTTTAATTAGAAACTGATAACATAATTATGTTCTGATTTGGAATGTGTCTCTCAGGTGAGACCTAAAAATTTCGTTCTCAACTTTGTTCCTTCTAATTATGTTCTCATTTAATTTTCATCTACATTTTTTTCTCAGGAACATAACGATCTCATATATTAATTTTGTTCTCAATCCCTGTTTCTAATACAATATTAAAGCTAATACATTTTGTGATTAAATACTATAACTACTTGCAAATTGCCTCGAATTCATAAGAGAAACCAAAATAAACACAAAAATCAGTCTTTTACTGATGTATCAGAGAACAATGGAACAAAATAATTCAAGTATCTGAATCAAATCTACTGATGATAAAAATTGACACATCAGCAAAAATTTACCATGACTTTGAAATTGAATTTTTCTTATATCGTTTATCCGATTTTAATTATTTGTGTTTTGTTTTGTAGGTTCACTCTTCTGAAACGTAAAGTAATGCCGTTTGCACGTAAAAATGATCTTTGCTTTAAATAGAGGGAGTAACAGTAAAGCTTCCTTTTTTGAAAATTGCCCTGTGGGAAACAGCAGCAATAAAATTAAAAAATAGTTTAGATTCAATTGTAGCCTCAGCTTTTCTTAACATTTTCGTTTTTTTTTACACTTTTTTATCTTTATTATTTTGGGAGATATATGCACTGAGCGAAAATTGCTTAGCAGCGCCTTACTGCTGCGGAGAATCGCAACACTTTCGATGGAAGTCAACTGTCAATCTGTCCAGTTTTAAGAAAAACCTAACCTAATAATTATTTTAATGAGCTTTGGTGATAAATTATGTTCAAAAGGCACAAGAAGTTGACGGCTGACTCCCTGAAACTTTAAACAGTCACCGATGGTGACGCTAGTTACAAATTTGTTCAGTGCTTATACCGAGAGGACAAAAAATCCAATTTTTTTTATTGGATGCCACAGACCATTTGGACTACCGTAAACACATATAATTTTTAATTAAAGATATCGTGCACTATTCACTAAGTTAAATGTTATAAAAATTACCTACATTCTACTTAAAAACAGTCTTAAATATCCACAAGACGTAATAAGCATAGTTTTAATAATACTGACTAGAATAAATTTTCTTAAACCTTACATCATTATTGTCATCTATCATCAAAAAACTGTGAAAGAAGAAAAAAGTTATTTATGTAATTCTTCTAAATATTAAGCCAGTTTTATGTTTTCTAGTTGTTGACCGAAGTCATTGTGTTTTTTTGAGGTCTTTATTTTTATATTTACTAAACCTCGATTTTTAAAATTTAAAGCAGTTAGCACCTTTTTAATATTTAAAGAGTTTGAAATATAGAAGTTTCTCAGTCTTTCATTGGAAACAGAAGTACCACACATTAATAATGATATCCAAGGGATTTAGGATCGATTTATGATCATCTGAATGCAAACTTCATATAAGATTTTGAATTAAAAAAAATAATTTCAGATATAAATAACAATAAATGGTTCTCCCTAAATTTAAAAATATATATGTCCGAATTTTAGATAATTTGCATTAAAAAAAAAGGACTTTAACGGCAACAAAAAAAAAACAGCAGCTTAATTTGTCTAAGAAGTAGAATAAGCCAAAACGACATTAATACAATTTTTTTTAACAATAATCAATCTTCAAAAGAAAATGCCACCCATTCACCCTGTTATTGAACGTTAATACCCAATACTGAAAATATCAGGCCTATGATGGAACGTTTACTGTCGTTTACGTTATTTAACATACACCTTATGTTATGTTGAACGTTGACCAAAAAATATATGAGAATGAGAGACAGATGACCGTAACATAGGTGTTATGAATAACGTTCCATCATGGGGCTGATTGAAGCCGGCTAAAAATACGCTTGGTTACCTAATACTTGTGTAGCTCTGTCAATGAATATTCAATAAGGGGGTCTAGAGGAAAATGCCGAGATTACGATTTTTGACTTGAAGGCTGTGTTTGGACTATTTAGGAGGTAAATATACCAAAAGTCCACGAACATTGGAGGTGCGGGGGTGCAGGGGGGCACGAAGAAAGTCCCGGTTTTAGGCTTTTCGTTCATATCTCGAAAACGGTTGACCATAATCAAAAAGTGTCCATATTCAAAATTAAAACTGACTAAATTTTCTAAAATAATGTTTGTATTAATTTTTGTCGTACCTGTTAAGGTTCAGTAATGGATTGTATATCTTTTAACTGTATTCCAACTTTGTTATAAAATTATAAATTGAAAAATTTTTTTAATAATCATCGTGCAAAAAAAATTGTTGTACAGATATTCGTTTCATAGCAGAATAAACTCAAATATCGAATAAAAAATGTCTTTGCATCAGATCTGTAAGTGTGTGTGTGCGTGTATATTTATGTGCGTGTGCGTGTATACCGTTTCTTGTAAACACGATAACTTCTGTTAGACTTAAAATATTTAATTACAATTTGGAACATATGTAAAATAGCATAGTGCTATTCAAATTTGGTCATATCTGTAATACATGGTGGTAACCAGAGGCCTACAAACTCTCACAACATAATAATCTTATTAAAAATACCATGTTCCAAATTTTAGGATAACATTGATATATCATCTAATTTAAATAAAGTTGGTTTGAACCTAACATACACCCGGTATATTGCGGTTTATAAATCTTATATATCTTCATATTTTTGTATGCTTAATCAAAAAAACACATTTTGCTCTGAAACGTAAGAGTGAGAGTTTTTAGGCCTCTGGTTATCACCGTGTATTACAGATATGGCCCAATTTCAATAGGAATTATTGTACTATGATACTTTTGGTACGTTTGTCTCCTAAATAGTCCAAAGACAGCTCTCAACTCAAAAAGTGATCTAGGCATTTCCCTCTAGAAACCATTCATTGACAGGACTATTATGTTCACATCAATTTCAATATCAATATTAGGCAATAAAATCCAATATGCAGGTGCCTGGGTGAAATTGTATGCTGCTGATTTTTAAAACTCTTAAAACTTCTTTAAGAGATCATACACATAAAAATATTGGTATAGACATACAGACACGAGGACATCGGTTAATAACGGAATTCTCTTGTCTTAAAATATGGTATTCTATGGAATATTTTAAAATCGTGTCAATAAAAAAATATAAAGTGTAAATTTTTAAGCACTTTGAATACAGTTAAGATTTCAATCGAGACATTTATATTGGTGTGATTTTCTACCAATTAACAATTAATTTTCATGTATATAGAATCAAAATTAGTTCCAAAATTACGCGATATAACTATCTCCATAACAAATTTTGACTGCAGCGTCGCCATATTCATGGCCTGTTATATCACCCGATCTAAACCCCTTTGATATTTTTCTCTGCAGATTTCTTGACTATTTATAAATATATTAAATACAATTTTACGTATCCCATTGAAGAAAAATAATCACTTTTATGAAATGATCCGAATTTAAGATAATACTGATACTGGTATTAGCGTTATTAATAGCTTTGATAATCTTTTTCTTCTTAAAACAAGGTAAAGATATTGAAAAATTTACACATCTTTCCCCATTTACATTTTGACCACTATTTGGAGGTATCTGGGCATTAAAGAAGAAAATAGCTTGACTTAAAGTCAATCCCTATCCCTTAGCAACTTCTCCGTTATCCCTTTTATCATTGGATGATCCGGGGGTAGTCCTTGGGCTGACAGGAACCTCAATGTTTCCATGGCACACGCTGTGTATCCAGCAGCTTCTGGGTCATGCATCTCTTCATTTTCTAGATTTGCTTGAAGCTCGCAAATCTTCTGGAAGCATAGTTTTAGCATTTCTGTGACGTGATCTGGTTCTCGAGCCTGCAGAATAAAATAAGGAAAGTAAATGTTGCACCAATGATGCTAAGGTAAGATAAATTCTATGCTACAGGACGTTCTTGAGATAAATCTATATATTCAGATCTACACGGAGACTTCTCAAGTAGCGATTTAAATACCTTTTAGATCTACTTAGGTTTTATTAGTGTTATATAATTGCAACTTCATAAAGTAGTGATTTATGTCAGATTTATTAAATATCAAATGCACCTAAAGATAGTTTTGATTTAATGAAAGTTTTAAAAAGGTATTCAAGAATTCACATTAAAACTAAATTATCTTTTAGTCTTTATTGGATTATGACTGCCTTATTCCAACAAGCAACATTTAAATGTTATACAACTCTTTTGCTTCATTGCAATTTTATAAAAGTAATAAAATAGTAATAAAACAAAATTATTGTACAAATGACAATTGTAAAACAAATTTGTTTACTGGGATATTTGTATTTATCAATACAATCTAAGGCTGTTTTCAATAACTCTATAGCCGTTAAATGTAACTTAGGAGGCTCGAGTTTTATTTAGTCCAGATTCTGGAGACGTTTATCTTTCAGTCCTAAGTACCTGGCAGACATGGAGCTGAAAGTTGTCATATTCGACGCAAAACTGTCTGCTCAATCCTAATCCGGAGGCCGCATAAAAATCGGGGATTGCCTTCAATCCTCAATACGGGAGTTTACCCTCATTTGGTGACCCATATATCCCATTTATTTGCATTTATATTTCTTTCATTAAATAAAAACCGCTGCCCAAGGAATCACTACTTCCACATCCAAGTCTCTTACAACAAAATACTATATTTGCATTCCACTATGTGGAAATAATTTTTTATGGAACTTTAATAGTATAATATTTGAAATCATGTACCCCAAAATCCATAAAATTATATGCCACATCGGTAATGGGGGTGGGGTGGTGGTGGGGGTGAATGTAGTGAAAAAAGTTCTTGATGACTTTGGCTCTTGCACAAACACTAAATCACACTATTTTTTCACCACCTTTAATAATGGGTGGGGGTGGTAATGGGGTGGCTAATGCCAATTTTTTTTTGAGACCTTAGCTCCTCTTATATTTACTAAATACCAATTTCATGGACTCTTACTTGCTTGATTTACCTCTCTGCAACGGAATAAGATCAAAATATAATCTAGTTCCAGATCTCGTTAAAATACATACGTGTGCCACATTTTAAGTGAATATCTTAAACGGTTCCAGAGTAATCGTGAGCACCAAAAAGATACAAGACTAACAGACAGACCGACGCGACATTTATTTTGTTCAGACTTAAAATATTGACGTTTCGTGATATTCTAAGCCTATTTAAACAATGAAAATTTCCAAAAAAATTTTTACGTTAATATACTTAAACTGAAGGTGGAAGTAATACGCAGAAAATGGCATGACCAAGATATAAAAAATCGTTGTGTGCCGTACACTACACAATAGAAGTAAAGCCTCTACTTTAAGAATTTTCTTCGAGGAAACATACTACGCATCCATACTACTCAAGGTAACCCACTGTGCATCCAATTTCCTCGAGGAAAGCCACTGCGCATCCATACTACTCGTGGTAACCTACTGCGCATCCATTGTACTCGAAGAAAGCCACTGCGCACCCATACTACTTAATGTAACTCACTGCGCATCCATACTACATGAGGTAACCTACTGCGATCTATAATACTCGAGAAAAGTCACTGCGCATCCAAAATACTCGAGGAAAGCCACTGCGCATCCATAATACTCGGGGAAACCTTCTGCGCATACATAGTAGTCGAGGAGAGCCACTGTGCATCCATACTACTCGAGGTAACTTTAACAACATAATATTTGAAATCGTCTACCCCAAAAACCTATAAAACGACATGCCACATCGGTAGTAGAGGTGGGGGTGGTGGTAGAGGGTTGGTAGTGTGGGTGGATGAAGTAAAAAAATATTTTGAGGCTTCTGATTCTTGTACACACACTAAATCACAATTTTTTTCATCCCCTTTAATAATGGGGTAGGGGTGGTAATGGGAGTGGCTAATGCTAAAAATTTTTTTGAAACCTTAGCTCTTGTATACACTAAATACCAATTTTATGGACTCTTACCTGCTTGATTTACCTGTTTTACCCCCCAACCCTTCTGCGGAATAAGATGAAAATATAATCTAGTTCCAGATCCCGTTAAAGTACATACGTGTACCAAATTTCAAGTCAATATCTTAAACGGTTCCAGAGTAAACGCGCGCACAAAAAAAGTTACAGACCGACAGACAGATAGAAAATTTTTTTTCGCTCAAATTTAAAATCTCGACGTTTCATGTCATTCTAAGCCTATTTGAATAATAAAAATTTTCAAAAATTTTTTTTGTCGTTACCATACTTCTACTGGATGTGGAAGTGAAAATGATGCTCAAAGCATATGTGTGCGCCTTTTAAATATTAATATAGAGCTTATCCTAAACCAAGTTTTTATAATCTCCTTCAGATATTCTACTTATATTCTATTTATATAATCAGTTAAAACCAGAACATTTTAATGGTAGTTTTAAAAAGAGGCATGTAGGCATTTCTTTAGGTGAGTCCCTGTACTCTCATAAGGCCTTTATATCAGTTTTATAGAGCTCTTCCAGATCATTTACGTTTCTGAGCAGTCTAGAAATAAGTTTTTAGAATATCTTATAGAGTAATATTCTTGCGTATATCAGGAAAAAATAACCCAAGTAAAAATTTTATTTTCAAATTTTTACTTGGGTTATTTTTTCCTGATATACGCAAGAATATTTTATTCTATCAAAATGCACAAAAATAATCGAGAAAATATCTCGGAACGCACATTTAATTTTAATAATGTAATTTCGAATATTGCAAACAATTATATAGTACACTGGTGCTACTGTTTCTATGTGGTGGAGTTATTTCACGTCCGCCCTGCGCAGGTGTCAAGCACAAAAAGAAATGCAAGACATTACATAAGGACAGAAAATATATGGATGTAATTAAAAAACACCCTGTATAACATAATAATAATCTTATATTTTTTACACTATAAATTTTAATATCAATCTTTATTAATATATTTACCCAAGGCTGAAGTTTGATATAATTTAGGGTCTGTAAATATTATGATATCAAATTCCGAAATCATTAGTAGTTCAAATTGTAGCTATAACCTTCCAAGAGGGTAAACCCCATCATTATTCTGTCTGGCGAAAGCAATATATTAATTTCATCCAATTCATTGATCGATCTGCGGTTATCTTGCACTGAACATTCGCTGGCAAGACACAAACGTGTTTGCTGTTGTCTATAATATTCTATATGCAATTAGTTAATTAGAAATTCAGCAAAAATAATAACATTTATACAGGTTTAGAATTTGGAAAAAATACGGGTCTTTTTATTATAAAATGTTTTAATACATCTTCAGGATATAACATTGGAAACTTTATAATATTAAAGTAATTCAACAAGGAACGCCGTGTCAAATTCAATCAATTTAAGAATATAATAAAAAGTTGAACAAAACTGGCACTGAGCCATTAAAAATTAGAAAAACCTCATGCAAGCTATAAAAATATACTGACTGTTTATATTTCTGGTACGGCTCTGGTAAGGCTAAACAAGTTTGTAAAAAAGTTTAGTACCGTAATAGTAACAAGCAAAAAGTAAGCAAGAAATAATAACTCTCCAGAAAAGACAAAAAAATGTATCCACTACAAAACGTAGGAACGAAGACACATCAGCTACTGGTACAAAAAGTTGATGGCGCGGCGTCGGGAACTGTCTATATGGAGCACTAAGGCCCTCCGCATACGGAGCTACTCATTAGAAACGGTAACTGGTTTGTGACGGAAATATAAACTGATCGCTAACTAGTTAGTAACCGGACTCCGCACACGAAGCTACTGTATCTGCCACAAAATTCACATTCAATTGCTCGTTCATCTTGAAATCATCCAAAAGATACTTGTAAACACACAAAAAACTCTGTAATTACTTCCCGAAACTCGGAAACTAGATACTGAAGTGACTGCACGCAGGATTTCTTAAAACTGATCACAAACCGATTACCAACTAGTTACTAACTAGTAGCGCCGTGTGCGGCACTCGATAGAACGTCATAAGAAGTGACTATCAAGTGATTAGTTACAACTGCAGTCACCAATCAGTTTCTTTCGAGTAGCCCCGTGTGCGGACGGTCTAAGCCATCAGTTAGAAGGAGGAAACATAATAACCCGTATTTTATCAGCGATTGGCAATGCAATAATGCAATGGAACAAGTCAAAAAGGGAAGGGAATGGAAGGGAATAGAAGTATCACAGATAAGTGTTGTTGATCTTTGACTTTTTGTTTGTCTGTTTTAATAGGAGCGTGTTTTGTGATATTGCATGTTTTTTTGCGTTGTAGGTGTTATAATATAGTGTTGAAAATTTGACTCAAACAGCTTTCTTAGAGGATAGTCTGAGAAGTGTTTATACATCCAAGCCCTTGAAACTGTCAACCGCTGTCACCATGAACTTGAAGTGGGCAGTACATTATTAAAGTGTGGGCGTGATATTCCTGTGTAGACCCGCAAAGCTATATATCTTTTTTTATCATACTAACATAACTACAATTAAGTAACATAGCTAATATTTAAATAATATGGGTCACCACAGAGTACCTGAAATAGCTCTCAATTACCGCACAAAGTGTTCCAGAAGAAATACCATGAAGAAATCGAAAAACAACTGACAGGAGAAGAATTAGACTGGATATCAATGAGTAGGGACCAGGGACAGGTCACCTATGAGCCCGACAGGAGAGAAGAAGTACAAACAGCTAAAAAATCTGAAAACAAACCTCAAATAAGCCTAATAATGGAGCGAAACCCGTTAATAAAAAAAAGTACATAGCCGTCACGGCCAACGATGATATATGGAGTCAAAAGACGCGGCAACAACAAAAGCCAACAGGAGAAGTTTTTTGAGAAGAGCAGAAGAAAGGGACATCGTCCACAAAAATTTTTTTGTATTTTTCATTTGCACCCCCGCCCCATGAGGCGAAAAAATTTTTTCTAAATTTTTTTGTAGATGTTAGTGCCCCCCCCCCCAGTAACCTTTCTGGATCCGCCCTTGATCGTCCAACTCCTCGCAAAAACAATAAGACGAAAATAGCGACATAACACATCAACACTATTAGGAGGAAATACAATTAAAAGGATAGACACGCACGCAATGAAGTACTGGGGACATACCGAAGGGAAGGACCTAACACATCTACTGAAGAAAGCGGTAGCACCGAACATCAACGAACTAAAGACAGTAAGACCATGCTACAGCGGAGAACAACAACTGAGAGGATCAGGATGAAATAATGAACGCTACAAAAAATCGCAGCGATATATACTCTACCACAATCGGAAATCGAGGAATCAGAAGACTCAAAAAAAAAGAAGATTCGAAGAAGCAGAAACACAAAAAGATGAGCATAACACCCCATATTACGACACAACGCCGCAACATATTTCACAAAAAGACTTAGAAGAGGCAGAAGTACAGAAACAAAAACACAAAAAAGGGAGCTTAAACGCTCCCTCACGACCAATGCGGGGCGTAGCAGGTCCCGCTGTATGCCTGGGAGTGGTAGCAATGCTTACATCACGCTGGTAAATAAATAAATATGTCAATCAATAAAAGTTTACTTTAAAACAATGAAGAAATACATGTGCTGAGAAACGTCCTCCTACTAAATCTAAATGTCAAGTAATAGTATACGGATCTCCTTCGTCTAAAGGAGCTAGTATGACTACAAGTAAATAAGAAATTAGTAACAGTATATTCAGTTTCGATTTACTTTTTTTCGTATTTTGAGTACTTAATCAAAAACCGTAGTAACATTTTGCCCTAAACCTATAATACAATATAATATAATTTATGTAAAATATGACAGTTTACATGCTTCTGGTGATCACGTCTCTATGGTGGATAGCCCAATTTAAATATTCAGCATCTACGACGCTATTATTTTCCAGACTGGGAAAAAAATATAAATCTAACATAAGTTGTCGTGTTTAATTGGAATTGGCAGGAAACAACGCCTATAACTCTCATTCGTTTCTTAATAGTACGTAGAGTTAGGTCGAACCTGGAAGACACACTATATATTGTAGTTTCAACATCTAGTATATTTTCGTATTACTTCCACATCCAGTGGAAATATAGCAACGATAAAAAATTTTTTGAAAATTGTTCAAATAGGCTTAGAATGTTAGAAATATCGAGATTTTAAGTTTGAGCGAAAACAAATTTTCTGTCTGTCTGTCGGCCTGTCTGTAACTTTTTTGTGCGCACGATTACTCTGGAACCGTTTAAAATATTGAATTGAAATTTGGTACACGTATGTATTTTAACGTGATCTGGAACTAGATTATATTTTCATCTTATTCCGTTGAAAGGTTGGGGGGTAAATTGGGGTAAATGAGGGCAAGCAGGTAAGAGTCCATAAAATTGGTATTTAATATATACAAGAGAAGTTACAGGGTTTCAAAAAATTTTTTGTTAGCTACCCGTTACCATCCCAACCTCATTATTAAAGCGGATGAAAAAAATTGTGATTTGGTGTACAAGAACCAAAAACCTCAAAATATGTTTTTACTTCATCCACCCCCACTACCCATTCCCCCGTATCACCAATATTCAAGTTCAGCATATTACGAAACAGATTTCTCTCAAAATTACTTCCACATCCAGTGGAAGTATAGTAACGACAAAATTTTGGCTTAGAAAGTCATGAAACGTCGAGATTATAAGTTTTGTAATGAAGCATTCATAAATTCATGTTCCATTCAGGGGCGGCCCTTGCAAATTTTTCAGGTGGTGCGAGATCTCAAGGTGTTTGGGTTTTATTTTTTACGCAGATGAACTATCATTGCATTTTCGGTGCCCCCCCCAAGAAGGCGCCCGGTGCGGCCGCACCGCTCGCACCTCCCTAGGGCCGCTCCTAGTTCCATTACTAAAGTTTCCGGATTTACACACGACACCAATATGCACACGGCCCACGAATCTACCCAGCTCCCGTCTAGAGACACGGATTTGCACACGACACCTAACTATACGCAGTTTTACGTCATCAGTAAACGAGGATTCTCGGATATAAAAGCCCGGCCACAAATCCACTTATTCAGTGTGAGCAATTCTGTCAATCTGTCTACAGCGTGGTGAGCTGAACATATTACAGCTTTGTGCATCTCCCAATGCAAACACGACGGAACGAATGCAATCTGACTCTGGGAATCCTTCAGCGTGTTGAGCTGGGACCTCTCGAGTCGTTAGTCATTCCCCGACGCCGTTTCGCCGCCAGAACCAGAGCGGATGAGCCTGACCTGGAGACCTCCTATAGCGTGTTGAGCTGGGAAACTTCTTGAGTCGACGATATTCGCCCGACGCCCGATGTCACTCCAGTAGCAGCAAATAACGTCGCATCGCATCGTTACTCTCTCTCTCTCTCTGATAATAGAAAACGTTATCCTAAGAACCGTAAAAGATACGGACCTGTATAACCTGTATATTATGTAACACTGATACGTATTACCTGTTTGAAGAAGAAACTAAATTGTTTATATTTTTATTGGGCTGTCTTATTAACTAATCTGGACCCTGATTAATCTCCAAACCAGCTACCTGACAACAAACCGTTACAGTTTCACAAAAAAAATTCTGTCTGTCTGTAACTTTTTTTGTGCGCACGATTACTATATAACCGTCTAAGATATTGACTTGAAATTTGGTACACGCATGTACTTTAATGAGATCTGGAACTAGATTATATTTTCATCTTATTCCGTTGAAGGGCTGGGTGTAAATTGGGGTAGATGGGGGTAAATAGGTAAATCAAGCAGGTATGAGTCCATAAAATTGGTATTTAGTATATACAAGAAAAGCTAATGTCTCAATAAAGATTTTGGCATTAGCCACCCCCATTACTAACTCCACCCCATTATAAAATGAGGTGAAAAAAAAAAAAACGTGATTTAGTGTGTGTACAAGAATCAAAGGCCTCAAAATATATTTTTTGACTTCATCCATCACCACTACCACCCTCCTATCACTACCCTCACCCCATTACCGATGTGGGATATCGTTTTATGTTTCAAATATTATATCATTAAAGTTTTATAAAGAACTATTTCCACATACAATTTTTTTCGTTGTGAGAGACTTGGCTAGCAAATCTGGATGTGGAAGTAGTGATTCCTTGGGAAGCGGTGTTCTCTACGACGATTAATATAATTGTTTGTCCTTTTATAATATATCCATTCAATTAAATTAAAGTGGAAAGTTACAAAGATGCTCATTGTAATCTTGTATAAAATAAATGATAATAATTAAATAACACAAGTCACGATCGTATGGAGGCAGAGTTACGTTAAAAATGAATTATACTTTCAAAATACGATTGGAAAAGTTAAAGTTGAATTAAATTTCGATTGGGAGTTGATTGAATTGGCAGTTTAATTGAGAATGTTTAACGATTTCAACGGACTCCAAATTATTGAGTAATCCACCTTTATTAGCCAAGTGTAGAACTTCAAAGCCAGTATCCTGATTGAAACAATGGTTTTCATGGAAAAATTGCTATATAAAATGTGACAAATTTAATTTTAATTTAAAACAATGTAATGTTTTTTTGATCTAGTTTTTAAATTTCTATATGTACGCCTATATAGCTTTATTGTGGAGTCCACATCTATATAAGAAAAAAACAATTAAATTTAGTATTGAGGCTTATTTGAATATTTCAAATAACTTTTTCAAGTAAAGTTTTGCTCCAACATGAAAAATAAGGATAGTTTTAAAATTTCTTTCTTTTTGAGCAACTGGTACATATTTTTGGACTTTTAACCATGTAAGTTTGCTTATAAAGAAAAGCAATATTTCATATGGAAAATGGATTATCTCAAATAAATCGAAAATAAAGAAGTCATCCCTCTTGCTGCTTCCATTCGTGGACATGGAATATGTATAAGTTATTGAAAAATATTTGTTATTAATGTTAGAGGACTCTGTACCAGTAGAATAAAATTAAAGCAAATGCTCAATTAACATTTTGGATAGTTACTTTCACGTCCACGTAGTAGAGTGGAAGTATACCAGCTGTAAAAAAATATTATTTTTTGTTTAAATAGGCATAGAATGTTATAAAACGGCGAGATTTTAAGTTTAAGCAACAAAAAATTCAGTCTGCCTGTCTGTAACTTTTCTTAGTTCTGCCATTTATGTACAATTTCATTAGTTTGATATTTTGACAGAACTAAGACGTCACCAAAGCACACTTTTCAATAAATACAATTTTTGCTTTTCAAATTGGGTTTGTTTTCAATAATCAAAACTCGCCAAAACTTGCCAAAACTTGCTTGTCCCCTATTCAGGCCCCCCGTATGGGGGGGATGCTGTTGGGTACTGCCTTTAAGGGCCCGGGCTTCCGACGGGCCCGTAGCGGGGCCCCGCCAGAATTGTTGACAAATAATCTTTTTTTCACCCCCCCCCCCGCTCATCAATTATTAAACGTGGGGGGCCGTCAGTGAATTTGGTACCGGGGCCCATGATTTGATGTGAGGGCCTGCCCCTATTCAAATGGAACAAGCGAATTTTTAGGTTGAATTTAAGGCCCACATTTTTTGAGAAAGAGAATAGAATAGATATCAGTATGTGGTTTTCAGTATATAAGAGATAATTACATTACAATTACATAATAGTGGAGTAAAAAACAGGGGAAAAGTCGCTTCCTTCTCGAATTTTTTTTTTTAATCTTAGAACAAACCTATATATATATACCATTTCGTTAAGTAGGTCGATGTTCAATAGAAATCATGAAATACGACATTTTTTAGTGGGCACGGACATTGTTATTTTTAAAAAGGTGTGAAATTATTTTTTTTTTAAATCATGTTTTTTTGAACATCTAATGCCATAACTCAAAAACGAATGGAGCTATCCACATGAACTTTTTTTTGTTATAAAACACACACTTATTAAGCGCTTCTATCTGTGTATAGTATTGTTAACTAAAACATTTTTAAGTTTGTTAAAAACTTAGATAACCTTGAAAGTTCAGAAAATACGCAGTCAAATTTTCACTAAGCTACAAACTTTTTTGTTTTTGGAAATTTTGTATAACATGCTGCGAAGAAAATAAAGCCAAAAGACCAAAAAAAGTTTTTGATAGCACAAATTTTATTGTGTCTTTTACAGTTTAGGTACAGTGATTTTTTTTTAGAGCGCGCGAATTGAAGAAATTGAATGTTAATACGCCCCCGTCCACTAAAACTAACTAGTCTCAGGGCGGTGTACTATCAACGTTATTCGTTTTCGTCGAAGGTCAAATTATAAAACCGCTGCGCAAGGAATCACTACTTCCACATCCAGATCTTCTATCCAAGTCTCTCAGAACGAAAAAAATTTGAATGTGGAAATCATTTTTTATGGAACTTTAATAATATAATATTTGAAATCGTCTACCCCAAAAACCTATAAAACGATATACCACATCGGTAGTGAGGCTGAGGGTGGTGGAAGGGGGGTAGTAGTAGTGGCGAATAAAGTAAAAAAAATATTGAGGCCTTTGGTTCTTGTACACACACTAAATGACAATTTTATTTTTTTCGCCCCCTTGAATAATGGGGTGGGAGTTGGTAATGTGGGTGGTTAATTCCAAAAAAAAATTTTGAGAGCTTAGCTTCTCTTATATATACTAAATACCAGTTTTATGGACTCTTACTTGCTTGATTTGTCTATTTACCTCCATTTACCCCCGGAATACGGGGGGTTACGGAATAATCTAGTTCTACTTCCAGATCTCGTTAAAATACATGGTACGTGTACCAAATTTCAAGTCAATAACTTAAACGGTTCCAGAGTAATCGTGCGCACAAAAAAGTTACAGACAGACCGACAGACAGAATTTTTTTTGCTCAAACTTAAAATCTCGACGTTTCATGACATTCTAAGCCTATTTGGATAATACAAATTTTCAAAAATATTTTTGTCCATACTATATTTCCACTGAATGTGGAAGTAAAATGTGTAACGATATTCTTTCTCTTATTACCACTTGTATTATATTGTAGAACGTATGGTCATTGTGCGAATTGTGCGTGGATTATCTACTTAAAAAATATTTAAGATAAATAAGCAATCTAAGTTTCATTGTAAAATGGAATGAATTTTATGTGGCGTAGTAATAGAGGAAAACGATAAACTTGTGCACAAGCCATGGAAACAGAGTTTAGAGACTATAATTAGGAAATTAAAAAAGACTTAATTTATTCTTTTTTGTTACCTAATTTAGGCGAAAATAACAACGTTTACTCAATTCACAGGTCTACAAAAAAAAAAAAAAAATTCTCCTCCGAGGACTAAACCTATCATGCCTTAAGTATTTTTGTGTGCTGAATCCGAATTTTCAATTAAAACAATTTTCTACCGCGTAGATTCCGAGTAAATTCCGGTTTTTATTGTCAAAAAAACCGTATTTTGACGATAAAAACCGGGATTTACTCGAAATCTACGCGGTAAAAATTTTTTTAATTAAATATTCGGATTCAGCATACAAAAATACATAAGAAATGATAGATTTAGTTATTGGAACAGAATTTCTTTTTTTGTAGACCTGTGTACAAAGTGCACCTGTGCCACAGATCTACAAGAAAAAAGTTCTGTTCCAAGGATTAAACTTATCATCCCTTATGTATTTTTTTGTGCTGAATCCGAATTTTCAATTTAAAATTTTTTTTACCGCGTGGATTTCGAGTAAATCCCGGTTTTTATCGTCAAAATACGATTTTTTGATAATGTTTGACGTTTGCTCGAAATCTAAGTGGAATATTCGGCTTCAGCATACAAAAATACTTAAGGCATGATAGATTTAGTCCTTGGAGTAGATTTTTTTTTGTCGACCTGTGTTATTGTGTGGATCTAGGGTAAAAATGCAATGCATGGGAGTTTCGGATAGGGACTCTGACAGAGGAAATGTCGGATACAAATATTAAGATTGCCACGTGCCTTAAGAAACTGTCTTTTTTATTTAGCTCCAATAATAACGCAAAAAAAGGAAAACTCGATAGTTTACTTTTTATCAAAACACTCCAAAATTGTTACTTTTCCTAAACTTCTGTTTATGGGATTTTATTAACCCCCTAGTTGCGCAACATTTTTTCCATTTTACTATAATATTATTTTTCACCGTTTCCGAGATCCCAATGCAATGCATACTCCATTTAAGATTTTTAATTCCTTTTTGCCTTCAACCTTAGTCCTTAATGTGTCACTGGAAAACATAAGTTATCCTTTCAGATCCTAAAACGTGATAAAACAGTCCTAAACATAAAAAAATAATAATGAAAAGTTCCGTTACACACAATACATAATCATTATTATTCTAAGTACGGCGCGCGTACGCTTCGACAATTCCTCCATACTAAAAAATTCGTAACTAGCAAGCTATTGCTAATAATGAAAATATTTCTTTTCTAAAAACTTTTTTAGTCTATTGACTTCATTTTCTTCACAGCATGTTACACAAAATTTTCAAAAACAAAAAATTTCCTCGCTTAGTGAAAATTTGATGGCGTATTCTCTAAACTTTCAGGGTCATCTACGTTTTTGGCATGTTTACATTTTTTTTTATTAGCAATTCTATGAATAGAGAGAAGCGCTTAAGTGTGTGTTTTATAACAAAAAAAAGTTCACATCGATAGCTCAATTCATTTTTGAGATATGGCAATGGATGTACAAAAAAACATGATTTAAAAAAAATTAAATTTTACACTTTTTTTTAAATAAGAATATCTGTGACCACTAAAAAATGTCGTATTTTGTGTTTTTATATGTAAAATGATGTTGTTGGTAATACCCACTGAGTCTGATCTTGTTCTAAGCTCATAAAAAAAAAACGACACAATTTTACCTCTTTTTCGCTTCACTATAAACTATCTGATAAAAACACTTCGGCGAGGCCCGCCAGTGTTGTTGACAACCCCCCCGCCCCCGCTCATCAATTATTATTGAACGTGCTGGCCCGCCAGTGAATTTGGTACCGGGGCCCATGATTTGATGTGGGGGGGGGGGAGGCTGCCCTTATTCAAACGTAACAAGCGAATTTTTAGGTTGAATTTAAGGCCCACATTTTTTGAGAAGGAGAACAGAATGGATATGTGGTTTTCAGTTTATAAGAGATAAGTTATTTGGTGAAACAGCGAGTATTGCCCGATTCTTTTATTTTGAAGCATGTTACTATCTACAGAGTGTGAAAGAAAAGCGCGTTTCTTTTGCGAAATTTCATAACCACCGAGATTTCACAAAAAAAATTATATTTTTTTTATGGTATTTTTTTATACACTGGTATGGGGAAAAATTTTTCAAATTCTCGATAACTCTCCTGTTTTATAAGATATCTCGAAAAGGAAAAAATAAGGTATATTTTTCTTGCGTTTTTCTTTTCATATTCCTGTATGAGTTAGTTCCTGTAAAACTAAGTACATTTTTCTGACGTCCACATACATCCAAAAATGCAAAAAAGTGGTTCGGGAGCATTTCGTATTTAAATCTTCTGAGGACTGGCCTAACTGTTTTGAAATGTTGTGAAAGGGAAACATTTTTGTGGGTACAATATAATCATCATCCCACGAAGCTAACGGTTATTTTAAGAGGATCAAAGGGCAGAAGTTTAGGTTATTAATGTAGAGGTTTTCGCATGCATATAGTATCAAATTACAATTAGTGGTAAAACATCGGGATATATACCCCCATTATATATTGTGATAATATCCATTCTGTTGTAGTAACAGTTGAACTCAAACCAGGACATTCATGAACTTGTCAATAATTTTATCCTTCGCAATAATTTTGTTTAGTTAGTTTTGTTAGTATATTTGCAAGTCTCAACATTAGATTACCAGTTTGTTAGTTCAACGGTACACATACAGTGTGTTCCTTAATGACGTGCTAATATTTCACGGTGTGATTCCTTAGGTCATTTTATGAAGAAAAGTTCATATGAGGCTTAAATTTTTTGCTACAGGATGTTGAATTTTTTCTTAAATCGTTATTTTTTAATATCTCAGAAAATGCTTTAGATATTACTTTCAATTTTGGTATGTGTTAATAGGATATAAATTACATATTTTAGTCAGAAAAGTTATTTTTTCGCTCCACCAGTGGCGTCCCTGCAAACAAGTCCTCTGATATTTTTTACCAAAAAAGTGGTACGCCATTTTTCCACGAAAACGATCTTTTACGTCAGACGCACAGTTCTTGATTAAAACAATTAAGTTCAAATTGCTTCGTTTAGCAGTATTGACTAATAATTTTTGAAGACATAAATCTAGTTATCCTTGGCAAAAAATATCAGAGGACATGTTTGCAGGACGCCATTGGTGAACTTTGAAATATTAGCACGTCATATAGGAACACCCTGTATATGAGGTATATGAATGTGAAATTTTCGGAAGATTACATTTTCAGATAAGCGCACATAAAGTTTCCAAGTTCCCTATGCCACAGCAATGCGGAAGTTCGTCAAAACTTTCAGGTACCTAAGACAGAGGCGGCCTCAGGCGATAAGCAAATAGGTAACTGCCTAAGGCGACAAAACAGAGGCAGCAAAACGGTATCAATTATGAAATAAACATACGCTTCTATTCAGACTATTCTAAACAATCATTAAGGAGATATTTCAAGAACTCGAACATTTTCTTCGTTAATTATTTTTTCTAGGTTTTCAATCTCGTATATTTTTCACTAAGAGTATATCACATTTCTTCGCAGGCAATGGTGTCAATTACCTATCAGATATTATTTTTCCGTCAAATAGTTTTGTAGATATAGCGCCAAAAGATAGGCAGACACTAGACAGGCAGACAGACAGACTAATGGAATTGAAAGACCTTAATGTTCATGATCTACATAATCTGCAACGTGAAAATTTTAGGAAATATCGGAATGATGATAAGCGAGGGAAGCAAGAAAAATGAATCAACACTACTTTATACTCCGTCGCGTACATATTACCTCAACGTTTTGCTGTTTCATTCTATATGAAAATTTTTGGAAATTTGTGTACAAGGTATTTGAGATAATTGAGAATAAACGTTGACATTTCCAGACAATTGAATAAAATTTGATATTGATCCCCCGTTTCTTTTAAACGGCATAGACAAGAAGCAGACATAAGAACATAATTGTAGCAAAGGACCTGGGTTGATAAAGGGCCATATTTTTGGCCTATAATAGGATCGAAAAAAAATGTTTTCTGGTTTGAATGTCTTAACCTTGCTCTTGAAAAGTTGAAGGCATATACTTTCGTTTCATATTTATATTTTTTTAACATACCATAAATATACAATTATACATAAACTTAGGTCATTTTGCGATTTTTGGTCATTTTTAACGTTTCTTTGTAGTAAATCTCTAATTTGAGTGCTAATAAATGGATTTTGATGAAACCTTGTGCAATGTGTTTGTAATGACGTTAATAAAAAAGTTGAAAAAAGATTAGAGTAGGAAATAATTGGAAGGGGTAGAAAACACCTCTTTTATCACGGGTTTCGTAACTTGTAGAATTAGGTCAAAAATAAAAAAAATACATTTACTTTTTTTGGACCAAAATAAGATGTTTTTAGTCGTATGAATTTTTTCGAGAAATGCATATTTTTCGAGATATGGTTACTCTCAAATTCCTAAAGTGAGGAGGGAAAATGTAAAAGTAAAAAAAATATGAAAAAATTCAGGTGAATGTATCATCGAAATAAAGACTTTTTTTATTTGCAACTTTTTTGTAAAGTGCGTTTTCAACGAATTTTTCCGGAAAAACATGAAAAACTACCTCTTTCTTTGAAATTTTAGCCTTTTAAAAACATATAATGTAAAAATTTGAAAAAATTCCGATGTATGGACTCTTGGACTTTTTTTGTGACTTGCTAATTTTCCGAGTTACAGGCAGTTTTTCATGATAAATAATATTCTACATTTTTTGCACATTAAAAAATACATGAAAATTCGAAAAATGAGCGTGATTTATATAGATATATATTATTATAAAAAAATATGAAACCTACATAATTATACCATTTTTGATATAAACCGATTAAAAGTTAACGGAATCAAATGCATTATAGGGATGTATAATAGTAAAACTAATGTAGTAAAATTAAACGAGTATCGGTACCAAACGTTTTTGAGACTTATTGCAAAAAACTGTAATTACATTTTATTAAATCTACCATGCACAGAAGATGCTGCAACGGAATATAAAAAGAGTTTATTATCAAATCCAATGGATGGGTTATGAAAAAATTTTTAAAAATGATCTGCGGATGCGAAAAAGGTTGCCGGCAAACTGTGGTTGTCGCAAAGCTAGACTTCATTGCACCTCAGCTTCTAAAAAATGCAATGGCGTAGATTGTACTAATTGTAAACCTGCCGAAGATTTAATAGATACTAACGGAAAAAATGAAACTTGAAGTTGACGAAACAAATTCATTTGATAAGTCTTTACTATAAGATAAAATTATGGCAGGGCTGGCTCCAGGTATTTTGCCGCCCCGGGCGCAGTTTCATTTTGCCGCCCCTCTCTTATATAAATAACATTAGGGTCAGGCAGGGTAAAAATGAGACAAAATGACATCTTCCAATTTTTAGGTTGCTTAGAATCGAGTCATATTTAATGAAAGATTGGTATCATATGTAAAAACACAGGAAAAATTATATTTCTATGTATTTTTTACTAAAAAGTACCGTTAATTGATAAACAAAAATTAACAGTGTCTCATTTTTACACTCCAAGTGGGGCAAAAAAAAGACAGTGGAGGGCAAATGAAAGACACGTGACTTATTCCCACTCTTATTAACGTTGTACAAATGGAAGTGCAAAAATAAGACAGAGGAGGGTTTTTTCTTTTATGTCTAATTCATTCAGATTTTTTACTAAACAAGAAGGGACTTGCAGAAGGGCTAGCTTCTCCTAAATTAGGAAGCTGAAATGTGCCTGCTTCAGTCTGCCTATTTCTTCTCTTTATTATCTTTTTTACCCCGCATTTAATTACTTCCACGTCTAGTGGAAGTATAGTAACGACAAAAAAATTTTTAAAAATTTTTATTGTCCAAATAGGCTTAAAATGTCATGAAACGTCGAGATTTTAAGTTTCAGCGAAAAAAATATTTGTGTCTGTCTGTCGGTCTGTCTGTAACTTTTTTTTGTGCGCACGTTTACTCTGGAACCGTTTAAGATATTGACTTGAAATTTGGTACACATATGTACTTTAACGAGATCTAGAACTAGATTATATTTTCATCTAGTTCCGTCGAAGGGTTGGGGGTAAATTGGGGTAAATTTGGGGTAAATAGGTCAATCAAGCAGGTAAGAGTCCATAAAATTGGTATTTAGTATATACAAGAGAAGCTAAGGTCTCAAAAAAATTTTGGCATTAGCCACCCCCATTACCACCCCCACCCCCTTATTAAAGGGGATGAAAAAAAATTGTGATTTAGTGTTTGTACAGGAACCAGAAACCTCAAAATATTTTTTACTTCATCCACCCCCCACTATCATCCCCCTATCACTACCCCCCACCCCTTCTACCGATGTGGGGTATCGTTTTATGGGTTTTTGGGGTATTTCCACATACAAAGTTTTTTCGTTGTGAGTGACTTGGATAGAGAATTGGATGTGGAAGTAGTGATTCCTTGGGCAGCGGTTTTTTTTCGTTAAAATAAAATTTTTCATGATTTAAAACTAGCAGATTAATAAACTGGATCATAAAATGTGAAGTATGACACTTCTAGTTGACGTCCGCCAAATACGTACAATGCAAATAGAGAAACTATAAAATCCCCAAAAAAGTACTAAGGTGCGTTTAAAAATTTTTTAAAAGTGAATTAAAGAGTTTACTGAATAAGATTTTTTTCCGCATTAACAGTAGGCATAGGATAACATAAAACAGTTCTGAATGTACAAAACAAACTTGGATAAAAAAATTAAGTTTAATTTATTTCAATCTGGGTTGGATATCACCTTGTCTTTTATTTACCCCGCTGTCTGTTTCATTTTTACCCCCATCTTTTCAGTCCGTTATGTTTTATAACATTTTAAGAGTCACCTACTGAATATTTTTGTTGGTTTGTTTTTTTAGTTATAAGGTTTACAACAATTTTTGGATTTTCAGCAATATGATTACTGTATTTAAAAGGGTAAAATAAAATAATGGAAAAAATTAACCGTATTGAAACTTAAAAAAAATACCACACCACAGAAATTAGACAAGAAATAAAATCACATCCCCCCCCCCCCTAGAGCCAGCCCTGAATTATGGTTACATTATTCATACTTTAAATAAAATAAGTGTTATACTTGTAACAATATAAATATTTTTTTGTATCAATTTAAATCATTTTTGAAAACGCTGCCCAAGGAATCACTACTTCCACATCCAGATTTTCTATCCAAGTCACTCACAACGAAAAAATTTCGTATGTGGAAATAATTGTTTATGGAACTTTAATAATATAATATTTTTTGAAATCCTTTACCCCAAAAACCCATAAAACGATACCCCACATCGGTAGTGGGGTGGGGGTGGTGATATGGGGTGGTAGTGGGGGGTGGATGAAGTAAAAAAATATTTTGAGGTTTCTGATTCTTGTACACACACTAAATCACATTTTTTTTCATCCCCTTTAATAATGGGGTGGGGGTGGTAATGGGGGTGGCTAAAGCCAAAATTTTTTTTGAGACCTTAGCTTCTCTTGTATATACTAAATACCAATTTTATGGACTCTTACCTGCTTGATCTACCTATTTACCCCAATTTACCCCCCCAACCCTTCGACGGAACAAGATGAAAATATAATCTAGTTCTAGATCTCGTTAAAGTACATATGTGTACCAAATTTCAAGTCAATATCTCAAACGGTTCCAGAGTAAACGTGCGATCAAAAAAAAGTTACAGACAGCAGACCGACAGACAGACCGACAGACAGAAATTTTTTTTCGCTCAAACTTAAAATCGCGACGTTTCATGACATTCTAAGCCTATCCGAACAATAAAAATTTTTAAAAAAGTGTGCTTTGGTGACATCTTAGTTCTGTCAAAATGTCAAACTAATGAAATTATACCTAAATGACAGAACAAAAATATTTCGACCCTTCCAATTTTTTGCTAAAGTTAATTAGTTTAAGAGTAAAAAATGTTTAATGTCTAAAATGATGCAAATTAAGTACCTAACTTTGACAATCTGTATCTCAAAAACTGTCCATAGGATCGGCTCGATGTGATGAAAACTTTTGATCAACATGACTAGAGCTACAAAATAGCAAAGTTTCAGCCGATTCTACCGAAACACCATTTTCATCGGTTTTGTTGCGTGGTCCTTTAATTCACCCTGTACATCGTATGAGTGTACTGTATGCTTCACAACCCACTGCGAACCTTATTATAAATTTTCATATCCCTGTTTACTACTACACTTTGACATTTGTTATTTGTAAACATTGACCAACAATTTTCTGAGTTTATCAAAGACAGTACATAAAATACATACCCTGTGATGTCTAATCCTTTTATTATCCTTCCTTGAGGGCCGGTCGCCAGCTTTCGGCAACTTCATTTCCAACTAATTCTCACTTGCCACTCCAGTTTGTTATCACAAGATTCGTCTTTAATAAACCTGATGTTTAATCTCCGAACGCTTAAGAGAAAATGTGGATTTCCTTTTGAAAGGTAAATCCATCTGATATCTTGCACCATGCACCGAAATGAATCACAAATATCATCCACAAAAAGCTCTAAACGATTCTGGTTGCATCTCCCTTTCCTTTCTAGAAATCATATACGATAGAAGGGGACAAAGTGTTGCTTTGGAACCGAAAAAAAATAGTTCTCACATGTTTTATCAGGTTCACCATTGAAGCCAAGCGCTATGGGAGCTTTCTTGGATTTTAATTGGGTTATGTGCGGCAGCTGAGTGCCGCTCGATATTTCTCAATCAATTCGGCAGCTGTTGGTAGACAGATGTACCACTGCATGTTGTACATTCACGGGAGGACGCGTTACGTAAAGTGTGTGCTGTCCTATTAGCATAGTGGCGCAAAATAAAAAAAAAAAATTTCTATTGCTCATATAGGCTTAGAGTTTCATGAAATGTCGAGATTTTAAGTTTGAGTAAAAAAAATATTTCTGCCTCTCGTTCTGTCGGTCTGTCTGTCTGGCTGTAATTTTTTTTGTGCGCACGATTACTCTGGAACCGTTTAAAATACCTATTGACTTGAAATTTGGTACCCGCATGTATTTTATATTTTGATCTTATTCCGTTGAATGGTTGGGGGATAATTTTTCAATACTAATGGTCTTTTATACACAAATAACGTATTTATTGAATAAAAAAATATTTACATTATATACAGGGTGTTTCAATTAAAAGTTTTGAACCGATTTCTCAAAAAATAAAAAAGATATTTTTAATTTGTAAATAGTGTATGATTGACAGAAAAAAGACAGTAAATAACTGCAGTTAGAATTTGTACTTTCTGTGCACAGAGATGGCGCTGCAGTGTTAAATTATTTTTCGATAGCTGGAATCTTGAAACATGATTCAAACGATTAAGGAATAAACTATGAGTAATTTCTACTGCATAGAAAATTTTGTAAAAACCAGCCGTTTTGGAGCTACATTATTTTCTTTCTTCAATATTTTGTCTACTTAAATTTTGAAATATGTGAGTTTCTTTTTGGCCAAGTTTAATACTTGATGATTGGAAGGAGTGCGCGAAATCACACAAAAAAGTCTCCTCGTCTGAACTGTAGGCTTTGAGCGAATTTGCCACTGGCGCCACCATCGGTGACTGTCTAAAGTTCCAGTAGGAGTCAGCTGCTAAATACTTATGTTGTTTCAACATAATTTATCTAAGCTCAATAAATAATTACTAGGTTAGGTTTTTATTAAAATCTGACAGATTGGTAGCTGACTCCCATCGAAAGTGTTAACGATTCTCCACAGCGAGGCACTACTACGCAATATTCGCTCGATATCTCCAGGGACTGAACCGTAGGAGCTGAAATAGAAAAGAGATCGTTGTGTAAGCATTTTTTATAGAAGTAATATGGTTTTTGTTAGCTCTTCCCATTTTTTTCGTTTAATTTATAACACATAATTCATAACATTTCAGATATATGTTCGTGGGCCTTCAAAATACATTTTTAGCTATTAGCTAAGCTATTTTTAGGTATGAAAATGGAGGTAGCAATTTGTTTCTCCTGTGTACCACAGGTTAAGATACATAAAACTGTAAAATAATAATAGTACAGGAAACGAAGACCGAAGAATACCCCAATTCGGAAATAAATAGTGCTCAACGGATTATTATTTTAAGTTGTAGGGTTGACCCTTGGGAGTAACATACCAAAAGTCCCCAGCCGTGGGCCTCATGCGTTAGGCGGGAGGGGGGTGGAAAGAGTCGGTTTGTAGGTTTTTCGTTATTATCTCGAAAACTAAGCATCCTAGCGAAAAGGTCATTCTATACAAAATTAAAGTAAATTAAATTGTCTACAAAAAAGATCCTATTCATTTTTTCGCTAGGGGCAGTAGTTAAGAGTGTACGTGAGTTTGAAAATGCGAATAGCTGGAAAAACTGTATTGTGGGAGGTAATGCTTAACAAGTAGAAAATGTTATAATATTACTAGCTGACCCAGCAAACGTTGTTTTACCATATAAATTATAAATTTTAGTCCAAAAACTAAAAAGAAAATTTCTGGATAGAGCCACCCTTATCACCTAGGGGTATAAAAAATAGCCTATTCTCAGACCTACCAAATATACACCAAAAATATAAAAATCGGTCAAGCCGTTTCGGAAGAGTTCGATAACAAACACTATGACACGAGATTTTTATATATTAGACAAGTATTTACAAGGCTATATTAAGTAATTGGTCGAGTTCATCGTCAAGATCATCATCATCGTCGTCGCCGTTGATGCTGACGATTTTAGGGCCGTTGGTACACGAAGCGCGGCAACTGCTGCACACAAGCGAGCAGGGTATGCCTGCTTTGCGGCACCCGCAACGGCCCCCGCAACCAGTTGTGCACCCGCAAAATATCTTATTTAGGACGGAACTGGGTCCGTGCTTGTGACAAGGGTAAGGAAGCCATCCGAGCCTCTCATCTATCCCCAAGCAGTAGACTCCTGCTGCAGATCTCCATATAGCTATTGCTGAATCTGCAAACAATAATTCGTCCTTCGTAGTTTAAGAAAATGTGATACAATCTTGTCTAAGCACAATACAAAACTTAATGTAAACAAGCATATATTGATACAAACCTGCAAATGAACTCTAAGGCAGTGTTGGCGAGCAGCCTCTCTGGTGGGTGGAAGTGCCGCAAAACCAGGCTTTGGCTTTGTTGAGGCTTTAACAAAGGCCTGGTGTCATACCCGATTCAGGTCTGTTCCTTGGAGCCATTTGCGAAGGCCATTCTTTTGCTCCATTCGTTCAGCGGTTGTGATACTACCTCCGCTATTTACAACAAGAGCAAGGGAGGTGTGGTGAAAGTATTTTTGAAGGCCGAGGAGCAGGTCACAGACATCTACAATGTCTTCTGTGATCCCTCAGCAACACAGGACATGGTAGCTGATGCAAGAGAGCAGCTTTTTTGGTATTGTACCAGGCCCCCCAAGGAGCAGACTTGAACCGGGCACGACACCAGGCCTTTGTTAAAGCCTTGACAAAGCCAAAGCCTGATATTGCGACACTTCCACCCACCAGATAGGCTGCTCGCCAACACCCCCTTAGAGTTCATTTGCAGGTTTGTATCAATATATGCTTGTATACATTAACTTATGTTTTGTATTATGCTTAGACAAGATTGTGTCACATTTTCTTAAACTGCAAAGGACGAGTTGTTTGCAGATTCAGCAATAGCTATATGGAGATCAGCAGCAGGAGCTAACTACTTGGGGGTGGATGAGGGGGTCGGATGGCTTCCTTACCCCCGTCACAAGCACGGACCCAGTTGCGCCAGAATCCCTCCTAAATAATATAATTTGCGGGTGCACAACTGGTTGCGAGGGCCGTTGCGGGTGCCGCAAAGCAGGCATACCCTGCTCGCTTGTGTGCAGCAGTTGCCGCGCTTCGTGTACCAACGTACTTAATATGGCCTTGTAAATACTTGTAATATTGTAAAATTTTCTGCTTGTTAAGCATTAACTCCCACAATACACAGTTTTTCCAGCTATTCGCATTTTCAAACTCACGTACACCTTTAACTACTGCCCCTAGCGAAAAAATGAATAGGATCTTTTTTGTAGACAATTTAATTTACTTTCATTTTGTATAGAATGATCCTTTCGCTAGAATGCTTAGTTTTCGAGATAATAACGAAAAACCTACAAACCGACCTTCTCCACCCCTTTCCCGCCTAACGCATGAAGCCCACGGCTGGGGACTTTTGGTATGTTACTCCTAAGGGTCAACCCTACAACTTAAAATAATAATCCGTTGAGCACTATTTATTTCCGAATTAATGTCTTCGTTTCCTGGCCTATAATTACTTCGATATCCTCAGCCGTTCAGAAAATATTTCAACACTCATATAAGTACTCGGCTCGCAGTAAAAATATAATGCCACTGCTCCCTTGCGATTTTGATTTTATTTTACTGCCGTTGAGCTGTTACTGGGGTTTATTATCGTATCTTAAACCATTCTCATCCATGTGTTTATTTTGATATTTATAAGTTGAAAAATTTACAGTACTAATTAAGTCAATAAATTAAAACAGAATCAACAAAATGATAGGATGCAAGCTTAGTGGACTTTTTCGAAGCAACGTGTGACAATCTACCATGTAAACATAGTTTTTGCATGTTGACATTCAGAATATCACTAGTGATGGCGTGAAACCAGGACCCTGGAGAGAAAATAATGGCCGGGTGGAAAACACTTTTTGAAAATTGATGAGCGGGGGGGGGAGGACTCCAAAAAATTTTTTTTGATGAGCGTGTAGTAGAGATGGGCACGTGACGTGAATTTCAACGTGTCACGGCGTGAGCGTGTACATTTAAGGTACCAAATCACGGAAGATTTCGTGAGTGTGCGTGAGTCAAAAGATCCCGTGCGTGAGCGTGCGTGAGATAATATTCACGCCGTGACACGACGCCCCATCTCTGCTTTAAAACTTCAACCTGTCGTGTCGTGACAAGAATAAGAAGCGAAGCGATAGACGGAAGACGGAACACGAGCGTGAGAAGGGAGGGAAAAGGACAGGAGACAGGATGAATGACGCAACACTCAAATCAAACTGCGTAATTGCAATCTCTCTCTACTGCATTCGCCAGTCGCCTAGCCCTCCTGGCCTGGTCTGGTCACTCTGCTCCAGAGATGGGCACGTGACGTGAATTTCACCGTGTCACGGCGTGAGCGTGTACATTTAAGGTACCAAATCACGGAAGATTTCGTGAGTGTGCGTGAGTCAAAATATCCCGTGCGTGAGTTTGCCTTAACATATATCAGTCGTGCGTGAGTGTGCGTGAGCTAAAGGTTTAAAGTCGTGAGCGTGCGTGAGCGTGAGTCAAAATCGACTCACGCGCCCATCTCTAGCGTGGAGCAGAAATCCAAATAAAAATTTTCAACATTTCGAATAAGTCGGCTTAGCTTGCGTGTAGTTATTTTGCTGAACGTTTAATGAATTTTGTTTTAGTTTGTGGACTTAAATAGTCAAAGTTTTATATTATTGTGAATAATTTAGTTATAGATTTTATGTAATAACTTTGAAACCATGCAAACGTAGTAAAACTATGACGTGCAACGTATGATGTACTGGAATCACTATAAGAATATCAATTTCAAATATATCGTAATTATTATAAGAATTTTGCTTTTCATAAATGTTAATCAATGATTGAGTATTTAAAATTCATTAAAACAAATTGTAATTTTTAATAAAAATATACTTGTCAACATATTTATAGCAAACATCTAAGTAGACGAATCGATAAATTATTATTAATTCAGCTGGAATGCTTCAAAGGTTTCAGTATCTTTGAACAAAATAATTCGTAGCAAAAATTAAATGTCAGGACACTATTTATTAAGTTCGCTACATTACTTTACTATACCTTACACACTTTACAAACAAAAAGATAGGAAGAGCCTTCTTGCTTTATATCAAGGAGATGAAAGACGGTTGCTTATAGGAAGCTGAAGATGAAAGTCAGTTGCTAATAAAGGTATAAAAATTAATAACTTCATTACATACATTTATTACATTATCTCGACTGTCAGGTAAAAGGAACAAATAAGAATATAGAGCAAGGGAAATGGATGAAGTATTTTCTCTGAATATGATTTATATCAACTTTACTACATGCGAAACTAAAATCACTATAATACAGGAAGTCGTTAAGGTTATCTGGGTGTAGGAGAGCATAATTATCGATATAAATAATAGCCAAAAGTCAAATTCATAATAATGCTTATAGTAGGGCAGCTTATCATGAAAATGTGGACACACCGGACAAAACCACCAAATTTTTTAGAGGTACTAGTTAGGTACGTAGCTTTCAGTTTTTGATAGGAACCAACTCCTCCGTCGGCCATCTTGGTTTTTATAGCGGCCATTTTGAAATATAGGTGTATTATCAATATCTCGGCTTCTAAATCACTTAGGACCACAAACTTGGTGTCTAAGTATACATATTTAGGGTCAGGGAATACAACTACACAATTTTTAAATATATCACACTATATATTTATCCACTAATATAAGTACCAATTACAAACTATTCGCCGATGAACTGTTTTGTCCGGTGTGTCTACATTTTTCAATATGTTTTTTAATTTTGTTTCAGAGTGAATTGTAATACAAGATGAACTGGAAAAAGTGCATGATCTGTCAGAAAACAACTTAAGAAAATCTAAAATGTTCACTCAATGCATATGGAATCGAAGACAAGACAACACCATCCGGTCTTTCTTGAACAATATCAATGAGTTTAGAAGCTTGGAGTCATTGCCAGTGAAACTAAATTTTGGAAGCGACATGAGTGCGGATGAACTGGTCCAAAACCATGTTGCACGGCACAAATCTTGTTACGTCAAGTTCAGCAATTTGCAGTTGACAGAGCTAAAAAGCGGGGAAATAATTGACGAGGCAACACAACTGTGGAGAAACGATCCCGGCTTGAAGCGAGTGACAAAATAGCGTGTTTGTTATGTCGTGAAAGCGACGGACTCCTTCATGAATTTCGAACATTAACAGCTGATACGAGCATACGAAAAATGGCAACGGAACTGCAAGAAACTCAGTTGTTGGCAGCATTAGAAGGTGGTGATCTCATTGCCCTCGACGCCAAATATCATCGGCAATGTTATACGGCACTGAAAAAATTACCATCGAAGTGGTAACTTTTCTTTGCGCACTGACTTGGCAGTCTTAGCTAATAAAAGGAGATCATATTCGTAACCACATGACATGACCTGCTGCAGCATTTCCCGCATGCCTTCTACAAGCACCAAAACTTTATACTTTCCATCACTTTGTTCTTGCTCTTGTGGAAAGTAAGCTAGCACTGTCTCCTTCAATTTGGTTCTGTTAATCTCCTTCTCAAAGCCAAATATTTCTAATCGGTTCTCATACAGTTCGTGCAACTCTGAAAATTTAAAGTAGAATGTTTCATCTTCCACACAGTTCTCTATATAAGTATAAAGCTCCACAAGTGTTGTAGCCTTTATTTGACTTTCCTCTGCAGATACTCCCTCCAAATCCTGCTCTAGTTTCCTTAGGTAAGACCGGTAGCGATTTTTCAGTGCCGTATAACATCGCAGATGATATTTGGCGTCAGGGGCAATGAGATCACCACCCTCTAATGCTGCCAACAACTGGGTTTCTTGCAGATCTGTTGCCATTTTTCGTATGCTTGTATCAGCTGTTAATGTTCAAAATTCATGAAGGAGTCCGTCGCTTTCACGACATAACAAACACGCCATTTTGTCACTCGCTTCACGCCGGGATCATTTCTCCACAGTTGTGCTTCTTCCTGAAGTATTTTCCCGCATTTTAGCCCTATCCAATTTCAAATTGCTGCACGTGACGTAACAAAATTTGTGCCATGCACCATGGTTTTGGACCAGTTCATCCACACTCATGTTGCTTCCAAAATTCAGTTCCACTGGCAATTACTCCAAGCTTCTAAACTCATTGATATGGTTCAAGGAAGAGCGGTATGGTATTGTCTTGTCTTCGATTCTATGTGCATTGAGTGGTCATTTTAGATTTTCTGAAGTTGTTTTCTGACAGATCATGCACTTGTTCCAATCCATCTTGTATTACAATTCAATATGAAACAAAATAAAAAAAATTATTAGAAAATGTGGACACACCGGACAAAATAGTTCATCGGTGAATAGTTTGCAATAATTGGTACATATATTAGTGAATAAATATATAGTGTGATACATTTAAAAATTGTGTAGTTGTGTTTCCTGACCCCAAATATGTATACTTAGACACCAAGTTTGTGGTCCTAAGTGATTTAGACAGATAGATAGATATTTATTTCTGTGACTTATTTAGATAAGTATAGATATAATATTGTCAGGGAGCAGAGATATTAATAATATTTCAAAATGGCCGCTATAAAATCCAAGATGGCCGACGGAGGAGTTGGTTCCTATCAAAAATTGAAAGCTAACTAACTAATTAGTACCTGGAAAAAATTTGGTGGTTTTGTCCGGTGTGTCCACATTAACGCGAAATTCGACGTTAAACTGCCTCACTATTATCACGTCTCATAATTATGCAACCCATGTAAAATTGTCACGATACCTTGGAACTTGACCCTTAATGCTTATGTAGGCGACATTTTCTAGAGTTAGAACACAGCAAATAATTTTATTTTATTTCTCCTTTGGAAGAAATATTTACGGTTACTTACCTTTCATTGTGCACAAAATATGTTGCAAAATATATGCAGTAGGTAGTAGTAGGTTCCGTATATAATTCAGCGAAACAAAAAAACTCGTAAAAAAGTGTAAAGGACAACTTTTGGTTAATGTACCAATTCAATTCAATTCAAAAAGTATTTATTTCTATTTAAGATACAAATATGCGTCTAGCCGGAGCTCGACCCGGTGCCAACCAGACAACCACGGCGCACATCGCCGTGGCGAATGTGTGATTGGGTGGGGCGGGTCCGTTTCGGTTTGACGACAATGTTTAAATAGCCGCGGCAGACTTAAAACTAGGTTGTTAAATAAAAATGTGCTCACATGAGCCTAAAACTACTTGATAAAACTTAAAACTAGCACTGGCACTAGACTCACAAAATTTATAATTGTTGATATGGGAAAGCAGAATTAAACGAAAAACCCGTTTGAATCAATGACGACCTTACGGTCTGATCGCAAAGGACACCGACCGCTTTTGGTTAGTGTACCGCCGGCCTTAGGTTGAGCAGTACACAGGACCGGACTTAAAATATATTTTCAGTTTCAAGCAATGAATTAAAGGATTTGAATTTTCATTCAATTGTAAAGTTGACGACACAATTCTTAGGTGTGTAAAAAATGCCGGCGCCTTTGATCTTTATCGCACCACCAAGGACACCAACATTTTTTACACTTTTAATCTCAAAAATAATATTTGAATTAAATTCTCGATGATTGATTATATGAAAACTTAAACCAAGGTTATTGTGCTTGAACCACTACAGTCCACAGAAAAAAACAAGAAGCCCAGGAAAAAGTAAAATCTTTAATACCCGGGTCACAGTGGCTTTTTTAAAAAATACGATTACAATTTTAATTTTGTAAAATTAATAAAAATTAATGTTTTAAAATTTACTTCGAGGTTCGGCCCCGGAGAATCTGTGAATTATCTTCTCAATTACTAAAGTATAACAATAATGAAGGACCACCTATTTGAGATAACAGGAAAGCATGTGTGACCTACCTTGTAATCCCTTACTTTTACATGAAAAATGTCCCGGACGCCAAGGGTTCTGTCGACGGCAAATTGTCCACAAGATCGAGGAGCTCTAGAGTTGTGTTCTCATTAATTAGCTGGATAATCGTCTCACACCATAGATTTAGTTATAGGGAACTAAATCTGGATCGATTGATATAAGCTTGCTGAACTAGCAGTACACACTGTTGACTGCATGACCACACATCATGAGTTTTCAAGACGAACTGAGCCAGAGACAACAAAATCTCTCTAGGATGCTGGTTTTTGGCGGCAAGGCATTGGTCGATACACCAATAAAGTGGCGCATTTTCTTTTTTTAAATATCTATTTCGCGAACACCAAACAATCTGGATTCCTAGTTGTCCTGTCCAGACCTACACTGAATAGGTCTCTTGCATGTCCGGTATATTTTAAATTGATTTATTTATATTAATATAGTGTTACTATAAACATTAGCAATTATCAAATCTGTTTTTATATTATCTAACTGTAAAGTATTTAAATCATCGACTAATATCCGGGAGAAGGGGCAAATCTGAGAAAACACTGCTCATATTGGACTTGACGTCATCTATAACTGTATCTCTGCGCGTGCAATGATTCGGACATATAATTCGTGCACAGTTTTCGGTTATTTCCTCAAATTATTTAGTTTTATTCGGTCTATGATATTAAATTATAGTTGTACTTAAGTGTATTTTAAAGGGTTTAAATTATTTTAAACACGGCCGAAAAAGATTATTTCAAAGGTCAATCGGATAATTAACGCCGTACGTCTGCTGGATGTATGCCATATGCTACAGCGTCACAAAAATATTCATGAATAAAAAACTATACTTATGTCCTATAGTCTGTTTTTAAACCAGGACTAAATATAGAGGTCCCATTCACACCATAGAAGTAACCAGAAAATACACTAGAATCTTTTTGGCGTTTTGAGCAACCAACAATACACCACTACAGTATATTTACAGCATTTTATTGCTTTATATAATACATCGACCTCCATTTGACCTCTATGTGTTCCGTTATTAGATTAAGAGCAAGGTGTATTAAAACTAAGAGCCAGCAACGGATTTGCTTATGTTATTTCAGCAGTCATAAAAATGACTGCTTAACATACTGGACACAGAGTGGAACGTCTGGCACCCCGACACAGCCGGGTTTAGTAACCAATTTAAATTCAAAATTTGTTTCCATTTCCAACCTAAAAATTGAATAGTAGTTGACATGCACGTCATAATTTACGATTATTGCCTTGTGTAAAACTGGCGAAGGCACATCCAATCACAGATGTATGATTTAGCGCGGTAAATTTGAAACGGTCGTCCTGGTTTAAAAACAGACTATAGTTGAATTTTTTTTTCAAAAACTTTTCCTGTATCTTGGTTTCAATCGCCTCCTGCACGTATATGAATATTTTCAAAAATAAAAAAGTTTTTCGCTTAGTCAAAATATGGGTACATTTTTAGCGATGTAATAGTTGAGTAATAAGTTCATTGTTGTTTAAAGAAAATAATAAATAATTATCGATAGAAACAAAAAACTTTGGAAGCACTTATTTGTGCACTTGAATTTAAAAAAAAATCAGATCAATAGCTCAATTAGATTTGAAGATATGGCAGTGTAAATGTCAAAAAACACGATTTTTATAATTAATCAATTTCTCAAGTTTTTTCGGAATAAAAAATATCTGTACCATAAAAAAATATCGTAAATAGCCATTTCTTGTGTAGAATTGTTCACTTTATAAAAACTATAAGGTCTGGCCTGGTTCTACGCTGATTTTTTTTTTCGAGAACGGAGAGATTTTTTTTTTCTATTTCGCTCTACCATCAATACAAGGTTATTACAAGGGCAAGGTCCATGGATGGAATTAGTTTAAAATGTACTCTAGCACTGTCGCGTCTCCTGATGCATGACGTCATACGTTATTTGCGCGCCTAACGGATTTATTCAACCTTGGCCTGTTGAATACCGTCTGTAAAAGAAAAAAATAAGAAAAAATCCTTCACACACTGTGTTTTGTATTAAGTGAAGATTCTAAATATGGTAAAATTATATTTTGTGCAAGAAGCCTCGCCTTCGTTCAATTGTCAACTTTTATGTTATTTACTTGTTGAAATTTTAATTTAATATACGATAGAGTACTGTTTAAATGTTAGGAACTGTTTCAATATGTCAAGAACTTTATTTCATTAACATCAAAAAAGTGCATTTGCATGTAGTGAAAACTCCTAATGGGCCTTTTCCACGTAATTGAATGTGATGTTTATTATGTCATAAATCATTTATTAACACCTAATAAATATTGTTTATCCACGACCACTATATTAGGACGTCTATTTTCTGTGGATTAAAGGCCCTTTATCTACTCTTATTAGGTTATATACTAATTAATGAACCGCTTTTGATCAATTAATAGTATCCATAAACAAACAGCGTGAGTTATAATGCGTGAGTTATTATAACTCACGCTAGGTACAGAGCCAATCACCTTTATCTTCATGCCTAGCCTGTCCAATCGACGCTACGCGCGACACACGAAGGTGGAGCCAGGGAGGTAGTGACAGATTATTCGCGTTAATATCTATAAAGATTTTCTGCCGTGCAATGGTGTTTTTCGAAAAATATGAACGTGTCAAGATTGCATGTTTTTGCAATTTTTTCGGCTCCGAAATGTAAGCTGTTTTCTGCTATTTTTTGCAGATATCTCCGAAATGGTGGGAGTTAGCTCGAAATAAAAAATAAGGTCAAATGAGTATTTTTCAGTACAAATCTTTTGCTTCCATAAGAATTTTGATTTTTTTTTTCGTTTCGGAGATACTACTGAAATGTTGGCCATGTACGGCAAAAAATCGCAAATTTTGAGCTTCTACAGTTGACAACTTTTTAATCTTGGCTCCTATACCAAAAGACTTCTCTAGTTAACTTAATTAGAGTTAAATTTGCTAAAACCCTTTTTTTTATTTTTTGAATTCCGGCAAAAATGAAGGAATTAGAGGGGGCGGGATTTGGAACTTTTTTTTTTCGGTAAATTTTCTCCATTTTGTCACCGTAATTAATCGGTAATTAACTGAAATCGATCTCATATACGATGTTCACTTAATATCATGTACTACTTTGACGCTCCGTTAATCTTGGCCCTTCGAAACAAAGGTTTCTGAGAAAAATTATTTTTTTAAGATTTGCATACGCTCTATAGGAAAACGTATAAATTTTTACATTTCCTCGAATATCTCGATAACTATCGTTTTTTTCGAAAAATTTGTAGATAGCTTATGTAAAGAGAATTGATGGAGCTTTCCGACGCTTTTTAAGTTTTTTCTCTAACATAAAAAAACAAGACTTTTGCGCTCCGGGCTATTGCAGTTCGCGGAGAAGTTTTGCATTTTCCGCCGCGCAATATTAATCTACAAAGCTGATTTTTTGTCTGGAAGCAGTTTGTGCACTATTTCGATTAAAAATCACATTTTACCTCCGCTTAAAGATGGCTAAATCTTTAAAGACAACAAATATAAAAGGGTGAACAAAAATTAAATTTTACAGTTAATTACTTCCACGTCCAGTGGAAGTATAGTAACGACAAAAAAATTTTTAAAAATTTTTATTGTCCAAATAGGCTTAAAATGTCATGAAACGTCGAGATTTTAAGTTTGAGCGAAAAAAAAATTTCTATCTGTCTGTCGGTCTGTCTGTCGGTCTGTCCGTCTGTCTATAACTTTTTTTTGTGCGCACGTTTACTCTGAAACCGTTTAAGATATTGACTTGAAATTTGGTACACATATGTACTTTAACGAGATCTAGAACTAGATTATATTTTTATCTTGTTCCGTCGAAGGGTTGGGGGGTAAATTGGGGTAAATTTGGGGTAAATGGGTAAATGAAGCAGGTAAGAGTCCGTGAAATTGGTATTTAGTATATACAAGAGAAGCTGAGGTCTGAAAAAAAATTTTGGCATTAGCCACCCCCATTACCACCCCCACCTCCTTATTAAAGGGGATGAAAAAAAAATGTGATTTAGTGCATGTACAGGGACCAGAAACCTCAAAATATTTTTTTACTTCATCCACCCCCCACTACCACCCCCCTATCACCACCCCCACCCCACTACCGATGTGGGGTATCGTTATATGGGTTTTTGGGGTAGAGGATTTCAAATATTATATTATTAAAGTTCCATAAACAAATATTTTCACATACAAAGTTTTTTCGTTGTGAGTGACTTGGATAGAGAATCTGGATGTGGAAGTAGTGATTCCTTGGGCAGCGGTTCTTTATTAATAAACAAAATCAGTAATTTAAACAAAACTTTCTCAATTTAATATTTATTGTTATAATCGTAGATAAAGTATAGTATTCAACTTGCGGTAATGGTAATAACTCACTTAATGAATTACAGTAAACTTTCATCTGCGTGAGTTATTACCTACATTACCGCTCGTTGAATAATATACTATTAATACGCTAGTGGATTAGAATTCATAATACCATGCTTCGATTTTATAGAATTTTATTTAGAATTATTATTAATATTAACATTAGCATTTATATCAAGAAAGATCTTCTTGTCATTTTGACCGGTATTAATCAACTCAACTAGATAGGGTTATTTTTTGCTCAAAATCAAAAGATTCTTCGTCAAAATAAACTTGTCAAATCTGACATTTTTCAAAATCAGATTTTTTCACGGCTTTCACGCTCCTAATTACATTCTGGGATTAACAGCCTTTCAATCTACTCGAAAAAATGTGACTCTCTTGTTAATCCCCTTATATAGTTAGTAACTAATATACACGTCATATCGTATAATATTTTAATTTTAAATGGATATTTTAAAAATAAAAATATTGTCTACTTTACCCCATATTTCAAACAAGTAAACGCGCTCAAATTATGTCATGGGCGGATCCTTCAATCAAAATTAAATAATGTACGGCTTTATACGAACATTAACCGAATCTGTTGACATTTCTGAATGTTACATCTCGTCTGGAAACCTGCCGATGAGACTATTTCCATATTGTCTAATATATATGAATGTTTAACGTTAGAGGAAATGCTTTAATTATTTCACTAAAGAATGTCTACTTTTTATCTCCGCTTTTGAAAATAATGAATTTCCATTGAATAATACCGCCTACTATAATAAAAATGATAATAATTAACAGAAGAAACACACTTTATATGTCGCCTCTCAACAAATAACTGACACTTGGCAATTCTGATGGGAATAAAATAAAAGATAGGTTATGTTCCCTTATTTACGTTGTGATCGTACGTATCGATCTATTTTGACTTCATAACTTTGTTTCTTATTAATTATTTAAAAGTGTGTGTGTACTGTGTAGACATTAAAATGGAGAAAGGTTTGAGAAGGCAGCAAGTGATAATCTTCTTGTTATTGACAGTGGAGTGGTGATGACTTTTAAAAACCAAGCGGTAAGTTATTAATTAGCACATAAACTTTCATTTAACTTAAAGGGAACACTGAAATTGAGTTTTATTTTTTAATATAATAAAAGAAGTATTAATAGATGAAAATTATGAAAAAGTATTATCCTGTGAATGTCCTGTCTGTCAATTCGGTAAAGCTAGAAAGAGACAAAAACCCATACGTACAACCTGCTCATATGTAGCCTCTACTAAGGGTGCTAGAGTATACTGATTGGTCCCCGTCCGCCGAATGCGGAATGGAGAAATAATGCCGCCAATTTTAAATTCATATAACATAATAATTTTTTCTACAGAAAAGAAGCAAATTTCGCAGAAAAGAAAAAATACGGGTGAGTTTCTTTAAAGAGAACTCAAATATTCAATAAAAAAAAAAAAAAGGTGGGAAAGGCCCATTATTTCATTTCGGTCTAGTTTCATTTTACGTAAAACGCACTCTAGCGAAGTCCTAAATAAATGCAGATGGTAAATACAAGGTGAGGGAAATCCCTTCGATTCTTAGGCGGTGTAGTAGGACACTCGTGCCAACTGTCGGTTTCCACCCCAACCAACACCCACAGACATGTGCCGACTATCAACAACCCCATACACGTCTCGCCAGTGCACCTCTACACTACATTTTTCTCATACAAAAAAGATCGTAAAAATTTTATTCAGCAATTTGCAGATATTGGATATCGGAAAGGTGTTGTGTGATGGATTTCTGGCTCAGTATTTGATATCTTGGCGAGTAATTTGTTTCTGGCGTAAAACTGAATAGGATCCGAAGAATCATAACTGTAAAATACGTCTAGCTGACTGCACACGCGAAACTAGGAATGCTACATTATCAGCATTCCAAGTGATACTTTTTTTTTGTAAAAGGTACAAATAATCACGAAACCGTGATTATTCAGTTTCAGTTCCTCCTATGAAATGTATTTCTAAGAGAAAATAAAATTGATCATATTCTGCGCAAAACAAAAAAAAAACTAGGAGTAAACTTTTACCTCTTCATCGGTTTATTGTACTTTTTATATAATTGTTGGCTGTTGCACGTTCTATTGTATACACTCGTCGCATTTTTAATATCATGTTGGTGAAATGCTTGTCAGCATAAAATGTGTATATATAAAGTATGTCCCATTTTGCTTGCCACCACCCCCATAAAAGTTCATTTTACGCTCGATTTAGTGCTTGCATTAAATTATTATTATATTATTAAATTCTATAAAACATAAAACAACCTACTGCTTTTTCAAGAAAGAAATAAACATTCTGAAATTGATAGTGGGAGTGGATGAAGTAAAAAAAAGTTTTGAGGTCTTTGGTTCTTGTATACACACTAAATCTCAATTTTATTTTTTTCACCGGGGGCTAATGCCAAAAAATTTGTTAAGACCTTAGCTTCTCTTATATTATACTAAATACCAATTTTATGGACTCTTATTTGCTTGATTTACCAATTTACCCCCATTTACCCCAATTTACCCCCCAACCCTTCAACGGAATAAGATCAAAATATAATCTAGTTCCAGATCTCGTTAGAAAACTTACGTGTACCAAATTTCGAGTCAATATCATAAACGGTTTCAGAGTAATCGTGCGCACAAAATAGTATATTATATTACTAGGAGTAGAACGCACTCGGCCCAGTTTGCGGCTTCGGCTTCGCCTCAGCCGCAAATCCTGGGCTTAACACAAAAAAAGGCGTTCTACTCCGTGTAATATATACTATTTTTTCTTCAAGCGTATTAAAATGCAAAAATTCATTTATTTATCATAAATGTACAAATATTCAAACTACAGTCTTACATGTTGACACAATATGGCAAGTGGCTAGTGGATAGCGCGCCACCGGTGGCTTTCGGTATTAACATTATGTTACTAGTAAAACAATACCCACTGCGGTGGCGCTTTCGGAACTAACATTATGTTACTAGTACAACAATGTCCACTACGGTGGCGTTCGGTACTAACATTTTGTTACTAGTAAAACAATGTCCTACTTCTACTTCCGTTTTTGGTGACATAATTTAAACATTTTAATACGCTTGAAGAAAAAAAAGTTCATGGCATTCTAAGCCTATTTGAACAATAAAAATTTTCAAAAATTTTTATATACTTCCACTGGACGTGGAAGTAAAGATCTGAACCTCTAAAGATTTAGTGTTTCGCCTTCTTTGCAGATTGCAGATATTATACAATATGGTTAGGCTATTTTAATTAGTCCACAGTAATATCTCCCCTGAATAAATATTTCCTCAAAAAGGGGAAATATTTATTCATTTAGAAGATTCTCCTCAATATAAGTTAAAAATATTAAACGTAAATTTGCACATATTTTTATAACTAAAATCATGACTTGTGTCTATGTTTTAAAAACTCTAAAAAAATTTAGTGTTACTGTAACATATTTCTTAAAAAATATCATGTTATCTCTCTACAATTTTTCTTTAAAATATGTTAATTTAGATACTTTTTACAAAAGCATGCGTTATGCTTTTAGGTACATCCCTGTGTACTAATCCCCATAAAACGAAACTTAGCTCCATGGTTCTCACATCCGTCTGCGTAAAACAGTCAAATAAAACAGGGTTTAATAAAAACTATTTACATCGTAACTATTCCTTGATTGGGTAGGTATTACCTATATAGATTTTTTCTTAAACTGTATACCTGAGAGTGCATCAAGGGGCTAACGCACAACGCAACGTGTACTCGCCGGTGCCATGACTTGCTTGGGCCAGGTGCATAACAGATGCCCACAAGCTGCTTCAAAATTTATAATAAGGGTCTTATTATTATTGTCTCTCTTAATGTCTTACCTGATACTATATAGGCCAGGAGCCCGTGTATAATATGACTAACTATCCGGCAAACTTTGACAACATGTAAAAAATGGATTGTTCTTATACAGCAGTGGCATTGCAAAATATTGAGTCGCTGTCAATGTAAGGTAGAAGAGAAGAGGAATGGACAAATAATATGCTGAAAAAAAAAATAGATTTAACCTACGCTGTTGCCACTTTTCTCTTTAGCTACTTTTAGTCGTCAGCGGAACTCTTAACATGTTGAAGTGCCTGGCATTGATGTTAATATATCGCTTTCTTTCACGTACATTATTTTGCTATTTATATTTCACTCTATCTTAATATATTGATCGACCCAAGATGCCACCAGTGTATTAGTTAGCAATGAAAAAATTATCCGGCGAACGCTGACACTTATATGAAGGGAAGATTATGTTATATAATGAAAGTAGAACACAGTCAGCTCAACTGGGGGTGGTGAACTTAGCGTCAGCTGATCGATCAAACAGGTTCAAAAAAATTAAAATTATTCGGAGAACTTTAAAATTTGTGTATAAGATAATATTTATACTGAGATTCGCGAAAAATATAGTCAGCTGCAAGTATGTGGGTGGAAAAGACGTCAGCTAGTACAGGAAAAGTGCTGAGTGTTGACTCGCCTGCGTCAGCTGACGACTTTTCCACCCACATACTTGCAGCTGACTGCGTTTATCGTTAATCTTAGTATGAATATTATAAATATACCCGAATTTCAAAGTTCGCCATAAAGATTTAATTAGTGATATTGATATTGACAACTTAATGTAGAAAGCGTGCGTGCGGCATTTAGATTTAGAATTGTCTTAGATGGGAGTGACAAAGAGGAAAATGATTTTTCACCCACTGACCATCAAGAGAGTGAGATGAAGATGAGAATGAGGAAGATCTGTTATCGGAAGTCGAATAAATTCATTTTTTTTTCACTAAACTAAATAAATTTCCTGAGCAGATTATTCTGTATAATTTTGAAATGTACGAATGTATTGATTTGTATTTTCATAAAATAATGTATATTAATAATAAATTGAATATTTAATCAAATTAAAAAAAAAACTCGCCAATGTCTCACGCATGCTTTCTAACATTAAGTTATCAATATCGATATTGCTAATTAAATCTTTATGGCGAACTTCAAAATTCGAGTATATTATAATATTCATACTAAGACTAACGATAAACACAGTCAGCTGCAAGTATGTGGGTGGAAAAGGCGTCAGCTGACGCAAGAAAGGCACTTTGACTGTACCAGCTGACGACTTTTCCAACCACATACTTGCAGCTGGCTATGTTTTTCGTAAAACTCAACATAAATATTATCTTATACCCGAATTTTAAAGTTTGCCGAATAATTTTAATTTTTTTGGACTTCTTCGATCGATCATCTGACGCTAAGTCCACCGCCCCCCGTTCAGCTAACTATGTTCTAACCTTCATTATATAACATAATCTTCCCATGATATAAGTTTCAGCATTCGCCGGATAACTGTTTTTTCTCAATTTCTTTACGTGTTTTCAACCCTTTGACAGCCACCCCCACCGCTACCCAACCAGATGCTCGTCCATTCATTAGTAACTTATGTAAGAACAATCCATTTTACATATTGTCAACGTTCGCCGGATGGTCAGTCATATTATACACGGGCTCCCTGCCTAATACTAGCTGCTCATTATGTTCGTTATAAGGAATTTATTTTCGACAATGAAATTAAGCGGAAAAGGGTTGAGATAGCAATGCTATGGTGCAGAAGTGTTTAGTTTAATGAACAATTTTAGCTATTTATAAATATGCACGTACAGTGTGTTTCACATCTTAGCTGAAAATTTTGTAGCCCAAATAAAAATTCTTTCCTATTCAATTCCTTGCACATCACTGGTATTTATTAAGCTGGATAAAAATACAATTGAATAGAATATTACAGCTGATGATAAGTTCAAAGTTGCATTTTGCATTTGCATTTTAAGTGCATAAACAAAACCAATAGCGTCAAGGTAGGTAGACAAGACCTTTGAGCATATAGAGGAAAATAGAGTTGCCCTGCTTATCCTAATACCTAATAATGAGAATCCTTGTTCTGGAAACAGGTGGATAGAGGACGTGCTCAGTAAAGTTTAGATGTTTGTAATGTTTAGATCTCATACTATTAACAGTAGCGTGCCATTTGTTTTTATTTTGTTATATTTTAATGGATTCTTTGGTAGATCTTTTGAAATGGCCAAACACATTAACCAAGTTAGCTGCCTTTCCAAATCTTTTGGAAATTTAAGAAGTAAATATACCCACTAATAATTATTTATGTACCAAGGGTCGTAAGTGCACTTTTTTTGGTCGAGAATACAGTTTGCAAGCCGAGGCCCGTAAGGTCGAGGGGGATTTTTTCACTTGTTACTATGTGTGGTGTGTTTATGTTATGTTTTTTTTAAATTTAATACTTGTTATATAGAAGAGAGAATTTTTCCAAATTTACTTTGTTTCCTTAAGGATGTTATGAAAAGTAACGACCCGTTGCCAATGGCAACAAGTATTTGGTACATAAAGCTTCATTTACGATTGACAATACAATGGAATTAGAGTATACTTACGAGGGAGGTATGACGAAAATTATATTATCACTATCAAGTATACAAACGTTATTACTACTACGTAAAAAAAGACATGTTACGTCTATGGAATTTGGAACTTTCGCATGAAATGTCCTACTACGGGAGCCCACCCTAAGTGCCCGTGCACCCCCCCGGATCCTTTAGGACAATGTTTTTCATAAAGATTAACTAAAAAAGACTGAGAAAAATTATCTACACAAAAAACAAAGTGCATAAAATATTCTACAATTTTGTTCCTATGCAATATTTGCATAGGAGTTACCATTTTCCAGATAAATGATTCATTCCTTAAAATAAAATATAAAATTCAATATAAAGCGTAACACTATGGAAGCCCTCCCTAACTGTCCGTGCATCCCCCCAATCCTTGGGGATAATGGTTTTCATAAAGATTAAAGCCTAAGGAACAATTTAAGACATGTCCTAAAAAAAAAAACTGGCTGTACTTTCAAAATGGCATCCGTTTAAAAAAAAATGCAAATATTGTTTTTGTTATTTAACACAAAAACTGAAAAAGATGGAGAAAGACTTTCTGCACAAAAAACAAAGTGGATAAATTTTTCTACAATTTTGTTCCTATACAATATTTGGATAGGAGTTACCGTTTTCCAGATACCACTGTTACCGTTTTCGAGATAAATGTCTGCAAATTATAATATTATTATTATTAATAATTTTTTTTAGTTTATTTTATTTTATTTTTATATTAATAATATAAAGTTATATTATACGCCTTACAATAATTGTCACAGTTATTTCCTCTAAGTGATTTACCGATATATGAATTTCCATGTTTTCTTAAATTTGGACTCATTTATCTGGAAAATGGTAACTCCTATCAAAATATTGTATAGGAACAAAATTGTAGAAAATTTTATGCACGTTGTTTTTTGTAAACAAAGTTTTTGTCCATCTTTTTTAGTTTTTGTGTTAAATGACAAAAACAACATTGGCAACAGTTTTTTTAACATACGGCCGCCATTTTGAAAGTACAGCCAATTTTTTTTTTTAGGACATGTCTTGAATTGTTCCTTAGGCATTAATCTTTATGAAAAACATTGTCCCCAAGGATCGGGCGGGGGGTGCACGTACAGCTAAGGAGGGCTCCCCGACTATCCGATTTTGATTTTTATCCTCTTGGATATGATACACAATGCACCTCTTGCTCATTGTTCTTTCTTAATAAAATATGTAAAAAGTCACAAAACACAAAAATCTCACGAAATACCCAAAAGCAATCAACACTCAAACGAGATTGAACGCCATATTGGAAACCATGATTTACGTAGTACGTCATTATTTTGCGTCAACCAATGAGATTCCAGGATTAATGTTTACTAATTTACGAATGGCAGTCGAACAAACAAACAACTTTTGCGCGACCTTTATGTTCCGGACAACACAGACAGATCGTCTGTCGAATGGACGGGCAGACGGGTAGACGGACAAACGGACAGAAGCAATACAATTATTGTTCTTAAAACAGCCTACAGATCCACAGATAGGCACCTAGGTAAATGGGTACAGTCAAGGGTGGACTATCCATAAGGCTAACTAGGTTATAGCCTAGGGGCGACAATGCGTGAGGGAGCGCGCGCTAGGGCATGAGGGGCGTCACGTGCTCTTTGCGTTCTCTGCTTATTAAAAAAAATATATTTTGTCTCCCCCTCGCTAATCAATTTTCGTTTTCGAGGAAACAAATTCCCATTTCCTTCTCCTTGGTTATCAATATTGGTTTAAAAATTTTTTTAGATTTTCTCTCCTCTCTCATCAATTCTGAAATCCGGACGAATTTGTTTTTTTCATATTTGCCCCCCCCCCGCACTCGTCAATTTAGAATCTGGATAAAAATTGTTTTTTTCAGATGTCTCCCCCTCGCTCTTTCTTTTTTCCATTACGAATAGGAGGGCGCAAATACATGATTAGCCTAGGGGCGCGCCAATCCTTAATCCACCCTGGGTACAGCTTGTCAAATATAGAAGCAAGTGTAAGATTCCCGCTACCTGCGTAAAGAGTAAAGCGGTATTCGGAAGGAAAAGGATGCAGTATGCATGGCCAGTGTAAGTCAATCTTAAAAGTACGAAGTTTAGATCTATGCTAGGGACGTAAAGTCCTAACAGCAGATCCATAAACGTGCGGAATTACGGGTTTCGCAAATTCCATAATCTGTTTTGGCTGTTATTTATTTACTTTCCTGAATGAGCAAAATGCATAAATTTTTTTGACATCACCGAATAATAGATCACTAAAAAGCGTTATTTTCTATGTGTTTTTTATTTTTTTTTTATCGGAATTAAAGGATAAAAAAATAATTTAGTTTCGCTGAGAATTTAGACACGTTCAAACGAAGCAAGTTTCCCGCCATTTGCGTGTGACGTCATCCGGTATTTAGCATTGGCAATGTTTATTAGTATTATTTTCAACACATATTTAATCTATGTACTTAGTGGTGGCAAACTATTTAATATAAAAAAGTTATATAATCTGAGACGAAAAACAATAGTTAATGTTGATAAAAATATTAAAATAATGCATTATGTTTACATATTCTGAGGTTAGGTATCTAAATCTAACTGCAGTAAAAGGATAAAAGTGAGCGTAAACAAATTTATTGTTACGAACAATGAATGATGCATCCTTGTCGCTTTTCCACCTCCAATTTCTACACTGATATAATCGGTATTATTACCAAAAAATTGCTCATCATAAACATGTCGATTTTCGGCAAATTGTCACTTTGAGCTTGCACAAAGTCGCTGTTCGTCATTTTTACCACTTAGATAAATTAATACAGTAATAATTTTTACAAAAATAAACAAATCGATATTTAAAGGTCAGCAGACTAAAATTTAACATTTAATTAACACACAATTTAATATTTCAGCACTAGCAGATGTAAACTGTCAAAGCTATCAAACTTGTCATCTGTCTCCGTACTTTTCTAAATTTACCGCTTTGTGGATAAAATACGAAGCTGATTGGCTGTGTTTTTCAAATTAGCCAATCATATAATGTTATTTCTTACTGATGCGCTCCACCGGTGAATTTAGAAATCTGCGGTCTATGGATGAAACTAAAACGTTATGCCAGATGACATCAGTACCGTTTATAGTCACGTGGTTTTGTTCCGATAAAATTTGAATTTTAAAATGATTTTTTTTTACAAAATAACTTTTTTTATAGTTTCCTTTTATTATATACTCGGCTTATATAATATGTATAATGAAAAAATAATAAATTAATGCATTTTTAAAATTCATGCATCTTGCTCATTGTGGAAAATCGCAGTGGAAAGTGCTATGTATACTTTTACCTCTCCTACATGAGTAAAATCTTAGTAAAATTTTCATATAAATTAAATTAAAAGAGGTTAGTTTTACCCTACTGATGACTCGCCGTTGCGAGAGTAATCCTGCTCAGTACGAGAGGAACCGCAGGTTCGGACATTTGGCTCAAGCACTCGCTCGAGCGGGCGGGCGGTGGTGCGAAGCTACCATCCATGGGATTATGCCTGAATGCCTCTAATGCCGTATCCTTTCTAGTCAAAGGTGGCAACGAATATCTCTTGGAGTTCCGAGAGTCGAAAGGCTTAAAATAATGTGACTTTACTAGGCGGTCGCGGTTGATTTTGTCATGAGTGTTGTTCAGGTGGTCTAAAAAACTATTTAGATGTTCTCTTCCATGAGTCGAGGGGCCCAATTCTTGAATCCCGAACGAATTGATCGTGCACGAACCAACTCGTGCAGTCTAGATCGCATGCGAACGCAGTTTGTATAAAAATCAAATTCTCCAGTGATAGTCGAAAAGCGGTACACGAGGCGAACACATTCGTCGACCGTATAACGTACATCGTATCTTTGTTCATATATAGATATATGTAGACCAATAGCAGACCGTGTAAGTCTGGGAACTTTTCGTTGCGATCGTTGCAACAGTTAAGAAGTATCAAAATCAAAATACTAGAAGTTTAAAATGTGTCATCGTGTTGTTATCGTTTGTTGTTGTTTTGCGGTTTGCACAACGATGATTGTTTGGTTGTAGGCAGGTTTGGGATTTTATTTTTATGTTTTGGAGGAATTCTGACCAAAAATATCCTTTGTAAATATTCAGATAGTAAATTGATTAGATCCCGTGCTAGGCCCTTACTTAGTCGAAACATTCTAACGAATTTTATCAAAGGCATCGTAAATGCGATTATTATGTTCCCTTCTGACTTCTGCAGCTAGCTCCATTTCTTTCAAGTTATTAATTACTATTAAAAGATTCATTTCATGCAAAGCAGCAATTAGAACACTCTAACACAATTTCCAACCAAAATAAAGCTGTTTGACTGAAGGTTGACGTTAACTTAAAGGTTATGTTGACATGCGAATACGCTTCTCGCCACCGAAACACCGATCGACTACTTTCCGTGCACGAATCTGTTCGTTGATGTGTTAGTCGACAGTTCAAGAATAGAAAAAGTTCGTGTGTGAATTTCAACGCCATTCGTGCACGAATCGGGTTCGTCTAGTTTCGAGAATCGGGCCCCAGATTACGAATGTGTCGTCGACATATCGTAACCAAAGCTTTGGTTTCAGCTTTGGTTACGTCACGACACAATTTAATAAAATATTCTTTTAAAAAAATTAGTGCATTAACAACTTTCTAAGACAATCTGTTTCTGATTTTTGTAATAATGCCTCCGGAAAGAGAACACTCTCTTGTTTTCAACAGATGTCGGTTTTATTGTGTATAGTAAGTTACGTACGTACGAGTATCAAGTAATTACTCGTAAAATTAACAGATGGCGTTCTCAGTGCGGGAAGCCTGAGCTAATGAAGCTTATTATGACCTTTTGGTATTAAAATTATTACAAGCGTGTCTCGAGTCTCGACCCGAAAGTCCCGGGACACGAGAGAATTATATTTGGGAAAAGTTCCGGGACTTTGAGACACGAGATGTCCCGGGACCCAAACCCTATTTAACATGTAAATTATATATACTTCTGTAAATATATTTTATTTCAACTGTAAATTGAATATTTAAACATTAATTTACATTATGCCGATCGTATTAATATTTATTACATTCACTTAAAAAAAAAAATCAAAAAATAGAAAAGTAGCATTGTTCTTTCGTCTGTAGCTATTAAAAGAAGCATCTTTTGAGAAAATGATAAGAATAAGAAAACGTCCAAAATCAATTTTCTCAACATTTTCATCTCTTGATATTTTTCCAAACAATGCTTCATTTATGAGTTATATTGCAATTAAACCGAAAAATGGCAAAAAATGGACGTGTTTTGAATTTTAGTGTGTTGCTCCACCTGTCACGCGTGCGGATAATAGTTGGCATATGTTTTTGGACATCTCAAACTATATGCAAAAAAAATGCGGATAAACGACATTTCGCACAAAAAAGCTATTCCGACTGGTTTATGTTTTAATTTTTTACGTACATTTTTTGGTAACTATTTCGGTAGTAGGAAAAATATTGTATTTAAATCGTGTATAATGTGCCCTTTTTTACTCATGCGCTGGTCAATAATTCCTTTCGTGAAAAAAGTATCATTTACACACTTGTTGCATAAATAACTACTCTGTGCTTTTGTTTCTTCCAGTGATAAAGCAAATTTTTGTTGACCATTCTATTTCACTAAATAGAATACGCCCTATAGTGCTTCAGTTTTAAATTTGTTTTACATTTGACTCGCAAAAATAACGATTTTAAATTTTAGTTTGACTTTCCGATAGAAATGCGTCCAGAATCTCGACCTTTTTGATTTAAGAATGTAATATCTAAGAAATACGATTCGTATATCGAAATAAGCCCTATAAATAGCACTCTGAAAAAAATTATCCGTCCAATACTGCTTTTTATCCGCTTTATTCTCCTCCCATTAATTTTTTGCGGTATTGTATTTGATTTGTCCTCTTCGATCCTTCTCAAAAGAATGGGATCGTAACAAAAAAAGCCGCTCTTATTAAATCTGAAAATTCTATGCACGATGTATCAAAGGAGGGTGTGCTTTTTAGCTTTTAGCAAGAAAGTATAATATCGGCAACATTATTTTCTTCTCATATAAGCGATATTAGCAGACATACTTATTCTCCTATTGATATACAAAAGTGAAACGTTTGCGAGATTGTCAATTCGGAAAAACCACTTGACGAATCGACTTGAAATTTTACATGTATGAAGACGTCATGCTACTGAGGGAGACTTGAGAAACTGTACAGACGAAATTACTGTCCAGACGGTTTTCCTACATCGAATATACGTAAAAACCTAAGTTTGGTCACAGTTATCTCGTATATCACTTGTTATAAAAAATAACGTCGGGTACATTTTCTTAAACCGCCTTTAGTGAGGGAAGAGCGGATTTAAATTATTGCCAAGAACACGATACTTTCTCCTATTTCAAAATAATTCATTAGTCCGCTCGTAAGAGTTTTAAATAGCTTCTTTAAATCTGACACACCTAACATGAAGTTTTTATAACAGAGCTCACTTTGTTTTAAAGATACATGCCATAGGTCTCATTTCTTAAGAGCATAAAAGACATGTTGGAAGGCATTCACTAGAATGTACAAATATTGGTATTTTTACGTGATTTAAGTGATCAAACTGATTATCTTTTTCCTAGAACTTCACAAAGAATAGAGTCATTACGCCAATCAAGATCAAGAGGGTTAATATGAAAAAGAATCTGTGAACTGTCTGCGCGTTCACTTAGACACTCCTGACCTACGATAAATACATACACGAGATGTAAGTCTATTCCCTATCTAGAAGTCTATATCCTCGGATGGCAAGGAATAGCAAACTTAACAGAAGAGTAACAGGTTTTCGACATTGTGGATCTAGTGGATTACATCTTTATTTTATCAAACACAAACTTTGGAGGAGTCCTTTAGCAAGCAATATTTCTTGAGTTACAACCCAGGGTGGGTTTTAGCCTGTTCGATGACTTTTTCCATCTTGTCTTCTCAGATACTATCCTTCTCCATTCTCTTACTCCCATGAACCTTATGTCCTCCTCTATATCTTCTATCCAACGTTTTCTTGGTCTATCTCTCAGTCGTTTCCTAGTAGGCTTCTATGGTATCATTCTTTTGGCGGTTCTGCCCTCGCTTATTCTTTGGACGCCAGGCAAGTCTTCTGCTTTTGATGAATCTTATAATATCGGCTCCTTTTAACAGCCTATCAGTTCATGAGCCATACTGATTTGCCAGGAACCATCCTAATTTTGGATAGGTCCGTAGATGTTACGTAAGATTCTACGTTCGAAAATCCTCAGTTGGCTAATGTCTGTACTAGTTATCGTCCATAATTCACACCCGCATGTTACCACGTGTCTAATTAGTGTTATATATATTTTAATTTTAAGCGATCTATTAAGCATTAGAGCTAGAGCAGCAGCTTTTGATGAGCAAAATAACATTTGTTGGCACTTAGTATGCGTGCTTTGATTTCATCCGACACCGAATTACTTGTTTACTTGTTCTGCATGTGTTCGATGTTCCAACTGTCTATATTTAAGTTTTCCAAATTGTCACTTCACTCTCTTTTGAGTTCCATGTACTTAGTCTTGTTTTCATTAATTTGTAGTTCTCTCTTTAGGGCTCTTCATTCAGATTTTCTAGCATCTGTTTGGTGATGCTTTACCTCTACTTATTATGGTCATCCACGTATGCACAAAGTTGTACCGATTTTATTTTAATGTGTCCAGATGTTTGGGGTTTGCTGATAACTGCTTTTAGCGTTAAATTAAAGAGCATACTTGATAGCGCGTGGCCTTGTCTTACGCCTATGTCTATGTTAAATGGAGTCGTTAGTTCATCATCAACTCTTATTACTACTTTTACCCGTTTATGGTTGCTTTAGTGAATCTCACATATTTAGAGGGAACCTCTAATAGTAGAATCTCCTGTAGCATCTAACCTCACCGTCAAAAGCTTGTTTGAAGTTTACGTACAGATTTTACAGCCCTATACCTTATTCACCAGCTTTTCCAAAAATTTGTCTTAGAGAATATTTGATCAAATGTCGATTTGGCCTACGAATGAGATAGTCTAGATTCAGATTCAGAGAAGCTGGCTGATTGGTCTTGACACCGCGATCCCTGTGGATAAATTGTATCGTTCCTTGTCTGATTTTACTTATCAAGCTTTGTCTTTTGTATCAGACTTCACAGCCCTGATTGATGTTCTTTAGTATCACTACCTGCCCCTGGTTTCTCCTCGCCAAATAGTTGGAATTTCAGTCCGGCTAGACCTTCACATTGGTATACACGCTACACACATGTACTGAGGACAGAATCTGCATGTTGCATCCTCTGTCAGATCGATTAGAGTCATATGCGAGTCTACATTGTCCAGTTAGAAGACCACCATTATCTTGGCCTTTCTATTTTGGTGTAGGTCTTCCGTGAATTTAGCAGATCGTTTTTTAATGAACTCTTTGGCCTGTTCTGCCGCGGGAAACACTTCCACCATTTCAGAGATTTATTTTATATCCATTTATTAGTAGATGATCGTATGCATGGTTTAGCAACACCGCAATGGGGTTCGGGCCCTAATAAGGCCTTAGACACGCCTTTTCGGGTCAATTCATCAGCTTTTTCATTTCCCCTGTGTCCTGGTACCCACGCCATGGTCACTTTGTTCCCAAGTGCGTTAGGGCATTTATACAAACCCTTAGTAGTCTTGAATCAACGTGCATGGAGTCGATTGACTTTAGTGCTGCTTGGCTATCGGAAAAAACGACAATTGACACTGATTAACACTTCTTTGCCTCATTATTTCCTTTACACACCACTATAAAGCGGTCATTTCAGCCTGAATTACTTTGGCGTGTATTCCTAGACTTACCGGGATTTTTGGTTTCGGTCTTATACCGTGAATCCCGGCTCCGACTTCCTATTCTATCTTGGAGCCGTCCGTATACCAGACTATTTGTTCCGATATTGGACGACCGTTTTTCCAGTCTTCTCTGCCTGATATATTGTTTTGAAAATTTCTGTTGAAGTTTTGCTTTAGAACTACAGTATCCGTGAGCATTCTCAGAATGGGATTTACCTTCAGCTCTGAGTATAACTTTTTGCCTTATAGGCGTTGTGCCTTGTATTAGCCTGTGCACCACTGAACGAGCTTCCCCTTAGATGAATATGTGTAGTGGTGGCAGGTCTAAAAGGATTTCCAAAGCAGCTGTGGGAACGGTTCTTATGGATTCCGTGGTGCACAGGCAAGTAAACCTTTGTACGCCACTTAATAGCCTTATTGTTTCCAGCTGTAGTGTCTTGGTCCACCTACCACCGATCCGTAGGTTATTATGAGAAGTATAATACATCTTTCAGAATTAAATTCAAATAAGCGTATCAGGTGTTGCCCATCTTTTGGCAGCCTTTCTATTACCAAAACTGCTTCTACTATTTTATCTTTGCCATCTTTCTCTGCTTCTTTTCTTAGTATTTTTTTGTTAGTGTTTGCTCTACATTTTTCCTCAAATTTCAAATATATATGACCTGCTATAACATTAATATATAAAACATATTTAAACAAATGAAGGATTTACTGGTACTTATATATTTATACGATTACAGTACTGCTACGTATGTCGTCACCAACGTTGTATTTCATTGTCAAAGCGAGTTCAAGCTTACGTTTAATGTCTACTACATACGATTTTTTCTAAAACTTCTAATCCTGAAAAATACACTTTCAAATAAAAAGGTTACCTTCATCCTTTATCTTTATTTTTTCCAATATAATATCTATTTCGAAAGATAAAAAAGTTTTACATTTTATCGACAAGGTCTAGAACAAAATTCATATTTTCTACAGTTGTAAATTCAATGTCAACTTTCAGTTCTGACACGACAGATGGAAAAGTCTGTTTTCATCAACAGTCGTAGAAAAATGTAATAGGTACATATTGATAACTGAGGCAAAAGTTTACTCAATAAATAGGTGACCAACTAACGTCAAATAAACGTAAATCTCCAGAATTGTAAGTTTTACCCTGAATGGCTATATTTGAATATACCCTAGGGAATGGAACAGATTGAAAATAAAATGTGGAGAGAAAGTAGCACGCAGGACAGGTCCGTATTCCAAGAGACATATTTTTATTGAAAAAATACTTCCACATAGAATATGAAAAATAGTGAAATACATAAAAGTTGTTCGTAAGACTGTTCAAGTATTCAGAATAGCTTGGAGATTAAATTCCAATCATGGTCTAACGACAGTAAAATTTCCGAAACATATCAGTCTCATTGAACTCTATAATATTGCTGTTTGTAGAAAATGTAGGAAAAAGGGTCTTGTGAAATGTGCTGCAGCATTCTACTATGTAAAACATCCATAAGTCGTCCATTATGGATGGTATCAGCAAACTCATCATTGCAAAATCAACAAGTGAAGGATGTTTCAAGGAATTCATCCTTTTTCTAAAATTGCATCATCAACCCCTTGCGTAGCTCAATTTTGAATTAAGTTTAAAATATTTTTGTACTAGAAACGAAAATGTTATTTTTTTATCGATATCAACTTGTTAACCTTATCATTGACCAATCTGATGTATAGAGCTATTCATAACAACTACTTGTGGGGCTAAAGGACGTTTTATCGAAAGCTTTTGGTTATGTATTTACAAAACCCAAAATTTACAAACTCTGTTTTTCTAATTTGAATTTTATAATAATAGTAATAGTGGAAACTTTCATATTTTTCTTTCTGGAATTTTTTGCCACATATGCCTTTTCTTCTAAAAATAATGTTCATGGAATCTGTAAAATAATACAATTATTTTACTGGAAAATAACCTTTGCACCTGTGACTTTGACGTCAGCAGAACAGTTAGAGGGTGTTTTTGACAAATCATATGAATAAGAATAAATATATAAATATAATATATCTTGCCGACGTCTCGGAAAACAAATCTATTTCCCTTCTCAACGCTTCATTAGAGAAACTTTTATGTGCTGTGCATATTAAATGTACAGCTTTTAGAATACGTTTATGTTATATTCAATATACATAGATACTACCTACTTCTTCCAACGGTGTTCACTAACCTTCGATCTCTGAATTTCGTTCTTCCTTATGTAATTCTTGTGTTCACCTATTCTTACTCCGATAGGTCTTGACTCACCCACATAACTTTTGTTACATTCACACGGAATGCTGTAAATGCAGTTTATTGAATTTTGTTCATAGTTTAGCGGTTTTGCTTTGATCAAAATACAAGGGCGTAGATAGGGGGGTTAAAGGGGGGGTAATTACGCCCTCCCCCAGGGCTAGAATATTAAAATAGTTTTGTCTATGTCGCTTCTTTCTCGAATAAAATTTTGAGATGAGGACAATTTTTTTTTTGGATTGTGTCCCCAGTTTTGAGAAGAGAAAAAACATTTTTTTGGATTTTCTCCCCACGCCCCCCGCTCATCAATTTTTCACATGTACAAAAAAATATTCACGTCCTTGTCAAAATATATCTTAAAATATCTGCTGTTAAATCCTACAACATTCGCATTTACTAGAGTTAAACAAGGCACAGTCGTAGTTGTTTTACATGGAAATTGATATTCATCCTAGCTGGAGTTTGACCTGTTTGTTTAATTGACTGTATCGTTGAGGTTCTTTGGATATTATGGATATCCGTATTTCAGGATTATGTTCAATTCGCAGACTAGCACATTAATAACAGCACAATAACAGACGTAATTATTAGAATTAGAATTGAATTATTGAGAAGAGTTGGCGATACAGATGTAGATATCAATTTTAGATTAGATTGATCAGATAAGCTTACGCAAGAACATCCGATATGATGATAATTGTTTTTTGGAGAATTGTCTGCACCCTCAACATATATATTTTTTTACATTAAGGATATACAGTCTTCAAGTGAGAAATTAGAAGCAGAGAAGTATCTGACAGTAATAATTATCACATTTGGAGGATTTCATACTAATAGTAATGTTCCATTGCATTGATAATTTTCAACTATAATATCCCGACGTTGCATAGTGGGGCAACAAAGCTAAAAAGGGCCAAAAATCAAAATATATAATAACGTTTACACGATCGCTCTTTTGAGCTATGTGTAGCCAACACCTTTACACATAATAAAATGAATCGCAATTTGCCATTACATGATTCATTTCAGCGCCCACATCAGTCAAAACTGAGTAGTGCAGATAATGTGTTGTGAATTTTAAAGTTTTATTAGATCTTTGTGATTGTTTATTTGTTTTTTACTGTATTAAAATTCGACTTTCTTGCTATGGAGGCTTCAAGTTCAGGTGCATATTACATTTTCTAGTACATTTAGTTTGGTTCCAAGCGTGACCAAGACATTTTTTTAAATGGGTGTATTCTTTATTTATTAAATAAATATATTACTTTTGATGCACATTTTCTAGTACATTTAGTTTGGTTCCAAGCGTGACCAAGACATTTTTTTAAATGGGTGTATTCTTTATTTATTAAATAAATATATTACTTTTGATGCCCATATTTTGCCCTTCAATTTTAAAATTAAAATTATTTCTAGCCTGAAACGCTTTTTAACAAGTATATAATAATTGAGGACACAAGTGGATGAAGGGTCTATGTAACAACAAAGTGATTTTGAGATAATTGATCTCAAAGTTTTTAATAACCTACTAACTTCAACAGTACATAGATCCTTTATAAATTTATAAATCAGATATTTTTGCATTAGAATCAAAAGTAATGTACATGAGGGAATTTTGTGTACTTATAGCCTTCATTCATATAAAAAAACTAGTTTTTTTCAACAGTTTTTTTTTAGATAATTGATCTCAAAGTTTTTAACAACCTACCAACTTCAACAGTACATAGATCCTTTATAAATTTATAAATCAGATATTTTTGCATTATAAACAAATGTAATGTGCCTGAGGGAATTTTGTGTGCTTATAGCCTTCATTCATATAAAAAACTCGTTTTTTTCGAAAATGTCACATAGACCCTTCATCCACCTGTGTCTTCAATTATTATATTCAAATATTTTTTTCGATACTTATAAAACCTTTATAAGTTAGATTTTGTAAAATATTTTTCCCATCACTAACATTATATATACAGAATACATAAAAATATAAAATTTCGTAATTTTCTGTTGTTATAATTTTTCCATCCCCTATAACCCACCCCTTTTTGAGAAATGATTTTATTAAATAATTTTTTTATAAACCTGAACCTATTTTTGGATCGTTAACCATGTTTCAGTTTTTTCACCAGATTTTGGGGTCTCCTGCCCCACTGAACCAAAACATAACTAGTCCTTGACCATAAATGGCTTTAGGTCAGTTCGTCCCTGCACTGTGCGTATATTTTATTTCCGACCAAATGAAACGTTTCGGAATATTTTCTGTTGACACATTATTCTATAAGAAAACTTATTACGACGAAAGTATTGGGCTTATTCCGGATCAGTTCTACCCAAGAAGGGAATATAAAGGGTATTATTCGATGAGTTATTTTTAGTGAAATGGAGAAGATCTAAAAGAAAACATAAAATAGATATTATATTTTTCTTTCTTATATGCTTCGTATCATTTAAATGAATCTACTGTAAATCGGGTAAGGTGAAAAGCGATTTGCTTTTCGGCAAATTTCATATAAAATAGATTATAATAATAATAATTTATTGGTTCTATGATACAAAAGAATTTACACAAGCCAGAAAGACATGATACATATGACATAAAAATAGAAATAGAAAATTTTAAATGTAAAAAAAGGACATATGACATTACACAATAGTGCTAGTTGTAGAATGGATTATTATTATTAGAAAACGCGAGCAGATCCGAAGATCCGCAGTACTCAGGCCTATCGGCCCATTGTACATTCGCGACATTTAGGATCACTTAGAAAAGACCAGTGCTCTCCACGAAGGAGAGCAGCCCTTTCCAGGGTAGAATATATTATAAAATTATAAAACTAAGCTAATGAAAACTGTTGAGACATAAAAGTTTTAAAATATATTACAATAAAGAAAAATTAAGTATACAGGATCAGTCAAAAAGTCATGACGAAACAAAGTTGCTTTTTCTTTAATGGAACACCCTGTATATTATTCCATGTTTCAATTCCTCTCGAAATTCTAAATAAAATTCATAAAGCACATCATATACCCAAACTTAACTGTTTTCGAGATATCAAATTTTGAAAATAACTTTTTACTACTCTCAAATTTATTAAAAATAAAACCGAAATGATGAATATTTATTATGAAAATTACACAAGGTGGAGGATATGGATATGACTAAATTTTAATATTGCTTATTTACAGAAAATGAAAAAGCATAATTGTTCAGGGTTGATAAAAATGCATGAAACGAAAAATAGTATATTAAAGTATAAGTGGATATTAAGGTCTTTAAAACACGCGCGATTTTTCGAGCACGACGGCGCAGCCGGAGTGCTCGAAATAGAGCAAGTGTTTTAAAGAGACCAGTTATCCACGAATACTTTACGCTATTTTTTTTATTGGTACATTTTGAAATCATAAATCCTGGTATTATTACTATAAAAAATGGAAATAAGAATTAAGAATGTAAAATGGTTGAATTCGTGTTGTGACATCAGGATACTGTCAGTGTCATGAAAATGAGAAAACAAAAATTAATTTGCAATCTGTCACATAGGATTAATTATTGTCACTACAGTTGTCACTGATTGTATATTGCTTTAAAATGAGTTCTAACATTGATTACTTAAATAGAAAAGCAGAATCGCGGTTAATACCGCAAAAATCGGAAGGCGCTTATAAAAAAGAATACGACAAGTTCATCAAATGGATGGAAGAGCAAAAGGTAACAGATACAGATGAACGAGTTGTACTTGCTTACCTTTGATGTTGCCATGGTAACTTTAAAACGCGCGTTTTTAAAACTTGGATTTAAACACTCTGAGGCGTACTTTAAATAAGCAAAATAGGGTACCAATAAAAAAAATGTATTTTTAATGAATGTCCCGGATATTTTTAATTTTATGAAAACAATAGTTACGTCAGAAAAAAAGAGAGAAAACAAGTTTTAATAAACAACAAATATTTTCTTTGGAATTCTATTTTATACTTTATAAGTGTTCACCATTTACCTCTTGACAGTAATGAATTCGCTGAACAATATTTTGTAATGAATCTAAAAGGGTGTTGGGAGGAATAGTGGAAATTTTCTGCCTCATTCTTCAAGCGGGGTCATATCGGGAGACCTAACTGGCCATTCAATTGCCCCCCCTGCGTCCAATCCATTTACCAGGAAAAGTTTTCTTTAGATATACTCGTGCCATAAGTCCAAAATATGGAGGACCCCATCTTGTTGAAACCATATTTAATTTAATTTGGATTGTTATTATTCGGAAGTTATCGTCTAAACTCTGGAATAATGCTCTTGCAAAAGTAATAAACATCATTCAGAGGTTAAATTTCCGCTTACAAAATAGAGTCCTATGACGTGTCCACCAATAATGCCACACCAAAAGTTTACTTGTTGTGATCGTTGGGTGTGAACTTCCTCCATCCAATGTGGATTTTGGTCTGACCAATACTTACAGTGTTGATTTACGTGCCCGTTTAAACGAAATGTAAATTCGTCAGAAAACGATATGTGATTGACAAAGTTGACATTTTCGTTTCATTTATCCATAATAACTTCTCAGAACTCGATTTTAAGATCAGAATCGTCTTCACTCATTTTTCTTAACAAATGAATTTTAAATACATGGAGTTTTTCCCATTTGCAAATTTTTTGAACGGAATATCGACTCATGTTATGATCTAAGGCCCTCTGTTGTGTCAAATTTATTGGATTTTCCACGACATCTAACATGAAATTCAAAGAATTTTATTCATTTGTAATGCTTACCGGTCTTCCTCTTTTTGGTCGATCTTTGACGCCTCCAGTTTTATGAAAACGCTGTAATATTTTTGAAACAGTTGATTTAGAGAGAGCTAGCTTCCCGATCGGGATCCAAATCATTAAAAATATTCACTACTTGGTCGCAACTTCGTCTTCTACCACCATATCCTATGATCATTAAAATTTTAATACGCTCGGTTTCACTTAAACGTGCCATTTTTAGGTTTAGGTATATGATGTGCTATATGAATTTTGTTTAGAATTTCGAGAATAATTGAAATATGGATATACAGGGTGTTCCATTAAAGAAAACGTAACTTTGTTTCGTCATGACTTTTTGACTGATCCTGTATATTAATTTTTGTAATAGATTTTAAAAAACCCTAAAACTTTTGTGTCTTAACATTTTTCGCTAGCTATCTTACTTTAGGAGATAATCGCCCATTTCCATACATATCAGCGACTCTGTAGATAAAAATGATAATAATTAATACATGTCATTCAAATTGGGGTTCTTTCACTTTTGTAGTAAATAAAAAACCTTAAAGCATATGCATTGGTTCCATTACGAGATTTTGAAAGTGTTAAGAAATCGGATAGAGGTTGTTATTTCTCATAGAATGTATATGCACTTTGTTATGTGATGTATAGTTTGATTTGTGTTCCTTAATATACACTAGTGGCACCTAGAAATCTTGGGTCGATCCCTATAATAAGATAGAGTGAAATGTAAATAGCAAAATATTGTACGCGAAAGAAAGCGATATATTAACATTGATGCCAGGCACTTCAGTATGTTAAAAGTTCCGCCGACGAAAAAAAGTAGCTAAAGAGAAAAGTGGCAACAGCGTAGGTTAAATCTGTTTCTTTTCATCATATTATTTGCCCATTTCTCTTCTCTTCTACCTTACATTGGTATCGACTCAATATTTTAAAATGCCACTATAGTAGGGAACCGAGACATCCTGTATCTTACACCTTGTATACCACTCGAGGACATAAAAAACTGACTGCTGCGTCCGAATTTTAAGGTCGCGAATTAATTTGGGATTGCGAGATCAGTGAAATTGAGAATTTTTGTTTTTTTTCGAAAATCTGCGATTTCTTCATATCATATGTTTAACTTGCCGTATCTTTTTTTATTAGTGATTTTATTAATCTAAAATTTTAAAAAGGTAATATTCAAATATTTCTGATCACATTGCAATGAACAAAGTTAAAAAATTTAAAATATTTAATTACTCTATTAATAAAAGAAAAATGAAATAACGCAGCTTTACGTAATTTGTAGCAGAAAATGTAGTCGCCTGCTAACTTTTTTATTATTAAAGATAGCTAGGTACTATAAGCGACAAAGCTGTAGACAATGAAACAAATAAGTTTTTTATTAAAACATTTTTTAAAAATTTTGCTTAGTTTTCGAGAAAACAGGTGTTAAGGCAACTTTATTATTTGCGCGCTAGTCGATCGCATATTTATGATTTCACCCGTGCGTGTCCAAGTAGTGATGACAGGGAAATGTAATGTATTCTACCTAGAAAGTTAGAACATTAACAGTATTATAATTTACCAGCAAACGCAGGTACATGGTTTTTATTAGATTTAAGTGTGAATAAAAATTTGAGAACTACCAAATTATACAATATTATATTTCTGTACCTGAGAGGTGAACAATATTGTCTCCATTATTATAAATTTTAAAGTTTTAAGTCGGCTAATTGCGTATTTTTTTCAGATGTAAAATAAAACTAGCAATTTGATTTCTTCAGTTTGTAAAAAAGTAATTTAACTGATATATTTTATAAAAGAACTACCAATAACAAACTATACCTGACCATGATTAAGGCACCTGAGATTATTTACCACAAAATGAGAAATCAGGTAAATAAAAAAAAAATGTAAATCGTAACATCGTAACATCCAAAACATTTTCAAAAGATTACACGCAGGAAAAATTATGATTCACAGATTTCATTCTGAATCAAATCCTTCCTCTTGCTGATTTTGCTTTGCTATATTTGCTAGTTTTAAGCTGCTAAAAGTTTCATTGTATTATTATATAACCAGTTTGAGACATATTTCATTTACAAACACTTCAATTTCAAACATAATCTAACTTTAATGCCATCGTTTACAAAAATTTATTAGGTATTATAAGTAATTTCTACTCACCTTTGTAGGATAACCAGTAGCATTTAAGCAAGATTTACTAATTTTTTACCTCTTGATGCCATTTTTAGTACTAACACTGAATAACAAAACCATTGAGTGGAGTCACGATTGTTTACCAATTTAATTTTGGTGAAAATCCTACTGCACATAATCGATCTTCCTATAGATACGACTTTTTATCTCAAAGAGAATTGCCAATGCGATTTTTTCTAAACATTGTATCTTATGAACTAGTAATAGCGGAGATAATTAACATGATATAATTTATGTCCCTGGTATATGAGAAATAGTATTAACTCGATTTTAACAAAAATTGGAGATACTATCATTTACCTCTCAGGTACAGATTTAATACTAAAGAAAATGCCTAATCTAATGATTTTAATGTAACATAATAACAAACAAGGTTCAAGATCATTCTGCCACAACGCGTAAATAAATAAATTTTAATTTATGCTGTATGATTTATTTATAATAGAAATGTGCACAATAATATTTATTTTGTAGAATATATAATATATTACTTTCCATATAATAATTACCTAACAAACTTATCAAGGACTAACTAAATCATTTTTCCAGGAATAAATCTGCAGACATTAAATACATTAATTGAACGGTATTGTGGAGTATATTATTTTAGATATATTTAAAATAACATAATTAAAATGGTTATCTTCTAGAGGCTTGTATATCAGTGTATACTCGGAAGTTACGTAATTTCAGACGAGGATTACGTAGTGGATAAACCATCCTTCGGAGGGGATGTAAAGCAGGCGGTCCCTTGTCTATTAAATGTTAGGCAAGTAAAAGATCCCTACTCTTCTTAAGGGAAGAGGTTCGGCAAAATTTCCAGGTTGGGGGTAGCTCGTCTCCTGGCGTCGGTGATAGGCCCTGGTAGCGGAAATAGGCCGACGTTAAACAGTTATAAAAAAAAAATGGTTATCATATTCCTTATGAATTTACTTATCAGTAATACTTCCGTAAGATTTCTGGAACTATAACTATATTTATTAAATTTTAACATGTGATAGTGCTATCCGATGCGACGTTAAGTATAGAGCAGCAGTAGCGGCAATTACTCTTAGATACGGCAAGAGAAGTGGAGAGCGCGCGTAAAACTTTTGGGTTTAACTTACTATAATTTTTTTTTGCATTGAAGCTAAAGACACTTTTTTCACTAAAAACAATTTTGGTTTTCAGCGAAACTTCTTTTTAAATTTCAGGAAACAACAATCGCTCCCCGATTAGTCAAAATTTCACTACACACAAATGACAAGGTCTTATAAATTATTTTTTTTTTCAAAACGGTTTCATATAAAGCAATTTAACAGCACCAGTATTATAGCTAGATACCAACGATCATTTAGCAAAAAAAATTGGCTCGATAACTTTTTTAATTGTGAAGATATGACTTGAGAAGTACTAAAAAACGTGTATTTTCGATTTTTCGATTTTTGGGTAAAATTGACATTTAGGGGGTGTTCGCAATTCCGAATTTCATCGCGACCTCAAAAATCAAATGCGGCAGGTGGTTTTCTATGAGAAACCATTTTCAGTTTATTTATGTTCTCGAGTGGTATCGGCCTCTTTTTAGAAGCGTTTCTCAGGCGGCTCGGTTCCCTACTACTACTGTATAGTAGGCAATATTCACGCTGAGCAATGTTTTTATCTTTAAGTTTTTAAAAGCTTGTTTGTCTACAGTATGTGTTTTAGGCCATGCAAAATCTGTACGGTTTTTCTTTGTAAGCCTAAAACACTTTCGCTATGAGTTTAATGTCCCCAAATTAGGATAGCATATGATCACTAAAATGAAAAAGACAATGATAAGCAGTAATGAATATTTTTTGAGAAACCTCATTTACATGATTTTGTAATAGGCAAATATTAACTGATAATTTATAACAAACAAAGTGTATATGCTGTTTCCACAATTTCTTATCCAGGCATATTTCGAAAAATTTAATGCAGTTTTTGTTGTTAACCCCAGTTGTATTTCTTAAACTAAAAACTATTCTTTCTGTTTTGGACTTAGTGTTGCTAAGTTGATTTGTTGCAAATTCTGGGCTTCTGACAATGTCTCCTTCATGTTCGTAAAAGCATAAATATTTTGGTGTGACTGAATGATGGTTATATCATCTGCAAATAGGAAGAATTGAACTAGGTTATATGCCTGTCAAATCATTAATCTAAATTAAGAATAGTATCGGTCCCAAAAGAGAACCCTGCGGCACTTCACGGTTTATACTTATTATACCTTGTATTTCGATATGTAACTTACTAATATCAGCTTGTCAGAAATTACTATATTAAATTGATACGTCGACATTTTAAGACTGAGCATAAAAAAAATTGTCTGTCTATCGGCTTATGTATCAAAACAAAAATATTAAGAGGACATTTTTTTTAAATTTAAATGATTAATAACTCTTTTATTTACTGATCGATTTTTTTCAAAGGCAACAGTATTCTTCTTCTAGGTAACACCAATTCACTTTCCAAGTTTCAATATAATCGAACTTTTATTTCTTAAGTTATCGTGCTTAGAAGAGGACAGATGGATAAACGAACAGACTGACGTTTTTAAAGTTGTTCAAAATGCGTTCCCTGACACAATGATATGAAAATGTGTTCCAAGATATAAAAAAGCTAATAGTCCGGGAGGCAGCAACATTTTTGACTAGTAGCATTAGTAATCGTGAAATATAATTTAATCATGAGCTTAGGTATGGTACAAAGTAAAGCCGGCGTCAGCCACGCGGATCGCGTCGGGTTTGATAGTGGGCGGGCGCGGGAGTTGATAATAAAAGTTCAAAATGAAGTGGCATTAGTAATCGTGAAACTTATATGTATACATTATTTAGAATTACTTAGGCACATTTAAAGTTGTCAGTCGCTATTCTGAGAGCGGGGTCGTCGTCAGCTGCGAGAGAAGATGCACGTAAAAGCTTGATTATTAAGTGGCATTAGTAGTACTGAAATTTTTATAGGTGATAACTAACCCTATGAGACACCTAAAAATGAACGTCAGTCGCAGCGGCAACTATGGTCTCGAAGTGGCATCTTTGATGGTCCAGCTGACGGGTTTTCCATCACTGTAGCGTTGGCTGACGTTCAATTTCATGTTTCTCAGTGTGTTAAATATAACGTACATTAATTTCAGCAGTACTAAAGTCAATTTACATGAAATAATACCAATAAATTGACGACATGCAGAATAAACTTCATGAACATCCCTGAATTATATTTCAAAAAGACAATTTTTCATGTATCTTATATAAATAAGAATTGAGAAATTTCTGTTAAACGTACCCTATTTGGGTAACGAACAACGTGAACTTTTCATCAAAGAATGCTCAGAAGATGAACTAAGGTTCGAGAAAGCAATAAAAAAATACCGTTCTAAGTTTCGCAAATGCAGTGCAAAAACGAAAAATGCCTCTTGCTGGAAAATTAGTAGAAGTTAAAATGCAATGAGATTTATTTGGTCAATTATTGCGACTGTCGTTCGAACAAACTCTGGATATCGATAAAGTATTATCATATCCACTTACTCCCATTCCTTTGTCATTATGTCATATTGACGGGATAATATGTCAAACAGATAAATCTACTTTATTACGAGCATTAGAGAAAGAGATTGAAAGTTCGGAACCAGACAGATGTGACGTGATAATTTATGACGGATTTTTAGTCTTGCATTCCATTAAAGAAATTCCTCTCACCTTTGAGAAGATATCGAAGAAGTAACTTCAAATAATCACCAAGAGTAGATAATGAAGGATAATGAACACTTATTACGAGGTAGAGTAAGAGGAAATCTGTTCAGGATTACTGGACCAGATCAAGTAAGGCCATCTAATTTTACGAACGAACTGAAAAATGTTTATTTTAAAGAAGCGTTGGTAAAATTCTTGATTGATGATTGGCAGAACGATTACATGGTACCATTTTTAACCGGAAAAAAACTATTTGTCAACTATGAAGAATGTTACAAGTATGAAGTAATAGATTCCAAGACTATGAGAACTGTAGATGAGGAATTGACATGTTACGAATATCAAGAGGCCGATACAAAAATAGTATTTCACGTATGTAAACTATCCGCCGGTGTCCACGTAACCATTCGATGTTCAGACACAGACGTCATGATAATAATGCTAGGCAACATGCAGTATGCACCAAAGGATTGTCAAATTAGTATGTTTGTTGGTAGTGAAATTCAGGAAGGTACCTAGATATATCTAAATTATACAATCGTTTAGGATATGACCTATCTTTGGCGTTACCAGCCCTGACTGGGTGCGATTATAATCCCTCATTTTATAAGAGAGGCAAGATAAAACCATTCAAAATACTACGACAATCTTCAACATAAGTCAGAGCTTTCATTAAAATTTCCGCTGTGATAACACCAAATGATATAGAGGATAACTTTAAAATAATACAAGAATTCATCTGTCACGTGTATGGCTTTCCAAGAATTAACGATGTTACTTTAATACGAGTCGCAACTTTTATGAAGACGTATAAAGTAGGCAAAAACGATGATCTTCTGAAATTTAAACGTAATTTCGAAGGTTCCATGCTACCGCCATGTACAACAGAGCTCTATCAACATTAGTTAAATATATAGCAGAGTTGTGGACTCGTGCTCATAAAACAGTTCCATTTTTCCTTTCACCAACTGAATGCGGATGGAAAGAAGAAGATGGACACTTGACATTCAAATGGTTCGAAGGTGAACAATTTCCATCAACGGTAGATAGCATAACAGTTTCCAACGAAGATTTTACAGGTATTTTTATATTCATGAATGATAACGTTAGGTACAATAATTTATAACTAGTTTTTATAATTTCACAGAAAATGAGGAAAGCTTACATGAGAATGAACCCATTGAAAGTTCCAGTGACGAGAGTTCAGAAGACGAATGTGATAATAAATCCGAGGGACAAAGCGAGAGTTCTGAGGATGAATAAGAATTTTCATATTATTCCCGTACTGTGAATGAATAAAACTTTTTCATTTGAAATATACTTAATTGAAAAATCGTTGAAAAAAAAAACAACTTGCAATGTTCATGAAGTTTATTCTGCATGCAGTCAATTTATTGGTATTATTTCATGTAAATTGACTTTAGTACTGCTGAAATTAATGTACGTTATATTTAACACACTGAGAAACATGAAATTGAACGTCAGCCAACGCTACAGTGATGGAAAACCCGTCAGCTGGACCATCAAAGATGCCGCTTCGAGAGCATAGCTGACGGACTTTCCATAGTTGCAGCTACGACTGACGTTTATTTTTAGGTGTCTCATGGTGTTAGTTATCACCTATAAAAATTTCAGTACTACTAATGCCACTTGATAATCAAGCTTTTACGTGCATCTTCTCTCGCAGCTGACCACTCTCAGAATAGCGACTGACAACTTTAAATGTGCCTAAATAATGTATACATATAAGTTTCACGATTACTAATGCCACTTCATTTTGAACTTTTATTATCAACTCCCGCGCCCGCCCACTATCAAACCCGATGCGATCCGCGTGGCTGACGCCGGCTTTACTTTGTACCATACCTAAGCTCATGATTAAAATATATTTCACGATTACTAATGCTACTAGTCAAAAATGTTGCTGACTCCCGGACTATAACAGCAGATCCAAAATATCACAAACAATGACAAATTACCAGTTTTAAATAATTTAAATATGGTGAGAATGAAGGCAATAATAGAGGTGGCAATTTATGGTGAGACTTTGGCTCTTTTCCTCAGTAGATATCACTTAAGCAAATAAGTTAAATAGGCGAAAAATAAAATCGCTAAATCGATACGTCCAGATTGCTGAAATATGTTAGACCCATCAGCGGCATATAAAGCACATTCCACAGAGCAAACAAATAAACAACTCTGCCTCAGTAAAGGGCGTAACGGCAAACATGTTCGCCCATATTTTGGTATATTAAGTCAAGTTAAGGGTTGAAGGGATTATAAATATAGTGTCATAAAGTTCTGTCACGCGTTTTCATATTTCTTGGCATGTGTTTGCGTCACCTCTCTCGAGAATTCCGCCTGTGAAAGATGTGCGGTATAATCCTGAAGATTGTTATCCGCTTATATTGAAAATTATTTTATCTTGTTTTGGCAGAACTAAAATATTATGATAGATGTTTCTAATTAAGATAGTGTTTATATTCAGCAACGATTTATTGTGAGATTAGCTATCAGAAGAATTTTTTACCCTTGAAAGTATCCATGTTCTTTGCTTTCCGGCGCAGGATGTTTTTCATATTTTTATAGCCTAGTAACATTAGAGTTAAAAATAGAGATAATTTTGGTGTAAGGTTTAATTATTGGAATGAGACTCAAATGCGATACTATTCAACACTCAAAGAGAAAGGAAACGTTTTTTTTTTATAAATATCTTGAAAACCGTTGATTTCAGCGTAATCTTCGGTTTCAAACCAACTTTGTCTGATAAAAATTGACTGAGAAGATTTCTTTACCACGGTCACTGGCGGCCATTACACCCCTACCGTTGAAATCAGCATCAAACTTCAAGAAGTGTGGTGCAGATATTTTTAAATTCTCTGACGTCAACTATTGAGTCAATCAAAATTTAGTTTCAAAATCTGAACATTTTGCAATGATGACGTTTGGAGTCAGCTTACCAAAGAACTGTAGTTTCCAAGGTCCACTATAGCAATAATGCCATAATAAAATTAGTTGGATATAAATATACGTATATTTGAATTATTTAATACATCTTTTTATATATTTGATTTTTGTGTATCTAAAAGCATATTATTATTTTTGTTATCGATTGTTTTTTCTTTTGTTTTTTCTCGACTCCATAGGAACTTCTCGTTTGCGAGTGAATAAGTCGCTATAGTCGCCATATACACCCCCTCGTTAAAAAAGAAAAGAGTCAATCAACCAACGTGTCGATTGCGAAACGTACTTTTTTAATCGGGGTAGGCAAAGTGTCACAACTGTCAACTAATACAAAAGCTGGTTTAACCCCATCAATATTGACAGTTATGACTTTGATTCCTTTCTTAAAGGTAAATAACTTATCTGAACGAGATAAAACTTTAAAGGGTCCTTCATATAAAGGAGTAAACGAACGTTTAAACCGTTCATTGCGAACAAAAATAAAATCGCAAGAGGAAAGATCTGATCTAACAAAAGTTTTGTAATTGACATGCGAAATTGGAGGAACAAATTTTAAATTATTAAAATAAATGCGTAATTTGTCAATGAAATAAGGGATATCTGGGGAATTATACGATTCAACGAAAAATTCGCCAGGTAAACGAAGGGTTTGACCATGTATAAGTTCAGCAGGTGAACATTGCAGATATTCCTTGGGAGTTGTCCTAAATGCTAATAAAATGGGTAATTCATCTGTTCAATGTAATGTATTGGCTCTAGTTAACAAGGAAATTTTAAGTAAGCGATGAAATCTTTCAATTAAAGAATTCCCTTGTGGGTGATATGCAGTTGTATGTATTCTATGAAAACCTAAAAACTTTGCAAATTCATTAAATAATCTTGACTCGAATTGTACCCCTTGATCAGTCGTCACCGTCAAGGGAACACCGAATCGACAAACAAAATTTTGAAATAAAGTACGCGCAACTGTTTCTGCTGTGATGTCGCGAAGAGGGTACGCTTCCGGCCACCTAGTGAATCGTTCAATCACCGTAAGTATATAAGAGTTACCTTTGGATGGAGGTAATGGTCCTACCAAATCTATATGGATGTGGTCGAATCTGCTTTTCGGGATGATGAAGTTTCCAAGAGGACTTCTCGTATGTCGGCTGACTTTGACAGTTTGACAGTTAATGCACGATTTTGACCATACATTGCAATCTGTGTTAATTTTCGGCCAAACATAGTTATTTGAAATCAACAGTCTAGTGGCTTTAATACCAGGATGAGATAAGTTGTAAAAATATCGAATATCGTTCGTCTGTAAACAAGTGGAACAAAAGGTCTAACTTTTGTACGAGAAACATCACACCAAATAAATTCATTTGAAACTTGAATTTTGTATCTTTTTTAAAATGAAATTGGTTTTAGATAGTGATGATTTATCTGACAATAAATAGTTGAGATTTGAATCTTTCTCCTGAGCTTCGCTAAGCAACTTTAGGTCAAAGTTAACATTAAGGAAGGGAGAATTTTTAAGTTGAAGTGGTAAAATATCTTGTTTTAAAGAAGAAGTGTCGTAAATACATGACAAGCTGTCAGCTATTACGTTATGTTTTCCTTTAACATGTTGTATTTTACAAGAAAATTGAGCTATGTATTCTAAATGACGTATTTGACGAGGAGATCTTTCTGCTTTTGTGAATAAAATGTTGACTAAAGGTTTGTGATCTGTAAAACAATTTAACTTTCGACCTTCAAGTATAAATTTAAAATGTTTAATTGCAGTATATAATGCTAAAAGTTCTTTATCGAAAAGCGAATAATTGGTTTGTGCTATGGTTAATTTATGGGAAAAGAATGCTAACGGAGCAAGAAATCCCTTATTATTTTTTGCTCTAAAACTGCACCCATGGCAAGGTTAGAACAATCGACTGAGAGAGATAAGATAGTATTGTCATTATTGCAAGGATGAGCTAAAACTACTGCATTACTTTTAGCGTCTTTGGCTTTCCAGAATCCATCTAAAAATTCATCAGGCCAACTATTTATCTTTGTAATTTTATCATGAGATAAACTGTTACAAAGAGAATATAGGGGAAGTAAAATTTCAGCAAAATGAGGTATGAAACGATGATAAAAATTTACCATACCTATGAAACGTTGTAGTTGTTTGAGAGTTGTCGGTAAAGGGAAGTTATTAGTGACTTCGACTCTCTCAGTTGATGGTAAAATACCTGATGAAGAGATGTGATGACCTAAAAAGGTTAAATTGTCAACTCCTAAAATACATTTAGATGGTTTAATGTTTATTCCGTATGTGTCAAATCTTTTGAAAACTATTTCCAAATGTTTCAAATGTTGTACATCTGATTGACTTGCGATTAAAATATCATCCAAATAGACGAAAACGAAAGGTAAGTTGACAAGTACTTCATTCATAAAACGTTGGAAAGTTTGACCGGCATTGCGTAGGCCAAAAGACACGCGGGAAAATTCAAACAGTCCGAAAGGAGTTATTATGGCTGTCTTATAAACGCCATTTTCAGCGACAGGTATCTGATGGTATGCTCGCACTAAATCAATCTTGGCGAAAATAGTGCAGCCGTGCAACTGAGAGCTAAAGTCGTGAATATGAGGTAACGGATATCTGTCTGGAATAGTAATTGTATTTAGTTGTCTATAATCTCCACAAGGTCTCCAATCATTTTTCTCTTCTTTTGCTACTAAATGAAGTGGTGAAGAAAATTGAGAAGATGATGGTTTACAGATACCCAAGTCACCAAATTTATAGCGATAATGCTATAATAAAATTAGTTTGATGTAAATATACGTATATTTGAATTATTTAATACATCTTTTTATATATTTGATTTTTGTGTATCTAAAAGTATATTATAATTTTTGTTATCGATTGTTTTTTCTTTTGTTCTTTCTCGACTCCATAGGAACTTCTCGTTTGCAAATGAATGAGTCGCTATAGTCGCTATATCCACCACGGTTTTGGACCACTTATTACGGGGTGTTTGTTTTTCATGAATCTCCTTGCCTCTCATGAGTCGGGGAGTTTGTTTATTATGAGTTCCCTTGCCTCTCACAATTCGGGGTGACTTTTTAGCGTAAGTTCTCTGACTTCTCACGAATCAGTTTACTCTATATTGGTGAGATATTTCTTAGTATTCATTCTACTTTCTACTTCTAATGTAAATTTAATAGAGAGTTAGTAGATATGCTTCTAGAGGGCAGAATATTTACTAGTGAAATATTTTGTCGAACTCCTCTATATGTTTCCTTAAATATATAAGGAATAATAATAATATAGAGGAGTTCGACAAAATATTTCACTAGTAAATATTCTGCCCTCTAGAAGCATATCTACTAACTGTGCCCATGTCAGGGCTACTGCTGTTTCGATTGTAATGGATATCAGCCGCTAGATGGAGCCTCTCATTTTTGTTGCATGTCGTGGTTTTATAAATCTCGTCATGTACCAAGAGTGAACAAATGCCTCGTTACAGCCATCTCAGACCTACCTTGCACTGACGAGAGCCAATAGCTCGAAACTGCAGTCTGCAAGTGGTATGGGGTGGCTGGCACGAGAGCTCCTTTGAATGGGAATAAGTCTTTCGGCTGATGTCTATTACAATCGAAACTTAGCGTTTTGTGGCAATACATAGTTATTGTACTTAACGCGGCCAGGCTTGTAACTCGTAATTCAGCGCTCGGCGGGGCATTAGTCCGGAGAATAGCTGTTGGTTGCAGTCTGGTTTCTTATTCCTTATATATTTAAGGAAACATATAGAGGAGTTCGACAAAATATTTCACTAGTAAATTAATAGAGAGTTCCTTATCATTTATACTAATTAATTGACTCCATGGGGTCAAATTGCAAAGATATCGTCAACATATTTCCACCAACTAACCGGTCTATATATATATACAATTTTGAACATGTCTAGTTTCAAAGTTCTTGCTTAAAATTGGCGACAGTGGAGACCCCATTGCCATACCAAAGTCTTGTTGATAGAAATCACCTTCCAACTGAAAGTAAGTAGTCTTGATACATATTGTTAATAGTTCCATTATGCAATTAACAGTTAATTTAGTTCTAGCTTCCAAATTATTTTCATTCAACAATTTGTCCTTGATTATTTTAAGTTTTTTCTACTGGGACATTAGTAAAGGGGCTAACTACATCAAAACTAACCATCAGATGTGTATCATGAATATTGTTTTCATAAATCTTTTCTATAAAATGTCTACTATTTTTAATATACAAGTCGGCATTTCCAGATAACGGATTGAGAATATTAAGTAAAAACTGCCAAATTATGGCATGATGAATTAATGAAACTAACAATAGGTCTTAAAGGAATATTTTGCTTATGTATTTTTGGCAAGCCATAAAAATGAGGTGGCCTGCTATGATGCGGTGTGAGTTTTTTCTACTGGGACATTAGTAAAGAGGCAAACTACATCAAAACTAACCATCAGATGTGTATCATGAATATTGTTTTCATAAATCTTTTCTATAAAATGTCTACTATTTTTAATACACAAGTCGGTATTTCCATATAACGGATTGAGAATATTAAGTAAAAACTTCCAAATTATGGCATGATGAATTAATGAAACTAACAATAGGTATTAAAGGAATCTTTTGCTTATGTATTTTTGGCAAGCCATAAAAATGAGGTGGCTTGCTATGATGCGGTGTGAGCTTACTTCGTTCAAATTTATTAAATTCATTTTTGTTTTTGAATAGCTTTCGATACATTTTCAATTGATTTTGTGTGACCTTTACTTAATTTTTAGTATAATGTACATTTTTATCTATAACAACCATGGCATTACCTTTGTCTGCTGGCGAAATTTTATTATTTTCATCTCTTTTCTTTCTCATCAACAGTTCTGTGTAGGCAGTAAGTATCTCTGGATACTGAATATAACAAATATATTCTTAAAGCTGTGTATTTAATATACACAGCACACAAACATTTATAATACGCTTTGAGAAAGGAAACAGATTCTGTTTCCGGAACGTCAGCAAAATACGTTATTTTTATATTTTTGTTCTTATTCATTATTTGTCAACAAAACACCCTTTAACTGCTCCTTTAACGTAAAAGTCACAAGCGTAGAGGTTATTCTTCAGTAAAGTACTGGATGTATTATTTTATAGATTTCACGGACATTGTTTAAAAAAAATATATATGTGGCAGATCATGTATTTTCAATAAGAAACAAGATTTAGGCAATATCTAATATATGTATTTCAAAAGCACCTTGTGTAGGAAAATCTGTATACAAATGTCGAAGGATGCCTCACTTGGTTTAAAAAAGCGAGTAATTCTTTCATCAAGATTTACAATAGTTTCATTTTGATTTAAAATTTGTTAGAGTGATATATAATGAGTTCCACAAAACTGAGTGACATTGATTTATTAATGTGTGTATTGTGTAGTGCTTAACAATCGGGAAACAATGCTGTTCTCCAGAAAAAGAATACGATTAAATACAATTACAAAACAGGACATTGTTTGCTGGAACGGCATTATCGAAGAAAAGATTTTTGTATAATAGTTGATACTGAATCGTTTTTTTCTCACCTATACCAGTGCAATAAGACGGTCTCCATTGTAATCACTTTCATTTTTTAATACCCAGAAACCATTATTTTTTGGTGTGGCTCTATTCAGTTCAATAGAAATATGTGAGTACTTTTAAAGTGTCGAAAAAAATTGTTGAAATATCGAAGATGGTATTTTTTGACGTTTCAAAGAGTGTGATTCCTTAGGTTATTTTATGATGATAAGTTCATATGAACATATGTCCGCAACGACTTAAATTTTTTGCTACAGAGTGTTGACATTTTTTTAAATCGTTATTATACTCTTCGCAAAAACGAACAGTATATTGTATTTGATCGGCACATTTCTAAAATCGTAAATATCGCTCGTAGAGAAAAAATTTTCATATCATTGTGTTAGTGAATGAATTCTGAACAACTTTCAAAATGTCTGTCCGTCCGTCCGTCACGTTTCTTGTAAGCACGATAACTCAAGAAAGAAAAATCCGATTGTACTGAAATTTGGACAGTAAATTAGTGTTAGCTAGAGGAAGAACCCTACTGTTTTTGAACAAAATCGATCGGTAAATAAAAATGTTATTAATGATTTAAATTTGAAAAAATTTTTTTTTGATTTTTATGTTTTTGTAATTGAATAGAAATCTAGTGAAATGATGTTTCATTTTAATATCTAAATATTTATATATTTTACAAATATACATTTCATAATGTAATATGCAACTGTGAAAATATGATTTTAGCTCGTGTTTTATAATACAAAAATTTAAATTTTTTTACGTGTAAAGTGGTGGTGTAGTTCTTACGCTTTTGACTCGGAATCTAAGGGTCCCGAGTTCGAAACCAAAATGGTATAGTTTTTTTTATTTTTACTTTATTTTACACTGAGTATTTTACGAACTAAGTTCGTACTATAAAATTAAAAATGTCTAAAATTTAATATTATTTACAAAAAACTGCGAATGTGTAACAGTTATATAAAAAGTTCAGTGATCAGGCGATGAATACGTTTTTTGCTTGTTTTTTAATATCTCAGAAGTTACTTTAGATAGATTTTAATTTTGATATGATAAGATATAAAACCACATATTTTAGGTAGAAAAGTTACTTTATCGCTCCACTAGTGCCAGCCCTGCAATTATGCCCTCTAATATTTTTTACCACTATTCGCTCTCTTAAAGCTTCTAAAGTGTTAATGGGAGGTTTATATACCAGGGTTTTAAGATGACCCCACAAAAAGAAATCCAAACTGAGATCAGGAATTTTGCTGGCCATTGCTGAGATCCTCCAACGATTAAGATAAACCACATGGTAGCCAACAATTACACTGAAATGAACATAAGCTCCATCGTGCATGTACCACATTTGATGTCTTAACGCAACTGGTACATCTTCAGGCAACACAGTTAGTTTTTCTTGGAGAAAAATCAGTTAAGATTGTCCATTCAGGCATACATTTTTGGAATTCAAGTCACATTTTTAAATTTTTAATTAATGTTAATAAAGAAAGGTAATTGAAAAGTCAATAAAGGCAAATGTGACTTTATTTTATTGCCTTATTTAGTTGCTGCATGAAAAATAACTTACGTATTATGTAAATAAGATAGACTAGAGGTGGAATGGAGAAATTTGCATTCAATGAGCGTGGAAATGTACTGGCAATACTCACCTTATTAAATTTTTAACTTGGGGTTTTTGCACATCCTGGCCACTTAGTAGAATAGGTCTCCAAGGTTGGTATTTCTCAGTAATACTTTTGTTTTTAAACAGATAGAATTAATCTCGGTAGAACTGGGAGTATTTCCATGGTATTTAGATATACATATAAGATGAAAGATGGGGACAAGTAAATCTACCCGTATTTTTTATTTCTACAAATAATTAATATTTTCGCCATAATTAAATGAATTAAGAAAGTAGGAGGGATGTAGTGCGAAAATTGTGACATAGGTAAATCCACCACTGTTGCATCACCTATTATCGTAATTTTCAAGTAAAAGTAGCGTTTGTGTCAGTACTTAGTAAAGTCCATCTGTCATTTGACTCAGAAATAATTCCTACAAGAGATTTTCTTTTTTTATACTATAGAGGGGCTTGCCATAATTATTAATTGATGTTTTCTACAAAAATGTCGTGTCCGCTACGACCGCCATGTTGAAAAAATGACAATCAAAGTAGATTTTTCTCAATTATCTTCTTTCCTTTTAGTTCTATCTATTAGGTATTACCAATTTTGTGGAAAATGAAAAAAAAACTACGACTTCTTTCTTTTTTCTATTATTAATATTTTTTGATTTACAACCTTCAGAATGGTGAAAATTTGTGCTTCGCTGCATATTTTTGCAATTATCTGTCTTCGTTACTTGTATTTAGTAATTGGCTATTATTAATATTAATATTGCAGAACAAAATTTCCCAAAACTTTTTTTTAAACAATTTTCTTTCACAGTCAATTTAAAAAACTTACAGCAGCTCAAAGTTTGGAAAAGATTCTTGAATTTCGTTGTTTCGATGTTATTCATACTTATTATTATACTCTTTGCAAAAACGAAGAGTATATTGGATTGATCGGCACATTTCTAAATTAATCGCTCGTAGAGAAGAAAAAAATTCATATCATTATGTTAGTGAACGAATTCTGAACAACTTTCAAAATGTCCGTCTATCCGTCCGTCTGTCCGTCTGTCCGTCCATCACGTTTCTTGTAAGCACGATAACTTAAGAAAGAAAAATCCGATTGTATTGAAATTTGAAAAGCAAGTTAGCGTTAGCTAGAGAAAGAACTCTTTTGTTTTTGAAAAAAATCAATCAGTAAATAAGAAAGTTATTAATCATTTAAATTAAAAAAAAATATATTTTCTTAATTTTTGTCATTTGTACTTAAATAGAAATCTTGCGAAATTTTATTCTCTATAATTTTTTTTTGTTTATACATTTTACTAATATATATATTTCATAATAATGTATCTAATTCGTTGAAATATAATAATCGAATGATATATACTATAGACATTCAATTTTTGTAGTGATGTGTGATGGGCCAATGGCTAAAGTTCTGTCTGAGAATCCAAAGGTCTTGTGTTCGAATCCCTGACAAGGTGTTTCTTTCATATATTCTTTTTTCACAACAAAGTTAGTATCATAAAATTTAGAATGTCTAAAAACTAACATTATTTACAAGAAAACTGCGAAGAGTATCCTATAGAATGTGTAATAATTGTATAAAAAGCTCAGTAAATCGGCGAAGAGTGTAATGCTTCCACAGTTAATTTTCTATAATAATAAAACTTACTTAATACAGTGTTATTTCTTTAAAAACATGACTTGTTCGAATTTTTCAAGTTTTCACTAATCTGTCAATACAACAGTTTTATTCATTGCTAATATTTTTCGATTTACATTGGCCCAAAAATATGAAAACTTATACTTCACTGTAAATTATTGCCATTATTTATGCCCCCCATTGCTTCTATGTAGTAATTTGTTATTATCAATATTGCAGATTAAAAAATTTCTCAAAATTTTTGTTTAAAATTTTTCATTGAACTATCAATTGTTTACAAGTTACAGCAATTAGAAAGTTTCATAATTTTTTAAATTTGGAGCTGCTGTAATTTTAAAATCGTTCACCGTAGAAGATAATTCTATAAATAAAAGTTTTGGGAAATTTTATGATCTACAGTATTGATAATAACCAATTACTATTTTCTACAATATTGGTAATGCTTAATTTTAGGGTAGAACTAACAGAAAAGGAGATAATTGAGGAAAACCTATCTTGTAATTTTTTCAACATGGCGGCCGTAGCTGACACGATATTTTTGTGAAAAACATCAGTTAATGATTGGGGCAAGCCCCTCTATAGTTTAAAAAAATAAAATCTCTTGTAGAAATTATTCTTATAGACTATTAACTAGAGATTCATCGACAGATATATTCTATAATGATACAATAAATAAAAAATTATATAAAAAAAAGTTTTAAGAAAAAGCTTTTATTTGAAAAACTACTAAAAAGTAAAAAATTTTTTTTTTAAATTCATACACCTGGAAACCAAAAGCTTTGGGGACGGTCATATAACACTATTGCATAGTTACTTTGCTCAATTGACCACCCCCAAAGCTTTTGGTTTCCAGGTGTATGAATTTTAAAAGAAATATTTTTACTTTTTAATAGTTTTTTCAAATGCTTTTTCTTAAAAATTTTTTTTAGATAATTTTATTTTTTACTTTTTAGTCTACTTATTTTACAGACAGACAAAACCCTTTCATTTGCCACCGCCATCCACCCCTTCCCTCTCCCGTCTTCTCACCTCTCTAACACTACTTCCCACTTCTTCCCACCCCTTTTCCACCTCTTCCTCCCTTTTCCCATCTCTTTCCACCCCGTCTCCACCTCTTCCCACACCTTCCCACTACTTTCCCACCTCTTCCCACCCACTCCCCTCCCCTTTTCCACTTCTTCCCCACCTCTTCCCACCCCGCCCCCTCCTCTGCGCACCCATTCCCCTCCACTTTTCCACCCCATCCTTACGTCTTTCCACCCGTCCCATCCCTTTCCCACCTCTTTCCACCCCATCCCCACCTCTTTCCATCACTCTTCCGCCTCTCCCCACCTTATCCCCACCCCATCCCCACCTCTCTCCATCTCTTCCCACCCCTCCCATCCCTTTCCCACCTCTCCCATGTCCGCTATATTGAATTTAGAATGACGTCACATAGCTTATCGTATTTTACTCGTGAAACCCTTTCATTTGATACCTATATCAAGGGGTTGTGAAGAGAAAGGCGATCCGCCATCTTGGGACGTCCGCCATATTGAATTTAGAATGACGCCACATAGTTTATCGTATTTTACTCGTCAAACCATATCAAGGGGGTTGTGAAGAAAAAGGCGATCCGCCATCTTGGGACGTCCGCCATATTGGATTTAGACCGATAGTGGGTACACTATGTTCCATTGTCACCGGACTTATATATGTGTGCCAAATTTCAAAGCTGTAGCTTAATTAGAACTAATCTAAATTCAGCTTGCAAGATTTGACCTAAACTAACAAACAAACAAACATACAAACAAACATTGGAAGTTAAATAAAAGATTTTAAAAACAAACGAATTTTCAACTTTTCTGTCTTTAACTCTGTAGTAGACTGAAAATATTTCCATTATATTTAGTAAGAGCTCTAGACGGTGGTAAAAGTAACATAAGTTACAAGATTCGACAATTTTTAATAACTGCGAGCCATTATCCTCTAGAACTAACACAAAATGAATAATTATATTAACTTTATGAATTAATCTTTCTGCAATATCAGGTTTTATTTCAATACAAATATTACAAACCCATGTTATTAAATAGTACAGTACCTAGAGGTAAAAAATATGCAAAACTTCGGAATAATGTCATATTGAACGGATTTCGTTCATTTTTGGCAATATGATAGTAAATGCTTCACAGAAAAGTTTCTATATTGTGCGGGGGCTTGCTAATTTATAGGGGGTGGATGCCACCCCCTCTCAGGGGGTGACACTTAAAAAATATATATATTTATTTGAGCTGAAGTAGAGTCAAATTTTAAGAAGAAAAGGTTCTATGCAATTTTTCACATAAATTGATAGTTTTTAAGTTATAACGATTTCAAAATTGCGATTTTAGCTTAAAAAAAAATATTTCCAAACTGCTTTCGTCAAGTATCTCGAAAAGTATTACTTTATCAAAAAAAAATGTTACAGACCAATTACAGAAAGTACAAACTGGGAATTAATTATATTTTTTGTTTATTGATGTAGGATTAATAATTTCGGAGATATTTAAGTTTACATTTGGCATCTAAGTGTTCATAAGGTAATTATTTAGAGTGAGAGTTAAATATCTCAGAAACTGTGACACCTACGCCAAGGATGCTAATAGGTATAATAGGAATAATAGTTTATTAATTCAGCTTTCAATTGTTTTTTTATTTGTTTCTGTGGCATAAAAAACAAAAAAGGTATGACCGAAGCAATGTGCGTCTACACATTTTTTTAATAACAACGGTGCCATTTTGTTACTGTAATTAGCCAGTAATAAAAAAAAAGGAATTTCAAACACTGTTTCTCACTAATGTATAGCATGACGTAGATGCTCAATTTTTTTGGTTTGTATACAGCACTTGCTTTAGAAAAAAATACAGTTTAAACTATAAAGGCATTTTCGATGAAACGTATTTTTTTTTCCTTTTCCAAATATCTCAATAAATATTGAAAAATGGGTAGAGACCAAAAATAAAGCTCATAAACTGATAATGAATTTCGCTTGTTTATTTATTTACATAGATTTAATAGTTTCGGAGAATGGGTCCGAACGTTTATAAGACGAAAAATTCAGTTTAAATGTTAAATATCTCAGAAATTGTGACACTTACATCACGCATGCTAAGAAATGAAATTGAAGACAATTAATTGCGCTTTCAAATTATTTTTTACTCGTTTCTGTAGCATAATAAATAAAGAAGTTATGACGGAAAATTATGCGTATTTATATTTTTTTATATGAAAAGGTCGCCATTTTGTTACTCCAATTAGCCAGTAATTTAAAAAAATTATCTCAAATACAGTTTTCCGTTAAGATGTAGCATTACCTAGATGCTCAAATTTTATTGCCCATTTAAAGCACTTGCTTTAGAAAAAAATGCATTTTAAACTTTAAAGGTAATTTCGAAACACTTGGATACCAAATATAAACTTAAATATCTCCGAAATTATTAGTCCTACATCAATAAACAAAAAATATAATTAATTCCCAGTTTATACTTTCTGTAATTGGTCTGTAACATTTTTTCGATAAAGTAATACTTTTCGAGATACTTGACGAAAGTCGTTTGGAAATACCTTTTTTTAAAGCTAAAATCGCAATTTTGAAGTCGTTATAACTTAAAAACTATCAATTTATGTGAAAAATTGCATAGAACCTTTTCTTCTTAAAATTTGATTCTATTTCAGCTCCAATAAATATATATATATTTTTTAAGTGCCAAAATATTTTTTTAGCTCTTTCAAATTCGAGAAAATTTAATTTTAACCCACCCCCTGAGAGGGGGTGGCATCCACCCCCTATAAATTAACAAGCCCCCGCACAATATAGAAACTCTTCTGTGAAGCATTTACTATTATACTGCCAAAAATGAACGAAATTCGTTCAATATGACATTATTCCGAAGTTAAAACCTCTAGTTACTGTACTAAAATTCATTTAACAAAATGATTTGTATATAATTTTAGACATAAACTTAAAGGAGACGAAAAAGAATGAGAAACTTTACAAAATAGCAACTATTTTTAATTTAGATTGCAACTAATCTATTGAAAATATACTTCATTCAATGCAAACGTAGATTATTATTTTATTCAGTTTAATTTATTGATAATTTTTGCGAAGCTTAGGATGTCTATACTTTACGTCTAGATATCTGTTAATCTTTTGTAAATTTGAGTGCAGTGACTTAGTTCTCCTTAAATTTTGTTTTGGAATCAATTATGATGAAAAGTCTGCACTAAGATTCTTATAAGTTAGCCCAGACACTAGATCTCAGCCTTCGACCAATGTGGAAACCTTCAACTCTCAGAATATAAAATTTTAACGAAAGAAAACCCATGACCTGTTGAGTAATTAAAAAACCTGCAAATTTCATACATTTATTTCCATTTTAAAGAAACATTTATATACAAAATTACATTCCTTATATAATACATACAACTAATTTATATTTACAATGGTTTCCATATATTTTACAGCCAGACAAATCCTTACTCTAGAATTATAGAAAAGTTTTACAAAATAAATGATTATCTACCTTGTGGAACTTTCACATTTTAACAAAATTTTTCTGACTACTAGTACAGTTTTTTGGTCATTAGTATTTTAAAACAAACTTATTCATAAATCTTAATATTTACACTAAGTAGTCTATTTTTGCAAATATCATTAGGGAGTTATCGCAAAAGATAACGTATTTGCGTTAAACGTTATTTTTGACATCTAAGCAAGCGCATATTGGTTTTCAAGTACAAAAACAAACATGCGCAAGCGTAGATGTCAAAGATAACGTTTAACGTGCATACGTTATCTTTCGCGATAACTCCCTATTTAGTAAAAAAAATTAACTTTTAATCAGGTAAATAAGGACGGTTTAATAATACTGTTAAATAGGTTTATCCTTTGATTAACGCACTGTTTTTTTACTAAATACTATTAACTAGGTTGTTTCGGTTTACCAAAAAATAATCCCAATCAATATTTTACTCAATCTATCATTTGACCCGTGAATAATTCCTACACTGAATTTTCGATTTGTATTGGATATGGGGGTTCCCACAATCATTAAGTAATATTTGTCACAAAAATATCGTTGCCGTTACGGCCGCCATATTGGAAAAATATCGGTGAAAATAGGTTTATCTCGATTATCTCCTTTCATGTTAGTTCTACCGTAAAGTGAGGTATTATAAATATTGCAGGAAATAAGAAAAGCTACAGCCTTTATTTAAACAATTTTTCTTCATTGCTAATATTTTTCTCCAAGCCAGAAAAGGGAAAATACGTGCTTCACTGCAGAATCTTGTAATTATCTCTGTCCCTGTTGCTCCTACGTAGTAATTAGCTAATCAATATTGCAAAATATAACATTTTCTAAACCTTTTGCTTAAAGAATTTTCTTTTACGATGAATTGTTTAAAAATTACAGCAGCCAGAAAATTTCATCATTTTTCACACTTCGAGATTTTAAAACAGTTAATTATGGAAGAAAATTATATAAACAAGGGTTTTAGGAAATTCCATAGTCTACAATATTGATAATAACTAATTATTATGTAGGAGCAAAAAAAATAGAGATAATTGGAAAAATCTGCAGTGACATTCAAGTTTTCATCTTTATGGCGCTGTAAACCGTAAAGTATTAACAATAGAGAAAAATAGTTTAAATAATTTCTATGGAAAATTTCAATTAATGATTATGCCACCCCCCCCCCCCCCCCTCTCCTACATTATACAGACAAGAGATTTCTTATAGGAATTATTCACAGATTTCTTTCTTTCTCTCTACAGATTTTAAGATATGTTTCATAAATTCAATCAATTCAATTCACAAATTCAATCTTGAAAATTGTCTACCAAAATTTGTATCATATTGTATAAGTGTTAAATTTATATTTAGTAAACCATAATTTATAATCTAACCTAGGATTACATACTTAATTTAAAATAATTGCTGATGTGACTTTTTACAGTTGAAAATGCAGAATAAGCCAGATTTTCAATAAAACAGAACGAACAGCACTATGTTATGTACAGGGTGTATAGCCATACAATTTTGTTTAGATTTATTCTATTTTTCTATCATAATAAAAATCAAATGTTTTTTTGAGTTTAATACTCAATGTATTTTACCATTGGATTGTTCATGAAAAGCTGTATTTAACTGAGGGGGTGCTGCAAGGTCGTGCTATTTGAAAAGAAAAAAAACTTTTTTGCAAGAATCTAATTTTAAAAAATTAGAATGCATCTAGTTATTGAATTTGTTGGTTATAAGTCGAATTTGTATTTTTCCATTATTTTTTATATTATCTATGCTCATTTAAAATTAATCGCAGCACTCTAGATTCAAAACGAAACTCTGAAAAAATCAAGTCGATGTAAAAACTCCGAAAATAGTTCAAACCTTCAGAATTTTCATAGGATTCTGAAAATGTCATCATATTCAGGGTGTTCCACTTAAGAATCAAGAAATAATGTCATTTCCTGCTAAACAGGAAGTCCGAAAAAGTCTTCAAATACGTCAAAATGTGGCTTTTTACGTCTATATTAACATTATTAAATTAACTATGCCGGGTTTCATTTTAATATCTTGAAAAGCAAGGGGCAAAAGAGAGGTGCTAGGTATTGTTGTCTCTCTATTATATTCCTTACTAGTTATTTTTATATTAACTTTAATATTAGTATGAGGCAATAGGTTCAATTAACCGAGTGACTGGGTGGATTTTTTTCATTTCATAATTCTTAGTAACTTTTCTTTTTGAAAAAAAATTCAACCTGAATAAAATATTGAGAACTCCTGGGATATGTATGTCTAAATTATTCGACTACAGGACTGCACATCAAGAATTATTTAGTAAGAGTTTCATCAACATTGTTTTTTAAATATGTTTTAATATGTATTTTTTGTCAGCTCGACGACGGTATTTTTAATAAATGGTGGAGGTGCCGGTGATTCGAAAACTAAAATATTGAATCCTCTCTTGTCTACCCCTCCTACTTTGTGGTAGTGATGTGACGGCATAGTTCATTACTTTTTCCAACTGATACTCGCCACATTAGTGAAACTCTCAAATCGGATCATACAAACTACTGACATAGAGATATAGAGACATACAATTGGGCCGAAAAACACGAAAATTTGAATTTGCAGATGATAATTTCTAATTTATTACTATGTATCTAAAACTAATTTGGGTAAGTTTTTAACCGGGCCCCGACGGCCTTGAAAATGAAGGAAAAAGCCAATTTTTCGATTTTTAGCTTCACTCAAATTGACATTTGAAATTTTTTCATTACTCTTTATTAATGTCTAAACGCGTGTGGCAAAAGTTTTCCAAATAAAACATTTTTCGGTTCCAGGGAAATTAGACTAAACGTAGAATTTGACGAAAACAAAGTTTTTTGTATAATTTCTCTGGAACTGAAAAATATTTTATTCGAAAAACTTTTGCTACACGTATTTAGACATTAATAAAATGTCAAAAAAGAAATTCAAATGTTAAAAATCGAGAAATTGGACTTTTCTGTAATTTTCAAGGTCATGGGGAATCAGCTAGATATTAACCGATTTGACCAAAAATTTACTCGAATTAGTTTTAGATACATAAGTAATAAATTAGAAACTACCCTATCTGCAAATTCAAATTTTCGTGTTTTTCAGCCCACTCTAACACAGACATCATACATATAAGGACATACGGACACACATAACCGAACTGAGAACCTGACTTTTAAAGTCAGTTAAAAGCAGAATACACAAAATTTTTGAAGTTTGTGCGCGTGGAAGAGCGATGATTTTGCAATAATAATAATAATAATAATATTTACTAAAATTACAACAAAATAAACTCGTCTTTTTTGGTAGATATATTGAAAATATTTCCTTCAATAGAATAGTGAGAGAAAACAAAAATGATGAAATGATACCATAGGCAATTTTGTCAGAACAATCATTACTGAATAAAGGAGGAGGGTAGTTAAGGTCGGTTTTAGGCCTATTTTATTTTTGGATTTAAATTTTAAAAAATCATTGCTTTCTCATCTGTTATCAATATTTAATTGATTACCCCAAACCCCCCCACTCGCACATCTCTTTTACCCCTTTATTAGATAACCAGAATCCAGGAACGGCTATTTTTTTGCATTTAAAAAGTGTTTTGAGGCCTTCAAAATTCTTTTTTTTTCAAAAAAGTTCATCTAGACTACCTTCCCCTTTCCCCACCACGCCTACTTACCCACCCACACCCTTATCTTACGAGGGGAGGTTCCGTTTGGGGTGAAATCAATTAAATATTGATGACAGATGATTTTTAAAAATTTAAATCCATAAATAAAATAGGCTTAAAATCGGCCTTAGCTATCCTACTCCTTTTCCATTTGTTCCAAACTTTTTGAATTACGTTGTAAATTAAGAATTAGTGGGGCATCAGTACTGTAGACTTGCGAAAAGTAAGTAAATGTCTCAAGAAAATTGTAATTTATAAGCCATCAAAGTTTTACATCCAAATTCATCCATATACTGCTTACAGTTCAATATAGAGGGGCCAACAAAATTATGTACAACTCTATTTTTATATCTGATGGTACAGCCTACACTGTGATACATATTTTTACCATATTTTGTGGCTAAATGAAATTCAAATAAACATGTTTTACGTGACGTGTATAGACTCGATATTTGAAAAATGTATATATCGGTATAAAATTGCAAATATATCATGAAGACTCTGCTAGAATAACTGAAGAAGATACTTATTCAGTACGCGACACTCAGTTTGTAATTATTCTTCAACCCTTTCAGTTATCCCCTCCAGATATTATCTGTTTCTCATGATGTGACAATTCTTTCGACTACCTGAAGACTTATAACTCAAGATTGTTCTTTTTTTTTAACTATTAATTTAACGTCGGCCTGTTTTCCTTACCAGGGCCTATCACCGACGCTAGGAGACGAGCTACTCTTAACCTGGAAATCTTGTCGAACCTCTTCTCTTGAGAAGAGTAGGGATCTTTTACTTGCCTAACATTTAATAGACAAGGGACCGCCTGCTTTACATCCCCTCCGAATGATGGTATATCAACTACGTAATCCTCGTCTTGAAATTACATAGCTTCCGCGTATATGCTGATATACAAGCCGCTAGAAGGTGGGACGAGATCGCTGTATTTCCCAAGATGGACTTCACCCATCCAAGTACTAACCGCGCTGAACGTTGAACTGGAGTATCGAAATACAGCACAGTCAAGAAGCCTCTATGCTCGTCCCTAAATTTGTTCTTAAGTCAACAAAAATCTATATTCTTGTGCTTGTATAGACAGGAAACAACGTTGTACCAAAAAAAGAGCACCAAAGATGAATTTTTTGTTTCTCCTTCTTGAATAGTTCTTTTGAAAGAAACGAAAATTAAATCATACAGTGTGTGTCAAAAGTCTCCTTCCGCCCTTAACCTTTACGTGGTTTAAAGGTTCTATAATTTAAGTTAAAAGCAGACTTTTCAGGTGTTTAAATAAATTAATTAAATAATAATAAAATTATTAATTAATAATTAAATTGAAATATCATTCGTAATTTTATCTGTTATTTGAAATATACTTTCCCTAACTTTTTTAAATTTTACATGTTTCATTTTAAGACAATAAAATTATTTTGTTAAATGATCAAACTGATACTATTATCAATAACAAATCAGTCAGGGATTTTGGTTCAGTCTTATTCACTGTTGTATTAAGATGATCGCAAAGAAAAAATCGAGGGTCTTTAAGTCTGGTAAGAGGGGGGCCACTCCTTTGGATCCTGCCGACATATCAAGTGACAACGATAACGCTGTTTTTTTTTAATTTGCGAATTAGGCAGGTATTAAATATAAACTTTTATAACTTCTATAAAACAATAAATAAATAAATAAATAATATTTTTGTGTGGTATTTGTTTTTCTGTGAAATAAATGTAATAGTGTCGCATTGTCGCTATTTGTAATATGATCTCGAGTGCATAAATGAAGTTAGCCAAATAATGTTGCTGTTTTAGTTAAAATTTCCGAAATGACATTATTTTGGTATTCGGTCGACATATTAAATTGGATTAATATAATATTTTGAAAAATCTTTAAGATGGCGCCAAGGTGCCATTTCAAAAACTAATATTCCCCTAAATTGAAAGTATTTTACCTTCAAATAAACCACCTAAAGGACCCCGCACAAATCCCTATACAGGGTGTTTCGAAAAGTTTGGGACAACGCTTAGCTGTAGATACTTGACATCAAAACAAGTCGATTTAACTCAAAAAATAGTGGTCTAACTCTTTTCGTTTTCAAGATACAGGTTGGCAAAGTAAAAAAAATTGTACTCGTAATTTGTCTCAGGTACACGTCCCTGAGTTTCCTCGATTTGATCTCCCATATATACGTTTATTGACCCTTGGCCCATACCAAGTGAAATTAGCTCCTATATCCAGGATAAATTGGACCATACCAATGACGATGTATTTGAACTCGACAGGCTCAGAGATGAACCAGATTTACCAGATTCAGGATCTGTTCCGGCACGGTAGCTCAATCGGTTAAGGCGTATTAAGTGGCGAATACGCTGATCGACTCGCTACCGCGCTCTGGGTTCGACCCCCCAGCCCCGGTATTGACAACACCGGTGGGTGTGGATGTATGTCTGCGTTTTTCCGAATGTGTAATCCCCTTCCGGACAGCCTTGGCTTTGGATTTGGGGGTTGTCTACTATCTGTGGTGTGTTTATGTTTATGTTTATGTTCTCGACACAGAAATGCTACTCACTATCAGCTATGGATATCTTTCCGAATTGGCGAAAAAGAAAATGATAGAGAAGATGATGCAATGGGAATAATTGATAGTGGATGTCGAAGAGTAGGCATTAATAAAATGAAGAATAAAAGTTGTAAAAGTGCTTATACTAGAGAAAAGAGAATTTAATTTTACATAACTTAATAATAAACAAATCTAAGAAGCTTTCGTGGGTGTTATTTAAAAGTGCTGGCATTTTTTGACATAAGAGAATGACTGACATTATTGATTGTGTCTAATCATGGCTAAGTTGATGGCAATTTTTATTAAAAATTCTAGATCATTTAAGGAAATTGCGAATATCTCAAAAAGTTGTAACTTTAATCCCTACAATGCTTATACTAGAGAAAAGAGAATTTAATTTTACATAACACGATGTAAAAAAAAGAGGTGTTCCGTTTAAATTTAAAAAGTTTTTGAGGTTTGAATTTGACAAAATGTAACGTGAAAAATGGAACACTTGGTATACTATTATGGAATTTATTTTCAATGTAGAGTGTAGCTCGCCTTGTGTTCTTTCTACATGCCAAGGAGCAAATGTGGATCACCTACACGAAGAAAGTTATAACGGTTCTTGCAAACCGTTGCTCCTGCCAAATTTTTTATAAAATGTCAAATATCTTGAAACCCTGGTGGTTTGGGACCTCCGACCCATTGAGATATCTGATCAGGGGCTCAAAATATAGAACATATCAAAAATCCAGCCAATTTAACGGAAGCCACTTTAATATAAAGGATTTGTGCGGGGTCCTTTGGTTGCTCAAAAATAAGCCGTTTAAAAATTAAAGAAGTCCCTCTCTTTTAACGCGCACTGTATAGCTTCCTAAATATGGTCTGATTTTGTGTGTCAGAAAAATGTTCTGAAGGATCTCTGGATGAAGTTTGTGATCTTTGTACATCTTTCATTTTGTGGCTGACATGTACGTCATGTGTTTTATTGTTTAGGTTAAATGTCGTTTTTTTCATTTCGTAATTGGATATATGGCTTCTGACCTTTGTGCCATAATAAGTGTCTAAACTAACCAGGCTGCTTTTATCACCAAACGCCGTATTTTTTTATGTCGCTGCTACAAATATACTAAATTAAACTTGCCCGTTTCTAGTTGCTAGTTCTCCATGGCTCTGCTATGAATTCTGTCTTGGGTAAACTTTATACCAAAGAAACATGACTAACTAAATTTGAAAAACGCGAAATACTGTCCAAAAATGGATAGTTTCTCCCTTTCAAACCAAATCAGCTTGTAAATAAGAACGATGTTTAAGAAATGTGGATGGTTGTCATCAAATACCTGTGAATTTTTTTTAGGTGACGACGACTGAGAAAGTGAAAGTGTAGACTGAAAGAGTGAACAGCAGTTAAAATGAAAATTTTCATTTTCTTATACGTGTTTTTAATAAAATTTGACATTGAATATTACTAATAGCATTTTGGAGATTTGTGCACTCAATAAGAATTTCTTTTTCATTTTAGAAAATATCCTGCTTAGGACCAGTAAACAATTACTTTGTTTCAATATTTCTTAACCTATTTCATACTTTACTTCTCTCACTTACCGAAGGGAAGTATTTGTAATCGTGAAAAAATCACTCTGAGATTTCTCCGTACGTAGATTACGAAAATTAAAGCCAATTCCGTCAGTCTGTCTGTCTGTCTGTCTGTTGGCGCTATACCGGGTGTAAACGAATAGTGGGCCACCCCTGTAACTTCCTTGTTTTTAAAGATATGGGGATGAAATTTTGTATGGTGAAATTAGGTAAGATTTACAACTGTTTGAGACCTATCCGCCATATTTATCACTTTCGGTTTCACCGGAAATGGCCCCAATAGTCTTTTCTAAATGGACCATCCTGTATGTTTTTACATTTTTTAAATAAAGATCACATTTTGGATACACTTATACTATTTTGAATAATTTATACAGTGTTGCACGAAAAATAATTCGAATTTTAGTTGTCAATCTAGATGGCTGCGAATATGTTAAAATTATTTTTGTTCCAATGTAATTCATATAAAAAATACGAAAACGTCAATATGTCCAATAATACATCATACATGGTGCTATAAACTCATTAAAATCACATTTTTCAAAATGACTCTTTTTTTTTAATAATATGATATGGGCCACCCGGATATTCAGAAAGCTCTATTTAGTAGGTGCAAAACCGTACCAAAAGTTCCGTAATGGGTAATCGTTACCGGCAGGAATGACAATTTTTCTTAAGGAATGTATGATTTATATCTAACTTCAATTAAATTGTCATCAACCCTGTATATTTGTATTAATATTTTATGATATGCAACAAGAATCAGCCAGAGGCCCATTCTGTCTCCTGCGGAGGGTGGCATGTCATAAAATATTGACACAAATATACATAGTTGATCAAAATTTAATTGAAGTTAGATATAAATCATAAATTTCTTAAGAAAAACTGTCATTCCTGCCGGTAACGATTACACATTACGGAACTTTTGGTACCGTTTAACCTCTACTAAATAGAGCTTTCTGAATATCCGGGTGGCCCATATCATAATATTTAAAAAAAAATGAGTCATTTTGAAAAATTTGATTTTAATGAGTTGACAGCACCCTGTATGATGTATTATTGGACATATTGACGTTTTTGTATTTTCTATATGAATTACATTGAAACAAAAATAATTTTAACATATTCGCAGCCATCTAGATTGGCAACTAAAATTCGAATTATTTTTCGTGCAACACTGTATAAATTGCTCAAAATAGTATAAATGTATCCAAAATGTGATCTTTATTTCAAAAATGTAAAAACATACAGGGTGGTCCTTTTAGAAAAGACTATTGGGGCCATTTCCGGTGAAACCGGAAGTGATAAATATGGCGGAAAGGCCTCAAAAAGTTGGAAACCTTACCTTATTCTACCATACAAAATTTGATCGCGATATCTTTAAAAACAAGGAAGTTACAGGGATGGCCCACTATTCGTTTACACCCGGTATATACAGAACCACTTGACGGAGAAGGATAATAGTTAGTAGTTAATTGATGATACTGCCAACGAAGAACTGGGATACACTTCCGTTGAAAAATATTCAGGGTGTACCCCATAAAAAGTATAATTGAGGAACAAAAATGACGGAGCACAGTAATATTTGACATGTAGTTGACACAACTGCAGAACCTGCAGAAAAAAAAATATGAAAAAAATACAGGTCACTCAGAAAAAAATAAAAATTGATGGAGGACGATATTTTGCATGTTGTCAACACAGCTGTCAAAGAAAAATATGAAAAAAATACAGGGTGGTCACTCCAAAAAAGTTAAAATGTGACGGAGGACGATAATATTTCGCATGCAGTTAACACGACGGTCAAAAAGGAAAAATATGACAAAAATAAACAGATATTGAAAAAATGCGACGGAGAACGATAATATTTCTGGCACGTAGTTAACACAAAGATATGTTGAAATTCTAGAAAATGTTGAATGAAAAAATGTGAGGAATAATATTTCACAAGTCAAAGAAGAAAAATATGAAATACAAAATATGCAGGTTGGTCATCCAAAGAAAAAAATAAAACTATGTGACGGAGGACGATATTATTTCGCGTGCAGTTAACACAACTGCCAAGGAAGAAAAATATGAAAAATATACAGGGTGCTCTCCCTAAACAAAAATGAAAGAAATAATGCAATGAATGAAAATATACAATATTAAAATATTAAAATATAGAACAATTTATGAATCATAAAATGAATAAGAAAAAAAAATAAAGTACGATTTTAGAGAGATTATGAGATATAGAAAATATGTCGACTTACTTTTTTTCAAAGTGGGCCAAAACTTGAAAGTTTTTTTTAGAGGAGTTATTCTTTATTATATCCTTGAAAAAAAAATCCACTCTGATAAACCCTGAAGATAGTTGAAACTTTATCCAAATTTTTAAATGATAATATTGAATATAGTTGCACCTATTTCTTTAAATAAAAAACCAACTTTACAAATAAATATGGTGATTTTGAAACTAGAATAAATGATCTTTCGAACTGTATATGAAATTATATATTTTAATAAATTTTTAGGTACGAATTCGTTTATTGAAAATTAAGGCAAAACTAAATTTATTTGAGCCTTACCGAAATTCGAAATTCTTTGCCTTAATACAATCAACGTTTGATTGATTGATTGATTTACCAGCGTGCGGTAGGCACTGGCTGCCACTCCCAGGTATACAGCTGGGCCTGCTACGTCCACGCTGGGTTGGACTAAGGTCATGATTGTTGCCAGCAGCGAGAGTCACATGGCGCATGGTAAAGGATTGTGGGATGGGAGGTGTAGGTATTTGCGTTACCGCATTGTGTCGTAAGGGAGCGTTTAAGCTCCCTTTTTTGTGTGTTTGGTTCTGGACTTCTGCCTATTCTGACTCTTCTTGTGAAATATGTTGCCGTGTTGTGTCGTAATATGGAGTGTTTTTGCTCCTCTTTTTGTGTTTTTGCTTCTTCAAATCTTCTTTTTTCTGAGTCTTCTGATTCCTCGGTTTCCGATTGTGGTAGATTATATATCCTTGCGATTTGTTAGTGGTGTTCATTTGTTGGTCCTGGTCCTTTCAATTGTCGTTCTCCACTGTAGCATGGTCACCCCATTTTTAGTTTGTTGCTGTGCGGTGCTAGCGCTTTCTTCAGTAAATGTGTTCGGTCCGTTCCTTGGGTATGTCCCCAATACTTCATGCCGTATATTTCTATTATGTTGATGTTTTGTGTAGCTCTTTTCGTCTTGTTGTTTCAGTTGGACGATGCCCTTTCTGCTCTTCTCAAAAACTTCTTCTTTTGGTTTTTGTTGTTGCCGCGTTTTTGACTCCATATATCATCGTTGTCCGTATGACGGCTATGTACATACATTTGGTAAGGTCCCATGATAGTTTATTTTTCTCAATGAACGATATGTTACCGTTGTGCCGTTTTTATTCTCTCCTTTACTGTTTCTCTCCGCTCCAGCTGGTTCGTCAGGTCTGTTCCTAGGTACTTCAATTTGTTCGGTATTCTTAGGGAATATTCATCTATTTTATGTTCCTCTCCGCTGGTCCAACTTTTCTTCTTCTTCTGCATCGATTAGAAGATTATCGACGTATGTGTGTGTTTTCTTAGAGAACACCATTTTTCTGAAAGAAACCTTCACTAGGCATACCTCCGATGAAGTGATGTGCGAACTCAGCCCTGACGCAGTATATCAACAATACCTCACTGACTATTTCGAGTTTAATTTTAATTATTATCACTACCGTGATTTCTAGCATTTATTCCTTGGATGGTGGCTTATTGAAGGGTCTTCTTGTATTAATTTGATTCATTCATTTTTTGCTTTCTATTCTTCCTCCAGTTTATCTCCAGTGTTGCCGTGGTATACCTCTTCTCGTGTATGTGTTATCATTTTTTCTGTATGCCCCCCTGCCGCCGCTTTACTGCCCCTAACTCGTTCCCCCGTTTCTTTGATTTTGTGCTCCTATGTTCTGTATTCGATTCATCATTCTTGTGCATAGATACCATTTCCCGAGAAAAACTATGCATTTCCATTGAACTGCAAGAAATTCAGCCCCCGGCATATTAAGCCAATGGTACGCCACTGATCAGATTGTCCATTTATTACCCAAGTCAACGCTTGTTTATCTAAGAAACTCTGTTTTTCTTAAGGAAGAACACCATTATTGCCTTGTTATAAATTTACGGTGACAGCGGTCGATGGTTTCATAATCACTTCTCATACTTTCGAAAAAAGTCGTTTGATTCAGCCCCTCACCAGTTTATTACAGCATTTATGATGCAGAATGCAACACCACAAAAACACTCTTTTTAATACAAATACAAATTATGTACGTAATTAATCACTAATTGCACCTCCCAAGATATGTATTATTCCTCAAACCTGTCGCTTACTTGACAAAAAAATATGCAACCCCACAAAATCATACTCTTTTTAATACAAACACAAATTATGTACGAAATTAATCACTAATCGCACGTCCCAGGTATGTATTATTCCCCAAACCTATCACTCACTTTTGACACCTTAAACATTTGCATAAAAAACATACAACACCACAAAACACATTCTTTTTGATACAAATATAAATTATGTACGAAATTATCTATTTATTCATTTGACACCTCAAAAGTTATATTTTTACACTTTGTATTTAGCTAGGGCTTGGACCTAAAAAGCATTGCAATGGTTTTATCCGGCAGACACTTGTTAATCGATGATAAAGATGGCGCCGAGTCAGGTTGACGTGAAAGAAGTGCTCCCAAATAAACCGTGCAAGAAATGTAAAAATGTGCCGGCGAGTGGACCGAAATGTAAAAAATGTGGTGCAGTAATACATCCTGGTTGTGTTAAATATATCAAAAATATTAAGAAAATTGACGAAAAGACAGTAATATGCTGTGAAAGTGAAGATGATGAGGACCTTGATGCAACCTTCAGTAGTGTTCCAGACACCTTTGAAAATGACGCGTCCAAAGTGGAAATAATGTATTTAAAACAACTTTTACACCAAAAAGACATAGTGATAAGTAACCAAATCGAGACTATTAATGCATTAAAACAACAAATTGTTTTGTTATAGTTATTAAGGTACCAAGGGTGTTATAAGGATAATAACGCACTGAGGTCGGCAGTGTACAATCCCGAGGGCCTCTAGCCCGAGGGAGTGTACGTCGACCGAGGGCGTCATTATCCTATAACACCCGTGGTGCCTTCAACGTTTAATGTCCTGCAAGTCTGTTATTTAATTTGAATTTTTTTTTTGACATTTACGACTTATTAATTTGACATCTATTATGTTCAGAACAATTTGATTTAAAAGAGAGTAAAAAGCAAAATTGTTTGTAAACGCCGCCGTTGCATAGCATCGCATTTTGTTTGTCAATAACGCTATCATAATTTGCTTGTTTTGGGTTGTATTATAATTTTATAATGCCCTAGGGCGTTATTTTTCATTTAATGTATCTCAAAATAGGGTGGTTATTGTAAAATAACAGACTTGCAGGACATTAAATAAATTTATGCCTCTTTTAAAGGAGCCACCTAGTGGAGAGGGGCAGAAACTAGGTTCGGTACAAAAGTTAGAGGTAGGAAACTCGACTGATAAACAGACATTAGAGGGTCCCTGTAACTTAGCATCAGCGCCACTGGGTGCTTGTCACTCGGTGAACGGGAGCGACAATCAACACCAGAATACTACAAAAAAAAACAATAAACATACATTTTCTAGAAGAGATGTAGCAGAGGCTATTACAAATGCCCAGGATTCTACAAAGTTAAAGTGTGATATTACCACTGTCCCACATATCAACAATCAACAATCAAACAAAAATTCTGTTTTGGGAAATAATACTGGACGAAATAACACACACAAAATAGTGGGTTCAAATAAAGATAAGAGCAATTTGGTAGCAAGTAAGAAAAATTGGTACTTTATATCTAAATACATGACATCTTACACAACTGAGAATCTGAAAGAACATCTGGAAAGCAATTTCACAGATCGTAGCTTCGTAGTTGAACAAGTTCAAAACTGGGGAACATTTAATTCCTTTAAAATGGCTGCAGACGAAGACCTGGACAAGGATATTATGGATGCCAAATTATGGCCAGCAGGTGTCGAGGCAGAGCTGGAGTACTTCAAATAAAAGTAATTGAAAAAAGTATTTCAAATACTTTCAGTATTTGAAGTACTTTGCTTCAAATCCTTTTGATTCTTAGTATTTGGTACTTGGTATTTGAAATACTTTGCTTCGAGTATTTGGATTTGGGATTTGGTTTTCAGAAATATTGGTATTTGAATTACTTTGCTTGGTATTTCAAATACTCTCGGGTATTTCAAGTACTGTCCCGGTATTTGAAGTACTAGACTTAACAATTTATAGTATTTGAAATATGTTTTTTGATATTTAAATTAGTTAAAAGTATTTGAAGTCCTTGTAGTTCCATGTTTTAGATATTTTAAAAAACATATTTTACTAAAAAATTGTTACTGCATAGCTGTTTCTATTCAGTAATCAGTGTTAACATTATGTGGGCAGTGGGGGATTTAGGAGGTTGGCTATAGAGGCTATAGCCCAGGGCGGCAAAATCCAGGGACGGCAAACTTTTTGAAAAATAGCAAAGGCACATAAAAACAAAAAAATATTATTATTAGTATGTACTAAGTATCAGAACATTAATTTATTTAAGAATGTGTTTTTTATTTTAACTAGACTAAAGTTCCTTATTATAGTCAACTGTACAGGGTTGTCACGCGAACGTTAGAACCTCATTTAACTTCGTTATTTTTTGAGTTACGTAAACACGTTTAAAAATAAAAGTTATGAGAAATCACGTTTATTTTCCAAAAATCATTTCAGAAAAACAATTAAAAGTCAAATTTCTGAGATACGAGCTTTACTTTGTTTTTTTTTAAATGGAATACCCCATATATTTTTACACCATTAGAAAGGCCTTTTTCAATGACGTATGACGTATGGAATTTTTCTTATAAACTATGGTAAATATTATAAGTTTTATATTTTCTTACATTAAGTCATGGTAGTCCGAAATAGTAGTTTGTGCAACAAGAGTGGATTTGATATCCATATCGCACAATAAAGAAGTTTGAGCACGACGCCTTAGGCGGAGTGCTCAAATCTTTTGAGTGCGATATGGATAACCCACTCGAGTTGTATGTACAGCATACTTTTTCTACGACCAGCTTAAAAAACTACAATATTTATTAAACATTAATATATTACACAAATACATACTTTGACAGCTTACGCACTAATTTGATTTTAAAACGAATAGTTTCATATGTACTTAATACACGAACTGTGATTGGTCCGTTTCATTTCATATCCATCCTAGAACTGATATCAAGTATATCCGTTCAGTTACCTGGAATTGCCTACTTATCCATTCTACAGACTGTACAGAAAACAGTAAATTTACATAAGGGAGTAGAAAAAATATATATCAATTATTGAAATTCTCCATTTTATTTAAAATAAAGTGAAATTAGATACTAACATTTATCTTGACAGAACTAACATTGTTTATTTTAATTTACGTACTTTTGTTTTCCATGGATAATTTGATAAATTGTAAATTTATAGTAAATTAGACAAATTTTTTTTAAGATAAATACATGTATATAATTAAAAAGCTTTTTTTATGGCTTTTCAAATGGTGTAAATATATATTGGACATTATTTTAATCAAAATGTATACATTTTTTAATTTTGATTACATTTTGGACTTACGGTTTTTGGACAATTCTGAACAAGTTTCATTAACAAAATTTTCCGATAAAAATATGCCTAATATGATTTTTTTATTTTCCCCGCATATATTGGTACTGCAGGTGGCTTTGCATTTGTAGGAGGCGAATGCTTTTCTGGTCATAAGTAGATCCTAATTGGTTCCATACTTAAGTAAAATTTGATTCAAATCGGAAAAAAATGAAAAGTTATTGGGCTGTTACCATTTCAAGTGAAACATACTGTATAAAAGCCAGTGATAAAAAAAGAATTGAATTAAAAATTTTTCAATACTTAAATGACTCTGACACCCAACTTGCTTCTCAGTAAAAACAGTTTTTTATCGGTTTAATACATGCCTTGCATCATCAGCTGTAGAAAGACTCTTTTCATTTACTGAAATTATAAATGCTCCTAGAAGAAATGCATTAACTAATGGCAATTTCGAAGATTTGGTGCTATTGAAAGCTAATGGAAACAGATAGATCTCAATTTTATTATTTGTACTTGTACTTACCTAAAATTATTACTATGTTTTATATACAGTATCGGAAAGTCCTGGCTTAGGTGTTGCATAGTTTCAACGACTTAACCGACCGCCCACAATACAGGCATCTACCAGAGCTCTAGCAGAGGGGCAAATAGTTACACGAATCATCAAGCATCGAGGCGAAAACAAATTGAAATTCCACAGACAGGCTGCCCACGCACATGTGGTGGGACGATTGTAGGATGTGTTATATGATAAAAAAGAATAGAATAGTTGCTTTACTCTCGCTTGCTCTTATTTCCCATACCAAAGCGAACATTTTCCGATCGTGTATAAGTTGATTTTCTTTATTACTTTCCTGACATTTGAAGGGAAATCGACCTCAGTAATATTTTTTATTGTTGGTTTTTATATTTGTATAATAATAAATTATTTTTTCTATTGTTTTTGAATGATGCTGAGTTAAAGAAAGCTGTTAATAAATAATAATAATAATAACAAATTATTAAGAGAAAAACTTAATAAATAAAATTTTTTATGGGTATTTGAAGAACTGTGGAGCATTTGAAATATGTTAAAGTACTTGAAATACTTGAGTATTTGAAATACTTTAGAGTAATTGAACTACTTTGAGATTTGAAGTACCTAGTGAAGTACTTCAAATAATCTGAAATATTTGAAATACGGTACTTGCGATTTACTTGAAGTACTTTCGACAAGTATTTGGTATTTGAATTACTTTGCTTCAGGTCATAGTACTTGGGAATTGGAGCAGCAAGTACTTTGTCAGGTACTTGGTATTTGGTACTTCAAGTACTTTCATTGGGTACTTTCAACAGCTCTGTGTCGAGGTATCAAAATATAATTTCCAGAAGCCCTTTCGTCCGCAGACAGAATATCAACAGAACAGGTACCGACAAATAACTTATAGGAGGCCAAACTACAGGTGATTCGGAAGTGGAAGTGTTATATTTAAACGTGCAATCTATACGTAGCAAAATACATGAATTTGAAGCATTTTTATGTGATAAAAATAATAAGTACGATATATTATGTTTATCTGAACATTTTCTGAACGAATATGAAATGCAAAATCTAGTTCTTAATAATTATGATGTCATAACAAGCTACTGTAGAAAAAATACAATTCATGGGGGAGTTGCAATTTTGTGTAAAAAAGAATGTTTTAACTTTATTCCTTGCGAGGACATAAATTCATATACTATAGAGGTACACTGTGAAATAGTAGCAGTTGAATGTGATAAATTAAATTTATTAATCGTAACTGTTTATAGGTCACCTCTGGGGGATTTTGCTACTTTCTTATCAAAATTTAATCACTTGCTAAATAAACTTAAGAATTCAAAAAGAGACATTATTATTAATGGTGATTTTAACATAAAATTTAATACTACTGATAGGAAATAGTTGAAATTCCACGATTTAATAAATTCGTTTTCTTTCCAGCACACTATCTCTGAAAATACGAGACAAAAAAACTGCTTAGATAATATTCTAATAAATTTAAGTAATAAATATAAGACGGAGGTATTTGACCCAGGTTTATCGGATCATAAGGCAGTTAATATTATTTTAACAATTGAGAATAATATTCAGCCAGTAAATACTATTACATTTAGGAAAATTACTGACGAAGGTATGTTTCTATTATATAATAACTTGGAGACAGTTGATTGGAGTTGGGTGAGCACAGCAAACAATAATGTCAATCTTAATGTAAATGAAAAATTTAGACTTTTCCTGGAAATTTTAAATGAAAATATTGATAAGGCTTTTCCGCAAACTGAAATAAAAATAAACAAGAAGAGAAATACTAAAAAAGAATGGTTTACCTCAAATTTGCATAAAATGAGGGAAAATGTATGCTTACTTAGTGAATTATATAACAACTTCCCAGATGTGAAATTAAAAGAACACCTAAAAAAATACAAAGCAGAATACAGACGTCAAATAAGTATTACTAAAAGTAATTACTATGATAATATATTACACAAAAATGGAAACACTCCAAAGACTTTCTGGAATATCATAAACCAAAATAGGCAACAAAATAAAAAAATCCTAAATACCGAGTTAAATGTAGAAGACATGAATAATTATTTCATAAACGTAGCTGAAAATATTACACAAAACTTACCTGTAGTAAATAGTGTTTATACAGATTTTTTTTCAAACAATGATGTTGAAGCAAATGTACCAAATTTCAAATTTAATGCAGTTAGTATAAATACAGTACGTGATGTAATTAATAAAATGAAAAATAAAAGTAGTAAAGATCACTACAACATGTCAATAAATATAATAAAAACCATTAAAAACCTTATAGTTGTACACCTTACTAGTCTAATCAATCAATGCATTAGCGCAGGTGTTTATCCAGATGTCCTAAAGGTCACAAAGGTGGTACCAATTCATAAAGGAGGTTCTTTAAATAACAATAACTTTCGACCTATCTCTCTTGTTCCTGTATTATCAAAAATTTTCGAAACATGTTTAAAAAATCAAATAACACACCATTTTGTAGATAATAATTTATATTATTGTAAACAATTTGGTTTTCGAGCAAAAATGACCACAAATGACGCAATTATTTACTTAATAGACAAAATTGTCAAAGGAAATGAGAATAGGGATTATGTTGGGGTAACCTTTTGTGACCTTCAAAAGGCTTTTGATTGTGTTTCTCATCAAATTCTAATAGACAAATTAAAATTTTATAAATTTGATATGATCAGCTGCAACTTAATAGAATCATTTCTAAAGCATAGACAGCAGTACATAAGCATAAGTAATACTAACTCGACATCCCAGTACATAAAGAGCGGAGTGCCACAGGGATCGGTCTTAGGACCAACCTTATTTTTAATTTACGTAAATGTAAAAGTCTGTACCTGATGTTGACTTGGTATTATTTGCAGCCGATACCACACTCCTGGTATCAGACAATAAATTGGATGCTGTTCAGAGGCAAATAGATGAAGCTAAGTTAAATGCTTTAGAATGGTTCTCATCAAATAAATTGTCACTAAACGAGCATAAAACTACAAATATGATTTTCAGTCATAGGCCAATTGAAAATTATAATAACCCAGAAAAAGTAAACTTTCTAGGCGTTTTTCTTGACCCAAATCTCAACTGGTTCCACCATGTTGATTACACAGCAAAAAAGCTATCAAAAAATATATTCTTGCTAAGAAACTTGAAAAACATTGTAACTTTTAAAATTTTATTAACGGCCTATTACTCGCTAATAGTGTCCCATATGACTTATGGTCTGATAAACTGGGCCCATGCCCCGCAAGCTAACAGAATTTTCGGGTTACAAAGGAAAACTCTCAGGATAATTACAAATCGTGGATATAGAGAGGATGTAAGAGATAAATTTATTGAGTTGGGAATTTTAACATTTCCGTCATTATACATTTTTCATTGCCTGATATATATTTACAAAAACATAAACCAATATAAAAAACATGAGGATATTCACAAATACAACACGAGGACTCAACATAACTTAGTGATAGATTTTAATAGGCTTAAGTCAAGTGATTGTGGCTTTAATTGTTACGGCCCTAATTTTTTTAATAAAATTCCAAATTGGGTGAAAGCCTTACCAGAGGTGAAATATAAACAGTTAATAAAAAAATTTTTAATAAAAGAATGTTTCTATAGTATACATGAATTTTTAAATTTTAATGGCACCGAAGCCAAAATAATGGACAACAATTTTATATAAATTTTATATAAATTTACAGTATATTTTATTGTGTATATTTGTGTATGTGTACAAATATTTTGTATGTATATTTGAAATATTTTTAATTATTTATGTTATTTTACAATTTATTTATATTATTGTATCCTATATTATATATTTTATAAGTGACATTGCATAACATTATGACAATTTCTATATTTCTATATTTGACTTGTGTAAAACTGTATTGTTAAAACACCAATAAATTTGATTTGATTTGATTTGATTTGATCATTAAGACATAAATAAACTTAAATAAACCTTTTGAAATATAAAGGTTTAATCTTTCGCTATTAGAAAAAGATATTTCAGATCTTAAATCAGGTTTTTATATTTAGAATTTTCGAGATGATATTGTGGTCTTTGCCCATAGTGTCATCATTCTCAGGAAGTTCACGAAAGAACAACTATAGAAATAACTCAGTATTCAATTATTCCGGGTAAGCTGGCAGACAGTTTCAGGACGACACCCAACAAAAAGGGATGTGTTTTGGTCAAGAACTAGAAAATATTAATAGGGTCCGGAGTAGTAGGATATTGTACCACACGCTTGACAAGGTTTCATTTCCAGTCTTATTCACCTCTATGTCGCCTACTCGCTGTGTATTGAGTTTCATATAAAGTGCAGATTTTCCAGGGACGGAAAATTAATGATATGTTTGACCCGTTTTCAGAGAAACGATTGACATTTTCACTTAAGTTTTGTTTTAAAAATAAGTCCAACAATGTTTACTTTATTTTCTCACTTTAGGTATTGGAATGGATAAGTAAAATACCATTTTTATACAGCTACCATAAGTTATATAAAAGATACTCGTGTTAAAGCTATTGTTGGACACAGTACAGGGTGGACAAAATTAGATGGATTGAGGTTTTCTCTAAAACTATGGCAAATAGACAAAAACCAATATAGGTGTCATGAGCTCCATTTTCGAGAAACAAACGATGGCACAAACTGTGATCGTCTATCTTTTTTGACTACCGAGCTACAGAGCGTTTTTGGAAAATTGGCATTTTTGGATGACCTCTATATCTCAATTATCATGCATCGAATCGAAAATCGAGTAACACATTCTTAAGGCACTTGTTTGAGTAGAATCCGTTGAAGAAAATTAGGCATGCCTCAGTTTTTTTGACACCTTCTCCTTACAGCATTTGTTGCATTTCCAATCATGACAGGAACTATTGTGCGAAACGCAGCTAATATTTTGTTTTCCAATTCTTCTATGTTATTAGAACGTTCTCTGTATATTTAATAGCCAAAAGTCGACAGTTATCAATTTAGTTAACTTAGCTAATCAGACATTGATAAGTGATATAAAGATACCTATCCGGTCCTCCCCAAATTGAGCATTTAAATAATTTCGTGTTTTATTTGACGTATGGCCTGGGGCGCCATCGTGTTGGTAAATTAATCTTTGAAATTGTCTTACAGGCATATTGTCTACAAATGGCTCTATTTCGTGCCACAGAATGTTAATAAAATTTTCGGTAGTTATTCAAATTATTGTGAAATAAATGAGGACATATTATTTGATATCCAAGAAGACCACATGTAACATGCCTGTTACAATTTTTGCCGTAGTCAAAAATCCTATTTTATTTCCAATCATATTCTGAGTATCACTCAGTAAGTTACAAAATTTTACCGTTCATTTAATAATAAGTACTATTGTAAAACACATTTCAAAACTTCTCATACTGAATTATATGAATATTTGAATTTCTATGCAATACAGCACCACCTTTTAAATATTTATTGTACTAATTAAGAAACAAGGTTACCATAGATTTCTTTATAGATCTACATTTACTCTTGATCAAACAATACATTAGTTTCCATTATTAATCTATTATTTTAAATATTAATAATACTACCAAAACCCAGATGGCGTAAAGCGCTTGGCAAAACTGTTGTTTTTTTAAACCTTGTAAATTGAAACTTAATTGATATAGGCCTTTTCATCATAAGCGCGCGCATGTGCTGCCGCTATGTTTGTTTGCGGGAACTATGAAATGTTCGGACACTTGGTTGTCAAAATGGCTGGACCGGTATCATTTTTTCACATTAATTTAGACGAAAGTGTGATTGACGGTGCAAAATTAGTACATATCCTGGCCGTAAAATGACTGGAAGCAAGAATAAAGAACTGGTTGCAAGGTTGGAATTCAACTATCATCTTATCAATTTATATACAAGTGCATTAAAAGAAAACAAATGTGTTTAGTCTACAATATGCTCAATAACATTCTTCGTGCAGTAATTGATAATGCAGTAAAAATATTTTCTGTTTTTTTACGAAAATGTAGGGTCAAAAATGCAATTGAAAATGAGGTTTTTTGTCGATTCTTCTGTGGATAAAGCTGGCTCCTTTTTTTCCATTTTTTTTCAAATACGATACGATATGGTACTACCTATTTTTAAAAAATTGGTAACAGATTCATCATTATTTGTTTAAAAAACATCGAGTTCCGCCATGTTTCTTCGGACAGTTTTCGCATGTCAATATTGGATTTGACATAAACATTACTTTTTTTAACCAAATAATTATGAATCTGTTACCAATTTTCTGAAAATAGGTAATGCCATATCGTATAGTTTACCTATTTGAAAAAACTAGAAAAAAAGGAGTCAGCTTTATCCACAGAAAGATCGACAAAAAACCTCATTTTCAATTGCGTTTTTGACCCTATATTTTCGTAAAAGAACAGAAAATATTTTTACTGTATTATCAATTACTGCACGAAGAATGTTATTAAGCATATTGTAGACTAAACATATTTGTTTTCTTTTAATGCACCTGTATATAAATTGATAAGTTGATAGTTGAATTCTAACCTTGCAACCAGTTCTTTATTCTTGCTTTCAGTCGTTTTACGGCCAGTATACTTGAGCACAAGTGTGTTCTTTCACAATGTTGTGTACTAATTTTGCACCGTCAATCACATCTTCGTCTAAATTAATGTTAAAAAATGATACCGGTCCAGCCATTTTGACAAACCTAGCGGCAGCACATGCGCGCGCTTATGATGAAAAGGCCTATTAATTTTACTATTCCGAACTGTCAATGAAAGTTATGCGACTCAATTGCGATATCTCCAAGACTTTGTCTACTTCTGATGTATCGTCGATTATATTGTTCATCACTAACTTATGAGGTAAATTAGTTTTATTATTATTCTTTTGCAACATATAGACACCTTCTGTGCTATATATTTTTTTGTTCAATTGACCATGTGAGTATTTGTAAAATCTAATTTTTGGTTTCCTTCTTTCCTATGATGGCGTTATAGTTCTGGCAGCTAAAATAAAATAAGTACTAAAATAAAATAAGTAGTAAAATAAAATGAGTAAAATAAAATAAGTAGAAAGTTTTGCAAAGAAAGGTTTTGCTAAAATAACACAGGTCAACATTTGATCTAAGCGGGAACACCGCACGCAGCATATGCTACAAGGGGTTTTTGGGGTCGCTGATTACGATGAGAGGGTCAGTTAACCGCCATCACGTCAGGTTCAAGGTCATTTGAAGGTCAAATGCAGGAAAACACATGGAAAAAATCTGAAAAAAAATCATGCATATGTTTTTGAGGTCAGGGAATCCAAATCCGAGGTCGGCTAAGCTCTGTGAGGTCAAGGTCAAGGTCATTTGTAGACATTTGATCTAAGCGGGAACACCGCACGCAGTATAGGCTACAAGGGGTTTTTGGGGTCGCTGATTAAGATGAGAGGGTCAGTTAACCACCATCACGTCAGGTCCAAGGTCATTTGAAGGTCAAGTGTAGAAAAACCCATGGAAAAAATCTGAAAAAAATCATGCATATGTTTTTGAGGTCAGGGAATCCGAATCCGAGGTCGGCTAAGCTCTTGTGAGGTCAAGGTCAAGGTCATTTGTAGACATTTGATCTAAGAGGGAACACCGCACGCAGTATAGGCTACAAGGGGTTTTTGGGGTCGCTGATTACGATGAGAGGGGTCAGTTAACCGTCATCACGTCAGGTTCAAGGTCATTTGAAGGTCAAGTGCAGAAAAACCCATGGAAAAAAATCTGAAAAAATCATGCATGTGTTTTTGAGGTTAGGGAATCCGAATCCGAGGTCGGCTAAGCTCTTCTGAGGTCAAGGTCAACTGAGCCGGATAGTGAGACAACTCCGTTGCCCACCGTCACCGCGTGGAGGTGCCCTGGGTGCAACCACACCTACATTTTCATGTAATCTTTTGTTTGGTTAATTTGGTTTAGTTTGGCTTACTTTGGTTACTCATCTGTGATATGTGCGTGAGTGAACTCGATGTTTCGACCGAAAGTGCGTAAAATAAGTATGAATCATATATCAGCTCGTTAAACAGTTGCATATACATAAAAATATATAGACACGGGCAAGAAGTAAAGGTGTGTATACAAAAAAACATCAAGAATGACAACTAAAAAACGTTATCCGTTAAAACGTTTTTTCGCACTTGACCTATAAACACCTTCACCATGACCTAATGGAGCTTAGCTGACCTCAGATTCGGATTCTCTCACCTCAAAAACATACGTATGAATTTTTCAGATTTTTCGAACCGTAAATGCAGACAACACCTCAAGTGACCTTGGAATAACCTACAAATGACCTTGACCTCACAGAGCTTAGCCGACCTCGGACTCGGATTCCCTGACCTCAAAAACATATGCATGATTTTTTTCAGATTTTTTCCATGAATTTTTCTGCACTTGACCTTCAAATGACCTTGAACCTAACGTGATGACGGTTAACAGACCCTCTCATCGTAATCAGCGACCCCAAAAACCCCTTGCAGCCTATACTGCGTGCGGTGTTCCCGCTTAGATCAAATATCTATAAATGACCTTGACCTCACAGAGCTTAGCCGACCTCGGATTCGGATTCCCTGACCTCAAAAACATATGCATGATTTTTTCAGATTTTTTCCATGGGTTTTTCTGCACTTGACCTTCAAATGACCTTGAACCTGACGTGATGGCGGTTAACTGACCCTCTCATCGTAATCAGCGACCCCAAAAACCCCTTGTAGCCTATACTGCGTGCGGTGTTCCCGCTTAGATCAAATGTTGACCTGTGTAATTTTTGCTGAAATAATTTTGATGAAGTTACATTAGTAAACTTCATTTCCTAGAGACTCACTTTCGTTAAATTAAATTTATTCCACTAAGCCGAACTATTTCGACAATCAAGTACAGGTTGGAAATTCTCGCCAACGTCCTCGCGCTGTGAGCATCGAGACGACGTGGTCCACCAGGTCTAACGAGACACCTTAGGACACAGTGAGAGTTTTGTGTAGTGTTAAATTTTATTAGTGAATTATTAACATCTACCTGGTGTTACGTATATTTTTTATGCAGGCCATGAGGTCCTTGATCAGCATAAATATTAATCTTGTTCTATTGCTGTATATTTCTATATGATTAAGATTATCAATTCATCTCTTTTTGAACTTTGAAACATTTTATTAATATAACTATTTTGATCGCAACTTTATTCGAAATTTGAAATTGCTATTATTTTTTTTTACTATTATGATTATGTAACTGCTCACTGAAATTTTAACATCGATCTAGATATTTTTAAAATAAATTTTGTCTCATCACTATTTTTCATTTTTATTTTTGTTACTTGAACAAAAATTAACCTTTCTGAAATTTACCTGTAGGAGTTTTCATCCTGGTAAAAGGGGGTCAGTAATCTCTATTCTTAACGCTGCAGGTGGCGCTCCAGGTTAAATATCTTTTTAAAGCCCCTCTTTTATCAGACGTGAATTGTATGACAGGTATTAAATAACAGTGTGAATAAATAAGATAAGAGCCATAAGGTCGTCCTAAAGGTAAACGAAACTCACTCTTAACTCTGAAGAAGTAGCTAGCCGAGAGCCGGTTTTTCTCTGGTCGTCTCGTTGTTCTTGGGACTTGTCCCAGGGATAACAAGGGAACCTGAAGGCTCCAAACAGACGTCCACTCCACCCAACAACATCGGGAGGAGAGGAAACGTAACACATACACCAAATCCAAATCGTCCTTGACGATTAACTGTAGCGGTTGTAATGTAATGTGTAATTGTTCCTTCAAATCCTGGTACTTCATTACACTGATTCAAATACCACTGGCAAAAATTGAGACTCCTTTGAAAGTCGTTTGGGTATAGATTGTGACTAATTCTAATTTTGTAGGGTTTGAATTTATTATTTTTTAGCGTTTCTTGAGATTCCTAAATTTTCCTGTATTTCGCGAGACGATATATTAGGATTTTCTCTTACAGTTTTTAAAACAGTATTTTCTACAGATTCTCTACCTGCTTTATTATATATTTTTGATCCAGGTTTTACAAATGATCCAAATTCTTTTAAATTTTGTTGTAGCCTTTTGAATATTGTTGTGGCTATCTCTTTTCTGGATATCTAAAAATATTGTTTAGGGGACGCTTTTGGCATAACGTTTTGCTGTCTATAACTTACCTATTAAAATAAAGCTCGGAATCTTCTCAGCGTTTTATATAACACTTAATCATATCATATTTTTCACCATTACTAAACTGAACCATTTTTAACAATGCTCACTCACAATTAACTCACAAATTAGTTTTTGATATTTACGATTACTACGATTTTCTTTTTTTTACCATGGCCTTCTTAATAAATATTATAAATGCGATAAATATGCATAGATGTCAATGGATGGCAATTCGAACATTTATTGTAGTTTAGTTTTTCCTATTTTTGACAAAATTATTTTGCAGCAATGCCTATCGCAAGTTGGTAAATCAATCAATCATAAGGAGTGTTGTTGTTATTATTTTTCATGGCCTCCTCAGAAATATAATAAATTTTTCGAGAATTAACCACTTTTTGTTGTGAAACATCCTGTATAGTATAAAAACTTTCGAATATGTCAAGCGGTCTTATTGTTTTTACCCACGGGCTGACATTTAAGTTCAAATGAACGAAATTTTAAGTTCTATTTTATTGAATTCTGGCTATCCTCCCTACTGTATTTTTTGCAGATATATTTCTATGTTATTTTTCATTTCAGCATTCATTATTGTTGGAAATGAAACATAAACAAGCTGATTTAAATTAACTCCTATGTAACAGAGAGCTTTTGTACTTGCTGTCAAAGCATCTAACAAAAAAATAAGGCTTTTAAACACTTACATTAATTTGTTTCTTATATTATGGTTTACTTCTACACACTACAATTACGGGTTTTGGTTAAATGGACCGGTGATCTCGGGAATATCAGAATTCCATTACATAAATTATTTTATTTACTAGTTGCCTATGTGGAGATTTAGAAAAGTCTGTTAGAGGGTTCAGTAGAATGAGGGGAAGCTAAAACAAATTGCATTGTCTTTCTAAAAGTATTCTTAAAAACATGTTAATTTTGCATGCTTCTACGATCCCGAACTGATCCACCATCTTGGAAAATTGGCGTCAAAAGATAAATTTCTTGCAGATATCTCACATTGTCATTTTAGACCAAGCAATATTACTACAAATTTTACTCTATGCAAAAATCTCAGCAAAAACGGTTTAGCACAATTTTCTTCTAAACCTTAGCCAGGAAAGGAGGATAATTACAAAGGCCTACAAAAAGAAAAAGATCTTGTCACAAGGTTCTCTATCGAAGCACTAGGTTACTATTTAGAAAATATCCCTAGTTTTATACCACCCCTATTATGCCTTAAAAATGGACGAAAATATCTTGTACTAAAAACATCATTACTCTTATGTAAAGTATGTTCTGGCATGATTAAGATAAAAAATAAACGGACACACACCTCTTTTAAATAAGATTTCGAACTCTTGTGATATAGTTACGCGAATCACCTCTGATTAGAACGGCGCGGAGTTTATTGTCGGCGCTAATACCAGGGTAACAGAAAACATACTTTGAATTTACTTGTCAATGTCGCGAAGGACGGGAAATGACGCAAAACAGAGTAAGATTTTTAATTAACCAGAAACGTCATTAACTTTTAACCGAAAACACGATTTTTAAATTTTTAATATTACTTTGTTCATTCTAATACCAAACAATTTGAAGTACGTCTCTGTAGTACTCTTGACAGCATGTAATAGCGCCGACTTTCATATTTTTATTGCCGTTTTTTTTGGCCTTTTTTATTCGCACTAAACATTTGTAGACAAGTTCACTACTCAAAAATGAGAATTCTGTAACTTAATACATTTCGTTAAGCTTCAAATAGTTTCTAGTATTAGACCATGTGCCAGACCTATCAGTCATTATAATTTGGGGGGACTGAATGAAACCTTTACCACGGGTTTCTGGGGTCATATGGAGCAAAAAATTCGGGGGGGTCCATCATGGGAGGTAGCTTTCAAATATGGCGGCCGTTCAAAATGGCGGCCCGACTATGAATTTTTAAATTCAATTATCTCGAGATCGGATGGAGCAATCTTGAATTTCTTTTATTTTAAATGTAGGTGAATGAACGGACTACAGTTTTGTTCTTAATGTTTATTTCCGAAAAAACAATATTTATGGGTCAAAACTCGAAAAAACGAAATATAAGGTTTTTTTAAATTTGCGTTTTGCTGTTTTTTGGAGTAACGGTTGGGTATATTGAGAATATGTTCTGAATAAGAATTTTAGAGAAACATTTCACCTTTAAAATGCAAAAAAGAAATTGAAGATCGGATGAACACAACCCGAGATATCGAGATTCAAAGCAGACGGGGCGGGGTTGAGCGCATTGACAAAGCGCTCGGTGCTTTGAGCACCGTGAGGCGAGACGTGACGGCGAGCCAAATTTGAAAGCAACAGAGGGATATGTGAAAAACTAAGAGAAATAAAAATGCCTTATTAATATTATTAATAAACTTGAATTTATTCTTCTTCACTAGAGTCACTATTGCAGCTATTGTAATTGTACTCTTCCTCATCTATTGTTGCTTTGGTACGTCCCTTGCACCCACAGCGCTCGGTGCGTTGGATTTGAGTTGTTAAGCACGAGCAAATTTCTGATACACAGTTCCTCTTGCAGTGGCACCGCAAAAAGGAAAGTACGCACTCCGGTGCTGGCAAGCCTTCCATCCACTTGACGCATAAGTTACCAGAAATGTTCTTTTCCCACCCATGAGGGAATTATTGGTCTGATTTTCAGGCTTCTGAGCCAAATTCCGGCCTGGTAGTTGGCACGATTATTGTGCTGTCTCACGAATTCCTCTATGGTGTCATCAACATCATTAGACAGCACCCAATCTCTGCCTAACTTGCTGAGCGCTTCAATAAATCTTTGCTCCTTTTTGCATAAAAGCTTAAATCCTTTAAGTTTTCCCTGGCCAGTAAAAGCGCTGACTGCGTCACAGCCAGACCAGCAATAATACCCGATGTGAGCTGTAACAAGTTGTTCGCCTAAGGCAGATACTATCTGGGAAACTTGAATAACTGTTAAAACACTTTTGTTTCTCTTCACAATACATAAGTTTTTGCTTTTTATGGTTTTGCATAAACCTACGGTCCAAACTAATACATCCATATCGTTTGAAAAGCAAAGAACTGATTCATATGATGCAGCCGCGTTCCTTACATGAAGCATCATTCTGGAATCAGCTTCTTCTTGAGTGCAGAACAGCTCAGGAACAGTTTCGCTCCCAGTAGATGTGACACGACCGTCTTTAATGTAGCCGGTCGTGGATGTGATCCTGAAGCAGATTTCACTAACTGTTACGAAAATTCACTGGCAGGGGTGATGTATTTTTATAAGTGATGGGCAAACATTGATTTGCAGGTTTTCTTCAAAGACTCATCAACATTTTCCAGAGTTCATGGAAATGGCGCCAGAGGATATTTGAACACTTCCTTCATGTCAAGTTTTTTATTTTCTGCGATATAAATCATTTTGCTGAATAGATTTTGGTCGCATCGGAGGATTACTTCTTTGTTTCCAACCTTGGTCGTTTTGCTCGTCTTTGGTCTACTCATCTTGAGACCCACTTTCTTAATAGGATTATGAAACCCTTCTCCTTTGGCTAGGCGAAACGTGAAATCTTGATACGCTATTTTCCCTTTGTTTTCCGAATTAATGAGGTCAGAAGCTGTTGATTCATCAACACATATACCAGTAGATAAATGTACAATATCTGAAGGATTAGGATCAAAGGTGTTCGTCTACTCGTGGGCTAGAAGTTCTGTGAGACGTGTCACATCTTACTCATCTCTAATTATCCGTGGGTGTCGGAGGTCAGGATGGCAGTGATTTGTTTCGCTGGATGATAGGACGCTGCGGAGGTTTCCTACTGCAGAAGCTCTGTGCTCAGCATTAACAGAGTACCGTGCTACAGCCTACTTTTTTAGACTGAAACCCTTAGTACCGCCAACAGTTTGGGTGCCTTCGATGGCTTGGTCTACTGGAATTGTAGAAAAAGGGTTTTTGCTTCTTAGTTGTACTGAAAAACCTCCATCTACGAAGTATTGGTGAACAAAAGGGGCATCCTTTTCCAGTTTTAATTCAATGAAGTGGTATGATAGATAGCGTGAGTAGTTCACCCTATCCAGTGCAAAACACCAAGGCACCATTTTTTCAACGGCAGCTAAGAACAGAAACCAATTTCCTTCCCGATTATCCCGAAGAAAAGCGAGAAGTTGCTCCACTAGGTCTATATATTTCATCCAAAAGGACGACATTGCTCGATTACAAAATTATAAGGACAGATAGATAAACGCTATTATTTTAAAATACAGTATTAATGCTCAACCCCGCCCCGTCCACTTTGAATCTCGAAATGTCGGGTTCTATTGATCCGATCTTCAATTTCTTTTTTGCGTTTTAAAGGTGAGATGTTGCTCTAAAACTCTTATTCAGAACACGTACTCGATATACCCAACCGTTAGTCCAATAAGCAGCAGAACGTAAATTTCAAAAACCCAATTTTTAGTTTTTTCGAATTTTGACCGATAAATACTGGTTTTTTGGCGGTAAACATTACGAACAAAAATGTAGTCAATTCATTAACCTACATTTAGAAAAAAGGAAATTCAAGATTGCTCCACCTGATCTCGAGATAATTGAATTTAAAGATTCGCAGTCGGGCCGCCATTTTGAATGGCAGCCATATTTGAAAGCTACCTCCCCATGATGGACCCCCCCGATTTTTTTGCTCCACATGAGCCCAGAAACAGGTGGTAAAAGTTTCATTCAGTCCCCCCAAATTATAATGACTTTAAGAGGTCTGGCACATGGTCTATATTGGGTAGATTTCCCTAGCCGTCTGGTTTTGCTATTCACCAATAGATGGCGAAGACTACAACAAATTCTAAATTATTTAACATTTTACAATATGACAAGTATAATTATTTGGGCAACGACATTGATGCGTAATGATTGTTAATATATAGTGAAATATGATCAAAAGTCCATAATATAGATTTGGTTTTTAAATTCTAGCGGTTGGCAACGGTGAAGTTTCAATGTGAACTGTCAAGAAAAGGGAAATGATGGTCGTTCTTCTGTAATTATTTTTTGTGAAAGGCAAATTCTATAAATGCCAGGCAAGTAGTAAAACTCGCCCTTTTCGATCAAGAATTTGAGATTAAAACTTTGCTAAGTGTTAATTAGTCAACCGGCACACTCGTTATAGATTAACGGATCTAGACTAATTTTAAACACATTTCTCAATTAAATGTTGGTGTATTCAATTGAGTTTAGATATTTAAATCGGAGTTTGTTTGGCAAGTTACGTCCAGAATTTTCTGGGTAAGTTTCAAATTTCCTTGATCTACGAGCAAAACACGTGCTCGAAATTAGGCTAAAATTTGAGAATAATTTTGGATTATTTATTGTAGACGTTTTTGGGATACGGAGTATAATAACTATCAGCCGTTATCATATACCTCTTTGGGTAATTTTGTGCAATTTTGGATAATTTTGGAAATATTTTGGACTTGGATCATATGAAGGACTATTGGTTACGAGCTTAAAATTATGAAATAATTCCCTTTCGATACAACATAACTGTAACAGAGAGTTACCTACGACTAGGACCTGTGATTTTGGTAATTTTGGTATCCTGTAATTTGGAGAACCGAAGGATTATTTGGAAGTTTCATATTGCATTCAACGCAGGAGATTCCAGGCAATGGTCTCAACCTACCAGTAATTGGAGCCACCTTGTGATCAACTGCTGCTGGAGTTCGGATGTTTTTAAAAGTTATATTTTGTATGCAATCATAAACATTTTTGTTCTCTGATATATTTAAAAATTAAACTATTTTTCCCCTAGCTTCAGTGTGTCGATTGTTAGAAATTATTGTAAGGCTGTTATATATATATATTCTACTAAATTGTATGTTAATTTTCTTGTAACTTACTCGAAATTGTACAAAGGAATAAACTGAAATTGTTTTATTTGTTCTGTTCATTGCTCTCTGTCTTTTACTAAAAGAATTTGTAATATCTGGGACCATCTTTATTTATTTGGGGTTTTGAGATTGTAATAAACTATAGCTACATATGTTAATATAGAATGATTCTTATATGGATTAAATTTCATTTTTTTAAATAATTTAATATTAAATGCATCAAAGGTGCATATTATGTAGCAGATTGTCATTCTATCGGGGGTAATACACAAAAAAAACATTTCAGTCGAAAGAGGATTCAATTTTGCGAAAAGAAAGGTTCTATACAATTTTTAATTATTAATTAGAAGAGGACCACATTTAGCGAAAAAACGTTAGGGACTAAAAAGAGAGCCTATAAACTGATTATGAGCTTTTTCGAATTAGTTGGCTTTGGGTTAGATTGCATGTTTTATTTTTAACTTCTGCAGGACTAAAAATTTCGGAGGTATGGAAGTTTCTGTAAAGATGGCTTCGAACATTTATAAGCAGAAGTATTTAGTTTAAATGTTAAATATATCAGAAACTATGGCACTTATGTCATAAATACTAAGAACCAGATTGAAAGTTTATTAATTAATCTTTCATTTATTTCTTTACCTGTTTATCTAGTAGTAAGAAATAAAAAAGTTATGACCGAAACAATACTCGTCTTCATAATTTTTTTTAAATAAAAATGTCGCAAAATGCCATTTTGTTATTGTAATTAATCAATAAATTTTAAAAAATCTTAAGCAGTATTTTTTGTTAACCTTTTGGTTAGATCCCCAAAATTAGCAACTCTAAAAACATAAATTCCTTGCGTTTCAAAAATACATCAACAATACTCTTTGAAGTATAACATTTTTTAAGTTTAGGAGTGATTTTCAACCCGTGGAGGCAAGAAGAAGTATGACACTTTCTAAGTTTTACATCTTTTTTACCTTTGGGTATAATAATCAAGATATGTACCATTACAATACTCGAAAGAACGAATTGTTTAACAAACTTCAATAGACAACATTGGAATGAATGTACCTGAAAATTTAGGAACACAAATTTTTAACCATTTGCCAAAACAGCTGAAAGATCATAATTAATTTTCAAAAGTAGCCTGAAAGGCTATAACTATACCTCAGCATTGTTTTTATTCTACAGGGTCCGCTACTTAAAACTCCCCAGATCCTTATATTTCTTTTTTATGGAACGGCCATGTCCGGCACACCAAATTGTACGTATTTTAAATTCTTTAAATGTGTATGCACAGAGATCCATCCAATTTTATTATTTTTTTAATCGTTATGATACCTAATAAACTTAATTTCTTCGAATATTTTTATCTCACCTTATACATGCAATTTGTTAAAGCTGTTTGATAAAGGTTTTAATTACCTTAAAAAATAAAAATATGGGTAGTTTTAAGAAGTGGACCCTGTATATCGGAATTTTTGAAATTTGATGATATGTGAAACATAGCCTCTTTTATTTATCTATTATAGAGAGTAGATCATTAATAATAGGCAATAGTTCAAGGGTAGGTTCTTTGGACCAAAATATGAGGATATAGCCAAACATGCTTCAGTAAATTGTTGCCGTGAAAAAAGATACAGGGTGTCAAAACTATATTTTTTTCTTTTTTTTTTGGAATATCTCAACTACTAGAGAAAACTGCCTTATTCTTTGAAAACAAACCCAATTTGAAAAGGAAAAATTGTATTCATTGAAAAGTGTGCTTTGGTGACGTCTTAGTTCTGTCATTTACATACAATTTCATTAGTTTGACATTTTGACGGAACTAACACGTCACCAAACCACACTTTTCAATTAATATAATTTTTTCTTTTCAAATTGGGTTTGTTTTCATTGAATTTTTGATATCTATGCGGCAGTTTTCTCGAAAACGGTTTTAATTATCAAGTTCTATCAAGTGTACCTTTTTTTACGTAGAAATTACTCCTGCATGAGATTTTCTAGTCAAAAATGCTACTGTTTCGTAAAAAAATATTCATCATCAGGTATAGCTCATGAGGCGCCCTCCACGGGCTAGCGTGATGTAATACATAAATTATCGTTTTTTAGCTTAAAAAATGTTCTCTTACCAAATTGGGAAAAGATTGGTTAAGAGGTAGTTGAGATATTGCAAAAAAAAGAGAAAAAATAAAATTTTGACACCCTGTATCTTTTTCCACACCAACAATTTACTAAAACATGTTTGGTTATATCTTCATATTTTGGTTCAAAAAATGTACCCTAGAATTATGGTCTATTATTAATGGTCTATCCAGTATGCACATTTCTAATGTACCCAATGAAAATTGTTAAAATAATTTTGTTGGATTTTATTAATATTATAATTATTATTTATTATATAATCACCAGTCCAATTAACCGTGTCCGTTTCTCTAAATTGTTGAAGCTTTTGCGTTTTCCCCATTTGATTTTTCACAAAATGACTGACAAAAAGTAATAGTTCTTTGTTTTCTCAAGCATATAAAGAGCTACTTAAATGTCCCCACTGAATAATTGAAAATTTACTCTCTCCTGAGATGAGGCTGCGAAAGTCTGATATAATAAGAAGTGAACTGAATCAATATCAAGATGCAATTTTCGAAGGGTAGAGTGACTTTGAAGGATTAATGATATATAGGCCAGTGTTCAGAGAATTTAAACAGAAAATGTTTCCAAATCTATTTTTTGCATTTTTTAGTGCATTTTTGCGTCAAAAAAGTGTACCTAGTTTTGCAGAAGCGGACTAAGGATTTGAAACAAAAGCAAAAAAGTACATTTGTTTACTTGCGCTATTTCAAATGGTGTAAAGCTTTTTTATGAAAAGAATATCCCTATCTGCCTACTTCAAACTCTTTCGGATTGGTCATTTTTAAACAATAATTTAAATATCATCATTTTAAGGGTGGCGGTGCCGTGTTTAAGCAAATAATTTAATAAATCGACAATTTCTCCTACATTCCCGAACCGATTGAAAAAATATTTTGATAGGCCTTTAGAGAAAAAATCTGTGACAGAATCATACCAGACTTTTGAAGTCAAAAAAAAATGTTTTTTTTGATTTTCGCACAAGAAATTTTTTTTTCTTTTTTCAGTGTTCAATAGTCTGTAACGGAATTAGGTTCGCAACGTAATTAGAGTTCTGAGAGCAGTTTGCCTATCGAGCCCCACGTTGGGCGCCAATAATGTACCAGAATAGCCATCAGACCGTGAAGTTCGAGATTTTCTTTGGAAGTAGGTATACAGATATTGCACTTGAATGGTTTTATTAGTAATTAGATGGTTAAATAAAGCTAAAACCTATAAAAATCTTAACACAGTATCTTATGAATTTATACCCCATAGGCTATTAGTAAAACCACCATTGATAATTACATAGAACACGCCGAAATGATCGGAAATGATCGATATCAAGACGCCAAAACATATATCACATTATTACAAAAAACCTATTTAACTCGACGGGCAATAAAAATACAAATTCATACATATACCTACATCTGGCGGCATTACGGGGTACCGGTAGGCAAACCGCGCAGATACCTTTAATTACTTTGCGAGCCTATCTTGATTTTTAGTTAAATATCCATTAAATCTTAAAAAATCCGTTACATCTATAGCCCCCTCCCCTCGCCTGTATAACGGCCACCTAATACTGTCTTATAAAATTTCTTCAAGTGACACGCGTGAAAGGACTCCCGTTTTTTTTGGTTTCATAATAGGTCAGAATATGGATCGAGTGACTATTTTTCTTTTTAACTGCATAAGGGCCTTCAAGTAGTAATAGAAACTTTTTGGTTTCCCACTTTACCGCTAGAAGGTGGGACGAGATAGTCGTGCTTCCCCAGACGAATCACCCAATATAAAATGTTGCTATCTTAAATAGTAGATACTGTATTTGTAGTTTTCCGTTCTAGTTATCCTCAGTGTGATACAGGACATTTAAGTAGCTTTTGCGGAGTGATATTGCTATACAATTTTTACAGAAGTATCTAGTGGGGAGCAATGGATCTTTGAAATGACGTCACTAGTGCAGACACCAATCAAAGACTATTGTTTGTATATTGACGTCTAACTCCTTACAGTCGAATTTCATATAATGGATATAAGAATGTATGCCATCCACAATCTACGATCTACGCACGCTCGTCCTGGGCGTTAGATTTGAGAGTAATGGTAACACGTACGTCTACACTACATAGAAGCGCATCGGTCACGTGATTCATTCGTCAGCGGCGCTACGTATTGTTCGTTTTTCGTAAGGTAATTAATTCATTATACCTGAACTTGCAAGCTAGAAATTTGTTTTTTTGTTCTAATTGAGTCTTCTGCCAATGCTAATCTGATTCTTTATGTTTAGTCTAGTCCAATTTATTATTATTAATCATTATTAATAACATTATTAACTACACTACCCCAAAATACGTATAGAAACATGGGTCAACTCGTTTAATCCCTCAATTTACTTTTGACCCGGTTTCGGGCTTGTTCTAAGCTGTTTTTTGAGCTTACATAAAAATATTGACGACATGTGACAATTTTGACCTCGAATTCGGTTTCAGTGTCCCAAAATACATATGGATATGATAGTCGATAAAAATGAGTTTTTTTTATTTTTTGTGTACCCGTGTTATTATTTTAATAATAAACTCGTTCCGCCTATGGTACAAAATCATTGCTATCATTTAATACATTAGTTCAGGAAACATGCGATGATGACGTCAGTTCAAAGATTCATTGCACCGACTGTAATTATATACATAAAGTAGGTGCAGATAGAAGTAATTAACATCTAGTCTTATACATTATAGATTTTTGATTTAATTTCCTATACATTTATATTTAATCGGTTTTAAGACAAAAAAATTTCTTACGAAAGTAGAGAGCACTATTTGATAGGATTTCACTCAAAGTGTAAGGGTGATTGCATAGGCGCCATTTTTAAATGAATAGAAAGGATTAGTGGGAAAATGGTGACGTAAGAAATCGAAAAGTAGTGTTTTGCTCCAAAATAAAAGTATAATCCTTGTCCATAGATTAATAAATTAATTTAACCTGCGTTAGTACCAGAGGCAGTGTTGCCAAGTCTAGTGAAATTTCACTAGATCTAGAGATTTTTTTTTAATCCAGTGATTTAGTGAAAATGCCTATTTCTAGTGATTTTTGGTTCGCTAGATTTGTTGCCCTCTAGCGGTTCGCAGACAAACATTACCTTCTAGTTGCGAACCATTTAATACACGTAAATTAAGTCTGGAACGAAATAATTAGACAGAGAGATCGCTGATGTCGTATGTGAGTCATTATAGCCCAGATACAGAAGACAGGAACTATACAGAAGCGAAAGCAAGCCTTTTTGGCGGGACCAAATTTGTTAATAGTCGCCATGACGATAAGGTATATATTTGTCAAAAGCCATATAATGATTCTTGACGTTGTGCGATTGATAGTCTTTGAAACTCTTAAACGTTGGTTGGTTATTTTCGTGGCATTTTCTTCCAATTTTTTATTCTAAGTTTATTTATTTATTTGATTTTTGTTTATAAACTAAATAAGGGTTGTGCTTATGTCCATGCCCTTCGAAGGCGGGTGAGACAATAAGCTTCTTTCTATTTCCTAAAGATCCTGAAAGGTATGTACAAATTTATATTACTGAAACAACTAGAAAGTAATGTTAGATATACTAAACAATTAGTTGAAAAGAAGTAATATGAAAGGAAATATTTTCTTATCAGTTGCAGCTACTAACTCTGGGTGAACTTGAAATACGATTTTCATAAGGCATGATCTACTTGAAATAGGCGTGAATAAGCTTCATTTAAATTATAAGTTATGTGAGAAATACCTTGAAAATAAAATATGTTTTTGTAGGAACCATGACTTGGGTCCCCAACTTCATTAATACCATATATACGTATTCTTATTCATGTATATACTTATACTTATACTTCTTATTCATGTACCTATCTAATAAATATAAACAAGACAGTTTTCCCAGTGTACGGTGTATTGAACCGAAATATTTATATATTTTTTGTGTACATCATTTCTCTGAGTGTAGTAAGACATATTACCGTCACTTCGAGGTCACAAAAATCAGACTCCCGCTATCAAAGGTATCGCGGCAAGCTCTCGTTTCTGTATAGTTCCTATGTCTTCTGTGGCCCAGACGACAGAGAAAATTTTATACTAAAATCTAAAAAAACTCGCAAAATGAATATTCTTTTTTAATGAGTTCGTGAAAGTGAATAGAATATTATTCTGATAAGTTTACATTCCGCTCGGATGCAGAACAGAAAAAAAAAGCGAAAAAACTATTTCTATTTCATCTATTCTTTCATAATTTTGAAATTAAGTTAGAGTAGGAAAAAATAAAAATACAGGTGGATAGACCACGTGTTTCTGAACAAAAAATGTCCTAATAGAATTTTGAAAAAATGGAAGAAAAGCATTTTTTTTCGCTTTTTTTATGTTCTGCATCCGAGCGAAATGTAAACTTTTCAGGATATTATTGTATATACTTTCACGAACTCATTAAAAAAAAATTATTCATTTTGCAAGTTTTTGGAGATAAAAACCTTCAATGACTGGGCTATTCTAGAGTTCACTGGCATAAGGGAAAAGGGAAAAGGCAATAAGTAAACAACTGCATTCATTTGCAGATGCTATGCTGTTAATTGTTAATATAACAGCCTCAAAAAATTACATGTCCTACAGAATACAAGAGTTTTTTAAAAAATATATTTTTTTCACACAATAAAAATATTTATCCAACAAAAAAAAATTAAAACTCCCTCCCTTTTAGTTCTAAATCTAGGGAAATTTTAGTCAGATCTAGTAACTTTTTAAAGCGTTGTCTGATAATTTTTAAAATTTTGACCTGGCAACACTGACCAGAGGTTCCTTGATAGATGTCGCTATAGATAATGTGCAGATACATATTAAAACTATGCTGCTACTTTCAATCATATTTCTATGCCAAGTCTAAGGTACTTGACCATTTATGAACATTTACCTGTGAACTTTCTAAGCTAACGGATGAGTAAACTAACCTGGGGAGTATAACAGTGTTACAAGGATAAGTCCTTAGTAAAATGTGAGAATATTTTCGTAGTATAGGTATAGTAAGAGCTACAGACAGCTGTAAAATTCGTCAATTTTTAATAACCGCTAGTTATTATCCGATACATCTATCAATGAACCTCTAGTACTAACACAGGTTGAAAAATCATTTTCACTTTGTGAATAAAGTTTCTGCAATCACTTACTTCCAAAATTCAACATACACGCTAAAAATCTGCTACGTCATCAAATTCATATAATGGAATAAATTGTATGCAATTGAATTTTTAGATGTAAACTTCTCGAAGACGTAAAAGAATGTGAAACTTGGCAAACTTGCAACACAGAACACAATAGGCCATCGGCACGTGACGTCACAAAGTCGTTGCTTGGATGGTAAACAAATAAATAACCTCACTTTATTTCTAACGTTTGTGGTTTGGTGAAGGTTGTGCTTTGTAATATTCGAATTTGAACAATAATATATTTAGCTGGGCTATTTTCTGCGTGTGTTATAAGGAAATTTGACTCTAATTATGTATATTAATTATTATTATACGTTAAACACTGAAATTTATAAGGAAATAAAATGAGGTTATTTATTTGTTTACCATCCAGGCCACGACCTTGTGACGTACGTGCAGATGCCCTATGAATACTCATATTGAAAACATACTTTTTTTCAGTGCAAACACCCCATTGTGCATCCAAAACCAGCAATACTTTCATTAGTGATAAAACCGACTAAATATAATGACAATTTATATACACAGTGTAATAATAAATCGTAGTCTGTACAATAGGTTTTTGTAGATAAAAAAATAAACAATACTTTACAAAGTGATTGAAGTTGAAGCACGATTTTTAATAATCCAAAGATGGCAGATAGATTATGTGCTAAGATACCTAATTTTAAGTACCGAATTACATAGAAAACACTTACAATCTAATGTCATTACCAAGCTCGAAATATCACTGCCGGGAGAGTGTTCCTACAGGTCCCTGAAACAAGAAATGACTGTCAGGATATATAAATACAATATCACTTGGTCAGAACTTGCTTATTATTAGTCAGAATATGTTTAACTTGTATTCAATTTGTATACATATTACAGTTGATATACTACCATTATTAATATTTAAAAATTCCAGGACAGATCTTTTTTAATTTGATTTTTACTATTTCTGTAAAAAAGAGCATGCATATACATTTTTCAACATTTAGTAGGCAATTATAGAACTTCATACATCAGTAAACAAAAGTATGCGCCCAATCAGCACGTCCAATTGGAATTACGTCTCTACAAGGTATACACATGAGAAACAAAATATGTTAAGGTGGATCTAATTGTTAAACTAGTACTGACGTACACATATGAGATACACTTATGTTTATATTGATAGAATTGTTTAATAATTGTATACCGTATGCAATCAAGATTCTAAACATTTTTATATAACGTAAAGAAGGATCATTAGAATGTTGAAATTATTTGACTTTCGACGAAAACGAATAACGTTGATCGTACACCGCCCTGAGACTAGTTAGTTTTAGTGGACGCGGGCGTAATAATGCTCAATTTCTGCAATTCGCGCGCTCCAAAAAAATCACTGTACCTAAACTATCAAAGACACAATAAGAATTATGCTATCAAAAACTTTTTTGGTCTTTTGGCTTTATTTTCTTCGCAGCATGTTATACAAAATTTCCAAAAACAAAAAAGTTTGTAGTTTAATGAAAATTTGACTGCGTATTTTCTGAACTTTCAAGGTTATCTAAGTTTTTGACATGCTTAAAAATGTTTTAATTAACAATACTATATACAGATGAAGCACAAGTGTGTGTTTTATAACAAAAAAAAAGTTCATGTGGATATCTCCATTCGTTTTTGAGATATGGCATTAGATGTTCAAAAAAACATGATTAAAAAAAAACAACAAAATTTCACACCTTTTTAAAAATAACAATGTCCGTGACCACTAAAAAATGTCGTATTTCATAATTTCTAATGAACATCGACCTAATTAACAGTTTCCCCTGTTTTTTACTCCACTATATGGTATGGTATCACCAGATTGAAGGAAGATTTAACTCGAAAACTAGCCATTTTTTAAGGTTGTGCCCATTGAAACATTCGATCAGGATGTCAATATCTATAATAAAATACTGCAATTTCAGCCAATTCCTCCGAGAGCCATTTTCCATAAGATTTGTTAGAGTTATTTTCTCCATAATATTTTGATCTTAATTTATATAGATATAATGAAGTGGCTAAAAGCATCCATACATAAGCTATATAAAAAATGGGCTCACATTACATTTCGATACGAGCCATCGTTTCGAGTTATTTACAAATATAAAGTATAATGATTGTAGTATTAATGCTTTGAAAAGAAGATAAGACGTTGACATTTAATAGCTCGACTTTCATCTTTATCGTATACTATTATTATAAGCATTTCTTCTGACAAGTCACCTTTCTATACCACTATATTTATTTACAAGGATTCAAGTTGCGTGAAATCAGTTTTCTCCTTCTTGATTAAATTTGTTGACTTAGAAATTTTCTTTGAAGTTAAGAGTCTACTTCTCCAAGAAAGATGAAACGACAGGCGAATATGACACCGCAGTAGGGTTTTGTTAATGGTTTCATAAGTCTTTTGATATCAAATAATATTTGAAACAATAAAGTCAGCGTTGCTCGCTTAATTCTGGGATGCGGTTAGTGTGAGTAGTATAGACCTGCTGGTATTTAACGTTAAATTGCAAAAATCAAATCATTAACTAATTCTCGACTTGCTTGCTGTTTAAAGCTACTAAACTTGACTGTATTTTATTTCTGTAATTTATAATAAATAATTAATATACCTGTTATATTTTTTATAATACTAGCCAGACTGAGATACCAAATACTTGGCGAACAAAACCAAGGGTAGATAACTATACCAAGGAGCACTTATAAAGGCTATGGAATTTGGTACAAAAGACAAAAAAAATTCAGTTAAGTCTCCCTTTGGTGGCCTATAAATATGTCGAATTTAATCAGATAGTAAACTGCATTCACCTAACACCTAGTAATCAAAATGATATCAATTATAATAAATTCAACAACTGTTGCCCAAGGAATCATTACTTCCACATCCAGATTTTCTATCCAAGTTTCTCACATGAAAAAAAATTGATACCATATTTGCACTCCACTACGTGAAAATAATTGCTTTAATAATACAATATTTGAAATCTTCTACCCCAAAAACCCATAAAACGATATGCTACATCGATAGTGCGGGTGGTGATAGGAGGTGGTAGTGAGAGTGGATGATGTAAAAAAAAATTTTAAAGTCTTTAGTTCTTGTACTCGCACTAAATCACAATTTTATTTTTTTACCCCTTTAATAATGGCGTGGTAATGGGGGGTAGCTAATAGACGGAGAGCTGGCTACATGAAAAAAGGTTGCATCAGCTACACGATTGATTCCTTTTGGAAAAGGATCATTTAGTCTAGCCAAGTGAAAATCATTTGGTCTGCCAGCGTAATCCCGTGGCTTAAAGCAGTGGCGTGGGGTCAAATATCTAAAATTTCGGTATAAGAAATTTTACAAGCTACATGGATTACAATTATGAAAACTGCTTTTACTTATCCTTAAGAAACGCGGAAAATTGTTGGCAGACAGTTTGCTAGTGGCGAAAGTGCCAGCAGAGGGCGTCAAAGTGTCGTAAAATTTTGAAAAAAAAATTCATCAGATACATGCATGCGGATTCATTATGTTACATTTAAATATTTAAAAAGCTATATGCAAAATGGCAGATGAAAAAACGATACGGTATAACGTTTGAAAAAAGCGCAGGATATCACCGGCGATTTGGAAAAACACCAGATAAAAAAAGATTCTACACAATTGCACATTATTATAAATATGTTGAAGCAAAACATAAACCCATTCAACAGTGTAGATAGTAACAGTGATCAGTTATATAACATTGCAACAGGACGAGCGCCGCAAGAAGTATGTGAGTTTTTATTAAACGTTGAGAAAAACGGTTATCGGCTAAGAGAATCGTTCATTTCCGAGTGCGCTGAGTCGGACAGCAGATTTGAATTACCGATCAAACAAAACAAAATAGATTTTGCTGCTTCAACTGAAAAAAAAAATGGTTCGCGTTAATAACAAAATTCAAGAAGTATGATTGCAGCGAAATTTATTCCGTCGCATGTTGGCGATTTCGATGAATGAGAATACCAATATAGAAAAAATTCTCACGTATCCTCTAACGCCCGTTCCAATGTCCATGTGTCACTTGAATGGATCAATCTTTAAAACCGATAAATCTGATTTATTAAAATCTTTAGAAAGATATGTTCAAAGCAAACCTCCAACATATACAGATGTTTGTTTAATCGACAGGTTCTTTCTTATACATTGTATAAAAGATTTGCCAAAAGCGTTTGGAAATGTTTCAAAAAAAATCCTTCAGATGGTGACCAATAACAGAGCCAGTGAAATACATCTAATTACTTCCACATCCAGTGGAAGTATAGTAACGACAAAAAAATTTAAAAAAAATTTTATTGTTCAGATAGGCTTAGAATGTCATGAAACGTCGAGATTTTAAGTTTGAGCGAAAAAAATTTTCTGTCTGTCGGTCTGTCTGTCGGTCTGTCTGTCGGTCGGTCTGTCTGTCGGTCTGTCTGTCTGTCGGTCTGTCTGTCGGTCTGTCTGTCGGTCTGTCTGTCGGTCTGTCTGTCGGTCTGTCTGTCGGTCGGTCTGTCTGTCGGTCTGTCTGTCGGTCTGTCTGTCGGTCTGTCTGTCGGTCTGTCTGTCGGCCTCTCTGCCGGTCTGTCTGTCGGTCTGTCTGTCGGTCTGTCTGTCTGTCTGTAACTTTTTTTGTGCGCACGTTTACTCTGGAACCGTTTGAGGTATTGACTTGAAATTTGGTACACGTATGTACCTTAACGAGATCTAGAACTAGATTATATTTTCATCTTATACCGTCGAAGGGTTGGGGAGTGAATAGGGGTAAATTTGGGGTAAATAGGTAAATCAAGCAGGTAAGAGTTCATAAAATTGGTATTTAGTATATACAAAAGAGGCTAAGGTCTCAAAAAAAATTTTGGCATTAGCCACCCCCATTACCACCTCCACCTCATTATTAAAGGGGATGGAAAAAAAATGTGATTTAGTGTGTGTACAAGAACCAGAAACCTCAAAATATTTTTTTACTTTATCCACCCCCATTACCACCCCCTATCACCACCCCCACCCCACTACCGATGTGGGGTATCGTTTTGTGGGTTTTTGGGGTAGAGGATTTCAAATATTATATTATTAAAGTTCCATAAAAAATTTCACATATAAATTTTTTTCGTTGTGAGTGACTTGGATAGAAAATCTGGATGTGGAAGTAGTGATTCCTTGGGCAGCGGTTTTTTTGATCGGTACTGGTCACCCTCTATAAAAGACTGTGGAAGATCTAATCGAGGTGGTTCGCTTGCTAATCGTATGTACATGATTTCGGGTCCAGAACAAACACGACCAGCCGATTTTGCAAAAGAATTAAGAAATAGTTATTTTAAAGAAGCTCTGGTTAATTTTTTAATCGTACACTGGCGACAAAACGGTCGATATGATACCATTTATTAGCAATAAAAAAGTTTTTCTTAACTTTGATCAATGCTATGTACATAAAGTTGTACATGAGAACGTTTCATTTTCAATTAGCGATAAATATACACTTGAGTGTCACGAAGAGGCTGATACAAAAATTGTGTATCACGCATGCAGCATTGAACCAACAGCTAATATTACAATAAAATGCTCGGACACTGATATATTAATCAAAATGTTAGTTAATATGAACAACGTACAAAATGGTAATAAAATTTGGATGCAAACGGGGGTTTGGAACAAGCAACATACTATTGACGTGTCAGCGTTGTATAAAGAGCTTGGTGATTTATTTTGCAAATCATTAGTAGGATTTCATGCGTTAACTGGATGTGATTTCCACCCGGCATTATTTCGCAAAGGAAAGACACCCCAAGTAGCATAATTAATTCCTCAAGATATCCCGAGGATAAAAATTTAGGAATTAGTAAATATCTTCTAGAGGTCTGTAAGAGTTCCCTAAGATGGGCAAATGTCAGCATATCAGTATTAAATAGTAACTCCCATGGTAGTCGAAAAAAGCTATTAGTATAGAATCCTGTGAGCAGCCTTTTGCATACCTATAGAATTCCCATAGTAATCTTTAGGATATCTTATCGCTTGCCAATGTAAATGGTCCCGAGGACATCGTTATAGGATATCTATTAGATGTACCGCATCAATCCTGCAAACAGATTTAATTCCTGTAGTAATCTTTCGGGTATTTTATCGCTTACCAATATAAACGATACTGACGAACATCCTTATAGGATTTCTATTAGATGTACCATCCATCACACACCTTTTATTATTAGTTATTGCCAGCGGCAGCTGGTGAAATTTTGGTTAGTCAAAATCTCAGTATTGAGACATCAGGCCCAAACCAAACGTAAGATTAAAGATCGTTATAAGATCCATCCAAATAAATCGATGATCCCTGCGAGAATTTGAATGTTGCAGTTATGTTATTAATGTTCTATAAATTCATGAGTATAACTGATGCATGACTGATTATCGTCAGTAGTTTGTACGTGGCGTCATCTAGAAATAATTTCTGTAACAAACTAAGTGGTAAGCAAGCAAATTTTATGCATTAAAAGAATTTATTCTTGCGATTTCTATAGGTGTTCTATTAGCGATAATAATAATATTTCCATTTTAATACTTTATTTGATCTCTGTAATACATAGAAAATTGAGCTGTATGGTAATTCCCTTTTAGAACTTCTAGAAGATGTCTACAAGTATTCTGTTAAGGAAAATAATACTATTTCCCCTTTAATACTTTATTTGATTTCTATAATACATAGAAAATTGAGCTGTATGGTAATTCCCTTTTAGAACTTCTAGTAGATGTCTGTGGGTTAACAAAAGTTGAAATTCCTATATAATGCCCAGTTTACATTTCCCCAGTGCATAAAAGTTGAGCACATATAAAGATTTCTTCTAGAGTACATAAATTCAAGATATCCTCGCGGGCAGTAAATAGAACTTCTTAAAGATATCTTAAAGAATTCTGTGCTACTTGGGACGGCCTTTGCAAATATTGAAAAATATGGAAGATTTCCAAAAAGCTTTCGATGAGATAGGCAATGAAAATTGTTACACAAATTCTGTTTTTCCCATACTTGAAAAATTCATCTGTAATTTGTAAAGTTTCAAATCTCTCGATTCCGTTAATAGCGCTCGATTATTTTTAAAAACGTACAAAGTTAATAGTTTAGATGAACCGTTCCAGAAGAAAAAAATACATAATTTTGATGCTTCATCTTTACCTCCTTGCCATTCAGAATGGATACAACATTTGTTAAGAACAGTGTATATTGCTACAATGTGGAGAAATGCGCACAAAAAAGTACCAACATCTTTAAAGCCAGAGGATTGAGGATGGTTAATAGCCGATGAAAAATATAAGTTTAAATGGTTTGATGGGCCGCAGCTGCCAAGCACAGTAAAATATGCGATTGATGAAGAGATTGACGGTAAAATATTTTTACATATATCATAAAATTTATTTTTTCGTTTAAATACGTAAAAATTCAATTATGTTTCAGGTGACGGTGCGGAAATCGACTCGGAGGAAGACTCAGTTTGTGACAGCGATGATCTGCAATGTGATGAGTCAGATGTAAATAGCGAAGATAGAGAGACAGCAAAGAAACTCTCGTCAACTCCTTTGTGTTGGCGTGACTAAAATCTTTCACCTTGAAGTCGCCATTTCGGCTTAAAAGTCAGAGTTGGATTCCAAAGAATTTAAATGTTTCCGACAGGACCAATTTAAATTAAACAATATATTTTCTTGCACAGTGTGTGTTGCTTGAAAATGAAGACTAGAAACTACGAAACTGTAGTCATAAACTGAAAAAATATTGTGATATTTAACAAGAAAAGTTTGTGTTTGTTATAATGGAATATCACAAAGTAACAGATAACTCTATTGATTTCTTTAAATAAACAATAATTTTAGATAGCCAAAAAAGTCATATATATGTAATTTTTTTCCAAGTTGTAAAAGCATATAAAATAGAATTTTCTTTTAAATACATTGATATAATTTTTTTTTCAATATTTTCAAATAAAAATAGCTCAAAAAAATAGAACAATAGTTTCTTCATAGCTTCATTTGGGTTTTTTTTTATAACAGAAGGGCCTTAGTTACCTGAGTTAAGTGATGATAATTATACTATATCAAATATTAGAATGCCTGCGTTCCACTACGGGTTCATTAATATATAACTAAAAATAATGAGTAATATAACACCCTCCATCCAATTTTTATCATAAAAATCAGACTATCAAATAATATGACAATCTATAAATTATCCAACATAGGAAGTTCCTAAAAAAGTTGACTCAAATTTAGGCCGCTATATTGGGCCGGCCATTTCAACTTTCCAATTTTATTAATTTTCTTGAGAGTTTAGTACATCTACCTGCAAAATTTCATGTTGTTAGCACGCCTGGAAAAGCCCAAACAAACCGATATAGCCGTTATATGACTTGTTAACTACGTCGAGGCATCTTGCGAACTAAACAGTAGAGATGAGTTGCTATTTATTTTATAACTGTTATTTGTAAATAGCATTAGCAGACTGTTATTTCTGTATGAAAATAACAGGTGAGAAAATCTAATATATAAAAATCTCGTGTCATAGTGTTTGTTATCGAACTCCTCCGAAACGGCTTGACCGATTTTTATGAAATTTTTGGTGTATATTTGGTAGGTGTGAGAATATTTCGTACGCTATTTTTTATACCCCTAGGTAATAAGGGTGGCCCTATCCAGAAATTTTCTTTTTATTTTTTGGACAAAAATTTATAATTTATATGGCAAAACAACGTTTGCTGGGTCAGCTAGTAACAGATAAGAAACGCGACGTAGTAAAAATGTTCTTGCTGACTGCTGTTAAACTATTATTCAGAAAACAGAGCAGTAGCAGATAATGAAATCGCAACGCAACCGCTAATGTAGTTGAATATTATTGAAGCTGAATATTATTGTGGGTATCTTGAGTCATCGGTTTTATGTATACACTTCTTAGTTGCTTTTTAATCATAATATATTCAAATCTTTCCGAATTTCTTCTCCGTGTGTATATTTTCGATTACCCGCATACCGAGCTTAAAAATGAAGGGCTGCCAGAGTTGAGTTGAATATTTTTGTAGAAATCTTGAGCCATCCGCTTTATGTACTGATTTTTAGCTGTTTTTTAAATCATAATGGGCCTATTATTTATTTCAACAGTTGAGTTCCACCACAGTATGCTTCTCTTTCTTACAACCCAAGTGATAAAGAGATAGCAACATGTCTGGTGTCACCTGATGGCCTCAACTGTTGAAATAAAGAACATGCCCAATATGTTCAGAGCATGCATTTATATTTTCTTCTCCATATGTATATTTTCGTTTACCTGCATCTCCAATATTATTGTCATTGCATACGCTGTGCATGTTTCTATGCTGGTATTTCTTTATTAGTTTAACATAAAATAATAATTATTAAAATTTGAGGCTTAAAAAATGACTTTTTGCACAAATAACATTTGTTCTGGCAATATTTTGCAGCACAAACAGAGCCCATACTTGAAAATAATAGAAAAATGTTAAACAATAAATAACACAATAACACACTGCACTAAGTACGTATATGAACTAAATTAATTGTACCCAAATTGTACCTACGTCGCCCGCACTGTTTTTTAAGGTTTTAAGCCCAAATGGTTCTTGCTCGACGATCTGCGCAAACCGTTCCCGCCATTCAAGTTTCCCTGCTGTCTCTCTTTCTATGCTGTGGCCGAATAGTGTATGTCTTATCACTTGTCGCTAAGAGCGCTCGAGCGACAGTGCGCTTTTTATAATCGTCTACCTTGGTTTTAGCCATCGTTTTTTTGTCTGCCATTTTGCATATGGCTTTTTAAATGTTTAAATGTAACATACAATGAATCCGCATGCATGTATCTGATGAATTTTTTTTCAAAATTTTACGACCCTTTGACGCCCTCTGCTGGCACTTTCGCCACTAGCAAACTGTCTGCCAACAATTTTCCGCGTTTCTTAAGGACAAGTAAAAACAGTTGTAGCTTGTAAAATTTTTTATACCGAAATTTTAGATATTTGACCCCCCAGCCACTGCTTTAAGTCACGGGATTACGCTGGCAGACCAGATGATTTTTACTTGGCTAGACCAAAGGATCCTTTTCCAAAAGGAATCAATCGTGTAGCTAATGCAAACTTTTTTCATGTAGCTAGCTCTTAGACTATAATGACAAAAAATTTTTTGAGACTTTAACGTCTCGTATATATACTAAATACCAATTTTATGGACTTTACTTGTTTGATTTACCTATGTAAATCCCTATGTAATTTACCTATGTAACCCCGCCAACCCTTCAACAAAATAGGATTAAAATATAATCTAGTACCAGATCCCGGTAAAATGCATACGTGTACCAAATTTCAAGACAATATCTTAAACGGTTCCAAAAAAAAGTTACAGCCAGACAGACCGACAGGCAGACAGAAATTTTTTTTGCTCGATCTTAAAATCTCGACGTTTCATGACATTTTAAGCCTTTTCCTTTTTTGCGTTATTATACTTCCACTGGATGCGGAAGTAAAATTAAACTTGATAAACTTATCAACTTAGATTTATCAAACAAATTTCAACGAGGCTGTACGGCAATATTAAATTAATTATAACTTAAAAGTGAACTAAAAGCCTCCTATAATTAAAACATTCATCAACGAAATGCTGTGATATATACATCATCAAATACGCCTGAAATAAATAAATACATTACTTTGTTAATTAATACATTTCAAACAGCGCGGGAAACAACAAATTTAGGATATTGAGTTAAATCTAATATCCGTTGACAGCAATTTGATTACATCGCTGCGTTTAAAGGAAACAAAGCTAACTTATTTATATAAACAGTTTACATTGAGTGATTCGCTCGGCCAGATAGACGAAAATTGCAGTAGTAATAGTAGAAAAGCGACATATGTTATGCAACTCCCGAACATACAAGAACAAGCAGTTGAATTTTATGTAAAAACAGCTCACAAAACATATAGTCCAAGAGCCAGCGACAGATTTTCATGACCAAGTCCCTCTCAAGCGGTAATTAGTGGAATGCATCAGAGAGTTGTATTATAAAGCCTCGTGAACGTCAGCTGCGGTTCCGTGGGTGGGATGAGCGGCGGTAGCCTCCCAAGCACGGAGAAAAAAAAAATTTTTAGTCATTTCTTCCTGACTAAAAACTTGTCAAACTATAGCTAATCCAATATCTTGCAGAAAAAAAAGTCAGCTGACTATAACATGGTGTATTATACGTCAGCTGGTCGCTTGAATATGAAAAAAAAATTAATACATTCAATGATTTCCTCTCAACTAAAAATTTACCTGATGATAGCTTATATGCTACTGTGAATGAATAATGTCAGCTGGCTGTACCTCGGTGGAAAGAGAGTCAGCTGATACCTTGAAAGTTGTAACGCAGAAGTTAGGCGGAAGCATAATTAAGTAGGGAGTTCGTATCTAAAGAAATATTGATGAACTTTTCTCCTGATTGCATATCGATCGAAGTTATCCATCATATCAACAATTTTTTTACGGTTTTGGTTGGTTTTTGGCACCGAAAGTTTATGGTTAGTGGTATACTCTCTGACAATTTTGTAAACACAGCGGCCACACACTCCTGTCATATTTGCCACTTTGTTTACAATTTCATCTTTGAGTAATATAGGATTTTCTTGAATCTCATGCTTATACACGCTTAAAATCATTTCCTTGGTTTTTACGTCGAAATGAGACTTTTTCGACCTTTTTTTAAGAGGAGACAAACAAATTTCTGTGGGATCATCAGCTGTATCCGTGCTGCTAGACATTTTTAGGTGTCCTTGATATATTTGATACACCGAATAAGTATTTAAACAAAACACAAAGTCAAAGTCTTGGTATATGCCCGAGAGGCAAACACACTTATTTAATATACTCTGAAAGCATATAAATAAAACACAATAATCATATCACAAGGTACGGTATTTACAAAGATGCAATTTAAACAATGACATGAAAAGTAAACAGATACAACAACGATGTACTTCCAACTGAGCCTGAGTACGCACCTGTAGCGAAACCGCGATGAGTGTTATCAGCAGTTTATGGCCATTTGACCAATAGCATTACAGAATCTAGCACGCGAGTAGGCGATCACAATAGAATACATAGTCAGTCGTAGAGAGTGTTCAAGAAGAATCAGTATAGTGACCGTTAAACACAAGTTGCCTAAAAAGGGTATTAATGGCTCTTCTCTACTACCATGCAAATCAGAGCTATCAGCAATTTTTAAGAGCATGTTACATAGCTCAAATTTGGTCGCACGCACACCTGAAAGTCCCAACTACTGATGAACCTTCAGACTATGGCTGGGTAGAAATCGACAACAGATTTGAATTCATCTGGTTTTCTTGAACTCAGTTACCAGAGTCGATTGAAAAAATAACTATTCAGCCCGAAAAAGGTAACATTGTTTTGATCATTTTGATTATGTTACACTAAATATGCATCTTAATATTTTTTTTAAATTTTTGTACAGATGATGATGATGAAGGCATGATGGCAGACAGCTCTGACAACGACTCTGACAGTGAATCAGAGACAGATGAGTGTGACACAAGCCAAAGCGAGAACGAAAACGATTAAATTACATTATTATTTTTAATCACTTCTTTAAAATGAATGTTATTTATCGAACAGCTAAGTTACAATAAACTATAAATTGATTAATTTACTTATTTAAATATTTCTTCAGTTATTCAATTATATTCTTATTAGTTTTAAAGTATCTATACAGAATATTGATTTAATCGGAACTCTCATATCGGAGCGTAATGCCGAATAATTTAAGATACGTCATTTCCTCCCGGATAAAAATTTGTAACCTGATTGTTAATATACTTCTGTAATTAATAAGAAAATCAGGTAGCAGTAAGTCGAGGGAAAACACGTCAGCTGATGCATTTAAATAGGCGATAGATGCTCCCGCCTAACTTCTGCGTTACATCTTTCAAGATATCAGCTGACGATCTTTCCACCGAGGTACAGCCAACTGACATTTATATTCATTCACAGTAGCATATCAGCTATCATCAGGTACATTTTTAGTTGAGAGGAAATCATTGAATGTATAAATTTTTTTTCATGTTCAAGCAACCAGCTGACGTATAATACACCATGTTATAGTCAACTGACTTTTTTTTTCTTCAAGATATTGGATTAGCTATAGTTTGACAAATTTTTATTCAGGTGGAAATGACTAAAATATTTTTTTCCTCCGTGCGTGGGAGGCTACCGCCGCTCGTCCCATCCTCGGAACCACAGCTGACGTTCACGAGGCATTATGATACAATTCCCTGATGCGTCTCACTAATTATCGTTCGAGAAGAAATAATTGACCAAATTTTCACCTGGCTCCCGGTCTAATATTTTGTTCCAGTCAGTATGTCCGAAAAGGTCAACAGTCACCTGACGTCAACGAGCTTTTGGAACTTAGTGCAGAGTGGGGATCATGTAATGTAAACCTTTTAGCCATTAATTTTCTATTAAAATCTGCTAAATTACATTGTTTCACATTTTTTATCAATAAAATACTTAACGCCGTCGTTGCTTTCAAGGCAGAGCTGGGAAAATTACTCATTTAAACTACTTCAAGTATCAAGTACTTGAAGTAGTTTTATGTGCAAAGTATATGGTGAAACTACTTCAAGTATAAGTGCTTGAAGTAGTTTAAATGAGTACTTCGCGCAGATCTCTTTCAAGGCACTTTCGACATTCCAGTCTATTACGCGGAAATAAATGCTTTGAAGGTATCTATGCTAGACATAAATTTAAAATATCGAATTGGATAATTTTGTAATCCTACGCTTCATTTCATACATATATTCTAGTCAAATTAGAACAAATTTCGATGTTTGACGAAAACAACTGATAAAGTTTTGAAACTAACCTTTTTATTTACCGATCGATTTTTTCAAAAGCGCTGGGGTTCTTCCTCTAGCTAACGCTAAATATTTTCCAAATAATAAAACCGAACTTTTCTCTTTTAAGTTATTTAGACATGATGGACGGAGGAGCAGACGGACAGACGAACGGACTGACATTTTAAAAGTTGTTGCGAATTCTAATGACAACACAATGATATATTTTTTCTCTACGAACGATATTTACAATTTTTGAAATATGTTGATGAAAGGGAACATACTTTTTGCTCTCGTATTCCCAAAGAGTACAATTAGTCCGGTCAAGTTAGCCCTAAGAATAGGGGTACCCTTGCATAAATTCCCAAGAAGCTGAAAATTTACATGAACGTTAGGGATACCATTATAATGAAGTTGTGAAAAGTCCCCATTGATCCCGTGTGTGCAGAAAATTTTATGCGAGGTCAAAATTCGCAAAAATGTTTTTTTTGGATTTTTTAGCGAAACGGTTAGTTTTATGATAAAAATAGCTTAGAGAAAAATTGTAGATCTTTCAATTCCCTACAAAAATGGTCCTTACACATTTTTTCCTAAAATTCCTTTTTTGAGAAAAAGCCATTCTAAAGTTATATTCTCCATAATATGCACACGTTTCCACGCCACCTATGAGGTGGTGTACTTGGCGCGTCTTTTTTAATGTGGTTTCCCCGGTAGGCTTACTTCACGGTCATTTTATTGAAGTTTAATATAATATTAGGTCTTCTTATTCAACTTCTTCTCTTCCTCCACCTTCTTCTTCATCATCTTCATCTTTCTGAGTTGACGTAAATTGTTCAAACAGCGATACATCAGTTGTTTCGTCGTTGATGTAAGGATCATCTTCTATTGGAGATTCAGTATTTGAACACGACTGGCCTTGACAGCTGGTGCATGCTGGTGAACAAAGTAAGCCTACTTTTTTGCAGCCGCATTTCGAATAACACCTCTTTTTGCAGTTGCAAAAAAGAGTATTAAGGAGCTTTTCTGGTGCCGGTGGAAGTAGAGTGTGGATTGGTTCCAATACATTATTAATTAGCTTCCAACCTCATTCTTCTGGGTCCAGTTGATTACCAAGCCACACTTGAACCTGGTAATATACTCGATAAAAATGTTCATGGGCAGAAGCCGAGGTTGGAGGAAGACAAGTTAATTGAACCCTTTTTTCATTAGGTGTATGTTTTGCAAAAGATACGTAACATAACTTATCTCTGGAAGTAATTTTTTTTGGAGCTCCATATTCAGAAAGAAGGAAGCGAATTCCGTTGGTGATTAGAGTTTCTGGAGCAGAGTTCATATCTTCAAAAGCTTTTGAACATGTAATTAAATCTTGTTTTTCAAACAATTTGAAAACTGTTTTACCCCTCCAGAACATTGCTGATGTTGTATCACAGCCAATCATAGCATGTAAAAATAAATAATGTGTTCCAAAAAATAAGTCAGTGACTCTGGAATATCACTATTAATATCTTCAAATATATGACCTGGTGGGGGGTAATAAGAATTATCGATGACTACTGATTGAATATCTTCCCGAATGATTGCTGCCGCAGCTTCCAGGATCTTGAATCGCTCTTCTCTGTCAATACATTTTTTTTTACCCCAAGCTTGATTCAAGATATAATGATTATCAATGAAACATATAAATGTCAATTGTCCCGGTTTTTCAGTGATTATAACTTTATCACCATAATTTAATTTCAATCGTAGTTTGATAGTTCTGTTACCTACATTCAAATTAAACATACATTTTTCAATTCTTCCGATGTAAATCGACAGTCATCACTAGTATGGGAGTATGGAATTAGCAGGAGGGTGGTCAAAAACCACAGCACTTAGGCCCCATTGGACCCCTTGTACATCCTCCCTCTAGGTAGACACTCGCCTAGGCCTCCAGCCAACCTATTCTTTCGAAGTAGGTGGTGATATTGCCTAGGGGCATCTCCCTTATATTGGCCAAGGTAGGCCAACGCTCTCCCAAGATGGATTCTCTAATTGATGAGACGGCTGAACAGTCACAGAGTACGTGTTGAACCGTCTCATCTTCTTGTTCACAACCTCTGCAAAGAGGTGTTTCGCTTAATCTCATATTGTATAGATGTTTCCTTAGCGGACAGAGTCCAGTCTGGATTCCTGTTATAAAACGTAGATTCCTTCTGGTCATTGCCAGGTAGTCCATTGCTGTTTTCTTGTTGGGATACGTGAGCAGTTCCCTAGCAAGCTGACAGCTGCTTGTTTCATCCCACAGCTTCTTAAATTCGTTGTGGGTGTTCTCCTTAATTAATTGTATTATCGCCGTAATCGGTAACAGACTGGCCGGGCCTGGTCCAAAAATAAGTTGGCCTGCTGCCTTCTTGGCCAGTTTGTCGGCTTTTTTGTTGCCACTGCACTGTGCATGTCCTTTCACCCAGCATACCGAGATGTTGTTCGTACTGGAGGCACCCACAAGTGCTTGATGACATTCCCATACTGCTCCTGTGGTTATTTTGTAACTTCTCAGGGCTAGTAGTGATTGTCTGCAGTCTGTGTAGATCCTGATTGTTTTGCCCGTAGTTTGTCTGCGGACAATCTCTTTTGCGGCTATGGTTATGCCCGCCAGTTCAGTTTGTACTATGCTGGCTCGCTCATCCATAGTCCATTTATATTGGATTTGCAGGCTTCTGGAATATATTCCACATCCTGCCCCCTCCTTCTTCCTTGATCCGTCTGTGAAAATGTTAATCACACCTTCACCAGCGGTCTCGTTTTCACTGTTTGTCTGTATTGTGTAGGGTCTATCAAAGACAAATCGGGGAGAGATGCCATCTGTGCATGCCTGTAGAAGAGGCGTCTTCCTGACAGCCTCGTTCCACAGGCGACTTCTGGTCTCCCCACAGCCTACATTTGGTTGTAGGCCAACGGACTTGAGGCGTGCCATTGTTATTAAGGCCACTTCTCCTAGATGTAAATCCAGTGGTGGCAAACACAGCATTACCTCCATTGCTCTCGTTGGCGTTGTTCGCATAGCTCCTGTTATGCTTAGGCAGGCAACTCTCTGCACTTGGCTGAGCTTGGCTCTCGCTGTAGTCTGTTTACTCTTAGGCCACCAGACCACAGCTCCATAGGTTATCATTGGTCTTATGATGGCAGTGTATATCCACATGACCACTTTGGGTTTCATTCCCCAGGTTTTCCCCACGGTCCTGCGGCACTGCTCATAAGAAATGTAAGCCTTTTTTAGTCTTCTGTCTAAGTGAAGATTCCATGTTAGTTTGGCGTCGAAGGTTACCCCAAGGTATTTCACTTCTGATGCGAAACTTAGTGTTGTGTCCAGGAGAACTGGTGCTTTCAGTGCTCCTGGTTTCCCAGTCATCACTATTTTCGATGTATGTAAAAATTTCCTTCATGGCGAGATTTAATACTTCATCTCGAGGACGGCCGGCTTTACTTCCAGTGGTCGGTTTTAAAAAGGAAACATAACAGTCATTATGATACCTGGCCTCAGCAGTAACTAAATCATGCTCGAACCCGATGCGAGAAACAATAGTTTTTGCTGTGTCATCAGAACGAGACTGAGCTACTTGATGAACTGATTCTTTGAATGAAAGTATAGTAACCTTACAAATTCTACGCCGAAATTTCAGTGCTCGCTTTTTTTCATATTCTTCATTCAATTCATCGCCGCGAAAGAAACAACAATTTTTAAGGCAGAAAGCTGTTTCACTTACGCGTGCTCTAGTATGAGGAGGACTTATTTTAGAAGTACTGGCTTGTTCCTCTTCATGTTGTCTCGTCACTGCAGCAATAGTACTCTCCCGAGTGTAGTTTTTACGACACTGCACATGAATTTTCACTGATTTTTGGTCTTTTAGGTAGTCAGTAAATAGCTATTACTTATATTATACGTCCATAATGTACATAGGCAGCGTAGATATGCATATTATGGAGAATATAACTTTAGAATGGCTTTTTTAAAAAAAAAATGAATTTTAGGAAAAAAGGTGTAAGAACCATTTTTGTAGAGAATTGAAAGATCTACAATTTTTGTCTAAGCTATTTTTATCATAAAACTAACCATTTCGCTAAGAAATCCAAAAACCCATTTTTGCCAACTTTGACCTCGCATAAAATTTTTTGCACACACGGGATCAATGGGGACTTTTCACAACTTCATTATAATGGTATCCCTAACGTTTATGTAAATTTTCAGCTTCTTGGGAATTTATGCAAGGCTGAATGCCTATTTTGACCAGAGTAAATAACAGATACGAAAAAAATGCATATAACATTTAAACAAATAGCTGAATCAAAGTGCCATCTTTTCAATATGGCTGCTCAAGCACAACAGATTGAGTTTAGGACTTTTAGTACTAGTCAACCATCCTATTAGGCTGTAGTCCACCAGATGCGGTGGTGTGCTGTGGGGCGCTATGCTAAGCTGACAGAACTCGTGGCTTGACCGTCCACTGGTGCTGTGTGATAGTATTCTTTCGCAGTGCTTACTAAACTATTTAACAATACCATAAAATGATTTCAACCCGGACTTCAAACATCGAAATTGAGAAACATCTTTTAGATCTGAGTTCAGACGAAGATGACTTTCAAAATTAATTTCAGGCCATCGACTTTGGGTTGCAAAACATTTGAAGGAGAGAAAATTAATCTTTGTCGTCAAATTTCCACAAACAAGAATAACTACGCACTACTTCGATGAATTCTTCCATTTTTCAATTCTGCACAGCACATAAACACCGTTCAGCACAGCTCCAATCGGTCACGAAGAGAAATAAAACTGGGTCAGCAAGCCACGGCTTGTCGAAAACGCGCAGCCCAGCACGAGTGAACTGTCCGCCATTGAAATGCGTGCAATTCGATTGCAAGCTGACTCCACTTCATAGCGCTACGCACGGGACAGCACAGCACCGCATCCGGTGGACCACAGCCTTAGTTGGCACTTAGCCGCGCTTAGAAAGAAGAAATATCGTCACTGTTGGACAGAGACAAATAAGTTTTTTTAAGCTAGCTAGCTTAAGAAGCTTAAAAAGCTTATTTGTCTCTGTCAAACAGTGACGATATTTCTTCCTTCTCTGCGCGGCTAAGTGCCAACTTAGGATGGTTGACTAGTATGTTTAATAGTAAACCTTAATGAACATCTTTGCCAAGTTTCAAAACTTTATCAGTTTTTCCCTCTAATTTTCCCTAGTTTACTCGATTAATACCCATAAGGCAGTGCGAGAAATGAGGAATATAAAATGACGACCCAACGTTTTCGAACTACCTTTTCGCCGGACTTTGACCCTGGAAATCGTCTATCTGTGTAACTTTTTATGGTGAATTTTACAAATTAGTTTTGAGATTTTAACACGAGAATTTGTCTAGTAAAGACGTGAAGAACTACATGATAATTTGATATTGTACTTATAGCTTCTTTTAGTGCATTTTAACAATAATAAAGTACATAATGGTGACAGTGATTAGTTTCCCTAGTAAGGGTAAAGATTCGCAATTTCGTCGAGTTACACCTGACAACAACCTGTAATTTGTTTTTGTAACCATTACACAAAGTATCCGGCAGTTCCCAGCAGTTTATTTATATTTCTTTGTTATGCCTCTCATCGACTTGCTGTATCTAAGGATTATATCCCTCACTTTCCTCCGGATATCGTAGCTGTGAGTACTGTAATTGACATCATTCAACATGTGTTGTGCGTTTTTTCACATCGTTGTGGAATTACTATAACTTTCGTGTCTATCCCGTTGTTTGAACAGAAAAACAAAATGGTTTTCGCGAGTACGTCATACCTTCCATTAAAAACTTATATATATATTTCTTGTTTAGTTCCTGTAAAGTAAAATTGTGCCCGAGCACATTATCTTTATGTATATAAATTTTAGTTGAACATGCTATTCTGCATTTCATTTCATTTGCTAATACCTTTACTTTTAAAGATTCGTTTGTTAATTTAAAGCTCCGATTAAAGAAATTATATCTAGATACATAATGGCTACCTTTTCTTCATATACCTTATTATACTCTTCGCAAAAACGAAGAGTATATTGTATTTGATCGGCACATTTCTTCAGTAAATATCGCTCGTAGAGAAAAAAATTTCATATCATTATGTTAGTGAACGAATTCTGAACAACTTTCAAAATATCCGTTCGTCCGTCCGTCCGTCTGTCCGTCTATATTTTTTTTCACAACAAAGTTGGTATCACAAAATTTAGAATGTCCAAAAACTAACATTATTTACAAGAAAAATGCGAAGAGTATCCTATAGAATGTGTAACAATTATATAAAAAGCTCAGTAAATCGGCGAAGAGTATAATGCTTCCACTAGTTTGCTCCTAACATAGTCACATTATATGTCCATTAAAATGGATAGATGAACATCACATCCCATAGGCAACAGAGGCGGGTATGTGTAGAAGGGAAAATGTAAAATATTGTACCTCTTTTATGTGATAATTATTGGTTAACTTCTAGGAATATTAACGCAGATTGGAAAAATACAATAGGCAAAGATGTTTTATTCAAGGGAAATATGCATTGAAAGGATATTATTTATAATATTATTATTAAAACTATAAACTGAACCTCATCATGTTACGACTATGACCTACTTACTTATGAAACGATCGATTTCTGCCAATGGCACAGCACTGTTGCATGTTGCACTAAATTGTCACTAAACTGTCTAAATATGAACAGAGAATATTATTTAGGTATTAGGCAAATCACAACTTAAAATAAAAAGACTTCTTCACCACATTTTGATCGAAAAACACGAAAAACACTTATTAACATTAATCACGGATATTGTCAAAACTGTCAAACTGAAATTATGATAATCGAACTGAAGCCGACCGTGTACGAGCGGCCGCGAATACGCCGATGGGTCAATCAGCAACTTATGGGAAGAAGTGCCTTAGATTGGGAGTCTTTCGGGATCATAAAATTCATGCCATTATGTATCTAGATATAAGTTCTTTAATCGGAGATTTAAAGTATCACAACATGTTGTTTATTTGTAAACGTTTGTTTAATATTCTCTTCAAGTAATATGCTACTATGCATTTCATTTCATTCCCGTTATAATTACCTTTGCTTACATTTCAAGACTTCAAGTGTTAAAATTTTAACGTTTAGTGGCAAAGATTTTCTAATATGGAAATTCATAATAACTGTTTTAGTTTTATTTAATATTAATTTGTTCCTGTCACACGAAGCACTTAATTGATCTACAACTTGTTCGGGTCTCATCTTAACTTCATCAACATTTACTGCTGAAATTGAAATAGTCGTATCATAAGCATACATAGTTGCCGTCTATATAATTTGGAAGATCATTAACATATAACATAAACAACAACGGACACAAAACAGAGCCTTGGGGGACACCAAATTTAACATTACAAATAGTTGAATTCATATTATTATAGTTTACTGTTAATATCCGTTCCTCCATATATAGTCGGAGAACGAGCAATGTCTTAGATGCACCCTATATAAAACTCGCGAACAACCACTTAAAAAAAATTGATTCTTATGTAAATCGACCTGACGGATCCGATTTTGTAGTTCGCCAGACAATCCGGAATTGCGAAACTGGTCAAAATCGGCAATTTCCGAAAAATCTCAAATTTTATGGATATTTTTTAACTTTTACTTATCACCCTATATATCCCTTAGTTTAAGTCCGATTAAATTGAAATTTTTAGGAGAGCCAATTTAGACCTTTGCTATTATGACTGACATGACAGAAATGCAAAAAAGATTACGTGTCACCAGTAATATTTTTTTAAAAAGTTGGTGACACGAAATTTGTTAAAAATGCAGCAACAAATACTCGATCGAGAAAACTTTTTTGTTTTTAAAGATAGATGTACCTAATAAGCTACAAAGTTGTAGCCAAAGAACCAAAGAAACTTTTTTATTTCAGTGATTTTTTTGATAACTTACTTAGTTTTCAAGAAAACGGTGCTGCAGTATTTAACCGCCGCGCCGGGTCGCGTCGCAAGATAAAAGATTGGGTTGGCCTATACTGCGGCTTTGTTTCTCGTCTTTCAAGATGCCCCGCCCGATCTGAATGAAATAATGCGTAGTTGTGAATATTGGTTTTTCTAATTTTGACGTATAAAGTGACAATTTTCAAAACTGACGTAAGTGTCAAAACGTCCTACTTTATGTACCTAACTAGTTATGAAAAGTAAAATTTTACGTAACTGGTGACGAAATAGTGTTTTATATAAGAAGTGGCTAAAATGGTGTTTTTTTTACGAGTGGGGCATTTATAGTACGAGCCGAAGGCGAGTGCTATAAACCACACGAGTAAAAAAACACATTTTAGTCTCGAGTTACATACAAAATTTTTTGTATTGCCATTCGAAATTAGAAAATAATATTTCAACAATTTCAATTTAATCAGACTTAAACTAAAAGAAATATAGGGTGATAAGTAAAAATAAAAAAAATTCCATAAAATTTGAAATTTTTCGGAAATTGCCGATTTTGACCAGTTTGGCAATTCCGGATTGTCTGGCGAACTCCAAAATCGAATCCGCCAGGTCGATTTACATAAGAATCAATTTTTTTTAGGTGGTTGTTCGCGAGTGTTATAGAGGGTCTTTAAAATGCATCGTAGAGATCCCTCGTTCTCCGACTAATAGGACTTAATCCATTTTAAAGGCGTATGTCTAATTCCCAGGTTATATAACTTCTTTATTAAAATATCGCTCTGTACGGTGTCAAAAGCTTTTAGCAAATCAAAAAATATAAAAATCACATGATCGCCACACTCCATAGCTGAATAAACATAATCTAACAGATGGTAAGAAGCTGTTTCAATCGATTTACCTGATCTAAAGCCTTGTTGGGATGTAGATAAAATATGATTTTTCTTCAAATAATCAAAGAGCTGAACATGAAAGCTTTCTCTCTTACATTCGATAAACTACTTATTAATGATATTTGCCTATAATTATCAATATCTTCTGGGCAACCTTTTAATTTCTTGCACGTTCGCGAGTGACATAGGCCACTCTTATTTCACATATTTCGAGGTTTTTGCTTTCCGACTATAATACTGACTGATTTGAGCCATCAGATGGGCGAAAATTACAGCAAACAGTAAGTAATTCGAGAGATGCCGCACGTAGTCCTCAAGAAGGTCACAAAATAAAAGATTTGTTCTCGATTCGATTAACCGGTGACTGAAACCTATTTGCACTGGTGTGAGGAAAAAATCCGTCTAGCCTTGGGGTGAATGAAGATAAATTTCAGAGATTTAATGATCGTAACGCAATCTCGATCGGCAGGGAAGTTATTCGACGCGTGTTATTTTTGCTATACACAAAAACAAATTTGTTTACGTACACGTTTGCTTCAACTGTTGAGTGGAAGACTAAATCAGTAGGTAAATATAGACTGTAAATTAATGAAATTGAAAAAGTAACGTAATAATTACTGATGCGCATAGCATAATTGAAGCTATGATAACACAAATTTAAAAGTTGTGAACAATTTATTACACCAGTCAAATAAAAACAAATTTTGATGTTTGACGAAAATACCTGACAAAGTTTGAAATTTGGCAAAGATGTTTTTTCGGATCTACTATTAAACATATTAAAAGTGCTGAACGGAATCAGTTGCGCTCGAGCGGCGGCTCCGATTAGGTTTTTTGCTTATATCTCACTAACCATTATCGATATCGGTTGCTTGTATAAAAAATGTAGCTTATAAAATTCTCCACAAAACACATCATATACATTTTTTCCTACTCTATTATTATAATCTTCACAAATACGAAAATTGTATCTTATCGACACATTTCTACTATAAATATCACTCGTAAAGAAGAAAATTTCCTATCATCAGTTAAAGAATTCTGAACAACTTTCCAAATGTCCGTCGTTCAACCATCTGTTTGTCAGTCTGTCCATCTGTCCGTCTGCCTCTCCGTGTTTTTGTAAGCATTCAAAACATTCAAGAGTATCTACTGGAAGAAGACTCACTTAGTATTGGATGGACGCCCTTGTGCAGACTACGTCAGAATATACAGGTGTCTTAAATTTGGAGGTTTTAATCACAATGCAGATAACTGTGAAAGTGACGAGGTACGTACAAAATGTGGTGATAAGGGACATAATAAAAAAGACTGTATGGGTGCCAATAAAAAATTAAATTTCGACTTAAATATTAACCACTCCAAGTTTGATATTAAAAATTGCAGTGTCCTACAAAAAAGGTCAGTGCGGAAAAACAAAAAATAAAGTATGAAACACAATAGCAGTCACAGCATATTCAGTGTAGTAAATATTTCTTCAACAACTCTTAAACGATATGTCATCAAAATATACAAAGCCTAAGAAATAAAGTAGATCTTGTGAAAGCTACCCTTAATGTGAATGATGTTGATATAGTGTGTCTAACGGAGCATTGGTTAAATGGCATACAAAAGTGAATAAATATATATATATATATATATATATATATATATATATATATATATATATATATATATATATATATATATATATATATATATATATATATATATATATATATATATATATATATTGGTTAAGGTTAAAATCCAATCAGTAAATTTTGTAGAAAATAAAATGAAAACGGTGGCGTGGCAATATTCTGTTATAATAAATTAAAAGAGTTCTGTAATGCAATTGAACAAATTGAAAAATGGTCTAAAGAGAACATTTTTGAGGTTTGCGATGCAAAATTTAAAAGATTATTTCACTCATTAACGCTATAGCCAATGAGAGCCCGTTTTTTCACAACATTGCACCAATCAAATGTCATTATTAGTGGTAATTCAAGCTAGATCGGCTTTTGACAGTACCAACATGCAAAATTTATCGCTCTAATTTTTTATGTCGCTGCAGCGGCAAATACTGTGATAATTTTTTGACGTTTTGTTTCGTGAAATATTTTCGGCAACTCACGCTTTTAAATTTTATCTATAAATATCTTCTCTAGCTTATTACTAACTGTTAACTTACCTTGTAAATTGTAATATTGTATTATGTACTAGCAAACATAAACACACCACATATATAGTAAACAATCGTCAGTTCCAAAGAGAAGCCTGTCTGAAATATATAGGCTATAACCCTTGCCTATCTGTAACTATTTCAATTTGCCTACTTTTCAATCAGGTAACAATAATATACAAATATTGTACTTAATATACCTAGCTCATAATGCAGGAACAAGTCAAGCACAGCTTTCAATAGCTCAATAACGTAGTTACAAAGTTAAGCAAATCATTTATTATAAATGTCAAGTAAACACATTCGCTCTGGAAACAAACTAAAAATGTACCTAGGTACCTACTTACATACGGTAATCTATCAAAAAGTAACTAGTTGAATCAAAGCTGTGCAATATTTTAATTTGTTGTATTTAAAATTCACTCTGCCTAACGAAGCAAACCTCAACATAATTTGTAAACTTCGTAAGTTAAAAATAAGGATTAAATACAAATATGAATCAATGAACAATTATTATAGTAGCGGTAGCGCTAGATGGCGCTCTCTATGTCAATCTCGGAACCATGAGTGTATAGTAATAAATAGGCGGGACATCGGGAATAAAGTAGTGCTCGCAGATTAAAGATGTAGTGCTCTCTGTATCGTTCCTCGTCATATTGCACCTCAGAAACGCCTGAAAGGTGTTAAGCCAGTCTATATATTATAACATCTAAGGTTTCAACTCGTTTTATTTACTAGTTGCCATAGAAACGTCACTAGATTATTTTAAAATATAGGGAATCTCCATTGTTTCTACTACGTTTGTTTCAGATTTGCTGTTTTGACAATATGAGTCGGTTTGGAAATATTTCTGTATATCAAATTAATGAGGAAATTGAAAATAAAGATCAGTAAACTCTAAAAAGTGACAAGAAAACGTCTGAAGGCAATTAATGAGAAAACATAATATTGAAGATGTACTTAATGAATTATTTATTCGTGAAATATTCTCCTCAAATACCACTCGTGTATTAAATTTTATCTAATAATTTTTTCTCAAGCTAAGTTGCCCCTAGTTAATATAACTCGTGCAAATTGGCAGTTTATTATCAAAGATTAAATCCCTTCCGCTAAAGCGGTCGGGATTTAATCAGATAATAAACTGCCAATTTGTACTCTTTATATTACCAGGCAACACGCTTTCGAAAAAATTTTCGATAAAATTTTAAGCACTAGTGATATTACATACGATAATAGTTCAATACAGATTTTTGTTTTTATAAATGTCCATCAAATTTACTTCTTAGAGAGCTACATTTATTTTTGCACAAAATAAAAAATGAAAATATTGTCCTTTGTGGAGATATAAATATCAATCATCTATATAATTCGCCAGAAAGAAATGAACTAGTTGACATTCTACATGCATACGGTTTCGAAATCTGTGTAAATGAACCCACAAGACGTACTCCAATTTCTTCCAGGGCTATTGATTACATTTGTACCAATTTTGACAAAGACTTATATAATACATCTGTTGACTATGTCTTAATGGCATACCCGATCATTCGGCTCAATTCATAAAAATAAACTGGGATCTAGATTTAAATCTGAACAAGTACATATACCGAAGAGTTTATAGTAGTGAAAATTTCAATAATGAATCCTGATTTGACGTATATCATACATTTATAAATCAATTAAAATATCATGTAGGTGTTGCATTTCCTGTTGAAAGAATATATTCTAGAAATACTGCAAGACCCTGGTTAACTCGAGGTATTAAAATAACTGCTTGAAATATGAAAGATCTATACGCAACTATGTTGGAAACAGGACATATAATAGATACAAATTATTACAAAAATTATAAAAAAGATTACAAAAAAAATATTACTGCTGCAAAAAGTTTTACAATGACAGACCGTATGAAGACTTTGACAATAAAAGGAAGGCAGCGGAAGGGATTTTTCCTTAAATATTTAAAATAGCACGGGTTGTTCCCTTATATAAAAAGGGCGAAAAAGTTAAAATTGAGAATTATAGACCCATTTCATTGCTTAGTTCTATTTCTAAAGTCCTTGAAAGAATTGTGTTTGAGGAAATAAATTTTTTTTTTAACGACGTTTAATATAGTAACTAGTGTGCAGCATAGCATGGTTTTAGAAAAAATAAAAGTACGACAATCGCAGTAACACAATTTGTCAGTCAATTATATAAGCACCCTGGATGATAACAAAAAAACTAAGTTTTTTCATAGACTTAAGCAAGGCATTTGACCTACGCCTTGCTTAAGGAGAAATTAAATACCTATTGACTCCGATTGGTTGATATCCTACTTATATAATAGAAAACAAATTCTAACGAGTCATATGTTACTGTCGATGTCCCCCAGGGTTCCATTTTAGGTCCCCTTTTATTCTTGATTTTTGTCAACGAGTTCCCTGAAATAACAAACTGCTTAACTGCATTATGTTTGCAGATGACAGTACTTATTTATGCAATGATATAATTCTGGCAGATGCTGTTTCTAAATTAATAAATTTATAGATTGGTTCAAAATTAATAAGTTGTATCTTAACACATCTTAAACAGTTTTTATAAATTTTACAATTAGAAATAGCATAATTAACGAAAGTCGTTTACTAAAAATAGAGGAAAAATCGATCGCACAAGTCAATAATACAAAATTTCTTGGACGTTAAGTAGCAAAAGTATTCTTCACTCCTTCTACCATGCTCAATTTGTTTCACGCTCTTATGCTATGCCATCTTATTCTGGGGATCATTAAGCCACTTAAACAGGGTATTCAGACTACAAAAAAAAGCCGTAAGGAATATAGCAGATGTTATCAGTTCGAACATCATGCGGGCCATAGAAAACGCCTTTCTGCACCCTTTGGAGTTAGGGACTCATCGGTTTTTTAATATTAAAGGTGAATCCTACAAATTTTTCATCAACCCCCTATTTTAAAACTATCTTTTCCGTACTAGACATAAACGCGCATCCTCGGAATAGCTGATGACGTCATAGGCTGGCAGGAGATTTAAATGAGACGTTAAAAACGGGATTTTTTTTAGACAAGTAAGTCTCAATTATATTTGTTAAAGTTGTATACGTATTTTCTACTTCTCTTATGACCTAAAAATAAAAATCACAGACAAATAATATATCAACCATTGATAATGACCAAATTAATTAATATCTTACTTGTTATTAAAACAATGTCCCCCGTTATTGTTTTGCTATTCTCGATACTCATTTGAAAGTCAAATGTTAATAAACAGAGCTCGACGATGGATGAGCTATTAAGGTAATGACCGATATTTTAACCTTAATTAAGATGCCGTTGTTAAACGTTGAATAAAAGCATACCCCTGTCAAAATGAAGGCTTGAAAACGTTTTAGAGTGGAGGTGTTTACATAGTAGATTTGCCCCGTTGCGTTTGTTTGACCCTTGTTGAGAGTTTTGAATTTAATTCATTACATAACCCGAGCCATTCCGTAACACCGTCGGACTGAATTAAAACTGAATTAAGTGGGCACGTGCCATACTTATTTTTCGATAACTGGATGGTGCTTGTTGTTATTTGGCTAACAGAGAGGCAGATGAAAATTAACTATTGTTTTAAATACGCTAGTGCATGCCATAGGTATTATTTATTTACTTTTAAACTCTTTGATTTCTGTTGAAAATTATATTAAAATAAATGGGTACATCACAAACTTGTGCTTTTATTTTAGTAAGGTACTATAAAAAGGTACTCGAGAGTTAAAAAAAACCGTGTCCCATTTATCAACATAATGGCAGTCTTTATGTGAAGAGCAGTTTTTCTAATTTCTGCATTCCTGCAGTATGAGTTCTTTTCTGCATTTTTTTTTGCAATTTGTTCCACCATATACACGAGAAAACATTAATTTACAAAAAAATTTATGATTTTTTACTTGTTCAGAGCCTTTTAAATTTCTTTTCTATTCATATATTTTTACCTACGACTGTGTGGACCGTCTATATGAGTTCAGTAGAAAGTTCATGAGTTTTTATTTGTCTATTACCTTCTGTAATATCCTTTGTAACAGATGAATGGATTTATATACGATCTTCACCATACAATTTGATATTTTTACAGGAAAGTTTACAGACAGATGTTTGAGTAAGTATTTATGCTTTAGTACTTTAAATATGTTGCCAAAAAATCATTACTGACTTTTGCACGCCTAGTCACGTGACGAGTTGTGTACGAGACAGTTTCCATGCCTCCCTCATGCAGCATTTTCTGACGCCATCATGAATGCCTTGCCACCAGAAAATATAAAAAATTCTAAAGATAAACTAAATTACAAAAATTCCTACTCTTGCGGATTTATTTATATATAAGTATTATTTAACCATTATATATATAATTAGTATTTATTAAAATTTTTAATGGGTAATTAAAATTCATTGGACATACTCTGCTATTTCCTGTATGTAGGAAAAGTATCTAATAAATTAATTGAATTTTTATAAATAAAGTTTTTCAAATCCGCCCCTGGAAATTCATGGAAAATCCGACCTAAGCTTATAACAGACACGTAAAGTTGGTTCGTTTCAATGGAGAGTTTAGAAAAACTATTTTGCTTTATAGTACAGTCGATAGGTAGATCCTTATAGGAATAAGTGCGGGAGTTTTGAAACTTTGGGAATTTGCAGATTTCGATGCCCTGAATGAAGTAAGAAAAAATGCAAAATTCGATCTCAGCCTACGGCGCTGCCATATTGAAAAAATGGCGCACAAAAACAGTTTTCTTGAAATTTCTTGCTTCAGGTGCCTCATACGTCAAAAAATGTTCTTATGAAAATAAAAGAGCATTAAATTTTCTATAAAATATGTCCTATACACTTTTTCCTTAGACTGAATAGTTTCGGCACAGCAGCCGATCGAAGTCAAGCATTCTTGACAAAATTATGATATTTTGCAATTTCTCGATTTAGTGCGACTTCTTATTCTACGAAGGAGTATTTTTGTGTTGAGACAAAATTTGTTTTCATACCTGAAAATCCTCAAATATAGTTGTTTTCACGGTAGAATTTATTCAGGGCATATTATCAAGTCCAGGAGTGGCAGGAGGTTTGTAAAGATGTTGAAGAAAGGGGCTGGAAATAGAACAAAGCTGGGCTTAAACCAGTAACAATGCTGAAAGATCCTGCTTATGAAAAGCTACTTAAATTTCTTTCCTGCAAATGCAAGAAACGGTGCAGTGCAGCATGTGGTTGTAGAAAGGCAGAGTTAAAATGTTCTGTAATTTGCAAATTTTGTAACGGACAAAGCTGCGACAATGCTGTCGCAGCTGGTGCATACCGGAAACAGTCGACGAGCTTCATGACGATGAGGAAATCGACTCTCCAGCCGAAACATTTCTCATAAGCATGGAGAACAATCAATACGTAGAATCAGTGGACAGCTCAACGGAAGCAAATTCCGAAGAAAGTATTGTTGAAGACTACAACGAATCTGGACCTTCTACACCAAGCGCCTAAAACGCTTCAAGAAGCAGGCTAGTCGTGGATTAGGCCTATAGGGGACAGCCACGTAAAAAAAGGCGCCATATATTCTACCTCAAGGTAATGTGGAAACGCGTATTGAACATTGAGCTATGTGTAGCAGACAAGTAAAATCAACTATATTTGAGAATTTTCAAGAAAACAAATTTTGTCTCAACATAAAAATACTCCTTCATAAAAGTCGCACTAAATCGATAAATTGCAAAATATCATAATTTTGTCAAGAATGCTTGACTTCGATCGGCTGCTGCACCGAAATTGTTCAGTTTAGAAAAAAAATGTATAAAACATATTTTGTAGAAAATTTAATGCTCTTTTATTTCCATAAGAACATTTTTTTGCCGCATAAGTCACCCGAAGCAAGGATATTTCAAAGAAACTGTTTTTGTGCGCCATTTTTTCAATATGGCGGCATTTTTATTTCATTCAAGACATCGAAATCTACAAATTCCCAAAGTTTCAAAACTCCCGCACTTATTCGGTTTAAACCCCATGTTTTATGCTCTCACCGCTGTATTATTATTCTACTCACAATGGCAGGCTGCTCTTTGGCTTCTAAGGTTCTAAGAGTTTACGACAACACTATTATTTTCCAGAAGTTGATTATCATTGTATATTTCCTTTATTTTTAAAATCACTTACCTAAATGAAGAAGATCTAAAAAGTTTATGTACAACCCTTTGTCTCCGAATAAGCGTTAAGTTTGGTGAGTGATCCCAGTTTTCAACTGCAGTATCCGCCTCTATCCATTTCCATTTGGCTGCGGATAATCATGGTGTTTTTTATGCCCATTTCATTGTTCTCGTTCTTATTTGATGCACTCAAGGAGTTCGTATCCTCCATGTTCTTCCTAGCAATAGTGCCCTTTCGATAAATACTTTGATTTTCCAACGTCGTATTCTGAAAAAAAAAAAAAACATAATTGACTTAAGTTAATTCCTTATTGTCATTTACCGCTAATTTTACACATTTTTATTATTTAGTAGAGATAGATGTACTTTTTTATTTTGTTTCTGTTCTTCGATGACCCCATACTACATTACAATTTTTGACGTCTATGTGTTTTAGTAGAAGCCGTAGAATTCAAGATCTTATATACAGTGTGTGCTGTTTAATACCGCAACATCCCGTTATTTTGGAACGCGTTGGCCGATTTAAAGTTTTTTTTTTTGTTTGAGATATAGTGCTCGATGACCTTTATTTGACTGTTTTGAAAAATTTGTATTTTCATATTTTCAAGGCCTAGTAAGCTTCTCAAAATGGGTCGAAATATCGAGATATTTTAGCGGCAAATTAGAGAGCATATTCTATTCTCAGTTGTTTCAAATATCTCTATGCAAAGTTTTAGCTCGATACCACATATAGGGTGTTTGTTATTAAATAGCCCAATTTAAAATTTCTCACTTTTCTACTGGCCGTGTATAAAAGTCGGTTGGGTTTACTAAAAAAGTAAAGTAATCATTCGACTCAAGGAACATCAAATACTAAATGAGGAAGAAAAAACACGAATTATTCTTTAAATACATAGTGTTTCTATACATTATTCGGTTGCTGTACTGTCGTGAGCAAAAAAAAATAGGACAACTATTTTTTTCTAATGTAAATCTGTCTCTATTTGAATGAATTTTAACAAATAACTGACTCCTTCTTATCGAAAAGAATAATGATTTTTCGGCCATTTTTGGTGTTTTATATTTTTTTTGAAGATGGCGGATTGACCTATACATATCGGACAGGTCTATATTTTTTAAGAATTTTATTTGAAATAAGCCATTATTTTTAATTCCCGGTCAATTACTGGTACAAAATATATTAAGCAGATAAGTCGAAAATCCGTAAGAGTGCGTCAAAAAGTGCATAAAATATTTGACGCACCAGGAACTTTTTGGCGCGAATATTTTTTTCGTAATCAGGTCACAGTACATAAGAATCAACAATAAAATTTCTAGTGGAACGTTGTCGCTGAAAAAAATTGAATTAAATCAATTCGACTGTACTACATGCCAAATACAATGATGGTTAATAGGTAATTTTACTGATTTAAAAAGATTTTTATGATTACTTGCTTGACTCTAATGAATAAATATGGCATGTAATACATCGATGAAAGGGGAGAAAAATACTTTACTTAATAACATCATTTCCTGCTTCTTTCGTAATTTTTCTTTAACAATCTAAACACAGTAAATCTCGAAATTCAACGGTTCTGGAAAACTTTATATAATACCTTGTTGAAAAATTCTATTTTGCAAAAAAATTTCGTCTTAGAAGTGTTTTCATGACCCTCAAAATAACAGAGATACCTAGCTAGCCTAGTCACATTCTGCATTTCAAGATTTTTCGCTGTGTTTTAAAATAGGCAGTGGATTTTATTTCAACTTTTTAAACCTTTTTGCAGCTTATAAAAATCTACAAAATTTTTGTAAAAACATTTTCTTGCAAGATTGATATTAAGCGGGATATCGAGGGTCCCAGCAAAATGGACAGCCTATATATACCAAAATCTTTGCTTGTAGGAGTTGTTTTAATTGATTATACAATTTTAGGCTAAAATGATTACTCTATATGTTATATTGCGGTAAATGTGGGTAAATAGGTAAATGAAGCAGGTAAGAGTCCATAAAATTGGTATTTAGCATATACAAGAGAAGCTAAAAAATTTTTGGCATTAGCCACCTCCATTACCACCTCTACCCCATTATTAAAGGGGATGAGAAAAGATTATGATTTAGTGTGTGAAGTGTGTACAAGAACCAAAAACCTCAAAATATTTTTTCACTTCATCCACCCCCCACTATCCCCTATCACCACCCTCACCCCACTACCAATTTGGGGTATCGTTTTATGGGTTTTTGGGGAGAGAATTTCAAATATTATATTATTAAAGTTCCATAAACAATTATTTCCACATACAAAATTTTTTCGTTGTGGGAGACTTGGATAGAAAATCTGGATGTGGAAGTAGTGATTCCTTGGGCAGCGATTTCGTTTTATGGGTTTTTGGGGTAGACGATTTCAAATATCATATTATTAAAGTTCTATAAACAATTATTTCCACATACAAACTTACTTCCACATCCAGTGGAAGTATAGTAACGACAAAAAAATTTCTGAAAATTTTTATTGTACAAATAGGTTTAGAATGTCATGAAACTTTTCTGTCTGTCTGTCAGTCTGTAACTTTTTTTGTGCGCACGTTTTCTCTGAAATCGTTTAAGATATTGACTTGAAATTTGGTACACGTATGTACTTTAACGGCATCTAGAACTAGATTATACATTCATCTAATTCCGTCGAAGGGTTGGGGGTAAAATGGGGTAAATGGGGGGTAAATAGGTAAATCGAGCAGGTAAGAGTCTATAAAATTGGTATTTAGTGTATACAAGAGAAGCTAAGGTTTCAAAAAAATTTTTGGCATTAGCCACCCTCAGTTTAAGATATTGACTTGAAATTTGGTCCACATATGGGCTTTAACGAGATCTGGAACTAGATTATATTCCGTCGAAGGACTTGGGGGTAAATTGGGGTAAATATGGGGTAAATAGGTAAATCAAGCAGATAAGGGTTCATAAAATTGTTATTTAGTATATACAAGAGAAGCTAAGGTCTCAAAAAAATTTTTGGTATTAGCAACCCCCATACCACCCCTACTCCATTGTTTAAGGGGGTGAAAAAAATGTGATTTACTGTGTGTACAAGAACCAAAAACCTCAAAATATTTTTTTACTTCATCCACCCCCATTACCACCCCCTATCACCACCTCCACCTCTCTACCGATGTGGGATATCGTTTTATGGGTTTTTGGGGTAGAGAATTTCAAAATTATATTATTAAAGTTCCATAAACAATTATTTCCACATACAAAATTTTTTCGTTGTGAGTGACTTGGATAGAAAATCTGGATGTGGAAGTAGTGATTCCTTGGGCAGCGGTTTTTTATGATAAAACAGGGAATATCATCTGGACCAGACGACTTTTTAGCTTTAAGTTTTTTTGTTAATAAATTTAGCAATTCTTTTTCGTTGAAAGGTTTTAAAATTAATGAATGTGTCTGCTGAACTCTACTGTAAGTATACGTCACAGTTTCATTTTGGTATTTGCCTAATAGTAGCATGCGGCGCCTCTATATAGATAGAATCAAATTGTGTCTAAGCCGCATTTTTTTATTTTGCAATTAATGGCATAATACAAATCATCCCCTGTTAAGTGATTAAATTTTGAAACGTTTTTCTTGAGAAATCTGGATGCAGAGGCGTTCAAGTAAGCTGAAGTATATTGAGTTAAAACAAAATATTCGACAAGAAATTGGCAATTTAAATGAATTCGCCGCTGCTACAATACTTTAAGACTAATTTGGGAAACCGAGAAGAACAATGGTTTACAAGCGGCGCCAGTTTCTTAAGAGATATTGTTTGAGACGGGAATGTGATTAGTGGAAAGTAAACGAAAGTTTACAATATGGTGAATTTGTAAAAAGTAAATCGATTAAAGATTTTCAGAACAAAGTTGTTGGAATTGTTCGTGCTAAATCATCATCAAATAACAGCACGTAATACAATTAAAAACCAAACTGATCACCATGTTTTCATAAATAATTTAACTCAGTTTCAATCTTACTGTAAATTTTCTTATTTATTTTATTTATTTTTACACTGCTCATCACAAAAATCCATTTGATAAGCAGGGCAAACGCATTAAAAAGAAACACGATTAGGAAACAGAATAAAATAATAACATAATACCTGTTTGAAAATCTGAAACACACGCTGTTAATATTAATTCGTATTGTAAAACACCGCTGGGTAACTATTGGTTGCATATTATATGTCGCTCTGCAAAATAAACCAACAGTTTTCTTAAATGGCACCTAGTTGACAATTAGGGGAATCTGAATCTTCTATAGTCAATGTGGATAAGAATAATCAATTCAATCTAACTCAGAACGTAACAAGCAAACATTCTTAAGACAATAAATAAACACAACACAGCAAATAGTTCCTGTGAATCTGTCATATATAGATAATGTAAATTGTGTGACCTAGGCCATGCCGCCGGCCGCTGTGGCGCGCTTCTTATGGCAATATGCAAATTGTAACGACTGCAGTACAGGGTGGACCAAATTAGATGGGATTTGGGGTTTTTTCTAAAACTATGGCAGATAGGCAAGAACCAATACAGAGCGTTTTTGGAAAATTGACATTTTTGGATGGCCTCTATATTTCAATTACCAAGTGTCGAATCGAAAATCGAGTGAAACATTCTTAAGGCACTTTTTTAAATAGAATCGAAATTATATACCATACTTATCTCTAGAAAAAGTGATTAATTTTTGAAAAATTTAATATATTTGTGAGGAGACCATGGAAAACTATTAACAACAACACTCCTTATAATATAAAATAATTTTGCCAAAAATAGGAAAACTAAATACAATAAATTTTTGGATTGTCTTCCATTGACATCTATGCATATTTATCACATGTCTAATATTTATTGAGAAGGCCATTGTAAAAAAGAAGAAAATTGAAATAATTGCAAATGTCAAAAACTAATTTTTGAATTAATTGAGAGTGAGCATTGGTAAAAATGGTTCAATTTAGTAATGGTGAAAAATATGATATCAAATACTTAATCAAGTGTTTTATAGAATGCGAAGAAGATTCAAGTTTAGCTTCCAAACTATTTTAATAGGTAAGTTATATACAGCAAAACTCTGTGCCAAAAGCCCTACCTGAACAATATTTTTAGTTATCCAGAAAAGAGACAGCCAGACAAAAATATTCAAAAGGTTACAACAAAATTTAAAAGAGTTTGCAGGTAGAGAAGTTGTGGAGAAAATACTAATATATCGTCTCACCAAATACAGAAATACTGGAAAATTTAGGAACCAAAAACAACTGCGTTGCATTTTTAAAAAAGAAATAAATGCAAATCTTACAAAATTAGAATTAGTCGTCATTTATACTCAAACGACTTTCAAAGGCGTCTCGATTTTTGTCAGTGGTTTTTGCGTCAGTGCCAGGATTTGAAGGAACAATTATATGGACAGACGAGGCCCATATAAGCAGTGCGGGAATTTTTAATCGGCATAATAACCACCATTTGTATCTGAGTTTCATCTATCATTATGGCTGGTTTGCTTGTACTCTGACAAATCACACAGATTTTAATTAGAATTCGACAACTGTCTATTTTTTTAAACAGCCAAACCACAACGCCTATTAAGCTTAGACAAACGGTCGTTAGGTAAATAATGTAAATCTTCCCGAATATGAACCTTTTTATTCAACTAATTATTCGTATCTTCTGGTTATGAATAATATAGAGAGGTTATTTTAATTTAATCAGTGTAACGGTCAACTTTTTAAGTACTTGTATAGGGTTTAGCCGGATAAGCATGACGAGTCGGCCCCCAAATGGCAACCTATATCGAAACTTATGTTTCAATATCAACTTGTTGTACGAACGCGATTTATATGTGTTTTGCCGCCGTACTCCGCTTTGACCTTGAGATATGGAAAAAATTGAGCGCATGCATGACTATCGTTCAAAGAGACATATCTCGAAAACTAATTGAACTGGAGAGGTAAGTCCAACGGGAGGTTTCAGGTAACCTTAAAGAGTATATTTTATATATTTTTTGAATTTTTAGAATAATTACGAACATTATTAAAAATAAATAAAAAATATAATAATTAATATTTCCGTGTTCTCTGTGACTTACAATCACTAGAATAATATATGTTTTAATGCTTTATATGCACTATTACTCATAAAAGTTGCGTTGGAAAAAAGTTGGTGCAACACTTCGAAAAAAAAAATAAAATTCGACGCGCACATCATATAAGGATACAAACTTGACATGGGACACACATATAAATATTTTATGAATTGGAATTATTACTTAAAGAGAAATTTAATGAAAATATAAATACTTGACACGTAAATATCTATTTCATATGGCGCACAGTGGCACGATTTGTAATTTTTTTCGTTCAAAATTATCTAGAGCGCTTCGCAACCGATTGGGATAATTTTTTTTAATACTCGTTATTTAATTTCAAAAAAACGTAGAAGAGCCGATTTTTTAATTATGCTAACTAAATTATTGAGCTTAACCAAAATGTCCATTTTTTATTCAAACTTTAATAAAACTTATAAAAAAAAATTTTTTTCTAATCGAATTTACATAAATCTTGTTACTCGGGGGGGTTTTTGAGTTCGCTGATTACGTATCTGATATCCAAATTGTCATAAATTAACCTACAAGATAGCGGAGTCAATGGCAGCTGTACAATGTAAAAAAAAATATAAAAAATGAAATATTTTCGTTAAAGTTTATGCCGAGAAGTTTTGAATATTTCTGATAAGTACTTTTAAGTTAAAATAGACTAATTTTAAGTTCCAGGAAGAAATTCAAAATGCGGATCCAATATGGCGGCAATAAGATGATAAAACTAACTTAAAAATAAATTAAATGCATTAAACTAGATAGGCTATTCCTAAGAATTATTAAAAAATTTAAAAAGGAACAAATTTTCTGAAATTTGAAATATATCCAATATGGCTCAATCGTAAATATGCCATTCAGTCCTCTATTTATATAAATAATATATTTAATTTTTAAATGATATTTAATATAATATATGTTTAATATAATATAAAAATAATATGACCTACTTAAGGTTATGTTCAAAATTAATGGAGGACTGAATCGCATATTTATGGTTGATAATTAATGCAGCCATATTGGACATATTTGAAAATTTCAAAAAAATTGTTCCTTTTTAAAGTTTTTAATAATTCTTAGGTATAGCCTATTTAGTTTAATGCCTTTAATTTAATTTTAAGTTAGTTTTATCATCTTATTGCGGCCATATTGGATCCGCCATCTTGAATTTCTTCCTGGAACTTAAAATTTAGTCTATTTTAACTTAAAAGTACTTATCAGAAATATTCAAAACTTCTCGGCATAAACTTTAACGAAAATATTTCATTTTTCATAATTTTTTAGCATTTTATAGCCGCCATTGATTCCGCCATCTTGTAGGTTGATTTATGAAAATTTGGATATCAGATTCGTAATCAGCGACCTCAAAAACCCCCCGAGTAACAAGATTTATGTAAATTGTATTAGAAAAAATTTTTTCTTTTATAAGTTTTATTAAGATTTAAATAAAAAAATGGACATTTTGGTTAAGCTCAATAATTTTGGTTAGCATAATTAAAAATCGGCTCTCTTACGTTTTTTTGAAATTAAATAACGAGTATTAAAAAAAAAAGAAATTATCCCAATCGGTTGCGAAGTGTTCTAGATAATTTTGAACGAAAAAATTACAATTCGTGCCACTGTGCGCCGTATGAAATAGATATTTACATGACAATTATTTATATTTTCATTAAATTTCTAGCAATAATTCCAATTCATAAAATATTTATATGTGTGTCCCATGTCAAGTTTGTATCCTTATATGATGTAGTGCGCGTCGAATTTTATTTTTTTTCAAAGTGTTGCACCAACCTTTTCCCAACGCAACTTTTATGAGTAATAGTGCATATAAAGTATTACAACATATATTAATTTAGTGATTGTAAGTCACAGAGAACAAGGACATATTAATTATTACATTTTTTATTTATTTTTTAATGTAATTATTCTAAAAATTCAAAAAAAATATAAAATACACTCTTTAAGGTTACCTGAACCCTCCCGTTGGTTTTACCTCTCTAGCTCAATTAGTTTTCGAGATATGTTTCTTTGAATGATAGACATGCATGCGCTCATTTTTTCCATATCTCAAGGTCAAAGGGGAGTACGGTGGCAAAACATGTATAAATCGCGTTCGTACATTAAGTCGATATTAAAACATAAGTTTCGATTTAGGTTACCATTTGGGGGCCGACTCGTCATGCTTATCCGGCTAAAACCTTTCCCTTAAATTCATTACAAAAATTACCTAATTTTTTATTTTTACTAAAATAGATTTAACGCCGGCCCTGTCTGACCTTTAATTGCTTACGAGTCGACTTTGTAAACATTCTAGATTCTCGAGGTAAATAACGAGTTAGCCTTGTAGACATTCCACAAAATACGCGGGTAAAATAGCGCGCGGGAACTAATCTTCCAATGGCAAGTAAGATATCACCTAATGGCTGCGTTACAGACCTCCTAAAGTAATGCGTTAGGCGCGCGTATAATATGGTAAACTAATGTCCTATATTCATTTCCGAAGCAGCCTTCGGGCTGACAAAGTCGTCAAAGTTATGGCTGGAATTTGAGCCATTTAAGTGTTTATTGGTTTGGAGAGTTAACTTATTTGGTGAATTGTACAGAGTAATTAAGAAGTTAACGTTAAAATCTGTTCAGTATATAGATGTCCTGAATTAAAGCAGCATTTAATAAGTATAATGCTAGCTGGTTTAAGTGAAGTAATAAGAAAGTTAAGTATAAAGTCAGTGTCAATATACCTGTAAGGGTATATACCAATATGGGTATAAGTATGCAGTTCTTACAGCTATTCTTACAGCTGTTACCTTCGCGGTAGCTCAGTCGGTTAAGGCGTATTGAGTGGCGAATATGCCGATCGACTGTCTACCGCGCTGTGGGTTTGTAGAAGAACGCACTACCGGGCGTCAAAATGACGCGACACCAATTTATTTCTCAGGGGGTGCCAGTTGCGTATTACCCCGTTCTTCTACCTCTCAGGCGGGTTCGAGAAAAGATGCACTTCGATAGCCGGATAATGGACCAAGGCTGCACTACCACAGATCGGTAATGACGCTCTCTCTGGACATGAATTCCCTCATTAGGGGTTTAGGCCCCTTTTAATTTTCTGGATTTTTGCATATAAAAATCCCAACCGAAGAATTTCTTTGCAGAGGGATTAATTTTTGTACGTGGTATCCGCGTTTTGGTCTGTTAATAACGGACTCTATTTCTCAAAAAATCCCTATCAACAATCTGTAAGGCAATCAGAAGGTCAAGTGTTAATGTGAGTTAACTCGACACATCCGGTTTTCGATACGAAAGTTCCAGGGATTATAGACCGTCTAGATCAATTAAGAAACAATAGTTCAAAGAATCCGTTTATTTAACAGAAGTGGTTATACAAAATTCTCAAGATAAGAATCGTGCCTTCCCCAATCAAGGTAATGGCTTTCAGACCATACAAGCGAGAGCGCTTACGCTAACGATCGATTAGGTAGAAAAGATTCATGCATACCTTCTCAGAATCAAAATGCGAGCTTTTTAGAGAAGTCTGACACTATTTGTAATTCATAATTACGGCTGACTAATATTAACTTAAAAAAGTTTTACTAAATTAATTTAGTTTCGCTAGGGACTACTTAGCTTTAAAGTTCTTGTATCGTGGAGATTCACGTACTCAAACACATTCGTGAGGAATTATAACTGCATAAGTTTAATGGCGTTCGATCAGTCCACGATTTACTTGCTCCTATGCAGTTGTTCAATATTATCAATATGGCAGCAACCCACCTTCGAGCGACTTTTAGGCAAAATTGAATTTTTGGTTTTTTATGCACAAGGCGTTTTCCTCTGTAACTTTGTCATTTGGAAAGCCCTGCTATTGACTTTCCTACCATTGCTTTGTCTGGACCACTCAACGCGCTCGACCAAATTGCGAGCCGCTGAGTCAATCCAAACTCTTTCTATGCGAGAAACCAGCCTTGTACATGTGCATTGATTTTTATCAATTTTTGCTTATCGGCACTACGCCGGCTTTGTCAAAATCTTCTATTTTGCCTTTTGGATGCAGTGCATCGCTAAAATTTTATGCTCATACTTTAGAATTGGGTTTTCAATGACCGTACATCGAAGGTCAATGTCTTTGGTGGAGGAATAAAAAATAAAAAATATTTCAAAGTATATTTTCGTGGTACTTTTTAAACTAACTTTGTGGTACTTTTGAAAAATCTATTTCGAGACCAATTTCGGCGCACTTTTGAAAAATCAATTTTCAAGCCAAATTTCAACGTAGTTTTGAAAAATTAATCTGCGGGTGAATTTTTGGCGTACTTTTGAAAAATCAATTTTCAAGCCAAATTTCAACGCAGTTTTGAAAAATTAATCTGTGGGTGAAATTTTGGCGTACTTTTGATAAATCGATTCTCAAGCCAAATTTCGACGCAGTTTTGAAAAATTAGTCTGCAAGTGAAATTTTGGCGTACTTTCGATAAATCGATTCTCGAGCCAAATTTCGACGCCCCTTCAAAAATATTATTTTTCAAAGTCCAATTTGTGGTACCTTTGAAAAAATATATTATTCGTAAATCTTTGTCATTATATACTTTCGCTCTCATATCCTGAACCAAAAAAACATTTTTCCTAAGTGAAAATTCGGTGGTTTCTTCGAATCTTCACCTGGTCATTTCCAACGCCTTATAGAACCCAAAACGGTCCTTATGGACTGATCTGTGCCTTTGCAGACTCTTAAAAATGTCTTTAAATGAAATTTTTGCCTAAGTCGAATTTTGATTCTGTCTTCAACTTAGGACGATTTTGGAGAGTTCTACAACAACAACACCGGTGGGTGTGGATGTATGTCTGCGTTTTTCCAAATGTGTAACCCCCTTCCGCACAGCCTTCGTTTTGGATTTGGGGTCTACTATCTGTGGTGTTTTTATGTTTATGTTTATTATGTTTATAACATTTGAGCATGTAACTCATAGCAGCGCCTTCGTCCCTTTTGCAGAAGTTCTGTAAGTACATTTATATCTCTACCTTGTGTTTACCGGCAACTGGTAACTTTCCTTTATATCATGACCAAAGATGCTAATTTGGTGTGACTTTCAGTGTTTTATGCGGCATTTCGTTTTTAGAGCGAGTGCTAGTCCTGTCTCTTAAAGACTTATTAATAAAATTTCTTATTTAATAGTTTTAAATAATTTCCTGTGCAGAGCACATTTCGTTTCTGTATGTATCTTGTAGCTTAAAATGCTACTATATATTTCATTTCCTATGTTATTACTTTTATTTACGTTTAAAGATTTGTTTATGATATAAATTACCAAAATTTGTCATTTAATTTTTTCAATTAGTAATAACTATGTTGGCCAACTAATCAACTAATAATTTAGATATCTATCTTTTTGAAGCAGTTAGAGTAGTTTTTGTGCATTGTGGCCGTCTGCCAATAATTTTGGATTTATCTTTGTGTGTTACCGTATCTCTTTACCTTTTTTAATACATGATGAATCTGTTTGTCTCTGTATATTTTAATTCTGTTTGATTTTTGTAAATGTAATCCAAGCATAAGTTTATTCGCCCACACCTTGTTCTTGTCCCATTGCTCTACCGACATTCACTTTGCTCGTTAATAAATTAGTTTACTGTTAACTAAGTGTTTTTATTTATTTTAATAGGGTCCCGTAGTTTATACTGAGCGTCGTATCAGCAGTAGACCAGAAGTAAGAGAATATAAAGTAGAAAAATAAAATCATTTGTAATAGACACAAAATGAAAATAGAATAATATCACATGTAATATTTCAGACAAAATTAACTTTGAGCAACCAAGAGACATTTCTAGATATGCTGATTGAAGTAAAACAAAATAACTGAATTTTGACGAGATATTATGCCGTTTTTTTGCAATTATCTCATCATTAAAATTAGGATCTCTACTTGATACGCTTGAAATGAATTGATTTAGATCCTCCCGGGACACTTGATTCCTTCCTGCTCCTGTAATTTGTCTCGAAGATGATTGACGTTATCCGGAGTATGAGGTAAATTGCCAAGACTCGTGTAACCAACTAATTCTTATTTTTTCACTGGAATAGCTTCGGCGAACTCAAGTAAACTTTGAGTACTTTCAAATTACCGAGTTTTACTCACACCAGGAAATGATCGAAGGCCACAAAGCCGACCTGTCTCATTAAAAGCAGGAGATTTATGTCTTTGACTTACCCGATATAACGATTTTAAGTAGTGAATAAGGAAAATTATAATTACTATGAACTTTAAATTGATAATTATTGTTTCACTTTTCAAGTAACAATCCTACGTCTCAAATAATTTTAAGTTGAATTATTAATATCGTGTTGCAGAGAAACGGGCGATTATAAAAATGTAATTACTCGTTGAAATACTTAATGAAGAAATTATAAACATATTTTAAAGCACAGAGAAAAGCATTTTATTTTCAGGAGACGAAATACTTGAAGGTGACCTCCGCCTCTGCGAGACACTCTTCCTATGATGAGCGGCAAAGAAACGGGCATTTATAAAATTCGGCTTTCTCACCAGTTCAATGTCAACTGTATAATTAAGTAAGAATAGACAAAAAAAGTCCAAACATAACCTTAAAAATATGATTACAAATGAAATGTGAAAAGTGTTGGAATTAATAGTTATGATATTTGTATTTATCAATGTTGTTGTTAATTATTGGTTTGTCAATTGTTTTGTAAACAAGAATATTAATAAAAGTTGTCTGTCAATAGAAAAGTAGTTTCTTACATTAAAGTGGTAATTCCAATAGGTTATGGGCCCGGACATGGTCGATGAAATAGATAAACATGAAATTTATCGAATTGCTCTTTTTAATGGTTCCAATTTTGGAAATTGGTTATTCCGGATGGAAACATTATTAGAAGAACGGGGTTTGCTGAAACATATAGAAAATAATGCAGAAGAAATAATACAGGAAGTCAAGGATGATGATCAGATAACAGATGTTAATCAGAAGGCGCAAAAAATTGAGAATATAAGAAAGGCTGAGCGCAAATGCAAGTCACTAATAGTTCAACGTGTTGATGACAATCAATTGGAACTTATAAAGGACAAAGAAACTGCGAAAGATATTATTGATTCACTGAGAGCTGTTTTTCAAAGAAAAAGTGTTTCTAGCCAATTGTATTTACGCAAAAAGTTGTTAACAATGAAGTTACGAGAAAATGAAGATTTAACTGAACATATGCTTAAATTTGATAAATTGGTACGAGAACTTAAAGCCTCTGGTGCTAAAATGGATCAAACTGATGTGATATGTCACATGTTATTAACACTACCTCCGTCTTATGATGCAGTTGTAACAGCTTTAGAAACTATGGAGCAATCAAAGTTAAATTTAGAATTTGTGAAAGCACGTCTATTTGACGAGAGTATCAAAAGACAAAATATAGTTCCAAATGAAGAAATAAAATCAACTGATCAAACTGCTTTTAACACAAGGCATAAATTTGTTCTTAAATGTTACAATTGTGGTAAAATTGGTCACAAAATGTCGGAATGTTATTTCAGAAACAGGCAGAATAATTTAAGAAAACATAATACATCAGCAAATGTTTGTGAAGATGCAGTTGAGGAAGAGTGCTTCATTGCCAATGTTGATTCAAAAATTGATGATGATATAAAATGGGTTATTGATTCTGGTGCGTCAGACCATATGGTCAACAATATTAATTTATTTTGTAAATTAAGCAATATGGACATTCCAATAACAATAACTGTGGCAAAATCTGGTTATTCACTTTCATCAAATAAAAGCGGTGATATCAGAGTGATACTGAAGAGTAAAGAAAAAGAACGACAGTGCACTATTAAAAATGTACTTTACGTACCAGATTTAAAATGTAATTTGCTCTCTGTAAAACGTCTGGAAGAAAGAGGATATTCAGTTTTATTTGATAAAAATGCTGTCAAGATAATGAGAGAAAACATTGTCATCGCTGAAAGTGAACGTCAGAATAAACTATACGAAATAAATTTTCTACTAATTAAAAATGAAATTGCCTGTAATGCAAATGTGCTTAATGAAAATGAATTGTATACTTGGCATAGACGCTTTGGTCATTTAAATAAGGAATCTCTTAAAACATTGTTTACGGAAAATTTGATTGAAGGTGCACCTTTATTGTATAATAATGAAATAAATTTTTGCGAGACCTGTGTCAATGCAAAAATGACTAGATTACCTTTCAAAAGTTTAGAAAAACCTAGATCACAGGAAGTTTTGGAATTAATTCATACTGACGTTTGGGGACCTATGAAACCATTGACATGGGATGGCAAAAGGTATTATGTTACATTTGTGGATGATTATACGCATTTCATAAAAGTTTATTTAATGAAGCATAAAAGTGAAGTTTTTGCACATTTTAAAAAATATAAAGCTATTGCTGAAACACAATTTAATCGAAAAATATCTCGTATTCGCTGTGACAATGGAGGGGAATATATCTCAAGTGAAATTATTGAATTTTGTGAGCAAAATGGAATAAGAACTGAATATACTATGGCATATAATCCTGAACAAAATGGGGTAGCAGAAAGGTTCAACAGAACATTACTGGATAAAGCAAGAGCAATGATATTTGATGGAAAATCACCGAAATATTTATGGGGCGAAGCAATTATAGCTGCAGCATATATTTCAAACCGTAGCCCGACAAAAGTCTTGAAACGGTGTACTCCTGCAGAACTGTGGTATAAACAAAAACCGAATATTAATAAACTTAAAATTTTTGGATGTGTGGCATATAATTTTATACCTATGCAGAAACGTAGCAAATTTGATCCAAAATGTGTAAAAATGTTTATGGTTGGTTACTGTACAAATGGATATCGTCTTTGGGATCCAGAAAACAAAACTGTTGTTTTAGCTAGAAATGTTAAATTTAATGAAAAATCTAATTTTGAGGTAATTAAAGAGGTAAAAGATACATTAGAAACAACATATTTAGAAAATGAAAATGAAATCTATGAAAATGAACCCGAAGACATAATTAATTCAGAAATAGTTGAAGATAAAGTTACTGAAGCCAGTGAAAAATCTATTACCGATAAGAGAGCTAGAAAGGTACCTGAATGGCAAAAGGATTATGAAATGTCATACACAACGTTTGCTTTACATACAGAGGCGATAGTTGAAAATCTGCCAGTATCTGTGGAAGATATTAAAAATAGAAATGATCGTTTGTTGTGGGAAAGAGCAATTAATGAAGAATTAAAATCTTTAGCAGAAAATAATACATGGACTCTAGTAGAAGCACCTAAAAATGTAAACATTATTGACTGCAAATGGGTTTTTAAAATTAAAAGAAACTCAGATGGAAATATTGATAATTACAAGGCAAGACTTGTAGCAAGGGGTTTTACTCAACAAGAAGGAGTAGACTTCTGGGAAACATATGCACCTGTGGCAAAATTAACAACAGTTAGAGTTCTATTATGCTTGGCAAACAAAGAGGGACTACTGGCACATCACATGGATGTAAAAACCGCTTTTCTAAACGGTGAGCTTGAAGAAACAATTTATATGAAACCACCAGAATGTTTAAAAAGTGAAGGAAAAGTTTGTAAACTGAACAAGGCATTATACGGCTTAAAACAGGCTTCTAGGCAATGGAATGCAAAATTTGATGAATTTATGAAGAAATTATCTTTTGAGCAAATGGAAAGCGATCAATGTCTGTATAAAAGAGTAAATAAGTCCTCCAAAATATTTATTCTAGTTTATGTGGATTACATGATTTTAGTGAGCAATGATATGACAGAATTGATAATTACTAAAAAAGAACTGTCAACAAATTTCAAAATGAAAGATTTAGCTGAAATAAATTATTTTCTTGGAATGAAGATAAGTAGAAATTTTGAAAAGAAGATAATGACAATTAGCCAAGAATGTTATATTGATGGTTTAATAAAGAAATTTCATATGGAAGATTGCAAGACTAGTATGACACCAATGGAAACTGGATTAAAGCTAACAAAAGCATCAAAGGATTTGACACAGAAACCATATAAAAACTTAATAGGATGTTTAATGTATTTAATGTTGTATTCAAGGCCAGATATTAGTTTTGCTATTAGTTATTTTAGTCGTTTTCAAACATGTGCTACTGATGAGCATTGGAATTATGTCAAACGTATAATAAGATATATAAAATTGACAAGAGACTTAAAATTGGTATTTGATGCAAAAAAATAAAATCGGAATCATTATTAGTTGGATATGTAGATGCAGACTGGGCTAGTGACGTAGTAGATCGAAAATCAACATCAGGTTATATTTTCAAATTTTTGGGAAATACTGTGTCATGGGGTTCGAGAAAACAAAATTGTGTATCTCTCTCATCAACTGAAGCTGAATATATATCTTTGAGTAATGCTATTTGCGAGTCTATGTGGTTAAAGAAACTTTTACATGATTTGGATATAATTATTGATGGTCCTATACACATTTTTGAAGATAATCAATCCTGCATCAAATTAGCATGTGAGATTAAACAATTTACTCGATTGAAGCATATAGATGTGAGATATAATTTTGTGAAAAACAAAGTTGATCTTAATTTAATCAAATTGGTATACATAAACAGTGAAAATCAAATAGCAGATATTATGACCAAAGGTTTAGGACGAATTCAATTTGAAAAATTACGTGAAGGGCTTGGATTGTCAAATTGAAGGGGGGTGTTGGAATTAATAGTTATGATATTTGTATTTATCAATGTTGTTGTTAATTATTGGTTTGTCAATTGTTTTGTAAACAAGAATATTAATAAAAGTTGTCTGTCAATAGAAAAGTAGTTTCTTACATTAAAGTGGTAATTCCAATAAAAAGTTCCCGTAGATTCTATTTGTGCTAAAAATTTTAGGTCAAATTCAAAAAAATCAGTTTTTCGCAAATATCTCTTAAACGCTAAATGTTATCATAAAAATAGTTAATACAAAGTTTGTAGTTTATGCGATTCTCTACAAAAAATGCTGTTATACTTTTTTCCTACAGCTGATTTTTCGTGAGATATCGCGATTTCAAAATTTGGAAAATTCATATTTTGCATAATATGCACTTTTTTCCACACCGCCTTCGAGGTACAGTACTTGGCGCATTTTTTACGTGATTTCCCCCTTATAGCCCACGGAAATTAGCATTTGACCTGGACAAAATTAGTAAAAATCTGAAATTTTGTACAGATGTTCTTTGGGGTATCCCAAATCCAAATTCACAAAAATCACAAAAATCGCAACATGGCTACCCAACATATTGAAGTCAAAGTTCTTTGCAAATTTCTTGCGTCCTATGCATCGGATGCCCATGAAGTCTGTGAAAGTTGTTGAGAATTAAATTACCTACAAGTTGCCTCCAACCCTTTTTCGAGATATTCAAGGTCAAAGTTCGAGAACATGGTTTTTCACGAATATCTCGCGCCAAAAAATCGGGCAGCAATAATGTTAACATGAAAGTTGTAGAGAATTCAAATATCTACAAATTGGTATTTTACATTTTTTCCCAAAACCTCGCCCCTTTCGAGATATTCAAGGTTTAAGTTAAAAAAAACGGTTTTCTGCGAATATCTCGCTCCCTATGCGACGAAGTTTACATACAAGCAGTAGTGCCAAAAAAACATTTTTTTTACAATTCGACTTTGAAAAGGGCGAGGTTTTGAGAAAAAATGCAAAATACCAATCTTGTAGATAATTTTATTCTCTACAACTTTCATGTTAACTTTATTACTGTCCGAATTTATTGGCGCGAGATATTCGCGAAAAACCACGTTTTCAAACTTTGATCTTGAATATCTCGAAAATGTGAGGGGGTTTGGTAAAAAATAAAAAAATAACTTGTAAATAATTTATTCTCTACTACTCTCACATTGACCTCATGGGCATCCAATGCACAGGACGCGAGATATTTGCAAAAAACTTTGACCTTCAATATCTTGGGTAGCCATGTTGGGATTTTTGTGATTTTTGCGGATTTGGGTTTGGGACACGTCTGTGCAAGAATTCAGATTTTTACTAATTTTTTCCAGGTTCCCTCATTTTTTTTTGTCTAATTTCCCTGATGTATTAGGCGTAATACCCAATTTGTTCTGATCAAACAAGGACAGATTTCTATTGATTAAGAAAAATGGTACTGTGGTTAATTATCAAACCGGAACTGACTATTATTGATTTTTTTAAAAATTGTATTATGATTAAGAATCTTCAAATTCTACTTCAGTTATATGTCTTTCTTCTCTTTCTTCTTCTTCGTTTTCTTCTTCTTCTTCTTCTTTTGTCTCTTATTGCTGGATTTATGTAGGTTGATCTAAGAAATAAGATGGATCAGATATCTCTTCATTGCTATTATAAGCATCATCATCTGTTGTATTCGAGCAAGACTGACGTTGGAAATTACTGCATCCCGCATACCACATACCACTGAACTGAACTAATTTTAAAAAAATTTTAATTACAACCCTTCGCGCAATTATATGTAGTATTGTGAAATTTTTCTAGAACAGGCAAGAGTAGAATTTGAACTGTCTCTAAACCGTTATTGTTTAATACCCATCTCTTCTTCAGCTCGTTACCTAGCCATACTTGGACTTGATAGTAGACACGATGTAAATCTTGATAAACATTAACACGTTTATAGCCGTATCATCAGCGAACATTGTAACTAAGCCCCCAGTGATATTGTTAGGAAGGTCGTTGATAAATAACAAAAACAGTAATGGACCTAGTACAAATCCTTGTGGAACACCAAGTTTAATATAGTGCGCAGCTGACTTGATACCATTAATATTAATAACCATATTTCATCCCTCTAGATACGATTGAATCCAACTAATTATGTTGCCTGGTAAGTTGTAATTACTGAATTTTGTTATCAAAAAATTTGGACACCCAGAATAAAATGCCTTAGTCAGATCCAACAGTAATGAGGTAACATATCTGCCTCTATCTGGTTCTATGTAAACGAAATTCAGTAATTCACACGTAGCTGACTTGATTGATCTGTTCTTTCTAAAACCATACTGAAAATTGGTCAGTAGTGAATTATTCTCCAAATATATAGAAAGGCACTGACAGACAACTTTTTCAAACAATTTAGATACAGCATTAAGAATCTAAGTCTGTCTATAGTTATCAACATTGTTTAAGTCGCCCTTCTTATATACTGGTAAAACTAAAGCGGTTTTAAATACATCAGGCAAACAGCCTTGGTGTAATGATTGGTTTAATTAATACAGCATGGATAATTAAAGCTAAAATATTTGAGATTGTGACCAAGGACATTTTATCAGTCCCTGATGATTTTTTATTTGAACTAAAACATTAATAACATCAGATTCAGTGATGGGACCTATATACAAGTTCGAATTATTCTTGTTTGGCATTATTGTACAGGGTTATTCTCTATATTTATTTCTATTATTATTGAAAATAAAAAAAAGTTTCGCATTAAAGTTGTAGGATCTTACCTATATTTTATTGAAACGTGATCAAAAAAAACATCATGTATAGGTCACGTGATACGAAATAAATATGTTTTTTTAAATGGAACACCCTATTATTGCATTTTCGAGAAGCCCTTTTTCCTCTGATTTCAAATATGTAATGTTGTATAGGTCTATACTAAATACTTTTTGACATATTTGACATTCAAAATGCAAATAAGCTGCTTTATTGCAAGATGATTGAGCCATGCGTATCAAAACAAGTGGAACAAAATATAGGCCACGAAAATAATTATTTTATTTTTTTATTCAATTTTGACATTTCAAACAGTCATTATTAACTGCATAACAACAACCGTAAATACTTGTTTATTCACTAGTATAATAAAAAGTTTTTCTACGACCGCTTTGAAAAGTGCTAAAGTAGTATTACTATGAGAAGATGCCAGCAAAAAATATGCGCAGAAACGAGTTTGTGCACTCCATCATTCTAAGCCAATGAGAAAGAATTACGTGACATTCAATGTCAACACCAGTGGCGGCGGTGCCCTGCAGTAGAGCGGCGGCGACGATAATAATAATAATAAAACAACATTATTAGGCAAAGTTTAGTAGAACTTACTATTCTTACACTTCTCCTGAACAAAGGTTACTCGTAACAGTTGGCAAGTTTTAATCTACTCCATTTTCATAGTTCCTTGACCGCGAAACTTTTATTGCAATTACACATCCCTATATCCCAGATAAAGCTATGCCACTGGTAAAAATATTCGCGCATTTTGGCTCCGCCCTGGCATCTTCTCATAGTAATACTAGTCTGCTAACTAGGCACTACTAATTACGCTTGAAAATTATTGATTTCACATGGCTTGTGATAAATCTTTAACGCACGCTAAAAGTATGTGAAAACGCTTTCACGTATGAAAAGTGCTATTTTCAATATGTAAGTTATATATTAGATACTTAACTGTAATAACGTGTAAATATATATTTAAAATCAGGAGAAAATGGGCTTCTCGAAAATGCAATAACATATAGGGTCTTCCATTTAAAGAAACATATTTATTTCGTATCACGTGACCTATACATGATATTGTTTTTTTGATCACGTTTCAATAAAATATAGGTAAGATCCTACAACTTTTATACGAAATTTTTTATTCTATTTTCAATAATAACAGAAATAAAGGGGGGGGGGGTCAATATATAGCGAATAACTCTGTACAGGGTTATTCATTAAATTTAGGCCACCCTTTATTATCGTTATTATTGGAGATAGAAAAAAAAGTTTTGGTCGAAAGTTGTAGGGCTGTAACTGAATCTGAAGTTAATGGAAGCACAGTGGCGTGCAGAAATTGAGCAAAAATATATTTTTTAACGTATTTTGTTGAATTTTTTAATTATTATTTTTGTTCTGATTTCAAAAGTTTTCGAGTTGAACATTGAAAATCGTATTTAAGCTATTTAATATACGAACGGAAATTACAATTATTAAAGTAGTCTGTGAAAATGACAAGCATTCTGTAATTAAATTTGTCAAAGTTTCATATGATAACAGAATACTTGTCATTTTCATAGACTACTTTAATAATAATTGTAATTTCCCTTCGTATGATAAATATATATATTTTTTATCTATTTATTTAACGTCGGCCTATTTCCGCTACCAGGGCCTATCACCGACGCCAGGAATTTTGCCAAACCTCTTCTCGTAGGGATCTACGATTAGGGATCTTTTACTTGCCTAACATTTAATAGACAAGGGACCGCCTGCTTTACATCCCATCCGAAGGATGATATATCCACTACGTATATAATAAATATCTTAAATACGATTTTCAATGTTCAATAACTCGAAAACGGTTAAAGATAGGACTATCATATGTCCAGGGACGTCTTAAGGCATGGCCAAACTGGGCCATAGACGGGGCCTCGTCGTACATGCCCATTTAAAGGTTATTTCTATTTTAATTTAATTACGACACACAATCCAATAATCCAAAAAAAAAACAAAATGTACTTATTAAAATAATTCAAAATATAAATCAAATATGCGTTGGTCTGCACGCGCAGATGCTATTACAGCTTTGCATTCCGGTTACGAGAAAATTAAAATGAGCCTTGACACCTTACTTAATGATGAATTGCAACCAGCAGATACACGCCTCACTGCGGGAACCTTATCACACAAAATGGATGATTTAGAAATCACTTTCTTGATTATTTTTTGGAATAATATTTTGACTCGCATTGATAAAGTAAATTTACTCATACAGAAGGAAAATATGAATTTATCTACAACTGTAAAACTGTTCAAATCATTAATGAATTATATAAAGCAAAAAATAGACCACTTTGAATATTACGAGTTAAAAGCGAAAGAAAAATCTTCACAAACGAGTAAAGCAACGCAGTAGTAGAATCTTTTTTTTCTGAAGGAAATAGAGACACCGAAGTAAAGCTCTGCAGAGCAGCGAGAAATTTAAAGTTGAAACATACATACCGATAATCGACTCTCTAATTTGCAGTATAGAATTACGTAGCAAAAAATATGAAGGAGTATTAGAAAATATTTGTGATAACAGTGATGCTGAAATTGCAAGAGAATGCAAATAACTGACAAATTTTTACCAAAAAGACATTAATGTGAAAGAAATAATTGTGGAATGTCAACACTTCAAGGCATACGTTGGATTGGATATTGAAAAACTAAGGGCAAAGGAAAAAGAAATGAGGAAAAAAAAGAAAAACGAGAAAAAAGAGTAATCTACTGTTGCAGATGAAGATTAATTTATAGAAGAAAATGATTCGATTGGAATCAATGTACTTTATACTTATATGTTCAACGAAAAAATTTTTGCAGTGTTTCCAAGTGTTTGAAATTATAATGAGAATTTTTTTGTCTATGATGGTAACCAATGCGAGCGGAGAGCGTTCATTTTCAAAAAACCGCTGCCCAAGGAATCACTACTTCCACATCCAGATTTTTTCTCCAAGTCACTTACAACGAAAAAATTTTGTATGTGGAAATAATTGTTTATGGAACTTTAATAGTATAATATATGAAATCCTCTACCCCGAAAACCCATAAAACGATACCCATATCGGTAGCGGGGTGGAGGTGGTGATAAGGGGTGGTAGTGGGGGTGGATGAAGTAAAAAAACATTTTTAGGTTTCTGGTTCTCATACACACAAAATCATATTTTTTTTTCATCCCCTTTAATAATGGGGTGGGAGTGGTAATGGGGGTGGCTAATGCCAAAATTTTTTTTGAGACCTCAGCTTCTCTTGTAAATACTAAATACCAATTTTATGGACTCTTACCTGCTTGATTTACCTATTTTCCTCAAATTTACCCCAATTTACCCCCCAACCCTTCGACGGAACAAGATGAAAATATAATCTAGTTCTAGATCTCGTTAAAGTACATATGTGTACCAAATTTCAAGATATCTCAAACGGTTCCAGAGTAAACGTGCGCACAAGAAAAGTTACAGACAGACCGACAGACCAACAGACAGAAATTTTTTTTTCGCTCAAACTTAAAATCTCGACGTTTCGTGACATTCTAAGCCTATTTAAACAATACAAATTTTTAAAAAAAAATTTGTCGTTACTATACTTCCACTGGATGTGGAAGTAATTAAAATTAGTGAAAAGTGAAATAAGAAATCGCATGACTCAATCATGCTTAAATAGTTTAAGTTTGATGAGTACTGAAAATGACATTTTACTGACGACATAATTCATGATTTCATCATTTCGAAATGTAGAAAACGACCTCTCTAGATTACTCTAGAATAAAATTTTACACAATGTAGTTTATAGTTAATAACATATTAGTGATACTATATAACCTAATTTTTTGATTGCAAACAAAATTACAAAAGGAGGGCCTGCATTTGCATACGGGGCCACGGCCTCAAGAATGCTTAAGATGTCCCTGCATATGTCATATTTTTGAAATCAGAAAAGAAAGTACAATTCAAAAATTCGACAATATAGAGGGCGTTCCATTAAAAATATATTATTGCTTCTTGTCTTGCCTCAATTTCTGCACGCCACTGTGCTTCCATTAACTTATTAAAAAGTTACAACTTTCGTCCGAAACTTTTTTTTCTATCTCCAATAATAACTATAATAAAGGGTGGCCTAAATATTATGAATAACCCTGTACATGTAGAGCCAATTCTATCCAAAATGGTTTATAACATTCTGCTCAGCTGCATTAGAGAAGTGGCTGGCGAAACGATCTGCAACTTCTTTGGGATTATCTATACAATCACCACCGTAATTAAAAACATTTCATGTCAAAATTTTTCCTACCTTATTTAAATTATGTTCCACGTCTCCTTGGCCTTATTGGATGAGTTATTATATAATATCTAGCGATAATCTGGTAAAAAGTCAATCTAAAAAATGATGCCATTTACAATAAGCTATAATTAAATTCGATTCCATACAGAATTAACAAAATTAAAGTGACTTTTATCAGCGAAACTTAACCCTGGCGCGCTGAGCGAGAATAGAGCATACATCCAGCGGAGTTAAATTTCAAATGCTTGAAAAATTTTGAATCTACGATCAGAGAACAGCGGAATTACTTATATGCGAACTTAATCAAAATTCCATAATCGATATAGGAAGGCAGGAGATACGGATAATCGGATAATGTTGGCATGAATAGAAATCAAGCCGTGTACGTAGAACATGAGAGATTATAATTAAGTTATGGAACATACGAAAATTATTTAAATATCTATTCAATTACCAAGTGAAATCACAAACTGCCTATAATGTCTTTACTCAGTTCGAAAGCTAACGTAATGTCTGCGTAAGTTCCGCAGGGTTTCTCTATATGTACACTAAAATATTTAGAGCAGCATTATTCATCTTATTAATTTGATTAGTTATAATCTTGAGATTATGGTTTCCATATATTTATTATAGAAGCTTAATTAATCTGCGACCGTTTTACATTTTTTTTTTTTAATTTAAAACTACTAACTGAGTATTGAGACATTCCTTTCTCAAAATTGAAGTCTAATATCTGAAACAGTAAAATGTCCTAAAACCATGTTAGGATTTAGACGAAGACATTTGTCTTTTGATGTCATAAAAAGACTATGGTACTCACTGAGATCATATTTCCTACCACCAATATTAGATTACGAAAATTAAAGCCATTTTATATTTATATATAGGGTGTCCCATTTAAAAAACCCGGACCCATTTCTCGACAACTAAACGAGATATTTTAATTATGTAGAAGGTTATCAACTCGAATGTATAAATGACGTTTTGAAGTTTTCAATAAAAATGGTCATTTTACAAACTGAGTTATAGATGGCGTTGCGACGCAAAGAAATTAATTTTCTTAAAATCACTGGCTTTCGTGATATTTGAACTTCAATATAATTTTTTAAGTAACAAAAGTTGCAATTTACAGTATAAAATTCAGTCGAACATACAACATAATCATAACACAGACGTTCGAGAATACACAACATAAATGTCAAAATCTTTAATTTCCAAATAGTAGTTGAAGCCCACCTTCGTTTTACTTGAAAAAATTAAATAAACATTTCTGTTTTATGTTTTGAAATAAATTTGTTTCATTACTATCTAAAGCAGTTCGATTCACTATGACAAATATCCCAAAGGGCGAATTCTCTAAAATATATTTAAAAAAAGTTATGGCGATTCTTATATTTGAAAAAATTATATTGAAGTTTAAATATTTTGAAACTGCCAGCCCATGGTAGGCTAGTGCCAATACCTTTTTGAAAAAAAAAAATATTAACAGGTAAGGACCAGCCGGAGAACTTACTTAAGGTTATAAAGAAGAAAAAAACAAAAATTAAACACGAGATAAAGTGAAATTGTGAAATGGGTGCTGTTTAGGGGTTGAAAGTGTTCTCTTGCGATTATCGGCGGAAAATGTCTTTCACGAAACTTGTAGATAATAAAAAAATTTAAAACTTTCATATAAGGCATTTTTTATCATAACCTCAAATTTTGCGAGAAAATGGAGGAAAACCAATTTTTGGGTTTTTTATTTTTCTTTCTCGTAAAAGTAATTCAATGTACACGAAATTTTGAAAAAGTATACACTTTTTTGCATTGAATAAGCATAATTTTTTTGGAATCTGGGAAACAAGTAGTTTCTGAGATATTTACATTTTTCGAAAAAAAAAAAACAACAAAATCTTCCACGAAAAACTTTATTGGTGTTTTTTTTCGATTTCAATATTCTATCTGAGCTCATTTTAACCGCTGAAATGTCTACTTAATAATGGTCTATACATGATGATGGTTTATTTTTTGTGAAACCGCTTAAAATTGAGAGAAACCAATAAAATGACTTTTCGGATCACGAATTGTAAATATCTCAGAAACTACAGATTCCTAAAAAATCATGCTTATTCAATGCAAAAAAATGTAGACTTGCACAGAATTTCATGTAAATTGAATTACTTTTACGAGAAAGAAAAATAAAAAACCGAAAAATTGGTTTTCCACCATTTTCTCGGAAAATTTGATGTTATGATGAAAAATGCCTTATACGAAAGTTTTAGATTTTTTTATTATCTACAACTTTTGTATATTTTCCGCTAGGAGATCACGTTTCGCCGAAAATCGCAAAAAACCACTTTCAAACCCTAAACAGCACCTCCATTTCACGATTTCACTTTATCTCGTGTTTAATTTCTGTTTTTTCTCTTCTTTATAACCTCAACTAAATTCTCCGGATGGTTCTTGTCTGTTAATATTTTTTTTGTTCAGCATTCAAAATCCTTGGCACCAGCCTATGGGTTGTAAGTGAATATTCCAGTCCTATAACCATGGTAATTAGTAACTAAAATGTAAGTTCAACTTGTTCTAACAAAAATTTGTTAATAATGATCAACTTACTCTACAAATATTTCAAAAATATGAATAAATTACCTGGGTATGTCTCCTGTAAGTCGAGTTGAAGCTGGTCTCGCAGTTGGCCGTGGAGAGAGTGTTCCTCGGCCATCTAGGATCCCGACAGCATAAGTAGCGGTTAAAGTGTGCACGAAAAACTCCACTGACGCAATAAAGTGCCACAGGATTGACGCAGGAGTTCAGAAAGCTGTAAAAAAGTAAATATGTGATTATGCTACAGAGACAGTTGAAAAGAGGGTGGGTTGATAAATATCTGGTAATAAGTTATATTTCGAACTTTCGCTGTAAGTATAAGCCAAGGGCTGTTTATTAGAAATTAATTTGGTTTAGGGAGAGATGTCAGAAGTTTGGTATCAGCTGTTAGTCCAAACGTACTGGAAAAATGTAGATGTTAGCGTTTCAGTTAGTTCCAACAGACTGTAACGAATATAGTGCAGTAACTAAAGATTTTAATTTAGAAAGATTTTCATATGCAAAAAAATTGTTTTCTTTTTGAAAATTTGGTAGTAAATATATCAAGAAAACGTTTCTATATTGTGAGTTGGCTTGCCATTTTAGGGGATGGATGCCACGTCTGTTCATAGGGTGGCATTAAAGAAAAAACCGAAAATTAAAACTAATTTTGGGAAAAAAAGTCAATGGTTTTATTATACTTCTTGTTATCCGATCGAGCTAAAAGTTTGCACACAGTTTTGGTTCTGATGACTATACAATATAGTATATCTAATATCGTTCTAAATTCAATATAGCGGACGCCCCAAGATGGCGGCTTACCTTTCTTTTCACAACCCTCTTAACATGAAAGGGATTGACGAGTAAAATACGATAAGCTACGTTATGTTATTATAAATCCAATATGGCGGAAGCTTTAAGATGGCGGATTACCTTTTTCCTCACAATTCCCTTTACATGGGTATCAAATGAAAAAGTTTGATGACTATAAGACGATAAGATAAGTGACGTCATTCAAAACTCAAGATGGCGGTTTACTTTTTGTTTGTTTGTCATACAAGGGTATCAAATGAAAGAGTACTTAATTATTGGCGCTTATAGGCGCTGTCTACCAGTAAGCAGGCAGCCTGCTTTCTTTGTGTTCTTACCCTAAGGCGACTAGCGCTTTTTATTCAGGGTGCGGACGTCTCGGGTTCTAATCCTGCTCACGAAATATATTTTTTTTATTGTATCAGTAATATAAAAAGTTTTACAAAGCGGTATACATGAACATAAGGGTAGTTGTTCAAGTTAAGTTGGTTTACCATTTTCGTGACAAAAATTAAAAAAGTTATAAAAAAATTGAAAATGTGCAATATGTTCTCAAAGCCGCATTATTCGATGTTATTTTAACAATTGTAGCTTTGGATTATCTTTAAACAGCAGAAACAAAATAATAAGAATTGGGGAATAGCCAGCCCAAATTTCAAGAGGAAATATCGGTTTGTTTATTTATAAATGACGTAAACGTACAAACTAACGTATCTCAGCTCAAAATACAAGTAGAGCATCAATTTTTTTTCAAAAGTTGTGTTTTTTAATCTATTTTTATTACTCGTTTACCGTTTTTGATTTCATAAAAAAACCAGAGAGTTACTTGAATTTGTTTATAATTTAAATTTTGAAAACTATAAACAAATGCAATCAGAAGAGTTTAAAACTTAAATCTAACAATTTGGCGAAATATAACTAAAATCAGTTTTAAAAACACTTAAAAATTACACTAAGGTTTTAGTTTGCACAGCACACGCGCACAGTTTTAAAAATTGGATTATTGATACGGGAAAAGACTTAATGAAAAAACCCGTTCGAGCCAATGACAGTATTCTTCCGATGGTCTGCCTGCTTTCGGAAGGATAGGGTGGAGGGGAAGTTGTGATTTAAAAAGTTTGATTTACAAGAAGTTATTGGTCGAGAGGGGATTTTGAAAGAATAAAAAGGGACAAAAGAACAGAAATTAACAAAATTAACAAAAAAGGTGACTAATAAAGGGGATAGAGAAGGGGTTTGAGAGTAAAAAGGTAGTGAAAGGTAAAAGTTGGTGAAATGGAAATTTTGGTTTAGGAAAGATTTGGCTAAGGAGATTGTCGAAAGATAGGCAACGCCTGGTATGGTAATGGGTGTTTCAGGTTGAAAAGTATGGCATTATGCTGTCTGATTCCTGTAATGTCTCGGGTTAGCGGTCTGTCGCCCAGTTTGAATTGATAGAATTTTTGCGATGTTTCTTGGACGAAGACCGCTAGTGGAGTTATGTCGAGGAGGCATTTTTCTACGAGCAATAGCAACGAAGAATAAGATTTTGCAATAATGAAAACATTTTTTTTTAGATCTAATAATTTATTAGGTACGATAAAATGACGCTTCCCCTTCCATGAGATACTGTAGAACCATTGTATTTTCATTATTGTGCGTATAATGTTATTGCAAAAAAAACATCTCTGGGATAGTCAATTTGCACAATTTTGCAAAAACTATTCAATGAATCGATTTGAAATTTTTACCATATTATTAAGTACTACAAGACCCAATTTTTTACGTAATAACAAAGTCGTAGGTTGATTTTAGCAATATTTATTGTTAATGGAATATTATGCGAATATAGACCGTTCTTTGTAATTTTCTAAGCAACAAATAATCATGTCGACATTTTCAAAAAGCCGTTTTAAAGGTTTTTTAACTCCCTACAAGATAGTTTCACCGAATTGTTGATCAAATACTTCATTTTTTACTGGTAGGCAAAAATGTGCAAAAATATACAATTTCTGGCCTTTAATTGTTAATAACTAATAAACCACGCCAAATCCACTGCAGAAAAAGTATAGGTTTTGTTCCTATAGGCCTATATTACCTGAAAAACTTGTCAGATGCCTGGATGGTTTAGTGTCCTGGCAAAAACCTTATTTCCCTAGAGTAATTTGTCTTTTAAGTTTTTTAATCGGTAGAATTGGAATTCGGGCATTGCCGATTGCGAATACACACTTTTAACATGTACATTCATACAATATATTTTTGTAAGAACATTACTAAAACATAATATCTGCATATTATTGCAAAATTTTAAAATTCTGTATTTGTATTTGTCTGTCAAAAATGACATTGTGTCAGGAAGCTAGTGAATCAAGATAAGGTGAAATTTACTAAAAGTAACTCACTTTTAACGCTGGTGTTATAAAATGACATTTTTAACATAGTTAGCAAACGTTAAAAAGTCTACTTTTAGTAGTGTTTATGCAAAAAAGTTCGGCAACATATTGTGATGTATTATTAAGAGAGAAGCTCAATAGGAGACCACGCATATCGAACTGTTTCAGTTTTGTTATTATAAGTTCACTTTTATTTTATTTATATGAACTTAACACTCAAAAATATATTCAGTTATACAGAAGAATTTCGTGCCTGTTATTACATGCTACTGATTAAAACAACATCAAACTTTTATTTGCCAAGCTCACCGTGAGATCTGTGTAAGCAGAAAGTGCCATTTTAACTTTTCCAATATTTAACGACGTGTTACTTTCATACACTTAACATTAAGTAGACGAACGTGTTAAATAAAAGTTGGTCGAGTCTATTCTGGAAAAATAAACTTTTTGATATGGAATCTTTCACGATTTGATTAGATCCGTCATAATATATTTATACAGACCTTCATGCTATTTCGTTTTTTATAACAGTTGTCTTCTTTATGAGGTTCTTCCAAATCTTGTGATTTTAAGGTAGTTTATAAGCTGAATATTTTTCTGTTCTACTCATGAAACGGCCAATGAAACTGTTTTAAATAACAGAACAATGGTCTATGAGTAGTTTAAATACAAATATGCACTACTACTGTCTGATTAATTCTGTATATAATATATCAATTCTGAAGTTAAACCTATCGTAAAGAATTACCTCTACAACTCTATTACCGGCGCATTCACCAGAACTTCAAATTTCCGTAAAAGCTTAACGAACATTCGTCTGTAAGAAATTATGATATTTTGTTTAAGAGTTCTCCGGAGTCGATAGCGTCATCACTAGTTTTGTTATATATCTCAATTGTAAATATCTTCACGTTAAACAAAGGGCTACGTTGTAGATATTTCATATCAAATAATGTGTTCCCATTACATGAGTTTTACGACCTACCTTTATGGATTTTTTATTTACTTAATTGCGCGTCCCGAGAGTTTTAACAACTGTTTTCAATAAGTCATAGGCGTGTTATACCTTGTAAAATATGTATTAATATGTCTCAGTCAAATTATCAGCATTATTAATAATGAACACAAAAATAAATTATATAAAGCAATTAAATATTTAGTAAAATCGGTTTTTTATTGTTATCGCAAAACGGGGTTTACAAATTTTTTTCTTTAAAAATTGCGCTGTTGTGTTTAAAAAATAAATGGGAACTAACGGTAGAATTAGGTTATATAATAATATCCATATAATAATAAATAATACAGAATAATTAATAAAGGTATACTATTAAAAATATATTTAATAAAAGAATTAAATATTATTTTTTTCTTGAACTGGATTTTTATTTCCAAACACTTTAAATAACATGGGTCTTTTTACTCCGGTAGGAGGCATTTTTTGGGAAATGTTAATTTGGGCCGCATTATCTTCTAAAGTAAATGTGTATATATAATCGTTGGTACAACTAAAATGAACACCGTAAGTTGTTTTATTCAATAAGCTCTGTGCGTATAGTTCACTGGTCAAATTATTATTACTTTTCGCAAATACAGAATCGAAAAGTATATTGCATTTGGTCGGCACATATCGTGCGTGTAATTTCCCATTAGGCATGTACATTCACGTAGCGCGAGAGATTTGACAACACCGGCAGCCGTAAATTCGTCCGTCGATGGAGCATTCCAGCTCTGTTATTTCATTTCAGCCAGCTGGCACGCGCGATGTTGTAATTCTTCTCCCCATGGCTAGCCCGCGACTACACACACGGTATCTAAAACTGTATGTCGCTCAGAAAGCAGATTTTCATATTAGTGTGATAGAGAAAAAATACTGAACAACTTTTAAAATGTCCGTCTGTTCGAGTGTCTGGCTGTCCATGCGTTCGTCTGTCCATTCGATCCGTTTTTTGTAAGCACGATAAGCACGTAAGTCCGATTGTATTGACAGTAAGTTGGTGTTAGATAGAAGAGGAGTCTTATTGTTTTTGATCAAAATCGATTAGTAAATGAAAAAGGTATTAATCATTTAAATGTAAGAAATTTGGTTTCTCAATTTTTGTTTTTTATAATTGAATGAAAATGTTGTGGAACGTTATTTCCTGCCATTTCTTTTATATATTTTACTAATATACATTTCATAATAACATAATATTCAACCGTCGATACGATTTTCATCTAGATATGTTGAAGTTTACAATTAATAATAATCTAAGCAACAGTGGATACTCCTGCCAACATAGACATTTGAAAAAATATATATAGGAATATTTTTACTTCCCTCGCTTACCGAAGGGAAGTATTGTAATTATGAAAAAATCACCTTCCGGGATTTCTCAAGATTTTCACATTTCAAACTAGGTATGTAGATTACGAATTTTTTTTTTATTCCGGCTGTCAGTCTGTCTGTCTCTCTTTTGGCGCTATACCTACAAAACCATTTGACGAAGAAGAAAAACATTTCGTAGGTAGTTGACGCTACTGTTAGCTAAGGAAAAAAGTGTGACGGAAGACAGTAATATTTCGCATGCAGTTAACACAACTACTGTCAAATACGAAAATACAAAAAATAATAAAAAAAACGTAATGGTGGGAAATAATATTTCGCATGTAGTTAACACAACTGTCAAGGAAGGAATTTATAAACATATACAGGGTGATCACTTTGATGTAAATAATATTTGGACTGCAGTTGACACAATTATCGAGGAGGAACCTGACATTATTTTAATGAAAAACAGAGTCACTTTAAAAAATAAGAAACGACCACTACTGTCAGCACAAAAACCGATCTGGTCTGATAATTTTAGTAAACGAAATATACAGGGTGGTCATGCAACTGAAAAAGTTATAAATAAAGTATGCCAAACAGAGAGGAAAGTTTTTGTGTAAATATCTACAAATTTTTGTGTATTGTAGGGGGAAAGCCAAATTATGGCTATTAGCTCATACGACAGCAAAAATGTACCTGCCTCAATTTTTTGTTGTCTGTTTGTCAGTAGATGCAGGAGGAGGGGGTGAAATGGGGGTTAGATCTCTGCGCGGTTATGTGACTTGTAAAATTCAAATTGAAATTTGACATAGTACTTTTAATGAATTTTTTTTCTGGCCATTTAATACATGTTTTAAGATGACCTAAAAAATCCAAAAATACCCTTGACAACATTTTTCGTGGTCAGGTCTGGCATCCAGGCCCAACTTTCAGAAATTTCGAAAAAACGGTTCCAAGTGTCATGAACGTGGCGATTTTTTTTTAATCGAGATATTGCGTAAACGTAGTTTTATAAAGCTAAGATACTATTGACAGCATTTTTTTGTGTCATAAAGAGAGCAAAAATGGGTTTGGCCAGGTTATCCAAAGGAAGCTGTTGTTTGCAGAGAATGTAATATCAGAACTAATGGCCTAAAGGTGTTTTTACTCTAGAAATATTTGTATGGCTGTTAACTAAAATGTTTTATTCTTGACAGCAGTTTTCTTTGTAGGTTTTATTTAAGCAAATTGATGTTATGAATTTGGCTATTTAGAAAACAACATTTGTTTTAAAACACGTTGTGAATATAAGGGTGAATGGGGTAAAACCACTACAAAGAAAAATGCTGTCAAGTGTAGAAATTTTTAGTTAACAGCCATAAAAACATTTTTAGACCATTGGTTCTGATATTACATACTCTGCAAACAACAGCTTCCTTTGGACGGCCTGGCAAAAACCCTTTTTTGCATATTAACCCTTTCTATGACACAAAAAAAATGTGTCAATAGTATCTTAGTTTCATAAAAAACACGTTTAAACAATATCTCGATTTTTGAAAAAAATCACCACATTCCATCGTGGCACTCGGAGCCGTTTTTTCGGAATTTCCGGAAGTTAAAAAACCAAATTAAACATTATTGATTAAGCTAAAAGCCCTTTTTTAAATTTTTTCTCCTGCCTAAAAAATAAAGTAAGTCGATACAATGTGCCTCTTCACATTTTTTCCGAAAAATCTCGCAATTTGTGACAATTATTATTTTCGGCAAATTTACCTTAAAGCGCAACTTCCTGTTGAGTAGTTGTAGAAAAAGTATGGTGTTCTACTCGCGTGTGATAGCTGTTACTCACTCAGTGAATGTCATCCTCTTGAGTAATAGCCATCATTCGTTGAATAATATACTATTTTCTACGATTATTGAATGATTCGTTTTTATAGACATATTTTGAATAAGTAATAAGCTCATTACTCACGGCCTTAATAATTCATTACTCATTGTGTTAAAACCAATTCGAAGAGTTCATGTTCATTACTCAATACTTGTCTATCACAAAAGACGCTTTATAGTTCAAAAACATCGTGCATGCCATGACTCGATTCAATCTGTCGTACACACATTGATTTCTTGATTTTAAAATTGCTATCATGTTTTTTTAATAATTTGCACTTTGTTGTGAAAATATGATTTCAAGCTAAGAGAGGGTCATAGATAAAATATAGTATTCTATTCGCGTATAACAGCTATTACTTGCTCGTTGAATAAAATACTATTATTACCCACGGTAAGCAATAAGCCGCATTCAAACGTATCTATTCGTTCAATAGTAGAGAAATTAATTATTAAACTTTCGCGACGTTACTTTTAAATCATTAATCGCTTCAAAAAAATTACAGTTTTCGATAACTTTATCGTCTACCAAATTCATAATAATAAATACTTTTTCCGTACAATCAACAGAAGAGTTATTCCGAACAAACGTATGACAAGATGTCGTCGATAAGGTAGCCCCACCTGAGGATGAAAACTTGGATTGTTAATGAAGAATCCCCCTACAATACTAAGAAAAAATTTAATGTTTTTTTCACACCCTACAAATGTACAGATTGACTGGAGTAAATTTTGACTTGAAATCGAAGCAAAATACAAATAGTTTGGATTTAGTCATTTATTGTATAGAGACGAGTGTTTCATCAACCAAATTTGCATAATAAAATAAAACAAGCTAGAAACGTACTCTTCGCCAATTTACTGAGCTTTTTATATAATTGTTACACATTCTATAGGATACTCTTCGCTGTTTTCTTGCAAATAATGTTAGTTTTTGGACATCCTAAATTTTGCGATATCAACTTTGTTGTGAAAACAAATATATGAAAAAAAAATTGAAAAAAAAAACATCCAACCTGTCTGAGGTTCACACACGATCTTTGTATTGCAAGGCAAAACTTTGAACCATCACACATTACTACAAAAATTGAATGTTTGTAATACATATGTTTCGAAAATCATATTTCAACACATTGGATATATTATTATAAAATATAAATATTAGTAAAATGAATAAACAAAAAAAATATATATAGATAACATTTCGCAAGATTTCTATTTAAGTACAAGCGACAAAAATTAAAAAACATATTTTTTTAAATTAAATGAATAATAACTTTATTATTTACTGATTGATTTTCTTCAAAAACAATAGGATTCTTCCTCTAGCTAACACTACCTTACTTTCCAAATTTCAATACAATCGGACTTATATGACATTTTTTTCTCTACGAGCGATATTTCCGGTTTTAGAAATGTTCCGATCAAATGCATTATACTCTTCGTTTTTGCAAAGAGTATAATAAAGATGCCTAAAATTAACATTCTTTACAAAAAAGCTCATATAAAACAACAATTGTATGAAATGCTCAGTAAATCGAGCAGAGTATAATGTTTACTATGGTTATTTCTCAAAATTTTTGGTTAATTTTTGTTATAAACAACTTACCAACAATGAAGGAGTGGCATTATTCAATTAATTAAAACTATATCCAAATTTGTTTATAATTTTAAAATTTCTCGCCTCACATTTGCTTTGCGTTTTTTGTACCTATATTATTAATTTTACAAGTTTTTAATAAATTTTTATAAATATTTTAGAAAACTTCTCTAATTATAGTCTACGATTTTTTCTTTTGCTGATAATGTTAAAATAGATATTTGAGATCCTTCGACGTCTTAATAATTCCTCCGACTTTAAAAAACGAAAAAATTTATACAATGATACACCACACAAACCTAGAAAGTAAACGTACTGCGTAATTATTCGCACGTAAAATATAAATATGTTTCTTATATCAAAATTAAAAATAAAGCGCGTTATCTCTAAGGGTTCGCTCGGTCCGCCTATGACTAGTAAATTGTAAACACATTACTTTTATAGCTACGCGACGTTCTCCGGCCAAAAGATTCTCTTCGAGGGAGAACGATAAATGAAACGGACAATCTTGATTGTAATTCAACAGCAAAAATTCCTTGATATATTAGGATGCAAATTAAAAATATATAATTCATTTTTTTTTAAATTCTGTCGCATGGATAATTCCTAAATAAATTATACCTTTCATGGAAAACTAAAATTTTCTCAAAAAAAACAAAAATGAAGAAAATAAATGCATATATATTTTTTTTTAATTATCTTCCCCATTTTCCACAATTCTAACATCTCAAAAGAAATAATAGCGAAAACCAAATTTTAAAATAACGGTTCATATGAGAGTAATTACGATTCGCAAATTTACCACACTCCGGAGCGCTCTTAAGTTAATAGAGGGTGTCCCCGGATAGGATACCGCACTCTTATAAACTTTCTTATTTTTGATTTGTCGAGAAAAAGTCATTCTTTGTAAAAAGTTTTGCTTGTCTTAGGAAGTCATACACAGTTGTCAAACGCCGAGCGGTTGGTTCGGAGAATAAATTAATTTTTGAAAAAAAAAAACTAGTACCTAATTTTGTTGTGTAATCAAGTTAAGCTTTAGGAATTCGGATAACACCATTAGTCCAGTCATTGAAGGTAAAATACGGCGATACTGTATAATTTTGCCAAACAGCACCGATTTGCACAAAAATTTGGATTTAGGTTCTACTTACCCTCTACTCCAAATTTGACTCTGTACCGGGGGTTGCTTTCACTTTGGGGGTGGATGCCACCCCTTCTCGGGAGTGAAAAATTTTTCATTGAAAATAAGTCCGCGAATAGATAGACTGACTAATTCTAAGCAACTTTTGTTCTATAAAGGTTTTTCTGAAAGTCAATACTTTTCGACTTATTCGCGAGTGAAGGTGTCAATTTTTCAACCAATAAACCCACGTTTTCAGATGGTTTTTCGCGAATAACTCAAAAAGTAAGTATTTTGTCGAAAAAATCATTCTTAGTAAAAATGTAGCTTATAAAAAAACAAAAAGAATGGTATCTGTAGTCCCATTACATACGGAGTAATAGCTTGTTGAAAGTTGGTTCTTATTCGTCAAACGCCAAAATTGAAAGTTTTAACGTGAAGTTGCCAAAAAATAATGCATTTTTCGGGGAAACTCATGGAACCTTTTTTGAAGTGCTTGAAAAAACATTTATTTTTGTTTTTTTTATGAATAGGTTTAAGTATGCTGTGCCTACATATAGCTATAATGTGTATTCATCAATGCTCCAATATACGTGTTCTGATATCTGCAAAAATATGTGATTGTTTTTTTACCGATAACTCGCTTAGTCAAGTCCTTCAAAAAATCATTTTGTAGATTTTTCAAGAGCTATAAGCTCATATAATTTAATTTAATTTTCTTTCAGCCCTTATTTTTGAAAGGGTTTGAGCTGAAAGGGCTTGAACAAGTTACTATTTACGAACATATGCAAACTTTAAACGGCCATATCTTGCTTAAATTTTATCCAAAAAAAAACGGAAATTTTCAGAAAAGCAAAACCTACAATTTTGTACTCTACAAAATTTTGCGTATCATTAATAGTTTTTGAGTTATTTTGAAGAAAAAGCAATTTTTTGCAAAATTACAAAAATGCTCTTTTCGCTTCAAGCTCAAATCGTTTCAAAACTAAGCACTTTAAACCTGTCAAACTTCTAGAGCATATTACAAGTACATAAATAAAGTAAATCATAAAGTGGTAACGATTATTTTCAATTGGGATGGTAATTAGGGGGTGATTTTCACATTTTTTTTACGCCGAATAAAATAGGGACCAACATTATTTTCGTCATAACTCGCTTAGTTTTGATGCTAGGGACTTTTATAAAAAAAAATAAAGGTTTCTTCAAGCACTTCAAAAAAGGTTGCACGAGTTTCCCCGAAAAATGCATTGTTTTTTGGCAACTTCACGTTGAAATTTTCAATTTTGGGGTTTGACGAATAAGAACCAACCTTCAACAAGTTATTACTCGTGTATATTTTGACTACAGACACCGTAAACCCACCATTCCTTTTGTTCTTTTATAAGCTACATTTTTACTAAGAATGATTTTGTCGATAAAATACTTACTTTTTGAGTTATTCGCGAAAAACCGTCTGAAAACGTGGGTTTATTGGTTGAAAAATTGACACATTCACTCGCAAATAAGTCGAAAAGTATTGACTCAGAAAAAACTTTACAGAACAAAAGTTATTTAGAATTAGTCAATCTATCCATTCCCGGACTTATTTTCAATGAAACATTTTTCACTCCCGAGAAGGAGTGGCATCCACCCCCAGGGTAAAAGCAACCTCCGGTACAGGGTCAACTTTGGAGTAGAGGGTAAGTAGAACCTAAATCCAAATTTTTATGAAAATCGGTGCTGTTTGGCAAAATTATACGGGAATAGGTCATTGACTGGACACATATCCTTAAAAGTGGTATGCGTGAGCAAGTTGAATGACCTTTTAAAAACATTAGTTAAAAGGACCTGCTAACTCAAAACAAGTAAGGTTTTAAAAATATGAAACAAACGTAAACTTAATATTCTGTATTTTTTAGGGTGGAAAGGCTTTTTTTATTTCATATCTTTTTATGATTTACTTACTTTTTTTGTGATTTTTAGTTATTTTTTTGTTTGTTTTTTTTTAAATTCTTATTGTAAAAACTGTAAACAATGAAATGTCAAAATAAACATTTAATATTCTTCAGAATCTTCACTGTCAGAAGTTATATTTTCAGAAATTCTCGTATGAGGATTCTGATAAGAACGTTTTGTGGTTGGTTTCAGACAATTGGACATTAAACTACATGACAAACCATTAGCCATGCAGCTGCATCGTGTTGTGTTACACGGATTTATTGATTTGCATGAGCATTTAGCTAATGCCAAAATGTAATTTGGGGCAATTTGAATCTTTTTTGGCAGAGAACGGCTGAGGTTTTAGTTGGGCTTGTCCGACTTTTTTAGCCCATAGAGAAGTTCTAACGTCAGTCATTTTACTAGCATTGTTTACTCCATAACACGAACCTACAAAAATTATACATTCTTGAAAAACATCTTCAATATTGCAGTTTAATCGACTCAAATCCGTTAAACATTTAATGACTTTTTTTCCCAATCCCATGGTACTGAGCCACCGTGTCGCAACTAGGTAAAGAATGTGCGGCTGGTAAATATGGTATAATTTGTTCGTATTTTAAAACCGTGGCCCTAATATCCATGGTGGCTCGCAGTGGCTTAAAAGAAACCATAATATCCCCGTTTTTAAGTAGCTGTACTATAATGGATACCATAATGGTATCTAGAGCAGCGAAAAAGGTAAAATTGTGCCGTTTTTTTTTTTATCAGCTTAGAACAAGATCAGACACAGTGGATATTACCGACAACATCATTTTACACATAAAAACACGAAATACGACATTTTTTAGTGGTCGCAGATATTCTTATTTAAAAAAAGTGTAAAATTAATTTTTTTTTTAAATCATGTTTTTTTGTACATCTATTGCCATATCTCAAAAATGAATTGAGCTATCGATGTGAACTTTCTTTTTGTTATAAAACACACCCTTAAGCGCTTCTTTCTATACATAGGATTGCTAATAAAAAAAATATGAACATGCCAAAAACGTAGATGACCCTGAAAGTTTAGAGAATACGCCATCAAATTTTCACTAAGCGAGGAACTTTTTTGTTTTTAAAAATTTTGTGTAATATGCTATAAAGAAAATGAAGTCAATAGACTAAAAAAGTTTTTAGAAAAAAAAAATTTTCATTATTAGCAATAGTTTGCTAGTTACGAATTCTTTAGTATGGAGAAATTGTCGAAGCGTACGCGCGCGGCACTTAAGAATAATAATGATTATGTATTGTGTGTAACGGAACTTTTCATTATTATTTTTTTATGTTTAGGACTGTTTTATCACGTTTTAGGATCTGAAAGGATAACTTATTTTTTCCAGTGGCGCATTAAGGACTAAGGTTGAAGGCAAAAAGGAATTAAAAATCATAAATAGAGTATCTGGGATAAAAATCCATTGCATTGGGATCTCGGAAACGGTAAAAAATAATATTATAGTAAATGGAAAAAAAGTTGCGCAACTAGGGGGCTAATAAAATTCCATAAACAGAAGTTTAGGAAAAGTAATAATTTTGATAAAAAGTAAACTATAGAGTTTTCCTTTTTTTTGCGTTATTATTGGAGTTAAATAGAAAAGACAGATTCTTAAAGCATTTTTTTTGAACGTGGCAATCTTAATATTTGTATCCGACATTTCCTGTGTCAGAGTCCCTATCCGAAACTCCCATGCATTGCATTTTTACCCTAGATTCACATAATAATTGAGTAAACGTGTTATTTTCGCCTAAATTAGGTAACAAAAAAGAAAAAAATATCTTAAATTAAGTCTCTTTTAATTTCCGCAGCCCTAATTATAGAAACCCTGTTTCCATGGCTTGTGCGCAAGTTTATCATTCTCCTCTATTACTACGCCACATAAAATCCACTTCATTTTACAATGAAACTTAGATTGCTTCTTTATCTTAAATATTTTTTTTGCAGATAATCCACGCACAATTCGCACAATGGCCATACGTTCTACAATATAATACAAGTGGTAAAAAGGAAAAGAATATCGTTACACATTTTACTTCCACATCCAGTGTAAGTATAGTATCGACAAAAATATTTTTGAAAATTTTTATTATCCAAATAGGCTTAGCATGTCATGAAACGTCGAGATTTTAAGTTTGAGCAAAAAAAATTTCTGTCTGTCGGTCTGTCTGTAACTTTTTTGTGCGCACGATTACTCCGGAACCGTTTAAGATATTGACTTGAAATTTGGTACACGTACCTATGTATTTTAACGAGATCTGGAACTAGATTATTCCGTTGAAGGGTTGGGGGATAAATGGGGGTAAATAGGCAAATCAAGTAAGTAAGAGTCCATAAAATTTGTATATAGTATATATAAGAAAAGCTAAGGTCTCAAAATTTTTTGGCATTAACCACCCCCATTACCAACTCCCATTATTCAAGGAGGCGAAAAAAATAAAATTGTCATTTAGTGTGTGTACAAGAACCAAAGGCCTCAAAATTTTTTTTACTCTATCCACCACTACTACCACCCCCCTTCCATCACCCTCAGCCCCACTACCAATGTGGCATATCGTTTTATAGGTTTTTGGGGTAGACTATTTCAAATATTTTATTATTAAAGTTCCATGAACAATTAGTTCCACATTCAAATTTTTTTCGTTGTGAGAGACTTGGATAGAAGATCTGGATGTGGAAGTAGTGATTCCTTGGGCAGCGGTTTTATAATTTGACTTTCGACGAAAACGAATAACGTTGATCGTACACCGCCCTGAGACTAGTTAGTTTTAGTGGACGCGGGCGTATTAATACACAATTTCTGCAATTCGCGCGCTCCAAAAAAATCACTGTACCTGAACTATCAAAGACACAATAAGAATTATGCTATCAAAAACTTTTTTAGTCTTTTGGCTTTATTTTCTTCGCAGCATGTTATACAAAATTTCCAAAAACAAAAAAGTTTGTAGCTTAGTGAAAATTTGACTGCGTTTTTTCTGAACTTTCAAGGTTATCTAAGTTTTTAACATGCTTAAAAATGTTTTAATTAACAATACTATACCCAGATAGAAGCGCTTAAGTGTATGTTTTATAACAAAAAAAAAGTTCATGTGGATATCTCCATTCGTTTTTGAGATATGGCATTAGATGTTCAAAAAAACATTAAAAAAACATTAAAAAAAAAACAAAATTTCACACCTTTTTAAAAATAACAATGTCCGTGACCACTAAAAATGTCGTATTTCATGATTTCTAATGAACATCGACCTACTTAACGAAATGGTATATGTCTCAGTTTGTTCTAAGATTAAAAAAAAACTCGAGAAGGAAGCGACTTTTCCCCTGTTTTTTATTCCACTAATCCGCTGCATCATGTTGCGTCGCCAGATCAGCTCTCTCAGATATCACACCGCTTTGTAGCTGAAAGGTATTAGTTTGTAGTCCTGTAACGATTAAACGCTTTTTAAAAGCAATGTGGATATCTACACTGATATACTGAGATAAAAGAAATAAAAAATAAATGGAGAATTATTTGTAAAACATAATTGCATCTTATTTCTGAGGTATGTTTCTTTGCGCATCGAATTTGTTTTTAACACCCACAATCGACACTTATTTTATATTTTGATAGGGCAACACAGAAGAAATTGCCCCTGAGTCTTTTTTGGCCTCAGACTTGTGTTCTAAAACCTGAAAAATATAGAAAATAATGTATCATATGCCCACATTTTTTTTAAATTAAAATTTTAAAAGAATTACACCTTGGATAAGCCGCCATCTTGAATATCTCAAAATGCCCAAGGGTACCAGAATGGTATCAACCGGATTCTTAAACTAGACCTACTAAACTGCCGATAACCGTAAAAAAATCTTTACTATACCTAACTTCCACCTTTTTTGGTTGACGCCCTGACTAAAACTGTGAAGTCATATTATGTGTTAATTTATTTTAGATATTTTGTACAGTTTGTGCAAACCACTGTTTATATGTCGTTTATATTTACCCGAGGCCCTCATGTTCTGTTCGTCTTCAATGTATAAAACTTAAAGTTATGCTTCTATAATATACTTTACTTTTTTACTGTGTATATGCATATCTGTAAAAGTTTTTATATATTAATTAATTAATAATTAATTCTCTATTAATTAATAATTAATTCTCTATTAATTAAATAATTAATTAATTTAAAAAGCCACTGTTTGCTGCCTGATGTTCGGTTAAATTTTTAATTACTATTACATATCGTAAATTGTAATGTAAAACGATCGTTAATTGCGGGCATCTGTAAATTTGCTTCGCGAATGTGCTAACACGATTTCCTGTTCGTAATTGATTTTAATTAATAACTCGATGTAATTACATAGGATGCACTCGATTTAAAGTGACAGTTTGCAAAAATACTAAAGAGATAATTCACTGGTTTAAATTTGATAATAAAAAGCCGATAACGTTGGAAGAACCCAATTAAAATCCCTTTGTACCATACTAACTATACAATACAACATACATTTGTTCCCAAATGAGCGTAAATTGCCGCTTTTACTTATTTTGTAATCTCTACGCAATTTAAAAAGTCGTGTAAAAGCAGTTTGCAAATTGTACTAGTTAAAACCAACCGTGCTTATTTTGGAGGTTGAAATTTGGTGGCTAGAATTGAACACTTCATTGATGACTCACTTTGTCAACGAAGAGAATTATTTTGAAAAAATGCTAGATAGTCATTTATGAAAATGATCTTACACATTTTCAGATTGCGAATGTTGAATATTTTAGTCGAGCTGCTAAATCATTTAGTTTAATTCAAGATAATTATACTAACAATTATGAAAAAGAAAATAATGATTTGCCAGATACTACAGCACATAGCACGAAGTACCGTGGCAGCCTTAGTAACAATTTAGTTTTAATATACTCTATAAGATATTCTAAAAGCTTATTTCTAAGACTTACTTATAAACATAAATAGTCTGCAAAGATTCTATAAAACTGACTTAAAACCCTAATAAGAGTACAGAGGCTCACCTAGTGAAAGACCTACACGAGGACCGTTAGAAATAATGGCGGCTGTATGCATAAACTCCTATTAGTTGTTAATAATTCTACTTCAAATGTGTTTTGTTCTAAAATGCCTATAAAATTACCAATTGCTCTTTAAGTAAGTCGATTTACTCTTGTAGAAGTATATTTTAAGTCTTATTGTTCTTAATGAAGTCACAAAGTCATATAGTCATTTCTTAAAACTTGAAGGATATTTTAAAACCTATTCTAAACCTTACGAGGAGTTAATATGGCCGCTTTAAAACATATATGATTTATGACTCCTTGTATAACCTAACCTAAAAATTTGATTCAATTTTAATATTTTAACGATAAACTGCCATTGGTTTAAAATTTTTTGTCATAACTGATGTCTTTTTGGCTTATTTAAATTGGTCTTATATAGAGAGATAAGGTATATACTGCGTACCACTCTACTTTTATAAGTTTCAAGTTCATTTTATTGTCGAATTGGTCCAGTGTTTGCTTAAATCAGTTTAGAAATAATAAATGTAATATTAAAATTATTTGCATTTCTTCATGGATATTTTAAAGCTTTTCACTCCTGATATCGACTTATAACTGTTTCAAAAAACAGTTTCAAGGTAGCCTTCTACGTGCTTTCTAGAAATGCAGGAAGATGACACTTGAAGGAGTTTTCTGAGAGAATTTAAAAAAGATCTTAACAATCCTCATAAGAGAGGGGCTCTTTTAGTCTAGAAGCTGCTTTATGATGGTGTTAAGGATGTTGTTACAACAAAATGCTATTCCTCTAAAACCTATTTCCACAAGAGCATGCAACAGTAGGGAGTGGCTGACTGTATCGGAAGCTTTAGCCATATCCACGAAAATGCAAATGGCTGATTTGCTATCATCAAGTGCTTTATAGAGATTAGATATTAAAAAGGCAATTGCATTCCTCGTGGATCTAGCTTCTCTAAAGCCAAATTGTGAATTATTTAATATTTTATATTTCTCAAGGTAATCAGTTATTTTATTTTTTTATAATTGTCTCCATAATTTTTGAAATATTGGAAATTAAAGAAATAGGTCTGTAGTTACCAGCCTCCAACTTATCACCGCTCTTGGAAATAGGTTTAATTAGGGCCAATTTCAGGGATTTGGGATATTCTCCGGTGTTGTAAAGGTGTTCGCTATACACTTTTTGTCTTTAGTTACACTCTTGTCCTTCATTTTAATTTCTTCTTTATTTTATTTGTCTTTTCTACATACTTCTTTAAACGTTGCTCATAACTGTTTAGGATCATGTTTATTTTGATTTATTTTTTTAGAGTAGTATTTATTTATTTAAGTAATAATTTAATTTACTTCTGTATGTTCTAAATTCTTCAAATAATATGTTCTTTTCTTTGTTCTTCTGTCATTTCTTGTACACATTATCTCGTATTCTTATTGAATGTATTAAGCCACCTGTAATCCAGTTTTTTTTTGTTGTCTTTTATATTTATATATTTCATGCAACTTTTTGCTAGGCTAGTCCGTGAATAAATTAGTTGCAGATTCAGAATGTAAACAGTCATAAACTTCCGTCTAAGGCTTCCCTTAATTTATCGTAATTCATATGTTAAGTGTAATAATATTTATTTTTGTTAATTGTTGATTTTATTTTCTATTTCAAATTGAAGAAAACAACGAAAAATGATCAGTTACATGCGATTATAACACTGCGGACATGGAATTGTTGGTAATATTTTTTACAAAAAGATGATCGATGCACGATTTTGCTTTACCTTGGACTCTTGTATTATGTATTTATAGACGGTATAAATATATACTCGGTTAGGAAATAATCGAATAAGTCTAAGGTTGCGTTCTTGAAAATATCAATAAATTATGAAAACAATTTATCGTATGTAATATCATTAGTGCTTGAAATTTTATCGGTAAAATTTTTTCGAAAGCATTGTTGCCTGGTAATATAAAGAGTGCAAATTGAAAGTTTATTATCTGATTAAATCCCGACCGCTTTAGCGGGAGGGATAAGATCTTTGATAATAAACTGTCAATTTGCACGAGTTATATTAACCTTATGGCAACTTAGCTTGAGAAAAAATTTATAGATAAAATTTAGAAACACGAGTGGTATTTGTGGAGAATATTTCACGAATAAATAATTCATTAAGTACATCTTCTATATTATGTTCAGTAATTAATTGCCTTCAGACGTTTCCTTGTTACTTTTTAGAGATTATTCATCTTTATCTTCAATTTCATCAATTACGTCACATAAAAATGCATTTCCAAAGCGACTCATCTAATAAAAAACAAAGTAGGTTTAAACTATGACAATCAAGAAAAACAATATACGTTAAACCATAGGTACTGTAACTTATAAGACTAGTCATCACAACAAAGTACGCTTCGACCAATCACATTACGGGTATAATCACACAAATTGCATATTACCAATCTATCGCTTTTACGTTCTAAGGCTGCGGCTCAGATGGTATGGTACCGCCATCTAGTAACGCTAGCTTAACTTAACTGGCCTAAACAGTGAATTGAATTATTATATTAAAATGTTTATTAATATATATTTATGTATTTAATCCTTGTTTCTAATTTGAGAAGTTTAATAGTTAAGTTAAAGTTTACTTGTTTAAGTAGACAGACTTTAAGTCCAACGAATTATAATGTATGTAGTGATACTGCAGAGTTTTAATTTTCCAAATAAGTGTTAGCTGCTTTGTGATGATTGATGAATTACCATACGTAAGTACCTACATTTGTGTATTTATCTTGAAATAACTGATTTGTCTGCTTCGTAGATATTTATATTTAATTTTAGTCGTGAAAATTATTTTGTAATTACGTTAGGTATTGTCGGAAAATATCAAAAATTAAATTAAATTATTGTATTTTACGTTAGGAAATAGAAATTATTTAAATCGTGTAATTATTAGAGACATAACTTCGCGTATAGGCAACGGAGGTAATAGGATATTTCCGTTGTCTATGCAATCTTTCACATATTTATTGGTGTTCTTCCATAGAGGCATTGCTCTAGCAATGAACTCGGCAAATTGCTGAGTAAGGAAGAGCACGAATAAGTATTGATGAAAGAAATTAGTAGAGAGAATTCATTACCGCGTTAGCTCCGGAAGGAGACGGTAGCCGAGAGTCATTGAAGAGAAAAATCCCGAAAGGGTGAAATTAATTATCATTATCGCGTTAGCTCCGGGAGGAGACGGTAGCCGAGTCAGTGAAGAGCAAAGTCCCGAAAGGGTGAAACTAATTATTGAAATTTTCTAAGTCCAGCCGCCAGCCGCCTACCCATGTTGAGAGTTCAGGGAAGAATACTCCTGTAAGTATAATCATTCTTTTGTGTACCAGTTTTCAAATAAATTGTATTTGCCGTTCAGTAACAAATAGTTTCACTTGTGTTCGTGTGTGTGGTCCTACCCCTTTCTGTTGAAGATACCCGGTTCCTCGGGAAAATTAAGTCGAGTACCCAAGCGAGTACCCCATTTTGAAAGGGGCCGCCCCCAGAGGCTCGACATATGGTGGAAGCGCGGGCAAATTAAATTTTCACATGTGTTAATGTAATATTTTATATCTAATAAGGGAGGTGCCATACTTAACGAAGTCGTTTGAAAGGGCTGTTTGGTGAAAGCACCGAATTGTTAATTTTTTTAAAAATTTTTTTAAGTTACTGAACGACAAATAGCGGTAGCGTTAGGTTCTACGCATTTTTAATTTAATAAGTTACTGGGCGACCTAATTTGAAGTGATTTTTCTTTTTTTTCTTTTTCTAAATTAGTGTAGAAATCAGGGATTCAAAGTTTTAGTGGTAACAAGTGATCTGTGGTACTGACTTAAATTAAATTTAAAATTACGCGTTCATTTAATTTTCTTTAACGTAGCTATCCTTTCTCTAAGCGCCCGTAGATCTGGCTAGAGACAGCGTAGCAATATATTTTTTTTCTCCCGTTTTCAAAGCAATTGTCAGGAAAGTCTACACTTTTCCCGATCAGCCTGGTTCTCAGGCCGGGAAAATTACAGGACAAGTTGTAAAGTCAAGGCCCTTGACTATCGCCCGTATACCTGGCTAGTTAAGTTTGACGTCCAACTGCACTCCTATAATTGTTTGAAAATATATTTTTATTTATTCTTTTTATCATATGTTTATCATATGTTAGTAACCAGTACCTCAAGTCACCTTGTTTGTTAAAATTTATTTTTTGAATATTTTTTTTTTTTCTTACTTTAATTTTTATTTAAATGCCACGCCTGAAACCGGGCAAAAAAGAAAGGCAGGAAAGAAGGGAGGCAAGGAGGAAAGCTCTTGCGTCGCATTCATTAACCCCGATTGAAGTTGAGTTAAATCAGTCAGGTCTGCCTATAACCCCACGAATTGAGGGAAAAAATTGTGAGGAAAAGGAAAGCAATTATTTTTGTTTTCCGGAGGTTACAGTTGCTGCAAATAAACCCGTAAAAACGGAAAATATCGCGCTAAGTAAAGAAATGGCAATTAAATTTAAAATTTTATTCGGGGATGATGATGACATGCAGTAATTGAAATTTTGCATTTGTTGGGGGTGAACATTTATTTTCTTTTTGTACACGAATTATTGAGGGAGGTTTATATAAGTAGAAATACGGAAATATTTGAAATTTTCACTTGTCATATTCGTCTGACATAAAAAGACACATAGTCCCGAGGAGAAAAATTATTATTTCTTAATTATTTTTATCATTCGCATTTTTTTTTTATTTATTTTTTGTTTAATTTCATTTTATTTAGTTATTATTTAATCTAATTTTAATTTAACTTCTTGTCCGACTTAATAATTATTTTTACTGATTTATCTGAGCTGTCTGCTTGTTATTTGTCATTAGTGTTTTTTTAAAATTATACTCAAAATATACCTATAACCAAAATAATTCATAACAAAAACAAATATAAAGATGCGGTAGAGTATGTCAGGAGGCGAGAAAAGACTAACAATACAAGTGGAACCAGTGCCCGATAGTTTTAACCCGGAATCCAACAGTACCGAAATACGTACTAATCAGACTCAGGACCCATTTCAAGCGAGTAATCGCGTAGCGAGATCACCGCCCCAAACGCCAATACCACACAGGCAAGAAAGAAAATTTTCATCTAGCTCGTTACCTGAACTATATGAAATAGAAAGAAGAGTAACTAGGGCACAAACTCGAGCAATAAAATCAAACAAAAAACATATACAGGACACCTCAGAAGAAACCACCAGCGACCCCGAGAGTCCGGATCACCACGAAATTACCATTGTTGATAAACAATTAAAGAAGGCACTGCAGCAGAGTAACATTTCCACCCCAACACAAAGTTACGGTGAAAAACTCGAAAGGAGAATAAATTTCGACGTGTCTGAGGAAGAAAAAGAACCTGCTAAAGAAAAAGGAAGAGAAGAAAAACAGGAGAGCGAAGCTCGTGATACTCCCAAGGAAAAGAAAAAGGAAAATATGGATACGACAATTTCAGAAGCATTAACGGCACATAAAAAGCCCGCAATTCCCACTTTCATAAGTCCCCAAACATTCCATCCAAGCAAGGGAAATGCGAGTAATTTTATTAAAAATTACGAAAGAACGGCGATTGCGAACGGATGGGACAACCCTTTAAAAATTTTCTATTTGGGCTCCTTTTTAGAGGGAGGCGCCAACTTGTGGTATAAAATATACACAGGTGATATCAAAAATGCACAAAAAACGTGGACACAAATTGTCGACGATTTCTTATTAGAATTTGAAGACCCAGACTTAATAGAGCATTTAAGGGATAGAGTCGAAAATAGAAAGCAAGGACCAAATGAGTCGGTCAAGGACTTTTTCTACGAACTAAAAACAATATTTCACGAATACGACGAGACACTTGACGCACGGAAATTCATAAAATTTTTTGAAAAAGGTCTCAACCAGGAGGCGGCTTATCACTATCACTGGCTGACACATTCCCCAAATCGTAAACCGACAACACTAGAAGAAGTAAAGGATCTGGCAACTACGATTGACAAAGCACCACGCAGCACGCGCGAATGCCAGGAGCAGATAACCCCCCAATGGCAACCCCCAATTCAAAGGAATTTTCAACCCTACCAACAAACTACCGACGTAAATTATGGTACCCTGGGATTGGTAAGAAACTCGTCACACGCAAGAGGAAATTTTGAAGCAAGGAGATTCCCTAGTCAGGACACCCAGTACAGACGAAATGGCAATTCGTATGACACAGGACGGTCCTATCAAAACCACCAAGCACGTCAAGTCCAACCTCCCACAATGAACAGAGAGTTCGTACCTACGACCCAACACGGCAGAAGTTACGGCCAGGCAAACGGATATGGGGAAAATTATAAAAGGAATACTAATTTACCAACAACACGGACGCCAGACAATAGGCCAAGATGCTATAACTGCAACCGGCCGGGACATTTCGCTGCAACATGCCCTAACGTTGCGAGAGGTTCCCCAAATGGCAGGGGGCGGCAAAATTAGAACTCCCAGCCGTCCTAAACACTAAGGGGGGGTATAGTACAGGTGCTAAAGCAACAACTATCTTACTTGACATAAAAATAAACAACCTTCCAACAAAAGCTATCCTAGATACAGGTAGCGCCAAAAATATTATACGTGCAAATTTGTTACCCCACTTTGTACCAAAAACGACATTTAAAAACTTAATTACTGCAGGGGGTCACCGAATACCGGTCATAGGTCATTTTACATTTCAACTACAGATTCAAAACTTAACGACATTATGTGAAGCTGAAATTATAGAAGAGTCACCATACCCACTAATACTTGGTATGGAATTTTTAACAAAATTTAAATCGATAATAAATTTACAAGATGACGTAATAATATTTACGGAGGGGCAAATCCAACATAGTCTTCCAGTCAACAAACAAGAAACTAACAACCAATTAATTACGACTTTTGAAAATAGAAAACAAACGCCGGAGCAAAACAAAACTTACGCACAAGAATATATTAGCCCCACAAACTATAAGAAACTCTATCATCAGAAATGTTTAGAAGAAATCTCGAGACAAATTAAAAGTCAACATGAAAATAAAATACCTTCGAAAAGAGAAGAAAACAACATAGCACCCTCGTACTCAGACTTTTGGCAGATGGTTAATAATGGTACACTTGTGGAGTCTACCACAAAAATTGAGGAAAAAAATATGGATATTTTTAACACAGCAGACACATACTCCCTAGCACACTGCGTATCAGCAGATTTGAGAATGGGACGAGGTATAGCCAAAAAATTTAAAGAAAAATTTCAGGGGGTAGAAGAACTTTTAGAACAAAATCAGGGTCTAGGGGGGTTGGCCTCACTAAAAAGGAAAAAAAGAAATATATACTACTTAATTACCAAAAAATTTTGTTATGATAAACCTACATACAATAACCTTTATAATTGCTTACAAAAATTAAAATCAAATATTTTACAATCTAACATTACACAATTAGCAATGCCCCGGATAGGATGTGGACTAGACGGCCTAGATTGGGAAATAGTTAAACCAATGATACAATACACGTTTTTGGGCACAAACGTTGAAATATTAGTATGTACATGGAATCCCACTCAAGGAGGATTAAAAATAAGGCATAACCCGTTAATAACGACAAATAATCATATAACTAACGGCCCATCTACTTCAATGGAAAATAATAAACCAGTTATAGCCGAAGTAGAGGAGAGGGCCATATTAACGCTAGAAAAATTTGAAGAAAGCTACGAACACGTTTTAAGAGACTTAGAAAACATACAGCTAAATCTGGGAGAAAGACAAGGAAAACCCACTAAAATTATGACCACGGAAAATTTCGTCATTGAACCATTGCAAGAGATATGTTTAGAATTAACCGCAACAATTTCACATGATAAAATAATTTTGCTTTTTCAAAACTTCGTTCTTAATGAAAAATTTTTATTATCAAAAGGTTTATTGACAACAACAGGGCTATATTTTCTGGGCTCACGCTTGTTTATAAATGTAAAATCGCGGGCAGCTTGCCCAGTAAAAATTTACAAACGATCAACTATAGGCTTTCTGATGGAGCCTTTAGAACTTGAGGAAGGAGAAAAATTATTACTATACATGGACCAAGAGGAGGATGCTGAAAAAGTAACATTGGAGGATCACGATTTGGAACATATCACGGACGGCACAACTAAGCAAAATTTACAAAAACTCTTAAACGAATATAATGACATATTCTCAAAATCAATGAGGTATATGGGGCGGACACATCTTGCGGAGCATAAAATAGATGTCAATGGGGCCACTCCAATAAAAAATCGCCCATACCGGGTGAGCCAAAAAGAAAGAAATATTATTGCTCAGCAAATAGAGGATATGGAAAAGTTTAACATTATTAAACCCTGTCACTCACCGTGGGCAAGTCCACTAGTTTTAGTACAGAAGAAAGATGGCGAAAAAAGGTTTTGCGTAGATTATAGGAAATTAAATGAAGTAACAACAAAAACTACTTATCCACTGCCAAATATCGATGATATTTTAACTTATCTCGGAACGGATACTGAATTCTTCTCTACATTGGACATGCATAGTGGTTACTGGCAGGTACCAATGGCCGAAGACAGTAAGCAATACACAGCTTTTGTTGCCCAGGGTCATGGTTCTTACAGTTTTGAAGTCTTGCCTTTCGGACTGTGCGGAGCACCTGGGACCTTTCAAGAACTAGCTGATAAAGTGTTTGAAGGGATGAAATGGAAAGATATCCTTATATATTTGGACGACATCATCATATTTTCAAAAACAAAGGAAGAACACATAGAAAAACTACAAAGAGTTTTCCAAAGACTTCGAGAAGCAGGATTAACTCTAAAACCTAATAAATGTGAATACCTAAAAACGGAATTAAAAATATTAGGGTATCATGTAAGCACCAAGGGTATACTTCCGGATGAGGAAAAAGTTAAGGCAATAAAGAACTTTGCAGTTCCTAAAACATTAAAACAACTTCAAAGTTTCCTAGGACTTTGTAATTTTTATAGAAAATTTGTAAGAAACTACTCTATGATAGCTCGACCATTACATGAACTAACAAAAAAATCTACGAAATTTACATGGGGTAAAGATCAACAAAAAACATTCGAAATTCTCAAACAAAAATTAATCGAGGCCCCAGTTTTACAGCATTTCGACCCAAATAAAGGAACAACCTTGCACGTGGATGCAAGCAGAACAGGAATTGGCGGTATCTTGCTTCAGGAGAACGAAACTGGGGAGCTGCATCCGATCGCCTACGTAAGCAGAAGCCTGCAGAAACACGAGAAAAACTATTTTACTATTTCCGAAATCGAAGGATTAGCCGTAGTATGGATTTTGGGCTACCTGAGGCATTTAATTTATGGCCGTCCTATAAAAATAATTACTGACCACAGTGCCCTATGTTGGTTAAAGACAATAAGAAATCCAGGCCGCCTGGCTCGTTGGGCATTGAAATTGTCAGAGTTTGACTACTCTATAGAACACAGAAAAGGATGTCTAAATAAAGATGCGGACTGTCTGTCTAGGAACCCATTAACGCCTAAAGATTACATAGATAAGGTGGATACGGAAGATATCCCAACACTTCTGCTGGATATGAAAGATCTCGAAAAGGAAACCTCAGAATATGAAAAAGAAGAGTTACTATTATTAAACACGGAAGACATAAGTAATCTGCAACAAGAAGATGCAAACATTAGAAAAATACTAAATGCTATACTAAACCCCCGAGAAGCAGATATAGGGACAGCAAAAAGGGCTAAACAATTTACTGTAAAAAATGGAAATCTCTATAAAATTAATACGAGCCAGCAAGGTCTTGAAAACTTATTAGTAATTCCGAAAAAATTAGTGGGGGAAATTCTATTTCAGTTACACTCAGAACCGCTTAGTGGACACCTCGGACTGACAAAAACCCTACAAAAAATTAAAAGTCGATTCTATTGGGACTCAATGCAGAAGGATGTAGTAAAATATGTGAAAGGGTGCCGCGATTGCCAAACAAGAAAGGGCGGGAATAAAAAACCAGCTGGCCTCCTGCAACCAATACAAATAGGTACCCCATTCGAAAAAGTCGGAATCGACCTATTGGGACCTTTCAGACGTAGCCAAAATGGAAAAACCATGATAGTAGTGTGTACAGATTATGCAACTCGCTACGTGGAAGCCGCAGCTTTACCAAATGGAAAAGCAGGACCGGTCGCAAAATTTTTATTACATAATATTATAACACGTCATGGCTCACCTAAATATATTCTAAGTGATCAAGGAAAAACATTTCAATCAGAATTGGTAAAAGAATTGCTAAGAATCATGGGCACCACAAGTAGATTCACCACAGCCTATCATCCCTGTTGTAATGGGTTAACTGAAAGATTTAACAAAACTTTGGCAGACATGTTAGCAATGTTTACTAACACAAATCAAACCGATTGGGACCAATACATACCTCATTGCGTATGGGCACATAATACATCGAGGCAAGCAACTACAAAATTCTCCCCATATGAATTAGTTTTTGCAAGATATCCAGTCCTCCCAACAGAGGCCAATCTATCACAAGAATCGAATTGCCTAGATGTAGAGGAAATTAGGCAAAGAGCCTTAGCAGTCAGAAATCTTGCAGTGGAAAATATAGAAAAAAGACAAAAAAGTGACAAAAGAAGGTATGATAGAAAACATAGACACGTTGAGTTTAAACCAGGAGATCAAATAAAAGTTTTTACCCCCATAAGAAAGAAAGGAAAAAGTGAAAAACTATTACTTAAATGGTTTGGCCCATATTACATTGTAAAGAAAATAGGGGAAGTCGACTACAAAATTAGAAAAGGACGAAAGAAAAAAGCCAAGACAGATGTAGTACACGTAAGCCGTATACTACCGTACAACGACCCCTGGTCTCCAACCTCAGAAGAAAAAGACGAAGAAGAGCAGTGGGAAGACGAGGTGGAAGAAGAAGAAGGACAGGAAGCAACCGCACAAACCGACGGACAAGATAAAGCCGAACAAGAGAAAGCAAATCAAAAAGCAAATGAAAACGAAAATATTATAGGATTAGGGTCCGTAAATTTGTTATGGCCAGAGCAAATAGAGAAAATTGAGCTGGCAAAAAATGAAAATAAAATGATATTACCAAAAGTGGTAACTGAGCTGCCAGAAAATGAAAATAAAATAAGTTTCTTAGGTAAACAAAGGGCGGAAGGCCATAAAACCCAGAAAATTGGCGGAAAGGACAATATACTTTCGGAACCGGAAGGTATTCTGACAAGTAGAGTCTGTGGCAGCGAAAGGCTGCCGTCCCCTAGAGAAAACGACACCAAAGCGAAAATGGTAGATGAGGGGTGCAAAGAAGACGAAGAAACTTACCCAGAATCCCTTATGAACAATGTGAAAATTAGAAATAGTAATAAAGATACTAATTTTAAAATCGATAAAAATAATGTGCAGAAACTTGCGCTTATTTACGCAGCACTGTTTATGTACAATTATTTGGCTACAGGGAAATGCAGAAATAAATAAGTATAATATAATATAAGTAGTTTAAGTAAAAATATGAATATAAGTAAATAAAACAAGATGGTATAAAAGTCGATCATAATAAAGTAAGAAATCAATTGGAATGTTTATTGAGTAAATATTGTTATAAGGATTAGCTTAGCGAACACCCGACATATGTAAACAAATTCGGGAAATCATATTAAGATCGGAGTTCAACAAAAATATGTTCTACTTGGACACATATCACCGGTTTGAACTATCACCTATAGGCGACAAATAGCAAGGATTTGAGAACCATATTTTCCCGCAGGTTGGCCACAACATTGCTATCTATAACGACTATATACACACAGCACGTAGAGGTCACAGCGGGCGCATTTTGGAAAACACTGCCGGATACCATCAGTTACGAGGCGACCATCCCTCTGACCTACTATGCAGATTGGTTAGAAGAAGAGGTAAGTCCCACAAGAAAATTTAACAGATGTAAAACTAACAATGTGAGGTGGAATAATTATTGTAAGCTTATAAAGAATATCGATTTAGTTAGTGATGCTTTCGAAACAGAATTCGACTCACTAGCACGATCATGGGGGACAGAAAAACTAAAAAATATAACGTCAGAAAAATCCGAATGGAGATTTAAACGAAGCTTGAATTTCCTGGGCGACGCGTTAAGCTGGTGCTGTGGGGTAGCTACTCAACAAAAACTAGACAGCCTGTATATGCAAAACAATGATCTAAGAAGTAGTATGCTGAGAATTAATAGTGCCTTAGATCGTACCCTTAGAGTTATTTCAGAAAACTCAAAGAAGTTTGAAGAATTAAATCAATGGACAGTCAATAGCTTTAACCAAACAGAGATAAGAATTAAAGAACTGGAAAAGTTCGTAAAAAATACCGAAAGTGAAATGATAGGGGAAGAAAATGAACAAAACCTCTTCATATGGTATGTTTTAAATTACCAATTTGAAAATATAAAAAAAACAATAAAGATAACGAGGGCAATGAAACGGCAGGATATAATAAATTCATGTAAACAACATCACATACCCATATCTATAATCGAACCGAACACCTTACAACACGATATAGAAACTTTAGAAAATGAATTAGCAGCGGCAAATCAGGGATTGGCAATTCCAAGTTACCAACTATCCAAACTTTACGAAATACCAATATGTGACTGTACTTTCACAAGAAATAAAATTTTGGTACAAGTCAAAATCCCCATCACACAGAAAAATAGGAAATGGGAGCTTTTCGAGTTTAATTCATGCCCATTTAATTGGGGAAATACAACATGTGTGATTGAGCACACCACTCTTTACTTAGCGGTGGACAGAAATGAAATGGCAGGTGATAACATTAGGCAAATTTCAGGCATGGGACTGCATTATTGCAAACCTTATCAAGATAAATTATGTTACTTACCAAGATTCTCAGGAGACACGCTGCAAGGACCTGCTTGCGCCAGAAAATTATTCACCGGAGCTACAGTGCAAGACCTAAGCTATCACTGTCCATTCCGCTGTCACGAATCAACCCTAACGATCATCTCGGAAATAAACGAGTTCATTTATATTATCACAAACATAAGACCAGAAACATCAATATTTTGCAAAAATTACACGTACACATTCTCTGAGGAAACAGCTAAACAGCCGGGGGCGATAAAACTGGAACTACCTTGCAGTTGTAAACTACAATATAAAGACGAGGAATTAATACCAAAAAGATTCCCATGCTCTCTACAAAACGTTAAATCGGTGTCAATGGTACATGTCGTACCAGCAGCATGGACCCACTTAAAAACATTTGTCTTGCAACCATCGTCGCAAGAACAGCTGCCAACCTTTAAAAACTTATCGGAATGTTTAGACAACAAATGGCACCTAAATATCCCCCACATTAATTTAAGCACTACACGGTATGAAATTAACTCAATTAAGGAAGCGATAGAAGCTAATAAGATACCCTCGTACGCCGACGGATACGGTTACCACAGTGATACGTTGTTATTAATATGGAATACTATTTTATCCGTGGGATTAATTTACATACTACTACACCGAAATGGTCCGGTGGCAATATTGGCTACAACAGCCGCTCCCGTCACAGCCAGCGATACACACCCCGTGCATCACAGTACACTCATAGGTTTACTATACGCCATATTTGCTATACTGATGATTTACGTAATTATAAAAACATGTTGGTTGTATATAAAAAGAAGAAAGACACTAAACAGGAAATCTAAAAACGCACCTGTACCCCCTCTTAGGAGTAATTTACAAAAATCAAAATCGTACATTTTAGAAACGAGCGGCGACGTTGACATAATTACCCTCAAAGAAAAGAAACAGTTTGAGTGCGTTCTAAGGCAAATTGATAATCCGTCACAAGGTACAAGCAGTGAACGTGTCTAATCTAAGTAAACAATATGAACATTCCCAGAAAATTTTCTTTCTTTCTGACATAAATATAGTTATAAACTGAATTATTTTCGGTATTAAGGGTAGAGTATAGTGTAGATTAGCATATTTTGAGTCTATTTAATCGCAAAATAAATTTTTATCTATAGAAATATAAGTTAGATGTAAAGGCTATAATAAATATTTTTTATTTCTTTCAAATCGATGCTTAAATTTAAAATTTGAATTTATATAAATGATAAGTTGGAGCTCTGGTAAATTAGTTAAAAATGGTTGAGAAATAATGAGACAAATTACTACCAAATAGCATCCCTTTAGGAACTTGTTAAGTTCGTTCATTCACCTGACTCACCCGAATTAGTTAAAAATAAGGAAAATTTATAATCCCTCATTATGCAAACTGTGGTATAAGTAATTTATTTAAAAGTAAATAAAATATAATTACGACTGGAGGATAGGTGTGATAATCTCGTTCAAAGTCATCGGTGTTTAAAAAAAATCCAAAAATCACTGATACCAATAATATATCTCTAATTCACTATCATGTTTCAGATTTGTTATCAACCGAAAATAAAGAGTCCTATAATTTAATATATAAAAAATAAATCGCAGCGTGCACGTGCCATGAAAATATTTAATATTTCAATCCAGTATTATTTTCAGAGATATCGACCAAAAATGAAGAGTACTTATCATAGAATTTGTAAATATAAAGGGTGTGCCAGGAGTAGAATTAACACCCAACGATGCAACCAGATTGTTATGAAACTTTTTTTAAGAAAGCTACCGATCAGTACAGTTCGAATTTAATTACCTGTAGGAAATGATAATCCGTAACACTTAGCAACTTTTCCACACATTGACCATAAAAACACTCGATCGAAAAACACACTCACTCTCACCATATTCACTTTCAGTTGTTAAATTTTCACAATCGGGAAGCTTTAAAATAAAAACGATTTTTTTTTTTTCGGGAATATGAGTTAAATTAGAGCCACATTAGATTCACGTCGGAACTCAACTGAATAGAAATCCAGCACATACTTCTTCGTATGGCGAGAAGATAAAAAAAAAGTGCGATTAGGAAATGCTGAAATTATACTTTGGTTATCTCAACGGTCTTTAAGGTCATTATACAACGGAATATTCTACTTCTGTAAAACAAAATCTCTTTGAGGCATATTACAGGGTGAACCAATTAATTACGAATCTCATGCAGGGCAACCTCAGCAGAGAAAAATGTTTAGATACATTTTTCTTAGATTAACAGACAGTATAAATTGTCATTTGAAAGAAATTTGTTAGTTAAAATTAGCATCAAACACTAGATTGTAAGCACTTAATTAAATAATATTTTAGTCTTGTTTCACTTTAATTATTATTACTTAATTAATAGTAGATAAATATTAGGGCCTGGAATGAGCTTATATTAGTTAGGATCAAGTAGATATTTTACCAAAATATATGTTGTCAAATGTGGCGAAAAAATTCGCAGGCTCAGATGTTGACAAACTATTCTTATCCATAGCCCTAAATCTAGTACAGAGCTTCATTTCTTAAAATTATTATACAAAGTGGAGAAAATGTATTCTCTAATTCTTAGGTTGTATTACGGATAGAATTACATTTTATTAGTATTAAGAGTATATATCAGAGTATGTGCTAACACTGTTTTCTTTTATTTTCTATGTAAAATCCGGCGAACACGCTAAGCACAATAGCAGAAAATATCAACGGATCCCTCACCCCCCACATACAGTAACCAATCGAGCAAGGGGACAACCTGTGGACTTCTGGAGCCAGCCGTACAGATACCTAGATATAAAGAGAGAAATCCAGCCTTTTGTGGAAATCCAGTGAATTTGAAATACAAAGCCAAAGATGAATGCAGATGATTAATATGTGCCAGCAACGCCCCAGTATGGCTAAATGTGGATCACTCTGTACCTACCAAGGTATAGAATTACACCCCAAACATTTCCCAGTAAAATGTAGCTGAACTTCGAGAAAACCTTGAGAAGATATTCCTGTGACGGAGATAAGATATGAACTAGAGCAATGAAACATTCTCGCCAGTCACGTAATTAATAATATAATATAAACTATTATATTTCATTCGTAGCAAAACAAAAAGTGTAAGTGAAAGGACATCATCATCGTACTTTAAAAAAAAAAAAAAAAAAAAAAAAACCTGGATCGAACTTCCATAATACAGGCGGGCCAAATAAACTCTCACAAATGAAGTCTTACAAATAAACTCTCATAAACTTAGTGCGGCTAGGGACTCTTACAGTTCATTAGGCAATCCCCATAGACATAAAACTTCCAGTGGCGTGTAAGAGGGTAAACGAAAACATTAACAAAATTGTGCGTGTTCCGTCGAGGTTATTTTAAGATGTTTAAAAATTGCAAAGATTTTAGGTTAAGTTAAATTGTATGTCAATTCTGATTTTGTTAGAATTATAAGGATTAGATTAAGTCAATTTTTTTTATCTTTTTTTTCATTCAATTTTTTAAATTGTACTTCATAAATGGACGGTGGCTGGCGTATTTGGTTTGGACCGGATTTGAGGAGAGACAAACACTGGCAACACTCTTCCCACCCAATATTAATTTTTCATTGTTCTTAATAAAAGTTGGCATCACTGGAGGGCCAGTGATCATTGCGGTGGTGGGGTAATGTCGGAAAATATCAAAAATTAAATTAAATTATTGTATTTTACGTTAGGAAATAGAAATTATTTAAATCGTGTAATTATTAGAGACATAACTTCGCGTATAGGCAACGGAGGTAATAGGATATTTCCGTTGTCTATGCAATCTTTCACATATTTATTGGTGTTCTTCCATAGAGGCATTGCTCTAGCAATGAACTCGGCAAATTGCTGAGTAAGGAAGAGCACGAATAAGTATTGATGAAAGAAATTAGTAGAGAGAATTCATTACCGCGTTAGCTCCGGAAGGAGACGGTAGCCGAGAGTCATTGAAGAGAAAAATCCCGAAAGGGTGAAATTAATTATCATTATCGCGTTAGCTCCGGAAGGAGACGGTAGCCGAGTCAGTGAAGAGCAAAGTCCCGAAAGGGTGAAACTAATTATTGAAATTTTCTAAGTCCAGCCGCCAGCCGCCTACCCATGTTGAGAGTTCAGGGAAGAATACTCCTGTAAGTATAATCATTCTTTTGTGTACCAGTTTTCAAATAAATTGTATTTGCCGTTCAGTAACAAATAGTTTCACTTGTGTTCGTGTGTGTGGTCCTACCCCTTTCTGTTGAAGATACCCGGTTCCTCGGGAAAATTAAGTCGAGTACCCAAGCGAGTACCCCATTTTGAAAGGGGCCGCCCCCAGAGGCTCGACAGTATTAAGCCATTGAAAGCTGTGTATAACTTGTCCCGAACCTATATAAGTTCTACACAGCATTGGCTTTTTAGGTTATTAATACCTACAATACTACAATTTACAATTTACGTTAACAATTAGTAATAAGCTAGAGAAGATATTGATAAATAACATTTAAAAGCACGATTTGTCCTATTTGCCGAAAACATGTCACGACACAAAACGTCAAAAAATTTTCGCAATATTTGCCGCTGCAGCGACCTAAAAAATTAGAGCGATAAATTTTGCATGTTGGTCCTGTCAAAAGCAGATCAAGCTTGAATTACCACTAATAATGACGTTTGATTGGTGCAATGTTGTGAAAGAACGGGCTCTCATTGGCTATAGCGTTAACGAGTGAAATAATCCCATGAAAAAACTGTGTTTTATCGATGCTAAACTAGTATATTTCATTAGGAGTCCAGAATATAGGCTTTTCCGTGTGCGCGTAACAAATCGGCTACGCGTCACATCGGAAGTCATGCAAACACGGGAAAAGCATTTTTGAACGTGTAATGAACAATATTTTTCTCTGAAAGCAAAAAATGAAGCAAAATTTTTAGAAACATTATTTTTATGAATGAACAAATATCTATCTATACCTTACTTATGTTTAATTTGCACTAAATTAAATATTTATGTTACAATCTGTGATATTGTAAATATGCAATATTTTAGCAAACATTTTTTACACATTTTATAGAATTTTAGTTGATGAAGTCGAAGGTACTACTACATTAGAAATCATTTCTTGGTCTTCATCAATTTTCTGGTGTTGACGTTGTGTTTCCTGTTCTTGAATGACTAAACAATTTACGAGAAACTTCAATCTATCTATTTACCAATTCTTCGATGTAGCCTTCAGCCACAGTCGAGGAACGCCAACCTCTATGTCTTTTTTGAGTAAGCAAGTCCTCTCTGCCTTCGACCAGCATACATGCTGAAGATCGTCTTAAGCCTTGTCCAGTATATTCTTCAGGATTTTTTAGGTTCAGATATTCTGCAATTTGTTTTGTTGTACCACCTATTATAGTATGGCAACCTACATGTTAAGCATAACATCTATCATTGCGATATGCAATAAGCAATCTTCTACTATCCATATCTGTAAGTTACGATAAAAACTGTAATTTTGAAACTTCTTGATTTATGATTTTTGCCATCTCTGCTATCTCAAAGGAATACCACCAATAAACGGCCATTATCTTGCACTTCTTCCAAAGTTAAAGGAATCAAGTCATCTCTTTGGCATGCATCGAAAATACCAAATATTAAAGTTACCTTAATTAATAACCACTTCCCATCTGGTGCTTCAAGTATAAATTCGGCGACTTGGTCTGCAGTCAATGCTTTGTACTTTTTTTTTGAGAAATGCAGTAGTTTTTGGCAAATTACTAATATTCACACTTTCTTTTACTGCCAGACAACTTTTTAACATTGAAAATCGACTCGAGAGTATCATCATTTACTGCGTTAACTTTCTTATTTGCTGGCGCCACTTGCAAAATAGACGGTACTCATTTTCATATCTCTTCTTCCTGAGCAGCAACTCAGTACATATTTTCGCCGCTTCAAGTGATATTTCTTCCTCTGGAGAAGTAATTTTCAGAAAATCCCATTTTCGTGCACTAAATAAGTATGTAAACATAGTGTTCTCGGAGAAGTATAATGAAAATATTTTCACATTTTCGAGATATAACGTATTTAAGGGAGGTATGGTCAAAATTTCCTTAAAAAAGTAGAACATTTTTCAATAACAGCAGATATCAAAACTTTTTAACGTTAAGTTATTCAAATTTAAAAGGACAATACTGACATCTTTAGGAGGAAGCAACTCGCTAAGGGACGTTAAATTTAAAAAGTTTACATACCCCCTCTCCCGCTTTTGTCTAAAAATTTACTTGCCAAATATTTGCATTTATTTTCGCGACAGGCTGTTTATTCGAAATACATACTGTCAACACGCAGATATTCTAATATTTCCCTATATTATGAATGCTTTATTATATATGCGTACCATATAGAAATACGTTCTTTTATTTCAAACAGAATATTGAAATCCGTGTGAGATTGAGACTGTATTACATTATTCTCTGTGCTACGCGCTTCTATATTCGTAAATATACGCAGTACATATTGGGGCAAGAAACACGAATCCCAAAACTCTATTATGTTAAACGTGTTACATACGCATTTAATTATGTCTAAATATATAATCTATATAATCTAAATTCTGAGGAAATAAAGAGGAGCCCTATTAGAGCAAAAATATGGTGCCAGCGGGGTTGGCGACGTAATGATAGAGCGCATCGATACGAAGATTTAGGAAGTAAACGTGATTAACCGGCAAGGAAACTAAACCTTTGAAGTGGTTTACACAAACGCCAAAACACTTGTATACTACACTTGAATAATTTTACCTCGACGAGTTTCGTCAATCATGTTGGCATAATCTGGATTTTATTAAAATTGAACCAATAAGGGTTCTTAAAAATCAAGGAATACCTAATTATTTTTACCTATGTTCACTAATACACATGATTTAAAATTTTATATATTTTTTTGATCTAACTAGTGAAATTTAATTATGAGTCTGTTTATCTTTTCAAGCGATAAATTCTTATACAGGGTGGACCATTAATAATAGGCCATAGATCAAAGGTAGATTCTTTGGACCAAAATATGAGAATATAACCAAACATGCTTTAGTAAATTGTTGCTGTGGAAAAAGGTACAGGATGTCAAAATTGTATTTTTTTTTCTCTTTTTTGCAATACCTCAACTACCTCTTGACCAATCTCCTCCCAATTTGGTAAGGAAACATTTTTTAAACTACGAAATAATAATTTATGTATCACATCACGCTAGCCCACGGAGAGCGCCTCATGAGCTATACCTAATGATGAATATTTTTTCTCTATTTTTTTTTTACGAAACGTTGTGGCACTTTTGACTAGAAAATCTCATGCAGGAATCATTTCTACGTAACAAAGGTATACTTGATAGAACTTGATAATTCCAACCGTTTTCGAGAAAACTGCCGCAAAGATTTCAAGAATTTTTTGAAAACAAACTCAATTTGAAAAGGACAAATTGCATTTATTGAAAAGTGTGCTTTGGTGACGTCTTAGTTCTGTCAAAATGTCAAATAAAATTGTACGTAAATGACAGAACTAAGACACCACCAAAGCACACTCTTCAGTAAATACAATTTGTCCTTTTCAAATTGAGTTTGTTTCCAAGAATTCTTGGGACCTAAGCGGCAGTTTTCTCGAAAATGGTTGGAATTATCAAGTTCTATCAAGGGTACCTTTTTTACGTAGAAATGACTCCTGCATGAGATTTTCTAGTCAAAAGTGCCACTACGTTTCGAAAAAAACATATTCATCATCAGGTATAGCTCATGAGGCGCCCTCCATGGGCTAGCGTGATGTGATACATAAATTATTGTTTCTTAGATAAAAAAACGTTTCCTTACCAAATTGGGAGAAGATCGGTCAAGATATTGCAAATGAAAAAAAATTACAATTTTAACACCCTGTATCTTTTTCCACAGCAACAATTTACTAAAGCATGTTTGGTTATATTCTCATATTTTGGTCAAAAAAATCTACTCTTGAACTATGGCCTATTATTAATGGTCCACCCTGTATATAAATTTTGGTACAAGATAATATTTCACATTTTCTTGCAGAAAAATCAACCAGGTATCATATTTTTCTTTTCAAAATTGGTAAAAACCTATATTAAGGAACAAATTCTTCTTAATATTGACGCTTTCTGAACTGGATGAAGAAGGATTACTATTTATTGGAAATATTCTCTGAAATGATGAATATATATATTTATTTATTTAGCATACACTGCTCAGCAGGTATAACCTATTTAGAGAGCAGTACAATCACATAGAAAACATAAATTATCACAAATGTACATATAAGACATAATATTAAATTAAGACTAAGTGAAAGCAGAATCTAAATTAAAACAAAATTTCACTGCCTGCAACAAACTTTTATGTAATTAACAATGCAGGTGAAAATGAAAACTACAAAGTTTATTACAGTTTGTGTTGTAATTTGGATTGAAAACAGATGTTGAAAATTTAACTCTGTTGTTGCCTGGAGTGGATAAAAAGTCATGATTCGAGAATTTAGGTCTGAGACCTAAAACTGTAATTTAACTAAAAATTCTTGGCAATCAACCTTGATATTAGGTATTAGGCTGTATAAGAATATTTGAGAATAGCATATTTTTCAATGTGGCCATAGAAAATATATTTAAAAGATGGCTGTAGTAAACCTCTTGAATCATGATAATTTTATAAATCGCCTTTTAATCCACTGCATTTAGGATTTTTCTTCAGACCAATTCATACAAAAGCAAATGTTGGTTTTTAGGGTAGGTTCGGATGTCCTTAATAAGGTCTCAAAAGTTCCCGAAGTGGGAGTGTAAGGATAAAATTTGGCAACGCTGTAAAGGGCTAAAATCGTGCTCGGAAACGAATTTTTCGAGATATCTTGGTTTTCATTGCCTCTACGACAAAGATACATTAGACCAAAAAGAAAGCTATGGAAATTCTCTATAAAAAAGATAGAGGGTCTTTTTTTCGTATACGCAATAGTTTTCTTGACAATCTTGCATTGAATTTGAACTTATGGGATATTATGGATAATTTAAGTACTCTATTACACACCACCCTTGAGGTTGAGTACTAGGCACGTTTTTTTATGTGGTTTCCCCGATAGGCCTAATACACGACTGTCATACTTATTAAAATGTTGTCAAATTAATAATTTCCTTTTTGTCCGTTTTCTCCTTCTATAAATTCATCGATTCGTTCGAGGAAATCCGAGTCAATCTGAGAACTTTCAGTCTCTGCTTCAGTGACGGCTTCTATTTCTGACGAGTTTTCAATCGTTTCAGCATTCAAGCAAGATTTTCCATGGCAGTTGCCGCAAACTGATGAGCAATTAAGTCCCAACCTCCGACAGCCGCACAAAGGTCCACAACCTTTCGTACAGTTGCAGAAAATCATCTTCAGAAGGCAATCAGGCGCAGGAAGTTGGGATGTTGTTTTTGGCTACAATATGTAATTTCAACATCCATCCCCACTCTTTAGGATTCAATACATTACCCAACCATTTCTGTACTTGAAAATAAACATGAAATAGATGCTGTTGAGCTGCGTCATGAGTGGGTGGTAATGAATTCAATTTCACTGGTTTGCTTTTGCTCACAGCTTTAATAAAGCAAGAATACCGATAGTTATCGATGGAAACTTCTTTAACTGAAGCGTTATAGATTGCGAGGAAAAATTTTATCCCATTCGAAGTAACTATGTCAGGAGAAGTACCAGTCTTGCTGAAAACTTCAGTTACAAGTTTCAAGTCCTGTCGTTTTTTCATCACTTTCAAAGCTGCAGTCTTGCCTTTATTAAACAGAGCAGATGTAGTGTCACACCCAGAGAATGCGTGCAGAAACAATATGTGATCTCGAATATCTTTAAGGTGATCAAAGCTTCGTGAAGAATAAATTTTTCGTTGGACCTTCCCTCTGCCTAGTTTGAGGAGCAAAATTTCTTTCGTTCAGTCTCTTCTATCTAATATTAGTCTGAGAGACGACCGCACCGATGTCCTACGTCATTGAACATCCAATTAATTCATTATAAATTCGAAGGAATATACCGGGTGTCCCAGAATTACATTAACATGCGATATCTCCGTTATTTAAAAAGGTAAAAATATAAATAAGAAAACCTGCAAAAGGCATGAAAGACTTCACTTGATAATACACCTTGAGTCGTGTTGTCTCTTGCAACCCCCAAGAAACCACCCCCAACTTACTGTTAGTATCCCGGGCCGCCAACAGAATAGCACCACCGTCGTATTCGCTCAGAAATACATGCGTTGTTTTTGATGTGGATACGTCTATGTTTTCGTTTCGGGTGACATTTCGTGAACAGAAGCTTATGCACTAACGCCATCTGTCGGTGCATAAGTGAACGTAGCGCGCGGGCATCTTGATTTAACCTTCACACGTAATTTCAAAGTCAACCTATTTTGTTATATTTCATACTTTTCGTATCATCGACCTGTGCTTAATAAACTCAGTTTGAAACATTAATTTGTATTTTTCTTCCAAATGCCCGAATATCCTCTTATGCATAGACGTATCCACGTAAAACTAACGGCTGTATCAAGGATACAGCCAACCAGGATTTATGTTTTAACCCTCCGTGCAATAAAAACTGCCACAAATAATTTTTTTTTGATTTTAGGTATGACTTATTGGAATGTTTCAAGAAAACTATTGCGTATACGAAAAAAGGACCCTCTATCTTTTTTATAGAGAATTTCCATAGCTTTCTTTTTGGCCTGATGTATTTTTGTCGGCAATGAAAACCGAGATATCACGAAAAATTCGTTTCCGAGTACGATTTTAGCCCTTTACAGCATTGCCAAATTTTATCCTTACACTCCCACTTCGGGGACTTTTGAGACCTTATTAAGGACATCCGAACCTACCTGGAAAACCAACATTTGCTTTTGTATGAATTGGTCTGAAGATGCGGCTCATTTCTCACTAAATGCAGTGGATTATTTGTATTTTTTGTAAGTTATTAATGTGAGTCATAAAATAAGAGTTCCAATTTTCGCGGAGTCCCACTGAATTCTATGATTGTTATCCCATGCGAAAATTTTGGAAAAAGAAAGCGGCTCAGCTAAAAGAAAACTTAAGGAATTCGCTATTATTTGGTTAAATGAGGATGAATGTGTTTCTAGTTATTCTATAGATTTCTGTACCAGCTGGTTGCTGATCCTCAGAGACAAAGGAACAATTTTAGACATGTCCCCCAAAAAAACTGGCTGTACTTTCAAAATGGCTTCCATTTATTAAAAAAAAAATTTGTAAATATTGTTTTTGTTATTTAACACAAAAACTAAAAAAGATGGAGAAAAACTTTCTGCAAGAAAAATAAAGTGCATATAATTTTCTACAGCGTACAGCTCTCTCCCCGAGAAATCATGAATATGCCACAAATAATTAAGAGAATATTAGGAAAGAAAATATTTAATAATAAAAAAATATTTATTTGTTTAGATGAAAGATCTAAATTATTTGTATTATCGTTATAATGTGTCAGTAGTTAAAAAATCTGCTCTACGTTTACAAAACGCAGCAGCGACATTTTCGTGGCCCTGCTAAGAAGAAGAAGTTGAAAATTAGTGAATTTGTTTTAAAATTATGAAGAATAGACCAAGAAATATACAAACGAACAAACAAGCAAGGTCATACCTAAACGCATACACCGCTTCGTTCCGTTGATGTCGCGTCGGGGATAAACGGGTTTCCTTTAAACTTTAATTAAAAAAGAAATAATTCGTTCACAATAAAGTAAAATAAATGTTTTTTCAGCGTCCCCCTTACAGCAATGCTGAAGTGTTTTCAGTTTTTACCCATAAACTATACATCCTTTATTCGACGTCACTTGTGAAGCAGCATGTAGAATATAAAACATGTAAAATAAATAAGAATTTTCCACCCCGCAGTATCTTGTGGTCCTTTCTGTTCATTTCTGCATAAAAACTCATAAATTACGTGGCGTTTGCGTCAAGCAGATATTTATAACAGTCAACAAGATCACTTAGGTTAGTAATAAATTTATACGGCCATATTTTTTCCTCGAGGCTGATGAATGTACACATTTACGAAAAACCCGCGAAAATTTACATGTTTCACAGGGAGGGAAAGCGCCTGTTAATCTGACCCTAGACTTTGTAAAAAAGTTAGAAAAATTACTTTTTTATCAGAAATATAGCGAACTACCTTGTTTTACAAATTTTGACGCATTTGTTCATTTGACAAAATAGTAACGATATAATAGACTAGTTGGAATAATTTTTTGTGCGAAATGTCGTTTATCCGCATTTTTTTTTTACACATAGTTTGGGATGCCCTAAAACATATACCAACTATCCACACGCGTGACAGGTGAGGCAACACACTTTAAAATTTAAAAAAACGTCTATTTTTTGCCATTTTCCGCTTTATTTGCAATATATCTCGTAAATGAGCATTGTTCGGAAAAATATCAAGACAAAAAAGTTGAGAAAATTGATTTTGAACATTTTCCTATTCTTGATATTTTCCCAAAAAATGCAATTTTTCTATTTTTTTACTTTTTTTTAGAATGAATATAATAAATATTAATACGATATGTATGGTCGGTATAATGTAAATTATGTTTAAATGTCCAATTTTCAGTTGAATTAAAATATATTTACAGAACTATATATACAATTTACATGTTAAACAGAAAAAAAAATAGTAACATATTTTAGGTATTAACCCTTTCGGTCCCGATTTTTTTGTATTTGAAGTAAAATTCTGAAATTTTGCACATGATTTCTTTTATTTTTTTAATGATTTTTAGATTTTGTTAAAAAGACTTATCTTTACCCAGTTTTTAAATTTGATGCGTACACTGTAGTGTACATTGGGACTTAATGGCACTATAACCATCGAAGCAAAAACGATTCAAAATTTTTAATATATTGACAAAAAAATGTATATTTATTGAGTATTTATTTTTAAGATAACAGGTCCATTAGCAGGTTCTGCCATTTCGACACCTCGTCAGTTTACACCTGCATAGGGGACTCAGGAACTCTGTATACACCTGATCCTGATCAGGTTATAACACAGTACATCTGGCTCTTCCATTTCGACCTGCATATCCAAAAATTAAAATATATCCTATTAGCCTACATGCAATTTGAATAACATCATTTTCAAACAAAACTTCTTGTTGATTGGAATCAATTTCCCATCCATCATCATCTTCGCTCAAAATATCTAGAGTCATAATTTTCTAAATAGTAAATAAAATCTTTGTATGCCAGTGACTTTTTGCTCATTTTGAACAAAAATTGCCAAAAGAATCCCGCTTTTATATACACTCATGGGCAAAATTATCGAATATTTTTTGTTATCACTATTACTTGAATATGGTTTCAAATCGTCATTGTAAATTTATATATGTGCTGATGTTATTCATCTAGTAGGTGAATAGATTCAATTGTTTTGAAATATTTTGACGTTTAATTCATTTTAATGGCGTATATTTTCTAATGCGCGTTTTGTCATTTGAAAATTCTTTACATAATTCAAGAATTATAGTGAATTGAGTCATTTGTAGTGCATTAAGGTAAGTGTTATTGATTTTTATTTGTTCTTAACTCTATTTAAGAAAAAAATATGCCACCAAATAGATACTGCAGTGAAGCTGAAGCGGCATAAATTGTAACTCTATATGGGATGTCCGCTTTACTGATCAAATAAATATTAGAAAGAACTTCTGCTAAATTACTTTTTATTGAATTACTTCAATCTTTATAAATTACAACTGACATCAACTACTTGATTAACAACATATATATTCTATATTATAGTCATGGAAACATAAACAATCTATATTAATTTAACACTCCTCTTTAATTTATCAGAAATTTATAGCAAAGTAAAGTTCCATATATATACATTATATATCACTTTAAAAAATAACTTAAACCTAGCATTGAGCACAATTTATTAAATTGATCAGCAGGTAATCCCTTTGTTAAAATGTCCGCTTTCTGATATCTTGAAGCAACAAATTTGACGTCGATTACTTTGCTGTCATGTAAATCCTTAATAAAATTATATTTCACATCAACATGTTTTAGTCTCTTGTGTTCCCACTTCTCCAACAGGTAAATACACGATTGATTATCTTCATACATAACCACTGGTTCTTCACAAATAATATTCATATCAAATAATACATTTTTCAGCCAAATAAGTTCCGCTGCAGCAGTAGCTAGCGCAACGTATTCTGCTTCTGTCGACGAAAGTGCCACAGTGGTTTGTTTTTTTGTTGCCCAACAAACTACATTGCCAAATACTTCTAGTAAGTAGCCAGTAGTCGATTTTCTATCTTCACTACCAGCAAAATCTGCATCTGCAAATCCTACCAATACGGCACCTTCATTCTTTTGATATTGCAAACCAAAGTTTATAGTTCCTTTGATATATCTTAATATTCGTTTTACTCCGATCCAATGAATTTCCTTTGGATCATTTTGATATCTGCTATAATAATTTACCGCTGTGCTTAAATCTGGTCTAGTGGCAAGCATAGCATACATAAGACAGCCTATTAACTCTCTGTATGGTTTCTCTTCACCGATACTTTCACTATTTCCATTATCTTGAATTGGTTTCAATTCTATAGGTGTCTTAACTGGTTTACAATCTTCCATGTTAAAACGTTTCAATAATTTTTGCAGATACATAGGTTGACTAAGGAACATTCCACAATTGTTTCTTTCAATACTAATTCCCAAAAATGAACTCAATTGTCCTAGATCCTTCATAGCAAATTCCTTTTTTAAAGATAATTTCAATTTATCAATTTCCTTTCTATCATTTCCTGCTATTATGATATCATCAACATACAACAGTAGATACTAATAAGTTTTATTAATTCTGACATATAAACATCTGTCACCCAAGGATTGTTTAAATCCCAAATATTTCATAGCTCTATGAAATGTTGTATTCCATTCTCGAGGAGACTGTTTTAGGCCATAAAGAGTTTTATTCAGCTTACAAACTAGATCTGGATGTTGTTCAAGTCCTGACGGTTGCTTCATATAAACCTCCTCTTCAAGATTACCGTGTAAAAATGCATTTTTGACATCTAACTGACAAGCAAACAAATTTTTCTTATTACAGATAATAAAGTTCTTACTGTACTTAAACGTGCTACTGGTGCATAGGTTTCATTATAGTCAAATCCTTTTCTTTGAGAATAGCCCTTGACAACTAATCTAGCTTTATACCTATCCACATTACCTTGCTTGTCACGTTTGATTCGAAAAACCCATTTGTTTCCGATTGCATGTTTTCCAGCAGGTAATTTTGCTAATGTCCAAGTATTGTTACTTTTAAGTGCATCCATCTCTTCATTTACCGCTTTCTTCCAATCTTCCTCGTCTGGTCTTCCTTTAATATCTGACATGGTTGTAGGCAAATCTTCAATATAAGATTCAGCGCTAAGTGCTAAACAAGTCATGTCATAATCACTAAACCAGGACGGTGGATTTCTAATTCGAGCTGTAGTTGACTGATTAACTTCTGCTTCAACTTGTTCTATTTCTTCTTCGGGTTCATTTTTATATTCATTTTCATCTTGCAATTGTTCGCTGATTACAGAACGATCATCATATTCATCATTCTCCAAGATATTGTTTTCCAATATATTTGATGCGTCTGAATGAATAAACTTGGTTTCGTCGAAGATAACGTCATGTCCTATTACTATTTTTTGTTTTTCATAGTCCCACAATCTATATCCATTTGACACATAGCCCACAAAATATAATTTCTTACACTTTGTATCGAATTTTCGTCGGAATATTTTTGGTATATGTAAATACGCAATACAGCCAAAAATTTTCATTTTTGATATATTTGGTTTTTCACCATACCATACTTCAGCTGGCGTTTTATTAATCAAAGCGAATGTTGGCCTACGATTTATGACATAAACAGCCGTCAAAACACTTTCACTCCATAAATTCTTCTCAAATTTCGTTCCAAACATCATTGAACGAGCTGTATCAAGAATGGTGCGATTCATCCTTTCAGCAACGCCATTTTGCTCAGGCGTATAAGGCACTGTATACTCAAGAATGATATATTTTTGATTACAAAAGTTTTTCATTAAATGTGATGTATATTCAGAACCATTATCACAACACAAACGTGATATTTTTGTCCCAAAATGAGCTGTCGCCATAGCTTCGTATTCTCGAAAATATTTGAAAACTTCCGTCTTATTTTCCAAAAGATAAATTATCGTGAAATGACTAAAGTCATCGATCAATGTAAAGAAATACCTCTTTCCATTCCAAGAACATGGTTCTATTGGACCACATAAATCTGAATGTATTAATTGTAAGGGCCTTTTTGTTAGCGGTCTCTCGCTTGTATGAGGTTTTTTTGTTTGCTTTCCCTCGATACAATTAACACAAATACTTTTCTTTACTGACAAGTCCTTATTAATGCCAAGAACCATTCCAGAATAAGCCAACTTCTGCAAATTTGTGTTTGAAATATGTCCCAAACGTTTATGCCACATTTCCGTTAATTTATTTTCAATTGTTTGAGTACCGTTTGCCCATACATTTTCACGCTCGAACTCAACTTCATGGAGTTTATTATTTCTTTTGCCAATCACAACTAGCTCTGAATTTTTGAAAATTTTAACTATTCCTTTTTCAAATACAATTTTAAAACCACTCATTTCCAATTTTCTAACTGACAGTAGGTTAAATTCTAATGCTTCAATAAACAATACATTTTTAATGTTACATTGTATTTTGTTGCCATTAACGCTACTTATAGCTTGAATATTTCCAATTTTTGTTGCAACCATAGATTCATTCGATTTTGCAACAGATATTTTGATTTTCCCACTTTCATTTAAAGTTGTTTGATTTGAAAAATATATTTCATTTTTTATCATATGTTCTGTAGCCCCAGAATCCAGTACAAAAATTAATTTATTTTGGATTGTTACATTATCAGTTTTTCTTCTTTTACATTCTGTCAAGAAACTTACTGCTGCGGTTTTATATTTTCTCTCATTTGATTTATCAACTCTTGATCTTTGTTCATACTTGCTTTTACATTCAGATTTCTTATGTCCAATTTTTCCACATTTATAACATTTATATTTAAATTGTCCTGTAGTGAATGCAACTGATTTTTTACTAGTACTTTCAGATCTAGTTGAATAATCTTGTTTTTGCTTTGTTTCCTCATCCAAAAGTTTTCCCTTTGCAAATTCTAATGTTAGTCTTGTTCCAGATACAGTTTCTAATGCAGTTATAATTGAATCATAATTTTTAGGCATTGTTAAAAATAAATGACAAATTCTGTCTTCTTCTGTCATTTTTGTTCCAGCATCGACTAGCTCCCTAATAACTTTATCAAATTTAAGAAAATGTGCCTCCAGCGTTTCATTTTCTCTTAATTTCATTGTTAATAGCTGTTTTCGTAACATGATTTGATTTGCAATTCCTTTTCGCTCAAAAACAGATGTCAGACTTTTCCAGATGTCACAAGGAGTTGATATATCTTTAATATATTCCAGATGACTGTCAGCAATTCTTTGTACAATCATTGATTTACATTTTCTTTCTTTCTTTCTTCTTTCAGCTTCCTTTGATTCTGTCTCCTTCTTTTCTGCTGCCGTTGCTGTTGGTAAGACCACATATAAACTATCATCACTTTCAGTTAAACATTCTATAAGGTTGTGCTCTTCTAGCAATACTTGTATCCTGAATTTCCAATTATTGAAATTCTTCCCGTCAAACAAAGGAATTCTATATTTTTCATCTTCCGAATTCATTGTAGACAATTATGTCGTTTTACCAAGTGCAAATAAAAAATATTTTCAGCAAGACAATTCAAACTTTCAATATTACAATATTTATTTTATAGTACACACATCTGGGCCCCATAACCTATTGGGATGTCCGCTTTACTGATCAAATAAATATTAGAAAGAACTTCTGCTAAATTACTTTTTATTGAATTACTTCAATCTTTATAAATTACAACTGACATCAACTACTTGATTAACAACATATATATTCTATATTATAGTCATGGAAACATAAACAATCTATATTAATTTAACAATATAGACAAAAAAATATCGCACGACGTCTTAGGAGAGGTCAATCTACAGTATTGAATATTTTAGAAAGGTATCGAGAGACTGGAAATTTTGTTCGAAGACCCGACCAAGGGCTCAAACGGTGCACAACAGCAATTGATGACCGTTTCTTGATCCTTAATTCTACCCAAAATCGCACACTGACATACACACATCTCAGAAATGAGTTGTTAAATGTAAGACAAGTGAATGTTGGTTCGAAAACGGTTAGACGAAGATTAAGAGAGGTAGGTTTAAAGCCAAGACGGCCTGCCAAAGTTCCACGTCTTTTCCAAAATCACAAAACTCGTCGATTACAATTTGCCAGAGCACATATTCGGTGGAATATCGAGAATTACAAAAATGTTCTATTCACTGATGAGACTAGAATACAGTTATGGGAGCCAGATGGACGAAATCATGTCTATAGAAGAGTTGGGGAACGATACACTAGTTGCAATCTCGTATAAACTGTTAGTTTTGGAGGTGACGGCATAATGCTTTGGGGAGGTATTAGTTGGGAAGGACACACCGAACTCGTGGAAGTCGTTGGACGAATGACGAGTGACTGGTATATCGAAAACATTCTCCAAGATCATGTTTTGCCATATGTGGGCCACATTGGATACGATAGGTTCGTATTTATGCACGATAACGATGGACCCCACGCAGCTGGCACAGTGACTAATTACCTTGTTGCAGTCCAGATTCAAAGATTATATTGGCCACCGTATAGTCCAGACTTGAATCCCATAGAACATATGTGGGATCAGCTAAAACGTCGTATACGGCAAAGAAATCTTTTTCCAAATACCCTAGAAGAACTTCGAATTGCAGCACAATATGAATGGAATGCAATTCCTCAAGAATACATTCAAAATTTAATTAGTAGTATGTCAAGAAGGATGCAAGCAGCCATTAGAGCTCGAAGTGGGAATACTCGTTATTAACCATGCCCTATTATTCTAATCGAAAGACTAATTTGCTTAACGTGGTAGCATTTAAGTTGAAACTATTTATTCATTTTGCATTAATTTTTTTAAGCATTTTCTGCTAATGAAAACTTACCTAAAATGTGTGAAATAAACTATTTCTTTCTTGTGTAATGCGTTTCTTTCATTAAAATTTATAAATACAAAAGAATTGGGAAAATTTAAAATATTCGACAATTTTGTCTATGTATTTTCAAAAAAAAAAAAATATGTTAGGTATACGTACTTCACCAAGACCACCAAGACCCAATGTACACTATAGTGTACGTATATTTAATTGACCAAAGATCAAAAATGTTTTCCCCAATGCACTAAATAATATAATAGGCGGTTAATTACAACTCTTGTTTATAACTAAAAAAATATAAACCGTTGTACTTCAACTTTACACACAAAAAAAAAACAAACTGTAAACAGATCAGTTGCCGTCAATTCTGCTCGAAACATACTCGTCATAACAATAACATATGTAGTTTTCATTTTTTAACCCATGTATGGCAGCAGGCATATTGAAACTTCAATAAGGGTACAATAAGTACACTGAAGTGTACAGTTGGATGGAAGGGCCAAAATTGAATCAAATTTTGTATTAATATAAATTTGAATCGGCGTACGCTACAGTGTACGCCAGGACCGAAAGGGTTAAAATTATGGGAAAATAAATAAACAAATATATATTTTCACAAACGGACTATTTATTTTAGCATATTACAGTGTACATGCATTTCATGTATATCTTAATATATAATTTAATGTAATTTAGCCCTTTCTGTTGGAGGCGAAGCAATAATACATTCAATTTCTCTATTTTCTTCATCTTCATCAATATCATCTAATATTAAAGAATTCGCTGATGTGTCATTTTCATTTATATCACCAACGAAAATTACATCAATCTCGCTGTTTGTACAATTTGTACCCTTACACATTTTACAACTTTCGACAACCACAACACCTCTTAGAACACCCTGTCTTAAAGTACAATTAAATTTTTTCATTAAAATATCTGGAATCAAATCACTTTTTGTCAATATTGGTTCCAAAATGTTGTCACGTTCTCTCCATCCCCAATCAAGTGGATCTAAATTGTTACCTAACCACTGTTGAACTTGATAGTATGTACGGAAAGCATGTTCACAAGTGACTGCCTCAATTCAATATTTTTCATATTTTTACAAAAAACATCTGCTCTCGTATTATGCCTATTATACGATATACTATATACGACGAAGCGTTGTACAAAAAAAGATTTTGAAAAGATTATGCAATTCTTTACGTAATATATCGATTTTACATGTAGTATTATTTATGTATATGTACAACTGCATATTATTCTTTTGAAATGAGTTTAAAACTTTTTTTATAAATATTTCTCACACCAAAGGTTTATAACAACAATATTGAATCATTATATTAATTTTTTTAAGTTAAAAAATAGAAAAGTAGCATTGTTCTTTCATCTGTAGCTCTTAAACGAAGCATTTCTTGGGAAAGTGTCAAGAATAAGAAAATGTTCAACGTTTTTTCTTATTGATATTTTTCCGAACAATACTTCATTCACGAGTTATACTCAACTAATGCAAAAAATGGCAAAAAATTGACGTTTTTGAATTTTAAAGTGTGTTGTCCGACCTGTGCGGATAGTTGGCATATGTTTCTGGACATCCAAAACTATACTTTAAAAAAATAAAATTGTGGATAAACGACATTTCGTAAAATGACCCTTTTTCCGTCTATTTCGACTGGCCTATAATACGTAAATACACATATGCGTCGTAATTTGGCTGGTAGTGTGTATGACACCTCAGCTCCTTATATTTTAATCTCAGAATTAAGGCTTCCACATCCTGAAAATCCTTTGCCAAGCACCCCGACCTTGATTGAGTCCTAACTATCACTCACCTTAGGCAGAATCCTATTATTCTTAAAGCATGCCACCAATCGTTGTATTCATCCTGGGCGTTAGGGTAGAGGTGGAACCACAGCATGAAGACATGATGTGGGAGAAAGCAGATGAAAAACACTGAAATGAAAAATACATTTAGTGTGTCAGAGGTGACATATTGATTCAAAATATTCAATATAGTGTAAAAACGCTATGCATGTTGTGCATTATATTTTTACTCGGCATAAAATTATTATAACCTAGTCACTTTATACAAAAAAAGGCCAAACCTCTAAAAAAATCCACCCGAAGATTTTCCAGCGGAATTCTCTTTATTTTAGCATCACAAATAATTTCTCAAAAGGTCAAAGGTCACGAAAATCAGTTTTTTTCAAATATCTCGTAAATTATAGGTTTTACGTTAATTTTGGTTATTATAAATTCAGCATAAAAAAAGTTCTATACAAAATTTACGTAGAACCAATAGTTTTCGAGATATTGGGCTGAGAAACTTCGGAACAAAGTGCATGCGGCGCTTTTCTATACGTATAGTGGTGTATATGGACAACAAGAACTATGTATACATTGTTTATGCACATATACCCGCATAATTTCTGTCTGAGATATCCTTGAAATGGACCCTTCTTCATAATAATAATAGTAAGCAGTGTTGACACATTTTTTCGTGCGAATCAACTATTTTTTTTGCTTAAATCTACTAAAAAAACTACAAAAGCAATTTTTAAGAAGTTGCTATTGAATTTTTTTATGTAATTGTATGGTCCGATTTAATTTTAAATAGATAACAAAAACATAAGAAATTAAGGGAAAACAAAAAACGACACAGGAAGGGAAAAGTACAGTTCGGGAATTCGGGATAAAGTCAGAAAATTGATTTATTCTTGTCAAAACTTAACATATATTACAAAACACAGTTATTACCTATGTATGTATCTTAAAACTAGCACAGAAAAAGAAACAGAATTCTGATATTAAAAACTTAATCATTAATAACATTTTTAATAAAACATGTTAATGCTAAACAAAACTCTTAACCATAATAATGTATACCAAAAATCTATCAGAAATCTACCAGCAAATTTTACCTACCAAACTTTACATTGTTTATTTTAGCTATGTACGGAGCTGCAAAAAAAGAGACTTTAATTGATAATTATAGATATTTTAGTTTCGAAAAATGCACTAGACTAACTAAGCCTGCGCAATTGTCGTCACTTCCACCCACAGCAGCAGGGGTATATTACCAGGTTCAAACTTGGCTGGGAACAGATTTAAACCCTCAGCAATGCACAGGTGTCAGGAAGATACAGAAAGTTTCGGTGCGATAACGACGCAAGGGGAATATGAAGAATAGTGGATCCGATAGTCAGAAACCCAAATCATAGCTGTTCGTCGATATAAATGGTTCACGAATCTTGTGTTTTTTCCATTTTATACGTGTAAAATTTGCTCTCGTGCTGTGTGTTACGTAGGGAAAGCCATGTATATTATATATATTTATACATAATATGTATATAATGGATGAATATATATATCTATTTATATACTAATATATACACATGGGGAAGGAGGAGAGTGCCATTTGTGTTTCTCCCACTAAACCGCCAGTTAATACGTGGTTTGATTGATTGATTTTCTTATGAATGCGATATCTTTATGAATGAAAATGCCCAAGGGCAAAAAAAAACAGAAAAGTACCTCGCCCAATATAATAACAGAAAGAATTTCGTTTTTGTTTAGTATGTGATCAGTCACGAAAGCTATCGCATTTTCGTCTTTTCGAGTGCTACTTTGTGTTCACTATCTTCGAAATTCCGAATCCTTGTAATCATCGATGTGCCCATGATGAGAATAGGAAAAAACATTGTGCTCCGTGTGGACAAAAGATAAATCTTGGTTCCAAAAAGTTGGAACATTTTCGGATCATGAATCACTGATAAAACAATTCATAAATAAAATTTTCGATCTGCCTAATCCTCAATTTCCAGTGGGTATTTGTGTTACTTCTCGTCAAATTCTTCAATAATATGAACGGGGAATTGATAGATGTTTCAAAAATATGCCGAACTATGAAGATATCTGTTTACCAAAGATGACAAAAAATAATCCCGAAAGTGAATCTAACTGTAATTGTTACACCTGCTTAACTGCTGAATCATATATTTTGGAAAGGTACGCTGCTTGGTAGAGAAACGGTTTTGCTCTGGCCTCGCAGTTTGAACTTGGTCCCAAAAAATTATCACGGGGAGGCGTTTGAAGGAAATGCGTGTACAAAATGAATGGAATGGTCAGATAAATTACTAGATCGTGAAATCTGCCAGCACTTAGGGGGGCCATTCACTCTTCTACCATTTTACATTCTTGTTTTGCAGTAAAGAGGATTCAGTCAGATGTAGATAAGCAAATAAGTGATTTAATGAAAGCTCTTCTTGCTATCAATGTGACCGAAACTCTGAAAATACACATTATCTAAGAATCACTTGAATTTCTGAACGAAAAGGAAGGTTTCGTTCTGATGAGTTTCTGAAGTTTTGGAATCTACGAAAAATGAACAACACGAGAGCAAATTTTCTCCATGAAATGGAGAAAACGTGAACCATTTATGTCGACGAACAGCTATGATTTGGGGACAAAAATTTTCAGGTTTCTGGCCATTAGATCCACTATTCTCCACGTTCCTCTTGCGTCGTTATCGTACCGAAACTTTCTTTACCTTCCTGACATCTGTGAATGGGGTTGGACTTTAAACAATAATTTATTAGAGCCAACAACTACTCTGATTCCTCCTGCACCAGATGAACTTCTCAATTCTATTTTCTGCAATTGCACAAAAGGTTGTGGCATCAATTGTGGATGCAGAAAAATATGGTTGCCATGTTTCGTAGTGTGTGGCTCTTGTCGGAGTCAATCGTGTCTCAATACGATATCCGAGGATATAGCCGTTGAATCTGAGTCAACGAGGATGAAGACGACCTCATTTCAATATTTTCCGATGAGATGATTGGCATTGAAGAAGTGGAAATAGAGGAGGTAGACGGAGACGAAGAAGGAGAAGTCAGCAAAGACGAACAATAATCAAAAAAATTATAATATAACTTGTAACCCATAGACACCATGTAAAAAAAAACGCGCCTTACATTCTACCTCAAAGGTGATGCGGAAAGGAATGCAACGCAATGCTCGAGTTTTCTCAGCCCTATATCTTAAAAACTATTGGTTCTACCTACATTTTGTGTAGAACCTTTTTTATGTAGATTTATCTCACGAAGTAAAGTAACAATAACAGCCAAAATTAACGTAAAACCGATAATTTACGAGATATTTGAGAAAAACTGATTTTCGTAACCTTTGACCTTCTGTAACTTTTGTAGCCGTCCAGTTGGATTTATGAACATTTGAGAAATTATTTGTGATGCCAAAATAAAGAGAATCCCGCTGGAAAATATTCAGTTGGATTTTTTCAGAGGTTCATGTATAAAGTGACTGGGCTATTAGTCGTTTTTAGACATTAGGCAATTTAATTTGTGATTTTCCTTACATCCTTATTTTATTCTTTGTAAACGGCTGTATTCTAATAATTTTACGTGACCAGTGGCAATTAGCTCAAGGTCATTAAAGAAAAATACTTGTATTTTTTTATCGTGTACGTTAATCTCAATTGCTTTGAATAGGACGTGGATACATTTGGATCCTAATAACTTTTGAATATGATTTTTTTTTGTTTTGAAAGAAATTTCAGTATCAACATATCCATTTATCATACGAGTGAAAATATACTTAATAAATAATAACATTTTGAAAATTATACCGCGATTTCTATTCATTCTCATTTGCTTAGTACAAGAAAGAAGAAATGTGATGATAATTCTATAGTAACTATTTTTACTCCCATGACACCCCAAGATTTCTTCTGATTTTCACGTTTCAGATTACGTAGAGTCTGTTTGCCTATCTGTCGTGTTCCTGTCTGTCTGTTAGTTTTGTATCTAAAAAAAAACATTTGACTGATAAAAATAATATTGGGCAGTTAATTGACGCTATTGCTAAGGATGGAACTCGATATAATTTTACGTAAATATTTTGGCACACCCTGTATATCTGGAGGACTGAAAATATTTTAGGTGGAACGGGCATGATCGATTATGGACGAGTATCAAATTTCAAGTTTCTAATCCAGCGACAAGTTGTAAAACTTCTTATGTACGGCTTACGCAAATCACCCTGTATATATATTTTTAATTCGGTGTTTTCACAAATTTTAAAATCCCATTGACTGTGAAGGTAATATTTAATTATAACTAAAAACATTTGAATTTCCACAACCAGTTGAGTAATATCCAAGAAAAAGTATTATTAAATTTGAATTAAAATTTTAACCGCCCAAAACACTAAGCTATATTGTTGACGTCATCGGCCATAAACACGTAACCTCAAAAATACATATCTTTTAAAAATTTCCCAGTAATATGTCACTATTATGAAAATGTCCGCTTGGTTCTCGTATTTTCAACTAAAATCTTGTTCAATGTAGTGTTCATAAAGTTTTAAATATCTTCTCCCAATAAAATAAGGCGATTTTTCCAGGTTGGAAATCCAACCTTAGCAGTTCTGTTTTTAGTAATCAACAATAGATCATTTTCGGTCAGCTGATTTTGACGCAGCTGTCTGGAGGGCACCCGAAACCTCATCCAATAACAGGCAATGAAAATAAACACAATTAATTAGAGATTAGTTGCTATTATTAACAATCTATCATTTTATTAAAAAATAACAGCTTGTACCCATCTCTAGAAAACAAAATATCAGTTGGGTGCCCTCCACGCCGGCAGCGTTATGTCAACCGAAAATGATCTATATTGAGACATCATATGCGTTAATTTTTAAATGTTTGCTTGGAGCCATACTGGTTTTAAATGAGAAGTGCGAATATAATCATTAAAAATGACAATAAACTTAAAAAACCTAAAAGTTGAGGTTATGTTAATGCAATCAATGACGTCACAGCCCGTTTTGTATAATACCCGTTCAGTTATTCAGTTTTGATATTTATATGTTGAAATTTCAAATTGATAGATGAAAGAATGGTGTTTAAATATTGGTAAGTGTTTTAATGTATGGAGTAGTTCATTTTAATAATATCAAAAAAAGCAAATTTGCATACAGTGAAAACACCTAATTGTTTACTCAAAGCCTAGTAAATATCCCGTTGCGTCCAATACCAATTTCCTTTCTTTTTAAGAAATCCTCATTTACTGTTTCATCTGATAACCTACAAACATGTTCAACCGCTAAAAATAAAACATTTTCTTAATAACACCGCCGAGAAAAGTGGCCTGCTAATCAAGTGGACCTTTATAATCAGATTAATGTCCGCATTACGTGAGCCGATTCGCCGAGTGTATTCGAGTTAAGCAAAAGTTGGAAAGTGTTTCCCACATAATTACATAAAAACAACCACAAGACGGATCGTGCACGGACGATAAGTTGCCATTTGAGGAGTCCTGTTTTCAAGTTATACTACTTCAACATAACGGCCCCGTCTATTTCAGGAGGTAAATCTTTCTGGAAAGTTTGGATAAGGATGTAGTTTGGGGCTGTAACGTGACTGATTTCCGACGATTAACTCATCAATTTTGATCATTAATTAAATTGACGTTAACGGACTACGTAGGGGAGGTTTTTATAGGATTAGGCTGCATGAATGATGTGCGAAAATGGCGATAACATTTTCATTTATCGAGGCGGAAAACAAGGAATGATGTATATGTACGGGTCCATTAGGTTCGTCGATCTCGAGATAAAATATTAAAATATCATGCAAAAAATCTAAAATGAGTGGTTTTCGACATTCTGCTGTGGAACATTTGAGAAAATGTATGTAAATTCATGTTAATGTGCTTCTAATCATCTGCTACTTCTCTGCATTGCATTGATAACATATCAATAACACAGCCACACAAAAAAAAAGTTCTGTGCAGCGGGCCAAATTATATGGACGCTGAAGCTGAATCTGTGGTCCAAAAAAAATCTATTGTGTCAGTTTTGTTTTTTAGTCAAAAACATCCCTTAAAATGGTGTAAAATCATAGAAATAATGTAATAACTCTTAATGAAGTGTGAAAAATGGTAGATGTTTTGTAGTCGAGGGTAGACAATATAAATTCGAGCCACAGTAATCTATTTCTATAAATTAAACCGAAATCTGCCCTTACGGGGCGTGAACTACCGCTAAAACTCAAAAGATGCAGGTGAATGTGAATAACATGTGTAAAGGCCAAATTTTTGTATATTTTAGTGCAAAATATTTGACTCTGGTACGACAACCAGCCATTACTCTCAAAGGGTAGAAAATCAACCCTATGGAGGGTTAAAACTATCCCCACCCGTCATAGGTTTCAAAACGCGAAAAAAATGTGAGGCTTTTCTAGTTTTAAGCAGGGTGAACATGACTACAGTCTACCCTTAGTAAGAGCTACCCCTATGCTCAAATGATGCATATAGGTGCTATTGAAATTCGAAATGAGTCAAATATTTGTAGCTCATCGTGCCAAATATACAAATCTGGTACGACAATCACCCAATCTTAATATGATTGAAAATTACCACTATTGGGGGGGAGGGGTAAAAACTACCCCCACAGACGATGGACGGATTTCATTACTTCTAATATCCTGGAACAAAAATTCAGGCATTTGTAGTTTTAGGCAGTGTAGATTAAAATATTAAGCATTAACCAGTTGTGTTTTATTTATTATGCCATACCTACCTGCTTATTCAACTGTTTATCTTAACATTTATCAACTTATCTATCTTTTAATCTGTGTAAAGCTATTCTTTTTCCTATTTGTATTAAGCTATGTATCAAAATTAACTAAAATTCCGTCTATTTATTTCCGTCCGTATGTGGGGGTGATTTTCAACCTTGTTTAAAAAATTGTGGCCGCGTTAAGTGAAATAATTGTGTATTGCCACAAAACGGTAAAGCCTCGATTATTGCAACAAACACCAGCCGAAAGACTTATTCCTACTCAAAGGAGCTCTCGTGCCAGCCCCTCCACGTGATGAGCCATTCTGGACTTACCTTGCACTGACGGGAGCCAGCAACTCGAAACAGCAGTCTGCAAGTGGTGTGGTGTGGCTGACACGAGAGCTTCTTTGAGTAGGAATAAGTTTTTCAGCCGGTGTTTGTTGCAATCGAACCTTTTAGCGTTTCAAATGGTGTTTGTGATATGTTTATTTCAAATAATTTTTGCGTAAATCAAGGTGCTCTTCATTTTAGCATTAAAATCTGGTATGGCTTTGGTCTTTTGTTTTACATTTTTTTCAGTTTTTTAAAATGGAGTGCCTATAATTTTTTTACATGGATGAATTACACATACAATTTCTCACATTTTGATATCACACACTTTATTTTAATAACTATGAACGGTTTTTGAGAAATATTTTTTTAGGATATTGAAGCTATCCTAACAATTGCTCAAAATTATTCACACAACACTGAAGTATTTTGATAAATGAACACTTTACATTGTGTAACATATCAACATTTAAACGATTGAAACACTGACGAATCCTTTCCATCATATCTTATCAAGTCGTTGGTTCTACTTTATAAACGTCTGACTTCACAAATCTTCAAAGGAAAAAATCCATTGAGGTCAGGTCGGGTGACCTAGGCGGCCATGCAGTGGAATCTAACATAATTAGAGAATATTATTTAGGTATTATGCAAATCACAACTTACACACTTTTTTATTTATTATGAAAATACCTACTTTCTGTATATTGTTGCCCTAATCTGGGCACGCTAATATACAGAAAGTAGGTATTTTCATAATAAATAAAAAGTGTGTAAGTTGTGATTTTCATAATACCTAAATAATATTCTCTAATCATGATGAAATCCAAGAAGACTACTCCATTCACATTTTGCTCAAAAAGTGAGGACCAATTACATAAACATTTACAATTCCTCCCCAAACATTTAAACTCCAGTTGTGCTGGTAATGATTTTTCTGTACAATATGTGGGTTTTCTCTGTCATAATAATGGGAATTGTTCCTATTCACAAATTCATTGCCACGATCCGTGAACAACACAAATTTGAAGAATTCTTCATTTTCTCCAATTTGGTTTTGAGCCCACTGGCAAAAATTGAATGTACTATTTAATTCTACATCCAAAAGCTCCTGATGCAGCTATACTCGATAGGAGTGAAACTTATTTTTACGAAGACATAGGGAAACATTAGATTTACTGACCTCTAAATCCCTACGTAACTCCCGAACACTTGCCGTAGGATTTTCGATTACCACAAAGTTTTAACCAGCTCATTTTCTTCTTTTCATATGCAATACTTCCAGTACGTTCAAAACGTTCTTTCAAATTTTGTAGAGACCTCCCATCAGGACACCTTCTATCGGTATATTTTTAATAATACACTCTTGATGCCAATAAACAATTTCCATCACATTCACCAACAACACACGCCATAGATATCAAATCTTGTTGATAATAAATATAATTCATATTTTTAAATAATACTACAATGTTAAGTAAATTTAATCACGATAATTTTAAACACCTTACAGAAATGCCATAAAGTGAAAAACAAACGCAAAACAAAAGATCAAAGCCATATTAGATTTTAATGCTAAAATAAAGAGCACCTCAATTAACGCAAATATTATTTGAAATAATCATGTCTCAAAAATCGTTTGAAATAAAAATAAAGTGTGGGGAATTAGATGCTTTATTCATCCATGTAAAAAAATTATAGGCATTTCATTTTGAAAAGATTGAGAAAAATAATAATTAAATATCAAGGAATGTAAACAAATATTTTGGACACCCGGTATAAAAAAAAGAAACAGGAAAAAATCAAAACTTGGCAACTCTGCATCCGATTGGTGTAATACAGGACCCTTGGAAGCTTAACTGGTGCCAAAACAATACAGGGTGTTCCATTTAAAAAAATTATACTTTCTTGTGTAACTCGTTTTTATGACACCTTGTATAATCGAAAATAATTTTACGTTATAGTGGAGATGAGACATTAAAAGTTTTATTAAGAAAGTATTTTTATAAAGTTACTTGTTTTGCGCAAACTTCCGAGGGGACACTAACTGGACCCCCTGTATCATAAATATGATATTTGGAACGTAAAAACTTAATTCTACTTACTATTTGGAATAATAAATATTAAAAATTAAGGTAACATTTTCATTCTTGCACTGCTTAGTGTACCCTAAATATGTTAAATAAGTACTGACCTCATGGAAATTATAATTTGCGTATTCTTGTTTCTGTGGGATTAACAGACTTTAGAACTTCCCTAGTATACTTTAAACCTCACTTAATGCTCGTCTTTGTCGTGTCGTGTAGCAAATCCCTCCGGGATTTCCAGCAAACATTAAAATGAATATAAAAATAAAAAGTATACTATCTTAAACACATTCCTCCAAGTTGCAATTCATTTTAGACGATTCCGAGAAGTGTGACTGGAATATATTTCAAATATATATCCCGAGGATGACGCCCGGTATGAAAATAAAGCTCGAGTCATGAATACAAGTAGGGATTAAGCGAAATTTTATTAAATTCTCTACCGGCTCTACATTTGACATCTTGATAACAAAGAAACAGGGAGGGAGATGTGCACAATTGTGAGAATTCGAATTAATCCTTATCTTTAAATTAAATCTTATTCGCTTTTTAGTATTTAACCTGTTGAATGCAAGATTCGTATCATATATCACGACTATAAAAAAAAATTAGATAATTTTCTCGGGTAGCCCTATTTGTTATGTGACAACGAGGGTAGTTGTATCATCTTAATTTAAAACTGGGTAAAGAAGATGCATTAATCAATTATTAGCAATTATTACACAGCCCCACAAAAAAAAAAGTTTTTGATCTGAGGATGACTGGCCATATGCATTTTTCGATAGAATCTGAATCTGAAGTCAAAAAAATTCGTATACCCCCAAACTTTTGCACTACAGCCAAAAACAACCCCGAAAATGGTGTAAACCGTCCCATACATCAGGATTCAATGAATTGATGTAAATGAATGGTGAAAAACATGGGAAGGGAAAATGTTTTATATTCAGCAGTCACTTACTTGAATAATGACTGGAAAACTACCCTTATAATATGCTCAAAACTACCCTTATATGCTGAAATCTCCCCCTGTACAGGCACAGAGTATATAAATGCCAATAAATCGCGAGAAATGTTAAAGTTTCTATAGTTTGGAATACAGTACATGAATCTTATGCGTGTTTCAAAACCACCCACATAACAGGGTGGAAACCACCCTTATATAAAAATAGACTGCGTGAATACCAATAGATCGTAGGAAATGGAGGAGTTTTCGATGTTTTAATTCCAGAATAGAATCTTGGGTGACCCTGTTCTACCTTATTTTTAGTCCGTACAAAAACTACCCCTATAATAGGGTGGAAACCATCCTTATTACAGAATAAAGCACAAACGTCAATAAATCACGGGAAATAACTTTTTTATAGTTTAAGTACAGAAAATGAATCTGGAGAGATTCCCAGCACACCTCGCTTACTCGTGACCCAAAATCTCTTCTATAAAGGGTGGTAGCCACCCTTATATAAGAATAAATTGCATGAATACCAATAAATCGTGGGAAATGTTGGAGTTTTCATTATCTCAGCTCCAGAAAGGATTCTTGAGTGACGTTGATCTGCATTTATTGCACGAAAAGGTTAATGCAGCTTGACTGAAGAATACGAACATTTTTTTAATCTTTTTTTCCTAGAATACTTTTTCTTATTTTCAAATGATCTTCTCATTGGGTCCCTATTGTGTTCTTCGTGTGTGTCTCTTTTTATAGACCAACAGCTGTCCGCCATCCAGAAAATTTGGGTGAATACAATGAAGAGCAAGGCGAACGCTTTCACCAGGATATTTCGGAGATGGGGAAGCGGTATCAAGGAAGGTGGGATGTCCACATGATGGCCGACTACTGTTGATCTATGAAAAGAGACACGCACGAAGAACATAAAAGAGAGCCAGTGAGGAGATCATTTGAAAATGAGAAGAAAATGTATTCTGAGAAGAAAAATTGAAAAACTTGCATATGTACATTTTATTATGTAGAGGTGGTTTTTTAGGGATGATTTTGGGTACCAAGTAAGAATAGGGTAGATCAACGTCACTCAAGAATCCCACGATTTATTGATATTCATGCAATTTATTCCTATATAAGGGTGGCTACCACCCTTTATAGAAGAAATTTTGGGTCACGAGTAAGCGAGGTGCCCTGGGAGTCACTCCAGATTCATGTTCTGTACTTAAACTATAGAAAAGTTATTTCCCGTGATTTATTGGCATTTGTGCTTTAAATAAGGATTGTTTCCACTCTATTATAGAAGTAGTTTTTGTGCCGACTAAGAATAAGGTAGAACAGGGTCACCCAAGATTCTATTCTGGAATTAAAACATCGAAAACTCCTCCATTTCCCACAATCTATTGGTATTCACGCAGTCTATTTTTTTATAAGGGTGGGTTCCACCCTGTTATATGGGTGGTTTTGAGACACGCGTAAGATTCATGTACTGTATTCCAAACTATAAAAACTTTAAAATTTCTCGCGATTTATTGGCATTTATATACTCTATGCTTGTACAGGGGGGGATTTCAGCATATAAGGGTAGTTTTCAGCATATTATAAGGGTAGTTTTCCAGTCAATATTCAAGTAAGTGACTGCTGAATGTAAAACACTTTCCCTTCCCATGTTTTCCACCATTCATTTACATCCATTCATTGAATAATGATGTATGGGACGGTTTTACGCCATTTTCGGGGTTGTTTTTGGCTGTAGCGCAAAAGTTTTCAATTTTTTTGCGTCGAAGCGTCGAAGAACACATAGGAATATTATGGTCAGTCATCCAGATCAAAAACTTTTTTTTTTGTGGGCCTATGTTATTAGCAATTATTAACATCCAGTGGAAGTATAGTAACGACAAAACAAATTTTATTTTTATTATTCAAATAGACTTAGAATGTCATGAAACGTTGTGAATGATATTATTGGTTAGTCTAAATCCACCAAGAATTTATTTTGGTTGACTGACTAAAAACTTGCAAACCAACAAAATGCTGTAATCTTTCTCTGATTATATGACTTGAAACTTCTGAAGAGATTAAGAATTTGTGGTACCAGCAGTTTCTAAGCACATCCAACCACAGAACGACCTATTGGAAGACAATCAGCTAACCAAGGAGGTATTGACTTTTTATTAAGCATTGGTTCAACTAATAATTCGAAAAATTCTTTGAGTATCTTTTATTTCATTTTTGTTTAAAAACATTTATAAATTTAACATGTAATTAAACACTTCTTAGTGTTGTAAGGCAGATTAGTTATTTTGATCGACAATAGTGTGCATTATTATTAAGTCTGAAAACATCTATTTGATTTGATTAACATCTACTGTTTTCATGTGGGTACTCATATATATCAAAATAAGCAATGTGCTTAGACTATGAATACAAATTTGTCAAAATAAACTTTTTTATACCGTGCTGTTTTGTATTATATAAGAAAGAGAGCTAAAAATCACAGTATTTCTACATTGTTATTACCATTATAATTTATTTACATTTGTGTAGGAATAGTCAAATTTTACATTTAAATGTATAAATATTGTATAAATCAGCACAGAAGAAATTGTCACATGTTTGTCATCTATGTCATATCCAGGAATACTAAAAATGCCATTCCAATAAAAAAAACATACAAATCGACTATTTCTGGTACCTCTGTTTTTTATTGTATTATTCAGTAACCTTTATCGCTCCGGATAAATCCCATCCACATCCACAATCCCTAGGAAGTATATTGCGTGGTCTTCTATTCTCTTAGAATAAAAATCAAATAAAAGCAGACGCTTTACTTATAAATATAATACATACAAACGCCGATTCTTTTGGTTTAACATTCAAGGAGTAAATTAAATTTCAAAGAAAGCTAACGGATTCCTCGATTAGGGGAGCACTACGTGCCTTGTTTTAGATCAAGTTTAACTTTCTTGTTTGTTGCTAAAAGTTGAAAGCACAAATCATCACCTCTCATTAACAAGTTCCTTACTGTGTAAATATATCCAAAGTTGAGGGAAGAGCTACGCAATATTAAGAAACTTTTGTATGCGCTTTTATTACACCTATTTGATTTAATATAGAGCGGGAGCTAGGTGGCTTTTTCGGCAGCTCATCGTTTTATGAACTTTGAGATCTTTTTATGGTTTAATGGATGATAACGATTCATAAAATCGACTTCTGGCGGGGCACCTCCTGCCAGGAGCGTCACGAACACTGTTTAAAAATCAGTGAAATCATATCATCGTTACAAGGCTGATTTTTTTGTGTGTGTACTGTACACATTTTATGTTTAGAATTAATAGAATAATATCACCAGAAAGTGTGGGCCGTCAGGAGGCGCAGCCAGAAAGGTAATAATGATACAATACATCAGGCACGGTACGGAGTCAAGTTAGCCGAAAGTGTTAAATTCCTGTATATTTAAGAGCCTATGGTACTTTTGTTGACACTAAGAACTTTACGGGGAGGCTATTCTATTGTTGAAGGAGCTTATATTTACGTTTTAAAAAGGAGCCAGAACTTGTAACGATGAGTTTAGAGTTCTGAGATGAAATATGCGAAAAAAAATCCAATTTTCTTCAAAAATCCTAAACATTTTCTTTCTGGCTAGCCTTACTGACGGGAGTTTCTTTTGGAGAATTTTTTTCTGTGTTCAAAACATTTAAATAAACATGCTCGCTTAACCTTAAAAATGTTTTTAACGATGATGTTATATAACTCCGTTTTTTTACCTCTTTGACCTTTCTGGTTGCGCCCCTGATGGCCCACACTTTCTGGCGATCTTATTTTATTCATTCTAAACATAAAATGTGTACACACACAAAAAATTGGCTTTGTAACGATGATATAATTTCACTGATTTTTATATCTTGAACCATGGTCAACTCGACGGGCTGATATATGCCAGAAGTCTATTTTGTCGTTATTTAAGTTCGATAGAATTAATCAGCGCATAGAAAATGCTTGTAACGATGAGTGTCCGAAAAAGCCACTTAGCTCCCGCACCAATAGTACAGTATCTAGAGATGAAAAACATGCAAAATTTCGGATTAATTCCATATGTAATGATAATTTTTCTCTATGAGTTATTATTGTAGTAATACGTCTTCAGTTTCTATTTGGTCCGGATACTTGCTCTTACCCACAGTTAAATATTCAATATTTGATAAAGTATTACTAATTTATTTTTGAAACGTAGGAAAGCTATGTTTTTGGGGTCGCTTATTACGAATCTGATATCGAAATAAAAAAATTCAAAATGGCGGCTCTAATATGACAGATGGATTTTTTTTCTAAAACAAGTGTTTTAAACAGACAAAAAAAATTGAGCATCTTGGTGATGCTATATGTTAACAAAAAACAGCATTTTTGAAAAAAAAAAATCAATTACTGAGTAATTACAAAAACAAAATGGCGACATTTTGTGTGAAAACGCACATTGAATCGGTCATAACTTCTTTATTTTTTGTGATGTAGTTTATTTTTTGTGATGTAGAAAAAGACAAAAATCATTTTAAAGGTTGGTTAATTATCTTTAATTTTGTTCCTTAGAATTTTTAATACAAGTGTCACAGTTTCTAAGATATTCAACATTTTAATATTATATATTAATTTTACTTACTGTTGAGACGTCGGTAAGTAAATTACTTACTGACGTGTTTGGCTTAGCAATCAATAAACATAACTTACCGTCTTGGCAACATGTAAATATAACATGTGTGAGAATCAAGAATTACATTTTTGTTTCGTTGGAAGTTGTATAAAATAGTAGAATACTCCATACTAAAGTTGGCTATGAAACAGGGTGATTTCCAGAGGCGTGCAAACTGTCATGTTATATATTGTCAAGGCAAAAGTTTTATTAAAATGGAAGCATAACTAAATTTCATACTATTTTGAATATTTTATCATTAGAAACTATTTTGGATCAATCCCATTTGAATACTTTTTATATTACTAAATATGCGCAGGATAAAGATGGAGCGTAATCAAGATCATGTTATTAAACATTATCAATATTGACCTCGCAAGCACTTACTAAATGCTGATGCATCATTTATCTCAGATATTTAAACAAAGTAATAAATGAGCATCGGCAGTGTTCACCTCGATCAAGAATCAGCCCCGTTAGAAGCATCCCTATTAGAGGAGTCAATAGAGATTTTCACTTCAGAAAAATTCCGTTAAGTGGTAACTTTAGAGAATACATCTCCGAACATGTCAGGAACAACATACCAAAAGTTACTAACAATACTCCCTGAGCGCAATTTGTTATTAAACAAATTAGTTGCAAAATACCAGTCTTTGTCAAATATGTCTTAAAATATTTTTTTCTTTCAAAAATTAAATACGCCATTTCACATAAAAAATGTATATGAAGTTTTTTTGTATGATAAAAAATGTAGGCACCAGATTTTTTTGTTTAACGCACGAAAATTGAATAAGGAGACACGTAATTATAACTTTTGAGCTAATTAATGAAATTGACCTCACAAAAGCATAAATGAAAGAGGAAATATGTAGCTATTGGATTATTATATTTTCAAATATAAAGATGAATGTATGTAGGAATAGTATATACAGTGTGTCCCAGGATAGATGTAACAAAAGGTGTAATGGACCAAAAATTTTGGAATGGTATTTGGGGATTGAGTCCTGCTTGTTGTAAAACTAAAGTATACCAAAAATGACTTGATTTGGTATTCTACAGGGTCTTTTATAAGCAAAGTTGTAAAAATCACCACTAATAAAGTACCTTTATTTTTCAAAATATGAAAAAATTTCACAAAGAAAAGTTATTTAGAATACAATTTTATACCTCTACACCAAATTTCAGGAATATAAAATTATTTTTTGAAACTTCCCATTTTTTGCGAATTAAGAGTTGAATTCATATTTAAAGTTGTGTAGGAGCAAATGTTAATCATCTCATAAAGTAGGCTATTGGTAAATAAAAAATTGAATATACGAGATGTAAGAAGGTATAATGTTAATCGAACAAATTGTAAAACAAGAAACAATTACTAACAGAAGATTAATGCGGTTTAAAAATTATAACAAGTAATAAATGTCAAAAACATAACAGATTCACAAACAACTTAATTGTTGACCAATACAAAACAATGTTTACAATTTTTTTATTATTCGACGTAGCTACCACCCACATCCACACACATTTCGATCCTTCGCCTGAAGTTCTTAAGACTGTTTCGAATATGATCTAACGGTATGGAGTTTACGGCATTTGTAATTCTCTGTTTCAATACTGCTACATCGTTAGGAAGTGGTTCAGCGTAAACCAACTGCTTGAGGCGACCCCATAAAAGGAAATCCAATATTGATAGGTCTGGGGATCTCGCCGGCCACTCGATCGGTCCATTCCTGGCAATCCAATTTTCTCCAAAATTTAAATTCATCCACCGATTAACCATTTCTGTGGAGTGGCCAGGGCAACCATCATGTTGAAAATGAACTAAAGGCATATCTCTTAAAATATTTAAATGTTCTTCAGAAAATCTTTCAAGAAGCTGTAAATGAGTGTGCTGGTTTAACCTTCCCTCAATGAAATAAGGTCCAATAACTCCAACGCGATAAGAAACGGCACACCATACATTCACTTTTTTATAATATTGTCTTCTACAATGAATTCTGGATTTTCAGAAGCCCAAAACCGACAATTCCGAGATGAAACAACACCATTGGTTGTGAATGTGAATTCATCTGAGAAAATTATGAAATGATGAAAAAATCTCTCTTCCATGATCTTTTCTCCAATGGTCAAACAAAAATCCAACCTACGGCCGTCATCTCCTTCTTCAAGCGTATGCTAATAATTTGCTTTATATGCCCTAATTTTCTTTGCCTTGTAAATTCTTTGGAGTTCAGACTTGATAATATTAATAAGAGCTGATTTCTCTCTTAGTGGCATCCTAGGATTTTCTATAACAGAGGCATGAGCTATAACAGCCCCAACCTCGTCTTCATCATATGCTTTTATTTTTCTTTTCATGTTAAGAACACTACCAGTAGCCAGAAACTTTTTAATTATTCTCATAGCCCGAGTACGTGACAAAGCAGTGCTTGAAAATTTCAAATTAAATTGGCTTACCACTTCTCTTAGCGAGTTTTCACCGCCAATTCCGTAGCATTGCACAATATAAATTTTGTCACGCACTGTGAGTACCATTTTCACTTCATTTTTTATGCTTGGTTCGTTAATTTGAAACAGAAATTAAGGATAATATTGACTACGTTTGACAGATATGTCAATAATAAATGATAAATGTTTATCCACTGCTTTTCTCATAGCCTACTTTTAGCTTCTACATAACTTTAAATATTAATTCACAAAAAATAATTTCTATGCAGTTTTAATTGAATGGTTCAAAATAAAATACTAATTTATTGAAAAAATGGGAAGTTTCAAAAAAATAATTTTATATTCCTGAAATTTGGTATAGAGGTATAAAATTGCATTCTAAATAACTTTTCTTAGTGGAATTTTCTCATATTTTGAAAAATAAAGGTACTTTATTAGTGGTGATTTTTTTACAACGTTACTTATAAACACCCTGTAGAACACCAAATCAAGTCATATTTGGTATACTTTAGTTTTACAACAAGCAGGACTCAGTCCCCAAATACCATTCCAAAATTCCAAAATTTTTGGTCCATTACACCTCTTGTTACATCTATCCTGGGACACACTGTATATGAAGTCAGAACATAAAGAGATTTGCGACGAAATAGGTAAAAGCTCTACCATTTCTAAAAATTTGAAGATAAAACTTGGGTCTTTTACATTTTACTCTTGAAGTAATGTGTGAAAAGATTCGATGAGTGAAAAAAATTTCAAAAATTTATTTTCGAAGATGTAAACTTCCAAAATTTCAAAATTTTGAGAAAATGATAAAATGTTATATATATAATTAACTTTAACCACCTATTTATCTGGCTTAAATTGCGTTATTCGATCATTGTAAGTGCGATTTTTAAAGCTTGAAATGTGTACTTTAAGATGCTCCGATGGGGTTTACTTTAAAAATTAAATTAACCCCCTTTTTTTACGAAAATAAAAAGAAATATTTTTTTGCTTTAAAATTCGTGAAATTATGGGTAAAATAAACGTTAATAACTTTTATAAAAAAATTATTTAGCCTACCTATGCAGCATGCGTTTATAGTAGGACCTCAAAATAAGTAAATCTGATGATGAAATAATTTTGGAATATATACAAACCTATATTTCTCACAAAATATTGAAGAAATCATGTGTTTTCGGTAAATCGACTCAATGTTGATTGTTTCTACAATTTTTATCCTGTTTAAAATATCGAAAACATATTAAAAACACTCACATGGTACATTGCCATGAGTCAAATTATAATGCTTGACTAATAGAAAGAGATTGAAAGTAAAACATCTTCGCGGCAAGCAGTACCCTGCCCCGCACGCTGCGCTGTCCGCATTTTTCTAAATTCACTGGTCGACGCACCGGGTGGACAAAATACGAAGCTATCTTTTTCAAAATAGCCAATCAAATAATGTTATTGCTTACCGGTGCGATGTACCGGTGAATTTAGAAATCTGCCCTGTTTGTGTGTCCGCAGAGCATTGTGAAAGTAGTTTGGGCACTTTTTTTCACAGATCATCTTGTAATGCTATGTACAATATCACGTTTTCTCAGCTTCTTTTTAAGTTTTTATGTGAATATTTAAATTGTTTTTTAATTGAATAGTGTTTTGAATTATTTTATTGCTTGATGGAAGTCGACCACATTGGATCAGCCATTTTGAATTACCTTTTTTGACATCATAATCTGTTTCAGCGACCTCTTATATGTCAATTTGAATTAAATTGCTTTAAAATATAATAATTTTGTTAAAAAAAGTTTTTTATTATTTAAATTAATTAAATAATTAATTTCCTCATGATCATATTTATATTTTTATTTTAAGCTATGTAAAAGTGATATCAAATGGTTTTAGGAAAATCGAAGCTTCCCGTAATTATTCCGAAATAATGCATATTTTCAGCCTCTATTGACTCCACTATATGGGCTACGGTGCGCTGTGGATTTGCATAGGAACTCTAAGTTATTGTACTCTTAATGCTATTTGTTATTTTGTTGAATAAATATTGTTGTCATTGTAATTGATTTAATTTGTCACTTGCTTGCAGATACCCCAATTTTATAATTTCAGCATCCTTTAGGAGCAACAATATAAACCATGTTTTATTATAATTTTAGTGCAAAATGTATACATTAAAACATATATCTCATTTTCATTGTTTACTACAGAATTTACTACATTAACGCGATTGCCTTTCAGTTTATTTTTATAATGATAACAATTCTTCTTTATATGACTACTCTTGTTACAATAATAGCATGTTTTACTTCTATTTAACATACATTTTTCATTATTTATTTTCATTGCCATTCCTCCATTGTCAGCTTCTTGGATTAAATAATTTTCTTTTCTTCGTACTAATTTATATTTCACTAATTCAAGAGTTAGATCAGCTTCTGATCTGCTTTCTAAACTAGTTACTAATGAATCTTAACATTCTGTCAAACTACATAACATAAGTGCCACTACTAAATTTTCAGCTAATTGCTCTCTCAAACCAACCAACCAACCAACCAACCAACCAACCAGTTGTTGATTAACTTCGAATATTGAATATATATACTGTTGCATATCACCATTATCTGCCAATCTTGCTCTACATAATCTTTTCAATAAAAATATTTTATTTGATAGACTGTAGACTTCTCGTGATACGATTTTAATTTTAACCAAGCTTCTCGCAGTTTTGGTTTCCCTTATATGGGCAACCTGATCATCTTCAATTAATAAACCAACGGTTACTCTAGCTTTACCATCCTCATTCTTCCATGTTTGTGATATAACTTTTTCAATAACTTCCCACAAATAATTTGTGTGTACCTTATACTAAAATTGGTTCCATTCAACTTGGTTGTATTATATTATTCGTTGTCCATTCTAGCCAAATTTATTAATTCTATCAATTATGTTTTAAATATGTTATTAAGTTACTGTACTGGGCCCATAATCTGTTGTTACTATCCAGTTTATAAGAAATTATTCTTTAGACTGTCTTATAATTATTTATTAATACTTAATACCACTACAAATCTTATATTATTACTAGCTGACCCAGCAAACGTTGTTTTGCCATATAAATTATAAATTTTTGTCCAAAAAATAAAAAGAAAATTTCTGGATAGGGCCACCCTTATCACCTAGGGGTATAAAAAATAGCCTACGACCCATTCTCAGACCTACCAAATATACACCAAAAATTTCATAAAAATCGGTCAAGCCGTTTCGGAGGAGTTCGATAACAAACACTATGACACGAGATTTTTATATATTAGATTATAACAACAATTTATTTCATTTATTTGTATTAGCCTACTCGATCCACATTGCAACTGCCATCTACATTTACAACAACACCTACTATTGACTTGATCAAAATACACAAAAAAGTAAAAATTATTTTTGGTGAGCTAAACTAAAGCCTATGAAATGATTTAGCTATGCAAGCCAGATAAACAATAATTCCAAAATTATATTTTCAGTATAGAAATTACGCTCCAATTATTAAAATATGTACATTGCCAAAATAATATTTAATTCTACTGAAATTGAATTGAACGTAAATAACGTATATTTAATGAGAACAGGATGAATGCAAACGAATCCATTAAAATGCCTAAAATTAGGATACATAAAACATTTAATAAACGAATTTTTTTAATAAAACATTTATTGAAGATTTCATTTTAAAACGTTTTGTGTGAAATTTAATTTGGAAAAGACAAAAATAAAATGAAGGGAAAATGTAAAATGAACTTTTGTGTCAGTACATCTAATCTTGTCTCGAATGAAGACATTAAATTGTATTCAAAAGATTTGTTTTAAGCAAAACTAGAAATAATAGTACATAGAAATGCCACACAAATTATCAGTTGTTTGTAGATATTCAGTTACATATACTTCAGATTCAACTCTTATCCGAAAAACGATATATATGTACCATGAAAAGAAGTTATAAAAAAATTATATCTAAATCACCCTGTGTGTGTTTTTATTGAGATATCTTGTATTTCCCAGTTAATTATACGTAAATTAAACGTAAACAATAAAGCAATTAAAAATAAACATATTTGGAATATTTTATATGTTAAAAAAGAGGTAAAAAACCACTTTAACTGTCTCTTAGTATTTCTCGCAGTATTGTCATTTTTTTTACACACATTTTTTTACTTTAATACAAATATTCGAAATTTAAATCAAAACATTTTGATATTAATGCGGAGTATTGTTTGGCGCCTAACTTTAATGTAAATAAGGCATCATATGCACCAAGTTAAGGACTGAGAAATTATTATTATAACGAGCGAAATGATTAATAGTGGTGATTATAGCTCCACTATGCAATAATCGATAATTTACTGACAACAGAATATTCTAATAATAGTACGTTTATGTTTAGTACTCTATTATAGGGTATAAATAAACGTAAAGCGTTGCTTGTAAACATATATTTTAGTAAAAGTATCACTAACATGAACATTTTAATACAAAATAACAAAAAGTTAAGTTTATGGGCTTTAATTGAGAATTGTTTCTAATAATATAAATTACTCCTTCAATGTTACGGATATTGCAGATAAATTATGAAACGTAGGTATTTACATATTTTTCTTAATTGGTTATGTTTTTTTGTTTTCCTTTCTTACCGAAGATAGGTAAAAAATATGATTTTTTTAGAATTTTCTATTTCGTCAGTCTGTCTATCTGTCTATTGGTCCTTATATTCCAAGCTTTTGATTAATATTATCTCAAAGCTCTTCAGCATCATATTCTCCGAAATTCTTTAATTTTTTGGCCACATCAATCGAAGAGAGGACAACACAGAACGGTTGAAAGGTCAGGGAAAACCAGATGGTCATAGGCGATTCACAAAAGATCTTTTAAAACATTTGGCATTGGGCATTGATGCTATTAGACGTACCATACAGCAAAGGGAGGCCAATTAGAATTACCCACGGACCACAAAATGTCTGTCATGCTGTTGTGATTAACACAATTTTAATATAGAACGGTTAATACTTGATCAAGGAGCTGATGTTTTCTTTTATTAATATATATAATATAGTTATTTATGCAACAAGAGCATAAAGTGATATTTTTTTTAAATGGGAGGCTTGATAATGGCAATAGCATACTTTATGTATGAGTTTGATACACTATTTTTTCTATGATAGTCTAGGAGATAGCTACATATATGGGGCCTGGGATATAACATTTTGGCATTGCTGTTATGTTTTAGTAAATATTTTTTTCAGTATTTTATCTTATGTGAGTCAGACCTTCCCCCCTAATCGTTTTGGCGCTAGCCGCCCCAGAAAATATTCAATTGTGGAACAGAGTACAACACTTTGGGGTTTAGTTAGTTGAAGAGGGTATCTTGGTGATCAACATTCGTTGATCACATTTTTTCTCCGTGCAATTGGCAGCACTGGTGATACCAATTATGGCTAAAATTGGAACGTAGTATAACACTTTCTGACCAGGCGGAAAATTTTCGTCAATGCCCATTTCTGGAAAACCATATGCCAACATTTTCCGCTTGCCCATTTTCCAGATATTTTAGGCAAAACTTGAACTTTTGGCCTAAAACGGGCTAAAACTGGTGCTTTTCAAAAAAAAAATGTAGGCACTTTCTCAAACTTGTAGTTTTTGCACCAAACAATAGTCTCTGTGAGTGCCAACATTTTTTTCTCAATGTAACCCCCCCCCCTCCTATACTATGACTGTCCTTAATTTCTAAAGCGAAAATCGCCAGACAACTTCAATTGTTTTCAATGCACTCTTCTGACTTAACTAAATGCCAGAGTGAAATAATGCTATTTTTTCTCGTTTTTTACTTTTTTTCACTGTTACCATAAACATGTTTTAAGTACAAAAAATAATGAAATTATACAGTTTCTTTAACAGTAGTAGGAAAAATAATTTATTTTTACTCATTTCAAATAAACAAATCAATGGTTCGTCCATGAATTTCAAATAACAAATAATAATGAGGAATATTTTCGTATGATCCTATGAAGACATAATATTTCGAACATGATTAAGGCTATATAATTGCCAATTAATTTCTTTTATAAATAAAGTTAATAAAATTCCTTGAAATTAATAAGATATAGTAATTAATAAATGAAAGTCAAAAAAACTTTGTTAAAAATAACATTTAAAAAAAGTTTAAGGACATATTTCCAATGAGATTATTTCAAACTGGTTTACATATGGAGTGGCATAGGGATTCTAAGCATAGAATGTATTAGATCAGAAAGGAGGAGCTAGCCAATCACCTTAATCACTGCGACCCCCTCCCTCTGGATCTAGTTTTCCATAGAGCTACTTATCCAGCTTTGTCCTTTGTATCAGACTCCACGGCCTTAATAAGGGCCTCTTGCGAAAAGGTTTATAACCTATTCGATAAAGAATGCCACAAGGCTTATCTAACTCGAAAAGTTCGACCTAAGGCTGATCGATCATAGGCCTTCTAACTGGCCATTGCCCCTTGAAAAATCATCTCAAGAAGATGGGCATGGCAGAAGATGACAAATGTAGATATTGCGAAAGCTGCAAATGAGACTGCGGAACATATACTTTGTGAATGCAAGGTATTAATCCACATTAGGCTAAAGTACCTAGAACAGGCGGAATTAACGCCTGAAAACATAGGGAAATTAGCTACCAGGAAAATCACTAGCTTTGCAAAAAGTCTTGGAATTCTGAGCAATAACTAGTTGTAGGGTAATTCACAAAAGATCTTTTAGGTCGAGGTGAAGAAAGGCTAACTTAGTCCACAATCGACAATCTAGAAGGACCTCTTGGTAATGCTATCAGCCCTCTGTTCGTCGTCATATAGTTGAAATTTCACTCTAACTAGATGTTCACAGAGGTACATAGCACATGGATTGAGATTTCCTCTACTTCCTGACAAAATCTGCGTGTTGCGTCTTCTGTTAGATCCACTACACGCATATGAGTCTGACGGTTTTATTGTGTTTATTAATTCAACAGTGTCCAATCAGAAGACCCACAATTATCCTAATAGGTTTCCTATTTTCGCGTAGTAGGTCTTCCGTAAAGGTCGATCGCTTTTTAGGGAACTTTTTGGCCCATCTCTGTCCCAGAAAACTATTCCACCATTTTAGATATTTATTATGTACCCATTAATTAATGCATGCTCGTATTCGCGACTTAGCTACACTGCAAAAGGACTAGGACTTTAAACGTGCCTGCCCTGGCCAGTTTATCAGCATATTCATCTCCTCTGTGTCCCTTGTGTCTTGATACCCTTGATACCCACAACCACTTTATTCTGATTTTCTATGTCCATAAGGGCATTTAAGTAGTTCAATACTAGTCTCGAATCGACCTGCATGGAACCGACTGCCTTTAGCACTGCTTGGCTAACGGAAAAAATAGCAATAATTCGTTACGATTTTTTCATTAGCTGTCAATTGTCAACCAGTCCGATTGACAGTTCATTGCCTCATTATTTCGTTTGCACATCACTGTAATGCAGCCACTTCAGCCTGAAATACTGTGGTGTATCTTCCTAGAATTATCGGGATTTTTGTTTTCGATCTTATTCTATAAGTCTCAGCTTCGACTTCCTCTTCTACCTTGGAGCCCTCCTACCGTACTATATCTGCTGATATTGGAGGACAATTTTCTCAGTCCTCCGTACCTGGTATTTTGATCCGAAAGTGTTTGTTATACTTTGGGACTGTAGTATTCTTGGGGATTTCTAAAATGGGATCTGTCTTCAGTTCTGAGAATAACTTTTGGTGTATTGTTTCGAGATGTTGCCTGCGCACCACTGAACGAGCTTCCCCTTTAATAACATGTAGTGGTGGCAGGTCTAATAGAATTTCCAATGCAGCTACGGGAGCAGTTTTTATGGCCGCCGAGGCACATAGGCAAGCAAGCCTTTGTACACCAGTTAATAACCTTATTGCTTCCAACGACAGTCTTTGTCCACCGTGCTAGCGATCGGTAGGTTATCATGGGTCTTATTACCTTGGTGTATAACCATCAGGTCACCTTGGGAATTAACTCCCATTTTTTTCACACACCTACCTACACCTTCCTGAGGCAATTGTTGAGGTTGTGGGTCAAGCATATCAGAGGTTAAAGTGCGTAAGGGAATTCGAGTCAGGTTGACACTACAGCTGTGCTGCGGCTTAGTTCTTTATAGAAAATGTAATGTTGCACAAAAGAAAGCTGAGCAACGAGAAGCAGTAATAAACAGCTTTCAGTAGTTTGCAACTTATAAACAAAAAATCTTCTTCGAAATTTAAATTTTGAGAGCGCATGGTTAAAAAGGCGGCATCCTTTGAAAAAAATCCTGAACTATGCTCCCTTCTAAAAGTTTGCTTCACGTTCTTGTTACATCCTGTACATTCCTTTTCCATAAATGCGTCCAAAGTACACAGTGTGGAACAGCCAAATGGAATAAATTTGGTATCTCAATTATTGTGCATATTTATAAAAAATTCCGAGACACGTCGATTTTGGATTCTGAAATGACATCCTGCAACGTTCAAATTTCATCCCTAAATCAACCTTCTTTGATGGAAGTAGGGGCTTGTGATACTTAATTTGAAAGGCATTTTCATTCTCTATTCAAAAATGCTATGGCCTTAATATTTATTGCAAAAACTGACGGTAAAAAAATTAATTCATGTACTTAAAGTAATTCACTACAGCAAATTTAAGAAACTTAACTTCAATGTAGTAAATGTTCAAAATGAGTTCGTTGAACATCTTGGCAGCATCCTAATCGTAAATAAAAATGTCTTCTAACTTTTTCCAACATCGAGGCGTGACCGACCTAACCATATCCGTTATTCTTCTTCTTAAGTCAGCTATTTCGCGTGGCTTAGTTTAGTTTTACTTTCACATATCTCATAGAAAGAAATCTAAGGATCTAAGATCAGGAGAACGTGCTGGCCATTCTAGCGATTCTTGCCTCCCCATTCACTGATTTGGAAATATTAATTCGAGGTATCTTGGAGCAGAGCTAAATAATTATCTCCATTCAAATTGCCATCAATGAAAAAAGGACCAATGACATGGTTTACAATTATCCCCGCCCAAACATGAACCTTTTCAGGATTTTGTGTATGTAATTCTTTCATCCAGTGAGGATTTTCATCAGCACAGTAGCGACAGTTTTGACGATTAACATGCTCATGAAAAGTAAAAGTGGACTCATGCGAAAACAAAACATTTTCTAGTTCGATAACATTGTTATCTAACCTTTTGCACCATTTGTTCACAAGAATACGTTCTTCTATCAAAATCATCTTCACTGAGCTCCTGAGTTGGGGTCAGTATATAGGGATGCATTTTATTTATTTTGTAATACGCGAATAATTGAGGAATGTGAAAATTAAATGCTGAAACTGCTAGTCGACTTGAACTATGTGGATTTTCTTCAAACTCAAGAAGTATATCTAATTTGGTATCGTTACTCATTGCACTGGAAGCTTCTTTTTTTATCTGAAGTACATGTCCATTTTCGCGAAACTGCTTTTCAATTTTGCTAATTGTACTTTATAGTCTAATCATTTAGTGGTCGAGATCGGTTCTACCTGGACAGCTTTGGAGAAGTTCTGATTTTTGGTCTTTTTATGTTTTTCGGGGTGCTGATTACGAATTTCCACTTTGCCACCTCAAACAATTTCGGGAAATATCAAAAAAAGTAAAAAAAAAAGAAAAATGTATCTTTTTGTTTTTTTAAACCATGCAGTTTTTGATAAAAGTACTATGAAGAAAATCAATAGGCAAAATTTCCTACAATTTGACCCCCCCCCTTCACCCCCACATTTTACTCCCCCTGTGTTTTATTTGTGATAGTGTATTAGAAGACGGAAGTAAAATGACTGTAGTTAAACAACAGCGGTTAAATACATTTAGTAAAGCAAGCAAGCAAAGGGAGGATGGAAAAGATGTCTATTTGAATGGAAAAAGATCAATTGAAGTTCACGAAAAATGCAGAAAACAATACGTCAATAAAAAATAATTGCTGCCCATGTGAAGAGAGCACAACAGAGTGGTCAAACGCTTCAATTACGCTCGCCTGTACATGGTCTTGGCTACAAAGATCATTGTTTTTTGTGGGAATGCTGATAACACCGGAGTTTATACAGGAACAAAAAAGGCTTTCTGGTTCTAAGCGAAATCTTGTGTATAGTGCTAGGCAGTTACAAGTTAGAGAAAACGTTGTACAACTCGCTGAAAAACGTAATGATGAATATAGACGAGCCATTCTACGACGTATTGGGCCAGTTCCTGTCTTAATAGCAACTGATGGACAGTATCATCTCATGTGTATGAAAAAAATCTTGAGGAATGTGGGTGGAAAACGCTCCAGAAGCTATATTAAATCACATTTCATGCAAATGTAAGAAAGGCTGCCGAGGGAATTGTGGCTGTAGAAAGGCAGGTATATATTATTCGCAAATTTGTTTAAACTGTGAAGGAAACTGCGACAACTTTGAGAAAGCCGATATGGACGAGGATGAGATCAAAAACTTGAAGCAGAATAATCCAAAGGTATTTTGAATACTACTTTTACGAACGCAACTTTGCATTCTCAAATATCCTACTTCCGATTGATTTATACCTTACTCACACCTTGATAGAATTACATTGAATTAACAAAATTGTTCTACATATTTTCTTCTTTTTCAGGTGAAACAATCAGAAGGTATTTTTATTGATACATTTAATTTGCGAACACAACTATACATATTTTCTTTAATATTCCAATTGCCATGGTTTTATACCTTAGCTTTGATACAGTCAGGTTGACCTAGCATTACTTTGGTTTACGTTTTTTCTAGGAGAACGAAATTCTTGGGATGAAGAAAACAAGGACTTCGGACAGCCTTTCTGCGATAAAGGGCCAAGACGATTCTAATAATATTATATATATATATATTACATATTTCTCTTGTATATTATATTCCTACACATTTAAGAAAATGATTAATAATAATTTTCTCTGCTTACTCTCTGTATTTTGTATTTGCAGGTACTAATTTTTCTCGAAAAGTACATAAGTTTTCATGTCATAAGGAAAAAATCAAAAAAGGAACTTTTTGTATTTCTTTGAGATTTTTTTATATTTTCCGGAAATTGTCGAACTGACAAAGTACAGATTCGTAATCAACACCCCGAAAAACATACAAAAACCAAAAATCAGAACTTTAAAAAAGGTTTTCAAAAGAAAAAAAAAGAAAAAGAGGCTTTTTTGTTCTTTTGCTTTATTTGACATTTTCCGAAATTTCGAGGTGGCAAAGTGGAAATTCGTAATCAGCACACCAAAAAACATAAAAGAGCCAAAAATCAGAACTTCTCCAAAACTTTCCAGGTAAAAACTACCAAGTGATTAGACTATTGTGATATAGGCGGCAAATCAGGAAATTTTTCTTGAAATAGGCGAGCAACTTCTTGTGGTCGCATTCTATCTCCGTAACCAACCATCTGTAAAATTATTAATTGATGCATTTCGTTTAAATAAACCATGTTTAGAAATTGCAGTTAGCAAAACTTAAACAATACGCAAAACACTGACAACTATTTATTGACAACTAACTATGACAACTATTTATTGCAGTCAATCACTATGGCGTTTTCAATAAAACTGGCAATGCCAGCTATGAAGATTTTGATGTTCTTATGTCTTCTTTTTAGTTGATAATATTGAAAGAGAACACTGAAATTGTTTTTGATAGCCTGCAAGAACAAAACGCTGGAAGTTTTTATGTTTTTCGTTGGTTGTAATGAATTTCGTCAAGCATACCATTAATTTTTGCAGTAAATATTAAAACCATAGCATTTTTGAATGGAGAATGAAAAGACCTTTCAAATGAGGTATCACAAGCCCCTACTTCCCTTTTAAAAATTTCGAAATATGCACAATAATTAGGATACTGAATTTATTCCATTTGGCTGTTCCACACTGTATAAACGCCAAGACTCCATATATAAGCATAAAACTTAAAGCAATTTCAGAGATTATCAAAAACTCAAAATATACTTACGGAACACGAAAATCAACACCATCCTAGCCACATGCCGCCGCGCTCTAGCCTGCGCCACGCTCTGTGTACCTCGTATCTCTCCCGGCATTTCGTTAGCGCTGTGGTGGAGCCGGATGGCCATTAGCACGTAGAAGCAGGCGATTATGATGAGCGGAATGAAGTAGTAGATTAGGGACTTGAGTGCTATGTTGTACTTGGCGTAGGTCTCGGCGTTAGTGATGTTCGGGAATGGCGTGCAGAATGCTATAGTCTTATTGCTGAAACAGAAATTAAACGAATTAAAATTATGGAAGTGAGTATTTCTAAGAGTTGTGACGGAAGACACAGAGTAACAAAAGGCAATAAGAAAACCTAAAATGTTTTCGTTGCTTCATTGTCGTCTTCAAATTAAAGGGGAACATACAAAATTATTTTAATGCCTTAAAATTGTAATTTTTACTGCTTTGGCATTTTTTTGCATTATTCTCCAATTTTAAGTACACACTGTATCAATATTGAAACTTCAATTACAGATTTACCCGTTTTAAATCAAGCAAAAATTTCCATTTATTTGTCAATTTTTTTGTAAGAAACCTCTACCTAAGGGAATCATTATTTTCACATCAAGATTTCCTATCTAATTCCTTTACAACGAAGAAAAATTTAAAAATAATACAATTTTGATTATACAGGCACACACAAAAAAAGGTCAGACTCTTATATATATATGTGCTTTTTGATGCGCTGAATCCGAATTTCATATCTGAATTTATGTTTGACTGCGAAATTTTGATTAATGTGGGCGGTTTCGTGAACGTAATTCGAGAATTTCTGCTGCATCCCTGAACCGATTGAAAAAATTTTTTGATATTCTTTATGGAATGGTACTAGGCTATTTAAAATTTAAAAAAGAAACAAATTTTTTACTTGTGCGAAAATAAAAAAAAAGTGTTTTTTGACTTTTCAATAGTCTGGTACCCATTCTATAATGTTGTCTCTAAAGGCCTATCAAAAAAAATTTTGAATCGGTTCAGGGATGTAAGAGAAATTCTCGAACTACGAAATCATTTTCTTAAGCACGGCACCGGCACCCTTAAATGACGATATTAGTTCTAAAATGGGGGTTTTCTAAGGCTAGCAACGCCATGAAATTAAAAAAATGTCTTTTTTGCATAAAATGCATGGAATTATAACAAAATTGCAATTATTGAACTCATTTCAAGTCCTTTTATATCCTCTGAAACTAAAACTAAAGCGGGGGCGATAAGGGCTATTATGGGCAAAACTGGCACGAAATATGTTCATGAAGTCAAGAGAAGATTTCTTTGTATAAAATTGATAAAATTAGGAAATACTGCCCTTTTTCTGCCTATAACGATCCCTTTTATATTTTATGCCCTGGAACAACCTCTCATGTAGGCATTCCAAAGCTATTTTGGATAAAAGCGATGAACAATGGTTACAATTTTTTTGTTCACTTTATAAGAAGCAAAAGGTCGAAAAGTGATTCTTTTGTATGATGGGGCAGCTGTTCACACCAATTACAAGGTAGCCAAGAAGGCAGTCGATAGTTATTTTGTTTAAATTACCTCCAAATGTGTCTCATTATATGCAACTCTTGGACAAGTGTGTTTTCAAACCCATAAATGCTTGACTACAATAGAAAATTTCCCGGGGGAATACTTCCAAACCATGAATTTTCTATTACTCTAAAAGTAGTATGGGAGGAATACCTGATTTCGGACTTCAGATCTACAGGTTTGTTCCCAATTAATTTTACCAAATTTCCAGAAGATCAATTTGACGCAGTGAAATTTAAAAGATTCAAAGACCTCAGTAATACAAATCCAGCACATGAAGCGGCTGCGGCTGCAAGCTCAAAAGCAAATACTCCTGCAGCTGAAGCCTCAAATGGACCGGCATTTAATGATATCGATATCTTTAGTGTCCCTAAAGTTAGTCAAACTATAACTAATAATATACAAACTGCAATTGATCAGCCCGGACCAAGCCGATTGCCATTTGAAGATTTTATTCGCACAAAGCGGACAGAATATCTGTCTAAGGAAGCTTCTACAGCAAAACAAAGAAAAAGAGTGACCGATAAAGTTGGCGACGTTTTAACAACACCTCCGGCTTTAAAAATTCTCCAGCAAAAGGAAGAAGAAAAGTCCAAAAGGAAAAAATGCTCAAAAAGACATTTTGAAGAAGACTCAGACTGTGAGGGACCAAAGTTCAAAAGCAAAAAGTCATTGAATAAGAAACTTAGAGAAGTCAGATGCCGCAAATGAAACCTCCAAAGTGAAGGTGAAATTGTTAAAGAGAAAGCTTGGGGACTACTCAAATTCTGACGAAGATGTTGATGTTGGGAAACATAGAAAAACCATGATTCAAAAGAGAAAAAAGAAATGTCCATCTCCTTCATCATCGGAATCGGAAGTATTTCAGGAGAGCGAATTCGAAGGAGATAATCTTGAAGACCAATCCAAAGATATAACCATCGATGACTTTGTACTGTTAGAATTATTGTATAATTGCAATGTAAAAAAAGAAATTGTGAAGACATTTTTAGCACAGGTAGTATCGCTGGATCAAAGCATCAGCACATACCCAGTGAACTGTATGAGAAATTATAATGGACACCCGAATGTTTTTGTCTACCCCGAAGTTAGTGATGAAATCATAGTTGACTTCAAACAACAGATCAAGGCAAAGCTTCCTCTACCACAAGTATCCAGAGGACGTTACACCTTTAAGAATTTCAAGTTTTGAAGCCAAAATGTGTTTATTTCCAAAGAATAGTTTTAATTTCGTTATAAATTTTAAATTTTAGTTTTACTTCCACATCCATTGAAAGTATAGTAACGACAAAAAAAATTTTTAAAAATTTTTATTATTCAAATAGGCTTAGTTTGAGCGAAAAAAAATTTCTGTATGTCGGTCTGTCTGTAACTTTTTTTTGTGCGCACGTTTACTCTGGAACCGTTTAAGATATTGACTTGAAATTTGGTACACATATGTACTTTAACGAGATCTGGAACTAGATTATATTTTCATCTTGTTCCGTCGAAGGGTTGGGGGGTAAATTGGAGTAAATTTGGGATAAATAGGTAAATCAAGCAGGTAAGAGTACATAAAATTGGTATTTAGTATATACAAGAGAAGCTAAGGTCTCAAAATATTTTTTTGTATTAGCCACTCCCATTACCACCCCCACCCCATTATTAAAGGGGATGAAAAAAAATTGTGATTTAGTGTGTGTACACGAACCAGAAACCTTTTTTATTTCATCCACCCCCATTACCACCCCCTATCACCAGCCTCTACCAATGTGGGGTATCGTTTTATGGGTTTTTGGGGTAAAGGATTTCAAATATTATATTATTAAATTTCCATGTCCACGCAAATTAGACGAAAAAACCGCTGCCCAAGGAATCACTACTTCCACATCCAGATTCTCTATCCAAGTCACTCACAACGAAAAAACTTTGTATGTGAAAATAATTGTTTATGGAACTTTAATAATATTATATTTGAAATCCTCTACCCCAAAAACCCATAAAACGATACCTTACATCGGTAGTGGGGTGGGGGTGGTAACAGGGGGTGGTAGTGGGGGGTGGATGAAGTAAAAAAATATTTTGAGATTTCTGGTTCCTGTACATGCACTAAATCACATTTTTTTTCATCCCCTTTAATAAGGAAGTGGGGGTGGTAATGGGGGTGGCTAATGCCAAACATTTTTTTGAGACCTCAGCTTCTCTTGTATACTTATACTAAATACCAATTTTATTGACTTTTACCTGCTTGATTTACCCATTTACCCCAAATTTACCCCAATTTACCCCCCAACCCTTCGACGGAACAAGATGAAAATATAATCTAGTTCTAGATCTCGTTAAAGTACATATGTGTACCAAATTTCAAGTCAATATCTCAAACGGTTCCAGAGTAAACGTGCGCACAAAAAAAAGTTACAGACAGACAGACAGACAGACAGACCGACAGACAGACAGACCGACAGAAATTTTTTTTCACTCAAACTTAAAATCTCGACGTTTCATGACATTTTAAGCCTATTTGGGCAATAAAAATTTTTAAAAATTTTTTTGTCGTTATACTTCCACTGGACGTGGAAGTAAAATAGCAAATAGAAGAAAAAAATCATATACAAATTATATTTGGGCCATGCATAGTTCATGGGGGTAGAAGTAACGATCCGAAAAGTTCCCACCTTACCCGTTGATGGAAACATCCTTTTGGGGCGAAAAACCACCCCTAGACAGGAGTTAGTTACGATTATTCTCATTTTCCTTTGAATCCGTCATTCCCACGAGAAACAGGTATAGGAACAAAAATATTCGTCATTAAATTCTACACAAAAAAAGTTCTATGGTCGATTTGCCTACTCTCCGCCGTTTTCTCGCTATCGACGTTCATACTAGGGGGTAGTTTGGAGCGCTCGGCGAAAAATCGGTGGTACGCGCTTTTTCACAGCGAATATCTCCGAACGGCTACTTTGACGTCAAAATGGTTATAATGAAACTTGTAGAGCGGATTCTCCTCTACAAGATTCATCTTGTACTTTTCCTATTTTTTTACTATTTTTGTTGAATTTTCTCGCTTTGATCATAATTTTAATATTTATTATTTCTTTTCGCCCAAACTCTTTGAAAACGTCACGGCACTGTTATGTTTGACCTTCGGATTGTGTCGAAGCTGCTCGACAGATTCCGGTTTGGGGAATGTGAGGAAGGGGAGCAGGTATGAATTGTCCATTCTCGACGCTCGAATATTTAGTTGTGAAATACCGTTGTTAGACTCGAGTGTTAGTTCGGATGTCTTGAGAAAATGTAAGGAAACTGTGCTGTTTGCACATGTCTTTAGTGGTTGCGACACTACTTCTGCTTTGTTCGGTAAAGACAAAGCACAAACTGTAACTATATTTAATAACAGAAGAGATTTGGATGACATTGTGCCTATATTTAACAACCCTCAATTAACAAAAGAAGAAGCCGTAACTGCTGTAGAGCGTTTCACGATGGCGTTATATAAAGCTCCAAAGAAAGAGAAATCTTTAAATTGACATAGATTTCTCACATTCAATAAATTGGTTGGGAAATCAAGTAACGCTGTACTATTATCGAGACTAACACCAACGTCTGCCGCTTCTCATCAGCATGCTTATAGGGTTTTTCATCAAATTCAGTTATGGAGAGGAACAAACCTTGATCCGACACAATGGGGTTGGAAGAAAACGACACCGTTCTTTTACCCATTTTTACAACTTTTATCTTGCAACTGCAGGATGGGCTGCGGGAAACGATGCGGGTGGCTGCTTAAATTCACCTACCGAAGATGAGTTGAAAATCCTATCGACGACTGAAACCGACAATGACGACAGTGGAATACACCTACAGGGGAAACCACTTAAAAAAAAATGCACCGAGACCTCTACCTCACGGGTGGTGTGGAAACGAGGTCATATTACAAAGTGCGTATCCTCGAAAAAAGCGAGAAAATTCAAAGAAAATAATAATAAAAAAGAAAAGTACAAGATGAGTCTCTTAGAGGAGAATCCGCTCTACAAGTTTCGTTATAACCATTTTTGACGTCAAAGTAGCCGTTTCGGAGATAATCGCTGTGAAATATCGCGTACCACCGATTTTTCCCCGAGCGCTCCAAACTACCCCCTACTATGAACGTCGATAGCGAGAAAACGGTAGGGAGTACGCAAATCGAAGAAAAATGAGAATAACCGTAACTAAGTCGCGTCTGGGGGTGGTTTTTCGCCTCAAAAAGATGTTTCCATCAACGGATAATGTGGGAACTCTTCGTATCCTAAATTCTACTCCTATGAACTATATATAGCCCAAATATAATTTGTATATGAATTTTTTCTCCTAAAAAGTCTAATTTGCGTGGACTATAAACAATTATTTCCACATACAAAATTTTTTCGTTGTGAGTGACTTGGATAGAAAATCTGGATGTGGAAGTAGTGATTCCTTGGGCAGCGGTTTTTTAATATTATATAACTTTTTAAAAAATAAAGATAAAGCAAAAATTCAAAGTGCATTTGAATTGTGGAAACCTACCCTACTTCTCCAATTACCCCATCTTGATGTACTATATTCAGAAGGAAGACCAGTGGTCGAGTGTATAATTCCCCCATTGGGAAATAGCGGACAATAAAAAAGTTTTTAAATAATATGTATAATTTGCATAATTTCAAAAAGAATGTGACAAATGAAGGTTAACCTTTATTAATTTTCTTGTTAAGAAGAGTGTCCTGACAATTTATTTGATTTTTGCTATCAGATTAGGAATAAAATAGTTTTTTTAGCCACACTTGCCCCTTTAGGCCACTATGCCCCCGGGATCCCCTACTACATAATTCAGTTTTTTTTAATATTCATGCTGTATGTTTTGTTATTACTATTATTAATGGTTCATTCTTTTGTTATAACCTTTTTATCTTTTGACAATTATATTTCTTTTTTTATATATAATGTGTTCTCTTGTATACGTGTTTTTTTATCTTGTTATTTGTTTATTCATTGTTAATATTGTAACATTTTTATTTATCTGTTCTTTTCTTACCATATATACATAATCTGTACCATTACAAATGGTGAATAAAGATTATTATTATTATTAATGGCAAAGTGAGGTGGCAGTAATGGGGAGGCAGATGCCAAACAAATTTTTGTGGTCTTTGATCCTTGTACACGGAGTAAATCAAAATTTTATTTTGTGAGGTGGAGGTGGTAATGGGAGTGATAGTGGAGCTGACTGGTGCCAAAAAAATTTTGAGACCTTTTTGCTTCTCGTGTGTACACTAAATCACAATTTTATGGACTATTACTTGTTTGCTTTACCTATTTTCCCTTAGTTACCCTCAACCGCTCAACAGAATAAGATCAAAATATGATCTAGTTTCAGAACGCATTATAACATATAGGTGTACCAAATTTCAAGTCAATATAATAAACGGTTCCAGAGTAATCGTGCGAATGTATGTGAATCAAATCTCAAAGTCCCCTTTTAAATCGCTCCCTAGATGCCAATAAAGCACTTTTTGTCTGCCTCAACTTTAAGAAGCTGGAGCCTTTCAGTGCTGAATTTTTGAATAGTGATTAATTATGTACGGAGAAGGTTTTGTGGTTCATTTTACGTCTATTCTCATGTGGGTAGAAGTAGATGTACATTTCTGTAGTCTGGTATTGCATTCATACATATTAAATACACGAAACACTTTAATCAAGAAGTCTGGACAAACAGTAAGGATTTTAATATAAAAATATTATTTTATATGCATATCTGAAAATATGAGTTTACGTAGGTAATATATTTTTATGAATAAAATTATTTCATTTAGACGATTTTAATAAAGAAATAGCTATGTTTAAAACTAAATAGTTAAAAAAATAAGTGAATTTTTTCCGTATTAGGCGTAGAATTTATTTATACTAACATGGAAAAAGTATTAAACGGGTATTTATATACCACTTCTCAACAAGATCACTCCGGCCGCCATTTATTTATTTTTTAACGGACTGAGATGAAACAAGTTACCAAAATGTTACCAAAACAACATTTTTTTTATCCATCTGGCAAGTTTCTACGATTTCCGGTTTCCCCGGAAGTGACTTCTACTTTTGATTTTTAAAGGGAACACCTTGTATATTTTTGTATTTTTGGAATCTAGAGATAATTCTGCACATGACTGCTTATTTTATTACTCTTTTCGCCATTTTCAAATTTTTTCAGCCAATTTTAATATTCAATCTAGTGTGCCGAGACCCACCAGAAATTGTTCTACTGTCCATAAATAATTGAAAGAAAAATACATATTAAATTTAGTTGTTGTAAATTTGTGCCACACAGGTTGAAAGTTGATAAAATCATTTTTTTGAAATTTCAATAATTTTAAATTAAAGTATATCACTTTAATATTACAGTTAAATGTAATTTTTCAATACCAATCTAATGATGTATCACAACACATCCTGGTGGGTCAATTTCTGGTTGGCCACGCGACATTAGATTGAAAATTAAAAAACCGCTGCCTAAAGAATCTACTTCCACATCCAGACTTCCTATCCAAATCTCTTACAACGAAAATACTATATTTGCACTCCACTATGTGGAAATAATTGTTTATGGAACTTTAATAATATAATATTTGAAATCGTGTACCTCAAAAATCCATAAGATGCCACATCGGCAGTGAAGTTGGTGGTAATGGTAGGGGTGAATGAAGTGAAAAAAATTCTTGATGACTTTGGTTCTTATACACACCCTAAATCACAATATTTTTTCACTCCCTTTAATAAGGGGGTCGAGATAGTAATGAGGGTGGCTAATGCCAAAAATTTTTTTGAGACCTTATATCCTCTTATATTTACTAAATACCAATTTCATGGACTCTTACTTGCTTGATTTACTTATTTACCCCAATTTACACCTCAACCTTTCAACGGAATAAAATTGAAATATAATCTAGTTCCAGATCTCGTTAAAATGCATAATGCCAAATTTTAAGTCACTATCTTAAACGGTTCCAGAGTAATCGCGAGTACCAAAAAGTTATAAGACCAACAGACAGACCGATGCGACAGACATAATTTTTTTTTGCTCAAACTTAAAATTTTGACGTTTCATGACATTCTAAACCCATTTGAACAACTGAAAAATTTTTAAAAATTTTTTGTGCGTTAGTATACTTCCATGGATGTGGAAGCGATACGCAGAAATTGGCATGACAAAGATATAAAATTCATTGTGTGCCGTGGACTACACGATAGAAGTATAGCTTCTACTTCAAGGATTTTCCTCGAGGAAACCTACTGCGCATCCATACTACTTGAGGTAACCTACTACGCGTCTGTAGTACTTGAGAAAAGCCATTGCATCCAAAATACTTGAGAAAACCTACTGCGCATCCATACTACTCGAGGTAACCTACTGCGCATCCATACTACTCGAGGTAACCTACTGCGCATCCATACTACTTGAGGTAACCTACTGCGCATCTATAGTACTAGAAAAAAGCCACTTCGCATTCAAAATACTCGACGTAACCCACTTATTATAGAATCAAGAAAATAATAGAAGATCTATAAACTCCGTCCAGGTTGTATGGTATTCTAATTTGAAATCGTAGAAGCTAGACACATACGTGATGGCACGTCTCTGACGCTATCTTCTCATCTGTCCTTGAAACAATGGTGTCAATTTAGCAACCTGCTAAAATAATCTTGAAAGGCAGGCACGCTGATGTCCTTTTCTTCATAGGACTCGAATTACAATGCAACGTGTAGCGTGTTTATAAATCTTAAAATTCCACACCTAGATTTTCTATCCAAGTCTCTCACACCGAAAAAAAGTTTTGATACTATATTTGTACTTCACTATGTGGAAATTATTGTATATGGAATTTTAATAACATAATATTTGAAATCGTCTACCCTAAAAACCTATAAAACGATATGTCACATCGGTAGTGGGGTGGTAGTGGAGGTGGATGAAGTAAAAAGAAATGATGAGGTCTTAGGTTCTTGTATACACGCTAAATTACAATTTTATTTTTTCACGAACTTTAATAGGGGTAGTAATGAGGGTGGCTAATACCAAAAAATGTTTAAGACCTTAATTTATTTTATATATACTAAATACTAATTTTACGGACTCTTATTGCTTGATTTATTTACCCCCATTTACCCAAATTTATCCCCCAACCCTTCAACGAAATAAGATCCCGTTAAAATACATACATGTACCAAATTTCAAGCCAATATCTTAAACGGTTCTAGAGTAAACGTGCCCACAAAAAAAGTTATAGACAGACAGACAGAAATTTCTTTTTGCTCAAACTTAAAATCTCGACTTTCCATAACATTCTAAGCCTATTTGAACAATAAAAATTTTCAATTTTTTTTTTGCATTACTTTACTTCCACTGGATGTGGAAGTAATTGGCTGAAAAATTTTAAAATGACGGAAAGAGTCATGCAATTAGTACAGTCATATGCGGTATAGATTCCAAAAATGAAAAAATTTACAGGGTGTTAAAATATCAATACTACTTCCGGAAGTCGCAGAAACTTGACAGATGGATCGAAAAATGTCGTTTTGATGACATGTGGCACATGCTTAGTTTCATCTCGATCTGTTAGAAAATAAAAAATGGCGGCCGGCGGTGATCTCGTTGACGCCCGGTATATATATAAAACCTGTGCACATTATTACTAATATTTATATATTTATTTTCTTTGACCTTTAGCTCAAGTAGAATCTAAAATATGTAACCAAAATGAAGATGTTAACATAAATACTACCTCCATTCCTACTTACTATAATCCAGCGTATATAATATGTATCTTGAGTATTAATGAATAGCTATTTAGCTCTAACAACATTGATTTACAACTTCGTACATGAGAAAATCCTATATTCCTTGTTAGGAAAACTTGAAATTTTCCTATCTCAAATTAGTATTTAAATATATAACTTTCCTACCACTAGTAGAACAATATCCTTTTGTACATGTATAATATCATTTTAGTTGCGTTTTTGCATATTACTTGCAAAATGGCAGCCCTATTGTAATTAATTTAAAAAAGTGACGAATTTCTTGACGGTAATTAATTGATTACCTTATTAATTTTTTAGTATAAGTATATAACGATGATGGATGGTAATTATTTTCCTTAAGAAATAATCCGGAAAAGCTATTAAACATCACGACCATTAACTTCCATTGGAACATTAACTCCTTGCGGATAATTTACTTCCAATTAGAGCCTCTATGTTTTTATCATTCGATTATTAACGGTACGGTAGTTTGGTGTGGTCGATCTTAGAATAAGAAAGAGAAATTTGATTTAGTGTCTTACTTTAATGTATTATTGACTCTAAGGATTATCGAAAATTACTTCCACTTAAGATCTCTAGTTAAAAACATTAGTTCCCTATTTTATTTACAGATCATGGAAACATATTAACGGTAAAACAAAATTGAACTGATTTTTCTTTTGTTAAAATTGGCTTAGAATGTTACGGAACGTTGAGATTTTAAGTTTATTTCTGTCTGCCTGTCTGTCGGTATGTAACTTTTTTGTGTGCATGATTACTCTGGAAGGGTTTATGATATTAACCTGAAATTTGGTACACTTTTGTGTTATAACGAGATCTGAAATTAATAATTAATATATTTTGATCTTATTTCGGTGAAGGGTTGAGGAATAAATGGGGGTGTCAGGTAAAGCAAGCAAGTAAGTGTCCGTAAAATTGGAATTTAGTGTATGTACGAGAAGTCAAGGTCTCAAAATTTTTCAGGTATCAGTTCAAATTTCTTGAATAATAACATAGGCGTACCTCAAGGATGCATTCTTGACCCTTTATTATTTATTATATGCCTTAATGATATAAACCACATTGATGTTTGTGACTTTTTTAATTTGGTTGCTGTAGACACATGGGTTGCTTATTCTGGTAAAGCTGTAAATGAGACATCAAATATGAAGCCTGAGTTAGTTAAATTAGAGAAATTTGTAAATGTGAATAAACTTAAGTTAAATATAATTAAAACAAAAGGTATGATTCTAGGGACAAAATCAAAGTTAAGAAATGTTAATTATGTCTATAACGAGATCTGAAATTAAATTATATTTTGATCTTATTCCGGTGAAGGGTTGGGGGATAAATAGGGATGTATAAGTAAAGCAAGCAAAAGTCCATAAAATTGGAATTTTTTGTATGTACGAGAAGACAAGGTCTCCAAATTTTTCAGGCATGAGTTCAAATCTCTTGAATAATAACATAGGCGTACCTCAAGGATGCATTCTTGCCCTTTTACTATTTACAATATTCCTTAATGATATAAACCACATTGATGTTTGTAACTTTATATTTTTTTTTGCTATAGCCATATTGGTTGCTTATTGGGGTAAAGATGTAAATGAGATAGTAAATATGAAGCCTGAATTAGTTAAATTAGAAAAATTTGTAAATGTGAACAAACTTAAGTTAAATACAATTAAAACAAAAGGTATGATAAAATAAAAGTTAAGAAATGTTAATTATGTCTACATATTTTTCAGTAGAAGATAGATAATTAAAACATTGGGTAACTGGAATAAAGTATTTAGGCATGATTTTTTAATTAAAAAACGTACTAAAAAAGTCAGACCTTATATTTATACCGTTGGTATTTATGCATCAATTATAACCATTTGTTAGGTGGTAATTGTCTAAGTGTCCGTCTGTGCATAGTTTATGAAGTCTACCACAAAGACTACTAATAATGATTGAAACAAAACATTCTTAATTTATATATTAGTAACTTTAAACGTTTCAAATACCCCTTGAAGTATATTGTAATATTCCTTTAGGGAAGTTTGCCTGGGCTTATGGCTAGACCAGCATTTTTCTTAAATTGAGAAATGAGTCAACGAGAAATTTCAGTGTACATTTAAAAAGACTTTGTAGACGGAGGAAGCTATAAGGGTTTCAATAATTATTTTATGACCATGCTTGCGAACTAGTAAGACGATTGGAGTGCTGTCAATGTTAAGAGGAATCCAATTCTTTGAAAGCTGATGTTTCGCCTTTATTTTAAAAGATTCTCAGGACTATTTTATTTAGGTTTTCCTTGTGAAGCAAAATTATAGAACTTTAAACATAAATAATAATAAACAGAAACCGTCGGTATATTAGGCAAGCAAACACTGACTAGATTTTCGTCAGAGTCTAACATTGAGTAGATTCTCGTCAGGGTCTAGTCAATGTCTAGATATTTTATATAAGGAGAAAAGACAGTTTTAATTAATTTCAAAACCAGTCTATGACATAACAAAGTGAAAGAAGATATCTTACAGTTATTTGGGTTAAAGCAGAATTTAGACTGACATGTCAGCAATCTGAAATCATATTCCAAACCATTCCATATACCAAACTACCATATTCGGGGGGTGCAATTCTATTCACAGTCTCGAATACTAAAGAAAATGCTACGGCACTTAGTAATGCACCAAATTATTTTCTACTAGTAAAAGGGACACACATCCACTTTATCTTGACGTGAGTATTACGAAAAACTATCTCTATATGAATATTAAAACTACTTACAGCACGTAATATTACAATAGATCTGTATCGTTCTAGTCAACATGTCTAAATAACTCGATATTTGTTTTTTATTAAAAAATAAAAACAAATATCGAGTTATTTAGCAACCTCGAAAACAACACTACCCTATTCAGTTGGTAGAATCGTATTCATCGCTTCAAATACTAAAAAATAGGAAAAAGGTGACTAAAATGAATCAAAATCTACTCCAGTTTAGGGATGACAGGCCTAAAGTGCCTGTCATAATGTAATATTAGAAAAAAAAAGATTCTCATTTTATGAAATATATAGAATCATAATGAAATATTATATCAACACTTATACTGATGACTTAATAGTATTCCCATGAAGAAAAACTGCCGTTATTTAGATATGTTAAAACAGCATCCAGTACAGAATATTAACGGAGCAAATTAGAATAAAATGAAAGGTTTCTATTGGTTCTTATGTCGGCATTAAATAGATAGATATTGAAGATGGCTGTAAGAGGTTGAAAATGATATTAGTTTATTCTCCGTTATGTTATTCCATGTAAAGATACTTCTGTTATATAGAACTATAGAACTTCATTTGTTGGAGAAAAGGGTACAGTAAATATGCAAATGGATACTTGCAAAGGGGGATTCTTTGACAACTTAATGTGTTTTCCAGAATGCACCATGAGGTGGCGATCCTCTTTACATTCAGAGTTTTGTTAATCACCTTGGTACCTACTTTTTTAATAGTAGGTGCTGTGTATGACGTTCGAACCCCGAATAGGGTGTGAATAGGGGTAGTTTTTACCCTCTTGTTATCTCTATTGAATCGACAGCATTTTTATTAATTTTGAGCCTTTTCAAACCATTTTCTATGGGTTTTATGTGTTCCGCGATGGGGGCCAAAAGTCAGCTATTTTTAACATTGTCCAATTTCCTCTACAACAAAAGCAAGGAGTTGCCACTTAGCCACAATACACCTTGTATAGTTCCTTTGTTGCGTCCTACGTAAGTTTATTGAATTACCAAATCCTTAAAGCTCACTTATCAATGCAGATTTATTTACTAGGAGCGCGATGAGCTGCCTCATGGGTGCCAACAGAGTTAGCATATAGTTTGGCGAACTGCTTAAAAGGGGATTATAGAGTTAGGGCACGAGATACGTGAATTAAAATAATTTGGGGAAGCCTAAGCGGTGTTAAGTATGTGTTAATGGAATGCCGGGCTAGACCACTTTCATTTAGAACTAAAATAAATAAAATATATTCTGACGGGGTGGCTCTTGATACATACTTGTATGACAACTCAAGAGAATTGTCGTGCAATAAGATACAGTTTAAGGCTGTTTTTCATTTCTCGATATATGAGGAGTGTACTGGAAAGTGTTTTAGAAGTCAGCAAAACTCGAAATCAAACGGCTAGCAGAATTAAAGTATTACAAATATTTGATCTTCCGTGACGGATTTCCGAAAGTTCGACGAATTTGCAGCAAAAAAAAGATATCTTTCCATAGAATATGTATGTGGTGTGAAGTGGCTGGCACGGGATCTCCTTTGAGTAGGAGTAAGTCTTTCGGCTGGTATCTGTTGCAATCGAAACTTTGGCATTTTGTGACAATACATAGTTATTGCATTTAACGCGGCCAGGCTTGTAATTCGTAATTCAGTGCTCGGTGGGGCATTAGTCCGGAGAATAGCTGTTGGTTGCAATCTGGTTCTTATTCCTTATATATTTAAGGAAACGTATAGAGGAATTCGACAAAATATTTCACTAGTAAATGTCTTTCAAACAATTTGAATTTTCTTAAACCAGTTGATTGTTAACTCTACCTTTGGTATTTATTTACTTAATTATTTTTCTAGTAGACTATGAAACATAGTATATGAAACGTCAAAACATTATAGACAAAACAAAACAAAACACAAAATTGCAAAATTACATGTAAATAAATATAGCATAAAAGTATAAAAATCTAGATGAACAAAAATAATTTTATATTGTATGGGCTCATATAGCACTTTTTTTTATTTGATTATCGAAAAGATCTTATAATTTTAAGACCCTGTGCAAAAAACTAGAATTTTGTGAGACCTGTAAATCGTCTAAAAAAAAATCATAAAAATGGACCGCACCCTTGTCGAGTATCGGCCGTGACGTCACTTGATAGAAACCCACTAGCCAAAACGGGAAGCTACAGTGCGTTATTATAGTTTCACAATATTACAAATCGTTAACTCAAGCAGTGTGTTTTGAAACTTATGCGTGTTTGTGAAGAATTTCAGTTTATCTACTATTTTCACCGATATATATATTACCATTCTCTGACGTCACGATGTTGGTCGCACAGCGCTTCCAATTCCATCTTTAAAAGTTGTATATTTCGAAAACCACATATCGGATTCATCTGAAATTTTCAATATCGTCTAATTTTAAGTTATACTTTATCCACAAGAAGTAACAACTACTAAATGAAATTCGTTAAACAAGTCTTTCATTGAACGCCTCATCTTTGAGTTTAATACGTCTTGTCATGGATATTAAGTTGTATTGAAGGTAGAACATTTAAAGTAAGATGGGGTGGAGTCAGAGTCACACGATATAGCAATGGGGGTACTCCAAGGCTCTGTTCTTGGGCCCCTATTTTTTCTTATATGTGAACGATCTTCCTAACCGTCTCACCAAAGGTCATCTAACAATGTTTGCTTATGACCTTTAGATAAGGGGATCAGCAGAAACGCCCGAGAAACTACAAGGATTAGTTAACCTTACGTGGGACTAAGTTAGTTCATGGTCCTAAAGAGATAAGCTGACACTTAATAATAAAAAAAACGTGTCTATTAACTTCTATTTGCAGAGACCGTTGCCGCATATTATACAATTTATTGAAGACATTGGCCTATCGAGCAGCACTAAATTGCACGGCACTCATCTACAGAGTAAATTATCATGAGATACACAAATTGAACATGTCTGTAGTCAGTTGAATAAAGCCTATTTCGCAATTTTGAAGCTAAAGAGTACACTAGATAAATTTGGACTTTTAAACATTTACTATGCACTAGCTTATAGACATATATCCCACAATATATTATGCTTGGGAAGTGCTAAAAATAAGGAGAGAGTTTTCATCTGTCAAAAGAGGATCATAAGGCTAGTTTTTAACATAGGTTATAATGAGAGTTGCAGAGTAACATACAAAAACAATCCTCACGGCACCATGCATTTTTATGTTCAAATGTCTCTATTACATAACAAAATATATGGACCTTTTTGTCAAAAGAAAGCAACTTCATCCATATAACACAAGGTATGGTGAGTTGTTGAGCATACCAAATCACTTGACAGCAACATTTAAACAGTCTCCACATTACATTGTATAGTATTGTTCAATAACCTACCACAAGAAATCAGAACGATTTCGCAATACAATAGTTATAAAAACGCAATAAGAGACTTACTTTTAGTAGGGGGTTTCTATAGTACAATGAGTATTTGAATAGTAAAATTAGAGACCGAAATTATCCTTTGATAATCTCAAAATTGTTTGTCTGTGATGTAATTAGTGCTATGTTCTTTACTTGCTTATTTTCTGTTATTTTATACATTTTGACTAGTTATTACATTGTTTTGTTTAATTTTATATTGTAATGATTATCTGTTTAATTGTTTATTTTATATTAAACTGACTTGCCATAAGTACGTTTCTGCATCTCAGTGGTGAATAAAATTTTTATTATTATTACTATTAACCTAGTTACTGGGTGCTTTTATTAAATTATTAAGAAAAAATTAGTATACCTTCAGTTTAGAAGGTATAGAAATTCTTCTGATATATGAACAGTAGCATATCACTTCAATAAACCTAGTCCAAATATATATAGAAAGGGAAATTAAATGAAACGAAAAACAACAGGAAATGACGCTGACACACACTTCTCATCTTGAGTTCGATCAGGACATTTCTACAACTCAGACAACAGAGGGAAGACTTCGAAAAATAGGGAAATGTAACACTAAGGAAGACATAGGATATAGCTTAATTTCAGTTCCCTTTATAAAATTCATAATATTATATTATATTTTCCTTGAATTTTCAGGTTCAGAACGTTTGCCTTTTTTACTGGATCATCCTGATTATCTGCGGATTGTATTTTTGAGTTTATTGGGAGCCATTATCTAATTTAAAAAAAATGCAGGTTTAGAACGTCCGCCTTTTGTCTTGAATTATCTAAATTGTCTGCTGATATGATTCTGGAGTTTATTGAAGGATCATTAACTAATTCTCAAACAAAAGTATTATACGTTTTGAGTCAGAAATGGGAGAAAAATTGCACTTTGGAATTAAATCAGTGATAACGAGCCACCAGAAAATTTTATCATATGTTCTACGAGGTTGGCCACTATCGTTAGTGACAATGTTTGAAACAAGTTACTAAAATGTTCAACATTTCCCTAACTATAATCTGTAATTAAAAATTAAACTAATAGCAGTTAATATTTGGGAGAATTTTTAAGGAGTAAGAAATTAAAAATATGCCACAAATAAATTACACTTATTATTGACAGTCAGACCCCCTCCCTCCGTATGGGGAGGTCTATTGGGTACTGAGTTTAAGGGCCCGAGTTTTCGAAGAGCTCGTAGCATGGGCCCGCTAGGGGTCTTGACAAATATATTTTTTTCAAATTTCTCCCCTCCGCTCATCAATTATTAAGCGCGGGGGCCCGTTGGCTTCCGAAGGGCCCACCAGAGATCTTGACAATATTTTTTTCAAATTTCTCCCCCCGCTCATCAGTTATTAAGTGCGGCTGCCTGCCAGAGATATTCCTCCTCCCTGCTAATCAATTATTAGGCGCGGGGGCCTGCCAGTGAGTTTGGTACCGGGGCCCATAATTTGATGTGGGGGGAGCCTGTTGATAGTAAATAATAATATGTTGATTTTGTTATATAAAACTAAACATAATATATATTTGTGCTAATGACATTTATATCTTATTTGCATAGTATGGATTTTTTATTATAATATATTTTTTATATAAACAAACATCCATATACTGATACACTGAAAATATCTTACAGAATACACTCTGTTATCACCAAAACGGTGGAAAATCTATTTTAAAACATTTATGTTGCAGAGTCTAAACACTATACTATATATAAATAAGTAAAACAACGAACTACAACATAAAAGACAGCATTCTAGCTTAGCTTACCTATCTGGTATGGAAACATAATTCAGTGTGGAACAAACGGCGTCTGGAAGAGCAAAACCAGTGGCAAGCAGCCAAATCAGCCCTGCACTGATTACTGTCAGGGGTTTAGTCTGAAACAAGAGAATGGCATTTGTTTACTTGGGTACAACTGGGTATCGCAAATTTCTTTTAAGCTGCAGAAGCAGGAAAGCGTCAATTTGTTTTTTTGCATAAATTGTGTAAAATATCGTTTATGAAGGGAAATAAATACATACATTGTAACACATATTAGCGAAGTATATTTCTAAAATAATTAAAGTTAAATGTGGTTTAAGATAATTGACAGACTCACTCTAGGTACATGCTTCTGGTAACTACAACCTCCAATCTTACCAGGCATAAGGGGAAGCTTCTAGTATGCCGCAGACTATCGAAAATTATACGTCAGTAGAAAGCTCTGCAAAAATATTGCAGAGCGTATTGTATACATTTTCACTTCCTTATACAGAAATGTTTTTTAGGAAATCTGTAAAAATATTTACGCAAAACGTGGCTCTTTATTTAATATCTTTTATTTATATTTTCCTGTTGGGTGGTCACACTGTATATTTTTTACTATCTTTTCTTCATCCATAAATTTTTGAATACCTGTGATTTTAAAAATTGAAGAACGCTGAACTTGAATATTTTTGTGGAAACCTTAAATCATCGGATTTATGTATACACTTTTTACTTGCTTTTAAATTATTATTAACTGCTCAAGGCCTTTCAATTTCCTTCTCTGTTTATATATTTTTACTCCCGATGGGACGGAACGGGTATATGTGTTTAGGAGGAAACTTGTGTATTTTTGTTTGTCTACTACTTTCTATCCTTGTAACGGATGAACTGATTTAGAATGGTTTTTGCCATAAGAGACAGTATTCGAAGGTGAGATTTTTAAATAAATGTCAAAAAATGATGCGATCGCGATGAAATTGAAAAGGTATTTGTTCTTTAATACTCTGGACAAAAATACGGAGTAAAAAACATGCATTTTTACGCATATCCTGTCACGTGACGTATGCGATGAATCCTTACATTCCGTGAAACCTTTGACTCCTTAAATGCACCGTGCATTTCAAATTTCGAGTTCGCCAATAAAGTTGCGAAAATAAATATTTTTTTCCACGATCGTTTTATAATATTCATCCAGTCATATAAGGCAAAAAAAATGGTAAACCTTGGAATGAAAGATAATAAACTGTAAACTTGTATAAATCTTTGTTTTGACATTTTATAAGTTGGCTCAAAAGTCTCATAGAATCTAGTGTACGCGAGTCAAGATATTCAGGGTCAAAGGTCACAAGAATCGGTTTTTTGCTCTAAATGACATTTGATCTATTATAAAAGTGTTGAGCATAAAATTCTCTACAAATTTTGTATAAGCAATATTTTATACATTCAACCGTTCTTGAGGTAGAGCGCGAATAGTGGGGAGCGCTTGTCATAACGCAAGGTCAACTGTGGAATCCAATAAATAATACGATCTATAAAGTTAATTATTTATTAAAAATATTATAATGTTGTTATCGGTTCCAGAATTTCATTTTGCAGTACCCCCATTTAGACCATGTGGCAGACCAGACCTCCTAAAGTCATTATACTTTGGGGGGACTGAATGAAACTTTTACCACCTGTCTCTGGGCTCATGTGGAGCAAAAAAGTCGGGGGTCCATCATGGGGAGGCAGCTTTCAAATATGGCGGCCATTTAAAATGGCGGCCCGACTGCGAATTTTTAAATTCAATTATCTCGAGATCAAGTGGAGCAATCTTGCTCTTATTTGGCTAATGGCTTGACTACATTTTTGTTCGTAATCTTTATGGCCAAAAAACCAGTATTTATCGGTCAAAATTCGAAAAAACTAAAAATTGGGTTTTTGAAATTTACGTTTTGCTGCTTATTGGACTAACGGTTGGGTATATCGAGAACGTGTTCTGAATAAGAGTTTTAGAACAACATCTCACCTTTAAAACGAAAAAGAGAAATAGAAGATCGGATCAATAGAACCCGACATTTCGAGATTCAAAGTGGACGGGGCGGGGTTGAGCATTAATACTGTATTTTAAAATAATAGGGTTTATCTATCTGTCCGTACAATTTTGTAATGGAGCAATGTCGTCCTTTTGGATGAAATATATAGACCTACTGGAGCTACTTCTCGCTTTTCTTCGGGCTAATCGGGAAGGAAATTGGTTTCTGTTCTTTGCTGCCATTGAAAAAATGGTGCCTTGGTGTGTTGCACTGGATACGGTGAACTACTCACGCTATCTATCATACCACTTCATTGAATTAACGAAACTGGAAAAGGATACCATACTTTGTAGATGGAGGTTTTTCAGTACAACTAAGAAGCAAAAATCCTTTTTCTAGAATTTCAGTCGACCAAGCTATCGAAGAGACTGTGAACAAAGACACCCAAACTGCTGGAGGTACTAGGGGTTTCAGTCTAAAAAAGCAGGCTGTAGCACGGTACTCTGCTAATGCTGAGCACAGAGCTTCTACAGTAGGAAACCTCCGCAGCGTTCTATCATCCAGCGAAACAAATCACTGCCACCCTGACCTCCGAAGCCCACGGATAATTAGAGATGAGAAAGATGTGACAGGTCTCACAGAACTTCTAGCCCCCTCAGATATTGTACATTTATCTACTGGAATATGTGTTGAGGAATCAACAGATCTCATTAATTCGGAAAACAAGGGGAAAATAGCGTATCAAGAGTTCACGGTTCGCCTAGCCAAAGGAGAAGGGTTTCATAATCCTGTTAAGAAAGTGGGTCTCTACTCGATAAGTAGACCAAAGACGAGCAAAACGACCAAGGTTGGAAACAAAGAAGTAATCCTCTAATGATTTATATCGCAGAAAATAAAAAACTTGACATGAAGGAAGTGTTCAAATATCCTCTGGCGCCATTTCCATGAACTCTGGCAAATGTTGATGGGTCTTTGAAGAAAACCTGCAAATCAGTGTTTGCCCATCACTTAGAAAAATACATCACCCCTGCCAGTCTGCCGGAAAAAGATTCGGCCTGCATAATTGATGCAATGGCTGTACTTCAGTCCATCAAAGGAGAACAAAAAACGTTTGACGAATTGACAACGAGTTTTCTCAAGCAGATTTTGAATATAGGTAGGAGTTGGTGTAGAATTGACATAGTATTTGATGATTACCGAGAGATTTCGATCAAATCGTTGGAGCGGGAAAAAAGAGGAACCGCTGAAGGTATGAAATTCAGTGAAATCAAGGATGGCCACAAAGTGGTTTGTTGGAGGAAGCTGTTAAAAAGCAGTGAAAGCAAAAATAAAATTTAAGGACATGATTGGAAACCAAGAAATTTTCGTAACAGTTGGTGAAATCTGCTTCAGGATAACGTCTACTGGGAGCGAAACTGTTCCTGAGCTGTTCTGCACTCAAGAAGAAGCTGATTCCAGAATGATGCTGCATGTAAGGAACGCGGCTACATCATATGAATCAGTTTTTTGCTTTTCAAATGATACGGATGTATTAGTTTTGGCCGTAGGTTAAAGCAAAACCATAAAAAGCAAAAACTTATGTATTGTGAAGAGAAACAAAAGTGTTTTAACAGTTATTCAAGTTTCCCAGATAGAATCTGCCTTAGGCGAACAGCTTATTACAGCTCTCATCGGGTATTATTGCTGATCTGGGTGTGACACAGTCAGCGGTTTTGTTAGCCAGGGAAAACTTAAAGGATTTAAGCTTTTGTGCAAAAAGGAGCAAAGATTTATTGAAGCGTTCAGCCAGCTAGGCAGAGATTGGGTGCTGTCTAATGATGTTGATGACACCATACAGGAATTCGTTTGCCAGTTATATGCCCCTAAATGCAAGGTGTTGATGAGCTGCGTTACCAGATGTTCAGAGGGAAGAAGGGGCAAATTGAGAGTTTCCAAATGCCTCCTTGTAAAGACACCTTGAGACAGCACAATAAACGTGCCATCTACCAGGCCGGAATTTGGCTCAGAAGCCTGGAAACCAGACCAATAATTCCGGACCCCTTTGCTCATGGGTGGTAAAAGGACATTTCTGGTAACTTATGCGTCAAGTGGATCGAAGGCTTTCCAGCACCGGAGTTCGTATTATCCTTTTTTGCGGTGACACTGCAAGAGGAACTGTGTACCAGGAACTTGCTCGTGCTTAGCAACTCAAATTCAATGCCCGAGAGCTGTGGGTGCAAGGGACGTACCAAAGCAACAATAGATGAGGAAGAGTACAATTACAATAGCTGCAATAATGACTCTAGTGAAGAAGAATAAATTCAAGTTTATTAATAATATTAATAAGGCATTTTTATTTCTCTTAGTTGTTCACATATCCCTCTGTTGCTTTCAAACATGGCTCGTCGTCTCGTCTCGCCTCACGGTGCTCAAAGCACCGAGCGCTTTGTCAAAGCGCTCAACCCCGTCTGCTTTGAATCTCGATATCTCGGGTTGTGTTCATCCGATCTTCAATTTCTTTTTTACATTTTAAAGGTGAGATGTTTCTCTAAAACTCTTGTTCGGAACATATTCTCAATATACCCAAGCGTTAGTCTAAAAAATAACAAATTTAAAAAAACCTCATTTTTCGTTTTTTCGAGTTTTGACCGATAAATATCGTTTTTTCGGCCATAAACATTACGAACAAAACTGTACTTCGTTCATTCACCAACATTTGGAAAAAAAGAAATTCAAGATTGCTTCATCCAATCTCGAGATAATTGAATTTAAAAATACATAGTCGGGCCGCCATTTTGAACGGCCGCCATATTTGAAAGCTACCCCATGATGGACCCCCCCGAATTTTTTGCTCCATATGACCCCAGAAACCCGTGGTAAAGATTTCATTCTGTCACCCAAATTATAATGACTGATAGGTCTGGCACATGGTCTAATTCCAGGAGTTCTAAATCATTCCCTAACCAAGTTTGGATCTGGTAGTAGACACGATTGATATGCTGTCGAGCTGCTGCACTTGTAGGTGGAAGTGTTAATAACTGCACCGGTTTGTTATAAGTCTTGTTGATTTGATGAACTGCGTAAATCGAAAATTGTCAATATTGTGTTCTGATTTTGGAGCATTATATATTGCTAAAATGATACGTACTCCATTTTCAAACAATGTTTCTAGTGGGAAGTTTTGATCCAAATTAGGAAGTTTCTTTAACGTTTTTTAAAAAGCGCAGAAGTCGTGTCACAGCCACTGAAGGCGTGCAAAAATAAAATGTGTTGTTCAGAACGAGGATATTTGTCGAAGCTTTCAGAGGAGTCTTCACATTGCCTTTGCCAATTTTTTTAAAGAAAATTTCTTGTTGGTGTGATTGAGTACGTCCTATTAAAAGAACTAGTAGATCAATATCTTCTCCTGTGATGACGGCAGTCCTTTGACGTTCAGATTCTGCAATGGCTGTTTCGACGATAAGAACATGGATACCACAGTTGACCTTGTTTTATGATATCGTGCGTGTAATTTCCCATTAGGCATATACATTCACGTAATTCTACTCCCCATGCCTAGCCCGCGAACACTGTATATACGGCTAAGCGCTCCCCACTCTTTGCGCTCTATCTCAAGAACGGTTGAATGTATAAAATATTGCTTGAAACAAAATTTGAAGAGAATTTTATGCTCTACAATGCTCTATGCTCTTTTATAATAAATCAAAAAGTCATTTAGAGCATGGAAAACGAGATATTTACAGAAAACCGATTCTTGCGACCTTTGACCTTGAATATCTTGACTCGCGTACACGAGATTCTATGAGACTTTTGAGCCAACTTATAAAATGCCAAAACAAAGATTTATACAAGTTTATAGCTTATTATCTTTCATTCCGAGGTGGAATCCCTATATGACTGGATTATTAGTGTATTACTGATACTTGAATATTTTCTCGGAAATGGTGAAGGCGCTAATGCTAATAGTGCATTATTAAAATACATCTTCACTTCTATAAAGTATAAAATGTTGAGGTTTTATTTGTTTCATACAATCTAGCGGTTCGAGGAAAAAATAATGTGCATGAGAACATATTTTTTTCATGCCACATTAATTAAAAATGAGTCCATATAAGTTATATCAACGTTATTGCTTTAGACTCGTGTTGCCAGCTTTATGTTATAATAAATTTCCCTGGCGATTTGTTTCGTTGCCCTCAAATTTATCGTTATGTTCTCTTTGAAATTCATTCTAAGTTCCTTCTGTACGATTTCTAGTCTTATTCCCTGGTGAAACGTAATATATAGTTTCCTTAGCAAACGAATTTTAAATTACTTACTAAGCACCCTAATGGTTCACAGAGAATTTTAATTTTACAGAATGTTCCATATATCAGCACTAATTTAATTTTAAGTAAAACCTAACTGGTAAATTTAACTATGATGAACAATGACAATGATGGTAATTAAATTCGTTATGGCATGCTGACATTCGTTTTAACTTCTTTATATTCAAATTTAAAAATGTAAAGACTAAAGTTTATTCAGAATGAAATTTGAAATATAGAACTTAAATTAAAATTGAGTGATACATTTTTTGGTCTTTTTTTAATGATTGATGAAGAACATGAGAATTTTGTTAAAAAATATAATTATTTTAGCCTGATGTACATCTGACAGAGGTGATACTATCGCATGTCAGGTCACTTGGGCTTAGTATTTTATTGATACATTTTTTTTCGCTTAATAATATAAAGAGTGTATTGTCAGTTTATTATCATTATATTTCATTAATGAGAAAATATTCTAAATAATTAAATTTATTACTAGATATCTTGATTTAGATGTAAAATCTTATATTTTGTCATGTGTGCATGTTGCTTTGTTCATATTTTATATTTTATTATTTTTATTCATATTTTCTTACTGTTCTTTTATTAGTTTAGAGTTAGAAGTAAGATTTGAATAATTATTATTGCTTAATATTAATTGTAAAAAAAAATATCACTGTATATTAAATATTATACTCACAGATCAATAGTCATTCATTCATTCATTCATTCATTCGTATGTAATATCACTAGTGTTTACAATTTTATCGGTAAAATTTTTTCGGAAGCTTTGTTGCCTGGTAATATAAAGAGTGCAAATTGACAATTTCTTATCTGATTTAATCTTTGATAATAAACAGTCAATTTACACTAATTATATTACCTTTTAGCAACTTAGCTTGAGCAAACATTTATAGATAAAATTTCAAAGCACGAGTGGTATTTGGGGAGAACATTTCACGAATAAATAATTCATTAAGTGCATCTCTATTTTCAATTTCATCATTTACGTCACATAAAAATGCGTTTCCAAAGCGACTCATCTAGTAAAAAAAAAAGTAGGTATATATATATTTAACAAACGCAGCTGCAAAAACTTAAAATCCACGGAATTGGCATCTTTTAAATGTAATGACAATCAAGAAAAACTAGACGTTAAACCATAGGTATTGTAACGCACAGACTGGTCTTCACTGTAAAGAGTTCTCGGGCACGTTTCGACCAATCACACCACGAGTAAAGACATACAGAGAGACAGCACTACTGTGTTTTTCCAATCTTCTACCTTTACGTTCTAAGGTTGCCGCCATCAGATGAAATAGCACCGCTATCTAGTAACGCATTAACTACGTATACAATGAATTTTTCGAAAATTACTATATCAAAGTGTTTTTAATATATATTTGTCTATTTAATCATTATTTTTAATTTAAGTAGTTTAATAATTAAGTTAGGGTTTATTTGTTTAAGTAGAGAGAATCTTAAGTACAACGAAATACAATTAGCTTGTATGTAACATGAAATAATTGATTTGCCTGCTTGGTAGGCATTTGTATTTAATTTTAGTTTTAGTTAGGACACCAATTGGAAACAATAAAATTGCTGCAGCCAGAGAATTCCTTATTTACTTATTTTATTGCTTAATTTGACTCTACTATTTGGATTAAATGATATCTATATTCAGTACATTCGATGAGTTTTCTCTAAAACCACGTTTTAAACTTGTATGGTACTACTTTTTCTTCTATTCTCCTAATATATCATGACAAGTTTTGGTATGGCAAATCTCTGCAATCGTACATTCTCATGATCCTTTAATGTCTGAACTAACAGGTGTAGCAACCAATTAGCCTCATAAACATTAATTAATTTGATCTCTAATGTGCCCGCAAACTATAAATCACACAATTTCGTGGTATCCGTAAACAGGATTAGCATGAGAAATTCACTTGTGTTGACAAATATAGGTGAGTAATCTATATGTAGGGAAACAGAAAAGACAAAGAGGTAGATAGGTAGCTTTTAGCGTAGCCTTCGTATTATTATTTTAATCCAGTTTTATTAAATACCTTTAATGAATGGTTTGACTCTTGCAAAGGATAGTCAACAGTCTCTTAACGTTCAGAGAAATAGATTTAAAATCAATTAGACAACAAAGGTGTAACAGAATTATTATTTGATGCCATTAATATCGAATTTATAAGATTAAAACTGAGAAGATCTTTGGGAGAAAATATAAATTTAATAAGTTGTATTTTGCTCTTTGTCATCTAAAAGAATTTGAATATTGAGAAAAATATTACGACAAATATAAGCATTGAATTCAACATGGTTTTCTTACTACTGGCTCATGGAAATTAACTACGGCCCAAAATTAAGAAGGAAAAAATTCTAATTAAAGATTTAACTACTTCAAACGACACGATAAACTTTGATGCTATTCCATTTAGTAGCGGAATTAATCTAGTTGCTCTATATTAGCAAGCTATAACCATCACTTATAAACATAAATATGTATACGAACATTGAAAAGCTGCCATTTTTTAACTAAAAAACGATTTCTTTGTTTAAATATTAGAGCCCAGAAAAATTTTGTGAAAAGTGGCCAATATAAAATTTGTTTTAATAGGTATTCTATTCTAGCAATGAGAAAGAGCACATAATTTAAAATAATAACATATTTTTAAATTAAATTCAACTATCAATATATCGATAAATCAACAAAAGAAAGAAAACTATAACTAAACGAGAAATAACTATGAATTTATAACTATCGTAGTAGCTAATATTTGTAACAAAAAAAATTATGGTTATATTGTAATACTTACTATAATAATTGTTCAATGTTTTGTCCATTTTTATTTAGGAAAATACTATACCGACGTCTCAGTTTAATATCCGACGTAGAAAATAATGTGGCGATTAATAGTACCGCAGCTAGTGTAAACCTTATTAACCATGCCCGCAATGTTATCTATTGGTTCTCCATAAACTACAATACTAAAAATTTAGTGGTGTCGAATCCAGTGACTGAGCTGGCCATTTAATTAGCCCATTTGTCTCTATCCAAGAATCCGAAAAGGTTATAAAGTTATCTAAATATTTCTCAACAATTTTTCGTCATGAAGTGGAACTCCATATGGCTGAAACTATGTGTTCTGTCGAATGCTCTATGGTACGCGTTGAGTAATTCCGGGAGACTGCTTTGGAGGAAATAAGATTCTATTATGATTTCATTTAATATACAACATCACTTATTTACAACAAATGGTTGATTGCTTGTTGCTTTCATTCATTAATTTTAATAAGACATTGGTCTCAGTGACAATTAGGTTTATTTACAAAGCCATTATTATGAAAAAGAGACTTTCATCATGCCATAAAATATTTTTAAGAAATGAGACATTTTCTTCGCAGATAATTGAAAATCTTTCCAGAAAATCGATCTTTCTACATTTTCGGCGCGTTTTCAGATCGAAAAATGCACAATTCCAGTATTTTAGTCCGTTGCTAAGAAACTATAAGAAAACAGACCGGAAAAGATCCGTTCCCAAGCAACGATCAACACGTAGAAAGTGAATCGGAAAACGATGAAGATAATGATTGAATATAATGTAAAAAATAACCAAATTGAAAAAAATGGACGTCCAAAAAAAAAAAAAACAAAATAAAAACGTTAATGAAATATATCTTCTGCATCATCTGCATTTGTTTCTGTTCAGAAATCAGTGTGATCTTAAAAATTTTACTGGCTTTTAGTTCAATAAAATTGAACAAAAATTTGGTTTAAACAATTAAAACATACCAATTATTTATGCAAAATTTTGTTCGGCTTGTTAAATATGCTTGTTTACCAAATTTCTATCCAGCTTAATTAGAAGTGATTTAGCATTTTTGCGAAAATTAAATTTTATTGTTTTTAGTGCTTTCATTTTGAATAGAATCTCAAGTTTTTACTATGTTATATTGTCATACACGGGCAAGTTTTTCCTAAAATTTCAAATAGTCAAGGTGCCCGCGTACAAAAATGCAATTTATACATGTCATCGTATAACTTCTTGTACGGTATAATTGCGCCTAGTCTATCATTTTTTTCCTCTTCGAAAATTTTCGTAAACACAGGTATAATATAAATCGGTCCCTAGGAGCCGACATCCCCCGAGGTCTTTGTAACTTCATTCCGAATGTGACAGTTACACGAAGCGCACCGAGCTGTATATTTCACGCATGTTGTTGTAGTTACAGAAAGTGCTGTAAAAATTTAGAAAATAGTGGCATTAAAATACATTAAAATGGATTCTCCTCCACAAGATATGTATAATTAAATGTCGAAGGTGAAATTTCGTAATCATTAATTTATAAAAAATTATTAACATTCAAAGGAGGTCGTTTTTTCACAGAATATAGAAAACATTTTTTTCTTTATCAAGAAAAAAGTTTGTTTCGTTCACACTCGATTTTTTTTTAAGTTGTCCGTTGTGATCTTGTAAAAAATATGTAAAAATTGGCTGCCTTTAGGAGCCATTATTGTTTTTGTGACCGTTTTTCTGACACGATGCAAAATACAACGACGCGTTAACTTTGGTTTATAGTGTTGTTTTAGCATAAAAATTCCATTTAAACGTAACAAATTATAATATTTATGTGTTATAAACAATTTTTGAAAAAATTAAAGCATTTTGTTATGTCAAAAATAATCGTGGAAAAATTATTAATTTTTTGGTTGGAATTTATAAAATGCCTAAAAGTATGTAAAATCGAATTTAAATTAATTAGTTAATTTAATTCTTTAAATTTTAATTGAAATTCGTAATCAGCGACCTCGAAAACCCCCGAATACCAATTTTCAATTGAAATGATTAACTTTTCTCAAATGTTTGTCGACATATTGGAGCCGCCATTTTGCTTCTGAAAAAACTATTACCAAATTCTCATTCAGCGGCCTCGAAAACCCCCGAATACCAATTTCCAATTAAAATGCCTTACTTTTCTCAAACGTTTGTCGCCATATTGGAGTCGGCCATTTTTTTCTTGGAAAAAATATCAAATTCGTAATCAGTGACCTCGAAAATCCCAGAATACCAATTTCCAATTGAAATGACTAACTTTTCCTAAACGTTTGTCGCCATATTGGAACCGCCATTTTGTTCTTGAAAAAACTATTGCCAAATTCGTAATCAGCGACCTCAAAAACCTCCAAGTGAAAATTTTCAAAACCATTACTACATTTTTCGACTTCTGGCCAACTTTTCCGGATTCTGGCCCACTGTGGCGTCGGACTGGAAAATCGGTAAATATATTTTGTCCGATAATTCGAAAATTGGATTCTACATATTTTTATTAAGCAATCAGCTGGTTATCAATAAATGTTTTAAAGTTATGTTATATTATGTTTAGGGTGGTAGACACCCTTAACGTTCCACAATTTTTGTCGGACAGTTTGTAGAAATATATAGAATATACATATATGTAGAATCCAATTCTCAAATTGTCCGATAAAATATATTTGCCGATTTTTCAGTACGACGTGTGGAAATCGTCTTTTTTATGCCGAAGAGGAACGCCGCGTTTACGAAAATTTTCGCAGAGGAAAAAAGTGATAGACTAGGCGCAATTATGCCGTATAAGAAGTTATACGAGGATATGTATAAATTGTATTTTTGTACTCGGGCACCTAGACTAAAACTCCTAGCTAGTCGGAAAGTATGAGAAAAATGCGATACAAAAGGCCAACGAAAAATTACGTTCTCGAACATACCACGAGTGAGTTAAATAAAAGCGTTTGAAAAACTTAAAAATTTCAGTACAGTTATTAATAATGATGATAATAATTGTTATAATGTTAATAAATGTAATAGTAATGTCACATTATTTTTAATTATTTCAAATAAAATTACACATGTAATAATAATACTTACGTGTTTAAAAATGCAATAACGTAAGGGTACTCGTTTTTGAAATTTTTCTTTTTTGTCCGACTGTTAAACAGACCAAGTAATTTTGTCGGACAACTATTAATTGATCAAGAATCAAGTCATGTAATACACTTGTACTTTTGTCCGACATGAGGTAGTAACTATACGGGTTGCATAAAACCCTTAACTTTAAAGTGTCGGAAAACGAAATTGCCCAAAAATGTTTGTCGGACAATATTGCCACTTGATGTTACGGTCTCCAAGCTCCCTGTAAAAAATTTTTAGTAAAACGATTGTAGGATATTAGCTTTCCGCAACGAATCCCTATTAAATCAACATCAATGTTAGATAGGTAAGCATGCGTCATCGCTGATAGGTTTTATGTATATATAGGGTTGCATTGTTATCGATTTGGCTTCGATCTTCGAGGAACGCGCCCAAAGAGGGCCGCAGAGAATCGTTGGTTCGGTGGTTGAAGTTGGGGACGTCAGCTGTTTGGGTGCTTTGAGCGTTAAGTGAATGTGAGAAAAACGTGGTGGCACGGATATAAGCAGCTCAGCCCTCTTCGTGGGGGTTTTCCTAGTTGATAAGTGTGTGTTATTTGTCTGGATTTGGAGGATATTATATTGGTGTGAGAACCCCTGGCGAGACCAGTTTTCAATGTGGGATTTCAGCGGCGTCACCCGCCATCTTGGTTTAAGATTCTTTGTGGAAAGAACTGGCGGCGACCGTGAGTATTATTTAACACCTTACTATCTTGACGAAGGGCTAAGTCCTATTCTTGTTATATTTTAGGGTTCTTTTCTTTTCTGTTCTTTTCTTGTCTTTTCTTTCCTTTCCTTCCCTCCACCCTTTGATGCCTGGAGTGCCCTTTCTTGGCGTGTGGAGACCCTTTTCGGTTGGCGTGTGAACATTCCCTGTAACGAGCGAGGCTTCTCAGTATCAGGTGGTGCTCTTTGGATGCTGTGCAGGACATCAGTGTGCCCTGAGAGGTTTTTGTTTGGAGGTTTGTGGATGTTCCCTCTCGGTGCCCTAGGAGCTTCTCCTTATCACCTTGGTGTCTGAGGCTTCTGGTTCCATGGAACGGATGGACCCAGGTAGCCAGGAGTAGGTCGTGGAACAGCGCTATAGTGACGGAGCTGGGACCCTGCTACCCCATTGTCAGCGACCCTCGTCGCTTGACCCACTTTGTGGCCTAGACAGGAAATCGAGAACCACGGAGTGTACGTACGTCTGAGAAAGCAACGACTGTAAGTAATCTTTGTACTCATTTACCCTCGCTGTCTCGTGGAAGTCGGAGCTGGACATCTAACCACCGACCACCCCCCTGTTTTTCTTCGTAACTGGTTTTTTATGTATAATTAGGGTTTACTAGTTATATTGATGTTTGTGTGGCATAGTTAGGCCACCTTCTTTTTTAATGTACAAATTTTAACTCGTTTTGTGTTAATTTATATTTGATCATATCAAGCTCCGCGTGTAAAGTAGTATGGGTAGGTTTTAGAATCACGTTTTAATATATAAGTATTTTTTTGTTATATAGCCAAAGTAAGTTGTACCCACCTAAGTTCTCTTTGCAACTATCTGCAAATACCTATGTACCCCTGAACGAGGGCCATTTATGAATGATAATAGTGTAGCGATTGCAGTCGCGTGCCATATTTAAATACTTGACATATTTTGCACAATATAGTTTTGCTCGCTTCCCTTCCTGTACAACAAGGGAAAGGGCTTTTCTGCATTATTTTGGGGCAGATAGATGGAGAGTCAGTTGACTCCAGGTACTGTTTATCTTTTAAATTTTCCTAGTTAAAAACCATTTAATAGTCCCCAAGGGAGACCCCCAGGTGGACAAGGGTCACCGGATATTATTACTGATAGATATTTACTGTTGTTTAAGTTACATTTCACCTAAACAGGTGTCTTCCTTTGTTATTAGACGCTTGTTGTTATCACTAAATAGGCGTTTGTTAGGGATAAACGCGCGAATTACTGCTAGACGTTTACCACTATTACCAAACATACGGTTGTTGAGTATAGATAAGCATCGTGCATTGTTTACTTGTTACTGGCATTAAATATACAATTGTTGAAGCATTTTTGTAGTTTGCTTTCATGTGACCGACATATCACTGCGACCACATATCAACTCCACCTTAACTGAGCTTAGCCAGGCATACAAATTTTTGTTCTTTTTCCCCTCAAAAAAAACTTGTTAAGTTAATTTAGAGATTATTTATTAGAATTGAATTATTGTTAAGGTAAATTTATCTCTTATCATTTTTCGTTCCCTTGCTGTTCGATACGTTGTCACTTATTAATTAATTATTTTCTTTTGATATCATTCACATCTTATAGTTTGAAGCGCTTCCACGAAAAAACGCCCCGCTACCGAAATTTTTCGTAAAGAAAAAGTTATTACTTGCTGAGAATAATAAGTTCACGAAGTATTAGCAGTGAGGTAATCATTTTTTTATTTTAGGCCTGGCCCCGAGGTCTATATGGCATCGTTGTATAATATACTATTACTAGCTGACCCAGCAAACGTTGTTTTGCCATATAAATTATACATTTTTGTCCAAAAAATAAAAATAAAATTTCTGGATAGGGCCACCCTTATCACCTAGGGGTATAAAAAATAGCCTACGACCTATTCTCAGACCTATCAAATATACACCAAAAATTTCATAAAAATCAGTCAAGCCGTTTCGGATGAGTTCGATAACAAACACTGTGCCACGAGATTTTTATATATTAGATTTCACAAAAAGTCTGTGAAAAATAATGTAATAATTCTGTTTTCCAGATACATTACTAACTGGTGCTTATACAAAAACCTATATTGTCACAAAAAGAACGTTAGGGTGTGTGTCAGATTGATATATTATAAGGGAATCTTACTTGCAGTCTCCTCAGGGGGTTGACGATGGCACAATAGCGCTCCGCTGAGAGTGCGGTCAGAGTAAAAACAGACACTCCTATGCTGATATCTTTGGCGGACTCGGAAACTTTGCAGACCACAACACCCCACGGCCATGATTCCACTGTGTAGAGGATCGACGTGAAGGGGATGACGGTGATGATGACTAACAAGTCGGCCAGAGCCAAGGAGAATATATATCTGAAACAAATTTAGAGATTCAGGTCAATGGTGTATTATTTAGCTGAAGGGGCTGCTTGATTATTTTTGTATTCACATTTTCCGCGTTTACTTTCCTGGGTTTTGTTAAAAAATATAAAAAATGGGAGCTCGTTTAATAACGAAATTGTTTATGTAAATATTTTACTTTCAAGTGAAATAAAACCATTCATCCTTGTGAATACGAAATAGTAAAGGAAATATGAGTTTTATATTCTTTGTTTTTCAATAACACAGGTTTACAAAAAAAAAAGTTTTCTGGATCTGGGTCAGACCATACGTTTCTCATGTATTTCTCGACGCTGAATTCGAATCTATTTCTAGTTTTACTCTATCACGTCAGAATTTTGAGATATCCTAACCTAAATGTGCAAAAACACGTTTTTTTGAATATTTGAAGTTATGTAGATTTGCGAATTTTTTTTTTTTTCGAAAAACCGTGTATGAGATCTTAAAGTACAAATCTTCCTCTTTAAAATGCCGTTAAGTTTGCTCAAATATCTTTTTTTTTCTCGCTGAGATATGGAATTTTTAAAATTGTCTGTTCATATCTTTCCCAATACATTTAATTAGTACGGAAACCTTATGGTCATTATTTAAATCGCAATATCTCTGCGAAAAAAAAAAGATATTTGAACAAACTCAACGGCATTTTAAAGGTGAAGACTTGTACTTTAAGATCCCACACATGGTTTTTTGTACTTATAGATTACGATATCTCAAAATCCTGACGTGATAGAGAAATTCTGAGACCGGATTCAGATTTAGCGTACCGAAAACCTTTGGAAAAGAATAGTAGCGTTTCTTATACAAAAAATTTGCCTAATTTTGTAGGCCTGTGAATCTTACATGATACTTAACTAAGGTCGATGTATAGAATAAACCTTTAAGCAATGAACTTTAAGCCTATAACCCCACCCCCCCTTTCTCCCCCACCACATTCTTAAACCTACAAACTCCAAATATGAAAACTCAAACGCATCAACCAACAAACCTGCAATTTACTAACATTAAACTTAAAAAACCAAAAAATCCTACTTCTATGACCATAAATCAAAATAACTCTGAGACCCTCAAACTACACAGCAACAAATCGAGAACCTCCAAATGCCGTTGAGTTTACTCAAATATCTTTTTTTTTTCGCCGAGATATTGCAATTTAAACAAGCTAATAACGTACTCTTCGCCAATTTACTCAGCTTTTTATATATAATTGTTACATATTCTATAGGATACTCTTCGCAGTTTTCTTGTAAATAATGTTAGTTTTTGGACATCCTAAATTTTGTGATACCATCTTTGTTGTGAAAAAAATTATATGAAAAAAAAATGAAAAAAAAATATCCACCTGTGTGGGATTCGAACGCGGGACCTTTGCAACGCAAAGCTTTAGCCGCTGCGCCACCACACATTGCTATGAAAATTGATATACCTATATCTTTCGACAATCATACATATTTCAACTCGTACTTCTATGAAATATGTATTAGTAAAATTCATAAACAAAAAAAATATATCATTTCGCAGGATTTCCATTTTAGTACAAGCGAAAAAAATTAAGAGAATATATTTTTTTTAAATTAAATAATTAATAACTTTTTTATTTACCGATCGATTTTCTTCAAAAACAATAGGGATCTTCCTCTAGCTAACACTAACTTACTTTCTAAATTTCAATACAATCGAACTTTTCTTTCCTAAGTTACCGTGCTTACAAGAAACGTGACGGACGGATAGACGAACATTTTGAAAGTTGTTCAGAATTCGTTCACTAACACAATGATATGAAAATTTTTTCTCTACGAGCGGTATTTACGATATTAAAAATGTGCCGATCAAATACAATATACTCTTCGTTTTTGCGAGGAGTATAATAATGACCATAAGGTTTCCGTACTAATTAAATGTGTTGGGAAAGATATGATATGAACAGACAATTTTCAAAATTCGATATCTCAGCGAAAAAAAAAAAAAGATATTTGAGCAAACTCAACGGCATTTTAAAGAGGAAGATTTGTACTTTAACATCCCATACATGGTTTTTCGAAAAAAAAAAAAAAAAAAAAAAAATTCGCAAAGCTACATAATTTCAAATATGTCAAAAACCGTGTTATTTGCACTTTTATGTTAGGATATCTCAAAATCCTGACGTGATAGAGCAAAACTAAAAATAGATTCGAATTCAGCATCGAAAAATATATAAGAAACGTATGGCCAGATCCAGAGAACTTTTTTTTTTGTAAACCTGTGTAATATAAGGAAAAATATGTCACTATTACAAAACGCACGCGTTTTTTACTTTCTTGTATTTAGATATGAACGTATGGACATATGTCGTACCCACACATCACAATCGGCATATGGGATGACAAATTGATGTACCTGGATATCCCAGTACGTAAAATAAATAGAGGAACGGATGCACCTTTTAGTATATTCTATTTTAGGACATCCTCAAGACAGCCCATTTTAGTACGTCCTAGAATATCCTTTTATGGATGTCAATGGGGTATCCTGAATAGGTTCCATTTTGGCATTAACTATATCGACTAACATCGGGATTAAAAACGGACATCCGATGAAGAACCCTAAATCTCCTTAAAATGTACCCTAATATTAGGTCTCTAATATATTTGAATAAAGCGCCATTTTGAGTTCCGGCCGGCCAAACTGGCCAGGCCAAAGCAACTAGAAAATACCCCAAACACACAGCAACCATGCTTTATTAGTTTTTATTTTCTCAAATATTTAAATAATAATTATTGTTAGTGGCTGTATGAAATATTTTAAAATTGTATCTTTGCGTTTTATCTATTTAGTTCAGCTTTATTTGAGGGTCTTCATTCCAGACTATAAAAAGTGAGTACAAATGTATAAAAATATAACATAACATATTAAACTTCATGTTATGAAACATTTATCTGATTATGATTGCATATTTAATTAGTTATTAATGTCGTGTTCGAAACCACGAAAATTTAATACGATTTTTTATACTTTCAGAATGTCAAAGGAAGCTAAAAAATGAGGATTTATACGCATTTCCGTATTTTACAATCACTGAGAAACCTACAAAATTATTTGAAACCTTTAAACGAAAGATATGATATGATATCAGGCCGAACACAGGTAGTTTGTACACCCTATTCGTAATACATAGGACATTCCGAAATATCCCTGGATGTCCTGGTACGTCCTTAGTACAAGCGCCGGTATATTCTTCAGGACGTCCCTCGTACTACTTTTATCTGATACTGAGTTGTGATATTGGGATGACCAAAAGAGTACCGAAAAGCATACAAACTGGGATATTAGGATGTCCATAGGCAAGCCCAAATACTAAATGGGATCTTCTATAGTACGTCCCTCGGACAGACTTGTGTTGTGTGGGTAGCATAACATTGGAATTATCAACAGACTGTATTTACATTTCATTAGCGTGGCGATGTACATTCATCAATTAATTTAGGCAATTTTATTTAGTATTAGGTCACTGCGAACCCATGTTACATACAGTACAACGCTTAAACCTGAACCATTTCAGCCCAAATTCGATAGAGAAAGGTAGGTTAATTAAATTTATAAAAATTAAAAAACGTTGACATTCTGAAAAGTTTGCTTCAATATTGTAAAATATTTTTAACACGATACTTATATTTTAAGAATGTATTTTACCATTGGTAAAAAACTTTGAATAAATATAATGTAACCATAGAGGCAACCTAAAACGTATAGTTCTTAAAATTTGTAAGCAAGTTATAATATATATTATTAATAAATAAATATTCTGAATATGGAGTTTTATGAAGAAATGGATTTAGTAAATACAGCATACATATAAGGGATAAATATTCAAATATAGTCCAGTGAATGAATGGTTTCTAGAGGGAAATGCTGAGATCACAATTTTTGATTAGAGGGCTGATTGGACTATTTAGGAGGTAAACATACCAAAAGTCCCCGAACGTAGGAGGTGGGGGGGATGCAGGGGGGCACGAAGAAGATCCTGGTTTTTGGTTTTTCGCTCACATCTCGAAAACGGTTAGCTATATGCAAAATTAAAGCTGACTAAATTTTCTACAATAATGTTTCTATTAATTTTTTTCGTATCTGCTATGGTTCAGTAATGAATTGTATATCTTTTGACTGTATTCTAACTTTATTATAAATTTATTATAAATTGAAAATAAATTTGAATAATCATCGTAGAAAAAAATGTCTTGTACAGATATCCGTTTCACAGCAGACTGAACTGAAATATCGAATAAAAAATGTCTTTGCGTCTGTAAGTGTGTGTGTGCGTGTATATCTACGTGTGCGTGTATACCGCTTCTTGTAAACATGATAACTTCTGTTAGACTTAAAATATTTGATTACAATTTGTAAAACAGCATATTAAAATAATTCCTTGAAATCGGGCCATATCTGTAATACATGGCGATAACCAGAGGCCTACAATTCTCACTTCATAATAATGCTATTAAAAATACCATGTTCCATATTTTAGGATAACACTGATATATCATCTAATTTAAATAAAGTTGGCTTGCCTAACATACACCCGGTATATTGCAGTTTAGAAATCTTATACATCTTCTTATTTTTGTATGCTTAGTAATATTTTGCTCTGAAATTAAAATAAAACGTATTTTACGTATGAGAGTTTGTAGGCTTCTGGTTATCATCATGTATTTCAGATATGGCCCAATTTCAATAGGTAATATGCTGTTTTACATATGTTCCAAACTGAAATCAAATATTTTAAGTCTAACAGAAGTTATCGTTTTTACAAGAAACTGTATACACGCACACATAGACATATATGCACACACACACTTACAGACGCAAAGACATTTTTCATTCGATATTTCTGTTCAGTCTGCTGTGAAACGCATATCTGTACAAGAAATTTTTTTCTACGATGATTATTAAAATTTATTTTCAATTTATAATAAATTTATAATAAGGTTAGAATACAGTCAAAAGATATACAATTCATTACTGAACCATAACAGCTACGAAAAAAATTAACAGAAACATTATTGTAGAAAATTTAGTCAGCTTTAATTTTGCATATAGCCACTTTTTGATTAGGGCTAACCGTTTTCGAGATATGAGCGAGAAACAAAAAAACGGGACCTTCTTCGTGTCCGTCCTTCACCCCCCCTACTTCCTACGCTTGGGGACTTTTGGTATGTTTACCTCCTAAATAGTCCAAACACACTCTGTGTTTGGACTATTGGACCTCAAGTCAAAAATTGTGATCTCGGCATTTCCCTCTAGACCACCTAATTGAACGTTCATTGATTGGGCTAATATTATTTTATAATGTACAAATAAGTGTTTTTTTGATCTAATTAAAAATGTAGCACATTCTTAAGGCACTTTTTTATGCTAAAAGTGCCGCCTAAACAACATTTTCTCCATTCATTTTAGTATCATTGTCTTGGGAATTATTTCCAATAGAGAATTTCTGTGCACTTGTAAATTAGTGTAGTTTAATTCACTGCTTGACAATGACTTTGTAAGTTGACACTGTAGTCGAAGATTTTTGTTAACACATAGTGGTAGAAGACAGTAGTGTGTTTTATTTATTTGCGCATTTTTATTATTATTATAAAAGATAACCTATACCCGTCTCATCATTAATGACTTTTTATTCTAAATTCGATTTTCTAACAATTTCTGCTCAACGAAATTTTCATTCTTAATCAAAGATGAGAATCACCGAGCTTAAAGCTTTCGGACTTTTATCAGATCCTATTATATTTTAGGAAACTTTTTCTTGAAAATATCTGGATATACCGTCTTCACCACCGATGTGTTGCTATTGACAAGCCCTAAGAAATCCTATTTATGAACATATCCTCAATATGAAATATCTGCTTTGTATATGAACAAATATTTTGTCACACTATATCATTTTTAGTTAAAAAACTAACATTATTCATGCAAGAAAATTGCAATCGAATCCTTAAATTGTCAGAAACATGTTTTATGAAAAAAGCTACTTTTTAACTTCAACCGCCTATGCCTGAAAAACTAGTCATAGGATTGAGTTGGGACCTTTACAGTTTTAATCAGGTGATCTCAATTTATAACATACTAAAAATTCAGAAAATTTCACCTAGAGCCATTTTATATAAGAAAATATGCGGGTCCTTTGTTTGTAATATACATACTTGATTAAATCAAATAAGGATAATAATAAGCTCTAATATCAAGATTTAAAAAAGCAAGTGAAGCGAAGTAATGAAATCTCTTGGCGCATTGTGTAATACTTTAAATTAAAAAATAAAAAATGTCGCTTTATTAAATTAACTTCAAAATCTTTAAACTTTCTCTACATTTCAATTTTACCGTAAAGTTAAATACGTAAAATAAGCAATTATGAATCTTTCTACACACTTTTATATACCTTGATTATATTAATTTTTCGAATAAAAAAGCAGACAGTGAATGAAAAGACGAACAAAAAGCATGGCATTAAAGTAAGTATTGCGAGATTTTCATTAATTAGAAATTCCCTTAACCATCTGGGTATTTGGAGATTCTCTTTATTTATTTAAAGTAAGTACGCAATTTTTTTTAACGATGAACTCTGGCAATTATTCCTAGTTACCTAAAATCAGATAAACTTCATTGAATTTCTCACATTTGGTGCTGTTAAATATATCAAATTGTTCTTTGAGGTGTCTGAAAATCCTACGCAAAGTTACGATGTTAAACCAAAATAATATTTTAAAGGTACATAACTTTCAGTCGCGACTAGAAATAAATGAGTTGGTATTTCATTAGCACTCATTTGGTAAAAGCTTTACATTAGATTGAATATGGAATTAAACGAGTAGAAGTTGAATTTGCTCGAATAAGACTTCTCTTTTGCTTGAGGCCACAAGTGCACAGTCAACATCTTTTATATTTTTATTGCTCAAATAGGTATCTGCAGTCTTCAAAGTCCGACTGTAACTTTTATTCGTTTCGTAATAGTCTTATTAAAAATCATCCGACCCTTCTTCGTATTTTTATTCGCTATATAAAAAACTGCCGCCCAAGGAATCCCTACTTCCACATCCAGATTTTATCTAAGTCTCACAACGAAAAAAATGTTGATACTATATTTGCACTTCACTATTTGGAAATAATTGTTTATGGACCTTTAATAATATAATATTTAAGTGTAAGAATAGATTAGGAATAAGAATAGATTATGTTGTCTAAACTTCGCCCTATATTGTGGATAATTTATTTTGTTCTCAATAAAAGACGTTTATGGTTATTATTATTATTTGAAATCACCTAACCCAAAAACCTTTAAAAAATATGTCACATCGGTAGTAGGGGGTGGGGGTGGTGGTAGGGTGGTGGTAGTAGGGGTGGATGAAGGAAAAAAATATTTTTGAGGTCTTTGGTTCTTGTATACACAGTAAATCACAATATTATTTTTTTTAAGGTGGGGGCAGTAATGGGGTGGCTAATACCAAAAATGAGATTGAGACCCTAGCTTCTCTTGTATACCGGGTGTAAACGAATAGTGGGCCACCCCTGTAACTTCCTTGTTTTTAAAGATATCGGGATGAAATTTTGTATGGTGAAATTAGGTAAGATTTTCAACTTTTTGAGACCTATTCGCCATATTTATCACTTCCGGTTTCACCGGAAATGGCCCCAATAGTCTTTTCTAAATGGACCACCCTGTATGTTTTTGCATTTTTGCAATAAAGATCACATTTTGGATACTATTTTATACTATTTTCAACAATTTATACAGTGTTGCACGAAAAATAATTCGAATTTTGGTTGTCAATCTAGATGGCTGCGAATATGTTAAAATTATTTTTGTTCCAATGTAATTCATAAAAAAAATACGAAAACGTCAATATGTCCAATAATACACCATACAGGGTGCTGTAATTCTTAAAATTATATTTTTCAAAATGACTCATTTGTTTTAAATATTATGATATGGGGCACCCGGATATTCAGAAAGCTCTATTTAGTAGGGGTTAAACGGTACCAAAAGTTCCGTAATGTGTAATCGTTACCAGCAGGAATGACAATTTTTCTTAAGAAATTTATAATATATATCTAACTTCAATTAAATTTTGATCAACCCTGTATATTTGTGTTAATATTTTATGATATGCAACAAGAATGAGCCAGAGGCCCATTCTGTCTCTTGCGGAGGGTGGCATATCATAAAATATTAACAAAAATATACAGGGTTGATCAAAGTTGAATTGAAGTTAGATATAAATCATAAATTTCTTAAGAAAAATTGTCATGATATGATATGCAACAAGAATGAGACAGAGGCCCATTCTGTCTCTTGCGGAGGGTGGCACATCATAAAATATTAACAAAAATATACAGGGTTGATCAAAATTTAATTGAAGTTAGATGTATATCATAAATTTCTTAAGAAAAATTGTCATTTCTGCCGGTGACGATTACACATTACGGAACTTTTGGTACCGTTTAACCCCTACTAAATAGAGCTTTCTGAATATCCGGGTGGCCCATATCATGATATTTAAAACAAATGAGTCATTTTGAAAAATGTGATTTTAATGAGTTTACAGCATCCTGTATGATGTATTATTGGACATCTTGACGTTTTCGTATTTTTTATATGAATTACATTGGAACAAAAATAATTTTAACATATTCGCGGCCATTTAGATTGACAATTAAAATTCGAATTATTTTTCGTGCAACACTGTATAAATTGTTCAAAATAGTATAAATGTATCCAAAATGTGATCTTTATTTCAAAAATGTAAAAACATACAGGGTGGTCCATTTAGAAAAGACTATTGGGGCCATTTCCGGTGAAACCGGAAGTGATAAATATGGCGAATAGGTCTCAAAAAGTTGATAATCTTACTTAATTTCACCGTACAAAATTTCATCCCGATATCTTTAAAAACAAGGAAGTTACAGGGGTGGCCCACTATTCGTTTACATACGTGTACCAAATTGCAAGTCAATATCTTAAACAGTTCTAGGGTAATCGTGCATATAAAAAAAATTCAGGCAGACAGACTGACATAATGACAGCCAGAATTTTTTTGTGCACAAACTTAAAATCTCGACGTATTATGGCATTCTAAGCCTATCTGAACAATTTTCAAATTTCTCTTTTGCGTTACCATAGTTCCACTGAATGTGGAAGGAAAACGTTAGTAACATTTTGATCTAAATTATAATAAATCATAGTTTACATAAAATGTGACAGTTTGCATGCCTCTGGCGATTGTCTTTTATGAGATATAAGCCATTTTCAATAAGGAAGATTCTACTATTGTTTCAAATTTTAAATACAAATTTTAAATTTGACAGTGTGTAATAAAGAAATATGTCAATTGTCTAAATATTGCATTTAAGTTCAATTAATTTATGTTTATACATGCAGTGTGTCCCATTTTGCTTGGAACCAACCCCATAGAAAGTTTAAGTTAGGTCCGATTTAGATCAGGTTTTTTTTAGAACGTAGACCTCTGAAAAGTGCATCCTTTCGGTGCATTACATTTTATAAAATACAAAAGCTCTCCCTACTGCGGTCTTCTTTGGGGCGGAAAACGAAGAAATCTTATTAACAATTTTTTTATTTCAAATTTGAAGGCGCCACTGGATTCGGCAATCTCTCAAATGGGTTTGCACCAAATTTCGTGAAAAAATTTTTATTTTCGGATTTTTCTTGGGAGACACCAATGTGTCCTATTTTTTTGGAACATAAAATGTTTATTTTAAATCCTGCTTAGATCGTTTTTTTCAACATAGATGACTGAAAAGTGCATTTTTGTGATACATTAAATTTTATAAAACATACTGGGGTCTTTTTACGGGGTGGAAAATGAATAAATCTTATTAGCGATTTTTTTAATTTCAAATCTGAATACTCCACTAGATTCTACAACCCTTCAAATGAGTTTGTACCATATTTCGTGAAATAATACATATTTTTGGATTTTTCTAGTAAGAAATAAAAATTCTGAAATTGTCAATGAAAATCCACTGTTGCACTGGACTGTGTATTTAAAAGGGTGCCTTGGCTCGAACAACTGACAAAGGAATGTTTATTTGTCAATTTGTGTAGGTTTTACTTTCTTATTTTCTCATTGTAATATTCAATATTGCCACGTAAAAGTTGAGCTATCCAGATATTATTAAAATTGTTGTTGATAACGCGAGTTTAGCACTATATCATCAATAAATCGGCGAAAAGTATAATGCTTCCTCTAGTTCTTAGTTACTTTCCCTCCGAGGATAAATAACCAGCTGGTACAAGAATCTATAGAATAACTGATATACATTTGCCCATGTTTAATAAAGAGACCGCTACCCAAGAAATCACTACTTCCACATCAAGATTTTCTATCATCTCTCACAACGTTATTAAAATTGTTGTTGATAACACGAGGTTAGCACTAGATCATCAGTAAATCGGCGAAAAGTATAATGCTTCCTATAGTTCTTAGTTACTCTCCCTCCGAGGATAAATAACCAGCTGGTACAAGAATCTATAGAATAACTTATATACATTTGCCCATGTTTAATAAAAAAACCGCTGCCCAAGGAATCACTACTTCCACATCAAGATTTTCTATCGTTTCTCACAACGAAAAAAATTTTGTATGTGGAAATAATTATTTATGGAACTCTAATAATATAACATTTGAAATCACCTACCTCAAAACCCAAAAAACGATGTGAGAGTGGTGGAAGGAGGGTGGTAGTGGTGGTGGATGAAGTAAAAAAAATCTGAGTTTAATAATGAGGTGCGGTAATGGGGGTGGCTAATGCAAAAAAATGAGACCTTAGCTTCTCTTATATGTACAGTGTGTCCCAGGATAGATGTAACAAGAGGTGTAATGGAATGGAATTTTGGAATGGTATTTGGGGATTGAGTACTGCTTGTTGTAAAACTAAAGTGTACCAAAAATGACTTGATTTGGTGTTCTACAGGGTGTTTTATAAGCAAAGTTGTAAAAACCACCACTAATAAAGTACCTTTATTTTTCAAAATATGAAAAAATTCCACTAAGAAAAGTTATTTAAAATTCAATTTTATACTTCTATACCAAATTTCAGGAATATAAAATTATTTTTTTGAAACTTCCCATTTTTTGCGAATTAAGAGTTGAATTCATATTTAAAGTTGTGTAGGAGCAAATGTTAATCATCTCAAAAAGTAGGCTATTGGTAAATAAAAAATTGAATATACGAGATGTAAGAAGGTATAATGTTAATCTAACTAATAGTAAAACAAGAAACAATTACTAACAGAAGATTAATGAGGTTTAAAAATTATAACAAGTAATAAATGTCAAAAATATAACAGATTCACAAACAAATTAATTATTGACCAATACAAAACAATGTTTACACTTTTTTTATTATTCGACGTAGCTACCACCCACATCCACACACAATTCGATCCTTCACCTGAAGTCCTTAAAACTATTTCGAATATGATCTAAAGGTATGGAGTTTACGGCATTTGTAATTCTCTGCTTCAATACTGCTACATCGTTAGGAAGTGGTTCAGCGTAAACCAACTGCTTGAGGCGACCCCATAAAAATAAATCCAATATTGATAGGTTTGGGGATCTCGCCGGCCACTTGATCGGTCCATTTCTGGCAATCCAATTTTCTCCAAAATTTAAATTCAACCACCGATTAACCATTTCTGTGGAGTGGCCAAGGCAACCATGTTGAAAATGAACTAAAGGCATATCTTTTAAAATATTTAAATGTTCTTCAGAAAATCTTTCAAGAAGCTGTAAATAAGTGTGCTGGTTTACCCTTCCCTCAATGAAATAAGGTCCAATAACTCCAACGTGATAAGAAACGGCACACCACACATTCACTTTTTTATAATATTGTCTTCTACAATGAATTCTAAAATTTGGATTTTCAGAAGCCCAAAACCGACAATTCTGAGATGAAACAACACCAATGGTTGTGAATGTGGATTCATCTGAGAAAATTATGAAATGATGAAAAAATCTCTCTTCCATGATTTTTTCTCCAATGGTCAAACAAAAATCCAACCTACGGCCGTCACCTCCCTCTTCAAGCGTATGTTTATAATTTGATTTATATGCCCTAATTTTCTTTGCCTTGTAAATTCTTTGGAGTTCAGACTTGCTAATATTAATAAGATCTGATCTCTCTCTTAGTGGCATCCTAGGATTTTCTATAACAGAGGCATGAGCTCTAATAGCCCCAACATTGTCTTCATCATATGCTTTTATTTTTCTTTTCATGTTAAGAACACTACCAGTAATTATTCTCATAGCCTGAGTACGTGACAAAGCAGTGTTTGGAAATTTCAAATTAAATTGGCTTACCACTTCTCTTAGCGAATTTCCACCGCCAATTCCGTAGCATTGCACAATATAAATTTTTTCACGCACTGTGAGTACAATTTTCACTTAATTTTTTATGCTTGGTTCGGTAATTTGAAACAGAAATTAGGGATAATATTGACTACGTTTGACAGATATGTCAATAATAAATGATAAATGTGTATCCACTGCTTTTCTCATAGCCTACTTTTAGCTTCTACATAACTTTAAATAATAATTCACAAAAAAAATTTCTATGCAGTTTTAATTGAATGGTTCAAAATAAAATACCAATTTATTGAAAAAATGGGAAGTTTCAAAAAAATTATTGTATATTCCTGAAATTTGGTACAGAGGTGTAAAATTTCATTCTAAATAACTTTTCTTAGTGGAATTTTTTCATATTTTGAAAAATACAGGTACTTTATTAGTGGCGATTTTTACCAACTTCGCTTATAAAACACCCTGTAGAACACCAAATCAAGTCATTCTTGGTATACTTTAGTTTTACAACAAGCAGGACTCAATCCCCAAATACCCTTCCAAAATTCCAAAATTGTTGGTCCATTACACCTCTTGTTACATATATCCTGGGACACACTGTATATGCTAAATATCAGTTTTATGGATTATTAGATGCTTGATTTACCTATTTGCACCCATTTACCCCCCCCCCCACCCTTTAACGGAATAAGTTCAAAATATAATCTACTTTCAGATCTCGTTAAAATACATACGTGTATCAAAATTCAAGTCAATATCTTAAACGGTTCCAGTCCAGAGTGCGCACAAAATAAAGTTGCAGACAGACACAACGACAAACAGATTTTTTTTTGCTCGAACATTCTAAGCTTATTTGAACAATAAAAATTTTATTTTTTTGGAAGTACCTATGTGGATGTGGAAGTAAAATAGCTGATTCTTTAGTTCTGTTGCTTTACTCTTTAGTTCTGTTGCTTCCTTTTTTCCAAAATGCAGACAGATTCTTGCTGAATCATATGAGCGTAATTCCACAAATATTTGATTTTTCGAATTCTCCACTTTAGTCCAATTTCATCAAGCCGCACGTTGAAAAGTCTAGATCACTCACCGCCATATTTACCGCACTCACAAGGAACATTATAAAAACAATTATTAGGATGTTGAACAATATTATCGACTAAGTTTTCAATAAAACTGGTGCCCATTTGAGGAATTATTCATACGGAAAACATGAAGAGAAATTTTAATTAAAATAATTTAAGTTAAAAAAGGAATTGGAAATATGCTAATGTCTTGGAAAGATAACACAGGTCTATAAAAAAGGTCTTTCCCTAAGGTTCTGATCTAAATTTTCTGAAGTATTTTGACACGCTGAAGCCAATTTTGGACACAAAAAATTTTCTATCATTTCAGTTTTTCTCTACACGCCCCTTTACCTCCTAAAAGGGTAAAAATGGGTCTTGATCTAAAGTTCTAGACTAAGAAAATATAAATATTGATTGATTGATTGATTGATTTACCAGCGTGCGGTAGGCATTGCTGCCACTCCCAAGTTATACAGCTGGGCCTGCTACGTCCACGCTGGGTTGGACTAAGGTCATGCTTGTTGCCAGCAGCGAGAGCCACATGGCGCATGGTAAAGGAGTGTGGGATAGGAGGTATTTGTGAAATGCGTTACCGCATTGTGTCGTGAGGGAGCGTTTAAGCCCGCTCTTTTTTTGTATTTTTGGTTCTGGGCTTCTGCCTATTCTGGGTCTTCTTGTGAGATATATTGCCGCGTTGTGTCCCTGCTGTTTGTGCTCCTATTTTTGTACTTCTGTTTCTACAAGTCTTCTTCTTCTTCTTCTGAGGCTTCTGATTCCTCCGTTTCTGATTCTGGTAGAGTATATATCGCTCTGATTTCTTTGTGGAATTCATTTTTTTCCCTCGCTTTCCTTTCCCAGTATGTTTGGTCCTTTCCCGGTTTGTTCATGATCCTCTCGATTGTTGTTTTCCACCTGTAACATGGTCTTCCAATTTTTAGTTTGCTGCTGTTCAGTGTTAGTGCTTTCTTCAGTAGGTGTGTTGGTTCCCTTCTTTGGACGTGTCCCCAGTACTTCATTGCGTACATTTCTATCCTTTTTGTGATTGTCTTCCCTTCTAGTAGTGTTGATGTTTTATGTCGTTGTTTTTGCCCTGTTGTTTTCTGAGTAATTGGATGATGTCTCTTTCAGCTCTTCTCAAACTTCTTTTGTTGGCTTTTGTTGTTCCCGCGTTTTTAACTCCATATGTCATTGTTGGCAGTATGATGGCTATGTACAGCCGTTTGGCCAGGGCCCATGATAGTTTGTTTTTCTCAGTGAACGGTATAATTGCTCTTGTGACTCTGTATGCTGTTTTTATTCTCTCCTTCACTGTTTCTCTCCATTTCAGTTGGTTCCTCAGATATGTTCCTAGGTATTTCAGTTTGTTCGTTGTTCTTAGGGAGTAGTCACCTATTTTGTATTCTTCTCCACTGATCTGACTCTCTTTTGTTGATGGGTCTTGCTCCACTATTAGACTTTTCTTGAAATTTATTTTCAGCCCAGATGATTCCAAATGCGGTTTCATGTTTTCTAGGAAGTTGAGAATTTGTTGCTCTTCTTCTGCGACGATTAGGAGGTTATCGGCGTAAGCTAATACGATTAAGGTTCTCAGTGTTTCCGTGTCTTCGTTAAAATTTGGTGTTTCCCTTATTGTGTTTTGTATCGCTTGGTCTAGGACCGTGGTGAATAGTCAGGAGGATAGGGCGCATCCTTGTTTGACTCCTCTGTTCTTTTGTCTGGTTTCCGTCATTTGTCCGAACCATTGTATGGCAGTTGTTTCATGAAGGCAGGCCTTTATTATCTTGTTTATTAGATAGTGCGGCACGCACTTCTTTGTTATACAGAGTGTTGACTATGGTTTCGTCACTGATGGTATCAAATGCCTTTTGGAGATCTATAACGGCTATGTGCAGTTTTGTCCCTTCTCTCTATTTTTCTTCCAGTATTCTTCTAGTGGTGTACATGTGGTCGTCCATTGATCTGCTTTTGATGAATGCTGTCTGGTAGTCTGGCGGTCTTCCAATGTACTTCTCTAGTTGCTCGAGCAGGAATTGTGCGTAGTATTTGTATCCTATGCTGCAGAGTATTATTCTTCTGTAGTCTTCTATGATCTGTGGCGAGTTGGTTTTTGGGAGGGGTATTTGTATAGTCTTGGTCCATTCCATAGGTAAAGGTGTGTTTTCTGTCTATACTCTGGTGATGATTTCTAGGGTTTGCTCCTTTAGCTTTTCCGTGCCGTAGTGTATTAACTCGTTGTTTATTTTATCTACTCCAGGTGCGGTGTTTCTTCTAGCTCTGGCTATTATTTCTAGCAGTTGGTCTTTTGATGGTGGCTTGTCCAAGGGCCAGTGGTCTGTTTCTTTATTAGTTTTGTCCGTTCTTTAGTTGCTTTCTCTTCTTCCTCCAGCTTCTTGGTCAAATGTTGCATTGGTATGTATCTGTGGGTACTGTTGTTTCTTTTATATTTTTTCAGATATCTGAAGGTTTGGTTTAGTCGTTGTCCTGTTGGAAGTGTTTCTATGTTTTCGAAGAATGATCTGCATTTTTCCTCGTCGTGGTTTCTCTCCGCCTCTCTTTTTTCCCTCAGCGCTTCTTTTAGTTTTTCGTTTATATTCCCCGTCGGCTGTTGTTCGCCTGTGGCCTTCATCTTTTTTAGCTGTTCGCACTTGTTATTTTTTCCCTTTCTTGTCGGGCTCGTAGGTGATCTGTCCCTTTTTAGCGTTTTTCTTGCTGCAATTTTTATTTTTGCGCCCATTGACGTCCAGTCTAATTCTTCTCCTGTCAGTTGGTTTTCTATTTCTTCACCATATTTCTTCCGAAAGTCTTCGTGCTGTAGTAGAGAAATATTCCAGGTACTGTGTAGTGTCTTGTTGTTTCCTTGACTTGTTTTTCCTTCTTTTATTTCCAATTTTCCGTATAGAATTTTGTGGTCTGTATTGATTTCTGCTGCCCTTTTTGCTTTAATGTTCTTGATCCTCAAATATGTTACAAAATAAATAGACAAATCTAGATAATAACATGTGGTTAGTTTAAATATTCAACATGAATGTTTGCAACTTTCCAGAAACGCGGTCACTATAAATTAGCTAGCAATTTACTTTGTTAAAATTTAATTCCTGTTAGCAGTTCCCAGCCATTAAACCATTTGAAACAAGTTTAACACAGAAATATTAAAGTAGAGATGACAGTTAGACTTCACTTAATTACACATACATACAGAACAACTTTATAGAATTAGAAAATCTGAATAGTGCCCTATACAACGTAATTCAAAGTATGATTAGTAATGATAGTCAAACAATTTCCCTGGGTGTTTGCATTTGAAATAGACACATGATATTAAACAGCAATTACACCAAAGCAAATTGTTGAATTAAACTATATTCTCGATGTAAAGTTATTTGCTGTACTTCGACTTTTATAAATTTAGAACTAATATGGTTGGGTTGTATTTATTTATCATTACATTAATTAGCAGGTAAAATGATTAAATATAGAACGGAAAAGCAAAAGAATAACATAATGTTTACAAATATAAGGATTCAGTATCTATATAAAGTGTGTTCCAGAATTAAGGGCGGTGTTCTTGTTATAGAGCTTAGCAAAATCGATAAAAAACGATTGAATAGGAATTATTTCCAAATACAAAAAAATCTGTTTTCAGTCTTCAAAGTCGAAAACGTGGCAATAATTCTAATTTCCGGAACAATCCCTAAAAAAATAATTTATGCGAGTTTTTGAGGGAGTAAATTTTAAATCTGACATTGAAATGTAAAAATATATGTAATCTACCATCCTGGAAAAATAGAAAATATAAAAAATTGCCGAAAAAATCAAAAAGATATTTTGGTAAGAAGCAGTAATTTCACTAAAGTTGGTAAAAATAAAACTCATCTATGGTCAAACATAACGCACTAAACCCGGGCGCAAAGGGGAGAAAGTTTTTTTTTTTAATTTCCAAAAAAGTGCATTTTTTACAATTTTCAAAAATGCATTTTCCCTGACCCTCCTTCTTTTCACCCAATTTTCACCGAAACAAAATAAAATATACCTTCAAAAATATAATACAAAATGAAACTCCATTAATTTGATAACGAAATCTATTAAACATACGCATGACAGTAATAATTATATATAGACGAGGAAATATAACACAAAAATAGCCCCAACCTTCAAATTTTTTGGCAGTAAGTCGGATTGAGATGGGGTTTTTTGCATTCGCCTCTTTAACTCGCCTGGAAACTTTGTGCCATATTTTGGTCTTGTACTTTTTTGAAATTGCATTACTGCATCGAAAAGTGCATTCTTATAAGTGCATCTTTTCAAGTGATGAAGAAAAAATTCATATCTTCCAGAAAAAACTCCCGAATCATACGAATTTCAGCATCTGCGGGTTTTTTGAGACGCTGGACCTAAATTTGATGTCCAAGTGGGCCCCCCGTGCACCTGGAGGTCAGGACGGCACCAGGAACGTCATCACCTGGAGTTCCCTGTAAACTCATGGAAAATCGATCAAAATTCGTTACCTGGGGGCTTTTCGGGTCGTTCGTCCCGAATCTGACATCGGCAACCTCCTCCGGAGGACCTGGTGCGCGCGACCTGGCTAATAACGTCATATCCTGGAGTTTTACTGAAATTACTTATCAAATTGATCGAAACTCTTTACCCAGGGGTTTTTCGGGTCGCTCGTCCCGAATCTGACATCGGCAACCTTCTCCGGAGGTCCTGGTGCGCGTGACCCGGCTAATAACGTCATCTCCTGGAGTTTTACTGAAATTACTTATCAAATCGATCGAAACTCGTTATCCGGGGGTTTTTCGGGTCGCTCGTCCCGAATCTGACATCGGTAACCTCCTCCGGAGGACCTGGTGCGCGCGACCTGGCTAAGAACGTCATCTCCTGGAGTTTTACTGAAATTTTGTTGTCAAACTTTCTAACATTGCTTTAATCCTTTAATGAATGCTAGTTAGTATATTATTATGGTAGAACAAGTTTTCCACTGCGACCTTCTTCATCATTTCGACGTAAATATCTATGACGTAACAAATTATAAATAATTATTAGTTAAAAGTAAAAATAATTATTTATTTCTGCACCTATTTAATTGTATGATAATTACAATGCACTGCTTACATTCAGAAAACCAAATGTCTCCGACCAATTTAAGCTCAGTGGAATTCAGTTAGTAGAAATGTTCAGGTACAGAATGTATTTAATGGCAGTTGCCATCAAGAAAAGATGGATATCGGAAAAATCATTCCTACGGTAGATGCCCTCACTCAACATCTTAAACGGGTTTATTTAAAAGTACAAAATTGGTTGCTTGGAGAAGAGCATCACCTAGACCCAACAGATTGGGGTTGGAAAAACGAGAACGATAAGCTGATCCCCATAAGGATGACACAACCACCTGGCCCACCGAATATAATGAAGTTGATATTCTGTGGATGTAAAACCGACTGCGGTTATTCCTGTGGGTGTAGCGAGAAATATTCCACAGAACAATTAATTGCCGCCGAAAATGACACTCTCTATGAAGAAAGTACTAACGTATCAGTTGATGAGGCGGACGATATTTAAAATAAACTGTAAAATTAAGAAAAGTTTGATAACTGATAACTTAATGTATTTGTAAAAAAATAGATAAAGTTCAGATATTTTTGAAATTGTGCCTGCATATATTTGTACCCATACCTTTCATTTATTCCTCGAATAGTTTCAATTGAATCAACTATTCCAACTCTGGTGATAAAGTAAGTTTATTGAAAAAGAGAGGACGTAAAAGTTAAGAGGTTGCCGATGTCAGATTCGGGACGAGCGATCCGAAAAACCCCTGGGTAACGAGTTTCGATCAATTTGATAAGTAATTTCAGTAAAACTCCAGGAGATGATGTTATTAGCCAGGTCGGGCGCACCAGGTCCTCCTCCGGAGGTTGCCGATGTCAGATTCGGGACGAGCGATCCGAAAAACCCCCGGGTAACGAGTTTCGATCAATTTGATAAGTAATTTCAGTAAAACTCCAGGAGATGATGTTATTAGCCAGGTCGGGCGCACCAGGTCCTCCTCCGGAGGTTGCCGATGTCAGATTCGGGACGAGCGACCCGAAAAACCCCTGGGTAACGAGTTTCCATCGATTTGATAAGTAATTTCAGTAAAACTCCAGGAGATGACGTTATTAGCCAGGTCGCGCGCACCAGGTCCTCCGGAGAAGGTTGCCGATGTCAGATTCGGGACGAGCGACCCGAAAAACCTGCAGGTAACGAGATTCGATCAATTTTCCAGAGTTTACAGGGAACTCCAGGTGATGACGTTCCTGGTGCCGTCCTGACCTCCAGGTGCACATTGGGCTGATTTGGACATCACATTCAATTCAAGATATGAATTTTTTTCTTCATCACTTGAAAAGACGCACTTATAAGAATGCACTTTTCGATGCAGTAATGCAATTTCAAAAAAGTACAAGACCAAAATATGGCACAAAGTTTCTAGATGAGTTAACGAAGCGAATGCAAAAAACCCGATCTCAATCCGACTTACTGCCAAAAAAATTGAAGGTTGACTGCTATATTTCCTCGCCTAATATGAAAAAAGAAAATGCACTTTTATTGAAAATAAAAAAAAAATTGAACTTTATCCCCTTAAGAAAGAACCTATAATCGAAAAAAATGTGACACAAAGCCTCCTTAGTACTTGACGAAAAATTAAAAAAAAATGATTTCGTCCGCCATATTTGAGCGTTCTATTTGACTTAGAGCGCCCCGTTTTGGTGCATTATATTTGAGATGAGTTTTGGTTTTGCCAACTTTAATGAAATTAATCCTTATTATGGAAGAAATATTCAATTTTGATTTTTCAGACATTTTTGGTATTTCATATTCTTTCCAAGATGGCGGATTAACATATAGGGTAGGTCTATAAATTTTATTTCAAATTAGTCAATATTTTCAAAATTCCCATTCGATTACCAGTACAAGATACATTAAGGAGTTAAGTAGAAAATCCGGGAAAGTGCTCAAAAAGTGCATATAACTTTTGATGCCTTAGAAATTTTTCGGCGCAAATATTTTTTTCGTAATCAGGAGATCATAATACATAAGAATCAACAATAAAATTTCTAGTGAAATGTTGTTGCTGAAAGAAATTGAATTAAATCAATTCGACTGTACTACACGTTTCAAAAATATTCATGAAATACATTTTCAGGAATTCAATTTAAATTTTAAGTGCGTGCCAGTTTAACTTTAATTTTTAAACTAGAATATCAAATTCACAAAATGAATGTATGTAAAAGTAAACTTTTTCTTTGGTTACAAAATATATTGTAATTTATTGATATATTTGCAGCGGTTTCTTTTGAAATTATAATTACTATATAACTTAAACAATTACAGTAAAATAACGTTATATATTGAGTACATATGATATAAACGAGTTTTTCCACTTAAAAGTTCTAATTTAGCGCATCGAGCATACGCAAATACTACTTAACAGTAACAGTTTCATGGAGGTGGTAGTAGGCAAGGTGACTTTGAATGAAGTTAGATAGTGGCGCAAATTATACTGTGATATGTTCTCTTGCCATATGTCAACAACATATAGTCCTTCAGCTAGTTTCATTTTACGATTAAATACCACGTTTTCGAATTCCTTTCCCACTGCGCGCCGTTACCATGTTTAAAAAGCTCATAAATCATATATTTGCCTTAAAAAGCATTTCCAAGTGTTTAGTCTTGACGAATGATATAGTCGCCCATGGGGACTTTTAGAGATAGCCACAAGCGAACCAAAATTAAATGCATTATTACCGTTAATTTCAATCCTTTCAAACCCCAAAATCGTTAAACATATTTTTTAGATAATTATTTGTATTATTTGAATCTTTTAATGCCAGTAGATCGATATCATCACTCTAACTATTACGTGTAGTTGAAATTAAATATCCTCTGGAAGATGTGTCTCTAACTTGCCATGCGTGGTGTGCAGGTCTGACTTGTTCTATGCATAATTGGTTAGGCAATGAAATTAAAAAAATAAAAATCCTCAATTTTAAAGTAAAAAATAATAATATATAATTTAATGAAATAGATAAATATATTTTTCAAGCTAAATATAATAGTTTATTGTACAAATTGAATTATATTAATTAACCAATCGTATTATTCGAATTCCAGCCTTACTATTAAACTAATTAACTTAGAGCAGAATATTTTATAAAATTGTTCGTTGTCCAGCAATTGTACCGGGCCATTTCCACCATACTAATTTTCCCAAAAGTTTTAGATATAATTTTGAAAAATGGTTGAGAAACCATTTTGAATCAAATTAAGTTCTCAATAACTATCAATTTTATTTTCTCAGCATGTGCTCTACTACAAAACAGTGTTCACAGAAGAGCGTGCCTTAAACGGGGAAGGTATGTAGAGATTATATTGTTTGACTTGGTCCAAGGCCTTCGACAATGTCTTGCATGATTTTCTAGTGAAAACTTGAGATTCTATGATTCACGTGGGAGTCCTCGATTTTGCTCTTATTTATGCAACAGAAAAAAGTATGTCAGCAGAGATAAATCACTTCTGATCTAAGTCTGGTAAAACATGAAGTGCCTCAAAGCTCTGTTCTGGGTCAACTCCTGTTTATTATATGCGTCAGTGACTTATTTCATTTCGTATTGCTTTATAGGTGTATTGCTTATGTTTGTGGCATGACACTGATAACTTTTCATAGTAACCTTGGTGTTTTACATCAACAATTTTTTTTAATTTCTAATAATGTAAAACCTGGTTCGTTTCTAACAACCTAAAAATTAATGAAAATAAAACTTGGAAGCTCATCTTTTCTACGAGTAATACAGTGACTAATGGTGCCAGTGTAAAACTTTTCGGTACCACATTGGACGATAAACTAAACTGATTAAGCCACATTGAACAGCCCAAACTTGCCAGCATGATTTTTTGCTCCGACAGCTGAGAAAGCATTTGGGCTTGGAAACCTAAAAAGTGAACTCTTTTCCTCTGTTTCACTTATACATTAGTTGTATGTCATATCACAAAAATATTTCGTCTACAAGAAAAGCAATCAGGATCATTGCCAAATGCAGGATATAGGATATAGAGAATATTGCAGATCTCTATTTATTTCACTCGGTATTATATTGTTTCCTTTTTAAAAGCTTTTATTTAACTTGCAATGTTTGTATGTGTGTTTGTATGTTTGTTTGTTAGTTTAGGTCAAATCTTGCAAGCTGAATTTCGACTAGTTCTAATTAAGCTAGAGCTTTGAAATTTGGCACACGTGTATAAGTCCGGTGACAATGTAACATAGTATAGCCATTATCGACCTAAATCCAATATGGCGGACGTCCCAAGATGGCGGATCGTCGTTTTAGTCACAACCCCCTTGATATGGGTATCAAATGAAAGAGTTTGACGAGTAAAATACGATAAACAATGTGACGTCATTCTAAATCCAATATGGCGCACGTGGGAGAGGTGGATAAGCGGTGGGGAAGGGATGGAAAGGGGTGGGAAGAGGTGGGACGTAGTGGGGAAAGGGTGGGAAGGGGTGGTACGAGGTGGGGAAGGGGTGGGAATAGGGTGGAAAGAGATGGGGAGAGATAAGAAAGTGCAGGGGAAGGGGTGGGAAGAAGAGAGAAGTAGTGTTGGAGAAGGGGAAGGGGTGGGAATAGGGTGAAAATAGTGTGGAAAGAGGTGGGGAGAGATGGGAAAGAGCAGGGGAAGGGGTGGAAAGGGGTGGGAAGAAGTGGGAGGTGAAAAGACGGGAGAGGGAAGGGGTGAATGGCGGTGGCAAATAAAAGGGTTTTGTCTATCTATTTGTAAAATAAGTAGACTAAAAAGTAAAAAATAAAATTATATAAAGAAATATTTTTAAGAAAAAGCTTTTATTTGAAAAAATTACTAGAAAGTAAAAATATTTTTATTGAAATTCATACACCTGGAAACCAAAAGCTTTGGGGGCGGTCAATTGAGCAAAGTAACTAAGCAATAGCGCTATATGACCGCCCACAAAGCTTTCGGTTTCCAGGTGTGTGAATTTTACAAAAATTATTTTGACTTTTTAGTAATTTTTTCAAATAAAAGCTTTTTCTTAAAAATATTTTTTTATATAATTTTTTATATATTTATTTTAGTTTATCGCAAGTCTGCAATTAAATTAAAACACTTTTAAACTCAAAATCAAAAAAACTGCTGCCCAAGGAATCACTACTTCCACATCCAGATTTTCTATCCAAGTCACTCACAACGAAAAAAATTTGTATGTGGAAATAATTGTTTATGGAACTTTAATAATATAATATTTGAAATACTCTACCCCAAAAACCCATAAAACGATTCCCACATCGGTAGTGGGGTGGGGGTGGTGATAGTAGTGGGGGTGTATGAAGTAAAAAAATATTTTGAGGTTCCGGTTCTTGTACACACACTAAATCGCAATTTTTTTTCATCCCCTTTAATAGTGGGGTGGCTAATGACAAAATTTTTTTTGAGACCTTAGCTTCCCTTGTATATACTAAATACCAATTTTATGGACTCTTACCTGCTTGATTTACCTATTTACCCCAAATTTACCCCAATTTACCCCTCCAACTCTTCGACGGAACAAGATGAAAATATAATCTAGTTCCAGATCCCGTTAAGGTACATATGTGTACCAAATTTCAAGTCAATATCTTATACGGTTCCAGAGTAAACGTACGCACAAAAAAGTTACAGACAGACAGACAGACAAACCGACAGACAAAAATTTTTTTTCGTTTAAACTCAAAATCTCGACGTTTCATGACATTCTATGCCTATTTGAACAATAAAATTTTTTTTAAATTTTCTTGTCGTTACTATACTTCCACTGGATGTGGAAGTAATATTCTATGCTACTGTTTTTATTCCACTGACGAATTCGCTGACCAACCGTTTTGGGGGTTGTTATTTGACTTTTTTCCTAAATAAGAAAGTGCAACCAATAATGTGGCCTCCTACAGGCTATTTATCTATTTATCGGTGCTATTACCAGTTCAGTCGATAAAATTATCGACCCTGTTTAACTCATTTTATATACTTGTCTGTAGAAACCCCATTACGAGTTTATGGCATCGGTAAAAATAACTCTTTTTACATATTATTTTGAGCTAAGTTCACTCCATTATTATTGAATAGATATAAATTAATCGCTCTCGGTGGAATTTATCGATGTTGGTTCTGTAATTGTCTTTTAGGACAAACTCGATAAAAAAAATTATCTACGTTAAAGTTATCGATGGTCGATATTTTTAGCGATGGAGACTGATAATAGCACTGACTTTCTGTTAATTTTTTTATGTGTCGTGTATCATTTCTAGTAGTTTTTAATCCTACTTGTATATAGGGTGTCCCACCGAGAACTGCATCGATAGATATAGAGAAAATTACTCACCAAAAAATTTTGAAAATTTAGGGAATTACTAATGTCAGTATGGCCAATCCAAAGAAAATAATTACAAGCATTTGGCACTTATACTGGAAGTCGATACCAACTTGCTTATTTTAAATAGAACACCCTATATATTTCGAAATTTTCGAAAACCCAGCCGTTTCAGAGGTATCTGACATTTTATAAAAAAGAATTACAGGTGTAACGGTTTGCAATAACCTTTGTAACTCTTTTCACGTAAAAGATTCTCATTTGCTTTTTGGCATGCAGAAAGACCATAAGGTGAGCTATGCTATACAGTTTAAAGAAATTCAGTAATAATATACCAAGTGTTCAGTTGTTTACGTTACATTTTGTCAACTTCAAATCGCGAGAACTTGTAATCAAATGAACACACTGTATTTTTGCAATAAATTATTTAAAATTATATTACCTTTTTCCCACGTACATATTACAGGGGTTTAAGTTACAAGTTTTTGAATTATTTGCGATTTAATATTGAATTTTAAAATTGAAAATTGCAGTTTCCGGTGGACACCCTATATTGTCTAAAATTCAGCATTATAATGTATACATTCTTTTATTGCTGTTGTGACCACTTTTATTTCAGTGTCTACCTGACGTATAATTTCTCATGTATTTGCCAAACTAAAAATAAATTATTTTACCTATATATAAAACTGATATAAAACTGACTCGCGATGGAGAGTATAAATATCCAATCTATTTCCGAAGTATTTTTCAATAAGCTATAAATACTGTATTAAAGACAAAATTTTAATAAAACCATGAAATGTTACCTTGTATATTATGGAGATTATAACTTGCTCGTATAAATAAGGTTTTTGTGTATTAAAGTTTTATAGTCTGATTTTATGTTGATAATGGTAATAAATTACGTTATCTAATTCTAATAAAAGACGTCTGCAAGTCTTTATTGGGATCATATAACTAGTTTTACTTTATTACAAGATATTCCCGCTGAAAACTGAAAGTTTTTACTTCTGAAATAGATGAATCAGATTTTCTTAGCCGGTGATAAGTTCTTACATTTTATTGGGTAGTTTGCCATTTCTGCAAAATTATTTAAAAATTTCATGAAAGAAACCTTGAGACATGTTACCCTCGCTGTTTAGTAAAAATATTTTTTGTTGTTGTGAGTAAAGAGTGAACTCTCTTTTCTTTAGAGGGAACAGTTCCATCATCGGTAGCTCAAAGTCAACGTCTCGATAGATGAGTCAAAGAATACTTTATTCATTTAACTTAACGCGAGGTGTTAAATGTTGTTAATAAGTGACCTAGAGAGAAATAGGGGCGCCAATCTTTCTGTGTCTAAAATTTACATTTTAAGTACCTAGTGATTTGACCATTAGAAAGATAAACTAATCAAATTACAAGTTTAAGAGTTGTTAAAAGAGATGTAAACTTGTTTAATACACTTGGTGAAAGTTAAGAATAAATAGATGTATCTGGTTAAAAAAAATGACTGACAATACTGAAAAAAGTCATCAATGGGTTATTTCATAATTTGTATTCACATTAAATTTGCATTCTAGGACTAATAATAACTATGTACATGTAACGGCAATTTTCTTTATGGACGTTAAATAATTTAGTTGTTCCCGCCAAAAGCCGTGACGTCAATGGTTACGCATGCGCAGTATAGTTCAAGCAGTAAATTTGCATGACAGCCATAAAATGCAAACTTCACCATTACCATATTGACATGGGTGACGGATATTTTGTTTTGCCGTTTCCGCTAAATGTAAAAAATGCCACTTTTGATTTGTTCGTGCCGAGTCGAATTTTCGATTTGCCTTGTGTAATTTATGATGCTGATCAACTAGAACTCTTCCTCTTTGCGTCGCGGCATCGTACGGCTTTCCCGCAGGTGTTTTTTGAAAAATATGAACATTTTAAGATTGCATGTTTTTGCGCCATTTATGGTTCCGAAATGCATGCTTTTTACAATTGATTATTACTTCCACATCCAGTGGAAGTATAGTAACGACAAAAAAAATTTTTAAAAAATGTTTATTGTTCAAATAGGCTTAAAATGTCATGAAACGTCGAGATTTTAAGTTTGAGCGAAAAAGAAATCTGTCTGTCGGTCTGTCTGTCTGTCTGTCTGTCTGTCGGTCTGTCTGTCGGTCTGTCTGTCGGTCTGTCTGTCGGTCTGTCGGTCTGTCTGTCTGTCGGTCTGTCTGTAACTTCTTTTTGTGCGCACGTTTACTCTGGAACCGTTTGAGATATTGACTTGAAATTTGGTACACATATGTACTTTAACGAGATCTAGAACTAGATTATATTTTCATCTTGTTCCGTCGAAGGGTTGGGGGTAAATTGGGGTAAATTTTGGGTAAATGGGTAAATCAAGCAGGTAAGAGTCCATAAAATTGGTATTTAGTATATACAAGAAAAGCTAAGGTCTCAAAAAAATTTTTGGCATTAGCCACCCCCCATTACCAACCCCCACCCCCTTATTAAAGGGGATGAAAAAAAATTATGATTTAGTGTATGTACAAGAACCAGAAACTTCAAAACATTTTTTTACTTCATCCACCCCCACTACCCACCCCACTACCGATGTGGGGTATCGTTTTATGGGTTTATAGGTTTTTGGATTTCAAATACTATATTATTAAAGTTCCATAAACAATTATTTCCACATACAAAGTTTTTTCGTTGTGAGTGAACTTGGATAGAGAATTGGATGTGGAAGTAGTAATTCCTTGGGCAGCGGTTTTTTTTATTTATTTGCTTTTATCATGATTAGAGAATATTATTTAGGTATTATGCAAATCACAACTTACACACTTTTTTATTTATTATGAAAATACCTACTTTCTGTATATCTGGGCACGCTAATATACTAGTTAGGTAAATACTTTAAAACACAATTGCCCGAAATTTGGATTCGGCGTAAAAAATTCATCGAATCCATACCCTGGCACAGAACTTTCTTTTTTGTGAAAGCGTTTCGAAAATGATAAAATTCGAAATTGACAAATTTTGATATTTATTAGAATTTCGAAATGACAATCTTTTAGGCACTAGTGCGCAAACGTGACACTTTTAGGCACTAGTGCCTAAAAGTAAAAATGAAACATTAAAAAGAATGAAAATATTTATTTATTACAAATTTTAAAGGTACAATTATGTAAATTGTTAAAGTGTATACTAGAGGCATCCAGCTTCTCTTTTGGAAGAGCAATGCAAGTACCTGTAGTCAGAATGAATAAATTGCTAGTACTGGTAATGTTGCTAGCTTCTGCTTCTGTGTGAGCTTCTTTTAATTTCTTACTTGGCGTATCTGTCTGCCTTATGATTCTCTTTGCTATTTTGTTTTTCTGTTTAATTGAATTTTCGATATAACCCTCAGCAACTGAGCTTGATCGCCAACCTCCATGTCGCTTTAAAAGTGTCATATCCACTCCAGAATCTGCCAACATTGTTGCAGAGCTGCACCGGAAGCATGGCCAGTGTATTCATTGACGTTGGAGAGTCCAAGAAATTCCGCTATCTTTTTTGTATTGATTCCAACGGGCAGGCTACATCATTTATTACTTCGATATGTCAAGAAAAATCACTGATGTGTCGTATAGGTCGTGTGCGCGTGACGTCACAGAGCTGAGACCTTAGGAAAACAAACCGCTGTCATTGCTGTCAAATGACGACTGACTGAACCTAAGAATTGAATTTTTCATAATATTAGAGTTTTTATGGACATTATATCGTACAAAATGGCAAGTTTTTGTTGTATTATTAGTTGTGGAAGTGTGGCAATACCGAGACAACATCAGTTTTTATAAAATAACGTCGATTTATAGCCAGAAGAGGTTAGGATTAAAAGATTCCAAGCAATTAAAAGGAATTATTTTACTGGGGTATTCCAAGCATTTTATTAATGGTAAGTTGTTGCTTATTAATTTAAGAATTTGATTTTTATTGTGGATTTATGTTGTAGGAAAGACAGCCGTAATTCAAGATCACGATGATCCATCCAGTTAGGTGTTCTGTTAATATGGGATATAACTTAAAACTCAAATGTGAAACTAAAAGTGCTTGTGATAATAATAACTATTGCTAAACCAAACAAGAAATAATTCATGGTAAAAAAATAACACTTTATATTGACTTGTCAGCATTTTTAATAATCATTTCTTGTGTTTAAATTTTAGTTGAGTGAGGGTAGAACTGATGCTGAGGGAGAAAAAAGTGTAATAGCAGAAATTGTTGTACACCTCAAGAGGAAAATACACATCGATTGATTTGGCAACTAAACCTCCTTTTAAATTATATATTGTGTAGTGCTCAAAAACCCAGTGTTGGATTTTTAACATTCAAAAACTATGAAACTAAGACAAAGTGATCTGAAGTGGGGGAACACATAAATAAAGTCCAAATGGGCGTTGAAACTGTCAAATTGTAGCTATAAATGTTCTTTGAATTATGTAATTGCAATGTTATTACTTAGATACTTCGTACCTATAAGTGTATAATATAATCATTTATTTTTTTAATGCAATATAGATCTTTCTTTGTATCTCCTGTTAAGTTTCTTGTTGATTCTTCTTACGAGTACTAATGGAACATATGGAACCTTGGATAATAAAGAATTTGATATTTAGTAAGTATATTTTGTTTTACTTTCAGTTAGATGCAAAGATGCATGTATATATAAGTTCAACATAATCGACTATTTCAATTCACTGCTAACAACAATAATACGAGTGATAAATAAAAAAGTGAATATACGTGTTTAATAAAATACAATAAATATTTAACAATTCACCTGCCTACATGAAATAATAATGTACATGTTAGACATATTATATAACAATAAGACACGATAAGAAAAAGTTCTTGCACAAATTACAATGGTTTGTATAGTTCAATCTATAGGTATATCACAGGTACCTACACTGGAAGAAATTTTGTACATCTGTTTACATATTTCAAGTACCTAGTTCACAGTACTTCAGTCCTTCATCTTTAATTTATATGGTATTTTTCATAAAATTCATAACAGTTAACCCTTCGACCATAGCCACCGTTTACTGCTAAATATTGAAAGGAAAGACTGGGTAGTGAACAAATTTTGTCTAGACTAGTAACACAGTCACAATGAGTACTGAAGGATCATCTGGATCAGTAATAGTCCAAGTAGTCGATGGCTTTTGTTGAAGATGGTAAGTTAAGAGTTCGTAACCTGAAAAAAGAATTTGTATGTTAGCAATTACTCATTAAGCAACATTTAATTTGGTAAGCATAAAGCATATATTGAAAAAAATCATCGACAACTAATTCTTACCTTTGCAAAAAGCTTTTATCCTGTAAATTTCTTGGAGAGTACTTCTTTCACCCAACCATAAATAGCTTCAAGATTTTTGAATGCCTTGAACTCATCCTTTTGTCTATGCATTACTCACAAAAACCAAGTAATTCACAATATCCCTATATGAAATATTATGAAATACACCATAAAATATAAAGGATTTAATACGATTACACCAACTTTTTCCATGTACCTAACCTCTACATTATGAGACAATTTTGTAAAATATAAAGTTATCTCCATATTAACGAACAAAATTCACCACACAAAATAATTAAGGATAGTTGTGGATGATAAATAATCCAAAATTAAGTTTGAAAATATCACAAAAACGGCAAAACATACTTTAAAACAACACGTTCAATCGGCACGTCACTCGATGACAGCTGTTTGTTTTCCTAAGGTCTCAGAATCTGTGACGTCGGCGCACACGACCTATGAGTGGAAGTTTTGGGTACTTACGAAATATATCTAAAAAATGGATGCCATCTATTGATCCCTCAGTAATCGTAAACATTCTTGGAACATGAGTTTCTGTGTTCGGAATTTTGACACTAGTGGCATCTACTGTCAAAAATGTGATTTCTTCCTTCCAACATGCTCCAAATACTCCAACGATTAAAATAACTTTGGCTAACAGGTATTCTTTATCATCGGCTTGTTTCATAAATCGTTCTATTTCCAGCTTTGTAAATATTTTTGATTTCTTTGGCTGATATCCGGAAGCTTTCCTTTTTAAAAATGCAATTAGGTTTGTAAATTTGCTAATATCTACGTTTTTGTTCAGATAAATCATGGTGCGGAGCTCGAAGATTTACTTCACAAAGTTGACGGCCTTAAGGTACTGGATAGCTTCAGGAAATAGGCTAGTAATACCCTTTCTGTAAAATTCTCAATATGTTTTTCTCTGGCCCAGGTTTCAAAGTTGTTGTAGGTCTTTTCGTATAAATTTTTCGATTTTTCGGGCACTAACGTGGATAGCGCAGCTTCAGCAGCTTGTTCAATATCCAAAGACTCGTCATTATCACTCAGTTTTTGTCGATTTTTTCGCAAAACTTTGTAGGAAATACGGCGACGCGCGACGTTTGAACTTGACAGAACCTTGACATCAATCAATGCATAAGCAATGCCTTAGGAATAGATTGCCTGCCCACTTTTCAAAATGTTTAAAAACGCAAAAAATATCAAATTCTCTGCTTTCACAAAAAAATCTTTTATGAAATTCATTGCGAAATCCATGTGTTTTCGCAACTTGTTAAATAAATGGCTATTTTGTGTGGCTGTATTATAAATAATTTTAGAACTCTTAGACCATTATTACGTAATTCTCAGCAAAGGAAGTTACGCATTTATTTCAGGGAAACCCCCGTGACGTGAACAAGGGAAGTTACGGAAATTTTATTATGTTTTTCAGTACATTTAACTGTCTGTTTGCCAATTTTCAGTTTCACATTGTTCCTACAATGTGAAAACCTAAGACTATTAACAATATGTTGCTTTAGAAATGAGATTTCAGATATTAAATTGAAACTTCATATGTGGGCGTCGGAAAAATATAATGAAAGAATAGTTGGGAAGAGCTTTTCGATTCCAATATACAGACAAAATGTAAGAAATGTTGATTCATACTTTGTTTGGAACTTTTTTAGAGTTTATATTGTTCTTTCATCGACTCGCTATTTTTATTAACTTAATTTTCGATAAATATTTTTTTTATATACATTATTCATATTTGCAACTTTTAAGAAGTTCGTATTGTTTCTTCATTGATTGTTTTTGTTAGCTTAATCTTCGATAAATTTCTTTCGTCTCTCTATACATTATTCATTAAGGGACCCATTCATGAAAAAGAAATTGAAAATAATATTTTAAACGTAAAAAATTAATTTGTACCTTTATACATTATTTTGAAAAGTTTTACTTTCAAGTAATTCATTTTTATTTCTGCACTAATCTTACCATTTAAAAATACGATTATGTTTTGCGTTAAAAGATATATACCGGATGGCCATGAGTCAATGTACGCCCCCAAATTTTTGATTGTTTTTTAATTTAAAAATTTCATTTTTGGTACACATAAATTAGAGAAAAGTGGGCTACTTTTACTTTATTGGATTAGAAAATCTTTATCGATTTTTGAAGCATGACGCGGTTTTGTGTATGCTTTATAATCAACTGTTCTATGCAGTTTTATTTCAATACAGTCAACCATGTACCAGTGGCGTACAAGAAAATATCTTAAAATTATTGTGAGGTATTTTTTGGTTCTTTTGGATCAGTTGTATTTCCGTTCAAACTTTTTGGATAAGATCTGTTTCAACTTGAGTAAAAATCGAACGAATGAGCTTGTTACCGATAATTTCTTTTCGTTGTTTTTTTCTGGTATTCAATAGAATTACGTAGATCATCTAGATAAGCCGTTAAAATTTCAGCGTCATAAGTATATCCAATCCCTAGATATTCAATGTAGGCCAGTAAGCTTAAAATCCAAATCGGAAATAATTGCTACAAAAGGTTTTATTGTTTTAATGGCTTCATTTGTTGCCTACTATGACCATCCTAGTTTTCCCCCCCAACGGAGTTGTGTTTAAGTGGTGGGGGGTAAAAATGTACCCCGAAAAGAGGTATTTTGCGGTTTTACGGTTTTACGGTTATATGTAGTAAATGACTCACAATATTGAAAACATAGTCCTATTAAAAGTTGTAGGGCATTAAATTCTGCATTGAATGAGACCAGACGCATATTTTTGGACCACCCTTTCCCATACTAGTGCTCATCAAAGTGTGACAAATTTTACATATTTATGGAAAATTTGTTATTTATATTATATTAAACATAGTACTTATATTGCACTCCATTGTACTAGTCTTGTACTTAGTAAATATATAAAATATTAAAATTGTAGAATATATAAAAAGATAATATTAAAAAATAGTTTCATATACAGTGTGTCCCACTTCGTACTATAATTTGGTTATTTGTATTTGGATTTGTATATATTTTTTATAGCATATAATACCCATAATGAACTACCTTTGGAAGGTAGAACTGTTACTCAATCTCTATTTCAAAGCCAACTGTGATGTTTTTTAAAATGGGAATTTTGCAAAAATAACATTCGCGATTGAGATAGAGGAAAAATATATTTGGAAAAGTCGTTCAGAAAAATTAAGTAAGTTCAAATTTGAATTTGAATTTAAAAATATTGATTTTTTTTTGAAAAATATTGCAAGTCAGAAAAATTCGAGGTTTGGGTTGGTTTAGAGCATCCAGATTGCTATGAATGTCGATCTACTTACATCAATTATTGTAAACCCCATAGTTGTCAATTTTTACGTCAAAATGCCATTGAAATTAACAATTCCAGAAAAAGTGGAAATTATTCATCTCATTGGAGATAATGTTCGTTCCTTCAGAAAGGCTGCTAAAATATTTAATCGTAGACATCCCGATCGTCCTCCACTACATCATTGCACCGTAGCTGCCCTTAATAAGAAATTTGATCAAACCGGCACTATCGCAAAGCCAACATTGAAACCTACCAAAAGGCATCCAGATGATGATATTATACTGGGTTTTGTTAATGGAAACCCACGAACCGGTGTAAGAGAAATTGCGCGGGAATTAAATTTGTCAAAAAACAAGATTTGGCGTTGCCTTCGCAGGCACAAATTAAAACCCTTCAAGCCAAAATTTCTTCACACGTTGCAAGAAGAGGGCCCCAGAACGAAGATTAGAATATTGTTATTGGCTGCAATGCATTTTTCTAGAGGACCGTCGTTTTATTGATAAAATACTGTTCTCAGACGAAGCCACATTTAACACTAATGGCGTGGTTTCGTCACAAAATTGTAGATATTGGGCTGCGGATTATCCAAATTGGGTAATCACATGCAAAAGTCAGTACTCCCAAAAAGTGAATGTATGGTGTGGTATACTGGGAACCCATTTTTTTTTTCGAGGGAAATTTAAATGCTGATGTTTACTTGAACTTCCTTAACACAGAATTGTCCGATGCTATAGACGATTTACCGCTTGCATTGCAAAGAGATATCCATATCCAACAAGATGGCTGCTCAATACATAATGCCTTGATTATGAGGGAATGGTTTAATCAAAATTTTCCTCGAAAATGGATAGGACGTAATAGTCCACTTTGCGAGTTTCCGCCCAGATCCCCAGATATTACTCCTCTGGATTTCTTAAAGAAACAGTTTATAAAAGCAGACCACGCACAAGACAAGAATTGTGTAACAGAATTTTTGAAGTTTGTCGATCGATAACTCCTGAAGAATTAAGAAAATTATCGAATCATAATAAAAAAAGAATTATAAAATGCATTGAAATTGAAGGCGATCTAGTTGAAAAATATTCCAGATAATTATTATTTTTACCATAGTTCATATTGTGTACGTTTTTCTTTTAATTAAATAAATTATCAACATTATGTAAAATGTTTTATGAAATTAAAAATTTCCAACTATTTTCTGGAATTCATAGCAATCTGGATGCTCTAAACTAACCCAAACCTCGAATTTTTCAAAAAAAAAAAATCAATATTTTTAAATGAAAATTCATATTTGAACTTACTTAACTTTTCTGAACGACTTTTCCAAATACATTTTTCCTCTATCTCAATCGCTAATGTTACTTTTGCAAAATTCCCATTTTAAAAACATCACAGTTGGCTTTGAAATAGAGATTTAGCAACAGTTCTACCTTCCAAAGGTAGATCATTATGTGCTATAAAAAATATATACAAATCCAGATACAAATAGCCAAGTTATAAGGGTGGCTTAGTACGAAGTGGGACACACTGTAGAATATGATGGGATCTAGTCAACTGGTATAAAGATGGAGGCAGGATAAGAAACACAATTCTTGAAATCAATTAGTGACTACTTAAACTTAAATACAACTCCGCCGGGGGGGGGGGGGGGGGACCTAGGATAGTCATATTAGGCAACAAAAGAAGCCATTAAAACAATAAAACTTTTGTAGCAATTATTTGCATACACAAAAATTGAAAAAGTACATTGTTTCTGTCCTAATTTCTTTGTTTTTCATGCTACATAAATAGAGAAAAAACCATTTGAAAGCCTAGTTAATAGTCTTTCATTTTGGTTCTTACCGCCTTTGACGTAAGTGCCATAGTTTCTGAGATATTTAACATTTAAATTAAATATTATAGACGTTCGGACGCCACCTTTATACTTTCAGATCTCCAGATCTCCAAAACCATTAACTCTACAGAAACTAGAGAGAAACAAAATTCATCCTCAATATAGTGGCTTTTTTATTTGTCTCTAGCATGTTTTCGATCAATGTAATACTTTTCAAGTTATTTGACGAATATTGTTTTGAAATACCTTTTTTAAGCTAAAATTCCAATTTTCAAGTCGTTAACCTATAGACTATCAATTTTTATGAAAAGTTGCATAGAACCTTTTCTTCCTAAAATTTCATTTTATTTCACCACAAATGTTTAAATCTCGACTGTCGCCTGATCAGCATCTACAAAGTGACGTCACGCGAAGCTCCGCCCCATTTTCGCGCGGTCTAACTTTGGTCATTTATTTAAGGGCTTGAACGTGCGGATAAAAACATAAAAATTGAAATTGCCTTAAAAAGTGTTCTACTTGCGATTTCTAAAAAAAAAAAAATGCCTATTTGCGAATTTTTCTTGCTAGAATAAAAATTATTTATAAATAGTTCTGGAAAAGTTTTAATACTACTTTAACACTACACTGTTAATCAAGGAGCTAAAAATTACTACTTTAATAAAACCCATAAAAATATGACAGAAGTGGAGTGAAATATACATAAATTAATTTAGTGTACTTTAACTGTTCAGTTTCGTTAGCTAAGAATCTAATTAAAACCTCTTAAAATTTAACAACACCCTATGTGCCTTTAGCATAACAAAAGAACAGCTTCTTACAACGACCAGTTTCCAGGCTATAAATCTTAAGTTTTCTTTACAACCAAGATTTTATTTCCTCGGAAATCAAATGCATCCTTATCTCCAATAAAAAGTGAATTATGAGACGCTCTAATTAAGCTGACGCAATTCCAGCTGCAGTGCACCCCCAACGTTGCCTATTTCAAATACTTCCGTAATGCCAAAGTTAATTAGTGCACTATTCCAATATTTCATAATACCGAATATGAAATGGTGTTACCTTAAATATTACCTTTGATATATTAGAGCGAGCTGAGAACATATTTAAAGACAATAAATACGCTTTTAGTGCCCCCGAAACACTACGACTGGATATTTCCACCAAAGTAAAGAGAAAATCAAATTCAGATATATTATTCGTAGAAAGCAAATTGCACCTATGTACAGCCGCTATCACACTTTTGCAAAATTTTTGACAAAATTGAGATAATGTTACAAACACTTCTGTTAGACTTAAGAGCGAGCAAGGCGATCAAATCAGAAGGAATCAGAGGGCAGTGCACCAAAATGAAGAGATACTTTAGCCCAGTCGTTGAAGGTATTAGAATTTTTTTAAATGAGTTCGTGAAAGTATATAAAATAATATCCTGAAAAGTTTACATTTCGCTCGGATGCAGATCATAAAAAAAAGTGAACAAAAAATTTTTTTCATCCATTTTTTTCAAAATTTTTAAATTAAATCAAGGTGGGAAAAATAAAAAATACAGATTGATAGATTAACGTGTTTATGAACAAAAAATGCCCTAACAAAATTTGTCGCTAAAGCCACGGTATTCCCAGAATAAAATAGTCAAGTAAAGTTATTACTCGGAGCGTGATCCATGCGTGCGCGAGCGTGAATACTGATGACTGTGACTCCAACGCACTGAATTTACATGTCACTACATCAGAATTTGTTCAATCTATATGAATGTTGGTTCATTTAAAAGATGGAAATTGTAGCTTTTCGATGCCTTTTTGTTTTAAACAATATAAGCAATGGATGGATCAGAAAAAAATACTTATATATATTATCACGCCCGAACTCAATCGTCGCAATAAAAGATATAGAAAAAATAAAAGCCCTTCAAAAAAAATAATTTTTTCTTCATTGAGAACTATTAAAAAGTATGTACACTTCATGATTATTATGGTTTATTAAGTTGTAGTAACGTGGATTCAAAAAAAGTACATTTCAAATCATTTGAATTTCCTAGTTTGATGATTTTTTTTGATAAATATATATATTGGAGGCTGTAACTTATCGAGAAATTGACCCATTGGAAAACATAAAATATCAATATTTCGGAAAAATGTAAAATTTTCGAATGTTCAAACACAAATTCGTTTACTTGTACGCATTTTTTCGAAAATATATCAATCCCATCATGATCAGAAATAGCGATTTTCACTATAGTTTTGAATATAAGTTCCACTTCAACTTATTCAATACATTAACAAATGCATGGGGAATCCATTGGATATAGTTAAAATGTGGATAGGTGTACCCGTACTAAATACAGTACAGCAAAGACAGGTAAAAATTCATGCGAGTGACGGTGTGGCAGATCTGCTTCGATCTAGCGGCTAACTGTGGTGTCTATGAATTCGTTCATAATTATATATTTTCCCTCTGTACTCGATCGATCCTTCTATTCACTAAGAAAAATGTTAAAAATGCGTAATCAGAAAGAGAAAAAGCTTTATTTGTTAGAACTGCTAAGAATTTTTAGAGATTCTATTGTATGCATTTAATCGTGCGCTTGGCCGCGCAGAGTGACAAAGTTATTTCACTATTTTTTCCAGGAATCTCGTGGCTTTAGCGATACATTTTATTAGGACATTTTTTGTTCAGAAACACGTGGTCTATCCACCTCTATTTTTATTTTTTTCCTACCCTGATTTAATTTCAAAATTAAAAAAAAATAGTTAATTTTTTTTTTCACTTTTTTTTATGTTCTGCTTCCGAGCGGAATGTAAACTTTTCAGGATATTATTCTATACACTTTCATGAACGCATGAAAAAAAAATTATTCATTTTGCAAGTTTTTGGGGATTTCACTACAAAATTTTCTCTGTCGTCTGGGCTGTATTCGAAATAAGCAAAGTTCATGGAAAAATTTTCTTCAGCAATCCTGTAGTATTAATTTCTTTATAAAAAAAAATGTTTTCTGCAGTTTAATATCATCACCTAATTGACTAAATACAGCTTATTACTAACCATCATTTTAGTACAATGTAGTATTATAAATTTAACGTCACTCATCATTGACCACACGCCACACCCACTTCGCTAACGTACGATCTTAATCAACAGTACGCTGAGTAACATTGTTTAGAGATGCTTTATATTTAAAAATGCAGTATTACATAGAGAATTCTATTCTACTGACAATTCCTATAAGAAAAACCGCTGCCCAATCACTACTTCCACATCCATATTTACTATTCAAGTCTCTCACAACGAAGGAAATTTTGTATGTGAAAATAATTATTTATGGAACTTTAATAATATAATATTTGAAATCGCCTACCCCAAAAACCCACAAAACGATATGCCACATTGGTAGTGGGGGTGGGGGTGGTAGAGGTAGTGGAGATGGATGAAGTAAAACAAATTTTGAAGCTTTTAGTTCTTGTACACACACTAAATCACAATTTTATTTTTTCACCCTCTTTTACAATCGAGTGGGGGTGGCTAAGGTCAAAAAATTTTTAAGACCTTAGCTTTTCTTATATATAGGTACTAAATACCAACTTTTCGGACTCTTACTTGCTTGATTTACCCTACTTTACCCCCCAACCCTTCAACGGAATAAGATTAAAATATAATTTAGTTCCAGATTTCATTAAAATACATACGTGTACCATTCAAGTCAATATCTTAAACGGTTCCAGAGTAATCGTGCCCACAAAAAAGTTACAGGCTGACAGACAGAATATTGTTTTACTTAAACTTAAAATCTCGAAGTTTCATGACATTCTAAGCCTATTTGAATAATAAAAATTTTTAAAATTTTTTTATCGTTACTATACCTCCACTGGATGTGGAAGTAAAATCAAATAAAATAAATGAAATTAAGCATGTCCTAGGGCTCTCGCTTAAAAACTAGTGGATAAGTTGGTTTAATATTGTATGAACTCTTTATACAGAAATGGAGGAAACTGAAGCAATAACATATTATTCGTGTACATTCGCCTACTCCTGGCACTCAAGTTTTATCTCTCAGAGCCCCATAAACTGTTGATAGAATTTAGATGAAACCTTGAAAAGTCATCTTTTCGAGGTACGGGGTATAGGTTTTATAGTGGAAATACATACAAATTCGCACACATCTTTCATACAAATGAATTGTAAAGTGTTTTATGGACTGATCGCTTTTTCTTTATAGTGAGATTCATATAATGTTCAGCATACCATTCAGTCAAGACGGCATTGCGTACCAACTCATTGACTACTTAATAAGAGTATTTGTAGGTGTTCTATTCTATATATACTTTGACAACAACCACTAGCGTAGCCAGGTGGAAGCCCGAGGAACTCTCCCCGAAATGTCAATATAGGTACTAATTCCAAGTTAAAAATTGACTGACATGTCGTTCTCAACGTGTTAGCTACAAAAAGTAAGATGCGACTGACTTTTACAGTGTAGGGTGTCATTTATAGTTCCATTATTTTTATTAAGTCTTAAGAATTATTTGTTTCACCCTAAATCAAAATTCTGGCTACGCCACTGACAACAACCACTGTATTTTACTTCCACATCGTGGAAGTGTAGTAATTGGGAGAAAAATGAAATATCATGAAACGTCGAGGCTTCAAATTTGAGCAAAAAAAATTTCTGTATATCTGTCTGTTGGTCTGTCTGTCTGTCTGTAACTTTTTGTACGCACGATTGCTCTGGAAAGGTTTATGATATGGATTTGAAATTTGGTACACCTGTGTATTATAGGAGATCTGGAACTAGATTATATTTTGGTCTCATTCCGTTAAAGATTTGGGGGGCAAAGGGGGGCGCAAATAAGTAAAGCAAACTAGTAAGTGTTCATAAAATTGTCATTCGCAACATTTTTGGCATCATTCACTCCCACTATCATACCGATTACTACCTCCACTCCATTGTTAAAGGGGATAAACAATTTAAAAAAATTGTATATTACTCTGCAGCATTCATTATACCCCATGTTAAATAATAATAATCTTATGATCCCCTTTCGACGGATAAAACTGTGTTCGTGTTTTTAGCATTTCTCCAGCATAATGTATTGTAATAAATAAGCTAGTCAATAGTAAATGTTTAAAAGTCCAGATTCATCTAGTGTACTTTTAAGTTGCAAAATAAAGGAAATAGGCTCTACTGGCTGCAGGCATGTTCAATATGTAAATCCCATGACAGTTTACTATCTAGACGAATGCTATCATTAAACTGTATATTACGTGACAGTGGCCTGTATATATAAATTATTATACACAGTTTTTTTATTACTGAGTGTCAGTTTAACTCTACGCGACTATGAACTAACCTCTTCTAATGTTAAAGGTTAACTAATCCTTGTAATTCAGGCATTTCTGCTGACAAGGTTGCCGTCAGGTCGTTAGCAAACATCATTAGATGTCTTTTGGTGAGTTAGTTAGGAAGATCGTTAACATATAACAAAAAAGCAGCGGTCCAAGAACAGAGCCCGAGGATCCACATTGCTATATCTTGTGACTCTGACTCCACCCCGCTTAATCTCACTTTAAATGTTCTGCCTTCCATATAACTTAGTATCCATGACATGATGTTTCTCTTTAGACCAATATGATAAATTTTTTGTTTTAATATATTCTTGTCAATGGTAGGTGGACAAGAATAGCAGCGCCACGGCATATTGACTTTTGTCTAAGTTTGTGTAGACATATTCTAACAAATAAGACGAAGCGATACAATTATTGGTCCTTATTTTATAAATAATTTTAAAGTTTTTTTTTTGATAATTAAAGGCTTTACTGAAAGAGGAAGGTTTCATAATAAGAGAATTTTTTGGTAACTAGAGAAAACACTTTTTTTCCAGAACAACCGGTGTACTTAGTAAAATTTGAATCAGTACCTAAGAGTTCGAAGACAAGTAGAATTTATTATGAAGATAAATCGTAAATCGGTAAATAAAAAGGTTTCTCCGGATCAGAACTATATCCGTGAGCACTCTCCATAGCATTTTTTTGCATCATACAATGTAATGAAACCACCTTACAGTTCAATTGATTCTGCGGACCAAATCATTACTATTAGCCGGTAATAGTTTTAAAGTATAAATAACTTAGTATTTCATGTAAAATTAACAAAATAATAAATTCGCTGCTTTAGGAATCACAACATTCACATCCAGATTCTCTATGCGTCTCTTCCAACGAAAAAAAAGTTGATACTCCATTTGCACTCCGCCATGTGGAAAGAACTGTTCATATAACTTTAATTATTTAATATACGAAGTTGTCTACTTCAAAAATCCATAAGACGATATGCCACATCATAGTCGGTGTGGTAGGGAGGTGGGGGCTGATGAAAAAAAATGCTTGAGGCTTTTGGTTCTTGTACACACACTAAATCACAAATTAATTATTTTGCCCTTTTTAATAATGGGATGGTGGTGATAGAGAAGGCGACTGATACAAAAAAAATGTAATTGTTAATGAATTAATGAATTAAAGTTGCTAATTAATATTCAATAAGGTGCCTTGAATTAATTTTTATTGATGTATTAATGTTTTAATGTTTATGAATTTTTATTAGTGGATTAATGCTTTAATGTTCAATCTGAGAATCATCCCCTTTCCAATAAAGATATTGAACGCATTTGTTTAATTCAACACAGTACCATTTAAACTACCGTCTATGGCGACCACGTAAAGCAAAGATCAAATTTTAGAGAGCCCTATGCATCTACTAATCTTATTGGTGTAAAATTTTATGTATTCTAAAATACAGGGTGTTTATGATCACGTTAGTAGTGAAAGCTTTCATTAAATTTACCGCGTGATTAGGGGTTTGTGTTAAACGTCGCCACAAAGCCAATAAGGGGTGGAATCTGTCGTCTTTTGCGCCCACTTCCCTTTTCTTGTATCTCTTGGTTATTACCAATTTTACCCTGTGTAAATATATTTTTTGTTACATTTCGTAATTTTGCCATGTGGTGTATATTGTAGAGTAAGTTAATGTTGTCACTTGTACCTTTTTAACTAGTTCTTACGTGTTATGTCAGTGATAAATTTATGATCGATTTATATTTATTGCGTAATTTATCGTCGATTTACGATAATACACTGTTTATTATAAATTTGTGGTTATTACGTAATTTTTGTAGTTACTAGCTATTGCTAAATTTTTGGGTATCAAGCAACAGACGGTTTGAATTAATTCACCTACTAAATTGTTACTCTTATAGTAGTGTTTGTTTGCTCAGTATCTAGCTGCAGTATCTAAGTGCGATATCATAAATTCTTTTGTCAGTGACTATATGGTAATCAATTTTATAGTAATATTGTTTTATAACGTCTGTCAAGCGTTCTACATAGCTCAAACAATCTTTTTTGGTGTAGAAATTTTGATTATATCTCAGTTACATTACCTCCAACTCTAGGTCGGATTGAGTCACAATTTACTAATATCGTGTACTTATTTCTTTATTGATATCGTTTTTTGCTTGAACTACCTTTACTAACCCATACTGTATATATTATAACATTAACTTAAACTTCTTACCATTTTCGTTTCGATTATAGCCTGTACTTTGCCATTTATTCGATATTAAATCGATACTATCATTACTTCTTGTTTTAATATTTGTTGTGTAGTACTCTTTCCTATTTCATGGCTTTTCTGAAAAGCCTGGCGCCCGAAAGATTTTGATTTTTTTTGTGTACCAAAATTTGTTTTGTTGCTAAATTATTGATCAGTTCCTTATTAGAGCCATGTGTGCTATATTTTTTGTGTTGTAGCTGATCAACATTGTGTATTAGAGTTTATTTTTCGAGCATTTTGATACTTTTTTAGTCCAGTGTTTAGCTACGAGGACATTTTACGAAATAGTAGTGAGCCATCTTACAAGATGGCGCCTACACGTACGTGAAACCATTACAAATGGCGCCCAACGTGGGGCCCGAACCCACGACCCTGAGATTAAGAGTCTCATGCTCTACCGACTGGTTCTTGTACACACCCTAAATCACAATTTTATATTTTTTACCTCATTTAATAAAAGAGGTGGTATGGGGGGGTGATTTTCTTTTGTTTGCGCCCTCTAACAAAGCCCACCCTTTTATTAAAGTGGGTAGAAAAATAAAATTGTAGAGGAGGGTGGCTGATGCAAAAAAATTGAGACCATGGCATCTCGCACATAAACAAATACCAATTTTGTAGGCTCTTACTTGCTTACTTTACCCATTAACCTCCATTTACCCTTCAATCCTTCGACGGAATAAGATTAAAATATAATTTAGTTCCAGATCTCGTTTTAATACATAGGTGAATGTTGACTACACACTTATTTTGCGTGTAAAGAATGTCGGCGTCTTTGATCTTTACCGCATCGCCAAAGACTCTGACATTATTTACACACATATCGGTTTCAGAGTAATCGCATGCACCAAAAAAAGTTACAGACACACAGACAGACAGACAGACCGACAGGAAGACAGATTTTTAAAATCTCGACGATTCATGACATTTTAAATCTATTTTTTTTTACCGTTATTATCATCCTCCTTTAATTATATTAATTGATTTTTTCATTTTTATTTTCTTTAAAAGTTCGATTTTCCGACACAAAAATAAAGAAATAAACTGGGACCTTTTTCTGCATCACACGTGTTGTAAAACTTTTCAAATCTACACCTATACCTATACCCCTGTCATCTCTATCTCGGCATACTATACCGGCTCTCAAAATAAATTCAGTGAACAAAACATAAATATTCTCGTGTGAGTGTCAGATGTCAGGAACTTACGTGTTGGGTACATTCCTCATAGCCCTGTGTCGCAGGAATATGATGACTAGGGTTCCGTTTCCGAGAACACCGACTACGAAAATGATGAAGAAGAGGACGGGGACGATGTAGGTCTCCGGTCTTTGCTCATACGGGGTGTACTCGTTTTCAGGGTCGATCGTCGATGCTATGTGGTAGTCGAGATCGCTCATATCTGTAAAAATATGTTACAATAAGGGATGGTCGTGGCAAAGTTTACTGTCGGTGTTTAACTATCCAAAATGCGTCGTGTAAAATATATGTTCCAATATTTCTATGAAAATAAAATAATGTTTAGACATAAAGGATAGTTTTATGATAGGGTAAAACTTCCAGATATTTACAAAGGTTACCTACAACAGATAAACATAGTGAAAAATTCACCTGAGCCAAACTGAATTTTGCGTACATGGCTTGTTAGGTCTAATAAACAATTTCGGCCAAGTTTTAATTCCGATTCCGCACTGTGGGGGCGGATGGTCCAATGCATAAACTAATTCACGAACTTTCTTATAGATGAAAATTATCTTAATAGTGAATCAATCACAGATCGCAAGAAATAATATATATATTTATATATATAAAAGGTCGTTAATAGACAACTTGGTTAAAAATAAATAGCGAAAATGTTTCAAAAATTATTTTTCACTACACTTAAAAAATCTCCTAAATATATTTTTATTAATTATATTCCAAAATACAACAAAATTAAAAAAAAAAAATTAAATAATTTATATATTTCTACAATAAGAAAGAATGGTAAAGGAAATAGTAATTTACGTTATAAGTCCGGTAGGTGACTTATTACAGTACGAGTTGCTTTTGGAATATAAACTAGTACTGTAAAGAAACCTACCGGACGTGTATCGTATAATATTTTGTTTCATACTGTCTTTACCCAATGGGCACACGTACGTTTAAATAACGTTAAAAAAAGATTGAAAACCACACAAGGGCGGATCTGGACCTTGAGCTTGGGGGGGGGGGGTAACACTGAACCCAAAATTTTTTGATGAGCGAGGGGGGAGAAATCCGAAAAAAAAAATTTTTTCGTCCCAAAATTTTTTTGAAGAGCAAGGGGCAAAAATCCAAAAAAAATTTTTCATCCTAAAAAATAAAATTTTAAAATAAAAGTTTCTTGGTGGGGGTAATTACCCTGTTAAAAAAATTTTTCTTCCCAAAATTAACAGAAATAATAACATTTTAAAACAAAAGTTGATGATTTACAGAATTTACAGAATCTTGGGCGTGGTAATTACCCCTCCCATAAATCCGCGCCTGAACCTTCACGTTGTTATAGGGTGTTTTGAAACTAGTTGATTCAACGAAAAAAATATAAAACGTCTTTTAAACATCATAGATAACTATTAAATAACATAAAAAAAAGTTAAATATTCGTTAATTTTCAACGTTTTCCAAACGAAAGTGAACGTAGAATATACACGTTTTATTAAAGGTTTAAATAACGTTAAATGTTCACTAATTAGGTACGTTAATTAAATAAAATTAAACAAGCTCTAGGAGGTCTCTATTTTCCAATATATGATGAGTTACAGAATAAGCCGCTTCCCAATCTGTGTAGCTGGCCGATGGAACCCATCCAAGGCCAAAAATTGGAGAAAAAAAAAAAGAATGAGCCGCCATGTGGATGAATGGACAACCACTGGTTTAATCATAAAACCACTGGGTGCTTACTTTATTAGCATAAAACTTTTATGCTATCTCGGCCCAGCCCCACAGAATTATGATCTTTAACCTGATCGTTATAAGATCTATCCAAATAAATCGATGTTCCCTGAAAGAATTTAAACATTGCAATCTATATGTTCTTTATTTTATTTTCTATAAGTTCATAAGAGTATAAGATAAAGTATGACTGATTATGGCCAATGGTTTGTATGTGGCGCCATCTAGAAATAATTTCTGTAACAAACTACCTAGTAAGCAAGCAAATTTTATGCATTAATATAGATGAGTAGAAAAACGTTAAAAGAACGTCAAAAAAACGTCTTCATCTACCATTTGTTTCACCTGTAGATTAAGAATGTCAGTGCATTTTAATAAGTTGAAAGCATCAGTTAGTTTAACGTTGCATAAAATCGTTTTTTTCCTTTAAATAAAACATTAATTTAATACAATAAAAAACGTTAAATTTTCTCGTTTTACAACTTCTCATATTATGAATGTGTATTATACGTTAATATATCAGTAAAAGAAACGTTCTATGTGAAATGTTTTATTTCAGTAATCTTTCCACTACTGGTTGAGAATGTGTGTTGTAGGAATAACGCGTTTTATAGGTTTTATTTAAATATAAAATTTCACAACTGCTTTTTATGCGTCGATATAGATTCGTAGAAAAACGTTTAAAAAATGTAATCTTCTACCATCTATTCCACCTGTGGATTAAAAATTCCTTTGCATTTAGTACGTTGAAACAACAGTTATTTTAACGTTGTAAAAAATACGTTTTTTTCCTTTAAATAAAACGTTTGAATCTCCGTATAAAATATACGTAATAAAAACTTTCAACTTTTTCGTTTCACAAATGTTACCTATAGCGAGTCGTTAAAACATCTTACATTATAAACGTGTTTTATACGTTATTACGTATTTGTGAAAAAAACGTGCTTACTAAAACGTTTTATTCCAGCATTTTCTTCTACTAGTGGTTAAAAATGCGTGCAGTAGTAACGTATTTTAAACATCTTAATTAAACGTTGAAATTTTTAACCAAACGCAACGTTGAAAATTTCAACGTGTAACGTTTAATCAACAACTACGGTGTTTTAAAAACGTTTATTAAACGTACGTGTGCCCATTGGGTATAATCCTTCTTAAAATGAATTAAAAGTTATAATTATTGAAATTTAAAAAATATTAGTCCGCAATCTAACAGTCGCATCACCTTAATAGTCTAAGAGCTGGTGGTGTGGAAATGAGTATTGAACATTGAGCTATGCGTGGCAGACAAGTAAAATCAACTATTTTTGAAGATTTTCAGATATGAAAACAAATTTTGTCTCAACACAAAAATACTCCTTCATAAAAGTCGCACTAAATTGAGAAATTACGAAAAATCATAATTTTTGGCTGCTGCACAGAAACTATTCAGTTTAACGAAAAAATCTATAGGACATATTTTGTAGAAAATTTAATGCTCTTTTATTTTCATAAGAATAATAAGAATATTTTTTGCCGTATGAGGCACCCGAAGCGAGATATTTCAAAGAGACTGTTTTGTGCGCCATTTTTTCAATATGGCGGCGCCCCTCCCCGCTCGAACTGTCAGCAAATTCCCAAATCACGGTTCTTGTTAAGTGTATGACATATTGTTACGGTAAATTTTCATGACCCGAGTCATTTCGAAATTTCGTGACCAGCTCTCCGTCTATAACGATGTTATAGCCATTGTTTTCCATAGATAATTATGATTGTCTTTAGCTTATCACTGTCAAATAAATAAAACCGCAATTTTTGCGTTGTTTTGTATTATGTAGATTTCGGAGGAGATTTAAAATAAATCTGTTTAAGTAACCGGAAAATTAATCCAGAAAAAATCATAATATTTAGTGCAAATTAAATCATCTGTACATTGGCTCCAAATAAAATAGAGAACTTTAGAACTAGAGAACTTTATTTAATAATAATAATAATCTAGTAAAAAGAAACCAGATTTTTATCGTTTACCATTCTTCATTTACTAAAGTTGGTAGAAAATTATATTTTACAAGTAGATGTATATATAAATACCTAACAGTATTAATATATGTATTAATATACCTCCAACTTAAATAAAAATTACTAATTTTAGTTAAACAAAATGATAAAAATTTTGTAAGTAGAAGCCTAATCTGTAGTTATCTAATATTCCTCATCTACTAAAGTTGGTAGAAAAGTATGTTTCATAAGTAGCGGTAGGGGCCAAAGTGCTTACTTCACAATAGTATCAATATGAATTAATATAAGTTCAAATAAAATAAAGATTAATAACTTTAGTTAAGTAAAATATAAATTTTGTAAACAGAAGCCTAATCTATAGTTGTGTAACATTCTTCATTTACTAAAGTTGGCAGAAAGTATATTTTACAGTAAAAAAAGCGTTTACAGCGGTGAATGATTTTCTTCAATAAAACACTTCTCGGGACGCATTTTTATAGTGGGATATGACTCCATGCTTATGTGTTTCTTTGAATTATGACAGTTATTTTTGTTATAAATATTGAATAACCTATTCATAGATATTATTATATTCCTGTTTATATTGGTTTTTCAACAATATGGCAAGAAGGTGTACTCAGTTTGTACCTTTTGTACAGAATTTTCATCGTCATTTAACGTTTAGAGCTTTCTGCCAAACAAGAGGAAAATCGAATTGTCTACAAGGTTATGTATATATTATATGAAATATAAACATTTGATCGTTGATGATTTTCATTCCACATATTCACTATTAAAGAGGGAACTTCTGAAAAAATTTGAAAAACATTTGAAAATAGTGTTAATAAATAATTCTTATAGTTAGTTTAAAAATAAACTTTTCATGTATTAAATAATTGCTAAAACAGTGTATCTAAATATTTTATTTCTTATATTCTTAAGTGAAAAGTTAAAAGTCAAAAGTCAAAACTAAAAAATTATTGCCTTCTAATAAAAATAATATGATAATGTTTCTAGGTAACACATTACAGTATTAGATACCGTATTATTCACAGGTAACCCATTACGGTATCAGATACTGTAATGTTTGATTTACTGACCGCAAATGAGTACGGGAAATAGTCATTTACCGGACAGTATGAAATAAAGTATATAAACTTTACAAATCTGGTGCATATGAAATTAAATATAAGTATTGTGTCGTCACTGTTCGTCAAAACAGTAAAAGTATAGATAATGGGGTTAAAGGACATACAAATTCAATGTTAAAAAACGATAAAAATACAGGAACGTCAGCATATTGCATTGAAATTGACCATTTCATAGGCACAGGTAATATAAATTTAATTCATGCAGAAAGTAAAAGTAAACTTTCAAACATTCTTCAATAATAGGAAATTTAAAGTTCCTTTAAAGCAATCCTTGTACCTCTTAATCTTAAACGCGTATACAGTAGTATATGAATCATTAATTAAATTATATAATCAGGTTAGATCCTTAGCTTGAAAATTCCCGGAATTTTTAGGGATTTAGTCATAAAGTTCAGGCCTAAATATTATAATTGTAGTATTCGTCTTATTGATAAAGGTCTAAACATCTGTACAGTGTTCTAAATATATTGTTTTGAAATATACAGTGCGTGTAATTGCCGATTAGGCATGTACATTCACGTAGCGCGAGAGATATGACAACCTAGCAACAGCAAACTCGCCCGTCGGCCGCATAGATTAAAGAGTCGGCGCTAGACATTGAAGCATCCCAGCTCTCAGTTATTTTATTTCAGCCAGCTGGCACACGCAATCAATGTTGCACTTCTTACTCCCTATGTCTAGCCCGCCACTACACACACTGTATGTATAAAGACAGTGTTTTCTTAAAATAAGAATAATTATAATAGTTTTTTAATATTTATGAAGTAACTTATGATTTTAAATTTAACGATAACTACAAACACAGTAATATAAAATTTATCATTAGCTAACGTCTACTGCAACTTAACAAAAATAATCGGAAATTTAAGAGTTTATAACAAATTTTGTTATTTTATAACATTATAAGCTATGAAACACTTATCATTTATTCTGTCTACAGAATAGTTTTCTGACTATGCATGTATAGATAGATATTTGTGAAAAATAAGTAGAGCATATGGTAAGATTTTTTTGCAAAAGCATGAAAAATAGAATATCTACTAAAAAGTCGCGATAAAGAATATTCCATTATTCTAAAATATTCACTCTTCGACGCATATCGAAGCACGGCAAAGATTACATACTACATGGCACAGGTAAGGCAATTTTAAATTTGTATTTCCAGTAAAATTCAGCGATAGCTTGCGTAGGTAGAAAATCTGTAAGGCATTTGACTGAGAATAGAAATTCCCCTGAAGTAAATTATATCATTTCAATAATATATGTAAGTAAACGTGGAACGGAATATATACGTCTAATATCACCGAATTTTATTCGTCTTCAGAAAAATGTATTACATGTCGAGCAACTTCCAAATATATAAAAAGTAATCCATCTGCTTCTTGAAGGGGTATATTGGCAGTTGAAAATAAAAGAAAGTAAATAAAGACAAAAATTAGATATAGTAGCGATATTTGACTACAAAATTTTGACCACAGTTAACAAGTCAATGTTTGTAAATTATGTAATAGTACTATGAACTTTCATAATCCTCAGTTTGTGGTGTTGCAAATTTGTTGCTCCATTATTAGTGGTAATGGTTTTTATAAATTTATATGCATTTGAATTATTGTTAATATTGGATATTTATTAACTAAAGTCTGTTCGCTGATAGAGTTCCGGTGTGACGTCACGAACACCTGAACTAAGATGCCGTAGCGTATATAATACACCTATTGTAAATTTATAGTAATTTAAGTTAAATAAATAAACTATATATTGAATTGTTTTGGTTTCAAGTAAAAAAATGTTCAAAATAAATACAGTTAAACAGTTGCAGTTAAATCTTTTTCATTCATTAATAGAATTTTGCAAATAAGTATATGTAATCTTAAAATAAAAATACAGGTAATCAGTTTCATGTCATTAAAAAAAACTGGTAATGGGGACCGACTAGACAAACAAAAAACCTTTATGACTTTTTCCTCTAGGGGCACTTTGAAAAAACTGACCTAGGTCAACAATTTGAATATTAGGGTAGGAAACATTTGAGAACCGCTGCCTTTCTGGGACGTGTACTTCCCAATTATACAACTTTTAAATTGTCATAAAAAAGTGCAAAGATTACCGACTGACTCGTTCTCGTTGGCCCGCGGTTTCAAAGCAAAGAAGGGCGGCACCTTTGATGATCGCCTCTACCGAACCAATTATAAAAATGTAAATAATTCGTTATCTCTTTTTGCAGAACTGCAAGCAAATGATGGCGTAAAGGTTTAAATACAGCATTTCTTTACATGTCTGTTTCTTTTAATTTAGAACAAAATATTGGAGCTTTTATTGTTGTTTATAATTTATTAGATTTAAATGTGGTTTGTTAACACATAACTTAAATGAGTATTCTGGGTTAAGCTTAAGAAACGAGTAATTATTGCATGACATTGGGAAATAAAGAATTAGACGTCTGAGATACGATAAGAGAAAACAATTATGTGTATTTTAAGTTAGGAAAAAATCTGATTTATTTAACGAATTGCCAATCAGGTATCGAAAACTAAAATATTCGATAAATAAATCTGGAACTTACCAATAAATTATTTTTGATTTACATAAATTGTTCGAAATGGCTTCCGTCTGCATCAATACACTTTTCGGCACGTCGAACTAAGGACATACGCACTTCGTTCAACACATTTGGTAAATTAGGATAATTTTTTATGGTTTCTATGCACATTAAAATACCACACTAAACTATCAACTAACGTTGTCAATAAAGAAAATAAAAATAAAAACTTGGTCCAAAATCCAAAAAGCAACACAAAAAGAACGAACAAGTAGTGGTCTGTACGTAATCAAGAACTTAACGATTTGAACGGTAAGTCAACAAAATAAATCTTAACTGTAAATACGTGGCAAAAAATTCAAAAAGAACAAAACCACATACAAAAACAACGAACGGATTCGATGTGTGTACTTAACGAAGTGCCCACAGAAACTAAAATATTGCATAAGGGAGAGTATAGTTTTCTTCAGATCTATTAAGCACTAAGAAGCACTCAGAAAACGCTGACGTCTTGTCAATCACTGCTGCCAACTCTTCTAAACTGAGAGTTGGAAACAGTGTTTGACAAATTGCAAAATTCGACATTTTTTAAATATTGTAGACTACGAAACAACCTAACAAATATGATTCATATTCAATAGAAATAGGTTTAACATTAAAGATAATGAAAACAATGTTATGATTATTATATTGTAGGTAGTTAATTGTTACAAAGTTTGGAAATTAGACGAGTTGGTCAACATGTACAGTGAATTACAGTGATATCAATCTAGACGCTTTTTACCAAACTTTCTTTCGTGTAAATCGTCAATTAATAAAACCTGGTTGTGATGAATCAGCACAACCAGGTTTGGAGCATGCTTGAGATTAGTGAACTGTGAACTCTATATACATACTGGAATGAGTATGAACAATTAAGCCTTAAACACGATGAAAAAAATAAGAAATAAAAAAATAAGAAGTAATAAATAGAGAATAAAAATATTCCAGATCTCAACACACAAAACAAATAAAATACACCAATCATATAATAGTTTAATAATATAGGTTTCAGCCATATGTAAGTATGTCATTGTGAAATCGCTTTGTAATTGGTCGGCAACAAGAAATAGGAACAGAAAATCTAACCCGTTGGAAACTTATTCCTTATTTTGGTTTTGCCAGTTTCTTAATTGTCATTGTGCCTTGGAATTGGATATGGCAGTTTTATAAATGTGTTTAGAACCCATTGACGATAAGAAAATCAATATAATTGGATCTTAATGTGAAAGAAATACATTTTTTCATCTATGTTAATGTCGATAATAGTTTATATCGCTTAGTGGACTCATTACGACTCTCCTTATTAAGGCGTTCCTTGCTTGTCGGATTTCATTATTTCTTAATTCTTAATAGATATTTCTTATTTTTTATTTCTTATCTCTTATTTTTTTCATTGTGTAATATGCTTTGGAACCTACTTTTCCCTTTCAAAGAAACTTTAAAGATAAGCTAAATTTGGAGGCTCTCTGGCTCCCTCTCACTTGTAAACTAATTATTCAGGAAACTGAGACAGGTAACCTTCAAATATGGCTTTCTCTCTCTAAAGCTTCTTCCAGATCCAGCCTATCGGTCCTCACTCCAATACAGTATCGAGCTCACTACTTGAGATCATTGGTCGACAACCGAACTGAATACGCACATATCGCCATCTGTTATCATTTACATAAACTCCTAAACTGCAAGAAAACAGAGAGGTGCATTATTTTGTTATTTGTTTTAATAAAGAAATAATTATAAATTCTGTCACCCTATATTCTCCGCCAATTCTCCGTCAAAAAGGCATTCTCCGCCAGATTCTCCGCAGGCAGTCAAATTCTCCGAAAAGCGGAGAATTCTCCGGCAATTGGCAACACTGAACATTGCCCTCTTAGGCACTAACTGAAATAAGTGCATTATACCTGCTATACCCGACTTCCGAGAAAATCGACTCACCTCTGGAATCGCCAGCCGCATTCGACGACGATAGTCGTTACGCAAATTGATTTGCGGTCGAACAATAGAAGATTAGGTTACAAACAATATTTCAATAAAGGCAAGGAAGGATAGAGCTCCGGACGATCTTCCTTACACTATTCGACTGGGATTCTATAAGCGAACAGACTTTAAGACAGAAATTTAATAGTAAGACAGATAATTTTAGTGTATATAGCCCGGATGGTTTCTTGTTATTCAACCCGGGCCGAGCAACAGGTAAGTTAAACATTCGTTAAATTTCAAATAGCAATTGCGCCTAAACGGTACACGTGGAAAAAAAGTAGTAAGGACCTTAACCCTTTCGCTCATGTTGTCCACTACAGTGCACATAACCTTTGTGATTTTTTTTTAAATTTACGCGCCATAATTTCAGCAAACTGTCAAGTTCCCTGTTCAATTGATGCCATTGTTAAAAGAAGGTGACAAGTTCAACCATCTAGATGTGATTAGTAAAAGTTCACTTTTTTGCAGGAGGTTCTTACTCACGTGAATTATAAGTGTGCACTGTAGTCTCCTAGATGATTTTATTTCAAGCAAGTATGTAGTTGGTGAAACTCTTCTTGATTTTTCTGCTTGTTTATTAGTGTTTATTTTTTGATATCCTGAAATTTTCGTTGCGTTTTCAATCCACTAGGCTGTGTTTTTTGTCATTTGAAGTATGTGCACCACAGTGGACACTGTGAGTCAACGACATAAATTCCATGGGTGCATCTAACCTTACTTTTTTAAAAATGTTTGCTATATTCTAACTATTTTGTAAAAGATTTATGTCAAAATGGCTCGTAGGAGATGGCTGTCGGCCCAGGAGCTTTTTGAATTCCTTCAAGACGATACGTCGAACCTAGAGCTCCTTAGTGAGGAGGAAGGGGAAGGTTGGGAGAGTGACCGCTTTCTCCCTCCAAAAGGTATCCTAAAGGTACGGTCAGACACAGCTACTTTTGCTGCGGTGCAGTCTAAAAAACTGCGCAGTTCAAGTGAATCTTCATGTGAATAGCTGTGCAACCTTAAAAGTAGCGCGTGCTGTTTGATTGCGTGCAACATTTATATGCTGCGTACAGCCTCAAAAGTAGCCACGTGTGAACTGAATTTTAAAGAGTAGCGATGGCTGCAAAAAATATCTATTTGGTTGAAACTTTTGCAGCGGCAGCGAGTGCAGTATTTCTAAAGTTGGTGCCCATTTGTGTACCTAACATTTTAAATAATATATTTGTGAATAAATTTCGTCTTGACAAAACTATTAATGTTTTAAAATGATTCATTCTTGTTTGTTTATAGTATAAAAAAAAATTAAATATAGAATTAAAGCTGCAGCTTGTAGTGATTTTTTTTATCTATTCTTTAATAAGATACATGTTTGATCTTGGAGAGATCTTGAAGTATTTGATATTTATAACTAAGAAACATTGTTTTGACACCTAAAAGTCAATATATATTGAAATTAATTTGGCGGGCTGTCACCGTCCGAAAGTTCTAACTTTTATCTATTTCTTATCCATTCTTTCATCCAAATTCCAGTTTTCGTCTGGCATCGGCATCTTCTTCATTTTAATAGTACAGATAATAAGCAAACTGTAGCTAGTGTCTCGTCATCCATGTTTTACAGTACACAAATCGGATTTTATTACGTATATTACGGCACGAACACAGTGAGACGTGAAGGAACAATAGCTAACGGCTAACATACAGCATCTGGTTGCATGGTGCAAAAACAGCGTGTTGTGTGTGAACGTCACTGCAACCTTTTTCCAAACTTGAAGTTTTGACGTGTAGCTGCAGTAGAAAAAACTGCCCGCTGCACGCTACTTTTAGGATCAGTGTGAACACGATACGAATCTTTTGCAGCTGCAACCCTAAAACTGCGCAGCAAAAGTAGCTATGTCTAACCGTACCTTTAAGGTACGGTCAGACACAGCTACTTTTGCTGCGGTGCAGTCTAAAAAACTGCGCAGTTCAAGTGAATCTTCATGTGAATAGCTGTGCAACCTTAAAAGTAGCGCATGTTGTTTGGTTGCGTGCAACATTTATATGCTGCGTGCAGCCTCAAAAGTAGCCAGGTGTGAATTGAATTTTAAAGAGTAGCGATGGCTGCCAAAAATATCTATTTGGTTGAAACTTTTGCAGCGACAGCGAGTGCAGTATTTTTAAAGTTGGTGTCCATTTGTGTACCTAACATTTTAAATAATATATTTGTGAATATATTTCGACTTGACAAAACTATTAATGTTTTTAAATGATTCATTTTTGTTTGTTTATAGTATAAAAAAAATTAAATATAGAATTAAAGCTGCAGCTTGTAGTGATTTTTTTTATCTATTTTTTAATAAAATACATGTTTGACCTTAGAGAGATCTTTAAGTATTTGATATTTATAGCTAAGAAACATTGTTTTGACACCTAAAAGTCAATATATACTGAAATTAATTTGGCGGGCTGTCACCGTCAGAAAGTTCTAACTTTTATCTATTTGTTATCCATTCTTTCATCCAAATTCCAATTTTCGTCTGGCGTCGGCATCTTCTTCATTTTAATAGTACAGATAATAAGCAAACTGTAGCTAGTGTCTCATCATCCATGTTTTATAGTACACAAATCGGATTTTATTACGTATATTACGGCACGAACACAGTGAGATGTGAAGGAACAATAGCTAACGGCTAACATACAGCATCTGGTTACATGGTGCAAAAACAGCGTGTTGTGTGTGAACGTCACTGCAACCTTTTTCCAAACTTGAAGTTTTGACGGGTAGCTACAGTAAAAAAACTGCCCGCTGCACGCTACTTTTGGGATCAGTGTGAACACGATACGAAACTTTTGCAGCTGCAGCCCTAAAACTGCGCAGCAAAAGTAGCTATGTCTGACTGTACCTTTATTCTAATTTTTTGTTTAAATCATCAGCTAATACATTGCTCTTTAGATCTTGATGATGAGAAAGCTACGACTGCATCAGAGCCCGAGGAAGACCTGGAGTTATACCAATCATACTATGTTATACCATACCAAATAAATTTATCTTTTTTTTTATTAATTAATCATAATTTTTATACTTTCGATAATAAATAAAAGTTATAATAATTTATTTTCTGTGTGTTTAATAATTTGTTAAATTATACCTACTTATTTATGAAAGTGTGACATTTGTAGAACTACCGTTGAGTCACAGCGTCCACTATAGTGGACGTCAATTTTTTTGCAAACCGTAATAGATAGACTCTTACAACTAACGTCAAAAATGTCAAGATAAATCGAATAATATGCATGCTAAATTTCAGAATTTACTCATGAAAAATAAAAAATCGTGAGCAAAAGGGTTAATTGGGAAGTTTCCATTTTTCTCATTTTCTCGTAATAAATAGTCGTAAAAATCTAAAAAATATCTGTAATTTTTTAAAAAATTTTCTCTATAAATAAAAAAGTTATTGTCTTTCCAAGTTTAAAATGCCGCGATCATCTGGGCTGAGCTCGATTACGTCACAATACATGATTCCGCCAACAGCGAGCGGGCGCGGGCACCTTTATACTCGCTGGCAGGTACCGGAAGTTTATAGCCATCTTGCATTTGAGAGCCGAAAAAATTGCTAAAACATGCAATTTTGGTACGTTCATATTTTTCGAAAAACACCATTGGGACGGCCGTATGATGTCGCGATGTAAAGAGGAAGTCTTCCAGATAAACCTGATCGTAAATTGCACGGCGAAATTCGAAAATTCGGCCCGGCACGAACGAATCAAAAGTGACATTTTGTGACATTTCAGAAAATCGAGCACATACACTAAATAAAGGGAACATAGAGCGCGCCGCCGGCATGGCAAGTCAGCGCGTTATGTATTGTGACGTCACGGTGGACTTCAGCCGAGGCAAAGTATTCAAATAAGGAATTGAATAAGTTCGTGAGTTTTTCAGATATCGAGATAATTTTTTTTTGTTTGACTAGTTATCTGAGAGACTACTAAATGAGGTTGAATGTACATGGTATTTCTAAAACAGGAAACTTCCTAATTAGTGAAAATATTGTGCAGATTCTTTTAGTATAGAATTATGTTTTACAGAACGTTGACAGTTTTTGAGTTATAAGCAAAATACCAGGAAAAAATTTTTTTTTCATGTTTTTTGGCTATAACTCAAATTCCAGGAACATTTTCTATTGGCACATCTCAGATTCATAATTAGCACCCCAAAAAACATAAAGAATAAAAATATCATAATGACTCCACGATTTGTTTTTAAAACCTCCTTTCAGCACCTAATAACTGGGCTATTAGTGTAATAATCCAGTTGGGTGATATGCCTTAATAGCGGAAATAGGCCAAGTTTAGTTTAACTAAATATAAAAAAAATTGGACAATAAACAGAAACGTTATAAAGGGTGCAATTTTTTTGGTCCACTCTCTATATGAAGTACAGACAGAAAAAGAGTATTTAAAGTAATGTTAGAAATATGCATTTATTTAATGTAAATGTGTATCCTTTGCATGTATATTCCTGTACACATTTTTTTCCACAGAGATATAAATGTACATATGCAAAAGCTAATTTAATTCGAACTTCCTCTGTTAATATAAAATGTAATTCCTGTATGCGCGTTTATCCGTTAGTAGGGAATATTCATATAACCGAAGTGGCGTATAATACGAGAGAACTCAACTAACACTATTTCGGTGTAAATAAAAGAAATTCCTGCGAGATGTTCCACGTGGAAAGAATATAGCGAAGCTCGAGTTCAAAATACATGAAAAGAAAAAGTGACATTATAACACAGAACGCTAGAAATGGATTGTCATGTACGATTTACTTCAGCTTGTGATTTTGAAAAGCTGAGAGAACTCATTTTAATGAATATTTTTTTCTGGTTCAAGTTTTTTGTGTTAATTTAGTTTGTTTCATGTCGCGGTGAAGATTTGTCTGTAGCTCAAATTTTCATTCATAAACTGTTAGTCGTTAGAATCTTGGAGGCACTTGAATAAGTAGATGAGATAGGTCGGAAAGCAGCAACCCCCCACCCGTTTTCTATGACGTCATGGGGTAATTAATGGTAATTCAGTATAATTAAGGTTAATTAATGGAGGTAATTAAGGATAATTAACGGATGTAATTAATGGTAATCAATGGATGTAATTGATAATTACGGTAATTACCCTTAATTAGCTCCATTAATTACCGTCAATTATCCTTAATTACCCCATGACGTCACATGCCACGCCCCTACCCCTACCCCTGTGACGTAACAGAAAAAGGGTGGGGGGGTTGCTCCTCTCCGACCTTATCTACTTGAATACTACTACTCGACGAGCGTTTCGCCAACCATGCTGGCACCATCTGAAAACGATTTAAACTCAGTTTTACTCAGTATATTTAAGAGGCTCGCCTCCTGGCGTCGCGTCGGTGGTAGGCCTTAGTAGTGGATATAGGCCGTCGGTAAATAAATTAAAAAAGAAAAGGAAAATGTACCGAAATTTTTTTCAAGCCCCAGTTTCTGCATTTAAGAGCAGGAAGACGACTTTCTCGATCAGTAGCCTGATGCAGATAGAGATAGAGATAGCTGCAAAAAACGGTCGTAAATATTGCCATAGCTTTTTGTCTCTAGCAATTTTCAGCTAAGATGCTTTCCTGCTAAGGTACTTAACCTTAAAGCTTTTCCTCTCCGTTTTTGCTTAAAAATCAACATTTTCAATCCCCTGAAAGTCAGTGGGTATTAAAGCAAAAATAACGTTATAGGGGTTTTTGTGGTAGAGTTCGACGATCTACACATACATGTAAAAATCTAAAGGATTTAAATCAAGTGATCGAGGAGGCCAAGCAGTAAAAAAGTTATCACAGGAAAACCGATTTTCCCACCCTATATTTAGGGAAGAATATCTGAGTAGAGGTGCATCTTATCGAAAAAAAAAATATATAAACATATGGTGCTATTTTTAGCTAAAATTTACGCTCTCGAGAAATTTCTAACATGTTCTGGGTCACCCCGAAATGAAGCATTGGAGCGCTTTCCATATACGCCGTCGTACTCACGTAGAATACTTCTTTTCAATTTTCACAGTTTTGCCACCTACAGATCGGCCTGGCTTTTAACATTACTTACCTTCATAGTATTGGAAATATTCTGTAAAAAAACCGCTGCCCAAGGAATCACTACTTCCACATCCAGATTTTCTATCCAAGTCACTCACAACGAAAAAATTTTGTATGTGGAAATAATTGTTTATGGAACTTTAATAATATAATATTTGAAATCCTCTACCCCAAAAACCCATAAAACGATACCCCACATCGGTAGTGAGGTGGGGGATGTGATAGGGGGAGTGGTAGTGGGGGTGGATGAAGTAAAAAAGTTGTAGGTAATAATGAGATCTACAACTTTTGTGGGGAGCATTTTTATCCTAACCTCAAAATTTTTCGAGAAATACGCAAAATACCGTTTTTTCGATTTATTATTTTTTCTTCCACAAAAATAACTCCATTTAGCTCAAACTTGGCGAAAGTATACCTTTAGGTGTCCCACATAAGCACTATTTTTTCCACTGCACAATTTATATATTTTTTTATTTATTGAAAGTAGAAAAGAAAACAAAAAAAATATGAGCTCTGCCGAGCTCTGGCGGACAAGTACTTTTATGAGGAATCGCAGTTGAAAATTTCACTTTTTTTTATAAATTGAATTAAACAACAATCGTTGAATATTCTGGTGCACAAAAAATATAGCTTATGACACCAAAAGTATACTTTCACCAAGAGCTAAATCGAATTATTTTTGTGGAAGAAAAAAGAAAAAACCGAAAAAACGGTCTTTTGCGTATTTCTCGAAAAATTTTGAGGTTAGGATAGAAATGCTTCCCACAAAAGTTGTATATCTCATTATTACCTACAACGTTTATAATTAACTTTATTCGATAGGAGGTGTAGTTTAGTCAGAAATCGCAAAAAACTGTTTTTCACCCCTAAAAATCCACCCCATTTCACCTCAGAAAATCAAAGGTGGTTCGGACTATTTTTCTTCTTTAGTTGTGATATGTTCTAACATATTCTGCTATCAGCTTGCTGTAACGACTTTTTTTTTTTAATTCTGACACTTATCTAGCATGGCCTAGAGGTATATTTCACTTTAAAAAAAATGTGGGTTTTTTTCGGATCGAAGTCTTTTTCAGATGTGAAAAAAAAATTTTTCTACAAAATTCCAGCTAGTACATGACATTTTGAAAAAGTCGTTCACCAGTCCTCCAGCTATTAAGTCCTACATTGTTTTTGAAAACTTTTTATTCTGATTTGTAATATGTTCGGGATGTGACGCTGTAGAGTAATCTCTCTTTTATCTCCTTTGTTATTAAAATAATTTTTAATTTCAAGTTCTTATTATCATCAATGATCATCTTTTGTTAATAATATATTCATACGGTAAACAGAATGTGTAACTTGTCTACATCCTGTATATTATTACAAATGTCGATAAACCTATTTTTTTTGGATTATAGAAATATAAAATGATAATAATGAAAATGGGTTTTTAGTTTAAACCCTGCCAAGTACAGGTCACCCTGTGCCACTTAACTCAGTTTAAGAAATACCAAATTAAATACAAAAAAAATTAAACAAAAATTCGAAAAATGTCGATTAGAAATAATGGAATAAAATTCGTCGCTTAATTAATTGAACCCCATTATGTAATATCAACACAGAAGTCGGTTAAAAATACGTTTTTATTCGTGATTTGTTCATTTTTACACCGACGTTGATATGGATGATAAGGTTCAATCAATTTGGTGACGGTAAAATTTTATTTCATAATTTATAGCGGTCTACTTTTGAAGGCGGTTCATCTTTTTTCCAATTTATCTATTTCACACTTTCCAGCGGTTTCTTTATCATATCTATTTGATTTAATCAAATAGGTATATTATAACCGGGCACAATTTTTTAATCATCACCGTAGAAAACATTTTTTTCTCTTACCGTCTCTACTGTTGCTGAACTGACCATTAAGGTACTAATATGGATCGTAAATTAAATGAAATTAAACCGTTTTATTTTCATATAATGATCATTTTGTAAAAATTATCCACCATTAGGGGTAGTTTTTCCAGAGTTTTATTTCTCATCTGATACAATAAATTAGATATTTTTTCACCCTTGTTTACTATTGATTTTGATGACAATACCAATTGATTCTTTAAAGGTGATTTGTGATTTTCTTCCTTCAGCCTACAGCCCATGCAGGAGAGGGCTCATACCAGTCCGTAATATACAGTGTGTCACAGGATAGATGTAACAAGAGGTGTAATGGAACAAAAATTTTGGAATTTTGGAATGGTATTTGGGGATTGAGTCCTGCTTGTTGTAAAACTAAAGTATACCAAAAAAGACTTGATTTGGTGTTCTACAGGGTGTTTTATAAGCAAAATTGTAAAAATCACCATTAAGAAAGTACCTTTATTTTTCAAAATATGAAAAAATTCCACTAAGAAAAGTTATTTAGAATTCAATTTTATACCTCTATACCAAATTTCAGGAATATAAAATTATTTTTTTGAAACTTCCTATTTTTTGCGAATTAAGAGTTGAATTCATATTTAAAGTTGTGTAGGAGCAAATGTTAATCATCTTAAAAAGTAGGCTATTGGTAAATAAAAAATTGAATATACGAGATGTAAGAAGGTATAATGTTAATCGAACTAATTGTAAAACAAGAAACAATTACTAACAGAAGATTAATGAGGTTTAAAAATTATAACAAGTAATAAATGTCAAAAACATAGCAGATCCACAAACAAATTAATTATTGACCAATACAAAACAATGGTGACAACTTTTTTATTATTCGACGTAGCTACCACCCACATCCACACACATTTCGATCCTTCGCCGGAAATCCTTAAAACTATTTCGAATATGATCTAACGGTATGGAGTTTACGGCATTTGTAATTTTCTGCTTCAATACTGCTACATCGTTAGGAAGTGGTTCAGCGTAAACCAACTGTTTGAGGCGACCCCATAAAAGGAAATCCAATATTGATAGGTCTGGGGATCTCGCCGGCCACTTGATCGGTCCATTCCTGCCAATTTTCTCCAAAATTTAAATTCAACCACCGAATAACCATATCTGTGAAGTGGCCAGGGCAAACATCATGTTGAAAATGAACTAAAGGCATATCTCTTAAAATATTTAAATGTTCTTCAGAAAATCTTTCAAGAAGCTGTAAGAAGTGTGCTGGTTTAATCTTCCCTCAACGAAATAAAGTCCAATAACTCCAACGTGATAAGAAACGGCACACCACACATTCACTTTTTATAATATTGTCTTCTAAAATGAATTCTAATTTTAATTCTAATTGGATTTTCAGAAACCCAAAACTGACAATTCTGAAATGAAACAACACCATTGGTTGTGAATGTGGATTCATCTGAGAAAATTATGAAATGATGAAGAAATCTCTCTTCCATGATTTTTTCTCCAATGGTCAAACAAAATTCCAACCTACGGCCGTCATCTCCCTCTTCAAGGGTATGTTTATAATTTGCTTTATATGCCCTAATTTTCTTTGCCCTGTAAATTCTTTGGAGTTCCGACTTGCTATTAATAAGAGCTGATCTCTCTCTTAGTGGCATCCTAGGCTTTTCTCTAACAGAGGCATGAGCTATTCTCATAGCCTGAGTACGTGACAAAGCATTCTTTGGAAATTTCAAATTAAATTGACTTACCACTTCTCTTAGCGAGTTTTCACCGCCAATTCCGTAGCATTGCACAATATAAATTTTTTCACGCACTGTGAGTACCATTTTCACTTAATTTTGTATGCTTGGTTCATTAATTTGAAACAGAAATTAAGGATAATATTGACTACGTTTGACAGATATGTGAATAATAAATGATAAATGTGTATCCACTGCTTTTCTCATAGCCTACTTTTAGCTTCTACATAACTTTAAATATTAATTCACAAAAAATAATTTCTATGCAGATTTAACTGAATGGTTCAAAATAAAATACTAATTTATTGAAAAAATGGAAAGTTTCAAAAAAATAATTTTATATTCCTGAAATTTGGTATAGAAGTATAAAATTGCATTCTAAATAACTTTTCTTAGTGGAATTTTTTCATATTTTGAAAAATAAAGGTACTTTATTAGTGGTGATTTTTACAACTCTGCTTATAAAACACCCTGTAGAACACCAAATCAAGTCATTTTTGGAATCCTTTAGTATTACAACAAGCAGGTCTCAATTCCCAAATACCATTCCAAAATTTTTGTTCCATTACACCTCTTGTTACATCTATCCTGGGACACACTGTATAATTTTGACCCATTGGACGATATTATATTACAATGTTACAAAATATGACAAACTCAAAACGAACTATGAGAAAGCTTTTATTAATTTTTTCTTAGTAAAATAATGTTCACGAACTACCAAACACTGAACACTACTACAGGTTTCGGCAAAAAAGTTAGCATTATCCGGAGATGAATACTGGTAGTATTCAATGTATCAATGCATTGGTTTCAACCCCCTTCAAGGCTGCACGTACTCACTGTTCAAAAAAAATTCATCATCAAAAAAATATATAAAAATATACTTCACAGTTTTAATGATAATGATAATATAGGCCCCCCTGTCTATACTTGTGCCGAAGCCTTCATGTGGGTACTTAAAAATATGCCTGCCTGGGTTCTGTATTTGGTCCACCATGCTAGAGGAAAGTAAAGAGCATTATTATCATCAATCTTAATCTTAGTGTTTGTAATGAATCTTGAATATACTTAAATCGAAACTGATAAAAACAGGAAGTCGTCAAGTGCCTTTTTTAATATACAAAGTTATCTGATCAAGTATAAGTATTTGTTAATACATGCTGATTAGCAATTACATTGATGCCTTCCCAGGTGCTCAGATGGTAATATTAAAAAAATGTTATGCTGTTTGTACTCTAAAAAAGACATTTTTAGGTTTCTAGGTTAGGTTTTTAGGTTTCCTATTTTGGCGTAAAGCTTCAATATTTCCATATAAAAATAATAATTGATCTGCATACATTACCTACATAGTTTAATACCGTATAGTTTACTTCAGTGCAGTTAATTCATAGTTTTCATATAGAAACAAATATGATTTATTTTAGAAACATCATTTATTAAATATGGATTTTGGCGTAAACTACAGTGAAAAATTTTAAGAATATGACTGTATAGTTTTGGTAATTGTTGAGTAAATCACTCGGTTGTGGTGCTGTACCACATCGGAGGGTTATTAATTAGGTAATTGTGGACACATACAAAATTGCTTACACAGTATTTACAAGTATATTCACATCTGTATTCTACAAGATTTGTGTGTATCTTAAATCTGGTAACAAAATATATATATTTTTGGTCTTTAACTTAATATAATAAAAAGGGAATTTTTTTCAAAAGTCGGGCTCCGAGGATTTGTCGGAATTTCGGCAAGCTTTTATTTAAAAAAAAATTGTTCATTTCTAACTATTCTTTTTTGGCCTTTAACTTAATATAATAAAAAAGGATTTTTTTTTGTCAAAATTCATGCTCCGAGGATTTGTTGGAATTTCGGTAAGTTTAATTAAAAAAAAAAAAAAAATCGTTCATTTCCGACAAGATTTGCGCTCTCTAGCCATTTCTGAACCAAAAAACTCAATTTGGGACCACTGTGCCCTATTATTAAGAGGGGACAATGCCAATCACAAATAGCCCAGTCGACGTAGGTATTTACCCACAAAAAAATTCAAACTGTGTAGAATAATATCCTGAAAAGTTTACATTTCGCTCGGGTGTAGAACATAAAAAAAAGTGAAAAAAAATTTTTTTTCATCCATTTTTTCAAAATTTTGAAATTAAATCAAGTTAGAAAAAAATAAAAAATACAGATGGATAGATCACGTATTTATGAACAAAAAATATCCTAACAAAATTTATCGTTAAAGCTACGGTTTTCCCGGAAAAAAATAGTCAAGTGTAACGTTATAACTCGGAGCGAGATCCATGCGTGCACGTGCTTGAATACGCATGACTGTGACACCGACGCACTGAATTACATGCCACTAAATCAGAATTTGTTCAATCTATATGAGTGTTGGTTCATTTAAAAGATGGAAATTGTAGCTTTCTGATGCTTTTTTGTTTTAAACAATACAAGCAAAGGATGGATGGGAAAAATATGCTTGTATATATTATCACACCCGAACTCAATCGTCGCAATAAACAATATAGGAAAAAATAAAAGCCCTTCAAAAAATTCTTTCTTCATTGAGAACTGTTAAAAAGTATGTACACTTCATGATTATTATGGTTTATTACGTTGCAGTAACGAGAATTAAAAAAAAAGTACATCTCAATTCATTTTAATATCCTTGCTTGATAATTTTTTTTGATAAATATATGTATTGGAGGCTGTAACTTGTCGAGAAATTGACCCATTGGAAAAAATATAATATCACTATTTCGGAAAAAATGTATATTTTTCGAGTGTTCAAACACAAAATTGTTTACTTGTATGCATTTTTCTAAAATATGATCAATCAGATCATGATAAGAAATTGCGATTTTCACGATCTTATCCTTATAACTATTAAAATATCTTTGATTGTTTTGAATACAAATTCTAGAACTTTTCAAGATATTATTTTATACATTTTCACAAACTCATTAAAAAAAAAAATTATTCAGTTTGCAACTTTTTGTGGGTTTCACTATAAAAATGTTCTCTGTCGTCTGGGCTAAAAGTTTCATCGGTAAAGCTAATAGACCGGGAGATAGTGACAGATCCCTGAGAACGATTAGTTACCGTCTGCCAATTTAAGGGTCAATTATTATAAGTACTTGACGAATTATAAGCGAATAAAGAAAGTTTCTTCGATTGCAGCGACATTGCAAATTAATTGTTTATTTGCAATTGAAAACTAACGTTTTGAACAAAAAAAATTTAACTTAACTTGCAAGAAAAATGGACTTTTGAGAACAATGAGTTCGCGTCTGCCGTTTAACTGAATTATCATTAATGATATGAAAATTTCCAAAAACTACTTTGCGAACGATTACGACATGCACATCCGTTCACGGCGATTTTTAGAAACTGTATTACTTTGCACGTACTATGTAATGATAAGTTAGGAGTTGAAACAAAATATGTTATGATGTTTATGAGATCAAGTGTTGATACCGTGCGTGTAGCCGCGCGCTAGGCATAGGGAGTAAGAATTACAACATCGCGTGTGCCAGCTGGCTGAAATGAAATAACAAAGCTGGGATGCTCCACCGACGGACGAATTTACGGCTGCCGGTGTTATCAGATCTCTCGCGCTACGTGAATGTACATGCCTAATGGGAAATTACACGCACGGTATAATCATTAGCAGACTTTTGGACTTGCAGAACATTAAAAAAAAATAATTCGAAAGTTGAGAAATTTTGAAGTTTCGAACAATTAGCGTTTGCCGTTAGTTTATTTATGAGATTTATGATAAAAAATAATACTTTGACAATTTGCAGACAATTTCAGCATGCACAAGATAATATACAACAATAACAACATTACAAACGAATTCAAATGTTGTCGAACAATTAGTTGGCGTCTGCCAGAGCTGGGCAAATACTTTGAAAAAGTATTTAAATATTAAATACCAAATACTTCCAGAAAAGTGAAAGTATTTAAATATTAAGTATTTTCAAAAAATAAAAGTATTTAAATAATAAATAACAAAAGTAATTAAATAGTTTAAACTTCTTCTGAATATTTAAATATTTTGATAACACTGAAATATATTGAAGCATAGTTAAGGGTAATAATAGCTTTTAATGGCTAAACTTCGTCAAATTGTATTCTCTATTTTTGTAGAAATCAATAGACTTATTATCATTATCATTATTATTATTACAATATCTGACTATTTGAAGTGTCAAAATTTTAAGTTTCAGGACTTTCATGAACTTCTACAATATTATTTTATTACTTCTATACTTAATCAGTTCTAGTTTGGTATTGGACTTTTACTTATCCGTAGAGCTAGACCTTTGCGTCTTCTGCAAATACCCAAATAAAGCACAGAGACTATAGCACTAGAATACCACTAATCTGTTCAACTGTTCTCTGTCACAATCACAAAACATATACACACATTATCAGTTAACACTTACTGTCTATGTCTGCTCTCAACCAACTTTCTGGGAATTAGGAAGTTTCCATTTTTCTCATTTTCTCGTAATAAATAGTCGTAAAAATCACAAAAATATCTGTATTTTTTTTAATTATCTCTATAAATAAAAAATTAGCGCTCATCTGGGCTGAGGCTCGATTACGTCACAGTACATGATTCCGTCAACAGCGAGCGGGTACCGGCAGTTTAGTTCATTCAGTGTTATTCTTACTGGACACAATGTAAAATATTTTTGTAGTTGGGCTTGTTTAACGTTTTAATCGTTTAAATAAGTAAGTCATTCCGAAAATAACAGCGAGTTGTGTATTGTGACGTCACAGTCGAGCGTGAATTCAAATCAAAAATTAAATAAGTTTGTGAGTTTTTCAGATATCGAGATGATTTTTTTTTTGTTTGACTAGTTAACTGAAAGACTAAAATATTTCTAAAATAGGAAACTTCCTAATTAAGACGTGAATGACTGAAGCATGAATTATAAAGACGAGGATTACGGACGCTAACGGGAATTCGGATGAAAACCTATCCGCAAAATGTGAAGAAAGAAGATGGCGCTAGTAACACTAGCAAAAATGTCATTAGCCAATGATTTAAATACTTTTTTAAAAGTATTTAAATACTTCCCAGGTATTTAAATAGTTTAAGTATTTATAAATACGTTTAGGATCATTTTCACAAATACTAAGTAGTAAATATTTCAGATAAAGTATTTGCAAGTATAAATACAAATACTTGCTGCAAAAAGTATTTAAATACTCGGTATTAAATACTTTCTAGTATTTAAATACTTATGAGGTATTTGTAAGTACATATTTGCCCAGCTCTGGCGTCTGCCATTTGTTTTTTCATGAAATTTATGATAAAATGTAACGATTCGACAATTGGCAGACGATTTTAGCGCATACAAGACTATATAAAATAATAACAACGTCTCAAAAAAATTCAAATATTATTGAATGATATATTCGCGTATTCATTTTTACTGGTAAAACGGTGCTAATTTGGTAATATTTTCGTTGGCATGTTAATCAGATGTGGTGCATTCAAACTTAATTGCTAAAATCTTAAATAATTGACAAAATTGCTTAGCGGCATAGTGTAGGTTACGAACAAACAAAATATGATAAACTTCACAAAAAACTTGATTACTTCATCATAAAAATGACAAAAATGACAAAAAATCGAAATTTATGAAGTTATTGCTTACATGAAAAGTGTTAAAATTCCTGTTTAACTTGTATTGAATTTATTGAATTTGATTATTTGACTGTCACCGTTTATTTTTTCCGGGGACGCGGATTACTTTTTTTAAATCAAAATTGAAATGTCAAAATGGCGTTGTCAAGATGGCGGATCATTTTTTCATTTATGATCCGATACGACTGAAAATCGATGTCTGTGGGTTTCCGGGGACGCGGATTAAGATTTTTTTTACCAATATTGAAAAATCAAAATGGCGCCGCCAAGATGGCGGTCCATTTTTTATTTATGATCCGATACAACTGGAAATCGATATATGTGGGTTTCCGGGAACGCGGATTAAGATTTTGTATCAATATTGAAAAATCAAAATGGCGCCGCTAAGATGGCGGACCATTTTTTTAATTTATGATCCGATACGACTGAAAACTGATATCTGTGGGTTTCCGGGGACGCGTATTAAGATTTTTTTATCAATATTCAAACTGTTACCCATAAAAATGGCATACGTGATTCTACTTTTACAACATCTCTCGCTGTGTATTTATGCACATAATATTTAGTATTAAGTTATCCATCTGGTTAAATGGGCTTTCTGGCTGTAAATTTTGGAAAAAAAAATCAGTTCCAACAATTAGAATTTTTGACTACCCTGTACATTTTATTTAGCTTAAAATAATATATTTTATACTTTTTTTAACCAATAACTGACAAAATTTAATTCAATTAAAATATTTAAATGTATCACTATACAGAGTGAAAGTTCGTAGTCACGTAAGTACTCTTTAAATAAGTCGCAATATATTCACCAAAAAAGTCAGCGAGGCACGTACGAATATCGATGTTTCGGAATTATTATTCTTCATGAGGGCAGCGCAATTATCTGCACTGCTTTTTTTTGGTGCATTTTAATCAAATAAATAAAATCATGAAGGGTTTGCGCAAAAATTTGTTTCATAAAATCATCCAATATTAAAAAAAGACGTTATAAGTACATCAAACTGACATAAGAAACAAACGTCAAAATACTGTAGAAAATATATCTTTACAGACACGTTATTTATTCACCATATGATGATGTCAACCAACAATTATTTGAAAAGGACGGAAATCTGTTATCTGGCTAAGGTGCCAGTGTACCTTTACCAAGTTTATTATATTTTAATTTAAACCTACGCGAAAAGTATTTTAGAATTTTTTGTATTCTTGGAAAAATACTACTTCGGTGCTAGGCACTGTAATATACTGCACTTTTATCACTAAAACACTGGTCGTCCACGTTATAACCCTATAGGGTTATAGCCTATAGGTCTTGCTACCATACGTGTTCGATGCACACTGCCTATAGTAATATTTTGAAAATCATTATACTGGATGTAGTTAACATCACATACATTAGCGTGCCCAGATTAGGGCAACAATATACAGAAAGTAGGTATTTTCATAATAAATAAAAAGTGTGTAAGTTGTGATTTGCATAATACCTAAATAATATTCTCTAATCACATACATGTTTCAAAGTCTCAGTGCTTGTCTTTTTGCTAGTTACATAAGACTTTTAATATCCTTCATCTTTATCTTTTTTTGAAAATTTTAAAAACCATTATATTTGATGTAGTTAATATCTGATACATGTTTTAAAGCCTCAGTGTATGTTTTTGCTAATTACATAAGACTACTGATATCCTACAGGTACTATATTCACCATATTTAATGCGTAATGAAATTACGTGCATATGGTCAGCAGGATGAGCAAACCCACGGCCGGGCAGACATACGAACGGGCAAATGGGTTGACAGATCGATGGACGATCAGACGAATGGTTGAGCAGAGAGACGGAAAAATGTATGGACAGCAGACATTTTGGGAAAATGTCGCAATGGTTTTAGGGAGTGTCACAACTTAAACATCAGTTACAATCTTGTATGTACAAATAAATAATTTTTAATATACGTACTCGTTTATTTTGATACACAAATGTAAAAAGACGTTTTTCTGAATCTTGTGTCTAGAAGGTCCCGATAAAGTTTTTTTTTAGATTTGCTCATCGTCATCTTTCGGAGCTTTACTGGTTTTAGATTTTTATAGAAGTACGTTTTATGCTGATATGCTCATATGATAATGCTATTGCCATATTTTTGAACATGGTTCTATAAACCAACAATTATTATATTAGAAAGAATCGTGATTAAGATCTCGCAATTTTTGTACAACATATTTTTAGGATCACTTTGTACAAAAATTCGGCTAATTTATTATAAGTATCATTTGTTTTTCAATTCAAATCCATCGAAACGATAACTTGATACCGTTAAGTGCTTACTATATAAAACGCCAAAAAAACTGATAGGACATGATCAGTTGATTATCTTCATCATGAAGGTTTTAGTGTGTCTCCTTGTAGTTGTCGCTGGAGCTTTGGGCAAGGGTAAGTACTCAAAACTTTACATTTAAAAATATTGTTTATAAATATATTGCAGTAAGTATTCTATAAAGTTTGAGATGAGCTTCTGAAGAAGATGAGAACTCTCCAATGAGATTTTTAATTATATTTTCACGCACATGTTCTTCAGTTACAACTGCAATACTTCACATTTGGTTCTTGAGAATGAGATTATCTGTAACAATCATATAATAAAGTGGTTCGAACCGTTCAGGAAAATTCTTAATCTAAGTTTAAAATGAATTTTTAGAGAAAATTTATGTTTCTTAATTTATTAATAAAAAAATAACATAGTGTTGCCATGTATACAAATCTATAGTATAATTGAAGGAATAAGTTGTACTGTGGGTAATACAAGGTATTGTAGGCCAACCAGTGTTTGATTCTACAAAAAATTGCACAAAAATGTCTACGCTTGGTCCACTACACTTAATTTGCATTTTTATTTGCTTTCTTTTATTTTCTATCTATCTATACTCGTAATATATGGCTGTGGCTGCAAAGCCATTCGCACAACACCATTCTTTTATTTTCAATTGCCATTGTGTACTTTTCTATTCATATGAAGAAAAAATATGTTATATTTCTAGTCTCAATTACGAACTACCGATATGTTTGAAGCTTTTATACATCATAAATTACAATACGCATTCTATATGTATGTATTGAACAATTATCGATAAAACATAATACACTATCATTATTTATTATATTACGTTTTTAGAAATATTTTTATATTCGACCTAGAACGTGTTCTAAATTTCATGTGCATATTTTTAGTAATATCAAAATTGTTAACCTCGTTATATGTTATTTGCTATTGCTCAGCGTTTTTACTATATTTTATTAAAGTGTGGTACAAATTCTTATAGTATATAAAAGGGTGTGGCCACAAGAAACGAAAAATCTTCCTGAATATGTTAGAGATAATTCTTTGCAGAATCTGTATTACGTTAGTCTCCATACTGATAACAAACAGTTTTTCCATATCATATGTGCGAATGAATATACATAGAATAAGCAATTCATCAGCCCAAAATTATGGTTTACAGTATTCACTTTTTTGCATATTGGGTTATATACAACGAAGTAATTATCTAAGGGAACTCTTTCTAAACATAATAATTTTCTTTATACTTTCAGGGATTGGTATGTTATTTTGGTTTTTATTTTAGTTCAAGATTTTGATAGAATTTTTTATTTTAGTCCGAAAAATATTCTCCAAATTCTATGTGGACTAAATATTCCACTCTGAAATCCACATTAATAGTTAACGGAAATATTGATATTTTCCATTTTTCTCGTCTAATATCATTTTTAAAAATGAAATCTAAAAGACACGTTCCTAAGAAACCCAAGGTTTATAAGCAGAGAGGATTTAATGTGTAGTTCATATAAATACATCAGAGATTATTTATCTAAGAATTCGTTAGACGCTCTCTCTATAGGAACTAGTATTTCAGTCTTGGTGCTAAGGCTTTCGCGGAGCTGGTGATCTGGCTGCTGGTTTCCGGGTCTTCTTCCGCGTAGACTTGGTTGAGTGCTTGACGTTTCGACCATCTTGTCGTGGTCTTCTTCTGAAGCAAAGTTCGCTTCAGGCACTCAACCAAGTCTACGCGGAAGAAGACCCGGAAACCAGCAGCTAGTATTTCAGTATTTTAAAGCAAAAATTATTACACATAATATTACAAGAATATGCATTTGTTATTAATACAAATAAACTGGTTAAAAACTTATCCTCAGATGTTTGTGTTTTCCTTTTCCGGTATTTGCAATGATTTGTTTCTTGTCTTTCTTTCTGTCAGCAGGTAGATGATGTAACTGCACTACATTATGATCCACTGTACTCCAAATAAACAACAAAACAACTGAAAAACTAAAAACTAAACAAACGCTGGAGGAAATTCATTATTCCTAATCGAGGTTTTTTATTATAATTCTAGCCACTCCACCAGAAGGCCGTATTATTGGAAGCCATGATGCCCAGAGGAATCAGTATCCTTTCCAAGCATCCGTGCAATATTGTTCGAACGCCAATACATGTCAACACGCCTGTGGTGGAGTAATCGTTTCTCCTACTGCAGTTCTCTCAGCTGGTCATTGTATTACTGGTGCCCCAACTCTAGGTAGTTACAGGGTACTTGCCGGCGTTCTCAATCTGAATGATGACAACCCCGAGAGGGAATTCGTTAGAGTTAGCTATGCTCTCGTTCATCCCGACTACAAGGGGTGAGTTTTCTATATAATAGCTCAAGCATGGCAATTTTCTTGGCAGTTTCGACCACCCGATTTTAAATTTACGATAATAGTTTTTTGATATCATCCTGTACCTATGTTATGAATGAAATTGCGCGGTGGTAGACTTGGGAATTTTAATTCGCTTATAGTTTGAGTGCATTGATTCGTCGGATGGCAAATTTATTTTTGCTGTGAATTTTTTATGAAAAAAAGCGGTAAAAAAATTACGAACGTAAATAAAAAACAATATTAAAAAAATATGCTCTACTTGCATTTGGAGCCGAGATGCGTTAGTTTTCACGTTTCGGTAGCTTCTAAACATATTTTGTCTTGAAATTTGGAAAGGTTATTCCCAATTAGTACAATAATTATAAAAATTTCCATTACAAAAAATTATATTTGAGATTTTCCTTCAGCAATTGTTACAAAAAACCACAAAAATCAGTTCTGAAGGTGTCGCGCAACCCCCCTAAAAAAACCACCTTCGGTGAAAAACCTTATTTTACTGACAAATCGTTAACCGTTGAAGATATAAAAAAATGCTCATTATAAAAATGATTTCCTAGAAAAAAGTCCTCTTTAATTTTCTTGTATATGCTATGGTTTTGAAGAAAATCGGTATTGGAAAAAAATGGAAAATTTGTATTTTTAATGCGCGCGAATTTTCGTTTATTTGAAATATTTTGCGCGCGGCCTATAGAAAAATTTGAATTGCTTGAAAACCAAACAAGCTAGGAAGAAAAATCAAAATGGGTTTTAAAGGGGATATAAAATACTCCCTTGTGTTGCCATTTTTGATGGCTATTGATATTTATTAGTATATAAAAATAACAATATAATATAGTTTTTTTTGCGCTTCTAACTATTGATAGGCCCATAAAAATTAACTGACTTTAATATAAGTTATAAATGCATTATCTCGTTCAAGGTAGTACTTCAATGCAGAAATAGTTAGGAATAGAAATATTGAAAATTTAGTTCAAAACATTTTTTTTTGAGTTTATATATCATATACCTATTGTTTCTAATCATTTAATAGTTAAAAAAATTGTGTGAATTCAGATGTATTTGCACCTACTCGAGAAAGGACCTACCAGTAGTTCTAGAGTGATGACATCCGGAATTATCTAGAGAATGGTGGCATCATCACAGAAAAATCGAGATCTGTCATTTTTAGGTATAAAAGACCGCATTCTCGGCGGGTAGTTCAGAAAGTATAGAAAAGTTTAGAAGTTTGATTGACAAGTGAAGTTAAGACTACAAAGTGATAAACATTGTTATTATTAGTCAGTAAAGTACAATTAAGTTAATATCAGTATTGTGAAGTATCCAGTAAATTATTTAATGAAGTGTGTTAGTGGTTATCTCTTGTTATAATTTTTGGAACCCACGGAATTTGCAAGGGTGGTTTCCTAGGGGTGGAAACACGTTACAATTGCATAAAAAAATATCATCAAAAAATTGAATATGCAGCCTTTTTTGAATTTTTTTTTAAATTAATCTAGCGCTCTTGTATTTTATTATTTTTGAATATACCCGGTCTAAAAATAAAGTTAAGACTTCATATTATTTGATCATACCATTTAGAATTATACTATATTTCTCAGGTAGAAAAAAAATGCTATTGAAAGGGAGAGAATTTTAACGCACAGTGACGCTTCATTTAGAATGGATGGAAAAGGCGTATACTACAACCTACAACAAACAACTCAAGTATAACGGTTGCAAAGAAATATTATTGCTATGTGCATCGTTTTACAGCCACGTGTTTTTTCGAAATATCATTCTAATAAATTTTATTAAATTAAATTAACTGTTAAACAAATAAAATTAGTGAAATTTCAAGTGAAAGATAACTGGATTTACAATAATTTTGTTTAATCATACTTTAAATACATATTTCTGTTCTTTAAGTAATAAAGTGTTTGTTATTTCGCAAAAAGTAATACAGGAGAACTTCAAAGTAGTCCAGGATTTGGACGATGCTAATCCTCTCATCGTGCAGACTGCTATTAGTGAAACAGGGAAACTACCAGTCATAGTATGTGAAGACATCGACGTATTAGTAATATTAACAGCTTTAGCACCAGCAGAAAGAGAAATTTTCTTTCTAAAACTGGGAAAAGCAAAAGATACGAGAAAACTTTATTCCCCAAAAAGCTTGGATCATTTTGTAAAAAAAAAACGTTTTATTTCTGCATGCAATATTTGGATGTGATACGACATCGTGTTTCTATTTTAAGGGAAAAATTCCATCTTTAAATCATTTGAGAAGGCAAGTAGCGAGTTCAAGAATGCAGTAGAAATATTTAAGCAGAAAGATCAATCGGCAGAATCAATTTCAGAAAATGGCATTGTATTCTACAAATCTACAACGCAGGGTAGAAAATTCAATGAGTTGAGACATGTAATTTTCTTGAAAAACATCGTCAAAAAAAAGGTTGCGAATTTTGCATCTCTTCCTCCTACCAATGATGCAGCAGCACAGCATTGTTTCAGAGTATATTTACAAGATCAGAAATGGCTGTCAAATGATTTATTACCAGAACAATGGGGGTGGAAAAAAGGAAAAATATTAACTCCAAATATGGTGATAAAACCGCCAGCACCAAGTAAAATTCCAAAAATAATTTTTTGCAATTGTAAAAAGAGTTGCGGAAATGATTGCTCTTGTAAAAAAGCTGGCCTGTTTTGTACCGAAGCTTGTGGTTTTTGCAAAAACCACATATGCACAAATACACCTCCCGTTGAACCAGAAGAAGTTGATTACGACGAAGAAATAACATCCAATGAAGCTGAAGATTTAATATAAAAAAAACGTGAATATTGTAAAACATTTTTTTAAAATTAGTGAAAATATAGACTTTTATAATTTTTTATGATATAAAGTTATTAAATCTTTCATTCTTCTTTTTTCATAACATGTCAACAATAATTGGCAAAGATCCACTTAAAAAAAATTGAAAAAAACAATTTTTACTTACACAATCTCCAAATTACAAAACATATAGCTACTTTCATTATTTTTATGGTTACAAAATAAAGTATTTCATATCTGATTCTATTTTTTATAATATGTCAACAATTGGCAAATGTATATTAAAAAAAATCGAGAAAAAATCAATTTTTACTAATACGACCCTAAAAACCCTAGAATCTAGTTACTTCTATAATTTTTCATGGTGAAAAATTGAAGGTTATAAAAATATCTTGCATTTGCTTCCTAATATTCTTAGATATGTCGACAATTGGCGAAGATATTAACGATTATATACGCATTTTCTAAAAATTAAATTTTTTATATACATTCAATATCGATTTTCTCGAAAACTACGGCATATATAAAAAAATTACAGAAGAACTTTCTTTAGGAAACTAGTCAAGCTTTCTTTTTCATGATGAGCAATTTTTTATATCTTCAATGGTTAACGAGTTATCAGTAAAATAAGGCTTTTCTCACCGAAGGGGTGTTTTTTTGAGAGGTTGCGCGGCACCCCCAGAACTGATTTTTGTGGTTTTGTAATGTACAACCCCTCCACCAACAGTTACTGAAAGAAAATCTCAAATAACATTTTTTGCGAGCTACTGGTGTATTTTTTACTTTATCGACTGGACTAAATGCAGATATTTTCGTCTCGGTTTAAATCAAAACTGAGGATTTCTTTCCTTAATGCCATTTCAGAATACATGTAAAACCCTGATTTAGAAACATCGTTTCCCTATATTAAAACACAGCCAAATCCATTTAAACAGTTGTATCCAAACAGACAGCTGGTTAATCAGCAGATCTGCAGACGAGTCGAAAGTTAACATCATTAAAATTAAGTTACCAAAGATCAGTTAAAATATGCACTAAAATATCTAAAAAAACAACCTGGGGACGATTAAAACTAAAGAGTTAGTTTTAATCGTCTCCAGATGATGCTAACATGGTGGGCGAAACGCACGCCGTAATAGTATTCAAGCGTTTTGATGTTTGCGGAAACTACTTCAGAGATACATTATTATTATTTTTCAGTGGAATCAACCCCGACGATCTTTCCATTTTCAAACTAGCCACACCTTTAATCTTCAACGCAGCAGTAAGTGCAGCTAACCTTCCTCCAATTGACTATCATCAGACCGGAGCTGCTGTCGTTACAGGATGGGGATCCATTGGTGGGGTTGAAACCCCAACAATGCCAGTTACTCTGCAAGCTGCTTCAATCACAATCATCGACAGCACAGGTAAGGGCGAAAAGTGCATCGCCAATCTAACTCATGCATACATCATCTGGGCATTATGTATTGTCGACTTGCATGCGAATGAGGAGGAAGATGGAATGAACCTCTGTCTTACTTGCGAATGTGTCATCATCACTGTAAATATGCTGACGTCATAAAGTACCAACTTAAAATTAAATCAACTTGCTAATTTCGTATATGTGTATATATACCGAACACTTAAGTTGGTACTGAGCCACGTACTCCTACAACTTTGTTTACACGCGTCATTTCGAATAATTCGCCTTAGCGTATTATCACTTTGTATGTTTAGTTGATTCCGTATTAGTTTGTTGGTTTAGTTTATCAAAGTTTTAGTTAGTGTATTCTTCAATATTAATGTTACTGTGGATAATTTAATTAAGTGCTTTATGTAATAACTTTGGCACCATGTAACCGTAGTAAAGCTGTGACGTCAGTTTAGCAATTACGTGTGATCCTTGATATATTGAGACCATGATACTTACAATTTGAAACTATCTGTCATTAGAATACGTCTTCAAGAAAACTAAAACTTTATTTTAATATTAGGAATGGCGTTAGACACTCGGTCTAGCACGCAAGTGGGCAGATCAGCGCATGGTAAACAGCCATTTCTGACATTACATATTCAAAATACAATCATTACGTCCCCCTTCCATTAAAGTTAAATTTTAACTAAACGTATTTCTTACCGATTCCTAAACTTACTGATAGTAACACTACTAACTCTTATATTCAGTTTAATCTTTCAAGTATGTATTTCAACATGTCCAAATCTAGTTCTATAGTTTAATCTAGAAGGACCTGGACTATTTATATCGGAAGCTTGTAAGCTACTTGTACACTTACCGTAGTTTACAGGGTACTTACCTGTACTGGAACCGTTTAAGATATTGACTTGAAATTTGGTACACGTATGTATTTTAACATGATCTGGAACTAGATTATATTTTCATCTTATTCCGTTGAAGGGTTGGGGGGTAAATTGGGGTAAATCGGGATAAATAGATAAATCAAGCAGATAGGAGTCAATAGAATTGGTATTTAGTATATACAAAGGAAGCTATAAGGTCTCAAAATTTTTTTTGGCATTAGCTACCCCTATCAACACTTCCACCTCATTATTAAAGGAGGCGAAAAGAAATTATGGTTTAGTGTGTTTATAAGAACCAAAAACCTCAAAATATTTTTTTACCTCATCCACCTCCACTACCTACCTATCACCATCCCCGATGTGGGATATCGTTTTATGAGTTTTTGGTGTAGACGATTTCAAATATTATATTATTAAAATTCCATTATAGTTTCATATTCAACAATTATTATATAATTTTATTTTTATTTTTTCAGCATGCAGAGCAGCTCTGGATGCCGTTCTAGGTGGTGCTCCTCACCCACTTAACGACGATACTAATATTTGCACTGGTCCTCTTACTGGAGGAGTATCCATTTGTACTGGTGACTCTGGTGGCCCATTGATATACACACGATTCGACAACACGACAGAAGTTATTGGTATCTCCTCCTGGGGTATTACTCCATGTGGAACAGTTGGCGCCCCCTCAGTTTACGTTAAGACTAATCCCTATCTTCCATGGATCCGAACACATATGTTTAATTAAAGGACCTATTATGATGTACTTTGAAAGATACATATTAAATACTTAATAAAAATAAAAATTTCCAGACCAATGCTTAGTTTATTTTAAGATATTCTTATTTCCCTCGTTTACCGAAGGGAAGTATTGTAATCATGAAAAGATCACCCTCTGAGATCATTTCAGGTCTTCACGTTTTAGACTATGTATATTTCGAAAATTAGTCTTTCAGTTCCATTAGTCTGCCTGTCTGCCTGTCATACAGGGTGAACAACCTAAAAGAATTTAAGAAAATGTGAAGGAGGACAGCAATATTTGGCCTGCAGTTGACACAATAGGGAACTTGCCCAAAAAATAAAATTGATTTAAAATACTCAAAATCGAAAACTAACATCATTAAAAACCCCATAGACAACAAAAAATTAAAAGAAAAGAATCTCTTCCAGAAATATAAGCGACTAAAATCTGCCGGATTTTACCCACTCCTGAAACGTGACGTCAGATCGAGAAAGTCGGATGACGGCGTCAAGCGACACCGATTCCGCTTTGGCTTTGCATTTGTCAGAAACAACCAACAGTGAACACAATCTAACCTAAAATTTAAACGTATTCGTTGGAAAAACATCTTCAATATTCTAAAATGTCAGAAAATGCTACTTTTGATTCGTTCGTGCCGAGCCGAATTTTCGAATTTCGCTATGCAATTTACGATCAGGTTTATCTGGAAGACTTCCTCTTTACGTCGCGATATCGTACAGCCGTCCCAATATTGTTTTTCGAAAAATATGAACGTGTCAAGATTGCATGTTTTTGCAATTTTTTCGGCTCCGAAATGTAAGCTGTTTTTTGCTATTTTTCGCAGATATCTCCGAAACGGTGGGAGTTAGCTCGAAATAAAAAGAGTATTTTTCACTACGAATCTCTTGCTATCATCAGAATTTTGATTTTTTTTTTCGTTTCGGAGATAACTACTGAAATGTCGCTGTATAAGGCAAAAAAATCGCAAATTTTGAGCTTCTACAGTTGGCAACTTTTTAATCTTGACTCCTACGCCAAAAGACTACTCTAGCTAATTTAAATAAAATCAAATTTGCTAAAACTCGTTTTTTAATTTTTTGAATTCCGACAAAAATGAAAGAATTAGAGGATGCGGGATTTGGGACTTTTTTTTTTTCCGGTAAAATTTCTCCATTTTGTCACCGTAATTAATCGGTAATTAACTGAAATCGATGTTATATCTGCTGTTCACTTAATATCGTGTACTACTATGACGCTCCGATAATCTCGGCCCTTCGAAACAAAGGTTTCTGAGAAAAATTTTTTGTTTTTAAATTCACATACACTCTATAGGAAAACGTGTAATTTCCTATATTTCCTTGAATATCTCGATAATTATCGTTTTTTTCGAAAAATTTGTAGATAGCTTATGTAAAGAGAATCAATTGAGCTTTCCGAAACTTTTTAAATTTTTTCTCTAACATAAAAACCAAAAGACTTATGACTAAATATGCGGACGTCTCAAAGCCACCCGCAGCCCAGTCTATTAATTAGGGTGAAGACGTACCGCTCGGCTAAAGTACGCCCATCTGTGGGACCCCATGCGAGACTAGTTTCCCGATCTGACATCACAGTGCTTTTCGTGAGGAGCGGCAAGGATTTCAACTTTAATTATTTATTGCAAAGTAAGTACTGCGATTTAAGAGCTGATATTCGGTGTGGCGTGTTTTTATACATAAACACACACTTTAATAAAATTTAAAAAAGATAGGCAAGTTCCTCATTGTCAAAAAAGTAACCTGCTATACTTTTATAAACAGCAAGGTACACAACTGTCAAGGGAGAAATCTGATACACGTGAAACGTATAGAGTGACAACTCAATAAAAAGAATAGTTAAGGAACGACAAAAGAAAATAATATTTGGTACGTCACAATTTCCAGGAAGGAACCCTGGTATACTTTTTGGTTAAAAAATTTACAGGGTGGTCGTTCAACAGAGAAAAATAATTAATAAATAAAAAGTGCTACACAAAGAGGAAAGTTTTGTATTCAGCATGTTTTGTCAAAATATGTTAAACACTATGCGCAAGTTTTCGTAACGCAAGAGAATCTTCTCCAGGAAGGTGGAAATAGACTGCAATGGGATAAAGAAAAAAGAAAGATCTCGCGTCATGGATGAGTGGCAACGACGCTGGGACGCCGAATCCAGAAGAAGGTGGACAGGCAGATTAATAGGGCGGATAAATACATAGTTAAGCCGTGGACACGGAGAGGTGAACTACCACTTAACGCAGTTCCTGACCGGACATGATTTTTTCCGATCCTATTTATATAAGATGGGAAAAACGGAAAACCCAGGATGCTTCTACTGTGAGTTAGAACCCAAAGGCGATGCACACCACACGTTCTTCGAATGTAACAAATGGAATCGGAAAAGAACCCCGTTGGAAGCGACAGTGGGTGTCCAACTGACACCCGACAACATCGTGGATAATATGCTGCGTAGCAAGCATTGCTGGGAAGCAGTATCAAAATTCGTAGAGACGGTCCTACGACAAAAGAAACGAGAGGAACAATAAACGTGACAAACGTCACGCACAAGGCATCGAGAAGTCACTCCTGAACCCCTAATCACAGCAGCGGACGGGGGATGTGGGAAATGGTGAAGATGGCAGATGGCATCACAACAAGGACGGCACGAACTAGACTGAAGTAATCCGAAAGCGGTACCGGTCTGGTCTCTCTTCTGGGATTTCAGAAGGGCCTCTAGCTCTCATGCCGACAATGCCCTCCCAAAAAGAACGACTACGCTACAATAAAACTCGATCTTCCTGATTTGGCCTTAATAGCTATACAGTTTTATTGAAAGTTTGATAAACATCCTGATAAGATAGTCATGAAGTTATTCAACAAGTCCGTTAATGATCTCACACACATACACAAAATCACTCATGCACGTGCGTACTCACTCATCTCACTCTCACCTCACTAAAAAAACGAGGTCCAAAAGTACCCGCCTTCAATTGTCTGTATCTTTGACAATTTTTGTCACACAGAGGATAGTAAAAACCGCTGCCCAAGGAATCACTACTTCCACATCCAAGTCTCTTACAACAAAATACTACATTTGCACTGAAATCATGTACCCCAAAATCCCATAAAATTATATGCCTCATCTGTAATAAAGGTGGAGGTGAATGAAGTGAAAAAAATTCTTGATGACTTTGGCTCTTGTACACACACTAAATCACACTTTTCACCACCTTTAATAATAGGGTGGGGGTGGTAATAGGGATGGCTAATGCCATTTTTTTGAGGTCTTAGCTCCTCTTATATTTACTACATACCAATTTCATAGACTCTTACTGGCTTGATTTACCTATTTACTCCCATTTACCCCAATTTACCCTTCAACTCTGCAACGGAATAAGATCAAAATATAATCTAGTTCCAGATCTCGTTAAAAAACATACGTGTGCCATATTTTAAGTGAATATCTTAAACGGTTCCAGAGTAATCGTGAGCACGAAAACGATACAAGACTAACAGACAAACCGACGCAACAGACAAATTTATTTTGCTCAGACTTAAAATATTGACGTTTTCTGATATTCTAAGCCTATTTAAGGTTAGTAGTGGGGGTGGATGAAGTAAAAAAATATTTTGAAGCTTTTGGTTCTTGTACACATACTAAATCACATTTTTTTTTTCATCTCCTTTAATAAGGGGGTGGGGGTAGTAATGGGGGCTAATGCCAAAAATTTTTTTGAGATCTTAGCTTCTCTTTTGTATACTAAATACCAATTTCATGGACTCTTACCTGCTTGATTTACCCATTTACCCCAAATTTACCCCAATTTACCCCCCAAGCCTTCGACGGAACAAGATGAAAATATAATCTAGTTCCAGATCTCGTTAAAGTACATATGTGTACCAAATCAAGTCAACGGTTCCAGAGTAAACGTGCGCACAAAAAAAGTTACAGACAGACAGAAATTTTTTTTCGCTCAAACTTAAAATCTCGACGTTTCATGACATTTTAAGCCTATTTGAACAATAAAAATTTTTAAAAATTTTTTTGTCGTTACTATACTTCCACTGGATGTGGAAGTAAAACCAAATTAAAAGGTATTTGACTCAGCTATCAGCAAAATAAGAGCTTTTTTTAAACAATGTTTTGCGAGATATAAAAAACACATTTTTCATTATTGCCGAGGCACATCTACCGAGGTTTTTTTTACCCCTTTAGGTTTCGTTAAAAACACTGAATATTTAAAACGTCTGACAAATTTAAAACAGTTATGGAAATTAAATATGCACAGAGTGTAAGAAAAAAAAATTAATTTCACTCAGCTTCAAAGACACTCCAGAAAAAATTGGTAGAGATACCAACAGCTATATTAAGCCTTACCGGTCAGGTCATCTATTTTCAACGCTACGGTTGATTGCGATAGTACTTTATTAAGTTTCCCAACGTATTACAAGGATCAAAAGGATGTACTAAATTCTCTAGTTATAAAGCATTCTTCTCTGAAATGGATTTGCTAATCCCCTTCAAGAGAAAGGTCTTTACAATGTTGTTTAAAAACAATAGGAAACACTTTTAATTAATCTGATGGCCATAACAGTTAACTCGATTATACTTTAAGTAATTTCAGTGTTTTATCGTTGTCATAAAGTATGATAAAATGTGTGTTTTAATTTATTTTGAAAGAAAAGAATAGTACGGTACCTAAAGGTAAAAAATATGTAAAATTAATATGTGTAATGATATATATTTTATATTGTCTAAATGTTGACATTTTCTTAATTTTTCTGTTTCTTATTATAGTAGTGCTCGGTGCCCAGATATACGCATAAAAATAAGTTCTGTTGGGGTTTCGTTGTTACAAGCTGATTTTGATATAAAATGAATGATGATATACTGATGTTTCAAAATCTCAAAGCCGTCAAAAAATGTCCTACTCAAAAAGGTCATTATAATCAAAAAACGAGTTATTTCTTAGTGAATTAAGTGTTTTAATATTTCTACTTTTGTGTAATAGCAAATCCTTTTAACCATGAATAGAACTAGTCAAAACAAGTAGATTTTCGAACAGACCCACCTCGAGAAATCATGCCTACTCCCCTGCCCCCCCCCCCCTCAAAGGGGCTGCCTGTATCTGCCTATATATATTTTTTTTTCTCAAAAACGGTAGGAGCTGAAGGAATGATCTTGGCGCCATTCGATAGAGTATAAAATTTTGCATAAGACCCTCCGTTTGCTTTTTGCTATTTTCTTTTTTTTAATGCCCCAGAGCAAAAAAAGGGGGTGAGGAGCCTTCCAACAACGACACATGTTTGGCTATACCTCTAAAACGGCCCAATAAATCAAAATTCTACAAGATATGAAAAATAAAGACCATTATTTTTTCTATCGATTGGTATATTATTTGTATATGTTATTTGTTTATAAAAAGACGTCAGTGGTGTACAAAGAGAAATATGCACATGTGCATAATTAATTTATTTAAAATAATTTATTCTTCGTGCCCCCTGCACCCCCCACCTCCTATCTTCGGGGACTTTTGGTATGTTTACTTCCCAAATAGTCCAAACACAGCCCTCAAGTTAAAAATTGTGATCTCGGCATTTCCCTCTAGATCCCCTTATGGAACGTTCATTGACAGGGCTATATAGAAACAATCAAAAAATTATTTAAAAGATTAATTAATGTTACAAAATGAGATTGATTAATATTCTTTTATTTTGGTTATTAGCATTTTTGATGTAGGTGTCATAGTTTCTAAGATATTTAACATTAAAACTAAATTCATCGTCTTATAAACTTTCGGACGCCACCTTTATACTTCCAGATCTCCCAAAACCATTAATTCTACAGAAATCAGGAAAACACGAAGTTTATCCTCAATTTAGTAGCTTTCCCATTTGTGTCTAACATTTTTTCGCTAAATGCAATACTTTTCGAGTTATTTGACGAAAATCGTTTTGAAATGTCTCTTTTACAAGCTATAATCGCAATTTTTAAGATGTTATGACATAAATACTATCAATTTATATGAAAAGTTGGATATAAATTTTTCTTCTCAAATTAGATTCTTCTTCAACTCCTATGTTTCTGTTTTTTCTTAGGTGCTACCTCTTGAAAAGGAGTGGATTCTACCGACTATAAATTAGCAAGGCCAAACATAGCCCAGTCACTTTATACACGAACCTCTAAAAAAATACAACCTAAGATTTTCCAACGGGATTCTCTTTATTTTGGCGTCACAATTTCTCAAAAGTCCATAAAGCCAACTGGACAGCTACAATAGTTACAGCAGGCCCCACAGCAAAAAAATTTGGTGAGGAGCAGGTCAAAAGTCAAGAAAATCGGTTTTTCTCAAATATCTCGTAAATCATCGGTTTCACGTTAATTTTGGTTATTATAAAATTTGTTTGTGAGATAAATCTGCACAAAATTTACGTAGAACCAATAGTTTTTGAGATTATTGAGAGAACTCGGACAGTGTGCTGCATTCGTTTCCGCACCAGCTTTGAGGTAGAATGCAAGGCGCGTTTTTTTACATGGTGTCCCCTATAGGCCTAATCCATGGATTACAAGTTATATTATAATTTTGTTTATTATGGTTCGTCTTTGCTGACTTCTTCTTCTTCGTCTTCTATTTCCACTTCTTCAATATTTTCATCTGCGTCAACAACCATCTCAGCGGAAAATAACGAAATGAGTTCGTCTTCATCATCGTTGAACTCAGATTCAACGGTTGTATCCTCGGACATCGTATTGAGACCCGACTGGCCCCGACAAGAGCCACACACTACGGAACATGGCAATCCTATTTTTCTGCATCCATAATTGGTGCCAAAACCTTGAAGAAAATAAAATTGAGAAGTTCATCTGGCACAGGAGGAATCAGAGCAGTTGCTGGCTCTAATAAATAATTGTTTAAAGTCCAACTCCATTGCTGAAGGTCTAAATCTTTTCCCAGCCAAGTTTGAACCTGGTAATATACCCTGAACAGATGTTGTTGAGTAGCTGCTGCTGTGGGTGGAAGTGACGACAATTGCATAGGCTTATTTATTAGCAAATGTTTCGAACAGTTTTCTATTTTGAATGCCGCCAACGCTTCCTGTAAATCTGGTCTTTTTTGTAATGTTTTAAATGCATTTATTTTTCCTTTTCGAAATAAAGCAATGGAATGTTAGAAAGCTACTACTAAAAGCCCGTACTATTATTATTATTATTATTATTATGAAGAAGTGTCCATTTCAAGGACATCTCAGACAGAAATTATGCGGGTATATGTGCATAAACGATGTCCCTCTGTATTCATAAGTCTTGTTATCTATATACAACATTCTACGTATATAATAGTGGGGTGTGCACTTTGCTCCGAAGTTTCTCGAACCAATATCTCGAAAACTATTTGTTCTACGTAAATTTTGTATAGAACCTTTTTTATGCATATTTATCTCACGAAAAAATTCTATAATAACCAAAATTAACGTAAAACCGATAACTTACGACATATTTGGGAAAAACCGATTTTCTTGACATTTGACCTGCTGTAACTATTGTAGCCGTCCAGTTGGCATGGACTTTTGAGATATTATTTGTGACACCAAAATAAAGAAAATTCCGTTGGAAAATCTTAGGTTGGATTTTTTTAGAGGTTTGGCCTTTTTTATGTATAAAGTGACTGGGTTAAAGAGAATATTGAAACTTTTCTTTGATGTATTTACTATTATATTGCCAAAAAAGAACGAAATCTTATTCACACGACATTATTCCGAAGTTAAAACCTCTAGTTACTGTACTAAAGAGCTTAACCGCGGTTTTATAGTGGGATAAATGCAATGAAATTAATATCAGAATGTATAATTTTGACGTTAATTAATTAATAAAGTCGTTTCCAAGCCGTTGGATATAAAACTCAGGCTGAAGTAACAGCTTTTGTTTGTTCCCTTAAATTTAAAGACAATCTAAAGCCGAGCGGGTACTAATATTAAAATTTGTATATAAACATAAAGCATTAAAATAAAAGCAAGAAATGGATGATCTATGGCGTGGCTTATAATAAAATTTCCATTTTTGTGTCAAATAACGTAGCGCGGACAATGCAAATTTCCTGCGTGACGTATACTGTAGTCGTGTGATATATTCCTGCAGTGGCAGCAGGCGAGGATATATCCATACATTTGCTGAAGAGAATTCAAACAATTTGATTTGATGATTATGGTTGTAGACTTATTAGCAATTGATAACCTACCACGGATAGATGATTTTAAAAGTAGCAAAAGTTGTACCAATTCATAAAAAAGGAGATACTTCCAAAGTGGAAAATTTCAGGCCAATTTCGCTAGTGTCTACTTTGTCCCAAATTATTGAACAAATAATATTTTTTAGAATAATACGTTTTCTTACTAAGTATGATATTTTACATTCTGCGCAACATGGATTTAGACAAAAAAGATTTACCCATACAGCAATATTTAATTTCCTAAATACGTCTTGAAAGTAATAAAAAAAATGTTGGATTGTTTATGGATTTGAGTAAAGCCTTTGATTTAGTTGATCATGAAATACTTCTTGAAAAAAAATAAAGAAATGTTTAGTATGCTATGAGAGGCAAAATCAATGATTTAATAGGAACATTTCTGGCAGGAAGGTTTCAGTTAGTAGAAATTGATAAAATTAGATCTGCTCAACTAAATATTGAATATGGAGTGCCACGGTCTGTGCTTGGGACTTTGTTGTTTTTATTATTTGTAAATGACCTGCAAAATATATCTGATGGAAACTTGATGATGTTTGCCGATGACAGCAGCGTCTTATGATCTAGTGATAATATGTCGAATATAGATAATAACCAAATGCTGCTTAACAAATTTACTTTATGGTTCAATAAGTATAAATTTTTGAATTTTTAGGAGCACACTTAGAGAATAATTTAGAATGGGAAACACATATATATATATATATATATATATATATATATATATATCTTATGTAAAAAACTATATCCAGTAACTTATGCATTGTATAGATTGAGAGAATTAACCAATAAAACAGTTATGATATCTTATTACTATGCTCAATTCTTTTCAAGAATTAAGTATGTTATAATATTTTGGGGTTGTTCCCACCACAGTATTAGAGTTTTTAGGTTGCAAAAAAGAAAAATTCGATTTATTTCGGGAGTGTCACGCTTCTCACCTTGCAAAAAAATATTCAGAGAATTAAAAATACTTCCAGATATTAGAAATATTACTTTTTGTGAAGAAAAATAAAGAAATGTTTATTAAAAATAACAGTTATCACACTTATGATACTAAAAGTGCAGATAATCTATGTACACCATGCCATAACTTGTCTGTATTTGAAAGAAATCCTGTATATTTATAACAAGTTATCAAATCAAATCAAATTAAATCAGATTTATTTCATATTTAAAAATACAATTTCTTCTTGACACTCGTTTTCATGTCCAGTCGGACATCCGCTAGCCAAGGCTCCACGACAGTTGAAGGGCTGGTTAGGAACGAGGTAGAGGTAGAATAAAATAAATTATCACAATTACCCTACTCTTGCCTACCTAGTAGGTTCATTAGGGAAGTAAGGTAGTCTTATGTTTTACGATTTAATATAACTGAAACATTTAACAAATATAACTCGTTGTAGAAAAAGCACATGTACTATTTTAAATTTGGATTGTTGAGACAGGAAACCAACTCATTGAAAATACCTGCTGTAGACAATGAAACGCAAAAAGAGAAAGGCTATGCCAAGCCTTTGAACTTTTTGTAATTATTAAGTTTTGGTGCCAAATGTTTTTGAAGTTTTAAATAATTATATATGTTTTATATGTTTTCAAATTTAGAATAATAATTGAGAAACAAAAATAGATAAGGAATAAAAACAAATACTACATAAAGGAAAGAAGAAAAAGAGTTGAGAAAAGTGAGAAAGGTTGGGTAATAAGTTTATTTTCACTTATAATATCACAAGAGCTTAAATTATTTCCGAAAATTTTCTTGAGGGCACGATAATTTTCTTAAAATATTCGTGCCCGAAAGAAAATTTCCCGGAATAATTTAAGCTTGCGTGGTATTCGGTAAGAAAATTTCACACCACTTAACACCATAATTTGGAAAAAAATTATTAATCCAACCTGACATTTTAAATTAATTTCACTGCTTGTCAAGTTGGCCAGGGTATTGTTGTTTTTGACATATTATGTTGATTTGTCATTTTTGTTTAACCGGTTCTGTCACAAACTTTAATAATTATTAGTTTAAAAGGAATGTCGTTGAGTTTAATAAGTGTATAGCGAAATGTCGCGATTTGGTAAAGAAAATCAACAAGTAATTAGACAAGAAATTCAAAATATAACACCAGATAACACCCGAAAATCAAAATCAAGTGTATGGAAACAGTTTGTTGAATTTTGTGACGAAAAGTATAATATTCATGAGTGTATGAGTGTAGTACAGGTGGCTACTATACTGGAGGACTACGCATTTAATATGAAATAGAAACATTTTGAAGATTATAAGGAAAGTGTGGTCAAAGTGATGTGGAACTCTACTGCTAAGCAGTTACAAGAAATTTATTACGAAAAATATAAAATAAAATTTAATCCGTGTTCTGATGTGGAATTTGCGACCGCCAGAGCTGCACGCGATGCTAAGCGCAAAAAATTACAGAGAGACTAATTAAAAAGAAAAGTGAGTGCTTCAGCCTTAACTAGCGACGAATACAAAAAAATTATTGAAATGTGGGATGAAAATACTCCAGATGGATTGCAGCGTAAATTTTTCCACAGTTTGACATGAGCTGGCATGGAGAGGAGGGGAAGGATATTCTGCGTGTATCCAATACTTCAAAGAAGAAACTGATAATTTCGGAAACCCAAAAGGTCGGATAGCATATAATCCAATATTCTCCAAAACCACACAAGATGGTTCTAAAAAACTGTCGGGTATTAATGGTTGATTACAAATTTTGATAATCCACAAATGTGTCCGGTTCGTTTGTTTAAGAAGTTGATGGAAAAAAGGGGAAATCTTATTCAGACCGACAGATTATTCTTAACACCAAACCCATACTGGAGTCAACCCAATTCGAAAGGATGGTACAAGAATAGCCCAGTTGGTAAGAACATTGTATCTTCATGGTTTAAATCAGCAGCCTCTGATATAGGAATTGACACTAAAAAAGTGAAAATAACTAATCATTCTGCAAGAGCAACAGCTGTTTCGAAATTGGCCAAGGAAGGAGTTGGTGAACAACAGCTCATTAAAATTACTGGACACAGTAATAGTCAGTCAATCAAACCTTACTTACAATTGGACGTTGAACATCATCATCAGATGATTGAATCCATGAGGAGAATTTCATCAAGTACTAGCAAATTTAATCATGATCAGAGCACAATGCAAAATAAAACAGAAAGTACCTAGATTCAACCCACCAATTCAAGCCAGCCCACAAACATTTATAATAATTGTGTTTTTAATATTAATAAAACCTATAATAATTAAATTTATTTTGTTATTATTTTGCTTATTAGTCGATATCATTAGAGATTTGCTAATGAAGATATTAGTTCAACATGAAATAAATTCTAAAAAAATCATATAGGTATATCCACCATATTTCGTTAAATAAAAAAAAAATTACCAAATTTAGTTACACCAAATGCTAAAACTCAGATGGGTATTAGTTCAGTCTATCGCCCTTTCATAATTTTAGGTTACTAAAGGTGGTAGAAATGTATTTTTTGTTAAAGTAATCCATAACACTTCTAATTTAAAAAATATAATATTAACATGGTTTGTTGCAGTACTGTATAGTAAACCAGCAAACAAAGATATTTTTATGTAAAACATTTCTTGTAAGCATCTGCGTTAAACAATTTGAGAAAAATGGAAAGTTTTGAAAAGTACAATTTATGTAAATACTGCAAAGAGTCGAGTCAAGCGCAAATATGTCATCCAAGATTAATATATTTAACGAATTTAATGGAAGATTGTGATCAGGAAGCGTTAGAGTCGAATGGTTTGTTTACGAAAATCCAAGAAAGTCTGCTGCAGATGTCAAGTAAATATGGCCTTTTGCGTAAAAGAGATTTGAACAAAATTGTTTCAAAATATTACATATATGTCTTAAAACACAGACATCTAATTAATTCGTCACCTTCCTATTCACCATTAAGAAGAGAGGATGGGTTAGAATTCAAGCAACATTTAAATCTTACTATGTTTGTACATCCTACGTTTTTTTAATTATAAATTGTTAATGCATAATAATTTAACAAATTTGTGTTTTCTGTTTAATGAAACTTTATAGCGAATAATAAATAATAATGTTAATTCAGAAATTTTGCATTATTCACAGGTATATCTACATTATTTAATGGTTGTAGATCATATGTTTACCTTTTCAACTGTCAAAAAAATTTCACTTAAATATCGTGGCGCCTCGAAAAAATTTCCGGAAATTTTTTTAATTGCCATGGTAACTAGTCAAAATTAAGGTATCTTATTGGTTAAAAAGTAGAGGTGTGAAATTTTCAGTAAAAGAATTGGTGCCGAAAAATGGGCGGCGCTTGGTATGGTAATTTGTGGTTAATCCGAAACGGTGCATTATTTTCTCTTATTTGTGTAATGTTGTTTGCTAGCGGACTATCGTCTAGTTTAAATTGATAAAATTTTTGTGGAATGGTTTTGATGTACTCCGCTAGTGGAACAATGCCATTACAACGGGCGTACAGGACTCTGAGGGAGGTGTATCTGCTTGAATTTGATATGAGGCGTGGGAATTTTCGTTCTAAAACGGAGAGTTTTTTAAGGGCTGGTCTCACGACGGTCGTGTATATCAATTTCTTGTTATTTCTGTTTAATCTACTATTCCCTGCCATTAGAGATAACAAGTTACCAGAACATCTCAAATGTGTAAAAAATATTAAAAGTCTTAAAAAGCATGTAACAGAGTTTTTAATACAAGAATCCTTTTATAGTGTAACTGAATATTTAAATTACTGAAAGTTTGACTATTAGTGTTTGTACTGTCTGGACAATATTTGTAATTTTTATTTATTTGTACGTATGTTTGTTTGGTTTTATATACTTATGTAAATTTTATTCACACTAATTTTTTAGTTGTACAAATTAGTGTGGGAGACGCTTCTGTGCGAGGAATGGTCGCGAGAGGCTGCCCGCAGGGAGGTGTAATATCACCACTACTATGGAACTTAGTTCTCGACAGCCTCTTGCGCCACCTCAACTCGGAGGGTTTCCACACAATCGCCTACGCAGATGATGTAACAATACTGCTCAACGGAAAATTTGAAGGAGTCCTCTGTGAAAGGATGCAGGGGGCCCTAAGAATAATTGAAAAATGGCGCAGAGAACACTCGCTGTCGGTTAATCCCAGGAAGACGGACATGGTTCTCTTCATAAGAAAAAGGAAACCAGGGGCACTGAAAGCACCAGTTCTCCTGGATACAACACTAAGTTTCGCATCAGAAGTGAAATACCTTGGGGTAACCTTTGACGCCAAACTAACATAGAATCTTCACTTAGACAGAAGACTAAAAAAGGCTTACATTTCTTATGAGCAGTGTCGCAGGACCGTGGGGAAAACCTGGGGAATGAAATCCAAAGTGGTCATGTGGATATACACTGCCATCATAAGACCAATGATAACCTATGGAGCTGTGGTCTGGTGGCCTAAGAGTAAACAGGCTACAGCGAGAGCCAAGCTCAGCCAAGTGCATAGAGTTGCCTGCCTAAGCATAACAGGAGCTATGCGAACAACGTCAACGAGAGCAATGGAGGTAATGCTGTGTCTGCCACCACTGGATCTATATCTAGGAGAAGTGGCTTTAATAACAATGGCACGCCTCAAGTCCGTTGGCTTACAACCAAATGTGGAGAAGACCAGAAGTCGCCTGTGGAATGAGACTGTTAGGAAGACGCCTCTTCTACAGGCATGCACAGATAGTATCTCTCCCCGATTTGTCTTTGACAGACCCTACACAATACAGACAAATAGTGAAAACGAGACCGCATGTGAAGGTATGATCAACATTTTCACAGACGGATTAAGAAAGAAGGAGGGGACAGGATGTGGAATATACTCCAGAAGCCTGCAAATCCAATACAAATGGACTATGGATGAGCGAGCCAGCATAGTAAAAACTGAACTGGCGGACATAACCATAGCCGCAAAAGAGAGTGTCCGCAGTCAGACGGGCAAAACAATCAGGATCTACACAGACTGTAGACAATCACTACTAGCCCTGAGAAGTTACAAAATAACCACAGGAGCAGTGTGGGAATGTCATCAAGCACTTGTGGGTGCCTCCAGCACGAACAACATCTCGGTATGCTGGGTGAAAGGACACGCACAGTGCAGTGGCAACAAAAAAGCCGACAAACTGGCCAAGAAGGCAGCAGGCCAACTTATCTTTAGACCAGGCCCGGCCAGTCTGTTACCGATTACGGCGATTCGTTGTGGGTGTTTTCCTTAATTAATTGTATTAATTAAGGAAAACACCCACAACGAATTTAAGAAGCTGTGGGATGAAACAAGCAGCTGTCAGCTTGCTAGGGAACTACTCATGTATCCCAACAAGAAAACAGCAATGGACTACCTGGCAATGACCAGAAGGAATCTACGTTTTATAACAGGAATCCAGACTGGACACTGTCCGCTAAGGAAACATCTATACAATATGAGATTAAGCGAAACACCTCTTTGCAGAGGTTGTGAACAGGAAGATGAGACGGTTCAACACGTACTCTGTGACTGTTCAGCCGTCTCATCAACCAGAGAATCCACTTTGGGAGAGCGTTGGCCCACCTTGGCCAACGTAAGGGAGATGCTAGGCAACATCACCACCTACTTCGAAAGATTAGGTTGGTTGAAGGCCTAGGTGAGTGTCTGCCTAGAGGGAGGATGTACAAGGGGTCCAATGGGGCCTAAGTGCTGTGGTTTTTGACCACCCTCCTGCTAATTCCATACTCCATACTCTATATGTGTTTGTATACGGTCAGTAAACTATACGGTTACCTCGATCAGCAGCTTTTGGACGAGAGAGACGCGGGGAGCGGAGAATCGAATCAAAAACAGACCAATATATCTGATTTCCGTGCAAAAGACGGAAAGAAAGATGCCGGTAGTGTCTACAGCTGACGTAGGCTGTAGACCTACCGGTATCTTTGTCTCTGTCTTTTGCACGGAAATCAGATACGTCTGTCTCTTTCATTCGATCCCCCGCTCCCCGCGTCTCTCTCGTCCAAAAGCTGCTGATCGAGGTAACCGTATAATTTATTAACCGTGGTGTTTGTATTCACTCCTGATATAGTAACTTGACTTGTCCTATGCCAAATATGTTTGGTCTTACAGGATGAATAAATTATTTATTTATTTACTTATTTATTGTGAGGTAGTAAGCAAGATGGTATACTTAGAAGCCCTTATAGACCATACTGGTAACTGCAAATATTAGATTCGGCGAAGAATACAGAAGGAAAGATCGGCAACCTAGCAGTCTAGCACGATTTGGTGCTAACATGCTAACGCTCTAGTTGTCTCCATCTTTATCTAAGCCTCTGAGATATGGACTATTAGGGAAACAGACTGACCGGCGCACAGTGGTTCCGCCAATACGACAAAAATAAAAAATCACATGGTGATATTTTTCATGATTGTCTATTCTTGTGCTATCTACTAGGTCCGAAGTTTACGCAACTACAAATATATTACAATAAAAGCATTGCATCTTTCCAATTTCGTTGTCAAAAGTGTGCACATCGTACGCCCGTATCAATGTCTTATTAGTGCAGTCCGTTGATATTTAGCATTTCTTTGAAATTTCTTGGTTGTGTGAACTTGTTTTAAAATATGGAAGTTAAAGAACAGAATATGTAGAATATTTTAATATATTTTTTTATGTACTTTCATGTTATATTTTGTATTTTAAGGGACTGCTTTGCAACTGTCTTTTTTTAAGTTGACTCACATTTTATTTTAGTCAGATAGTTAGTTCCACTTATTTCTACTCGAATAAAAATTACGTTATTTAGCTGGCAATGTAATTTTAACGAATTGATACACTCAAAGAAATAGTATGGGTAAATTCAACAAAAAAAAAAATGGTTAACTGACAATATCGTTAATTTTGTTAAACTAAACTATATTGATGGTGTTTTCAAACAAGAGGTGATTGTTATTTTAATTAATAAAAAGTTGTCGTACAACAAAACAAACATTAACTTCAAAAATAGAAGAATAAGACTATTATTTTTTTCGTCTGACTATTATTTTGTTGAATTCTGTCAAATTAAACTAGATAATAGTATATTTTATTTTTAACTATTATCGAATTGTAATTCTAACCCAGTATTAATTCGCTGTATTATTGTACTTGGTAGACAAACCAATATTATTGTCCTCTTCTAGAAGTTCTAAATGAATTACCATAAAATTTGCTTGCTTACCACGTAGTCTATTACAGAAATTATTCCTAGATGACGCCACATACAAATCACTGACAAAAATCAATCATGCATTATCTTACACTCTTATGAATTTATAGAAAATTAATAATATGATTGCAATGTTCAAATTCTCTCAGGGATCATCGATATATTTGGATGGATCTTATAAACGATCTCTAATCTTTGGTTTGGGTGGTCTGATGTCTCAATACTGAGATTTTGGCTAACCAAAAAAAACTTCATCATACAATAAAGTGTAGATCAACCTAAAAATTAGTTGGTGAACAAAAAACAAAGTCGTTGTACTATTTAATTGTAGACCAAATTGAAAAGGGTTAGTGAACATAAAAAAATGTCATTGTACTATTTAATTTGTTACAAGAAGATATGATTATTAAACTACTATTTGTTTACGAAAACAAATAAAGTTGTATGACTATTCTTTTCTGATTGATTTAACTATGAAACTAGATAGGCGCGATTTCATATGCTCTTTTTGGTTGAATTTACCACCTATCATTTTTTTTTGAGTGTAATAATTTGGTTCCCGTTTTTCCCCGATTTTAAGTCATTCGTGTGCTACGTCAGCGTCGATTCTGAGTAGCAACTGCCTAGACCCGCCGGCATTTAGGCAAGATAACGGTAGTTTTTTTGACTTTTTTCCGATTTTTTTTTTCACAGGTACATCTCAGCAGTGTGCTTTTTTAAGGATATTTAATATTTGGTTAGTTATACAGCTAATAAGCTTACTTTTATTAACAGATCCCAACACGCTTGTATGCGTAATGGTAAATAATATTAATGTACTAGTTTTTATGCTTAGTCAATGTCAATAAGTGTTTCTATATTTAGGTTATTTAAGTTATTTTGATTTGATTTAATGTTTATTTTTTTAAAATTTTATCTGATATTTTAAATGAGGTAAATATTATTTGTATTGTCATTACATGTATTTCTTTTAAATTTTTTATAAATATAAGCAATTTTTATTTAAATTACATCAGTTTCCCTCATTAGAAACCACCCATCAATGAATTTTGATTTTTGACGCGTCTTTACATATACGGAGGACCACTGTGCGGCGTATTGAGGTGTGGATCTGGGGACGCACAGTGGGGCAAATAGCTCATTTTTTGGACAAACGATAATTCCCAAGCCTGGAATTAATGAAACTTAATTTTTTTTAAAACTATTCGTTATAAAATTGCCTTTAATTCTATCGAGCCCGAATTTTGAAACTGCGTGTCCCGTGCATTTTGTTTGCCGTGCGATTTGTTTACGGTGCGTTTTGTTTACAATATGTAAAATTCAACTTACATAGATGGCAGGTAGTGTGTTTTTTTACTATTTACGGTAGTGATCGTAGGTAAAGTATAGTACATAATTCGAGTGCTACACTACGCGGCATCGTGCGTAATTTGCTTCTTACGACACTCATTACGTAATATACTATTACATCGTCATCAGGGGCGGACTAACCGGCTGCGGGGCCCCGGGCTATTAATGCTTTGGGACCCTTCCCATCTCAGAAGATAACTTTTTTTTTTTAAGATCAGGTCAGATCACGCACCACCAAGACAGTTTCACTTTGTTTTGGCTAAATACTGAACTAAACTATAAAAATAATACAGTACAGAGAATAGTCATAATCATATCGGATTTGGTTTTTAAGTTCGTTTTCAGCGTTCGGGGGCCCCTTGAGCATCCGGGGCCCTGGGCTTAAGCCCCTAAATCCCCCCCTTTAATCCGCCCCTGATCGTCATACAATAGTGACTCAAAGCTGAGCTCCTGGTTGATGTCATTAATAAAGATAATAAAAAATAGGGTGCCCAGAACAGATCCCTGTGGAACCCAAGAGGACGAAATTTATAAAAATTTCCTTCTCTATTTTTATTTAAAGTGACCATCCTATATAATATACTTAATAAAAGTATATCACGTTTCTTCATCGATAATAATGTCAACTACTCAATACATATTATTTTCCACCGTCACGTTTTCATTAATTAATAAATATTTCTAGGGTGACCATTTTGCATATATATTTTTTTTTACTGAAAAGGTGTCAGGTTTTCCTCTTCCTTATAGTTGAGTAAAAATGTCGTAAAAGAGTGTTGCTGGATTCTAAAGCACACGTATATAAAAGTATGACTCAGTTTGAACAAATTTTAGGAATATTTCAAAATTTTGTTAAAAAAATTTTTTTCTGTGAAAATGGTAAAAATTGTAGAATCAAAGTTCTATAGCATCTACAAGGGAAGTGTGCAAGTATGGCATTGAGCGGATTCATCGCATTGGAAAGCATATACCGCCAAAGCAATAAAAAGTACATGGATATGTCACCACTTAATATTTGTGAGAAATTTACTTCTATTTTTCGCATAGCTTTCTGTGTATATAGATTGACCGCCATATTGGAATCGCCAATTTGCTAATAACAAGTAAACATGGTTACACATTCAAACGTTGGATCAAGTCTTCGCCTAAGTAAATTAGAAATGTTCACTGCACTGGTCGTATTTTTAACTATTTTGTCAGGAAACTAATACTCCAGTTCAAATCTTGTTATTTACGTCGACGAGTATCTTAAAAAGAAAAATAAATTTCCACAGGGATCTTGATAGTAGAAATGCTCGAATTCGTTTCTGTTCAATTTTATTTTATTTTATTTTATTCTTTGATGCAACCTTATCAGATTAATACATGAATGCATAACATCTAATACGAGTTTTCATCCAGCATGAATATTCAAAGTTAGCAGTACTTTGTAAAATAACTTTTTAGCGATTAAAATGCAATAAACTTGACATAAAGTACAATTTTATTTTTTTAAATTCACTTAAGGCGTCAAATTCATATTCCTTTGGCTTCTCTTTGCATGAAATTCCGTTGTTTGCCCGCGCACGGAGGAAGCCATTCGTAAAAACAAAGTAGCGAGAGAAACACTTTAGGAATGCATGTCTTCCTTTACCTTTACATAAGAATGCTGGCAATTCAGTCAGGAACGTAAATTAAGGGATGTGTTGCGTAAAGCTTTGGTTACTATTCAGCGCTCTTTTCTATTATCATGCTCAATTGCATTGCAAACGTGCCTACATATTCTCATGTTGGTATCTTAATAGTTGCCTTGCATTCTAGAGCAACATTTTATCTGATTTGTGTATCTTTCAGCAATTTAAAGTCAAAGTGAAACATTGTATTAGTACAGTAAATAAAGCCAAAAGAGATATTTTATCAGATATGTAAGTATGTAAGAGAGGCGTATTTTAAATTTTCTTCGGGCCAATATATAACGAAACATCTTAAATTCTCTCTATTAAAGTTAAAGTAGCTTTTACCGTCTCAAAACTATCAAATCTATTGTATAACGCTGAAGATAAAATACATTTAAACAATCTAAATAATCTGGGGTTTATAAGCTTAAATACTCAGAATGCAATAGCTGTTATATAGGTCAGACTGAAAGAAATTTTGAAATTAGATTCAAGGAAGATATGTCATCAGTTCAGCATAACAAAACAAACTCTAACTTTGCAAATAATTTTTTACAAGCAGGATTCACATTACCACATAATAATTGTATGGAAATATTACCTACATACCTCTCATAAATCATTCCCTAGAAGCAATAGAAAGGCTATGGCAGGTTAAGTTATGTGTCCGTGCCTTTGCAACTTTTTTGCGTGTGGTTCTTTCCAGTGATGTATCTTTGTGTAAGATACTACCACAAAAAGTGTTGATCACAAAAACTTCATATCTGCGAAATTTCTTTATCGAAAATCCGAAAAAATGTTTTTTTCTCAATTAAATGAACCAATTTGTTTGTATATCACATATATTGTAAATTTACTCATGATAATTTATTAATGATATTTTCACATCTTTTCATGAGGAAAAAAAATTACGCTTTTGAATTTTTTGAAAAATTTAAATCCGTACTTACACGTTAGAGACACCCACCATTTTTTTTTTATTAATTATACACCATACAATAAGCTACAGCATATATTTTTCACAAAACTCTATTTTCAGTTGCAGAAAGAATCTTCAATAAATAAATTAGAAGTAACTTTAGTTAATCATGCCGTTGATGTGTAATGGCATCTTCATCCTATTAACAATATCTTGACAAAAGTTTCGTGATCCATGAATTACTCAAATTGATCTCACTTCGTTATATGACACGTCTGACGGTAACACGCCATATCTCGCGGTTGTCCGTTAGGCGCACTGCCTTGGTGGTATTTAGCCCAACGTTTTGAAAAGCGTCACTTCATTAGTTTCTTATTAATTACTTCTATTATAATACGACATAATTAGAGGTTGCTTGGCATAAGACAAGTAGTTCTTATTGTAAAAAAGCAAAAGTAAATTGAAGGTATTTTGATAGCCTACAAAAAGTAATACGTAATATTTTTTGATAAAGAGAGTAAGTTTCGAGTTATTCTCAACTAAATGCAACTTTTTTTAAATATAGTCCAATAATTATAAAAATTTGCATCACAAAAAATGTTATCTGATAGTTTCCTTCAGTAACTGTTAGTGGAGGGGTTATACATCACAAAACCACAAAAATCCGTTCTGGGGGTGCCGCGTAACCCCCCCAAAAAACCACCCTTCTGTGAAAAAAGCCTTATTGTGCTGATAACTCGTTAACCGTTGAAGATATAAAAAAGCTGCTCATTATAAAAAGAAATCTTGACTAATGTCCTAAAAAAAAGTCCTATTATAAATTTGTTGTATATGCCATGGTTTTCGAGAAAATCGATATTGAAAAAAAAATCCAAAATATGTATTTTTAATGCGCGCGAATTTTCGTTTATTTGAACTTTATTGCGCGGCCTACAGAAAAAATTTAATTGCTCGAAAACCATACAAGCTAGGAAGAAAAATCAAAATGGGTTTTAAAGGAGATATAAAATACTCTCTTGTGTTGCCATTTTTGATGGCTATTGATATTTATAATAAAAATAAGAATATAATATAGTTATCTCTTAATTTTTTGCGTCTCTAACTATTCACAGGCCCATAAAAAATAACTGAGTTTAATATAAGTTATAATGCATTATTTTTTAATTCAAGGTAGTACTTCAATGCAGAAAAAGTTATGAATAAAAATATTCACATTTACATTCATATTCACATCCTACCGGACGTGTATCGTATAATATTTTGTTTCATACTGTCTAACTTATCTAACATTCTTCATTTACTAAAGTTGGTAGAAAAGTATGTATAAGTAGTATCAATATGAATTAATATAAGTTCAAATAAAATAAAAATTACTAACTTTACTTAAGCAAAATATTATAAATTTTGTAAGTAGAAGCTTAATCTATAGTTATGTAACATTCTTCATTTACTAAAGTTGGTAGAAAGTATATTTTACAGTAAAAAAACCGCTATATAGCGGTGAATGATTTTCTTCAATAAAACACTTCTCGGGACGCATTTTTATAGTTGGCTATGACTCCATTATTATGTGTTTCTTTGAATTATGACAGTTATTTTTCTTATAAATATTTAATAGATATTATTATATCCCCGTTTTCAACAATATGTCAAAAAGGTATACTCAGTTTGCACATTTTAATTTTGATTTCGTGATATTAATAATTGTCATCGTCATTTAATGTACTTAACTGACTTACTTCATAATTGTACTTTAGAAGCGGATGATAAAATGTTGTTCCGGAAAATTCAAGAGGCTCTCTTAGAGCTTTCTGTCAAACAAGACGAAAAATCGAATTGTCTCAAGGTATTATATCTATTATATGAAACAGAAACATTTGATCGTCGACGATTTTCATTCCACATATTCATCATTAAGGAGAGAAGTTCTGAAAGGATTTGAAAAGCATTTGAAAATAGAGTTAATAAATAATTGTTGCAGTTAGTTTAAAAATAAATCTTTCATGTATTAAATAATTGCTAAAACTGCGTATTTAAATATTTTATTTCTTATATTTTTAGGTGAAAAAGTCAAAAGTTAAAAGTCAAAACTTGCTTACTAATAACAATACTATGATAGTGTTGCTAGGTAACACATTACAGTATCAGATACTGTAATGTTCGCAGGTAACACATTACGGTATCAGATACTGTAATGTTCGATTTACCGGCCGCAAATGAGTCCGGGAAATAGTCATTTACCGGTCAGTATGAAATAAAAAATTTTACATGTGTCTATTTAAATAACTGCCAATTTTTATGGTCTATTTTTTCCACTTACTTTCGGCAAGTAGGTGATTCATTTTTTTTTGTAAAAGTTGTCATCTATCGCAAAGTTTTTGCCAGCCATGTATTTCATGTGACTAAAAATTATTTTTCTCGTAGTATATGTCAATTAAAATTATTGTAATTATTTCAATACATTATTAACATGTAATATTATGGACCAAGTTTGTGAAACGATGGGTTCTATAAATGTATTAACCAACATATTATAAATTCCGACTCGAAAATCCGTTGCTTTTCGCTATTCACTTTTAATTAAGACCCAGTGATTAATTAACTTAATTAACAATGAAATTCCAACGGAAAACAACTGATTAATGACTAAATATGTCGTTTCAGTACTCTTGGTTTAATTTGCTATAAGAATTAGTATAATAGCGATTATTTACAGAATACAAGACCGCCTTACTTCTATAATATTATAGACTATGTAGCCATAACTTTGTTGGTCATATATATACAAATTATGCTTTGACACGTCAAATAAATGCAAAAATGTAGCGAAAAAAGACCCAACAAAATAGTGGTTATCTTAAATTAAAAAAAATACACAATAAATAAAACAAAAATAAATAACACCTCTAAATAAAAAAGTGTGTAAGTTGTGATTTGCATAATACCTAAATAATATTCTCTCATAAATAACAAAGTAGAGTAAATAATAATAACAATATAGTACATAGAATAACGAAGACTTAATCATAATCACACATAGAGTAAGTTTTTAAAATAAAACGAGAAAAATCAGTGGACAGGAATTCATCAAAATCATAGAGTGAATTATCAAGGGGGAATCGTTTAATTACATATTTAAAGCGAGTACAGTAAAATGTTTGTACAATGGGTCGCGTGCGCGTGACGTCACAGGTCCCAGACCTTAGGAAAAACAAACCGCTGTCATTATCTGTCAAATGTTACATCATCCAAAATGGCTAGTTTTTATTGTATTATTAATTGTGGAAGTGTGGCAATCCGAGGCAACATCAGTTTTTATATAATAACGTCGATTTACAGCCAGAAGAAGAGGCTAGGTTAAACAATCCCAGGCAATTAAAAGAAATGCTTTAAGTTGTTGCATGTTAATGCAAGAATGATTGTGATAGTAATAACTGCTGCCAAAACAAGCAATAAACAATCCATGGTAAAGAAAATTAACATTATATAGTGGTTTGTCTCTATTTTTAATAACTATCTCTTATTTAAATTTTAGTTGAGCGAAGCAAGAACTGCACGGAGGGAGAGTATATTTAAGAGAATACAAGTCAATTAACAATTGATCTACATAAAATAGTAAAATACATGTTAAACATTTTATATAATATATTATAATAAAAAATTTACAAAAATTACAAAGGTTTGCGTCGTCCAATCTATAGGTATATAAGGTATAGACGAGGGGTTAACCGCTGGAAGAAATTGTGTAAATCTTACTACATACTTCAAATAGTTTACAGTAGATACGTCAGTCTTTCATTGTTTATTTTATAAAGTGTCTTTTTCACAAAATTTACAGCGGTTAATCTCCAACCATTGTTATAAAACTAAAAGGAAAGATTTCCTGTTAAGTGGTGAATATGTTTTGTCTAGACTGGCAACACAATCCCAGTGAGCATTAAGGAATCATCTGAATCTGCAATAGTCCAAAGAGTCAATGGCTTTTATTCATGATGCTAAGAGTTCATATCCTGAAAAAATAATTTCTGCATTAGTAATTATTTATAAAACAACATTTAATTAGGCAAGCATATATGAAAACAATGGTTGATAACCAATCGTTGTAACAAGCTTTTATCCTGAAAATTTCTTACAAAGTACTTCTTTCACCTAACCATAAACAGCTTCGAGACTTCTCAATGCCTTGAATTCGTCCTTCTGTCTATGTAATTCTTTAAAAAATCAAGTAATTCGCAACATCCCTATCTGTAACATTTGGAAATACATCAATATTTGTACTAAAGTATTTTTTTCTCAAAATATAAGGATTTAATTCGACGGCAGCCGTATACCTAACCTCTACATCAGGAGACAATTCTGCAAAATACGAACTAACCGTCATCCTGACGAACAAAATTGTTTATATAACAGTATTAAGAATAGTTGTAGATGTTAAATAATCCAACAACAAGTTCTTAAATGGCACAAACACTACAAAATTCACTATAAAGAAACACGTTTAATCGGCGGATTTCTCAATGACAGCTGTTTGTTTTTCCTAAGGTCTCAAAATCTGTGACGTCGGCGCACGCGACCCATCGGTAACTCTACAATTTTCCCTATATGATAACCCAGCATCCCAGCAACGATTCTGACAGCCTTTCTTTGCAGTGAAAAAACTGTCGAGGTATGTGCCGAGTGGCTCCATATTAAAATGGCATAAGTAAGGGCAGATTGAATTATTGCATGATATGCCATTAAAACCGTTGACTGTGACAAACAATTTTTTAAATTCCGCAATAAGAAAATATTACGTGATATACTCTTGCAGATGTAAGACGTGTGTTCCCACATGTTAACTTACTGTCCAAATTATGCCCAAAAATTTAACGCAATGAGAGGTCATCTGTACAGAGCGCTGTAAGATGTGTGTTCCTCCCATGTTAACTTCCTGTCCAAAATAATGCCCAAAAATTTAACGCAATGAGAGGTCATCTGTACAGAGCGCTGTCTTAAAGAAAAAAACATACTCTTTGTTTTATCATCATTTAATACTAGCTTATTGTTTAAAAACCAGTTATGACTGTTTTGAGCTTCTGATAATAAAATGTTACAATCAGCAAAGAGAGTGAAGTTTGTTGAGGGATTACTGTTTGGCAAATCATTAACATAAATAAGAAATAAAACCGGTCCCAAAACTGAACCCTGAGGGACACCAAAATTAATATCAATGTTACCAGAATTAGCATTATTAAAATGAACAAACTGATAACGATTAGTCAAACACGACATAATCAATTTTCTGCTACCCTCAAAGAATTTGTAAAATTTCAGATTGTTCACTAAAATATTGTGAGGCACACAGTCGAAAGCCTTAATTAGGTCTAAAAATTACACATGCACAAATTCTTTGACCTCGAAACCTTTATTTATTACATTTATCAACGAATTAATTGCTAACGTCGTTGGCAATTTTGATCTGATTCGTGATTTAAGATTTGAGAACTACCTCAAAGATTTTGGCAAATAATGGCAAGCTAGAAATAGGCCTGTAATTTGCCGGATCATCAGTACAGTTTTTTTTTAAATAAAGGTAACACTTTTGACAGTTTAAGGCATTTTGGAAACAAATTCTTTCTAAGGCATTCATTAATTAGTTTAGTGAGAGGAATGATAATAATGTATTTAATACAATTGAGAATTTTAATGTTGATATCATAAACATCTTTACTACTGTTTGTTTTTCAGATTAACGATTACATCTAGGACTTGATTGTAAGTGACTTCAGCAAAAATAAAAAATTGTTAGCACCAGTTTTCATGGAATTTGTAAAATAATTTTCAAAGTTGTCGGTGGCAGATGACAAGAAGTTAACTAAATTTTGCGCAAAGTTTCCAATATAATTATTAAATTCGCCAGAAGAAATAATTTCTGACGAATTATCTGTTTTATTTTTGTTTATATTAACCAAATTCCACATTGCTTTTTGCTGATTCTTATTTCGACGAATGTAGTTATCGTTTGTTACTTTCTTGGCTTTTAATATTTCGTTTTTATAAATACGTTTCTTGTCATTAATCAATTTTTTCAAATCATTAGTAGGATTAGTCTTATAAATATCAAGAAGAAAATGTAATTTCTCTCTCAATTGACGCAAATCATCGGTGTACCAAGTTAAATTAACTTTCTTATCACTGGTTAAAATCTTGGACTTAGCTGGGAAAACATGTCCAGAGCAGAAGTAATTATATCCAAGAAAAAAAATCAGATTTAACATCAATATGTATTGAGGAACCATCGATAAACCCCCAATCGATCTGCTGCAGATATCTGTTTAAATTAAACAAACCTATATATTGAAAGTTTCTTTGATGCTCGTGGAGGCTTACAGTTGATTATGCTTAACGTGAATTTATGTCACTATATTCTTCTATCCAGCGACGCATCCACTCGCAAGTAAACAGTACTCACTGAGAACCTATTTGCAGGTAAGTATATTCATTTTCACTCTTAGTTTGGGTGCACAGGGGCGATTCTTTCAAAAAATAAATCTTTTTTTTGACAAGTTGTTATGAATTTTATTTTCTTGTATCATTTTCTCTCAAAAGCGTGACAATTTATTTTTGAATTTTTGGATCCTGTATATGACAGACTTTTTGAATTTTTGGAGAAAAGAACTATTCGATTGGAAATTTGAATAAAAATAATGAGACCATATTTTCGCGATATTGGTTGACAACATTACGTAACACAAACACGGATACATATATCCAAGTTACCATTTCATTTTTTGATGCATCAACACTTTTCCTACTTAATAAAAGTTAATATTATTATAACGAAAATTAACAACTGATTTATTTTACGATAAAAACAAATAAAGCACAGCTTACTTATTAGATGTTTGAATTTATTTCTAAACAATTTGACAAACACCATAATATGTTTATTTATTTAAATTGGGCATAATTTTAGGTCAGTTTACTGATATCAATTGACTGCTATATTTTGAAACGATTTTGAAATAAAATTTAGAGGGACTATTGCACTGTCAATAATCTAGATGATATTTGAAAACGATTTTAGAATTTAATATAAGTTGTCACTGAGTTTTCTACATTGCAAACCGTGTAATTTAACTGCCGTCGAAAAGCTATCCTTAATATCCACTGAGGCTCCCTCAGTCTTTTACCTGCTTGATTTGAAGAAAATGAAAAATTCCTGAAAGTTTTATTGAGAACTGACAACGTGTTTAAGGTGATATTAAAAGGTGTGACACAAAATAGTCTTATTTTGTTACATGAAATTGAAATTGAAAATATGTGTGAAGATAGTATACGACTGAAATAGTAAATGCAGGTCGACCTAATAAAAGCATGTTATTTTTGAAATAATAGAGCTATTAACATATCTTATTAATTTATCATTATCCCAAGGATCTTTCTAAGTTTTTTAAAAGTTGCTTCTTCATTCCTATTAAAAAAAAAAAGGAAACGCTGATGATTGAGAATTATAGGCAAATTCACTTACAAAGCGTTTTGTTCAAAATTTTTGAAGAAGTGGTTATTTTAGCTTTTGTTGGGAAAAGTGCTCAAGTGAATCAATCACAGAAATAACTTATTTTCAAAAAATCTGTATAGTAGAGTGCATTAACACGCTTATTGTGACTTCCGTGGGGGATTCGTTGTTACAAGTTGAATTTTATATAAAATTAATGATGATATACTGATGTTTCAAAATCTCAAAGCCGTCAAAAAATGTCCTACTCAAAAGGTCATTATAATCAAAAAACGAGTTATTTCTTAGTGAATTGGGTGTTTTGATATTTCTTCTTTTGAGTAATAGCAAATCCTTTTAACCATGAATAGAACTAGTCAAAATAAGTAGATTTTCGAACAGACCCACCTCGAGAAATCATGCCTGCTCCCCCTGCTCCCTCCTCAAAGGGGCTGCCTGTATCTGCTTATATATATATATTTTTTCTCAAAAACGGTAGGAGCTAGAGGAATGATCTTGGCGCCATTCGATAGAGTATAAAATTTTGTATAAGACCCTCTATTTGCTTTTTGCCGTTTTATTTTTTTTAAGGCCCCACAGCATAAAAAAGGGTGAGGAGCCTTCCAACAACGACACATGTTTGGCTATACTTCTAAAACGGCCCAATAAAGCTAAATTCTACAAGATATAAAAAATAAAAACCATTATTTTTTTCTATCGATTGGTATATTATTTGTATATGTTATTTGTTTATATAAAGCCGTCAGTGGCGTACAAAGAGAAAGATGCACATGTGCATAATTAATTTATTTAAAATAATTTATTATTGTTGTTACAAACTGCAAAAATATTGACTGTACTTGTTCAAAATTATTACATTATTATTGTTTTTAATATTTGTTATACCACACGTGTTCACAAATTTTTGATTTCTGAAATTCTCCCTTTCTAGCATAATCTCTGTGTTCACCAAGACTTACGTTGAAAGGTCTAGATGACTCGCCTACATAATGCTTACCGCACTCAAACGGAACACTATAAATACAATAATCCTTGGACATTTGAACAATATTCACCAGCTTAGTCTTTGATAAAACAGATCTTAATGTGGCTCCCGTTTGAAAAACCGTTCGTACAGAAAATCTATTTCAGATTTTTCGTAATTTATCCGATAAACTTTGTATATATGGAATTACTTCTAAAGATCTAAATTCAGGTTGTAAATGTATATTAATATATATAAATTAATTTAAAATATACGGCACATGCAAGAGGACTATTATTCCATGATGGCAATAAAACTTTCCTGATACATCCTGCAGTGAAGTGTACTCGAGAGGTTACGGTTATATGTTCATGCATTTTTATCTCATTCTGATATAAGAAACATGTTTCAGAAAAATGATCTGCAGATTGTCATGGTAGAAATATCTCCATAATAATTTAAATATACTTTGCTTCTACAGAATAAACACACGGAGTATTACTAAACGTTCGTGACAGTTTCTGTTTCTGACACATCGATAAATCACAAATAATATTTCACCCACCCAAAACGTTACCGTCATCAAATTTTATTTGATTAACAGGAAATAATTTTAATTTAAGAGCTGTCAGGAATATGTTTTTTTGGATATATTTGGCTTGTTAATTCTTTGATTACGTACTTCATTAAATTGTGGGGATTTTGCCGCAAAAATTAAAATTAATTTTGTGGAAGAATCTTCTGTATTTGATGTAACAGACAACGTATGCTCTTACTGGTTAACCAAATTTGAAACATTCTCAGAGAGAAAGGCTTCCAACACTTCTTAAAAATGTAAAGGTAAGTTGACATACAGGGAGTCCAAAATTCACAATAACATAGATAGGTACACATACAGATAAAAATAACTTTTCATTCATTTAACGTATAAAATGAAGCAATAGTTTCATTATTTAAAATTTAATTTATGTAGCGTGCTTTTCTGCTGTGTATTCTGTAAGGCAATATAAAAAGCCATCTAATATTTCAAATACAATTACTGGAATTTGGTTATCAATATCTTGTTTTATTCTTCAATATTACCACGATTCGACACTTTCGGTCGGCGGCCTTGCAGAACTCATGACTCTGGCCCCATATACGAGAACATTAACATTTCCAACGTTAAAAATAAATTCAAAATTAGGATTAGTCACCATCTATATCCAAACGACTTTCAAAGGCGTCTCGATTTTTGCCAGTGGTTTTTGCCTCAGAGCAATGAAGTGCCAGGATTTCAAGGAACAATTATATGGACAGACGAGGCCCACATAAGCAGTGCCGGAATTTTTAAGCGCTCATGAAAATCCGCACGTAACCACTACAGTTAATCATGAAGGACGATTTGAATTTGGTGTATGGTGTGATTTTATTGGATACCAAATAATAGGTCCTCATTTTTTTCACGGTAAATTCTCAATTTGTGGAGGATTGGATAGATATCTATATACCACTCAGGTCTAATCAATGTCTAGTTAGCTAAGTTAACTAAATTACTAACTAACAATTAATTTAGCTAACTCGACATTAATAAACATCAAAGTAGTTTAGATAATGTTTAATTTTTATGAAATGATGGTCCTATTTTGTGGCCAGCTAGATCTCCCGATATAACCCCTGCCAACTTTTGGCTTATTAAATCATATTATATAGAGAGAACGTTCTGATAACATTGGAAAACAAAACATTAGCTGCATTTCGGACAATAATTCTTGTCACAGTGGCGGCTGGTGAAATTTCAATATTTTGTTTCTCGTCTGAGGCGCATAGGACCCATACGAAATATGGGAAATAACATCTAGAGAAGCACTTCTCTAATTTTGAAAAAGCAGTTTGCGAATTTTTTTTTTAAATTTGGTAGCCTCTCCTGGTCTAGGGACTCCTGTTTATTATTTTTTTTTGTCATATGCATTTGACTTTTCATAAAAATACAACAATACGTTCTGGAGTTCATGAAAATATTTTCATTATTAACTTATCCTATGAACTGAAATTTTCTAATTTACAATTTAACAAATTACAATATTTCAATTCGTTGTATCTCAGTTAGTAATGAAGATATTTTCATAAGCTCCAAAACGTATTGTTGTATTTTTATGAAAAGTCAAATGCATATGACAAAAGAAAAATAATAAACAGGAGTACCTAGACTAGGGGAGGCTACCGAATTACTGATCGTTTTAGGAAAACGATAGTTTTTTTCCTTTCAGGAATTCACAACTGTATATTTTTGATACTTCGTTTTTATGCATGTCTGCAAACTACAAAAAGCATTTAACATCCTGTGCGAATTAGTTCTTAGTTTGGGTTGCTCTAGCAGTTTTGTTATTATAGTAGAAGCCTTTTTATCCGTAGCCATCGTGCGTGAATTTCCAGCCCTGATATGGCATTATACCTTCCGTGTTCAGAGACCGCACCAGGGTAACAATTACACAAAGTTGGCTATATTAATCTCCTAAACAGGATAATAGTGTAAATAAATTCCGTATTGAAATTACCAGAGGATATCGAACATAATCGCGTGTGAACTATGCGTTATCCTGAAACTCAGGCAATAATTATCCCGTGGTTGATTGCAACTATAATTGGACCAGACTCCGTGATTGTAGTTGATTTAATTAGATAATTACCTCAAATTTCTGCTAGATGTCATTCTCGCTCAACGTGGTCGTCCCAGTATTCCTTCGTAACTTAGTTAATCTGAAGTTCTGGCCGTAATAAGGACCGTTCCCACATAAGTTTTATAAAGTTATGAGGCCAATTAGAGTTATTCAGAGACCCTTTATGTTAATGATAATTGCTTTAGGTCTTACAATTTACGAGCGTTACTGACGTTGGGTTTTGGTAAAAGGGGTTTTTATTTGCTTTATTTCTGTCGACTTGTTTTCGACTATTCGAGTAACGTATTATTGGCTTACAAACTACTTGAGTTGCCTAACTTCTTGTAGGAATTTTTCATATTATGATATTAACAATCAATTTGGTATAGTTGTAGAGGCTTTTTTTCTGAATAAAATGAGGTATAGTAACATTTTGTAAAAGACGCCATCTTGAAAAGATGGCGCCCATATATAGTTATCTTGATAACCAATGACTATATAGAAATCCTTTTTATTAACGAATTTTCTACATTCATTTGTTTCGTAGTTTCTTAATTACTTTAGTAACGATTTTCATGCCAAAACACAATAAATATCACAGCCCCACAAAAAAAATAGATATTTCAGACCAGCGAGCCAGACCCATGTATCCCCATATATTTTCGGTCGCTGAATCCGAATCCGAGGTCAAAAAAAATCGCACACCCCCAAAATCCTTAGCTAAAACCAAAAAACACCCCTGGGTAAAAAGAAGATTAAGCTACGAGAATAGTTGTCGTTACATCTTAATGAATCGAATTATACAAATTGAGGTTAAACAGCAGCGTACATTCAATAGATATGAAACGCACCCCCAGGGAGGGGCGAAAACTACATATATAAAAAATCGATCCAAAACAGCAATGACTGCTGAAAAAGCTCGAAATGTCTAAGTTTTGTTAAAGTGATAAGAAACTGCATCAGGTCCGACGTAATCTTCATAAAGTGTCCCTGTAGGGTTGAGAACAACCACCTCCAAGTTTAAAAAACAAGATAAACAAGAAAAAACGTAAAATACAACAGAATTTCTATTTTCATGGGTGCTATGATTGGCTGAAACTGCGTAGTACTCTAAAATAGAACTAGAAAGTTACGTACCATCAACGTCCTACAGTGTCAACCCTCAGAGGGTGTGAATATGTAAGAATTAACTATAACTATAAAAATTTGAAACAACTGCGTTGTGTGGAAATGACAAGAAACTAGACTATGTTCGACGTTGTGCTTGAAAACCACCCCCACAGCGTTGCGAGATGCCCTATAGTATATACTACAATGTCCAGCAGCTGTTGTAAGTACATAAACATTTATTTTCCCACTAGTTCCTTGAGGTAAAGTTTTTACCCCAAAAGTTCTGCAACCGGACCGCAAGACATCTTCCCCCCGTTTTCGAGGGCGGGGAACACGATGGTGACAATATTTTCCGAAAAAACCAAGTTTTCGGTGCTCTGCATTTTTTTATCGGAAAATTTTATTAATGAGAGTTGTTCAGAATTATCCAAAAACCTTAAGCCCAATATTTCATCAAAATTAAAAAATTGAAGAATTGAAAAAAATTATAAATTTAAAAAATATAAAAATAGCTAATAATAATTACTTGAAAACTACCTGACAGCTTGGTTTAATTTCAAACAAAATTGTCATGGATTTTTTAAACATTTAAATGATATTTTTGAACTAGGATATTATTTTTTTTTACAATATTTTTTACATTTGATTAAATTTTGAATTTAGGGTTTTTGGACAATTCTGAACAACTTCCGTTAAAAAAATTTTCCGAAAAAAAAATGCCTAGCATCGGAAAATCGGAAAAGGTTTTTTCGATTTAGGGGTAGTTTTTGAAGGGTAGGTCGGAAGATAGTGTCACCATCGTGTTCCCCGCCCTTGAAAATGGGGGATTTTTTGGTTTACCTCAAGGGACTATACTTACGTTCATCAGCGATTCTCGTATCAAGTAGTTTTGAGCCCTTGTCTTCTGTGATGCCGCTGATAGTTTGCCGACTTCTTAATATTTCCACCGGTAGTGAAGTGCGTATTTGTTACTTTGCATTCCACTAAATATGTGGGCCGGTTATATCTTTTGCCTACCTGGTTTCGTCGTAACAGACAAAATAGTTTTCGCGAGTGCTAAATAAATATATTCCTTTAAAATAACTTATGTAACATGTAAAACGCATTTAACCTCCTCCTCCCTTTTAAGCTCCTATTTTAATACGATTTAGTTACGTTTATTACTTTGCTTTGGAATGCATAATTCTTGGTAATATATAGTTATTCATTCTTAAGCAGTTTGTCTATGTTTTTCTTATATTAGGCGGATGAATTGTTCGTTTGTAATATTTAAATTTATCTTATAATACTCGGAATTGGCCAATTTCCAATCTCCCATTTCGTGCATTTTTACGAATTACCTTTTATTATTGTCTTATATTTATGTCTGTCTCTTTGTGTGTACCTTATATTTGATATTTGTTTGCAGAATATTTACATTTACACCATATATATCTCAATGCTTTACTGGTTTATGTATCTTTGTAATACATTTTGTTATTGTTAAAACCCTTTCGCATCGGGCGTTCTTTTAGACGACTGGCCTCACAAACGGGAATTTTTTGCGTTCGCGCAATCATGCGCCTCCAGTTTATTATGTTCGCGCATTAATGCGCTTCCCGACTCCGAAGACACGCGTGATTATATGCGCAAGTTGAAATAAACGAAGATAGAAGATAAACGTTTTATTTAATAGGTATGCAAACATATAATATATAATTGTTAAAAGTATACAACGTTCTTCCTTCATTAATAATGTAAAAAAAAAATAATTTTTTTTTAGTTTTTTTTTTTAATAATAATTATCATTGTTCACGTGTATTACTTCCACATTCAGTGGAAGTATTATAGTAACGACAAAAAAATTTTTTTAAAATTTTTATCGTTCAAATAGACTTAAAATGTCATGAAACGTCGAGATTTCAAGTTTGAGCGAAAAAAAAATTTCTGTCTGTCGGTCTGTCGGTCTGTCGGTCTAACTTTTTTTGTGCGCACGTTTACTCTGGAACCGTTTGATATATTGACTTGAAATTTGGTACACATATGTACTTTAATGAGATCTAGAACTAGATTATATTTTCATCTTGTTCCGTCGAAGGGTTGGGGGATAAATTGGGGTAAATTTGGAGTAAATAGGTAAATCTAGCCGGTAAGAGTTCATAAAATTGATATTTAGTATAGACAAGGGAAGCTAAGGTCTCAAAAAAAATTTTGGCATTAGCCACCCCCATTAGCACCCCCACCCCATTATTAAAGGGGATGAAAAAAATGTGATTTAGTGTGTGTACAAGAACCAGAAATCTCAAAATATTTTTTTACTTTATCCACCCTCCACTCCCACCCCCTGTCACCACCCCCACTCCACTACCGATGTGGGGTATCGTTTTATGGGTTTTTGGGGTAGAGGATTTCAAATATTATATTATTAAAGTTCCATAAACAATTATTTCCAGATACAAAATTTTTTCGTTGTGTGACTTGGATAGAAAATCCGGATGTGGAAGTAGTGCAAGTTGCAGCAATATTCCAACACCACATATTCACCATACCATAATAATATCCAAGCCTTTTTACATCTAAGAAAATTTTTTTCAAGCTTATTATCTGCTAAATATTTATTTTTCCTATTCATTTTGTAAAAAATGCAATTTATTTTAAGAAAAATTTGCAGCTGTTTACACACAATACACTGTCTGACACACTCAAGAATAAACTGTGAGTATACAACTGTTTTTTAGACCAGAGCTTCACTGCAACTAACAAGCTACAGCTTGAAAATGCTTTTAAGCGAATATCAGACCAATCTTGCCCCTCCAGATTTTAAGTAGTATTCACGGCGTTCGAAAATATGCGTCTCCCGCACGCATAATCGTATGTTACAGACTGAAATATGCGTTCGGGCCCACGAAGTATGACTTATATGTTACCAACAAACCAACGTATCCTTACTTTACATCGGTATTATAAGACGTCAAATGTCATTCAGCATTCAGATAAATGGTGTGATAAGTGATACCGAAATTATTTGCAATTCATTTGTTTTTATGCGATTATACCTAACAATGAATACAAAATTACTACCACACAGTTTTACTTCCACATCCAGTGGACGTATAGTAACGACAAAAAATTTTTTTAAAAATGTTTATTGTTCAAATAGGTTTAGAATGTCATGAAACGTCGAGATTTTAAGTTTGAGCGAAAAAAAATTCTGTTTGTCTGTCTGTAACTTTTTTTGTGCGCACGTTTACTCTGGAACCGTTTGAGATATTGACTTGAAATTTGGTACACTTATGTATTTTAACGAGATCTGGAACTAGATTATATTTTGATCTTATTCCGTTGAAGAGTTTAGGATAGAAATAGGTAAATCAAGCAAGTAAGAGTCCAAAAAATTGGTATTTAGTATATATAAGAGAAGCTAAAATCTCAATCATTTTCTTGGCATTTTTATGACCACCCCCACCTCGTTATCTAAGGGGGTGAAAAAAATAAAATTGGGATTTATTTATGTGTACAAGAACCAAAGACCTCAAAAATCGATTTTACTTCATCCAACTACCACCCCCTACCACCCCCTTCCACCCCCACTACCGATGTGGTATATCGTTTTATGGGTTTTTGGTGTAGATAATTTCAAATGTTACATTATTAAAGTTCCATAAACAATTATTTCCACATATATATTTTTTTGTTGTGAGAGACTGATAGAAAATCTGGTTGTGGAAGTAGTGATTCCTTGGGCAGCGGTTTTTAAATTATTTTCTCTATAATCGTACGAGCTTATTCACATAAGTTTCAGAATTATGTCTAAAAATTTTTAATCTGTGCAGCGTTACTTTTCGAGTATTGATCTGTGTAATAGTCAGTCATTTTACTTTAATTTAAAAAAAAAATCATGTTGAATCTATCTAGTCTTCTGTAATAAAAAGTGCCAAACCAAAAGTTAGAGCGGTAAAGTAAACGCTCAAGTTACCTTACAAATAAAATTTGTGCTACGAATTAATTTCTTAAGTTTCAAGCAAATAACTCCGGCATTCGTTCCATTTGTTCAGTCTTTGATTCCCACTTGAAATTCTACCTGGAATTTGTCAATACGATGAATGAAATGCACAGCGGATCGTAAATTCTAATTTTATTAGAATCTTTAGCAGGAATTCCTTGTGCGTTTGCATAGGCGTCCTACTGAAAAATTTAATAAAAGCAAATTTTGGGGTTTGCTTTAAAGCAAGAACTGTTGTTTAATTGCTTAACCCACTTGAGGTACAGGTAAAATAGAAGAAAACGTAGCTCAACAAACGATAGCAAAAGTAGTCCGTTTTAAAAAAATTAATAGTTTAAAAAACTAAAAAACATGCTTTTATAAATACTGCACTAAAAAGCAAAGAATAATATCGATATTCGCTCTGTCTACTCCGTAAGAGCCTTACTGTGAGCCGTGTTTGTAATTAAGTATAATATTTGTGTATAAAAGCGTTTTCATTTAATTTAATGATGCCTTCAGCGTTTTAATTATCGAACTTGTTAGAAATAGCGTTCTAAAAGCGCCCCACACTTTTATACTCAAATATTACACATTTTTTATGTATTTTTAGAATAGAATAGAATAGAATAGAATAATGTTTATTGCTCAAATATATACATAGAAATGTAAAATATAAAAGTGTATGAAAAAAGGTGTATTTATATAAATAAGTATATGTATATAAATATAAATAAATATGAATAAACTTATAAATAAATATAAATAAACATAAATTTGAAGAACTCACAGAAGCATTTTCATGCTTGATCGTGAGTATAGAGAAGAGAGAAAAAAATACTACATATAACTAATATACAAAGCATATTAAGATTAAATTAAAATTACATGATAATAATTTAAATTATTGACATATAGAAGACAGTTATTTTAGACAATATAAAAGAAATTGCTAGCAGTAAATATTTTCCAAAATTAACAAAATCAATACAGTGCGTTTGAAAATCCAAATTCAATATATTACAGGGCATTAGCAAGTATTTATAAATCAATTTATGCTAGAATATGTTGAATAACTAGCTTCTACTAGTCAATGGCATAATACTTTTAATTCATTGTTATCTAAGACTTCTGTTAACTTTTTAAATTTGTGTAGAACAGTTCTTATTTTATTTACTACATACTTGATATGCACATCCCATTTTAGGTGGCAGTGTATTTTAACTCCCAGTTATTTTATTTCCTTTGCTGATTCAATACAAATATCTGCTGAGTTTCCTATTTTCAAAGGACCAATATCAGGGAAAGTAGAGCTGTTTGAGCAAAAAGGTACGTAAAAAGTTATATTAAAGTTTATCGTCAACATATTATGATGTGATGTGATTATGATGAGTCTTTGATGTGGCCCATATCTCTTTCTACGATTGTTTTTAAGTTAGCCCACTTATCTGCACTGTAGGATATGGCGGTATCGTCTGCATAAGTAATGATTGTGCTCCTTGTCTGGGTGGAAAATAATCCATTTAAATATATTATGAATAATATGGGACCCAGTACCGTACCTTGTGGTACACCGGATTCAATTTTCTGATAATCACTTATGTTTCTAATTTTTACGCATTGGTACCTATCAGAAATATAATTTCTAAATAAATCGAGGGCACAATTTCTTATCCCCATTTCTTCTAAGATTTCCACAAGTATCAAATGCCTTCGCAAGGTCGATGAATACACCAAGTGACGGTGTATCTTCGTCAAGGGCAGCATACGCTTTTGATGTTAATGCAAGTATAGCATCTTGGGTAGATTTTATCTCTCGAAAGCCGTACTGCGTGTCTGAAAGAATTTTGCATTTCTCGAGAAATTAATTTAACCTGATTTTAATCATTTTCTCAATGACCTTAGCAAAGTTTGTGATCGGAGATATAGGTCTGTAGTTAGCGGTTTCCATTCTATCACCATTTTTAAATATAGACGTCTTAAAGGCGGACGGAAAGTGTCCTTTTTCCATGCATTGATTTATTATATATGTGAATGGTTCACAAATAATATGTGAAATTTTCTTCAGAGTTTCTGCCCTTAAGCCGTCTATACCTACACTCTTTTAATTAATTATATACATATTTTTTTTAGATAACGATTTTCAATCGAATCTGAGGATAATAATTGATAAAACTCTTCCGCCATGTTGACGCTGCCATTTTGAATTTTTAAGTTTTGATCATATATTTGTTTTCTACTTATCAAACTCTTTCTTTTGATACCCATATTAAGAGGCTTGTAAGGAAAACGATAATCCGCCATCTTGGGGCGGCGGCCATTTTGAACATATTATAATATTGGATAATTGTAATCTGCAACCTCGATAACCCACAGATACCGATTTTCAGTCGAATCCAACGATAATTGATAAAACCTATCCGCCATGTTGATGCCGCCATTTTGAATTTTTAAGTATTGATCACATATTTGTTTTCTACTTATCAAGCCCTTTCTTTTGATAACCATATCAAGGGGGTTGTAAAGAAAATCATCTTGGAGCGGCGCGGCGGCCATTTTGAACATATTATAATATTGAGTGTACTATATTATATTGTCATCAGAGCTACATATAATTGCCAAATTTCATGATGAAACAACAATTAGAAGTGGGTGAAATTCAGTTCCTTAGACCTTATTACTTACAAAGATAGTTACAGGTCGACATAATAAAAGCATGTTAATAATGATTATAAATTACATAGATAGTTAGATACAGGTCTACCTAATAGAAGCACTAAATTTTAAAGTCTCTAGCTCCAGATTGAGTGGAGCATACTTAAAAAAAAGGTTATTATGGATGGAATGATGGATAGTATTTTATTTCAAAAATACGCACTAAATAAAAAAAATATGAAGAAACCTTTTACTTTCCTCGCTTACCAAAGGGAAGTATTTTGATCCTGAAAAAAATGTTCTACGAGATTTCTTTGGATTTTCACTATCCAGACTATGTAGATTGCGAAAATTAAAGTCATTCAATTCTGTCAGTTGGTCTGTCTGTCTGCCGATAGGTCTAATGTCTGTCTGTTGACGCTATATCTACAAAATCGCTTGGCTGAGGGAAGAAATAATATTTGATGGGTAGTTGACGCTATGGTCAGGAAGAAAACTTGATATGCTTTTAGTTTAAAGAAATACATAGGGTAGTCGTTCGACAGAAAAGATAATAATTAATTAAATAAAGGTGCTAAATATATAGGGAAGTTTTGCATAAATACCTTGACAGATGTTTTAAAGTAGAAAACATTTTATTCTGGTTGCTGTATGACAAAAGTTGATCGAGATACAATAATTTAAAGTTTTTGTATTATAGGCGGAATATTGGTTTTTGGCGTTTTATTTGGAAATTACGCATCAAATTAAAAATTATCAAGGAAGCCTTTTCAAAATAAATAGAATGTTTTTAATTTTTTGGTTACTTTGCGATAACTATTGACCAATACACAGTACTTTAAGTTACATTATTTTGCTTTGATAGTTTAAAATACCGGATGATTTTTTTAACCCGAAACTTTCAAATATCTCGATTAATAAGCACTCTACGAAAAAAAATGTCCATAATCGAAATTCAATCATTCCGCGGAAGAAACACATTACTGTTAAAATTACCCTCCCTTCCCCCTCGTAGATCGGGCGGGGGGTAACTTTGAAATCTTAATTAGGATCCCCTATTTATTATTGCAGATTCAGATTCTACGGCTGAAAATACGAAGGATTTTTCTGAAACATTTTTTTCGATTCATGACAGATGGCGCTGTAATCGACGAAATTCAAGTTTTTTTCGATTTCTCCTACTAAGAACCTATGCATACGATTCTGCAATACGTTTGCAATAAAAAATACCACGTTTTCATTGTAAATAATCAAAATTAGTCTTAGAACAAATTTTATTTCTCAAATATTCAATTACTGAAAAATGACTTGTCAAGAAACTACTATTATTGTTCATAACACAGCCCCACAAAAAAAAAGTTCAAAGCAGTGAACCAGACCCATGTATTCCTATGTATTTTCGGTCGCTGAATCCGAATCCGGGGTCAAAAAAATAGTACACCCCCAAAATCATTAGCTAGAGCCAAAAAACACCCCTGAAATGGGATAAAAAGAAGATTAAGCTACCAGAATAGTTGTTACTTCTTAATCAATCAAATTATACAAATTAAGGTTAAACAGCAGCGTATATACAATAGATATGACACACACCCCCAGGGAGGGGCGAAAACTAGCCCCCATATATAAAAAAATCGATCCAAAACAGCAATGACTGCTGAAAAAGCTCGAAATGTCTAAGTTTTGTTAAAGTGTTAAGAAACTACATCAGGTCCGACGTAATCTTCATAAACTGCCCCTATAGGGTTGAGAACAACCACCTTGAAGTTCAAAGGACACGAGAAAAACAAGAAAAAACGTAAAATCGAACAGGATTTCTATTTTCATGGATACTATGAATGGCTGAAATTGCGTAGTACTCTAAAATAGAACCAGAAACTTATGTACCATCAATATCCTATACTGTCAACCCTCAGAGGGTGTGAAAACTACCCCCTATGTAAGATTTGACTATAAAAAGTTATAGTGATTTCTATAAAAATTCGAAACACCTGCGTTGTGTGGAAGAGAGAAGAAACTACGCAACCCACGGGGTTGCGAGATACTACCCCTATATCTGTAGGATGCTGTAAAAACAGAGATAAACTAACCGGATTTACATTTTTATGGATGCTATAATTGGCAAAAATCGCGTTGCACACTTAGAGTTTGAAACTCATGTCCTATAAATGTTATTAAGTAACACCCCCAGAAAGTATGTAAACTACCGTAATTCAAGATGTAAGGAAAAAGTTATACTGTTGCTTATTCGTTTCATTTCCATAGTTTTTTTTTATAGGGGTGGCGTCTCTCAACCCCGTGGGGGTGGTTTTCAAGCACAGCGTCGAACATAGTCTAGTTTCTTCTCTCTTCCGCACAACGCAGGTGTTTCGAATTTTTATAGAAGTCACTGCAACTTTTTATAATCAAACCTTACATAGGAGGTAGTTTTCACACCCTCTGAGGGTTGACACTGTAGAATGTTGATGGTACGTAAGTTTCTAATTCTATTTTAGAGTACTACGCAATTTCAGCCAATCATAGCATCCATGAAAATGGAAATTCTGTTGCATTTTACGTTTTTTATTGTTTTTCTCGTGTCCTTTAAACTTGGGGGTGGTTATTCTCAACTCTATAGGGGCAGTTTATGAATATTATGTTGGACCTGATGCAGTTTCTTATCACTTTAACAAATCTTAGACATTTTGAGCTTTTTCAGCAGTCATTGCTGTTTTGGATCGATTTTTTTACATATGGGGCTAGTTTTCGCCCCTCCCTGGGGGTGTGTTTCATATCTATTGTATGTATGCTGCTGTTTAACCTTGATTTGTATAATTCGATTGATTAAGATGTAACAACTATTCTCGTAGCTTAATATTCTTTTTACCCTTCGATTAAAGAACTTATATCTAGATACATAACAGGCTATCTTTTCACTATATACCTTGTTTGCTCCTAACATAGTAACGTTATATGTCCATTAAAATGGACAGATGAACATCACATCCCATAGGCAACAGTGGCGTTGTGTGTGTAGAAAATGTGTAGAATGGTAAATATTTTCATTCAAATGAATTATTGCAATTCCTGCATTACCGGCTCTTTATATAATGTGATATAGGCATACGATATTACAGTAAGATAAAACAGTAAGATAAATATGTATTGAAAGGATATTAAAATTTAATTGCTATTTACTTTATAACTGTGAACTGAACTTCATCATGTTACGACTATGGAACGATCGATTTTCTTCTTTTCTAAACTGCTTTCTGCAAACGGCACAGCACTTCACTATTTATTTGCACAAAATATATTGTCACTAAACTGTGTAAATATGAATAGAGAATATTATTTAGGTATTAAGCAAATCACAACTTAAAATAAAATTACTTTTTCACCAGTTTTTGGTCGGAGAACACGAAAAACATTTATTGACATTAATGGCCGAACTGTCAACTGAGATTATGATAATCGAACTGAAGCCGATCGTGTACGAGCGGCCGCGAATACGCCGATGGGCCAATCAGCAACTTATGGGAAGAAGTGCTTTAGAATGGGAGTCTTTCGGGATCATAAAATTCATGCCATTATGTATCTAGATATAAGTTCTTTATTCGGAGTTTTTACCCCATTTCAGTGTGTTTTTTGGCTCTAGCTAATGATTTTGGGGGTGTACGATTTTTTTTGACCCCGGATTCGGATTCAGCGACCGAAAATACATAGGAATACATGGGTCTGGTTCGCTGCTTTGAACTTTTTTTTTTGTGGGGCTGTGTAATTTATTATTTGTGGCATATTCATGATTTCTTATGATTGTAATTATCATTTAATATTTTTGTTTCAGTTTATATATTTTTAGGTGTGAGAAATTTTGTAACAGAAGTATTAAAACCAGCCTCTGTCTGATCCTTTTGGTGCAGAGGTTCATTTCATCAAAATTTTTAAATATTTTTACAGTGGCAAAATATTCAATAAACATAAGAAACTATAATTATCGTAACCCAGAAACAGGCGTGCTTTTTGGGATACATGGTCAACGCGATTTCCTTCCCTTATGACTTGTGCTTGATTAAATCTGCTTTTAAATTAATGTTGTTTGTAGTTTGTTTTAAAAATACCATTTCTTATGTTAAAAATACTTTTTATAAAAATGTTTTATTATGTTTACATTTAACGTTTGTGTTATTACTTCTCTTCGTGTTTTTTATGTGTTTGTTTTATTTTTTAGAAAGAAATTACTTTAAAAAACAACTCATTTTACTCAGGTCGAAGATTATTTCGCAAACAAAAAGGCCTGTTCCCGTTAGGCTGTTGATAATACTTCAGAATGGAGTATTTAACTCTACAAGAGAAAATTGACTTATCCACAACATAAGAACTGCCATAGAAAAAATATTGTATGAAACTGCCTTATTTTCACTCATGGGATTGAAAAAAGTACCAAGTTACGCATTTGTTTCATAAATTACTATTATTGTTATTCTTTTTTTTTTATAATAAAATCAAAGATTTTCAATACTTGTTATAGTTGAAAGTATAGAGATTCATGAGCAAAATCCACGAGTTAAAGTCCTAAAATTGAACAGTTACAAAATGCTGTTTAATAAAGTGAAAACCCTCGATTGTGAAATTAAAAACAATGTTACGTGTTCAATAGTACATAGTGTTAGCTTCAGTTTGCATATCTTTTTTTTTGTGATTTAGTAACTATTTATTTTTAATTAAAAATGTCTCGCCGGTTAGGTATATGGAATTGGGCCAAGCGGCTTGTTGGGCTATTCATACACATGATGTTGCTTATGACTAGGAATGGTCAAAAAAAATATAATAAACCTCTATCCCCTATATTACTTCAACCTCGACTTTATAATTAATTTCTTTCAAACCTATTGAAGATAATTAATTGAAATTAATAGGAGGCGTTGATATAGAATAGCTTTATATTTTACATTTTTTTTTACATTACTATTAAGTCATTTAATATAAAAAAATATATATTTAATATTGAGGGTGCTGTTTCTATATCAACCCCTTGAGTGACACCTACGAAATAAATCTATATTATTTAACACTAACATAATTATCATGTGCAAAAATTACTTCAAGGTCAGATTGGTGGAAGATGCTTGAAAATATAAATTTAAGTAATGAGCACAGGAACACACAAAAAAAATTACGTGCGAAGACGTAGACCACTTAATTCCTACTCATTTGAAAGCTAATAATCGAAGAAATATACTACTACTTTTAGCTTGGCTTTCAATTATTTTTTTTTTGCTTAAGAAATATTGATTTTATTACATGGTTAGGCCATGTTAATTAATCCACAGTAATATTTCCTCAGGAAGGGACAGTAGCGAAAAATGTTTCAGACAAAAGTTGTTCCGTTTAGGGGGGGACATCTTTTGGGCAGAACAATTTTCCACCCCTCACCCCCGATAAATGGGGAGTGGAGTTAACTCTTGAATTTTTAATGGCACCCCATGTTTTTTATCGCGTATTCTGATTCTATGGAAGAAATTAGATAACTTTTGTACCAAACATTAATTTGAAAGTTGAAGGTTGTTACCCCCATAACTCTGGTAATATAGGGGATAGACGTTTATTATATATCTTATTGAGCATTCCTAGTCATAAGCAACATTCATGTGAATGAACAGCCCAATAAGCCGCAGGGCCCAATTCCATATACTTAGGGCCGGTTTTATAGGTTCAGATTAAACTAGAGTTTAACTAGAAGTTTCACCTTTTCACCTTTTGGCATACTTTTGAATCGTGCGCCTTGTTGTGCCTTACTTTTCTGTGAGCGTGTACGAGACTTTTTGTGCCAGTCTCCGGCGATGATCCCTTAAATATGTTATACTCTAAATTAATTGTCTTTTGATAATTTTTTTCCTAAGTCGAAGTTTTTATTTATTCTTCGACTTAGGCTAATTCTGGGAGGTCCTATAACTATAACACTGTCGATCTTGACAAACACTTATAAAACGGTATTTTACAAAAAACATTAAAATCTACAATTTAAACCTCTAGGTGAATCTTCAAGTTAAACTTTAGTTTAATCTGAACCTATAAATCCGGCCCTTAACCGGCGAGGCCCTTTTATGGTCATTTCCGAAACTTCCGAAATTCACAAATTTCAAAATGTTCCACTTTAAAATCAATAGACGAAAGAAGATTTCGCAATTATTAACTTAAAACCATAGTATTAAGAATGTAACCTAACAAGAATTATACATTTTGATCAATTTTTGAAGATAGAACTATTTCAAGTAAAAATGTGTTTTTGTATGCGAAGTAAAGTTTTAAACTAATATACCTTATTCAGGGAGTAATGTTAAAAAAAAACAAATTAATGCATCTGAAAGCCTTCTTCTTTAAGGAGATTTTTTTTTTATTTTTACGTTAGTAAATTCGTAAAGTACACTTTCACTTCATTTTGCACAACTATTTATCTTACGAAAAAATCAATTGATCTAAAAAAATATTTTTTGACTGATCAATATTAGTCGAGATACTTAAGAGAAACGGAAATTTTAAAGTTCAAACTAATTTTTTTCCAATGAAGCACCACATATAGAGATGTAAATTCTGTTCCATTTTCCAAGGTTAGAACTTTTGGTAACTGGATTAACTTTTGTACCAAATATTTTTTTCGAAAATGCGGTTTTCTGAAGATATTTAGTTGTGTCCACTTAAACAAGTCAACCTGTATAATTTCCATAAATAAAGATGCACATTACATGTTTATTGGAGCGGATCTGGCGAGAAAAAGAAGAGTTTTGAAACCAACTTTTTTTAAAAAAAATTTTTGAAAATTCGGTTACACGCGTTCTCTTTTATCATGTTATCAAGTTAGTTCAGCTTAATCACACGAGGTGGAGTAGGAATTCGCATTTAAAATTAGCAAAAACACGTTTTTTCGCGATAACTTTGTTATTATTGACTTGACGAAAAAAAAGTTAAATTAGAAATTGAAGACCTCGCGGAAGCGCATAATCTAACATAATTTTTTTCAAATCGGACGGTAACTTTTCGTGAAACAATTTTTTTTGAAATACACGTTTTTTTTGCCGTACCACTAATATACAAAAAAGTAATTCCTTAATTTTTCACGAAAAAAAGGAGTTAGCGGACTGAGATTTTTTTGAGGTAGGTGAAATAGATAAGAATTGATGGAGCCGGAGAATGGGGGCGGTGGGCCAATTAGGGGAGGGGAGGAGGTAGGGAAAGGAAATTTATTTATCCCCCCGAACTTTTTTCCCTATCGTGCGATTTTGAAAAACCAAAATGAAATTTGTTCGCTGTTGTCTCTAGTATTTAACTGATCAATTGTTTTCACTTTTTTCAAATAAGCAGATTTGTAGGAGGGGAAAAACTTTTTGCATTTTTTTTCAAATACTTTTTTTTACGTAGGAAAAGGTTCAGAGGAGAAAGTTTTTTGCAGGTAAGTGAGGATTTTTTTTATTTTTATTTAAAAAAAAAATATCGCAATCCAAGCAATAGGAAGGGGGGAGGGGGCATAATGCGTTTGCGAGAATAAAGAGTTAAGGAAAAGGGATAGGGAATTTGAACCTTAATATTCGGCCAAGATAAATCTTTTTTTCATCTTAATATTTTGTCAATGTACCCTTTATCAAATATTAAACTGCCGAAACGGCAGTTTATAAATAAGTTGCGCTATTCCTATAGTGTACACATTGCAGAAACCTTAGATTCGGACGAGTACTTTAACAACTAAGTTTGCGTTATAACATTAAAATGCTTAAAACAAACATAATTTGTTTTTTAACAAAATCGATCTGTAAATTTAAAATTAAAAAAAAAAAAATTAGATTTGTAATTGACTAGAATTTTTTTAAATGATATTTTCTATCATTTATTTATATATTTAACTAATATATATTTCATAACAATATAATATTAAAACGTAGACATGATTTTCAAATAGTGACATTATATTAGCAATATTATCGCTTTCGGAAACAGGGTATGGTGGTGTAATAGGAAGAATTATAGCTTGAAATCCAAGGATCGCAAGTTTGAAACACAGGCAGGTTATTATGTATGTACTTGCTCCTATTTACTTTTTTGACAAGTGTCTTATCAAATAAGTCGTCAATATAAGATTTAAAGTGTTCAAAAATTAACATTTCCAAAAAACTGGGAAGAGTATTCTAAAGAATGTGCAACAATTATATAAAAGTTAAACAAATCGACAAGGAGCCATGATTTTCACTCCAGTTTTTTAAGTAACTATTTAATTTACCAACCGTGAAGAGGTGACACTTTTAGAGATTGAAGAGGGAATATATGCAAAACTTATTTAATGATAAAGAGATCATAAAGAACGTGGAAGTCTAATAGCAATTAATTGCAGTACCGGGTCAACAATCACTGATTTGCAGTTTTCTCGAAAACTGCTAATGTTAGAAAAACAAGTTTCAAACAGAAAAGTTAAGCCAATCTTTTATCTTCATATGCCCTCGATGTACTTGGTATCCATTTCGAAAGATAATAAGTTTCCGGCATGTTACATTTAAGAATGCAAATTTTCGACATAGCCTTAGAAAAAAAAGTATTTATTTCTACACTTATTAAAATTTTACCTATGGGCGAGCGTAGAGGCGACTTCAATGTGAATATCAGTCGATATTCCGTTGAAGCAGCGTCGAGCGCGGTTAGTACTTGGATGGGCGATCCACCTATCTTGGGAAATACAGCGTTCTCGCCCCACCTTCTAGAGGCTTGTATATCAGTGTATACTCGTAAGTTACGTAATTTCAGACGAGGATTACGTAGTGGATATACCATACTTCGGAGGGGATGTAAAGCAGGCGGTCCCTTGTCTATTAAATGTTAGGCAAGTAAAAGATCTCTACTTTTCTTAAGGGAAGAGGTTCGGCAAAATTTCCAGGTGGTAGCTCGTCTCCTGGCGTCGGTGATAGGCCCTGGTAGCGGAAATAGGCCGACGTTAAATAATTAAAAAAAAAAAAATTACCTACATATTGACACATTTTATTAACAAATATATAGTGATAACACGATAAAAATTTGTGCCAGAGCGAGTTAAACGGAAAAATAATTGCTTGATATATCCAATAGACACCTAAAACTAGAGAAATGGGCCGCGAAAACTCATGACGACGTTAAATAATTATTTATAATGAGTTCAATAATTGATAAAGGTAGATTGATAAAACATTAAGATGGAAAGAAAATGTATATTGCCGAATATTTAGGTCTGAAGTCCCTATCCCCATTTCCTTAACCCTTTATTCCCGCAAACGCATTATGCTCCTTCCCTCCCTTCCTATTGCTTGGATTGCGATAATTTTTATAAATAAAGATAAAAAGATCCTTACTTACCCGTAAAAAAGTTTCTCCTCTGAACCCTTTCCTACGTAAAAAAATGCAAAAAGTCTTTCCCCTCCCAAAAATTTGTTTATTTGAAAAAAATTTAAAAAATCAATCAGTCAAATACTAGAAATAATAGCGAACAAATTAAATTTTGGTTTTTCAAAATCGCACGACAGGGAAAAAAGTTCGGGGAGATTGAATAATTTTCCTTTCCCTACCTCCTCCCCCTCCCCTAATTGGCCCACCACCCTAATCCTCCGGCTCCATCAATTCTTATCTATTTCATCTATCTCAAAAAAATTTCAGCCCCCTGACTCCTTTTTTTCGTGAAAAAATTAAGGAATTACTTTTTTGTATATTAGTGTTACGGCAAAAAACGTATATTTAAAAAAAAAGTTTCACAAAAATTTATCGTCCGATTTGAAAAAAAATATGATTTTGTTTTTCTGCGAGGTCTTCAATTTTTCATTTAACTTTTTTTTCGTCAAGTCAATAATAACAAGGTTATCGTGAAAAAACGTGTTTTTGCGAATTTTAGAGGCGATTTCCTGCCCCACCTCGTGTGATTAAGCTGAACTAACTTGATAACATGATAAAAGAGAACATGTGTAACCGAATTGTTAAAAAAAAAAATTAAAAAAGTTGGTTTCATTTCAAAATCAGATCCGCTCCGCTAGTTAGGTTTAGTCCCTCTAAATGGGAAAAGATTTGCATGTTGCAAAATCCCATCTACTTTACTGCTTTATTTGTGTAGGTATTATTACCGATTTATTTGTCGGATGATAAAAATAAATATTTACTAAGCCTGAGAATAACATTTATATCGCAGGTAAGAAAAGGAATTACAAATTTCAGAAATATTAGATTACACTCAATCCTTAAATGAAGAAGAGTATTAAGAGCACGTGATCAGTGCGTGTAACGAATCCTATTGGCGTTTCAATTTGAAGAGGATGTAATTCAAACAAATCAACGTTGCTCTGTTATATCGATCTTAACATTTATCATAGTTCAGTTTATCACTAACCTTTTATTACGAATTTAGTATAGAAGTGAATACTAGTTCATCTTCAAAATAATACACGTCGCCAGTTATAGTTGCTGATTCTATATAATCTATACAACTCTATGTCTGTGCAATAGTTACATACAGAAATTGAAATACGTGATAGTGTTTAATTGTTGTGCTGCATACCAGTGACATCGCAAAATTATACATATATTCGGGCCTGATCGAGAAAATCACAAACGAATATAAATACTCAAGAAAGTGTGTATCCTGACACCTGTACCAATTGTCCTTTTATAGTGAAAACTTAAGTTGGACTTTAACAATGGAAGAATCTAATGAATTAGTTGCGCAAAAGGACCAAGAAGCCAACGAAAGAAAACCTGAAAACACGTCTTATATCACCACCAGCAAAGTCCAAGAACTCATTGGGTACAACAAAATTCGAACACTGATGACAATGAAATTCTCTAACTCATTGGACATGGGACATTTTTTGCTGTGTCTGCCTACTATAACTTTACCTTCTTTTAATGGTGACTTTAGAAATTGGACAGAGTTTCGTGAATCATTTCAAGCTTTTATTCATAATAACTCTAAGCTATCCAGTCTAGAAAAATTTAATTGCCTGAATTCCAATTTAAACGGAAAGGCAGCTGAGTTAATAAAACCAATAAAGGTGTGCCCGGAAAATTATGACGCGGCTTGGAATTTGCTATGCAAACATTTTGATAATAAGAAACTAATCGTGCGGAGTAACATTGACGCCTTATTTAACTTAAGATCTGTTAAAAAAGATTCTTACTACCCTGTGCGAAAGTTTCTAAACAGTGTACTAAGTATTTCACAGGTGCTAAAAAGTTATAATCAGCTCACCGCAGATGCGTTTCTTATTTATATTGTAACTTCTAAATTCAGTCCTTCCATGAAACGTGAATGGGAATCCATTGAACCTGCTGACGATTTTCCGACGTTTCAGCAACTTCTAGATTTTCTCGAAAAATATTCTCAAACTAGAAGGTGATAAGTCGACTCAAACCACATCTCATTTTAAAGGTATAAGACAGTCCTGGAAGAATTTAAATAGGAATAAATTAATTGTTTCCCTCTATTTTCAGACGTATTACTACTTATAGCATAGTTACTTTATACATGAACCTCTAAAAAAATCCAACCGAAGATTTTCCAACGGAATTCTCTTTATTTTGGCATAACAAATGATTTCTCAAAAGTCCATAAAGCCAACTGGATGGCTACAAAAGTTACAGAAGGTCAAAGGTCACTAAAATCAGTTTTTTCTCAAATATTTCGTAAATTACAGGTTTTACGTTCATTTTGGCTATTATAAAATTTGTATTAAATAAAATGTCTTGTTACTCGTTGGCATAATCTAACATCGTGGTTATTTAAATGTTATACGTATGTGAAATTCTAAGTTGAATAAGAGTAACCTTAATTACTAGTAATTAACTTTATTGTAAGTTTTAATTTTCAACTAATGGGTAGAAATGCATACAATACATATTAGCGTATTTTAAAAAATAACTCAATAATTTATTTATGCGTAAGGAATGCAGAGAAATATTTTTATCTTTCATAACTTAATGCTAATATCTGGCTGTATGTTACACTATCGGGTGTAACAGGATCATGGTACACCCACGTTTTCTTCTTTAGTTTTGAAGATGATTCATTGAAATTTGGGATATCCTATATACATAAAAAGCAACACTTTTTGACATACAAGTGATTTTTTTTTACTTGCAGTTTCGCCGGAAGTGACACTAACTTTCGATTTTTAAATAGAACACCCTGTATGTTATTGCATTTTTGAATTCTGCATAATTTTTTGAACCCAACGATACCAAATAAGTGACATTTCAAACGTCAATATTTTTTATAATATAATTATTAGTTTTCCATTTAAGTGTAGCATCTTAGGTAATTACGTAATGTAGACCTTTTATTTAAAATTTACGTAAAACATAAGTAAAATTTAAGTAAGAAGTCTAAATTATGTAATTGTGACCTAGGGTGCTACTTGGGAACGGTTCTAATTTATTCTAAATGAACCGTGTAATGCTAGAAAAATATTGTTCGGCTATTTTATATTGTAGAGGGCGCTAATAGTAGTTGATCGAGTAGATATTAGCTCTATATCTTAGTTAATTGAGGAGCTATTTGAAAAAAAGTGTCTGGAGACGACTTTTTTCAAAGCGATATATCTTAGTTAATTTTAAAGCTAGGAAAATAAAACTAAATGGCAGTGTTATGGTACACTTTACAGTTTATTTTATAGCATTTCCTATCGGCCAAGCCTAAATAAAAGTATTTAAAAAATGCAAAGAAAAATTTTGTCAATCGGTTTCTATCAGATCTTATTGAATTACCACTTTGAAAAAAATATATAATTGCCTAACAGCATGCCAAGTTTCATTAAAATCCAAGAGGTGCAACACATGTCGAAAAAAAATTTAAAGTAAGTGGACCGCCACCTTACGACCACTATGTTGACGCTTTTAATTTGCATTACGTTTCAATAATCTTTGGAAAAGTTGCGCTTTGACAGCTCATAAAAAGTATATCAACGGTTGGTGGTGTCAACTAGCCTATTACAATGATTTTTTGATCTACTTTTATAGTGATTGTAGTCGGTCTCAGTTAAGAATGCAGTTGTTTTCGTTATGAGCGGAGCACAGTTTACACAGGATATGGGAATTCCCAAGTAAGTGGAATCCCCCATGGCCGACTCAAGCCAGTTGGTACATAAAATAAAAATTAACGGTTTAAATTGGCTTTAATTTGGCGCTTTTCTTTTATACATTGAAATTATTTAATTCATATTGCAACATATTTTATACAGGCCCATTATAGACATAAATCCTCTAAAAATGTCAGTGTTATAAGAAATGGGTAAACCTACTACTTGCTTGTGCTCGATATTAGGTGAACTGTTCTTGTCTCTGCCGTTCTGAAGAGATAAATATAACTAGAGCAGTGTGATTTTACGTAATTTATGAGCAAATAAAGTTCATCAAAATGGTTTTTGGGGCAAAACTCAATTTTTTCAAATGGAACCTTATTGGTACCGTTTCGATTTTAATAGAAGACGATGTCCAAAGCCTAACCACAAAAAAAGGTTATGGCTTAAAGTGTCATATAAAAGTACTGTAACTAACGCCATCTATAAAATATGACATCGGCAATATCACCATTATAATTAGCAACCTGAAAAACATATCGTTACCAACTTTGAAGTAGATACGTATTATAGTCTCCAAGATGGAGACAAATTACGAAAACAATTTTTTTAATTTACCACCTTCTATCTTGAAAACGAAAAAAGTTGGACCACTATTTTTTGAGTTAAATCGACTTGTTTTGATGTCAAGTATCTTATGCTCAGCGTTGTCCCAATCTTTTCGAAACACCCTGTATTGGATATCCCAAATTTCAATCAACTATCTTTAAAACTAAAGGAGAAAAGAGTGTGTACCATGATCCTGTTACGCCCGGTATAGTTGTAAAATTTTGCAAATATTTTTTAAGTTTTCTTCTATTTGTACCCATTTATATACGGCTGTATATATGTGATTGCGTGGATAGATATTATATGCGACTGTTGTATCTGTTTATACATTAATTTTATATGTAATTATATTAAAGCGAACTAGAAGCAAGTTACAAATTACTGTTCAATGTATGTGTTCCTTTACTACATTGTAGCTTGGTTTTGTACATTTCAACTGAATAAAAGACGACAAACTATAATCTGTTTAATTTATTGTTTCTCTAATCACCTATTCTCTATGAAATACGAGGAAGAGATTTGCATAAACGTATACCTACAATAACATTAAAATTTCACTATATAAGGTTTAACAGTTTCATGGGTAAGTAGTAGTAATAATAATTATTACTGATCGGTAATATACACATTGTTAGATAGTTGCCTAAAGTTTTAAGCAAACAGAGCATATAAACATGACAAATATAGTTGTTTCTGTGTTAGCTCATAAACTGACTTGTGTAATAATTTCAAATAGCTCATAAAGTAACCGTTAATCTTTTATCCTTCGAGTAAATAGCGGAAGATATGGTGAAACTTTGCAGAGGGTGTACACTTTTTGAAAATTGAAAAATGAAAACTGGGGGTCGAACCCAGAGCGCGGTAGCGTATTCGCCACTCAATACGCCTTAACCGATTGAGCTACCGTGCCGGATAAAGCAATACTTTTCGAGATACTTGACGAAAGCCGTTTGGAAATACCTTTTTTTAAACTTAAATCGCAATATGGAAGTCGTCATAACTTAAAAACTATTAATTTATGTGAAAAATTGCATAGAACCGTTTTTCTTAAAATTTGATTCTTTTTCAGCTGCAATAAATATATATATTTTTTAAGTGCCACCCTCTGAGAAGAGGTGGATGCCACCCCCTATAAATTGGCAAGCCTCCGCACAATATAGAAACTTTTCTGTGAATCATTTACTATTATACTGCCAAAAATGAACGAAATCCGTTCAATATGACATTATTCCGAAGTTTTGCATATTTTTTACCTCTAGGTACTCTACTATAAGTAAGCCATGAAAACAAAAGTTATTGCAAGTGTCAATTGAATTACATTCGGTTTCTATGTATATATATTGCCATATATTGCTAGTTATAGGTTTCTATGTAACCACCATCAGTCCGAATACACTGCTCAATTCTTTTTCTCATATGGCGTATAAATTTTCTAATCTCAGCCGGAGTGATTTCAACACATGCCTGTCTAATTATGATCACTAACTGTTCTTGGCTACGTGGTCTGCTCTTATACACTATATTTTTTAAGCGACCCCAGAAATAAAAATCGAGTGGTGTCAAGTCCGGAGACCTAGGGGGAAACTTCTGCACTTGACTTCTTAGACCTATCCATCTACCTGGAAAATTGTCTTCTAGCTAACTGCTTGCAACGTTAAGAGCCGGGGCATGATCAAGCTGATAATACAAGCTTCTTCTGACATCTTGCGGCAGATTATTGAAAAAGTATTTTGCATCAAATTTTAATACGCTTCCCCATTCAATCTCGGAATAAAAAAGGCCCAATAATCTGCTCATTCCATAAACCACACCAAACGTTAACTTTTGACACATATTGCCCTTTAGTATTGATAAACCAGCGGGATTTTCGTCAGCTCAAAAACGGCAATTCTGGGAGGGTTCTATGCCACTGGTGGTACCTGTTGCCTCATCGTTTCTCATAAAATTTATATTGTTTAAAAATTCACCCTGGACCCAAAAATAAATACAACCTTCTGTCTGTATCACCATCTTCTAGGGTATGTAAAGATTTTGGCTTGAATGCTCTTTTTCTGTTTTCAAGCAACGCCAAATCCTGTTCTTACTGATATTTAGATTTAATGCTACTTGCCTCATGCTATATTTTGGATTTTCTCTAAAATATTGTAAAATACGTTCTTGCCGATTTTGTAAATTATAATTCTTTGGTCTTAACTTACATACATTTCCTGTATTGTTAAAACTATTATTAACAGTTGCTACCAATTTATAGCGAATGGGAGGCTGACGGTCAGGATGCCGTAAATTAAATTCAACAGCAGCTTGTCTAAATGATCTGACATTATCTCCGATTAAACAATCAGCTTCTTTTTCCCGCATTGTTAAACGCCAAACCATATTTATTACACAAAAATTTACTCTTCACTTATTATCTAACATTGAACCAACATTCATATGAACTTTTAACTGATTGACTTGTTTACGTTCGACAATAAGTTGTCTTTTCAAGGCTTACTTAGTCTTTAATGAAAATTATTTGTTAGAAAAATGGTAGGTATGTACGAATTAGAATTTTTGCTTTATTAAATAAATAATTATTTTGTTGCTGAACAAAAAATGAATAATACATTTTTTTCATTTGGGAATTCGTTTTAAAGATAAAAACTATTTTTTGTTAAAAAAAATTGTTTTTTTGACGGCCCCTATCTCAAACATTTTTGAACCCACTGCGAAAAAAAATTTCTGCTATAGTTAATGTTACATTCATAACAAGTACTTTCATCCGGCTCGAAGGACCATACATATATACGTTAATTTTTTTTTTCTATAAAATAAACAGCTTGACTTATTGCTGAAAATATGTATGAAAAAGTGCAATGCGGTATGTGATATTAATAATAATAAAAACGAATGTTCACCTCCCTTTAATCATTTTAAATCTTCTTTGATGAGTGACTGCGTTGAAGGAGAGTCCCTTTATTTATATGCGGTAAAAGTTTGTCGGATCACCGGATTGTGGCAAAATATTGAAAAGGAATGCAACACAACACGTGCTAACACATTAAGCTCTCTGAAAAGCGCTCAACTGACTGATTTCAAATTATGCTTAATCTGCACAGTTGCAGACAGAAGAACCTGTACCATGTTGAATATAAAATGAAAAAAAAAACAGTAAAGAAATGTTTACCACTGAAAATATTACCATTAGATTTACTTTGTAGCTTTTTTTTCACGATTACCATATACACAAGTTTTACGCAAAAGAGTTAATGTAAAAACTACAGTTTTTTAACAGCCGCAGAAAAATTAATATTAAATTTAGTGAAATTAGTTTTTTAGCCACTTCACATAAAAAAAATGCAATTTGTGCAGAAAATCCTTAAACTAGTTTAGCGTCATCTTTTTTGATGTATTGACCTCCGAATTCCAATTTAATCTGGGTATTGGAATCCCACAGGGCTCCATGGTTTTATACGATAAATTTGAATTTAACCTTCAATTTAAACAGGGAAATGCTTCAGTGGATTACGCTTTATATAGAAGATTTTAGGTGTAAAGGGGTAAGATGTAAAATAATTACCATATCCGCTTCATTGCTATTGGAAGAAGTATTTAACGGTTGGGGCAATGTACGCATCCGTATCGACTTGGAAAGTTGGATTAAACTTGACGAGAAAGTGGAAATAATCTCTTTTGTTTAATAGGATTAGAGAAAAAAAAATGGAAGTTTTAAATGAGGAAGTTCAACCATATCTCAACGACGCGTTTGAATATTTCAACATAAAAGTTTAAATACCATAGTTCCAAATGTGCTACAGATAAATAAATTAATAAATTATAAGGGTCAAATATATGAGTCAGAGGTGGGGGTGGACAACGAATTTTAAATTAAAGTTTAAGTCTTAAGTGTTAAAAGTTCCAAATTTGTTACGATATTTACATGGTAATAATACTGTTGAAAAATGATACGAAAATCGTTGGTAAAATGAAAGTGCACACCCCACCAAGTTGTTTTGTCCAGTACCAATTTTTACCAATTTAAATATCTTTTATTTTACTTAACTATGGGTACATGTCAAAAAGGTATTGGATTCATTTCAGTAGTATTAACAATATACGTAACAACAACGCGAGAACAGCGCGATGTCACGCAGCGATCAGGTGTTGTGGCAGAAATGCTTCCAGATATGATAAAAAACAGAGAGTATTAGCAAGTTTCTATACAGATCGCTTGTATAATTTTAGGTGTTGAATTATGAAAATGAGACTATTAGAACTTTTGTTATTTTGTCATATAAGAGATTGTATAAGGAAAATCAATAAAAATCCTATTCAAAAAAGTCGGGTATATAAAATCATGTTGTTGCACAATGTGCCTAATTTCAGCAAGAGGTACAAGTCATATTTCTTACACCTTTGGGAGCCTGCCGTACGCCCCTTCCCCAAAAAAGGGCATGGTCATTTCTGTGCCCTACTGCCCCGAATTAACAATTCACACATTTTGGGAGAAAACCTATGACATCCAATTTGTGTTCGGCGGGCTCCTGGTCCATTAGAGATATCGAATTTGTTTTCTATAAAAAAATAGAGCTTATAAAATTCTGTAAAAAAAATGTAATAACACTTTTTCCGTAGCTATTATTGCAATCTTCGGAAATACGAATTGAAAATTTTATCGACACATTTCTAAAACCGTAATATCACTCGTAGAGAAAATAAAATTCATATTATTATGTTAGTTCTAGAATTCCGAATAACTTGAAAATGTCCGGCGTACGTCCGTCTGTTTGCCAGTCTGTCCATTTGTCCGTCTGCCTCTATGTATGGCACGTTTTTGTGAGTACGATAACTTAAAAGAAAAGTCTAGTTTTATTGAAATTTGGACAGTAAGTTAGTGTTGGAACAACCTTATTAATTTAAAAAAAATCTATTAGTAGATATAGGTTATGAAATATTTTATGAAAAAAAATGCACGTGAAGAGTGTTGTAACACCTTGATAAGATTCTATAAACACAAAGATATTGTATAGTATTCTAACCAACGGCAACGTTTCGACAATTAAGATGGTATCGTCGGGAAATCATTAAAATTGCAAGTATTTCACTTAAACCTACAATCTTATCAAATATTACAACACTTTTCACGTGTATTTTTTTGACAAAATGTTTCATAACCTTTATATTTACTTATCGGTTTTTAAAAAAAACGCTGGGGTTCTTTCTCTAGCTAACACTAATTTATTGTCTAAATTTCAATAAAAACGGATATTTTGAAAGTTGTTGTGATGTCTATGTCTAATACAAAGATATATTTTTTCCCTACGAGTGATATTTACAATTTTTGAAATTGTGTCGACGAAATGCAATATACTCTGTGCTTTCGTGTTTCCAAAGAGTATTATAATAGATACGAAAAAAATGCATATAACATTTTTTATAGAGAATTTTATAAGCATTATTTTTTATATAAGCATAATTTCGATGTCGGCTAGTCGTTAGAAAATTATAAGCAAAAAACTGAATTAGAGCTCCATTTTTCCAAGATGGCGGCTCGAGCACAACAGGTTGAGCTGAGGACTTTTAGTACGTTTAATAGTAAACCTAAATAAACATATTTGCCAAGTTTCAAAACTTTATCAGTTTTTTCCGTCAAACATCGAAATTTGTTATAGGTCTGACTTTGGTATACAGGGTGTTTCATCTAAAAGTCCCCGGGTCTATCTCGTAAAATAATAAAGATACTTAAAATTTGTAAATCGCGGATAATTGACAGCAAAAAAGATCTCATATTACTGCAGTTAGAATTGCTCCTTCGCAGTGTACAGAGATGGCGCTGCGGTGAAAAATTATTTTTCGATCGCTGGAACCCTGAAACGTGATTCATACGATTAATTAGTAAATTGTGAATAATTTTGACTATGTAAAAAAAATTGTAAATACCAGCCGTGTTGGAGCTACATAATTATCTTTCCCCATTTTTTTGTCTGTGTAAATTTTGAAAACTCCTGTAACTTCTCTGTTTATCATTTTAGAACACAATTATTTGGAACTTTCATCTTACTAAATTCCATACTTCCTATATTATTACATATTTTAAAATTTTTTATAATTTTCAGAATTTTTCAAATGCAACAATTTTTAAAATTTGAAATTAGTAAAAATTTTCAAAATATGTAATAATATAAGGAGCATTGCATTTAATAAGATAAAAGCTTTAAATAACCGATGTTCTAAAATTATTAACTAAAAAGTTACAGGAGTTTTAAAAATTTACATAAACAAAAAAATGAAGAAGAAAAATCATGTAGCTCCAAAACGGCCGGTTTTTACAAAATTTTCCATATAACAAAATTATTCACAATTTATTCGTTAATCCTATGAATCATGTTTCAAGGTTCCAGCCGTCGGAAAATAATTTCTCACCGCAGCGCCATCTATGTGCACTGCAAAGGAACAATTCTAACTGCAGTAATTTAAGACCTTTTTTGCTGTCAATTATCCGGGATTTACACATTTTAAATATCTTTATTATTTTACGAGATAATGACCCGGGGACTTTTAGGTGAAACACCCTGTATAAATATAGTACAGTTTGAGGGTGGGGATGTTACTCAGATAAATATTCATAGAAAAAATATTATATATTCAAATATATACTGTCGTACATACGTAGCGAATAAATGTTTTCAACGAAATTATTAATATTTATATGAAATCCCGAAATAGGTCAATTACTTCCATATCCAGTGGAAGTATAGTAACGACAAAAAAAATTTTAAAAACTTTTATTGTTCAAATAGGCTTAGAATGTCATGACACGTCGAGATTTTAACTTTGAGTAAAAAAAAAATTTCTGTCTGTCTGTCGATCTGTCTGTCGGTCTGTGTACAAGAACCAAAAACCTCAAAATATTTTTTTGCTTCATCCACCCTCACTAACACCCCCCTATCACCACCCCCACCCCACTACCGATGTGGGGCATCGTTTTATGGGTTTTTGGGGTAGAGGATTATTTCCACATACAAAGTTTTTTCGTTGTGAGTGACTTGGATAGAGAATCTGGATGTGGAAGTAGGATTCCTTGGGCAGCGGTTTTTTTATTTTAAGATTATACTTCGTGGCGTAGAATCTTTAGCACCTACTTCAACCATAGAGTGGCCAGCCCGTTCTCCTGACTTAATGATACTAGTTTAGTTCTTATGGGGTTCTTTAAGTCGAAAGTGTATGTTGACATACCTACTCGGCAATATTGAAGATTTAAAAATAGGATAGGGCAAGAAGTTGAACAAATAGGTCTTCGTGTCATACGAAACTTGAGTATCTCTATAGAAAAAAAAAACAATTAATAGAATCCAAATAACAAGGACAATGTTAAAAATTTTGTATGTGGAAATAATTGTTTATGGAACTTTAATAATATAATATTTGAAATCTCCTACCCCAGAAACCCATAAAACGATATCCTATATCTGTAGTGGGGTGGGGGCGGTGATAGTGGGGGTGGATGAAGTAAAACAATATTTTGAGGTTTTTGGATCTTGTACACTCGCTAAATCACAATTTCTTTTCACCACCTTTAATAATGGGTTGGGGTGGTAATGGAGGTGGCAAACGCCAAAAAATTTTTTGAGACCTTATGGCTTCTCTTGTATATACTAAATACTAATTTTATGGACTCTTACTGTTTAATTTATCTATTTACTCCAATTTCCCCAACCCCCCCCAACTTTTCAACGGAATAAGATGAAAAAATAATCCAGTTCCGGATCACGTTAAAATACATACGTGTACCAAATTTTAAGTCAATATCTTAAACGGTTCCAGCGTAATCGTGCGCACAAAAAATTACAGACAGACCGACAGACATAATTTTTTTTCGCTGAAACTTAAAATCTCGACATTTCATGACATTCTAAGCCTATTTGAACAATAAAAATTTTCAAATTTTTTTTTCTCGTTATACTTAGAAGTAAAATAAGGGTTTTTTTCCCCCACATGAAAACTCATACAACACAAAATAAAATGTCGGAAACTGTTAGTGCTAGGCATATATATGCTCTAGAAGGCCCAGAATAGTGGGAAAATAGCGCACGCCACCTCCGTCTAGTTTGGCTGTGATACTATTGCATGTTATGGGCCCAGTATATTGACCGAAAAAAGTCATCCCTAAATAGGGTTGGTTTTCTTAATCGTAATTAATGGTTGCTACTGTAAATCTTCCCTTATCAGAAAGCTACAATTAAAGTCGATTTTTTATAGAATGAATCAATTAAATACGACTTTTATTAACAAAACTGAGTAACTGCGCTGAAAACACAGACCAACCGCGGTATGAAACAGAATGCGCTTTGGAAGCAATGTGTTTCCTTATACGAACTATCATAAACCAGAATTGGTCTGCATCGACTACAGTAAGATACCACAGGGCTGCAACTGTTCACGTTTTTTTTTTTTGAAGAATGAGATAATCAGCTAATAGTGTGGTCAGCAGGCTTACCGGATTTGAACCCCATCGAGCCTATTTGATGCAAGAATTTCACGCAATTTCTTATTGTTGTTGAAAATATATGACGGCGCTGCAATATTGTAATTGGGGCTCGGGAAATTGCACCAGATATTAAAATATGGTTGAAACTCCAAGTGAAACCAATGTGATTAGCGAAATATGAATAAATTATAGCTTTCTGATATTCATGGAATCAATTTTACAAATACAAGAGGTCTCTTTTACCTCCGATTTGTTGGAACTGGATACTTAAAATTCCTATAATACTTATTTGAACACTTGATAAGATATTAAATATATTGGTTTTGTTAACTTCCCTACCCGTCATAATTCTTGAATCGCTTTATGGTATCCATTCTAGGAAAGCAAATAAAATAAATCAAACTTAATCCCTCGATAAATTGATAGCTGCCATAAAGTTTATTCTCAGTATAAAATTATAATATATGTTCTCTATTTAAAAGTAAATCCAACTGGAATGAATATTGGAAGACTTACCTTGTCACTCCATTATATTTCACCACCTCTATAATGTTGCTTGAGCCGTTTAAGGGATCGCGAATAGTAAACGAGTTTGGTTTCAACATTATAAGTTATAAGAAAAATAAATTTGTTTTTATTTATTTACCATCCAGTGGAAGTACAGTAACGACAAAAAAAATTACGTAAGTATTTTAACGAGATATGGAACCAGATTATATTTTGATCTTATTCTGTTGAAGGGTGGGGGTAAATTGGGGTCAATGGGGGTAAATAGGCGAATCAAGCAAGTAAGAGTCCATAAAATTGGTATTTAGTACATATAAGAGAAGTTAATTTATTAAAGGGGGTGAAAAAAATTAAATTGTCATTTAGTGTGAGTACAAGAATCAAAGACCTCATTTTTTTTTTACTTTATCTACCACTACTCTAAAGTGGATGTTTGGACTCGATAGAGAACAATTGACATGAACGGCAGACCTTATAACTGGACATTGTCCTCTGAACAAGTACCCGCATACAATGAGGTTGAAAAATGATCGTACTTGCCGAATGTGTTAAGTGGGGGATGAAACCATCACTAATATTCTCTGCCATTGTGCACCAATATGAGCATCAAGGTATAGGTACCTCGGAAGGCAGTCTGAGGAACTATACGGGATCTATCCAGGAATGAACTGCTGTCCTTCGTGGAGAGCACTGGTCATTTCTAGGAGATCCTATGTGTCACGAACGTACAATGCGCTGATAGAATCTGCTCGCATTTCTAATAATAATAAAATAATTACATTTCGTCGATTTTTTTGAGCTCTATTTCCATCACTTGAGGATTAGTGGAATTTCACGCAAGGGTATAAAGGGTATAAATGACATTAGTAACAAGAGGTGCTGTAATTGGTAGCTTACAGTTCTGACTCGGTTTCGGTTTCAGCGGATTCAAATAGATAAGGATACACTGGTCTGGTCCGCCGGACAGACCACTTCTTTTTGTGGGGCTGTGTGATTGACAGAGCTATAAATTAAGTATAAAAATGCATAAAGATTTTGGTTAATAAAGTTTTTAATAATATTGACAACCTAACCCAACACAACAAAACATAATAAAAGAATATTGTAACTACAAGTAGTCATAAAAATTTAATACCAAACAAATTTGAGCCTGATGTCAAATTATAACCCCAACTTTACATTTTCTGTCCATTAAAATATAAATATATACCACAAACAGTTTCTTGGGGGCCCTAACTTCAACTCGATTCAACGTAATGTTTACTGAAAGTTAAAATATTAGCACATCTACATATTTTAATATGCAAATGCTCTGTGGGGTGTATGTATTATGAACCAGAAATAAAATTATATAATAAAAATGATGTATTATGTTCAATCGTGCTTCCCTGCGGGGTATATAAATTACGAAATTACAATTCCGTGCTAAAATTAAAATAAAATCACAATAATTTCCCAGATGTATACCGTTTTAATTTAGTAAGAGAAGCCGGACGATTTAATAATGAACTGTTCTAAATAAGGACGACAAAGTGACTTTCACGTCAAGCTGCTGCTACTATTTTTATTACAAAAAAAAATGTTCCCTTAACATTTATAAAATTATTGTTATGCTAAGAAATTTGAGAATGATTATTTGTAGATGTATTCTCTCTAGTTTTGAGAGTGATATTCCGTAAATTCCATCCAAAAATGTTTTGTTCAAGGCACTAACGTATTTTTTGGATTGATAAGTCTACACTGTAAAAATATAACAAGATACAAATTGTTAATATATTAAAATATGTTATGCTATAAACATTATATGCATGTATAAAAAAATACTAATATTTGCATCTTACAAAAATATTAATTAAAAAAACCAAACTAGTATCTCTCATTAAGTCAGGTAAACTCACCAAAAGTGCCATTTGGTAGCTCTACTGTAACAAGTTCCTTGAAAGACTGATATACAATCGGATAGCTACAAAGGTAACGAACCACCTTCCCATAGAATAGACTGGATTCAGGCCAGAACACTACTGTGAGAATCAGGTGCCTACATCGACCACCTTTATTATTAACAACTTTCTTAGCTACTGACTTATTAAAATCCATCCGAACCATATGCAAAATAAGCAATACAAATCAAACAATGGACTGGCTCAGGGATCTGTTCTAGCTCCTTTGCAATTCAACTTACATATAAGTGGGACTTACCCCCCACTTCAAGCAGAATATTTGGGTACATAAATGACAATACATTAGCTACTCAACACTGTTCCTTCGCTGCCAGGGAAGAAACCGTGGAAAGAGACCTAGTAATATTAGCACCTGTTTCCAAAACTGAGTCTAAGAATAACAACTAAAATGGAGGTCTAACAATAAATTTTAAATGCACAATATTGGAAGTAATCCAAAATATCTGGTGGTGGTGCTTGATAAGTCACTTACCATCCATCAGCACCTCTTTAGAAGAGCAATGAAGTTGAATACCCGAAACAATATCATCCAGAAACTCACAGATACTTCACGAGGAGTTAGAGCCTGGTATTCTCTGTAGCGGAGAATTGCACTTCGACATGGCTTAATAGCACACATATCAAGAAGATTGATGTCCAGTTTCATAGATTAATTAGGATATGTGGTACTGTGAATCAACCCCTCTCCTTTGGTTGCCTACTCTAAGTAACATTGCCCCCCTCCCTCCTCACGATATGATATTAAAGCAGTTCAGCCACGATTACCATCAAGATACCCTGCAATATCCAGAGAACTAATAGAACCTGAGGTTAACTTTAATTTAAAAGCAAAATGGCAGAAATAGCACCTGTTAAAACCAGGAAACAAACTAGGAGGGCCCAATCTACCTTGGTATTTCTGGTGTAGTTCAAATAGCATCAGAACCTACCGGCGGCATGGCGATGTGCTGATTTCTGGTGATTGCGGAGCGGAATGATAAACTCTAACGAAATGAACCATGTTCGATCAACAACGCTTTACTTTACACATTTCATTTTTATATTACTTTTTATATTGTACAGGGTGTCTGCTATATACGTGCAAATATTTTGCAGAATGGCATGTCAAACCAAGTTTTTGATTTAAAGCTAATTAGAAATAGACAATATTTTCAGTTTAGACAGTACTACTGTATAGAGAAGACGGAAAATAGAAGGATATTTCGTTCATTTGTTGTGTCAGTAATATAGTTTTTACAGCGTTGGAACACTATCATTTAAAAATAATAAAACAGTTTTACTTTTACCTTGTTTAATCAGCTTCGAAATAAAAACACTACTGATATTTAATATTAATTTACTCATTGCCATCTCAGCAATTTTTCACACACCACAATTATTTCATAGAATTTATTAGAAAAAGTAAGACGTCCAGGTCGATTTTTTTAAAGTTTCTTGTGCCTTTATTGAGAAAACGTCACTGATCTCAGTAATTTACTGTCTACAAAAATGTATTTTAATGATGGGATTAAAAAATTACCATTTTTAAAAATTTATAATAGAAAATTTCTTTGACCACTGTAGTAATTAAATTAATAGCGGTTAATTTAATTTCAATAAACACTTAATTCATCACCTCGTTCATTACACAATTTTATTATTTTTACTATAAATTGACTTTAAAACTAGAAAAAGCGGACAGTTTGCCAACACTGTATGAGTGGTGGCCTACATACGGCTAAACAATGAAGCATGAAAAACACATAAACATTTTCTTTGAACACCGATGCCGACAGCAGCGGATTCCTATTATGAAAGAGACACCGGCGTTTTTTAAAAGTTGTTATGTCTCATTATCAATACAATAAACAGAAAAAAATGGAGATGTAGGACACAAGATGACATTGAACTTGATTTTAGTTTCTACTGCATGAATATCGTATTTTTTGAAAATAATTAATTTAAGCAAAACCGTTAGAACAAAGCATAAGAATTTTTTGCTTCTTTTGGATCAGTATATTATCAGGCAAGGTACGTATACAGCAGACATCCTGTATAATTTATCTAACTTATTAGGCCAGTCCGAACAGACGGAAAAAGGACCATTTTATGAAATGTCGTTTATCCGCATTTTTTTTTTTAAGGTATAGTTTGGGATGTCCAGAAAAATATGCCAACTATCCGCATACGTGACAGGTGGGGCAACACACTTTAAAATTAAAAAAACATCAATTTTTCGCTTTATTTGCATTATAATCCGTAAATAAAGCATTGTTCGGAAAAATATCAAGAAGTAAAAACGTTGAAAAATTAATTTTAAACATTTTATTATTCTTAACATTTTTCCAAAAAATGCTTCGTTTAAGAGCTACAGACGAAAGAACAATGCTACTTTTCTATTAAAAAAAAAATGAATATAATGATTCAATATTGTTGTTTTGAACCTTTGGTGTGAAAAATATTTATAAAAAAAGTTTTAAACTCATTTCAAAAGAATAATAATATCTGCAGTTATACATATCCTTAAATAATACTACATGTATAATCGATATATTATATAAAGAATTGCATAGTCTTTTCCAAATCTTTTTTGTACAACACTTAGTCGTATATAGTATATCGTATAACACATAATACGAGAGCAGATGTTGTTTGTAAAAATATGAAAAATATTGAATTGATGTTCAGCTTCCACTAAGACAGCCACTTCTGAATATGCTTTCCGTCCATATTATCAAGTTCAATAGTGATTAGGTAACAATTTAGATCCACTTGATTGGGGATGGAGAAAACGTGGCAACATTTTGGAACCAATATTGATGAAAAGTGATTTGATCCCGACATTTTAATGAAAAAATCTAATTGTACTTGTAAGGCAGGGTGTTCTAAGAGGTGTGGTTCTCGATAGTTGGAAATAAAATGTAATACTTTTTGTAAAATGTGTAAGGGTACAAACTGTACAAACAGCGAGATTAATGTAATTTTCGAAACAGATATCGTTGGTGCTATAAATGAAAATGACACATCAGCTAATTCTTTAACATTAGATGATATTGATGAAGATAAAGGAAATGGAGAAACTGAATGTATTATTGCCTTGCCTCCAACAAAAAGGGCTAAATTATATTAAATTATATATTAAGATATACATGAAACGCATGTACACTGTAGTATGCCTAAAATAAATTTTAATACCTAAAAGTTGTACTATTTTTTTTTCAGTTTAACATGTAAATTATATATAGTTCTATAAATATATTTTATTTCAACTGTAAATTGGTTATTTAAACATAATTTACATTATACCGATCGTAAATTTATTATATTCACTTAAAAAATAAGTCAAAAAATAGAAAAGTAGCATTGTTCTTTCATCTGTAGCTCTTAAAAGAAGCATTTTTTCGGAAAACGTCAAGAATAAGAAAATGTTCAGAATCAATTTTCTCTTTATTGTCTTGATATTTTTCCGAACAATGCTTCATTTACGAGTGATATTGCAAATAAATCGAAAAATGGCAAAAATGGATATTTCTTGAATTTGAAAATGTGTTCCCCCACCTGTCACGCGTGCGGCTAGTTGGCATATGTTTTTGGACATACCAAACTATATTTTAGAAAAAATGCGGATAAACGACATTTCGCAAAAAAGAGCTATTCGACTGGTCTATATTGTTATATGTAGGTGTACATACGCATATTTTTCTTTCTATATATTTTGTTTAAATGCCATATGCTTATTAAAAATTTATGAGCGCAAAATACAACCAAAATAATAAAGAAGTCTAAACAAATATCCTTAAATCAGAAATATTCACTGTTGTGTGCTTGCGTGATGTTTTGCGTGATGTGGGTGTATCCCAACAACTGTAGAATCTGCCGGAGGCGCCGGTACCACCAATAAATAAATCCACTTTTTGCCCGCTCTGTTTACGTGATTTCGGCCTATAACCACTGACGAACTCAGTACTATGAGTGATATATAATTCTTACGACATTCGTGTGAAGTAAGCTGTCTGTGCTGTCTGACGTCCACGAATATAATAAATTTTTTGGGGAAAATGAGAAGGGTCAAATTAATTTTGCCAGAGGAACTTACTGTTCAGAATCAGTTGAACTAAAACATTAAAAATTCATCAAATTTCAGATGCCACCAATTTACCTATAAAATGTGCCGTGTCCTTTAAGAAAACTACTGTTTTTTTTTGTTAATGAAATAATTTAAACCTATTATTGCTAAACAGTTTTTTATTTTCCGGCATTGTTAATATCAATATTTTTTTGTAAATATTACATTTATTAAGTAAAGTGTTAGAATTACAATGTGTAACTATTATAATTTTCAAAGTAATTAAGATAGTGAGCTATTCCAAATATGGGATTCACTTTAATATTATAACCTCATAGCCTTTTATTTATAAACACAATAGTCAGGGAGGTAGCGACAGTTTCCGTGAAATCATTTCTATAATGCTAGATTTTTCTCATGATAGCTTAGACAGTATCAATGATGAAGGTGCAATTCTGCCAATCTATAAGTTCTCCAAAAATAAATAAAAAATTAAACAACATGTTGCAAAAAGGGATATCGATTTTCTGAAATGTCACAAAATGCCACTTTTGATTCGTTCGTGCCGAGCCGAATTTTCGAATTTCGCTGTGCAATTTACGATCAGCTTTATCTGGAAGACTTCCTCTCTACGTCGCGACATCGTACGGCCGTCCCAATGGTGTTTTTCGAAAAATATGAACGTGTCAAGATTGCATGTTTTTGAAATTTTTTCGGCTCCGAAATGCAAGCTGTTTTTTTTATTTTTCGCAGATATCTCCGAAACGGTGGGAGTTAGCTCGAAATAAAAAAATAAGGTCAAACTAGTATTTTCTCCTATGAATCTTTTGCACTCATCAGAATTTTGATTTTTTTTTTAGTTTCGGAGATAACTACTGAAATGTCGGCCATGTACGGCAAAAAATCGCAAATTTTGAGCTTCTACAGCTGGCAACTTTTTAATCTTGACTCCTACGCCAAAAGTCTACTCTAGGTAATTTAAATAGAGTTAAATTTGCTAAAACCCTTTTTTTGCAAAAACATGCAATCTTGACACATTCATATTTTTCGAAAAACACCATTGGAACGGCAGTACGATGTCACGACATAAAGAGGAAGTCTTCCAGATAAATCTGATCGTAAATTATACGGCGAAATTCGAAAATTCGGCTCGGCACGAACGAATCAAAAGTGGTATTTTGTGACATTTCAGAAAATCGATACAACATTTTGTTTAATTTTTTATTCATTTTTGCAGAACTTCATCACTGATACTGTCTAAGCTATGGGACAAAAATCTAGCCTTATAAATATTAACGCGAAACATCTGTCGCTATCTCCCTAGCTATAACCTTGGACAAACTTTTTTTTAATTCATCAGGGTCATAAAACAAGAGTTATCTGAGGTATTAAGAAAACTTAATACCTCAGATAACTCTTGTTTTATGACCCTTTTATTCATTGAACACGAGTTATAATTTCACCCAAATTGTCTTTGCCGCTCAACTTTAAAATCCGAAGTGAAATGATCGATCGAGATTCTTTCCTGCTGATATAATACGGCATTCTTTGCTTTTCCTCGATGAAATTAACTTTGTTATTGATCACGGCGTAGTTTCTTGAAGGGGGTTTAATCATACACGGCATAGGAAAGGTTCATTTAATTTTAAACGTTGTAAATGTTACTCCTACGGGATTCGAGGCCGGTAGCTGAGAAGTAATGCCATTAACTTCGGTGTCGTGTTTTGCATATATTCTTGTCGAACTAAACTAAATCTGTATAGTAAGCTCCTAAATAAGGCGTAAATGCGTCATAATGGAGCGCACTAAAGATTTTGACATAGAAATCGATTCGACCTGAGATTTTATTGCAGAAAGGATCTCATAATCATATAAAAAAGACGACCAAAATCGGTTGAAGAGATATTTTGGGGAGGGAGGAAGGGTTTAAAAAAGGTTTCTTGGTACAAACTTCTATGTCAGTGACTTGTTAAACAATTGTAACAAATTTGAATCTGTTTGCAGATGACACAACATTGACTAATATCGATAGAGATAAAACTACTGTAGCATGCATATTGCTGCTTCATAAATTAAAACATAAATTAACTCAAGCATGAAAGACCAAACAGAATGAATTGTTCTCCTTTACAAGAAGCTTAGCACTTCGCAATTGTCTGCTACTTTTTTTTTTTTTTGAGTAGTAATGTGTCTCAATTAAGTTTTTACCAACGACTTCAACATCGTAAGGGTTGATAGTACCTCTTCATGAACATGAAGCAGGCCTAATTGTTCTTCACCGGTTTAATCCGTAAGTAGTTTATAAAGGAATCATTTTTTTTTGTAACTTAGATATGGCAACCGCCATTTTGCAGCAAGCCATGCTTATGCTTCATTTCTTTCCAGGTTTTTTTTTAGATGCGGATCTTTTAGATGCAGATCTTCTAGATGCCGATCGTAGATACGCATTCTAGATACGTTTTTTTTAACGTCACATTTAAGTTTGGGTTGGAAACTTTTATTTTAATCAGATAATGGGGTTGTCTTTCTTCTCCTCTACATATTTTGGGGATGGAATGTATATATTAGACTAGGACTACTTTTTGCGGAGACCGAGACGGTAATATGGTGGGATAGATATAAATTGTCCTTATGGAATTTCTGGAAGCGTCGAATATGGTACTGGGAACTCCTTGACTTAATATAGGGCTCATCTAGAAATCAGCGATAGCATCACAGTAGGTTGGATTTCACCATCATCATCCCTCACATGGATTTACTACTTTAATCCACTGAGAATACCAGATAAGTGTCGCAAATAAAATTTTTATCCAATGTTTTTTTATATATATCTCATATTTTTATGCTTTAACACTTTTAGAGTTCTTTAAAGAATCAAATTGCAAATGTTCTTTTTGAAATTATTTCAAATTTCAACTTTATCTTTAATATGTTTTCAACGAACAATTGGTATATTTTCAATTATTATTTAGGTGTAGATTATCTGCGTAACGTCTAACTGAAAACAAATATATGAAACGATCTGTAAAGACTTTGTGATCACAATTTCTACGAAACGTTTACATTTAAATAATTAATTATGACTTTTAAAACACTATATAGTGTCGGTTCATGTTTAAGACAGTATTTTAAATAATATCTACGTAACATATTATCGTCCATTCGTTTTCCCTATTGTACATAAATATTGTTTAATTTTAAGGCCTGAGTTTAGTCGTTTTATAACAAAAACACATCCAGTTGGATTGGTTTATAATAAAATCAATTTTATAATTACCTTGTCCAATTATTTCGAGTATTATGATACAAACTATACAAACTATACAAACCAATTAGATAATACCTACTGAATTAATTAATTAACCCTTTTGTAAAAAAAAGTTGAATATCTTTTAGAAATATTTGCAAGTATTAATATAATCTTGATTTTTGCTAAATTTGGATTATTAATTTACACTTTTTATAGTCAACAATTTATACTTTCTTTATAATTTGATTAGGTTATCTTTCTTGTAATCAAACTCCACTCTTAGTGTAAATTACGAATATAGAAAGATTGGCGCCCCGCCTCTCTAGGAAAATTATCATTATATAAGTCAAATTAACATTTCTTTAAGATAAATTATGAAAACATCTCTCGTTTATTACCTACAATCTACCAAACACGTAAGACTATTTGGAAAGTGCTTTCTTACCCATGACTCGTCTGCCGAGTCTCTGAGCTGTTGGTGTAGTAATTTGTTTCCTCTAAATAATATAAAGTTCAGTCTGAATCTCGAACACATTACAAAAAAATTAATAATTTATTGAACAGCGAAGGAGTCATGTTACATGACTCAAAAGAGTGTTTGTATGGTTTAAAACTGGCTCTTAAATACTAAGTTCTAAATAAAGACAAGATAGAAGCAATAATTTTTAGTTCCCTGTACCATGTGAAATATCTTTGCTTTAAATATTTGTGTATTATTTGGGACACTAAGTTAACATGGGGATCTTTATCTTCCTTACTGCGCTATAAAAAAAATTGCTTGTCACGATCAACAGTTTTAATAGCATATCAAAAACGCTCCATCGCCTATGCGAAGTTCAAAGGCCAAGGAACAACAGGAGCAATCAGTACTACTCCAACTGCTGCAATGAAGACCATCTGGACTTACTCCATTGCATGTTGAGGTGGAACTGGAAGCGATAAAAGCAGCAAATAAACTATTTGAGAGCGGAATGTGGAATGCAACGGGATAAGAGCTGGCTCTATCTCTATGAAGGGCCACGTTATCGCTCAGTCAGACGACCGATGCCTCCTGATCTATAGGTTCACTATCCCATATACAGTCGTGTTCGTTAGTCGAGACGATTGGAAATGCAATAAAATGCTTATTCCGAGTCCCGAAGGTCTGGAATGGTACACAGCGGATTAGAGACTTAGGAGGGAACCAGTGCTGGCATACACATATGCAAACCGACATCGTATATCGGCACTACTTAGAAAGTACCCTCAAGTATTTCAGGTTAAGATATCTGCCATTTTGCCATATGCAAGCGAAACCTCCGAAGAGGTTTCGTCGATAAGCACACATATATCAGTAGCGACAGCCCAGCTCTTGAGGGCTCTTGCATCAATCAAGGTGACCTCTAAGCTGGTTCCAAACTATCCGAATAATCTGACTGAGGGTTTTTAATCCTTAATATTTAAGGGAATGTTTAGAGGAGTTCGACAAAATATTACCTTAGTAAATATTCTGATTCTCTCGGGCCGTACTCAGTTAACTTTTATGAGTGATCGTACACAGTGGTGTGGAGGGCAGCGAAGAAGTAGACCATTTGGTATTGGGCTCAGGTCCCCGGTATGAGACAGTCCAACCTCCATATAAAGAGGCCTACGGCTGACTACCCAAAAGTGACTGTGTGGGCTCGATACAGAACGATCAAGACGGATGGAAGACCTGATAACAGGACACTGTCCTCTGAACAAGCATCTAGCCATAATGAAAGCCATTACTCATATTCTATGCAATTTTGCACTATTAGAAGCATCAGTGTATAGGTATCTCGGCAAGCAGTTTCTACAACTGGAGGAATTACGGGGATATAATCTGAAAAGGACTGGAAAGGACTTCGTGAAGAGCCATGGTCATTTCTAGGGAATTCTAAATGTCGCGAATGTACAATGGGCCGAAAGGGCTGAGTACTGCGAATCCTCGGATCTATTTGGGTCTCTAATAACAATGATAGTTGCATATCATGCACTGAAACCTTCTCTAACGTGTATTATTTTGATATGGAGCCATTTGGCACAAACGTCAACAGTTTTTTCAATGCAAAAAATGGACTGTTAAAATCACTGCTAATCCAGCAGCGATTCGTACATACTCGTGATTGTAAGGATGTTTTTAAGAATCTTAATATATCCATCTTGTACGTATATACTGCAGTATCTTGTGTACATTAAATGCAATTTAAATATTAATTACGCTTTAAGTGAAAGTTTACATTTATTAATAAATAAACTAAAAAGCTCTCTGAAATATAAGAAGTGATCCGTCTTCAAAGAATTTTTTGGGTCCTCAAGTGTACAACTTGACAGAAAGCTAGGTTAAATCTTCATATTTGGACCTATTCTACATGTTGTTTCATTCTACTTACATAAGACGCAACCTGTGTATTTTATCATCGAAGCGGTTTAATGAATGCATCGCTATGTCAAATACTTTCCCTACCAACATCTAACGTTAAGTCGCCCAGTCGATGAAGGTATTTACCTACAAAAACTTGCAAAATGAACATATTTTTTTAATGAGTTCGTGAAAGTGTATAAAATAATATCTTGAAAAGTTTATTTCGCTCGGATGCAGAACATAAAAAAAAGTGAAAAAACATTTTTTTCATCCATTTTCTCAAAATTTTGAATTAAGTCAAGCTAGGAAAAATAAAAAATTTAGATGTATAGACCACGTATTTATAAACAAAAAATATCCTACCAAATTTATAGCTAAAGCCACGGTTTTCTCGGAAAAAAATAGTCAAGTGTAACGTTATAACTCGGAGCGAGATCACTAAATCATAATTCTACTAAATCATAATTTGTTCAATCTATATGAGTTCAATCTATATGAGTGTTGGTTCATTTAAAAGATGGAAATTGGAGCTTTCTGATGCTTTTTTGTTTTAAACAATACAAGCAAAGGATGGATGGAAAAAATATACTTATATGTATTATCACGACCGAACTCAATCGTAGCAATAAAAAGTATATAAAAAAATAAAAACCCTTCAAAAAAGTTCTTTCTTCATTGAAAACTGTTAAAAAGCATGTACACTTCATGATTATTATGGTATATTACATTGTAGTAACGTGAATTCAAAAAAGTGCATCTCAAATCATTTTAATTTCCTTGCTTGATGATTTTCTTGATAAATATATATATATTGGAGGCTGTAACTTGCGAGAACTGGAAAAAATAAAATATCATTATTTCGGAAATAATGTATCTTTTCGAATCTTCAAACACAAATTCACGATCTTATCCTTAAAACTATGAAGATATCTTTGATTGTTTTGAATATAAGTTCTGGAATTTTTCCAATACATTAACAAATGTATAAGGAATCTATTGGATATAGCTGAAATGTAATAAATACAATACAGTAAAGGCACATAAAAATTCATGTGAGCGATTCAGCGGCTATGTGTGGTGTCTGTGTATGCGTTTTCCCTCCATACTCACTATTTATCCTCCTACTCGCTAAGAAAAATGTTAAAAATGTGTAATCAGAAAGAGAAAAAAAAGCTTTATTTTACTCGTTAGAACTGCTAAGAATTTTTAGTAAGCATTTAATCATGCGCTTGCCACCGCAGAGTGACAAAGTTATTTAACTATTTTTTCCAGGAATACCGTGGCTTTAGCGATAAATTTTATTACGACATTTTTTTGTTCAGAAACACGTGGTCTATCCACTTATATTTTTAATTTTTTCTTACTCTGAATTAATTTCAAAATTTTGAAAAAATGGACGAAAAAAAACTTTTTTTCACTTTTTTTTATGTTCTGCATCCGAGCGGAATGTAAACTTTTCAGGACATTATTCTATACACTTTCACGAACTCATTAAAAAAATATATTCACTTTGCAAGTTTTTTAGGTTTCACTATAAAATGTTCTCTGTCCTCTGGGCTTATCTAGTTAATTCGACCACCAGATTCATATCAGCAGAATTAACTGACAATCAGAATTTAAATATTTCCGCTAAAAAAATATTTAAAACTTTAAAGATTTGTCCCGAATCTGCCCATTTATCTCGTTCTTATCTTTTTATGATGGCTTTATACCCTCTTGAAAGAAACATACGAAGTAAAGAGACTGGTTTAGAAGCTCCCAGAGACAACCCGTGTTGCAGAGTATAACTTTTTATTTTCTTTACATTGATAAAACCTACTATGATAAGATATTTTTCGTGTACACGTCTGTTATATGGCTCCTACAACGTGCTATATCGCTAAGCATGCGTTTCAAAGCTGCAAGTCCCGCTGAGAATTTTATGAGTTGTCGAGGATGCAGTCTCGTTTTATTTTCTGTAAATTGTTTTTTTAGCAGGTTAAAGGTAGGTAACAAGATTGCTTTTACGGGGTTGTTGTCATAATCGATTACTGGAATTTTAAAAGGGTGAAAATAACGTGCCTGGATGAGATAATTTAATGATTATTAAAAATGTAAACACCTGGTTTTTGCTTCCCAATTTATTTAATGGAACTGTGAGTAGGGTTTTCTCTCGAAGTACGAAAACTTGATTACCCAGAAACCGGCTTAATATACAGTGTGTCCCAGGATAGATGTAACAAGAGGTGTAATGGACCAAAAATTTTGGAATTTTGGAATGGTATTTGGAGATTGAGTCCTGCTTGTTGTAAAACTAAAGTATACCAAAAATGACTTGATTTGGTGTTCTACAGGGTGTTTTATAAGCAAAGTTGTAAAAATCACCACTAATAAAGTACCTTCATTTTTCAAAATATGAAAAATTTCACTAAGAAAAGTTATTTAGAATGCAATTTTATATCTCTATACCAAATTTCAGGAATATAAAATTATTTTTTTGAAATTTCCCATTTTTTCAATAAATTAGTATTTTATTTTGAACCATTCAATTAAAACTGCATAGAAATTATTTTTTGAGAATTAATATTTAAAATTATGTAGAAGCTAAAAGTAGGCTATAAGAAAAGCAGTGGATACACATTTATCATTTATTATTGATATATCTGTCAAACGTAGTCAATATTATCCTTAATTTCTGTTTCAAATTAACGAACCAAGCATAAAAAATTAAGTAAAAATGGTACTCACAGTGCGTAAAAAAATTTATATTGTGCAATGCTACGGAATTGGCGGTAAAAACTCGCTAAGAGAAGTGGTAAGCCAATTTAATTTGAAATTTCCAAACACTGCTTTGTCACGTACTCAGGCTATTACAATAATTAAAAAGTTTCTGGCTACTGGTAGTGTTCTTAACATGAAAATAAAAATAAAAGCATATGATGAAGACAATGTTGGGGCTATTATGCCTCTGTTATAGAAAATCCTAGGATGCCACTAAGAGAGAGATCAGCTCTTATTAATATTAGCAAGTCTGAACTCCAAAGAATTTACAAGGCAAAGAAAATTAGGGCATATAAAGCAAATTATAAACATACACTTGAAGAGGGAGATGACGGCCGTAGGTTGGGTTTTTGTTTGGCCATTGGATAAAAAATCATGGAAGAGAGATTTTTTCATCATTTCATAATTTTCTCAGATGAATCCACATTCACAACCAATGGTGTTGTTTCATCTCAGAATTGTCGGTTTTGGGCTTCTGAAAATCCAAATTTTAGAATTCATTGTAGAAGACAATATTATAATAAAGTGAATGTGTGGTGTGCCGTTTCTTATCACGTTGGAGTTATTGGACCTTATTTCATTGAGGGAAGGTTAAACCAGCACACTTATTTACAGCTTCTTGAAATATTTTTTGAAGAACATTTAAATATTTTAAGAGATATGCCTTTAGTTCATTTTTAACATGATGGTTGCCCTGGCCACTCCATAGAAATGGTTAATCGGTGGTTAAATTTAAATTTTGGAGAAAATTAGATTGCCAGGAATGGACCGATCAAGTTGCCGGCGAGATCCCCAGACCTATCAATATTGGATTTCTTTTTATCGGGTCGCCTCAAGCAGTTGGTTTACGCTGAACCACTTCTTAACGATGATGTAGCAGTACTGAAGCAGAGAATTACAAATTATGTAAACTTCATACCGTTAGATCATATTCGAAACAGTTTTAAGGACTTCAGGCGAAGGATCGAAATGTGTGTGGATGTGGGTGGTAGCTACGTCGAATAATAAAAAAATTGTAAACATTGTTTTGTATTGGTCAATAATTAATTTGTTTGTGAATCTGTTATGTTTTTGATAATTATTACTTGTTATAATTTTTAAACCTTATTAATCTTCTGTTAGTAATTATTTCTTGTTTTACAATTAGTTCGATAACATTATACCTTCTTACATCTCGTATATTCAATTTTTTATTTGGTGTTCTACAGGGTGTTTTATAAGCAAAGTTGTAAAAATCACCACTAATAAAGTACCTTTATTTTTCAAAATATGAAAAAATTCCACTAAGAAAAGTTATTTAGAATGCAATTTTATATCTCTATACCAAATTTCAGGAATATAAAATTATTTTTTTGAAATTTCCCATTTTTTCAATAAATTAGTATTTTATTTTGAACCATTCAATTAAAACTGCATAGAAATTATTTTTTGAGAATTAATATTTAAAGTTATGTAGAAGCTAAAAGTAGGCTATAAGAAAAGCAGTGGATACACATTTATCATTTATTATTGACATATCTTTCAAACGTAGTCAATATTATCCTTAATTTCTGTTTCAAATTAACGAACCAAGCATAAAAAATTAAGTAAAAATGGTACTCACAGTGCGTAAAAAAATTTATATTGTGCAATGCTACGGAATTCGCGGTAAAAACTCGCTAAGAGAAGTGGTAAGCCAATTTAATTTGAAATTTCCAAACACTGCTTTGTCACGTACTCAGGCTATTAGAATAATTAAAAAGTTTCTGGCTACTGGTAGTGTTCTTAACATGAAAATAAAAATAAAAGCATATGATGAAGACAATGTTGGGGCTATTATAGCTCCTGCCTCTGTTATAGAAAATCCTAAGATGCCACTAAGAGAGAGATCATCAGCTCTTATTAATATTAGCAAGTCTGAACTCCAAAGAATTTGCAAGGCAAAGAAAATTAGGGCATATAAAGCAAATTATAAACATACACTTGAAGAGGGAGATGACGGCCGCAGGTTGGATTTTTGTTTGGCCATTGGATAAAAAATCATGGAAGAGAGATTTTTTCATCATTTCATAATTTTCTCAGATGAATCCACATTCACAACCAATGGTGTTGTTTCATCTCAGAATTGTCGGTTTTGGGCTTCTGAAAATCCAAATTTTAGAATTCATTGTAGAAGACAAATTTAAAAAATCCATGTATAAAGGTTGTGGATATTGATGATAATTTTAGTGGAGATGAACTTTTAAATCTCATAAAAAAGCAAAATACTGCTGTTTTGCATGATGATAGTATACTCAGTGTAAAAGTTATAAAAAAAATGAAAACCAAGTATATGGCTATCGTCGAATGTGACCCAGATACTTTTAAGAAGATTATGGAACAAAATTATCTTTTCATTGACTGGTCCAAGTGTAGAGTGTTTGAATACGTAAGTGTATATAGATGTTTTAAATGTGGTGGCTTTGATCACCACATAGATAATTGTAAAAATGAAACTAAATGTTTAAAATGTACTTCTTTAGAGCATACAACAGAAAATTGTGAAAGTCATACATCTAAATGTTACAACTGTATCGAGATTAAGCAAAAACTGAAAATTGACATCGATGTTAATCACTTTATTTTTGACACAAGCTGCCCTGTTTATTTAAAAAAATTAGAAAATCAAAAGAAAAAAATTAATAATACCTCTTTTTTATGTCTAACACACTAAATTCTATTCAGTCTCATCAGAGTCAAGAACATGATATATCAAATTTAAAGTTGAATAAATTATGTCATTTTAATGCCAGATCTGTTGTAAATAAATTTAATGACATTAAAACATTTGTGAAACAAAACTCATATCTGGCAGTCGGAATTAGTGAAACGTGGTTCTCTCCTGACCTAATGGATGATATGTTCGAAATACCTGACTATAAATTAATACGAAGCGATCGTGCATCAAGAGGCGGTGGTGTTGCTCTTTATATGATATCTTCTATTTCTAAATCTTGCTCAGTATTATCTGTACCAATGAAGCAGGTCTATGACATCGAATATATAATTGTCAAAGTTACCATACAAAATAAATTATATGCAATTGGAGTTTTATATAAGCCTCCAAATTCTCATTTTACCAACCTCTGTATACTAACTGATATAATTAATTATCTATTAGAAAATAATATATATACTTTTATTTTAATGGGTGATCTAAATATTAATATGTTAATTAACAGTCCTGCAACTATTTATCTAAATAATTTGTTACTTGTTTTTGATTGTAAGCAAATAATTAGTGATCCCACCAGAATAACTGCTCAGAGCGAAACATTACTAGATTTAATTATAACCAACTCTGATCTGGAAGTTAGGAACGTAGAAGTTTTAGATCTATGTTTTTCTGACCACAACGTTACATCTTGTGATGTTGAATTAAGTGATTACGAATGCAAACCCATAGTAAAAGAATTCCGTAATTTCAAGGACTTCAATATTGACTTATTTAATATGGATGCCTCTGCTATTAATTGGAATACGGTATATAATATTAACTCTCTAGAAGAAAAAGTTGATTTTCTCAACGAAAACTTATTAAATCTTTTTAATCACCCTGCTCCTTTAAAGAGAGTTACTTTTAAATCTAACAAACGCCAAGAACCATGGTTCACAGACACTTTATATGAGTTAAAAAAAATTAAAAGGAAAGCTTGGTTAAGATATAAAAAAACTAGAAATGCTGTTCATAGACAATATTTTTGTGAAATTCGTAATTATTATAATAATGCCATAACTCAAGAAAGAATCGCATTCTACTCTTTCCATATTAACAACACTAAAGATAATCCTAAACAAATGTGGACTAACTTAAAGTCATGGGGTGTAGTTAAAGATAACATTCCACCAAACCTTCCTGAAGGTTTCTGTAATGCTGACGAGATCAACAATTATTTCATGGACTCCATACCAAATTTAAAATCGAATGAACGGCATAACGATACATTTCTAGAAACTAAATTTATGGATGACATTCTGTTTACTTTTAAAGCGGTTACTGTTCAAAAAATTATAGATATAATAAATAATCAAAAATCTCACATCTCACACCATAGGCCCTGATGGATTATCGGCTAAAATGTTACAACTTGCTTTACAGTGGATATCGGCTCCACTGACCCATATTATTAATGTGTCACTAGAACTAGGTGTTCTTCCTCCTCAATGGAAAATATCCTGTGTTAAGCCTATCCCTAAGAAAAAAAATCCTGAACAACTTGGAGATCTACGCCCCATTAGCCTGCTTTCGGTTCCTTTAAAAATTACAGAATCAGCTATATATGAACAACTTTCGAAATATGTCTTTCAAAACTCAATAATTCCTTCTAATCAGTCCGGATTCCGAAAAGGCTTCAGTACTTCAACAGTATTAAGTAACATAACTGACGAAATTTTGCAAGCCATTGACAACACAAAAGTCACATCTTTGACATTACTTGATATGACTAAAGCTTTTGACTCCTTAGATATTAATTGCTTAATTGCAAAATTAAGTTACTATGGTATATCTGGAAGTACTTTCTCCTGGTTTCAAAATTATCTCAATGGTAGACAACAATTTACTAGTGTTAATTCAGGAAACTCAATACTTATATCACAAAATAGATCGGTTGCATCAGGTGTTCCGCAAGGATCTATCCTTGGACCACTTCTTTTTAATATATTTATTGCAGATATCTCGAGACTTCCGCTATATTCAAAACTATACATGTACGCTGACGACATTCAATTAATACATAGTTTTTCTCGTTCAGAATTTCAAATGACAGAATTCTGCGTCAATAATGATTTAAGTCTTATATACGAATGGACCATACAAAACACTCTTGTACTAAATGCTAACAAAAGTCAAAATATTGTCTTTGGAACTCCTCAGCAGTTGCTCAACCTTGGAGAATTAAATATTCAAATAAATAATGAGGTCCTTACATCAACCAACAGCGTAAAAAATCTTGGTGTAAATTTTGATTCTCTGTTAAACTTTTCCGGTCATGTTAATACTATTTGCAAAAAAGCTTTTTACAGCTTAAAACAGTTATATGCCTTTAAAAAATATTTGGATTCAAATACTAAAATATTGCTTTCTGAAACTATGGTTCTATCCCATTTAAATTACGCAGATGTTGTATACGGCCCCTGTCTTTCACAAGAAGACAAATACCGCTTACAAAAAATTGAAAACTGCTGTGTTCGATATTTTACAACTGTACCCCAATACGGTCACATTAGTCCACATTTACGTGCTTTGAACATGTTAAATATGTGTGAAAGAAGATTCATACACATTGTAGGATTCGTTCTAAATATTTTCAGAACCTCAGAACCTAACTATTTATTCAATAAGATACAAAGACGTACAGACATTCATAGCAGAGATTTGAGACATGTTGAAAATAAAGTTTGTATTCCCTCTCATAAAAATTCATCTTTTAGATCGTCCATCTCCTTCATAGCAGCATATATCATTAATAATCTGCCAATTCAATATCACAATATGTCAGTGGCAACAGTAAAACGTAGACTAAAGGAAGACATAATCTCATCAAGATTAGAAAATTTTAATCTACAAATGTTTTAAATTAGGATTATGTATTTATTTGTATTAATTTCATACTTATTATTACATGTCCCTCCTTATTTTTAGTTTTATTCTTATTTTTACTTTTATTTATATATATGTGCTTATACTTTTATATTTTATGTTTGTACACGGGAAGTGTTGAAAAACAACAGTGTTGATACACTTCCTTTTGGAAAAGTATGTAGTTGTACTGCTCATTTTTTCAATAAACGGATTGTATTGTATTGTATAATAAAGTGAATGTGTGGTATGCCGTTTCTTATCACGTTGGAGTTATTGGACCTTATTTCATTGAGGGAAGGTTAAACCAGCACACTTATTTACAGCTTCTTGAAAGATTTTTTGAAGAACATTTAAATATTTTAAGAGATATGCCTTTAGTTCATTTTTAACATGATGCCCTGGCCACTCCATAGAAATGGTTAATCGGTGGTTAAATTTAAATTTTGGAGAAAATTAGATTGCCAGGAATGGACCGATCAAGTTGCCGGCGAGATCCCCAGACCTATCAATATTGGATTTCTTTTTATCGGGTCGCCTCAAGCAGTTGGTTTACGCTGAACCACTTCTTAACGATGATGTAGCAGTATTGAAGCAGAGAATTACAAATGATGTAAACTTCATACCGTTAGATCATATTCGAAACAGTTTTAAGGGCTTCAGGCGAAGGATTGAAATGTGTGTGGATGTGGGTGGTAGCTACGTCGAATAATAAAAAAATTGTAAATATTGTTTTGTATTGGTCAATAATTAATTTGTTTGTGAATCTGTTATGTTTTTGACATTTATTACTTGTTATAATTTTTAAACCTCATTAATCTTCTGTTAGTAATTATTTCTTGTTTTACAATTAGTTCGATTAACATTATACCTTCTTACATCTCGTATATTCAATTTTTTATTTACCAATAGCCTACTTTTTGAGATGATTAACATTTGCTCCTACACAATTTTAAATATGAATTCAACTCTTAATTCGCAAAAATGGGAAGTTTCAAAAAAATAATTTTATATTCCTAAAATTTGGTATAGAGTATAAAATTGCATTCTAAATAACTTTTCTTAGTGGAATTTTTTCATATTTTGAAAAATAAAGGTACTTTATTAGTGGTGATTTTTACAACTTTGCTTATAAAACACCCTGAACACCAAATCAAGTCATTTTTGGTATACTTTAGTTTTACAACAAGCAGGACTCAATCTCCAAATACCATTTCAAAATTCCAAAATTTTTGGTCCATTACACCTCTTGTTACATCTATCCTGGGACACGCTGTACATATAATCCATTGAAATATTACATTTTTTGAGGCAAATCTTGCATTTTGGACAGGACAAGGTTTTCTTCTTTAGTTGTGTATTTGATAACTGTTTCTTTATGGAATATGCTCACATCTTTTACATTTATCTCTCATTTATGTTCTGTTATAAATGTAATGAAATTTTTGTACTTCTTATTAGAGATTTGTTTAATTTTCAAACTCTGGTACCCTTTTTAATAATAATTTTAATTGTTTTGGTCCATATTCAATGTTCGATCGAAGTATTCTATTTCTACTCTATAGATAGCAATTTTTCTTCACTGAAAATTAATGAACGCATTACTTATAGCAGCAACTAGCAACTATGACTTGCTACAAATGTAACAATTTTATATAATGTCAATAAATTTCTATCTGTATCCATCTGTAAGAAGCGCTAAAAATAAATATAAAATTTTTTAATGTTTTTATACACACACTGAATCACAATTTTAATTTTTTACTTCTTTTAATTACAGGGGGGGGGTAACTGATACAAAAAAAATAAGACCTTGGCTTCTGGTATATACACTAAATCCAAATTTTATGGACTATTACTTATTTGCTTTGCTTATTTACCCGTTAAACCTTCAACGGAATGAGATCAAAATATAATTTAGTTTCAGATCTCGTTACAACACATAAAGTCAATCTCAGAAACCATTCAAGAGTAATCATGCGCACAAGAAAAGTTACACACGGTGAGACAGAAAGACAGACCAAGAGACCGATAGACAGATAGACAGAAATTTCTTTGCTCAAACTTAAAATCTCGGCGTTTCATGGCATCCTAAGCCTATTTGAACAAAAAAAAAATGAATTTGCTTTTTACCGTTACTATATGAAAGTAATAATAATAATAAGGAGCGGGCATCACCAACTGAAGGGCCCAAAAACCTGGAACGGGCTCCAACAGAGCCGAATTTCAATCGCGCGCGAGGGATTCGGTGAATAGTTTCCAGCTACGGCTGAGAAAGTGTGCCGCTGTTAAGTCTGTAATAATAATAATAATAATAATAATAATAATAATAATAATAATAATAATAATAATAATAATAATAATAATAATAATAATAATAATAATAATAATAATAATAATAATAATAATAATAATAATAATAATAATAATAATAATAATAATAATAACGGGTATATGAGCAACGAGGGTCAAAGAGAGGTGTCGCTGGCTGCAAGGAGAACCTGCTGATCGACAGATGTATCACGCAGGACTCCGTGCAGTATAAGCGTAACCTCTCTATGGCCTGGACCGACTACCGCAAGGCATTTGATATGACATCCCATGAGCTCATTGTCCACTTGCTCAGATGTCTTGCGGTGCCCGGTCCCGTAGTGAGATGTATCGAAGAACTCATGCCGCTCTGGAGGACTCGCTTTACCATAACATCGGGTAATAGCAGAGTCCAGACAGAGCCGGTACTGTTCAGAAGGGGAGTATTTCAGGGAGATTCCCTAAGCCCCCTTCTGTTTTGGATCTCACTACTGCCATTATCCGTTTCGCTGCGAAATACCCGTGGCTACAACTGCGGTACCCCCGGCGATAGGAGGCATAAGGTCACCCATCTGTTTTACATGGATGACCTTAAACTTTATGCCTCCGGAGAGAGGGATTTATGCCAGTCCCTCAGGGTGGTACAGGAGTACACGCAGGCTGTCGGCATGGAATTTGGGTTGGACAAGTGTGCACTAGTCCACCTCAAGAGAGGACGATGTGGTGACTACGGAGAGGATGCGCAGCTTGTGGACGGAAGCATCTTACATCATCTAGATGCCGGAGAGTCGTACACTTACTTGGGTGTCGAGCAACGCTCCACCCAAGAAGTGAGTGTAGTAAAAAACGCTCTCCGCGGCAAGTATCAGCACCGACTCCGACAGATCTGGTCTTCAGAACTGTCGGGGAAGAACAAGGTGTCTGCTACCAATATGCTTGCCGTTCCGATCCTCCTCTACTCCTTTGGAGTAATTAAATGGAATCAAGAGGAGCTGCGACAACTCGATGTAGGAACCCGAAAAAAGATGCATCTCTATAGGAGTTTGCACCCTAAATCGTCCGTTCCACGGTTATATCTCCCACGACATCGGGGAGGCCGTGGACTCTTGAGTTTGGAGAGTCTCCATAACAGGATGGTTCTGGATGGAGCCTGTAAAGTCATAAGGAGTTCGGATCCCCTCCTCTGCATGGTCCGAGACCATGAAAGTGCAGGAGTAGGAGCCTTTTTGTTTAAGGCAGCGCGCAGAGCCGCTGATGAACTCGGTTTGGTCTTCGACGCTGAGCGGGTTAATCACGACTCTGTCACCGAGTTGGAACCTGCTCGGCAAAAAGCCCAAGTCAAAGCTGCTGAAATTGATCTATTTCTGCAGCTACACTCGGATAAGCCATTGCACGGAGTCTTCTATAAAAATATAGAAGACCGCGGCTTATCCGAAAGGCTGACCTTTGCTTTCTTAAGGTCAGCCGGGCTGAAGTCTGAGACCGAGGGATTCATAATGGCGTGTCAGGATGGTGTATTCAACACACTCGTCTATTGAAGTCGTGTCATGGGTATAGAGGTCCCTGATGTCAGCTGCAGGACCTGCCACAGGGCGCCGGAGACATTAATGCATTTGCTGTCGGCTTGTCCAGTGTATGCAGTCTCGGCCTATATCCAGAGGCACGACGCAGCATTACGAGTGCTTTATTATCACTTAAGGCACTCGTATGGGATAGACGAGACACCAGTGCTGCCTTACGCTCCGGGGGATATTGAGTCCGTTGTGGGAAATGAGAAGTGTCTAATTTATTGGAACTACTCATTTCCCACAGTCAGGCAAATACAAGCTAATAAGCCTGACGTGGTCCTCCTCGACCACCAACTCAAGACAATGTTTGTCGTGGAGTTCTCGGCTCCCGCGGAGAATAACATTGTCTTGAAGGAGGAGGAAAAACGGACGAAATATCGAGATTTGCTCTTCGAGCTCCGCAGGCTTTACCCTGGCCATACTGTTAAGCTAGTGGTCCTGATCATAGGAGCCCTCGGTGGAACGAGACACACGCTGCTTTCAGAACTAAAGATCATACCGGCATGCCGAAATTCGGCAGAGATCTTAGCCGGCAGGATGCAGAAGGCCATTATCCTCGGCTCATTACGTCTACTCAGGGCACACGATTCTCGGACCCAGTAGTCACTCACCCCACGGACGTGGGGAGTGGCTGCCGGTACTACCAGCTCCCCTCTGTGAGTGTCGGAGCCACAGAGTATAAAGGGCTTTTACGGAAAAAATAATAATAATAATAATAATAATTTATTTTACTTAAAGTAAAAATGGTACAAATTGAACTGTAGAGCTCTTCTTCCATTTGCCCAAATACAAGTAACCTAAATCTAAGATTATAAAAAAGATTATAAAAAAGTATTAATATATATAAATCTAAAATTTCAAGAAAAAAAAAATTTATTTTTTAATATTCAGTAATGAATTGTAATCTAACAAAGTTATATTTTATAATAATAACAACAATAACAACAACAGCAGCACTCAAACATGCGAGCAGACAAGAGGAACGGGCAGACCCCACGAAGCGAAGCAAAAAGGTTAAAAGTAGATAAAATTATATCGAAAAAAAAAATAAATAAGAAGTATAGTAGATGAATTAATAGCTAAGCTCTAATTGCACTGTTAAAACACCCGAAACAGTAGACCAACGGCTTGGTTGTAAAATGACTCCTCATAAATGAAAATGCTAAATTTGTTCCACCTGGTACAACAGAGAACATTTTCAAGCTGTGTTCTGCAGCACAAAAGACTAAAATTCAGTTTGCAGTATTAAATCTAGGTTATATCTCTTACAAATTCTGAATTCAGTATTTACCCAGCCCTTCTGTATTTAACAAAATAGTATTTTGGGAATTCTTCACTGTATAAATATTTGTAGCATACATTTAATCTTATTATCGTTCTTCCTCCTTAATCTCTGTATAAACATTCCTCTACTGATATTTGAAGTTATAGCTGTTATATTAATGTGTCTCAACTTTAACCTCTGCTAAGTGAAGCCAAATCATATTTAAAGTAGAATATGAGATAATTGGAAATAAACGTTATAGTATTTAATACGTGAAGAACTGTTAGTGTTATAATTTTTTTTTCATTCACACAATGCAACAATATTTATAACAATAGTATGCTTGATCTGGTTCTTAGTACAATAACTTGCTCTGTTTCTGCACCATTGTCATATTTAGTTCAAGAAGATGAGCATCATCCACCATTGGGTATATCGGTAACACTAGATTATGATACACAAAATATTCTTGCGTATAATGATGTTAAAAGTTATAACTTTAAAAAAGCCAACTTTGTCTTACTATACAATGAAATTTTGAATATTGATTGGACGGATCTGAATGAATATGATGATGTCAATGAGGCTTGTATGCATTTTTATGAAATTTTATAGTGTGTTAGATCGTTGTGTACCGTTGACATCACCAAATAATAAAAAACGCAAATATCCTCCGTGGTTTAACAGAGAGATCATTCGTGATATTAAACAAAAACAAAAACTATCGAAGCTTTACAATAAATCTAATAATGACCCCGCAATCTATACATCTTTTAGTGAACTGAGATCGAAATTAAAAACTGACATTTTCATTGCTCGCAAAAATTTCATAACATCTACTGAAGAAAATATTAAAAATGAACCTAAGAAATTTTGGTTTTACTTGTCTAATATGCGTAATAATAAATCTGTTCCAGCTACTATGAAATTAAATGATGAGTTGTTAGATAATGGTAACTCAGTTACAGAGGGCTTTACAAAATTCTTCAAAGCCGCATAAACACCAGATGTCGATAGCGTCGATATTCCTAATGAGGTATTACATAATGAAATTATAAACGGTGCTCTAAACATTACACTCAAAGAAAATGATAGGTAAATTCAACCAAAAAGAGCATATGAAATCGTGCCTATCTAGTTTCATAGTTAAATCAATCAGAAAAGAATAGTCATACAACTTTATTTGTTTTCGTAAACAAATAGTAGTTTAATAGTATCTTCTTGTAACAAATTAAATAGTACAATGACATTTTTTTATGTTCACTAACCATTTTCAATTTGGTCTACAATTAAATAGTACGACTTTGTTTTTTGTTCACCAACTAATTTTTAGGTTGATCTACACTTTATTGTATGATGAAGTTTTTTTTGGTTAGCCAAAATCTCAGTATTGAGACATCAGACCACCCAAACCAAAGATTAGAGATCGTTTATAAGATCCATCGAAATATATCGATGATCCCTGAGGGAATTTGAACATTGCAATCATGTTATTAATTTTCTATAAATTCATAAGAGTATAAGATAATGCATGATTGATTATTGTCAGTGATTTGTATGTGGCGTCATCTGGGAATAATTTCTGTAATAGACTACGTGGTAAGCAAGCAAATTTTATGGTAATTCTTTTAGAACTTCTAGAAGACGACAATAATATTGGTTTGTCTACCAAGTACAATAATACAGCGAACTAATACTGGGTTAGAATTACAATTCGATAATAGTTAAAAATAAAATATACTATTATCTAGTTTAATTTGACAGAATTCAACAAAATAATAGTCAGACGAAAAAAATAATAATCTTATTCATCTATTTTTTAAGTTAATGTTTGTTTTGTTGTACGACAACTTTTTATTAATTAAAATAATAATCACCTCTTGTTTAAAAATACCATCAATATAGTTTAGTTTAACAAAATTAACGATATTGTTAGTTAACCATTTTTTTTGTTGAATTTACCTATACTATTTCTTTGTGTAGCTCTCCCACAGATGATGATATTTTGAAATGCATTAAAAGACTGAAGTCAAACATGACTATGGGTCCGGATAATATTCCAGCTTTTCTAATTCGTGATTGTGCTCCCCTATTAGTTGAACCTTTAAAAATAATGTTTAAACTAGTTATACCTTCAAATACAATACCCGACATTTGGACAATATCACGTATATGTCCCGTTTTCAAAAAAGGAAGTTGAATGATATAGAGAACTATCGTCCTATAACAATAATTTGTAATTTCGTCAAAGTACTTGAATTTTACACTCACAATATTCTATACAGTCATGTAAAAAACTGTATTACTATAAACCAGCATGGATTTATGAGAGGTCGCTCGACAACAACAAATTTAGTATGCATAACACAGTACATATCGGAGGCTTTGGATGATCATGGTCAGGTAGACGTAGTTTATACTGATTTCTCCAAAGCCTTCGATAGGCTCAATCACAATATTTTGCTCCTTGAACTGGGTAGATTCGGTCTGTCACACAATGCACTAAGTCTTTTTAAATTTTATTTGTCGAATCGATTACAATACGTATGTCACAGGGGGTTTATCTCAACCAAATTTGAAGTTCTGTCCGGTGTTCCTCAGGGATCGATCATGGGACCGTCACTCTTCAACATTTTTATTAATAGTGCTGTTAGTTGTTTGAACATTCCTCATCTGCTGTACGCAGATGATATGAAAATATATATGAGAATAAACGGTACTCAGGATTGCGTCACCCTACAGGAAAACCTTGACAGACTTGATCTATGGTGTAAAGAAAATAAGTTACCACTTAATATTAATAAATGTAATGTTCTCACATATTCTTGTAAAAAAGACATTCTAATTTTTCCATATAACATTGACCATGTATTGTTTAGCAGACCGGAATATATCAAGGACTTAGGGATATTTTTTGATCCAAAATTAACTTTTAATTATCACATTGATCAAGTAACTTTAGCTGCCAATAGAAGTTTAGTATTTGTTATGCGTAATTCTCGTGAGTTTTGCGATGTATCGACAATTAAATTGTTATACAACTCATATGTCAGATCCCGACTGGAATATAATTCTATCATTTGGTGTCCAAATTACATAAAATATATCGAGGCATTAGAAAGAGTATAACGAAGGTTTTTAAAGTTCTTGTCATATAAAGAGAATAAAGTGTATCCTCCTATAGGTTACCCACATGATTTGTTATTTGAAACATACAACTATAAATCCTTATTGGTTCGTCGTAGCTTGCATTCTGTAATGTTCCTGTTTAATACGGTAAATTTTGTTCATGATGCAAGTGAAATATTAAGTAAAATCAATTTCCAAGTACCCACATACACAAGGCGTCGCTGCGAAACTTTTTATATAAAGACGGCTAATACTAAGATATTGCAATACTCTCCTTTGTACATATGTGCCGTAATTATTCCACAGTGCAAGATAGCATTGATATATATAATTCTAGCAATGTACATATAAAAAATACTTTTTTATCGTAATTCTGTTAATTTTGTTTTATATTTATTTTGTTATTCACCTTACTTGTTTTTTATACATGTTTGTTCTTTTATGTCATGTTATTTGTATTTCTACTTTGCATTTCTTTTTGTTTTAATTTGTATCAAGTTTTTAACATCGTATCCTGTAACTGGGATATAATCCCGTTGGATAGTTGTATGTAAATAAATAAATAAATAAATAAATAAAATAAAATAAATAAAGAGCCCGGAGAGATGTAAAAGGCAAATAAAAAGCTTCATTATAATCAATTTGTATTTTATATCATAAGAAGTATTTTTAATAGATTTCCATGGCCTCCTCACAAATATATTAAATTTTTCGAAAATTAACCACTTTTTCTAGAGAAAAATATGACATATGATATATTGTTGAATAGCTAATTTAATATGCGAAAGAATAATGAAATAATTTACAGGGTATTTCCTTTAAAAAACACAAGTTAGGTCTATATCTCGAAAACTGAGGCATGCATAATTTTCTTTTTATCAGCAACGGATTCTACTCAAAAAACTGCCACAAGAATGTGTTATTCGATTTTCGATTCGACACTTGGTAATTGAGATATAAAGGTCATCAAAAGATGTCAACTTTCCAAAAACGCTCTGTAGTTCGGTAATGGAAAAAGATAGACGATCATGGTTTGCACCATTGTTTGTTTCTCTAGAAAACCTCAAATCCCGTCTAATTTGGTCCACCCTGTACGTTCTCAAAATTTGAACACAACGGAGCACCTTGCATAATAACGGAAAAGCAGCATTTTTAGGGTGGAAATTCCTGCTTTTCTTATCTAAATTATTAACTTTGGACTTGATATGTCATTAGTAACTTTTTATACAACAATAATTACTCCGCAAAGTTACCTAATTTGAAGTTTTATTTATTTCCCGCGAAGGCAGATTGGAATTACTTTTTAGATGAATAAAATTGAGGGATAGCATTTGGTTTCAAAGATTTTATTTTGTTGGAAAATCTCTTGTATAAATGTAAAAATATTTAATGATACATAAATAATGGAAAGAACTACAAACGAATCATTTACGTTTTGAAAAGTTGGTGGGTATCGAAGTCAGTTGTATACTTTTAAATGCAAAATTCTTGCTTCATTTACCTGACTCGAATAAGAAATAAGTTGAATTGTTAGTCCGTGGATATTTTTATTGTTTCCAAGGAATGGACTGTTAGTAAATAGTATTAGGAATTATTATTATTGGTCATTGGTGATAGCGAGTGTGATACTTAGAAGTTAGGTGATGAATATGATAAGGGCACTTTTCTGTATCTGTTCGTTAAGATTTGAAAAGTGTAGTTGTATTAGAATAATTGTCGTTGAATAAACTTTTAATTTGATGACTCGTGTGTTTTTTAAGTGCACTTAATATTTCAGAAGTAGAATAGGACTCCCTCAGTGCACATTTTTTTTCTTATCCTCTTTGATTCTGTTAATAAAGTAGTGCAAATGAGGCGCTTTAAAATGCTAAGATAAAAGGCTAGGAAATATAAATGAAGTCTTAGCATCCACTCAGCTATTTCTCTAAATTCACGCCATAGGGACAGGCAGACGGAGCCTTAGTGCAAGTACATCCAGCTCATCGGATAATTCGTCAAATCTAGACTATCGCAGTAGTGTTCTAATATCAGGACCAATTCCATGGATACAAGATTGAATACAACTCAGAATGGTTTTTGTGAATGAAAAGACTCAAGCATTGTAGCTAATGTCATATCGGAATTTGACCCAAAGTGTGATAATGTAGTCAGAAGATGACGAGAGCAGTTAAGAAGATACGCACGGATAAAGGGCAAATGTGGTTGAATTGCAATAATTGGATATAATGTTACAAACAACAATAAAACGGTAATTGGATCTGAACATAAAAAAAGTGAGCATGGGTGTTCCACAATATTGGATCCTGCCTTGTTTTTACTTTATATAAATGAACTAGATAATTTAACATCTAATGCATATTTTACAGTATAGATACGTCAGCAATTGCTTTGCACAAATCAGTTGATATACTAGAAATAACATGTAATAATGTATTAGGAAACCTGAATATCTGGCTTAATGATAGTTCTTTGTATTTGGCAATTGGCAAAAAAGCTCAGATCTTAGATTATGCGTCAATAACTCTAAAATACCGAATGAAACCAAAAACGTAAATTTGTGGGTATACGAAGATGATTGTTTAAATTGGAAAGTTCTCTAAAACTAATTCAATAGGATATATGTTCAAAACTTTACGAACAGTTCTTATCGAGGAACAGCTAATTATGGTATATTATTCACAAGTAGAGTCTCGCCGCACGTATGGAGTCTGTTTTAGGGAATGGTCCACTTTATCATACAATGTGTTTGTTGCTCAAAAGCAAATTTTAACATGTATGGTGAGTGTACCTAGTACACATAGTTGTAAAAATAATTTTAAAGATTTTAAACTTTTGACACTCTTTACTCTGTATATTTTTGAGTTATGTATTTATTAAAAAGTGTAACCGTAATAAAATAATAGTAATTATTCGATTACATATAAATCTACAAACGTAAAAGACTGCACAACACTGTTTATTTAAGATATCTCTTAATGAATTTTTAATGGATCAATGTTTTTATAACGTCACTGACTATTTGTGTTAAATGTTGAAATTTTATTAGTTTTAAGTTTTTTATTTTATTGTTTATAACTATTCCCACAAAATTACTATACAGAATCGGAAATATAGTTCGTGATATAGGGAATAAACTTCAATGTACTATTGGTTATTGAAAGCAGAATGCGTGGAGTCGTTGACACGGTCAGCGGTGATGGTATGAACGAATACCAATGCCCTGCGTTGATCTACGACAAGGCGTGGTTTACTGGCGCGAACTGCGGATCTGTATAACTGACTTAAAGGAAGATAAACTATCTTTCTATCAGATTATCGGGGAATAAACTTGTAATTAAGGACCCGAGTGTTTTTTTTAAATGCATCTAAGAGTACCTAATTTTTCTTTTAAATTTACTATAACTTCAAGCGAAATTAGGTATGTCGTAATTTAACCACATCTTAATATAACATAACACACCTCATACAGTAGACAACCGAAGGAACGTTACTTATTTGGAAAAGCGCAGATATACATCGCTACATACCCACATTGTCAGTGCAGGAGCGGGGACTTGAACCCACTTCACGATAAATAGTGCAATTAGGATACTGCCCACACAATACGCTTTAGATGATTCTATTTCAATTAATTTTATGATTCATGTTTTCTTAGGATTGCGACGCCGAAACTGCAACAGACAACGCCATCATTTCAGCCCTAAATAATAGCATACAGGTCACTTCATAATCGCTTTCACAGATTTCGAATACTGACTTTAGTTTTGAAGTTATTGGTGTGAGTAGTTGCAGGTCTTGTATAGATAAATATATTATTAATATTTTCATTAAATATATTTATATAATATATTATATAATATCCCATTAAAAGCCTATCAATTACTACTGCAAAGAGTTAGTAGCTGTCAGTCATCTACTTTATTGTAGTAGTTTGTCGAACTTTGTTTATATCTGTATTAATATAAATGGTTCCATGATGTCTAGCAGTAACCACAACCCCAAAGAATCCATACTTTTATAAATTGTTCTAAACTGAGATCCAAATAAATATAATAATGCTATAGCGACTTATTCACTCGCAAACGAGAAGTTCCTATGGAGTTGAGAAAAAACAAAAGAAGAAACAATGGATAACAAAAATAATAACATACTTTAGATACACACAAAATCAAATATTTAAAAAGATGTATTTAATAATTTGAATATACGTATATTTACATTAAACTTATTTTATTATAGCATTATTGCTATAAATTTGGTGATTTAGAATACATAGCTCAATTTTCTTGTAAAGTACAACATATTAAAAGAAAACATAACGTAATAGCTGACAGCTTGTTACGTATTTACGACACTTCTTCCTTAAAACAAGATATTTTGCCACTTCAACTTAAAAATTCTCCCTTCCTTAATGTTAACTTTGACCTAAAGTTGCTTAGTGAATCTCAGGAGAAAGATTCAAATCTCAAGTATTTATTGTCAGATAAATCATCACTCGCTAAAACCAATTTCATTTTAAAAAAGATACAAATTCCAGATTCAAATGAATTTATTTGGTGTGATGTTTCTCGTACAAAAGTTAGACCTTTTGTTCCACTAGACTGTTGATTTTAAATAACTATTTTTGGCCGAAAATGAACACAGACTGCAATTTATGGTCAAAATCGTGCATTAACTGTCAAGCTGTTAAAGTCAGCAGACATACGAGAAGTCCTCTTGAGAGCTTCACCATCCCGAAAAGCAGATTCGACCACATCCATATAGATTTGGTAGGACCATTACCTCCATCCAAAAGTAACTCTTACATTCTTACGGTGATTGAACGATTCACTAGGTGGCCGGAAGCGTACCCTCTTCGCGACATCACAGCAGAAACAGTTGCGCGTACTTTATTTCAAAATTTTGTTTGTCGACTCGGTGTTCCCTTGACGGTGACGACTGATCAAGGGGTACAATTCGAGTCAAGATTATTTAATGAATTTGCAAAGTTCTTAAGTTTTCATAGAATACGTACAACTGCATATCACCCACAAGCGAATTCTTTAATTGAAAGATTTCATCGCTCACTTAAAACTTCCTTGTTAACTAGAGCCAATACAACACATTGGACAGATGAACTACCCATCATTTTTTTTTTTTTTTTTTTATTAGCCTTATTTATATTATATATTATATATTATTTTATTAGCATTTAGGACAACTCCCAAGGAAGATCTGCAATGTTCACCTGCTGAACTTGTATATGGTCAAACCCTTCGTTTACTTGGCGAATGTTTCGTTGAATTGTATAATTCCCCAGATATCTCTTATTTCATTGACCAATTATGCATTTATTTTAATAATTTAAAATTTGTTCCTCCAATTTCGCATGTCAATTCAATTACAAAAGTTTTGTTAGTTCAGATCTTTCCTCATGTGATTTTATTTTTGTTCGCAATGAACGGTTTAAACGTTCGTTTACTCCTTTATATGAAGGACCCTTTAAAGTTTTATCTCGTTCAGATAAGTTATTTACTTTTAAGAAAGGAAACAAAGTCATAACTGTCGATATTGATAGGGTTAAACCAACTTTTGTATTAGTTGACAGATGTGACACTTTGCCTACCCCGATTAAAAAAGTACGTTTCGCAATCGACACGTTGGTTGATTGACTCTTTTCTTTTTTAACGAGGGGGTGTATATAGCGACTCATTCACTCGCAAACGAGAAGTTCCTATGGAGTCGAGAAAAAACAAAAGAAGAAACAATGGATAACAAAAATAATAATATACTTTAGATACACACAAAAACAAATATTTAAAAAGATGTATTTAATAATTCGAATATACGTATATTTACATTAAACTTATTTTATTATAGCATTATTGCTATAAATGCTGTAATTTTAAGTATTACCCATTATTCTACAATTGATTTTTGTCTTGAAAGAGTTCACTAAATGCAAAAAAACTTAAAAACTTAAAATTTACTCTATTTTGTAAAAATAGAGGGTAGTAAATCACCCAGGCAAAGATTGGTAATAGCATACTACTTTTTCTCTTAATACTCATAGAAATTATACCCATAAGATCTAATAAAATATCATATGAAGTGAATGTGTTATTTGAATTATCCAAGTGGTAATTTACTCGAAAGCCGTCATTGTACGGATATTTCAGGTGAATTTTTTCTAATAATACAGATAATCTATTTACAGGGTGGACAAATTAGATGGAATTTGGGGTTTTCTCTAAAACTATGGCAGATAGACAAAGACCAATATAGGTGTCCTGGGCTCGATTTTCGAGAAACATACAATGGCCCAAACCGCGATCGTCTATATTTTTCGACTACCAAGATACAGAGCGTTTTTAGAAAATTGGATTTTTGGATCACCTGTATATCTCAATTATCAAGTGTCGAATCGAAAATTGAGTAACACATTCTTAAGGCACTTTTTTAAGTGGAATCCGTTGCTGATAAGAAGAATACGCTTTTATTACTCTCTGTCATTACCAAACAGAGTATAGACTGATTTAGTTCAGTTTCGCTAAATTGATAAATTTGCATATATTTGATAAATCTTCGGTGAACTGATCATGAACTGCTGTAGGTAATTTGCGTTTCGTTGTAATGAAATCTCGTTACAGAAATTTATGTCCTCAATTTACTTGCGTGCCGCCCCATATTAACCCGCATTATAGGGCACCATAAATATAAACTAAAAATTAATTTTACGCTATGAAAGAAGCTAAGCTAAAACGCTTGTTATAATGTCCTAATTAATTTTCCGAAATTCGTTATTAAGCACGCAGTAACCCGTATGAAATTCACATACTCTTGCGTTGAGTCCCCAAGGCATGCTTTGATGATGCCGTGTCGTACTCAAAACTCAACTTTAATTTTATTTATTTCGCAGATCCTGTGAAATAACGATTTCGGTGAAATTAGTGTTGCTATCTACAGTACGTACTCAACTGATTGTGAGTAAGTGTCCGGTCGAGCAGAGATTTCGCAGTTCCCTAAAGCCCCAAAGTATGTTTAAGCGCCGGCAACGATTTTGACATTTATAGTCCACAGTACAGCGTCTTTTTTTTTTAATGATTACTAACAGGCTGAATTTTCGTGAGTTGCTTCATTTTGACGCGACGGCCAACTTTTTTCTCTGCGAAAATTCTCAGTAGTGGCAGCTAATAAACTGGGCGTGGGTATATACGGTATCGGAAAGTTTTTCTTTTTGGTACGGCAATAAGAGCAAGCGAGATCAGTAAGTCTTGAAGGGGTGTGAGATTGTTTGCTTCTGCTAGAGTACTGGTAGACGTCTTTATTGTGGGCGGTCAGTTAATACCGCAATGCCAAACGAAGGACTTTCCTATACTGTATATGTCGATTGGGTGATTGTTCAAATTTTGTTACCAACAGTTAGTTTTTTAATTAAATCTTGATAAAAAACACGAAAAAACGTTTGTCTTACAAAATCGATGGTTTGATCAAAGCGTCTCCCACCCCCAACATGTCCTAATAACGAGGTCCCAAAAAAGATTACTAACCAGCTGATTTTTTTATTATCGCTTAATAAATGTTTTTAAAATTAAATGGCCACATTGTCTCACAAATTGAATGGTACATTTTTCCAGTCGTACGCTCGGAAATTGTCAGTTCCACGGTAACACTTTTCTCATTACTAACAACCTAATTTTAGTTTTTTTCTCTTGAAAATAAAGTGTGGAACACGATTTTACTAATGTCCTACAAAAAAGTGGTATATATTGATAAAACATTTAAAAAACCTGTTTTGAAATTTGTAACACTACTGGTTGTTGAATGTTTTATTATATAAAATATTAAATGAGTATATAGAAACATATATATGTGTGCGCACCCTCACACACACACAGTTAAGGAAAGATAAAGAGGAGGAGAATGATGTTCGTAGCGACGAAGATGAAGCATCGACGGATGAATTCGATGAAGATTGATTTAGTTTTAATACATGCATAAATATATATATTTTTATTATTTTTATACAATAAAAAAGAGTTATTCAAATATAAAAACTATGCATGCTTCTTTTTTTTTATATACAAATTTTTTTTAGTAATTTTCCCACTTTTTTCATAAACTTTTCATATAAATTATGTTATTTTTGAATTAAACAAACGATTAAACATTATAAATTATATTTCATTACAATTATAAGAAAAAATAATTCGGTCTTGTAGTTGAACATTTAATAAAACATAAAAAAGTGCATGAAAAATTCAAAAATTCGCAACGAATGTAAATTTGCAAATTAGGGTTTAAAATTAAGAAAAATGTTTTTTGATAATATGAATCTATGTGCAAAATTTGGTAGATATCAGAATACCGTAATAATAGTTCTTTATTAGGCTAGTGAGTTATGTTACATAGAAGTCACGCAAGAAAAGTTTAGTCCGCGAGCCCGAAGGGCGAGTGGGCTAATTTTATTAAGTGACTTATATGTAATAACTCACGTGTCTAATACAACATTTTTTCCAACACTTTCATATAAATGCTTTTTCAGTGACAAACAATAAAATTATTAAAATGTCATGTCATTGATTTTTTGTCAGTTGTCAATGTCAAAGTCAACAGTGTTTCTCTAAAAATATAAAATACAAGTAGCTTATTGCTAAGTAGATTCTGAAGGGATGTGCCGAGAAAGCTGTGGTTGTTATCCATTTTGTTTGTAACCAGGGGTTTGTTAAATAAACATTGTGTAATTAGCATCAAAATGGAAAATTGTGAAAGATATAATATGGAAATTCCGACCGATATTTTGCAAGAAGCCAAAGAAGCTACTAGCTACTAGCTACTAGCTACTAACAATTTAATTCCAGAAAAGTCCAAAGTAACCTTTTTTAAAGTATATCTACAATTTCAAAATTGGATGAAAAAAGAGGAGTTAGTGCTAGAACGAAGAAGTGCTTCTCGCTTTCTTTCTACATTTGAGTAAAAAAATCGCATCTTCTTCGATGTGGCCTTTATCATAGAATATTTATATTCTATGATAAAGGCGACTTTAAAAGTATACAGAAACTTTCATATAACAAGATATGGAAAACTTGTGGCACACTTAAAAATCCGATCAAGAAATTTCAAACGCAAAAAGGCCAAAATTTTGGAAAGAGCACACATCGAACAATATTTGATCGATGCCCCTGACGATGAGCATCTCATGTCAAAGGTAGGTGTTTATTATGATGTTCTTGCTTTTATGTATTTAATTGTTTGGGTTTTTTAGGTTGCATTGATATTGGGAGTTTGCGGTGCCTGCCGTTGCGGTGAACTGACCTACTTAAGAGTCGAAGAATAAAAGATAAAGAACAATATCTATATATATCCATACCAGATACCAAGACGAATAAATCAAGAGGTTTCAAACAGTTTTAAATGAAAGATTTTCGGTAAACCTACCTGATTTGATTAGAAAATATGTGTCTTTAAGACCGGAAAATGTTTCTCACAAAAGATTTTTCGTAAATTTTCAAAGGGGAATGTGCACTGTCCAATGCGTTGGATTAAATAAGCTCTCAAAAATTCCAAGAATTGTTGATTATTTGCAATTGCCAGATGCAGATTTGTATACTGACCACAGCATGCGTCGTTACTCGGCAACTTTTTGCTTAATACTTGGGATGACATTACCATCCTTAAACGACACGGTGGGTGGAAATCATTCACCGTGGCGGAGGGTTATTTGGAAGATTCAGTCTCAAACAAGATTGTTATTGTTAAAAAAATACAGGGAGAGCAGCGCAACGAGTCAGGCGATACAGACGTCGTTACTAGTATAGAGAAAAATTGTGTACAGGAGAACAGTTTTCTTTGTGAAAAATCGAATATGATGACAATAAATGTTAACATAAATATAAATAAATAAATAAAGTGTTAGTGCATGGAATCTTTGTTTTGTTAATTTTTCGTATAATAAAATAAATAAATAAATTGCTTGGACTTTTTTTTATATTAAAATTACTCTTTAGTGACTAAATCACTTTACCTCATTAGTGATCTAAAGTATACTTTAGCTCACTACTTCATCTCACTAGTGACTTATGGGCCACTTTATACCTTCAAAATCTCATCAATAAACACTTTATATGAAAGTGTTGAATAAAAGTATATTAATTTACCAAAACCGCAATTATAAAATAATTCGTTATTTAAAACAATTTTTGTCGGACTAGCGATATATACCAATTTTCTCGCGGGGCACTATTCTATTTGAGCAGAGAATACACTAACCTATCATGTGTTATCTTTGTCCCACAGTTAGTAATGAAAAAAGTGTTACCGTGGAACTGACAATTTCCGAGCGTAGGACTAGAAAAACATATCATTTAATTTGTAGGACAATGTGGCCATTTAATTTTAAAAACATTTATTAAGCAATAAAAAAAATCAGCTGGTTAGTAATCAGTTTTTGTGACCTCGTTATTTGGACATGTTGGGGGTGGGGGACGCTTGGGTCAAACTATCGATTTTGTAGGACAAACGTTTTTTCGTGTTTTTTATCAAATTATCTCAAGATTTAACTGAAAAACTAACTGTTGATAATAAAATTTGAACAATCACCCAATCAACATATATACACCCAAGCTCAGTTTATTAGCTACCACTACCGAGAATTTTCGCAGAGAGAAAAGTTGGGCCTCTCGTCAAAACGAAGCTACTCACGAAAATTCAGCCTCGACAGACAAATAGATAAAAATCCCAAAAACGACCTTAATGTATTCTATTAGTCATCTCACGTCCCCCAGATCAGTTTTTTGCAAATATTTTCAATATACAGACACACCAACTTTACAAATTCCTTATTGTATAGACGAATTTTCTTAGAGAATTAACTGTTTGTTAGCAATTCTTATATAACTGTATATTTTTCATACTTTGGCTTTACGTATGTTATAAAACTATAAAAATATTTAAACTCTGTGGGAATCAGTTGACTTGAGTTGAGTTGAGGTTTGGGTCGCTTTAATCGTATTACGACTATACTAATGAGTTACCTATTTAAATCTAAACGCTATTTCAAATGATGAAGGCAATTATCTACTCTAATTTAATAGGTTTAACATTTTTATGATATAACTGTGTAAACAAAATTTTAGGATATTTAATACTATAAAATTGACAAAATATTCTTCTCACAGATAGGTTTTATTTCCTCTCAATTTGCTTCCCAGGCTATCTGATGCATTTTTATTTTCGCCATTTCAATTTATGGCGAAGGTTCCGGTAATACAAAATTCCAATACCACTTAAATGTGTTTTAAGTTATTTACAATATTAGAACATGAAAACCTTTACGGTTAACATTTCTAGCTTCTGTATATTAGATGCATTTTGTTTAAATCAATTCAATAACTGTCACTTTTATTTATCACAGTTTGATTTTGCAAAGCAGTAATTCCATGCTTTTCTGCGGTATTTTAGCCTGGAATATTAGTCTATTGTCCATGTACTGTAGAAAGGAACTAAAACGTTAAAGGGTTTTTATTGTTTATTATGTTCAATTGACCCCAAGATATGAAAAAACCGCAGAGTGCTACCATTTAAAGTGGTGCGTTTTTGAGATCGAAGTAAAAAGGTCCACTTTTCAGATTTTTTTTTCTCGAAAACTATGAATTTTTTCTATAAACGCGTCAATAGAAAAGTGTGTAGAGAACTAAATTTCCAATCGAAATGGCACCTTCGGAAGTCAAAAATTTCTTTTTTTACAAAAATACGGCCAAAAACCAAAACAAAAAAAACGAAAAAATGCCATTTTTTATTTTTTTTTATTTTAGCCTGTAACTATTTTTCGGGTACATTTAGGTATAGACATTGCTGCATAACAAAAAAAGCTGGCGTTTTACCCGTTAAAATGAGATTTTGTAAACAGTTTTACGATTAATAGTGACCGAGATATAGCGTTTCAAAGTTTGCAACTTTGAACTTTTTTTGCTAATTTTTATTATTTTTTTTTCCAAATTTCGTCCTGTAACTTTTTTCTGAGTGAATTTAAGTGTAGACATTATTATATTAAAGTGAAAGCTGACTTTACGCCCGTTGAAATGGTGGCTGGTAAAAGTCTCTACGACAAATAGAAACCTAGATCAGCGTTTCGAAGAGTGTTACTTTTATTAACTTTCTTCCAATTTTTACGTTCTATTTTAAATTTCGGCCTATAACTTATTTGTCAAATACAGATATTGCTACATGGAATGTACTCGCAGCATTCTTGTTTAAATGGTCTGCAATAGAAGTTTATGTGATCAATAGTAACCAAGATACAGTCTAAATATAGTAGATTATTGTACTTAAAAAATAACTTTTTACATTTTTCCACTTCTGAACTTTATTATATCACGTGTTTTTTTTTTTTGTTTAAATAACTTGATTAATAACTTACATTATGAAATTATTCAAATGCTGGATTTAACATATTTTCAAAATCAAAGTCGATTTCTTCATCGGCATCTATGTAAACATCGTCTTCCGTTATTTGAGGTACATCAGCGATTTCACAGTTCATTCCCATACATTCTTTGCAAAAATGGAGCAATTCATTCCCAATTTCCTGCAACCACAGTTTCCTCTGCATCCTTTGGTGCATTTACAGGCTATTTTTTCCAGCAAAACTTGTGGTGCGGGAGGTTTATTTGTCAAAATTGGTACTAGTCCATTTTCTGAACTTTTCCAACCCCAGATGAGAGAATTTACAATATTTCCTTTCCAATGTTGCATTTGCAAGTAAGTTCTTAAACCATGATGTTTAGCAGCATCAGTTGTTGGATCCAATCGGGACAATGAGAATTTCGCACCTGTTGAGTACTTCTGAAATAACTTATAGCGACAGGTGCTTTGGCCATCAATTTTCATACCGTATAGTAATGTTACAATACATTCAGAAGCAGAACCGATGGCTGCTGGACTTGCATTTTCACACCAAAATTCATTTAAATACTTTTCCAAAAGCAAAATATTCTCATTAATGAAATTCAAAAATTTCTCTTTACCAATACCAAAAAAGGAAGAGGTTGTATCACAGCCACTGAATGCATGGACGAAGCCAAGGTATTTTTCTAGATGATTAAATTTGAAACTATTATGGTTATATAATTTTGCAGTTACATTTCCTATTCTAGGTTTAAAAATATATATATTTTCATTTTCTTCTGGTAATAATGATAAGATAATAAGAAGAAGACCTTGACCAACTACAACAACATTTTCTGATTGGTATGCCTTATCTTTTGCAGTTTTTACAATTAGTACGTCTGCATCCTCTTCAGCTTGCCCAGTCTCAATATTATTTTCTTCAAATTTTTGAATTAAATATGAAACAATTTTTTTTTATTATTTTCATTTGCCAAAAATTTATCAGGTTTTGATAATGGCTTTGAGTAATTGAAATGTGCCAGTAAGCTGATTTTCTGAGGCCGGAAATACGAAAAATGGATAAGGATAATAAGGAGAAAAAACAATACTTTAAGATGGGTTAAATTTCTATTGCAGACCATTTAAACAAGAATGCTGCGAGGTCATTCAGTGTAGCAATATCTGTACTTAAAGCATTTGACAAATAAGTTATAGGCCGAAATTTAAAAAGGAACGTAAAAATTGGAAGAAAGTTAATAAAAGTAACACTCTTCGAAACGCTGTATCTAGGTTTCTATTTGTCGTAGAGACTTTTACTAGCCACCATTTCAACGGGCGTAAAGTCAGCTTTCACTTTAATATAATAATGTCTACACCTAAATTCACTCAGAAAAAAGTTACAGGACGAAATTTGAAAAAAAAAATAGTAAAAATTAGCAAAAAAAGTTAAAAGTTGCAAACTTTGAAACGCTATATCTCGGTCACTATTAATCGTAAAACTGTTTACAAAATCTCATTTTAACGGGTAAAACGCCAGCTTTTTTTGTTATGCAGCAATGTCTATGCCTAAATGTACCCGAAAAATAGTTACAGGCTAAAATAAAAAAAAAGTAAAAAATTGCATTTTTTCGTTTTTTTTTGTTTTGTTTTTTGGACGTATTTTTGTAAAAAAAAAAATTTTTGACTTCTGAAGGTGCCATTTCGATTGAAAATTTAATTCTCTACACACTTTTCTATTGACGTATTTATAGAAAAAATTCATAGTTTTCGAGCAAAAAAAAATATGAAAAGTGGACCTTTTTACTTCGATCTCAAAAACGCACCACTTTAAATGGTAGCACTCCGCGGTTTTTTCATATCTTGGGGTCAATTGAACATAATGAACAATAAAAACCCTTTAACGTTTTAGTTCCTTTCAACCCTCTTTTTTTGTACATAGACAATAGCCTATATTGTCATTTTACTTTTAGGGAGACTGTTTCTTAGCGGAAACTATTTTAAAATTTTCGTTTTAAAATGCAATCATTAGGCGAAGAAACTTTGTTCATCCGTGAGTCAGCAGAACATCTCTAAAAATATTCAATCAAATAAGATAAAATCCGGAATATATATGAAAAATAAATTCCCAATTCCGAGAGAAATACTAAAAAATTGAAGAAGTCAATTTTTCAAAAATTCGGAGCTAACAAATGTACCATTATTTCTTCGCTGTTCAATAAATTTTTGATTTTCATTAAGTGTTTGAGATTCTTACTGCACTTTATGTTATTTAAAGAAAAAATGTTACTACCCCAGTAGCTCAGAGACTCGGCAGACGAGTCATGGGTAAGAAAACACTTTACAAATAGTTTTACCGTATTACGTGTGTGGTAGATAGAAATTAATAAATGATAGATGTTTTAATAATTTTTCTTAAAGATATGTTAATTTGACTTATATAGAGATAGTTTTCTTAGAAAGCGGGGCGCCAATCTTTCTATATTAATAATTTACACTAAAATTGAAGTTTGATTACAAGAAAGATAAACTAATCAAAATTTAAAGAAAGTACTAGTTGTAAAAAAAAAGGTGTAAATTAATAATTCAAATTTCGCACAAGTAAAAATTAAATTAGTACCTTTAAATATTACTAAAAGATATTCAACTTTCTATTAAAGATTAAATAATTAATTCAGTAGATCATATCTAAATACTTTGTATAGTTTGGTTTGTATAGTTTGGTTTGTATCAAAATACCTGAAATAAGTGGACAATGTAATTATAAAATTGATTTTATTATAAATCAATCAAACTAGGTGTGTTTTTATTAGGAAACGACTAAACTGATGCCTTAATATTAAACGAAATTATGTACAAGGAAGAATCGAATGGACAATAATATGTTATATAGAAATTACTTAAAATATTGTCTAAAACATGAACTGATAATATGGTGTTTAAAGGTCAAAATTTATTATATAAATATACCTAAGCGTTTCGTAGAAATTGTGATGACAAAGTCTTTACAGAACTTTTTATATATTTGATTTTAATCAGACGTTACGCCGATAATTTATACCTTAATAAAAATAGAAAATATTAACTGTTCGTTGAAACATGTGAAGAATAAATTTGAAAATGGAAATAGTTTTTTTTAAAAAAAATATTTGCAACATGATACTTTAAAGAACTCTAAAAAAATGTTAAAGCATAAAAATATGAAGTATTTATAAAAAAACATTAGATAAAAATTTTATTTGCGACACTTATCTGGAATTTTCTGTGAATGAAGGTAGTGACTCCAAGTAAGGGATGATGATGGTGAAATCCACAGTGACGTAATCGTTGATTTATAGATGAGCCCGAGATTAAGTTAAGAAGTTCCCAGTATCATATTCAACGCTTCCAGAAATTCCATAAGGACAAATCCCAACTATCATACCATATTATCGTCGTGTCCTCCGTAAAAAGTTGTTCTAGACTAATAGATACATCTTTATCTTCAAATTACGTAGAAGAGAAGAAAGATAACCCCATGGGATAGTTAAAAAAAATTAATGTTTCCAGCCCAAAATTTAATATGACGTTAAAAAGATTGCATATCTACGATGTGCATCCCAAAATTGATAAAACTTGCTTCCAAATTTAGAAGATTTGCATTTTTATAATAAAACATCCAATATTAAAAGTTTACATCCAATATTAAAAATTTACATCCAATACTAAAAGTTTGCATCTAATATTAAAACCCTGGAAAGAAATTAAGTGTAAGCGTGACTTGTTGTAAAAAATGGCCGCTGCCAAATCTAAGTTACAAAAAAATTATTTCTTTATAAATTACTTACGGATTAAACCGGTGAAAATAACTAGGCCTGCGTCATGTTCAAGAAGAGGGACTATCAACCCTTTCGATGTTGAAGTCTTTAAGGAGAAATTTAATGAAGATACATCACTTTTCAAAAGTTTAGCGAGCAATCGAAATTCTAAACTTCAAGCAACGGAAAACTAATCGTTCTGATTTCCCTTTCATCGCGTTCAAATCGTATTGTCTCTTTACCCTCTCCACTCTTAAAGTTAAGTTAGAGCATCTGGCTATCTTGAGTACAGTTTAGACGTAACTCTGGTTGCATACCGTTGTGTTTGTTTAAGATGTAAATTTAAGAAATGTATTTAAATCTACCGCGGACATTCACGCTTGAGTAACAATATTTTATAATTTATAATGCGGCAATATGCCTGCTACACAAACGAAATGGTTAGTAAGTAGATTATATCTCAAAATAACTAAATAAACTGAAATTTATAAAGTGCTGGGTATTTATCAAATAACTTTCAAAGAAATACATCATTGTTATAAAGTATTATTTTATAACAGTGATATAAGCAGAAATATAAGATATTTATTTTTAATAAACTGAAATATTATTAAAATTTCAATTCCAATATATATTGTTCTTTTTGTCCTCTTTTTTTTTTGTTTCTAAATTCCTTTTAGACCGAAAATTCCTTCAAAAATTCAAATACTTTATACGACATGTTTCATTCTACCACATTTTCCTGGCGGCAGGAAGACCACCAACGGTGTTTTTCGTTGAGTTCTTTTTCCCGTGCCAGCAACCAAAATTTTTTAATGTTAATTTTAATTACTTTTAAGTCACTTTGCAGATTGTTTTAAACCAATTGTTAATTTTAAACCTGCCATAGGCATTGTTCAAGTTCTTGTTAAACTAAACCGGACCGGTCCCGTCCAGCCCTACATACACCAGTGGCAGTTAGAAATCTTGGATCGATCCCTGTAATAAGATAGAGTGAAATATAATTATCAAAATAATGTACGTGAAAGAAAGCGATATAATAACATCTATGCCAGGCCCTTCAACATATTAAGAGTTCCGCCGACAACTAAAAGTAGCTAAAGAGAAAAGTGGCAACAGCGTAGGTTAAGTCTGTTTCTTTTCAGCATATTATTTGTCCATTTCTCTTCTCTTCTACCTTACATTGACATCGACTCAATATTTTACAATGCCACTACTGTATACCACGGCTGGCTCCTGGCCAGCATTCGGCGAGACACATTCTGTATATTAAAATGGTTAATTTTGTTTACTACTACTACTATTAGGTAACCAAAATATTTTTTTTATTTTCAACGAGTTTTCAGAATATGTAATAAAATTTAAAAAAATCTGCAAGAATAAAGTACCTGCTTCGACTTGAAAATCGTTATAATGATGAGGTAATATGTATTAAATGATATTTTCCGTAAATAATTTTTAAAATAATATGTTTTGATAATTTTTTTAAAAAATAACAACAAAAACTGTAGTTTTTGTATATTGCAATAAAAAAGTTAATTTAAATAAAACAATATTAAGTATATTAAGCAGTATTCGAAAATATGAAACACGTTTGGGTTTCAAATAAAAGTTCTTCGGGACTATCACTCGCTACTAAACTCTCCGTTCACTATCACATTATTCTACTCTTGTATTACCGAAATCCTTCTTTGTTGAGTAAACTAAGCGCCTGACATTATTCTGCTGCCCATCAATCTCAATTTCGATTCAAAAAGCTCTTTTCATTTCTATGTCTTGTCTATCAATGAATCACAAAGTTGCAGCAGAATATTTTAATTTTTGAAACAATCTTCTCTTTTGAAACAGAATATTATTGAGTTAATAAAATCAGGCAGCGTATTTGCCCAAAAAGGAAAGAAATTAAAACAATTGAGTTTACGCCATTCCCTTTGGGGACCGAATAAACGGGCATCGAAATCGCGGCGGGTAAAACGCGACATTTTCCACGCTTTGTACGCAACAAGCGACGTTACACCTGTTCCCGCTAGCGTGTGAGAGCATCTTTCCGCTCGTATAGTTTTTTACATTCAAAGTATATTATTTGAATTCTGGAGTGCAACAGGTAGCGTTTTACCAGCCGCGTATTCGATGCTACTATGAGTGCTGTCGCTTCAACTTCAAGCAGCTTGAAGAAATAAACAAGCCAAATCACGTGGACCATCGGCTGAGTCGCCGGTGTACTGCGGGAACCTCAGCAAAAAACCGCTGTCCAAGAAATTACTACTTCTACATCGACAACGATAAAATTTTGTATGTGGAAATAATTGTTTATGGAACTTTAATAATATAACATTTGAAATCGTCTAACCCAAAAACCCATAAAACGATATCTCACATTGGTGGTGGGGTGGGGGTAGTGATAGGGGGTGGTAGTGGGGATGGATGAAGTAAAAAAAAATATTTTGAGGCCTTTGGTTCTCGTACATACACTAAATCACAATTTTTTTTCACCCCCTTTATAATGGATTGGGTGGCTAATGCCAAACTTTTTTTTGAGACATTAGCTTCTATTGTACATACGAAATACCAATACCAATTTTATGGACTCTTACCTGCTTGATTTACCAATTTGCCCCCATTTACCCCCCTTCAACGGAATAAGATGAAATAAGATGAAAATATAATCTAGTTGCAGATCTCATTAAAATACATACGCGTACCAAATTTCAAGTCAATATCTTAAACGCTTCCAGAGTAATCGTGAGCACAAAAAAAGTAACAGACGGACAGACCGACAGACAGACAGAATCTTTTTTTGCTCAAACTTAAAATCTCGACGTTTCATGTCATTCGAAGCCTATTTGAACAATGAATTTTTTTTGTCATTGCTATACTTCCACTGGATGTGGAGTAATATACAAAGTAGTGTCAGCGGTGAAAAGTCCTTTTGCGGGCAATTCGCAAATCACCGCGACAGCACTTTCGGCAACCGCATTCGGACAGTTTTTACCAGGCCGATGCCTGTCGACTAAGAATATTTTTCTTTAGTGCGTCAAATTGATTAAATAGGATTTTCGGTTTTCTAAAAATTGACAGCCGGTTTCCCGAATTAAATTATATTTCTCGTGTTTTAAGGCTGGAACTCTCGTTGGATTTTTTTGAAAGTCAACCGGAATAGAACCAAAACAATTTTTTCGAACTTGGAATTTTTTCAAATTTTTTAGTTTGAACTTAATCAAATTCAGCTCTAACGCTATCTTTTCAGTTTTCTCAAAGTTAAGTTATATGGGCTTACATAGCATAAAAATGTATAGTTTGTCGTACCCTGTCAGATAACGGACAACGCAGTGGCGAAGCCACACAAGGTCGGCAAGAAGAAGAACTACGGATAAAAACCTTAATTTAAAAAGTAAAAAAAAAAAAAAAACGTTCGAGTGTTAGGTTTACTATATCCAAAACCATTATTGTGTTAAAGAACAATGTTAAAAAAGGAGCTTTTTTGAGTGTGGAAGCCATTTTTTTTTACAAATTTTGGGGTACCTACTGAAAACGAATCAGTCATTCGTTTTGGGCGAAAAATCGAAACATGTTAAAAAACAACCCTTATTTGGGGATGACATTGGAATTGATATTAGTCCAAATACTAAGTTTCGATAACTAAGTAGAAAAATAAGTAAAAAAACAAATTCACCATACCATTATTTACATATTTAAAAAAAAAACAGAAGACCTCATTAAGTGGTTTCCATCAGAATATAATAATCAGATTACTTCGAGTACACTCATATGCCCCTAAAACTGGTGGGTCTCACCTTCTCAGAGATATTGATCGGTTTTAATTACAAAAAAATCCTAATACTCAGTTGGATGTTTTTTATCATATTAAGGTGATTTGGTCAATTCAGATCACTCCTGAATATTTCTTACCCCTCTAGGGAGGAGGTGTAGGGTGCCAATATCCCTTTTTAAAAATGTTGCTTGATTTTTATAATAAAAAAGGATCTAGTTGGTTAAATAATTAAAGAATTTTTTAATATAAAAAACAAGTACTTAATATTTTCTGGATAGTGATATGCATACTGTAGACCAGGGTGAGAAATATTTATCTGATTGACTAAATCACCTTATTATGATAAAAAAACATCAAACTGGGTGATTAGGGATTTCTTTTGCAATTAAAACCAACAAAAACACCAAAAAGATAAAATCCACCACCTTAATTGGTGGGGATGGGTGCAAAAAGTATTCAGAAGTAATCATATTATAACCTGATAATAGATATTTATCGAAAAGTTGTGATATTTTAAAAATAAATAAATAACCATATATTCGATATTGTAACTTACACCGTTCTTATGGGCGGTGAAGGGTGAGAGAAACGAGGGGATGGGGGTGAATTTAGAATTGTTGCTTCTTTTTCTACTTACCTAACGAAATTGAGTATTTTGAAAGAATTTCCTGTACTAAAGAATAACTTTTTGTTGCAAGTTCTTATATCAATTTCAATGCTACGCCTCAAAGGGTTATTTTTTACTGTCTTCCCGATGCTTTTAGCCAATTTTAATGACAGATTCGTATTCAGCACCCCAAAATGAGTAAAAAAAAAATGATTTCCACACTTTACTACGGATGGGCCAAAAAAAGTTGTAGTTAAGTAGCTTCAATAGTACCTTCTTGGGGGTGGTGAGGTAAGGAGGGTTGAAGGGGTGAATCTGGTTTTTTTACTTCTTTTTATACTTAGTTATCGAAACTCATTATTTAGACTAATATCAATTCCAATGTCACCTCTAAATAAGGGTTGTTTTTTAATGTTCTCCCGAGATTTTTCGCCAAAACGAATGACTGATTTGTTTTCAGCACCCCAAAATTAGTTAAAAAAAAAAAAGGTGACTTCCACTCTTTACCACAAATGAGTCAAAAAACCTCTTTTTAAAACTTGTTTCTTTATATTTCACTGCTAGACTCCCAGTAACACACAAGGGCACAACCGTCCCTCTTCCAGCAATCTCGAAACCTCCAGGAAATAATCAGTTGTCCACCGTCGAGTCATATCTTCAACAACACACAGCAAAATCGACCATGAAAACAACGTCCAACCCAGTGCATAGCTGGCAGATATGCCTCCGAGTTACTATTACAAAAAAATAATTTTTTCTTCAACCACTTCAATTCATAAAGAAGCAATTCCGGAAGGTAAACCATTTTCCATTTATGACTATTTGTATTTATATGGTATTGCATATAGGTTAGAAACTTGTGTTCAAAGTTCAACTGTCATTTTTGTTTTTTTATAGCAACACTGCATTATACTCTTTGGAATATTCCTTACCTATTATTAATTGTTTACCTGTTAAAAGCTTCGTAGCACTTAGCGGATATATTGTTTTCGGGACCGGATAATAATAACAGACGTTTATTTTCAACAGGTATAGAAACACAATTATAGGAAATACAATGTACTACTGAAGAACAGTAACGACGTTAATAAAGCAATACAAGTAAATCCTTAATAGTAAATGAATCTGTTGCTGCGATACTAGCAAATATTTCATGGGCATATACAATATACAACATACATTAGGTTATATTTCAGTAGTAAACATATATCAAGTTTGAGAGGCAGAATCGATATGCAATATTAACTGTAGAAACTAAACTCCGCCTTTTGTTGTCATCTTAGTTAAGTAATGTATCAAATCAAATCAAATTTTATTTCGAAAATATACGAAAAATTGTACATTATTATTGTTACACTTTATTTATTTAATAAAGTGGTGCTCACTCTAATAAAATATTTAAAAATGTGACGGATGACAATAAGAATATTTCGCATGTAGTTAACATAACTGTCAAAGAAAAACATGAATAACATATACAGGGTGGTCACTCTTTAAAACAAAATAACGAAAAAACGTGACGGAGAACGATCATGTTTCGTATGCAGTTAACACAACTGTTAAGAAAGAAGAATATGAAAAATATACAGAGTGGTCACCCTAAAGAATTAATGAAAACACGTGACGGGGGGGGGGATAATATCTCGCGTGTAGGAAACACAGCTGGCAAAGAAGAGGGATCTGAAAGAAATATACAGGGTGGTCATCAAAAAAAAAATTAAAGACACAGGAGACGATATTATTTCGCATGTAGTTAACAAAACTGTCAAGAAATAAATTAATATTATATATGGTGGTCACTTTAAAAAATAAGAAACGACAGGGGAAAATGATAATTGAAATATCACTATTACCATGACAAATCTGATATAGTTTCAGCAAGAAAAATATACAGGGTGATAATCCAACAGAAAATATAATTCATACATAGAGGGTGCCAAACAGAGGGCAGTTCTGTAAATACTTTTACAAATTGCCTCGTTTTGTTTGGATTAAATTTCTTTTTCTAATTTTGACATATAAAATCACACTTTTTAAAACTGATGTAACTGTCGAAACGTCCAACTTTTCATAACCACTTATAAAAAGTTAAATTACTTCCACATGCAGTGGAAGTACCTATAGTAACGCAAAAAAAATTTTTTGAAAATTTTTATGGTTCAAATAGGCTTAAAATATCATGAAACGTCGAGATTTTAAGTTTGAGCAAAAAAAATTCTGTCTGTCGGTCGGTCGGTCTGTCTGTCTAACTTTTTTGTGCGCACGTTTGCTCTGGAACCGTTTAAAACATCGATTTGAAATTTGGTACACGTATGTATTTTAACGATATCTGGAACTAGATTATATTTTGATCTTATTCCGTTGAAGGGTTGGTAAATTGAGGTAAATGAGAGTAATAGTAAGAGTCCATAAAATTGGTATTTAGTACAGTTGATTTCAAAAAAAAAATGGTACAACTCTTGTAATCGAAATTCTTAATAGTTTAGTTGTGTGCATATGTCTGTAAATAGGGCTGGCATGTCGAGAAGGGGTGGAGAAGAAGTGATTTACCCCGGATCTGGGTTTTTTGGAGGAGACCGGTTTTCTTAGTGTTTTTAAACTTATTAAACCTTTCTTTTTTCTTTTATTCAAATGTAATTTTAAAAAATAATTAGAAAATAACTTTTTCAAAACATTTTCAAGCCTGCCATATTATTGTTTAAAAAAATAATATTTGTTACGGATAATTCTACTAATGGTTGTAATTAAAATACTAACTGAATAATGATAATTCTATTTTTAAAATAAGAACACAAAAATACTACTTGAGATTTAAAAAAAATGTAAACAATGCAAACTGAACATAAAAATACAATAAAAAAAATAAAATAAATGAACTTCAACTACGTAATACAGAATTAACTAATATTTTGTCATTGCTCCATTAGCGTCTAAAACTCTCTGAAGTCTTGCAGGCACGGACAAAATCAGATTTCTTGCAAGGTCAACTTCTTGCGACAAGTTGTCCCAAGTGTCGCCAATTATCCCTTCCAATTCTTGGGCATTATTTGGATGGTTATTTAATTTTCTTATATGTTTCACCATTAGTCCCCAAACATTTTCAATTGGATTTAAATCCGGACTTTTAGATGGCCACGGTAACAACTCTATGTTTTTATTAAGAAACCATTGCCTGACACGATGGGCCGTATGTATGGAGCAGTTGTCTTGTTGGAAAATAAAATTATTTTTCGGAAACACCTCTATTACTGACGGCAACATAATATTGTCTAATATTTCAATATATTTAATGGAATTGAGATGACCACCACTGTTCCAACACACACCCAACCCATTTAGGCTCATCCAAGCCCAGACATTGACTGAAAACCTTCCTGATATTTGTGGATCGAAAGTATATTTTTCGTCGTATTTGGTGGAAGGAGGCCTATATACGCGAACATATCCATCGTTACAGGATTTAAAAACCTTTTCGTCAGAAAAGACAACTTGTCCCAAGAAGTTTTCATCATTGATTATATAGTTGAGTGCAAAAATAATCCTACCCTGCTTCTTTTCTTCTGAAAGTTTGTATTTTTTAGCCGCTGAACAACTCTTTAAGTCGCTTTGTAGTTTTATTCTTCTGCAAGCAGTAGACACAGAAGTAGGGAAATTTGTCTCTGAAATTGCATTTACTGCAGTCTGAAAAGGGTTTTCTCTTAGGTAATTTATAAGATTTTCATCTTCTTGATTATTGCTCTTTCTGGGCCTACCGGAACCAACTTTACGGGATACCATTTGGTTGGTTTCCCATTGTTTTTTAACACCCATTATCGTGGTTTTACTCACATTGTATTCAGCAGCAAGTCTTCTTATGGACCAACTATCTTCAATTTTAGAAACAATTCGAAATTTTTGAATATCTATTAGATGTCGAACCATTTTTAATAATGACGCCACTGATTAACGTCAAAGTGACATTTGTAAGATTATTAATATCAATTAAAGAACGAATGATTTACATAGCCAGTTTTTTTTGAAATCAACTGTACATATAAGATTTTTTGGCATTAGCCACCCTCATCACATTATCAAAGCGGGTGAAAAAAATAAAATTGTCATTTAGTGTGTGTACAAGAACCAAAAGTCTCAAATTTTTTTTTACTTTATCCACCCCCACCCTCACTGCCGATGTGGCATATCGTTTTATGGGTTTTTACAGTGGACGATCTCAAATATTATATTAGTTCCATAAACAATTATTCGCACATACAAATTTTTTTCGTTGTGAGAGACTTGGATAGAAAATCTGGATGTGAAAGTAGTGATTCCTTTTTCACCTAACTGGTGAGGAAAAAAGTTCGTTATATCATCAATTCCAATTAAACAAAATAAACAACTCTCAAAACGAAAAAGAAACAATGTTTATTCAACACTAAATTGAATATTGAGGTCATAAAGTGGAAGCTTTTAAATTCTTCTTTCCTTCAAAATATGCTAACAGAATTTTTTCATTAACACGATTTACCTTATGCTATCAAATTAGGATTTCAAATAATATTATAACTTGGCTAAATAACGTTTGTCAATTTTGACATTAAAATTATAATGTATAATAATAGCAGCAAAGGTAACTATCAAAAAGACTACTTAATTTTTAAGATCTTTAAATACACCCATTTCATTTATATTTAAAGGGTTTTTAGACGTTTAAATAACACGTTCCGAAAAACAATTTTGTGTAACTCGTGTTATTTTGAGGGATTTCGCTTCGCTCGTCCCGCAAACATCCCTTTGTTACAAAAAAATAAAGTCTTTCGTAATTGGTTACATAAATAGCTATTATTTCACAGTAGCTTTTAACTGAAATTTTATGATTAATTTCGAAATTATGGAAATTCACAAAGTGCTTTTAAAATTGTAAGATCGGAGCACATTTTCACTATATTTTCCACAAACCGACTCGGTGGCGCAGTGCTTAAGGTGTTAGGCTTGCGACCACGGGGTCCCGGGTTCGAATCTTGGCTAGGGTATGGATGTGTAGTGGCATTGGAAAAAATTGTTAGGCTTGCGACCACGGGGTCCCGGGTTCGAATCTTGACTAGGGTATGGATGTGTAGTGGCGTTTTTCATGTGTTACCGAGATGGTAGCAGTGGACTAGACTGCGGTTGTGTGAGAGACAACACGGTCTAGTCGCTCTCCTCGCCTGAGTTCGAGTCTCAGCTGCGGCAGATGGCAATGTCGCAGGGAATGTGTGTTGTGATGTGTCCTGGTTGAGTGGTACAATAGCCATCGGCTAAACTCCGCCAGGACATTAAAATAAATAAGGCGATTAAAAAATAAAAAAAAATCCAACGATACAAATCATGTGTCCTTTTTTCCTTAAATCCTCTTATCTAAAAAATGATTTAACTTTTTTTTGTCTGACCCACATTTCCTGAGATATTTGAGAAAAATAGAACTTTCAAAATTCAAACTAATTTCTTTCAATAAAGGGCCCCCTAAAGAGATGTAAACATTTTTTTATATAAAACATTTAAACATACCATGTACTGAATTACAGCCATTTTTGTTTTTCCAAAGTTAAAAGCATTGGTATTTTTTCCTTTCTTAATTGCTTTTAAAATATCATCCTTCCACAAAACTTGAACTCTAACAATGTTACAACTTTTAGTAAACACATAAATAAAAACATCAGCGGATAGAAACTTACTGTTCCCTCCGAAATATTACTTAAACTACACTCATTAACATAGTACTGGCAGCAGTAACGCGGCCAGTCTCCATGTCATTTTAGTTTTGCCTCATTAATTCCACCAAATTTGCGCCATGCTATCTAATAGAATACCAGATGCATCCAGCCGAGAAAATCTTGTGAGTTAATTCAATGGCTTGGAACAACATGTTAGGTACAAGGGAACCATATTCTGAATATTTATGCTTGGCCGGTATATATTGAGGTCTAATAGCCCAGTCATTTACGTTTTGACCCAAAGAAAACCGTAAATCTAGAAATCGGTGTAAGTGTTGTATTTAATGTACATACATACTAAAAGTTCTGGGATGGCCTACGCCAGTTTCATGATGTTTCACGTGCAAGAAGGATATAAGTTATGTCATATCAGGTTTGATTAGTAAATGTTTATTTTAGTACTCGGGCTTAAAGGTACATAAACATACTTCAAAGAACTTAGATATAAGTTTTAAAGAAAAAAAAAATGAAAAAGTATAATAAACACAAAGTACGTACTGGGACGGTTCACACCACTCCTCATAATTTTACCTTGGGGCCACGCCCTCAGCCAATGAGAGACCAGCTAGTTGACACTTGAAAACTGTTTTATAGTATATCATAGGCTTTCGTCAAAGGTGATGAACTTTCATTAATATACAGGCATACATTTTACAGGTACATCTTTATAGAGGTCTGGAAAACATAAGTTTTTATGGTAGTCGAGGTTTGCCATTGACTCTTTTCTATTCCTACCTTAACAACTGACTTCAGTATGTTTCTATAGATAGTTTAAACTTAGAACTTCTTCCGGTTAAACATGGGGTACCTCAAGGCACTGTTTTGGGGCCCCTACTCTTTATATTATACGTCAATGATTTTTTTCACTTTATGTCATCAAAAAAATGCATCGCTTATGCTAACGATACATCTATTATTGATTTTAATTCGAATATTCCTAACCTAAGAGAATCCTCTCTTTAATTCTATCAAACAAGCTGGTGCTTGGTTCTCTTCGAATAATCTTAAATTAAACGAAGAAAAACCTAACAAATCGTTTTCTCAACAAATAATTCACAAATCAAAGGTAAAATTCTTGGCGTTGTTTTAGATGACACTCTTAACTGGTCCAATCATGTGGAGCAACTGCCCCACAATTATCAAGTTCGATATTCATCCTACGTAGATTTTAAAACCTTAGGGACATGCTATTTTTCATTATTTCATGCTCATATTAATTATACTCTCCTCTTATGGGGTGGATCATCTCGGGCAGCTGTAATCTTACGTCTGCAGAAGAAAACAGTCAGGTTAATTGTTAATGGAGGTTGGCTGTTTACCAATATTTAAGAGTCTTGGTATAATGCCGGTTCCTTCTCTTCACATTTATGTTACTTTACTTGAAATTCACAAGATCGTACATTCTTTTTGTACTAACTCAGATTTTCGTTCGTATGGCACTAGGTCTGTCAATCAACTTAGGTAGCCTCGTTTTAGATTAACAAAATCACAGAAAAACTCTCTAAATCTTCAGTTATACAATCACATTCCTAATGACGTGAAATCTCTTAATTACTTCCACGTCCAGTGGAAGTATAGTAACGACAAAAAAATTTTTAAAAATTTTTATTGTTCAAATAGGCTTAAAATGTCATGAAACGTCGAGATTTTAAGTTTGAGCGAAAACAAATTTTCTGTCTGTCTGTCGGTCTGTCTGTCTGTCGGTCTGTCTGTCTGTCGGTCTGTCTGTCGGTCTGTCTGTAACTTTTTTTTGTGCGCACGTTTACTCTGGAAACGTTTAAGATATTGACTTGAAATTTGGTACACATATATACTTTAACGAGATCTAGAACTAGATTATATTTTCATCTTGTTCCGTCGAAGGGTTGGGGGGTAAATTGGGGTAAATTGGGTAAATCAAGCCAGTAAGAGTCCATGAAATTGGTATTTAGTATATACAAGAGAAGCTAAGGTCTCAAAAAAATTTTTGGCATTAGCCACCCCCATTACCACCCCCACCTCCTTATTAAAGGGGATGAAAAAAAATGTGATTTAGTTTATGTACAGGAACCAGAAACTTCAAAATATTTTTTTACTTCATGAAGGTTCAGGCCACGCCCTTCACTCCATCCTAAGGCCCACAGCGAATCACAGAACAGCAGTGCGCTAGGTAGTTTTTTTTTAGTATTTCATGAATATACAGACCTGCAAAATGCTGTACCAGTTTAATGCAAGCCAAGGGTCGGTTTTCTGACTAGGCCTCATAGGCGCGGGCCTAGGGGCGCCTTTGCCTTTCATCGTAGTGGTTAGGGCCCATAAACTGATAGCAAGCATAGAGATTATAATACAAGATATTTAACTTGTTCCTATCGATATTCCGTTGAAGCAACGTCGAGCGCGGTTAGTACTTGGATGGGGACCCATCTTGGGAAATACAGCTTTCTCGCCCCACCTTCTAGCGGCTTGTATATCAGTGTATACGCGGAAGTTACGTAATTTCAGACGAGGTTTACGTAGTGGATATACCATCCTTCGGAAGGGATGTAAAGTAGGCGGTCCCTTGTCTATTAAATGTTAGGCAAGTAAAAGATCCCTACTCTTCTTAAGGGAAGAGGTTCGGCAAAATTTCCAGGTTGGGGGTAGCTCGTCTCCTGGCGTCGGTGATAGGCCCTGGTAGCGGAAATAAGCCGACGTTAAATAGTTAAAAAAAAAAAACTTGTTCCTATTCCTGCGGGTGGGGGGGCGCAAAATTGACCTGAGCCTAGAGGCAATTTATATCTAAAACCGGCACTGTGCAAGCCTGTAAAAATCCGTAGCTGCAAAATACAGACCTGTATGTTCATCAATGAATGATGTGTCCACGAAACACGATGAGACAGTCGTCAGGCACTTAGCGCAATGCTGTTCTCTGATTAGCTGAGGGCGTGGCTTCAGAGTGGAGTAGTTAAGGTGATCTGACCACCCGAGTGCCTACTACAAAAATATAAAAATATAACATTTGTCCCCACAGATGGCAGTGGTACAGCCTACTTAAACTTAAGTAATTAGTTTATAAATTGTTTATCTTTTTGTAGTGTGTGTTTCATTGGCAATATATTATACTGTGAATGTACATGCTCTTTTTACACATAAATGTAAATAGTTCTTTATTGTTATTGTTACATAGATAGACAATTGGTACTGACCAGTGGCGCAGCCAGAAAATTCATCTGGGGGGGCAATAGAACCGGCCTCCCCAGAGGATGAGTAGTAGATTCCTCTACTAGATAATATTGGCATTCATTACAAAATATTTATTTGGATACTGCTTTGTACTGATAGAGATTATGCTTCTTTATTTTTTGACTCATGGAAGACGGCTTGGGGGGGCGGGCCCCATGGCTCCCCCCCCTGGCTGCGCCCATGGTACTGACAACATTAATGCAAAATATTTCTGTAAACTAGAGCTGATGAAAATAAATAATAAATATATAAATGATTGTGTTCTATAAAAGTTAACAAAAATAAAATATAAAATCAAACTTAAATATACAGTTTGTCCCACTTAAGGACTAGCCACCCCCGTAAAATTTATATTTATGAACCGATTTTTATGTTTTCTTTTGTAATATGTAGATCTTGCAAAAAGACATTAGAAACATGTTCCATTAATTCCGGAACTCAAGATCACGGCCAACTACGACTAGTGTTTAAGTGCGAAATATTGAGAAGTACCATTAGGGATTTTTTTTCAAAATATTGGAACGGACTCTTATTCAGGACCACCTATATACCTATTGTACCAATTTTTGTCGTGATAGTTATACAGGGTGGTCCAATACATTAAAAATAAGTTTTTAAAATAACGAAATTTAAATTAAAAAAATACATTACGTTGATAAATGTGAAAAGGAAAAATAAAAAAAATGAAGTAAAACAAAAAAAAATAATATAAAAAAAAAATATGTAATAAAAACATGATTTCTTCAAAATTGTAAATATATTTTAACTGTCTTCAAAAATTGTATGTAAATTCTATAATAGGCAGGAATGAAAAACGGCTTTGCCGATTCTTTGCCTATTAGAGTATATAATACTAAGTAGTAAAATTCGTTGTACTTAAATTTTTTTTGTAACAATTCCTATGTATTATTATTATAATAACGGCTCATTATTCTTTACAAGAAAAAGTGGAAATTCATGCGATTAGTTAATTAATATTAATTAATTAATTAATTAATTAATTAATTGTGCTAACACAAACCGCTCAGGTTCTTGCAAATCTAAAAATCTAACATTTTTTTTACAGGTTTTTGGTAATTGTTTATAAAATTTTAAAATAAATGAAAATTTAAATAATAATAATAATAATAGTATCAATAATTTAAATAATACAAAAGTAATGTGTTTTTTTAATTTAAATTTCGTTATTTTAAAAAGTTATTTTTAATGTTTTGGGCCACCCTGTATTACTATCACAACAAAAATTGGTACAATAGGTATATACCTATTGTAGGTATGACCTACTCCTATATAGGTGGTCCTGAATAAGAATCTGTTCTAATATTTTGAAAAAAATCCCTAATAGTACTTCTCAATATTTCGCACTTAAACAATAGTCGTAGTTGGCCGTGGCTCTGAGTTCCGGAATTAATAGAACATGTTTCTAATGCCTTTTTGCGAGATATACATTTTAAAAAAACATAAAAATCGGTTCATAAATAAAAATTTTGCGAAGGTGGCTAGTCCTTAAGTGGGACACACTGTATATACTAACATGACGGAACATAAAGTTTTTTTTAGTTTTGTACCTATTTGAAAATGGAAAACAGAAATTTATCAGGTGTAGGATTCCCAATGATGATGATTACTGTATGCGGCTATAGTTTAGGATAAAATTCTTCAAAAATGATTGGGGTACAAGTCAGTTGTGAATTTGGTAGTTAAAATACAGTATGCATGAACCGTAAAGGATTGAAATGAGTATTGTATGGGCATAGCTAAAATCCATTTCAGACATGTCGAAATAGAATTTTCTCACGACTAGCGTATATTTCTAAGTAAATACTTTGCAGACACTATTCCTTCTACTTCCTAGAACTATTTCACGATGCTTTGTGCTGCTTAACAAAAAAGAAGGAGTCGGTATTCAGTAATAAAGTTTGTAACAATACAGGGCGACTCAAAGAACATCCTCACATTATTTGTTTGGTTAAAAATAGGAAATATATGATTGCATTGTTGAGACAAAAGGAGGCTTGAGTCTCGAATTCAATTCTAGGATGTAGTACTGGAATTTTTTTCTAAAAAAGAAACTAATCCCTATTGGATGTGTCTCGTCTCGAAATGTGTAGCCCTAGTGAAAGTTTAGTTAGTATAGAAGATAACATGATTATTGATTCAAGTTTCAAAATCAGAAGAATAGCCATTTTATTACATGTTCTTGGAAAAATAAGCATATACAGTAACAAAGTGAAAACAAGAGAAAATGAAGTAAATTGGAATATGCTCTTTTTAACTGAAATAACTGGACATGTAAGGTACGTAAGGCACTATTATTTTATTTTATTTACGCAGATTGAAGAAATCGTTTGCATATTAGTTTGAACTTACGTATCTCAATGTTTTTATAATCAGCAGGCACATTATTATATAAACGAAATATATGAAAAGCTTCTGTGATACGAAACGGTATTATAAGTGATATGAGCCCTCTGAATCGCAAATCGTAATATCAGCCACAAAACAAATTTATGATTTTCTTGTAAATAGCAACATGCGAGGTTTTTGAATTCTAAGAAATTACAATTTCTCCTAAAAAAAGAAATGATGAAAAATGAGGATGAAAACAGCTTTCAACAAATTTCAGATATTTTAGCAGATATTAAAGCACTCAACGTTGGGATTTGTTAGCAGATGATCCAGAGCACCTGTCTCAGCAGAGAGCGTAGTTTATTTCTTGATAGGTAATAAATAAATAAACAGTTTACTAAACAGTTTGCTAGTTACAAGAATTAATAACAGTTTGTTATATAAAAAAATATGTATATACAAATTTAAAACATTATTTAATTTTAAAAATAACTTCATTAAAATAAAATAGAAGCTATGTGCCTACCTTTAAATATAACATTTTTGCTATTTCTTTGAAAGTTTGAACATTTTTTGATATTTCAATTTCAGTGGGGAATTCATTAGTAAGTTTAAGACTTTCACAAAAAAGAGATTTTTTTTAACATTTGAATTACATTTTTCAAGATGATAATTTTTCCAATTTCTTGTTTGATATGTATGTATATAATAAATAACACACCACCGATAGTAGACAACTTCCAAATCCAAAGCCAAGGCTGTCCGGAAGGAGACATAGATCCAAACCCACCATGTTGTCAATACCGGGGCTGGGGCTCGAACCCAGAGCGCGATAGTCGGTCAGCGAATTCGCCACTCAATACGCCTTAACTGACTGAGCTACCGTGCTGGTATACTCTATTTTTTAATTAAAAACGTCTGTATAACTTAGCCACATAGTACTTATGTGGCTAAGTTATTTGCTATTTTATGTATTAATATATAATAATTATTTCCTCAATGTATTATTGGTACTTACGTTATTGAAATACATATTTTTGTAAAATTGACTTATCCTATATCATGTAAATGATCTAAGAGATTAATAAAGTATTATTATTATTATTATTATTTTTTTAGCTAGCTAAAAACCAGTCACCCTTCTCTGTGGCTCCGACCCTCACAGAGGGGAGCTGGTAGTACCGGTAGCCACTCCCCACGCCCGTGGGGTGAGTGACTACTGGGTCCGGGAATCGTGTGCCCTGAGCAGACGTAATGAACCGAGAATGACGGCCTTCTGCATTCTGCCGGCTAAGACCTCTGCCGAATTTCGGCATGCCGGTATGATTTTAAGTTCCGAAAGCAGTGTGTGTCTCGTTCCACCGAGGGCTCCTATAATCAGTACTACTATCTTAACAGTATGGTCTGGATACAGTCTGCGGAGTTCGAAGAGCAGATCTCGATATTTTGTCCGTTTTTCCTCCTCCTTCAAGACAATGTTGTTCTCCGCGGGAGTCGAGAACTCCACGACAAACATTGTCTTGAGTTGATGGTCGAGGAGGACTACGTCAGGCTTGTTGGCTTGTATTTGCCTGACTGTGGGAAAAGAGTAGTTCCAATAAATTAGACACTTCTCATTTCCCACAACGGACTCAATATCCCCCGGAGCGTAAGGCAGCACTGGTGTTTTGTCTATCCCATACGAGTGCCTTAAATGGTAATAAAGCACTCGTAATGCTCCGTCGTGCCTTTGGATATAGGCCGAGACTGCATATGTCGGGCAAGCCGACAGCAAGTGCATAAGAGTCTCTGGCGCCCTGCGGCAGGCCCTGCAGCTGACATCAGGGACCTCTATAACCATGACAGGACTACGATAGACGAGGGTGTTAAATACACCATCCTGGCAAGCCATTATGAATCCCTCGGTCTCAGACTTCAGCCCGGCTGACCTTAAGAAGGCAAAGGTCAGCCTTTCGGATAAGCCAAGGTTTTCTATATTTTTATAGAAAACTCCATGCATTGGCTTATCCGTGTGCAGCTGCAGAAAGTTGTTGTGTTCTGCAGCTTTAATTTGGGCTTTTCGCCGAGCAGGTTCCAACTCGGTGACAGAGTCGCGATTTACCCGCTCGACGTTGAAGGAGAGACCAAGTTCATCGGCTGCTCTCTGTGCTGCCTTAAACAGAAAGGCTCCTACCCCTGCATTTTTATGGTCTCGGACCATGTAGAGGAGGGGATCCGAACTCCTGGTGACCTTACAGGCTTCATCCAGAACCATCCTATTATGGAGACTCTCCTATTATTATTATTATTATTATTATTATTATTATTATTATTATTATTATTATTATATAGACTTAACAGCTGCACACTTTCTCAGCCGTAGCTGGAAACTATTCACCGAATTACTCGCGCGCGATTAAAATTCGGCTCTGTTGGAGCCCGTTCCAGGTTTTTAGGCCCTTCAGGCGACGTTAGTGATGTCCGCTCCAACAGCTAAGAGTCCAGATCCCAACAAGGCATCACAGAGATTCCTAGTCCAGGACTTTCCTTAAAATATGCGCTGTTCCCAGTAGTGCGATCTTCTGCACTTCTTGTGCGCTCGGTTGACCATTCAGTTTTTGTAGACTCCGGTCATGGCCCTTCTTGACAGTTCCTAGGGCTCCTACAATTACTGGCACGACTGTGGTCTTTGCATTCCACAACTTCTATTTGGAGGTCTTTGTACTTGCTCAACTTCTCTGTTTCCCTGAGCATTATATTGGTGTCATTCGGGATGGATACATCGATCAGCAAACAAGATTTCTCCTTTTTATTGTGTACGACGATGTCTGGTATTATTATTATTATTATTATTATTACAATTATTATTATATTAGAGCAGAATGCTCGATCATTTGTTCAATATTTAACCATCTTAAATTAGATAACATTACTTTTATTGGTTTATATGTATCACATTTCAGAATTATTCTCATTATTATACTCTGTGTAACAACGAAGAGTATATGGCATTTGATCGACATATTTCTAAAACCGCAAATATCGCTCGTATAGAAAAAAAAATTCATAGCATTGTGTTAGTTAACGAATTCTGAACAACTTTCAAAATGTCCGTCTGTCTGTCTGTCTGTCTGTCTGTCTGTCTGTCTGTCTGTCTGTCTGCGCATTAAATTGTACTGATGATATCACAACTAGTAGGTCGAAAAATACGGAGGCCCTTGAAAGATATTGAAAATTTTGGAAATTTTAAAAAATATTTTAAAATTCATTTTTAAAAAAAGGTTTATTTTTGTTGGCATCAACTCAAATCACACGCTAGTAATAATAATCATGATTTTAGTTCTTATTACCCATACATTTTTGCAAAAATTGTAACTAAGTAATTGTTCATTTGAAGACAGCTGACAGCTTTTGTCAGATACAAAGATATTTTTGTAGAAAAATGGCGATTTTTTATTAAAACCTGTTGGTAGCCGGCAATACCACAATAAGAGTCTTTGATTATAACATTGTCACAATGCTCTCGTACAAGAGCATTTGCTACTAATTACAACCAATTTAAGTCTTCTTACATTTATGTAATAAAGTCCATTTGGTATTATCTAATACCAATTGATCTTGTCTAACACCATTTGACCTATATTAAGATTTGCTGGATTTATTCACAACCACCCTAAAACCTACTGCCCAAAGATAGTTGATTTTTTTCTGGCGTTTATTTACATATAACCTCACACTTGTTAATTACATTTCCTTAGCTGTGCTGTGATTGCTCTGAAAGGGTCGTCTATATGCCCTTATACCCAGATGCAGTGAACTGCACTGGCATGTGATTAAAAGCGCAAAAATATATAAATAAGAAGACAACCTCTCACATTTATTTGATTATGTTGATTAGTCAAATGTGTGGTGTGGCTCTAATTGTTTAAAGTAAGTATCAGGTTTAAAATATGGTATTCAGAATACAGTTAACACAGAAATCCTTGTTAGAAGGCAAAAACAGACACTTGATATTGACAAAAAACCACTGGTACCTTAGAATATGTTGGAGTTGATATCGAAGTAATCCTACGTGTCGTCTTGCAATTGAATGGCAGGTACTGTTCTCAATTATTAATTGTTGAGTGTTTTGTGAATCATATTCTGTTTTATGCTTACTCATCGAAATTGGTGTGTTATTTACTATTTTCAAATAGTTATTTCTGGCTTTCCGTTTAAAGTAACCACTTTTTTTTATTTTTTTGAGGTACTTCACTCAAAAGTAATTAAAAATTAAGCTGAAATAAGTAAAATATATTATATATATCCACCTGTCAAACTGCATCTCTTGCGGATTTATGAAGGAATTTGTTCAGACTAAATGGTTCTTACGTTACATTTCGCATTATACAAGCCAATACAGCTTTATAGCCGTTTTATGGTTAGTGTTAGTATATTCAGGTGCCCCTTTAAAACTCTTAGGCAAACTGGTTTTATGAAAGTTGTCTCTGAGGTAAATTGGTTTCCTAGGCCAAATGATTTTATCATGGTAGTGCTGACCACCACCATAAAACCTTAGTACCAATAGACTCGATTTAAAAGAAATGTTAAATGGTATTGAAACTCAGCCTCCAGGAAGTTGTTACAACTTTTAATAAAACTACTTAGGCTGAAAGAGTTTTTGGCCTGCTATACTACCGCTATAAAGCCATTTAGCAAACTTACATCCTCAATAAATCTATTACAAAACTTATTCAAGTCCACATAGTATTTAAATTGTTAGTTGGGCTACCACCAACTTTTATATTTGCAATAAATATTGTTAATGTCCTACAAGTCTGTTATTTTACAATAACCACCCTATTTTGAGATACATTAAATGAAAAATAACGCCCTAGGGCGTTATGAATATCTATAACGCCCTAGGGCATTATAAAATTATAATACAACCCAAAACAAGCAAATTATGATAGCGTTATTGACAAACAAAATGCGTTGCTATGCAACGGCGACGTTTACAAACAATTTTGATTTTTACTCTCTTTTAAATCAAATCGTTCTGAACATAATAGATGTCAAATTAATAAATCGTAAATGTCAAAAAAAAAATCGAATCAAATAACAGACTTGTAGGACATTAAACGTTGAAGGCACCACGGGTGTTATAGGATAATGACGCCCTCGGTCGACGTACATTCCCTCGGGTCAGAGGCCCTCGGGATTGTACACTGCCGGCCTCGGTGCGTTATTATCCTTATAACACCCTTGGTACCTTAATAACTATATTGTTAAAAATCAACTATTATTTTTAATTTGAATATTCCCTTTAGTAAAAATAACAGCGTTATAATATATATTCTTTCGATAATAAATGCGTTTCAATCCTACTAATCTCCACGATAGTGATGGGCGATATATCACGAACTGTGATTTAATCACTGATATTAAGAAATCACAGGTAACGACTGTTAGTAAAGTTGATAGAAAAGCGTGACGTGATCACGACTTTCCGTATTTCGTTTCCTTGCCGTGGTCTATTCTAAGATTCAACCAAGACCAATTTATCTTTCATGATATTTACCTTTAAGTCGATTTTTGTTTGCGACCGTATGTATTCACACGTAAAGCAAGCGATTCCGTGCCTTAGCGTTATTTTAATTACACATTTTACACTATTTAGATAAAAAATATATAAATATCTTTATATCTATTCACTGGCGATGCGATGTGGCGATTAGAGGCATTAGGGTCGTGACGGAACATTTTTGATATAAGACCAGGAGTAATTAACTACTAAAACCATGCGTAAAATATTTTATATGATTAAATATACTATCAATTTTATTGCAAATATTGAGCATTTACGTCTCGGCATGATATATGAATAAAAATATGAAATTCGACATTTTTTAAAAAACATCCTTATATATTATAAAACATAACAAAAAAATAACAATAAAAAAATAAACTTACCATTTTAATGAATTAATAAAATAAACATTATATTCATTATTTAGTACACCTTTTCTTTAGGAAACTCAATTGCATTTCGATTATACTAGAAGACGATGTCCAAAACATAACCTCAAAAAAGTTATGGCTTAAAGTGTCGCGTAAAAGTTCTGTAACTAGCGCCATCTATAAAATATGGCATCGGCAATATCACCATTGTAATTAGCGACCCCAAAAACATGTCATTACCAACTTTGAAGTAGATACGTATAATAGTCTCCAAGATAGAGACAAATTACGAGTACAGTTTTTTTACTTTGCCACCCTGCATCTTGAAAACGAAAAGAGTTAGACCACTACTTTTTTAGTTAAATTGACTTGTTTTGATGCCAAGAATCTACGGCTAAGCGTTGTCCCAATCTTTTCGAAACACCCTGTATAAACTACAAATTTATTGATGCTTCCAAAATGTTTATGTTTGTTTAACACGGCAAAAATATCCTATTACGAAGTTCCATTCAAAACTATAGGGAAATTAAGTCTTTATTGCATAGTCGGCGAAAATCGTGAATGCAGTGAACACTTACACACACACTCACCTGAAAGCACTCAGGTGATAAGAACGCTGGCTTGCATAATTTCCAAGCCAAATCTACCGATTAAGCATATTGAGTGCTAAAATTTAACCTGGCAATTACAAAACGTCGCCATCTGATTGAATGAGTTGCTTCATTCAGCCTCTGTAAATAGAGCCTATAAAGCATGACGTTCTTCGTATGTACCACTGTGACCTTAATATCTGATCAGCGCTACGGATTTATATTTAGACTTGGTAATTATTCTGTAAAATGATCCTACCGGGGTATCTGATAACAACGTATAATGATTTGCTAGGTGGAAAAATTGTATAACGTTACTGGGCTCTCGTTAGCTCAGAATACGAAACTATATAAAAGGTAAAAGAACTCTGGAGGTTTATTTTAATTTAGAAGCAAAATTTATGTTTCTTCTAAATTAAAATTATAATTAACAATTAAAATTATAATTTTATAGTGTCTTTTTAAAATTTATATACAGGGTGGTCCGAATTTAAATGGGTAAACTTCACCAGCGGATATTATGTTTAAAATAATAATTTTTTGTCATATAAACATATATCGAGAATGATGAACCATATGTTCCGTAAATCTTGTTATAATTGGACGTTCGGTTTCCCCAACATATTTCAAATTACAATCCTTACAACTAATTTCGTATATCCTGGATCTTTCCCTTAACTCAGTTTTACCCAAACGGTTGCTTAAAACTTATTACAATTTATTTCTCGTTGGATGAACAAGGGGCGAGCGTAGAGGCGACTTCAATGTGAATATCAGTTGATATTCCGTTGAAGCAACGTCGAGCACGGTTAGTACTTGGATGGGTGACCCACCTATCTTGGGAAATACAGCGTTCTCGCTCCACCTTGTAGAGGCTTGTATATCAGTGTATACGCGGAAGTTACGTAATTTTAGACGAGGATTACGTAGTGGATATACCATCCTTCGGAGGGGATGTAAAGCAGGCGGTCCCTTGTCTATTAAATGTTAGGCAAGTAAAAGATCCCTACTCTTCTTAAGAGGTTCGGCAAAATTTCCAGGTTGGGGGTAGCTCGTCTTCTGGCGTCGGTGATAGGCCCTCTTAGCGGAAATAGGCCGACGTTAAATAGTTAAAAAAAAATGGATGAACAACTGTCATATCCCACTTATTTCAAATTCTGCTATTTTATATTTTCATTTTACAGCAGAAAATGAGCAGAAAATGAGCTCACGGTAAGGTTGTGTTTCACAATTTTCATTTGGATGCAATTTATTTGACTTTTATTCATGTAATAATACTTTATACATATTATAGGATGTACTTATACCATTTCATAGTCATATCAACTCTTTCTGTAATTGCAGCAGCGGAAAAAACTTTTCGTATGATATATCATACGGTAGGCAGATGGCGGTATGAATGTTAGTTTTGTTTCAGAACTTCTTTTTCATTGGATGAGGCTATGGAGCCTTATTTTGGCCGTAACAATATGGAGCAATTTATAAAGGGAAAGCCAATCCGCTATGGCTTTAAATTTTGTGCCTCCCAGGGGTGCTTATTGAAATTCAACACCTACACGGATAAAGTGAGGATAAAATTAAGGGTAGAACGTTGGGATCCAGTGTTACCGAGAAACTTTGTATGAGATATATTCCCCCGCATTCGACCATACATTTGGATAATTTTTTCAACTCCTTGCCATTACTTGAACTTCTGCAAAATAATGAAATTCAATGTATTGAACCGTATAGAGAAAGCGCTGCAAAGAGAAAAACGAGGGACTCCTCATACTCTGATTGACTCTAATAGTGGTATTCAACTCACCAAATGGCATGACAATAGTCACGTGAATATCGCAACCAACATCAAAAACAAAGACATTTGTTTGACAAAAGGCACGTGCAAAAGATGGTCTAAACAACAAAGGAAGCAAGTTGATGTGGATCTCTCTATAACCAAGGAATAGGAGGTGTGAATATGTTCGATAAAATGAGAGAACTCTATCGTATACAAATCAGATTTTGCAAATGGTATTGGGCAATGATTGACTTTTGCTTGAATGGATCGGTAATCAACATGTGGCTTCTTTATCGTTTTGTCTATCCAAAAGTGTCCCTTCTGCAGTTTTTGAGGAGAATTGTTCTCACAACTTTAATTGCCCCTGAACATTTAGTTGGCCCCAAACCAAAATGTAGTAGGAATATATTGAAAGAGGTCAGGTATGGGCAAAACTGATCACCTAATTGACAAAATTGCTACACAAAGACGCTGTGGGTATTGTGGCAAATGTACAAAATGTTCTTGTGTCAAATGTAACATAGGATTACATCCAGACATATGCTTTCGAAGATATCATACCCCTTCTATGTGATATATTCTGCTACTTTCTCTTAAATTTATTGAATATTTTGTATTATAGTAAATACATTTTTTTAATGATATTCTACATGCATATTCCTATGGTATGATATATCATACGTCAAAAAAATTGGTGAAAATGCACAGGAATAAATAAAATGTGGTTTGGGAGTACTGACAAGCCCCAAATGAAGGTCAATCAATATTTTTTTCAAAAGTTTTCCAAAAAAAATTACTCGGGCGCTATTGGGTTTTAATACATTTAAATAAAGACTTTCATTTGTTAAAAGCATTCTGATGAGAAAATTTGTTTATACAGAAAAAATACAAAACGCAAATGGTTACTGCAATTATTCAGGGGGAAAACAGGAATTGTCACAAAAACAAATATATATTCATGAAAACAAAGGGGATCGTCCAGTTTTACTTCGCTTTACTTTCTTCATTATGCCTTCTTATTCTTGCCTTTTTTACTACTTTTCACTTTTTTATTCATGTCCTCTTTGTTTTCTTTATTTGATGAGGTAAGTTGTCAGTAATGTTAGGCTTCTTCAGAACAAAACTTTTTCAGAAAAAAAAACAGATGATAAGAATAACGTAATACTTATTTATGTATCAAGTAGAGCGACGATCTTATAAGTAAGTAAGTCGCCCGAGGGCATAGACATCTATTAATTCTCGCGGTGCATACAAACTTTTATGTCATACTAGTTCGTTATTGCATTTCATTTTATCACATCGTTGCTAGGGAAATGCTTTATTTATTTGTTGAATAAACAAATTTTGCTAGCTGTCAAACTTAAAAAGTCAAAATGCAGAAACGTTTTGAAATTCCTGACGAAATTGCAAAAAAAGCAGAAAAAGCAACACACAACTTGCTGCCGAATAAATCGAGAGACGCCTACAACAGAGAATATGACAAATTACTAAACTGGATGGCGAAAACTGTGTAGAACATATTGATGAAACTGTGCTGCTTGCATACTTCGGCGATCTCGTTGAAACATTTTCTTCGACTTCCTTATGGTCCAAATATTCAATAGTAAAGAAGACTTTAAAGGTAAATAAGAATACTAACATCGCTAATTACCATAAGTTAAGCGAATATTTGAAGCGACAGTCAAAAGGATACCAGCCAAAAAAGTCTAAAGTTCTGTCTAGAGAAGATGTTTTAAAATTTATTCATGAGGCACCGAATTAGATGTTTTTAATGAACAAAATTGCATTAATATTTGGTGGATGTCGACGACAAGAACTTGTGAATATGCTAGTTACTCACGTAGAAGATAGAAAATCACTTTTTGTGGTAAACGTACCAGAGACAAAACCGATAAAAAGCGCGTTTTTACCATTGTTGACGAAGACGAAATGAACAGTTTGAAGCTGATAAGGGACTACATGTCTTTAAGACCACGTGGTTGTTCAGAAAAAAGACTTTGTCTGACCTATAGACAAGGTCGCTGTACTGTACAACCAGTTGGAAAAAACACATTTTGAAAAATCCCGTTCATCATTGCGAAATATCTGGGCTTGAGCGATCCTGATAAGTATACAGGACACTGTCTGCGTCGAACATCGGCAACTCTTCTGGCACAGGCTGGAGCCAGTATAACCACCTCAAAGCGCCATTGTGGATGAAAGAGTACGTCGGTTGCTGAAGGATATTTAGAGGACAGTATATCTGCAAAAAATGCGGTTTCAACGATGCTGGCAGGCATACCTTCTGGATCTGGCTTTTCCTTACAGAAACTTGATACCCAGACAATGAAACATGAATCAGCATTTGCTGCAGGCAATCTAACTATCACCGGATCCTCCCAGAATTGCCAGTTTAATGTGGTTTCGACTAAATAAAGTTAAGTAGATTATTTACATAATACTTTAATTACATATTTTGTAATTAATAAAGTTTATTAATAAGTTAATCAAAAAATGTTTTTTTGTGCAGCCTTACGTGAAATGAGTATTTCACGTTCTCAAAACAGTCCAAGAAATTCAATTTCACGGCCGTTACCCTTAGTAACGGCCGAAAAACTAAAAGTCACTTTCATAATAATTGACGTGTAAGTCACTTCAAAATTGACATTTCTAAAATATGACAAACAAAAATTACTCTCTATAACATTTCTCGTATTATATCCGTTTGGATTTTTCTGGTATTAAATCGGCAAGCGCCGAATTAATAATACTTTTTAATTATTCGAGAACTGTCAAGTATACATTCAAAATATACCATAGAAACGCTCTGACGTTAAGGCCATCTCGTTTATTTAGCAAAATATAGCATAAACGGTGGTGTCATTTTCACCATCTATACTAACTATAATTTACGGTTACACAAAAAATAGTTTTTATACCATGGCCTCGAAATTTTTAGCGCCCTCATCTTGCCCTTATCTTACCCTTAAATAACAATTTTTGTCTTTATACACGCGCGGACCGAAAAATGCACTTTATGCCCCCACGGTTACAAAGTACACAAGTACACTATTATGTAGTTGGTAACTAAGCAATGAAAACACAATAATAAAATAGTATGACATAAAATACTTATATTGACAGTCGCACTCATATTCTCGGTCAGGAAATAAAAATTCATTACGTTGCAGGGCAGGCTCATGCCTCTTCTAAATTTGAGGCAGTATTGGACTTTTCTCCCATTGTCCATTAACAGCAGATCTGTGCAACATGAACCGTTGATGAACAATACCTGCTTCTATTTCTCTAGTAGGGCGCGTTGGAAAGACATTTATAGATGTAAGATATAGCCAAGTAAGGCTATTAAATAAGTTAATAATTAAACTTGGTAAAGAAGTTTCTATTTTAATTTCAAAATAGAATTTTTATAATAATAATTGATTTTTGTTATTATTTCCATAGTGATCCTATACCTATATACCGTGCGTGTAATTTCCCATTAGGCATGTACATTCACGTAGCGCGAGAGATTTGACAACACCGTCAGCCGTAAATTCGTCCGTCGATGGAGCATTCCAGCTCTGTTATTTCATTTCAGCCAGCTGGCACGCGCGATGTTGTAATTCTTCTCCCCATGCCTAGCCCGCGACTACACACACGGTATATGTAGGCTAGTACTCTACATATACTCTCCCCTACAACGAAGAAACCAATTTACCAAGGCATCAATATTAAAAATCTGATTTAAAATAAAAGTTAGATTTGATGGATAAATGACATTAGTAAAAAAGAAGTCAGATTGAGTGATAAATGACAAAATAACGTAACACAAGGAAATTTATTTTTCTAATAACATTATCCTTAATGTGAGTATGTTATATGTCATTAATGAATTGAAATAAAATAGAATAGAATAGAATAGAATAGAATAGAATAGAATAGAATACGTTTATTAATCCAAGTGATCATAAATTATGACATAGGACAAGTCAATAAACACATTAGTAGATAATTAATAGGTATACATTAACTATTCACTTATATTATATAACCCTCACACACATTCACTAAAGTACCAAATAGTTAATAGCAAATAGTTTCGTTTTATTAGTATTATTCATCAACAAATGTCGTATATGACAGACATTAATTAGTATGATTTAGAAAATCTTCTACTGAGTAAAACGTATTTGCCACAAGGAATGATTTTAAAGTTGACAGAAATTTTTTTACATTTACAATATTTTTTATATTTGTACTTAATTTGTTATATAAAACTGATCCCATATAGTATGGGTCAGATTTATATAACTCTAATCTATGCAGATCATATTGCAAATCAGAGCCATGACGGGTAGAGTAGTTGTGAAAAATATTTTGTGTATTAAATTTGTTCATGTTTTTCTTTACAAATTTTAATACTTCAAAAATATAGAGACTAGGCAATGTTAAAATTTTATTTTGAGCAAATGGCATTCTACAAGACTCTCTTACATTCATTCCAAACATGGAACGTATGGCTCTTTTTTGTAATATAAATACTCTGATCGCAGATGTTGAATAACCCCAAAAAATAATGCCGTATCGAATTCGTGATTCAAAATTACAAAAATAGTACGTTTTAAGAGTATCTAAGCTGGTGATATGGCGCAATCGTTTTAATGCAAAACAGTTACTTGCACAATTATTGCATATAAACGTGATATGTGTTTTCCAATCTAGGGATAAATCTATATTAATTCCCAAAACTTTATGAGATGTTACTTGTTGAATTGATTTTTTATTATGTTTAATTAGTACACTAGACGTATAATTTTTTCCGACAGGATGAAACTGCATAACGAAAGTTTTATGCTGGTTCATTACTAACTTCTTCTCGTTGAGATAATTGGATAACGCAAGTAGATTTGAGTTCAGTTTGTGAGTAGAATCGTTTATTAGTTTATCACTTGCTATGATAGTGATATCATCAGCAAAAGCACCGTAAAAAGTTGATAAATAACTATCTAAGTCATTTGTATAAAGAATAAATAACAGTGGTCCCAATACACTACCTTGTGGTACTCCAATATCGACTGGCAGCTCCTCAGATTTAGCACCAAGAAAATCTACAAACTGTTTTCTGTTTTCTATGTATGACCTCAATAATTTATTACATAAACCTCGTATACTATAACATTCAATATTTTTCAAAAGAATGTCATGGTTCACGAGGTCAAAAGCTTTAGACAGATCTATGAATAATGCAATTACCTTATGTCCTTGATCTAGATTTTTATATATGAAATCCAAAATGCTTAATAGTGATGTTATTGTTGACCGATGCTCTCTAAAGCCATGCTGATTTGGAGATAAAATGTTGCTAGATTCTAGGAATGTTTTTATCCGTTTAGATAATAACTTCTCAAATATTTTGGAGAATACTGATAATATTGCTATAGGACGATAATTACAAATTTTTTTATAGCATGTATATGACTGATGCTAAGTGAATAAAAGTTTGCAATCATAATTGGATTGAGCTTCTTTAATAGGCAATTGATAAAAATAGCAAGCATGTGCTAAGTGAATATGAGTTCGCAATCATAATTGGATTGAGCTTCTCTAATAGGTAACTGATAAAAATAGCATGCGTGTGCTAAGTGAATGAAAGTTTGCCATCATAATTGGATTGAGCGTCTCTCAAAGATGTCGCACCAGCTATAGCAGCTTTGGCTAAAGAAAAACTGTGAATAGTGAATAATTGATACATTGATACACTTGATAAGCTGCTTTTTAAAAAAATGTAGGGAGCCATATAGAGTACCTACCGTCACATGTACATAATAAAATAAGTAATAACAAGTCTTCTGAAGATCTAGTTTGATTTGGTTTCGGTAGTATCTTCATGGAGAGACTGAGGAATCCGCATCTAGCGAAGATATATATGGAACGGTCCACCTTTAGCTGGTTGTCTTCGTTATGGACGTTGTCCGTCATCAGCGGTTAGCAGCACGAGCAGTTTAGTTCGGCCCCATATTCTTGTCGCGACTGGAACAGCTGTCTAGAATGTCCATGGCATAATTTATTTAAAAAGACTGTCAAGAGAAATCAAATTTCAGTCTTCACTATTAATTCTTGATAATTGTCTTCAACTCTCAGGAGGCATACAATGCGTGAAAACGTTCGGGGTCACCAATATAGTCAAGTAAGGCTATTAAATAAGTTAATAATTAAACTTGGTAAAGAAGTTTTTAATGTAATTTCAAAATAGAATTTTTATAATGATAATAATTGTTCTTTGTTATTATTTCCATAGTGATCCTATACCTATATATATATATGTAGTACCCTACATAAGGTAACTGTTTAAAAAAATGTCTCCCAATCCCTTAATAATTCCTGAAATTGTTCACTTTCACTTTCTTTGTTTTTATCCATTAGATCGTTTTTAATAAGTCTCGACTCGAAACACAAAGAGAATAACATACACCACTTGTAGATTCTTAAAACAAATTATCTACTAAAAGTGTTTTTTCCCTGTGTACGATTTTTTAACTTTCCCAGAACGGTGTGGGGTATATTTCATACCTCAGGCATGATTTGTTCTTATAACTTTTGAAATACATTTTTTAACAGTTTGAGCTTTTATGTATTTGCCTAAAACATATTGATACATTTAATTTCAAAATTGCACGCAAAAATATCCAATACTTTTAAAAATTTTGGATAATTTTGGACTGGGGTATGAGATATACCCCCCATCGGCTTCCATGTACTGCTTTGCAATTTACGAATTTCTATAAAAAATCGAACAGTTGCATTGCTTTCAACCCAGTTCAATAATGGGGAAATTGATCATGCAGATGAAAAGAAAAAGCCTGAGATTATAAAGCACTATAATGAAACGAAAGGTGCGGTAGACACTGGGGACAAGATGATCAAAGAATACACTTGCGTCAGAGCTACAAGACGATGGCCCTTCCGGATTTTTATGGAAATGGTTGATATAGCTGCACTGAATGCTTATATTATTTGGACCAAAAAAAATCCAACATGGAGGAATAAGGATCGAAGTCGTCGCAGTGTTTTTGAGGGAATTAAGGCTTAGTTTGGTAAGAGACAACGTTGAGAGCAGGAAAGAAAGTGGCACTCATTTCCATAAATACCAAAAAGATGCAATGAATCTTATTTGCCCAGAAGCCGAAAACCCGACTGGAGAAGCTGAAACCACTGAAGCAGTTAGACAAGACAACAAATTAACAGGGAGATACAGCTTCTGCCCTAGAAGGTAGGACAGAAAATAAAAATTTGCTTGTAATTCATGCAAAACAATTTGTTTGCGTACTCCACGGAGAGGTTTCATCAACAATTTACTGTGTGAACTGCAACCCCCAAAACAGAGATAACTGAATGATTTTTATTCAATCATTAGGTACCTATAATTCGTTAAAAGTTTTTTTATAGTTTTTGTTAATATTAGTATTTTATTAATGATAGAATTGCATAAAGTTTTATTTTGTTACCTAAAGATTAGAATTTATTGTTTTTGTTATATTTTTGTATTAAATTTAATAACTAGCAATAACCTGCTTTAAATCTCTCACCTTATTCCGTAGGCTAAAACCTACATTTAACAAAAATAAAGTAGTATTACTATGAGAAGATGCCAGCAAAAAATATGCGCAGAAACGAGTTTGTGCACTCCATCATTCTAAGCCAATGAGAAAGAATTATGTGACATTCAATGTCAACACCAGTGGCGGCGGTGCCCTGCAGTAGAGCGGCGCCGACGGTAATAATAATAATAAAACAACTTTATTAGGCAAAGTTTAGTAGAATTTACTATTCTTACACTTCTCATGAACAAAGGTTACTCGTAACAGTTGGCAAGTTTTAATCTACTCCATTTTCACAGTTCCTTGACCGCGAAACTTTTATTGCAATTACACATCCCTATACCCCAGACAAAGCTATGCCACTGGTAAAAATATTCGCGCATTTTGGCTCCGCCCTGGCATCTTCTCATAGTAATACTAGTCTACTGATTTTAGAAACAAGAAAACCGCAATTTTGACTTGGGGTATCACTTATACCCCCAACGGAGGATTAGTGTACCAAAAACCCACCGCTTTGGGAAGGTTAAACGCGAATATTAGCAGACTTTGTTGCTTTTTTACAATGCAGTTGTTTTTGTAATAAGCTGACTTCACGCTATATTCCCCTTTTTCCCTTGTGATCTTCATTTATCTCTAGAAAAACTGGTCAATTTTCGAAAAATTTAATATATATTTGTGAGAAGGCTATGGAAAATTATTAACAGCAACACTTCTTATAAAAAAAAATAATTTTGACAAACATAGGAAAACTTAAACTACAATAAATGTTCAAATTGTCTTCCATTGACATCTATGCATATTTCACATTTCTAATATTTATTGAGGGGGCCATGGTAAAAAAAAAGAAAATCGAAATAATCGTAAATATCAGAAACCAATTTGTGAGTTAATTGTGAGTGAGCGTTGTTAAAAATGGTTCAATTTAGTAATGATGAAAAATATGATATGATTAAGTGTTTTATAGAATGCGGAGAAGATTCAAATTTAGCTTCCGAGCTTTATTTTAATAGGTAAGTTATAGACAGCAAAATTTTGAGCCAAAAGTGCGCCTAAACAGTAATTACTGTTTCTCTTTTCTTGATATCTAGAATTCTAGATGTCAAGAAAAGAGACAGCCAAACATAAAATAAAAATATTCAAAAGGCTAGAACAAAATTTAAAAGAGGTTAGATCATTTGTAAAACCTAACATAAATATATAATAAAGCAGGTAGAGAAGCTCTAAAATATTGTTTTAGAAACTGTAAGAGAAAGTCCTAATATATCTACTATCTGTGGTGTGTTTATATCGTCTCGTGAAATACAGGAAAAAAATCCCAAAAACAACTGTGTTGCGTTGCTTAAAAAAAAATAAATTCAAACCCAAAATTAGGATTAGTCACCATCTATACCCAAACACTTTCAAAGGCATCTCGAGTTTTATTAGTGATTTTTGTGTCAGTGCAATAAAGTACCAGGATTTGAAGGAACAATTATATGGAAGACGAGACCCATATAAGCAGTGCCGGAATTTTTAATCTGCATAATAATCACCATTGGGCTCATGAAAATCCGCACGTAACCGCTACAGTTAATCATCGAGGGTATGGTATAGTTTTATTAGATACCAAATACCCAATAAGCACACTAACGTGAATAACACGTGAAAAATCATACCAAAAACAATGTTAAATCTACGTTCAAATGTCGCCGATTTAAACTGTAATTTCAACGTTTCACGTTACTTACACGTTAATTACCGTTGAAAAAACGTGTAGTTGAATATTCAACCAATTATTACACATGTAAAAATAACCTACTAAGGTGTATTACACCAAACTACGTTATATACGCGTCAAATACACGTGTGTGTGCTTATTGGGTAATAGATACCCATTTTTTTCACGGTAATTTGAATACCGAAAATTTTATTAACATTCTGCGACAAGAAATAGAGGCCCTTGTAGACAATATGCCTATAAGACAATTCCAAAGATTAATTTACCAACATGATGGCGCCCCAGGTCATACGTCAAAAAAAAACATGAAATTATTCAAATGCTCAGTTTGGGGAGGACTGGATAGGTATCTATATATCCTTAGAACTAGTTTATCAATGTCTAGTTAGCTGTTAACTAAATTGATAACTGACAATTAAGTTAGCTAACTGGACATTAATAAATGACAAAGTAGTTTAGATATTGTTTAATTTTTAGGAAATAATGGTCCTACTTTGTGGCCAGCCAGATCTCTCGATATAACCCCTGCCGACTTTTGGCTTTGGGGTTATTTAAAAAATATTATATATAATAATAATAATAATAATAAATAATAAACAAACTTTATTCAATAAGCTCATATGAAAAATACAATAACATAACTTTATCAGGGGGTACAAATTAGCTTATTGAAATAGGTTGTATTGGAATTGACCTGCAACAAGTTACAGAGAAATTCCGTCTTCCATAGAACCTAGGTCTCATAAAGGGCATATAGCAACTTAAATCTACATTAACTAAGTATAATAACAGAACAGAATAGAAAGTGAAAATTTAATATTGCAACACAATGCACACAAAAAATTTACAATATGGCATTTGCATGGCACACTGAATTCCCAAATAACTATTTAAACAGGCATAAGATGATTACTTTGTAACATTTACAGCACATTTATTATACATTAAAATTAATGTATTGAGTAATATTCTTTTAAGATGTTTTTTAAAAGTAATTGGTATAAGACTTTTAATCTGTAAAGGTAAAAGATTGACAACTTTGGATACAACATATAAAAAGGACTTCTGATATGAAGAAGTGTGATGAAGTGGGATTGTTAACATATCTTTACGGCGTATGTTTATATTGTGAACATCCGTTCTGAAACTTATTTTTTCGTATAAATATGATGGTGATTTGTTCGCAATAATTTTGGTAAACAGAACACTACTGTGTAGAAATCTTCTCTTATAGATAGGCAACCAGTTCAGCTCTGCAATTTTATGAGACACCGAAAATAAGACGAGTGCATGAATTCTGGATACGTTGTAAACGCTGACAATCATGTTTAGTTAGACCTGGACCATAAACTACGTCACACTCGTTTAAATGTGAGAGTACCAAACTCTCATATAAAAAAGTTTTTATTTTCGTGTTAAGAATTTTACGGTTGATATTAATTAATCGCAAACTTGAATATGCAGTCTTTAGTAAATAGTTTATGTGGCTACTGTAACGCAGATTATAGTTCATGTAAACGCCTAAATTTTTAGAAACGTCTGTCAGTACAAGAACGTCATTATCTACTTGGATATTTACTACTTCCAAACATCTAGATCGAGCAGCTTTTGGTCCAAAAAGCATGACTTTAGATTTTGTGGGGTTAATAGATAAACAAAACTTTAATGAGTAATCAAATAAATCATTATTTATTATGCCGTTAGCTCTAATTACATCGCATTCATGGTACGAGAAATATATTTGAGTATCGTCTGCATAGAAGTGGCTTTTATCACGTGATATACTGAATTTGAAAGTTGAAACGTATATGGAAAACAACAGAGGTCCTAAGATTGATCCTTGAGGGACTCCACTTACGCACTGTAATGGTTCGGAAAAAGTTCTGTTATATTTCACTATTTGCGACCTTTCACTAATGTAACTTCTCATTAAATTTACAGCACTATCTTCAAAACCAATGTTGTGCAACGTTGCTAAGAGTAACCTATGATTAATTCTGTCAAGGGCCTTAGAATAATCAAGTAGAACTAGCGTAGTTAGTTGACCTTTGTCGGTCGCTGACAGAATATCATCGGTCACTGATAGCAGCGCCGTGGCACAACTATGATTTGGTCTAAAGCCAGATTGATTGTCGGGTAGAATGTTATTACTATGCAGATGCCTCCACATCTGATCATACAAAATTCTTTCATAAACTTTGGAGAGTGTAGGACGCACATCTTTATATTCGGTGGGATTATTTATTTTAGGCAGTGGTATTACAAAGGCAGTTTTCCAGCAGTTTGGGTATATGTTCTGTTCAATAGAGAAATTTATAATATGTGTTATATATTTTATAATATATGGGCAACAATACAAAAGCATCTTCAGATTAATTTCATCAACGCCCATGGCATTAGATTTAATACTTAACAAAGTTTTATAAACGACATCTTCATCAACCAGAGTAAATCCAAACTTGGAAACACCCTGTAATACGTTACTCGATAAGTTATTTATAGTATCAGTATCTGGTACACCATTTGCCTGCGAAGAGTTAATGAAGTAATCGTTTAGGGTATTAACATCTGATAGTTGTTCAGGTAACTCAATATTTGTTTGCTTAGAATAAACATTTAAATTGTTTAGTGGACTTATCAGCACTGAATCTACGATTTAAATAGGTTTTTTTTTTTCATTATTTACAGCAGTTTTGGTGAAATTTCGAAGTTGTTTGTAATATTCCCAATGAGTGTTATTTTTAGTCCTTTAGTCCTTTTGCTTAGCCCCATCTCTAAGTTTCATGAGTAGCTTAATATTTTCAGTGATCCGCGGGTTATTTTTTCTCTTTAATTTAATCGTATGCATTGCAGTATGTTTATCAAACAGAATTAGTAATAAAATATTTTAATTTCATATTTATATCATTAAAGTTTAAGATATTTTGAAAAGGTAAATTCAAAAGGTCATTTTCAAAATTAATTGCATTGATTTTATTTAGATTCCTGAGAGTAGTAGTTTCCATATCGTTAATTAAATGCTTAACAGAGAACATCAGGGATATGAGATAGTGATCAGACATAACATTCAAATTTTCACAGACCTCGCAAGTTGTTATATTTACAGATTCACTACATAAAAACCAATCCAACAATGTTGCTGTGTTTGCACTGACCCGGGTTGGCTTATCAACCAGCTGCTTTAGGGCAAATGATTCGAACACATTTTGAAAATAATTACGTGCAGAGCTAGGCTGGAGACCATCTACATTAAAATCTCCACAGCAGATAATATCGTCGAACATGGTAATCAACCCACTAATACACCATTAACAAATTCGATTACATTTTGTCTCGGTGGCCTATAAATAACACCTACACCAAAGTTTCTATCGCCTATAGAAACCTTTAACTTGTTCAGTATGTTCAACTGGAATATCAGTAAGGGAATTGCAGTAATGGTATTTTTTACGGCTACGCCGCCACCTCGACCAAAGATACAATCTTTACGAAATAATTTGTAATTATTTATACCGATTATATTATCTAATATAGTATCGTTAAGCCATGTTTCAGATAGACACATAATGTCATAATTAGAATTATCCATCATATCCTTAAATTCAACAAAATTTGAAACAAGAGATCTTATATTTAAATGTGCCATGCTTATATAATTGGAAGTCATATAAAGAGAGCGTTCTGATAACATAGAAGAATTTTAAAGCAAAACATTAGCTGCGTTTCGGAAAATAACTCCTGTCATGATTGGAAATGCAACAAATGCTATAAGGAGACGGTTTCAAAAATACATAAATGTCAATGGAAGACAATTCGAATTTTATTTGCCGTAGTTTTAGAGAAAACCTCAAATCCTATCTAATTTTGTCCACCTTGTACACTAGATACTTTTTCGCTGTGGTACCTATATTTTTTCAAGGAATTTTGTAAAAGGACGAAGGTAAAGATATAAAATTTATAATTTATGTAACGGTCGAATACGGCTCTGACACGGCTTCACTTCAGATTGAATCCGAGAACATCTCTCGAAGATAAACTAATATGAAAGCGGATTATCGCTCCCACTCGCCGTTGGTATACTCACAGTAGCAGCTGTAAGCTGTAAGGCGTTGTATGTGGCTGAAAAAAGGCAAAGACCAACGTCTCAATGGCTTCCGAACTGTCGGCAGGCCTAGCAAAAAACTTTAATTAAAGATTTTCTCTTTAGAAATATAGCATTACGTGGGCAACAAAGGACGATTACATTAAGGATCGGGTCAGAGAATATCAATGAGGCTAATTTATCGAAATAGTTTGTCATCCGGACTTTGTCCCGGTAGTCAGTATTATCGTAACCTTTTCTTACAACTGTGAACGTGAAAGAATAATAATCATTTGCTTATAAATTGTCGATACTTTTTGTGGTTTGGTGAAACTATTTTTTCTGTATTGTTTTGTATGCGAGGGGTTGGAAAAGAAACGATTAAAAATTTAATTTGCTTATGTTTTGAAAATTAATTCTATATCGTTCATTTTATTCAGTTTTCTATCCTTTGTAAAAATATTTCTCTTGCTAAGTAAATTTTGTGCACGCAAGTAGTATTCTATATAAAGAAGAGGGTAAAAAGAGTTTGCAGGTGTAGGTCGCGGCTATGTCCTAAATATCGATAAATTATGGGGTAATTTGTGTATCCGATGCCATTTTACTTCCACATCCAGTGGAAGTATAGTAACGACCGAGGGGGCAACCGCTGAGGGGAAGTAGTGTACAAATCGCAGGAATTAGGAAGGAATTGAAGGTATTTCGGAAGGAATTATTAGGTATTATGGGAATTACATCGGAATTTGGAGGAAATAAATATTATTACATGGTATTAGAAGGGAATTAAGAGGAAATAAAAGGTATTAGGAGGGAATTAGAGCGTAAAAATATTGAAATGGAATGTTTATCTTGAAGAATTACATACCAATTCATATATAAAGGACGTCAGTGTTGTAAAAACATTAGCGCCGAGATTAGCGCTAAAAATATCTAGTAAAGAAAAAATGTTTAATTCACTTAAACTAACGACGATACTATGGACTTCTAGTTCAGTAATATAACGATTTACCTATATCGGACAAAATTCATAAAGTTTTGAAAATTGGTAGAAATGTTAAGGATGGCATAAGAATTACTAAACCGAAAAGTTCCCACCCCTAAATAGTATGCTTCATCCCCTAGGACGCCATTTCCACCCCCATTTTGAGGTTTTCTAGATTATCTCGGGAACGGTGCACTTTTTGATCAATTATTCGTTATAAAATTCTCTATAAAAAACGTCTACACTTTTTTTTCCTAAAATTAATAGTAGCGTGGAAAATAAGGCGCACACATAAGGGTTGGTTCCGGTCAACACAATAAATTGTAATCTTTACTATAATCTACTTTAAAGTTCAATGCTTAACGCTAAAGCAGTAGCTACTAAACTTAACCTAAAATTATAATAAATGTACCACTTCCACGCTCTCACCTCTATAAAATAACGCGATTTTTAAAGAAGTGAGAATATTGTATATTGTACTTGTTTCCACGTCACCCTAGAGGTAAAGTACTTGGCGTGTGGTGTCCCCTGTAGGCCGAATCCACTAATTATCAAAAGGTTACCTACGTTAATTAATCTTCATCGTCTTCCATAGATTCGACATTCATGCGTGCTTGTCCGTGGTAATGATAACATATTGTGGAGGACCGTAAGCTTGCTCTTCTGCAACTGCACCTGTTTTCGCACCCAAATTTGCATGAACAAGAAATTAGTCTTATAACAGATTCGGGAGCCGGTTCTTTTGTTGTCATAGTTCGGGTTAATATACCGCCAACGTTTTTCCACCCCCAATCAGTAGCTTCTAGCGCAACGTTTTTCCATGTTTGAATTTGGTAAAAAACGCGATATGAGTGTTGCCAAGCAGCAGCAGAAGTTGTTGGTAGTTTTGATAATATTACAGTATTGTTCGCTTAACCAACAAGTTTGTTAAAAGTCATGAATCTGTATACATCTAGACTTTTTTCTGCGGAGGTAGAGTTGTATAAACAAATCGCTCTCCTATCTTCAATTTCTCCATGACTAGCTTTTTCATTATTAAAACTTTGCACGATGTTTTGTAATACTTCAGTAATATAACAGTTAAAATTGTAATATATTGGACAAAATTCATAAAGTTTCAAAAATTGTGTGCTTCATCCCCTAGAGGACGTCGTTTCCACCCCCATTTTGAGGTTTTCTAGATTCATTCTGGAACGGTGCATTTTTCCATAAAAAACCTATATACAGAATTATTCTTTATAAAATTGTCCAGAAAAAACTTCTCTAAACTTTTTTCCTAAAATTAATAGTACTTTGGTAAATGAGGCGCAAATGTAATCAGCGCAGGTCATATAATTCGCTGAATATCCGTATGGCTATTTCCAAAGCTGTCTTTATGCGAAAAAAGTATAAATACCTATACTCCACCACAATTTAAAAAATTTCAATTTCTCCCACTACATCTCAGACGACCCAAGGTCACTGCATTATTTTAGAGCTGTAAACGCTGTTACTGTTCAGGGCTGCCAATGTGCGGGATTTTACGCAAAAACCGGGTATTTTAAACCCACTTTCATGTAAAATCGAAACCGGAAGTCGGCCATTTTGGTTCTTTACATTATATAATTGGAAATTATATCCCATATCACTACACCAAATTTGAAAAAATTCTATTCGACCATTCAAAAGTTACAACAGTGTCCCTATCGGCTGAGCGACCCGGTATACAACATTCTCACTTCATCAAAAATCGCGTTATTTTATAGGAGTGAGAGGAATTTATTATAATTTTAGGTGGACTTTAGTAGCTACTGCTTTAGCGTTAAGTATTGAACTTTAAAGTAGATTATAGTAAAGATTACAATTTATTGTGCTGACCGGAACCAACCCTTATGTGTGCGCCTTATTTCCCACGGTACTATTAATTTTAGGAAAAAAGTGTAGAGACATTTTTTATAGAGAATTTTATAAGGAACAATTTTGTATATAGGTATTTTTATCAAAAAGTGCACCGTTCCCGAGATAATCTAGAAAATATTAAGGTATTAGGAGGAAATAAAGGTATTTGAGGAATTAGGGGAATTACAAGGAATTAAAGGGGAAATAAAGGGTATTTTTCTAGAATAGGTATTAGGTGTACAAAATTTCGCCAGCGGTTGCCCCCTCGGTAACAAAAAAAAAAATTTTTTAAATTTTTATTGTTCAAATAGGCTTAGAACGTCATGAAACGTCGAGATTTAAAGTTTGAACGAAAAAAAAATTTTCTGTCTGTCTGCCTGTCTGTAACTTTTTTTTGTGCGCACTTTACTCAGGAACCGTTTGAGATATTGACTTGAAATTTGGAACACATATGTACTTTAACGAGATCTAGAACTAGATTATAATTTCATCTGGTTCCGTCGAAGGGTTGGGGGTAAATTGGGGTAAATTTGGGGTAAATAGGTAAATCAAGCAGGTAAGAGTCCATAAAATTGGTATTTAGTATATCAAGAGAAGCTAAGGTCTCAAAAAAAATTTTAACATTAGCCACCCCCATTACCACCCCCACCCCACTATTAAAGGGGATGAAAAAAAATTGTGATTTAGTGTGTATACAAGAACCAGAAACCTCAAAATATTTTTTTACTTCATCCACTGGAGATCTGGAACTAGATTATATTTTCTATAATTCCTTCTTATTCCCTTGAAGCGTTGGGGGTAAATTGCGGTAAATGAGAGTTAATAGGTAAGTGAAGCATGTAAGAGTTCATAAAAATGATATATTGTGATTGATATATTTAGGAGAAGTTAAGGTCTCAAATTTTTTTTTCACCCTCATTATCATCCCTCCCTCTATTATTAAAAGGGGTTAAAAAGAGTCCACATTACCTTTGGTAGGAGATTTTCAATTTTTCGCTGATTAGAACAGGCATGTCCACAAAAAAATTAATAAACGTGAATCCTATTAAAAATCATACTTTGTAATATCGGAAATTTATCTGGAAAAATAATCAATCATGATTATAACAGAGGCCGCAGAAATCTCCTGCTTCTTTATTGTTGGAGTAGCATATAATACCGAGAAATCTATCAATCTAAATTAAAATCAAAATTTTGTTTGTTTATATTACTTGGAAAAAAATGTATAAAAAAGTTACATCAATTATTATCTTTAATATTTTCTATTTATAAAGCATATACAGAGATCCAATTTGCTTCTTATGTACTGTACTGTCATTATAAAATGAAGAAGTAATTTCACCTACATGTTTATATAGGTCAAAGAAATTTCTTTGACCGAGAAAGTCTTTGTAAGTTAATGATGTATTATTATAAGGCTTTCTCCATATTTCATTTGCGAGGATTCCTTTTTCCACAAAGGTTAGGTAATCAATTAGAGTTTCAAATTCTATATTGACCATTTACTCTTGTGAGTATGGGGGTAAGCATTGAAAGTATTGAGAATAAATATGATGTCTTTTAAAATCTCAAAAACCAATTCAGTTTAATAGCCAAATATAATTTACTTCATTTTTATACTGCACATAAAAAATTTAAATCTGCCGACTAGCTAATATAAGGGGAGACCGGGGCATGCTTAATTTTTCTACACTCTATTAAATAATAAATACAATGTATTACTTAATCTATAAAACATCTCTTAGGCAAAGTATGTTCTGGCATGATTAAGATACGAAATAAACAGACACGCGTCTCTTTTAATTATGATTTCTGACTCTTGTGATATAGTTACGCGAATCACCCCTAACTAGAACAGGGTAACAGATAATCAGAACCGTACTTTGAATTTATCCGTCAATGTCGTGAAGCACGTGCAATGAGTCCACCAATGCATAAGATATTCCCATCTTGACGCAAAACAGTATTTTTTTATTTACCAGAAACTTCATTAAGGTTCTACCGAAAGCACGATTTTTAAAACTCGAATATTATTTTGATCATTATAATATGCAAAAATTTGAAATACGGCTGTATAATATTCTTCTCAGCATGTAATACTGCCAACATTTTTATGGCCGGTTTTTATGACCTTTTTTATGTGCCCAATACATTTGTAGAGAACTACACTTACTTTCACTATTTTTTTATAAATTGAAACACTTTCTGTTCGATGTGATTTATCTCGTGTCTCCGATTTTTGTTACTTATCTAGTCTGTATTGACGACGACCAACAAGCCAGAAACTACAGTATACAGATGGTATAATATCCGTCACTGGATAAACATTTTTGCTGGAGTTTGTTGTAATTATTTTTTTTGTATTGCTCATTTTGAAATAACGTTGTATGTAGTTTACAAAAATGTATTATCATTTAATAATGCTCTTAAAAAACTACTGGCAGTAATTACTCGATCTGTTCTTATTTTTTTAAGTATACTCAAACCTTAGGTCTAGTCCAGAAAGTATTTATATTTGATATATGAAACCTTAAGAAGCCTGTCAAAAGTTGTATGTTGCCCATATGTATATTTATGTAAAACGTAGGAGAATAATCACTTATTTCAAAGATTGATTTTCACTTAAATTTAATATATCAGAAATTAAGGCCATGTCATAAAACAAAGTGCAGTTAATTACACTTCAAGGATTTTCTTTCTAAATTCTATTTAGTACCCCAAATGCATTAAATATTAATACGCTTAAAGCTACCTAATTAAATCCTTAATAATATGCATTTATGTTGTAATTAGATGCTTTGACGGTGTGTCTTGAAGAGGAGTTGAAGTCTTTGATGTGAGATTGACTGAAACAATTTATTACAACAGATATTACACTCCGAACGACCTTTAGTCGTGGTTATTATTATATTCAATAAAATTAAATTACAAATTTATCGAGACGAAACCTTACTAAAAACCTTCATGATAAAATACTATTTCAAATAAAGCAAATTTTATCACTCGTTGAAGACGTATGGACTCACACTTATATACAGACACAGATACACAGATATACAAACATACACGTCCTTTTTATGTCGGGTGTTAAAAAAAACCAACGAAATTCTATATTACATATGCTACACGGTAAATGGCTAAGATTTCCTTAATTTTTTTTTGTAATATGCTTTATAAACTACGTACATCAAAATCTATATTATCGCATTACTTGCTTTTTATTTTTAAAGGTGGAAGCCACCCCCCAAAATCAGAAAAATTAATAATTCTTCTAATTTTACGAATAAATTAGCGAAAATCCATATACTTATGTTTTTGAGGTCGCTGAATATGACTGTGAGATCAAAACTTATGAGATGAAAATATTGAGGGTTGAAATCAATCCTAAACAAAAAAATTAATGTCTTCTAATTTTACGAATAAAATCACGAAAATTCATATACTTATGTTTTTGAGGTCGCTGAATATGATTATGAGGTCAAAACATAGGAAAGATGAAAATATTAAGGGTTGAAACCACCTTTAAATACTGAAAAATTAATAATTCTTCTAATGTTACAAATAAATTCACGAAAATCCACATACTTATGATTTTTAGGTCGGTGAATATGATTATGAGATCTAAATTTATAAAAAAAACATGGTGGATTAAAAATGATCACAAAAGAATATAGAAATATGTCTAATTTTATTAAAAAATACAGATTGTTATAAATAAATCAAATTAATACAATTAAGTAACTAATTAAATAACATTTTTAATCCACACTCTAAACATGCTAAAGTGCGATGTAACCTGCTCTTTTTGCGTATTCTTTGAAAAATAGACGGCTATTGCTCGTTTCTCTACCCACTATAGACATTTAAAATGCGCGTACAAACTGAAAAGTTTCAACATTATTTCAAACTGTCATATCTCAGGAACAGTTTGTCGTAGGAAAAAAATAAAAACCCAAACTCTTCGTTTTTTTTTATAAGCTTCATTTCATTCATGTTTTTATCAATCTTATAGTTTTTGAGACATTTCAATTTTAAATACATAATTTTCTTGCCTTTATATCTCTGGAACAGTTTGTCGTAGGAAAATTTAAAAAAAACTGAACTATTCGTTTTTTTATAAGCTTCATTTTTGTACTCTAAAAACCCGATTTTCTTCAAGAAATTATTAAAATTTTCATTATTGAAAATGGGTACAGAATGAAAACTAATTATTTAAAAAAAAAATTGAGCATGTTAGTAATAATATGTATTAACAATACCTAGAAGGATTTAAAAAAACTGAATTAATAAGAAATTAGAGCAATAAGACTAAAAAAAAATGGCGCCTAAATTTTTAAATGTGCTACTTTTTTGTTTGTAACTTTTTTAGTTTTCATTATAAAAGTAGTACGTCTCAATCGACAGAAAATTTTAATACCTTTAACTTTTACATGAATAAAATTTTTTCTCATAGTTGTGGATTTTGAGTAATTTTAGATTTTAACGTCGTATATATTTTTTTAACGTTTCCGCGCCATTTTGAAAACGCCATATTTCCAAAACTAAACATTGGAGAAAAAAAAAAAAAAAAAGAAAAAACCATTCGATTTGTTTTCGTAAAAGCTTTAATTTTGTACTCTTACATTTTTCGAGTAATTTAAAAATAAATGTCTATGAATACTGATTTTAGGGGGCGAAAATTGTAACTTTCAGTTCGCAATATCTCGAAAAATATGCATTTTATCAAAAAAGTGTATAAGATCTTTCTTTCTTATAATTCGATTCTCTATTAAATTATGCGTAGTTTTTTTTGCGACAACCGTTAAGAAGGGGTGAAAACCGCCCCACCAAAAAGCAGGAAAAATGACAATATAGGTTCTTATGTACGTACTTTATGAAGCATGTTGAAACAAATTTGGAAATTCATTACATCGTTTTCGGGCTGGGATTTAAAAGCTTCACTTACTGTACTAAATGGAAGAATCAACTTTCTAACTAGGAATATGCATGTTGAGTTAAATGTAATAAGTACAAATTCTGTATTAAAAATAAAGCATAAAAATTATTTTTTTCTATCGTTACCATACTTCAACTCCACTTCGTGGATGTGGAAGTAAATTTATTGTTTTACCGATAATTGATTTGAAAGACCTTTGAATCTTGTACAGTACGTGTAATTGCCCATTAGGTATGTACATTCACGTAGCGCGAGAGATATGACAACACAGCAGAGCAAACTCGCCCGTCCTCGCCCGTCGGCGAAGCATATCCCAGCTCTCAGTTATTTCATTTCAGCCAGCTGGCACACGCGATGTTGTAATTCTTACTCCCTATACCTAGCCCGCCACTACACACAGTGTATATTCTAATGTAGTGTTATATGGCAATGGTAAATATAATATATTTAAAATATAAAGCGTTTGGAAACAATATATTAAAAGTAAGACATAAGTCGTACCGAAATAATCTGTTTTTTTCTCCCTGCCATAACTGGTCTGAAAACTATTTCCAGTTGTTTTGACGCTTATTTATCTTTATAATATATTGCCAAACTTTCCGAGACTACTTAATATGTGTACATATATTCTAATGTTGTGCTACTCTACAAGGCAATATATTAGAATTCCCAAGAGATATTATAAGTTATCGTTCTAATTTTAAGTTTTGTTGTGCATATAATTCAACTTTTACAGGACAGATAAGGTTTATCCATAATTTTACTACACATTTTTTTTAATTAACGAAAATACAAAGTTCTAGATTTTTACAATTTATTGCTTTACCATAACAATTGCTTCGACTAACATAAGCTTCCTCAGATAATTAGGTGATTACTAAATTTACATTTTCCTCTTAAATATACTAAATATTTGTCAAAATTTAATATAATAACGGATTTGTTTACATAAATATTAATTATTTTACATAAATTAAACTTTCTCTATAAACTGAATTACCTGACTACTGATAAAAATAACACAGACACATAAAATACAAAAAATTGTCTGTTCTTTTGACTGGGTCATCATTATCTATTTGGACGCGCTGAATTCGAATCCGGCGCCAGAATTGCTCCATCACCCACCATTTTTTGTGAGTAGCGAAAATATCCTAAAAAAACTCATATTTAGGTTATTTTTGCCCAATAGAGTCCCAGGAACAGACCTTTTTCTTCTACCGTCTATATAAATGACCTTTGCAACTCTAACAACACGTGCGATAACGAAAGTAAAAATTCAATTTATCTGGTTGCTAAGGCGTTGCTAACTACGAAAGTAGAACTTTCGAGGCCAGGACAGAGAAATAAAAAAAAGCTTTTAACTCTTCATAAGTTTGCATATACCTTGCATTGGATTTCTTGGGGTATAGCGAGACCCAAACAATATTGGCTGCTTTTTGTAACCCGTTTTCATCGCCACCAAACGTATTTGTTTATTTTAGTTTGAGACCACCAGAAATTAAAATGATTAACATAAACCTCGATGACAGATAGTAAAAGTTTCGTTGGAATGGAGACAATTTTCACAGATATATGAGTTATTATAATTAAAGAAAATTGTTTCAAAAAATGGCCGCCACCTTGGTTCCTAAGGTAAAATGGTGACGCGAAAATGAATCTACTTGGAATAAGGAATAACCATGTCAAATGGCATCCCGTAGTTGAGATTCTGAGATCGTACATAAAAAAATAAACTTTTTTAAATAAAGCACTTGGTAGTTTTTTGTAGCTTCCTATGAGAAAAAGGAATTTACATTTTCGTTCAGGATGGAAGGAACAGCCGAACACTATTCTCAACATGTTTAATTTGAAAATATTAATTTTGTAAAAAATTGTGCAGTGTATTTGATAAAGTGGCCATATTGCTTTCTCGGGGAAAATAGACACCGTATTCGTATTCGTCAGATATAGTTTAACCAGAGATCATACTCCAAATGTATGTTTTGCGCCAATATAAGTGAGTGCAATAAAAAAAATCAGTAAATGGCCGCCATCTTGGTTCTTAAGGGAAAATGTTGTGTCGTCCCAATCTAAAACGAATCTCCTTAGAGCAAGGAATAACCATGCCAAATAGCATCCCTTGAAGTTGAGTTGCCGTGCCGCAAAAAAATCGTACTGCACCCATAACAGACATTCTTAGTACTTTACTTTCTAAATGTAAAACATCAAAATCCTCTCTAAAGGAATATGTTTCTTCTAATATATAAATTGTGAAGTTAAAGTTATGTAACTATCTTTGTTCAAAATGACGTATTTTAAATTATCTGCCTGTTTGTCCTGTATGAATACTCGGGCAATCACTACAAGTCATCTTATAGACTCCCGATATATCCTTTTCTTCGGGTTTCCTCTTTATTTCTTTATGTACTTTACTAAACAATTATTCTTCCTATAAGCTATATTCCGACAATGTTTTCTTAAATGTGTCGGTCGGGATTTTTGAAATTTGGATTTGTTTCTATCTTTCAGATAAGTTCATTCTAAGGCCTGATAGACCTTTCTTAGCTACCAAGGTGTCTATTAGATGTGATCAAACTTGTTATAGTGCAGGGGCCACATTGGTGATGACTGTTGCATGGAGGTGTATAGAGAATTTCTTTTTTAAACTTAGTTTCTATCTGCCTGAGGATACGTCTTAGCTTGGGTACGCGTTTCTGGTATGGGGAGGTTTCTCCCAATATGACGGCCATGATAGCTGCCTGGTCCATATGTAGATTTATCAGAAAATGGCCTATATCTCGGAAACGTAGCTCCAAATCGAAAAGGACTGAAATTGATTAGTAGATTATTTTACATTAGATGCGTTAAGGTGGCCCGCTTTTAAAATCAAACAAATCGGAATTGGTAAACAAACTCGAAAGCCAAATAAAAAGTTCCTCCCATTGTCACCCCAATACATCCTGCCTAATTTTTGATTTTATGCTTCATGCTCGCACCATAGCTGCGTCTACTGCAAGTTCAATTAAAAATGTTGGTGATTTTGCTGAAATTATATTGAACAGAATAATTTATCTGTCAAAATCCGCCAAAGGGGTTGATATCGTCCTCGATCTATATGATGAGAATAGTATAAAAACTGCAGAAAGATTGAGACCCATGAAAAAAGGTCCAATCAACATGACAATCTCAAGCAGTGTGACACCTTTGCCGAAAGACATGGATGCTCTTTGGGCTTCAATTCAAAACAAGACACAGTTTCAACATTTTTGTCGAAACTATATTATTCAACATAGGGGCAGACTATCAAGTTCAATAGTTTATTTGAGTGGTATTGCTGGAGAAGAAGCACACAAGGTAGAAGCGGATATTGTTACAGAAGAACCTCAATTATGTTGTACACTTGAAGAAGCACTTAAATCATGCCGTTAAGCACTCAAATTTTGAAAGTGTCTTAATAGCATCATCAGACACAAATGTATTTATGTGTGCCGTTTACTATTTTTATAGAGAGTTTAAAGCTAATGGTTTGAACGAACTTTAGATTTATTCTGGGTAGGACAGACTTTAAGATTTATTTCAGTACATGATGTATGTCAGGCTGTTTCAAACTATGTCATTGAAGTACTTTCTGCTATTCACTCACTAAGTTGATGTGACACTACATGCAAATTTGGCAAAAAGCACGCAGCTTTAAAAGTGGCCGAAGACTGCGCATACTTGTTAAAAGATTTTGGAAAAGAAGAACTAGGCTATTGTCTATGTACAAAAAAAGAGAGTTGAAAGGAACTAAAACGTTAAAGGGTTTTTATTGTTTATTATGTTCAATTGACACCAAGATATGAAAAAACCGCGGAGTGCTACCATTTAAAGTGGTGCGTTTTTGAGATCGAAGTAAAAAGGTCCACTTTTCATATTTTTTTTGCTCGAAAACTATGAATTTTTTCTTTAAACACGTCAATAGAAAAGTGTGTAGAGAATTAAATTTCCAATCGAAATGGCACCTTCAGAAGTCAAAATTTTTTTTTTACAAAAATACAAAACAAAAAAAAAACGAAAAAATGCAATTTATTTTTTTTTTATTTTAGCTTGTAACTATTTTTCGGGTACATTTAGGCATAGACATTGCTGCATAACAAAAAAAGCTGGCGTTTTACCCGTTAAAATGAGATTTTGTAAACAGTTTTACGATTAATAGTGACCCAGATATAGCGTTTCAAAGTTTGCAACTTTTAACTTTTTTTTCTAATTTTTACTATTTTTTTTCAAATTTCGTCCTGTAACTTTTTTCTGAGTGAATTTAGGAATTTAGGTGTAGACATTATTATATTAAAGTGAAAGCTGACTTTACGCCCGTTGAAATGGTGGCTGGTAAAAGTCTCTACGACAAGTAGAAACCTAGATACAGCGTTTCGAAGAGTGTTACTTTTATTAACTTTCTTCCAAGAGGATGCAGATGTACTAATTGTAAATACTGCAAAAGATAAGGCATCCCAATCAGAAAATGTTGTTATAGTTGGTCAAGATGTCGATCTTCTTATTATCCTACCATTATTACCAGAAGAAAATGAAAATATATATTTTTTTAAACCTAGTATAGGAAATGTAACTGCCAAATTATATAACCATAATAGTTTCAAATTTAATCATCTACAAAAATACCTTGGCTTCGTCCATGCATTCAGTGGCTGTGATACAACCTCTTCCTTTTTTGGTATTGGTAAAAAGAAATTCTTGAGTTTCATTAATAAGAATATTTTGCTTTTGGAAAAGTATTTAAATGAATTTTTGTGTGAAAATGCAAGTCCAGCAGCCATCGGTTCTGCTTCTGAATGTATTGTAACATTACTATACGGTATGAAAATTGATGGCCAAAGCACCTGTCGCTATAAGTTATTTCAGAAGTACTCAACAGGTGAGAAATTCTCATTGTCCCGATTGCCTCCAACAACTGATGCTGCTAAACATCATAGTTTAAGAACTTACTTGCAAATGCCACATTGGAAAGGAAATATTGTAAATCCTCTCATCTGGGGTTGGAAAACTTCAAAAAATGGACTAGTACCAATTTTGACAAATAAACCTCCCGCACCACAAGATTTGCTGGAAAAAATAGCCTGTAAATGCACCAAAGGATGCAGAGGAAACTGTGGTTGCAGGAAATTGGGAATGAATTTTTGCAAAGAATGTATGGGAATGAACTGTGAAAACGCTGATGTACCTCAAATAACGGAAGACGATGTTTACATAGATGCCGATGAAGAAATCGACTTTGATTTTGACAATATGTTAAATCCAGCATTTGAATAATTTCATAATGTAAGTTATTAATCTAAGTTATTTGAACAAAAAAAACAGAAGTGGAAAAATGTAAAAAGTTATTTTTTAAGTACAATAATCTACTTACTAATCTATACTATATCTAGACTGTATCTTGGTTACTCTTGATCACATAAACTTCTATTGCAGACCATTTAAACAAGAATGCTGCGAGTACATTCCATGTGGCAATATCTGTATTTGACAAATAAGTTATAGGCCGAAATTTAAAAAAGAACGTAAAAATTGGAAGAAAGTTAATAAAAGTAACACTCTTCGAAACGCTGTATCTAGGTTTCTATTTGTCGTAGAGACTTTTACCAGGCAGTATTTCAACGGGCGTAAAGTCAGCTTTCACTTTAATATAATAATGTTTACACCTAAATTCACTCAGAAAAAAGTTACAGGACGAAATTTGAAAAAAAAATAGTAAAAATTAGCAAAAAAAGTTAAAAGTTGCAAACTTTGAAACGCTGTATCTCGGTCACTATTAATCGTAAAACTGTTTACAAAATCTCATTTTAACGGGTAAAACGTTAGCTTTTTTGTTATGCAGCAATGTCTATGCCTAAATGTACCCGAAAAATAGTTACAGGCTAAAATTAAAAAAAAATTGCATTTTTTCGTTTTTTTTTTGTTTTGTGTTTTGGACGTATTTTTGTAAAAAAAAAATTTTTTTGACTTCTGAAGGTGCCATTTCGATTGAAAATTTAAATCTCTACACACTTTTCTATTGACGTGTTTATAGAAAAAATTCATAGTTTTCGAGCAAAAAAAATATGAAAAGTGGACCTTTTTACTTCGATCTCAAAAACGCACCACTTTAAATGGTAGCACTCCGCGGTTTTTTCATATCGTGGGGTCAATTGAACATAAGAAACAATATAAACCCATTAACGTTTTAGTTCCTTTCTACAGTACATGGACAATAGACTAAACTGTCAAATACAATAATCGAAAATGCTGAAGAGTTTTTGACAAGGATGTTATCTAAAGACTTTATGAAATTTAATGACTTAAGAATTTTTAAGTACCACCGAATGAAAACTTTAGACTTCACCAAGCTTCCACCGACTTTATCTAGTACGGCGCTACACATCAAGCGGGCATATGTACAGGTATGGTCTATTAGAAGATCTAGGTATACCTTATCCTGGTGACTATGGATACGAGCAAATGGAAACAGGATGGATTCCTCAAATTATCACCGAGCAACTTCCTCCTAAGTTCCCTCACATTTGTTCATGTAAGACTTGTGTACGGCCAAACATCTGTATATGTAGGAAGAATGAAGTTGGCTGCTCCAGGTTCTGTGCTTGTGAACTTCCAAAGTGACATAATAATTAGAATTAACTTTTATTAGTCACATTAAAATACTATTTGTTACTAATAGTCGCTTAATCTTTTTTTCATCCTTAGTAATATTGCAAATAATGTACTGTTTTTATTAATAAAATCTTTTTTTTAATTACAACTTTTTCATGGATTAATAACATGTAATAATAACATGTAAAATAATGCTCTTATCAATTTTGATACCTTGTAATTTTACGCTACGAGCACTAATTTTCGAGATGCAGATCATTTTCCATATCCTTATCCATATAAGAAGTCAGTTTTGAAGAGAAATTCTCTATACACCCCCGTGCAACAGTTCATATCATATCATATCATATCAGTTGTCACTAATGTGGCCTCTAGACTATTATTAAAAGCAATTTGTTTAATGAAAAATTCTTTATTGAAATTATTTTCTGCCATTGGAATATTCATAAATTTTTGTATTAATCTGCTTACTTTATACTCTATGACTGCGAATAATTTGGAAATGGACTGTAGTATTTTTTCAGATATAGATTTACACGAACTTTCTTACCAAGCTTACCTTATTAATACAAAATGTATGGATGGTGGTTAATAAATTCTATACCTAATTATTGAAAAGTTTCTTTATAGAAAGCTGCAACGTTACATGTAAAGAAACCACTTCTGACATATCTATTATTGGAATGTAAAAACCCAAATCTCGACTTTCATTCATTAAAATCGACTGTCGTAGTGAGAATAAAAATCTATTTATGCATCGATAAAAATTCATCCCTTTTTCTTGTGTGATTTCTCCAGAATATAAGATCACATTATACCAATATTGAACTAATTACTAAATAATATAGTAAGTTACGTTGACAACTTTACATCTTAATTGTAACTTGGAGCAGTTAGTTAATGATTTGTTTGAGAATGTTCTATCTCAAACTTACACGTGCAGTACATTTAACGTGTTACTTGCAAGGCATTGGAAATGTTCTTAATGTTTCTGAATCAACTCGGTTGAAGCATAACGGGTAACAATTGCATTATCTGGAATTGTATTGTGTGCTAAAGTTAAATATATATGATAACTATCTGTGGCCAATAATCATAATCGAAATATGGCAATATGCATGCAAAATAGTTCGGTGTAAATGGGTTGCGATTTAAAGAAATTGGATTTATTTATAAATGATTGTTTTACAGAATACACTAATAACAATCGACGCATTGTTGATTAAGCAACATGGAAGCAAATAGCAAAAGTGTATGTGTTATTTATTTGTTTTAGCATACTTTCAAGGGAAAAATATGTAATTATTTTTCTCTTTTACATATTTTTTGGCGATTTTTGCGGCAAAGGAACAATTTTTTTCGTATAGTTTAAATCAGAATTAACAATTTAAACGCCAATTATCTATTTAATTTAATCAAACAGGCATATTTTCAGATAAAAATGTGTAATAACTATTGTATCAAAAATTTTTTTACAGAAACGCTGAACACAAATATCGAATAGAAAATAGAAAATGTCTGTGTATATGTACGTGTGCGTGTGTGTATAGACCGCTTCTTATTGCAAACAGGATAACCTTTGTTAGACTTAAAGTTTTTATTGCGTTCATATTCGTCATACGGGGTGATCGCCAGGGCCCTGTAATTCTTATCTTTTATATAAACTAGGTTATTATAATTTTAGAGCAAAATGTTACTGGAGTCTTTGATTATAAACACGAAGATGTACAATTAAAACTCCATATTAGACAGTGTTTCTTTTAAGTTCGAGCAAACTTTAGGTAAATTGGCTGATTTTTAAAGACTTACAAAAAAATAAGATAAAAATTTTATAGCACCATCGGTATACAGGCAACGTGAAACCATCCAGACATATGTTTCATTTATCTTTTATTTGCAAAAAATAAGGTGTAATACATTTAGAAAAATATAAATTTATATTATATCACAGCAACTCTGACATACATAAGTGGCCGAGAATTTAGAAAATATATTTTTTGCACGCTTAGGTAATTTGACAACTTTACTGAACCGATTAAGACATCTGTAAGTGACGTTTAAAAATTAGCGATCGGTAAGTAATTACTTACCGTTCAGGAGGCGGTAAGCAAACTAATAAATATAGAAATTCAAAAATCAAGTTTTATTAAAGACAAAATTAAAATTACAATTTGATCAATTATTATTAAAATTTATTGAAGCAATGGAATTCGAGTTTAAAACAACGTTATCTTCTGAATCACAACTTACAAGAATCTCAAATTGTGGCAAAAATCTTATCTTCGAAAAATTTCTAATGACAGCAGATGTCACTTGACGATAAATCTTCGGTCTCATAGTAATCAATGCGAAAACTTTTTCATGTACGACTTCTTTGTTTTATATAGTTTTAAAATATAATTTTAATTAAAATTCAATATTTGAGGGTGCAAAAAACGTCATAAGCACTGCAGTCATTAAGTGTTTTACTGGTTTCGGATGTTTTGGAGATTTCGACTTCGTCTCGATCCAAACATATCATCAACCAGTAAAGAACACTTACTGACCTTAATACTTAATATACTATAATATGCTTACTTAATCCCAATTTGGGATATATGGGAATTCTATTAACCTCATACTTTTATATTCAAAGCAGATAAATATCTCGAAGTTCTTGTGGTGTAATAGGAAATGCTTTCACCATCTTCAGACAAATTCAAAAATGTGTATAAAATGTTATATGATTAGATTTCAGCTGACATCGGAATCATCATACGTTTTTCGTTAGACGTTTCGGACATATGTTTTGACCAGCCTCAGGCAATTCTTCAAATTTACTTAAAATATAGTGATCCCACTTAATCATGGGCATGTTCCCAGAAGTTGAAAATATTTTTGATTGCCTCAAAAAAATGTCATTTTACTGTATCTATTGCAAAGATGAATTTAAGTTTTTAAGCATTATCGACTTCTTGGGCCTTTACGTTATATTCACCCTTAAAGTTATATTAAAAAACATCAGAAAAGGAAATGCAGTTGGCAAAAATAATTTGGGAAACACTTCGTGATGATAACTACCTGTGATGCTTGTTTACATAAAGAAACTCGTTTAAATTCCACTGAAGTTCAGACACGAGTAAGTTTTTTAGGGAAAGTCGCGAAGAATACGATATCAAAGTGGCATAATTTACCCTAAAGATTTTAATATTTAATTGCAAAACCTCTTCTTATTACCATATTATTATTTATTTCTTTCTGTCTTTTCTTAAATGTTTTAGTACATTTTTATTTTTACATTTGTCGTGGCACGCTTTTGCTTTGAAAATTTATTAAAATTCATGTTTGACACATAACTAATTTCCGACCAATTCCGATCAGTTGTAACTAGAAAATTCTCTGCAGAACTGAATTTATATGTATATTACAAAACCTATTTCTTTCTACTCAACAGCAAGGACATTTGATGGGCTTAATCATAATATTTGCATTACAAAACTTATATATAGGGTCGCTGATATGGTATGAAAATGGTTGATTATCTTCTAAAGTAAGATAGCTAGCGAAAAATGTTAAGACACAAAAGTTTTAGGGTTTTTCAAAATCTATTATTAAATAAATAAAAATTAAGTATACAGGATCAATCAAAAAGTCTTGGCGAAGCAAAGTTGCTTTTTCTTTAATGGAATACCCTGTATATTATTCCATATTTCAATTCTTTTCGAAATTCTAAATAAAATTCATATAGCACATCATATACCTAAACTTAAACGTTTTCGAGATATCGAATTTTGAAAATTATTTTCTTATAAATTATAAAAAATATTTTAGTACATTAAGTTTATAGTCCATCAAGTCCCCCTCGCCTCTCACCAAAATAAAGTACCCCGATGGTGAGAGGCGAGGGGACTCACAAAAATAAAGCACCCCGATGGTGAGAGGCGAGGGGATTCACCAAAATAAAGCACCCCGATGGTCAAGCATCGCTCGTTCTTTGGAGACATTTTACTAAAATACAGTGTTTTAGCCTGTCCTGGTGAACGGCCTCATCAGCAAACTTTACCAGAACTTGCTTAGACACATCCCTTCGACGCCTTATACTACGTTAGGTTTAAAGGTGTTAGGTTTGGGACTAGACGCCTTAAGCTATGCTAGGTTTAAAGTTGTTAGGTTTGGGCCTAGACGCCTTGGGCTATATTAGGTTTAAAGTTGTTAGGTTTTTCATCTTAAAATGTTCTAAGTACCTCAGAAGAGTGAACAAATTTTATTTCCACCCTCGCCCTTGAACAACAGGCATGTCCACAAAATTTTAATTTCAATTGGAAATGGTAGATTTATCGCTATTTTAATGTAACAATAAAAAAACATATATATTTTTATTTTGACAATTATTCGTAATGAAATGACCCGAATGCAGCGAGGCTAAGAAACGTTCCCAGGCAGAGGGTAGTAATATGACGTCACTTACCTTGCATTAAGGATTGCCGAATTTGAAAGCATGGATGACGGTAGGAGATAGAAAAAGTGTTTTTAAATAGAAAGTTAGGAGTTAATTTTTTTCGAAAAAAAAAAATCGTTTTCAAGTTATAAATTGTTTGACATTATTTTGGTAATTTTTCAATAAAAATTCTTGGCCTTTGAAATTTGAAAGTACAGATGACGCTGGGCTGTAGAAAAATGAATTTAAGTAGAAAATGAAGAATGACTTTTTTTCGAAATACAATTCGTTTAAAAGTTATTAATTATTTAATATTTGAAAATTTAAGGGGCTGTAATTCGAAAATCATAAATCAAAATATCTTCAGAATTTGTATACGGGGGTTCTAAAGCATGCTGATCAATAATATTACATTAGTATTTCAATAAAAAAACAACGGGCTCGCATTACACATACAGGCCTTCTGATCTGCAAGGTGAGTGACGTCATATTACTAGCCTCTACCTTGGGAACATTTTTTAGCCTCGCTGCGTACGGGTAATTTCTATTACGAATAATTGAGAAAATTAAAGTATTTATTACTAAAAAAAAATCTGATTTTGGTACTAGGGGTCTAATGTATGGTTTTAAATAATATTAAAGTATATATATTTTTGGTGAACATGCCTATTCTGCGAAGAGAGAGAGCGTAGTTCAAATTTTAAATTTATTTTCAAGAAAATCGCCGTTTCCACGAATTTATCTGCTGATAAGTTATGGATTTTTTTAGGTTATGTCAAAATGCTGGCATAGTGGGTAAAATTTGATAATGAAGTCGATAACAGCACCCCAAAATATATATATAGACACAGTAGTATGAACGCTTAAATTTTAGATTTATTCATAGACGTATTTTCTGTCATCTTTGAGAAGTTTTTTGAGGTTATGTCATACTATTGACGTGCCTTCGGCCTTCGGATTGGTTTTTGTTGCATAAAATAAGTAAAAGTATGATTTTCTATTCATTAAAATTAATATTTTATTGATAGGTGATTTATTATTTTTATTTAGATGTATTTTTATAAATTTTTTGAGGTTATGTCGAAATCCTTGAGTGATGGATCGATTCTGACTCCGAATTCGTTTTCATCACACCAAAAAACATACGGTATGGTATTTCACCTTTCAACTATAAGACTTTTTTTGTGGACCTGTGTAATTAAGGTAAAGTCTCTTGCAAAATTGCATTTTTTTAAATAGAGATCTATATGGTTAGTAATGTATTCTATTTAACCCGGATAAGTAGCGTAAGAGCTTCCATATCTATTTGTCTAAATTTCAACAAGGTTCTAAACGAATTTTCCGGTAAATTGTGTATCTCTTGAGAACATTACATATGTTTTAATTGAGACACCCTATAAAAACTTATCTCAACACTACAGTCTTATAAATGACCATAAAATATATTATACTACAATCACGTCGCACATTTATGATATAAGAGTCCCCTGATGGACCTTAAATTGGCCTCAGCAGTTTCCTATGACTTTCCTGCAAACAGACTATACATCACAGGAAGTAATCTTGAAATACGAACAAGGTATTTTATTCTGTCTCCTGTCCCAGTAAATAACACGATACTTGGTTAGGCGTGCTGGAAATACATAGTCGAGTTTTTAAAGGCATTTAAAAGTTTTATACTCTTTACAAGGTGTACATGAATATTCCATTTGGAGCCTTTCTCAATAAAACCAAGAATAAAATGCTGTCAACAGTAATGGTAATGAAATGTTGGGGTAGATACCCAAATAGAAGATGTCTTTTATCGTAAATTTTATTTCCATCGATGCAAAGTTTTGCTTTATGTTAAAACAATAAAATAATGATATCTTAAATGTTTGTGCTATGTTATTTTCAGTATTAACCACTGCTAAATCAATATAATACAGTACCTAGCAGGACCGGTTTGAATCAGTTTTTATGGGGGTGCAAAATTGTTATAATGCCGAATGACTTCTTCTCCTTTGCTCCTTTACTTTCTTTATGATATGATATTTATTATATATGATTAGTCGCATCAAGATAGATATTTTTTGAGAAGTTTTCTGGCAAAGGATTAATCGGCCTATTTTTTTGCAAATTATGTATTGAAGTCTAAGGAAAAAGAAAAGATAAGCAGGCCGCTGGGACTTTTTTCATTTTGTTATTAATAAACAAACAATATTAAGCATTAAACAAGTTAATTTGCTATCTCGGAAATTATTTGAGAAAACCGACTGAAAACGTATACTCGGGGATTTTGAGGTCGCTGATTACAATTTTGAAAATTCAAAATGAACCGAAATGGCGGCTATGAAGTATAAAAATGAGATTTTCTGGCTTAAGTTTAAATTTTCGAGAAAAATTACAAGAATAAAACAGTGTTCAGAATGCCATTTTGCACCCAAATATACGATTTATGAGTAACTCTCCTTTACCCCAATTGGGGGTTAACCTTAGTTTATTTAAATAAAGTAACCATTTTTAAAAATATTCGGGTAACCCATAATTTTTTTAGTAAAAATATTTTAATTAGATGTTATTTAATTGTCCGTAACCGAATCGATTTTACTGTTAATTAGTTGTTAATTAGTTCAAAGGACATACAAATTTTAAATACTGCTCGCTTTCTTGATTCCGGGATTTACCTACGATAAAGACACCCTCCTTAGTACCCCCTTAATATTAGTACCAAACTTTTCAATAGGAAGAGATGAGATTTATGTCAACAATATGTTGAATACATTATTTTACAATAATGAAATCGACGATGTTCGAGAAGAAGAAAGAAATTAAGATGAAGAACAAGACGAGTAATATTTTCATTTATAAATAACTTAAATAAAATAGATCCTCCGATAAAAAAATGCCTAGCACCGGAAAATCGGAAAAATCGGTAGTGGTTGGAGAGTAGGTCGGAAAGCATTGTCACCATCCTGTTCCCCGTCCACGAAAACGGGGGTGGGGACACGGTCCGGTCGCAAAACTTTCGGGGTAAAAGCTCAAGGGACTATAGAACTGCGACAAAGTGGCTTTGGCTTAACCTAACCTAAAAATTGCAGATATTACTTCCATGTCCAGTGAAAGTATAGTAATGACAAAAAAATTTTTTTTTATTTTTATTGTTCAAATAGGCTTAGAATGTCATGAAACGTCGAGATTTTAAGTTTGAGAAAAAAAATTCTGTCTGTCTATCGGTTTATCTGTAACCTTTTTGTGCGCAAAAAGGTCCTTGTAAGAATTATTTTTCTGCTTTACAGACTATATTATTGCCAGTTGTTTAACACGAGAGGTTAAATTTAAATAAAACGTAGGTACACGATTTCCTAACAAAACTATTTATTCTTCGAAAGTATTACAAAAGGTTACACACTGCACTGAGGAACACTAAAACCGAGGAAAATGAACGAACGTAAGAGAATACCCAACTACATCAAATTGTCAAAAAGTCAGAACTGTCGTTAATTAAACGTTGATCTTCTTCGCATTAATTGATCTTCTTCGTCCACCCCGGGGTAGAGCGCGTTCCGAAATACACCCGCGGGGACCCGCTATCGGTTACTTGTTACAGACTCCCCCTCTGGATTGTCTCAACGTCCTCGTAGGCGATCCAGGACGAACGGCGGATTTCTTCTTCGGAGGTCTTCCTCTCCTTCTTATCAGGAACACTGGAGTCGGAGGATTACTTTCATCTGAAGGAATATATGATGTAAGATTGTATACATGATACGTAACCAAAGGAATCTCCTTGTCGTTTCTGGAAATTACGTAAGACGTTGAACCTTTCTTAGGGTGAATTTTGTATGGACCATCCCTTTTGGGCACAAATTTGGATGTTATGCCCTTGGACGACTTGCTGAGAACATATGATCGAACCCATACCATGTCAATTCTGGTGAGGATCTACGTTTTTCATCTGCATACTTCCTTTTTCGATCCTGTTCGTGTTCAAATGTCTCCTTGACCTCTTTCATGGTATCGGCTATATTCAACAAATATGGAGTAATTTCAGCAAAAAAGTTCTCTGATAGAGCCACGGATCGTAAATCATGTTTCACTTCATCTGGAGAACGTAACTCTCAAACAAAACTAAGAAACGCTGGAGTATGTCCAGTACTCTGACTAAAGCTCGTGTTCATGGCGAATCTTATAGAAGGTAGCTTGTTCGGCCAATCCACGTGATTATCCCTCACAAGGATAGATGACTGAGTCTTTAGGTCTCTATTTTTCTCTCTACTGGATTCGCCTCCGGGTGATATACCGGTAACAGGCATTGATCAAATCCCAAACAAAACGACACATATTCCATAACAACGCCTACGAATTGGGGTCCATTATCCGAAATAACCCTTGGCGTGCCATATCGTAGAACTACTTCGTTTATCAACGTTCTTGCGCATGCTTCGGCAATGGCTTGTTTAAGCGGGAAAATTTCGACCCACTTCGTCGAAACATCTTCAGCTATATATAAATATACATTGATAACCATCAGGTGTGAGAGGCAATGGACCAAATGGGTCAATAAAAAACGTTTCGAATCTGAAAACAAAGAGCAATATTTTTTCTTTTATCCTTACTGTAAAGATGCCTCTACAATTGTGACTTAAAATGACCTTACAATTTAAACTAAGGAAATACGAGGATCTTTCAATGCACGATTGGACTTTTTCCCAATTATTTAAAAAACTAAAAAAGCAAGATCAAATCTAAGAACACCATTAAATTGCACAAAGCTTCTCTAAAACCTCCTTCATTTAATCGATTTTCTATCCTTTATAATATCAGAGATGGTAATGCTCACATACTCAATATGGGACACACTGTATTTTGTATGCCTCACTTTTTTATTTTGAGTAAAATACTATTACATTTTTTGACGACTTTCATTAATGCACTGTGTCTGTTAGTTATAAATTATTTTAAAATTTAGTAAAAAACGTCAAAAATGGAAATGAAATAGTACAATCTAGTAATGGACTGACACTTAGTTAATTGAAACTCCAACAATTTGTTACACAGTGCAGTGCATTTTCCTTAACATCATAGTTTTCATTACTTATTTTCCATTATTTTCATGGCGATAATATATCAGTTATGTCACCCGAGCAAACTCCTCTTTTATCACTATTGTATTACCCGGACGTTATACTATTATTCCCACTGATTTGGGTCACACGCCACAATAAGCAAATAGTTAAATACTTTTCCAGTTCCTATTTTGGCACTGGGGGATATCCCTTTGTTATTTCAGGAAATTACCCGCAAAGCTTTATTATATGAGGAAAAATATCTCTCAAATCGTCTCACAGTAAATCAGCCCGGCTTATTTCTCCTTCTCCAGTCTCGTTTACAGGGGCGGACAGACACCAAAGGATATTGAGTTAAAGTTGCAATAAGACATTTTATTAAGATGAAAGGTGTCTGTAACTTGTTTTTTAATTGTTTGAGGATTAAAAAAATATATGTCAGATATAACGGATGTCAAGTACTTATTAGTTAAGTACGGAGCATTTCAAATAGTTTTCGGAATTTATCTGAAACTAAATTTCAGATGAAATTTCGGCGTAGGAGCCATTTTTTCCAAATGTAATATGCTGGCAACCTGGCGTTATTAATGAAACTGATGCCAAACAACTGAGAAGATAACAAACAAAATGTGTTTTTTATTGGTTTTTATTTAAATTTGCCAAACTTTTAATTTGTCACAAAATTTAGATATTGTTTAAAATATCAATATTTTTCATAAATTTTCTCGAAAATTTTGAATGGGAGTCACTACCTATTAAATGCTAACATTAAAGTGTATCTTATAACCTACAGCAAAATTTATAATACAATGCACTTTGGTTTTTGATTCTATAAAAAAAAATGAAAAACACAGAGAGATACATTTTTCATTATAAAATATCTAGAAACGTGGTATGCATGAGATATTGTGTCCCAATAAATTAGCCAATAGTTTTTAATGGAAAGGAAATATTTCTATTTTTAAATTTCAAGTCTCTCTGTCTTTAGTTTTAAAAAAGAGGAAATGTAAATCTAGGGATTGTTTGTTCTAAAGGGTAATACAGGGCATAAAAAGGCGTTGGATACAAATGTGTTGTCGTTTTTGACAAATTTCATTAACAGTAAGTACTAGTAATAATAGTTAGCTGAAAAAATTATAATGGTTTATTCAAGAGACCATCAAACTGACGTGCTCCTATCTATGAGGATTGTCGAAAAAATGCCAAAGACGCTGAAAGAGTGTACCAGGAACGCTTTCCAGATCGTGATGCTCCTTCACATGCATAGCAAGTGTATACAACACCTGGCTGGTGCTGCATCTAAAAAATGAAAGTAATGGCCATATTAATGTTAACAATAATGAACGCTTTATTGTAAATGAAGAAGTTGAAATAAACGTTTTGACGTATATCGAATATGACCGCACTGCTTCCATTCGGGAATTATGTATCCAATACGATACTTCCCGCGAAAATGTGAATTTTAAACACGAATTTCAATCATTCAAGTACCAAATTCACCACCACATATATGAAAATTACATTCAAAGATGACTTAATTACTGCAACTGATTTTTAGATAATTTAAACATAAATCCAGTATTCCATCATAATATTATTTTTACGGACGAATCCAGGTTGACCAATCTAGGAATGTGTAACAGCAATACAATCCTCGCTATTGAGTTATGGAAAATCAGAGATTAATAAGATAAGGTGCTTTCCAGGAACGTTTTGGAGTAAACGTTTGGTTGGGTATAATAAGACTTAATATCATTGGTCCAATATTTTTCTATCGACGATTAAATGGAGAAATGTATTTGGAATTTCTCCATAATCAAATACAGCCTTTTATAAATAATTGACAAGAAAAGGAAAATCTAATTTTCTAACAAGATGGCGCACCAGCCCATTATTCAAATGTTTTGGTGAAAACTGGTTAGGAACTAATGGACCAATCCTGTGGCCAGCAAGATCACCTGAGTTGACCCCGCTGGATTTTTCAATATGAGTTTATCTAAAAGAATAAGTGTATAGAACTCTTCCACCAACATTACAAATCTTGGAAAACAGCATTGAAGGCATTTCTCGAGAGCACTTACAAAACCTGCTCAGAAAATATTAGGAAAATCAGATTGTGTCGGGATCAAGGCGACCAACGCATAGAACATTTAATTGAATAACTTTTTTTATCAATTTAATGTTTATTTTACTTATTTACTTAAGTAGTTAGTTCATTAAGCCAATATCATTGTTTAAAATAAAAAAAATCTTTTAATCTAAAACCAAAAACCAAAAACATTGCATTGTATTATAAATGTTTCTGCAGGTTATAAGACACACTATAATGTTAGCGTTTAATAGGTAATGGTTCCAATTCAAAATTTTCGAGAAAATTTATGAAAAATATTGACATTTAAAACAGTATCTAAAATGTGTATATTTGGCAAATTTAACTAAAAACCAATAAGAAAACACATTTTTTTGTTATTTTAACAAGTTATTTGGCATCAGCTTCGTTAATAACGTCAGGCTGTCACCATATTATATTTAGGAAAAATGGCAACACGTGATATGTCGTTGAAAAGGGAATTCTAATCTCTATCCAACAATATAAAAAAAATATACATGGTTCCATTTAAAATTCTTAATTTGGACCAATTTCCGGAAAATCCGGAAGTGGTATTCAATTGTTTTTTCATGGAAATTATGAGCCCTAATGAGCAATATCTACAAACCAAATTTCAAGCCTCCACCTTAAAAGACAATTAAATGGCACCTTGTAAAACGAATCCGTTGTCATCTGGCATACGTTTTTGTTAGAATAGTTCCTACGAATATTCTCCTGAGCACAGACCAAAATATCAAATATCTCAGTCTGGAAAACCTTTTTTTATACCTCGCTGTTTCGGTGAACCAGACGATATCGGCAAGTCTACAGAAGGAAGCACCATCTCCTGGCCTTCAGTGAGTGAGTCCCTATCGCGTTATATAGGGCCTTGGTGTGACCTCGCAGTTCTTTTCCATCGTTCCACTAACCACCACACCTCAGCTCCGATTCTCGGCCTCAATCACCAGGTGAAGGGGCACAAGTTCCAAAAGGACCTGCAGAGCCGCTACTGCTGTCTGGATGGCTATCATTTTCTCGGTCCAGTTTGTCCTATTCCACACTATCAAAAGCCTTACTAGACAAGGCGAAAACCTCGCCTTCGTATGAACAAATTTTCCCATTCGATTTTTTTGCATATTCACGTTCGGGACATGCCAACACCACCTAGAGATTAAAGCCACACAACCAGCTGGTGACGTCACTGAAGGAAGGTCCAGCATATACGCGTAATGCATTAAATACTACATGTGACTACTCCCAAATAAGAAATATTTATTACCTGCGGTAATGTTTGCTGTTTTTAAGCTTAGAGTGATGTTTTACTTATACTATAATAAAAAATATGCATATATTGGTTTTATATATTGAGATACATAATACATTTGGACGTAATGAGAACAATAAAAATCACTTCTAATTTGCTTCTACTAATTCTTATAAAGTAAAACGGTTTTTTTTTTAATAAAAGAGGTTCCTAATTAAATTCTGAGGCAAAACTAACTAACGAAAAGCGTATTTGATCACTCATATAAGATAAGTGAAAACCTAGCCTCAATTTTAGTTTCGTTCGATTTAGATTACGAGACTTAAAAATAATAACTCACCAGAGTGCATAGAAATTTTAAAGTTTTCTCGACGAATAGCTTTAATCCATTTGTTTCTCAGTTTCTCATCTTTGGGAAATTTAAAAACGTGTACCTTTTCCCCGGTGGCATAATTACCAGTACAGCGAGGAACGCAGCATTTGTTTACCATTTTGCACGGCAATTAAGTATTTTATAACTATCACTGGAATGTGTTATTTGTTGACTGTTTTATTAAAGTGGGTTTTAAATCACATTTACACGTTTAAAACACAGAATAAACAATAAGATACATTTGACACTACACTTGACAGCCGTTGAAGTGTGACGTCATGTCAGCTGGTTGTCTGGCTTTAATCTCTAGGTAGTGTTGGACATGCCCCTGAATAAGGATCAAGAGTTTGCCGGTCGAAAATCTGGTCCCAATTTCTTTAAACTAATTTTTTCTAAACAAATTGCAAAAATCGCTTTTTCTAACCCGATGTTTTTTGTTTTTTTTTGTCATTTTAAACAAAAAAGATCTCTTGTCATTTTTTCGTAAAGTTGACCATTTCCGATTTATAAATAATTTAATGTTTGTTGAAACACAATATTAAAAAATGGAATTTTTTGAGTTCACCAAAATTCTTTTTGGATACATACTGCATGAAACAGGTGTATTGTTACCTAGATTTAAGTTAAAAAATTCAGTACCTGATATCTTATTTCTCAGTGCAAATGTTTAAAGGTTTGCAAGACCAAAGCATGCCTTTGTAAAAAAAATAATATTACTTGTTTACCTTATGTGGTTGTAGTATTGATGAATGCAGAAATATGCTCCAGTAAATTTTTTGCCAAGTCATGATTTTTCAACTTATTTTTGTTTAATTTACCATTTATATTTATAATAGTTTATGTCAAATTATATTGATTTATAAAACATACAGCAATAGTAACAAAAGCGTACGTAAAAGCAAAGTATCGAGAACACATAAGATACTCTATAGTCCAGTCGGCAGTAGCGAGTGCGCGCGCCCGGCATCTATTTGACAATTAAAAATTTAAGCTTTAGAATGAAATAATCTGCACTTACTTTTCAGGATTTTGTTAATGGATGTTCAAAGATTATATAAGAATTTTGGTGAACTCAAAAAATTCATTTTTTAATATTGTGTTTCAACCTTGAAATGGCCGTTTTTGCGTTCTTTCAAACATTAAATTGTTTATAAGTCGGAAACTGTCAACTTTACGAAAAAGTGACAAGAGACCTTTTCTGTTTAAAATGACAAAAAAAAAACCTAAAGAAATTCATTCAGGTCAAAAAAGCGATTTTTGCAATTTGTTCTAAAAAAATTAGTTTAAACAAATTGGGACTAGATTTTCGTCCGGTAAACTCTTGATCCTTATTCAGGGGCATGTCTCGAACGTGAATATGCAAAAAAAATCGAATGGGAATTTTTTTCATACGAAGGCGAGGTTTTCGCCTTGTCATACGGTAGGCTACCAAACTAAGGTACATAGTCATGTAATATGATAGAAAACAAACTTTCTGAAAAATATAAACGTAAACGATGCGACTGTCGACGCAGAAGTCTTAAATAATGTCCAAAATAATTTATTGCCAGTTCGCTTCTGTAAGCCTCCAAGATTACTAGAATGGTCCACATATCTGTCTTCCCTTCGAGCTGTTTGAAGTAAATTAAATCATCCTAATGCCTCACTTTTTCACGCATCCAAATTATCCACTTTATTTAGGACCCGTTTTGGTGTAAATAAGTACACTGTCGGGAGTTTTCTGCTTATCTCAGCCTTTCAGAAAACCCTTCAGTGCGAGATAAATGTACAATTAGATTAATTAGTTAATTATCTTTCAGAGCAGTTCTTTTGTATTCTGTTTTTTTGGCTCGTTTATTGCGCATTTACAAAATCCAGTTTGTTTCTTGACAAATTAGAAGCTCATTACAAAAGATTAAATGGCATACAATTAAATGCTTGTTTTGCATATTTTTTTGTACAACGAAGTTATTTTTGCTGTAGAGGATGGAATAATGAGAGGTTAGTTAGTATGACTACTTTTGTATACATAGTAACAGTGAATCCTGTTCAGATCTAGCTAAATAAATTAAATTGTAGCATTTCTTTCAATTTCTACTTCCCTCGCTTACCGAATAGAAGTACAAGGTGAACCAAATTATTTGGTTTGGGATTAGGAGTTTTCTCTAAAACTATGGCAGATAAACAAAAATCAATATAGGTGTCCTGAGCACGATTTTCGAGAAACAAAAAATGGCGTAAACCGCGATCGTTCATGTTTTTCAACTACCGAGTTATAGAGCGTTTTTGGAAACTTGGCATTTTTGAATAAGTATCTCAATTACCAAGTGTCGAATCGAAAATCGAACACATTTTTTGCGTAGAATCCGTTGCTTAGAAGAAGAAAATTATGCATGCCTCAGTTTTCGAGATATAGACATAACTTGTGTTTTTTTAAATGAAATACACTGTAGTTTATTATATTATTCTATCACAACTTAAATTAGCTATCCAATGATATGGTATGTCATATTTATCTCTAGAAGTGGTTAATTTTCGAAGAATTTAATATATTTGTGAGGAGGCCTCAAATTCCATGTAATTTGGTCCACCCTGTACTAATCGTGAAAAAATCATTCTTAGATATTTTTCAGATGTTCATATTTCAGATTATACAGATACATTATGTAAAACATTTAAGTCAAAAGTACTTTCAATTCGATAACTCTGTTGGTCTGTCTGTCTGCCGCCGGGAAAAATAATTGATGTAGAAAATATGACGAAGGGCAATAATATTTAACATGCAGTTAATACAAATACTAAGTTCAGTGCTATCGTTCAGTGAAAAGTATACAAGGTGATCAGTAAAAAAAATAATTTTTCAAGGTATGACGGAGAAGCATAATATTTGGAATGTAGTTAACACTAGTGGAAATAAAGGAACCTAACATACTTTAAACGGAAAAAATATATACAGTGTGTTTCACTTCTCGTAAAGACACCTGTATCTTTTTATTTATGGCCGAATTAATTCCAAATTTTTATCGGCCATACAAGTCCATAAGACGACTTTATTCAACACATGAATGCCGTCTAAATCTAAAACACCGGCCTACTGCGATAAAAAGAAAATGTCAATTTTCGAGAAATCATAGTAGGCTTAGAGATAGACAAAAATTTTGTTAATAAAAGTTGTTCAGGATGACTTCATATGCTCCTCTGTAAAATTTTGTGAAAATCGGAATACCTTCAAAAAAAATTTTTTTGTTTCACTTCTCGTGAAGACACCCCTGTATCTTTTTTATTTGTGGCCGAATTAATTTCAATTTTTTATCAGCCATACAACTCCATAAGGTGACTTTGTTCAACACATAAATGCCGTCTAAATCTAAAACGCCGGCCTACTGCGATAAATAGAAAATGTCAATTTTCGAGAAATCATAGTAGGCTTAGAGATAGACAAAAATTTTTTTAATGAAAGTTGTTCAGGATCACTTCATATGCCCCTTTGTAAAATTTCGTGAAAATCGGAGTATTTTTAAAAAAAATTTTTTGTTTCACTTCTCGGGAAGACACCCCTGTATCTTTTTCATTTGTGGCCGGATTAATTTCAAAGGATCACTTCATATGCCCCATGTCGTCTAAATCTAAAACGTCGGCCTTAGAATAATTAAAATTAAAATCTAATTACTTTAATGAGTTTTAACATCTGTCAAGAATATGTAGGTTGGTAGGATGCTGTCATATAACGAATTCTTTTTGAATTAAATTGGTGGCTATGAAAAGGGCCGTTGTTTTTACAGAGAAGATTACTAATAATGAATGATAATATTGTCGGAAAAAAAAATACAGATAAAGCAAAAGCCGCAGTGTTAGGAAAGTTCAAAAATAAAAGAAGTTAATGGTTTTTTTTTTACTTATTTATTATATTGGGCCCCTTTCCACTAACCCACCCTCAAGTGTAATACACTTCTCAATCCGTTTTCTGTTATTTGTTACAACTCTTCGCAGTTCTTGAGCTGTAACTTCTAAACACGCTTGCCTTATCCTCTCACAAAGCTGCTCTACATTTTGAGGTCATATAAACTTTGTTTTCAATGTGACCCCAAAAATAAAAATTCATTGGAGTGAAATCAGGTGATCTGGGTGGCCAATGTATTAGAGGGCTATTTCGTCTTTCGTTCCTATCCATCTTTAAGGAAAATGTTCATTCATCCATGCTCTCACTACTACGGAATTGTGGATAGATGCTTCGCCGAGTTGAAAATACAATTGTTCCAAAGGAAAATCAACTATTGCATTCCAAAGATCATTATTAAAAAATTCTAGCAAATTTAACGCATTTATATTTTGAAAAAAGAAAAACGGCCCTATTATTGTTTCGTTAAAAAAAATCCGCACCACACATTTACCTTCTGGGAATATTGCCTTTTACAATTTATTATCCAATCAGGATTTTCTACTGCCCAGAACCTAGAGTTTTGTGATGACACTACCCCATTGGTGGAGAAAGTTGCCTCATCCGTGAAAATTACTTTCTTCAAGAAGTCTCTATTGTTTAAATAATTACCTTGGATCCATAAACAATATTCTAGTCTTCTCTCTTCATCACCTTCCTCCAAGGTATGTAAAAATTTTGGTTTAAACGGTTGTAGCTTATGGCGTTTTAAACATCTCCAAATTTTTGATGCCGACAAATTAAGGTCACGAGCCATATTTCGAAGACTGGTAGTGGGATTGGCGTTAAACGTCGCTAATATAACATTATCATCTCCGTGATTTCGATTAAGATGTACTCTCGGTTTAAGCACATTGCCAGTTGTATTGAACAAGTAACATATTCTTGCTACGGTACCATGGTGTATTGGTTGTCTTAGAGGATGTCTTAAATTAAATTCTTCCGCTGCTTCTCTTGAAGACCGTACATTTTCACCGACTATCTTTATTATTTCAATTTTTTCATCAGTAGTTAAAAGTATTCTAACCGTTATGAGCAAAGATATGAAATAAGGAAACTTTAGTATGAATTAAATTATTAAAACAAGAAAAACTAACAAACTCCACAGAAAATAACAACAATCACTTCTGTCATGAAAGCAATGACGAAATAAATAAAACAATACATATTGACAGTTAATTTTACGGCACTCTTAACATTTAAAACAATAAAACCGTTCATGTTCCTAAATTTCTGAGCCGATAAGGAGGAAGGATATGATGGAGAATTACTCCTCCAGAACAGAGATAACAAAAAGAAAAAAAGAAAAGATATTACAGTCAACTTGATATGTAAAAATAAAAAGCCCTTTTTAGTGTTTTATTGAATGCTGATTTTTGTTCACAACTTTCATTTGTTGGAAAAAGTTCTCTTTATGTGTTCTCTTTTTTTGAAAATATTCCGATTTTCACAAAATTTTACAGAGGGGCATATGAAGTGATCCTGAATAACTTTCATAAACAAAATTTTTGTCTATCTCTAAGCCTACTATGATTTCTCGAAAATTGACATTTTCTTTTTATCGCAGTAGGCCGGCGTTTTAGATTTAGACGGCATTTATGTGTTGAATAAAGTCGTCTTATGGACTTGTATGGCTGATAAAAATTTGAAATTAATTCGGCCACAAATAAAAAAAGATACAAGGGTGTCTTCACGAGAAGTGAAACACACTGTAGATACAGTGTGTTTCTCATTGAGGCTACATGTATTACTGCACCCGTTATTATAAAAGATAGAAAGTCAATTAAATGATAGAAGTTTTAGAGAATTTCTTGGCCACTTCTCTCGTATTTTTTCAATTTAAATTATTGCGTCCGTCCGTCCGTCACGCTTCTTCTAAGTATGACAACTAAATACTTAACAGTATGATAGTGTTGAAATTTGCACAGTAAGATAGTGTTAGTGGAGGAAGAGTACTATTTTATTTGTACAAAATTGATCAGTGAATAAAAAAGTTCACTATTAATTATTTAAATAAATTAAAAAAATATCATTGTTTTGTCAAATTGAAATAATACACTGTTTTTACTTTGTTAAACAAATCAGTATATTTTGAAGAACAGAAGCATGATCGCGGTTTCTTAGCTTCACTACGTTATCAGATACAATGAATATATCCCAAAAAATATATAGCAAATAATGGAGACAACCCTTTTCCTAATTGATCGTTAAGTAGATGCACATTGTTGTATTTACTATGTTCATAAATTTCTATTGCTTCTAGAGAAATTAGTTTATGACCCTTTTGGGATGTATGTAACATTTTGCTACAGTTATTATGTGGACATGTGTTCTGTTTGAAACAAAAGTTTTGTAAAGTTGTTTGTTTTGTTATACTGAAATGATGACATATGTCCCTTAAATCTAATTTCAAAGTTTCTTCCCGTCTGGCCTATATAATAGCTATTACATTCTGAATATTTAAGCCTATAAACTCCCGATTCGTTAAATTTTGGTGTTTTATATTTAGCGTTAAGCAATATATACAATGTTATAATGTACAGTCATAAAGTAACGGACACTTCGATAAAATTCTTTATGTTTTGTAATTGAATAAAAATCTTGAGAAATGTTACTTCCTATCACTATTTATTTGTATATTTTACTAATATATATTTCATAATGACATAACATCCAACGGTCGAAATATGTTCTTCAGCTAGAAACATTATATTATAACATTTAAACTTTTGAAAGTAAAGAGCCATGGTCTAATGGTTAAGCTTTAGACTCGAAATCCTCCACCTTAAAATGGGCGAGGTGGAGATATCTCCAGGGAACCACCTGAAATACCTAGGGGTTTGGTTGGACTCCAAGCTGAACTTCGATGTCTACAAAGACGGCCGAAAAGGCTCTCACAGCCATTGGGAGGCTTATGGCCAATACGCATGGACCGAGAGCAAGCAAGACGAGACTGCTGTGCAGCGTCGTGCACTCTATCCTCTTGTATGCAGCTCCGGTCTGGGAAAGTGTGATGAAGGTGGATAGAACGAGGGGAAGGATGGCTAGGATCCAGCGATGTGCAGCACTAAAGGTATGCAGTGCATATAAAACGATTTCGTACTAGGCGGCGTTGGTAGTGGCGGGGATCCCCCTTTTGGAATTGATGGCCAAAGAACGGCTGGAAATTTTTGAAGGACCCTGGAGGGCAGATGCGGTGGGACGCTGCAGACAAGGGAAGATGGAGGAGACGCCTCATCCCGAACATCAGAGCGTGGATGGAACGGAGGCATGGTGAGGTAGGCTATTACCTCACCCAAGCCCTGAGAGGAGTACTTATATGATATAGGCAAGACTGACAGCAGATAGTGTATATACTGTGGAGAGGTCGATGGCGTGGAGCACACCGTGTGCATGCAACAGATGGAGGGAAGAGAGACGAGACGTTATTGTCTCCAGAAGATATGGTAGAGAGGCAAGAAACGGAAGAGAGCTGGAGAAGGGCGGAGGAGGGTATAACCCGCATTATCAAAAAGAAGGAAGAGGATCAAAGAGAGATGGGTTTGAACCCATGGAGAAACGCCAATTAACACCGACAAACTTAAATGACCTGTGGGTCCGATGAAAAGCGAAAGCAGTCCCAGAGCAACAGGAAACACTGAAGAGGGGTTGGAGTCCAGCACCACCCGTTCACGATAGATTCTAAGCGACGGGTGTCCATGATGATTTCCTCTCCCACAAAAAAAGACTCGAAATCCAATAGCTTGAATTTTAGTTCATTTCTGTGTTGCTTTAGTTTGTATTCACTAGAGCCTCACCAATAAGTTTATATAAAATTGAAAATGTTTAAAACTAATATAATTCATAATAAGCGAAGGATATCCAATAGAGTGTGAAATAATTATATAAAAAGTTCAATAAATAGGCAAACACTATAATGTTTACTATAGTTTTATTTAATCCATAAGTCCTGATGTTCCATACTGTATATTTCACAGTTACCCAAATGTATATGTTCCCTTGTATAGTTCAATTTTACGAAACATCGCACATTCTATTTACTATCGGAAGTAATTAAAACTTTTAAATTTAGATAGCGCATATGACAACATTAAACTCATTTAAATTTAAACTCCATTGTTTGGACCCTGTCATTGCAAATAATATGTATCAGATTACTCGCTTTTAGCCCACATACATATTCCATAACTAAACACAATTTCAGCAGTATAATTGATTATTTTGTAATTACAACGTGAATTCTTAATTTCTGTTTTTATTCGTCATTTAAATTTATACAAGGTGAGTAGTCGGAGGAATCTCCTCAACCGCGTGATATACGAAAAAACCGCTGCCCAAGGAATCACTACTTCCACATCCGGATTTTCTATCCAAATCACACAACGAAAAAATTTTATATCTGGAAATAATTGTTTATGGAACTTTAATAATATAATATTTGAAATCCTCTACCCAAAAAACCCATATAACGATACCCCACATCGGTAGTGGGGTGGGGGTGGTGACAGGGGGTGGGGGTGGTGGGTGGATAAAGTAAAAAAATATTTTGAGGTTTCTGGTTCTTGTAAACACACTAAATCACATTTTTTTTTCATCCCCTTTAATAATGGGGGTGGTCCAATGCCAAAATTTTTTTTGAGACCTTAGCTTCTCTTGTATATACTAAATACCAATTTTATGGACTCTTACCTGCTTGATTTACCTATTTTCCCCAAATTTACCCCAATTTACCCCCAACCCTTCGACGGAACAAGATGAAAATATAATCTAGTTCTAGATCTCGTTAAAGTACATATGTGCACCAAATTTCAAGTCAATATCTCAAACGGTTCCAGAGTAAACGTGCGCACAAAAAAAGTTACAGACCGACAGACAGACCGACAGACCGACAGACCGACAGACCGACAGACCGACAGACAGAAATTTTTTTTTCGCTCAAACTTGAAATCTCGACGTTCCATGACATTCTAAGCCTATTTGAACAATAAAAATTTTTAAAATTTTTTTGTCGTTACTATACTTCCACTGGATGTGGAAGTAAAATGTCCCAGGTAAAAAAACCGCTGCCCAAGGAATCACTACTTCCATATCCAGATTTTCCATCCAAGTCTCTCACAATGAAAACATTTTGTATGTGGAAATAATTATTTATGGAACTTTAATAATGTAATATTTGAAATCGACTACCCCAAAAACCCATAAAACGATATCCCACATCGGCAGTGGGGTGGAGGTGGTGATAGGGGGTGGTAGTGGGGGTGGATGAAGTAAAAAAATATTTTGAGGTTTTTGGTTCTTGTACATACACTAAATCACATTTTTTTTCATTCCCTTTAATAATGAGGTGGGGGTGGTAATGGGGGTGGCTGATGTCAAAAAATTTTTGAGATCTTATAACTTCTCTTGTATATACCAAATACCAATTTTATGGACTCTTACTTGCTTGATTTACCTATTTACCCCCATTTACCCCAATTTACCCTTCAACTCTGCAACGGAATAAGATCAAAATATAATCTAGTTCCAGATCTCGTTAAAATACATATGTGTGCCACATTTTAAGTGAATATCTTAAACGGTTCCAGAGTAATCGTGCGCACAAACAGACAGACAGACAGAATTTTTTTTTCGCTCAGACTTAACTGCTCAAACTTAACCGACAGACTGACAGACCCAGACAGACAGGCAGACAGACAAAACATTTTTTTCTCTCAAACTTAAAATCTCGACGTTTCATGACATTCTAAGCCTATTTGAACAATAAGACTTTTTAAAAATTCTTTTTAAAAAGTCTTTACTATACTTCCACTGGATGTGGAAATAAATGCCATCCAAAATTGAAATACTTATCATACCTGATTGAAAAGTGTAATATGGACGAAAACCAAAATAAGATGTTATTCAGTGCAGTACAGAGAAAGCTACTGGAAGTTTCAACTAAGTTTTCCCGAACTAGAAAAGATAAGTTAAATAAAATTGTTTCAAAACATTATATTGGTTATAATTGATATCAATTAAATGTCTATGCTTGACTACATAAATATAATGTTTTGAAACAATTTTATTTAACTTATCTTTTCTAGTTCGGGAAAACTTAGTTAAAACTTCCAGTAGCTTTCTCTGTACTGCGCTGAATAACTAATAACTCCTCGTGTCTCAATGGTGAATACATCGGTGAAGAATAGATTCTTCACCGATGTATTCACCATTGAGGCGTGAGGAGTTTTTAAAGGATTTTCAAACACATTTGAAATATTCAGTATCATAATTAAACTGAAATAAAATGTTGTTTCATGAGCTCAGTGATTTTTTATAATTATCTCGTTTAATATGACAAATAAAATTCCATTTTTATGTAAAAGCAAATGTCAAATATGATCATATGTCAATAATTTGACAGAAAAATTTCCACTTATTAATTTCGTTCAGGATACCCTGGAGGATGAAAATTTCCGGAAATTTTTTGGGTTGCTATGGTAACGAAACCAACAACAAACTTCTGATTGGCTAAAAAAGTGACGTGTGAAATTTTCATTGAAAAATTACCAAAAATTTTGGGCTCTCAGTAAAATACTCGGGAATTAAGGATTACCGAATTTGAAAGTACCGATGGTATGTGATTGTAGAAAAAGTGAATTTAAATTGAAAATGGGGAATAATTTTTTTGAAAGCCAATTCGTTTCAAAGTTATTGATTATTTTATGTTAAAAATATGTATTTTTAAAGCGGCCGTAATTCGAAAACCAAAAATCAAAATGTTGTTAAATTTTGGATATACGGGTTCTACAGCTGATCAATAATATTGTATTATTTTTTCAATAAAAATATGTCTAATATCACTTCTCGAAAAATCGACCGCTTTTTTCTTAATAAAAGTGCAAGAAAGTGACTGAAATAAATTTTGCTTTAATGCTTTAATCAAAAAGGACATATTAAAGGTCTTTGATATTGATCTAAGTTTGGTTGAAATTGGATGACTAATAACTGAAATGTGGAGGAGGGGACATTAGAAGTGCTGTATACAGGTTGTAATCAGTTTCATGTCATAAAAAAAAACTGTTGTTGCGGTGTGCAGAAAAAAATAACAAATTATTTACATTTTCATAATTGGTACAAAAGGTTGTTCGAGCGGTCCCATCAAAGTGCCCTGCTTCTTGCTTTGAGACCGCGCGGCGGCGAGGACACAAGTCGGTAATCTTTACAATTTTTCATTGAATTTTTAAAAGTAAGAAACTTCTAGAAAAGCAGTGGTTCTCAAATATCTTCTACATTAACATTAAAATTTTTGACCTAGGTCAGTTTTTTCCAAAGTGTCCCTAGAGGAAAAAGTTTTTTGTTTGTCTGGTCGGTCCCCATTACCAGTTTTTTTTAATGAAATGAAACTAATTACACCCTATATATAAAAAAACGAAATTTAATTCAAATAACAATCTTTCCAAATTATAACCTCTAGTTACATATACAGTTCTTATTGAACTCACTAATAGATCAAAAAAGTAGATACAGAAGTCCTATTACTAGAAACCGCAAGAAAATTGTATTTTTCTTTAATCAAAATATTTTAGCATAAATCAATGTCCTTTATTTAGCACATATTTTCAGTATTTATTACTTACTGACGCCCAACCTTGATAACTTTATTAAAAATATGAAAAAAAAACTTGTTTGAATATATTATAGATTTCTCCCTATTCGCATGTCATGTAAACTCCTGATTGAGAGCAGATAAGAGTACATTTACATGTAAATGTTACCCTTTTAATCAAATTCCTATAGCGTGCTGCTTTCCGTACCCTAAAAGCGAAAAGAGAAATATGAGGCATGAGGTTTTGTTCCACCCCCAGTCGGATTTTTATCTAAAAATCCTTAAGTGGTCATCAATTTTCTAGCGAAATTGCGGAAAGAAGCTGCTCCGCAGCCCAATTAGTTGGCTTCTTTCGTCAAGATGTATGGATACTTTTAAAACGTTAGTAGAAATTTTATTGAGAAGTAAAGTTGAAATGTTTTATCAAATGGTGGCTAAATTGGTAATACTACAATATAAATCGACAAAAACCGCTATTGAATAATGGGCTTGTTACCGATAATTATTTTTTCGTTATGTTTTTATGGCATTCAATAGAATTCGATCATCTAGATAAGCTGTTAAAATTTCAGCTTCATAAGTATATCCAATCATTATAGACCGGGAGACCACGTCAAAAACGCCTAGTCATCGAGTTTCGAGTTGAATTGTTTATGTAGAGTTGTTTCATTCTTAGTGATGGTACTGAGTGGATTTTTCTCGGAACAGGTTGGAACTGTTCCGGGTAAAAAGGTATACCTGTTCCAAAAACCTGTTCCGATTCCGACCTGCTCCGAGTCCGGCATTAGTGATTGCCCGTTCTTTCGCACTCGCAGCTCCATAGGCTCCATAATGACACCGCTTTCTTTTCAAGTGCTTGGAGTCCTGATTTTTTTGAAACAAGAATACTGATTGGTTGATGAAAGTTGAAATCTGACATGTCAATTATACTCCATTCACAGTTTTGATTTTGCTCCAAGCTCTTGAAAAGAAAGCGGTCAATATAAAATACGTCCGGTATATCAAAACCGATATGAACTAGTATTTGAACTCTGAATAAGAGTAGATGGTGTCGATGATGTGTCTTATAAATTAATATACTTTCAATTTGTTTTGTAATGCGATTTAGAACCGTGAGTATTTCATTTCTAAGTTTTTCCATTTCTTCAATTCATTTTATTGTTACATGCATGGAAATAAGTCAAAATATTCACCTAACGCTTCAAACTATTCCTAAAACTCCTCGACACTAATTACACTAATTAAACAGAATTTATTATTATTATTATATACATCCCACACAAATACTACCACTACCACCAATACCAAAATGTCCGCAAGTCTGATCTGCTCACTCCACTCCGGCTCCGTGTCCGAAGGTATAACGTTATCATGTGCTCAGTGCTCAGCTCAAACGCATGACAGTCCAGCGGAGTCGGAACTGGTATTTTCTAAATCTGAGAACTGTTCCGCGGAACTGGTAGCTCGTACCTGTTCCGAAAGAACAGGTTCGGTTCTTTCGTATAATCTCTAATTCTTAGTACTTTTACGAGGCAATTGTCGTCCACGGCATTTCCTGTCGGGTTATGCGTGGCAGTAGAGTTCCGGTAGTTTTTGAAACTGTACTATTGCATGATCGAGTTTCGATTTTTTTCTTTTATTAATTTGTAGATCTCAATGAGTATAAATGGAATAAATTGGTCGGCTACACGATATATTGTAGGACTTTTACATGATCGAGTTTCGGGCTGAATTTTACATCAAATTAAAGCTAAAACTACGTACATTTTTAATATTTTTGTCGTCCACCTTCAAACCTGTCAGTTTTTTTCAGGCCGACTGAATTTCTCTTTAAAAAGAGTATGTTTTTCCCCACCAATAAATATTATGAAACATGAAGTTTCTTTTTTATATTTATAAGTCTTTAGTAATTATACTACATATTAAATGTTTTCGACAATATGAGTGTTGTTTTTATTAAAAGCTTTCATTTAACTTGCGATGTTTGTATATTTCTTTGTTTAGGTCAAATCTTGCAAGCTGAATTTCGACTAGTTCTAATTAAGCTAGAGCTTTGAAATTTGGCACGCGTGTATAAGTCCAGTGACAATGCAACATAGTATAGCCATTATCGGTCTAAATCCAATATGGCTGACGTCCCAAGATGGCGGATTGCCTTTCTCTTCACAACCCCCTTGATATGGGTATCAAATGAAGGGGCCTGACGAGTAAAATGCGATAAACTGTGTGGCGCCATTCTAAATTCAATATGGCGTATGTCCCAAGATGGCGGATCGCCTTTTTCTTCTCAGCCCCCTTGATATGGATATCGAATGAAAGGGTTTGACGAGTAAAATACGATAAACTATGTGAAGTCATTCTAAATTCAATATATGAAAAAACTGTACTAAAAAGTAAAAATAGTTTTTTTAAAATTCAAACAACTGGAAACCAAAAGCTTTGGGGGCGGTCAATTGAGCAAAGTAACTATGCAATAGCGCTATATGACCGCCCCCAAAGCTTTTGGTTTCCAGGTGTATGAATTTAAAAAAATATATTTTTACTTATAATACAGTTTTTTCAAATAAAAGCTTCTCCTTAAAAATATTTTTTTAGATAATTTTATTCTAATGTAGTTGTAGATTAAATGGAATAAAATGGTTTATTCAAGGAATATTAAAAAATCGGGATGCTGCAGGTTCAATCAGGTTATTTGAATTATTAACTGTTTATTAATAATGATAATGATTTATATTATAAAATTTTAATTATTATTGATATTATATCACATAAATATACACTTATAAATAATTATAATATTTACATTAATTATAATGGATCATCGTCTGAAGAATAACAACATTCAACAATGTCTCCTGGATCTGATAGTTCAGATTCTTCTGGCGATTTCTCTGGTATGATTATATCTGCAGTGTTCAGAGGTGTGGGATCACCTTCATACCAATTTAATTGATATCCAAATTCAGGACCAGCCACAATCTTCTGGATTAAATTGTAGGCAGTCAAATTTAATAGCTGCTAGCCACATTGAATTTATATATATGATGGTATACTCTCTGAATCAAAAGTTTGAGTTCTCTTGAAAAGTCATCCTTCAATCGTCTGGCAACTGTATCTTTTATTAAACAGTAGTACTTTACCAACATTTACATCGTTACTTTTTATTCCGTACATTTCATTGGTAAACTTCTGGATTTTCGACATTTTTTCATGATCGTTTAGATCATCAGGAGTACGTAATTCTGGTAAGAATAGCAGAAGGAAACCATTTAAAATATTAAAACGTAGTAAAGAATTACTATGTTTTAATATTTTAAATGGTTTTATTTTGCCTCTTCCTTTGAAGGCAGGATTATAATCGCATCCAGTATATGCATGTAAGAAAGGTAGAGCTTTACAAAGCTCCGAGCCTAAATTTTCAGATTATTGAATACCAGAAGGTTTTTTCAGAATTACGTACTCCTGATGATCTAAACGAACATGAAAAAATGTCGAAAATCCAGAAGTTTACCAACGAAATGTACGGAATAAAAAGTAACGATGTAAATGCTGGTAAAGTACTACTGTTTAATAAAAAATAGAGTTACCAGATAATTGAAGGATAACTTTTCAAGAGAACTCAAACTTTTGATTCAGAGAGTATACCACCATGCTGGAAATCCCTTGAAAAATAAATTTTAAGAACTATATATAAATAAATACCTATTATTTCTGCTTACATCATTGTTAAAAAATATTATTTTGGGTATTCAGCAGATAACTTTCAAAGAGAACGAAAAAGATTGTACAATGTTTAGAGGCATTAATTCATCGAAAATATATGAAATACTTCATTTATTGGACATGCATGCGGTGAGCGAAATTTTATAACTATTTTCTTTGTGCTTTTTAGTATTTTCTTGACTTTGAATCGTAATAAACATTTGATTGTGATGTAGTGTCCTCTAGGTAGGGCTAGAGATACTTAATATTATATATATTAGCATGATCAGACTTGAATCATCAATATATAGAAAGAGTGGTTGTTTTATTGCTTTTCATGCTGAATCTTAGATACATAGTAGGTGTATGAAAGAAGTCGACAAGTCACCGTAGGGGGAGTTTTGTTGATCTTCCTTTTTGGTCAGACTTGCACCAAAGGTATATGAAAAAAACGAATGTTTTCTTTGAAAGTTATCTGCTGAATACCCAAAATAATATTTTTAACCATATATATAAATTCAATGTGGCTGGCAGCTACTGAATTTGACTTCCTACAATTTAATTCAGAAGATTGTGGCTGGTCCTTAAGGCCTGAATTTGGATATCAAATAAATTGGTATGAAGATGATCCCACACCTCTGAATACTGCAGATATAATCATACCAGAGAAATCGCCAGAAGAATCTGAATTATCAGATCCAGGAGACATTGTTGAATGTTGTTATTCTTCAGACGATGATCCATTATAATTAATATAAATAATATAATTATTTGTAAGTTTATATTTATGTGATATAATATCAATAATAATTAAAATTTTATAATATAAATCATTATCATTATTAATAAAAAGTTAATAATTCAAATAACCTGATTGAGCCAGCAGCATCCCAATTTTTTTATATTCCTTGAATAAACCACTTTATTCCATTTAATCTACAACTACGTTAGAATAAAAACAACACTCATTATTATCGAAAACATTTAATATGTAGTATAATTACTGAAGACTTATAAATATAAAAAGAAACTTCATGTTTCATAATATTTATTGGTGGGGAAAGACATACTCTTTTTAAAGAGAAATTCAGTCGGCCTGAAAAAACTGACAGGTTTGAAGGTGGACGACAAAAATATTAAAAATGCACGTAGTTTTAGCTTTAATTTGGTGTAAAATTCAGCGCGAAACTCGATCACGTAAAAGTCCTTTCATAATCTATCCCCTTTTTTGGTGGGTCAGCGCTATCCTACAATATATCATGTAGCCGACCAATTTATTCCATTTATACTCATTGAGATCTACAAATTAATAAAAGAAAAAAATCGAAACTCAATCATGTAATAGTACAGTTCCAAAAACCACCGGAACTCTACCGCCACGCATAACCCGACAGGAAATGCCGTGGACGACAATTCCCTCGTAAGAGTACTAAGGATGAAACAACTCTACATAAACAATTCAACTCGAAAGTCGATCACGAGGCGTTTTTGACGTGGCCGCCCGGTCTATTAGATATTTAATGTTAAAGATTGAGTTCCATTACAAAGCGCTTCGCCGACTTGTGACGCCATTCTGCATAAACACTACTCATTTTAAACCAGCAAGAAGATAAAACAGACATAATTTAACAGTCAAACGCCGTTTCCATAGAGAGACAATAACACCCGCCACATGCTTGGGGCATGTGCATCATATAACTAACATAACCTCAATTTTTATGTTTTTTAGTTTACCTACGATCACTACTGTAAATAGTAAAAAACACACTACCTGCTATCTATGTAAGTTGAATTTTACGTATTGTAAACAAAACGCACTGTAAACAAATCGCACGGTAAAAAAAACGCACGGGACACGCAATAGGGTATTTTCACTTTTTTTTTAAGTCGAAAAATACAAAATACTTATGGTAAATATTACAGCTGAAACAATTTTTCGGCAAAAAAATGTTTTTTTATAATTTTAAAAGAAATATAAATTCAAGTTAAATATTTCCCGCCAAAAAAGACAAATCTAGTATTACCGGTCATCTGTGACGTCACTGCCTATATATGTCAATGATTATAAAATCTAACCTTACTTAATGACTTTTGTTGTCATTGTAAATTATAAGTCAAAAACATGAGTAGTGCACCAAATAAGTGGTGTTTTGTGCCAAGGTGCAGAAATACTTCAGTAAATGCTCCAAATAAAAAGTTCCCATGTGTTTCTATAGCGAATTATTCACGGAAAGTGAAATGGTTTAAAACAACGAGGCGCGATTTTCCCAAATCGAAATCGACATATTATTGTTGTGAAGATTATTTTAATGTAAGTATAATTTATCTTTTCTCATCATGGTAAAAGTTAACCGATGATAGCTAGATGGATGGATTATTACCTTCAATATTATAAATAGATCATATTTATATACTTACCGTAAAATTATGCTTGTAATGGTATGAGATTTATTTTGAATTGAAAGTAATATATTATAGCTTCTAGTATTACTGAACATTTGTAATGAAATTTTGCTAGGTTATAATTATTAATTAAAATGACCAAAATATCAAGCGATGCATGTCATGGCTAGTGATATTCGACGTCACAAATATATAAAAATACTTGTTTATTATTTTCAGCTCGAGGAAGTCATGGAAAATTAGGGTACATCCGATACAAAATTTTGAGAGGAAAAATGATTCTGAAGGAAGATGTAGTTCCACACATATTTAACTGCCAACCAGACAGAAAAGGAGCAGCGTCTGCATCAAAACGATCTCTTAAATATTTAGAATCTCACTCTGTAATAGATCATAATTTGATTGCCTACACAGACAGTGTTATTGCATGTGATGTTATTAATTTACAACCTTCCATCATTAAATAAAGTAGTTTGTGTAGTAAATATGAAACTGTAGTTTTCCCCTATAAAGAAAAAAATATATATACTAAAAATACAAATGTTGGTTTTTATTATTCAGATAGACATATTTTCAATATGTATAATTTTAATTGCCAACAACAGTTATTTATAGCTATCATGTTTAAAATGTTCACAATTTTGGTTTTTTCAAAATTTTTGTTCGCAACACAGAAAAGTCCTTTTTGTTGATTTGCACATAACATTTGTAAATATACTTGCGCTTTAAAGTCTGTAATTTGATCATTTTTTATATAGTTCTCCACATACTTTGAAATAATAGGTACCGTCAGGTAAAGCTGCAAAAACGAGATATAATGGCGACAAGAAAAGTCCACAATCTTTCACTTTTTAAGTTTCAATTTTTCCTCCACAACGGCCACCACCTTCTCTAAATTGCAGCCCCTTTCCATATATTTATTATCCCTTATTTTGTATGCACCTACTATAGACTCGACAGCTAGCGAACGATTACCTTCTCAGTTTCCTCACACAATTTCTCTGACATTTTATTTTTAACAAATTATAAAAATCACCACTTTTTACTACTATCAGAAGCAAATTTCAACAAAAGTTTATAAACTGACAAATTTGCAAATTTGTCTTGAACCATACATCTGAATTATATTTCATTATTTGTACACGGAGAAAATTTTCTATACCAATATTTAATAATTCTTGTCTAACAGTGCTCTGGGCAAATTCTTCCTTCTACAGTGCATAATGAGTCTTCTGGTTTCAACTCCACATACCCAAAAGCATTATTCACGTTGTTCTCGAGATGAGCTGCAAATAAACATTTAATTATATATCTAGCACAGACTATTAATTCTACTTTCTTTTAAGGTTATGTTGTTAATATAAATAATCGTAAATAAACCAAATTAAATGTATAATAATGTGTAATAATACAAAAACTAAATCATAAATTTAATAACTATTAGGCTCAAGTTGCAAACAACTAATTCATTAATTTATTTTAAATACTTACGCTGCTGTTTTTACGCCCTTCAACTCGGTTGAATGAAATCGATCAACATTTTTAATACATAAAAATATTTAAACTAGGTAAATTGTTTGTAGAAGCTTTCACAAAATTGACAGTAACCATTTTGCACTTTCTTTAATTTGTGAGAAACACTAGGAACAAGTTTCAAATATCCAAGCCAAATATGGTAAACATGTAAACAATAATGGGTCCGTTCGGACTCTACATTAGCTGCACTAGTGCAAATATTTAGAATTAGATAGATTATGACTCTACATAAGTTGAAGAGAGACAGATTTGCACTGGTGCAGATAGTGCAGAATGTTTGGACAAAAAACGAACAAAGCTATTTTGTCTTCTGACAGATATATGAAGCGACGTCACCAGGATCATTACCCAATAAGGTGACGTTCTCGAAATTATTCAAATATTTGAATTTTAAGTCGAGTTGTTTATTAAATATTTATTTTAATCTGATGATATAATTAATATGAATGCGTTTAGGCTTTCATATTTATGTATTGCTTCATATTAATGCATCATTTGAAGTGAATTGTTATATATGGAAAACACCCTATTATAGGTGGCTTATATCGCTGACGCGAGGTTTCAAAGAACAAATGCGCCTACTTAATTTTCAAATGCTGTCAAAACTGACATAATATTTGTTGAATAATATTGTTGACTAGTAAACTAAATTCAGATTTTACTAAATAACTAAATAAATATGATCGTAGGTAAAGTATAGTACATAATTCGAGTTGTAAGGCAATTACGCACTCATGGAAATACGTTCGTGCGTAATATGCTTCTTACATCACTCATTACGTAATATACTATTATATACTCATTTTAAGCTTGGAGCCAAACTGGCTCCAAGCAAATATTTAAAAATTCACGCAAATAATTTTTCAATATTGTTGATTGATACAAATAGACTGCTAATTATAGGTTAGATTCCTAACCTGCAAAAAGTGTCTTATTTTATTGTGACAAACTATTTAAAACTTCATAAACATGATGAGACTAACGAGTTCGAAAAAACTTGTACAACTTTTCTAGAGTTGAAATAGGATGTACGGTTCAATAATTGTTGTGAATGACTGAATTTCAATAAATGATTTAAGTATTTTCAATATAATTTTTTGCCTTAAGATGCCAGGTAATTCAATACTTCGTCAGTATTAGCTAGAAGAGTAGTTGTTTTGATTGGTTTTCCAATAATGAGTGTTTTAAAGTGTTTTCCTAAGTAGTATATTAGCGTGACCCGATTAAGACACCAATATACAGAAAGAAGATAATTTCATATTAAATAAAAAAGTGTGAATGACTAAATTTGAATAAATGATTTAAGTATTTTCAATATATTTTTTTCTTTAAAATACTAAGAATTCTATCATGTAATTCAATACTTCGTCAGTATTAGCTAGAAGAGTAGCTGTTTTGATTGATTCTCCAATAATGAGTGTTTTAAAGTATTTACCTAACTAGTATATTAGCGTGCCCAGATTAGGGCAACAATATACAGAAATTAGGTATTTTCATAATAGATAAGAAGTGTGTAAGTTGTGTTTTGCATAATACCTAAATAATATTCTCTATTCATAAACATTACATTGAACTGGATTTTGATTGAAAGTACAGGAACCAGGCAGACATTTTGATAATATTTACGTAATACTTGTAAATCTTAAGAAATACATATTTTTGAGGTTAGCTGTGAAGTCACATTAAATCTCAACTGTCACCTGACCAAAAAATTTGGAAATTGCCTAAAATAAAAGAAAATGCTGAACGGGCCTATTATGTGGATATATTTATAATACGATGAATGAGAAACAACAGTTAGTAGCCTTAGTTTTTACCTCAACAGAGCTTTTTATACCATTGATCACAGTTTGCTTTTAGAAAAACTCTTTACATTCAGAGTGGCCCATCAAAGGAACACCTCTTATCAATAACAGAAAGCAAACTGCAGTCATAGATCGATATCAATGAGATGTTAGGGACGTTACTTCTGGTGTACCACAAGGCTCGGTTCTAGGTCCCCTGTTATCTTTTATTTTTGTTAATGATATGCCAAATTTCCGCAGCAATTGGATATGCAGATGATACATTTTTTTTTAAATCCAGTAACTCCTTGGAACTGGCAATCAGTAAATTAGTCTTACTATTGGTGTGTCAGCAATAGTTTAATTCTAAATGCTGCAAAACATAGTGTATGTCATTCTTACTCAAGAATTTTAGTCATTGTTCTAGTGTTTCAATTAAAGCGAGCGAAATCACAAAATAGCATGGGAGGGCACACACCTCATTATTATATGTTTAAAATCTTCCGTATCACTTAATATGTTGAAATTAGCTTATCTTGTCTTGGTTCAGTCTAACTTAACTTAAGGGTTAATGATTTGGGAATATTCTTCACATTCTTATAAAGTGTTTATAGAAGAAAATAAAAATACGGTGCATGGTTGCACACTAGGGTGGTCCAAAAATGACAATTTTTTATAGAGAGTGTCGATCACGCCAATTTGTTTCCAAATCTGAAAAAGTAAGCACGTATTTTTTGGTTTTTCAAAATTTTGATTTTAAATGGATACCTGAAGTTTCCTATTTAAATTGCATGAGAAAAATCACTTTTTGGGATCTTTTGAATAACTGTTCAGTGTTAGGGAAAATCTTGTATTTAACTTATAGGACTTAGAGAACGAAGAATTTGTTGTATATACATATCGGTTTTTCGCCCGTAATACACCTCCATGGTGCCCCGAAAACTACCCTTAAATCTAAAAATGTAAATTCTTCAGGGAGTTGACTCTTTTGAGCACTTTATTCTCGTTTTTTCTTCGAAAATTATTACTATTGGTCTAGTGGAATATTTATCAACATTTTTAAGTCAATTTTCATTTATTTAAACAAATTCCGTTTGTTTAAATAGTTTTTTTTCTCGAAAATTCTACTAAAATCCTGTTTTCTGAGATCGGACCAGCATGGCAGTCTGTTTTTAAATGACATCAATTTATTTTCAAATATTTTCCAATTGTTTAAATAATCAATTATTATTTATTTATTTTCTACCTTTTTTTCATATTATGCAAATTTCATTTATTTAAATTTTTCATTTCATTTTTTTTTAACAAACCACAATTTATTTGAACAGAATAAGTAGTTAGTTTCTAAAAATGTATCGTTATGTTGTTCATTGGATTTTAAAGGCTGTAGCGGTATAAGAAGATGAAAATTGCCCCCGCCTAGATTTTTATTTCGAATTGGCATTTCGAAAGGACATATTTGAAAACCCCTTAACCCAAATTTTCAGCCCCCTGGGTGCTAATAGGGTGCTCCTATCGTATAAAACGTGTTTTTTCGAATAAAATTTCTCCAGCTCGACTGTTTACTCCAAAAAATCTGAAAAAATTCATGGACGTGTGTTTTTGAGAAAGAAAACACCCTGATTTTTTTCAGATTTTTCGGATCAAAACTGAGTCCAGGAAAAATATCTGAATTTTTCAATGATTTTTTAAGCAATGTAGGGCATATTTGGCTAACTTCTAAATAACAATTTTTTTTGTACTTCTTTCCGTACTTTTGAATGCCGGTGTCAGAATTACCATTTTCAGACCGGAACATGCTCAAAATTTGAAGAAACCGTTTCTTCCGCATTTCTCCCCACAATAAAATTGTGGGAGGTTACCAAAATTGGTCCAAAATTGAAAATTGAGATATCATCAAATTTTTACGTTTTGAGATCCCAGGAATCCAAAAAGTGATTTTTGAAAAATGTCTATGTGTGTATATGTGTGTGTGTGTGTGTGTGTACGTATGTTAGAACGATAGCGGCGAAACTACTGAATGGATTTGGATGAAACTTTACATGAAGGTTTCTTTAGTGCTCCAGAAGATCTGAAAAGGTTTTGGTTGAGATCGGATTACGTTTAGTGCCGTTTTGGCACAAGTTATTTATTATATGATTACTAACAATTTGTAATCGAACCATTCAAAAAGCAGTAAAAATTCCGATTTCAACGATATATCACACTTGCGCACCCTTTCGATTTGGTTTCTGCGAAAAAAAAAAAAATAAAAAAACAAAATAACACGCTTCTTGTGTAAGAAGTATATATATATATATATATACTTTAACGAGATCTAGAACTAGATTATATTTTCATCTTGTTCCGGCGAAGGGTTGGGGGATAAATTGGGGTAAATTTGGGGTAAATAGGTAAATCAAGCAGGTAAGAGTTCATTAAATTGTTATTTAGTATATACCAGAGAAGCTAAGGTCTCAAAAAAAACTTTGGCATTAGCCCCCCCCATTACGAAAAAAAATGTGATTTAGTGTGTGTACAAGAACTAGAAATCTCAAAATATTTTTTTACTTTATCCACCCCCACTACCACCCCCTATTACAACCCCCACTCCACTACCGATGTGGGGTATCGTTTTATGGGTTTTTGGGGTAGAGGATTTCAAATATTATATTATTAAAGTTCCATAAACAATTATTTCCACATACAAAATTTTTTTGTTGTGAGTGACTTGGATAGAAAATCTGGATGTAGAAGTAGTGATTCCTTGGGCAGCGGTTTTTTATTGTGGGGAGGTTAAAATGCGGAAAAAACGGTTTTTTCAAATTTTGAGCATGTTCCGGTCTGAAAATAGTAATTCTGACACCGGCATTCGAAAGTTCGGGAAAAAGTACATAAAAAATTGTTATTTAGAAGTTAGCCAAATATGACCTTCATGGCTTAAAAAAATCATTGAAAAATTCAAATATTTTTCTTGGCCCCAGTGTTGATCCGAAAAATCTGAAAAAAATCAGGTTGTTTTTTACTCAAAAACTCACGTCCATGAATTTTTTCAGATTTTATGGAGCAAACAGTCGAGCAGGAGAATTTTCTTCGAAAAAACACGTTCTTTATGATAGGAGCACTCTATTAGCATTTAGGGGGCTGAAAATTTAGCTGAAGGGGTTTTCAAATATGTCCTTTCGAATGGCCAATTCGAAATAAAAATCCAGGCGGGGGCAATTTTCATCTTCTTATCCCGCTATAGCCTTTGACTCATAAAATAATTGTTATTGATATCGTCTGCATTACAATGACTGTCAGGAAGACTTGGTGGAATGTTATCCTTTACTACTTTAAGGTACTCCACATTTGTTTAGGATTATTCTTAGTATTATTAATATGACAAAAGTAAACTCCAATTCTTTCTTGAATTATGGCATTGTTATAATAATTATGAATTTTACAAAAATATTGTCTATGTATAGCACTACTAGTTTTTCTATATCTTGACCAAGCATTCTATTTAATTTTCTTAACTTATATATAAACCATAGTTCTTGACTTTTTTTAAAGGAACAAAATTTAATTTAATAGCAGAAGCATGTAAATTAATGGCCACAAACACCGCAAAATACAACTCCATATAAGTGTCTCTCACAGTCACACTTTCCACTATACCTTTAAAACCCACAAACCACAGCACTTCTAAAACAAACAGACTGAACACAAATACGAAACCGTCACACCACAACCCTGTAAACCCCAAAACTCTTACGACACATTAAGATAGACAGACCCCTAGTAGAACATAATATTGGCTGGAACTTGATTTAATATTAGGTGAATATAGAGATATTGAAATGGTAAAGAAAATATTGGGCTGAACTTAATAAATATTAATGTTAAAACATTGGTACTTATGTCTATGTTGGTGATATATTATTTTTACCCATTTCAACCTAGATGCATATACAAAATATTGATAAATATCTATAAACATCAATTTTGTAATACCGTATGATCTATGTTGATCCCATATTGGTGATGACCTTTCTAAGTCATATTATTTAAGAAATATGCATCTATACAAATAATAGTTATTTACGTAACCACTTCTTATGAAAAGAGTAATTTTACATGACGAATGTAATATTTTCCAAAACGAGCGAGCGAGCGAGTTTTGCAAATTACATGAGTCAAGTAAAATTACTGTTTTCATAACATGTTAAGTACAAAATTTTATCTAATCCCGCTCTAAATTAAAAAAGAAATGACAATAGGCCAGTCCAACACGCTGTCACTTTGCTTTGTTTGTACTACAGCAGCCATCTTTTGTTGGTAAGTTAGAGTTTTCGACAGGCCTAAAGGGCACCATACACATTCAGTAATCTCATTACCTGAATTTTCGCGCTTTTTCAATCATACTTAATTCAATAATTATAGCTAGATATGCTTTTTTCTTAAATAATGGACATGTAAGGTGTGAAAAATAATGACAGGGAATGACGGGGAAATTTTTAGTAATGATGTTTATGTAATGATCTGCTGGAATGACATTATTGCTGAACGTGTATGGTGCCCTTTAGGCCTGACAAAAACCCTAACTTACCAACAAAAGATGGCTGCTCTAGTACAAGCAAAGCAAAGTGACAGCGTGTTGGACTGGCCTATTTATTTTAAATACTATTTTGCTGTTCCCATCATAGCTACCGCTTGCAGCCGTACAAATAAATTGTGTGTTTATCGCTTTACCTGAGCGTTAGTACGGATTGACGTTTGTATAAACAAACTTACTTGTCAATCTGCTGAATATTTTTAAGCAAATTAAGTTGAAATTGATTGATTCAGATATGGATATTCCATCTGATATACTTAGAACAATCGGCTTTAGCAGCAAATTCAATAACACCTGGTAAATCAAAAGGCAGGTATGAAGTAGTATATAAGAAATTAGAAAATTGGTGTCAACAAATAGGTTCAATAATCAGTTACATAAATTTTTTTTTACATAACTAGTTATATAATGAAAATGACAGTTATGACAAATGTGACGTTTCGTAACGTCAAAAATGCATTTAAAATTTGACTTTTCATAACGGGGTTAGATAAATAATGTTATTGCAATATTGAACATTCTTTACTATACTTTTCGCAAAAACGAAGAGTATATTGCATTTGATCGGCACATTTGTAAATCAGTAACTATCGCTCGTAGAGTGTTAGTGAACGAATTCTGAACAACTTTCAAAATGTCCGTCTGTCCGTCACGTTTCTTGTAAGCATGATAACTTAAGAAAGAAAAGTCCGATTGTATTGAAATTTGGTAATTAAATTAGTGTTAGCTAGAGGAAGAACCCTATTGTTTTAAAAAAAAATCAATCAGTAAATAAAAAAGTTATTAATTTAAAAAAATATATTTTCTTAATTTTTATCATTTGTACTTAAATAGAAATCTTGCGAAATTTTATTGTCTATAATTTTTTCTTGTTTATACATTTTACTAATATATATATTTCATAATAATATATCTAATTCGTTGAAATATAATACTCGAATGATATATACTACATACATTCAATTTTTGTAGTGATGTGTCATGATCCAATGACTAAGGTTTTGTTTGGCAATCGAAAGGTCTTGTGTTCGAATCCTTGACAGGGTGTTTTTCTTTTAATTTTTTTTTATATATTTTTGTTTCACAACAAAGCTGGTATCACAAAATTTAGAATGTCCAAAAACTAACATTGTTTACAAGAAAACTGCGAAGAGTATGCCATAGAATGTGTAACAATTATATAAAAAGCTCAGTAAATCGGCGAAGAGCATAATGCATCCACTAGTTTATGATATTATTTTGATATTAATTGTCAATAAGTATTGCACATCTAGATTCATAATAATAATATGTTTATTTGCAAAAAAAGACAATAATATAATAATTCTTAATAATAATAAAACAGATAAGCGCAATAAACATGTGCAAAGTCACTGAAGTCGATCTAGGTCGATTTGTGCAACAACTTAAATTTAGAGTTAAATATAAACTCATTTAAGGTTAGTAATTTGCTAACTACACATACACGCATCTTTACACATAATCATTTATTCACTTAAAACTATATTGCGTTTTTTATGTAGGAATCTATTAATTTATTTATGGTAAGTTATTAACAATTATTAATTATATTAAGCTACTTCAAATATTACCTACTATATTTGATTTATAATGTCGTGTATTGTTTGCCTAGAATTTTGTTTTAACCACACTTTTATTTTAGTTTTAAATAATCGTAAACTTCCAGAATTCTTTATATCATTTGGTAATCGGTTATATAGTCTGGGTGCCAAGTATATATAACATCTCTGACCAACAGTTTTCGTACATCTGTGTTCTTGGTAGCTGTGTTCTCTAATTCTTGTATTATATTTATGTACGATAGGATATAGGTTTTCTTTATTTTTAAAATTGTATGAAAGCATGGTTAGGCAAAATAACTGCCTAAGTCAAATATCTCGGCTTCTTTATATAGAAGGTCTGAGGAGTAAGTATAATTTTTATTGTAAATAATTTTAAGGATCCATTTTTGTAATTTATTTATGTTTTCTAGGTGACAATCGTTGACTCCTCCCCACCCAATAATGCCATAATTAAGCTGGGATTGAACCAAAGCATAATATAATGTTTTTAGCTGTTTTACGTCTAAGTATGTTTTTAAATATTTGAATCGTGATAGTAATCCCCTCATTTTTTTAATCAAATTCTTGGTATGCATATCCCAACGAAAATGTCTGCCAATCCTGATTCCGAGATATTTGACCGATTCGGCTTCCGGTATTTCTAAATTATTTTCAATTTAGAGTGACCCAAAGTAACTGTAAGTAAATTGAAATCTAGCCATTTTTTAATTTGTTTGAATTCATATTCTGCTGTTATTTTCAGGTTATTCCAGGGCTTTGCTTTAAATGTTACGACCGTATCATCTGCAAAACTAATAATGGATGTATTGGCACTTTCAAGCGATAACAGACTGATTATATACACTGTGAATAGTAGTGGTCCCAGGACAGTGCCCTGAGGAACTCCATATTTGATGTATTTTGGTTCGCTAATAGTTTCGTTAATTTTAACGTATTGAATGCGGTAGGACAGATAACTTTTAAGTATATTGTTTACAGTTCCTCTTATGCCACAGATTTCTAATTTTTTTAATAATTTCTTATGAGATACTGTGTCGAACGCTTTTGCAAGGTCGACGAATATACTTAAACATGGCATTTTTTCATCTAGTGCAGTATATACATGTCGTGTTAAGTGAGCAATAGCGTCTTCTGTGGATTTACCAGTTTGAAAACCGAACTGATTGCTTGAAATGATTTTATATTTATTAAAAAAAGTAGACAATTTATTTTTCAGAATTTTTTCATATATTTTCGCAATAGTACTTATTAATGAAATCGGCCTATACTTAATCAACTCATTGTTTGTGCCGCCTTTGTGCAAGGGTATAATTAGTCCTTTTAGAGCTTTCGGAAAATGTCCATTTTTAAAACTTTTGTTTATTATATAAGTCAAAGGTTCCACTATTTCGTCATTATTTTCTTTCAGTGTTTCTGCTCGTATATTGTCCAAGCCTGGAGATTTTTTTGGTTTAAGGCTTTTTATTATTTCACTTACCTCCTTTACATTGGTAGGATGCCGATACATAGAATTTTCTAAAATGTTCTCGCTTTCGTTAAAATCTGCTGGAATTTGTATCTTACGTGCATATTTTTCACCCAGTTCACTATAGTGTTTAACAAAAGCGTTAGATATTTCCTTCTCATCTGATATTACGTTGTTGCATTCCGTTTTTATTTCACGTATGTGTTTTTTTCATTATTTTTATGGCATAATTTATTGACTACCTCCCAAAGACTTTGGGTAGAATTGCTGTTTTTTGTCTCAAAGTACTTTATCTTTGCTGTTTTTATAAGGTTAGCGAGTTTATTTTGGCGAATATTGTAACATTCTTATTTGTCTCATTTTGACGAACTTCCTGTAAAATCGTGTTTAAAAAATATTTTTCAATGTAAATAAATATTGATTTTACAATATTGAAAAGTTTATATTTACATCAGGGACCGAAAAATTAATTTCGGTTAATTTCGGTTAGAGTTAAATAACGCATAGGTACCATTTTCAGTTTTCATAGCAGCGACAATTCGGTTCTCGGTTATGGTTTCGGTTTACAGATCCCGGCAATTCGGTTTCTGTTAGAACAAATTAGTAATTACGGTGCGGTTTTCGGTTTCGATTTCGATCCCTGGCTTTTTACTTGCCTTATACCTTATATAATATTTATAATGGACATCATGTTATTATACTTTTAGACAATATTGTACTATAAATATCTATCCGTAATAGAAAATATTAATTTTAAAATATTGTAGAATTAGTATTGAGAATGTTAGCCAATCTAATATTGGCAAACTTTCTCTTAACCCATTATTACAAATGAACATTGCTTTTATGATAATGAAAAGTCTATGCCGACCTCACGTTGGTTAAAAAATGTTATTTAATCGATATCGATAAATGAAGTTTTTAACAGAAAATTTGCAAACATAAGGTCTATAGCTAAACTGAAAATTAACCATAAGCAACATACTGAGAACAAAGACTGGAATATTTGGGAGTTTCACTCGATAAAAGACTGTATGCTTAGCGCCACACATCCCCAACGCAATTAATAAATCCCATGTAGCTCTCAGTCGTCTGCATCTCTTGGTCAACAGACGTAGAAAATTAACCATTGATAACATATTAACCTTATACAAAATTATATTTAGGCCCATATTGACTTATGGTTCCTCCTCATATATTTGTTCAGGTTAAGCCAATTTAAATGAATCCAAACAAGAAATCGTCTGCATACAGTATGCTACATTAATGTAAATAGCTTAAGGTCTGTTTACATTAGTAACAACGCTATATGTAGTATAAGCTATTTAACAAATATAATATACTTGCATCAAATTGCAACTAAACGGATAAAAGAGCAAAGCAAAGCATAGATAGTGCAGAATGTTGACCTGAGAGGAAGTGACTGGTGGCAGCAGCTCGCGTTTTAACGCAGCAAATACGCAAACGAAGATGCTGTGTGCTGCGTGCGATGTGATGGGAGATTTAATATTTTTTTAAGAATGGCTAGTTCTTATTTTGAGCAGAGAGGGATTAGATAGAAGGGAAGCTTCGCGTACACATGCCATCTACCGAGTCGTAGGCAGCAACTTCATATTTACAGACATCAATCAAAGAGATTGTCGTCTATACTATTGACCTTGCTGTTGGCATCTGAGTGTATCTGATAATATTATATTCTAGGAGCTAGTGTCGAAAAGCGAAAAATTTATCTAACCACTAACCGAAGTGGTTTGATGATAGTATTCGTCCAAACAAGCAAACTTGTGAATATGGACCTTAAGGGCCTGCAATTTATATTGCGGGCATGTGAAAAATTGAAGGTATTTTATCGCAATCAAACCACTAGGTTCTTCGGTTTGACTGTAGTTATAGGTGAAAGGATTGCATTGATACAGTCGGCGAGAGTTTTCTCTTTGAGAAAAAAAAATCCAAATCGCATTGTAATCAAACCGGCCAAAGTTTATGGCAAATGTTTTCAATTGTCCAAAAAAATGAAAGAAATACAATTGGCGGGAATTTTGAAAGAGGGGAGGAAGAGTTATTGGGGCAATTATGAGCATAAAATCCAGGTTTACACTGTAAATGTCGTCAAACAAGGAATTCAAGCTAAAAACTGTCGCCTAAATTTTTACATACTCCAAACACCTTATAAAATATTATATTACATCGGCGAGAATTTTTATTAAAATCAACCCCCCCAAAACAACCCCATTGGGGGTGAATCGTAGTAACGTTTACTATATTGCCGTCTATTGCAATTTCGAGCATTTTTTTGAGCAGAAATCTCTAGTGTCATTTTATTCTTGATTATTCAACGGTACTTACCCTCAAAAAACGCTGAAACCGAGAATCTTCACAAACTGATTGATTTTAATCAAAAAAACATTCGTCCTATGGATTAGCTTATGATTACATGTTTTTGAAGACATGATGATGCAACGGTTATTCATCGGGGGGTGAGGGGTAAATTCGCCCCTTAAATTTTAATAAAAGTTAATTTCGGATAAAACCGAAAAATTTTTTCTACAGCGATGGAAACGAATATGTACAAAGAATGATTTTGACTCCCTCGAAACTACTCTTTTCATCCTCATTTTATTGGAGGGAGGGGGAGTACTATCCAAAAAATTCTATATATTCCGATTTTTTTTTTATAAAATCGCCAATATCTCATAAAATATGCGTTTTGAAGTAAAACATCAAATAGGTAAAAAGAAAAATCGAGAAAATTCCTTTCGAAATTTTCTAGTCCTAAACTCTTCTTCTTCTTCTTTTAGCGGGGCGAGTGAGAGTCGCCGCACTCAGGCCTTGTGGCCCATTGTGCTACCGCTACGAATTTATTGAATTCCCCCATCCAGGTCGGATTCTAACCCAAAGGCCAAAACCCTTCCTATAGAAGCATTCCTTATTTCCTCCGGCACCGGAAAACCAATGTCGAAGTGTTTGTGCCTCAAGTACATAAGACTAGGGAAGGAAGTAAGGACGTGGATGGAAGTCTCCTCCTCGTCTCCGCAAAACCTACAGTCGGGGTTGTCAACCACCCCCATAGTGTGCAGGTGTTTTCTGAAAGAGCCGTGTCCAGTCAAAAGACCTACCACGGTTCTGACCTGTTTCCTCTTTAGTCGCAGGATTTGTTCTGCTCGCTTCGGCAAGGGCCCCGAGATCAGGAGCCTCGCTTGCTGGACTCCTGGGTAGGAGGCCCAGAAGTCAAAGAACTGGGACCGTGTCCAGTCTTCTACTGACTTCTTGGCATTTGATCTAGGGTAGGGTAACCGAGAGCTGGCCAGAGCGTCTGCCCGCTCGTTACCCTCGATGTTGCTGTGTCCTGGCACCCAGAGAAGCTTGACCCAGTTGGAGAAGCCAAGTTCACAGAGAGCCTGTCTACAGTTTTGAATCAGGATTGACTTGGTCTGGACTGATGCAAGGGCCTTGAGGACCGCTTGACTGTCGCTACATATATATATGTGCCTGTTGGAATATTTTCTTCGGATATTCTCCTATGCACAGACCAAAATAGCAAAAATTTCGGTCTGGAATACCGTGGCGAATTTGCCCAAGGCATAAGAAGCTTCAGCCCTAGGCCTTTCACCGTATATCCCTGCTCCAGCACTTTCCTCAAACCTCGATCCATCTGTGAACCAGACGATACTGGCGGGCCTGAGTATGTCCTCGAGTGGGTTCCAGTCTCCCTTTTTGGGGATGACAACCTCAAAGGGTTCTGAGAAGGAGAAGGAGAAGGAGGGCACCATATCATCACTCCTGGCCTCCAGAAGTAAGTGAGTCTCTATCGCGTTGGAAAGGGCCCTAGCGTGTCCTAATTGTTCTCCTCCGGCCTTCCACTGACCACCGCACCTCGGCCTGTAGACCGCTTTCCGAGCCTCGGCCTTAATCACCAAGTGAAGGGGCACGAGGTCCAGAAGGACCTCCAAAGCTGCTGTGGGGGTTGTGCGTATTGCTCCTGTGACTCAGGCGAGTCATTGGAGTTGTGTTAACTTCTGTTGAATGTAAAGCCTGGTTACAGCAGGCCACCACACAACAGAAGCATAAGTGATCATTGGTCTTACTATCACAGTATAGTACCACATTGTTACCCTGGGGTTTAACCTCCATGTTTTACCAAAGGTCCTTCTACATACCCACAAGGTTGTAGTGGCCCTTTGTATTTGTTGTATTTGAAACCGTTTAGCCTGCGCCTCCTAGTGAAAATTACCAGTACTGCCTTAGAGGGCCTGGTCGTTACGCCATCTCTGTACGATCTGCAAGGCCCTTTGCAAGAGCCCGCTAACCGTATTTGGGAATTTTTCCAAGATGATAATTGCGTAACCTTGAGCAAGAAGACCTATAGTCGTATTTTCTATTCAATTTTTTTCTTTAAGGTGATGTAACGTGATATAAGACCGAGTACTTATATTTGCCCTGTGGGCCGACTCGGTCTATAACACTGAGTCATGTTTTTGGGATCTCTCGATCTTCTGGAACATTTCGGGATCTCGGAATCTCCCAGCGAGTCGGTCCAGCACACTTCTATCGTTATAAATAGACCGAGATGGTGTAGTAAAGGACCGAGACCTTTTTTGACGTTTTTTTTTGACAGTTTTTTTTTCAAAATATTGTGTGTCAATTCATAGTGTATTAGCCGATGATATTCATGGCCTGGGGGGATATTTTATTTGGTTAAACCGTTGCTACCGGTTGGCGCTTTATGAGAAAGGACAATGTTAAAAATAGCTGATTTTTGGCCCCTATCCCGGAACGCATAAAACCCAAAGAAAATGGTTGGAAAAGGCTCAAGATTAATAAAAATACATCTTCATGGTACCAAACGTCTGGGGAAAATTTTATTTCATTCATAAAAACATAAAGACAACCACTAAAATGCTATAAATAATGGCTTATACTGAATGTGAAAATTATATTTATTTTATGATAACTTTTAAGTATTGATTCAATAGAGATAACAAAAAGGTAAAAACTACCCCCGTCTACACCTTATTCGGGGGATGGAACGCCATACGCAGCATGTAATATTAAAAAAATAGGTACCAAGGTGATTAAAAATGTACAAAATGATTTTTTAATATTAGTTGAGCCAGACCTTCAACTGATCCGACCTCAACTTCCCCATTTTCAAAAACAACCCCTATGGTATAATAAAAAATAAATAATAAATTATTATATTATAATTATTACATTATTATATACATATATGTAGCAGTAATTATATATTTTTAAAAGAATGTTTATTAAATCTTTAGAGAGTTTCACATTATAATAATATAATAATAATAATAATGATAATAATAATGTTTATTTGGAATTAAAAGATTACACAATGTAACAATAAAGATGTTTACCAAATAAACACTCCGGTTTCGCAGAAGTATTCTAGTGACACTTGTTTGAGATGTTGAGTGTGTGAACATTTAATTTTTACACTATTTAATATCTATCTATATATAATATTTACTTATATACTATAATACTGCACATACACATTGTATGTGCAGTAAGATAAAAAAATAGCAAAAAAAATGTTAAATGTAAAAAGGATCACCTCCTCGTGGTTCATCATGGCGAACACAATAAGTGGCCAAATGATCCTTCTTTGCAAGTATCATTTACATATTTACTGTACCCTTTTCTCCAACAAGTGAAGCTTACCCAGAAGTACCTTTACATGGAATATTATAACAGAGGTAGTTTTTCTTTATCGGGATACTATTAGGTAATCAGTATAAGTGTTGCTGTAATATTTTCATATGATTCTATATATTTCATAAATTAATAATCTTTTTTTTTTCTAACATTAGTGATCATTAGTGCCATCCCTAAACTGGAGTTGGTGTTGATTCATTTTAATCACCTAGTTTCTTATTTTTTAGTATTTGTAGCGGTGAATATGATTCTACCACCTGAATAGGGTAGTTTGGTTGTTGTCGAGGTTGCTAAATAACTATTTGTTCTTTATTAAAAAAAGTGTTGACTAAAACCATAAAGATCTATTGTAATATTACGTGCGGTAAATATTTTTCATATTGATATAGAGGTACTTTTTCGTAATAAGAATACTCACGTCAAGACAAAGTGAATGTCTGTCCCTTTTACTAGTATAAAATAATTTGGAGCATTACTAAGTGCCGCGGCATTTTTTTAGTATCCGATACTGTGAATAGAATTGCACCCCGAATAGGTAGTATAGTATAGGTAGTTTGGTGGTTTCCAGGTCCGCTAACTAAAGCGCTTTTTTGTAATAATACTTGCTGTGAATAATATTTCATACCCTTACAGAGGTTGTTTTTGAAAACTGAGGTCAGGAACAGTTGAAGGTCTGGCTCAACTAATATTAAAAAATCATTTTGTACATTTTGAATCACCTTGGTACCTATTTCCTTAATATTAGATACTGTGTATCTCGTTCCATCCCCCGAGTAGGGTGTGGATAGGGGTAGTTTTTACCTTTTTGTTATCTCTCTTGAATCGATACCTAATAGTTATCATAAAATAAACATAATTTTCACATTTAGTATAAGCTATTATTTATAGCATTTTAGTGGCTGTTTTTATGTTTTTGGGGGTGAAATAAAATTTTCCCCAGGCTTTTGGTACCACGAAGATATATTTATATTAATCTTGAGCCTTTTGCAACCATTTTCTCTGGGTTTTATGCGTTCCGGGATAGGGGCCAAAAATCAGCTATTTTTAACATTGTCCTTTGTCTTAACCCGTATGGCAGTCAACGTGTTAAGAGTTTGGTAAAAGTAAAGTTCTAGTAGAGCAAAATAAAATGGTTACTAATTGCGGAAGAAGAAATGATACGGGCAAAGAGCATGGCACTTTTTTAAGATGCGTACTGCCTAAAGGAACACGCAATTTGACTAATATCCCAGATCCAGTTTGGTTTAAAATCGTTATGAAAAGATGCTAATAAGCAGCTAAATACCAGCTTGCTACCCTATAAGTTCTTTATCATATAGCAAGTTGTTAGCAGTTAATGACGGAGTTAAAATTTTTGCAAGTTCCAAGCATTGCTCTGACATTCTTATTAAATTTCACATTTAGCAGTAGGTAAATACTTTCAAGTCACTACTACATTGTTGAGAATTTCATGTGGTAATTTCAAAATAGGAAAGTGTAGTGTATTTTAAATTAAAAAAATATATATTAAATGGTAATCAGTTGCTAGCATCTTATGTCAACAATTTCAAAGTAAACTGCGGCTATCTGAGATATTGAAATGACTTTTCCCATAAATTATTCTAGCCAAACGAGTTGCTTACAGTTGAACATTATTTCAGTTGCGAAAAATGGGTACAATTTGTGGGATGGATTGAGGTTCGCAAGTATTATCATCTGTGTGAAGGCTATTCCGATCCTCGAATGATTTATTAGGGATACCCGAGAACACTACTAGCCTCAAATGCCAGAACGTGTAATTAAAAGGACACAACACAAGAAGCAAGCACATAAAACATATAAGGAAGGTATGTTTTATATATTGGTACTGGTATGTACGTTATTAACAGTAAAGTGTATGACAAAAATCCACACCTCAATATAATAATATTACAGTCGGTAGAGTCTTGTGTGAAAATACATTTAAAAGTGCGATGTCAGTTTCTTATGTTCCACTGGCAAGATTATTTTCGTGCAGGGTAGCATAATGAACCGTGATAGATCTAGTGATAAAAACATGGGTATTGAATACATCTTTGATGATAGAAATATGTGATCTATATTTTTTGTAGCTGTCAGTGGCGGCTCGTCAGGGGAGGCAGGGAGGCTGAGCCTCCCTTTGGAAGAAGCAGCATATCTTCCAATCTTCCAAATTAATATCTTTTACTTATAGAAATTTCTCTAATTGTCTTTCAAAATATCAAGCCTCCTCTGCAGACAATATCATGAGCCGCCACTGGTAGCTGTGTAGTTACTATAACTGGTAGATTTATTGATCTGAGGATAAAATGCTTTCTCAGTGAGAAAATGTGTATAATCCTGAACTATTATATCGTTTTATCAGTTTTATACAAATTTCTAGTTGTAAGTTATTATACAGTGTCATTTAATTGTAGAATATTTTTTAAATCATTTATTTTATAAATTATTTATAATACTACTTACGTTCACTTATTACTCGTAATATTTGTTTTGTTAAGGGTGCAATACAAAATGTCAATTTTTTAAAATAAAGTGATTTTTTTTCACGTTTATTGGTTCTTTCCTCCTTAATTTTTAAGAAATCCAGTGGCATGAGTGCGATGCCTCAAGAGTTTAAATTTCCCGGTAATGGTGAAAGTGGGCAGTAGGGGATTTAGTTACGCATCTGATCTGCAGAGGGCGCTAGCTTGGTACTTCCAAATTTAGATTTAAAAATTGAAGGTTGAAAGTGGACCGAAATAGTGTGACGTTTCACTCCCACTCTAACTATTCCATCCTATTTCTAACATCGACCTTATTACCACTGTACATAAGACACTGGTCAAAATTGAATTTGAAATTTCAGAAAATCTGTGAATATTTAACTATTGAATTATCATAAAAATGTTTTAACTTTAAAAGCTGCGCCTTTTTGTAATAAAACTGTATTTTTAAAGTCCTCTTGAAATTTTTTCAGAAATTATTTTTTTATTGCGCACGCGTGTATACGTATGTCGAACCTATCTGCATCTTTTTATTTGTTTACCTGGACTAGATGAAATTTGAGGTTATGTATAGTGGATTATTTCTTTTATAATTTTCAAGGATTTTACAGTATTTAAAGCGTTTGCATTCCAAATTTGTACTGGAGTCAATAATAATATATTTCAACGGCATCGTAAGTACCTACGTTTGTGATTGAAATTATAACAAAGTAATTTTTAAATATATATGTATACTTACCTATTTTTAGCATTGAAAAATGGTTCAAAAACACGTATTGCATTTTTCTGCGATTGCTCAATTTTTTAAAGATAAAGGAAAACTCATGGTCAAGGCAGAAAGTTCTGTTGAAGCGAGCCATGTGAAAGGAATGCTTTATGATCCCGAAGTACCGATTGTTAAGGGACAAGTTCATGCTAGCATGAGAGATAGAATCTATAAAGTAGAGGTGTGTGCATTTTTTTTTAAACGTTATCATATTTGACTTTTAACGTAATTAATTGTTTTCAGATATTTTTGAATAACGATAAAAATATAACAGATGCAGAATGTACTTGTCCAAGGGGATTATGGTTATGACATCATATATAGCCGCTCCGGCTCTCTTTGCACACTATAATATTTCTGTAAGGATACGAACATGCCGAAGATACTACGCAGATATAGAAGTTCAGGCCGCAGTTTCAGTCGACGCATCGAAGCTATCAATTTGTGCCAAGAGCAGTTCACTCTGCTAGCATCCACGGTATGTGCGGTCACATTTAAATGTATAGGTTTGTTTTACACGTTGATGGCTTCGATACATCTTCTGAAACTGCGGCATGAACTTCTAGCTGGGTAGCATTTTTGGCATGTTCGTACCCTAACAGGTGAAGCATGTTTATGGAATATGTCGTATTTATTAGACAGTTCAATTTTAAACTATTTTAATCATTTATAGATTTAATAGAAATAAGTTGTGAATAAATGATACATTATGTAATTTCTTTATTTATTTGTGTTTCTAAGTGAAAATACTTACTTACAAATATTTAAACACGAAGTAATAGGTTGAAAATCTATGATAATAGTATAAAATAATGGAAAGCAATTCAATTTCAAATGAAAATAAATAAAACAGGCTTTGAGGTTAGAATACAAAGAAATAATCAAAGAACTACGTTCCGAATAATTTTCCAGACACTTGTAGAACGCATGCGCAGAAATAGCCATCCAGAAAATATTTTTTTTATAATTTTCGGTAGAGAAAATTGATTACCACATGTAAAAAACCTATAATTCAGCTCTATTTTTATATCAGTAGTTAGGTTTCAATAGCTAAATATAAAAAATAACGTACCAATCCTTAGATACATTTTTAAGTAATTTATTTTGACCCTTAAAACACATGTACAGAAGGCATGCTTCAAAGACTGCATGGAATGCAATTCAAATTAACCGCCTCATGCATGACGTCACGACTATTGTGGTCCGTTCCTTTACGAGTCTAACCAGCGCAGGGTGCATGGATTGAGGACCTTAAGTTTCAGTTTCCCGCCATGTATGGTAGTGGGAGGATTTCATGCTGCCCACGACTCACCAGTTGGCGCTGGAAAACATTGTGAGAAAAAATATATTGTGGCCATATGGGAGGTTCCCCTCTATCTAATCCCTCTTTGATTTTGAGTATTTGATGATAATGACTGGATATAATTTAATGAAGACATGAAAGAGATCATATTTTCTCTGCTATACAGCATGAAAATCTGCTTTAAAATATTTGCTGTGTAACATTTTTCCGTACAGTTCTGTAATATTTTATATAGCTTCTAGCATATTTTGTTATTAATGTAAACGTGCCTTTATAATAAAAGAAGTCAAGTCAAAACGTTCTCTATTAAATAACTTCCTGCTAATGAAAAACTAAGCCGTTTATTTTATCATTCATTTCTATTTGTGCACGACAGCTTGCAGTGAGAATACTTTTCCCATGTAACGGTATATCATGACAAAGGAACCTCTTCGGTGAACTTTATATCAAGATGAAAAGGAAATATTATTTTTCGTGCAGAATCACAATGCTTACATGAGAGGGTGCAGTCTGAGTGGAATATTGTTTTTCATTGCACGGAAAATAAATAGAAAAATATGAAATATGTGCTTTTAGTTGCGTGCAATGTTGACTGGAAAATTTGTACGCCTGGTTTGTTTGAAATTAAATTCGTATTATGTACCCGACATAACGTGATTTAATACCATTTCTTACTGATGTGATTCATGCATTAAAGGTACGGATTTGTTAGAACTATGCCCCGAGCAATTCAGGTCTGTCGAATATCGTTATGTCAGTTGTAAGGCAATATGTTTAAGTTTTTAGTATATTATGCGTTTTCGAATTGATAGGACGTAAAAACAAATTGTGTATTGTGTTTCAAATTGCAAATTTCTAGGTCTGCTGAAAATATTCTGTAGGTCTTGACTACAAGCTTACCGGCCTTTTACCCCATTTCCCCACTTTTTCCTGCTATTTTGCATTTTGCAGCAGGAATATCGAAGCGTTGTGATTTTCCATTCAGTTTTCCCCCTGTTCAACCTTTTTGAAGTGCTACCTGCCCTAGAAAGCTGTTGGAAGTCTTTTTGAAACACCATCCTGTATAAAAAGAGAAGAGAAATTATGACGTCCCATATTTCAAATAAGTGATTAAGTTACTTCCCTCTTGTTAATAATAATATTTGTTATACCTCTTTGATATGTTTCTATTGAGTAATGTTTGTTGTCCATAATAGCAATGTGACTGTTGATACTGATTGTGACATTCTCCATTTAAAACGTAAATATTTTAAAAATGTATTGTTTTACGTATTATGGCACCCTGTATTTTAAATTCAATAGCCGTTTGAATTTAATATAACCCCGATGGACTAATTCTGTATTCATTGGACGATGCCATAAATAGAATCCAGGATATAACGTATTTTATCACTGATACGGGAGATAGATAGGTCCAACACGTTCTTGGGTAATTTGGAATAAACCAATATTTTATAACCCAATTATGTTCATGGAGGAATGATAACATTGATTTGGAAACTGATATGGAAGCGAAGGGAATATGAAACAAAATATAATTAAAAAAAAAATTAAAAAATTTCTAGTGCTTATTTTATTGATTTAAGTAAAAGATATTTTGAAAATTAGAAGGACAATTCTAAAGGAGTTTTTTTCAATTTAGCTCAGTGAAAATATTATTTATGAGAACGTTTAAGATTTCTCAATTTATTTAGAAAGAAACTATTGAAATTTCGAGTATGGTGTTTTTTTACCTTTCACAGCTTATGTAGCGAAAACAGTAATAGATAGTCTCCAAAATTTGTGAAAAAATTCATGTAGCTTCTAAATCTCATGCATGGTTTTTTGGCAAAATTTGAATCTATTTCCAATATTACTAAACGCAAAACTTTTATTGAACTTTATTTCTAATGTTTGCCGATAAATATTAGCCGTCGTCATATGAAAACTAAAGAATTGTCAATATTTTACTTATGTATGTATTTTGGTCGCTCTAGATGATGGCGTCTCTTATTTTGTTAAATATGTATTTTTCAATGCAAAAAACATGAAATTATTACTTTGCCACCCCCCCCCCCCCCCTTTGAGAGTGAACAATGTAATCGAATTTTTAGAAAATACTGCATTTATAGTAGAGTGCTCGGTGCCCAGATATACGCATAAAAATAAGTTCTGTGGGAGTTTCATTGTTACAAGCTGAATTTGATATAAAATTAATGATGATATACTGATGTTTCAAAATCTCAAAGCCGTCAAAAAATGTCCTACTCAAAAGGTCATTATAATCAAAAAACCAGTTATTTCTTAGTGAATTAGGTGTTTTGATATTCCTACTTTTGAGTAATAGCAAATCCTTTTAACCACGAATAGAACTAGTCAAAATAAGTGGATTTTTGAACAGACCCACCTCGAGAAATCATGCCTGCTCCCCCTCAAACGGGCTGCCTGTATCTGCTTATATATTTTTATTTTCTCAAAAACGGTAGGAGCTAGAGGAATAATCTTAGCGCCATTCGATAGAGTATAAAATTTTGAATAAGACCCTCCATTTGCTTTTTGCTATTTTCTTTTTTTTAAGGCGCACAGCAAAAAAAGAGCCTTCCAACAACGACACATGTTTGGCTATACCTCTAAAACGGCCCAATAAATAAAAATTCTACGAGATATAAAAAATAAAGACCATTATTTTTTCTATCGATTGGTATATTATTTGTATATGTTATTTGTTTATATAAAGCCGTCAGTGGAGTACAAAGAGAAAGATGCACATATGCATAATGAATTTATTTAAAATAATTTATTATTGTTGTTAAAAACAATAATAATGTAATAATTTTGAACAGGTACAATCAATATTTTTGCAGTTTGTAACAACAATAATAAATTGTTTTAAATAAATTAATTATGCACATGTGCATCTTTCTCTTTGTACGGCTTTATATAAATAAATAAGAGATACAAATAATATACCAATCGATAGAAGAAATAATGGTCTTTATTTTGTATATCTTGTAGAATTTTGATTTATTGGGCCGTTTAGAGGTATAGCCAGACATGTGTCGTTGTTGGAAGGTTCCTCACTCTTTTTTGCTGTCGGGCCTTAAAAAAAAGAAAATAGCAAAAAGCAAATGGAGGGTCTTATGCAAAATTTTATACTCTATTGAATGGCGCCAAGATCATTACTCTAGCTCCTACCGTTTTTGAGAAAAAAAAATATATATATAGGCAGATACAGGCAGTCCCTTTGAGGGGGGGTAGGGGAAGCAGGCATGATTTCTCGAGGTGGGTCTGTTCGAAAATCTACTTATTTTGACTAGTTTTATTCATGGTTAAAAGGATTTGCTCTTACTCAAAAGTAGAAATATCAAAACACCTAATTCACTGAGAAATAACTCGTTTTTTGATTATAATGACCTTTTGATTAGGACATTTTTGACGGCTTTGAAATTTTGAAACATCACTATATCAAAATTAATTTTATATCAAATTCAGCTTGTAACAACGAAACCCCCACGGAAGTCACAATAAGCGTATTAATACACTCTACTATTATTATTAAAGTATTTAAAAGTATGTATTTCAGGGTAATGTATTGTTTACCTGCCGATGATTTTCTCAATCTAAAGATGCCTTACCTGAAAAAGAAGAAAAATCTTAATTAGCACTATCTCACTTATTAATCTAAAGTACATTACATGTAATTTTTTGGGAGAATCGGATTAGCACCGCCACATCCTATTATTCTATATGGTAGCACTTTAACGCGTTACGATCTGTTAGTCTAGAGAAATTCTTGTATTTCTTCCCGTTTACTTTAGTGGAGGTTATCCTAAGATTAAATATTAGAATTAATGGACTTGGCAGCTGCCTACTCTAATTATTTGCAAAAATCAAGGAAAGGAGATCTATTTCCTTGTGTTTTGTGTTGTGAACAACAACCCTTATGCTGATAAGCGACCCTGTCACAGGAATATATCAAGCTGACCTGCATATTTATTAGTAGTTTCCATTCATCCTGCTGATTTCCACGTCGTGAGAAGCATCCACAATGAGGCCAGATTTTTTTCGTTAAATATGTTACTTGGGGTGGCTTGATTTATTTGATTACGTTTTACTATAAATTAAGTATCAAGATAATTTCATTATGGTTTAATTATTGCGAATTTCTAATTATTTCCTAAATCTTTTATGCCTACCTATTAGCATCGCAGTTAAATTTCATTTGTTCAAACTAATTGGAGCTAACATCGATATGGCCTTTAAAGCAGTTTCCATAAGCTCACAAACGCTTGAACACTATTCTTGAATACAAAATTCAATAGGCGTTTCGTCAGCCATGTTAGCATCATTTGGAGATGATTAAATTGGAAACTTTTGACGTTAGTTAAAAATGTTAGACGGAAAAACATTCATATACTTATAAGAGATGAAACGAGGATATTATTTGAACTATGCCTAAGTGAAAATTATTTCTAGTTTGATAACAAATACAAACAAAAAAGAGAAGACCTGATAATGGCCTCCCCACTGATTCTTCTAATGGCAGAACTATTTACCCTTCGTTTTCGTCTATTTAGATGACATTTTGATTGCAAGTAAATCTAGTTCGCAACATTTAGAACACTTGAGACTTGTTTTTCAGAGGTTAGAGTTATACGGTATAAATATTAAACCGTCAAAATGCATATTAGGAGTTAATTATTTGACTTTTTTAGGACACACTATATCTTCAGCTGATATTTTATCTTCTTCTGAACGTATTGATGTCATAAATGATTTCCCCTTACCAACTAGGATTAAACAACTTCAGCGTTTCATAGGTATGGTAAATTTTTATCATCGTTTCATACCTTCTTTCGCTGAAATCTTAATTCCACTACATGCCTTATGTACTAGTTTACTGCATGATAAAGTTAAAATAATAGGCGATTGGCTTACCGACTGTCTTGACAGTTTTTCTAAAGCCAAAGGTGCAACATTTTTAGCTCATCCTCGTTGTGATGATAGCTCGTTTTTATCTCTGACAGTTGATTGTTCAAATGTCTCTATGGGGGCAGTTCTTGAACAGCGCGATGACAAAGGTGTACTTGCTCCATTAGCCTTTTTCTCGCGAAAACTTAACTCAGCCCAGCCAAAATATAGTGCCTTTGATAAAGAACTTCTTTCTTTGTACACAGCGATTAAACATTTCAGGTTTTTACTTGAAGGTCGTACATTTATTGCTTTACTGACCATAAACCTTTGGTTAAAACATTGTTCACTAAAACTGAAAGATCTCCTCAGCAAATTAGACATTTAGACTCAAGTTGCATGTGAGATCAGACATATCAAGGGAAATCATAATATCGTTGCCGACACGTTGTGACGTGTGCTCGATACGTCTTCCTTGCAACAATATATTTATCCAGTTAACACCCAAAAGTCTAATTTAGTTGATGTTTATTTTGACTTAAATTTCTTGAGCTTAAGAGGATGATTTTGACCTAAAATTTTTATTGTCAGATACTTCATCAAACACCAAAAAAGGTTTTCATTTAAAGAAAATTAAAATTCCATATTCTGAGGAGTTTATTTGGTGTGACGTTTCCCGCCCTAAACTACGTCCTTATGTTCCAATCACTTATAGACGGACAATTTTTTATATATTTCATGGTTTATCTCACCCTGGTATTAAAGCGACTAGAACGTTAGTTTCTAAAAATTATTTTTGGACTAAAATGAATTCGGATTGTAACCTCTGGACAAAAACTTGTATTAGCTGTCAAACTAATAAAGTGACACGACACACGAGAAGTCCGATAGGTAAATTTGATATACCTAAAGGCCGATTCGATCACACACATATAGATTTGATAGGACCATTACCTCCTTCTAAAGGTTGTTCTTATATTCTGACTGTGGTCGAACGTTTTACTAGGATGGCCCGAAGCTTATCCACTTCATGACATTACTGCAGAAACTGTAGGGCGTACGTTATTTCAAAATTACGTTTGTCGTTTCGGTGTACCTTTGACAGTGACAACTGACCAGGGGTTCAATTTGAATCTAAATTATTAAATGAATTTTCAAAATTTTTGGGATTTCATAGGATTCGTACGACCACATTTCATCCCAGTAGCAACGGCATGATAGAAAGGTTTAACAAAACTCTTAAGACTGCTTTAAGAGCTAAAGCTTTCACACCACATTGGGTAGATGTGCTTCCTATCATAATGTTGGCTCTCAGGACAATCCCCAAAGACGATTTGCAATGTTCCTCCGCTGAACTTGTTTTTGGTCAAACTTTGCGATTACCAGGTGAATTTTTTTATTAAATCATATAGTTGTCCGGATGTTCCTTGCTTTATTACCAAATTACGTACTTCTTTTGATAGCTTAACGTTCATTCCACCTTTTCATCATGTTAATTACAAATCATTCGTCAATTCGGACATCTTGACTTGTAATTTTGTTTTCGTTCGGAAAGAACGTTTTAAAAAATCTTTTACTCCGCCGTATGATGGACCATTTAAAGTGTTGTCCCGTACAGACAAGTTGGTTACTTTTATTAAAGAAACTACGCCTGTCACGGTTAATATTGATAGGATTAAGCCTCCATATTTGCTGCCTAACAAATGCGATGTCACTGTACCACCTATTAAGAAGGTGCGTTTTGCCATCGAGGCTTTGGTTGACTAATTTTCTTTATTGGAGGGGAATAATGTGGCAACTTGCTCACTTCCAGACTAAAGTATTTTCAAGTAACCAAGGTTAAGAAATAAAAAAAGAAGAATAACAACAAGAAAAAGTATTTTTATATACATGAAGATTGAAATATATATTATGTATTGATAAAAATTTATTAACTTGTATAAGTATTAGTTCATATTGCTCTGCGTCTTCTTCAAATTTTAAGTTTTCAACTGCTGCATGCATATTGCTTCAAGTTAATCATTTTTTTCAAATTTGGCTATTGTTATCAATTCACACGCGAGTGTGGTCTTTATCCTCTCGCTGAACATTCTATCGAGAATTGTAGTATGCGACATACAAGAATACATATTTTTAACGTGTCGTGCTAACAGTAGATATTTTCCCAAAGTAGTGTGCGATTTTTGCTAATAGAGATTCAAGAATGGACTCCCAAAATTATCTTTCTTAAGTTATCATGCTTACAAGAAAAGTGACGGATGGACAGATGGACGGAAGGGTATTTTGAAAGTTTTTCAAAATGCGTTCACTAACAAAATGGTTTTGAAATGTGCCAATGAAATGCAATATGCTCTCCGTTTCAATATTTGCAGAGTATAATAGCAGTTTATTTTTTGGTTAATAATTTTTGTAAAACCTTGTATATGTAGAATACTGTGGCAGTAACAATATTCTGGCAAAAAGGGAAATTGATAATAGCCTATTTACACAAGTTTGAATTTCACCCAGCAGATTTTTTTTACCGAGTTGCATTAATTAATTCCTTCCACTTACGCAACTTTACAGATAATGTTTCAGATCGCAATCCTCATGTTTTTTTATGAAAATTTGCTTTTTATATTTTTTCATTTAATTCCCAGTAAAACGTTATATATTATATCTGCATAAACGGGCCATGCTTGGCAGCTTCCCTATTCTACACGACAGAAAGTGGTTTAAACAGCTGACAGTGCACTCCCTAAATCGTCCTATATAGAGAACCGTTTCATTTTCATACAGCATTTGTTCTGACATGATTCTACATAAAGCTATAATATAATATTCCGCAAGTTTCCATTATGCAGTGGTGTTACAGTTTCAGAAAATAGAGCAAATTCATAAAGTTTGCTTAAATATCGAAATTGACATATGCAGGGTGTCCAGTTAGTGCTCCCTTGGAAGATTGTGTAAAAACTTTATAAAAAAAATTTCTTAACAAAACTTTCAGTGTTTCATCTCTACGACAACGTAAAATTATTTTCAATTATACAAGGCGTCACAAAAACGAATTACACAAGAAAGTATAATTTTTTAAAAATGGAACACCCTATATTTTTTTAGTGCCATTTAAGCCTCCAAGGGTCCTGTATTCCATCCTAAAATATTTTGTCAGTCAGATGTAGCTTAAAGTTTTTTTTCTTGGCAATTTACAAACAATTTTTTGACTGCCATATCTCCGCGATTTATTAATTATTTTTTCTAATAATGTTGGATATTATTTGATAATGATATATTTACTGAAAAACATTTTTGAAATAAATTATTATTACCGGGTGTTCAAAATATTTGTTTATATTTCTTCATATTTAATTATTATTTTTCTCAATGTTTTAAAAAGATATAAGTATATTTCTGGCTCTGATTATACGGCACTCAAATCAATACAAAACGTACCAATCGCATGTTTATATAACATTTTTTCTTTAGACTTGCCTCACCTCTCATGTGCTAGTTTGTCATACAGTTTATAAATCACCCTGTATATCGAATAGGATGTCTGTGCAATTAGCTTATTAAGACATGGAATTTTTCACTCATAAAAGCGTTTTTTACCGCAACTTATTTTTTGCTGTCAATCATTCTCGATCACTCCGTATTTATAGCATACTTGAAACACTTATTAATACTTGAACATTTTTTCTGTTATAATAAATTAAATTTAAAATAAATAAATAAAACATCGATGTATTTCGACAGATTTTACGTATTGCATTACAATTGAAGCCTGCAATCAATCAAAGTATTTAAATCCGGCCGGCGCCGAACTTGTGTACTACTGCTGCTGAACTGCTGTGGTTGAAATCACACGTGAACTTATTAGGCCAGGCTAGATAAGGGTTGGACAACAAAATAATTCGTTACAGCAAACTGATAGCAGAATATTTTAGAACATATCACAGCTAAATAAGGAAAAATAATCCGAACCACCTGCGGTTATCTGAGGTGAAATGGGGTTTTAGGGCTTAACTACGCATCCTATCGAAAAAAGTTAATTATAAAAGTTGTAGGTAATAAAGAGATCCACAACTTGTGTGGAGAGCATTTTTATCCTAACCTCAACATTTTTCGGGATACACACAAAAAACCCTTTTTTCGGTTTTTCATTTTTTTCTTCCACAAAAATAATTCGATTTAGCTCAAACTTGGTGAAAGTGTATACCTTTTGATGTCCTACATAAGCAATATTTTTTTTGGAGCAAAATATTTAACGGTTGTTTAATTCAATTTAAAAAAAAAAATGAAATTTTCAACTGCGATTCCTCATAAAAGTACTTATCCGATGGAGTTCGGACAGGGCTCATTTTTTTGTTTTTACTTCTACTTTCAATAAATAAAAAAAATATATATAGTGCAATGGAAAAAATTGCCGGAAAATCGAAAATTCCGAAAAAATGCACTTTTTCGTTGTATGTTTTTTCATTATTGTCAAAAATTTGTTATTATTTATTACAATGAATATAATTTTGTAATATCAATGTATGCTACAAACAATACGTAAAATAATTAATAATTAATTACATTCCTCAACCACGTTTGAAATATTAAACAAACAAAAAATATGATCTAGATTTCTATGTCTTCTATTGTAACGGTATTGGTACGGCGTATAAATGACTGCATTTTTATTTATTTGATAATCTCTTTGATAATCTAAATATATTCACTTTCAATTTTGATTGTTAAAAAATGTTTAAATTGATTATTGTCAAAAATTTGTTATTATTTATTACAATTAATATAATTTTGTAATATCAATGTATGCTACAAACAATAAGTAAAATAATTAATAATTAATTACATTCCTCAACCACGTTTGAAATATTAAACAAACAAAAAATATGATCTTGATTTCTATGTCTTTATTGTAACGGTATTGGTACGGCGTATAAATGACCGCATTTTTATTTATTTGATAATCTAAATATATTTACTTATAATTTTGATTGTTAATAATTTTTAAATTGTAAAAATTGATAAAAATTGCTTTGTTAATTTTAATTACACAGGTCAACATTTGATCTAAGAACAATCACCAGACTTTACCAGAGTACACATAGGTTTTTTGGGTCGCTGATTCCGAATTCGAGGTTCGTTAAGCTTAATCACGTCAGGTTCTTGGTCATTTGAAGATCAAACTGAATTTAAATCGGCTGTTATTTTTACTCTTCAAGATTATCTAGAGGTCATTTCAAGGCATTTTGAGATCATTTTGAGGTCAAATTAAGAAAAAGTGGCTAAAAATCTGGAAAAATGCTTGCATGGGTTTTTTGGGTCACTGACCTCGAATCCATGGTTGGCTGGACTCTATTACATCGGATTCAAGGTCATTTGAAGGTCAAACTGAGAAAAAGTGGTGTAAAAAATTTGAAAAAAATTTATGTTTATGTTTTTGGGATCACTGAGTTCAATTTATACCTAAAATTTTGCAGTTTCTTGATTTTCAACATTCTTGTTTTAATTTGATCATGATATGGCCTTAAAGAAACTTTGAGATGAAATAACGACAAAACTGAACTCGGTGATCCCAAAAACAAAAACCTAAATTTTTTCAAATTTTTTACGCCAGTTTTTATCAGTTTGACCTTTAAATGACCTTGAATTCGATGTGATAGAGTCCAGCCAACCACGGATACGAGCTCAGCGATCCAAGAAACCCATGTAAGCATTTGTCCAGATTTCTTAGCCGCTTTTTCTCAATTTGACCTCAAGATAATTTCAAAATGCCTTGAAATGACCTCTGGATCTTCTTAAGGTAAAAATAACAGCTGATTCGAATTCAGCGACCTCAGAAAACTAAACATAGATTTTTTTAAATTTTTTACAACACTTTTTCTCAGTTTGACGACGAGATGACGCTTAACCAACCTCGGATTCGGAATCAGCGACCCAGAAAACCTATGTATACTCTGGTAAGGTCTGGTGATTGTTCTTAGATCAAATGTTGACCTGTGTTATTAAACATAATATAAATAATTTTTCGTAAAAATAATAAATGTAATTTTGAATGCATGATTCTAATATATTTACATTCTGTAGTAAACATACAATTGATAATAATAATAAAATGGCTTTATTTATTATTAAATTTACAGCATATTACTAAACTAAGGCGAAGTCTAGCTTAATAGCTTCTCAAGTTAACCTTTTACATTATAATAATTTATGTGTGTAGAGTTTATGTCAATTAATAAATGTGTATATTATAAAAAATAAAAACGTCAAATAACATTTATATATTTAAATTTTAATTGTTTGGGAGACAATTTTAGAAAGGCAACATCTTTCTATTATTATTATTAGCTGTTAAAAATTTGCCCAATCACATCAGGTGTGCTTCAAGGATCGGTTTTAGGACCCGTTTTGTTCTTAATCTATACTGCCGATATTGTCCAACATATCAATTATGGTAAAGTCCAATGTTATGCCGATGATACTCAATTGTTTTATAAATTTCCTTCTGAAGACACAATAAATATTCGTGATTTAATTAATGCGGACTTAGACTCTATTCATAATTATGCTAATCAAAACAGTATTACTAAACTAAATGCTAGCATAGCAATTTTCGGTGGAGGCGGTAGTGGAGGTGGCTGATACCAAAATAAAACTATTAGCATTTGATTCTTGTACACTCTAAATTGCAATTTTATTTTTGTATCCTCTTTAATAATGAAGTAGAGGTGGTAGGAGGCTAATCTCAAAACAAAAGTTGAGGCCTTTGGGTCTTGTGCACTCACTAAACCACAATTTTATTTTTTTCACCTATTTAATAAAAGGAGGAGATGCCAAAAAAAATGAGACCTTGCACATACTCGTACATACACTAAATCCCAATTTTATGGACTCTTACTTGTTTGCTTATTTTACCCTCCAGCCCTTCAACGGAATAAAATCAAGATATAATCTAGCTCCAGATCTCGCTATAATACATCGGTATTGATTGCAGAATGCTACCAGTAATTGTAAGTTGAGCGGTAACAGTTCATAAATTACAGAATATCACGTTAGATAAAGCCGTAATTGATTTGAGCAAAAGGAGAACTCTATGTCGCTCTGATCCGAGTTAAAAATTTATGTGGCTTGGCACTCTCATCGATGATTGCACTCTCTCGAAAATTACAGGTGTGCTCCTAATTATTTCACATTGATTTATTATTTGTTCTTGAAGCTAGGCTTAATTTTCAATTGGTACAGAATACACTAATGCCTTCAAATATCCCCAAAGGAAGTAATCCAAGAGGTTAAGATCTGGAGAACGGGAAGGCCAAGCGACAGGTCCACCTCGTCTTCCCCACCTTTCTCCAAACTATTGGCTTAAGTATTTCCGGACCAAAATATTAAAATGAGAAGAGCTCCATCGTGCATACACCAGTATTCTATTTTAAGTCCGTAGGGCGCATCACCAAGTAAATCCGACAAAGGAACTTAAAAAGGTCCACATATGTGGCACCATTCAGACGGTTTGGAAAAATATACGGTCCAATCAACTGGTCTCCTGGAATTTCCGCTCAAACATTGACAGACAATTTATTCTGAAATCGAGATTCAAAACACATGATCATTATGAACATTTACGATACCTTCACGACTAAAACCAGCTTCATCGGTAAACAAAACTTTCTCAAGAAAATGGAGATTTAGACGACATTGCATGCGCATCCATTAGCAATATTCAAGCCTAGGTTGTAAGTCCTCCGTTTTTGCGCTCGAACACGTTGTAGATGATAGGGTCGGAGGTGTGTACAAGGAGGCTTGAACAGATGCATCGTAGACACAGATCAATAAGAATCTTTTCAGATAGCCAAGCAGCTCTCAAAGCTCTTGGCTCACATCGCTGCAATTCTAAATTGGTCTAGAACTCTAGTTGGTCTATTCATTGGGCACTGCAGACTAAATCACCACCTACACAGACTTGGAATAGCGGACAACGCTGGATGCCGACTGTGCTTGGAGGAGGATGAAATGGCAGCACACGTTCTATGTACCTGTCCCCTTTTGGCAAAGGGAAATTGCTGCCAGAGGAACTGGACAACCTCTCACCCAATAAGGTAGTCAGCTTTATTGAAAAGCTGAACCTATTGAGTGAAATATAGATAGCCACAATAGACCATATGGTGCCTGGAGGGTTTGTTACTAGCCCACTCACATATCAACCTAACCTAACCTAGGGTCAGAGGAGCCTAGGAGCCTGCTTTTTGGCACACCTTCTTGTAACGCTATTTTTCTAGTGCTTATTCCTGGGTTAGCTGCAATCTGCTCCAAAACTATTTCCCCCGCATTCGGATTTCGGGTAGTACGAGGCCTTCCATAATTCTATCTCTGATATAAAACTACCGTTTTCCCTAAGACGTCGATGCAGCGCGGACAACAATTCTTTTGATAGAAGTTTACGATTTGGAAAAGCTTCCTTATACAATTTTCGGGCTTTACGAGCAGAACTATTTGCTTTACCAAACATAAAATGCATGTATATTGGTCCACGCAAAGTTGAAAATATTGTCTATACAGGGTTGGGCAAATGTGTGGAAACACCTGATTTCTGGCTAAACTATAAGTTCGATTAAAAAATATCCTTAACAAAAGTATTTGTAATATTTTTATTCTATTCAGTGACGTAATTTTATTTCCAACAGCTACTCTATTTTTCGAGATATAACGTCATCTGCAGTTTTTTTAAATGGATGATCCTATATATTTTTACATCTTCAGATAGACATTTTTTATCAATTATAATTATATAGGGTTTAGTGGGTGTGCGACTTGTGGTTTTTTAAATATTAAATAAAATAATAAAATAAAGACTGTTTAAATCTTAATTATTTGATAAAAATATTCGTTTTTTTTGTCGCCATGGTTTTTGCAAATTTTCTTTACCAGAACTCAAATCATTCGTAGCACAGTCAGTTGCATTCAAAATACTAATTATGGATGAACTAACTAAACGTGAAACCATTACGATGTTAATGATGGTTGCAGCATTTCCACAGACTCGAAGAGCACGTATTGAATGGCCACCACGATCGCCAGATTTAAGTCCGATGGAATATTTTCTTTCCGGTAATTTAAAATCGGTTGTCTGTAAGACCAAACCTCAGTTATTGAAAGAGTTGGAAGATTGAATTAGGATGGCCGTTCAAGAGACATCACAGCATGCTATTCAAAACTCGTTAAGAGCCTTCGTTGATCGATTGGAATATTGCCAGGCTGCTGAAGGTCAACAGTTTCAACATTTATTATGAATATTTTCTATTTTTCTCAATATTTTGTAATAACAAATTTAATTTTCATTAAGTAAAAAATATTTATTACTCTTTATTTTATTATTTAATTTAAAATTTAAAAAACCACAAGTCGCACAGCCACCAAACCCTATATAGTTGAAGAAAAAGTGTCTATCTGGAAATGTAAAAATATACAGGGTCATCTATTTAAAAAAACTGCCGATGACGTCATATCCCGAAAAACAGAGTAGCTGCTGGAAATCAAAGTTCGCCACTAAATAGAATAATAATCTACAAAAACTTTTGTTAAGGGTATTTTTTAATCGAACTTATAGTTTATCCACAAATCAGGTGTTTCCACATATTAGCCCAACCCTGTATATTAATTTACTACTCCTACTACTACATCTGGTCAGAAGTTCTAGTTTCGTTTATTTGCATTAAAAACGTACTCTTCGCCTGTTTACTGAACTTTTTATATAATTGTTACACATTCTATAGGATACTTTTCGCAGTTTTTTTGTAAATACTGTTAGTTTTAGACATTTTTAATTTTATAGTACTAACTTAGTTGGTAAAAGACTCAATGTAAAATAAAGTAAAAATGAAAAAAACTATACCATACCCCATTTGGGTTTCGAACCCGGGACCCTTGGATTCCGAGTCAAAACCGTAAGAACTACACCACCAAAAAAATGTAAATTTTTACATTATAAGACACGAGCTAAAATCATATTTTCACGGTTGTATATTACATTATGAAATGTATATTTGTAAAATATATAAATATTTAGATGTTAAAATGAAATATCATTCCACCAGATTTCTATTCAATTACAAAAACATAAAAATCAAAAAATGTTTTCATATTTAAATCATTAATAACATTTTTATTTACTGATTGATTTTGTTCAAAAACAATAGGTTCTTCCTTTAGCTAACACTAACTTACTGTCCAAATTTCAGTACAATCGGATTTTTCTTTCTTGAGTTATCGTGCTTACACGAAACGTGACGGACTGACGGACAGACGAACATTTTGAAAGTTGTTCAGAATTCGTTCACTAACACAATGATATGAAAATTTGTTGTCTGAGGGCGATATTTACGGTTTCAGAAATGTGCCGATCGAATGCAATATACTCTTCGTTTTCGTATTTGCGAAGAGTATAATAACATTTAAAAAACCGCTGCCCAAGGAATCACTACTTCCACATTCTTCTATCCAAGTCACTCACAACGAAAAAAATTTGTATGTCAAAATAATTGTCTATGGAACTTTAATAATATAATATTTGAAATCCTCTACCACAAAAACCCATAAAACGGATACCCCACATCGGTAGTGGGGTGGGGGTGGTGATAGGGGGTGGTTGGTAGTGGGGGTGGATGAAGTAAAAAATATGAGGTTTCTGGTTCTTGTGCACACACTAAATCACAATTTTTTTTCATCCCCTTTAATAATGGGGTGGGGGTGGTAATGGGGGTGGTTAATGCCAAATTTTTTTTTTGAGACCTACCTTAGCTTCTCTTGTATATACTAAATACCAATTTTATGGATTATTGCCTGCTTGATTTACCTATTTACCCCAAATTTACCTCAATTTCCCCCCAACCCTTCGACGAAACAAGATGAAAATAATAATAATAATAAATAATAATCTAGTTCTAGATCTCGTTAAAGTACATATGGGTACCAAATTTCAAGTCAATATCTCAAACGGTTCCAGAGTAAACGTGCGCACAAAAAAAGTTACAGACCGACAGACAGAAATTTTTTTTCGCTCAAACTTAAAATCTCGACGTTTCGTCATATTCTAAGCCTATTTGAACAATAAAAATTTTTAAAAAATTTTTTGTCGGTACTATACTTCCACTGGATGTGGAAGTAATAAAAATCATAAGATTATACGATAAATCTTTTTTTCGGGTAATTAATGTTTTCTGTTAAATATATTGTAGTAGAATGATAATTTTCTTCTCATTTGTACGATTCCTGGTTACAAACTCAGCTTGGGGTTGTTAGTTGTTATGGACATCTGAGAAAAAGTAAATAATATGTCTGCTGCACTGCAGGCCACCCTCGGAAACTCCTACACTGTGGCTCTTTTAATAGCTCAATGTGACATGAAACAGTACTCTGATTAACTTAAAGATAAACATTTTTTGTGGAAGTGTCTCGTTTCCTAGCACCCACACAAGTCTAGCTATTAACAGACGAGCCAGTCAATTATTATTTACATAGATAGAATGGTGGTGTCTACTGATTTTGCCTATTTCCGCATAATATAAATATCAATATCAATAATAGGATCTAAATATAACACTATGATGTTTACTGATTTTCGAGGTATTTTAGTAACTATATTATTTACACACATTTACACATTACTTAGACTTTATAATTCCGTAGTCAATACATATAAATAGGTGATTGTTGAAGTATATATTTTTGTAATTTAATATTTTCATAGAAGTTCGGGTAAACAGACTTTTATTTTAATTTCTTATGCGCTGCAATATTTGAAAGAAATTTATAAGAATTATTTTTCTGCATATTTAATGATAACCTAGTAGGTAAACGCTATCGCAGTATTTCACCAAGCGGAAAGTGCCGTAAGAACCGCTAGTCAAGTTTATGTAGGTTATGCCTGTCACCGGCACACAGTGTGGCATTTGTGAGTTTTTCAGGTCAAAATTCGACTCCTTTGTAATTCAACCAATATCAATCTATAGCCCAGTCGATGAAGGTATTTTCCTCCAAAAACTTGCAAAATGAATAATTTTTCTTTGAGTTCGTGAAAGTGTATAGAATAATATCCTGAAAATTTTACATTTCGCTCGGATGCAGAACATAAAAAAAGTGAAAGAAAAATTTTTTCATCCATTTTTTCAAAATTTTGAAATTAAGTCAAACCAGAAAAAATAAAAAATACTGATGGACAGATCACGTATTTATGAAGAAAAAATACCCTAACAAAATTTATCCTAAAGCCACGGTATTCCCGGAAAAAAATAGTCAAGTTACGTTATACTCGGAGCGAAATTCATGCGTGCACGCGCTTGAATACGCATGACTGTGACACTGACGCACTGAATTACATCTCACTAAATCAGAATTTGTTCAATCTACATAAATTTGGTTTATTTAAAAGATGAAAATTGTAGCTTTCGGATGCTTTTTTGTTTTAAACGATACAAGCAAAGGATGGGTGGGAAAAATATACTTATATATATTATCACGCCCGAACTCAATCGTGGCAATAAAAAATGTAGAAAAAAATAAAAGCCCTTCAAAAAAATTCTTTTTTCATTGAGAACTGTTAAAAAATACTTCATGATTATTATGGTTTATTAAGTTGTAGTAACGTGGGTTCAAAAAAAGTACATCTCAAATCATTTTAATTTCCTTGCTTGATGATTTTTTTGATAAATGTATATATTGGAGGTTGTAACTTGTCGAGAAATTGACCCACGGGAAAAAATAAAATATCACTATTTCGGAAAAAATGTATACTTTTCGAATGTTCAAACACAAATTCGTTTACTTGTATGCATTTTTTCGAAAATATGATCAATCCCCATCATGATCATAAATAGCGATTTTCACGATCTTATCCTTTTAACTCTCTATAGTTTTGAATATAAATTCTGGAACTTTTCCAATATATTAACAAATGTATAAGGAATCCATTAGATATAGTTGAAATGGGATAGGTGTGTACCTGTAATAAATACAATACAGTAAATGCAGGTAAAAATTCATTCAAGTTATGGCGCACCAGATCTGTTTCGATTCAGCGGCTATTAGTAGTGTCTGTGTATGCGTTCATAATTATATATTTTCCCTCCATACTCACTATTTATCCTCCTATTCACTAAGAAAAGTGTTAAAAATGCGTAATCAGAAAGAGAAAACAAGCTTTATTTTACTCGTTAGAACTACTAAGAATTTTTAAAGGTTCCATAGTATGCATTTAACCGTGCGCTTGACCGCGCAGAGTGACAAAGTTACTTCACTATATTTTTCCAGGAATACCGTGGCTTTAGCGATAAATTGGACCCCTCAATAATCTTATGGGAATTGGGTTTCGGTCAAATCGTCTGAATTTTGGATATGTTTTAGGTTTCGTCATCCCAAGCAAAAGTCTCAATGGGCACAAATCTCGAAAATCAATACTTTGGCTGCTACGGAGTTTGAAAGCTCCAAAGCTCCACCACAGATTTATTTATTCGTCTTTATAGATTTTTAAATAACTTATTTTTTCGATTTTAATGTCTAATCTTATTTTTTGGTTATGACTATGCTTTTTAGGTAACTCAGTTCATACATGATGTGAATACAATAATTCGACAATTGGCAGCTATCAACAGGCTATCAAGGATAATGCTAACCATTATTCCCTGCAGTGAATAATGATTTAATTATTCACTAGTGAATAATAATACACTTGTTTATAAAAAATCACATTAGTGACTTTTTACTAAAAATTTAAAATGTCGAAATTGCAGCAACCAAAAGACAAGTGTTGTCTATCTAAGTTTTCTAGGAAGCTCTCAAATGGTACATGCTGAAGAGGTGCTTTAAGGAACACTCAAAAACTACATTAGTAAGTTTTTTTCAAAGCATAATCTATTAGCAACACGCAGCAATCTCCAACATTGTTCTTGAAACCATTTACCTACGTGCTTACAAACTGTATTATTTTATTAGTAAGCCATGACAATGTGTCAAAGCGTAATTTTTTTATTGATTTGAAACGTCAAAAATTTGTGCGTATTAATTTCATTCATTTAAGTTTGTCAATTTTTTAAAATAAAAAAAAGTGAAACTATGGATACCGATAGTGAAAATGAGATGTCTTGTACATCGCCAGACATTACCAAAGCTGCCGAAATCACCTCTATGGATTTATGGCCAGAAAAATTGAGAAAATTGTATATTTCAGTAAACAAATCTTTTATGCATTGGAGAATGGCCAAAAATGCTAATTAGTTCTCAGAATCAGTTCTATTGGTGTAATTTTCCGAACTATTCACAAAATTTTTTATCATACGTTTTTAAATTTTATTGTGTAGGCGGTTATGTGTCAAAAAATTTGAAATGTCAACGTTATTTACAATAATTTTACATTAAAATGTTAAAAATAAATGGGACTTATAAATTTCTTCAGTAAACAATTTAAACAAAAATATTTAATAGTGGTGGACAAAGCATAGTATTCTACTCGCATATAAAGGCTACTATTCACTCTGGTGATTTACGCCTACGGCTCGTGTCGCCTACGGCTCGTGTCTAAAACTTCACCCTCGTGAATAATAGCCATCATTATATGCTCGTTGAATAATATACTATTATTTAACAAGTGGTTAAAATGGTGTTTTTTTTTACAAGTGGGGAGTTTATAGTACGAGCCGAAGGCGAGTACTATAAACCACACGAGTAAAAAAAAACACATTTTAGTCTCGAGTTATAGAGTAAATTCTATTGCTGTTTCCATAGAAACCAAGTTTTATTTCATACTATGAAATAAAATTTCTTTATTTCACCCTTTTTTATTTATTTTACACTTGTCAATAATGACATTGTTTTGATTAATTGAACTGTCAAATAAATGTCATTGTAGGATATGGCGTTACAAAAAGTTATATTATACGCCTTATAGTACAGTACCAGAGGTAAAAAATATGCAAAACTTCGGAATAATGTCATATTGAACGGATTTCGTTCATTTTTGGCAGTATAATAGTAAATGCTTCACAGAAAAGTTTCTATATTGTGCGGGGGCTTGCTAATTTATAGGGGGTGGATGCCACCCCCTATAAATTAGGCACTTAAAATATATATATATATACATATTTATTATAGCTGAAAAAGAATCAAATTTTAAGAAGAAGATGCTACCCCCAGAGAAGAGGTGGCATCCACCCCCTATAAATTAGCAAGGCCTCGTACAATATAGAAACTTTTCTGTGAAGCATTTACTATAATACTGCCAGAAATCAACGAAATCCGTTCAATATGACATTATTCCAAAGTTAAAATCTCTAGTTACTGTACTATTACAATAATAATTGTCAAACTTGTTTTCTCTAAATGATTTTACCGATATATGAATGTTTTCTTAATTTTGGACACATTTACCTGGAAAATGGTAACTCCTATCGAAATAAACACATGGCTGCCATTTTGAACGTACAGCCACTTTCTTTTTGGGACATGTCTAAAATTATTCCTTAGACTTGCAATATAATCTGAAATGATGTAGATTCGTTATGCCTAAAGTTATCCGGTTTCGAAACCTCTAATCTACCTGATTTAAAATGAATAGTCACAAGTTTCCGGAAAGAACTATCCCAATAAAGGCGAATCCACTTAAATCGGTTTATCTACTGAGTTTCCTATCGTGTTTGTCTTTGTATGCAAAACTTTCTGAAAGCAAATAGTAAAATATTTAATTGTGTTTACCATTCCATCAACCGGGATCAAGTCGTTGGTTTCTGAAATATTCACTATTAGTTCAGTTTAAAAGTTTCACTAGCAGAGGACCCTTAATCCCTAGTCCAGTTCCTAGTTTCTTGATTGATTTTATATTCTGAAACTTTAAAATAACTTGAAAACTTTCCTGGATGAAACCACATTGAAATTAATTGAATCAAATACTTGTATATAATCAAGATTGGAAATAGTTAAGATTTTTAATTTTGTTTAGTTGCAGGCCTGCAAAAATAAACTTTTTGATAATTGTCTTAAATATCTTAAGTGAACATTTTTTACTTTTTCAACGTATTTCTGGTAATCTGGGTCTTTCTTGTTTCTAAGAAAGTTTTGTACTACATCTTTGAAAGCTTTCCATGTCATTAAATTAGCTGTATTCTGTCTAATATCAAACTAAAACTTGATTATTATAAGAAAAACCCACGCGATGGGATTTTTCACTATTTTCCCGTAATCAACACCCAATAAAATAGAAAACTCACTTAGGTATTAGATTTAAGACAATTTTATTCTCGCAGGCCTGTGATTAGAATTGTGCGCGTGAGTCAATGTTGACTCACGTTCACGCATACTCACGGCTTTGAAGCTTTTGCTCACTCACACTCACGCAGGAAACATATATGTTGAAGTAGACTCATGCATGCTCACGACTTTCAAGATTTTACTCAACACACGCACACACGCTTGCTTACGCGAGAATTTTCAAGAGGAATTTTTCTTAAGCTTACCTTATATACATACACATAAAGTACGTGATGCTTATCAAGTCGTGTATAATCAGTCACAGCAATCCGGGTTGCAGCGACGCACAGTGGTGCTTTTATTGGAAATGGGCGTCAAACATCGGTAACCTAGCCAATTTTCGACAAAAAATTACGAAACTTGGTAGAGTTAAGTATTTGGATATGCTAAATTCAGTTTTGCTGCATGCAAATATATATTTTTTCAATACGGCGGCTTCAAAATTTGGGTCCTGATCCTGGAACTCGACCCGAGTAGTTCAATGTATTTTTCGACACTAAAATCGAATCCGACCTCAGAACAGCCCAAACACCCTCAAAATTTTGAGATAGAGCGAAAAAACACCCTTTAATATAATAATAATAAGGGTAAAATCGGGTGACAATAAGTACATGCAAAAAGTATTCCTAATATACAATCTTAGGTTGTTTTTGAGGTTGCTGATTTCAAATTTCAACATGCCAAAAGCCAAAAATTGATTCTTAGGGTGAAAATCGAGTAAAATGAGGCTTGAAAGGGTGGAAAAATGAAAATTTGATAAAATACGTAATTTTCATTCTAAACTTATGTTTTTAGGGGATTTTGAGGTTGACGATTTCAAATTTCAACATGCCAGAAGCCAAAGATTAAAAGGGGTTGAAAGGTGCGAAAAATGAAAATTTGACAAAATACGAAATTTCATACCAAAAGTATATTTCTAGGGGTTTTTGAGGTTGCTGATTTCAAATTTCAGCATACCAAAAGCCTATAATCAGTTCTTAGGTTGAAAATAGAGTAAATTAGTGGTTGAAACAGGTGTAGAAACAAAAAGTTGAAAAAACAACTAATTTAGATTCTAAAATTATATTCTCAGAGGTATTGAACTTGTTAAGTCAAGTTCAAATCCGATCTCAGAATAACCTGTGTGCCCTCAAAATTTTGAGTCTTTAGCGAATAAACAACCCTAAAATAGAGTAAATCATCCCTGATTTGTGGTAACAATAAATACAAGCAAAAAGTAGTTAACATGCGGAAACATATTGTATTTAAATATAGATTTTTAGTATATCGCAAAGGATTTTCTATTCCGAGGTGGTTAAGCAACCCCTACAGAGGAAAACCACACTAATATAAAAATAAAGTTCACAAGAGGTCACTTTAGATTCTATTCAAAAAGGAGGAGGGTCGGTTTGGGCGGTTTTTTAATGTCTACTAACAATAATAAGTCGATTTTATCCTAAACGGATGATCCCCCACCTCCCTAGCCCTCCCCCTCAATCCTAAATATGCCATCACTTGCTAACAGCGTTCTTGGGGAGATATATCACTTTCAAACTTATATTTGCTAAATAAAATACCACACTACCACACTAACTCCCTTTTAACTGTATCTGCCCTCATTTAACATTTTTTTCCCTTTTTAGTAGGGGGTTGGAGAGGGTGGTTTTACTATTTAATTGTTTGCGGGAAATATAAATGCAAAATATCCAAGCTTGCTCACCAGACTTAATCAAGGTATTCTGGGGTTTTTGGGGTCGCTGATTCCGAACCCGAAGTCTGTTAACCATCAAGTTTAAGGTCATTCGAAGGTCAAATTGAAAAAAGATGACAAATAGATCCAGAAAAATAGATAAATACGTTTTTGGCGTCTCTGAATTCGGCTTCAGGCTTTCTTGAATCGCTCGCTGTCATTTCAAGGTCAAATCAATATTATGCTAGAGTGAAGCTGAAGAAAATGCCGTGTAATGAAGAACGCTGTTAGCAAGTGATGGCATATTCAGGATTCAGAGGGGGGGCTAGGGGGGTGGGGGATCGTCCGTTTAGGGTAAAATCGACTTATTATTGTTAATAGACATTAAAAACAAGTTTTCTGATTTTTCATCCAAAAATAATTTGGGGCAAAAACCGCCCAAATCGACCCTCCTCCTTGAAAGTATCGATGATATGGGGTGGTAGAAAAAACGAATTTAAAGGGAAAATAAAGAATGACTTTTTTTCGAAAAAAATTTCGTTACCAATTTATTGATTATTTAATGTTTAAAATAGGCAATTTTAAGTGGGCCGTAATTCAAAAACCAAAATCAAAATGTTGTTAAATTCTGGATATAGCGGTTCTACAGCATACTGATCAATAATATTGCATTAGTTTTTCAACAAAAAAATGCCTAATATAATTTCTCGAAAAATCGACCCTTTTTTTCATAATAAAAATGCACGCCAATGACTGAAATAAGTTTTGTTTTACATAAAAAAGGTATAATAAAGGTCTTTGATACCCTCCCAAACTTAGTTAATATTGGGTGACTAATAACTGAGCTACAAAGGTGTTACCGTGAAGAGTGGGACACACTGTATATAAATACAATACTTTTGCGCTTGTTAACTACTTTTTGCATGTATTTATTGTTATCACAAATCAGGGATGATGTAGGGTACTAGCCTACATATATATGTATACCATCACCATGGATAATGGTAATAATAAAAAATTATTATTATAAAAAATTAAAATCTTTGAAACTTAAATGATTTATTTATTAATATAGCAAATATAATTGCTATATATTGGTGACCCCGACTCCACACGCATCTGATGGTACAGATCATTTGAGTGAAAAGAAAATTCGAATAAAATAACTCAAATAACAATTATAATATGAATTCACCTGCTAATTGCTGCTGATCGGCGATCTTTCGAATTGGTAGAAACGAGTCAGAAATACATTTTCAGAAGATTTTTTATTACATATTTCATTATTTACAGGGGGGTATATGTACTAGCCTACATATATATACCGTCACCATGGATAATTGTAATAACAAAAAGTTATTATAAAATTTACATTTTTAAATTTGAATACAAATCTTTCTAAAACAAGTTTATTTTTATTAATATAGCATCCATAATGCTATATATAATTTACTCTATTTTAGGGTTGTTTGTTCACTCAAGGCTCAAAATTTTGAGGGCACATGGGCTTTTCTGAGATCAGATTCGAACTTCAACAAGTTCAAAACCCCTAAAAATATGATTTCAGAATCTAAATTGCGTATTTTTTATTTTTACATCCCTTTCAACCACTAACTTACTCTTTTTTCAACCTAACAATAAATTCTAGGCTTTTCACACGCTGAAATCTGAAATTAACAACCTCAGAAACATACCTTTGTAATGAAAATTACGTATTTTGTCAAATATTCAGTTTTCACCCCTTTCAACCACTATCCCATACAGCACACCAAATAACGATTACGAAGTGTTCGCATTGTGACGATGTATCTAGATGCAGACACAAGGTTACACAATTCTACGATGTAAATGTGCTACGTTTACACATTGTAGGCAAACACGTATGCACAAAGGTTAAACGTCCGCCTCACAATGTAGCCACAGTATACCATTTACATACACACAAATAATTTGATCCACAGTGTGTTATCGGATGCACAGTGATTGACTTCCTAATGTGTCAGACGAATGACGTCTTATGCTAGACGTTAATTTTTTCAGGTTATATTTGGTAATCCCCCCACAGGTTTTTAGCAATGGGAACATATAAAACTACATACTAGTTAGTAAGTCTACTTGATAAAAATAAAGTAATTAATGCATATACGTTTTATCCTATGAATTTATTTGTTAGCCATCCGTATATTTTATTTACATTAACTATCTAATATTGTTTACCATCACTCCAATTTCTTCTCACAAGGGTTGCCTGTAAATTATAATGTTTATTAAGTTATTAAATTCATTTTTACTTACCTTTGCCAATTGCGGTGGGTAGGGATCGAACCTACACGTTTCTGTTGTCCGTATTACAGTACTGACGCTTCTACCAACTGAGCTATCGTGGTGATTGTTATTTCGGATGCTAAAAGCAGTATTTATGATGTGTATGAAGTCTTTATTATGTGTGAAATTGAATTTCTAGCCTTATTTAAAATATATGAAAATCTTTCAAATTCTCTTTTTTTTCTATTTTTTACGTGTTCCCAAACCTGAATTTTTCGAGTTACTAGTATTTTTATTTATTTATAATTATTAAGAACTTATTTAATTTAATTAAACTGTCACCAGTGTCACCTGAGTTAAGAATTAAAGTTTTAAGTTGAAGTACTTATACAAACCTGGGAAACGTGTTGGAGAAAAAACGGTCAGGTATAATATATCATTTACAACATAAATAGAATATTTAATGGTCTAAAACAGACCTAAAATTGAAAAGAAGTATATTCGTACATCGGTTTTATAAGCAATTATTACCTTGAAAAAAACAACTGAAAGTTTTTTCGCAACTATTTTAACAAAAAAAAAAAAAAGACAGAGTGACTACGGATCGAACCGTGTACCTCTTGCCTCGCCGCCTAATGTTTAACTCACTCAACCACTGACTTCTGTTTGAATACCTGCTTAAAGACTTTATAGTAGAACACCCAACGACTAGATTTTGCTTTTTAATGCATTTTAATCTAATTTTATTATTAAACGAACTCGATATCTTTAAAACTGCCGAATCTTTACAAACTCTTTCGAATATAAATTGTTTTGGATATTGTTAAAAAACAAAAATGCCTGCTGTATGTGTGGCTATGACCACTCTTATAGAGGAAAGAGGACACATGAGATACACATGGCTGGTATGCTCACGCTGACGCTTTGCGCGCGCACACTGTTCCATGCTCGAATAGTCGAATGTAGACACGACAAGACACAACTAAAAAGTGTATATATAGTTATTTGTATCATGTATATATATCGCACTTTTATGTGGTGTATGCAGTAGGCACAAGTATTATATAAAGCATCACACATACATATGACTTAAACCTTGTAGGCATCTTCTACGGACGTCAAATTGCAACATTCTAATGATCCTTCTTTACGTTATATAAAAATGTTTAGAATCTTGAGTGCATACAGTATACAATTATTAAACGTTGTATCACATAAATCTGTCAATATAAACATAAGTGTATCTCATATGTGTACGTCAGTACTAGTTTAACAATTAGATCTACCTTAACATATTTTGTTTCTCATGTATATATCTTGTAGAGACGTAATTACAATTGGACGTGCTGTTTGGGATTTTACTCGATTTTCACCCGAAGAATAAATATTTGGCTTCTGGTATGTTGAAATTTGAAATCATCAACCTCAAGAACCCTTAGAAATATAAGTTTAGAATGAAAATTGCGTACTTTGTCAAATCTCCATTTTTACACTCTTTTCAACCCCCATTTTACTCGATTTTCACCCTAGAGAATCAATTTTTGGCTTTTGGCATGTGAAATTTGAATTCAGCATCCTCAAAAACCCTAGGAATGTACATTAGGAGTACTTTTTGCACGTACTTATTGCCACCATATATCAGGGGAGATTTTACCCTATTCTAAGATGTTTTTTCCCACTAGCTCAAGATTTTGAGGGTGTTTGGGCTTATCTGAGGTCGGATTCGAATTCAGCGTCGAAAATATATTGGACTACTCGGGTCAAGTTCCTGGATCAGGACTTTTTTGTGGCTGAGTTATTTTATTGAATTTTTCATCTTTTTTGCTTCCTCTGATCCAAATTTTGAAGCCGCCATATTGAAAAAAAAATTCTGCAGCAAAACTGAATTTAGCATATCCAATTAATTAACTCTACCAAGTTTCGTAAATTTTTATCGAAAATTGGCTAGGTTACCAATTTTTAACGCCTGTTTTCAATAAAAGCACTACTGTGCGGCGCGAGGGCAACCTTTTTTCTGTCTTAAATAATTTTTAAAATAACCGAATCAGAAATCTGAACAAAAATGTATATTCTACATAAAAAAAGAAACAATTTCTCTCTAGCGTTTTTCTCCAAAGCGCATCCTTTCGCCGTAAAAAATTACTGAAATTAGAAAAATTCGAGTTTTTTAAGGCCAATGCAATTTTTTTACTACGAGGCCAATTGTTGTCGAAAATTTGCCTTGTAGTAAAAAATTTCAAAGAGCAAAAGATTGATATTTTTTGGCGTAGAATCGAAATCCACTATAAAAACGAGAAGTTGATTATATAAAAAGACATGTTACTCCGTAGAAACCCCATTGAACTCCACTAACAGTAAAACCCCAAAGTGCCATTATGTGCCCACAAAACTGAAAAACGTTTGTTTCAAACTTTTTTCCATTGGACGTCATAGGAAAGCGTCACATTCAAAAATTATTTAAGCCAGATCAGAAAAACGGCTGCCCTGCGCCGTTGCAACCCGGATTGCTATGACCGACTATACACGTTCAGAGAATGCGAATGACTTGATAAGCATCCCCACCAATTTTTGACTTTCAAGTTTATGTGTTCCATTTTTGTCGGTGGGCACTCGTACTAATAATTAAATAAAAATCTACACAAGAAATTTGGTGAATGCAATATATTTTATTTTTAATATTTATTTAGAAAGAATAACATTTTTTGATAAAAGTGCAGACTGCAATGCAAACCTCGTTTGGCACTGCAAATTCAGGAAATCTAAGAAGCTGCCAGTAAACTCACAAAATGTGATGTGACCAAACGTGACGCGATGAAAATCACGTTACGCACCTATTGCTAATTCATGCACACTCACGCACGAGTAATTTTTGATCACGCACGTTCATGAAAATTTTCGTGTTTTATTTACTATTTACATATTACACGATCAAGTCGTGTCATGCCTTGGCACAACGTGACACGATGAAAATCACGTCACTCTGCCTGTGATTATTCGCATAAAGATTTTATAAATTGAAAACAAACACCTTTGCTTACCTTAATTTAAAATATAATGTTCAAATAAGATATGAGTGTAACAAAGTCATGTGAGAGTTAAGAGTGATGTACTATCCACGAGCATAAGAAAATAACACATCAATGCGGCTTTTGCCGATAAAATAGAATCTAGGGTTTATTCAGATTAAAACTAAGTAGCCTCCAAGTAACAATTTAAATGATCGTTAAGATTTATTTAGGTTTCATCAGTGTTTTAAAAGCGCCACTTCATAAACCAGCGATTTATGCCACGTTAAAAATGTCAAATTTACTTAAAGATAGTTTTGTCTTAAAGAAAACTTTAAAAAAGCATTCAAGAATTTACAGTAAACCTAAATTATTTTTTAGTTTTTATTGGTTTATGACTGTCCTATTAAGTCTTCAATAAAATTCTATAAATGCTAAGGCCAGCTTAGCAGGATCGTTCTGTGTCTCACATGAAAAACTTCTGGAAAAGATGAATGTTTATGGTACTCGAGGTTTGCCATTGAATCTTTTCTTTTCTTATCTTAACAACAGACTTTAGCGTGTCTCTATAGGTAATTTAAACTCAGAACTTCTTCCGGTTAAACTTGGAGTTCTTCAAGGCTCTGTTTTGGGGCCCCTATTCTTTTTATTATATGTGACTTCATCATGTCACCAAAAAAGTGCATCTATTATGCTGACGATACATCCATTATTGATTTTAATTCGAATATTTCTGACCTAACTGAGGATAGGTTTAGTTCTATCAAACAAGTTGGTGTTTGGTTCTCTTCGAATAATCTTAATTTAAACGAAGAAAAAACCCAACAAATCGTTTTCTCAACAAATAATTCACTAATCAAAGGTAACAGTGTTACAATTCTTGGCGTTGTTTTAGATGACACTCTTAACTGGTCCAGTCATGTGGAGCAACTGTCAGACAAATTATCAAATTCGATATTCATGCTACGTAGGCCAAAAAATCAACTCTGCTCTAAAACCTTAATAATATGCTATTTTTAATTATTTCATGCACATATTAATTATGCTATCCTCCTATGGGGTAGATCATCTCGGGCAGCTGTAATATTTCGTCTGCAGAAGAAAGCAGTCAGGTTAATTGTTAATGCAGGTTGGAGGGATGACTGTTTACCAATATTTAAGAGTCTTGGTATAATGCTGGTTCCTTCTCTCCACATTTATGTTACTTTTCTTGAAATTCACAAGAACGTAAATTCTTTTTGTACTAACTCAGATTTTCATTCGTATAGCACTAAGTCTGTCAATCAACTTAGGCAGCCTCGTCTTAGATTAACAAAATCATAGCAAAACTCTCTAAATCTTCAGTTATATGATCACATTCCTAATGACGTAAAATCTCTCAATTTTAATAGTTTCAAGAACTTAATAAAAAAACACATTTTAAAATATTGTTTCTATTCAATTGATGAATTTGTAAACACACAAATTTGTTGAGATCTTTTAGTTTAACTTCTGCTTGTTTGGCATGCTCTGGCCATTTCCTGGGAGCTTACCTCTTCTTTCTTTTTTCTTGTATTTTTTATATTGTGTGAAGTATTGAGGATATATCCAGTTATAGACCAATAGCGATACTACCCATTTTAGCTAAAATATATGAAAAAATTATAGCTATTAGACTAATAAATTATTTTGAATCTTGTAATATTTTTACAAACAGGCATTTGGGTTCAGGAAAGGTAAAAATACGTCAATGGCAGTGCTAGAACTAGTAAATTTTATTAGTGAGAACTTTGAAAACGGGGACTCTACATGGGCACTTTTTCTAGATCTAAGTAAAGCATTTTATTGTGTTTCCAAGGAGATTCTAGTTAATAAGCTAGAATTTTATGGTTTCAGAGGTGTAAGTAACACTTAAACTTATGAATTCCTACTTATCAGATAGATATCAGTGTGTGTTTTGTAAAGATAAACTTAGCAACATGCTGCCAGTACAACATGGTATTCCGCAAGGTAGTGTATTGGGGCCGCTACCATTTTTAATCTACGTAAATGACTTACCTGAGGTTATGTCAAGTTTGACAGTTCCTTTTGCAGATGATATTACTTTGGCGAGGCAGGTAAAAGATGCTGGCAGTAATGTTGCTGACATTGCAAATGACATTATCATTAGAGTCTCTGACTGGTTTAATGCAAACAAGTTATGCTTAAATACAAATAAAACAAACTCATTACTTTTCTCTATGAAGAATAATACCTCGGAGACCGTAAAATTTCTAGGCCTGACCTTAGATAATAAGTTGTTTTGGCATTCAGATATCAGCAACTTAACTACGAAATTGTCTAAGAAATTATTCGCAATTAGACATATTAAAAACAGGTCGAATCTGGATGCTGCACTCATGGCTTATCATGCACTATTCCACAGTGCTATGATATATGGTTTAATCAACTGGGGTACATCCAACCAAATTTCAGATGTTTTTATTGTACAAAAAAAGACCATAAGAGCTTTAGCGGGCATGATTCAACTTGAAAATTGTAAACTATGGTTTATTAAATTTAATATGACTTTACCATCAGAAGTAATCTACTGCCATTTAATTCACATAAAGGCACATTTGTGCGAATACGAAAAGAATGGTGAAACTCACAGTGACAATACCCGTAATCAGGATAAAATACAAACATCCGCCAGAGATTGACTTAAGCACAGAGAATTAACTTTGGAATTGAATTATTTAATTCACTTAAAAATATTGTTAAGGAATTGCCCATTAGACTGTTTAAAATAAAATTAAAACTGCATCTTTTAGCCAATGCTAACTATAATCTAACCGATTTTAATTATATGTAAAATTTGTGTTATTATATGTTATATGTTATGTTGTTTGTTATGATGTTATGATGTTATGATGTTAGATCATATCCTATTGTTTGTTATATTCTTGTGTTTTATGTATGTATATGTTTACATTTATATGTTATATGCCATCTTTGACTATATTAGGACTCTATCCTAGTGTTATATGTTATATTTTAGTCTTATGTGTTTTTATTTATATTTTTATATTATTTTATTTGACTTGTCAAAACACTATGGTGTTACTGTTTGACTAATAAATTATTATTATTTTTATCATTGTTTATATATCTAGTGATGTGTATACATTTTTTATATTTTTGTATTTTCTATTATTGACTTGCCAAAAACGTGTTTTGTAACTTGATCAAATAAAATATCTATCTATCTATCTATCTATGAAATTATCTTGGGGTGTTGCTAATTCTATCCTATGAATGCTACATAAACTTCAGCTAGTGTCTTCGGCATAGCGGGATTTGGTTTCCTTTGTCCAGACTACAGTGTTTTAAAACGGGTAGTTTAAGGCTATGGTATTCCATATACAAAGCCAAGGCTACCCGGAAGGGCGTTACACACTTGAAAAAGCGCAGATAATATCCGTTATCTACCAACATCGCTAGTGTCAGAGATGGGGATCGAACCCAATACACGACGTGACCAAGAATGCTCGTCACCAATACGCTTTAGCCCGCTGCACTATCGTGCCGGCTCTCGGTAATTTATGATAATGGCAGGGGGTAATACCAATAACTGAGTGGTAAAATATTGGAATCAAGCTGAATTCTTAACTTAGGTTATTCAGACGCCATAAACCCTATAGGTCTTAAAGCGATTTGTTAACTACTCAAGAAGTTTAGAATAGGTTTTAAAATAGCCTACAAATTTTAAGAAATATATCAAGACCGATGAGACTTAATAGCATTTGCTGTAACTATACGCCCAGTTTACGTATTTCTCTCAATACAAGGACCTATTCACCTTGATATGATGAGTTAATACAATTTTGTTAAACATTCATTTCCCTATAATTCTCCTATAATATTTTTTAGGCTTTTTTCAATGGAAATTGTCTTCCAAATTGACCGATCATATATTTTGTTAAGTATGATCCTTCAGTTTAACGGCGGGAAACCCTCGAGAAATGCATCAAAAGCATATGGAAGAATTAACAATAATGGCCTACATTACATTACAAAACTGCGAATGGGTCTTTTAGAAACGGTCCCTATACATCAGTATTTCGTTTACAGTGCTATAAATAGAAGTATAAGCCCTAAAAAGGGATACATTTCTAATAACATATTTTCTCGTAATATGTTTCAATGTCTTTTCGATAATGGATGGTGTTAGTGTCTCTAACATAAATTGATAACATTCGAGAACGTTACCTTCCACCTTGTCAGTCCCATATATTCATTTTATTTCCACAGTGAAGCTATGTTACTTATCCAAGTACCGTAAAAAGTTATAACTTATATACTTTATTTTACGCCACCAATATTGAGTTTAACCCAAAAAATTTTTTTATGCATGGAAAAATTTATGGGGCGATTCATAAGTAATGGTACAACATTTAACTGTGTGTAGTGAGAGCCAGAACATTACGACTTGGCCAATTACGCCTTAACGAAGTGTTGGTAAGTAAAAAGATAGATGGTGTTTAAGTTAAAATTTAATATGCCTTTTTAATTTAATGAGTTTTTAAAATTTTCTTGTGAAAATTGATAGGTGGAGGTTATTTGGGGTGGGAAATCATAACATATCTTCAATTTTAGTTTAGATTCTAGAGAGCGTTGCATACGCTACGTTTTGCAATTTGACAATTTTTAGTTGTAAATATCTTTTCTGTTATGTAGCTTAAACCGGTTATGTGGTAATGGTTGTATATCGTCAAACAACTTTTTGAAATTTTCAGATATTAAAACAAAGAAATAATAATGTACTTTTAACTAATGTGCATAAATAATTTTATTCAAAATGGTAAATAATGTATCAAAAATAATAGGAACTAGAACAACAGTAAGAACAACATAACAACGAATACTACTTATTAAACTAATACATGGTTAATATAATAAATGCTACATGTGACCACCACTAATTTCATACATTTTTGTAAACGTTTATTTAGAAACTGTTTAACTTCAAGTGTAAGTAAGTAATAATTATCCTTCATTTCCACTGCATCACCCACTTTTGCCCATAACTTTTCGCGAGTATTTATGGTGTCTTTGTATACTAAATATTAACAGTAGACCAAAAGTAAAAATCCAATGGATTAAGATCCGAACAACAAGGTGGCCAAGGAAATTCACTTCCTCGACTGATCCAGTGATGCGCATAGTGCGTATTAAAATAATTACGTACTTGTACCGAATAATGTGCTGGGGCTCCGTCCTGTATGTACCTGTACCCAAATTTATCGGAGCATCATATAACATTTCTGGAAGAATATTTTCTAAAAGTAAAGATCGGATAAATTTGGTGGCAACTCAATTGGCCTTACACTCAAAGAAAATGATAGGTAAATTCAACCAAAAAGAGCATATGAAATCGCGCCTATCTAGTTTCATAGTTAAATCAATCAGAAAAGAATAAATAGTCATACAACTTTATTTGTTTTCGTAAACAAATAGTAGTTTAAAAATCATATCTTCTTGTAACAAATTAAATAGTACAATGACATTTTTTTATGTTCACTAACCATTTTCAATTTGGTCTACAATTAAATAGTACAACAACTTTGTTTTTTGTTCACCAACTAATTTTTAGGTTGATCTACACTTTATTGTATGATGAATTTTTTTTGGTTAGCCAAAATCTCAGTATTGAGACATCAGACCACCCAAACCAAAGATTAGAGATCGTTTATAAGATCCATCCAAATATATCGATGATCCCTGAGAGAATTTGAACATTGCAATCATGTTATTAGTTTTCTATACATTCATAAAAGTATAAGATAATGCATGATTGATTATTGTCAGTGATTTGTATGTGGCGTCATCTGGGAATAATTTCTGTAATAGACTACGTGGTAAGCAAGCAAATTTTACGGTAATTCTTTTAGAACTTCTAGAAGACGACAATAATATTGGTTTGTCTACCAAGTACAATAATACAGCGAACTAATACTGGGTTAGAATTACAATTCGATAATAGTTAAAAATAAAATATACTATTATCTAGTTTAATTTGACAGAATTCAACAAAATAATAGTCAGACGAACAAAATAATAGTCTTATTCACCTATTTTTTAAGTTAATGTTTGTTTTGTTGTACGACAACTTTTTATTAATTAAAATAACAATCACCTTTTGTTTAAAAATACCATCAATATAGTTTGGTTTAACAAAATTAACGATATTGTTAGTTAACCATTTTTTTTTTGTTGAATTTACCCATACTATTTCTTTGAGTGTATAGGCTAAAAGCTAGCAATGTCGGAAAACACATGATTTTAGCAAGGCTCATTCTTTTATATCCCCTCTCTTTTTATGGTGTAGTAGGCATAAGGACGGTCTGGTTGGAGGGAGACGTTGCAGCGGCTATACACGTGAAAAAATTACAATAATATATGACAATAGCATGACTTTTGAGTATATAATTTTTTTTTTTGTTTACTGTTTACTTCAGCGATAAGTCAAATTATCACATGTTCTTGAATATTTCTTAATGTAAGTTCCATGGATATAATTGATTTTAAGAGTCGGGAAATTATATGTGCAGATATTAGATAAAGATAATTAAAAATACTTTAAAACACAAATGACGTCAGACATAATTCTATAATGTATTCTAATCTGTGGCATGTAGAGCTGGAATAAACGTATCTACTTTAGTTCTATATTTGCACTTTTCTGAAAAACTGTTCTATTTAGAGAGTCGCAACAAGTATACATTGGGAGTAGAAAAAGAACAAAATTTATTCACAAAACGGTATGGTATGTCAAATACGTTCGGTCTTAGATCTAAAATATAAGAAAATTCCCGTTCAAATGAGAATTCAATCAAATAAAAAGAAATATTGAAGTGGTAAAATACTGTTGCTAAAAATAAAAACCCATTTACTTACATATAACGAACTTAATAACATTTCTGTTCAAATAAGAAATAAATCTTATAAATTGCAATTTTCAAAGAAGTACAAATATTTGTTATCAAAAATGAAAACCCGTTTATTTTAGAAATTTTTTGTCATATAAGGAACATATCGAAATATTATACAAGGCGTTTCAATAATATTCGACAAACTACCAGTCCTCTCGTCAGAATACATTTTTTCCATTTTCTCCTAAAATGCTTGCAGGCATTAAGCAGGCTTTCTAAATAACACAGGCCCACAAAAAAATGGTCTGTGCTGGGGTACTCCCTTATATTTTGAGCCGCTGAACACGAATTTGACCTTGGTTTTTCCCCAGCACGTCGGGTTTTTTCTTAACACTAAAAAGTCTGCTGGATTGTAATATTGCTTACCTTCATCTAAAGGAGACTACAAAAATGATTCAACTTTAACCTAATAATATTGTGGTACTTCAATATTGACCACATAACTCAAAGGAAAACGTAAAACGTAAAACTCCATAACTCCTTAACCATGAAAACATTGGTTAATCTTGATTGAGGAGTTAATGAGATTGTGATCTCGGATCCGTGTGCTTGGGTATGGGACATTTTGTTCTTTAGTGAGAACGGATCTTAAATGCATCTGCGTATGTTAGGATGAATTTTTAGGCCATCCATTAACCGTATAAGCCGAGCATGGAACGTAATATGAAATGCCTTGGCATAGTCCATCAAGCAACAGAAACATTACACTTGTACCACATGGCATCCTACACATCGGTATGCAAGTAAGTTGTGTGTAACCTCTCATTTTTTTGTTCGTGCCTCTGTTTATATATATTATTCCAGACAGGGCTTATTCAGCTTAATATACGCTCATTGATCACACTAGTGAAGCTCTTGTAGAGTGCGTTGGGTCACGTGATAGGTTTATAATTCTTTGGCTCAGACAAGTCATATCTTTTGGAATCAGAACAGTTCTTCCTTCGACGAGCCATTGTAAAGCTGGCTCACTGCTATTAAGAAATTTGGTAAAGTCTCTGTATGTACGTGGAGCCAGAAATTACGTAACTTGTCGATGCCCGGGGCGGATAAATTTCATTTTCCCTTCAAAGCATGGCAAATTTCCTCAATAGTTACACGACGATGGTCTACGTCCTGTATTAGTTGTGCATTTACTCTTAAGTTGCCAAAAATGAATGAAATCTAAATCATATGACATCATACCAAAGTTAAAACCTCTAGTTATTGTACTAATATATAATAAAACATTTATAGGTATTTCATACCTGCTGAATTTATAAAACTAAATAGGTATGTAAAAAAACCGAATAAAAACGTTAAAATATCATTCATTTCACTTTTGTAGTATGCAAATTACAGTTAAGAAATATAATTTTTAAAATCATTATTAAATCTAAAGATTTATCAGTAACAGTTATTATACTCTTCGCAAAAACGAAGAGTATATTGTATTTGATCGGCACATTTCTAAAATCGTAAATATCGCTCGTAGAGAAAAAATTTTCATATCATTGTGTTAGTGAACGAATTCTGAACAACTTTCAAAATGTCCGTCTGTCTGTCCGTCCGTCCGTCACGTTTCTTGTAAGCACGATAACTCAAGGAAGAAAAATCCGATTGTACTGAAATTTGGACAGTAAATTAGTGTTAGCTAGAGGAAGAACCCTATTGTTTTTGAACAAAATCGATAGGCAAATAAAAATAAATTAATGATTTAAATTTGAAAAAAAAAATTTTTTTGATTTTTATGTTTTTGTAATTGAATGGAAATCTGGTGAAATGATATTTCATTTTAATATCTAAATATTTATATATTTCACAAATATACATTTCATAATGTAATATGCAATCGTGAAAATATGATTTTAGCTCGTGTCTTATAATGTAAAAATTTACATTTTTTTACGTGTAAGGTAGTGGTGTAGTTCTTACGCTTTTGACTTGGAATCCAAGGGTCCCGGGTTCGAAACCCAAATGGGGTATCGTGTAGTTTTTTTTTATTTTTACTTTATTTTACACTGAGTATTTTACCAACTAAGTTCGTACTATAAAATTAAAAATGTCTAAAACTAACATTATTTACAAAAAACTGCGAAGAGTATACAGTGCGTGTAGCCGAACGCTAGGCATAGGGAGTAAAATTACAACATCGCGCGTGCCAGCTGGCTGAATTGAAATAACAGACTGGAATGCTCCGCTCGACGGAGGAATTTACGGCAGTTATGTTGTCATATCTATCGCGCTACGTGGATGTACATGCCTAATGGGAAATTATACGCACGGTATTATAGAATGTGTAACAGTTATATAAAAAGTTCAGTGAACAGGCGAAGAGTACGTTTTTAGCTTGTTTTATTTAAGTAAACAGGAATTGTCATTCTCCATTTCACTGTCAATAATAAGGAGATTATCACTTTCTGCCTTCTCAAAACCTTTCTCCATTTTATTGTCTACACAGTACACACACACACACACACACACACACACACACACACTTTTAAATAATGAATAAGAAGCAGAGTTATGAAGTCAACATACTAGATCCGTACGATTACAAAGTAAATTGTAAGTAAGAGAACATAACCTATCTACTTATTTTATTTCCATCAGTGTTGCCAAGTATCAGTTATTTGTTGGGAGCCGACATGTAAAGTGTGTTTCTTCTATTAATTTTTATCATTTTTATTATAGTAGGTGGTATTATTCAATGGAAATTCATTATTTTCAAAAGCGGAGATAAAAAGTAGACATTCTTTAGTGAAATAATTAAAGCATTTCCTCTAACGTTAAAAATTCATAATATGCAACATGCAAATAGTCTCAACGGCAGATTTCCAGACGAGATGTAAAATTCAGAAACGTCAACAGGTTCGGTTAATATTCGTATAGGGTATCTGCATCATGTATCCAACATAACCTTAAATTTTAAGTTTTTCAAGTTTATTCTCATTTTAATGTTTGTATACGCCTTTTTAGCTTGGAGCCGTACTCGAAATATCTATAAAAAGAATTAGAGTGTCCTGTAATATAGCAGCATATCTTCTTCTAAAATCTCTCCACTTTTTCCTCGCTTTGTTCTCGTCGGCTGAAGAGCTTGAATGGGTCTGTGAAGAAGGTGTTATTTTCTCTTACGTCTGATTTTTTATTACTATTAGTTCTAATCTCTACCTAGTTATCCTCAAAGAGCTCTTTCCGTTTTATGCATACATAGAAAATCAGTTTTCGGTGTATACTGAGAATGGATTAGCCAACAATCTCACCCGGCCTTAATTTCATTGATCAAGCTTGAGATTGGGACTTGAATAGGTATAGACTGATTCAACTCTCCTAGTACTATGTTAGAGCCTATCATGATAGTTCATGGGGATAGAGGGACAGTTAAAATTGAAAGAAGAAGATAGTAATTTTACAAATTACATATAAACGCAGTATTTTGTACACATGTACACTTAACAGGTCGCATATAATTAAAAAAATATATTTTTATTTGGACGCCGTGAATCTCTTAGAATTTATTTAATTTTGTTTAGATTTGAGTAGTTAGTAATGTTGTATAAAGTTGTCACTAATTTGTTCAATTGTCATTTTCTCATGGAAGCATTGGATGGCACATAACATTTCAAGAATTTGTTATTGGTGTCACATAACTTTGCTGTCGAGGAAAGTAAGTTATATTTATCTTTTCCTGGATTACTACATAGTTCACTTGAAATCACCGCAAAACTAATACTAATCCAGCAGAACGTATCAGAATCGGAAATCAAATGAAACATGTTGCTTCTCAACTATTTAATTCGAGTATGTGCGGTTCCTCTCTGTTTGAGTTATTACAATCGGAAATGAGTTTCCTTATCGTGCGTATAAGGGCGAGGGATGAAAACACAGTTCTACAGCGAACTTTCCCAGGAAGTTGTGGGAAAACTATTTCCGCGGCATACTCCAGAAATATAATTTGAATGATTAATGTCCTGAGTCTTATTTTTAAATGTATAAAGTTAGTCGGGAGTTTGCTTTTTCTTTAGACCGATTCAAATTGAATTATTTTAAATTGACTTTTTATTAAGAAAAGTTGGAAGATCGGCATATGTTACTTTACATAATTAAAAAAGTTCCTTTCAGATGTTAAATTATTGACATAAGTAGATAGTAATTTGTATAGAGCTGTGGCATATGAATGAATGTATTTTGTTAAATTTATTTCTTAAAGTCAGGTGCAATATAAATAGCAAAGAATCATCTAAAAAATTAATAACTGTACCGCACCGTCTTTTATGTAAGTTTATTAAAACTAAACAATATGGTATTAACGAATGAATGAATAAAAGTAAAAAGCATTTTTTTTATTTGCACAAACGTATTCACGATTCCAGCTAAGTGTCACACCTCCGACGTTAAGTTAAAGTACTATGAAAGTCACGGTGGGGACAGAATGTGCTGTTACACGTACTTTCATAAGACAAAGTTTTCTTTTTTTTCTATTTTATTCGAGTATTTCAAATATTAGGTAAATTAGATTAGACTAGATTAGATTCTTTATTGATTCCGTAGGCCAGTTACAAGTATTGGATAGAATATGTCAATTTAAGTTACAAACAAAACAGAACTGTATAGTACATATAACATCTAATACAAACTACGTCGTAAATCTAGTAGATCAAAAATATATAAGTTAATCATAAAACACAATTTATATAAAAATATTAATATAGATAGACCAGGCAACGAATGCTCAAAAAGGGTGTAGAGGGAAATTTTTTTTTTTTTTTAACTATTTAATGTCGGCCTATTTCCGCTACCAGGGCCTATCACCGACGCCAGGGGACGAGCTACCCCCAACCTGGAAATTTTGCCGAACCTCTTCCCCTAAGAAGAGTAGGGATCTTTTACTTGCCTAACATTTAATAGACAAGGGACCGCCTGCTTTACATCCCCTCCGAAGGATGGTATATCCACTACGTAATCCTCGTCTGAAATTACGTAACTTCCGAGTATACACTGATATACAAGCCTCTAGAAGGTGGGGCGAGAACGCTGTATTTCCCAAGATAGGTGGGTCGCCCATCCAAGTACTAACCGCGCTCGACGTTGCTTCAACGGAATATCGACTGATATTCACGTTGAAGTCGCCTCTACGCTCGCCCATGAGGGAAATTTTATGGACAGAAAATTGACTTCGGAACTTTGTTTGGACTAGTTTGGAGATGAACATATCAAAAGTCCCCACTAGGTGTTGAGCCGGGGGGGGGGGGGTACTTTAAAGGTCCCATTTTTTGTTTTTGCGCTTATATCTCAAAAACTATGCGTCGCATGGAAAAAGGTAATCTATGCAAAATTAAACCTAATTAGATTTCCTACAAGAATGTCTATATACATTTTCTTCCTATGTGTTATAGTTTACGAGATATTCGCCAGCCAAAATAGATAATTAAAAAAAAAAGTGTTAGGTACCTTGAATATTTCTATCAAAGCCGTTTACCGTGGTCTGCTAATAAGTCACAAAACAATTTTACCCAAGTATAGGACAAATTAGGATCTACTTATGACCAAAAAAACATTCGCCAGCTACAAAGGCATAGCCTTCTGTAGTACCAAAATATGCTAAAAAAAATAAAAACATTTTGAATGTTAAAAATTCTAAAAAATGCATCGGATCGGCGCCACAACCGTAAATACACCAAAATTTGATTTGGTTATGGATGGGATTTTTCATACATAAGCTCATCTGGCAAAGTGGGTCCTCAGTTTCCTCAATTTGTGGTGGATACGTGAAATTCGTCAAGACCCATGATTAAGATTTTTAATATTTTTCAGCATATTTTGGTGCCAAAGATGGCTTTGCCTTTGCAGCAGGCGAATATTTTTCCGGTCATAAGTAGATCCTAATTTGTTCTATACTTGAGTAAAATTTGATTCAAATCGGAAACAAAATAAAAAAGTTATAAGGGCGTCTTCATTTTAAGTGAGTCGCACATCTATATTTAAGGAAATGCATGGATTTCGACAAAATATTACGTTAGTAAATACGTCGAGTGTTGTAAAATAAAGATTGTTTTGTGACTGTGATTTATAAGCAGACCACGGTAAACCGATTGGATAGAAATATTCAAGGTACCTAATATTTTTTCTTTTAATTATCTATTTTGGCTGGCGAATATCTCGTAAACTATAACATACAGGAAGAAAATGAATATAGACATTCTTGTAGGAAATTTAATTATGTTTAATTTTGCATAGATTACCTTTTTCCATACGACACATAGTTTCCGAGATATAAGCGAAAAACCAAAAAATGGGACCTTTAAAGTGCCCCCCCCCCGCTCACCATCTAGGAGTGGGGACTTTTGATATGTTCATCTCCAGACTAGTCCAAACAAAGTTAAGAAGTCAAATTTTCTGTCTCTAAAATTTCCCTCTATAATCATTCGTTGCTTGATCTAAGAGGCATATAAATCTACTCACTATATTCTACTAGTAAAACCCTAAATAAATAAGCACACATTAAAATTGCACACAAAGGTATTCATCTAGTCTATAAAAACATTTCTCTGCTAGATATGTTTTTAAGCGTTTTTTAAATACAAATGTCCCAATCTCAAGCTTGACCAATTGAATTAAGGCCGGGTGAGATTTTTGGCTAATTCATTGTCACTATAAACCGAAAACTGATTTTTTATGTATGCATGAAACGAAGAGAGCTCTTTAATGATAACTAGGTAGAGAATAGTACTAATAATAATAAAAAATCCAACATGAGAGATGAATCGAAGAAAATACCTTCTTCACAGACCCATCCAAGCTCTTCAGCTGAAGAGAACCAAACGTGGGAGAAGTGGAGAGATTTTACAAGAAAATATGCGGCTATATTACAGGACACTCTAATTCTTTTTATAGATATTTCGATCAACAGCTAATACAGGACGTAGTCTGTCGTAGTGTAACTGTTGAGGAGATTTGCCATGCTTTGAAGGGAAAACGAAATATCTTCGTTTCTTAATAGCAGTGAGCCGACTTTACAATAGCTCGTCGAAAGAAGAACTGTTTTGATTCCAAAAGACATGACTTGTATGAGCCAAAGAATTATAGACCTATCACTTGTCTCAACGCACTCTACAAGATCTTAACTAGGGTGATCAATGAGCGTATATTAAGATGAATAGGCCCTGTCTGGAATAATATACACGAACAGAGGCACGCACAGAAAAATAAGAGGTTACAGAGAACTTGCTTGCTTACCGATGTATCTGTCAGGATGCCGTGTAGTACAAGTGTAATGTTTCTGTTGCTTGGGGGACTATGCCAAGGCATTTCATATTACCTCCCATGCTTTGCTTATATGATTGATGGATGGCCTAAAAATTTACCTCAATATACGTAGATGCATTTAAGACCCATTATCACTTTCAAGAACAAAATGTCCTATATGAATTGGATAAAATCGGACATCTACAGAATTGGAGTTTTTTAAGGAGATTCTTGAAATTCTCTATTATTCTGCATCTCACTGTAATCTCTCTCGATAGAGCTTACGAGAGGAAAGGTATATAAATCCGGATCATTTAATAGAAGAGAACGAAAAACAAAATCATTCATCTCTTCTCTATGGATCACCTTAAGTTGTACACATTAGTAAATGATAATAATAATATAATGAAAGTTAGATGCATATGGAATAGCAATTCTCCAAAGTACAAATTTTCTCAGACAAATATGCTTGCCTTCCCTATTCTTTGGTGTCCTTCGCAATCGAAGCAGCCGTAGAGAACAGCAAGTACCAGGATATATTGCAATTACTCCTTTTCGACAACTTAAAAGCCATCAAGCCAGGTATGGTGTTTTTGGAGTTAATTGAAAAGAGAATATATTGCCATGACATAGCCCACCGATCAATGGACAATGCTCGATTTTAGAATAAAACACAAATTAAAATTCAAAATCAAACACTTTATAAAATTTTATCAACACTTTAAATCGCAAATGGTGTACACGTTAAGCGTGAGAGCCATAGCAGGGTGTATTGACTTTCCTCGTGTTCAAACTACACAGAAGTAACAGTGAAATGATAGGCAAGGTCTGGTTTAGAAATGCTTTGCCATATTTTGTAATTAAACATGTACTTCGTAAAATATTGTATAAAAATTGTAACATACCTATAGAGAAAATCACTCTGTACAATCTAATTGTAGAATTAGTGCTTCGAAAACTCTCAACGGCAGGCAAAAGGACCACAGTGCGGGATTTGCTTGTTGGAGCAGTGTAGAACCTACCTAGGTACTTTCTGGCTACAAGGACAGCCTAAAAATAGACAAAATCATTACTATTAAAATTCTAAATAGACTAAACATGTGTTAGAAAGTGAGAAATTACTCATAATAAACTTATAAGTTCATAAGGAACAAAATCAAACAAACATTTTAAGCTCCTATGAATTTGGTCAAAACAAGGCTCGGACAGCCAACGGTAAATTCTAATCATGTCAAAAATTGTGTAAAATGTTAATCGTAATAGACTAAAAAGCATTAAAACATAAAGTTACATACCTTAGTTCACTTAACAGCGTGGTTATTTCCAACAAAAGACTTGAAAAGGGGGCCACAGCTGACTTTCAAACTTCTAGGTATGGGACGCTACCATATTTTCTTGTCAAATTGGTATAAATTAAGATTTTTTCAGTGTAATTTCACTACTAGAAGTTAGATTATGTTACACAATGTTGTTTTAGTGCAAATTGCTACATGCAATGTCCATAGTTAGGGCTGGACACTTCACAGTATAGGGTCTCCGAGACTCCGAAAAAACATTTGTTCATGTTAGATTAAATAAAATGTTGTTCTATGTTTATTATGTAAGAAAACACTCTTTATAGCTTTATGTTTGACCTGGAAGTGTTTTTATTAGATGTAATTAGTTTTTAAGAGTGTTTTTGTGAAATTTCCAACTGATCAGATAACCTCAAAATACATCATTCAAACTAGGCATGTTGCATACCAAAATGATCAGCTTAAAGCTAAGAATAAAGTACAGAAAGAAAAATAAGCATTTTATTAAAAATAAGCTCAAAATCATAAAATTTCCAAAAATAAACATCAAAAGTCAAAATCTAGTACTCCAGATTTTTTTAAATTGTCAAACCAAGCCAATTAGAAGCGATATTTTAGCATTCAGTCGTTAATTATCATTTAAAGGAAGAGGTTTATTGAAGATTTGCTGAAATTATAACCTAAGTTTTTGAAAAATATATTTTGTGACCTGTGATTGGTCAAATCAAGTTTTAACATTTATAATTGTGAAAATTAGTCACGACTCAAAGTAAATACATCTGATGAATTGGAAATTAAAAATCTAAATGGAAATAAAAAAAATTGTAAGCAACAAAAAGGTATCGTCTTCGAAAATAAAATAAAAAGTGTGTGCTCCGAAAGGTAAGGGTAAGACACCTACCTGCGTCTAAATAAAGTGCCAATTAGTGCAACAACAATCAGTATCCTGGTTTTTCAAGAGGAATATTCAAGAATCCAGACAGTATCAAAACAAAACATCACCATTGTAACGAGTCACTTTACCGGCTTGAGGACAGCGTGTCAACAGAGAACTTCAGGCTGTTTCGACAGGACTTTTCGCTTGTGAAGAACGGTCGCGTGGTTCCAACCAAACTTTCGTCGTCAATTGGGATTAGCACAAAGGTAAAAGCTTTTATCAAATTCTAAATAAAGAATATAAGGCACAAAAGTATCAACTTATTTATTTTTATCATAAATTTCGTCTTCGTCATTAAAAAAATTTCTAATTTGAACAAAAATTTTCATTAAAAGTGAAAACATTGATTATTATCAAGTCAAAAATCTAAAAGCCGATTAGCATAAGTAATTTTAAGAGATATTGTTCACCATTTTGTAAATAAGAAATTCAACCCAGGTCAAAATTTCAAATTTCAAATAAAAAGTTTCTATTCAAACATTTCTGACCAAACTTGTGTATTATTTATTTGCTTTCTGATATTTGTAAAAAGTAAACTTGAACCGGCTTCTTCCCTGAGCAGAGTCAATCCTCCTGGTGTGAAAATCGTGCTAAGAATGCCTGTGTGGTGCATGTAGAGGTAGAAAATAAATTTGACAGCCCTCGTGCTGTCTGGCGCCCCAAGACTACCTCGCAGCTTACAACATATACACACACAGTACAGTGCAATATATTATTGGGTTCTTTTGTCCAGGAGATAGAAATGTTACGAGAGAAATCCAGAAACGTGACAAATATGAATGCTTGTTCGAATTTAATAAAATGTCTCTGGGTTTTGCAATTAAATTGGTGGTCTTGATAACTGGCAGCTTTGGAAGTACCAAACCGTTTGTCTCTGCTTAAGGGTTACAGTGCCGTGCTTAAGAAAATGATTTCGTAATTCAACCCTGAACCGATTGATAGGTTTTTAGAGAAAACTTGGTGAAATCATACCAGACTATTGAAATGAACAAAAATTTGATTTGCCTTGTTTAGTTTTCAATAGCCTAATATCATTCTATAAAGTTGTCACTAAAAGCCCACCAAAAAACTTTTTGAATCAGTTCAGGCGTGTTTAAGTTCAAACCATTTGAGTCGCAATACTAATTTTTATCCGAGAATATTAATGATAGTTTATTTGCACAAGTCTTTTGTTTCCACACATGAATTATCATCAGCACATTGATATAAAGCATCGCATCGGTATTGATATATTCTTTTAAGTCGTTAGTGTACAAAATAAATACTATAGTGGCCCAAGTATAGATCCTCGAGGCACTCCTTGCAAACCATGAACTTTATCTGAATAAAGAGTTTGAAGTGCTCTATTCTGAAAAGTTTTTACAGCAGTGAATTGAAATTTATCAGTAAGATATGACTGAGTCGGTTTGTTAAAAGTGTCCCATACACCATAACAATCTAACTGGTCTAACAAAAAAATGGGATAATTGATGGTATCGAAGGCTCTCGACATATCAAAGTAGAGGCAGGCTAGATTTAATTTTTAATCAAGTGCAGTAATAATTTCAGATAAAGATAAAGATAAATAATCTATTCTGTTGAACACTGGGACATAAAGCCATTTAATATGAATCCATAATAACAGTTTTCAAAATAGGAGAAATTGTCGAATTACGTTCACCGAACCGCCCACCTTAAGGAGCTCAACACTATTTCTGTCCGTAGATCGGTCTTCACGGCAAATTTGTAAAAGACAGCTCTGCTGGGATTTGGAGGGTCTACTTCGCGCTGGCTATAGTCTCATATCACCAACGCTTGGGATGAGATTGTTAGGCTAAAATATCCCTACTACTTTTGCCCTATCATATAATCGTAATGATCATGATACTAAAAAAACCTATAATGTAAGACATTAATTAATTTTCAGGATACAGTCACATCATAGAGGTATTTCGATTTTTGTTATCTTTTTTCGTCGCATATTCACAGATATACATTTGGGTGAGATAAGAAATTAAATAAAATATTAAAAAATTAATGAAATAGAAAAGTTAGTACATGGTTCACAAAATCAATCACGATTTAATAAAAAATACATTTTATAGAAAAAAAAAAGCAAATTAGTGAAATTAATTTATGCTGTAAATTATAGCTGCCAGAATAATTTTAATAAAATATTTGTTAAGACATGCTGGTTTCTTTTTTTGTAATGATATGTAAGAAGTCGCACTAATTCATATTTCTATATTACCGCTTACCAAATTTAGAAGCATCCGTTATTCATCACTAATTTAAATTCATGAAGCGTCCTTTTATTTTATTTCTACTTTAGCCAGATGCCTCGCCAGAATTTGAGTGGTTAGCTATAAAATGTATATTGACAGAAACATCAAATAATTGAATTTCCTATAAAAAAATTACTTCAGAAACAGTTGAATTTCATTACTATCCAATAACCTCATTCAATGAGAGCCATGGGCATTAGTTTATCAAGGTTGCTGAAATCCTGTTTTTCGCTTAGACACATATTTTTCACTTATTCGGCGTTTTTATAACATGTTGTGTGTCAACTACGTATAATGATAAAAGGTTGTCGAAAAATTAGATGTAGTTGCCTCTATGTACTTGAGGGAGATAGGTTTACAAATTATTTTAGAACGACATGTGCACTATTTTATATAGTTCTTCTGCTCTAAAATATTTATTTATTTATTTATTTATTTATTTATTTATTTATTTATTTATTTATTTATTCATTCATTCATTCATTCATTCATTCATTCATTCATTCATTCATTCATTCATTCATTCATTCATTCATTCATTCATTCATTCATTCATTCATTCATTCATTCATTCATTCATTCATTCATTCATTCATTCATTCATTCATTCATTCATTCATTCATTCATTCATTCATTCATTCATTCATTCATTCATTCATTCATTCATTCATTCATTCATTCATTCATTCATTCATTCATTCATTCATTCATTCATTCATTCATTCATTCATTCATTCATTCATTCATTCATTCATTCATTCATTCATTCATTCATTCATTCATTCATTCATTCATTCATTCATTCATTCATTCATTCATTCATTCATTCATTCATTCATTCATTCATTCATTCATTCATTCATTCATTCATTCATTCATTCATTCATTCATTCATTCATTCATTCATTCATTCATTCATTCATTCATTCATTCATTCATTCATTCATTCATTCATTCATTCATTCATTCATTCATTCATTCATTCATTCATTCATTCATTCATTCATTCATTCATTCATTCATTCATTCATTCATTCATTCATTCATTCATTCATTCATTCATTCATTTATTCATTTATTTATTTATTTATTTATTTATTTATTTATTTATTTATTTATTTATTTATTTATTTCAATAATTTATCCAACGGGCAAAACCCAGTTACATGATAAATAACAACACATTGCAAGATTAAAAACAAAATAACGAATGAATATAACAAAACATCAAAGTGAAACATATTTGAACAACAATATAAAACAACACCACACCGCGCAGCGTCGTGGTGAATGTGCAGTCGGATGAAGTGGGTTCGACTCGGGCTTGAACGATAATTAATAGGTGGGTTAGAGGTCCTGTCTAGGAAAAAAAGACTTAAACCTAACAATTTGGATATTTATAACTAAAGGAAGTTTAAAAACACTTATAACTAATTAAAGCTAAATTAAAAACTGTGGTTAGGGGCGCGCGCACAAACACACGCGCACCGTTTTTAAAGGTTTGGTTAGTGATAAGGGAAAAACTACCTTCGGGAAGGTAGGGTGAATGGGAAATTATGATTTAAAAAGTTTGGGTTTGCGAGAAGTTATTGGTCGAAAGGGGATTTGGAAGAAGAACAAAAAGGTACAAAAGAACAAAATTGTCAAAAATAACAAAAACGAGATTAATAGAGGGAATAGAAAAGGGGTTTTAGAGTAAAAGGTGGTTAAAGTAAAACTGGTGAAAGGGAAATTGTGGTGTAGGAAAGATTTGGCTAGGGAGGTTGCCGAAAGATAGGCAACGCCTGGTATGGTAGGGGGTGTTTTATATTGAATAGTATGGCATTATGCTGTCTGATTCGTGAAATGTTTCGGGTTAGCAGACTGTCGCCCAATTTGAATTGGTAGAATTTTTGCGATGTATTTTGGACGAAGTCCGCTAGTGGGGTCATACAACATAAAAATATATACAATACAATGTTTGCACATAATATATATATAGCGAAACAAGCGAGATAGGAAGGGAGAAATAATTGTTAAACACTTGCCTAAGTTAGTTTTGTCAGAAATATTGCAGTTGAAAATATCCAACCTTTGCTCTATGTTATTATAGTTTAAACAGATTTGATGCAACGGAGATGAGCTTAAGATGTTAGTTCGAGGTGTAGGTGTGATAGGTATGTTCCAGCGGACAATTTAGGAACTCGATTCTTAATAAGTTAGGTAATAGAGGACCAGTTTGATTTCGTTGTTGATGATTTTGTATAAGAAAATTATAGTACACATTACCCTTACCCGTCTTCTAAGTAGACTACACAGGTCAAATTTATTAAAAAATAACTCCTGAGGTGTACCACTAACTGGACAGTTGCCTTCCAGGATAAATGTTGCCGATTGGAAAAAACGTCTTTATACTCTCTCAAGTGAGGTGATATAGTCATTATAACTGGGACTCCAAACAATGGAGGCGTATTCCAATTTGAATCTAACAAATGTTATAAATACCCTACTATTACGCAGAATAAAACCTAGGGATCTATAAGCTCCAGCAATGCATTCCTCAATATGTCTGGAGAAAGTTTTGAATCCTAAGTCCTTCACGAACTCAGGTTTATCTAAGACGCAATTATCCACATTATAATTAAAAATAATACTTGCACGTTACATTTGGCAGCGTTTAAAGGGAGTTGGTTATGAACACACCAGACGTTAAGCGAGTGTAAACTCTGCTGGAGCCTTAAGCAGTCATCTTTGGATTTAATGTAAATATATAACTTGAGATCGTCAGTGTAAAATAGATAGCATACGTCAAGGTTGTCAAGATCATTAATAAAGGTTACAAAAAATAGAGGACCAAGTATGGAACTTTCAGGAACTCCTGATGTTTGCTTAAATAATACAGATTAGAAGCCATGATATTGAACAAACTGAGCCCGATAATTTAAATAAGAAATAAACAAATGAATAAGAAAATCGCTGAACTCAAAGTTTTGCAATTTGTTTAATAATATACCGTGGTCCAATCTGTCAAATTCTTTAGAAAAGTTAGTGTAGATGACATCAATCTGACCATTCTGATCTAAAGCTCCAGCAATATACTGTGTTTTGCACACAAGGTTCGATAGAGTGGACCCCATTTGCATGAATCTGAGCTGCTCTACTATAACTGAGTATGGAAAGAAATAAAACAGTATATTAAAATTTCAAATATTACGTATATCTAATTAGTAAAAGTTGCAGTTGGACATGACCAACTACGAATACCTATTTGATTAATATTTTACTCGTATACAGTACACTTATCTCGTACATCTTCGTATTTTTGTGTGTGAGTCAAAAACCTTATACAAAGAGAAATCATTTTGAGAAATTTTGCATAACGTTGTGGAATAAGGTTTTGTTGAATTTTTTAATACAATTTTAAAATTAAAGCAAAATATTCTATAGTTTATACATATTAGCTGTGCCTAATTTTTGTAGCTTTTGCGTTTTGATTCTAATTTATAACGTATTATTTTGAAAACTGTTATTATGGATTCCTATTAACTGGCTTTATGTCTCATTCAACAGAACATGCTATCAATTTTTATCCGAAATTATTACTGCTCTTGGTTAAAAATTAAATGTAGCTTGCCTCTACTTTGATATATCGAAGGCCTTCGATACCGTCAATTATTCCATTTTAATTAAGCTAGTTAGATTGTTATGGTGTACGGGACACTTGTAACAAACTGATTTAGTCATATCTTACTGACAGATTTCAAGTTGCTGCTATAACAACTTTTCAAAACAGAGCACTTTAAACACTATTCAGATAAAGTTAATGTATTGCAAGGAGTATCTCAAGGATCTATATTTGGGTCACTATTATTTATTTTGTACACTAACGACTTAAACTGACTAGATGCGATGCTTTATATCAATGTGCTGATGGTAATTCATGTGTGGCAACAGAAGAATCCTTAGTGGTTTGTGCAAATAAACTTTCATTAATATTCTCAGATATGACTAAGTATTGTGACTCAAATGGATTGAACTTAAACGGAAGTAAAACTGCCCTTGATATTTTTTCTTCAACTAATGACCTTGATTATTCATTATATGTTCAATTATAAGGTACTTTAATTAGACAAATGAAAAATGTGAAATTTCTTGACATTACGCTAGATAGTTAGTACAGTCACGTGTGTCAAAAAGTAACCAAACTTCGGACTAATTCTATAGCGGCTTGGAATTTTTCTTGCGGATTCTTAAACTTTAGGGAATCAACTTCAAATATTAAAAAGGAACAGATGTGCTCTTACCCCTAAGAGGGTGAAAACTAGCCCTGAATTTCAAAATTTAATACTGACCCAAGTACTAAGAGCTAAAAAATTCATGTGTATGTTTTTGAGGTCGCTGATTACGAATTTGAATTCTAAAATTCACGATTGTACACCTAATATGGAATATAAAAGGGGCACAATGGAAAAATTAGCTATATTTTGTTTGTTTTGAGCAAGTAGAACTTCTCTTTTGTCAGTTCTTAAATTTTAGGACATAAAACTTATACACTAATAAGAAAAACAATTGCTCTTATCTTTAATAGGATAAAAACTATCCCCAAAGTAAAAAAATCAACAATTAACGAAGTACTGAGAATAAATTAATGAAATTTATATCATTTGTGTTTTTGAGGTCGTTGATCACGAATGTAAAATCAAACATTAGAATTCGACGATCTACACGTTCCTATAGTCACTTTTTTTTCAAAACACCTGAGTTGGGGGTGAAACTCACCCCCCCAACGAAAAATAACCCTTATTCCTTTTTAATATATGACCCATTTCGAATCAAGCTATCCAAAAATATTTGAATTTAAAACTGCTATTGAAGTGAGATCTCCAAGTTACTGTACTAAGTAAGTTTAACTGGGAATCGAACACTAATACTTTGATAGGGAGATTAAGTTCGTCACGTTGTTTATAATAGTTACATTTTATGATAAATCAACTTTCAATTAGAATATTCAATCATATTTTGACAGGAAGTATTTATTAATCATAAACTTAGATGCATGATGAATGTCTCAAACCTTTCTTTAAAGAATTAAAAATACTTACCATCCCTGCGTTCACAAGAAATATTGATACACATTCAGTGAAAACAAGGCACGAGTCTGAATTCATAATACCAGCTCATCACCACATTTTTTATGAAAAAAGTCTGTATTATAATTTTTAAAGTCTATATGCCCTCCCAAAAGAATTAAAATTCATAAACAGTATTTAGTCCTTTAAAAAACAACTTAAATTGTACTTACTTGAAAACACATTGACAATAGTCTTTTATCTTTTTAGTTTTAGGCATATTTCATTTGTATGTTTTTTCCCTTCTGCTGCTCTGCTTTTATATATTCTACACATTTTAATATTCGTCATATTATATTTTATTGTAATAACTTTTTAAATAGGTACCTTGACAATGTTAATGCCTTTTTACTTCCACGTCCAGTGGAAGTATAGTAACGACAAAAAAATTTTTTAAAATTTTTTAAAATTTTTATTGTCCAAATAGGCTTAAAATGTCATGAAACGTCGAGATTTTAAGTTTGAGCGAAAAAAAAATTCTGTCCATCGGTCTGTCTGTCTGTCGGTCTGTCGGTCTGTCTGTCGGTCTGTCGGTCTGTCGGTCTGTCTGTCGGTCTGTCTGTCGGTCTGTCTGTCGGTCTGTCTGTCGGTCTGTCTGTCGGTCTGTCTGTCTGTAGCTTTTTTTTGTGCGCACGTTTACTCTGGAACCGTTTGAGATATTGACTTGAAATTTGCTACACATATGTACTTTAACGAGATCTAGAACTAGATTATATTTTCATCTTGTTCCGTCGAAGGGTTGGGGGGTAAATTGGGGTAAATTTGGGGTAAATGGGTAAATCAAGCAGGTAAGAGTCCATGAAATTGGTATTTAGTATATACAAGAGAAGCTGAGGTCTCAAAAAAATTTTTGGCATTAGCCACCCCCATTACCACCCCTACCTCCTTATTAACGGGGATGAAAAAAAAATGTGATTTAGTGCATGTACAGGAACCAGAAACCTCAAAATATTTTTTTACTTCATCCACCCCCCCACTACCACCCCCCTATCACCACCCCCACCCCACTACCGATGTGGGGTATCGTTTTATGTGTTTTTGGGGTAGAAGATTTCAAATATTATATTATTAAAGTTCCATAAACAATTATTTTTACATACAAAGTTTTTTCGTTGTGAGTGACTTGGAATGTGGAAGTAGTGATTCCTTGGGCAGCGGTTTTTTGTATCGTTATAGCTTTTTTTGCGTTTTTCCGATCATTTTCATAATATGGATCTAGTTCGAGACGAAGTTTTCTGTAACCATAAAAGCGGATATTGAGAGTCCTAAACGCGTCAGTTTATGTGCACTAGATACTTACACAAGGTGTCTGCGGTACACGTACAAATATTTTGCAGGATGTTGTGTTGACCCAAAAAAAATAAAAAATCCTTATAATTTTTTTTTTCATCTCAAACCAATTTTCTTATTTAAAATTAATTAGAACTAGACAATGTTTTCAGTTTAGACAGTACAACTATAAACAAACGACGGAAGAGACAAGGATATCGCATTCACTTGTCAAATCATTAACATGGGTTTTACAGTGTTGCAACACTATCAGCTAAAAATAGTATTTTACTTTGACCTTGTTTAAACAGTTTTGAAATGAAAGCACTAACTAACATTTAATATTAATTTACTTATTACCATTTTAGCAATTTTTCACAAATCACAATTATTTCAAGGGTTTTATTAAAAAAAGTAGGACGTCCAGGTACCACTGTAGTAATGAAAACAACATTTATTCATCACCTCGCCTCGTTCATTAACACTGTTTTATTTGTTTTTTACTATAAATTTACTTAAAAACTAGATAAACCGAACCTACTGATAATACTGTATGATTGGTAAGCGGCGGTATAGTCTACGGCTAAACAAGGAAGTATAAAAACACATGAAATTACGTCCACGTCCAGTGGAAGTATAGTAACGACAAAAAATTTTTTTAAATTTTTATTCTCCAAATAGGCTTAAAATGTCATGAAACTTCGAGATTTTAAGTTTGAGCGAAAAAAAAATTTCTGTCTGTCTGTCGGTTTGTCTGTCGGTCTGTCTGTCTGTAACTTTTTTTGTGCGCACGTTTACTCTGGAACCGTTTGAGATATTGACTTGAAATTTGGTACACATATGTACATTAACGAGATCTAGAACTAGATTATATTTTTATCTTATCCCGTCGAAGAGTTGGGGTGTAAATTGGGGTAAATTTGGGGTAAATGGGTAAATCAAGCAGGTAAGAGTCCACGAAATTGGTATTTAGTATATACAAGAGAAGCTAAGGTCTCAAAAAAAAATGTTGGTATTAGCCACCCCCATTACCACCCCCACCCCCTCATTAAAGGGGATGAAACAAAATTGTGATTTAGTGTATGTACAGGAACCAGAAACCTCAAAATATTTGTCACCTCCCTATCACCACCCCCACCCCACTACCGATGTGGGGTATCGTTTTATGGGTTTTTGGGGTAGAAGATTTCAAATATTATATTATTAAAGTTCCATAAACAATTATTTTCACATACAAAGTTTTTTCGTTGTGAGTGACTTTGATAGAGAATCTGGAAGTAGTGATTCCTTGGGCAGCGGTTTTTTGTTAGATCTGCCACAATAAAGTTCTATTCTATTCTATTCTATTCTATTCTATGATTCACTAAATATGATTCTATAGATTCATAATTCTCTTTTTTGTTAAATCATCTGATTTATTTTTGTTTACTTTTGTTGTAAAGTGTATTACTTCCACATCCAGTGGAAGTATAGTAACGACAAAAAAATTTTAAAAAATTTTTATTGTTCAAATAGGCTCACGAAACGTCGAGATTTTAAGTTTGAACGAAAAAAAATTTCTGTCTGTCGGTCTGTCGGTCTGTCGGTCTGTCGGTCTGTCTGTCTGTCGGTCTGTCTGTCGGTCTGTCTGTCGGTCTGTCTGTCTGTAACTTTTTTTGTGCGCACGTTTACTCTGGAACCGTTTGAGATATTGACTTGAAATTTGGCACACATATGTACTTTAACGAGATCTAGAACTAGATTATATTTTCATCTTGTTCCGTCGAAGGGTTGGGGGGTAAATTGGGGTAAATTTGGGGAAAATAGGTAAATCAAGCAGGTAAGAGTCCATAAAATTGGTATTTAGTATATACGAGTACAAGAGAAGCCAAAAAAGTTTTGGCATTAGCCACCCCCATTACCACCCCTACCCCATTATTAAAGGGGATGAAAAAAAATTGTGATTTAGTGTGTGTACAAGAACCAGAAACCTCAAAATATTTTTTTACTTCATCCACCCCCACTACCACCCCTCATCACCACCCCCACCCCGCTACCGATGTGGGGTATCGTTTTATGGGTTTTTGGGGTAGAGGATTTCAAATATTATATTATTAAAGTTCCATAAACAATTATTTCCACATACAAATTTTTTTCGTTGTGAGTGACTTGGATAAAAAATTTGGATGTGGAAGTAGTGATTCCTTGGGCAGCGGTTTTTTAATAATACTAGTTTTCGGTCAAATTCTCTGTCACAGATATAGAAAACGTTTTTAAATTTATTTTGAATATGACTCATAACATGATGTATTACTGTTTTTCTCTTTTCTGATTCACTGGTACAACACATGACATCTATTTCGCTTTCAATCTTACAATTATTTTTTAAAATCAAAGTATATTTAAATAAGGCCTACAGTACAGTACAGCTGATAAAACTCCCAAAGGATGAGAATAAGGAAGTTTCAAGGACCGATTTTGAGATTTGGCCTCAAAATATGAACTATAACATTTTGAAAACGCTTGGAAAATTTAAGTAAAATTAATTCACCGATTCAGGTACTAGGTGTGCTTATAGATGACAAGGTACGGATCATTGCGGAACTCCTGACATTGCCAAGTATTTGCCAGAATAAAACATGATATTATGCCCGGTTATATAAATATCTTTCGTATAATGTACGGTTTCCTAGATTTTAAAATAATTCCATTAAAGCCTAAACGAATCTTTCATGTATTGAATTCGGGAAGCCTAATAATTCTAAAAATGTTGGTATGTTACACAGAACAAATGTATTGAATAACACATAAAAATGAAGGGCATACAAGAACTCTGGAGACTTCTGAATAAAAGTAATGTGTGTCTTCTTTGTTTTCTCCGTGCTTCGAACAATAAACAATGAACATTTGTACATTTTTAAAGTAAGCGAGTTTGTATAAAATGTAAAGCCCTTGAGATGCGATACGAATATGTTGTTTTGAAAGCTGGCTCACTGTATGTATTTACAATTTATGAGCTTATTAGTAAAACTTCATGAATAAAAAATTACGCTGCAATCATGTATTATTCAGCCGAGTGGGTGACTACTACATTTTAAAGTATACTGTATCCATACTAATCCGAGAAATTATATGTTTTGACATACATACATACATACATATAAATAAATGAGTTTGCTAGTTCTGAAAATATGTTGCATAAAAATGTTCATTTCAAATTACTTTTAGATATATGGAATGAAACATTTATAGCATTAAGCAAATAGGTGAATAAAAATGTCCTGTCAGAAATTAAAAAAAATATATATTAAATATTAACTTGTAATTCGTGCATTTTTGTGATAGGCTAAATTTCATGCCATGCTAAAAAAACAACGAACTATAAAACTTTTATAAAATGAATTTATTTACAAAGTACCATCGGTTAAAAAATTTGACTTGACTTGACACCCAAGGTTCCAGCCTCGTGTTTTTCTCCGAATTTGTTATAAACAATCATCTTTATTAATACTTACAGAATTTTGCATGATTCTGGTGTTTAATTGGATCATTTTGGAGCCGCTATTTTATTTCCTAATTTCTGTATACGAGATTCACAATTGGCGACCTTGAAAACTCCTAGGTGAATATTTTTAAGTCAAAATAACTGAAATTTTTGGAGTTATAATGTTTTCAAAATAGTTCCTCTTTGGAGTTCTAAAAAAATAGCGGGAAGCTAATAGTAAGTATATTGTTTTATTAGGAGTAAAAATGATACTTTTCTGATGAGCCTGTCGGTTTATAGAAGTTAGTCCGGCAATTGCAGACGAGTCACAACAAGTGGCTTTTACTCCGAATAAAAATAAATATAAATTAACTCCTATATAAAAAAGTCTATTTGACAGTCAACATTTTTGTCACTTTGACATCGATAAAAAAGGTACATCGTTTTTTATCACCGATAAAAATGTCTGTTCCTCAAAAGCAGAGTACATCTAGTGGTCGCGCGTCACTTTAAAATCTGTACTGTCAGTTATAATTTACGAATATTCGACATGTGTGGAAACTAGAGAAGAGAATATTGAAATCAGTACACCAAACCAAACAATTTATAACAACTGTGTTTTTAATAACTGTTCCTTCAAATAATTGTATAAATAAAGATAATTATTATTGTTGTTCGTTCACATGTCGTTAATTTATCTTGCTAAAAAACACTCGAGCTTTTCTTTTATGGATAAATTTCTTTTTAAATCAAAATTTTGCCGAGCAAAATTACTGATTTTGCTCGAAAAACTGACATTTGACATGTCAGTTTTTCTTATAAAATCACTGATTGGCAAAATTATTTCGTTATAAAGAGAAATTTATCCGATAAAAAAAAGCTCTTGTGATTTTAATTAATAAAAAATCTCGAATTTCACCACCAAAACGCACTGTGTTTATCGCATAAACGGCGTATTAACCCTTTCACTGCTAGAACCGGCTAATTACGCGAGGATGGAGGCATACTTAAATGCGGGAACCAACCCAATCTGTATGTGAATATGTTTATAATATGTACTAAACTTCAATTTGGCACACCAAAAAAAAATGCTATTCTTTTATGTTTTTATATATTCACTGTTTTCTATTTTATGTTTTTATAATAAATAATTCATTCTAAAACAAAATTTCTTTAGAAATCTGTAAAATGTGACATTTTACTATATTTACAAGTAACATTTTGAATACAATTAAAGCGCACTAATGCCGGAAACGTACACATCCGCGAACTTGATTCATCTGTAGTTGCGAGAGACGTACAAATCCGCAAAGTCTTACCGCAGCCGCAGTGAAAGGGTTAAATAAAATACGCGTTGCTATGGATATTACTTTTTCTGACGCTGTGAGCTGCATACCTTCTTCGTAAGTATACTCTACTTCCATTGTTCTGTCGATCGTAAGTGATGCTTTATGTACCAAATGCTTGTTGCCATTGGCAACGGGCGGGCCGTTATTTTTCATAACGTACCTAGGGAAATGAAGTAAATTTGGGAAAATTATCTCCTTTATATAACAAGTATTAAATTAAATGTTCTATGGTGAATATAAATAATAGTAATGCTATAGCCTTTTTTTTCCTTATGGGTTGCGGTGCGAAGCCCCGCCGTACTGAAGCTTAAGCTTATTGTACCCCATAGTCTCGTTATCCCATTAATCCCGTTCCTCTCCAAAAGGAGAGTATACGGTCAATGGGAGTTCTGGCTGTTTCTTCCGGGGTCACGGTTAGTCCCTCGAAGTATGAAAATCTCCCAGCCTCCAAAGCTGGGCATTCACATAGTATGTGGTGGGGAGTTTCTTCATCCTCACCACACATCCGGCATTCTGGATTATCCTTCACACCTATGTTGGTTAGGTGTATGTTCAGTGTACAGTGTCCTGTTAGGATTCCCACTGCACATCTCAGCTGTTTTCTGCTCAGCTTTAGCAATTCGTTAGTCTTTGTTTTGGATGGCCCGCCAGTGATGAACATACGTGACTGTCTCATCCCCGGCGCTGGTACAATGCAAGTTATTTTTCTGACTCAATAGTTCCTTGCGGTGTTGTATGATATCTCGCAGGATGGCTCGGGTCCCATCAAGGCTGTTTTTGCACCTTCTTTGGCCAGCTTATCTGCTTTTTCGTTGCCTTCATTGCCCTGGTGTCCTCGCGTCCACTCCAGTTGTATACTGTTGTGTTCCGCCAGTTTCGCCAGGGATTCAAGGCAGTCATTTACCGTTTTGGAATGTATCTCTACTGCATTCAGAGCTTTGAGAGCTGCTTGACTGTCAGTGATGATGCGGATTCTTTTGTCATTATATGACCTCCGTATCAGTTCTTGTGCACAGATTTCTATGGCCGTGACTTCTGCTTGGAACACCGTTGCGATACTTCCCAGGTTCAGACTGATGTCTGTCCCTGGTTGGTCCCCCGTAACACCTGCTCCAGTACTTTTTGACGTTTTCGATCCATCAGTATACCATGCGGTATCATTTGGATGTCTTCGCACTTGCCTTGTTCCTTCCTCTTCCCTATCGGGTATGTATACCTTGAAGGTCTTTGTGAAGTTGTGGTTTGTGCTGATTCTATCTGACTGCATATCTAGTAGTCGATTTTTTTCCTATTTGTTGGAATATTTCGGTATGGTATCCTATTCTTGGAATGGTCCCATGTCCGTTTGTGTTCAGCCTGTACGCCGCCAACAATGCCTCACTCTCCACTACTAATTGCAGTGGGGGCAGGCAAAGTAGCGCTTCCATGACTGCGGTAGGCGTTGTTGACATTGCTCCCGTTTTGCCTAGACATGCTAGTCTTTGTACTTTCCGTAGTTTTCTCATTGCCTCCCCTTTTCCGGCTTTATGCCACCAGATCAGGGAGACATAGATTATTGTTGGTACTACAACTCTTTGGTACAGCCAATGCACCGTTCTTGGTTGTAGTCCCCAATTTTTACCTACCATTCTTCTGCTGGCCCATAAGGCCCGCGTAGCTTTGGTAGTCACTCTATCGAGATGAGCATTGAAGTTTAATTTGGTGTCTAGAATCAGTCCCAAGTAGTTGACTTCATTGCTCACCTGCAATTCGTTTCCCCGGAGATATAATCTTCCCAGGTTGAGTTTCCTCTTTCTTGTGAAGGCGACCACAGTGGTCTTTCCTGGACTCACGGAAAGACCTTCCTCGGTCTACCATAACGAGGGCTCGCTGCATCTTTTCCGCTGCAGTGCCCTCGTGCTATAGCCTTACTTGCTATATCTTCTACATCCGTCATTATTTTCAAAAATGTTCAGAGCTGTTATAATAATATAATTTTTTGCAATGCTTTTTCTCAAGTTTTTTATAATGTTTTTTTTTTAATGATTCATGGCTATGACGAAAAATATATTATGCACCGCGGGTCGAACAGTGCGACTTTTTGGTCTCGAATACTTGCAATCCTCGGCCCTACGGGCCTCGGATTGCTGTATTCTCGACCAAAAAAGTGCACTTAGACCCTTGGTACATAAATAACTAGAATTTATCTTGACAGTAGTTGTCATTTGAATAGAAGCCGCGTCCTAAATTTATTTTATTGACGGTTGCCATGGATATTCCAAGAATCGCTACCTTTACTATTTGCTTAGCAAATATGCAATCTTAGTCAAATAATTATAGTTTTGCAATAATTTTTCTCAAGTTTTTTCTAGTTTAATGATTCATGGGTATGACGAAAAATATATTATGCACCGCGGGTCGAACAGTGCGACTTTTTGGTCTCGAATACTTGCAATCCTCGGCCCTACGGGCCTCGGATTGCTGTATTCTCGACCAAAAAAGTACACTTAGACCCTTGGTACATAAATAACTATAATTTATCTTGACAGTAGTTGTCATTTGAATAGAAGGCGCGTCCTACATTTATTTTATTGACGGTTGCCATGGATATTCCAAGCATCGCTACCTTTACTATTTGCTTAGCAAATATGAAATCTTACTTAGAAAACTTTTAGCTCAAATAGCAATCCTATTAAAATGTCCCATTCCTAATCACGTGTGCTGAAACAACCAATCAGAACAGAATTACACTGATGAGATCCCTTAGGGATCTTTTCACTTCTGTCATCCAGTTTGACAGTTCAATAATTCAACATTTATTTTTTGACAATGTCGATTTGGAACTCAAAATAACGATTTAATGAATATAATAATAGAGAAAAACACGCCAAATACTACATAATACATAATCTACATTTAATTTTACAAATTGCTCTTTTAATAATTGATTTTTTAATAAATAGTTTTGAACAAATAAATAAAATAAATTGCAAAAAATTTTCTATGCGAATACACCTCGAACGTTGATAAATAGCTCATAATTTTATCACAACTTCCTCAAGCACGTTGCTTTTAAGTAATATCCCTCCGCCTACGGCGTAGGGATATTACCAAGCAAGTGCTTTCGGAAACTGTGATAAAATTATTTCGTATTATCAACGTCCTTGGGATATTATAGCTGATAATTATGGTTTTTCTCTAGTTTTTTTTTTAATTTAATGATTCATAGGAATGACAAAAATACAATATGCACCGCGGGTCGTACAGTGCGATTTTTTGGCCTCAAACACTTGCAATGTCGTGAAATGTGTTAAGAAATGTCATGTTTTTCTGACGTTTGAAGAAAAACAAAATTTCTTAACAATATGACTCTCGACAAGTGGTATTTTTCACACAGTTATTTGTAGATACCTCCGCCTAACAAATAAATTACAACATAGAGCTGAATTATCTATATCATAATTCACCGTCGTCGTCCTTATTATTTAACATTCTAATGAACGTCACGTGGCGTTAAATTTAAATCAAATCCTCCGAGATGTATAATAATGGCTGCATGATATCAACTTGCATGCAATTAATTGCAGGAACGTGAGTATTTACGGTCTCCTGCGACGTATATGCTTGCAATATTAATTCTCACACTCTCTTAACTTTGTAGTGTCAAGTAAAACTACGTAAAATAAATAGCTTTGTGCCAGTCTGCAAAGAATTCAAAGTTTTCATTGCCCCATTGAGTGCAAGGAGTTTGACTTCAGAGGAACTCCACCATCTTGATTCTTATGACAACTGGATATGCGTTCTATATCTGCAACCAGTTCGTGCGGTGGTCTGATTTTAATTTTGTTTTTTTTTTTAGTTCGACTGCAAATTTTACGTAGAAAAATAAAGGTTATTATAATTTCTTTTTGTACACTTCTGTGCAATAAAATCCCGTACACTTGAAACATCAAGTAATCCAGTTTTTACTAATATTAAGTCTTTTTGGAAATTATGTTTTTTATTATCATATAGGTTATAAAAAAGTGACATTGCTTGTGAAATGTTATAAGTAAGGTATTTGGAAAAATGTGAATGATTTAATGATTTCGATTTATAGCAAATGTAAAAATTGACGTTGAAAAATTGTGTCCGAGATAAGGCCAGATTCGGAAAGCTCAAAACATTAAAAAGCGGTTTTCTGCATGGCTGTTCTGCACGAGTCTGCCTGTGATAATTTTACTTCCACATCTAGTGGTAAACACAACATTGTTCCAAAACGTCAACGGGCGATAGACATAATTAAAAAAAAAAAACAGAATGCGGACTTGCTTATGTTCTTCTGTTAATATGGTCTTCTTGGCACTTACACAGTTTTTTAATTTCGATATTCCTATCCTTCGGCTAGCTGTTGACCTCGATGTTGTAAAATTTGTCATGCTGCTGTTTGAAACGGATTTTCCCTCAAATAGCCAAGGAGCGCTTCATCTTGAGCGAGATTTGTACTTCTAGGTCGACCTGAACCATCTTTTCTCTTTATGATACCTTCCTCCTCCCACCTTTTCTTCACACTCATAACGGTTCTTTTATTTAAGAGATAATGGTTAGCAACTGCTCTGATAGACCATCCCTCTTCAATTTTAGAGAGAATTAGAATTTTTTCATCTTCAGTTAATTTCCGCATTTCGAAAATATGACACTGACACTGACAAATAAATAAAGAATGGTTTAATATAGCGAAAAATAGGTGTACTGGATTTATTGTACAGAAGTGTACCTCTTAGAATAATGGAGTAAGAATTGACATAAAAAGAAATAAACCGTCATCGTACTTCGTACAACTTATTAGATTTGAACGACTTTTTGAATTTTTTAATTGTAATTTTATGATGGTTCTTCATGGTAAGTACGATATTGGTTAAGAAAAATTGTTTGTTGTTAATAACACTACAGGTAGTACGGCCTCTTTATCCCTGAAGGCTCTGGAAGAGCATTGTGCCAGAGAGAATACACATTTAGAGACAAGTGACACCACATTCAATATCCGAGTATACTGGGATGCATTTCTCTTTCTGAAAAAATCCCAGTGTCCCGGCCGGGAATCGAACCCGGGACTTTTGGGTGAAAGTCAAGAGTGCTTGCCTCTCAACCAAGCAGTCATTTAAGACACATTTTTGTAATTGCTTGTTTAATTTTAATAAATAAAAATGGTGTATGGTGTATCGTTGAGAAAAAGGAAAAATACATTATTTTTGCAAAAAAAAATCGCATTAGAAATTCTTTCGTGTCTCTTCAATATATGACTTAGACATATTCGGCAATTTCGAGATGACTGGACTAAATATAATATTTTAAATCATCTACCTCTAAAGCCCATATAACGATATGCTACATCGATAGTGGGCCAAAAATAAATTAGGAGAACTTTGGTTCTTGTACAGACACTAAATAACAATTTTATTTATTTTTGCCTCTTAATAATAGGGTCGGGATGGTAATGGCTGTTGCCAAAAAAGAAAAAACTGAGACCTTGGCTTCTTATACATGCACCAAATTCCAATTTCATAAATTCTTATTTGCTTGCCTTACCTCTTTACCCCCATTTAGCCCCAACCCTTCAACGGAATAAGATCAAAATATAATCTGGTTCCATCCTCTGGGGGTGGAGTAGGGGGCAACTTTAAAATTTTAAATGGAAACCCCAATTTTTTTATTGCAGATTCAGATTCTACGCTACAAAATACGTAGGCTTTGTCTGAAACTTTTTTTGATTCACGATAGGTGGCGTTGAAATCGCAAAAAAATAAGATTTTTCGCAATTCTCGAGAAATACACTTTGGATTGAAACATAAAAAAATACGTGTTCAATATTTCTAAAAAAACTTACCTAGTGATAACAGAAAAAATCTACGTATTTTATAGCATAGAATCTGAATTAGCAATAAAAAAAATTGGAGTTTCCATTTAAGATTTCAAAATCGCCCCCAACCCCACCACCAGGGGGTGGGGGTAAGTGGTCAAGTTTTGTATCATTGGATAGCTTTTTTAGAATATTGAACGCGTAATTTACTTCCACATCCAGTGGAAGTAGAGTAACGCAAGAAAAATTTTTGAAAATTTTTATTGTCCAAATAGGCTTAGAATGTCATGAAACGTCGAGATTTTAAGTTAAGCAAAAAAAAATATGTCTGTCTGTAACTTTTTTGTAGGCACACGATTACCGTTTACGATACTGACTTGAAATTTGGTACACTTATATATTTTAACGAGATCTGGAACTAGACTATATTTAGATTTTATACCGTTGAAAGTGGACAAAAAGCTAAGTTCGTAAGGCCAAAAATTAGAGGAAAAAAAATATACCGCTGAAAGGTTGGGGGATAAATTGGGGTAAATGGGGGTAAATAGATAAATCGAGCCAGTAAGAATCCATAAAATTGGTATTTAGTATACAAAATAGAAGCTAAGGTCTCAAAAATTTTGTTGATATTAGCCACCCCCCATCAACCACCACCCATTATTGAAGGGGGAAATAAAATTGTGATTTAGTGTGTGTACAAGAACCAAAGGCCCCGAATTTTTTTTTACTTCATCCTCCCCCACTACCACCCCTTACCTTCAGCCCCACTCCCACTACCGATGTGGCATATCGTTTTATGAGTTTTTGGGGTAGACGATTTCAAATAATATATTATTAAGTTTCATAAACAAATTTTTCTCATTGTGAGATTTAGATGTGGAAGTAGTGATTCCTTGGGCAGCGGTTTTTAACTTTCAATCCATTTATCAAATTCCTTACAAAGTGACATCGCTTAATAAATATACACCCTTCATCTAAAATGGTCAATAAATAAATTAAAAAATAAATCATTTACCACTGCTCAAAAAATATGTTAACATTAGCAGGTTAACTACGTTTAAACTATTATTAGTTTCTCATTTTAATTTTAATTAAAAAGGGAAAACTTTGTTGGTTTGTCATCTAATAGTTTAAAGATATATCATTATTGAGTAAATTGCCCTTTTGTTCAACTGAAAACATTTTCACTAAATTTTTTATTTTTATCTACAAATCAGGCAGAAATAATATATTGCCAGGATGTAATTCATAACGACACTCTGCAATATAAAAATCAAAATCTATGCAACTTGAATAAAAAATAATCCAGACATTGGTTACATATCTCAATGTGTACTCTGTCTTGTGTAAAAAGTGGAACGCAAATACAAAAGGATGATTTAATGCCAGCAATATCGCATACACCGAAAAAATCTGTATGAAAAATTATATTCATATCTCAAATATGACCCCATTTATACGGAATACCCAGAGTATTAAGGAACATTAAATTCAATTGGTGCTGATAAATGTATTTCGACGTTTCTGACATTTCCCTACTACCTACAGACTATGAAAATCGAAGAGAAATATGGATAACTCAATAGTTATAAAGCTGCACAAATTTATCATAAAACTAGATATAAACATTATAATCTTCACCAGATTATTGCATTTTTATATAGCCCAGTCGACAGAGAACGTTTTATAGTGAAATCTCCAAAAACTTGCAAAATGAATAATTTTTTTTTTTAATGAGTTCGTGAAAGTGTATAGAATAATGTCCTGAAAAGTTTACATTCCGCTCGGATGCAGAACATTAAAAAAAGTGAAAAAAAAATTTTTTTGTGCAGCCGTACGTGAAATGAGTATTTCACGTTCTCAAAACAGTCCGTGAAATTCAATTTCACGGCCGTTGCCCTTAGTAACGGCCGAAAAACTAAAAGTCACTTTCATAATAATTGATGTTTAAGTCACTTTAAAATTGACATTTCTAAAATATGACCAACAAAAATTGTTATATTTTAACTCGCTGTAACATATTTCGAATATCAGTTTGGATTTTTCTGGTATTACATCAGCAAGCGCCAAATTTATAACACTTTTTAACTCTGGAGGATTACAAGAAATTGAAATCTCATTATCGCTCTCAGACATTTTTACGATTAATCGAGAATTGTCAAGTATATATTCAAAATATATCGTTTCCATAGAAACGCTCTGACGTTAAGGCCACCGCGTTTATTTAGCAAAATATAGCATAATAGGTGGTGTTATCTTCACAATCTATACTAACTATAATTTACGGTTGCACAAAAAATAGTGTTTATACCATGGCCGCGAAATTTTTTTGCGCCCTCGAGATTATCTTGCCTCGGCCGCAAGTGGCCTCGGCGATAATTTTTCTATCGGTACGTAAAAAGGAATTTCGCGGCCTTGGTATAAAAATAACTATTTTTATAGCATATCGTTTTATGGGCTTTAGAGGTACATGATTTAAAATATTATATTTAGTCCAGTCTACCTCTGCTAATGAATGGATTTTGATGAAACTTTGTGCAATGTGTTTGTAATGACGTTAATAAAAAAAAGTTAGAAAAAAGGTTAGAGTAGGAAATGATCGGAAGGGGTAGAAAACAACTTTTTTATCACGGGTTCCGTAACTTGTAGAATTAGGTCAGAAACGAAAAATAAAACAATGTATTTACCTTTTTTGCCCAAAATAAGATGTTGAAGATGAAAAAATTCCAAGGGACAAAAAATGTTTAGAAGGCCTCATTGCATACGTCTGAATTTTTTAAACCACATATTTTTAAAGCGCTACGATGTCAAATATAGGGGCAATTTTTCATGTTTTTCCGGAAAAACTCAGTGAAAACGCACTGTACAGAAAAATTGCGAATAAAAGTCTTGTAGTTCGATGATACATTCATCTGAATTTTTTCAGATTTTTTTCAACTTTGACATTTTCCTCCCCATTTTTAGGAATTTTCGAGTGGCCATATCTTGAAAAATTTGCATTTTTCGAAAAAAAACCACAAGAGTAAAAACATCTTATTTTAGGCCAAAAAAGGTTAATACATTTTTTTTCATTTTTGCTAATTCTACAAGTTACTGAAAAAAGTTTTCTACCCCTTCCGATTATTTCCTATTCTAATCTATTTTTTAACTTTTTTATTAACGTCATTACAAACACATTGCACGAGTTTTCATCAAAATCCATTGATTAGCACTCATTAGGAGATTTTGGTCATTTTAGCGCTCCGTTAACTGGAATAATTGTTAAAATTATATCCACATAGTGGAGTGCAAATATAATATGAACATTTTTTCGTTGTGAGAGACTTGGATAGAAGATCTGGATCTGGATCTTTATTTAATTATATTTAATTCATTTAATTTCTAAAAATGTTATCCATCCTTATAGTACACAGTATAGCTTTAGAAAGGGAAGTTATTAAATTGTAAGTTTATATGTAAGCGAAGGAGAGAATAGATAAAAGGTTCTTTTTATTTTATTCTATCAGCTAGCTCTCTGTGTGAAAATAATATACCACCTGTGAAATTTAGTGAAAGACATACTGAAGGATTTTTAAACATCCTCTTTAACGCATTGTACTTATCTAATGCTGATCAATGAAATGACGAATGAGTGCTTTTCTTTTAATAAGCATTATCACGGTAACCCCGGGAGCGATTTCATTTTGTTTTCTTTTCAATAAAGACACTTAGGCAGCCCTTTTTGTTGTCAACACTTCCTTTATATTACTTTTCGTTACTCGGTAAAATTGAAAAAAGGGAAATATAAAGTAGATACTGTATAAAAGCTAGAATAAGGGAAATGTTTTTTTTTCAGATATATTTGTGAAAAATACGTCTTAAATTAAATAATAATAAATGAAATTCCTGAAAAAAGAATGAAAAAAATAACAATAAATGTAATTTTCAACGCTGAATCTGAATCCGTAGTCTATAGTGTTAGTTTTGATTTTAGTCAAAAACATCCCTTAAAATGGTGTCAAATCATAGAAATAATCTAATAACTCTCGATGAAGTGTGAATAATGGTAGATGTTTTGTAGTCGAAAGTAGAGAATATAAATTCGAGCTATTTCCATAAATTAAATCGAAATCCGCCCTTATAGGGGGTGAAAACTACCGTTAAAACTCAAAAGACGAAGGTGAATGTGAGTAACATGTACAAAGGCCAAATTTTTGTATCTCTTAGTGCAAAATATTTGACTTTGGTGCGACAACCAGCCATTACTCTCAAAGAGTAGCAACTCAACCCTATGGAGAGTTAAAACTACCCCCCCACCTCATAGGTTTCAAAACGGGAAAAAAATTGAGGGTATTTTAGTTTTAGGCAGGGTGAACAAATATGGAGTAAATTCGTTCCTCCATAGGGTTAAGTCTCTACCCTTTGAGAGTAATGGCTGATTGTTGCACCAGGGTCAAATATTTTGCACTAAAAGATTTGGCCTTTGTACATGTTATTCACACTCACCTGCGTCTTTTGAGTTTTAGCGGTAGTTTTCACCCCCATAAGGACAGATTTCGGTTTAATTTATAGAAATAGCTTACTGTGGCTCGAATTTATATTCTCTACTCTCGACTACAAAACATCTACCATTTTTCACACTTCATTAAGAGTTATTACATTATTTCTATGACTTTACACAATTTTAAGGGATGTTTTTGACTAAAAAACAAAACTGACACGATAGATCCTTTTTTGGACTACGGACTCGAATTCAGCGTCGAAAAATATGGCAAATCCATATAGTTTAGGTGCCCGTCGACATAATTGCAATTTATACATATCCTCCTATAACTTCTTGTACGGCATAATTGCGCCTAGTCTATCACTTTTTTCCTCTGTGAAAATTTTCGAAAACGCGGCGTTCTTCCTCGGCATGAAAAAGAGATTTCCACGCGTCGGACTGGAAAATCGGCAAATATATTTTGTCGGACAATTTGAGAATTGGATTCTACATATATATTTCATATATTTCTACAAACTTTCCGACAAAAATTTGGGAACGTTAAGGGTGTCTACCACCCTAAACATAACATAACATAATTTTAAAACATTTATTGATAACCAGCTGATTTTTTCAAGATTGCTTAATAAAAATATGTAGAATCCAATTTTCGAATTGTCGGACAAAATATGTTTGCCGATTTTCCAGTCCGAAATCATGTTCTTAAAAAAACGTGTATGGCAGTCTGCATGCTTTAACACACTAGTCTATCGAACGTGAGGTTAGACTATAAAATATATCTTACACAAGAAGCGTATTATTTTGCTTTTTAATTTTTTTCGCGGAAACCAAATCAAAAGGGTGCAAGTGTGATATATCGTTGAAATCGGAATTTTTACTGCTTTTCAATGGTTCGATTACAAATTGTTAGTAATCATAAAATAAACAACTTGTTGTGCCAAAACGGCACTAAACGTAATCCGATCTCAACCAAAACCTTTTTAGACCTTCTGGAGCACTAAAAAAACCCTCATGCAAAGTTTCATCCAAGTCCGTTTAGTAGTTTCGCCGCTATCGTGCTAACATACATACACACATACACACGCACATATATAAACAGACATTTTTTCAAAAACCACTTTTTTGGATTCCTGGGACCTCAAAACGTAAAGATTTGATGTTATCTCAATTTTCGATTTTGGACGAACTTTAGTAACCTCCCACAATTTTATTGTGGGGAGGTTAAAATGCGGAAAAAACGGTTTTTTCAAATTCTGAGCATGTTCCGGTCTGAAAATGGTCATTCTGACACCGGCATTCAAAAGTACGGGAAGAAGCACACAAAAAATTATTATTTAGAAGTTAGCCAAGTATGACCTTCATTGCTTAAAAAATCATTGAAAAATTCAAATATTTATCCTGGCCCCAGTTTTGATCCGAAAAATCTGAAAAAAATCAGGGTATTTTCTGTCTCAAAAACACACGTCCATGAATTTTTTTAGATTTTTTGGAGCAAACAGTCGAGAAGGAGAAATTTTTTTCGAAAAAACACGTTTTTTACGATAGGAGCACCCTATTAGCACCCAGCGAGCTGAAAATTTGGCTGAAAGGGTTTTTGAATATGTCTTTTCGAAAGGCCAATTCGAAATAAAAATCCAGGCGGGGGCAATTTTCATCTTCTTATCCCGCTATAGACTTTAATATATATTTTTTTGTATTTCGAAGTAAGGATCAGTTGTGCCTATTAACGTCGTAAAAGGCAATTGGCAGCATATCGCAACTGTCAAACTGTCAAAATAATCCTACTGACTTATGAAACATTATACAATTATGCACAGCATAATAAGTAGTCTATGTCTATTACCCCCGGGCTTTGGTCAGTGAAGAATTACGCATGTGCCTACTAACGTGGTCAGTCGCCATTAGCAGCATTATGGCAGCTGTTAACCGTTAAAATAATGTTACTTATTGAGGATAAAATGACCCTTTATTTAATACAAGGGTCAACAGACGATACTAAATCTGCTGTTTGAAGATAATTTTTTTCTGCCAATAAGATTATTATGACAGTTTACAATTAGTAATGCCACAAGTGAAACAGTAAGAAGGTATATACAGGGCCTTTAGTTGACTGAAGCGTAGGGCCTACTGATATCATGAATTCTGCTGTATTAGAAATATTTTTTTGAGTAAATTGTATTATTTTGACAGTTGACAGCTGCCAAATTCTGTATACCATTTATACCCTAATGATTCTTATTAACATTATTGAAATAAAAACAGTGTCAAACTATTGAGAGTTGACACATGTCAAATGTTCCGTTTGAGCTGTTTAAAAATCAGTATTGGCATTTGACAGTTATCAAAGTAGCATACAAGTCTTGCCATATTTTAACCCTGACACTACTATCAGGTAAACATTTAATTGTCTGTCTGTTTCATGTCATATTTTTTAATTGTTAAAATTTTAATATTTCTATATTAAAAATTATATTAAATTAAATTTGTAGCAAGTCAAGAGACTTGCCACGATGTTATGAAACTATGTAAAGTTGTCAAATAGAAAGCTGAAGTTGAAGTATGCCCCATGCTCTACGACTCACCCTGCATACATCCCTGAACCAAAAATTGTTATAAAAATATACATTTTATTTTCGCTTTCAGTTCTTAAAACATGACCATCCTAAAAATTACTTCGTACCTTTCTAATAAAAATTCATAAAGTATGTTATGGCGTGTTTTTTTGTACACAATTTCGGTTCACTGACTCGAGCTTATAGGCTGACCCTTTGAGGATATCAGTTCACTAGGGAATAAACCATATGAGAAAACACTGTGGCAAGAAAATGTGTACATAACCTGCTAATGTATTTTTTATGAAAGGAACTATAATTGCTTTCAGGAGAAGGAGAGACAGGGCTTGTTTTATTAAGTCTCAATCAATGGTAGTGTATCAACTCGTACGGACGTTTTCGTTGCCCACCAGTATGAGTTATATAAAGAGCATGCATTTCTTGCCCTTCTCACTTCTCTTTTATATACTTATACTTTTTCTAAAATGTCGCCTGTTCCAAAATAGCTCTTTTAGGCTAATTCTTGAAGGATTAAAATATAAAATTGAATTAAAAGTAATTTTCCCATATCGTTTACTTAAAAAAATATATAAAAGCAAAGCAAAGTGCACATAGGCAGTATTAAAGATCAAAATCAAGATAGTTATAGCACCTTCAGTCAACTAAGGGCTTTGTGTAACGAACAATTGGAAACCTATTGTAATAATTGTATTAATAATGTTCCCGGAAAGTTTCTGGAATTATATACGTATTAAACATAAATAAGATGATATTCCCAAGTCTGTATTATTAATATAGCTTCTGATGGAGAATCAATTGCAAATCTTTTTGCAAAACCCTTTTCTAAAATTTATAATGGCCCTGTCTCTTACACTGATAACCTAGTAGTCAAAATTCAATTGCTATATAATAAAACATGAGTAAAACAAAAAATATATCTTTATTAATTTCAACTTATAAACATCAGTTGGTATTTGATAAATTACCCAGATAGCACAAGACGTCTTTAAGACGTCCATATTAAGTCTTATTTAGGTCTGAACGTTTTATTCCTTATAAAGATGTCTGGAAGACGTCTTTCCTAAACGTCTTTAAGATGTCTAATTTCTACGTCTTAAACAAGTTTTAAAGACGTTAATGTTAGTATTGCCCACTAGAAGCAAAAAAAACGTTAACAAAACTGTTTTTTCAATTTTACAATGTTTTTTAGTTTTTTTTCTTTATATTTGGCAGATATTTCTGTTAAATGTGTAGTGTATTTTGTTTCTGTATTTGTAGTAATTTGTCATTAATAATTTAATTTTAATCTTTTTTATAAATTATTATTAATGACATTATTAGATATAAACGAGAGATTAATGATAACATAACAGCCGAATTGTCCAGCAAAATCTAGTCGTTGCATTTGCTAACTATAGAGTCTTTAAGAAAACAAATCATAACCGCTCAGTGGCTGCGGAGTTAAAGAGTTCACTTACGCGACGTGGTTGTGCGGTCGGCTCTGTACCGGGATACGATTCAGGTGCATGTTTGTATGCTAAACATCTAATAAATATTTTTGAATTGACGATTTGCACAAAAGAAAGTTTGGTAAAAAGTGTGTAGATTGGTATCACTGTATTTCACTGCACATGTTGACCAACTCGTCTAATTTCCAAACTTTGCAGCAATTAAATACCTATAATATAATAATCATAACATTGTGTTCATTATCCTTAATGTTAAACCTACTTTTATTGAATATAAATAATCTTTATTAGGTTGTTTCGTAGTCTACAATATTTAAAAAATGTCGAATTATACATTTTGTCCATCACTGCCGCCAACTCATCTTCTAAACTGAGAGCTGGAAACAGTGTTTGACAAATTGCATAATTCGACATTTTTTAAATATTGTAGACTACGAAACAACCTAATGAAGATAATTTATATTCAATGGAAGTAGGTTTAGCATTAAAGATAATGAAAACAATGTTAGCATTATTATATTATAGGTATTTAATTGTTGCGAAGTTTGGAAATTAGACAAGTTGGTCAACATGTGCAGTGAATTACAGTGATGCCAATCTAGACACTTTTTACCAAACTTTCTTTCATGCAAATCGTCAGTTCTTGAGAGAATCTTTTATCAGTACGAATTTTTTCTTGATACGGATTCGTTAGGTACAAATCATTAAAAAGAGTTGAATCACCCATCTCTACTTACAGTCGTGTGTGAGTCGTAACAAGTATATTTTATTTACGAGAACCGGTTCACTAAGCGGTCAGCTGATAACACACGTTCTCAAAAACAGTCCTGTTCTTTTTGTATCAGCCCTCAGCCCTAATGGTTACCTTGTTACCTATGCTGAAAAATGCCTATACCTACATATCATTGACGAGCGCTTTTAGGTAGAATATGTCTTTTTCATAGATAAGTGTTAAGGATTCAATAGCGAATAATAGTAATAAGCTACAAACATATGCTCTAAAAATGTTTAAGTTAGACGAATTTACCTGCTTCAACAAAAAGCAAACCATTTAATCTTGTAAACACCAATCAAATGACAAGAAATGTATGTTCTACCAATCACCACTGGTTATTATCCAGGAGTGCAGTCACAGAAGACTAATTGACGATTTGTACGAAAGACAGTTCAGTAAAAAGTGTCATGGCGCACAGTATAATGGTTTCACTGTAATTCACTGCACATGTTGACCAACTCGTCTAATTTCCAAACTTTGCAACAATTAAATACCTATAATATAATAATCATAACATCGTATTCATTATCTTTAATGTTAAACCTACTTACATTGAATATAAATTAGGTTGTTTCGTAGTCTACAATATTTAAAAATGTCGAATTAAGCAATTTGTCAAACACTGTTTCCAACTCTCAGTTTACTAGAAGAGTTGGCAGCAGTGACTGACAAATTGCATAATTTGACATTTTTTAAATATTGTAGACTACGAAACAACCTAATAAAGATGATTTATATTCAGTGGAAGTAGGTTTAACATTAAAGATAATGAAAACAATGTTATGATTATTATATTATAGGTATTTAATTGTTGCAAAGTTTGGAAATTAGACGAGTTGGTCAACATGTGCAGTGAATTACAGTGATGCCATTATACTGTGCGCCATGACACTTTTTACCAAACTTTCTTTCATGCAAATCGTCAATTGACGATTTGCACGAAAGAAAGTTTGGTAAAAAGTGTCGAGATTGGTATCACTGTAATTCACTGCACATGTTGACCAACTCGTCTAATTTCCAAACTTTGCAACAATTAAATACCTATGATATAATAATCATAACATTGTTTTCATTATCTTTAATGTTAAACCTACTTCCATTGAATATAAATTATCTTTATTAGGTTGTTTCGTAGTCTACAATATTTAAAAAATGTCGAATTATGCAATTTGTCAAACACTGTTTCCAAGTCTCAGTTTAGAACAGTTGGCAGCAGTGATTGACAAATTGCATAATTCGACATTTTTTAAATAGTGTAGACTACTAAACAACCTAGTAGAGATGATTTATATTCAATGGAAGTAGGTTTAACATTAAAGATAATAAAAACAATGTTATAATTATTATAATATAGGTATTTCATTGTTGCAAAGTTTGGAAATTAGACGAGTTGGTCAACATGTTTATACTGTGCGCCATGACACTTTTTACCAAACTTTCTTTCGTGCAAATCGTCAATTGAATTGAATTACGAGTCAATCGGTCTGCGGTTCGATCCCTACTGATTCCGCTTCTTTTTTTTTTTTTCGTTAAAATAATTCCGAAAAAAGTTTTAGTTGGTTTTTATAAAGGTAACAGTTGCTTATAAAACCGATATGCAAATGTATTTTTTTTTTCAATTTTAGGTCTGTTTTAGACCAACAATGGACCTCGAAAAGACGTCTGTAAGACATCTGGATTTTTAACATAAGACCTAAATAAGACGTTTGTAAGACGTCTGTAAGGCGTAAATGGACGTCTTTAAGACGTAGCGAAAGTCTAAGGAAGGCGTCTTTAAGAATCCTTAAAGACATCCCTGTGCTATCTGGGTAAGGACGTGGTATATACAAGCAGCTTAACGTTCGCTCTTGTAAGTGTTTGTTTTATTGTCTACTTCGTCATCCAAGAACCACTGAACTGTATAAAAAACCCTCATGCGATTATAATACACCTATGCATACTCCAATAATATGTATAATGCTGAGGATTTTTAGTGGCATGGACGTATTTTTAAAGTACATTGTATAATTTGACGTGATTATGTCTTTTAGTTTTCGCTTATATTACTCCTTTCGTCGAAACACTGAAAATGAAAAAGGATAAAGTGTCCTAAAAAATGTTTGTTCTTTTAGTTTTAGTTCAGTAACGACCGAAATAATGTATGTGCAATTTGAAGTTTCCAGGAAGCGTTTAACACTCGAAGATTATATTTCTCTAGAATCTGTATATAAAGTGATGGCAAACGGTTTAAATAGAAATAAGTAAAAAAGTCTTAAAACTCCTCGGTGCGGCGTTTATTCTCTTTTAATTTGGTATATTCTCCGCTCAATACTCTTTACTTTGTATTTTATAACAAAGTTAGCAAAGTTTGTAATCAGAATATCTTACAGCTAGATATGCATGCAGATTTTTCAATTAATTTCTTTTATGCGTTTATTTTAATTTTAAGGCTTACCAGCAACAGTGATAGATGTGATACTTTGCGACCTACCATACAATAAATTAAATAATAAAGCACACTTTCATTAATAATAATAATAAAAATTTATTTCATGAGGGAGGGCAAGGGTAGTAGGCATGATTTCTCTGTTCGAAAATCTACTTACTTTAATTTGTTCTATGCATGGTTAAAAGAATCAAAAACGTAAGTCACTAAGCTGTTAGTTAATGGCATAGTCTTTTTAATAAAAGCAAAATGGTTGAGAATTTGACATATTTTTATGCTGGTTCCCAAATGACATTCGACTATCACAAGTACTATTTCTTCCGACTAATCGGGGTATAAAAAAATGGCATGTAAATTGTTTGATTGCTGGACTCTGTTCCACCCATTTAAATTTCTCCAACGTTTTCCCAATACACGGTATCCTTGATTATCACGGCATTAAAGAGTCTCTTTTTAATTAGTCGCTGTCAATTAACTAATTAACTGAGTTTTAAATATTCGAAACTTTTAAAAGCGTTTAGACAAGGATTCTCCATTTTTAAAACACGGAATGGAATATCCGATACGACAAGAATAATTGCATATAAATAACTTCATTGAGGCAGAAGCAGCTCCAGGTGCTAAGTGATGCAGCCGTCTATAGTGACAAAATTCCAGATAGGTACCCAGGGGTTTTTGAGGTCGCTGATTTAGATGCCGAGGTCGGTTAAGCTCTATCACGTCAGGTTCAAGGTCATTTGAAGGTCAAACTAAGAAAAGGTGGTTCAAAAAATCTGACAAAATTCACACATAGGTTTTTGGGGTCGCTGAGTCCGAATCTGATGTCGGTTGACCTCTATCACCTCATGTTCAAGGTCATTTGAAGGTTAAAGTAAGAATAGGAGGTGAAAAATATTGGAAAAATGTACACGAATGCTCACCTGCCTACTTATTGTCTGTTTATCTGTCTGCCTTTATACCTGCACACCTGTTTGTTTGCTTCTTAGTCTGTATTTATCGTCCGCCTGCATTTTCTCTCTGTCCATCTATCTGACATCCTGCCTTTCTACCTGCCTTTCTGCCGGTAATTCTGTCTATCTTCCTGTCTGACTAAATTACTAAATGTTTCTATCTGACAGTCTGTCTGTCTCCTTGTCAGTTTGTCTGACTCAAAAGCAACCATTAAATTACTATGATCCTGACATGATTGTGCTCCAAGTGAGTGAAGCCAACGCCCGTGATTCGAGCCGAACTTATATCCCTCTTCTGCCCCAACTCACTTGCGGTGTGCATGCGCCATCTATCGAATACTCAAGGCACTCTCTACTTGCATGTTCGCTCTGCCTCTGCAACTATACCTAAAGGCCAGCCTTTGCGTTCCACAGGATTTATTTGGTGAATATAAGCTTGTCAACTTTCACAGAAAAAAATAAGTAGGTGATTCATTGAGCTAAATATATTTGAACTGAGATAGCCGAAGAATCTTCATGTGCAGCTAAAGCTGGCGGACGAACTCCGGTTTGAAATGACCTCAGAGTGACCTTGAAATGACCTCTGGATGCCTTTTAAGGGTAAGCGAACACCGGATTCGGACTCTGCGACCAGAAAAACCTGTGTGATTTTTTTCAGATTTCAACCACCTTTTCTTACTTTGACCTTCAAATGGCCTTGAAACTGACGTGGTAGAGGTCAACCGGCATCGGATACAAACTCAGCGACTCAAAAAACCTATTTTTATTCAGATTTTTTGACAGCTTCCCCTCCGTTTTTCTCAAATTAATCTCGAACTGACCTCCGGATGCCTTTTAAGGGTAAGCGAACACCAGATTTAGACTCAAAAACCTATGTGTGAAATTTTTCAGATTTCATGTTCTCGACAACATATATTTTTTTTCAAATATTTTGGTACGCAATACTTCCAATAGTTGCTTCTTCGTATGACATTCTTCAAAGTGGAGATCGTGATTCATCAGAATAATTCATATTTCTTCCTTATTTGATGAAGTATTTGGAAGTTTTTCAATTTGTCTTAAATGATAAGATGCATTATCCATAACAATCACGCTGTTAGGTTTCATTTTCGGAATTAGCGTATACTCAAACCATTCCTCAAATATATCAAATTCCATATTTTTGTGGTAATCAGCGTTGCATTCTTCATTTTTTCCTTATATGTTCAGTCCATTTGCAACCCATCACGTGGTCTACTTCCACAGTGTCGAGCGTTCTTTCTCGCATTAATTAAAAACCGTTTCATTACCCTTCATTTTAATTTATCACGATCATCTTTTTGACAATTATTTATATTTGTAAACTTTAGTTTTTTAAACAAGATAAACTATTTATTTCAACAGAAAGATTTAATAAAACTGTTCATAAAACTTTTATGACGAAGAAACAGTTAGTCCACCCCTGATAGTTCACGTTGACTACATAGTTAATTCAACATATCATCAATCGGCTAGAGTGAATTTCAACCAATTATATTCAGTGGGATTGGCCTACATTCTTTCTAGGAAATATGTATGACCATTTTTTGTGATGATAATAAGGCCTTTATGGCCTTTTTTGTAAATAAACTGAAAGTGTTATGCGGTCGGTACCCTTTACGGTTTTTGTGAGCTTTTTTATATCGCTGAAGTATATACGGAACCTACTATACAACCCACACACATTCAAGCATATTGGCCGAACCAGCTACCAATTACTTGCTCACCCAACATGTTCGAGCATACAGTGCAGTGTGTCCCAGGATAGATGTAACAAGAGGTGTATTGGACCAAAAATTTTGGAATTTTGGAATGGTATTTGGGGATTGAGTCCTGCTTGTTGTAAAACTAAAGTATACCAAAAATGACTTGATTTGGTGTTCTACAGGGTGTTTTATAAGCAAAGTTGTAAAAATCACCACTAATAAAGTACCTTTATTTTTCAAAATGTGAAAAAAATCCACTAAGAAAAGTTATTTAAAATGCAATTTTATACCTCTATACCAAAGTTCAGGAATATAAAATTATTTTTTTTGAAACTTCCCATTTTTTCAATAAATTAGTATTTTATTTTGAACCATTCAATTAAAACTGCATAGAAATAATTTTTTGTGAATTAATATTTAAAGTTATGTAGAAGCTAAAAGTAGGCTATGAGAAAAGCAGTGGATACACATTTATCATTTATTATTGACATATGTGTCAAACGTAGTCAATATTATCCTTAATTTCTGTTTCAAATTAACGAACCCAAGCATAAAAAATAAAGTGGAAATGGTACTCACAGTGCGTGAAAAAATTTATTATAGCTCATGCCTCTGTTATAGGAAATCCTAGGATGCCACTAAAAGAGAGAGAGATCAGCTCTTATTAATATTAGCAAGTCTGAACTCCAAAGAATTTACAAGGCAAAGAAAGTTAGGGCATATGAAGCAAATTATAAACATACGCTTGAAGAGGGGGCCGTAGGTTGGAGTTTTGTTTGACCATTGAAGAAAAAATCATGGAAGAGAGATTTTTTCATCATTTCATAATTTTCTCAGATGAATCCACATTCACAACCAATGGTGTTGTTTCATCTCAGAATTGTCGGTTTTGGGCTTCTGAAAATCCAAATTTTAGAATTCATTGTAGAAGACAATATTATAAAAAAGTGAATGTGTGGTGTGCCGTTTCTTATCACGTTGGAGTTATTGGACCTTGACCTTATTTCATTGAGGGAGGTTAAACCAGCACACTTATTTACAGCTTCCTGAAAGATTTTCTGAAGAAAATTTAAATATTTAAGAGATATGCCTTTAGTTCATTTTCAACATGATGGTTGCCCTGGCCACTCCACAGAAATGGTTAATCGGTGGTTGAATTTAAATTTTGGAGAAAATTGGATTGCCAGGAATGGACCGATCAAGTGGCCGGCGAGATCCCCAGACCTATCAATATTGGATTCCTTTTTATTTGGTCGCCTCAAGCAGTTACGCTGAACCACTTCCTAACGATGTAGCAGTATTGAAGCAGAGAATTACAAATGCCGTAAACTCCATACCGTTAGATCATATTCGAAACAGTTTTAAGAACTTCGAGCGAAGGATCGAAATGTGTGTGGATGTCGAATAATAGAAAAATTGTAAACATTGTTTTGTATTGGTCAATAATTAATTTGTTTGTGAATCTCTTATGTTTTTGACATTTATTACTTGTTATAATTTTTAAACCTTATTAATCTTCTATTAGTAATTGTTTCTTGTTTTACAATTAGTTCGATTAACATTATACCTTCTTACATTTCGTATATTCTGTTTTTTATTTACCAATAGCCTACTTTTTGAGATGATTAACATTTGCTCCTACACAACTTTAAATATGAATTCAACTCTTAATTCGCAAAAATGGGAAGTTTCAAAAAAATAATTTTCTATTCCTGAAATTTGGTATAGAGGTATAAAATTGCATTCTAAATAACTTTCTTTAGTGAAATTTTTTCATATTTTGAAAAATAAAGGTACTTTAATAGTGTTGATTTTTACAACTTTGCTTATAAAACACCCTGTAGAACACCAAATCAAGTCATTTTTGGAATACTTTAGTTTTACAACAAGCCGGACTCAATCCCCAAGTACCTTTCCAAAATTCCAAATATTTGGTCCATTACACCTCTACATCTATCCCGGGACACAGTGTATATGGGGGGTTTTAGATATTGTAATTAAGTAAATAAATAAATATAGAACAAAACGCTACAAGGTTAATCGTGGTAGACATTTATGTTTATCTCTTTCAGAATATTTTCTCAAATTTTCGACAAGCGAGGAGTTTTTCAGAAGTTAAACTCTAATTGTAGTGAATTATAAATAACACAAGAATGATTAAGAAATGAGGTGAGGTACGGTACCAATTTCAGTGGCGAGACCTCGATCGGCGAAGTTAAGGCACGCCGGGCGAGTCCGTCACTTGAATGGGTGACCGTATCTCATCTCGCCGTCCTAGTTAAGTGGTAGAGTAGCATTAGCTAAACTTCGCCAGGACGTTAATATAAATAAGGGAATTAAAATAAAATAAAAAATTATTAAATTACCTCTGTGACACCATAAATTATTGCTCTAGAAGATCCTACTCCACCTTAAATAACGAAGCGAATTCACGAAGGTTGTTCTAATATATCATTAATTTTTTGTCTGTTTCCTTATCCCTGCCATGAAATTTCCCAATGTAATTTAAGAATCGAGTTTACAGTAATCCTAGACAAAACCCTTTACAATTCTAGATAAGTGCGCATTACGAGGTCGTTTATACGAAACTAGGACGTAGTCCTTTGTTTCCATCACTGGTTAGCTTTATCTTTAGATTGGAAAGGATGTGCAATTAAAAGTTGGGTTTCAAGTTTATTTGTACAATATTTTCAATTACTTAATAATAAGTTGAGAGTTAGTTTACTCGGGCAAGCACAAACATTTCGGACTACGCCTACATATTTATTTATTTTGCATTCCTAAATAAATTTTAACCCCCGCAACAATGTGGAATATAAATTATAGGTACAGTGGTTCTAGCCTTAAGGCAAGTTTTTCGTCAATTCTTAATTAAAAACCATTCAAATATTTCACATTTACTGTTTTAATAATAACAAAGAATAAAACAACAAATATTGGTTACATATAAACGATGATGGATAGGATGATGGATATGGACGATGATGGATATGATCTCACGGTCTGTGTTTTATGCGCGAAATTGTACCATTGAGCTGGCAAAGGGAAAATAACTGGAATTAAAAAATTAAATCAATGTTCAAAAAACAAGTAGAGAAAATTAACTACTAAGGTAGAATAATTACATGAAGTCAAGAAATACTTAATTCCGTGTTAATAATTACACAAGCCCACAAAAAAAAATCGTGAGAGAGAATTAACCCACTTTTCCTTATGTTTTTCGGGGCGCTGAACATGAATCTGGAATCAGAATAGCATGTTTGTGGACGAATGTTCGAGCTAGCGGTAAAAATTAGACGAAAATCGTGAAAACTCGGGATTTGTGATATTTCCGGGTTTGAAAAAAATAGAAAAAATTTGGAAGATATGAAAATATTTTTGGGAAAAAATACAAAAGCAAATGAGTTGCGATTGTTCATTGACTCATCAACGAAAAGCCTCAAAGGAGTGTTATTGCACAATACAAATAAATATGCCGCTGCACCCACAGCACATTCGACAGTGTTGGAAGAAAAATACTCCAATCTAGAGATGATATTAAGAAAAATAAAATACAAAGTAGCAAATTTGTGGTGATCTTAAAATTACTTCTATTATTTAAGTCAACAGTCAGGATTTACAAAATATCCTTGCTTCCTTTGTGAATGGAATAGTAGAGATCAGAGAAGTCACTACAAAAAAAAAGACCTGGCCCATGCGATCGTGTCTTTTACTGGGTGATAAGAATATAATATAGCAACCACTAGTTGAATCGTCGAAAATCCTCCTTCCACCCCTGCATATAAAATTAGGTTTGATGAAGCAGTTTGTAAAAGCGCTTGATAAACAGAGTGACTGCTTTGAATACTTCATTCGAACATTCAGTCAGTTGTCGGAAGCTAAACTTAAGGAAGGAATTTTTGATGGACCCCAGACTCGAAAGATTTTGAAGGATGATGTGTTCATTACAACGACGACTCCAAAAGAGAAAGCCGCATGGGAAAGCTTTAAGGCAGTAGTCTATCAGTTCGGGACTCATAGAAGTGATGACTACGAAAGCATTGTAGCTGAGATGATCAAGAATTACCAAAAATTATGTTGTTAGTGGAGTAAACGAAGATTTTCACTTCGGAAAAATTTGTAACCAGGTAGACTTTGGTGAACAATATTCTTCAAGTATGCTAGAATAACGTAGTGAAAAGTATACCGCAAAAAATTGGACGGGTCCTATTCTTATTTAACAATTATTCTACGAATAACTTTTTAAATTTTATTTGTACGAAAAAACTGATAGCGCCATTCGAAAGAACGGGAAATTCTACGAAATAAACATATATGATATATATTTTGCTCATTAAATTGGAGCGAGTAGAAATTTGTTAACTAAGGTCCCAAGTGACGCTGCGACGACTGCCCGCTGACGCTGGAATAGGCTTGCGGCATTGCGGCAGCGCGCGCGCTGTACGTAAGTGGATATAACTTTTGATTGCAAAAAGCAGTTGATATGAAACCAATTGGAGATGAAAAAGTATCATTTCCTCGAAGTATTACATGTTTTTAAATAATTTTTTAAGTACTTTAATTTTACATAAGTAGCTTGAAAGCGGACCATTGCATGAATTAACGATTATTTAGTAAAAATCATTGTAAAATGAATAATTTATTTAAAAAACAAAACAAAAATACTTGGATGGCACATTTAAAGGGATTATCTGAAATAAGTATTCAGCCAAAAAAATTTAAAAAATTCATTTTAGGAAACTCAGACCTTTAACCTTAGTACTTTTCCAAAAAAAGACATTTTCCGCTGTTGACAGCAAATTTAAATCGTCAATATCAAAGCTTAATATCGTGATATCGGCACATTATAAGTGATCAATTTGAAGCTAAAGATGTGTTCTAAAAGCCACAATAATTTATTTTATGTTACATACGCGTTTTTACATTAATTTTTTACGAATAAGTCGAACTATACGTTTTAGAAGAAAAAAATTCGAAAATTTAACACTATTAAAAGTGTAATAACATAAATATTTTTATTTTTATTTGAATGGTACTAATCTTGAAAAATGTTTCTTGGTTTTATTTTTTTTGAACGTAATAACAATTAAACAGTAAAAACACGATTTTTGGACAATGTGAAGGTTTTAAATAAAAAATGAAGTTTACCACAACTAATAATTCTACTAAATATTACACACGCATAAATGGTGACTACTATGGCGTGTTTAAGTTGATAAACAATAGTGTGAAATTAATGGATTTGATTAAATCAACATTTAAAAAAAATCGTAAATTATTGAAAAATTCGAGACGAATACAACAAGATGTAATAACTACCAAATTCGAACCGAAATTTTTTTTTAATTCATCAATGTATACGTAGAGGGCGATAACATATTCATGACTACTACTAGCAAGTTCACCATCTAGCTCTTAACTAGATTCGTGAAAGTGGCTCCTTCGCTATGTTTGCTTGGCTGTACTTTGGCGCGCATTTTATCGCCTCGTAAAACTAACGTGCGCGTGGTGGTGTTCTTTATTTAATCTTGCTTCTTTATGTCTCGTAAGTGGTGCTTATCAATTATTAATATTAAAAAACTATTGTACACGTAACAAACGTATTTATTTATAATAGAATAATTTTTGTTTCAGTGCTAATGTGTATGTCTTACATATGTGTGCAAGACTCATTGCAGTATTTTTATAGTTCATTGTATTTATTTATATTAAACATTTTACATTTATCTACACAATTTTTATGAATTTGACATCAGATTCGTCATCAGTATACTCGAAAACCCGTAAAAACCCATTAATGCTCATTTTTATGGCGAATTTCGCACACTTAATATGTTTCGGTCGGCCATTTTGTATCCGCCATTTTGAATTTTGCAAATCTTATATCAAATTCGTAATCGGCATGCCCAAAAACCCCTAGTGCCTGATTTTCATTATTTCTCCTCGATTAATTTTCGAGATATTTCATTTAACAACAAATTTTGCAGTTTTTTGTTATTAATAAACAAATAGAGATTTAGCGTACAATACCAACCGGTAGACTTTGAACTCAATCTTAGTTAGAACACATTTAAAAAGTTTTTATGATTTTTTATGCAGTTACAAATTATTCCGAAACAATGCCTTTTTTTGACTACGTTTACTTCACTATGTTTAATGAATCTAAAATTACATTTCCTTGACTCGCATCTAAATTATTTTCCTGATAATATAGGTGACTTTAGTGAAGAGCAAGGCGAGCGATTCCACCAAGATATCAAGGAAATGGAGAAACGGTATCAAGGAAGGTGGGATTTCAATATGATGGCAGACTTTTGTTGGTCATTAAAGAGAAAAACAGTCCAAGAGGCACATGAATGAAAAAGAAATCCATTGCGTAGATCATTCGATGAGAAAAGAGTCAGGAAACGAGCAAAAATAATTGATCTCCTTTAGAGGAACACGTTTTGATAAACGAATTAAGTTACTACACTCAAAATAGAGAGATAAATTCAGAAATAAATGTTGAAACGTTCAAATAAAAAGGTGATTGTAACAGTGCTGCAAGTCTGTGCGAAGCTAAGCGTCAAAAAGTTTCATCACAAGTCGATGCCGGCCAGGGCCCAATCTCACAGGCTGAGTGTTCCGTACAATCCCGAGATATAATTCTCGCCTCTTTTCATTGTTCTTTTCACGTGTGCAGTTCTGCTCAGCACCCCGAACACAAGTACAATCTCTAATCAATCTACATGAATATGTTTATAAACCACTGTTGGGAGCAATATCCTCGGAAATTTTGTATAATAGTGCGGTCCAAAGTGAACTCACCGTACATGGGGCTCTATCAAGTAATGAAATACATTAGAAAATACTGTATTTTCTCTCAAAAATGATCTTTGCATGTCTCCCAAATTTTTTCTATTCATTTCGAACCTGGAAATATCACAAATCAAGATTTTTCATGATTTTCATCCAATTTTGACCACTGGCTCGAAAACTCGCCCACAAATATGCTGTTTCGACTTCAGATTCATATTCAATGCCCCGAAAAACATAGAGAAAAGTGGGTCTTAATTTTCGCTCAGGATTTTTTTTTTTGTGGACCTGTGTTATTGACAGTCATAAAAATTGCCCGTGAAAACATGGAACGTCAACATAGAAAAAAAAGTAAAGTAAAAGGTCTAAAGTTAGTAGATATTGAACGTAAGCTGAATGGTATTATACAACAGGCATCCAACCTACCTGTAAAAGTTTGTTTGCTTTATTCTTCTGCACATTGTTGACTTTTAGCTGTAGTTGTTTGGTCCATACAGCATCAATAATGTTTATCAATATATTGTAAGACATTTATTATGTGTTAAAATATGATAAAATGTGGGTTGGATCTTTATTGCAAAGTGAGAAACTCAAAACCGGTGTGAAAGCACATTCCCGGACTTCGATGCTTTCACACCTAAATACACAATATACTATTTTATAAGCCTAAGATTAATAAAAATAATTGACAAACATTAAGGTGAAAATAGAATTGTCTGCAATTGCACCTACTGAAGAGGTAATAGAAAAACACTGTTTTAGAGTCTATTTCCAAGTCCAAAAATGGATAGGTTCTGAGAAAGATCTGTTACAATGCTATAAACTGAGAATGGCTTAATACTTGATGTTATGAGTGAAAGTAATGCCTTTTCTAAAACTTTACTAAGTGATATTTCTTGTAAATGTAAGAAAGGCTGTAAAAATAATCAGGGCCGTTTCTAGAGATTTGGCCGTTGGTGTGCAAAATCTAAAATGCCGCCTTCTACTTCAAAAATTGATGTGCGGGGGGAGGAAATCTCAAAAAAAAAATCCACTAAATCTAAAATGCCGCCTCGTACTTCATAATTGATAAGAGGGGGCAGAAATCTCAAAAAAAAATATTCTTCCAAATCTAAAATGCCGCCTCGTTCCTCAAAATTGATGAGCGGGGGGGCGAAATCTCAAAAAATTTTCACCAAATCTAAAATGCCGCCTCGTACTTTAACATTAATGAGCGGGTGGGAGAAAAATTTCAAAAAGAAATTTCCACCAAAATAAAAACTGATGAGCGGTGGGGGGGAGCGGGGAAGGAATCTCAAAAATGCCGCCCCAAAAATTGACGAAGGTTCGACACGGCCCTGATCAGTGTAGCTGTAGAAAACTGAATATATAATGTTCTATTATTCTATGTGTCTATTCTAAAGGAAATAATTGTGCCCATTCTTTTTCTACGATTGATTAATCGGCAATCGATGAGTAATACGGTGAAATTATCGTATGTGGCGGTAATGAAACTAATATAGTATATTTCATTTTGTTTCGATGAAAATTGGGTGAAAAAAAGAGGGTCAAAGAAAATACATTTTTGAAAATTGTAAAAATGCACTTTTTCTTGAAAATAAAAAGACGCACTTTTTTGATAATTAAAAAAATGAACTCTATCCCCTAAAAGCATATAAAATAACGTACAATGCCTCCTTGATAATCGACGAAGAATTGAAAATGTTATTTCGTCCGCCATCTTTGACCTTTCTATTTGATATACGGTCTCCGGGATTAGTGCACTATAGTTGACCATAAATGAGTTTTATTTTTGCCAACTTTGGTGAAATTACTCTCTGTTATAGAAATGATATTCAATTTTAATTTTTTTGGCTATTCTTGGTGTTTTCTATTTTTTCCAAGATGTGACCTATACATATCTGACAGGTCTATATATTTTTAAGAATTTTATTTCAAATAAGCCAGTATTTTTAAAATTCCCATCCGATTACTAATACAAGATATATTAAGCAGATAAGTTTTTTTTTTGTTAACTATTTATTTAACGTCGGCCTATTTCCGCTACCAGGGCCTATCACCGCCGCCAGGAGACGAGCTACCCCCAACCTGGAAATTTTGCCGAACCTCTTCCCTTAAGAAGAGTAGGGATCTTTTACTTGCCTAACATTTAATAGACAAGGGACCACCTGCTTTACATCCCCTCCAAAGGATGGTATATCCACTACGTAATCCTCGTCTGAAATTACGTAGCTTCCGCGTATACACTGATATACAAGCCGCTAGAAGGTGGGACGAGAACGCTGTTTTCCCAAGATGGGTCACCCATCCAAGTACTAACCGCGCTCGACGTTGCTTCAACGGAATATCGACTGACATTCATATTGAAGTCGCCTCTACGCTCGCCCCAAGCAGATAAGTCAAAAATGCGTGAAAACGCGTCAAAAAGTGCATATAACTTTTGACGCACAAGAAATTTTTGGGCACAAATATTTTTTTCGTAATCAGGAGGTATACATACAGTACATTAGTATCAACAATAATATTTCAGGTGGAATATTGGCGCCGAAAATCAATTCAACTGCACTACTTCTTCGTCGTTGGTAAATCTCCAAAAATTAACCATAAAATTAAAAAATAATAATAATTTGACTAATGAACTAATGTTATACGCATAGTACTTATTAGATAAAACAACTTATATTTTGGTTTTACCAACGATTTTATTTAATTACCAACGAATTTTTAAGATTATAAATTTTGGTGAATAAAAAATTAAATCCCTATTAATCCATATTCTGAGTAAGGACGCAAAAGTGCTTGTCATTGTGTGTTACATAATACTGTATTAGCAAGTCAAGTGTAATCCATCCCTAGTCAACGTATACCCTCCGGATTCCAGTAAATTCGCCGCAGGAAGAACTCCAATTTTCATGGGACATTTAACGCAATGTGTCGTCCGACTCGGTAAAATCATAATCGAAAACATCCACAAAGGACACACGCCATTTCCTGTGGAATAAACAGCCTTTTAAACGTGACTTTAGTGCCCATTATCATATTATAAATTCCTGTTTGCGGTTTGGCTTTACTGATGAAAAATACTTAGCTTAATGTCAATATTTGAAGGATCTCGCTAATTGCTAAACTGAAATGATTTTGAATGCAGCTGGAATAACACTAATTTACAAAATGTCATTGTAATATGTGGAATTACTAATTCAAATGTGATAACTAATGACCTCATTAGTGCGATATGAGATGATTAGAGCATTGGCAACAATCAATGCGTGAGATCCCTGTAAATTCGATCTCGTTGTTGTTTAGAACAAGAAATATAAGATGTAGATACTTCACTATTACTACTTTTTGAATCATCAATTTCCCAGAAGAATAAGAGAGGATTTGTAATATTAAACCATGGTCTAAATATTTCTTTTTATTAGTCGAAGCAAACAAGCAATAAACGAAAACAAGAATTATAATAAAATTTTTGACAGTTTTTATGAAATTTAGGTCTCATTGAAAAGAAATTACTCTTTTAAAAAGCCGACATTTCGAACATCTGTTATATCATCTTCAGAGCACTACAGTATATTATACGATATTGTAAGTATGTATGCATTAATTATTAAATTATTAAATTTAGGCACGAGTTATGTAGATATTAGTATACATTAAAATATTCCATTTTGCCAAACCTTTCATTTGACTTGAAAATTGATCGTTAATAAAACATTTGTTGAGAGGGTGACAAAAATTTCAAATACTCAGGTTTTACTATCTATTTGTGTCCTATACAAATTTCATATCAAGTTTTAGATAAATCATATACAGGGTGAACTATCGTATATGAAGCAATCCAACTAATTTTTTTGAAACCGTCCCTGGATTTTTTAAATTTTGGATATGTATGATGGTTGTTAGGCAACGGTGTACATTGTTGAAAAAAATGAGGCAAATCGGATTAACCATTAAAACTTTATGACCAAAAGAATTTTTGGAAAAAAATTCATAAATCACTCCGTAAAGAAAGGGAACAAACTTTTTAATGATAACTTGGTATTCGTCTTAGGTGCCTCTACTTACGGTAGAAGTATGTACAGTTCCTCATGACTCACCCTATAGAAATATAACTATTTTATTAACACACATTGTCACATTGTCTAAACAAAAAATTTAAAATTACATAAAATTCAAACATTTAGAATTACTTAATAATTAACCGCCGCTCAAGGAATTGCTACTTCTACATCCAGATTTGCTACCCAAGTTTCTTACAACGAAAAAATTTTGTATGAGGAAATAATTGTTTATGGAACTTTAATAATATAATACTTGAAATCGTCGACAATTTTAATTCGGATCATCTAGTAATGATACCAGCTGCATTGGCGAAATCTGAATACGATAGAGTATTTTTGTTTTTACAGAGTCTTATCAAAAGTCGTAAGAGTCTTCGTATAACCAAACGTATAAAAAATGAAAATTGATAAAAATAAAGAACAATGAAAAAGTACGTTATTTATATTATATATAGATTGATGGAGATCTACTTCCTGAAACCCTTTTCGACCTTTACAAATTGGTCGTCTGAAAAAGTTTCACAATTTTTCACTCGCCACCGCAACCACACAATGCACTACCGAAAACTAACTTATCTTAATGTTTCCATCGTTTACTTCTGCTTTGAGAATAGGTCACGTTCATCACACCCACTCGTAGACACACATTCATTTGGGAAGCCGAAAGAGTTGCACTCTCTGACAATGTTCTTTAATTAAGATATATCTCCTGATTAAATAACACAGACCCACAATTTTTTTAAATTTAATTGATAAGAGTTTGTGGACTTATGTTTTTTTGGTACACTGAGTCATAATCTAAAGTACTTTTTGCTCTGCCAGACCTCAATTTTTTATAGCTTCACTTACCGACCCCAAAATTATTTTAAAAATTTATAATTAAATGCTACTGGCACAACAGTAAAATATCCTAAAAGCCAGTTTGTACGTCACTACTAGAGGAATCAAAGTCAATTAAAAGATATTGTGTATATCAGCTTCACCATAAACTACCTTCTCACTACACTTACCCCGGTTCAAGGGGTGAATGGAGTGAGTATTTATTATCCATCAACTGTACACAAATTTTGAACATTATGCGTTAATTACTTCCACATCCCACATCCAGTGGAAGTATAGTAACGACAAAAATTTTTTTTTTTAAATTTTTATTGTTCAAATAGACTTAGAATGACATGAAACGTCGAGATTTTAAGTTTGAGCAAAAAATTTTCTATCTGTCGGTCTGTCTGTTACTTTTTTGTGCGCATGATTATTCTGGAACCGACTTGAAATTTGGTACACGTATGTTTTTTAACGAGATTTGGGACTAGCTATAATTTCATCTTATCCTGTTGTTGGGGGGGGGGGGGGGTAAATAGGTAAATTAATCAGGTAAGAGTCCACAAAATTGGTATTTAATACAGGGTGATTCTTTTAAGGCGGTCATTAGAATATTTCCCACTTGATAAGATAGACATTTGAGATTTGGTACCCTACCATGGTCGACCGTCATAAAATTCTGAGTCAAAACATGTAGCACACTCTATACCTAAACCGAGCAGTTTCAGAAATATTTGACGTCTTATAAAAAATTTGACAGGTGCAACGGTTTGCAAGAACCGTTATAATTTTCTTCGTGTAGGAAATCCTTATTTGCTCTTTGGTATGTAGAAAAAACACAAGATGAGCTACTCTCTACAAAAAAAATAGATTCCATAATAGTATACCAAGTGTTTTATTTTTCACGTTACATTTTGTCAAATTCAAACCTCAAAAACTTTTTTATTTCAAATGGAACACCCTGTATTTCTTTACAGCAAATTATGTTACATTAAATTCCCTTTTTTCTAGTATAAGCATTGTAGAGGTTAAAGTTACAACTTTTTGAAATATTGGCGATTTTCTTAAATGTCCAAAAATTTTTAATAAAAATTGCCCTCAACTTACCCATGATTAGAAACAATCATTAATGTCAGTCATTCTTTTATGTTAAAAAACGCCAGCACGTTTAAATTACACCCACGAAGACTTTTAGGTTTGTTTATTATTTATGGAGAATGTGATAAAGTAATACCAAGAACATGTAACACATTTCGATACCCACAAGAACAGAAACCATCCACCACATACTGTAAAACGCATATTGGATAATTTTAGAATATTTAGCTCTGTCAAATGGCACGTGCCAAATTTTATTTTCTTTTATTTTATAATCGATGTAGAATTAAATTTGAGGTGGACTTATATCAGCATGTCCTATATCTAACACATGTACTTTTTGAATTATTCTTTTTGTAGAGAGTAGCTCATCTTGTGTTCTATCTACGTACCAAAGAGCAAGTAAGGATCTCCTACATGAAGAAAGTTATAACGGTTCTTGCAAACCGTTGCACTTGTCATATTTTTTATAAAATGTCAAATATCTCCGAAACTGCTCGGTTTAGTTATAGGGTGTGCTACATGTTTTGACTCAGAATTTTGAAATTATCATTTTCGGACTCGCAATGGTCGACTAGGGTAGGGTACCAAATCTCAAATGGCTATCTCATCTGCAAGTGGGAAATATTCTAATGGCCGCCTTAAAAGAATCACCCTGTATACATAAGAGAAGCTAATATCTCAAAAAAAATTTTGGCATTAGCCACCCCCATTACTACTCCCACCCTATTATAAAAGGAGATGAAAAAAAATTGTGTACAAGAACTAAAGCCCTCAATTTTTTTTTACTTCATCCACCCCCACCACCGAAATATTATATTATTAAAGTTCCATAAACAATTATTTCCACGTATAAAATTTTTTCGCTGTGAGAGATTTGGATAGAAAAACTGGATGTGGAATTAGTGATTTCTTGGGCAGCGGTTTTTTAAAATCCCACTCCAGTACTCTGCCAAATAATGACTTCATTATTACTATTGCTTATGAATCATGATAAGTTAGTCACTTAACTCAAGTCGCTACTGTAGCTACTGTTTAACAGGAATATAAATGCTATTATTATTGCAGCTGCTTCACCTCTATTTACTATGAATATGATTCTAGTTACAATAATTATCAGATGTCATGTCTTGTGTCTATGAAGATATGATTTATATTTTAACATCCACAACCCCTCTAAATCTATACCCTCTAATTCACTTTCTATAGGGGGTTCCCTCATCAAATTGATAGGAAACAAACTAATAATTTAATAATAACAAGCATGTGCTCTATTTAATACAATACTAAAGCGAGGCGGAGCTGGAAGCAATTTAAATTCGTTAAATCTGACGAACGTATTAATTAATTGATTACATAGGTATTTAGTGGAAGTAATGGGAATTAATAACTTACGATCTGCAGCACCAAATCCAATACGGTATGAAGCTATTTTACGAAAATTTTAAAAACTTAATTTTTAAGTGATGAGGTAAAAACGTAAATTAATAGACTAGTATCGACTAATTATTTATTTAAACACGCACCACATGAGTTAGATAACTCCCAGATCCTAAGTATGTCCAGAAGGGGGTTACACATTTGAAAAAATGCAGACAACATTCATTACCTATTGACAGTGCCAGTGTCGAAGCTAGAAATCGAACCCAATAGGTACACGGTGGAGAATGTGATCAATCGCGATCGTCATTAACACGCTTTAGCCAGCTGAGCTACTGTGCGTGTAACTAATTATTTCTTTATTTATATACTTATTTAACATAAAATTACCCAACCAGATAAGTAGTCTAATTAAAGGAACAAACACTACTACTAAAGGATTTTGTACAATAAATAGACGCCGCAAATTTAAATATTACTTTCGGAATATATTTAAAGGTACATAGAAATTAATAACAGTTTTAGTGCAATAATGCAGATCGTTTAATTTTATTAATCCTAGTACAATACATATGAAAACATTCTAAATTATCACGCATAGTAAGGCATGCCTTAGAATTGCCTATTATGACCTATGAAAAAAGGTCAGAAGTAATCCTAAAACAAGAGTAATTAGCTGACTGCCTTGCAAGAAATGAAGCTGAAACTCCATTTTTCGGACCCGAACCATTTTGTGGCTTATCTAAGGAACACATAACGGAGGAAAAGGAACAAAAGCAGTCATACTGGACAAGCGAAGAGGTTTATAACCTATTCGACAAAGAATGCCACAAGACTTCTCTAACTCGACAAGTCCAACCTAAGGCGATGACAGGCCTTCTAACTGGCCATTACCCCCTAAGTTATCATCTCAAGAACATGGGTATGGCAGAAGATGACAAATGCAGATACTGTGAAGCTGCAACTGTGGAACATATACTTTGTGAGTGCAAAGTACTAATCCGCATCAGGCTAAAGTACCTAGAATAGGCGGAATTAATGCCTGAAGAAGGAAATTAGCTCCCAGGAAAATCACAAAATTTGCAAGAAGTCTTGGAATCCTGGGCAATAACCAGTTGTAGGGTAAATCACAAAAGATCTTTTAGGTCGAGATGAAGAAAGGCCGACTCAGGGACACGGGACCTCTTAAAAAATCAATAATCTACAAGCCAAAGGTAGTTACTCTGCAAAGCTACTCTCAGGGTGCCTTTTTGAAATTTCGTGAATTTTTCAAATAATATAATAAGATCTGCAGAAAAAAGTCAAACAACTTCTTTCGAAGAAAATAAAATTTGCAATCGATTAGTGTACATAACAACTCGAAAGGAGTAAAAAATCCTGAAATTTCTAAAAATAGGAGTTATGCTTGCGACCACATAGTCCCGGCTAACCGAATCCTAACTAGGATATTGATGTTTAAAGGCGTTTTTTACGTGGCTAGACCACGGTTGTGTGGGGAACAACACAGTTAGGCGCTCTAGTTTCCTAAGTTTGAGTCTCAGCTGTGGCAGATGATAATGTCACAGGGAATGGTTGTCGTGTTGTTGTCTATTTGTGCTTGGCTGGTTGGTTGGTGAAAGAGCTATAGGTATACTCTGTCAGGGCGTTATAGTTATTAAGGTATCAAAGGTGTTATAAGGATAATAACGCATTGAGGTTGACAGTGTACTTCCCGAGGGCCTCTGGACCGAGGGAATGTACGTCGACCGAGGGCGTCATTATGCTATAACACCCGTGGTGCCTTCAACGTTTAATGTCCTACAAGTCTGTTATTTAGTTCGAATTTTTTTTTGACATTTACGATTTATTAATTTAACATCTATTATGCTCAGAACGATTTGATTTAAAAGAGAGTAAAAATCAAAATTGTTTGTAAACGCTGCCATTGCATAGCAACGCATTTTGTTTGTCAATAACGCTATCATCATTTACTTGTTTTGGGTTGTGTTGTAGTGAAAATGTTAGAAGATAATCTATATGAAGAAGTGTTGTTAAAGGCTGCAAAAGCAGTCGAGGCCCTTGTGCCTCATAAAACCAAAAAGGTATATGAGAAAGAATACTGCCGCTTTGAGGAATGGCTGAGAGAAGATTCTGTGAGTGCTATCAATGAAACCGGTTATTGGATTATTTTCAAGATTCGTCTGAGTTATTTTCGCCTAATTCGCTTTGGATAAAGTTTTCAATGTTGTGGAAAGAACTGATAGTTAAGAAAAAGATTGGAAGTAATAAAAAGTTTGATCAATCACAACTATATCTGAAACAAATTGGAAAAAATTATCAACCGAAAAAATCAAAAGTTCTGACCCGTGAACACATTCTAACTTTTCTGAAAGAAGCACCGACTGAAAAATATTTGCTGGATAAGGTTACGTTAGTCATTGGTTTATTCAGAGATTGTAGAAGGGACGAACTTGTAAAGATGCGATTTACTGACGTCCGAGACCGGGGTACGCATATACTTATTGACATTCCCCGGAGCAAAAATAGTCAGGCAAGGAGCTTTTTAGTTATCGAAGAGAGTGAAATGTGTGCATTAAAGTTGATAAGACATTATATACCATTGCGACCTGGCAAAGCGTCTCATGATAGATTTTTTTTGGCTTATCGTAATAAACGATGTACAGTTCAGCCTGTGGGTAAAAACGCCTTCGAGATTATACCTTCTAGGATTACGACGTATTTAGATTTACCTGATGCTAAGGCATATACAGGTTATTGTCTAAGGCGTACAGCTGCAACACTTCACTCTGATGGAGAGGTAATTCAGAAAGTTTAATGAGACTGGAAGGGTTCATTGGTGGCACGAGGATATGTAGCTAATAGTGAATGTTCCAGATTGACGAATGCTTCACTGGTAGCCGGCGTGAACACTTCCACGCATATTACATTGAGAGAACTACCACTGAGATTGTCTCAGGTAACTTCAACACTGCTAGTACTAGATCGTACACAAATTCTACGTTCTCGGGCCACTTTGACAATTGGACTTTTTATGTTACAAAATAGTTGGTTTTGTTTGACACTTTTATTGCCGTTAATAAAGGTTATTCGTAATTTCTATTTTAGAATTGATTTATTTCCGTGGTAACGTGTTATAAATTTATAATGCCCTAGGGCGTTATTTTTCATTTAATGTACCTCAAAATAGGGTGGTTATTGTAAAATAACAGACTTGTAGGACATTAATATAAATAAGGATATAAAAAAGTGGTTATTTTAAACTTTGCACTAACATTCGCTATACAGTTCAACAATTTTTTTGCAGCTATATGACTGTCGGAAAATTGTTCTGTGTGCAAGTAAGGGCTGCTATTGCGTTATGTATTTTTGTAAGTCACATCAAAATAATCACAAAATGTGAGGTGACCCATAAAATAACAACATTGGACAACACTAATCTATCATAAGTCGACTACTCTGCACGCAGCTAATACAATGCACTGCTAAAATGTGACGTGACTAACGTATATCACATAAAGTCAAGGGAGGCAGCACTATTTGTATCCGGATTAAGCTTCAGTCGTCCAACTAAGTAGTTTAATAATTTTTTGCTCACGTTCTGTCACAGTTTTATTACAATTTTCTTGGTGGTATTGATATAAACCTCTGCAAAATCGACGAAATCAGATGCAGAAACATTTTCCAAACTGCAGTGAAATCTGAATTATTTTTTCCCGTTGATGCAAAACATTTGGGAAGTGCACTGAAGTTGAACTTTTTTCTAACTGCAATAAAAACTGAACATTTTCTATGTTCATTTAGGCAGTAAGTTAAAATTTGATTTTTGTTAGCGAAAGTCCAATTACGATTTGGGACGTTTTTAATCATTACGAAGAGTGGTTTTCATCTGGCAATAAGATCTTCGGAGAAAGACGCCGCGTCGGATGACGACTTGAAGTTATATGCCGAATAGCAAATTTTTGTTTTGATCAAAATTTTTGCCAAGTGCAACAAAGTCTCAGAAAATGTGTCAGAAATTTAAACCGACGTCTCCATAGTGACAGTTCGAAAGCGGAGCGTTCTCATCAGATTATATGCCGTGGGTACGTGTTTGCAAAAACTAGAAAACCTCATACAACTTACACATTGCCTTAAGACGTATTTTGAAGTATTCAATCCTGACGAATTATATATTCGCCCATAGGACCTCATAGAACTAATAACGAACAACGAACTAAGATTTCAATAAGTATTATTCCTCTCAATCCCAATACCCAAATCCAAAATTGTTAAACAAATCTTTTACAGAATTATTGAATCTTTCTTGTGCTAGTCGACTGACAGCACCACTCTAATCATTGCATGTAGTTGAGAATAAGCATTATTTTGGGGGTGTGGCTTTAACTTGCCATACGTTGCATGTGGATCTGATTTGATTTATATTTATTTAGTTAGGTATTTATCTGTTTTTACTATTACAAACTTCAGTTTTAATCAACATACGTATTAATTTAATTCAAGTCTTTCATTGAACTCCTTACCTTTAAGTGTAGCACTTTATGCTATTCCGTTGATTGGATAGGCAATTGATTTCATCTGTTCGGGATCCTTATTACATCATAGAAACTAACGTGATAAACTTTGAAAATGTTAGTATAAATCGATGGTGACAAATACAGCAGAGATTGGCAGGCTAGCAATCTAGGGTAAGTAGAAATTGTTTTTTCTTTTTCCTTTGCCTTATTTATTTTAACGTTCTAGCGAAGTTTAGCTAATGCTACTTCACCTCTTAACCAAGACATCAATTCCAAGACGAAGATCCCAAGTCGTCCTCTAAAAGTTTTAACGAATCACCTTGAGAGTGGAAAGATATCAAATTCCAGAAAGGGAGTACGTGAAGTTGGGTGTACCTTATACAAACGACTGACGTTTAACCGACATATAAACGAAACTATACGAACCGCCTATTACATGTCCAGGAGTCTGTACCCACTCTTGGCAACGAATAGCAGACTCAGCAGACTGAACAAAAAATTAATTTATACCGTTATTGTAAGGCCGGCCCTTACATACGCGGCACCGGTTTGGTGCAGCACATCGGTCACAACAATAAAGAAACTAACAGTTCTGGAACATAAGTTTATGCGCCTCGTCTCAAATTCCTCCTTAAGAGACCTATGTGCACGTTGTCACTTCATAATGCCACCAGCGGACTACATCAAAGTTACATCACAAAAATTCTACCAATTTAAACATGGTAATATTTCTCTTAGAAACAACATTACTCAAATTATAGAGCAGAATGCATCTTTTCGTATAAAACACAAATTACCATCAGACGTTGTCCATCTTTTGGCACATCCCCTTTTCTCTATACTATAAAATTTATTAAACACAATTTCCGATATATAACTCTTTTTATCTTCTACGTTTCTGTTTGGCCCTTTCTGTTCGTTTTCTAAATTTTTCCCTTCCTAATTATATTTTTTGTAAATATCAAAAAGATCGTTTTATTCTAAAAATGTTTTTATGGCTGTTAACTAAAAAATTTTATATTCGATCTGTGATAATGTAGAAGAACGCACTACCGGGCGTCAAAATGACGCGACACCAATTTATTTCTCAGGGGGCGCCAGTCGCGTATTACCCCGTTCTTCTACCTCCCAGGCGGGTTCGAGATAAGATGCACTTCGGTAGCCGAGTAATGGGACCAAGGCTGCACTACCACAGATCGGAAACTACGCTCTCTCTGGACCCGAATTCCCTCGTTAGGGGTTTAGGCACCTCTTAATTTCCTGAATTTTTGCATAAAAAAATCCCAACCGAAGAATTTCTCTGCGGAGGGATTAGTTTTGGTACGCGAAAATCACGTTTTGGTCCATTAATAACGGAATATATTTCTCAAAAAACGCATAAAAAAATCCCTATCAAACCTCCGTAAAGCAACCAGAAGGTCGAACGTTAATGCGAATTAACTCGACACATCCGGTTTTCTATACGAAAGTTCCAGGGATTATAGACCGTCAACAGGCCTCAAGATCAATTAAGAAATATTAGTTCAAAGAATCCGTTTATTTAACAGAATTGGTTATACAAAATTCTCAAGATAAGAATCGTGCCTTCCCCAATCAAGGTAGTGACTTTCAGACCATACAAGCGAGAGCGCTCACGCTAACGATCGATTAGGTAGAAAAGATTCATACATACCTTCTCAGAATCAAAATGTGAGCTTTTAGAATCATTTCAGACTCTGGGTAAATGAATAATTAAGGCTGACTGAAATTAACTTAAAAAAGTTTTACTAAATGAATTTAGTTTCGCTAGAGACTACCTAGCTTTAAAGTTCTTGTATCGTGGAGATTCACGTACTCAAACACATTCAGAGGACTTATTACTGCATAAGTTGAGTGGCGTTCGATCAGTCCACGACTTACTAACCCTCATCACAGTGGTTCAATATTATCGATTTGGCAGCGTCTCACCTTCGAGCGACTTTTAGGCAAAATTGAATTTTTGGATTTTTATGCACAAGGCGTTTTCCTCTATAACTTTGTCATTTGAAAAGCCCTGTTATTGGCTTTTCTACCATTGCTTTGTCTGGACCACTCAACGCGCTCGACCAAATTGCGAGCCGCTGGGTCAATCCAAACTCTTTCTATGCGAGAAACCGGCCTTGTACATGTGCATTGATTTTTATCAATTTTTGCTTATCGGCACTACGCCGGCTTTGACAAAATCTTCTATTTTGCCTTTCGGATGCAGTGCATCGTTAAAATTTTATGCTCATACTTTAGAATTGGGCTTTCAATGACCGTACCTCAAAGGTCAATGTCTTTGGTTGAGGAATAAAAAATAAAAAAAAAAATTTAAATTATATTTTCGTGGTACTTTTTAAACTGACTTTGTGGTACTTTTGAAAAATCCATTTTAAGACCAATTTCAGCGTACTTTTGAAAAATCGATTTTCGAGCCAAATTTCAAGGTACTTTTGAAAAACTAATCTGCGGGTGAAATTTTGGCGTACTTTTGAAAAATCGATTTTCAAGCCAAATTTCAAGGTACTTTTGAAAAGTTAATCCGCGGGTGAAATTTTGGCGTACTTTTGAAAAATCGATTTTCAAGCCAAATTTCAAGGTACTCTTGAAAAGTTATTCTGCGGGTGAAATTTTGGCGTACTTTTGAAAAATCGATTTTCAAGCCAAATTTCAAGGTACTTTTGAAAAGTTAATCTGCGGGTGAAATTTTGGCGTACTTTTGAAAAATCGATCTTCAAGCCAAATTTCAACGCAGTTTTGAAAAATTAGTCTGCATGTGAAACTTTGGCGTACTTTCGATAAATCGGTTCCTGGGCCAAATTTTGACGCCCTTCCAAAAATATTATTTTTCAAAGTCCAATTTATGGTACCTTTGAAAAAGTATATTATTCATAAATCTTTGTCATTATATACTTCTACTCTCATATTCTGAACCAAAAACATTTTTCCTAAGTGAAAATTCGGTGTTTCTTCGAATTTTCACCTGGTCATTTCCAACGCCTTATAGAACCCAAAACGGTCCTTATGGACTGATCTGCGCCTCTGCAGACTCCCAAAAATGTCTTTAAATGAAATTTTTGCCTAAGTCGAATTTTGATTATGTCTTCAACTTAGGACGATTTTGGAGAGTTCTACAACAATAACACCAAATGATATAGAGAATAACTTTAAAATAATGCAAGAATTCATCTATCGCATGTATGGCTTTCCAAGAATTAACGATGTTAATTTAATACGAGTCGCAACTTTTATGAAGACGTATAAAGTAGGCAAAAACGATGATCTTCTGAAATTGAAACGTAATTTCGAAGGTTCCATGCTACCGCTATGTACAACAGAGCTCTATCAACATTATTTAAGGACTAAATATATAGCAGAGTTATGTACTCATGCTCATAAAACAATTCCATCTCTCCTTTCACCAACTGAATGCGGATGGAAAGAATAAGATGGACACTTGACATTCAAATGGTTCCAAGGTGAACAATTACCATCAACATTAGATAGCATAACAGTTTCCAACGAAGATTTTACAGGTATTTTACTTGAGTATTTTTATATTCATGAATGATAACGTTAGGTACAATAATTTATAACTAGTTTTTATAATTTCACAGAAAATGAGGAAAGCTTACACGAGAATGAACTCATTGAAAGTTTCAGTGACGAGAGTTCAGAAGACGAAAGTGATAACAGTTCCGAGGGACAAAGCGAGAGTTCTGAAGATGAATAAGAATTTTCATATTATTCCTGTAGTGTGAATGAATAAAAATTTTCATTACAAATATACTTAATTGAAAAATCGTTGACAAAAACAACTTGCAATGTTCATGAAGTTTATTCTGCATGTCGTCAATTTATTGGTATTATTTCATGTAAATTGACTTTAGTACTGCCGAAATTAATGTACGTTATATTTAACACACTGATAAACATGAAATTGAACATCAGCCAACGCTACAGTGATGGAAAACCCGTCAGCTGGACCATCAAAGATGCCGCTTCGAGAGCATAGCTGACGGACTTTCCATAGTTGCCGCTACGACTGACGTTCATTTTTATTTGTCGCATGGTGTTAATTATCACCTATAAAAATTTAAGTACTACTAATGCCACTTAATAATCAAGCTTTTACGTGCATCTTCTCTCGCAGCTGAGGACGACCCCACTCTCAGAATAGCGAGTGAAAACTCTCATGATTAAATTATATTTCACGATTACTAATGCTACTAGTCAAAAATGTTACTGCCTCCCGGACTCAGGGGCGGACTGGCCCACCGGGACACCGGGACGAATCCCGGTGGCCCGCTCCAATAGTGCGGCGCTGGCGCCGGCTGCTTGGAAGATGGCCGGCGCCTGCTGGTAGCTACACTGGAACAGTGATAAGATCCAGCGCCGCTAAACTGTTGTCAGTCCGCCCCTGCCCGGACTAATAGACAAATCGAGTGAGATACATTTCTGCTGCCGTATGATGGACTATACATTTTGTTGTGTCTCTCAGATGCAAGGTGGTAAGATCGACCAATCAGTGATTTTACACTCGTAATGCACAAACAAGAAAACTATTTTATTTAAAATGTAACACAAATTATATTATAAAATATTGCTGTTGTCGTATGAAATACTCTTTGTTAAGAAATTTTCATCAAGCTACTTTCATGAATAGAATTTTCTCAGTGGTTTCTTTAGCGAATAAATGAAATTATCAATCTTGTGAAGGATGAAATGACAACAAATACAATGAAATAAAAAACGTCAGTTTTCTTGCACAATAGATTGAAACTCAACTTTAATATTAAGCATACCACTTAAAAATGTTCAGCAGAAAATACTTCGACAATGAAACCTAGTTTAATTGTTTCTCAAAGTTATTTCAAACAACTCCATCAACTTTTCCAGCGTTTAAATGATACACAAACGAAGATAAATGCTTTGTGGTGTACAACAGTAACGAATGCTTCGGAGGTATATTTAAGGGAAAACACTGTTCACATGATCACTGAATGGAACTGGTAGAAATTTATAAAGTTTCTCGCTTAATAATTATTTAGCTTGAAGTTTATATAATTACGTATCCGAGTTTATACAAAACATGACAATTCACACGCTTCTGTGGATGAAGTAAAAAAAAATTAATACCTTCGGTTCTTGTACACACACTAAATCAAAATTTTATTTTTTTCACCCCTTTCAATAATAGCTGAGGGTGGAATGGGATGGTAGTGGGCGTGGCTGATGGCCTTTGGTTTTTGTACACATACTTCTAGCTTGCTTTACCTATTTACCCCCCAATTTACCCCCCAACCCTTCAACGGAATAAGATAAAAATATAATCTAGTTCCAGATCTCGCTATAATACATCGGCATATCAAATTTCAAGGCAATATAATAAGCCGTTCCAGAGTAATCATGCGCAAAAAAACGGCAGGGACGGACGGACAGACAGACATTTTGGGAGTTCAGAATTCAGTGATTTACGGTTTTGAAAATGTGCCGATCAAATGCAATATACTAGACCGGAAGGCAGCGACACATTTTTGGGACTCATACCATTAAAGCTGATTTTCACATATTTAGTAGTCTATTGTGTGTATAGACATGAAACGGCGGTCAGCTGGCGCACCCGCGTTGGGGGAAGCTGCTATTCGAATAAATGAAAAAATTTCACGTTTTCCTAGAAAATGCATGTAAATCTTAAAAAAATAATTTTCCCAGAAACCTTTGTTTTGAAGGGCCGAGATTAGGTATGTGGACTTCGTATATGAGATCAATTGCAGATAAATACCGATTAATTACGGTGACATAATAGCGAAATTCTCCCGAAAAAGGGGAAGTCCGAACTTCCACCCCTTTCAATTTCCTAATTTTTGCCGCAATTCAAAAAATAAAAAAATTACTCTTAGCAAATTTAATTCTATTTAAATTCGTAAGAGTAGTCTTTTGGCCTAAGAGCCAAAATTGAGAAGTTGCCGGCACTTTTGAAACCCAAAATGTGTGATTTTTTACCGTACATCGCCGACATTTCAGTAAATATCTCCGAAACGAAAAAAATATCGAAATTGTGATAGCAGCGAAGGATTCGTAATAAAAAGTATTCGGACCTTATTTTTTATTTCGAGCTAGCTCTCACCGTTTCGGAGATATCTGCGAAAAATAGTAAAAAATAGCTCGCATTTCGGAGCCGAAGAAATTGCAAAAACATGTGATCTGGACAGGTTCATATTTTTTGAAAAACACCAGCTGGACGGCCATTCGATGTCGCGACGTAAAGAGGAAGACTTCCAGTTAAACCTAATCGTAAATTGAATCGCGAAATTCGAAAATTCGGCTCAGCAAGAATGAATCAAAAGTAGCATTTTGTGACATTTCAAAAAATTGATATCTCTCTACAAATTAAGAAAGAAAAAGTCTGCACTTTAACCGCTCCTAGCTCATTAATTTTTGGAATATGACAAGAATTTAAAAAAAGGACTTTTAGATAATTCAATTCTCTACAAATTCGTCAGGGTATAGTTTTTTGCCTTAGAAGTTATGTAGGTTTTAAGGAAAAAAATGTCTAATTTTCCGCCGTACATCGCCACATATTCAAGTCAATATCTCTGAAACGAAACAATTTAGGAAAATTCTGATGGAACCGAATGACTCCTCATGAAAAGAACTTGTCCTTTTCCACACCATAATACAAAAACATTCCGAATAATGTACAAAAATATGCAATCTCAAACCGTTCATATTTTTCGAAATGCACCAGCGAGTCGGCCGTATGAAGTCACGACAGAAAAAGGAAGAGTTCTAGTAGGTCCGCATCATAAATTGCACGGAGCAAATCGGAAATTCGGCTCGGCGGGAACGAATCAAAACTGGCATTTTTTGACATTTCAACAAAATACGGACTCGAATCATAGTCAGGAATCAGTAGCCACTAAATCGATCATAGGGTGTGCACTAGAAGATATACTTTCATTATCCGAAATGACCTTGCGGATCTGAATCCAGAGGGCGCCATTCTGTCCGCGATTGCAAAAAAGCGTAAAAAAACTTTTTCCGAAAATTTTTGTGTCACTAATTATTGATTAATTTTATATTCCCACCGCATTTACAGGCTTAATTTTTAACATTTCTTTAATCTTAATTTTTTAACATTTTCAAACCAACGGGAAGCTTATTCTTTCTAGATTCCGGTGCTGCTAAATACTTCTCATAATTGTTGTTAACAAATGCTACAGAAATTGTTTAAACAAAGAGAGCCCAAAGAGTGCACGGTAAATTTCAGCATCGAGACATTTTTAAAACTATCATCGATAGATGCATACTTCTATGACATGAAATCTGCAAAACATAATGGAACAGTTTTTAGAGAAAGAATTATCTACATTGCGTTATTGTTGTAAAAGATACGATTATTTTTGCACAGCACGCGTTGTGATCCGGCTCGTCTTTTGGTAGATATACAGTGTACATGTATGTCTCGCATTGCCTCACTCTCTTTAGGCTTGTTGACTACCTGCTGAGGTGTAGTGTAATAACAAAAAATCTTGAGTAGCGTATACAGTAACTGTGTTGTGTGTTGTTTATAAATTCATGTAAAATATATTTAAAATAATTTTTGTATTAGTTTAATAGCCTGTATATTTCCATTATTATTGCAGAGTATCCGATGAAATTACAAAAATAATAGCGCAATTGCATTTTTCTCATCATAATCATAATGAAGCTGACACTAGAATATTTGTGATCATCCTATATTATCAAATCTGGAGTATGGTAGAATAATAATAGAAGCTACAACAGATATTTTTGTCTTATCCCTGTATTTTGTGTCTAGAATAATGGTGTCGTAGATTTGATGTATTTATTTATACCCATTCATCATGCTGTGCGAGAATTAACTATAGAGAATGAATTTGGGTAATTTATTTTTGTACATTTATGCTTTGGCTGACTGTGATACAGTCAGTTTTCTATTTAAAAAAGGAAAAACTAACGCTGTAAAAAATGTTTAAGACATACAGAAGATAAAGAAATACAAAGAATACTTCAATGATTTCATTACTTTTCAAAATCTGGCCCGGTATTTTTTTAAAAACCGCTGCCCAAGGAATTCACTACCTCCACATCCAGATTTTCCATCCATGTCTCTCAAATAAATTTTTTGTGTGGCAATAATTGTTTATGGAACTTTAATAATATAATTTTTGAAATCGTCTACCCCCAAAAACCCATAAAACGATATCCCTCATCGGTAGTGGGGTGGAGGTGGTGATAGAGGGGTGGTACTGGGGGTGGATGAAGTAAAAAAATATTCTGAGGTTTTTGATTCTTGTACACACACTAAATCACAATTGTTTAATTCCCTTTAATAATGGGGTGGAGGTGGTAATGGGGGTGGCTAATGCCAAAAAAACTTTTGAGACCTTATAGCTTCTCTTGTAAATACTAAATATCAATTTTATGAACTCTTTCCTGCTTGATTTATCTATTTACTCCAGTTTACTCCCCATCCCTTCAACGGAATAAGATGAAAATATAATCTAGTTCCAGATCACCTTAAAATACATACGCGTACGTACCAAATTTCAAGTCAATAACTTAAAACGGTTCCAGAGTAATCGTGCGCACAAAAAACGTTACAGACAGACAGATCGACAAACAGAATTTTTTTTCACTCAAACTTAAAATCTCAACGTTTTATGACATTCTAAGCCTATTTGAACAATAAAACTTTTCAAATTTTTTCTTGTCGTTACTATACTTCCACTGGATGTGGAAGTAAATGTTATATGATCGACGATAAGTCTGATATAAGGAATTTATCGCCTACCGAAGATTCTTTTTATCAACATATGTTGAGAGCTGCGTATCAAATTATTCTGTGGAAGAGTGCAACTGAGATAAACCCAGAAATTCCCGATCCAATTGATTTTGGTTGGGATTTGAAAAATAACGTACTTATTCCTAAATTAATAACTATAAATGTTCGTCTCAATATAACTTCTCAAAATGTATTTTGTAAATGTAAATTTAAAAAATGTATCGGAAACTGCAGTCGTAGCAAAGCTGGGTTGGAATGCATAATAGATTGCTACTGAGAGGGTAAATCTATTAGCTGTTAATTTAGTTTAAGTATAATGTATGTATGAATATTATTATTTTTATATTTCTATTTCTCAAGCACAAAAAGTAAATTTAAGTTCATATAATTAGTTATATGGTTTTCTGTCTCTAATCAATATTTTAAGTTAAAATATAATAATTTTGGTTCTCAAGTAAACTATTCTTTAAATACCTTCGTTTTTTTCATAATGACAAATGATAATATTTACGTATAAGTAATACGCATCGTAATTTTTTTGCAATCACAGTATATTGTCAGCAAGTTACCGATCGGCCACTGCGCGCGAACTGTCAGCCAAAACGATAGCGGAAATAACGGAGCGCTGTACAAAAATAGTCATATCTTTTACAACAATAAAACAATGCAGGTAATTCTTTCACCAAAAACTGCTCCATTCTATTCCGCAAATTTCATATCATAGAAGTATGCATCTATCTATAATAGTTTTTAAAATGTCTCGATACTGAAATTTACCGTGCACTCTTCGGGCATGCTTTGTTTAAACAATTTCTGTAGCACTTGTTAACAATAATTTCGAACATTATTTGGCAGTACCGGAATCTAGAAGGAATAAGCTTTCCATTAGTTTGAAAATCATTAAGAAATATTAAAAAAGAACCCTGTAAATGAGATGGGAACATAAAATTAATCAATTTTCAGTGAAACAAAAATTTTCGGAAAAAATTTGTTTATGCTTTTTTGCAATCGCGGACAGAATGGCGCCCTCTGGATTTAGATGCGCAAAGTCATTCCAGATAATGTAAATATTTTTTCAAAAGTATATCTTTAAGTGCACACCCTGGCATTTTAGGAGCGTCTTTTGAGAAGATTGATTCCCGACTATCAACTGACTCAGTTTTTCGTGAAATGCATTAATTAATATTGTTATTTAACAAAATTTGAACCTTCATGAAACTACTAAAATTTAAACTTTTAATCAACATGTTTATATGAGCAGCAGACGTATTATTCACCGCCATTTTAAGAGCTGACTATGATTTTTTATCACTTTTTAACATTATTAAACAACATACAAAATTTCAATTTAATTCAATAAATTTTTTACGCGTGGGACGCGTTCCAGCAACTACTTCCACCTTTATTTGAGCAGCTGACCCCCGTTTCATGTATGTGTGTGTAATAAACTATTATATAAATGAAAACCAGCCTTAATGAAATGACTAGCTCCAAAAGGTCGCTGCCTCCCGGACTATACTCTTCGTTTCGTATTTATGAGAAGTATTATAGTAAGTAAAAGAAACTAGTACGCATGAAACTAAGTAGAAAAAAATATATAAAAGAATTCTAATTATTACTCAAGCATGCAATATGTAGCATTTAACTAAATTAATTAAGTGTAAAGAGAAAACAGGAAAACATACACAAACATTGATAGTTGAGCATAAGTTTACACAAAAAATATATTTTTTAATATCTACTGATGGAGCGAGTTACAAATTTCGGTATATATTTCATTTCTTACATTGATAATAATTACCAATGACGTCAACGACAACTACCGCCAATCAACTTTATCTTATGACTTTTTATGCAGTAAAATTTAAAGGCGAGTTGAAAAACAATAAACTCCCTGTGACAAGTTTATTTTTACCTGTTGCCAGAAATTATCTTAAAATAATAATCAACAACATCCTAAGTCTTTTGCGCATTTTAAAATAAATAAATAGCAAATCTATTCTGACACCCGAAGTGCTTCCAGCTCAACTTTATTAGGTACGTGCGATGTATTTTTAGAAGTCAAAGAGAAACTACGATATAACTCGCAGGGCTGGTTCAGGTATTTCGCCACCCTGGGCAAAGTTTAATTTTGCTGCCCACTCCTATATAGATACAGTACAGGAAAAGATTGAAAAAAATGACCGTAACTCGAAAAAAATTTGTACAGACTTTGGTTATAAGTTTAAAGTAGGCCAAAGTTCACGAAATAAAAAAAGTGTATGAGTTTTACGGATCCGCGGGAACCTATAGGGGGTAAAAATGGGTATTTCTAATTAAAAAAAAAATAGATTTTTTCTACTACAATTCTGCAAATTTTCAGCTTTACAATAATTAATTCCGGGTAGTAGCGATGTATTGACTAAAACTCCTGTGCTACAAGGAACTATTAGTAAAATCGTATTCCACACTTTATTCCCAAGAGAAAAAAACGAAAATTAGAAAAGTGTTACCGTGGAACTGACAATTTCCGAGCGTAGGACTGGAAAAACATACCATTCAATTTGTAGGACAATGTGGCCATTTCATTCTAAAAATACTTATTAAGCAATAGTAAAAAAATCAGCTGGTTACTAATCATTTTTTTGACCTCGTTATTTGAACATATTGGGGGTAGGGGACGCTTCGGTCAACCCATCGATTTTGTAGGACAAACAATTTTTCGTGTTTTTTATCAAATTATCTCAAGATTTAACTAATAAACTAACTGTTACTAATAAAATTTGAACAATCACCCAATCGACATATATACACCCAAGCGCAGTTACTAGCTACCGCTACGGAGAATTTTCGCAGAGAGAAAAGTTAGGCGTCTCATCAAAACAAAGCTACTCACGAAAATTAAGCCTGTTTCTAATCGTTAAGAAAAAAGACTTTACTACCTAATATATTTTTTAATTTTGTATTTTTCTTTTAGGTCAATTATTGTTTCATCACGACATTCATAGTCAAATTGACGTTTGATTCGGCATGTTCAAGGTGCAGCCCCTGTAAATTAAAACGAATCGCATGTATCAATATCAGCTGCTAAATCCTAAGCATCTACTAAAATGAGATTAAAGGATTCCTCACAACGAAGATTATCTAAACATTATGTTTTTGTTCTATCCAATATATAATTTAATTCATAACTATTACTCGTTGGCCTGCCAGTTGCCGTGTGTGTATTCATACATCGTAGTATCGTAATTATATTTTGCGTTATTGTGTTATTTGTGTTATTTTCGGAAAATGTTTTTTAGATTTTTTGGTGGTTTGATAAAATTTTACTTGGTTACTGTTTGACACCCCAAGCAGCTGCCCGCTGCGCCCGCTTGAGCCCGCCCTGATAATGCGTTCAAATATTTAAAATGAAATTATTCACGATGTTGTAAATTGTGTTTCCTGGGAGACAAATTGTCCTGGTAGTTTGTCAAATATTTTTATTTATAGATGGAATTCAGCATGGAGTTACACCATCCATTATGAGTTTATTTTTCTCGCTTTTAATAATCGGATTTGCTGTTTGTGATAAATTGAGCTTCGAGGACTAGAGTTATTGTCGATTTAGTATTTTTTATGTGCAAAATGTGATTTTAAATTGTGTAATAAAAATTCAAAAACAAATTCCTTGCAATAGACAGCCATAAATTGAAAGGTTTATTGCTAAACTCATTTGGCAAAATGGACTTATTATGTTGTCGATAAACAAATGGAAAAGTGCAAAATCGAATACTTTATATTAAAATAAATTTATTTACATACAGGGTGACCTACTTAATAAAATGATTAAGATAAAAATTATTGTGAAATGATTATTGACACGAAAAATAATATTTACGAGTTTTCATTTCTGATTATCATAAAAAAAAAATAGTACGGTCCCATTACGAGATTTTCTATACAGGGTGTGCCACGACGAACCGCGGCGATCGATATCTCGAAACGACATTGTAAAATTTTGAAAATTTGGTAGTGAACTAATGTCGATGAGAGCAACTCGGCTAAAGTATTCGCAAGATGATGGCACTTCCGGTTATACCGGAAGTAGATGTCAACTTGCTTATATTAAATGGGACACCCTATATATTATTACATTTTTGGATTCTACGCAAAATTCTAGGCCAATTTTGTGTACCATGTATTTTCTCTAAGTCTCTCCGTTTTTGACATATTTCAATTTTTCTATCAAAAATGACGTTTGCAGGTCCTAAAAGAATTATCATTTTTTCCTATAAGGAAGCCTTTATTATCTAATTTGGGTTTGATTCCTTGTTGAGAAAGACCTACTTAAATAGTGTTTTTATAACATTTTGATAAGTATTAATACAGAGTGTTCAGAAGATAAGAATAAAAATGAAATTGAGAAAACTGTCAAAAATCAATTTTTTCAAATGGAAACCCCCAATTTTTATATTCTTATCTTATTTACAATTAAAAATAAGGGTAAATTTGTGTATGGATGTCTATTCCGAAAATTTTTAGTTTTCGAAATATTGCCAATTCAATATTTTCATATAGGGATTTTCGAGGGGCCAACCGCTGGCGAAATTTTGTACGCCTAATACCTATTCTAGAAAAATACCTTTTATTCCCCCTTTAATTCCTTGTAATTCCCCTAATTCCTCAAATACCTTTATTTCCTCCTAATACCTTAATATTTTCTAAATTATCTCGGGAACGGTGCACTTTTTGATAAAAATACCTATATACGAAATTGTTCCTTATAAAATCCTCTACCGAAAATGTCTCTACACTTTTTTCCTAAAATTAATAGTACCGTGGGAAATAAGGCGCATAAGAGTTGGTTCCGGTCAACACAATAAATTGTAATCTTTACCATAATCTACTTTAAAGTTCAATACTTAACGCTAAAGCAGTAGCTACTAAAGTCCGGCTAAAATTATAATAAATTCCTCTCACCCCTATAAAATAACGCGATTTTTGATGAAGCGAGAATATTGTATACCGGGTCGCTCAGCCGAGAGGGACACTGTTGTAACTTTTGAATGGGCGAATGGATTTTTTTCAAATTTGGTGTAGTGATATGGGATATAATTTCCAATTATATAATGTAAAGAACCAAAATGGCCACTTTTGGTTTCGATTTTACCCGAAAGTGGGTTTAAAATACCCGGTTTTTGCGTAAAATCCCGCACATTGGCAGGCCTGAACAGTAACAGCGTTTACAGCAAGCTCTAAAATAATGCAGTGCCCTTGGGTCGTCTGAGATGTAGTGGGAGAAATTGAAATTTTTTACATTGTGGTGGTGTATCGATATTTATACTTTTTCGCGTAAAGACAGCTTTGGAAATAGCCATACGGATATTCAGCGAATTATATGACCTGCGCTGATTACATTTGCGTTTCATTTACCAAAGTACTATTAATTTTAGGAAAAAGTTTAGTTTAGTTTAGTTAAATATATTACAATTTTAACTGTTATATTACTGAAGTATTACAAGGCATCGTGCAAAGTTTTAATAATGAAAAAGTTAGTCGTGGAGAAATTGTAGACGTGGGAGAGCGATTTGTTCTAGCTTTATACAACTCTACCTCTGCAGAAAAAAGTCTAGATGTATACAGATTCATGACTTTTAACAAACTTGTTGGTAAAGCGAACAATACTGTAATATTATCAAAACTACCAACAACTTCTGCTGCTGCTCGGCAACACTCGCGTTTTTTTACCAAATTCAAACATGGAAAAACGTTGCGCTAGAAGCTACTGATTGGGGATGGAAAAAAGTTTTCGGTATATTAACCCGAACTATGACAACAAAAAACCGACTCCCGAATCTGTTATAACACTAATTTCTTGTTCATGCAAATTAGGGTGAGAAAACAGGTGCAGTTGCAGAAGAGCAGGCTTACGTTGCTCCACAATGTGTTGCCATTACCACGGACAAGCATGCACTAATGTCGAATCTATGGAAGGCGATGAAGATTAATTAACATAGGTAACCTTTTGATAATATAATTAGTGGATTCGGCCTACAGGGGACAGCACACGCCAAGTACTTTACTCTAGGATGGCGTGGAAACAAGTACAATATACAATATTCTCGCTTCTTTGAAAATCGCGTTATTTTATAGAGGTGAGAGTGTGGAAGTGGTACATTTATTATAATTTTAGGTGGAGTTTAGTAGCTACTGCTTTAGCGTTAAGCATTGAACTTTAAAGTAGATTATAGTAAAGATTACAATTTATTGTGTTGACCAGAACCAACCCTTATGTGTGCGCCTTATTTCCCACAGTACTATTAATTTTAGGAAAAAGTGTAGAGACGTTTTTTATAGAGAATTTTATAATTGATCAAAAAGTGCACCGTTCCCGAGATAATCTAGAAAACCTCAAAATGGGGGTGGAAACGGCGTCCTAGGGGATCAAGCACAATATTTAGGGGTGGGAACTTTTCGGTTTAGTAATTCTTATGCTAGCCTTAACATTTCTACCGATTTTCAAATCTTTATGAATTTTGTCCGATATAAATCGTTATATTACTGAACTATTTGAAAAAATTGATTTTTGACAGTTTTCTCAATTTCATTTTTATTCTTATTTTTTGAACACTCTGTATTAATACTTATCAAAATATTATAAAAACACTATTAAAGAAGGTCTTTCTCAACAAAGAATCTAACACAAATTAGATAATAAAGGCTTCCTTATAGGAAAAATTGATAATTCTTTTAGGGCCTGCAAACATCATTTTTGACATAAAAATTGAAATATGTCAAAATCGGAGAGAGTTAGGTAAAATACACGGTTCACAAAATCGGCTTAGAATTTTGCGTAGAATCCAAAAATGTAATAATATATAGGGTGTCCCGTTTAAAATAAGCAAGTTGACATCTACTTCCGGTATAACTGGAAGTGCCATCACCTTGAGAATATTTTAGCCGAGTTGCTTTCATCGACATTAGTTTACTACCAAATTTCCAAAATTTACAATGTCTACTTTTCGAGATATCGATCGCCGCAGTTCGTCGTGGGACACCCTGTATACTACAGTCAAATATATGAACAAACGACGTTTGACGAAAAAAACTGATAAAGTTTTGAAATTTGGCAGAGATGTTCATTAGGTGTAATGCTAAAAATACTAAGAGTACTGAACTCAGCCTGTTGAGCTCGAGTCGCCATATTGAAAAAATGGTGTTCCGATGAAGCCTCTTGTTTATTACCCGCTAACCATGAGCGATATAGGAATTATATTTCATATAGATAATTAAGTTTAGGAAATTCTCTATAAAAAAATTTACGTGCATTTTTCAGTACTTATTGTCATACTTTTTGAACATACGAAAACGAAAAGTATAGTGCATTTGATCAACACATCTGTGATAAAAATAAACTGCCAATTTACACGAATTATATCATCTTTTGGCAACTTAGCTTGAGCAAAAATTTATAGATAAAATTTAAAAGCACGGGTGATATTTGGAGAGAATATATCACGAATAAATAATTCATTAAGTACATCTTTAATATCATGTTTTGTAGTTAATTGCCTTCAGGCGTTTTCTTGTCATTTTTTAGAGTTTACTTTTCAATTTCATCATTTACGTCCCATAAAAATGTATTTCCAAAGCGACTCATCTAATGAGAAACAAAGTAGGTATAAATGATATATGATAAACCATAAGTATTGTAATGCACAGACTGGTTTTCACTGTAAAGAGTTCTCGGACACGCTTCGACCAAATCACACTACGAGTAAAGACAGAAATAGAGAGAGCACTACATCTAAGGTTGCCAACATCAGATGAAATGGTACTGTCATCTAGTTGGTTTAGAATTAAGTACGTATACAGTGAATTTTTCAAGAATTATTATATTAATGTGTTTATTAATATTTATTTATCTGTTTAATTCTTATTTTTAATTTAAGTAATTCAATAATTAAGTTAAGGTTAGCTTGTTTAAGTAGAGAGAACTTTAAGTACAACGAATTATAATGTATAGTGCTAGTGCACAGTTTTGATTTTCCGAATTATTAACGTGTTGTTACTCTCTGATGAATTACCGTACGTAAGTACATTTGTGTGTTTAACATGAAATAATTGATTTGTCTGTTTGGTAGATATTTGTATTTAATTTTAGTTCTGATAATTATTTTGTAATTACCTTATATAAGCCATTGAAAGCTGTATTTAACTTGTCCTTGGTCTATATATTCCTGCCTTGGCTTTGAAATTAGGAATTGTCAACTTATTTGGTGTGTTTATGTTATGTTTATATTATTATATTACTGCGTAAATAATACAATACTGCAATTTACAAGTTACGTTAACAATTAACAATAAGCTAGAGGAGAAATTTATAGATGAAATTTAAGAGCAGGAGTGGTGCTATTTACGAAAAACATTTCACGAAACAAAACATGAGATTATATCAAAATATTACCGCGATAATATTTGTCGACACGACGATACAAAAAATTAGAGCAGTCAATTTTTCGTGTTGGTAATGTCAAAAGCTGATCTACAAATAATGACATTTGATTGGTGCGATGTTGTCAAAAAACGGGCCTTCTTTGGTTATCACGTTAATGAGTGAAATAATCGATATAAATTAAATAATCTTTGTAATGTTTTAACCAAAGTTATTAAAATTTTAGTAAGAGGCTCATAATCAGGTCTCAGGAATTTTATCTTGCCGCCAGAAACGGCTCTCATATAGATATAATATTATATTACAAACACCTACTAAAACATTCAGAAAGACGACGAAATGATGAAATATTCATAATTGCCAGCTACGATGTATTTTTGGTATTTTTAACCTAAAAACGGTAATGGTTCTTACAAAAAAATGTAATACATATCTAGCAAGTAAAAAAAAAAACAATTTTGAATCAAACACATACTTTCATGTTCTGTTCAATATGTGCGGCGTGTTTATTATATTTATTTTCATAATAATTGAATTTTAAAAACCCAATAAGCTGCTGGCAACATAAAACATTTTTTACCAATAAAATAAACCATCTTTATATAATATAAATCATACATAACAAACAAAGTTGAGGATTAATGGCATACAACTACGATGTACCGTGTGCATCACAAATGTATACAACGTGATAAAGTGAATTTTATTTACACAACATTTACGACAATTACCTAAAGACGTAGTTCATCGTGCAGTGTTGAAGCCATTCGATCCTGATCGAGTGTCAACATTAGATTCCAGTGTACGGCGGTATTTTTATGTTTTTACTAATACAGTTTTATTGTCTAATTTAATTAGGTGACGCCGCCGAAGTTGTGAAACATTGCTTTGACCAAATCCCTTTTACTATACCTACACTGTGACAATTCTTCGCATTTACGTGAACATTTAATAAAGGATTCGAGATCGCAGATAGCAGATAGCGTAAAATCATACAGAGTCGACGGTACACAAAAATGTCTCGTGCTTCCCAGGCTGCAGTATACTTGTGGATTCGCGATTTTCTAGAACTGCACTTTGATGGAACAAATCTATATTGTAGTAGTTACAAAAAAACAATCTCTTGCATATTTAAAAAAAAATTTAATAGACATATTTCCTCACATATGAGTGCTAGTGGCTCTACTGATAGTGACAGCGAGTGTTTCTAATAAACTGACCGTATTAACTTTGGATATTACTGAATTCCCTAAAAAAAAAAAGTATAAGATAAGATATATGGTGTCATACTTGCATAAAATTTTTCCGCGCTGACCTAGAGTCAACCCTGATTTTGACAGATAAAATTCCCGAGAGCTGATCATAATAAATTAATGACAAAAAAAAACTTTTTCAATTTATTCCACTCCTTCTTTTTTGAGCTATTTGCGGTTAAAGTGAGCGCTCAATATATTTGGCTCGTACATTAGTGTTATTTAAGAAAAAAGTTGATGTAACCTTCGGCATATAAATCCTTCCCTAGGCACTTGTATTCTTATAAGGGCTTTAAGTCAGTTTTATGGAGTAATTTCAGACTATTTCCATTCTAAGAAGTCAAAGTCTTGGAAATAAGCTTAGACTATATCATATAAGAACATTTTATAATTAAAATTTCTACTTGGGTAGTTTTTTCTCTGATGTGTATGAAGTAAAGTTGAAATATATTTCATGTGGTTCTGATATCTCGCAACGGAAGTAAATATAATTTCCGCAATGTCAACTTTTGTTACATGCCCTTAACGACAAATATATCACAAGCAAGTAAAGTTGTAATGTTTTTTACTATTTACTATCAGAAGGCAATTTCATAGGGGGATTCTGACCGAAATTTGCACATAAAACACAGGTTAATGTTATAAATTTTGGATTTAATAATGATATTACTTTATTCACCAACTTTCACAGTTCAGCAACAGGAACACAGACCTGCATCAACTATATGCCCAACTTATAATAGTAACTGCTACACTTCCAAGAGTTTTTGAGTGGCCCAGTATTCTACAAAACACATATCTCTAGTGTTTCAGTAATTAACTTCATCAAACTCATCTATATCTCAAATGCTACCTTGGACATCTATAAATCTTCCCATATCCGCTAGCCGCTATTATCCCTTACTAAACTTTTGTACCTAATAATTAAAGATAAGAATATAGATAGGGAAGGCATAATGCTACAAGGTAGCCTTGTAGATTGTGTAAGGGGTCGCTTGGCCCTGGGTAGGCCTTTCTTCACCTTAACTTAAAAGGTCTTTTGTGAATTACCCTGCATCTAGTTGTTGCCCAAGATTCCAAGACTTTTTACCTACGTCTTCAAGCGTTAATTCCGCCTGTTCTAGGTACTTTAGCCTAATGCGGATTAGCACCTTGCATTCACAAAGTATATGTTCCGCAGTTTCAGTTGCAGCTTCACAGTATCTGCATTTGTCATCTTCTGTCATGCCCATGTTCTTGAGATGATATCTCAAGGGGCAATGGCCAGTTAGAAGTCCTGTGATCAGCCTTAGGTCAGACTTTTCAAGTTCGAGAAGCCTTATCGCATTCTTTGTTGAATAGCTTATAAATCTTTTTGCTTGTCTTTGGCCTGGAGTGTTCCTCCAGTAGGACTTCTTTTGTTCCTTTTCCCATTTTAGGACCTCCTCCGCTATGTGTCCCTTGGATAAGCCACAGAACGGTTCGGGTCCAAAAAACGGGGCTTCAGCCCCTTTTCTTGCGAGGCTATCAGCCAATTCGTTGCCCTCTATCCCCTCATGCCATGGCACCCACATCAAGGTAACCTTGTTGTTTTTTGCCGGTTTCTTCAGGGATTGTCTGCATTCCCAGGAAATTTTTGACTCGAAGGTATATGACCTGAGAGTCTTTAATGCTGCCTGACTATCTGAAAGTATATAGATCTTTGCCCTTCGAGTATCTCTATTTAGGCATTCCTGGGCACATACATCTATAGCATAAATTTCTGCTTGGAAGATGGTTAGGGTGTTACCAAGGGCTCTAGATAGCTTGGATTTAGGACCTGCTACGTCCACACCAACCCCTTCATCCATCTTGGATCCATCTGTGTACCAGATATGTGACTCTTTCTCCAACCGCAGTGCTCCGACCCTGCCCGCCTGATGACTTTCAAACAGGACATCAAACGGGCAGTCAAAGTCATGCTTGATTGGCATTGAGTCAGTGGGTTTGGTCATGGATTCAAATTGAATTAACTCCAGAATCCTTAAGTGACCAACCAGGTCGCCTGGTCTGAATTTAAGTGCCTGATGCAGCCTTAAGGGACTAAGTGCTGCCTCCTTCCTAACATGCAAATGCAGAGGAAGTAAGTCCAGCATTGCCTCCATAGCTGCTGTGGGACACGAGCGCATTGTTCCTGTAGTCCCTAGCCTTAACTAATGATTTGGTTATTTTCGTTGCTATAATATGGCCTGTTTTTCTTATATATCAAGATAGTCATTGTAATTTGAAATCGGTACCGTCATAGGGGACAAATCTGTTTTTACCGTGGACATTAAACTTTTAAATACTAAATAACAATTATTAAGGATAGGATTTTGCAGAGTGAGAGGGAAATATGCGTTTATTTTTGTTTATTATAAATTTTAAAAAACGAAACATAGTGTGATCTTTAAAACTGTATTAAATAATTGTTATTGTTCTAACGAATACAACTATATATTTTTTTCCGTAAATTTCTGTTGTACTTGAATGTCGTAGTTTATCAATGAAAATAGTTCCTAATTTCATTATTAGAGTATGGCATTTAACTATATACAAAATTTATGACAAAAACTGCGTGTGGTTGTATTCCTTAGAGCAATGGGAAGTGTCTGAAACTCTTTTAAACATTATACCATTTACGATTTTTTAAATATTTATAATAAACCAAAAATAAACGCATATTTCCCTCTCACTCTACAAAATCCTATCCTTAATACTTGTTAACCAATGTCACAGAAAAAAAATCTATTATTTGATTGTTATTGTTCGAAATATCCCAACAAAATAAGAAAGGTCGTTTTTTTTCAAGATCATTTGAAGGTCAACTTTCGAATTTTTAAATGATTCAATGATTCAATGATTTTATTTTCAAAAATTATTACAATGCTCACAATCTGATGTACATGCCACATAAACAAATGTTTGTGTGTGGCAGTTTACAATCTGTTAGCTCATGTAATCTATATAAACATAAATATACTTATATCTATACACATACACATACACATACACATACACATACACGCATAAAAACAGATACATACATATCATAAATTCTTATTGAAAAGGGTAAAAAGTAACGTGGTTATAGCTATTCAACAAATGTATATCTAATAAAGTGTCTGTATATAAAAAGAATAAGCAAGTTGAGAGTAAAAAATTTAAGTTGAAAATGACTGGGTACCTTGATAGCATATATCTTAAATAAACTGAGGCAACAGCTCGGGGGCGTGAGTAAGGAACGACCAGAGCGGGGAAGGGCTTATTGGTGCTTGTATTTTAATTCATTTTAAAATATGTAGATATGATGTGTTATATATAATCCATTTATTAACCAAAGTTCTAAAATTATTTTTTGTTTGTGCACTTCGTATATTAATTCGCAAGAGATTGTATAGTTTTGGCCCCTGATATATAATAGAGTGTTGTGTTAATTTAGTATTCATAAATGGAGTTTCTATGTTTTGGTTATTTATTGCTTAATAGGAGCCCTCCCCCCCTTTTTTAAGGAGGGAAAAATATTGCATTAGAGTTGTAAGAGATCAAATTGACCCTAGGGATCATTTAAAGCTCATATAATCGATCGCAGGAAGGATTTAGATGCCTTATTTTGTCCAACTAATGAAAGCAAGCCCAGGGAACATCCAGCCACTGAAGACACGACCAGGGGACGTCCATCTTGTATTTCTAATGGTGATTTTGTTCATATCTCGCTATCCTGACTGCATGCCAGCCTAAAATGTTCGAGAGGGACATTTGACCTTACAATTCTAATGCAAAGTTTTTCTCTCTTTCAGAATTCGGAGTCAAAAATAGAGGTTCCTATAATAGCACCACGCAAAAATATTATTGCTGAAACCGAATCTGAATCTTATTTTGCCCCATCACGTCAGATTTTTTTTTAAATCAAGGGGAACCTTAAATCTGTAGATTAAAACCGCAGCCAGTTTTGAAAGTTTTTCCACCGATTTCAAATTAACATTAGGTAGTAAGGTACAGTTCCTTGCCACTTTCCACTAATAGGTAGACAGATATTTGTAAAACCGAGTGAAATTTTCTTTTTTACCTTTTAGAGATATTTTTTATGGTTTTTTGAAGGCGGGATTTTTTAAACTTTTTTTTGCAACCTTTTTAATAGCTTCTTTTATTTATCTAACTTCTACATAGTGAAGGAAACTATTGGGAAATTATCTTTATGTTGGGCACCATGTCACTGTTACTAGAATATTGCGAATTAATTCTGTTACCGGCGACTCCACCAAAACTTCAAATATTCTCGTAATATGTCGGTTAAATCAAATTGTTCTTTCTTACTTTTAAAAAATCCTGACGTGATGGGGTTAAATAAATTTCAAATTCGGTCTCAGCGATCCCAAAAACATATCCTACACTGGGTCTGACCCGGCGCCCCTCGCAAAAATATTTTGTAGTGCTGTGTTATCAACAGTTAATGGACTATTAAATATTTATATTTGTTTTATATAATATAAATTCGCGATTGTAAATTGACCTACATAAAATATACAATTGACGTATCACAAATTTTGAATAAAGGTTATTATTATTATTAGAGTCTTGGGACATAATGTATTCCGTGGGATTTTTTGTGAAGGGAAGGTGCGACTATGTGGAATCTCTTTATTATATGCTAGATAATGGTGTAGTACCGTAGAATTGCGCTGTTTGGTTTTTATGGCGTTATACATCCAAGATGGCCGCCATACGAGACATTTATTCTTTATATCAAGAATAACTCCTTCCAGAGTGCTCATACGCAAAATCTGTTCTGTGCTACATGAGCCAAAGAACAAATTTAGTTCTTATCAATTTTTTCGTATCTTTTACCATTTAAGAGTTACACGCCAGTTTTACCACATAACGCAAATTTATTAGTATACATTTGTAGCCTAGCCTATCCGACTTTCAACAGATTATAAACTGTGTAGTTTGTGTCAAAATAAAAGTAAATTACCTCTTGTTAATCCATTAAAGGTTGAAAAACTTCTACAGTGTTTGAAACAAAGAGAAGAATGGTTGGATCCAGAGTATATGCATATTAGTAGTCGAATCGGGAATTTAAATGAACAACAGCTACAAGGCTCCAATGCAAAATGGCATAAAGAATGTTACAAAAAAACTGACTCATACGACAAACATGGATAGAAGCAAAAACTTTTCGAAAAAGGAAAGCGTTGTGAGCCTACGGATGATTTAGAAGCAAGTACCAGCAGTGACAAGGCAACATACACATTACGATTTAAAACACCCGCATATAACAAAAAAAAATGTTTTTTTGTGATGAACGAGAGAAAAGCAAAGAGAGACTGTATTGCATAGCAACAGACCAAAGTGGCGAGCGTCTTAACTTAGCAGTCCAACGCTCTAATAGTGAAATATTGAAAGTGCGCTTGAGTGACTGTACAGATCCTGGAGATACCCATGCAAGAGACATACATACACTATCACGTTATGATGAAACCCACTTAGTCTTCGACACATACAGAGAAAATTCACTAAAATCTTCTATGTATAAGAAAAGAATTGGCAATACACAACCAGTGATACTACAAGATCAGTGATATAACGTACATGAATTCATTGTTATCTCATGTCAAGACTAAAGATGAGTTAACAGCTTACTTGTCCGAGAAAGCAATACAATACGCAACTGGAAGAAACAAGTGTTTATTTGTATCTTGGAGGGAAACAGCAAAGTGTTCAATGGGGATTGAAACAGAAGAACTGAAAAGCAATCATGAGGAGGCAGATACAAAAATAATTTTGCATTCCATGTTCGCCTGTCATCGCGGTGCTACACAGCTTCATATTTACTCACCTGATACAGATTTCTTCATACTTACTTTATGGTGGTATAAGTTCCTTCCACTGAACACTATGTTTGTAACTGGAGTTGGCCAAAATCAAAGAATGATCAATCTCAGCAAGGTAACCGATTCCCTGGGCTCAAAGAAAACTTCAGTATTCAGCATGCATTATCCGGAAGTGACACCACAGGGACTTTGGCAAAGAAAGCGAAAACCTCCTTTTGGAAAGTCTTCAGTAAAGCAGATGATGACATTCTCGAAGCTGTAAGCAAACTTGGAAGCATGGAAAATTTTATTGATACAGATAGACTATTAATAGAAAAGTTCATATGTCAAGTATATGTTCCTGGCACAAATATATCAGACATTGGAGAACTAAGGTGGTGGATGTTCACAAAGAAAGAAACTCAAGGAGAAAACTTGCCACCAACAAGAGCATCACTGATATCATATGTTGATAGACTTCGTTATCAAATCATAGAATGGTGCCGTGGTGACCAGCCCTACCCTAATCTACCTTCGCCATTAAACTTCGGCTGGGAACTAAAAAACGACCATTATGCTCATGTTATGTGTATGCTACCATATGCTTAAGAGACAGTTCTTCAATTTATTCGGTGCTCTTGTGTTAAGAGAAAATGTGCTCCACCATGTAAATGTCTTTCCCACGATCTGAAGTACACAGAACTATATGTGTGTGGAGGAGACGAAGATATGTGTGACAACTGTGATGAGCATACAAGGCATGAAGATTCATCGGATGACTTAGATGGTGATGATACATTGTTTTGAAGAGAATAATAATATAGTATCATTAAATATTGTTCGTCCTACTACAAATTGTATGTATTTATACTAGTTATTATTAAAGTTTTTGTGAGTAAATAGCAGCAGAATCATTATTTTTCTTCCTCTAATAAATAACCGATGACTAAATGATGTTTTGAACCGATAGTGACATGCATAATGAATCATAACTCTTGGTAAAAGATACGAAAACAATGATAAGAACTAAATTTGTTCTTTGGCTCATGTATAACAGAAAATGTCATATGCAGATTTTGCGTATGAGCGCTCTGGAAGGAGTTATTCTTGATCTAAAATGTCTCGCATGGCGGCCATCTTGGATGTATAACGCCATAAAAACCAAACAGAGCAATTCTATGGTAAACACCCGGTACTACACCATTATCTAGCATATAATAAAGAGATTCCACATAGTCGCACCTTCCCTTCACAAAAAATCCCACAGAGTAGGTAAATGCGCATTATGCTCCTCAACTATTATTACGATTTCACATCTCCAATATTTCAGAAATATGCTATGAAAATATAAGCATTCACGTATATAAACACTAGTTTATCCTTAAGTCTAATTTGTTTATAAGACGAACAATTGTAAAATTAATATGCTTAAAATTCTCTCATTCACGTAATTTTGGAAATTGTTGTTTCCTAGCATTACATCACAAATCTAGACGTATAATGGTTAGTCTTATTCCGTAATTGTTTATAGTTGTTCAGAGTTAACATATGACTAGCAGAGCATGCAAGGACAACTATGTTTCACCCGTGCATTCATCTTCGTGACCAGCAGGCCAAAAACTACTTCATTTGACGCGACACGGTCCTTGAGTTTTCAAAGTAGGTACTAAAACCTTGCCTATACAGGGATATGGACAATACCAGAGATATGGACAATACCTCAGAAATATTAATTCTTTCTCTACTGTGTAACTATTGTGGAGTAAAACTAAGTCTAAATCACCTAAAAGGGATCATTTCTTTTATATATTTCCTAATAGTGGAGTTGCTTAATTCGAATTTTCTTAAGAATCGTTCAGATTGTGATACTAACTTGAGTACGAAAATTGAGTGAGCATAGACAGTTTGTTGAGACGAACAAAATGGGATATAGTGCTACTCGGAAAAAAATTGGTTCAGCTGTTATAACCTCAAAATCGTCAGAAAAATCAGTACTTCAACATTATCTCGAAAACTGCGAATTGTATCAATATTTTTGTGATTACACAAATTAAAGTAAACTAAATTTTCTACAAAAATCGTGTAATGAGTTTTTTTGTGACTTCCATTAGTTTTCTCAGTGGCGAAGAAATTATATATTATAGCTGTAATATAATTATATTTTTAATAAAAAGTACCGAAATAAATTTTTTTGCAAGCTTTATTTTAACTAAATATTTTTACTCTAGTGAGAATGTTCTAAATTTTTTCGAAGTTTCGCAGTTTCTCTTAAATATATCTGGTTATGTAGCTCGTATCACAATGAAGATAGAACACATTGTTTATAATGAAATTACAAAAAAATCAAATTTATTCGGAACTTCTTGGTCAATTTGTTGAGTTACAAAAACTAAAAACAGTTGAGAGTGTCCATTTTTTAATAACTGTTGATAACTTACAATAATAATTTATATAGAGGTAAAATTGCGCCTAATGAATAATTATACAGGGTGTTCCACTGGGAAACGGACGTTGTTTAACGGCAAGATAGAGGACACCGAGTGTAGTCAGAATCACTCATTGAAAAAGTTATTAATTGGTTATTAAAATTATAACCTCATCAACTCCATAGGACTGACAGTTACGGTAATTTGTTAAATTTGATTCGCTTGGACTTAGTTTTATGAGTCCCTGTGGATGATTGTATGATTTGTCACAACTAATACTTGAAAAATACTTTTTAAACAATATATATGTTGTATGAGGTTTTCCTGTTTTTTCAAACTTATTCAACCCAAAGAACCTGAAAAGGATAATGTGACTTTGACTCTCTATCGGACGACGCCGTAGGTGAATTTCATTGCAAGAAAAAGTCTATTTTCGTTCGATAAAAAAAGAACATCCTTCTGGGGGATAAAAATTTCAACCCAAAGAACCTGAAAAGGATAATGTGACTTCGCCTCGCTATCGAACGACGCCGTAGGTGAATTTCATTGCAAGAAAAAGTCTATTTCCGTTCGATAAAAAAAGAACATCCTTCTTAGGAATAAAAATTTCGCTAAGTCCGAAAAATGTTCACTTGTAACCTCCCAAGTGCTTGAATTATTGCTGGAAATTTTTTGAGTACTTGAATTTTCTTAAAAAATTCATGTACGAGAAAAATTTTATGCAATTAATTCATGCACGCGGGGATTCGGTAAGAAAATTTTATACCTATATAAATTAAATAAATACTAATTTAATACCGTAGCCATAGATATCTATTTAGTTGTAAGAAAGATATCTACATATATGCAATGTAAAAAAAAATATTTCCACCCATTTTAGTTGCAAAAAACTACTACATGAGAGGTTAATATATATTCACTGAAAATGTTTGATATTACGTTTTCTTCACTAAAAGGGGTGGAATTCTGTTTTTCTTATATTTTCTAATGTTACAACAGCTTGAGTGAACCGGAATACCTATATTCGAATAATAGATAAATAATATCTTTTTCACCCATTTTAGTTTCAAAAAATTACTGAAAATTGTTTAAGACCACTCCATTTGTGTGTTATGAAATAAGTTTTGTTCACTAAAATAGGTGGAACGTTGTTTATTTAGTTTATTTTCATATTTTATGCACATGATAAAGCTAAGTTTCAGCTCATTGTAACTTAACAGAAATGGCTTGAAAATAAAACGTAATTAGCTATTTATCATTATTTCATTGACAGTTTAACCAATGTAAGCTTAATATTTCTATTGTTGAAGTTCTTTTCAAGGTTTTTAAAGAATAAGATAATAAAGAATGGAAAAAGAACAGAAATATAATGCACATATTGTGAAGAACTTTGTGAGGTTAAAAAAAGCCATTCAAAATTGAAATACTTATCATACCTGATTGAAAAGTGTAATATTGACGAAAACCAAAATGAGAAGTTATTCAGCGTAGTACAGAGAAAGCTACTGGAAGTTTCAACTAAGTTTTCACGAACTAGAAAGGATAAGTTAAATAAATTTGTTTCAAAATATTATATTTATGTAGTCAAGCATAGACATTTAATTGATATAGATTCTTCACCGAATGAAATTTGACAGAAAAATTTTCACTTATTAATTCCGTTCAGGATACCCTGGAGGATGAAAATTTGCGGAAATTTGTTGGGTTGTAACGAAACCAAGAACAAACTTTTGATTGGCTAAAAAAGTGACGTGTGAAATTTTCAAAGTTATTTTTCATTTCAGTTAGGAAACATTTTACTAAATCTGATGTTGATAAGGTCTATAACAGTATCAGCTTCATTTTTAAGGTTGCATCCCTGCTTAAAGTTTTTCAAATATGAACTGAAGCAGCTTATATAAGTAGATTTAAAACTACATTGTATATAAATCTAAAAATTGAGATAAACCACCCCATTATTATTTTCTTATATCCAGCGCGCTACATTAAGCCACAACATTCACACTCTGTACAAAATAGCAATATACTATAATACTTATGTGGAATCCATTTCCTGTAGAATCCTGGCTTTAAAATCTTTACTTCACTGCCAAATGCTAAATTTCGGACATTTATTGTGAGAAAGGCAGATAAATGGCAGCGCTGACCTCTAACGAACTAGCACTAACCGAGCCGGCTTCCTGCAACTTTTTCACGTTATTTACGGCAGAATGTCCTGCTCTTCCTTTTGCTTTGTGTGCTCTATACACATCTCACAAATCTACGAATGAACTGAAATAGATATGTTTTCAATTTTTCGCCTTTAAGTATCCTTGGCTGCGATCAAATATTTTATTTGAAGTGTCACTCAACGGTAGCATTATTCAGCTTCTTGGTAAGGCGGCGGGATTTATGACCAGATTTAAATAGAAAATGCTTAGCAACTAGGGCTTGTCTTTTGGGATGTATTTCAACGTAAATAAAATGGAGCTAGGTTTGCAGAAATCAATTAGAGGTGCGAAGCAATTAAGAATGATAAAACAGGTCGTTTTACCAACTCTTTATATTACAATCCGAAAACATTTTATAACGAAAAAAATGTGCACCGGTTGAACTTCATATGACTAATACAACCCGGGATATTGTGTTTCAATACTAGGGTAAAGAAGTGCAAAAAATGATAAAAATAACCTACTTTGTACATGTTAACCCTACAAATTACACAAGAAAAATCCAATGTTCCTTAAATAACATCATATAGCGAAGATAGCGAAGATAGCGAAGATAGCGAAGATAGCGAAGAAAATGAGTCCCCATAGAAGACTATAAGGTCACACAGGAGACTGTAAGGTCAGACAGATCAGAGATATGAGGTCCTCAAGTTAGCAAAAAAATACGTTACTTTTTACTTTTTCTATAACCTTTCAATTTTTTGCAAACATTTGACAACATAACGATGTATTAGAGAATATTCTTTAGGTATTAAGCAAATCACAACATACACACTTTTTTATTCATTATGAAATTATCTACTTTCTGTATATTGTTACCCTAATCTGGGCACGCTAATATACTAGTTAGGTAAATAAAATTTTAAAATTGCAAAAGATGTTTCTGGAAAGTGTTTGACAGAAGTCCGCTGACTTGATATTTAGACATCGTCTTCTGATGATCATTAATTTGAAGATATGCAACCTGATAGTGTTGCGATGGGGATTTATATTTAATGGTATAAGGAATTACTAGTATAAGGGCAGATGAGACGGCATGAAGTCACTTACAATTTCCGAATTATTTTCCAAGACAATCCCAAGTTTATTTCCAGAACTTTTAATTTCATATCCCATTATGTAAATGTGTGGGTCAGTGCTCTATTTATATTACTCCCTGCATTATTAGATCATCTCATCAACGTAACAATGTATCAGTTATTTGCTATTTTGACATTTAATTTTTGATTAGCTGTAGTTGCTATATGAAAAATATTAATTTATCGAATAGATGATTACCATTGTATTGAAGTATTTTATGAATATAATTATTATTATGAATTGTTATTATGGATTAATTATTATCTATAATTGAATGAAAAGAATTATTGTTATGGATTAATTATTTGGATTTACCATAAAAAAAAACAAAATAATACTGATTTGAATCTTTTCGATATATGCAAATATTACTTTGGAATGTAATATAATTTTAATATATTGAATATATATTTTCCTCATTTTTATATACTGGGTGGTCCCTGGGAACAGGAAGTTTTGAAAACATCATAATTTTGAAAGTAACTTTACTTATTTAAAATAAGTTATAACAATGGCTAGGTAATTATATCCATGTTTTATTTCTTAAAAATAAATCCTGGTAAATGTCTTCCCCTTATCTCTACGCACTCTTGAATATGATTGGTGAAATTTTCTATTACACGATGCAACATATCTTCACAGATTTTTATTTTCAACTCCTGAATGTTTCTTGGTTTGTCAACAAAAACCCTATGCTTCAAGTAGCCCCATAAGAAGTAATCGCATACCGTAAGGTCTGGCGACCTTGGGGGCCATTCAATGTTTCCACGCCTGGAGATAATGTGACCAGGAAATAATCTCTGGAAGGCATTTATTGATTCTCTTGTGGTACGTGGAGTAGCTCCATCTTGTTGAAACCACCAATCTTGAATCCCTGGAAACATGTTTAATTGTGGCATCAAAAACTGGTTGATCATTTCGGTATAGCGTGCAGAATTGACTGTCACGGCATTTCCATCATTGTGTCCAAAAAAATAGGGACCGGTAATTCCCATTGAAGAAATTGCATACCAAACTGTTACCCTCGGGCTATGTTTTTGATGAAGTTGTGGATTTTCGGAATTCCAATATCTGTAATTTTGTTTGTTGGTGTAGCCACATAAATGAAAATGAGGAATCGCAAAGTGTAGTCGAAATTGCCGCTGCACAGCAACTACACTGTCGTTATTTTTATAATACGATTTTATTGCAAAAGCACGCTGCTCACCGGACCACTGTTCCATGATTACCAAATGGCATATAATGACAGACAATACGACAAATAAATTCATGGCCAGCTATACATAGTTACAAAGTAACAACATTTTCAAAACTTCCCGTTCCTAGGGACCACCCGTCAGTGGCGGCTCGTAATATTGTCTGCAGAGGAGGCTTGATATTTGAAAGACAATTAGAGAAATTTCTACAAGTAAAATATATTAATTTGGAAGATTGGAAGATATGCTGCTTTTTCCAAAGGGAGGCTCAGCCTCCCCTGACGAGCCGCCACTGCCACCCGTTATATAGAACAACTATAATTGGTCAACTGTCAGTCAAATCTAATTTACTTCCACGTCCAGTGGAAGTATAGTAACGACAAAAAATTTTTTTAAAATTTTTATTGTCCAAATAGGCTTAAAATGTCATGAAACGTCGAGATTTTAAGTTTGAACGAAAAAACATTTCTGTCTGTCTGTCGGTCTGTCTGTCTGTCGGTCTGTCGGTCTGTCTGTCTGTAACTTTTTTTTGTGCGCACGTTTACTCTGGAACCGTTTAAGATATTGACTTGAAATTTGGTACACATATGTACTTTAACGAGATCTAGAACTAGATTATATTTTCATCTTGTTCCATCGAAGGGTTGGGGGTAAATTGGGGTAAATTTGGGGTAAATGTGTAAATCAAGCAGGTAAGAGTCCATGAAATTGGTATTTAGTATATACAAGAGAAGCTAAGGTCTCAAAAAAATTTTTGGCATTAGCCACCCCCACCTCCTTATTAAAGGGGATGAAAAAAATTGTGATTTAGTGTATGTACAGGAACCAGAAACCTCAAAATATTTTTTTACTCCATCCACCCCCCCCCCCACTACCACCCCCCTATCACCACCCCCCACCCCACTACCGATGTGGGGTATCGTTTTATGGGTTTTTGGGGTAGAGAATTTCAAATATTATATTATTAAAGTTCCATAAACAATTATTTTCACGTACAAAGTTTTTTCGTTGTGAGTGACTTGGATAGAGAATCTGGATGTGGAAGTAGTGATTCCTTGGGCAGCGGTTTTTTCTTTTTTAAATGTCATCTTTGATATTGATACTTTGGTAGGTTGATCTCTCTTTTGCAGGGAGGAAATATATATAGCGTACTCACTTACATATATGTGAATATATATATTTATGATAACTATTGGTTATAAATAACAACAAAAATTATTATTACATTTTATATTTTGAAAGTCAATACAATCTTTTACAATCTATTTTTATATTTATTTAATAGCTTAATTATGTTATAGATGTATTATTACAAAAATGTTTATTTATTATAACTATATACCACATGCCAAATATTATCGTATTTCGTCACCCTTTTTTATTAATTTTTTTTAGGGTGACCACCTATTTCGGGATATTTCCATTTATTCCTATTGTTTGTAATTTGAACTCCAGAAATTTTGGATGATGTAAATCAAAAGCGACAGTTAGATCAAAAAACGGACTAGCAACTTTTTTATTTTATCAAGGTAGTAACAGATTTTTGAACAAATTATGTGCTAGTTCTGTGGATTTATTATCTCTATAACCCAACTGACTATCAGTAAGTAAATTATTTGATTCGAAATATAGATGCATTCTATTGGAAAGAGCTTTCTCAGGAATTATAAATAAGTAGTTTATTAAAATTATGCCTATAATTCTCTATCAATTGCGGATCCTATTTTTTAAATAAGGGTACTTCACCTAATTTTAAAATATCTAGAAACTGTCCAAGATTTATAAGTTAATAAGGTATTCAAAAGAATGTGCTACAACGTATTTATTAAACCTTAATAGTCGAATAGGTTTTTTTTTTATTGGCATTTGGCCACTAGCCATAGAGTATTTCCTAAAGGAAATTGTTGAATTAATTATATTTCTAGATATTGTACAATTATTTGATATGTATTTCCAAAATGATTATGCATTTTATCTTTAACACATGTCGAAAAAACTAGTTAGCAAATATGTCACATACTTTTTTGGTCATTAATTATTTCATCATTTACTGTTATACCATATATACTCATTTTTTCTTTTTGTCCCCCAATCTTTTTCACATGTCACGTATTTATCTATTATATTTAACAAATATAATATATTTTATACCTGAGACTCAAGAATTAAACAAAAGACAATTTAACTATAAATTAATTAATTTACAATATAAAAAATTTCTCCCAAGTTGGCAGAAGGCGTTAAGGTGTCCAGGATTGACGCGGTATTCCCTCTCTGAATCGCCAAACTGATTCTTATAAAGATTTAATTTCATTATTTGAATTCTTAGTTATATTTGTATTTATTTCTATTCGCATATTAGATACTAGCTGATGCCCGCGACTTCGTCCACGTGGAACTTCATCCACGTGGAACATTGGAACATTGACATACTAACCCACTGCACATTCATTGCATTTAAGTAAACCCACTGCGTATCCATAATGCTTGGGAAAATCCACCGCGCATCCATAGTACTCGAGGAAACCCACTGCGCATCCATAGTACTCGAGGAAACCCACTGAGCATCCATAGTACTCGAGAAAGCCCACTGCGTATCCTTAGTACTTGGGGAAACCCACTGCGCATCCATAGTACCCGAGGAAACCTCCCCCTCCTCGTTCACCCTTTCGGGGATTTCGTTTTGAAAACCGTCGAGTACGTATCTTATTATTTCTTCAGAAGAGTCCATCGCTCGAATGATCACGTTTCTGACTTAAGCGATTTCAAAAATACGGGTACGCTTTAAACCATCTACCACCCCCGTTTTCACCCCTTCAAAAAGTGAATATCGAAATTTTGTCTTACACGTATACGTATCCAATAGATTTCAACAAAAAATATGTTTGCCAAATTTCATGCATCTAGATCCAACGAAAAAGCCTAAAATTTCAGCCCCTTTTTCACCATCTAGCAGATGCCCGTGACTTCACCCGCATGGAACTTCGTTCTGGTGAAACTTCGTCTGCGTCGAATTAAGAACATTGGGATACTAACTCACTGCACATTCATTGCATTTAAGGAAGCCGTCTTCCCATCGAAAAAAATAATTATTTTAATCGACATGGGTGGGTGGGTGTCTTTCATACTTAAAAACATCCCTTTCCCTGTTCACCCGTTCGGGAGGGGGGTCTCTTTTTGAAAGCAGTCGAATACGTGTCTCCTTATTTCCTCAGAAGATCCCGTCACTCTGACTTACGCGATTTCAGAGATACGGATACCTCAGCTCATGTATGGGTAATTGTCGCCCTCACTGTTATGGGACATAATTAAAAATTCGTTCCAATTGTTTAACACAAAGCTCACTATTTTACTAACGTTCTTGTGAGCCGTACATTAAGAATGAAAGGGAACGGAATAAATAGGCTCCGTCACCTACAATTGGGACATCAATATGTTGTACAACTTAGATTTTCTTTAGCCATTTCGTTAAAAAAAGTAAAAATTCACAAATTTCCCAATCCTTGCAACCATTGGAAACATTATTATGGAGAACACAACTTTTTCAACTTTTTGAATCGCTATATCTCAGAAGTGGTGATTTTTAAAAAGTGTAAGAACAATTTTTTCAGATAATTGCATGATCTACAATTTTTGTCTATGCGAATTATTGTAAGCTTACCCTTATTTTTTGAGCTATTTTGACCGGGTTAATGTAGCAGCTAAGTAAGAATTCGATAAAAAGAGTGAATAAGAAAATTTTATAAAAAATGTAACAGTCTTCACAAAAAAAGGTAATTAAAAATTCATGAAATATTTGAGTTACTTTCAGTTGATGTTAAATGGTCATATTTATATATAGTACGTCGGATGGCAGGCTCTAGCGTTCACTAACCCAATACCGAGGTATAACCAAACAAAACCTATTTCATTTTATTCAGCAGGTTTTTTACATAGGAAATCACTTTTGACGACACTCTCCATTGGTCGAGACTGAAGTTACAAGAAAAAAACAAAAAAAATGAAAATAACAAAATTCAACCACGAATAACTTTCAAACGAAAAAAGATAGAATTATATATTTTAGTTTTATAGTATAAACGATTATCTTTAATTTGATGTATAATTTATTACAAAAATACTAACTTTAACACTAGAAAATTGACGTTAATTTAGATGTTACACAAATTGTCAATTTTTTTAAAAGATCTAACTCGTTGTAACTCGCTTATGTATTGAGCTATTCGAATGTTTTTTTCACCAAAAACTGCCAAATTTCATAGACTTCATTTTGTCTCAATTAATGCTGGGTCTAGCTCTGTAAATAAAAGAGGTACAGCCTTTTAAACACAACGAAGCGCACTTCGGCGACGGAGTCGCAAGGCTTCCCCTCTCGTTCCCGGTACATCCCGCGTTCGCCATAAACCGCGCAAGGCTATAATCAGCGGCCGTAACAAAAGCTTTACAATAATCTTCCTTTATTGTAAGATGATAAAATTAATAAATCAAATTGAAAAATATGATATTAATTGTAATAATCCGCTATATATGGAGTCGTACAACGCAGGTGGTGCATTAATAAATGGAAAATAATAGGTATCAGACAGAGATAACTGATTTTCAGATATATCATTGTTAAACTCATGCTAGCTAGTAAAGTTTCTACTTTGCTTCGTAAATTTTAATATTTTCCATAAAGTGTCAGAGGTAACCACATAATCAAAACAGTTATTTGGCATGCTTTCACTAACTCGTAGAGGATCTGAACGATTAGTTGGATTTTTGTACATCTATATTTTTGTTTTCATGTAAACTGGAAGGGTTAAAATCAGTTAAAAATTGGATAGATATTCTTGTGTAAACAGGCCGATTTTTTTTTTAAATAATACCATTCCAAGCAGTAATGGGATTTTTACCATCTAGCCTGACTTAGTTTTGATCAAAATTGTCGATGTTGATGAATGTAATTGTTTTCTTCAGAACTTACTGGAGGAACTCCAGGTGAAATAAAAATGTCGTAGTTTTTACTAATACGTGACTAGCTAAAGATGTTAAATATCCGTATTTCATCGTAGGAATAACCATAGCCAAAAGAATAAAGCATATCAATAAGTTATTTTCTTCTGACGGCACGATACACATGTAATTATATGTAAAGGATTAAAAAAGTGGTCTATGCTGGTTGTTTTTTTTTTTCATAATTATTAATATAAATTGCATTACTATAGAAATAATGTTTAAATCAAATTTGTCTGTGCCGACATATTTAGTATCCACGACATAAATGTTTATAACAAATCTGAAGTTTTCTTGTTTACATTGATGATTATTCTGAATAGTAGTCGTGTTTTTTTACAGTTTTAAAATGTCCACCTATAGCTTCATTTAAGATACTGGCAGCACTTGTGTCTTACAACAAAAATTCGTTAATCTTTTTAGCTTTATTATCACTTGAATGAACTGTTGTATTTCCTTTGTGTTCCCAAAACACTTTGTTTAAATGCTTTCTAGTCTCTTTCTTATATTTCCGCTGCTATAATAATCTAATTCTTCTTCCGTGATTTTGTCAAATATATCATTAAGGAGTGTTTTTAGAAATGTTAAAGTTAAGGATTCTTTTTTGCAAAACAGCAAGTTCAACCTCCCTAAATAAAATGTTTAACGCTACCTTAAATTCATTTTTTCTTTCAGTGGTTTAGTTTGTACACATTTAATTTTTTTTGCTAATGTATTTTGCATAACAAATTTTATGATAATTTCCGTCATCCCCAAATAAATCTGAATAAAAGTAAAACCTGCCTTTTATTTCTATATCACAATGCGTCACTGCAGCTTTAATATATATTTTTTTCTAGTTTCCGCACCCGTTCCTGTACAAATTGCTTCTTAAAAATGTTTTTAATTTATTCTTATTTTTTCTGGATTTTCCACAGATCAGACAATGCTATATTATTTTAATCTGATTTTTATCTTCATTATAACCACATGAAGGCTCACTTACATTTTTAATCACTTTACTCAGAGGCAATATGTCTTGTCTCTATTAATATCATTCTTATTACAAAAAGATGTCCGACAAGAATAATGAAATCAGTACCGAAGAGTGTGCAAATAAGTGCCACCACTTTATTTTATAAGAATTTTTTCTTTCATTTGCACAATGTATAATAGACCTGATGCCAGTAACAGTTGGTTTTTTACCATTAGATTTTCTCTGCTTTCAGCAGTTTCGCAAAAGTAACATGCAGTTTTTTTCATTGATAATGTATCTACAATATACATAAACTGTAATAGCCTAAATGTAAATAAAATAATATATACTTATATTAATACTTATCCAGACAATAATGAGGCCAGCAGCCGATACGTTTCTTGATGGGCCGAGAGCGTAGCGGGGGCAAGAGAGGAAGCCTTGTGTCTTCGTCTTCGTAGTGTGCTTCGTTGTGTTTCAAGGGCTGTAGCGCTTTTAGTTAAAAAATTAGATCTGGCATGAATCGAGACAAAATGAAGCCTATTAAATTTGTCAGTTTTTGGTGAAAGAAAACATAGAATAGCTCGTTATATAAGCGAGATAGGGCGAGTTAAGAATTTGAAAAATGTTGCTGATTTGTGTATCCTTTTGAATTTTGCCAGTTTTTTTTATGTTAATTTTTTAATTATTGCAGTAAATTAAACTTCAAATTAAACAGCAGTGTTTACTTGTCAAAACCAGACAAAAATTTTATTTTTATCTGTTTTAGTTCTAAAGTTATATTTGATTAAATATTAAATTTCTAAATTTCTTTTTTTTTAGTTTTTTTCTTATATCTTCGGTCTCGACCAATGGAGAGTGTCGTCAATTTTGATTTCCTATGTAAAATAACATGCTTTAATAAGTAGTGAAGGTCCCATCTGGTTATACTTGAGTATTGGGTAGGTCAAGAAAGAGAAGGCTTTTCGCGCTCTGCCCGACGGGCTAATACCTAAATAATTCAGTTATTTTCAAAAAATGCCAAAAGTATGCTACAGAATGTACAACAATTAGGTAATAAAAAATTCAATAAACCAGTAAGGAATATAATGTTTACTGGTTTTCATTCACTTTAAAGTACGAAAGTTCATAAATAACAAAAAGGAACAGAAGCAATCGTAGTAATAACTTGGGTAAAATCAATTCGCCACACAGCCGGTTACCTAGACCCTTGATTTCTCTTCCGGGATAAGAAACTTCTTTCACTAATTATCTCTCTAAAACTTTTTCCATAAATCTCAAAGATAAGTTACTTAAAGATTTAAGTTGTGTTGAAAGGCAAATTTTTGGAAGTGAAGATTTATAGTCCGAAGGGCATCATCGAGTTTAAAAATAAATCTCCCAAGGTACTAATTCATTCATTTCAGATGAAGCTTTAGTAGCTCTAATGAAAATATATGAGATTTGGCAAATAAATATTTAAAAATTTTTCTTTTTGATAATTTTTAGCATATGTGTTATCAAAGGAAAGTACAAAATAATAAAATTACGAAGGGAAATAACCTTTTTCTGAAATCGATCGGCAATATCTACATTTTCGGCGCCATTTCTGATCGAAAAATGCGCAATTCCAGTATTTTAGTCCGTTGCTAAGAAACTATCAGAGAGCAGACCGGAAAAGTTCCGTTGCCAAGCAGCGATCAACCAAACCGTACGGGAATGTTACTTTCCGGGCCTAGGCCGGGAAAGTAACATTCCCGTACGGTTTTTTATGTATATTTTAGACAGAAAATAAATACACGCAGACAAACCAACTCCCATTAAAATTGCATTTATTAGTAAGCGGTTAGATTGTAATGAAGCAATGTTATGCATTAACACAAATTCCTTAATTTATTGATTGTGATTTCAGAAAAAATAGTATGTGTACTTCGGTGTGAAAGCACATTCCCGGACTTCGATGCTTGTTGACCTTGGCGGATTTCGGTTTAATTTATACGCGTCTGAAATTAAGATTGCAGCGCCTGTGCGGTTGACATCGGAACTAATTCCTGTGTGATAGGTGTTTTGTTTACATTCAAATCTTTGTATTTTCGGTGATTTAAAAGGTATTTTATAAATAAATTTCAATGAAAATATATGTATAGCAATTAATTTTATTAAAGCGATATAAATAATTTAAAAAATCTTGCATACCTGAAATACCAAAAAGAATAGCTAGTGTAACATAAGACAAATTACATTTTAATTTAGTAAATAGTAAGACAATTCTCTCTTTTACTGTTAATCTACGAGCTCTTTTGTCTTTAAAAACAGACTGCACAACGCCACAACCTCCACTATTGTGTCCAGGAGTTTAAAACTGTTAAGTCCAGTAAAACTGTTCAGCTTATTATCTGTTAACAGAGTACACAACGTAAATACTTCCGGAGTATTTACGTGAACTTGGAAGTCACAAAAATTTTTTGGTCCAACATAATCAGGTTGTGCTTGTAGTACTTGCAATAAACTCTCATCTTCTTGGATATTTTCATTTTCTTCACAATCACACTGATCGTCGAATGGTCGTTTCGGGGGACGTTTATGCCAACCACAAGCCTTCTTTGAAATCGTTCAGACCTATTGGATGGTCCAGGAATGGCATCATTATAACTTACAGTAAATTTCTTGATGAGACTGCTGTTTTTTTCAAGATTTTATTTTTTTTACTGTTTTCTAAAAATAAGACAATGTCTATTTAACCTTAACCTCAACATGCAATGAATACCTCCTTGATAAAAATAATCATCTGTGAAATGTAGTGAACAAACCTTCATGACTTCATGTACTTTGTCACTGGCTTTTCAATTTTTAATTTTATTATCCAGGCTTTTAGCCTGTCCACAAAATCCTTCCCCCCAAAACTGTTATCCATCTTTACTCGGTGTTTACCGGCTTGGGGAAACAAATGTTGTTTTTTTTTTGCCCAAGACGAACACTGAGGAACTGAACAATATTGATTCATATTGATTTCAATTTTAATTGAATCCAATCGACAATAAAAACAACGCAAAGCAATTATGACACAAGCAAACAGTGAAAGTTTTCACTTGTCATCTCACACAAAGTAGTTCGTAATCGACACTGTAGGTGGCGTATCGCTTATTTTGAATCGCGTATAGAAATAGCTTACTGTGGCTCGAATTTATATGCTCTACTTTCGACTACAAAACATCTACCATTTTTCACACTTCATTAAGAGTTACTACATTATTTCTATGATTTTACACTATTTTAAGGGATGTTTTTGACTAAAAAACAAAACTGACACGACAGATTTTTTTTTGGGCCACGGATTCGGATTCAGCGTCGAACAATACACCATATCCAAATAATTTGGTCTGCTGCACAGAACTTTTTTTTGTGTGGCTGTGTTATCGAACCTGTTCGAAATAGCGTTCGAAAAACGCCCCACGCTTTTATACTCAAATATTATAGTTAATTACAAACACGGTATACACTAAGGCCCTTTATGGTACTATTGGTTATCAAGGGTAGACGGAGAGAACAGGTTCAATGATTATTTTTTGCTTTTTAGTGCAGTTTTTACAAAAGCGTGTTTTTTTCAGTTTTTTAAACTATTAATTTATTGAAACTTAATACAAATATTTTATATGCCGTGTATATCGAAAACTTACATACCGTTAACCTTAACAAATTGTTATTATTGACATGTTACATACAATGGAATTACTAATATAAACACGACATTCAGTGATTTAGTTCAAAAAATATTTCAAACTGACTACATTAATAGCCTTTGACGTTTTCAATTTAAAATGTATAATACCGCCTCTCGCTGATATTTCATGTGAACTGATGCCTGAAAAATAGATTTCAATACAAAAAAATGTCTGCTCGCAATAAATTTCAACGCTTTATTGTGAAGTATTTATACATTCATTATCGACAAGGTTCATAATAAATACTTATAAGCAGGATTTTACATATTACTAATAGCTCCCGAATGTCTGTTGTGAGAATTAACAATAACTTAACTGAGACGGTTATTAAACAGAATTAAATATAAATGAAATTAAATATAAGGTACATAAATTAAATAAGAATGTACACGTTAACTCGTTAACAATAATACATACAGATTAAAAATAAAACTAAACCTTTATTGAATAGTAAAAAATACTAGTACATTAGACAAATAATAAAATAAATAAATACAATGGTAACTAACACAATACATATAATACAAATAATACAAACCAATCGAACCCAATATAATTACAATATATCTAGTCTTACAATTTAAATTGAGTTTTGGTATTTTTCGCGTATATTCTTATTTAAATTACTCTTAAATATGTGTTTTTGCCTCAACAATATTGCTGGGTAGAGCATTATATTCCCTCAAATCATTGCAAAATACAGAATTTTGTCCTTTCACTATTAGGTAAATTATTTTTATTTCTTGTATCATGGGTGTGAAAATCTTTTACATATTTTATTAAATCTGATAAATATTTTGGATGTAAATTATGTATGACTTTATATATAAATATCATAGTTTCCATTATTATCATCTTTTTCACTGATAAAATTTCTAATGTATCAAGCATTACATTAGTTCAATGGTGTATATTTGTTACAACTTAAAATAGTTCTCATACATTTATTTTGAATTATCTGAAGTTAATTTTTATTTCCTTGATTTAACGAAAATAAGACTGTAGTACAATACATTAAATGAGGCATAATTATACTTTTATAAATAGTCAATTCAGTATATATAGATAAATGCTGACCAATTCTTCTTGAAAAATAATTTTTTTTACACATTTTTTAAACATTTTTAAGCTATTGAAAAACAAAAAAAGAATTAATCCCAAGAAGAAACTTCTACCATTATTTCACTCATTAACGTGACAGCTAATAAAATCTCGTTTTTTGCCTATACATCAATCAAATGTTATTTTAAATGGTAAACCAACCTAGATCGACCTTTGAGAGTACCAATATGCAAAGTTATCGTATGTAATATCACTAGTGCTTAAAATTTTGTCGGTAAAATTTTTTTGAAAGCGTTGTTGCATGGTAATATAAAGAGTGGAAATTGGCAGTTTGTTTTCTGATTAAATCCCGAGCGCCTTAGCGGGAGGGATGTAATCTTTGATAATAAACTGCCAATTTGCGCGAGTTATATTACCTTTCGGCAACTTAGCTTGAGAAAAAAATTATAGATAAAATTTAAAAACACGAGTGGTATTTGGGGAGAATATTTCACGAATAGATATAGTACCTACATAAAACATCTTTAATATTAAGTTTTGCCATTAACTGCCTCCTGACGTTTTCCTTTAATTTTTTAGTATTTCATTATTTACGTCACATAAGAATGTATGTCCAAACCGACTCATCTAATAAAGAACAAAGTACAATCGCAGCTATAGAAACTTAAAAGTAGACGGAATTTGCCATATTTTAAATGTAATGACAATCAATAAACTAATATATCTTGAAATAGGTATTGTAATGCATAGACTGGTCAAAAACTGTTGAGAGTCTTCACTGGAAACAGTTCTTAGCCAATCACAGTATGCATAAAAACAGTGAGAGCACTATAGGCCGGGAGCCCGTGTATAAAATGACTGACTATCCGGCGAACTTTGACAATATGAAAAATGGATTGTTCTTATATAAGTTAGCCATGAATGAACCGTCAGCTGGTTGGGTAGCGATTTACGAAAAACATAGTCAGCTGCAAGTATGTGGGTGAAAAAGTCGTCAGCTGGTACAGAAGTGCTGAGTGTTGATCGCCTACGAGGCAGAGCGCATCACCTTTCTTGCATCAGCTGACGACTTTTCCACCCACATACTTGCAGCTGACTATGTTTGTCGTTAATCTTAGTATGAATATTATCATGTACCCGAATTTCAAAGTTCGCTATAAAGATTTAATTAGTAATATCGATATTGATAACTTAATGTTAGAAAACGTGCGTGCGGCATTCCCGAGTTTCTTTTATTAATGTGATTAAATATTCAATTTATTATTGATATACATTATTTTATGAGAATGCAAATTAATACATTCGTACATTTCAAAATTATACAGAATGATCTACTCAGAAAATGTATTTAGTTTAGTGAAAATAAAAATAAATTTATTCGGCTTCCGATAACAGATCTTCCTCATTCTCATTTTCATCTAACTCATCACTCTCTTGATGCTCAGTGGGTGAAAGATCATTTTTCTCTTTGTCACTCGCATAAAAAAAAATAATTATTTATAAAAAATTGATTAAGGTTATAATAGGATGAAAAGCGAAAAGCACAAATGATATAATACCTTCAGTATTTTCGGCATCTCAGATAATTATTTTCACTTAGGGAGGTAATTGATCCCCATCAAACCACTTGCAAGTTAAATTTGCTTTCCTCAAGCTTAGAGCGAAAAATTTTTCGTGTAGGTACTGTCAAACAACAGACTGCCGGATGTAATTAAGCAGGTAAGTCATTGACAAAGATTAAAACTAGAAGTAGACCAAGGTTTGAACTCTGTAGGATACCAGATCTTGCCAAAAAAGGTACTCGGGGTTATGCTTTAATATGTTACAAACTGGTATCAGAGGCAATTAGTGCTAGCAAATGATCATTAAGTTCATAATAAGCCCATTGTGTCAAAAATATATCGGGGTTCATCTCGTTGAATGCCGTTGACCTGCCTATGCACACCGCGTCCACCTGGCCACTCCCTTTAAGAAGAGTGCTTACTATATTGAAGTTGGTGAGATATCAATTTTATATGGAATACTTACCTATTTGAACAATAGAAATAAAAGAGAAAATAGAAAAATGTTCTGTGTACTACTTCATATCAGATGGACCAAGTAAACGAGAATTGTGTCATATTTGAGAAAAATGTTAATCAAATAGGTATTTGTAGTCGGATAAACCCGACTGCTACTACTATTCGTTCGATATCGTGTTGGATTTGACAACACTTCATATTTTAGATTACATTTTTCTAATAAAAAAAATGCAAATATGCGATAAGCGGTCCTTTATATAATAATATAATAAACCTTTCTATAGAGAAAGGTATATTTCCCAGTAAATTTAAAAGAGCCATAGTCTCTCCATTATACAAAAGAGAGATCCAAATGACTATAATGACTCTAGAGCCATTAGTCTACTATGTAGTTTCTTTAAAATTTTAGAACTTCATCTCAAGGAGCAATTATTATTAGATTTCTTATATCAGAATATGTTACTGTCTCCTGCTCAACATGGTTGCACTACAAACAAAAGCACGGAGGCTGCGTTGTGTGATTTGCATCACAAAATCATTAAAGCTTTAGACAACAAGAAATCAGTTGTGGGTCTTTTCGTAGATTTCTCACGAGCTATTGATTTGGTAGATCATCAGCTGCTTAAGGCCAAACTAGCACCATACGGTATTCGAGGAACTGCTTCACAAATATTTTCCTCCTATTTAGACAACAGGACACAAAATGTAAAAATGGCCGGTGGATTTGTGATATTAAACAAGGAGTTTCACAGGGGTCAATTCTGGGACCACTTTTATATATATAATATTTGCCAACGATATGATTAGTCACCTAAAAATACCAAATGTTCATGTGATCTATTATGCTGATGATACAAAAATCTTGTTGCCCGCAACAACCTTATTGAAGCAAAAGAAACCACTGAAAGGGCATATCAAGAAATCATACATTGGTCTCAAAATAATAATTATTCTAAATAATACAAAAACAGTTTAAGTACAATTTTCATTGAATAGTAATTCCGAGAGCCTAACACTTTTTAATGGTACTGACTGGGAAATAAAAACTTGTGTTGACAGTATACTCTTAGGTGTTAGTTTTGACAAACACTTAAAATGGACTCGACATATCGAAAAATTATGTATAAAGCTAAGAACAAGTTGTTATGCTCTAAAATTTATGTCTAAACATTGTAGCCAGGAAATTCTTAAAGTACTCTATTATGCTGCTTTTCATTCGCATCTTAGGTACGGAATTGTACACCGGGGCAATAGTTGTAATGTGACAAGGGTATTTTTATTACAAAAATATGCAACTCGTATTTTATTAAATTTAAATTACAGAGAGAGTTGCCGTGATGCCTTTAAAAATTTAAAATTTTTTACAGCAGCTGGTCTATACACTTTTGAGGTGTGTTCATATGTTCATAAACATAAATCAATCTTTTCAAGAAATCAAGTGAGTCATTTACATGACACTAGAGCAAAAAATTTCCTACTGCCTGATTTTCATAGAACTGAAACTGCTATGTACCAGAGAAGTTTTCTTTATCAAGGGTGCAAGCTTTATAATTCATTAGATGAAGATGTTAGGTATTCGGGTAGCATACACATTTTCAAACATAAATTAAAAAACATATTATTAGACAAAAATTGCTACACGATAAATGAATTTTTGTAATTTAATATATTTGTTTTATATGACCAACTACAAGATATCTTGCATGATCATTTGTTTTATATATTTAATTGTATTGTTTTTTTTTTCTGTTAACTGTTTGTTAATTTTTCTTGTGACGTTTTCTACATTGATTTTATTGTGTACTTTTATTTGTATATAATTTTTTTGCAATGGAGAATTTTATTATTATTATTAATAAAAAAATTCAAACCTCTTCTGTTCATGTACGTGTTTCAGTTATATACTTATTCTTTTTTTGTAGCGTCTGAAAATTGTAGAACCTAATTTACAGTATTTTTTAGACGTGTTAAGTGCAGAGCTATTTTCAGAGCATGAGATATGAAGAAGTACGAAGTTATAAAGCGGCAAATAAATTAATATAGTGAGAGCGTGGGAGTAGAGTTTGTTTAGTATCCGGATCAAAACTTTCAGACATGTGGAGCTAGTTGGGGTTGTCGCAAGCTTTTTTAGGGGTTTAAAACACACCAGCCCTGGGTTTTTCATTAGTTCAATTTGCTAAAATATACAGTATGTTCTTGGAGTTTCATGTCTGATAATTCGTACAACAACGCATAAACTTTGCAAAGGCATCAAATTTAATGAAAATTCATTAATGTAGATGCGATCGATATACACAATTTCTTTGTAGTAAAATTTTTCCTCCGCTTTATTAAATTATTATTAAAGGAATTTCAGTAATTCGGTACTTTGACTTAATTTGATGTATCAAAAAAAACTTCTTTCTGCTTCCGGTTTGGGAGCTCTGATATTAACTTTTTTAAGTTTTAATGATAATACACTGTTTATTCTTACTTGGTTAAAAATAATATATAGTGTGTCCACGGATGGACCTAACTATACCGGCTATCTTCCTCATTTCGTATTTTAAGAGAAAAAATCATTCTTCATAAAGTGTTTTGTTGACGCTGAGAAGTGCTTAGCCATAGTCAGAATTTAGAAATAACGTACAGGGTGGATAAGAAATAAGGCAACGTGAAGTGTATAGTCACTGTCATTGAGTCATCATAAATACAACAGCCTAGAGACTGACGCCTCCCCTCCCCTCATTTCTCTTAGTATAAAGGCAGACGTTTACTATTACTATCACAAGCAGGTACATGAATATCTAAATACTGCATATTTAATTATCTAATTTTGTTAATATTACTTTGTAATTGCTTTTTCTCTTTTTTGATGACTCCTTACATTGTTAAATACAATTTTCTAGATCAATATTATTGGCGTTTTGCGCACCGCCGAACTGGCGTTGAATGCGCAAGGTTGTATCTGAGAAATGTCTATAAGCGTTCTAATTAATTTTTGGTTGTAAAATTTTCTACTTACTTATCATTTTTAGGCTTTCCTTTTAGTTCATTTATGGGATATTTAGAAATTCACTGAGTTTGATGCGCATTGTGATTATTTTGAATGCTGTACAATGTTTGATTCTGTCGGATTCCTAAAAATTGTAAGTAGGTTTAGGTATTTTTTTATGAAGCACGTGTGAAGCAATAACTCATTTTTCTGGTATTGTAGAAAGTCATTCTGTCATGATTATACCCAAGTTTGGTATCTTGGATCACTGATTCAAACCGCCCTTCACCCTCGAATAAGAAATAAGGTTCATATTTATTTTTTTTGTATACTTATATAAGTGTATTTCCAGGGCTTTTATTTTAGTTTTACTCCTATAATTTCGGATTCCAAATTCTACATGTACTCCATTACTTCTCTTACCTTTGATAATTTTGGGAGCGTTCTTGCTAGGTTGCAGTTTTTTTATGCTAGTGGCTCCCTCTTATACATATATTTGGATACTTGGTACTTATATGTCAATTATTTGGTAGTTAAACTTTGAATCTACCCCACTCATCGGTTAGAGCTGAGCTAGCCCTCGGCACATCTTTACGAGTCTCAAACGCTATCACCTTTCTAATAATATTTTCTTTCTTGTGTTTTCTTGGTTATTTACCAAAAGGGATCGTAGCACTTTGTTTTAAAGTTCTGACTATATGATATAACACACCACATATAGTATAGGTAATTCAAAGTCAAGGCAGTCCGGAAAGTGGTTATATATTTGAGGAAACGCAAACAACATATTACCCACCAACAATACCAGTGTCGGAGCTGGGGATCAAACCCAGTACAAGATAGACAGCGTGCAAGTGTGCTCGGCACTAACACGCTTTAGCCCGCTACGCCACAGTGCCGGTAGCTATGGCTAAGAACTTCTCAGAATAAGAAAAACTTTTTATCAAGAATGACTTTTTCTATTAAAATGCGAAATGTGAGTATAGACAGGACCATCTGCAGACACATTGTATATGAAGTGTACAAATAAAAATTCAGTTAACGGTTGATGTTAAAACATATGTTGCTACTTATGTTGTAGTATTTAAATTATAGTAAAACTTATGACAGGCTTTTTGAGTTTTTGTATCTTCCACATGAACTATGTATTCAATATATATAAATTCTACGTTTGTATTTGTTTGCTCTGATTTGCACAATGCACAACCATAAAGTATATACGTGTATTTATGGAGCCATATAAAATAAAAATTGTTCCAGCTTAATTAAAGCAGATTTCATTTTCGATGCGAACATAAACCAGAGTATTTACTAATAAATTGTTCAGATTATATCGCATTTACTACACACTATATGTGTGTATTTAAAAGTGTTTTGGATCAATGGACTTTCTACTGAAGTAAAAGTAAAGAGAAAAATTCAAAGCGGAGGAGGACTTCGAAACCAATCTAAATAAAAGACTCTTCAAAATAATACGTTGTTTTCTATGGAGATTTGTATACTTGTTATGTACATGATGTTTATATTTTAATCCCAGGCTTCCAGAATATTTCTATAGTAGGTCCAGTAGTGATAGATTGTAAAAAATTAAGACCTACTAACTCATCCATGGCCGTGCGTGTTTAGGGCATTTGCTAATTTCATAATCTATTTTGAGTGTTCACATTTCTAAAACCGTAAATATCGCTCGCAGGCAAAAAATTTTCATATCATTGTGTTTGTGAATGAATTCTGAACGACTTTCAAAATATCGGTCTGTCCATCTGTCCGTCTGTCCGTCTGTCCGTCTGTCCGTCTGTCCGTCTGTCCGTCTATCCGTCTGTCACATTTCTTGTAATCACGATAACTCAAGAAATAAAAATCCGGTTGTACTGAAATTTGGACAGTAAATTAGTGTTAGCTAGTGGAAGAACCTTATTGTTTTTGAACAAAATCGATAAATAAATAAAAATGTTATTGTTAATTGTTTCAACCCTCTAGAGACATACAGAAGAATCTAGAACATTACAGACATCCTGTAGAACAGTGTAGAATGTGTTGGAATGTAATGAAAACATCTAAAACACATAACCTGGGTATATAAAGGAATGACAAGCTGTGCGTGGGGACAGTTGAGTTGAGTTAGTACAGTTCTAATGGTCAGTTGAGATGGTCAGAGAGTAAACACAGTGATAAAGTGACTGAATAATTGAATTGTAGTACACAGTGTATTATTAATCAAGTAAATTATTGGTTGTAATTAGTAGGTTAATAAATTAGTGTTAGTGTTACCCTGGTGTTATAATTTCCAAACCCACGATACAGGGTGTTTACAAAAAGGGTGTAAGCATGTCACATTATTAATGATTTAAATTTGAGAAAAATTTTGTTTCATTTTTTATGTTTTTGTAAAAGAATAGAAATCTGGTGAAATGATATTTCATTTTAATAGCCAAGTATTTATATATTTTACATATATACATTTCATAATGTAATATACAACTGTGGGAATATGATTTTAACTCGTCTCTTATAATGTAAAAATGTACATTTTTTTACGTGTTAGGTGGTGGTGTATTTCTTACGCTTTTGACTTGGAATCCAAGTCCGGGTTCGAAACCCACATGGGGTATGGTATAGTTTTTTTATTTTACACTAAGTTCGTACTATAAAATTAAAAATGTCTAAAACTAACATTATTTAAAAAAACTGAGAAGATTATCCTATAGAATGTGTAACAATTATATAAAAAGTTGAGTTAACCGGCGAAGAGTACGTTTTTAATAATTTACTTGAAAGAAGATCGCCCATTTTACCGAAAATGTCTGGAGTTTCCCAAGGTTCAAATTTAGGTCCACTTTTTCAAATTTTCTTATGAATGACATAATAGACAATGTTAATTATTTTTATACGCGAATGATTTAAATTTGTTTTATAATGTTGCGTGTGAAAGTGATTACACTAAACGTCAAAGTAATATTGATTGTATCAATACATAATGCTTGGTATACAAATTACCTTTAAATGAAGCAAAACGTAACACTATGACATTTATAACAAAATAAAATATTATTCTTTTTGATTACAAATTGAAGTCATACACTTTTCCGCCTTGACAATTTTTGTGACCTGGGTGTCACATTTAAGTAAAAACTAACGTATGTAAACTACATCGAACTTACTGTCGGTAAAAGAACTCTGGGTTTTGTCATTAGAAATTCCGCACATTTTAAAAACATAAATACATTGAAGCAACTATACACTACTCTAGTTAAGCCCCATCTTGAGTATGCCTCAATTGTATGGTGTTCAGTTATATTATACACATACAAAATTTATAATCGACGTCGTTTTTCAAGATATGCATCTTTTAAAATTGACGGGACTTATCCTCTCATTGATTACCCACATCAAAAACTGCTCTGTAAGTTTTTCTTAGACAGTCTAGATAGAAATCTGCAGACATGGATCAAATTTAATTTTCTCATACAAGACTTACACGATAACATCGACTTACTTGCAAAACAGAAAGATGATCCATTTTCCCCAAAATGAATCTAACAAAATTTACCTCTTGCATTGGTGCAATAAAAATACCTTAATCGACAAGAGAGTCATCGTCTCCAGTAGTCAATGATAAATCCAGTTTTTTCGCTAATGGTGGTAGATGGGTATCTAATTATTTGCGCTGTAGTATATCATTGCTTATAAATTATATCTGTGTATCTTATAGCCTTGCTGTTTCATTATTTTATAAGTGCCGTTAATTTTGAAGTGCGAAAAATGGAAACGGTTCCCGGTTGTTCAAAATATGTGGTGAAAGCGGTGGACTCATTATTTTGAAAGATTTTTAATGTTTTGGAAAAAAGTCATCTGACGGAATCAAAGTTTAGCTTATAGGCATTCAGGATACCCTAGTGTGAATGCATTTCCCGTTTACAAAATTTTTAGTGGAGAAAAACTAATTGACGTTCCGAAACCTAAAGAGAAAGAAAAAACTAGAATTAGATTGTTTCAATGAAATTGGAATGCGACATACAATACATTCGTTTTTCTATGATAATAAAATTCCTACTTAAAAAAAAATGTATATTACTCGAATGAAGATGAAAATATACCCAGAAAGAACAAAGAGAAAAGTGTGGAAACTCTGCAGGATTGGACTCGGAAATCTGTCTCTCAAAAATCTGTCCTGTTTTTGAAAAAGGTGATAAGACTAATATTGAAAATTACAGACCTATAGTTATCCTGTGTAATTTTGGCAAACTCTTTGAAATTGTCCTATACGATATAATCTCTTTTCATGTCAAATCTCAACTCTCCTATAGTCAATATGGGTTTTTGGCAGGAAGATCTACAATTACCAACTTGGTAAGAGTTACACGTTTCATTTCAAATACACTGGATTATGGTGGACAAACAGATATAATTTATACAGATCTAAAGCATTTGATAGGCTGGATCATGGGCTCTTACTGCAAAATCTGATTTTGGTTTAAATCTTGACTTTCTAAGTTTCTTTGTGTAATATCTTGTTGAGAGAACGTTAAACGTGAAGTATCATGGGTTTTCATCTATTGAAGTGCTAGCGACGTCAAGAGTTCCACAGGGCTCTATTTTGGGCCCACTGTTACTTATAATATTTATCAATGATATTTGCGATGATATCCAAAGTAATGTCCTCCTATACGCCGATGATCTTAAACTGTTTGTATTCATTAACTCCGAAGAAGACTGCCATCGATTACAACACGACCTTACAAAAATAAACTCATGGTGTGAAAATAATAGGCTACCCTTAAATATATCAAAATGTAATGCGATGTCCTTTACGAGAAGAAATAACTCTATAAACTTTTCCTACAAAATAGACAATAATATGGTAACTAGATGCACTCAATTGAAGGATCTCGGAGTCATCTTTGCCTCAAAATTAACTTTTACTGCCCATATAGATCACATAACTGCTAATGCCTACAGAAATCTAGGCTATATTATGCGAAACTCAAGGCATTTTAAAGATATTTCCACACTTTCTCTCCTATTGAATGTTCTTGTACGGCCAAAACTGGAATACGGTAGTATTGTCTGGAATCCACAATACAATATTCATATCCTTAATTTGGAATGGGTTCAGAGAAGGCTCGTTAAATATCTCTCCCTCAAAGGGTACGCCAAAATCTGACTTATTAGCCAGATTTAATCTAAACGACTTAGTGACACGTAGGGTCTATTTTTCTGTTTTGTTCCTCTACAAACTATTAACAAGTCAGATAGAGTGCCCGAATATTCTTAGTTCCATACATTTCCATATATATTCTTAGTTCCATCTTTTCAGACTCGCTCATACGCCCTATTCTACTTAGCTATGCCAAGAACAAATGTACTAAAATCTTCTCCTATTCACAATATGTGCTCCAACTATTTAAGCTATCAGTCGAACCTTGATATTTTTAATTGTAGCACTAATAAGATAAAGCAATGTATTTTAAATCAGACTTAAATTAACCTTGATCATTGTCTGGTATAAACTATCTTCTCACGTTACTTTGTATTTTCCATTTTTAAGTTAATGAGAATTACTCGCTGTGAAATATTTAGTTTTAAGTTCGTACTCTCTACTGTGTACATATATTTTTTTGTATATTTCCCGCCCTGTAATTGGGTGCACGTCTGTCTGGGCAGCTGTATTCATAAAATAAAATAAAATAAAAATAAAAAAATAAAATATGGATTTTGTATTTGCTAAAGCAGATAAGAGCTGATTCTTAATTACGAAAATGGAAACCAGTTGATGTTGAAGTCAATTTTCGATTATAAATAAGTAAATAATTAATTCATTAATATAATAGTTCAATTGTTTTCAACACTTTGTGGCTCCTCTACAGTTTTTAGAGTATTTTTGGGCCATAAACAGTTTTAGTTATCCCCGATCTGCTATTCACTTCCTTTGTACACACATAGTTTACATTGCATGTATTCACCTTGATATTTTTATGCAGCTTTTATAGTCACTTCATTACCTTTATAGCATCAGACATAATCATAAAACTGAATAGTTTAAGTTCCCTGGAGCTTTAAAATAATAAATAAGGCGATGAAATGCACATCTGCATTTACCAGTAGAGTTAAATGTTGTAGAGCTTCATGCAATTCCAAGCGTCGCGTCAACAACTTATGAATTTTTCTGATATGTTATCGCTTAGTTTTATTTAAGAGAAAACATGAATTTTTGACGGCAATCGGCCAGAGAGTTTGAAACTTTGTCGACCGTGGAGCTTATCGTGAACAGGGAGTAAGCCGATAACATTATACGTGTAATATACAAATATGTTACATATGAAAATTCAACTGCGTTGCTTGTATATGTAGTGTTCCAAAAGTATGGATACGCCTGAATAACTTGTTAGGATAGAGAGATATAAGGAAAACGACCTGTTTAAAAGTTGTTGAGGTCATCAGGAGCACCACTTGGGGACCTCGATTTTGACCTAGAAGGACGTTTTCAAGGTCACATGAGGTTAACTTTTCGTTTTTTAAATAGGAATCCCCATTTGTGACCCCGGATTCTGAAAGAACGAAAAATTTTGCATTAGAGTTTTAGGAGGTCAAATTGATCCCAGGGGTCATCTAAAGGTGAAATGTCAAAGTTTTCAGGCTGGTATCTTGTCAGGATAGCGAGATGTGAAGAAAATGACCTCTATAAAAGTTGTTGAGGTCATCGGGGGGCACCACTCGATGACCTTGGATCTAACCTTGAAGATCTTTTTTTAGGGGTCATGAAGATCAAAACTTTAGTTTTTTAAATAAAAACCTTTATTTTTGACCCCGGATTCTGTAAAAGCGAACGATTTTGCATTATAGTTGTAAAGGGTATGGTGAAGGCAGGCCATAAGAAATCCTGATCCGTACTAGAAAAAAAAATGTTTTTGTTGTTCTTCAATATATGTTTTTTTAAATTTCAATATTAAATTCGAAAGTACATAAAAAAAGTGAACAAAATGACTTCATTAATTTTTTTGCCGAACTTTTGTCGTCTTCGAAATAAATCCCACTAAAAAATCTAATATGAGGCTTTAGAAAATATCGATGAATGATACACGCAAAACATGTTTCCACTATTAAATTATCCATTTACCTTTTTTTTTTTAGCAATAATTATTATGTTGAAAAATTAATAAAATAATAAATAATACAGCAAGGCGAATCAAGAATTTATTTCATTCCTCTCATTTATTAGAGATAATAATATAACAACATAACATACCTAATAACAACAACAATATCTGTAATAACAAAGTTGCATATCAATAATGCACATAGTAATAAGATAACAACAAAAGATCAACAGAGTAATGAATTGTATCAAAAACCGAAAAGCAGATAGTCATAAAAATATATGCATTTTTTGCGCGTATCATTCATCGATATATTCTAAATTTTCACATTGCATTATTTAGTGGAATTTATTTCGAATGTGGCAAAAGTATGGCACAAAAATTAATGAAACCGTTTTGTTCATGCGTTTCAAACTCTGAGATAGTCCTTTAACATAAGAAATTTTAATATTAGTCGAGAATCTAAAGGTCCGAATTCGATCATGGGGTATGAACTCGCAGGTATGAAATTAAAAAAATATGGATATTATCCAGAATTTTATGCCGAATTCGATTCGAGAGGGCGCGATGTCGGCCAAGATTGCGAAATTGTAAAAAAAGTAATATTTTCGAAAAAAAATTGGAACTTGGTTTACATTGCATTTATGAGCTTATTTATACAGATTTTTTAATAATTCTTATATCAATCGAAAGCTTAATGTTTTTAGTTTCATACAAGTGTAATAGAGAGACATTATTTTCATTATAAACAACACTATAAATTGTTTAAACTATATGTGCTCGGAAAGTGTATTGTAATTTTCGGCATCGAGGTACTTTTGTTATTATTGCAGATAGACGTGTAGTTATTTGAGACGAAATACGTAGAATAGACCAATGAACATTTTTTATTAAAACAATTTTTTAATTCGCTGAATAATTTAGGAGACATGATTTTTTAAATGTAGGGCGCGAGGCCGTAGTCATAACTTATCATAACAATAAATATAAGCGTGGCCTCGGGTACGCGATTTACAAATATATTGTGATGAGTCATGAATTTGAGGTGTAGGATAGTATTAAAATTCCGAATTGGAAAATTTTCCTTGCAAATAATAACAACAAAATTCGTTTATTGAAGTAGATTTCCGAAAAATTCTACACAGATCATAGTAGTAATAGTCTACCTCCTAACGTTTCTGTTATGACGACAGGGATGGCCGAACATAGTGCTAGTACAACGATTTCCTCCATAAAACAAAGTAAAATTGTAACAGACTTACACTTTTCAAATCACAGCGAAGTAGACAATAGAATATTTGTAATAGAAACGTTTATTATCAAATTTGAATTACAAAAAGGGAAAAAGGTAATAATACAAGCTACTGATACAGACATTTTTGTGATGGCACTATACTATGCTACTAAAATAAACATAAATGAGTTGTGGATACATAGATTCGATCTGTATATACCTATTCACTGCATAATACAAAAACTGTCGACAACGCAGAATATATCAGAAGTTTATTTGGGCAATTATCGAATTTTGAAAAAAATTTTCGCAAACTGCTTTTTCAAAATTTTTTATGGGTCATTAGAGAAGTGCTTCTCGAGATGTTATTTCCCATATTTCGTATGGGTCCCATGCGCCACAGACGAGAAAAAAATTATTGAAATTTCTAGATCCGCGCTTGTTTGCGAGCCCATTTATTTCACACTTGTAAATGGGGTATTCGAAATTTGCCACCAACTGAAGACTCATTTCACCAGCACGTTCTTAGCTGCCTACCAAATAATTATTTGGAAGACAGCAAGTTGCGTCAATCCAGTGCTTTCCAACCCTAAAGATGTCGGTTGTATTTCGAAGGACAATATATTAGTACCAAATCCGCCCAAATGTAACGCCTAGAAACATATTTAAATGCATACAGTTCCAAAATTGCATTGGAAACTGCAGTTGTGCTAAGGCCGGTTTGGCGTGCATAATAGGTTGTTTTTGTGAAGGCCGATGTCAAAGGTGTTAGTTTAACCTTAACTTATACTATAGTATTATTACATTAATACACTTAATTATAGCATTATAACATCAATCATATGTATAACGACTTACCTATAATACTTCAATTTTAGTTATACCGTATGTATTATGTACACAGAATTTATAATACATACAACCATTGTTTGGTCAAGACGAAAAATATTTTAATTTCATTGTAGTTGTTAAATTAAATACAGATAATTTGTTCGGTTTGTAAGCATTATTTATGATCTGTACGAACTTTCATATGAAAGACGTTACAAAAATGTTGCTTATACCTTACATAAAAATTAATAAAATAATGTACAGTGCCCGTCACAATAATCTTGCCAACCTACATTTTCGAAATTCTCTACATTTCCTCCTGGTGTATATTATTAGATTTTTTTGTTTATTTTATTAATTGTCCTCTGCTGTATAAGAATAAAATGTCAATTGTGTTGTGGTAAAGGATGGCGGATTTATATAAACATAAAACATAAACACACCACAGATAGTAGACAACCCCAAAATCCATAGCCAAGGCTGTGCGGAAGGGGGTTACACATTTGGCAAAACGCAGACATACATCCACACCCACCGGTGTTGTCAATACCTGGGCTGGGGATCGAACCCAGAGCGCGGTAGGCAGCCGATCAGCATATTCGCCACTCAATACGCCTTAACCGATTGATCTACCGCGCCGTATATAACTGATAAATCAAATAAAACTTGCTATAGGTGGCAAAATTATTGTGACGAGCACTGTACGTAATAATAAAAACTTTTATTATAACAGCAGTGCCTCGAAATCATGTGTAAATAGCCTACAGTGACAAGACCGCGCGCGCGGTAGACCCGAACAATGCGCTTCATTTTGAAAAAATCATATCTCCTAAATTATTCAGCGAATTAAAAAATTGTTTTAATAAAAAATATTCGTTGGTCTATTCTACGTATTTCGTCTCCAATAACTACACATCTATCTGCAATAATAACAAAAGTACCTCGATGCCGAAAATTACACTACACTTTCCGAGCACATATTGTTTAAACAATTTATGGTGTTGTTTATAATAAAAATAATGTCTCTCTATTAAACCCGTATGATACTACAAACATTAAGCTTTCGATTGATATTAGAATTATTAAAAAATCTTTATAAATAAGCTCGTAAATGCAATGTAAACGAAAGATAATGAAATATTTAAGTTCCAAATTTTTTTCGAAATTATTATTTTTTTTTGCAATTTCGCAATCTTGGCCGACATCGCGCCCTCTGGAATCAGATTCGGCATAAAATTCTGGATAATATCCACATTTTTTAAATTTTATACCAGCGAGTTCAGGGTTCGGCATTTTAGACGCGTCTTTTTGGATGCTAGATTCCTTACTATATATATTTTATCTGCAATACTATTATCTACTTGACTACCTATAGGAGAATCAATATTAGTATTCATTATGGTTTTGTATAATTTTTTAGGATAGCTGTTTATTTCTAATTTGCTTATAAAAGAGGCCAAATTTTGTTCATGGAATTCTGTATTACTCAATTTTAAAATTCTGTTTTTCATAACGTCGACGATAGATAATTTTTTTTATTCATTCCATATTTGTAATAATGTAAGTTATATTATTTGTATGTTGTGTTTTAGTCCTGAGGGGGAATATAATTTTATTCGAAACGTCGACAGGTGGAAATAACCTCGCTTATTTTTCTTATCCGATATACAGACTAATTCCAAATTGAAATGTTTTACAACTCTTATGTTTACTGATCAACTTTTTTTTTCAAAAACAAAAGGTCAGTCAGAGAGACGGACAGACCGACATTTTGAAAATTATTCAGAATTCCGTTAATAACAGAATTATAGGAAATTTTTTCTCTACAAGAGATTTTATAATTGAGCCAATGAAACACAATCTTAAAAACAAAAACACTTCTTATAATATAAAATAATTTTGCCGAAAATGGAAATAACTAAAAACAATAAATGTTCGAATTGGCTTCCATTGACATCTTATGCATATTTATCGCATTTCTAACATTTATTGAGAAGGCCATAGTAAAAAAAAAAGAAAATCGAAAATAATCGTGAATGTCAAAAACTAATTTGTGAGTTAATAATGAGTGAGCATTGTTAAAAATGGTTCAATTTAGTAATGGTGAAAAATATGATATGATTAAGTGTTTTATAGAATGCGGAGAAGATTGAAATTTAGCTTCCAAACTTTATTTTAATGGGTAAGTTATAGACAGAAAAACTTTGTGCGAAAAGTGCCGTCTAAACAATATTTTTAGATATCCAGAAAACAGAGAGTCAGACATCAAAATGTTCAAAAGGCTACAACAAAATATAAAAGAGTTTGAATCATTTGTAAAACCTCGAGCAAAACTGTATAATAAAGCAGGTAGAGAAGCTGTCGAAAATATTATTTCAGACGCTGTAAGAGGAAATCTTAATATATCGTCTCGCTAAATACAGGAAAATTTAGGAATCCCAAAAACAACTGCGTCTCGTTGCTTAAAAAAAAATAAATTCAACCCCTACAAAATTAGGATTCATCACCATCTATACCCAAGCGACTTTCAAAGGCGTCTCGATTTTTCCCAGTGGTTTTTGCGTCAGTGCAAGTACCAGGATTTGAAGGAAAAATTATATGGACAGACGAGGCCCATGTAAGCAGTGAAGGAATTTTTAATCAACAGTAAAATCGCAGGAGCTTTTTTTTATCGGATACATTTCTCTTTGCAACGAAATAATTTTGCCAATCAGTGATTTTTATAAGAAAAACTGACATGAAAAAATCGAGAGACCGGAGGTCGAGTGATTTTGTCAAATGTCAGTTTTTCGAGCAAAATTACTGATTGGCAAAATTTTGAGTTAAAAGGAAATTTATCCATAAAAGCTCGAGTGTTTTTTGGCAAGATAAATTTACGACAGAATATGTAAACGAACAACACCAATAATTATCTTTATTTATACAATTATTTGAAGGAACAGTTATTAAAACCACAGTTGTTATAAATTGTTTGGTTTGGTGTACTGATTTCAATATTCTCTTCTCTAGTTTCCACACATGCCGAATATTCGTAAATTATAGCTGACAATACAGATTTTAAAGTGACGTGCTTTCGAGAAACAGGCATTTTTATCGGTGATAAAAAACGATTCACCTTTTTTTATCGCTGTCAAAATGACAAAAATGTGACTGTCAAATAGACTTTTTTATATAGAAGTTAATTTATCGTCATAATAACCACCACTGGGCTCATGAAAATCCGCACATAATCGCTACAGTTAATCATCAAGGACGATTTGGATTTAGTGTATGGTGTGGTTTTATTGGCTACCATGATAAATCCTCATTTCTTGCACGGTAATTTGAATACCAAAAATTTTATTAACATTCTGCGACAAGAAATAGAGCTTAGTAGACAATATGTCTGTAAGACAATTTCAAAGATTAATTTACCAACACGATGGCGCCCCAGGTCATACATCAAATGAAACACGAAATTATTTAAATGCTCAATTTGGGAAGAATTGGATAGGTAACTATATATCACTCAGGACTAATTTATCAATGTCTAGAGTGTTAAGTTAACTAAATTGATAACTAATTTAGCTAATTGAACATGAATAAACAACAAAGTAGTTTAGATATTGTTTAATTTTACTTCCACATCCAGTAGAAGTATAGTAACGACAAAAAAATTTTAAAAAATTTTTATTGTTCAAATAGGCTTAGAATGTCATGAAACGTCGAGATTTCAAGTTTGAGCAAAAAAAAATTTCTGTCTATCTGTCGGTCTGTCGGTCTGTCGGTCTGTCGGTCTGTCGGTCTGCCGGTCTGCCGGTCTGTCGGTCTGTAACTTTTTTTGTGCGCACGTTTACTCTGGAACCGTTTGAGATATTGACTTAAAATTTGGTACACATATGTACTTTAACGAGATCTAGAACTAGATTATATTTTCATCTTGCTCCGTCGAAGGGTTGAGTAAATAGGTAAATCAAGCAGGTAAGAGTTCATAAAATTGATATTTAGTATAGACAAGAGAAGCTAAGGTCTCAAAAAAAATTTGGCATTAGCCACCCCCATTACCACCCCCACCCCATTATTAAAGGGGATAAAAAAAATGTGATTTAGTGTGTGTACAAGAACCAGAAACCTCAAAATATTTTTTTACTTTATCCACCACCCACTCCCACCCCCTGTCACCACCCCCACCCTAATACCGATGTGGGGTATCGTTTTATGGGTTTTTGGGGTAGAGCATTTCAAATATTATATTAAAGTTCCATAAACAATTATTTCCAGATACAAAATTTTTTCGTTGTGTGACTTGGATAGAAAATCCGGATGTGGAAGTAGTGATTCCTTGGGCAGCGGTTTTAGGAAATAACCCATACAGCACACCAAATAACGATTACGATGTGTTCGCATTGTGACGATGTATCTAGATGCAGACACAAGGTTACACAATTCTACGATGTAAATGTGCTACGTTTACACATTGTAGGCACACACGTATGAACAAAGGTTAAAAGTCCGCCTCACAATGTAGCCACAGTATACCATTTACATATACACAAATAATTTGATCCACAGTGTGTTATCGGATGCACAGTGATTGACTTCCTAATGTCTCAGAGGAATGACGTCTTATGCTAGACGTTAATTTGATTTGACGTCTTTTTCAGGTCATATTTGGTAATACCCCCACAGGTTTTTAGCAATGGGAACATATAAAACTACATACTAGTTAGCAAGTCTACTTGATAAAAATAAAGTAATTAATGCATAAATAAGTACGTTTTGTCCTATGAATTTGTTTGTTAGCTATCCGTATATTTTATTTACATTAACATATCTAATATTATTTACCATCACTCCAATTTTTTCTCACAAGGGTTGCCGGCAAATTTTAATGTTTATTAAGTTATTAAATTCATTTTTACTTACCTTTGCCAATTGCGATGGGTAGGGGTCGAACCTACATGTGTCTGTTGTCCGTATTACAGTACTGACGCTTCTACCAACTGAGCTATCTTAGTGACCGTTATTTCGGATACTAAAACCAGTATTTATGGTGATGTGTATGAAGTCTTTATTATATGAAATTGAATTTCTAGCCTTATTTAAAATATATGAAAATCTTTCAAGTTCTTTTTTTTTTCTATTTTTTTGCGTGTTCCCAAACCTGAATTTTTCGAGTTACTAGTATTTTTATTTATTTATAATTATTAAGAAGAACTTATTTAATTTAATTAAACTGTCACCAGCGTCACCTGAGTTAAGAATTTAAGTTTTAAGTTGAAGTATTTATACAAACCTGGGAAACGTGTTGGAGAAAAAACGGTCAGGTATAATATATCATCTACAACATAAATAGAATATTTAATGGTCTAAAACAGACCTAAAATTGAAAAGAAGTATATTCGTACATCGATTTTATAAGCAATTATTACCTTGAAAAAAACAACTAAAAGTTTTTCGCAATTATTTTAACAAAAAAAAGACAGAGTGAGCACCGATCAAACATCGTACCTTTTGACTCGCCGCCTAATGCTTAACTCACTCAACCACTGACTTCTGTTTGAATACCTGCTTAAAGACTTTATAGTAGTACACGCAACGGCTAGATTTTGCTTTTTAATGCATTTTAATCTAATTCTATTATTAAAAGAACTCGATATCTTTAAAACTGCCGAATCTTTGCAAACTCTTTCGAACATAAATTATTTTGGATATTGTTAAAAAACAAAAATGCCTGCTAGGTATATGTGTGGCTATGACCACTCTTATAGAGGAAAGAGGACACATGAGATACACATGGCCGGTATGCTCACGCTGACGCTTTGCACGCGCACACTGTTCCATGCTCGAATAGTCGAATGTAGACACGATAAGACACAACTAAAAAGTGTATATATAGTTATTTGTATCATGTGTATATATCGCACTTTTATGTGGTGTATGCAATAGGCACAAGTATTATATAAAGCATCACACATACATATGACTTAAACCTTGTAGGCCTCTTCTACTGACGTCATATTTCAACATTCTAATGATCCTTCTTTACGTTATATACAAATGTTTAGAATCTTGAGTGCATACGGTATATAATTATTAAACATTGTATCACATAATTCTGTCAATATAAACATAAGTGTATCTCATATGTGTACGTCAGTACTAGTTTAACAGTTAGATCCACCTTAACATATTTTGTTTCTCATGTATATATCTCTTAGAGACGTAATAACAATTGAACGTTATGTTTGTAAATGGTCCTATTTTGTTGCCAAGTAGATCTCCCGATATAACCTTTGGCTTTAGGTTTATTTAAAAAATATTATATATAGAGAACGTTCTCAGAAGAGAGAAGAATTGGAAAACAAAACATTAGCTGCGTTTCGGTCAATAACTCCTGTCATGATTGGAAATACATACAACAAATACTGTAAGGAGAAAGTGTCAAAAATGCATTAATGTCAATGGAAGACAATTCAAACATTTATTGCAGTTTAGTTTTTCCTATTTTTGGCAAAATTATTTTATTATAAGAAGTATTGTTGTTAATAGTTTTCCATGGCCTCCTCACGAATATATTAAATTTTTCGAAAATTAACCACTTTTTCTAGAGATAAATATAACATACAATATATCAATATATAATTTAAGTTGTGATCGAATAATAAAATAATTTACGGGGTGTTCCATTTAAAAAAACACAAGCTATGTCTATATCTCGAAAACTGAGACATGCATAATTTTCTTCATATCAGCAACAGATTCTACTCAAAAAAGTGCCTTAAGAATGTGTTACTTCGACACTTGGTAATTGAGATATAGAGGTCATCCAAAAATGTCAATTTTCCAAAAACGCCTGTAGCTCGGTAATTGATAAAAATAGACGATCGCGGTTTACGCCATTGTTTGTTTCTCGAAAATCGGGCTAATGACCCTATATTGGTTTTTGTCTATCTGCCATAATTTTAGAGAAAACCCCAAATCCCATCTAATTTGGTCCACCCTGTACACAATATTTTTTTCTACACAGACATTAAGCAACTTTTTTATTAATAACTTACCCATTTTCCTGTGTTACAATCTGTCACAAGAAACCACTAACCAAAAGTAACTTTGTTATCACTTACTTTGTTTCACGGTGTACATTTTTACTGTCAGTTAGTTCACACACAATCACTCTACACCACCGATATATTTTTCTCAAAGTCTCTGTCGAATAACAGAAATAAAAACTGAATTGATTTATTGGCAATTTACCAGAGGAACATCGAAATCTGCATAGGTAGGTACTCAATTTGTCACCTTTAACGCTATTAGAACGCGACTAAGCCTCAATCTGTGGGAGACAAAAATAGCATGATTGAAGATAGTTTGTTATTACAGCACGAATAATAACATTTTAAAAATAAATTAAAGAAATACCTATTAAGATTGATTTTCTATTATAAGCAATTAGTTAAAAATAGATTGAATTCGCTAAGGATGTTTCGTTTATGTACCAAGTGCATATATTGAGTTTTGTCATTTTATTCTGTATTTGGCAATATCATTAATTAAAATATTCGATTATTGATTTTACTACAACAATAGTTTTGCAAAAATAGAAAATAAACTATAGCAAAAAAATGTTATAAAAAATTAATTTAAATTAATTTCAAGTTCGGTAAAAATTATTATTAAATATTGGAAAAAGTCCCCATTGATTTGTTAAGATGTGCCAACGTGCCAAATTTTACAACATTGTTTCTATCCTTTTGTTGCTAAACTTTTCGTCAATTCTGAGCCCTACGTACGAGATAAACTAGTAGGCCTTGAGCCAGTTGGCGGTATTCGACTGTTTTGGTAAAGGAGCGCGCGAATACTGATGCGATGTACTCCTGCGAAGTAGCAGAAGCGGCAGGAGTTGCCGAAGAGGTTTTGCAGGATATGCGCCAAGAGGAAAGCTAACCACAAGGGGTACTTGAAGTTCAAACTATTTTAAAGTATAGTTTATTGTTTTAAGGAGCCAAAATACAAGGATACGAGTTTATGATATATGATATCTGATAATGATAATTTCTGTTTACTTAGCTGCTTTATTTAACACTGCAAATCTGTAAATTAGTAAATTAAATCTGTAAATTAGTTTTATTACATTAGAATATATAATTTAATATGTACAGTGACGTAGCCAGGATTTTTATTCGGGGGGGGGGGTCCGAATTTTTTTTTTTAGGTATATTATGTAGGTATTGTTATGTAGCTTTCGCACAATTCTTATGTAAATTGGCGTACAGTTAAATTGCTTGAATTTTTAATATGTTGTAGATTTCGACTTTCTGATCAAAAACTCTCATGGGCCCAACTCGATCCTATGTCTAGTTTCCGAGATACTACTGCTCAAGAAATGTACAAGAATGACCTTTTGTACAATTTAAATAATTTCGAATTCATGATTTTTTTCATACATTTTATATTGTGGTGCGTGATTCGTTCTAATAGCTCTTTATAATATTTTGCACTAAAAGCATTTGTTGTTTTACTTAATAAAATAACGTAGAAAAAATTAAAGTTTGAAAAATGTTGGCGAAGGCGCCGGGAAATCTGTAGAAAAATAACAAGGGAAAATAATATTTGGTCATATTGGCTAAAACATTTTTTACATAAAGTAAGTATGTGTCTTCCTGATCAAAAAATTTTAATTGAAAAACTTTCGGAAATTGCTTCTTTGACCTCTAACAACAACAACACCCCATCAATAAATTAAAAGTTCGACAAGATATACAGAATTTTACAAGAATTTACTTATAGTTGTATCTCGAATACTAGACGAGACTAGACTATATAGATCGAGATGGGTCCATGAGGGTTTTTGATCGGAAATAAGTCACGTACATATACAACATATTAAAAATTCAGCCAATTTGACTGTTGTAGGTACGCCAATTTGCATAAGAATTGTGCGGAGTCCTTTAGTTGAACTATTCAACAACTTATATTCCAAGTAACTGATGGCGACTATGTGCAATGTAACGTGGATTTCGCTTGGCTAGTAATAAAAATAAATCGAATTTACTCATGATTCCACAAGGTTTTATACATTTGACTGAATTAAGGCTCCGCCCTGTCAATATTGCGGCAATAAATTGCAAGAAATTACGATTTGCGACGGGACTGGTTGCATGGAATGAAGATTTGTAATCGGCCAAAAAAAATTTTTGACTAAAACCGAAAATAAAATCAATATAATAATTTTATATAAATATCATGTCTATCAATTATACAAATGTCAATAAATTTCGGGGGGGGGGGGGGGGGGTCCGGACCCCCAGGACCCCCCCCTGGCTACGTCACTGATATGTACTGGTGATTTTAATATAAAACATCTTAAACTGTGAAAATACGCATGCAAATAATTTACTTTCATCTTTAGAGCAATTTAATTTGTCAAATAATTGAAGAGCCAACCAGAATAACTGAGTCGAAGTCTTCGTTAATTGACCTTGTGATTATTTAGAATGAGAGAATGAGGAAAGAGTTTTGAACCATAATATATTAGACAGAAGCACAGAAATTTTAACAATTTTATCTATGAATCATTTCATACAAATTTGGTTAGTATATCATGGGATACTATACCGGGTGATTTTTTTAGTTGGTACAGCACCTTTTTCTCGCTTATTATTAAAGATAGAGTTTTGAAATTTTGCAGGCATACTTAGTGACATTGTTTGCATCTAATGCACTTTTTTAAATTTTTCTGCTGTTTCCTGTCTAACCGGAAGTGACGTCAGCTTTCGATTTTCAAATGAAACACTATAGTTTTTCTTTTAGATTTGAAAACTAGATTATTTTCTGAGTTAGAATATCTAAAAAAAGTATTAGGTTAGAGAGGAAAGTTTTTGAGATAATGCGATTTTAAGGTTTCAGGTGTTGAGAAGCACTAAAAATCGAGTTACCTATCGAATCATTTTGTGGCAGATTAAAATTGCCGTCAAAACTACGAGTTTTGACGGCGCATGTCAAGTCAATAGAAGTTTGCGTTGTATCTTTGAATTTAGCATTTCAAACAATAAAAACAAACAAAACAATAAACATTTTTATTTCAAACAGCGACAAAAATTTAAACATGAAGCTGCAATAACCAGAAAATTATCACAAATAATTTTCAAATAAGCCACCATTTTGATCTAAACACTTTTCAACTCTTCTCTTGATACTTTTTGTTGTGTTTTCAATAAACTGGGGGTTCGTCTCTTGGCAGATTTCACGAACACGTGCTTTCAAAGCCGCTGTTTCGCGTTCGAATTCATAAACATTATCTTTAATGTGACCCCATTAAAAAATCCAATAGATTGAGATCCGAGGAGCTCGCTGGCTATCTAATCGGCCCGGAGGTTCCGATCCTGTCCTCAAAAATAACTGTTAGAAGACCGTCCACCACCCTTGCATTGTGAGGTGGGGCTCCGTCTTGCATAAAATTAATTTCTCTAAGTGAGGCCAAAGGTAAATTATCTAGATAATTTTCTTCCAAGAAAGGCAATATGTTTTGGGAATAAAACGCTGCATTGAGATCTTGAATATAAACAGCAGGTTCAATCAGTTGGTTGTTAATAAGCCCAACCCAAACATTGAACTTCCAAACTATCTGAAAGTTGCTGGATTTAGTTAAGTGCAAGTTAACCGAAGACCAGTAGTGTGCGTTATGTCGATTGAAAATGCCGTTATTGGAAAAACTGGCCTCGTCACTCCAAATTACTTTGCGCCAAAATCCCGGATCTTCTTGATTTTTTATCATGAACCATTCGCAGAACGCAGTTCGTTTAGTTTCAATATTTTCTGGGTGGAGGAATATGATATGTCAAATTGCACTTCTAGTTGACGAACTGAAATACCTGAATTTTTCGTAATGGCCAATAGAATATTTAATTCTATTATCTTAATTATCCTCTTGCCTCGTCACATAGCAAGTTCTGTTTCGTTTCACTTTAAATTGTCCTGAAGTTCTTAAATTTGTAATTATTTTTTTTTTTTAAATCGACGATCAAGTCTTCTTTTCTCGGGATATTCTGCATTGAAACTACGACAAGCTGGTAAATATCTTTGACCATTTCGGTTAAAAATCATAAGGATGTTAAAGAAATCTTCGTTTGTATAATCATTTTCCATTTTTTTCACTAATTTTTTGTGAACTGACGCCAGAAACCTTTGAAATGCTAAATTCAAAGACGACAACGCAAACTTCTATTGGCTTGACGTGCACCTACTACACTTTTGACGGCAATTTTAATCTGCCACAAAATAATTCCATAGATGTCTAGATTTTTAGTGCTTCTCAACACCTGAAACCTTAAAATCGCATTATCTCAAAAACTTTCCTCTCTAACCTAATACTTTTTTTACACATTCTAACTCAGAAAAAAATCTAGTTTTCAAATGCAAAAAAAAAACTATAGTGTTTCATTTGAAAATCAAAAGTTGAGGTCACTTCCGGTTAGACAGGAAACAGCCATATGCCATATCTCAATCATAATATTATAGCTCTATTTGATTTGCATGCTCCGACTGTAACCTCAAGATTTACTAAACCTTTCGCGCCGTGGTTAACGCACAGTATTAAATAAATGATGTATATTCGTAATAAAGCATTACAACGTTACAAAAGATCATAGAATCGAACTTACTGTGTATTTTATAAAGAAACTAGCTGACCCAGCAAACGTTGTTTTGCCATATAAATTATAAATTATAAAAAGAAAATTTCTGGATAGGGCCACCCTTATCACCTAGGGGTATAAAAAATAGCCTACGACCTATTCTCAGACCTACCAAATATACACTAAAAATTTCATAAAAATCGGTCAAGCCGTTTCGGAGGAGTTCGATAACAAACACTGTGACACGAGATTTTTATATATTAGATTATAAATTATAATAATCAAGCAATAAAGAGAAAAGAAAGTATATTTTCAACATTATTTTAATACTTCCATTTCACGTGAGCACTGGACGTTTTTAAGAAATAACCATATCTTGCCACAGAATTAAAATAAAGATATCCTAGATCATTTGAAAAATGTTAGAAGAAACAAATAATTTTCTAGTTATTAATGTAACAACAAATTTGTCGCCACCAAAATCACTTTTAAATTATTACAGAAATAACCCCCTTAATAATAATAATGTTAAATTCCAAACAGTAAACATGAATACTGTTTTAAGATTAATTAACGATATCCCTACTAATGCTACTGGTTGTGACGTTGTTAATGCCTAACTTCTGAAGTTATGTTGTCGTCATATTATTCCACATGTTACCTATATAGTTAATATTTGCTTGACAAAAAATGTGTTTCCCACTTTATGGAAAAGTTCATTAGAAACAGTGTTGCCAAAAAAATCAAATCCTTTAGAATCTAAAGATCTTCGTGGTATACCAACCTACCAACTTTATCTAAAGTTGTTGAAAAAATCATGGACCAACAATTAAGGGAATATTTAGTACTATACAATTTATTACCCAAGATTCAATCCGATTTTGGGCTTGGCAACAGCTGTACCACAGCTCTCTTGCATGTAATGGATGATATTATTTCGGCTTCTGACAAAGGGAACTTTGCTGTTTTAGTTCTATTGGACTTCAGTAGAGCTTTCGATACACTTAATTATGAGATATTATTATGTATTGTAAAATATATCGGACTCTCTGAAAATGCAATAGAGCTATTTGCAAACTATTTGCAGAACAGAAAGCAGAAAGTATGCTTAGATGGCTCAACTTCCGAAGCTGTCACCTTAAAAGCCGGAGTACCACAGGGGTCGATTCTTGGCCCCTTACTGTTCACCATCTATTCCAGTCATTTTATTAATTGTTTAAAATATTGTGAAATTCATTTATATGCTGATGGTTCTCAGCTGTATTACTCCTTTCATCCGTCAGAGGTTGACATATTCTGCACCCACATAAACGAAGACTTTAATAATTTTGCCAAGGAAGCTAAGAATCACTGTCTCATTATCAACCCAGGCAAATCAGGTCTTATGGTTTTCGGACCAAGAAATCATAAAGAGAGAATTAAAAACAAATTAAACCTTACCATAGAAAATACTCCACTGGTAAAGACTGATAACGCAAGAAGTCTGGGTGTGATTTTGGACAGTGAGATTAGACTCATTTGCCATATTAATAAATTATTACAAAAGACATACTCAACTATTAAAATAATATGTGCCAGCAGGCCCTGCCTACCTCAAAAAACTAAAATCATGATGTGCGAGTCTTTGGTTCTATCGTTGTTTAATTATGCTGATGTACTTTGCCGGCCTTGTTTAAAATACTTGTATATACATAAAATCCAAAAGGTTCAAAACTCTTGTCTCCGTCTAATATATGGAATACGAATGTGTCAAAGAATTTCACATAAATTTAAAGAATGGCTGAATATGCAAAATAGAAGACAACTTCACTCAGCAACTCTATATCATAAAGTCATTATATTAAACTCCCCACCATATCTGTATAAAAAAAATTAAACTTAGAACGGATGTTCATACTCTAAATATTAGGTTGAAAGGATTATTAACGCCACCAGTGCATCAAATTTTCAAACAGTCTTATAGCTATCAAATCTGCAAAGTTTATAATGTCCTCGAAAATGATTTAAAACAAACGAACATCCATCAATTTAAGACAAGTTATAAAAAACACTACTCAGTCACCAAATTCAAATCAATATTTATGCATCTTTTTATATTTTTATAATATATACCATGTTAGCCTTAGAATATATTTAGTTATAATTTGACATTAATTATGCTATTCATCAGTATAAGCGCTACTATACATTATACATTTATTGAAATTGTGTTAGTTTCTGGTTAAAGAGAAAAATAGTTACCACATATTATTTATGTGGAAAACTGAACTTCGCCATTTATTTTCGTAAAATTTTGAAAAGAAAAGAAAATATTATGTAACTATTGTATATTCCCTTACGAAAATAATAAAGACGGTTATTATTATTGTTATTATTATTATTATATAATATATGATGTGGGGTATTTAAGTTGTGACTAGAATATCTTGAAAACAGAGCATCTTAGAAAAAAATATTTCAGGCAAAGTGTGTCTGTTTTTGAAAATAAACACCATAACTTATTTTTGAATCAGTGGATGTCTTTAAGGTTGTATCAAGGTCAATGCTGTTTTTTTTTAACTTCCATTTCTTCTAACAGTAACTTATATTACATATAAGAAAACAAAATTTTCGTCTGAAATTATTTATTTCACAATTTACTTAAAAAAAGATAATCATGAGCTCGATATAACGTCGAAAGTATCAACAAATATTTAAAAGTTTAATGAAACCTCTACGCCAAATTAATGAGACTGTGGTTGGTTTCATAGTACTTCTGATTCATTAATAGAACAACTGTCTTTCATGTTATAACCTTTATTGGTCTTAGTCTCACATGTGCTCGATACAGACAGAGTGTATTATCTCTTATAAGCCTCAATGTTTGTCCTGTCTTACATAATAATGATGCCAACCTACATATCTATTTTTCATAAAAATTTTGAAAATTACTATATTTGATATAGCTTGCATCCTTTCATTGATTATCTTTCAACAGTTACGTTTGCCAACAAAAAATTAATTTTAACAATTATTTTTTTTTTATTTGCTTTCATCATAAATTTTGAAATTACCTACTTTATGTATATTGTTGCCATAATCTGGGCACACTAATATACTAATTAGGTAAATACTTTAAAACATTCATTATTGGAGAACAAATCAAAACAACTACTCTTCTAGCTAATACTGACGAAGTATTGAATTACATGATAGGATTCCTAGCATTTTTGAAGCAGAAAATTATATTGAAAATACTTAAAAATCATTTATCTAAATTCATTCACACTTTTGTTTATTTAATATGAAATTATCTACTTTCTGTATATTGGTACCTTAATCTGGTCACGATTACATACTACTTAGGAAAGCATTTTAAAACAGTCATCATTGTAGAACCAATCAAAACAACTACTCTTCTAGCTAATACTGACATAGTATTGAATTACATGATAGGACTCCCAACTGACTGACTCCAAACGGACTGAATACATTATCTCTTACAAGCCTCAATGTTTGTCTTTTTGCTTCTTACATAAGAATGCTGATATCCTATAATATATAAACTAAAACACAATTGTGAAATTTCGCCCTCCGTTTTAAAATATTTGAACGCTTATTTTCAACTGTTCTGTTAAACAACCAGTATCCCAAAATTCTTTTTGATAGTCAGTTGACAAACGTTGACAGGAGAGAAAATTCAACAATTTCAGTTAATTATGGTTAAAATTTGCTAAGACCATAAAATCGGGATACTGAGAGCTTTGAAGCGCGTCAGTGTTATGTGCATTAGACACTCATATACCATACTTTTTTAATTGTGTGGTATTTTCGACTAATCTTGACCAATTGATATCACTTCTTTTTATTTTGTCAGTGTTTTTCTCAACACAATTTTACATTTTTCATGTTTTTTTGAGGTTACAATTACGGATGCTCTTATTTTATCATCTATAAGAAGTATATTATGAACAACAACTAGAGAATGAAAAAACCTCGCAAGTTCTTTTCAGCGCCATTCTACAACTGGATCCAATCTATTGAATATCAGTGTCAAAACTTCCACATCATATGCAATTGTCTATTTCCTTTCGAGCTATTAACTTTCTGTGTTCCTTCGATATACGTAAATGTTCACTTTCCGTAATAAAATATTATAGTAAAGGGAAACAATGACGTCGAGTTTGTTGATCAAGTTTCGGGGTATTGAAGTGACAAATACAGTAAGCACCTACTTGAGATAATGTGGGGTGTGGCGGTTTTATATTATTGTTGCCCAGGCACTGTTTTGCCCTATTCTTAAACATGAAACATATATACAACCCAAGAAATGTTTCCCATAAAAGAAGAATAATTACTTAAAATTGTTTTCGTATTTTTAAAAGAACACAGCACAGTAAAGGTGAGTGGTATAAAAGGTGACTGTATTACTCCCAATTATTTAATAAAACAATAATAAAAAAATAAGCAATATGTACCTTTCCCGCCTTTTTTATAGCCAAGTCACTGATTATGTCATCTGTATTCATGGTTTTTAAAATAAAAAAAACAATGTTTAGTACTGTTAGCGAATTTAGCCTTCTTGTATCATATTGTTATTCAAATTTTCTCGAAATTGCATTAAAATTGGTAGTTAGGTATTTGAGAGTTAGGAATTCAAAATGGTGAATCCAATATGGCTGCCGCAATTTCAATATTTTTACACATTTACATGAAATTCAATACATTGAGATTTCAGAATTTTCTGAAAGCGAGCCCGAAGTTATTTCAGATCTGATACAGTTGGCACGAGAGTGGGAGTACCACAGGGCTCAATTCTAGGCCCTGTGTTGTTTCTTCCCGTCGTCAATAATCTTCTTAACTTTATAAAAATTACTGTATTGCAATGTATGCTGATGATACCTCTGGCTTTATTAGTGGTACAAATGATAATAAAATTGAGATAAAATAGGTTGACACATTTATTTAACTGGGATAGACTCTTCCTCAATACATCCAAAACTGGTTATATGCATTTTCCTACTAATGAGAACAAAAATAATACTTCTCTTGAGAGAATTGAATGCTTTAAATTTCTTGGACTTACTCTGGATGCCTAACTTGAAAGCCTCGCTGGAATGAACTCTGTTGAAGTTGAATTCTGTTATCAAATTCAAAATTTAAATTTTTTTAAAAATAAATGCTCATATACTTTTATTATGCACACGTGGAATCTAAATTAAACTAAAAATCTAAATTAAACTCTAAACAGGAATCTGTTTTTGGGGTTCTCGCTCACAAAGGTCGGACATATTCAAAATGCAAAAAAAATTATTATATGTATGGCTTGTGTCAACAACAGGCAATCATATAGAGACCTTTTAGGGCCAGCTTCGCATACTTATTATATATGGTTTGTAGTTATACAACTTATATCAGTATATATGTGTTAATAAAAATAGCACAGTCACTTCCAATTATATGAAGAAATAAATAATATTAATAATAATAAAATGTCTTTATTTAACAACATATTGTGGCGGAGTCCAGCCTAGGGGCTGAGCAGATACTCAAAAATCAAAAATTTTACAGGAATTATATGACAATTATTATTATATTTATATATAATATGTATACAATATGTATATTTACTGTATATATTTTACTTCTATATCTTTGCTCACTCACCAAGAAGGAATATTTTGTAGTTAATTTTAAAATAGTTAACTGAAAATTGCTTAATGTTAGGGATGAGTTATAGAGTTACAGAATTATATAGGTTTGTAGTAGAACATGTAAAAGATTTTTTGAAAAAAGTTGTCGAGTGTTGAGGAATTGTTAAGTATTCCGTGTACCTTAGGTTGCGATTATGAATGAGATATCTGGGAATCAACAGCTCTCTTGGGTATGGAGGATATGCAGTATGAATTAATTTGTATACGAAGTATGCAAGATGTAGTTTTCGTCTAGTGTAAATATTTAGTCATTTTAAAAATTTTAATTAATGTGACACATGATTGGCCTTTTCAGGTTAAAAATGAACCTTACACCCATATTTTATATCCTGCAGGTATTGACCTGATTTAAGTATAGAGCATAGATGAAATCTCCATAGTTAAAAAATGATAGAACAAGAGATTCGGTTGAAGTTGTTTTTAATTTTTCATTTAAAAAATGACGACATGAGTATAATTTTTTTAATGTTGAATAGGATTTTTTTCATGAGGTTATTGACATGAGGCAGAAATTTGAAATTATGGTCGAAGAATAAGCCCAAGTCCTCAATTGTTAATTTCTGATCTTCCACAAAAATCTCAGTATTACGTATGATCTTTTTGTCTTTTACTTTCTTTCCCAAAAATAATAACGGCAGACTTAACTGCATTAATTTGCAAACGTTAATTATATTCTGATTTACGTTTTCAACAGAGTGCTCAATTGGTATCTAATCAAAAGTTCTGTAGATCTGGGTATCATCCGCGTAAAAATGAGATTTACAGGTTGTGAGAGCTGTTAAGATATCAGCAGTGTATAAAATAAAAAGCATGGGTCCCAGGATAGATCCTTACGGGACACCAGATTCCAGCATCTTTGAGTCAGAAGTAGAAGTATTTCTAAGTACTACTTTTTGTTTACGGTTGGTAAAATGATCATTGAGATTTGATCATTTTCAGAGTATTTTTGGAGAAGCCGTAATATTTCAATTTAGATAGTAATAATTCGTCTTTAATAGTGTCGAACGCTTTGGAATAGTCTAGCAACACCAAAGCAGCCATTTTGCCTTTATCATAGCCTCTAACTATGTCGTCAGATACTTTGAGAAGTGCGCTTATAATTCTGTGGCCTACTCTAAATCCAGACTGATTTAAAGGGATTATTTGATGTTTCGTCATATATTTAATGATCTGATCAATGATCATACATAAGTCTTTCTATTATTTTTTACATAACTGACAAGCTTTAATAAGAAAATCAAGGATTTGCTACTTAATTTGTGTGTTTACAATATTAATAAACTTACCCAAAATGTCTAACTTAAATCCAATTTGTGTTTGTTAAGTTACTCTTTCTTTTAAATGTAAATGTTTAACTATTCCTTTTGCTGCCTGTTTGACAATAAAGATATTGAACTTTTCTCTTGTGCTGCTTGTCTGTTTGAAAGTAAAAACGTTTTCACTTTCTTTTTAAAGTAAATTATGCATATTTAAATCAGTATATGTGTAATATATTGTATTAGTAGTGTTCTGTGTCTGTTTATATTATGGACTGTTAAATGACGTATATGCTATACTGTATCCTAAATGGTCAATAAAAGATCATTATTATTATAAAAAGGCCATCAACAAGGGTAAAAAAAAGAGAATGTAATGAACTCAAATGTTTTTAAAAGATTTTAACATCGATATTAGGTAATAAAGCTTAATTAACTGAACTATGGTGAAAATTTTTATCAAAAGTTTTGCTACCAATTTTCTTTTAAATTGTTTTTCAATCAACGCGGTGGCACATTCGCGCGGGTGTCCCCCAGGGGTCGTGCCTGTCACCTAAACTGTATAACCTATACGTCTCCGATTTTCCGGAGTTTCTGAATATGAAACTTGCCAAGTATGTCGACAACATGGTCATGTACGCCCACTCGCGCAATGCTCAGGTGGCGAATATGCTGCTAAAGGCGCACATGGCTCATGCCACTGCGTATTACGACAAGTGGTAGATTCGGATCAATCCCGAAAACTCGGAATCTATATACTCTTCACACGCCGGTTCATTAAGAACCGCATTTTAACGCCTATTTCGGTGGGGGGTTGCCAAATTCCTATTAAACGGTGTGTGAAGTACCTTGGTTAATTTAGACAAGAGACTGAGTTAAAACACGCACATCAATGAGACTGTACGACAAGTCTACTCCATGTCCAGGAGTCTGTATTCGCTCCTGGCCAGGGGTAGCGGACTAAACAGGACCAATAAAAAATTGCTATACACGATGGTGATCAGACCGGCCATCACATACGCGGCGCGCCGGCCCACCTCACTCAGAGATTTGTACGCCCGCTGTAACGACATAACCCCACTAGCGAAGTACGTCCAAGAGATTTCGGAAAAATTCATGAATTCAAACCGCTAACCCTCAACATAACACACATCAGACAGCATAATACAATTATATTTGATCTGAAACACCCATTACCATACCAGACGTTGCCTATTTTCAGGCTACTTCCACCTTAGCCAACTTCTTCCCTACTATAACCTGTCTTTACTATGTTTTTATTTTTACATATCAACTTTACAATTTTAACCCCACTTCTATTCATTTTCTGTTTGTTCATAGTTTTACCCTTTTCTGTTCTTTTGTCCTCTTTTTGTCCCAAAATTTACCTTTCGGCCGATAACCTCTTAAAAATTATAACATTTAAAACCATAACTTTTATCTTTCCTCTATTTTCCTGGAGGTAGGAAGACCACCAGAGTGGACATTATTTCGAACGGGATTTATCGTTGTATTATGTTTTCCCGTGACAGTAATTAAAATTTTTGTGCCTTAACTGTGGGCAGCACAGTTAAGGCTATTGTTTTTTAAATTCGCCACAGGCGAATAGGAGCATAAACTAACCAACTAATTGCCATTCTTAGCCGAACCGGACCTGCCCCGTCTAACGCTGCACGCCGTGATTATTTGGTTGGCTCCGGGCAGGTTCCAGCTAGACGCATGTATTTCTATTTAATATTTAATAAAGCCTTTTTGAGTTAAATAAAGGTTAATCTGCAATATTCCTAAAAGCGGTTAGAGTAACCTTTAACATGAAAATTTATAAATTAAACTTCCAAATACAGATTACTCTTTCCGTTTCAATCCATCGTGTTAACTTTTATGAGTAACCATTATGTACATTTAAGCGAGTGCATCACAGTGTGTGCATCTATTATAATGAAATTAATTTCTATGCAGACTACATACAAGATCATTACCGCTGTTGAGATAGAAACTGCCATGTAAAGCAATCAAGTGCAATTTGCATGCAACTCGTAAGATCCGCTAAAACAGTGGTAATAATTAAACGACCAGACAACGACTGAATTTATAACGATATATTTTACAACAATTAATTTTCTGCATGAAAAGTACAATTGCATATTTAATTCATTACTATTATAATACATGAATTTGAAATGAGTGATTATGAAAAAGATAATCTCCCCAGCTGATAATTTAAGTAATATTTGAACAGATGACGTCACCAATTTCGATACGTGAAATATGACATCAATTCGATGTCGAATCGACCTAAATGGTGTTTTCTGACACGTGGTCGATTCGACGTGGAAAACAAGCTGAGTAAGAACTATTTGAACTATTAGGTTAGGTTGCGCTAGTTTGCCAAACAACTTTTAGATACATTTTAATGTCGAGAATACATTAAAGCAACGTAGCGGATTACTTATTTCCTACCTTTCACACTTGCTTTAAAACTGTTTCGTCAAAAAGGTAAAACTATATAATTATATGGTTGATAATAATAACTACTTAATAACTACTTATGAGACATATTTTTATCTTTGACAATTGGGTTGTTGACGAATTTTCAAAAATGGTGAAATATGGTAGTGGGGGACTTAATTTAGTTATATATTTAATTTAGAAGAAAAATTCTTAGCGCAACATATTTTAAAAAATTGTTAAACTTCGACTATTTGAACGTGCCGCAAAAACGGTAGTGACATCATAACGGCAGTTAGATGTGAACTTATAAGCAGAACAGATGAAGACGAATAAGTTGACATTGCTGACAAGAAAGAAAATAACCTCATATGTCAAAAGTAAATTTGACGTTTAGCTAGCAGTGATTGATGTTTGCAGTTATTGTTAATATTTTTTTACAAAACGACTAAGGCAGTATATCTGTAAAAGCTAATTCTGACATTCTACTTGCGGTAGATATATTTATGGTCAGCGAATTTTTAAAAAGAGACGATCGTTTTGACATTGCAATGGTTGGAAGTGCAAAAGCTGCAAGGTACTTACTTACGTTACAGCTGCTATAGACAAACTATTGTAATTTCTGCAAGAACTTCCTTTATCTTATCTTATTAATATTACATAATATGTCTAATATGTATTTTATTATTTAATTTAGATGAATTTGTTAACTATACTTTGTATTTTAATAAATATTTCCTTTTCATTGTTTTATTTCCTATTAACTATATACATGCCTATCTAACTGAAAACAACAAAATAAGTTTATCTACTAAAGAAATTATTTATTATCCATTGATACTCACTTCTAAGAAGAGTCAGAATGAGACTTACGAAGATATCAAGAAAGATCTGTATTATAACCAAAAATAATAAATAGGTAAGTACTTTATGCTAGTATCTATCTAAGCAATAAACAATATGTATTTATAACACACATAATTCAAAGGGCATTTATAACTACAATCCAACGCATTCGTAGCCATTTCCGACTGATTGTGTTCACCGACTTTAGACGACTTTCACAGTTTGTTTCATATAGTTTTTCAACGGCGAGTTTTTAAATTTCCTTTCTTAATTTATTGATCATCCTAGTATTATGGGGCGTCTAGGGAGCTTCATAAATAATCAATAGCTAACAAAAACAACTGCACTTTATTCCAACATAAACTAGATAAAATACATAAAAGCAGATTAAAGCCATTTCCCTCCTTTTAGGAAGTCAAAGCATGAATAACATTCTAATCTAGAGCCGTTAAGAATACAGTAATACACCCTGTTTTATCCACCAGTTTGGCGGGTAATTTAAATTTGTAACAGCTAGAACGCCACATAAGTCTTGTAATGCGGCCGTTTTTCCTACAACATAAACCCATATTAAAAATCAAATTCCTACATTAAAATACAACTTACCACAAATAAAACGCTTAGAATACATTGTAATTTGTTACTTTACTTGACATTGAAATGGTCTCCACAATAAGAAGACTTAGTCCTTCTCTGGTGGCTTTGAATCATTCATTATTACTTTCAGCGTTTATTATTGGAACACAACAGTTTTTCTGGTGAATTGGTGGTATTATTTACACAGTACGGCAGAAAACACTATCTGTACTTATGTTTATCCATAACTAGATGCTGTTAAACTATACCGAATTGTTACCTATAAACGTCAGTTGAATTTGACGTTAAATATAATGTGTGATTAAACTGTCGTGATTGTCTTTTTTCTCCGTCGCTATCAGCTAGTTTCTAAACTAGTACCCGTTTCTCGTCGTTTTATAACTAACTTCTCTACAGATTGCCGTTATTATGTCATCTCCGTTTTAAATGCATGTATTTTTGTAATTAATATTATAATATTATAAGACTTTCTTTTCAACTTCTACATGTTTCTAATGATTTTTTATGAATAATTGTTATTGTTTAACATAGATTCTCCTCAAATTTTAACATGCTGCAACAACCCAATTTTCATTTGCACTGTTTATACGAGAATTTACTGGGAAAGGAATTTTCTCTGTTGAAATTATATGCTTTGTGCCTTAAAATATTACTAAGACCTTCAAAAATACCTCTTATTATAAAAGAAAAAAATATATACCTATAATTTTTATTTTCAATTTTTGACTTGGTATTATATTTTTTTGAGCTTATAATAATTCAATAATTCTCAATATGTTCGATGAATATTTATGAATTAAATTATTTCCAGAAACAATGTTTAAATTTTCATGGCGAGTTTCCGGCGTTCCATATTTTCGAATAAATATGGCTACTTTTTGCAATGTGCCTTAATAGTAGGGGAGCCTACGATGCTAAATGAGGATTTACTCGAGCTTCGGGGACCTATTGGATTTTGAAGATTAGATGGTAGAAAGAAAAAAAGTTATATGATGTATGCCCTTTCACTGGCTTTCAAAAATGTAAAAAGAAACAGTCACATGGGAATACTCGAGGGCGTCAGATATTGATAGCAGCGGCGGCTGGTGAAATTTCAATATTTTTTTTCTCGTCTGTGGCGCATGGGACCCATACGAAATTTGGGAAATAACATCTAGAGAAGCACTTCTCTAATGATCCCTAAAAAATTTTGAAAAAGCAGTTTGCGAAAAAATTTTTGAAAATTTGCTAGCCTCCCCTGGGTCTAGGGACCCCTGTTTACTTTTATTTTTTTTTTGTCATATGTATTTGACTTTTCATAAAAATGCATCGACAGATTTTAGAGTTTGTGAAAATATTTTCATTACTAACTGAAATACAATGAACTGAAATTTTGTAATTTACAATTTAACAAATTACAATATTTCAATTCGTTGTATCTCAGTTAGTAATGAAAATATTTTCACAAACTCCAAAATCTGTCGATGCATTTTTATGAAAAGTCAAATGCATATGACAAAAAAAAATAAAAGTAAACAGGGGTCCCTAGACCCAGGGGAGGCTAGCGAATTTTCAAAAATTTTTTCGCAAACTGCTTTTTCAAAATTTTTTAGGGGTCATTAGAGAAGTGCTTCTCTAGATGTTATTTCCCAAGTTTCGTATGGGTCCCATGCGCCACAGACGAGAAAAAAAATATTGAAATTTCACCAGCCGCCACTGATTGATAGTGTATATGCCCCACGTATCTCCGATGACGGAGGTATGTTAATCTGCCTTTGTATGATGGGGGCGGCTGTACGGAAGGGTTAAAAATGGGAAAAAAAAATTTACTCAGTGCGTCAGATATTCAGAGGGGATGTTAAGTGAACCCGAACGAAGCTTCATTCAAAAGACTGACGATTCGGATGTGACGCAAGCTCGTGGCGGCTTTTTGAAAAAATCGCCATTTTGAAATACTTGAGCGCGTCAGATTTTCATACAGACGGTTCAGTTTGATGTCCTGGTCGTGCTGAGCAATGATCTGACGATTATTTGGATGGATTTTCTTAATCTGACGGTTTGAAAAAAATTTTTATTTTCATTTTTTTTTTAAATCACTGAATGTGACAAATAAAATGCACGGAAAATAGCATGCAAATAAAAAAATAACAAATTTTGTTGAAATTTGTAAAAAAAGTTCTTATTATTATTTTCTGCACACGTAAATCTATTTCTTCTAATTATAATACATATAAACACATATATCTCAGTAATCTCTTTCTCTGATAAAATTACAAATGATAAATAAATAAGAGATAAAAAAAACGTTAATGATATTTTGATGGTTTGACGACTTTTTGATAGTTTTATTGATGGGTAATAACTGTACACAGAATTCACAAAAAATTAGTAAAATAAAATAAAAATGTTAAAAATATTTTTTTTTAATCTTCATCTTCATCCGTGGAATTATCAGCATACAGCACGTCAGGTTCGATTTGATCATCAATTTCATCCACAGCTTGCATATCTGTAACAATAAATCATTATAATACTTGACAATCTTTTTTTTATTTCATGAAAAGCGTGTTATTAAAGTATTGAAAAGTAAATATACCTGAATCTGGAGTATCCCCTAGAAGATCTGGTATTATGACTACATCTTCATATGCTTCTGGTAATTGATCACCAACGAAATAAGTCTTTTCCAATTTTCCATTTACATTTGTCCATCCGTAATCTGTCGGTGACATGTCGATAATGTTTCACTTGTGTGCATTCCTCCACTTAAAACACAAACAAACAAGCCAGAGCGTTGTACATATTATAATGTTATATAAAATTATACGCTTATTACCAAGACTTAGTCATAACAAACCTTCACAGGTGTATCATATTACATGATAACGACTTCTCTTATTAATCGCTTATCTTAGAGATATTATGTTTCACCTTTGTTTCTCACATTTTATGCTGATTGTCGAATTGCATTTCCTTTGTTCTATATTTTGCTTACTCAGGTTCTGTATGTTATAAATATGACTAAACACGCTTTGTTGAATCAGCTATTAAACTCACTTAGAATGAAACACTTCTAATTATTTTATTATTCCTTCTCCAAGAGCCAACGTTGGCTCCATTTAAGTAAATAAATCTTTTTAAAAAGTCACTCATGTAAACCGTGATCTAACAATAATACCACGAGTGCTGTGATCAGCTGTGATGGCTGGCATGTGGGGAAGGTGCGAGAGAGTGAGAGATAGAGAAAGAGTGACAGGGAGAGAGAGGCGCGGAGTGGGGAATACATGCTTCACTGCAGCTGCACGCGCTAAATTTTATTGACGATTTTTGTTACTTGGGCTTGTGGAAATCGGCAGATTATATTTTGCCCGTTATCCTTGAATTATTTCCTTCAACATAAAAAAAATTGACCGCGCTCGAGAATGTCGAGGTGACCTTTTTTTTTGCAAGTCTGTGACCCTCCCACTCCCTTACGTCACGCTCAAGTCGTCAGATTATTGAAATGCACACTTTTCAGCATGTAATTAATCCATCATACCTTAATCTGACGCGCTCGAGTATTTCCAACTATCGATTATTTTTTACTATTCTGATCGGCTGCCCTACATGCGCGGCCCTATATAGAGGGCTTAGATATGGTGGAGGTAATCAACAAGGTGAAAAGTATCTCCCCATATGTTAATCTGCCGCGCTTGAGTAAATCCGAAGATCCCCTATAGGGCTTCTCTACTATAATAGGTGGCTCAACTTAATTTCGACTTTTTTGTGGAAATTTAGGTATTTTCAGGGTCCTTATTAGGTGTCTACGAAGCTTTTTCAAAAGTTACCGTCACCTATTTAGCCATTTCAATACATTTCACTAATTTACTAGTGAAATATTTTTGTCGAACTCCTCTATTTGTTTCCTTAAATATATAAAGAATAAAAACCAAACTGCAACAAACAGCTATTCTCCGGACTAATGCCCCGCCGAGCGCTGAATTATGAATTATAAGCCTGGCCGCGTTAAGTGCAATAACTATGTATTGCCACAAAACGCTAAAGTTTCGATTGCAACAGACACCAGCCGAAAGACTCATTCCTACTCAAAGGAGCTCTAGTGCCAGCCACTCCACACCACTTGCAGACTGCAGTTTCGAGTTATTGCCTCTCATCAGTGCAAGGTAGGTTTGAGATGGCTGGAACGAGGTACATGACGAGATTTATAAAACCACGACATGCAACGTTTACGAACAATTTCATTTGACATTTTGACAGAACTAAGACGTCACCAAAGCACTCTTTTCAGTAAATATAATTTGTACTTTTCAAATTGAGTTTGTTTTCAAACAAAGAATTCTTGAAATCTTTGCGGCAGTTTTCTCAAAAAAAGAGAAAAAATATGTAACATCAGGTATAGCTCATGAGGCGCCCTCCATGTGCAGGCGTGATGTGATACATAAATTATTGTTTATTAGCTTAAAAAATGTTTCCTCGCCAAATTGGGGGAAGAAAGGAAAAAAATTACAATTTGTATCTGTATCTTTTTCCACAGTAACAATTCACTAAAGCATGTTTGGTTATATCCTCATATTTTGATCCAAACAATCTACCCTTGAATTGTGGTCTGTTATTAATGGTCCCTGTATTGACAAAACTGAGATTTTGCCAAAAATTACTGCAAGGTCTTTAAGCGAGGGCGGTCTGGTTAATGGTACGTTTTCTAGAGAGTAGTTAAATGTATAATTAATATCCTTCGTAGAAAATGTCATTACGTTACATTTTTGTACGTTCAATATGAGACAGTTCTCAATACACCAAGCACTGAGTTTAGATACATTATTTTGTAATTTAATGCAGTCACTTATATTAGAAATTCTATGTAGTAGTTTGATGCCATTTGCATTGAAGTAATAAACATCTAGCTCATATGCAATATCAAACGTTAATTGGGGATCCGGGAAAAAGACGAACAATCAACAATGGAAAACATTTAATTTATCATTTTTAACAATTTTCCTGTAATAAAATAGCGCTTTCACGGTATCAGTAAATTCAGTAGCGTGGGACATGTCAATATTGTGTTCTTTCATGTAATTATTATAGATGTTTAATATAAAAACCACTCCTTTTTCCCTTTTTTCATTGTCAGGCTTGCGAGGACTTGTTGGGTCGGTTTTTTTTTGAGGAAACTCAATATATCCTGTAAAATTTCACAACCAGGCATCCTAACGACCCCCGGTGGTTGAAACCACCCCCTCCCTCCATATCGAAACATGCAAAAACATCAAAACGTGCTGAAAATTGTTTTCCAAGCATTTTCAAGGGCGGGGAACACGATGCTGATATTATTTAGTCTCCCACCCCTAACCAATTAACTCTAAATGCATAAAACCATCCATTTTTCCCTCTTTTCGTTACCAAACAATATAACTGTTGAAAGACAGGGTGTAACACAAGGTGTAGCTGTATAAAACTAGGTGTAAAATGTAGTCCATTCTGTAAAAATTATAGAGGTAATGATTGCGGTAATAGCGAGCTTGGTGAAAATCCAAATGTATCAGAAGATGAGGATGGTACTATTGATGATATTCGAAAGCTGATCCCGGAAATTTTAATACAGAATGATAATGTTAGTGACGATGAGACTGACGATACTGACGATGGAGATGAATGTACCTAGATGGAAGCAAGTCTCATTGAAGAGTGTAATGTCTATTACATTATCGACTAGGCTGACATTCACCTTTTTAAGGTCAGCTGGGCTTAAGTCGGCGACCGAGGGATTCATTGTGGCCTGTCAGGACGGTGTAATAAACACTTTGGTCTACCGAAGTCGCGTAATGGGTGTAGAGGTCCCTAATACCAACTGCAGGACCTGCCGTCAGGCGCCGGAATCGCTAATGCATTTACATTCAGCATGCCCAGTATACGCGATTTCGGCCTACATCCACCGCCATAACGCGGCTGTACGAGTGCTATACTACGATCTACGGCACTCGTATGAGGTAGATTAAACACCAGTGCTGCCTTACATCCCCGGAGATATTGAGTCCGTTGTCGAGAACGAGAGATGCCGAATTTATTGGAACTACTCGTTCCCGACGGTCAGGCTAATTCAAGCCAACAAGCCTGACATAGTCCTCCTCAACCATCAGAACAAAGTGATGTTTGTAATGGAATTCTCGGCACCTGCTGATACAAACATCGCTTTGAAGGAGGGGGGAAAATGGACCAAATATCGTGATCTCCGATATGAGCTCCAAGTGCTGTACCCAGACTACTCGGTCAAGATGGTCGTCCTAATAATCGGCGTACTCGGAGGGATGAAGCCTTCGCTGCTCTCAGAAATATCATACCGGCCTGTCTGAATTCGGCAGAATGGTTGGCAGGACAGATGCAGAAGGCGGTTATCTTGGAGTCCCTTCGTCTGCTTAGGGCACATGACTCAGGTGTCTACAGTCACTAACTCCACAGGTCGTGGAGAGTGGCTATAATGAATTAGCCGACGCGGCTACCGTGTGGTGTCAGAGGCCACGGATGCCCTGTCCAGCAACGGGAAACCGAAAAAAAAAAAAAAAATAATAATAATAATAATAATAATAATAAGATCTAGAGTTACGAACAACGATGACTAAATATAGAAAGCACCACCCAATATCTTCAACCAGTCGACTCAATTTGCCTAGAGGAAGAAGGGGAAGGGGACTCCTTAACATAGAAATTCTGCATGCCAACGTAATTAAGAAATTATACACATACTTTACGGACAGCCACGAAGAACTTCAAAACACCGTTGCAACAGCGGACATCAACTTCTCTAAATTTGGCTGCCCGGGCACCACCTGAAGTACAAAAAACGATGAGAACACTAGAAGAAGAGTAAGGCTATGCACGGAAGATACGCAGCCGCACTATATAGTCAGGATATTTACCTTGAACTGTCAACTAGTTATCTCAGACAGGGCTTTCTAATGCCGGAGACAGAAGACTTTATTAACGCCATCCAAGACCAAGTTATACCTACAAGAAATTACCGTAAATATATACTAAGACAGGATATATAGCGGACGACAAATGAAGACTTTGTGGATCTACTTCAGAGACAATCCAACACCTAGTGTCCGGGTGTACTTACCTTGCGCCAAAGGATTAGGTATCTGGATCGACACAACAGAGTAGCCGGTATAGTCCACCAGGAAATCTGCAAATATGAAAATATCGTTAATGAAATCGTGCCATACTACAACTACAGTCCAGAAGTCTTTCTAGAGAGCGAAGATATCAAAATATACTGGGACACGGGAATTGTAACAGATAAGGAAATCAGACATAAACAACCTGATATATTAATCCTAAACAAAAAGGAAAAATGTGCTCACATTATAGACGTTACAATTCCCCTTGATGAGAATGTAAGAGAAGCGAGAAATGAAAAGATCAGTAAGTATCAAGATCTAGCAAATGAACTGAAGGCTATTTACTTACTTGAGAAGGTGTCCCTAGTGCCCATAGTAATATCAGCAAATAGGTTGATAGATAAAGAGCTGCCTAGAGCTCTTAACCAACTGGGTATAACTGACTATCAGAGGGTGATAGGACTTGCACAAAAAGCTACAATCCTAGCTACGTGTAGCACTGTTCGAAGGGTGATGGTCCATGAGCAGACCAGACCGTTGGTCATCTTGACCCCGGTTTGTTATGAACCAAGAAATCCAACACTTAGTTGTGAAAAAAAAAAATAATAATAATAATATATTTTATTTCCAGTTAGACTGCAATAACAGTATTGGCATTGTCAAATAGTACACACAGTGCAACGTAACACCTGACACATTAAAATAATACGAGAATATATATAAATACACATTTTAAATATATATGTAGTCAATACAAAAATTAATAAGTTGATAAAAAGTATAAAACAACCTAGCCTATTATCACAAAATTGTCCCAAGACGTTTAAAATATTTGACAATAAAAAAAAACAGTCAATAAAATTGGATTTTTCAGGTCCTCAATTAATGGCTATTTCGAAATTGAAAGAATTCGGATAGGGAATAAAAACATTGATTTTTTTAAAAGGTTTTTAACATGGTGTCTAAATTGTTTGAAGTTGCTTAAATCCTTCAGGCTCTGAGGTAGGTGATTGTAAAGCTTGATAGAAGTTGTATATGGTCTCCTGTCCACCTGCGCCAACCTACTCTGTGGAACATATAAGTCATTAGCGGCACGCGTAGTGTATCTGTTTATGTCACTACATTTAGGTATTTGATCAATATTTTTTCTGACATAACATTCTAAAATATATAATGAGTAAACCGTAAGTATTCCATGTTGCTTGAAATAGGGCCTGCAGGAAGTTGTATAGTTAAATTGAAGCATACTCCTTATTATTTTCTTTTGTAATAAAAATACTTTCTCTATCCCAGAGCAGTTAGTTGCCCCAGCACAGAATACCATAAGAGAGAATCGAATTTATTTGCCCATAGTAAAAAGATTTAATTGTCTCGATATTTTACTACACCCCTTAGTGCAGCTAAGACATAATTTTTTGTAGCAAGTTTGGTGGTTAGACTTTTAACATGAAAATCTTAGGAAAAATGTTGGTCCATTTCTATACCTAAAAATTTTACATATTCAGCCTGATGTAATAACTGAGATTCTGTTTTAACCATTAAACTAACATTATTGATCACTCCAAGAGGGGAAAATAATAAAATATTTGTTTTTTGAGTGTTGAGGACTAGGCCGTTTTTTTGACATCTCTCTGCCATTTGTTTAACGCAATTTGTAGCATTTTTGCTAAGATTTTCAATGTTATTGGCATAAATAATAGAAGACGTATCATCAGCAAAGAGTGTTAAAAAAGTGTTGTCAATATTTTTTATTACATCACTGATAAAAATCAAAAATAATAATGGGCCTAGTATACTCCCCTGCGGCACTCCGGTGTTAACGTTTAAGCCGTTCGAGATATATTTTTTGCCCTCTTCCATTATTTTTATATTTTGTGACCTTCCTGTTAGATATGACTTAACCGATGATAATGCTACATTGCGAATACCATATGATTCGAGTTTTTTTTAATAATAGGGCATGATTTAATAGTGTCAAACGCCCATGAGAAGTCAAAAAATATAAATGTTTTTTCGAATATCTTAGTAAATACTGAAAGCAGATAGGTCTGTAGTTTTTAATATCGTTGGGGTTGTTTTTCTTATATACTGAAACTACTAATTCTGCTTTCAACTGTTCTGGGAAACATCCACTTTCAAATGATATGTTTATCAAGTGAGTCATAGGGTCAAGCGCGGATCTAGAAATTTCACTAATTTTTTTCTCGTCTGTGGCATACGAAATATGGGAAATAACATCTCGAGAAGCATTTCTCTAAAAAACTTTGAAAAAGCAGTTTGCGAAAAATGTTTTCAAAATTCGATCACCCCCCCCCCCCCAGGTCTAGGGACTCCTGTTTAAAATTATTTTTTTTGTCATATGCATTTTACTTTTCATAAAAATACAGCAACAAGTTTTGAAGTTTATGAAAATATTTTCATTACTAACTGAGATACAACGAATTGAAATTTTGTGATTTACAATTTAACAAATAAGTATTTAAAATGGTTAACATTTTCATCTGAAAAATATCATTTGAGACATTTTGTGACTTATTTGTTTTGTATAAAATAATTTGTAAGTTGTGGTCGGATAAAATATTATTGAAAGTGTGAGTTTCTAAATAATTTATGTCTATGTTTGAAAAAATATTGTCAATCACCATGTTACTCTCACCTTGTATGCATGAAAATTCAGTGAAACATTTATTAAGGCCAAATGAGGTAAACAAATCTATTACAGACTGAGATATTTATTACAGCTGTTGTCTATTAAATTGTAATTAAAATCTGCACACACGAAACAAGAGGTTTTTGCTTTGTAAAATTCAGACATTCAGAACTTTTCTAACGGTAGAATAAAACATTCATGATTAGCACCAGGAGACCTATATATACAACTTATAGTAATACTTACTTTTTATATTAACAGATACAGCTTCAAACAATTGTTCTGCCACATTAACGGTCTTTAAGGTCCTTTCAGTGTACTCCAAATCTTCTTTCACAAAAATGGCTGCTCCTCCTCCATTTTTTACGTTTCTGGAATAGCAGCTTGCTAAGCAATATTTATTTAGTTTTATACTACTAGCTTCTTCTTGTTTAAGCCAGGTTTCCGTTAAGCAGAGTACGTCAGGGTAGGATAACTTGTCATGAAAAACTTCAATAAGGTCAATTTTGTTCTTCCGAATGCTGCGGACGTTTAGGTTTAGAATACGAATGTCTCCGACTGTAGATTCCATAATTCTTCCGTCGAAAAAAATATGGAGATACCTTTATACCTTTAGGCCTATCACCACCCTCGTAAACCGGGGGACCAAACTGCACCTTTGGGGTGTTTGCAACTTTGGCATGGACAATTCGTTGTTTCGCATTTTGCAAGAAAATCTGAATTCGATTTCATGAAACTATTCACTGACACTTAACTTTTACACCATTCTCTGCACCTTTTTGTCCGCGGGGTAATTCTCTCGAAGTTTCAAGTAAAACAGTTTCCTCAATCCTTTACCTTTATTTCTTCTCCAATATACTTGGTATTTATTTTGAAAAATAAAAAAGCTTCCCGCTTACTATATTTATCCTTGCAAATTGTCACATTTTATCGACATAGCCTTTTAGAAAACTCCACTTACTAATAAAAATTACACTTATTAATATTTGTCCTTCATACTAACATATTTTGTTAACAAATGTATAATGCTTTAAACAATTGAGAAGACTAATTTGTCATCCAGTTCTTAAGTTAGAGCCAGTTAAATAAAAGAAAAATTTTATTTTAATTGTCTAAAACAATTTTTTTCACATTTCATTACTTTATACCTTTAAAGATGTTTTATGACTGACCGCTCTACTAGTTGTACCAGTTGGTGACATCACGGCGGAGACTGCGATAGGGGAACGTCTGTGTATGTCTGTCATAGTATCATGAGTGCACCTTATCTTACGGTTATTCAACAGAATTAAAATTTTGCACAAAAAACAAAGGAATAATCTGCAAGTTCAAAATAAAAACCACCCTAATATGTCAATAAAAATAAGTTCACGTGACGTCTCACCATTTACATTCGTCATAACAAAATTGGCCTTACCCTAACTTCGGATGAGTCTGTTATCATACCCATTTGAATATTTTTTCAGCATTTCCCATTTCCGATTCGCTGCTATGCGAAATATGAAACAAGTCGCCGCGCTCCGTCGAGAACAGTTTCGTTTAAAAATAATATATTATTTAACCTTTGCGAATAAATCACAATAAATTTAATTATTACATCAGTTAGTCATTGTCACAGACAGATGTTGCTGACTTGGGTGGAACCGTGTGGAGGAGTGAATGTGAATACTTAATAAACTTGGAAGTTAATTTCCGTTTGCAAATTGTAAATATTTAAAAAGGACAGCTTTCACTACATCGTTTATGTTTTTCTCGGTTATTTGAATTCTTTAATAATTCCAAGGTATTTATTATGAACACAGTTCAATGTACAATACACTGTAGCTCCCTGTGCTATCGTGACCTACAACATAAGACAGAATAATTACTGACCATTTGTGAAACATCATAATACCCAACACTTAAAAGAGCCACTCACAACCACACATTATTACAACCAAAGTAATAGATTATTGTCGCTAACAAAACTAACATAATATTGACCCTAAACCACAGATAGCTTCAGAGCAACCCATTATTCAGCATCATTCAACCCAGGGCAAGCATCTGTGGAAGATGGAAAGCCCCATGCATCAGCATATTATACTATCAACGATTTCAAACAAATGCATAATAACCAGAGCTCGTGTCTTAGGTGGGATTTTTACAATTATGAGGTGTGGACTATGATGGTTTGTAAGAACGTTACTATTTTGTACGTATTTCATGCGCAAAAATGCTATAATCATACTTTTCAATGTGATGATGCTTAAACTTGATGAAATATACACAGTACAACGCTTGGGACACCATAATTATTCATTTATAGCGGCACAATAATAAAAGTTAAAAGCAAGAGTTTTTCAAATGTTGAGACTTCAAACTTTAACGTTTCTTGTCAAAAATCCAAGAATAGTCTGAAAATGATCCGTAACATCAGATATAGTAGGGAGCATATTTAAAATACAATGTTTTATGTCATGAAAGTCAAGATTTTAAGTTTGAGAAAAAAATATCTTTAACTTTTTTTGTGCGCACGATTATTCTGAAATTTGATACATGTATGTAACTAGAAACTAGATTATATTTTGATCTTATTCCCTTGAAGGGTGAATTGGATAAATTGAGGTAAATAGGTAAATTAAGCAAGTAAGAGTCCATAAAATTGGTATATAGTGTGGGTCGCGTGCGCGTGACGTCACAATCTGAGACCTTAGGAAAAACAAACAGAAATTCTTTAACTGTCAAATGGCAACTGATTGAACTTTTTGTAATATTATTGTTTCTATGTATATTATACATGCAAAATGACAAGTTTTTAGTTTATTATTAATTGTGGAAGTGTGACAATCCAAAACAATGCCAGTTTTGATAAAATAACCTCAATTTACAACCAGAAGAAGTTAGAGGTTAAAATACTGCAACTGATTTCAAACAATTAAAATGAATGATTTTACGAGAGTCTTCCAAGGATTTTTTTAGTGGTACATTGTTGCATATTAATGTAAGAATTTGGTTTTTAACGTGGGTTTATGTTGTAGGAAAAACAGCCGTATTACAAGACCATTACGATACATCCAGTTTGGGCATCCTCTCTTAAAAAGGAATACAATTTAAAACCCATATGTGAAACTGAAAGTGCTTATAATAATAATAACTGCTGCTCACATAAGTAATAAACAATTCATGGTAAAGAAAATTAACATTTTATATTGGTTTGTCAGTATTTTTAATAATTATTTCTTCTTTAAATTTTAGTTGAGCAAAAGGTGTGTAAAGCTGTGCCAAAGGAGAGAAAAGTGCAATGGTAGAAATTGTTTTAAATAAAGTACACTCCAAGAGGAAGCAGGCAGCAGGAAGATATTTGATAAAGTAGGTGCATAAATTAAGAAAGGAAATTCAAAGTACCTGCGGCCGTCAACAAGTGCATGATGCAATGTGCCCTTTCAAAGTATATCGTGTGGTGTTTAAAAACTCAGTGTTTTTACTATTGAACACTGAAAAAGTTGAAAATTAAAACTCTGAAGTGGTCTACGGTCAGTGAACACATAAGAAAAGTCTGACTCGGCTTTGTTAGTGTTGAATTGTATAGCTATAAAAGCCCTTCGAGTTAAATGTTACTTATTGCTTAGATAGATATTACTATAAAGTATATATATTATGTTATGTTAGGTACCTACATTACAATCATTTATTTTTTGTTACAATATTAACCTCTTATAACTTTCTTGTCGATTCTTCTTAGAAGTACTAATGGACCTTGGACAATAAATAACTTATTTAGTAAAGATATTTTGTTTTACTTTCAGTTACAAGTTCGACGTAACTGACAATTTCAATTTACTGCTAACAATATATAGTAGTAGAAGTGATAAGTATTAGCTAGAAGAGTAGTTGTTTTGATTGGTTTTCCAATAATAAGTGTTTTAAAGTGTTTTCCTAAGTAGTATATTAGCGGTACCCGATTAAGGTACCAATATACAGAAAGTAGATAATTTCCTATTAAATAAAAAAGTGTGAATGACTAAATGTAAATGAATGACTTAAGTATTTTCAGTATATTTTTTTTCTTTAAAATGCTAAGAATCCTATCATGTAATTCAATACTTCGTCAGTATTAGCTAGAAGAGTAGTTGTTTTGATTGGTTCTCCAATAATGAGTGTTTTAAAGTATTTACCTAACTAGTATATTAGCGTGCCCAGATTAGGGCAACAATATACAGAAAGTAGGTATTTTCATAATAAATAAAAAAGTGTGTAAGTTGTGATTTGCATAATACCTAAATAATATTCTCTAATCTTGATAAAAGCAAATAAATAAAAATAATTAATTGTAAAAAATAAATCAAGAATAGGCTTGTAAATAATGAATGAATGTTTCTATACTCTACTGATGAGAACTAACGAGTTCGAAAAAACTTGTACAACTTTTCTAGAGTTGAAATAGAATGTAAGGTTCAATAACTATTGTGAATGACTGAATTTCAATAAATAATTCAAGTATCTTCAATATAATTTTTTTTTTTTTTGCCTTAAAATGCCAGGAATCCTACCATGTAATTCAATACTTCGTCAGTATTAGCTAGAAGAGTAGTTGTTTTGATTGGTTTTCCAATAATAAGTGTTTTAAAGTGTTTTCCTAAGTAGTATATTAGCGGTACCCGATTAAGGTACCAATATACAGAAAGTAGATAATTTCCTATTAAATAAAAAAGTGTGAATGACTAAATGTAAATGAATGACTTAAGTATTTTCAGTATATTTTTTTTCTTTAAAATGCTAAGAATCCTATCATGTAATTCAATACTTCGTCAGTATTAGCTAGAAGAGTAGTTGTTTTGATTGGTTCTCCAATAATGAGTGTTTTAAAGTATTTACCTAACTAGTATATTAGCGTGCCCAGATTAGGGCAACAATATACAGAAAGTAGGTATTTTCATAATAAATAAAAAAGTGTGTAAGTTGTGATTTGCATAATACCTAAATAATATTCTCTAATCTTGATAAATAAAACATAATAAAAAGAGTATATTTAATAAAATGATAATGAACAAATGAATTACATAAAATTATGAAAGACATTACATAACAATATATGAAAAATAAAATTTTTGTATAGGATTGTATAGACGAGAAGAAATTATGCACGTCTTACTATGTACTTCAAATAGTTTATAGCACATCAGTCTTCATTGCTTAATTTATATGGGGTCTTTTTCACAAAATTTACGGCGGTTAATACCTTGATCATAGCCATGTTTACTGCTAAAAAGGAAATACTTCCTCTCTCAAGTAGTGGACATGTTTTGTCTAAACTAGCAACACATTCACAGTAAGTACTAAGAAACCATCTGAATCTGGAGTCAATGGCTTTTTTTCATGATGCCACGACTTAACCTGAAAAATGAATTTGTATGTTAGCAATTATTTCTAAAGCAACATTTAATTAGGCAAGTGTATATGAAAAGAATGGTAAATCATTGATAACAATTCTTACCTTTGCAACAAGGTTTTATTCTGTAAATTTCTTGCAGAGTACCTACTTCTTTCACATAACCATAAACAGCTTTAAGACTTTTAAATGCCTTGAACTCATCCTTCTCTCTATACACTTCTATCAAAAACCAAGTAATTCGCAGTATCCCTATGTGTACTATTTGGAAATACATCAATATTTACACTAAAGCATTTTTTTCTCAAAATATAAGGATTTAATTCCATGACAGCAGTATACCTAACCTCTACATCATGAGACAATTCTGCAAAATACGAACTAACCGTCATCCTGTCGAACTAAATTGAGCATATAAAAGTAATAAGAATAGCTGCAGATATTAAATAATCCAACATTAAACTTTTAAATGGCACAAACACAGTAAAATTCACTTTAAAGAAAAACATTCAATACGCGGATAATTCAATGACAGCTGTTTGTTTTTCCTAAGGTCTCAAAATCTGTGACGTCGGCGCACGCGACCCATAATATAAGAGAAACTAAAAACATTTTTTGACATTAGAAACCCCCATTACACCACCCCCATCCCATTATTAAAGGCGGTAAAAAAAATAAAATTGCGATTTGGTGTGTGTACAAGAACCAACGGCTTCAATTTTTTTTTTACTTCATCCACTTCCGTTTGAAAGAAAGCACTGTGCAAATCGCCACTATCTATGAATCTTTATGTGCCTCTAGTAAATTATAAAATTTAAATAACGGAAAATTGACTCCCAGTGTTATAATAGTCATTTGGTGCTCAAAAAAGAAAATTTTCCGGGAGTTTTGAAAATTGATGATTTTATAGATTTCGATGTGCTCTTTCCGAATTTCTACTTTGCCACCTCGTATCTTTGCCGCTCCCGCCGCCATATTGAATAAATGGCGAATAAAAACTATTTTTTGACAATATCTCCTTACGATAAAAACAATTATATAATAAATTAAACTAGAGAAAATTTCCTATAATTTTTTTTTTAATAACCTTTTTTTTTTTGTAAAATGAATAGTTTTAGCGTACGAGCGCGACAAACCATTATACATCTACACCAATACGCGTTCTTCTTATATTAACCAAAAATATATTCCAAAACCCAAATGCTGATCCAGAAATCATTGCTAGACTGGAGAACGCTTCCTTGTTGTATTGTACGGTTACAGTGGCGTGAAAAGTATGAAAAGTATGACGTTAAACAACTCTAGATATGTATGCTTCAAAAAATCAGCATATAAAAATAAATTTAATATTGCATCGCTACCACCAACAGAAGCAGCAACACGACAACATTCGTTCCGAACCTATCACCAGGTTCAGCAGTGGTATGGGAATGGACAGAATGCAGAGCAATGGGGATGGAAAAGAAACAATAATGGGATAATTCCTGCCACCACACTCGAGCCCCCAGCTCGGGAAACCTCGTTGAAACTTATTTCTTGCAAATTCAAAAAGGGATGTGAGAAAGCATGTGATTGCAGAAAGGCTGGATTAAAGTGCTCCGTTATATGCACGATTTGTAGTGGTACCTGTTATGATTCGCAAATTCCATCACAAGATAGCGATGAAGAGGAAGAAACGGAGACTGTTCTCGAGTAAACGTATGATGAAATTGAGGACGAAGAGGATTGCAATGAAACTGATAATCCCATCGCGGATGATGTGGATGAAATTTCTATCTGTGACGTTTTGATCGGTACTGAAGCCTATGAACTCGCAACACCTGGTCCATTAAGAACAGCGAAGCAAAGGAGAATGCGCTAAATTTTGGAATAGTGCATTGTATGTTGATTAGGCCTACTGGGGATACCACGATAAAAAAAACGCGCCACTTACTTTATCTCATGGTGATGTGGAAATGAGTTTTTTGGTCAAAACGCATGTAGGAGTAGATTTTGCGGCGCTCGTACGCTAAAACTATTCATTTTACAAAAAAAAAACAGTTATTAAAAAACTATAGGAAATTTTCTCTAGTTTAATTTATTATATAACTATTTTTATCGTAAAATGAATCGGAGAGGAGATATTGTCAAAAAACAATTTTCAGGCGCCATTTTTCCAATATGGCGGTGGGAACGGCAAAGATACGAGGTGGCAAAGTAGAAATTCAGAAAGAGCACATCGAAATCTATAAAATCACCAATTTTCAAAACTCCCGGAAAACTTTCCAGGTAAAACTATCAAATGACTGTACTATAATGTTGCGGAACCTCGGAGAATCGATTTATGTCGAAAAGTAGCAAAAAATCTACTTATAGAACACAATTGATCATATTTCTGGCAGTGCGCCGAATTTTGAAAATATTTTTTTACGTCGCGCGTCGTCCGTCGCACAAAAAGAATTTAAATCTATCCGGCAAATTGACGATGGGACACGAGCATTAGTGAGTCATCAGCAAAAGATAGTTTCATGTCCGAAGGTAGATCTTTAATTTTAGCAAAGATAAGGGGAAAAGCCTATTAGCCTGTAAAGGAGTACATGCAACATCTCCATAGGGGTGGTTCGGAAGCGAAGTCATGGTACAACACCTTCATTAGTTCACGTGCCGTTAGTACGTTTTCGCGAGAGAGCACGAAAACTTCATGTACTTATATAATTCCGTAGACCGCATTTTACAGTTGACAATAGTTTTACCGTCAATTCAAGTCAAATTGCTCTCGTACGCTCTAGGAAGTTCTGAATGTTTTTGTGCCAAGATGATTGCTATACTCTCCATTGTATGGTAGTTGAGATACACGTGCTCTAAAGGAGGCGTCCTCCTTCGCCATGTTTAGTAGGCAGATTATTACAAATATTAGATAGGTTCTTGTATATTTACTGTACACTTGAATAATTACCTCAATAAGTGGTATTAGTTGAACTCTTGATTGAATGACTAACTTTAAGTTTATCCTCTCGGGAGTTTTTATATATTAGGTCGATGAAAAGGAAAAGGACTCACAAGTCTGTTATTCAGGACATCTTTCAGATCACAGGAGCTGAAGAGAGGAACTGTAAAAAAGTAATTAGGATATCCAGAAGAGATAAGCAGTGTTAGAAGTAAGACCAGTGCATCCTAAGAAGGCAGATACTTTGGAGGGATCAGTTAGCCATTTACGGTGGGTACGAACTTATACTTTTCTCATCTATTGGGGGACTTGTCTCTTATAACTTAACAGAACCCCGCTGTGAGTAGAAATTAACCACTTATGCCACCCAAAGTCAAGAAGGTGAGCGGACCAGACATAAGTAAGCCATTTTCCATATTTGGTAAAAAAAATAGGAGTTTTCAAGGATCAAGTTGAAAATAAACTTGATTGGGGGACTGGGAAAGTGGAGATGTTATCAGACCTGTAATCATTTTTGCTTTGATGCTTTTTAGAGCTACCAAAACTTCCTTGTTAGAGACATCACTAATATATATTGGGCTGGCATTTTCGTTGGTCGGCTTAGAGTCTGTCGGTGCATATATTCTGGCAAAGAGTTCGTTACACAGGACTTCCACGTATCTCTGTGTATATTGTTCCGAAGTCAGTGTGTCACTGTGAATATGTCGTTTTGGTTTGTGGGATCCTTGAATCTCGGATATTGTCAGCTCGTTATCATATCTGCTGAATCGCTGACCAACACGTCCCTGTTTCCATGTTCAAAATAAAATAGTTTCGAGTTTTGATAACGAAGAACAGTTTTATGAAAAGGCAAATGTTTTTTTAAATATATTATATGTGAGCCTCTAGGAAAAAAAACCGTTGGTAATTTTATTTTTCTTACACTGTCAAACTATTTAATCTTTAGTAAAATATATAAAAGAAAAACAAGCGTTTTTGTGGAAATTAAATAATAAAATCTCAAATATCACGTTTTGTGATTAATACGTCATAGTCGTTTTTTCCTTCTAATGTCAAAAGATATCAATTTTTGCGTCAAACGGAATATTACTCCGTAATTTTTTTTTAAGAATATGCTTTATTAAATTTAATTCATACAAATAAATTAAATCAAACTTGTAATGGTAAACTTAAAAGATGGCACTACATAATAAACAAATATCAAACGAAATCTTAAGATCATCATCCTCAAAGATATCATCAAAGTCGTTGTCATCTTGTGCTTCGATAACAGTGTAAAGTAGTGTTATTATGAGAAGATACTCGGGGCGGAGCCAACGTTCCTGAATATTTTTACCAGAGGAACAGCGCCATCTGGGGTATAAGGATGTGTAATTGCAATAAAATTTTCAAGGTCGAGGAGCTGTGTAATGCAGTAGATTAAAACTGCCAACTCTGGTATTTACATCGTTTACATACACCTCTCTGGCGGCGAAAGAATGTGATATTCCGCACTCCAAATATATTTATATCACTTAAATTGTCACCGCTGGCGAACACAACTCTACTGCAAACTACCTGGTCTCGATATTGAATATGACGTAATTCGTTCTCATTGGCTTAGATTGAATGAATGTGTACAAACTAGTTTCTGAGCATATTCTATGCAAGCATCTTCTCGTAATAACACTTCTCTAAGTGCTGCAACTTGACTTCAGTGTATCACAAACACATAACTACAAACTTACTATGTGATTGATCAAATAATAAATGTGTTTTGCAACTTAAACATAGCTTCATGTAGCGTATTGCACCTAACAAGGAGATATACCATGATATTCTGAGGTTATTTGACTCGTTTTGCACATGGAAAACATTTCTAGTGGATAGATAATGCAATAAATTGCACACATAATATCTCGATATGGGTAAAAATGTCATGTGACGTTTTGCATCTAGGGGCTCGTTTTTTGATAGTATCTTTACGGATATGTATATTTTTTAGGTGTGAGATATTTTGTAGTAATCAAGAAATACATACAAAAACAAATACTGTCTGTCTTTTTGGCGCAAAAAATTATTTCATTAAAATATTTAGATATTATGCATTTGTTCTCTTAAATTTTATTCACGCTTAACATATTTAAATTATTTTTAACTAAACCTTGTAAACGTAAAAATTAACTTAATTTCATATTGTATTAACTCCATTTTGTTTGAGCAAGTATTTCCGACAGATAGCCTTGTCTCTTAATTAAATTTCGCACCATGCAATTAAAATCGTTCTCTTAGATACATTCCAGTCATTCATTATCCGGACAGAACGGATTATGAAAAAATAGGCATTCCATAAGGGATGACCCAAACTCCCGAACTCTTAGTTCTACGGCATAGTCAGAAACTTCGATGGACGATGTGTGTATTTATTTTTTATGAGTCACGAAATACAATTAACTAACTGGCAAATTGAAACCAACAAGCGAATTTTTAGTCAATTTAAAGCCACAATATTTTGAGGAGAACAGATATCAATGTGAGGTTTTCAAGAGATAATTTATTTGTAAAACAACGGGTTTTGCTCGATTTTTTTATTTTGAAGTATGTTACTGTCTACAGGGTGTGAAAGAAATGCATACCAAACTTTACAAATACCGAGATTTCCCAAAAAATTTTTTAATTGAATTTATGTACAAACACCCATCTTAATGTTATTAATGGGGAACTTGCCCATTTTTTTTTATTCATTAAAGTATGTGTTTGTGTATAAAAACACGCCACACCGAATATCAGCTCTTAAATCGCAGTACTTACATTGCAATAAATAATTCAAGTTGAAATTCTCGCGAAAAGCACTGTGACGTCACATCGAGAAAACTAGTCTCGCGTGGGGTCCCTCAGACTGGGCGGCGGTTGGCTTTGAGACTAATTTGCGTTTTACATTTGTCACCTCCTAACCTAACTTTAGTGTTTACGTTTGCTTGTCTGAAAATGTTGTGTTGTGAATTCACATATTTTGAAGATTTTGTTTAGTTTATGATTCTGTTTTGTGTTGAGAAACGGAAAATACTTATTATAAACACTGTATAGTGTCACTGTGTAATAATACAACTATTAAATCAGCAAATTCAATCTAGATAGCTGCGAATATGTTAAAATTATTTTTGTTCCAATGTAATTCATATAAAAAATACGAGAACGTCAATATGTCCAATAATACATCATATAGGGTGCTGTCAACTCATTAAAATCACATTTTTCAAAATGACTCATTTGTTTTAAATATTATGATATGGACCACCCAGATATTCAGAAAGCTCTATTTAGTAGTAGGTAGTAGGTACCAAAAGTTCCGTGACGTGTAATCGTTACCGGCAGGAATGACAATTTTCTTAAGAAATGTATGATTTATATCTAACTTCAATTAAATTTTGATCAATCCTGTATATTTGTGTTAATATTTTATGATATTCCACCCTCCGCAGGAGACAGACTCTGTCTCATTCTTGTTGCCTATTATAAAATATTAACACAAATATACAGGGTTGATCAAAATTTAATTGAGGTTAGATATAAATCATAAATTTCTTAACAAAAATTGTCATTCCTGCCGGTAACGATTACGCATTACAGAACTTTTGGTACCGTTTAACCCCCACTAAATAGAGCTTTCTGAATATCCGGGTGGCCCATATCATAATGTTTAAAACAAATGAGTCATTTTGAAAAATGTGATTTTAATGAGTTTACACCACCCTGTATGATGTATTATTGGACATATTGACGTTTTCGTATTTTTTGTATGAATTACATTGGAACAAAAATAATTTTAACATATTCGCGGCCATTTAGATTGACAACTAAAATTCGAATTATTTTTCGTGCAACACTGTATAAATTGTTCAAATTAGTATAAATGTATCCAAAATGTGATCTTTTCTTCTCTTTTCTTCTTCTCCTTTATTTCAGAAATGTAAAAACATACAGGGTGGTCCATTTAGAAAAGACTATTGGGGCCATTTCCGGTGAAACCGGAAGTGATAAATATGGCGGATAAGTCTCAAAAAGTTGGAAATCTTACCTAATTTCAACATACAAAATTTCATCTCGATATCTTTAAAAACAAGGAAGTTACAGGGTGGCCCACTGTTCGTTTACACCAGGTATAGTGAATATATATAGTGAACCAAATGACCAATTTTGACGACAAAATGACGTCATTTCAATGACGTCAAAATAATGACCTAAAGGAAACGTGTATTTGACGTCTTCATGATGACGTCAGAAGTACGTTTTAAATATCACGTCTCTGGTACGTCATTTATTAATGACGTGAAAATAATGACCTAAAAGAAACGTGTATTTGACGTCTTCATGATGACGCCAGAAGTATGTTTTAAATATCACGTCTCTGGTACGTCATTTATTGGGACAATGACGTCGGAGACGAAAAATCACCTTTAAAAGACGTCATAATGACGTCACCCTGCTTCTTGGGATCAGGCACATTTTAATCGCTTATATTTCTGGAAGATATATTTTTTTTAAACATTTTTGTTGTCTTTTAATGAATATTTTGAAATATACATATATTTTTTTTGCTTCATGATTGAAATGTCTTTAGACTGGCTTTATGTCTTTCTGAAGAGCTCAACAAGGGCGAAAAACGCGTCGCAAAGATTAAGCGTTTAGAATTAGAATAATAGTTTAATCTGTCGAGGTGAGTCCTGCTGAATTGTAAACATTGGAGACCATAGCAAACAGATAAAAGAAAAGTTATATGTGATAATATTTTCAGTCAATTAAATATCTGTGTTAATAAGAGAATAAAGGCTCTTAAATTATATAAACACTACAGTACGAAAAATATTTGGTTTATCTGAAACATGGCTTGATTCTACAATACTTGATTCTGGTCTTAACATTTTAAATTATAAGTTAATACGCAAAGATAGATTAACCAGAGGCGGCGGCGTTGCATTTTATGTTTTTTAAAATAAAGGTATTGCAAATTCCTAATAACAACTATTTAGAACACCCGTGGATTACGACGAAAATTGCTGGTAAGTGTCTGTGTGCAGGCCACCCACTACTAATTTGTACCTTTGTTTAGAAGAACTAGAAAATACTTTGAGTAACTTGCTACCTGAATTTGATCATATTTTTATAGGAGGTGATTTTAACATCGATATGACCAACAATTGTACCCCTAGAGCTATGAACAGATTTTTGAATAAGTACAATTTAAATCAAATTCTAACTGAACCAACCAACTCGTATCACAGATAACTCTTCTACACTGATTGACTTAATTATTGTTAATGATACTAGTTTGATTATTGATAGCCAGGTTACTAAAATGTGTGGTATATCTGATCATTCTTTAGTTACATGTAAAATTAAATTAAAAAAAGATAAACGAGTTCCTTTGTTAATTACTTACAGAAACTTTTGTAACTTCTCCTTTAATTCCTTTTTGGCAGATCTGTTGGCTATTAGATGGGATATTATATATACTCTTGAGACAGTTAATGAAATGGTTACTTTTTTTAATTATAATTGCAATCTTCTTCTGGATAAACATGCGCCTTATAGAACGGCCAGAATTAGTAAACCCGCAGCTCCCTGGTTAACTAGCAACATTAAAAAAATGATGAACCTAAGAGACAGGGCGTTTACTCGTTACAAGAAAAATAAAACTGAACAAATATAGGAAGAGTACAAGGAAATGCGCAACTTAGTCAACAGATGCGTAAAATCCGAAAAAAAGGCTTACTTAGAACATAAGTTTAAAACTGACCCTAAAAGATTTTGGGGAGCGATCAAACACCTAAACTTAAAATCACATAATTCATTACTTCAGCATGAGGATCCAGGTGTTATTAATAACGTTTTTATAAATTCCATACCTAGCGTACAAACTACCTCAAACCCATTAACAAGGCAAATTTTAGATAAATACGATCAACTGCATAGCAGTGTTAATGAGACATTCGAGTTCACTGAAGTAAATGATAAAATCAATTCTGTGTTAAGAAAGTTAAAACCCACTGCGGCTGGCACAGATGGATTGAATACAAAAATCTTAGATTTATTTTTTCCTCGGATCTCTGAATATTTTACATTTATTGTTAATAAATGTCTTACCACAGGGAATTTCCAGATGCCTGGAAAGATGCCAATATATGCGCTATCTCTAAAAACGCAAATCCTTCAGAACTTGCTCATTATAGGCCTATTAGTATCTTACCCGCTCTTTCAAAAGTTTTAGAGAAAATAATATATGAACAACTTAATTTTTACTTTGATATCAAAAAATTGCTACCATCTCACCAGTCGGGTTTTAGGGCTAATCACAGCACAACTACAGCTCTGTTGGATGTTACTGATAGCATATTAAGATCGAATGATAGAAATCAAAACACTTGTTTGATTCTACTAGATCTGAGCAAAGCTTTTGATACCCTGGGTCACCAAATTCTACTAAAAAAACTGAATGGTAATAATCCCCATTTATTTTTCAAAAATTATCTCAGTGATAGACGGCAGAGAGTGTTGTGCTGTGGTCGATGCTCAGAGTACAAGTGCGTTAATAGAGGAATCCCTCAGGGTAGTGTGCTGGGGCCCTTATTATTTTCTATATATACTGCGGATTTTTATACATTTCTGTCCAGTTGTCAAATTCACCAATATGCGGACGATACCCGAATTTTTTACTCATTGCCTTACGACAGTAACATACAGACTGTGGTGGACAAAATTAATTTTGATTTGCAATCTCTGTCAAAAGTATATAGTGCTCATAAACTTATTTTAAATGAATTAAAAACTGAAGTTCTTGTATTTGGTAAGCAGAGACAAGCAATAGCTGCCCATCCCGACTTCCGTATAACAATAAGCAGCGTAATAATTAGTCCTAAAGATATGTGTAAAAACCTTGGCGTTTACCTGGATACTGATATGAAATTCCAGATACATGTTAATCACTTGGTGCAGAAATCTTATGGTAAACTGAAACTACTTTATATTTATAAAGACTCTCTCAGTATATCAGTTAAACTAAGGTTATGCGACTCTCTGATCCTATCACTATTAAATTACGCTGACACTGTCTTTTGGCCTTGTTTGCTGCAGTCAGACAAATTTACCTTGCAAAAGATACAGAATAGCTGTCTGAGGTATTGTTTTGGGTTACGTAAATTCGACAGAATTACCGAGAAACTGTTAGATTCTAAATGGCTTAATTTGAATGAGCGGTTTGAACTACACTTGTCTTGTTTGGTGTATAAAATAAACAAATTTGAATCACCTGAGTATTTGTGTAAAAAATTGGTAAAAGGTGCTGAAATTCACGATCGTCCCACACGATATCGAAGACTGTTTACAGTTCCGAAGCACAGATCTGGATCAATTTCTGGGAGCTTTCTCTTACAATGCTGTAAAAATATTTAACAAAATTCCTTAAAACACAAAGAACGCCCCAAGTATCTACTCATTTAAAAAACAAATGAAGAAATTTATTATGTCATCTCGAACATAGGGAGCGAATTATAATTACAGAATTATAATATTATCAGCTATGTCAAGATATTAAGTAGTTTTTAATATTTTCGTGGATAATTTCAGCAGTAGGTACTTTGTCATTTATTGTTCCTTTTCTTTACCTGTTGTTATTTCCTTCATTTTATATTTTATATTTACCGTGGTGGTTGCGTGGAAGAGCGAGTAATCGAACGTCGTCACCATTTCATTACATTATTTTGTTATTTCTTTGGTATTAAATAAAGGCTATTATTATTATTATTATTATTAAAAATAATATTTTTAACAAAATCCAACTACTAGTTGAAATATTTTAAAATAAATCAATTTTCAATTTCGATTTATTTTATTTATACATACCTACATGTTTAATATTATATAGTTAGCTACATCATAATATTGGATACTATACATTATTTAGAAACAAATAGCTTTCATTTCTGCCTACATAAATATTGAAAAGCATGTTTTGGGTATTCAGATAACTGTCAAAGGAACCATGCATTATACTATACATATTTTATATTTATGCATTATAATACGCTGTATTAATACTCATCTTGTAAGTCCCTGGAGAACAAGAAAACTCATCTAAGCACTGTACGGTGCTTGTGTTGTTCTTCTTATTTCGCTTAGGGAATTCCACCTAATGGAGGCAAATTGAAAAATGAGTAGCAATAAATAAATTTATATTGGCTTCATATGCAGTCACAAACATAATAAATATAGTAGAAGAGAATAATAAAAAATGTTTATTATATTGAACAGAGATGGGAAAGTGGAAAGAGCAGAAATGCATATAATGTACTTGGTAGTAATCAACCTCAATAAGAAAGCAAATTAATTTTCAGAAACATCAGGCGCATTTGTGTACTACCGTACGACTTTCTTTACATTAAAAATGAAAAAGCAGATTTATTTCCCAATGCTACGTAGGGATATTTATTTTAAGATATAAATATTACCAAAAACATAACTGGAGGTCACTTAGATTGAAGCTATAACATTAAAATATCGCCGTTCAATGTCGGTTTTGTCCTCTTTGGTTCTCTGTGATATTGCTAAGGATATCCGGCGAGGTAGCGCAGATGGCTATAGCCTAGCTACACAACATGCTTTAGCCTGTTGTGTGTCGAGCACGTTTGGTCTATCGTGTACTAGGTTTGATACCAACTCCGACACTAACACTTCCGGTGTTGCCCGCGGTTTTTCAAATATTAACCCGCTTCCGTACAGCTTACCCTAATAGCACACGATGTCCGTTTTATGTCCATTGTATGTACTGACGTCCATGGCCATAAATTGGATGTCCACCGGACGTCTGTCATCGGATTTACTTTGAAATTGTACAGAATGGACGTCCTCTGAATGCCCATTTTATGTACGTGAAGTAAGTACATATTAAGTCCATATAGGAACAGGAGATGGACACCTATTTCATGTCCGTTGATTTAAATATTATATTTTTGTAATAAATGATAATATCTCCATACCGCTTTCTCTCCAACACGTTTCCGAGATATGTATACATACCAGCGAATACTACAGTGAATGTCCATCATATGTGCCACAACGGACGTCCTCTGGATGACCAATTTATGTAGGGCAATTACACACATTTTAGGTCCCTATAGGGACAGCAGCAAGAAGTCTATTTAATATTCGCTAACGTAAATATTCTATTTTTATTGTAGACGACGGTATTATTCCTTTACCGTTTTTACTCCAACAGGTTTCCCAGGTTTGTATAAATACCCCACCATAAAACTTTAATTCTTAAAATAGTTGACACCCCTGCTCCTCAATTTTGAGATCTAAGGGAAACAATTTTTTAAACAGACTGCCCCCCGCCACACTGAATTAATGTAATGTAATATTACATTGTTCAACAACTGCTCGTACTTTGCAAGTGACACTGGTGACAGTTCGATCACAGTTTTTTCGTTAGCAATTAAATAAGTTCTTCTTAATAATTATAAATAAATGTAAATGCTAATAACGGGAAAAAATCAGGTTTGGGAGCACAAATAAAAAATAGAAAAAAAGAGAATCTGAATGATTTTCACATATTTTAAATAAGGCTAGAAATTCAATTTCACACTTATTATTACTGACAATTTCATTAAATACATATTCTACATATTACTATACTACTTTTAGCATCCAAAATAACGGAAACAGGATAGCCTGGTGGGTAAGTCAGTAGAACTGTTATAGAAATAACGTAGGCATGCAAGTTCAATACCTACCGACGGCAACTGGTAAAAAGGTAAGTAAGTAAAATAAAATTATTTAATAATTTAAGAGTATAATTTGCGGTCAGTGAAATGAAGAAACGAATTATTCGGCTTATTTTTGAAGATAGAAACTTCAAATTTTGTATGTATGTATTAAAATATATATTCTAGTTCGCCACGTTTTTAATTTTTTGTTTTAATCAAAAACACGTGATCAACGAAAAAATTGACGTCGAAAAATTGGAATTTACAAAAAACGAAAACGTGACGCCCTAGATAGTCCTTAATTAATTACTTGGATAAAATATAACCTCTTAATTTTCAAACATAGATTCAATAAATAGTTTCCAATTTTGCCGTCAATAGATGGCACTCGCCTCGGCATTCGCATAGCTTTACACGCTCTCAGACTTTAGGGAGGAACTTGTTGTCATGGAGACCAGACGCGAATGAATGCTTGCCAGGGAAGCATTTAGCAGTTCTGGTAATTGTAATCTTAAATTTATTTATAAATTATTTTATCTTACAGGAATGACTCAATAGATAAAATTCTTGAAAATGTTAATACATAATTAAAAGGTGCCAAATAGAGAGGACCGTTTTGTATAAACATTCCTACAAATTTTATTATGAAAATTTGAATTCGGTTTTTAGTTATTATTATAGTTATATAGTTTTTATTCGAAATTATTACCAAGCAAAATGTACAGGATGTCCCAGTCAACGCGCTATGCTCGGTTTTCACGGTAGTTTCTGAGATAAGTTTATGGTTCAAAATCCAGTCTGATGTAAGTTTTCCGAGGAATCTCATACTGCTAAGATATTTAAGAATCCAAGATGGCGGACGAATTTCGTCATCTATGGTCCTATTCGACTGAAAATCGATATCTGGGGGTTTTCGGGGATGCGGTTTACGAATTTTTGGTCAAAATTTAGGAATCCAAGATGGCGGACGAATTTCGTCATCTATGGACCTATTCGGCTGAAAATCGATATCTGGGGGTTTTCGGGGATGCGGGTTATGAATTTTTGATCAAAATTTAGGACTCCAAGATGGCGGACGAATTTCGCGATCTATAGTCCTATTCGACTGAAAATCGATATCTGGGGGTTTTCGGGGATACGGGTTACGAATTTTTGGTCAAAATTTAAGACTCCAAGATGGCGGACGAATTTCGTCATCTATGGTCCTATTCGACTGAAAATCGATACCTCGGGGTTGTCGGGGATGCGGGTTACGAATTTTTGGTCAAAATTTACGAAACCAAGATGGCGGATGAATTTCGTCATTTGTGGTCCTATTCGACTGAAAATCGATATCTGGAGGTTTTCGGGGATGCGGGTTACGAATTTTCGGTAAAAATTTAGGAATCCAAGACAGCGGGCGAATTATAACTATATTTTGACCCCCCTTTATTTATGTTATTATTGGAGATAAAAAAAAGTTTTGTATAAGAGTTGTATATTTTTTTAAATGCAATTAAAAAACAATTGCTTGCATATGTCACGTGATATAACAATGAAGGTTGCTTTTTAAATGAAAACCCTGTATATTTTTACATATTCTTTTAGATCCTTTATCCCTAATTTCAAACATATAAAGATTGATAGATCTAGTTGTAATATTTTTTGATATATCGGACATTAAATATGCTCCAAACATGCATGTAGGTATTTTCTGACGGAGCGCTGTCAGTGGCGGATTTAGGGCGGGGGGGGGGCTATAGAGGCAAAATCCAAGGGCGGCAATTTTTTTGAAAAACACCAAAGACATAAAAACAAAAAATTTGTATTATTAATATGTTCTATCAGAACATGTTTAATTTATTTGAGAACGTGTTTTTTATATTAACTAGACTAAAGTTCCTTATTATAGTCAACAGTACGGGGTGGTTGTGCAAACGTTAGAACCTCATTTAACTTCTTTATTTTTGGAGTTACGTAAATAAGTTCAAAAATAAAAGTTATGAGATATCACATGTATTTTCCAAACATCATTTCAGCAAAACAATTCGAACAAGTCGAATTTCGGAGATATGAGCTTTACCTTGGTTTTTTTAAATAGAACACCCCCAATATATTTTTACACCATTTGAAAGGCCATAGAAAAATCTTTTCAATGATATATGACACAGTATTTTTCTTAAAAACTATAGTAGATATGAAGTTTTATATTTTCTTACATTAAGTCATGGTAATCCGAAAAATATATACAGTGTATTTCACTTTTTAATTTGTTTTTCTGATTTGAATCAAATTTTACTTAAGTATAGAACAAATTAGGATCTACTTATGACCAGAAAGAAATTCACCGCCTACAAATGCAAAGCCACCTGCGTTACCAAAATATGCGGATAAAATCAAAAAATCATATTAGGCATATTTTTATTGGAAAATTTTGTCAATGAAACTTGTTCAGAATTGTTCAGAAACCTTAAGTCCAGAATTTAATCAAAATAAAAAATATATACATTTTTATTAAAATAATGTCCAAGTCCAAAAATATCATTTTAATGGGTTTTTTCGTTTAGAAAACTGTACTATGACAATTTTATTTGAAATTAAACGCAAGCTGCCAGGTAGTTGTAAAGCAATTTACAGTTTTTTTTTTAAATAATTATTTTCAAAATTTTTAAAGTTTCAAGTTTTTCATTTTTTAATTTTGTTTAAATTTTGGCCATTTTGGGCAATTCTGAACAAGTTTTATTAACAAAATTTTCCGATAAAAAAATGCCTAATATGGTTTTCCGATTTTCTCCACATATTTTGGTACCGCAGGTGGCTTTGGTACCGTAGGAGGCGAATGTTTTTCTGGTCATAAATAGATACTAATTTGTTCTATACTTAAGTAAAATGTGATTCAAATCGGAAAAAAAAAATAAAAAAGTTATTGGGGTGTTACCATTTCAAGTGAAACACACTGTATCAATTATTGAAATTCTCCATTTTATTTAAAATAAAGTGAAATTAGACAGAACTAACATATTGTTTATTTTAATTTACATACTTTTGTTTTCCATGGCTAATTTGATAAATTGTAAATTTATAGTAAATTAGACAAAATTTGTTTAATATTATAAATACAAAGCTTTTTTTATGGCGTTTCAAATGGTACATATATGGAGTGTTCCTTTAAAAAAAAGCAAAGTAAAGTTCATATCTCCGAAATGCGACTTTCAATAGGCATGTCCACAAAATTTTAATTTCAATTGTAAATGATAGAATTATCGATATTGTACACTAATTTAACAATTAAAAAAAAACCGCTGCCCAAGGAATCACTACTTCCACATCCAGATTTTCTATCCAAGTCACTCACAACGATAAAATGTTGTATGTGGAAATAATTGTTTAATAATATAATATTTGAAATCGTCTACCTCAAAAACCCATAAAAACCCCCACATCGGTAGTGGGGTGGGGGTGGTGATAGAGGGTGGTAGTGGGGGTGGATAAGGTAAAAAAATATGTTGAGGTTTCTGGTTCTTGTGCACACATTAAATCAAAATTTTTTTCCATCCTCTTTAATAATGGGGTGGGGGTGGTAATGGGGGTGGCTAATGCCAAAATTTTTTTGAGACCTTAGCTTCTCTTGTATATAGTAAATACCAATTTTATGAACTCTTACCTGCTTGATTTACCTATTTACCCCAATTTACCCCCCAATCCTTCGACGGAACAAGATGAAAATATAATCTAGTTCTAGATTTCATTAAAGTACATATGCGTACCAAATTTCAAGTCAATATCTCAAACGGTTCCAGAGTAAACGTGTGCACAAAAAAAAAGTTACAGACCGACAGACAGAAATTTTTTTTCGCTCAAACTTAAAATCTCGACGTTTCATGACATTCTAAGCCTATTTAAACAATAAAAATTTTTAAAAAATTTTTTGTCGTTACTATACTACCACTGGATGTGGAAGTAATATATGTATCCTTATTTTGCCAGTTATTCGTAATAGAAATCACCCCAACATAGCAAGGATTTTTGGTAATTTTTCAATAAAAATTCTTGGCCTATGAAGTAAAAAAATATTTTGAAGTTTTTGGTTCTTGTACATACACTAAATCACACTTTTTTTTCGTCCCCTTAAAAAATGGGGGTTAGGGGTAGGGGTCGTAATGGGGGTAGCTAATGTCAAAAATTTTTTTGAGACCTTAGGTTCTCATATATACTAAATACCAATTTTACGAACTCTTACCTGCTTGATTTACCTGTTTACCTCCCCATTTACCTCAATTTACACCCCAATCCTTCGATGGAATAAGATGAAAATATAATTTAGTTCCAGATCCCGTTAAAGTACATACGTGTACCAAATTTCAAGTCAATATCTTAAACGGTTCCAGAGTAATCGTGCGCACAAAAAAGTTAGACCGACAGACAGACAGACATTTTTTTACGCTGAAACTTAAAATGGCGACCTTTCGTGACAGTCTAAACCTATTTGAACAATAAAAATTTTCAAAAATTTTTTTGTTACTTTACTTCCACTGGATGTGGAAGTAATTAATATTCTATTTCCTGATTTCCTGTGCTATATGTTTCTTTTTGTTTGTATGTATATTTTGCGTATTGATATTTTGTTTTTTTTATCAAATGTTTTGTATTATGCTATCATTTGTTTGTTTTTTACTATATTTTGTTTTTATACATTCATGTATTTTTTATACAATATAATTACTGACTTACCTTATCCATTTTATTGTATGGCAGAAAAGGTTAATAAATATATTATTATTATTATTATTATTAAAAAGAACGCCATTGCCATGTAAACCGGAAGTGATATTTAAAATTTACATGCCTTTTTTTAATTTATTCCTTTAATAGTCAATTAAGAACATAAATAATCCGATCAATTCTTCTTTGATGTTTAATTATATGTTTCTTAGCGGCATCGATTCCCCGGAAAAAAATACTTATCTCAAAAACTACCGAGAAAATCGGACATAACGCGTTAACTAGGACACCCTGTACACTGTACATTTACATTATGTATCTACAGATAGTTTTTCTTTTAATTAAAAACCACTGCCTAAGGAATCACTACAACCGCATTCAGTTTTCCTACTCAAATTACTTTAAATAAAAATTCTTGTGGACCCAACGCGAAATTCGACTCTGTACGACAGAAATATATTTGAACTATTTCTCTTATATTACACAATTTTGTTAATCTCCTCCTGTTTACGTAGACGGCATATTTCATTGGTCAAAGGGGCACGCCCACCCGTATAAACCTTTTTCATATATATCAATGAAAATATTATTTGTCGTACCACAGATTATCCTCTTAATAAACATTATAATTTGCAGGCAACCCTCGTGACAATAAATTGGAGTTATGGTAAAAATATATGGATGCTAACAAAGAAATTAATCGGACGCCCTCAATCTCCGCTGAGGATGTCCTTCGGATATCCACAGGACAATGTTTATGCACTTCATTTTTATCAAGTAAAGTACTTACATGTCGAAGTTGTACTTTTTCGAAAAGTGCCCTGAATAATATATCTATATAAAAAAAGTAGGACGTCCATATATCGTACTTTATGGGCATCCGTATGATATCTCTCAGGGATGTACAAATATTGTTCAAAGTTTTGACATTTGCACGTCCTTCGGTTGTTCGTAGAATGTACTTTAAACCAAAAAGAAATGTCCATCGGATGTTCCGCATGTCCAGCGAGGAGGTCCTTCAGATATCCATAGAACAATGTTGTGCTATTAGGGTACCTTGAGATTTTGGGGAAGTAAATATCCATATTTTTAGTCGTAGAATTTGGTAAAATAAAAAAAAATGGGGGTTTCCATTTAAAAAATTGAAGATATTTGATGTTTCTGAATGGAAAGTAATGACCACTTTTGTACTCACCCTGTACAATATTTAAATGTTTTCAATATTTTTTAAATAATCTACGACTATGCTGCAGGTGTCAATTTCTTGGTAAAAAAATTAATATCTCGAAAATTATAAATTTTAGGTACAAGGTTTGTTATACAAAGTGACCTGAAAATTTTGTAATCTATCAGTTCCGATAATAAAAATAAAAAAATAACAAAGTTGACATCTACTTCCGGTATAACCGGAAATGATAGAACTGTCAAAATATCTTAGTTAGAAAGACCATAAGCTCTTTACTATACATACCTAATTCTACAAAAATTTGTTTAGTACTTTTCGAGATATGGATCGTGTAAGCTCCCGGCTGGATACATTGTATATTGGAGTATATTATGTGTATTTTATGTTTTTTTACTACACGTTCTTCCTATTATAATTTTATTTAAGTTAGTAAATTAAAATATGACCATATTTATGATGGAGCCATTTTAATTTGGTATGTGCCAAATGTCAAATCTCTTAAATAATCTAAATCTGGTAGGGTGAAATCAGGCAAATGATCCTCCTGCAATAATATCCATCTTCTATGTCTAAATCGCAGTCTTTCCTCTTCTACTCTAGCTTGAAAAAGGTTCCGTTCTTGAGCTTTTGCCAATAGTCTTCAAGTCAATTCATTATCTGCTCCTGCCATATGAACTAAGCCGCGGAATTTATTAATTATAACACATGCTATACAAAGATAACCCCGAATATTCGGAACCAAAATCCACGGTGTTTTTGTTACCAGTCGGGAAGAATTGGTTTCTTAAGTGGTTAGTTTATATTTTAAGTCTTGAAAAATAAAATTAACTTTGTACCTAAATTATGACGTACCCAGTATCAAGCTAGCATCAATGTTCTGTCAATCAATGCCCATACTTATTTATTAAGATTTATTTTAATAAGGCTACTTATATATTTGATGTATTAAATTGAAGTAAACGGGTGTTGTGCATTCGAAAAACGTGATTTGACGTTACTTCCGGCAAAACCGGAGGTTCAGGCACATGAATATAAGATCAAATAATGGTAAATAGTCTGGTTATTCATTTCCAGTTATAATTTCAATACCTGCAGTACGTTTTGAGAAGTCGTTGATGGTAGGTCCAGTATTTGGAACCATCTTAGTAATACTTAATATACTTATCAAATAATCAGAATGTACCTAATTATAATATAACTCTTATTCGTACTGTTGAATTTCAATAGAATTAATTTATTATTTAAGTTATTTCGGCCAATTTAAAATTGTATTATCTACTTCTAAATGTTAAGAAGAATTGTAAATTATAGCACTAGTTATACTTAATATACTTATCCAATTATCAGAATATACCTAATTTTAATAGTTATAACTCTTATTCGTACAGTTGAATTTTAATAGAATTAATTTATTCTTAAGCCATTTTATTATAAATAGTATTTTTTATAGTATCGGTATAGCACTCACGGCCAGTTTTTATAACTATGTGAAGTTTACCTAAATGTTTATTTTCCTTGTACCGTTGTTCAATAATTAAGCAATTTAATGTATCTAAATCAGTCTTGTAATACTTGGTTCAGTAAACTTTATTATTATTATTATTATCTATAGGAGAAACTGTCCATAATTTGAAGTTTTGCCGAAAGAACTTATTGTTCAGAATCAGTTGAACTACAACATATCAAAAATCATCAAATTTGACAGACCACCAATTTACTTATAAAACGTGCGGTGTCCTTTTCTTAAAAAGTATAAAATCGGCATTATAGAAAAAACCGTAGCATTTTTCATACAGGTATGTTTGATCATATAGATGCCACATAACCCTTTTGCTATACTGTTCAGGGTCGGCATGACTTTACCAAACTCCTTGTATAAAAAGGAAAATGTTACAGATCTGTTTGTTTATTTTTACCTATATTTATCTATCCGGTGAACTGTTTGGGCGCTTCCCGATGAGCTAGGAACTTCAAATTTTTCATGGGGGTAGGGACTTCCAAGAAATTCAAAAATTTGCGGTCAATCTATATATAGTGTGGCATTTTACTAGTTATGTCATACATGGTTATTTCTGGCTTTCGACATGAATATATTCGCTAAAATGTTAATCAGATATATTAATTTTAATATGTTAATTCGCAGGACTGAATAAATAGGCTTCATTAATGTTATATAAAATATAAATGGTCGCCGTATACCATTATAATATAAGTCGAGAGCATTCACGCTCTGTTAAATTTCTCATGTACTTCAAAGTAAAGGAAGAGAAAAAGTGGTCAAAGGTAATGCGAAGGGAAGTAAGATACGCACTGAATATACTCAAAAGGAATTCGAAAATTATGGATGGGGCTAGAATGATTCCACGTGGTAATTTAAAAACGGGTAGAAGTGGCAATCGGGTTGCCGATATTTTAGTCAGATGTGGGGCACAATTTACTTATACTTATTCAAAGATTATGTGCATACCGCTTGCTTACATTATTGAATAAAGTGAATCTTCTCTTATTTAGAACGCCTTCACAGACATTTTCATGAATTATTTTAGTTGATTTCCTTCGATGTATGGCACGTTTGACAGCATAACGCGATCTGTCGCGTGCTTTGAATAATTCATAAATTTCATAGATAAATTCGCATTTTCGACAAAAAAAAAAGATTGTGGGGGTTTTTCGGGTTGCCGATTACTAATACATTGTTAAAAAAAAGATTTTCAAAAAAACTTTTGAAGTATTTTTTGAAAATTGTCATTATTATAGAATTACAGAAAAAAAATATTATCTATGAAATTTTTCGAAGAATTTTCAAAAATATAAATAATAAAAGTTGTTAAAAAATCTTTGAAATGCATATGGAAAGAGCTGAAACTTTCAGAATTGGTTGATCAGTACGTCCTAAATTAACTAACAAAATTAAATTAATATTAGATAATCATTAAATATATACATAATTATGTATAAAACAGAAAATATTTAATAACTTATACACGATGCAGGCGTATAAGTCATTTCGACGTAGAATTTGCTTTCAAACAGAAAATAATACAAAGAACATACTAAGCACTTCAGTACAATGAAATAAATGTATTTTGAACGATTTTGAAAAATTGCAGAAATATTTAATAAATATTTTGGGCACAGTAAATAATTTCGCGAGGAACGTACCATCGAGGCTCGAAAAAATATAAGAAACAAACAGCTGTAAAATAAAAAAATATTGTTTAAATTTTTACAAATGTTAGATCAATATGTCTCGAATTAGCATAAAAAAATTCAATAAAGATTGAATAGTTATTCGTAAAATGAGAAATATTCGTTACCCTATAGCGACGCAAGCGTATAAGTGCCGCGCTAAAAATTATCGATAAATATGATTTTACAACTTATGAATTGACTATATAGTATAGTAGAAGTAGTGTTAGAGGTGGAACTAATTAATTGCAACAAAAATTAATTTTGTCTTTGATGAAAATTCGTCTGTGATCATCAAGAAAAACCAATTTCTTTCTAACTCTACAAACAAACAACGCTTTATCAATATGGGGAGTTATTTTCAAGGAAGAGGTCATTCCGTCATTCATGCAGAAGGTGATGCAGACACACTAATCGTCAAAGAAGCTTTAAGCATAGAGAATTACATTAAGCTCTATTGGAGAGGAGGCTTGCAAAACTTTACTTTTTGTGTGACACCACCAGTGCGTTATTTGGCAAAAGTAAATCTTCTGCTTTCAAGAATATCATAAAATTTAAAATCTTAAGCGAATGGGCTTCCCATTTTGGATCATCCGAAGATGTTACTAAGGAAGATTTGGTCGAAATTGGCTGTAAAATTATTGTGTTACTATATGGAGGTAACATTGACAAAGGCAACCTAAATGTGCTTCGTTATGAACAATACATTAGGAAAATAGCTTCAGCTAAAAAAGAATTTGATATAGCTCTTTTGTCTCCAACACAAAATGCAGCGAAATACCATCTGCTTCGAGTGCATTTGCAGTGTTTTATTTGGAAAAATCTTAATATGCCAACCCCCGATCCTACACTATGGGGTTGGCAGTTGGTTGATGGAGAATTTCAACCGATATTAACTGACTTGAACCCAGCACCGGACAAACTCTTAAATATGATTAAATGTGCCTGCTAAACTACAGTTGAAGAACCATGTGACACTATGAAATGTGCATGTCGCCGATATGGACTACCATGTTCGGTAGTTTGTAAAAACTGTTCTGGAAAGGATTGTACAAACGCAGGAGACAGATTTAGATGAAGATGAAGATTTAGATGAAGGTGAATGATGATTTGATTTTAATGAAATAAATATAACTTTATTATAAAAAAAAAATATTGAATAACTTTTTCAAATTTTAGATTTTGTTTAATGTGAAATTGTAACTTTAAATAATTAAAATTTTAAATTCTTTTTTAAATTGTGAGCGAAATTAAAGCTACTTAGGATTTTTAAGCCTCTTAGATTATTAATAAGATGTTTTTGAACATTGCAAAAGCTTTCAGTTTTTCGGCCACCATTTTGTTATTTCCTTTTACTTTTAAAAACCAATATCATATTCTTTTTCAGCATGAAATTTCCTGTAATTTGATACTACACATGATTTTTAAAAAAATTGTTTCATGTTTTTTCAAGATAGCGCCAAAAAATGCATTTTGTGCAACAGTACGAACGTATATTTTTAGTAGGTTGATTAAGAGTGTGTTACCTATCATTTACAACAAGAATCATCTTTGTTGCAATTAGTTCCACCTCAAAGTGTTTTTTCGCTTATTTCTATTATACTAATAATGGTGATTTTCTTGTTTTCAATTATTACACCGACTTAGAAACATAACTAATACAATTATTTTTAACACAATAATGAGAAATCACATATATTACCTTTTCCATAGTTTTTTCACTTCTTGACAAAAATAATGGTTTTTAGTAAATAATCTAATTGTTTATATATATTTTCACAAATATCATAAATTTTCAACAATATAAACACCGTTTTTAATAAATTTAAGACACTAAAAACACAACCGTTCACTCCAATAAGCATGGAAATACTGGTTGTAGTCAAAGTGGAAACAAGAATGGACCGATTAGAACACCTGATGTCTATTGGGTTGTAGAATGCATATTGTTGCTTCATAAATTAAAACATAATTTAACTCAAGCGTGAAAGACCGCGGAGATTTCAAATATTGTTTCTTAAATCATCTTCATAAACAAACACAACGGTATGCAACCAAAGTCACGTCTAAGTGTACTCAAGGTAGCTGGTGTGTTTTAACTTAACTTTGGAGAGGGAAAACTTACGACACTATTTGCACACTACGAAAGGGCGAATAGAATGAGTTGTTCTTCGTTACAAGAAGCTTGGTACTTCGTAATTGTCTGCTAATTTTTCTGAGTAGTGATGTGTCTTCATTAATTAAATTCGTCTTTTACCAACGACTTCAACATCGTAAGGGTTGACAGTCCCTCTTCATGAACATGAAGCAGGCCTAAGATATTGTTCTTCACCAGTTTAATCCGTAAGTAATTTATAAAGAAATAATTTTTTTTGTAACTTAGATTTGGCAACGGGCATTTTGCAGCAAGCCATGCTATATGCTTCATTTCTTTCCAGGGTTCTAGATGCAGATCTTCTAGAGGCAGATCGTAGATACGCATTCTAGATACGTTTTTTTTTAACGTCACATTTAAGTTTGGAAACTTTTATTTTAATCACTTAATGGGGTTGTCTTTCTTCTCCTCTACGTATTTTGGGGATGGAATGTATATTTAGACTAGAACTACCTTTTTGCGGAGACCAAGACTGTAATATGGTGGGATAGATGTAAATTGTCCATATGGAATTTCTGGAAGCGTCGAATTTGGTACTGGGAACTCCTTGACTTAATATTAGGCTTATCTAGAAATCAGCGATAGCATCACAGTGGGTTGGATTTCACCATCACCTCACTTGGATTCTCTACTTTAATTCACTGAGAATTCCAGATAAGTGTCGCAAATAAAATTTGTATCTAATGTTTTTCTATATATATATATATATATATATATATATATATATATATATATATATATATATATATATATATATATATATATATATATATATATATATATATATATATATATATATATATATATATCTCATATTTTTATGCCTTAACACTTTTAGAGTTCTTTAAAGAATCAAATTGCAAATGTTCCTTTTGAAATTATTTCAATTTTCAACTTTACCTTTAATGTGTTTTCAACGAACAATCGGTATATTTTCAATTATTATTTAGGTGTAAATTATCTGCGTAACGTCTAATTGAAAACAAATATATGAAACGATCTGTAAAGACTTTGTGATCACAATTTCTACGAAACGTTTACATTTAAATAATTAATTATGACTTTTAAAACACTATATTGTCGGTTCATGTTTAAGACAGTATTTTAAATAATATCTACGTAACATATTGTCGCCCATTCGTTTTCTCTATTGTACATAAATATGTTTAATTTTAAGGCCTCAGTTTCGTCGTTTTCTAACAAAAACACATCCAGTTTGATTGGTTTATAATAAAATCAATTTTATAATTACCTTGTCCAATTATTTCAGGTATTTTGATACAAACTATACAAACTATACAAACCATTTAGATAATACCTACAGAATTAATTAATTAACCTTTTTGTAAAAGAAAAGTTGAATATCTTTTAGAAATATTTGCAAGTATTAATCTAATCTTGATTTTTCCTAAATTTGGATTATTAATTTACACTTTTTATAGTCAACAATTTATACTTTCTTTATAATTTGATTAGTTTATCTTTCTTGAAATCAAACTCCACTCTTAGTGTAAATTACGAATATAGAAAGATTGGCGCCCCGCCTCTCTAGGAAAATTATCATATAAGTCAAATTAACATTTCTTTAAGATAAATTATAAAAACATCTGTCATTTATGAACTATATACAATCTACCAAACACGTAAGACTATTTGGAAAGTGTTTTCTTACCCATGACTCGTCTGCCGAGTCTCTGAGCTGCTGGTGTAGTAATTTGTTTCCTCTAAATAATATAAAGTTCAGTCCGAATCTCAAACAAATAATAAAAATTAATAATTTATTGAACAGTGAAGGAGTCGTGTTACAGGTTACTGGGTTTAGGGGCCCGTCAGAGATCTTGACAATTTTTTTTTCAAATTTCTCTCCCCCGCTCATCAATTATTGCGGGGGGGGGCGTTGGCTTCCGAGGGGCCCGTAGCGGGGGCCGCCAGAGATTTTGACAAAAAAATTTTTTCCCGCTCATTAATTATCAGGCGCGGGGGCCTGCCAGTGAATTTGGTACCGAGGCCTATGATTTGATGTGGAGAGCCTGGGTGTTTACTACCTAAAATACCATTACGAGGTAGTCTACATGCACAATAAAAGACAGATTTCTATAGTTATTATAGTATATATTTTTTGGCTGAAAATATATAAGTACATATTGTTATATCATATTCGCTGTGAACGCTAAATTGTTTACAAAAATATATAAATAATTACATATCAATATTTTCCATTAAAATTTTTGTTTTGTACTCAAATATGTTTCATTAAACTAAATACTAAAGAAAATTCACTTTTCATTTTAATAAAAATGATATTTATATCATTAAAAACAATTATCCTTATAAATTCATTATAATAGCTTAAACAATATAAATACTTGAGTCCGCCTGTCAGAATGTTTCCTGATTTCAAATAATGTATTAAAAGAAAAAGTAAAAAAAATATCTAAATCCAACCTGTTCTTGAGGATTCTGAAGCCAAAATCTTCATAGATTCGGATATTTTGGAACATATGTTAAACGACATGGCGCACGTCAGCCCGAATTACAACAATTTTTTAAAACTGCATCACAATCTATCTATGTTCATTTTAAAAGTAGGTACGTACGTTCATATTTGATTTTCGCCATAAAAAATCAAATTTTGCATTTATATGGTTTTTTTACATTACAAATACAAAGGCACAGGAGGACGACTTAGCTAACTTTTATTCATGCCGTATGGCCAATTTTTTATTTTAATATAAATTCTTGTATAATGAAATAAGCATCATAAAATAACGAGGCGGACGACTTCATAAGAATAATTCGAAAGGCAATTATCTGCTGTAAGTATGTTTGAAGAAGCAGAAAAGCTTCATTAACTCACATATTTGCCATAACAAGCATTTCAAAATGTTTAGTTTTGACGAATAATATAATCGCTCACAGGGACTTATAAAGCTAACCACAACAGAACTACAGTTTTCATAAATATTAATGCCATCAGTTTCAATCATTTCAGCTCCCAAATGTAGTTGAGATTAAACATCCTCTGGGGGCTGTGTCCCTAACTTGCAATGCATGGTATGCAGGTCTGCCTATTATTGAAAACTTTAAGCTTAATATCTAGTATAATTTTGTGTGCTGGATCAGCAACTCAGTTTTAAGGACTTTATAGGGTTCCTCACGTCTGCGTCTGTTGAAGACACTGACTGCAGCACGACAACTGGTAATTAGCATTGAAACTTACTTCATAATAAAGCGCACATCAACAAATGCATAGATGTCGGAGATGGGCAGAGTAACAATCTACAGTAAGTAGAGAATTTTTCGTCTATCACTGAACTCAGGTCCTAAGTCGTCTTAAGTGTTGCAACGAAAAACCCGGAGAGAAAGACACCGCCAAACGTTGCAAGAGGTATGACTGGCATCCTCAGCATATAAAATATTGTGTATTTCAACCACAAGTCATAATATAACCGCTTAATCTTGCCCCTTTTTTACAAATTTATTATTTTGTAACTGCTTAAGGCAGCTTTAAATGAAATTCTTAAAAATTCCACTACGTATATTTGTATTTATTTATATTAAAGAAAACCTTTAACTAGAGTAATTTTAAGATTTTATTCGGCTTTAGGGGGAAATTAGTAAATAATAATTTTATGAATTTTAATTACCACAAAATGTGCATGTTATTCATGGCTTGAAAATAATCTAATAAATCCCATCAAAACAAACCTTCCTTGATATGAAATGACAGGCTGAATAAGTCAGATTAATTATGTCACCGTAAAGTTGTCTGAGAAAATGGCCTTAAATCCATGACCTATTTTATAGAAGAATGGATAGAGGAGCACCGATAAGTTCCAGGATTAGATGCACACCAATTAAGGCATACATAAGTATATTTTTAGATATTTAGGTATGTTTCTGTAGCTAAAATATTCAGCATTATTTTTCCTGTTTACTCTATATTCTATACAGTATCTTTTGATTAAACTTTCATAACTTTGATCAAGACTTATAAGCATTCTTTCGAAACGACGGGTATTCATTAATAATTATATCAAATATAGAAAAGGGCCTTAAGCGGGAATGATTATAAATATATTGGTCCTTCGAGCCGGATGACGTGGAAAAGATTAAAACTTACATTCTAATATAACGATTATAAAAATAAAAAATATAATAATAAGTTTTAAATAGCTACCTTACTTAACATTGGGCATTTGTAATAAAATTTCAAGTAATGTAACGTAAATATATGTAGACGATTGCAAACAATATTCTGCATTGTAGTTCTGGAGAAAGCCTCATAATATACTACCAAAAATGTATATTAACTTATTAAGGCGACTTTGTAAATATAGAGATAATAATTTACAAAATGAATATGCTTTGTATAATGTTTCCCAAATGAGGTATTTATCAAACAAACCACTAAGAACAAATCCCGCTTAATAAGGGTTGACAGCATAAATCTAAAATTCTCACAGAAGTTCTGGTCCAATGGTTGGTTAGTTTCAATCGACTATTTAGGAGCACGTGCAAAATAACGTGCTACTGGGATTTACTTTCAATTAAAATTCCACGGACTAGGTTTATTTAAAATTTGCATCGGGGATGTGGTTAGTTTTATATTATAGGTAATTATAGTTAAATATACATAGTTAAACAGTTTTGCTTTATTATGATTAGTACAGGTAAAGATTGAAAAATATGACCGTAACTCGAAAACAAAATCGAGCAGACTTTCAATTTCGAATAAGCCAAAGTTCATGAAACAAAAAAACTAGGAGTTTTACGGATCCGCAGGAACCTATAGGGGATAAAAAGGGTCATTTTTAATAAAAAAAAATCGATTTTTCCCATTTTCTCGGAATATATGGTATTTCCAAAAAAAATAGTTCATATAAAAATTATTTCTAGCAAAGTTATCCTTAATTTGGTATTTTAAATTAATTTTATAGCAATAATTAACCGAAATACGGCCATTTATTGTAACTGGTGATCAACACGTAGAATTGTGAGAAAGTTGCATTGAGAGGAACGATTGCGATGCTCAAAAAATTGCGAGAATGATTCAGTACACATGATCCATTTGCTGAAACATCAACAGTTACCTCTCTTGGAACTGGAATAGTAGGTAATTCATCAACAAATTGTCACGAAGCCAAAGAAGTACGAGAAATTCTCATATAAATAACTAATAACCTTTTTAAAGATTTTGTAATCAAACGCAATGATAAAGTAAGGACACTGACTGCTGTAAATGCTCATTACACAATAAAAGGTAAAAAAAAATACCAATCGTTCCCTTGATGTTGTACCAAAGAATGCTAGTTTGTCGCCAAGCTAAAGGAAAAGCTGAGCTGATGAAGTATTTCAAGTATGAAATTGCCCCATATTTACTATCTTCACTTTTTACTGCAAAAGTCATGAGAAATACTGCTAAATCGATGATATACGATGAATTTAAAATTATAGATGAAAATGCCGAAAGAAATACTACACTGCATGTTGTTTATGGGGATTTTTTGCTCTATAAAGTGAAATGGACCATCCAAAATGCAAAACTTTTAGTGATATATGCAAAATTTATCTAAGTTATGTTAAAAATGGTATGAATCGCCTATTAGCCTAACAGCATTAAGAGATATGAACAGCAATGTCGACATCAAAATGCTAGGCCTCGCCTCACTATATCAGACGACAGTGAACATAAGCCAAGAAAAGTTTTTGTCACATACTGAGAACCAAAAACAATTTATTCAAATGTTATTGAAAACATTTACTGGTAATAAAGTCGATCAAGCTTTTGATGATGCTGATGATGTTGCCAAGTTGAGTGGAGTCCTTCAGGGATCTGTACTTGGCCCAGTACTGTTCTTAGTCTACGTATCCGACCTCACCCTGAGCTACACCTCGAGCGTTTTCTTATGCAGATGACTTAAAAATATTTTAGTCACCATCCACTGATCTACAATCCAATTTGGACCAGATAGGGAGCTGGTGCTCCAACTAGCTAATAGAGGAAAATGCTCGGTACTACATATAGGAAAAAACAACCCAAAAATGCAGTATAAAATTGACAATCACAACGTAACACAAGTATCACAGCAAAATAACCTGGGTTTCACCATCACAGACAAACTATCATGGAACGCACATGTTACGAAAGTCGTCAGCAAAGTCATCCAATTTTTGTACATAATTAGAAAGTCCTTCCAGGATTTGAGTGTCAACTCATTCCTAAAAATTTACAATGCCTATATTCGTCCTCACCTTGAGTTTGCAGTCATCATATGGTCGCCCCTGCTTAAGCAGAATATAAATATGCTGGAAGGCATGCAAGGAAGACTTACAAAGCTGCCTCGAGGTTTTACAAATCTGCCTTATGAAGAACGGCTTCGCCTACTCAACCTCACGTCATTGGAAGCTCGTCGGCAGCGCGGTGATTTGATCGCCACTTACAGAATCCTGCACGGGAAGTTTTTTTGCCACCAGGACTTATTTGACCTTAACACCGACAATCGTCTGAGAGGACATAGTCTAAAACTACGCAAAGAAAACTTCCAAATTACTGTAAGAAAGCACTTCCTATCCAACCGAGTTTTTGATCAATGGAATTCACTTCCTTGAAAATGTATCCATCGCTGAATTCTTTCAAGGGACGCCTCGACCAATATTTCAGGAACATTCATAATTGAGTTTATAATGTCGTTTCTCTCAGTGTTTATGTATTGCTAATACGTTAGGTATGTCAGAATATTTTTAGGAATTTATCAATATTTTTTTTTCTTTTTGTTCATAATATTTATAGACACTTAATGTAATGTAATTCACAATAACAATAGTTGGGCAAGATGTTGATCTGGTTGTTCTTCTAATAGCATTAGCTCCTGAAAATACAGACGTAATGTTTTACAAACCAAAAATTGCTAGAACAAAATCAAAACTGTATTCGTCAATAGATTTGCCAGGACAGTACAATAATATAAAAAAATCCATACTTTTAGCTCACGCGATAAGCGGCTGCGATACAACAACGGTCAGTACAATAAAGGGAAAAAAAGAAACAATAAAACTGTTTACAAAAGGTATACTTCGAGAGCAAAATGGTATAACTGCTTTTTATAATGATTATTTCACTCATTAACGCTATAGCCAATGAGAGCCCGTTTTTTCACAACATTGCACCAATCAAACGTCATTATTAGTGGTAATTCAAGCTAGATCTGCTTTTGACAGGATCAACATGCAAAATTTATCGCTCTAATTTTTTAGGTCGCTGCAGCGGCAAATATTGCGAAAATTTTTTGACGTTTTGTGTCGTGACATGTTTTCGGCAAATAGGACAAATCGTGCTTTTAAATGTTATCTATAAATATCTTCTCTAGCTTATTACTAATTGTTAACGTAAATTGTAAATTGTAGTATTGTATTAATAATCTAAAAAGCCAATGCTGTGTGGAACTTATATAAGTTCGGGACAAGTTATAGGTACACAGCTTTTAATGGATTAATACCTAACATAATTACAAAATAATTTTCACAACTAAAATTAAATATGAATATCTACGAAGCAGACAAATCAGTTATTTTATGATAAATACACAAATGTAGGTACTTACGTATGGTAATTCATCAATCATTACAAAGCAGCTAACACTTATTTGAAAAATCAAAACTCTGCAGTATCACTATATACATTATAATTCGTTGTACTTAAAGTCTCTCTACTTAAACAAGTAAACCTTAACTTAACTATCAAACTTCTCAAATTAGAAACAAGGATTAAATACAAAAATATATATTAATAAACACTTTAATATAATAATTCAATTCACTGTTTAGGCTAGTAACTAAGTTAAGCTAGCGTTACTAGATGGCGGTACCATACCATCTGAGCCGGCAGCCTTAGAACGTAAAAGGGATAGATTGGTAATATGCAATTTGTGTAATTTCACCAGTAATGTGATTGGTCGAAGCGTGCTTTGTTGTGATGACTAGTCTTATAAGTTACAGTACCTATGGTTTAACGTATATTGTTTTTCTTGATTGTCATAATTTAAACCTACTTTGTTTTTTATTAGATGAGTCGCTTTGGAAATGCATTTTTATGTGACGTAAATGATGAAATTGAAGATAAAGGTGAGTCATTTCTAAAAAGCAACAAGGAAATGTCTGAAGGCAATTAATTACTGAACATAATATTGAAGATATACTTAATGAATTATTTATTCGTGAAATATTCTCCACAAATACCACTCGTGCTTTAAATTTTATCTTAAAATTTTTTCTCAAGCTAAGTTGCCCCTAGTTAATATAACTCGTGCAAATTGGCAGTTTATTATCAAAGATTAAATCCCTCCCGCTAAAGCGGTCGGGATTTAATCAGATAATAAACTGCCAATTTGCACTCTTTATATTACCAAGCAACACGCTTTCAAAAAAATTTTCGATAAAATTTTAAGCACTAGTGATATTACATACGAAAATTCTTCTTTAGTTTAAGGTCTGCACAAACTTTTTCGAGTTAAAGCAAAGTTTTCCTGTACTAGGTCTGTTGTATTAGTGATAAAAACAAAAAAAAGTATTTTCATCTATTTCGTTAACAGTTTTGTATTAGAAACAGAACTAATGATCCAACTTATTAAGGGAAATATTGCAATGTAAACGATACTCTCCAGTACATGTGTTTGCATATCATTTAGACCTCCTTTAAATTATTTTTAGAAAAACAAAAGAGCCCTCCAACTGCAGTAGACGCTATAAAGTGACAAGAAACCACTCAGTGTGATAAATTATCATTTTCTGAAGTATAACCCAGATTGTTTGAACGAAATCTAATAAAACAAACTCTTTGTTTGCAATTAATTTGCCATTTTTTAAATTTGTTTGTTATACACTTAAAATTTATCAACTGGGCGCAAATTGTCATGGTTAGTGTAAAAACTACGGTATATACAATCTGATTAGTAACGCCGGACATATTTACATGTTTCACATTCTTTTTTTACAAGAAACAATACAAAAGAAAATTCAAACCTTAATTATGGGCCGTAGGGCTGTTATAATAACGGTTGATTAATATCTCACCCCTAAATCTATACACGGTGTCTCACCAGGAATTGCATCGATCGATATAGGGAAAAGTACGCACCAGGGAATTTTGAAAATTTAGGGAGCTACTAATGGCAGTGTGGCCAATCCAACTAAAATAATTACAAACATCTGGCACTTCAGGTTATACCGGAAGTCGATACAAACTTGCTTATTTTAAATGGAACAGCCTAGATGTTCTAGGGTTTTCGAAAAGAGCATAAAGTTCTGAGTCAAAAACATGTAGGATACCCTATACCTAAACCCAGCCGTTTCAGAGATATTTGACATTTTAAAGAAAATTTGAAGGGTGTAATGGTTCACAATAACTTTCTTCATGTAAAAGATACTCATTTCCTTTTTTTTCATGTAGAAAGAACATGAAAGCTGCACTCTACAATTGAATTACATTCAATAATATTATACCAAAAACTTTAACAAATTAGGCAAGTTTACAAAATGTAACGTCAAAAATGGAACACTTGGTACACTATTATTGAATGTAATTCAGTTGTAGAGTGCAGCTCTCATTGTGTTTTTTCTACGTGCCAAAAAGCAAATGAGTATCTTTTACACGAAGAAAGTTATAAAGATTATTGTAAACTATTACACCTGTCAATTTTCTTTTTTAATGTCAAATGTCTCTGAAACGGGTGGGTTTAGGCATAGGGTATTTTATATATTTTTGATTCAGAATTTTATGCTCTTTTCGAAAACTCTAAAATATATAGGGTGTTCCATTTAAAATAAGCAAGTTGGTATCGACTAGTGCTAAATGCTTGTAATTATTTTAGTTGGGTGCAAAATTTTCTAGTGTGTACTTTTCCCTATATCGATCGATGCGGTTCCTAGTGAGACACCCTGTATATTGGAATTGGAAAAATTTTACGCTGGTTAACTATTGAACAATTATGCTAAAAAGCTCCTTGTTAACTCACTTTCATGCTCCCATTTCAAAGTTCATCAAGCTCTATATCTTCCTATCAAGCGTCTATGTGTAGTAGTTGAAGATATCACAAAAAGTGGTTGTACCATCAGAAGCCATAAACTTCTGATATTGGCATGCAGTGAAAGCTGATTCAAAATTTGACAATTTTTTCCCAATTTTCTGGCATTTATTTTTATATTATTCTTGTTAGATTGGCATTGTCTATGCTAGGTTAATTCACGTTAAATATGTTTGTGTTTTTCATAACCTCGAAGTAAAACTTGCACAAAATTTCGAAACAAATGCATTTATTCACAGCGAGTTGGCATGAAAATACACCAACTATTTTCTGTTTAAGAAACTTTTATTAAACTGAATGTAGAATCTGAAAGTTTGTCCATAATGCTCTATATTGATGTGAAGCAATAACTTCAACCCATCTCGTGTTTCTAACTAATTAAAAATAAATTATAGGAAAACTCGCTGGCGACAAGAGAGTGTTCGGTGATGATAGTCTACATATATATTTTATTTTTCCTGGCGACTATTTTATGACACACATAATACTATAGTCGTGGATATAAACAACATTGTGGCTGATGATATACGAATTAAATTCAAATCCACAAAATAAAATATATATACATAGTACAATTTACGTCAGTAAACATGATGCGAAAGTGCATTTCTAGTTATTTATTTACAATTTTACTGTATAAGCGTCGAACAAAATGTAAATAGCAATTAAAGTCGATGAGCGATATAAATATTGTATTAGACTGAAAAATCCCCTTCATTGTTACAAGAATATAATACAATTAATGACATTATTTGATCACATTTTTATATTATGATGTAATAGTTATGGCAATTCAACTAAAACAAGTTGATATCTAATAATACAGACACTAATTAAGACTCAATATGGATGTCCCGAATCTCAATGTAATGGTACATTGATTAAGTTTGTAAGTTCAAAAACAAGATGTAGTTTTTGAACTTAGAAACTTAACAATGAATAACTTGAATAAAAGCAAAAAATGTCTTGCTGTATTTTTAAACTTGGCCAAATCATTTGACACTGTAGATCATAAAACTTTATTAGCCAGACTCGAAGAGGTTGGAGTGAGGGATAATTCTTTAAAGCTGTTAACTGATTATTTAAGTAACCAAATACAAATAGTAAAAATTGCAGAATCGTTCAGTGAACAGTGAACCCAGGATAATTTCCAGGGGAATACCACAAGGTACTGTGCTGTGACCTGTCCTCTTTCTTATGTACACTAACCAATGTAAAAATGTCGGCAGATGCTTGCATCGTCTCATATGCTGACGACAGAGCTATATTATTCACAGGTGTAAACTGGTCGGATGAATACAAGAAGGCAGAGATTGATCTCAGCAAAGTGCAAAAACATGGCTAAACTCCAGTCTTTTGACTCTTAATGTAAAAAAAACAATTACATAACATTCTCCACCTCAGGTGTTGATCAACCTGATAACAATCCATCAAAATAACTGGTTGGCAGATGAATCAAGAAATTGTTCATGCACAGAAATAACTAGAATAAAGGCACTAGGTGTAATAGTTGATCAGCATCTAAGGTGGACTGACCACTGTGATTATGTAACGAAAAAAATTCGTAAATTAATTTATAAAGTTTATTAAGTACGGGTTTTTAAGCAAACAACTACTCAAAATATTGTATAATGCTTTGCTCGAGTCTATCTCACGGTACTTCGGTTGTCTGGGGCGGGGCGTATAATAATGCTCAACTTAATCTCTCGAAATGCCAAAATATTGTTTTAAAGATTATTTTTAAAAAGGAACGTAGATATTCTACAACACTACTTTATAAGCATACAGAAACTTATGTCCACTGTTGTCTAAGTTATTTACTTAAGATCAAACATTTATTTCCAACAGTTTTCCACAACAATGGGACTAGATCGATATCAAATGAAATACTAATAATTCCTTTTTTCACAAAAACTCATAATCAAAGACATATTGCTTACTTTGCTCCAACATTTTTCAATACTTCACCTTCAAAAATTCAATTAAATTGATTTGATATGAAACATGTTTATTAATAAATCGTTGGCAAAACCAAAAGTAGTTCACACCGCTCAAGTTGTTATATCCAAAAAGTGTTATGCGTATAATATTAGACCGTCGCGCGTCGGTCAAATTATTATCGCCTTTAAAATTTGTGATTAATTTTTTGTTATAAACTAACAAAATGCCCGTAAAGGATTTTTAGAGTTCACTCTTCATTCACCAAAGGGCAATAGACACGTGGTGTGTCCATTAGCTTCTCCCCTATTTTTAAGCAAATAAAAATTACTCTGTATTTCTAGCATCATGGCTAGCATGTGGTAAACGAGTTGATGCATATCTGACATTATCCTCATGTCTAGCTTATCCTAGAAACCATAGAACGCTAGCTACATGTGCACAGGTACTTAGGCATCCAAATTAATTAACATCCTTGTATAATTTATTACTCTTTGAAGGATCCGGAACCAGGTCAACAGAAACTACAACAAATAATCCATCCTTTTAGTTCGTAATTCTTTGCCTTAAAATATAAATCACAAAAACCTCCACGTTTTTATTCTGCAACAAGCAATTCCTTAAGCAGGTTTTTATCTCTTATTTTCCTGTATATTCCAATAACATCAATACTCCCTCCAAGATATACGCTCCTAATTAGTTATTTTTATGCGGGGTAAAAATGATACAGACAGGTAGCGGGGTAAAAAAAAGACAAGGTGATATCCAACCCAGACTGAAATAAATTAAACTTAATTTTTTATTCAAATTTGTTTTATACATTCAGAACTGTTTTATGTTATCCAATCAGGTCCTATGCCTACTGTTAATGCGGGAAAAAATATTATTCAGTAAACTCTTTAAATCACTTTTTAAAAATTTTTTAGTACTTTTTTGGAGTTTCTCTATTTGCATTGTCCGTATTTGACAGACATCAACTAGAAGTGTCATATGTCATACTTCGCATTTTGTGATCAAGTTTATTAATCTGCTAGTTTTAAATAATCAAAAATTTGATTTTAACGAAAAAATTGAAAGCGGAGTAAAAAAGAGACTAAAGAGACCAAATGGGCAGACTGAAGCAGGCACATTTCAGCTTCCTAATTTAGGAGAAGCTAGCCCTTCTGCAAGCCCCTTCTTGTTTAGTAAAAAATCTGAATAAATTACATATAAAAGAAAAAACCCTCCTCTGTCTTATTTTTGCACTTCCATTTGCACGACGTCAATAAGAATGGGAATAAATCACGTGTCTTTTATTTACCCTCCACTGTCTTTTTTTTTACCCCACTTAGAAGGTAAAAATGAGACACTGTTTATTTTTGTTTATCAATTAACGGTACTTTTTAGTAAAAAAATATAGTTTTTCCTGTCATATGATACCAATATTTCATTAAATATGACCGATTCTAAGCAACCTAAAAATTGAAAAATGTCATTTTGTCTCATTTTTACCCCGCCTGACCTTAATGTTATTTATATAAGAGTGGGGCGGCAAAATAAAACTGTGCCCGGGGCGGCAAAATACCTGGAGACCAGAGTAAAATTCAATTTTTAAAAAATCATAACAAAATTATTTAAACTGTTCAAAAATTTTTTTTTTAAATTAAGATACTTCATACATGCGGATTTTATTTTTTAAACACTATATAATCCAAATGTCGACCATCTTGCCTACAGCACTCCTCCTTAAATTTTGCTAAACTCGTCGACACATTTCAACATTCGCACTTTTTTTATTCCGGCTCTTCAGAAATTTCCTGGATACGACCCCAATTGGATATTGTTTCAACAGGATGGTGCCACGACACACACAGCAGCAGTATCAATGACCAGTCTGCGTGAATTATTTCTAGGCGTGTTTACGGGGGCGGACTGGCAAGGGAAAGGCCCGGTGGGACTTCAGGGATCGGAGGGCCGGCAAATAGGGCCCGAGGAGGAAATTTTCTTTGAAAATTGATAAGCGGGGGGAGAAATCCGAAAAAAAAATCCGGGCCCACAAACACGAGCCTGGGCCCGGAAGGTTTTAAAAGGCCCGAGATCGGCTGAAGCCCGGTGGGACTTTGCCTCCCTGCCCCCCAGCCAGTCCGCCCCTGCGTGCTTATTTCCAGATTTGGTGATATCCCCTTCACCCCAAGATCACCGGACCTAACGTCCCCGGATTTTTTTTTGTGGGGATACTTAAAGAGTATTGTTTACATCAATCCCCCGGCCAATACGAACCAGTTAAAGAACAACATTCGACAGACCATTACCAATATTCCTGTTGACATGTGTCGACGAGTTTTACAAAATTTAAGGACTAGATTGAAGAAGTGCTGTGAGTAGGCAAGATGGTCGACATTTTGATAACGTAGTGTTTAAAAAATAAAATCCGCATGTATGTAATATCCTAATTTTGAGATAACATTTTTTGAACAGTTTAAATAAGTTTATGATTTTTTTAAAACTGAATTTTACTCTAAGTTAGGTTAGGTTAGGTTGATATGTGAGTGGGCTAGTAACACCCCATATAATAGCTACTTAACAAGAAGTCAGACACACACCTTTTAATTCAGGGAAATATATCATCATTTATTAAATATACCGACAGGAATATTTGCAGAGTATCCCAATCATTCACATACTGCATAGCGCCAGGCGTCATATAAACCGCACCGGTCAAATGCAGGCGCTTACAATAGCACAGAGTAATACGATGATGTGTCAAAATAACTACCATTACATAGGCCGTATCGATTTTCCCGTAGAAATGTCCTATCGTTCAGAAATTCAATTATTTTAGCAATCTAAGCCCCATTGTAATTAATATCAATATCTATTTATTACAATATACTCGCAATGTGTAATTATGGTGTTTATCGTGGACGTGCGTCCTCTTGAAGTATCTGGGAGTTAATTACTTCCACATCCAGTGGAAGTATAGTAACGACAAAAAATTTTTTTAAAATTTTTATTGTCCAAATAGCCTTAAAATGTTATGAAACGTCGAGATTTTAAGTTTGAGCGAAAAAAAATATTCTGCCTATCGGTCTGTCGGTCTGTCGATCTGTCGGTCTGTCGGTCTGTCGGTCTATCGGTCTGTCGGTCTGTCGGTCTGTCGGTCTGTCGGTCTGTAACTTTTTTTGTGCGCACGTTTACTCTGGAACCGTTCAAGATATTGACTTGAAATTTGGTACACGTATGTACTTTAACGAGATCTGGAACTAGATTATATTTTCATCTTGTTCCGTCAAAGGGTTGGGGGGTAAATTGGGGTAAATGGGGGTAAATAGATAAATCAAGCCGGTAAGAGTCCATAAAATTGGTATTTAGTATATATAAAAGAACTTAAAGTCTCAAAAAATTTTTTGGCATTAGCCTCCCCCATTACTACCCCCACCTCATTATTAAAAGGGGTGAAAAAAAATAAAATTGTAATTTAGCGTGTATACAAGAACCTAAGCCTCAAAATTTTTTTTACTTAGTAGTATGTATGCGCAATGGGTTTCCTCGAGTCAAATGGATGCGCAGTGGGTTATATCAAGTAGTATGGATGCGCAGTAGGTTTCCCCGAGTATTATGGATGCGCAGTGGCTTTTCTTGAGTACCATCGATGCGCAGTAGGTTACCACGAGTAGTATAGATGCGCAGTAGGTTACCTCAAGTGATATTGATGCGCAATGGGTTTCCTCGAGTAAAATGGATGCACAGTGGGTTATTTCAAGTAGTTTGGATGCGCAGCAGGTTTCCCCGAATGTTATGGATGCGCAGTGGCTTTTCTTGAGTACCATTGATGCGCAGTAGGTTACCACGAGTAGTATAGGTGCGCAGTAGGTTACCTCAAGTGATATGGATGTGCAGTGAGTTTCCTCGAGTAAAATGGATGCACAGTGGGTTATTTCAAGTAGTATGGATGCGCAGTAGGTTTCCCCGAATGTTATGGATGCGCAGTGGCTTCTCTTGAGTACCATTGATGCGCAGTAGGTTACCACGAGTAGTATAGATGCGCAGTGGGTTTCCTCAAGTAAAATGGATGCGCACTGGATTTCTTCAAGAAGTATGAATGCGTAGTGGCTTTCCTCTAGTAAATTAGGTACACAGTGAGTTACCTCGAGTAATATGGATGCATAGTAGGTTTCATTGAAAAAAATGCTTGAAGTAGAGGCTTTACTTCTCTCGTGTAGTCCACGGCACAGAATGATGTTTTATACCTTTGTCATGCTATTTTCTGCGTATTACTTGCACATCCAGTTGAAGATACTAACGCAAGAAAAATTTTTGAAAATTTTCATTGTACAAATAGACTTAGAATGTCATGAAACGTCAATATGTTAAGTTTGAATAAAATAAATTTGTCTGTCGCGTCGGTCTGTCTGTTAGCCTGGTATCTGTTTGATGCTCACGATTACTCTGGAACCGTTTAAAATATTGACTTAAATATGGCACAAGTATGTATTTTAACGAGATCTGGAACTAGATTATATATTGATCTTAGGCAGAGTTGAAGGGTAAATTGAGATAAATAGGTAAATCAAGCAATTAAGAGTGCATGAAATTGGTATTTAGTAAATATAAGAGGACCTAAGTTCTCAAAAACATTTTTGGCAATAGCCACCTCTATTAGGGTGAAAAAATATTGTGATTTAGTGTGTGTACAAGAACCAGTCATCAATAATTTTTTTCACTTCATTCACTCCCACCACCACCACCATCACCCCTACTACTGATGGGGCATATCATTTTATGGGTTTTTCTGGTACCCGATTTCAAATACTATACCATTAAAGTTCCATAAACAATTATCTCCACTTAGTGGAGTGCATTTTAGTATTTTCGTTGTAAGATATTTAGATAGGAAGTCTGGATGTGGAAGTGCTGATTCCTTAGGCAGCGGTTTTTGGACAAACGACTGACATTTAACATACATATTAACGAAACAGTACGCAAGGTCTACTCCATGTCCAGGAGTCTGTACCCGCTCCTGGCCAGTGGTAGCGGACTTAACAGGACTAATAAAGGAACTGTTGTATACGATGGTGATCAGGCCGGCCATCACATACGCGGCCCCGGTGCACAGCGCCAGCGGTCCTAAATTGAGTTTTTTTGTTCAAAAATGGCTAGAGGGCGCAAATCTTGTCGGAAATGAACAATTTTTTGATATTGCAGAACTCGTATTATGTGTAGACCAGCAGAATTAGTAAAAAAAAGTCTGAAATTTATTGTAATTCGTTTCAGGATGCCACGCGGATTAAACGATAGTTTTATTGATTACGAACATGACCCTGAATTTGGTCCACTTTTTGACCGCCGGAACATTGTTTATTTAATGATTTATTGTTGAAAAATTCCAAAAAATCGACTTTTTTAAAGATAACTCAAGGACTTTTAACGATAGGTTTTTCAATTTGTAGATACTGTTAGAACTTTGGAAAACGGTTAATTTGAGAGGTGGTTCGTTTAAAACGCTTGAAAATTTGTTTAAATAATTACAAAGAAACCGCGAAAATTTTCGTAATTTACAAATATTTTTCATTATTTAACAAAAGCACTTTAGTACTTGAAATTTTGAAAAAATATGTCCTTTATTACCGCAAAGTTACTCCTAAAATTTCATCAAAAAATTTTAATTAGTTTAAGAGATATTCAATTTGTTTATTAAAAACATAAATAATGTAAAGTGCAAATTCACCCAGTTCCCGTTATCGTAGAGGGTTGATCCGGGCATCATTTTCTTCATTGAGACTTAAACTTTATGTTTTCATTAACGGTAAATCAAATTTGCATTATTTTCAACTTCAAAATGGCGTTTGAAAAAGTGTCACATTTTGAGGTTAGGTTTTTTGCTAATAACTATTAAACAAATGAAGATTTTGCAATATCGTCCTCATATCTTTGTTGCTGGGTTCTTTTCACACATTTTCAAAAAAAAAATGACTCTGCAGCCTTATTAGAAGACGAGATGTTTTTTTTTAATAAATTCGTAAAAATTTTTTTAACAAAAAATAATTGTTTATAACAAATTATTGTTTAATTATGAAAAAATCGACATGGCAGATATTATTATTTCATCACGCTACCCCAGATTAAAAAAAAAGTCAAAATCGGAGAAACGGTAAATTTTTGGTTGACGGATTTGAACTCGTCTCGATCATTTTATGAACTTGTTACAGATATGACTCATGCTTCTCACTCCTATTCTGACGCTGATTTAAAATTAATTATTGTTATCGTTGCAAATTGAATTTTTTTCCCCAAAATTCTGCTCTATTACAAAGATAGACTATTAAACTAGTTGTTCGCCAAGTTTCAGCTGTTAATGTTTATTAATAAACAAATTACGAATTTATTGAAAAAAAAAGTCATCTCGGTTTCTAGTAAGACTACAGAGTCATTTTTTTTTTTGAAAATGTGTGAAAAAACGCCAGCAACAAAGATATGAGAAGGATATTGCAAAATCTTCAATTGCATAAAAGTTGTTAGCAAAAAACCTAACCTCAAAATATGACACTTTTTCAAACGCCATTTTGAAGTTGAAAATAATACAAATTTGATTTACCATTAATGAAAACATAAAGTTTAAGTCTCAACGAAAAAAATTATGTCCGGATCAACCCTCTACGATAACGGGAACTGGGTGAATTTGCACTTTACATTATTTATGTTTTAATAAACAAATTGAATATCTCTTAAACTAATCAAAATTTTTTGATGAAATTTTAGGGGTAACTTTGGGGTAATAAATGACATATTTTGTCGAAGTTTCAAGCACTAAAGTGCTTTTGTTAAAGAATGAAAAATATTTGCAAATTGCGATAATTTTCGCGGTTTTTTGCAATTATTTAAACAAATTTTCAAGCGTTTTAAACGAAACACCTCTCAAATTAACCGTTTTCCAAAGTTCTAACAGTATCTACAAATTGAAAAACCTATCGTTAAAGGTCTTTGAGTTATCTTTAAAGAAGTCGATTTTTTTGAATTTTGCAACAATAAATCGTTAAATAAACAATGTTCCGGCGGTCAAAAAGTGGACCAAATTCAGGGTCATGTTCGTAATCAATAAAACCATCGTTTAATCCATGTGGCATGCTGAAACGAATTACAATATGCATATTTTCTAATTCCACTGGACTAGTGTTAATTAGAAAATAAATACTAATTAGCAGTTCAGCTAGGCTGAAAAATTGACAACTGACTTATACCTGACTTGGCTTAACCTGAGGAAAAGAGTTTTGTGTAAATAAATGGAATTTAAGTCAAATTCCCATTTTATAGCTTAAGTAAACTTCCAATGGGCACTTTTTTTCTAATTTGATATCTGATTTAAATCCAGCAAACTTAAAAGCTATAGAACATCAAATTTGGTTTTACTAATCCAGAAAACCTCTACGTTAAAAGAAAGAATATTCCGTAGCATAGTTGAACTGTCATTTAACTTTCTTCTCCAAATTGACATCTGATTACTCTTAGAGTAACAAGATTTGTGTAAAAATTACTACATATAAGTCAAATGCCAATTTGATAATTTAAATAAACTGTCAATTTACGCTATTAGTTTAATTTGACATCTGATTTCAACAAAGCAACAATAAAAGCAATAGAATGTTGAATTTGGTTCTAGGAAGCCCAAAAACCCTTACGTCAAAATTTTTTTTATATTTAAATCAAAAAATTAAAAATTTGGAAATTTGACAGCCTAGCTGAGTTCTCCATTGACATTTCTTGTCCAATTTGACATCTTGTTCGAATTTAGTGACCTCAAAAACCTGAGAGCAAGTTTTGTGAAAATATTTTGGAATATAAGTCAAACGTCAATTGTCACTTTTTTGTCTAATTTGATGGCTGATTTTGCATTACTTTATTTTCTAACTAGCTTTAATTATTCAAAAAACTTCGAAGCAACCATTTTTGTCTGAAAATTGTAAAGCATAGGTCATATGTCATTTGACAGCTGTCAAGCTGCCAACAAATGTTTTATGCCAAATTAGGCATTACATTTTGTCCTAATGACATCACCAATACTCGAGTTATGATTATTCGGTACATTATATCAATAATTATTTAAAAACGTTTTTTTTGCCTTTAACTTAATATAATAAAAAAGGAAATTTTTTTTCAAAATTCGGGCTCGGAGGATTTGTTGGAATTTCGGTAAGCTTTAATTAAAAGAAAAATTGTTTATTTCAGACAAGGTTTATCTAGCCATTTTTGAACCAAAAAACTCTACATGGTGTGGTGCAGCATCCCGAGCACGACAATGCGATAACCACAAGTTCTAGAGCACAAATTTATACGCCTCAGATCTGATTTCGGCAGGTACACCCCCCTCAGAGAATTATACGCACGCTGTCACCACATAACCCCATCAGCGGACTGCGTTCAAGAAATATCTTAAAAATTTTATTCCTTCAAACTGGATCCGAGAAGCACATTTTTGTAATTTCTACACTTAATAAATTTCTTTTGCTTGCTTGCGTTCTCGTATCCCAGGTAGCAAAGGCACGTGAAAATGACGTGAAAACTGATTAGGAGTGACGAGAAATGACGAGTTAGATGACGTAAATGAAACGTGAAAATGACTTCCTAATGTCTCAGACGAATGACGTCTTGTGCTAGACGTTAATTTGACGTCTTTTTCAGGTTATATTTGGTAATCTCCCCACAGGTTTTTAGTAATCGAAACATATAAAACTACATACTAGTTAGTAGTCTACTTGATAAAAATAAAGTAATTAATGCACAAATAAGTTTTGTCCTATGAATTTGTTTGTTAGCCATCCGTATGTTTTATTTACATTATTAACATACCTAATGTTGTTTACCATCACTCCAATTTTTTATCACAAGGGTTGCTTGCAAATTATAATGTTTATTAAGTTATTAAATTCATTTTTACTTACCTTTGCCAATTGCGGTGGGTGGGGATCGAACCTACATGTCTTCGTTGTCCGTATTACAGTACTGACGCTTCTACCATAAACATAACATAAACATAAACACACCACAGATAGTAGATAACCCCCAAATCCAAAGCCAAGGCTGTCCGGAAGGGGGTTACACATTCGGAAAAACGCAGACATACATCCACACCCACCGGTGTTGTCAATACCGGGGCTGGGGGTCGAACCCAGAGCGCGGTAGCGAGTCGATCAGCGTATTCGCCACTCAATACGCCTTAACCGATTGAGCTACCGTGCCGGCTGAGCTATCTTAGTGACCGTTATTTCGGATGCTAAAAGCAGTATTTACGGTGATGTGTATGAAGTCTTTATTATGTGAAATTGAATTTCAAGCCTTATTTAAAATATATGAAAATCTTTCAGGTTCTCTTTTTTTTTCTATTTTTTACGTGTTCCCAAACCTGAATTTTTCGAGCTACTAGTATTTATTTATAATTATTAAGAAGAACTTATTTAATTCAATTAAACTGTCACCAGTGTCACCTGAGAAGTACGAGTAGTTGTTGAACAACGCAATTATTACATTAATTCAGTGGCGGTTCGTTAAAAAAAATGGTTTCTCCAGATCTCGAAATTGCAGAGCAGAGGGAGAAATCCGAAAAAAAATTTTCCTCATCTCAAATTTGACGAGCGGTGGGGGGGGGGGGAGTCAGGAGTCAACTATTTTAAGAATTTAAGTTTTAAGTTGAAGTACTTATACAAACCTGGGAAAAGTGTTGGAGAAAAAACGGTAAAGGTATATTATCATCTACAACATAAATAGAATAATTAATGGTCTAAAACAGACCCAAAATTGAAAAGAAGTATATTCGTACATCGGTTTTATAAGCAATTATTACCTTAAAAAAAAACAACTAAAATTTTTGTCGCAATTATTTTAACAAAAAAAAAAAGACGGAATGAGCAGAGGTCGAACCGCTTACAACAACAACAACAATAACAATTTATTAAACATTTTTATATACATTTATGCGCCTCGCCGGAACCTGTCCCGGAGCCAGCCAGACAACCACGGCGCTGAGTGCCGTGGTGATTGCAGGGCTGGGCGAGGCAGGTCCGGTTTGGCTTAACGACGGATGTCTTATAAGTTAGTACTCCTGTCTGTCACAGGCAGACTTAAAAACTAAAATAAAACTAAAAATGTGTCCACACGGACCTAAACCTAATTAAAAGAAAATTGTAAAAAATTATCACTCACTAGGCAAAGCACTTATTTAATTTTGGTTGTTGGCACGGGAAAACAGAACAACGAAAAAACCCGTTTGAAGTAATTCCACCCTGGTGGTCTTCCCGCCGCCAGGAAAATGTCGTGGAACTTTAAAAAGATAGGGTAAAAAATATTTTGGTTTTTAAGAATTTATAGGTCAAGATGGAATTTAGAAACAAGGACAAAAGAACAAAAAGGATAAAACAGATAGAGAAGGTTGGTTATAGGTTTTAGTAAAGATTAAAGGTCGAGAAATAAGAAGTTGTCGTATAGGAAAGTAGGGCTAGAGAGGTTGCCGGAAAATAGGCAACGCCTGGTATGGTAGAGGGTGTCGGATATCGAAAAGGATTGCATTATGCTGTCTGATTCGGGTTATGTTGCGGGTTAACGGACTATCGCCCAGTTTGAATTCGTAGAATTTTTGAGAAATTTTTTGGACGTAGTCCGCTAGTGGGGTTATGTCATGGCAATGATCATATAAATCCCTGAGGGAGGTGTATCTGTCCGAACCAGAGATGAGGCGTATAAATTTATGTTCGAGAACTCGAAGTTTTCTCATTGTCGTGGCCGGCATCCTGCACCACACCGGCACCGCGTATGTGATGGCCGTCCTGATCACTATCGTGTACAACAATTTTTTATTTGTCCTGTTGAGTCCGCTACCTCTTGCCAGGAGCGGATACAGACTCCTGGACATGGCGTAGACCTTGCGTACTATGTCGTTAACGTGGGTGTTGAACGTCAGTCCTTTGTCCAAGTTAACCCCCAGGAACTTCACGCACTGTTTGATTGGAATTTCTTGACCCCTGATCGGGATTGGTGTTAATATTCGATTCTCTGTGAACCAGCGCGTGAAGATAATCGACTTGGACTTCTCGGCGTTGATCCGAATCTTCCACTTGTCGCAATACGCCGTGGCACGGGCCATGTGCGCTTTCAGTGACTAGCAGCTTAATGCTTAACTCACTCAACCACTGACTTCTGTTCGAATACTTGCTTAAAGACTTTATAGTAGAACACGCAACGGCTAGATTTTGCTTTTTAATGCATTTTAATCTAATTTTATTATTAAAAGAACTCGATATCTTTAAGACTGCCGAATCATTGCAAACTCTTTCGAATATAAATTATTTTGGATATTGTTAAAAAACATTATCCTCGAATAAAAACGCCAATACTTTAACCCTCACGACACGGTTTATTTTTTTTAAACTTTATACACTCTGCTAACGTAACAAAATGCCATCAGCGAGTTTTAAAGTTTGTAATCCGATAAAATATAAATAAATTTAACACCGAAAAAAGACGACAATATGACGTGATGTGTAGCAGGTCATTTTAATGTCATTTATAAGAAGTCATTATGTCGTCGATTTTTAGTGCACTGACGTTTTTTTGACCAGAATCACCAGATTTTGACGTCATTATAACGTACCCTTGCTACCTGGGAATTATAAATAAATAAAAATACTAGTAACTCGAAAAATTCAGGTTTGGGAACTCGTAAAAAAATAGAAAAAAAAGAGAACCTGAAAGATTTTCATATACTTATTTTAAATAAGGCTAGAAATTCAATTTCATAAATACTTCATACACATCACCATAAATATTGCTTTTAGCATCCGAAACAACGGTCACTAAGATAGCTCAGTTGGTAGAAGCGTCAGTACTGTAATACGCAATTGGCAAAGATAAGTAAAAATGAATTTAATAACTTAATAAACATTATAATTTGCAGGCAACCCTTGTGAGAAAAAATTGGAGTGATGGTAAACAATATATAGTAATTACATTATGTTAATGTAAATAAAACATACGGATGGCTAACAAACAAATTCATAGGACAAAACTTATTTATGCATTAATTACTTTATTTTTATCAAGTAGACTACTAACTAGTATGTAGTTTTATATGTTTCGATTACTAAAAACCTGTGGGGGGATTACCAAATATAACCTGAAAAAGACGTCAAATTAACGTCTAGCATAAGACGTCATTCGTCTGAGACATTAGGAAGTCATTTTCACGTTTCATTTACGTCATCTAACTCATAATTTCTCGTCACTCCTGACCATTTTTTCACGTCATTTTCACGTGCCTTTGCTACCTGGGTAGTTGGAACACGTAACGGATAGATTTTGCTTTTTAATGCATTTTAATCTAATTTTATTATTAAAAGAATAGATAGAAATATAATCTGCACAGATAAACTGCCGAATCTTTGCAAACTCTTTCGAATATAAATTATTTTGGATATTGTTAAAAAACATTATCCTCGAATAAAATTGCCAATACTTATCCCTCACGACACGGTTTATTTTTTTTTTAAACTTTACACTCTGCTTACGATAACAAAATGCCATTAGCTAGTTTTAAAGTTTGTAATCCGATAAAATATAAATAAATTTAACACCGAAAAAAGACGACAATATGACGTGATGTGTAGCACGTTATTTTAATGTCATTTATAAGACGTCATTATGTCGTCGATTTTTAGTGCACTGACGTCTTTTTGACCAGAATCACCAGATTTTGACGTCATTATAACGTACCCTTGCTACCTGGGAAGATTTGCTGATGGAAATAATAAAACATTACACAGAGTACCAGAAACTTCAGTCTCTATCAAAAACTGAAACTTTTTGTGCAATTCAGTCATATGCAGGAACTAATGTAAAAATATTTTAAAAATTCGTACTCTTTGCTTAGGTAAGATTTAAGGGATGAAAGAAAAACTTATTAGAAATTCTGAAATTTCTAAAAAATCTAAAAGGTATAATAAAAAAATGATTAATAAAATTACTGTATAAATAGTGGAGACTAAATAAATTTCGAATGTAATTGCAGTAATTTTATGGTTTTAATTTGCTTTAGGTGTGACAGTATGTGTAATGAGAAGTTTTGGATTCAATATGTCCACTGTTTTTTGTAAAATTTAAACAATTTTTGTTTCAACAATGGAATTTTTTGCTATTTTCCTTGTTATCCCTGGTCCTAGTAATCATATCGTAAAAATGAAAAAATATAATGTATCTTCTGGGGTACCGCAGGGATCTGTGCTTGGGCCCTTGCTTTTTATATTATATGTTAATGATCTACTTAATCTTCGAAACTTTAAATAACAAAATTACAGACGTACTAAATGCATTTACTGCTGATCGAAACAAACTCATTTTAAACATATCCAAAATAACCTACATCAATGTTTATAATAAAAAACCCTGTCAACTGCAAAACTTTCCATTAAAAGTAAATTTCTAGGAGTTGTTTTTGATGTGGATCAGTCCTGGATATCTCAAATTGATATCGTATGCAAGAAGTTGAATCAAATTTACTTTGCGTTCAGACTAATGACAGCAGAAACAAAAAATATGCAGAAAGGTCAGTAGAATGTAAATTTAAGTTTCAGTACAGGGTATTCCATGAAAAGTGTCGAAATAATTTGAGTCTGAAAGTCACTTTTCGTAATACTTCCGGTTCAGCCGGAAATGAAATTTTTATGACTATATCAAATTTTAATCAACAAAAAACTTAAATAACCATAACAGATTTGTTGCTACAATAATATGCTGGGTGTTCCATTAAAAATAACAAAGTTTATACTGTTTCCGGTTAAACCGGAAATGAAAATCATATCTTGGAGCAATCAAAATGTGCATCTTATTCAACCATACAATGTCCCAAAATTTGAAATCGATATATTTTTTTACAAGAAAGTTATAGGCTGGGTAGTAATATCGTAGGCACCTGGTATATATTCCAGCATTCTGACAAAAAATAAATTTCACTGTCAAACTAATATTTAAAAAAGTATAATAAGCAGGGGGAGTACCGTCTATAGCTGAGTTACAAGAAATTGCGGTACAATATTAATATCCTACTAATAATCTGGTAGCGTATCGTAAAGAATCAGAACTATATTTCCGGAATGACTCGTGCACCATTCAATCTATACGATTACTGTTCAAACGAAAAATCATGTAGGGCGCATAAAGCACATACTAAAAATGATGTTGACTGAGGGATATCATGTTTGGCAGCGAATAAACAACATTCTCTGTCTATCAAGAGGAAAGGAAGTATTGTTTTGGTGCAATGAATCGCATGGTTTGTCAGTGCAGAGTTCATATAATCCGGGAGTTAAGTGACTTTTTTGGGAACTTAAAAGTATTTTCTATGAGTTGGTTAATTTTATAAACATAAATTACAACAAAATAGACTTCTGGCGTATGTTAGCCCGTCAGTTTGGCAATAAAGTAGAGAATAGAATAGAATAAATTTTATTAACCTTAAAACCTTGTTACATGTAACTATATAAATTAAAAACATAAAAAAATAAATAATATAAAATAATACAATGTTCTGAGGAGTTACAACATTCTTCACGCGCATTTACTTCTTAAAATGTTTAATAACCTTTATAATTACTGATCGATTTTTTCAAAAACGTTAGGGTTCTTTCTCTAGCTAACCCCAACTTACTATCCAAATTTCAATCCAATTGGTCTTATCTCTATTAAGTTATAGTGCTTACAAAAACATGAAGGACGGCGAGGAAGACGAACAAATAGACAGACTGACAGACAGATGGATAGACGACTGATATTTTGAAAGTTATTCAAAATTCTATAACATTCTATGCCACATTTATATGATTTTTTTCTCCACGGGAGATATTTGCAATTTAATAAATGTCGATCAAATGCAATTTTCGTACTTCCGAAAATTATAATAATAAATACGAAAAATATGAGTATGATATTTTTTGTAGAGAATTTTATAAACTTTATTTTTTACATGAAACATAATTTCAATATCGCTAATGGTTAACGAGATACAAGCAAGAAACTGAATCGGAGCACCATTTTTCTAATATATGATAGTTTGAAATGAGTTCAGGATTTTTAGTATGTTTAATAACATACCTAAATAAACACTTCTGCCAATTTTCACTATTTGACTGGAAAAATAGTACAATCAATGGGCCATTTTTTTTTTGCAAAAATAAGTAAGTCAATTTTTCTTTTTTAAACTGTTTCGGATACCTTCTGAGTATTGTGACGTGTGGCAATTCATTCACAAGTTACAGCACGTTAAAGTTTGCAAAAAGTAGTTTTTGCAAATTATTTTGTAACTGTTGATTGTGCAGTAAAATGTTATACAGCAATCTTTTAGAGAAATATCTACCAATTTCTTTTACAGATGTCATTTTGTGAGATGTACAGCATGAAAATGAATGATTTGCAAGATCTTGGATCAGTTTCCTTAGTAAATGTGCCCAACACCAAGACAAAAATTACGCGAAAATTTACAGTCACCGGTAATTTTTATGAATTATGAAAAAGGACATAAGTAGTTGGCTATCTCACGTCACAAGTAATGTATTTTTTTAATTACCAAAACGGTAAATGCACGGCCCAAAGAATTGGTATCAATAAATTTACCAAAATAGGAAAGGAAATTGATACTTTTTTGCAATTACCGAACCCAGAAAAATATTCTGAACACAGCATCCGCATATCTTCTACAACCCTACTTGTTGACGCAGGCGGAAACATAACCGTCTTGAAACTTCATGGCGGCTGGAAGTCAACAGCAGTAGCAGAAGGCTACCTAGACGAATCTGTCAGAAACAATACAAGAGACAGCTAACAAAATACCAAGTTCAATACATACTATTATTTAGTTACGACACAATGAATGAACTCAAAGTGTTTCTACAAATAACTAGAATATCAATTTTGGCTTCAATGCTATTCCTGCAATTAACATGACTTGACTTTGAAGTTGTTCAAATGTTACCATTAATATAAATAAATAAATAAATAAATAAATAAAATCGTATTATATTATATAAAAGTTTGAAATTAGTGTGACAGATTGTTCAAATGTTCTATTAATAAATAAACAATATATTATGTTAAAAAAATTGTTGAAAATAAATGGGACTTATAAATTTTTTCAGTAAGCAATTTAATCAAGAATATTTCATAGTCGTGGACAAAGTATAGTATTCTACTCGAATATAATGGCTACTTTACTCTGGTGATTTACGGCACTCGCCTGCGGCTCGTGTCTTGAACTTCTCCCTCGTGAACAATAGCCACCATTATATGCTCGTTGAATAATATACTATTGTCGCACGTTGTTATTGGAGACGTGCGGCAAAGTGACATTATTCTATTCATATCGTAGATAAATCATAGATAAATTATAAAATCCTTACTCTCTCATTCAGTATTTGTAAATCAACCGTTTGAGAATAACATGCAAGTTGTCAAAACTGTAGTAGGTAACGTTTAGTTATAATAAATTAGTGATAAAAAACAAAGGAAAGTGTTTTCATATCTTTCGTTTATGAATAATTATAACAAAGTAACGGCTTCCATCATTCATTTTTTAAATATTAAATGTTTTACGTTCTTAAAAACGCATCTATGCATAACATCCAATGATGGTGCAATTATTTTCCATGTAGCTATATAACGAGTGGCACATATTATGTTATGTGTTTTGTGGGAACTTCACAAATAAAGAAGTTAGGAATTTCTGCATGCATCGAAGTTGCATTGTGGTTTTATGTTATTTTGTTGCTGGAAACTCCAGAACATAATAACCGCATTACAAAAATATGCAGTTAGTGTCTTTTTAATAAATACGTTTCCTATCTTTATTTTTGTTAACAGAGTTAGAAAATTATTGAATTGCTGTTTTGGTATTATTGGTTAAAATTTTCATTAAACTTATAATGAAATAACGCCAAAAATTAAAACGAGTTGGAAATGGAAGCAGATAAAGACTCCATTCGATCACGTTTCATAAGTTCGGTTGTTCACGTTTTCAAAAGGGCAGTAAATGTATATAAATGATCTAGAAATAAATTAATAGTTTAATAAACTAAAAAAAACACGCTTTTATAAATACTGCACTAAAAAACAAAAAATAATAATCGAACCTGTTCTCTGTCTACACCGTAAGGGCCTTAGTGTAAGCCGTGTTTGTAATTAATTATAAGATTAGTACAAAAGCGTGGGGCGTTTTTCGAACACTATTTCGAACAGGTTCGATGGTTATTTTTTGTTATTTATTATTTTTTTTAGTGCAGTATTTATAAAAGCGTGTTTTTTTAGTTTTATAAACTATTATTTTGTTTCTTTACTTTTTTGTCTTATATTTAAGGAGAGAATTTGGCACTTTCGACATTTATGTAAAAAATTCGACTAAATATTTATAATCTGCGACCTCGAAAATCCTCAGATATTGATATTCATACGAATCAGACCATAAATTACAAAACTTATCCGCCATTTTGATGCCACCATTTTGACTTGTTGACCGGATAATTGTAATCTATAACCTTGATAACCCATCGATTTTCGGTCGAATCCGTCGATAATTGATCAAATCTATCCGCTATGTTGACGCTGCCATTTTGAAGTTTTGAGTTTTGATCACATATTTATTTTCTACTTATCAAGCTCTTTCTTTTGATACCCATAAGTTCATCTACGAAAATATACAGGAAGTTTTGACCTTGCTGAGTACCCAGTTGGAGTATTTATCTGAGGATGAACGAAGGGAGGCAATCAAGTTCCTGGAAAAGGAAAGTTCAGTATTTGCCAATAATACAGAGGCCCTTACAAAAACAGACATAGTCCAGCATCGGATAAATACTGGCGACTCACCTGCTATTCGATAACCACCTAGGAGGCTTCCATTAGCGAAACAAGAAGATGCCTCGGCAATGATACACAAGATGCTACAAGATGGAGTCATTGAGGAGTCAACGAGTCCCTGGTCATCGCCAGTAGTTTTGGTTGCCAAGAAGGACGGAACATTAAGGTTTTGTGTCGATTATCGAAAATTAAACGATGTCACGAAGAAAAACAGTTACCCATTACCACGAATTGACGACACGTTAAGCACGTTGGCGGGCTCACGATGGTTGTCTACGTTAGACCTTAGGAGTGGATACTGGCAAATGGGGCTTCATCTTGATGATAAGGAAAAGACAGCGTTTTCAGCAGGCAGTGGTCTTTATCAATTTACCGTGATGCCTTTTGGACTTTGTAATGCGCCAGCTACCTTTGAAAGATTGATGGAATTCGTACTACGAGGGCTAACCTGGAGGACGTGCCTGGTTTACCTTGTTATGGCACAGGACTTTACAGAACATTTGAAAAATCTTCAAGAAGCATTTGGGCTAGTCAGGAATGCCCATCTGAAGTTGAACCCGAAGAAGTGCCTGCTATTCCAGAAAGAAGTCAAATTCCTTGGTCACGTTGTGTCTTCAGATGGAATACAAACAGACCCTGACAAAATTTCTGCCGTACGAGATTGGCCAAGACCATCTAACGTTCATGAAGTACGAAGCTTCCTTGGCCTCTGCACTTATTATAGATGCTTTGTGGAAGGGTTTGCAGAAATTGCGAAGCCATTACACCGGCTGACAGAAGAGAAAGTGCAGTACCAGTGGACACCGGAGTGTGAAACGGCATGGAGAAAATTGAAGGCAGCTCTATGCACTGGTGCTGTACTAGCATACCCGAAACTGGAAGAACTTTTTATTTTAGACACGGATGCCAGCAATACTTCGGTCGGTTGTGTGCTCTCCCAAATCCAGAATGGACAAGAAAGAGTGATCGAGTACTTCAGCAAGGTGCTAACCAAACCGGAAAGAAATTATTGTGTAACCCGGAAATCAGTGGACCATTTTCATTAATATCTTTATGGATGACATTTCAAGATTTCAAAATCGAACATCGACCTGGAAGATCTCATAAGAATGCAGATGCTTTATCTAGAAGACTGTGCAAGGACGATTGCAAGCACTGCCGCCACGTTGAGAAATTCAGGGTACAGGGGCAGTCAACACTATTAGACACAGAGATTGGGGTTATATTGAGACCAAAGGAGAAAGGAATTCGACCAGCGTGGAAGGATGTTTCGGACAAGGCAGTTGGATTGAAGGTTTTGTGGGCCCAATGGGATTCACTTAAAGTCATAAACGAGCTGCTAAAGAGAGCATGGGAAAGCCCGGATGGCAAGGAAGTTGTTATGCGTCTAGTGATTTCCAGGTGTCGAGTGCCGAAAGTACTTCAGGAAGTGCATAATGGAGCATCCGGTGGGCACTTCGGCGTTAATAAGACCCTGAATAAAGTACGAGAACGATTTTATTGGGTAAATAGTCGTCAGGATGTGGAAGCTAGGTGTCGCAATTGCAAAATTTGTGCAGCCAGTAAGGGACCACAGACTAAAAGTAGAGGTACAATAAAGCAATATAACGTCGGAGCTCCTTTCGACAGAATTGCGATCGATATAGCCGGCCCATTCCCAGTAACCAAGGACGGTAACAAGTAGATACTGATTGCCATGGATTATTTTAGTAAGTGGCCAGAGGCCTATGCGATTCCAAACCAAGAAGCAGTCACTGTCGCCAAAGTCTTGGTAGATAATTTGATATGTCGGTTTGGTGTACCCCTGCATTCAAATCAAGGGAGAAACTTTGAGTCAGAGGTATTTCAGCAAATCTGCAAGTTATTGGGGATACACAAAACACGGACAACAGCCCTTCACCCGCAATCAGATGGAATGGTGGAACGGCTTAACAAGACCATGAAAGAACATCTCTCTAAAGTGGTTCATAAGAATCAACGTAACTGGGATCTCCACATACCGTTCTTCCTCATGGCATACCGAGCTGCTATTCATGAGTCTACGAAACAGACACCAGCTCGTGTAGTATTTGGACATGAGATCAGACTGCCGTGTGATTTGATTTTCGGAACACCGGGCAGAGAACAGCTTCCTGTGAACAGCTATGTGGATGAAATGAATGAATGGCTAAGAAATGTTCATGAGCTGGTTAGAGACCAAATCACCATAGCTAGAATGAAGGCTCGATACGACCGTAAGGGTAGTTCAGAAGGGTTCAAGACCAGAGATCTGGTTTGGCTGTACAACCCACAGCGAAAGAAAGGAAAGTCACCGAAACTTCAACCTCCTTGGGATGGACCGTATACCGTTATTACCAGAATTAATGATGTCGTTTATCGGATTCAACGAAACAAAAAGTCCAAGAGGAAGATCATACATTTGGATAGACTGGCAAAATACACTGATGATTCCAAACTGCCTGACCGGGATGATCAGGCTTAAGGAGGGGGCAGTGTTACGAGTAAACACCCTTGAGGATAGGCAGCACTAAATACATGTATGTTACACCATCTGTGAAACACTAGAAACGTTCTGGAACATTGGAGAAGGAGATGAAAACTTCTACACTGCTCTAAATGATGTTCGCGTCATTCTGGAAGTTCTAGATGCAATCGATAGAGGGTATATAAGGCCGCATTCTCGGTGGGAAGAAGAAGTTTGGAATTGATAAGTAAGGTTAAGACTACAAAGTGAATACAAAGTGATAAACATCGTTAAAGGTTATTTTTAGTCAGTAAAGTTTATTTAAGTTAATACTAGTATTGTGAAGTATCCAGTAAATTATTTAATAAAGTGTGTTAGTGGTTATCTCTTGTTATAATTTTTTTTGGAACCCACGGAATTTGCAAGGGTGGTTTCCTAGGGGTGAAAACACGCCTCAATATTATGACTTTAATAAAAAAAAATCAGTGTTGGTTGTACAAAAAAAATAGTACCTTTTGTCGAAAATTTGGTCACAAATAACACCTTGTCGTTTTTTTTTTTGTTATAACTAATATTTTAGAGAATTTTATGCTCTACCAAATACGTACCTCTAATATCTTTTGCCCCAATTCCTTTAGTTTTCAAAACATGGACGAAATAGTATAAGAAGTCACATTATTTTTCTACTATTATTGTTAATAATTTTATATCCCGGAAAAAAATACCATGATAATGAATGTGGTAGTCTAAAACAATTCCATTTTTATGACTTACGAAGACAAGAATATTTTATACATTATTTCCACATTCACGTAGTGCGGTACAGTAACGTTAAAAAAATTGTTTGAAATTTATTTTTGTTCATATAGGCGTAGAAAGAATGTCATGAAACGTCGAGATTTCAAGTTACAAGAAAAAAAATTCTGACCGTAGTTCTGTCTCACTTTTTTTGTGCGCACGAAGACACTGGAATTGTTTATGATATTGACCTGAAATTTCTTATACAATGTATTATAATCGGAAGTGGAACTAGATTATATTTTGGGCTTACTCCGTGTAAATATATTTTCGGTCAACTACTGTTGAATTTTGGAAAATTCTATCTCTAACAAACATTTTACCTTTTCCCAGTTATCTCCTTCTACTAGTAGAATAGCGTCGTCATGATAAGATATAATTACTTCCACGTCCAGTGGAAGTTTAGTAACGACAAAAAATTTTTTAAAAATTTTTATTGTCCAAATAGGCTTAAAATGTCATGAAACGTCGAGATTTTAAGTTTGAGCGAAAAAAAATTTCTGTCTGTCTGTCGGTCTGTCTGTAACTTTTTTTTGTGCGCACGTTTACTCTGGAACCGTTTAAGATATTGACTTGAAATTTGGTACACATATGTACTTTAATGAGATCTAGAACTAGATTATATTTTCATTTTGTTCCGTCGAAGGGTTGGGGGGTAAATTGGGGTAAATTTGGGGTAAATGGGTAAATCAAGCAGGTAAGAGTCCATGAAATTGGTATTTAGTATATACAAGAGAAGCTAAGGTCTCAAAAAAATTTTTGGCATTAGCCACCCCCATTACCACCCCCACCTCCTTATTAAAGGGGATGAAAAAAAATTGTGATTTAGTGTATGTACAGGAACCAGAAACCTCAAAATATTTTTTTACTTTATCCACCCCCCACTACCACCCCCCTATCACCACCCCCACTCCACTACCGATGTGGGGTATCGTTTTATGGGTTTTTGGGGTAGAGGATTTCAAATATTATATTATTAAAGTTCCATAAACAATTATTTTCACATACAAAGTGTTTTCATTGTGAGTGACTTGGATAGAGAATCTGGATGTGGAAGTAGTGATTCCTTGGGCAGCGGTTTTTTGCACTGTGTTTCAAGGAAAAGAAGTTCATTAATATAAATTGAAAATAATGTTGGTCTTAGTGTCTTGTGGGATGCCACATTGCATTTGAGGTTTATAATGCTCCATATATTACGTTGTTCTATTTTCACGCATTGCTCTCTGCAGCGGCTCGCTGCAGAGTGTGGTATCATAGCAGGGACTACGAGACCTCACCTAGGGTTCATCACTACAACACGCATCATCAGGTGGTGAGATAGTGTACATTTTTACTAGTTAATTTTTATTGTGCTTCGAATATTTTAATACCACATGGTTATGAACTTTATTGCTTTACCATCATCATTATTTCGTCTTACTTTTGCGTCATATATTAATTACTGTATTGTAATTTTTTTAATATTAATTTCTCACCATTTAAAGAATTTAATAAAAAGTAGATTTTTATCTTAACTTCAATTTTTTATTATATTTGTTTGTACTGTCCGACTATATTCACGACTGTTCCACAGTAGTTGGTTTCGCTATATTAAGGAAAGTTATATAATATCATTTACGCTGTGGATGGCGTCCATGACTAACATCTTTCTGACTAACTTTTCTTAGTAGTGAAATGGTCTGCTTTGGTGAAGTCCTGTGAAATGATTGAGTCATCCTCTGGTTCAGCTAAAATAAGGCCCACGACTCCTTGCCCAGCACCAGATCAGCTAGCCCCACACTTACATTGGCGTGAATTACCTTTATTTATATCAAATTAGGGTATAAATATTGATAATTTTCATCGGTCTAAGTGTGAGTGTTAGAAGTTCTAATCATCTCCTGATGATGCCAACATGGTTGACAAAACGTGCGCTGAATAAGAGTATTCGAGTGCAGTATTTCAGTGTTTTGATGTTTGTGGAAATTACATTAGACGCAAAAGCAATACTAAAAAAAATTAAGACCCCCAGGATCGATTTTAATACGGTAAAGCGTCTACAAGCTTCTTTCTGTAAACTAATTTTCTTTACTTTGGGTGATTGATGTCACACAATAAGTATGGCAAAAGAGAAAGACAACGTGCCGAAAATATAATGTTCGTAATATTTCATTTGGAACGTTCATTCACGAAAGCATATATTCTATTAACGCAAAAAGTTGTTGGTTTTGGTCTCATTCCTGATGGCCGGTAATAAACAACCACAAAATATTGTGTCCGGGAGTTGAATCTGTTTATTCTTGTCTGACCTTTTCTCCACTAAACGATGAATCGGCGTCAAATTTATTTAAAAAATTGACCATAAGGGAGCAATTGTTATTTGTATACACACACATACAAAAAATGTGTACCTTTTCCATTCTACTTATTTACCTTTTATTTTTTGCTCTTGATCGATATTTTATGGGAAGGGTTGATGAGAACGCTAGCAATAAAAAGTATAATTGATTTAGGCAGTTTATCAATGTTAGGAAATATTATTTACGGATTTTAGGTATGATTAATTTGCCGACAGGGCTCATCTTATTGCAATCATACCTAATCTATTTGTCTATTCGTTTACTTAGTATAGTTATTTTATTACATTATGTAACTTATCTTCTATAAATTGTAAACTTAAGCTGGTAAATAAATGTTGCTTTTTTTATTTAATATAAAATTACCTACTTTCTTTATATTGGTGCCTTAATCTGGTTACGCTAACTAGTCACTTTAAAACACTCATTATTGGAGAACCAATCAAAACAACTACTCTTCTAGCTAATACTGATGAAGTATTGAATAGTATTGAATTACATCATGGAAATCCTATGCGAGCATCCAAAAGTGCCGAAATTTGCACAATTTTAAACAATCTTAACGCAGTCAAGTTCAGCGATCAGCTTAGGCTCATATTAAAAGCCTTTTTATAAGCTATTAAAAGTCCTTTACAGTTTTTTTTTTTGTAACAATTATAGCCCAGACGATGAAGGTATTTACCTCCAAAAACTTGCAAAATGAATAATTTTTTTTAATGAGTTCGTGAAAGTATATAGAATAATATCCTGAAAAGTTTACATTTCGATCGGATGCAGAACATAAAAAAAAGTGAAAAAAAAAATTTTCAGCCCCTTTTTCAAAATTTTGATATTAAGTCAAGCAAGGAAAAATAAAAAATACAGATGGATAGATCACGTATTTGTGAAGAAAAAATGTCAGACAAATATATTTTAACAAAATTTATCGCTAAAGTCACGGTATTCTCGAAAAGAAAATATTCAAGTAACGTTAACCATGCGTGCGCGCGCTTGAATACGCATGACTCTGACACCGACGCACTAAATCAGAATTTGTTCAATCTATATGAGTGTTGGTTCATTTAAAAGATGGAAATTGTAGGTTTCTGATGCTTTTTTGTTTTAAACGATACAAGCAAAGGATGGATGGGAAAGATATACGTATGTACAGTGACGTAGCCAGGATTTTTATTCGGGAGGGGTCCGAACATTTTTTATAAGTATATTATGTATTGTATAGGTACACAAAAATTGTGAAAAAACTGCATGATATCAGATGTATACATTTTTTACAATTTGTAAAGTGTGAACGTTCATAAAAATTTCGGAATTTCGAATCTTCAATTCCTTTTCACGTAGCTTTCATAGAATGGACCTCGCACGGATCATATGGAAATTGGCCCTCGGTTAAACTGGCTGAATTTTTAATATGTTATAGATTTCAACTTTCTTATCAAAAACTCTCATGGGCCCAACTCGGTCCTATGTCTAGTTTCCGAGATACAGCTCAAAAAATGTACAAGAATGTCCTCTTGTACAATTAAAAAAAAATTCGAATTCATGATTTTTTTCATACATTTTATATTGTGATATGTTCTAATAGCCCTTTATAATGTTTTGCACTAAAAAGATTTGTTGTTTTAATAAAAATAGCGTAGAAAAAAATTAAAGTTTGAAAAATATTGGCGAAGGCGCCGGGAACTCGATATAAAAATAACAAGTGAAACAAATTCGATCAAATTGGCTAAAAAATGTTTTTTCTGAAATCGATCGGCAATGTCTACATTTTCGGCACGATTTCAGAACGAAAAACGCACAATTTCAGTATTTTAGTCCGTTGCTAAGAAACTATCGCAATACAGACTGGAAAAGATCCGTTGCCAAGCAACAATCAACAAAACCGTACGGGAATGTTACTTTCCCGGCCTAGGCCGGGAAAGTAACATTCCCGTACGGTTTTTTATGTATATTTTAGACACTAAATAAATACATGCAGACAAACCAACTCACATTAAAATTGCATTTGTTAGTATGCAGTTAGATTGTAATGAAGAAATATTATGCATTAATACAAATTCCTTAATTTATAATAATATTGATTGAGATTTCAGAAAAAATAGTATGTGTACTTCGGTGTGAAAGCACATTCCCGGACTTCGATGCTTGTTGGCCTCGGCTAGCGCCTCGGCCAACAATTTGCATCGTCGTCCGGGAATGTATTGCTTTCACACCTAAATACACAATATACTATTACTTAAAGTATGTGTCTTCCTGATCAAAAAATATTAATCGAAAAAGTTTCGGAATTGCTTCTTGACCTCTAATACCCCGCCAAAAAATTAAAAGATAGATACAGAATTTTACAAGAATTTATAGCTGTATCTCCGAAACTAGACATAGGATTGCGTTGAGCCCATGAGAGCTTTTGATCAATAAGTCGAAATATACAGCATATTAAAAATTCAGCCAATTTAACCGAGGGCCAATTTCCATAAAATCTGTGCGAGGTCCTTTAGGTAAACTATTCAAAAACTAATATTTCAAGTAAGGATTAGTAAGGATAACATGGATTTTACTTGGCTAGTAATTGAAATAAAAATTGAATTTACTTATGATTCAACAAGTTTTTATACATTTGACTGGATTAATTAAGGCTTCGCCCTATCAATACTGCTACAATAAATTGCAAGAAATTATGATTTGCAACGGGGCTGATTGGAATCAAGATTCGTAATCTGACAAAAAAATGTTCGACTAAAACGGAAAAGAAAGTCAATATAATAATTTTAATTGTCATGTCTATCAATTATATAAATGTCAATTAATTTCGGGGGGGGGTCCGGACCCCCAGGACCCCCCCCCCTGGCTACGTCACTGGTATGTATATATTATCACACCCAAACTCAATCGTCGCAATAAAAAATATATCAAAAAAATTCTTTCTTCATTGAGAACTGTTAAAAAGTATGTACACTTCATGATTATTATGGTTTATTAAGTTGTAGTAACGTGGATTCAAAAAAAAGTACATCTCAAATCATTTTAATTTTCTTGCTTGGTGATTTTCTTGATGAATATACAGTGTGTCCCGCTTTTCATAAATCCACCTTAGTATCTCAGTTATTAATAATGCGATTTTCTTCAAATTTTGGTGGTAATTATATGTAGGAAAAATGAATTATTTGGCATAGTAAAAATTTTCATTCTTCATTGGCGTGCGGTTTTAGGGGGTAAAATAGGGTAGGTTTTTTGGCAAAAGGTTATTAGGGCTTATTTTAGACAAATTATATTTGGATTCAGCATGTCCAAAAACCCCTTGATCCATATTCTTCATGATCTCAAAAATGGATTATGGCAGAAACGAAATATTAATTTATTTCTTAAAAAACACTTTTTTAATTTTTTATAACTTTATTTAATTGTTATAACAAACCTAAAAACAACTTCTTTTTAATTCTGGTCTCTTCAACATAACCACCTTCCAATAAAATACACTTTTCAACAATCCTTCTTAACCGTTCAGTCACTTTTCTTAAAGTTTGGGGAGTAATTTCTTGACACGCTTGCCTAATTCTACTAAAGCTCTTGTCTGTTACGTGGCCGAGTAGCATACACTTTATTTTTCAAGTAGATAGAAAAAAGAAAATAGAAAAAAGTCACAAGGCGATCTAGGGGGCCACGGTTTTAAAGAGCTATTTCTACCTATCCACTTAGGGAAATTTGCATTTAAAAAATTTATAACTATCAGAATTGTGCGCCGGGGCACCATCTAACTGAAAGTATACATTTTCTCTCTGTGCTAAAGGTATTTCCATAAAAAAATCATTTAAATCATTTCGTAAAAAAATTTAGAAATTTTTCTGCTTTGTGGTTATCCGGGAAAAAGGGGCCAATTTGTTCGTTTAATATGCCACACCACACGTTAACCTTTTCACTGTATTGATTTTTACAGTTAATTACAAAGTTGGGATTTTCGGCTGCCCAATGTCTACAATTTTGACTAGATACCACACCGTTTGTCGTAAATATTGCCTCGTCACTAAACAGTATGTTTTTTAAAAAAAAATCTGTCGTTAAGATAGTTACCTTGCAAAATAGGCAAAATTCAAACCGCCGTTCAAAATCACCTTCTAAGACAGTATGTAAAATTTTTTATTTAAATTCCCTAATCCTACTGCGTCTCAAACACCTCCATATTTTATTTTTGGTTAAATTTAGTGTTCTCGCAACTGCCCTTATACTACCATTTGGATTGTTCCGAAATTCTGTTAAAATGCGTTCGTCGTCTGGATATTGTCGTAAAGTTAAATTGTACCTTCTTCGTCTTGTCTTGTAAATGGCTCCGGTTCTTCCAAACAGTTTGCTGATGTCACCAACGGTTTTATGCCAAACTGGTGCTCAATCACGAAAACGTTGATTAAATATTCGAGCAACGTGACGCGTAGATCTTTCATTATCACCAATTAAGCGGATAATTTCAACTTTTTCTTCAGTTGTAAGAACTACTCTCCGATTTTCTGCAATTATCAGTAAGATTGATGGATTAAATAACACTATTTAACTTTTGACAATTCTTATGAATCGCCAAATATCAAATAAAAACTTGTTTTTCAAAGCACTTGATTAATGCCTATGGTTGCAAGTTAACTATCTTAACGACAGATTTTTTTAAAGAATATAATGTTTAGTGACGAGGCAACATTTACGACAAACGGTGTGGTATCATTGGAATGTGGTTATGTTGAAGAGACCAGAATTTATAAAAAAAAATTGTTTTTTGGTTTGTTATAGCAAAAAATTGAAAAGTGTTTTTTAAGAAATTAATTAATATTTCGTTTCTGCCATAATCCGTTTTTGAAATCATGAAGAATATGGATTAAGGGGTTTTTGGACATGCTGAATCCAAATATGATAGAAAAATTTTAATATCCTTTTGCCAAAAAACCTACCCTATTTTACCCCCTAAAACCGCACGGCAATGAAAAATGAAAATTTTCACTATGCCAAATAATTCATTTTTCTAATATATAATTACTACCCAAATTTGAAGAAAATCGCATTATTAATAACTGATATATTAAGAAATTAACTAATTTTTCGTTTCTGCCATAATCCGTTTTTGAGATCATGGAGAATATGAATTGAGGGATTTTTGGACATGCTAAATCCAAATATGATAGAAAAATTTGTCTAAAATGAGCCCTAATATCCTTTTGCCGAAAAATCGACCTCTTTTTACCCCCTAAAACCCCACGCCAATGAAAAATGAAAATGTTTACTATGCCAAATAATTTATTATTCCAATATATAATTGCCACCCAAATTTGAAGAAAATCGCATTATTAATAACTGAGACATTAGGGTGGATTTATGAAAAAAAAAAACGAGACACACTGTATATATTGGAGGTTGTAACTTGCCGAGAACTTGACCCATCGGAAAAAATAAAATATCACTATTTCGGGAAAAATGTATACTTTTCGAATGTTCAAACACAAATTCGTTTACTTGTATGTATTTTTTCGAAAATATGGTCAATCAGATCAGATCAGATCTTATAAGAAACTGCGATTTTCACGATCCTATCCTTATAACTATTAAAATATCTTTGATTGTTTTGAATATAAATTCTGGAACTTTTCCAATACATTAACAAATGTATAAGGAATCCATGGATATAGCTGAAATGTGGATAGGTGTTCCTGTAATAAATACAATACAGTAAAGGCACGTAAAAATTCATGCGAGCGTTTCAGCGGCTATGTGTGGTGTCTGTGTATGCGTTCAAAATTCTACATTTTTCCCCCCATACTTACTATTTATCCTCCTATTCACTAAGAAAAATGTTAAAAATGTGTAATCTGAAAGAAAAAAAACTTTATTTTACTCGTTAGAACAGCTAAGAATTTTTAGAGGTTCCATAGTATGCATTTAATCGTGCGCTTGGCCGCGCAGACTGACAAAGGTATTTTTTTCCAAGAATACCGTGGCTTTAGCGACAAATTTTATTAGGGCATTGTTTGTTCAGAAACACGTGTATTTTTTATTTTTCCTACCCTGACTTAACTAGATGAAAAAAATGTTTCTTCACTTTTTTTTATGTTCTACATCCGAGCGGAATGTAAACTTTTCAGGATATTATTCTATACACTTTCACAAACTCATTAAAAAAAAATTATTCATTTTGCAAATTTTTGTAAGTTTCACTCTAAAATGGTCTCTGTCGTTTGGGCTATTTTATATAGATCGTTTGCAATCGTGAAAAGTCACTCTCCGAAATTTCTTCGTATTTTCACATTTTAGATTAAGTAGAGTATCAAAATTAATGATATCCAATTTCATCGCTCTGTCTGTCTATTTGCCTGTTATCTACAAAATCACTTGACGGAGAAAAATAATATTTAGTAAGTAGTTATTACCAACTTTACCAAGTTACTTTTTATCAAATATATACCGGGTGGTCAACCCAAAAAGAAAGTTAATTAAAAATATGTGACCGAGGACAATAATGTTTGTAATATAGTTGTAATTATTGGCAAGAAGAAAATTATATATACTTTTAGTGAAGAAATATACAGAAAAATGTATAAATAAAATGTGTCCAATAGAGATGAAAGTTTTGTATAAATACTTTTACATTTACAACTTTTTATTACTATAATAGTCCACCATACGACAGTTTTTTGCTGTCTGTTTCTCAGTAAGTGCAGGAGAAGGGGGTGATTAGACCTCTGGGCGGTCGTTTAAGCAATGACTCGAGTTTTGGAAGAAAAAATCAATCGCCACGTTCCATCGTGGCACTTGAAGCCTTTTTTTTCGGAATTTCCGGAAATTGAACCTGGACGCCAGACCTGACCACGAAAAATACTGTCAAGGGTGTTTTTGGATTTTTTTAGAGCATCTTGAAACATGTATCAAATGGACAGCAAAAAATGTCATTAAAAATCAGAATGTCAAATTTCAATTTGAATTTTACATGACGGTCACATGACATGAAGTCACATGACGGCTTCAACCGCCCAGAAGTCTATACCCTACTTCACACCCTCCTGCTGCTCCTACTGACAAATAGAAAGCAAAAAATGGAGTGAGGTATATTTCTGCTGTCGTATGATGGACTATAATCACAGTGACTGACCAAACCAAATTATTATCTAAAACATCACCGAACAGTTCCCACTTCAGATAAATTGTTATTATTACCGAATAAGAATGGATAAGTTAAAGTTCATAATAAAAATCATTAATATGAATATTAAACAATAGCGATCTCAATACAGATCCTTGTGGCACACAAATACGCCTGAATAAACAACAAAAGTAAACATTTTATTCCACATTTCCCAGTATTTTACTCAAATATATCGGTGAAATGACTAAATAATCAGTTTTTATAAGCACGATTCTTAAATTCCATATTTTATTTGCTGAAAATTTACATGTCCTCGGCGTAATTGAAGTTCTAAGATAAAAAAAGTAATGAAAGTATGGCAAAGTGTTGTATGGTTTAATTTTTTATTTTAGTAAGTACCAATAAACTCTTAATCGGTCAAAATGTTACCACTTAGTTTTGTGAAAGCTATTTTTTTACCAGATTTTCATCTGAATCCTTTATGACATTTAACTGCCAGACGTATTTACTGCGATAATACGACCCGTAAAGCATACAATAAACTAAAACAGTAGTACAATAAATCCCTAGGCGTTTCGATTGTCTGCAATAAAGTTTATGTGTCAACAACATGCCCGAATCAAAGAATCAGCAATTCCAACCTGAGATGCCGATTACTAAGGGCATCATTAACTGAATGATATTGTTGTAGGCGTATCCAATCTGATTGAGTACCTACTCCGAACAAATACGTTTCAAGCTGATGCCATTAAGTTCGAAGAAATAGCACACAACAAAAACAAACGTCTGTTGTATCAAAAATGTATTTGCGGTCACAGTTTAATGGAAAACAAGCACTTCTTCCTTCCTCAAATAAACTGAATATAAATAGTACATTAAACTTAGGCCATTTGTCAAACATTAACATTTAAATTAGTGCGGTTTTACAAATGCGAAACAAAACCCTCAGAGAATTGAATTCAATTTAGTTTAAATCCTTTTCAAGTGTTTCAGTTGTTTGTTGAAGTTACATTTGTGGTTTTAAGGAAAGTTTAAACGTGTACTTTGTTTGGAATTGATATGCGGACATCGATTTTGCATTTTGTACCCTAACCAAAAACTACTAATATAATATAAATAAGTCGCAACAGTCCAAGCAATCCCACCGCCATTGAGAAATTTGACGTTTAATTTGGAATCTCCATTTCGTCGCTCGAATGTTGCTTTCATACCATATTTTTTGAGAAATCGACTTTTTTGCAGAATATGCTCGACTAGGATAATATCTTGCTTTACAACTGACTTTTATTCATATACCTAACATATTTTAAAAAATGTTATCAATTCCATAATGTTCTATATGCATATTTAAAAAAATAAAGATACTTGTTTGTTCTATATGCAATAGCCAATCAAAATGATGCTTATTTGTTCTATAATGCAGAAGGCATAATAAATATTCAGTGCTTAATTGTTCCACGTGCGCCAACCAATCACAACACTGTTTATATTATCCACAGTGGCCTACAACCGTGGCCTACGTAAATGATTCATAGATAGATGGAATCATTTACGTAGGCCACGCTACAACCAAATTTAAATCAAAGTTGTTGCCACTCGGAATTTTTTTTTAACACATTGTTAAATGTATATAGAACCAATTGCCATGATATTTAAAATCATTTATCGCAAAAATTTTTTTTTACAAGTATTTTACTTTTTTTGTTTAATGACACAGCGAGGCGAGTACGCGCTTCATTAAATTCTGGGTGCACCATGCACCAGACAGCGTAGATAATACGAAATGACACGGTACAGCATTTGTTTCGAGATGTATTGATAAAGTAATATTGATAATATTATAATGGGTAATAGAGCTTGCAAAAACAGGTTTTGAAATTGAAAAATATTAGCTTTGTTTTGTTTCTTTGAAATATTAGTTTTTGTTTTTTAAATCTAACATACATAAATTGTGATATTTCAAATCATTTGCTGTCATGTCTATGCAACTCTCGCCGAATATTTTAATTGTATATAGTATTTTCTCGTCATTAAATGCATTAGCTTTCTGGAAAATTTCGTTTTGCCGATTAAATGACCATACATAAAGTTGCTTTCGGCTTCCTTTAATGTAGCGTTCTTTATTGTAAATAAGACATTTTTTTGTATCCGTAGACATACTCAATCTGGTGTGTAATTTCGAAGTGGTGCCTTTATTGTCGGCATTTTTCATAGGAACACATATGTCTTGATAAAAAATCCTCGTATACGATCTTCTACACTAGGCGTGATAAACGGGATTCTTAGAAAAAAATCCCTTATTTTCCCAATGCGCTCTCAAGGCCTTTTGTATAGTTTTCTTCTGCAACATTTTGAACAGTTTCTGAATCCTGCCTGACACACAATACACTGATCAAAACCAATGCTAACCGTAGATAGAGCTAAAAAATTATATTTGGGAATGTGCACATGTTTACAGTAAAAATGTCTCACCCGATCTCTTCATGTTATACCAATACGGTGAATCATAAATAAACCACTGGAAAATATTGAGAATATTATGTATTTTTCTAAATACAGCAATATTTACAATAATGTATTCTAAAAAAAGTAACAGCAGTGAACTATAACACTCCTTACTCACATAGAACGTATTAAAATGAAAACTATCTCTGTCTGTTATAGATTGCGAGCCAGAGCGCGGCGCCTATGATTCATGTTACACGACATTTTTCTCACTTAATATACATTTTATGAAAAAAAGCTCCAAATAAAAAAACTTCCTCATTTCATTTGCTACAGCCTACTCGCTTACAGTATTCAAAATGTTTTATTTTTTTCAGCATATTTTGGTACCGCAGGTAGCTTTGCCTTTATAACAGGTGAATGATTTTCTGGTCATAAGTAGATCCTAATTTGTTCTATACTTGAGTAAAATTTGATTCAAATCGGAAACAAAATGAAAAAGTTATAAGGGTATCTTCATTTTAAGTGAGTCACACTGTATATTTAAGGAAATGTCTAGACTTCGACAAAATATTACGTTAGTAAATACGTCGAGTGTTGTAAAATAAAGATTGTTTTGTGACTGTGATTTATTAGCAGCCACGGTAAACCGCTTTGATAGAAATATTCAAGGTACACAATTGATTTTTTTATTAATTATCGATTTTCGCTGGCAAATATCTCGTAAAATATAACACATAGGAAGAAAATGAATATAAATATTCTTGTGGGAAATTTAATTACGTTTAATTTTGCATAGATTACCTTTTTTCGTACGACGAATCGTTTCCGAGTTATAAGTGAAGAATCAAAAAAAGGAACCTTTCCACCCCCCTTTCCTATTGAAGCGGCGGGGCTAGGGGCGGGGAATTTTAGTATGTTTACCTCCTGACTACCCCCAAACACATTCCTGAAGAGAAAAATTCTCCCCTCCAAAATGTTCTCTACAACTCTTTCATTGACTGGACTATATGCAGTTATTTTCAAAAATAAAAAAGTTACCTCAATACACACTTTATCGCTGTAAAGTATACAAAAGTGGTAACTCTTTCATTAATACTCATTTATTTTTCAGTCTCATCAAAACATATATTGTTTTTGCATACACCGTTGGAAAGCGAAAAGTTTGAGTATTGAAATACTAAAATATCAAATTTTTGTGACAACGGATAACAGATATAGAAGAGTGGGAACATTAAAAATGTGAAAATAGTGATTTTTTCCAATTTCGCAATTCCAAAACAAATCGCGACTTCAAAGATATATTTTGTGAGGTGTTTTTACATAAGAATCAACTGTCTGTTTTTGTATGTTCGAGAGTTTCATAGCACGTGTCGAATTCAGAGGTTTCGCTCTCCGGCTAAAAGGGTTTGAAAAGCAAAGAGGGTTTTGTATTTGGAGGATAATAATGGATATGTTGAATCTCCGGTGTGCTATATCCCACCCGCAGTGGAAGAAATGTTTGATTACGATGACTCAGTTTGGGACCCAGATTGGCAATTGGAAAATGATATCACTGTTTCATATTTCGGGAAAGAAAATAACGACGAACATTTACAACAAATAATATATGAAGGAATGCTTCAAGGAACTGATGAAAACTTGAACCTTGAAGCAGCTTTAAATTATAATCAAATTTATTTGAAGCAGAACACTAACTATCGATAGTATTTTCCAGCGATTTAATTAATAGAATTATTTATATTTTACCCAAATTTAAAAAATGGATTACTTATCTCAATATTATGTGTGAATGATATGAACAAACAAGCATTCGAGCGATGATTTGGCAACTGTGCAATACAGACCTCGGATCGCAGCGATGCATTAAAACCAGGGTCGGCTTTAAATAATGTCCCAAGCAGCATTCAAAGTGATGGGAACTGGCATCTGAGGCATCGGAACTTTAATATAGTAGGAATAACATAACTGTTACTAATTTTGCGACTTCAGGGTAATATTCACTTTGTGGTTTGCATTTGTAGTGACAATTAAGTAGATTCTACTGAATTTAGGCACTTTCAAGTAACTGCTGGAGAATCTGCAACGTCGCGGATACTACTCTGCATTACTTTGAAGCATCCTCAACTGCAAAGTGAAAATTGGTAGTAATGCCGACTGCACAGCTTTACCAAAGGACCACTTGAAAGTAGTCTAACTTCTTAGTGACATCTCGAGTAAAAATGAGGTTATTTCTACGAACACAGGGGCTTTGAAGTTATCTTTACTACTCCCCACTAATTGAAAATGACTTAAAAGTTACATATAACTTGAAAATCTACTATAGAGTAATATTAACTTTTAAGACAATTTATACAATTATTGGCATTGAATAAAATGGCTGCATCTGAAATGCTCAGTGAAAGCGAAATAAAGTTTATCAGCACTCACCCACGTTTTATAGAAATCTGAAGAAACAGTTAAACAGTAGTAGAGAGTGATTCTTCAGAATATGATGCAAACATGAAAGATTATTTCGCCACAGCAAAACCATCATCTTTGGCAACAAGTGCAAAAGTGCTCCCATCAACACAAGAAGAGTAATCGAAAACTATAACAGTTGTAGTGATTAATGATACTGTGTACTGCTCGAAAATTACAACTTGTCTTTAACACACAGATTGACCCATAGTTCAGTGATCCACTGAGCATATTAAATGAATTTGCCGATTAAAAACTCCAAATTTGATAAATATTGTGTCGATGGGGAACGGACAATGTCGGTATAACGGCATAAGACATTATTTATGTACAATAAATTGAATTGAATGAAATTAAATGTAAACTGATCGCTAAATAAATATGAAAACTGTTATGTATTTTTTCCATTATTACACACCTTACGTTAATAAATATATTTATCCAACACTTTCATATAGTGATCTTTATTGATAAGACTTTGAAGGTATAAAGTGACCCATAAGTCACTAGTGAGATAAAGTAGTAAGCTAAAGTGAGGTAAAGTGATTTAGTCACTAAAGAGTAATTTTAATATAAAATAAAGTCCAATGAATTTATTTATTGTCTCCATTATATGGAAAATTAACAAAACAAAGAATCCATGCACTAACACTTATTTATATTTATGTTAACATTTATTGTCATCATATTCGATTTTTCACAAAGAAAACTGCTCTTCTGTACACAATTTTTCTCTATACTAGTAACGACGTCTGTATTGCCCGACTCGTTGTGCTGCTCTCCCTGAATTTTTTTAGCAATAACAATCTTGTTGAGACTGAATCTTCCAAATAACCCTCCACCACGGTGGATGATTTCCACACACCGTGACGTTTAAGGGGGGTAATGTCACCCCCAGCATTGGCCAAGAGTTGATCAGGAATGGCGCATGCTATGGCCAGTATGCAAATGTGCATCAGACAATTGCAGATAATCAGCTACAATTCTTGGAATTTTTGAGAGCTTATTTAATCCAACGCATTGGACAGTGCACTTTCCCTTTTGAAAATTTACGAAAAATCTTTTGCGAGACACATTTTGCGGTCTTAAAGACATATTTCCTAATAGAATCAAGTGGGTTCACCGAAAATCCTTCATTTAAAACTGTGAAACTTCTTGATTTATTCGTATTGGTATCTGGTATGGATATATATAGATATTATTCTTTATCTCATGTCTTCGACGCTTAAGAAGGTCAGTTCACCGCAACGGCAGGCACTGCAAACTCCCAATATCAATGCAACCTAAAAAACCCAAACATTTAAATAGGTATATAAAAGCAAGATCATAAAAAACACCTACCTCTGACATAAGATGCCCACCGTCAGGGGCATCCATCAAATATTGTTCGATATGTGCTCTTTCCAAATAATATCAGATAATAAAAAGTACTTAAAAAGTATAATAATTGTTATTTTTAATAATCCACATATTCCCATCGCACACAGTGACAGTGACACTTTAACAGTTATTACCGCGTTGCCAATTAAAAAAAAAAAAATTACCTATATCGATTCTGCCAATTCTACCAACATGAAAATAAGTTGGTAGCAACAGTTACTAAGATCTTATAGCGTCATTGGTCCCATTTGCTACATCTAGGTAAATATAACTACACAGTGAAATTATTGCAGTTGCCGTCACCACTTTTAAAGTAACAACAACTATAACGTTGGTGGCATCTGCTACTTTATAGTAAATGTAACTTGTAGGGAAATAATTTTGGTTTTTTCAACCTCTAAGTTACTGCAATTAAAATCGTCATTTTTCTGTTGTTGAATGAAGACGCCATATTGACACGGATAAAAATATAATTCAATAAAAAATTTCTTTTTATTAAAGTCATTTGCAAATATGTTTTCTAAATAGATTATTACTTTATAATATATAAAATTTAAAAAAAAACGTTTTCCATAAAAAATTTTGCAGTTTTGCTTGTACACATAATTTTTGCAAAAAATTTTTTTTCCGAAAAAACCATTTTCTCGAGGGGGCGTCTTTTTTATCGAAGCATCATGATAACATTTTACAGAAAACAAGTGGTGGTTTTAATATCCACACCCAGGGTAAATGCAAAACATCATGATTTATAATATATGCTTATGCATGTTGTATATAATCACCTTAACTTGGACCTTGGACATATCATGTGCTTAAACTCAGTAAGTCATTAATTTGCTATTCGAATAACAGAGAGCCAAATATATAGTTTGCGCTCTCATTTCGGTCAGCTGAGCTGTTCCAAAAGTTAGTCATTTCTACCACTTGGTTACGTCCCGTTTACGTAATAACCTAGTCTTCAACACGGTAATGGTAGAAGTACCGGAATAGTAATTTGCTACGTAATTATTATTCCCCATTTTGGTGAATACTTGGTAGAAGGATGGTTCCCATTACGTAACAGTCCTTAGTTGCGGAAACCTTTAAAGTTCCCCTAATGGCAACTATTACGTAGAAACTACTAACATTGCTGCTTGGGGTGTAATCGATGTATAACCGATGTATAACCTAACATATCATCTTGTTTTATTAGCGATTTTTTTTAACATATAAAGTAAATACGATATAATTATTGTAATACTTTCTCAAAGAGGAATTTTTAACTATCAATCACAAGTGTAAATGTAGGTATATTTGCAATATTTGTTCTAAATGCTTTACAGTCAAACTTTGATGCCCGCATTTACTTATAATAATTTCTCATGTATTTTTAGCTTTGCATATGAAATCTGTGACTGCAAAAACCCCCTAAAAACTTTTTTCATAAAAATAAAAAAAAAGTTAATCCACTCCTCGTGTTTTGTTAACGATTTGTTTATAATGATTTATAAACAATTTTAAACTTTCGGACCATGTGAACTTTGAAGTAACTATATATATTTGCGGTTACGAATCAATTGCCGTTAGCTTTGTCCAAATCGGTCTTTCTTAACTGGCGTCTGAGTTTGACCCTTTTTTCTTCTTCATTGACTAGACTAAAAGAAGAAAGTGAAAATTGTTTCAATAGACGATGATTAAGGAACCGCTGAAAAATATGTACATAGAGCCGATGAATCAAGATTTCTACAAAAATATTGTGCTGCAAAGGTTCTTGATTGTTAAAATCGGAATGCAGATATTTGAAAATATATAAATTGGGAAGAGAATCAAGAAGTGAGGTCTCTGAGCAGATCAAACTTAAAAAACAAGTGAAAAGTGTGTTTATATGTATAATGCCGATGATTCAAGAATTCCGTAAAAATATTACGCTTCCACGGCACCATTACAAATAACACTTTACGTATTGTACAAGGAAAAATGGACAAGATGACAAAAGGCGATGAAGTGCTATAGTTGTCTTCAGGTACACTAAGCACTCAAAAAATGTCCGTCCGTCCTTTGACCGTCAAACACGCCGCACCGCACCGCCAAAGACGCCGAGACATGTTTTACATGCTTAAAAAGTGTGTAGTCAACTTTACTGATATTTCATCGTTCCGTAGTTTATTGTTTTGGGAATGCCTCACTCGGTGTTTACAATATAATATCTACGTAAAAGCCGTCTTTGAAATTGTTCACAAAGATTCCGGAATGCTAACCTGTTGAAGCATGCGTAAAAGTATTTATAATCTTGTCTGCCTCTACTAAGAAACAGGGTTCTCTTTTTTAGTGCCGTATCTGATTTATATTATATGTTAGTGCATTACCCTAGCATTGAAACCAAATCACTATCAATAGTTTAGGAAAACCGCCGCCTAAGGAATCACTACTTTCACACCCTATCAAGGAGAGGTCGTGGTGGTGGTCGTTAACAACAAAATTTGAGACCTTTGCTTCTCGTGCATACACTGAATCACACCTTCAGTAATGGGGTGGGAGTAGTGATGGGGTTGGTAGTTGCGGTAGCAGATGCCAAAATAATTTTAAGACCACGGCTTCACGTGCATACACTAAATCACAATTTTAAGGAGTCTTAATTGCTTGTTTTGCCAGTTTACCACTAGATATAATCTAGTTTCTGTTTTCATTTTAATTCAGAGGTGTACACAATTTCAAGTCGATATCCGAAACCATTCCAGAGTAATCGTGTGCACAATAAATCAGTTACGGATTGACTGACAGACAGAATTTTTTTGCTCAAACTTAAAATCTCGTCATTTCATAACATTCTAAGTTTATTTAAGCCAAAAAAACCACATTTTTTCACAACATTTTTTTTACAGTTTTGACAGATTTGACCTTGAAGCAATTGGCGCTCAAAAATTTTTCAACAATTAGAAAATCCCTCGTGTATTAACAAAAACTTCAAATCTAACACACATCAATTAAGTCTTATCTACAATAACATAAACAAACCATTATATTCAACGCAGACAGGCAATACTTAATTTCAGTTTCTAGTTGCTTTTAAACACTCAAACAGAATATATCGCGTAGTTTTTTCACAAATTCTGCTCAAAGTGTCTATTAACTGTCAATATATATAAGAAAATCTCATTTTTGTCATTTTTAGGGAATAATAGAGGAAACTGACACGATAGAAATCTTTTTTGTGTTCAAAATTGGCCTCAGTGTGACAAAATATTTCAGAAGAAGATATTTTTCTTTTGTAGACCTGTGTTATTAACGCAAGACTCCAGGAGGTACATATAGGGTTTTTTTAAATCTGCTGGATGCCCTCTGCTATCTATTCTTAGGCTAAGCATAATTACTACTAACTCAATATAATTAATATATTAATTTATTAGCTTTTTTATTCCTCGCTTCTTTTTTCGAACGACTACTTTTAAAAACGTTCGTTCAATTTATTGTAATAAAATCAACGTATGTGTTTATATGACAAAACAGTATTATTTTTAGGCTCAAGATACGTTGACGAAGTTTCTCAATTTAAATTAGGACCCACCCTATACGTATTAACGAAATAATTTAGCTATTTCATTACTTGAATATTTATATTTATGTAAATATTAAAATTCAATTTACATCGATAGTTTACTAGACTCTGTTCTAATAAAATACAATTTCCTTATCACTTTTGCTAGTATTCGTCCGTATAACTACACAATTAACATGCTGAATAGAGAGCAAAACTGTAATCAAAAACCACGAAAATAACTTGGGGTGACAGGAACGTAGGTAGTAAATGCTATTATCCCTTCGACCCCATTCAACCAACAGCCACTATAAGTCGAGGGCTTCAGATTGTTTGTAGTGGTCCGGCCATCGTCATCTTATTTGAATTTCCTAGAAGTGCGCTTCGTTAAATTTTGGTAATAATTAGACGGTGCCCCGAAGTGTTCGATAAGGATAATTAGAGGTGAATTAAGTTTGGCATCTGGAAAATATCGAATGACCTACTCCCACAATTACTGTTCTGGATTAGAAGCCGTTGAATTGTTATTTAATGACCTGTGACTAGGTATAATTCTTTCTATTTGACATTGTAGTATAAAAAATAATATACGAGGTGTCCGAGAACATAAATTCATAACAAGGATTCTCTTCCTACTCTAATACGTCAGCATTGTTTTGTATTTCATCTCAATGAAACGTTATTTGTTGTAGCAATTTCTCTCTGGTTTCTATTGTAGGTGAATAACCTACATTTTTGAGACATAAAAAAAATCTAATGGATTCAGATCAGGTTATTGAGGAGACCAAGCAGTAAAAAAGTTATTCTCTGCGACAATTTGAATGTTCTTACAACATAATTATAAATATAAAATAATACAACATAATTATAAAATCACTTTATAAAGTGATGTACTGATAACATAGCATTTCATCAGATCACAATTAAACAATAATACTATTAATGTAAATCATTCATATAACACTCGAAATATTCACACCCTAGGAATTCCGTATCACAGGCTAACATTATACGAACATAGTCCAAAATATCTAGCAATTAAAGTGTATAATAAACTACCGAATTCTTACAAGTCTATTGACGAGAAACATTTTAAAATAAAAATAAAGCATTTATTGAAAACCAAATCCTACTATTCTACTAACGAGTACCTTAATGATACTTTGTGATCCTTAAAGTTTGTATAATTTAATTTTAATTTGTATTCATGTGCTGTATATTTTAATTTTTTTTATTATTTTATTTGTTTGTTTATATATTGTCAGTGTAAAACTATATTTAATCTGATACTGTTTATTAGGTATTCGGCAATGCTCTACGACAAATTCCATTCATATTGTAATAGTCTCATTAAAAATATTAAGGTCAAATTGTTATACCCTACGTAAAGTTCGCTCGAAAGTGAAAAACGCACTGTATATTGCAGTTTAAATATATTGTATATCTTCTCATGTTTTTTGTAAAAAATCTTTGAGATACGTTGCTCAAAATCATAATAACACTTAGTTTATATAATATATGATAGTTTCCAAACCTCTGGCGATCACCCTTTAAAAATATATTTTTACATAATTGAAACGTGTTTATTAGGTATTCGGTAACGCCCGACTGCAAATGTTCTTTGTTTCGTAACAGTCTTATTAAAAACACTTCAATAACATTTTAGGGTGAAACTGAAATATCATCTAACCTACGTAAAGTTCGCTCGAACCTGAGAGACGTACTGTAAATTGCAGTTTAGATATATTGTATATTTTTGTATTTTTTATGTTCTTAAAAATGTTTGGAACATATAGCTCTAAAATGTAATAAAACATATAAAACGTGATACATATTATTTGCACACCTCTGACGACCACTCTGTACAACCGATATGATCCAATGTCAATAGGAAGTATTACGCTGTTCTTATGAGTGGTGACGTGAGGGAAACGAGGGGGGAGGGTGAATTTATAATGTTTGCTTCTTTTTCTACTTATCTAACGAAACTGAATATTTTGAAAAAATTTCCTGCACTAAAGAATAACTTTTTGTTGCAAGTTCTAATATCAATTTCAATGCCACTCCCAAATAAGGGTTGTTTTTTACTGTCTTCCCGATGTTTTCGAGCCAATTCAGATGACATATTGCTATTCAGCATCCCAAAATTAGTAAAAAAATATGGTTTCCATACTTTACCACGCATGGGCCAAAAGAGTCCTACACCCCCTCCTTGAAGGGGTAAGAAATATTCAGAAGTGTCTGAATTGTCCAAGCAACCTTAATATGATAAAAAATATCCAACTGAGTATTGGGATTTTTTTTGTAATTAAAACCGATCAATATCCTTGAGGAGGCGACACCCACTCCTTATAGGGGCGAGGAGGCGTATGAGATGTTCTGGATTTTTTTAAATATGTAAATAACTATATAGTAGTTACAGCAGCTTACAACCTTTTAGAGATGTCGAGGGAATGGTGAGGAAGGTTGAAGGGGTGAATTTGTCTTTTCTACTTCTTTTCTACTTAGTTAACGAAACTTAGTATTTAAACTAACATCAATTCTAATGTCACCCCCAAATAACTGTTGTTTTTCAATGTGTTCCCGAGATTTTTCGCCAAAACGGGTGACGAATTTGTTTTCAGCATGAGAGGAAATCGGGGTAAATAGGTAAAGCAAGCAAATAAGAATTCATAAAATTGTAATTTAGTGTATGTACGAGAGGCCAAGGGCTCAGCTACTCCCCCCTCGGCCACCTCCATTACCAACTTCAACCATTAATAAAGAGAGTAAAAAATAAAATTGTGATTTAGTACGTATACGAGAACCAAAACTTTGTTTGACATTAGCTACCCCCTCTACCACTCCCACTTCATTACTGAAGTCGGTAACAAAATTGTGATTTGGTGTGCATACAAGAACCAAAGGCCTGAAAATTTTTTTGACATCAACCCCATCCCATTATTGAAGAGGGTAGAAAAATGAATTTCCGATTTGGTATGTATACAGCAAGCCAAGGCCTCTATTTTTTTGCCCTAGCCACTCATTCTACTACCCCCACCCCATTTTTGAAGGGGGGTAAAAAAATAAAATTATGACTTAGTGTGTATACAGCAAATAAAAGCATCAAATTTTTATTTACAACTAGCCACTTCCCTCCCATCCCCATCCTATTTTTAAAAGTAGTTAGAAAATAAAATAATGATTTCTTGTGTGTACATGAATCAAAGACCTCATATTTTTTGCATTAGCCGCCCTCTTCTCGCCCCCTTACCCCCTCACCACATTATTGAAGGGGTTTAAAAAACAAAATTATGATTTAGTGTGTATGTGGCCGAGAATCGAACCCGGGATCTCATGATGAGAGTCAATCCATCAATTACGCAAAACAGCTCAGTTGAGGGACTCACTGTATATACGTGCTTATGATATTGGATTGATATTTGTCGTTAAAAAGGTTGTAAATTCCGGCTGAAACACGGCTCAATTGAATAAATATCTGCGTACCGTGCTGCGAAATTCTCTGAAACAAATCGACTGAATAAAATTCAAACTTTTACATGTGGAATGGAATTGGAATACAAAACAAATCGGAAACGATTCTCGTTCAAACCAATTAATTTAAAACACAATTAGTGTTATCTAGTTGATGGGATTGTTAAAGAAAGGAAATGTTTAGGCCAATGTGTTACATTTAACTGATTGGAATGTGAATAAAATTTCCTTTAGTTGAAACACGTTTTCTTAAGGCGTATTTAGGTTATGAAAGATTTCGTAACTTTACTGATATTACTTTAATAGGCGTGTAACAGGGTTGTATAATTCCTAGATGTCTATTTTCACAGGTTACTTCTTGGCGTAGGCGGACGGTACAGTTATTGAAACCAAAGATCTTTAACTACTAGATGGTTTAACCCATAAGGAATTCCTATATGACAAAGCTGCAAACATCTCAACGGAGAAAGCAATATTAACACGCCTCAAAAAGCGAGATAGCAATGCTGGAATTGTCGGACTTTACCATTGCTACGTCGGATCAGTTCGAGTTTGTTAAACAAGATTTTTAGCTCTTACAGCGCAAACGCAATCAAATATCAATGGGCACTAAGAACTAACTGGAGCAACCAGCGGTGTTGCCAAACTGACACCATTTTCTCTACATTCTCCGATCGCACAACGTTATTGCATTTGACTACTTCAAAATTCCCCGCTTTAAACGACTTTTCTCTCTGATCTTTGACAACGTCGCGAAAGTTTGCGACTAGAAGCAACTAGAAGTGAGGCATGCGCATAGACAACACGCGTATTTGGAGTTGGATCCAAAGTGGGAGCAGAGTGGGAGAGATAATGGGCGGTTCTTTACTTGAAAAAGTCAGGATATGTTGTACGCAGAATTGGGATATGGTTGAGCGATCTAGGAGTTAAAACATCTTTGATTGAAACTAAGTTTCTGTTTATCTCTAAGACTTCGAGTTCCAATAATTGTAAGACCTCGTCTCCTTCGTTTGTGAAAATCTAGGAGAGGTTTATTATTATTTATTTCTTTAGACTTCACATTTGCATAGAAACGGTCAATTTAAATGTATAATTCTAGTAATAAAACAACACATACAGTGTGTTTAACTTGAAAGTGTAACACCCCAATAACTTTTTATTGTTTTTCCGATTTTAATCAAATTTTACTCAAGTATAGAACAAATTAGAATCTACTTATGACCAGAAAAATATTCGCCTCCTGCAAATGCAAAGCCACCTGCGGTACCAAAATATGCGGAGAAAATCAAAAAAATCATATTAGGCATTTTTTTATCGAAGAATTTTGTTAATGAAACTTGTTCAGAATTATTCAAAAACCGTATGCCAATAGTGCAGAGCAATTAGTCTTATATAAAAAATGATGGAACCCAGCTATAGTGAATGGATTTGAATGTTTTTTTTTATTGGATTTCTAATGCCATAAGCTAAAAAGTTTACCCATTGAAAATTACCGCAATTTCGAAAATCCGTAATTAAAAAAAAAAAAAAATCAAATTTTTTGGAATTTCAACGAAAAAAAAATATATCGGAATTTTTAAATATTTATTTTAGGAAAATAATGATTGTTATAATTTTCTAGGTTGTTTATAAAGAGTTTGTAAAAAAATGAAACTTCTTAAAAAACCGCTGCCCAAGGAATCACTACTTCCACATCCAAGTCTCTTACAAAAAAATACTATATTTGCACTCCACTATGTGGAAATAATTGTTTATGGAACTTTAATAGTATAATATTTGAAATCATGTACCCCAAGAACCCATAAAATTATAAGCCACATCGGTAATAAAGGAAGGGTCAAGTGAAAAAAATTCTTGATAACTCTGGCTCTTGTACACACACTAAATCACACTATTTTTTCACCACCTTCAATAATGGGGTGGGGGTGGTAATGGAGGTGGCTAATGCCAATTTTTTTTGAGACCGGTTCCAGAGTACTCGTGAGCACTAAAAAGATACAAGACTAACATACAGACCGATGCGACAGACAAATTTATTTTGCTCAGACTTAAAATATTGAGGTTTCATGATATTCTAAGCCTATTTAAACAATGAAAATTTCCAAAAATTTTTTTTGCGTTAATATACTTCAACTGAATGTAGAAGTAATACGCAGAAAATGGCATTACAAAGATATTAAAAAATCGTTGTGTGAAGTAAACTACACGATAAAAGTACTCTACTTCGAGCATTTTCTTCGAGGAAACCTACTACACATCCATACTACTCAAGGTAACCCACTGTGCATCCAATTTACTCGAGGAAAGCCACTGCGCATTCATACTTCTTGAAGTAACCCACTTCGCATCCATTTTACTCAAGGAAACCCACTGCGCATCCATATCACTTGAGGTAAACTACTGCGCATCTAAAGCCACTCCGCATCCATAATATTGGTGGTAACCTACTGCGCATCTATTGTACTCGAGGAAAGCCACTGCTCATTCATACTTACTTACAACCTACTGCGTTCTATAATACTCGAAAAAAGTCACTGCGCATCCAAAATACTCGAGGAAAGCCACTGCGCATCCATAATACTCGGGGAAACCTACTGCGCATCCATAGTAGCCGAGGAAAGCCACCGCGCATCCATACTACTCGAGGTAACTTTAACAACATAATATTTGAAATAGTCTATCCCAAAAACCTATAAAACGATATGCCACATCGGTAGTGGGGGTTGGGGGTGGTGGCAGAGAGGTGGGGGTGGGGGTGGATTAAGTAAAAAAAAGTTTTGAGGCTTAGGTTCTTATATACACGCTAAATTACAATTTTATTTTTTTCACCCCCTTTAATAATGAGGTGGTAATGGGGGTGGCTAATGCCAAAACATTTTTTGAGGCTTTAAGTTCTTTTATATATACTAAATACCAATTTTATGGACTCTTACCGGCTTGATTTACCCATTTACCCCCATTTACCTCAATTTACCCCCCAACCCTTCGACGGAACAAGATGAAAATATAATCTAGTTCCAGATCTCGTTAAAGTACATATGTGTACCAAATTTCAAGTCAATATCTTAAACGGTTCCAGAGTACACGTGCGCACAAAGAAAGTTACAGACCGACAGACCGACAGACAGAAATTTTTTTTTCGCTCAAACTTAAAATCTCGACGTTTCATGACATTTTAAGCCTATTTGAACAATAAAAATTTTTAAAAATTTTTTTGCCGTTACTATACTTCCACTGGATGTGGAAGTAATTAATGTGAAGATGGCAGAAGCTCCAAAAAGCGAAATAAATGAAACAAACGTTAAATAATACAAATACATCGATTTTTTTTACAGAAAACAATTTATTAACGAGAAAAACACAGTACCACCACCGCATTAACGACAGTCGTAGATGATATTCTCGGCGCTACAGATCAATCAAAAAATACGTCCCTAATATTATTAGATATGTCGAAAGCTTTCGATTCCATCAGTATTGATGTTTTGATCAGCAAATTAAAGTATTTTGGATTTTTCAGCAATCTCTTAAATTGGATGGAAGAGGTCGTCGGCAAATTGTTTGCTTGAACAGTCCAGTGGAAAAGATATATTCAGAACCAAAGGATTTAATTTCTGGGGTACCACGAGGCTCAGTCCTAGGGCCTCTTCTGTTCAGTGTCTTCACCTCCGATTTGCAAAAAATACCCATGTACTGTAATATGCAACTCTATGCAGACGACATTCATATATATCACAGTTTCTCTATCCATGATACTATGGACGCGCAAAACAAAATAAATTTTGATCTCTCAGAAATTAGTAATTGGTGTAAGCAGAATTCATTAGAACTAAACCCGAATAAATGCAAACACATCCTATTCCACAAACAAGATTCACACTTATCAATATGTCTGAATGGTTCACAATTGGAACCCGTAGACAGTGCCAAAGATCTTGGTCTGATAATAGACGCAAATTAAAGTTCACTGAACATGTGAAAAATAGTCTAAGAAATGGTTATTTTAAATTGAAACCTTTATTTCCATTTAAATCGGATTTAGACGCCAAGACCAAAATTATGTTAATTGAATCTTTAGTTCTTTCAAATCTAAATTATTGTGACGTGATAGTCATCCTTAACATCAGATGATAAAAATAAGCTACAAAACTTGCAAAATTTAAGTATGAAATTCATTACTAATATTCCCCTGTTTGCTCATGTAACACCATATATTCGTCAGTTTGAACTTTTGAAAATGCAGGAACGAAGATTCGTTCATTTTTGTTGCTTACTATATAATATTTTAAAATTCAAATTACCTGCTTATTTAAATAGTAAATTAGTAAGACGCAATGAAATTCACGAACGTACTCTTAGGCACGTTCCAAATACATTAGACCTACCACACCATCGCACTGCTGGTTTTTGCTCTAGCTTCTCCTATTTGGCACCACATGTGTACAATACACTTCCAGTTGATCTCTTCCAAATGTCATATACAGTGTTTAAAAGAAAAATAATAAATATGATCAAAAACAATGAACTCAGGATCAATTTGAACCTCTTTGAATGTTTTTATTTATCTGACATCACTTTGTTTTAGTACTGAAAATTTTAATTGTTTTTTTAATGATTAGTTAAATTTGTGCGTGTTTTTTTTGTTTTTATTTCTTGTATATTAATCTATTAGGTTTATTTTTAAATATCAGATTTTACTGTACCTAATACCTTTGTGTTTTGTTTCGACTTCTAAGACACAATAAAGATTTTCTATTCTATTCTTTTCTATTAACGACTTTTTATTTTTTTTTTTTAATTAAAGATACAGAACCCACCTTTGGATTAAAATTAGTCCGAAAAGGGCCAGGTTAATAGATCTTATTTTATTTTAGTTTAACATAAAAAATGCGCTAGCAGTGGAAACGCCGTCAACGACAATTTCCCGGCAAACTTCTATTTTAGGTGTACTAGGGATTTAATTTTTTTTTTAAATTAAAGCTAAAGAATCCAACCTTCTATTAAAACTGGTCTAAAATGGGCCAGGCTATTCAAATTGTTTTTATTAACATATTACTTGAGAAATTACGCTCTTGGAGTGAAAACGCTGTCGTCTGTTTTGCAGTTTGCAACTTTTATGTTAGATGTACTAGGGACTACATTTTTTTTAAATCAAAGCTAAAGAGCCCACCTTTCGATTAAAGTCGGTCCGAAAAGGTCCAGGTAACTATTTTTTTTTTAATACGAGTTTTACCTGAAAAATACGCGTTGGTAGCCAAAATTATTTTGACAATTTGAAGCTAATAGCCTTCTTATTAGCTCTTGGGTCATAATTTGTAGATAGAAATGTTGATATTATCATTATCTACGAATATATCTATTCAAAAATGCAAACAAAAAATTTTTTGTTTCGCTGCTAAAATGAGTCTCGTAGGATGACTATAGGTCTCTAGTCCTCAATTGCATTCTTATCATCTTTTCTGAATATAGGGCAAATTTTGGGCCTACACCAAATTTGAGGAAATGTTTCTTAAGAACTAGATTGAAGATAGTAGTCAGCGGTAACGCGAAGATAATTGCGCAGTCTCTTAGTAGAAATAATGGAATTCCATCAGGACCAGTAGTTAATTTATATTTAGATATTAATGAATGAAATCGAAAACATTTTAGACAATTAGTTTACATGATTATCCTTGTAATAAAAATTTATAATTATTTATATCATTAAAATTTATAATAATTATTATTTAGTATAAGTTGTAAATAAATTATTTTCTATGAAAAATTGACGTATTTGTATTATTTAACGTTTCTTTCATTTATTTCGCTTTTTGGAGCTTCTGCCATCTTCAAATTAATTTTAAGAAGTTTCATTTTTTTACAAATTCTTTATAAAGAACCTAGAAAACTATAACAATCATCATTTTCTTAAAATGAATATTAAAAAATTCCGAAAAAATTCTTCGTTGAGGTTTCAGAAAATTTTATTTATTTTTTTCAATTTACGGATTTTAGAAATTGCGGTAATTTTCAATGGGTAGTTTTAGTTTATAGCGTTAGAAATCCAATAAAAAAATCATTCAAATCCATTCACTATAACTGAGTTCCGAGGTATAAACCTAATTGCACTGGACTAATATTTAGTCAAAATTTAAAAAATGTAAAATTAAAATTTTAAAAATAATTATATATTAAATATTTTTAAAAACTGTAACTACCTGGCAGGTTGGGTTTCATTTCAAACAAAATTGCAATAGCACAGTTTTCTAGACAAAAAACCCATTAAAATGATATTTTCGGACTTGGACATCCTTTTAATTAAAATTTCAATATTTTTTTATTTTGATTAAATTTTGGACTTAAGGTTTTTGGACAACTCCGAACAAGTTACATTAACAAAATTTTCCGATAAGAAAATGCCTAATATGATTTTTTGATTTTTTCCTCATATTTTGGTATCGCAGGTGGCTTTGCATTTGTAGGAGGCGAATGTTTTGCTGGACATAAGTAAATCCTAATTTGTTTCATACTTAAGTAACATTTGATCCAAGTCGGAAAAAAAAATTAAAAAAGTTATTGAGGTGTTACCCTTTCAAGTGAAACAGACTGTAGAAAAATTAGAACTAAATTGCAAACTGCATGGTAAGTTTTACAAGGTACAATCAAAAATTCCTCAATGCTGTAAAAGTCTCCGTAACTTTTTGAAAGTGATTAAATAACACCGGCATACACAAAAAAAATGTCCTGAACCTGAAACAAAACCTGTCCAATAGTCTTGTGCACTGAATACGAATCTGCCATCAGATTTGGCCTATGTCACCTATCCGTAGGTTATTATGGATCTTAGATCCTGGGTCTATCTTGGGGTTCAACCCCAATAATGATTGTACATTATTTACTTCCAAGTTACACAGACTTACAAAATTCTGTTCCAATTACTAAACCTATCTTATGCCTTAAGTATTTTTGTGTGCTGAATCCGAATTTTCAATTAAAAAATGTTTCTACCTACCGCGCAGATTTCGAGTAAATCCCGGTTTTTATCTTCAAAATACGGTCAGATGCATGTTGCGTATTTTTAATAATTTTTTTATATTCATTTGAGTAAAATTGAATCTCACCGTTGTTAAAAACAACGGTGAGAATTTCGCTGTTGATAATCATTCAAGAGGTGTTATTCTTATGTGAGTCTGTATATAACTGTAATTGTTTTTGGTATTACTGATAATTTTTTACGTTTCTCAGCTAGGAAAAACTTCGATAAAAGTATTAAAAATAAAAATTGATAAGAGCAGAGTGGCCTATTTTAACTGTTTATATTTTGTTAGCAAAGCTTCGTTAACTTGATTTTCTTATATAACTTTAGAAGTAGGTGATCCTGGTTTATAATTTCATGAACAGAGCTCGGAATTTAGATATCTATGACGTCAAAATCAGGGTTGGTTCTAGGTTATGTTTCAGTGAGTAATTGTTATTTATGATATAAGTGTTAAAAGTGTTATTTTACTTTGGGGAACCTCACGAACAAAATAAAATCACTTTTAACACGTATATCCATGCACTGTTTTTTGTATGAACATAATGTCAGCGTATTAATGCAAAATTTTAAAATTTTGTATTTGTTGTATGTCAAAAATGACATTATGTCATGACGCTAGACAATCAAGGTAATGTAAAATTTACTTTCAACACTAGTGTTAAAAGAAACTCACTTTTAAGTTTTTAATTAACCCCCGACCCAAAAGGAGGGGTGTTATAAGTTTAACGCATATGTTTGTATATCTGTCTGTCTGTGGCTTAATATCTCTTCAACGGGTGATCCAATTTTGATGCACTTTCTTTTACTTGAAAAAGTATTTTGTCGAGAAGGTTTCTGCCCTATTAGATTTTAATGTTTGATCGCCATCTTGATTACAAGCTTTTATCTTCACTGCCAGTTATACCTAGAAGAATAAAAATATATTACTAATATCTATTCTAATCGTTTTCTAGTTAAGCTTGGGTTTTTAAACGTGTTTTATTATAAAAAAATGAGGCCCAACGGTTGCAATTTTTTGCGTGCTTATTGCACATAATTAGTTAGAGAAAATATTTTATTTCCAACCCCTAGAGTTTCCGGAAGCCATCCTTAGAACGATGAGAGCGTATGAAAATGTAGACCTTTAAAATTTGCGAACTTGTTATAAAAAAAAGATGAAACCTAACAGTGACTTAGTTTTTTTATGCCCTTACTCTGCATGCCTGGAAGCCACAGCAAATTTTTTTCAACCCTAGAGCTTAGAAATTTAGTCACCTTATTCTGTGGGACTTTAGTATTTTCGATAAGAAAACGTATAAAAGTGCATCCAGCTTCCTTGCTTGTGCTAGTTTTGAAATTTTCTGTAAATAGTGGCCCATTTTTCTGCACTATAAATAACTTAACTTAAAACTTTAGTCTGTGATAAGGTGGGCGGTTCAGAGAACGTAATTCGATAATTTCTCCTTCATCCCCGAACCGATTTAAAAAAATTTTTGCTGAGCTTCTAGAGACTTTATAGAATGGTACTAGACTATTGAAAATTAAAGAAAGAAAGAAAATTTCTTGTGCGAAAATCAAAAAAAATTTTTTTTGTTGACTTCAATAGTCTGGTATCATTGTATCTAGTATCTTTGTAAGTTTTCTCTAAAAGTCTATCAAAATATTTTTTCAATCGGTTCAGGGCTGCAGGAGAAATTGTCGAATTACGAAATCATTTTTTAAGCATGGCACCGCCACCCTTAAATAAATTATAGAATGTCTTTTTTAAGTCAATACCTACACAAGAAATTAACCAACTTTCATGGGTCATATAGCGAGGATAATTACGAATAATTGGGTTGTTACCTATTTAAATAAAGATCCGTTAGAAATCGTAGATTTGTCTACATTTTACACAAACAAAGGCCTTTCTCCTACCGCAGTGCAAATAATACCCAACCTTTGAACGGTTCATATAGAAAAGACTTTTTAATTAAGCTGCTTCTTGTTTACGAAATATATTATATATTCGTTAGATGTCAGTAATTAAACTCATTTGTGGATGTGAAAAGCAATACATTTATTACTTACTTGTCCAGTGCTGCTGAAGAAACTCATTAAAGACTGTCAGGGGTATCACTGCTTTTCTTGCTTGCTTGCTTGCTTTTCACTGCTTTTCTTGTAACGAGTAAGATAAGTATTATTTTCCGAAGAGAATGAATTTGAGGATGGTTTAAATAGCTCTGAAGCGTTCTGTAAATAAATGGGAAGTTGTAATGAACGTCTGCTTTCCAACAGATTTTAGTTTTAAACTTGTTTTTTATGTTATAATCCAGTCAACGAAGGGTTGTAGAGGGCATGAAGGTGGGGAGAGTTTTCCTCTTCAGGAATGCATTGGGGTAGTTAGGTAGTTAGTTCCGCTGCTTCAGGCGGGTGGAAAAGTTCGCTCCGAGCCCCGCCGCTTCAGAGGGGGGGGGGGGGAGGGGTAGAAAGGTTCCTTTTTTCGATTCTTTTCTTATAAAGGAAACGATGCCGCGTCGTATGGAAATAGGTAATCTATGCAAAATTAAACATAATTAAATTCCCTACAAGAATATCTATTGACATGAAATATGCACCTTTAAATAAGGAAAGCTAGAATTTCATACATTAAACAAAAGACGTTTCTGTAAATAAATCTTAAAATTTTTCAGCTTCAAAATAGGTAAAAACCTATACTTAAGAATCGTATTTTCTGTGAGAAACACAATCAGTGTAGTTTCATGAACACAGAATAAGAGTGAAAATATTATAACAAGAGAAAATCAATAGCTGATAAGAAATATTGTAACTAAAATTTAAGAAATTTTGTAAAACTTACTCTATCTTAGAAACGTAAACCGCCTTTTGTGTATGTGCGACATAACAAAATAGTGTTTCGACTCTCGTTTCGAGGTAGTATACAAACATTAGTTGCTCCGGAATATTTCATAGCAGAGAAAACTCTAGTAGATGGATAGTGGGGTTTTCCATACCTAAAACATAGAAATAAAAAGATTAATCCATAAACTTTTAATAAAAATGGTAAATTTAAACAAAAGGATTGAAAAAACATTTACAATAAACAGAATGAACAAATCAGTCTTAAAGATTAATACAATAAAAGGTCAAAAACAACTTTTAAAGAGAAAAGTTAACCAAAAATCAATTTTACAAGTTTTAGATAAATTCAGTGATCGGCTCTAGAATCTATGAGTGAAAAACCAAAGACACTTACCAAGCATAACTTCATTAACAGCTAACAGCAATCCCTGAATTTAAACTCCTAGTTTAGTTTTCCAGTAAGAAATACTGGCCGATATCAACGTTTTGTTAAGCCACTGTTTCTTCAAAGTTTTCAGTTGATTAGAAGTTCATTATCATACTTATTTTGCGTTGTGTTGAGAAAAGGTACCTCCAGGAAGGTCTATTGATTCTTTTAAGGAAGTAGATTACCATGGTAAGGGCTACAGGAGTCCAGAAATCAAGTGATATTTCCTAAAAAGAAAAGAGCTTAAAGTTAATAAAAACAGTATCGAATAGTTGATTTATGTATAGAAATAAGAAGTTTAATTAGTCTGCTCCGGCAACTTATCCCTCCAGCCAAAATATCTGATACCTTTGACGTACCTGCTTCTTACTGTAAGTACTGACCGTGGCTATCCAGTAACTTTAAATCTTCATAGGTGTACAAAAAAAATGTCACAATCAAACAAATTACTTGATGAGTCTGAATATGTGTATATTACTAAGTATAAATATAATGTATATATGAAATATTGTAAATACGGTGTCAAAACATATTAATATATGGACAAACGATGTAAAAACGATTTAACAAAAAGTTACTTAACCATAAAATAAGTACAACGTAATAATAATAATAATAATGATTTTCACATGAGAGTAAAAAAATGAGGTAAGAATCTCCGGTACCAAGAACACATGCCAATAAACCATTTAATCTGAGTAGTATTTGTAGGACGAGGATAACTAATCATCGCTTCAACTTTCTCAGGATTCGTACGTAGTCCACCTTCAGTATCGATAACATAACCTAAGTATTTTAGGGACTTCCTAAAAAACTGAGACTTTTCAAAATTTACTGTAAGGTTGGCATCTTTTAGTCTAAAGTTGGCAACTTTTAGTCTATCAAACACCTCTCTCAGAATAGAGACATGTTCCTCAAAAGTAGAAGCGGTGACAATTATATCGTCAAGATACACGAAAACTTTATTTTCTAATCTCTCCCATGAGTCCAACTCGATAGATGTAGGAACATCTAGTTTCCAACAAAATGACAAGAGCATAAAAAGTTTCTAAATTTAATAAGATATTTAATAAATGATCAAAATTCTTAATTTGACACAAAACAAAATATTTGACCTTGAACTTTAGCGGACCACCCTGTATAGAACACATCTTGCATATCGGTACAATCTTACTTTAATGAGCATGTAGCCCATCAAAATAAAGAGCCGGATCCACAATTTGATCATTGTACGTCAATCCAATTGAAGGTTATTAGGAGAAAGCTGGTTGCCAGGCATCCATTTTAAAGAGCTGCAACTCGGTTAGGAGGCGCGGTAGGAAAAAATTTATTAGGAAAATCTTCATCTCTGGGGCACTCCAATATGCAGTTGAATTGAATGTACTTTCTTTTGAATCACCCTGTATTGCCTATCAAAATACACAGTCACTTACCTGAAAACCTTAAACACATTCATATTGGAACTCTATCACAGATAAAAGAAAATGTTACTTTTAAGGTTTTATAGTCTGCATGATCTTCGTTTCTTTCAACTTTTCTAATTAATATCAGTTTAAACTGAGGGATATTCCTTAGTTGCTGTTGTGTCCATGCAGCGTGGGCTAATGCAATCTCTTGGAAATTATCATTCTTTAATACTTCTTTTCTTTTTAGTGTTAAATTTTATATATTTCATTTGAAGTGACCATGTAGAATAACCCACCACGCTCGTCTGAAGGACATGACACTATTATTTTACTAAGGGCGCCAGCCGCACTTCCCCTTTTGATTCGGAGTGGTTGATCTCTACTTTCAGTGGGGTTCGGCTATAAGACACGACCTAGAACCTGGGTCCTGTAATGGATGATAAACGAATATAGTCGTAGTAAAGGATCTTTGAAGTGACGTCATCATCCTATTTTGCCCGAATTAATTGGTTAAAGGATGGCAATGATTTCGTACTGTAGACGGAGCAAATTGATGATTAAAGTAGTAATTAATATTATTAATAAAATTAATAATAATAAATTGGTCTAGACTAGAGATAAGGAATCAGATCGGCATTGGCAGTAGATTCAATTAGAACAAAAGAAAACAAATTTCCAGCTTGCGAATTCGGGTTAATGAATTAATTCGTGCGCCACTGACGATTGAATCACGAGACCGATGCGCTTCTATGTAGTCTAAACATACGCGTTACCATTACTCTCAAATCTAGACTGTGGAAGAGTCTACATCCTTATATCCATTCTAGGAAGTTAAATTATAAGAAGAGAGACGCCAATATACAAACGATAGTCTTTGATTGCTACCTGCATTAGTAACGTAAGTTCAAAGATCCATTGCTCCCCGACCATAAGTTCGTACCTACTGCTCCCTCCAAAGTCTCCGCCTTTTTACTGGCCATTGGTCTTATCTCTACCACTGCTTATTAATATTCTAATCACTTCTTCAGAGTTCCTTTCTTCAGCTTCTGTGATTTGACAGATATTCTGAATATCAGACTTGTGGGTCCTTTAAGGATCCCTTTCATTCAATTGTCGACCTAACACAAAAGCTCCCGGGAGACTTAAAGTTAATCATTCATTCAAAATAAATGCAAGAATTCAACTAATACCATTTATTGGGGTGATTCAAGTGTACAGTAGGTATACAAGGACCTATCTAGTAATATGTAAGAATCTCCCTACCAAACATGGCAAGGGCGGGCACCTCCTTGAGAGGACGTGTATCTCAACCACCATACAATCGATTTGGCACAAATTCCTAGAAGCGTACGAATGCACTTTGATTTGGGCTGACGGTATAATATTCATGGTAATAATTTTGGTTTGCTTGTGGCTTGCTTTATAGTTCCAATAGTGATATGTCATTCACAAAATCTCGTTTGAAAGTGCGTTTTACAGCAGTATATGAGTTATAAGAGGGTTTTCTGCTCGAAAACCAATTCCATATAACCCAATAAATGTTTGGCACTACTACTTCGATCCCCGATCGACTCCTATGAAGTTGTCCTCATGAACTCATTTATAGACTAATCGCTAAAATTGAAGATTTGTCTTCCGGCATGAAACTGTTTTTTATGATGGCCCTCCGGTGCCACCGTCAAGTGGACAAGTCGACGGATGAATTTAAATTATTTTCATGTGAAAACCTTGGCCTGTTTTGTCCAACAAAGTTCCGAAATGTTTGTTTATAGCATTGAACGTCGTCGAGTTACGCGAACAATTTTCACCATTGGGCGTAGTTTCGAATTTTTCATTTTTGGTACCACACGTCTTCGGAGACGTGAAGAGTATGGAACTTCCGCTTGAATGAGTCGGCTGTGCCTTCGAAGCGAACGGAAGTGCGCCTGAAACGCTAACAACAAAACGCAATAAAAACCGGGTAAAATTCCGTCAAGTTTGATAAAGCTTAGATGAATTGTTGCTCAAAAAATTCCGCTCAAATCGATACGTCATAATGAAAGATATATTTGAAAATAACTAATACAGAGGTATTTAGCGACCAGTGCTGTGTATAAAGAAATGAAAAGAACAAACAAACGACCTAAGACAGGCAAAGAAAGATAAGTATTCCTCATGTTAAGTTCATTTGAAGTGTTTAGGCCCATCAAACCTGAAGGGTCGACATTTGTCGACAAGTTTATGGGAGCAATAAATTGTTGAAAAATGCCATGATATCCCTCTGTAAACCTTCAAGTAAATTATTTTTTAACCATTATAAATATAATCAAATGAATTTGATTTGGATTGTACCCGAAATAATCAATAACGTAGTGTTTGTAAAGTATATATAATTTCATATGTTAACTTCAAAGAATCTTTTTTTCATAGTTATTAAAAACACTCAGGCGAATTTAATATAAATTGAACCCGTAATAATCAAATGCATTACTCTTAAAATACAGCCATAATATTTTCTTAGATAAATTATCAAGTGAGGGTTTTCAGGTCGAAATTACGCTCGTTACTAACTCCCAGTAGAGTAGTAGACCAGACGTGCCTTATAATGCTCTGTCACCAATGGACACCCATTAAAGTTAAATAGTAAAAACGTGTAGAAGATATATTTAAAGTGTAAGTGGATGTGTTTGAAAAATGATATATATCATATATCTCGGAACATTTTCAGTAATTGATAAGAAATATTAGTTAGTGTTTAATTAGGTATACGAACCAAAACTTTACACAGTGCTTCCCCTCTAACGCAGTAAATCATAGCATATATAGTGCAGTGAAATCATGCCAGGCGGCAAAGAGGAGAAATAAATCAGTAATGAACGAAGAGAGAACTGTCTATATGGAGCACTAAGCTATCAGTTAGAAGGAGAAAACATAACAACCCCGGCACACACCAACACTATGAAAAATCAAGAAAAATACCCATTACACTATTAGGAGACTTCAATGCACATATAGGAAAAGACGATCAGACGCGGGAGGACAAAACAATCATAGGAAAAACTTTACTCCACACATGGCCTAAAGAAAATAGAAACGCGCTGAAAAACCTAGCACACATGTTTGACTTAACAATAAGAAATACATGGAACAAAAGTCAAACCTGCATTGACACTTGGGGTAATGGAAGCTCAATCACAGAAATAATCATATTCTGGTAAGCACAGAGATACGGGAAAGGATCAAGAAGGTTAAAGCAAAAAAGGCAGCAGAAATCCTACTGAAGAAAGCGCTAACACTGAACAGCAGCAAACTAAAAATAGGGAGACCATGTTACACGTGGAAAACAACAATCGAGAGGATCATAAACAAACTGGGAAAGAAAAGCGAGGGAAAAAGTGAATTGCAAAAAAAAACATGCGTTATGTGGCTCTCACTGCTGACAACAAGCATGACCCAAACCCAACTCAGTATCGGAAACCGAGGAATCAGAAGACTCAGAAAAAGAAGTTTCGAAGAAGCAGAAACACAAAAAGAGGAGCATAATCACTTCATATTAAGACACAAAACATATTTCATAGTACAGTACCTAGAGGTAAAAAATATGCAAAACTTCGGAATAATGTCATATTGAACGAATTTCGTTCATTTTTGGCAGTATAATAGTAAATGCTTCACAGAAAAGTTTCTATAATGTGCGGGGGCTTGCTAATTTATAGGGGGTGGATGTAGAATCAAATTTTAAGAAGAAAAGGTTCTATGCAATGTTTCACATAAATTGACAGTTTTTAAGTTATAACCACTTCAAAATTGCGATTTTAGCTTAAAAAAAAAGTATTTCCAAACGGCTTTCGTCAAGTATCTCGAAAAGTATTACTTTATCGAAAAAATGTTACAGACCAATTACAGAAAGTACAAACTGAGAATTAATTATGTTTTTTGTTTATCGATGTAGGATTAATAATTTCGGAGATATTTAAGTTTACATTTGGCATCCAAGTGTTCATAAGATAATTATTTAGAGTGAGAGTTAAATATCTCAGAAACTGTGACACCTACGTCAAAGTAGAATAATAGGTTATTAATTAAGCTTTCAACTGTTTTTTTATTTGTTTCCGTAGCATAAAAAACAAAGAAATTATGACCGAAGCAATGTGCGTCTACACGTTTTTAATAACAACGTCGCCAATTTGTTACTGCAATTAGCCAGTAATTAAAAAAAAAGGAATTTCAAACACTGTTCCTCATTAATATATAGCATTTGTATACAGCACTTGCTTTAGAAAAAAATACAGTTTAAACTATAAAGGTATTTTCGATAAAACGTGTTTTTTTTCCTTTTCCAAATATCTCAATAAATATTAGTTTTATTGAAAAATAGGTAGAGATAAAAAATAAAGCTCATAAACTGATAATGAATTTCGCTTGTTCATTTATTTACATAGATTTAATAGTTTCGGAGATATGAGTTTATAAATGGCGTCCGAAATCAAATTAAAGACAATTAATTGCGCTTTCAAATTATTTTTTCCTCGTTTCTGTGGCATAAGAAATAAAGAAGTTATGACGGAAAAATATGCATATTTATATTTTTTGATATAAAAAGGTCGCCATTTTGTTACTCTAATTTGCCAGTAATTTAAAAAAATTATCTTAAATAGAGTTTTTCGTTAAGATGTAGCATTACCTAGATGCTCAAATTTTTTTGCTCATTTAAAGCACTTGCTTTAGAAAGAAATGCATTTTAAACTTTAAAGGTAATTTCGAAACACTTGGATACCAAATATAAACTTATATATCTCCGAAATTATTAATTCTACATCAATAAACAAAAAATATAATTAATTCCCAGTTTGTACTTTCTGTAATTGGTCTGTAACATCATTTTTTCGATAAAGTAATACTTTTCGAGATACTTGACGAAAGATGTTTGGAAATACCTTTTTTTTAAAGCTAAAATCGTAATTTTGAAGTCGTGGTAACTTAAAAACTATCAATTTATGTGAAAAATTTGATTCTATTTCAGCTCCAATAAATATATATATTTTTTAAGTGCCACCCCCTGAGATGGGGTGGAGTCCACCCCCTATAAATTAGCGAGCCCTCGTACTATATAGAAACTTTTCTGTGAAGCATTTACTATTATACTGCCAAAAATGAACGAAATCCGTTCAATATGACATTATTCCGAAGTTAAAACCTCTAGTTACTGTATTATCACACGAAGATTCAGAAGAGGCATATGTCCAGAATCAAAAACACAAAAAAGGGAGCTTAAACGCTCCCTCACGATACAATGCGGTAACGCATCTCACAAATATCTACACCTCCCATCCCATATTCCTTTACCATATACCATGTGGCTCTCGCTGCTGGCAAAAAGCATGACCTTAGTCCAACCCAGCGTGGACGTAGCAGGCCCAGCTTTATAACCATGGGAGTGGCAGCAATGCCTACCGCACGGTAGTAAATCAATCAATCACGTGTCTTCGGAGACGTGAAAATGTCTTTTTTTCGACACTGATGCTATTTTGATTAGTTGTGCTCTATAACGTGTTTTGAGACGAAAAGTCAATATTTTGCTATTATTCGACTTAGATCAATTCTCCGAGGTTCTACAACAGTAGCTCCATTCATATAAGTTCTACCACAAAATGCTTGCTAAATGAGAGATATTTTAAAAAAGGACGTAGCATCTGTAATTCAATAAAACACTTTCTATACCACATCCATTCGACAGATTTACGGCTGACGTTGATACAAAAATATAATAATTTATAAGTGTAAGATGTAGAATATCGCACCGATATTTATATACATTTCAGGGGATATCTTAAGGAGAACTATTAAAATTGCATGCACGTGTAAAGTGAACGATTTAAAGTATTTGCTTCACATGAAAATATGTCGGTATCGCGCTCCCGCTCGTAAAATAAATTTCCGATAAGTGGCAAAACTGGATTAAATCACTACACATCCATAAAATATTAAACAGTTTGATGGTAGATTTATAAACGACTAAACTTTTAATAAATCCATACGTCAGACAGCTGATGCGGACTTGTTTCATGAGTGATTATCGTTTGAACTTTGGACATGTTTCAAGCAGTACTCTGAAAATATTTACGCGGTGGTCGGTGAATATACACTTTACATAGCAAAATATTATTATTAAGCTTCGAGGCTAATAAAAATCATATTCATATTATACACATAATGAATATGATTGAATAGACAGGGTGATTTACGAGGAAAGGGACATTCCCAAGTAACAATTTAAATTTTATCGTGATCTTCAAAACCTCTTGAAGTCTATTTAATAAAACTTCTGATAAAACTATATGTCTTTGACAAACGCTATTAAACTTTTATAAAGCTTGTATAAAGCTAAGAGGGACCATTTTTAAAAGAGTTCTGAGGGCCTTTTTAAAAGTCATTTTGAAACCAATTGGTTTTATTCTAAACAGCCTTTATAACGTTATGAAGACCTTGATAAAAATATTCATAAAACCAACAATAAATCCTAAAAGCATAATTTTGGCCTTAAGGGACTATCTACAAACCGTTGTAAAACTATTAGAAAACCACGTCGTAAAGTCATCATAAAACTAAAGTGCTTTAGAACTGCACTTAAAAAAGCTATATGCTCTGGTTATTTTTAATAAAAAGGTTTTATGCTTGCCATCATATTAAAACTAAGTTGGCAGTGTCGGCAAATTAGTCGCGCGTTGGTAATGGATATTATAATAAGCATTTGCTGTTGTTCAGCTTTCTCTATACTGGTCAAAATTATCAAGTTCAGTAGGCACTCACCGTTAGTGTAAATTTAGCTTCGCATTAAATTGTACTGATGATATCACAACTAGTAGGTCGAGAAATAAGGATTCCCTTGAAAAATATTGAAAGTTTTGGATATTTTAAAAAATATATTAAAATTCATTTTTTAAAAAAAGGTTTATTTTTTATTGACATCAACTTAAACACGTTAGTAATAATAATCATGATTTTAGTCCTTATTACCCATAAATTGTTGCAAAAAGTGCAACTAAGTAATTGTTCATTTGAATAATTCCAACATGACAGCTTTTGTTTACAAAGATATTTTTGTAGAAAAATGACGATTTTTTATTAAAACCTGTTGGTTGCTGGCAATACTACAATAAGAGTATTTGATCCTAAGATTGTCACAATGCTCTCGTACAAGAGCATTTGCTACTAATTACAGCCAATTTAAGTCTTCTTACATTTATATCTCCATTTGGTATTGTCTAATACCAATTGATCTTGCCTAATACCGTTTGACCTATATTAAGATTTGTTGGGTTTATTTACAACCACGATAAAACCTATTGCCAAAAGATATTTGACCTTTTTTAGCGTTTATTTACATATAACCTCACATTTGTTAATTACTTTTTCCTTACCTTAGCTGTGCTGAAAAGGTCGGCTATATGCCCTTATACCCTGATGCAATGAATTGTACTGGAATGTGAACAAAAGAGCAAAAAGGTATAAATAAGAAGAATAAGATAACCTCTCACATTTATTTAATTATTTTGATTAGTGAAATGTCTGGCGTGGCTCTAATTGTTTAAAGTATCAGGTTGAAAATATGGTATTCAGAATACAGTTAACACAAAAATTCTTGTTAGAGGGCAAAAACAGAATATGTTGGAGTTGATATCAAACTCATTCGAAGAAATTGTACGTTTCGTCTTGTAATTGAATGGTCTCAATTATCAATTGTTGAGTGTTTTGTTAATCATATTCTGTTTTATGCTTACTCATCGAAACTGGTGTGTTATTTACTATTTTCAAATAGTTATTTTTTGCTTTCCGTTTAAAGTAACCACTTTTTTTATTTTCATCCACGTTTGTGAAAAATGCGTCTCCGTATTTAATTTCTTGGGGTATTTCACACAAAAGTGATTAAAAATTAACCTAAAATAAGTAAAATCTATTTATTCACCTGTCAAACTGCAACTTTTGCGGTTTTATGAAGGATTTGTCTAGACTAAATGGTTCTTATGTTACATTTGGTATTATACAAGCCAATGCAGCTTTATAGCAGTTTTATGATTAGTATGTGCAGGTGCCCTTTTAAAACTCTTAGGCATACTGGTTCTATGAACTGAGGTAAATTGATTTCCTAGGTCAAATGATTTTATCATGGTAGTGCTGACCACCACCATAAAACCTTTACAAGTGCTAATAGACTCGATTTAAAACAAATGCTAAATGGTACTGAAACTCAACCTCCAGGACGTTGTTACAACTCTTAATAAAACTACTTAGGCTGAAAGAGTTGTTGGCCTGCTATACTACTGCTATAAAGCCATTTAGCAAATTTACATCATCAATAAAGCTATTACAAAACTGATTCAAGTCCACATAGCATTTAAATTGGTACTTGGGATACTATTATGGTGGACAGATTTCACTTTGGTGAATTAGAAATGGCTACTAAAGAATGTATGAGCCTTTTTTTCATTGAACTACAGGTTGATTTATATATTTATATATTTCTTAAGGTCATATTTCTCAAACTGCTTGCTAGAATTAGCTCTTTTATTATGTGTGTAGTACACCATTAATTGCCAACATACATACATAATCAAAGATTGAAAACTCTTGGGTCGAGTTATTTATTTTTATTTGTAGGGTTCATATGAAACAATTCAACCTATATACATATTACTGTAACCCTAAATTATGATATTACATACAAGAGCAACCGAAAATGTGTATTTTATTTTTTTGCCACACTCTTGGTGCATTTTAAATACATTTTCGATAAAATCGATGGGCTATACAAAATAAGTTTATTAAATTACATTTTCTTGTCTTATTATAATTAAAATATAATGTGTTGTTGAAAAATTTTGTCATTTCATGCATGCTTAATACGAAATCATAACCAAAAATAAAAAATTTCGAGAACATAATAAATAATTTTTATTTCTGGGGTTTCTGTGAAAAATCGGGTCACAATACAATACGTCAATAGATAGGCCATTATAGTACAACAAATTAAAGAAATATGAAAATCTTATAATTTATTTTCAAAATGAAAACCTCTGCCTCCCTGTACTTTCTTTGCCTGAACATTAAATTATTTACGGCTTTTCTAATAACTAAAGGATTATTCCTAATATGATCACAACAAAGCTGTTCATTCTTTCAATTAATTGATCTCTTGTATTAATATTTACATATTTTTTAGGCGTCCTCTTAAAAAAGAATCCATAGGATTCCAATCTGGCAATCTGGCTGGCCATGGATGTGGACCTCCTCGACTTATCAGCCTGTTTTGATAGACATCTTGGTGATTCACAGCAGCTACAGAAAAATCAGGGAGTGCTCCGTTATGCTGAAAGAGCATGTCTCTAATATCTATGACTTCTAATAGCGAAGGCAAAACATTTTGAAGAAAATTCAAATAGTTATTCTCCAGTTAAACAACCTTCATAGTAATGTGGTCCTATTAAAAGATTATTATCAGTTCCACACCAGGCTTTTGCTGAAAATGTATGTTGAGAACGACCCCATAAAAAAAATTTGAGATAAATGAAACGTAAAGGTAAAACATGTCGCGTAAACATTTAATGAGTTCTGAAAAGTTTTGCAAATTGCGCCCCCCCTATGAATTTTTCGAAAAAACTACCAATATAGCTAAAAATCGCAATGCCTTCTTAATAGATTGTGAAAAAAACAGAGTGATATACTCTGTAGTTTTCGAGAAAAATATAATCTGCCAGCGGCGGGTACGCTATCTTAACAAACTTTGTATATTATGTCACCATTGGGGATTTTTCGAAAAAGTACCAGCACAGCTAAAAAGGACTTTGCCTTCTTCATACATGGTGAAACAATTAAAGTGGCACATTGTAACATTAATTCCTCGTTGTTTTATATATTATTAATTTTTTTGTAATGTGTTCGAGATTTAGACTGAACTTTATGTTATTTAGAGAAAAAAAGTTACTACACCAGCAGCTCAGAGACTCGGTAGACGAGTCATGGGTCAGAAAACACTTTACAAATGGTTTTACGTGTTTGGTAGATTGTAATTAATATATGACAGATGTTTTTATAATTTATCTTAAAGAGATGTTGATTTGACTTATATAATGATAATTTTCCTAGAGAGGCGGGGCGCCAATCTTTCTATATTCGTGATTACAAGAAAGATAAACTAATCAAATTATAAAGAAAGTATAAATTGTTGACTAAAAAAGTGTAAATTAATATTCCAAATTTAGCAAAAATCAAGATTAGATTAATACTTGTAAATATTTCTAAAAGATATTCAACTTTTCTTTCACAAAAAGATTAATTAACCAATTCAGTAGGTATTATCTAAATGACTTGTATAGTTTGTATGGTTTGCATAGTTTGGTTTGTATCAAAATACCTGAAATAAATGGACAATGTGATTATAAAATTGATTTTATTATAAACCAATCAAACTGGATGTGTTTTTGTTAGAAAACAACTAAACTGAGGCCTTAAAATTAAGCAAATTTATGTACAAAAGAGAAAACGAATGGACGAAAATATGTTATGTAGATATTATTTAAAATATTGTCTTAAACATGAACCGACAATATGGTGTTTAAAGGTCATTATTAATTATTTAAATATAAGCGTTTCGTAGAAATTGTGATAACAAAATCTTTACAGAGCTTTTTATATATTTGTTTTCAGTTAGATGTTACGCCGATAATTTATACTTAAATAATAATTGAAAATACTAATTGTTCGTTGAAAACATATTAAAAATAAAATTGAAAGTTGAAATAATTTAAAAAAAAAACATTTGCCATTTGATTCTTTAAAGAACTTTAAAAACGTTAAAGCATAAAAAGATGAGATATATATTAAAAAACATTAGATAAAAATTAGATAAAAATTTTATTTGCGACACATCTGGAATTCTCAGTGAATTAAAGTAGTGACTCCAAGTGAGGGATGATGATGATGGTGAAATCCAACCCACAGTGACGTAATCGCTGATTTCTAGATGAGCCCAATATTAAGTCAAGAAGTTCCCAGTACCATATTCGACGCTTCCAGAAATTCCATAACGACAATTTACATCTATCCTACCATATTACCGTCGCAATCTCCGAAAAAACTTGTCCTAGACTAATATATACATTCCTTCTTCTAATTACGTAGAGGAGAAGCAAGACAACCCCATTAGATGATTAAAAAAATAAAATTTCCAACCCAAACTTTAATGTGACATTAAAAAAACTTATCTAGAATGCATATCTACAACGTGCATCCAGAATTAGAAGATTTCCATGTAATATTAGAAGGACTTGCATCTAAATTTAAAACCCTGGAAAGAAATGAAGTGTAAGCGTGACTTGCTGCAAAATGGCCGTTGCCAAATTTAAGTTACAAAAAAAATTATTCTTTATAAATTACTTACGGATTAAACCGGTGAAAAGCAATTAGGCCTGCTTCATGTTCATGAAGAGGGACTGTCAACACTTTCGATGTTGAAGTCGTTAAAAAAAAACTTAATGAAGACACATCACTATTCAAAAATTTAGCAGACAAATACGAAGTACCAAGCTTCATGTAACGGAGAAAATTTAGTTCTGTTCGCTTACTCGTAGTATGTAAATCGTGTCGTATCTTTACCCTCTCTCTATTCTTAAAGTTAAGTTAGACGTGCCTCTGGTTGCATACCGTTGTGTTTGTTTATGAAGTAAATTAAAGAAACAATATTTGAGACTTCCGCGGTCTTTCACGCTTGAGTTAAATTATGTTATAATTTATGAAGCAGCAATATGCATGCTACAACATTTTACACTTTTCGAGAAAAAAAAATATAATCTGCCGGCAGCCGTGTACATTACCTGACAAGTTTTGCATATTATGTCTCCCCTACGGATTTTTCTAAAAAACTACCAGCACAGCTAAAAAGAATACTACTTTCTTAATATATTATGAAAAAATCAGAGTGGCACACTCTATACTTTTCGAGAAAGAAAAAATAATTCGCCGGCTGCCATGTATCTTGTCCTGAAAAGTTTTGCATATTGCGTCCCTCCTACGGATTTTTAGAAAAAACTACCAGCTCAGCTGAAAACGACACTGCCTTCTTAACAGATTGTGAAAATATCAGAGTGGCATATTCTGTATATTCATTATGTGTTTACGCGTTACATGTTTCACCTTTACGTTTCATTTATTTCAAAAACTTTAATTTTTTTTTGGGTCCAGAATACCACCACTCCATGATCATTGGCCTGAGAGTGGTATACTACTAATTCTTATTTCATATAGGTAATATAAAGTAAAAAATAAATGCCTATATTCAGTGATTTTTTTATTTCTGCATAAAAATGTGATAATACCGGCAGACGATCTGTCCCGATTTTCGGCTATTTCAGCTAAACATATTTTTCCTTGAGGAAGCCCGTGAACAATCCAGACGAGACATAAGCCAAATCCATTAACTCTGAAAAAATTTATTACTTCTTTTGAGCCGCTGAAAATTAATATAATACTTTACTTTCCCATTCGGTGACATTTTAGGCGTAATCTATTCAAGATTTCACTACGCATTGCTGAAAACACTCAATCCCGGCTTGAGCCCATAGATAAAATTCAAATTTACCCTAAAATAAAATGTAAATTTATGTAACAAGGCAAATAGAATTACTCTTAAACGTGTCAAAGCATTGAAAATGTATTTATCTTTAGTTTTCTTCAGCAGAAGCCTTTGGTGGAATTACTTTTGATACCTTCGAATGTACTTATTTAATATTTATTATTTACATTATACTTTAATTCATCTTGCATTTACTCTACGCTACAACAAGGCTCAAAATCAATTACTACAGGATGAGATATATTCATGACATAGGCGTAATTTGGGGTGGACAAGGGTAGGCAACTGCCCACCCAATATTTTGAAAGAGCATTAAATTGTTTAAGGCAAATCTGACGAATTCCGAAATTCTTCCAGAAAAAATAAGTATTACAATTATCAAGTCAAAGGTTTTCAATATAATTAGGTTGGGCGGATTTCCTGTCTATGGTTTAACATTTTGCAGTACTCGCTTTACCTCGGTCGCTTGGGTTTATAGGGTTATCGTTTAAGAATTACAGGGTTCGCTTTGCTTCCATCTATTGGGTTATCTGTGAAAAGTCCCTGCCTACCCAATAAAAATGCTGAAATTACCCCAATGACTCCTGATTATAATAGCCCACATTGCCGGCGTTGGCCAAGGGCGGATCCAGAAAGGTTGGGGAGGGTACAAATTAAAATCCGGACAAAATTTTTTTCGCCTCATACACAAGAATACTATTACAAATCCAAAACATTTTTTTCCCCACCTCATACGGAAAAAAAAAATTGTCGCCTTGAAAACGTAAAGAATACTTTTCTCGGGGGGGGGGGGGGGCAATTGCCCCTACTGCCCCCCCCCCCCCCTGGATCTGCCCTTGGCGTTGGCATTGTAATTTCTTTTACGAGCCGAACAATCGCATTACGCAATGTCCCCGCACTCAAAGAAATAGTATGGGTAAATTCAACAAAAAAAAAAATGGTTAACTAACAATATCGTTAATTTTGTTAAACCAAACTATATTGATGGTGTTTTTAAACAAGAGGTGATTGTTATTTTAATTAATAAAAAGTTGTCGTGCAACAAAACAAACATTAACTTAAAAAATAGATGAATAAGACTATTATTTTGTTGAATTCTGTCAAATTAAACTAGATAATAGTATATTTTATTTTTAACTATTATCGAATTGTAATTCTAACCCAGTATTAGTTCGCTGTACTATTGTACTTGGTAGACAAACCAATATTATTGTCGTCTTCTAGAAGTTCTAAAAGAATTACAATAAAATTTGCTTGCTTACCACGTAGTCTATTACAGAAATTATTCCCAGATGACGCCACATACAAATCACTAACAATAATCCATCATGCATTATCTTGCACTCTTATGAATTTAGAGAAAATTAATAACATGATTGCAGTGTTCAAATTCTCTCAGGGATCATCGATATATTTGGATGGATCTTATAAACGATCTCTAATCTTTGGTTTGGGTGGTCTGATGTATCAATACTAAGATTTCGGCTAACCAAAAAAAACTTTATCATACAATAAAGTGTAGATCAAGCTAAAAATTAGTTGGAGAACAAAAAACAAAGTCGTTGTACTATTTAATTGTAGACCAAATTGAAAATGGTTAGTGAACATAAAAAAATGTCATTGTACTATTTAATTTGTTACAAGAAGCTATGATTATTAAACTACTATTTGTTTACGAAAACAAATAAAGTTGTATGACTATTCTTTACTGATTGATTTAACTATGAAACTAGATAGGCGCGATTTCATATGCTCTTTTTGGTTGAATTTAGCTGTGCGATGGGTGGGGAGCGTCAGCCGTAAACGGACACCTTGTGGTTCGAGGCTGGCGCTCTTTGCTTGTCGTGCGGTGCTGTGTCCGCTGCATTACCGGTCACTCTGTATTTTTATTTGTATTTGTATCTTTATTTGTATGTCTATATGTACTTCCACTTACAGCTCTGTAATTGGGAACAATTGTTCCTGTAGAGTGGTGATTAATAAATAAATAAATTTACCTATCATTTTCTTTGAGTACGAAAAGTGAAAACCTACAATGACATGATAACCAAAAAACGTTTAACATTACAAAACGTTAGACTTTTCTGAATATAAATAAAATGGATTGGCGTTAATTTCATGAAAATGTATAAGCTTGTAAAATTATTTTCCATTTCTAAACATTCAATATGAGTCGATTAAAGTAACCTACTTTTATTACTTGTTATTGTGTTAAATGTTAATGAAATAATAGAAAATGAATTAAAAACTGTTTATATGATGGGATGGTTACTTATAGTCCACTCAAATTAGGAAACAAAAACGCCGTTTTAGAGAAAAATTTTGAACAGCAGTTTCTCGACATAGATAGTAATTACTCAATTTTACTTCCACATCCAGTGGAAGTATAGTAACGACAAAAAAATTTTATTGTTCAAATAGGCTTAGAATGTCATGAAACGTCGAGATTTTAAGTTTGGGAAAAAAAAATTCTGTCTGTCTATAACTTTTTTTGTGCGCACGTTTACTCTGGAACCGTTTGAGATATTGACTCGAAATTTGGTACACATATGTACTTTAACGAGATCTAGAACTAGATTATATTTTCATCTTGTTCCGTCGAAGGGTTGGGGGTGAATTGGGGTAAATTTGGGGTAAATAGGTAAATCAAGCAGGTAAGAGTCCATAAAATTGGTATTTAGTATATACAAGAGAAGCTAAGGTCTCAAAAAAAATGTTGGCATTAGCCACCCCCATTACCACCCCCACCCCGTTATTAAAGGGGGTGAAAAAAAAATGTGATTTAGTGTGTGTACAAGAACCAGAAACCTCAAAATATTTTTTTTCTTCATCCACCCCCACTACCACCCCCTATCACCCCACTACCGATGTGGGGTATCGTTTTGTTGGTTTTGGGGTAGAGGACTTCAAATATTATATTATTAAAGTTCCATAAACAATTATTTCCACATACAAAATTTTTTCGTTGTGAGTGACTTGGACAGAAAATCTTGATGTGGAAGTACTGATTCCTTGGGCAGCGGTTTTTAGAACAATTTTCTGCTTATGCGCAGAAAAAAAAGACGTGATTTTTGAGATATATCTACATACAGTGTGTCCCACTTAAGGACTAGCCACCCCCGTAAAATTTTTATTTATGAACCGATTTTTATGTTTTTTTTGTATGTAGATCTCGCAAAAAGGCATTAGAAACATGTTCTAGTAATTCCGGAACTCAGAGCCACGGCCAACTACTACCATTGTTTAAGTGCGAAATATTTAGAAGTACTATTAGGGATTTTTTTTTCAAAGTATTAGAACTATTCTTATTCAGGACCACCTGTATACCTATTGTACCAATTTTTATCGTGATAGTAATACAGGGTGGCCCAAAACATTAAAAATAACTTTTTAAAATAACGAAAGTTAAAGTAAAAAAACACATTACTTTTTATTATTTAAATCATTTATTGATAAAATTATTATTATTATTATTTAAATTTTCATTTATTTTGAAATTTTAAACAATTACCATAAACCCACAAATTTTTTTTAGATTTTTAGATTTGTAAGAACCTGAGCGGTTTATGTTATTAAAATTTAGCACAATTAATTAATTAATTAATATTAATTAATTAACTAACCGCACAATTTCCACTTTTTCTTGTAAAGAATAATGATCCATTATTATAATAATACGTAAAAACTAAGTTGTTTTAGTCGTTTATCAAAGAATTAAGATGCTAGTTAAACAGTGTCAGCGACAGCTATTTTTCAATTTCACGTGGACGTCTGCCAAGTTTCTAAATTCTAAATTCATTAAATTCTGCGTCGAATGACCTCCCTAACTTTCAAATTAGACGAATTTATAAATTCGCCATCGTCAGTCGAAAAAAAGCAATTTTTAGCAACACTGTAATAAACTTACTTTTACGTCTGTGATTTGAAAACAGCCACTCCACGTGAAAAATTCGTACAATAAAAGTTGTAAAGCATCAAATTTTGCGTCCACTGAGCACTGAAATTTTAAATTTGGATCAATATATACGCATATACTGATCATTTCTCCATTTTCCCTCTAAACGCTTATTTGACCAATATGAAGAGATTCAATAATAACAACTCTGCGCTGTCAATATGAACCCCCCACCTCTCAAACCTCTCTTCCCAACCCTAAATCGAACTACTCTTTCTCTCAAACCCCCCCCTTCCCAACCCTAAATTCCTGACCCCTCCTTTTTGTGTAAGTCTGACTTGAGGATTTATAAGTATTATGTAGATGTAATAAGTAAAAAAATATTTACTCATTTATTACATTTACATTTACAAGCTAAAAGAAGTAATTTTTCAATATATATTGGAGGAAAAATCATGGGAGGTCCATATAGTCAGCTAGAAAAAAGCAGAAAAAAGAGCAAGTAAGTTGTAGTGTGAAGATGCGATGTATAGAAAATACCTGATAGCAATATCCATTTTATTTTACTCTCCTTCGTTTGGCTGGGACTGTGGAAGGTCCGGGCGTAGGATGTTCAATGTACGATGATGGTCCAGGCTCAGGCTCTTCAGCACTCGGAGTGGCAGGCTGTGATGGCTGTTCTTTAACTGAAAGCAATGCCATCCAGTTCTTATGTTGTAAAATAACGCATAAATTACCTTCTGAAGTCTCACCTGCCTCTGACAGTGGTGCAGCAAACGGAGGATCGTCTTCTTGCTCATCGAGGTCGGTTCTTTCGTCCACGTTGGTGCAGGTATCGGCACAGTTGATGCAGATTTGGGTGCAGAATAGACCTGCGCGCCTGCATCCACAACGCCCACCACAGTCAGTGCGGCACTTGCCGACCGGCAGTGTTACAAAATTGTGCGATTTGTCGCAAATTGGGCGAGTTCTTCACGTAGAGTGACTGTTTTCAAATCACAGATGTCTTAAAAGTGAGTTTATTGCAGTGTTGGTAAAAATTGCTTTGACGATGGCGACCTCATAAATTGGTCTAATTTGGAAGTTAGGGAGGTCATTCGACGCAACTTTGAATACAGTAATATTTTCCGTACGACGAGTCGTTTGCCAGATATGAGCGGAAAACCGGAAATACTCCGAAAATTTCGAGGTTTTTTGCGTTTTTCGACCTGAGCTGGTACTGCTACGAGGCAGCAAACTTCAGATTCGTGTTCAGCACCCCAAAAAACATATAATTCCGTTGAGAAACCTTCTACCGGACTCATGTTACGAGACAGGCACTTTTGATCAGGCTATGTGGTTTATCCTAATCATTGGATAGATCATTGGATAGGTCGCGGAGGACATCAGCAATGGCCAGCAAGATACCCGATCTCAATAGTCTGGATTTCTGGATTTCTTTTTGTGGAATCATCTTAAAACCCTGACGTATAAAACTTCCATTAACATTAACACTTTAGAAGATTTAAGAGAGCGAATAGTTGCTTCATGTGAAACAATACGGAATATGCCGGGACTATTTGAACAAGTGGGCAATGTTAATAATAATTAGTTTCAATTTGAATTTAATCGTTTTGACGAGAAATATGCAAGAGACCGTTTTCATGTAGAATTGACCAGGCTAATCAGAAAAAACATCCACATGGAAAAATATCAATGGCGTACCACTCTTTTGGTAAAAAATATTAGAAGACATGTTCGCAGGAACGCCTCTGTTGGGGCGATAAAATAACCTCTATTTAAATTATGTGGTTTTATATCCTATTAACACATACCAAAATTGAAAATACTATCCAAGATATTAAAAAAATAACGATTTAAAAAAAAATCAACGCCCTCTAGCAAAAAATTTAAGCCTTCATAAAATGCCTTAACGAATCACACCCTGAAATATTAGCAGGTCGTTAAGGAACACCCCGTATATTGAAAATTAATAATCGTGGTATTACTGGTACAAAGTGCGATAAGATTGTTTGCAGAATGTGCTGTAATTAATACTAAATGTATCGATATGCGCTCCATAAGTGTTATAGTTATATATCATTATATTCAAGGATGTACGACATCCATAGGAAAGATCTGTGAAAATTTGGTTTAAAATTCTTTTCCCAGGACTTACTCATTTATCCCGCTCTCATTTTATACCTTGACAGCAGAATCACTAGTGCCATCTCGAGAATGTTGACTCGACTTTATTAAAAACCAACAGTATTTATGAAAGGCGTCATTAAAATTCATTTTACCTCTACCACTACTATTGGCGATTTATTGCAAATAGTGTGTGTTAAACTCAATATTTTCAAATTTAATTCACTTTCGCTTATAGAGAAATTTCCATAAACGAAAAAGCAACACTGCGTTTATATTGTCATTCTTAATTTGTCTCTCCCGATTGAGATCCATATACCTATTAGGACTGAGTCATAGCACTAGCGCCACCTAGGGTATTCTAAGTAAAGCTTTTCACAGGTCAGTAATATTCACGACAGAATCTTCGGTGTTCAGATTTTACCTAGGATTCTAGTTGAGCCAATATATGACAGATGGTGCAATGAAAGAAAACGACAATTTATGAGTTTTAAATTTATTGGAAATGTCTTTAGATTGAAAATGGTTAACAATTACTAACGTACAGTACCTAGAGGTAAAAAATATGTAAAAAAATAAAAAAATGTGTTAGGAATAATCTCATAACATTAAAATAATGTAAAAAATTTGTTTTCCTTACCATTATAAAACACGTTCTAAATGATACAACTTAGGAAAAAGAAAGTCTTAATACGACCAAATGGCAGTTTTTTATGAAGCTTCAAAATTTTTCAAAAATCTCGTTTTTTAAAGAAAAACAATACATATTTTTATTTACAATTTTCCATATAAATTTACTTCTGCAAGATATAATTTCACCAAGTTTAGTAAAAAAATATTAATTATTTCTATAGTAACATCGGATTATATAAAATAAGAAGTTTTCGTAGTTTTTACAAAAGAATAAAATTCAAGTTCGGATGTGGAACTATGCAATATTATTATAATTCATTTACAAACAACTCGATTTTTTGTTTAAGTCGATCGAATGAACAGAGCCCAAAATTTTAAAGAAACACCATACAAAAACGCGTTTTTCAAAATTAAAACTTAATTTCTAAAAAGCATTCACCTCCCTTTAGGACAAAACTTTACTGTAACTTCCTGATAACATACAGATTGCATTTCCTTACAAAAATTGACCTCTTCCCCAAACAGTCATTGAATAAGGCACAGTTTTATTTGACTAAAAATTAAAACTTAATTTCTAAAAAGCATTCACCTCCCTTTTGGACAAAACTTTACTGTAACCTTCTGATAACATACAGATTGCATTTCCTTACAAAAATTGACCCCTTCCCCAAACAGTCATTGAATAAGGCACAGTTTTATTTGACTAAAAATTAAAACTTAATTTCTAAAAAGCATTCACCTCCCTTTTGGACAAAACTTTACTGTAACTTCCTGATAAAATACAGATTGCATTTCCTTACAAAAATTGACCCCTTCCCCAAACAGTCATTGAATAAGACACAGTTTTATTTGACTAAAAATTAAAACTTAATTTCTAAAAAGCATTCACCTCCCTTTTGGACAAAACTTTACTGTAACTTCCTGATAACATACAGATTGCATTTCCTTACAAAAACCACTGCCCAAGGAATCACTACTTCCACATCCAAATTTTGTATCCAAGTCACTCACAACGAAAGAAATTTGTTTGTGGAAATAATTGTTTATGGAACTTTAATAATATAATATTTGAAATCCTCTACCCCAAAAACCCATAAAACGATACCCCACATCGGTAGCGGGGTGGGGGTGGTGATGGGGGGTGGTAGTGGGGGTGGATGAAGTAAAAAATATTTTGAGGTTTCTGGTTCTTGTACACACACTAAATCACAATTTTTTTTCATCCCCTTTAATAATGGGGTGGGGTGGTAATAGGGGTGTCTAATGCCAAAACTTTTTTTGGGACCTTAGCTTCTCTTGTATACACTAAATACCAATTTTATGAACTCTTACCTGCTTGATTTACCTATTTTCCCCAAATTTACCCTAATTTACCCCCCAACCCTTCGACGGAACAAGATAAAAATAAAATCTAGTTCTAGATCTCGTTAAAGTACATATGTGTACCAAATTTCAAGTCAATATCTCAAACGGTTCCAGAGTAAACGTGCGCACAAAAAAAGTTACAGACAGACCGACAGACAGAAATTTTTTTTTCATTCAAACTTAAAATCTCGACGTTTTGTGACATTCTAAGCCTATTTGAACAATAAAAATTTTTAAAAATTTTTTTGTCGTTAATATACTTCCACTGGATGTGGAAGTAAAATTGACCCCTTCCCCAAACAGTCATTGAATAAGGCACAGTTTTATTTGACTATTGTGTGGTCCAGAAGTACACATTGGTATGTACAAGTGTGTGTACCATATACCATATACCATAGTGTGTGTACAAGTATGCGGTCGTCCACCTCAAGAGAGAATGATGCGGGAATTACCGAAGTCGCGCAGATCGAAGACGAAAGCACCTTAAGACGGATACCGGAGAGATCTAAACATACCTGTGCGTGCAACATCACATCCAGGATATGAATCAAATAAAAACATCTCTCGTCAGCAAGTACAGACTTTTGGGGAAGAACAAGGTGTCTGCTTCTAATGTGCTTGCTGTTCCTGTTCTGCTCTACTCTTTTGGGGTAATAAAATATGTAGACGAGCTGCGTCAGTTAAATAAAGATACCCGCAAGATGATGAACATTCATAGGAGAATTCATCCTAGTTCGTTCGTTCCTCGTATTTATTTCCGTCATCGGGGGGTAGAGGGCCCTTGGGTCTGGAGGTTATGCATGGAAGAGTAACACTAAGTCTGGAGCTCGGAATCATTATTCTGTAGTAGGTCTGAGATGGTACTAAGCCATCTAACCACTTGACAGCTCATCAGAAACCAATAAAGGTCTCCAGGGACCTTGAGTTTATACCTACCAATAAAAACACAAAAGAAGTAGTCTCTGCGGCCGACCAGACCAGTGTACCCTTATGTATTTTAACCTGCTGAATCCGAATCCGTAGTCAGAATTTTTAGGTTGGCTCGTTTTTCACTTCTAACTCCAAAAAACACCCCTAAAACAATACAAAAATGTGGTCTGTTCGGTGGATCAGACCAATATATCCTTATGTATTTTGAGCTGCTGAATCCGAATCTGAAGTCAGAATTGTCAGACTGGCTCAGTATTCGTCTCTAACCTCAAGAAACACCCGTAAAACCGGTTTATCGCCCTTCGCAGTGTTTTGGAGTTGTAGGGTAATGAGGTTACAATGATATGAGGTTATGGCGTTGTGAGGCTATGAAACAGACATATTAAAAAAAAGAGCAGTGTCACCCGTTCGGCGAATAATCTCATTAAGAAACCACCCTTCTTTGGGGGTGACATTTGAATTTTGCAGGAAATTCTCTTAAGGTAGTACTGTCGGTCTTAGAATTAATGTTCAAAAATTAATAAAATTCGGCATATTAGTAGATTATGGTAAGATAATGATCCAATTAAATTTTTGAAGAGCTACAGAGAACCAGTAAAAAAATATTGACATTTGACATTTGATGCTTTTAACATTGAGAAATCACGGGTTTTATCATATTTTACGAAAAGTACCGTTCAGATTTCAATTAAAAAGGAGAAAACAAGAGAAACTAATATACTTAACATTATAGACACTTAAAAGTACAGCTTTAAAGCATGTGATAGTAGTAATTATTAGCGAATAAGCATTGATATTTATGAGAAATCACAGGTTTCATCATATTTTACAAAAAGCGTTCAGATTTCAATTAAAAAGGAGAAAACGAGAGAAAATAATATACAAAAATTTTAGACTCTTAAAAGTACAACTTCAGAGAATGTGATAGTAGAAATTAACGAATTAATGTTAAAACTCTACTTTTTATATCGTAGTTTATTAGACGTGGCAACGTCGTAAATTTAAAAATGTGTGGAATATTAGACTGTAGGTTTCATAAAAATTCTTTATTAAAAATAACATGAACGATGTTTTATTAGCACATATTTATTAAATGTAATACAATATGAATGACTAATAATGTTGCAGATAATATTATTTTATTTTTTTAATAATTAATTTTATAATAACGATTTCTTGGTTATTTTCTTTCATTATTTTCTAAAAAATTAAAAATTCTCTGCAATATTTTTTTTGTGTTTTGTAACTTTAACAACACCATTCTCATCTTTCCCTAAAATGTTTAATAAACCATTATATTTTTTTTTTTATATGCATCTTCAACCATTTCGTAAGTCACGTTTGCAGCAACCATTTTTCTTCTAATACCTATTGATACACAGTCTTTTAATAAATTTAATCCTTTTATAGCAATAGGCAAATTCTTCAAAAATTTTATTTTTTTACAAGCATCGTCCCAACTTAAAAAAGAACCAAATAAATCATCCTTGGTAATGTTTAATTTGTTTAAAACATGATCCTGCATGACTATGTCATGAAGAGCATCATGAGCTTTATCACAATTTATGTTCAATTCTTTAGCAAGATTTTCTAACTTATTATCACCTTTCTTTGTTTTTCCAGTTTTTTTCTTTATTCTAGGAAGTGAATCAGAATATCCAAGAATTATTCCATGAAAATGTTCTTTTAATAAACATTTTTCTATAGCACCCATCAATCGAGGATAGTGGAATGAGCAGTTAAAATGCATTTGCGGTTGAACAAACCTAAAAATTCATATAACGCGACTAATGCTTCTGATAAAGTAACAGTTCTAATAGGTTTGCCATGAAGTACAAGCTTACTATTAACCAACTGTAAACCTTGCACTTTACTAGCTTCTTCAGAAATTGTTTGTGTTGGTTTAACGTACACTGAAAATTCATACTGCTTGTACTTAGCAGAAATCTGTAAAATATCAGAAGTCTTGGAAAAACTTCCTGTTTCTAAATCAAATAATACTGAAATCGGTTCTTTACGATCATCTACTTTTACAGCCGGAATACATTCACGCAGAGAATTAAGTAGTCCTATATTACTTTCATACAAAGTACCCTCTTTGGCTTCATTTTACTTCCACGTCCAGTGGAAGTATAGTAACGACAAAAAAATTTTTAAAAATTTTTATTGTCCAAATAGGCTTAAAATGTCATGAAGCGTCGAGATTTTAAGTTTGAGCAAAAAAAAATTTCTGTCTGTCTCTGTCTGTCTCTGTCTGTCGATCTGTCTAACTTTTTTTTGTGCGCACATTTACTCTGGAACCGTTTAAGATATTAACGAAATTTGGTACACATATGTGCTTTAACGAGATCTAGAACTAGATTATATTTTCATCTTGTTCCGTCGAAGGGTTGGGGGGTAAATTGGGGTAAATTTTGGGTAAATAGGTCAATCAAGCAGGTAATAGTCCATAAAATTGGTATTTAGTATATACAAGAGAAGATAAGGTCTCAAAAAATTTTTGGCATTAGCCACCCCCATTACCACCCCCACCACCTTATTAAAGGGGATGGAAAAAAATTGTGATTTAGTGTACCTATGTACAGGAAACAGAAACCTCAAAATATTTTTTTACTTCATCCACCCCCACTACCACCCCCCTATCACCACCCCCCACCCCACTACCGATGTGGGGTATCGTTTTATGGGTTTTTGGGGTAGAGGATTTCAAATATTATATTATTAAAGTTCCATAAACAGTTATTTTCACATACAAAGTTTTTTTCGTTGTGAGTGACTTGGATAGAGAATCTGGATGTGGAAGTAGTGATTCCTTGGGCAGCGGTTTTTATTGTTTACACTACATCACAATTTTTTGGTAAGGGGAAAAAATCAACATGGAAGACATGGAAAGCATACCCTCCAGGCACTAAAGGATTTATCTTCTCTGCAAAACATCAATTTCAGTCAGTGGATGGTAAAACAAAGGCATTCGAACTTATAGAGCGATTCACATGCATTCTGTACGATGGCACAACAGAACTTGACACCATCAACAAGCTCAGAGAGAATCTCTTCACACAAGGAAAAGTAAAGATGATTCAAAGTCTATCGCCCACACAGGATGCCCTCATTCAACACACTCATCACTACATCTATCATCTGGTTAACCAGTTTGCAATCATTTCAAAATGCACTTACTCCGGCTAACTTTGGATGGAAAAGAAGAGTTCTTCCTCTAGCTAACTTACTTACTTAACTTACTTTCCAAATTTCAACACAATCGGACTTTTCTTTCTTAAGTTATCGTGCTTACAAGAAACGTGACGGGCGAACAGACGGACGGACGGACGGACAGATAGACGGACATTTTGAAAGTTGTTCAGAATTTGTTCACTAACACAATGATCTTTCTTTTCAATGATTTTTCTCTGCGAGCGATATTTACGGTTTTAATTTCTAATTCGTGCCATCAACTGCAATATACTCTTCGGTTTTTGCAACATTATAAATATAATTTAAGCAAATTTAATTATATGTAAATTAGCTAGCTCGAATGGTTCTGGAGATATCTGCGAAAAATAGCAAAGAACAGCTCGCATTTCGGAACCGGAAAAATTGCAAAAACATGCGATCTTGACTCGTTCATATTTTTGGAAAAACACCAGCAAGACGACCGTATATGTCGCGTAAAGAGGAAGACTTCCAGTTAAACCTGATCGTAAATCGCACATCGTAATTGGAAAATTCGGCTCGGCACGAACGAATCGAAAGTGGCATATTTTGACGTTTAGTGATTTCGAAGGCAGTTGAAGCGACGATTTTGGTAAATCATTGTCAATTCTCTCTCACTCCATCGCGACGTTGCCTAGTCTAAATACTGCGCAAGTCAAACCAGACAGTGTATACTTTTGACTCCTGCAGTATCGACAGTACTACCTTAAAATACTAAGTTTCGATAACTGAGTAGAAAAAGAAGTCAAAAAATCAAATTCACTCCTCCAATCCTCCTCGCCATTCTTTCACCACCTCATACGCCAAAGGGGTGGGTCTCACCTTCTTAGGGATATTGATCGGTTTTAATTACAAGAAAAATCCTAATACACAGTTGGATGTTTTTTATCATATTAAGGTGACTTGGCCAATTCAGATCACTTCTGAGTATTTCTTGCCCCTCTAAGGAGGGGGTGTAGGGTGTCATTATCCTCTTTAAAAAATGTCGCTTGATTTTTATAGTAAAAAAGTATTCAGTTATTTAAATAATTTTTGTTTGTTAGAATGGGAATCTTTTTTCATTTTATGGCCCCCTCGAATTCCAAATATAGTCACGAAACGGATGGGACTATTTTGGGACTTTCGATTCGTTTTTATTGCAACAGAAATCCTTCATTACCTCTTACATCGATTTCTATCTAATAGAGTAACTTAGTGACTTCAAAAAATTATTTCTAGTGTAGGTGTAGATGTACACCCCCTCCTTAAAGGGGCAAGAAATATTCAGAGTGATATGAATTGGCCAATTCACCAATATTATAAAAAAACATTTTTTTGTAATTAAAACCGATCCCTGAGAAGGTGAGACCCACCCCTTTTTGGGGTGAGGAAGCGTATGAGTGTACTCATAAGTAATCAGATTATTATATTCTGATAGCAACCACTCAATGAGGTGTTCTGGTTTTTAAAAATATGTAAATAACTATATAGTAATTATATTAGCTTACAACCTTCTTAGAGGTGGTGAAAGAATGTCGAGAATGGTTGAAGGGGTAAATTTGATTTGATTACTTCTTTTTCTACTTAGTTAACGAAACTTAATATTTTAAGAGAATTTCCTGCAAAATTCCAATGTCACCCCCAAATAAGGGTGTTTTTTTTTAATGTGTTTCGGAGATTTTTCGCCAAAACGGGTGACGGATTCGTTTTCAGCACCTCAAAATTAGTAAAAAAAAAGATGGTTTCCACACTTTACTACGGATGGGCCAAAAAGAACCCTTTTTTAAACATTGCTCTTTACCTACTCATTTGAATGTGAAAGGCGAAAAACCGGCTTTTTGAGGATGTTTTTTGAGGTTAGACATGAAACCGACCCAATCTGATAATTCTGACTTCAAATTCGGATTTGGCGGGTCAAAATACATAAGGATACCCTGGTATGGTCCGCCCGACAGACCACTTTTTTTTGTGGGGCTGTAAAATTATTTTATTTCATACTGTCCGGTAAATGACTATTTCCCGGACTCATTTGCGGCCGGTAAATCGAACATTACAGTATCTGATACCGTAATGTGTTACTTGCGAACATTACGGTATCTGATACTGTAATGTGTTACAGTGACTTTTTTACCTAAAAGTATAAGAAATAAAATATTTAAATACACAGTTTTAGCAATGATGACGATTAATATCACGAAATTCTACAAAAACTGAGTACACCTTTTTGCCATTTTGTTGAAAAACGAGGATATAATAATATCTATTAAGTTATTCAATATCTATAACAAAAACAACTGTCATAATTCAAAGAAACACACAAGAATGGAGTCATAGCCAACTATAAAAATGCGTCCCGAGAAGTATTTTATTGAAGAAAATCATTCACCGGTATATAGCGTTTTTTTACTGTAAAATATACTTTCTACCAACTTTAGTAAATGAAGAATGTTACATAACTATAGATTAGGCTTCTACTTACAAAATTTATAATATTTTGCTTAACTAAAGTTGGTAATTTTTATTTTATTTGAACTTATATTAATTCATATTGATACTATTGTGAAGTAAGCACTTTGGCCCCTACCACTACCTATGAAACATACTTTTCTACCAATTTTAGTAAATGAAGAATGTTAGATAACTACAAATTAGGCTTCTACTTACAAAATTGTTAATATTTTGCTTAACTAAAATTAGTAATTTTTATTTTATTTTAATTAAATAAAGCTCTCTAGTTCTAAAGTTCTTTATTTTATTTAGAGCCAATATACAGATTATTTAATTTACACTAAATATGATGATTTTTTCTGGATAATTTTCCGGTTGCTTCAACACATTTATTTTAAGTCTCCTCCGAAATCTCCATAATACAAAACAATGCAAAAATTATGGTTTTATTTAGTTGACAGTGACAAGCTAGAGACAATCATAATTAGCTATGGAAAGCAATGGTTATAACATCGTTACGGTGATGCGATTGTCAGATTACGAACTAATATTTCTCAAATTTCAATAATTATAACTTTTTATTCATTTTAAAAAGGATTTACTGGACAGTATGAAATAAAATATTATACGATACACGTCCGGTAGGTTTCATTACAGTACTCGTTTATATTCCAGACTCGGCTCCTGCGTCGCCTCGTCCGTAAAACAACTCGTACTGTAATAAGTCACCTACCGGACTTATAACGTAAATTACTAATACATGTACAGGAGGCTATGACATTTCTATCCGGTTTTTCAGCACGGGGGAAATAAAATTGCCGCAGGAACTCAAAACATATTTATTGTTACAAGTAATATAAAGAAATGCTTATCCTAGAAATCAAAATGTATGATAAAATTACTTTTATTTAATCTTCTTGGAACGTCTATTTTAACACTACAAAATTATTTTACAAGGTGCTAGTAGTACATGGGAGAGCCAACATTTCGAGGTAATTTGGGGGTACTAATTCTTATTCATACCCTAGTTATATGAGTGTGAAGGAATGGAAGAAACCATGGCTGTCATTTCAAAATGGTAGTTATTAAAAAAGGCGGCAAAACGAAATTTGTTGTGGACGTTGTCTTTTGAAAGGGTACCAAAAGGTGGCCTGCCAGGTCACCTGATCTACCTCATTAGATTTTTCTCTATGGGCTTATAAATGGACAGTAATACAAATATCAAGGATAAGTCAGAATAAGAATAGCTTTTAATAGCATCACTCCACAAAAGTTGAGGAACGCATTGAGTACCACAACTGTGCGAGCAAGAATTGTACCTATCTATTGATTGTGATGGGGATCATTTTGAACAATATTTGCAAAATTTAGTAAAGTGTTCTATTATAATTATGATAAAAGTAATTCATACTTATGTCCAATAATGAAACGAGAATGACAATGGTTTTTTCTTAATAACTACCTTGCAATTCCTTCTTTTGTTTCTTAATAGGTATAAGTAGTAGTGCAAAAGTGATTATGTTAAGGTTCAATAAAAATTATTTTGAAAACATATTTTTATTTTTAAATGAGGGAAACAAAATTGAAAAACAAATAGCACAGATATGAAATGGACATCAATGAAATCAGAAAAACAATTAAAATTTATTAAACACTATGTGCCATCACCTTCCAATTTGAAAAAAGAAGTTTTCGATAAAAAAAAGTGGTATGTCTAACTTGAATAAAAAGAAAATTATATTTTTCCTTTGGAGTTTACCTCCCGTAGAAGGAGTTTTGGGATTCCAAAGCACTCTAGACGAACATCTTAAAATACTTGAAACTCTGAACATTGGCTTAAAAATTCGCCAAACTACAGTGGTGTACTCAGTAAATTCAAATATGTAAAAATATACAGAGTGTTATGTTTAAAAGTCGAAAGTGTTGGTTATTTTCGGGCAAATCGGAAATAATATAATATTGTTTGTTATGTCCATAAATATATTTTTAGCGGTACTTTATGCCCCTCGAACAAATGGATAAGTTAAAAAATAAATTAAATATAATGATGGGTCGGTATCCTGTGACACCGGGTATAACTGTTTTAGAAAGGAAAATTAGAACCCCCAAATTATGCCCATTGCTCAAATTTTACTAGCTGAATAATATAGCTTAAACATTGCATTCCATAAGGGTACAAATTTCCATACCATTTTTACACTTACAATAGTTACAGTCCTTTTTGTAGAAAGGCTTAATGCATGTTGTCTCTGAAATAAAATTCATAAAAACATTTGTAATTTGGGATTTTAATATAAAAATATATTACAGAAAGTAGCAAGCTAAAGAACAAGAGCTATAGTAATAGAACAGTCGAATTGTAATTTGACATGGCGAAAATACATAACCACGATTTTATTGTTTTAAGTTGATGGGTTGGACATCCACAACAAGCCCTTATAGTTTGCCAACTGATGTCATATCGGATAAGGGGGGGTTCGTAAAGTTGAAAACCTATAAAATGAGCCACTGATCGTTAAGATAGCTTTAATAGGTCAGGAGTACATTAAAAAAAAACAAAATATTGAAAAAAAAAATTAATTTCAGCAATATTTTAGAGAAATTTTTGAGGTTTTGCTAAAGTATGTGCTATATACTCCAGTCGAATTAGACATAATTAAAAATTTTGCATACTGCGGACTTTTTTTTGTGGAAGTTGTTTAAGAGGGCATAATAAGCAAGCACAGAAAAATACACCCTGGTACACCATGTGCGTCCCCTATTTTTAGGGGTTGAAACTGTGAAATTTTACTTATGTGCCCATATCTGTTTCCCTATTGCCCGTAGGGCTCTTTACCAAGTTACACTTTTTGAAGATTCATCCCTCCCTACATAAAAAATAACCTAAGCCTGTTTGAAAAAAGACTAAACTATCATAATTACTTGACGAGGCATGGCGATCTTTTGAGTATTCCCGCTCATCGTACAAGCACCTTTAAAAAGTCACCCCTCTATAATTGTGTCATTTTATATAATGCTTTACCCAAAGAAATTCGTGAAATTACAAACAGTCTTAAATTTAAAAACAAACTTAAGGCATACCTAGCCATTAAAGGTTATTATAGTATAATAGACTTTGTTGACGATAATGATGCTGTCTAAATTATATTTTATTATTTATTCTGTATTTTTTTATGTCTATTTGTCATGCAATATATATGTGTATGTATGTATATGTGTATATATACATTGTTCTTATATATTTTATACATATGTAATTATATAGGTGTCTTTAATATTATTTCTATATAATAATAATAATAATAATAATAATAATAAATGTCTTTATTTCCCAAAGTAAGTAAATTTTAACATATATAATTACAATACAATAATGGGAAACGAGGGGAAGTTCACTACAATAGTGCTCTGCCACTTAACCCTTGTGATAAAACAAAAAATATACACAACCAGTAGGAATAAGATTAAAAATTAAAATACACAAAAAATACACATATACATATACACACTTATATGATATTAAAAACAAATACATAATAGAGAATTAAAAACAATACTGCACACTGCCAACAGTATATATAAACTTATATCATATAACTAGACAACGTTCTGTTTATCAAAAAATAATTTATTTATACATTTTTTGAACTTAAAGCTACTAAATTTTTTAAAAGTTGCGGGGATAGAGTTATATAACTTATATACGGTAAATTTAAAACTTCGTTCAAAACATGAAGTTTTGTGGGGAGGTGGTGTTATGAACATCACTGCGAAATGATATCTTATTAAACAAATATGGAGGTATTTTTGTCAAAATAATTTTGTGATATAAGCATAAGGCGTATACTTGGAACCGATTTTTCATATTGAGCCATTTTAATTCCCTTAGTTTATGTGACACATGATCATACTTTCTGATTCCGTATATGAAACGTATACAGGAGTTCTGAACCCGCTGTATTCTATTTGAAAAATCATGATCTAAGCAAGGAACATAGACTGGGGCACAGTAGGTAAACTGGGACAAAACCAGTGTTTCACATAACATTTTTTTTGTTACTTTGTTTAAGTAGTGCCTATGAGGATACAATAATCGAAGTGCAGCATATGCCCTCTGAATATTTTTGGTAGCATGCTCTCGAAACCTGAGAGACCTATCCAGTACTAAACCGAGATTTTTTGCACTATCGGATATATTAATTTGTATACCATTAATTGATATGTTTAGTACCTGCCGAAGATTGACATAGTCTGTTTTTTTGCCAAACAAAAGTAGAGCAGATTTCGACGGATTTAATATTAAGGAATGTTTCGATGACACACTAGATAGCCTGTTTAGATCATTATTAATGGCTGTGACTGCATTACCATATTATAATGGATTAAAATAGTGGAGAACTTGTGTGTCATCGGCATACATATGAATTGAGCTCTGCTCCATAGCATTAGGGAACTGACTAGTATAGACTGAAAATAATAATGGCCCTAGTATAGAACCTTGCGGAACACCCTTTGTTAAATGCCTCACATCAGACATAGTTCCTTTCAGCTAAACTCTTTGTGTACGACCCTCTAGGTAAGACCTAAATAGCTGAATACCTTCATTGACACCGCAAGACTCTAAAATAGCTAATAAAATATTTAGTGTCGAAGGCTTTACTGTAATCCAGTAATACCAGGGCCGTACTTTTTGCACGATCGTAGGCTTGAATAATATCATCAGTAACATGAAGCAAGGCTGTAGAACAGCTATACCCTGCCCGAAATCCCGACTGTACAGATGGCAGAATGTTATTGGAGTTCAAGTACTCTCGAAATTGCATTTCTATAATTTTTTCTGTTAACTTTGAGAGCCCTGGGAGAATACTGATTGGTCTAAGATCTGAATATGTTAACACCTCACTTTTTTTAGGAATCGGCGTCACCAAGGCACCTTTCCATGTTGGAAATTTGTGCTCGAGAAGAATACTGTTGATGATATTTATGACAATTTTTGTATTTTTACATGTACTATTTCATTGACCTGTCCTATGTCATTTATTGTGATCAAAGGGATCAATAAATTATTATTATTATTATTATTAATATATATATTACACATTTGCCGTAGGACAAACGGTTTTGGCTGTACGAGGCCGGAAAGGTCGCTCTGTCCGAATTTGGAGGTCTTCTGTACAGGACAAACGGCTATTATTTCCAATCTACAATACTACACATACTAATGCCCTTAAGGAGGGATGATGATTTGTGAAAAAACTTTCATCGAATACCGCGCGGTTTTCATGATACGGGATGTTGAAATTTTGAAAACCCCTTTTTAAAAAAAAAAGTGAACCTACTTTTTTCGCCCATTTTTTTTTCATGCATGTATAAGAAAATTTACGTTGGTTTCATTTTAATACATTCGTTGGTTTAGGAGCTAGACAGCAAAATATGCCAAAAATGGCTATTTTGGTATTTTTGCATTAAAAAAACCAAAACCAGTATAATTCTGGTAAGTGTTTTTGTTTATTCTAATAGTCCAATTCATTGCGCATAGAAAATGTGTTTTTGTATTTAAATAGGATCAACACTTATTGTGTAATAACGATTTATGTCATGTATTCTCCAGTCACCTTTCTCACATTTTTTTGCGGCCTTATGGTTCTTAGTAGGGCAGAAAGCAATACCTGAACAGGGCACATATTAGAGTGTTAAAATGGATCTCTTGTTAAAAGGCGATAGGACGTACCGTTTTCGAGTAAAACGCACTCGTTTGCAAAAAATTATTTCAGATCACACTTTTCATCGACTGACTAGTAAATACTCACCGCTGACTACGAAAAAATAAAACTATGTGTCGCTTCTTGCTTTTTCTGTTTATGAGGGACATTGCTAATGAAAAAATGAAAGGACTCGGACGGAATAGGGAGTTCTCACTTCCCTATTTGAAGGTTCACGCTTGTATCGAATCATCATTGCAACTTATTTTGTGTCTATAACAAAATCCACAGTAATTTTACCTTCCTCGAGAAACAGCTATTATATGTCCATTTCATCGGAAAATGATTAAAAAAAAAAACAAACTCCTAAGAAAGAAAACACCAAAATGTAGAATTTATTTATCAGATCACAATTCAGAACACAATGAAAACTCAAAACAAACATAACCAAACAAGTGCGTTTTACTTGAAAACGGTACGTCCTATCGCATTTTAACAAGAGACCCATTTTAACACTTTATTATGTGCCCTGTCCAAGTGTATACTGCTTTCTGCCCTACTATGAACCATGAGGCCGCAAAAAAAAATGGTGAAAAAGGAGACTGGAGAACATATGACATAAATCGTTATTACACAATAAGTGTTGATCCTACTTAAATACAAAAACACATTTTCTATGCGCAATGAATTGGACTTTTAGGATAAACAAAAACACTTACCAGAATTATACTAGTTTTGGTTTTTATAATGCAACAATACCAAAATAGCCAGTTTTGGCATATTTTGCTGTCTAGCTCCTAAACCAACGAATGTATTAAAATGAAACCAACGTAAATTTTCTTATATTAGAGTCGTACATGCATGAAAAAAAAATGGGCGAAAAAAAAGTAGGCTCACTTTTTTTTTAAAATTTCAACATCCCGTATCATGAAAACCGCGCGGTATTCGATGAAGGTTTTTTCACATATCATCATCCCTCATTAAGGGCATTAGTATGTGTAGTGTTGTAGATTGGAAATAATAGCCGTTTGTCCTGCACAGAAGACCTCCAAATTCGGACAGCGCGACCTTTCCGGCCTCGTACAGCCAAAACAGTTTATCTTACGGCAAATGTGTAATATACATATTATGTAGAGGAGGGATGAATCTTCAAAAAGTGTAACTTGGTAAAGAGCCCTACGTGCAATAGGGAAACAGATACGGACACATAAGTAAAATTTCAAAGTTTCAACCCCTAAATATAGGGGATGCACACGGTGTAGCAGGGTGTAGTTTTCTGTGCTTGCTTATTATGCCCTTTTAAACAACTTCCATAAAAAAAAGTCCGCAGTACGCAAAATTTTTTATGATGTCTAATTCGACTGGACTAGGAGGGAACATCTGATAAAACTTTCAGATCGATATCTGCATCATTCTTTGATATATTCAATTTTTTTGAGAAAAAAAGGGTCTTCGAAAGATGGCTATAAGTACTTCACTTTCTGTAAATTGAATGGAATGCAGTGTCGAAAAATCACGTGTACCACTTTGAAGTGCTATTTCTTTAGTTCACTTCAAAAAAAAAAAACATTACTCTATGATAATTGGTTTTCGAAAAATATAAAGTGCGTTCAGGCATAATAATTGAGACCAACTATTAGCTACTTAGTTAATATTTTTTATATTTTTAAAATGTGACGGCAGTTGTAATTATATACACGATTATTTAAGAATAATTACTTTTATTTGATACAGAATTTTTAAAAATTAATTTAATTTCATACACTCGTTAAATAAATCGCTTACATATATAATAATAATAATACACTTCATTCAGTAATGACATGAACAGGCGAAGTTCAGCTTAGAACAGCACAGATGCTGTAAAAGCTGTTCTTCAACAACAAGGCAACAAATTTTAAAAATAGAAATATACGTAACAATATACATACTATTATTATACTCTTCGTCACGTTTCTTGTAAGCACGATAACTTAAGAAACGAAAGTCCGATTGTATTGAAATTTGGAACGTAAGTCAATGTTAGCTAGAGGAAGAACCCTATTGTGAATAAAATCGATACGTAAATAAAAATGTTATTAATGATTTAAATTTGAGAATTTTTTTTTTGATTTTTATGTTTTTGTAAAAATTTACATTTTTTACATTTTTTTACGTGTTAGGTAGTTCTACGCTTTTGACTCGGAATCCAAGGGTCCCAGGTTCGAAACCCACATGGGGTATGATATAGTTTTTTTTTTCACCAACTAAGTTCGTACTATACAATTAAAAATGTCTAAAACTAAGATTATTTACAAAAAACTGCGACGAGTGTCCTATAGAATGTGTAACAGTTACATAAAAAGTTTAGTAAACCGGCGAAGAGTTTTTAGCTTGTTTATATATATGTGTATATTTATACACACTTATCTAAACAACAGAAATACACACGCAATTTTCTTTCTTTTTTCCTTTCCCAAGGTGGCAACACTTATGATAGGCGAATGCGTTAGACATTTTTAGGAAAAGAAGAAACAGGGAGAAACTTAACTACGGCTAGGATGGAGGTAAATACAGCGTGTCCCGCTTTTCATAAATCCACCTTAATATTTCAGTTATTAATAATGCGATCTTCTTCAAATTTGGGTGCTAATTATATATAGGAAAAATGAATTATTTGGCATAGTAAAAATTTTCATTCTTCATTGGCGTAGGGTTTTAGGGGGTAAAATAGGGTAGGTTTTTTGGCAAAAGGATATTAGGCCTTATTTTAGACAAATTTTTCTATCATATTTGGATTCAGCATGTCCAAAAACCCCTTAATCCATATTCTCCATGATCTCAAAAACGGATTATGGCAGAAACGAAATATTAATTAATTTCTTAAAAAACACTTTTAATTTTTTATAACTTTATTTAATTGCTATAACAAACCTAAAAAAAACTTTTTTTTAAATTCTGGTCTTTTCAACATAACCACCTTCCAATAAAATACACTTTTCAACATCCCTTCTTAACTGTTCAATCACTTTTCTTAAAATTTGGGGAGTAATTCCTTGACACCTAATCCTACGGCAAAGCTCTTGTCTGTTACGCGGCCGAGTAGCATACACTTTATTTTTCAGAAAAAAGTCACAAGGGATAATATCAGGCGTTCTAGGGGGCCACGGTTCTAAAGGGCTATTTTTACCTATCCACTTCATAGGGAAATTTGCATTTAAAAAATTTCTAACTATCAGAGAATTGTGCGCCGTGGCATCATCTAACTGGAAGTATACATTTTTTCTGTGATAAAGGCATTTCCATAAAAAAATCATCTAAATCATTTTGTAAAAAATTTAAAAAATTTTCTGCGTTGAGGTTATCCAGGAAAAGGGGCCAACGATTTGTTCGTTTAATATGCCACACCACAACTTTTTCACTGTATTGGTTTTTACAGTTAATTACAAAGTTGGGATTTTCGGCTGCCCAATATCTACAATTTTGACTAGATACCACACCGTTTGTCATAAATATTGCCTCGTCACTAAACAGTATGTTCTTTAAAAATCTGTCGTTAAGATAGTTACCTTGCAACCACAAGCAAAATTCAAACCGCCGTTCAAAATCAGCTTCTAAGGGAGTATGCAAAAATTTTGGTTTAAATGCCCTAATCCTACTGCGTTTCAAACACCTCCATATTTTATTTTTGGTTAAATTTAGTGTTCTTGCAACTACCATTTGGATTGTTCCGAAATTCTGTTAAAATGTAAATTTAAATTGTACCTTCTTCGTCTTGTCTTGAAAATGGCTCCGATTCTTGCAAACAGTTTGTTGATGTCACCAACGGTTTTGTGCCAAATTGGTGCTCGATCACGATAACGTTGATTAAATATTCGAGCAACCTGACGCGTAGATCTTTCATTATCACCAATTAAGCAGATAATTTCAACTTTTTCTTCAATTGTAAGAACTACTCTCCGATTTTCTGCTATTATCAGTAAGATTGATAAATTAAATAACACTATTAACTTTTGACAATTCTTATGAATCGCCAAATATGAAATAAAAACTTGTTTTTCAATGCACTTTTGATTAATGCAAGGTAACTATCTTAACGACAGATTTTTTTAAAGAACATAATGTTTATTGATTAGGCAACATTTACGACAAACGGTGTGGTATCATTGGAAGGTGGTTATGTTGAAGAGATCAGAAGTTATAAAAAAAAATTGTTTTTAGGTTTGTTATAGCAAAAAATTAAAAAGTGTTTTTTAAGAAATTAATTCATATTTCGTTTCTGCCATAATCCGTTTTTGAGATCATGAAGAATATGGATTAAGGGGTTTTTGGACATGCTGAATTCAAATATGATAGAAAAGTTTGTCTAAAATAAGCCCTAATATCCTTTTGCCAAAAAACCTACCTTATTTTACCCCCTAAAACCGCACGTCAAAGAAGAATGAAAATTTTTACTATGCCAAATAATTCATTTTTCCAACATATAATTACCACCCAAATTTGAAGAAAATCGCATTATTAATAACTGATATATTAAGAAATTAATTAATTTTTCGTTTCTGTCATAATCCGGTTTTTGAGATTATGGAGAATATGGATTAAGGGGTTTTTGGACATGCTAAATCCAAATATGATAGAAAAATTTGTCTAAAATAAGCCCTAATATCCTTTTGCCGAAAAATCGACCTCTTTTTACCCCCTAAAACCGCACGCCAATGAAAAATGAAAATGTTTACTATGCCAAATAATTCATTTTTCCAACATATAATTACCACCCAAATTTGAAGAAAATCGCATTATTAATAACTGATATATTAAGAAATTAATTAATTTTTCGTTTCTGTCATAATCCGTTTTTGAGATTATGGAGAATATGGATTGAGGGGTTTTTGGACATGCTAAATCCAAATATGATAGAAAAATTTGTCTAAAATAAGCCCTAATATCCTTTTGCCGAAAAATCGACCTCTTTTTACCCCCTAAAACCGCACGCCAATGAAAAATGAAAATGTTTACTATGCCACATTATTTCTTTTTCCAACATATAATTACCACCCAAATTTGAAGAAAATCGCATTATTAATAACTGAGATATTAAGGTGGATTTATGAAAAGCGGGACACACTGTATAGTAGGAAGGAATTAGTGTGGTCAAAAACAAATAGTGAGGAAAATAGCGCCATACACCCCAAAGAGGAAACATGAAGCAGCTACGGACACGTGTTTCGAAATTATTGTTCCTCATTAGCCTAGCGTAGCAACAAAAAGGATCTGGAAAGGACAGATAGGAACAATTCTTGAAGGTTGAAAGCACAGTACAAAGTACTTTTATTCGTGCATTCATATCTTGATCGGCCTATTTAAGACCTTCACCGACAGTCGGCAATAGAGCCTTATGTGGACTGCCCAATTTCAACCTGGCGAGTCAAATAATATAGGAAGGAATTAGTAGGGTCAAAAACAAATAGTGAAATAGTGAAATATTTTGAGAAAATGAACTTTCAATTATCGTGGTTTATGAACCAGCGGTGTTAGAGTACCCTTGTGTCTAATATTTATGTTGTCTACATCAGTCCGAAATACAATCTTTCTGAATAGGTAGTTAGGGTTATGAAACAGTATTATTTTACGGTATAATGTAGCGCGATGTAGCTTACGCTTATTTTTCATGTTTAACAACTTGGCCTCTGGTAATTTGTGACTGACTGGCTCACATTTTCCGATTCCATATACGAATTTCAAACAATAATTCTAAATTTTCTGCATGCGTTCAGAAGAAATTGCTGTGAGACAGGTGCCCATAAACAATATATCGCAAAAACAAACAAACTCAAAATGTTTTTAAGTTCAACGTTACAAGTTTCGCCGCGACAAGCTACACATTTCAAACCCAAAAATGTCTAACGCATTTGCCTAACATAAAATGTTGCCACCTTGGGAAAGGAGAAAAAGAAAGACAATTGCGTATGTATTTCTGTTGTTTGGATAAGTGTGTATAAATATATACATATATAAATAATAGTATGTATATTGTTACGTATATTTCTATTTTTAAAATTTGTTGCCTTATTGTTGAAGAACAGCTTTTACAGCATATGTGCTGTACTAAGCTGAACTTCGCCCTTTCATGTCATTACTGAATGAAGTGTATTATTATTATACTCTTCGCAAAAACGAAGAGTATATTGTATTTGATCGGCACATTTCTAAATCAGTAAATATCGCTCGTTATGTTAGTGAACGAATTCTGAACAACTTTCAAAATGTCCGTCTGTCCGTCCGTCACGTTTCTTGTAAGCACGATAACTCAAGAAAGAAAAATCCGATTGTATTGAAATTTGGAGAATAACTTAGTGTTAGCTAGAGGAAGAACCCTATTTGTTTTTTAACAAAATAGATTGGTAAATAAAAAAGTTATTAGTAATTTAAAATTTACAAAAATATTTTTTACATTTTTTTATGGTTTGTAATAAATAGAAACCTTGCGAAATGTTATTTCCTATCACTATTTTTTTTTTAATACATTTTACTAATGTGTGTTTCCTAATAATCACAATAAATTTTCTAATGGTATATATTACACTCATTAACAATTTTAGTAATAAGAAATGGTGGTGTAGCGGCAAGAGTTTCGTCTCGCAATCCAAGGGTGTCCCGGGTTCGATCCCTCACATCGTGATTTTTTTCATATATTTTTTTTTTCACAACAAAGTTGGTATCACAAAATTTAGAATATCCAAAAATTAACATTATTTACAAGAAAAATGCGAAGAGTATCCTATAGAATGTGTAACAATTATATAAAAAGCTCAGTAAATCGGCGAAGAGTATAATGCTTCCACTAGTTATTATATATGTAAGCGATTTATTTGACGAGTGTATGAAGTTAATTAAATTTTTTTAAATTCTGTATGAAATAAAAAATAATTATTCTTAAATAATTGTGTATATAATTACAACTGCCGTCACATTCTAAAAATACAAAAAATTTAACTAAGTAGCTAATATATTGTCTCAATTATCATGCCTGAACGCATTTTATGACTGCCCAATCCGCGTACCGCTACGCTCGCTCACACTCCTTTTTCATATTTTTCGAAAACCAATTATCATAGAGTAATGTTTTTTTTTTAAGTGAATAAAATGGTATACATGATTTTTCGACACTGCATTTCATTCAAAAGATATTTAACTATAATTGGATTTTTTTATGCAAAAAATTTTCTATTTTTTCAAATTAAATTTTCACTACATTTTTCTGAATGATGACCATATAGAAAAAATTTATAAAAATTGAACAACTCTCGAAGAATAGAATTTTTCTTCTCATAGAAAAATCTGACAGAAAGTGAAGTACCAGCCATCTTTATTTTTTATATATCAAAAAATAATGAAGATATCGATCTGAAATTTTTATCAGATGTTCCCTCCTATATAGCATATACTTTAGAAAAATCTCTAAAAGTTTTCTAAAATATTGCTGAAATTAATTTTTTTTTTTCAAAATTTCGGTTTTTTTGAATTTACTCCTGATATATTAAAGCTAAACATTCGAGGGCTCATTTTATAGGTTATTTTAAAACCTATGACTTTCCCATTTGAACTTTCCTCTCAGATTATTAGCCTTCTATTTAAACGCGAAAAACCGACTTTTCAATTCTAATACCCCCCACCTCCCTTATCCGGTATGACAACAGTTGGCAAACTATAAGGGCTTGTTGTGGATGTCCAACCCATCAACTTAAAACAATAAAATCGTGGTTATGTATTTTCGCCACATTTTAATACTATCCGTGATAATTCGACCGAACTATAAGGCAAATACCCATTTCTACAATTTGTTCATTTAAAATACAGTAATATTCTGTTGTTTTATTATACTTTGTAAAAAATGAAAATTGAATGGTTATTTTCAATAATCATTTATTTTATTAATTTCAAATTCAAATTATATCTTACTAGTCGAGTCAATGAAGCCTAAAAATCGCCAAAACCTTTTAATTCTCAGCACCAGCTCCGATTTTGATCATTTTCAATCTCAAAATATTTTAAATTTAATACAAATGATAACTGACGATCGATAAATGCGATAAATGTTCATTTGTACAAGACAATTTATACCAACCTGAGGTTTTATTGCTTGCTGAATAACGAAAACAGCAAAAAAATTTACAAAAAACTACTACAGTAAGGGACCATTGAAATACTATTTACCCACTTCAATAGATTGGAAGAAATGGTCCCACTAAATGGCCTCATTTTAAAATTGCATAAAGGCATCTGTCAATCAAAATGGAAACATGTGGAGCACATTATACTTTTTTCTAATGAATTATTTCAAGTAACCTAGATTTTATAAGTTTATTCTTGAATATTGTACGAAAATGGTTGCAATTAGCCATAGGGAAGTACTTACAAAAAATGTTCGTTTATCATTTCTACATCACATCGTCGAAAAATATACAGGGTGTTCCATTTGAAAAAATTTAGATAATTCAATTTAAAAATTTCTTAATTTAAAAATAATTCTTTGCTACGCTGCATATTTTTAGGAAGTAAAAATGATTCAGGAACATTAATTAGATGCTTGGTAACTAGTACTCACATAAGGTTTTCTTAAAATCCATAATTGTGACTTTTGTAATTTTTTTTAATATCCCAAGTAACACATAAAGTTGCGGGATCGTATCGGCGTAAAAGCCACGATAAAGTGGACCGCTACCATAGGCTGCCACGTCCCTGCTACGTGGCAGCTACGTAGCCGCCACTAAAATGGGGAAAAATTTGTAGTCGCCGGGTAGTGTTTCGGGTAGTCCTGGCCTATAGATGTGATTATCGAAAGGATCGGGGTAGTAGCGGGTACTACTCCGCGACTCGGCGCACAGTGGCGAGAAATGCCAGTGTTCCGCCCAAATTACTCTAGAGGTCGTAAATTTTAAGTTATTGAGACATTCTTTTTTTTAAAATGTTCATCTTGAATTTACCTATCGATCCCTCTAGCCGGATTTTGAAATTTCATTTTTCGTTTTTTTAAATTTTTAATAGAAAATCATATTTTTACAAAAAAATACCGTTTTTTTCTATTAAATTTATTCTAACGGGCCTTAAATTTGAGTTTTTGTAACAATTTTTTTTTAAATCTTCGTCTTTTAATCAGCTATTGATCTGTCTAGATGAATTTTTGATTTAGTTGTTGACAACTGTCAAAATTACTGTCAAATATAAAGAAATACGATTTTTAGATAAATAATTCATACAATAACAGGTTGGTGTTCAGAAAAATATATATATAGTGTTTTCAATGTACCTGGTTCCGAAGTTGACAGGAAAATATGTATTTCTAAATTTGGCAGCTGCCATAATTGTTGTCAAATTTCCAAAGATAGATGGAAGAGCTTATTAATTTTAGAAATACCCTGTAAATGTATAGAAAAATAGATATATATTGTTTTTGATCTGTTTGATTTGGTAATTGACAGGAAAATATGAGTTTGGCAGCTGTCATAATTGCTGTCAATTTTCAAAATATAGGGTAACACCTTATTAGTTTTAAAAATGCACTATAAATGTATAGAAAAATAGATATATATTGTTTTTAAACTGCCAGATTTAGTAGTTGATAGGGAAATACGGTTTTTAAATTTGTCAGCTGCCATAATTGCTGTCAAATTTCAAAAAATAGAAGTTAGAGCTTATTAACTTTAAAAATACCCTGTGAATATATAGCAAAACGGATACAAATTGTTTTTAATGTACCTGGTTCCGAAGTTGACAGGAAAATATGATTTCCAAATTTGGCAGCTGTCATAATTGCTGTCTCATTTCAAAATATAGAGGTAAGAGCTTATAAATTTTAAAAACACCCTATAAATGTATAGAAAAATAGATATATATTATATTTGATCTATCTGATTTCGTAACTGATAGGAAAATATCATTTTTAAATTTGGCAGCTGACATAATTGCTGTCAAATTTCAAAACATGGAGGTAAGAGCTTATTAATTTTAAAAATACCTTATAAATGTATAGAAAAATTGATGTATATTATTTTTGATCTATCTGATTTCGTAAGTAATAGGAAGATATAATTTTTAAATTTGGCAGCTGCTATAATTACTGTCAAGTTTTAAGGTGTGCAGATTAGAAGTTATTAATTTCAAAAATACCCTTTGAATGTATAAACAAATAGATATATATTATTTTTTATCTTTCTGATTTATGAATTGACAGGAAAATATTATTTTTAAATTTGGCAGCTGCCAAATTCAGAAATCATATTTTCCTGTCAACCTCGGAACCAGGTACATTAAAAACAATTTGTGTCCGTCTTGCTATATATTCACAGCGTATTTTTAAGGTTAATAAGCTCTAACTTCTATTTTTTGAAAATTGACAGCAATTATGGCAGCTGCCAAATTTAAAAACCATATTTTCCTGTCAACTACTAAATCTGGCAGTTTAAAAACAATATGTATCTATTTTTCTATACATTTATAGTACATTTTTAAAGTTAATAAGGTTTTACCTCCATATTTTGAAAATTGACAGCAATTATGACAGCTGCCAAATTTAAAACTCATGTTTTCCTGTCAATTACTAAATCAGACAGATCAAAAACAATATATATCTATTTTTCTATACATTTACAGGGTATTTTTAAAATTTATAAGCTCTTCCATCTATCTATCTTTGGAAATTTGACAACAATTATGGCAGCTGCCAAATTTAGAAATACATATTTTCCTGTCAACTTCGGAACCAGGTACATTGAAAACACTATATATATTTTTCTGAACACTAACCTGTTATTGTATGAATTATTTATCTAAAAATCGTTTTTTTTACATTTGGCAGTAATTTTAACAGCTGTCAACAACTAAATCAAAAATTTTGTACACAAATCAATAGCTGATTAAAAGACGAAGATTTAAAAAAAATTGTTACGAAAACTCAAATTTACGGCCCGTTAGAATAAATTTAATAGAAAAAACAGTATTTTTTTGTAAAAATATGATTTTCTATTAAAAATTTTAAAAAATGAAAAATGAAATTTCAAAATCCAGCTAAAGGGATCGATAGGTAAATTCAAAACGAACATTTAAAAAAAAAGAATGTCTCAATAACTTAAAATTTACGACCTCTAGAGTAATTTGGGTGGAACACTGGCATTTCTCGCCACTGTGCGGCGGCCTAGTAACCGCTACGTGGCTGCCTAGTAACTGCCACTATCACTTTTTAAAATGGTATTTTTCTTTAGCGACCTCTTTGTTTTTTTTTCTTTTATAATAATGGCGCAGTAAAATAATATTACATCAAAAAGATGTGTACTTTAGGCGCGTGTTTAAAGTACTTCTTTAGCCATTTTTTCGAACGCAAGTTACTTTTTTGGTATAAGTTGACATATTAAATGATAAAATTTCAACGCGCCCTCAAAATAACTTTCTTTTGTAAAGATTAAAAAATTTAAATATTTATTAGGGAAACATTTGGAATACTTTCAAAATCATTTTTCGTAAAAGTTTATGATAAGATATTAACATAACCATTGTCTATTTTTGATTAAATCCAATTTTCTTTTCTAACAATTTTAACAACTAATAATGGTACTATAAAGTTAGGCCCTCCACCATAAAGTATCTGTGACTTTGGTGACCCAATAGCAACTATCCTGATGTGATTCTATAGTATCAGATTCTATTTTGGAACTGTAAAGTACCAATAGGAACTATTTCGCTACTCATGTTGCCACTAAAATGCCACGATACTTTAAAGTTCCAAGTGCTGGTCACTGGAACTATTCTGGAATCTAGATTGCCTCTCTATGTACCCAGTTACTTTATTTAGGCATCTGAGTGGCACTGGTGGGTGGCAGTAACTGATTCACTGATACTATATAGTTTTTTCCACTATAGAGTAACAATAAAATGATACTGCTTAGATCCAGTAACTACCTACTTTGACTTTGGGTCTTTACAGTTCCAATAAATGGTATCGCTGTGGTAATAGTTACTTTAAAAGAACCAAAGTAGCCTTACCCAATAAAATAGCTATATTAGTACCAATATTAGTACCAGGAACTAAGGCTACTTGGTACTATGTGTGTTACTTGGGATGCATCAACAAAAAAAATCATTACATCGAAGTGGCTGGGAGATAGCCAATAATAATATAATAATGAATAGAGTCTAGAAGGAGGCTTCAAAAAATGTACTAACATGCGTAGCATTCCATTTAAATAAAAGGCACTTGATCCTGTAATTTCGTCTTGGCTCGTCCTGTACATTCGAAAATAATTTTCGGTCATAGACTTTTTCATGAAATTCATTTGAATTTTTTTGCATTTTTTTTTTTTAATTTAAATAATATGTGTACCTCGGGTTTTATATCGTCGTCTAGGAATGTATTGCTTTTACTATTAGATAGACAATGTATTATTTCCGGAAACACGGCACCCCGAAAACATTAATTTTTGAGCCTTTCCTTGTTCCGAAAATAGTTTTTTCATACTAGTCCGGAAGGTAACTAAATGTCTATTTTGACAACAGGTAATTGACATGTTAGAATTATTCCAATAATATAAAAAACCGTATGACGAAGAAACTTACCCGAATGCTACTATAGCAGCCAATAACAACGCTTAGTTATGTCATCATTTACTATACGATTTCAAAGTAAAAAAATGGTTTTAATTCGAAATTATGAAAAATAGCAAAGATAACCATACAGAAAATATGCTAAATGAAATTTTTGAAGCTGCGACTCAGACTAGGGGGCAGTTATTGCCCGACAAGTCAAAATAGAGGTATGAAAATGTCTAGCGATTGTTAGAAAGTTGTACTCTAGAGAAAAGAAGATATTATTTTGCCATACATATACAGTGTATTTCACTTCTCGTGAAGACACCCTTGTATCTTTTTTATTTGTGGCCGAATTAATTTCAAATTTTTATCAGCCATACAAGTCCATAAGACGACTTAAATGCCGTCTAAATCTAAAACGCCGGCCTACTGCGATAAAAAGAAAATGTCAATTTTCGAGAAATCATAGTAGGCTTAGAGATAGACAAAAATTTTGTTACTGAAAGTTGTTCAGGATCACTTCATAACCCCCTCTGTAAAATTTTGTGAAAATCGGAATATTTTGAAAAAAAAATTTTTTGTTTCACTTCTCGTGAAGACACCCCTGTATCTTTTTTATTTGTGGCCGAATTAATTTCAAATTTTATCAGCCATAGAACTCCATAAAGTGACTTTATTCAACACATAAATGCCGTCTAAATCTAAAACGCCTGCCTACTGCGATAAAAAGAAAATGTTAATTTTCGAGAAATCATAGTAGGCTTAGAGATAGACAAAAGTTTTGTTAATGAAAGTTCGTCAGGATCACTTCATATGCCGCTCTGTAATTTTGTGAAAATCGGAATATTTTCAAAAAAAGAGAACACATAAAGAGAACTTTTTCCAACAAATGAAAGTTGTGAACAAAAATCAGCACTCAATAAAACACTAAAAGGGCTTTTTATTTTTACATATCAAGTTGAATGTAATATTTTTTCTTTTTTCTTTTTGTTATCTCTGTTCTGGAGGAGTAACTCTCCATCATATCCTTCCTCCTTATCGGCTCAGAAATTTAGGAACATGGACGGTTTTATTGTTTTAAATGTTAAGAGTGCCGTGAAATTAACTGTCAATATGTATTGTTTTATTTATTTCGTCATTGCTTTCATGACAGAAGTGATTGTTGTTATTTTCTGTGGAGTTTGTTAGTTTTTCTTGTTTTAATAATTTAATTCATACTAAAGTTTCCTTATTTCATATCTTTGCTCATAATGGTTAGAATACTTTTAACTACTGATGAAAAAATTGAAATAATAAAGATAGTCGGTGAAAATGTACGGTCTTCAAGAGAAGCTGCAGAAGAATTTAATTTAAGACATCCGCTAAGACAACCAATACACCATGGTACCGTAGCAAGAATATGTCACTCGTTCAATACAACTGGCAATGTGCTTAAACCGAGAGTACATCTTAATCGAAATCACGGAGATGATAATGTTATATTAGCGGCGTTTAACGCCAATTCCACTACCAGTCTTCGAAATATGGCTCGTGACCTTAATTTAATTTGTCGGCATCAAAAATTTGGAAATGTTTAAAACTCCATAAGCTACAACCGTTTAAACCAAAATTTTTACATACCTTGGAGGAAGGTGATGAAGAGAGAAGACTAGAATATTGTTTATGGATCCAAGGTAATTATTTAAACAATGGAGACTTCTTGAAGAAAGTAATTTTCACGGATGAGGCAACTTTCTCCACCAACGGGGTAGTGTCATCACAAAACTCTAGGTTCTGAGCAGTAGAAAATCCTGATTGGATAATAAATTGTAAAAGGCAATATTCCCAGAAAGTAAACGTGTGGTGCGGAATTTTTAACGAAACAATACTAGGGCCGTTTTTCTTTTTTCAAAATATAAATGCGTTAAATTTGCTAGAATTTTTAAATAATGATCTTTGGAATGCAATAGTTGATTTTCCTTTGGAACAATTGTATTTTCAACTCGACGGAGCATCTATCCACAATTCCGTAGTAGTGAGAGCATGGATGAATGAACATTTTCCCCAAAGATGGATAGGACGAAATAGCCCTCTAATACATTGGCCACCCAGATCACCTGATCTCACTCCAATGGATTCTTATTTTTGGGGTCACATTAAAAACAAAGTTTATATGACCAGACCTCAAAATGTAGAGCAGCTTTGTGAGAGGATAAGGCAAGCGTGTTTAGAAGTTACAGCTCAAGCACTGCGAAGAGTTGTAATAAATAACAGAAAACGGATTGAGAAGTGTATTACACTTGAGGGTGGGTTAGTGGAAAGGGGCCCAATATAATAAATAAGTAAAAAAAAAACCATTAACTTTTTTTATTTTTGAACTTTTCTAATACTGCGGCTTTTGCTTTATCTGTATTTTTTTTTCGACAATATTATCATTCATTATTAGTAGTCTTATCTGTAAAAACAACGGCCCTTTTCAGGGCCACCAATTTAATTAAAAAAGAATTCGTTATATGACAGCATCCTACCAACCTACATATTCTTGACAGATGTTAAAACTCATTAAAGTAATTAGATTTTAATTTTAATTATTCTAAGGCCGGCGTTTTAGATTTAGACGACATGGGGCATATGAAGTGATCCTGAACAACTTTCATTAACAAATTTTTTGTCTATCTCTAAGCCTACTATGATTTCTCGAAAATTAACATTTTCTTTTTATCGCAGTAGGCAGGCGTTTTAGATTTAGACGGCATTTATGTGTTGAATAAAGTCACTTTATGGAGTTGTATGGCTGATAAAAAATTGAAACTAATTCGGCCACAAATAAAAAAGATACAGGGGTGTCTTCACGAGAAGTGAAACAAAATTTTTTTTTTAAATATTCCGATTTTCACAAAATTTTACAGAGGGGCATATGAAATGATCCTGAACAACTTTCATCAACAACATTTTTGTCTATCTCTAAGCCTACTATGATTTCTCGAAAATTGACATTTTCTTTTTATCGCAGTAGGCCGGCGTTTTAGATTTGGACGGCATTTATGTGTTGAATAAAGTCATCTTATGGACTTGTATGGCTGATAAAAATTTGAACTTAATTCGGCTACAAATAAAAAAGATACAGGGGTGTCTTCACAAGAAGTGAAACTAAAATTTTTTTTTAAATATTCCGATTCTCACAAAACTTTACAGAGGGGCATATGAAGTGATCCTGAACAACTTTCATTAACAAAATTTTTGTCTATCTCTAAGCCTACTGTGATTTCTCGAAAATTGACATTTTCTTTTTATCGCAGTAGGCCGGCGTTTTAGATTTAGACGGCATTTATTTGTTGAATAAAGTCGTCTTATGGACTTGTATGGCTGATAAAAATTTGAAATTAATTCGGCCACAAATAAAAAAGATACAGGGGTGTCTTCACGAGAAGTGAAACACACGGTAGAAACAATCTGAACACTTTAGCTCCATAAACTCTCTGGAGTCAATATTCAATGTTAAAAGCAACTATTTTATTAACAAACAACATGGATTTTGACATATTACCCAAAATAATATCTTTCCTAGAGAAGAAGAATATTGAATAATATAAAGCTAAGAAGTAGATGATCATAAATATCCAATGATGAAAGCAAAGACTATAAAGAGAAATATGTAAAAGTATATACGCAAAACTTCCATATCTATTTAGCACCTTTTATTCAATCACTACATACGTAATCTACATACTCAGGCTCATTTCTAGACAAAATTCGAACCGCGTAAAACTAGTTTTTTACGCCCCTGCTTAATGACAAGTTAAATATAGGAAATGCCACTTTGCGAAAATAAGCCTACCTGCACTCTTTAATCAGAGTTAATTAGCATAATCCTTTTGTAATGTATAAATATCCCATAATTTCATTTGTAATTCACTGTGCTTGAAAATGTAGACTAGATAGTACGAAACTGCAGTCGCAAACAGAAAAATATAGTAATATTAAACAAAGTAATTTGTTTGTTAATTGAAACAATTATGCTATAAACTATAAATAAAAAATATTTACAATTATCAAGCTACATTTATTTAATTATTTACATTCCAGATCCCAGTGCTTACTAGTAAAAAATATTATATTTATAATTTTGGATTGCTAAACACAAAATTTGAGTGTACAAGCCAAAACCCCATTTTCTGAACACCTACAAGTATTACACTCCCTTTTGGTGGTAGTGCCAGGGATACATTTCTCCTCTGAAATAAAATGAAGAGACTTTTTAACTTAGGATTTCAAAATGAAAAAAAAACTAACACCGCACATGGCAAGCTAGTGAGTAATTAGTCGCAAAGCAAAATAATCCCAATACCACAGTTTGCATCTTTAAAATACAGTAATAACTTTCATAGTATCATGATATAAAGATGCTCGACAGACCAGCCATCACCTTAAAAACTAAAAATGCATTTTCAAAATTTTAATTCTCGTTTGTTTACGTTCTAATGAATTTAAGTAATTCTCATAAGCAACTTTTTGTCTTGACTATAGCCATAAATGGCTGATGTGTCTGATGTTGATTGAGTACATATTAACTCTAGGAGGTGTTTCCTTGGTTATTTCAAGATAAAAAGCTCATATGAATAAGTGACCATTTAAGATAAGTATTTTATCTACTCTTATTAAGTTATATAATAATTAATGAACTGCATTTGGACAATTAATAGTATTCATACACAAACAACGTGAGTTATAATGAGTGAGTTATTATAAATCACTAGATACAGAGCCAATCACCTGTATCTCCATGCCTAGCCTGTCCAATCGACGTAACGCGCGACACACGAAGGTGGCTCTGTCCGAGAGAAATTCTTTTCCAATACGGTGAAATAGAACGGTCCATTATTATTGTGGGGAGGAAGGTGATTTATGATGTTTGAATATTTTCGACGTTTTCAAATCAAGTTAAGCCCAAATAAACACACTAACGTGAATAACTATTTTATAAACAAACTAAGCAACTATTTTATAAACAAACAACATGGAATTTCACATTCCCCAAAATAATATCTTTCCCAGAGAAGGAGAATATTGAATATAAAGCTAAGAAGTCTGGCTTAAATTGACATTTTTTTATGGAAGTAGACGATCATAAATATCTAACGATAAAAGTAAAGGCTATAAAGAGAAATATGTAAAAGTATCAAAGCTAAACTTCCATTTTTATTTAGCATCTTTTATTCAATCACTATCTTTTATTAGCCCAGTCGAAGGTATTTATCCACAAAAAGTTGCAAACTGTGTAATCTTTTTTTTAATGAGTTCGTGAGGGTGTAGAATAATATCCTGAATAGTTTACATTTCGCTCGGGTGCAGAACATAAAAAAAAGTGAAAAAAATATTTTTTTTCATCCATTTTTTCAAAATTTTGAAATTAAATCAAGCTAGAAAAAAATAAAAAATACATATGGATAGATCACGTATTTATGAACACAAAATACTCTAACAAAATTTATCGTTAAAGTCACGGTTTTCCCGGAAAAAAATATTCAAGTGTGACGTTATAACTCGAAGCGAGATCCATGCGTGCACGCGCTTGAATACGCATGACTGTGACACTGACACACTGAATTACATGTCACTAAATCAGAATTTGTTCAATCTACATGAGTGTTGGTTCATTTAAAGATGGAAATTGTAGCTTTCTGATGCTTTTTTGTTTCAAACAATACAAGCAAATGATGGATGGGAAAAATATAGTTATATATATTATCACGCCCGAACTCAATCGTCGTAATAAAAAATATAGAAAAAAATAAAAGCTCTTCAAAAAAATTCTTTCTTCATTGAGAACTGTTAAAAAGTATGTACACTTCATGATTATTATGCTTTATTAAGTTGTAGTAAAGTGGATTCAGAAAAAGTATATCTCAAATCATTTTAATTTAATTGCTTGATGATTTTTTTGATAAATATATATATTGTAGGCTGTAACTTGCCGATAAATTGACCCATTGGAAAAAATAAAAAATCACTATGTCGGAAAAAATGTATACTTTTCGAATGTTCAAACACAAATTCGTTTACTTTTATGCATTTTTTCGAAAATTTGATTAATCATATCATGATAAGAAATTGCGATTCTCACGATCTTATGCTTATAACTATCAAAATATCTTTGATTGTTTTGAATATAAATTCTGGAACTTTTCCAATACATTAACAAATGTATAAGGAATTCAATAGATATAGATGAAATGTGGATAGGTGTATCTGTAATAAATACAATACAGTAAAGGCACGTAAAAATTCAAGCGAGCGATTCAGCGGCTATGTGTGGTGTCTGTGTATGCGTTCATAATTATATATTTTCCCTCCAGACTCACTATGTATCCTCTTAGTCGGTAAGAAAAATGTTAAAAATGTGTAATCAGAAAGAGAAAGAAGCTTTATTTTACTTGTTAGAATTGCTAAGAATTTTTAGAGGTTCCGTAGTATGCATTTAACCGTGCGCTTGGCCGAGCAGAGTGACAAAGTTACTTCACTATTTTATTCCGCGAAAACCGTGGCTTTAGCGATAAAGGACCACGCTCTGACCTTATGTAAAAGTGGTTTCCATTAAATTGGCTATATTTTTGATATGTTATGTATTTCGGCATCATGAACAAATGTGTCCATTGGCACGAAGTCCCAAACCCTAAGGATTTCGAGATACGATACGTTAAAGTTGGATATTTTATGTGTATCATGTATAGTCCCTTGAGATAAAGTTTTTACCCCAAAAGTTCTGCGACCGGACCGCAAGACATTCGAGGGCGGGAAACACGATGGGTACAATATTTTCCGACCTACCGTCCAACCACTACCCCCAAATCGAAAAAACCACCCCTTTTTACGATTTTTCGACGCTGGGCTTGCAAAGGCTTGTCGGATCGAGTTTTTCTTGATCATTTTGAATGAAGTAAGTAAATATTGACCACAGGTGACCTAACTCACCCCCAGGGGTTGAAACTACCTCCACTCCCAATACCAAAATGCCACGAAAATAACGAAAATCAGCTGAAAATCGGTATAACCCCGTTTTCAAGGTCAAAGAATACGATGCTGATAATATTTCCCTACCTACCCTTCACCCACTACCCCTAAACCTGAAAACTACCCTTTTCCGGTGCTAGGCTTGCTAGGTCTTGTCGTATCGGATTTTTTTTTTGGTCAATTCGAATAAAATAGGTAAATATTGACCGCACCTGACCTAACCCAATAACGAAGTGCCACGGAAACAACGAAAATCAGCTTGAAAGCGGTATGCTCCTATTTTCGAGGGCGACGAACACGATGGTGACAATATTTCCCGGCATATCCTTCACCCATTACCCCCATTTTTTTTGTGCACGCGATAACTCTGGAACCGTTTAAGATATTGAGTAGAATTAAAAGAAGCTAACGTCTCCAAAAATTGTATTAGACATCCCTTTACCACCCCCACCCCATTGTTAAAAGGGGCGAAAAGAATAAAATTGTGATTTAGTGTGTGTACAAGAGCCTCAAAAATTTTTTTACTTCCCCCACTACCGATGTGACATCGTTTTATGGGTTATTGGGGCCGACGATATCAAATATTAGATTACTAAGTTCCTAAGTTCCCTAAACAATTATTTCCACATAGTTGGATAGAAAATCTGGATGCAGAAGTAGCGATTCCTTGGGCAGCGGTTTTTAATAAAATATGAGAGCATATTATCGTTGCTGTCGTGGTATTTCGTTATTGGAGGTGGTGGTAGTTTCAACCCCCAGGGATGGATTAGGTCACCTGTGTCAATCTTTACTTATTTTATTCGAATTGATAAAAAATCAATCCAACAAGCCCTTGAAAGCCTAGCACCGGAAAATCGGATTCAGGTTTAGGAGTAGTGAGTGAAGGATATGTCGGGAAATATTGTCACCATCGTATTCTCCGCTCTCGAAAACGGGAGTATACCGCTGTACAGATGATTTCCGTTGTTTTAGTGGCATTTCGTTGTTGGTGGGGGTAGTTTCAACCCCCGGGGGTGGGTTAGGTCATCTGTGGTCAATATTTACCTATTTTATTCAAATTGACCAAAAAAATACCGACCCGACAAGATATCGCAAGCTTAGAACCGGGAAATCGGAAACAGGGTTGGTTCACAGGTTTAGGGGTAGTGGGTCGGGAAATATTATCACCATCGTATTCCTCGCCCTCGAAAACGGAGGTATACTGCTTTTCAGCTGACATTCGTTGTTCCCGTGGCACTTCTTTATTGGGGGTGGAGGTAGTTTCAACCCCTGGGCCTGGAGGTGGGTTAGGTCACCTGTGGTCAATATTTACCTATTTTATTCGAACTGATCAAAAAAAAAATCCGCAAGCCTAGCGCCAGAAAATCGGAAAAGGGGGTAGTTTTCAGGTTTAGGGGTAGTGGGTGAAGAGTAGGTCGGGAAATATTATCACTATCGTATTCTTCGACCTTGAAAACGGTGATATACCGATTATCAGCTGATTTTCGTTATTTTCGTGGCATTTTGGTATTGGGGGTGGGGGTAGTTTCAACCCCAGGGGGTGAGTTAGGTCACCTGTGGTCAATATTTACTTATTTTATTCAAATTGACCAAGAAAAACCCGATCCGACAAGCCCTTGCAAGCCTAGCGTCGAAAAATCGGAAATGGGGATGGTTCTTTCGATTTAGAGGTAGTGGTTGGACGATAGATCGGAAAATATTGTCACAATCGTGTTCCTCGCCCTCAAAAACGGGGGGGTTAATGTCTTGCAGTCCGGTCGCAGAACTTTTGGGGTAAAAACTTTATCTCAAGGAACTATACATGATATACATAAAATATCCAACTTTAACGAATCGTATCTCGAAATCCCTAGGGTTTGGGACTTCGTGCTCATGGACACATTTGTTCAGGATGCCGAAATACATAACATATCAAAAATATAGCCAATTTAACGGAAACCACTTTTACATAAGGTCAGAGGGTGGTCCTTTGATTACATTTTTTGTTCAGAAACACGTGGTCTACCCACCTGTTTTTGTTTTTTTCCAGCTTGACTTAATTTAAAAATTTTGAAAATATTGATAAAAAAAAATTTTTTTTTCACCTTTTTTTTATGTTTCGCATTCGAGCGGAATGTAAACTTTTCAGGATATTCTACTATACACTTTCACGAACTCATTAAAAAAATATATTCAGTTTGCAACTTTTTCTGGGTTTCACTACAAAATGATCTCTGTCGTCTGGGCTATATGTATGTAGGTTCTAGACATGTAATCTACATACTCAGGCTAGTTTCTAGACAAAATTCAGACCTGCGCAAAACTAGTATTTTACGCCCCTGTTTAATGACAAGTTAATAGGAAATCCCACTTTGAGAAAATAAGCCTACCTGCACTGTTTAATCAGAGTTAATTAGCATAATCCTTTTGTAATGTATAAATATCCCATAGTTTCATTTGTAATTCACTGTGCTTGGAAATGTAGACTAGATAGTACGAAACTGCAGTCGCAAACAGTCGAATTTTCATGTATTTTTTAATGTGCCAAGGATGTACATTATTTATTGTGAAAAACTGCCTGTAGCTCGAAAAATTAGCAAATTACAAAAAAATTCCAAGAAACAAAAAATGCTTAGAAGGCCTCAGTGCATATGTCTGAATTTTTCAATTTTTTAAATTACAAATTTTTAAAGTACTACAATTTCAAGGAAGTTTTTCATGTTTTTCTGGAAAAACTCGGTGAAAACGCACTTTACAGAAAAGTTGCAAATAAAAAAAACTTTTGTATTCGATGATGCATTCAGCTGAATTTTGTCAGATTTCTTTTTCAACTTTTACATTTCCCCTCCCCCACTTTTAGGAATTTTCGAGTGGCCATATCTCGAAAAATATGCATTTTCCGAAAAAATTCACAAGCGTAAAAACATCTTATTTTGTGCCAAAAAAAAGGTAAATATATTCTTTATTTTTCATTTTTGACCTAATTCTACAAGTTATGGAACCCGTGATAAAAGAGGTGTTTTCTACCCCTTCCGATCATTTCCTACTCTAATCTTTGTTTCAACTTTTTTATTAACGTCATTACTTTAGTAAAAGATATGTGCGACTCGCCCACACTGGAGGTCTAGCAGCGTAACCAAGTAAAAGAAAGAAGAAAACAAAAATATCAGAATAAGAAGATAATATATTTTGAAGTACTAATATTTTATATATACAATGTTAAAATGTTTATTTGTATAACCAAGAACTGAATATATATTCATATGTCATGGATTATTTTTAATATTATTATAGATGTATAGAAAGAATTAGTATCCCATCCATAAATTGGTGACCCCGAATATTTTCACGTATACCGACTGTGAACCTGAAGGTCTCTATAAATTGGTGACCCCGAAAATGTTCACGTATACCTCCTGGGACTATAAATTGGTGACCTGAACAAAAGCTTATAAAGCTTTATTATAAATTGGATACCTCAGCAGAAGACAGTTTTCTTAATAATATATATCCGTCGTGAGTTGCAATTCGACGTGAAGTTATGGATTGGTTTTCCCGACACAAATTTTTTAATTGATGATCCCGATGCAGTATTTATAAATTAATAATCCCAAAGCAGAGCTTGTAAATTGATTATCCGAACAAAACCTATTCCGAAATCTTTTTTGAATTTATAGTGCATCTTGATTTGGATTGATTGAATTTCATGGAATTCATCATCGATTTTTTTATTAAGTAAGTGAGTTGTGTTTCCATATTTCTTTCGTTCAGAGAACAATTGATCAATCAATCAATCATTTTTATTATATATTATTATCACTCATTTTTTTAAATGGCACCTCCTACGGAGAATATTTTGTTAGACGATCAACCAGTCACGTCAGATACAGTGATACCGAATAGTAATTATGCTGCGAATTCCTATACTATTAAACTTCCTCCTTTTTGGGTTAATAAACCGGAAATATGGTTCACTCAAATAGAGTCTCAATTTTCTAGTCACAGGATCATTAATGATCGGAAAAAGTACGATTATGTCATTGCCAGTTTACCGCCGGAAATTATTACAACGGTTTATGACGTTGTCACTAATCAACCCGAGAGAGATTTGTATGAGAATTTAAAAACTATTCTAATTTCTCGTTTGACCTCAAGCGAAGAAAAGCGGTTGGAGGACTTGCTCTCTGGTTCCCAGATGGGGGACCTCAAACCGTCCGATTTTTACCGGTCGATGCTGTCAATTGTCGGAGGATCCCATGTGGTGAGCCAGGAGCTCCTAGTCAAGTTGTGGAAGCGGCGATTACCAAAAACCATCTTCATTGCAATTACCGCATCAGGAAAGACTGAGATTAAGGAATTAATCGACATTGCTGATCGAATATGGGAGTCGTGTCAAAATACTACGAATTCCCTTACCTCTAATTCAATTTGTAACGTTAACCCCACAGTTTCTACGTCAAATTTGATTACAACTTTTCAAGATACGTTGAATCAGGTATTACACAAGCAAGAAATTTTTACATCTCAATTGCATGCTATAGAGTCTAAAGTTTCTGCAATAACTTCCGCTACTCCTACAGTTTCTGGCACTTATTGCGATAGTTGTAAAAATCGCCTCGACTCTGGAAATCGCAGGTTTCATCAAAATCCATTCATTAGCACTCAAATTAGAGGTAAAACCCTCCGTTGACTGGACTAAATATTTAACAAAGTAATTTGTTTGTTATTTGAAACAGGTATACTATAAACTTTCAATAAAAATATTTACAATTATCAAGCTACATTTATTTAATTATTTACATTCCAGATCCCAGTACTCAGTAGTAAAAAATATTATAATTATAATTTTGGATTGCTAAACACAAAGTTTGAGTGTACAAGCCAATACCCCAGTGTCTGTGCAAAAGCAATCATTACAGGCCTGTTTGGTGGTAGTGCCAGGGGTACATTTCTCCTCTGAAATAAAATTAACAGAGTTTTTAAATTAGAATTTCAAAATAAAAATAAATTACTAACACCGCACATGAAAAGCTAGTGAGTAATTAGTAGCAAAGCAAGATAATCCCAATACCACAGTTTGCATCTTTGAAATACAATAATAACTTTCATGTTATCATGATACAGAGATGCACGAGGGATCAGCCATCGCCTTAAAAACTAAAAATGCATTTTAAAAATTAGAACTCTCATTTTTTCATGTTCCAATGAATTTAAGTATTTCTCATAAGCAGCTTTTTGTCTTGAATATAGTCATAAATTGCTGATGTTAATTGAGTACATATTAACTCTAGGAGGTGTTTCCTTGGTTAATTCAAGATAAAAAGTTCGTATGTATAATAATAATAAACGACTTTTAAGATACAAGTATTTTGACAAAAAACTTTTTCGGCAAACCGGTGCCGCGAAAACATTTTTGGGCCTTTCCTTGTTCCAAATGTAGCATTTTTTCGGTCTAGTCCAGACAGTAATACAGGTCTTTTTTGGCAACTGGTAACTGACATGTTAGAATTATTCTAATGATATAAACAACCGTATGATGAAGAAACTTACCTGAATGCTACCATAGTAACCAATTAACAACGCTTAGTTCTGTCATCATTTATTATACGTGAAATTCGAAATTATGAAAAGTAGCAATGATAGCCATATAGGGAACATGCCAGATGAAATTTTTGAAGCTGCGACTCAGACTGCCATGTAGTTATTGCCCGACAAGTTAAAATAGAGGTATGGAAGTGTCTACCGATTGTTAGAAAGTTGTACTCGAGAGAAAAGAATCAAGATAATTACCGAAGATATTATTTTGCCATACATATCGGAAAAATCTGAGACTTTAGCCCCATCAACTCTCTGGGGTCAATATTCAATGTTAAAAGCAACTGTTTCTTAACAAATAACATTTATATTACCATATTCCCCAAAATAATATTTTTCTAGAGAAGAAGAATACTGGATATAAAGCTAAGAGGTCTGGCTCAAATTGATAATTCTTTTATGGAAGCAGAAGATCATAAATATCTAATAATAAAAGTAAAAACTATAAAGAGAAATATGTAAAAGTATCTAAGCAAAACTTCCATCTCCATTTAGCATCTTTCATTCTATCACTATATTTCATATAGCAAGATCAAGACAAGACAAGACTAAGCAAGTCTTGTCTTGGTCTCGAGATAGTCTTGGTCTTTGTCTTGGTCTTGAAGCTTTCTTAAACTAGTGAGTCTCGTCTTGTCTTGATCTTGTCTTAGTATAGTATTGAATCTTGACATTTCATCCTTAATTCAAAAACAGGGTCATATAAACTATAAAATAATATAATCTGTCGGAATGGGTAAACAAAAAAACAATTTTTGTGTAACAAGACCGATTTATTTAAATTGCAATTGAACAGAACTGAATTATTTTAAATCAATGTAAAAATGTGAAATAAACTTTTTTCAACAGTCAGTAGTTTTCATTCAGTAATAGTTAATACTCCCGTATGCTTAAGTATTTTAACACAGCCCTTCAATTTTTAGTAAATTCTAGATTGATTTGCCTATTAAAAAATACATTGTTTAAAAATAAATATTTTGAAAATTATTATCGAAAGATAAAACTCAAGACTCTTGACAAGACTCTCGGCAAGAGTCGTGGTCTTGAAAGGACAGGTCTTGTCTTGATCTCGAAATTTCAGAGATGGTCTTGTCTTGGTCTTGTCTTGAAATTCAAGACAAGACCAAGACAAGACCGAGACTAGTCTCGATCTTGCGGCATCTCTAATTTTATGTAGGATTTCCATCCGTAATCTACATACTCAGGCTCGTTTCTAAACAAAATTTGAACCCGCGCAAAACTAGTGTTTTGCTTATTTTGGAAGCAAAAATGTGGCGGAAGACTGAAATATTTGGCATGTAGGTAACAGAACTGTCAAGGAAGAAAAATATGAAAAATATACGAAAAAATAAAACGGAGGGCAATAACGCAATAATATTTCGCATGCAGTTGACACAACTGTCAAAGAAGATAAATATAAAAATATATATATAGGGTGGTCACTCAAAAAAATAAAGAATAAAATGCGACGGAAGACGATAATATTTCGTATGGAGTTAACACGACTGTCGAGGAAGAAAAATATAAAAAATATATAAGATGATCACAAAAAAATAATGAAAACATGTGACGGAGGGCAACAATATCTCGCAAGTAGCTAACACAATTATCAAAGAAGAAAAATATGGTGTCACCCTAAAAATATTAATGACAAAATGTGACGGAATATGATAACATTACTGTAATTTTTACTCTAAAAAAAATTAACAAAAATATAATGGTGGACGATATTTCGCAAGTAGAAAGAAGAAAAATATGAAAAAATATACACTGTAATCAACCTAAAAGTAAAAATTGTGGCAAACGACGATAATATTTCACATGTAGTTAACCCAACTGTCAAGGAAGCAAAAAATGAAAAATATACGGTGGTCATCCTAAAAGAAAATTAATGAAAAAGATGTGACGGAGGGCAATAATATTCCGCATGTAGTTAAGACAACTATCAAAGAAAAATATAAAAAATGTCTACAGGGTGGTCACCCTAATAAGTCAATGAAAAAATTTGACGGAAGGTAATATTTCACATGAAGTTAAAACAACTGTCAGGGAAGAAAAATATGAAAAATATACAGGGTGGTCACTCTAAAAATAATTATGTTGGAAATGATATTCGGAATATATAGTTGTCACTATTACCAGGGCGAAAACCTGATATATTTTAGTTAAAAATATACAGGAGGGTAGACATCCTACAGAAAAGATAGTAAATAAATGAACAGAAAGAAGTTTTGCGTAAATACTTTAACAGATTTTTTCCTTAATTATATTTTGTATAAGGTCCAACGTAAGTATATCCCAGTTCTTCATTGGTAGTAGCATCAACTACCTACCAAATATTATTCTTCTCTGTCAAGTGGCTGTATAGATATAGTGCCAACAGTCAGACTGACGGAATTGAATGACTTTAATTTTCGTAATCTACCTACTTTGAAATGTGAAAATTTCGCGAGGGAAGTAAAATTATATTTTAAATTTCTAGTAATTTTGTCTACCTCTTTAGGTTGCATTGGTTATCGACATTGCAAGTGCTTGCAGAAGGCAAGGACTTACGAAAATGAGTCTGGACGACATAGAATGGTAGTCCTTTTCTTATAAAAATACCCGACTGTAAAACCCACATTGTAAGATCGCTTGTTATAATAATAGGACAAAAGATTTTTCGTTTTACTGTAAGTATTCGCTGCTGCATTCACCGAAAACCCCACACAGATGACTGTTCATTTCCTACAAAAACGGAAGATTCAATCTGTTGAAATTCATAACTTTGGGAGTCTGGTATAAAGAGTTACCACATTTCTGAAACTTTCAAACCCAAATGCCTATACTTAATCACCATATTTGTAGAAGAAAGTGGAATGTGGCGGTGTAAAGTTTAGTCAACTTTTTTTGGAACTTACAAAATTTATTTGACTAGTTCAGTTTTTTTCCAATTTGTTTGGTTAACATCAACCTATTTCGGTTACCGACACCAAGGGACGAGCTACCCCCAATCTGGAAATTTTGCCGAACCCTTTTCTCTGTCGAAGAGTAGGGATTTTTTACTTGCCTAACATTTAAGGAGTCTGCAGATGATCCAACTTGCTGAAGCCAGCCTTGTCGGTACGCTTTGAAGATTGCTGAAATTCCAACACACCATCTCACTTTTACAAAGGAGTTCAAAGCATGCCGACAATGTTGGTTTCAGCAAGTTGAATCAGCTGAATCTTTAATAGACAAAGATCCGACCACTTTGCTTTCATCCCCTCCGAAAGATGATATATCCACTATGCAATGTTCGTCAATTGTGGAACACGATGTTAATGCTAGTAATTATATAAAGCGATAGGTCGTTTCTATATTGCGGCACCACCTGTAATGTCTCGATGGTTAGTTCTTGACTATTTGGGACTAACTTGGATGTCTTTTGCCTCGGCCAGTTAGTTTTATTGTATTAATCAGCTATAGCAAAACTAAGTAGTTCAGTAGCATCTGAGCCTACCACCGACCAACGACCGCTGCAAAATCGTTACACACGTGTTGTGTAACGCCTGAAGTTAATAAAAATACTTCATGTATGTACGTGATAACAAACACAATGCAACAAACAATAAATATCTAAAACGTGAAAACGTAAATATAATAGTCAGCGGTTAATGGTGTACATTGTACATATCATAAAATCATAAGTGAACTATGATTCATGTCATTATAATTGCACGATTCATTTTTTAGTTGGTAAGAATTGAAATGAATTATGTTATTCAGAAATTGATAATGGCTGTAAAAAAATATATCTACCATATGCCGGTATAGGTATCTTTCTTGCTCTTATTTAAACAATTTATTATTATTTTGTTATTGCAATTGTTTATTACGGAAATGGCTTTCCTCTCATTGCCACCATTTATTTTTGTTTCTTTCCTTGCATACCAAATTTTTAAACGTCCTCACATAAATAGATCTAGTGGCATTAAATCAAGACTATTTGGTGGCCATCTATTCTAAATACTTGTTTGTACAAGTCCTATTGAAATTAAAGATGTATTGTATTGTATTGTATTGTATTGTATTGTATTGTATTGTATTGTATTGTATTGTATTGTATTGTATTGTATTGTATTGTATTGTATTGTATTGTATTGTATTGTATTGTATTGTATTGTATTGTATTGTATTGTATTGTATTGTATTGTATTGTATTGTATTGTATTGTATTGTATTGTATTGTATATGTGGCGAGGATGGGAGGATCCAAATGGACGAGAAAAACCACTGATGTGAAGCCATCTGGCGAAAAAAGGAATCCGTTACGTCGGTACGACGACATTCGAAAAATCGCAGGGGGGCAGTGGATGACGAAAGCATGAGATAGAGACAACTGGAAGGAAATAAAGGAGGCATATGTGCAAATATGGAGGAGAGATGCTGGATAAAGAGAGATTGTATTGTACTTATAGGCTTATATTTAAAAATGTTTTTTCTTCTCATCATCATCCAAAATTACACTCATTTGAAGGCTTGTAAGATTCAAAAGAACGTCATTATTGATAAGTGTGAAATAAGCAAGACTCTGCTAGACTAGAAATGAGGTTAATAGTTTTTCTTACTTTAAGTAAATTCTTAGGGCATTACAAAATTCGAATAGTTTGGAATCGCTGGGAGCGCATCCGCATAGTGAGCGCGCTTACGTAATTGTACAACCGGCGCGGCGCCAGCTGTTCATGAAAATAATTAAAATAAAACGCTCTACGAACACGAAATAATGAATTGGTCTAAAATTTTTACCGTGTTATTAGTACATATTTGTTAACAAAATGTAATATAAAGGTCATAATTTAATAAGTGTGGAGTGTGGAAAACATGTTTTTTTTCTGAGGCTATAGAGATAAAATGTGAGAATTTGCAGTGGTAAATATAGTAAACTGGAAACTTTTTTATCTTTCAAAATAAATACCGAGTATGTCGAGAAGAACTAAAGGTAAATAATGGGCTTTTTATTTTAAACTATTTTCTCGGCTTACCAGTTTTCGGCATGTTGAAATTTGCCGAAACAACTTTGGGGATGTGCATTTTGGTTTTGTCAATAGCACAGTCCGACAAAAAAAGGCGGGCGGCGCTTATCCCAGGCCTGTAGCTAGAAAGTGCTTTAAGGGTGGGCAAACAATTTTTCAGGGGGTAGGCGTAAAAAAATTAAAAAATTTTAATGAGCGGGGGGGAAACATCCAAAAAACTTTTTTTTAGTTCGAAACATTTTTTGATGAGCGGGGGAGAAGAAACAAAAAAAGTTTTTTCACCCAATCTCTTTCAAAATGTTACTATTATTAAATTTCTTTAAACTGTAGAGCGTAACTCACCTCATGGTCTGTCTGCATGTCGAGAAGCAAATACGGATCTTTACACGAAGAAAGTTATAAAGGTTATTGCAAACCGTTACACCTTTTCATTTTTCATAAAATGTCAAATTTCTTTGAAACGGCTGGGTTTATGCTACATATTTTCGACTCTTATTTTTCGCTCTTTTCGAAAACTTCGAAATATATAGGGTGTTCCATTTAAAATGAAATAGGCAAGTTGGTATCGACTTCCGGTATAAGCGGAAGTGCAAAATGCTTGTAATTATTTCCTTTGGATTTACCATACTGGCATTAGTGATTTTCTAAATTTTCTAGTGAGTACTTTTCCCTATATCTATCGATGCAGTTCCGGGTGGGACATCCTTTATATGACTTTCTTGTACTGACTTTCTTTGATTTGGAGTGTGCAAATCGCACTGGCGCGTGCGATCTTGTGTTGTACTATGACGTCACGCGAATCACGTATTTTGCCCTCCAACAATTTGGTGCCCTCAATTTTGAAATTCTATATCTGGGACATTTTTCAAAATATTCAAAAATGAAAAATGCAGAATTCTTTATAATTTTCAAATTTTTTTTAGACAACCACAAAAATGTCTATTCTTCTGTATTGAGTCACTACTCAATTATATATTATATATTATAAATGACGTATATTTTTGGACTGAAAAATTTGCTTTTTTTTCAATAGTGATTAAAGAACCTTTCTAAGTAGGGATGATACTAATAAATGCAATTTGTTATTGTAACTTTATATATGGGTATTAGAAAAGAATTTTTTTTCACAGAATAGAATAAAAACTTATTTGACATCTTTTTTTGAAAATCAGCAAAACTTTGGGTAAATTTTGATAATCAAATAAAATATTCGCTTATATCAATGATTCATAATATTTTTTAAATATTGTTTTTATAAAATTTCGACTGGTGATAATAAAAATAAAGTTTAAAGAATTTGCAGAACTACCAAATTTTTAATCAACAAAATGAACTTGTGAAATTTAAACAAAATGTAAATTTATAGCAAATTATCTGTTTAACTGTTTAAGCATTACCGATAAATTTAAATTTCAAGCTTTGGATGGTATATTGCGTATAAAATTTTTAGAGTTTTCTTTACCGACATGTCAGTCGGCTAAAGCGTATTGCATGACGAATATGCTGATCACATTGTCTATCGTGTCCTGGGTTCGAGCTCCAGCCCCGGCACTGACAATGTATGTCTGCACTTTCTCAAATATGTACCCTCTTCCGGACAGCCTTGGCTTTGGATTTGGGGATTGTCTACTATATATGGCGTGTTAGAACTATTTTGTTTATATAACTTTTTGATATTTGCTTCTATTTCACAGCGTAATAAAAATATTTTATTTTGAGTAACTCTATTCTCGCTGCTGGCAACAAGCATGACCCTAGTCCAACCCAGCGTGGACGTAGCAGGCCCAGCTGTATAATCCTTGGGAGTGGCAGAAATGCCTACCGCACGCTGGTAAATCAATCAATTGTATGATCATAGAGGATAACATAAAATTGTAGTTCACTAGCAGATGTCACTAAGTGTGGTTAAATCTTAATTTCAAAACTAGAAATTCACGCAAAAACCAAAAAAATTAATTGTAAATGTAAAAACTGATAAACCCATACAAGAGTCAAAAATAAAATAGTTTAAAAAACTAAAAAATACGCATTCATGAATAAGTGCATTGAAAAGTTAAAAATAATTATTAAGTAATTAAATTTACAAGCGTGGAGCGTAGGTAGGTAACTACATTACATTTTGTTCATTATGCCTAGACTGATACACAAGTGCGCCCCACGTTTTTAAATGTAATTACCTAATAATTGCTTTTAACTTTTTAGTTGTGCGCCACTCATGGAAGTGCGTTTTCTAGTTTTTCAAACTATAGCTTATTTTTGACTTTTTAATGCGGTACCTACTCATAAAAGCGTGTTCAAAATTATAAGTTACTTTCTCTCCCTGTCGCGGAAAATTCGAGTTTATGGTCTCCAGTCATACGCCATTGATGAGTCCCTATGATCACCTCCCACCTCCATTATCATACAAGGTCTTTAAGTCCATTAGCGTGTTACTAGAAATTTAAAAGTGATTCGAGCTCCTAGCTGATGTCAAAAGGCGGAAGGAATAGGTAGCTTTAGGAAGCTGCTAAGTGAATAATATGCCACTGCACTCTTCTATAATAGTACAGTCAATAGGTTTTTTTGTAAAAATAATTTTTTAAAGTATTAAGGGTTGTTACCTCTTGAGTATTTTGCTAAATTGCCAGAGGGGAGGGGGTGCGTTTGCCGCCATCTTTGTGAAAAGTTCAAATGTGAGCCGCTGATGCTATGACAAGAATAGTAAGGACCTTGTTATTCGGGAAAAAATTTTCTATAAACTTCCTTTATAGACTTATTTTCGTAAAATCAGCCGCTTATAAGTTACAGCGCGTCAACGTTTGCAAGAAGTAGTTTTTGTAAATTTATTTCGGAAACTGTTGATCATACATTAAAATGTCGAATGGCAATCTTGCAGAGCACTAATATCTACAATACCGGGTGATTCAGTTTGGTATTCGCCCCCCCCGTATCTTTTTTATTTTAACAGAAAACTACAATAAACCATATATATTTGTAAATCGTTTGCCAAGCTCTATCGAATGACGTCCTTAAATCATCTCTTTGATCACATATACCAAAATAACGATAGTCAAATGGTATGCTATACATTTTTTTGCCGATTGCTGTAGAGCTTCTCTTTCTGCATTCAACCATGTGAAAAAGGTATACACTTCCATAAGGAAAATTTCGAGAAAATTAATAAAATACGAAAAAACTTCATTTAAAGGTTTTGTTTCTGATTCAACATAGTTAGCCATGGAAACAATTGAATTTTGTCATTGTTAGTAATGTCAAATTGAAAATACTATTATTTGTGACTGTGTTATTCGTTTCTGTTTTATGTTATACTTCTAAATAGATTTACACAATGGTATCTTACACTAATGAAGAAAAATTGGACATGATATTAATTTATGGAGAGTGCGGAAAAAACAGTAAAGCAGCCAAACGTTTATATCAAGATCGCTTTCGAAATAGGCCGGTACCATCAGACAAAATGTTTGCAAAATTGGCAAGAAATATGAGCGAAAGTGGAAGTTTTGAGAAAAAAAGATACGTTTTTAAGCCCAGAACTGCACGAGATGAGGAACATACAGTTGCAGTTTTAGCCCGTGTTTTCGTAGACCCGCATATTTCTATTCGTCAGTTAGCGACAGAAACTAATATTTTCTTCAATTCAAAGAATTCTGAGAGGCAATAAACTGCGACCATATAAAATACATTTACATCAGGGCTTGTTTCCAGGAGATTACGAGAGACGTCTAAATTTTGTAGCGTGGTTGGCAGTTGCTCAAGAAATGACTATATTAGATCGCATCATGTGGTCAGATGAATCCCGTTTCCATAATAATGGAATTGTCAATAGACATAACTGCCATTATTGGTCACAGGATAATCCTCACTGGCTTCGGGAAACTAATTTCCAAAATATCTGGGGAATTAACGTATGGTGTGGAATTCTCAACGGACAAATTATAGGACTAAAGTTTTACGAAGGCACGCTTACTGGAGAAAGATATCTACAGTTTTTAAGAGAAGAGTTGTTAAATTTCATAGAAAACGTTCCATTACATATTAGGCATAACGTGATATTACAACAAGATGGGACACCGCCACATAATGCTATAATTGTAACGAATTACTTAAATGCAGCTTATCCAGGTAGATGGATCGGAAATCGTAGTCAGGGAGTCAAGTGGTCTGCCAGATCACCGGATCTCACACCGTTAGATTTTTTCCTATAGCCATATCTAAAAGAAAGAGTGTACTTTACACCTCTAAATGATGTCGAAGATCTTAAAAATAGAATACAGACTGAATGCCGCAGATTAAATGTTGAAATTCTTCAACGTGTATGTACCCAAGGCGTGATAAACAGAGGACGATTATGTTTAGAAGCGAACGGAGAACTCTTCGAACATATGAAGCAATAAATAATGTTTTCATTTTCTTAATTGTTAGTTAGTTTTCAAGTATTGGTAGTTTTTTTATTGGTAATTGTTATTTATTATTAGTTGTTATTTTAATATTATTGTTGAGTATTATTATCATTAATTAACTAAAGATACGACAAAAATGAATTACATAATTATTTAAAAACAGAACTTTGTTTGGTCAAAACATTAAACTTTGTTTCGAAATATTTTCGCCTCATCAGTACCGTACACAATCTTCGTACAAATCCCTCTCTTTCGAATCTGATTTGCCTAGTTGGTACTAGTTACATTACTTACAATGTCAAAATTCAATGGCTTCCTTGGCTAACTGTGCTGATTCAGAAAGAACCTTTGAATGACGTTTTATCATATTTTATTAATTTTTTCGAAATTTTCCATATGCTGAAGAAGGAATTTTAACATTTAATCTGCAACATTCAATTCGTATTCTAGTTTTAAGATCTTGGACGTCATTTAGAGGTATAAAGTAAACTTTTTCTGTTAGATAGAACCAAAGAACCAAAGAAATCTAACGGTGTTTAAAAACGTTTCTTTTTTCTCAAAACTTCCACTTTCGCTCATATTTCTTGCCAATTTTACAAACATTTTGACTGATGGTACCGGCCTATTTCGAAAGCGATCTTGATATAAACGTTTGGCTACTTTATGTTTTTTCCGCACTCTCAATAAATTAATATCATGTCCAATTTTTTTTCATTATTGTAAGATACCATTGTGTAAATCTATTTAGAAGTATAACATAAAACAAAAACGAATAACTCAGTCACAAATAACATTGTTTTCAATTTGACATTACTAACAATGACAAAATTCAATTGTTTCCATGGCTAACTATGTTGAATCAGAAACAAAACCTTTAAATGAAGTTTTTTCGTATTTTATTAATTTTCTCGAAATTTTCCTTATGGAAGTGTATACTTTTTTCACACAGTTGAATGCAGAAAGAGAAGCTCTACAGCAATCGGCAAAAAAATGTATAGCATACCATTTGAAAAAAAAAAGTTGACTATCGTTATTTTGGCATATGTGATCAAAAATATGATTTAAGGACGTCATTCGATAGAGCTTGACAAACGATTTGCAAATATATATGGTTTATTGTAGTTTTCTGTTAAAATAAAAAAGATACAGGGGGGCGAATACCAAACTGAATCACCCGGTATATGCGACAAATGACACTTTGTAGGACTAATAGTTTACGAGTTAGAACGCATCAAGAATTACAAGAAATGTTGTTTTTTCATAATATTTCGTTAACTACTGATCGTATGTAAAAATATGTAATTGCAAACTTTTTAAATTGTGTAAAATTTTTATTTCATTTTTTTTTTTTAAATCTTTCCTAAACTATTTATCGTATGCTCAAATACATTATTGCCTATCTTGCTTGATAATGGAGTAAAAATATATTTTTTGAGAAGTGTTTGAGTTGGGGGATTTTTTTAAATAAAAATATTTATTTTATTATACCTATTATAATTTATATTTGTCCTGTAAGACTTGACTTGTTTCGAAATACAGTTAAACCAAAATTAGTCTTGAAATTAATTGATTTATCTATCCATCTATAAGATTGCTATTTGACAATTTAATGTACTATCAACAGTTTACGAAAAAATTATTTTCGCAAATTTTGACGTGATTATCTGGTGACTAGTTCTACGACAATGAGCCCATGAAGGAATTTGTAGAGTACTGTGCAAAAAAGGTCGCGAGATATTTATGTTTGAATTTTTCGCAAACATGGCACACTTCCTCACATCCCGTTAACTTGGCAAAACACTTAACAAAAAAATGTACATTGCAGTTTTGTACCTGTGTCTGGTTCTGCAGAAAAATTCTAGTAGGGAGAATTTTATTTCAGGAATGCTTAGTAACTGTCTTAGTATTTTTGACGGATATTTTCCACCTGGTACGGCCTGTCACTATGACGTCATCAAAAATGGCAATCACAAAATTGCTTATATCTGTGTCAATACTTAACCGCTTTTCATTAAACTTGCGCTTTATCGTTCTCTCAGTTTTTAATATTTTTTGGTTTTAAGATAAATTATCCCCGATGGGTATAATTTTAATTTTTGACAAAAATTCACCCGTTATAACAAATTTTGTTTGCTAAAAGAATTTTGCCTAAGAGTTAAATCGCCTTTATTTTTAATTTTTAATGAAAGTTCTTTTTGAAAACGTTCCTTATAATTTCTTTCTTAGTCTTAACCAAAATTTAAATAAACTCTTTTTAAACCGATTTTCTCAATGCCTCAGTTTCTTTATCTTTCTGCATGTAACAATAATACAATCAAAATACCTATGAGGTGCTTGAAGTGTTAATGTCATTATCATAATTATTATTATGTGTTCATTTTTTTGAGGAGGAAAGAGATGATCACTGCAAAAAAGTAAAAAAAAAATTATGGGTGAGCAGGATTTTCTAAAATGCAAATATCTCTGAAGATAAAAAAACATCCCTTTTTTGTTTAAGAATAATGGTTAAATAAAAAATTTGCAATGAGATTATAAATGAACGAAGTACAAAAAAATAACGGATTCTGTTAAACCAAGATAATTTAGCACTCTCTATGTGATATACCAAAAATGATAGCTTATTCGACTTTCTCACGTCAAAAAACCTACTTGTACCGAGTTTTATGTCTATGTGTAGAAAAATAACTGAAATATACAGTTATAGCAAGCAACCTAAGTCGTAAAACAGAGAAGCACTCGATCTAATAAGACATGACTTTCGTCTGCTCGGCGAGAACTTGAAATATTAGAATTTTGCTTTTACACAAAGCTACAGATAATAATTTGGAACACAAGTAAATTATCTCGCTGATTAAATTGGATTGGCTGAAGTCTTACTGAATACTTCTTGTTAGCTAAATCTTATCGAACAACAGGCATGTACACTTACTTGCAAACAGAATAGTACACTTTTGAACTGAATATAATTATTAAAAAATTATAATCTAAATTGCCGACTGCTGTGCCAAAAAAATAATCACGAGTAAAATTGGACGCTGGAACTTTTGACTCGAAACGCTGCCAATACCGTTAGAGTTATGAAAAAAATGAACAGACAATTTTATGGAGAATTAAATTTTCTATAAAAAAGTCAGTGATGGCATATGTCTATCTTAAATAGACGTGAGAGTGATTGAAAGTTGCATACAACTTTACAGTTGTCCAGTGCGCGACTTTCAACCATCTTCTCGCCAAAAGTATTTAAGATAGATATATGCCACCACTGACTTTTTATAGAAAATTCAATTCTCTATAAAATTGTTTACGTCCATTTTTTTCGTAACTCTAACGGTTTTGGCAGCGTTTCAAACATGCCGGCGGCGTCCAATTTTTCGAAGAGGCTTACTCAATAATGCAATGTCAAGGCCGTTTTCTTTTCTAAACAGTTGTACGCAACACACGTGACGGGGGTGGCCTGATTCTTTTGTTTTGAAATAATTAGAATGTAGTGTGGCAACAGTTATAACGTTATCAACATGCCACGAAGAGCTCTAAAAATCGATGAACTTATTATAAATCTACACAATTATTTTATAAAAGAAAAAGAAAATGGTGGACCTTTAGTGTCTATGTTAAAAAAATTTTCAAGTATTTTCAATTTCCAATTTCAAAAGTATTTTCAATTTACAAATAACGACTAAACTATAAAACATAGATATATGCTGTCGCTGACTTTCTTTACTTCATCCTCCTCAATTTTAATCCTATAACATTTTAACGTATCTCCAATGGTTCTCCCAGCGTATGCAGTGAAAGGCCTTTCTTAACGGTTTTATTTTTTTTTATTGTTTTCGGTTCGAATGTGTAACATTTATTGTCATCAGAACCAAAGCTGTATGCAAAATTTCATCTCAATTGGATAACCGGAAGTGGTCAAATTTCAATTACTAAATTTGACCCTTACAGATAAACGATAACCGACGTGATGTCGAGCTTAAGAAAACCATCGAAAAACAGTCGCTGAAGAAACCGTGGTGGAAAGACAATTTCTCCAAAAGTGCAAACATTCGACATTATTGTACTTCTCTATCTTTGTCGTTCAGCTGCATGGAGGTAGACTAGTATTACTATGAGAAGATGCCAGGGCGGAGCCAAAATGCGCGAATATTTTTACCAGTGGCATAGCTTTATCTGGGGTAGAGGAATGTATAATTGCAATAAAAGTTTCGCGGTCAAGGAACTGTGAAAATAGAGTAGATTAAAACTTGCCAACTGTTACGAGTAACCTTTGTTCAGGAGAAGTGTAAGAATAGTAAGTTCTACTAAACTTTGCCTAATAAAGTTGTTTTATTATTATTATTACCGTCGTCGCCGCTCTACTGCAGGGCACCGCCGCCACTGGTGTTGACATTGAATGTCACGTAATTCTTTCTCATTGGTTTAGAATGATGGAGCGCACAAACTCGTTTCTGCGCATATTTTTTGCTGGCATCTTCTCATACTAATGCTACTTTACACAGTTTAATGACAGACGTCGTCGTAATTGCCCGCATGCCGATAGTGTAAAATGAAGGGATTCACTTGTTGACGGCATTTTGCAGCTCGACCGGACACTTTTACGACTTAGACTGCTATAACTTTCAGACGAACTATAACAACATTACTGAATTATTTTTATAATTTTAACAGCCTATATCTCAGTAAGTATTAATAATCGACTCCCAGTTATTTAGCAAAAAATTAATGTTTTCCGCTATAGAATCTGCAGATAAAATACCCATTCCTTATGAAGCACCCTGTATGTATGCCCATCCGGGGACCCCCTGTAATTTATCTTAAACTGAAAAATATTAAAAACAATAAAAGCTATTGCAGAACGAAGTGCAAGTTTAAGTATAACAGAGATATAAGCAGTTTTGTGATCCAGCAGCCGCCATCGTTGATGACGTCATAACGGGAGAACGTACTAGATGGTGAACGTCCACCCAAGGAAAAATAATAAATAATACACTGGGTATTCCTGAAAAAAAAAAAGAAAATTCTCCCTACCGAATTTTTCTACAGAACCTGCATCAGGCTCTGGATTATTATACACCCATTTTATGTGACCCATTGATTAAAAATAAGCGATAGGATAGAAAAGGCTAGAAAAGGCATAGAAAATAAAGCAGTTAAAAAAAGCATCAGGTTACACGCCTTTATTTAATAAAAAAGCAATACATTGAAAGAATAATCGCATCAAACTGATACATGTCTCCTTAATACTAACGTTAAAAAAAAATACAAACTATGTCACAAACAAATACAAATAAAGTTACTTAAAATAATGACTATGTTACTGTTTAACACTCTCTGTAGGACCACAAGCTTTGAGTGTGCAAATGGCATTTTTCCCATCTGGGGTGCAAGTACACGTATTGCATTGCATAGAAAATGTTTGTCCCGGTACACAGGAGAATTCATCTAAAAAAATGAAGGGCCCAATTAAAAATTGTACAAGCATGACATTCCTTCAATTTCTTTAACAAAGTTTTAGCAACAAAGCATAACCATTCAGTGTAGTAAAATGTTAATTCATTATAGGTGAAGTGGCGATCATATGGGACCTGATGATTTGTCAAAACGAAACATCATTATTGAATAACATATTAGTATATGTTTTCCTCTATTTTCATAAATTATATCCTCCAATTTCTTTTTGCATTATTTTCATATTTTCATTCTTATTCACATCATTTGTCAAAAAAATCAGACATGTGTGAAAGAAACTTTCCAATAAATGTTTCCAGGAAAGGAAGAGGGCCTATAAGAACGGTAGGTATCCGGCCCTTTTTATTTTTGGTAAAAAAATTCCGAAAATGTTTTTTTATCATAAATATTCATCTAATCTATTCCACTCCAAACAGAACACTTCCCCCAACCTTCCCCTCTCCATGCATCCCCCTTAAATTATTAAAGAACATTATATTAGTACACACATTAGTATATATGGTTTTTGGTCTTAAAAATCATATTTCCTTTGAACAAACTGCACCCTAAGCTCCCCCTACTACTATACAACACCCCGACACCCCCAACGACAAGCACCTTTCCCCACACTAACATAAACCTTAATGCTCCTACCAGGTATAAAATAGTATTAAAAGTATTTTTTATTTACATTATTAATAAAACGTCAACGTCATATTGCTACAAGCTTGAAAATGGCATAATGAAGACTTTTCTTATATTTTCTTTTATCGGCAGAACTAAAATACGAACAAAGATAGTTCCTCTCTACAGAACAATATGTTTCAAGGTGGCGGCAGCAGCGGCGGGGGGTTGTAAGAGGAATTAGCATTTTATTAATAATGTAAATAAAAAGTCCTTTTAAAACTATCTTAGATCTGATACCAGCATACAGGTTTATGTTTTTATGTTGTGGGAAGAGGGGGTATTTCTCATTGAAGGTTGGGAGATTTGAGGTATGGTAGTGGGGGGAGCTTATCGTGCTGTTTATTCTAAGAAAATGTGATTTTTAAGTTCAAAAACATATAAGCATGTATGCTAATGTAAACTGGTTCCATACCAATTTATTGGAAATAGATGGAGGGAGATGGGTTGGGGCAGTTCTGTTTGGGGTGGAATAGATTAGATATTGAATATATATGATGAAAAAAGTTTTTCGAAATTTTTTGACAAAAAATAAAAAGGCCGAAAGGCGGCCTTATAGGCCCTCCTCCTTTTCGGGAGTTTCCGGAACGATAAAAATGAAAGTATTCAGTAAAATATTTGAATATTTCGAAAGTTCCCAAAGGAAAATTTTCCCTGAATTTTGAAAACTTTCAAATATTTAAATATCCCAATATTTTATTGAGAACTATAATTTTCATCAAAATTTCGTTCCCGGAACCTTGAAATGGAAAGTTCCTTTTACCCATTTCTACAAAAAACGCACCATGTCTGTTCCTTTGACGTAATAGTCACAGATATAGAAGTTAGTTTCAAGTAATATGCCGGATAATTTATTATTTTTTACAGAGAATCCCATAGAGAAAAGCCGAAAAATAAAGAGAAGGTCACAACTAACATTTTGACAAGATTCAAATTATACTTTTACAAAAAAATAATGACGGGTTAGAATGAGGCATGTATAAACTAAAAACTACCATTTTCTTGCGGTTGCCGAAAATTTACGTTAGGGCAAAGAAAGGGGCTCCAAGATTTATTAAACTACTGACTCAGCATTATTTTTCTATGAAGGGTGATTCAGGTATACGGTCATTAATTTCTAGTGGATTCTACATCAAAAGATATGAAAAAAATTTCATATAAAATGAGTCCGGAAACCGCTCCTAAGGCCGCTTTTAGGAGCGATATTAAATAAAATGTCAATTTTGGGTGCCCCCTTCAGAGGCCTGCCTCTGAAGGGGGCACCCAATTGACAGTTTATTTAATATTTCAGGAACCCTTTGGACTGCAGTGACTAGTTTTTGCACGTGATTCGACATCAATAAAGGGCATTATCTGATGTTATCCGCCAAGGGTAAATTCAAATGGGGGTGCACAAAATTTAAAAGGGGGAACTTACTTCTCCCCCCAAATTTTTTAATGTTCATTTTCTGTAACTGTCTCATAGGAACATGATTTCTTGGCTATAACTACACAAAAAAATCTTGTAACGACGTACGACCAACCGGATTCGATAAATTTGAATCTAAAGAACTTTTCCAGTCCTCTTGCGTAAACAGAATTTTTTCGATGAATTCAACATTTTCTTCACATTTTCGCAAGTGCCATGGACAGAAGGTCATCTTTCGTTCTGCACTTGCAAAAATTCACACCATATTTTTTTATTTGTAAAAACTTTTTACCATTGATCAACTTACTTGGCTTTTATTACCTAATTGGTAGGTATTGGTTTCCAACATTGAATTGTCATTAATGACATACGAAATCTTTATTAAGAGAATTTCAATTTTCATTTAATATGAGTTACACTTTCGAAGAACAGGCCGATATTCATTTATTCTACGGTAGAGCCTGAGGTAATGCTGCTGAAGCAAGATTGTATGAAGAAGCTTTCCCAAATAGTAGATTCCCTTGCAAGAGATTTTTTGTATGTGTAGATCGTTCGCTACAAGAAAGAGATAAGTTCTATTCAGACAAGGAAAATTCTGACCCAGATTGTTATGTTAGGACCCCAGAAACAGAAGAAGTAATATTGAATGCAGTAAATGCGAATCCACAAGTCAGTACGAGAAGGCTAGCGTTACAGGAAGGTGTGTCAGCATCGTCTATTTGGAGAGTGTTACATGAATAATTACTTTATCCCTGCTACATGCAAAGGGTGCAAGCGCTCAAACCAGAAGATCTACCAAGAAGGGAGGCTGTAGCGACTCGCTTACTTTCGAATAAATCTGCCAAGGATGAGTTTACCGAGTCATCTGATGAAGTAACCAGGGTTTTGGAGAAAAACAAAATAATAACAGAATATATTTTATATAAAATAACCACATTTATTTACCAATGTTATAAAATGGAATTTTTGTATATGAATATATATTCAGGTTTTTGTTATATAAGATCTCTTGGAGGATGTGCCGTATGAGACCAGAAGGACACTGTGGTTCATGCACGATGGTGCACCTCCCCATTTAGAATAGTTGTCCAAAGTTTTAAATGCAGCTTATCCCAATAGATGGATTGGCAGAAACGGATCAGTAACATGCACCCCCCCGATCCCCCAACCTAAATCCTCTTGACTATTTTGCCTGGGGTTATTTGAAAAGCCTTGTCTACTCAACCCCCGTGACAAATCTTGAAGAGTTACGTGAACGTGTAGTAATGGAGTGCGAAACTATCAGGAACATGCCAGGACTTTTTCAACGAGTCTTTGCTTCAATGAATCTCGTCTAGTAGCTTGTGTGGAAATGAATGGCGCCTATTTTGAATATTTAATTTAATTTGTTAATCTTTAAAACATGTTGAGTCCTTTAATTAAGTAATAATTTGTTATTTTTCCTTGGTTTATTCAAGAAAATAATAAATGCAATTTCACTAATTTGTTCTCTTTTATTGACACGTTGACAGCCAACCCTATTGATACTTCTCTGTGTCACATAATACAGATTTGTTATTTTAGAAAATTGACTGCCCACGGTTTTTATTCTTGTTAAATTATGCAGAAGAGCGAGAAATCATTATCCTTATTTTTGAATCCTAGGCATTGCATAAGTTTCTTTAGGTTCAAATTTCTCGAAACCGGTTGATCGTATGGCGTTACAACAAGATAACCTTTCTTGTATATTTATAGCCAAGGAATCGTATTCCGATGAAACAATCACAGAAAATTCACATTAAAAAATTTGAGGGGAGAAATAAGTCCCCACTTTCCAATTGGATAACATCAGATAATGACCTTTGTTGATATCGAATCACGTGCAAAAACTGGAACTGTAGCTCAAAAGGGTTCTTGAAATATTAAATCAGATATTAATTTTGGGTGCCCCCTTCAGAGACCTTAGAAGGGATTTTCGGACTCATGTTTACATGAACTTTTTTTCATATTTTTAGAAGTTAATGACCGCATACCTGAATTACCCTGCATAAATATAATTTTAGTATTTGTTCACATTTCTTACTGGAAGCATACGTCTAAAAGTTAAGTACAGACGTAGAGGTTGTTTTTCAGTAATATTATTTATATATTATTTTTAAAAGAGAATCTCAGAAAAAAAATTTTGACGATAGCAGTATAATAAAAATAAGGACAGTGTACACATATACTACTGTATTACTAATTTATGTATTTTTCGTCCTCATATATCAGCAGGTAATCATGTAGTGGCCATATGATCGCCGCTTGGCGAATTCTACAATCTTTCAAGCCAAAAAGTTGCTTTCGTGAAATTATTTTGAAGGCTTGCATCGAACTATGGTCTAGATACTGTGGTTCAAAATTGTCTACCCATATTTCTATGGCTAATAGTACATCCAAAAATAAAGGGTACTCTTTATGTAAAATTATTTTGGAAAATAAATAACAATCGCCCAAATATACGTAGGAAATAGTAATTTTTATTATGTTTTGGGGTAGGGACCTTTCATGTAAATGCTTAGAAACACATTTTACGTAGAAATTTACCAAAAAAGCTTATTTTGACAATAAAAACCGGGATTTACTTGAAATCTACGCTTTAGAAAGTTTTTTAAATCGAATATTTGGTTTCGGCACACAAAAATACTTAACTCAGAGAAATTTGGCATTTTAAAAAGCACAAGAAATCACTTGAATATAAATATATTCATATACTGAATTCAAGTCGTCAAAACTAAACATATCAAGTTTGTATATTTTTACTTTTATATTGATTATTGAACAAATTATTGCATAGACCCTTCAAAATATAGGGAATTTCCTTTCCTTTAATATTTAAAATGACTGTTTTACTTGCCTGACTATATTAATAACTCATCCATATAAACAAAAGTTGAATATTTACATTTTAAAGAAACTCATTGGTTTTGTGTATACGATAATTAACATTTTTGAAGAACAGCACAGTTGCAACAAAGTTATATTATTTTTTCTGATAAATTCAATTGAACATTATGCAGTTATTTTAAACGGGTCAAATATTTAAATCATCATTAGGCACTTTTGTTTTGAAAACGCTTCACAAAACTATACGTTGTCTTTTTGAATTAACTATAAACACTAATGAGGAAAAAATATATTTGATTTATTTTCAATCATTAGTGATTTTTTTAATTTTACAATGTTTTTTCCCTGAGTGAAAGGCATGATAGGTTTAATTCCTGGAGCATAACATTTTTTTTTAGTCCTGTGTTATATATAAAGCAGTACCTTTATTTTTGGATGTAATATTGACCACAGAAACTTCGGGAGGGAATTTTGGATCACGGGGACAATCCACTTTTTCAAAAATTTTGCCTAGCGGCATTTTCAATATAATTTAGATCATGCTCTGGCAATTGTATGTCATTTAGAACGGTTTATAAAAATTTATAGTTAGCGGAGAGGTTTTGAAATGAAACCTACTTTTTAAAAAAATTTTTTGACAATTTGGTTACACACGTTCTCTTTTATCATGTTATCAAGTTAGCTCAGCTTAATCACACGAGGTGGGGTAGGAATCCGCATTTAAAATACGCAAAAACACGTTTTTTACGATAACTTTGTTATTATTGACTTGGCGAAAAAAACGTTAAACTAAAAATTGAAGATCTCGCGGAAGCGCATAATTCAAATCGGACTGTAACTTTTCGTGAACTTTTTTTTTTTAAAACACGTTTTTTTTTGCCGTAACACTAATATACAAAAAGTAATTCCTTAATTTTTTCACGAAAAAAAGGAGTTAGGGGGCTGAGATTTTTTTGAGGTAGGTGAAATAGATAAGAATTTATGGAGCAGGAGGATGGTGGGGGGTGGTGGGTCAATTAGGGGAGAGGGAGGAGGTAGGGAAAGGAAAATTATTTAATCCCCCCCAACTTTTTTCCCTGTAGTGCGATTTTGAAAAACCAAAATGGAATTTTTTCGCTGTTATCTCTAGTGTTTGATTGATTAATTTTTTTAATTTTTTTCAAGTAAGCAAATTTGTGGGAGGGGAAACATTTTTTGCATTTTTTTTCAAATGCGTTTTTTTACGTAGGAAAATATTATTGCAATCAAAGCAATAGGAAGGGAAAGAGGGGGCATAATGCGTTTGCAGGAATAAAAGGTTAAGAAAAAGGGATAGGGACTTAAGACCTTGATATTCAGCAATATAAATCTTTTTTCCATCTTAATATTTTATCAATCTACCTTTATCAAATATTAAACTTGTATATTATAAATAATTATTTAACGCCGTCACGAGTTTTCGCGGCCCAGTTTTATTTTAGGTGTCTATTGGATATTTTCAATTTTCCTTTCCCTACCTCCTCCCCCTCCCCTAATTGGCCCACTATCCCCCATCCTCCGGCTCCATCAATTCTTATCTATTTCACCTACCTCAAAAAAATCTCAGCCCCTTAACTCCTTTTTTTTCGTGAAAAATATATTAGTGTTACGGCAAAAAACGTCTAAGTATTTAAAAAAAAAAGTTTCATGAAAAGTTACAGTCCGATTTGAAAAAAATTACCAGATTATGCGCTTCCACGAGGTCTTCAATTTTTAATTTACCTTTTTTTTTCGATAAGTCAATAATAACAAAGTTATCGTGAAAAAACATGTTTTTGCGAATTTTAAATGCGAATTCCTACCCCACCTCGTGTGATTAAGTTGAGCTAACCTAATAACATGATAAAAGAAAGCGCGTGTAACCGATATGTAAAAAAGAAATTTAAAAAAAGTTGGTTTCGAAACTCTTCTTTTTCTCACCAGATCCCCTCCAGTAAGTATGCATCTTGCTGAAGAGCGACTGATATTTTATAAATGTCACTTTTAATTCCACAACATTGTATATTAATTTAAAACACAGAGACGCCACATTAAATTGCTATGGAAATGATAATCCAAAATTACCTGAAACTAATTATTACTGATTTCGTAAACTGGCTAATCTTCTCTGTTCATCTGCAATAATAAGTGGATTTCTAGGAGAGTTTTTACGTTCGGCATGTTTGGGCTCAAACTCAGCGGACTCGGTTACGACAGTTTCGGATTCGGCAGTTTGAGATTCAACTATTTCGGATTTAACAGTTTCAAGTTGAACAGCTTCAAGCTGAACAGTTTCAGGTTGAGTAATTTCACTGTCGACAGTTACATCAGCGACATCAACAGTTTTGACAGTTTTAGATTCGTCAGTTTTGGATTCGACAGTTTCAAGGTTGACAATTTCGGGGTCCACAGTTTCGTGGCTGAGAGTTGAGCTTTTGAGACTCTTAGGAATTCTACTTATGGAATTGTCGTTGGAGTTAAGGTTTTCGATGAGTTCGATGCCATAATTTGACATTATGAGCATCGAATCGTTAGATAAAGGTATGTGAGTGGTCGTCGATAAAGCCCATGCCTCATCACTACAATTGTTGTCAGTACAAAGGTAGCCAGTTCTGTCAGTTTTACAATAACAAACGTTACAGTCTAATTGAAAATAGTCGTTGGGAGCACATGGAGTTATAGCAAGCACATCAGCGCCGGGTACTTCTGTGTATAGAAAAAGATATACTTGTAAGATTTCTTTGACATTTGTTACGAAGTATTTGTAAATAGTTGGAAATTTTAACAAACAAGTAATTTGGAAAAAAACCGATTTTATTTGGAGATCAAGCTTACTTAAAATGTGCAGATATTATTTGTCAACCGTTAAACTGTGCCAGATATCGATGAGATAAAAGGCAACTACTAGAAAATATGAGCGGAAACCTGACAGAGATATATTCGAGAACAAACAGTTTCTAACATTTTTGTAGAAAAATGACGCACGTACTCAAGAGAGAAAATTTTGAGTAAAATTTACTTTTCTAAACTATGGTGATTACACAGTAGTTCAGTTTTCTGTAATCTATTCGTCATTTCAAATTCCTATAAACCAACCTAGACGGATTTTACGCAAATTGTGAAAAATAATTTTGAATGTGCTGTTGCGAATTATTAAATAATATAGATGTAGTATAAAAAATACTTTTCAGTTTGTAAATGTTATATACACGGAAACGGGGTAAGATAATTTTTTTTAAATATTTTGCTGCAAATATAGTATATTTAGGTTTTTTTCACGAAACGATTCTCATAGAGATCCATTTTTGGATGTGTATTATCTCAGTTTATACATTAATATTCAAAAATTATTTTTCAAATATGAGTTATTTAGTACAGTTGAATTCATTACACAGCCCCACAAAAAAAAGGTCGTGATCTCTATGACTGACCATGGTATTCCTATGTATCCGAGGTAAAAAAATTCGTATACCCCGTAAATTTATGTGTAGAGCCAAAAATATCCCTTAAAAGGGATAAAGTTATGAATATCAGTATCATTACAGAAAGAAGCATGAATGGGCACTTTGTAATCCTCGTGCTCTCATTTATTATTGTCAAGGGCTTAACCCCCCCCCCCCCCCCCCTGACGGGGTTAGTACGCCTTCTACACTACTTCTATACCCTTCCGGACGCGTCATGAAAGCTTCTAGTTTACAAGCTCTTAAGAATGCAAGGAAGACATAGTGGAGGGTGAACACATCCAAAAAACCAACCCCCTAGAGGGCTAAGAACTACCTGCTGGACGGGGTGGAGGAAGATATGCGAGAGCAAATTTTTCTTGTTTTTTTGCGCAATGGTCGCAGTGCACTGTGCAGAACAGCCCTCAACTGCTTTGCTCGTACCCGTCTAAGGGGTGGAAGAAGCATTCGAAAAACTTTTAAGACTGGAGAGATGCACTCTGGAGTTTTTCAATCTGAGAGAAGAAAAATCTGCCAAAGGTATTAAGTTTTCACAGCAAGACCAACGCTTAAAGCAGGTAATGAACATCCCTCGATGAGTGGGAAACAGGAAGGTGCAGAAGGATGTGGGAAGATTAATTTTTTTCAGTGCGGAATTTATCGAGCCTCGTACACCTTTTGTTATTCTTTCAGAGATTTTATACTTATCTGCTTATATATCTTGTATTAGTAATCGAATGGCAATTTTAAAAATACTGGCTTATTTGAAATACAATTCTTAAAAAATATAGACCTGGTTGATATGTACAGGTCAGTCCACCATCTTGGAAAAAAATAGAAAACACCAGAAATGACCGAAAAAATCAAAATTGAATATTTTTTCGATAAGGAGTAATTTCACCAAAGTTGGCAAAAATAAAATTCACCTATGGTCAAATATAATATACCAAACTCGGACGCTGAAAGTCAAATAGAACGGTCAAAGATGGTGGCCGAAATAAAATTGTGCGTCAAAAAGTGCGTATAACTTTTGGTGCACCAGGAATTTTTTGGACGCAAATATTTTTTTGTAATCAGGAGGTCATAATACATAAGAATCAACAATAAAATTTCTAGTGGAATGTTATCGCTGAAGAAAAGATGAATTAAATCAATTCGACTCTTTGTACTAATTGCAAATTAGAAGGGAATATGTTTCGGGCAGTCTGTTGCTAGGAGGCCATACGAAGTTGTAAATAGTGTGTCCCACTTCCACGGTAACAACTTCGCAGCTCAGTTATTAGTATTCCAATTTCAACCGAATTTGGATCGATATCAAAGACCGTTACTATTTCTTTTTTGAGCCAAACGAAACTTATTTCAGTCAATGGCGTGCATTTATTTCATTTTAAAAAATGAGTCGATCTCTCAAGAAGTCATATTAAGCATTTTCCTACTAAAGTTAAAGTTAACATTGTCTTTTGAACTTGCGAGAAATCGGGGTTTTCAACTTCAATGATTGAGAATTAAAAACACACTCTAAAGTTGGGGAAACAGAAATTTATAATCTGTGTGACGTTAACTGAAATATATTGCAAACGTGATCGCAACTCAAAATTTCATAAAATGCAGTTTTCTCCGTAAGATGACTGGTCTATTACTTATGAAATATAGAATATAGAAAGCTTATTACCTACAGGACTACTAATGACTGCCAATAATTATAGTATTATAGTTTTAGTCCCTTCAAATTAGGAAAAATTAAAGAAAATTTTCCCACAGTTATGAGACCTGTAAAAAGTATTTGGGTTGTCTAAACATGATTTTCACCCCCCGCAGTTCTAAAAAAGGGTGGTTTTTGAGAAATATGTACATATATTATATATATATATATATATATATATATATATATATATATATATATATATATATATATAATATATGTACATATTTCTCAAAAACCACCCTTTTTTAGAACTGCGGGGGGTGAAAATCATGTTTAGACAACCCAAATACTTTTTACAGGTCTATATATATATATATATATATATATATATATATATATATATATATATATATATATATATATATATATATATATATATATATATATATATATATATATATATATATATATATATATATATATATATATATATATATATATATATATAATATATGTACATATTTCTCAAAAACCACAGTTATGAGACCTGTAAAAAGTATTTGGGTTGTCTAAACATGATTTTCACCCCCCGCAGTTCTAAAAAAGGGTGGTTTTTGAGAAATATGTACATATATTATATATATATATATATATATATATATATATATATATATATATATATATATATATATATATATATATATTTTCCTCTATTTTGTGGAAAAACTATGCATTTTGGTTAAAAATATCAAGAGAGCAAAAGTTGTAGAGCATAAAATTTTCTATACATTTTATCTCTACCTTTTTTTATATATATATATATATATATATATATATATATATATATATATATATATATATATATATATATATATATTTTCCTCTATTTTGTGGAAAAACTATGCATTTTGGTTAAAAATATCAAGAGAGCAAAAGTTGTAGAGCATAAAATTTTCTATACATTTTATCTCTACCTTTTTTTCGAATTCCGCATAGTTTCGCCGCTAGAGGGCGCGAAAGAAATAAATATACATATAAACTTTGCACCTTTTTTTTTAGATTTTGAGCCAAAATTATGCATTTTTATGAAAAATTACATGAGATCAAAGTTGTAGAACATAAAATTCACTATCTTTAGGTGTTTTCCAGGTTTTTTTTTTCATAAAAATATATACAGGGTGATTCATCTAAAAGTCCCCGGGTCATTATCTCGTAATATAATAAAGATATTTAAAATTTGTAAATCGAGGATATTTGACACCAAAAAAGGTCTTAAATAACTGCAGTTAGAATTGTTCCTTGTCAGTTCACAGAGATGGCGCTGCGGTGAGAAATTACTTTTCGATGGCTGGAACCTTGAAACGTGATTCATACGATTAGTGAATAAATTGTGAATAATTTTGATTGTGTAGAAAATTTTGTAAAAACCGGCCGTTTTGGAGCTACATGATTTTTCTTCTTCATTTTTTGTTTATATAAATTTTCAAAACTCCTGTAACGTTTTAGTTAATAATTTTAGAACATCGGTTATTTAAAGTTATCTTATTAAATACAGTACTCCTTATATTATCACAAATTTTGAAAATTTTTACTAATTTCAAATTTTAAAAATTAGTTCCATTTGAAAAATTCTGAAAATTATAAAAAATGTTCAAAATCCGTAATAATATAGGAAGTATGGAATTTAATAGGATAAAAGTTCTAAATAATTGTTGTTCTAAAATGATAAACAGAAAAGTTACAGGAGTTTTCAAAATTTAAAGAGACAAATAAATGGAGAAAAAAATTCATATAGCTCCAAAACGGCTGGTATTTACAAAATTTTTTACATAGTCAAAATTATTCATAATTTATTCATTAATCGTATGAATCATGTTTCAAGGTTCCAGCCATCGAAAAATAATTTCTCACCGCAGCGCCATCTCTGTGCACTGCGAAGGAACAATCCTAAGTGCAGTTATTTAAGACCTTTTTGGTATCAATTATCCGCGATTTATAAATTTTAAATATCTTTATTATTTTACGAGATAATGACCCGGGGAATTTTAGATGAAACACCCTGTATATATTCTATATTCTAATACTTTGATCGCATGTAATTTTTCATAAAAATTCATAATTTTGGCTCAAAATCTAAAAAAGTTGCAAAAGTCTATATGTATATTTATTTCTTTAGTGCCCTCTAGCGGCGAAACTATGCGGAATTCGAAAAAAAAAAGGTAGAGACAAAATTTATAGGGAATTTTATGCTCTCTTGATATTTTTCATCAAAATGCATAGTTTTTTCTCAACAGAGAGAAAAAGACGAAAAAACGCTAAAATTCATATAAGTAAATGTATATATTTCTCAAAACACACCCTTTTTTAGAACTGCGAGGGGTGAAAATCATGTTTAGACAACCCAAATACTTCACTTCTTACAGGTCTCATAAATGTGGGAAGATTTTCCATAAAACAGCGATTTATTTACTAATTTGAAGGGATTATTTATACTGTTATTCAAAAGTACAGACCGGGCCATTTCTCTCTGTAAACATTCGTGTTATTCAAAAAATGTATGAATAAAAGTTTAACTTAATGATGCAGCTTCTGGTGCACTTACTTTTACTTCCACGTCCAGTGGAAGTATAGTAACGACAAAAAAATTTAAAAAAATTTTTATTGTCCAAATAGGCTTAGCATGTCTTGAAACGTCGAGATTTTAAGTTTGAGCAAAAAAAAATTTCTGTCTGTCTGTCGGTCTGTCTGTCTGTCGGTCTGTATGTAACTTTTTTTTGTGCGCACGTTTACTCTGAAACCGTTTAAGATATTGACTTGAAATTTGGTACACATATGTACTTTAACGAGATCTAGAACTAGATTATATTTTCATCTTGTTCCGTCGAAGGGTTGGGGGGTAAATTGGGGTAAATTTGGGGTAAATGGGTAAATTAAGCAGGTAGGAGTCCATGAAATTGGTATTTAGTATATACAAGAGAAGCTGAGGTCTCAAAAAAATTTTTGGCATTAGCCACCCCTATTACCACTCCCTTACCACCCCATTCATCCCCTTATTAAAGGGGAAAAAATGAAAAAAAAATGTGATTTAGTGCATGTACAGGAATCAGAAACCTCAAAATATTTTTTTACTTCATCCACCCCCCACTACCACCCCCCTATCACCACCCCCACCCCACTACCGATGTGGGGTATCGTTTTATGGGTTTTTGGGGTAGAGGATTTCAAATATTATATTATTAAAGTTCCATAAACAATTATTTTCACATACAAAGTTTTTTCGTTGTGAGTGACTCGGATAGAGAATCTGGATGTGGAAGTAGTGATTCCTTAGGCAGCGGTTTTTCATTGACATCGTAATGACAGTTATAACGTCATCGGTATTTTTTTTTAATTGTCAGATATGTCGTATTTAGTATCATTTGAAAGATTTTTTTTTCTTTATAATGACCTAATTATTTTACCACAGTTTAGGTATGTTAAGAAATATTGGAACGAAAATAACTATTAATTATTATACCAACAGAAGGAACTTTGAAACGTTCCCCTTCAGTCAGTTCCAATATTGATGAATGTCGATAATTATTACAAAAATTCACTTAATTCAAAACACAACTCACAATTATTACAGCCGAAGAATCCACTCTAAATTAAATTAACCAGTTAACGCTTACTAGATTTCCTGACATTTTTTCAGAAATTTTATAGTAGCAAAAAAAGAGTCTAATAAAAATTGTTTTTTTACACGGAGGAAATAGAAAATTGGAAATTGTTTCAATGTTTCTTTTGGTAGCTAAATTTAAAAAATAAGTTATTTTTGTTTCGATATTTCTTATCATATCTTTGCTCTCTTCTAATGACCTGTGGTAAAATAATAATGTCAATGGAAAAAGAAATGAAATGGAATTTAAATGATACCAAATATGGAAAATGTTGCCATTTAAAAAAATGCCAATTACGCCATAACTCTGTCGTTATGACGTCAAAAAAGCCACTGCTGAAGAGATTGCATCCTTAGTCTTACTCAACTTTTATTCAAACATTTTTTGGATAACTCGAATATTTATAAAGATAAATGACCGGAGCCACGCTTTTACACTTTCAAATAACACTGGATACACATTCTTCCATAAAAATTATAAACGAAAATGTAACATCACGTGTTCATTTATATTACAAAAATTTATACATATTGTATTTTAATGACATTTTCTAACATACACATTGCACATCCAAAATTTCCTTTTTCTTACTTGCGTAATACCCAAACTGGTTGAATATAAATATACTGAACCTGATTTTATTGAAACAGCAGCAGCCTCTAGAAGCATTTCCCCGTTTGCATGTTAAAAGCGATGGCGAATGATAAAAGCAATATATAACCATTACAAATACTTAGTAAGTATGAAAATGTTTTTCTTGCACGTAGCATAATAACTAATCATGCTAAGTACCAGAAAAATAATATGCAAGAGAAACATGAAACTTTAAGCCAATAAGCAGTGAAAAATATGTAACCAAAAAAATAAGTAAAAACACATAGAATTTCGATTATTTTTTAAAACTGTGTACATCATCAGCTGGTGAATATTCAAATTTACTTTTGATTTTCCAACGAAAATTTGTGTAATTACCTACTTTTTATTAACCTTACCACCTCAATGCGTTACCAAGCAACCTTTAACCTTATCAAAATTGATAATTTTACCTCTTTTTACTCTAGCCGGTTGATCGTTGGCATCAAGAGCTGCAAAATAAAGAAGAACAATAAGCTTTTGTAAAATAATTACTATATTTGAGCCTTGTTCTTCTACCTCCAAAAACCAATTTGGTAGAAAAATCTCATAAATATAACATAAAATGAAATTAGTGGTTGATTGTCTGTGCTTTAATGCTGGTAACGGTTAACGGGTATAGACCAGAAGGTGTTAGGAAAATATTTCTTTAAATAGTCGACGTTTCGTCAAAATTTATTGACATCCTCAGGACTATTTAGGTGAGTTTTCCTTTGTCACTTTGTTTTTTAAATCTAATGTGACAAAGGAAAACTCACGTAATTAGTATTGAGGATGTCAATAAATTTACTATTTAAAAAAGTCTTTTCCTAACACCTTCTGGTCTATACCCGTCAACCTTTACCAGCATAAAATGAAATCTTAGTGATTGTTTTATATGAAGGTTATACAGTATGATTTTAATGAATGGAACGAAATCAATTGTACTTGATGACATGAAATTATTGGAAAACGTAAATTGTTATTTGAATTAGGTGCGTTAAAATCTGTTATTCAAAACTTCTTTCTATAAACCTAGGTTAAAGGTGCTCAGCTTATTGGCAACCAGGACCTCTACAGGTTCCTTCAGCCAACTAAACTTACACTACCCTCCACCTCACTTCACACACATACATGGTACACCAGAAAAATCTTCCCCTGATTTTTCTGGTGGTTGTGGGATTCAAACCCACGACGAGAAAACCAGCAGGTTCCGTTATTTGCTCTGAGTAAATACCTTAAACTTTTATTTAAGTTTCCTTGTGAATTCTAATTTGGGAAGCAAGAAAGAAAAATCACATATTGAGTTCTAGTTTGCCTTACTTTTAAAAAGGGAAATAAGTTGATAAAATTCGTACAGTTTCGAAAAAAAATGTTCAATATTGCCATTTCTGTCCCAAAAATCATATTTTTCAAATAATAATGTTTATTTGTTTATTTACCATCAAAAAGAAAATAGGGTAGCATAGGGTAAGTAGTAATTACAAATAAAGAAATAATGTAAAAATATCAAAAGTCTTGTACAAAATTAATCAATTTTTTTTCTAAGGCAAGTGCATAACTGAAAAAATACGTCGAGTATCTAGGTAATGCTATACAAGGTCAGTCAATAGTCTATGAATGGTTAATATTTCCTTAACCGTTTGAAATTTAAAAATATGTCTCAGATAAAACTTGTGAGAGGTAAAAAGTGATACATTCCAAAATTGTTTTAAAATCTATAAGGTGTTTCTCATTTTGCCGTAAAGCTAATACCAGGATTAAAAAATAAAATAAAAAAGATTAAATTTATTTCATTTGACAATCTTTCTAAATGGGCTAGTATACAATTTTTTTAAATAACTTTAATAACATGTAAACATAAAAACAGTTGACCCGTATTTTTTGTTTATTTTTTTTAATAATGCCTTATAGTAAAAAAAAATCATGAAATTTAAACTGTGTTTAAACGGCCGCCAATATATTGCCGCCAATTTTCAGGCTATTCTATTGGCTATGACGTAATAGCGTAATCACCAGATTCTAATGTGTCCTTGAACAGGGAAACGAGTGCTACGTTGCCATATTTCGATAAATGATGTTAAGATATTCTGTACTGCTATATGGGATCCTCTGTAATATTACAATTCTGTATTAGCAAGTTATCAGTCAGCCTTAAAATTATAAAAATTATAAAATATTTACTTACTGGGTATTTGAAACAGTGTTAAAAATTAATATTAAAATTGATTTCAGACAGTGCAGTAGTGCACATTCTTTTTTAGAAATGTGGCAACGTAGCTAGTTACTGTCAGATATAAAGCGCCCCTGTTTTAGAGGTTATTACGCTATTACGTCACGAGATATCCGGCAAACTACCTTATTTTAAATCCACTCTGATTTTAAGCATATTCGTTTTACAATAAAACCAATAATAGTCGGTAAAATTACCTTGAAATTGTATTTATAACATATTGGGGAGTCATGCTATAATGATATATTATTAATATTGTCGCTTTCGTTATTGTCTACTAGCCCATTGACAGGACCGGATCTTGAATCTTGCGAACTACGCAGTCGCAGAAGGCGCTAACTGAGGCGCCAAACACACTAAAATAGACCCGACTATCTACTGACATCAATTGTTTGCATAATTTTTCTCCTTTACAAGTTTCTACAGTTCTATTGTCATGAGATGGGGGGGCGCCAAAATATCGTCCGCTTACACTTCTAGTTACTGCACCATTAAACGAAGACTTGCGTATATGAAAAATTGTCAATTTGACATAAAATTAAATATGCCTCACAGCTTCTTAACCGCAATATGTTTCGAAATAAGATTCAGAAGTCAAACTCTCTTTAGATAATATGGACAGGGATCTACTACTGTGTTGACTGAACGCGTCACTAGTCAGCAGACTTAGATTTGCCTCTAATGGGCCAATTGGAATAGATGGAAAAAGGATCATTTTACGAAATGTCGTTTACCCGCAATTTTTTTTTCTTATAGTTTGGTATGTCCACAAACATATGCCAACTATCCGCACGCGTGACAGGTGGGGCAACACACTTTAAAATTCAAACATCGTCAATTTTTTGCCATTTTTCGCCTTATGTGCAATATAACTCATAAATGAAAATGTATCAAGAGATAGAAAAGTTGAGAAGATTGATTTTACTATTTTTGACATTTTTCTAGAAAATTCTTGGTTTAAGAGCTACACAGGAAACATTGCTACTTTTTTATCTTGCTCAGAATTAAAAAATATGACGGTGTACCAAATTAAAGAACTAAAAAAATTTTTTTTTATTTATAAAATTTTATTTTTTTTAATATTATAAATGTAATGATAATTTAAATTCATTTATTCTACCCATGTTCCTCCATAGTAAGGAATTGGCTGAATAATAATTTAGCAGAAAAGTGGATTGGACGATTTGGATCCTTTCCGTATCCACCCAGATCACCTGATTTGATTATTTGCGATTTTTATTCATGGGGTCATCTGAAGCAAATTGTTTATTCCTATGATTTAACAACGGATGTAAATGTATTGAAGGAGATAATTAAAAATGTTATAAATTCAATTGACCTTCAAGCCATTCAAAATAGCTATAAAAAATTTAAAAACAGAGTTGAGATGTGTGCTGAAAATGGAGGTATATGGGTAGAATAAATGAATTTAAATTATTACATTTATATTAAAAAAAATTAAAATTTTATAAATTAGAAAAAAAAAATTTTTTAGTTCTGTAATTTGGTACAGCGTCATATTTTTTAATTCTAAGCAAGTTGTTCTAATAAATTTTTTCAACATTTCGCACAGAAAAGGCACTTTACCTGATGCGATTTTTATTTTTAAGCTGTTACCAGCGCGCTCTATAAATTTTTTTAAGTCCGAGATACTAAAAATAGTTTTTGGGTCAAGCAAGAGCAGAATACAAAAAATTGCGTTTGTAATCCAAAAAAAATTGTCATTTACACCTATAATACCCTTTGAAGTAGACACATTGTATAGATCTGTAAATATATTTTATTTCAGCTGTGAATTGGACATTTAAACATAATTTACATTATACCGATGATATATTTCGTATTAAATTGTCATTTACACCTATAATACCCTTTGCCGTGGACACATTGTATAGATCTGTAAATATATTTTATTTCAGCTGTGAATTGGACATTTAAACATAATTTACATTATACCGATGATATATTTCGTATTAATATCTATTATATTCATTTAAAAAAAATCAAAAGATAAAAAAGTAGCATTGTTCTCTCGTTTGTAGCTCTTAAACGAAGAATTTTCGGGGAAAATGTCAAGAACAGTAAAGTGTTCAAAATCAATCTTCTCAACTTTTCTATCTCTTGATAATATTTTCGAACAATGCTTCATTTCCGAGTTATATTGCAAATAAAGCGAAAAATGACAAAAAATAGACGATTTTTGAATTTTAAAATGTGTTGCCCCACCTGTCACGCGTGCGGATAATTGGCATATGTTTGTGGACATCCCAACTTTAAGAAAAAGAATTACGGATAAACGACATTTTGCACAAAAAAACTATTTCGACTGCGACTGGTCTATAAAATTGGCACATTTGTCACTGTGCGACGAAGACATACAACAAAGTGAATAGCGTGAGAGGCAATGTGGTCCACATTCTGCGAGTTGCCAATTCCTCTGCTTATTCAGAGGCAAAGCTAGGGTGCCAAGTGATAGTCTCTCTTCGCTTCTATTAAATAGGTACTATCAACTGAAAACTATACCTGGTTGGCTAGATAGACAGCCTATTTGCGTGCATAACCATTTACCAAGCGAACACCAACATGTATTACAATCCAATGGCATCGTCTCTCCATCTTTGCATTGCTCGGCTATATCATAAAAATCAGATATAAGATGGAGTTAGTAAATCGCAATAACTTTTATAATGTATGAGAATTGGTGAAACGACAAATACCTGAATATAACTATAGTCAAAACGCAGTTATTGACAGGCTTCGTGAGAGTGGCATATATTAAATACAGGGTGTAATCAGTTTCATGCCATTAAAAAAACTGGTGGTGGGGAACGACTAAACGAACAAAAAAAAACTTATATAACATGGAGTCTAAAACCCATAGTTTTAGAAAAAGAAATAAACAATTTCGAAAATTTTCAATAATATTGTTTGAGAACAACTGGATTGTTGGGATAGGCTTTCGTTTTCGCGTATGTCGGCGCCTCTAACCATCAAATACGCTAATACGGGTTTTTCAAAGTGTCGCGCTCCTTTGTTAGAGACCGCGCATCGGCGAGGACACAAGTTGATAATCACACTTTTTTATGGCTTTTTAAAAGTAGGTAAGGTAAGGTCTTTAGCGGTGCGGTAAAGGTGAAAGACGTCGGTGTTTTCTGAGTGCTTAGAAGATCTGAAGAAAACTATACTAACTCTTGTGCAATATTTTAATTTCTGTGGGCACTTCGTTAAGTACACACGTCGAACCCGTATTTACAGTTTTTTTTATGGCATTCGGAGTTATCAATGCTGCCAGGAAAGTATTTACTGTTAAGATTTGTTTTATTGACTTACCGTTCAAGTCGTTAAGTTCTCGATTATGTACAAATACTACTTGCTCGTTCTTTTTGTGTTGCTTTTTGGATTTTGGGCCAAGTTTTTATTTTTATTTTCTTTACGTTAGTTGATAGCTTAGTGTGGTATTTTAAAACGCAGATTTTGAATGCTATGGGAGATTACACTTACCCAGAGCTCGCGGATATGCACTTGATGTATGGAGGTCGTGGAAATGCAGCAGCTGCGGAACAGCTTTATCGTTTAAGATTCCCTAATCGATGTCATCCTTGTGCACGTATATTTGCAAGTATTGCTCAGCGTCTTCGGGAAACAGGTCGTTTCGATGGACATGGAGGAGAACGAGGTCCACAACGCGAAGACAGGGTAATTGAAGCGAAGGTTCAAGTTTTGGAACTCGTAGAAGAGGATCCAACTTTAAATACCCGCGATATCGCGAACCGTGTGGGAGTATCCCATTTTGTGGTGTGAAGGACTTTAAGAGATATGAACTTACACTCCTATCACTATCAACGTGCCCAAAATTATGCAGGGCGAATGGAATTATGTAAGTGGATTTTGAGAACACACGCGGCAAAAGAGGATTTATTTAAACTTTCACTGTTTCTCCGATGAGTCGTGTTTTACCAGGAGTGGAGTGTTTAATTCTAAAAATATGCACTATTGGGCAGACGAAAACCCACATGTAATAAGAAGGGCGCATTTTCAATGCAAATTTGCCAAATTTGTTGGAAGATATACCTTTGGCAAGGCGCAGAAGAATGTGGAGGAAGAACGATGGATTGGGCGTGGCGGACCAGTACCATGGCCTGCTAGGTCACCCGACTTAAATCCAATGAATTTTTATTTTTGGGGCCATCTTAAATCTCTGGTTTACCGTGATCCAATTGACACTTTGGAACAATTACAGCAACGTATTTTAATGTGCATAGAAACCATAAAAAATGATCCTAATTTACCAAATGTGTTGAACGGAGTGCGTATGTCCTTAGTTTGACGTGCCGAAAAGTGTATTGATGCAGACGGAGGCCATTTCGAACAATTTATGTAAATCAAAAATAATTTATTGGTAAGTTCTAGATTTATCGAATATTTTAGTTTTTGATACCTGATTGGCAATTCGTTAAATAAATCAGATTTTTTTCCTAACTTAAAATACAAATAATTGTTTTCTATTATCGTATCTCAGACGTCTAACTCTTTATTTCCCAATGACATGAAATAATTACTCGTTTTTTAAGCTTAACCCAGAACACTCATTTACGTTACAAATGTTAATAAATCACATTTATATCTGATAAATTATAAACAACAATAAAATCTCTAATATTTTGTTCTAAATTAAAAAAAACACACATGTACAGAAATGCTGTGTTTAAACCTCTAGGCCCATCATTTGCTTACAGTTCTGCAAAAAGAGATAACGAATTATTTACATTTTTATAATTGGTTCGGTTCAGGCAGTCATCAAAGGTGCCGCCCTTCTTTGCTTTGAAACCGCGGGCCGGCGAGAAAGAGTCGGTCGGTAATCTTTGCACTTTTTTATGACAATTTAAAAGTTGTATAATTGAGAAGTACGCGTCCATTGACCCAGAAAGGGAGTGGTTCTCAAATGTTTCCTACCCTAATATTCAAATTGTTGATCCAGGTCAGTTTTTTTCAAAGTGCTCGGAAAAGAGGAAAAAGTCATAAAGGTTTTTTGTTCGTTTAGTCGGTCCCCATTACCAGTTTTTTAAATGACATGGAACTGATTACACCCTGTATACAAATACATTTTTGTCTAGACCCTCAGGTTCGAGGATCCTTATTATAAAAATAAGGACACATGAAACAATTGCTGCTATCAGTTTTTAAGAGCACATTTAGCATTCTTAAAAGTGCAATAATGATACACTATTGCAAGATACACTAACCAATACAGGTTATTTCAAACTGCGCAATTGGCATCACATCCCTGGCGTTAAGCTGAGGAACTACGAGAGTGACGTTACGATTAAGATAGAATATATTGTTCACATTAGTAGCAAAGTTATCTTTTGAAAGAAAATATTAAACTGTATGCCTATCTACATCAGTCCAGCGTATGTTAGTGGTGACATTAACATATTCCCATTGTTTGCGAAGTGAATAGAAATAGAAATAGAAGTAGAAGTAGAAGTAGGATTAGAAGTAGGAGTAGAAGTAGAAGTAGAAGTAGAAGTAGAAGTAGAAGTAGAAGTAGAAGTAGAAGTAGAAGTAGAAGTAGAAGTAGAAGTAGAAGTAGAAGTAGAAGTAGAAGTAGAAGTAGAAGTAGAAGTAGAAGTAGAAGTAGAAGCAGAAGCAGAAGTAGAAGTAAAAGCAGAAGCAGAAGCAGAAGCAGAAGCAGAAGCAGAAGCAGAAGCAGAAGCAGAAGCAGAAGCAGAAGCAGAAGCAGAAGCAGAAGCAGAAGCAGAAGCAGAAGTAGAAGTAGAAGTAGAAGTAGAAGTAGAAGTAGAAGTAGAAGTAGAAGTAGAAGTAGAAGTAGAAGTAGAAGTAGAAGTAGAAGTAGAAGTAGAAGTAGAAGTAGAAGTAGAAATAAAAATTTTATCAAATTAGCCATGATTAGAAACAATCAGTAATGTCAGTCATTATCTTATGTCAAAAAAATGCCACCGTATTTAAATTACACCCACGAAGACTTTGAATTTGTTTATTATTTATGGAGAATGTGATAAAGTAATATCAAGAACTTGTAGTACATTTATTACTCGATATCCACAAAAACGGAAACTGTCACCAAACACTGTAAAACGCATACTGGATAATTTTAAAAACTATGGCTCTGTCAAGGCAATAATTCAAAAGCAGAAGCCTATTGTTGATGACGAAAACATAGACATAACAATTCTGGGATATTTTCATGCATTTCCAATGATGTCATTGAGACAAGCTGCTCTGGAATCGGGACTATGCAAGGATTCAGTTCACAGAATCTTAATTAAACGTAAATTTCACCCATTTTCGTTCCAATTGATTCAACGATTAAAAGAAACAGATTTCCTAAGAAGAGAAAACTTTTGTGAATTTATTCTAACAAGGTCTGTAGGCGACGATTCTTATTTGGGAAATATTATATGGTCAGATGAAGCTAAATTTACCAAAAACCGACACAATTCGCATTATTGGAGTGATTCGAATCCTCATGTGTTCAGGGAGCGAAATTTTCAAGAAAGTTGGCAGTTTAATGTTTACTGTACCATAAGAAAGGATATAATTTTATCAAGAAAATTTAAACAGTAAGTTAAAAAGATTTTTTCTTCTGCTAATATGTATAGTTAATTTTTTTGTTTTTGTTTTTTTTTAGGTGAAAGATACTAAATATTTTACAAAATTTGAGTAGTAACTATTTAGAAAATTTACCTCTCGCCGAATATAGAAACATTTTTTATCAGCACGACGGTGCTCCCCAAAGCGTATTTAATAAATAAATTTTTACAAAAACTTTTTACGATCAATGGATCGCCACTAATAGACCTTTCCTATGGCCTCCTCGTTCGCCCGATTTATCAATTCTAGATTATTTTATTTGGGGAACTATTGAAAATAAAGTTTATGAGAGCCCATTAACAACTATTGAAGATTGTATGCAGAAAGTAAGAAATGCATTTCAAAACTTATCACAGGATTCAATTAGGTGCGAAAAATGTGTGGAGGTTCGAGGGCGGAATTTTGAACAATTATTAAATTAAAATGGAATCATGTTTTTAATTGATTTAATCTTAGCTATTTTAGTTTAAGCAAAGTGTCTTCAATCCAATTAATAGGCATGTTAGAGCGTTTAGTGTTATTTTCCGTTTTTGTGGATATCTAGTAACGAATGTATTACAAGTTCTTGATATTACTTTATCACATTCTCCATAAATAATAAATAAATTCAAAAAGTCTTTATGGGTGTAATTTAAACGCGGTGGCATTTTTTGACATAAGAGAATGATGACGTTACTGATTGCTTCTAATCATGGCTAATTTTATAAAATTTTTACTAACATTTCTTGAATTTCTACGAAAATTACAAATATTTCAAAAAGTTGTAACTTAAACCCCCACAATTCTGATATCAGAAAAAAGGGAATTTAGTTTTACATAACTTGATGTAAAAATATAGGGTGTTCCATTTGACCTAAACAAGTTTTCGCGGTTTGAAGTTTACAAGATGTAACGTCAAAAATGAAACACTTGGTATACTATTATTGAATGTAATTCAATTGTATAGTGTAGCTCTCCTTGTGCTCTTTCTACATGCCAAGAAGCACATGAGTATCTTTTACACAAAGAAAGTTATAAAGGTTATTGTAAACCATTACACCTTCAATTTTTTTTTTTTTTTAATGTCAAATATCTCTAAATCTGCTGGGTTTAGGCATTAAGTATCCTATATGTTTTTGACTCAGAATTTTATGCTCTTTTAGAAAACCCTAAAATATATATGGTATTCCATTTAAAATAAGCAAGGGTATAGACTTCCAGTATAGCCGGAAGTGCCAGATGCTTGTAATTATTTTAGTTGGATTGGCCACACTGCCATTAGTAGCCCCCTAAATTTTAAAAATTTTCTGGTGCCTACTTTTCCCTATATCGATCGAAGCAATTCCTGGTGCGACACCCTGTATATGAATTTATGCAGAATACCTTACGTTCTAATCCAACACAGTTTTCTTCTAATTTAAAAAAGTTTTAACTAAATTTCAGGACTATAAGAAGCATGTCTGTTTTTCTAAGGGTTGTACAGGGTTATTCATTACATATTTACACCCCATTTTATTTCTGTTATTATTGGAAATAAAAAAAAGTTTCGTATAAAAGTTGTTGGGTTCTATATATATTCTTTTTAAATGCAATTAAAAAAACAATTGCTTTGCATAGGTCACGTAATATAACAATGAAGGTTGTTTTTTAAATGGAAAATCTTGTATGTTTTTACCCATTCTTTTAATTCTTTTTTCCCCGATTTCAAATATAAAAAAAAATAAATAAATAAAATAATTTAAAAACCCGGTAGACCAATTCGATGGCCAGTAAACAACCCTGATTTAACATCTTTGGATGCGGGGGTAATTAAAGGACAAAGCGCATTATAACCATAAAATAGTTATAAAATATTGTTCATCTCAGGATTTTATTTTTATTCTTATAATATATCAATCTTTTAATTTAGACAGCTAGATCTATCAACCTTTATATATTTTAAATCAGGGAAAAAAGATCTAAAAGAATATGTAAAACCATACAGAGTTTTCCACTTAAAAACAACCTTCATTGATACAGAGAGACCCATTTAAAAGCGGGGCACCTCTCTAAAATTTTTATTTATTGTGCGATTTGAATCAAATTTTACTCAAGTATAGAACAAATTAGGATCTAATTATGACCAGAAAAACATTCGCTTCCTAGAAATGCAAAGCCACCTGCGGTACCAAAATATGCGGAAAAAATTAAAAAATCATATTAGGCATTTTATTATCGGAAAATTTTGTTAATAAAACTTGTTCAGAATTGTCCAAAAACCTAAAGTCCAAAATTTAATCAAAATGATTGCAATATGTACTATTTTAATAATCAGCTCTATTTGTTTGCTTTGGTACATTTCGTTAAATACTGTTCATTAATAATGTTTTCCTAAATAAAATAGTATTACTGGATAGTTTACTACTACTCCTTATAAATATGTTAAATTGATAAAGACTTTGACTATTAATATTATTATTTTTCTACGTACTCGATCAAAATAGAATTCACAAACTCAGGGTACTTCCTTGGATACTAAAATCAAGGGTTTAAGCAAATATATCCCACATTTAGTTATTTCCATACACACCTTATAATATTTCGAAAACCGTGCCCTAGAATGAAAGAGAACTTGACTGAAAATACCACCCATAAATATAAAAATAGAAACAAAATGTACTCTTTCCTGTTCATTGTCATTTCCATCCATTATTATTTGTTGTCTCTCAGATTTTAAGATAATTAAAATTTTCAAACACAAGTAACACAGTTTCATATAATAAACGTATTAAAATCGTTCCGATTTTTTGAATATACGTTATATGTACGTGAAAACGTCCGCGCGATAAACGTATACTGGCGGTATTTCATAAACTGTTAAACAAATAAAAAAAATTAAAACTGTGAAAATCAATTCAAAAAATTGATTTGGCGAAAAAGAAGTTAAGACTTTCTTCCATAGAAGTGTAGTATTCATTTACTTACAAGAATATATTTTTTTCAGTATAATAACGCCAGCCGTTTGGCTACAAACTGCTTTTTCCCAGCAAAGATTTTTAGTACAGTGCTTTTTAGTAGATGGTGCTACCTACCGCACTACAATAGGATATTTGCATCGTGTAACCAACATAACCTTAAATTTTTCAAGTTTATTCTCATTTATAATGTTTGTATACGCATTTTTTGGCTTGCAGTCCTATTTTATTAGGACAATTGGTTTAGAACTTCATAAACATTACATTGAACTAGATTTTAGTTGAAAATACGGGAACCAGGCAGAAATTTTAATAATAGCTGCGTAATACTTTTAAATCTTAAGAAACACATATTTTTGAGGTTAGCTGTGACGTCACGGGCAGATGCCCTATAATAGCCGCACCGCGTACCCTTCGCCCCACTTCAACTTTAGCCGATGAAACTTTGTGATTGGCGTTGTCTTCTCTTAAAGGGAAACGTCATGTAACAATATTTTAAGATTGATTGAAAATCTTGTAACAAACAAGATTTAAATAACAAAACTGTAGGTTTCATTATTCACAATTTTCAAGTAGGGATTAAGGACGTGATAAACATTACGTATAAAAATGTGTATTGTTTATACCATATATACAGGGTATGCCACTTAAAAATTCCCAGGCTTGTAACTTTCTCATTTTTTAAGCGACGACCATGTTGGGCACATCAAATTGTAGATATTTTTAAGGCATTTAAACATGTGTACAGGGTGATTAAAAAAAAATTTGAAAACATTTTTAAGAAAGAAAACTTAATTTCCTTGAGTATTCTTTTACCTCATCCTGTACATGAACTGCGTTAATGTTTTCTTATAAAGGTTTTAATTAGCTTCAATTTACATCATCACGTCGTATTCGAAATTCTTTTTGGTTTCAGAGAAAGAAATTAAAAACACTTCTTCCGATTCCAAACTGATTTTTTTTAAATAACTGAAAAAATGTAAATAATAATTTTATGCTTTATTTGTAAAAGACATATCATAAACAATACTCAACGTAATAAAACAGCAACAAGAAGCAAAAGAAATAAATATTTTTAAAAACAAACTTTATTAAAATGTACTAAATAATGGGTAATTAAAACCTTTATAAGAAACCATTAACACATTTCATGTACAAAGTGAGGTAAAAAAATATTCAAAGAAATTAAGTTTCCTTTTTTAACAACTTTTTCAAAAAAATTTTTTTTAAATCACTCTGTATTCATGTTTAAAGGTTTTAAAAATGTTTACAATATCATGTGCCCAACATGGTCATTTCTTCAAAAATAAAAAAGTTACAAGTCTAGGGAGTTTTAAGTGGCGCACCCTGTATACTTATACCAAAAATATACCCAATATACGTATAATACACCACAAATATACTATGTTGCTTGAGTAGATTTGTAGCTGACAAGCTTTCTTTGGACAGTTATAATAAATGGGTGGTAACAACAAAAAAAGGGGAAAACGTAGATTTGTTTACTAATTTTTTATTTCAGAGTAGTGTTATTTATAGTTACGTAAAAATGTACGTAACGTTTTTAGTTATAAATAAAATTTCGATTCTTAATAAAAAAAAATAATTAAAATTATAGTACAGTAACAGAGTTAAAAAAATATGCAAAACCTAGATATAATGTCACACATAAAGATCATAGAAATGATTTTTGACATAATCTTCAGTATTTATATTATAGTCCACAGTACATCGCCCTTTTTTTTTAATGATTAGTAACAGGCTGAATTTTCGTGAGTAGCTTCATTTTGACGAGATGTCCAACTTTTCTCTCTGCGACAATTCTCGATAGTGGTAGCTAATAGCAAAAATTATTTTTTCTACTCCCTTATGTAAATTTGCTGTTTTCTGTACAGTCTGTAGAATGGATAAGTAGGCAATTCCAGTTAACTGTAAGGATATATTTCATATCAATTCTAGGATGGATATGAAATGAAACCGACCAATCACAGTTCGTGTATTAAGTACATAGACAACTATTCGTTTTAAAATCAAATTAGTACGTAAGCTGTCAAAGTAACTGTCAGTGTGTACTGTCAGCATGGGGCCCGGGCTCCCCCCAAGCCGTCTTCCATGAGCCAAAAAATAAAGAAGCAGTACAAAGCAGTATCTAAATTATCCTTTGAAATACATATTTTGTAATTAATGCCAATATTATCTAATAGAGGAATCTACATACACATCCGTTTTCAACCATTTTCTGAAAAATTTTACTCATCCTCTGGGGAGGCCGGTTCTATTGCCCCCCCCCTAGATGAATTTTCTGGCTGCGCCACTGACTGTCAGCGTGTATTTGTGTAATATATTAATGTTTAATACATTTTGTAGTTGCTTTAAGCTGGTCGTAGAAAAAGTATACTGTACAACTCGAGTGGATTATCCATATCGCACTCAAAAGATTTGAAGCACTCCGCCTACGGCGTCGTGCTCAAACTTCTTTATCGTGCGATATGGATATCATATCCACTCTTGTTGCACAAACTACTATTTTCTATTTCACACGAATTAGACAATTCGACAACCTGTCAAATTATTTTGGCAATATATTTTTCATTCATTAAACGTTTGTTAAATAGTTTGTTTTTCGATTGCCTTGGTTACGTTTCGGCGAGTTAATTATAATAAGCCCCCGTGTTTGTCCACAACAACATAATTTGACAGGTTTTCGAATTGTCTAATTCATGTGAAATAGAAAAAATAACTTTTGCTATTAGCTACCACTATCGAGAATTTTCGCAGAGAGAAAAGTTGGGAAAAACGAAGCTACTCACGAAAATTCAGCCTGTTACTAATCATTAACAAAAAAAGGGCGATGTATTGTGGACTATTATCCCGACGCTTGGTCGGGATAATATAAATAAAAATACAAATAAATCGAAAAATTAAATATTTGAAAAAATATTAGTGACTTATTTTTGAAATGTATTATGTTTATGTTTGTGGGGTCGCTGATTGCGAATCTAAAGTCGAAATTAAAAAACTTAAAATGGATGTGGATTGTGGATTAAATTTTTTCCAAACAACGTGCTTTAAAAGAGCAAAAAAATTAAGCACCTAGGTAATGCATATTAAAAATAAACGGTATTTGAGAATATTTTCCTAGTAACTCGCTAATTACAGTAACAAAATGGAGACATTTTTATTAAAAAAATGTGGCGACTGTTTAACATAACTTCTTTGTTTTTTATGCCACAGAAAAAAACATCATTTGAAAATTTAATAATCTTATATTGTATCCGTCAGCATTTTTGATGTAATTGTCATACTTTCTGAGATATTTAACATTTAAACTAAATGCTTCATTTTATAAACTTTCAGACGCCTTATTTAAACTTCCCTCGGCTCTGGAAATACTGATCCTACACACATAAAATTAAATTAGTGAACTCTTTGTTTACAGGCTATATTTTTGGTCTCTAGCATCATTTAGTTAAATTTTATACTTTTTGAGTTATATGTTTTGAGATATCTGTTTTCTCAGGATAGAATTGCAACTTTTAAGTCGCTATAACTTAAAGTCTATCAATTAATAAAAAAAATTTGTATGGAACTTCTTTTCTGAAAATTTAATTAAGTTCCAATGGCCCGTTTGGAAACGGGCCGTTCCACACCCTATAAATTAGAAAACCCCCGTATAATATAGAAACGCTTATTTGATGCATTTACTATCAAATTATTCAGTATGTCTCATTTTCCTTGGAACCACCCTCATAGAAAGTTTATTTTATGTCCGATTTAAACTTTAGGCTTTTTTTTAAACGTAGACCTCTGAAAGAGCATTTTTCTGATACATTCGATTTTAAAATCATAGAAGGTTGATTTACTACTTTTTGTTTTTGTGGGTGACAAATGATGAAATCTTATTAGCGATTTTTTTGTTTCAAAGTTGGATTCGGCGACTCCTCAAATGGGTTTGTACCAAATTTCGTGAAAAAAACAAACACCTATTTTAGATTTTTCTCGAAATAAACAAAATTCTGCAATTTCCAGTGAAAATTTACTGTTACACGGGATTGTGTATTTAAAAGAGTGCCTTGACCTAAACAACTGACAAAGGACTGTTTAATTGTCAATTTGTGTAGGTTTTACGTTTTAATTTCTGATGTAAAGTTTGACTTATCTAGATATTATTAAAATTGATGGAGATAATGGGAAATTATCAAGAGCATCAGCTCGTGAATTTAATATAAGACGTCCAAATCGTTAGCTTTTGTAAAAACCGCTGCTCAAGGAATCACTACTTCCACATCCAGATTTTCTATCCAAGTCTCTCACAACGAAAAAATTTTGTATGTGGAAATAATTGTTTATGGAACTTTAATAATATAATATTTGAAATTCTCTACCCCAAAAACCCATAAAAGAATACCCCACATCGGTAGTGGGGTGGAGGTGGTGATAGGGGGTAGTGGGGGTGGATGAAGTAAAAAAATATTTTGAGGTTTTTGGTTCTTGTACACAGTACACGCACTAAATCACAATTTTTTCTCAGCCCCTTTAATTATGAGGTGGGGGTGGTAATAGGAGTGGCTAATCCCAAAAAATTTTTTGAGCTTCTCTTGTATATACTAAATACCAATTTTATTGACTCTTACCTGCTCCATTTACATTTTTACCCCAATTTACCCCCCAACCCTTCGACGGAACAAGATGAATCTAGTTCCAGATCTCGTTAAAATACATACGTGTACCAAATTTCAAGTCAATATCTTAAACGGTTCCAGTGTAAACGTGCACACAAAAAAGTTAGACAGACCGACAGACAGACAGAATTTTTTTCTCTCAAACTTAAAATCTCGACGTTTCATGAGATTCTAAGCCTATTTGAGCAATAAAAATTTAAAAATTTTTTTTGTCGTTACTATACTTCCTTGGACGTGGAAGTAAAATTAGTACTTTAATAATCACAACCCTCGCGCGTAAAACCTACAGAAATCAATCAATCATTCCTTTGTCAGTGGTTTGAGTCAAGGCACTCTTTTAAATACACAATCCCATGCAACAGTGGATTTTCACTGGCAATTTCAGTATTTAAATTTCTTTGGGGAGAAAACAAAAAATAAGTGTATTTGCACGAAATTTGATACAATCCTATTTAAATCCTAAAATAAACTTTTAATATTGAAAAAAAATGTTTTTAGTTTCCTATATGGGACCTGAATTCGAGAAAAGTGCATGTTGCATTTGCAGCATGACGTAGGATACTATAGTTATAGGTTGCCTGGTACGGGCTGATTGCAGCATGATGTAGAAAAGGTTACTAAAGCTATAAGTTGTAATGGTTAAAAATCTAACTTCATCATTTTAAATGTCCCTCCCTGGTTGAATCTTTGCGAAAGACTGTGAATTTTTATGGGAGGGTGGTTCCAAGCAATATGGGACACACTGCAGATATAAAAAAACATTTAATTTATATGACAATATTTCTAAATTAAAACTTATGGTTACTGCACTATTAGACGAGGTCTAGCGGATATGGCGATCTGTCAATTTGACATAAAATTCAATATAGCGGACTTCTTCCTACGAGTCGGAACGTCCGCTCTATGTTTCTTAACTTCAATGTCATCTCAAATAAGATTCTGATGTAAAACTATCTACATTATAAAGCAGGGTCTTCGATACTAGTGAACCGCTACTATGTTAGTAAAAATAAGCCCAAAAAGCATATGAATAAGAAAAAAAATTACCCCACGTTTAAGTTTAGCAAAACTATTCATTACCCAATAAATACACATAAAAACTCATGTCCCATATCTTTATGGCTGTGAAAAGGGGGAAAATGATTTTTCGTAAATAACTAAAAATCTTTACCAGTTATGAAAAAATATTTCAAATAAAAGTTGTACATACGGAAATTACGCGTATGTGGATTCTTTACCCATCTTTCTACGATAAGCTCTCTCCGATATATAATTTTTAAGATCGGGCATCTCCAAGACGAGTTGGATATTAACCGTTTTACAAATTTAATAATAGAATAAAAGATTAAAAATGAATATATATGCATCATAGATACTATTCTTATGGTTGGGTTTTAAACCAATATTCCTAATTTTTTTCATCATTATATTAATTATTATTAAAAATGAGAAATAAAAATAATATTTTTGGTTTTCAAAATAATTTCTAGTAAATAAGTATTATATATATATATATATATATATAGCATGTATAGCATTTACATGCAGAGAGCTGGGGTTGGAAGAAAGTCAATGGTAATTTAACCAATGAGTCAACAACCTGCATCAGACGACATACTTAACATGATATTCTGTAGCTGCTGTGGGTGTAGAAAATCTGGTCTTTTTTTGCACTATGGCATGCTCCGCATGTAGTGGCAACAGTTGTACAAATTGTTCTCCCTGCCAAAACATCGACGACTTACACGAAGAAAGCGAGGAACTGGAGCAAGTACAATCAGAAGATTCAGAATTGCTAAAAAGTTTTATCTGCCCTTTTTGTTCAACGTGTTTGTATTTAAAAATCAATTATCGGACAATCACTGTATATTCATAAATAAAGTCTTTTTTTATTACATTCTTGATTGAAAAACCGTATGTATCATATATTATAGTTAAAATACTTCCTTTCATTATAGTTTATAATAAAAGTATTTTTATAGTACATTTTATTTATTTATATTAAACATTTTACATTTATCTACACAAATTTTATGAATTCGACATCAGATTCATCATCAGCAATATCAGCATACCCGAAAACCCGTAAAAATCCATTCTTATGGCGAATTTTATGGCGAATTTCGCACTCTTAATACGTCTCGGTCGGCTATTTTCTATCCGCCATTTTGAATTTTGCAAATCTGACGTAAAATTCGTAATCAGCATGCCCAAAAACCCCTAGTACCTGATTTTCATGATTTCTCCTCGATTAATTTTCGAGATATTTCATTTAACAACTAATTTTGCAGTTTTTTGTTAAATAAACAAATAGAGATTTAGCGTACAACACCAACCGGTAGACTTTGAACTTAAACTTATTTAGAAGACATTTAAAAATTTTCATGAATTTTTATGCAGTTACAAATTATTCCGAAACAATGCCTCTTTTTTGACTACGTTTACTCCACTAATAATATTACTCATTATGCTTATACACCCACCAAATAATGTACTTACTTACAATAATACTTGATGAGGTACGATCACGGTTTAAATTCCGACACTCGATCAGTGAAGTAAAGCAACGCTGAGCGAATCCGGCATTTGAATGGGTAACAGTCGGTAGACTAACAACTCAGACAATCCCGGGACGTTAACCCGCTGAGTAAATGCGGGGATGATTTTTATGCAGTTACAAATTATTGCGAAACAATGCCTCTTTTTTGACTACGATTACTCCACTTATAATATTACTCATTATGCTTATACACCCACCAAATAATGTACTTACTTACAATAATACTTGATGAGGTACGATCACGGTTTAAATTCCGACACTCGATCGGTGAAGTAAAGCAACGCTGAGCGAATCCGGCATTTGAATGGGTAACAGTCGGTAGACTAACAACTCAGACAATCCCGGGACGTTAACCCGCTGAGTAAATGCGGGGATGACCCTTGTGGCTCTCCACGTGATAACCTCCGGGCCGTTGAACAACCAGAAAAGCGGTGGTATGACCCAGGGTAGGTTAAAGTTGGTGACCGAGGACCATGGTTTGGAGTCCACCCTAAATTGTAGATACCTAGATGCAAAGGGCCCGCCATTGTGGCCTAGTTGCCTAGTAAAAAGTACTACTATCCACTATAATACTTATTTATTAAAAATTATTTTGAGAATTAAAAGTAAAATATTTAATTTTTTTTTTTTTAATAACAAGTATACAAAATAATGAAAAATTTAGGAAAATTTATTTAACACCCAACTATTAAAATAGTATCTATAATTCATAGATATAGATATATCCATTTTTAATCTCCTTTTGTATCATTAAACTTGTAAAACGATTCCTCATCTCGAGCCACCTGTTCTTAAAAAAATTATATCTCGGATTTTAGGGTAGAGAGATGGGTATAAAACAAAACCATAATACGTGTAATTTCAATAGTTACAATTTTTATTTGAAACATTTTTCAAAACTGTCAAAAATTTTTAGTTATTTGCGCAAATCCATTTGCCCCCCCTTCCCCCACCTTCACACTACCATAAAAACCCAACCACAATTTTCTTTTATGTGTTTCTTAATGGCTAATGAACAGTTCTGACAAATAAAGCGTTATTATTATGTTGACTGGAAGAGATACTCTTCGGCACACCTGTCTCTGCTTCTGAAATACACACAAGTTGGAGAGATGGTCACTATGCGACGAAGACAAACACCGACGTGATTAGCGTGAGACAATGGGGTTCACATTATGAGAACAGCCAATTCTTCTGCTCATTCAACCTTCAGAGGCAAAGCTAGGTATGCCAAGTAGTAGGCTATTTTCGCTTCTATTAAATAGGTACTAGCAACTAAAAATGATACCTTCTCGTTTACGAATACATCCTCTTCTCGTGCATGCCCAGATACCATTGGCACACCTACAAGTATTACAATCTACTTTCTTTGTCTGTCCTTCTGTGCATTCCTGGGCTATAACATAAAAGAAAGATATTGTCAGAAAAGATCCGAATTAAAATTAAATTATTCTATTTGCGCTAGAAAACATCGAAATTATTTAAATTATGTAATTCTCTTCATAAACAGAGTCATAACATAGCGTATAGGCAACGGCGGTAGTAGGATATTTTATATATTTATTGCTGTTCTTCCCATAAAGACATTTCCCCAACAATGAACTTGTCATATTGCTGAGCAAGGAAGAACACGAATAAATATCGATTAAAAATATTAGAGCATTAGCTCCGGAAGGAGAAAGAGATAGATAAATAAATCTTGCGATGTTCGTATTGATAAAGACTTGACGATGTATTAATTACTTCCTAAACTAATAAAAGATATTTTTTTACAATACTAAAATTGTAGAAAGGCAGGGTTAAAATGTTCTGTAATTTGCAAATTTTGTAACGGACATAGCTGCGACAATGCATCAGCAACAGTCGGCGAGCTTCATGACAACGAGTCATGTCCAGTCGAAATATTTCTCGCAAGCATGGAGAATAATGAATACGTAGAATCAGTGGACAGCGCAACGGAAGCAATTTCCGAAGAAAGTATTGTTGAAAACTATAACGAACCTGGACCTTCGATATCAAGCACCTAAAACGCCTCAAGAAGCAGGCTAGTCGTGGATTAGGCCTATAGGGGACAACCACGTAAAAAAAACGAGCCATATGTTCTACCGCAGACAAGTAAAATCAATAGTAGATTGTAATACAAGTGTGGCAAGGGCTTCATTGCAAAACGATGTATGAAAGTAGGAACACGAGACGAGCGCAGCGAGTGTTCCTATCATACGAGTTTTGCAATGAAGCTTGCCATACGTGTGTTACATACTATTTTTTCTACGGTTGTGAAGTTATTTCCCTTTTCAAAGTCTTTCCAAAATTTTAAATTTGCTGCTTGTCAGATTTTATTTAAAGTGACATATTCCGCCGTCATTCTGAAGTAAGAAAATTTGACTTTGTAATTGCAATTCATGTGTAATTAATGTACATTTATAGAATTTAATTGTTATTACCAGTAAGTAATATAAAATTCTTTAAGGTAAACACACTATTTTATTCCGGTGCGTGAAGATGTAATAAAGGCGTGTGGCAAATTCTTTGCCGCACGGCGTGCGGCAAAGTGATATTTTCTGCACTAATTTTGAAGTTAGAAAATTTGACTTTCAGCACAATCGTAGAAAAATATATTTGAGGATTTTCAGGTATGAAAACAAATTGTGTAAATTGTTTAAATATTAGTGGCTCGAAGTTTGAAAAAATTTCTCAAAATTTACAAAAATGTCTGCCCCGTTCTTCCGACGTTATTAATTACACAGCCCCACAAAAAAAAATAATAGTTCAATGCAGCGAACCACACCCATGTATTTTCGGTCGCTGAATTTGAATCCGGGGTCAAAACAAATCATACACCCCCAAAATCATTAGCTAGAGCCAAAAAACACCCCTGAAATGGGATAAAAAGAAGATTAAGCTACCAAAATAGTTGTTACTTCTTAATCAATCGAATTATACAAATTAAGGTTAAACAGCAGCGTACATACAATAGATATGAAACACACCCCCAGGGAGGAACGAAAACTAGCCCCCATATATAAAAAAATCGATCCAAAACAGCAATGACTGCTGAAAAAGCTCGAAATGTCTAAGTTTTGTTAAAGTGTTAAGGAACTACATCAGGTCAGACGTAACCTTCATAAACTGCCCCTATAGGGTTGAGAACAACCACTCTTAAGTTCAAAGGACACGAGAAAAACAAGAAAAAACGTAAAATCCAACAGGATTTCTATTTTTATACACTGTCAACCCTCAGAGGGTGTGAAAACTACCCCCTATGTAAGATGTAACTATAAAAAGTTACAGTGACTTCTATAAAAATTCGAAACACCTGCGTTGTGTGGAAGAGAGAAGAAACTAGACTATGTTCGACAATGTGCTTGAAAACCACCCCCACGGGGTTGCGAGATACTCCCCTATATCTGTAGAATGCTGGAAAAACAGAGAGAAACTAACGGGATTTACATTTTTATGGATGCTATGATTGGCAAAAATCGCGTTGCACACTTAGAGTTTGAAACTCATGTCCTATAAATGTTATTAAGTAACACCCCCAGAAAGGATGTAAACTACCATAATTCAAATGTAACAAAAAAGCTATACTGTTGCTTATTCGTTTCATTTCCATAGTTCTTTTTTTTAATAATAATCTCAGGGATTTACAGAGGTGGCGTCTCTCACCCCCGTGGGGGTGGTTTTCAAGTACAGCGTCGAACATGGTCTAGTTCTTCTCTCTTCCACACAACTCTTCCACACAACGCAGGTGTTTCGAATTTTTATAGAAGTCACTGTAACTTTTTATAGTCATACATTTATAGTCATACATTTCAGACCCTCTGAGGGTTGGCACTGTAGAATGTTGATGGTACGTAAGTTTCTAATTCTATTTTAGAGTACTATGCAATTTCAGCCAATCATAGCATCCATGAAAATAGAAATCCTGTGGCATTTTACGTTTTTTCTTGTTTTTCTCGTGTCCTTTAAACTTGTGGGTGGTTGTTCTCAACTCTATAGGGGCAGTTTATGAAGATTACGTCGGACCTGATGCAGTTTCTTATCACTTTAACAAAACTTAGTCATTTTGAGCTTTTTCACAGTCTGTTTTGGATCGATTTTTGTATATATGAGGGCTAGTTTTCGCCCCTCCCTGAGGGTGTGTTTTATATCTATTGTATGTACGCTGCTATTTAACCTTAATTTGTATAATTCGATTGATTAAGATGTACCAACTATTCTCGTAGCTTAATATTTTTTTACCCCATTTCAGGGGTGTTTTTTTGGGTCTAGCTAATGATTTTGGGGGTGTACGATTTTTTTTGACTCCGGATTCGGATTCAGCGAAAATACATGGGAATACATGGATCTGGTTCGCTGCTTTGAACTTTTTTTTTGTGGGGCTGTGGTATCATTATTAATTTTGCATAATCAATAAAATTGACTTACAGTAGTGTTATTTCTTTAAAGGAATGAATTTTATCAGTGTTTTTTGAGTTTTCACGACCTGTCCACACATCATTTCTATTATTGCGTACAGGCACATGGACCCCGCACAGCATAAACGGAAATCCAGTATTTTGATGTTTTTCTACTGATCCAATAGATAAATAGACTTAATGGGCTCAAGTCACAAAAAAATACACTCTTTTACCTTTTTTTAAACTCGGTGTGAAAAGCGCTCGAATACATTTAACAACTACAGTTCTATAAAAAAAAATATTTGTATCATTCAGCACGGTAAAAAACAGTCGAAGGATCTGACTTACATTTAAACACCCTTCCACCCTTTCCCACCCCTTCCGGAAGGCGAAAATCGCTTTCACGGTTGAACAGCGGTATCTTTGTTCCAAAAAATTATTGAACCACTCAGATGAGTAGTAAATCTTAAAAAAAAAAGGTGCAGCAATGACTCTGAGCCAATCCATGACCATTTTCCAACCATTCCGGATGTGAAAAATAAATATACGGCTGATACAAACGTACAAATCACCTTATATTTTTTTGACTATAGCCGAGCCTAATAAATTACAGTTTTGTCATTCAAAAAATGATAAGTATGTCAATATCAATTGTCACAAAATCACAGTAGAATACGAATTCCATCATAGTGTTTTTTATCTTCAGAGAGTCGGCAACTCCTTTAAAGATTGCTTCAACCCTGTCCTACAACAAGGAAAGTTTCAAGGAAAACGAGAAAATCATGTTAAAGACCACTTGTCCAATAAAATTGTTTCTTTAACTATGTACGTCAGAGAATATCTGAATAGACGTTCTTCTAGCTACTTTTGCCCCCGCGAGGGGCACAAAAGAGTTAGGGGACGCCTCAGAGTAATTGCTACACCGTTTTTTGAGATGTAGTACTCATCTGAGTGGTTCCATCACTTTTTTGTAAGAAAGATACCGCTGTGCAGAGGTGAAAGCCACTTGCATCTCCCGTTAGAGGTGGAAAAGCGTTATGGGGTAGCTCATAATAATTGCTACACCATCTTTTGAGGTGTGCTGCTCAACTTAGCAGTTTTATTTCATTTTTTCCAGAAAGACACCACTATGTCGCAGTGAAAGTGATTTACACCCTTCGGAAGGGTTGGAAAATGGTCAGGGATTGGCCCAGAGCCATTGCTGTATCTCTTTTTGAGATGTACTAATCACCTAAGTGGTTTCATATATTTTTTTTTTTTTTTTAAAGATACCGCTCTGCAACCGCTTTATTGAGAATCACCTGTCACTGTATTACTATATAATGCATTACTTGCTATGGTCAATGGTGGTCGACGATCTCCTCCATTAGCTGAGTAATTATGGCTTCAACATTGAGAACTATCCTGATGAACTGATCGTTACTATGAGAGGTAGCCATGAGGTTATGGTCTCAAACAACATGCAAATTGCCTTAAACATAATATCTAAATGGTATTCGTCAGAGGGACTTAGTGTAAATCCGAGCAAAATAGTTATTGTTCCATTCACCAAAAGCAGAAAACTAAATTTGAGAGCCCCTATGTTAAATGGAACAGTACTGAATTTTTCCAGTAAAGTCAAGTATCTAGGAGTAATCCTGGACCAAAAACTTGGAATAATACTTGGAAAGGATACTTACTAAAGCAACAGCGGGTATTTGGACGTGCCCTAGGCTGTTTGGTAAAACTTGAGGTCTGAAGCCAAAAATGATACATTTGTTCTACCTTCCGGTTGTCGGACCCTACACATCATGTGTATGGTGGCCAAAAACAGAGAAAATGGCACAAGGAAAGTTGCAGAAATTGCAACGCCTTGCCTGTTTAGGGACTACAGAAGCAATGCGCTCCTGTCCCACAGTAGCTATGGAGGCAATGCTGGACTTACTTCCTCTGCATTTGCATGAAAGGAAGAAGGCAGCACTTAGTGCCCTAAGGCTGCATCAGGCACTTCAATTCAGACCAGGCGACCAGGTTGGTCACTTAGGGATTCTGGAGCTAATCCAATTCGAATCCATGACCAAACCCACTGACTCAATGCCAGTCAAGTATGACTTTGACTGCCCGTTTGATGTGCTGATTGAAAGCCATCAGGCGAGCAGGGTCAAAGTACTGCGGTTGGAGAAAGAGTCACACAAAATTGTTATGTGCTAGATATGCGACAGGTACACAGATGAATCCAAGATGGACGAAGGGGTTGGTGTGAGCGTAGCAGGGCCTAAATGCAGGCTATCTAAAGCCCTAGGTAACACTCCAACCAGCTTCGAGGCAGAAATCTATGCTGTAGATCAGTGTGCCCAGGAATGCCTAAATAGAGGCACTCGAAGGGCAAAGATCTATATATTTTTAGATAGCCAGGCAGCACTAGGCAGGCTCTCAGGTCCTATACCTTCGAGTCTAAAATTGCCTGGGAATGCAGACAATCCCTGAAGCAACTGGCAAAAAACAACAAGGTTACCTTGATGCGGAAAAGGAAAATCACAAGCTTTGCAAAAAGTCCTGGAATCCTGGGCAACAACTAGACGTTTTAGGTCGAAGTGAAGAAAGGCCAGCTCAGGGCCAAGCGACCACTTAAACAATTTACAATCTACATTACTTTATAATGAATTGTTTTGTTTTACATTATAATCCCTTTATTTACGCAAATATTGTAGCTTTCCTTAATATTTACAGAAAACATTTTAATATATGCATTGTGCATGTAGCTCCCTATTCAGCAGGTACTTGAAATACTGAAGTTTACCACTACACAGGGTGTCCCTTAATTTCGTTTACAAACTATATCCGTTATTTAAAAAGACAGAAAAACGAACTAAAAATAATTGTGAAAGACATTCAAGAGTCCTTGCGACTTACAACTCTTAAGAAACCAATATTTTCTTTCAAATTGCACTCCCTAAAATTTTACACAGCAATGTAATCCCATTTTTAATATTTTTCAGTTGTAGGTGGTTTCTTAAGTTCTGAAGGACTGAAGGACTGGAAGAACACGATTGTTTTTAGTTCATTTTTCTAATCTTCTCAAAAAACAAAGATGTAAACGAAATTGTGGGACACCCTGTATAGTGAAATCGGAGTATTATAAATGAATAATTTTTTCGTTTGATTATGGCTAAAATACGAAACATTTTTTTATGGCACCATTATGGTAGACGAAACCATATGCAACAAAAGTAGATTCAATAATCTAACAGTTCAAATGCTAGATGTAACTTTTACAGGCCTTGAACCCGCAGTTTGGTCGATTTCCATGAAACGTGCACTGGTAAAAACAATTGAGCAACATAATACTGATTATATATAGCAGATCGACACAATTTTCTAATCTAATTATAGCTATTACTACTATTCAATATAATAGCGAAACAAAACATTAACATTATTAATCAAATTAAAAAGATAAAAATTACATCACGAGTATTTTTGAACCATTTCCTCGATTAATTTTCGGTAAGTATATGCACACGCTGTAGATTATATAGCTGTGGTAAATTTTTTATCAAGAAGGTTGAAAAGTTCAAAGTTGTCCCTGATTATGTACTCTCAGACGTCAGAAAATGTAGTCGTCTTTCTAAATGTCGTCAACAATGCATTTTGAAGAAAATGGGACACAGCTGGTAATGTAGAAATGCGTGAATGAAAGATAAAATCGATATTTGTCACAATTGGTGTTATTGTTTTCCGTATCTAATTATCATTGAAGACATAATAAATATAAGATGCACAATTTGTATGCAAATTACGATAAATAAATAAATTGTTAATGTGTACCAATTTAATTCTTTGTGTGTAAACACGTGTTTTTAAATAATATAAAAATCGCAAATCGCAGTAGTTCCTAGTTTCCAGAGTTTGTAAGGTATAAGACTCAAACTTGGCACGGGTAATGTACAAGGTGGACCAAATTAGATGGAATTTGAGGTTTTCTCTAAAAACTATGACAGATAGACAAAAACCAATAGTAACATAATACTGATTATATATAGCAGCCCAAGTAACAATTTAAGTTTTATCACAAAATCTAAAAGATTTTATTAAGTCTACATAATAAAACTGATCGTAAAACTGTTTATACCAGATAACCTCTTGAAAGCTACAATAAACGCGGTATAAAACCAAAAAAGACCTTTTATAAAGCTTATAAATATCTTCCTTAAAACTAGCAATAAAACCAAAAGTACTTTAAAACCCAAATCTGCAAGAAGCTTTCAAGTATAGTTAGTTATTTAGTATATTACAAATGAGATAACGACAAATTTACTAAAACAATTCTTTTTGTTAGTACTGCTATATTAATGATGCAACATAGACATAGAATTAAGATAATGTACTGCTCGACACAATACGAGGTCTCCTCAGGTGTCATTTTTTTCACTGTAAACTAGGTTAAGACACTTTGTTTTGTTAATTTTGTTGCAGTAATAAAATAAAATAAAATAAAAAAATTATTTCCCAAAAATTAAACAATATCTAAACTGCTTTTTGTTTATTAATGTTCAGTGAGCTAAATTAATTGTTAGTTATCAATTTAGTTAACTTAGCTAACTAGACATTGATAAACTAGTCCTGAGTGATATGTAGATACCTATCCAATCCTCCTCAAATTCAGCATTTAAATAATTTCGTGTTTCATTTGACGTATGACTTGGGGCGCCATTGTGTTGGTCGAGGTGTTGGTAAATTAATCTTTGAAATTGTCTTACAGGCATATTGTCTACAAAGGGCTCTATTTTTTGTCGTAGAATGTTAATTAAATTTTCGGTATTCAAATTACCCTGACAAAAATGAGGACCTATTATTTGGTATCCAATAAAACCACACCATACACCAAATCCAAATCGTCCTTGACGATTAACTGTAGCGGTTACCTGCAGATTTTCATGCGAAAACTGGGGCATGCATAATTTCTTTCTTATCAGAAATGGATTCTACTAAAAAAACTGCCTTAAGAATGTGTTACTCGATTTTCGATTCGACACTTGCTAATTGAGATATAGAGGTCATCCAAAAATTCAAATTTTCCAAAAACGCTCTGTAGCTCGATAGTCGAAAAAGATAGACGATCACGGTTTACGCCATTGCTTGTTTCTCGAAAATCGAGCGCTATATTGGTTCTTGTCTATCTGCGATAGTTTTAGAGAAAACTCCAAATCCCATCTAATTTGGCCCACCCTGTATACTAAAAATGGCCAATTTTTCATTATTTAACACTTTTTCATCACTTCCAGTTTGCCTGGAAATAACCTCAGCTGTGAAGTTTTAAACGGAACATCTTTTATATTTTTGAATTTTTGAATTCGAGAGACTTTTTTATGATTGCAAAGCTTTGAAAAAATTTAGAGCTCATTGGTTTTTTGGAGCCATTTTAATTTTTGCACGTAACGTGAAGTGAATGTACTCAAATCAATGTAATGAACCAAAGCGATAAGAGAAAAATATAAACATGAGACTTTTCGAATTAGTTTAGTACCTGCGACTAACAAACATTTCGGAAATCACTAGTTTGTATTTTAGTCAACTTTTTCAAATGGCAACATCTTTTAGACACCCAGTAGTTAAATACTAATTTCCATGACAAATACATTAATAATTTCAAATCGAAAATCGGTTTGATATTAACCCAAATGCACAAGTTCTTTGATGAATAATTATTAAAAAATCGATAAAAAAAATACCCTTATCAAGTATGCCTTGAAAATTGAATAAAACTGGACTTAAAACATACATTTTGGCAACAAAACAATATTGCGAAAATGCAAAAATAAAAATGATCCTAAAAATCAAGTAGTCTCAGAATTTTGTTTTAAGCTATGTTGTCGTACCTATAGTCCAAGAGGTAGCTCCCACTTGATATAACCGGAAAGATCTGATACAGTTACGCATACTACTCAAGTCTGGAGCTAGCATGAACTAGAAATCTGGCGGTTTGGCAGTCCAAAGCGGCCGGACGTTAAACTGGCGGCGTTTCTGATTTCGAAAAAATTTACTTCAATTTAACCGGGAAGATGTTTTTGTTTCAGAGTTTACATATCAAATTACTACATCCTGAATAAATTCGAGCTGGTCTGCCATTCGAAATCGATCGCAAAATCGCCGCCAGACCAATCCAAAGTTAAACAAAATTGAAGTCAATTTAACCGAAAGTATCTAATGTTTATTTTCGAACCAAATTACAGCTCACTGAATGGCTTTCATGAATTGTTAAGTATGGCAATCAAAAGCAGCCGGATACTGGGTACCAGATCAAATTTCTTGCAACGCTGCATTTCATTGAACAACGAATAACGTACGACTCTCTGGCTACGTACAAAACAATGTAGGGGATGGCGGGTTGTAGAAAAATGTAATATTGTTTGTCACTTACCCAAACCTATGCAATCTGGTGGAACAACCCGAACTCAAAATATGTTCTCATTTAACATAAATGTATCAAACTCTAATATGGGCTAAGGTCGAATATTTTTGTAAACATAATTTTGTACCTGCTCAGTAAAATAACAATACCTACCATACAACTTTCATTGAACCCCACTAATATGGTCAGTGTACCCCGACTGCGGGGCACACTGGTCATATTTTCTAAGAAATGTTATTTTGTTGTCATATGTAAAACGTTTGATTCTCTAAAGTGGTATTATAGGAAATTCCTGTAAATACATGGTACTTTAGGCTTGCACAAAACAAGTTGCAGACATGTTAACAGTGCCTTTAAAAAAGTAATAAAATGAAAAATAGTGACCACTATGCCTCGCTCTCCCCTACCTGTTGCTCTGGACCGATCCGGCATTTTAACAACGTGTGTTACGAGGTTATGTTTCATTCGTTTGCATTCTGTCGTATTATTACAATTAAATTAGGTACTGATAAATACGGAAATGGCTTCGGTTTGTTTTGTGTGTAAAAAAAAGGTACTCGGTCCTGATGTATGTCTTGCCTTGCCTGGCCTGCTTCACAGGATGTGTCACAACATCTTGCTTCTATAAAAAGGGTAAAGTTGCTGCTTTCAAACAAATGGAAAAGAGCTCCGAGTTTCAAAAATATTTTCAAACATTCTACCAAGATCCGGAACCAGATTCTGTTCCCATAACTACGGTGGAGAAATTTGTTTGCTTCATGTACAATCTCCCTAGGTGTCCAACAGTTAATGAGGCAAGGTACAGAAAATTTGAGATGGCTTACAAGCCCAGAAAAATTAATGAGCCTCTTATTAAGAGCTTTGCCACATTTGATTCCCTATCAATTCCCCCGTGCCAATCATCACTGCTGCTGCATGTGAAAAGAAGTATATTTCAAACATATATATGGATGAACGCCGAAAAACAGGACCCGATGCAGCCATTAAATCCCGAAGACTATGGCTGGAAGATAGGTCCTTCTGGGATATACGAATCTGTGTGGTTTGATGGAGACGTTGCTCCACCTGTTGTTTTAGACGCAATTGCGGAGGCTTCAGGTATGTTGAATACAATATAGTAATAATTACCTAATTTTTAACTCTTTTTAGATGACGAAGATACCGATTCTGATGTCCCTTCGGAAGATGACGGGGACGAAGACGATGAATAACGAAAATATTTGTGACGTGGTAGAGAACAGAAAATATTACAAAAATAATTGGATTTTACAGCATCACTGACAAATCTATGAGTGTCAAATTCAAGCTATCTTTTAATTAAATGTCAAAACTAATGTTGACGAAAAACCTAATTCTTTTCATACAATAAAATTACATTCCCATTAATTTTTTAATATACCATCCACCGAAAAATAATGTAGCTCACTCGTAATCGACGATTAACAAGCTTTGCTACCTTACAAAAACCGATCTGGCATCTTGGATCCAGCTGTTTTTTTACTGCCAGACCGAGCAATTCGTAAAAGCCACGCACTGACCTGTAATTTGGTTGAAAAATTAAAACTAGATACTTTCGGTTAAATTGACATCAATTTTTTTAAAGTGTAAGTTGATGTGGCCATCATTTTACGACCGATTTCGAGTGGCAGACCAGTTAAAATTAATTTAGGAGGTAGTAATCTAACAAGTAAACTCTAAAACAAAAATAGATCTTCCCGGTTAAATTGCAGTATTCTTTTCGAAATCCTATTTCAATGTCCGACCATTTTGAAGTGCTAGACCGCCGGATTTCCATTTCATGCAGACAATACTCGAAACTGTAATATGAAACAGAATTAGATCTCTCTGGTTAGATCAGATGGGAGCCAGCTCTTAGTCTATTAAGGTTGTCTCCGGAATCCAAGAGTGTAAAAATATACAGTGTTCCATTTAAAATTCCAAAGTTAGGGCCATTTACATTTCCGGAAATGATGGAAAGGTGTCAAATAATGATGAAAAATTGACCTTTTTTTGGTATATAGGCTGTCCATTTTATCAGCGCTCTTTTTATATTATTGACAACATGCTCAAATTTTTTAGAATTTTTAAAATAATTATTTTTCACTCTGTACCCATTTTCAATTATGAAAATGTTCATAATTTTTTGGAAAAAATCGGGTTTTTGGAATATTTTTTTATAAAAAATGGCAAGAGTACAAAAATGAAGCTTATAAAAAAACGAATAATTGTTTTTTTTTATTTTCCTACGACAAACCGTTCCAGAGATATAAAGGTTTAAAGATGGCACTTGAACAAAAACGCAAGAAAATTATGTACTTATTTAAAATTGACATATCTCAAAAAATATAAGATAGATAAAAACATGATATAAGAATTAAATGAAGCTTATAAAAAAACTAAGGGTTTGGGTTTTTATTTACAAACTGTTCCAGAGATATGACAGTTTGAAATAATGTTGAAACTTTCAGTTTGTACGCGCATTTTAAATGTCTATAGTAGGTAAAGAAACGAGCAATATCCGTCTATTTTTCGAATAATACGCAGAAAAAGTGGGTTGAATTGCACTTTAGTATGTTTAGTGTGAGATTAAAAATGTTATTTAATTAGTTTACTTAATTGTGTTAATTTGATTCATTTATAACAATCTTCATTTTTAATAAAATTAAATATATTACTATACTCTTTTGTGACCATTTTTAATCCACCATTTTTTTTTATATAAATTTAGACTTCATAATCATGTTCAGCGACCTAAAAAACATAAGTATATAGTAGGAGAACGAGCAATGTCTAAGATGCACCCTCTATAACACTCGCGAACAACCACTTAAAAAAAATTGATTCTTATGTAAATCGACCTGGATCCGATTCTGGAGTTCGCCAGACAATCCGGAATTGCGAAACTACTCAAAATCGGCAATTTCCGAAAAATCTCAAATTTTACGGAAATTTTTTAATTTTTACTCATCACCCTAGATCTCCCGTATTAGCCAGTATTAGCCACATCTGTGCTTTCTGCTTTTTGTTTATAAGCTTTTCGGGTGTAATTTCTCCTGCATCTTGCATGATAGACAGGACATTTTCACAAAAATAAATCCCTTTTTTCAGTGTAATATTTCCAACTTTATAGAAACTGCTTTAAATACAGAGTCCAGTGCTTCTTCTGTAACACACTGTACAGTTTCTTTACTATTTTGTTGGCAAAATATGCATTTCATAAAGTTTAACTCTGGGTTTAACTGGGAAGTCATTGTTAAAAGAAAAGTTAAAAACGCGCACAAAACTGCTGACGTTAAAAAAATTGCTTAAAAGTTGTTCTTTGTTCAAATTAAATATTAAAACTTGTTTAAAATGTCTGGAAAAGAAATTTCGTTACTTTAATATGCACTTTACCCTCTATAGCACTTTCCTAACGTAATAATAATTATTATTATAGCTGCAACTCACCAATTTTCAATAAGAATAAGCTTCATAAACCACACAGATGATAACTACTCCCGTCCATCGGTTAAAAACAACTAACTAAACGTTTTATAAACCAATATTCACAACTACGCATTATTTTATTCACATTATTTTATTCAATCTATTTTAGATTCTCTAAAAAATGCTCAGTCGTCTTCCGACTCTGAAACAGTATTAGGTACGGTCCAAAATTCGGCTCATAAATTGAAAGCAAATGTATATAAGTTTGCAAAATACCTGAGAGCTGAACTCATGGCGTGTCAAAATGAAGATCCTGTAAATATTACTAAAACTTGTACTTCCAATTTGATTCCTGAGTCAATATATATAATCTGTTTGCCATGCGGGGCGTTCTGAAAGGAGAGAAACAAAGCCGCGGTATAAGCCAACCCAATCTTTTATCTTGCGACGCGACGCGGCGGTCATTGTTATATTGCAGCACCGTTTTCTTGAAAACTAAGTAAGTTATCAAAAAAATCACCAAAATAAAAAAGTTTCTTTGGTTCCTTGGCTACAACTTTGTAGCTTACTATATACATCTATCTTTAAAAACAAAAAAGTTTTCTCGATCCAGTATTTGTTGCTGCATTTTTAACAAATTTCGTGTCATCAACTTTTTAAAAATATATTACTGGTGACACGTAATTTTTTTGCATTTCTGTCCTGTCAGTCATGATAACAAAGGTCTTCAAAATTTCAATTTAATCGGACTTAAAATAAGGGAGATATAGGGTGATAAGTAAAAATTAAAAGATTTCTGAAAAATTTGAGATTTTTCGGAAATTGCCGATTTTGACAAATTTCGCACTTCCGGATTTTCTGGCGAACTCAAAAATCGGATCCGCCAGGTCTATTTACATAAGAATCAATTTTTTTTAGGTGGTTGTTAGCGAGTGTTATAGAGGGTCCTTAAAATGCATCGTAGAGATCCCTCGTTCTCGGACTAATATGGATTCTTGTGAATTTATTTGTAACATTACAAGAATTATTAATTCTTCAGTAGTTAAGGGTGGTTTCGACCGTTAATATTTTCGTGTGTCCTATGTAATCATATTCAGCGACCTCAGAACAGAAACATAAGTATATGGATTTTCGATTGATTTTATTAGTGAAAATAGAAGACATTAATTTTTCAGTATTTATAATATTTTCATCTGATTTTTGCCCTCACAGTTATTAATTTTTCAGATTTTAGGGGTGGTTTCCACCCTTAAAAATAAAAAGCAGGTAATGCGACAATATAGATTTTGATATATGTATTTTATAAAGCATACTGCAAAAAAAATTAAAGAAATTCCTTTAATCGTTTTCGGGCTGGGAATTTTATCATTTTTACTGCTTCGTTTACTGTACTATAAGTTCCCCGCGCCACCATAACATGTTTACGTTATCGTGTAAGAGCACTAAAATATATTAATTTGTCCTTTGAAATTTCAAATGGAAAATATTCGAGTAAATAGAACAGTAATTATTCTTGCATAACTAATTTTCTCCGCAGTCAATATTGTCACTACTAACTAATTTACAACATAAACAGCGAAAATTTCTTGATTTATCTTTGTTTATTTACGTAATTTAAAAGTGTAAGAGTATATATACGCATTACCTCATCTTCTAGTGAAAACCGACGCAGTCACAATGTGGAATGTTATTTTGATAATGGAGTATATGACAAACTGATCTGATACCAAAAAACGCCCTCTCTCCAATTAATTATGTCTATATGCTTGTTATTGTTCTTGTTCATTTAATTTCATATGTCTCTACAGATAGAAACGACACAAATTCTGAACTATTGGGGTTGGAGGGTGTTTTTTTATTCATATGAAACTGAGTGTACAGGGTGGACCAAATTAGATGGGATTTAAGTTTTCTCTAAAAGTATGGCAGATAGACAAAAACCAATATAGGTGTCCTGAGTTCGATTTTCGAGAAACAAGCAAAGGCGCAAACCGCGATTGTCCATCTTTTTCGACTACCGAGCTACAGAGCGTTTTTGGAAAATTGGTATTTTTGAATGACCTCGATATCTCAATTTCCAAGTGTCGAATCGAAAATCGAGTAACACACTTGTGTTTATTAACGCGGGAATAATCGGATGAAGGACCAGTCGGCCTAATGCTGACAAACTGAACTTGATATATTATAGATAACTGAATTTGAAATACCTTGTGACCTTGTGTATTAGCGGCACTTTCCTGGTGTTGTTTTCTTCAAGTTGGGCCCAACAATCTCCAGGTCTCCAATATGGGAATATGGGAAGGTTCACAAGGCACTCGCGGGGTGATAAATAGCGGTTTTTATTATTTTGAAGTTGACCGAAAAAATGACTTTATATTTTTTATGTAGTGGTATTATTATATAATTTTTGGTTGATATGGAGATCGAAAACAAATTTAGTTATAGAAACAAAAAATGCTAGCACTGTTTTCTGAACATACCGCCCATCTAAATGGCGAAGCATTTGCAATAAAAGTTTGTAATTTCCGTGGGAAACGTATTCACGAGTACAAGAAATATCTAAAACTATAAAACTAAAACTAGGTTAAATAATAATAAAAAACTAGTGAGGAGTAGGTAACGGACATAGTTCTACTATAAATGAATCAGATGAAAGATCTGAAACAGGTTCAAGATGAGAGCTTTAATGGCGAGACATACGAATAAGCATAGATATGCCTTTTGAGTTTTGCCACCCCGGCGTCTACCAAAAGTAATATTAAACGGCCCAGCGAAGTCTACTCCGGTGTCAGGAACGGTTTAACTTCAGAGACTCGAGGAGTGGGTAAATCACTCATCAGAGGTGTATAAGATTTTGGATTATATCGCGAGCAACGATAGCAATGAGAATGCAATGATTAATTGCTCGTCTAGCGGACAATATCCAGAATTGTTCAGCTAATAAAGCCTGAAGGGCGGTTGCGCCAGGATGCAGATACTTATTATTATTGATGATTGATGATTAATAAGAAGTTTAGTTATTCGGTGTTCCCGTGGTAATAAAATTGGGTGTTTTCTCTCAAAGGATTCCTGAGAGTGGCGAAGTCTTCCGCCCACCCTGAGAATACCCTCCTGATCTAGGAAAGGTGCAAGTTTGCGTATAGGTTTAGCACAAGGGCTATTTGAATAAATTTGTTTTATTTCATTAGCAAAGACTAATTGTTGAATATGTTTTATAATGATAAGCAGCGCATTATGCAGTTCCAAATTTACCAAAGGACCTCGAATTAAATTAGTATTGTCCTTTAAATAGCTGGTAAATCGAATTAAATAAGCTATGCTTCCTTGAACCTTTAGCAAAAATTATTATGAAATCATGTTGACCAGTGACAACGAGAGAGATTGTATTGGTTTCTAAGTCTACATCGGAAGACAAGGTAGAAGATGAACTAATAGGCCAAAGTTCAGGCGGAGAGCTGAGCCACTTGGGACCCGCCCACCATGAAGAACATTTCAAGAGGTCATGGGGAAGAAGACCCCGTGAGGCGCAATCAGCAGGATTATCGATACCATCAATATGATGCCAATTTTCCGGAGATAATTTTTCCTGAATTTGTGTAACACGGTTTGCAATAAACGTTTTCCACTGATGTGGAGAGGATTTAATCCAGGTTAATGCGACTGTAGAATCGGACCAAGCGTAAATATTTTTAAAAGCAATGTTGGCATTGGTGTCACGTACAAAATAGACTAAATCTGAAAGTAACAGTGCTGCACATAATTCAAGGCGTGGAATTGTGATACGCTTAAGCGGAGAAACCCTAGATTTAGCACAGACCACAAAAATGTTTATTAACGCGGGAATAATCGGACGAAGGACCAGTCAGCCTAATGCTGACAAACTGAACTTGATATATTATTGGTAACTGAATTTGAAATACCTTGTGACCCAGAGGTTATTCTAAGGATTTTTTTCCACTGCACATAAAGGAAGTAAATCACTATAGGTATTACATTGACACATTTATTAAATTATTTTATTAAAACCGTAAAGGCCAAACAACAAACATGGTACAAAGGTATTTTTGCTGAGGCCGATGCTAATGATGAAGATGAGGATAAGGCAAGTGGAGAGTTTGGAAATAATGCCGAGGGAAAAGCTAGCACAAAGAAATTTTAGTGTAGATATTACCTACACGTAGGTATATGTGCTATTGTATCATCATCTGTACCATATAGTAACCTATATATTATTTTTAGTTTGTTTTGTTTCTGTTGGTTCTGTGTTCTGTCTAGTAACCTATATTTTAAGCTTAAGTTTGTTCGGTTTTTATGTTTTTTATTCGTATTAGTCTAGGTGCCCACGTACATAAATGCAATTTATACATATCCTCGTATAACTTCGTGTACGGCATAATCACTTTTTTCCTCTGCGCAAAGTTTCGTAAACGCGGCGTTCCTCCTCGGCAAGAAAAAGACGATTTCCACGTGTCGGACTGGAAAATCGGAAAATATATTTTGTACGACAATTCGAAAATTAAATTCTACATATTTTTATTAAGCAATCTTGAAAAAATCAGCTGGTTATCAATAAATGTTTTAAAATTATGTTATGTTTAGGGTGGTAGACACCCTTAACGTTCCAAAATTTTTGTCGGACAGTTTGTAGAAATATATAGAATATATATACGCGTGGAAATCGTCTTTTTCATGCCGAGGAGGAACGCCGCATTTACGAAAATTTTCGCAGAGGAAAAAAGTGATTATGCCGTACAAGAAGTTATAACGAGGATATGTATAAATTGTATTTATGTACGCGGGCACCTAGACTAAGTATATTGTTTGTAATAAATAAAAAAAAATAACTACACAGATTTTAATTTCCCACTGCACAAATGACTTTTCCTACTGCACATTTTGTGTCCAACTGCACGTTAGAATAACGCCTGTTGTGACCTTGTGTATTAGCGGCACTTTCCTGGTGTTGTTTTCTTCAAGTTGGGCCCAACAATCTCCAGGTCTCCAATATGGGAATATGGGAAGGTTCACAAGGCACTCGCGGGGTGATAAGTAGCGGTTTTTATTATTTTGAAGTTGACCGAAAAAATGACTTTATATTTTTTATGTAGCATTATTATTATATAATTTTTGGTTGATATGGAAATCGAAAACAAATTTAGTTATAGAAACAAAAAATGCTAGCACTGTTTTCTGAACAACTTGTTTGAGTAGAAACTGTTGCTGATAAGAAGATAATTATGCGTGCCTGAGTTTTCGAGATACAGGCATAACTTGTGTTTTTTTTAATGGTACACCCTATAAATTATTTCATTATTCGATCACAACTTAAATTAGCTACCCAACGATATATTATATGTCATATTTATCTCTAGAGAAAGTGGTTAATTTTCGAAAATTTTAATATATTTGTGAGGAGGCCACGGAAAACTATTAACAACACTCCTTATAAGATAAAATAATTTTCCAAAAATAGGAAAAATTAACTACAATAAATGTTCGAATTGTCTTCCACTGACATTTATACATATTTATTGCATTTCTAATATTTATTGAGAAAGCCATGGTAAAAAAAAGAGAATCGAGATAATCGTAATATCAAAAAATAATTTGTGAGTTAATTGTGAGTGAGCATTGTTAAAAATAGTTCAATTTAGTAATGGTGAAAAACATTATAGGATTAAGTGTTTTATAGAGTGCTGAGAAGATTCAAATTTAGCTTCCGAGCTTTATTTTAATAGGTAAGTTATAGACAACAAAACTTTGTGCCAAAAGTGCCACCTAAATAATATATTTAGATATCCAGAAAAGAGACAGTCAGACATAAAAATATTCAAAAGGCTTCAATAAAATTTAAAAGAGTTTGGATCATTTGTAAAACCTCGAGCAAAAATATATAATAAAGCAGGTAGAGAAGCTGTAGAAAATATTGTTTTAGAGACTGTAAGAGTAAATCTTTATCGTCTCGCGAAATACAGGAAAATTTAAGAATCCCAAAAACAACTGCGTTGCGTTGCTTAAAAAAAATAAATACCTACAAAATTAGGATTAGTCACCATCTATACCCAAACAACTTTCAAAGGAGTCTCGATTTTTGCCAGTAGTTTTTGCGACAGTGCAATGAAGTGCCAGGATTTGAAGGAACAATTATATGGACAGATGAGGCCCATACAAGCAGTGCCGAAATTTTTAATCGGCATAATAACCACCATGAAAATCCGTACGTAGCCGCTACAGTCAAGGACGATTTGGATTTGGTGTATGGTGTTGTTTTATACCAAATAATAGGTCCAAAAATGTATTTTCGTTGACCTTCTTTTTTCTATATTTCCAAGTCCAAAAATAGTTAGGTTCTGAGAAAGATCCGTTAAAATTCTGGTGGCTTAAAACTGAGAATGGCTTAATGCCTGATATTATGAGTGAAAGTAATGCTTTTCCTAAAAATTTACTAAGTGATATTTCTTGTAAATGTAAGAAAGGCTGCAAAAATAATCAGTGTAGCTGTAAAAAACTGAATATATGTATAATGTTCTATCCTGTGTCTACTGTAAAGGAAATATTTGTGCCAATGCTTCCTCTACCTTTGATGAATCGGCTGTCGATGAGAAATGAAAAACATTTTTGAATATTGTAAAAATACACTTTTTTTGAAAATTAAAAAAAAATGAACTCTATCCCCTACACTGTCCGGGATGGGTGCATTATATTTGGCCATAAATTAGTTTTATTTTTGCCAACTTTGGCAAAATTACTCCTTTTTTAGAAAACATATTCAATTTTGATTTATTCGGCTATTTTTGGTGTTTTCTATTGTTTTCCAAGATGGTGGATTGACCAATACATATTTTTAAAAAATTTTATTTCAAATAAACTTCCCATCCGATTACTAGTACAAGATATATTAAGCAGATAAGTTGAAAATCCGTGGAAGCGCGTCAAAAAGTGCATATAATAATAATAATAATAATAATAATAATAATAATAATAATAAAAGCCCAAATTAATGCTGCAGAACACAACAACTTTCTGCAGCTTCACACGGATAAGTCAATTCATGGAGTTTTCTATAAAAATATAGAGAACCTTGGTTTATCCGAAAGGCTGACCTTTGCCTTCTTAAGGTCAGCCGGGCTGAAGTCTGAGACTGAGGGATTCATAATGGCTTGCCAGGATGGTGTATTTAACACCCTCGTCTATCGCAGTCGTGTCATGGGTATAGAGGTCCCTGATGTCAGCTGCAGGGCCTGCCGCAGGGCGCCAGAGACTCTTATGCACTTGCTGTCGGCTTGCCCGACGTATGCAGTCTCGGCCTATATCCAAAGGCACGACGGAGCATTATGAGTGCTTTATTACCATATAAGGCACTCGTATGAGATAGACGAGACACCAGTGCTGCCTTACGCTCCGGGGGATATTGAGTCCGTTGTGGGCAATGAGAAGTGTCTAATTTATTGGAACTACTCTTTTCCCACCGTCAGGCAAATACAAGCTAACAAGCCTGACGTAGTCCTCCTCGACCATCAACTCAAGACAATGTTTGTCGTGGAGTTCTCGGCTCTCGCGGAGAACAACATTGTCTTGAAGGAGGAGGAAAAACGGACAAAATATCGAGATCTTCTCTTTGAACTCCGTAGACTGTATCCAGACCATATTATCAAGATAGTGGTACTGATTATAGGAGCCCTCGGTGGAACGAGACACACACTGCTTTCGGCATGCCGAAATTCGGCAGAGGTCTTAGCCGGCAGAATGCAGAAGGCCGTCATCCTCGGTTCATTACGTCTGCTCAGGGCACACGATTCTCGGACCCAGTAGTCACTTACCCCACGGGTGTGGGGAGTGGCTGCCGGTACTACCAGCTCCCCTCTGTGAGGGTCGGAGCCACAGAGAAGGGTGACTGGTTTTTAACAAAAAAAAAATAATAATAAATGACTTTATTGACAGGAAATTATTACAAAATTTACAATATAACATGTTAATCATTGTACCAGTGATTGCCTGTCAAATGGCCGAGTTCAAACGGTCTTCCCGTGGGACAGGAGTTTGCTCTTCCATAACTTTTGCCGCACAAGGAATTTTTGGGTACAAATATTTTTTTCTTAATCACGAGGTTATAATACATAAGAATCAACAATGAAATTTCAGGTGGACTGTTCTTACCGAAAACAATCAATTAAACTGCTCTACCTTTATGGCGAACTTAAATCTTAAAAAATTATCTAAAAAAATGGATCGATGCACTTCATCTCTTTAGTTAAAAATCTGGTACTATAATTTTCAAAAATAAAACGGCAGCTTGAATATAGCGGACTGAAGCTTATTTTTTAAATTGTTAAACAGTCAACCATTAATTTGTTTATTCATGGATATTTTTCAAAACGTTTGTAATACAACACACTGTAAGTGTAATTTCTAAGTCCAAGCACTTCCAGCTTGACTTGGACCATTGACCACTTACACTGATTACTAGTAAAACCCATTTATAGAACTGTTATCTCCTATCAATATTTCTCAATAAAAAAATATGCCTATAAATACAGCACTGCCACCCAAGCTAGGATATTTATATCGATTAAATGTAATGTACAATTTGATCATTTTGTAGGTGTTTTATTTGTTCTGGAGATGGTCCATTAAGTTAAAAATGTTACATATATTTTCCTTCTAAAGTAGTTTTCACAAGCACCAAAACACTATCACTCGATTAGCATTCCGCCAACCATGTTGGCATCGTCTGGATATGACTAAAATAAAAACTAATTTTCAAGTGTTATGGTTTTGGAAACTACTTCAGAGTCAGCGTCGGGGCCGGATATAGAGGGGGGGGGGGGGGGGGTAGTGTCAACCCTCCCAACTTTGAAGCCGATTCGGCAAAAAATTTTTTTTCAGTTTACATATCATATAACTATTGTTTCTAAACCAACCATTTAAAATTATACTATATTTCTCAGGAAAAAAAAATGCTCTTGAAAGGGAAAGAATTTTAACAATTATACTAAAAATGTTACTTATAACAAGGGAAGATACTAAATTAAAAAAGTAATGTGGGAAAGTAAAAATGAAGTAAATTTTCATTTTTACTTTCCAACATTACTTTTTTAATTTAGGATCTTCCCTTGTTATAAGTAAAATTTTTAGTATAAAATAAGAATTAATAGAAAAAGGATAAACTTTTATTTATTTGGTTTTTTAATAATAATATTATATTGTCCTATAAATAACTACATCAATATGTTCAATTGTAGAGTCCTGAGGATGTCAATACATTTTGACGAAACGTCGGCCAGTTAAAGAAGTCTTTTCCTAACACCTTCTGGTCTATACCCGTTAATCGTTACCAGCATTAATGCACAGACCATCAACCACTAATAAAAACTATTAAACATATTTTCAATCGATAACTTAAATGAATATTAAATACATAATTTTGTATATTACATATTTAAATAAAAGCAATGCAATACCGGCACAGTAGCCCAGGGGGTTAATGCGTATTGTCTAACGAACACGCTTGTTCAAACTGTTTATCGTGTACCGGGTTCGATTCACAGTTCCGACAATGGAAATGTCGATGGGTAATGGATGTTGCGGTCTTTCAAATGTATACCTCTAGATTTATGAGTTGTGTGGTGTGATGTCATAATGTTCAATTCGAAATTAAGAATAACAGCTGCCTAAAATTTTGTTTTACATGTCTAACCCCATTTAGTCACCTGTTAAATGAATTTCTAATAGTTTAATATTCGAATTTTAAATATATGTGTTAATGTCAATGACCCCGAGAGCAAGGTTTTCTGTATAATTAATATTTTGAAATTATTATCTACAGCTACTGTAGATAAGTAGCCTTCAGAGTATTGGATTTTAGAAACTGCTTATAATTTAGTTTATGTTCTCCAATATAGCCCGGGAGATAGCAACAGAAATTTTAAAACCATTTCATTAACATTATTTTCTAACATTATTCTAATATTTTTGTGCCTCAAATAGTGAAAATAGCCCAGACGACAGCGAACATTTTATAGTGAAGCCTACAAAAACTTGCAAAATGAATATATTTTTTTTAACCTCCTCACAATAAAATTGTGGGAGGTTACTACAATTAGTCCAAAATCGAACATTGAGATAACATCAAATCTTTACGTTTTGAGGTCCCAGGAACCCAAAAAAGTTGTTTTTGAAAAATGTCTGTGTGTGTGTATGTGTGTGTGTGTGTGTATGTATGTTAGCACGATAGCGGCGAAGCTACTAAACGGATTTGGATGAAACTTTGCATGAGGGTTTCTTTAGGGCTCCAAAAGATCTGAAAAGGTTTTGGTTGAGATCGGATTACGTTTAGTGCCGTTTTGGCACAACAAGTTGTTTATTTTATGATTACTTACAATTTGTAATTGAACCATTGAAAAGCAGTAAAAATTCCGATTTCAACGATATATCACACTTGCACTTTTTCGATTTGGTTTCCGTGGAAAAAATTAAAAAACAAAAATTTCACTTGTTTTGTCCTCAAAGCAGTGCAATGTACAGGGTGATATTCTAATAATGACAGAGGTGTTCAGTGATTTCGGCTGATAACTCGGGAACGGTTGAAGATATCGAACTGAAATTTGAAACGTAGGTATAAATATTGTAGACGGACGGATTACGAGTGAATTAATAATACACCTACGTCATATGACGTCACAAAAATGAAAAATTATTACAACAGACGAACTGGTACAGATATCGACTTAACGGTTGGAGTTATTGAATTGATATTTGAAACATAGGTGGAAATATTGTAAATGGACGGAATAAAAGTGAATTAATAATACACCTACATCTACATGACGTCACAAATAAGATAAATCCTTACAACAGACGAACTGATACAGATATTGACTTAACGATTGGAAACATCCAATTAAAATTTGAAATGTGGGTGGAAATATTGTGGACGGACGGAATACAGGTGAATTAATAATACACCTACGTCCACATGACGTCACAAATAAGAAAAATACTTAGAAACTGGTGCAGATATCGACTTAACTATTGGAAACATCCAATTAAAGTTTGAAACGTAGGTGGAAATACGAGTGAATTAAAAATACACCTACGTTCTGATGACGTCGTAAAAACATAAAATTCTTATAACAGGCGAACTGATGATGATATCAAAAAAATATTTCTACACGAGTCACGAAATTTTTTTTTTTTTTATTTCCAAGAAATATCAAATTTTCGGAGAAATGCCACTTTTCAGAAAAATGTCAGATTTTTAAAAAATGTCAAATTTTCAGGAAAACGTCAAATTTTCGGAAAAATGTCACTTTTCAGAAAAATGTCAAATTTTCGAAAAAATGTTAAATTTTCAGGGAAATGTCACTTTTCAGAAATATGTCAAATTTTCAGAAAAATATCACTTTTCGGAAAAATGTCAAATTTTCGAAGAAATGTCACCTTTCAAACAAATTCCAAATGTTTGAAAATTGTCAAATTTTCGGAGTAATGTCACTTCAGAAAAGTGTCCAATTTTCAGAGAAATGTCACTTCTCAGAAAAATGTCAAAAATTCAGGAAAATGTCAAATTTTCGGAAAAATGTCACTTTTCAGAAAAATGTCAAATTTTCGAAAAAACGTCAAATTTTCGAAAAAACGTCAAATTTTCGACGAAATGTCACCTTTCAGAAAAATGTCAAATGTTTGAAAATTGTCAAATTTTCGGAGAAATGTCACTTCAGAAAAATGTCAAATTTTCGGCAAAATGTCACTTTTTAGAAATATGTCAAATTGTCAGATAAATGTCAAATTTTATTAAATGGACTCAAAGAAAATTCCCAAAAAATACTACGGGTCCATTTGTGGTATAAGTTATCTGCTAGTGTGTTAAAGCGTGCAGACTGTATGCTGAATATTTTTGACGTGTCAAGTGCATCGAGAGATTACAAGTTTTTTCGACGTTTATAAAGCCCACAGATGGTGTGAGAGGTCATCCTGAACCGCTTACAAGCCCTACAAATGAAAGCAACCCCACCGGAACGCTTTCGGTGAGTTTTTTCCAATAAAACTTTAAAAGTGACAGTGACATTATATTTTAAAAACTATTTCCGCTACTTCCGGCATCCCGCCGGAAATTCTTCCGGCAACATAACCTAAAAATAGTACTACATAACCTAAAAACAATTTAAGACATTGGTACCAACCTAAACATTTTTCAAAAACCAAATTCCCCAGAGAAACATTGGAACCAAAAATTTGACAGCTATCACTCCCCGACCGATTTAGTGAAAAAATGGTCGAGGCCAAAAGATAACACAATATATACCAACTCAAACTTAAACGATCCACCATGAACACTACCCTGGCTACATCTGGCAGGGAAGCTGTCCACCAAGAGTTATATGTTTTTTTCCAAAGATGGCCATCCCTGCCATCCATCCATCCAAGCCAAACCGGACCTACCCCGTCCAGCCTCACACTCGCCACGGCGATGTTCACCGTGGTTGTCTGGCTGGCCCCGGGCTAGGATCCGATGAAGCATATTTGTATTAAAAACATTGAATAAAATATTAATGTTGTGCAGACTATAAATTTAACACTCAAGTTCTTAGGTCCAAATCCCACCGAACGCAAGACTTTTTTTCTGATTTAATACGAAAAAAATATTTCAACTTAATAAATATAATTAAATGAGATCGTTCGTATTGTTTAGTGCTCTTTTCGGCTTCAAAGATTCACCGGGTGGGGAGGTTCCAGCCGCTTCCAGTAGCTGCCGATTTTTTTAATGAGTTTGTGAAAGTGTATAGAATAATATCCTGAAAAATTTACATTCCGCTCGGATGCAGAACATAAAAAAAGTGAAAAAAAATTTTTGTATCCATTTTTTCAGAATTTTTAAATTAAGTAAGGGTAGGAAATATTAAAAAATACCTTTGGATAGACCACGTCTTTCTGAACAAAAAAATGTCCTAAATAAATTTATCGATACAGCCACTCTATTCCTGGAAAAAAATAGTGAAGTAACTTTATCACTCTGCGCGGCCAAGCGCACTCTTAAATGCATACTATGGAACCTCTAAAAATTCTTAGCAGTTCTAACGAGTAAAATAAAGTTTTTTTTTCTTTCTGATTACACATTTTTAACATTTCTTTTAGTGAATAGGAGGATAAATAGTGAGTATGGAGGGAAAATATATAATTATGAACGCATACACAGACACTACACATAGCCGCTGAATCGCTCGCATGAATTTTTACGTGCCTTTACTGTATTGTATTTATTACAGGTACACCTATTCACATTTCAGCTATATCCAATGGATTCCTTATACATTTGTTATGTATTGGAAAAGTTCCAGAATTTATATTCAAAACAATCAAAGATATTTTAATAGTAATAAGGATAAGATCGTGAAAATCGCAATTCCTTATCATGATCTAATTGATCAATGATCATATTTTCGAATTAATGCATACAAGTAAATGAATTTGTGTTTGAATATTCCAAAAGTATACAGTTTTTCCGAAATAGTGATGTTTTATTTTTTCCAATGGGTCAAGTTATCGGCAAGTTACAGCCTCAAATATATATATTTATCAAGAAAATCATCAAGCAAGGAAATTAAAATGATTTGAGATGTACTTTTTTGTGAATCCACGTTGCTACAACTTAATACACCAAATAACAAGCTAAAAATGTACTCTTCGCCTATTCACTGAACTTTTTATATAATTGTTACACATTCTATTGGATACTCTTCGCAGTTTTTTGTAATGTTAGATTTAGACATTTTTAATTTTATAGTACGAACTTAGTTGGTAAAATACTCAGTGTAAAATAAAGTAAAAATTGAAAAAAACTATACCATACTCCATTTGGGTTTCGAACCCGGGACCCTTGTATTCCAGGTCAAAAGCGTAAGAACTACAAAACCACCTTACACGTAAAAAAATGTACATTTTTATACATTATAAGACACGAGCTAAAATCATATTTTCACGGTTGTATATTACACTATGAAATGTATATTTGTAAAATATATAAATATTTAGATATTAAAATGAAATATCATTTCACCAAACGAGAAAAAAATTATTGAAATTTCTAGATCCGCGCTTGCTGCTTACCTTTTTTAAAAAATATTGAACACCTATTTCTTTATTTTCGATCCGAAGTGCATTTCTCGAGTTATTCAAGTAATTTCAAAATCTGATTTTTGCGATTACAGCTCCGCTCCATCTTCCACGAATCGAAACAAATTTTTCGAACAAAACCTACGTAATTCGGGGTGTAGAATTTGAATATCTAATGAAGTTTGAAAGTTACCCTCCGCCCCTCCCCCTGGGGGTGAGAAAGGAGCGTCAACTTTGGTATCACTATATAGCTTTTTTAAAGATATTGAACACATATTTTTTATTTTCTATCTCGAGTCATTCGACCGTTTTCAGACTTTTCGGGTACCTAGTAATATAAAACTACATTTTCCAAACCTGTACAGCGTGGACCAAATTAGATGGGATTTAAGATTTTCTCTATAACTATGCCAGATAGACAAAAACAAATTAATATGGGTGTCCTGGGCTCGATTTTCAAGAAACAAATAATGGCGTAAACCGCGATCGTCTATCTTTTTCGACTACCTAGCTACAGAGCGTTTTTAGAAAATTGGCATTTTTGAATGACCTCTATATCTTAATTACCAAATTATGCATGCCTCAGTTTTCGAGATGTAGACATAACACATAACTTGTGTTGTTTTAAATGGAACACCCTGTAACTTATTTCATTATTTACAACTTAAATTAGCTATCCAACGATATATCATATGTCATATTTATCTCTAGAAAAAGTGGTTAATTTTCCAAAAATTTAATATATTTGTGAGGAGGCCATGAAAAACTATTAACAATAACAACACTTACAATATAAAATAATTTTTAAGAAATAGGAAAAAAAAATTTTTTTTTTTTTTTCGGTAGTCGAAAAAGATAGACGATCGCGGTTTGCGCCATTGTTTGCTTCTCAAAAATTGAGCTCAGGACAACTATATTGGTTCTTGTCTGTCTGCCATAGTTTTAGAGAAAACCCCAAATCCCATCTAATTTGGTTCACCCTGTATATGATGATGTCGACATTACCGAAGGTTGAATCATTCAATCCCTACCACTAACTTACTACCCTCTCAGTGTCATAAAAACTACATTATCCTATATAAATTTAATGGCAACTGAAAATTATAAAAAGTTTTTGTCTTAAGTAAGCAACCTATCATTTCTAATGTAGTGCAGGCAAATCCAGTTTTGAGTATGAACTATCTGGGGACAGCTATTTCTTTATCGAAATGCATAGCTTTATTCATGTAGAATGGGGATATAAAAGTCCCGAAAAATCCCAATGTGAGCTAAAGCCACCATTTAGAAAAAATGGTCGCCAGAACCGTTTCTTTTAGAAGGACATATCTCAGTAACCATTGCTCCGATTTTAGATTTCTTTTTTTTGTTCTCTTCCCCCTTTTATGTACAATCGAAAGTGTTATTACATCTTTGGGCATAAAATAGAAGATAACTGAAGAAAATAAGACTTGAGTTCTTGGACATATACAAGGTGCCCAGTTAGTGCTTCCTCGGAAGATTGTGCAAAAATGGGTAACTTTATAAAAAAACTTTTTTAACAAAACTTTCAATGTTTCACCTATACTACAACGTGAAATTATTTTTAATTACACAAGGTGTCACAAAAAGGAGTTACACAAGAATGTATAATTTTTTTAATGGAATACCAGCTAATTTTTTGGCGCTAGTTAAGCCTCTAAGGGTCCTGAATTACTCCCTAAAATTTTTTGCCAATCGGATGCAGCGTTGCCAAGTTATAATTTTTTTCCTGTTTTTTTGGCAAATTACAAAAAAAATTTTGACTACCATATCTCCCCGATTTATTAATTGTTTTTTCAAAAAATGTAGGGTGTTATTCGATAATGATTCATTTACTGAAAAACATTTTTGAAATAAATTATTATTATACCGGGTGTCCAAAATATTTGTTTATATTTCTTGTTATTTAATTATTATTTTTCTCAAATTTTTTAAATGGAATGCCTATATTTTTTTACATGAATGAATAAAGCATAAAATTCCCCACATTCTAATATTATACACTTAATTTTTATTTCAAACCGTTTTTGAGATATGATTATTTCAAATAAGTTTTGCGTAAATTGAGGTGCTTTTTATTTTAGCATTAATATCTAGTATGGCTTTGGTCTTTTGTTTTGCGTTTGTTTTTCACTCTATGACATTTCTCTAATGTGTTTAAGATTATCGTGATTAAGTTGAATTAATATTGATATTATTTAAAAATACGAATTATAATTATTGTCAATAAGATTTAATATCTATGGTGAATGTTGTGTTATTGGTGAATGTGATGGAAATTGTTTATTGGCATCAAGCATGTATGGTCAAAAGTATCCCTACAGAAGATGTCCTCTAGAAAATTTGAAAGAACGTTTTGAACGTACTGGACATTTTGCATATGAAAAGAAAGCGAGACGACGAAATGTATTGTAATGAAGAAAATGAGCTGGCTATAACTTTAGAGCGTAATCGAAACTCCCACGGCAAGTGTTCGGGAGTTAAGTAGGGTCAGAGGTCAGTGAATCTAGTGTTTCCCTATGTCTTCGTAAAAATAAGTTTCACCCCTATCGAGCTCAGCTGCATCAAGAGCTTTGGGATGTGGATTTAAATCGTAGATTAAATTTTTGCCAGTGGGCCCAAAACCAAATTGGAGAAAATGAAGAATTTTTCAAATTTGTATTGTTCACGGATGAATCAACGTTTCATCGCAACGGATTTGTGAATAGGCACAATTTCCATTATTATGCCAGAGAAAACCCTCATGTTGCACAAAAAAATCAGAACCAGAGTTTAAATGTAAGGGGAGGAATTGTACATGATTATGTTATTTATCCTCGCTTTTTTGAGGGAAATGTGAATGGAGCAGTCTTCTTAGATTTTACGCAAAATACGCTTCCACAAATAATCGAGCATATTCCCGATTACATTACAAATAATATGTGATTACAACTTGAAGGTGCACCACCACATTTTAGTAGAAATGTTCGTCAGGCCATTAGTAATCATTTTCCTGAAAGGTGGATAGGAAGAGGAGGTCCAATATTTTAATAAACTGTTAAATAATATCTAATTTATTATTTTATTAAATTATGTTAGGTTTCATTACATGGCCACCTAAGTCACCCGACCTGACTTCAGTGGGTTTTTTCTTTGGGGATTTGTGAAGTCAGACGTTTATAAAGTATTACCAACGACTCGAGAAGATATGATGGAAAGGATTCATCGGTGTTTCAGTCATATAAATGTTGATGTGTTACACTGTATAAGGTGCTCATTTATCAAGAAACCTCAGTGTTACCTGAATCAAAATGGTAGACATTTTGAGCAGTTGTTATGTATCGTGAAAAAAAATTATTGCTCAAGAACCATTCATAAAAGAAAGTGTACGATATCAAAATGTGAGAAATTGTAAGGGTTACTCATCCATTTAAAAAAAGTATAGGTACTCCATTTAAAAAAATTGAAAAAAATGTAAAACAAAATATAGATTTTAATGCTAAAATAAAGAGCACCTTAATTTACGCAAAAATTATTTGATATAATCATATCTCAAAAAACATTTTTAGAAATAACGATAAATAAATCGCGGAGATATGCCAGTCAAAAATGTTCGTAAACTGCCCAGAAAAAACAGAAAAAAATAACTTGGCAAAATATTTTAGGGTGTAATACAGGGCCCTTGAAGGCTTAACTGGCGTTAAGGAAATACAGGCTGTTCTATTAAAAAAAATTATACTTTCTTGTGTGACTCGTTTTTGTGACACCTTGTATAATTGAAAATAATTTTAAGTTGTAGTAGAGACGAAACATTGAAAGTTTTGTTAAGAAAGTTTTTTTTATAAAGTTAGCCGTTTTGCACAATCTTCCGAGAGAACACTGACTGGACACCCTTTATACCTTAATGTACATTATTAAAAATGATTACAATTTTATATATAAATAACTATTACTCCGTTAATATTTGAGTTAGTAACATCGGCCAAAAAACAAATGAAAGCTAATTGTGTGCTCTAGAACTTTTATTAAAATTATTTTTTCAAAAATTGACTAGAAATTTCAGTACAAACGTCTCGAGTTTACAAAAGTTTAAATTTCCGTAATATTTAAATTATTTTTTAATTTCCTAAGTTTATCCTTTAATTTATCGTAAAATATGTAATTACACTTTCTGTAAAATGTGAAGTGAGGAATGGAACAAAAAAATCTAAAATCGGAGCAACGGTTACTAAGATATATGATTTTTAAAAAATGTTTCTGGCGGTAATTTTTTATAAATGGCGGCTTTAGCTCACGTCGGGATTTTTTGCGACTTTATGTACTTATCTTACATTAATAGAGCTATCCATTGCGATAAACAAATAACTGTCCCCAAATAGTTCACGCCAAACCTATTTTACACTGAGATTTGCCTGGTCTAATGTTTTTCGACGTGCTGAAACTGATAAAGTTATAAAAAAAAAGATTCGTCGCATAGATTTTTCGTAAATTACGCTTAAAATGTCTAAATATCTACAAAAGTCGAAAATTAATTTTTAAATAATATATCCTGGAAAGGTGAAAATTGAGAGAAATATTGCGTTAGTTGTCTAGTTGCAAAATACGATGAGCGGAAGGGGGGAATATTACCTGTCAACCGCGAATTATGATATCAAAGACGTTTTATTAGATGCAATTTAAAAAAATTTAGTTCTAGATTATTTTCAACCAGCTGGGACAAAAATATAAGTAAGTACTGGGGAATAACCACTCCGCATTTCAAGATGAAATATCAATTTGTTTATTTATAAGTGACCGAAACGCAAAAACTAACGTATCTCAGCTCCAAATGCAAGCAGAGCATTAATTTCTTTCTGAAAGATGGCTTATTTAATTTACTTTCATAAATCGTTTACCGTTTTTGATTTCCTAAGAAAATCATGGAGTTATTTGAATTTATTTATTACTACAATTTCGAAACTTATAAAGAAATGCTATAAAAACGGTTTAAATTTTGAAAAAAAAATGTTTCCCTTCATGATTTCAGAGTACTTATAAAAAGCTACAATTTGAGCCATCGTACACGTTTCTCGGTTTTGATGGCAGGATTTTACAACGGTGCAAAGTTTTAGCAACAATCGTATCTTTGAGCCGTTTTAATCTAATATATAAAAATCTCGTGTCACAGTGTTTGTTATCGAACTCCTCCGAAACGGCTTGACCGATTTTTATGAAATTTTTGGTGTATATTTGGTAGGTCTGAGAACAGGTCGTAGGCTATTTTTTATACCCCTCGGTGATAAGGGTGGCCCTATCCAGAAATTTTATTTTTATTTTTTGGACAAAAATTTATAATTTATATGGCAAAGCAACGTTTGCTGAGTCAGAAAGTAATCATATAGATTTGAAATTTTAAGCGGGGATTGTTCTTTATCAGAGCTATATTTTTCCACAATTTCATTGAAACATTTTCCTTCTTTTTATTGGTTTCCACGGGACTTATAGATTTCGAGATATTCACAGAAAACCCATGAAAAACACGATCTAAGAAATCAAATTGTTTAAATAAACAATACCGGCCCCGCTGAAACTGCAAAACTGAACTGTGAACTATAGTTGAACCTCTGAACACGTTAAAACAAAACAAAAACGCCCTGACGAGACAATTCACATAACGAATTTATTAATCCTAATTTGACTCCACCAGGTGTAAAAATTCCGAATTTGGAAATCTTAACTGATCGACCAAAAATTTTAAAAATTGATGGTATACAGATCAAATAAAATACCTTCAACGGATTAACACACAAGTATGGTGTACGATTGTAAAGGCATGATATCCTATTTACAGGCATACACGAAAAAAACATTTGTTCCAGAAATAATATCACTTCGGACTTTTTACACCTAATTTTCGAATTGTATAAATATTTAGTGAAAAATATAGGCGATGAATCTTTTTTTTTAAATTTTATCAGTTTCAGCACATAGAAAAACATTAGAAATTATGGGTTGCATGCTTAAGACAAAAACTTTTTTTTAATAATATTCAGTTGACACTAAATTTAGGTCTATACAAGATAATGCAGTTTTTTCCTCACTGAGAGGGTAGTAAGTAGTAATTTTCGAATTGTATAGATATTTAGTGAAAAATATAGGCGATGAATCTTTTTTTTTAAATTTTATCAGTTTCAGCACATCGAAAAACATTAGAAATTATGGGTTGCATGCTTAAGACAAAAACTTTTTTTTAATAATATTCAGTTGACACTAAATTTAGGTCTATACAAGATAATGCAGTTTTTTCCTCACTGAGAAGGTAGTAAGGGGTTGAATGGTTCAATATTCTGTAATGTCATCTTATACTTGTAACTTTACAATATAAATAAAATAAATTTGTCGGCCAATAAATGTGAAAGTTGGCGCCAGCACATCAAACTACTTCGGAAAAGTTAGATCAGAATCTTAGAACAAGACCTTTTTTTGTAGACCTATGATTAGTCTATTAAAATCTAAATCAAGTAATAAAATAATAATGCTACAATAAATTTTGATGTTTCTAACATAGTTTTATAGAATCTGATTAAATCAGATTGTAACAACTCCAAAGAAACGTAAGGAATTTCATTTATCAGAAAAAAAATATAAGTGGCAAAAAACTCCGTATAAGAACACTGCAGTAAAATAAATACCAAACTTTATCGCAATTTGAACTGTTGAATATAATTGAAATTAAGACAAATTGAAATTACGCAAACATTAATTATGTAAAAAGGGCAAAAATGCAACTTACCTGCGATGACGCTGATAGTGATGATAAGCAAACAAACAATCGTGAATTTCATCATTTTGACGTCCGTTGGTATTGATATTCTTGCAGATGTAGGCGCTCTGTTAACACTATAAGTCGTTCTTATGGACTGGTGAGATTTTAATCAAATGTGAACTTTATATACCAAACAAATGATTGGTTGGTTCACAAGTCGAAGAGCGGGGATCCTATTTCAAATTCAAATTTAAATTTGATTTAAACACCTAACACTGCGCTATTAATGATAAATGATAAATGATAAATGATGATACATATTACACACGTTGAAATAAAGCGATGAACTCTAGATATGCAATTTGCAGTGTATGCTTGCTTACAGCATTATATCAGTTATATTGTATATCAATCCGTAGTTTATACAGGACCATTAATAACACAACCCCACAAAAAAAAAAGTTCAGACCAGCGAACCAGACCCATGTACCTATGTATTTTTGGTCGCTGAATCCGAATCCGAGGTCAAAAAAATTCGTACACCCCCAAAATCTTGAGCTAGAGCCAAAAAACACCCCTGGACTGGGGTAAAAAGAATATTAAGCTACTAGAAGAGTTGTTACATCTTAATCGATCGAATTATACAAATTAAGGTTAAACAGCAGCGTACATACAATAGATATGAAACACACCCCCAGTGAGTGGCGAAAACTAGCCCCCATTTATAAAAATCGATCCAAAACAGTAATGACTGCTGAAAAAGCTCAAAATGTTTAAGTTTTGTTAAAGTGATAAAAAACTGCATCAGGTCCGACGTAATCTTCACATACCCCTATAGAGTTGAGAACAACCACCCTTAAGTTTAAAGGACACAAAATAAGAGATAACGTAAAATCCAACAGGATTTCTATTTGCGTAGTACTTTAAAATAGAACTAGAAACTTACGTACCATCAACGTCCTACAGTGTCAACCCTCAGATGGTGTGAAAACTACCCCCTATGTAAGATATATCCATAAAAAGTTACAGTGACTTCTATAAAAATTTGAAACACCTGCGTTGTGTGGAAGTGCTTGAAAACCACCCCCACGGGGTTGAGAGATGCCATTCCTATATCCGTAGGATGCTGCAAAAACAGAGAGAAACTAACCGGATTTACATTTTTATGGATGCTATGATTAGGAAAGATCGTGATACACACTTCCAGCGTCCTACGGATATGGGGGTAGCATCTCGCAACCCCATGGGGGTGATTTTCAAGCACAGAGTCGAACATAGTCTAGTTTCTTCTCACTTCCACACAACGCAGGTGTTTCGAATTTTTATAGAAGTCACTGTAACTTTTTATAGATAAATGCGAGGATAAATCTTACTTAGGGGGTAGTTTTCACACCATTGACACTGTAGGACGTTGATGGTACGTAAGTTTCTAGTTCTATTTTAGAGTACTACGCAAAATAGAAATCCTGTTGGATTTTACGTTGTCTCTTGTTTTGTGTCCTTTAAACTTAAGGGTGGTTGTTCTCAACTGTATAGGGGCAGTTTATGAAGATTACGTCGGACCTGATGCAGTTTCTTATCACTTTAACAAAACTTAGACATTTTGAGCTTTTTCAGCAGTCATTGCTGTTTTGGATTGATTTTTTTATATATGGGGGCTACTTTTCGCCCCTCCCTGGGGGTGAGTTTCATATCTATTGTATGTACGCTGCTGTTTACCCTTAATTTGTATAATTCTCGTAGCTTAATATTCTTTTTACCGCATTTCAGGTGTGTTTTTTGGCTCTAGCTAATAATTTTGGGGGTGTACGATTTTTTTTGACCCCGGATTCGGATTCAGCGACCAAAAATACATAGGAATACATGGGTCTTGTTCACTGCTTTGAACTTTTTTTTTGTGGGACTGTGTAATAGAGCATAGTTCAATTTAGACCAAAATATGAGGATATAACCAAACATGCTTTAGTAAATTGGTAAGGAAACATTTTTTAAACTAAGAAACAATAATTTATGTATTGCATTACGCCGGCCCGTGGAAGGCGCCTCATGAGCTATACCTGATGATGAATATTTTTTCTCTTTTTTTTTACGAAACGTGGTAGCACTTTTGTCTAGAAAATGTCATGCGGGAGTAATTTCTACGTAAAAAAGGTACACTTGATAAAACTTGATAAATCTAACCGTTTTCGAGAGAGAGAGAGAGAGAGAGAGAATCAAGTGTACCGTTTTTTATGTAGAAACGACTTCTGCATGAGATTTTCTAGTCAAAAGTGCCACAACGTTTCGTAAAAAAAAAAAGAGAAAAAAATATTCATCATCAGGTATAGCTCATGAGGCGCCTTCCATGGGCTAGCGTGATGTGATACATAAATTATTGTTTCTTAGCTTAAAAAATGTTGTAAGAAAAGATGTTCTAAATAATCCGCTCAATGAACAATTTTTATCACTTTAAGTAACTGCTAGTTTTTGTAAGGGTAAAATAATTTTTCTTACTAAAAATCTAGAATATTTGTACATATTGATTGTGCTCTAATTTTGTGTACATTCCAGAGAGAATTAAAGTAAAATTTTGGCCGTTTTATAATTACTTATCTCGTTATTACCTATAAAAAAACCGCTGCCTAAGGAATCACTACTTCCACATCCAGACTTCCTACAACGAAAAAACGATATTTGCACTCCACTAAGTGGAAATAATTGTTTATGGAACTTTAATAGTATATTTGAAACCATGTACCCCAAAAACCCATAAAATGATATACCCCATCAGTGGTAGGGGTGGGGTGGTGGTGGTGAATGACGTGAAAAAAATTCTTGATTACTGGTTCTTGTACACACACTAAACTACAATATTTTTTCACCCCCTTTAATAATGGAGTGGGGGTGGTAATAGAGGTGGCTATTGCCAAAAATGTTTTTAAGGCCTTAGCTCCTCTTATATTTATTAAATACCAATTTCACGCACTCTTAATTGATCTTGATTTACCCCCATTTACCTCAATTTACCCTTCAACTCTGCAACGGAATAAAATCAATACATAATCTAGTTCCAGATCTCGTTAAAATACATACGTGTGCCATATTTTAAGTCAATATCTTAAACGGTTCCAGAGTAATCGTGAGCACCAAAAAAATACAAGACTAATAGACAGACCGACGCGACAGACAAATTTATTTTATCCAAACTTAAAATATTGACGTTTCATGACATTCTATTTGAACTATAAAAATTTTTAAAAATTTTTCTTGCGTTAGTATACTTTAACTGGATGTGGAAGTAATACGCAGAAAATAGCATGACAAAGATATAAAAAAAAATTGAGGCCTTAGGTTCTTCTATACACGCTAAATTATAATTTAATTTTTTTCACCCCCTTTAATAATGGGGTGGGGGTAGTAATGGTGGCTAATGCCAAAAAATTTTTTGGGACCTTAATTTCTTTTATATATACTAATTTTATGGACTCTTCCCTGCTTGATTTACCTTCCATTTACCCCAACCCTTCAACGGAATGAGATGAAAATACCGTGCGTGTAATTTCCCACTAGGCATGTACATTCACGTAGCGCGAGAGATTTGACAACACCGGCAGCCGTAAATTCGTCCATCGGTGGAGCATCCCAGCTCAGTTATTTCATTTCAGCCAGCTGGCGCACGCGATGTTGTAATTCTTACTCCCCATGCCTATATAATCTAGTTCCAGATCTCGTTAAAATACATACATGTACCAAACTTCAAGTGAATATCTTAAACGGTTCCAGAGTAATCGTGCTCACAAAAAAAAGTTACAGACAGACCGACAGACAGACAGAAAAATTTTTTTGCTCAAACTTAAAATCTCGACGTTTCATGACATTCTAAGCCCATTTGAACAATAAAAATTTAAAAAAAAATTTTGTCGTTACTGGATCTGGAAGTAATAGAGATAAATATTATCTATGTATATTATAGGCACCACAATGTGTTATTTGGGTCGCTCCAGTTACACTTGTCATACCTGATATTATTTCCTAAAATGTTATTCTGTAAAAGACAAATAGGTAATAAAAAATCAAAACAGTTGGAAATTTTAGGAGAAAAATAAGAGAATTAAAGTTTATTCTATTGTCAATATTTGCTAAAATAATATCTCCTGCAGAGAATAGATAAATATAAATAATGTAATAAAGTTTTACGTCTAGAGTAGCTTATTCTGCCGTCACAATGGGTAAAAGTACGTAGGCCAAAAATAGCTATTTTGGTTTTTCTCGCAAATTCTTTATATTCTAATGATTATTATATAGATAGGTATTCGTAAATGAAGTGCATATTTGAAGGTAATATTAAAAAACTGTAGCTAATTAGGCGTAAATTCATTTTTATGCAATTATTGCAAGCAATTGGACGGGAATTCCATATCGTAAGTGAGAGAAACATAAATATGACTTAATGACTACTTAGTTACGTAGTACTTGTCACTTGTGGAACAAATCATGTAGTATCCGTTTTCATCTCCATGGTTATATTAATTTTTACAATATGGGAATTTGGGCTGCAGTAAAACCAGAATATTTTTAAATCGAAGCCTCTTTTCATTGGCAGGAACTTGCTGTTTAATGCGTCATTAATACAGAAGAATTGTTTGTCATATTTTTTCTTCCACGTCCAGTGGAAGTATAGTAACGCAAAGGAAAATTAAAATTTTCATTTTTCAAATAAGCTTAGAATGTCATGGAACGTCGAGTTTTGAAGTTTGAGCAAAAAACAATTTCTGTCTGTTTGTCTGTCTGTCTGTCTGTCTATCTGTCTGTCTGCTACTTTTTGTGCGCACGATTACTCTGGAACCGTTTAAAATATTGACTTGAAATTTGGTACACGTATGTATCTTAACGAGATCTAGAACTAGATTTTGATCTTATTCCGTTGAAGGGATGAGTTGCAAATTGGGGTAAATTGGGGTAATAGGTAAATTAAGCAAGTAAGAATGCCTAAAATTGGTATATATAAGATATGCTAACAAATCCAAAATTTTTTTGGCATTAGCCACCTTCATTACCCCCCCCCCCCCTCCGTTATTGAAGGGGGTGAAAACAATAAAATTGTGATTTGGTGTATGTACAAAAACCAAAGGCCTCAATGTTTTTTTACCCCCACTACCGTTCGTTTTTTTCCATAACGAAGGAGGCATTATTGATTGTGGTGTTATGCTCAAAAATTTGAAATGTTATCAGTGTTCCGTGCTACATGTGAATGTTCAAAGTCTTCCAAGTAAGGTCAATGCACTAAATGTTATTTTACATGAAAATCCTTTTGACATATTATGTATATCTGAGAATACTTGACGCTAGCAGTCTAAAGATAGTAAAAAAAATAATTTGAGATTAGTCTCCAGCTATCGTTCAGAAAATAAATATCATGGCGGTGTTGCCATTTACTCAAAAAATAACGTAATTTTAAAAAGTATAAATCTTGACACCTACTTGCTACCAAGGCACGCCGGATTTTGTGGTACAGAAATCACAAATAAAACATTCATTCTCACACTGTACAGATCTTCTAGTCATGGTGATATAATTTAAGAACTGTTTCACAAGGGTTGTTGAATTTGTAGCGCGCAGGTACCAAGATATAATTATTGTAGGAGATATCAATATTAATTTGGATAATGAAATGAATCACGCCAAAGATCTAAGAAACATAAATGCAATGTATGGCGTAAATCATTATATTCATCAACCAACTAGAGTCAGTCATTCTGACGAGTATATGCCCTGACAATTTTATAACAGGTAATTATGACCCCCTTCTATCTGATCATTCTGGAGTGTATCTGATTATGAAACATCAACGTGATAATGAATGTGATGAATCGGAGAGGAGGAGAATAATTGCAAGAAACAGTATCCAATTTTTTTTTTGTTTAATAGACATTCCCATTCGACAGCGCCTGACTGCAACTTTTATTCGTTTCGTAATAGTTTCGTAATAACTAATAGAGAACGTGAGCTGGATTTAAAAAGTCGTGATACAGGTCGATGATTCGTCATTGCGATAGTAATTCTGCTCAGTACGAGCGGAACCGCAGGTTCGGACATTCGGTTCACGCACTCGCTCGAGCGGGCGATGGTGCGAAGCTACCATCCGTGAGATTATGCCTGAACGCTTCTAAGGTCGTTTCCTTTCTAGTCAAACGTGGAAACGATATTTCTTGGAGTTCCAAGAGTCGAGACCCAAGCAGCAATTTTAGTAGTTTCTACGTAATAGTTGCCATTAGGGGAACTTTAAAGGTTTCCGCAACTAAGGACTGTTACGTAATGGGAACCATCCTTCTACCAAGTATTCACCAAAATGGGGAATAATAATTACGTAGCAAATTACTTCTACCATTACCGTGTTGAAGACTAGGTTATTACGTAAACGGGACGTAACCAAGTAGTAGAAATGACTAACTTTTGGAACAGCTCAGCTGACCGAAATGAGAGCGCAAACTATATATTTGGCTCTCTGTTATTCGAATAGCAAATTAATGACTTACTGAGTTTAAGCACATGATATGTCCAAGGTCCAAGTTAAGGTGATTATATACAACATGCATAAGCATATATTATAAATCATGATGTTTTGCATTTATCCTGGGTGTGGATATTAAAACCACCACTTGTTTTCTGTAAAATGTTATCATGATGCTTCGATAAAAAAGACGCCCCCTCGAGAAAATGGTTTTTTCGGAAAAAAAATTTTTTTGCAAAAATTATGTGTACAAGCAAAACTGCAAAATTTTTTATGGAAAACGTTTTTTTTTAAATTTTATATATTATAAAGTAATAATCTATTTAGAAAACATATTTGTAAATGACTATAATAAAAAGAAATTTTTTATTGAATTATATTTTTATCCGTGTCAATATGGCGTCTTCATTCAACAACAGAAAAATGACGATTTTAATTGCAGTAACTCAGAGGTTGAAAAAACCAAAATTATTTCCCTACAAGTTACATTTACTATAAAGTAGCAGATGCCACCAACGTTATAGTTGTTGTTACTTTAAAAGTGGTGACGGCAACTGCAACAATTTCACTGTGTAGTTATATTTACCTAGATGTAGCAAATGGGACCAATGACGCTATAAGATCTTAGTAACAGTTGCTACCAACTTATTTTCATGTTGGTAGAATTGGCAGAATCGATATAGGTAATTTTTTTTTTTTAATTGGCAACGCGGTAATAACTGTTAAAGTGTCACTGTCACTGTGTGCAATGGGAATATGTGGATTATTAAAAATAACAATTATTATACTTTTTAAGTACTTTTTATTATCTGATATTATTTGGAAAGAGCACATATCGAACAATATTTGATGGATGCCCCTGACGGTGAGCATCTTATGTCAGAGGTAGGTGTTTTTTATGATCTTGCTTTTATATACATATTTAAATGTTTGGGTTTTTTAGGTTGCATTGATATTGGGAGTTTGCGGTGCCTGCCGTTGCGGTGAACTGACCTTCTTAAGCGTCGAAGATATGAGATAAAGAATAATATCTATATATATCCATACCAGATACCAAGACGAATAAATCAAGAAGTTTCACAGTTTTAAATGAAGGATTTTCGGTGAACCCACTTGATTCGATTAGGAAATATGTCTTTAAGACCGCAAAATGTGTTTCACAAAAGATTTTTCGTAAATTTTTAAAAGGGAAAGTGCACTGTCCAATGCGTTGTATTAAATAAGCTCTCAAAAATTCCAAGAATTGTAGCTGATTATTTGCAATTGCCTGATGCAGATTTGTATACTGGCCATAGCATGCGCCGTTCCTCATCAACTCTTGGTGGTTAAGCCAGCAGCTCAGGGCTCTAATAAACAAGTGGGACTGTATTTCCAAAATGCTAAATATTTACTAAAATCAATAAATCTAAATTATATGTCGAAAACTTACCAATTTTGTGTTGTGATGTTCGGATGCTCCTGATGACTTTTAATTGGATTAGGACAGGACAAGTGGGGAAGGAAATAGTTTTCGACACAATACAACTAAACATCGATATCCACGAAATAAAACATTAATTATTGCAATTCACTTCAATACTCTAACCAACTAATTTTGAACAATTAATTTTAACTAATATGCGGGAGCTACTACTATTTGAGGCGACAGCGAGAATCTCACTCGTTCTACTACTGGCGCACACAAACTAACTTTTTTTTCTATCTTTTTATCATATTTTTTAATCCTAAATTAAATTTCTAATTTCCCAAGTAAATTTCTAAAGGCGCGTGACCACTTGGCCAATGCTGGGGGTGACATTACCACCCTTAAACGTCACGGTGTGTGGAAATCATCCACCGTGGCGGAGGGTTATTTGGAAGATTCAGTCTCAACAAGATTGTTATTGCTAAAAAAATTCAGGGAGAGCAGCACAACGAGTCAGGCAATACAGACGTCGTTACTAGTATGGAGAAGAATTGTGTACAGAAGAGCAGTTTTCTTTGTGAAAAATCGAATATGATGACAATAAATGTTAACATAAATATAAATAAGTGTTAGTGCATGGATTCTTTGTTTTGTTAATTTTCCATATAATGGAGACAATAAATAAATTCCTTGGACTTTATTTTATATTAAAATTACTCTTTAGTGACTAAATCACTTTACCTCACTTTAGCTTTCTACTTTATCTCACTAGTGACTTATGGGTCACTTTATACCTTCAAAGTCTTATCAATAAAGATCACTTTATATGAAAGTGTTGGATAAATATATTTATTAACGTAAGGTGTGTAATAATGGAAAAAATACATAACAGTTTTCATATTTATTTAGTGATCAGTTTACATTTAATTTCATTCAATTCAATTTATTGTACATAAATAATGTCTTATGCCGTTATACCGACATTGTCCGTTCCCCATCGACACAATATTTATTAAATTTGGAGTTTTTAATCGGCAAATTCATTTAATATGCTCAGTGGATCACTAACTGAACTATGGGTCAATCTGTGTGTTAAAGACAAGTTGTAATTTTCGAGCAGTACACAGTATCATTAATCACTACAACTGTTATAGTTTTCGATTACTCTTCTTGTGTTGATGGGAGCACTTTTGCACTTGTTGCCAAAGATGATGGTTTTGTTGTGGCGAAATAATCTATATTTGCATCATATTCTGAAGAATCACTATTTCTCTACTACTGTTTAACTGTTTCTTCAGTTTTCTATAAAACGTGGATGAGTGCTGATAAACTTTATTTCGCTTTCACTGAGCATTTCAGATGCCGCCATTTTATTCAATGCCAATAATTATATAAATTGTCTTAAAAGTTAATATTACTCTATAGTAGATTTTCAAGGTATATGTAACTTTTAAGTCATTTTCAATTAGTGGGGAGTAGTAAAGATAACTTCAAAGCCCCTATGTTCGTAGAAATAACCTCATTTTTACTCGAGATGTCACTAATAAGTTAGACTACTTTCAAGCGGTCCTTTGGTAAAGCTGTGCAGTCGGCATTACTACCAATTTTCACTTTGCAGTTGAGGATGCTTCAAAGTAATGCAGAGTAGTATCCGCGACGTTGCAGATTCTCCAGCAGTTACTTGAAAGCGTTATAACTATACCGTGCCTAAATTCAGTAGAATCTACTTAATTGTCACTACAAATGCATACCACAAAGTGAATATTACCCTGAAGTCGCAAAATTAGTAACAGTTATGTTATTCCTACTATATTAAAGTTCCGATGCCTCAGATTCCAGTTCCCATCACTTTGAATGCTGCTTGGGGAGGCTCAAAACAATGTAACTTTACCAGACGGTCGCGGTTCGCCGCGATCGTCGCACTAACCCAACACCTCAATTGCATTTTAAAATAGGATTGATAACTTTAATTGATTAAATTAGCACTGGGTTCTGGTATATCAACTACCAAAAAAGCGCTCTTTACCAAAGATATAAAATAGTTCACTGGATAAGTCTATTGGGTCTTTTGGAAGTATACAGGATGTTTCAGGTATGCGGTCATTAATTTCTAGTGGTGATTCTATATCAAAAAATACGAACAAAGTTTATATAAACATGGGACCGGAAATCCCTCCTAAGGGTGCTGCGGTAAGTCCCCCCTTTTCAATTTTGTGCACCTCCGATTTAATTTATCATTGGTGGATAACATCAGATAATGACCTTTATTGATATCGAATCACGTGCAAAAACTAGTCACAGTAGCCAAAGGGTTCGTGAGATATCAAATAAAATGTTAATTTTGGGTGCCCCCTTCAGAGGCCCGCAGCGCCCTTTTTTTTACATATTTTTTATGTAGAATCACCACTAGAAATTAATGACCGCATTCCTGAAACACCCTGTATATTTTCAAACGTAAAATGTATGCTAGATAAAAACTGTTACCGAGTTTAATGAACAACTCTTGATTGTTTCTTTATTATTATTATTTCTATACTAGCTGTTTCTGCAAATACGTTAGCGTGGAAATTTTGAAATGTAAATGACGTTTGAGGTAGAATCACCAGGGACATGTACACTGTACATCCTCATTACTGATCTCGTTCGGGAGCTTCCCTATCGTTCAGGAAAACTCTAATAATTTTCCAGATAAATCGATACTGTTAACCAGAGAGTATAATTTACTTTCTGCTCTACAGCTCTGGAATATTCCAAAACATTCTGGACTCTCGATTTGTCTGAAATGTTCCAGGACGCTCACAAATGTTCTGGAGTATTTCGAATTCTCTCGAATTTTCTGAAATATTACAAAAAATTTCACACGTCACTTTTTTTAGCCAATCAGGAGTTTGTTCTTGGTTTCGTTATCATAGCAACCGAAAAAATTTCCGGAAATTTTCATCCTCCAGAGTATCCTGAACGAAATTAATTAGTGGAAATTTTTCTGTCAAATTATTGACATATGATCATATTTGACATTTACTTTTACATAAAAATGGAATTTTATTTGACATATTAAACGAGATCATTACCTATAAAAAAATCATTGAGCTCGTGAAACAACATTTTATTTCATGTTTAATTATGATACTGAATATTTCAAATGTGTTTGAATCCTCACGTTTCAACCATGAATGCATCGGTGAAGGTTCTATATCAATTAAATGTCTTTGCTTGTCTACATAAATGTAATATTTTGAAACAATTTTATTTATCTTTTTTAGTTCGTGAAAACTTAGTTGAAACTTCCAGTAGCTTTTTCTGTACTACGCTGAATAACTTCCCATTTTGATTTTGGTCCATATTACACTTTTCAATCAGGTATGATAAGTATTTCAATTTTGGATGGCTTTTTTTAACCTCACAAAGTTCTTCACAATATGTGCATAATATTCTTTTTCCATTCTTTATTATCTTATTCCTTAAAAACCTTCACAACTTCAACAATAGAAATATTAAGCTAATACAGGTTCGAGGGCGGATGTGGACCTTGAGCTTGGGGGGGGGGGGTAACACTGAACCCAAATTTTTTTGATCAGCGGAGGGGGGGGGAAATCCGAAAAAACATTTTTTCGTCCCAAATTTTTTTTGAAGAGCAGGGGGGAAAAATCCGAAAAAAAAAATTTTATCCCAAAATTTTGAAGAGCGGGGGGGGAGAAATCCAAAAAAAATGTTTCATCCTAAAATTAAAAATAAAATTTTTAAATGAAAGTTATTAACTTACAGAGTTAATGACGTTTTATTTCCAAGCCATCTCTGTTAAGTTCTGAAGTGCTGAAACTTACCTATACCACGTGCATAAAACATGAAAATAAACTAAAAAACATGTTACACCTATTTTAGTGAACAAAACTTATTTCGTAACACAAAAATAGAGTTGTCTTAAATAATTTTCAGTAATTTTTTGAAACTGAAATGGGTGAAAAAGATATTATTTATATACTACACGAATATAAGTATTCCGGTTCACCCAAACTGTTGTAACATTAGAAAATATAAGAAAAACAGAATTCCACCCATTTTAATGAAGAAAACGTATTATCAAACATTTCAGTGTATATATTAACCCCTCATGTAGTAGTTTTTTGCAACTAAAATGGGTGGAAATATTTTTTCAACATTGCATATATGTAGATAATATTTTCTTTAAAGGCGACATTTTACTAACTCTTATACTTATGACTTATGACACAACAATACTAATTCCGATGCGTTTCTGTCACTTTGTCAATAAAACCCATGTATGGCATTATTATACTCTTCGCAAAAACGAAGAATATATTGTATTTGATCGGTACATTTCTAAAATCGTAAATATCACTAGTAGAGGAAAAATTTTCATATCATTGTGTTAGTGAACGAATTCTGAACTACTTTCAAAATGTCCGTCTGTCCGTCTGTCCGTCTGTCCGTCCGTCAAGTTTCTTGTAAGCACGATAACTTAAGAACGAAAAGTCCGATTGTATTGAAATTTAGAAAGTAAGTTAGTGTTAGCTAGAGGAAGAACCCTATTGTTTTTGAAGAAAATCGATCGGTAAATAAAAAGTTATTAATCATTTAATTAAAAAAAAAAATATATTCTCTTAATTTTTTTCGCTTTTATTAAAATGGAAATCTTGATAAATATTATTTCCATAATATATTTTTTTTGTTTATAAATTTTACCAATATATATTTCATAGAAGTACGAGTTGAAATATGTATGATTGTCGAAAGATATAGGTATATCACAGATAATCAATTTTCGTAGCAATATGTGGTGGCGCAGCGGTTAAAGCTTTGCGTTGCAAAGGTCCCGTGTTCGAATCCCATACAGGTTGGATATTTTTTTTTCATTTTTTTTTTTATATAATTTTTTTCACAACAAATTTAGGATGTCCAAAAACTAACATTATTTACAAGAAAACTGCGAAGAGTATCCTATAGAATGCGTAACAATTATATATAAAAAGCTGAGTAAATTGGCGAAGAGTACGTTTTTAGCTTGTTATACCTTGGTTATGTCTTAGAATAATCTTAATGTCAGTTGAAATCAGTATTTATTTAATTTATTTAGGTATGAATGAATTAATTGCAGGAAATTTTTCTCGTACACGAATTTTTTCATAAAATTTATGTAGGTACTCAAAAAATTTCCTGCAATAATTCAAGCACTTAGAAGATTACAGAAGTTTAATCATAAAAGTGTATGCCGTGCAAATACGCTTACTGTAAGATTTCAATGAAATAAAAACTAAATGTTACTCCAAGCTTAGGTAAATTTACCTGTAAAAACCTTATTCAAATTGGTTCAGTAGTTTCTGCGTGACGCCCGTCCAAACAAAGAGACAAAAACTATTTTAAGGTATTCTATTACTATCTTACATCCCCCTAAATGAGTTTTTTGCAAATGTTTTCAATGTACAGACATGCCAACTTTACAGATTTTTTATATGTATATGTATGTTTAAAAAATTGTGTCATTCAGGGTCGTGTAGAGCAGGTGTGTGAGGTATGCGGTGTACACCTCCTTCTATTTAGGCGGCAGGCGGCAAGCGGCAAGCGGCAAGCGGCAAGCGGCAAGCGGCCAGACAAACGGTCATGCGTTTTTTAATATGATTAGGTCACAGCATTTTTCAGCGTCGTATCTATAGGGCAGGGTAACAGTGGCGTAATTCCCCCCCCCCCCCCCCCCGGTTCATCAGTTTTTATTTTCGAGGGAAAAAAATGTGTTTGAGGGCGCAAGATCACATGCTTGCCCTGGACGCCAAAGTGTCTAGCTACGACGTCGGCAATTTTATATGATTTTTTATATAATTAAATTTTAAATTACCATTAGTTGGAAGTCGCATTCTCTTTACTGAAAATACTTACAAATTAATTTGTTACTTTTGAAGTACGTAGGAGGCGGCATTTTAGATTGTCCACACCAGCAGCCAAATCTCTAGAAACGGCCCTGGTGTCGTTTATTTACAAAACAGTACCTACGAAAAGTATTGCTTATAAATATTTCTTGTAGCACATTCTTCTTTTCTTTTGGTATAATTTGTGTGTATATATTTTCTTTCAATGGACAAATAGAGACCTTTTGCAGATTAATAGATGAACATTTTTATATGTTTTGCATACAGCCTACGGCTACGTTTATGAAAAATACCAGCATGTCACTCAAACAATAATTAATAATCCAACATAACCACGAGAATTTAACTAATTAGTTTATGTAATACATGCATAGCTGCACAAACACTATATAATATTTATTTTGCGCTAATAGATTGTTGATTAAACCAACAAACAATGGAAAATAATCGTTCAGTGCATTTTTTCAATAATAGGTACCTAAATGACCTTCCATCGTTTAAAGTGCCTTGCCAAGAATTTAACATTCTCGCAACTATTCATTGCGTAATGATAAGAAATATGGGAAATCACATCATTAAGACGATAATAGATGATTCTTGATTAAATCATATTAATGAAATTACAGTGGATTCTGTTATGAGTAGGTAACGTCAATGCCAAGAACAAAACACGTTGACGTACGTATGTACCTGTGGCGTGTAAACATGTGCAGAAGTAAACTATTATCAGCGATTTCATAGGAAAAACCCGCTGCCCAAGGAATCACCACTTCCACATACAGATTTTCTATCCAAGTGTCTCACAACGAAAAAAATGTGTAATATTTGAAATCCTCTACCCCAAAAACCTATAAAACGATACCCCACATCGGTAGTGGGGTGGGGGTGGTGATAGAGGGGTGGTAGTGGAGGTGGATGAAGTAAAAAATATTTTGAGGTTTATGGTTCTTGTACACACACTAAATCACATTTTTTTCATTCCCTTTAATAATGGGGTAGTGGTGATATTGGGGGTGGCTAATGCCAAAATTTTTTTTGAGACCTTAGTTTCTCTTGTATACACTAAATTCCAATTTTATGGACTCTTACCTGCTTGATTTACCTATTTTCCCCAAATTTACACCAATTTGCCCCCCAACCCTTCGACGGAACAAGATGAAAATATAATCTAGTTCTAGATCTAGATCTTATGTGTACCAAATTTCAAGTCAATATCTCAAACGGTTCCAGAGTAAACGTGCGCATAAAAAAAGTTACAGACAGACCGACAGACAGAAATTTTTTTTTCGGTCAAACTTAAAATCTCGACGTTTCGTGACATTCTAAGCCTACTTGAACAATAAAAATTTTAAAAAATTTTTTTGTCGTTGCTATACTTCCACTGGATGTGGAAGTAATTAAGGTAAAATGTATCCATAGATATAGTAGAGTGGCTATCTTCCTGCTATTAGTACCGACCATAAACCCAACGAGTAGTTTAAATGAGTTCGTATTGAATAAAAAAAAAATTCAAAGAAATAATAATAATAACAAAACCCCACAAAAAAAAAGTTCAAAGTAGCGAACCAGACCCATGTATTCCTATGTATTTTCGGTCGCTGAATCCGAATCCGGGGTCAAAAAAATCGTACACCCCCAAAATCATTAGCTAGAGCCAAAAAACACCCCTGAAATGGGATAAAAAGAATATTAAGCTATGAGAATAGTTGTTACATCTTAATCAATCGAATTATACAAATTAAGGTTAAACAGCAGCGTACGTACAATAGATATGAAACACACCCCCAGGGAGTGGCGAAAACTAGCCCCCGTATATAAAAAAATCGAGCCAAAACAGCAATGACTGCTGAAAAAGCTCAAAATGTCTAAGTTTTGTTAAAGTGATAAGAAACTGCATCAGGTCCGACGTAATCTTCATAAACTGCCCCTATAGAGTTGTGAACAACCACCCTCAAGTTTAAAGGACACGAGAATAACAAGAAAAAACGTAAAATCCAACAGGATTTCTATTTTCATGGATGCTATGATTGGCTGAAATTGCGTAGTACTCTAAAATAGAACTAGAAACTTACGTACCATCAACATTCTACAGTGTCAACCCTCAGAGGGTGTGAAAACTACCCCCTATGTAAGGTTTGACTATAAAAAGTTACAGTGACTTCTATAAAAATTCGAAACAACTGCGTTGTGTGGAAGAGAGAAGAAACTAGACTATGTTCGATGCTGTGCTTGAAAACCACCCCCACGGGGTTGAGAGACGCCACCCCTATAAAAAAAACTATGGAAATGAAACGAATAAGCAACAGTATAGCTTTTTCGTTACATCTTGAATTACGGTAGTTTACATCCTTTCTGGGGGTGTTACTTAATAACATTTATAGGACATGAGTTTCAAACTCTAAGTGTGCAACACGATTTTTGCCAATCATAGCATCCATAAAAATGTAAATCCTGTTAGTTTCTCTCTGTTTTTCCAGCATCCTACAGATATAGAGGTAGTATCTCGCAACCCCGTGGGGATGGTTTTCAAGCACATCGTCGAACATAGTCTAGTTTCTTCTCTCTTCCACACAATGCAGGTATTTCGAATTTTTATAGAAGTCACTGAAATTTTTATAGTTAAATCTTACATAGGGGGTAGTTTTCACACCCACTGAGGGTTGACAGTGTAGAATGTTGAATGGTTGTAAAGAAAATGATAATCCGCCATCTTTGAGCGGCGGACATTTTGAACATATTATAATATTGAGTATACTATAGTGTATTGTCATCAGAGCTACATACAACTGCTAAATTTCATGATAATACAACAACAATTAGAAGTAGGTAAAGTTCAGTTCCTTAGACCTTATTACATATTATTACATAGATACATGTTAAAAAGCGCTGGCTATTCTTAGGCATCACTACTACTAAATCCAAACTTCCGGTGGGAGTTGTAGTGGGGGTGACTGATACAAGAAAAAAATATAGGCCGTTGGTTCTTGTACACACACTAAATCAGAATTTTATTTTTGATCCGCTTTAATAGTGGAGTGGGGGTGGTAATGAGGGTGGTTGATGTCACGTACTTATACACACACTAAATCACTATTGTTTATTTTTTTCACCACCTTTCATAATGGTGTGGGTGTGGTAATGGAGGTGATATTGATAGTGGGTTGATGCCAAAAAAGATTTGACACCTTGGCATTTTATACATACACTATAACCCAATTTTATGGACTCTTACTCGCTTACTTTACCTTTTTAACCCCTCCATTCACCTTTCAACGAAATAAGATCAAAATAGTATCTAATTTCATATTTATATGCTGAAATGCAAAGGTGTAGCAAATTTCAGGTCAATATCAGAAACCGTTCCAGAGTAATCGTATGCACAAAAAAGTTACAGATCGACAGACAGGCAGACACTTGCTTTTGCTCGAACTTAAAATCTCGACATTTCATAACATTCTAAGTCTATCAGAACAATAAAAAATGTCTTACGATTACCATACCTCCACGATGTAGAAGTAATTTATAATAAACCTCTACAATACAAATTGTTAAATTGTGATACCGAGAATAAAAAATTTAGAAATTCTTTTATATTATAAAAAGCATTTTCAATAGAAAATAATTTAGTTTGTTTTTTAAGCATATTATAAGTTGTAAATTCCTTTAAGTTCTGCGGAAACTATTCAGAGGGAGATGGGGGAGTATGTTACTCTCCCAACTTTGTCAGACTTGGCAAAAGTTGGATAAAAGTTAGTTTGAGACATAAGTTGGCAAGGCAAGGAATATTTTTACCCCCCCGCTCACCAATTTTTTTGAGGAATTATTATTTATTTATTTACAGAGTTGGCTTCTTAAGCTTATGAAGTTGGCAAATTTGAAAAATAACCCCCCAAAAAAGTTGACTCGTTACGGCTTTGTAACTGTTATAAACATATAGTATGTCGTTGGATTGAATTTACAAAAGGGACAAATTTTTAGCTGTGTTTAACTTCACCTATTTAACCCAAAATGCCAAAGAAATAAAAATTTTTGTTCGATTTAAAACGGGCAAATATTTAATTAAAACGTCAATATTAATACAGTATTTTTAAAATCGGGAAACAGTGCAAATAAAATAATTTTACAAAAAAATTTCAAAGCAATGAAAATTTTTGCCTGATTTAAAAGGGATAAATGTATAATAAAAACTTCAATATCAATACAGTGAGTTCATAAAATTGTGTTTTTAATTTCACTATTTTCCTCATAATTATAGCACGCACGTAAGGGGGAGGTGGGGGTGGCTGATGCCAAAAAAAAAAAATTGAGGCCCTTGATTCTTGAACACACCCTTAATCACGATATTATTTTTTACTCCATTTAATAATAGGGGGTGGTAATGGGGGTGATAGTGGGGTGTTCGATACCGAAAAAAATTGGGGCATTGACTTCTCGTATATACACTAAATCCCAATTTTATGGCATTTTACTTATTTGCTTTATATATTTACCCCCCTTTAGAAGAGTTACAGGCAGACCTACAAACAGATTTTTTTTATCAAACGTATAATTTCAACGTTTTATGACATTTTAAACGTATTTGAACAAAAATTTTTTTTTATCGTTACTATACTTAATTTTAGGGAACGGATTACAACAATACACATATTGAGCACAAATGTTTCAATTGTTTCCGCTCCTTCCTCTTTGAGATATTCGTGAATAAAATGACAGACAGTTGTGAAATGCAAATTATTCTGGTGGATTTATGTAGAATTTATTTCCAACTAGTTTAATTTTGTTGTAGAGGCAGCCAAATATTCAATTAATTCAACTAAGGGGTTAAATAAGCAAATTAAGTTTTCTGCGGAAGAAAATTTAAATTTAAAAAACAATTACGCACGAAGAATTCGCATTTCACAACTGTTTATATGATCCCCAATAAAGTTGAATCATATTCATCAAGATATATAAACTAAAGAACAATGTTAAAAGAAGTTCAGGGGCGAGCGTAGAGGCGACTTCAATGTGAATATCAGTCGATATTCCGTTGAAGCAACGTCGAGCGCGGTTAGTACTTGGATGGGTGACCATCTTGGGAAATACAGCGTTCTCGTCCCACCTACTTGCGGCTTGTATATCAGTGTATACGCGGAAGCTACGTAATTTCAGACGAGGATTACTTAGTGGATATACCATCCTTCGGAGGGGATGTAAAGCAGGCGGTCCCTTGTCTATTAAATGTTAGGCAAGTAAAAGATCCCTACTCTTCTTAAGGGAAGAGGTTCGGCAAAATTTCCAGGTTGGAGGTAGCTCGTCTACTGGCGTCGGTGATAGGCCTTAGTAGCGAAAATAGGCCGACGTTAAATAAATAGATAAAAAAAAAGAAGTTCTTTTTTGGCCCGTCCGTGGTAAAGTGTGGAAGCCATCTTTTTTTACTAATTTTGGGGTGCTGAAAACGAATCCGTCACTCGTTTTGACGAAAAATCTCGGGAACACATTAAAATTCAACCTTTATTTGGGGGTAAAATTGGAATTGATATTAGTCTAAATACTAAGTTGCGATAACTAAGTAGAAAAAGAAGTAAAGAAAACAAATTCACCCCTTCGACTCTCCTCGCCATTCCCTCACCAACCTTACGAAGGTTGTAAGCTACTATAAAAAAAAAACAGAACACCTCATGGAGTGGTTGCTATCAGAATATAGTAATCTGATTACTTCTGAGTATACTCACACGCCTCCTCACCTCTAAAGGGGATGGATCTCACCTTCTATTGATCCGTTTTAATTACAAAAAAAAATCCTAATATTCAGTTGGATGTATTTTATCATATTAAGGTGACTTGGCCAATTCAGATCACTTCTGAATATTTCTTCCCCCTCTAGGGAAGGGGTGTAGGATGTCAATATCCCCTTTAAAAAATGTTACTTGATTTTTATAGTAAAAAAATTATTTAGTTATTTAAGTAATTTTTGTTTGTTAGAATGGGAGTCTTTTTTCATTTTATGCCCCCCTCAAATCCCAAATCTACCCACGAAAGAGGTGGGAATAACTATTTTAGGACTCGATTAGTTTTTATTACAACGGAAATCTTTCATTACCTCTTCTTACATGGATTTCTATCATAATAGAATAACTTAGTGACTTCAAAAAATTATCCCTAAATACTTATTGAAAATATATATATTAACGTATCATTTACCCAATTTGCGGGAGGTGGGGATGTGGCAAAGAGATTACTATCTCAGAAATATCTCGGGGGTTTTGCCCCCGACTAAGGTACTTTTTGAAGTCACTAAGTTACTCTATTAAGATAAAAATCCATGTAAGAGGTAATGAGGAATTTCTCTTGTAATGAAAACTAATCGAAAGTCCCAAAATAGTTACTTCCATCTTCTTGGGTAGATTTGGAATTTGAGGGGCCATAAAATGAAAAACGATTCCCATTCTAACAAACAAAAATTATTTAAATAACTAACTAATTTTTACTATAAAAATCAAGCAACATTTTTTAAAAACGGTGTCAATATCCCCTTTAAAAAATGTTGACAAACTACACCCGCTCCTTAGAGGGATAAGAAATATTAAGAAGTGATCTGAATTAGCCAAGTCACCTTAATATGATAAGAAAACATACAACTGAGTATTAGGATTATTCTTGTAATTAAAACCAATCAATATCCGTGAGGAAGCGCGTGGGTGTACTCACAAGTAATCAGATTATTTTATTCTGATAACAACCACTCCATGAGGTGTTCTGGTTTTTTAAAAATATGTAAAACTATGTAGTAGTTATAGTAGCTTACAACCTTCTTAGGAGTGGTGAGGGAATGGCGAGGAGGGTTGAAGGGATGAATTTGGTATTTTTACTTCTTTTTCTACTTAGTTATCTAAACTTTCATTTATAATTGTAATTATAATGTCACCCCCAAAAAAGGGTTGTTTTTTAATATGTTCCCGGGATTTTTCGGCAAAACGGGTGACGGATTCGTTTTCAGCAACCCAAAATTAGTAAAAAGATCCACACTTTACCACCAAAAAAGCCAATTAAAATATTGAAAATATTACCGAGTCCTCTACTCGTTGAACTAGGAACTATAAATTACCAGTTGATTATCAGCGCAGTATTCTTCCAGCGCTGGGCGTAAATTTGGTATAGACACACCGAGATGTCGCTACGTGGTTAGTTGAAATAGTTTCCCTTATTGGGAACCAATATTGCTTATTGAGATATTACTTCTCACTAAGAGATGTCAGGATGCAGGTTTCTAAGCATGTAATTAGACTTCTTGCAGATGTCGCTAGTATGACCTAGGGTGTAGATTGGAAAGTCTTAGGTAAAATAAAAACAGCCAAAGAACTAAATTAAACTTAGTTATATATAAAAATTTGTTATAATTTCAAACTATACTTATGGATATGATTAAACGTTATAACTTATTTTGCAATCTTTTATTTTCAGATATGAGATAATTAACATTTAGTGTTAAAAATTTCATGTTTTGGTTTTGTATAAGTATAATAATTACTATATGCATTTGTATGACTTGTACATGTAATTATCGTACATGGTAAAACGTATGCCTCAAAGTATCCTTTAAAATAGTTTATAATAATTGCTTCAAATTTTCATTTTATTAAATATTCAAGAATACATATGTATGCTGATGAGGCTCAAATCTATCATTCTTATGTCATTCCAATATTGTTTTCTAACCCAACTGATTAAATCATTTCAAAATAATGCTTTTTTTTAATTCAGAAATCTCTTAAAATGCATAGATTGTAACAGATATTTTCCTACTAGTTAGTAATAAATTTATTATTTTCCCAAAATGTTTTAACCGAAATTTCAACTATTCGAAATATTAAATACCTACTAATACTAAAAATGTTACTTATAACAAAGGAAAATACTAAATTAAAAAAGTAGTGAAGTAAATTTTTGTGTAAAATTCTTAGGTTTGAAAACTATAATTATCTAATGAAATTCTACTAATGGAAAATTTATTGGCTTTTTCATTAGCTTAATTTCATTAGGTAATTAAAGTTTTTAAACCTAATAATTTTACACGGAAATTTACTTCATTTTTACTTTCCAACATTACTTTTTTAAGTAACACTTTTAGTATAAAATAAGAATTGATAGAAAATGGATAAACTTTTATTTATTTAGTTTCTTTAATTAATTGTTATATATTTTATTCAGTTTTTTAATAATAATATGATACTCCTACGAATAACTACATCAATATGTTCAATTGTAGAGTCCTGAGGATGCCAATAAATTTTGACGAAACGTCGACTATTTAAAAAAGTCTTTTCTTAACATCTTCTGGTCTATACCCGTCAACCGTTACCAGCATTAAAGCAGAGACCATCAACCACTAATAAAAATTCTGCTGTATGTCAATCTCTTCGGAAATATGCCGACGGTTTTTCCAATTTACTACAAAATATTTACGTACCTATTAATTATTTTATTTCACTTATTGTATTAGGTATCTGTTTAGAACACAGGACCAATAGGATATGTCAAGGGTTAATAATTATTATTATCGTATAAAATAACAAGCTAAAAACGTACTCTTCGCCAATTTACTGAGCTTTTATATAATTGTTACACATTCTATAGGATACTCTTCGCAGTTTTCTTGTAAATAATGTTAGTTTTTGAACATCCTAAATTTTGTGATACCATCTTTGTTGTGAAAAAAAATTATATGAAAAAAAAAACCATCCAACCTGTGTGGGATTCGAACACACGATCTTGGGATTGCAAGCCAACAACAACAACATCAACGACAACGACAACAACAACAAGCATTTATTAATGTTTCAAAAGATACAATAATGCGCCATTCCGGAGTCCGGCCCGGAGCCAGCCAGACATCCACGGCGAACATCGCCGAGGTGGGTGTGAGACTGGGCGGGGAGGGTCCGGTTTGGCGGTGACGAAAATTATTTGCTGAGTTAAAACTCCTGCCTAATGGAAAAAGGCTGGACTGCAAGCCAAAAGCTTAGCCACTGCACCACCACAGATCACTAAAAAAATTGATTATTTGTGATAATCTTTCGACAATCATACATATTTCAACTCAGATATATTTTTAAGAAATATATATTAGTAAAATGCATAAACAAAAAAAATATATATTAAGGAGATAACATTTCACAAGATTTCTATTTAAGTACAAGCGACAAAAATTAAGAGAATATTTTTGTTTTAATTAAATAATTAATAACTTTTTTATTTACTGATCGATTTTCTTCATCTAGCTAACATTAACTTACTTTCCAAATTTCAATACAATCGGACTTTTCTTTCTTAAGTTATCGGGCTTACAAGAAACGTAACGGATGGACGGACAGACGGACGGACAGACGGACATTTTGAAAGTTGTATGGCTAGTACGAGTACATGGAAATGGTGACAGCATTTTTCTAGAAATAAATGTGTCCCGATTGAATTTTAATAGTAAGTTAGCTTAAATGGGAGAAATTTTTACTAGCAGTTTATATGATTTTTTTTTAAAGATACACGAGTAAAAAATAGGATATATATCTTTATAAAGTCAATGGCATTTAAGACATAAATTACTGTTAATATATTTTTGCGATTATAAATCTCTTGAAAAAATGACTGCTAGTGGAAAAAGTGAAAATAAATTATCGAAAAAATTCAAACAGGAAAACTGTTGTAGCAACTGCTTCAGGCTGGAGAGTTAATTGTGACCAGGATTGTACATAGATTACACAGACGCACACTCAAAAAATAGTGAATTTTCTCAGGTTTCACATATACAGCCCCATGTATTTTTGACCGCTGAACACGATTCCGATGTCAGTTTTACAAAATTAGGTTAGGATTTTTTGTTAACCGCGAAAATCAGGAGAAAACAGGTCAAAAAGGAGTTTAAGATATAAATTAAAGATTTAAAATAAGTAGACCATGTATTTAGGGATTGCAATTTACCGGAAGTTTTAATAACCGGTAAATCGGTAAATAAAAATGTAAATAACCGGTTAACCGGTATTTACCGGTAATTTTTAGAATTAATGATTAGGGTGGCGAAAATGACAATTGTCTTTTTCCACGTACAAAATTATCTAAATTTAACAAAAAACATTTTTATATACATATAATTAATATAATTAGGTTTTGAGAAACATATTTTTTCCAAATTGAAATTCGCTTACAGTCGATTGAAAAAATTATAGTTTTGCAAAAGACATATCTAGAGAGTGTAAATCAAAATTTTGTGATTCACTCGTATTATCTTTAGTTGATTATGGTGATGTTGTATATGGAAAGTTATTATCGGCGACAGCAAAAAAGAAAATTCAAAAACTTCAAAATTCATGTATGCGTTATATTTACAGTATCCCATATAGACAACATATATCACCACATCTAAATAAACATAGCATGGAAAACCGCAGACGTTTACACATGCTCACACTTATTTGGCGAATAATTCATAATGACGAACCTCAGTACTTAAAAAATAAGTTAATTTCACGAGTTCACTTGCATAATACAAGATACATACAAAATTTTTTGGTGCCTCAGCATGAAACTGCGATTTTTCAAAGATCATGTACGTATTTTGCATCTCATCTTTGGAATGAACTTCCAAATGAATATAAACAATATAAATCAAAAAAATTTTTTATTAAAGTTGTCAAAAATTACATTTTGGCTGATCAGAAGCAGGAGACTTGATGCTGCGTTGTGGATGCGCATATATTTCTTTTTCTTTTTCCGATACAATTTTATTTACTTTTAATCTTTTTGCTTCGCTTCGCGGGGTCTGCCCGTTCCCCTTGTCTGCTCGCATGTCTGAGTGCTGCTGTTGTTATTATTGTTATTATTATTATAAAATATAACATTTGTTAGATTATTACAATTCATTACTGAATATTAACAAATAAAATAATAATTATTTTTTTCTTGAAATTTTAGATTTATATGTATTAATATTTTTTTATAACCTTTTTATAATCTTAGAGTTAGGTTATCTGTATTTGGGCAAATGGAAGAAGAGCTCTACATTTCAATTTGTACCATTTTTACTTTGAGTAAACTAAATGTATTATTATTACTATTATTATTATTATAATGAACAAACTAAAGATTTTTTTATCAAAAGGAAAAAATATAAATGAAATAAATTTAAATAAACAATTATTCTGTAAATAACAAAAATTACAAACATAAACTCAAATAGGGCATTTACTGAATACCTAATCTAAAAATACAATATTTTTTAAAATAGCCCGTTAAAAGGGCTAGTTTTTCAAAGATGTATCTGTTAGTCGTCTGATATTTGTGCATAGAATACCACCAACTGAAAATGCCCTTCCTCTATCGATATTGGTAGGTCGATAAGTTAATAAGAATTGGTAATAACATTCTTCTAAATGTTTTCCACGGATATTTGAGGCAGTGAAATATTCAATTTCCTGTCGTAAGTTATTGTCAATGTCTCTCTTACTTGTATTCCTTAGAGCTTGGTGTTTGGGTTTTACTTTTTATAATATTATTTATTTATTGCCAAAAGTGCTCAGTGTTGGGACAGTCACTCTATATTTAGTGAATACTAGTCACTGACATAAATAGAAACGTTGAATACGTGACATATCGTAAGTTCAAAATTTACCGAAATAACCGGTAAAAAATTAAAATAACCGGTAATTATCGTCGTGTGTTTTTTGTCCTGTTTACCGGTTAACCGGTTAACCGGTTAACCGGTAATGCAATCCCTACATGTATTCGATGTATCTGTATTTTTGACCGCTGAACACAATCCCTGTGTCAGTTTCAACCAATCAGGAAAATGTTTTTGAGTATTTGGGAATACAATTTCCACAGATGAGCGAAGCCAAAATGAAAGAAGTCATTTTTAATGGTCCACAAATAAGGAAAATCTTAAGAGATAAGAAATTCATCACTACAATGTCAGATGTCAGAAAAGGTAGCTTGGCAGAGCTTTAAAGAAGTTGTAGATACATTTTTAGGAAACAATAAGAGCAAAGAAATAGTATCCAACATGGTAGAAACATTCGGAAAATTAAGTCGTCTAATGAATTTGAAACTACATTTCCTGTATTCTCAGCCAGACCAGTTTCCAAGATTTAGGTGATTATACTAAAGAGAATGGTGAACGTGTTCACCAAGACATAAAGGAAATTGAGCGTAGATACCAAGGTTGATGGGATGTTAATATGATGGCTGTTGGATATTGAAAAGGGATGTGAAAACGAAGGGAATAAAACGAAAAAGAAAACTAATACGCAGATCATTTGATGACATGGTACCACAGAAAAGAATAAATTAGGATAAATATGAAGTCATGACCTGATTTGGTTGAAATTGACATCGGTATCGTGTTGAGCGGCAAGAAATACATAGAATACATGGTCTGCTTATTTAAAATCTTTAATTGTTATTTCAAACCTATTTTGACCTCTTTTTACCTGTTTTTTGTAGTTAACAAAGAATCCTGACCCGATGGAGCAAAATTGACATCGGAATCGTGTTCAGCTGTCAAAAATACATCGAATACATGGTCTACTTATTTAAAATCTTTAATTTATATTTTAAACCATATTCTGGCTTGTTTTCGCCTGTTCTTCGTGGTTAACAAAAAATCCTAACCTAATTTTGTAAACCTGATATCGTGATCGTGTTTAGCTGTCAAAAATACATGGGGGTATACAGGGTGCGTCACTTAAAACTCCCCAGGCTTGTAACTTTCTTATTTTTTAAGCTACTACCTTGTTGGGCATATCAAATAGTAGATATTTTTAAGGCATTTAAACATGTGTACAGAGTAATTTAAAAAAATAATTTTGAAAAAATTGTTCGGAAAGAAAACTTAATTTCCATGAATATTTTTTTACCTCATCCTGTACATGAACTGCGTTAATGTTTTCTATAAAGGTTTTAATTAGCTTCAATTTATGTTATTACGGCATATTCGAAATTCGTTTTGGTTTTAGAGAAAGAAATTAAAAACACCCTTTCCGATTCCAAACTGATTTTTTTTTAAATAACTTTGAAAAGAATGTAAATAATAATTTTATGCTTTATTTGTAAAAGGCAATATTCAACGTAAGAAAACAGCAACAAGAAACAAAAGAAATAAATGTTTAAAAATAAACTTATATTAAAATGTACTAAAGAGGAAATTGCAAAATTTTTATTTTTTAAATTTTTTTATTTTAATAACATAAATTGAAGCTAATTAAAACCTTTATAAGAAAACATTAACACAGTTTATGTACAGGGTGAGGTAAAAGAAATTAAGTTTCCTTAACATTTTTTTCAAAAAAAAATTTTTTTAAATCACTCTGCATGCATGTTTAAAGGCTTTAAAAATGTCTACAAAATTTGATGCGCCCAACATGGTCATCGCTTCAAAAATAGAAATGTTACAAGCCTGGGGAATTTCAAGTGGCGCACTCTGTATATGTAAAACCTCAGAAAGTTTACTTTTTTTTCGTATGCCTGTGTTGTCTTTATAATTTAGCAAGTAATATATATTTTTAATGTTGTGTGATATCAGAGATTGCCTCGGGATTAGGAAATTATTGATATTTTCTTTTTATAAAAATTAAGCTATGAAGTGAATTGTTACAGTAGAATGCCTGTTTTTTCTATAATTATGAGTGTTAAATTATAAGAACAATGATTGCCGAAATATGATATTAAACTTTATTCTTGTGTACAAATTATTTCCTGCCATATTTTTTAAGGACTCACGATTCCAATTAATTAGTCATTGGTGTAATAATGAAAAGTAAGTTAAATTTTGCAAAACGTCAAGGCCAATACTAACTCAACACTACCAGTTGTATATCTGAAAGTAAAAAACGTATTTAAAATTTGAGAATTCTAATTTTCAAAATGATTTAAATAAATTATGGAGTAATTATTGATCAAGGTGTTATCTTTACAGGAGGCTACTAACTGATCATGTATGTAACTCATTTACATTACAGCAGTGTTAAAAAGATGCTCATTAAATAAGTATATGACGTTACCAATATTGTGCATAGTTTAATAAACCATATTAAGTAAATATGTTTATCTTTTTTTTATTTCAAGAATTTTAATTTCCGGAAAATTCGTTTGCATAAAAAGAATTTCTTATAGTCCGTAAAGCTAATGCATTTACTACCCGTCACTTTAACGAAGGTTTGATGAGCCGCGTTATTACCTATACGACAAAAACGTCGCCAGTGCAGAATCTAGCTTCGTGACTTGAAGATGTATGAACGGGATTATACAATTTAAAAAAAAATGAACCGCCTTCAAAAAAGTCGCTTAAAATTATGTTAATTGAACTCTTATTACCTAATATCGATACTGATAGACAGATAGATGGATATATATTTATTGGTGTTAAGACATTTACAAGAAATGTATCCACAAGTCAAAATTGAATATAAAAACTAGATATATAGCAAAAATCACACATATGAATAAAGATAATATATAAATATAATATGTAAATATAAAATAAAAGCATAAAATATTCAATACAATACGATGCGACAATAAAAAAATAACAACGTTTAGAAAACAAACAATATAAATTTGACACAAAAAGATTTCAGATACGTATGTGTTCACGTGAATAAGACATGTATTCCTCAACGCTATAGAAAACTTCTATCAGAAATGCTCTTAGTTTTCTTTTGAATAAATTAAGAGTATTTATTGATTTTATCTCATCTGGAAGTACGTTAAAATACGTAATTTCACAATAACTCGGTGACGTCGTTTTTCCGTGTGGAGCTTATATTTACCTCTAGTGCTATATCGTGAATATCCTCACATTTAGCTAGTCCATTTTTTTCTTATAGATATAAATTAATATTTTATACCTACAGATAAATGCCGGTTAGCGTAAGAATATTTTTGGAGCGAAAAATTTGTCTACACGAGTTAAAAATTATTCAAATTACTCGATTTTGAATTAAAAATAGTCTATTTGCCAAAGGTGATGAGCCCCATACTATAACATTGTAGGTTAAGTGCGAATAAAAAATTTCGTAGTAGACTGATTCTAGACAATCGATTGTCAGTGAGTTCTTTAAGGACAGAATGAGAAAGCTTTACTTGTTTAATTTATTTGTTAGGTGCTCAATGTGGTCCGAATAAATCAAATTATTATCAACGATTGTTCCAAGAAATTCAGTATTTTTGAGTATATATTATTATTGTCAATAGAAAAAGTAAAAGTTTTGCTTCGTTTACGTGAAAAAATTCTAAATCAACAGTCTTAGTCATATTGATGATTAAATTGTTTTTATCGCACCACTCTTTAAAAGACTTCGTTACACTTTACGAATAATTTCCAATTCGCATTTATCACTAATAAATTAACAATGTATCATCGGCGTACATAAAGATATTGCACTCACTTAGATGGTCAGGTAAATCGTTAACATATAAAAGAAAAATGAGTGGACTCAGGACACTACCCTGTGAGGCGCCGAGTTCAATATCATAGCTCTCTGAAAAAACATCGGCATATTTAACAATAAATTTTCTATTTACGAGATAGGATATTATAAGAGAGTTAGCATTTTCTCGAATACCAAGTTTACTCAATTTCATCGAAACAGATCGATACCATCTATGGTATCGAAAGCTCTAGACCGATCAAGGAATAACCCAACTACGTTTTCGGATTCGTCGAGTTTACCTAAGATGTGCTGAATAAATTAGTAGCAAGTAGCAGTAGTAGCAATTTCGGTTGATAGTTTTTTTTTCTGAAGCCAAACTGACATTTAGAAAACAAATTTGTGTTGGTTTAAGTAAGAATTTAAGTTTTCGGAGATTAAAATATCAATGATTTTAGAGAAGATACTTAACATTGCAATTGGCCTATGGTTATCTATATCCTGCACGTCACCATTTTTAGGAATGGGCACTAGAATGGCAAGTTTTAAAATGTTGGGAAACTTTGAAGTTGGCTAAAATACGTTTAAATTCGTTATTTCTATTCGCTCATTTTTACACCGACCGCAATATCGATATTATTTTATTTTATTTTGTTTTATTTTATTTTACTTTATTTAACAATACAGTGACCAACAGAGCACTCCAATTACAGGGTAGGTAGGAGATAAATAAGTACATACAAATATATGTATAAAGAAATGTAGTAGCATAAAAATGTAAAATAAACATATAAAAACAACGATAAAAAAGAGAATAAAACAAAAATGTTAATTTAAGCAGTTAATGTCTTTATCTCAGTTTCATTGCAGTGGAAGATATCAAACTGGTCTTAAAGATTATTATAGTTCTCACACATTTTGTATAATGGCGATAATTTTTGTACGTTAGTTCTGGGGGTCGGCAGATAGAATAAAGAGTTTTGCCTAGAACTTGGTCTAGGTGTTTAAACTTAAGATACACTACAATCTGTTATATTAATAGTACAGTAAGTGAAGCTTTTAAATCCCAGCCCGAAAAAGATTTAATGAATTTCCAAATTTTTTTCTTCAACATGGTTCATAAAGTATGTACATAAAAACCTATATTGTCATTTTTCCTGCTTTTTGATTAGGGGTGGTTTCCACCCCTTTTTAGTTGTCGCAAAAAAAAACAAAAAACACACATATTCTGATAGAGAATCAAATTATAAGAATACACTTTTTTGTTGAAATGCATATTTTTCGAGATATTCCGAACTGAAAATTACCCCCCTAAAATCAGTATTCCTAGACGTTTTTTTTTTAAATTACTCGAAAAATGTGGACTAAAAAAATGCAAGAGTACAAAATTAAAGCTATTACGAAAAAAAAAATTGAATGGTTTTTTCTTTTTTCCCCGATGTTTAGTTTTGGAAATATGACATTTTCAAAATGACACCGAGACGCTCAGAAAAAATATACAACGTTAAAATCTAAAATTACTCAAAACCTACAACTACGAGAAAAATTTTTATTTCTGTAAAACCTAAAGGTATTAAAATTTTCTTTCGATTGAGACGTATTACGATCATTTATAATGAAAACTAAAAAGTTAAAAACAAAAAAGTAGTGCATTTAAAAATTTAGGCGCCATTTTTTTTTTTGTCTTATTGCTCTAATTTCTTATTAATTCAAAATTTTAAAAATCTTTCCAGAGATTGTTAATACATATTATTACTAACATGTTCAATTTTTTTAGAATTTTTGAAATAATTATTTTTCATTCTGTACCCATTTTCAGTAATGAAAATTTTCATAATTTTTTTAAAAATCGGGTTTTTGGAGATTGTTCAGAAAATATTTTTTTATAAAAAAAATGGTAAGAGTACCAAAATGAAGCATACAAAAAAACAAATACTTCGACTTTTTAAATTTTTCTACGACAAACTGTTCCAGAGATATAAAGGTTTAAAGATGGCGCTTGAACGCATACCCAAGAAAATTATGTATTTAAAATTGAAATTTCTCGAAAAGCATAATATTGATAAAAACATGATATAAGAATGAAATGAAGTTTATAAGAAAACAATGAGTTTGGGCTTTTATTTTTTCCTACAACAAACTATTCCAGAGATACAAGCGCGGATCTAGAAATTTCAATAATTTTTTTCTCGTCTGTGGCGCATGGGACCCATACGAAATATGGGAAATAACATCTCGAGAAGCACTTCTCTAACGACCTCTAAAAAATTTTGAAAAAGCAGTTTGCGAAAAATGTTTTCAAAATTCGACTCCCCCCCCCAGGTCTAGGGACTCCTGTTTAAAATTATTTTTTTTGTCATATGCATTTTACTTTTCATAAAAATACAGCAACACGTTTTGAAGTTTATGAAAATATTTTCATTACTAACTGAGATACAACGAATTGAAATTTTGTGATTTACAATTAAACAAATCATCTATTTTTCGAAGAATACGCAGAAAAAGCGGGTTGCATCGCACTTTGGCGTGTTTAGATTGCAGATTAAAAATGTTATTTCATTAGTTAACTTAATTGCAATAATTATATTTATTTATAACAACCCGTATTTTTAATAAAATTAGAGATGTTTTGCCCTCATGGTAATATTCAGCTACCTCAAAAACATAATTATATGAATTTTCGTGATTTTATTCGTAAAATTAGAAGACGTTAATTTTTCAGTATTTAAGGGTGATTTCAACCCTTAATATTTTCGTCTCATACGTTTTGACCTCACAGTCATATTCAGCGACCTGAAAAACATAAGTGTATTGATTTTCGTTAATTTATTCGTAAAATTAGAAGAGTTATTAATTTTTCAGTTTTTAGGGGTGGGTTTAGGAGTAGAAATCACCTATCCTTAAAAATAAAAAGCAGGTAATGCGACAATATAAATTTTGATGTACGCATTTTATAAAGCATTTTGCAAAAAAATAAGGAAATTCCTTTCATCGTTTTCGGGCCGGGAATTTTACCATTTTTACTGCTTCGCTTAGTGTACTATATATTGTATTATTTTTCTTCTATTTATTTATTTAACGTCGGCCCATTTCCGCTACCAAGGTCTATCACCGACGCCAGGATACGAGCTAGCCCCAACCTGGAAATTTTGCCGAACCTCTTCTCTTTCGAAGAGTAGGGATTTTTTACTTGCCTAACATTTAATAGACAAGGGACCGCCTGCAATACATCTCTTCCGAAAAATGGTATATCCACGACGTAATCCTCGCCTTAAAATTACATAGCTTCCGCGTATACGCTGATATACAAGCCGCCTGAAGAACTTTGCTTCACTGGAATATCGAAATACAATTTCCAATTCCAATTAAATATCTTTTATTTTATTTAACTACTTTGTACATGTCAGGTTGTTTGCATTTATTTCACTTGTGTACACTGTATGAAAAGTTACGTGACAACTAACGCGAGAACCACGTGATGTACCGCGACGGCCAGGTGTTGTGGCAGAAACGCATCCAGACACGATCATGATAAAATAGTGCAAGTTTCTTTGCAGCTCACTTGCGTATCTGTTTAATGTTAAATTAAGATACTGAGACGACTCGAGCTTTTGTCTTTTCGTCATATACGATGTATTGTATAGGGTGAATGATGAAAATACCCTATTTGCGAAATATATGCGCAGTCAACACGCCTCTACGCTTGCCTCATGTATTATTTTAAAAATAAATAGTTCGGAGAGTCTCCAAATTCGAGAGAGAAAATCTGTTTAAAAGCGCAGTCTGGGGAAAACCAATAGTAGAATAGACACAATCTTCCTTGTTACATAAAGTCTTTAAGAAACGCCTCTGAATTCTTTCTGCTTTGTATACCGGGTGGCTCAGCTGATAGGGACACTCTTGTAACTCTTGAATGGGCTAATAAATTTTTGTCAAATTTGGTGTAGAGATATGAGATGAAGTTTCCAATTATATGATGTAAAGAACCAAAATGGCCGACTTTCGGTTTCGATGCAACTGACATAAAAATCAAATTTTTAAATGGGACCACCTGTATATTTTTACATATTTTGATGCTGATGATCTGACCCTCAGATATACATATACAAAAGGAGCAGCGTGGTATTCCAACATACTTGTCATGTGCATTTCTTATAACTACAGTTTTGCTCTTCAGTAGAAAGAAAAATGAATTTAAATTTTCGGGGAACGAGGCAATCACTTACAGAGGGTTTTACTAAGAACGAAATTCAGTTACCTTTCAACATTGCAATAAAGAAAAAAATTGTGGTCTTTTTTTTTCCTTATGGGTTACGTTGCCAGAACCCCGCCGTATGAAGCTAAAGCTTATTGTATTCAATAGTCCCATTATTTCGTTAGTCCCATTCTTCCTCAAAAGAGGTGTGTACGGTGGGTGAATAAGAGCTCTGGCTATCTGTTCTGGGGCCACAAATGGTTCCTGAAGTATGAAAGACTTCCGGCCAAAGACTGAGCTTTCACAATAGCATGTGATGAGGGGTTTTCTCATCCTCACCACACATCCTGCACTCTGGATAGTCCCTCGCCCCTATATTGGTTAGGTGTTTATTTAGTATCCAATATCCTGTTAGGATGCCCACTGTACAAGTGTACATCTCTGCTGTTTTCTGCTTAGCTTTAGCAATTCGTTGGTCTTGGTCTTGGATGGCCCGTCGGTGATGAACATACTTGACTGTCTCATCCCCGGTACCCCAGTCCAAGACAAATTGTGTTTTTGACTTAGTAGTTCCTTTATCAATCCGCTTGCTATATTATATGATATCCCGCAAGGCTCTTTTTGCGCCTTACCTGACCAGATTATCTGCTGTTTCATTACCTTAATTGTCCTGGTGTCCTCGCGGCCACTCCAGTTGTACACTCCTGTGTTCCGCCAGTTCCGCTAGTTCCGCCAGTGAATTAAGGCGGTCTATTACCGTTTTGGAACGGGTCTCTATTGAGCTTTTAGAGCTACTTGGCTCTCAAAGATGATGCGGATTCTATAGTTGTGACTTCTATTTGAAACCCAGTTGCGGTGCCACCCAGGTTCAGGCTAATGTTTATTCTTAACTCCTGTTCCAGTACTTCTCAACGTTTTGATCCGTCAGTATACCATATGGTATCATTTGAATGTCTTCGCAGTTGCCTTATTCTCTCCTCTCTCCTCCTAAGGTTTTTGTGAAGTTGTGGCATGTGTTGGTTCTACATGGCTGCATGTCTAGACTAGTAGTAGATTTTTTCTATTTGTTGAAATATTTCGGTAAACTATCCTATTCTTGGCTGCTAGTAGTGCTTCACTCTCCATGACTAAGTGTAGTGAAGGTAGGCATAGTCGTGCTTCCATGGCTGTGGTGGGCGATGTTGACATTGCTCCGTTATCCCTAGATAGGCCTGTCTTTGTACCTTTCTTAATTCTCTCATTACCTCTCCTTTTTCGGCTTTGTACCACCAGATCAGGAAGGCATAGGTTAATATAGGTACCACAATCTATTGATACAGCTAATGCGTCTTCTTAGGTTATAGTCCCCAGTTTTTGCCAACCGTTCTTCTACAGGCCCATAAGGCCCGCGTGGCTTTGGTAGTCACTCTGCCTAGATGTGCTTTGAAGTATAATTTATTATCTAGAACCAGTCCCAAATATTTAACATTGTTGCTCACCTTGCAATTAATTTCTCCGGAGGTATAATTTTCCAGGATGAGTTTCCTCTTTTTTGTTATGGGTTCACGGAAACACTTTCCTGGGTGAACCATCTGTCTATCATAATAAGGGCTCTCTGAATCTTTTCTGATGCAGCGCTTTCATATTTTCCTGTTACTAGAATAGTGACATCATCTACATAATACTCCCCGTATACTCCCTGCTGCCCCATTTGGTCTCGAATACTTCCTCTGTGGATCCGAGCGTGGACTGAATTTTTCTAGTCGTAGAGCCTTAATTCTTGAGTTAATCACGAAAAACTCGCATTGAATTTTGACTGCAAGAAAGGGATGAAAAAAACACTAAACTTTAAAAAATCGTATTTTGATCAACTTCTGACCAAATTGGACAGGGCCAGTCTCAAATTCAAGGTAATTTTATAATCTTCAAATTGTATGTTAAACACATTTTGATAAAATCCGTAGTTTTCAGGATATTTACAAACAATATTTTCCTTCCCACTTCACAAAAGTTTATCCTGCAGTCGATTTTGGTTGACATTTTTTTATATATTTGAAACCTTAAATAATCTTCAAATTGTATGTTAAACACATTTTGATAAAATCCGTAGTTTTCAGGATATTTACAAAAAATATTTTCCTTCCCACTTCACAAAAGTTTATCATGCAGTAGATTTTGGTTCACATTTTTTTATATGTTTCAAACCCTAAATAATCTTCAAATTGTATGTTAAACACATTTTGATAAAATCCGTAGTTTTCAGGATATTTACAAAAAATATTTTCCTTCTCACTTCACAAAAGTTTATCCTGCAGTCGATTTTGGTTGACATTTTTTGATATGAAACAATCGTGAAATTGTATGTTAAACGCATTTTGATAAAATCCGTAGTTTTCAGGATATTAACAAAAAATATTTTCCTTCCCAATTTTTATTCTGCAGTCGATTTTGGTTGACATTTTTTTACATGTTTGAAATTCTAAACAATCTTGAATTGTATGTTAAACGCATTTTGATAAAATCCGTAGTTTTCAGGATATTTACAAAAATATTTTCCTTCCCACTTCACAAAAGTTTATCCTGCAGTCGATTTTAGTTGACATTTTTTTTAAATGTTTGAAACCCCAAATAATCTTCAAATTGTATGTTAAACACATTTTGATAAAATCCTTAGTTTTCAGGATATTTACAAAAAATATTTTCCTTCTCACTTCCAAAAAGTTTATCCTGCAGTCGATTTTGGTCGACATTTTTTTATATGTTTGTAAATAAGTTTTCTGAAAATAAACTTCATGTCTCAACTGTTAAAATCTGAGTGAACTTCACTATACAATCTCGTATGCGAAATATATAATTTCAGATGAATCAAAAATCGCGTTTTCGCACTTTTTGATAAATAAAACTTGTGAGACCTACAATGTTTTTTTATATTTTTAAATATAGCAGTAGGCAACAACAGTTAAATGTTGTCAAGAATCTTTAAATAAATCAACAAACTTTTGTGGTTCCTTATTCGTGTGGATGCTTGATATAAGACTAGATTAGATACGGGCGTTGTTTTTCAAATGACTAATTAATTTTTTAGATCCTTATTTCAATAGTTTTGAATATTAAATTGTACAAGCGTGTGTAATAACGTAGAAGTTCCGTGAATTTTAATATTGTTATACAAAACCGCTTCTATGAAGAATTAACAAACAGTATATCCGATTATCATAATCATCATCATCTTTGCGAAATACTTAACTAATTCCGAAACTGTAACTTAATTCGGCGGTTTTGCAAACATATAATTATCTAATAATTTTGCAAATTACAGATTTAATGAATATGATTAAATAATAATTGCCTTGATATAAAATTTGCTAAACATATAGTTTGTTTGGACTTGTCCGTCATAAAAGTTAGGTAGCTACTTTATTTAGTCATTTAACTTGACATGTGCAATCTATTATTTTAATAGATCAATCAATATTATTTAAGTGCTTATTTTGAGATCGCTGGATGTATTTAACTTACATTTTGCGTTTAATCACACTTTGCGGGGACTAGATTAAAATAAAATACATACAATGACTAAACAAGCTTTACGAATCATTAAGCTTCATTTTGTGGAAAGTCATGAAAAAGAAGTAACCCTCTTATTATACTCTTCGCAAATACGAAAATGAAGAGTATATTGCATATTAAATATCGCTCGCAGACAAAATATTTTCGTATCATTGTGTTAGTGAACGAATTCTGAACAACTTTCAAAATGTCCGTCTGTCCGTCCGTCACGTTTCTTGTAAGCAAGGAATAAAAATCCGATTGTACTAAAATTTGGACAGTAAGTTAGTGTTAGCTAGAGGAAGAACCCTATTGTTTTTAAGAAAATCGATCAGTAAATAAAAATGTTATTAATGATTTAAATTTGAAAAAAAAATTGTTTATTATGTTTTTGTAATTGAATAGAAATCTGGTGAAATGATATATCATTTTAATATTTTAATATTTATATATTTTACAAGTATACATTTCATAATGTAATATACAACCGTGGAAATATAATTATCTCGTTTCTTTTAATGTAAAAATTTACGTTTTCTTACGTGTTAAGTGGTGGTGTAGCTCTTAGGGTACGGACATGTCGAAGATGTCACGCCGCTAGAAGTTCAGCTCGCAAGTTTCAGTCAATTAATGCCGCGATACTGGGTGCACATGCCGAAGAAGTTTATCAATCAGTTCACCAGTTCAGTGTTTTGTTCAGTCTCTCGGGGGATTGACCTGCTTTTATCTCATGTAAATAATATTTTTATTTCTACAGTGTGTTTGCCTTTTGTTTGGAATCATCACCATAAAACATGTATTTTAGGTCCGATATTTGGGGCTTGTTTTAACGTAGATCTCTGAAAAGTTCATTCTTGTGATACATTAAATTTTATATAACGAAAAAGGTCGACCTACTGCGTTTGTTATTGTGAGTGGAAAATTATGAAATGTAATGAAAGTTGCATGGCAATAATTATTATTGCAATCAGAAATTAAAATAATTAAAACTTAACACAAATTGACAAAGTGGATTTTTATTGGCAATTTCATAATTTTTATTTCTTTCAGGAAAAATCCAAAAATAGGTTTGTTTTCACGAAATTTGGAACAAACCCATTTGAGGGGTTGCCGAATCCAGCGGAGTACTCAGATTTGAAATAAAAAAATCGCTAATAAGATTTCATCATTTTCCAACCACAAAGACAAAAAAAAGCAGTACCTGGGTCGACCTTCTATGTTTTTTAAAACCTTGGAAAACAGTGCGGGCGACATAGGTACAGTTTGGGTATAATTTATTTAGTTCATAGACGTACTTAGTGAAGTGTGTTATTGTGTTATTTATTGCGCAACATTTCTCTATTATTTCCAAGTTTGTGCTCTGTTTGTGCTGCAAAATATTGCCAGAACAAACGTTATTTGTGCAAAAAATCTTTTTTTACATTCTCTACTGGTCATAATAGTAGGTAAAATTAACTGAAACTTTTTGATAATAAATACTTGTAGAGAATCAAATTTTCTACAAAAAAGAATGTGAGTGCATACGTGTGTATCTTTTTTAATACATATGAGCACAGGAAACGTATAGTGTGGCTTCATGCGGACTGAACGAATTCAAATGCATATATTGCCAAAGCAATAAAATATGGGTACTCTTTACCTGTAAATAGGGAATTATCGCAGGTAGAAAAATTTCGATGCGTTTTGTTTTATTTACAGAAAATTGCTTAATTATAAATTATTACATAAATTCCATTCTATTCTGTTCTATGTAATTAGTTTATTTACTTTTACTTCCACATCCAGTGGAAGTATAATAACGACAAAAAAATTTTTGATAAATTTTATTGTTCAAATAGGCTTAGAATGTCATGAAACGTCGAGATTTTAAATTTGAGCGAAAAAAATTTCTGTCTGTCTGTCGCTCTGTAATTTTTTTTTGTGTGCACGTTTACTCTGGAACCGTTTGAGATATTTTGACTTGAAATTTGGTACACATATGTACTTTAACGGGATGTGGAACTGGACTATATTTTCATCTTATTCCATCGAAGGGTTGGGGGGTAGATTGGGGGTAAATAGGTAAATCAAGCAGGTAAGAGTCCATAAAATTGGTATTTAGTGTATACAAGAGAAGCTAAGGTTCCGAAATATTTTTTGGCATTAGCCACCCCCATTACCACCCCCACCATGTTATTAAAGGGGATAAAAAAAATGTGATTTAGTATGTGTACAAGAACCAAAAGCCTCAAAATATTTTTGCACTTCTTCCACCCCCACTACCACCCCCCCTATCACCACCCACACCCCACTACCGTGTGGGATATCGTTTTATGGGTTTTGGGGGTAGAAGATTTCAAATATTATATTATTAAACTTCTGTAAACAATTATTTCCACATACAAAATTTTTTCGTAATGAGAAACTTGGGTAGAAAATCTGGATGAGAAAGTAGTGATTCCTTAGTAGTTGATTCCTTGGGAACTCTGTTCGCAAGATGCCTCGACGTAGTTAATAAGTCATATAACAGCTAAATCTGTTTGTTTGGGCTTCTTCAGGCATGCTAAGACCATGAAATTTTGCAAGTATATGTACTAAACTGTCAAGAAAATTAATAAAACTGGAAACTCGAAATGGCCAGCCCAATATAGCGGCCTAAATTTGAGTCAACTTTTTTAGGAACTTCCTATGTTGGATAATTTATAGATTGTCATATTATTTGATAGTCTGATTTTTATAATAAAAATTGGATGGAGGGTGCTATACATTACTCATTATTTTTAGTTATATTAATAAACCCGTAGTGGAGCTTTTTTTTTCTTTTGTGGCATCTGGCCACTAGCCATACAGCCAACCGCTACCCTAAAAACCATTTATTCCAATTAACCCATGTCGACAATGAAAAAATAAATATTGAAGATCAACAAAGGAGAAAAAACCGCTGCCCAAGGAATCACTACTTCCACATCCAGATTTTCTATCCAAGTCACTCACAACGAAAAAAAATGTGGAAATAATTGTTTACGGAACTTTAATAATATAATATTTGAAATCCTCTACCCCAAAAACCCATAAAAGGATACTCCACATCGGTAGTGGGGTGGGGGTGGTGATAAGGGGTGGTAGTGGGGGTGGTGATAAGGGGTGGTAGTGGGGGTGTGAGAAGTAAAAAAATATTTTGAGGTTTCTGGTTCTTGTACACACACTAAATCACCATTTTTTTCATCTCCTTTAATAATGAGGTGGGGGTGGTAATGGGGATGGCTAATGCCAACATTTTTTTTGAGACCTTGGCTTCTCTTGTATATACTAAATACCAATTTTATGAACTCTTACCCACTTGATTTTCCTATTTACCTCAAATTTACCCCAATTTACCCCCCAACCCTTCGACGAAACAAGATGAAAATATAATCTAATTCTAGATCTCGTTAAAGTACATATGTGTACTAAATTTCATGTCAACATCTAGAACGGTTCCAGAGTAAACGTGCGCACAAAAAAAATTACAGACCGACAGACAGAAATTGTTTTTTCGCTCAAATTTAAAATCTCGACGTTTCATGACATTCTAAACCTATTTGAACAATAAAAATTAAAAAAAAAAATTTGCCGTTACTATACTTCCACTGGATGTGGAAGTAAAACAGGGACACACGCTTCTCGACCTGGGGTCTATCAGGGCATTTATTTTTTTAAACACAAACAAAATTAGAGGACCACTATAAATTAAGGGATGCAACACATTGTGAAATTTCTCACTAAATTGTTGCAGAACGTAACGGTATGAACTCCCATCGTCTCCATAGTACTCTATTAAAATAATTCTTTGCTCGACAGTTAACATTTAAAAAAAATTTTAATGCAGATATGTCATGATATGTAAACGTAACTAGGTAACAACGCACCTAACAATCAAATAGAACATTACTAAAATTATAGAAGATGTTCATAAAATAGGATTCCAAATTTCTACGGCTTGTAGTATTTGTCAAAATAAAATAAAAGTAAGCAAAAAAAATTGACAAAATCCAACAAGTATTTTAATAGAAATTCACTCATTTCGAAACATTGCAATATTCAAGTGAAATTTTGAATTTGGACAGACCATATAATTTGAAACAACTTTTTTATTTTACATTTTATTCCAAAATAAAAATAACCAGTTTACTCTTGGAATTATAAGTTTTGTAATTTTTGCGCACCACGTATAAAAAATATAATTTTTCTCAAAGTCATTACTATTTTTTGGACAAGGAAAAACTTTTATAAAGAATAACATTTTCTCGAAAAGTTAAAAAAAATTGCGATTACACCTATTGTAAACCCCATCCGCGGACATACTGTATATTTTAATTATAAAGCAATAATTAAGGTTGTTGACTATAACTTAAAAAAATATGTATAGAAATATTTATTCAAAATCTGGTAAATATTCGCCACCCGCGAAGTCTACCTCTCTACTACCATGTAAAAACAAACTATTTTGTTTCGAGGTGAACATGCTGGTAGACTTCGGAAGTAAACTGCTCTGGTAGCATCCTCGATATGTGCGGTCACATTTAAATGTGCAGGTTTGTTTTACAAATTGACGAATTCGATGCATAGACTGAATTTGTGGGCTGAACTTCTAGTTGCGAGGCAACTCCGGGATCTCCGTACCTCACACCAAATATATAAAATTATGAATGGCCAGCTACCGCGGTGACTTCCATGTAAACTGCTAGAATGAACTGCTGCAAGCATCCTCGGCATATGCGGTCCCATTTAAATGTACAGGTTTGTTCTAAAAATTGATGGCGGCTATCGTAGTGAACTACACACTGAACTACTAAGCATCTTCGGCATGTCCGTACCCTTACGCTTTTGACTCGGAATCCAATGGTCCAGGGTTCGAAACCCAAATGGGGTATGGGATAATTTTTTTTTTAATTGTTACTTTATTTTACACTGAGTCTTTTACCAACTAAGTTCGTGCTATAAATTTAAAAATGTCTAAAAATAACATTATTTACAAACAACAGCGGAGTATCCTATAGAATGTGTAACAATTATATAAAAAGTTCAGTGAACAGGCGAAGAGTACGTTTTTAGCTTGTTTATTTATATATTGCATACCCCGCTGGAAATACATAAACAACAAACTATCATGTTTGACATGATTAGAAGTGAAAGTTTTGATAACGGAAAAAAGAATATTTTCCGAAGCTTGACAGCCTTTTTTGTTTCAATTTATATAATTTTAGGTGAGACATTTTGTAATAGAAGTATTGAAAACCAGCCTATGTTTGATCCCTTTGACGCAGAGGTTTATTTCATCAACATTTTAAAATATTTTTACTGTGGAAAAATACCCAACAAGCATAAGCAATGATATCGCATTATCTCATATTGCTTGAAAATTTAGTCAAGAAATAATTTATACAATATGCATCAAACAGAGAATATGCTAGTATACCAATCTATAAGTCTACTGACCCAATATGTATATGTATCACAAACTAATAAAGATCCGACGGTTGAATTACCAAGACATAAAATTTATCAAATATTACATTTTAATTTGATATTGTTTATAAGCTATAAATATGTCCCACGTAAAGCGCGTAGACAGTTGTTTTAAATATTTGTATATATCAACATAAAAATTTTACAGTTTTCAATATACTGGGTGATGTACCACAATATGCGGAAAATTTATCAGTAGGTTGTCCCACCGAAAGGAGTTAAAAATATGAAAAATTAAAAAAATTTGACCAAAAGAAATTACATTATTACTTCCACATCCAGTGGAAGTATGTATAGTAACGACAAAAAAATTTTTAAAATGTTTTATTGTTCAAATAGGCTTAAAATGTCATGAAAAGTCGAGATTTTAAGTTTGAGCGAAAAAAAAAATGTCTGTCTGTCGGTCTGTCTGTCTGTCTGTCGGTCTGTCTGTAACTTTTTTTGTGCGCACGTTTAGTCTGGAACCGTTTAAGATATTGACTTGAAATTTGGTATACGTATGTACTTTGACAAGATCTGGAATTAGATTATATTTTCATCTTGTTCCGTCGAAGGGTTGGGGGTAAACTAGGGTAAATTTGGGGTAAATGGATCAAGTAGGTAAGAGTCTATAAAATTGGTATTTAGTATATATAAGAGAAGCTAAGGTCTCAAAAAAATTTTGACATTAGCCACCCCCATTACCACCCCCACCCCATTATTTAAGGGGATGAAAAAAAAATGTAAGAGTCTATAAAATTGGTATTTAGTATATACAAGAGGAGCTAAGGTCTCAAAAAAATAAAAGTTATGATGTATTTTATGTACCTGAAGAGTGCTACAATCTTTGATAAGATTCTATAAAACAAAAATGCTGCATGATATCCTGACAAACAACTCGCTAACCAAGCTGGCATTATCGGGTGATGACAAACATATAGCAATCATACAAAAATATATATTTTCAAAAACCGCTGCCCAAGGAATCACTACTTCCACATCCGGATTTTCTATCAAAGTCACACAACGAAAAAATTTTGTATCTTTAAATAATTGTTTATGGAAATTTAATAATATATATCCAAAAACCCATAAAACGATACCCAAATATGTGGGTGCAGGCTATAGACTGAGTGCTGGCTCCCATCTGATCTAACCAGAGAGATCTAATTCTGTTTAATATTACAGCTTCGAGTATTGGCCGCATGAAATGGAAATCCGGCGGTCTGGCACTCCAACACAGTCGGAAATTAAAATGAGATTTCGAAAAAATGCTGCAATTTAACCGGGAAGATCTATTTTTATTTTAGAGTTTATTTGTTAGATTACTACCTCCTAAATTAATTTTAACTGGTCTGCCACTCGAAATCGGTGGTAAAATGGCGGCCAGATCAACTTACACTTTAAAAAAATTGAGGTCAGTGCGTGGCTTTTACGAATTGCTCGGTCTGGCAGTAAAAAACAGCCGGATCCAAGATGCCAGATCGGTTTTTGTAAGGTAGCAAAGCTTGCTAATCGTCGATTATGAGTGAGCTTCATTATTTTTCGGTTGATGGTATGTTAAAAAATTGATGGAAATGTAATTTTATTGTATGAAAAGAATTATAAATTTTTCGTCAACTTTAGTTTTGACATTTAATTAAAAGATAGCTTGAATTTCACACTCATAGATTTGTCAGTGATGCTATAAAATCCAATTATTTTTGTAATATTTTCTGTTCTCTACCACGTCACGAGTATTTTTTTTATTCATCGTCTTCGTCCCCTTCATCTTCCGAAGGGACATTAGAATCGGTATCTTCGTCGTCTAAAAAGAGTTAAAAATTAGGTAATTATTACTATATTGTATTCAACATACCTGAAGCCTCCGCAATTGCGTCGAGAACAACAGGTGGAGCAACGTCTCCATCAAACCACACAGGTTCGTATATCCCAGAAGGACCTATCTTCCAGCCATAGTCTTCGGGATTTAATGGCTGCGTCGAGTCCTGTTTTTCGGCGTTCATCCATATATATATTTGAAATATACTTCTTTCCACATGCAGCAGCAGTGATGATTGGCACGGAGGAATTGATAGGGAATCAAATGTGGCGAAGCTCTTAATAAGAGGCTCATTCATTTTTCTGGGCTTGTAAGCCATCTCAAATTTTCTGTACCTTGCCTCATTAACTGTTGGGCACCTAGGGAGATTGTACATGAAACAAACAAATTTCTCCGCCGTAGTTATGGGAACAGAATCTGGTTCCGGATCTTGGTAGAATGTTTGAAAATATTGTCAGGAGGTAGTAATCTAACAAGTAAACTCTGAAACAAAAATAGATCTTTCCGGTTAAATTGAAGTAAATTTTTTCGATATTAGAAACGCCGCCAGTTTAACGTCCGGCCGTTTTGGACTGCCAGACCGCCAGATTTCTATTTCATGCTTGCTCCAGACTTGAGTAGTATACGTAACTGTATTAGATCTTTCCGGTTATATCAAATGGGAGCTACCTCTTGGACTACTAGCGGTCGACCCACAAACGGTCGACCGCTGGCTGGAGTGCGGGTGGCTTGACGTCACACTGCGTTTTCGCGCGCTCTATTTTCATTATATATTTTGAGGGAGAAGGAGTTGAAGAAAAAATCTAATATTTTGCACATTTACTATGTATGAATAAAAAAAAAAACTAAATGAGCCCATTTAATATCCCAGACTATACGAAGTTTTATAATAATGGAAATATAAACAAATGTGATGGAGTACTTTTACTAACAAAATCAGATTTAAATGCAAATGTATATAAAATTAAATATCACCGGTATAAATGTAAGTAGAATAAGCTTAGAAATAATATCACAATTGGGTTAACAGCATTGTATAGACCACCAGCTACTGTAGTACAATCTTTTATCGATGACTTTGATGATTTTCTTAATAACAACCTTGATAAAAACATTGAAATAATTGCTGGTGACATGAACTAAACTTAAACAATCCTTTAGTAAATAATTATTTAGAAATCTTAGCTTTACATGGTCTTCAACCTCATATTAATTCTGCTACTAGAGTAACGAAGGAGTCATCGTCGTCTATTGACCATATCTTTGTCCTTTGAAGGGGAGATGTTACACGTTGTCCTAAAGTAAACAGTTCCATTCGTGCCTGATTTACTTCAGTGCAGTTAGAAGTATTGCAGTAAATTAAAACAACAAACCGTTGGAATATGTATACAATTTTATCAGGAATATTTTCTTGATGTTTCGAATGAAACTGAAATCTTCCGTTACTTCTGTATATATTGTCCATGTCTTCCAAGCAGTCACTTTTCTATTTCCAGAAAAAAGTAAACAGTATCACATCCCGTTAGGGAGTGGAAGCCTCGTAATGCATCACACTTGCTTTCTCCTAGTTTTTGTGCTATTTCATGGACCTTTAATACTCTAAAATATTTATTAGCCTCAAACTGTATATTTAAACTATTTAGCCCTTTTTTTATCCAAACAGTAAAAAAATGGAACAGCCACTACTACGCCAGTGTTGATAGTTCTAATGCAAATATCCTTCCAACCTTGTTGAACATAATCATTAATATGAATATTAGTCTTATATCTGCTTCTTTTTGGTTGCAGGATTTAAAGCAGTATTGCAATAACTATTTCTCGCAATTTCTTCGCCAACAGTTGACACAATTTCGACAGAATTAAAGTTATTAGATATTGTTATATCATTTGCTAATAAAAAGAATAACTCTGTTTTATTTTCAGCGTTTTTCTGAAATTCTAACCAATTTTTTGGTAGTATATTGTTATTACGGACGTGCCTTCTTATTCCGACTCCTCTAGTTTCTCCCGTACGACTTTTTAAACTGTCCTTTTGGTACACATCCTACACTATATCGACACGTTTAGCTTTTAATTTGACATAATATTGTCAATAATATGTGAATAAAATACTTTTTCTGAATACTCTTCAAATTTCGAAACCTCCTTTAGGCAAAAGTAGCTGTACTGAAACGGGGCCGTCGTAATATGTCTCATTTTCAGTTAATAATGGTATATTTTGTATATTTTGTCTACGCGATTCGCTTACAGGACCGAAATTTAAAATATTATGAGTCCTAGTCTTTTAATTCATTCTATAATTCAACTCTGATTGTTACTTTATGGTCAAAGGATAATTATTATGATAAATATAGAACATTACTTTGCGTAGTTTGTAAAATATTAGAAGAAACTGACTTTGAGGGGCGAGCGTAGAGGCGACTTCAATGTGCATGTCAGTCGATATTCCGTTGAAGCAACGTCGAGCGCGGTTAGTACTTGGATGGGTGACCTATCTTGGGAAATACAGCGTTCTCGTCCCACCTTCTAGCGGCTTGTATATCAGTGTATACGCGGAAGCTACGTAATTTCAGACGAGGATTACGTAGTGGATATGCCATTCTTCGGAGGGGATGTAAAGCTGGCGGTCCCTTGTCTATCAAATGTTAGGCAAGTAAAAGATCCCTACTCTTCTTAAGGGAAGAGGTTCAGCAAAATTTCCAGGTTGGGGGTAGCTCATCTCCTGGCGTCGGTGATAGGCCCTGGTAGCGGAAATAGGCGACATTAAATAAATAGATAAAAAAAAAACTGACTTTGTTGATATTTTACCACGAGTCTTAATGTTTAGTTTAGAAAGATACTTATAAGAACTTTCTTATTCAAAATTTAATACGAAACAATTCTTCTTAATAACTTTTTTTCATAAAATCAATAGATATAATAATATATTTTGTATATATTTTCCTGCAGCTTTAGTAATATAGGAGCCATATATTTGGAGTAAATCATTTTGTTTATCGTATCATTGATAAATCTTTATTGATAATTATTAATATCATAACATTAGCAGAACTTCCTAATAACTTGGTAGCACATAATACGTTAGTTACAGTATATAATACGTTAGTTACCACATCAAAATACCCTAGATACGAATTTTATTTTATAGGTATTATTTATGAACAGTGAATATTTAGACAGTTTTCAAATTTGATAGATACACCTGATACACCATTATTGTTCAAAATAATGGGCATGTCCACTGAATCTTGCCTAGCAACATTTTTCAGTTCGATAGTCTCTTTAGTACATGATACAGTGTTTACAGAAACGTCTCCAACTTGAATTTTTCGCGCAGTGGAAACTTTCTTACTCAAGTTATCTTCTAAATACCCTCTTGCAACATGGCTCGATTCCCAACCACCAAGTTCTTGTAAATCTAATATGTCTCCACCAGCATTAACAAGAAAAGTTGCTGAAGATCTTCTAATACAATGACCAGTAGGTATACATAGTTGGATTTTCAAGTTTGAGGCCTAGCAATTTTCTCAGGTATTTTAGAAAAAAATGGATACCACAAGGCTGAACGGTGCATTTTCCGTTTCTATATGATACGAACAATCTTCTATGTGGACTATGAGTTGGACGTAATGCTATATATTTTTTAAATAAAGCCACAAGATTAACGTCTCCGTCGGATATCACCGCAAAAAACTTTTTCTTGTGGGTTTTTGAGTCAGGAATTGTGATTACTAGCTTGCTCTCTAGAATTTCAACATTTTCCATGGACATTTTCGTTAATTCATTGGTTCTACAAGCTCCACCTATTCCAATTAAAAAAGCTACTTTCATCATTAAAAATGTCTCATCTGGGGCAGTACAAACAAATTTACTAACCTGCTCTTTCGTGAATACTTTCGATTTTTTAGCTCTATATCCCACATTTTTTTCTTAATGAACCGTATCAAAGCGCCATACTTGTCGATTTCCACTCTTTCCTTCAACTCCAAACAAGCTCGTAACATAGAATATTTAGGCCAAAAATGACGGGGAGTATTGATTTGAGAGTTTCATAAAATAAGCAAGTATTATCGTTTCTCCAGCACCTTGAACTTGTTCTGTATCTCGCCATTCACAAAACCGAAGATATTCCTTTTCGTAATGGATTTTTGATTTATCCGGAAGAAAATCTAATCTTACAGTGTTAGCATCAGCAAGTATATTTCCAGGAATATCAATATCTTCCATGATTTCGCTTTGTCGTAATTAAGACCCCATCTTAATTTTTATGGGACGCTAAAATGACAACCAAAGTTGATTTTTTCAAGTCATCGTTGTCAGTGATACGATAAAGCTTCGAATGTAACTCGATTATTATGTGATTTAAACCATCTCGGACATTGCCAGGTTACTCGGAATATCGCCTCGTCGCCTGGCAACGTCCTTGATTATTATAAATCACATAATAATCTCGTTACATTAATAGCTATTTTCTTTTTTATTTGGTTATATGATTTATATTTGTCTCAACTACTGTTTTACTGCTTTTTCTTAGTAGTTTATTATTATATTAGATTTATCATACCCTCATGTTCTGTAATTGGGTATTTCACCTGCAGAACAGTGTAACTAATTAAGTAACTTAATTAATTAATTAATTAAAGTAAAAAAACAACCAGTGTACAATCCAAAATTTTTTGCTAATTTTTTTAAATTTTGATACCGGAATATGGTTCCTTAATTACATTTATACAAAAAAGTCATCTTTGCTAGACACGATGGGTTCAACCGTCCCTTTTTATAAAATCTGGTTTAAAATAGTTGCTGGTGGATAATATTCTGGCCCGATTTCGATTAATAATAACACAGCCACACAAAAAAAAAGTAGTCTGGCCTGCGGACCAGACCAGTATGTATTTGGTCCCGATGAAACCTAATCCGAAGTCTGAATTATCAGGTTGCTTCTTTTTTCACCCCTAATCCCAAAGAAATACCCCCCAAAAAGGTGGCTTACGAATCAGACCAGTATATCCTCTTGAATTTGGACCCTCTGAAACCGAATCCGAAGTCAGAATTGTCAGATTCGCTCGTTTTCACCATTAACCCCAAAAAAACACCACCAAAGCCAAAAAAAAGAATTGTCAGATTGGTTCGTTTCCGTTTTTCACCCCCAACCCCCAAAAAACACCCAAAAATAGTCTGTTCTGGGGACCATACCAGTGGTAGTGTATCTTTATATATTTTGTAAGGATACACTGGTCTGGTCCACTTTTTTGGGTGGATGTTTTTTGGGGGTTGGAGGTGAAAAACGAACCAATCTAACAATTCTGACTTTGGATTCGGTTTCAGCGGGTCCAAATATATAAGGATGCACTGATCTGGTCCGCAGGCCAGACCATTTTCTTTTGTTTTGGGGGTGTTTTTTGGGGTTATTGTTGAAAAACGAGCGAATCTGACAATTCTGACTTCGGATTTGGTTTCAGCGGGTCCAAATACATAAGGATATACTGGTCTGATTCGCAGGCTAGACCACTTTTTTGGGGGTTGTTTTTTTGGGGTTGGGGGTGAAAAAAGAACCAACCTGACAATTCTGACTTCGGATTCGCTTTCAGCGGATCCAAATACACAATGATACACTGGTTTGGTTCGCAAGCCAGACCACTTTTTTTTTTGTGGCTATGTAATCTAAGTACCTTGCACGTGTTAAAAACAGAATCTGCTCTAAGACCCTTGCTTGGAGCAGATTCTGTTTTTAACACGTTGAAAGTTCAAGGGACTGGGCGATCTAAAATATTAGTCCTCTTTCACAATTTTCTGTCAGTTTGACAAGCATTGGACGAATCTTTAAATACATCAATGGATTATTGTATGTGTATTATATCCTCCATGATGAAACAAGAACACCAATATTTGAAAAGCAAATATACTTAGAACTCCACTGAATACCTTGCACTTTAAATGTTATTATTAAAACCTTTTTACAATTAATCATTAATTTAATTGTTTAAGTGCCATTTAAAATTCAAATAAGAAAATTAATAACGTAAAATTACTATTTTATAACTCTGTCAATTACTTTTGTAAACAAGACGAATCATAATTATTGCTTATGTGGAATAAAATATGTAAAATTTATTTAATTATTTATGTTCATTATGAACATTATGTATAGGCGATTATGACTTTCTTTTGTATTTATATATTATACAGAGAACATAAGTGTCGTCCGTTTAAAAGCTGATTTTACACGTAAAGATATTAAGAAAAGTTCTTATAAATACGTGACCGGAAATAATTCTTAAGTGAGCTACGGCCCTTCGTGTTAAGTGTCGATAATTCGGCCCGTCGAGACGCCATTTTGAAAAATTACCACAAACATTTTTTTAATTACCATCTCAAAATCTATTACTACTTTTTGATAGCTCTCCTAGTTTTGAGGTAATGGCAAAAAATCCATTTCTACCGCCATTTTTTCCATTTTGAAAAAATGAATGCAAAAATAAATTTTGCTACCTACTTAAAAACCATTTACTACTTTTTTGGTAGCTCCTACACTTATATCAGCTCATAATGAACCTATTTTATTGAGGCTACTCTGACATGAGGCTACTAGAAAGCATTGGTCATTTTCATGGTCATCTGAGCATTTTAAATTTTCAATTAATAAATATGAAAAGCTGGCAGAGTTCCGCAGCAATTGAAGGGCTGAGTGAATACGAGATCGAGGCGGAGTTTAATATAAACAATCATCCTATTCCTATTTGCCTAGTAGGTTTTTTATGCCCATACTAAAACTTAATATAACTAGATTTCTTCATCATATGGGAATTCCTTGACAAAGATGAGAAAAAAATTGTCGAGGCATTTGGTGCTTGTACATAAACTAAATGACAATTTTATTTTTACTATCTTTATTAATGGGATTAGGGTGGTATTGAAGGTGACAGTGGGGGTGCCCGATCCCAAAAAAAATTAAGACCTTAGCTTCTCGTATATACAATTTAGGGTGGCCCATCTCTATAGGGGGTGAATTTTTTTTGCGTACTTTTTAAGTCTCACCCCACGAAAATATACTAGGAATAATTTATGTCAAAGTTTCAGATAATTCGGTGAACGGTAACCCGTGCCGCTTTCAGGTAGAAATTTGTAGATAAGATTTTATTACGGTAACCCGTGCCGCATTCAGGTAGAAATTTGTAGATAAGATTTTATTACGGTAATACACTTAAATTTTACTTAAAATACAAATATCTACCTCTTTTCTCATAATGTTTTATTGGTGTAATTATTTTCTAGAAATTATTTGTTTTGGAAGTTTGGAAATATAATGCACCTACGGTAGGTTTTTATGTCAGTTTGCAATTGTGTTTTACAGTGGTGACATTATAAGTTCTAGCATACGTTCCTTTTTGAAAAAACATTTAACGATGGCTGATGTTAGATCCTTACGAAAGGATACTTTCATTTACTTAGTTGGACACTATTCGTCACAAATCATTGGCAATAAATTGCCGTCTAATAGATAAGTATTACAAGTGCTCTTTTATAACATTCGTGAAGTGAAGCTAAGTGTACATGAAAGTGCTAAATTAACAATAAAAATAAAAGAGTCAGTTTTTTGGGATAAAGCTCGCATTCCGACACGTCAGGATTTTCATTGTGTTAAACAACTAGATAAACTTTATGCAGAGTGGAGGAACTTACAAAAATCGGCTAAAAGGGCCAGTGCGGGAGGTAAAAAAAAAATTTCGTTGAAGAATTGGACGATCTCTTTGACATTTCTCATGCAAATGCATTGGAGTTGGTGAAAATAGATGAAGATAAGCAGTTTTTAATTAACCAAAGAAAAAAGGGACGTCCTGGATTTATGCATGGTATTGATTACCAACTTGCTTCTCAAGAAAAATCAGCTGAGGAGAAATTACAGAAATTATCCGAACGAATGCATCGAAGTCAACAAGAAAAAGCTAGATTAGAGGAAACAGTCACCTGTCCATCATCAAGTAGTAATTCAGCCGACTCCAACGAAAATGAAGATGAAATAATCGAAGCCCAAGAAGAGTTGTTACAAGACCAGCCTGGCCCGTCACAGTCAAAAAAGAGGAGATTGTATGGAACATGTAACATCATCACACCAAAAATAGCCGCTGCATTTGATGCTTGCAAAATAAGCGACAGGTATGGAGTCCATATTTTGACGGCAGTAGCAGAAGCACTAGGACATGACACCACATCTTTGTCCATCAGCAGAACCACACTTCAGCGCTCTAGACAACGCATCCGCGAAGAAAGAGCTGAAATATTAAAAACTGCCTTCGGTAATTCTGAATTGCCGGCCCCAGTCATCCATTGGGATGGAAAACTTTTACCTTCTCTCACTGGAATGGGAAATATCGATAGACTTGCTATCTTAGTTACTAGTGGAGATATTGAACAACTACTTGGAGTACCAGCTTTGCCCAATTCAACTGGAAGAGAACAGACTGAAGCAGTTTATGATGTGCTTTGTGAATGGAATTTGGACGAAAAGGTAATAGCTTTGTGTTGTGATACAACAGCATCAAATATGGGTTATATAAATGGGGCAGCCACACTATTGCAACAAAAATTAGAAAGAGATATTCTATATTTTCCTTGTAGACATCATATTTTTGAAGTGGTTTTGAGAAGTGTGTTTGACACAAAAATGCCTTCCTCATCTGGTCCAAATGTGCCACTATTTAAACGTTTTAGGGAATTTTGGCCTAAAATAGATCAAAATAAACTAAAAACTGGATTTCAGGTATTAAAAATTAAACACATTTTACAACCAGTTAAAGCCGAAATTGTAAAGTTTCTAAATGCAGCTTTAACTTTGCAACAGCCTCGTGATGATTATAAAGAATTTTTAATGCTTTCTAAACTTCTTCTTGAAGAAGAGCTCACTCACACGACATTCTATCAACCAGGGGCATTTCATCATGCACGTTGGATGGCCAAAGCCATTTACTGTCTAAAAATATTTTTTTTCCAAGATCAGTTCCAACTAACTAAAAAAGAAAAATAGGTATTGAAGATATATGTCTTTTTATTGTAAAGGTTTATGTAAAGGCCTGGTTTACAGCGTCATTTGCTAGTAAAGCACCGCTTCATGACTTAGACTTTTGTAAAGAACTCATTAATTATCAAAATATTGACAAAGAAATATCTCAAGCCGCAAGTAGGAAAATAGTGAACCATTTGTGGTACCTTAATTCAGTAAATGTTGGCTTATCTTTCTTTGATGACGATATTTCAGTTACCACTAAAAGAGAAATGGTTAAAGCTTTGAATAGGAAAGCGCCAAATCAAGAGGGTATTAAACGACTTATGATTAGTAACATTACTGACGTTGAAAACAAGGAAATTCAGGACTTCATATGCGAGAACACTAAACAGTTTTTTCAAAAATTAGGTTTGTCTATGGAATTTTTGGAAAATGATCCAACAACATGGAGGGAAAATGAAAGTTATACCCGATGTTTCAATATTGTAAACAAAATTAAAATTGTAAATGATGCCGCTGAGAGAGGAATCAAACTTATTACTGACTATAATGACATTTTAACAAAAAATGAAGACCAAAAACAGTTTTTACTCCAAGTTGTAAATGATTATAAATCACAGTTTCCAAATGTAAAAAAAGAAACCCTGTCGCATGCTTTGGCCTAGTGCAAAAAATATTGTTTTTATTACTATATGTCTTGTAGATTTAGGATAATATTTAGTACTATGTATGAAAAAAACGTTTCATAATAAAATACACAAAGATAAAACGAGAGTTTTGTTTCAAAAACTTCTAGTCTAGTTTTCTTAGACTACGAATTTACAGTAGTATGACACATGTCATAGTCACAACAGATAATGTCTTTGATATTTGTATGACTTGATTAGTCATTCTAAAGATAAATGTTGCTGATTAAAAAAAAACAATGCATCAACCACAGAATGTAAATAATTCCATTTACTTTTATTATTGCATAATAATGCATTCTGCGGCACCCCTTGCCTTCAATTTGCCTCAATAATATTTTGAGGGGACTGTTTTTTCTTCAAATAGAACCATTTGCAGGTGGTGAGAAATAAAAAATTTCGATTTCGAAAAAGATGGGCCACCCTAAATACATTAAATCCCAATTTCATGAATTTTTACTTGTTTGCGTTGCCTATTTTCCCCCAGTTTCTCCCCAACCCTTCAACTGAATAAGATCAAAATATAATCTAGTTCCAGATTGCATTATACTACATAGGTGTACTAAATTTCAAGTCAATATAATAAACGGTTCCAGAGTAATCATATGCACAAAGAAAATTTACAGGCAGAGTGACCGACAGACAAGACCTTCGTACCACTTTTCAAAGATGGCGAATATATTTTGCTCTCAGGAGGTTCATAATTACCAAGTTTCTGATTGCCAGTCGTAAATTTGAGATACTCATTGAATCACAGGGGTACTAGTACATGCGGTAGGATCAGCCGATACGCCGTCAATTATCGTGAAAGGCAAGACGTTCGCACCACTTTTCAAAGATGGCGAATGTCTTTTCGCACTCAGGAAGTTCATACTTGATTGTCCTTCATAAACTTATCATTTTTTTTATCTGACTTTTTTTTCATATTTTCTCATATTTTCATGGGTAAACCTATGACTTATTTGTGAAATTTTTTCTACTTTTACAAGTCATATTTCTTGCACCTTCGGGGGCCTGCCGTACGCCCCTGCCCCAAAAAAAAAAGAGCTGGCATGGTCATTCCTGTGCTCTACTGCCACAAATTAACAACAATTCACACATTTTGGGAGTAAACCTGTGACACCCAATTAGTGGTCGGCGGGCTCCTGGTCCCATATATGATTTTAAAAGTTTAGATTTATAGGATGTTATCGGCCTAGAGGGGATTTGGAAAGACAAAAACAGGACAAAAAGAACAAAAAGATAAAGGAACAAAATTGTACAGACATGAAAAAGAGGGGAAAGGGGTTAAAGATGTAAAGTTGGTGAAAGATAAAGGGTAGGGTAGAGATAGGTTATGGTAGAGGGAAGGTGTGGCTAGGGAGGTTGCCAGAAGATAGGCACCGCCTGGTATGGTAGGGTGTGTCTTATATCGAAAAGTATTGCGTAATGCTGTCTGATTCGAGTAATGTTGCGGGTTAGCGGACTACCGTCCAGTTTGAACTGATAGAATTTTTGCGATGTTTCTTGGACGTAGTCTGCTAGTGTGGTTATATCGCGACAACGTGCATAGAGATGTCTGAGGGAGGTGTACCTACCAGAGTCTGAAATGAGGCGCATAAATTTGTGTTCTAATACTCTCAACTTCCGTACTGTCGTGGCAGGGATGCTGCACTACACCGGCGCACAGTAGTCCAAATTGAGTTTTTTTGGTTCAAAAATGGCTAGACAGCGCAAATCTTGTCGGAAATGAACGATTATTTTTTCAAATTAAAGCTTATTTAAATTCTAATAAATCCTCGGAGCTCAAATTTTGAAAAAAAAAATCCTTTTTTATTAAATTAAGTTAAATTGGAAAAGAAAAAAATGGCTAGAGAGCGAAAATTTTGTCGGAAATGAACAATTTTTTCTTTTAAATTAAAGGTTACCGAAATTCCAACAAATTCTCGGAGCCCGAATTTTGAAAAAAAAATTCCTTTTTTATTATGTTAAGTTAAATGTTAAAAAAATATTTTAGCCTTTAACGGAAATTTTTTTTCAAGATTCGGGCTCCGAGGATTTGTTGGAATTTTGACAAGCTTCAATTAAAAAAAAAATTGTTCATTTCCGACAAAATTTGCGCTCTCTAGCCATTTTTTCTTTTGGCCTTTAACTTAATATAATAAAAAAGAAATTTTTTTTTATTAATCCTATTAAGTCCGCTACCCCGTGCCAGGAGCGGATTCAAACTCCTGGGCATGGAGTAGACCTTGCGTATCGTCTTGTTAATGTGTGTATTAAATGTCAGTCTTTTGTCTAGTTCACCCCCAAATACTTCGCGCACCGCTTAATTGGAATTTCTCTAGCCCCGATCGAAAGTGGCGTTAGAATCCGGTTTTCTGTGAAGCGGCGCGTGAAGAGATTCGATTCCGACTTCTCAGCGTTGATCCGAATTTTCCAATTGTCGTAATATGCCGCGGCACGGGCCATGTGCACTTCCAGCAGCATATTAGCCGCCTGCGAGTTATGCGAATGCACGTACATGGCTGTGTCATCGACGTACTTGGCAAGGTTCGAATTCGGGAACTCTGGGAAGTCGGAGACGTACAAGTTGTACAACTTTGGAGACAGGCACGACTCCTAGGGGACACCCGCACAATAGTGCGGGCAAATCCAGTTTTGAGTATGAACTATCTGGGGACAGCTATTTCTTTATCGAAATGGATAGCTCTATTCATGTATAATGAGGATATTAAAGTCCCGAAAAATCCCGATGTGAGCTAAAGCCACCATTTAGAAAAAATGGCCGCCAGAACCGTTTCTTTTAGAAGGACATATCTCAGTAACCATTGCTCCGATTTTAGATTTATTTTTTTTGTTCTCTTCCCCTTTTTATGTACAATCGAAAGTGTTATTACATTTTTGGGCATTAAATAGAAGATAACTGAAGAAAATAAGACTTAAGTTCTTGGAAATATACAAGGTGTCCAGTTAGTGATTCCTCGGAAGATTGTGCAAAAACGGGTAACTTTATAAAAAAACTTTTTTAACAAAACTTTCAATGTTTCATCTTTACTATAACGTGAAATTATTTTCAATTATACAAGGTGTCACAAAAAGGAGTTACACAAGAATGTATAATTTTTTCAATGTAATACTCTCTAATTTTTTAACGCCAGTTAAGCGTCTAAGGGTCCTGAATTACACCCTGAAATTTTTTGCCAATCGGATGCAGCGTTGCCAAGTTATAATTTTTTTCCTGTTTTTTTGGCAAATTACAAACATTTTTTTGACTACCATATCTCCGTGATTTATTAACTGCTTTTTTCTAAAAATATAGGATGTTATTCGATAATGATGCATTTACTGAAAAACATTTTTGAAATAAATTATTATTATACCGGGTGTCCAAAATATTTGTTTACATTTCTTGTTATTTTATTATTATTTTTCTCAAATTTTTTAAATGGAATGCCTATATTTTTTTTACATGGATGAATAAAGCATAAAACTTCCCACATTCTAATATTATACACTTAATTTTTTTATTTCAAACCGTTTTTGAGATATGATTATTTCAAATAAGATTTGCGTAAATTGAGGTGCTTTTTATTTTAGCATTAAAATCTAGTATGGCTTTGGTCTTTTGTTTTGCGCTTGTTTTTCACTCTATTCTATGACATTTCTCTAATGTGTTTAAGATTATCGTGATTAAGTTGAATTAATTTGTTAATATTTAAAAATACGAATTATAATTATTGTCAATAAGATTTAATATCTATGGTAAATGTTATGTTATTGGTAAATATGATGGAAACTGTTTATTGGCATCAAGAATGTATGGTCAAAAATATCCCTATAGGAGATGTCCTGATCTGAGGTCTCTAGAAAATTTGAAAGAACGTTTTGAACGTACTGGAAATTTTGCATATGAAAAGAAGGCGAGACGACGAAATGTATTGTAATGAAGAAAATGAGCTGGCTATAACTTTAGCGGTAATCGAAAATCCTACGGCACGTGTTCTGGACTTAAATAGGGATTTAGAGGTCTGTGAATCTAGTGTTTCCCTATGTCTTCGTAAAAATATGTTTCACCCCTATCGAGCTCAGATGCATCAAGAGCTTTGGGATGTGGATTTCAATCGTAGATTAAATTTTTGCCAGTGGGCTCAAAACCAAATTGGAGGAAATGAAGAATTTTTCAAATTTGTATTGTTCACGGATGAATCAAAGTTTCTTCACAACGGATTTGTGAATAGGCACAATTTCCATTATTATGCCAGAGAAAACCCTCATGTTGCACAGAAAAATCAGAACCAGAGTTTAAATGTAAGGGAAGGAATTGTACATGATTATGTTATTCATCCTTCTTAGATTTTACGCAAAATACGTTTCCACAAATAATAGAGCATATTCCTGATTAATTACAAATAATATGTGATTACAACTTGAAGGTGCACCACCACATTTTAGTAGAAATGTTCGTCAGGCCATTGGTAATCAGTTTCCTGAAAGGTGGATAGGAAGAGGAGGTCCAATATTTTAATAAACTGTTAAATAATATCTAATTTATTATTTTATTAAATTATGTTAGGTCTCATTGCATGGCCACCTAAGTCACCCGACCTGACTTCAGTGGGTTTTTTCTTTGGGGATTTGTGAAGTCAGTCGTTTATAAAGTAGAACCAACGACTCGAGAAGATATGATGGAAAGGATTCGTCGATGTTTCAATCGCATAAATGTTGATATGTTACACTGTGTAAGGCCCTCATTTATCAAGAGACCTCAGTGTTACCTGAATCAAAATGGTGGACCTCTTGAGCAGTTGTTAGCTTAGTTTCAATATCGTTAAAAAAAATTATTGCTCAAGAACCGTTCATAAAAGAAAGTGTACGATATCAAAATGTGAGAAATTGTAAGCGTTACTCATCCATTTAAAAAATATATTGGCATTCCATTTAAAAAAATTGAAAAAAATGTAAAACAAAATTCTATATTTTAATGCTAAAATAAAGAGCACCTTAATTTACGCAAAAATTATTTGATATAATCATATCTCAAAAAACGTCTGAAATAAAAATAGAGATATTAAAATGTGAGGAATTGTATGTTTTATTCATTCATGTAAAAAAAGTATACCTAGGCATTCCATTTAAAAAAAAATGGGAAAAATAATAATTAAATATCAAGAAATGTACGCAAATATTTTGGACACACTAAAGATTTATTTCAAAAATGATTTTTAGTAAATACATCATTATCAAACAACATCCCACATTTTTAGAAATAGCGATTAATAAATTGCGGAGATATGCCAGTCAAAAATGTTTGTAAACTGCCCAAAAAAACAGAAAAAAATAACTTGGCAAAATATTTTAGGGTGTAATACAGGGCCCTTGGAGGCTTAACTGGCGTTAAGAAAATGCAGGCTGTTCTATTTAAAAAAATTATACTTTCTTGTGTGACTCGTTTTTGTGACACCTTGTAACATTGAAAATAATTTTAAGTTGTAGTAGAGACGAATCATTGAAAGTTTTGTTAAGAAAGTTTTTTTATAAAGTTAGCCGTTTTGCACAATCTTCCGAGAGAACACTGACTGGACACCCTTTATACCTTAATGTACATTATTAAAAATGATTACAATTTTATATATAAATAACTATTACTCCGTTAATATTTGAGTTAGTATCATTGGCCAAAAAACAAATGAAACCTAATTGTGTGCTCTAGAACTTTTATTAAAATTATTTTTTCAAAAAGTGACTAGAAATTTCAGTACAAACGTCTCGAGTTTACAAAAGTTTAAATTTCCGTAATATTTAAATTATTTTTAAATTTCCTAAGTTTATCGTTTAATTTATCGTAAAATATGTAACCAAACTTTCTGTAAAATGTGAAGTGAGGAATGGAACAAAAAAGAAATCTAAAATCGGAGCAACGGTTACTAAGATATATGATTTTAAAGAAAATGTCTTTGGCTGTCATTTTTTCTAAATGGCGGCTTTAGCTCACGTCGGGATTTTTTGCGGCTTTATGTACTTATCCTACATTAATAGAGCTATCCATTGCAATAAACAAATAACTGTCCCCAAATAGTTCACGCCAAACCCATTTTACACTGAGATTTGCCTGGTCTACAAATGTCCCGCCGAGTTGATAGCTTATTATTCACCCTGACCCGTAACGATCTACCAGACAGGAAGGAGTGAATAAGTTTCGTGATGTGGGTTGGGATGTCCAATGAGTTTAGTTTGTAGAGTAACCCCGGGATCCATAGGGTATCGAAGGCTTTCTCAATATCGAGGAGCATCATGACGGTGCTCTTCCCGAGGTTGTATTGCACCTTGACGCCATTCCTGACGACCTGCTGCACAGTGCTCATACCTCGCCTGAAGCCGAACTGGCACTCGTCATCGATGTGAAATTCATCTTGAGCAGCGTCTAGTCTGATCAGGATGACCTTCTCCACCAACTTGGAGATCGCCGACAGCAACGAGATCGGTCAATAACTGCCGACGAGCTTCGCGTTCTTATTCGGCTTCTTTGGATTTCCAGACAAAACTTTAGCCAATGCACCATCACAGATTACTAGAAAAATTGAATGTCTGTAAGATATATCTTTCGAGAATCATATTTCAACGCATTTGATATATCATTATAAAATATATATTAGTAAATTGCATAAATAAGAAAAAAATATATTATAGAGATAACATTTCGCAAGATTTCTATTTTAGTGCAAGCGACAAAAATTAAGAAAACAATTTTTTTATAATTAAATGAGTAATAACTTTCTTATTTACTGATTGATTTTCTTCAAAAATAATAGAGTTCTTCCTCTAGCTAACACTAACTTACTTTCCAAATTGCAATACAATGGGACTTTTCTTTCTTAAGTTATCGTTTGAAAGTTGTTCAGAGTTCGTTCACTAACGCAATGATATTTCCGGTTTTAGAAATGTGCCGATCAAACGCAATATACTCTTCGTTTTTGCGAAGAGTATAATGCTGTACCATGTGGACCAAATATTCTATGCCGAAGACAGCTTTCAAATTAGAAAAGAATATTGATAAAAGCAAGTAGTATAAAAGTAGTTCATGAAAAAAAAAATGAAAATTACGCACCTAAAAAAAATCGAAGTTTTTGACAATTATTGATGAATTCATTATGGAATATCTAAGGCTATATCCTCCAAAAACCAAGAGTTTTCACAAACGAGGAATATAAACAGCTCTTAGCTGAAGCTCCTGATGAAAAATATTTGGGAAAGAAGGTAGAAGGTAGAATCCACCCCCACAACCCCTGATTTTGAAAGTGTGGGAGATGAAAGCTCCAAAGGTAACTCTACAAACAGAATAAGCATACCTTAAAACTTTAATGACAGATTTTTTGAGTTAATTAACTTTCATTATAGGTACAAGCTTACCTCAATGTTTCATTTTCTATCCCCTGTAAATCGAAATTGAGCTATTTTAGAGGGTTATGCCCATAAGAATTTCTAATCAGCACGACTCGATCTACAACATATCACAATTAGACACAAATCGACTGGGAGCCATGCCCCATTTAAAACGTGCGGGTTCTTTGCATTTTTAATTTATTTTCGAGCCTTTTTATTCGTTATATTATTTATTTTTGGTCAAGATACAATATATATGTTGTGTAAGTGCTTTCCTTTATACCATAATTCTAGGTAAATAGATTAAATTAAAAGTAATGCCTGTACATTAAAATAGCTTCACGTAAACCTGCAACACTAAAACCATTTCCTTGCTTTAGCAATCTGTAAATAAGAAAAAAGTGAACTGATTCTAAGCAGTTTCCTTCTCTGTAATGGTAGAAATTCGATCCGCCCGATTAGTTCCCACTACACTAACTTCTGCCTCCATTATTAGTGATTTATTTCATGTCCCTGTAACTGCCTTGGGGGTTGAGACTCTAGAACGTATATTAATAAATAACTGCAACCCTAACGACATCTAATCAACGGGTTATGTATGGGATATTTATATTTATTAAATTGATTGATTCTGAGTCGGGCAATAAACCAAACTACATTGAAAGGCCCGTGACATTTTCACATTGCGAATTTGGTGTGGGTATATTTAAAGATATATTCAATTTATCGACTGTAAATTAAAAAGAGAAATGATTTTGCCTTTTCATTCTCTGTTGAGAGTTTTATAGTTTGCATTTTAATTAACGGGTTTGTAAGTTTTTTTCTTTGGTTCTAAAGAGTGTCCCTTAAATGAATAGATGGATGGGTAGATAGATATGTATTTATTTAACTGCGTTACATAGAAATATTTGCAGAATGTTCCAAAGTAGTGTGTAATTACATATTACATAATTAATTAGTATAGTACCTAGAGGTAAAAATATGTAAAATTTCGGAATAATTTCATATGTTATGATAATTTTTCTTTATGGGTTCTCAATGTAGTAAAAGGTATCGTCTTCAGTTACTATATTAGGCCAGGAAACGAAGACATTAATTCGGAAATAAATAGTGCTCAACGGATTATTATTTTAAGTTGTAGGGTTGACCCTTAGGAGTAACATACCAAAAGTCCCCAGCCGTGGGCCTTGTGCGTTAGGCGGGAGGGGGGTGGAAAGGGTCGGTTTGTAGGTTTTTCATTATTATCTCAAAAATTAAGCATCCTAGCGAAAAGGTCATTCTATTCAAAATGAAAGTAAATTAAATTGTCTACAAAAAAGATCCTATTCATTTTTTCGCTAGGAGCAGTAGTTAAGGGCGTACGTGAGTTTGAAAATGCGAATAGCTGGAAAAACTGTGTATTGTGGGAGGTAGAAAAGTAGAAGTAGAAGTAGAAAATTTTATAATATTACAAGTATTTACAAGGCCATATTAAGTAACTGCTGCACACAAGCGAGCAGGGTATGCCTGCTTTGCGACACCCGCAACGGCTCCCGCAACCAGTTGTGCACCCTCAAAATATGTTATTTAGGACGGATTCTGGCGCAACTGAGTCCGTGCTTGTGACGGGGGTAAGGAAGCCATCCAACTTTCTCATCCATTCCCAAGCAGTTGGCTCCTGCTGCTGATCTCCATATAGCCATTGCTGAATCTGCAAACAATAATTGGTCCTTTGTAATTTAAAAAAATGTGACACAATCTTGTCTAAGCAAATACAAAACAAGTTAATGTAAACAAGCATATATTGATATAAACCTGCAAATGAACTCTAAGGGAGTGTTGGCAAGCAGCCCCTCTGGTGGGTGGAAGTGCTGCAAAATCAGGCTTTGGCTTTGTCGAGGCTTTAACAAAGGCCTGATATCGTACCCGATTCAGGTCTGCTCCTTGTGGGGCCTGGTACAATGCCAAAGAAAGCTGCTCTCCTGCATCAGCTACAATGTCCAGTGTTGCTGAGGGATTACAGAAGACTTTGCAGCTTTCTGTGACCTTCTCCTCGGCCTTCAAAAATGCTTTCACCACACCTCCCTTGCTCTTGTTGTGAATAGCGGAGGTAGTATCACAACGGCTGAACGAATGGAGCAAGAGAAGAGCAAGGGAAGACCGAGGAGCAGGTCACAGACATCTACAAAGTCTTCTGTGATCCCTCAGCAACACAGGACATGGTAGCTGATGCAGGAGAGCAGCTTTCTTTTTTCATTGTACCAGGCCCAACAAGGAGCAGACCTGAACCGGGTACGACACCAGGCCTTTGTTAAAGCCTGGACAAAGCCAAAACCTGATTTTGCGGCACTTCCACCCACCAGAGGGGCTGCTCGCCAACACTCCCTTAGAGTTCATTTGCAGGTTTGTATCAATATACGCTTGTTTACATTAACTTATATTTTGTATTGTGCTTAGGCAAGATTGTGTCACATTTTTTTAAACTACAAAGGACGAATTCTTGTTTGCAGATTCAGCAATGGCTATATGGAGATCAACAGCAGGAGCCAACTGCTTGGGGATGGATGAGGGGATCGGATGGCTTCCTTACCCCCGTCACAAGCACGGACTCAGTTGCGCCAGAATCCGTCCTAAATAACATATTTTGCGGGTGCACAACTGGTTGCGGGGGCCGTTGCGGGTGCCGCAAAGCAGGCATGCCCTGCTCGCTTGTGCGCAACAGTTACCGCGCTTCGTGTACCAACGGCCCTCCAATCGTCAGCATCAACGGCGACGACGATGATGATGATCTTGTCGATGAACTCGACCAATTACTTAATATGGACTTGTAATATTATAAAATTTTCTACTTGTTAAGCATTACCTCCCACAATACACAGTTTTTCCAGCTATTCGCATTTTCAAACTCACGTACGTCCTTAACTACTGCTCCTAGCGAAAAACTGAATGGAATCTTTTTTGTAGACAATTTAATTTACTTTCATTTTGAATAGAATGACCTTTTCGCTAGGATGCTTAGTTTTCGTGATAATAATGAAAAACCTACAAATCGACCCTTTCCACCCCCCTCCCGCCTAACGCACAAGGCCCACGGCTGGGGACTTTTGGTACGTTACTCCTAAGGGTCAACCTTACAACTTAAAATAATAATCCGTTGAGCACTATTTATTTCCGAATTGAGGGATTTTTCGGTCTTCGTTTTCTGTACTATATGGTTCGGATACTTGGTCTTACTCTAAATTTAAATATTCAATAATTGAAAAAGTATTACTAATTTATTTTTGAAACGTAGGATATTTATGTCTTTGAAATCACCGATTACGAATTTGAAGTCAAAATTAAAAAATTCAAAATGGCGGCTCCAATATGGCAGGTGAATTTTTTTTTATAAAACTAGTGTTTTAAACAGACAAAGAAAAATGAGCATCTAAGCGATGCTATATATTAACAAAAAACAGCATTTTTGAAAAAGAAAATTGATTACTGAACAATTACAATAACAAAATGCAGACATTGTGTTAGAAAAAATGTGGAAACGTACATTGTATCGGCAACAACTTCTTTATATTTTGTGATTCAGAAACAAACAAAAAATCGTTTTAAAGATTGATTAAGTAATTATCTTTAATTTTGTTCCTTGAATTGTTGATGAAAGTGTCATAGTTTCTAAAGTGTTCAACATTTTAAATTAAAATTAATATTTATGAAATGATTAATGATTTATGAAATGTTTGCAGAGAAACAAAAGTTTTACGTTTTTTCTAAAATCCCTTTACAGTTTAAAATGCAATTTTTTTCTAAAGCAAGCCCAGTAAGCGGACAAAAAAAAATTGAGCGTCATTTTATTTCTATAAATATTGTAATTATGATATTTTGTATTCTTGACTAATTTTTTTTTCTTGCGTGTTTTGTTACATGAAAATATTAGATGTAAAATTGGAAATGACTGACATAATTAAGTTTTGCCTAAAACTTAGGCGTGGTAACCTCTTATTTACATCCAATATGTTCTGATACATTTTCATATAAAATAAGCACTGCTTTTTATATCTATCCTGAATTTAAATTGTAGTCTATTCTATTATATAAATAAAGTTGCATCGGTCTACATCGAATTTAATTATTGCCTACCCACACAACACAATGACAAATTGACGTACCTGGATATCCCGGAACGTAAAATAAATAGAGAAACGGATGAACCTTTTAGGATATCCTATTTTAGGACGTCCTCAAGACAGCCCATTTTAGTACATCCCAGCAGTATATCCTCTTATGAACGTCAATGGGCTATCCTGAATAGGTTCCATTTTGGCATTAACTATGTAAACTAACATCGGTATTAAGAACGGATATCCGATGAAGAGCCCTAAATCTCCTTAAAATGTAACCTAATATTAGGTCTCTGATATATTTAAATAAAGCTCCATTTTGATTTTCGGCAGGCCAAATTGACAAAACAAATACCCCAAAATACATATAATATTCTTTAATCTATGACTCCAAACAAACAGCAACCATGCTTTATTAGTTTTTATTTCTCAAATATTTTTTACTTCTCAAATATTTAAATACTTAATAATTATTAAACTTAACTGATTATGAGTGAATATTTAATTAGTTATTAATATCGTGTTCGAAACCTCGAAAATTTGATACGATTTTTGTATACTTTCAGAATGCCAAAGGAAGCAAAAAAAAATGAGGATTTATATATATTCCTGTATTTTAAGTTGCCGAGAAGCCTACAAAATAAAATATTTATTTGTCTCAATAATTGAATACTGAAATCAGCTTGGAGAGAAAATGTGAATCACGTGAAAGTATTGTCAAATCTGAAAATAAACCTGATGAAATTGAATTTGAGAATGACGACAAATGCTAATACTAATAATACTTAGTTAATAATTTTAAAATTATCTAGCAACTAATTGCGGATGAAAATAAGTAGGTAAATATTGTGATTTAAGATAATTATTTGAAACTTTTATTATACTTTTAAACAAAAGATATGATACGATATCAGGCCGAACACAGGTGGACAGACTTCATGAAAATACAGAGACCTATTTCAATCTTTTATCTTAAAATACTATTTTCCAGAGGATACTTAATGGATTTGAATTTATAATTCGGTAAATTATTATTATTCACTGAGTGCTGTAGGTCATATTTAATAATTTATATTATTTTTATCTTGCCCACTTTTCATATATTTTTTTAATAATAGTGGTTCAAATAATAATAACTACGTTTATTTTAGCTGCACTTATGAATGAGTATATTATGGAAAACGAAGCAGAGAAGCTGTTAAAAGATTATCCGAGAAATGCAAAAGAGAGAAGCGAGGCAAAGAAGAGAATAGAGAAGTAGGAGTGCGCTAGATCCTAAAAATTCATGTTCGGCTATTATTAAATTTGCAAAAGTAATATAGGTATTTATTTTACATTTTTCTAAGAAGTTTGCTTTTTAACATTACAAATGTTTTTAAATATTGCATGTGTTTAGCCTATTTCTATTATTAAAATATTATTATTATTTAAGTAGCACTTAATTCCATACATACAAAATATTTCTGTTTTTTTATAAAATTGTAGTGTCTTTGACGATGGTTAATAAACCGAATCGTAAAAAAATAGTATTTTATTTTTTAACTGACCATAAACCCAAAAAGCTACGTGTAAGTTATAAGGACAAATAGGCAAGTGCGAATATTTAAAAAATGTGCATATCGACAAAAATTCTAAAAATTTTTAAAATTGAATTTTTTTAAAATTTAAGTATAACATTATTGTCTAAATGTTGGTTATGGCATTTTCTTAATTTTTATATTTCTTGGTGGGATCAGGGACCACATGTTTTCTTCTAAAACAATGTCCGTAAAATCTACAAAATAATGCAATTATCCAGTATTTTACTCGACAATAAACTCTACGCCCCTTTAACGTAAAAGTCACTGGCGTAGAAGTTATTTTCCAGTAAAATACTGGACAATTGTATTATTTTCTTGATTTTACGGACCTTGTTTTAGAAGAAAACACATGTGGCAGTGGATCCCACCAAGAAATAGAAAAATTAAGTATAACATTGTTGAACCTTTAAAATGGTCTAATACCAAAATTAAGTTGCCCTTGAATATCTGTTTGCAGTCCGTAGGATATCCTGGGACATTTCAGTATGTAGTTCGTACAGCCTATTCGGAATACTTAGGACATCCCGAAATATCCCGAGATGTCCTGGTACGTCCTTAGTACAAGCGCCGATATATCCTTCAGGACGTCCCTCGTACTACTTTTATCTGATACCGAGTTGTGCCATTGGGATGACCAAAAGAGTGCCGAAAAGCATTCAAACTGGGATTTTAAGATGTCCATAGGCAAGCCGCAATACTAAATGAGATTTACCATAGTACGTCCCTCGGACAACCTTGTGTTATGTGGGTAAATTCCCGCGAAAATATAGTTTATTTAAAGACGCTACAAAAATAAGTTATTATTATGATTCTTATATTTTCAGGAGTTATCCGAAAACAGAAACCCCTCTCTTCTTTTGTCGTGTTACTTCTTGTCACGAATCGTTTTGCCTATTAAAAATAATGTTACTTATTATTAGAAATTGCATTTTTGAAAGGTAACTCTGATGAATATACAATTAAGAAATCAATAATGGTATCGATGGGTTCTTGCTTGAAGCAGAAAATAAAACGTTTTTAATTATGAAAGCAAAAAAATCAACCTAGATGTTTTGTAAATAAATTCAGTAGATTTCTCTTTATTTAGGTAACAGTGATTATTGAGTGAAGCTTATACTTCCCTTCTACAAGAACTGAAGGATTTACCTTTGTAGATTTGTAGATTGTTTAAAGGGTCACTCGGCCCTGAGTTGGCATTTCTTCACCTCGACCTAACAGATCTTTTGTGAATTACCCTATAACTAGGTGTTACCCAGGATTCCAAGACTTTTTGCAAAGCTTGTGATTTTTCTGGGAGCTAATTTCTCTATCTCTTCAGGCGTTAATTTCGCCTGTTCTAGGTACCTACTTCAGCCTAACGCGGATTAGTACCTTGCATTCACAAACTATATGTTTCGCAGTCTCATTTGCAGCCTAATAATATCTGCATTTGTCATCTTCTGCCATGCCCATGTTCTTGAAATGATATCTCAAGAGCAATGTCCAGTTAAAAGGCCTGTGATCAGCCTTAGGTCGGACTTTTGGAGTTCGAGAAGCCTTGTTGCATTCTTGTCGAATAGGTTATAAACCTTTTCGCTTATCTTTGGCCTGGAGTAATCATCAAGTAGGACTTCTTTTGCTCCTTTTCCCATTTTTGAACCTCCTCCGTTACGTGTTCTTTACATAAGCCACAGAACGGTTGGGGTTCGAAAAATGAGTTCGAAAAATCAGTTCCTTTCCTTGCAAAAGGATTTACCTTTAGAAAATAGTAAATATTAAGACCAGTTTTTTCGGTTTGTTGCTTCCAATACAGAAATTTCAATTGAACAGGTATTTTTTATTACACTCAAAGAAATAGTATGGGTAAATTCAACAAAAAAAAATGGTTAACTAACAATATCGTTAATTTTGTTAAACCAAACTATATTGATGGTATTTTTTAACAAGAGGTGATTGTTATTTTAATCAATAAAAAGTTGTCGTACAACAAAACAAACATTAACTTAAAAAATAGATGAATAAGACTATTATTTTGTTCGTCTGATTATTATTTTGTTGAATTCTGTCAAATTAAACTAGATAATAGTATATTTTATTTTTAACTATTATCGTATTGTAATTCTAACCCAGTATTAGTTCGATGTATTATTGTACTTGGTAGACAAACCAATATTATTGTCGTCTTCTAGAAGCTCTAAAAGAATTACCATAAAATTTGCTTGCTTACCACGTAGTCTATTACATAAATTATTCCCAGATGACGCCACATACAAAGCACTGACAATAATCAATCATGCATTATCTTATACTCTTATGAATTTATAGAAAATTAATCATGATTGTAGTGTTCAAATTCTCTCAGGGATCATCGATATATTTGGATGGATCTTAAACGATCTCTAATCTTTGGTTTGGGTGGTCTGATGTCTCAATACTGAGATTTTGGCTAACCAAGAAAAACTTCATCATACAATAAAGTGTAGATCAACCTAAAAATTAGTTGGTGAACAAGAAACAAAGTCGTTGTACTATTTAATTGTAGACCAAATTGAAAATGGTTAGTGAACATAAAAAAATGTCATTGTACTATTTAATTTGTTACAAGAAGATATGATTATTAAACTTCTATTTGTTTACGAAAACAAATAAAGTTGTATGACTATTCTTTTCTGATTGATTTAACTATGAAACTAGATAGGCGCGATTTCATATGCTCTTTTGGGTTGAATTCACCTATCATTTTCTTTGAGTGTATATCTGGTAATAATGAAGTAAAATTAATTTTCTGTTTTTGTGGTCGAGATAACTGAATGCATGCAAATATATATCTCAGTCGTGGGTACACGACTCACTTACTTCATGCGCTAAAACTTTTTTGTTTCGTCCTAATTTGTAAATAAAATAAAATAATTTGTATACCTGTATTTTCTTAATTCATTTGGTTTCTTATTTTATTTTCATGTTTTCCCTAAATAACATTTTTCCGTGAAATTTAATTCAAGAAACATACAATATTCAATGAATCAGAAAGCGTAAATGTAACAGCAACAAAGAAATATTCGGTAATAAGGCTTCTGTCCTCAGTCAATATTTCATTGTATTTCACAATATTTTTCTAACAGTTATAATTAAGTACCAGTTACTTGCATGAATGTATAAATACAAAACACCTTAACTTTGCTCCATTTTTAACTGTAGCTATGTATTCATTAAAACGCAGAAGTCGAGGAGTAAATCCTTCATAAAATCAATTTTAAGAGTCAATCTTGTGCAACATTTGTCAAATTTCAGTTTAATGTATGATCATATTTCGTTGTCACCGCTTCAAAGGTTGACCCAGTGGCGTACAGAAATGGAGGTTTCTATATGATTGCTTCTAACTAAATATACATCGAGTATTGCTTTTTTCCCTATTTATTATGATATGTCGTATGTGGTATTCGATACATGGGCTTTCGAGCTGAATCTACAAATTATGCTTATAATTTCTATAAAACTCAAAAATTACTTGAAATCTGCTAATGATGACAGATTCCCTAAATACTCCTTTAAGATAACCAGATATCTTTTCAAAACTCTTTCCGAACATTTTCTTTCAGCTCGTAGCTTCTATGAATGGGATAGTCTTCTATTCAGTGCTGTCTCCCACTAAACACGAAACATTTATGAAACGTTTCGAAAAAATTGTAATCTGGAAGAAATGAAACATTTTCTAGAAACATATCTGTTTATATTTTTGACACATTTCAGAAATTCATAATATTTGTTATTTTGCAGAAACATTTCATATATATCCCACTAAACACAAAACATTTGTGAAACGTTTGGAAAAAATTGTAATCTGGAAGAAATGAAACATTTCCTAGAAACATATCTGTTTATATTTCTGACACATTTCAGAAATTCATAATATTTATTATTTTGCAGAAATATTTCATATACTTATATTGTTCCGTCGGTAAAATATATATGAAATCATGAATTCAAATGACATCGGCAACAATATGTCCATTCCCCGCGATTCTTAAAATGCCTTGTTTGTAAAATTACAACTATTCTCGACTTAGATTCCGGCTGGAATACTGAATGCTTGGTTATTAATAAGTAATTAATAAGTAATTACTCGAAAACTAGACGTCAACGAATAATGTAGAGAATATATAAAGATCTGAATTATTGATATTTGTAAACTCTGCAAAGCATAAAAACTTTATGATCATCTCCATGCGGCAAGTTGTGGAATTACATTTATCGAAAAACACGAAGGGATAGTATATAATCGTTTACGATCGATACGATTCTGCTTATTTGTTTTACAGCAACTAATTAGTAATTATAATTACTGGAAATTTCAACTCCAAATCGAGAAGTCAACATACCAGTATTGGTAGATTATTGCACAGAATACGCATCAATTAAAACGTCAAATTGTAGAAATTCATTTATTAAAATGAGAAACGAAAACATACGACCGATGACGATTCTAACATGGACAAATGTACAGAGCACCATCAACGCCATTTGCATTTTGCTATTGTTGCAGTTAAGTAAGTTTCATCTTTATGCCTGGAAGGACACTGTGTGCATCAAAAATTAAAAAAAAATAGTGCGGGTGTCGGGTCACTTAATTACTATTAATACTTAAAGATGCATTGTTTTTCCAGTAATGGACGAGAATAAGGTTAAAAAATATTCATTTGTTTTCTGTACATTCAATTTGTGATTGTTTTGATGACTTTTTCACATTTTTCAGCCCCTGGCGAAGGCTTAGTACCAGCATGAATAAAACATTCGAAACTTAGTATCGGCGTGGTTCATATCAGGCCCAATAGCGGTTAATCAAATAGAAGACAAGATAATATACCTAATGGTTAACCACTTTTGAGGGCAACTGCCAACTTGATTTTATGAAGCTGATATTTTATTTTATGGAGGAATAAGATATACTTTTGTTATATATTTTTATATTCATATACTATGTTTTTTTTTAGATATTTACAGTTTACAAATATTTAAAAGTGTAGAAACACTTTTAAATATTTGTAAACTGTAAATAAATGTTTTTTTTTTATATTTACTGGGTAATTTTATTTATTTGTAGACATCTAAATGCCAAGGAAAGATTGATGGGATCGACATCCCAGTGAAGATAAGTAAAGATGAAGACACTATAAAGTTAAAAAGAAGATTGAACCCCCTTCCAAAAAGGTCGCTAAAAATTATGAAATAAAATTTTACGGTCGCCCAGTTAACTGAACCTTAATATTGTTATTGAAGTCGCCTGAAAATATATTTCAATTCATTTTTTGTTTATTTTTACACCGGCTTCAATTTCGACATTAGGTAATAAAGTTCAGTTAACTAGTATAGGTGATATTGAAATTTTATGTCTCATAATGTTTATAGCAGAGATGTGCCGAGGATACTCCATATTTGATAAAAGTCTGTAAAAGGCATTTAAATAATATAACTGTATGCACTTATTTGGTATCAAAATGAAGCTTGCATCATCACGAATCAGATTTCACCATAAAATAGCTTATCAATATACCCAATGGAAAGTTAGAAGGAAAACTTCCTGGGAACTTTCCATTTTGAAAACTCCGAAAGTTTCAGGAAGTTTTCCTTCTAACTTTCCATGGGGTATATTGATAGCCTATTTTATGGTGAAATCTGATTCATGATGATGCAAGCTTCATTTTGATACTAAATGAGTGCATATAATTATATTATTTACATGACTTTTACAGACTTTTATTAAATATGGAAAGTTTTCTCAGCACATCTCTGGTTTATAGCGACCTTTCCTGAAGGAAATGTTTCTTTGAAACGTTTCTTGGGTAGGACATCTCTAGTATCTACAATATATCTGAAACGTTTCTGTAACAGTTCCAGGAACGTTTCATATTTTATATGCATTTTTTGAGATGTCGGAAACATTTTTGTAAATATTCATAAATGTGTCGGGTACGTGTCTTTTGAAATGTTTCATTGAAACGTTTCTTCGGTAGGACATCTTGAGTTTCTGCAATGAGTCTAGAACGTTTCTGTCGTACTTCTAGAAACGTTTCATGTTTCAGTACATTTATTTCAGAAACATTTCCGGAACAGAAAAATGTTTAGTGGCGTGTTTGTACATAGTGTTAACTCTTTCAAATATAGATACGACAGACTTATATTACATAACATTATTTTTTTATTTTTTTCTCTAAAACTAATGTATTGTTCTTTGGATTTTTTTTGTTATTCAGCATTAGGAAACAGCATTCCCTAAAAAAGACTTGACCATATATTCTTTTTCTCCCGTTTTCCAAAAGGACGTATTGTGATCATGAAAAAATCTCGCTTCAAGATTTCATTGGATTTTTACTTTTTAGGCTATGTAGATAACGAACATTAGAATCTTTTAATTCCGCCAGTCAAAATTATTTGATGGAAAAATAACATCTGGTTGGTATTGGCACTATTGGTAACGAGATTAATAGTTTAAAAACTAAAAAAACATGCTTTTATAAATACTGAACTAAAAAGCAAAAATAATCATCGAACCGCTTTTCATTTAATCTAATGATGTCTTCAGCATTTTAATTATCGAACATGGTTCGAAATAGCGTTCGAAAAGCGCCCCATGCTTTTATACTAAATATTAATTACAAACACGGTTTACACTAAGGCCGTTACGGGGTAAACAGAGAGAATGAATGATTATTTTTTGTTTCTTTGTGCAGTATTAAGTTTTTTTTTTAGTTTTTTAAACTATTAATTTATTTTTTCCTTTTTAGTCTTATATTTAAGGAGAGAATTTTGGCACTTTCGAAAAGACAAACAATTTGTTAAATTTGGACCTGATCGTTGTAATCTGCAACCTCGATAACCCACAGGTACCGATTTTCAGTCGAATCTGTCTCTAATTGATAAAACCTATCCGCCATGTTGAAGCCGCAATTTCGATTTTTTAAGTTTTGATCACATACTTGTTTTCTACTTATCAAGCCCTTTCTTTTGATACTCATATCAAGGGGATTGTAAAGAAAATGGTAATCCGCCATCTTGAGGTGGCGGCCATTTTGAATATATTATAATATTGAGTTACAGGTCGACCTGATAAAAGCATGTTAAAAATGAAATATACAATCTGTGAAATATATGCAGGAAACTACCCTAAAAACATAATTCACGAAAAAAAGGCGAGCAGGACACTAATATTTGTCATGTAGGTAACGTAATTGCCTCGGAAGATATCTTATAAGCTTTTTGTGACAATATTCAAGGTGCTTGTTGCGCGTTAATTTCAAAACTTCTCTCGAAATTAACAAAACTCTATCAATCCTACGAAAGAAGTAATACATAGAAAATTTTACCCCCTTTAAAACATCGTATTTATTTTTGATGTAACCTCAACAGAAGCCGAGATATTAGAAAAAGATTGTTTTTAAGTTGGTGGCAAACCAAGTTGGTGCACAACGCGCTGACAACTCACCAATGACCCTCCCCTCCCGCCAACCAAGCTCCAAAAGCTCGGTGACGTCGAATGACTGTCGACCTCTTCGGACGCGTACTGACTGGACTAACATATCCGATTTATCTTTTAGTTGAAAAAATATACAGAAGGGCCACCCAATAAAAAAAAACACAAGCCCACAAAAAAAAAAAATTCGTGAGAGAGAATTAAGACCCACTAGAGGTAAAAGTTGGACGAAAATCGTGAAAACTCGGGATTTGTGACATTTTCAGGTTTGAAATGAATAGAAAAAATTTGGAAGAAAATACAGCATTTTTCAATGTATTCCATTAGTTGATAAAAACTCAGGTAGGTGAGTTCACTTTGGACCGCACTATTATACAAAATTTCCGAAGGTCCAAATTTCCCAACGGTGATTTAAACATATTCATGTAGATTAATTTGGGATTGTACTTGTGTACAATCACATATGCTGTAAAATCACATATGCTGATGTTACAAGTGTTACAAGACCGGTAAAAAATATGGAAATTGTTGATTCGAATCCCACGAATCGATGAAGACGAGTGCAGAAATTACGCAAATGAGGAGAATATTGTTATTCATGGTCGAAGTCATGATGATGATGACAATGAAGGAGGCGATGGTAGTGATGGAAATAGCTCTGAAGATGATGATATCTGCCAGAAAAAGCAAAGAAGCACGGAAGTGTACACAGGCAGAACTCAAGTACGTGATCTCGGACTACCAAAAAATGCCGTGGAATTATTGGCTTCCAGACTGCAAGCGAAAAATGTCTTGGAAAAAGGTACTAAGGTTTCCATTTATCGAGATAGAGATAAAGCATTATGACAATATTTCTCCCAAGATTCAGATTTAATGTATTGCAATAATATTAACGGGTTGATTAATGAGTTAAAACCAAATATATACAAAACAGATGAGTGGCGATTATTCATTGACTCATCAAAGAGAAGCCTCAAAGGAGTATTATTGCATAATACAAATAAATATGCCGCCGTACCCATAGCACATTCGACAGTGTTGGAAGAAAAATACACCAATCTAGAGATGATCTTAAAAAAAATAAAATATGAAGAACATAAGTGGCAAATTTGTATGGTGATCTTAAAATTATTTCCATGATTTTAGGTCAACCGTCAGGATTTACAAAATATCCTTGCTTCCTTTGTGAATGGGGTAGTAAAGATCCAAACAATCACTACAAGAAAAAGATCTGGCCTACGCGATCGTGCCTCTTACCGGGTGATAAGAATATAATAGAGCAACCACTGGTTGAACCATCGAAAATCCTCCTTCCACCTCTGAATATAAAATTAGGCTTGATGAAGCAGTTTGCAAAAGCGCTTGATAAACAGGGTGACTGCTTTTAATATTTGAGTCGAACATTCAGTCAGTTGTCGGAAGCTAAACTTAAGGAAGGAATTTTTGATTCCAAAGATTTTGAAGAATGGTATGTTCATTACAACGATGACTCCAAAAGAGAAAGCCGCATGGGAAAGCTTTAAGGCAGTAGTCAATCAGTTCCTAGGGAATCATAGAAGTTATGACTATGAAAGCATTGTAGCTGAGATGATCAAGATGATTACCAAAAATTGGTTGTTTAATTAATTTAAAATTACATTTCCTTGACTCGCATCTAAGTTACTTTCCTGACAATCTAGGTGACTTCAGAGCAAGGCGAGCGATTCTATCAAGATATCAAGGAAATGGAGAAGCGGTATCAAGGAAGATGGCAGATTTATATTGGTCATTAAAGAGAGAAACAGTCCAAGAGGCACATGAACGAAAAAAAAATCCATCCAGAAAAACATAAAAAAGTGGGTCTTAATTCTCGCTCACGATTTTTTTTTGTGGGCCTATGTAATTAATAAATAAAAGAGAGGAGTTTTGTGTAAATATCTATACAAATGTCCTGTATAAATAACTATTTTACTTCTCAACTCAGTTTCTAGAAAAATAGTTTAAAAATATTATCGCGCAATAATAAGAACCATTATTTTGCATACGAGCACCGTCTCAGTGGCGGCTGGTGAAATTTCAATAATTTTTTTCTCGTCTGTGACGCATGGGACCCATACGAAATATGGGAACTAACATCTAGAGAAGCACTCCTCTAGCGATCCCCAAAAAATTTTGAAAAAGCAGTTTGCGAAAAATTTTTTCAAAATTCGGTTGCCCCCCTAGGTCTAGTTTAAAATTAATTTTTTTTTTGTCATATACATTTTACTTTTCATAAAAATACAACAACAGGTTTTGAAGTTTATGAAAATATTGTCATTACTAACTGAAATACAACGAATTGAAATTTTATAATTTGTTAAATTGTAAATTACAAAATTTCAGTTCATTGTATTTCAGTTAATAATGAAAATATTTTCATAAACTCCAAAACCTGTTGTTGCAATTTGATGAAAAATAAAATGTATATGACAAAAACAAATAATTTTAAACAGGAGTCCCTAGACCTAGGGGGGACAACCGAATTTTGAAAAAATTTTTCGCAGACTGCTTTTTCAAAATTTTTTACGGGTCGTTAGAGGAGTGCTTCTCTAGATGTTATTTGCCATATTTCGTATGGATCCCATGCGCCACAGGCGAGAAAAAAATTATTGAAATTTCACCAGCCGCCACTGCACTGCTGTTTGACTAATATCTGTTTAAAAAAAATGTACTGATCACGATAATTATACCTCCAAAACTTCATAAAATTGTATGGATCTATTCGGACGTTTAAAACCCGTTCCCTCAATATACGGCACTGCTTCCATCCCACATTTCATCCTGTCTCATAAATTCATCAAGTAAACTAGTTTTTATTCTATTTTTCTTTTATGTATGAAATGCCCGCGCAGGTCAAAAGCAACACTAATACACTCTACCTGCATCAAATTATAATTCCTGACTGCTTGAGATATTAGACCGATTAATATTATATAGAATTTAACAAATTTTTTAACATGTTATTATGAAAATTAACCAATGATCCTTCCCAGAGTTAGCAGGGCCGAATTGTATATAAAAGGTGGGCTTTGAGGGTGTAGCCTATACCTCTGCGTTTTCTATATAAGGAAAGTTGCCAAGATATGACTTTAACAAATCGGTTATACATTTATATTTAATCTGTTAGAACAGGGCCGTAAGTCACTAAATTTCCAAATGAAAAAGTAATACATTTTAACGCATTTTTAATACTAAAAAATAAAGAAATAAAAGAGGGTTATCAATTCGACCAGTCTATTTTTTTTTGGGTCTGTTCACTATTACTCCTCATTAGTTGAAGCCAGTTCTATGAATTTTTGCCAACTATATGGTTTCTCGTCGGTAGTCCCATTTAGCAACAAAAATAGTTCTAGAGGTTAAACAACAAAGAAGTTAGTTTGTGCAAAGGAAAAGTGCAAAATAAGGCATCGTGCAGATTCACCGGATTTTAACGGATATATGGTCAAAACAATAAAAGATAAATGTATACCTCCACTCACTTCTTTATGTGTTTAATACTCCTATAATTTTTGCATAGTTCTTTCCACTTTAGCAGCAACTTCATTTTATTCTGGATATTGCCTTTTAAACACATACAGATGATTGGTCGCCATATTGGCCATATTTAATCTAAAATTTAGCACAAAGATTTAGTTCAATACAGGGCATAGATCCAACAACTTTCGTTAAAATTGATGCATTATTGTGTTAGATTTCTTAAAATGTCAGTAAAGGCAATTTTCGATGGGTTTTATTTTTTTTACATATGAACAAATTATCAAAAAGTTTTTTCATAGGCCTAGTCTTATTCAATATTTTATTGCAAGCAATTTGATATTTTTATTTTTGCAACACGATTACTACGACCGGAGATAATAAAGGAAGCAGCAGAAAATTTCAGTGTTGAAAAATAAATTATTAGAATTTTACAAGCAATGGACCGATTTAATCCAAAACTGCTCATAGCACTTGGTATTATACGTAAAACAAATTAAGACAATAAAATTTCTGCAGCCGAACAATAGGCCCGTTCAACATTTTTTTAAATTTTAGAAATCGAAAGTAGAACATTTTTAAGGCAATTTCCAAATTTTTAAATTTTTTGTTAGGACTTTGAAGCCCTTAAATAAATTACCAAAGTTGGACCGCGCGAAAACGAGGCGGAGCTTCGCGTGACGTCACTTTGCAGATGTTGATCAGGAGACAGTCAAGATTCAACAAGCTAAAAACGTACTCTTCGCCTGTTCACTGAACTTTTTATATAATTTTTACACATTTTATAGGATAGTCTTCGCAGTTTTTTGTAAATAATGTTAGTTTTAGACATTTTTAAGTTTATAGTACGAACTTGGTGTAAAATAAAGTAAAAATAAAAAAAAACTTATACCAAACCCCCTTTGGGTTTCGAACCCGGGACCCTTGGATTGCGAGTCAAATTCAAATTCAATTCAAATTCAAAACAAATTTATTAACAATTATTGTTTACAACAGCGCGCCTCGGTCGAGGTCCGATTTAGAACCGACCACACCACCACGGCGCGCAACGCCGTGGTAGATGAGTGGTCGGGTGAAAAGGGCTCGGCTTTGGCTATAACGATATAACTGACATGGTTGGTTAGGCCTCTTGTTTAACGGGTGGAAAACTTAAGCCTAACAATTTGAATAAAATTACTAAAGATAGTTTAAAAACACTTACAACTACTTAAAGCTAGGTTTAAAAATGTTGATTTAGAGCGCGCGCACTACAACACACGCGTACAGGTTTAGAGCTTTTGGTTGGTATATACGGGAAAAGCTGAATGAAAAAACCCGTTCGAACAAGTCACAGTCTTCATCCGGTGGTCTGCCCACCTTCGGAAAGGTAGGGTGAAGAGGAATTTGTGATTTTAAAGGGTTGGGATTTATAAGAGGTTATCGGCCAAAAGGGGATTTGGAAGAGAAACAAAAAGGGACAAAAGAACAAAAATTGACAAAAACGACAAAAATGAGGCGAATAAAGGGAATAGAAAGGGGTTTGAAGTAAAAGGTGGTTAAGGTAAAGGGTGGTGAAAGGGAAATTGTGGTATAGGAAATGTGTGGCAAGGGAGGTTGCCGAAAGATAGGCAACGCCTGGTATGGTAAGGGGTGTTTCAGGTCGAAAAGTATTGCGAGTCAAAAGCGTAAGAACTACACCACCATCTTACATATAAAAAATGTAGATTTTTACTTTATAAGACACGAGCTAAAATCATATTTTCACGGTTGTATATTACATTATGAAATGTATATTTGTAAAACATATACGTAAATATTTAGATATTAAAATGAAATATCATTCCACCAGATTTCTATTCAATTACAAAAACATTTTTTCAAATTTAAATCATTAATAACATTTTTATTTATCGATCGATTTTGATCAAAAACAATAGTGTTCTTCCTCTAGCGGACGGACGGACAGACGGACATTTTGAAAGTTGTTCAGAATTCCTTCACTAACACAATGATTTTTTTGTCTTCGAGCGATATTTCCGTTTTAGAAATGTACCGACCAAATACTCTTCGTTCTCGTATTTGCGAAGAGTATAATAAGCGTGTGGTGCGTGTGATTGTTACACTATATCTTTTTTATCTTCTTGCTAGTTTAAAATGAGTAATGTTTATGCAGAATGACGTCACGAGTGGGCGAAGCGCTTTGTACTGAAACACAATCTTTAACATTGAATATCTAAGGACTGGATATACTTATGAAGCTGAAATTTTAACAGCTTATCTAGATGATCGAATTCTATCGAATGTCGTAAAAAAATGAGGAAAAAAATATCGGTAACCAGAGCTGGGAAAAGTACTCATTTAAACTACTTCAAGTATCAAGTATTTGAAGTAGTTTTATGTGCAAAGTATATGATTAAACTACTTCAAGTATAAGTACTTGAAGTAGTTTAAATGAGTACTTTGCCCAGCTTTGTCGGTAATAAGCCCATTCCGTTTAAAATTTATTTTGACTCCACTGGTAAGATATTCATGGGAAAATTCATGGTCTCTGAAGCACGTGTTAGTGTTAACCGATTTCGTTTAAATTTGAGAAAACAATTTTTTAGTGAGACAAAAATGGTTTTTTACTGGTATGAGTCACTACAGAAAACTAAACGACATATATTTGTGCTTGCTTGAAAATATTTTCAACGTCGCCCTTCAAGAAAGTTGCCGTACGATCCTGCCTTTCCAAACGACCACATGCTCCTTTTTTACCAGTGTAGATTCACTTAATATTTTTAAGTTATTTATTACCTGTTTATACAAATGTGTTACAATTAATAAATGACCGGCCATTTGTTAAATGCTCTTCAATTTTTAAATGGGCAAGCTTTTAAAATTAATTTCTTGGAGGTAAACATTTATTAATAACGTGTTTTGAAATTTTTCGGTTCACGCTTGGATTTTTGTGATCAAAAAAATATGCCGAATACTGCTGACAATTTATGTACATAATTTCGATGCCCGGTATAGATAAATTACGTATAGTTAAATGGAGTATTTGATAATAAATCGACGGATGTCAAATGAGCCGCTGTTCAAGCATCACATTATAGAATATAAGCCACATGAACTCTTAGTGTCTGATTTCTGGTATGTTGTCGATACTATCGTCTTCAGGATAAAAGGCGTATCTGACAAGTGAGCCATTTTAATTTGAGATGGATTTTGTCGACTTGTTCTAGTTTCTACAAAATATAAATAAAGTTTGTTTTAAAAAGCTGTAAAAAATTATTTATTAAAAATTGACAGAGTGTAAGATATTTTTGATGAATTACTTTAGGAGAAAAACTAATCAGTGAATTATTAAAAAAGTTTTTGAACATCAAATGTTTCTCATTGTGGCCGGCTTTTTTTGATGGTGAGTTTATATTATTTATTTGCAAAAATTCTTCCTATCACTTTTTGAAGACCAATTTGAAGTGTAATTTTTGCAATTGGGATAAAATGTTACACATATTTCTGTGTAAATATACAGTGTGTCCCAGAATAGATGTAACAAGAGGTGTAATGGACCAAAAATTTTGGAATTTTTGAATGGTATTCGGGGATTGAGTCCTGCTTGTTGTAAACCTAAAGCATACCAAAAATAACTTGATTTGGTGTTCTACAGGGTGTTTTATAAGCAAAGTTATAAAAATCACCACTAATAAAGAACCTTTATTTTTCAAAATTTGAAAAAATTCCACTAAGAAAAGTTATTTGGAATGCAATTTTATATCTCTATACCAAATTTCAGGAATATAAAATTATTTTTTTGAAACTTTCCATTTTTTCAATAAATTAGTGTTTTATTTTGAACCATTCAATTAAAACTACATAGAAATTAGTTCGATTAACATTATACCTTCTTATATCTCGTACGTTCAATTTTTTATTTACCAATAACCTACTTTTTGAGATGATTAACATTTGCTCCTACACAACTTTAAATATGAATTCGCAAAAAATGGGAAGTTTCAAAAAAATAATTTTATATTCCTGAAATTTGATATAGAGGTATAAAATCGCATTCTAAATAAGTTTTCTTAGTGGAATTTTTTCATATTTTGAAAAATAAAGGTACTTTATTAGTGGTGATTTTTACAACTTTGCTTATAAAACACCCTGTTGAACACGAAATCAAGTCTTTCTTGGTATACTTTAGTTTTACAACAAGCATTCCAAAATTCCAAAATTTTTGGTCCATTACACCTCTTGTTACATCTATCCTGGGACACACTGTATACATGGTGAGCCAGGGTGGATGGAGTATTAAAAGTATATGGGAAACGGATCAATCGATTGCTTTGAAATTTTGGTTACCAAGATAATCGAGTATGATCTCTCCAACTAAAATATTTTCGAAAGTGCAGTGTTGCCACTTATACATAAAACTGGCAACACCTTCGTTATTTTAAATGGACCCTGTATATTTTTGCATTTTTTGGATCGTTGTCTCTTTCTGAGAAACTTTTGTTAATATTTCCCTATACCTATCTCAAGCCGTTTTCGAGATAATGATTCTTTTCTGAATTTATTGCCAAAAATTTGACTTTAAGTAAATCGTGTTTTCTCCTAACTACGCAGCAATTGAAAGATAATTTTTTAGTTGCGGCTAGGCAAGGCCTGGGGTCATCTCCTCCATGAATCAAATGTTTCGAATATCATACAGAGTGAGTTAGAGAACGTTTTCTATAAGTGACTTAGAAAAATGCACGAAAGACATTTTTTTTAAATGGAATGCCCTGCCCTGTATATTATTACTGATTCGGAAAAGTGATACATTTACCTATTTAAAAAGGTATATACCCTATACCTAATGCGCACCGTTTTCGATTTATGGCCACTTTTCTGTAACCTTACCAAGAATATTTGTCTTTTGTATATCATAACGGGTGGGCCATGAAATTTTTATTGTGTTGTGATGACAATAGATATGCTGTTTTTCTAAATAAATTTGACGCTAGTGATATTTGCACTTAATTTGAATAGCTGTAGACAAATCCCAACTAGCACAATTAGTTGCTGGAACATAGCAATGACTATTGTAGGTACTTTAAATTGTTCTGTCACTAGTCACAAGAGCATAACAGAAACGTTCCCATTACGTGAGTACGACCAAAATGGGGAATATTTTTTCGGTTACCGCAACGGCTACGTTCCCGGAACTAGTCCGGTTATGTTCCAATGGCGTTGTGGTTATGTAGTGGTGACGTCGCGGAGAGTAAACCGCAACTTTCGGGGAACTTTTCCACGCCCCACTCTATCAAATGAATGTTGCCTGCTTTGTCTTGCAACTGATATTATACTTGTGTTTCATCCCTACATGATTATTGCTATCCATTTCTCTAACTCAGAAACTTAATAGAATACTAGAATAGTATAATATTAGAAGGCAAAACTTGTAGAATTTCCCAATGCCTAAGCATCAAAATTAAAACGAATGCAAGTTTATTATCAAACATAATGATAAAACGTTCAAATCTGGCAGGCGCCTTTAAAATTTGCATTTTTTAATTAAAATATTGTCTTTAAAATATTTAACGTCATGCGAGAATGTGTCAACTTGGATGCTGAAAGCTATTTTTTATTGTTCTTTAAAGCTTGAAAATAATTGTTATCCAATAATTGATTATATTTGGTGCAGAAATAGCGATAAATTAAATTTTTAAGTTATTTATGAAGTTATGGTTCATGTCTTGTAATAATGGCGTCAAAAGTCTTGGCCATCAAGATGGCGTATTTCAGAAAGAATCACCTTGAAGTCTTTACTAAGAAATGCAACTTGAAAGTATTTGTTACTTGAGGATAGTGGCAGGAACTGAAAATATGTAACTTTGAAGTTACATTTATTACAAAGTACCGAATGGGACTGTAGCGTTACTTTAAAGTTGCAGGAAGGTTCCCGCTGCCACTTCATAGTTTTATTTTTTCCAACAATGATTCTGCCATACGTCCGGGCGACGTTTAAACTGAATGCGCCCCAAACTTTGACTTTTGTCTATAGGGGAAAATCACATCAGCAGATGGTATCAGTAAATTTCAATATTTTCAATCAATATCAGAGACAACAATATATTGAAAATTGTGACGAATACCTGTAGTTATCATAACGTTACGTCTGTTATTTTATTAATTTTCTTACGTTTGTGAACTGGTTTCAAATGTGCCGAAGGTAGAATTAGAATTGTGTGATATCTTTATTCAAATTGCATGCAGAAGTAGACCCATCAAGGAAGGTGGAGTGGTATTTAGAGCTGGACATGTAATTCTTTGCTAAGTCGAAGACGCCGTGAAAAAACAAATCTTTGCCCTTTGTTTGCTCCCATGAAGAATGAATTTATATGATGTTGATAAATGAAAATGCATGTGTAAGTTGTACAGCAGACCAATCCGGATATTATAAGAAAACTAGGAATTATTTTAACCATATGCTACATGTGTATTGTGAAAAAGAACAGAAATTTGAATAAATGATTTTTTTTAATTATGTTTTATTTCAGTACTATTGTATTTGTTTGCCTGTTTATGTTTCTCAAAAAACATTACAAGTTCAACATAGGTAAGAGTGCAAAATTACTTCACAACATCAATTAAATTTCTGAAATGACTAGTAAGTCTAAAAGACAATGTTCAATAACAGTGCATACTTCGTGTCAATGTACAGTTTTTCCAAATAGACATAAAACTTCGCAGTAAGTGGCCAATAGCTTTAAAAATTGGAAAACCATCTAGCAAATTATAAGTGAAACAAATTCCATCCCAAGAGATTATTATAGGTATTTTGAAACATATCTAGAAATGCAGATACAAATATGAATAACTTACTTTAGTGAAGAAATCATCCTGTAGAAAATGTTGACAATATACACATATACATTAGGTGGTTTTCCAATTTCTTAAAGCTATTATCCACTTACTGCAAAGTTTTTTTTTGTATTTAGGCACTGAATAATAACTTTTACTCTTGCCATTTATTTTAGAACATTAATTAATATTATGGAGCAACTTCGTACCCTTATGCATTACCTATATAGAACATTTATTATCTTTTGAAAAACATTAACAGGTAAACAATCCGAAAAATACCTAAGTAGTTGTTTTCCTCACTTAACGAGTTGTGTTTTTCGGACAAGATAAATGTATGAAATTCAACGCAAAATAGCATACTACTAAAATAGTTAACAACCCAAATTTGGAAAAGATAAAGGCCACAAGACAAGCATGAACTATATAGGTTAGGTATTTCATTCCTCTTGTTATAGCCCCTCCTTTCCTATGTATGGTTAACAATGGGAACTAGATGGTGAAATTTACTTCATGGTGAATTTAAGAGGTAATACGCACTTCGTAGTAGCCGTGCACGGTGAAGTTCAGTTCTTCAGGTAGCGGTAACGTCATTAACACTAATAAATGTTACTAACAAGGTCTATGACTTTAAACGGATAGTAAAAGTTCCCAGAACGTCGCGGCCACTATCAAAGCTACTTGAAAGTGGTTGTAACTTCGAAGGTCGTCCCACTGGTAACTAAGGCGTCCCTATGCACCAGAAAAGCTACGTAGAAGTCACATAACTCTAAAGTAACCGCTAGTGGTAAAAACTACGAGGAGTGACTACGGATATGTCAAATGAAGTTATTTTACACATCAAAGTTATAAATTTAGTGACGAATTCGTAGTGGTTACTCATTCGAAGTTCCCATCTCAATTACTGTTACTTTGGTGCTAGTTGGGATATGGCAGAAAATAATTATACAGACACAGTTTCAGTGGATGGAAAGTGCAATGAGATTATCAGCAGAACTTGTACAAGACTTAATAAGAAATATCCGAATTTGCCGCAGATGAACAAATTTTGGTTCGTCATTAACAGAACAATAACAGTGCCAGTATTAGGAAAAAATAATACCTAACACAACACAATAATACAGCAACAATAACCAATAATACCAATAACAGTTATAAAAATCTTAAAACTATTGTAATAATTGTTCGAAATGTAGCCCGTTAACTTCCAAGTTTTCAATCTCTTGAATCACTCGACGTTCTAATTCTTCCCTGTTGTGGACTGGAGTTTTATAAACTCTATCTTTAAGAGTACCCCAAAGATAAAAATCTAGCGGGGTAAGATCAGGGGACCTCGGAGGCCAAGTTCACGGTCCCAAACATCTAATCCAACGATCATCGAAAAGACGGTCCAACTCCATACTAATTTCGTGTGTACTATGTGGAGGAGCCGCGTCGAGTTGATACCAACAAGTTCTATATTTTTCAATTGACAGATTATCAAGGAAGTCTTCCACAACTGTTCTAATTATATCTAAATATTTTCTGGAATTCAATTTTCCGTCGTATAGGTAATATTTTATTTTGTCATCTATTAACACACAAAACACATTGAAACCAAATTTGACTTGAAAACCAGCCTCTCTAGTAACGTGGGGGTTCTCTGTGGCCCAATGGTGACGATTTCGTGTGTTATAAATCCCTTCCCTAGAAATTTTCATTCATCAGTCCATATAATTTTCTTTAAAAAATTGGGATCCTCTTGCGTACATAAAAGTAACATTTCACAAAATTCTATTCTCTGTAGATAATTCTGAGGCATGAGAAATTGGACTCTTGTAAATTATAATTATGCATTTTATGGTTTGCTAGTATTCTTCGAATGAATGAATATGGCAATCTTAAATCCCGTTCAGCACAACGCAACGTATGGAATACAGGGGATTTGCATAAAAATATGCCAGCACATTGATTTCATTTACCTCGTCAGATGTCAGATGTGTTTAGGTAAATTTCTTGGTTCTCTTAATGTCGAAACAAAATTTATAAAATTCCTCTGAATTCGTAGAAATTTTCTGTTGTTCATCTGTGGCAAATCCGTATATTTCTCATTAAATCTTCACAATGGAGGAGATGACCCCAGGCCTTGCCTAGCCGCAACTAAAAAATTATCTTTTAATTGCTGCGTAGGTGGGAGAAAACATGATTTACTGAAAGTCAAATTTTTGGCAATAAATTCAGAAAATAATTATTATCTCGAAAACGGCTTGAGATATGCATAGGGAAATATTAACAAAAGTTACTCAGAAAGAGACGACGATCTGAAAAAAATGGAAAAATATATAGGGTGTTCCATTTAAAATAACGAAGATGTTGCCAGTTTTATGTATAAGTGGCAACACCGCACTTTCGAAAATATTTTAGTTGGAGAGATCATACTCGATTATCTTGGTAACTAAAATTTCACAGCAATCGGTTGATTCGTTCCCCATATACTTTTAATACTCCACCCACCGTGGCTCATCCTGTATAAGATATTAAAACTACATGTGGAGCGACTGAATTATTAGTGGAGATTATGCAGTTAATTCCAAGACACCTCATGCACTTATATTTCCTACATAACATAAATAAAACAAATCTTAGTATTATAATTACAGTGAAGTTTATAGTTTTCGTAATCATCATTTTCGCGAATTATCTAATATTCCAAATGCTAATACGCGTTACGAAAATGTTGTCACGAAATAATTGTCCTCGTCCAACGTACTGGATATCGCAATACATATTTAAAGCTCAACCGTTAGTATATGGAGACACCATAATCTTACTATAATTAAACCTTAAGTCCTTAAGTTGTCAATTAAAACTTCGTATTGAAACGAACACAGAAACATACATTAGTAAAGTAATGAATTGTAATTAGTAAATTAGTACGTAAGTGTTACCCTGGTGTTATAATTTCCGGATCCACGATACAGGGTGTTTACAAAAGGACTGTGAACATGTAACAATTGGTGTCAGACGCGAAATTATAACGGAAGATTTCTGGACTGTTCGAGAAGGTTTCTACAGTGTTCTTCTCGGGAATTAGTGATGACACGGAGAATTGATTTACGGAACGTTGTTTAAGGAGTAATTTTGAACTAAGAACTGTGAGACGTGCGTTTTTGGGAAAAGTTCCAGAATATTCGATTCGGAAACTAGTGGAGATAATCGAATTATTTCAACTGGAAAGTGACATAGACACTAAATAAGACTTATTTGTGTTAGATTGAGAAAACTTCTAGGACATTCTATTTGGAAATTACTGGAGATAGTGAAATTCTTTCAACTGGATAGTGACGTAGACTCTAAATAAGACTCTATTTCAAGATTTTTCTAAATAATCTGGATTTTGTTAACGCTATTGTGTAATAAACTGTTTAAAGTGATTATATGTTCATAACAACAAGAAGCATGGCAGCAGAGAAACAAATACAGGACCTACTAGCGGAGTTTACGAAGATGATGACGCAGCAACGCCAGAAAGACAAAGAAGAACGGGAGAGAAAACATCAAGAGGAAGAAAAGCGAGTCAGGAAGAAAAAGACGATCAAGAAAGAAGACGTGAAGAAGAAAGAGACGAACTGAAAAAAAATATGGAAGACCTGGAAATAAGACGCCAAGAAGAAAAGGAAGAACAAGGAAAGCGGCGTCGAGCAGAGGGCGATTCATTTTGGTGATTATTATAAGGGGAAAAAATATATTGATCTGAAAATTTGGCTGTAGTCCTGACTGGAATGTTTTCAAAATTTTGTTATTTTAAATAGAATGCTTCCGTTTTAAATTTTTTTAAGGTTCTATAAAAAATTTAAATGACATTTCGTTAAAGGTTCCCTATACGTAATTTTATTTTAAAGCTTTATTTAACGTGTTCTGGTGGGCTTAGGCTATAGCTACTCGAATACTAGGATACGCATATACAGATAACAACACAACAACTATTCCCTGCGACATTGCTAGCTGCCGCCGCTGACTCTCAAACTCAGGAGAGGAGAGCGACTAATTGTTTTGACTCACACAATTTGGTTGTAGCCCACTGTTACCGTCACACAATAAAATTGTGGGAGGTTACTGAAACTGGTCCAAAATCGAAAACTGAAATAAATTAAATCTTTACATTTCGAGGCCCCAGAAACCCAAAAAAGTGGTTTTTGAAAAATGTCTGTGTGTGTGTGTGTGTGTATGTATGTATGTATGTGTATGTATGTTAGCACGATAGCGGCGAAACTACTAAACGGATTTGGATGAAACTTTGCAAGAGGGCTTCTTTAGTGCTCCAAAAGATCTGAAAAGGTTTTGGTTGGGATAGTATTACGTTTAGTGCCGTTTTAGCATAAGTTGTTTATTTTATGATTACTTACAATTTGTAAGCGAACCATTGAAAAGCAGTAAAAATTCCAATTTCAACGATTATTACACTTGCACCCTTTCAATTTGGTTTCCGCGCCATCTTGGGGCGACGGCCATTTTGAACATAATATCGAGTATACTATATTGTTTTGTCATCAGAGCTATACACAATTGCCAAATTTCATGATGATACAACAATTAGAAATGTGTGAAATTCAGTTCCTTATAGACTTTTTACTTACATATACATACATACATAGATACTTCTAAAATAAATCACCCCGTATAAGTAGCACCTAGAATATAATAACAATAAAAAACAACATCCATCTGCTGGGTACATTATATGAGATGGTCGAGCTTGGCATTTAAAACGACAAAATGTCTAGTAGGTACGAAGGTATTATTGAAACAATGAAATTGATTAATATTTTGTTTCGTCGGCACGCCAAAGCCAACGCTGATTACCGTGAAGACTGCATACTCACGCGCCGATTCCTAAAATGATTGCATTGCTGCAAAAAATAAGCGGTAAATGTGCCGCTGAATTTCACTTTATACTTACGTACTTTACCCACTGTTCTCAAAAATATTTTCTAGGCCTTTTATTGGGTGTGATTATCAAGTAGACTACACAGAAACAGTGTACAATGTAATTGCAAATATTATTAGTAAAAATAAAATTAAATGTAAAAAAAAAACTTTTTTAAAAACAAGCTTTTATTATTTAGGTGTACTAAAACGAAAAAAATAAAAATTAAAAAAAAAATTAATTGTCTTAAAAACTTGTCGCGCGCGAGAAGTTCATACAGGCATTAATTTTTTTTTACAGAGATTATAAGTACCTAAGTAAGTTTTTTTTATTTCTATTCACTCGACAAGCTTTTAAGACAATTAATTTTTTTTATTTTTATTTTTTTCGTTTTAGTACAGCTAAATAATAAAAGCATGTTTTTAAAAAAGTTTTTTTTTACATTTATTTTTATTTTTAAATTTTTATCTACGCCTTAATTAGTTTTATATATTCATTGCGTCGTTCCTATCCGATATAAAACTTATAGTTTAAACCGGATCCTTCACCATTTCTAAGAATGCAACGTATGAGCGAATACACTATACGATCAAATTATAGTGTTAAAACTAAAAAATTTTGTCCGCCATCTTGGGTCACTTTATTTTCGTATTCCTCTTAGCAAACCCTTTCATTTGATACCCATATCATGGGGGTGCATAAAAAATAACTGGTCCGCCATCTTTGGGAGTCCGCTATATTGAATTTGGAATGACATCACTTAGCTAACCATGCATTGTCATCCAAACTAAACTTGTATGCAAAATTTCAGCTCAATCGGTTGGGGATAACTGTTTTAAAATTCAGTTACAAGATTTGACCTAAACAAACGAACATACAAACATTGCAAGTTAAATAGAAGCTTGTAAAAATGTTGGCTGTTTGTTATTTTTCGAGGCATTTAAACTACCCAAAATAAAGTAATTATTAGTGATAAGCAAACGTGGGGAATAATAAAATACTACATTTTAAGTGTAACTTGCATTTACTGGTAGTTTAATATCTAGCAATTTATTTAAAAGCATATTTATTTATTTATTTATTTATTTCAATAATTTATCCAAAGGGTAAAACCCAGTTACAGGAAAAATAATAACGCGATACAATTACATTCTTTCTTAAGTAAGGTAATATAGAATCCAAACAATGGAGGCTTATTACAATTTGGATCTAACAAATGTTATAAATAATAGACGAAGAGTAAACAAACTTTTAAAGTCCCTACTATTACGCAGAATAAAACCTAGCGATCTATAAGCTCCAGCAACGCATTTCTCAATATGTCTGGAGAAAATAAGTTTTGAGTCGAAGACAACTCCTAAGACCTTCACGAACTCAGGTCTGTCTAAGACGCGCAATTATCCAAATTATAACTAAAAATAACAGGGTCAGACTTGCGCGAAAAAGACATCACGTTACATTTGGCAGCGTTTAAAGGGAGTTGGTTATGAACACACCAGGCGTTAAGCGAGTCTAGACTATGCTAAAGCCTTAAGCAATCGTCTTCGGATTTAATGCAAATATATAACTTGAGATCGACAGCGTAAAATAGATAGCATACGTCAAGGTTGTCAATAATATCAGTAATGAAGAGTGCAAAAATAAAGGGCCAAGTATGGAACCTTGCGGAACTCCTGAAGTTTGTTTAAATAGTACAGATTGGAAGCCACGATATTGAACAAACTGAGTTCGACAAGTTAAATAAGAAATAAACAACTGAATAAGAGAGTCACTGAATCTAAAGTTTTGCAGTTTTGGAATATCAAGAATGACACTATAATAAGCACTTAAGATATCGAAATAAAAAGCTGTCATGTCGTCATGTTTTTGAAAGAGACAACTTAATATCGGTGACCAACTCAGCAGCACGATCAATAGTACCTTTACCTCTCAGAAGCCATATCATTTTGCTCTATCCACCACTTCATTCTTGATTTGATAATTCTTTCAGAGGTTTTAAGCAAATACGACATAGGAGTAATAGCTCTGACAGCTCTATTATCATTAGCTTTAGATATGGGGTTAACTAGACTTCCCTAGAAACCATCATAATCTTTACCTTTAATTAGAATGTTGTATACAATACATAATAATTGCTTGGGAATATCAGATAAATTCATTATCATAACATAGTTGACACTATCTAGCCCTGGAGCAGATGTGGAAGAAACGTTAATATTGGTTTCCAGTTCATCTACATCGAAATGGGTGTCACATCTAACGTAGAAAGAGGTGATGGTAATGAAGGGAAAAAATGTGGAGCTAGTTTATTTAATAAGTCGTCAATTACGCCTCTGTTAAAAGACATTTTTGTTTTTACTGCCTTGCTAGACCTACTATTTATCTGTTTCGCAGACAACGATTTTTATCCGTTACAATAATGAGCTGCTAGGACCAATATTCATCAATAAGGAACTGCCACAAGGGTCGATGCTAAGCCCATTGTTACTCAATGTTTACACTATCGACTTGCATAATATGGGTAAAAAGGAGAATAGCTGTTAGTTGCAGTCTGGTTTTTATTCCCTATATATTTAAGGAAATGTATAGAGGACTTCGACAAAATATTACGTTAGTAAATATTCTGCCCTCTAAAAGCATACCTACTAACTATGTCAGTGCTACTGCTACTTCGATTGCAATGGACACCGGCCGCTAGATGGCGCCTACCGTTTTTGTTGCATGTCGTGGTTTTATAAATCTCGTCATGTACCAAGAGTGATCAAGGGTCTCGTTACAGTCATTCCAGACCTACCTTGCACTGATGAGAGCCGACAACTCGAAACTGTAGTCTGCAATGGTCCGGTATGGAGTGGCTGGTATGAGAGCTTCTTTAAGTAGGAATAAGTTTTTCGCCTGGTGTTTGTTGCAATCGAAACTTTAGCATTTTGTGACAATACATAGTTATTGCGTTCAACGCGGCCAGGCTTGTAACTCGTAATCCAGCGCTCGGCGGGGCATTAGTTCGGAGAAGGGCTGTTGGTTGCAGTCTGGTTTTTATTCTTTATGTATTTGAGGAAATACATAGAGGAGTTCGACAAAAATATTCTGCCCTGTAAACTCATACCTAATAATTTTGTTTTTGTTCGCTCACTGAGTTATTGTATTACATACTTTACATACTTTTCGAGTGCCAAACTTTAATTTAATTTATCTAAATAATCTTCTACTATAAAAATATTAGTGTCGTCAACTTAACAAATTATCAGAACATTAGGTATTATATTGAAATAAAGTGTTAAATCGTTTACAGAAAGTATAAAGAGAAAGAGCCCAAGTGCAGATCCCAGCGGAACATCCTGTTTTACCTCTAGACCATTGCTGGATGGACCATTAGGAACATGTACAATGTTTTACCTATTCCTAACAAATTTAATGCAGTGCCTCTTTTTCCGTATACAAAGTTTAGCTTTTAATAACTCATGGTCAACATAATCGAATGCTTTAGAGACATATATAAATAGCCCTAACACATACTATTTGTTGTCTATTCACTTTAATTATGTTGTGTTGAAAGACACATAATGCACGATGCTTCTGTTACTACTAAAGTCATGTTGTAAAATGGGGAGCAAATCATTTTAATGCATAAAAAAATACATGAGAGGTTCCGTTATAGCTAATTCAATAACTTTCGACACAATAGAAATAAGACTTATTGATTTATAATTTTCGTACATACTTACGTCTCCTTTCTTAAACAACGGTTGAAGTATGGCTAACTTCAAGATTGTCGGAAAAACGCTTTCGCCAAGATCGAGATTTATAATAAGGACTAACGGACCACAGGGCAAGTATTTACATTTTTTTAAAGATTATTAGAAATATCAAAACCACTGGAGTTCGAGAATTTAATTTTATTAATCAGGGAAACGATATCTTGCTCAGATACAGGAGGTAAAAGTTATGTTTATGCAGGAAATGGTACATTTGATGCAGGGAAATCATAGCCGTTTAAGGAGTAATTGTTGTTGGAAAAGGTAGTAAAATGCAACCCAAAAACCGTTCGCTGTTTCCTCTTCGTTTATTTTTAACCCATCCACACTTATAGTTATATTGGATACATTCATATTCTTCCCATGTATTTTTTAATAATGCTCCACATTGTATTTGAATTACAAATGTTCTTGATGATAATAAAATTTTTCAGTCTTTTGAAGTTTCAACCTTGGCGTTATTAACATTGATTGATTAGACTTGACGCTATAAGAAGTATTTAAGCCTATCAGGAATGTATAATAGAATGAAGTTTTAACTATTTTTTTTTTTGAAAATGTATAAAAGTGCAAATTTTTCACCAAAATATACGCCACGCAGTGAAAGGTTTTGCGTAGGTCTAAAATATTGATTTTGATATTGTGACAAGAAAGTTCTGATTTAAGTTAGTTAAGCAGAATATGTTGGTTGGTCCGTCTCCTGAAAGTAAATAAAAAGGCTAAAATAAATTGCTTTTCCTCAACATTTTGTAGTTTTACACATATCTGCTGTTTCCTGTGGAGCAGCCTGTCTTTCATTGGCAGTTTTGTCGTGAATCTATAAATGAACAAGTACATAAAGTGTAAAATATGTGATTATGAACGACACAAATCTAATAAAATTATTGATTCCAGAGTAGGAGGTATGTGATTATCATCAAATCCGTCGCATAAAACTCAGTGAAGAAATAGGAAGAGAATATAAAAGTAAACACAAATAAAAAAATATGAGCTTTAATAACCGTATATAAATTATAATAGCTGTGTAATACAAGATTAAATCTATAAAAATATCCGCATTTGAATTAACGAGCAAACCTTATTAAGGTGCGAACAAAAAATATAAAACACCTTTTTTTATTAAACTGGTAGCAAATATACCTACTGTCCTTCACTCGTGGTTCTAACGAAATCATAAATTTAATTTTACTTTACTCCCACGTAAAAAATCAAGGCTAGAATCAAATATCAACTAAACTGTAGAAGTTTATTTGCCGACCGATAAAATGAACTGTAGCCATGCACAATACACATCTGAATTTAAGATGTCAGCGCCAAAGCGGAGAACAAAATTTACCAAATTAATTTATATGTATTTTATTTAACTGTTTTAACATGTGAGGGTATATAGTCGGGGAACCCTCCCTAGCTGTACGTGCACACCCCTCGATCCTTGGGGACAATGTTTTTCATAAAGATTAAAGCCTAAGGAATAATTTAAGACATGTCCTAAAAAAAACTGGCTGTACTTTCAAAATGGCGGCCATATGTTAAAAAAACTGTTGCCCATGTTGTTTTTGTCATTTAACTCAAAAACTAAAAAAGATGGACACAAAAAACAACGCGCATAAAATTTTCTACAAGTTTGTTCCTATACAATATTTTGATAGGAGTTACCATTTTCCAGATAAATGGGACCAAACTTAAGAAAACATGAAAATTCATATATTGGTAAATCACTTAGAGGAAATAACTGTAACAATTATTGTAAGGCGTATAATATAACTTTATATTATTAACATAACAAAAAATAAAATAAACTGAAAACAATTAATGATAATAATAATGATATTATAATTTGAAGACATTTATCTCGAAAACGGTAACAATGGGTTATGAATAGATTAGGGTTAAAAGTGTTGATAGTGACGGACAGTTAATAATTTCATTATACAATCATGATGCTACGATACGTTACATAAAGGCAACTGAGCACCCAAGGCAACGCAGCGGCCAGGTGCTGCGGCACACTGACTTTCAGACTATGTTGCTTTACTTATGATCTTTCTTATGATTTCTGTATAACCCAATAGTGTTTATAAATTGTTATATCAAAGATTTCTTAAACTCGCTCCATGCATTAATTAGTTGTAATTTGTTTTATAAGTGCTTATAGAGAGAAAAATGATTTAAAAAAGCCTGCTTCGGACCATCGATAAAAAGATTCTACAGAAAGTGCAGTATTATATAGCATAAAAATTCAGTGAGGGGTCAATGGGGGGGGGGGGGGTTAGAGGTAGAGATGGGCACGTGACGTGAATTTCACCGTGTCACGCCGTATCACGCCGTGTCACGGCGTGAGCGTGTACATTTAAGGTACCAAATCACGGAAGATTTCGTGAGTGTGCGTGAGTCAAAAGATCCCGTGCGTGAGCGTGCGTGAAATAATATTCACGCCGTGACACGACGCCCCATCTCTGCTTTAAAACTTCAACCTGTCGAGTCGTGACAAGAATAAGAAGCGAAGCGATAGACGGAAGACGGAACACGAGCGTGAGAAGGGAGGGAAAAGGACAGGAGACAGGATGAATGACGTAACATTCAAATCAAACTGCGTAATTGCAATCTCTCTCTACTGCATTCGCCAGTCGCCTAGCCTTCCTGGCCTGGTCTGGTCACTCTGGTCCAGAGATGGGCACGTGACGTGAATTTCACCGTGTCACGGCGTGAGCGTGTACATTTAAGGTACCAAATCACGGAAGATTTCGTGAGTGTGCGTGAGTCAAAAGATCTCGTGCGTGAGCGTGCGTGAGTTTGCCTTAACATATATCAGTCGTGCGTGAGTGTGCGTGAGCTAAAGGTTTAAAGTCGTGAGCGTGCGTGAGCGTGAGTCAAAATCGACTCACGCGCCCTTCTCTAGTTAGAGGGGATGGATGAACTGATTATTGGGCTATTTTTTGTTTTGGTTGTGAATTGCATACTTTGCTTCTTTGTTGTTTATTGTTATTTTTGGCATTACAAATGATTTTTTTAAATTTATGTACAGTTGTAGTTTAAATCATTTTTTTCAGGGTGACATTAGGATAACCATATTTATGCAATATATGGAAAATATGGGAGGCACCGAAAATGTAAAAATTAGAGTAAGATGGTGTGTCCTCATGGACGTTAGAAATTCCTTTAACTCAGCTGGCTGAGGGCAAATAATGGAAGCGTTAAGGCACAAAATTATCTCAACTTATCTCACGAAGCGTAACGTAGTCTGGGATAAGAGATGGAAGTTACGGCCGGTGTTCGACAGGGCTCGATCCTCTGTGGAATGTCCTACGTACTGAGACTCGCTTTCTCCACTGGAATACGCCGACGATCTGGGCGTAGTGGTAGAGGCACAAGATATAGAGCAGCTCAACGAAAGAACCAGCGAAGCCATAAGCAGAATCGACCAGTGGCTGAGGGGCCACCACATTAGCTCTTAAAGGACCCAGGAAAAGGGATACGGTGTGTTAGGAATACCAGGGTCTGACAACGAGGCCACTGGTTATCGAAAATTCAGTGCATCAAAACTTGTTGCCTAAAATCTGTTTCAGTTCATTTTAATGTGATATGACAAAAGGCTTTTTCAGTCAAATCACATCAAAATGAACGAATGCAATTTCTTAAAGTCAACACACTTTGAATGGTGCATTTTCAGATTATTTTTAGTGTACGAAATATATTTATTAGACTATTTCCAGAACAAAACACAGAACAAGAAATATTTTTTATTATTAACTGAATTAACAATTCAAATTATTACAATGAAAAATGCAATTGTTGTAGGTTGTAATATGGCTGGTCACACAAAATGGCTCCACACCAATAACATGTTTATTTATTAAAAATCCTTGGGTAACGCAAAAAATCACGGCTGAGTATACTTTCATTCCGTGTCACAATTTTTAAGCGGATGTACAGTACCTAGAGTTAAAAAATATGTAAAACTTCGGAATAATAATATTGAACGGATTTTGTTCATTTATGACACTATCATAGTAAATTCTTCACAGAAAAGTTTCTCTATATATTTATTGGAGCTGAAAAAGAATCGAATTTTAAGAAGAAAAGATTTTCTGCAATTTTTCACATAAATTGATATTTTTTGAGTTATAACGACAATTACAGAAAGTATAAACTGGGAATTAATTATATTTTTTATTTATTTATGTAGGATTAATAATTTCGGAAATGTTTAAGTTTATATTTGGCATCCAAGTATTCATAAGATAATTATTTAGAGTGAGAGTTAAATATCTCGGAAACTGTGACACCTACGTCAAGAATGCTAATAGGTAGAATAATAGGTTATCAATTAAGCTTTCAACTATTTTTTAATTGGTTTCTCTAGCATAAAAAACAAAGAAGTTATGAACGAAGAAATGTGCGTCTACATATTTTTTTAATAACAACGTCACCATTTTGTTACTGTAATTAGCCAAATAAATAAAAAAAAAATTCAAACACTGTTTCTCATTAATATGACGTTTTTTTTTAATTTATTTTTTTTTATCTATTTATTTAACGTCGGCCTATTTCCGCTACCAGGGCCTATCACCGACGCCAGGAGACGAGCTACCCCCAACCTGGAAATTTTGCCGAACCTCTTCCCTTAAGAAGAATAGGGATCTTTTACTTACCTAACATTTAATAGACAAGGGACCGCCTGATTTACATCCCCTCCGAAGGATGGTTTATTCACTACGTAATCCTCGTCTGAAATTACGTAACTTCCGCGTATACACTGATATACAAGACGCTAGTATTTCCCAAGTACTAACTGCGCTCGACGTTGCTTCAACGGAATGTCGACTGACATTCACATTGAAGTCGCCTCTACGCTCGCTCTACAGCATGACGTAGATGCTCAAATTTTTTCGTTTGTATACAGCATTTGCTTTAGAAAAAATTTCAGTTTAAACCATAAAGGTATTTTCAATAAAACGTAATTTGTTTTTCCTTTTCCAAATATTTCAATAAATATTAGTTTTACTGAAAGATGGGTAGAGACCAAAAATAAAGCTCATAAACTCATAATGAATTTCGATTTTTTATTTATTTACATAGACTTAATAGTTTCGGAGATAAGAAAGTTTACAAATGGCGTCCGAACGTTTATGAGACGAAAAATGCAGTTTAAATGTTAAATATCTCAGAAATTGTGACACCTTCGTCACGTATGCTAAGAAATGAAATTAAAGACAATTAATTGCGCTTTCAAAATATTTTTTACTCGTTTCTGTAGCATAAGCGATAAAGAAGTTATGACGGAAAAATATGCGTGTTTATATTTTTTTATATAAAGAGGTCGTCATTTTGTTACTTTAATTAGCTAGTAAGTTAAAAAAAAAATAATCTCAAATACAGTTTTTCGTTAAAATGTAGCATTACCTAGATGCTAAATTTTTTTGCTCATTTAAAGCACTTGCCTTAAAAAAAATGCATTCTAAACTTTAAAGGTAATTTCGAAACACTCGGATGCAAAATATAAACTTAAATATCTCCGAAATTATTAATCCTACATCAGTAAACAAAAAATATAATTAATTCCCAGTTTGTACTTTCTGTAATTGGTCCGTAACATTTTTTCGATAAAGTAATACTTTTCGATATACTTGACGAAAGCCATTTGGAAATACCTTTTTTTTAAGCTAAAATCGCAATTTTGAAGTCGTTATAACTTAAAGACTATCAATTTATGTGAAAAATTGCATAGAACTTTTAGTTCTTAAAATCCGATTCTTTTTCAGCTCCAATAAATATATATATATATATATATATATATATATATATATATATATATATATATATATATATATATATATATTTTTTAAGTGCCACCTCCTGAGAAGGGGTGTCATCCTGCCCCTATAAATTAGCAAGCCTCTGTACAATATAGAAACTTTTCTGTGAAGCTTTTACCATAATACCTCCAAAAATGAACGAAATCCGTTCAATATGACATTATTCCGAAGTTAAAACCTCTAGTTACTGTACTACTATTTAAAAATCGAATTTTAAAATTATTATTTTTTATAGAAAAACTCAAAATATTTTAAAAATAAGTAATTAATTATGGTCCTTTTGCTTCTACAAGCCTTCATAGAAAAATAAAAAAGAAAGAAAAAATCTTCGATTTGCAATTTTTGCAGTAATTGTATATACAATTTTCACTTGGAATGCAATTTTTTCTGAAAGTTTGTTCTTATTGTTCCAAATTTTCAAAATCTTAGTATTTTATTGGTTGTTGTAATATACTTTATACAAATACGGACAATTTAGAGAAAATTAATTGACTTCTCCGAACATAAACCAGCACAGCACGGTAATCGGTTAAACACCATGTCACAATGTCGCATTAGGAAAATAAATAGTGTGATTCGCCATATTGAAACACGTCATATTTCGAACAATACACTGGCAGGCGATTCCATTTGATCCCGTAATTTCATTGGCAAATACATGTTAAGAATAGAATAGGGTGAATGCATAACCCACTAAAAGATCTCTGCTAGCGATTCCAGCAGCTGTAGACAGCTGTATAGCTTGAAATCAATGCAAATTCAGCGTGTCGCGGCATGTTTTATCAAGGAAGTTATTCGGTTTTTATGCTTTTCCTTCGGAGACTGTAAAAGGACATGTGCCTCGTACTTGAAGGATGGATGTTTAAAATTTGGTGGAACTAAATCCGTAACAGGATTTTTAAAGAAAATACACGAAAAGTTAGGCCCCCTTTTCAGCTTGTGTTATAAATTGTGTGTATCACCTGGTGATTGGAAATGTGTAAAAATATACGTATAAAAGCAGGGTTTTTTAACTTTATTTTTTTTTGAACACTCTGAATATTATAAAATTTTCCATTCATTATACAACACTAATTTTATTCACCTACGATCACTACTGTAAATAGTAAAAAACACACTACCTGCCATCTATGTAAGTTGAATTTTACATATTGTAAATAAAACGCACTGTAAACAAATCGCACGGTAAGCAAATCGCATGGGACACAAAGCAATTATATGTGGCTTATATCGCCAACGCGGGGTTTAAAGAAACAAATGCGCCTACATACATTTCAAACGCTATCAAAACTGACATAATATTTGTTGAATAGTAAACTAAATCTAGATTTTACTAAGTACTTCTGAAAAAAAATGTCAAGCGATAGTGAAAATGAAATTTTAACACCTCCTAATATAGTCCAAGAGGTAGCTCCCATTTGATATAACTGGAAAGATCTAATACAGTTACGTATACTACTCAAGTCTGGAGCCAGCATGAAATAGAAATCTGGCGGTCTGGCAGTCCAAAGCGGCCGGACGTTAAACTGGCGGCGTTTCTAATTTCGAAAAAAATTACTTCAATTTAACCGGGAAGATCTATTTTTGTTTCAGAGTTTACTTGTTAGATTACTACCTCCCGAATAAATTCGAGCTGGTCTGCCATTCGAAATCGATCGCAAAATCGCCGCCAGACCAATCCAAAGTTAAACAAAATTGAAGTCAATTTAACTGAAAGTATCTAATGTTTATTTTTGAACCAAATTACAGTTCAGGGAATAGCTTTTATGAATTGTTAAGTATTGCAATCACGAAGAAGCGGACATGAGAATATTGTATGTAATATCTAAATTCCAGTCTCCAAATAATATTGTAGTGCGATGTAATGACACCGATGTACTTGTTATTTTATTGGGTAATTTCCATAAAATGAATGCTGAATCCAAAATTTTGATGCAGGTTGGATTTTATAACAACAACTCACTTCGTTATTTAGACGTAGGGAAATTGTTCGTCAAACTCGGTCCTGATGTATGTCTTGCCTTGCCTGGTCTGCATGCCTTCACAGGATGTGACACAACATCTTGCTTCTATAAAAAGAGTAAAGTTACTCCTTTTAAACAAATGGAAAAGAGCTCCGAATTTCAAAAATATTTTCAAACATTCTACCAAGATCCGGAACTAGATTCTGTTCCCATAACTACGGCGGAGAAATTTGTTTGCTTCATGTACAATCTCCCTAGGTGTGCAACAGTTAATGAGGCAAGGTACAGAAAATTCGAGATGGCTTACAAGCCCAGAAAAATGAATGAGCCTCTTATTAAGAGCTTCGCTACATTTGATCCCCTATCAATTCCCTCGTGCCAATTATCACTGCTGCTGCATGTGAAAAGAAGTATATTTCAAACATAAATATATGGATGAACGCCGAAAAACAGGACCCGATGCAGCCATTAAATCCCGAAGACTATGGCTGGAAGATATACGAACCTGTGTGGTTTAATGGAGACGTTGCTCCACCTGTTGTTATCGACGCAACTGCGGAGGCTTCAGGTATGTTCAATACAATATAGTAATAATTACCTAATTTTTAACCCTTTTTAGACGACTATTAACGAATATTACAAAAATAATTGGATTTTATAGCGTGACTGACAAATCTATGAGTGTGAAATTCAAGCTATCTTTTAATTAAATGTCAAAACTAATGTTGACGAAAAATTTATAATTCTTTTCATACAATAAAATTACATTTCCATTAATTTTTTAATATACCATCAACCGAAAAATAATGTAGCTCACTCGTAATCGACGATTAACAAGCTTTGCTACCTTACAAAAATCGATCTGGCATCTTGGATCCGGCTGCTTTTTACTGCCAGACCGAGCAATTCGTAAAACCCACGCACTAACCTGTAATTTGGTTGAAAAATTAAAACTAGATACTTACTCGGTTAAATTGACATCAATTTTTTTAAAGTGTAAGTTGATCTGGCAGTCATTTTACGACCGATTTCGAGTGGCAGACCAGTTAAAATTAATTTAGGAGGTAGTAATCTAACAAGTAAACTCTAAAACAAAAATATATCTTCCCGGTTAAATTGCAGTACTTTTTTCGAAATTCCATTTTAATGTCCGACCGTTTTGGAGTGCCAGACCGCTGGATTTCCATTTCATGCGGACAATACTCGAAACTGTAATATTAAACAGAATTAGATCTATCTGGTTAGATCAGATGGAAGCCAGCTCTCAGTCTAATATAATACAAACAGCGGAGGCTGCTACAAGCAACTTGTTGCCAACAAAATCTCGACAAAGATATGAAATTGCCTATCAGAAGTTTATGGATTGGAGATTAAAAAAATGATCATTTTCGGAAAACTTAATGTTAGCATACTTTCAAGGATTATCAGATAATGTAAAACCTTCCTCGCTTTGGGCCTTTTATTCTATGAGAACAACAACTTAACATAAATGATGATATAAATATTGCAACTTATTCCGAATTATTAGCTCTACTAGAAAGAAAGTATGACGATTTTAAAAGTAAGAAGTCCAAGGTATTGAGTGCCAATAACATTAATGATTTTCTAGAAAATGCAGCAGATAGTCAATGTTTGTTTATAAGATATTTAAATTTTTATACAGAAATACGTAGAAATATACATATGTATCTGTTATTTTAGATCATTCTTATGATTTTGAAGGGGTGGATGGATAAATCTTTTTCAAAAATTGAGGTATCCTATTCAGTGAAGCTGTTAAGTGATGATACAACTTATCACCAGGTTTCGCTTCATCTTGACTATATTCTTAGATATCAAATTGTTAAAAGCGCTATTAGACAACATAACTCAATACTTCTACTCGATAAAGGTGTTAATAAGTAACATTAGCATCTCTATCTAATTTTTTAATTAACACCTTTATCCATCCACCCCTTTGATTGGTATCAGTGGTGCATGTAGAAAATGAGAATTATGAAACATAAAACCTGAACATATACAGGATACAGGGAAATCTTTGATTATTAATATTCCTGACTCCAAAACTAAGACACAACGTTCTTTTGTTGTATCAGAATATTTTTACCTCACAGTCCAAAAATATATGAATATCCGTTTTACAACAAACCTTTTTTTTTTTTTAATTATGTTAATGGGAAATGCACCAGACAATGCGCTGGTATAAATAAATTAGGAAGCACTCCAAAGCAAATAGCTACACATCTTGGACTACCAGACACAAAAGCCTACACAGGACACTGCTTTCGGCGGTCGTCAGCGACTATTCTTGTTGATGCGGATGGTGATCTACTAGATTTAAAAAGATATTGTGGATGAAATCATCAACGGTAGCTGAAGGATATGTAGACAGTTCTATGAATAATAAAACTAACAAACAATTCAGTGAAAATAACATCTGCCGTAGCAAATTGTAAGGATTCAACTATAATAATAATATAGCTCTATCTTATGCACCAAGCAGCAAATCAAATGATACTCCTTTTGTATTTAATAACTGTACAGTTACTATAAATTATAATTTTAATTAAGCCATATTTCAAGTACTATACAAAATGCTCAATTAAATAATATATTCATATTACTATTAAATTATTATTCGTACACATTAAACAGTTGTCTTTTAATTTTAATAAATATGATCGTAGCTATAGTATAGTACATAATTCGAGTTGCAAAGCAATTACGCACTCATGGAAATACACACGATGCCGCGTAGCGTAATATGCTTCTTACAACACTCATTACGTAATATACTATTATGTTCAAATTGGGAATTAGAAAGGATTGACATAAGTTTACTCCAAGATTTAGGCTTTTAACATTGGAAATGTTAATGTTCGTATATGAGGTCAGAGTTACTAGTTTTATCCAAGGCCGCCGACACAAGCAGCGTTCGAGTGGCCGTGAATATTTTCATATTCATGATAACATGATGTATGATTGTCCATGATCCAAGTTTCATAAAAAAATTTATTTTCTGGCACATTTTGACACTGAAAATGATGTCTATAATTAAGTCATTTTGACACGTCAGAAGATAAAATATTATTATGTTTCATATATGGCGTTATCATTTCCAATGTCTCCGATGGTTGCAATGATACGAAATCTGTGATTTTTTAAAGCCTTAGAATATAAGGGCGAAAGGGACTCTTGAATTTAATTTATTTTCGTTATTAAAAATCAAAATAAATTAAAAATCATGAAGATGTGTTGGTTATTTTGTTTCCGTCCTTTGGCAGAAAGTTCCAAAAGTCCAGAAACTGAGTCCTAAAGAAGAAATTCTTTTTTATTTATGAACTTACGAAAGCAAATCACTCTTGATACACGTCTACCTCACTTGAAATCTCCATTCTTGCAGTCGAGTCTTCGTTAGCTCTACTGGGCTTATCCAATACAATTTTGAATTGAATTTTTTACCCCCTTCAAAAAGGTCCCCAAAAATTATGAAATAAAATTTCACCAGCGCTTATTTATAGTCCTGTCAATAAAGGGGGTCTAGAAGGAAATGCCGAGATCCCAATTTTTGAGTTCAGGGCTGTGTTTGAACTAGTTAAGAGGTAAACATACCAGTCCTCAAACATATGAGGTGCGGGGGGTGAAGCGGGACACGAAGAAGGTCAGATCTCGAAAACGGTTAGCCCTAACCAAAAGGCTATATGCAAAATTAAAGCTGACTAAATTTTCTACAAGAATGTTTGTATTAATTTTTTTCGTACTATCGTGAGCAAAAAAAAATAGAACAACTTTTGTTCTCTAATGTAGATCTGTCTCTATTTGAATGAATATTGACAAATAACTGACAATGTCACAAAAATTAAAGTTTGTACACAACTAGATTTTAGCAAAAATACGTTATAGGACTTGTCCATTTTTTTTGCACACGACAGTACCTGTTATGGTTTTCGGGGTACACGCTTGTCAAATTCGTAAATTTTCGAAAAACTTTTTTTTGCTTCAGGTTTTTGATAATCTTTGCCACCGTAATACGTGGGGAAAAAGAAGTCATATAATAAAGTGAGGTGGGGTACGGTTTGTGAGGTGGGATACGGTACCGGTTTCAGTGACTGGACTCGTTCGGAGAAGTTAAGCACGGCCGAGCGAGTCAATCACTTGGATGGGTGACCGTAACTCATCTCGCCGCCCTGGTTAAGTGGTAGAGTAGCATTAGCTAAACTTCGCCAGGACGTTAATATAAATAAGGCATAAAAAAAAACAACTCTTCAATGAAATTTAATTTAATTTGAAAAAAATAATTGAAAAAATTAAATGATATTAAGGCACGTTAAGTACATGTACTTTCAGTGCATGTAATAACGAAAAATCATATCATAAAAATCGCATCATTTTTGCTGTCTTGTTGCGGGAGGGTCCTAGGGTCAACTGAGGTGGTGGCTCATACTCCACGTCTTCTTGGTCTATATTCTCTTCTACCTCGTCTTCCATTTCTTCAGGCGATATGATGGGAAGGGGATCCACCTCTTTGGCATCGTCATCCTCGTTTTCTTACCTTGGCAGTTTTGACAAATGGGGAAGCACTTCACCGATGTTTTCCTGCACCCACATTTGCTACTCCTGCAATCTTTTGTGCACCGGCAGAAAATCGTTTTTAACATTTCATCTGGTGCGTACAGGAGCGAACTGGTTGCCTGGCTTAAGTTCTCACCCCCACATTTCAGGAGAGAGTTCGTTTCCTAACCTCGTGGACCTGCTAATAGGTTTTGAAGGAATGCTGCTTAGCCAGTCGGTGAAAGAGAGGAGATGTCAGGTATTATATCAACCTACATAAATTCGGTTCGAACCTGAGAGACACCCTGTATATTGCGCTTTAATCTTGTACGTCTTCGTATTTTTGTATGCTTGATCAAAAACCTTAGTAACGTTTTGGTCTAAAATTAAAATAAAACTTATTTTTCGTAAAAGTGAGAGCTTGCAGGCCTCTGGTGATCACCATGTATTACAGATATGTCCCAATTTCAATAGGGATTATATACTGTTCCAAATTTTTATTACATATTTTAAGCGTTAACAGAAGTTATCGTGTTTACAAGAGACGGTATACACACACATACAGACACACGGGCATTTTTTATTCTATATTTGAGTTCAGTCTGTTATGAAACGGATTTCTGTACAAAAACTTTTTTTCTACGATGATTATTAAAAATTTATATTATATAATAAAAAATATAAAACCCATTACTGAACAATAACAGATACGAAAATAATTAATAGAAACATTCACGTAGAAAATTTAGTTAGCTTTACTTTTGCATATAGCCACTGTTTGGTTAGGGCTAACCGTTTTCTAACACATCATATAAAAACCGCTGCCCAAGGAATCACTACTTCCACATCCAGATTTTCTATTCAAGTCACTCACAACGAAAAAATTTTGTATGTGGAAATAATTGTTTATGGAACTTTAATAATATAATATTTGAAATCCTCTACCCCAAAAACCCATAAATGATACCCCACATCGGTAGTGGGGTGGGGGTGGTGACAGGGGGGTGGTAGTGGGGGTGGATGAAGTAAAAAAATATTTTGAGGTTTCTGGTTCTTGTACACACACTAAATCACAATTTTTCTTCATCCCCGTTAATAATAGGGTGGGAGCGCTGATGGGGGTGGCTAATGCCAAAATTTTTTTTGAGACCTTAGCTTCTCTTGTATATACTAAGTACCAATTTTATGGACTCTTACCTGCTCAATTACCTATTTATCCCAAATTTACCCCAATTTACCCCCCCAACCCTTCGACGGAACAAGACGAAAATATAATCTAGTTCTAGATCTCGTTAAAGTACATAAGTGTACCAAATTTCAAGTCAATATCTCGAACGGTTCCAGAGTAAACGTGCGCAAAAAAAAAGTTACAGACAGACCGACAGACCGATACGACAGACAGACCGACAGACAGACAGAAATTTTTTTCGCTCAAACTTAAAATCTCGACGTTTCATGACATTCTAAGCCTATTTGAACAATAAACATTTTTAAAAAATTTTTTGTCGTTACTATACTTCCACTGGATGTGGAAGTAATTATATAAATTAGCAAGCCCCCATATAATACAGACAAGTTTCTTTGATGCATTTATTATTCAATTAAAAAAAAAATCTAAATTTGATTCATATAACCATCTCTCTAAATTAAAATCTCTAGTTCTAACAAGTACCCACTACAATTACTTTAACTCAGCTAACCTTAATTTATCTACTTACCACAGTAAAAAGCTGTCAAAGCAAAGCAAAAAGCTGTTTCAGTTTTTAATTTATATATATTTGTTAGTTAAATCAGTTTAAGAATTTATTATTATTATTATTGCATTATTTTTATACTTGTTTTTAGAATAACAATTCTTAATTCTATATCATTGAATTGTAAAATTTGTGTTCTGACTTAAAACTGAATCTGAGATATTCGGTCCATGTAGAGCATCCAGTGTGAGGAGACCTATTAGTTAACTAACGCCTAATGATGATCTATGTAAAATCTAGCACTTCTATGACAAAACCGCCTTTCTTTAAACACATTAATTGAACTGAACAACCGAAATTAAAACTGAGGATAATTATATTCGCAACATACCTACCTACATTCAATCATTAGAAAGGTGACGAAACACAAAACAAGATCTCTTAGACCATTAACCATTTGACTTATTGTTTGCCGAAATTTCGTAAACAATTAGACGACTTACGTCCATAAATTCCAGGCATTTGAGCTGCGTATAGACGTACATTTTTCATGGGGTGGTACAAGCAGGGTGGCCTTTTGACACCCGTGCTAATCAAATTTCAAAGACACCAAAATTTAGATGAAAATCCACCGTGAAGCGTGCAAAGAGCAGCTGAACGCTAAATGTAACGTTCCCTCTCACTCTTTGCTTCTAACTAACCCAGATCGACCATCTCTCTTGTTTGCAATTGTTGTAAAAAAAAAGTCGGCTAAGGGACGTGAATAAGCGCTTGAAAGAGGGGTAGTATTCAGTCTAAATAGCCATTAATGTTAATTTTTCCGTTAAGATATGGATGAAAATTTTCGTACGTTATGGCTATGCCTCCATTATTCCACCCAGTGTAGTTCCGACATACTTTTCGTTAACAGCGATTGAGCCAGGGTGGGGTGACTGTGCTACGTACGTCGTGTGTTAGTCGTCTTAAGGGTGGATTTAGTTCTAGTTGTCTTATGGATTATAATTGCGTTTGTTCTGCCTTTTTAGCAAACGAATAATCGCATTTTTAGGTGATTATACTGGAAAAATTGACCTGAAGACTGCTTGTAAGGCCGTGTAAATTCATTTTATATGCATATTAATGGTACCCGACTTGATGTTATGTGCCATACGAAATTGTATTAGTGTTACATAAACAAATTATATTATGATATGCGGTCAACGTCTTTATTTTTTTTATGTTAATTCGCAGTGGTCTTACAATGAACAATAACTGTTTAAAGAGAAGTAACTATTTGTTCATATATGATAGTATAGTTGAATGGATCTATATTGGTTTTATACACAGGGTCTCAAATATATTTTGACGTACCTTTGAATTTTACTTACTTTCTTGAGGGGATTAAAAAAGGTCCATTCTACCTATTTCATGCCCAAAATAGACGGAAAACGTATTCAAAGCGGGTCAAAAATATGATTTACTTTGATAATATAATAATTTAAACTTGTATTTAACATGTATACAAGGTGATTGTTCCCAACGACGTTCTAAAAAGGGTTGTTTTATATCATGAGACATCTACAGATTACATTGGACCACTGACTGAAGCTCTATTTTCAGTTTTACTATTTCCTGCAAGGTAAATAAATAGCTAATATAATTGCCAAGTTTCTAAACGCGTTTCATCTTCTACGACGGTGGTTAATGAGTAAAAACCCCATATATTCATTCTAATAGCCCCTTTGAGAACGTGTTATTAAAAATAGATTTTTATAACTAAAAACTTGTTAAAATGATATATGTTTAATAAAATTGGCAGGCAGTACAACAGAAAGGCGTGATGTTAAAATGGGTATTCCCCAGGGCTCTGTTCTCGGTCCAGTGTTGTTTGGTGTATATGTGAATGACTTTCCATTCGATATTACAAATGGTAGAGTTACAATGTTAGTGGGTGATATGATAATAAGTGTTTCCGCAAGAAGTCCTGAAGAAATTTAGATTGCGGCAAAGCTAATTTATACCAGTCGGAATAGCTTTTTTGTGCGAAATGTCGTTTATCCCCATTTTTTTGTAAAGTGTAGTTTGGGATGACCAGAAACATATGCCAAATATCCGTATGCCTGACAGGTGGGGCAACACACTTTAAAATTCAAAAATCGTCCATTTTCTGCCATTTTTCCCTTTATTTGTAATAAACTCGTAAATAAAGCATTGCTCGAAAATATATCAAGAGATAGAAAAGTTGAGAAAATTGACGTTGAACATCTTATTATTCTTGACATTTTCCCAGAAAATTCTTCGCTCAAGAGCTATAGACGAAAGAACAATGCTACTTTTCTATCTTTTAACTTAAAAAAAAAACGAATACAGTATCGGAAAGTGTTTCTTTTGGGTACGGCAATAAGAGCAAGCGAGAGCAGCAATTCTTGAAGGTATGTGTCACTGTTTGCTTCTGCTAGAGTACTGGTAGACGTCTTTATTGTGGGTGGTCGGTTAATACCGCAATGCCAAACGAAGGACTTTCCGATACTGTATAATGATTCAGTATTTTTATAATATTGATGTAGATGAAGAAAATAGAGAAATTGAATGAATTATTGCTTCGCCTTCAACAAAAGAGCTAAATTACGTCAAATTATATATTAAATCAACTAACTGGCTGGTTTAACACTAAACTCTATAAACTATTAACGATAAATATTAATAAAACTTTATTTTTTCTCTGGTAATGGGTACTATAATTTACAGGAATTTCTGCATTGAAACCAATAGAGTTTACGCCTTGTTTAAAGATGTATATATTTTCTTCTTTTCTTCATCCATTTTAGTAATATAAATCTATGGGATTAACTAGCTATTTTAAATTAAATTTATCTAATTTTATATATATTCAATTTGTTTGTTTATTAATATTTTATTATTTGTTTGAAATGCTATTGAATGACTTGCCATATGTACAATAATTGTATCATCTTATCGAAAATAAGTTATCTTTCTATCTATATCTATCTATCTATATCTATCTATCTATATATTCACTAGTTCATTATAAAAAATTCAGCAGGCAAGTTCTAAGAGGGTTACTTTTAGAGCTTGCCTCCTGGAGGACTACAACCCCCAAATTTTCTGTCATAAAAAATTATATTTTTGTATGTCTTAGTAAACTAGTATGCTTCAAAAATACAGATACTGGTGAATTAAGGCCCTTTTCATTAAATATAAACTTACCAACTTTTCACTAAAAATATCGATATATACCATTATGTCCATGGAAAATATCTGGCACTTTTATGTTAGTGTTATTGATATTAAAAGAAACCCATTAAAATAAGTTTTAGGTAACGATTCGTCGGGACATTTCCAACAAGTTTAAGTTTTCTGATACGAGCCCAGGCTTATTGGAATCTTTTGGCACTTTTTTATCACACATTCAATTTAACTATACAAAGAGAATTTTTTTGATTTTCAATTTGGCCGTGTGTGATAATTGCCCATAGCCCATTCACCCAGCTTGCACCCACGACATCGCTTTAAAAGGAACTGAGAGAAGGTTTCATATATTATAACGATTAGTTATTTTAAAAAGTTAAAGCTTCTTACACTGCCATCTATTTTCATTTACGAATTATTAGTATATGTTAAAAGTAATCTAAATGAGTTTGCTTTAAACAGTAACTTCCACAACTATGAAACAAGATCAGGATCTTTAATTTCAATTCCAGGACATAGTCTATCATTATACGAAAAAAGTTCTAGTTATATAGGTGTCAAACTATTCAATAAATTATCCCCAGATTTAAAACAAATAGAGAATATTCAGTTATTTAAGAAAAAATTGCAGATATTTTTACTAGATAATGTTTTTTATAGCACATCTGAATTTCTTAATTATTGATATACCATGCCTTTTATTTAATACATTTTATCATTATTTGTTGCTGTATGTTAATAGTAAGTTTACTTTTCATTGTTTTGTATTTTTTGTATTTAATGTTATTTGTCAATTTATCATTTGTTTTATACTTTTGTGACATGGAACTTTAATTATTGTACTCTGTAGTATTGCTGACGTTTCCTATACTATGTAACATAGTCTACTGGAATAAACGATATTATTATTATTATTATTATTATTATTATTATTATTATTATTATTATTATTATTATTATTATTATTATTATTATTATTATTATTATTATTATTATTATTATTATTATTATTATTATTATTATTATTATTATTATTATTATTATTATTATTATTATTATTATTATTATTATTATTATTATTATTATTATTATTATTATTATTATTATATTATATTATTATTATAGTTGGAATACTAATTTAGTCACTGGTTTTTGATCTATTAGTATGGTAAAATATGCATTAGGTGGAGTCATCATGTATATTTTAAATCATCTCTTAACTCACCTGTGTTTTTTTGAGGAGACAAAAAAACAACTTTCATAATTCATGTTTAAAATGCAGATGGTGATATTCATCTCTTGAATTTTAATAATTAAATCATTTTACTTCCATATCCAGTGGAAGTATAGTAACGACAAAAAAATTTTTTAAAATTTTTATTGTTCAAATAGGCTTAAAAAGTCATGAAACGTCGAGATTTTAAGTTTGAGCGAAAAAAAATGTCTGTCTGTCTGTCTGTCTAACTTATTTTTGTGAGCACGTTTACTCTGGAACCGTTTGAGATATTGACTTGAAATTTGGTACACATATGTACTTTAACGAGATCTAGAACTAGATGATATTTTCATCTTTTTCCGTCGAAGGGTTGGGGGGTAAATTGGGGTAAATTTGGGGTAAATGGGTAAATCAAGCAGGTACGAGTCCATAAAGTTGGTATTTAGTATATACAAGAAAAGCTAAGGTCTCGAAAAAATTTTTGGCATTAGCCACCCCCATTAGCAACCCCCACCCCCTTATTAAAGGGGATGAAAAAAAATGTGATTTAGTGTATGTACAAGAACCAGAAACCTCAAAAGAAAGTTCTAAATAAATCTCTTTGGATATGAGATATAATTTACTAAGGATGGTGTAACTTGATGAATTCTTACCTTTGGGTATGAGAAAATGAGTATATTATAAGGAAGAATAGATCGCAGCATAATTTTTTTTTAAATTTTTGGTGCGGTGTTTTTAATAACTATTTAATTTGGCCACATATCCTCCCTGATTAACAGGTGAAGCCTACTTGAGCTTTATGCAAAATATTTTACTAGTTCGATTGGTAGATGAAATATTGGAGTAATATAATTCCACATTTTGGACTATTTGGAAGAAATTTCCTGCACCACAATTTCCCAAGCATGTGGATAGGTCGAGGTGGATCTCACCAATGACGTCCACCAGTTTTTAATCCTGTTCATTATTATCTTTGAGGATATTTAAAAGCAACAGTGTATACTGTCGAAATACATAATATTCGGGAGGGATTTTTGCAAGGAATTAGTAATAATTATTAATTAGTTTTCTATTGGTCACTGTTATCTAAATGTTATCTGTAGGAATAGAAAGAGTATATCAGACTGTATGACAATATAGAATGGTTGATAATTGAGGGAAACATAGTAGAAAACGAATCACTTATTTGTTAATATTATTCACATCCATGCATTGGAAGTTTTTCACACATATTTTACTTGTACCAAAGAGTCGTTTAAACACCGTGCCTTAAAATTTGTTTTAAGACCACAATCTAAATAAATAGATAAAGTAACATAAATAAACAAGAGGCTTAGGGAGACTGTATATCTAACACTTTTACTTTGGCCAGTAAACACAAAAACAGATTATAGAGAAAATACTATCAAAAAGTCAACTTCAACCAAAGAACTTGTTGTTAAGTACCCAGAAATCCAATTTACTTATTTACAAAAAGTAAAACTATTAAAACGTGTACTAAGTATATAAGCCGCTTTAAACCCTTTCGTGGCCGTTCAAGTGAAACAGAGATGTCAAAAATGAGCAAACTGACCGAAAATGCGGAAGGCTTAAATGGCTTAAGTGAAAACGAAACGTCAACTTCCAAAACGGATTAAAGTGTTTGTTCGAACATATTGACACGTGCTAATAACAAGTTGTCAATCTGTTTGGTGGTAATTTTACTTTAATCTTCCACCCACTGCGTTAAATAGAACCTTTTAAATGTTTAATATTCACTTTTAAAACTAAAATGGTGCCTGAATACCTATTAAATTTCTTGGCATAAGGTGTTCAGTGGTCATATATGGGGATTTTTTTTGTACTACATACATGTTTGCTTCCTTATTAAAGTAAATATTGAAATATTAATTATTTTTTGAGTTGTGTCAACAAAATGTTACTTTTTTATTGTTATAGACACGTGAATTACTAATCTTAAATTATGTCATCTTAAGTAAATTCTTAAGTTGTAAAAGAGTGAATGACAACAATATAATATGCGTCCAATATTCATTTTTTTTTTTTTTGTTAATCTCAACATAATTATATCTTGTTTCGGATGATTTTCAGAGAGGGAGCAGACTGAAAAACGCGCCAAAAAAATGTGACTTTTAAGTTATTACTCTACGTGGACTACGTGATTTATCAGTTTTATTTTACACGATAACTTCTTTTCTTCTTATTCGCAATACTCTAGACGTTTTGTGATCCGTACATTATTTCGGTTAGCTTCCATTTGCTATAAAATAGTATGGTAGAATATTCCCTGTTGAAACTGGGCCAACCTGCTATAGTGGGTGATCACCAGTGACGTGCAAATTGCCATGCTTTAGATAAGGTAGTTTCATTTAAATAATTTTAGAGCAAAATATTATTGGGGCTTTTGATTAAGTACACAAAAATACGAAGGTGTATAGTATATCGAAACTACAATATTCAGAATGCCTCTCAAGTTTGAATGAATTTTATATAGATTATGTGTGATATATCAATATTACTCTGAAATGCTATAAAACTATTATGAAATGAATGAAAGTTGCAGTAGGACATTGCCAAATGCGAATACTAAAATCTTTATTTGTTTAGTAGATATGTAAAATAAATTAGTAAGTGATAATAATCCATAATTAAACGCTTCTTGTAGTAATTTTAACTTCATTTCTATATTGCGAGTGTATTATCACTTATCAGATTGTGCGTGGAATAAATAGTAAAATTGTTGGTTTATTTAACGCTACGAATTCAAGCGAATACTCTTGTCATCACAGTCACGGAAAACTGGCTCGAATCTCGAGTAAATAGCTCAAAGATATTTGATCCTAATAAATACACTGTATATCGATGTAATCGCGACTTTATTTACCAAAAATACAAGAGGTAAAGGAGATGTGGTCGATATTAACTCCTAGTCTTAGGCCAGACGAGAAAGATCATTTTATAGTGAACCCACAAAAAGTTGCAAACTGAATAATTTTTTTTAATGAGTTCGTGAAAGTGTATAGAATAATATCCTGAAAAGTTTACATTCCGCTCGGATGCAGAACAAAAAAAAGTGAAAAAAAAAATATTTTTTTATCAATTTTTTTAAAATTTTTAAATTAAGTCAGGCTAGAAAAAAACAAAAAATACAGGTGGATAGACCACGTGTTTCTGAACAAAAAATGTTCTAATAAAATTTATCGCTAAAATCACGGTTTTGCCGGAAAAAAATAGTGAAATAACTTTGTCGCTCTGCTCGGCCAAGCGCACGGTTAAATGCATACTACGGAACTTCTAAAAATTCTTAGCAGTTCTAACAAAATAAAGCTATTTTCTCTTTCTGATTACACATTTTTAACATTTTTCTTAGTGACTAAGAGGATAAATAGTGAGTCTGGAGGGAAAATATATAATTGTGAACGGATACACAGACACCACACATAGCCGCTAAATCGCTCGCATGAATTTTGACATGCCTTTACTGTATTGTATTTATTACAGATACACCTATCCACAATTCAGCTATATCCACTGAATACCTTATACATTTGTCAATGTATTGGAAAAGTTCCAGAACTTATATTCAAAACAATCAAAGATATTTTCATAGTTATAAGGATAAGATCGTGACAATCGCAATTTCTTATCATGGTATGAAAAATCCATAAAAGTAAACGAATTTGTGGTTGAACATTTGAAAAGTATACATTTTTTTCCGAAATAGTGATATTTTATTTTTTCCAATGGGTCAATTTCTCGTCAAGTTACAGCCTCCAATATATATATTTATCAAGAAAATCATCAAGCAATTAAATTAAAATGATTTGAGATGTACTTTTTTTGAATTCACGTTACTACAACTTAATAAACCATAACAATCATGAAGTATACATACTTTTTAACAGTTCTCAATGAAGAAAGAATTTTTTTTGAAGGGCTTTTATTTTTTCTATATTTTTTATTGCGACGATTGAGTTCGGGCGTGATAATATATATAAGTATATTCTTCCCATCCATCCTTTGCTTGTTTTGTTTAAAACAAAAAAGCTTCAGGAAGCTACAATTTCCATCTTTTAAATGAACCAACACTCATGTAGATTGAACAAATTTTGATTTGGTGACATGTAATTCAATGCGTCGGTGTCACAGTCGTTACACTTGACTATTTTTTTCCGGAAAAGCCGTGGCTTTAGCGATAAATTTTGTATTTTTTGTATTTTCCTAGCTTGACTTAATTTCAAAATTTTGAAAAAATGGATGAAAAAAAATTTGTTTTTGACTTTTTTTTATGTTCTGCAGCCGAGCGAATTGTAATCATTTCAGGATATTATTTTACACACTTTCACGAACTCATTAAAAAAAAGTTTACACAGTTTGCAACCTTCATCGACTGGGCTATCTAGGCTTTGCAGATTTTAAAATTAAGAGCAACCACAAAATTCAGAGTTTTATTAACATTCTGGGGGTTTAAATAACGGTAGATTTCTATTCCTACTATATAATTTTAACAAAAATACCACCCAATACAACCCTTGACTGTTTTCGAAATTATTGCTTCATTCTTTAATAATTGAAGACCTAAGTGGATAAAGGTCATACTTTTAAAGTTTTGAGTAAATTAAATAAAACGGTTTTGATTTGGAACTTATTTATTTTGTCTTCGATTCAAATAAATAATACCTCATAAAATAGATAATTTTGAGTTATGTTCTTTTGTTTACACTAATATTAAAGAACAGTATCAAGCTGTTATGAAACTAGATTTTTCTGTCCAAAACTGTGTACATCCACTAAAATTACTGGTTGTATGTATGACATGGCGCCTTTATAATTAAAAAGTTTCTATAAAATATTACAAATTTAGAATTTACCGTTTATTGGGTGTTAAATCTATATCGGGGGTGTTCAAAAATTGCATAAAGTCATTTTTTTTTAAATGCGACATAACACCTTTATCCACTTAGGTCTTCAATTATTATAATGTTTTATTTTCTAGGTGAATTTAATTGTAATGAATGCTCTAATTATTTGTTTACGTTAGATCGTATTAATCATAATATTTCTCTAAAAAATAGTAGTAATTTCCTAAATTTGGAGCAGAATAATCATGTAAAAAATAGAAAAAATAACATTTTAAACTTCGTGTTAGCAAATGTGAATTGCATAACGGACAAAGCTCTCGACATATTAATTAATAAGAATATTCCCCACTCCCCACTCCTGATATTATTTGATGTATCTAAAAAATCATAAGAATAGTAAGATAGATCACTGTTAATATGAGCTTTTATAACTATCGTAAAGCTGGTTTGGTTGAGCTGTATCAAAATTTAGCAAAATATGGATTGGTATTTTTTATTCAATATTCAGAATGTAGCCTCTAATGTTCCAATTGAGGACGACCTTGTAAACGCAAATACTAATTTTTTACAACTAAACAGTTTACAGAGTAAGAAGTTAAAATTTCTCGAAAAAAATTATGCCTATAAACACAATGGGCTTGTACAAGGACGGATTTAGCTTTCTGTCATGGGGGGGAGGTAAACTCCCGGATGAGTACGATTTTTTAATAAATGCAGCATTAAAATTAAGCAATAAATAAAATGTTTAAAACATTTTCTTTTTATCAAGCGTTTATTTTATTATCTTTTAAAGTAGTAGGAGTAGTTTGTTTTCCGTAAATGTAGGTTTTCAGGCATTTCTAAGTTGCGGGATTTTGGGAAAATAGTTTTCAATATATTATTTAAAATGAGAGAAACTATAGTAAACCGCAGATTTAACAGGCACTCAAAAAATGTCGGCATCTTTGGCTTTGCGATGCGGCGTGTTTGATGGGTCAAAGGCGCCGACATTTTTTGAGTGCCTGTTAAATCTGAGGTCAACTCTACAAATTTATTATGAAAAGTATATACAGTTTATCAAATAAAACATACATAAAATATAAAAACAAAATCATATTTGGAAAACAAATAATTAAAAACAATAAAAATTTGTATCTATAATAAGTAAAGTACATTAATTAAATAACAAAATCCGTTACTCGTCTTCTGTTAATAGCAAAACGACCTACCGCCTTTATTGTTATATAAATGCTATTAGATAAATGATAAAAAATCTAAATATTCGTTTCAAATTATTTATTTCGCCAATAATTTTTTTTATATGTTTGTATTCATGGGGGTAATTACCCCCATTACCCCCACCCCGCCCCACGTGAATTCACCCTTGGGCTGGTAAGTTTACAATTCACATTTTGATATAAATTGGTCATTAAATCTAATATACTTCCTGATGTATTGAAATATTCTAAAATAACAACTCTTGTAGGTATATAAAAAAAAGAGGGCCTTGTCAGTGTCGGGGTTGGGAATCGAACCCAGTACACGACAGACAGTAGGACCAGCATATTTTCCACACAATAGGTGTTATCTGACTGACCTACCGTACCGGGTGCCGATGAATTGGTATTTTTTATTTAACAAAATGTGTTCTTTTTCATAAAAATTATTCTTCTTATTTTAAAATTGAAAAATCTCGAATTCTAATATGGATACATCAGATCATAATGATTTTCTACAATGTTGAAAGCTTTCGATTCCATCAGTATTGATGTTTTGATCAGCAAATTAAAGTATTTTGGACTTCCTAACAATTTCTTAGATTGGATTGAATCATACCTCAAAGGTCGTCGGCAAATTGTTTGCTTGAACAGTCCAGTGGGTAATATGATATATTCAGAACCAAAAGATTTAATTTCTGGGGTACCCCAAGGCTCAGTCCTAGGGTCTGTTCTGTTCAGTATATTCACCTCTTATTTGCAAAAGATACCCTTGCACTGTAATATGCAACTCTATGCAGACGATATTCAGATATACCATATTTTTTTATCCATGATACTAGGGACGCGCAAAACAAAATAAATTTGATCTCTCAGAAGTTAGTAATTGATGTAAACAGAACTCATTAAAATAAATCCTAATAAATGCAAACACATCCTATTCCACAAACAAGATCCACACTTAACAATATGTCTGAATGGTTCACATTTGAAACCCGTAGACAGTGTCTGATAATAGACAGCATTTTAAAGTTCACTGAACATGTGAAAAATAGTCTAAAGAATAGTCATTTTAAATTAAAACATTTATTTCCATTTAAATCGGATTTAGACGCCAAGACCAAAATTATGTTAATTGAATCTTTAGTTCTTTCAAATCTAAATTATTTTGACACGATAGTAGGGCCATACTTAACAGCAAACGATAAATATAAGTTACAGAAATTGCAAAATTTAAGTGTGAAATACATTACTAATATTCCTCTATTTGCTCATGTAAGAATTAAAAGTATTTCCTCTTCCGGACTCCATCCGTGGACACACTGTATATACAAATCTTTAGTATACCCACTTTAACACAGTCCTTTTACATTTTTATATTTTTTTCAGTTTTCGCCTCGAGATTTACGATTTACACCTTCCAGAAATTGTAAGCAAATTTACGATGCGTAAAAAGAACCGTTGTCCTCCATCCTCCATAAAGCGCTGTAATTCTAACATTTTATAACACCTATTTGACATGTTGATTATTTTACTGCCATACCCATAAATGCCTTATATATTCAGAGATTTAGGGCACATAAACTAATCATTTTTGTAGGCAGGTTTACGGCCCCTCTTCAGTAGTATATGGCCATCTTTTATTAAGTGAAGCTACTGAATTTTAATTGCTTTATTACCGTATTGTTTGGTGTTTAAACTTTGCTACCGTGCACAATGTTGGTTCTTCTGTACAGACAAGACATTATTATTAGAAATCTGCTTCTGGAGATATAAGAGTACGATTTTCACTTATTTGTAACAATAGAAGTATCATTTGGGTGATTGGTGGACTATAAAATGTTGGGTAATGCACAGGCATCATGCTGACTTAAAGGGAAATGGAATCTGAGAAGAGTCGTTTGTTTCCATTCTTATGTCAAAATATTTATTGGAAAGTGTTTAACAAAGTCAAAGAGACTGAATTCTTAATTTGTCTAAGCGTTACTTTAGAATACATATTTCTATGAGAACTTTATCACAAACTTAAAAGTGAATGCATTAGATCCACAAACAAAATATAATAATTTTAATAGTATTTTCCACAAAAAGAATTTTTACAGTAAATGAGCCGAAAATAGGGTAAAATGTGGAAAAGTGGTGGAACAGCACCGACTTGAAAAATTCCTTTTTGCACATATTCCCTAGACCCAAATCATCAGCATTGACCCCTGCATTACTTCCGAAAATGAGAAAGTTAGGGGGGTTTGAAGTGCCCCAAAAAGTAGCTGTCATAAATAAATTTATAAAATTAATATTTCGCCTTGGAAATGGGCTCTAGAAGTTTTTTTGGGTCGCTGATCACGAATCCGAGGTCCAAATTGAGCAATTCCATATTCCAGACTGGAATACTTGCCACGGAAAATTCTATTTTTTCAGGAAAAATTTAAATATTAACGTTTTTTCACGAAAATGTGCTCTAAGAGGTTTTTTTGGTCGCTGATCATGATTTCGAGGTCCAAATTTTTTCAAAGTAAAATTGACTTGAAAGATTATTTTGAAATACTCGTAATATTCATACATAATTTTTTTCTTCAAAGTGAAATTCGACACGAAAAATGGCACAAATTCCAGTACAGAATATGGAATTCTTGAATTTGGTATACATAATTTTTTCCATCAAAGTGAAATTCGACACGAAAAATACTACCAATTCCAGTAGACAATATGGAATTCATGAATTTGAACCTCAAATTCATGAAAAACCTCCTAGAGCACACTTCCACAGCGCAATATTCATATTTAAATTTCCGCCCGAAAAAGTGGAATTTTCATAACAAAATGGCACGAATTCCATAACGGAATATGGAATTCTTCAACTTGGACAGCTACTTTTTGGGGCACTTCAAACCCCCCTAACTTTCTCATTTTCGTGGTAATAAAGATGAATGTTCCTGGGGGTCTAGGGAATACGTGATAAAAGGAATTTTTCAAATCGGTGGTGTTCCACCACTTTTCCACATTTTCCGGCTTATTTATTGGACTAGTAGGCAAATAGCTAGGGGGCTGGTCTAGGAATTTTTTAATGATTAGTTCTTGTAACAGAAGTTGAAATTGATGATTTAACAAAGAAAAATACTATAATGACCTGGCATTACGTTATCGCTACGTTATCAATTAACAGCTCATTAAAAATGTTTTAACATACTTTTCCTAACACAACATTAACATAAATCCTATTGCCAGACGTGTATGTCTCTACATTAAGTAATTGATTATTTTTAAAAAATTTTCTTGATATATAAAAATTTAAATGAATGTTTACATTATATCATCAAAAACAAGAAAAACAATGTCTGACACCTTCACACTGCTGCGGTTAGGAAAGGCAAGATATCTAAATAGCAAAAAAAATTAAGCACTAAATTATTTGTAGACGTCTGGCACTGATCCAAGTGGTTCTATTACATGTAAAATCCTAATCCAGACATCACCACCCAGGGACCTGGACCGAAATGAAATGAAATAGCCATTTTGGTACGATTCCGGTTTTGCAACAGTTACTGATCAGAAAATATATAACAAGTACGGTGGTCACGGTGAAAATTGGAAAGTCGTAAGTTTAGAAATTAGAACCTAGCTTGGTTAGAATTAGATAAGAAGTCGGTTGTTCTCAGTCTCGTGTCACAATGCTCACGATTGTGTATTTATATTTTCTTTATATGTCCGTTTTCGGTTCGTGAACTTGGCACAATTTATATATTTGGAACTGGAACAGAAACATATCACTTCACTGGAGAACACGGAACAATAATAAATATTGGTGCAACGCAATGCAGGAAACCTTTGCTCCCGATCCACGAAGAGAATGGGATTGTCTACACTCGCCGGGAAAAAGTCGAGGCGTTCGCCGACAGCTTGGAGCTGCAGTGTAGAGAAACCAGCTCGATGACGAGGACGAGGACTGGGTAAACGACGTGGAGCGCAGAGTACGTAGGATACACCGTCTGTCAGATGACGAGCACATCCATCGCAGACATATTCAGGGACTTGGAGTACACCCTAGTCACCAAAATCATCCGGGAGAGAGCCAAGAAGGCATACATCCTTGCTGAGGAGCATGGTAACCCGTTGATCAGGGAGGCCACTGACTAAGATCCAGCCATCGCGCGACGCTCTGAAGCACCAGAGGCCGAAGATGCAAATCATTGGTAACGGCTGAGTATGAGAACCATACCACCGCCAATGAAGACAACCCACAGAAGAGACATGACAGTCACCCAACCACCCACCTACTACCCTGCGGATACCAGACAAAACTCCGTCCAGTACCTGAAGTCACTTAGCTCCATGTAGACCAAAAATGCTACCAAAGCAGTTAGGTCTGCACTTCCTCGAGCTACATAGCTCATCCTTACCTAACCGATGATCCAGAGGCAGGATGTCAATTAACATTTTGCGTACCGACAGTCAATCCCTGCCAAAAATACCCCAAAGTTTCCAAACAGACAGATGACTACCCCCTTGGTGAAAAGCTGACGAAGAAGAAACACCAGGACAGAAGAGCACCAGAAGATAAACGCCTTAGCCAGCAAGGTCCAACAAGTCATCATCCGGGGGGTGGACCGAAATCATCCACACCACTTACATTTGTGAGTGAGGTTGATGTAAAGTAAGGTCGCCCGCTCCGCACGAGGTCGGTACAGGTCTACAGCGATGTACTAGGGTAAATAAAAGGTCAATTGTCCTGCTCGAGCCTAGACATCCGAGATCATCATCAAAGCCAATGGATAATGGAGCGGGCTCTTCACTTATTTGGCTGTAGTCATAGGATAAACGTCGCGGATTATGTTTAAGACATTGAATGCTTTTAATTTTTTATGTTGGGATTGAATGGAGCTTGGAGATTGTAATATGCTTATTATGATATGCTATTTAATAAGCGATGGCATGCGTTTAGTGTCAGATAATTGAGGCAATTAGTTGAGATTTCTTTATTAGTTTTTAGTTTTCCTATTTCTGGGTCGTGGGCCTTGGGCCCGATGACATAGTCAAGCTTGTTCGAATTTTTTTATTCGTCAGCCTTAGAAATTAAGTCACTCACGCCCATATATAAAATTATGAACGGACGCCAAATTTCGAGAATCTCCAAAACCACCAGAAAATTCGAATTTAGAATTTTTTGAGTAACTTTAATCTCATTATAAAAATCGGGACTCTGCGACGCGAGTTCAGTTCCCTCTACAAATCGAAACAACTAAAACCGCGAAACAAACAAGGCAATTTTTACTACAAGTGCTACTCTACTCACAAACGAACTATTAATTATTTCCTGTTAATCAACTTAGTGCTAATTAACTTTAGTGATTCGTTTAAGTATTGTGGAACGTGAATAAGTAATATAATCTTTATTTTAACTCTCTACAATTGACTTTAACCCGCACCATTAATAACCCAAACTCATATACAGGGTGTTCGATTTCGAAGTGACAAAGTGGGTGACAGCGCAGTGTCTTCCGTGCACGAATCTCTAACTAGTGATCCCCCCTTTCGTTTATTTTGGAAAAAGGGCCGGAGCACAAAAAATTTTTCATTTGTGAGTGGAAAGAAAGAGGGTCCATAAGGCCGGTTTTCGGCCTGATTTATTTTTGAACATAAAAAACTGAAAAACATTTTTTTTATTATTTACTATCAATATCGAATCGAATCCACCCCAAGCAAAACTTTCCTGCACTCACTTTCCCTCTAAACTATTAAATAATCAGCATTCAGTTGATTTTTTTGCAGGTCATTGAAACATTTTAACATGACTGTTGCTGAATAAGGATATTTTTGATTTTGTACGTGTATTTTCGTTGTTTCGGAAAAGGGGGGGGGAGGAGGGGGTGACAGGGAGAGTGGGGGAAAGTTTCGTTTGGGGTGGAATCGATTAAATATTGCTACTAGATACTAAAAAAATGTTTTTCAAGTTTTTTCCTCAAGAAATGAATTAGTCCGAAAACCGGCCTTAGAGACCTTCCTCCTCTTTGTTGTGAAATTTTCCCCCCTTCCGTTCATTGAAAATACCAAATTTTCGGCTTGCGCCGCATTTTTAATGGTTGGGAGGGAGGGGCCTGTTAATTTATTCTGGATCCGCCGCTGTTTCCGCGTTTGAATTTACTCACAGGTACATACAAAGCTTGTCACCGCACTTATTTATAACGTCATTCCAACTATTAGTGACCTTTTCATCTGCACAATCGTTTGTTTATCGATTTAATGCAGTTCTCTTTATGCTTAGATGCAACATAGAGGTTAACATTACAAGGAACTTAATTCAGAGAGCTTCGATATCTCTTTGCAATATGTAATAACCTACAAAGATATAATCAATATTATGTAGATAAATACTCTTAAATCTATTTTAAAGGACAATTAATTGAAATGGCTACAATTTTTAGGTGTCACTAGGAAAGATTTGGTACATGATAGAATTAATAATATTTTAAAATAAAGTTAGAACATAAAAAAATCGGCAGCTACAGAAAGCGGCTGGAACCTGCTCACTCGGTGGATCTATGAAGCCGAAAAGAGCACTAAAGAATATGAACGTTCTCATTTAATTATATTTTTTATTCATTTTTAAACACCATATAATTCTTAGTGGACCGTTTCAATTTGAGCTGATAAATATTGTTTTTATCTTCTGGCCTCCACCGATTTTTCACTAAATCGGTCGGGGAAGGTTGTTTGGTTGCTTGTCACTAATATCAGATGTCAAACTGACAGATGCCAAAAGGTTTCAGGAGAAGAAGATTTTTTGACAGATGTCAAACTGACAGCTGTCAAATTCTTAGTCCCTATACTTTTCATAAATTTTGGTTCTAAATTTTACTGGGGGGATTTTATTTTTTGACAGTTGTCGAAAATTTTTAGGTTGGTGTTGCACTTGGTTTCGTTTTTAGGTTAAGCTAATGTTTTCTAGGTTGTGATTGCCGGAAATTTTTCCGGCGTTGTGCCGAAAATGGATTCAAGTTTCTCACGGCCGTTTGCACCGTATTGTTTAACAGAGGATTAATCTTAAACCTCCTTTAAACTTAAAATTTGCTTTGCACCGTTCTTTAATCCTTGATTAAATTAGCTTAAACTTGCGTTAACTTAAACCCCCAAAGTTGGCCGCTTAAAGGGCGATTAAATTTAACCGTAATTTCTGCGCAGTCGTCGATGTTGTGCATAACCTCAATTTTTATTATATTTTCATTCTTTTGACGTTTTATTTTTATTAACAAAAATTTACGATTCGTGAGATGGATTCCAACTCCGACATTGATATCTTCAATGACGACTCAGATATAATTGAGATAATAGATTTCTGATTCCCTAAGAAAATATATGAAAGAAGTGACCATTTTAAGATTTCTTTCTTTCTTCTCTTGTGCAACAACCTTACGCACTTTCTTCTTTTCATTATCGTAAAATCATTTCAGGCACTCGACACCTATTGCATTAAACTGCTCGGCTAATTTTACCCAAATATTTGCCTTTTCGTGAGACGTTACGTTATTTGTTTGTTTATTTTCTATTACATGCTTGCATTTCGTGGCCGTATTTATTAGCAAAAGTTTTTCATCTAATGAAAAATTAACGGATATTGCTCTTTTATTTTTATTATGGTTTTCCATATTTATAAAGATCTTCTGAACAGATAAATAGTAATAAAAATGTACACACACAACCACGTTTTTTCTGGAAAGAACAAATAACTGACAATAGTTGACAGAAATAAGGTTACAATTTTGAAAGAGAATACCAAATTCCCTAAAATCACAAGTTAACTATCAACTCAAGTAAACCCCAAACAATAAAACACGGTGCAATAAGACACGAGTTAAGCTTGGTTTAAAAATTAAACCTCGATTAGTTATTCATCGCTTAAAATGCAAACGGTGCAAATGGCTGTTAGACTTTTAATGTCACTGTCACTTTTAATAATTTTGGGCAAAGAACTTACTTTGGGCCAAGTTATTTAATTTTTTTCACGGAAACCAAATCGAAAGGGTGCAAGTGTGATACATTGTTGAAATCGGAATTTTTACTGCTATTCAATGGTTCGGTTACAAATTGTAAGTAATCATAAAATAAACAATTTGTTGTGTCAAAACAGCACTAAACATAATCCGATGTCAACCAAAACCTTTTCAGATATTCTGGAGCACTAAAGAAATCATCATGCAAAATTCCATCCAAATCCGTTTAGCAGTTTCGCCGCTATCGTGCTAACATACATACATATACACGCACACACACACACACAGACATTTTTCAAATACCACTTTTTGGGTTCCTGGGACCTCAAAACCTAAAGATTTAATGTTATCTCAATTTTCTATTTTGAACAAATTTTAGTAATCTCCCGCAATTTTATTGTGGGGAGGTTAAAATGTATATAACCAACCTCTTAAAAATTGGAGTTATTAAGCCGCTGTACAATAATGGAGAGTTTAATATACTGTCCAATAAGCAATTCGGTTTTAGAACAGGAAAATCCACCCAGGACGCCATAGCTTATATTACAAAATTAATATATTAAAAACTAGATGAAAGTAAACCTGCGTTATGTATGTTTATAGACTTGGCAAAAGCATTCGATACAGAAAAATTATTAAATTATGGTTTTAGAGGAAATGCTTTTTGTCTATTCGAAAGTTACTTGTCCAACAGAATTAAATATGTTAGAATAGCTGAAAACATTAGTCACTCAAGAAAACTAAATTATGGCTTCCCACAGGGTACAGTTTTGGAGGTCCTAACCTATTTATTTTATATTTTAACAAGACCGACAAAGAATTTACAAACATAAAAAACTGTTTCGAGGTTAACACATTAACACTAAATTGCAATAAAACAAAATATCTTCCATTTACCTCATATTCTAATAAGCTACCTGCAATGGAAAACCTAAATATTAACACCAGTACTTATATAGAAGAAGCTGGTAAATGTAAGTGTCTTGGAATAGTTATAGGCAAGCATTTAAAATGGGATCTGCAAGTTAAGAATCTCATAAATAAAATAAGGTATCTTTTAGCCAGATTTAAATACCTCAAGCAATTATTAAAAATCAACCAGCTGAAAACTATGCATCACTCTCTAATTGGATCACAACCTTCATATCCCAAGTAATAATTTAAGTTTGATCACAATCTACAAGAGGTTATTAAGGCTAAATAATAAAACTGATAGTAAAATTGTTTATACTAGATAACCTCTTAAAAGCTACAATAAATCCAGCATAAAACTAAAAAAGACCTTTTATAAAGGTTATAAATAACCTTAAAACTATCAATAAAACCAACAGTACTTTAGAACCCAAATCTGCAGGGTGTTTTCAAGTCTACCATAAAACCTTTTATAAAATCTTCTTGAAACCGTTAGTATATTCAATCAAATTTTAAGCCTGCTTTGAGAACATCATAAATAATTGTGTCTTTAATAATTCTTTGTCGAAAAACTTGTTGCACTTAAACTGTCTAAATCAGAAAATGTCGCCAAGTAATAAAATATGTCTGCCTCGATTGAAATATCTGCACGTGCTAACGTTTTAAAATTTGATATTAATAAACAACCTAGTATCAAAAAATTGTCAACGCAGGCCACTTTATTGATAAAGTATATCAAAAAACTTTTAAAAAAATCACACGCCTTTCATTTGTCAGCTTATTAATTATTATTTACAATTAATAAAAAAAATAGTAACCCTAGTTTTAGCTTACTCATTATGATTTTGTGCTTTTAGGGGTTTATATGACATATTAACACATTCTACATTCTAAACACTGTTGCCCCAAAGTTCAAACATGTCTGCCATAGTTAACAGAAAAAAAACAGGGCTGAAAAATTAATAAAATCGTTTATTAGAATACCCTATTAAGAGTTTGTGACTTTAAGAAATACTTAAAAAAAAAAAGGTTTTGTTAAATTCCAATTGCTCCATTTTATTACTATTTTAAAGCCTTTAAGACTTTACCCAGCCTACTCTTCTTTAAAATCCTTAAGATTTGTCTCTGACAAACTCTAATCCAAATGTACTTATCTTAGATAACATAACCTAAAAAGACATTATTTATTTCGTGTGTTTTTGAGTGTGCGATCATTAATTTCTCATTATTTATGTGACTATAGTGTTAATTGAGCAAGAAAAAGAAGTAGATTTTAAACAGTTTCCTTATAATATCCTTTGAATACATGATGAGTGTATTAGTATTATATACCCCCTCTCTCAAAGTTTAAATTCGTAAGTGGCGGAACCAAAGGATTTATAAGTGCTTTATAAAAACCAAAAAGTTTTAACGTAGCTTAATAAAGCTACCAAAAAAACTATTAGGTTTTAAGGAACCTTTACCAATTATCGTTGAAAGCAAATAGTATTCATGATAACATATATTAACTACTTAAGAGTTATTAGTTTTATTGCTTGATCATAAGGAGTACTTAAAGGCCATATTTTAAAACTTCCATAAAACCTAAAGATTTATAGATGTCTACCACAAAACTTAAAATATTTAAAATCCACTATAAAACTTAATGAGTTTATTGTGGTTTTGAATAATGCAGCAATTAAGTGGCAATAAAACCAATAGGTCTTAAAGAGCAAAGAGGTTTAACAAATTGCTTTAAAGAAAAATTGAAGGTCTTTTTTAAGTACATATTATCTGCAGATAAATTGGTATGCACGAAAGAAATAATAAAATCCAGTTCGGTTTATTTACCTTCTTAAATCTGTGATAAAACCCCATAAATACTTGTTGGCAACAGGTCCGTCGAGAGGGGGGTGGTGCGGGGGTGATTCCTCCCGGGCCCGGGTTTGTTAGTTTTTCTCGGATTTCTCCTCCCTGTTCTTAAAAAAATTTTTTGGACCAAAAAAAGTTTTTTTTGATTTCTCCCCTCCATTCTTCAAAAAGATTTTCCGGACTAAAAAAGTTTTTTCTCAGATTTCTCTCTCCCCGCGCTTCAAAAAATTTTCGGACTAAAAATTTTTTTTCGGATTTTTGTATATACATATTTAAGTTTATGTAAAATAGGGGGTTCTGCTCCGCTCTCTGCCTTGCCCAGGATCAACGAGCAAATATTATTTTCAAGGAATCATCTGATACCCCTTGCTGTATTCTACACAAAACCTCATGAGATCCTTTTTTAAATATAATGTGACAATTATTATTATTAAATATTACTTTTATTCACACGTAATTTCCACTTTTCATTCCTAACATTCTTCAAATATTTTTCAAATAGTAAATAATAACTTGATCATAGGTGGCTTCTGTCAAGTATTGTCAAAAACAAATATACTTGAGTAATATCGTGTGTGTTCATAATTAAGTAAATTCCGTTTGAAAAAGCTACAAAACTACAGGTAAGTAACATAAAATTAGGTAGGAAATGTTTGTAGAAATTTGTAATAATTATTTTATAACTTCTTCGCGTTTTCTTTCAGATTAAATACAAATGTATAAACTGTTTCATTAAAGAGACAGAACATTACCTGCGTCGATGTGAATAGTAGCGACAAAATACCCCGATCTCCCGTGACATACGCGAAATCGAAAAATCCCGATTTTGTCAACTCTTTGTGGTCCAGTTTAAAAACGAGAGCTTTTTGGACTCCAATGTTACTAAAAATGTTTATAGGGATGATGACTCAACGTCATATCAAAAATTCGGCCAATTTGACGGAAGCCGTTTTTCCCCTATAATGTGTGCGAGGTCCTTTCGGTTTGTTGTAGCTACTAAACCAATTCGAAAAATCTCACGTTTACACTTTTCTCTTATTGTTTTGGTCCACTTGATTGATTTAGTGCATTCACTGTACTCCAGATGCAAAAATTAAAATAGCCCTAACAAAATCAAGTAGTCTCATAACTTTTTAAAACTACGCAGTCGTACTTAAAATCATCTCCGAAATCCAAAAATGTAAAAATATACAGGTGTTCCATTTAAAATTTCAAAGTTGGGGTTATTTTCGGGGAAATCGAGCGTGATTAAAAAGTGTCATTTTTGGTATATATTAACCCAGCCAAATTTAAGACTTACCTATATCTTGAAAACTCTGGAAACTATGGCTTGTCTAATAATTCCGTTGACACCCGGTCACGGCCGTCTCAATAACCGTGACCCGGTATATAATGAACGAATATATACATACGTGTCGAATTGAGAACCTCCTTCTTTTTGACATTTTTTAAAGACCGGTAAAATTCACAAAAAATATATTATATGTAAGAACGTAAAAATTTGGTTCATATCTAAAATTTTCTTCGAATCATAATAATAAAATAAAATAAAAACACACATTTTAAAAACTTGTATTTTGATATTTGATTTAAATCTACAGATTTGAATTACTAACATACCAATATCTAATCCAAATCTGCAGATATTTGAATCTCAGTCCTTTGGCAGAAACATCACAAGGCTACTTTCAGAACCAAAAATAGAGAATCCATACATCTTCTATCCTGTCATCAGGCAATATAGAGAGAATACACGTCGGGGAGTTGACAATCTGTGACAATGGTGACTGTACAAAGCCAACAATAAAGTAGCGACCTGTAAAGTGGCGTTTTTACCTTTTCAAAGGGATCCTGTGTCCTGGGGGGTCACCCTGGGAGGCCCAACATAAATGCTTAATGCGGATGTTCCGTAACAGGTAGGCCCGATTCATCTGGAATATTTATGTGAATATTATGGAGTTGAAAAAGAAAGTATTATTGTTGGAATTGCGAGTTTAGAATAATAGTACGAAAGTGGATTTTTAAAAGTTAATGCAATAATAATATTTAGTACAGTAACTAGAGGTTTTAACTTCGGAATAATGTCATATTGAACGGATTTCGTTCATTCTTTTCAGTATAATAGTAAATGCTTCACAAAAAAGTTTCTATATTGTGCGGGGGCTTGCTAATTTATAGGGGGTGGATGCCACCCCCTCTCAGGGGTGGTACTTAAAAAATATATATATTTATTGGAGCTGAAATAGAATCAAATTTTAAGAAGAAAAGGTTCTATGCAATTTTTCACATAAATTGAAACGACTTCAAAATTGCGATTTTATCTTAAAAAAAAGGTATTTCCAAACGGCTTTCGTCAAGTATCTCGAGAAGTATTACTTTATCGAAAAAATGTTACGGACCAATTACAGAAAGCACAAACTGGGAATTAATTATATTTTTTGTTTATTGATGTAGAATTAATAATTTCGGAGATATTTAAGTTTATATTTGGTATCCAAGTGTTTCGAAATTAACTTTAAAGTTTAAAATGCATTTTTTTTTAAAGCAAGTACTTTAAATAAGCAAAAAAATTTGAGCATTTAGGTAATACTACCTACATATTAACAAAAAACTGTATTTTAGATTTTTTTTTAAATTAATGGCTAATTAGAGTAACAAAATGGCGACCTTTTTATATAAAAAAATATAAATGCGCAAATTTTTCCGTCATAATTTCTTTATTTCTTATGCCACAGGAATGAGTAAAAAATAATTTGAAAGCGCAATTAATTGCCTTTAGATTTATTTCTTAGCATGCATGACGTAGGTGTCACAAATTCTGAGATATTTAACATTTCTTCGACTTATAAACGTTCGGACACCATTTGTAAACTTTCATATCTCCGAAACTATTAAATCTACGTAAATAAATAAACAAGCAAAATTCATTATCAGTTTATGAATTTTATTTTTGGTCTCTACCCATTTTTCAATAAAACTAATATTTATTGAGATATTTGGAAAAGGAAAAAAAAATGCGTTTTATCGAAAATAAATTTATAGTTTAAACTGTATTTTTTCTAAAGCAAGTGCTCTATACAAACCAAAAAATTTGATGCTATATATTAATGAGAAGCAGTGTTTGAAATTCCTTTTTTTAATTACTGGCTAATTACAGTAACAAAATGGCGACGTTGTTATTAAAAAAAATGTGTAGACGCACATTTCTTCGGTCTTAACTTATTTGTTTTTTATGCTACAGAAACAAATAAAAAAACAGTTGAAAGCTTAATTAATAACCTATTATTCTATCTATTAGCATTCTTGACGTAGGTGTCACAGTTTCTGAGATATTTAGTGGTCACTCTAAATAATTATCTTATGAACAGTTGGATGCCAAATGTAAACTTAAATATCTCCGATTTTATTAATCCTACATAAATAAACAAAAAATATAATTAATTCCTAGTTTGTACTTTCTGTAATTGGTCTGTAACATTTTTTCGATAAACTAATACTTTTCGAGATACTTGACGAAAGCCGTTTGGAAATACCTTTTTTTTTAAGCTAAAATCGCAAAAACTATTAATTTATGTGAAAAATTGCATAGAACTTTTTTTCTTAAAATTTGATTCTACTCCAGCTCAAATAAATATATATATTTTTTAAGTGCCACCCCCTGAGGGGGGTAGCATCCACCCCCTATAAATTAGCAAGCCCCCTCACAATATAGAAACTTTTCTGTGAAGCATTTACTATTATACTGCCAAAAACGAACGCAATCCGTTCAATATGACATTATTCCGAAGTTTTGCATATTTGTTACCTCTAGGTACTGTACTAATTAGGGAAGTCAATTAGTTATAATGCTATTTGCCAGAATTTCCGACCTAAATTCTTGTATAAAAGAAGGAACTTTCAAAAAATTTTTTTTCAAAACGAAAGGTGTTACCTTCGCTCGTAAATTACAAATCTATTAATTTTTATTGAATATCTTGAAGGGTTCTTAAGCCGATATCATAGACTTATCGATAAGCTAATAAGTAGTCTGCCAAATCGATAAACTGACGTTTCGTAAAACACAAAGTTTTACTTCAGAATATTAACTTGCTTTAGATTTATAATGAACTTTAAATATGAAATAATACATTTGTAGAAGGTTATGCCTATCACGAAAACACTTGAAAAGCATATGCGACGCTGTAAAAACATAATTAAACAGTTTCCATAATTATTTAAAAGTGGAATTAATAGTCATCAAAAACGAATCAGTTTCAATATGGTGTATATCCTCGTCTTTTTACAAGCTTTTATTTAACTTGCTTTGTATGTATGTTAGTTTGTTTAGTTCAAATCTTGCAAGTCAATTTTAAAACAGTTATCCACAACCGAATGAGCTGAAATTTTGCATACACGTTTAGTTTAGATGACAATGCATGGTTAGCTAAGTGACGTCATTCTAAATCCAATATGGCGGACTCCCAAAGATGGCGGACTCCCAAAGATGGCGGACTCCCAAAGATGGCGGACTCCCAAAGATGGCGGACTCCCAAAGATGGCGGACCAGTTTTTTTATGCACCCCCATAATATGGTTATCAAATGAAGAAGAATACGAAAATAAAATTACGTGGCATTAAATTCAATATGGCGGACGCCCCAAGATGGCGGACGCCCCAAGATGGCGGACAATTTTTTTTAGTTTTAACACCATAATTTTATCGTATTGTGTATTCGCTCATACGTTGCATTCTAAGAAATGGTGAAGGATCCGGTTTAAACTGTAAGTTTTATATCGGATAGGAACGACGCGCGACGCAATGAATATATAAAACTAATTTAGAAAAAATATTCGAAATTTGAATATACGATTTTATTTCTTTCCATACGTAATAGAGCCGCACGGATTCACGCATGAGAGGTTCACTGTGTGTTCAAATACAGTATATTGCTGAAGCTTTAGATCAGAAAGGTCAGGTTGATGTCATCTACACTGACTTTTCTAAATTATTTGACAGATTGGACCACAGTATACTATTAAACAAATTCAAAACTTTGGGTTCAATGACTCTCTTATTCATTTGTTTATTTCTTATTTGACTTGTCGAACTCTATTTTTTGTACTCTTCATTAATGATATTATTGACAACTTTTACGTATGCTATCTACTTTACGCTGACGATCTCAAGTTATATATTGGCATTAAATCTGAAGACGACTGCTTAAGGCTTCAGCATAGTCTAGTCTCACTTAACGCCTGGTGTGTTCATAACCAACTCCCTTTAAACATCGCCAAATATAACGTGTCCTTTTCGTGCAAGTTTGATCATATTGTCTTTAATTATAATTTGGATAATTGCGTCTTAGATAGACCTGAGTTCGAGAAAGACTTAGGAATTGTCTTCGACTTAAAACTTACTTTCTTCAGACATATTGAGGAATGCGTTGCAGGAGCTCTAGGTTTTATTCTGCGTAATAGTAGGGATTTTAAAAGTTTGTCTATTCTTCGCCTATTATTTATAACATTTGTTAGATCCAAATTGGAATACACCTCCATTGTTATAGTCCCAGTTATAATGTCTATATCACCTCACTTGAGAAAGTACAAAGACGTTTCTTCAAATCGGCAACATTTATCCCGGAAGGTAACTATCCAATTAGGGTACACCTCAGGAGTTATTTTTGAACAAATTTCACATGTGTATTCTACTTAGAAGATGGGTAATGTGTACAATAATTTTCTTACATAAAATCATCAACAACGAAATCAACTGTCCCTCTATTACCTCACTTATTAAATATCGTGTTCCAAGATTGTCCGCTAGAAGTAACATACTTATTACACCTACACCTCCAACTAACATCTTAAGCTCATCTCCGTTGCATCAAATCTGTTTAAACTACAATAACATAGAGCAAAGGTTGGATATTTTCAACTTCAGTATTTCTGACATAAAACGAACTTAAAAGTGTTTAACAATTATTTCTCCCTTCTTATCTTGCTTGTTTCACTGTGTATATTATGTGCAAACGTTGTATTATGTATATTTTTATGTTGTATGAATTGTCATTTACACATTTAATTGTACTGAATGTTTTATATTTTCACTTTGGTGTTTTGTTATATTCATTCGTTATTTTGTTTTTAATTCTGTAATTGTATCGGGTTATTATTTATCCTGTAACTGGATTTTACCCGTTGGATAAATTATTGAAATAAATAAATAAAGAGTGGCAGCAATGCCTATCGTACGCTGACAAATCAAATCAAATTTTGAACGACAGATTTATTTCGTATACTTTCAATAAAAGACTAGTAAATGTGTTCCCATAAAAAACAGAAAACATGAATATTGGACAGATAAAATAACAATTAAATTAACAAATGAGTTCATCACTTACTAAAACACGACACACGCCAATTATAATACATAACCATAAAGGCAGATGTAACAAAGTTGTAGTGAATAACGAAGATGTCCCAGTTTACGGTAATTTAATTGTACATTTTAACTACGTCTGTGTAACAGGATACCTGACACCCCTAAATTTGATTATCATTATCTTTGAGCTTCCGCCGTTTGTATCTGAAGTGATAATCGGAGAATTACGAAAACAAAGAATAAAAGATGATAATCTGAATAATGAGCCTGCCAGTTTAGTCATAATCTGTGTTTTGGAGAACAACCAGCCCTTAAACGTGAGGGATAGAAACTGTAAACCGCAGATTACGAAAAACAATATAATTAGATTATTAGTTAAACTTGTTTGGGATTAAAAGGTTTCTTGGAAAACGTTAGCAAGGTATTTAAGTTTTATGAGATTTAATTTTGTTTTAAATGTAAATGGACGCATATTATTGAATAACAATATCCTTGTGGGAATAATAGGAAAATGTGGTATCATAATAATTAGTGTACCCTACTGCTTTCTTCATTTCCAATCGACGCGGTACTAGTATATATTTGAAGCAAAGAATAAGTATGTTATTCATCTTTTTTCTTTTTAAATCTCCTTGTAGGGAATGCATTCGGTAGTAGTCGGACACGACTGTGTCAAGACCACTACTATATTCATCAACTGCTGCAGAGAGATCGTATGATATGTACAGAATTCAAACTACCAATTTTTGCATCTTCTGGTAGGTATTTTTCCGTAAACGTAATTTTGTTAGTTTTTCCTTTTATTAGTGCAGCTTATCATAAAAATGAGGACACACCGGACAAAATCACCATTTTTTCCAGGTACTAGTTAGGTACGTAGCTTTCAATTTTTGATAGGGACCAACTCCTCCATCGGCCATCTTGGATTTTGAATTTGTCTTCGACCCGCTCTAACAAGAAAGTGATTAACCTATCGAACGAATAAGAAATTGATAAACTAGTACTACGTTTCGAATTTTAAAGCTTTCTGTAATACACTTTCTTTTTTCATTCCTCCATTGGACATGGTATTGTTTATTTTGCGTGAATGTCCTTTATAGCTCGTTCCAAAGATAAAGAGGATCATGAAGTAGCAGACGAAAGAATGTTGTACTAACTAAAATATCAAAGGGCATAGCAGGATAAGCATGTGTTAGGTGCCCCCGCACCAATTGGGTCGAAATTTTTAGCACAAGTTGATAGTAGTGTTAGATGCAATTTCCCAAAATATTATTTTTGGAAAACCATTTTTACGAGAGTTATGGGGGTAAAAAGAAAAATGGAAAAAAAAATTTTTCTCAAGAATGGATAAACCAATTTTCATGAAAAAAATATATGTTATGGCTTTTGATGGTACAAACATAGAGAAAAATTATTGAGTCCATTTGTCGAAAAGAAGTGGTGAAAAAATGTTTTCAAAATAAAAAAGAAATTTTTTTTAAGGGATGTTCTAGAGGCACACCAACCATTTTCTTTCAAATAAATGCTTGTATGCCCCTTTAAAACATATCCAATTTTTAAATCGATCGGAAGGGTACAACATATTCAAAATTGATAATCATTGGCATACTGCGCTGGGCGCGTAGTCTATGTAATGAAGCATTATAAGACGACTTTTTTGTAAATATTTCGTGCAAAGACGAGATTACCCCCCCCCCCCCCCTCGTTTTCGAGGGTGCTGAACACGATGAAAGTAGTGGGGGAAGTTTTTGACCGCCTCAACCCTCTGTAACTTTTTTGAAAATTTTTTTCAAAATAAAAAAATTGTGGGATGTTTTCGAAGAATGAAGACTAAGAAAAGTCTCATCAATATAGAGTAACCTGATTCGTGAGAGGCAAGAGGACTCACGCAAAAAAGTCAACCCGAATTGTGAGAGGCAAGGGGACTCATAATAACCAAGCACCTCGACCAGTGAGAGGCAAGGGGACTTATAATAAACAAGCGCCCCGACTAGTGAGAGGCAAGGAGACTCACGATAAATAAACACCCCGACTCGTGAGAGGCAAGGGGACTCTACAATAAACAGGCACCCTCACTAGTGAAAGCCACTGTAACCTCCTCGTAGTGAACTTTGAAAACTAGTTCTTTCGTAGGCTGCCTACAGATGTCATCATTGCAAAATCTTCAGATTTTCAAACTAGATTTTGTTTGATCCCACAGTTGACGTTAGAGAATTTTTGCACCACACTTCTTGAAGTTTGATACTAATTTAAACGGTAGGGTTGTAATGGCCTCCAGTGACCGTGGTAGTAAGATGTAGTAATGGACCGCTAGTCTTTGTAATGAAGGCGAAATAGTGTAAATATTTATTGCAAAGACGAGATTACCTTCTTCCTTCCGTTTTCGAGTGTGCTGAACACGATGCAAGCGGTGGGAGAAGTTTTTGACCGCCGCAACTTCCTAAAACGGATCCTCTTATGGATCCCTTTATGTTTTCATACATAAACGGCTCTGGGGAGTGATTTATCAACGGGTTATACTTGAAATAATATGGAAAATGGTTATAGAGTAAGTTGAGTCCAGACAGCAGGCCTAAGGGGTTAATTAAACCCTTCCGAGGAGTGGAAAATCGTTTTTTAACAAATGATTCGGTTCAAACGCATATCCCCCGTTTTTGGGGTCGCTGATCATGGGAAAAATATTCATTTTTAGCTCCAACCCCACCTCATCTCTCAAACGGTGAGTGAGTGATTACTGCCCGTTTGAGGGGGTTGGAGCTAAAAATGAATATTTTTCCCATGATCAGCGACCCCGAAAATGGGGAATACGCGTTTGAACCGAATCATTTGAAAAAAAATAATTCGGGAAAGTTTAATCAACCCCATGCAGTCGAGTCCATGTCTGGAGTCCACTTACTCTAGAACCCCCTTTCATATTATTTCAAATATAACCCGTCGATAAATCACTCCCCAGACCCGTTTATATATGAAAACAGATGGCCGTTTCAGGGGGTTGCGGCGGTCAAAAACCTCTCCCACTACTTGCATCATGTTCAGCACCCTCGAAAACGAGGAGGGGAAGGTAATCTCGTCTTTGCACGAAATATTTACAAAAAAGTCGTCTTATAATGCTTCTTTACATGACTACGCGCCGCCCACAGTATGCCACTGATTATCAATTTTGAATATGTTGTACCCTTCCGATCGCTTTGAAAATTGGATATGTTTTAAAGGGGCATATAAGTATTTATTTGAAAGAAAATGGTGGGTGTGCCTCTAGAACATCCCCTAAAAATTTTTTTTTTAATTTTGAAAAATAATTTTCACCACTTTTTTTCGACAAATGGACTCAATAATTTTTTCGTACGTTTGTGCCATCAAAATCCATAACATATATTTTTTTCATGAAAATCGGTTTATCCGTTCTCGAGAAAAATTTTTTTTTTCCATTTTTCTTTTTACTCCCATAACTCCCGTAAAAATGGTTTTCCAAAAATAATATTTTGGGAAATTTCATCTAACACTACTATCAACTTGTGCTAAAAATTTCGACCCGATTGGTGCGGGGGCACCTAACACATGCTTATCCTGCTATGCCCTTTTTGCAAGAACTGTCGGACAGTCGAATTCTCTTAATGATATAAATATATTAATACAGGATTTTATTTTATGAGACGTTGGTCGAAAGTGGAGCTAAAGATGGAGCGCTAAAAAATTGTGAAAAAGAATTGGCAGCTAAAATCTACCCACCCGGTGGATCTTTAAAGCCGATCTCAATGTTGTTGAATAGGAATGCACGTGACGTAACGAGTTTTACGGCCCAACGGCTCCGCGCATCAACCGTGTCACGAGAAAAGCGATCTTATGCCTCACTTTTACTTGGTTTTTAAATTTTTTTCACGGAAACCAAATCGAAAGGGTGCCAGTGTGATATATCGTTGAAATCGTAATTTGTACTTATTTTCAGTGGTTCGATTACAAATTGTAAGTAATCATAAAATAAACAACTTGTTGTTCCAAAACGTCACTAAACGTAATCCGATCTCAACCACAAAACCTTTTCAGATCTTCTGGAACACTAAAGAAACCCTAATGCTTCATCCAAATCCGTTTAGTAGTTTCACTGCTATCGTGCTAACACACATACATGCATACACACACAGACATTTTTCAAAAACTACTTATTTGGGTTCCTGGGACCTCAAAACGTAAATATTTGATGTTATCTCAATTTTCGATTTTGAACCAATTTTAGTAACCTCCCACAATTTTGTGGGGAGGTTAAAATATGATACTCATCTCTATGTGGCAATAAATTTCTTATCCTAGGAGTGACTTGGCCTAATGATTTGCGAATTTTGTAATGCGCCCAAGTTATTGAATTTATTATATAATAATTCTATTAGTTTTGGTTGTATACTTTGTTCCTTTGCATGTTAAGATTTAGTTGTGTTAAGATTTGGTTGTCAGGGAATTTGTTATGTGATTTGAAACTTGGTAAAAATAAGGAATTTTGATATACTTGGTATTACACATGCGGTGAAAGTGTTGGAAAAGAACAGCTGGAGCCTATATAAAAGTAGAAAAGACATTAGACTTTTCATTGACCATTAGGGAAAATTGCTAGTTTCGGTGTTGGATGCAGAAATTTCTAGCATTGAATTTCTGGTATTCTCGTACCAAGAACTTCCAGAATATTGTGATCAAGCTTATATGCATGTTGCAATTTTGATGAACACGTGTAGTATAGGGGCAGTTCAAGGTAAGATTAAATAACTCTGGGAAATACTGATCCATTTCAATTTGTATCAACTACTGTCAACTTTTTAACCGACTAAGGTAAAGCTAAAAGAAGGGCTATGTATTTCACATGTCTGTCTGTATGTATATAACTATGTTCCTACTTTGTACAGCTTAAAAGACTGGACCGATTTTGAAAGTGTTGAAAAGGTTCATGTCAATTGCGAATGTTCTAATACCTAGTATTACGACATTTTAAAGAGAATCTGTACAGGTATTTATATAACTTCTTTCTTTATTTATCACCTTTTATTTATTAATTATTTTTTCTATTAGATGACCACTCTGTATATTTTTCTCACTAAAAGTATGTCAGGTTTCCTTCTCAGACATAGAATCATTTCAAACATTATTTTCTTTCATAATTTTTTAATTAATTGTATGATAACCATTCTGTATATTTTTCACTAAAAGTATAATAGCAAAAGCAATTATAGCAAATTATAGCAAATTATAGCAAAAGTATAATAGTTTCTTTGGCAATTGTATTGACTACAGCCAAATACTATTGTCCTCTCTCACATTTCTTTTATTTATTATTTTTGTAGCTAAGCCCTGTTCTACTATATATTTTTATAAAAATATATACTTACTACGGGAGCCCACCCTAACTGTACATACACCCCGACCTTTGGGGACAATGTTTTTCATAAAGATTAAAGCCTAAGGAACAATTTTAGACATGTCCCCCAAAATAAACTGGCTGTACTTTCAAAATGGCGTCCATGTTTATAAAAAAAAATTGCAAATATTGTTTTTGTCATTTAACACAAAAACTAAAAAAGATGGAGAAAAACTTTCTGCACAAAAAACAAGGTGCATACAATTTTCTACCTATACAATATTTGGATAGGATACCATTTTCTAGATAAATGATTCAGCTCTTAAAATAAAATATAAAACGTAAGTAACACACTTCATTCATACAGCCAGTTTTTTTTTGGGGGACATGTCTAAAATTGTCCATTAGACTTTAATATTTATGAAAAACATTGTCTCGTAGGATTGGGGTACAGTTAGTGTGGGCTATCCGACTAATATTAATTAATTTGCATACTCGACGAGCTCCCCCAAATTCTGTCTTGGTGATTAAAATTACAGCAATTTTGTGGTTATTTACATGTGATGACCTTGAGATAAATTAAATAATATTTTTCTGCTAACTGCAATTTTTTGCACCTTTAACTTTACAAAAAAATTTTCAGCATGAAATTGGTTGCAAAACTCTATAACAAGCATGGCAATTAAAAAATGCAATTAAAGTTAGCGGTATCCGTTAGATCCTTATGACTAAGTCAGCGGTGTTTATTGGTATTTATTCTTTAAATATATGAAATTTTTAAAAACTATATGAAGGAACACAAATTCCTGCTCGATTAAATAAAGGAAACCTTTTTGTGCAAAACTACTTAGTCTGAAGGAGGGTTCGAATTAAACTACCAGCTACATCCGGTTTCGATGGAATTATCTTTTTTGCGATGCTAGGTAGACACTAAGAGGTGTTTCGGTAATTGAGCATGAATTTAAAATAATTTGGTACAAACAAGGTGAAAAAAGGGTTGGTTCACTGTTCATTAATCGAGTAGATGAGAGGTCAGATCTTCATTTTGCAAACGTCCACTTGAAAAATACATATCATTCAGGTATATTCACTATTCAATCACAATATGATAATAGTTGTTGCGGATCTTCTTTATATTAGTCAATTTAAAATGATGAGTTCCACATTTGTCTGTTTATTGCAGTGTGCTGTAATTCATAGAAATACAAATTTACCTTACCCGCAAATTATCATGAGTATACTGAGTTATCAAACTGATTAGAAGCATCTAGTAATTAGCAAAAAATCGTCTACTTTCAAAATTATAATAACGCAATTATAATTGAAACTTTTAAATATTTTGTATTTAAGTTTAAAATTAAAACAAGATACCATATTCTAAAACAAAAAATTAGAATATAATTCATTAGTAGTTTACATTTTTTTTTATCGACTTTCAACACTGTACAGTTGAGCAACGATGAAGAGCTCAAACTATACTTGAAGTGATTGGAGTAAATAATAAATAAAAATGACATATAATTACATGCCCATATCAACATTATAAAAACTTTCAAAAATTCTACAACCTTTTGTAAAAATCCAGGCAGCACATTATAATGAAGACATTTTTATTTACCAGATTGAGGAAAAGCATTACTTATTTTTAAATGATTGTTTTAGTGTCTGTATCTCCGTCCGGTACATTCAGGACCGGAAAAGTAGTTTGTGGTGTAAGTTTAATGCATTCACTTCGGCGGTATATACAGATTCGGCAACCGTGCTACAACCAAAGGTCTAGCCTTACTTCCATGGCGAAACTGCCCCCGATAGGAACCTATATCTTAACCTATGTTATATTGTTGAGGGCGCTAATAGTAGTTGATCGAGTAGATATTAGCTTTATATCTTAGTTAATTGAGGAGCTATTTGAAAAAAAGTGTCCGGAGACGACTTTTTTTTCAAAGCGATACATCTTAGTTAATTTTAAAGCTAGGAAAATAAAACTAAATGGCAGTGCTATGGTACACTTTACAGTTTATTTTATAGCATTTCCTATGGGCCAAACCTAAATAAAAGTATTTAAAAAATGCAAAGAAAAATTTTGTCAATCGATTTCTATCAGATCTAATTGAATTACCACTTTGAAAAAAATATATAATAATTGTCTATGTCTTGCCTAACAGCGTGCCAAGTTTCATTAAAATCCAAGAAGTGCAACATGTCGAAAAATTTAAAGTAAGTGGACCGCCACGTTACGACCATTATGATGACGCTTTTAATTTGTATTACATTTCAATAATCTTTGGAAAAGTTGCGTTTTGACAGCTCATAAAAAGTATATCAATGGTTGGTGGTGTCAACTAGCCTATTACAATGTCTTTTTGATCTACTTTTATAGTGACTAGTCGGTCTCAGTTAAGAATGCAGTTGTTTTCGTTATGAGCGGAGCACAGTTTACACGGGATATGGAAATTCCCAAGTAAGTGGAATCCCCCAGGGCCGACTCAAGCCAGTTGGTACATAAAATAAAAATTAACGGTTTAAATTGACTTTTGTTTGGCATTTCTTTTATAAATACATTGAAATTATTTAATTCATATTGTAGCATATTTTGTTTAGATTAATGAAAGTTCATTATAGATGTAAATCATCTAAAAATGTCAAGTGTTATAAGAAATAGGTAAACCTACTACTTGCTTGTACTCGATATCAGGTGAGCTGTTCTTGTCTCTGCCATTCTGAACTGAATCTTTGATCTCTCTCGCGCAGCACACATTGTACATCGAAGTTTATTTTATTGTTTTATGATATTTATACAAAAGAAATTGTACTAATTGTTCATATATTGTTCTGCTATTTCCTTCCATTTTTATTAAAATCAGACTGCTCTAGTTATATTTATCTCTTTTGTTACAAATAGGGATTCACAAACACGGTATCGCCTGTGCTAAACGCTGTGTGATGTGCGAAGCTCAAGTTGTTGATTTCATCACTCTCATTTAAGAGCATGGTTATATTTAATTTTATTGTGTGATGTGCGAGGGGCGTCGATATGGCCACTCTCATTTAAAATAATGGTTTATTTAATTTCAGTGTGCGATGTCCGAAGTGCGGTGCTATGTGCGTTGTGCGGTGAACCGACGTGACGACGTGGTCATGCACTTACACTGAGGTTATGATGTTTGTGTACACTTTTTAGGCAGGTACATGAGAGAGATCAAAGATATAGTTCAGAATGGCAGAGACAAGAACAGCTCGCCTGATATCGAGCACAAGCAAGTAGTAGGTTTACCCATTTCTTATAACACTGACATTTTTAGAGGATTTACGTCTATAATGAGTTTTTATTACTTTAAATAAAATATGTTGCAATATGAATTAAATAATTTCAATGTATTTCAATTCCATTGTATAAAAGAAAAGTGCCAAATCAAAGCCAATTTAAACCGTTAATTTTTATTTTATGTACCAACTGGCTTGAGTCAGCCATGGGGGGATTCCACTTACTTAGGAATTTTCATATCCTGTGTAAATTGTGCTCCGCTCATAACGTAAACAACTGCATTCTTAACTGAGACCGACTATAGTCACTATAAAAGAAGATCAAAAAAACATTGTAATATTCTAGTTGACACCACCAATCGTTGATATACTTTTTATGAGCAGTCAAAACGCAACTTTTCCAAAGATTAATGAAATGTAATGCAAATTAGAAGCGTCAACATAGTGGTCGTTTAAGGTGGTCCGCTTACTTAAAATTTTTTTTTGACATGTTGCACCTCTTGGATTTTAATGAAACTTGGCATGTTGTTAGGCAAGACATAGACAATTATTATATATATTTTTTCAAAGTGGTAATTCAATTAGATCTGATAGAAATCGATTGACAAAATTTGTCTTTGCATTTTTTAAATACTTTTATTTAGGCTTGGTCCATAGAAAATGCTATAGAATAAACTGTAAAGTGTACCATAACACTGCCATTTAGATTTATTTCTCTAGCTTTAAAATTAACTAAGATATATCGCTTTGAAAAATAGTCGTCTCCGGACACTATTTCTCAAATAGCTCCTCAATTAACTAAGATATAGAGCTAATATCTACTCTATCAACTACTATTAGCGCCCTCTACAATATAACATAGGTTACGATATAGGTTCCTATCGGGGGCAGTTTCGCCATAGAAGTACGGCTAGACCCTTAAAATTAAAGTTGATGCCACTCAGATTTTTTGCACATTCTTGAATGTAAATGGATCCAATTTTCACCATATTTAAAATCAATCATCGCAAAAAATTTTTTTACAAGTATTTCAATTTTTTTTGACAACACCCCCCCAAAAATGGTCTGTCCGGCGGACCATACTATCCTTATATATTTGGACCCTCTGAAATAGAATCCGAAGTCAGAGTTGTTAGATCCGCTCGGTTTTCACCCCTAACCCCAAGAAACACCCCAAAACAAAAAAAGTGGTCTGTCCGTCGAACCACACTAGTGTATCCTTATGTATTTGAAAAACTGTAAAACGAGCCAATCTGACAAATCTGACTTCGGATTTGGTTTCAGCGGGTCCAAATACATAAGGATGCACTGATCTGGTCCGCAAGCCAGATCAGTTTTTTTTTGTTTTGGAGTTAGAGTTGAAAAACGAGCAAATCTCACAATTCTGACTTTTCGAATTCTGTTTCAGAGGATCCAAATATGTACACAGGACACACTGGTATGGTCCGCCGGATGGACCATTTTTTGGGGAGGTGTTTTTTTAGGGTTAGGGGGTGAAAAACCAGCCCATCTGACAATTCTGACTTCGGATTCGGTTTCAGTTTAAGAAGCGCAAAAAAGAAAACAGAGAAAGTAGAAAAAGAAAGACGAATATTATCCCACTACCATGCATATGCGGTTATAAGCCATAGGTATGGTTGAAGTAGTCTTAATGGTGTGCGGGGTTATCACGTTATGAGGGGCGAGAGGAATGAATATGGCGGCAAATAGATCTCCCGTCTTTACTCCACTTTTACATTAAGTGAGAGAGAAGATACCGGCGATTCCATGTCAACCATCTGACGAGGCGTGCGGGCGTAAACTTGTGAGTGTATTGTTTAACCCAGGATCGCAATTAGAGACAACGCAGTCGAGCTTATACTGTCGGGATGAAGATATAATTCGATAATCACTTTATATTTCTTTATTTGGTAATGTGTTTTGAAAATAATTTTAGTAAGTTTTGTTACCAATTCATAGCAGTGCGTTGGGGGATATTGTAAGTCTAATATTGTGACGTGTTTCCACCTCTAGGAAACCACCCTTGCAAATTCCGTGGGTTCCAAAAATTATAACAAGAGATAACCACTAACACACTTTAATTAAGTAATTTACTGAGTACTTCACAATTCTATTATTAACTTAAATGAACTTTACTGACTAAAAATAACAATGGTTACCACTTTGTTTTCACTTTGGAGTCTTAACCTCACTTGTCACTTGTCAATTCAAAACTTCTCTAAAACTTCTTCCTCTCCGCCGAGAATACGGCTTTATATACCCCTAGCGATTGCTTCCTGAATTATTCTAGAAACGGCGCGGCGTTATCTAGAAGTCTCTTTTCTCTAATGTTCCAGAATGTTTCTACTGTTTCTACTGTCTCACAGATGGCATAACGTACAACATGTATTTTATACATGTATTTTGTGTTGCCTATCCCCAAGAGGTGGATATTTGTAACAATATTATAAAAAGTAAATGAGTGAACAATATAGTTAAGTCCGGCTCTGCCTTCTCAACAACACCGCCTAGATAGTCGGTACGTCTATCACTATCCCGATTGCGACAACTATACTGATTCCTCACAAGTGGAAACTACGTTGTAGAAATGAATCGGAAAGTTGTAGATTTATCTCTAATACTTCCGACGAATATATCAAACATGATAGATTTAATTAATGAAAATCCGCCTCTATATAAAATTGTACTAAACTTCCTACATCCTATATTTTGAGAAACAAATTATATATTCAAATTAATGTACACCACTGCTATAAAACTCATAGTTTCATGTAGAATTTGACATGCGGTGATCGGTCGTAACAAAAATCTTCTGTGAAAATGGTTGATGAGTTCCCTTATGTAATTATAAAATTCGGTTTCGTTTTGCAACTTTTATATGTGTGAAATGATCTCCTCCATTTTCTTATAGGTTTCATAAATAGCTGTATGTAACGTAGCCAATAAATATGTGTTTACCTACCTACCTATTTCTATTTAAAAATAGCTATCGGTGCAACAAATTAGGAAAAGTGTTTTCTTTTCCATATTAGGCATAAGTTTTTTAACCCAGAAGATAGTCGTGAGGGAAATCATCAATTGAAAATACCTATTTCAAGTAGCCCCGTCGATGAAGGTATTTACCTACAAAAATTTGCAAAATGAATAATTTTTTTTAATGAGTTCGTGAAAGTGTATAGAATAATATCCTGAAAAGTTTACATTTCGCTCGGATGCAGAATATAAAAAAAAGTGAAAAGAAATTTTTTTCATCCTTTTTTTCAAAATTTTGAAATTATGTCAAACTAGGAAAATATAGAAAATACAGATGGATAGATCATTTATTTATGAAGAAAAATGTCTTAACAAAATTTATGGCTAAAGCCACGGTATTCCCGGAAAAAATAGTCAAGTAACGTTAGAACTCGAAGCGAGATACATGCGTGCGCGCGCTTGAATACGCATGACTGTGACACCGACGCACTGAATTACATGTCACTAAATCAGAATTTGTTCAATCTTTAAGAATATTGGTTCATTTAAAACATGGAAATTGTAGCTTTCCGATGCTTTTTTGTTTTAAACAATACAAGCAAAGACGGATGGGAAAAATATACTTATACATATTATCACGCCCGAACTCAATCGTCGCAATAAAAAATATAGAAAAAAACTAGTGGAAGATTATACTTTTCGCCGATTTATTGAGCTTTTTATATAATTGTTACACATTCTATAGGATACTCTTCGCATTTTTCTTGTAAATAATGTTAGTTTTCGGACATTCTAAATTTTGTGATACCAACTTTGTTGTGAAAAAAAACAATCACGATGTGAGGGACCCGGGACCCTTGGATTGCTAGACGAAACTCTTGCCGCTACACCACCATTTCTTATTACTAAAATCGTTAATGAGTGTAATATATACTATTAGTAAATTTATTGTGATTATTAGGAAACACACATTAGTAAAATGTATAAAAAAAATATAGTGATAGGAAATAACATTTCGCAAGATTTCTATTTATTACAAACCATAAAAAGATGTAAAAAATATTTTTTAAATTACTGATAACTTTTTTATTTACCAATCTATTTTGTTAAAAAATAATAGGGTTCTTCCTCTAGTTAACACTAACTTACTCTCCAAATTTCAATACAATCGGATTTTTCTACCTTGAGTTATCGTACTTACAAGAAACGTGACGGACGGACGGACGGACAGACGGACGGACAGATGGACATTTTGAAACTTGTTCAGAATTCATTCACTAACACAACGATATAAAAATTTTTTCTCTACGAGCGATATTTACTGATTTAGAAATGTGCCGATCAAATACAATATACTCTTCGTTTTTGCGAAGAGTATAATAAAAGCCCTGCGAAACAAAATTCTTTCTGAATTGAGAAGTGTTAAAAAGCATGTACACTTCATGATTAAGTTGCAGTAACATGGATTCAAAAAAAGTACATCTCAAATCATTTTAATTTCCTTGCTTGATGATTTTCTTGATAAATATATACAGTGTGTCCCACTTTTTACGGTAACACCTACGTAGCTCAGTTATTAGTCATCCAATTTGAACCAAATTTGGATCGGTATCAATGACCATTACTATATCCTGAGTAAGACAAAACTTATTTCAGTCATTGGAGTGCATTTTTATTAAGAAAAAAAAGGGTCGATTTTTCGAGAAATCATATTAGGCATTTTTTTGTTGAAAAACTAATGCAATATTATTGATCGGTATGCTGTGGAACCCGTATATTCAGAATTTAGCAACATTTTGATTTTTGGTTTTCGAATTACGGTCCACTTAAAATTGCCTATTTTAAACATTAAATAATCAATAAATTGGTAACGAATGTTTTTTCGAAAGAAAGTCATTCTTTATTTTCTTTTTAAATTCATTTTTTCTACCACCCTATATCATCAATACCTTCAAATTCGGTAATCCTATAGCCCGAATAATTTACAGGTCTGATTACCCAAAATTGTTCAATGAAAATTCGTGGCCTTCGAAATTTGAAAGTTTCGATAATATGGGATAGTGGAAAAAGTGAATTTAAAGAGAAAATGAAGAATGACTTTTTTTCGAAAAAAATTTCATTACCAATTTATTGATTATTTAATGTTTAAAATAAGTAATTTTAAGTGGATCGTAATTCGAAAACCAAAAATCAACATGTTGTTGCATTCTGGATATAGTGGTTCTACAGCATGCTGATCAATAATATTGTTCTTCAACAAAAAAATGCCCAATATGATTTCTCGAAAAATCGACCCTTTTTTTCTTAATAAAAATGCACGCCACTGACTGAAATAAGTTTTGTCTTACTCAAAAAAGAAACATTAAAGATCTTTGATAAAGATCCAAATTTGGTTGAAATTGGATCATAGTGGAGTGCTCGCGTTGACAAAAGTCGCTTAGTTTTTGTTCCCGTTGGCACTTTTAGAGAAAAATGTATGACCTTGCCAGATATGTAGCTGACACCCTGTAGATTAGGAATCCACTTGTCGTAAAAAAATCGTATTGAATATAAGGTCACAAATCAAAATTTTCTAACTAATCATACCGCGTGATAGAGCCAATCATGAAGCATATTTTATCAAAAAATCATTAAATTCTCTGTAGAATTTCTATTTTTAAAATAAATAAATAAATGATCTTTTACGTTGGCTTATATGGCAGTAAAAAACAATAATCCTCATTTTCTCCGTTCGACTACAGCAGAAAATTAATTATTTTTCGAACACTTTTTCTTTCCCACGACGATATCTCCCAAACTATTATATTTATCAAAAAAAATTATTCTTTATAAAATATTCGCTATATTTTTCAGATTGCTAAGGTTCTTAAATAAGATTTTTTGAGGATCTAATAACCGAGATATTTAATAATATGTAGTGTGATGTCAATTTTCGAAGCATATCGGCAGCGTCACGTTCGCTGGAGATTACGCTGTCCCACTACTTTAAAGCTGTTTCAACAACCCGCGCTGCTTCCCGCAAAGGCCTGACTTTAAATAGACACGCGCATTGTAACTTGTGGTTTGTGATATTTTTTAATTTTTTGTCTTGAAAATGATTAATATGGAATAAATATAAGTATTTGTTGATTATATTAATTCAGTGTAGTAAGAAATTTTGTAGGAAACCGGCCCCTGTAATCAAAGGTTCTGAGAAATCATTTGCAACATTTATTGATTGTTTAAAATTACAAAAAAAAATAAGCAACCAAAGAGAAGTCGAGATATATTCTCGAACTAAATCATTTCGAAAAACAAACAGTTTTGACGGTTTGGTTTGGCACCGAAATTGCTATTCTAGTTTTACTAGCAAAAAAACATAGAACATTTAAGGAAAAATAAAATAGTAAAAGAGAAAGAAATTGAAAACAGTTCAGATGGATCCAGTGCCTGTCCATCAACTTCTTCAGGTGTGCCCTTGCGTGAAACTAATGTTTTTTATAGAGAAATGTATTTTTTGTCAAAAGGCATCAACAGTAAATAAGGTCTCTCAAGTAATAACCACGAATACAGAAAGAAAACTAAGATTAATAACAGCTCAATAAAATCCAATAATTTTCGATAGAATTGGTGCTAACGATTTAATATCTATGGAAACTAAATATCATGTTTCATGTTTCTTAAGTCGTAATAGAAAAATGCTATCTAACAATAAAAATAAAAGTGGAAAACGTAAAATCAGAAGAGATCTGGCATTTACCAAAATATGTAAAATTCTTGAGAAAGGTTTTTTAAAGGGTATGGTATGAGAAGTATGAGAGGTATTTAGAATTGGACCGATGTAAGTCCAAGAGACAGATCAGTAGACTACTTAAAAATACATTTACTTACGCTTTTAAGTGATTCTTCTCATTCTAAACAATTTTTATTTGAAATATATTTAGATCCGACAATTGTTTTTAGGCTCTCCCTGGAGTCGTCCTGGTGCACCGATTGCAATAATATTCAACAACGTTTTACCTTAAACCTCCCAGATCTCATGTCAAAAATTTCAGAAAGTCCATTTCGTCGTAATCTGAAATCTGGATTTGTACACGTCAATTTACCTATAGATGAAAAAGTAAAATAAATTAAATGAAAAGTTCACAGTCCTGTGTAGGTATTCATTCACCCAAGTGGAACTTGGGTGCTCCCGGAGTTAGAGGGGGTTGTTGAAACAGAATAACATGAGTGGGGGCTCGAAGCCGTAAACAATTTCAATCCGCCGATAAGCTTCGAAAATTGACATCACGCTACACATTATTAAATATCTTGGTTATTAGATACTCAAAAAATCTGATTTAAGAACCATGGTAATCTGAAAAATATAACAAACATTTTGTAAAGAATTATTTTTTTAAATAAGTATAATAGTTTGGGAGATATCGTCGTGGGAAAGAAAAATTGTTCGAAAAATAATTAATTTTCAGCTGTAGTCGAACGGAGAAAATGAGGATTTTTGTTTTTTACTGCCATATAAGCCAATGTAAAAGTTCACTTCTTTATTTATTTTAAAAATAGAAATTCTACAGAGAATTTAATGATTTTTGAATAAGATATGCTTCATGATTGGCTCTATCACGTGGTGTGGTTAGTTAAAAAATTTTGATTTGTGCCCTTATATTCATTACGATTTTTTTACGACAAGTGGATTCCTAATCTACAGGGTGTCAGGTACATATCTGGCACGGTCATATATTTTTCTCTAAAAGTGCCAACGGGCTGAAAGATCGAAATTAAATTGCACCCCACTATCACCAATAACTGAGCTACGTAGGTGTTACCATGAAAAATAGGACACACTGTATAGATCTAGAACTAGATTATATTTTAATCTTGTTCCGTCGAAGGGTTGGGGGGTAAATTGGGGTAAATTTGGGGTAAATAGGTAAATCAAGCAGGTGAGAGTCCATAAAATTGGTATTTAGTATATACAAGAGAAGCTAAGGTCTCAAAAAAAAAATTGGCATTAGCCACCCCCATTTCCACCCCCACCCCATTATTAAAGGGGATGAAAAAAATTTTTGTGTACAAGAACCAGAAACCTCAAAATATTTTTTACTTCATCCACCCCCACTACCACCCCCTATAACCACCCCCACACCGCTACCGATGTGGGGTATCGTTTTATGGGTTTTTGGGGTAGAGGATTTCAAATATTATATTATTAAAGTTCCATGAACAATTATTTCCACATACAAAATTTTTTCGTTGTGAGTGACTTGGATAAAAAATCTGGATGTGGAAGTAGTGATTCCTTGGGCAGCGGTTTTTTATTCTTGAAATAAATGGAATGTGCTTTATTTTGGACCGAAAAAACACTGAATGTCAAAACAAAAACAAATAATAACCTCTTCTGCGGGGTATTTAGCTAAAATTAATAAAATAATGATGTTAACAACTGGATTGTGTTATTTGTAGAATGTCAAATTTGGTCTTTCAATACATTTGAAAATTTATTGAAGAATAACCATAAACGTGCCATCAAATATTATGACATTATTTTATAAACTGGTCCATAGGCTTTTTAAAAGTTTACTAACATTTACCAAAAAATAATATACAGTGTGATGTTAACGACCCTAACAGCCATATTAAAAAAATGGAGGTCGGTCCTGGAATTTTTTCAAAATCACTTAAGCTATTTATTAACCTAAAAGAGTATAATATGTATACCAAATTTTATTTAAATATATGCAGTCATTTCAAAAATATGGCGGACTAAATTTCTGGTCAAAAACGGTTCACATTCAACGGTAAGTATAGGGGTGTTTTGAACTCAGCTGAGTGTGCTCTACATTCCACTAGAGTATGTCCGTTTAAATCTGGACACCCGAATGTTGGAGGCTGTAGCTTGCCGAAAAATCGATCCATTGGAGAAAATAAAATATCACTATTTCGGAAAAAATGTATACTTTGTGAATGTCCAAACACAAATTCATTTACTTGTTTGCATTGTCTCGAAAATATGATCAATCAAATCATGATAAGAAATTGCGATTTTCACGATCTTATCCTTATAACTATGAAAATATCTTTGATTGTTTTGAATATAAATTCTGGAACCTTTCCAATACATTAACAAATGTATAAGGAATCCATTGGGTATAACTAAAATGTGATAAATGTATGTAAATGTAATAAATACAATACAGCAAAGGCACGTAAAAATTCATGCGAGCGATTCAGCGGCTATGTGTGGTGTCTGTGTATGCGTTCATAATTATATATTATCCCTCCATACTCACTATTTATCCCCCTATTCACTAAGAAGAATGTTAAAAATGTGTAATCAGAAAGAGAAGAAAGCTTTATTTTACTCGTTAGAACAGCTAAGGATTTTTACAGGTTCCATAGTTCCATTTAACGGTGCGCTTGGCTGCGCAGAGTGACAAAGTTACTTCACTAGGAATACCGTGACTTTAGCGATAAATTTTATTAGGACATTTTTTGTTCAGAAACACGTGGTCTATCCACCTGTATTTTTTATTTTTTCCTACCCTGACTTAATTTCAAAATTTTGAAAAAGTGGGTGAAAAAAATTCTTTCACTTTTTTTATGTTCTGCATCCGAGTGGAATGGAAACTTTTCGGGATATTATTCTATAAAAAAAATTATTCGTTTTGCAAGTTTTTGTAAGTTTCACTATAAAGTGTTCTCTGTCGTCTGGGCTAAAGATACAAGGATCAAAATTATAGAGAGCTCAAGCTCTACAAAACCCTCTGTATTTTTGCATAACTTCAATAGGAAGTGAGATATTTAAAAAAAAAAAAAAACGAGATTCAACAATTTTTTCAAAATATCGGCATTTTCACCGGGAAAAGGTCAGAAATTTGCATACAAGCCTTCAAAACGACATGGACTTAAATCCTATTTCATTGAAAAAACTCCTACGAACTGGAATAGGTTGTGACGCTGTCATATTTTACATTGCATAATAAATTTGTCAAATAAAGCGTCAGAAATTGTAATTTATTTAGGTATGTTCAATTATTCTTAATTTTCAGATGGTATCTTGTTCATAACAATCATAACCCAGTCGGAAATAGTATATTATTCAACGAGCGGTAATGTAGGTAATAACTCACGCATATGAAAGTTTACAGCACGAGCCGTAGGCGAGTGCTGTAATTCATCAAGTGAGTTATTACCATTACCGCAAGTTGAATACTATACTTTATCTACGATTATAACAATAAATATTAAATAAATTGAGAAAATTTTGTTTAAATTACTCGGTTTGTTTATTAATAAAATTAACTGTAAAATTTAGTTTTTGTTCACCCTTTTATATTTGTTGTCTTCAAAGATTTAGCCACCTTTAAGCGGAGGTAGAATGTGATTTTTAATCGAAATAGTGCATGAACTGCGTGTAGATAAAAAATCAGCTTTGTAGATTAATATTACGCGGCGAAAAATGCAAAACTTCTCCGCGAACTGCAATAGTCCGGAGCGCATATTCGGTCAAAAGTCTTGTTTTTTATGTTAGAGAAAAAAATAAAAAAGCGTCGGAAAGCTCAGTCAAGCTTTCTACAAATTTTTCGAAAAAAATGATAATTATCGAGATATTCGGGGAAATGTAAGAAATTACACGTTTTCCTATAGAGAGTATGGAATCTTAAAAAAATAATTTTTCTCAGAAACCTTTGTTCCGAAGGGCCAAGATTAACGGAGCGTCAAAGTTGTACATGATATTAAGTGAACATCGTAGATGAGATCGATTTCAGTTAATTACCGATTAATTACGGTGACAAAATGGAGAAATTTTACCGATAAAAAAAGTCTCAAATTCCGCCCTTTCTAATTCCTTCATTTTTGTCGGAATTCAAAAAATAAAAAAGAGGGTTTTAGCAAATTTAATTCTTTTTAAGTTAACTAGAGTAGTCTTTTGGCGTAGAAGCCAAGATTAAAAAGTTGCCAACTGTAGAAGCTCAAAATTTGCGATTTTTTGCCGCACATGCCCAACATTTCAGTAGTTTTCTCCGAAACAAAAAAAAAAAAATCAAAATTCTGATAGTGGCAAAAGATTTGTAATGGAAAATACTCGTTTGACCTGGTCTTTGTATTTCGAGCTAACTCCCACCGTTTCGGAGATATCTGCGAAAAATAACAAAAAACAACTTACATTTCGGAGTCGAAAAAATTGCAAAAACGTGCAATCTTGACACGTTCATATTTTTCGAAAAACACCATTGCGACGGCCGTACGATGTTGCAACGTAAAAAAGAAGTCTTCCAGATAAATCTGATCATAAATTGCATGGCGAAATTCGAAAATTCGGCTCGGCACGAACGAATCAAAAGTAGCATTTTGTGACATTTCAGAAAATCTTTATAATTAACGCGATAAATCTGTCACTACCTCCCTGGCTCCACCTTCGTGCGTTGCGCGTTACGTCGATTGGACAGGCTAGGCATGAAGATAAAGGTGATTGGCTCTGTACCTAGTGAGTTATAATAACTCACGCATTATAACTCACGCTGTTTGTTTATGGATACTATTAATTGATCAAAAGCAGTTCATTAATTATTATATAACCTAATAGACGGAGAGCCGGCCGTCGAATATCCTATGAATAAGATTCATGAAAAACTTTTTGTGAGTGATTAGTACTTCCACAGACCTAAAGGGAGCCACCTTTTATACGAGCTAATTTTACCCGCGTCATGGATTTTTGACCTCACTTCCAGTTACGATTTTTAATATTTTCTTAAGTCATCAATAGTCCCTTGGGGTAAAGCTTTTACTCCACCGGACCTCAAGACATGTACCCCCCTGTTTTCGAGGGCGCGGAACACGATGGTGATAATATTTTCCGACCTAGCGTCCAACCGCTACCCCTAAATCGAAAAAACCACCTCTTTTTCCTATTTTCCGGTGCTACGCTTGCGAGGGCTTGCCAGATCTGGTTTTTCTTGGTCAGATTGAATAAAATAAGTAAATATTGACCACAGGTGACCTGACCCACTTCCGGGGGTTGAAACTACCCTCACCCCCAATAACTAAATGCTACGAAAACAGCGAAAATCAGGTGGAAAACGGTATACCCCCGTTTTTGAGGGCGAGGAACACGATGGTGATAATATTTCCCGACCTACCCTTCACCCACTACCCCTAAACCTGAATACACCCCCTTTCTGATTTTCCGGTGCTAGCGCCTGTCGTATCGTTTTTTCTTTTGATCAGTTAGAATAAAATAGTTAAATATTGGGGGTTGAAACTACCCTCACCCCCAATAACTAAATGCCACAAAAACAACGAAAATCAGCTGGAAAGCAGTATACCCCCGTTTTCGTAGGTGGGAAATACGATGGTGACAATATTTCTAAATCGAAAAAAACCCATCCCCTTTTGCGATTTTGGTTCTTGTACGCACGCTAAATCACAATTCAATTTTCTTTTCACCCTTGTGGTCAATATTTATTTATTTTATTCAAATTGACCAAAAAATACCCGATCCGACAAGCCCTCGCAAGCGTAGCACCGAAAAATCGGAAATCGAATCGATTTGGGGGTAGGAGTTGGATTCTAGGTCGAAAGATATTGTCACCATTGTATTCCCCACCTTCGAAAACGGGGGTATACTGCTTTCCAGCTGATTTTCATTGTTTCCGTGGCATTTAGTTATTGGGGATGAGGGTAGATTCAACCCCCGGGTGTGGATTAGGTCACTTGTCGTAAATATTTAACTATTTTATTCTAATTGACCAAAAAAAAAATGATACGATAGGCCCTCGGAAGCCTAGCACCGGAAAATTTGAAAAGGGGGTGGTATTCAGGTTTAGGGGTAATGGGTAAAGGGTAGGTTGGGAAATATTATCACCATCGTATTCCTCGCTCTCGAAAACGGGAGTATACCATTTTCCAGCTGATTTTCGCTGATTTCTTGGCATTTAGTTATTCGGGGTGGGGATCGCTTCAACCTCCGGGGGTGGGTTAGGTCACCTGTGGTCAATATTTACTTATTTTATTCAATCTGATCAAGAAAAACCAGACCTGACAAGCCCTCGGAACCGTAGCACCGGAAAATTGGAAAAAGAGGTGGTTTTTTCGATTTAGAGGTAGCGGTTGGACGCTAGGTCGAAAAATGTTGTCACCATCGTATTCCGCGCCCTCGGAAACGGGGGGGTACATGTCTTGCGTTCCGGTGGGGTAAAAGCTTTACCCCAAAGGACTATTGATGACTTAAGAAAACATTAAAAATCGTAACCGGAAGTGAGGTCAAAAATCCATGACGCGGGCAAAATCAGCTGGTATTAAAGGTGGCTCCCTTTAGGTCTGTGGTAGTACTAATCACTCACAAAAAGTTTTTCATGTATCTTATTCATAGGATATTCGACGGCCGGCTCTCCGGCTATAATAAGAGTAGATAAAGGTATTTTTCTACCACTGTCTATATAAATGACCTTTGTAATCCTAGCAACACACGCGATAACGAAAGTAAACATGCGAGTTACCTGGTTGCTAACGCGTTGCTAGCTGCGAAAGTAGAACTTTGGCCAGGACAGTAAATAAAAAAAAAACAAAATTTAACGCTTCATAAGTTTGCATATACCTTGCTTTGGATCTCTTGGGTAAAGCAATATTGGCTGCTTCTTGTATCCCATTTTCATCGCCACCAAACATATTTGTTGATTTTAGTTTGAAACCACCAGAAATTAAAATGTTTAACATAACCTCGATGACAGATAGTAATTGTTTCGTTGGCATAGAAACAATGTTCACAGACAGCCTTCTAAATTATAAAATTTATTAAAAACGTCAAATAATTTCATCAAATAATTAGTTTTAAATTATTAAATCCCATAATATCTTTCGGTAGTAGAAAAAATATAATACATTATACATGATGCGAAAGCCTTTTTAGGTGTACGGTGTTTTTTGAAAGGTCTCGGCTTCGCCTCGATCATTCAAAAATCACCCGACACTTAAAAGTAAACTTTCGCATCTAGTAATGCAAATACACTCAGAGAAAAAACATTGTAAAATTAAAAAAATCACTAATGATTGAAAATAAATCAAATATACTTTTTCCTCATTAGTGTTTATAGTTTAGTCAAAAAGACAACATATGGTTTTGTGAAGAGTTTTTAAAACAAAAGTGCCTAAATATTTGACCCGTTTAAAATAACTGCATAATGTTCAATTGAATTTATCAGAAAAAATAATATAACTTTGTTTCAACTGTGCTGTTCTTTAAAAATGTTAACTATCGTATACACAAAACCAATGAGTTTCTTTAAAATGTAAAACAGTCATTTTAAATATTAAAGGAAAGGAAATTCCCTATATTTTGAAGGGTCTATAGCAATAATTTGTTCAATAATCAATATAAAAGTAAAAATATACAAACTTGATATGTTGAGTTTTGACGACTTGAATTCAGTACATCAATATATTTATATTCAAGTGATTTCTTGTGCTTTTTAAAACGCCAAATTTCTCTGAGTAGCTAGTCCCGAGTTCGTGTGATTTACATACACCATACGTCACTCATTCACCCATTCATTGTTATGAAAATAACTATTTCAGTAGTTAATTATTAAATTAAAAATAAATACCAGAATCAAAGCAGTAATAGAAAAGAATAAAACAATTTTTATAAAGTTTCCAATAAATCTGTAGTTTCTCGTTTTCCAGCGTGTAATAAACCAAATAGTTTATGTGTGTAAGCGAAACTATAGCATGAAGTACGGCGCATTATTTTAAAATCGAACAATAATCCACATCCGCCTCCGCATTTTATTATTACATTTTCAAGAAGTATTTGCTAAGTTCTGTCGAGTTCTTGGAGCAATCCCGCGATACTCGATGTGCGTGGCAAATCCATGAGCGAGCATAATTGACAAAGAATGCATCGAGTTGCACAGGTGTCCTTTGTGGCAACAACAGAGTTGCGACTGTTGAGTGAAACTCAATTCTGATGGCAGCAAATGACCCATGATGGGTTTAGAAAATATGAAATTATCCATTTTATTATATATAGTGACTTTAAACCTTCGTCGCCGTAATTAAAATGATTATAATGTAGTCTCTACAGTCAATACTAAAAAGTAAAAATTTTAGTAGGTGAAATTTATTTAATGAGTTATTTATGGTAATATACAGAATGTCCTGCAAATATTTGGCCGGTAGCTTCTTTGACAATAAATGATGTGGGTATTTCATACACATAATTTTTAAAATTAAGCATAGTTGTGTATATAGTCGTAGGTTAGGGTTATAGTTAGGTTTATTGTCTTATTGTTTTGCTGATCTAGCAATAAATAATTTTTCCTTCTGCCTCTCTCGTCTTTACACTCAAGTAAAAAACGTAAAAAGACAGTTGTGTGATTATCAGGTAGATAGATAGATTAATAGATTTAGATTTATTTCTCTAAATTTAAAAGTTACATAAGTATACCTATTTAAATTTGGTACGAGTATTTCAAACTTTACAGAATGTTTACATTATTACATAATAATAAACTGTATTAGGTATACCTATACTTATCAAAATAATAATGCACTGAGTTCGATCCCCAGCTTTAAAATTGGCAACGTTGATATGTAATGCCTGCAGTACACTCTCGCCGAGGCGTTGCGAGGGCAGGCGAGCACGAGAGTGTACTTGCTGCTCCCGCATCGCCCCGTGTGCCCTCGCCTTGTCTCGTTAATGCACTCGCCTGCCCTCGCAACGCCTCGCAACGCTTCGGCGAGAGTGTACTTGCTACGCTCGCATGGCCCCGTGCGCCCTCGCTTCGCCTCGCCTCGCCTCGCCTCGTTAACGCTCCGATTTGAGTCGGGTTTCTGGCCACGAGTCAAAGAGAACACAAGCCGCGAGGCCGAGGGCACCTAGTATATTCTCACTTGCTCTTGTCTGGGGAGCTGAATTTTTGCAAAAAGGGCAATTGTTAATTAAAAATTTGTTGCAACTTACCTAATTGACGAAAAAATTTGAAAATTATCGAACATAAAGATCTTCCAGATGAATTCAGAAAAAAATATTACGTCGAAATGCGACAAAACTCAAAGGCAAATTTTTACTCTAGTGCTTATCCAGTCGTTCTAATTAATCGTACTAATTAACTAATCGCTCTAATTAAGTTCTATTCAACAAAAATCAAGTATTGTGAGAACGTGAACAAAAATAAAAACTTATTTTATTTTCTCTCGTGAAAAGTGACTTTTATTTCAAACTTAACTCATATACAGGGTGTTCAAAATTCACGGAACAAAAAGTGGGTGATAGTGCAGTGTCTTCTGTGCACGAATTAATTACAGACAGACAGAAATTGGTACCAAGATTCTTGTTTCGTTCATGGCCCGAAACAATAAAACTTTCTTTTGGCCCAATAAGGAAGATAGGCAGGAGCTGGAGTGCACTGGAATTTTGAGCAAATTAAAAGATGCACCGGTTCCAATTTCATCAAAATATTTTAAACTTTTAAATAACGATGAAATTGACACACTTTTTAACCAAATATTTAATAAGTAGTACGTAGTAGATTTTGTAACTTCTTGTTTTATTTCATTTTTTTAAATTAAACATTACAATTTTGTTCTATTTTGTTTTCATTTGTTTATTTTCATATCAATTCGAAAGTTTATTATACTGTTAGTAATTAGGTCATTCTGATGACGAGAGTCATTCTGTGTCATTCCGATGATGCATTGTTAACATAATTACTTCCACGTCCAGTGGAAGTATAGTAACGACAAAAAAATTTTAAAAAATTTTTATTGTCCAAATAGGCTTAAAATGTCATGAAACGTCGAGATTTTAAGTTTGAGCGAAAAAAAATTTTCTGTCTGTCTGTCGGTCTGTCTGTCGGTCTGTCTGTAGGTCTGTCTGTCGGTCTGTCTGTCGGTCTGTCTGTCGGTCTGTCTGTCGGTCTGTCTGTCGGTCTGTCTGTCGGTCTGTCTGTCGGTCTGTCTGTCGGTCTGTCGGTCTGTCTGTCTGTAACTTTTTTTTGTGCGCACGTTTACTCTGAAACCGTTTAAGATATTGACTTGAAATTTGGTACACATATGTACTTTAACGAGATTTAGAACTAGATTATATTTTGGGGTAAATTTGGGGGTAAATGGGTAAATCAAGCAGGTAGGAGTCCATGAAATTGGTATTTAGTATATACAAGAGAAGCTGAGGTCTCAAAAAAATTTTTGGCATTAGCCACCCCCGTTACCACCCCCACCTCCTTATTAAAGGGGATGAAAAAAAATGTGATTTATTGCATGTACTGGAACCAGAAACCTCAAAATATTTTTTTACTTCATCCACCCCCCACTACCACCCCCTTATCACCACCCCCACCCCACTACCGATGTGGGGTATCGTTTTATGGGTTTTTGGGGTAGAGGATTTCAAATATTATATTATTAAAGTTCCATAAACAATTATTTTCACATACAAAGTTTTTTCGTTGTGAGTGACTCGGATTGAGAAGCTGGATGTGAAAGTAGTGATTCCTTGGGCAGCGGTTTTTTTGTACTACTTTACACAAAAAAACGTTTAGAAACCATACTTCTTGGAGAAAAATTAAGTAAACTTAACCTGAGAAACCTAAAATCTGGTGCCCTAAAACATCATACATAGTTTAGAAGCATTTATAAGGCTAATTTGCTTATTAATTTATTAATTTTATTTAAAAATATGGTCTGGCTGGGTTATTAGGCTACAGATGAGGGGGTTGATTGCCGCTCTGCAAAGATTATTATTACTATTATTATAAAAAATGTTTGTTTCCTAGTATTTTTACCAAGAGACTCATTTCACTTCCGTTATTGTGTCAGATACAGTATTAAGTAATAGTCGAGAACATTAATCGATTATTTTAAAAATTTTAACCCCCTTATCTGTCTACGCCTCTGATCAGGGGACTCTATAAACATAAACATTCCTCTCCACTCTGCCCCTCAGAAGGTAATTTTCCTTACACACAACTTCTGTATGCTTCAAATGGAATTATTTATCCATATTTCTTTGTTTATCTGAGGATTAGCCTAATTGGTTTTGAAAAATTCAGGGACGGACTCGGAAAGAATCTACCCTCCTCGTTTTTGACCAATAAGTACATTTTTCTATCGCATTTCTGGAAAACTATTAGTGGATTCGGAAAGCTTAGAAAAAATGCTATAAGAATAGAGATTCAATTTTGACGGCACATCTAAACCGTTTCGGCAAAAAAATCACAAAACAATTTAGTGCATCAGGACTAATAATTTGACTGAGCATCATTTATGGAACGGTTTGATAGAGTCCATTGAAATGCTTCAGATCCATATCCCTTTGAAGACTGCACATAATACATACGAATAACATACCTAGTAAGAAAAATACAGGGTCGTACTTGTGAAATTTTTGAATTGTTTTTTTTAATTTTTTTTATTTTAATGCATTATTTATATTAACTTCCTGGCGAAGTTTAGCTAATTGCTACTCTACCACTTAACCAGGACGGCGAGTTGAGATACTGGTCACCCATACAAGTGCCGAACTCAAGCAGCGTACCTTACTCACTGATCGATTGCGCCACTTAAACCGGTGACCGATACCACACCTCCGAATTATTTTATGTAATCTAGATAAAATGATAAAATTTGAATGGATTATGGGTATAACCTTTATAAAACAAGCATGCACACATAAATGTCATAACCCTTTTAATAAACATAATATTACTTAAGCAATGCTCCCAATCTAGTATATGAGGTTCTCAAAACTCCCCCAACTTCGATACATTTCCTGCACCGCACCAATAAATGTCGTGTGGCCTTCCCGATGGTTTGTCTCGTTCCTCATGTCATCAAATGCTGTTACTACCCGCTGCCGTAGTTTCTCTCTAGTGGTGACTTCTGTGCTGTACACCGATTGTTTCATGTGGCCCCAAACATAAAAATCAAGAACAGTTAGGTCAGGAGAACTAGCTGGCCAAGCTTGAGTGCCTCCGCGACCGATCTGGAGTGAGAAATGCGGCGGTGCCCCATCATGCTAGAAATGAAGACCTCTCCTGTTGACATCTTGCGCCAATAATAAATTGGGCAAAATGTTCCGGAAGAAATCTAAGTAGATTTCTCCAGTCAATTGGCCTTCAAAAAAATGCGGTATCGTTCACCACTCCACACCATACATTAAGTGAGAACTTGCGCTGGGAGTTTCTCTGGACAAGGGCGTGAGAATTATTGTGGGACCAAATGTGTGAATTCCTAGAATTTCACACGAGTGAATTGGGCCTCGTCCGTGAAAATAATTCTGGGCAAAGTTCTTGGATGACGAATTATCCAACGGTAGAACGTAAGACGTGCGACTTCATCACCTGGTTCGAGACGCTGGGCCTTTTGGATGCGGTAAGGATACAGCCGTTCCGCTTTTAATGCCCTCCATACACGGGTTTGAGGAATACCTAGCGCGTGTGCTATTCTTCTAGTGCGTGTCGAAGGATTTTGCTCTGCCATCTCCACAATGTTTTCTTCGACCGGTCTAACTACTCGTTCTATATTTTCGTTACTTCCAGGAAATTTATCATGTTCTCGAGAGAACTGGAAAACTCTGCTGAAGGTGTCACGCGACGGTACTCGTCGACCAGGAAATCTTCGCTGATATTCCTTAACGGCTGCCCTTGTATTACCATCGCAAAACCCATACACATAAATGATATCAGCTAATTCAGCGTTTGTAAACTTAGTTGGAACCTTTAAAACACGAATAAAACTAGGTACAATTATATCGAGCACCAAATTGTCAAAATAATTATTGCTGTCATAGAGAAATGATAAATACCTATTCTTTCGATTTCAAAATAAAAACCTTTTATCTTTCTTAATTAATAGATAGGTTATATTCTCTTATTTACGTCGTGACCGCACGTATCTAGTGTTTGACTTTATAATTCTGTGTCTTATTAATTATTTAAAAGTGTGTGTATGTACTGTGTAAAGATAAAAAAGATGGAAAAGGGTTTTGAGACAGTCCTGATGTGCTAAATTGTTTTGTGATTTTTTTGCCGAAACGGTTTAGGTGTGCCGTCAAAATTGAATCTCTATTCTTATACCATTTTTTCTGAACTTTCCAAATCCACTAATCGTTTTCCAGAAATGCTATAGAAAAATGTACTTATTGGTCAAAAACGAGGAGGGCAGATTCTTTCCGAGTCCGGTCCTGAATTTTTCAAAACCAATTGCTAATCTGACAAGTCCCAGCTGTGAAATGTTACTGGTAAATTTCATTTGATCACATCCAACCGTTACAGAGATATAGCTCTTTGAATTTTCAAACCAAATGAATAAAATACCCTGTATCCTCCTAACCACTGGCCAAAACATTTTTTTCTTTGGTGATCTAGACTCGCCTTGAAGTGCTCTATCTGCTATTAGGCTATGGCGCATTGCTAGCGAATCACCCTGTATATCAGTGTGCTATTGTTATAGCTGAGAACTTTTGGAAGTTGGTACAGTGGTGATACCATATTTTGATTGAAGTTGCAGGCGCAAGTGTAAATTGATTAAGTAGTTTTTCAGCTTAATATAACCATAGTTCTATTTTTATAAATATATAGTATTGCTGCCATAAGAATATATTATATAATAATAACATTTTCTAATAATTAACGTTTAATATATTACTATCTTTAGCGCCAAGAAAATAAACTAAAAGCATAAATAAATCAAAACTAACTCTTCGCTATTTATTTGATTAATTTCTGTGAATATTTGAATAATAATTATTAAGTGAAGAAAAAAGCATCATAGTTATTAAATATATTATCTGGGATGATTAATTTATTATAGTTGTTAATATAGCGAATGATTATTATGTTTAAATTATGCTTATAACATGTTTATTTAATTATTATAATAATACATTATTTTTATTTTTAAACATAGAAAAAGAACAGTTAATCGAATTTAATGTCAAGGTATTAGTCATGAATAAAAAAATATTCCTTCCAACAACAGAATATTTTTCTCTATTGAAATTTTGATTGTGCTACTGCTATATGGGGTGTTATAGAGCTCTACAAAATCAGACTAAATAAAATTGTTCCAGATTGCCATGAAAAATGATACGATTTTTCGGACTTTAAAATTAATCATAATTAAAATTTTCGTCTATCGGATGATTGGAATTTTTTTTTCAAAAAATGCAATGAAAACCGCTGCCCAAGAGATCACCACTTCCACATCCAGATTTTCTATTCGAGTCTCTCACAGCGAAAAAAAATTTGTATATGGAAATAATTGTTTATGAAACTTTAATAATATAATATTTGAAATCGCCTACCTCAAAAACTTATTAAACGATTAGAGAATATTATTTAGGTATTATGCAAATCACAACTTACACACTTTTTTATTTATTATGAAAATACCTACTTTCTGTATATTGTTGCCCTAATCTGGGCACGCTAATATACCAGTCAGGTAAATACGTTAAAACACCCATTATTGGAGAACCAATCAAAACAACTACTCTTCTAGCTAATACTGACGAAGTATTGAATTACATGATAGGATTCTTAGCATTTTAAAGAAAAAAAATATATTAGAAATACTTAAATCATTTATTTACATTTAGTCATTCACACTTTTTTTATTTCATATGAAATTATCTACTTTCTGTATATTGGGACCTTAATCGGGTCACGCTAATATACTACTTATGAAAACACTTTAAAACACTCATTATTGGAAAACCAATCAAAACAACTACTCTTCTAGCTAATACTGACGAAGTATTGAATTACATGATAGGATTCCTGGCATTTTAAGGCAAAAGAATATTGAAGATACTTAAATTATTTATTGAAATTCAGTCATTCACAAGAATTATTGAACCTTACATTCTATTTCAACTCTAGAAAAGTTGTACAAGTTTTTTCGAACTCGTTAGTTCTCATCAGTAGAGTATAGAAATATTCACTCATTATTTACAAGCCTATTCTTGATTTATTTTTTACAATTAATTATTTTTATTTATTTGCTTTTATCATGATTAGAGAATATTATTTAGGTATTATGCAAATCACAACTTACACACTTTTTTATTTATTATGAAAATACCTACTTTCTGTATATTGTTGCCCTAATAAATAAAAAAGTGTGTAAGTTGTGATTTGCATAATACCTAAATAATATTCTCTAATCATGATAAAAGCAAATAAATAAAAATAATTAATTGTAAAAAATAAATCAAGAATAGGCTTGTAAATAATGAGTGAATATTTCTATACTCTACTGATGAGAACTAACGAGTTCGAAAAAACTTGTACAACTTTTCTAGAGTTGAAATAGAATGTAAGGTTCAATAATTCTTGTGAATGACTGAATTTCAATAAATAATTTAAGTATCTTCAATATTCTTTTGCCTTAAAATGCCAGGAATCCTATCATGTAATTCAATACTTCGTCAGTATTAGCTAGAAGAGTAGTTGTTTTGATTGGTTTTCCAATAATGAGTGTTTTAAAGTGTTTTCATAAGTAGTATATTAGCGTGACCCGATTAAGGTCCCAATATACAGAAAGTAGATAATTTCATATGAAATAAAAAAAGTGTGAATGACTAAATGTAAATAAATGATTTAAGTATTTCTAATATATTTTTTTTTCTTTAAAATGCTAAGAATCCTATCATGTAATTCAATACTTCGTCAGTATTAGCTAGAAGAGTAGTTGTTTTGATTGGTTCTCCAATAATGGGTGTTTTAAAGTATTTACCTGACTGGTATATTAGCGTGCCCAGATTAGGGCAACAATATACAGAAAGTAGGTATTTTCATAATAAATAAAAAAGTGTGTAAGTTGTGATTTGCATAATACCTAAATAATATTCTCTAATCATGATAAAAGCAAATAAATAAAAATAATTAATTATTAAACGATATGCCACATCGGTAGTGTGGGTGGGGGTGGATGAAAAATTAGGCCTTTGGTTATTGTACATACACTAAATCACAATTTTATTTTTTTCACCCCCTTTAACGGTGAAGATCTTAACCCTGTGGAAGACGTATGGGGACTACTCGTAAGAAGTATCCAAAAACTAAATGTGAGACCACGGAATGCCCAAGAATTACTGGAAATAATAAATAATGCATGGGAAAATATTATTACTGATGATTATTGTATAAGGTTATTTAATTCTATGCCAAACAGACTTATAGAAGTTATAAAGAGAAATGGTGCAATAACGAAATATTAAGAGTTAGTTTCTTGTTAAGTTGGAAATCTTTTGTCCCCTGATCCAGGATTTATACTTATTGTGCCGTTTATTCTCCACTTGTTTAAAATGCTAAAGGCCAAATTTTTGTTAACGCGCTTCTCTTTCTGGTCTTAACTGGAACATTTTTTACAATAATGATTGTAGTATAGACTTTTTGTCGAATTTTCTAATTGACAAATATAAATCCCTAGTCAATCAACATTTTCCACTTAAAAAATGCACTTTTATTGATAAACCACCAGTCAATTGGTTTAATGAGTCCTTACATAAAATGCAGGACACATTGTTTGGTGTCAAGACAAATTGCAATGTAACTAAAGATCCTAATCAATTCCAGATTTACAAAGACACTTAAAAATTATAAGCACGAAATAAATATAACAAAAAAAGCTGCTTATCATCAACATATTGCAAGCTCTGACAACAAATCTAGAGACGCCTCAGACCACATGATCACACATGATGTACTTGATGCAGTAAATGCTCTAAAAAATTCCCCATGTACTGATGCCTATGATTTAAATAGTACGATAATTATAAACGCCATTGATATAATTTTAGGCCCCCTTACAGCTTTAATAAATAGATGCTTCAGCGAAGGAGTTTTCCTAGTCGCATTTAAAATAACAAAAGTGCTTCCGCTTTATAAAAAGGGTGACATGAAGTTTTTAGACAACTATCGTCCAATCTCGATTACTCCCATTTTTGGGAAGCTAATTGAAATTATTTTAAAATGGGCTCTGTCCGTGCATCTTGAGCATAATTCTGTAATTTCAGCAAATCAATTTGGTTTCCGTCCCAAGTTATCGACAACGCCAGCAGTACGGAGAGTGGTGGGTGATATAGTTCCTGGCTTCGAGGAGGGAAAGCACACAGGAGTCGCCTTGTGTGATCTCTCTAAAGCTTTTGACTGTGTTTCTCACGATCTGCTACTTGAGATATTAACGCGTTATGGTATAAGACGTTTGCCCCCATCTCTCTTCACATCCTATTTAACAAATAGGAAGCTATTTGTCAGTGTTAATAATGTTAACTCAGATTTAAATGATGTTAAACACGGCGTGCCTCAAGGATCTGTACTGGGGCCTATCCTATTCATATTATTTATCAACGATATTTGTCAATTTCTTCAGCCTTATAATTGTGTTCTCTTCGCAGATGATACAACATTGATTGCTTCAAATAAAGATTGTACATATCTTAGTAATAACTTAGAGCAAATTGAGGAAATTGCTGACAAATGGTTTACTACAAATAAACCTAAATTAAACAGTAATAAATCACAGAAACTTGTTGTATCGATTAATCACAGCATCACAAATGGAGAAAGCATTAAGCTGTTAGGCCGTTACAATAGATGATAAACTGAATTGGTGTGGTCATGTTGCCGTTCTAGGCAAATCACTTCAAATATAATTTTTTTATTACGCTAGTTGAGATTAGTATTGCAGTATTTCATTCTCGCATTTCATATGCAGTAATCTTATGGGGAAATTCAAGTAGTGCCATAAAAATATTTCGGCTCCAAAAAAGAGCGGTTAGAACAATTGCTGGAATTAATAACAATAGCGAACACTGTCAGCCACTATTCTTAAAATTTGGCATAATGCCTTTACCATATTTATATTTATATATTTTTTTTCTCTTATCGAAATACATAAAAACATTAGTAGTTTTGACACTCCTTCTGATATCCACAGTTACAGAACAAGATCTGCAGATTTACTAAGGAACCCTCGTTTTAGACTAAAAAAATCAGAAAACAACTCACTAAACCTTAATCTGTATCAGAGCCGTTCCTAAGCACTGTGCTTAGTGCTTGTCTAAGCACTCTAAGCACTTTTGTGCTCGGGAGCACTGTGCTTAAGAGCACTTCTTAAAATCGGTGCTTAGTGCTTAGGGCCTCGAGCACTTTGCGAAAGGGCTTAGTGCTTAGTAATCCCGCAAAGTGCTCGCGAGCACTCAAAAAAGGCTCGCAAGCACTTCAGTGCTCGGGAGCATTCGAAAGTGCTCGCAAGCACTCGAAAAGGCTCGTAATCAATTTTTTTAACACTCGCGAGCACTAAAGTGCTTGCAAGCACTAAAATGTTTGCGAGCACTCCAAAAAGCTCCCGAGCACTTTATGACCCGTGAACACGTTAAAATTGTCGCAAACAAAGAATCATTTCTGCATGAAATTTGTGAATTCACATCTAATTTTAAAAAAAAATTTTAGACTAAAGAAAATTTATATTATGACAAAGAAAAAATATATAATTAATAACATCAAAATTTGATTTACATCAGATCTCGGGCAATAATAATAATTCTTAAGAAAATGCTTTATAATAAACTATTTTCATTCATTACTTTTTTGAAAATAGTCTCAAACAATTTTTTCTAAATTGGGTGTGTGCCAAGTCAATGATGGTTTCCTGTTTCATTTTTGCTCGAAAACGGCTGGGATTATCAAATTCATCTATACATCATTATCAGTCATCATATTATGTTACATTTTACATTACAAGCAAAATAAGCATACTTACCAAATTCAGGTAAAGATGATACCTTTATCATTTATCACATTATTAACTATATTCTGTTGTAAATGGTGTACCCTCCTACCCTTTATCTGTGATATTGATAAATTGTCTCTTTCATTAAAAAATAATTCTCCACCGAGGTGAAAATCAGAATAGTATGCAATATCACAGTGTGTCCCCAGAAGGACCAACACCTAACTATACTTGCAAACTTTGTTATTTTGCATTTTTAGAGGAAAAGGCACTCTTCATAAAATGTTTTGCTTACTCTGAAAAGCTATATAGTCAGAATTTCGAAATAACGTACAGGATGGTTAACAAATAAAGAAACGTGAATTTGTGCGAAAAGTAAAGCATAAGTATTTTGAGAGGAGATTGTTACAGGAAAAAGTTGTTTCTAATGTCAACAAAAGATCAGATATGAAATTTTAACGTCGCATCTCAAAGGTAGTATTTTTGCCAAAATTATGATTAAAATAATTTTTAAGAAACCGCTGCCTAAAGGAATCACTACTTCCACATCCAGACTTCCTATCCAAGTCTTACAACGAAAATACTATATTTGCACTCCACTCTGTGGAAATAATTGTTTATGGAATTTTAATAGTATAATATTTGAAATCGTATACCCCAAAAACCCATGAAATGATATGCCACATCGGTAGTGGTGGTGGGAGTGAATGAAGTGAAAAAAATTCTTGATGACTTTGATTCTTGTACGTACACTAAATCAGAATATTTTTCGCCCCTTTTCATGGTATAGGGGTGGCTTATGACAAAAATTTTTTTAAGACCATTGCTCCTCTTATATTTACTAAATACCAATTTCATGGACTCTTACTTGCTTGATTTATCTATTCACCCCCATTTATCCCAATTTACCCCCAAATCTTCAACAAAATAAGATCAAAATATAATCTAGTTTCAGATCTCCTTAAAATACATACGTGTGCCAAATTTTGAGTCAATATCTTAAACGGTTCCAGAATAATCGTGAGCACCAAAAAGTTACAAGACGAACAGACAGACCGACACGACAGGCAGAAATTTTTTTGCTCAAACTTAAAATATTGACATTTCATGACATTCTAAGCCTATTTGAACATTGAAAATTTTCAAAATTTTTTTTCGCAAAAGTATTCTTCCATTGTTCATCCAATTTACTCGAGAAAACCCATTGCGCATTCATACTACTTGAAGTAACCCACTGCGCATCCATTTTACTCGAGAAAATCCAGTGCGTATCCATACTACTTGAGGCAACCTACTGCGCATCTATAGTACTCGATAAAATCCTCTGCGCATCCAAAATACTCAAGGAAACCTACTGCGCATCCATACTACTTCAAGTAACTCACTGCGCATCCATTTGAATCGAAGAAAATAATAGATCTATAAACACCGTACAGGTTGCATGGTATTCTAATTTGACATCGTAGAAGCTAGACATACACGCGATGACGTGTGCAGTATTACAGTGTGTCCCCGGACGGACCAACACCTAACCATCTCCTCATCTATTCTTGAAACATTGATGTCAATTTAGCAACCCACTAAAATAATCTTGAAAGGCAGGTACGCTGATGTTCGTTTATTCATAGGACTCAAATTATAACGCAATCTGTAGTGTTTATAAATCTTAAAATTCCACACCTAGATTTTCTATCCAAGTCTCTCACAACGAAAAAAATTTTGATACTATATTTGCACTTCACTATGTGGAAATTATTGTTTATAGAACTTTAATAACAAAATATTTGAAATCATCTACCCCAAAAACTTATAAAACGATATGCCACATCAGTAGTGGTAAAGGGGGTGGATGAAGTAAAAAAAAATTTTTGAGGCCTTATAGTTCAATAAAGATATCATTTTTCAAAAAAATTTCTCCCGGCAAGCTGATTTTTTCAGGGTCGATGGAGGGGTGTCTCCTGAGTATCCGACCAAAAAGTCATAGTCCACACCCCTTGTAGGGTGTTGCAATAGGGGTGGTTTCTCTGAAAAAATCAGCTTGCCGGGAATTATTTGTGAGCACCCCCTATAGAGAAGGCCGACTTTTACTGTATTATTAGGATCTTGTATACACGCTAAATTACAAGGTTATTTTTTTCACAACCTTTAAGAATGGAGTGGGGGTAGTAATGGGGGTGGCTAATGCCAAAAAATTTTTTGAGACCTTAACTTCTTTTATATATACTGAATACCAATTTTACGAACTCTTATTGCTTGGTTTACTTATTTATCTCAATTTATCACTCAACCCTTCAACGAAATAAGATCAAAATATAATTCAGTTTCAGATCTCGTTAAAATACATACTTGTACCAAATTTCAAGTCAATTTTTTTTTATCAAACTTAAAATCTCGACGTTTTATGACATTCTAAGTCTATCTGAACAATAAAAATTTATTTATTTATTTTTGCGTTACTGTACTTCCACTAGATGTGAAAGTAAAAATGAATTAAAGAAATATGAAAAATAAATAAAAATATATATATATTTCTATTCTATCGATGTTTTGTTATCATGTTATTATGCACTTTGGTTCAATATTATTATTTTAATCATAATTTTAGCAAAAATATCAACTTTAAGATATGACACCGACGTTTTAATTTCACATCTGAACTTTCATTGGAAGGAGTAACAACTTTTTCCTGTAACATATTTCCTCTCAAAAATCTCTCAATTTCTTTCTAGGTTGTTTTTGTTGACCTTTTTTTATAAATAACACATACATTCAATGAAATTCTAGCCTCAATCAATAGATACTCCATCATTTAAATTTTTTAAAAGTGCTTAGTGCTTAGTGCTCCTGAATTTAAAGCACTTTTTCAGAGTGCTTAGTAATCGCGAGCACTCTACTGTTAACAGTGCTTAGTGCTCGAAAAAATAAAGCACTTTTTTGAGTGCTTAGTGCTTAGTGCTCGCGAGCACTTTTTAGCAGTGCTCGCCCAGCTCTGATCTGTATAATAAACTACCATCTGAAGTTAAATTACTAAATTTAAACCCCTTTAAAAACGCTGTTAAAAGAATTATACTGAATCACTGTTTTTATTCAGTTGATGATTATTTAAAGTTATCACTTTAATAAATATTAATTTATATATACATTAACGCATTTTATATTAGTGTGGAACACAAACTTACTCTTACAGACTTTTATTATTTTTTTACTACTTATTACTTTTTTCTTACTTATTACTATATGATAATCAATGTACTGTAAGATAGCTTTCATTTTATACAACGTACTGATTACAAAATCTGTAATATTTTACCCTTTTTTTTCTTTTATTATTGTTTTTTATCTAGTTGACTTGCTGCAAATGTACAAACATGTATATAATGTGGTTAAATAAACACTATCTATCTATCTATCTAATGTTATAACGCAGTGCAACTTGTCTCATTGACCATCCATCATTTGCTATAGCAATAACTACTGCAATACAATACAAAATAAAATAAAAGTGCTAACTGTTTTATTTCGGCTACTCATTACATATTCAAATAGAGGCAGATTTACATTAGAAAAAATTAGTCCTATTTTTTTTGCTCACGACAGTACCAAATTTTAAGTCAATGTCTTAATCGATTCCAGGGTAATCGTGTGCACAAAGAAAAGTTACAAACAGACAGATCGGTAGACCGAGAGACAAATTTTTCACACTGTTTCAGACCTGACAAATAACCTGCGAGTATCTTCAAGCGCATTTATGAGAAATGTATGACTTACCATGCCGAAGGCCAGGAATGAAGAACCTTATTTTTCGACTTAATGAGATAACTACAAATAGAAGAAATTGAGAAATTGAATCGAATATGAATATGTATTTTTTAACCTATCAAATTTTACAATCACATTCCATGTGTTTAGTAGTAGCGCAAAGCAAAAATACATCCATATATCTTACAGCACATGCCCACTATTGAAAAAATCCTGTCGTCATAAATTTATGTTAATATTACCTTTTCTAGTTTTACCATCATAAAGAAATTAGATTAAATGGCCTAGTACATAATTTAGTACTCTATCGTAAAAGATAATTATAGAACTATAGTGGATGTACACAGAATTAAGACACCGTGCACCATGTTGAGTTATGTAATGATACACTTATAAGCCAACATTTAACAACTTTATTTTCTAGAACTTCTTTATTGGTGGTCCGACATTATACAAGTGCTGCAACAGTTATATGAAATTATATAGGAAAATAACAATTACGTGCCATTTTCTGACTAATAAAAGTTAAAAGTCTACTTTTGCTGGTATTTAAACATGGTGTTTGTAGAAAAATACGCTGTTAATTCACGTAAAACAAATTAAAATTTTACAGTCCATCACATATTTATGTTCACTTACTTACATGGTTATCGAGAAACATAAAGCAGGTAAAAATTGCTTGGTGTAAATTGAAAGTTGTTACTTCTCGATCTGAAATAATCATACATAATTTAGGAAAAAACAAGGGTAAAAGAACCGGATTTGAAGCATTAAACATTTTATTTGCATAGCAGTGTATGCCCTTGTTGTGACACTGGCTATGACAAAAAACGGCATGTGTTACACCCCTGCCGAGAAAAAGTGAACCCGAAACTTTAAATGATTCCAAGCCTGTCAGTATTTTGCCAGTTTTCTCGAAAATATTGGAGGATAATTTATGATCAGCTGAAACCAATTAATAATCACATAAACACAAAAAAAAAACAATTTTCTGAGGTTTCATATATATACTCCCATGTATTTTTGACCGCTGAACACGATCCCAAGCCAGTTTTACAAAATTAGGTCAGGATTTTTTGTTAACCACGAAAAAAACAGACCAGAATAGAGTTTAAAATATAAATTAAAGATTTTATCTACTCTTATTAGGTTATGTACTAATCAATGAACTGCTTTTGAACAATTAATAGTAACCATAAACAAACAGCGTGAGTTATAATGAGTGAGTTATTATAAATCACGAGGTACAGGGCCAATCACCTTCATCTTCATGCCTAGCCTGTCCAGTCGACATAGAATAAACTGGGACTCAAAAATTTTAACAAAAGAGACAGATAGCAAGAAAAGAAAAATTAAAGAAGCGGTTACAATACTATTGAATGAGGATAAATGCGTGTCGAATTGTTCCGTAGATATTTGCACAACCTGGCTGCTGATGTCAAAAGAAGAACTTAACAAACTCAACATTGTTTAAAATAAAACTATCAACTAGATATATCAACAGTTCTGTGTAATCAGTAAGTATCTATGGATACTAAATATAACAAATATATTCTTAAAGTTGTGTATTTAATATACACAGCACACAAATATTACGCTTTGAGAAAGGAAACAGATTCGTTTTCCGAAACGTCAGCAAAATAGGTAATTTTTATATTTTTGTTCTTATTCTCTATTTGTCAGAAACCACCCTCTAACTGATCCTTTAACGTAAAAGTCACAGGCGTAGAGGTTATTTTCCAGTAAAATACTGGTTAATTGTATTATTTTGTAGATTTCAGACATTGTTTAGAAGAAAATATATGTGGCAGAGCATCCCAATAAGAAAAACCGCTGCCCAAGGAATCACTACTTCCACATCCAGATTCTCTATCCAAGTCACTCACAACGAAAAAACTTTGTATGTGAAAATAATTGTTTATGGAACTTTAATAATATAATATTTGAAATCTTCTACCCCAAAAACCCATAAAACGATACCCCACATCGGTAGTGGGGTGGGGGTGGTGATAGGGGGGGTGGTAGTGGGGGGTGGATGAAGTAAAAAAATATTTTGAGGTTTCTGGTTCCTGTACATACACTAAATCACAATTTTTTTTCGTCCCCTTTAATAAGGGGGTGGGGGTGGTAATGGGGGTGGCTAATGCCAAAATTTTTTTTTGAGACCTTAGCTTCTCTTGTATATACTAAATACCAATTTCGTGGACTCTTACCTGCTTGATTTACCCATTTACCCCAATTTACACCCCAACCCTTCGACGGAACAAGATGAAAATATAATCTAGTTCTAGATCTCGTTAAAGTACATATGTGTACCAAATTTCAAGTCAATATCTTAAACGGTTCCAGAGTAAACGTGCGCACAAAAAAAGTTACAGACAGACAGACAGACCGACAGACAGACAGAAATTTTTTTTTCGCTCAAACTTAAAATCTCGACGTTTCTTGACATTTTAAGCCTATTTGGATAATAAAAATTTAAAAAAAATTTTTTGTCGTTACTATACTTCCACTGGACGTGGAAGTAACAGAGAAAAACTGAGTAACTTAAACAAAATTTTCTCAATTTAATATGTATTGTTATATTTTGGCCTGTTTTAACCAGTTAACAAATAATGCTGACCAGATGGAGCAAAACTGACATCGGGACCGTGTTCAGCGGTTAAAAATACTTCGAAAACATACATGGTCTACTTATTTAAAATCTGTAATTACTTCCACATCCAGTGGAAGTATAGTAACGACAAAAAAATTTTAAAAATTTCTATTGTTGAAATAGGCTTAGAATGTCACGAAACGTCAAGATTTTAAATTTGAGCAAAAAAAAATTTCTGTCTGTCGGTCTGTCTGTAACTTTTTTGTGCGCTCGTTTACTCTGGAACCGTTTGAGATATTGACTTTAAATTTGGTACACATATATACTTTAACGAGATCTAGAACTAGATTATATTTTCATCTTGTTCCGTCGAAGGGTTGGGGGGTAAATTGGAGTAAATTTGGAGAAAATAGGTAAATCAAGCAGGTAAGAGTCCATAAAATTGGTATTTAGTATATACAAGAGAAGCTAAGGTCTCAAAAAAAGTTTTGGCATTATCCACCCCCCATTACCACCCCCACCACATTATTAAAGGGGATAAAAGAACCAGAAACCTCAAAATGTTTTTTTACTTTATCCACCCCCACTACCACCCCCTATCACCAGACCCACCCCGTTACAGATGTGGGGTATCGTTTTATGGGTTTTTGGGGTAGAGGATTTCAAATATTATATTATTAAAGTTCCATAAATAATTATTTAAACATACCAAATTTTTTCGTTGTGAGTGACTTGGATAAAAAATCTGGATGTGGAAGTAGTGATTCCTTGGGCAGCGGTTTTTATACTTTAAACCCTATTCTGGCCTTTTTTTTCTCATGGTTAACAAAAAATCTTGACCTATTCTGAAAAACTGACATCGGGATCGTGTTCAGCGCTCAAAAATGCATGGGAGTACATATGTGAAATCTCAGAAAATTAACTTTTTTTGTGTGTGCCTGTGAATCTGCTTCCAAACTAGTTTTCGCCGTGGTCATAGTAATGTTTAATTTTGTTGCATATAAATTACGTTTACTAAGCAGCCACAGATAAACCTATGTACTCGTTATACTTGATCTTTCAAAGGCGTTTGATTATCTCAACCATGAAAGACTTTTAGCAAAATTGCGCTATCTAGACTTGGCATCAAATACTACAGCATGCCCTAGTAGCACAACATATTGGGTCGACATAGGTACAATATGTTACCTATATTGCATACTGGGCCAATATATGTCAGATTTAGCCAATATTGTTCCAATGTGCTTATCAGCTTTATTTTCAATATATTAATCCAATATATATCCAATGTTTTACAGACTAGATTCAAATTAACAATATTTAACCAACATTGGCACAATATGTAGAAAGTAATATTAATTTCCAAATACTGGGCATATATGCTTTATTATTTTTTTTTACTTATTTATTGACAAATTAGCATCAATATAATGAGTCTTCAACCTTAAAATGTATATACGCTATGATGTTGCTATGACTGCTTGGTTTAGAGGCAAGCAAACTTGACTCTTACCCAGGAGTCCCGGGTTCGATTTCAGGCCGTGGCACTGGGATTTTTTCTGAAGAAGAAATTAATCCCAGAATACTTGGATATTATATGTGCATCCCTTGTCTCCAAATGTGTAGCTCTTTCCGCACAAGGCTCTTCCGGAGCCTTCAGGGATAAAGGGAGTCGTATTACCTGTGGTATGTTGTAATTTAAATACTCTCTCGAATGTTTTTATTCAGCTGATTGCTCAAGGTTGAGTAGCCTGTATAACCATTATACAAAATGCTATTCGTCTTGTATTGTTAGTTGCTATCAAAACAATTAATGTATATTTTAATACATGGTGTACATTTTTAATTTTAAATTTACCGCCCATAGCAAATTCAGAAACAGTGACACATTCGAGTTTTGGCCATATTGCCGTATGCCGGTCGGTTGTTGGTGTTTCATAACTTCGTCAATTGCTTTAATGAAATACAGTGTGCAGCTTGCGACAACTACAATAATTTAATAGGTAAGTGTGCATGTTCCCATTCCAATAATAATTAATAGTAAACATAGTTTAGTTTTTAGTAATTTTCCATATTCCTACAAAGGCGTATTTGTCTTCTTTCTGCCATGTTTAATGCAGAAATTGTGGCCCAGTGGGTGTATAATATCTAGGACATTTTTGCAAATCATGCATATTTAGGCACTATGATATTTACTACTAATTACCTGTATCTTACATTTGTCTAAATATCTATGCGTAATTATTTTATAAATACAAATTGTATATTGGGCCAATATTTTCCCAAGGTTAGCAAATCTGATTCAATATTAACATTACTTAACCAATATTGGCGCAATATGTAGAAAGTAATATTAGACACTAAGGCAGTATGATATATTTAACTTATTCGTAGAGTTTTTTTAATATTTCAGTATTTTTTCTCAAAAAGATCAAGGGTCCTCGGTGCGATGTAAATAGCATCAAGTGTGAGAATGGAAAGATCAACTCACAACAGGAGAAGAACTAATCAGCAATTAGCAGAAACATAGGAAAATACGAAGAAAATGGTATGCGTATTTATTGTTACATACACATTATTAAAATACAGGGAACATGCTAGATTTAAATTCAATATTTAAGGGGAGAGGACACCCACAAAAAAGCTATGAATGCCCAACTAATGAAAAAGGAAGTACCTAGCTATGTTCTATTCAGGAGAAGTAAACAAAAGAAGAAATCAGTGTGAAAGCTCAAATTCTTTGTCGTAGTGTCTAGTAAGTAAAACATTAAACTAGTGGGTTTGCTGTAGTCAACTATTTTCACTATTGTAGAGGCCGATTCAAAGAAGTCACAGATGGGCAAATAAATCGAGCAATATTAGCATACTTAGCTGGATCATCAGATAAAGATGGGGAAGTAAATCTCGCGAATCCACAAGAAATCATGGACCCTCAAGAAATTAAACAGATGAATGGGTATACAATAATAATTACACTTATTTTTTTATTGTTTTGTTTAAGTTTCGAACAAATGTTTTGTTTTCCTTTATATTCTATGCAATTATCACAATTAAATTTTTATTCGTTTGCGTTTTTTTTCATTTCATATAAATATATTCTTTTTAAAATTTTCAGATTTTGATAACGACATCCATTCAAATTCCAATTGATGTAGGCACCTCAGTGCTACACGATGTGCCCAAATTTCTGACATGGGAACTCGTGCAGTAGGAATTCCCATGTCAGAAATTCAGACACATTGTGTAGCTATATGGCGCCTATGTTGATATCCAATATAGCACCTGTATGTTAGTATCCAATATAGCGCCTATATGTTAGTATCCAATATAGTGCCTATATGTTAGTATCCAATATGACACCTATATTAGTATCTCATATGGAACCAATGTTGGTATCCAATATGATGCCAATCTTGATATCTAATATTATGCCAATATTTGATTGCAATATTGGGCATTTATTGTCAAAATCTGTCGCTCAGTATATTGGCCCAATATGTTGATCAACTTGCGCTACAGGGGTGGCTTTGTAGCTACTTCTCATAGAGAATGCAAAAAGTTAAAGTAAGTATTTGCAAATGTTGTATAGATTAATTGTCAAATTAGGAGTACCACAGGTCTCAAAACTTGGACCAATACTTTTTCCTTATATCTGTCAGATTTGCCGAAAATTCTACACTGCAAAATATATTCCTTCGTAGACAACACGCAAAAATTAACGAAGATCTTTTTTATATATCTACTTAGTTAGATGGGCAGAGTTTGAATCTTAACTTCAATAGAACAGTTTTTACAACTTTTAGATCTACCAGGGCTATTTTTGAAGATAATCTTGTGTAACTAGCCTATAGAAGGTGAGCATTATTAACGAAAATACCGTGCGAAATATTCTAGTTGCTTTCGATCGCCATTTTTACCTTTAAAAGAACTTATAACTCTTCTTCGCTAATCTGAAAACTAATTTTTAAATTTAAAGTCGTATTATGTTTTGCAGCAAAGTTAAGACTTTCAAATTCGTTGATTTGTCCAAAACTTAATATGCTATTCGTTTCTATGCCTTATCGAGTACAAAAGTAACTCATTCATATTGTTTGTTTCTTGGCTGGTGTATCCAAGCATGAGCATATGACCCCTTATTTGTTAAATTGCATTGGAGATGGAAGCTTCGCCTTATTTGTCTTGTTTACTGTCTTTTAAAGAATTATGTACCTGTACACCCTAGAGATACATTTATAACGAAATAACATTGCAATGTTCATCTCAGATTTGTTTCAAATAGTTGTTACCTTTTCCTAGGCATCTAACTTCTCTTCTTAATCGACTTCATACAATTTATAAGAGGAGGAGGCCCTCAAATCGACCCGTATGTATATTTTCTTCAATGGTTTTCTTATATTCGGAAATTTGTTTGTATTATTATTATACTCTTCGCAAAAACGAAGAGTATATTACATTTGATCGGCACATTTCTAAAACAGTAAATATCGCTCGTAGAGAAAATATTTTCATACTCATCATTATGTTAGTGAACGAATTCTGAACAACTTCCAAAATGTCCGTCTGTCTGTCTATCCGTCCATCCGTCCGTCACGTTTCTTGTAAGCATGATAACTTAAGAAAGAAAAGTCCGATTGTATTGTTTGGAAAGTGAAAGTAAGTTAGCATTAACAAGAACCCTATTGTTTTATAAAGAAATCAATCAGCAAATAAAAAAGTTATCAATCATTTAAATTAAAAAAAAGTTCTTAATTTTTGTCACTGAAATGTTATTCTCTAAATATTTTTTTTGTTTATACATTTTACGAATATGTATACATTTCATATTAATATATCTAATCCATTGAAGTATAATTATTGAATGATATATATTGCAGACATTCAATATTTATAGTAATGTGTGATGGCTTAATTGCTAAAGTTTTTGCCTTGCAATCCAAAAGTCTTGTGTTCGAATCCCTGACATGGTAGTTGTTTTTTTTATTTTATTTATTTTTTTTTTTCATAAATTTTTTTCACAACAAAGTTGGTGTCACAAAATTTAGAATGTCCAAAAACTAACATTATTTACAAGAAATGCGAAGAGTATCCTGTAGAATGTGTAACAATTATATAAAAAGCTCAGTAAATCGACGAAGAGTATAATGCTTCCATTAGTTTATTTATGTTTGTCAAATTTAGTGATTGCAATTTCAGCCACTTCCCGTTAAACAACCGAGCTAAAATTTTGTACACAGTTTTCATTCTGATAACAATACAATATAATATATCTAATATCATTCAAAATTCAATATGGCGGACGCCCGAAGATGGCGGCATACCTTTTTCTTCATAACCCCCTTCTTGGGGATAATTTACAATGAAAATTATTTTTAGTACATGTGGGACTCGAATTTACTCGCAAACCACTGAGATGCCGCCCCCCCTCCTAACTCTTTTACTTCCATGGCGTATATTTTCGTTTATTTATAATTTAGTTGAGAACTGTTACGCACTCAAAGAAATAGTATGGGTAAATTCAACAAAAAAAAATAGTTAACTAACAATATCGTTAATTTTGTTAAACCAAACTATATTGATGGTATTTTTAAACAAGAGGTGATTGTTATTTTAATTGATAAAAAGTTGTCGTACAACGAAACAAACATTAACTTAAAAAATAGATGAATAAGACTATTATTTTGTTCGTCTGACTATTATTTTGTTGAATTCTGTCAAATTAAACTAGATAATAGTATATTTTATTTTTAAATATTATCGAATTGTAATTCGAACCCAGTATTAGTTCGATGTATTATTGTACTTGGTAGACAAACCAATATTATTGTCGTCTTCTAGAAGTTCTAAAAGAATTACCATAAAATTTGCTTGCTTACCACGTAGTCTATTACAGAAATTATTCCCAGATGACGCCACATACAAATCACTGACAATAATCAATCATGCATTATCTTATACTCTTATGAATTTATAGAAAATTAATAACATGATTGCAATGTTCAAATTCTTTCAGGGATCATCGATGGATCTTATAAACGATCTCTAATCTTTGTTTTGGGAGGTCTGATGTCTCAATACTGAGATTTTGGCTAACCAAAAAAAAAATTCATCATACAATAAAGTGTAGATCAACCTACAGATTAGTTGGTGAACAAAAAACAAAGTCGTTGTACTATTTAATTGTAGACCAAATTGAACATGGTTAGTGAACATAAAAAATGCCATTGTACTATTTAATTTGTTACAAAAAGATATGATTATTAAACTACTATTTGTTTACGAAAACAAATAAAGTTGTATGACTATTCTTTTCTGATTGATTTAACTATGAAACTAGATAGACGCGATTTCATATGCTCTTTTTGGTTGAATTTACCTATCATTTTCTTTGAGTGCGGAAAAAAGCGCGTTACTTAATATCAAATACTAAAACCCCCACTATTCAAAAATTGCTGCTATTTTTTTTTAAATATACCTAAATGATTTGATTCTAATATGTCTGTGGCTTCAAAAACTATAATATTTATAAATATATAATATATAGAAGATTACGCTTTTTATTAACTTAAACTCGTCTGCAACAGTGGAGATGCGCTGTTGCCAGCTCTCTCGAGGAGGGTCGGTTCACAGTCCCCTCCCGTCCGCATCTGGCGACACCGCGCCAAATGTCAATTTTTTTCTTGCTTCGTTCAGTCGTATGAAGCTTGTCTACTAAGGTGTTCTTCTTGTTGAATTATTGGTAGCCTCTATTATTATCGCTTGATATTTTTACTATTAATATGTCGGAGCCCGAGGAAAACTCGGAAAATCCAAATTCAGTCGAAAGTGCCGAAGAAAATGAAATTACAATAACAATTATAAAAAAAGACTATTACTAACCAAAATCAAAACTATGGAAACCAGTATTTTCAGGTAAAAATTTACATTTCTGTGCCATCTGACCCTACTTAACTTTGATTCAATATACTTAAAATAACTACTACACATATACAGATTATAAAATTAATTATATTTCAATATACATAAATACATATGTATGTATATAGGACAATTCAAAGAATACCCGCACTCAAGTTTTTAACAACTTATGGTGGGGTTTATTAATATTTATCCCAAATGTAAAACCCGTGTAAATGCATACTAATATATAGGTACTATTAAAAAATATTGTAACATGTAAAATACATTTTGAAATAAATATTATTATTATTATTATTATTATTATTATTATTAAGTCAATATGGCTGCCACATTGAATGAGCTAATATAAACGGTATCACAATTTTCAATTACTCTTTCGTATAGTCGATAATATTTTGGAAATGTCGTACAGTAATTAATGACCCTAAAGGCCGGTGAAAATGTTATGGAAAATCTCATCAGTTGTGGAAAATCCTAAAAGTAAAAATGTACGGCACCTAATTTTCTTTATATTTCCATCTTTAAAGAATTCAAAATAGCAGTAATTTTAGAAATACTACTCCCTCTATTAATACACAGCGCGTTTTGAAAATATTTTGAATTTTGAAAATTTTATTTATATTTTTTAATTCATATTTTCATTTGGTTCCATTAATTATAACCGGCTATAATGTACAATGATAATATTTAGTTACATTATGTCAAAAAATCGGTTCTGTAGAGGAATTTACGATCTTATTGCCAAAAAATGATATTCAACCCCCAAAAGCAGGTAGTTGTTTCTTTGTATTTATAGTTACCATAATTTTTAGATGGCACAATCGTTAAAAATTATTGTAGGTGTAGAATAATAGTTTACACTCTATGCCGTATATTTTGCAATGATCTTAAACCCTACGAGTCTAGGGAAGGGGATGCGCCCGGGATTTCTCGTACGGCGTTGCTGAATAATGAATTTACGAAAGCATACGAATCTAATTGTACAAACGCCGTACAGTATTAAATTACATATATGCCTGGAAAAGTTTTCGGAAAATAAAAAATTCTTCTGGCTTCCGGTCCCATTATTTTTGTACGGCAGTAAGTTCTAGGTGATTATTTTTTTATGAACTATCAACATGAGAAATGCCGTACAAGAATATTTTGTCTCAAGAGCGAATTTTTCGGATGGAAAATTAAATTTACCTGTGTACTTACCTGTACCGTCCAAAAGTGACGGCATAGTGCCTAATGTTATGGTTTCATATACCAGCATCGTACTGAATATAATTCATGCTGGGTCGCTTCTAACTGTATCGATTTGAAACTTTGCAAACTTATGCAATTCAGGAAACAATACAATAATATGGCACCAAAAAGCGTGCTTTTTACTTTTTTAAACTATAATTTTGTATTTGAACTCTGCTACCGCTATCCTGACGCATTTGCCATTTTCTTAAAGTTAATTTAATTTTTGAGACAATATTTTACTGTGGCTTTGATTACATATTTTGAACAGGATAGTCTGATAATGTAGAAGGGAAGTGCTCATGAGAACTTCTTAATTGGTTTAAGTAAGGACGACGCAATCAATATAAATCTAAAAAGCAGTAAAGTAAATTATAGTTTAAAAACCTAAAAAATATGCTTTTATGAGTATCGCATTAAAAAGTTAAAAATAATTATTAGGTAATTAAATTATATATAGGCAGGTAGGTAACTACATTACATTTTGTTCATTATGCTTAGATTGCTATATAAGTGCGCCCCACACTTTTAAATTTAATTACCTGATAATTATTTTTTTTTTACTTTTTAGTGAGCTACTCATAAAAGCTTGTTTTTCAGCTTTTTAAAATATAATTAAAATATTTTATTTACCTTTAACAATATTTTTTAATGCAAAGCGAGGGGCAAACCGCGAAGGAAATTTGGTGTACACTCAGAAGGAAATCCGAGGAAATCTTAAGAAAATCCGAGGAAATCTGAGGAAATATGAGGAAATCTTTGAGGAAATCTGGAGGGAATCTTATGAAATCTTTCTTTTTCGGACTTGTCCCCTCCCTCTTCCAACATTTTTTTAACAAAGAGGAAATCGCAGGATATCTTTGAGAAAATCTGAGAAAATCTTTGTAATCTTCGTCAAAGAGGAAATCTGGTGTACAAAATTTTGGGTGCGGTTGCAAAGTAAAAAAAGTCACATGTATTTTAGTGACAGAAACAACTCGAAATATTCCAGGTGGGGCATTTAAGTTAACAAACGCGAATAACTTGAAAATAAAGAATTTTCGAGAAAAATGTAGTAAAATTCTCTTAGAAGTTTTAAGGTGTGCGTTGAGAAATGTTATTAAAAACATGCCTCTTGTTGCTTCAAATACAGAATATCGACAATTATTGAGCATCGATAAATGAATTACTTATAAAATACTTTGTTACTATTTGTGCATAATATAATTATCTCATATTTCATACAAATATGATTTTCTTTCAAGTTTCATATGAGAAAAATGATATCAGCAGGCGTGAAATGGAGTATTTCGTTAGTTTGTGTTGAGAGAAGCTTGACATTGATCATCAGGTGATTTAAAAGAATGAAATAATACATTAGCTGGGGTATTAAAGATACCGCGAGCGGTGAGCGCCTGGACGCTGCGTCACACTTAAAAGGCCTAGCTGACAGGTTTTGTCCCATAGTATTGTCAGCATACACTTTTTAATTGTTTTTTATACCGTAAACTATCATATAAGTAAATTTCAGCTTTGTTGAAATAACGAATTTTCACGTGCTTTCCGTACATACGTGTTTTCCATACATAACGAAATTATTTTACTGGGTGCGCCCTTCATCTCCGCGATTGAAGTAGCTGACACCCGATTCTTCGATAAGCAATGCAAAAACAACCTGTACTTCAAAAATGAGCTTTGTTGAAATGATGTAATTAAAATTGACGCTGCCTTCCGGACTAAAACGAAAAATAATCAAATGTAGGGTGAAGTGGGGTAAGTGTAACGGTGAAAATTATTAGTTAGGTTAGGCACACATTAATTAAACGGGTTCTAGTATACTAAAACGTTTCGTCCCACAGTAACCTTAGACCTTCAGTAAATGAGTGAATAGAGGATTTTTTGAAAATTTTCACAGATTTTTTATTTAGATCCAAAAAAATGGCTGTCATGTGGTTACACTTGCCCCGCCAGTTAAGGTAAGTGTAACCAGAGCTTGTTATAGACGTATGAAACGTGTGTATTTGTGTCTGGGGCAAGTGTGCTATTCTTAAAAAGAAATTCTATCTAACAAACAAAAATCATTAAGCTACTATTTTTTATAACTAAGTTAATAGGTTTTTTGTAATATATGTAATATGTAAATGTAATATTAAAACACTTTATTTTTTTTTTAACTGAACCAATACATTAAAATAACTTAAATAGACAATAAAGCATGTCGGATATCTGAAAGGATAATATAGTAAAAATATGTATTGTGCATTTATTTCGCATTATATGCTGAAAAAGACAAGTATTAATACAATATCTCTTAATGATTCTTCCGACTCATCCGCTTTTTCAGACCATGTAAATATTGACCTCATATTGTAACTGTAACTTTTCTTCAGAAAGGTAACCACCAGTTCTGAGGATTCTGCAAATTTCGTTATTCTTCACAGCTACTGGGGAAAGTGTAACCAACAATTACACTTGCCCCAGAGCCATCGGTTCCACTTGCCCCCTCTATGGTTCTAGAAGGGGCCAGTGGAACCAGGAATTTATTTTTTTATCGGTTTCACATGGACAATTTTTGATGTCAAAACTGAAAACGTTGGGAAAACTTACCCTACAAGGCATTTTTCGTTTTATATTTGACCATACCCAATACTTTTTACACCATTTTAATTTATTAGTTGGACACTTGACTTTCAAGTTAAAATACGTGGACATTTAAAAAAAATTCTAAATATTTTACTGCTTTCGCCTGTGAAAAATTATTGATTTATGAAGAAAAGCCTTTACTAGGTACTGATAAATATTAATAAAGATTGACATTATTTGATATACAAAGAAAATTGGTAGTTACGGTTACACTAACCCCGCAATTACACTTACTCCACTTCACCCTACTTTAAGAAGTTATATTTGCACTTTTTGTCTAAATGTCATACCTTCCTCGTAAGTATACTCTAATTCCATTGTTTTGTCGACAGTAAGTGGAATTTTATGTTCCAAATACTTGTTGCTGTTGACAACGGTTCGTTATTTTTCTTAACGTCCCTATGTAAAATAAATTTGTGAAAATTTTCTCTTTCATATAACAAGTATTAAATTAAACGTTTTAATTTTTTTGGAAGTAAATCTAGACAAGCCTTACTTGCTAAATCTTCTATATCTGATATTATTTTCAAAAATGTTCAGAGTTATTATAATAATATGATTTAATTTATTTTGACAGTAGTTGTCATTTGAATAGAAACCTAGTAATAAATTTATTTTATTGACGGTTGCCATGGTTATTTCAAGCATCGCTACCTTTACTATTAGCCAATATGAAATCTTACCCAAATAATTATAGTTATCCACTAGTTTTTCTCAAGTTTTTTTCTAGTTTAATGATTCATTTGTATGACGAAAAATATAATATGCCCCGTGGGTCGTACAGAGCAATTTTTTGGTCTGGAATACTTGCAAACTTCGACCCTACGGGCCTCGGATTGCAAACGGTATTCTCGATCAAAAAAAGGGCACTTACGACCCTTGGTACATAAATACCTATTAAGATATACGAAAAATACGAGCGCCCAACAAGTGTCGCTGCACAAAATTTAAACATTCATAACTCAGTCAATTTTTAAGATACCGACTAACTTAGGCTCAAACTAAAGGTTTTTTTTTTCAGTTACAAACAAGTTTCATACAGTTTTTTTATATATATTAAAGTTTCAGAATAAAAAAAATATATTACTAAAAAAATTATAAAAAATAAATGAATAAATAAAAAGCGGCAATTTTTTAATTAAAGGGGTTCTAGTATTTTGAATTTGCAACATTTGAAAAAAAGAACATTAAAATCTGTGCTTTACTTACCTGTTTCCAAATAAAAATGTAACAGTCCTTCACTAATTAGAAGAATTTAGAAAATATAGTATATCTTTTTGTTACAGAGCTTAACATAATCAACAAAATCAGATTCTCCAAGTTGCAATGAGAAATTATTTTAACAATTAATTATTTTTTATTTATTTGCTTTTATCATGATTAGAGAACATTATTTAGGTATTATGCAAATCACAACTTACACACTTTTTATTTATTATAAAAATACCTACTTTCTGTATATTGTTGCCCTAATCTGGGCACGCTAATATACTAGTCAGGTAAATACTTTAAAACACTCATTATTGGAGAATCAATCAAAACAACTACTCTTCTAGCTAATACTGACGAAGTATTGAATTACATGATAGGATTCTTAGCATTTTAAAGAACAAAAATATATTGAAAATACTTAAATCATTTATTCAAATTTAATCATTCACCACTTTTTTATTTAATATGAAATTATCTACTTTCTGTATATTGGTGCCTTAATCGGGTCACGCTAATATACTACTTAGGAAAACACTTTAAAACACTTATTATTGGAAGACCAATCAAAACAACTACTCTTCTAGCTAATACTGACGAAGTATTGAATTACATGATAGGATTCCTGGCATTTTAAGGCAAAAAAATATATTGAAAATAGTTAAATTATTTATTGAAATTCAGTCATTCACAACAATTCTTGAACCATACATTCTATTTCAACTCTAGAAAAGTTGTACAAGTTTTTTCGAACTCGTTAGTTCTCATCAGTAGAGTATAGAAACATTCATTCATTATTTACAAGCCTATTCTTGATTTATTTTTACAAGAATAGGCTTGTAAATAATGAATGAATGTTTCTATACTCTACTGATAAGAACTAACGAGTTCGAAAAAACTTGTACAACTTTTCTAGAGTTGAAATACAATGTCTGGTTCAAGAATTGTTGTGAATGACTGAATTTCAATAAATAATTTAACTATTTTCAATATATTTTTTTGCCTTAAAATGCCAGGAATCCTATCATGTAATTCAATACTTCGTCAGTATTAGCTAGAAGAGTAGTTGTTTTGATTGGTCTTCCAATAATGAGTGTTTTAAAGTGTTTTCCTAAGTAGTATATTAGCGTGACCCGATTAAGGCACCAATATACAGAAAGTAGATAATTTCATATTAAATAAAAAAGTGTGAATGATTAAATTTGAATAAATGATTTAAGTATTTTCAATATATTTTTGTTCTTTAAAATGCTAAGAATCCTATCATGTAATTCAATACTTCGTCAGTATTAGCTAGTAGTTGTTTTGACTGATTCTCCAATAATGAGTGTTTTAAAGTATTTACCTCACTAGTATATTAGCGTGCCCAGATTAGGGCAACAATATACAGAAAGTAGGTATTTTTATAATAAATAAAAAGTGTGTAAGTTGTGATTTGCATAATACCTAAATAATATTCTCTAGAAATTATTTTCTTAGAAAATTATTTGGACAATTTTTAATCCTTCAGGATATTTTTGGTCCATCGAACAAACCGAGGATTTCTCAAACAACTGCAATAAAATTCAACTTGAGAGATTTTCTTTGTCTACTTAGAGAGTGTGCTAACAAGAGTTGAATTGTGGTCATTTCTATTTGCGTTATGATCAAGGCCCGGGAGATTTATCTCGGCGCCAATAGTGGGGGTGGTTGAAGCAAAAAAAAATTTTGAAGCCTTTGGTTCTTTTACACACACTAAATCACAATTTTATTTTTTCATCCCCTTTAATAATGGGGTGGGAGTGGTAAAGATTGTGGCTAATGTCTTCTTCTCTTATATATACTAGGTACCAATTTTACGGTCTCTTACTTGCTTGATTTACCTATTTACCCCAATTTACCGCACAACTCTTCAACGGAATAAGATCAAAATATTTTTAAGTCAACATCTTAAATGGTTCCAGAGTAATCGTGCGTGCAAAAATAGTTACAGACAGATGGATCCACAGATAGAAAATTTACTTAAACTTAAAATATCGACGTTTCATTCTAAGCCTATTTGAAGAATAAAAATTTTCAAAAATGTTTTTGGCGTTTTTTTTCCTTATGGGTTGCGGTGCGAAGCCCCGCCGTACTGAAGCTTAAGCTTATTGTACCCCATAGTCTCGTTAACCCCTTAATCCCGTTCCTCTCCAAAAGGAGAGTATATGGGAGCTCTGGCTATTTCTTCCGGGGTCACGGTTAGTCCCCCGAAGTATGAAAACCTTCCAGCCACCAAAGCTGGGCATTCACATAGTATGTGGTGGGGAGTTTCTTCATCCTCACCACACATCCGGCATTCTGGATTATCCTTCACACCTATGTTGGTTAGATGTCTGTTCAGTGTACAGTGTCCTGTTAGGATTCCCACTGCACATTTCAGCTGTTTTCTGCTCAGCTTTAGCAATTCGTCTTGGATGGCCCGCCAGTGATGAACATACGTCACTGTCTCGTCCCCGGTGCGCTGGTCCAATACAAGTTATATTTCTGACTCAATAGTTCCTTTACTATTCCTCTTGCGGTGTTGTATGATATCCAGCAGGATGGCTCGGGTCCCATTAAGGCTGTTTTTGCACCTTCTTTGGCCAGCTTATCTGCTTTTTCGTTGCCTTCATTGCCCTGGTGTCCTCGCCTCCACTCCAGTTGTATACTGTTGTGTTCCGCCAGTTTCGCCAGGGATTCAAGGCAGTCTTTTACCGCTTTGGAACGTATCTCTACTGCATTCAGAGCTTTGAGAACTGCTTGACTGTCAGTGATGATGCGGATTCTTTTGTCATTATATGACCTCCGTATCATTTCTTGTGCACAGATTTCTATGGCTGTGACTTTTGCTTGGAACACCGTTGCGGTACTTCCCAGGTTCAGACTGATGTCTGTCCCTGGTTGGTCCCCCGTAACACCTGCTCCTGTACTTCTTGACGTTTTCGATCCGTCAGTATACCATATCGTATCATTTGGATGTCTTCGCACTTGCCTTGTTCCTTCCTCTTCACTATCGGGTATGTATACCCTGAAGGTCTTTGTGAAGTTGTGGTTTGTGCTGATTCTATCTGACTGCATATCTAGTAGTTTTGGCGTTACTTTACTTCCACTGTAACCTACTTTTATTGGAAATCTATTATATTGATGAAACGTAATGACCTAAAGACTTGATTCTATTACAGTTGCAGTGTTGAAGGCATTCGACACTGACCGAATGTCAACATTAAGGAGTCAATATTAAGGGGTCTACAGATGATACAACTTGCTGGAGCCAACATTGTCGGCACCCTTTGAACACATTCGTGAAAGTGAGCTGGTCTGCTGGAATTCCAGCAATCTTCAAAGCGTACCGACAAGGTTGGCTTCACCAAGTTGGATCGTGTGTACAGTGTACGGGGCTACTTTCATATGTTTATTGCTAATGCGGTTTTATTCTCCCTCCTTTAATTAGGCGAAGTCGCCAAAATTGTGAAACATTACTTTGACAAAATCCCTTTTACTATACCTACACTATGGCAATTTTGTGCATTTACGTCAACATTTAATAAAGGGAAAGGGTAGACTAACCGAGATCGCAGTTACGCAGTTTCGCAATTGCCCAGTACAAATCTAGCCATAAGTATGTATGTATCTACAAACCTAACGTGAAATTATATGGTGTCAACGGTATACAAAATGTCTCGTGCTTTTCAGGTTGAGAAATATAAATAATATACTTTTATATTCGTTATAGATCGTGAACAATGACTTATGTGTGTGTTACTTTATGGTAGTGAAAAATACATGTGTCTGTGTGCAGAGCTGCCAAACTACTTTTGAAAAAGTAGTTAACTACTAACTACAGAGTACTTATTAAAACTGCATTGTAGTTGAAAAGTACTCGAGTACTTTAATTTTGAAAGAGAAGTTTAACTACGTGTCTTCAATTACATTTACAACTACTTTTGTAGGTACACTTTAGATTTACACAGCATGAAATTCTTTTCATGATGAAAGAAATTAGGTCACAAAACTGTGTACTTAAGACACTGAAACCTTTCTTTGTCACATATGTCATAACGGGAAAGTCTAAGATACTTATATAATTTGTAAAACGATTGTGCTAATATGCGACAAAAAGTCACAAAATGCTTTTCTACATCTGTGTGCAAGCAAAGTGTACCTATGGTACCTACGTAACGCCCGACAACCTACCCCACAGTTTACATACATGTTGTTCCATTGTTGCCATTTGCAACCTTTTTAATTTCTTTAATAACTTTTTAATATAATTATAGTAGAGTGCTCGGTGCCCAGATACACGCATAAAAATAAGTTCTGTGGGGGTTTCGTTGTTACAAGCTCAATTTGATATAAAATTAATGATGATATACTGATGTTTCAAAATCTCAAAGCCGTCAAAAAATGTCCTACTCAAAAGGTCATTATAATCAAAAAACGAGTTATTTCTTAGCGAATTAGGTGTTTTGATATTTCTATTTTTGAGTAATAGCAAATCCTTTTAACCACGAATAGAACTAGTCAAAATAAGTAGATTTTCGAACAGACCCATGCCTGCTCCCCCTGCCCCCCCCCCTTCAAAGGGGCTGCCTGTATCTGCCTATATATATATATATATTTTTTTTTTTTTCTCAAAAACGGTAGGAGGTAGATGCATGATCTTGGCGCCATTCGATAGAGTAAAAAATTTTGCTTTTTGCCATTTTCCATAGCAAAAAAAACGACACGTGTTTGGCTATACCTCTAAAACGGCCCAATAAATCAAAATTCTACAAGATATAAAAAATAAAAATCATTATTTTTTTCTATCGATTGGCAGCAGGCATGATTTTTCGAGGTGGATCTGTTCGAAAATCTACTTATTTTGACTAGTTCTCTTCATGGTTAAAAGAATTTGCTATTACTCAAAAGTAGAAATATCAAAACACCTAATTCAGTAAGAAATAACTCGTTTTTTTGATTATAATGACCTTTTGAGTAGGACATTTTTTGACGGCTTTGAGATTTTGAAACATCAGTATATCATCACTAATTTTATATCAAATTCAGCTTGTAACAACGAAACCCCCACGGAAGTCACAATAAGCGTATTAATGCACTCTACTATTAAAGTTTATTATTGGGGATATATCTGAAACTGTTTTTGTAACTGAGCAACTGGACTGGATATTTATTAAGCACATTTATGAGAAAAACATATAAAAACAGATTCTATGAAAACACATAAATAGTAGTTGCAACTACTTTAGTAGTTAAAATTACATTATTAGTTTTAACTACCTTTAAAAAGTAGTTTGAGTAGTGAATACTCAATACAATACCAATGTATTCACAACTACCTATAAGTACTCGTAGTTAGTAGTTAAAATGTAGTTTAACTACAATTGTAGTTAACTACTAGGCAGCTCTGTCTGTGTGTGTGTATTAGTAATACCTCCTCTTCGAGTGAATGTTTATGATAAACTCACCATATTAACTTTGGATATTACGAAATTTAAAAAAAAAGTACAAGGTAAGATATACTGTGTCATAATTGCATACAAATCTTTCCGCTCTTACCTAGAGCCATCTCTGATTTTGACGTCACAGAGATAAAATTCCCGAGCCTTGCTTTTCATCAGCTTTTCTCCCAATACCGAAATTTAACCTTTTTAATGTTTTTCTGAGAGATATCACCCCTTTTTGTTTTACATCAGTAATTGTACATGCCCTTTCTCTCAACATCAAAAATTTGTATTTTTAATGCTTTTTTGGCTATAAAATATACCTTAGATGCCACTTTTAAATAAAATTATTCAAACTTATTTAAATAATTTTTATTTTACTCACTGAAAAAATATTTACACACATTTACATAAATCAAAATGAAATTAGTCCACAAAAATCTGCCTAACTAATTAAAGATGGATAGTACCAGAGCAAAGCGGCTATATACAATATTTACAAAAAAGAACATAACTTTCATAAATTACCTTTAAGTTTTTATATAAAAGCTATTTGCCCAGTCTATTAAAAATTGCAACTTTCACAAAAAAGCATTGCCATTATTAACTTTTGGAAAGATAAGAACATACATTTCTGATAGTGTATAACAATTGTTAAATCACCATATTGTTAAATATTAAAGCATATTATTTCACAGTATTATTGCCCACTTAAGGTATTAATGCACTCGACTTGAACACATCTCCATAGCTCCGAAGTAGGGGTACCCCGATTTTGCCTCGCTGGGGGAGTGGGCTCCATAGTGGCTGCCAGGAGCGAACAGGCTGCAACAAAAAAAAGTTTTTAACTAAAAGTCTGGACATTTTTTCGTAAAAATAGTTTTTGAAAACAAAACCGGATTAGTACGAAATGGAACGCTGAAATGGGTTTTATAGTGGACAAGAAAAAAGCTTGGATATGGATCAAGTAATGATGGCAAAGGGTTACTAGGCTTTTCAGAAGTACTAGCCTTAGTACTGAAATAACAGGCGTAGGCGAAAACCTATTAAGAAAATTTACATAATTTTGTGGATAAGACAAGCAGTTGTAAAAATAAATTTAAAAAAATACTGTTCTTTTGAGTAAGACGTAAAATTACTACATGTGAGCTTCTAATTCATGATTCTGACATTATTTCTTCCTTTGATTTGCCTATTGGGCAATTATCTGAAGATGCATCAGAAGCAAGACATTGGGAGATACGCAGACATATCAAGTCACACTGGAAGACCATCGCGATCAAATAAGAACAGGGATTAAATTCGATTATGGGGTGTGTATTCGAAGACATATTTTTGATAAAATAGGGTATGTGTATTAGGTACGCTTATGTTGTATATACTGAACTAATTTACTAGATGTTAAGTGCAATTTTCCGATAGCCACTGTCGTAATTTTGAAAATTCTACCACAGCTTTATTGGTAGCATTTTCCCAGAAATCATCTTCAATTGGGAGGACAATGTCATTACCAAATGCTACCCACTTTTCCATTAATTTGAAGCTGTAATAATTCATTGAATTAGAAACTAGCCCTAGAGCCGTCCCTTGAAGGATGCCATACTTAATATTTTTAAAACTTTTACTTTCAACAATTCTTACATATTGCTGTCTGTTTTTAAGACAGTTCTTGAACAAATTGTTAAAAATACCCTTCATACTATATTCAGTTGATTAACTAGCGTTACACGAGATACTGTATCAAAGGCCTTGACCAAACCTAAATACATTGCAACATTCACTATTTCCAGACTTTTCTTATGGTATTCCCATTATCTATAATATTGTACTGTGATAATAGTCTTTTTTGCTATTTTTATCAACAAATTGTTTGTTAACATTCTAGATTATTTATGTTTATTTAATGGTGTAATGTTGTTTCTATTTTTATTCGCATCTTGCTTCATTTTATCCCTTTCACTAATTGTCAATACTAGGCTTTTGTTATCCAAGGTCCAATTTTCTTTATTTAATTATTAAAATTTTAGATATAAGCAGACACCAAGACTTAATGCAAAAAAATCAACATATTTTTCGAATTAGCTGCAAATTTAAACAACAAAATTATTCAATTTCCTTACGAAAATCTTCGAGATTATCTGCAGTGAGCTATTATATTCTTATGAAAATAATTCATCTGAACCTCGAAACTCAATAGTTTTTGATATTGCTTCGACTTCAGGTTGCTAGAATAATAGACTGTTAAAAAATATTTTCTTTTAAACAACATTCCTTTGCCACTTTACACCAAAACTGAAAATTGTATTTTAGCCCAGACGACAGAGAACATTTTATAGTGAAACCCACAGAAACTTGCAAAATGAATAATTTTCTTTAATGAGTTCGTGTAAGTGTATAGAATAATATCCTAAAAAGTTTACATTCCGCTCGGATGCAGAACAAAGTGAAAAACATTTTTTCTTTCGTCCATTTTTTCAAAATTTTAAATTAAATCAGGGTAGGAAAAAATAAAAAATGCAGGTGGATAGACCACGCGTTTATGAACAACAAATGTCCTAGTAAAATTTATAGCTAAAGTCACGTATTCCTGGAAACAAATAGAGAAGTAACTTCATTTCTCTGCGCGGCCAAGCGCATGGTAAAATATATACTATGGAACCTCTAAAAATTCTTAGCGGTTCTAACTAGTAAAATAAAGCTTTCTCTTTTTCTGATTACACACTTTTAACATTTTTCTTAGTGAATAGGAGAATAAATAGTGAGTATGGAGGGAAAATATATAATTATGAACGCATACACGGATACCACACATAGCCGCTGAATCGCTCTCATGAATTTTTACGTGCCCTTACTGTACTGTATTTATTACAGGTTCACCTATCCACATTTCAGCTATATCCAATGGATTACTTATACATTTGTTAATGTATTGGAAAAGAATTATATACAAAATAATCAAAGATATTTTCATAGTTATAAGGATAAGATCGTGAAAATCGGAATTTCTTAACGTAATCTGATTGATTATATTTTCGAAAAAATGCATACAAGTAAACCAATTTGTATTTGAACATTCGAAAAATATACATTTTTTCCGAAATAGTGATATTTTATTTTTCCGATGGGTCAAGTTCTCGGCAAGTTACAGCCTCCAATATACAGTGTGTCCCAGGATAGATGTAACAAGAGATATGGATGTAATGGACCAAAAATTTTTGGAATTTTGCATTGGTATTTGAGGATTGAGTCCTGCTTGTTGTAAAACTAAAGTATACCAAAAATGACTTGATTTGGTGTTCTACAAGGTGTTTTATAGTTGTAAAAATCACCACTAATAAAGTACCTTTATTTTTCAAAATATGAAAAAAATCCACTAAGAAAAGTTATTTAGAATGCAATTTTATACCTCTATACCAAATTTCAGGAATATAAAATTATTTTTTTGCGAATTAAGAGTTGAATTCATATTTAAAGTTGTGTAGGAGCAAATGTTAATCATCTCAAAAAGTAGGCTATTGGTAAATAAAAAATTGAATATACGAGATGTAAGAGGGATGATGTTAATCGAACTAATTGTAAAACAAGAAACAATTACTAACAGAAGATTAATGAGGTTTGAAAATTATAACAAGTAATAAATGTCAAAAACATAACAGATTCACAAACAAATTAATTATTGACCAATACAAAACAATGTTTACAATTTTTTTTATTATTCGACGTAGCTACCACCCACATTAACACACATTTCGATCCTTCACCTGAAGTCCTTAAAACTGTCTCGAATATGATCTAACGGTATGAAGTTTACGGCATTTGTAATTCTCTGCTTCAATACTGCTACATCGTTAGGAAGTGGTTCAGCGTAAACTAACTGCTTGAGGCGACCCCATAAAAAGAAATCCAATATTGATAGGTCTGGTGATCTCGCCGACCACTCGATCGGTCTATTCCTGGCAATCCAATTTTCTCCAAAATTTAAATTCAACCACCAATTAACCATTTCTGTGGAGTGGCCAGGGCAACCATCATGTTGAAAATGAACTAAAGGCATATCTCTTAAAATATTTAAATGTTCTTCAGAAAATCCTTCAAGAAGTTGTAAATAGGTGTGCTGGTTTATCCTTCCCTCAATGAAAGAAGGTCCAATAACTCCAACGTGATAAGAAACGGCACATCACACATTCACTTTTTTATAATATTGTCTTCTACAATGAATTCTAAAATTTGGATTTTCAGAAGCCCAAAACCGACAATTCTGAGATGAAACAATACCATTGGTGGTGAATGTGGATTCATCTGAGAAAATTATGAAATGATGAAAAAATCTCTCTTCCATGATTTTTTCTCCAATGGTCAAACAAAAATCCAACCTACGGCCGTCATGTCCCTCTTCAAGCGTATGTTTGTAATTTGCTTTATATGCCCTAATTTGCTTTGCCTTGTAAATTCTTTGGAGTTCAGACTTGCTAATATTAATAAGAGCTGATCTCTCTCTTAGTGGCATCCTAGAATTTTCTATAACAGAGACATGAGCTATAATAGCCCCAACATTGTCTTCATCATATGCTTTTATTTTTCTTTTCATGTTAAGAACACTACCAGTAGCCAGAAACTTTTTAATTATTCTCATAGCCTGAGTACGTGACAAAGCAGTGTTTGGAAATTTCAAATTAAATTGGCTTACCACTTCTCTTAGCGAGTTTTCACCGCCAATTCCGTAGCATTGCACAATATAAATTTTTTCACGCACTGTGAGTACCATTTTCACTTAATTTTTTATGCTTGGTTCGTTAATTTGAAACAGAAATTAAGGATAATATTGACTACGTTTGACAGATATGTCAATAATAAATGATAAAATTGTATCCATTGCTTTTCTCATAGCCTACTTTTAGCTTCTACATAACTTTAAATATTAATTCACAAAAAATAATTTCTATGCAGTTTTAATTGAATGGTTCAAAACAAAATACTAATTTATTGAAAAAATGGGAAGTATCAAAAAATAATTTTATATTCCTGAACTTTGGTATAGAGGTATAAAATTGCATTTTAAATAACTTTTCTTAGTGGAATTTTTTCATATTTTGAAAAATAAAGGTACTTAATTAGTGGTGATTTTTACAACTTTACAAATCAAGTCATTTTTGATATACTTTAGTTTTACAACAAGGAGGACTCAGTCCCCAAATACCATTCCAAAATTCCATGGTCCATTACACCTCTTGTTACATCTATCCTGGGATACACTGTATATATTTATCGAGAAAATCTTCAAGCAAGGAAATTAAAATTAATTGAGATGTACTTTTTTGTGAATCCACGTTACTACAACTTAATAAACCATAATAATCATGAAGTATACAAACTTTTCAACAGTTCTCAATGAAGAAAGAATTTTTTTGGAGGACTTTCATTTTTTTATATTTTTTATTGCGACGCGACGGTTGAGTTCTGGGGTGATAATATATATAAATATATTTTTCCCATCCATCCTTTGCTTATATTGTTTAAAACAAAAAAGCAATAGAAAGCTACAATTTCCATCTTTTAAATGAACCAACACTCATATAGATTGAACAAATTCTGATTTACTGACATGTAATTCAGTGCGTCGGTGTCACAGTCATGCGTATTCAAGCGCACGCACGCATGGATCTCGCGCCGAGTAATAACGTTAGGTACATTTGATCATTTTTTTCCGGTAAAACCGTGGCTTTAGCGATAAATTTTGTTGGGGGAATTTTTTGTTCATAAATACGTGATCTATCCATCTGTATTTTTTATTTTTTCCTACCTTGACTTATGTTCAAAATTTTGAAAAAATTGATGAAAAAAATATTTTTTCACTTTTTTTTATGTTCTGCATCCGAGCGAAATGTAAACTTTTCAGGATATTATTTTATACATTTTCACGAACTCATTAAAAAAAAATTATTCATTTTGTTTCATCCTTAACAAATTGATGTAAATTTTATTTCACACTATTCAGAGTTTCCTTGAAACGGATAACTTTTTTTTAATATTCCATCCAAGACGCATAAACGTAATTATTTTTTCATCACTTATTTTATAAACCTAATTTTTCACGTTGAAGCATTAAATACAAGGTAACCTAACAAAAGCAAAATAACTAACTTTTAGAAATTGTCATTTACGACCACCACGTTACGTTATTAGCTAAAGGAAATAATGGATATAGATTTACCTCTGCTATAGCTCATAGCTCGTAAATCTTTCAAGTGCATTTTGTTAAAACCTGTACGTCGTCTCTCAGAACGACTGTTAACGTTAGTATGATTGGACACGAAAAGTAGATAAAATACGAATTAATGCCTTTTGATAACAGCAAACGAACAATTATTTATCGCAGTTACATGAAATTTTATTGGATGTAATAAGAAAATACACCATTGTTAAGGTTTAGATATATTAATCATAACTCATACTGTTACTGTTTTCCCTGTCAAAATAATTGCGGAAACGGCTAGGCTATGTTAAATAAATTATAACTTTACTGATATTTATTGTACAAACTGGTGTATACATATTAAGCAAGTTGTAAATGAAATTTATATTTTTTTTGTGTGATTTTTTTTTCTCTGATGAATATGTTATTACCTAACGTGCGGCCTCTAAAAAAAAAAGAAAATGACTTCTGGGAAAAAATAATAATAATAAATGCAAACATGTGTTACGCATTCTCAGTCGGGAGAAGTACAGTCATGGTCTCAATAAGGTTTCCTATATTATGCCTAATTTAGACGCAGCCGTTTAGTCAAGTGGTCGAGTAATTTAATGCTCGACCCGTTTAGTTTAAATAAAGTTCTATTCTACTTTGTTAAGCTAGACTATCCTATTTGTTTTCCAGTTGTATCGGAACTAGCCATGTCTGGACAAGTGTGCGGGCAAATACATTGATTTTTGCTTTCGGTTAAATGATTTTGGAACTTTGGATTTTGGTAGTTGATCTGATGTTGATTAAATGTTCAAATGGCGATAACCCTCGAAACCCTTTGTTTCGGAGCTATGACACTTTTAAGGGCTGAAATCTTTCACATATTTTTCATATATTTTTTCATATGTAAAAAAACTATAAAAAAAAAACATTAAATAGCCGGGTTGGTTAAAAATTCATGCAAGATGCACATTATTACTTTTAAGAAAGTAATAATCGGCGACAGATACTACAAGTCAATCTTATTAGTCGGGGAGCCCTCCCTAGCTGTACGTGCACCCCCCTCCCGATCCTTGGGGACAATATTTTTCATAAAGATTGAAGCCTAAGGAACAATTTAAGACATATTCTAAAAAAAAAACTGGCTGTACTTTCAAAATGGCGGCCATATGTTAAAAAAATAACGGTTGATAATGTTGTTTTTGTCATTTAACACAAAAACTAAAATAGATGGACAAAAACTTTCTTCACAAAAAACAACGCGCATAAAATTTTCTACAATTTTGTACCTATACAATATTTTGATAGGAGCTACCATTTTCCAGATAAATGAGTCCAAAATTAAGAAAACATGGAAATTCATATATCGGTAAATCACTTAAAAGAAATAACTGTGACAATTATTGTAAGGCGTATAATATAACTTTATATTATTAAAATAAAAATTAAATAAAATAAACTGAAAAAAATTAATAATAATAATAATAATAATAATATAATTTGCAGACATTTATCTCGAAAACGGTAACTGTGGTATCTGGAAAACGGTAACTCCTATCCAAATATTGTATAGGAACAAAATTGTAGAAAATTTTATGCACTTTGTTTTTTGTGCAGAAAGTTTTTCTCCATCTTTTTTAGTTTTTGTGTTAAATGACAAAAACAATATTTGCATTTTTTTTAAACGGACGCCATTTTGAAAGTACAGCTTTTTTTTAGGACATGTCTTAAAATGTTCCTTAGGCTTTAATCTTTATGAAAAACATTGTTCCCAAGGATCGGGGAGGTGCACGGACAGTTAGGGTGGGCTTCCGTAGTGTTACGTTTTATATTGAATCTTATATTTTATCTTAAGAGCTGAGTCATTCATCTGGAAAATGGTAACTCCAATCCAAATATTGTAAAGGAACAAAATTGTAGAAAATCTTATGCACTTTATTTTTTGTACAGAAAGTTTTTCTCCATCTTTTTTAGATTTTGTGTTAAATGACAAAAACAATATTTGCAAATTTTTTTTTAACGGACGCCATTTTGAAAGTACAGATATATTTTTTTTTCATTTAGGACATGTCTTAAATTGTTCCATAGGCTTTAATCTTTATGAAAAACATTGGGGGGGGGGGTGCACGGACACTTAGGGTGGGCTCCCGTAATATATATATAAAAAAATTATTCTGTATGCAAAATTATTTATTTATGAAGAGCCATCTTGTGGTTGTTAATACAATTAAGAAAAAAATATTGTTATATGTACGCTTAATTCCACACATATAGATTCATGTTTTACTTCCACATCCAGTGGAACGACAAAAAAATTTTTGAAAATTTTAATTGTTCAGATATTCTTAGAATGTCATGAAACGTCGAGATTTTAAGTTTGAGCGAAAAAAAAAATTCTGTCTGTCTGTCGGTCTGTCTGTAACTTTTTTGTGCGCACGATTACTCTGGAACCGTTTAAGATATTGACTTGAAATTTGGTACACGTATGTACATTAACGGAATCTGAAAGTAGATTATATTTTCATCTTACTCCGTCGTTGGATTGGGGGCTAAATTGAAATAAATGGGGGTAAATAGGTAAATCAAGCAGGTAAGAGTCCATAAAATTGGTATTTAGTATAAATAAGAAAAGCTAAGGTCTCAAAAAATTTATTAGCATTAGCCACCATCATTACCACCCCCACCCCATTATTGAAGGGGATGAAAAACCATTGTGATTTAGTGTGTGTACAAGAACCAAAACCTCAAAATATTTTATTCATCCACCCCCACTACCACTGCTTATCACCACCCCCCACCCCAATACCGATGTGGGATATCGTTGGGTCCAGGGGAATAACGTTGAATGTCAAAAATTTAAAATGGAGATATTTGTAGTTCTATTTTGAAGACGGCTTTATTTTTAATGCAAAAATAATGTGTTTACACATTTTGGTTTATAGAATTAACATAGGATCATCTACTGATTAGCAAAAGAAAATTGTGCTTCTTAAAAATGTACGTTAAAAAAATCTAAAAAATCTTTAAAACTGCAAAAAAAACTAGGAAAAAATAATTAATGTCCATTTTATAACATTATAAAGACAAGTATCATTCAGAATGTTCGTCGTTATTATCGTTATTCTCTGTAAAAGAAAGTGGTTCGTAAAATATTTGTGCTTCTGGATTTTCACAAAACCTTTTTAGCTCTTGTAAGTTTCGATATTTTAACAGTGGCAGTGGCACGATTTTGATACAATCTTGCTGGATGCTCAAAATCATCTGCATCAAAATAATCCTGTAGCAAATTGAGTGTTTTCTCGTTTTGTCAGAGAAAGTGTGACTACAGGAGCAGTAGCTCAATCGGTTAAGGCGTATTGAGTGGCGAATATGCTGATCGACTGCCTACCGCGCTCTGGGTTCGACCCCCCAGCCCCGGTATTGACAACACCGGTGGGTGTGGATGTATGTTTGCGTTTTTCCAAATGTTTAACCCCCTTCCGCACAGCCTTGGCTATGGATGTGGGGGTTGTCTACTATCTGTGGTGTGTTTATTTAAAAAAAAAAAAGAAGTCATCCATGGACCGTTATAGCTATTCCTATGAAAAATTAATTGAGGTTGCTTTTTCTCTACTTTCACCTCTCTTATGGGTCTAGTAGCAAAAGGGCATTTCGGCTTGAATGTTACTTTTAAAAATTCAGTCTCTACACCTCTTAATATGTCAACACATCAATAACAACTGAACAAAATAGATGATCAGATTAATAGTAGACAATTTTTTTTTGGACATTCATCATTCTAGCCTAAAAACTGGTGGACATTCATCGCTTTTTCCTTTTTTATCTAAATTAAATTTCCCAATATCTAGATACTCTCAGCATTTTTCGCCTGGCTAGGCTGTACAGTAGATAGTACTGTAGTGTAGCCAACAGATGGCAGTGTTAACTCAGTTTTAACTATTTTGTGACAATCATCGTTATTCCCCTGGACCCTTCAATTATTTCCACATACAAAATTTTTTCGTTGTGAGAGACTTGGATAGAAAATCTGAATGTGGAAGTAGTGATTCCTTGGGCAGCGGTTGTTTTTAAGAAGTGTAAAAGATTTTATTATATTATATCACATATGAAAAACGCACATTTTTAGTCCTTAAAAGAGCCGTAGCTCCAAAACAAAGGGTTTTCGAGGGTTGCATAAGGGTAAACATTTGCAAATCATCTATCAAAATCCAGTTTCAAGTTTCAAAGTTTTAGCAAAAATCAATGTATTCTGTGCGGGATTTATTCTTGCTTGAAACTATATACTTAACGGTTTCATGTAGAAAAATTATAAAATGACATCGTGATCTGGAGACACAACTTTTAAATTTGTTTCCGAATATGTAAAGCACTCGTGTTTGTGGATGCAAGGCCAATCGCCAATCTGCATATTTAAAAATTGAAGAAGCCATGGGCATACAAAAGTTCGGACTAAAAGAAATATTTCCCAAAAATTAAAGAAAATTACTTTCGACTTATAAACTAACGTTCGATAGTCACTTGGCAGGTAGTAGAATTGAAATGGTTCAAGTAATATCATTTTAGAAAATGATGTTACTTAAACCATTTAAATTCCTTAGTTTTTGTACGTATGTGATGGAATTTATGCAAGTCAGAAATAAAACAACAACATACATTTTGAACCTTTTGAAGTAGATTTCAATTATCCGAATCTGAGATAACACACAGTAAGATAATAATAAACAAGCTAAAAACGCACTCTTCGCGTGTTCACTGAACTTTTTATATAATTGTTACACATTCTATAGGATACTCTTCGCAGTTGTTTGTAAATAATGTTAGTTTTAGATATTTTTAATTTTATAGTACGAACTTAGTTGGTAAAAGACTGGGTGTAAAATAAAGTAAAAATAAAAAAAAAACTATACTATACCCCATTTGGGTTTCGAACCCGGGACTCTTGGATTCCGAGTCAATCAATCAATCAATCAATAGTATATATTCAGTATTAAGAGTACAATATGTGCCTCCTCGGAGCCCAACCCGGAGCCAGCCACACGACCAGGACAGGTGACGTCGAGGTGGGTGTGGGGCTGGGCCCGATTCAGCTTAGAGATAGTTCTGGTGAGGGGCTAGAAGCTCCGCAGGTGAACTTAAAAACTAGGTTAAAATATTTTATTGTCCACATGGACCTAAAAGTAAATTAAAAATAAACACAACACTAAAAACATTGGCGACACAATTTTGGATATTGACACGGGAAAACTGAACGAAAAAAACCCGTTCGAACAAATGACGGCCTTGCGGTCTGATCGCCGACAAGGAAGGTAAGATGGAAAGATAAAAGCTGTGATTTAAAGAATTCCGAGTTAAAAGCGTAAGAACTACCACCACATAACATGTAAAAAAAACGTAAATTTTTACATTATAAGAGACGAGCTAAAATCATATTTGCTCGGTTGTATATTACATTATGAAATGTATATTTGTAAAATATATAAATATTTATATATTAAAATAAAATATCATTTCATCAGATAAAAATCAAAAAATTTTTTTTCAAAGGGCATAGCCGGGTAAGCATGGTGTAACTGCCCCCAAGCGTCTGGCGCTTATATTTGTGCAGCAGGAAGCAATCTCGGAAAGTAGCAATTTCACAAAATATTAGCCCGAAAAAGGGACCGGTTTGGGGTGAGTAAGGGAGGGTTGGTTTTAGCAAAACTATTTTTTTTCTAAGAAACGGCGCATTCAATCGTTTTGTAAAAAATATATGTTAAAGACCTACTGAGAAAGTACTAAATAAAAAATCATGCTCAAATTCCGAAAACAGATACAGTAAAAAAAACATATACATTATTTTCAAAATTTTTTTTAAGGTAACTTATCCCTGGGGTACCAGCCTGAATTTTTTTCTGTGGCATGTCTGGGGACTCACTTATGTTATATTTTTTTCCCAGTCTTGTGCGAAGATTACGCCATACTTAAAAAAAATGCCGAAGTGTGTAGTGTCGTATGCATATTTTGTGGACAATTAACCCCTTGCAAGTAAAGGATACCTGAGTAGTGTATACATAGTGATTAGTGATTATGGAGATGGTAAACGTTGTAAGAGAAACCAGTATAAAGCTGCAACGCTGACAGTTAATTAGGTGATCAATATAGTTGAACTCTCTTGCGCCGCAAAAATCAGTTTATAGCCGGAATGTTAAATATCATTAAGGGTAAAAACTAAAGTCAGCGGTACTGTCGATATTACTGTCGGCGGATATAAGAGCTTGGTCTTAACAGTCATATGTTGTTAACAATTTGCAGCACTAAATCGTAGTAGCATTACTAACCTGTGATGGATATGGATGTTAATCTTCCTCCCTGTCATCTGCAATCACTGCACTCATGCTATCCTTCTGAAACAATAGAGAAAGAACTTCTGCCGGTTTAGGTATGCTTGATAGATATCGTCCTTGCGAAAGTTAATGCACGACAGCAGCTACATGGGAACAACATCCAACAGTTCGATTCCCATTGACACATTCAAAGAAATTGCAAAACTGCCTTTTGTAGATATTTCCAGCAAAAATGTACTGGACTTTCCAGAAATGTCGGATTTAAAACTGTTTTTTACCGGATCGTATCAATATAAACAAACGATTTCGTACCTCGTACATAAATGAAGACGGAACACTTAATCTTCAGTACGTTAAGGGCCAGTCCAATGTACTCAAAATACAAGTTTGTTCACGTCACATCAAAACGAAGGTTTACCGATGTTTCATCGACTATATTCCCCACAGTGTCGGAAGTTCCGGCGTTAGAAGACATTTCTGTGAATGTGCCAATGAGTATCGAACTGTTAGATGTTGTTCCCATGTAGCTGCTGTCGTGTATTACCTTTCGTACGGACGATAACTAGCAAGCATACCTAAACCGGCATAAGTTCTCTCCCTATTGTTCCAGAAGGATAGCATGAGTGCAGTGATTGCAGATGACAGTGAGGAAGATTAATATCTATATCCTTCTCAGGTTAGTAATGCTACGATTTAGTGCTGCAAATTGTTAACAACACGTGACTGTTAAAACCAAGCTCTTTTCCCCGTGACAGGCTTTGACAAGGTACTCCATAGTACCGCTGACTTCAGTTTTTACCCTTAATGATATTTAACATTACGGCCATAAACTGATTTTTGCGGTGCAAGAGAATTCAACTCTATTGATCACCTAATTAACTGTCAGCGTTGCAGCTTTATATTGGTTCCTCTTACAACGTTCACCATCTCCATAATCACTAATCATTAATATGTACACACTACTCAGGTATCCATATTTATTTTGCAGTTTGGCCTTTTTACTTGCAAGGGGTTAATTGTCCACAAAATATGCATACGACACTGCACACTTCGGTATTTTTTATAAGTATGGCGTAATCTTTGGACAAGACTGGGAAAAAAATATAACATAAGTGAGTCCCTAGACATGCTACAGAAAAAAATTCAGGCTGGTACCCCAGGGATAAGTTACCCTAAAAAAAAATTGAAAATAATATACATGTTTTTTTACTGTATCTGTTTTCGGAATTTGAGCATGATTTTTTATTTAGTACTTTCTCAGTAGGTCTTTAACATATATTTTTTACAAAACGATTGAATGCGCCGTTTCTTAGAAAAAAAATAGTTTTGCTAAAATCAACCCTCCCTTACTCAACCCAAACCGGTCCCTTTTTCGGGCTAATATTTTGTGAAATTGCTACTTTCCAAGATTGCTTCCTACTGCACCAATATAAGCGCCAAACGCTTGGGGACAGTTACACCATGCTTACCCGGCTATGCCCTTTGAATCATTAATAATATTTTTCTTTACTGATCGATTTTGTTCAAAAACAATAGAGGTCTTCCTCTAGCTAACACTAACTTACTGTCCAAACAGTACAATCGGATTTTTCTTTCTTGAGTTATCGTGCTTACAAGAAACGTGACGGACGGACGGACGGACAGACCGACGGACGGATATTTTGAAAGTCCAGAATTCGTTCACTAACACAATGATATGAAAATTTTTTGTCTGCGAGCGATATTTACGGTTTTAGAAATGTGCCGATCAAACGCAATATACTCTTCGTTTTCGTATTTGCGAAGAGTATAATAATAGGTGAAACAATTTTTTTACATAGCCTTTTCCTATATTACAGTTTAAAATATATTTAATATAATATAATAATAACTATAGAAGGCTTTAATAATTAGATTGTTCATATGTTGTTCAAACCTTACTCCATAGTAAAAAGAACTCTTAAGTTTGTTACATCTGTTTAACTTGAAATTAGATCCATATTTATCAGATCAGAAGTGTAGTTTGTGATGAACAGGAAAGTCCTTATAGTATAGATCCCGATTTAACAAACTTGGTTTCGGATCTTCCAAATATATCACAAATAGAAAAACCGCTGCCCAAGGAGTCACTACTTCCACATCCAGATTTTCTATCCAAGTCACTCACAACGAAAAAATTTTGTATGTGGAAATAATTGTTTATGGAACTTTAATAATACAATATTTGAAATCCTCTACCCCAAAAACCCATAAAACGATACCCCACATCGGTAGTGGGGTGGGGGGTGGTAGTGGGGGTGGATGAATTAAAAAAATATTTTGAGGTTTCTGGTTCTTGTACAGACACTAAATCACAATTTTTTCATCCGCTTTAATAATGGGGTGGGGGTGGAAATGGGGGTGGCTAATGCCAAAAATTTTTTTGAGACCTTAGCTTCCTTTGTATATACTAAATAATAATTTTATGGACCCTTACCTGCTTGATTTACGTATTTACCCCAAATTTACCCCAACTTACCCCCAACTCTTAGACGGAACAAGATGAAAATATAATCTAGTTCCAGATCGCGTTAAAGTACATATGTGTACCAAATTTCAAGTCAATATCTCAAACGGTTCCAGAGAAAACGTGCGCACAAAAAAAGTTATAGACAGACAGACCGACAGACAGAAAATTTTTTTTCGCTCAAACTTAAAATCTCGACGTTTCATGACATTCTAGGCCTATTTGAACAATAAAAATTTTTAAAAATTTTTTTGTCGTTACTATACTTCCACTAGATGTGGAAGTAAAAAGGAAGAGGTAAGAAAATATCACATCTTGCAGACTTGAATTTCTACCATAATGCGATACTAAATATCGCATTTTTTATATAAAATTTTAATATGTAGGGTAATATTTGAACCTTAGCTTAGCAATGAAAATTAATTTTATTCAATTGAGAAATATTCTTAAGCTGTAATAAACCACTGTGTATTTTGTATAATAAATTACAACGTTTTATGTAACTATGTTCCAAAATTATTTTATAAAAATTAAAACTTTATGCTAATAACTTTTACCGTGTATTAAATTGAATAAAAATCGTGTTAAAATATAATCTACGACAGCTATAAGAATAATTAACATAAATTTATAGGTTTTATAATAAGTGCTTTTACAATCTGATAAGCGATATGTTTTATATTGTGGAAACGGTTATGTTGAAGTTTTTGCTCCTCAGAATATTTCCTGTGTTTTAAGTTATAAGCATAATCATGTGTTCACCGGAATAGTTTAAGTTTTTCCCTCTCCCCAAAAGAAGATATTATGTCTTTATAATGCAAATCGATGTTGAACAATACAAAAAATTACGAAGAAAAGATAAGTGTTGATAATAAGAATTCCGGAATCAACCAAAATTGAGCGAGTATCATAGTAGTGGAAGGTAATTCTGAAAGCATAAGTTTTCTTCATATGTGTCTAGATTATTGTTTCTTAGCTTAAAAATGTTTTCTTACCAAATTGGAAGAAGATCGGTCAAGAGGTAGTTGAGATATAGCAAAAAAAAAAAAAAAGAAAAAAATTACAATGTTGACACCCTGTATCTTTTTCCATAGCAACAATTTATCAAAACATGTTTGGTTATATCCTCATATTTTGGTCCTAAGAATCTACCCTTCAACTATGGCCTATTATTAATGGTCCACCCTGTATATCTTCTTAAACCTAGTAATGCTGTTCTCTTTTAGCTGATTATTCAAATGATTCAGTACGGTGTTGCGGTGGAATTAGAAGGCCCCTTAAATCTAATACTCAATTATTGTACATCAGTGCGAAATTTAATTTTTTGATGAGATATATGGAAGGCTTATTTAATATAACTTCATGAAAAAGACTGTGTGATGTAATCTTCTGTTATACATATTAAACCATTTTATCTCTTTGAGTTTGTGAGAAATTCCTCGATTTCGATATTGAGTCTGAGACGAGAATTTTGTAATTTCTGTATTTTTCTTGCATACAAAGTAGTTATGCAAGGATCATATAAACAGTCTACAGATTGCAGATTTGGATTTTACATGAAAAATTTTAGGTTTTGATCTGCGATAAAAAACACAAATAAAATTTTTTACAAACGATTTCAATGGTAAGAGTTAGAGTTTAACCCCTAGTAGTGTCATTTTAACGTTTCTTGATAATTTTTTGAGGTTAGGGAGAAAAGCTGACGTGGTGGAGCAAATTTGATGGGAAAAAAATTCTGTCTGGATAAGGGGCAATTTTATTACATGCAATTTTATTATCCAGACAAGATTTTTTTCCATAGTAAATTTACCCCCAATAGTAATGGAATTTTACCCGCAAAGAGAGTGGAAAATTTTTATTTCCCATATATTTTGGGGTAATTCTCCATGTTAAATGGAAATTTTCCTGTCTCTTTGCGGGTAAAAATACATGGGAATTTTACACGCAACGATGGTAAATTTACATCATTTTTTACAGTGTACATATTTGTCATAAATGAGATCTTAATAATACATGAGCACCCAAGAGTATTTAGAATAGTTCTGCAGGTAAAAAAATTATAAAAAAATAAATATTTAAAGTACCTAAGATCAACTGAAATTGATTTTCTGAATTAATATTTACTAGTTGGAAAAAGTACAAACGCGTTTGTTACTTTCCTCGACAACCGATAATTTACAGATGCTTCTATTTTCCTTATGACGGCAGTATATAGGTTTCATATTTTTTTATAATAATAATATAAATCACGCTCATTTCTCGATTTTTCATATATTTTTTAATGTGCAAAGAATGTATATTATTTATCGTGAAAAACTGTCTGTAACTCGAAAAATTAGCAGGTTACAAAAAAATTTCAGGAGACAAAAAAATGTTTACAACGTCTCAATGCATACCTTTGACTTTTTCAAATTTTTAAATTGCATATCTTTAAAGAGCTACAATTTCAAAGAAAGGGGTAGTTTTTTAGGTTTTTCCGGAAAAACACGGTGAAGACGTACTTTACAGAAACGTTGCAAATAAAAAAAAGTCTTGTGTTGAATTTTTTCATGTACGCTTCATGTATAAAAAAACCGCTGCCCAAGGAATCACTACTTCCACATCCAGATTCTCTATCCAAGTCACTCACAACGAAAAAACTTTGTATGTGAAAATAATTGTTTATGGAACTTTAATAATATAATATTTGAAATCCTCTACCCCAAAAACCCATAAAACGATACCCCACATCGGTAGTGGGGTGGGGGTGGTGATAGGGGGGTGGATGAAGTAAAAAAATATTTTGAGGTTTCTGGTTCCTGTACATGCACTAAATCACATTTTTTTTTCATCCCCTTTAATAAGGAGGTGGGGGTGGTAATGGGGGTGGCTAATGCCAAAAATTTTTTTGAGACCTCAGCTTCTCTTGTATATACTAAATACCAATTTCATGGACTCTTACCTGCTTGATTTACCCATTTACCCCAAACTTACCCCAATTTACCCCCCAATCCTTCGACGGAACAAGATGAAAATATAATCTAGTTCTAGATCTCGTTAAAGTACATATGGGTACCAAATTTCAAGTCAATATCTCAAACGGTTCCAGAGTAAACGTGCGCACAAAAAAAAGTTACAGACAGACAGACAGACCGACAGACCGACAGACCGACAGACCGACAGACAGACAGACAGACAGACCGACAGACAGACAGACCGACAGACAGAAATTTTTTTTTTCGCTCAAACTTAAAATCTCGACGTTTCATGACATTTTAAGGCCTATTTGGACAATAAAAATTTTTTAAATTTTTTTTGTCGTTACTATACTTCCACTGGACGTGGAAGTAAAATTATTAAAGTCGGCGCGCTTAAAAACGCTCGGGATAACCATGTAGTCGAGTTGTGACGTCTGATGGCTGAACCGCCCAGTGGATACCGCTGTGAATGCAAGTTAGTAGAGTAAAATCTGGAAGTAAAGTCGCTTAGTTTTCGAAAAAAAAAACGGCGTAGAACCAAACCAGACTTAGTGGGATTCTTTAGTAAGTTAATCGTGGACACGAAATCATTTTTTACGAGATTTTTTGGTGGTCGAGAAATTTTTTATTTCGCAAAAACTCAAAAAAAAATAGATTTTTAATGAAATATGTTTTTTAACGTCTCCACCGCTATATCTCTGAAAATATTTGTGCTATCAAGCTATTTTTTTTAGATTAAAGTAGACACTATAGCGCTTCGAACAACGTCCCACGTGAACCCGATTTATTTTTTTTTTAAGTTGGAAAAATAATAGGAAACTCAAACTTGTTATTTTCAGTAGCGTAATTTTAGACAATCGAAAAAAAAATTATTTATGAAAATTTGTATATACATGCTGCGTACAAATTGAAGCCAATAGTTGAAAAAAGTTTTTAGGATAAAGTTTCTCATGTCCCGCTCATAGTATTGAGTCAGCGATTTTTTTTAACGAGCCAAAGTCATATTCTTGAGCGATCGGCTGTAGCAAGCCTGCCGACTGCAACGATCTGACGGTCCCGGTCGGGGTGAATGTAGTAGTTTAACTTATATCAAACCAGTAGTGATCAAAAGCATCTAGGGGATCAACATTATTGTTCAATATTTCATATATTGTACAGTAGTATTGATTATATGTTGTTAATATTAAGAAATTGTACAATAAATATAAAATAGTCTCCTTTTAACAATAAAAACTGCTGCCCAAGGAATCAGTACTTCCACATCCAGATTTTCTATCCAAGTCACTCACAACGAAAAAATTTTGTATGTGGAAATAATTGCTTATGGAACTTTAATAATATAATATTTGAAATCCTCTACCCCAGAAACCTATAAAACGATACCCCACATCGGTAGTGGGGTGGGGGTGGTGATGGGGGGGGTGGATGAAGTAAAAAAATATTTTGAGGTTTCTGGTTCTTGTACACACACTAAATCACAATTTTTTTTCATCTCCTTTAATAATGAGGTGGGGGTGGTAGGGGGGTGGCTAATGCCAAAACTTTTTTTGAGACCTTAGCTTCTCTTGTATATACTAAATACCTATTTTCTGGACTCTTACCTGCTTGATTTAGCTATTTACACCAAATTTACCCCAATTTACCCCTCGAACCCTTCGACGGAACAAGGTGAAAATATAATCTAGTTCCAGAGCTCGTTAAGGTACATATGTGTACCAAATTTCAAGTCAATATCTTAAACGGTTCCAGAGTAAACGTGCGCACAAAAAAATTACAGACAGACAGACCAACAGACCGACAGGCCCACTGGATGTGGAAGTAAAAGACAGGTAGGTAGATATAAATACCTAATCTATAAATATCAATCAGTGTTACTAACTACCCACCTAATTAGTAAGTTTATTAGACATTTTTAAATGAATGAAAGTAAAAACGTACGCATAAAATGAGTTTTATTGTTGAAATAAATTTTCTATTTGGATAGATAAATATGTAGTATGTAGTTTATGTAGGCCCTACATTAATAGCGTGATTTTCGACAACCGCCACTTCTACGCGACTAATGTGACCAACCCTGCATGCGAGGTGTATTAATTGCGTCCCAATGTCGCATTTAGCGCTGATAAAAAAAAATCGTTGTTGCCACACGGTACATTTTAGGAAAAAATATATTGTTTCAAAAACTTTTGTGATTATTAGGCTTTATTTTCTTCGCTGCATGTATGTAAATATTTTCAAAAATAAAAAAGTTTATCGATTGGTGAAGATTTCAATACATAAAATATGTATTTTTAATTTATCTGATTTTTAGAGAAATGAAAGTGCGAATTGTGCCCAAACCGTTTATATTGGTAAAAGCGCTACAGTGTGTGCTTTAATTTGACACAAAACAAATTTCGGTACCTTTAATAGTGGAAGCAAAAAAAAAACAATCTTATTTAAAAATACATTTTTTTCACTTTTTATTGATTTAAAAAGTTCGAGACCACAAAAAAATTTCGTAAAATATGATTTCATATGCCCAATGACATACTCAAAGGAACCTAACATGTTTGACCTGGTTCTACGCCAAAAAAAAACCGACACGATAGATTTACGAAATCACTGTTCTAATTATAGGTATCGGCGCACGCCAAGTGACGTCACTCTACGGACTGTTGGCCGGCTGAGCGTGTTTTTATTCAAATGCGAATATCTCTGTGGCTATTGATTCAATTGAGCTGAAATTTTTTTCTGAAGCTATTGGTTTGTTATACTTTAAAATGAGGAAGAAAAAGTAGGAAACTGCCATATCACTAAATGACCCTATTCTACAAGTTACGGAACCCGTGATAAAAGTTTTCTACCCCTTCCGGTCATTTCGTACTCTAATCTTTTTTTTAACTTTTTTATTAACGTCATTACAAACACATTGCACAAGATTTCATCAAAATCCATTTATTACCACTCGATTTAGAAGTGAAACCCTCCGTTGACTGGATTAGTTGCTAATATTTGTTTATAGTCTCATCAGAATAGAAGTTTTAACTCAGGAAGAGTTAGGTTTGGTACCCACGTTGCATAAGGCTTTTTTGGTTATTTTAAACAATCAAATAATCACCGATTAAAGTCAAGGTACTGGTATTCCCAACACCCTGTATAAGATGGGACCCTATGCAGTAAATGATCATTTCCATTCCAGATGAGCAGATCACAATGTTTTGTCGAAAAATTAACAACCTATCTAACTGGTCGTGATGTTATCAGCTTTAGAAAGTTCCCGGGAATGCTGAGAACACAGCGAACATCAATTAATCAAACGTAAACGTAAACAATAATTCATTCCGGTAGCGATGTTTTTAGACGTAAATAAAGAGCGGTACCATCATACATTAAACAACACCATGTAATTTTCCTTAGCACGATCTCTGTTTAAGCATTCAATGATTGCGTACTGTGGTAGTACTATCTAGAATTTATTTCAATGACAAGCCTCGTAGCTAGTTGGCCAGGAGAAGGATAAGGTGGTGCTGGAGAGAGGTACCGTCGGAAGAGGTACTGTTCGACTACATAATTGGCGGTTACCGGCTACATCTGAATAATATCCGACTACAATTAATTTGGCCGGATCGAGCTTAATGAAGGCCTTGCTACGTGTAATTTAGTCTTAATGTGGTCCAGGATTGTTTAATAATTTCAGATAATTAATTATTTAATAATTGCTTTGGCATCATTTCTGTACATTCTATTTATTCAATCATACGGTTGGATTTTTATGGTTTTTTAATAAAAAGATAATTAAACTGACGGGAGCTCTCTAGGGACAAGTGACCTTCTATTGGCAGAGGATAATGTGTCGTTTCCAACAGGTTTTACGGACTAAAGATGGTTTTGAACAAAATCGGAGATGAGAATTTCGCAGTTATTATTGTGTGAGAAATAAAACAAAGATTGAACCCTTTGCGATAGAACGTACCTCAATTTGGAGACATAATTATTATTTCCGATTCAAAATGTGTTTTGCAAGCTTTCAAAAACTTAAGTTTAATAAATTACAAGAATGCCATAATATTAAGAAACTAGCCAATAATCTAAGTCAAAATCAAGTACAAGATTAATCTTGATAAAGGAAACAATAGCGAATAAAACTGTAGGTCAGGCAACTAAAGAAGCCATTAAACTTTACGAAATTTACTCAGTGTCAACAAATAATGATATTTTCTAAAATCAAAAGCAACATTTCTGGAATAATTGGGAAGAAATATGGTTACATTATATACTAAGAATTACTACATTTTAATATATCCCGCTCTTCCCAAATCTATTCCCCATAGATCCAAAGGAGAATGTTAAAAATAGCTGATTTTTGGCGTCCATCGCCGAATGCATAAGACCCAGAGAAAATGGTTGGAAATGGCTCAAAATTAATATAAATACGTCTTCGTGGTATTAAAAGGCTGGGGAAAATTCTATTTTACCCCTAAAAACATAAAAGCTTTGATTGCTTTGCTTCAAATATTGCTAAAATTGCTTTGAATAATAGCTTATACTAAATGTGAAAATTGTATTTGTTTTATGATAACTATTCGGTACCGATTCAATAGAGATAACAAAAGAGTAGAAACTACCCCTATTCAGGGGGTGGAACGTCATATACAGCACCTAGTATTAAAAAAATCAAACGATCCTCCTTTGCAAGTAGCCATTTGCATATTTACTACACCTTTTTCCCCAACAAATGAAGTTCCATACCTTACCTAGTACCTTTAAATGAAAAAATATAACATAGAATAAACTAATATCATTTTCAACCCCTTCTTTAATATATATATCTATTAAATGCAGACATAAGAACCAATAGAAACCTTTCGTTTTATTTTAATTTGCTCAGTAAATATTCTGTACTAGATGCTGTTCTAACATCTCTAAATAACGGCAGTTTTTCTTTATAGGGATACTATTAAGTAAAAAGTATAAGTGTTTTTCGTAATAAAGATACTCACGTCAAGACCAAGTGGATGTCTGTAACTTTTACTAGTAGAAAATAATTTGGTGCATTACTAAGTGCCGTGGCATTTTTTTTAGTATTCGAGACTGTGAATAGAATTGCCCGATTAGGGTAGTTTGGTGTTTTCCAGGGTCGATAACTAATGCGCTTTTTTGAAATAATACTTGCTGCAAATATTATTTCATACCCGTATAGGGTTTGTTTTTGAAAATTTATCTATGCTGAGGTCAGGGTTAGTTGAAGGTCTGGCTCAACTAATATTAAAAAATCATTTTGTACATTTTTAATCACCTTGGTGTATATTTATTTAATATTAGGTGCTATGTATGGCATTCCACCTGCTGGATAGGGTCTGAATAGAGGTAGTTTCTACCCTTTTGTTACACTGCTGAATCGACACCTAATAGTTATCATAAAATAAATATAATTTTCACATAAAAACACTCTAAAATTGCTTTGAGTAATAGCTTATTACTCAAAGCAATTTTAGGGTGTTTTTATGTTTTTGGGGGTGAAATAGAATTTTCCTCAGCCTTCTGACACCAGGAAGACGTGTTTTTATTAAATTTGAGCCTTTTCCAGCCCTTTTCTCTGTAGTACCGTCATTAGATGCAATATTTGGGGGTACCTTACATTTTTTGATGCAAGCATGAAACTTGGCAGAGTCGTAGGGTAGCCCCAAAGAGTGATTTAAGAGTTGTGGACAAATCCGCGACGAGCCCACGTATTGCGGAGGATACGAATTTTTCTGAACATCGCTGTATTAAGGCCATTTTGATGGTGATTTCAATGGGAAATATATACACAGTTCTTATTTAGTCTCTCTGTCAGTACAGAGATCACACCAGACCATAAGTAGACACGTTTATGTCTTTTGCCTACCTTCCAGGTGGGTATTATGCGTTCCGCGATGGGGGCCAAAAATTAGCTATTTTTTACATTGTCCTTTTCAGTCGGCAGACAATATTTTAACAATTGACGTATTTCACGTTAAAAAGTTAGGTGAAAAGTGTCGTGGCAAAAACTAGATTAGTATCACTAAGTAGTAAAAAGTCATTGCACATGTTGACCAACTCGTCTAATTTCCAAACTTTGTAAAAATGAAATACCTAACTTCTAAACTGACAGCTCCGATAAAGTGATAAATTGATAATTTGATTTTTTTAAATATTGTAGACTACAAAACGAACCAATGAAGATGATTTCTAATCAGTCAAAGTAGACTCAACATTAATAATAATGAAAACAATGATATGATTATTATATTATTGGTATTTAATTTTTCCAAAGTTTTAGAACTGGACGAGTTGGCCAACATGGACACTGACTTTTTGTGATACCAATCTAGTTTTTGGTATGACAATTTTTACCAAACTTTCTAATATGAAATAGGTCAATTAGTCTACTTTAATTGAATCATGGATGATTTCCAGCACATCTTTTAAAATGGGTATTAAGGATACCCTTCGTTGACTAGATAACTCTGTAGGTGATTTGAATCATATTCTATTTTCTTGTACCATACATTCACAAATTAGGAAAGAATTTGGAAGCTGTTTAGAAACCTTAGGAATTCAATTTTCCACTAACATCGTTTACCTTTTAAGTACTGAAAGTAAATAAATTTACGATGTCATAGTAGCCTTGTTGTGTAAAGCTGGAATATCAATATAAATTTGTTCTAATCTCCTGAAACATAGATCTTGTGTGACTTATGGAAACCTTCAAAGTCAATCAACTTCACAGATACACACACATACACAAAACGAAGATTGCCGACGTTAATTCTAAACTTCTAATAAATAGCCATTCTTGGAAGGAGTTAGATAAATATGAAAAAATATTCCTTAAACATATTTAAGTATTTAATGACAATCAGCAAGGTCCTCGTTAGTTAAGTCTAATCTGAGGTACATTAAAATTGCAGATTTCCTTGCAGTGTAAACACATTGAACAGCAGGCTGTAAAATACGGATAAGAAATCTCACAATAAGATCTGTAGCCACATGAAATTACTGCCCAATAAACACATTTGTTTTATAATTGTCATTTCTACAACAATTTTGTTTTATTGCTATTTTATTTTATTTATAAAATTGCAATAAAATAAAATAGTTGTATAACATTTAAATTTTCCGTCACGTTTCTTGTAAGCGCGATAACTTAAGAAAGAAAAGTCTGACTATATTGAAATTTGGACAGTAAGTTAGTGTTAGCTAGAGGAAGAACCATATTTTGAACAAAATCGATCAGTACATAAAAAAGTTATTAATTATTTAACTTTGAAAAAAATATTCCTTTAATTTTTATATTTTTGTAATTGAATAGAAATCTGGTGAAATGATATTATAACGTGAAAATTTACATTTTTTACGTGGCAGTTGGTAGTCTAGTTCTTACTCTTTTGACTCGGAATCCAAAGGATCCCGGGTTCGAAACCCACGTAGGTTTTTTTTAATTTTTACCAACTAAGTTCGTACTATGAAATTAAAAATGTCTAAAACTGGTATTATTTACAAAAAAACTGCAAATAGTGTCTTATAGAATGTATAAAAATTATATAAAAGTTCAGTAAATCGCCGAATAGTATGTTTTTAGCTTGTTAATACTTGAAGAAGCTAAGGACAAAGAAAAACGGCAATAGTAGTATTTTGAGAAAATAGACATGAGAGTCTTGTTAGGTGAACTAAGTAGGTATGAAATTAGAGTGTCGTATGGAAATAGTTCGAGCGTTACTTAAAAAAACAGGAGGTAAAAGGCGAGGTGCGAACATTATGTTCTCATGAGAGTTGCCTGTAGACATGGGAGTGCCTCAGGGGAGCGTACTTAGGCCTCTATTATTTGTAATGTATAGTAATGATATGTAAGAAATCTTTAAACATTGTAAAAATCATTTTTTTGGTAGCACTATAATCCACACTAATGAAAAAGGTTCTAGAAAGTTGGTAGGAAAAATAAATTCGATTTACAACGTGTCTCTGATTGGTTGGTATTATAAAAGCAAAAGGTATGCTCATAAGTAATGAGCAGAATTGCAAATAGTTCAAATATAAATTTATCAATCAATATTCAGGAAGTAAAGAGTATGAGCGGGTAGCAATGTAAAAAGTGCCCCCGCATCTACCGAACTAAAATGGCTTCCATAAGATGTCTCGTATGCTGACTGTCTTGTGTACAAAGTTTTAAGCTCGTGGACTCTGCATGGGGTGGGAAAAAAAATAAGTTATTTTTTTTCTCACCTCCTATTTGACGGATCGATTTGGCACAAATAAAATTAGTGTTAGGATAGTTTATTTTAAAAAAATATACCCTTCTACGATGATTTTATGCATTAAAAAAAAATTAATATATTTTTTCAATGGCCTGAAGGAAGGGTGACACCCTGTTTGACACTATTACCATATTTTGATATAATATGTATTTAAACTATAACTATAACATATAACAGTTACAGTTTTATTAATGGGGTGGAACAGGATAAAAATAAATAAAAATTATTTGAACTTGCAATATTATGAGTATATTATTTAATATTTAGATAGTGTTTAGTTATTTCACTTCAGATAAGACATCGCAAAGAAAAAGAAGAACAAGAAAAGCGACGTCAAGAAGAAAAAGAAGCGTAAGAAAGAAGACGACAAGAGGAAGAAAGGCGGCGTCAAGAAGAAAGACACGAATTGAAGGAAATAATCGAAGACCTGGAAATAAGTTGTCAAGAGGAGAAAGAAGAACAAGAAAGACCACGCCAAGAAGAAAAAGAGGAACAAGGAAGACGCCAGGAAGAACTGAGAAAAATCCTGAGCGATCAAATGAAAATCCAATAAAACGCTATGAATTCAATCACAAAACAGAAGTCAGTAAAGTCAAAGGGGAAGTAAGCGACATCAAAGAAAAGATGAGTGAGGTCGAAGAAGTGGAGCGCCTTAAACGACAATTGAGAGAGAAAGGAGGCCAGCTGGTAGCATCATCAAGTTCTCCTTTAAAACCTCCCTCATTTGACGGCCAAAGCTCATGGACAACGTGCAAGAGACAATTTGAATGCGGCTGCAAATGCGAATAACTGGGATAACGAGGAAAAGGCTATGGCATTATTTCTGGCGCTAAGGGGCCAAGCCTCAGAGTTACTTCAGACCATCCCGGTGGAGAAACAAAGGGACTTCAAAGTCTTGGAAGCTGCATTAGACTTGAGATATGGCTACCAACACCTTGCCCAAGTGTACCAGGCTCAGCTAATATCAAGGATGCAAAAGGTTGGGGAAAGCTTACAAGAATTCGAAGCTGCGACAGAGAGACTGGTACACCTGGCATATCCAAGTGCACTAAGAGAATTTCAGAAACAACTAGCCGTGGGAGCCTCTTTAGATGGCATCAGGGTCGAAGAGGTCAGGCGAATTTTTAGAATATTCCATCAAAGTATTAGCGAGGCTTTAGTGCGTGTCCTCGAAGGAGAAGCTGCCTTTAAAGACACCCCGCGGTCAGAAGTGCGTGCTGTGACAGTTGAAGAGGCACTAAAAATACAAAATAAGTCATTTTTCAATTGGCTCACGCCCCCGCTCTGTCGCAGCCACATCTGTCTTACAAATCTCCGAAGCTGCATCTCATACTGTTACGTTCTCAGATATAGTACCTTATCGCTAAAATTTTAAGTGTGTATCGTACTCGTTTTCTTATGTTATTTGTATTGTACCTAATACCTAATTTTTCCCTTTTTAAAAAACTTAGATAATAGTTAGTGTTACGCACGAAATGGAAAGTTCTACAACTGATAGCAATAGTTCTGAGAGCAAAATCAGCTCACTTAATTTAAAACGCAAAAACAGTAACAATGTATAATATGTAAAAAAATTGGAGGTACTATAATCGAATCAACCAATAAAACTTTCTTTACTACCACAGTTAGATGAGGAAAGTGACTTGGATAAATAATTTTGTTTTTTATGAGTTATCATGTTCCTAATGGTTAATAAAAGTCTTATAGATGTTCGTATGTAATAATAATAACAGCCCGTCTAATGCTCTAAGTGAATCCCATTGCGACCACAAAGCCTTCAATCCTACTCCTTTGTTTGAGGCATCCTTCCATTCTGGTCGGGTTCCTTTTTCCTTTGCTCGCAATATGGGTCCAATTTCCGCATCACTTAGTTACTCTTGTCTGAATGAATTATATGATTACCTATCTAAATATTGAATAATATACTCGTAATATTGCAAGTTCAGATAATTTTTATTTATTTTTATCCTGTTCCACCGCATTAATAAAACTATCACTGTTATATGTTATAGTTATAGTTTGAATACGTATTATATCAAAATATGGTAATAGTGTCAAATGGGGTAGTCATCCTTCAGGCCATTGAAAAAATATATTAATTTTTTTAATGCATAAAATCATCGTAGAAGAGTAATATTTTTTAAAATAAACTCTCCTAACACTAATATTATTTATGCCAAATTACAAAGCGATCCGTTAAATAGGAGGTGAGAAAAAAAATAAAACATTTAGGGGTAAATTATTTTTTTTCCGCCCCACGCAGAGTCCACGAGCTTAAAACTTTGTACACAAGACAGTCAGCATACGAAGACATCTTATGGAAGCCATTTTAGTTCAGTAGGTGCGGGGGCACTTTTTACATTGCTACCCGCTCATACTCTTTGTCATTGGTTTCGGAAACTAAATATTATCACCATCAATTTCAATTTCATTGAAAATTAGTGAAGTAACTTACGATTAACATAAAGATTCTTACCTATAATTCTCATGCCAGGTAGTGAGATTTTCAGCGACTTTGTTATTCTGAACATGCCTCGTCCAAACGCCGCTCTGTTGTGGGGAAACACTGTGCTGGTTGGGAGAAACCTGCGCCATATTGTACCCAAACTGGTTAGCACCATTCAGTACACTATTCTGTTCCAAACTAGCACCACTGTTGTAGGAATTGTACAAAGCGTTTTGAGCCGGAGGAGTCGTACTAGTATTGGTAGTACTTGTGCTGGTTGCCGAGAGAGAATGGGGTAATCCAGAACTAGACAAGGCACTTGGAGGTAAAGCAGTAGCGAGAGACGGCGTAGTACCCAACGCTGCCGAGGCGTAGGACTGCTGAGCCCAACTGGATTGGTTGAAAGTTGGGTCGGCGTAATGCTGTTGAACCGGAAACGCTGTTTGTAACGACATAGTGTTGAACGCGTTTAATTGCTGAGAGTTCAGTTGTTTGCGCAAACGGGCGCGGCGGTTCGAGAACCAAACTTGTACGCGGGCCTCGGTTAGTTTTGTTTTTTGGGCTAGTTCCTCGCGAGTGTATACGTCAGGGTACTGCGTACGACCAAAGGCGCGTTCCAAGGCTTCGAGCTGTTCGCCAGTGAATGTGGTCCTGGATCGGCGTTGTTTTCGTTTCAGAGGGATTCCAGGTTCGGACTCTGTGTCACTCTCGTCGCAGGATGAGTTGGGCCCTGGAAAAGAGGCGACTTGTTATTGGAGTGCAGTAATTTGCTTAAGGAAGTAAAAGAGCTGTATTATATATTATAAAGTATATCAATTAGGAACATGAAGAAAAAGGGTCTAGCTGTACTTCCATGGCAAAACTGCCCCCAATAGGAACCTATATCGTAACATATGTTATATTGTAGAGGGCGCTAATAGTAGTTGATAGAGTAGATATTAGCTCTATATCTTAGTTAATTGAAGAGCTATTTGAAAAATAGTGTCCGGAGACGACTATTTTTCAAAGCGATATATCTTAGTTAATTTTAAAGCTAGAGAAATAAAACTAAATGGCAGTCTTATGGTACACTTTACAGTTTATTTTATAGCATTTCCTATGGGCCAAGCCTAAATAAAAGTATTTAAAAAATGCAAAGACAAATTTTGTCAATCGATTTCTATCCGATCTAATTGAATTACCACTTTGAAAAAAATATATAATAATTGCCTATGTCTTGCCTAACAACATGCCAAGTTTCATTAAAATCCAAGAGGTGCAACATGTCGAAAAAAAATTTTAAGTAAATGGACCACCTTAAACAACCACTATGTTGACGCTTCTAATTTGTATTACATTTCATTAATCTTTGGAAAAGTTGCGTTTTGACAGCTCATAAAAAGTATATCAACGGTTGGTGGTGTCAACTAGAATATTACAATGTTTTTTTGATCCACTTTTATAGTGACTATAGTCGGTCTCAGTTAAGAATGCAGTTGTTTACGTTATGAGCGGAGCACAATTTACACAGGATATGGGAATTCTCAAGTAAGTGGAATCCCCCATGGCTGACTCAAGCCAGTTGGTACATAAAATAAAAATTAACGGTTTAAATTGGCTTTTATTTGGCACTTTTCTTTTATACATTGAAATTGAAATACATTGAAATTATTTAATTCATATTGCCAACATATTTAGAGTAATAAAAGCTCATTATAGACGTAAATCCTCTAAAAATGTCAGCTTTGATCTCTCATATACCTGCCTAAAAAGTATACAAAAATATCATAACCTCCGTGTAAGTGCATGACCACGTCGTCACGTCGGTGCACCGCACAACGAACATAGCACCGCACTTCGCACACTGAAATTAAATAAACCATTATTTTAAATGAGAGTGGCCATATCGACGCCCCTCGCACATCGCATAATAAAATTAAATAGAACCATGCTCTTAAATGAGAGTGATGAAATCAACAACTTGAGCTTCGCACATCGCACAGCGTTTAGCACAGGCGATACCGTGTTTGTGAATCGTTATTCGTAACAAAAGAGATAACTAGAGCAGTCTAATTTTAATAAAAATGGAAGGAAATAGCCGAACAATACATGAACAATTAGTACAATTTCTTTTGTATTAATATTCATAAATATCATAAAAAAAATAAAATAAACTTCGATGTGCGCCGCGCAAGACAGATCAAAGATTCAGTTCAGAACGGCAGAGACAAGAACAGCTCGCCTGATATCGAGCACATGTAAGTAGTAGGTTTACCTATTTCTTATAACACTTGACATTTTTAGAGGATTTACATCTATAATGAGCTTTCATTAATCTAAACAAAATATGCTGCAATATGAATTAAATAATTTCAATGTATTTATAAAAGAGCCGAATGCCAAACAAAAGCCAATTTAAACCGTTAATTTTTATTTTATGTACCGACTGGCTTGAGTCGGCTAAGGGGGATTCCACTTACTTGGGAATTTCCATATCCTGTGTAAACTGTGCTCCGCTCATAACGAAAACAACTGCATTCTTAACTGAGACCGACTACAGTCACTATAAAAGTAGATCAAAAAAACATTGTAATAGGCTAGTTGACACCACCAACCGTTGATATACTTTTTATGAGCTGTCAAAACGCAACTTTTCCAAAGATTATTGAAATGTAATGCAAATTAAAAGCGTCAACATAGTGGTCGTAAGGTGGCGGTCCACTTACTTTAAATTTTTTTTTCGACATGTTTCACCTATTGGATTTTAATGAAATTTGGCATGCTGTTAGGCAAGACATAGACAATTATTATATATTTTTTTCAAAGGGGTAATTCAATTAGATGAGATAGAAATCGATTGGCAAAATTTGTTTTTGCATTTTTTAAATACTTTTATTTAGACTTGGCCCATAGGAAATGCTATAAAATAAACTGTAAAGTGTACCATAAAACTGCCATTTAGTTTTATTTTCCTAGCTTTAAAATTAACTAAGATATATCGCTTTGAAAAAAAGTCGTCTCCGGACACTTTTTTTCAAATAACTCCTCAATTAACTAAGATATAGAGCTAATATCTACTCGATCAACTACTATGAGCGCCCTATACAATATAACATAGGTTACGATATAGGTTCCTATCGGAGGCAGTTTCGCCATGGAAGTACGGCTAAACCCTTTCAGAATAAGTTTAATGCAAATATAAAAATTGCATTAGATTTGAAAATGGCAATAATAATAATATTTTATTGACTCTAGCAACCAGTTTTACATAAGACATAATACAGTTTATTTTTAATATTACATCACATAAAAAAACTAACAAAGAATAAGAAACACTGAGAATAAAATTAGTATTAGTCACCAACGTCTGATAAAAGTTCGTCAAATAAATAATGCTTGATTCAACAGAATTTGTTTGGTTCTAGTATGAGAAATATTTTCCGGTAAAGTCATTTTGAAAGTTTATCTATCTTTTTTAGTTTTTGTGTTAAATAACAAAAACAACATTATCAACAGTTTTTTTAACATATGGTCGCCATTTTGAAAGTACAGCCAGTTTTGGGATATGTCTAAAATTGTTCTTTGCGCTTTAATCCTTATGAAAAATATTGTCCCCAAGGATCGGGGGGGGTCACGTACAGCTAGGGTGGGCTTCCAGACTATTTCGTTTTCGAATAAATGCCTCCAGGAGTTTTAATTGGAACACTCTGTATATAAAATATTTTCGTCTCAGAGCCAATACGACAACACCCACCCAAGAAAATTACGTATGATTAAACCACAATTAGCAATAGTTACTCATTGTTGGTTTACAAAGTTTTCATTTGTATAATTATTATGCTCTCACGCTTAAATCATATTATCAGTTCGTGCGATATCATATTAACTATAATATTATATTTTATTGCACGGCAGAAATAACAACTTTAAATTACTGTTTAATTAGCCTTGTTTTAATTATCTTTTTTAATAGCAGTAAACCCCGCATAGTCATATAAATGAATGTCCATATATTAAACAAAACCACGAATACAATTAACATTTAAGTACTGCATAATAAAAGAAATATGAACACCCAGTAGTTGCTAATGAATATTACTAAAACATTTAGAAAATAAAGTGACAAAAAGGCAAGTTGAAGTGAGCGGTATAACTTTGATCTTACTGTAAGTTTCCTGTATAGTTTTTCTAGCTATATTCTGTTCAAAATTGGACAAATCTACGATAATCTCATCTCAGATGTTTTATGCTGGAGGTAAGAAGGGATAGATATGATACGCCATAGCTAATCATTTTTATATCCGCTTATTACATTTAATTTTAATAGTTATTTAATTACTTTTTTTAGGGCTAGATGAATAAAACAAAAAGTATAATTTAATTCACTATAATGAATGAACTAACATCAATAGGTACACAGACAAGAACATTAGAGCATGAGTTATATCTCTAGGGTGGGCAAACATTTAGTACTTTTGGCATATTAACATGAACAATATAACCGTACATTCACAATAAAATATAATTTTCGAATAAAAACGTACAGCTGGCCCACGACGTATTAAATATTATCATATGAAAGAAAATATTAACTGTTTTACGTTCAACATAATAGAAAATTTGCTAATGGATACTTAACTAGGAAATAAAGGTTTGGTAATGTTTCAAACGTTTCAGTTAATCAAATTGTATTAGAAAATACACCCAAAAACACCATTAAAAAGTAAAAAGTATACGTGGAAAATGTTTTTAGAAATTTGTTCGATCAGAAAATACGACTTGAACAGATAGTAAAAAATTATCTTACCGAATACCCCTCGTACATTGATAAATACTCGAAATGTTGTCATAGAGCGTGTTGCTTAAAGGTAATAGCCCTTGGCCTATGGCCTCGGGCTATTACCAAGCAACACGCTTTCAGCAGTCTCTATGACAAAATTATCTCGGTATTATCAATGCTCTAGGTGTATTGTAGGTGATAATCCCATCAAAATAAAACAGAAAAATTACGAAAATGTCACAATTAGCGTTTAGACAACATTAAAATAATTAATACAATATGCATTGGACCCGTTGGACATTGTAATACAAAATGAATTTCAACATTCATTATTACTACATTAATCGAAGAGTATAATTGCTTTCCAATATTCATAAAGGTACATTCCATATCTGGGTCGTACCTTTAGTTACTTTTTATTTTGGAAGGTAACCAAATGAGTACCTCTTACTGGAATAATTATTATAATTCCTGACATTACGTATTCCCTTCAGGACGCGATAATAAAAATTACATATAATAAAACTTTTTTTGCAAAAACTTAATTCCAGTATATCTAGAAGATCGCTTATGCATCTGCGTGGGTATAAAGGGCGGTACATCCACTGAAATTAACTCTAATTTACAAAAATTATAATACATTTAAAGAACTAGGTCGCCAGAAGGGTAATTTTGCTAAATATTATAATTCCTGCTATATATTCGTAGTATTTGTAGTAAAATGAATAACTTCCAAGAATGAAATAAGTATAATTTGTATGACGAAAATGCACAGCCGAAAAAAATGATTGAATTTATTTCTTCTGCTCACAAATATTTTACTATAAATTCAAAATAAGGTAGCTCGAAGCAGTTAAATTAAATTTAAACACAATAAAAATCAATCATCGAGGTGACCATCAGGTTAATATGTGGTAATAATAAAACGGACCGTCATTATCCTTTGTAGCCAGCTCATTTTTGAATTGTCATGGTGCATCTTGTGAGGTCCACATTACACTGTGATAAAATTTTCTGTCAATTTTCAAGTTGACTTGTTTCGGATTTTTTTGCTAAGGGCCTCGTAGCCGTCTCGATAAACAAAACTGTGATTGTTTTGACACGCTTTTTGTTGGCTAGATATTTATTCAGAATTACACGTTCTATTACGCTGTAAATTTAGGCGGACCCCAGAGTAATTCTTCCTCTTTATTGTAAACTATTTGTAAAAGATGTTGCAGTAAGTGTCAATGAATCTGCAAAATATCACCGGTTCTCGATGCGTTTACCAATTTGTTTAATCATACCAATTTGCATGTATACGAGGGTTATTGGGCGCCCTGCTAGGTGTGTGCTTTATTTTCTCTCAGCGCGCCAATGCTCAGTTTCGCCGATAGAAATTATTTTTATTTGGTTAATTCGGCAATGAATCGATTTTAATTATAGAGGTTTTTGAAAAAGGAAGATTCTATTCTAAATGGTACCATTTTTAGATTGATTTTAACTTTTATTAAGTTCTAAAATTGGTATAGAAAATTGCCATGTGTTTCTTCCATTTGATCTGTACATATCTCCGAATAAAGAACTCATATCTAGACACATAATGTGTATTGTATAATTGGCTAGTCGATCTATTCACGGCTGCTTCGGGCACGATCCGTTCAGTTCGATTACCATAATCTCAATTTGACGTGTGGGCTATTAATATTAATAAACGTTTTTCGTGTTCACCGATCAAAAAGTGGTGAAGTGGTCATATTTACACAGTTTAGTGGCAATATATTTGGTGCAAAATGGTGAAGTGCTGTGCTGCTTGCAGAAAGCAGTTTAGAAAAGAAGATAATCGATCGTTTCAATAGTAGGTATAAACTTCATAGTCATGCTGGAGTTCAGTTTACAGTTGTAATAAGGTGAATAACAATTAAATTTTAATATCCTTTCCATACATACTTCCTTTAATATCCTTCAAAAAGCAGCTATTTATTATTTTAAATATGTAAGTCCCACCCAGACAATCTTGACATTGAATTTTAGGCTTGTCTAGTTTGTGGCGTGTTTAAAAAATATGCTATTCAATACTGCAGAAATACAGTAAATTAAAATGAACAAAATTCAAATAGAAAATATTAACAATTTAGCCATGTAAATATGTATAATATTACCCTCTTATTATATGTAAACTTTCAGAAAGAATAGAGAAATATATAAAAATATATGTAATATGTCTCAACATTCATAAAAATGAATGTTGAGACATATTACAGATTTGTAGCAATAGATATATTTCAAAGTTTAGGCTACCTATATTAAATTTGAAATATATCAAGCATTATCTTATTGTAATATTGCATCAAGAGTCCGTAATGTAGGAATTGCAATAACTCATTTTAATGAAAATATTTATCCTTCTACGCATACCCGCCACTGTTGCTTATTGGATGTTATGTTTATCTATCCTTTTTAATGGACATACAATGTGACTATGTTAGGAGCAAACAAGGTATGTAGTGAAGAGATAGCTGTTATGTATCTAGGAATAAGTTATTTGATCGGAGGTGTTTACCAATATCGTGAATATTTGAGGTTATATAAAGCCTGTTGTTTTTTAAGTTAATATTGCCTGATATAATTGAAAACATGCCAGTTGTGGCATGTAGTAAACTGGTGTGGGATACTGTTTCGAAGATAAGACGTGAAAATGTTGATAACTTTTAAATGTCTGTAAAATGTTATACTGGGCTGTAAATCCAATTACGACATAGCTTAACAAATGGACAGTTATCGGTCGCTGTGTTTTTCCGAACAATGAAGCATTGAAATAAAGTGCCCTAATTGGTACTGTTCTCAATATTTTTTCTTCTGCAATATTTGTTATCAGGAAAATTCAACAATAAGAAACCAGACATATACATTGCTACATAGAGAAACCAAAAACAGAAAATAAAAGAACCAATGTATAATAAATCGGCAGGAAATTCTAGATTCTAGATTATCTAATGACAATAAAGGAATTTTTCTAACTGAATGGGCATATATTTTTTTTAAATATTGATCGAACTGGCTAAATTTAAAAAATCTGGAGAGTACCTTTATTTATCGAAACGTTGGAAAAACTGAGTGCTTATTACATATGCTAGATTCAAAGAAATTCGTGATGCCTATGGTAGGGAAAGAATTCGGTAGGTAATAAAATGACCTACAAATTAAGTTACCTAAGAGTGTATGCAAATAATATATAGAATTTATTTGTCCTTGCCCTTCCTCAGGGGCTTATATCACCAAGTAGCTGATGGAAAAGAACTTTGGGGAGCAGCGTCAGATTGTACCACCGGGAAACCGGGAAATTTCCCGGTGGGCCCTCGACTACCAGTTTTGGGGCCCCTGAGGCCTTTGGCGTCGAGAGACCGTAATGTTGTTATTATTCTTAATAAAAATAATATTAAATTTGAAAGCAGAAAATATATAAAACTTGTACTGATATTCAGAGAAAAAATAAAAATTATTTTCGTGCTACCAAGTCTTAGATTTATATAATTTTTTCTTACAATTTAACATTAATTTTCTGAAATGGTACCTGAGGCCCTGGGGAGTATACCTCCAGACTTTCCACACCTCTGGTCTAGGGCCCACCTACATTTTTCCTGGTGGGCCCTTACGCCCACAATCCGACACTGTTGGGGAAGTTGCATCAAATAAACAAACTAAAAGCTTAGGTACTCTTTGCCAATTTACTGAGCTTTTTATATAATTGTTACACATTCTGTAGGATACTCTGCGCAGTTTTTTTGTAAATAATGTTAGTTTTTGGATATCCTAAATTTTGTGATACCAACTATACTGTGAAAGAATATAGGAAAAAAAATTGAAAAAAGAACATCCAACCTGACTAGGATTCGAACACGGGATCTTTGGATTGCAAAACGAAACTTTATATATTATATAGATATATAGAATATATATTAGTAAAATGCATAAACAAAAAAATATATATTATAGAGATAACATTGCGCAAGATTTCTATTTAAGTGCAAGCTACAAAAATTAAGAAAATATAATTTTTAAATTAAATGATTAATAACTTTCTTATTTACTGACTAATTTTCTTCAAAAACAATAGGGTTCTTCCTCTAACTAACGCTAACTTACTTTCCAAATTTCAATACAATCGGACTTTTCTTTCTTAAGTTATAATGCTTACAAGAAACGTGACGGACGGACAGACGGAAAGATGGACATTTTGAAAGTTGTTCAGAATTCGTTCACTAACACAATGATATAAAGATTTTTTCTCCACGAGCGATATTTCCGGTTTTAGAAATGTGCCGATCAAGTGCAATGTACTCTTCGTTTTTGCGAAGAGTATAACAACGGCTAAAGAGAAACTGCGAGATGATCTCCTAAGTACTCAATCCGTTCAATAGCAATCACAGCCTGTATCATCTCTCCCTACCTCCATTCGCAAATCTACTGCGATTAAGGCTAATAATAAGCATAATATACTCATTTATTATCAAAACGTCAGGGGTCTCAAAACGAAGACGATCGAAGTGAGCAATTCTGTTGCTAGTTCTAATTGGCCCATTATTGCACTAACTGAAACTTGGCTCGATTCAACTATTTTTGATTCTGAATTGATAAACAATAATTATAATATCTGTCGCAAGGACAGAGATTTTGCAGCTACTAATCGTAGCAGAGGTGGGGGTGTATTGTTAGCAATACGAGATAATTTCAATGCTGTAAGGATTGATTTAGATCAAGCAAATATATTACCTTATGTTGATATTCTAGGCGTTAAACTCTCAGTTAATCAGCGCTACACCTATATCTTTGTTATATATATTCCGCCTAATGTAAGCTCCGTAAACTATGGAACAATTTTTGAATTCATCGAGTCATTAAATGGTATTTGTGACAACAATGTGTTAATAATAGGAGATTTTAATATTCCCTCGTATTCTCTATCTATTTTAAATGGCATCAATACTGCTGAAGTTACAGCTCTCAATAACTTTACAAATTTTCTAGATCTCTCTCAATTTAATTTTGTGTACAATAACAACAACAGGTTACTTGACTTGGTTCTGTGCAATACCAGTTGTGTAGTTGAGAAAGCTTTAGATGTTTTATTAAAAGAAGATAAGCATCATCCCGGACTTGTAATTTCCTTGAACACTGAATATGAAATCTGTACTAATAATTTCCCAATTAATTATACAAATATATTTAATTTTAGAAAAGCCAATTTTGAACTATTATATCAGGAACTGCTTAATGTCGACTGGTCTTGCCTCGAAGATTACACTGAAATTAACTCTGCGTGTCAACAATTTTATGATAAATTATCGGAGATATTCACAACTTGTGTACCTAAATCTGTGTGTCCTAAAAATAATAGAAAATTCCCACCCTGTTTTAATGCTGAAATTATCAAAGATATAAGAACTAAAGAAAAATATTTGAGGCTGCACAAAAGAACGGGAGATAACATTGCACTTGGTGAATTTGTGAGATTGAGGGCTAAAATTAAATTTGATATCAAAACTGCTTTCAGAAATTATACAGCTCAGGTTGAAAATAATATCAGCAATGATCCAAATAAGTTTTGGGCCCACATAAAAAACAAAAAGGGAGTGACTAACATACCTAAAGATATGTATTACAATGGCAATCATTTGAATAACCCACAAGATATTGTAAATGCTTATGCTGATCTTTTCGAACAATCATTTTCACCTGTAGAACCGGAAGACACATTAACAGATCAGTCTGATAATAATAACAGTAGCATCAATATAGTGTCCTTTTCAGAACACGAAGTACTATTGGCTTTAAAAAAAATAAAACCCAAGCTCACCATGGGACCTGATGGCATTCCCGCGTTCTTATTGAAAGATTGTGCTTATATCTTTGCGAAACCACTTATGATTTTATTTAACCTTTCTATTAAGTGTTGTTCATTTCCTGACATTTGGAAATACTCCAAAGTCTGTCCTGTATACAAAAAGGGTGAAAAAAATGATATAAGAAACTTTTGACCGATAACTATAATCTGTAATTTTGGTAAAGCTTTCGAAATATTACTACATAATTCAATTTACCCACATGTTAAAAACATAATTTCCACGCAACAACATGGATTTATGAAGGGCCGCTCTACTACCACTAATCTTATTTGTGCTACGCAATACATATCTGAATCCATCGACATGCAAGTTCAAACAGACGTAATATACTTTGACTTTACGAAAGCCTTCGATAGGCTGAACCACAACTTACTTATTACAAAACTCTCTAGTTTTGGCATTTCAGATCAGCTCATATCTTTTTTAAAATCATATTTAACTGAACGACAACATTACGTCGCGTACAATGGCTTTAAGTCCTCTGATTATGTTTCAACCTCAGGTGTTCCCCAGGGGTCCGTTCTTGGGCCGCTGCTTTTTAATATTTTTATCAACGACATAGGTAATACCCTAGGAGTTCACTTTTTAATGTATGCGGACGATATAAAACTTTTACATAGAATGACTGATCTGAATGACTGCATCACATTGCAAAATAGCGTTTCTAATCTTAGTTCTTGGTGTGTTAAAAACAAACTTTCATTAAATGTGCAAAAGTGTAATATTATGTCGTTTTCAAATAGAGATTCTATGATTACCTACGATTACGCGCTAAACAACGAACAATTAATGCGACCGTCTACGTTCAAAGACCTTGGTGTAATTTTCTACAAAAAACTAACTTTTAACGACCACATTGATACGTTAATATGTGACGTAAATAAGACATTTGGTTTTATCATACGCAACAGCCGCGATTTCTCAAATATTGCAATGCTAAAATTACTATATTTTTCATTTCTGAGATCTAAGTTAGAGTATGCATCCCTTGTTTGGCAGCCCTGCTATAATATTCACATCTCAAAAATAGAAAATGTACAACGTCGTTTTCTTAAATATCTTCACTTTAAATCTAACGATACATATCTACCTATTGGCTTTCCGCAAGGAGATTTGCTTGAAATGTTTTCCATGTGCAGCCTAAGTGATAGACGTAACAACTACGCCATTAACTTCTTAAAGAAAGTAATTCATCATGAAATTGATTGCTGCGAGATCCTCCATAAATTAAATTTTTACACTCCAAGAGTGAATTCGCGGTATCACCAAACTTTCTATCTGCCTAGAACCCGGACTAACGTTTTACAATACTCACCGATATATAACATCTGTTCTACTTATAATAACAACCCGAATGATATTGATAGGAGACGTTACCTATAGTTAGTTACCATTTTATTATATTCTTTTATGTGCCGTATGCATAATTATAGTTAACCTTATTTTTGTTTTACTTAAGTTTAATTTTAATTTTAGTCTTATTCAGTTTTCTTTGTATTCCAGTTGTAGTTTTAGTTACTATACTCATCTATGGTGTGTAGTCTATATTAAATATGTGTTGTTTCCCATCTTGTAAATGGTTTGTACTGTTAGATGGTGTATAATTAAAATAAAAAAATAAAAAATAAAAAAACATAGGACGTGATGCTGTCAGACATACCATACAGTAAAGGTAAAACAACTATAATTATACAAAAATCTCAAAATATCTTTCAAGATGCTGTGAATAAGATGATTGGGTTATTAATTATATCATATTAAGGTGTCGTTGCCTTTTGCTCTTTACGACGAATGCTGATTGAATGTTGCTATTCTCTGGACATATTCTTGCTGCTTTGTTTTCATTTTCCAGCACTGAACCTTGATGCGGCAATATTGTCTAATTTTGTCGAGGGTATGTAAGAAGAAAAGTTAATTTGCTGGTACAAAAAACCGCTGCCCAAGGAATCACTACTTCCACATCCAGATTCTCTATCCAAGTCACTCACAACGAAAAAACTTTGTATGTGAAAATAATTGTTTATGGAACTTTAATAATATAATATTTGAAATCTTCTACCCCAAAAACCCATAAAACGATACCCCACATCGGTAGTGGGGTGGGGGTGGTGATAGGGGGGTGGTAGTGGGGGATGGATGAAGTAAAAAAATATTTTGAGATTTCTGGTTCCTGTACATACACTAAATCACAATTTTTTTTCATCCCCTTTAATAAGAGGGTGGGGGTGGTAATGGGGGTGGCTAATGCCAAAATTTTTTTTTGCGACCTTAGCTTCTCTTGTATATACTAAATACCAATTTCGTGGACTCTTACCTGCTTCATTTACCCATTTACCCCAAATTTACCCCAATTTACACCCTTCGACGGTACAAGATGAAAATATAATCTAGTTCTAGATCTCGTTAAAGTACATATGTGTACCAAATTTCAAGTCAATATCTTAAACGGTTCCAGAGTAAACGTGCGCACAAAAAAAAGTTACAGACAGACCGACAGACAGACAGACCGACAGACAGACAGAAATTTTTTTTTCGCTCAAACTTAAAATCTCGACGTTTCATGACATTTTAAGCCTATTTGGACAATAAAATTTTTTTAAAATTTTTTTGTCGTTACTATACTTCCACTGGACGTGGAAGTAATAAAATACATCATACTCTGTATTTGATATAAATTATTATTTCATCTACTCTACAACATGAATTCACCACCAAAAGACCATCGTAAAGTATCAGTTTTGTATGTGTCCAGTTTATAACTTTCTAATAGAGAATATAGTCTATATGATTAACGACTGGCAAATTACATCTTATAATGTCTGTGAAATCCTAAAATATTGCAAAAAAATTAGTACAGCGTGAATACTACACCAGTGATTATTTCTGCGTAACGATCATTTTGTGATATTTCTTACTGCATCTTATTTAGAAACGATTTTCAATATTATAAGTAACATTCAGTTTCTTATGACATGGAATTTAACAATTTTTGGTTAATGCGTGTGTTGATATCAGATATATCGGTTAATCCGAATAATTGCAATTTTCAACTTCATTTACTTCTACTTTTTTACTACACCTCTTACCAAAATTTTACTCGGAAACGTTTTTTTATTGCGATGTAGTTATGATAGTTTCTATTAGTCTATAATTTGGGCGGGACTAAAACAGTCACGGTTTTTACGTCATATTTCAAACAACTGAAGAGTAGTAATAGATTTATTTAAATATTATGATTTCTTTCGACTGATCCATCGTATTCTGTCACGACAAAATTCCTCCAATACGTAATTCGCCGCGTATCTTTTGACATCTTAAAAATGAGAGTAATATTTAGTAAATATTTCACAGCTTTGACGAACCTTCCCGAGCAAAAATTTTTTTTTATAATGTAGTTTATTGTAACGCATCATTTAATGGTTCTGGAATTACATATTCTTAAGATAATGATAATAATAATAATAATAATAATTTATTTTCCTTTTTGACAATACAGAATATCATAAAGGAATAGTCACATAAATCTGATATATAATATACATTAAGACTGAAAGAATTCTACTGCTGAATATGAACACTTATCTAAAAAAAAACATTTTTAATTTCCCTCTAAATGCATACATTGTCTCTCTAAACTTTATTTCATTCAGTAAGCGGTTGAATATTTTAAGGCCCATTGACCTGGGAGATTCACAAGTAATTTTAAGTCTAGCATAAGGCACATGGAGCTCATTCTTCTGTCTGGTATCGACATTGTGGTATTCACTGTTTAAAACAAACTTATTCCTATTTCTAAAAGCATACATACAAATTTCGAAAGTATACAAACATGGCAAGCTAAAAATTCCAAATTCTTTAAAAATACGTTTACAAGTGTGAGTGGTCGGTACGCCGGCGATACATCGCAAAATACGTTTTGGCGCAATAAAAACATTTGCTGCTAGGGTGGATTGTCCCCAGAAACAGAGACCATACCTCAAGCGCGTATCAGCTTGGGCATAATATAAATTGATTAATTGTTCCTTATTTAGAAACGATCTGATGTTTCTGAACAAATAAGTTATTGATGATCTTTTAGATATCAAGAATTCACAGTGATGTTTCCAGTTTAGGGTTTCATCCAGTTATATGACCAAAAACTTTGTACTTACCTCACTATCGATTTTGGTACCATTTATATCAATACTTAAATTATTACATTTCTTTTGCCTGGTGTGAAATCTAGTTAAGTGAGTCTTTTCTGCATTGAAATATAGAGAATTATGAGAAAACCAATTGTTCAAATTATCTTCGAAAAGATTGTCCCTAGAATTAGATATTATACTCTACATACATCGTAAAATATGCACTTGACTCCAAAGAGTCTATATCATTAATATATAACAAAAACAAAACAGGGCCCAATATGTATCCCTGTGGAACACTCATATTTAGTTCTAAATATTCCGAATCAACCCTGGAAACTGAGTTTTACGTAAACTAACATACTGATTTCGTGCTTCCAGAAATGTGCTAACAAAACTAACTAAAAATATTCCATATTCCATAGGCAAACAGTTTAGATTTTAGTAAATCATGATTATCACAGTCGAATGCCCTGCTTAGATTACAAAATATTCCGAGAGGGATTCTCCTGTGTCGACAAATTGTAATATTTTATATAAAAATGAATGTATAGCCGTGTTGGTTGACATACCAGTAGTAAAACCATGTTGATTTTCTGTAATTATATTGTAAGTTACTAAAAAATTTAATAATCTATCCAAATAACAGTATTCAAATATTTTAGAGACACCAAAAGGCAAAGTTACAGGTCTATAATTTTTCAAAATGTCTCTCTCCTTCTTCTTAAAAATGGGTGCCACTTTTCCAGTTTTCAAATTATTGGGAAATATCCCTGATTCGAATGATAAATTGATATATAAGTGAGTGGTCGAAGGATAAAAGATATAAAATGATAATTAATACTTAATAATGTCGTTAAATTAATTGGTAATTGGTTTTAGGGTAACCTCAGAGAAAAATATCAATTAGTCTATTAGATATACCTCTCCTTTGTATCTATCTGTTTGGAATATTTTTATTAGCTAAACATGCATTCTCGTACAAAATCAAGCAATCTTATTGATACCATAAGACGTAATATCGGGATCATCTCTATTAGAGTATTAGCAATTCAGATTGCATGTAGCAACCAATGCTTTGTGACGTAACGAGTGTCTCCATTGTGATGACGTCACGATGGGGATAGTTGTAGTTCCTAAACTTAATCTATTTGTCTCCTAACGGTGAACTATATTAAATTATAATTGTGTCATTATAGGTCATTTATGTTTTTGGTTGTAATACATTTTTTAAACTTCTTTATTATTTGTTTCGGAACATTTTAAAAATGTCTCATAACATAATTGAGTGGGTAATTTTGAAGGTATTGACAAATTAGCATCCGGAATATTTTGCGTAATAACGAAATTAACGTTCTTCTAACTTTTTGCCTTAGAAAGGATCTTGGGTTTAAATGATAGAAAATTTATCAGTAAAAACAAAATAAAAGAGAAACTCTTACGTAAGATATAATTTAAAATTATTACAAAACGAAAGTCATCAGTCATGCAATAAATGTTCGCTATTTTAAAGAAAAAATGTCTACTAACAACAAAAGTGGTTTGCTTCACTAATAATTACTTTTATCTTGTTTGACATATCTTTAAAGTCTGGACGAATTATGAATAGTTTTGGTTTTTGTTTACAATATACTAAATACATGATGATATTGACTATTCACCACTAATTCGGCTTGCTAATTTTACACTCCCATAATTCACTTCCAGATAGAACAGTACCTTTTAAATACCATGTTAGATTTAAGCATTGTGCATTGGCATTTACGTTATGTGTCACAACATTAATAATACACCTGATCAGAGCGGTATTTATCTGTATTCAATTACATGCTTAAAAGAATCTGTTCATATACACTTTGAATTTTAACTCATATAATTTATCATTATTTGTTATCTTAAAAGTTAGTCCCCACTTTTTCTTAATGAAATTGGTTCTTGAATTTTCCAAATTTATAGTATGTTCTAGTTTTCTATCTCTTGCTCAGAACTGCCAAGGGCCCTACTCATTCCTATGACTAGGTTTTGAGATAAATGGCTATTTTTATAAAAAGTCAATTTTTAAAAATCGATGTGAAAATATATATAGTTCTCAATGTAGAATATGAATGTCTCCACTTGACTACACTCTATTTAAGGTTAATATATGATATTCTCAAATTTCTAAACATACATGCATACATTCAATTGAAAAATTTTAGAATCGTTTCAAATTTATATTACATCCAAAAGTAAAGTATTTTTTATTTGAAATTATGCATAGTTTTATATTTAGAATATGAATGTCTCGATTTGAATATACTTCTCTCAAGTTAAGCAGTTACTTTTTAAAAATTTTTTAATAAATACATATAAAGAAGCAAAGGATTCTAATATTTATTTCAAATATATGTAGTGTTTATTCTAAGGCTAATACATTTTTAATTTGAAACTATCTATAGTTTTCAATAAAGAATATGGTGTCTCTACTTGGTTATAGTCTATGAAGTTAAATATATGACATTCTCATTTTTTTAATCATATGCATATATTCAAAAGAAGAATTGTATTCTTGTTTTAAATGTATATAATATGTGTTCCAAGAGTAATGCATTTTTAAGTTGAAATTATGCATAATTTTATATTTAGAATGCGAATATTTTGATTTGATTATCTCAAATTATAGCAATTGATCAAGGTTTAACTTTAGTTTTCATAAATAAATATATTGTTTCAGACCACGAAGAATCTCCTCTTTTGAGAAAAACAGTACATTCAAATTCCTGAACAAACAGATACATTTAAAACAAGAATAGTTTTTTGTGAGTGTACGTATAGGAACACAAACAGGCATTATTTAATCGATATTTCAATTTAGCATGTTATTAAACTGATGTCTTTATAAAAATGTTCTTTATATCATGATTTTATTCACAATTTTTATCCTGTTCTAATATATCTATTTGATTAGGTGAAACATTATATATTATTAAACAGTAATCAAAGAAAGATGAAAATTATAATTACTAATATTATATATCCTTTTATTCTGTCTATTTATTCAAATGTATACACTTAGTGGGGAATGTCAAATTTTGATGATAATTCTTGCAAGAAAGTACACTACTATTTTGTAAACGGTATTTTCACCTTAATTTTGCAAATTTTATAAATACAGTGTAACGTTATGATTTTTTTTATAATTGCAAACTAATTCGTGAAATGTAACAATATCAAAATTAACCAAAGCAAATTAAGCATTATTTGTTTCATTTGCAACAAAAAATCTGAATTATGAATTTTTTACTATCGAAACATATATGTTGAAATCTACACTTCCAAACCAACTTCACCATGTTTTTTATTGTGAAAACATGCTTTCTGATTTTTTGCAATTGCATGTAAACACGAATGATGGAAAAAAGCCCAATGTTATTGCCACGTTTTGCTTCTTACAAATCTATTTCTTAATAATTTCAAAATTATACTTTCAGTAATTTTGCAACTATTTATTGCTCACATATGCATACATCGTGACAAAAGTGGGTGACTCAATTCAGAGCGATGAAACATTAATTTTTCGTTTGGTAAGAAAGGAAGAGGACTTCCTCTGAAACGATGTGTTGATGTTACAAAAAAGATCATGGGAAAGCGCATTGCTTAGGTAAAGTACACATAAGTGGCAACGCAACAGATGTCGTGGTGCTATCAGACGTGTCATACAGCAGAGGGAGGTCAACTAGAATAATGCATGGATCATAAAGTAGCTAAGAAGACCTTGTAAATGAGGAAAAAACTCTGACGTTCCATTTAATTTTGTGAAAAGGAGTGACTACTATTAAGTCTCTATTTAAAACTGTGTAAACATTTGATGGCAATGAATTGTTTTAAATGTTTTTTGTTACATTAAATTTCATAAATTTTCTCTGTGTGTTTTCATCTAATATCCATTTGTGAATCTTTTTTTTAACTGTAGAACTATATTTGAACCTCTTATCTCTTTTCTTATCTCTATAGATGGAATATGGTACAGTCTAGGAATAATATAGGGGACATATTCTTATCAACGATTAACGTATAGTTCTTGTATAATACATCCCAGGTAGAACACATACGTTGTTACGACGTCGATTATAAGAAATTTAGGGACTACGATGTCATCTGACCTAAAAATGACGTCGCTTATATGTATTGACATGCACGTCTTTTCGATATCATAAAAAAACGTCGTTTAGACGTCAATTTTAGGTCTTATATACTGCAGAAAAATTATTGTAATTTAATTTAATTAGGTTGTAGCAAACGTTATGATGAAAAGTATAAATAATAGGCCCTACCCAGAACGCTGACAGTGAAATGTAATTACGTCATTTGTCTTTAAAATTATATATGGACCCAGCTGTTTGTGTTTGGAATTGCAATAATCTATTTAAGCTGAAAATGTACCTAATAGAGCTAAAAAGCGTTTTCCGTATAATTACATTTCAACCAAAATTGTTTGATCGGTACAAAAGAAATAGATTTTCACATATTGTGTTGGCAGCACTGCCGATGAAACTAGAAAGTAACATGTTGGTAATGCTCACTAATTTCATGTCGTTCATGTCATGTCACCATGTAGCAAAAGTAGTGTTTTTGTAGGGAATTAGGCAATCCAACGACCTGTCAAAATTATTTTTCAATATGGCGCTGAGGGCAAACATGGGGTTTATTTTAATTAACTCGCGGAAACGTAGCCAAGGCAACCGAAAAAAAACTCATTTAACGAATGAAAATAAAGGATTGCCGGATGTTTGCCCTCAGCGCCATGTTGGAAGTCACGTGGTTTGGATCGCCTAATAGCTGTTTGCTTCGCATTGCCTTTTCAGGCTTTATATTTGTAAAAAAAATCTTGACTAACTTCGAGGTATGTATTAGAGATTATTGTTAGTAGATTATTATCACTTAAAAATAAAAATTGTAATATGTTTTCCAGTAGTTAATAATAGAATTTAAGGAAGATGGTGATGGTTTGGTTTGACGCATATTGCTGCTATTGGTCAAAAAATGGGACTTATGATATGATAATGGAAATAAACATTTTTTTATAATATAAATTTTTCATTTAACAACTCAGGAACCATTTTAAATTTAAGTAACGTTATCATACAGATCTTGGCCTTTGAGAAAAAACTTTTAAAAGTTTCTGTGACATTAAATGGGTTGGTGATGTCGTGATGTCAACTGTTTTTTATTTATCAAAATTCATTGTGTAAGTCTATTCTATTATTAGATATATACTGATTTTAAAGTTAACATCCAGACCTAATATTTTGATCAAGACTTGAAAAATGATAAAACTAGCAGGACTTTAAGATAATGTAAAATAAAAATATAATGCAATGAATTTTGACAAAAACAGTTGATATCATCAATTCAGTTAATATTACAAGACATTTAAAAGTGTAAAAACCAGGAGTATTGAAATTGAAATCCACAAAGGTAAGGGAGGAAAGGGGGCTCTATTTTTCACTAATCTGTCCCAAAAGTTTACGCTGTTCTAACGTCGATTAGATGACTATTTACGTAGTAATAATGTCAGCACAGACGTTTATTTGACATCCTTATTCGACGTCGAAACAACGCTGACTTAATAGACGCAAAATAGCCATCGTCGTATGACGTAAGTGTTCTGCCTGGGGTGTAACAACTGACGAATAATGGAAGTCATAATTCTAACTTAACGTATTATGAACATAATCTCATTATAATGCACCTTTAACCAATGAGGAACAAGCAATCAACGGGCGAGTACATTTTATTTTTTCACTTTTAAACGATTCAAAAAGTTAAAACAGTCATGGATAAAGAATAGATTCTGTTCGCGTATAGTGGTCATTACACGCTCGGATAATTTACAACACTCGCCTTCGGCTCGTGACGTAAACATCACCCTCGCGAGTAATAGCCGTCATTACACTCTCGCTGAATAATATACTGTTATGCTCTTGTTTTCCAGTTGATAGTGGTATTAATCCTTGATTATTTCACAGCTTGGTGTTATACTGATAGCTAATTTCTACATACTTATTTCTGAATTGATAGTGGTAATTTAACAATGTTTAGCAATAATAGTATATTATTCAATGAACATGCAATGATGGGTATTACTCAATATCGGTAATAAATTCTTTATTTTACTTCCACATCCAGTGGAAGTATAGTAACGACAAAACATTTTTTAAAATTTTTTATTGTTTAAATAGGCTTAGAATGTCATGAAACGTCGAGATTTTAAGTTTGAGCGAAAAAAAATTTCTGTCTGTCTGTAACTTTTTTGTGCGCACGTTTACTCTGGAACCGTTTAAGATATTGACTTGAAATTTGGTACACATATGTACTTTGATGAGATCTGAGCTAGATTATATTTTCATCTTGTTCTGTCGTAAATTGAGGTAAATTTTGGGTAAATAGGTAAATCAAGCAAGTAAGAGTCCATAAAATTGGTATTTAGTATAGACAAGAGAAGATAAGGTCTCAAAAAAATGTTTGGCATTAGCCATCCCCATACCACCCCCACCCCATTACTAAAGGGGTTGAAAAAAAAATTGTGATTTAGTGTGTGTGTGTGTGTGTGTGTGTGTGTGTGTGTGTGTGTGTGTGTGTGTGTGTGTACAAGAACCAGAAACCTCAAAATATTTTTTTACTTCATCCACCTATTATACAAGGTGGTTTAAAAGTTATGACCAAAGAAATATTTGGTCAAAGTCAACAAAAGTCTTGTATCTTAGTAAAGAAAGGCGGTGGTTGATTTTGAATCACCAAAGTGGCGTCTAACTACACATGTCGTACCATTAACTTTGAAACGCCCTGTATATGCAAATATTAATTTACTCGAAAATTGTCAACAACTTACTTAGTTAGAGGCTATGATAAAGGCAAAACGACTGCTTTAATGTTGCTTGACTACTCCAAAGCGTTCGACACTATTAACCATGGATTATTACTAAATCGAAATTAAAATATTACGGCTTCTCCAACAATACTCTGAAAATGATAAAATCTTATTTTACCAACCGTAAACAAAAAGTAGTAGTTAGGAATACTTGTACTTCTAACTCTAGGTTGCTGGAATCTGGTGTTCCACAAGGATCTATTCTGAGGCCCCTGTTTTTTATTCTATAAGTATATTGTTGATTTTTTCACAGTCCTCGCAACCTGTAAATCTCATTTTTACGCGGATGACACCCAGATCTACAGAACTTTTGATCCAGAACGAACTGAGCACTCTATTGAAAATATAAATCAGGATATTAACAACCTTGTGAAATATTCACGTAAGCACTGTTTGCAAATTAATGCAGCTAAGTCTGCTGTTATAGTTTTTGGGAAGGAAAATAGTAGACAAATTATCGTACGTAATACGGAGATGTTTGTGGAAGATCCGAAATCAATATTCAAGGACAAAATAAAAAACTTGGGCTTATTCTTCGACCATAACTTCAAATGTCAATAACCTCATGAAAAAATCCTATTCAGCATTAAAAAAATTATACTCATGTCATTTTTTAAATGAAAAAATAAAAACAATTTTAACACAATCTCTTGTACTATCATCTTTTAACTATGGAGACATCGTTTATGGTCCATGCTTAAATCAGGCCAATGCTTACAGGATACAAAATGTCCAAAATATGTGTATAAGATTCATTTTTAATCTGAAAAAGACCGATCATGGGTCTCATAAATTAAAATCTTTAAAATGGCTAAATATGGACACTAGACAGAAACATCTTGCATACTTCGTATATAAATTAATTCATACTGCAAATCCCCCATACCTAAGAGAGCTATTAATTCCCAGATCCCTCATTCATGATCGCAACCTAAGGCACGCGGAATACTTAACAATTCCTCAACACTCGACAAGTTTTTTTCAAAAAATATTTCACATATTCTGATGCAATATAACTCCATCCCTGCTAACATCAAGCAACTCTCAGTTAACTCATCTAAAATTAACTACAAAACATTGCTTCTTGGCCAGTTAGCAAAGATCTAGAAGTAAAATTATGTGTTTATTTCTTTTTTTTATATCATTTATATTTTATTTATCTGTATTTTGTATACTTATTATATTTATTTGTCATATAATTCCTGTAAAATTCTTGATGGTTGAGTATCTGAGCAGCCCCTAGGCTGGACTCCGCCCTACGTTGTTAAATAAGGACACTTTATTATTATTATTATTATTATTTTTTGCAATATTGTTAAATCACAGTTGTCTTAGTATCTCAATTTATTAACCACCTTTCAAAGAAGGAGTAAACCAGTGGGCGCAGAAAGTCCCGCCCACTACACTTTCCCAATGCATTCGATGGACCAATTTTGACATTACACATACTACCTTTTTTAGTTTGCAATTATCTTTTGAAGTGTGTGAAATATTTTATGACTCAAATCGGTTCCATTTAGCAAAACGCAATAACAATATTGTAAACTCGCCAAAGCGTGACATTTTTTTCTACAACTTTGTCAAAATGATTGATTTTCCACCAATTCCTGCGGAATTTACAAGATAAATAAGATTTGTTTTTACTTTAAATTAATTTAATATTTCGGTTGGACTTTTATCAAAGTGAACGGCTATTATTTCTTATTGTGAAACAGCAATTAATGTTCATTCACGGTACTTACTTCTCGCCATAAAAAATGCTGTTTCTCACGTTCCACCGTTTGATTTAATTTCGTTAGAAACTTGTATGCTTACCTAGTATCCCGTCTATTGAATGGTTTTTGCGTTCGGGGTCGTCTTTCCTGCCTCCACGCAGTAATCTACTAATGGAGCTGACCGAAGGAGCTGAGTTTTTGTCGCAGATTCCTTCCTGTAACAATAATGGAAATGTGTAAAGTCCGTTCGGATACATTTCCTAATCGAATTTGTCGCGTTGAGGAAAATATGGCGACTCTCATTAATGGGAAAGCAGAAGAGTCAAAAGAAAGAGACGTGTCTATGTTTGACTTAATTAATTAACACAATTGATTTCAAAATCTTAGGGCAAATCATTATCACTTAAAATAATAATATTTCTAATATTTATTTTTTTAATATCTCTTTTTTTTCTTAAACCTGTCACCACTTTAGAGGTTATAGACGCAATACATTCGGTGAAAAATTCAAACAGTTTAGATATTTACGATTTAAGTAGTAAAATTGTTAAAGAAACAATAAATTTTCTAGTTCTCCCATTAACGTAGATGATAAATGAATGTTTTAGTGAAGGTTAATTTCCTGATATCTTTAAGGTAGCTCGAGTTGTGTCTATTTTTAAGAAAGGTGGCTCAAATTGCCCAGGTAACTATCGACCTATTTCGATTATCCCTGTATTTGGCAATATAATTGAAATTATTTTAAAAAGCGTTTGTCGAAATATTTCGAAAAATATTCCTATTGCATGCTTGCCAATAAGCAAAAATGTTCCACAATAAATGCAATCTGTAGGATTGTGGGTGACGTAGTTGAAGGCCTTGATGAAGGTAAACACACTGCAATTACGCTGTGTGATCTCACCAAGACCTTCGACTCTGTCTCTCATACTCCAATCATCGAAAAACTTAGTTTTTATGGATATTCGATGTCTATGTTAAAGTCATATCTGGAGAATAGGCAACAGTGCTTCTCACAATACAATATGACATCTTATTTTAGATCAGTAAAACATAGAGTGCCTCAGGGATCTGTACTGGAACCCTTACTGCTTATAATTTATGTAAACGGTTTATTTTATTACTTATTCCCTAGCAGCAGTATTGTTATGTTTGCTGATGACGCAACTCTTACAGCCAGTGCCAAGAATATTAATAGTTTACAAAATATCATTGATGAATCTGAAAGTCGAGCGGAACTTTCGTGTAATGCTAATGGACTCAAACTAAATCGTGACAAAACAGAAAAATAATTTTTTTCTACCAGATATGTCGTAAGAAGGAAGAAAGTGTCAATTTACTCGGTATAGTTCTTGATGATACTTTAAGTTGGAGCAATCATATTGAGCAACTCAGCAAGAAGCTATCGAGCTATCTATTTATTTTACGAAGATTGAGAACTCTTCTACAACTACACACTTTGCTGTCAGTGTACTATTCATTAATCTACTTCCAAATAAGCTACGGAGTTATACTCTGGGGGAACTCGACAACAGAAAGAAAGAAGTGTGTATCTGTCTTCCGAAACTCGATGTTTAAACGTCAATAACGCTGTTAATATATAAGTTATCTACAAACTTAATTTATTTGTGGATGTATATGTCAGCGGCGGCTGGTGAAATTTCAATATTTTTTTTCTCGTCTGTGGCGCATGGGACCCATACGAAATTTGGGAAATAACATCTAGAGAAGCACTTCTCTAATGACCCCTAAAAAATTTTGAAAAAGCAGTTTGCGAAAAAATTTTTGAAAATTTGCTAGCCTCCCCTGGGTCTAGGGACCCCTGTTTACTTTTATTTTTTTTTGTCATATGCATTTGACTTTTCATAAAAATGCATCGACAGATTTTAGAGTTTGTGAAAATATTTTCATTACTAACTGAAATACAATGAACTGAAATTTTGTAATTTACAATTTAACAAATTATAATATTTCAATTCGTTGTATCTCAGTTAGTAATGAAAATATTTTCACAAACTCCAAAATCTGTCGATGCATTTTTATGAAAAGTCAAATGCATATGACAAAAAAAAATAAAAGTAAACAGGGGTCTCTAGACCCAGGGGAGGCTAGCGAATTTTCAAAAATTTTTTCGCAAACTGCTTTTTCAAAATTTTTTAGGGGTCATTAGAGAAGTGCTTCTCTAGATGTTATTTCCCAAGTTTCGTATGGGTCCCATGCGCCACAGACGAGAAAAAAAATATTGAAATTTCACCAGCCGCCACTGGATATGTCTATTATTGTATTAAAAATATATAAAATTCTGCCACAGAAAATACGCGGTCTTTTCAAAAGTGGCCAATATACAGAACAGGATAAAAAGGGGTGAAAATTTACGTTGACTACCTTAAGTTGTACATAACAGTTTTTTCCACTTGTAGGCTCAAAAAACTTGTATTAGTCCGGGGGGGGTTCACCTCTGACTTGAGTGCTAATGAATGGATTCTGATGAAACTTTGTGCAATGTGTTTGTAATGACGTTAATAAAAAAGTTAAAAAAATATTAGAGAAGGAAAGGACCAGAAGGGGTAGAAAAAACCCCTTTTATTACGGGTTCCGTAACTTGTAGAATTAGGTTAAAAAAAATGGGAAAAAATATACTTACCTTTTTTTTGACCCAAAATAAGATGTTTTTACTCTTGTGAATTTTTTCGAAAAATGCATATTTTTCGAGATATGGCCTCTCGAAAATTCCTAAAAATGGAGGAGGGGAAATGTAAAAGTTGACAAAAAATCTGAAAAAATTCAGGTGAATGTATCATCGAAATACAAGACTTTTTTTATTTGCAACTTTTCTGCGTTTTCACCGAGTTTTTCCGGAAAAACATTAAAAACTATCCATATCTTTGACATTGTAGCACTTTAAAAACATGTAATTTAAAAATTTGAAAAAAATTCAGACGTATGCATTGAGGCCTTCTAAAAATTATTTGTCTCTTGGAACTTTTTTGTAACTTGCCAATTTTCCGAGTTACAGGCAGTTTTTCACGATAAATAATGTACTACATTTTTTGCACATGAAAATTCGAAAAATGAGCGTGATTTATATATATTATTATAAAAAAATATGAAACCTATATAGTTATGCCATTTTTAAAAGTTCAATATAATTTTTAAACTGAAAATGTGAAAGTTTTCCAGAAAAATTTTTTAATGTGCAAAAAATATAGTAGTACATTATTTATCGTCAAAAACTACCTGCAACTCGGAAAATTACCAAGTTACAAGAAAATTTCAAGAGACAAAAAATGTTTAGAAGGCCTCAATGCATATGTTTGAATTTTTTAAAATTTTTAAATTATATATTTTTAAAACGTTACAATGTCAAAAATGGGGGTAGTTTTTCATGCTTTTCCGGAGAAACTCGGTGAAAACGCACTTTACAGAAAAGTTGCGAATTAAAGAAGTCTTGTATTTCGGTGATACATTCACCTGAATTTTTTCAGATTTTTTTTTCAGCCTTTACATTTCCCCTCCCCCCACTTTTAGGAATTTTCGAGTGGCCATATCTCGAAAAATATGCATTTTTCGAAAAAAATCACAAGAGTAAAAAGATCTTAATTTGGACCAAAAAAGGTAAATGCATTTTTTTTTTTTTCATTTTTGACCTAATTCTATAAGTTGCGGAACCCGCGATAAAAAGGATGTTGTCTACCCCTTCCGATCATTTTCTACTCTAATCTTTTTTTAGCGCTCCGTTGACTGGACTATATAGTTCAGTACCTTGATATGAAAAAAATGCAAAACTTAGAAAGAATGTCATATGTAATGATATTCTTTTACGGATGATTTTTGTAGTAGAAGGTATCCTCTTCAGTTCTATATGGTCTTAACACCCGCTCTTACCCCCAAGAAATAGAAACCACTCATCGAAAAATTTGATATTTGAAAAATATTGATTTATTTTTGTTTTTTGATTATGAATCAGAATTCAAAATTAAAAAAATTCAAAATGACCTCCAATATGGCGACATTTTTTCTAAAGCACGTACTTTAAGCAGGCAAAAAGTTTGAGCAGTTAGTTAGATAATGCTATATGTTAAAGAAAAATTGTATTTGAGAATTATTTATAATTACTGTCTAGGTAATAACAAAATTGTAAACTTTTTTGCTCAATAAATATTTTTTAAAAAGCTGTTTATACTACAAAATTCCCCCAATCAAAAAGGTCCAATTCATTTTTATTGCTATGAGTCGAAGAAACTGGAAAGAAAGGTAAATAGTGTCGAGAAATCGTGTCTATCCACAAAGAAAAGTGGTTTTCCGCTTGGCGGTTGTATACGTGTGCCTGTGGATTTTTTCTGCGAAAATTCAACGATTTTGACTTTGGAAAATACCCAAATTGGCAGAATATGAAAGTCATGCATACCGATTTTCTTATTAGATGCGAAACACGCGAATTATTTAAAAACACTATTTGGGAACTTTTGGTCATATCTTGGCTAATTTTGATAGTAATGGGCTATGACAGGTCCCAAATTAAAGCTAACTGAATAGAATTTCATCTTTATTGACGTAATTGACATTGTTTTTGAGAAAACCGCCAAAATGGAGCTTAAATATTGGATTTCTTAAAAGGTTGGAGAAAGGCCCTAGTTTCAAAACGCTATTGTCTCGGTCAACTCGTATCGAAAATAAACACGATAAGTCTCAAATTAAAAATTTCACAGTGTTTAGAAGCTATTTCATGGTATTTCTGCTTAAACACTTATTTCTCGAGATATTTGCAAGATACTCGTTTCCCCTTTCGCCTCCTGATTTTGCAGACAAAATTTGTCCACCACCCCGCATAGACTCATCGGTTTTTTTTCGTTATTTCCTATTTTTATCGATCTAATGCTGCCTTGAACATATACTCTCAGCTTGATGGAGATAAGTGTGTTAAATATGCCCTACAGTGAGCATGACTATTTATTAACTGCTGTTACTTTATTTTTATAAATCGACGAAAATCTTATCCTTACCTTTATTAGCCTATCTCTAATTTCCCACGAAAAAATCCCTGGTTGATCCTTTTTCAACTGCTCGATCCTAGTTTCCACTTCATGAGTAGCCACCCTGGGCTTCGAGCCTCCTATTACACCAGGCCTAATGCTGCCGGTTTCTTGGTAGCGATTCAAAATCTTAGATACACAGCCATGAGATACGCGTAGCTGTCTGGATATGACACACGGCCTTATTCCGGCGGCAGCCATCTCAACAATTTTTAAGCGAATGTGATTGGGTAGAGGCCTTCCGTTGATAAAAACGCCTCCCAGTTGGTTAACTCGACCTTGACCTAAAAGAGAAGAAAATACTTTAAGATGGTTTCCTAAAAGTGATCATTTATTCTGAAATTATTTCGAAAATTATGATATCGGATCACAAAATATCTACAAAATGTCGCTAGAAATTGTTTTGGTCCTCCGAGCTGGATACTGCAAATCCAGCGGTACATGCATTACACTTAATATCTAAAAATAAATGAATTTTGTTTACTTGAGTATGTATTCCGTTACTTAATTCTGTTTAAAAACATTCAGAAAATCAAATTCAAGGACACAAATGGCAAACATTAATGCTTTTGAAAGTCAAGTTAATATGTATATTACAAGTTGTCAACATGATTTCATAACGAATCATAAATCATAAATAAATATTTATTCCAAATAGCCAGCATAAACTTATCAATTGTTCTCAAGCAAATGATTTAAGATTTGTGGTCAAACCCGAACGACCTGGTATAATAATTTATTTTTAAAGCCGCTGAGAAGCAGCTAGTAAATTATAATTCTGTCCATATTATGAAACTACGAGTTAATTTTTTGTTATTATGAACTTGTTTCTGCGAAGGAATGCGAGTTATAAATTGAACTGGATCGGCCGGAAACCTACGAATTCTTTTTCCAAATTTAGAGAATGTCCAATTTAATTTTTTATCATTATTATTTTAATAACTTATACTTGGACCTCTAGGATTATGACATATTTGAGAACACTGCCTTTGAAAACCATGGTGTAAGCATAGGTGCATGCACAATTCCCATTACTATTCTTATTATGGTAATAACTCATTGATTTTTTTATTCATAAGCAATATTAGTATTAATATATTAGTAACTACTCTACAATTAATCGCAGAAAAGTAAGGGTTGAGTAAAATTGCTATCCACGCTTCTAAGTAGTTTGATACACTTTTTGTCTAAAAGAGTTTAGAAAAGCAAGCACGGGCAAGATGCCCAAGTACCAGTTTTTTAATTTTTATTTAGTACAGTAACTTGGTGATCTCGTATTTCAGTTTTTTGCCATTATCTCGAAAAGTATCACTTTTTTGACATAACTCTGGTTTAAAAAACCTTTTAACATGTACCTTGAACCAAATCAAAGCTTATTACAGTAGCTTAAAATTTTCTTTTGGCAAATATTGATATCTGCAAAATCAAAAATGATACAAAGAAAATAAAGGCAAAATTTTGATTTTTTATCCAAAAAAGGGCCCATTTTTTGGTTCCAGTAAATTACAAATTGAAAAAAAAAATTCCAAATCGTGTTTTTTGTTAGTCCTAACTGTTATGTATACGCTCAAATTTTTTTCACCATGATGGATGCATTATGTGATTTTACACTTAATGTATTTTGAAAATTTTTTATTTTTGGCATTAATGTTAAATAACCCAGCAGGAAAGTATCTTAGCTGAATGTTACTTGTGACAAAAAATTATGAGGAAAATGTTGCTTTTTTATTTTTTTGATAAAGATTGATTATAACTTAGGAAATAGAAGTGTTTGAATTTAACTCTTAACGTTTTTTTTTTAATTGACGCATTTAAGGTGGATATAGAAAAACTGACAACCTCTGTACTGTATTGACCTTAAAGAGGATTAAGAGACCTTCAAAATACTTTTTTTATGACTGTACTAATTTGCAAATTACAGTTATAAAATCAAATTAGAAAATGCCAAAAAAAAATATCACGAAAAACACATTAGTGAAGCTAATAATAAATCAAAAGTTATGTGGAATGTTATATCATAGCTATAGGGATAGGAAAAAGATAAACATAACTATGTACAATCGACACCAGCTTAACTCACCGCTGTTTCTAATATGCGCCGCTACAAAGGGTTAGAAAGGGAGCATCTTTAACGGTGGTGAGTTTAAGATGACGGCGATCGTCAACATATTATTAAGAATAATACTCTTATTTTAGGCGAGGATGATGCTAATATTTTTAACGGAAATTTTATTAATTCAATAAAAGCAAGTAATATTAGTGCGTGTCGCCGATCCAGCATGGCATTGCCAAAAATAAAAATACTGAAACGGCTTTATGGATTTTCCATGAAAGAATATATAAAACTAATAATATTTACTTTGGGCCTGTTTGTAGAATTTTTCTGAGAATCTGATTGTGATTATGAATTATTGTTAGAGAAGTTAAACAAATATGGAATTCGAGGTTCACTCTAAACTGAACAATATATACTGCAATATCTGAACGGTTAATAGGAAAGTACCCTCAGGATTCTATTTCGGGGCTTTTGCTATAGACCAGTCGGAATAGCTTTTTTGTGCGAAATGTCGTAGCTCTTGAACGAAGAATTTTCTGGGAAAATGTCAAGAATAATAAAATGTTCATAAACAATTTGGGTTCAGGAAAGGTAAAAATACCCCACAAGCTGTTTGGGAGCTTGTTAATTTCATTAGCGACTAACTCAACATTAGCAATTTTCCTAGACCTAAGCAAAGTATTCGATTGCGTTTCCAAAGAAATTTTATTAAATAAATTAAAATTTTATGGTTTTAATGGAGTAGTTCATGAATTGATGTCATCGTATTTATCAGATAGATATCAATGTGTGTTACAATGATAAAATGAGCAGCATGCTAGCAGTGGAACACGGTGTGCCACAGGGTAGTGTACTAGGACCTGCTGCTGTTTTTAATTTATATTAATGATTTACCTAACGCTCATTCACCATTTACAGTCCTTTCTGCAGACGTCACAACTTTCGCGGAACATTTGAAAGATACTGGTACTAATATTGTTGATTTGCAAACCAACATATTAACCTAGTCTTCTGACTGGTTTAATGCTAACAAATTATGTTTAAATACTAACAATACGCATACATTACTTTTTTCCACCAAGAATAATAACCCCCAGACTATAAAATTTTTAGAACTAACATTAGATAATAGATTAACACTTACTGAAAAATATACAGTGTGGTTCCCAGAAAATAATTATTAATAAAACTGGAATATATAATTATTTGACTACATGTTCAACACAATTACCACATAAGAAAATACACTTGGTGATAAACCTAAAAAGTAATTAAAAAAAATAATAAATAACGAAAATAATATTTGGCATGTAGAAGACTTTGAAATATCAGAATACATTGCACCCAGTCTTCTTATGCTAATTTCGGGATTTTCATCAACTTCCATTAAAACATTCTCTTCGCATTCTTCCGCTACATCAGCATGTCTTCCGGTTGCATTATTTTTAGGGATTACTGATCCCGTTTCTGTTATACTTTGTTGAAGAGCTGAAAATGTTGAGTTAACAGGATGTATTTGGAAAGTTTTATCGTTTTAGATAGAAGCGTTTTGAAGATATTTGAAAAAAAATAGATGACAAGGTTCCATCTTGAAAGGGCTGTAAGCATTTTTGTGTACGTTGATTTACATCAAATCGATATAAAATCCCGTCTAGAATTTACAGTTTTCGTTTGTCGAGAAAGTTTCTGTACACCCTGTATACGTTATTCTAGAATTACTAAAAACACATTTAGGCCTCTCTTCCAATTTCTGTCCCACTTGGCTTGAAGGCCACAACGATGCCCTAATGTAGAAAAATATCCTCTATAATAAAATCTTTGGAACAATTTATTTTTAAGAATCGAACAATATGCATTTATCTATCCATTTTATCTTATTGTTATTATCTTTACATTATAAAATACATCCTTTTTGTAAATAGCTGCATACACAATGTCCGTCTATAAAGGCAATACGTTCACCTTATTGTCCCTTATGAGATTTTCTCTATATTCAACAATGAATAAATAAGAATAAGCAAATCCCATTGAAGTAAGTTGTATGTTTTTCGGCCAACTTAACTTGAATTAGAATATTTTTTTTTGTAAACAAACTGGGGTGGTCCTACTTCATGCTATTTGAACAAATGTTCACGCGCCATTGCTCGATTTTACACTCAATCTGTTTTTCCCAATTCAGCTGTTCTTTTAGTTATCGTGGAAGTCTATTGGAGCGCGGGATACTTTGAATTCCGTAAGTATCAATTTGTTACCCAAATTGTATTTAATTTAATGTGGAAAAACCCGTTTAATACGTTTTTAAGGGTCCAGAAGACTGAATTACGGTGCTGTAAAAGTGTCAAAATAGATAAATTGCGAAATCAAAAAAAGAGGCCGCGATGTTGTATAATCTCTGGTAAAATTAAGAAATTAATGAAATTTCTAGGTAGCTGCTTTGTGTTGGGGATTAGGGTCTACAAATCGTTGTTGTGTGTCATTTCTGAAAAAGGAAATAAAACACCGATTTTATTACGAAAATCTTAAATAAGAAGAATGTTCTACCCTTAAGCATATTTTTTATTCTTGGCATTTCTCACTGATGTATACATTATAATTTATTTCTATGGAGCGGTCGCCTCACCGCGCAGCACAGAACCAATTATTTTGTTAGATACTTACATTCTGTTGAACAAAGTTGCAGATCACTTGGATTTACATATAAGAAAAACGTAAAATATTTGTCAAATAATCAAAATAGTAACAATAAACGCCCTTATTAAAAGAAAATGCTATACAGAGCGAAGTTTGGGCCAAAACACTACTCTTGCAGTAACTTTATAAAGCACTTAATATACTTACTTAGTAGTGATTTTGACTAATGGTCCATGTCTCAGAGTCGTAAAGAACTATGGAGAAAATTATGGTATCAGCAAGTCTAGTCTACTTCGGTAAGTCTCATATTCGTAGGAGAACAACATTGAGAAAAGAAATTAAAAAAGTTTGCTTTTAGAAGGTACCTCCTTTATTTTTATCACCTTTTCCTTTGATTACTGACCATACAAACAAATTGTTATTACTTCTTTCACATAACAGAGCAATATTGATTGTTCATTAATAATACATTTAACTGTTATAGAATTACGGATTTTTGAAAAAGTGGGTAAAAAATTATGCATTCCCATTGGATTGTAAGAAGAGAAGCTATTCCAATAAAAATTTGAACAAAAATGTTCTAAATCTTGGTATATCATCCGAATAGTCGGAAAATTTACCAGAAGACATCAGCACTCATTAAACATATAGATGTTTAATAATTGCTGATACATTCTGGTAAATCTTTCTTCAATATACTGTGGCACACAAAATGAATTATGGCAAATATCAAAGATAAGAGATGTTGCAGCGTCACCCTATTACTTATATTTAACGAACGTATTTTTATTAAAGCAGATACTACGCAAAAGTTTTCGCGTGCTGTTTAATATATATATCGATTGGAATATAAAATCTTTGAATTAAGATAGACATTCTGTAATACTGTGTTCGCTTGTGTCTGAATTAATTATCTTTTACTAGATCTAAGATCTAAGATTGGAACTGTTCTTTAGTTTAATAAGTTTTCCTTTAACTCTCTTGATGCACTTAAAGAATAGCGATTTGCTCTTTGATTCTCTAAATGCCAAATTCTCTCAATTTTGTTAAATATTTGGTTGAGTACGGCAAAAAATCTAGATTCTAAAATTGCACCCTGTGGGACTACAGTTGTTTCTTTGTTTTATTGTTTACCTTTGTTCTATTTCATCCCAATTCTCTGTCTCTATAGGTGAGCAAGTTTATTGATGGTTAAGTTCTCATTTGGTACCAGAGATGTTATGTGGAACTTTTGGAGCTTTTACTTACCAATTCATCATTGCTGTACAAACTTCTTGCAGACTTATCAGAACATGTGATTCTGTGTAATTATACAGACATATTTACTTAAACCACAGAAAAAACATCACCAATCGCCAATTACATCCTGAAAATCGAAAATCGAAGCAACAACAGGTCCCTAGTACATTTTACACCGATATTAATATGATTGGGAAGTTTCAATATAGAAATATAAATAAAGGAACTAGTAACTATATTACTACACTCACAAAAATTATTCTTAAAAGGAACATCATAACTATAAAATATTATCATTATCAAAACACACATTAGATCAAGATAATTATTGAAATATCTAAATCCAATAAAAAGAATAGAAGAAGAAAATATCAATAAGAGAACATTGCATACATCATTAACAAACAAAATTATTCTAAGGAGTTATAAATCAATCAACATATCTATGTAAACCTAACGAAATAATATAAAAACCCTTAGATACCTAAAACATTTGACAATTGACTTGATATGAGCAAAGACAAGTAGAAGACTGAAGATAGCCAGAAGAAACATTCACTACGAGCAAGACTCTAGAGAGTCGGTGATACATACGGCCAATGTTTCTCCATTTACCGTGGCTAATGCCCGCGTTCAAAAGTTTCTTTTTTTTATCGAGAAGAGTAAACTTCAGTTTGTTTTGGGATGGTCCATTAATAGGTGCTTTCCCATGTCGTTTTCCTGGAATGGCTCTCCAGTGATGCCCGGCGCGGGTCTTTGGGCCATAAAATCAGCCTTACTCACACCTGAACCTTTTCCATGACTAACAGATAGACTTGGTCATGTTACAACCAAAGCTTTTTTCTTTCGAATTTTTTACTACTATATGGCGCCCGTTGTTGGAATTAATTCATATTCAGGATTTAGGTTCATTAGAAGACAAAATTCTAGCTCACTTGTCATTTCGATAGGTGATTTGCTCATTGTATTCGTACTATTTAACCTCGTCCGATGAAAAAAAGACCTGTAGCCGCCCTTATTATATTTAATTAGTACCAGTCTCGTTATGCTAATTTGATAGTTAAATGTATGTTAGATAGAAGTACGCGTGGTGACTCTCTGTCTAAGAACTTAGAGATGTTGAAATATGCTGTCTAGCAGTTGAGAGATAGATAGAAAAAAGAGAGATAATAAAGTATTGTCCAAAGAAATAGTTCCCATTGACAAAGCTTAATAAATAAGACACAAAATAATATTTCCTCAGTTAATTTTACAAACAATATAAAAATTACATGCTAGCTAATATGTCTATACTTGTTTGTATTCTTCATGTACAGTGCCTGCGTGGCACTTCTTTGAATTATTTACACCCTTATAATGTGTTCAATAATTATTCACTGCACAATCCTCAAAGTGAGATACCATATTTTAGGTGTATCAATTAGGTAAAAGTAAGCTACCTTTGCAGTAGAGTATTCCAGTTGAATAGAGATTGTGCGAATAGCCATAACATCCAAAGGCTAATCTTTTATTTAGGTTCCTTATATGTTCTTGAAAATTTAATTTGCTGTCAACAAGTTTTCCAGAATGTGATTTCTAAGGGAAAGTTCTTCCAAGATACAACCGAAGATTATTACGTTAAAGTAATATTAAGTATGAGAAAATTTAAATCGCACAGTTTTTCTACTACAGAGATATCAGTATACATTTTCTAATGTAATATCAACAAATTTTTATTGTCACAAAATGGTGATGACATTGGTAAAAATCGTATTATAATATATTAATAGTCATTCATATATAGCAAAAAGGGAACTGGGCCAAGAACAGATCCTTGTGGAACTCCGCAACTTATCTTAACTTTATTAGGTTATTTCCTTGAAGACTTTATTATTTGAGTGCCCTCCTTTAGGTAGAATTGAATACAGACGAATGAGGAGCAGATTTTCTAAGTGCAGTTTGTCCATTTTTTCATTTTTTGAGGATCGGTGGCAATATAGGTTCTTTTTGGTGCTCCTTTCAGTTTTTCTAGCAGATGTAATATAGGAGCTACAGTTTTTTGGTTTTACTGGATAAACTTCATTTAGAAAGTCTGCTCCTCAAATGAAGTATTTCTGACTCCGTAACATTGATATTTTTGCGGCGATAATGCATGATTTACGCAGTCGAATGCTTTCGATAAATCACAAAATAGAACCTCTCTCATGATAAACTTCTTCTAAAAAAGTAAAAATAGCTGGTAAACTTTCTTATAGCTCTGAAAAGGTGTTCGGTTATTACTTTCAGTTTCTACATATCTACGTTTAAAAAATGAATGCATTTTTTACCCAAACTATTGAAAAACTATCCGAAACCTGTCACTTTAGTTTCTCTGTGAGGTTTATATATAATATGAAATAAATCAAAAAATTATATTCGGTTAAACCGTCTTATATCACATAACGCATTTAGATCAGAGCAACATGGATTCACAAAAGGTAAGAATTTTACCATGGTAATTTTTCAACTAACAACTGAAATTTTAGGGAAACTGGAAAATGGAAACAATGCGGTAAGCATCATGTTTAACGTGTCGAAATCTTTTGACATGGTTAAACATGATATGCTCTTTGCCAAATTAGATAAGTATGGGGTGTGGAATATTCATTGGAACTTATTAAATGCTATTTGTTAAATGGGACGCAGTTAGTTGATACGAATTATCAAAATCTACAACACAGACATACTTGGGAAAAGCTACCCAGATATCTGTACCCGAAGGGTCAATATTGGGTCCCTTACTGTTCCTAATATATCTTACTGATTTGCCCTTACATGTAGAACACTCAAAAATTATGTTGTATGCTGACGACACCACAGCAAGTTTTGATAATAAGAATGAAGTCACAAACAGAAACGAAACAAACAGCAAACAATGTGGTAGGATGGATAAAAGAAAATGGCCGAAAGTTAAATTCGCAAGAAACTGAAATCTTACACTATTCTACTCAAAACAAAACCTTTAAAATAAATATAATCAACTCTGAAACAACATTAAAACTACAAAATTTTTAGATATTTATATAGATAACAATTTTGATTGGCATGAGCAGATAGAACACATATGTAAAAAATTACCAAAAATTTGTTTCTCTTAGCGAACAATGGTTAACTATTTATAAAAAAAAAGCAATGATAAATAATTCTTTTCAATAAACACAGTATGTTGATGCTAGATGTAATAATTTAATTAGTGTAACCATTAGTATTAAATATATTAATGTAATATTAATTTTTGCATTAAACATGGGCATGTAATAATACTTTTACAGCTACTCGGTACTTATATCCGAATTGTAATTGCAATTTTAAATTAGTATTTATCCTTTTAGTTTGCAATTTTTAATGTAACGAACAATGCCTATACTGTTGAAAAAGTCTAGTTGGAAAATATAGATTATCCTTGCATATAAATAAATAAAACAAACTATTATGTTTCTTACCACAGTGGTAGGAAACATCGTAGTGTGTTTTATTTATTTGTGCAAGATGATAAACTACCCCAGAGTAATGGCTTCCTTCAATCGATTTTTTAAAGATTATTCTATTCTAATTTATATTGTTATATTAAATCTGTTACTTCATTGCTTTTATCTGATTCATTTTTGTCACACACACATACTACCTTGTACAATAATTGAATTGAAATCAGTATTTAGGATCAATTTATTGAATGAATGCATAGGTAATGTTCAGTTTATAAAAAAAGTTGAAAATATAACATTAAGATTTGTGATCATTTAAAGTGAATTAAAGATAATTTCACATTCGTTTCACCGATACGATTTGGGCAAACAGATCTTGAAAATTCACTTTTACAAAAACTGGAGACCAATGTTCATGCGATGATTTGTCTCTACAACCCGACATAATCGACTGTTTTTGTCAAATTCCACCTAATTCAATAAAATTAGGTGCCACACAAAGCGTTCCTAATGGATTAGCGATCCTGCGGTTTGCCGCTCCGTAGAAATCGTTCCGAAATCAGGTGTAGTATCTGGTTGATGAAAACAGACATTAGTGAGATCAAAGTGGCCGCTGACCGGGCCGACTTTTCATTTTGTTAAATGTCCGCACGCCCACCTTGCACATCTCTCATACACACAATCGGACAGCGACGTTCAAGTGTTACAAAGGCACTCTAGACGCTGCAAACAATATTACACTTATATTCATATGCAAAATGTTTGTGGGATTAAAGGCAACACAAGAGCGCGCTTATACGTTGTTTACGTTAGACTGGACGATTTTCGCCTGGGGCGTGTACCCTGAGGCACACCTGTAATTGGCGTTTTTGATTAGAACAATCGGATAAAATGAGCATTTGAAATAACTGTTGTGGTTATTTTTATATCAGCGTTGAAAACCTTTGTCTATATCATCTGTTGTATCCTCATTCGAGAAGTGGTTTTGCTTAGAAACACGATTTATTTTATTTTATTCACACACCATCTAACAGTACAAGACCATTTACAAGATGGGAAACAACACATACATCATACAGAAAAATTTACTTAGAATTATTAACAACCATTTCAATAAATATATACAATAAAAAACGATATAAATATCACAAAGAACAGAGTTGAATTTACTTACAGCAGGGAGAGAAAAGAAATAAAAAATACATACATACATAATATAATTTTAGATAACATGTCCTATTTGTTAAAGGTATCGATAATATGCTGGCTCTGGTTATAGCTAGTAGTCCATGAAAAACGCAGGGTTTGACGCTCGGAATGCCCCCCTCATCGGAACCACTTGTATTTTATGTTTTTTGTTTTCGAGGTCCCGCGGCTGTAAAAATAGTGCCTAAAAATGCCAAAAACCAGCCAGGGGGTTTTTTCGCGGTAATGTGAACAATACTGTAAAATAAAGTTATGAATGTGCTAATTGTAATGATATTTAGCCTGTAGAGTATGTTCATCTAAAATAAGGACAAATTTTATGCTGAGGAAATTGACGTAAAATGGAGAAATTAGGGAATTTTTTTCACTTTTTGATTTGAGTTTAGATGAATAGAGATTGTACAGTGAAGAAATTTTTTTTTAACCCTTCAGGGGTGAAAACTACCTCTAGATCGCCTTTAAATTGAACTAACGCTTAGAAAATAAGTAGAGATGTATACTTTTTAGTTTGCTTGTAATTTCTGATAAATTTCCGTCGAAAAAAATACCAAAAATTTTTTTTACTCCTTTAGGGGTGAAAACTACCCTCAAGCTTGCAGGGAATTGAAAGAGAAGGTAGAAAATTCTTGATAAATGAACACTTATTGTTTGCAATATTTTTAATAAAAAAATATAAATATGGTGCAAAATTAAAATAACTAAATTTTTTTATCAAAATATAAACATATACTAAGTTTTTTCTAGTCTTGGTCTCTTATAGGAGGAAATGAGCCCCTCTTCATTATCGCTAGAATCAATTAGCTCATCTTCATATCCTTCGGTTGATGCTTTGACTCCCGATTCATACCAATCATAGCTAAGATTCTTCTCCTTCTTGAAAAGAAACTTCCGGCTCAATTTGCATATCCCAATTTTCATCAAAATAATTTTTCCTAATTTTGTAATCCTCATTTATCCAAATTGAGATTCAAACAGTAAAAAAAAAGATTTTGCATCCATTTATATTTAGATCACCATATTTATATTTTTTTATTAAAAATATTGCAAAAAATATAAAAAATATCAAGAATATTTCTACCTTCTCTTTCAATTCCCTGCAAGCTTGGGGGTAGTTTTCACCCTTAAAGAAGAAAAATATTTTAGTATTTTTTTTTCGACGGAAGTTTAACAGAAATTACAAGCAAACTAAAAGGTATATATCTCTACTTATTTTCTAAGTGTTAGTTCAATTTAAAGGCGATATAGGGGTAGTTTTCACCCCTGAAGAGTTGGAAAAAAAATTTTCTTCATTGTACAATCCCCATCCATCTAAACTCAAATCTAAATGTGAAAAAAAATCCGTCCCTCTTGTTAACCTTCAGTATAAAATTTGTCCTTATTTTAGATGAACATACTGAACTGAAAAAATATCATTACAATTAGCACATTCATAACATTATTTTACAGTAATATTCACATTACCGCGAAAACCCCCCAGGGGCTGGTTTTTGGCATTTTTAGAGGTGACGCACTATTTTTAGAGCTGCGGGACCTCGATTTTCGTGATCAGCGACCCAAAAAACATAGGATACAAGTAGTCCCGATGAGGGGGGCATTCCGTCAAACCCCACGTTTAACATGGACTATAGAACACATGCTGTACATTGATGAGAACTTCAAAATGTTAGTCCGAGCTATAGAAAGGTAGTAAGTTTGGTTTTGTCTTGAATTTACTCGTGGAATATGGAAATTAAGTTCATGAAGTATCTCACTATAGTCAATATCATACTGAATCACCTTTTAAAAAAAAAGTATGGAAAAAGTCCTTGTGTCTTTCAGATAGGTTACTCATAGAAAATATTTGAAGTAAATCGCTTTGTGGAAAACCAATTGGTGGATATATACTTTGAGTTTTCAGATATAGAAATTTAAGGAAATGCCATTGCACATTTCTAGCAAAAAAGAAAAATATAATACTTTTAATGTTGAAATATTTGGCGCCCATTGCGAATAATAAAACCAAGAGTTTTATTTATCACAATTTAACGTATCTATATGATTGACAAAGCTGAATTTTTTGTCAAAAATCACTACAAGGTCTTTAAACGACGACGGTTGGGTTAATGATACATTTTCTAGAGATTAGTTAAATTTATAATTAATATCCTTCGTGGAAAATGTCACTACGTTACATTTTAGTACGTTTAATGTGAGACTGTTCTCAAACCCACCAAGCGCTGAGTTTAGATACATTATTTTGTAATTTAATGCAGTCACTTATGTCAGAAATTCTATGTAGTAGTTTGATGTCATCTGCATACATTAAGAAATAAACATCTACCTCATATGCTATATCACTGATAAATATGTTAAACAAGAGTGGTCCAAGATCGGACTCCTGAGGTACACCGGAACAAGATACGTAGTCAGTAGACCTGAATCCATTGTACGCGACGTACTGTTTTCCATCTAATAAATATGATTTTGGAAATTGTGTAAGATTCTGTAAAACTCCAATGTTAGACAGGTTAATAATCGATCTCGCGAGAGGTATGAAAAGCTTCTAAAAGCTTCCTGCCATACCGACATAATAAAAATCATGATGAGAAACAAAATAGAAAATTTCTAAAAATGAAGATGATTAGGTTATGAATACTTGAAACTCTACATTCTCTGCCATCAGAAGAGAAAAGAAAACTTACTTAAGGAAGGTTGGAAAGATTTGAAGGAATTGGGAATTTGGTCAACGAGTAAATGGATTTGCCTGGAGAGTCTAACTCTGATGACATTAATTATTACTTTTCTGAATTTGATAATACCAACAAGAACACAGCCACACACAAAATAAAAAAAAAATTGGTCTGACTCTACTACACTAGTATATTCCCATGTATTTTCATGCGTCGAATCCGAATTCGAGGTCAGAATTTTCGGATTTGCTCATATATTCAAGATAGCCTCAAAAAATAGCTAAAAATAATTAAAAACAGGCACTATAGCATATTTCAAGGAATGTTCTTCAAAAGAAATAAAAGGAAAATAATTTACATGTCTTTTTATCAACTGCCTTCACATTGGACTACAGAGATTAGATATTGAATATATATGATAAAAAAAAATTCGACCAAAAATAAAAAGGACCGAAAACCGGTCTTATAGGCAAAGCAAAGAAATCAAAACAGTTTTATATTTTATTGAAAATGACTTTCAATGCATGGTCGGAATGTGTTTCGTAGGTAGGGATTACTAATCTCAAAATCCCTCAAAAATGAAATTCGAATCCAGGATTTGCGAAACAAACAAATCAAAATAGTTTTCATGTATATTGAGGGAGCTAATTTCCATTCAATTGCAGATTGTATCAATTTTATGATAAACTACAAAATTCTAATTTTCTTTTTAATTTGACCACTCCAAAAAATTCCCTCTACTCGCGATGAGTTCTTTGAGCAGCTGATTCTAAAATCACATCTTCAGTTGGTCTGGTTTCCCGGATAATCCAAGAGAATAGTTAAAAATTCTATTGAATCTGATTGATGGAATCCCGAACATTTATTTAATAATTTAGCTATGGAGGAAAACTTTGTACTCTTTCTTTTTATGGTATCGCTCTCTTTTACATTCAGAAGATCGGCGAAGAGGCAGTCTCTTGCTTTGCTCCTCTTAAAGGTACTTCACTTTTCAACGCCCAGCTGAAATCAGCCATCATATTTATATCCCACCTTCCTTGATATCGACTCTCCACTTCCTTGATATCTTGATCGAATCTTTCTCCCTGTTCTTCGCTATAATCCCCAAGCTGTTCCGGAAAGTGAATATAAGAAATGCAGCTTTAAATTAATTAGGCAGCCCAACTGATCAAAATTTTTAATCATTTCCGTTACTTTTTTTTATTATTTCCTAGAAAATTCTTGAAACTGAGCCACGCAGCTTTTTCAGTTTTGTTCATTTTTATGGCAAAAATTTCGTCTCTTAACATCTTTCTGATTTCAGGTCCATTAAAAATTCCTTTCTTCAATTTCGCACCTGAAATGTTTCGAAACATTTGTTGAATATGCTTGAAGCAATCACCATCTTTATTCAAAGTTTTAACGTATTGCTTTACAAGGCCCAACTTTATATGGAAGGTGGAAGAAGGTCCATTGGGGCTGAAAGATAACTAAAATTTGAAAAATGAGGTTTTATACAATTCTTCATATAAACTGATAGTTAAGTTATAACGACTTGAGAAAATCGGCATCTCAAATTGGTTGTCGTAGAGTAATTGGAAAAGTATTACATTTAGTGAAAACTTGCTTCTATCTTCAATAAAAATCTAGAAGAATTGTGTCTGGTCTGATGGCAACCAGCTTTCAGGTTGTTGAGAGAGAGTAGTTAATATATCCTGCACTTTTTGTTTTCCACCACTATCTCAATTTCATGTGACACGTACGGTACGATGGGATCTTGGTCCATGCCATAAGCGTATCTAGTATGGCAAAAAGCTGCGTTGTGCCTGATAATATAGGATGATACTGCATGCAGAGACAATGTGTGTTAGAGTCTCAGGATGTGAATTAGAGGCCTTGCATGTAGTTTGGGTATTTTCCATTAGAATAATACTCCGATATGCCCGGATCTTTATTACTCTGTCCTGACACGCCAATACAAATCCTTAGGAAAGCAACTGTTAGTCTTTAGAAAATACCTGACCTTAGAACACGGAATAAATCTACTTGTCTAATTGTTTATGTGCCATCTCAGCAAATTTTCACGCTCTGCCTTCGCGATTTTTGCTTTGTCTTCTATCATCCTCATGTCTTAGGGGAATACCTGCTTGCATAAGATCAGGTGGGGGCTCTGGTGTCCGGGTTTATGAAGGTCTCTTAGAGCGGCTTCAAATACGAACGCTCTTTTATTCTCCTTGTCCTGCATTGCAATCGTTTGTACTAGTGAATCCTTACCGTGTTCTAATAGCTGTATCATCAAGTATTATTTTGTCATACATACATTCCAAATGAATAGAATCACTTCATCTCACATCGCCTGGAAGGTAGATACATTCTGTGAAAGATTTTCGGTTCAGGCGTCCGTCGCGTGTCGTCACATAATTATAATATTCCAGGTTTCTCTAGCTAGTGCCTGTATTTCATTTACCATCCAACGAAGCACACTAATTGAGTGTTATTATTATTATAGCATCGTTGTACGAAATACTATAGCTACTTATTTCTAAGTCTCACATTCATTTTTTCTCAAATGTTGACCTTTACAAATAAGTGAGGACGTAAACTAAAATTGGGAGGATATTTTGTCTTTTTTTTTTGGTCTTAAATTTTTATCTCTGCTCGAAGTTTATATTTTCTACGTAATATTGGAAATGGTCATGTGGTCTGATTATGTTATTGACTATTTAGTGCGCTGTTTAAAATTTCATATAATTCCTACCCTCTTTACTACAACTAATTTGGTTTAAAAACTATTGCATCAGTTTATGTTCATTTGTGCGAAACGAGGTAATTAAATGCAGTAAAAATTAAATATAAGTCACGAAAATAACAGAAATTGTAAGATTATAGATTTTACCTTGGGATAAGTGTTGCCAAGATTAAACATGTTTTCTGTACTAACAGTAGTTTTTACTAAAATAAATGAAACTACATTTGATTGAACGCCATTTCCTGTTGGCAATAGCTGTCTGTCAGTGAAAAAAGCCAAATATTTAATTCAGAAGCACGTTTGACGGTCATGTTTGCCCCCTCCCGCCACTACCCTGTGCCCACCTAGTTTGAAGTGACGTCGCAAAGACGTCATCGTCCAGAAGATTGAAGTTTACGCCAAATTAAAGTTTTGGACTTCCGCGTAAGGTGAGCAGAAGGTTGGTTGTCAGGGAATTTAAAAAATATATTTCTCTGCCACGACTTGAAGACCCTTTTTGCGCGCCATAGAAACGCCTTTTCATTCGGAAAAAACTAGTTTTCATTCGTGAATCGCTTCTGTAATTCGCACGTGTATTTTTTAATTAATTTTTAGATTTACTGCATGTTTTGTAAATAAAAAAAATTTGGAAAAGTTGTTTTTTTGAATTATAAATAAGAAATGAATTCTATAATTTAAAAAAATAAATACCTATTATTTCTACTTACATCATTGTTAAAAACTATTATTTTTGGTATTCAGCAGATAACTTTCAATGAAAAACATTCGTTTCTTTCATATACCATTGGTGCAAGTCTAACCAAAATAGAAGATCAACAAGAGTTCCCCCTACGAAACGACTTGTCAACTTCTTTCTTACTATATCTGTAAGAAAGAAGTCGACAAGTCTTTCTGATTCTGCAGTTTTCACATTTTTTGCAGGCTTTTGACAGCTGTCAAAGTGTCAGTGTCAAAAATAAGCTGGATTGCAATTTTCGCAGTTCTTCATTAAAGTGCTCAGTATTACGAAAATTTGAGCCCAAATAGATTGATTTTGGTTGAATTACAAAGGAGTAAAATTTTGACCTAAAAAACTAGTAAATGCCACACTGTGCGCCGTACAATATTTGCACTCCACTATGTGGAAATATTTGTCCACAGAACTTTAATAATACAATATTTGAAATCATCTGCCCCCAATAACCCATAAAACGATGTGCCACACGTCAATCCACTACGTGGATGTGGAAGTAATATACGCGTGCGAGTTACAGAAGCGATTCACGCGTGAAAACCACTTTTTTCCAAATAAAAAGGCGTTTCTATGACGCGAAAAAGGGGCTCCAAGTCGCGCCAAAAATATATGCGGATGTCAAATGGTAGTCGAAAACTTTCATTTTTCGTAAACTTTGATCTTCTGGACGATGACGGAGGATAATCGTCTTCGCGAGGTCACTTCAAACGAGGTGGAAGCGGGAGGGGGCCGCCAACCTAACATTTTTTCGGTGGTAGAAATTGAGTCCTTTCGAGTGGCATAAATATCATCTTTCTGGAACAAGACGTTATGACAGCAATGACCGTTTTTTTTTTTAGGGGACCGGGAGTAATCCTTTTTTTCTGACCCTGGATGAATTTTTCCGCCCACCCGGCTCATTTCGGATTCAGCCAGGGTCGAATTGATCATCAAATCAAGTACATCAAATGTACTTCGGGATTATGACGGAAACTTCGAGTGTTACGGGCACTTAAACCATTAGTAGCGCAAAAATTACTGACAGTAAGATGCACAAATTTAGCAAATTAAAGAAAGAAATATGTAATGTATTTCACTTAACTAATATTAAATATCAAATATTGGTTTTACATTATGTCTATATTTAGTTAAAGTAGTACTGTGGTCTTAGAATTAATGTTCAAAATTTAATAAAATTCGGCATATTAGTAGATTATTGTAAGATAATGATCCAATTAAATTTTTGAAGAGCTACAGAGCACCAGTAAAAAATATTGACATTTGAAATTTTATAGTTTTAACATTGATTCTTATGAGAAATCACAGGTTTTATCATATAGTACAAAAAGTACCGTTCAGATTTCAGTAAAAAAGGAGAAAACGAGATAACATAATATATAAAACATTTAAGACACTTAATAGTACAGCTTTAAAGCATGTGATAGTAGTAATTAGCGAATAAATGTCAAAAGTGTACTTTTTATATCGTAGTTCATTAGATGCGGCAACGTCGTAAAACTGGTCTATCCTTGGAATATGAGAATGTAGGTTTCATAAAAAAATTTTATTAAAAATAACATGACCGACGTTTTATTAGCACAGCCATATATATATAAAATCTAATAAAATATAAATGACTATTAATGTTACTGATAATAATATTTCATTTTGTTAGTAATAAATCTCATAATAACGATTTATTGGTTATTTTTTTTCTTTATTTTCTAAAAAATTTAAAATTCTCTGTAATATTTTTTTGTGTTTGGTAACTTTAACAACACCGTTCTCAACTTTATTTATGATAAATTTTTTAATAGTGTGTGTTGATGAAGAGTGTAGGTAATCAGATATGTATATCTGACAGTTGTCAGAAAAAAATTGGGATGGTACTGGCCTGGGGGAATACCATCGCGACGTTGCGTTGCCTAGTCTAAATATTGAGTAAGTCAAACAAGACAGTGTATGCTTTTGGCTCTTGCAGTATCGACAAGTCCACTCTAGCAAAATATAGGAGAAAATTACTTTTTCTACGAATACTGAATAATTTATTTATTATAGATACTTGTTTGAATAAAATAGTACAGTACCTAGAGATAAAAAATATGCAGAACTTCAGAATAATGTCACATTGAATGATAATTTATTTTTTCTTCTGTAGTAAACGATATCATCTTCAGTTTCTATATGGTCCCGGCGCTTGCTCTTACCCCTGAAAAAATGAGCATCTAGGTAATGGCGACCTTTTTATATAAAAAAATATAATTACGCACATTTTTCCGTCATAACTTCTTTATTTCATATGCTACAGAAAAGAGTAAAAAATAATTTGAAATCGAAATTAATTGTCTTTCATTTCTTAGCATGTTTGAGTAGGTGTCACAATTTCTGAGATATTTAACATTTAAACTAAATTTTTCGTCTTTTAAACGTTCGGATGCCATTTGTGAACTTTCATATCTCCGAAACTATTAAATCTATGTAAATAATTAAAAAAACGAAATTCATTATCAGTTTATCAGCTTTATTTTTGGTCTCTATCCATTTTTCACTAAAACTAATATTTATTGAGATATCTGGAAAAGAAAAAAGAAAATTACGTTTCATCGAAAATACTTTTATAGTTTAAACTTTAATTTTTTCTGAAGCAAATGCTCTATACAAACTGAAAAAATTTGAGCATCTACATCATGCTATATATTATTGAGAAAGAGTGTTTGAAATTCATTTTCTTAATTACTGGCTACTTACAGTAACAAAATGGCGACGTTGTTATTAAAAAAATGTGAAGACGCACATTGCTTCGGTCATAACTTCTTTGTTTTTTATGCTACAGAAACAAATAGAAAAAAAAGTTGAAAACTTGTTTAATAACCTATTATTCTACGTATTAGCATTTTTGACGTAGGTGTCACAGATTCTGAGATATTTAACTCTCACTCTAAATAATTATCTTATGAACACTTGGATCCCAAATATAAATTTAAATATCTCCGAAATTATTAATCCTACATCAATAAACGAAAAAATATAATTAATTCCCAGTTTGCACTTTCTGTAATTGGTTTGTAACATTTTCTCGGTAATGTAATACTTTTCGAGATACTTGACGAAAGCCATTGGGAAATACTTTTTTAACCTCCCCACAATAAAATTGTGGGAGGTTACTACAATTAGTCCAAAATCGAAAATTGAGATAACATCAAATCTTTACGTTTTGAGGTCCCAGGAACCCAAAAAAGTTGTTTTTGAAAAATGTCTGTGTGTGTGTATGTGTGTGTGTGTGTGTGTGTGTGTGTGTGTGTGTGTGTGTGTGTGTGTGTGTGTGTGTGTGTGTGTGTGTGTATGTCTGTTAGCACGATAGCGGCGAAGCCACTAAACGGATTTGGATGAAACTTTGCATGAGGGTTTCTTTAGTGCTCCAGAAGATCTGAAAAGGTTTTGGTTGAGATCGGATTACGTTTGTTGCTGTTTTGGCACAACAAGTTGTTTATTTTATGATTACTTACAATTTGTAATCGAACCATTGAAAAGCAGTAAAAATTCCGATTTCAACGATATATAACACTTGCACTCTTTAGCTTTGATTTCCGTGAAAAAAATTAAAAACCAAATAACACGCTTCTTGTGTAAAATATATTTTATAGTGGAACCACAGAATACAGTAACTGCACAGAGGCGAAGTCTTTGGCGGTTCCTTTCAGTTTTGATGGCTCGTTTTCTGTGACCTTGCGTACCAGTTGCGTCTACACCACGGTGTATTAAATAGGTGGTCCGGCACTTTCCTATTATAATAATGGCTTCGTAAGTGCATGGTTTCTATTTACTTTAATAGATGGCGCGAGCAATACGGTCCTACAATTACCTGAGCATGTGCATCGCATAACTAACATAACCTCAAATTTTAAGGTGTTTTCGTTTATTCTCATATTTAATGTTTGTAACCGAAATTTGAAACGTAGGTATAAATATTGTAGATGGACGGATTACGAGTGAATTAATAATACACCTACGTCACATTACGTCACAAATAAGAAAAATTCTTAGAAACTGGTGCAGATATCGACTTAACTATTGGAAACATCCAATTAAAGTTTGAAACGTAGATGGAAATATTGTAGATGGATGGAATACGAGTGAATTAAAAATACACCTACGTTCTGATGACGTCGTAAAAGCATAAAATTCTTATAACAGGTGAACTGATGATGATATCAAAAAAATATTTCTACAAGACGAGTCACGAATTTTTTTTAATTTCCAAGAAATATCAAATTTTCGGAGAAATGTCACTTTTCAGAAAAATGTCAGATTTTTAAAAAATGTCAAATTTTCAGGAAAACGTCAAATTTTCAGGGAAATGTCACTTTTCAGAAAAATGTCAAATTTTCAAAAAACGTCAAATTTTCGAAGAAATGTCACATTTCGGAAAAATGCCAAATGTTTGAAAATTGTCAAATTTTCGGAGTAGTCATTTCAGAAAAATGTCAAATTTTCGAAAAAATGTCAAATTTTCGGAGAAATGTCACTTTTCAGAAAAATGTCAAATTTTCGAAAAAATGTTAAATTTTCAGGGAAATGTCACTTTTTAGAATTATGTCAAATTTTCAAAAAAAATGTCAAATTTTCGAAGAAATGTCACCATTCAGAAAAATACCAAATGTTTGAAAATTGTCAAATTTTCGGAGTAATGTCATTTCAGGAAAATGTCAAATTTTCGAAAAATGTCAAATTTTCAGAGAAATGTCACTTTTCAGAAAAATGTCAAAAATTCAGGAAAATGTCAAATTTTCGAAAAAACGTCAAATTTTCGAAGAAATGTCACCTTTCAGAAAAACGTCAAATGTTTGAAAATTGTCAAATTTTCGGAGTAATGTCACTTCAGAAAAATGTCAAATTTTCAGAAAAATGTCAAATTTTCAGAAAAATGTCAAATTTTATTAAATGGACTCAAAGGAAAATTCCCAAAAAATACTACGGGTCCATTTGTGGTATAAGTTCTCTGCTAGTGTGTTAAAGCGTGCAGACTGTATGCTGAGTATTTTTGACGTGTCAGGTGTATCGAGAGATTACAAGTTTTTTCGACGTTTATAAAGCCCACGGATGGTGTGAGAGTCCATCCTGAACCGCTTACAAGCTCTACAAGTGTAAGCAATCCCACCGGAACACTTTCGGTGAGTTTTTTCCAATAAAACTTTAAAAGTGACAGTGACATATTTTAAAAACTATTTCCGCTGCTTCCGGCATACCGCCGGAAATTCTTCCGGCATCATAACCTAAAAATAGTACTACATAACCTAAAAACAATTTAAGACATTGGTACCAACCTAAACATTTTTCAAAAACCAAATTCCCCAGAGAAACATTGGAACCAAAAATTTGACAGCTATCACTTCCCCGACCGATTTAGTGAAAAATTGGTCGAGGCCAAAAGATAAAACAAAATATACCAACTCAAACTTAAACGATCCACCATGAACACTACCCTGGCTACATCTGGCAGGGAAGCTGTCCACCAAGAGTTATATGGTTTTTTCCAAAGATGGCCATCCCTGCCATCCATCCCATTACCAACGAACAGGTTTTTTCGTTTAGTTGTTTCCCGTATCAATAATCAAAATTATTAAGTGCTCTTGCCTACGAACGTTTTTATAGAATTGTGTTTATTTTCATATTAATTTTAGGTCCATGTGGACACATTATAATTTTAACCTAGTCTTTAAGCCTGCCTACAGAAGACAGGAGCTACTTTTCTATTTTTCTCCAAGCCAAACCGGACCTACCCCGTCCAGCTTCACACTCGCCACGGCGGTGTTCACCGTGGTTGTCTGGCTGGCCCCGGGCTAGGATCCGATGAAGCATATATTTGTATTAAAAACATTGAATAAAATATTAATGTTGTGCAGACTATAAATTTAACACTCAAGTTCTTAGGTCCAAATCCCACCGAACGCAAGACTTTTTTTCCCGTTGTAATGCGAAAAAAATATTTCAACTTAATAAATATAATTAAATGAGATCGTTCATATTGTTTAGTGCTCTTTTCGGCTTCAAAGAATCACCGGGTGGGGAGGTTCCAGCCGCTTCCAGTAGCTGCCGATTTTTTTAAGCTAAAATCGCAATTTTGAAGTCGTTATAACTTAAAAACTATCAATTCATGTGAAAAATTGCATAGAACCTTTTCTGCTTAAAATTTTATTTTTCTTCATCTCTAATAAATATATATTTTTTGTAAGTGCCACCCCCTATAAGTTAGCAAGCCCCCGTACAATTTAGAAACTTTTCTGTGAAGCATTTACTCTTATACTGCCAGAAATGAACGAAATCCTTTCAATATGATATTATTCCGAAGTTAAAACCTCAGTTACTGTACTATAAGTAATGTAGCTCATTATCCAAGGTCGTGGGTAATAATTTATTATCCACAGGCTGAAACCAATCATGAGAGTTGATATTCATTAATCAGCAGTTTTTTTGGACAGAACACAAACATTGCGTATACCATCTTAGTTGAGTCTGTCATGTAAGTGTCAATCTGCCATACACACGTTGATTGCTTTAGATTTTAAAATTACTGTCACGTTTTTACTGTAATGCTATTAGTCACTCGGATAAATTCCGACACTCGGCCTCGGCTCGTGCCATAAACGTCATCCTCGTGAGTAATAGTCATCATTGCATACTCGTTGAACAACGTACTATTTTCTACAAGTGTTAAATAGTAAATGCATTGTGTATCAAAGTGGAAATATATGAGTGAGTTTAGATTATACAATTGTAATATAAAATTTCATATTCCACAATAAGTGTCTTTTAAAAGTAAACTTTCTTATCAGAAATAACTGGCATTCAGATAATGAAAGCATTTTTATTACTTGCACAAGCATTATTTACTTTAGTCGATCAACTAATATGCTACGCGATGCCATAGCTTCACGCTATCGATCACTAAGGGACCATTCAAAAAATACATTCGCAAAAAATGGACTGTTTTTAACCCCCCCCCCCCCCCCTTTGTAACACCTTGTAACATTTAAACTAACGTTCGTTTGCGAACTTTTCCATCCCTCTTATACTTTTAAAAAATATATTCTGTTGCTGTTTTTCAATAAAAAATTTGTTTATCAGAACGTTCACTTTGTAAGACCTTCTCTCCACGCGTTGTTAATTTTGTTACATTTTTAATAATTTTTCGTTGATGGGGATCTGATACATTTGTAAATAAAACTAATAAATTATGTATCTTCTACTGTCTGGCAGGCACAGTATTGCAGAGGACTAAAACGTCATGTGTTGCGACGACGCTTAGTCACATCGTGTGCTAGGTTCGATCCCCAGCTCCTACACTGGCAATGTCAGTGAGTAGCGGATGTTGTCTGCTTTTTGTCAAATGTGCAACCCCCTCCAGACAGTCATGTCATTGGATTTGGTGATGGTCTAATAAGCGTGGTGTGTTATGTCTATAACAATAATAACAATAATAATAGTAATACTTTATTAATCCTTAAATCATTATACATAATATAGGATAAGTCAATTTGACAAGAATATGTATTTAATACGTCAATAATGTAAGTAGAATAGTAACCAATAATACATTGAGAAAAAAGATGGAATAAATGGGTAAAAATTAACATTTTCTGTATAAATATACCTACACGCATTGTAAATAGTCTACATATGTAAAAGTTAAAAGTACAAGTTCACAAAATACGAAGGATAACATTAGTAAACATAAATTTACCTATTCAGGAAGGCATCAACCCTATAAAATGCACCATCTGAAAACATATTTTTGACTTTAAGTTTATGTCAATTAAAATTGTTAATAATTTTTAAATCAATAGGCAAAGACTTATACAATTTAATACACCAGTAGAATGGTGATTTTTAAAATAATGTAGAATTATGCGATGGTATTAGGAGATCACTGCTTCTCGTGATATAATTACGACGAGATGAGACTTTATCAGAAAGGTATAAGTTTTTTTTTACGAAACATAAGCATTTATAAATAAAAACTGATGGAGTTGTAAGTCATTTATTTGACTTGAAACTATGTTTACAGCTTTCCCCTGGTTTCAAATTAAATATTAAACGTATAACTTTTTTTGGCAGATAAAAACTCTCTCTTTCAGTGGCCATACCCCAACATAATATACTAAAACTTATATGCGAGTATGCAACTGAATAATAAGTATTTAGTACTGCCTTAAGATCAAATATATTTTTCAGTTGTATAACTGCAAAAATAATCCTGGTTTAATTTCTTGCATACTATATCAATTTGGGATTTCCTAGATAGATCTGCGTCCAAGACAACACTTAAGAACTTACTCTTGTAGCAAAATGTAAAATTCAGTATAATACAGGGTTTCCTATTGCAAAAGTTTATGAAAGTTATTTTGGACGAAGTTTATTACGGTCACACCAAGCAGAAAATTCATCTGGTACATTATTAACTTTTTTATGGAGAATATCAATATTTGAGTCTGGCACAGTTATAGTGCTATCGTCAACAAACATAGTCACTGATCCACTTTTTATATGGTTTGGCACATCGTTGACATATAATATAAAAAAGTAAGGGCCATAGTACTGACCCCTGGGAGACTCCCCGGGGTACATTAAATTCTTCTGAGAAGTGGTTACCACTCCTCACAATTATTCTACGGTTTACTAAGTACACTCAAAGAAATAGTATAGGTAAATTCAGCAAAAAAAAATGGTTAACTAACAATATCGTTAATTTTGTTAAATCAAACTATATTGATGGTATTTTTAAACAAGAGGTGATTGTTATTTTAATTATTAAAAAGTTGTCGTACAACAAAACAAACATTGACTTAAAAAATAGATGAATAAGACTATTATTTTGCTCGTCTGACTATTATTTTGTTGAATTCTCTCAAATTAAACTAGATAATAGTATATTTTATTTTTAACTATTATCGAATTGTAATTCTAACCCAGTATTAGTTTGCTGTATTATTGTACTTGGTAGACAAACCAATATTATTGTCGTCTTCTAGAAGTTCTAAAAGAATTACCATAAAATTTGCTTGCTTACCACGTAGTCTATTACAGAAATTATTCCCAGATGACGCCACATACAAATCACTGACAATAATCAATCATGCATTATCTTATACTCTTATGAACTTATATAGAAAATTAATAATATGATTGCATTTTTCAAATTCTCTCAGGGATCATCGATATATTTGGATGGATCTTATAAACGATCTCTAATCTTTGGTTTGGGTGGTCTGATGTCTCAATACTGAGATTTTGGCCAACCAAAAAAAACTTCATCATACAATAAAGTGTAGATCAACCTAAAAATTAGTTGGTGAACAAAAAACAAAGTCGTTGTACTATTTAATTGTAGACCAAATCAAAAATGGTTAGTGAACATAAAAAAATGTCATTGTACTATTTAATTTGTTACAAGAAGATATGATTATTAAACTACTATTTGTTTACGAAAACAAATAAAGTTGTATGACTATTCTTTTCTGATTGATTTAACTATGAAACTAGATAGGCACGATTTCATATGCTCTTTTTGGTTGAATTTACCTATCATTTTCTTTGAGTGTATGAATGAACCCACTCCAGAATATTTCCCCGTATACCAAGGTTAAAGAGTTTAGATGAAAAATCCACATCCAAAGTATCAAACGCCTTGGACAAGTCGAATTTTGGTATTATCTTAAATATTAAGTATTCTTAATACAGGGTGATCTACCATGACATGCGAAAAAGGACAATGTTAAAAATAGCTGATTTTTGGCCCCTGTCCCGGAACGCATAAAACCCAGAGAAAATGGTTGGAAAAGGCTCAAGATTAATAAAAATATATCTTCGTGGTACGAAAACCCTGGGGAAAATTTTATTTCACCCCCAAAACATAAAAACAACCACTAAAATGCTATAAATAATAGCTTATACTGAATGTGAAAATTATATTTATTTTATGATAACTATTAGGAGTCGATTCAATAGACATAACAAAAAAGTAAAAACTACCACTATCCACACCCTATTCGGGGGATGAAATGAGATACACAGCATCTAATATTAATAAAATAGATACCAAGGTGATTAAAAATGTACAAAATAATTTTTTAATATTAGTTGAGCCAGACCTTCAACTGTTCCTGACCTCAGCATCTCTGTTTTCAAAAACAACCCCTATAAGGGTATGAAATAATATTCGCAGCAAGTATTATTACAAAAAAGCGTTTTAGTTATCGACCCTGGAAACCACCAAACTACCCTATTCGGGGTGCAACAGTATCGGATACTAAAAAAATGCGGCGGCACTTAGTAATGCACCAAATTATTTTCTACTAGTAAGAGGGACAGACATTCACTTTGTCTTGACGTGATTATTACGAAAAACTTCCTCTATATCAATATGAAAAATATTTACCGCACGTAATATTACAATAGATCTTTATGATTTTAGTCAACACATTTTTTTTAATAAAGAACAAATAGCGAGTTATTTAGCAACCTCGAAAACAACCAAACTACCCTATTCAGGTGGTAGAATCGTATTCACCGCTACAAATACTAAAAAATAAGAAACAAGGTGATTAAAATGAATCAACACCAACTCCAGTTTAGGGATGACAGGCACTATAGACAACTAATGTTAGAAAAAATAAGATTACCAATTTATGAAATATATAGAATCATATGACAATATTACAGCAACACTTATACTGATTACCTAATAGTATCCCTATAAAGAAAAACTGCCGTTATTTAGAGAGAACAGCATCTAGTACAGAATATTTGCAGAGCACATTAAAATAAAATGAAACGTTTCTATTGGTTCTTATGTCTGCATTTAATAGATAGACGTTGAAGATAGTTAATCGCTGTAAGGGGTTGAAAATAATATTAGTTTATTCCCTATTATATTATTCCATGTAAAGGTACTTCTGGGTAAGCTTCACTTGTTGGAGAAAAGGGTACAGTAAATATGTAAATGAATATTTGCAAAGAAGGATCATTTGGCCACTTATTGTGTTCTCCAGGATGCACCACGAGGAGGCGATCCTTTTTACATTCAACATTTTTTTTGCTATTATTTTATCTTACTGGTGAATTAACTGTATATAAGTAGCAAAATGTCAACTATAATACTATGTGTATGTGCAGTATTATAGTATATAAGCAAATATTACATATAGATATATATTAAATAGTGTAAAAATTAAATGTTCACACACTCAAAATCGCAAATAAGTGTCACTAGAATACCTCTGCGAAACCTGAGTGTTTATTTGATAAACACCTTTATTGTTACATTGTGTAATCTTTTAATTCCAAATAAACATTATTATTATTATTGTTATTATTATTATTATTATATTATTATAATGCGAAACTATCTGAAGATTTAATAAACATTCTTCTAAAAAGGCAATTATATATATTTACTCCTACATATATTTATATAATAATGTAATAATTATAATATAATAATTTATTATTTATTTTTTATTATACCCCTTATAGGGGTTGTTTTTGAAAATAGAGATGCTGAGGTCGGATCAGTTGAAGGTCGGCTCAACTAATATTAAAAAATCATTTTGTACATTTTTAATCACCTTGGTACCTATTTTTTTAATATTACATGTTGCGCATGGCGTTCCATCCCCCGAATAAGATGTAGATAAGGGTAGTTTTTACCTTTTTGTTATCTCTATTGAATCGATACCTAATAATTATCATAAAATAAATATAATTTTCACATTCAGTATAAGCTATTATTTATAGCATTTTAGTGGTTGTTTTTATGTTTTTGGGGGTGAAATAAAATTTTCCCCAGGCTTTTGGTACCACGAAGATGTATTTTTATTAATCTTGAGCCTTTTCCAACCATTTTCTCTGGGTTTTATGCGTTCTGGGATAGGGGCCAAAAATCAGCTATTTTTAACATTGTCCTTTATCGGTAGGTTGTCCCGCCAATGACTTTAACCAATCTGACGTAACGCGGTACAACTCTATCACTTTATCAGACTTGGGAATGACACTATTAACAGGAAAGCTGGAGAGGGTAGAAGTGACTTTTTGGTTTTAATCAAATCACACTACAAAAATAGCAAAATAAATCTAAAAGACATTGACTCTATGTAGTGAACTCTACAACAAGTAGATATAAGAGATATTTACTTAAACCCGTCAATAACACAAAAACACCAACTTCGGTAGTGCTTTGTACCTGCCGGTGTCCTGATTGTTCGACCGAAACCAAAAAACGCGGCACTTTGACCGCACCCTCCGGCTTAACTTGTTATGCCAATTAAGGAAATGTAAACATCTCCAATATGTTTTTTCACAAGTAAGTTCGTCGCCCTATTACTGACCTAGACAATAACAGTAGTATATCTTCGTAAGTTTTAATCATTTTTAATATTCTAAATTACCTCGGAGCACTCTAAAATTTTGCAGGGGCTTTCCCACACTGAAGACTTAGTACACTATTTTATTTTCCGCATATCATGGTAAATCACATTGTATAACTATAAGCGTTCCATGATGAGAGATATAAGAGGCCCATGGGATCTTTAGTAGATTTAACCCGATTCGTTCCTTTCAATCTTTTCAACCCAGGTAGCTGCAAATATAAATTTAATAATATTCTAAAGTGTAGAAAACTTTGGATGAGATTTCGGACGATATTTGTGACATGAATATTTTCTGGAAAATGATTACTGAAGAATTTATTATATCTATTCCATTCTATTGCTGGAACTATTGAAATATCATACAAAAATTAGAAAAAATTTATGATTCCTGTATTCTGTTTATGTCAGTCATTGTTAGTGAAAAACACTTGGAATGTTAGGCAAAATTACATGTTCGTGTATAAAAATCTCTCAGCTAAAAAATCGGTATTTTGGAAACTGTTTGAATTACAGTGTCCCTACTAAATTGAAGCTAATTGAACAGAACAGAATTTAATGTTACTAGAATTCTTTACGAAAATTGATAGTTTTTGAGAAAAAGTCGAATAAGTCAAACAAAAGTATATTCATTGCCTCATTAAAACATAATGAAAAATTCAGTAGTAGGCTATGATATTTTCTTCAAATTTTCTCATTATACTTACATGCATGAGCTTGAAAACATACTTTCCTTACGGATTGAACATGGTATTTGTTCGTGTACTTAAGAAAGTAAAATTTATGTGTTGCTGAGAGTGCCTTAATCAAAAAAAAACGCGAGAAATTTTACGAGTTATTTTGTAAATGCAGAATAGAAAAGAAAGTGAACGTAATTGATGTTTCAGTAAAATATTATATTAGATTACTTTTTTAGGAAGATTAGTCTTACTTATTATGTTACTTTCCAATATTAGTTTTAAGTGTTGCTACAGGCTGAAATTCTTAAATCATCAACATTGCAGTCAGTCATGCTGAAGAATATATTGAAAATTAACGAAAATGTAGACATTTTAGTACCTATATAAAAAGTTACTTGCATACCCAAATCATCAAAATAACGCACATGTGGCAAAAAAACAAAGGTTTTGACAAAGGATCATGTCGAACAGATGAACTTCGTATGCTGAAAGTTGGCGAAATCAAAGATACCGGTTCTGCTTTGGCTGTAACATAAAATGACACAAAACAAAAGAAAAAATGCGTCATTGCAGTTAAATCAGAAAGGAAATGTCAATGGAATTGCATTACATCGAAAATATTTAAGTTTAAAAGGTGTTAGCCATCATAGGTTATTCATATGTTACAAAATAGGTAGATACACTATACAGCCAACTTCCCACAGCATGCCAAGATACATTGTGGAATATTTTTACACCCAAGTGTCAGCAGTTGCACCGAGTATTGTTTAAAAAGACTTCTGCATCCTTGCTTGCCGACAGTGAAGCTGAGATCAAAATGTTTAAAAGGTATGAAGGATAGCATTTGAGCATTGTTGTTGAGGTGTATATGTTGAGGAGAGTTTTGGGAATAAATAAACACTTCGGCAAAAAGTTTAACCATTAGAAGAACGTTACTGAGCAACAATCTTCTATCACAGTTCCCTGTGCCCAGCCAGTAGCAGCAGCAAGCAAAGTGGTTGCAGTTTCTGATATCTCGTCGGTGGCACCTTCTTCTACCATAATATTCAGTTATTTGCATAATCTTACGTTTAATATTTCTACTAAGTTGAATGAATAAAATTTGGTGGTTGCTACGTAGAAACCTATGGAGAAACCTATGAATAAATGTGTTGCTGAGTGGAAAAGTAGCACTTTTCTTCCCTGTTTTCTTTGCAGTTCATCTTCATTAAGCAATCGGAAAACTAATTTGCTTAATTATTTCATTGATGCTTTAAAAATGGTTTCAATATTTATATTCAATGAGCAAGTCGATATCTTTTGGTGCTAGGCTTCTGCGAACGAGACTATCAGAAAAGTGGTGAAGGATGTAATCTGGTACTGTGCCAAACCGAGAAACATTTGTCAATGTATTACGACGTTTAAGAGAAATATCTTTTGAAGAGAAATAGTGACTGTCAATAACGTCCGAATTCAATTACTCCGCAAGAGGTAGGATAACATTGGACACAACTGAAATAGGTATTAGACATAATTTCGCCAAATAGGCGTGCCCAAATGATCAAAAAATGAGATTGTGAGACCTCAACAACGTGCAAAAAGTGCAAGAAACTTTACCATCTCACTTTAATTCCGCTTAACATTTCGCATCCCTAATCAGAATATTAGTTTCCACGAGAACATTGATTTTACTGATGAGGCTTATTTTACAAGAAAATTAAAACAAACCTATTTATTCTGATGTTAAGCTTTATAAAATAGCACGTCGACATTTTCAAATAAATGAGTTTACTTAAAGACCCTATTGGATAAGATGGGGTAGGTATACTAAACAAATTAATTGATGGCAATAGGAAGGCAGTGAAGGATTTATTTTTAATTTAACAAACCTCCACATCAAATTTCTTAAGTCATTTTGGAATATATGTAAGTTTGAAGAGAAACTGTTGATAGTTTTTGATTGCTTCTGGTAGTTTGTTAAATCGTTTAAATGTGGAAAATTATTTGGAATTTGTTAGAAATATTTTTCCAGATTGAATAGAGAGTTTAGATCTGCTTCTTAGGCATGACATGTGGTTCAGGCATCTTTTGGTGTCAATTTAAGAAATTATTTAAATCCAATATTTCCTGATAAGTGAATAATTGGACGAGAATATAACTGACCACCCCGTTTTCCAGATCTCAATTCTAGCGATTTTTTTGGGGGAATCATTGAAGGATAAAGTTTATTCTTTGCCCATTGGAATGCAAGAAATACTCTGAAATCGCATTGCAAATAACTGCAGCATCATGAGAGAGGATCCTCGGATGACTGAAAGAGAATTTTCGTCAATTGATTCATTTTTATATAAATCTTTGAACAAAAATTTTCAAAAAATTTCTTTTGATATTGAACCGGAAAATTACAGACGGCTAGTTACATGTTACACTCTTCTCAGAAACTATAGATTTTGATAAAACATACTATGAAAAAAAAAGTGAAATGAATTTCTGCATAAAATGAAATAGAACTTTGAAGATTAACGGACTGATGAGAAAGTTTTCTGAAAGTTTATGGTTAACCCACCCCCAATAAACGACCTGTGGTATTTTAATCCGTTTCTACTTAATATTGAGGTTTGTAACAAGCAAGTATTTATTCCCACATCTTACTAGTTCTTAATCTAATGTTGTCAAGAAGTATTAGTTAGATCGAACCCCTAACAAGCAACCGCTGCATATGACAGAATGCTTTCACATGTGCCACACAACACAGGAAGAGATCAACTACGATAACGTCTATTGAGATGTCACTGATGAGAAGTTTAAAATCCATGTTGTTATTAAAAGGACCCCCAGTTTTTATCAACAGTAAAATCACAAGAGCTTTTTTTTTATCGGATAAATTTCTCTTTGTAACGAAATAATTTTGCCAATCAGTGATTTTATGAGAAAAACTGACATTTGACAAAATATTAGTTTAAATAAAGTTGTTTAATTGTTACATGAACCATTTTGCCTTATTTACCCAAATGATCCTCAAAAGTTGCCATGGCAACTTTTGGGACTGATCCCGGAAAAGACTCATTTTACGGACTCAAATAGCTTATTTTAGGGACCAAATACATTACTTTCTTACCCAGTCACCCATCACTGTGGACATTACAGAGTTTCCATCACTTATCAAAAATAGTAAATCATGCGACAAGTGCCTAAAGTGGAATTTTTTCCACGAATTGGAGTTTGGCGACAATTCTATGAGTATTCTAAGACATTTTATGCATTACTTTCATACAACATTTTTTCTAAGACTGTCAGAACACAAATCTATAATTTGACATTTCTAAAGCGAAGTTTTCCACACAATATGAATCGTTTTCAATGAATCGGCTATCCGCCTGAGTAAAATATTATTACCTTTTTCATGTTAATATTTTTCACTGTTAATTCAAATTGAATTAGAGGGGAAGGGAAGTCATAGAATTTTTACACGACCCCATATACGATCGGCGATGTCAATTAACTCCTTAATTTCGGTTTTCCCGGATGCGGTGATTGCGATGAAAATGGTTTTAGGCAATCGTCGCTTCCATACTTGAACCATTAGCTCCTGGCTTACCCCATGGGAACCTCCGACTGTTGATAGCATCGACCGGTAAAAATCTGATGGTTTCAGGTCCCCCATCTGGGAACCAGAGAGCAGGTCCTCTAACCGCTTTTCCTCGCTTGAGGTCAAACGAGAAATTAGAATATTTTTCAAGTTATCATATAGATCTCTTTCCGGCTGATTAGTGACAACGTCATACACCGTCGTAATAATTTCCGGGGGTAAACTGGCAATGACATAATCGTATTTTTTCCGATCGCTAACGATCCTGTGAATAGAAAATTGCGATTCAATTTGAGTAAACCATACTTCTGGTTTGGATACCCAAAAAGGTGGCAGTTTAATGGTCGTGACGTAATTACCATGAGATGTCCCAGCACCTGATGAAATTGGTATGTCATCCAATAAAATATTTTTGTAGGAGCATTGAAAATGTTGTCCCGTACAGATAAATTGGTTACTTTTGTTAAAGGAACTAAAACCGTCACGGTAAATATTAACAGCATTAAACTAGCATATTTATTAACTGAGCTGAGTAAATATAAGTTTCTAGAGCCTCAAGTAACCAGGGAAAAACAGAAAAAACAAAATAATAACAATTTTTAAATAAAAACAGAATAACATGTATTATTAAAATGTTAAACCAAAAAGTCTTCGAAAATGCACATTTTAAATATGAATTGGAACTTTTAATTATAGATATATATTTAACTAACCCATATGTCTATATATGTTTCACGCACAATAAATAATGAAAAAAAAAGTAAATTGTTTTTAACAGTAGTAGAAATTATAACATCCGTACCAAGTTAACACCTCTATTTATTAGAATTGGACGTACCAGTTACAAATAACAACCTTTAGATAACAAGTTTATGATCTTTAGCAGATTTAAATTTAGAAATGCAAATAGGGTAATCGGTTTTATTCGCCAGTAAATTTTAACATAATTTTCAGATTATGCGTAAGCCATTTTTATAATGAATATAGTATCGTTAATCTAGAAACTTGTCACTATTAAGAAACGATTTTTCCCAAGAAAATGATCAAGATGTGATGCCGAGATCACAAAACCTGCACTATGAATATTTAAATCATTTATGAAAGGATTCTAGATATGGAGATAAGTTAATAATACAGATTTAAGCTGAATTTTCACATGTATTAAAGGCATTAAAATACATTAAAAGGTGTGTAGGCTGGATTGTAACCGACACCGCGTCTTATAGATGATACTTATCTCACCACTTTTGACGTAAGCTAGTTCGGATAACATTATACATCATCTGACATCAACTATTTTTTGTTATTTTTTTAGTATACTCTCCGTAAAGAAAGCCGATGTTAAAAAACAACCTGTTTAACACTCAACTTGTTCAAGTAGCGGACACGACAAGCAACAAGAAAAAATCCTTCTGAATATATTATGCTGGACTGAATATGCGAAATTTTTTAATTGACACATTGACAGCAACAACATCGGCATTAAAAAAAGTATGTAACAATGTTTCATAATTTTACCCGCAACGAAATTTTCTTTTGTTCTGTTGCTGCTAACAAACATTGATATATAACGCATTTTATGAATAAAATGTTGCTATTTTAGGCTTGCTACTCAGGGCATCGGGCACATATTCCCAAAGGACTCAATTAGATGCTGAATACGACATTCATTGATGGAATTATCCCATAAATATGTTTAATTTGGACAATTTTGTGCATTACTAACTACATAGAGAGAACTTTTATTCGCAGTTTGTTAATTTCAATTAACATTACGTTATTATTTGTGTTTGTGTCATTTTGCACCACTATATCTCTAGTTGCGTTATTTCAAGTATTGTTCTGTACTGATTCCTACCTTGAAATGGATATCCAGTAAAGTACGGGGACATATTCAGTGCAGAAACAGCCATTTACCAGCAAGTCTGTCCAAAAACTTTGAAATATCCGTCGGAATATTCGGCACTTTCTGCGCACGTTGTGCTTAAGGCAAATGTACACTAGGCACTGAATTTTAGCCACTGAAAAAGGCACGGTGAGATATTTTAGCTATCTAAAAAACGGACGGTCGCTCTCGAGTGTTACTTGGTGTAAACTGAAGTTAACTTTGATGACCGTGTGGGTTCTGGCTAGGTGAGGTTCTTGGGCGGTTCAGCCCATACCATTGAGCTTTCTTTTGTTCGATGCGAGGCCAATAGGGATTGACTGAGTGCCCCATGGGTGGAGTCATGGTGTTAAACGAAGGCTTTTTAATGTGACCGTAGCCTCCCGCGAATGTTGCGGCTAAAAGGACCACCCTTGGTGACTGCAAGTCTACCGAGTAAAAGTTTGTTTTTTTCTAGTTTCATGCTTTTATTTGAGCATTTCTTCACGTATCGATTTTTTGGAATGCTACTTTTATCGCTATCCATTCAGGCAAGGCATGTTTAGTTAACTTATTAAGTAATGTTCTTTTTGTGGATTTGTCTTACCAGTTATCAGCGGGGTTATACGGTGATTTTTTTCCAAAATTCTTATTTTCCCATGAAAATCTTCATTAGTTCTTTGGTTTGTTGTGGCAGGAATCCCTGGCCACTGCTGTAGCGAATCTCCAAGTAATTGATTACTTAGGCCTTAGGCCCATAGGACACACCAATAAAGAAACTAACGCAGGACATTTTAAGAAAACATTAATATAGATAGATAGACGGATAGATGTTTATCTAACTACGTTATATATAGCAAAGTAAATTTGTAGCAAGTCAGCAATATAAACTATTCTAGTTTATATAAAAAATAATAAATAATAATGGTGTAAAATAAATTAATAATATAAAATTAATATATAAGTAAAATATAAACTAAAATATAATAATCACAAAAACTGTTTTATGCCGAGATAAAAAGACATAATAAAATATAAAACAAAATATAAAACAATAATTATTAGTACATTGAAAATCAAAAATACAAGTTCGTCACAAAGAAGCCCTGCCCCATGTCAATTTATGTTGGTGTCGATTGGGTTATAATAATAATAAATGCCTTTATTCATTATGTGTATGCAAGTTAAAATACAGTAAAAAAATTAATAAACACAAAAGGGCAAAGTTCGGTGGTACCGTCATTAATTCATCCACAGAGTATTAACAGCATCGAATCAAAATATTCTTTATAGTATTTTTTAAGTGATTCAAACTTATTTATTTTATGTTATTCGACAGCTATAAATTATTAGATTTAAAGAGTTTTTGTCATGTTTTTTTTTTAACCGAAACGGAGGTAAAAGTTTAATTATTGTTGTGATATATGAGTGGGTGTTGAAATCACTGATATTTCAATTATTAGAAAATCAAAAATATATAGAGATGGCAAAGGCATTATGCCAAACATTACAGATATTGGTTTACAATATTTTCTATTATCAGTAATTCCAGCAAGTACTTTGACAGCTCTCTGCCAAGCCGAAAGATTTATTCAGCCTGAGATGATTGCCTAAGAAATACAGGAATGAAACAAGCTAAAAACGTACTCTTCGACAATTTACTGAGCTTTTTATAAAATTGTTACACATTCTATAGGATACTCTCCGCAGTTTTCTTGTAAATAATGTAAGATTTTGGACATCCTAAATTCTGTGATACCAACTTTGTTGTAAAAAAAAAATTGAAAAAAAAAAACATCCAATCTCTCTGGGATTGGAACACACGATCGCAAGCCAAGGCAAAGCTCTAGCCACTGGACCATCACACATTACTACAAAGATTGAATGTTTGTAATATATATCTTTCGAGAATCATATTTCAACGCATTAGATATATTATTATAAAATATATATTAGAAAAATGTATAAACAAAAAATAATATATTTAAGTACAAGCGACAAAAATTAAGAAAATAATTTTTTTTAAATTAAATGATTGATAACTTTCTTATTTACTGATTAATTTTCTTCAAAAACAATAGGGTTCTTCCTCTAGCTAACACTAACTTACTTTCCAAACAATACAATCGGACTTTTCTTTCTTAAGTTATCGGACTTACAAGAAATGTGACGGACGGGCAGACGGAGATTTTGAAAGTTGTTCAGAACTAGTTCACTAACACAATGATATTAAATTTTTTTCTCTACGAGCGATATTTCCGGTTTTAGAAATGTGCCGATCAAATGCAATATGCTCTTCATTTTTGCGAAGAGTATAATAAGGCAAAATATTATCTCCTGAGAGTAATCTCAACTGGTGTAAAAAAAAATTATAGTCCAAAGTGATTTTCCCAAATATTCAACATAACCACTTGATCAAATCAACTCAATTTGTCATGTAAAACAACATCTGGTAGTTTTACACTTTCCCCTTTACTGATAGTATGATGTTATGACAAGTTAGGGTCTGTAATTTATCACTGTTTAGTGAACAGTGAACCATTTATTGGCAGTTTTTTCAGTTTCATCAACATAATCTAGTAAATTAAAATAATTTAGCAGTTAAGGCTATGTCGTCAGCACAACACTTGATAGGATAAAGAAAATATTTAATATCATTTATAAATAATACAAATAACAGTGGTCCTAAAACAGATCCTTGTGGGACGCCATTTTTTAACGTTACTGAGAGTTGAGTTTACATTGTTTACAGAAACACGTTGTTTCATATATTTTAGGTACGATTGTAATAGAGCTCAAGGAAAACCTCGTATTCCATAACATGGAAGCTTTGTTAACAGGTTCATAATGCAAAGCCAGGTTGCCTTCTTTCTTCAAGACTCACGACTATATCTCCCACCACCCATCGCTTGAGCAGCTTGAATGGTAGAAAGCCTAGAGAAAAAATCAACATGAGAATTTGCTATTACAACATTTCGTTCAAAAAATTTAGACAGCGACCACTTTAAGAGAGTGTCAATTAATTTATCTAAAATATAAATAATTGAGATGGGGTGGTAGTCGTTTAATTCTCCTATATCTCCCTTTAGTAAAAGTGGAATAACCTTTATGATTTCAAATGAATCAGGAAAAATTGCTTACTCATCAATGTAGTAAGTGAATTATTGGCGTCCTTAATTATTTTATTAATTAAATCACAAACGTTAGTACAGGAATATTGTTTTAATATACTTAGAGCATCTAGATTTTAGCTGATTTTTGTATGAAGTTTGTCCACGATGAACTTTCTTGGGGTTATCTGCTCAACTTTAAGTTTTAAGGAAAAAATATAATTTTAAACAATTTTCTCTTGTCTCTAAACTGACAAAACCAGGGTCATTGATATTTCAGATTACACAAAATGTTAAGGATCTACACTTTCCTGAAATAGTATATCTACAAAACATCTTTATTTAAATAAATAATATTTAGCGTTAAATAAATTATTATTAATTAGAGAAACTTTTTTATTTATTATGAAATTACGTTTCCGTACATTGTTGCCCTAATCTGGGCACGCTAATATACTAGTTAGGTAAATACTTTAAAACACTCATTATTACAGAACCAATCAAAACAACTAATCTTCTGGCTAATACTGACCAAGTATTGAATTACATGATAGGATTCTTAGCATTTAAAAGCAAAAAAATATATTAATCTGGTCACGTTAATAAACTACTTAAAAAACACATTAAAACACTCGTCATTGGAGAACTAATCAAAACAACTAATCTTCTAGCTAATACTGACGAAGTATTGAATTACATGATAGGGTTCCTAGCATTTTAAGGCAAAAAAACATATTGAAAATCATTTATTGAAATTCAGTCATTCACAACAATTGTTAAACCTTATATTCTATTTCAGCTCTAGAAAAGTTGTACAAGTTTTTCCGAACACGTTAGTTCTCATCAGTAGAGTATAGAAACATTCGTTCATTATTTATAATCATATTCTTAATTTATTTTTACAATTAGTTATTTTTCAATTATTTACTTTCATCATGATTAGAGAAGATTTAGGTAATTAGGTATTAAACAAATCACAACATACACATTTTTTTTTTTATTATAAAATTACCTACTTTCTGTATATTGTTGCCCTAATCTGGGCACGCTAATATTCTACTTAATAAAACACTTTAAAATACTCACTATTGAAGAACCAATCAAAACAACCACTATTCTAGATAATACTGACGAAGCATTGAATTACATGATAGGATTCCTAGTATTTTAAGGAAAAAAATGTATTGAAAATACTTCACAACAATCGATAATTGCATATTCTATTTCAGCTCTAGAAAAGTTATACAAGTTTTCTCGGACTCGTTAGTTTTCATCAGTAGAGTATAGAAATATTCATTCATTATTTATAAGCCTATTCTTGATTTATTTTAAAATAAATAGAACGCAAGGTTCAATAACTCTAGAAACAGTTCAACAAGTTTTTCGAACTCGTTAGTTGTCATCAGTACAGTATAGAAAGATTCATTCATTATCCTATTCTTGCCTGATGAGAACTAACGAGTTCGAAAAAACTTGTACAACTTTTCTAGAGCTGAAATAGAATATAAGGTTCAACAATGGTTGTGAATGACTGAATTTCAATCAATGATTTTTAATATGTTTTTTGCCTTAAACTGCTAGGAATCCTATCATGTAATTCAATACTTCGTCAGTATTAGCTAGAAGACTAGTTGTTTTGATTGGTTCTCCAGTGATGAGTGTTTTAAAGTGTTTTTTTAAGTAGTTTATTAACGTGACCAGATTAAGTTACCAATATAGTGAAAGTAGATAATTTCATATTAAATAAAAAAATGTGAATGACCAAATTTAAATAAATGATTTAAGTATTTTGAATATATTTTTTTGCTTTAAAATACTGGGAATCCTATCATGTAATTCAATACTTCATCAGTATTAGCTAGAAGAGTAGTTTTTTTGATTGGTTCTCCAATAATGAGTGTTTTAAAGTATTTACCTAACTAGGGTAGTAGCGTGCCCAGATTAGGGCAACAATATACAGAAAGTTGGTCATTTCATAGTAAATAAAAAAGTGTGTAAGTTGTGATTTACTTATTAGCTAAATAATATTCTCAAAACTATACATACTTATAAATAGGGATATTAAGGATAAAATGGTGTTCAGGATTTCTTTAGTCTTTATTAGGCCATTTTCATCAAAGAGGGGATATCGACACTTACTTAACTAAGCTCAAGGGCGGATCCAGAAATGTTACTGGGGTGGTGGGGGGGTGCACTAACATTTTATGTAAAACTAACAATTTTTTTGTAATGTAGAGAATTGGCAGATATGTTTCAGTTTTTCAGTTTTTAAATTCAGTTATTTATTTTGGCTATCAAAAAGGAGAAGATAAAACCGCCGAACGATCAATAATTATATCGACATTTTCAATATTCAATAATAAATAATATTAGATCTTATTCTTCTCGGGATCCTCGGAGGGGGGGGGGGGGGGGCAATTGCCCCTTGTGCCCCCCCGGATCCATCCTTGACTAAGCTTGGCTAGTTATACACTATTTTTTCCGAGGTGAAATCCTAATATTCCTGGGCTATATGGTATAAATCAAACTTTCCGAATAAACCAGTTTATCATCAATCTTCAGGAAATTAACCGATGTGGTAATTAACGATGAATGGATTACATAATTGTCCATTATTAAATCTAGGTGGAAGTCTGCATCAATAGAGATACTAATATCAAAGTTTAATACAATCAGTCAATATGTCAATGTCAACTAGAGGTCCTCTCTAGAAATTGTTAATAAGGTACGAGGGAATGAGTGTATTGATTCTGGAAAGCGTCCTTGGAAGAACCAAATTGAATTCCCGTTACATTGTTTATAATTTAATCCTGTGTCAATAACTTATTAAATATTCATTTCGTAAAGTGTACTAAAGTCTGTTCGCTGATAGAATCCCGGTCGTATAGTGTAAGGAATATCGTCCAGAGCTCTATCCTCCCTTGCCTTTATTGAAATATTGTTTGTAACCTAATCTGTAACGTAAGTTTAATCTTTGTGGTCAAGTTATGACCGACGTGCAGCATTTCTATTGGTCGACAGCAAACCAATTTGCGTAATACATGTCGTCGTCATATGCGGCTGGCGATTTCAGAGGCGGCTCGTGAATTTTTAAATCCGCAATCCCAGCAGTTAGTTTTGAGTTTGTTGGAATATTGTCAAAAGGAAAATGAAAGTGGTGGACATTTATTGTGAATAAAATCTGCTCAAAGGCGAGTGAGTGGGTGAGGTTTTAAAAATCGATGAAAAGACTGTAAAAAAAATAGCTAAAAACGGCAAAGAAAATGTGGAACTTCAAGCTTTCGTTAAACAGAGTTGTAAAAAGTCCATAAACAGAATTACACGATGCTGTAGAATATGAAATAAAAAATGTTATTTACGATATGATGTCTGATCATAAACATATTTCCTTTCCTTTTTAGTGGAGTCAAGAGCGGTTGGAAATATTATTTCGGAATAATTACGGAAAGCTTCGATTTTTCTAAAATCTTCTGATATCACTTTTACATAGCTTAAAATAAAAAGTTATAAACATATAATCGTGAGGAATTGTTTATTAATTATTTAAACAAAGAAAATTTTTTTTAATAAAATTATTATACGTTGAGAAATTTTAAAGCAATTTAATTCAAATTGACATGTAAGGGGTTTCGCTGAAACAGATTATTATTAAAAGAAAAAGATAATTCTAAATGGATGATCCAATATGGCCGACATTTCGATAAAAATTCCATTAAAAATTACGTAACCCAATAAATTTCAAGCAAATATCACTTGGATTGATACTGTGTGGTTTTTTTAGGTCGATGAAATAGATTATGATGTCAAAAAGTAATAATACAAAATTGCTGATCCAATATGGCCTAGTTTTTGGTAAAAACTTCAATAAAAATGATGTAAAGGAGTAGTTGAGGCGCTGAACCAAGAAATGGAACATGTATATACATGGTTATCCAACAACAAATTAAAGTTAAATTCATCCAAAACCAAATGTATGGTTTTGGGCACTAGAAACAGTTACGAAGCGTTCATGAGTCAAAATTTCTCTGTAAAATTAAATAATATAAAAATTGACTTTGCAGATGAAATAAAATATTTAGGTATTGTTTTGGACCCATATTTAAATTTCACAAAACACATAGATTCTTTAGTTAAGAAAATAGGCAAAAAAATTGCGCATTTTTATAGAATTTCAAACAATCTCTCTAAATGGAGCAAATTGTAAGTGTATAATACTATTATTTATCTTCATTTTAATTATTGTATGTCGTTATTAATTTCCTGTAGTAAGTGCGATCTTCAAAAACGGCAGATATTGCAAAATAAAATAATGAGAGTAATTATGAAATGTGATATATATGAATCAATAAAAGTAATGTTATCTAATTTAAGATAGCTAAATATTGAACAAATTATCGAACAATCTGCTCTAATATTAATATATAAAACAGAAAATAACTTAGCCCACAGTACTTACAGACATTCTTAATGAAAAGATCGAGCATACATACATATCAGACAAGAAATTGGGAAAATTATCATATTGAAAAAGGCAATTCAAATGTACTAAAAAAATCACTTTTTTGTGAAGGCCTTAAACTTTTTAATGAATTACCCACAAAAATTAAAATGTCAAAAAATATTCAAACTTTCAAACAAATGACAAAGATGTTATATTTAAGTTTAGGTACATAGTTTCTATTTTATAAGTTAGATTTAAAAAACCGCTGCCCAAGGAATCACTACTTCCACATCCAGATTCTATATCCAAGTCACTCACAACGAAAAAACTTTGTAGGTATGTGGAAATAATTGTTTATGGAACTTTAATAATATAATATTTGAAATCCTCTACCCCAAAAACCCATAAAACGATACCCCATATCGGTAGTGGGGTGGGGGTGGTGATAAGGCGGTGGTAGTGGGGGTGGATGAAGTTAAAAAATATTTTGAGGTTTCTAGTTCTTGTACATACACTAAATCACAATGTTTTTCATCCCGTTTAATAAGGGGGCGGGGGTGGTAATGGGGGTGGCTAATGCCAAAAATTTTTTTGAGACCTTAGCTTCTGTTGTATATACTAAATTCCAATTTTATGATTGATTTACCCATTTACGCCAAATTTACCCCAATTGACCTCCCAACCCTTCGTCGGAACAACATGAAAATATAATCTAGTTCCAAATCTGGTTAAAGTACATACATGTACCAAATTTCAAGTCAATATCTTAAACGGTTCCAGAGTAAACGTGCGCACAAAAAAAAGTTACAGACAGACAGACAAACAGACAGACAGACAGACAAACAGACAGACAGACAAACAGACAGACAGACAAACAGACAGACAGACAGACAAACAGACAGACAGACAAAGAGACAGACAGACCGACAGACAGAAATTTTTTTTCCGCTCAAACTTAAAATCTCGACGTTTCATGACATTTTAAGCCTATTTGAACAATAAAAATTTTTAAAAATGTTTTTGTCGTTACTATACTTCCACTGGATGTGGAAGTAATTGAACAATGTTTTAACTTTGTATATATTATTTTTCGTTATATTTGTAACAAATGTTATTAATTATTTTAACTAGCAAACTGCTAAATAAACTGTTTATTTATTTATTTATTATTAACTCGTTAAATTTCAAATAGATCTCGCTCGGATTAACATTCAATGTGGCATTGATGAGGTCTCAATAAAATAATATATCCCAATATAAAAAGTAAAAATGGTTTACGCAAAATAAAAGATTTTTATTAAACGTAATAAATATTCAAACTATATCGAAAGATATAAATTCATTTTTAAATATCGATTTCTTCAATTAATCGAAGACGGTTTGACGGTTTGACGGTTTGTGCAATCAGATCCGTACTACATGAATATTTTTAATATGTTTTCGAAATTTTAAACAGGATAAAAATTTTAGAAATTTTTTTTTTGGACTTTTACTAGCACCCCTCCATGAGGCGAAAAATAAAAATATATATGCGTGACGTAATTTTTTTGGCGGTCTAACTCAGCGTGACAAAACGTGACTTTGGGGGGGGGGGGGTCTAAAATCTCAAAAATTGGCTTAACGTCATTTATGGATGGCCCCAAACAATCAACATTGAATCGATTTACCGAAAAAACCTGATTTTTTCAATATTTCGTGAAAAGCATATTTTTATATATGTTCCAAAAATTTTGTTTACATCAGATTTACTTATTTTGAGGTCCTATAAACGTATGCTGGATAGGTAGACAAAACAAATTTTTTATAAAAGTTATTAACATTTATTTTACCTATAATTTCACGAATTTTCGAGCAAAAAAAATTTTCTTTTATATTCGTAGAAAGACGAGGGTTAATTTAATTTTTGAGATAAATCCCCTTAAAGTATCTTAAGGTACACATTTCAAGCTTTAAAAATCGCACATACAGAGATCTAGTAACGCGATTTAAACCAGAGTAATAGATAGCTAAAGTAAATTGTATATATCAAATTTTATCACATTCTCAATATTTTGAAATTTTGGAAGGGTACATCTTCAAAAATAAATTATTTAAATTTTTTTCACTCATTGGATATTTTTATACATTACTTCAAGAGCAAAATGTGAGAGACCCAGATTTTTTTCTTAAAAATTTTGGAAATGATAAAGGTTTTACCGATTTCATCGCAAATCTCTTTATGTTCAGACTTCATATATGTACTATTCCTACATACATTCATTTTTATATTTGAAAATATAATAATCCAATAGCTACATATTTCTTCTTTCATTTAAGAGTTTCTGAGGTCAATTTCATTAATTGGTTCAAAAGTGACAACAAATTTAGTGCAGCGCGCCCGAGGCTGCGCGCGCTTCGCGCCGTGCTTACTTATTCCCGCCATCCATTTTCGTCCGTCAAAGAAGAAAATCTGGAGCCTATATTTTTATCGTACAAAAATCTTCGTACATGTTTTTGATGTGATATTTCCCGTACTTTCGAAAGGCGCAATTAGTTTTTGAAAAAAAAAATTATTTTAAGATATATTTGACAAAAACTGATATTTTGCAACTAATTTGTTTAATAACAAACTACGCTCAAGGACTATTGTTGGTAACTTTTGGTATGTTGTTCCTGACATGTTCAGAGATGTATTGTCAAAAGTTACCGCTTCCCGGAATTTTTCCAAAGTGAAAATCTCTATTGACCCCACTATTTAGCACAGTTGATATTGGCCATACTAGTTTATACAGGGTGTCCCGAAACTCCCGCCTTCCCCTTTAGGTGCCAATTCTCCATGCAAAAATAGTAAGAAAAGTTCCTATAAACATGTATCCGGAAATGCTTCCTAAGGGAGCTACGGCCCTCTAAGGATGGCGCAAAAATAGATGCTTTTACTAATTATCTCGGAAATGATTTGGGACAACTTTAACTTGCTTAACTTTTTTCGATTATTAAAGGTTATTGTTTTACAGTATTAGCCAAAATTAATTTTATCCAGGGGCGGAAAAACGAGGAGTCGGTGTTCTTTGTATCTACATATTAATTTTTCCATTTGACATTTTTAGTATTTTAATCCCTGATTATGATTCCCTGGTTAATACTGCATAAAAAAGGGCCTCTTTACAATTAGCCATATAGCAAGCCGTTTTCGAGTAAAAGCGGTCTAAACTAAATATTGCGTATTCGTTTGCTAAATGCGCATTATTTATTTTTCAAAGTAGGCGTAAAACAATAACATTTATTAATCGAAAAAAGTTAACCGAGTTTCATAAAGTTGTCCCAAATCACTTCCGAGATATTAGTAAAAACACCTATTTTTGCGCCATCCTTAGAGGGCCGTAGCTCCCTTATGAAGCATTTCCGGACACATGTTTATAGGAACGTTTCTTACTATTTTTGCATGGAGAATTAGCACCTAAAGGGGAAGGCGGGAGTTTCGGGACACCCTGTTGTATAAAGTAATTAAAACATTAGGCTTTTCCTTTAAAAAAGATGACAATAAAAAAGTACTGTGTGAAAGACCACAAATTTATCTAAAACGGCTAGAGTTTTTACGCAAATACGTAAAAAATTTGAAAAGCAATGACGCCAAAGATGTAGTGTTTTTAGACGAAACTTGGATCTGTAGTAGAGGAGGATTAAAATGTTCTTGGCAAGATGATTTCATTAAATCGAAAAGTAGTCGTACAGCTACAGAAGGTAAAAGATTTATAGTTGTAATGCAGGATCTATTCATGGCTTTGCCAAAGATACGAATTTAGTTTTCTCCACCAAGAATAAGTCAGCAGATTACCATGACAACATGAACTCTGAAAATTTTGAAAAGTGGTTAACAGAGAGACCACCTAAACTGTCCGTGCACCCCCCCCCCCCCCATCCTTGGGGACAATGTTTTTGATAAAGATTAAAGCCTAAGGAACAATTTAAGACATGTCCTAAAAAAAAATCAGCTGGCTGTACTTTCAAAATGGCGTCCGTTTAAAAAAAAATGCAAATATTGTTTTTGTCATTTAACACAAAAACTAAAAAAGATGGAGAAAAACTTTCTGCATAAAAAACAAAGTGCATGAAATTTTCTACAATTTTGTTTCTATACAATATTTGGATAGGAGTTACCGTTTTCCAGATATCATTGTTATCGTTTTCGAGATAAATGTCTGCAAATTATAATATTATTATTATTATTAATTTTTTTCAGTTTATTTTATTTTATTTTTATGTTAATAATATAAAGTTATATTATGCGCCTTACTATAATTGTCACAGTTATTTCTTTTAAACGATTTACCGATATATGAATTTCCATGATTTTTTAATTTTGGACTCATTTATCTGGAAAATGGTAACTCCTATCAAAATATTGTATAGGTACAAAATTGTAGAAAATTTTATGCACGTTGTTTTTTGTGCAGAAAGTTTTTTGTCCACCTTGTTTAGTTTTTGTGTTAAATGACAAAAACCACATTGGCAACAGTTTTTTTTTAAACATATGGCCGCCATTATGAAAGTACAGCCAGTTTTTTTTTTAGAATATGTCTTAAATTGTTCCTTAGGCTTCAATCTTTATGAAAAACATTGTCCCCAAGGATCGGGCGGGGGGTGCACGTACAGCTAGGGAGGGCTCCCCGACTAATAAGCTGATGAAAATTACTTGATTTATTAAAATAAAATACTGGCTCACTTTTTCTTAAGTACTTGGAGTAGTTATAGTTTTACAGTTTTTATTAATACTGAGAGTGAGTAGTTAAGTAGTGCCGATTCTGGACCAAACCCGTCAGTAGAGTAGCAATCAGAGTTCTGTGTGACGTCATCATTCCGGCAGCCCCGCGGGGGCGGGCAGGTGATAGATGATAGATCCTATGATCTAGGTTCTAGTGTGAGGTGAGATAATGCTAGATGATAGATCCTATTATCTAGGTTGTAGTGTGAGGTGAGATCTTCTTAGATGATAGGTGATAGGACCTAATGGGAGGGGGGAGATCCAATCCCCGAGCTTAGATATTAGATTATAGCTAAAGATAAGAGATTATATCTAAGAGGGGGTGGCTAAGAGTATATAGGATGTATCTAGTAATAAAAGAAGTATACAGGGTGTATTTAGTAATAAAAATAAGTATATAAGGTGTACTAGTGATATGGTGTATCTAGTAATAAAAATAAGATGGCTGCCGTTTATTGTTTATAGTTATTGGCGAATAGTATTGCATGTTTACATTAGAGGGCGTTAGAGGTTAAGAAAATGGCTACAGACATCCATCATTGAGTTTAAATAGACAAGTCTTATATATGGAATAAATATTCATCTACTTCAATACGTAAATTTTATATTTGAATGTTAAAACTGTGACCAAATGCAGAGACGTTATCGGATTCCAGGAAATTGTTAATGTAAATAAATGCGACTGTCTACGGCTATATGTATATTTAAAACGTGATTAATTGTCTTTAGATAACAGCATCCGGCGGTTATAATACAATGACTAATAAGTCACGTGATCTATTATAAGGAGCGTCTCAGGGTTTGGAGAGAAATAATGTAAACAATGAAATCATCATATTTTTTCTCATATTTTTCTGCTTACTTGATACGAAAAGTGGGGGTGGAATACAGCATAAAAGTAAAGACCTGAGATCGCTGCATTCATTCACAATCTTAAAGTCGATATATACAAGCAGCAGCAGCAGCAATGTCTTTCACAAAAATTAATGTTGAAGCTCATGTCACGCCGTTCATGAAAATCTATGAGCTGGAAGTCGATAGAAAATATAAAGTGTTAGATATATATAAAGCACTTTCACCGTATGGTATCCAGGTCCAAGTAATCCTCGAAAATTGTAAAGTGAGTCTACCAGCCAGATACTCACGCATTATTTCTGATGATGATATGGTAACGCTACAACAAACCATTATACTAAAAGAAGTGTACTTGGTATATAGAGGGCTAGCAGGCACGACTACTAACATTGAATTCATCGAGTCCTAAAGATGGATCACGAAACATATAAGAAGAGGTTACAGCACTTTATAAACAATTTAAAATTACTCGGAGAAGACGTTAAGTACGTTGAAGTTTTACGTACATTTCAACATGTCAGTATCCAGCCGAAGAAGTCCAAGAACAGTTCAGTTCAGCGAGGACGTTAAAATTCATCACATTTACCATTGGAGCTATGCCCATAGAACTGCTAGATGTGGTAACTGGATGCAAGACGCCCGCGATCGAGATCGTTTTCAAATTAAAATATTACGATACGCTCAAATAATTAATCCAGTACTTGAACATAAATATTCTGTCATTATATCACAAAACATGTAACCTCTTTCTTATATGTATTAATAAATTAATTTAAAAAATGGTTGACTATTATTACCCATTTCCTAATTAAATGAAGAATTCAGATTTTTTTTTCAAGTTTATTGTAACGAAAATGTTCATGCTACATTTTATGTCTTTTTTAATGTCGAATTTAAATATGCAATCAAAAAAATTAAATCTTAAAAAATAAAGCCAGCCCAGGCAAAAAATGAAAAAATTCATATTTTTCAAGTTTATTGTAACGAAAATGTTCATGCTACATTTTATGTGTTTTTTAATGCTGAATTCAAATATGCAATCAAAAAAATTAAATCTTAAAAAATAAAGCCACCCCAGACGAAAAATAAAAAAATAATTTAATTTTTATAATATATTTTATTTATCTGAACGCATAATACAGTAATAAAGCTTATATATGTACATGGAATACATAACCTATAAAAATAATAGCAATAATAATAATAATAATAATAATAATAATAATAATAATAATAATTAATATAAGTGCATAAAAATTAAACAATGCTACTTTTTTCAATCCAACTGTTATGGGAACTGTCAAATCCAAGCCATTTAACGAAAACCTTATTTCCTTTCTTCCTTAAAACTTTCTCAACGAGATACATGTCTGAATGTTTAACCTTCTGCAGTTCTTCAGTATAGAAGCATCCTTCTATTGGTTGTTTCTGTGCATCGGTCAGTAAGTATGTTATGGGGCTGGTATAATTAATTTTTGAAATAGTAAATATTTCATTAGACCAATTAGGAGTATAACCTTTATCGAACACGCCTCTGTACTTGCTTATTCTCACATGATCGTTAATTTTAAATTTAGGTAATTGCGAGTATGTAATTGTAGGATAATTGTAAACGGATTTCAAGAGTATTTTTTCATTCTTTTTATTTACATCTACAGGTTTCATGCCGATGGTACGATGCCTAGTATTATTATATTTCTTAATAATATCAGCAAGTAAATTATACCACCGAAAAGAACCATTTATACTAAATTCTTTATACATCATAGATTTTATAGTCCTATTTACGCGTTCGACTACTGAACATTTTTTAGTGCTATACGAAGAATAATGATTAATTTTATATTTTTTCATTAATTTTTGAAAATTAATATTATAAAATTCGGTTCCATTATCAGTCTGTAAATTGACTGGGATTCGTTTATCTGCGACTAATATTTTTTCCATAGCTCGAGTAACATTTACGCCAGATTTAGATTTAACTGGTTCAGCCCATACGTACTTTGAAAAAACATCAATTACAATGAGAATATATTTATAATTTTTATTGTAATTAGCATATGGAATCATTTCGACTAAGTCAGCCTGAAGCAATTCATTTAAACCTCTAACTACGACTTTTCGTCTCTTAAAGTTAATTCTAGCCGGCTTATGTATTTCATTAACAATATCTCTTTTTATAGCAGACATGTTTACAGTTCAACAATAATTTACGTACTGTTAAATTAATCCAGAGGTTCGATTATTTTACTTTCTAATAGTTCCTCTAAAATTCTATTTATTTCATTCGTATGACTTGAATTGCCTGCCTCCTGTGAAGCTATCAAAAGCCTAAGACGATCGACGAGTTCATTAGGATCGTCCCAATATACGTAATCAATAGCATTATCGGTGACTTGCATCATTAATTCGCCGCCTTTTACTTTACCAGGAGCACGTTGCCGAGGTTCGCGAGCGTAAAGCATCGGTTTAATAATATGCAGGTACTTCCAGCTCTTACTACCGGACTTTTGCTTTTCAGAATCATAATTTCTCTTATGTGCGCTAGTCCTTTTTACAATATCAATGTACTGTTTCTTATCATCATAGTTATAGTGATGCGAACGTTTTTTAAATAGTAATTCATAAAGACCGCGAGTGCCCTGATACTCTTTATTATTTATTATTAAATTGTCACCGTCAAACTGAATGACAGAATTTCCAATATAATATTTATCTTCTTCGGGATTATATCGTACACCATATCGAAAATCATGTGTATTTTCAGTATCATGCATCATCTCAGATATATACGTTTTAGGCAGATCGCTAAATTTCTCAAGATACTTCTCATCTGACTGGTCGCCTTCTTCAGAGTCGACAATCGACGGTGACGGTGTAATATTAATATTTTTTTCATCCTCTGAGGGTTCAGACTTTTTCTTAATGTTTAAATTCTCGTCCGTCTCAAGCTTGATATGTTTAGCTATCGAATGTAAAGGTGCGGTGATTGGGGCAAAAGACTTTTCGATTTGCAGATCGTGCATTTTGAGTGCCTCTAATTTGCGCTTTACGGCTTTCCGAGCTTCGATAATTTTATTAGTAATGTCCATGTCGACAGGTGCGTCATATAACATGTGTAATTATCAACTGATTGAGATAGTAAAATCACAGGTATATATACTCGTCAAACCCCTTTCTGTATCGGCCATGTTTGATATCGCTATCTTTATCTATCACTAGGAATCCGTATTTATCTTTCCAGCATAACGAGCACATATGTTTGAAATCCTCAAAGCTCATATCGGTATTAACGTGATCGGAATATACATGTCTAAGATTCATGTCATCCTGCTTGAATAATATCAGTAAATTTGCATTGTCTCTTATCAGATGTTTCGGAATGCGGGTATAGGTCTGACAGAGATAGAAGCTGTCTATCTGTTTATGTCGTCCCATGCTAAAGTAGTCACGCATCACACTTTGATTGTCGCAAGCTACGTCATCAAATATAAAAATGGAATTAATTTTAGCTTGCGCAGGCGTCATTATTACATCGCTATCCTTGAATTCATGATATCCCACGATCGAGCCGAGTACTTTTCTAAGATATTCATATTTAGGCTGGTAGAGAGATTTCGAGTAGACGTAAACATTCTTGAAACGCAAGCCGTGTGGATGAGTCAGCAGGCTTATCACGATGTTTGTTTTCCCACAATTTGAAGGTCCGCATATGATACACCTGATGCTGTCGGGTAACAGAGGGCCATGTCTACTATCTTTTTTCACATGACTATCGAAATCGAGATTATCGATTTTCAGACTGTTACCTGTCTTGATGAAACGCATGATTGACACTGAGGTATTTCCACCAGGAGTTTAAGTATAAATAGCTTTCGGTCACCTGTAACACCTCAGTCTACTATTACATGTGATAGAGGTAACATGGCTGTAAACGCTCTCATAAATAAATTACCTTTCGAAGCCCATATCCCTGGCTATCGTTTCTGCGGCCCGGGTACTAAATTAGAAAAAAGACTGGCGCGAGGAGATCGCGGAATTAATGGTCTAGATGAGGCGTGTCGTGACCACGACATACAATATTCTAAAGTCAATGATGTGAAAGGACGGCATATTGCCGATAAAGAATTGGCAAAACGTGCTCTGAAGCGAGTATTTGCTAGGGATTCGTCCATCGGAGAAAGAGCGGCAGCAGCCGGTGTAGCAGGCATCATGAGTGCTAAAGTTAAATTAGGCTTGGGATGTAAAAAAAGAAAATGTGGCGGTACGATGACGTTTAAAAAAATATCCAATAAAATTCGTAAACTAGTACGTGGAGCTCCCTCTGTCGGGGATGCTATTAAAAAGGCCTCTCGTGCAGTACAGCGTATTAAAAAAGATAAAAAAATATCACCGATGGCTGCTCGCGTTATTCCTATACCGAAGACGGGTGGCGTTCTACCGCTAATACCAATATTTGCTGGACTTAGTGCTCTGGGAGCGCTAGCCGGCGGATCTGCAGGTATAGCGAAAGCTGTAAGAGATTCTCAGGCGGCATCCTCCCAGCTTAAAGAATCTAAACGTCACAATCAGGCTATGGAGAGTATCGCCCTAGGTAAGGGACTCTATCTTCGTCCCTATCGAACGGGACTTGGACTATACATGAATAAAAACACCAACAGCAAGTGACTAGTAAAATTACCAAATCGAGCGCTCACCGACGTGGATCTGAAAAAATATGTTAAGATGTTAAATATACCTAATTTTCGAGGAATATTTATGCGAGACCGACTACCTAAACGCGTACATAAAATTGAGACGGGCATTGTGAACTTGGATAGTGATAGCGGTAATGGTACTCATTGGACTGCATACTTTAAGAACGGTTCGAAAGCCGTTTATTATGATAGTTTTGGTAATTTACAGCCTCCTCTCGAATTAATAAAATATTTAAATTGTTCTATTGAATACAATCACAAGCAGTATCAGTCTTATGACACAGTAAATTGTGGACATCTGTGTTTACAATTTCTATATAATGCGTCATGCTTTTAAGTCACGTTCATTCTCAGAGCTAACCTTGAAGCCGCAACATGTCTTGTACGTTTACATTATCCGGCAAATCATCTAATTTAACCGCGCACTTTTCCCCACCCATAGACCTTGAAGACGGCGCTGAATATTCGCTTGCTTTAATAAATTTCGAGGCGTATAACTCCATACCGAACATAGACGCTACAAATAATCATATATATTATGATACAGACGATAAGTTTATAAAAATTCCAGAGGGCTCGTATGAAATAGAAGATATAAATAATTACGTAAGAAAGCATTTTATTCAGAATCATGGTAACGATGGTCATATTTCTATAGTATCCAATAAAAATACGTTAAAAGTGGAAATAAAATCCAATAAGATGATAAATTTTGAAAAGGCCGGCGGTATTGGCAGTTTGTTAGGATTTACATCTCGTCGTCTAAAACCGCTCGAGAAACATATATCTGATTTCCCGGCAAAAATTCAAAAAGTAAACGCTATATGCGTGGAGTGTAATCTCATCACGGGCAGTTACATGAATGATAGATCTGTACACATTATTCATGAATTTTTTCCTAGCGTGCCTCCCGGCTATAAAATAATAGAGTGTCCCGCTAATGCAATTTACCTACCGATTAATAAGAGGCATATAGATAGCATATCAATTAAGATAGTCGATCAAGACGGTGATCTTGTTAATTTCCGTGGCGAGGTTATCACGGTAAGACTGCACTTGAAGAAGAATGGGTCTTAGTTTCCGAAATAGTTTAAAAGGAACACCTGCTCGCGCTCGAAACAGTTCACCTGTAACCTTCAAGGTGTTAACATCTAAAAATAGACGTTTTCTTTACTCTCTCGGTTACAAAGTGCTAATATGAATCCGAATATTTTAAACGTGTTTGAGAAGCCTACGTTTGAAACCGCGATAACTAATTTTGAAAATCATAGTCATGGACCATATTCAATCAGAAATTTAAATAATAACGACGAAATTCGTATACCCATTCAGCAGCAGGATGTGTATACTGCGCCGTATGCTAGTTCGCTGTATATGCGGGGCCGGTTACTTAAAGAGGATGGTACGGTTTCGAACACAGCGGTCTTTGATAAAATGGGATTATTGTATCTGTTTGACGAGATACGATACGAAGTGAGCGGTAAAATTGTGGACAGCAGTAGAAATCCAGGCCTCGCGACTGTTATGAAGGGATATGCATCATTCACTCCGAATGACGCGAATCACTTAGAAAATGCTGGGTGGACTGATGTGGATGATAATTTTGCAGACGAGAACGGTTACTTTGACGCATGTATACCTTTAAAAATATGTCTGGGGTTCGCAGAGACCTTTGAAAGAATTATTTTAAATGTCCGTCAAGAGCTGGTACTCGTTCGCAGTAGTATTGATACAAACGCAATCATAAATCTTGTAGCCGATGAAAATATTAAAGTAGAATTGGAAATCGTTCAATGGCGTGTACCACACGTGACTGTATCTGACGTTGAGCGATTAAAATTAATGAAATATCTAGAGAGGAATATCGATTTGCCTGTACCGTTTAGAAGCTGGGAATTACATGAATACCCCATGCTGATGGAATCGCAGACGCATACTTGGAATATTAAAACTTCGTCTCAGTTAGAGACACCGCGATATATTATTTTCGGCCTTCAAACGGGTCGTAAAAATGCAGTCGCTAAACGTATGAGTGAATTTGATCACTGCGAGTTGACTAATTTTAAACTTTTTTTAAATTCGGAATCATATCCCTATGATAACTTGAATATTAATTTTGAGAAGAATTTCTGTGCTACTCTGTATGAAATGTTCTGTCAATTTCAGAAATCTTATTATGAGAAAGAAAATGAACCTCTGCTTACTAAATATAAATTTAAAACTAAAGCTCCTCTGGTAGTTATCGACTGTTCGTGTCAGAATGAGGTTGTAAAGTCGAGTGCAGTGGACATTAGGCTGGAATTTAGCACTAATAAAAATATTCCGAAAGACACTGCTGCATATTGTCTTATAATTCATGATAGATTGATTTATTACAATCCTTTAACCAGTATAGTTCGTCCATACTAATATGTATATAATAGACGTGCAGGGCTTCCAGCATAAAAAGGAGTTAGCTTTTACATGTAAAGAAATTTCAATTTTTAATATTACCGATGTCTCGTGTGTACATCGGATAATTAAACCGACCGTTAGTTACGGGCTTCTTACACACAATATTCAGAAGCAAATTAATTGGATAACTGATCATGTGCACGGTCTCCAATGGTCCACGCCTTATGATAATCTCCGGTACGGCGACCTGCAGGACTTCATCGACAGCCACGTACTTGAGAGAGAAGCAAAAGTTTATGTCAAGGGACTGGAAAAGAAGCGATGGCTTCAGCATTATCTGTCTAATAATAATAATATTATAGACTTATATAATTGTAATAATATGAATAGTTTAATGTTAAATAATTTAGAATATCATTGTCATAAACATATTAATAATCATTTACGCTGCTCTAGGCAGAATGTCTACTCGATATATCAGTGGTATATTGTAAATAAAGATAAGGATTTTGAATAAACAAATTTATGCTAACCATACTGGCTTTTATTTCTGTATACATGTGTGCGTGTATGAATGACGAGTGGGGTGGGGGGCAGAGAGAGAGAGAAGTGGGGGGAGAGCTCTCGCCTCGAGTCAGAGCGCGGTGATCAGTTAGACGTTGCAAAGATGCACAATCAAACGGGGCTTAGAGAGCTGATAGCGGGCAATATTTGTCAATGTTCGATGTGCCAAGTCCCACCGGAGGGCTGGAGGTACCTGGGGCTGCCTCAGCCCCAGGACCCCGTAACGCAACCACCACCACCACCACCACCACAGGAGATGCCCCGGCTGATGCTCTTAGCCGACATCATGAAAGGTATTTAAAATATTTTTTCTGATTCGTATAACTCAATACTTATAGATATTTTTTTAAATTGTTACAGACTCCATTGAACTCAGAATTTCTTCGGAGATTTGGAGAGGTCGATCTGTCAGCCGGCGAGACCAATAAATTTCTTTTTTTAATTAACATACGATCTGCCCTCCTGCCGGATAGCCAGACCAGTGTTTTTATTATTTTATTAATTCTACACAATTTTAATTATAATTTTTTTATATTAATAAAAAATGTTATTAATAATCTTTTTTTTATTTCAATGAGTTGATAGCATCTCATACTTATTAAGTGTCTGAACAGCTCGAACAGCTCCAACAGCTCCAACAGCTCCAACAGGTGTAACAGGTACCGTACCTGTTACACCTGTTGGAGCTGTTGGAGCTGTTGGAGCTGTTCGAGCTGTTGGAACTGACCATATATAATACACGTATATGTATATGTATATGGGCTGCTTGAACAGCTCCAACAGCTCCAACAGCTCCAACAGCTCCAACAGGTGTAACAGGTACGGTACCTGTTACACCTGTTCGAGCTGTTGGAGCTGTTGGAGCTGTTGGAGCTGTTCGAGCTGTTAAAACTGACCCTATATAATACATGTATATGTATATGTATATGGGCTGTTTGAACAGCTCGAACAGCTCCAACAGCTCCAACAGGTGTAACAGGTACGGTACCTGTTACACCTGTTGGAGCTGTTGGAGCTGTTCGAGCTGTTGAAACTGACCCTATATATTACATGTATATGTATATGTATATGGGCTGCTTGAACAGCTCCAACAGCTCCAACAGCTCCAACAGGTGTAACAGGTACCGTACCTGTTACACCTGTTCGAGCTGTTGGAGCTGTTCGAGCTGTTGAAACTAACCATATATAATACACGTATATGTATATGTATATGTATATGGGCTGCTTGAACAGCTCCAACAGCTCCAACAGCTCCAACAGGTGTAACAGGTACGGTACCTGTTACACCTGTTGGAGCTGTTCGAGCTGTTGGAGCTGTTCAAGCTGTCTCACCTGCCTCTCTCATGATCATCATGTCAGGATAGGTATTAGGAAATAAAAACACGCATTTTATAAATAATTTAATTTATTAAATGTAAAATATTTATATTACAATACTTTAATACTAATTACAAAAAATGTAGACGAACTATGTCAAGCGTCTTAACATAATCTTCTAAGGTAGTCGATGGCCAGTGCCCGCTGTCTGGACCAGAGCTCCAACCAGTCGGCTGCCCAGAGCGACCTTTGGATATATTATCCTCCAGCCATTTTATTAGCTGCTTATGCTCTTCATTGAAATTAATATCTAATTTGAAATGTATATTATTCCTACCAATTACTCGAAACAAAATTTCAAGAAATTCGTATTGTGTAAAGTAAGCTGCCTCGCAAAATGCTTTATTAATCGACCAATCAATACTTTTATAATTATCAGAAATATTTTTAGCCGGGTACGATTTCGAATAAAAATCAATTGACATATAATCATCATTACACGTTAATAATTCTTCTAAAAAAATTCTAAAATAACTATTATTCGCGGCGGGATAATGTCTGTTAATTACTTCTCGTAATCGATACACGGTAAGGTGAGTAATACATTCTCTTTGGAAAATATATTCCAACTGTTGAATAAAAATATCGTTTTGAAGTTTTTTCGTAAATATTTTTTTCATTAAATCGAAATTAGAACTATCTCTTAAAGCCATCCAGTATAAAGCTTTGTCCGGTATAACAATCTTTTCTAAAATTTTATGAACTAATTGATAATTACCCCGATTCAATGCATTTTGAATGTACCTCTCATATATGTCGCGAGTGATAAGTACAAGCTTGTACTGCAATTCTTTTTCTAACCCGTCCATCGCGATCAAAGTCTCTAAAGTAAATGAATCCGAACGGCTACTGCCAAGCGCTTCACTGCGTCGATGACGTCATCTGACGAGCCGAGACTTGTTGGAAATTATATCCCCAAGGTTTCGTATCGGTATTTATATAATTTATAATTCTTTTATCATCATACGGACTGAGTGCCACCTTATTCTGTTTGATGGTATATATTTCATGTTTCTTTGATCGAATTAATCGCTGCTCTTTGGTCAAAATTTCTTTATTAAATAGACAATTCGTAAAGTCTTCAAATGTAATTTTTCTGATTACCGAACGCGAGAGACCCTTGATTTTTTTATTTACCGACACACCCTCCACTTTATAACTATACATTTTTGCACGGAGTCCTACGAATTCTGTCATTACGCGCCCTTGACATTCGTCTTTCATTACGCCTAGTACCTTCTTATTTGCATGAGGTATTCCGTAGACATTGTCTACAGGATAATCCGATGTGTCGAACTGATGGATGTCTTTTTTAATGTACTTGTATATATCAACGTCGCTAAATTCGTAAATTAAACTGTCTGTGTCCGTGTAAAGTAGTTTGGCTTGCTCACCGAATTCTTTTTTAATATAATCATAATGAAAATCGTAAAGAATAATTTTTGAAAGATCTAAAATGGCGAACCCCACATATATTGGCTTATCGAATTTAATTTTTAGTCGATTCATTTCAATAATAATCATATCCTCGCCGAAGACAGTCGAACTGTGAAAGTTCGGTTTCGCGAGCAGAGACTTGGCGCCCCATCTCCCCTCCCATTTAGTTACCAATTTAACATCTTTGTGCTTGCGGACATTCTCCATTGTCTTTCCGAACACCGCATTGTTCATTAGCTTATAGAAATTTTTCTGAAACTCGTTACTTGCCTGTTTTCGTAAATCCGTATTTAAATCAATGTATTTCTTTAGCCATCGCGACTGTTTAAATTTTAAAATTCTATGTACCGTCTTGAGTTTTAATCCGCGTTCTAAACATTTTTTTAAAGTCCTATAATGCATTACATATCGCGTTTTATCTAACAGAGTGGTCATTAATTTTGAATGTTTTGAACCGGGCGGCACCATATGTTCTGGACACATCGGGAGATCCTTATGTAGCTCATGTAATTCAAGTGGATACTCGATATCTACTTCCAAAATATAACCGATGTCTGACTCGTCCGATAAATTTGGAATATCTAAGGCATAAAATTGTTCGACGGGTACCCACTCGAAAGCACCTGTAGGTAGCGGAACAGACATCCCGGCTCCATACATGTTATTGATGTCAAAGTACATGATGTGAGTCTCTCTTTCGTCGGGATTAAACGCATCCCCCATGTACTTGTTGTTAGCTTTCGAATATCTGTTAGATACCTGCGCTACACCGCCTCTCACGCCTTTTTCAATCATCAGTATCATATCAATGTCTGTGAGAAGCTCTAAATTTTCTTTAGTTATTTTTAACATCGCGTCGAATGCCAGCCCCGGAGCAGTATAATAATTTAAAGCGTCAAGTCCGTACGTCTGTATGCATGTCTCGCGGAAATTTTCAAATATATCAGCTAGCAGTAATACATCTGTTTTTAAATATATATCGGAATATTCTCCTAATGTCTTAATATCGAATTTATTCCAGATATTCATAGCGTGGTTATAATCGTCCTCTGTTATGTTTTCGTCAGTCAGTTTACTGTAAAATTCTTCTTTAGCCGGTAGAGATGTCTCGTCTAATTTTTCCCAAGAATTTAAATAATCATAAGGAAAAACACCTTTCCGCGTTAATAATTGAAATTGTTCATCATTATTACAATACGATTTAGTGATTCGTTTCTGGTCATCGTCGAGCTAGGAAGCTAGTTTTTCGATTTTGTCTGCCATAAACCTAAACGAATCAATAAATCTTAGTTTAATTTTCGTATCTTTAACTCGTTTAGTGAAAGAAATGTATTTTTCCTTATTAATCGGTAATAATGAAATTTGTCCATCAAATGTCGTTGCTAGCTGTTTGATTATCAGGTGGCCGTCGTAACCTGATAAACAATGAAATATAACCGGAATCACGTGACTATCTTGATAATTAATGTTACATCTCATATGCGCCGGTCCCCTATAGTACCCAGTTAAATGATTGTGATCGGCTACTTTAATGTCCGTCTCTTTGAAGGGCCCCTCACAGATATGACAGACCTGCGCGAGATCGAATTCATTTTTTTGTGTCTCGTTTAACGATTCCATAGGTTTTATGTCGGACATGATTACATTAACTCGGTCTGAAATTTTTTCAAGTTCTTTAACAAACCAGTACTGACAGTCGACGCCTCGGTACATTTTAAATTGTGATAGACTGTCATCATAGGAACATTTTAAGTAATACGCGACGCTAAAAGCCGTATGTTTCTGGTAAGTTTGCGTATTTTGATTCGTGTTACCATCACAGTCCTCTAAGATACATTCGAAATCGGCATAAATAGCGAACGGTACCCTTTCTTTATATCGGTAATTTTTAAATTTTAAAAACTTTTCATCCTCGTCGGGTAATTCAATTTTGCAAGTATTAGTTTTCGAATTACAATCATTTGAATGTCGGTCTAGAAGTTCTTGAGTAGTAAAATGATTAAGACATCGATTGCAAATAAAATTTTGATGTCCGTGTGAAGATAGTTGTTTAGATAATAATCGAGACATATTCTTTATCCAAGCAAAATGATATTGCGCAGCTTCAGTAAAATTATCGGCAGAATTCGTAGGAATCATTAATAAATTTACGACCCGTTCAAAACTGTATTTACTTAAACATACCGGTAAAACTTCCCTTTTAATTACGGCGTATACGTTTATCGAAATATCATTTAAGCGTTCGAATTTTTTAATATTTCTTAATTCCATCGGAAATTCGATGCCGTCATATTTTAAAACTTCCTTAAAATGAGGATATGAAACAATTCTATCAACATGATTTTTAGCGGGGTATAATGCCGAAACTACTGACCATAAGAAGCAATATTCGTCATTATTTTTAACGTTAATAACACACTTTTTTTCTTTTATAAAGCTTGGCATTTCAGCGTATGTTGATAATCCCACTGTTATAGGACAATATTTATTAACATTTACTCTTAGCCCGATAATTTCCGATAAGGCCCAGCCTGAATCTTTTCCTTGAAAGTCTTCTAGATGTTTCAATAACCGTTCGGATACATTTTCTCTATACCATTCCTTTAAATTCGTATTTAAGTCTATCACAGCGTTCCTTGTAGCAAATGTTTTTAATTCCACTGTGCCATTAGTAGGCTGTACGAAGTTACATTCAAAAATAACATTTACTTTAATTAGTCCATCTTTCAAACATTTTTTAATTTGAATAGAGAAGCTCCTAAACGCTTTTTTAAAAAATAATACCGGTTCTTTAATTTGTACGTTAGTTATTATACCGGACTTAACACGATTTTTAAAACAAGATTCTACCTCTTGATATACTAAATATTTTCGTGCTGCCGGCTTTAAGGAACCGCCTAATATTTTATTTTTTAATTTTAATTTTTTCAATTGCTCTCGGTAGTATTTTAAAAGCGCTAAATTATTTTCCAATTTAAATATATTTTCACCTTTATTATCGATATGAATTTTGATTTTAATTGCCTTGGCTACTAGTTTAATATTGCTATTAATTATCGAAATATGTTGGTCGATTTCATCATCGGTCTTTAAGAGCAGCAATGATTTTTTAGTTAAATTAATTATATCAGTACTGAGTTTAGATACGGTCTCGGTAGACGACATACTGTTTCAATTAGACAACCGTTCACCGCGAGAGATAAACAGCTAATGATCGAGGTGGGGAGATGACGCTGCTTTTATACTCGGCGGTCGAGGGTCACGTGACTTTGCAGTGAACGATTTCTAAAAGGCCCCCGAATTTTCATAATCTGTTCGTCTTTTACATATAAAACAATGTTAAATTGCTATATCGCTGCGGGGTGGCTACATATTCCCATAAGACACAAAATTCTTCGCATGCATCTTTACCGTATACCTATCTTATGTTAGTAGGCTATCAGAAATGATTTCATTTGTTTACATTAACAATTTCTCGGAATCCGATAACGGCTCTGCATTATATTCTTATTACATTGAAATCTAAACGTAGAGAAGCGAACGAATATTTATCTTATATAAAACTCAGGCTAACAAGTCTAGACTTGTCTGAAAAGCGTTTATATTGGGTCTCGATATTTCCTTTGATCTAGCCGCTGTAGTTATCTAAAGGTAATTAATCACGTTTTAAATATACATATAGCCGTAGACAGTCGCATTTATTTACATTAACAATTTCCTGGAATCCGATAACGTCTCTGCATTTGACCGCAGTTTTACATTCAAATCTTAACATATAGAAGTAAATGAATATTTATCTCATAATTATAAGACTTGTCTATTTAATCTCAATGATGGATGTCAGTAGCCATTTTCTTAACGCCCACTAACGTAAACATACAATACTATTAGTCAATAAACAGCAACCATCTTATTTTAGACACACCCTGTATACTCTTAGCCACGTCCTTTTAGATATAATCTCTTATCTAAGCTCAGGGATTGGATCTCCCCCCTCCCATTAGGTCCTATCACCTATCATCTAAGAAGATCCCACCTCACACTACAACCTAGATAATAGGATCTATCATCTAGCATTATCTCACCTCACACTAGAACCTAGATCATAGGATCTATCATCTATCACCTGCCCGCCCCCGCGGGGCTGCCGGAATGATGACGTCACACAGAACTCTGATTGCTACTCTACTGACGGGTTTGGTCCAGAATCGGCACTACTTAACTACTAGAGTGTTTTGTAATACTGGGAGTACTTACGTAAAGTACTTGTAGATTATGATTTTACAGTACTTTTTTAAGTAACAAGTAATACTTCGTAAAAATTTTTAGAAAATAAGTACCCAGTACAAGTACATTGCAAACATGTACTGCAAATTTACAATACCAGTACAGAAATATTAATAGTACTTAAACTAAAGTACTGCAGTACATATTTGCAGTACATTTTTGTACTGAAGTACACAGCATGCACATGCGGAATTGTCAAAGTCAAAGCAGAATCGGTGTCACTTGACGCCGTCGTCCGACTTTCTCCCTCTGACGTCACGTTTCAAGACTAGGCAAAATCAGACAGATTTTAATCGCTTATATTCCTAGAAGAGATTTTCTTTTTAATTTTTTGTTGTCTATGGGGTTTTTAATGACGATTTTGAGAATTTTAATTCAATTTTATTTTTTTAGGCGAGTTCCCTATTGGTTGAAGATAGTAGTAAAAAAATGAATATTTGAATTTGCAAATGATATAGCTTATAATTTGTTGCTATGTATCTAAAACTAATTCGGTTAAATTTTTAGCCAAATCGGTTAATATCTAGCCGCCACCCCACGGCCTTGAAAATGAAGGAAAATGCCAATTTTCCTATTTTTAACATTTTTCAAATTGACATTTGAAATTTTTTTATGACTCTTTATTAATGTCTAAACGTGTGTAGCAAAAGTTTTCCGAATAAAATATTTTTCTGTTCCAGGAAAATTAGAAATGTGTCACTAAAAAGTAGAATTTGCTGGGGGTCCACGATAGGGGGGTGAAGGTGTTTCCCCCCTTAATTTTTACACCACTGGCCAAATATTTGTTTTCTTGATTTTCTTGTATTTCCCAATAATTTTTACGCAAAAAAGATACTCTTAATAAATTGCTCTAAAATGTCTATTTCTCGAGATATTTGAATTAGAAAAAGCTTTGAAAATAAAACAATACGTTTTACAGGTAGTAATAATTTATTTTAATAAATGTTCATATTGGGCTCCATTGACTTCGATACATTTTCTTAATCTTGTGCTAAAAGATCTCTTTACTTTAAAAAATATGTTGGTCTGGTTTCTGATAATGATTTCATATGCCCCCAAAAGTAAAAATCTAACGGGTTTAAATCTGGGCTATGAGGTGGCCATTAAAATTCGCTTGCTAGGCCAATCTGTCGATGGGAAAATTGTTCATTTAAGTAATTGCGGACTGCAATAGAACAATGCGGCGGGACCCAATCTTGCATGAATCAGACATTCCTACTTTTTAATAACAAAATTTCTAGCTCATGAAAAAGATCAGTTTGAAGAAATTCTAAATATGAATTACTGTTCAGATTTGTTGGTTGTTCATATGGACCCAACAGACGATCTAATAAAAAGCCACACCACATATAAGTTTTAAATTCATGCTGAAAATGTGATTCTTTGGGTAAATGTGGATTCTCAGTATCCCCGATATGAGCATTTCTCCAATTAAAACTTCTCTACGGGTGAATGTGGCTTCGTCTGTAAACATAATATTTTTAATAAAATTAAAGTGTTCACTTTGTGTACCTCGAATAAATTGTGAAAATTCCACTAGCTGAGGAAGATCCCTAGGAAACAAATTCTGACTAAACCATATAGTCTTTCTTGACTATTCTAAAAACTGAAGCATTGCTTATTCCAACAGTTGCCGACAAACATCTTGTACTCAAATGGGGAACTTCAGCAATTCTTACTAAAATGTCACCCTCTTGATAGACACTAACTATTTTTGGGCGACCTACATCACGTTTAGGACGGTCAGTTTCCCCTAACCTATTTGTAATTGTAATTTTGACAGCATCTATTCCATAGCAACAATTTACTAAAGCATGTCAGATTACATCCTCATATTTTGATCCAAAGAATCTTCCCTTAAACCCTGGTCTATTATTAATGTAAAGAGTAATTTTTATATAGAACACTATTAGCGTATGTTGCTAAAATATAGCATAGAGACTTGATTCCTGAAGACCAGAAAAAAGTATGTATTTCAATTCTCTATGTCGGTCATCATTTATCAAAAATGGATACGATGAGCATCATGGTATCGAAAATTTGATAAAATTCTAGAATAATATTTGGATATTTTTGGAGATATTCGCAAAACGCCTCTCACCTCTCCTTCTCGCTTTACTAAATAAAAAATTTTCCCTCAGTTTTTACATGCGGAAGTAAAAACGAGCATCTGATCAAAGTATCATTATATCCTAGTTTTTTTGTATATTTCCTATTTTTATACCATAATAAAATACACATGTTATGTTAAAATAAATATTTTGATAACGTCAAAGTGCGTGAAACCAGAAATCTCGTAACGAATTATAACGTGAAATTACACACACGTCATTATTAGCTAACGATTGAAACAATTAAGTAATTGCCTATTAATAAGACAAATCAATGATTTATATTGTAATACCAATACCAGTTCCAACTTTTGGCGATAGTAATGAATGATAAATGAATATTAATAATAAACAGTTACACGCTATAAGCGATTGACCAAGTATGTATATGCATTAAGTGTGAACGCCGCTGTAGGTCATCATTGTAAGAGATTTGCCGCCTAGGGAATCAATGGAATCAATAATGATTGATTGAGATAAATATCTCATGTTCGTTAGCTCACAATATGACGAGGTGTTGTAAGCGTACCTCAACTCTCTTTTCGATTTTCAGTTTTATTTTTTGTTTTGATTGACACTGCCCAGGTCAAATATACCTGTAAATCAACGATATTTCATAACTAAAATTGACTCACAGATATATGTAATAAGACAGCGATATATCATAATATCTTTGTTTTTTATTTACCAAATCATTTTGTCTTATTTTCTTTCATAAAATTCGGTTCTTTTACACACACCATTGGAACAGCTAAACATGTAATCGTTAATTGGTGTGTTCCAGTATCGTGATTATTTTTTGAAGGTTCATTGGGTATTGCATCTATACAAAGTGTTTCACTTTTCATGAGTACACTCTCGTATCTCTAGAATTAAAGCGGATTCATACTCCAGGCATTAGAGAATTTTACCTAAAAAAATTCATGGTAGTTCTGGAAGTAGGTTTACTTTTGCGTTTTTTGGCTCGCTGAATCCAAATTTTCAACTTCCCACCAAAAATTCCCTCCGGAATCCCCTCAAATTTAGGAAAAAAATTGTTTTTTATTCTTTTTATCGTTTTTTTTTTTTTCGTTCTAGAGGAAAACATATCCAGATATCGAGAAAGCAAACAAAATTTACAACAAAAAAGGTCCTATGACATTTTGACGTACGACGAACGGGAAGGGAGCGAGTGGGTCCCGAAACATGCGCATCGGCGACGCGCATGGATTTAGGTATCATCTTGCAACTCCACAGTTGCTCTCTCGTCTTTCAATATTCCTGTGGTAGGGGAGACCGGTGTCAATTGTAATAAGAATTGTTTAAACGTTTCTGCTGAGCCAACCATTCTTAATTTTTGACTGGACATTTTTTTAAAGAAATGTGTAATGTTTTCACATACTAATCCCAATTTTATAATTGACCTGTCAATTATCGTCTTATAGCATAACCCATAAATTTTATGACATGTCAGCTGTTACTACTGACACCTATCTGGTGTCAGTTGTAACAGGACGGGTGCCAGTTGTAACAGGATACCAAACAAAAATAAACGGTTTCAGAACTAACGTAACTGTATTATAAAACACATAAAATTAAGCAAGTTACAAAAAAATTGCACAAAACTCAAAACATTAATCTGAAATGCATACAAAATAAGGATCGTCATCAGTGCAACTGACATGCGCCCACTGTTTACAGGACCTGCATTGGATCCAGTCATCGTGGCTGTCGATATATAGGCCACAACATATTAAACAGATAGTCTCCTCGCCCTCCTCGTCCTCTTCAAATGAGACGCTCTCATTAACAATTTTCTTGTTCTTAGCCCTCTTAGGTTTGACTAAAGAGACAGTCTCCCCGTCTTCCTCATCCTCTTCAAATGAGGCGCTCTCATGAACAATTTTTTTTTTCTTAGCCCTCTTAGGTTTGAGTAAAGAGAGAGTCTCCCCGTCTTCCTCATCCTCTTCAAATAAGACGCTCTCATTAACAATTTTCTTTTTTTTAGCTCTCTTAGGTTTGGCTATATCACTAAGTTTCAGTTTTTTGTAATTATCTGCTTCCATCAATAATTGTTTCTCAGGAGTATCAGTGCAAATTGCTGTTTTTCCTTTGACTCTCCCCCCCCCTCGTGGGTTTCTGAACGTCGCCTTTGGAAAAAGTCCTTATTGCATCTGGTGTTGTATGAGAAATTGCTTTTTTGACTACAGATGTAGTCGGTGTAGTCAATCCTTTCATAGATGCGCTGTTTCTGGGTCGTGATCGTTTATAAATTCCAGTTCTATTTGGTTTTTACCAGTCTCTGCAGTTGATGTGTGCGGTGCATCGCCATCTTCCTGACTGAAGGGCCTATCGGTTACACTTGCTGGTGCAAAGTCAGCATCGTTGAATATTTTCCGGTTAAAGGGGAAAACTCCCGTAAAAATAAAGCCAGATTGAATATTTCGCTGCAAAGAGGGCCTGCTTGGCTATGGACGATAAATTGTAAATTGTAAGACGCTTCCAGGGTGGTTTCTCATCCACTGATCAGCATAGGTGTTAAGGGATTTCTTAAATGGGCCATAAATTCCTTTGTCCAAAGGCTGAAGCCTATGAGGGGAAAAAGTTAAGAGTGTTATGTAATTTGCTTTGCAAAAGTCTATCACGGGGATAGATATGTGTGATGAATGATTATCCAGTATGAGCGGAACTTTGTTGGTTTCACTGGAATTTGCATGTTTTGCAAAGTGCTTCACGAAAATTAAAAACTCAGCTTCTTGCATCCCGATTTGTTTCCAGCACCTATGCATCCAACTGGGCCATCTCTCACAAAGTGGTCCTGGAATTTCAACCGAGGAAAAACGAACATAGGTGGTATTGTGTTGCCAACAGTGTTTATAGCCAGACACGTGGTCACTAGAGTTCCCCTTTCCTGCGATGTGATTGATCCTACTTGTTTTGTGCCTTTTTTGGCAATAACTTTATTTGGCTTCTGCACAGTTGTTATTCCCATTTCATCAGCATTATAAATATTTTGTGGCTCATAGTGACATCGGTCCATTACTGCAGATAAGTTATCGAAAAATTTGTTTACATTTACTCGGCTGAAATTCATGGCCCTATTAAGAGTTGTAGCTTGTGGTGTCCGCAGCGACAGTTCTGAATTCCGCCTTAAAAATGCTGCAAGCCAATCTTCACTAGCAAGCTCGGTTTCGTTCCATTTTTCTGGGAATTTCAACTTATTTCGGCTACCAAACTGAAAAGCTAGTTTTCCCAGATCTTTCGTGCTTAATCCAAAATATAGGTCAACTGAAGTTTTGCAGTACTGGATAAGCTGTTTTTCATTTTCGCCATTAAATACTCGGTTGTGAGGTGTATATCCTGTATTTATTATTTTATTTTGACGCAAGGCATTTATTTACCAAACGGTTTAAGGTAACATGGCACATTCCGTAGTCCCTTGCGACGGCTCTGACTGATAACTTGGTATCGATGACTTTTTTTGCCGCTTCCTCGTAGATTGTGCAAGGGATTATTCTCTTTTCAGTTTTCCTCGGCCTTGGTTTTACAATTTTTTACGCAGTTACTAAAATAAATAAAGAACTTTATTATGTATTACGTTTTTCAAAATGTAGGTGTTAATTGTAACATGTTACAATTGACACCGTTTCATATGTTACAATCGACACCATGTTGATATTTCTGATTTACCAGTGCCTGCACGATACATGCTTTATAACCTATAAAAGTTGGCGCATGCAATACACAACTAAGACGGCATGTATTAATAGGCTTTAATTAGATTTAGAATAAACATAATAATCTAGGTTGGATACCGAAAAATATTTGTGAGTAGAAACTTACGTTTTATTGCAATAAACACAAATCTTCTAATAACACCAACGCTAGATGCGTCACGTCAACAAATGTGCGGTCGGTTAAAGAAATATGTATTATCTTTGACTTGATGAAGGCGGTTCGCCACTTTCTCCAAAGATGGCTCCAAAATCGACCCTGTTACTTTCGACACCTGTTACAATTAACACCGGTCTCCCCTACTTTATGTTTTTTGGCTCGCTGAACCAAATTTTCAACTTCCCACCAAAAATTTTCTCCCTCAAATTGAGGAAAAAAAATGGTTGTTTATTTTTTTTATCCTTTTTTTTCGTTTTAGAGAAAAAATGCCCAGATATTCAGAAAACAAACGAAATTTACAACAAAAAAAGGTCCTTTGACATTTTGACGTACGAGGAACGGGAGGGAAGTGAGTGGGTTCCGAAACATGCACCTCGGCGCCGCGCATGCATAGGCAACTTCAGAGTTGATATCTCATCTTTCGATCTTCTTGTGGTGTACCTCGCTTGCCTGCCACGCTTCTCGAGCTAGCATGCTGTTGTCAGGCCCTTCCTTCCCCCCTGCCAATTGCTCGAAAATTGATAACGTCATGTTGATCACGATTACAGTTTTTTAGGCGTTTTATCCTCCGTTTATATTGTTTTTGTTTTCATTGCTTTAAAAAACTTTTTTTTGTTTTCTTATAATATTTTAAACATGGTTGATGTGACTTTAAATTGTTTCATTTGCGAGCAACCGTTATCGGACGACACAACAGTGAACGTGACGGAAAAAGGTTTAAAATCTTTCCATACCGCGAGTTTAAAGCGGAAAGACAGTAAATATGATCTTTTAACTGGGCATACGACGATTGTGGTGCATAGGAGGTGTCAAAGGTTATACGTTAACGAGAAGCTAATCGCATCGTGTGTAAAAAACAGACCATTGTCGGAATATCGCGTGATTCCGCGAAGACGCTCCGAGACACAGAGTTTTTCTTTCAAACAGAAATGTTTTTTATGCGGTGAAATAATATCGGTTAATTATTTTGAACAGCAAAGTCGTTTGCCTCCAGAGCGACGAGACCCTGTGTATAATGTGCGTCAGCTAAATATACGGAATAAAGCCATAGATTTTGCGAAAAATCGGAAAGTAGATTGGGGTGATAAAATTGTGCGTCGCTTGACTCCTGTGGAAGGCGATTTAGTGGCGGAACAAGCTCTGTATCATCTGTCCTGCATGAAAAAGCTACTCTAATTCTAAAACCCCAATCTGAAGAACCTGTGAAGCGTGGGGCTTTTGGATTTGAAGTACAAGCTGCGATGAAGTACGTATTTTCTTTTCTGGAAGAAAATGAGCACGAGTGTCAACTTTCGTTTAAACAACTTGTGGATCAAATTAAATGTGACTATAAACCTCACATTAAAACAATCAAAGCTCAAGTTGTCGCTAAGTATGGTGATGCCATTATTATTTCAGAAACCCCCAACAAACCTGCAATCTTTAACTTTGACTGAACTTAGTGCATGCAGCCCCGCAGCGCCGAGGCTCATGTTTCGAGGCGTGCTAGCGCTTCCCCATTCGTTCAGCGTTAATATATCAAAGGACCTTTTTTGTTGCAAATTTGTCTACTTTCCAAATTTCTAGGTATCTTTTTCCTAAAACGAAGAAAAAAAAGATAAAAATAAAGAAATATTTTTTATCTAAATTTGAGGGGGTTCCGGAGGGAATTTTTGGTGGGAAGTTAAAAATTCGAATTAATCACTACAAGAAACGTAAATAAGTCTATCTCCAGGACTACCATGGATTTTTCCAGGTAAGGGCACTATATGGTCTCTAATGCCTGGAGTAGGTTATCATACAACTAACAAATTTAAGTACTAACAAAGTTTTATTTCATGGATTATTTTTATTATTCCATAAGCTAACTTTTTTTTTATGACAAACTTTTTCGAAAATATGATCCACTTTGAGTAATTCCTTAAAATCTTTGAAAAATCTTTTGCTTAAATATCAACATTTTCAACCCCCTATAACTCGGCGGGTATTAAAGCAAAAATGACATTATAGGTTTTTTTTTGGGATAGAATTTGACGATCTACATGTTCCAATAGTTACTTTTTTTAAGGTGAAACTGACCCCCCAACGGAAGAGCACCATTATTCCTTTTTAATATTTCATATTTAACCCATTTTGAATCAAACTATCCAAAAATATTTGAATTTAAAACTGCTATAAAATTAGTCCGAAGTGAGATCACCAAGTTACTGTACTAGAACATTAAATATACCACTGAAACTTTAAGTTTATTGTGAGATACGGAATTATTGTTTGGGAAAACTCAGCTGCAGCAAATAGAATATTAATATTGCAAGAGAGGGCTATTAGATGCATGTTTAGATTAATGTTTCTAGAAATACCTGAAACTACATTTATTTAAGAAGTAATACTATCGCTGCAATATACTAATTTTAACTTTCAAAATGAAATTCCCAATTATCCAACTAGAGATGGAAATGATTTTAGTCGAGTCAATGACAGACAGTTTATTATCTGATTAAATCCCGACCGCTTTAGCGGGAGGGATTTAATCTTCGATAATAAACTGCCAATTTGCACGAGTTATATTAACTACGGGCAACTTAGCTTGAGAAAAAATTCTTAGATAAAATTTAAAGCACGAGTGGTATTTGTGGAGAATATTTCACGAATAAATAATTCATTAAGTATATCTTCAATATTATGTTCAGTAATTAATTGCCTTCAGACGTTTCCTTGTTGCTTTTTAGAGATTACTCACCTTTATCTTCAATTTCATCATTTACGTCACATAAAAATGCATTTCCAGAGCGACTCATCTAATAAAAAACAAAGTAGGTTTAAATATGACAATCAAGAAAAACAATATACGTTAAACCATAGGTACTGTAACCAGCGGCGGCTGGTGAAATTTCAATATTTTTTTTCTCGTCTGTGGCGCATGGGACCCATACGAAATTTGGGAAATAACATCTAGAGAAGCACTTCTCTAATGACCCCTAAAAAATTTTGAAAAAGCAGTTTGCGAAAAAATTTTTGAAAATTTGCTAGCCTCCCCTGGGTCTAGGGACCCCTGTTTACTTTTATTTTTTTTTGTCATATGCATTTGACTTTTCATAAAAATGCATCGACAGATTTTAGAGTTTGTGAAAATATTTTCATTACTAACTGAAATACAATGAACTGAAATTTTGTAATTTACAATTTAACAAATTACAATATTTCAATTCGCTGTATCTCAGTTAGTAATGAAAATATTTTCACAAACTCCAAAATCTGTCGATGCATTTTTATGAAAAGTCAAATGCATATGACAAAAAAAAAAAAAAGTAAACAGGGGTCCCTAGACCCAGGGGAGGCTAGCGAATTTTCAAAAATTTTTTCGCAAACTGCTTTTTCAAAATTTTTTAGGGGTCATTAGAGAAGTGCTTCTCTAGATGTTATTTCCCAAGTTTCGTATGGGTCCCATGCGCCACAGACGAGAAAAAAAATATTGAAATTTCACCAGCCGCCACTGACTGTAACTTATAAGACTAGTCATCGCAACAAAGCTCGCTTCGACCAATCACATTACGGGTGAAATCACACAAATTGCATATTACCAATCTATCCCTTTTACGTTCTAAGGCTGCCGGCCCAGATGGTATGGTACAGCCATCTAGTAACCCCAGCTTAACTTAGTTACTAGCCTAAACAGTGAATTGAATTATTATATTAAAGTGTTTATTAATCTATATTTATGTATTTAATCCTTGTTTCTAATTTGAGCAGTTTGATAGTTAAGTTAAGGTTTACCTGTTTAAGTAGAGAGACTTCAAGTACAACGAATTATAATGTATATAGCGATACTGCAGAGTTTTGAGTTTCCAAATAAGTGTTAGCTGCTTTGTAATAATTGATGAATTACCATAAATAAGTACCTACATTTGTGTATTTATCACGAAATAACTAATTTGTCTGATTCGTAGATATTCATATTTAATTTGAGTTGGGAAAATTATTTTGTAATTATGTTAGGTATTAAGCCATTGAAAGCTGTGTACCTATAACTTGTCCCGAACCTAAGTTCCACACAGCATTGGCTTTTTAGGTTATTAATACAATACTACAATTTACAATTTACGTTAACAATTAGTAATAAGCTAGAGAAGATATTTATAGATAACATTTAAAAGCACGATTTGTCCTATTTGCCGAAAACATGTCACGACACAAAACGTCAAAAAATTTTCGCAATATTTGCCGCTGCAGCGACCTAAAAAATTAGAGCGATAAATTTTGCATGTTGGTCCTGTCAAAAGCAGATCTAGCTTGAATTACCACTAATAATGACGTTTGATTGGTGCAATGTTGTGAAAAACGGGCTCTCATTGGCTATAGCGTTAATGAGTGAAATAATCAGTGTAATTCTGTTCTGATTGGTTGTTTCAGCACACGTGATTAGAAATGGACGAATTTAATACGATTGCTATTTGAGCTAAAAATTTTAATCATAACTCGTTAGTTTTTATGCTAACGACTTTTACCAAAATTCAGGTGTTTTCAACTACTTTTAAAAATGTCTTATATTTTTATTTTTTACCATTAATTATTTTTATTCATTTGCTTTTATCATGATTAGAGAATATTATTTAGGTATTATGCAAATCACAACTTACACACTTTTTTATTTATTATGAAAATACCTACTTAATACCTAAGTAGGTATTTTCATAATAAATAAAAAAGTGTGTAAGTTGTGATTTGCATAATACCTAAATAATATTCTCTAATCATGATAAAAGCAAATGAATAAAAATAATTAATGGTAAAAAATAAAAATAAATCAAGAATAGGCTTGTAAATAATGAATGAATGTTTCTATACTCTACTGATGAGAACTAACGAGTTCGAAAAAACTTGTACAACTTTTCTAGAGTTGAAATAGAATGTAAGGTTCAATAATTCTTGTGGATGACTGAATTTCAATAAATAATTTAAGTATCTTCAATATATTTTTTTGCCTTAAAATGCCAGGAATCCTATCATGTAATTCAATACTTCGTCAGTATTAGCTAGAAGAGTAGTTGTTTTGATTGGTTTTCCAATAATGAGTGTTTTAAAGTGTTTTCCTAAGTAGTATATTAGCGTGACCCGACTAAGGTACCAATATACAGAAAGTAGATAATTTCATATTAAATAAAAAAAGGTGTGAATGACTAAATGTAAATGAATGATTTAAGTATTTTCAATATATTTTTTTTTCTTTAAAATGCTAAGAATCCTATCATGTAATTCAATACTTCGTCAGTATTAGCTAGAAGAGTAGTTGTTTTGATTGGTTCTCCAATAATGAGTGTTTTAAAGTATTTACCTAACTAGTATATTAGCATGCCCAGATTAGGGCAACAATATACAGAAAGTAGGTATTTTCATAATAAATAAAAAAGTGTGTAAGTTGTGATTTGCATAATACCTAAATAATATTCTCTAATGTCTTATATGTTTTCCTCCAAAAATTATCCGTTTTTCCATTATTTAACGTTGAAAGGATCGAATTCAGTTTTCGGCGAACAAAAATTCACCTTCAAAGAGCCATTACTCGGTTCGTATTGCATCTACAGAAATTAAAAAAAAAATCAATTGATTTGTTACTTTATGGGCTTTATTATACTCTCCGCAAAAACGAAGAGTATATTGTATTTGATCGGCACATTTCTAAAATTGTAAATATCGCTCGTAGAGAAAAAAAATTCATATCATTGTGTTAGTGAACGAATTCTGAACAACTTTCAAAATGTCCTTCTGTCCGTCTGTCCGTCTGTCCGTCCGTCACGTTTCTTGTAAGCACGATAACTTAAGAAAGAAAAGTCCGATTATATTGAAATTTAGAAAGTAAGTTAGTGTTAGCCAGAGGAAGAACCCTTGAAGAAAATCGATCGGTAAATAAAAAAGTTATTAATTATTTAATTTAAAAAAAATATATTCTCTTAATTTTTTTCGCTTGTACTAAAATGGAAATCTTGCGAAATATTATTTCCATAATATATTTTTTTTGTTTATGAATTTTACTAATATATATTTCATAGAAGTACGAGTTGAAATGTATGATTGTCGAAAGATATAGGTATATCACAGACAATCAATTTTCGTAGCAATATATGGTGGCGCAGCGGCTAAAGCTTTGCGTTGCAATCCAAAGGTCCCGTGTTCGAATCCCACACAGGTGGACATTTTTTTTTCATTTTTTTTTTCATATACTTTTTTTCACAACAAAGATGGTATCACAAAATTTAGGATGTCCAAAAACTAACATTATTTACAAAAAAACTGCGAAGAGTATCCTATAGAATGTGTAACAATGATATATAAAAAGCTGAGTAAATTGGCGAAGAATACGTTTTTAGCTTGTTTTTGTTTATAATACATTTTTTGGTAAAATTTAAAGTTTTCGAGTTATTAGTGAAAAATCGTTCTGAAACATGCATTTTTTATATGAAAAATCAACGTTTTCAAGCACGAATAACTCAAAAAGTATTGACTCATTGAAAAAACTTCATCGAACATTTTTTGCTTAGAATGTATTCATCTATCGACGTCTGCGGTTATTTTGAATGTAATAATTTCCACCCCCGAGAAGGGGTAGCATCCTCCTCCAGGGTATTTGCGCCTCTTGGAATGTTTCTGATTTTGAATAGTATTAAAAAACACACACAAAAAATGATCAAAATCGGAGCTGTTACTGAGAATTAAGAAGTGAAAATCTTCATTGACTCGACTATTTCCAATATAACTTACATAGATTAGAATTATTATCCTTATTACATAACACTGTACAATAAATTACAAAATATTAAACAAACAAGCAAAACAAAATTTGTTATATCTGTTAAAAATATTTTATTAGAAAACGTTTCCAGTTTGTCACGTGGTATTAATTCTGATTTGTGTCCTCCTGAATCAATTTTTTTGACACGATTGTTTTCTTATCATAGTCCTCAGATGTCTTCTAAAAACGAAACTTGGAACATAAAAACCAAGTTAACGTTTTCAATTATCAAAATTATTTTCTTCAATTCCTTCTTGTCCTTTATCTACGCTCTAACTGTTCCGAGTTTATCGCTTCCTTTTCAAATAATTACTCCCTACTTTACTGTTTTGTTCAGTAAGTAGCTTCATATAAAAGAAATATAATTAGAAGTCCTCGATGCTATCGCACCTTGAGTATTACCGAATTTGTTACAGTTTATATAATATAAAACAGTATCAGATGTTGTGAAAAATTTGGCATGCCTCGTAAAAGGGCTGTAAAGTTTGGAATAAAAACAATTGGAATTACTAAAATGATATTAAAGAAATGCGATTGTTCTTTGTTTCCTCATGAATAAATTTTGTAAAAGTTAACGGGGGAATTAATAATAATAATAGTGACACAGAAGACATAATCAAATATACAGGGTGTTTCATTAAGAGCACAGGCCCACAAAAACAAAAAAGTATCGTGGACTAGTAACCAGACCCACATTTTCCCATGTGTTTTCACTTACTGAATACGAATCTGGCATCAGAATAGGACCTTCCTGGACGAATTTATGAGTTATGATGGGAAAAATCTCGGAAAAATTCGCCGTATTAACCTTCAAGATCATTAGCAGTAGCGTTGGCGTAAATTGAGGACAGCTCCAATACATACTTTCTAGGAGGTAATGTTATAGCAGATAACAATAAGACCGATAACCCAACAATAACTCAACGGCCCAATAACCCAATAAATCAGTAGTTCATATGACCAAAGTTCATAAATTTAAAAGAAAAATTTCTCGTCCAGTGATGATTTCGTACTCTTTTATCTTCCAAAAATATACGTAATACGTATACGTAATGAATTTCGAATTTCTTTCCATCATAACTCATAAATTCGTCCAGAAATGTCCTATTCTGATGTCAGATTCGTGTTCAACGAGTGAAAATACATGGGAATATCTGGGTCTGGTGACTAGCCCAGGATACTTTTTTGTTTTTGTGGGCCTGTGTAATTGGTTATACCCTAACTGAGGAATCCTCACCCCAAAATATGAATATTTAACTAAAAACACTTAGATAAAATGTGCCTCCTTACTGAGATACAGTTAGTTGAAGTTAAAAATAAAAAAATTATTTTCACATATTATTTTAAAAATTATAGGTAGATAGTGTTAGTGGTCCAAGGTGCATAATCAGCGAAAGAACTGGTTCCTCACTATTGGTAGTGAGGTGGGTGAAGAAGTCCCCCCCCCCCCCCCCCCTTATTTGTACGCCACTGACCAAATATTTATTTTCCAATAATTTTTGCGCAAAAAAGGTACTCTAAATACATTGCTCTAGAGTGCCTATTTCTCGAAATATTTGAATTCGAAGAAGCGGCTACATGGTATTTTAAATTTCAGTGTTACTCATCTCAGAAATAAATTTTTAATCACTTTGACATCTAACTACATAGTAGTCTGTTTTCACTTAGTAAGATAATGATATTTAATTTTCCTAGAACTGTCAAACGTTAGTTTTGCTTTAATAGGAGTTATTTATCAGTAGCTCGTCTCCTGGAGTCAGTGATAGGCCCTGGTAGCGGAAATAGGCCGACGATAAGTAAATAGATGAAAAAAAAAGAGTAAAATTCAATATTTTGCCGCGAAATTAAAGTCATCTATTTAATTACTAATGTTTCCGTAGTCGGAAGGCTCTCAGATTTTGTTGAAATTGATTTATTATGAAATGCAAATACGTTATTAGAGTATTTTTAAATTCGGTATTGAAAATTGCAAAAATGCTTATACAGGTTGATATATTTAGGCAAATTCCAAAAGAAAAAAAAATAAGCCCGTTCCTGATATTCTTTTCATTTGAATTATAATGACCTCTATTAGTGAAACATGCCTACTAAATTTGATTCGATTTGGTAAAGCCAATAAAAAAATATGACCGATCAAAATTTTGGCAAAAAATGAAAAGTTCTTGAAACTATTAAAATTAGATAGATTTTACGTCATTAGGAATATGCTTGTATAATTGAAGGTTTAGAGAGTTTTCTGTGATTTTGTTAATCTAAGATGAGGCTGCCTAAATTGATTGGCAGACCTAGTGCCATACGAATGAAAATTTGAGTTGGTACGAAAAGAATTTACGTTCTTGTGAATTTCAAGTAAAGTAACATAAATGTGAAGGAAAGGAATCGGCATTATACCAAGACTCTTAAATATTGGTAAACAGTGATCCGTCCAACCAGCATTAACAATTAACCTGACTTCTTTCTTCTGCAGACAAAAGATACAGCTACCCGGGATAATTCACTCCATAGGAGGATAACATAATTAATAATAGCATGAAATAATGAAAAATAGCATGTTCTTAAGATTTTAGAACAGAGTTGATTTTCTAGCTTATGTAGCATGAATATCGAATTTGATAATTTGTGTAACACTTGCTACACATGATTGGACCGCTTAAAAGAGTCATCTAAAACAACGCCAAGAATTTTAACACCCTTGATTAGTGAATTATTTGTTGAGAAAAACTTCGTTTAATTTAAGAGAATCGATCACCAGCTTGTTTGATAGAACTAAAAGTATTCTCACTTCGGTCAGTAATATTCAAATTAAAACCAATAATAGATATATCGTCAGCATAGACGATGCATTTTTTGGTTACATAAAGTGAAAAAAAAAATTGACTTATAACATAAAGAGTATGGGCCCCAAAACAGATCCTTGAGGAACCTCATGTTTAACCGGAAGGAATTCCGAGTTAAAATTATCTATGGAGACACACTGAAGTCTGTTGTTAACATAGGAATAGAAAAGATTCAACAACAAACCTCGAATACCATAAAAACTAATCTTTTTCAGAAGTATTTCATGTGAGACACAGTCAAAGGCCTTGGAGAGGTCGGAAAAGCTAATAGCTACATGTTTGCTCTCTTCAATGCCCTCAACTATATCGCGCACTAATTTAAATACTGCCATAGTGATGGAACATTTATTTCTAAAAACAAATTGACTTCAATTTACATTATTACGGTCTAAGAAATTTGTAGGTCATAATTTAATCATAATAGGAAACTTAATCGGATCACAATTTTTTCAAGAGGGCGGCTCGGGCGCATCAGCTTTTAGTATGTTTAATAGTAGGCCTGAATGAACATCTTTGCCCAATTTCAAAACTTTATCAGTTATTTCCTCTAATTTTTCCTATTTGACTGAAGTATGTGTATTTTTGACCAAGGAATCATATGCTGAAAAGACAATCACAAATAAGTTTGGAGGAGGAGAAGAAAGATCCCCCTTTCCAGTTTGCGCTTCTCTCATTGAATTTACTCTAATGGATAATATAAAATAATGACTTTTATCGATGTCAGATAACGTGAAAAATTGATTAATGTGGCTCAAGAAGTTTCTGAAATATCAAGTAAAATTCCAATTTTGGGTGTTCCCTTCAGAAGGTAGGGCCTCTATTTTTAATATTTCTTTACATAGAAGCACCCCTAAATGTTAACGACTACATACATGAAACACCCACAACCACAACATTCCCACAGCCCATATTTCGAAAACTAAGAAATATATTTTTATTCTGTGAACGGTAATGGATTTCTCTGGTTAATGCATTCTTAAGGAAATACAATTTTTTATTATAACATTATCATCAGAGATGGCGCTGCAGTTTAAAAATATTTTCGATCAAGGAAGGTTTGAAACATATGCCGTTCGATTAAGAATTAAATTTTTAACAAAATTGTGCTTATTCCAAAAAATCATTTGCAGTAGTTTTTAGTTATTTTAATTTTATTGTCTAAATTTTAAGTGTTATACAGAGTCGGAAAGTGTTTGTTTTGGTATTGCACTAGTTTCAACAATTTAATCGACCGCCCACAATAAAGACGTCTACCAGTACTCTAGCCGAGGTAAACAGTGACACGCCCATCAAGAGAATCATGTACATGAATTGCTTGCTTCGCTCTCGCTTGCCGCTCTCACTTGCTCTTATTGCTATACCAAAACCAACAGTATTCCGTATATATTTTTTTAATTGCTGCAACTTTTTTAATCTTGATTTTCAGATGAAGGTTCTTAGTAATTTTTTTGCCTGCTATAAGAGAATTATTTACTGGTGGAAAATGTTTTTTAATAGCACTTCCGATTTTACCGGAAATTACTTTAAATTGAGAAATTTAAATGGAAAAACAACAAACAAGGTAATTTTATTTTTGAACAGTACATCTTGACAACAATATTTAAAATAGATGCTCGAAATTATTTCCGTCTGCTTGAATACACATATCAAAGTGATGTAACAATTTCTCGTTACATGTCCTTAATAATGTATGTCTATTAATTGCAGCAGCGCAAGCGTAGATTTTATTGTATAAATCTGCCATATCTTCTTTCGGCTTTTGATTTACTTTACTTTTCAAATATCTCCACATGGAAAAGTCCAGAGAACGTGTGGGCCATCTAACCGGTCCTGAGGGGCCAATCCAGCGCCTTGGAAACGTGTCATTCAAATAATTTACAATATTGGAGTTATGGGGTGGGGCGCTATCTTGCTGAAACTAAATTTCAGCTCTGTTGTGGGGGACATTTTGTAAAAGTCTTGGTAACTCATTTTCTAAAAATCTTAAATAACGCACACTGGTTATATTTTCATGGTATAGAAACGGACCTAAAATATAACCATTTAAAAAACCACACCATACATTTACGCTGAACACAGTTTGGTTTCTTGTTCGAATCATCCATCTTGGGATGTTTTCCGACCAATATCTGAAAACAGAAAACTCATCAAGAAAGATTAAGCGACGATCATAGTCCGTAGGCAGTAAATGATATAATAAGTGTGGTTTATATGGAAAGTACTTATTTTCTTTTAAGATTTTTTGGCACGACGATAGTGATACATTGGTGGAGGTTCTTATTTGTCGCAATGATGAGTGGGGACCATTGTTGACGGTTTGTAAAACTAAAGCCGTATTCTCCTGGTCTGTTTGGAAATTGTAATTGATACATATGTTTGGCTGCTTTTGCATTTTTAGTGAATTTTCCATAATTAATAACATATTAACTTTGTCAACGTTGGTGTGGCCCATATTTTGGACAAATTTTACAAGCGTGTTCTTAAAATGACACACGCAAACTAAAATTAAACTTCTGACAGTTGATAAATAAACAATTCCAAATTATTCAATTATTTTAATTTAAATTTCTCAGTTTAAAGTAATTTCCGGTAAAATAGGAAGTGCTGTTAAAAAAAAATTTCGCACCAGTAAATAATTCTCTTATAGCAGGAAAAAAAGTTATTAAGAACCTACATCCGAAAACCAAGATTAAAAAAGTTAGAGCAATTAAAAAAATACACTTCAAAGTTAGACAATAAAATTAAAATAACTCAAAAACTACTTCAGATCTGACTTTTTGAAATAAGAACATTTTTTTTTAACTATTTAACGTCGGCCTATTTCCTCTAGCAAGGCTTATCACCGACGCCAGGAGACGAGCTACCCCCAACCTGGAAATTTTGCCGAACCTCTTCCCTTAAGAAGAGTAGGCATCTTTTACTTGCCTAACATTTAATAGACAAGGGACCGCCTGCTTTACATCCCCTCCGAAGGATGGTATATCCACTACGTAATCCTCGTCTGAAATTACGTAACTTCGGAGTATACACTGATATACAAGCCTCTAGAAGGTGGGACGAGAACGCTGTATTTCCCAAGATGGGTACCCCATCCAAGTACTAACCGCGCTTGACGTTGCTTCAACGGAATATCGACTGATATTCACATTGAAGTCGCCTCTACGCTCGTCCCTTGAAATAAGAACAGTTTTGTTTAAAATTTAATTCTTAATCGAATGGCATATGTTTCAAACCTTCCTTGATCGAAAAATATTTTTAAACTGCAGCGTTATATCTGGTGATAATGTTATAAGAGTAAATTGTACTTCCTGAAGAAGGCATTAACCATAAAAATCTATTATCGTTTACAGAATAAAAATATATTTCTTAGTTTCCGAAATATCGGCTGTGGGAATGTTAACTGAAACGATCTGTATATGTACAGTGTGTCCCAGGATAGATGTAACAAGAGGTGTAATGGACCAAAAATTTTGGAATTTTGGAATGGTATTTGGAGATTGAGTCCTGCTTGTTGTAAAACTAAAGTATACCAAAAATGACTTGATTTGGTGTTCTACAGGGTGTTTTATAAGCAAAGTTGTAAAAATCACCACTAATAAAGTACCTTTATTTTTCAAAATATGAAAAAAATCCACTAAGAAAAGTTATTTAGAATGCAATTTTATACCCCTATACCAAAGTTCAGGAATATGAAATTATTTTTTTGAAACTTCCCAGTTTTTGCGAATTAAGAGTTGAATTCATATTTAAAGTTGTGTAGGAGCAACTGTTAATCATCTCAAAAAGTAGGCTATTGGTAAATAAAAAATTGAATATACGAGATGTAGGAAGGTATAATGTTAATCGAACTAATGGTAAAACAAGAAACAATTACTAACAGAAGATTAATAAGGTTTAAAAATTATAACAAGTAATAAATGTCAAAAAACATAACAGATTCACAAACAAATTAATTATTGACCAATACAAAACAATGTTTACAATTTTTTTTATTATTCGACGTAGCTACCACCCACATCCACACACATTTCGATCCTTCACCTAAAGTCCTTAAAACTGTTTCGAATATGATCTAACGGTATGGAGTTTACGGCATTTGTAATTCTCTGCTTCAATACTGCTACATCGTTAGGAAGTGGTTCAGCGTAAACCAACTGCTTGAGGCGACCCATAAAAAGAAATCCAATATTGATAGGTCTGGGGATCTCGCCGGCCACTTGATCGGTCCGTTCCTGGCAATCCAATTTTCTCCAAAATTTATATTCAACCACCGATTAACCATCTCTGTGGAGTGGCCAGGGCAACCATCATGATGAAAATGAACTAAAGGCATATCTCTTAAAATATTTAAATGTTCTTCAGAAAATCTTTCAAGAAGCTGTAAATAAGTGTACTGGTTTAACCTTTTCTCAGTGAAATAAGGTCCAATAACTCCAACGTGATAAGAAACGGTACACCACACATTCACTTTTTTATAATATTGTCTTCCACAACGAATTCTAAAATTTGGATTTTCAGAAGCCCAAAACCGACAATTCTGAGATGAAACAACACCATTGGTTGTGAATGTGGATTCATCTGAGAAAATTATGAAATGATGAAAAAGTCTCTCTTCCATGATTTTTTCTCCAATGGTCAAACAAAAATCCAACATACGGCCGTCATCTCCATCTTCAAGCGTATATTTATAATTTGTTTATATGCCCTAATTTTCTTTGCCTTGTAAATTCTTTGGAGTTCAGACTTGCTAATATTAATAAGAGCTGATCTCTCTCATAGTGGCATCCTAGGATTTTCTATAACAGAAGCATGAGCTATAATAGCCCCAACATTGTTTTCATCATATGCTTTTATTTTTCTTTTCATGTTAAGAACACTACCAGTAGCCAGAAACTTTTTAATTATTCTCAAAGCCTGAGTACGTGACAAAGCAGTGTTTGGAAATTTCAAATTAAATTGACTTACCACTTCTCTTAGCGAGTTGTCACCGCCAATTCCGTAGCATTGCACAATATAAATTTTTTCACACACTGTGAGTACCATTTTCACTTAATTTTTTATACTTGGTTCGTTAATTTGAAACAGAAATTAAGCATAATATTGACTACGTACAATAATAAATGATAAATGTGTATCCACTGCTTTTCTCATAGCCTACTTTTAGCTTCTCCATAACTTTAAATATTAATTCACAAAAAATAATTTCTATGCAGTTTTAATTGAATGGTTCAAAATAAAATACTAATTTATTGAAAAAATGGGAAGTCTCAAAAAAAATAATTTTATATTCCTGAAAATTGATACAGAAGTATAAAATTACATTCTAAATAACTCTTTTTAGTGGAATTTTTTCATATTTTGAAAAATAAAGGTACTTTATTAGTGGTGATTTTTACAACTTTGTTTATAAAACATCCTGTAGAACACCAAATCAAGTCATTTTTGGTATACTTTAGTTTTACAACAAGCAGGACTCAATCCCCAAATACCATTCCAAAATTCCAAAATTTTTGGTCCATTACACCTCTTGTTATATCTATCCTGGGACACACTGTACATATATTATATTTATTTTTTTCTGGTCATAAATTGACAGTAATTGAATCGATACGTTCCCGATTACTGAAATTCCAAAGAAGTTCTTGTCTACATATCCTTCAGGGAATGCATTCCTCCCCAAAAATATTTCTCGTTGACAGTTAAACTAAACTTTATTAAATTTACTGCTGCGTTCTCTTTGCAATAAAGGTTATGGCAAATTCTCTAATTGCAAAATGAGATCTTGGTCACACATTATATATGTAATTAACACTTTTATAATTAGCTACATTTATATGGGTAACTTTATAGCCGTAACTTATTTGCTTGGGAACGAATGGCGAGCTATGAATGGTCGACGATGAGCCATTACGAAATTTAACGGCCGTAATTAACACTGAGATAGTAAAATATGTGAAAAAATGATATTGTACATTTAAGGCGGTTATTGTCAAAATTATTACCAATTACTTTTCGCTTTTTCCACGCAAGTAATGAGCACTGGCGATGTCGTCCGAGTGTCTTGGGGAACACCTTTAGTTTCCCCAGGGGAAAAAATCATGCCGGCCACCGACAAGAGGAATCCAATTAGGGTTTTGTTCATATCGGATGTTACAATTTTCCAGTTGTTAGAGTGCGGTCGATGACCTTTTAGAACGTTTTCGATGTAATTTATTTTTTCGCAGCAGTAATTCAAAGGCTTTATGTTTCAAATATTATACAGGGCCTTCTCATTATCTCACTAATTAGAGGACCATGGTACATGTTTCTACAAAGCATAGCTGAGTACGTTTGTAAAAAGTAATTAATAATACACGTCTTTATTAAAGAAAATCTGCAAAACGAAGTTTAGACGAAAATAGTCTAGAAACTTCTTAATTCTATAAAACATTTAAAATTATGGGTCAACTTAAGTTCACAGCTCAGTTTTGCAGTTTCTGCGACGTTGGCGTATTGCTTATTTAAACAATTTAATTTTTTAGACTGTTTTACTTCGGTTTTCTTTGAATATCTCGAAATCTATAAGTCCTATGGAAAACATTGAAAAGAAGGAATATGTTCGTTTTGAGCTGTGTAATAAAGGTACATAAACTATAATCCATTCCAATTGTTATTATTATTTAACAAAAAAGTGAACATTGCAAAATTATGCTTTTTTAAACGCTAATGGATATTATTCAATGAAATCTTGAAAAAATATAGCTCTTATAAATACAATCACCACTTAAAACTTTAAAGCAAAATGATTACTAAAACGTCTCAAATAGGCAATTGTTGCTAAAATTTTGCGTCCTTGTGAATTCCTGCCATCAAGACCAAGAAATGCGTACGATGGTTAAAATGGCTCATTCTATAAGTACTTTAAGATCACTTAGAAAAACTTGTTTTTTTTTCAAAATATAAACCCGTTTTATTGCAGTTGTTCACAGTTTTCTTATAAATAAACATTTATAAACAAATTCAAGTTACTCTCTGTCTTTTTTATGAGATCAAAAACGGCAAACGAGTAATGTAAGTAGATTAAAAAGCCAACTTTTGAAAAAAAAATTGATGCTCTACTTGCATTTGGAGCTGAGATATGGTATAAATGAACAAATAGATATTTCTTCTTGAAATCTGGACTGGTTATTCTCCAATGCTTATTATTTCGTTTTTACTATTTGCAGATAATCCAAAGCTAAAATAATTGTTGAAATAACATCGAATAAAGTGGCTTTGAGAACATAATACACATTTTCAATTCTTTTATAACTATTTTAATTTTTGTCACGAAAATGGTAAAGCAACTTGAACAAGTACCCTTATGTTCATGTATACAACTTTGTAAAACTTTTAATATTACTGATACAAAAAATTCGCGAGCAGGATTTGGACCCGAGACAACCTGAATAAAAAGTGCTAGTCACCTTACCCACTGGAATATCTAGCGACTAAAGGACGGTTTCTAAAAACATAATATAACATTTAGACATCTTTGGTGATTTTTGAATAACCAACAAAATTGCTATATGCTTCTATACAGTATCTTTTAACAATTGTAGCTTTGAATTATTTTCAAGTAGCAGAGAAAATAATAGTCATTGTAGAATTACCAGTCCAAATCTCAATATGGAATATCGATTTGTTTATTTACAAGTGATCTAAACGTAAAAATTAACATATCTCAGCTCCAAATGCAAGTAGAGCATTAATTTTCTTTTAAGTTGGATTTTTTAAATCTATTTTCATTACTCCTTTAACGTTTTTGATTTCATAAAAATAACCAGAGAGTTATTTGAATTTGTTTATAACCACAATGTCGAAAATTTCACACCTCTACTTTTTAACCAATAAGATACCTTAATTACTTCCACATCCAGTGGAAGTATAGTAACGACAAAAAAATTTTTAAAAATTTTTATTGTTCAAATAGGCTTAGAATGTCATGAAACGTCGAGATTTTAAGTTTGGGCGAAAAAAAAATTTCTGTCTGTCGGTCTGTCGGTCTGTCGGTCTGTAACTTTTTTTTGTGCGCACGTTTACTCTGAAACCGTTTAAGATATTGACTTGAAATTTGGTACATGTATGCATTTTAACGTGATCTGGAACTAGATTATATTTTCATCTTGTTCCATCGAAGGGTTGGGGGTAAATTGGGGAAAATTTGGGGTAAATAGGTAAATTAAGCAGGTAAGAGTCCAGAAAATTGGTATTTAGTATATTAAAGAGAAGCTAAGGTTTCAAAAAAAATTTTGGCATTAGCCACCCCCATTACCACCCCCACGCCATTATTACAGGGGATGAAAAAAATTGGGATTTAGTGTGTGTACAAGAACCAGAAACCTCCAAATATTTTTTTACTTCATCCACCCCCACTACCGCCCCCTATCACCACCCCCACCCCACTACCGATGTGGGGTATCGTTTTATAGGTTTTTGGGGTAGAGGATTTCAAATATTATGTTATTAAAGTTCCATAAACAATTATTTCCAGATACAATTTTTTTTCGTTGTGAGTGACTTGGGTAGAAAAACCGGATGTGGAAGTAGTGATTCCTTGGGCAGCGGTTTTTTGACTAGTTACCATGGCAATTAAAAAAATTGGCGCCACGATATTTAAGTGAAAATTTTTTGACAGTTGAAAAGGTAAACATATGATCTACAACCATTAAATAATGTAGATATACCTGTGAATAATGCAAAATTTCTGAATTAACATTATTATTTATTATTCGCTATAAAGTTTCATTAAACAGAAAACACAAATTTGTTAAATTATTATGCATTAACAATTTATAATTCAAAAAACGTAGGATGTACAAACATAGTAAGATTTAAATGTTGCTTGAATTCTAACCCATCCTCTCTTCTTAATGGTGAATAGGAAGGTGACGAATTAATTAGTTGTCTGTGTTTTAAGACATGTATGTAATATTTTGAAACAGTTTTGTTCAAATCTCTTTTACGCAAAAGGCCATATTTACTTGACATCTGCAGCAGACTTTCTTGGATTTTCGTAAACAAACCATTCGACTCTAACGCTTCCTGATCGCAATCTTCCATTAAATTCGTTAAATATATTAACCTTGGATGACATATTTGCGCTTGACTCAACTCTTTGCAGTATTTACATAAATTGTACTTTTCAAAGCATTCCATTTTTCTCAAATTGTTTATGCTTACAAGAAATGTTTTACATAAAAATGTCTTTGTTTGCTGGTTTACTATACAGTAACTTAATGTAATTTACCAATATAAACCTCATCTGTCAAAAGCATAGCCGCCTATATCACGGCCACCTACTACAACAAACCATGTTAATATTATATTTTTTAAATTAGAAGTGTTATGGATTACTTTAACAAAAAATACATTTCTACCACCTTTAGTAACCTAAAATTATGAAAGGGCGATAGACTGAACTAATACCCATCTGAGTTTTAGCATTTGGTGTAACTAAAGTTGGTAATTTTTTTTTATTTAACGAAATATGGTGGATATACCTATATGATTTTTTTAGAATTTATTTCATGTTGAACTAATATCTTCATTGGCAAATCTCTAATGATATCGACTAATAAGCAAAATAATAACGAAATAAATTTAATTATTATAGGTTTTATTAATATTAAAAACACAATTATTATAAATGTTTGTGGGCTGGCTTGAATTGGTGGGTTGAATCTGGGTACTTTCTGTTTTATTTTGCATTGTGCTCTGATCATGATTAAACTTGCTAGTACTTGATGAAATTCTCCTCGTGGATTCAATCATCTGATGATGATGTTCAACGTCCAATTGTAAGTAAGGTTTGATTGACTGACTATTACTGTGTCCAGTAAATTTAATGAGCTGTTGTTCACCAACTCCTTCCTTGGCCAATTTCGAAACAGCTGTTGCTCTTGCAGAATGATTAATTATTTTTACTTTTTTAATGTCAATTCCTATATCAGAGGCTGCTGATTTAAACCATGAAGATACAATGTTCTTACCAACTGGGCTATTCTTGTACCATCCTTTCGAATTGGGTTGACTCCAGTATGGGTTTGGTGTTAAGAATAATCTGTCGGTCTGAATAAGATTTCCCCTTTTTTCCATCAACTTCTTAAACAAACGAACCGGACACATTTGTGGATTATCGAAATTTGTAATCAACCATTTACTATCCGACAGTTTTTTAGAACCACCTTGTGTGGTTTTGGAGAATATTGGATTATATTCTATCCGACCTTTTGGGTTTCCGAAAATATCAGTTTCTTCTTTGAAGTATTGGATACACGCAGAATATCCTTCCCTTCCTCTCCATGCCAGCTCATGTGAAACTATGTGAAAAAATTTACGCTGCAATCCATCTGGAGTATTTTCATCCCACATTTCAATAATTTTTTTGTATTCGTCGCTGGTTAAGGCTGAAGCACTCACTTTTCTTTTTAATGGGTCTCTGTAATTTTTTGCGCTTAGCATCGCGTGCAGCTCTGGCGGTCGCAAATTCCACATCAGAAAACGGATTATTTTATATTTTTCGTAATAAATTTCTTGTAACTGCTTAGCAGTAGAGTTCCACATCACTTTGACCACACTTTCCTTATAATCTTCAAAATTTTTCTTTTTCATATTAAATGCGTAATCCTCCAGTATAGTAGCCAGCTGTACTAGACTCATACACTCATGAATATTATACAACTTTTCGTCACAAAATTCAACAAACTGTTTCCATACACTTGATTTTGATTTTCGGGTGTTATCTGGTGTTATATTTTGAATTTCTTGTCTAATTACTTGTTGATTTTCTTTACCAAATCGCGACATTTCGCTATACACTTATTAAACTCAACGACAGACCTTTTAAACTAGTAATTATTAAGCTTTGTGACAGAACCGGTTAAACAAAAATGACAAATCAACATAATATGTCAAAAACAACAATACCCTGGCCAACTTGACAAGCAGTGAAATTAATTTAAAATGTCAGGTTGGATTAATAATTTTTTTCCAAATTATGGTGTTAAGTGGTGTAAAATTTTCTTACCGAATACCACGCAAGCTTAAATTATTCCGGGAAATTTTCTTTCGGGCACGAATATTTTCAAAATATTCGTGCCCTCAAGAAAATTTTCGGAAATAATTTAAGCTCTTGTGATATTATAAGTGAAAATTATAAACAACTGCAATAAAAAAAGTTTAAATTTTGAAGAAAAATTCTCTCTCTGTGATCTTAAAGTACTTATAAAAAGCTACAATTTGAGCCATCGTGCACATTTTTTGGTTTCGATGGCAGGATTTCACAAGGGTGCAAAGTTTTAGCAACAATTGTATATTTGAGCCGTTTTAATAATCATTTTGGTTTGAAATATTAAGTAGTGATTGTACTTTATAAGAGCTAAATATCTCCAAAGGTTCATTGAATATTATCCATTATTTTTGAAAGAATAGTGATTTGTTTAGAAACGCATATTTTTGCAATAATCAATGTTTTTTTAAATAATTATAAGAATTGGAATGAATTATAGTTTATATACTTTTATTGTACAGCTTATAACTGACATTTTCCTTCTTTTTGTTGTATTCCATAAAACTTATAGATTTCGAGATATTCAAAGAAAACCGATGGAAAACACGGTCTAAACAATTAAATTGTTTAAATAAATAATACGCCGACCTCGCAAAAATTGCAAAACTGAACTGTGAACTTACGTTGATTCCCTGAACATGTTAAAGCAAAAAAACTGCCCTAGCCAGACAATTCACATTGCGAGTTTTTTTGTCGTAATTTGATTGGACTATAATATAAAGAAAAAACATTAAAAAGGGAAAAACAAAAGAGGAAAAGTTTATTCCTGCGAGTGATCAGCATTTTTTCTCTTCAAGTATAGGAGTTAATTATGGAGTACATGATTATCTCCTATACTTGAATAGAAACAATGCTGATCACTGAGTAATAATGCATTTTAACAGATTTCAAAAAATTTAAAAAATCAACCCGTATGCATGTTTTTTTATGTGTTCAATTATTACTTATAGATTGGCTTAAGAAATGTCTGTGAAATCTTTTCAATTTCATTAACCTACGTCTAGTGCAAGGTGAGCAAAAATTTGAAACAGAATTTTTTTAGTTGAAAATTTGTCCACTTGGAGAAAGATGCCTTGTAAAATTTCCTCGAAATTTCATTAAAATTGGTAGTTAGTTATTTTAGGAGTAGCTGATACTGAATTTGATCTCAAAAATTAATGATTCAAAAGATGAACCCAAGCCATAATTGTAAAACTTTTGCAGATTTACATGAAACTTGATGTATAGAAGTTAATAAAGAGGTGACTAAAAAGGGTAAAAGAACATTTTTGAAAAAAAAAACGGCTTGTATCAAATAGGTATAATAAAATCTAGGTTGCTTGAAATCGGGCTGGGCAGTACTCGAGTAAATTGTACTCGTAATAGTACTGAGTACCCAAAATACTCAGTAACAAGTATTCGCGAGTACTTTTATTTGGATGGGACTCTGTACTCGAAATTTTCAAGTACTTTACATTATTAGGTATTCGAGTACTTTTGGCGGCCACAACTGACGAATAACGAGAGTACGAGTATTTTTTTCTTAGAATTTTAAATTTTTGGTTGTGTTCATTTTTGTGTACTTATACGTTTTTAATAAATGTAACTGGTTTTGTTGATATCGATCTCCCTTTATTTATTGATAATGGTGTATAGTATAGTAACTAGAGGTTTTAACTTCGGAATAATGTCATATGAAACGGATTTCATTCATTTTTGGCAACATAATAGTAAATGCATCAAAGAAAAGTTTCTATATTATGCGGTGGCTTGCTAATTTCTAGGGGGTGGATGCCACTCTTTTCAGAGGGTGACAACAACTAAAAAAAAAAACAAAATCATTGGAGCTGAAAGAGAATCAAATTTTAAGAAGAAAAGGTTCTATGCAATTTTTCACATAAATTGATAGTCTTTAAGCTATAACGACTTGGAAATTGGGATTATTGCTTGAAAAAAGAGGTATTTCAAATACGTTTTCATCAAATAATTCAAAAGGTATTGCACTGAGCGAAAACATGCTAGAAGCAAATAAGAAAGCTACCAAATTGAGGATGAATTCCGTTTTTTTCTAATTTCTGTAGACTTAATAGTTTCGGAGATTTGGAAGTATAAATGTGGCGTCCGAACGTCCATTAGACGCAGTATTTAGTTTAAATGTTAAATATCTCAGAAACTATGACACTTACGTCAAAAGCACTAACAACCAAAATTAAAGAATATTGAGTAAGTTTTCAAATGATTTTTGTTTATTTCTATAGCATAAAAGACATAGAAGTTATGACAGAAACAATTAACTTTTTCATTTCTTTTTAATAAAAACGTCGCCATTTTGATAATGTGAATGGTCAGTAATTAAAAAAATATATCCCCATATATCTCAATAAATATAAGTTTTAGAGAAAATATAGTGGACATCAAAAATGAAGCTTATAAACTGAATTTGTTTTTTCTATATACTATAGCATAAGGGTTGACAGTTTCGAAGATATTTAATTTTATAGATGACATTCGACCGTTTTTTGGATGAACTATTTAGTTTAAAATGTTGAGTATCTCAGAAACTGTGACACTTCCATCAAAAATTGTAAGGAACAAAATTAAAGATAATTTGTCTGTTTCTACACCACAAAAAATAAAGAAGTTATGACCGATTTAATGTGCGTTTTCATATTTTTTTTAACAAAATGTCGCCATATTGTTGTTGTAAATGCTCAGTAATTAATTTTTTCTTCAAAAGTGCTGTTTTTTGTTCATATATAGCATCACCTAGATGCTAAATTTCTTTTGTCTGTTTAAAACTTGTTTTAGAAAAAAAATTCCACCTGCCATATTAGAGCTGCAATTTTGAATTTTTTAATTTTGACTTCAGATTCGTAATCAGCAACCTCAAAAACATAACTGTTCTACGTTTCAAAAATAAATTACTAATACTTTTTCAAATATTAAATATTTAAATTTAGTGGTTTTCACCCCTTGAGGATCTGGTCCATATAGAAACTGAAGACGATATCTTTTACTACATAAAGAAAAATTATCATTACATAAGATATTATTCCGAAATTTTGCATATTTTTTACCTCTAGATACTGTAAGTACTATAAGTGGTATTCTAATTTTTTGTCTATTACCTATTTCAATTTGGTATCTTTCGAAGTATTCGTACTCGTTACTCATTCTTAGAAGAGTACTCTCCAAATTTAGTACTTTTTAAAGGTACTTGTGAGTACTTTAGTGCGGTACTCTGCCCACCTCTGCTTGAAATGTAACATTATTTTTTTATCTTCAGATTCATATCAACAAATTAAACAAAAAAATCAAATTTTTCAAACGTTTCTGACACATTTTTACCATCTTCAGGTAATTTCAAAATAAAATAGATATTGGCGATGGATACAAACACATAGACCCCATAAAAGAACTCAGCCAGTCAAAATTCATCCATATATGTTGGAGACGCTTACCCGTATATTATCTAAAATGTGATTTTAAATCAGATAACGTTTATTTGGGTAATTTTAAAATTAACATAACCTGACACGCCATTGCATTATGCATTTTGAAGCACAGCATAGATGAAATATATACAAAACCATTTATACATATTTTATAACAAAATATTACAACTTGCCGTACCTTCTCGCTTTAAAATATTACAATATCTACTAAACATCTATTCTATTTCGCAGTAAAACATTTTATGGTGCCGTAAAACTAGTGCTACATAATGCCCTGCGTTCTTTGAACAGCTCGCCCGCATTTGCATTGCATTCAAAACACTGAATCATGGAATAAAGTAAGAAATACTAGTGTGAAGTTCATAAAATAATTAAGAATTTATAAATCGTGGCTGAGGTCAACCCTCGCAGTCTCCATCCACTTCTCAAACCAATTAAGAGACACTGTGCCGCTATCTATACAGGACCGTACTTCCTATGTTTCGATGTGTATAGGCCTCTTGCATGTGCCAGTAGTGTAAAACCAAAAAATTAGACGAATCGAAAATAATTGCTATAAAAGGTTTTATTGTTTTAATGCCTTAATTTGTTGCCTAATATGACTATCCTAGGTTTCCCCCCTCCTCCGGCAGAGTTGTGTTTAAGTGGTGGGGGGGGGGGGGGTAAAAATGCACCACCAAAAACGGTATTTTTGCGGTTTCACGGTTATATCTCATAAAGGACTCACAATATCGAAAACATAGTCCTATTAAAATTTGTAGGGCATTAAATTCTGCATTGAATGAGACCAGACGCATATTTTTTGGACCACCCTTTCCCATACTAGTGCTCATCAAAGTTGAACAAATGTTACCTACAAGTATAAATGCGGTTAGGACACCAGATGGATCCGCTCCTCTGGGGATGGCAGGCTTCAAAGTTTGGTCTTGACCCCGTTCCTACCCCCAAGGAACCAGCTCCACAGTCTCTTCTCTCCAGAATTTTCTGCAAATGCAAGAAGGGGTGTGCAGGTGCTTGTGGGTGTCGGAAGGCTGGGATTAATTGCTCATTGAATTGTGCCAACTACAAGGGGAACTCCTGCACTAACTCTCTCCAACAAGATGCAATTAACGAACCAGATGTTGACGAAGACCTGGACTGCATATATGGGCGACGAAAATTACAGACTTTCAGGAGCCAAGTGATGCGGCCACGGACTCCTTATCGGAAATTACAGACTTTGAGGAGCCGAGTGGCCCAACGAGAATCAAACGTCGTCGTCTGTGAAATTTGTGTACCTACCTATTTTTTCCCCTTTTCATCTGCATACCTTTAAGTACAATTTTTGTTATTATGAAATATAATCATCACTAATTGATTTCAAGAATTGTGTTTCTTATCCTGCCTCCGTCTTTATATCAGTTGAATGGATCTCATCATATTCTATATGAAACCATTTTTTAATATTATCTTTTTATACGTTCTACAATTTTAATATATTATATATTTACTAAGTACAAGATTAGTACAATGGAATGCTATAGTACTATGTTTAATATAGTGTAAATAACACATTTTTCGTATGTAAAATTTGTCTAACTTTGATGAGCACTATTATGGGAACGGGTGATCCAAGAAATATGCATCTGGTCTCATTCAATGAAAAATTTAATGCCCTACAACTTTTAATAGGACTATGTTTTTTATATTGTGAGTCCTTTAAGAGATATAACCGTAAAACAGCAAAAATACCCCTTTTGGGGGTACATTTTTACCCCCACCACTTAAACACAACTCCTCCGGGGGGGGGGGATAGTCATATTAGGCAACAAATGAAGCCACTAAAACAATAAAATCTTTTGTAGCAATTATTTCCGATTTGGATTTTAAGCCTACTGGCCTAAAAAGAGATCGATTTTCTGAAACGTCACAAAATGCTACTTTTGATTCGTTCGTGCCGAGCCGAATTTTCGAATTTCGCCGTGCAATTTACGATCTGGTTTATCCGGAAGACTTCCTCTTTACGTCGCCACATCGTACGGCCGCCCCAATGGTGTTTTTCGAAAAATATGAAAGTGTCAAAATTGCATGTTTTTGCAATTTTTTCGGCTTCGAAATGCAAGCTGTTTTTTTACCATTTTTCGCTGATATCTCCGAAACGGTGGGAGTTAGCTCAAAATAAAGAATGATATCAAACTAGTATTTTCCACTACGAATCTTTTGTTACCATCAGAATTTTGATTTTTTTTTTTTTCGTTTCGGAGATAATTACTGAAATGTGGGCCATGTACGGCCAGAAATCGCAAATTTTGAGCTTTGACAACTTTTTAATCTTGGCTCCTACCCCAAAAAAATACTTTAGCTAATTTAAATAGAATTAAATTTGCTAAAACCATTTTTTCTATTTTTTGAATTCCGACAAAAATGAAGGAATTAGAGGGGGCAGGATTTGGGACTTTTTTTTTTCGTATGTAATATTACAAGTGCTTAAAATTTTATCGAAAATTTTTTCGAAAGCGTGTTGCCTGGTAATATAAAGAGTGCAAATTGACAGTTTATTATCTGATTAAATCCCGACCGCTTTAGCAGGAGGGATTTAATCTTTGATAATAAACTGCCAATTTTCACGAGTTATATTAACTAGGGGCAACTTAGCTTGAGAAAAATTTTTTAGATAAAATTTAAAGCACGAGTGGTATTTGCGGAGAATATTTCACGAATAAATAATTCATTAAGTATATCTGCAATATTATGTTCAGTAATTAATTGCCTTCAGACGTTTCCTTGTTGCTTTTTAGAGATTACTCACCTTTATCTTCAATTTCATCATTTACATCACATAAAAATGCATTTTCAAAGCGACTCATCTAATAAAAAACAAAGTAGGTTTAAATTATGACAATCAAGAAAAACAATATACGTTAAACCATAGGTACTGTAACTTATAAGACTAGTCATCACAACAAAGCACGCTTCGACCAATCACATTACGGGTGAAATCACACAAATTGCATATTACCAATCTATCCCTTTTACGTTCTAAGGCTGCCGGCTCAGATGGTATGGTACCGCCATCTAGTAACGCTAGCTTAACTTAGTTACTAGCCTAAACAGTGAATTGAATTATTATATTAAAGCGTTTATTAATATATATTTATGTATTTAATCCTTGTTTCTAATTTGAGAAGTTTGATAGTTAAGTTAAGGTTTACTTGTTTAAGTAGAGACTTTAAGTACAACGAATTATAATGTATATAGTGATACTGCAGAGTTTTGATTTTCCAAATAAGTGTTAACTGCTTTGTAATGATTGATGAATTACCATAAGTAAGTACCTAAATGTTTGTATTTATCATGTAATAACTGATTTGTCTGCTTCGCAGATATTCATATTTAATTTTAGTTGGGAAAATTATTTTGTAATTATGTTAGGTATTAAGCCATTGAAAGCCGTGTACCTATAACTTGTCCCGAACCTATATAAGTTCCACACAGCATTGGCTTTTTAGGTTATTAATACAGTACTACAATTTACAATTTACGTTAACAATTAGTAATAAGCTAGAGAAGATATTTATAGATAACATTTAAAAGCACGATTTGTCCTATTTGCCGAAAACATGTCACGACACAAAACGTCAAAAAATTTTCGCAATATTTGCCGCTGCAGCGACCTAAAAAATTAGAGCGATAAATTTTGTATGTTGGTCCTGTCAAAAGCAGTTCTAGCTTGAATTACCACTAATAATGACGTTTGATTGGTGCAATGTTGTGAAAAAACGGGCTCTCATTGGCTATAGCGTTAATGAGTGAAATAATCGGTAAAATTTCTCCATTTTGTCACCGTAATTAATCGGTAAGTAACTGAAATCGATCTTATATACGATGTTCACGTAATATCATGTACTACTCTGACGCTGAGAAAAATGTTTTTTTCCTCCAATATCTCGATAATTATCGTTTTTTTTTTTTCGAAAAATTTGTAGACAGCTTATGTAAAGCGAATTGATTGAGCTTTCCGACATTTTTTATACTCTTCGCAAATACGAAAACGGAGTGTTTTTTGTATTTGATCGGCATATTTTTAAGACCGGAAATATCGCTCGCAGACAAAAAATTTTCATATCATTGTGTTGGTGAACGAATTCTGAACATCTTTCAAAATGTCCGTCTGTCTGTCCGTCCGTCCGTCACTTTTCTTGTAAGCACGACAATTTCAGAAAGAAAAGTCCTATTGTATTGGGAAAGTAAGTTAGTGTTAGCTAGAGGAAGAACCTTATTGTTTCTGAAGAAAATCAATCAGTAAATAAGAAAGTTATTAGTCATTTAATTTAAAAAAAAATTGTTTTCTTCATTCTTGTCGCATGTACTTAAATAGAAATCTTGCGAATTGTTATCTCTATAATATATTTTTTGTTTATACATGTTACTAATATATATTTCATAATGATATATCTAATGCGTTGAAATATGATTCACGAAAGATATATACCACAGACATTCACTTTTTACAGTAATCTGTGGTGGTCCAGTGGCTGAAGTTTTGACTTCCTATCCAAAGATCCTGTGTTCGAATCTCACACAGGTTGGATGTTTTTTTTTCATATATTTTTTTCACAACAATGTTAGAATCACAAAATGTAGGATTTCCAAAAACTAACATTATTTACAAGAAAACTGCTAAGAGTATCCTATAGAATATGTAACAGTTATATTGGCGAAGAGTACCCACGTTTTTAGCTTGTTTTATTTTTTCTCTAACATAAACTCACTAGACTTCGAAAAGAATTTGAAACTTTTTTAAACATAATAGAAATCCACTTGCCAGAAAAATCAAAAACTTTATCAAATAACAAAAGAACTAAAGTTAATTGGTTCATTGACCATTTAATACAGATCAGAGAGTCTTTACATTTTTTGGAAGATCTTTACAAAATAAATCCAACACCTAATCTAAAATCCCTATTAAATACTAAAAGGGCGCACTATAGATCTCAGTTAAGAAAGACCAAAATTAATGCCAACGGTAAGTACATTTCCCAAAGTAGCAATCGAAGCAGAGCAATGTGGAATGTCATTAATAATAAGATATCACGAACCAAAAACATACGTTCAGACTCTCCAGTTATTAATTCTGAGGAACTGAACAATCACTTTGGAACGATTGCCGAAAAAACAATAAATATGTTACCCCCTTCAATCAACAACTTTGAAAATAACTTATCTACCACTTGTATAGCTGGACATAATACTGAATTTAGTTTCTCTGAGGTCTCTTACGTACAAATACTTGATATACTTAACAATTTAAAAAAAAACTGACAGTAAAGTCGCTCATGACATAAACCTTAAAATCCTAAATTCTATTAAGCACATCATATACATTCTTTTGACCAAACTTATAAATCAATGTATTAGAAACAATGTATTTCCTAGAATTCTCAAAATTTCAAAAGTTATTCCAATTCACAAACAAGGCGACGTTGACGATCCTGCCAATTACAGACCAATCTCGATACCTTTCTTTGCAAAAATTTTTGAGAGTATTTTAAAATTACAAGTAACGTCTTATTTTGAGAATTTTAATTTGTTTAATAATCATCAATTTGGGTTCAGAGTCAAAATGTCCACTACACTACCTATAAATACGTTAACGGGTTTGATAAATAGGGGTTTTGAAGATAACGAAATTTTGTATGCACAGTTTTTAGATTAAAGCAAAGCATTTGACTGCGACTCTCATGAAATACTTATAAAATAGTTAGTTTTTTTATAAATTTTCTATTAGCGGCCAGAAGTTACTATCATCGTATCTTCAAGAGAGGTCCCAGTTTGTTAACTATGATAATATGAATTCCAAGTCCATAAAAGTAAAATTTGGTGTCCCCCAGGGCTCGGTATTAGGCCCTTATTCTTATCTTCGTTAATGACTTGCCATATAACACCGCCACAGCAAAATCAGTCCTTTTTGCGGATGACACGCATACATAATAATAGAGATATTAACAAATTGCTTACAAGTGTATACGATACTCAATCTGCTGTTCAAGACTGGTTCTTGGCAAATAATTTAATGCTTAATGCGAACAAAACAAAATCGATGATTTTTAATCTAAGACAACATACTTTAGATAAAATGATAACCACCGACTGTGTCAAATTTCTAAGCGTCCATCTGCATAGTAAATTGACATGATAAAAACATGTACTTGTTATTTGTGGCAAAATGTCCAAAAATATTTATTTACTACGTAATCTTGCGAATTGTGTATCTCAGACAACTTTATTAACTGCGTATTTTGGCTTCATTCACTCTGTACTTATATACGCAATTTTAGTATGGGGTCACTCTTCACATGCTGCAACTGATGCTTTTACTGTACAAAGAAAAGCAGTAATCGCAGGTTTGAGTTACAGAGAGGAGTGCAGGGACTCTTAATAAACTGTAGATCCCAACATTGTATTGTATCTACATTTTGCAACGCCTCCTATACATTAGAGAACATGAGTGAAAATATGTATCTCGTGCTCGGCTACATTCGTATCCTACCAGAAGTAACGGGAACTTACATTTTGACTTTTTAAAATCGGTTTTAATTGACAATGCTTTCTTCTCATTAAAGAATTTTTTAATGCTGATTTTTCAACTATATCGACTTTATGTAACTAACGTATAATATATGTTTGTTTGTTTGTTGTAAACTCAAATTCAAATCATATTTGTTTTTTATTATTTTTTTAGATTGTATATATTACAATTATATTTAAATCTGTTTATGACTATATATATTATGTATATGTGTGTTTATGTATGTATATTAAATACATTCTTGCATAATGCATCAATAAATATTTACTTATTTAACAGTTACCTGTTGGTTCCAGCCCCGATGAAGAAACCACCAGAAGAGAAATGAAGAACACCCCATCACCCACCCACTCTCCTGCAGGTACCAGAGAAGAACCGCCTGGTACATGTAGCCACCTAAGCTCCGTGCAGGCCGAAAGTGCTACGAAAGCACTGAGGCCTGCACCTCCTCGAGCTACACAGCTCATCCTTATCCCTCCGATGATCAGGATGACAGGATGTCAATTGACAGTCTGTGTACCGGCAGTCAATGCCAATCAAATATATCCACACAGTTCCTAACAGACCGATGACTACCTCGGGAGTGACAAGCTGGTGAAAAAAGAACACCAAAAAGAAGAGTGCCAGAAGAGGCCTTAGCTAGCGAGGTCCATGGAAGGTTGGCTAAAATCCCCAACACACATTTATGAATAGGGTTGTTGAAAAGTGGACGAGACCGATAAAGGGTCTAAAGCAAAGATTAAGGTAAAGAGCGATAATCCTGCTCGACCCTAGTTATCCGAGACTGTCATCAATGCCAATGGATATTGGCGCGAGGTACCTTTCCGGCTAGGATAATGCAACCTTATAGTTTTTTAAAGCTCATAACATACTATTTTCGCTACATGATGGTTTCATTCATGTGTCTTGTGAGGGAGGGTTTTATGCAGCCGCTGCCCAATCTATTACTTTGACACAATTTCACGTTTCTTTATTTTCTAACAATCTTACAGTTATTTCGAAATTCTGATAAGCAAAACTTTTTATGAAGAATATCTTTTTCTCTTAACACGTAAAATAAAAGAGATTACTGTATGATTAGGTCCATCCGGAGACACACTGTAGAAGTATAAAAGTTTTTTATGCAAGATTGAATGCGTAATTGAGTAATACGTCAAAAAACCGAGGGTGCTGGCAGTGACATTTATATGATTCTTTTATTAGAAAGTAGTGGCTTTGCTTTGCACCAGATGTTTTCTTATATTGCTGGGTTGTTAAGTATACGACTGACACATTTAACTTTGCGAGAATAAGTGTTCTGTGTGATATGTAACGCATGCAAAACAAAATTCAGTCATGTGAATTTTGCATAAGATTTTTTTCTGCGAATGAGCAAATATTAATATTACTTTTTTACATAACTCTGAAGAGTACCTGACTTGTTCAATTATTGCAGAGGAAGGTTAAGTTAAATAGCTTCCTTACATATAAATTAATAAGTAGAAGTAGGGCTGCGTAGAGGCGTCTTGAATATACACGTATTTCGATACATCCCCTCTTTAATAGGACTCTATTTTGATATTGGACAGTCTATCTTTACACATTAAGGGCCTTCCGTATTTTAAAATGCTTTTTTTACCTGAAATTAAAAATATTATAGGAAAAAAGATGTTTCTAATGTCAATGAAAGTTCAGATATGAAATATTAACGTTGTATCTAAAGATTGACATTTTTGCCATAATAAACTAATAAGTAATTAGGTACGTACGGATTTAATCAAAGTGCATAATTTATGAATAGTGTGGTAACAAAACATAAATAGAAACATTACTCTGTGTTCTCCTTCTACACACTTTTCAATCTACTTTCTAAATTTTTCGTACACTAAATGAATGGTGTCCTCATTGAATTCAAGGGCGGATCTAGAAATTTCAATATTTTTTTTCTCGTCCGTGGCTCATGGGACCCATACAAAATGTGGGAAATAACATCTCGAGAAGCACTTCTCTAACAACCCCTAAAAAATCTTGAAAAAGCAGTTTGCGAAAAATTTTTTCAAAATTCGGTTACCCCCCCCCCCCCAGGTTTAGGGCCTCCTGTTTAAAAATTTTTTTTTGTCATATGCATTTTACTTTTCATAAAAATACAACAATGTGTTTTGAAGTTTATGAAAATATTTTCATTACTAACTGAAATACAACGAATTGAAATTTTGTGATTTACAATTTAACAAATCACAAAATTTCAATTCGTTGTATCTCAGTTAGTAATGAAAATATTTTCATAAACTTATTGTTGTATTTTTATGAAAAGTAAAATGCATATGACAAAAAAAATAATTTTAAACAGAGTCCCTAGTCCTGGGGGGGAGGGTAACCGAATTTTGAAAAAAAAAATCGCAAACTGTTTTTTCTAGATCCGCCTCTGATTGATATAGGCTATTGCCTCCATAATTTTTACTTCCTTAAAAAAAGATGATCAGATCTGTCAATTATCAAGATGACCAATTTAATTACAAAACCTAGACACATCTTACTAAATTCGAGTCTTTGTATTTATCTCCTTTGTGAATTTCTTTCCTTGTAACATTTCTTTTTACTGGACAAAAGAACTCGAAAAGTTACATTCTCTTTTCAATTAAATCCAGAAGCACTACGTCTCATTTGGTCGCATCCAGCTTTCGGGTTATTGGGAGTAATCCCAATATATCTTGCACTTGCTGTTCTCTACGGCTGCACCCTAAAATTTGAATAGTGCTTGGTGATATAGGATGAACAGGATATGCCGAGGGTGTGTGTTAGTCTCTCAGGATGTGAATTACAGGCCCTGCATGTAATTTGGACATTTTCCAACACTCTAGAATACCTGGGTGTTTATTACTCCATCCTGGCACACCAATACAAAACTCTCGATCTTCGACCTTAATTCTGCTGACTTGAGAAAAGCAACCGTCTCGTCATTAGACGAATGTCTAACGACTTGAGGGTTGTTTGATCTGGTAAATGTCTATAAGAGAGTGCATCGGCTTGTCCATAACGTCTCAACAGGTTTTTGTGCTCTGAATTTGCGATGTCAGCTTTAAATCTTCCCTTTTCCTCAGGCTTTATATCTGCTTGAATAGGATCAGATGTGAATTCTGAGTGGCTCTTGGAGCGTGTATGAATAAGAACCTTCCTTCGTTCTGCTTTTCATGCGTCATAATCATTTCTGTTAGTGAATCGTTACTCCTAACAGCGAATAGCTATATCGAGTGATATTGTTTCATAGAGACGCCTCAAACTAGTAAAACCCCTCCCTCCCAGATTACGTGAGAGGTAGATATGTTCTACGGAAGATCTATGGTGCAGGTATCGACACATCATGATTTTCTGATGTCTCTATCTAGTACCTAAAATATACCATCCAAGGACACCAAATAAGTACGAGAGAATAAGGACGCGCAGCATTTTTGTCGCAAAAATTTGGTTCTTGCCGTAGAGTTGTGACTTCCATATGCATCTAACAAGCGCTTTCTATCTGTTAGGATGAATCCCTTTACTAAAGGTGCATTCTGAAGGCCTCTTTGGGAGATTTGTAGTATTTTCCTGCACTAAGATGTTTTATAATGCTGCCGGCCACCAGTCTGGAGTCTTCGTTGACACCGTCTATTCATCCCCTGACGGCACTCTTGCTAAAATCCAAGGTCATCCTGATCGATAACGTATACATTGAGACGGTGCTAAGTATACTTCTAAACCGTCTTTGCTGGTTGCGTATAACTTAAGATCATCCTTATATAAGAGGTGAATGATCTTATGTTCGTTTCTATTACGTGGTCTGGATTTCTACCTGTTTCATTATCTAAGCTCAATCGAGAAAAATAAGACTGAGGTGCAGAATATTAGAGCATTTGAAGTGTCTCCTTGAAAGACTCCTCTTCTGTAGTCTCCCACCTTGTAGATATCAATTTCCTTATTATTATCCACTTTCTTATCGAGTGGATCAAATCCTTTTTAACGGAGAGAAAACTTAAAGTAAGAGTTGACAATGTAATATCTGAAGAGTTTGACGTCATTATGGGAGTTCCCCAGGGCTCAGTCTTGGGGGCCCCTTATTTTTTGCTGTTTATAAACGACCTGCCCAAAAATATACCCCAAACGACGGTAACGATGTTTGCCGATGACACGTCGATGGTAGTAACAGCAGCTGATGTTGAAACCCTACAAATTATGGTTAATATTATATTGAAAGAGTTTTATGAACGGTGCAATAAAAAGTTAATATTAAATTTGGCAAATACTGAATGGGTATTTTTCTCCAAGAGAAAAACACTACCCGACTGCTTTACAGTCCACATTTCCGACTTAAATTTAAATCCATAAACAGAGGTTACATTTTTGGGAATTTACTTAGATAGCAATGAACATATAAATGAACTATGTAAAAAATTGAATAAAGGATGTTTTGCAATAAATCAACTACAATTTACAATGGACATCAAATATTTACTGAATGTGTATTTTTCCGTGGCCTATTATTCTCTGTCATATAACATTATGTTATGGGGCCAAAGTGTTGACCTTCAAAGGGTGTTTGTTTTACAGAAAAGAATACTCAGAACCATTTTAAAATCAATCCATGAGATAGCTGTAAGCAATATTTTATTAAAAACAAATTACTAACTGTACCATCCATTTACATTTTGTCTGTGCTGAAATTTGTCAAATTAAATTTAACTAAGTTCGTATTAAACGGAGACCAGCACTCTCACAATGCAAGATGTCGAAAATGCTAAGGCCTCCTCATCACTCAATAACTCTCTACATGAAATCACCATGTGATAATGCAGTAGCTCTCTATAATAGTACACCGGGGGATATTAGGGATGTCAATTCTTATAAATGATATAAGGATTGTTTTTATATTGTAAACCAGTTTGTTAATATGTAATTTCATGTTTATTATTGTCTATGTATTTATCTTTTTAAATATCTTACTCGTATTGACATTCTCACCAATTTTTATACAATTTTTCTAAGAAATGTATCTTCTATCTCTCATATGTTTTATATTATATTTTTTCCAATTTTGTAACTGACTTACCATATATACAACTTTGTATCATTAGTGGTCAATAAACAGTATTATTATTATTATTATTACTATTATTATTTTGTAATGAAGTAGCAATTGAATTACTACATATCCAAAATATTTTGAAATACTCTAAAAGCCAAAGTAATACGATATATTTCATGTAGAAACTGATTTAATCAGATAATTAGAAAAGCAATTTATGCCATGGAAAATGCAACAAAATATTAATATGCCTAAAAAAGATTATTAAACGAATACTTGAAGTATTTATTAGTTTTAGAGCAAAAATATTCTTGTTCTCTCATTTAACTCGACCTCGGCAAAGTAATAATGCACTGCACCTAATTAATAGGCAAATTTCAGCGTCAGTGTGTCTGAATGCATAATTGCCTGATGCTAGGCAACACGAAAGCAAGATTAATTACGGCCCTGCATATTCAGGGCGGTATTCTCTTTACCACGTATTGTGTAGCAACTGGTTGAATGAGTGTATATTTCACTCTGTCGGTATCTTAACAATGGCCATAATGCCAGCGGCATTCTTGTTGTTTAAATATATTGAAAATCATGTCATTTTATAAATAACATAATTTTGTTTATTATATTGTGTTGTAGCATGCACAATCGTCGTGTAGGTACTTGCATCAGTGGTGTGCGTTGTGGTGGGGCAGATGATATTATTTATACTTTTTCTTGGACGGCGTATTAACCGGAGAGTGAGGCCTTTGAAGATATGCAAAATAGAAGTGGTCTATGAACTCGCGAACATACAGAAACTGAAGTCATATTCTTATGTAAAATGATCTGCCGAATTGGATTATGGAGGTCGCGATTTGATTCGGAATTGTGAATTCGAAAGAAATCGTACTTTTAATAATAATAATGATAGACTTTATTTTTATATAAATAAAAGTATACGATAAAATCAATGTAGAAAACGTCATAAGAAAAATTAACAAACGCTAACAGAAATAAAACAAATATATTAAATTACAAAAATTCATTTATCGTTTAGCAATTTCTGTCTAGAAATATTTTTTTAATTTATATTTGAAAATATGTATGCTACAGGAAGACCTAACATCTTCATCTAATGAATTCGAAAGCTTACATCCTTGGCAAAGGAAAGTTTTCTGATACATAGCAGTTCTATGAGAATCAGGGAGTAGAAAATTCTTTGCTCTGTTGTCATATAAATGACTCACTTGATTTCTTAAAAAGATTGATTTATGTTTATGAACATATCAAGATTGTATAGACCAGCAACTGTGAACATTTTTAAATTTTTAAATACATCACGGCAACTCTATTAGCATAATAGAGTACTTTAAAAATTTCCTGGCTACAATATTTTGGAATAAATTTTAGAGCATAACAACTTGTTCTTAGCTTTATACATAATTTTTCGATATCTTGAGTCCATTGTAAGTGTTTATCTAAAGTAACCCCTAAAAGTATACTATCAACAGAAGTTTTTATTTCCCATTTTTTCCAAAATATCTCGGAAATACAATATTTTACATTCCCCATCCCACAACTTTCTTTTTGACCATGGCTTCGGCTTGAAAATTTGGATCCATATATTTTGAAACATAGTGAATCGATTGCCATACATAAAATTGTACCAAAGATAAAATATCTGGTATAAAAAATATTTTCATTCGAGATCGCGTGAATTTTTCAGTAGCGACATTAAAAAAGGCTATATCGAGGAAACGTTTTATTATTGACGATAAAATATTAGTAAGATCTGAATTGAATTTTGAAAAACCGCTGTTTATAACAGTTTGGTGGTCATAGAACTGTAATAAGTTTGAGCATGGTACAAGCTGCATTAAATCCCAGATTACCGATGCAGCAGACCCGCGAGCATTTCAAAAACTGAGGAGCCAACGAAATTTTAAAAATGACGTGTTCATTATGTGTCTATTGTAAACCACTCTTTGACATTTGAGTAACTTACGCTGAACAGTTTTAAAGTTTTGCTAAGTTATACAGAAAAATATCTTTTCAAATAGATTTTAACCAACGGAATAAGCATCAAGTAACGTTTTTGGCAATAGCTCCGAAAATTTAAAATAAAAAAATATGAAAAAATTGCACCAAACGAAAAAAGCTGTGTTATATCGATGACTAAAATATTATTCATATTTGCCGAGATATAACGGCTTCAAAGCTGGCATGGTTAAAATATCCTCAAGAAGTGGCACATTTTTAGATATAACTTAGCAGATCTTTAAAACTGTTCAACGTAAGTTATTCAATTTCAATGGTTGCTTTGCAATAGACACATAATGAACCCTTATTTTCTTCAATACTATCACTTTTTGATGTATTGACGAGTCAAATGAAGGCTATTTTGTAAATAAGCTCTCAGAATATGACAACGAAATGTGCTTTCTATAGATGGTAATAAGCCTCTAATAATAGTGCATATTAATTTAAAAGGCGATATACTAAATGAATACATATATTGGTAATTATATACAACTGATATTTCTTATATTAAAAAAAGATATTCATTTTTAAATGATATTTCTTTATTATATATTTTAGCTTGGAAATAAAAGGCTCCTAAATCCATACTATTCGTGAATTCTGGACAAAAATATAATAAATACTTGAAAAACTCTACATGCTTTTATTAAGCAATCTTCAATAACATATGTGCCATTTTTATTAATTTCACCAAGCGACAGGATTTTAAAAATTGGCTTTTTTAGAAATTGGTAGATTCAATACTTTACGTTTTTCAGCATATGTTTACAGTACAGATTTCTCACCTATCTCTTCACGTACTATAGTAATACAGTAGTCATAAACCAGTTGAAAATAAAACTACCTATTTTTTAAATTATAACAATATTTACAACAGTATGTCCCAAAAAACAAACACTAGTGAACTAAGTGCTCCATATTCACATTACATTGAAATGTAATAAAATGAAAACTATCTGTTGCTCGATACGGTTAAGAATTGCCCGCCAGAGATTTGTTCGTGTTACAAGACCTTTTTCTCACTTCCTATGAATTTTATAAGAAAATGCTCCAAATAAAAAAATGTCCTCATAGATACAAGCATCCAGACTTTCTAAATGCTTGGCCTCCGTCTTTGAGTAATCACGGGGATTTACGACTGAATGACGATAAATCAGATTTACTGTCCTGTCTATCTTCAATTCAAGACCACGACATACCAAACTTTGATGCCAAAATATTTAATGGACCTGCCATTGTACATGCACTTCCTAAATATGATGCATGTACATTTGGAGAATATAGTGATATGGTATTCTTACCATGGATCAAGAGACAACTTCAGGATTGCCTAAGAATCGATGTTGTATGGGACATATACAAGCCAGACAGTCTGAAGGAAACTACAAGTGTGAAGAGAGGGAAGGGAGAAAGGAGAAAAGTCACAAGGGAAACCACACTCCCCCTTTTAGTAAAGGGAAAAAGTCAGCATGGAAGACATGGAAAGCATACCCTCCAGGCACTGTAGGATTTATCTTGTCTGCAAAACATCCATTTCAGCCAGTAGATACTAAAGCAAAGGGATTTGAACTTATGCATCACATGCATCCTGTACGATGACACAACAGAACTTGACAGCATCAATAAGCTCAGAGAGGATCTCTTCACACAAGCAGAAAAAGATGATGCAAAGTCCACCTCTCGCACAGGATGCCCTCATTCAACACACTAATCGCTGCATATATCAATCTAGCATCTGGTTAACCAGTTTGAAATCACTCCAAAATGCACCTATCAGCTAACTTTGGATGGAAAAGAAACGAAGAGACATGTCAACCAATTTGGATGTCTATAACGGAAGCAAGCAAAAGCTGTAGGGAATTAATCAAGTGCTCTATGAATTGTGTTTGTAACATGGTCAAGTACCTTATCTCAGCAAATTGTGATTGTATCGATGTCTTTCTTTACTCACATTGTAGCTTATTTATTTTTCTTAAACATTAATAAAATAATGCTTGCTGTAAAACTCAATTCAATTCAATTCAATTCAAAACAAGTTTATTTATAATTAATTGTACAGCAATGCGCCTTGGTTGAGGCCCGATTTAGGGCCGACCACATCACCACGACGCGCAACGCCGTGGTAGATGGGTGGTCGGGTCAAAAGGGCTCGGCTTTTGGCTTTAACGATCTATGACATGATTGGGGTTTGGCCTCTTGTTTAGCAGTGCTAAAACTTAAGCCTAACAATTGGTATCATAACTAAGAATAGTTTAAAAGCACTTTTAACTACTTAAAGCTAGATTTAAAAAACGTTGGTTAGGAACGCGCGCACAACACACGCGCACTAGATTTAGAGGTTTGGCTGGTGATACGGGAAAAACTGAATGAAAAAACTCGTTTGAGCAAGTCACGATCTTCATCCGGTGGTCTGCTTGCCTTCGGAAAGGTAGGGTGAAGAGGAAATTGTGATTTTAAAGGGTTGGGATTTATAAGAGGTTATTGGTCAAAAGGGGATTTGGAAGAGAAACAAAAAGTGACAAAAGAACAAAAATTGACAAAACGACAAAAATGAGGTGAATATAGGGAATAGAAAGGGGTTTAAGGTAAAAGGTGGTTAAAGTAAAGGGTGGTGAAAGGAAAATTGTGGTATAGGAAAGATGTGTCTAGGGAGGTTGCCGAAAGATAGGCAACGCCTGGTATGGTAAAGGGTGTTTCAGGTTGAAAAGTATTGCATTATGCTGTCTGATTCGTGTGATGTCTCGGGTTAGCGGACTATCGCCCAATTTGAATTGATAGAATTTTTGGGATGTTTCCCGGACGAAGTCCGCTAGTGGTATAGGAAAGATGTGTCTAGGGAGGTTGCCGAAAGATAGGCAACGCCTGGTATGGTAAAGGGTGTTTCAGGTTGAAAAGTATTGCATTATGCTGTCTGATTCGTGTGATGTCTCGGGTTAGCGGACTATCGCCCAATTTGAATTGATAGAATTTTTGGGATGTTTCCCGGACGAAGTCCGCTAGTGGGGTTATGCCGTGGCAACGTGCATAAAGATCTTTGCAGGAGGTGTACCTATCAGAGTTCGAAATGAGGCTCATAAATTTGTGTTCTAAAACTTGGAATTTTTTCATTGTCGTGGCCGGAATGCTGCACCACACCGGCGCCGCGTATGTGATGGCCGGCCTGATTACCATCGTATACAATAGTTTTTTATTTGTCCTGTTTAGTCCACTACCATGTGCCAGGAGCGGATACAGACTACTGGACATAATGTTTGCTGTAAAACTGACTACATTGGAGATATTTAGCAAAACCGACAAAAATATAGATTTTCGTAATAACCTGAAAAAAGTCCAAAATTTTGGAAACTTGTATCTCGCAAAATATTAAAATTACAAAAGCAGCTCTGGTCTCAAATTGTAGCAAATTTAGTTTATATTAAATCCTTTTTGCTACAAACCTAGAAGTTGGGGAGATATTTGGTAAAAACCAAATAAAAGTCGAAAATGTACAGGTACAGTCCAAAGAAAACAAAGATGGCGTCTTATTTCCAGATAGCGGACACTGAAATCGGGCACCCCCCACTGAATTGATAGTACTGAGGGTATATGAAAAGTGTGCTACTTTTACATTAATCCAGCAGGTCACGATCTTTTTGCTAAGCCACCACACTATAAACATAACATAACATAACTTATTTTCTTCGTTTCAGTACACCTAAATAATAATGAAAGCTTGTTTTTAAAAAGTTTTTTTTACATTTAATTTCAAATACTGGAATAACCACAACACAGCTCTCTTTAAAATCGTATTAGAAACTGAGATTTGCTTAATTGGTAATATTTCCCTAATAATAACATATTATTAGTTCTTATGTTTATGTTACTACTAATATTCTACTGCGCCACTGGACGAGTAGACACTTACTTTTACATTTGAATAATATAAAATTAAAAGGCTTGAATACAAGTATATTTCATGTCCACAATTTTTTGAAAGTGTAGTGTGTACGTTCGTACGTTTGAGGTATTTATTAAATTTGTTGAAAGGACATATTTCAAAATGATTTACCGTGCTTCGTAATTTCTTGGATCTACCTACACATCTAAAAATAATAATTGATGGCGCTATAGCAACAAATAATCGGAATATTCAAATATTCGCAGATTGCGCGGTCGGAGATTTATGTTAAAATTTTAATTAATGCGGTCGTATCTTGGTGCAGTTTCCTTTATGAAATAAATATAGAATTTACAGTATTTTACGTTACGGAAAAATATCGCGCTATTTGGGAATCGGCCTGTAAAGCACGGACTTGGCTGAAGATTTTTTTTTATAGGTCTCTGATATCAAATACTAATACTCCTATAATTCAAAAATTGTCGCTGTCGTTCAGAAATCTATAGAAAAATGCAGAAAAATTCATCAAATCGAAAAAAGAAAAAATTAAAACGCGAAGAACCTGATCTTCTTTTAAATATACCAAACTAAAGTGGTTCTAAAATTTCTGTGGCTTCAACAACTATATTTATTAAAAAAAAATTGAAACAAACCTACAGAACTTTTATAGATTTAGCATTGAAAATATGAATGATAGTTATAAAACAATTTTATTACTGCACACATGAATATTATGAGTTTTTCAATGATAATTTTATTTCAGCAACAACTATGCCATTAGAACCATGTCAACTAAGAAATATCTAATTATTGCGTTATGGCTTAAAAATTCTTTGCTTCACACCATAAACATTATAAGCTGAGTTTCTTTAAAGGCAGTAATAAAACTGTGCCATAATGTAAATTTATGATTCAATTCACAATTGCAAAGTTATATTTTAAAGGCCGAATATTATTGATAATAAATTAAAATTATTGTTATAATAATAGTACTCTATTAATAGGTTATACTAGTTATATAGTCTTATTCATGTATTATTTCAGATAATTGAGATAAAATAACCCACTCCATTAGCCGATTTGTAGGCTCTGAAAAAACTAAATGTAGTGATTTCTTTAGTTGGTACAGCACCTTTTCCTCGCTTATTATTAAAGATAGAGTTTTAAAATTTTGCAGGCATACTTAGTGACATTTTTTGCATCTAATGCACTTTTTAAAATTTTTCTGCTGTTTCCCGTCTAACCGGAAGTGATGTCAACCTTCGATTTTCAAATGAAACACTATAGTTTTTCTTTTGGATTTCAAAACTAGATTTTTTTCTGAGTTAGAATATGTAAAGAAGTATTAGGTTAGAGAGGAAAGTTTTTGAGATAATGCGATTATTGCGATTTTAAGGTTTCAGGTGCTGAGAAGCACGAAAAATCGAGTTACCCATGGAATGATTTTGTGGCAGATTAATTTTGATCTAAACACTTTTCAACTCTTCTCTTCACATTTTTTGTTGTGTTTTCAATAAACTGGGGGTTCATCTCTTGGCAGATTTCACGAACACGTGCTTCCAAAGCCGCTCTTGTTTCATGTTCGAATTTATAAACATTACCTTTAATGTGACCCCATAAAAAAATCCAATGGATTGAGATCCGGGGACCTCACTGGCCATCTAATCTCCCCGGAGATTCCGATCCACCTGCCCTCAAAAGTAACTGTTAGAAGACCGTCCACCATCCTTGCATTGTGAGGTGGGGCTCCGTCTTGCATAAAATAAATTTCTCTAAGTGCTGCCAAAGGTAAATTATCTAGATAATTTTCTTCCAAGAAAGGCAATATGTTTTGGAAATAAAACGCTGCATTGAGATTTTGATCATAAACAACAGGTACAATCAGTTGATTGTTAATAAGCCCAACCCAAACATTGAACTTCCAAACTATCTGAAAGTTTCTGGATTTAGTTAAGTGTAAGTTAACCGTGGACCAGTAATGTGCGTTATGTCGATTAAAAATGCCGTTATTGGTAAAACTGGCCTCGTCACTCCAAATTACTTTGCGCCAAAACCCCGGATCTTCTAGATTTTTTATCATGAACCATTCGCAGAACGCAGTTCGTTTGAGAAAATCTCCAGGAAGTAGCTTTTGATGTACCGAGTATTTGTAAGGATGCTGCCCGTATCGTTTCAGTATATTCTGGATAGAGGAATATGATATGTCAAATTGCACTTTTAGTTGACGAATCGAAATACCTGAATTTTCTGTAACGGCCAATAGAATATTTAATTAATCATCCTCTTGCCCCGTCACAGTTCTGTTTCTTTTCACTTTAAATTGTCCGGAAGTTCTTAAATTTCTAATTATTTTTTAAAGAAATCGTCGATCAAGTCTTTTTTCTCGGGATATTCTGCATTGAAACTACAAGTTGGTAAATATCTTTGACTATTTTGGTTAAAAATCATAAGGATGTTAAAGAAATCTTCATTTCTATAATCATTTTCAATTTTTTTCACTAATTTTTTGTGAACTGACGCCAGAAAACTTTGAAATGCTAAATTCAAAGACGACAACGCAAACTTCTATTGACTTGACATGCGCCTACTACGCGTTTTGACGGCGATTTTAATCTGCCACAATATCATTCCATAGGTAACTCAATTTTTAGTGCTTCTCAACACCTGAAACCTTAAAATCGCATTATCTCAAAAACTTTTCTCTCTAACCTAGTACTTTTTTTACATATTCTAACTCAGAAAAAAATCTAGTTTTGAAATCCAAAAGAAAAACTATAGTGTTTCATTTGAAAATCGAAAGTTGACATCACTTCCGGTTAGACGGGAAACAGCAGAAAAATTTTAAAAAGTGCATTAGATGCAAAAAATGTCACTAAGTATGCCTGCAAAATTTCAAAACTCTATCTTTAATCATAAGCGAAGAAAAATCACACGGTATACGTTTTTGATCTCGGGTTTACTTTAGTCCAACATCTTGTTATAAAGGGGATAAAATCTGTTTTTTCCTTTTAATAAATAACTCATTTCCTGTTGATTCTATGGAAACAGTAATTATTACGTATTTCGTAGAGCATAAAATTCTTGATAACTTTTATATAAAAAAAAGAACTATACGATTAAGAGTGTAAAAGTTATAGCAACACGAATGTTTAACAATTTGTTTTATTTACATCTTTAAACCGATCGTAATGGGTCTCTGAAAAAATATAACATCAAGAAATTTTTATATTTACAAAATAATGAATTATAATTATATTAAAAAATGATATTGATAATTAACTTTTAATTTTAATATGCAAACTTTAACTGAATTATTATCTTATTATAGTATATCAGTACTAATAGTACTGTATAGTATAGTATAGTCATCTAGCCAGTCGCTGATTTGGCCACTAACCCCCTCCAGCGGTGTTAGAAACATTTATTCTCGGAGTCGACCATTTTATGTACTATTTCTTATAAACAAACATTAATTGCAGTTGCAAATGATAACAAGATTCGCTTCATTACAATGCTAAAAATGAAATTCGAGCAATCCAATTTTATGTCCAACATCGAAACGTTTGCGCGACCCATGATCGGCCGTCAAGAGATCTGGGGCCCGATTCTCGAAACTAGACGAACCCGATTCGTGCACGAATGGCGTTGAAATTCACACACGAACGTACTTTTTCTATTCTCGAACTGTCGACTAACACATGAACGAACAGATTCGTGCACGGAAAGTACTCGATCGGTGTTTCGGTGGCGAAAAGCGTATTCGCATATCAACATAACTTTTAAGTTAACGTCAACCTTCAGTCAAACAGTTTTATTTTGGTTGGAAATTGTGTTAGAGTGTTCTAATGGCTGCTTTGGATGAAATGAATCTTTTATAGTTATTAAGGTATCAAGTGTGTTATAAGGATAATAACGCAGCGAGGTCGGCAGTGTACTTCCCGAGGGCCTCTGGCCCGAGGAAATGTACGTCGACCGAGGGCGTCATTATCCTATAACATCCGTGGTGCCTTCAACGTTTAATGTCCTACAAGTCTGTTATTTAATTGGAATATTTTTTTGACATATACGATCTATTAATTTGACATCTATTATGTTCAGAACGATTTGATTTAAAAGAGAGTAAAAATCAAAATTGTTTGTAAACGACACCGTTGCATAGCAACGCATTTTGTTTGTCAATAACGCTATCATAATTTATTTGTTTTGGGTTGTGTTGTAATTTTATAATGCCCTAGGAAGTTATAGATATTCATAACGCCCTAGGGCGTGATTTTTCATTTAATGTATCTCAAAATAGGGTGGTTATTGTAAAAAAACAGACTTGTAGGACATTAACAGCAATTAATAACTTGGAAGAAATGGATCCAGCTGCAAAAGTCAGAAGGGAACATAATAATCGCATTTACGATGCCTTTTATAAAATTCGTTAGAATGTTTCGACTAAGTAAGGGCCTAGCACGGGATCTAATCAATTTACTATCTGAACATTTACAAAGGATATTTTTGGTCAGAATTCCTCCAAAACACAAAAATAAAATCCCAAACCTGCCTACAACCAAACAATCATCCTTGTGCAAACCGCAAAACAACAACAAACGATAACAACACGATGACACATTTTAAACTTCGAGTATTTTGACTTTGGTACTTCTTAACTATTGCAACGATCGCATCGAAAAGTTCCCAGACTTACACGGTCTGCTATTGGTCGACATATATCTATATATGAACAAAGATACGATGTACGTTATACGGTCGACGAATGTGTTCGCCTCGTGTACCGCTTTTCGACTATCACTGAAGAATTTGATTTTTATACAAACTGCGTTCGCATGCGATCTAGACTGCACGAGTTGGTTCGTACACGATCAATTCGTTCAGGGTTCAAGAATTGGGCCCCGGGTCGGACATAGCAAGAATCGATCCCACCGCCAACCATCGATCTTGATGGCAATGACTTCGGTGAGCCGCAATCGCCTAGTAAAGTCACATTGTTTTAAAGCTTTCGACTCTCGGAACTGCAAGAGATATTGTTTCCACCTTCAACTAGAAATGATGCGGCCTTAGAGGTGTTCAGGCATAATCCCACGGATGGTAGCTTCGCACCACCACCCACTCGAGCGAGTGCGTGAACCTAATGTCCGAACCTACAGTTCCTGTGCTGAGCAGGATTACTATTGCCACGATGAGTCATCAGTAGGTAAAAACTAACCTGTCTCACGACGGTCTAAACCCAGCTCGTGTTCCCTGTGAGAGGGAACTTGTCGTTGCGATAGTAATCCTGCTCAGTACGAGAGGAACTGCAGTTCGGACATTCGGACACCCATAGGAGATAAAAGGAGGTGGTAGAAGAAAACCGACACGATAAAATTTTTGTTTGTCAAAATACTTTAGAAAACTTAGACAAAACCTTAGAACAAGACCTTTTTTTGCCCTTTTTAGGAGGTAGGCAAAAACTGACAGGATAGAATTTTTTTTTGCCTAAAATTGGCTTCAGCGCGTTATAATACTTCAGAAAAGGTAGATGAGAGAGAAAGTTAGGACGAGCCTTTTTTTTTGTAGACTTGTGTTATTTTTTAGGAGAATTTTTTTTAATTGACGGCCTCTATCTCAAACACCTTTGAACCCATTACGATGTAACCTTGCACGAAGGGGTTCTGATTAAGAATATTCGATTAGATTTTTCTAATATAAATATAAATTTTCGGAAGGTTCCAATAAATGTCTGGTGATTCTCAAATTTTACTGTTTAAATAAGTTCGAATGAGAAGAGCAGTGAACTAAAGTTTGTAATAACAACAACTATATAAATATATTGTAAATTTAACAACAAATTATCTAGTTCCCCGTTGGCTAATAGAAGTCATCCAAATAGAAATATTAACATCAAATATGTCAGATTGGGCATGGAACTGTTAACTCTCATTTATTTAAAATGAAATTATTGGGAACACTCTCTTGTGATTGCAATGGAAACTTGGATGACATCAATCATTGGATCTTTCAGTGCCATCATAATGCACGTGCAACCATCTTATTAATGCAAGAACTTATCAAAAGCGATATTCCGTTGCCACAATGTAGCACATCACTTTGCTTCCTTATAGTCGGGAATGATCGTTTAAGAATAATGTTTTATAATTTTCCAAAACATACTGAACGTAAAATTTGATCAGGTAATTTAGCTTTGCTATTGTCTCCTTATGTGGACATTAGGGTGGAGTGAAATTTTTATTTTTTATTTAATTTTCTTATACATAGGGGGGATGGCGGCCTTTTGTATTCAGAACTATGGAAAAAAGTTTCAGCTAGAAAAAAATATATTTAGAGGGTTCACAACGATCTTGAAAATATGATTTGGTTATTGTAAAAAAACAGACTTGTAGGACATTAACAGCAATTAATAACTTGGAAGAAATGGATCCAGCTGCAAAAGTCAGAAGGGAACATAATAATCGCATTTACGATGCCTTTTATAAAATTCGTTAGAATGTTTCGACTAAGTAAGGGCCTAGCACGGGATCTAATCAATTTACTATCTGAACATTTACAAAGGATATTTTTGGTCAGAATTCCTCCAAAACACAAAAATAAAATCCCAAACCTGCCTACAACCAAACAATCATCCTTGTGCAAACCGCAAAACAACAACAAACGATAACAACACGATGACACATTTTAAACTTCGAGTATTTTGACTTTGGTACTTCTTAACTATTGCAACGATCGCATCGAAAAGTTCCCAGACTTACACGGTCTGCTATTGGTCGACATATATCTATATATGAACAAAGATACGATGTACGTTATACGGTCGACGAATGTGTTCGCCTCGTGTACCGCTTTTCGACTATCACTGAAGAATTTGATTTTTATACAAACTGCGTTCGCATGCGATCTAGACTGCACGAGTTGGTTCGTACACGATCAATTCGTTCAGGGTTCAAGAATTGGGCCCCGGGTCGGACATAGCAAGAATCGATCCCACCGCCAACCATCGATCTTGATGGCAATGACTTCGGTGAGCCGCAATCGCCTAGTAAAGTCACATTGTTTTAAAGCTTTCGACTCTCGGAACTGCAAGAGATATTGTTTCCACCTTCAACTAGAAATGATGCGGCCTTAGAGGTGTTCAGGCATAATCCCACGGATGGTAGCTTCGCACCACCACCCACTCGAGCGAGTGCGTGAACCTAATGTCCGAACCTACAGTTCCTGTGCTGAGCAGGATTACTATTGCCACGATGAGTCATCAGTAGGTAAAAACTAACCTGTCTCACGACGGTCTAAACCCAGCTCGTGTTCCCTGTGAGAGGGAACTTGTCGTTGCGATAGTAATCCTGCTCAGTACGAGAGGAACTGCAGTTCGGACATTCGGACACCCATAGGAGATAAAAGGAGGTGGTAGAAGAAAACCGACACGATAAAATTTTTGTTTGTCAAAATACTTTAGAAAACTTAGACAAAACCTTAGAACAAGACCTTTTTTTGCCCTTTTTAGGAGGTAGGCAAAAACTGACAGGATAGAATTTTTTTTTGCCTAAAATTGGCTTCAGCGCGTTATAATACTTCAGAAAAGGTAGATGAGAGAGAAAGTTAGGACGAGCCTTTTTTTTTGTAGACTTGTGTTATTTTTTAGGAGAATTTTTTTTAATTGACGGCCTCTATCTCAAACACCTTTGAACCCATTACGATGTAACCTTGCACGAAGGGGTTCTGATTAAGAATATTCGATTAGATTTTTCTAATATAAATATAAATTTTCGGAAGGTTCCAATAAATGTCTGGTGATTCTCAAATTTTACTGTTTAAATAAGTTCGAATGAGAAGAGCAGTGAACTAAAGTTTGTAATAACAACAACTATATAAATATATTGTAAATTTAACAACAAATTATCTAGTTCCCCGTTGGCTAATAGAAGTCATCCAAATAGAAATATTAACATCAAATATGTCAGATTGGGCATGGAACTGTTAACTCTCATTTATTTAAAATGAAATTATTGGGAACACTCTCTTGTGATTGCAATGGAAACTTGGATGACATCAATCATTGGATCTTTCAGTGCCATCATAATGCACGTGCAACCATCTTATTAATGCAAGAACTTATCAAAAGCGATATTCCGTTGCCACAATGTAGCACATCACTTTGCTTCCTTATAGTCGGGAATGATCGTTTAAGAATAATGTTTTATAATTTTCCAAAACATACTGAACGTAAAATTTGATCAGGTAATTTAGCTTTGCTATTGTCTCCTTATGTGGACATTAGGGTGGAGTGAAATTTTTATTTTTTATTTAATTTTCTTATACATAGGGGGGATGGCGGCCTTTTGTATTCAGAACTATGGAAAAAAGTTTCAGCTAGAAAAAAATATATTTAGAGGGTTCACAACGATCTTGAAAATATGATTTTTTTTTATTATAAATATTTTTTTATACATAAGGGAAACTGAAGACACTTGTATTCATAATGATGAAAAAAAAAAACTCAGCTTTATCAAAAAATATTACGAGGGTTCACAACGACCTCGAACATTTATAATGTGTTATTTTATGCATCCGCATTTGGCAACTGACTCATATACCAAGTATCCCCTCCAATACTCCTCCGCCAATTCGGAATTATTTGTGGTATATAGAAGCTACAACGAAAAACACAACTGAATGAAACAAATGTTTCAACTGACGCCAGTCTTATGATACAACTGACAAGGATAGTGATTTTGTTACTAACTCAGTGAAAAAAAATGCCGAATCATGTGACTACAAAACAAAGACGGTTAAAATTACCTGGCTTAGGCCTTGCATGTGAAGGAACCTACCTTCAAAGTCTTTATTTTGATGGTAGAAGAGGTCGGATTAAAATATTAATCAAACGTGGAGGAAAAACATACCACAAAATTGTTGTGAAAGAACATATTTCCCATATTCAAGAACCAAGGTCACATTATGTAGGACATGTTTCTCCTTGCGATGGAAAATCAAGAAGCATTAAGGATTCAGTCATGAATTATCTCCGTAAAAATAAAATCTCTTTATCTCAATTAGTGCCCGTTGGCAATACTGGTATAAAAGGTGGTGTTGTAAGGCTGATAGACGAAGCTGTTCAGACCTTTGCAATGGTGTATTTGCTTGTTACATTGTAACGAGCTGCCTCTCTGAGACACCTTACAACATTTAGATGGCCCCACAGCAGGACCATCTGGTTTCTCTGCACTGGTTGGAAAAAAGATGGAAAGTTGTGAGAACACAGCACTAGCGATATTCGAATCAATTCCCGAAATACTCACAGTTTTTCCAGATATATAAAAAATTAAGGACCTTAGTTGCGATCAAAAATATCTATATGATATAGGTCAGGCAGTAGCCACTGGGAATTGTGCAGAATCATTATTATCGAGAAGCCGAGGAAAATTGTCACAATTGGTTGATTGCAACAAACAGAATTATGAGATTATATATTGAAATGCAAAATTCATCTCATAATTTGGTTACTTTAGCGAATTTTGTCAGTCGTGTTTATGCCCTGATGTGGTTCCCAAATGTCCCCCTCCACCACCGATGGGGCACGCCACTTGTGGAAAATGATTTCTCTTTCCAGATATCTTGATTCGGATATAAAAAAAAGTGATTGATCCTGTCATTGAAAGAAATTCATTTTACGCCCATCCAGAAAATGTACTTCTAGCTATGATGACCGTTTCAAGAAAATCCATACACGAATTAGCGTTTCGACGAGTGATGAACAAGACCTTTTTTTGCCCTTTTTAGGAGGTAGGCAAAAACTGACAGGATAGAATTTTTTTTTGTCTAAAATTGGCTTCAGCGCGTTATAATACTTCAGAAAAGGTAGATGAGAGAGAAAGTTAGGACGAGCCTTTTTTTTGTAGACTTGTGTTATTTTTTAGGAGAATTTTTTTTAATTGACGGCCTCTATCTCAAACACCTTTGAACCCATTACGATGTAACCTTGCACGAAGGGGTTCTGATTAAGAATATTCGATTAGATTTTTCTAATATAAATATAAATTTTCGGAAGGTTCCAATAAATGTCTGGTGATTCTCAAATTTTACTGTTTAAATAAGTTCGAATGAGAAGAGCAGTGAACTAAAGTTTGTAATAACAACAACTATATAAATATATTGTAAATTTAACAACAAATTATCTAGTTCCCCGTTGGCTAATAGAAGTCATCCAAATAGAAATATTAACATCAAATATGTCAGATTGGGCATGGAGCTGTTAACTCTCATTTATTTAAAATGAAATTATTGGGAACACTCTCTTGTGATTGCAATGGAAACTTGGATGACATCAATCATTGGATCTTTCAGTGCCATCATAATGCACGTGCAACCATCTTATTAATGCAAGAACTTATCAAAGTGCGATCAGGAGGAACTCAAGCTACTGTTCGAAAGTTTGTGGTACCAACCTTGAATTTTGAGGCAACGGATTATACTGATTTAATTGATTGGCAAGGTATTAATGTAACAGAACCTCCTGTAACTAAATTTGTAGCAGATGAGATAATTTTGAAGGTAATTACAAGTAGTAATTTCAGCAACATCAATTTTGCTCGGTTCCCATGTCATACACAAAGCATGGAACGTTGTGTCAAGTTGGTAACCAAGGCATCAAGTGAAGTTTTTGGGATGCAACGCAGAGATGGACTTTTCAGATCGAGACTTGCAAGTAGAAAAATAATGTCCAAATTTAATACAAAGAAACAATTTCGCATAAAATAATAATCATTGTGAACCCTCGAGAATTTTTTTTTTCGACCTGAAACTTATTTTCCATTGATTTGGATCCAAATAGAATCCATAACCAACATATTAGAAAAAATATACATTTTTTTTAATTTTTGTTGTTTCACTCAAGACATTTTTTTATCGAGCTGAATTTTTTTTCCCCATTAATTTAAACCCAAATGGCCACCATCCATAGTATGTATTAAAAAAACTAATTAATTTTTTTAATTTTTAATATTTCACTCCACCCTAGTGGACATCCTTTGTGGGTTAACCCATTTTACCGTTGCCTACCTTGTTTTGTTTAAAAAAAAGAGTCGCCATGAAGACACCTTGGCGTGAAGTATGTGTCCCTGTCTATTATCCTTTGATATTAATTTTTTTGGTCATATGTTAGCTAGGATACAATAATAAATTTTCGTGGTTGGATGGGCGCAGCTCAAAGCCAACTAATTGGAAATAAAAAAAAAAGTTCGAATAATTTCGAGTGGGGCAGTGACTAGACACTAAAATTTTTAAAAGATCGCATGAGTAATTTTTGAGATATTAGAGTGGCTCCATGAAATTTGGGACACTCTGTGTATAATTAATATACATAATTTTTTACACAGTTTAAGCGAAATGCCATCGTCGTTGTTGTGAAATTGTTAAAAGCAAGTTCTTGAGTCTTTTTCTGCCTCAGTAACCAAAATTTATTGGTAAAACAATTCAATTATTAGCATTCTTTTTGTAATATTTTAAAGAAACATGAATTTTAGTTCGCTTCCTGCAAAAGGAGGATTTTATTTCGGGTTCGAATCCTGGCTAGGGTATGGATGTGTAGTGGCGTTTTTCACGTCTTGCCGAGACGGTAGCAGTGGGCTAGACTGCGGTTGTGTGAGAGACAACACGGGTCTAGTCGCTCTCCTCTCCTGAGTTCGAGTCTCAGCTGCAGCAGATGGCAATGTCGCAGGGAATGGGTGTCGTGATGTTGTCTATGTGTATGTCCGTCCTGGTTGAGTGGTAGAATAGCCATCGGCTGAACTCCGCCAGGATATTAAAATAAATAAGACGATTAAAAATTAAAAATAATTTAAAAAAAATTGTATATGTTAGGTTAAGTTTCCTCAACTCTGCCCGTTCAACATTTCAATTGCCATGGCGATATTGCATCTTGAATGTCTGGCTGGCTCCGGATCAGTTGTTAATATTGCTGTGTTTTTGATATTTTGAATAAATTTGTTGTTGTTGATGATGAGGACGATCCCAATTTTAGTTACGATAATGATCGATTGTGTTTCTACATTTTTTGCTTCTTTAATCTGACGTTGCTTCACAACGTAGGGACAAAGTTATACTGGCAAACCTGTACCATTCCTAATTTAGTGGCTATGGCAACAAGTTACCAGAGTTTCAACCATAATATTCACGAACACATATTTTGATCACCATTTCTCCTACTATAATTTATATTTTTATAATTCCACACAGGTACCATACGGGTCTCCATTCTAGTAGTTCATAGATAAACATACATATTGTAGTGTTATCTTTATGTAAAATAAGTTGTCAGTCCCGGTGACAAAAAAACATCATTTATCATGGAACAGCTACATATTTGCTTACCAGTCACAACACAGTCCTCCACAATCACATTGTAGTCACTTCTACGAATAAAATTAAACTATTTAAACAGAAGTTAACTTGTAACTTGAAATCCTGGACAGTTCGCGAGAAACCGATTCGTCGATAAAGAAATGCACAATAATCGTTTAAAATGAATGATTCCCCTGTGACTTAAAACAAATTCTTTCATGTCATATTTGACCACAATGTGAAAGTATTCTAGCTTCCTGCTATTGACTACTGGTTTTGAGTCTCAGTTGAGACGTCAAGGCAACATTTCTTTGTTGAAGACGCAAGGGAATAATCACGCGTCAAAAATCACTCAAAAATTAAAATGTACAAATTTGTTTTCTCAAAATTATATTGTGGTTAGAATGTATATTGTATATATCTTTCATTTATTTTAGTATAACAAGTTGGTACTGTAAAATACATATGGAGTGAGAGGAAGGCAGGTATATTTCTTTATATTTTTGCTATCCCTTAATTATAACTGTAATTATTTTTACTGTGCAAATAGTACACGCAAATTAAATTAAAAAACACTGAGTAGGAGAAATAATTTACAAAGTAATAATATTTGGGATGCGTACTCTAGATAGGGTTAGAAATAGATACCCGAAAAGTTCCCCCTCCCCAGTTTAGGGGTGGAACGTCCTTTTTTTTGCAAAAAACCACCCCTAACTGGGACTTAACGCTGGTTTTTCACTTTTATCTTGTAAACCGTTCGTCAGAAGAGAAAAAAATATAGGAAATAAAAAAATTGTCGTTAAATTCTGCATAAAAAATGCCGTATTAACCTTGTAGCTTATCCTCACCTATTTCGCGCTAACAGCGTCCGAGAGTTTGGGGCGCAGAGGTAAAAATCGATCATATTCCAAGTTTCACAGCGAATATCTTAAAACCGGTTACTTTAATGAGAAAAATGCTCAGGAAAGAATTTATAAAGCGGAATTTTCTCTATTAGATGCACATATAGCGGGCTTTGACGCAAGTGATTTTTATGTCTTTTCCCCCCTGTTTTCCACAAAGCTGTGTTTTTCGACTCCACGCAATTATATCAGAAAATAATTTGTACTGTTCACTCAAAAGAAGATTTGGAGTCATGTTTCAACTTTGAGCTTGCTTCAATTCCCTTCCTCTCTGTGATGAGAAAGGGTTAATGAGAAAAACTAATAAATCGTCTCTATATGGTATTTTTAATGCTGTACGAGAGAGGCCAATAGATTTTTCCGATTGCCAGATCATTGTTGATGGCGACAGTTTGATTCATCGTGTAGTACGGCCGAAGTAAGGTACCTTTGACGACGTTTATACAGTCTACAATCGCTTTATTCGTAATAATTACGGTCAAAAAGTGACTGTAGTGTTTGACGGATATGCTGAAAGTGCCTGCAGTATGAAGAGCATCGAAAGACAGCGGCTACTTTTGAAATGCATTTCACCGGAAATTACTTTCAATGAGAACACGCCACTGACTGAAACGCAAAATAAAATGATAAACAATTTTACAAACAAGGAATGGTTTATTTCGCCATTGGTGGAGAGATTTAAAAACGAGGGTATGAAAACAATTACTGCTGTAGACGACGCTGACGTACTCATAGTTCAAACCGCCTTAAATTCCGTTTATTAAGAGAAGCTCAGGGAAAAATAAAAAATGAAGCTTACAGTTCTCGTGACTTGCAGTCCTCGGAAGTTTTAAAAAGCTCCCAAACAGCACGTCCAATTGTAATTACGTCTCTACAATATATACACATGAGAAACAAAATATGTTAAGGTGGATCTAATTGTTAAACTAGTACTGACGTATACATATGAGATACACTTATGTTTATATTGACAGAATTATGTGATACAATGTTTAATAATTGTATACCGTATGCACTCAAGATTCTAAACATTTTTATATAACGTAAAGAAGGATCATTAGAATGTTGAAATTTGACGTCCGTAGAAGATGCCTACAAGGTTTAAGTCATATGTATGTGTGATGCTTTATATAATACTTGTGCCTACTGCAAACACCACATAAAAGTGCGATATATACACATGATACAAATAACTATATATACACTTTTTAGTTGTGTCTTGTCGTGTCTACATTCGACTATTCGAGCATGGAACAGAGTGCGCACGCAAAGCGTCAGCGTGAGCATACCGGCCATGTGTATCTCATGTGTCCTCTTTCCTCTGTAAGAGTGGTCATAGCCACACATATAGCAGGCATTTTTGTATTTTAACAATATCCAAAATAATTTATATTCGAAAGAGTTTGCAAAGATTCGGCAGTTTTAAAGATATCGAGTTCTTTTAATAATAAAATTAGATTAAAATGCATTAAAAAGTAAAATCTAGCCGTTGCGTGTTCTACTATAAAGTCTTTAAGCAGATATTCAAACAGAAGTCAGTGGTTGAGTGAGTTAAACATTAAGCGGCGAGTCAAGAGGTACGCGGTTCGATCCGTGCTCATTCTGTTTTTTTTTTTTTTTTTGTTAAAATAATTGCAAAAAAACTTTTAGTTGTTTTTTTCAAGGTAATAATTGCTTATAAAACCGATGTACGAATATACTTCTTTTCAATTTTAGGTCTGTTTTAGATCGTTAAATATTCTATTTATGTTGTAGATGATATATTATACCTGACCGTTTTTTCTCCAATACGTTTCCCAGGTTTGTATAAGTACTTCAACTTAAAACTTTAATTCTTAACTCAGGTGACACTGGTGACAGTTTAATTAAATTAAATAAGTTCTTCTTAATAATTATAAATAAATAAAAATACTAGTAACTCGAAAAATTCAGGTTTGGGAACACGTAAAAAAATAGAAAAAAAAAGAGAACTTGAAAGATTTTCATATATTTTAAATAAAGCTAGAAATTCAATTTCACACATAATAAAGACTTCATACACATCATAAATACTGCTTCTAGCATCCGAAATAACAGTCACCACGATAGCTCAGTTGGTAGAAGCGTCAGTATTGTAATACGGTCAACAGAGACATGTAGGTTCGACCCCTACCCACCGCAATTGCAGAGGTAAGTAAAAATGAATTTAATAACTTAATAAACATTATAATTTGCAGGCAACCCTTGTAAGAAGAAATTGGAGTGATGGTAAACAATATTAGATAGTTAATGTAAATAAAATATACGGATGGCTAATAAATAAATTCATAGAACAAAACGTATTTATGCATTAATTACTTTATTTTTATCAAGTAGACTTACTAACTAGTATGTAGTTTTATATGTTCCCATTGCTAAAAACCTGTGGGGGGATTACCAAATATAACCTGAAAAAGACGTCAAATTAACGTCTAGCATAAGACGTCATTCGTCTGAAACATTAGGAAGTCAATCACTGTGCATCTGATAACACACTGTGGATCAAATTATTTGTGTATATGTAAATGGTATAGTGTGGCTACATTGTGAGGCGGACGTTTAACCTTTGTGCATACGTGTGTGCCTACACGTAGCACATTTACATCGTAGAATTGTGTAACCTTGTGTCTGCATCTAGATACATCGTCACAATGCGAACACATCGTAATCGTTATTTGGTGTGCTGTATGGGCTGTAAGGGGACAGTTTTGTTTGTCCACGCGTTCAGTGGATGCGATACCACTTCAGCTCTCTTTGGTAAAAGAAAAGTGCAAACGATGGAATGAGTTAATAAAAGAAAAGATCTCGAAGAGGTTGTCCGTATATTCAACAACCGTAGCTCAACGGAAAAAAAAATTACAAGTGCTGGAGAGCAATTCGCGCTAGCAGTATACAAAGCCCCCAAAAAGAGACATCTTTGAATCATCAAAGATTCATTATCTTCAGTAAGTTAGTCGGTCAATTTAGTATTGCCGGGATTCTACCAAGACTGCCACCAACATCTGAGGCATTACGTCAACATTCTTACAGAGTATTTCTCCAAATTCTTGCTTGGCGAGGAGAAAACTTGGAACCAACGGAATGGGGTTGAAAGAAAGTAGGTAACATTTTAGCACCCATTTATACCATCGAGTTGCCAGCACCAATTTCCACCTTAAAGCTAATATCCTGCAGCTACAAAAAGGAAAACGACGCAGCTGTGTTAAGGTTAGATTGCGCTGCTCAACAATGTGCCCTAATTATCATGGGCAAAGATGTTTAAATTCTGAATTCGAAGAAAACTTGGAACCAACGGAATGGGGTTGAAAGCAAGTAGGCAACATTTTAGCACCCATTTATACCACCGAATTGCCAGCATCAATTTCCACCCTAAAGCTAATATCCTGCAGCTACAAAAAGGGTTGCGGAAAACGATGCAGCTGGGTTAAGGTTGGATTGCGCTGCTCAACAATGTGCCCTTATTATCATGGGCAAAGATGTTTAAATTCTGAATTCGAAGAAGAGTTCGTCGATGAGGAATCCCTTAATGGGTAAAATTGGAAAGAATTTTAGTGGAATAGGCCCAGAGGGGAAACCACCATTAAAAAAAGTGCACCGAGAGCTCTAGAGAAAATGCCGCTCTACAAATTCTTTCCAGAGCATTTTTCTCGTTAAAATAACCGGTTCTAAGATATTCGCTGTGCAACTTGGAATAGAATCGATTTTTACCTCTGCGCCCCAAACTACCCCCATGTTTCGGACGCTGTTAGCGCAAAATTGTTAAGGATAAGCTACAAGGTTAATACGACATTTTTATGCAGAATTTAACGACAAATTTTGTATTTCCTATACTTTTTTCTTTTCCGACGAACGGTTTACAAGATAAAAGTGAAAAACCAGCGTTAAGTCCCCGTTGGGGGTAATTTGTTGCAAAAAAAAGGACGTTCCACCCCCAAATTGGAGAAGAACTTTTCGGGTAACTATTTTTAACCCTATCTAGAGTACGCATCCCAAATATTATTACTTTATGAATTATTTCTTCTAAAATATCTAATTTACGTGGACTAAAAAGAAGCATAGTCGGACTGGCCAGGCCCGGTGGATAAATTGCAAGGCAGCTTACTGAGTTAGTTCTGCCGCACACCAAAATCTCGAATATTTCCGAATACTACTGAATTTCCGTTCATGCTATTTGCTGTGCATCAACTTAGTCGCTTCGTTTGATAGGCGACGGCTATGGAACTGGGAAGTACCTAGTGTGTTTGTGACATGACTAATACCCTTATACATAGGCTAATAGTAATAATTAGAATGCATAAGCCATAACCAAGTTTCCAATGTGAAGATGAACGATACATGGCAACATAACCCAGTAAAAAAAATTAGTGAAACTAGTGGGGAAGCTAAAAAAAAAAAGAAAAAAAAAACAAATGGAATTATTGAAAAGGAAGAATACAAAAATTACGTCATATTTTTCTGCACCTCAAATTACAAATTATGAAAGTAAGTATCTTAATATTAAAATAATAAATAGTGCTATATTTAATATTCATTTTTAATATTTCTTAACATGGGGATCTATATCTTGACTATTTTAAACCGTGGCAGGTAGTTGAAAAGTTAACAGAGCAGATAAAGTCCAAGAGATATAACACTCATTTTATAAAACAGTATGAGAAAAGTAAAAAATTAGCTATTGAATTTAAGGAAGTTTTTAGAAAGGATCCTTTAATACTCAGATATTGATAATGATTTTAAAAAACAAGAGTCAGTGTAAAAAAAAGCCTGGTTAAAACGCTTCAGATGAATCTGGTAATTTGACGCCAGAGCAATTTTTTTTTTAAATTAATACCATTTTCAGTGATAGTGCTTTAACCAGCATTGAAGAGAGATTTGTACCTAATAAAGACCTTTATAAGGATGCATTTTTAAATCTAGAAAAACTTCAAGGGTATTTCCAATTTTTGTGATATTACAGAGTTTCCGGAAAACACTTTTATTAAGCTTAGTGGTCTAATTGGTGTTAATAGAGTCAATACATTGGTAGAATTAAAACAATTTGCTGATCAATACGATGCTTTGACAGCTGAATGCAGGGAAAAGTTCGAGGAAATGCAGCGAAGAACGGTAGATTCCGTGTTGAAGAAAGATGGATTTTTTGATTAAGTGAAAAATAATATTCACCAAAGTGGATACAATTGCACCCATTGCTTATCCTGTGTTTCCAGGTTCTAGTGAATTTGTCCTCTCAGTCAGGTTTATTTAATACCCTTTATGTTGAGTATAAATATGTCCTAACTTTACCCTGCTCGTCACATGCTAAAGAGTTTTTTTCGAATTAAAAAAACTACAGAAGCCCAAAAGAAGTGGGCTTTCTGAAAATACAATAAGCCCTTTATTACTAATGTATGTTGAAAATGATTTACTACACCCAATAGATAAAAATAAAATAATTGACGAAATAGCGTGTTCTTCGGTAAAATTAAAAAAAATACTAATTAGTTCTTAGACTGCACATTTTTATAGAATGTAATTAGATTTTAAGGTTTATTTGTATATGTTTACATTTGTAACTATTTTGTAATTAATTTTGTCTCTGGTCAACAAGTTCTTTCAGTTTTTTATATGTACGTGTTTTGTTATATTAATTTTGTTGATTTTGTTTTCTTGATATGAGTTTATTATTTTTTTTGTTTGTTGTTAGTTTCGTTATATTGTAATGTTGTTTTGTTTTTGTTCTAGTAAAGTTTGGATTTTACGTAATATTAAAATGCAATAAAATATGTTGTTTTTGATTTCTGTTTCCTTTCAATACCTTAAAAGGGGACCCTCCGCGGAATTCAGCGAGGGGCCCTAAACATGGCCAGTCCGACACTGAAAAGAAACCTATTTGGGTGTGAGAAAAAACTGTACACCCTAGATGTGATACTTTATTAACAATATAGCATAATTCCCTTCTTTCAATGTTATTTTAAAATAATTTAGCTGTCTTCTAGGTGATCTGATCCATTCCTAGGAAATAGTTACAATGAAAATTTCTTTTGCTGTATCTAGGAGCTGAACTAACATTGCTAGGTACACCCAGAGTGCAAAGTAACATGTAAAGCTTTTCTATTTCATTTTTTTCATATGATGAAGTGTGTATTAAGTCACGTCATAATAATTGTATATAGTATGTAACTTAAGTACGTTAAAGGCTTTCAGGGTGATATGCATTATAGTCCCCTATCAAATGTACATCCGTGGGATCTTTGATGATGCGAGTGTAACAGTGGTTCCAATCTCTTTGTTTGACCTTGGAAAAACATACTTTAGATGTTGGCACTCTCAAAAATGGTGCGTTTGAGTGCTGTGCGCGAAAAACAAAATGGCCGCCGTCGCAAATACTTTTTTTCAATTATCTAAGTAACCATTCGGATTACGAAAAAAAGTTTTATATAAAAAATACTGCTAAATCAATTATACAGAGAAAAGGTTATTACAATTTTTTATGTAGAACTAACCGTTCTCTCAAAAAGTTTCATTTTATAGTTTCCAATCATAAAAATTAACATGTCTAGTGATGAGAGATTTGCCAGTGCATATTAATATATTTGACACTATTTCTCTGGCCCATGGAAACAATAATTATAACTAAAACATTACAAACATAAATAAATTAACAAATACCCCCATCTCCCCTATGTTTTATAGTATAGGCAGGCATATGAAATTGAAAGAAAAAGTACCTAACGTTTTCCTTTTTACTTCCTTCTCTTTCTCCCATCTGTGTAGCTGGTTGATGGAACCCATCCAAGGCCAGAAAAGAAAAAAATTTAACGTTTAATGAAGAAACTTATAGAAATACAGTAGTTACAGATTTATATAGACAAAGTACAGACAAGCAATACTTTTCATTTCCACAATGACATTTTTGATTAAAATCATCGTCACTTTCAATGCAAATCTCACTTAGCCCCAAATCTTCATCATCGCCTTGCTCGCACTCTCCCATATTATTACATCGGTTGAGATTACCTTCGCACTTGCACTTTCGGTACACCGGAGTCCATTTGACTGGCACGTACATGGAGGAGATCAATGCCTTTGGGAGCATGAGCAGCGACAAAGTTCCAAGATAAACTCTGGAGCACAAGGTTTGGTACAAGCAACTGGCTCGTATGTACTACCTACTTTCTTCCATCCAAAATCTGAGGGTGGTGAGTTATTGGGATGCTGAATGAGGTCCTGATTCCACTCAAAACACTGAAAGTGGGCCCTTAGCAAAGCCGGATCCAGTTCAGATCTTGTTGGAGGAAAGTTTTCATCTTGACATTGTTTCAGGGTGAACAACAACCATCTCACAGCTCCTATGTCGATCAGTGTTGTTTTGGGGATATAAAGCTGACAAATGAACGCTTCCAAGTTAGCCCTGACATCTTCTGTGAGAGACAGTGTAGTCCCCATTGTAGCCAAAGCTTCTAGCAGTTTATCACTTGCAGAATTAAAAGTTTTCCGCCACTTTATTTTAACTTCGCCATCAAATGATCCTGTTACAACTGCTCCTGAAAATGCGTGTAATCCAGGAAGTGCAGATGCTTTCAGAGGTCCAGGTGCTCTATAAATTGAACCTAGCTGAACAAACCTTTTCATGCCATGGCCAAGGAAAAATGCAAACTCTTTCGAAAGTTGAGGATATCGTCTTAGTGCCAAAATTAGGACATCAGTATCGGGGGAGAATACATGAGTAGTGTTAGTTCCTTTCTGTGCTAAATATACTGCATGTAATATGATCTTTGTGTCCGCCTCCTCCTGCGTACTTGAAAGACTGGATACATCATCGCCATGTGATGAAGCTGCTTTGTCCCTCCAACTGATTACAAACCTTTTGTAATTGGTCACGCCAAATTAACGAATCTGACCGGAAAGGAACTCTGTCAGTTCATCCTTCGTCTTATCGTGGGACAAGAATTTATTCATTGCTATACTTCCAATTTTCGTTTCTGGTCCGATTTTGTACTGGATTGGATCTGAGCCTTTTTGCCGAATCACTCTCATGACTTTCTTTAACGAATTTTCTTTGTAAGAGTCGAAAACAACATGGACCTCACTGTAATTGCTGAATTTTTGCCCGATCTATTTGCTGAAGCTTAAACAGTGGTCACGGCATGTCTTCACTGTGCTAGGTTTGTGGTAGGTTTATGGTAGGTGTGAAGAAGCGCCATGCTATCTATTATCGCAACTTTTTCCTGTAGCTCCTCATTTTCTTCTAAACCTGCAGGTGTGGTGGAAGCATGATCATCATCGTTTTCTTCGGCAGGTATACCTTGCATTGATTCAAGAGCATCCATAAGTTTGTACTTAGCTAGGCAATGGTGCATACTCCCGTCAACTGCAAATAATGACTTCGGTAGTGCTGAGAACTCGTAGTTGCTCAAATAGTATCTGAAATGTACGTCTGGTCTGCTTCTGAATGCTATCAACAATCTTGAAATAAGATGTAAATCTGTCTTAGAACCGGCCTCCTCAGAGGATGAGTAGTAGATTCCTCTACTAGATAATATTGGCATTAATTACAAAATATTTATTTCAAGAGACAATTTGGATACTGCTTTGTACTGATAGAGATTATGCTTCTTTATTTTTTGGGTCATGGAAGACGGCTTGGGGGGGGGGGGGCGTGGCTCCCTCCTGGCTGCGCCCATTCTTTTGACAATAAATTATTGAAACTGGCTTAATAATGGAAATATAGATGTCAGTCAGTCGTAATTACCTAAGTTGATGCTGATATGTCGATAAAAAATTTAAAAAATTCTAGAAATAGACTAAAAGTAGAACCGACATAAGTTCAATGACATCAAACGGACATTAGGTGAGATTACTAAATTTACCAGTAATATTTGTTATTTTATTTTAAGTAGTAACTATGTAAATAAACAGCCTTATTTTTAATAGAATTATTTTTTTAATATTACATTTTGGACAAAAATTTAACACACAAATAAACCAATAACAAAAAAAATAATAGAATTTAATTTTAAGTCTCTGCTCCATCCCCATCTAAAATTGCTTGTAACATCCTAGGTATTGATGAAACTAAATTTTCTGGCATTTGGGTATTACATAAACTTTCCCATTCATCTTCAATCATGGCACGAAGTTGTTCCGCATTTTGAGGATGGTAATTTAATTTCTGTATGTGCTTCACCATAATTCTCCAAACATTCTCAATAGTATTACTGTCGGGACTTTTAGAAGGCCACGGTAGCTCTTCCACATTATGATCCCGAAGCTATTGCTTTGTATTACGTGTAGTATGTATGGAGTAATTATCTTGTTGGAAGATAAAATTATCATCTGGATATAGTTTCCTACATAATATTTTCAAGTATCTTAATATATTTTGTGGAATTAAGATGACCATTAATAAACCAATACATTCCCATTTCTCTTTGACTAATCCATGCCCAGGTATTTACAGGAAACGTCCCGATTTAATTGAATCAAATGTAAAATTATATCCATCATTACATGACTGGAAAACTTCTTCATCAGAAAATATGACCAGAATTCTTCATTGTTCAATATATAGGTGAGTGCAAAAATGATCCGTCCTTGCTTTTTTCCCGTTAATTTGTATATCTTAGCAACAAAACTACTCTTCAGAATGCTATTTTTCCTCTACAGGCAGTAGATCTTGAGGCAGGAAAATTTGTTTCCAAAACTGCATCAACTGCGGTCTCAAAAAGGTAAGTTATAAGGGCTTCGTCTTGTTGCTTATTACTTCGTTTAGGCCTACCAGATCCATGCTTGCGGAATACAGTTCTTTCATTTTCCTATCTTTTTTTTTAACTTTCATTACACTGTATTTATTGATGTTATATTCAGAAGCAATTGCTCTTATAGAAAATCAATTTTCCAATTTGGAACGAATACTAACCTGAACTTCTGAATTTCTGTTAGTTGTCTAACCATTACTATAAATTGCCAAAAATTCAAAAATTTTCCTTAATCAAAACTTGGCTATATATAAACTTCAACTTGAAAAAAATTGTGACAGTTGACGTTTAGATAATGACAGTTATCAACGTTTTTTGCAAGAGTCATGTTTACATTGCTAAAATAAAGTGTACTACTTTTTTTTTTAAATCAAGTGTACTATCCACAGAAATTTCGTGAGACAATTTTGGACCACTTTGTATAATTTTAACCCACAAGCAAAAAAATCACTTACTTTTTTGCCGCTATACGAATTTATTGATTTAAATCTCATTTATTAGGATTTATATCGACTGTAAATAATGTCGAAACTACACAAAGATAGCAACGAGGAACCACACGTACAATGTGAATGTGGAAGGTTGAAAGCATGTCTAATCCAATCAGGCAAGTCATCTGTTGTAGCTTTTGTGCTAGGATCAGTATCATAGTAGGCGCTTAGGACCACCTGGGAACTGTGAATTTGTGAATTACCTGCCTCTTTGCCGACTTCTAAATTCGTATTTATGTAATCTCTAAGTTGGATGGCCCAACTAGGACATAAAATGTCATTAGTTCAGATTAAAGGAAATGTTTTTTTAATGTTGCAGGAATTACATTTGCGTATAATTTATAATTAGGTAGTATTTTTAGATCAATCTTGCCAAATGCAGAGTTAGTACAGTACCTAGAGGCAAAGAATATGTAAAATTTCGGAATAATTTCATATGCAATGATATATTTTTTTATGGGTTATTATTGTAGTAAAAGGTATCGTCTTCAGTTTTTATATGCTTCGGATACTTGCTCTTACCCTCAAGGGGTGAAAGCCTATGTGTAGAATATTGCAAATTAAAGCCATGTCGTGTGGCATAGTCATGGTGAAAATATTGAAATATTTTACCTGGATTCTTTTTTACTATTATTAATATTTCTAAAATATATAGACATAGACATGGAAGCGTTAAAATTTTCTCATTAAAAAAATGTATCTCTACAGGACGGTTGTTCTGTAATTTAATCCAAATATATTGCAATGACCAAAAAAATGACTCCATATCTAATACGACTTTCAAAGTTAGCAAAATAAAATGTTTTTACAGTATCCCTGTTGGCTACCTGAGATAGACGTTTAATAGCAAAACGACTACTTGTACACTTGTTATAAATATAATTAATATGTGATTTCCTGTTTAGGGATAAGTCAATATATATTCCAAAGAATTTAAAGTCTTTCACCTGTTGAATAGTTTTATTTTCGAACCGACTAAGAGGGCTAGCAGTGTAATTTGAACCTATAGGATGAAACTGTGTAAAAAAGGTTTTTTCCCTGTTTATTATTAAATGGTTATTTGTAAAATATTGTGAAATTGAAAAGAAATTGGAACTTAAATTTTCAATTTCTAGAGCTATATTTTGTTCACTTGTTGCAATTGTAATATCATCTGCAAATGATGAGCATTAGTGAATAAGCAGTACCTACCAATTTCAGCTCAAAATCTATATATTTACACAAATAAAAGCATGCAACGTAAATGATACATCTCACGTTCTAATTTCTGTAGAAGGGTCTATTTTTTTTAATTGTTCTTTTATGAAGCACTTTCAACGGATGACAGAATCAGAATCATTTGGCTGGTTACATTTTTTCGATAAAAAAATACGGTACAAAAAAGTGCATGAAATGTAACTTTAAAATAATACAAAAAGTTTCAAAAAAACTTCAAAAATCTCGTTCTTTGGGGAAATAATAAATATTTTTATTAGTAATTTTCCATAATAATTTACACCTACAATAACTATAATCTCACTAAGTTTCATTAAATGATTATTTTTTAGTAATTTCATTTTATGTAAAATTAGAAATTTTCTTTATTTTTATTTTTTTGCAAAAAACAGAATGGCATATCGGATTTGGATCTCCCTAGTTTTATCCATAATTTATTTATAAATATTTTGATTTTGAACAGAGATCGAGAGATCGAGATATTAAAAAAGAACGAGAGAAAAACACATTTTTTAAAATTAAAACTTAACTTTCAAGAAACGCTCACCTCCCAAATTGGACAAAACTTTACTGTAACTGATAATATACAGATTGCATTTTCATAAAAATCCCCCCTTCCACACACACACACAATCATTGAAAAAAGCATAGTTTTATTTGACTATAATGGTTATAATAATAACAAAAAATATATATCTAGGTTAGAATATTTGGATAACAAAAAAAAATTAAAAACAAAGGAAAAAAAATAAATACACAAAACTCAACCTCACACGCATCGGTCGAATTCGCCCAAATTTTGATATGTTGCTCTACTGGCAGAGTAGATCAAAAGTCTCCATGGACCCGAGTCCCAGAAACACATCCTTCCACCCATTTTTACCCCTAAAAAGGGGTAAAAAGCCGTTGGAGTAAATGATATCCCTACAATAATATTTTATACTTTCTATATAGTTACGAAAAATTCAGTCAAAGAATTTGACAAGTGTCATTTTATATGTCAACATTAGAAAAAATATATTGTTGATAATTAATTATTTATAAATTTATTTTTACAATTAATTATTTTTTATTTATTTGCTTTTAAAGCAAATAAATAAAAAATAATTAATTGTAAAAATAAATCAAGAATAGGCTTGTAAATAATGAATGAATGTTTCTATACTCTACTGATGAGAACTAACGAGTTCGAAAAAACTTATACAACTTTTCTAGAGTTGAAATAGAATGTATGGTTCAATAATTGTTGTGAATGACAGAATTCTAATTATTTATAAAGTTAAACCATACTTAATTTACTCATTATGGATCGCAAAATCAGCTGCTTTGTTTTATAATGACTTACAGCATGAAAAAAAATCTGAATAAATGAGCGAAATAGTTTAAATTAATTATTTTTTTACAAAGAATTTTTCGAAAAAAATATAGAAATGCATCTGAAAAGGTATTTACACCATCCGTAAGGGTTGAAAAAATGTAGGAATGTGAAAGGGTATCAAAATATAAATCAAATTTTTTGACTGAATTTTTCGTAGGTAACTATAGAAAGTATAAAATATTATTGTAGAGATATCATTTACTCCAACACTTTTTATCCCTTTAGAGGGTGAAAAGAGGTGGAGGGGTGTGTTTCTGGGACTCAGACCCATGGAGACTTTTGATTTACTCTGCCAGTAGAGCAACATATCAAAATTTGGGCTAATTTAACCGATGCCGGATTTCCCGCTTGTGGTGTGCGGGATCCTTTACCTTTCAGTTTGAAAATATAAGATGCAGAGAAACAGTGAGAAAACGGTATAACAAAAATAAATAATCCGCTAATGAAGTGAGTATATTCCTTAACTAGGAACATAAATTTAGAAAAAACTATGCTTACCAAATATATATTTTTTTCTTAAATGCAAGTAATTTTTATGAAATTATTTAGTCCGTAGATACGTGTATGTTTTACATTGTAGTTATTTATTTCTTTATTTGATTTGTGACAAAAGCGTGCCGAAAGCAAAAATGTCGTCGACATCTTGTATACAGGGTGCGCCACTTAAAACTCCCCAGACTTGTAACTTTTTTATTTCTGAAGCGATTACTATGTTGGGCAAACCAAATTGTAGACATTTTTAAAGCCTTTAAATATGCATACAGAGTGACTTAAAAAAAATTGTTTTTTTGAAATTGTTAAGAAAGGAAACTTAATTTCTTTGAATATTTGTTTACCTCGCTCTGTACATGAATTGTGTTAATGTTTTCTTATAAAGGTTTTAATTAGCATCAATTTATGTTATTAAAATTAAAAAAATTTAAAAATAAAAATTTTGCAATTTCCTATTTAGCACATTTTAATGTTTGTTTTAAAAAATATTTATTTCTTTTGTTTCTTGTTGCTGTTTTGTTACGTTGAATATTATTTGTGATATGTTTTTGACAAGTAAAGCATACAATTATTATTTACATTATTTTCAAAGTTATTTTAAATCAGTTTGGAATTGAAAAAAGTGTTTTTAATTTATTTTTCTAAAACCAAAAAGAATTTCGAATATGATGTAATAACATAAACTGAAGCTAATTAAAACCTTTATAAGAAAACGTTAACCCAGTTCATGTACAGGGTGAGGTAAAAAATATTCAAGGAAATTAAGTTTTCTTTCTTGACAATTTTTTCAATTTTTTTTTTTTTAAATCACTCCGTACACTTGTCTAAAATATCTACAATTTAATGTGCCCAACATGGTCGTCGCTTAAAAAATAAGAAAGTTACAAGCCTGAGGAGTTTTAAGTGGCGCACCCTGTATATGTGCAACCGGACTACGAGGGGAAGGAAATAAGGATTTCAAAAATTTAAGTTGAACACGTCTCTTTATTCCTAGAGATAACTTTTATAGCCAATACGAACAATATTTGTATTGGATATCGTGTGAAAAACTGTCACTCTTTCTCTCTGATTCTGTGAAGGTTGAAAAGGCATGCAGAAGACATCTGAAAGGCTTAAAAAATTGCAAATAATATTTACCATTTTTTCCCTTAGTCACTAAAAGTGCGATAATAGAAATTGTATCTTTATGAATAACTGTATTTTAGATTAATTGCACTCACTGGGAAATAATTAATGGGACGTAATCTTATAGAATAAATTAGAAAATGTAAAAACTAATTTATATGCTTGAATAAACATTGTTCAACTAAGCATTAAAAGCCGACCTCCCAGTGACCACTAACATATTTTCTGAGAATTCTCTATTTTTTAGCAAGTATATTTTTATTATTGTGAAATTCGGGACTCGAGCAGATCCAAAAAAGTATGTAACGGCTGTTTCCGTTGATCACGTAATCTTAAATCATGTCTATAGCTAAAAATTATTTATTTTGGTTCAATATTGGTCATACTTAATACAACTTATATAATACCTTGGAAAAACATTTATCCTGAGTAACTCACACTTTTTCTATATACTGACGTGACTTTAGAGGTATTTGCAATCTAGTTCTTATCATCAACTACATTAGCACTATATATATTGTCAGTGTAAATTGTGGGTTGGATTTAAATTGTAATATAAGGCAATAATATTTCGAAAGGAGACTGGTGCTTGGCAAGTAGATAGCTAACGAGTGGTTTACCCCCTGATATTCCCTCAGCCTTCTACATCACTCGCTCTCTTCTCAAACGTCTTCTAATGATGGTCAGAATTTCTCTCAAACAGATCCACTATTTTAGAAGCGCAAGCAAGTGCTGCTCTGTCAGAATCTTTCTTGATTTCCGCAGGGTATTCGACCGCTCATTATGGTACATGACAGTACTGACAAGAGACACTGTAGAAGAGCCAGCAAGGAAAGAAAGGCCATCGAAAAGCTTGCCGATGAAGCAGATAAAACTGATGAAAGCGAACAGCAAAGGCTGTTGCTACTCCCCTCGTTACTTCATTCTACTATATGTATTTGTTCAACAAGAAACTGAAGATGGCGGTATTGATGGCATTGGTATTATGATTTTTCTGGACAGCTCATCTCACGAACACCCCGATTCTCGAAGAAATACGACCTCCAATCCCTCAATCCTATCATTTTATTGGCCACATAAACCGGAGAGAGCATAATCGTTATTTTTGAGAATACTTATAAGGAAAGGCTTCTATAAAAACAACTTGATAATTCTTTAAATTATTAATCGATTTTAAACAAGCAAAACAATATCTTTTCTTCATAACCAAACCCATTTCCTCCTTGTGAATAAGTTTTTGTGCTTTAATGCAGCCCTGACTTGAGCGTGACTTTCTACGAAAATAACAAATTAAAAGGATTGGATTTCTTATTATCCATTGCACGTGCTAAAAAACTGGTGATGCAGTATGATGTTCAGATTCATAGTGCTGCTGCTTGGATATAGTTCATATTCATATTCTTACCAACTGCGAAACTCGTTCGTGCCAATCTGATACGTTCCTCACTTTTCACTTCTGTTCCTAAAAAATCTAGCAACATTTTTAATTATTAGACGAATCAGCTTTCATTTCTATATTTTTTATTTGATTTGATTTGATTCTGATTCTACCAAGGTATAAAGCATGGCGGCGTATTTTTCACTGGTTACACCTAATGTTTCTACAACTCTTATCTGAATTTCTAGTTTGTCAAATAAATTGGAAATTATCATGCCTGATTTATTTTTCACAGCTTGTTTAATACCAAATTAAGCAATTCCCTGATGTATACATTAATTAGAAACTCGTCCCTAGCACACATGGTTTTTAATTGACTAATGTCCTTTTCATAGCTTGTTCCCGATGAAGTAAAACTTTCCACTAGTTCTCTAGCAGCTGTTCTCGCTTTCATCGATTGAAGTAGATATCAAAACGTATCCTCAAGATCAATATTGTTATCTTCATTGATTTTCTTGAATTGTTCGCAAAACCCTATCTAGTTTCGAACATCGCCATCAAATATCTTCAACTCTAGACTTTGGTAACCGAAACTTTCTTTTGTTGTTTACAATTTCTTCATTTGAAGAACCTATCTCATTTTACCTATTAACATCATTTCCTATATAATTTTTACATTTCGATCTGTAATTTATCATTTTTCCCTATATATCTCAACAGAATCAGATCCTTGTTCAAATTCGTCTTGAGGTTAACAATAATTGTTTTACTTTTTTGTCTGCCACAAATAACCTCGTACCTTTGTCTTCCAATTGTCTTCGAGTTCTCAAATCTCCTTGGTTAATTGCTTCTTCTTTTTGCACGCTGTCCAACTCTCGACATGTCTGTAAATACTCGCTTCAAGTATGCCCTTTCCTCCTTTACATTACTTAAATTCTCCATAACTGTCCTGTTACGGTCGATAAATCTAACAAAGCTCTCACAACTTTCCCTATCATTTACAAGTTTAACAATTATCTTTCGAAATAAAGTCCCTGTATGGTGTTATTTGTACGTTTTCAAGCCAGTGCATGTTACAGCAAAATAGTTATCAAAAATGTCAAGATTATTTTGAAATCTGAATAAACTTGCTGAACACGATGCCGTAGTCCGTTTTTCGCCATCACGTCAGGATTTCGAGAAAACTTAATCTAAAAGTGCTAAAATAGTATATTGTGTATTTAGGTGTGAAAGCAATACACTTCGATGCTTGTTGGCCTCGGCTAGCGCCTCGGCCAACAATTTGCATCGTCGTCCGGGAATGTGCTTTCACACCGAAGTAAACATACTATTTTTTCTGAAATCACAATTAATATTATTATAAATTAAAGAATCTGTATTAATGCATAACATTTCTTCATTACAATCTAACTGCTTACTAATAAATGCAATTTTAATGCGAGTTGGTTTGTCTGCGTGTATTTATTTACTGTCTAAAATATACATAAAAAACCGTACGGGAATGTTACTTTCCCGGCCTAGGCCGGGAAAGTAACATTCCCGTACAGTTTTGTTGACCGTTGCTTGGCAACGGATCTTTTCCGGTCTGTTTTGTGATAGTTTCTTAGCAACGGACTAAAATACTGGAATTGTCCATTTTTCGATCTGAAATCGCGCCGAAAATGTAGACATTGCCGATCGATTTCAGAAAAATACCTTTTTCGTTCAGGTACAAATTAATTCACTCAATATTTTGGCCTGAATTTTGTTACTCGGGGGTTTTTGGGGTCGCTGTTCACGAATCTGAAGTCAGAATTGGATAATTTCTAAATCCAAGATGGCAAATCCAATATGGCAGATGCGAAAATCCAGATATTTATCAAAATTTTAAGATTGTGGCCCAAAACTTATTACTTGGGGGTTTTTGGGGTCGTTTGAGAGAACTAATTTGTACACAAACGAAGGCGAAAAAGGTATTTTTAGCACTTTTAGGTTAAGTTTTCTCAAAATCCTGACGTGATGGCGCAAAACGGACTACGGCATCGTGTTCAGTACATCAAAAACCTCGGGGTACGGTAATGGAATTCCATTGGTCGGATATTTTTTTTTTTTTTTTGTAAACCTGCGTTATCAAATTATGTTTATATAAGCCTTTTCTTATAATTGTTTTCAAAAATAACAATAATATAAAGCGGTTGATAGTTCAGGGAAAGCTAGACGGTAAGAGGCGAATAAGATGCCTTCCAAAATGTTCTGCTGATGCTACCAAGGGGCTTATGAAGAAACTATAATACTACAACTATATAATAATTCAGATAGCTGCGATAGCTGATTCGGTACTTGGCATAGCACTTGTGAAAAGTACCTTGTTGTTGTGCAAAGAAACATATATATGTATATAATTTACTCTATTCTATGGACTTGTCATCTTACCGTCGAGGCGACCAGACATGCCTAATAGTATTCTGTTACCAATGGATACCCATAAAAGTTTGTAAACGTTAAATACAAAGTGAAGAAGACACATTTAAGTCTGTACAAGTAGATGTGTTTGGAAAATAGTATACAGTGTGTCCCAGGATAGATGTAACAAGAGGTGTAGGGATCAAAAATTTTGGAATTTTGGAATGGTATTTGGGGATTAAGTCCTGCTTGTTGTAAAACTAAAGTATACCAAAAATGACTTGATTTGGTGTTCTACAGGGTGTTTTATAAGCAAAGTTGTAAAAATCACCACTAATAAAGTACCTTTATTTTTCAAAATATGAAAAAATTCCACTAAGAAAAGTTATTTAGAATGCAATTTTATACTTCTACACCAAATTTCAGGAATATAAAATAATTTTTTTGAAACTTCCCATTTTTTCAATAAATTAGTATTTTATTTTGAACTATTCAATTAAAACTGCATAGAAATTATTTTTTGTGAATTAATATTTAAAGTTATGTAGAAGCTAAAAGTAGGCTATGAGAAAAGCAGTGGATGATTAACATTTGCTCCTACACAACTTTAAATATGAATTCAACTCTTAATTCGCAAAAAATGGGAAGTTTCAAAAAAATAATTTTATATTCCTGAAATTTGGTATAAAAGTATACAATTGCATTCTAAATAACTTTTCTTAGTGGAATTTTTTCATATTTTGAAAAATAAAGGTACTTTATTAGTGATGATTTTTACAACTTTGCTTATAAAACACCCTGTAGAACACCAAATCAAGTCATTTTGGTATATTTTAGTTTTACAACAAGCAGGACTCAATCCCCAAATACCATTCCAAAATTCCAAAATTTTTGGTCCGTTACACCTCCTGTTACATCTATTCTGGGACACACTGTATATCTCGGAACATTTTTCGTAATTTGATTAGAAATATTAATTAGTGTTCAATTAGGTTTACAAACCAAAACTTTCTACAGTGCTTCCAATCTAACATAGTAAATCATAGTGGGCATAATAGTGCAGTGAAATCGTGACCTGCCAGGCGGTAAAGACCAGAAAGAAATCAGTAATAATCGAAGATAGAAACACATCTTCTCTTATTTGAATTATCATTTTATGATTTGCAATTAACAGGTGTACAGGGTGAACCAAAACTATGGCGGACAAAAACCAATATAGGTGTCGAATCGAAAATCGAGTTAGATATTCTTAAGGCACTTTTTTAGTCGAGATATAGACATAACTTGTGTTTTTTTTAAATAGAACACCCTGTAAGTTATTTCATTATTCGACCACAATTTAAATTAGCTATCCACGATATATCTTATGTCATATTTATCTCTAGAAAAAGTGGTTAATTTTCGAAAAATTTAATATATTTGTGAGGAGGCCATGAAAAACTATTAACAATGACGTTTCTTATAATATAAAATAATTTTGCAAGAAATATTATTCGAAGAAATATTCGAACTGTCTTCCATTGACATCTATGCATTTTTGACACTTTCTCCTTACAGCATTTGTTGCATTTCCAATCATGACATGAATTATTCTCCGAAACGCAGCTAATGTTTTGTTTTCCAATTATTCTATGTTATTAGAATGTTCTCTATATATAATATTTTTTTAAATAACCCCAAAGCCAAAAGTCGGCAGGGGTTATATCGGGAGATCTAGTTGGTCACAAAATAGGACCATTATTTCCTAAAAAATAAACAATACCTAAACTACTTTGTTGTTTATTAATGTCCAGTTAGCGAAGTTAATTGTTAGTTATCAATTTAGTTAACTTAGCTAACTAGACATTGATAAACTAGTCCTGAGTGACATATATATAATCCAATCCAATCGAATCCTTCCCAAATTGAGCATTTAAATAACTTCGTATTTGATTTGACGTATAACCTGGGGTAAATGAATCGTTGACATTTTCTTACAGGGATATTGTATACAAAGGGCTCTATTTCTTGTAGAATGTTAATAAAATTTTCGGTATTCAATTTAACGTGAAAAAAATGAGGATCTGTTATTTGGTATCCAATAAAACTACACCATACACCATACACCAAATCCAAATCGCCCTTGACGATTAACTGTAGCGGTTACGTGCGGGTTTTCATGAGCCCAGTGATGGTTATTATGCCGATTAAAACTTCCGGCACTGCTTAATATGGACCTCGTCTGTCCATATAATTATTCTTTCAGCTCCTGACACTTCATTGCAGTGACGCAAAAATCACTGGCAAAAATCGAGACGCCTTTGAAAGTCGTTTGGGTATAGATGATGACTAATCCTAATTTTGTAGGTTTTGAATTTATTTTTTTTTAAGCAACGCAAAGCAGTTGTTTTTTAGATTCCTAAATTTTCCTGTATTTCGCGAGACGATATATTAGTATTTTCTCTTAGTTTCTAAAACAATATTTTCTACAGCTTCTCTACCTGCTTTATTATATATTTTTGCTCGAGCTTTTGAGTTTGGATCATTTATCCAAACTCTTTTAAATTTTGTTGAAGCCTTCTGAACATTTTTATGTCTGGCTGCCTCTTTTCTAGATATCTAAAAATATTGTTTAGGCTGCACTTTTGACACAACGGTTTGCTGTCTATAACTTACCTATTCAGACCTATCAGAGGCCTGTGTACCATAAATTTCCCCTACAGTAAGTGAAGCTTAGTAACTACTGCCCAGGCGGTAAGTTTGTTGTAATTGTATTTCCTGAATTTGGAATGAAATCAAACACATTGCTTATTATACTTATTGTATTTATTTAATTGGTGTTTAAAATATTTTTTGTGTAACAGCCTAGATGACGTGTCAGATTTTAAAAGACGCTCAATACTCAGATATAAAGAAGATTATATGTTGCCTCGAGATATGACTTCTTATATCACAGTGGAGTGAAAAGAAATCCCAAAAGTGTCTTGTTGCAGTTCTAATATGTCATATTACATCCCGCAGTACCCTCGGGAGCTACAGCTCACTCTGCATTTTTTCATCCTTTATGTGTAAAGGCAACTGTAGTAACCAATTTAGTACTGAGTTTTGAAAATGTAATTTAGAAAAATGTATAAAGGATATATCAGTTTTATTTAATTTAAAAAATAAAAAGGCTCGAATTTATGAGATATTTTATTTTTACTACAGCAGACGTTAGTTTTAAAGAAATACATTTTATTTAATTAAATATTAAAAAATAATGAGAAAAATTGAAATACCTGTATTGAAAATTAATAATCAATTTGAAACTCAAGTAAGTAAACTACCAGAATAGAGAAGAGGACTGTCATTAAATCTTACATTAATTGTACATTCAGATGTTTCAAAAATTGATTATTATACATTAATATTTGCACTAAAACTTATTTACTTCTTTGATTTGTTATTTTTAGTTGTTACATTTGAACACTTTAAAGAGACAACAGAAAATTAAACCTCTATGTATGAGTCTTCTTACGTAATTGAATTATAAACAGCTGATTAATTAATTAAATAAATAAAGAAAGAATTAATGACTCACGGGACTGACCTTTCACCTAAACATTACTTAGCTTAAAAAATACCTTGAATGAAAGTAACACTATAATCCTATTAATTTTTGTACCATTGTACATCTATCTGTAAATTCTCACTAGTTTTGGTGGTAAAATATCGTAACACTAATTTAAAATATTTACATTTTTGTGATTTACGTGATTTTACGTGTTTTCAAGGGTGGATTACACGATCGTGGCATCACTTTATCTCTTAGTAATCAAAAACTACCTTTGCATGCCTAAAATCATCGGTTTTTCTTATAGTGAGATCACAAGCGCTCATTGGATCAGGTTTTCTAGGAAGAGAATTTTTTTATTGCATGTCTGATAACGAAAAATGGGAAAAGGGGGTAGTTTTATGCAATTAGAGGTATTTAGTTAGGGGTCAGAGGCTAAATAATATTAGCGTCCTTGAAAACGTATAGAAAATAATTTTCAGCACGTTTGGATGTTTTTTGCATGTTTCGGTATTGAGGGCCCAAGTAATATTTTAAATGCCAGTATTTATCGGATTTTATCACAGATTTATGAAGTTAATAAACCGAACTGGGTTTTATTATTTCTTTTGTGCATACCAATTTGTCTGCGGATAATATGTACTTTAAAAAGAGACCCCCAAGTTATCTTTAAAGCAATTTGTTAAACCTCTTTGCTCTTTAAGACCTATTGGCTTTATAGCCACTTAATTGCATTATTCAAAACAACAATAAACTGATTAAGTTTTGTAGTGGATTTTAAATATTTTATGTTTTGTGGTAGACATCTATAAATCTTTAGGTTTTATCGGAGTTTTAAAATAAGGTCCTTAAGTATGATCAAGCAATAAAACTAATAACTCTTAAGTAGTCTTATTTTTAATATATGTTATCACAAATACTATTTGCTTTTAACGAAAATTGGTGAAGATTCCTTAAAATCTAATAGTTTTTTGGTAGTTTTATTAAGCTACGTTCAAACTTTTTGGTTTTTATAAAGGCCTTATAAATCCACTTACGCCTTTAAACTATGAGAGAGGGGGCATATAACGCATAGTAAACGCCATTTTGTGATTGCTGATTCTAGTTTAAACATTGCAGTGCGGCGAAACACGTACTTGTAGTTTTTCACATTTTCTTGCTCAATTAATGCTATAATCACAGAAATAACGAGAAATTAATGATCGCACACTCAAAAACACACGAAATAAATAATGTTTTTTTAGGTTTTGTTATCTAAGCTAAGTATATTTGGATTAGAGATTGTCAGATACAAATCTTGAGGGTTTTAAAGAAGAGTAGTAAGGCTGGGTAAAGTCTTACAGGCTTTAAAATAGTAATAAAGTGGAGCAATTGGAATTTAACAACACCCTTTTGTATTATGAAATATTTCCTAAAGCCACAAACACTTAATGGGATATTCTATTAAAATAAATTGTTTTATTAATTTTTCAGCCATGTTTTTTCTGTTAACTATGGCAGACATATTTAAACAAAGTTGGGGCAACAGTGTTTAGTTATATTTTTCTTATTCTTACTGTTTACATTTAGCCTGCAACTACTTATTGTGTGTGTTAATATGTCATATAAACCTCCTAAAAAGCCCAAAATCATACTGAGTAAGCTAAAACTAGGGATACTATTTTTTTTATTAATTGTAAATAATAATTAATAAGCTGACAAATGAAAGGCGCGTGGTTTTTTTAAAGGTTTTTTGATATACTTTATCAATAAAGTGGTCTGTGTTGACAATTTTTACTTTCACATCCGGTGGAAGTATAGTTGAAAAAAAAAATTAAAAAAATTTTATTGTTCAAATAGGCTTAGAATGTCATGAAACGTCGAGATTTTAAGTAAAAAATTTCTGTCGGTCTGTCGGTCTGTAACTTTTTTTTGTGCGCACGTTTACTCTGGAACCGTTTGAGATATTGACTTGAAATTTGGTACACATATGTACTTTAACGAGATCTAGAACTAGATTATATTTTCATCTTATTAGAAAATATTACCGGGTTGGGGGGTAAATGGGGGTAAATTTGGGGTAAATAGGTAAATCAAGCAGGTAAGAGTCCATAAAATTGGTATTTAGTATATACAAGAGAAGCTAAGGTCTCAAAAAAAATTTTGGCAATAGCCACCCCCACCCCATTATTAAAGGGGATGAAAAAAATTTGTGATTTAGTGTGTGTACAAGAACCAGAAACCTCAAAATATTTTTTTTACTTTATCCACCGCCACTATCAGCCCCTATCACCACCCCCACCCCACTACCGATGTGGGGTATCGATTTATGGGTTTTTGGGGTAGAGGATTTCAAATATTATATTATTAAAGTTCCATAAACAATTATTTCCACATACAAAATTTTTTCGTTGTGAGTGACTTGGATGGAAAATCTGGATGTGGAAGTAGTGATTCCTTGGGCAGCGGTTTTTGATACTAGGTTGTTTATTAATATCAAATTTTAAAACTTTAGCACATGTAGATATTTCAATCGAGGCAGACATATTTTATTACTTGGCAACATCTTCTGATTTAGACAATTTAAGTGCAACAAGTTTTCGACAAAGAATTATTAAAGACAAATTATTTATGATGTTCTCAAAGCAGGCTTAAAATTTGATTGCAAGTACCAACGGTTTTAAGAAGATTTTATAAAAGGTTTTATGGTAGCCTTGAAAACATCTTGCAGATTTGGGTTCTAAAATGCTGTTAGTTTTATTGATAGTTTTAAGGAAGATATTTATAAACCTCATAAAAGGTCTTTTATAATCATTATAAGAAAAAGTTACGGTCGAGTAGATCTCTCGATCCTGCTTCATATAACGTTCTTTCAAGTCCTTTAGTTGATCCAGAAAATGTACTAGGCACACCACTTCACATCAAACTTTGTCTTATGAAACAGTTTGTGAAAGGAAGGAGAAACATTCAAATACATAGAACAGAAATATCTAAATGTTTCATATGCAAGGTTAAAGGAAGGAATATATAATGAAACATTATATTTAATATTTATTATTATAAGTAGTTAACGCAATATATCAAGTACAAAACTTTTGAAATATTTCATTAGAAACCTAAACGAGGTAGGACATCTCTAATAAATGAATCTATTTCAAAAAAGTTTCGGAAACAGAAAAATGTTTACTGGGATGGAGCGGCGTTTTCAAGGAAGAAGGGATATAAATATGATGACAGATTTTTGTTGGACGTTAAAACGAGAAGGCAAAAAAAAGGTGTCAAACGAGCGCGAAATCCACTGACTAGAAGTTTTGATAGTAAAAGGTTCGATCCCATAAAAAGGAATATTTTTAACCCTTTGACACTCAAACTCTCTCAACTCTTTTAAAAACTTTAAAAGATATCTTGAATTACTACTATGGGGTCGTTTGCACAGAACTTCTTTATATTGGAATTTTGGAATGGTATTTGGGGATTGAGTCCTGCTTGTTGTAAAATTAAGTATACGAAAAATGACTTGATCTGGTGTTCTACAGGGTGTTTTATAAGCAAAGTTGTAAAAAAATCACCACTAATAAAGTACCTTTATTTTTCAAAATATGAAAAAATTCCACTAAGAAAAGTTATTTAGAATGCAATTTTATACCTCTGTACCAAATTTCAGGAATATAAAATTATTTTTTTGAAACTTCCCATTTTTTCAATAAATTAGTATTTTATTTTGAACCATTCAATTAAAACTGCCTAGAAATTATTTTTTGTGAATTAATATTTAAAGTTATATAGAAGCTAAAAGTAGGCTATGAGAAAAGCAGTGGATACACATTTACATTTATTATTGACATATCTGTCAAACGTAGTCAATATTATCCTTAATTTCTGTTTCAAATTAACGAACCAAGCATAAAAAATTAAGTGAAAATGGTACTCACAGTGCGTGAAAAAATTTATATTGTGCAATGCTACGGAATTGGCGGTGAAAACTCGCTAAGAGAAGTGGTAAGCCGATTTAATTTGAAATTTCCAAACACTGCTCTGTCACGTACTCAGGCTATGAGAATAATTAAAAAGTTTCTGGCTACTGGCAGTGTTCTTAACATGAAAAGAAAAATAAAAGCATATGATGAAGACAATGTTGGGGCTATTATAGCTCATGCCTCTGTTATAGAAAATCCTAGGATGCCACTAAGAGAGAGATCAGCTCTTATTAATATTAGCAAGTCTGAACTCCAAAGAATTTACAGGGCAAAGAAAATTAGGGCATATAAAGCAAATTATAAACATACGCTTGAAGAGGGAGATGACGGCCGTAGGTTGGATTTTTGTTTGACCATTGGAGAAAAAATCATGGAAGAGAGATGTTTTCATCATTTCATAATTTTCTCAGATGAATCCACATTCACAACCAATGGTGTTGTTTCATCTCAGAATTGTCGGTTTTGGGCTTCTGAAAATCCAAATTTTAGAATTCATTGTAGAAGATAAAATTATAAAAAAGTGAATGTGTGGTGTGCCGTTTCTTATCACGTTGGAGTTAATGGACCTTATTTCATTGAGGGAAGGTTAAACCAGCACACTTATTTACAGCTTCTTGAAAGATTTTCTGAAGAACATTTAAATATTTTAAGAGATATGCCTTTAGTTCATTTTCAACATGATGGTTGCCCTGGCCACTCACAGAAATGGTTAATCGATGGTTGAATTCAAATTTTGGAGAAAATTGGATTGCCAGGAATGGACCGATCAAGTGGCCGGCGAGATCCCCAGATCTATCAATATCGGATTGGCAGTTGGTTTACGCTGAACCATGTCCTAACGATGTAGCAGTATTGAAGCAGAGAATTACAAATGCCGTAAACTCCATACCGTTAGATCATATTCGAAACAGTTTTAAGGACTTTAGGCGAAGGATCGAAATGTGTGTGGATGTGGGTGGTAGTTACGTCGAATAATAAAAAAATTGTAAACATTGTTTTGTATTGGTCAATAATTAATTTGTTTGTGAATCTGTTATGTTCTTGATATTTATTACTTGTTATAATTTTTAAACCTCATTAATCTTCTGTTAGTAATTGTTTCTTGTTTTACAATTAGTTCGATTAACATTATACCTTCTTACATCTCGTATATTCAATAGCCTACTTTTTGAGATGATTGACATTTGCTCCTACACAACTTTAAATATGAATTCAACTCTTAATTCGCAAAAAATGGGAAGTTTCAAAAAAATAATTTTATATTCCTGAAATTTGGTATAGGGGTATAAAATTGCATTCTAAATAACTTTTCTTAGTGGAATTTTTTCATATTTTGAAAAATAAAGGTACTTTATTAGTGGTGATTTTTACAACTTTGCTTATAAAACACCCTGTAGAACACCAAATCAAGTCATTTTTGGTATACTTTAGGACTCAATCCCCAAATACCATTCCAAAATTCCAAAATTTTTGGTCCATTACACCTCTTGTTACATCTATCCTGGGACACACTGTATATTGTAGATTTAAAGCTATTATTTTAAAGTTAGAAAATTCTGGTGATTTGCTGGGGGAAATCTGTCATTAAGTTCGTATTCAGCCTATCAAATTACATGGGTTATATTTTAAACGTTTTCACAGGTATTTATTTATTTTCTTTTTTTTACAATATTGTAGATTTTAAGCTATTTTTTGAGGTTAGAGAATGTTGATAATTTTCTAGGGGAATTCTGGCATTGATTTCATCTTCAGCGTTTCCGAATTCATAAGAATACGATATTTTAGTCATTTGCATAAGTGTTTCTTTTCTTTTTTTCACAATATTGACGATTTTAAGCGGTTTTTTTAGGTTAGAAAATTATGGTGATTTGTTGGGAAATCTCGACACTCTTGTTTCTTTTGTGTGACTGTGTTGTTAAATGTACAGATTAACTTTTAAAAACTAATAATACATATCAGCATTTCGCAGTGCATATATCGAATTTTTTTCTTTTGTGTCTTGTGTACTTCTATTTAAAAAAGTGAAAGGTGAGCACCGACGAGTTTCTAAAACTGTTTTAATTAAACTAAAATGAATAATTACGCGTGGAAGACATAAAGCAGAAGATCTTAAATATATAATTTTATAGGTATAATAATTAATAAATAAATAGAACGAATTCGAATGCAGTCGTTACTTTTTAATATCACATCACTCTACGAACTTAATAGCCTCTTAGTAATATATTTATTATTGTTGAATAACAGCAATCAATAACAGCAATAAACACAGCAAATTATAAATTTCATTTTCCGTTTTCAAATGAAACTTCACGTAGGCTGTGTATTAATGTGGCCATTTTAAAACTAATTTTGAATTTTCAACATGCATACCTCATAATATCGCAATAAATTTAATACTTTCCTTACCAATATTTTGCAGTGCTAAGGCAGTACTCGTCCAAAGTCCCACCCATCGCATCGAGGCGAAGTCAAGTCCCTCCCATGTATTATACCCGCTTGGTTATACTGGAAGAAACTATTGTCTATTGCTTACCGGTTGACTGGCTTCCATGGTACCCACCAGCTGTACCAAACTTTACTTCCCTAAGTACAATAGAACATATGCATCTCCCAGCCAATAGAGTACTGAAAACTTACCACCAGATGAAAATTTATTTTTTTATACTGTTGAATTATTATGGTTTGTAATTTAGTTTACCTCTTCGTGGTTATCGCGCGAATGTGTTTTTCGGCTACCGGCTATATTAGCGATGTCGTGGCGTGTTTTGTTTTCTGAAAAATGATCTAAATGTCGCTTTGTTCACGGCCGCTGCTTAGGACTCTTTTGTGAAAATGGATATGCGGCCCATTTTTGGCGGATACCCATTTCAAGGTAATATGTTTGGATGATGTAATAATAGAAATGTATGCTAAAATGAAGATAAAAAGACAATCTTTTATTAACAGTGAGGAAGTAATGTACGATGTGTCGTCAAATATTGAATGAGTCTAACAATATATTAATATTTATGTAAATCATAACCGTAAACAATTTTCAGTTTTTGAAAATAAAAGCAATTGACGCAAAGGTGCATTTATGCACGGATGTTGAGATGATCAATTTTTTTTAAGGAAACTGCACAGGAAACAAATATATCACAATTAGTACAAAACAAAAAAGAATATAAATAAATAGTCTATGAGACATATGTCCTAAGGATACATTGGACTGGCAGACAGAAGTTTTAGAAAAGGTATTAGAGAGCATGCAGGGAGTTTTCAGCAAAAGCTCACTTTATACAAACTCGTGATAATCATAATAACACTAAAGAATTAAAACAATCCTTTTTAGGTGTCTAGAATCGGTGAAAATTAATAATAAAAGGACACACCAATTGGAATGATCACCTTGAAACAATTCACCGCTTTTAAATCTCTAAATTATCAAGTTCGCTTAATAATAATACTTATTTATTATAGAAAACAGCACATAATAATAGGTATATAAGTATCAGACATTTCGTCATTATTCATGATACAAATATAAATGATTTAAGAAAAAAATTTTTACATGTTACAAGTAGATGCCATTATAAAAAAAAATACTTAAATGAAAATTTTACTGCCTTCAAAAATGGTCGCTAAAAATTATTAAATAAAAATTCACCGTCGCCCAGTTTATTGAATCTTATTACCTAATATCTTCCTAGGTAATTGTGTTAACTACATGGCAAATATTATCGTTCTCTGTAACATTTTTTTTTTTAATTATTTTCTTGGTGTGCCCACTCTCCATATTTTTCACTCAAAATAGAGGGTGGTCCTTAATGATGTGTTAATATTTGCGGATGTGATTCCTTAGGTAATTTTGTGAAGAAAAGTTCATATGAACATATGTCCGCAAAGGCTTTAATTTTTTCCTACATGGTGTTGAATTTCTTTTTAAATCGTTATTTTTTGATATCTCAGAAAGTATTATAGATATTATTTTCAATTTTGCTATGTGTTAATAGGATATAAAATCACATATTGTAGTTAGAAAAGTTATTTATTTTCATTGCCGTCTTTGTGAAACTGGTAGTTTACAAAAAAGTACTTCCGAAGGCAGATGAGCTTTGAATATTTGTCATCAAACTGTTTGGGGAATTTTAGTTGATTTTTTGTCGTATCCATACCATATTCTAAGAATACAGGCATTACTTCCCAGGGATTTTCCACAGCGTGAATTTGTCAGTGGTGCCTTCAATATGTTACACTAAACCCGCAGTTTGAGGCAGACATTTCTAGGAATGTTATTCAAAATTTCCATAATAATCATGTGTGGACGGATGATGCCATAACCGAAACCCATTTCCAAGAGCAATTTTCGGTTAATGTATGGGTAGGAATTATTGGTAATCTTGTAGGCCTTTTTTTCTGCCAAGACGCCTTAATTGACAATCTTACCTGCTTTTTCTCCAAGAAGAATTACCTGTGTTGCTTGAAGATGTACCAATTGCGTTAAGAAATCAAATGTGCTACATGCACGATGAAGCTATTCATGTCAGTATATTACCGAGGATTACCTCAGCAATAGCCAGCAAGATCTCCTTTTTCAATAGTTTGAATTTCTTTTTCTGGGGTCATCTTGGTGTATAAAATTCCCATTAACACTTTAGAAGATTTAAGAGAGCGAATAGTTGCCTCGTGTGAAACAATACGGAATACGCCGGGAATATTTGAACGAGTGCAATTACTTGCCAAATTTTATTTTTCTGAGTCAAATTGTTTTTTAGACGTCTTTTTGAAATAGTATCAATATTAGGGAGAGAATCTGGCATAACATTAGGGACTGAATCTTGCATAAAAATAGATACTGGATGGAATTCTAAAACGCAATGATACTTCGCGTCAACTTTGTCGAAGAAAAGTAAATTAGAAATAATATTTCTTGAACCACACTCAAATTTTCATTATTATTATAGCCTCTACACACCCTAAATAAATAATTAAGAAATAATGGATTAATGCAATTCAGTTTAAAGTGACCAGCATATTCACTTTTTTATATTCAGTTGAATTTGGTAGTCTATAAGATGGTTCACTGACAATAAAACTATCAAAATATTCCAACTCATTTTTAATTTTTGCGATGATTCGTGTGCGAATTTTTACGATGACGTTCATCATTTTTAAATAAATAGTGAGAGATAGCAGGAAATAAACAGTTGCCATTACCTAAAATGGAAGAACATGTCGATCTATGATGAAAATAGATGTTCTCCAAAAAATAGCCAAAAATATTTTATCCTAAAAATGAATGAAACAAAAGTGAGAGTTTCTACACAACAGAAAATTAAAATTAAAAAAACTCACAGCTTCAAAAAAGGTTACTAAAAACCGCTGCCCAAGGAATCACTACTTCCACATCCAGATTTGCTACCCAAGTCTCTCACAACGAAAAAATTTTGTATGTGGAAATAATTGTTTATGGAACTTTAATAATATGATATTTGAAATCGTCTACCGCAAAACCCAAATAGATATCCCACATCGGTAGTGCGGTAGGGGTAGTGGGGATGGATGACGTAAAAAAATATTTTGAGGCCTTTGGTTCTTGTACACGCACTAAATCACAATTTTCAATTTTCAATCACCCCCTTTTATAATAAGGCGGGGGTAGTAATGGGGGTGGTTAATGCCAAAAATCTTTTTGAGACTGTTATCTTCTCTTGTGTATACTAAATACTAATTTTATGGACTCTTACTTGCTTGATTTACCTATTTACACTCATTTACCTCAATTTACCCCCCAACCCTTCAGCGGAATAAGATGAAAATATAATTTAGTTCCAGATCACGTTAAAATACATACGTGTACCAAATTTCAAGTCAATATCTGAAACGGTTCCAGAGTAATCGTGCGGACAAAAACAGTTACAGACAGACCGACGAGACAGAATTTTTTTTGCTCAAACTTAAAATCCCGACACGTTTCATGACATTCTAAGCCTATTTGAACAATAAAAATTAATTTTTTTTTGTCGTTACTATACTTCCACTGGATTTACCTCATTTTACCCCCCAACCCTTCGACGGAATGAGATGAAAATATAATACAGTTACAGAGCTCGTTAAAATACATACGTGTAACAAATTTCAAATCAATATCTTAAACGGTTCCAGAGTAAACGTGCGTACAAGAAAAGTTACAGACCGACAGGGGATGATAGTGGGGGTGGATGAAGTAAAAAAATATTTTGAGGTTTCTGGGTCTTGTACACACACTAAATCACATCTTTTTTTCATCCCCTTTAATAATGGGATGGGGGTGGTAATGGGGGCTAATGCCAAAATTTTTTTTAAGACCTTAGCTTCTCTTGTATATACGAAATACCAATTTTATGGACTCTTATCTGCTTGATTTACCTAAATATAATCTAGTTGCAGATCTCGTTAAAGTACATATGTGTACCAAATTTCATGCCGATATCTTAAACGGTTCCAGAGTAAACGTGCGCACAAAAAAAGTTACAGACAGACCGACAGACCGACAGACCGACAGACCGACAGAATTTTTTTTTTTCGCTCAAACTTAAGGTGGGCGGTTTCGTGAACGTAATCCGAGAGTGTCTCCTGCATCCCTGAACCGATTGAAAAAATTTTTTGATATTCTTTAAGAGACAGCTTTATAGAATGGTAAAAATTTTTTTTACTTGTACGAAAATCAAAAAAAAATTTTTTTGACTTTTCAATAGTCTGGTACCATTCTATAATGTTGTCTATAAAGGCCTATCAAAAAACCGCTGCCCAAGGAATCACTACTTCCACATCCAGATTTTTTATCTAAGTCACTCACAACGAAAAAATTTTGTATGTGGAAATAATTGTTTATGGAACTATAATAATATAATATTTGAAATCCTCTACCCCAAAAACCCATAAAACGATACCCCACATCGGTAGAGGGGTGGCGGTGGTAACAGGGGGTGGTAGTGGGGGTGGATGAAGTAAAAAACATTTTGAGGTTTCTGGTTCTTGTACACACCCTAAATCACATTTTTTTTTCATCCCCTTTAATAATGGGGTGGGGGTGGTAATGGGGGTGGCTAATGCCAAAATTTTTTTTGAGACCTCAGCTTCTCGTGTATATACTAAATACCAATTTTATAGACTCTTACCTGCTTGATTTACCTATTTTCCCCATATTTACCCCAGTTTTTTTTATTAAATTTAAAAAAAAAATTTGTTGTTATTATACTTCCACTGGACGTGGAAGTAAATGAATAAACAGTCAATTCATACATATTTTTAACTGGATAGTTCAAATACTTATTCCGTATTAAACAGTTAGTCTTGTAATTAATATTTGATGAAGCAACTGTTCAGTAACACAATATTAATTGTAACACAAACAAAAGGAATTTTTGTAATACTCTAATATTCAAACTTGTTTTTGATTTAAGACGCAAATAAAACTGTCACCTAAATTAATAATTATAATTATGTAGGTATTTAGTTGCTAGGAACATGGTTTCTATAAACTATATAAATTATTAATTAGAAAATTGGCAGGAAACATTATTGTTAAGATATGCAAATGATTCATTAACAACACATGGTAGTCAAATGGAGTTTGTCTAATGATTCTCATATTTTTTAGATAATTTTATTGTTTTATGCATAAATATTATCGATAATTTCTTTTATGAGAACATGGTATATGCAAAAATGGTAATATCATTTCTTGTAATATGATCAGAATTTCTAAAAAACTTTCAATATTATCCCAATTTAAATATTATTTCGCAATATATTTGCAATTGTCATTCAACTATAAAAGCCCCTGTACACGTTTGGCCAACTAGTTGGGCCAAAAATAAGGACACTGTTTATACGTTGGCGTTGCTCATTCTGCATTGGCCATTGGACGAGGATGGATGTGGAAACTATCGCAGCCGCGGCAATTTACTTGTGCAGCACTTTCAATTATTATATAAATGTGCACCAAAGAAGAGTGATTAAAAAAAATGGCGCAAAAGAAGATGGTGGATGCTGAGTATTCATCGGAACAGAACAAGGTGAATTAAAAAAATACATCCAGTTTTTATATTTACTTACATGAACATATGAGAGTGAATGAAGCGAAAGAGGTATGCCAAGAAATACAATTATTACGCCGCAACACTACCATTTCCGCTTTAACGGCAACTATGAACTTAAGAAGAGGCCAACGTTGGCGGATTGCGCCAAAATCTTTTGATGTGTGCACGAAACATTCGGCTGGTCGGCTAACGCTGGCCACCAACGATCAAGTTACGCCAAGTGGTCTTGTACACGTTGGTCCAACTCATTGGCCCAAGTAGTTGGCCAAACGTGTACAGTACAATTAGATGAAAGAAAAAATGATAAGCTCAGGCAACTCTGAGCTGCGTTGATAAAATAAAGGTCTTATTGTATTACATATCTACACAAAGATAATACTGATGTTTTGAATGAGAAACTCATTGTTTATTAATAACTAATTTCTTCGGATACAACGAATACTTTTGTGGCGAAAAATAAAAAGCTTATCGGAAATAAATGTTTTTTTTGTTTTTCTATTTATTTAACGTCGGCCTATTTCCGCTACCAAGGCCTATCACCGACACCAGGAGACGAGCTATCCCCAACCTGGAAATTTTGCCGAACCCCCTTCTCTTTCGAAGAGTAGGGATCTTTTACTTGCCTAACATTTAATAGACAAGGGACCGCCTGCTTTACATCCTCTCCAAAGGATGGTATATATCCACTACGTAATCCTCGTCTTGAAATTACGTAGTTTCCGCGTATATGCTGATATACAAGCCGCTAGAACTCTAGAAGGTGGGACGAGATCGCTGTGTTTCCCAAGATGGATTTACCCATCCAAGTACTAACCACGCGGAATATTGCTTCACTGGAGTATAGAAATACATGCATAGTCGAAACGCCTCTACGCTCGCCCCCTTTTATTTTTTTAAAGTATCCAACCTATAAATTTGTTATTAAGAGTTCTCGGCAATAGCGTGAAATACCTGTCAAATATTATTTTTATCCATCAAATAGGTTTTTAAATGCGACGCCAGCGCCAATAGACAGACACACGGCAGACATACGGATATACTAAGTAATAACGGGATGGAGAATCCTGATTTTCGTATCTGCATAATTTGAAAACGGAAACATTTCGGATAGTGATTTTTTCACGACTATTATTAGCTACAATAGTATATTGTAATACAAGTGTGGCAAGGGCTTCATTGCAAAACAATGTATGAAAGTTCCTATCCGACGAGTTTTGCACTGAAGCTTGCCACATGTGTGTTACATGCTATTTTGTCTACGGTTGTGAAGTTATTTCCCTTAAAATCTTAAAATCTTAAATTTTTTGCCTGTCAGATTTTATTTAAAATGATAAAGATCAAGTACTACTCAAACGGTTGTCATGACTAACGAACAAACAAATTTTTTGGTCCAGATGTAAATATTTCTAGTATTTCTAACAATGTAAATGTATGAAAGTTCCTATCCTACGAGTTTTGCACTGAAGCTTGCCACATGTGTGTTACATATTATTTTTTCTATGGTTGTAAAGTTACTTCCCTTAAAATCTTTCTAAACTTTTAAATTTGCTGCCTGTCAGATTTTATTTAAAATGATAAAAATCAAGTAGTGCTCAAACGGTTGTCATGACTAACGAACAAACAAATTTTTTGGTCCAGTTGTAAACATTTCTAGTATTTCTAACAATGTAGATGTTCCAGTTCTTCCAAGCATTAACTTAAGTAATTGCAATTCATGTGTAATTAATGTACATTTATAGAATTTAATTGTTGTTACTAGTTAAGTAATATAAAATTCTTTGGTAAACACACTCTTTTACTCCGGTGTGTGAAGATGTAATCGAGGCGTGTGATAAATTATTTGCGACATTGTCCGCAGTCATTTTGTAGTTAAAAAATTTGACTTTCAACACAATCAATCGTAGAAAAATAAATTTTCTGAACCCCAGTCAAAATTTTCTTCGTTTTTATCGCCTCCATATACCCTAAATAAATAATTAGAAAATAATTAATTAATGCAATGCAATGAAATTCAACATGACCACGTATGCACTATATAACGATAATAAATTTTCATGTTCAGTTAAATTATTAACGGGTTGTGCATAAGATGGGTCACAAACAACAAAACACCTTCATAATATCAAAAAATAAACAAATTAACAAACAAATAATTGCCGTCACCTAAAAGGTGAAAATTAATTCGAACTCATTTTCGACGGAATACGCGATATGCGATTGCCAGCGTGTGAGTACTCTGACTGATTTACTCGGATCTCTTCGGTCAACTGCGGCCTCTACATGCGCAGTTTGGTGTAGAAGGGGCCATCAGTACGTTATAGTTCCAGCGCTGAGATTCATTTATTTATTTCAACTTCTATTTCCTTTTTATGTATGAAAATAATAATTTAAGAAAGTAAAAATTAATGATGACACTTCTGTGAATAAAGAGCTTTGTTAAAAAAAAAAAGAATAATTAAAATCGGTCCAGTGGAAGTCGCTGGCGAAGCCGGAAAAGGAAACTGCTTGTGTTTTAAATGATAGATGGTAAAATAATACAGTTATTTAGTCGCACATCAAAAGAGCTGATACGAACATGTGGTATTTGCAAATAGAGTTTGTATTATTAGGAAATTTCTTTATTAGTAATTCCTAAGAAGATTTTATATTAGCTCTATTTTCCTCTACCTACACCGATTTTAATCCAGACCACATTATTTTAAGTATTTAAGAAAAGGGCGTATCTGAATCTTCGCTTTAGCAGAAATTCTTTACTTCCATCGCCCTACTGCCAGGTTAATAAAACAGTTTTTGAGGCAAAGCGGTTTAAACGAAATATTTAGGTTTCGTTTAGTAATGCGCGTTATTAATTTTCGAGGTAAGTGGTTTATTTCATGTAAAATCGCGAATCGAGGCTTATACAGTTGTCCCAAACTAGAGACACCATTCCCTTAGGAATAATTTTCAGACACATGTTTATAGGAACTTTTCTTACTGTTTTAGTGTTGCTTAATGACGTGCCTTAGGTCATTTTATGAAGAAAAGTTCATATGAATATATTTCCGCAACGGGTTAAATTTTTTGCTACAGGGTGTTGAATTTTTTATTATCGTTATTTTTTTAATATCTCAGAAAGTATTTTAAATATTATTATCAACTTTGGTATGTGTTAATAGGATATGGAACCACGTATTTTAGTTAGAAAAGTTATTTTCTCGCTCCACCAGTGGCATCCCTGCAAACATGTCCTCTGATATTTTTTACCAAAATAGTGGTACGCCACTGACATTTTTTCGTGTGGATATTTTTTCTGATTAGCCTGGTCAATTCTACCTGCGTCTTGCGTTTTTCTCGCCAGACGCCCAGTTCTTGATTAAAACAATTAAATTCAAATTCAAACTAATTGTAATTATTAATACTGCCACGGTGTGCTATAAGTTGATGTCACTCGGAATTTTTTTTTTACACATTGTTGGATATATGAAGAACCGATTTCCACGATATTTAAAATCATTCATCGCAGATATATATTTTTTTAAAGTATTTTACTTTTTTTGTTTAATGATACAGCCACACAAAAAATGGGCTCTCCTGCAGACTAGGCTAGTGTATCCTTATGTATTTGGACCCGCTGAAACCGCATCCGAAGTCAGAATTACCAGATGGGCTCGTTTTTCACCCCACGCAAATACATAAGGGTACACTGGTTTGATCCGCAGGTCAGACTACTTTTTTCATTAAACAAAAAAAATTCTACGATGAATGATTTTGAATATCATGGAAATTGGTTCTATATACATCCAAGAATGTGTAAAAAAAATTCCGAGTGGCATCAACTTTGATTTAAATTTGATTGTAGCACACCGTGACTGATAGTGATAAATTTTGTTTTATAAAAATTATTGGAAATGGCCATCTTTACTTAATAGGCATGCTTCCGCACATTTTCGCATCGAATTACGCACTCGTTCAAATACTCCCGGCGTATGTCGTTGTTTTACACGAGGCAACTATTAGGTCTCTTAAATCTTCTAAAGTGTAAATGGGAGTTTTATACAATAGTGTTATGGTATTTTCACTTTTTTTTAACAAAATGTTATTTTGTTATTGTAATTGTCCAGTAACTATTCTTTTTTCAAAAATGCTGTTCTTCGTTAATACATAGTATCACCTAGATGCTCAATTTTTTCAATTTTGAAATTTCATTCGCCATACTGAAGCCGCCATTTTGAATTTTCTATTTTTACTTCAGCTTCGTAATCAGCGATCCCAAAAACATAAATATCCCACGTTTCAAAAATAAATTAGCAATGCTTTTGCAAATATTAAATATCTAAATTTAGGGGTGGTTTTCACCCTTTGAAGATAAGAGCAAGTGCCTGAACCATACAGAAACTAAAAATAATACATTTTACTACAATAATGACTCACAAAGGAACATTATCGTTACATATGAGTTTATTCCGAAATGTTGCATATTACTTCCACATCCAGTGGAAGTATAGTAACGACAAAAATTTTTTTAAAAATTTGTATTGTTCAAATAGGCTTAGAATGTCATGAAACGTCGAGATTTTAAGTTTGAGTAAAAAAAAAATTTCTGTCTGTCGGTCTGTCTGTCGGTCTGTCTGTCTGTCGGTCTGTCTGTCTGTCGGTCTGTCTGTCTGTCGGTCTGTCTGTCTATAACTTTTTTTTTGTGCGCACGTTTACTCTGGAACCGTTTGAGATATTGATTTGGAATTTGGTACACATATGTGCCATAACGAGATCTAGAACTAGATTATATTTTCATCTTGTTCCGTCGAAGGGTTGGGGGGTAAATTGGGGTAAATTTGGGGCAAATAGGTAAATCAAGCAGGTAAGAGTTCATAAAATTGGTATTTACTATATATAAGAGAAACTAAGGTCTCAAAAAAAAATTTGGCATTAGCACCCCCACCCTATTATTAAAGGGGATGAAAAAAAATTGTGATTTAGTGTGTGTACAAGAACCAGAAACCTCAAAATATTTTTTTACTTCATCCACCCCCACTACCACCCCCTATCGCCACCCCCACCCCACTACCGATGTGGGGTATCGTTTTATGGGTTTTTGGGGTAGAGGATTTCAGATAGTATATTAATAAAGTTCCATAAGCAATTATTTTCACATACAATTTTTTTTCGTTGTGAGTGACTTGGATAGAAAATCTGGATGTGGAAGTAGTGATTCCGTGGGCAGCGGTTTTATTTACCTCTAGATACTTATTAAGAAAAATGCAAAAAAACCACGAGCCGCGCCCTCACTTCAAACTTTCTTCCGCACTAAACAGAAAAGCTATTAGTCCTACGAAAAAAATGTATAGCATATAAAACATGGAAAACTTTACACCCTTTAAAACGCTGTATTTGTTTTTTATGTAGCCTCAACAGAAGCCAAGATATTTGAAAAAAACTGTTCTTAACAATTTTTTCAAGATGGCGGCAAACCCCAGTTGCGAAATATGCCGACAATTCACCGATACACTCACCACTGACCCCCCAAGCTCCAAAAGCTCGCTGATTTCAGGAGATTGTTGATTATGGTGGGCCGAAAAACACGAAAATTTGAATTTGCAGATGAGGTAGTTTCTAATTTGTTACTATGGATCTAAAACAAATTCGAGTAAATTTTTAGTCAAATCGGTTAATATGCAGCCTTGAAAATGAAAGAAAAGGCCAATTTTCCGATTTTTAACATTTTTCAAATTAACATTTGAAATTTTTTTGACTTTTTATTAATGTCTAAACGCATGTAGTAATAGTTTTCCGAATAAAATATTTTTCAGTTCCAAGGAAATTAGAAATTTTATACAAAAAACCTTATTTTCGTTAAATTCTACGTTTTAGTGACAAATAAAGAGTAAAAAAAAATCAAATGTCAATTTGAAAAATGTTAAAAATCGAAAAATTGGCATTTTCCTTCATTTTCAAAGCCGTGGGGGGACGGCTAACAATTTACCTGTATTAGTTCTAGATACATAGTCCCAAATTAAAAACTACCACATCTGCAAATTCAAATTTTCGTGTTTTTCGGCCCACCCTATGTCGATCTCTACATAGTGATTTCATATATACCGACTGGACTATATTACAATTTGCCCGATTATAATAGAGTATAATATAGTAATAAGACAGAGGATAGAGAAAATATTATTTTTATATATTTAAAATGTACAACCTTCAAGAATTCTTCAACTTTGTGTTTAGGTAGCTAGTTATGTATTTACGTAACTTACTGTTCTGTTCGTATCATCTGAAACATATTTGCAAGCAATTATGTTTTAATAAAAAAATAATATACTTCATTTACTGTTATGCAGCACGTAACCCTTGAAATAATAGTTTCATTATGAAGATCGCAGCGGTTTCCGTAGAGAATGAGGATAACCCGCTCATCTATCATTCGTGCCCATATCTCGAGGCTAAATCACCAATCTTAACAAATTATAGTAGTAGAAATTCGACGCGGCCTTCCAAATTACCCAGGCCCACCCCTGCAAATGTGATTAAATTATCATTAAGACTCCACACTATACTCTTGAAACTGATTTCTAGATGGGCTTCCGAAAGGAGGCTGGCCAATTACTATATACCTGACATTATTAATTTGAACCATATCTGGCTGTGATGTTGGCATATGATTCGGTTCTTATGTAGCAGGAAATTATTAAATTTTGCTGAAATAAGTTAGGGTCTGCCAATTTACAATACTGATGCTCTTTTGTCTGCAATTTAATTGACATTTTCCAAATATTTACGCTTTATTTAGGTATTAAACCAGTGTTCTATTTTAAAATGCTATTCAATAGACCTTTCGAAATTCCTGGGGCGGGCAAATATTTCTTAATTGAAATTATTTAGTGTTTTTAATAATCACTTTTAAGTGTGGCGTGGTCAGACCAGAAGTTTCTTAGAAAATTAAACATTTTAACTCCATTTAAATCTACCCTCAGGACAATTGATCAGATATGATCAAATATCAATTCAAATAAAATTATTTATAAAATTAGGGCCAACAGTTGTACTGTACATAGTTCCACATAGCCCTGTCATTGAACGTTCAATAAGGGGGTCTAGAGGGAAATGCCGAGATCCTAATTTTTGACTTGTGCTTGGACTATTTAGGAGGTAAACTTACCAAAAGTTCCCCAACACAGGAGGTGCACGAAGAAGGTCCCGTTTTGTGTTTTTTCGCTCATATCTCGAAAACGGTTAGCCATAATCAAAAAGTGGCTATATGCAAAATTAAAGCTGACTAAATTTTTCGAAATATGAGCGAAAAACCAAAAAACGGGACCTTCTTCGTGCCCCCTGCTCCCCCCGCACTATGTTTACCTCTTAAATAGTCCAAACATACAAACACGTCTCCCTCAAGTCAAAAATTGGGACCTCGGCATTTTCCTCTAGAAACCATTCATTGACAGGACTAACACCAAACATTATATCCTTCTTATAACGCCGACTTCTTGATACTCCAGTCAAATTTAAACTAATTTCGACGTTTGACGGAAAAAACTGATTAAGTTTTGAAACTTGGCAGAGATGTTCATTAAGTCCACTGTTAAACATACTAAATGTCTCCAACTCTCTCTTGCGCTTGAGCCGCCATCTTGGAAAAATAGCGCTCTGTTTAAGGTTTTTTTGCTTATATTTTTTTCATAAAATATTTCATAACCTTTTTATTTACTGATCGATGTTTTTCAAAAACGCTGGGGTTCTTCCTCTAGCTAACACTAATTGATTGTCCAAATTTCAATAAAACCGGACTTTCCCCTTTATAGTTATTTAGTTTCAAAAGACATGATGGACGGAGTGGCAGACGGACAGACGAATGAACTGACAGAATCCTGGACGGACATTTTAAAAGTTTTTGCGAATTCTATGAAAACACAATGTTATCATATTTTTTTCTCTACGAGTAATATTTACAATTTTTGAGATGTGTCGATGAAATGGAATAAACTCTTTGGTTTCGTATTTCCAAAGAACATAAATAACAGATATGGAAAAAAAATGCAAATAACATTTTTATAGAAAATTTTACAAGCTTTATTTTTTATATGATCATAATTGCAATGTCTCTAATGATTACAGAGATATAACATCTCTGCCAAGTTTCAAAACTTTATTAGTGTTTTCCCTCAAATTTTCCCTATTTGACTGGAGTAAAAATATAGAAGTCACAGTAAGCTGCGACTATTTAATTTAGTTGTCATATTAGCCAATTGGCTAATAAATAAATTTAGTTGTCAAATAAAAATAATTTTTCTGAAATCGATCGGTAATGTCTACATTTTCGGCGCGATTTCAGATCGAAAAATGCACAATTCCAGTATTTTAGTCTGTTGCTAAGAAACTATCAGAAAACAGACCGGAAAAGATCCGTTGCCAGGCAACGATCAACAAAACCGTACGGGAATAGGGAAAGTAACATTCCCTTACGTTTTTTTATGTATATTTTAGACAGTAAATAAATACACGTAGACAAACCAACTCACATTAAAATTGCATTTATTAGTAAGCAGTTAGATTTTAATGAAGAAATGTTATGCATTAATACAAATTCCTTAATTTATAATACTATGGATTGTGACTTCAGAAAAAATAGTATGTGTACTTCGCTGTGAAAGCACATTCCCGGACTTCGATGCTTGTATTGTCGTCCGGGAATGTATTGCTTTCACACCTAAATACACAATATACTATTCCATTCGAAAAACCACTGCCCAGGGAATCATTACTTCCACATCCAGATTTTCTATCCAAGTCACTCACAACGAAAAAATGTTGTATGTGGAAATAATTGTTTAATAATATAATATTTGAAATCCTCTACCTCAAAAACCCATAAAACGATACCCCACATCGGTACTGAGGTGGGGTGGTGATAGGGGGTGGTAGTGGGGGTGGATAGGGTAAAAAAATATTTCGAAGTTCCTGGTTCTTGTACACATACTAAATCACAATTTTTTTTCATCCCCTTTAATACTTAATGGGGTGGGGGTGGTGATGGGGGTGGCTAATGCCAAAATTTTTTTGAGACCTTAGCTTCTCTTGTATATAGTAAATACCAATTTTATGAACTCTTACCTGCTTGATTTACCTATTTACCCCAAATTTACCCCAATTTACCCCCCAACCCTTCGACGGAACAAGATGAAAATATAATCTAGTTCTAGATCTCCTTAAAGTACATATGTGTACCAAATTTCAAGTCAATATCTCAAACGGTTCCAGAGTAAACGTGCGCACAAAAAAAGTTACAGACCGACAGACAGGCAGACAGAAATTTTTTTCGCTCAAACTTAAAATCTCGACGTTTCATGACATTCTAAACCTATTTGAACAATAAAAATTTTAAAAAAATTTTTTGTCGTTACTATACTTCCACTGGATGTGGAAGTAAAATGATTACTTTAAAAGAAAGCATTTATCTTATAAAAATTAACGGCATTGGTGAAAGTTCTTATCGTTATGATATAGAATTATTTCACAGAAAGTTCCGAAATGTTCCTGTCTCTGAAAATGCTTTAAAGAAACTTGTGAACAAAATTGATAAAATTGCTTGTATAGATGTTAAAGAAAGTAGAACTTACGACGATTAGTATGCTGCAACCTTGTTGATTGATTGATTGGTCAGCATACGGTAAGTATTGCTACCAATCCCGGGAAATATACTGCCGGGCCAGCTACGTCTATGCTGGGTTGGATTTGGGTCATGCTTGTTGTCAGCAGCGAGAGCCACATGACGCATGGTACAGGAATGTGGGATGGGAAGTGTAGGTGTTTCTGAAATGTGTTACCGCATTTTGTCGAGTGTTTATATTCATCCTTTCATGTTCTTGGTTCTAGAGTTCTCCTTCTTTTGAGTCTTCTGTTTCCCCTGTTTCTGATTCCGGAAGAGCATTCCGGAAAATAAGAATATTCCAGTGTTTCAATGCGTACGTTTCTGTCCTTTTTGCAATTGTTTTCCCTCTCATTTATGTTGACGTTTTATGTAATTGCTTTATTCTTGTTGTTTTTGCTAGTGGCTTTTCAGATTTCTTCCGTTAGCTCTTGTTGCCTCATTTTTAACTCTATTGTCACCGTTGGTAGTATGATAGCTATGTATGTCCTCTTACTCAGGCTTCATTTTGGTTTAATTTTCTCAATGAAAGTTCTTGTACTCTAAATTCCGTTGAAGAGAATGTAATAATATCCTTGAGAAAAAGGTCAGCCAAATTAAACTTAGCAAAAGCACGTCACAAAAAATGTATAAAACAAATAAAATTACTCCGTACAAACCAAAATTTAGGCATACCAATGAAAATGAGGATAGTGAACGCCAATTACAATTTTATTTATGGGTTAGTGAAAATTTCATAGATGACAGGATATTTTTGTTTGCGATGAAGATACATTTTCGACTAATGCCTGCATGTGTTCTCAGAATGCACGATATTGGGCGAACAAATCCAAATTTAATAATTAATTCGAGAAGTCTGCGTTCTAAGAAGGATAATGTTTGCTGTGGAATTATATGTAATAAAACTGGTCGATATTTTAAAGACGGAAATTTAAAACAAAATAGTTATTTCAATATGTTGCAAGATTTTCTGTCCCCATCAGCAAATGATCTGGATGATGTGTGAGAGGGGAGTTATATTTTCAACAAGAAGGGTGTCCTATTCACTCATTGATTTTAGTCTGGAATTGATTAAATAGAAATTTTGGAGGAAAATGGACAGGTAGATCGCCTCTACAACATTTTAGTTAGCTCCGGAATTGCTTTCAAAAGGCAATGATCGGCTTAAAAATGCCACTTTGATACTGGATTCGGAATATATACTTTGGTGATTTGGTTAAACTATTGGAACCACAGTGAAGGCACTGTGCTGACGTGACGCGGATTTATTTATCAGATATTTCTTTAAATTTCATGTTAAAGCAAATTATACAAGTTATACCTACTTGCACAATTTCAGTGAGCAAGAATTAGACGCACTATTCCAGCTTCTTAAAAAAAATGTCATTAGGGAAATATTAGAGAATCTTGTAAAACCTTTCAAAAAAATTACAGAGATAATTGATGAAGAAGACTAAGAAGAAGATGATATTTTCCTCACGCCATAGAAAAATCATTGGAAAATATTTTTAACAAACCGATTTGATATCATCAAATTAAAAAAAAAGAACTGAATACTTTTCGAAACTGAAGGCAACACGGATATATACCTTCAGCCGGCATATATGATCATCTGATAACGATACCGCCAACTAATATAGAATCTGAAGAAAATTTATGTAAAAAAAACTTTTGAAAAACATACTTTTATTATTTTTTACGTGTACTAAAACGAAAAAAAATAAATTAATTGTCTTAAAAGCTTGTTGCGCGAGAAGTTCATACAGGCATTAATTTCAGCTCAATCGTCGTTGAGTGGTTCGAAATTGACTTGAAAGATTTGAGTGACCTAAACATATTAACGTAGAAATAGGGCGCAAGTTAAATAAAATCTTTTAATACGTTTTCCATAACTGGTACCATTTGCACGAAAATTAGATCCCAATTTGGAGTTATTACCCTTGAAGGAATTGCTTTTTCTACGCTACGGGTTTAGTCACTCTCAGTATTAAACATTCGGGCAATTTTTGTTCATATAAACATGTATTCATTATGTATCTACTTCTTACGCTATTATTTTTTAATTCCTAATCCCGATCCCGAAATCCCGGATTCCCGGGATCGTGTAAATTTGATCCCGAAATCCCGGGATTCTATTATGACTCCTGGATTGCAAACCCTAGTGGGGTGTCTCTGTTGCCTGAAATCATAGTTTTTTTACAAGTGCGAGGAAGACAGAGTAGCTTCCTCTTATATGTTTCTCTCTCTATAGTTTTGCGAAAAAAACGATGGTTTTCTGTTGTTAGAGCCCACTAAAGTATGTAATACAGCTCACTTGATGAGAGAAATATTCCATGTCAGTCTAAGCCTACGAAGAGAATGACCTCCTTGTATATTTAATGTATCTTAATAACTATTATAATATACTTAGAAATATAGTATTGTATAATTAATTCCGGACTTTACTCTGCGTGACAAAAGAGTAAATAAAAAAATCAGGTAAATCAAATTTCAAATCATGTTCATATAATTTCAATTAATTCAAATATCACGCACCAAAAATATAAATAGTGCATAATAGTCGAAAAAACTGTGCTTTTTTCATCGATTTTTGGTGGTAGGGGCAATTTTGTAATCTGTATGTTATATGTTATATTTTATCAGGAAGTTAGTGTAAAATTTTGCCCAATCTGGAAGATGAGCGTTTTTCGGAAATTAAGTTTTAATATTGAAAAATGCGCTTTTGCTTCGTATTTTTGATACTTCTTTACTTAACTATAATAGAATATTAAACGAATGTTGCTAACTAATCCTATTTAACGTCCGAAATTTTTCAGTTGTACTGTCCAAACATTAAACTTCAAAGTTTACTATATTATGTACAAACTCAAATTAAGTAATTCATATGTTTATTGGAATATCGTCATATGAATTAGATTTTTTTTTTGGCAATTTAATAGTAAATGCATCAAAGGAAAGTTTCTATATTATGCAGGGGCTTGATAATTTATATTTTTGGCACCTAAAAAAAACGCTGGAGCTAAAAAAGAATCAAACTTTAAGAAAAAAAAGGCTTTATGCAACTGTTCATATAAATTAATTGTCTTTAAGTTATAATGACTTGAATATTGCGATTTTATCTTGAAAGAAAGATGTATTTAAAACAAGTTTTCATTAAATAACTAGAAAAATGCTGGAGACAAATAAAAAATCCACTAAATTGAGGATGAATTTCGTTCTTTCCTAATTTTTGTAGAATTAATGGAAGAAGATCTGGAAGTACAAAAATTACGTCCAAATATTTATAAGTCGACGTGTTTAGTTTAAATGTTAAATATTTCGGAAACTATGGCACTTACATAAAAAAAATATGTTTTGACTGTTTCTAGAGCTTAAAAAATAGAAAACATTGTGTTCGATCTAACAGCATTAGATTTTTTTTTAAACATAACTTGAACCACGATTTGAAATCACTGAAGGAAATTAAAGAGGAGATAAATATATGTAATCAAGTAACTACGCATAAGTCTATGAATAGTTCATAAAAGGAATGGAAAAATGTATCGTTGAGAGTGGAGGCTATGTTAAATAACTCAATTGAGTTTCTGATTTGTTTTACATTTTTTAATTTCTTTAATTTATTTAAGATCGGCCTATTTCTAAATAAGAACAAGAACATAACCTAATTTCTTCTTCTACTTTGCTAGTCGGGTAGACAGGCGCAAAGATTCAGATTAGTTTGTGGCAAACATTAATATGTTTACGTTGTTTACACACTATTTGGAGCTGAGTTCACTCCATTATTTATCGAGTAGATATAAGTCAATCGCTCAAGGTGAAATTTATAAATAGTGGTTCTGTAATTGACTTTTATTGCCAACTCGGTACAATTATTTACCTACATTAAAGTTATAGCACGAGAGCCCTCCTACAAAAATGAAATACATAAGCTGAAGAGTCAAAAATTGGTGGGGATGCTTATGAAGTCATTCTCTGAACGTGTGTAGTCGGTCATGGTAATCCGGGTTGCAGCGGCGCAAAGGCAGCCATTTTTGTTGTATGGCTCAAATAATTTTTGAATGTGACGCATTCCCATCACGTCAAATCAAAAAAAGTTTCAGACAAAAGTTTTTCAGTTTTGTGGGCTCTACATAATGGGGTTTTACTTTTAATGGGGTTTTTACGGGGTAACATGTTTTTTTATATAATCAACACATCAGTGGATTTCGATTCAATCTTTTGCTCTTTTCAATTTTTTACTCCGAGACAATTTGCGGCAGAAAATTTTTTTTTTCAACTTTCAATAATTTTTTACGACGAAACTATGCGCTCTAGAGAAAATTGTAAAAAAGAAAAGTTGTCTCTTTTTTTTATGTAGAATATACCTCAATTTTTTCAGATTCTTCTCGCAAACAAAAACCGTTTCCAATTTTGGTAAAAAAAAATTTTTTCAAACCAAAAATCTGAAAAAATACATGTATATTCTATACAAAAGAAGAAACAACTTTTCTCCTTTACAGATTTCTCTAGAGCGCCGTAAAAAATTATTGAAAGTTAAAAAAAAAAATTTGGTTCAAACTGACCTCGGAGTAAAAAATTGCAAAGAGCAAAAGATTGATATTTTGGCGTAGATTCGAAATCCACTATAAAAATGAGTAGTTGATTATATAAAAAAACATATTAGCCCGTAAAAATTATTATACCCCATTAAAAGTAAAACCCCATAGTGCCATTATGTAGACCCCGCAAAACCGAAAAATTTGATTGGACGTCATGGGAAAGCGTCCCATTTATAAATTATTTGAGCCATATAACAAGAATGGCTGCCCTTGCGCTGCTGCAACCCGGATTGCTATGACCGACTACACACGTCAGAGAATGACTTGATAAGCATGCCTACCAATTTTTGACTCTCCAGCTTATGTGTTCCATTTTTGTACGTGGGCTCTCGTGCTATTATCTATAGTCAAAATTTTTAAGTACGGTGAATGGTAATACCGCCTCATATCTTTTAAATTATAAAATAAAGTTATAATAAAGTACCTTTTATTAAACATTACCTTTTATTGAAACCTTTAAATAATAGTATTTTAAAGAACAAGTTTCGAAAACGAATCTTTTCACACGAGTGAGGCGAGTTCCACAAGTCGAACGAGTGTGAAAAGATGTTTTCAAACGTGTTGTTTACAATATTTTTTCTACGACTGCAAGAAAAACAAGCAATTCCATAAGTAAACAGATCAACCATTTTTAATAAACTTCCTTAAAAGTGATGTGGTTTGAAGACTTCAAAACTGATATTTAGTTGTTAAATACATCGGTTGCTATGAATCTGAATAGTCTAGCCCACTTCAAAAAATACAAATAGGAGGTGTCAGTTCTGTTTTCGACAGGATTGTGTCAAAAATATGACAGTACTGTTTTTTGGGTTTTTGATACATCGTGTGAAAAAAAGACAGTTTCGAGTCATGGGTACTATGCGTTATTTGTCGTTTTCGAAGGCAGTAGTAGAAAAAATCATTTTATTTGACGATCCTGCAAAAAATCTGAAATCTGGTTCAAATTTTGAACAAACACGTAAAACATTCATAGCGTTTCACCATCAAGTCTCAATTACTGTACTACAAATTTAATCATTGCCGTATCCAAATTAATTGTAGAATATTATTGAAGTGCTATATTAATTTAATTAGTAACAATTAATTAATTATAACATCGTTACAAGCGGCTAGTTGTAATCATTTCAACTAACAATACCGCATATTAATACGAGTTATATCAGATTCAAAAGTCATTGTCTATGCCGTCATGTACATAATGTGTGGCATTTCTAATGAATGTTAAATTAAATCAATGAACAAAGTAGTTTTAAGAAATTAGCATAAAATATTCAAACGAACTTATCACCATATAATAGATGGAGGAATATAATAACTATATTCATATACAGTGTATATATAAAACAGAGAGTCAAACTTCGGAGGATGGTTCTATTTGCAATTATATGAAAAAAATACTTATAAACATGTCTGCAAGTTTTATTTATTGCACAACCGTCGGGTGCATGCTCTCGCTAAGCACACCAGTACTCAGGTTCATTGATAAAGGTCATTTTAATGGACTAATAGGCCCCTTGCATGTGCCATATATTTTAGATTAATTTATATACAGTGTGTTTCACTTCTCGTGAAAACACCCCTGTATCTTTTTTATTCGTGACCGAATTCATTTCAATTTTTTATCACCCATACAACTCCATAAGACGACTTTACTCAACCTAGATCTAAAACGCCGGCCTACTGCGATAAAAAGAAAATAGCAATTTGCGAGAAATCATAGTAGGCTTAGACAAAAATTTTGCTAATACAAGTTGTTTGGAATCAATTGATATGCCCCCCTGTAAAATTTTGTAAAAATCGGAATATTTTCAAAAAAAAATTTGTTTCACTTCTCGTATCTTTTTTATTTGTGGTCGAATTCATTTCAAATTTTCATCAGGTATAGAACTCTATGAAGCGATTCTGTCTAACATATAAAGAGACCTTTTTACAGCAAATGAAAGTCATACACAATTATTATTGAAATTATTTATTATTTAATTACACGTGTATGCAAAATTTCAGCTTTGGATAACGGGAGGTGGGTAAATTTGATTCATTCATCATAATACATGCATACATACAGATTTCCAAGTATTATAAAACCATTGAAAAAAAGAAAACGATATTAGATTCAAGTTGATGTGTAATAATAAAAAATGTTCCTTTTAGCGTTTTATTGAATGCCGATTTTTGTTCCAACTTTCATTTGTTGGAAAAAGTTCTCTTTAGGTGTTAGATAAAATCGCCCTATGGAGTTGATACAAATTTGAAGTTAATTCGGCCACAAATAAAAAAGATACAGGAGAAGTGAAACAAATTATTTTTTTTTTTTGAAAATATTCCGATTTTCACAACATTTTACAGGTGGGCATATCAAGTGATTCCGAACAACTTTTATGAACAAAATTTTTGTCTATCTCTAAGCCTACTATGATATCTCGAAAATTGCTATTTTCTTTTTATCGCAGTAGGCCGGCGTTTTAAATCTAGGCGGCATTTATGTGTTGAATAAAGTCGTCTTATGTAGTTGTATGGCTGATAAAAATTCGAAATGAATCCGGTCACAAATAGAAAATATACAGGGGTGTCTTCACGAGAAGTGAAACACACTGTATATTAATATAGTGTTACTAAACATTAGCAATTATCAAATCTGTTTTCATCATTTCTAACTGGAAAATATTTAAATCACCGACTAATATCTGGGAGTAGAGGCGTGTCTGAGAACAAATTCATATTGGACGTGACGTCATCTAACAGGATAGCTCTGCGAGTGTAATGATTCGGACATATAATTCGTTCAGTTTGCGGTTATTACCTAAAATTATTTAGTTGTATTCGGTCTGTGATATTAAATTATAGTGTGTGTTTAAGTGAACCATATTTAAAAGGGTTTAAATTGTTTTAAACAAGACTGAAAAAGGTTATTTCAAAGGACAATTGGATAATTTACGCCATACGCCTGCCGGGTCTATGCCATATGCTGTTGCGTCACAAAAATATTCATAAATAAAAACTATTTTTTCAAAAACATTCAGCTATGGAATTTTTGCTAAAAATAATTAAGTTTAGTGTATTCTAAATAAACAAAAACTGCCTATGCTACTTAAAGGTCTCACAAATAATTAGTTATCATTGACTGCAATTTTATATCTTGAAAAATAAAATCAACTTTATTTTGTACCAATAGTATGATGTGTCCGGTGTCAAGCTACCATCAATGTTCTATCAGTCAATGCACGTACTTACTTATCTACTAATATTGTAAATTTTAATAAAGCTACTTAATATATAATACATTATATTGAAGTAAACGGGTATTGTGCATTCGAAAAACGTGATTTGACGTCACTTCCGACAAAACCGGAAGTTCAGGGACACCAATCTAAGATCAAATAATGGTAAACAGTCTAGTTATTAATTTCCAGTAGTTATCATTTCAATGCCTGTAGTACGCTTTAAGAAATCGTTGATACAGACTTTGGAAACATCTATCGGAGAACCTGTCCATAATTTGAAGTTTTGCCAAAGGAACTTATTGTTCAGAATTTGACAGGCCACCAATTTACCTATAAAACATGCGGTGTCCTTTGGATGTGTTAATTAATTGTTAAAAATGTGAAGCTTTTAACTTTAGTCTTTGTCATTTAAAAATGCGATTGAAGTTACCAACTTTGGTTTGAGGAATAACAAGTGTTTCTGACAAAGTTGCAGTAACAATAGCAAGCGTAGTGCTGAAAGACGTGGGTCTCAATACAGATGAAGATAATAGATCGAATGAAAATTAGAAGAAAAAGGTCGAAAAACCGCGGAAGACTGTTGCAAAATTTTAAATGTAATTTGGAATTCAAGGGAATATAGTTTGATGGCCGAAAGGTCTTATCCTTATCTTAATCCAAGAAAAGAAAGGAAATAAATTTTACAAGGCAACCATAAGCGAGGAACATATTACTTTGTTATCAATCTGGATCAAAATTCTTGGGTCATGTTACACCAAAGAGTGGCACTGCGTTGAAATAGTGAAAAGTGTAACACAGTATCTAATCTAATAACGTCAATATCCAAATTCTTGTTGTGGTTGGCTGTGATGGTATATGATAAAGGAGGAGCTAAAATATTGTGAGAAGAACATGTTTAAAAGTGTAGTGAATGATTTGTTTATTTCATGAGAATAAACTACTATTATACCATTTGTTTTGTCACCTAGATGACAAAACAGTGGGACCAAATAAGTTTTTCGGAATAATTGACAAAAATCTACGAAAATGTGAAGAATTACCGACTGTGAAATTTCAGTCTATTAAAGGAAATTTGCCTCACTTACTTGTTGACAGAGATTTAAGCATAGGCCAAAAGTACCTCCTGGAAACATGTTAAGCTGTTTAGTGCATATTGCCTTTTAGATTTGTTTAAAAGGAATTCGGGTAATCTTGTTCATTCAAGATGTGCGAACCGAATATTGAGTTTGTATATCTCAATAGAAAATCCTTCAGAAAATCTCAGTATATTACTTGCATTCATGAGGTATGAACGTTAATGCTTCCGTTTTGTTTTACATTAAATTAAACCCGTGCCATAAAGATGGTCCAATAGATTTATGGAGGCTCATAAACTTTACACGCTATCCTTCAGGCGATGTGAAGCAAATGGTGACCCAGTGATACAAACTAACAATTATTTTGCCTCTCCAGAAAACAACATTTTAAACATGATAAATGATGAAAGGAAGCACAATATGTTACTTAGCAGGAATTCGAAGGTTTTACATTCCTATTCCCACCTTTGATGCTAAAGAATATATTGATGTTATAAATTGGTTGCTAAACTATCAAAACGTTCCATTACTATGCTTTTAGAAGATCGAGAACTCAGAAATTGAATTCAAAACAATGGCGATAGTCATGCTACTGCGACTGTTGAAGTATGTTTAGAGTTCCTTTGTTATATCTAAGATATAGAAAGATATGTTAAATTAGTGGCCATAGCATGATTTAGTAGTTTTTGCTGAAAGAGATGAGTTTGTCCAAGTAAGGCTACAGTCTAGACAAGAGATGCTTTGAAACCAAGAGACAATTTAAACCGCAAAGTATTATTATCTGCTTTTTGTTCCCACATACGTAACTACTTTAATAATACTTTTAAAAAAAATTAGTTTCACTTAATCAGTTCTGTTTTTAAAACTAAAATTGGATTAGAAAATATTATTTAGGTATTAAGCGAATCACAACTTACACACATTTTTATTTAATATGAAATTATCCACTTTCTGTATATTGGTGCCTCAATCTGGTCACGCTAATACATTAGTTAGTTAAATACTTTAAAATACTCATTAGTGGAGAAACAATCAAAACAACTACTCTTTTAGCTAATACTGATGAAGTATTGAATTACATGAGTATTTTAAAGCAAAATAATATTTTCTAACCTTGATGAAAGCAAATAAATAAAAAATAATTCAACGTAAACTAAAATTAGATGTTCTAAAAAGCCGCAAAGATTATATATTGTAATTATGTATTGGGATTCAAAACAAAAATTTCGTAGATGGAAATTTTTTAAAGCCTAAAAAGTATATGAAATAATTCCTTTTTGCTATTACAAATTTTTTTTAAGAAAACTAACTATTAACTACTCGATAATCCAACTAGCAATTTGGTGTTTTATAAAAGCTGCAGAAACGTTTCCGACACAAATTTTATAAAACAACATTACTCTCAGAAACACTTTTAAAAGTTATTACGACAGCTATAAATATAAAATTGGCCCCATCTTAAAATAATTCAGTCACTGTTGATATTTTGTAAATCCTATTGCAACCATTACAGAATAACTGTATAAACATTTTCGGAGGCTGTAAGAAAATTCTGTACCGCCACTATAAAACAGTTTTATTATAATAATTATTGTCATGTTAACCCATACAGCCTGAAATTTTTGATTCGAAGAAAATTTTACTGTGAATTGTGCCATGCCATGTGTTTTTGATGAATTTTAAGTGCCCCTCATGTTTATTGAAGGTTTCTAATAATTTTTGGAATGTTATAAAAAATGATTTCACAGATTAAATTTTTTTTGTAATGATTTAACGCCAAATTGTTTTAATCATCATAACTTTATAATTAGCACATATTAACTTCCATCAATATTAATAAAAATGTGATTTTTAAACTTTTTATGTCTTCATTTTACGACCTCGAAATGCTGGTCTCATGAAAGGGCTTCCCTCTATAAAAACCTCCTGTGTTAATAACAAGCATTTTAAGATAATTAAACTATAGGTGATTCCTATAAAACATCTACAACGTGATCTACCATGACATGCGGAAAATTTAACAGTAGGTTATCCTCACCGAAAGGAGTTAAAAAAATTAAGAATTTTAAAAAATTACCAAAAAAATTAGCATATTTTTTTGTAGAAATGCACCGACAATGACTAACTAATCTAACGTAATGCGGTACAACCATATCACTTTATCAGACTTGGGAATGACACTACTGACAGCAAAGCTGGATAAGATAGAAGTAACTTTTTGGTTTTAATCAAATCACACTACAAAAATAGCGAAATAAATCGAAGACATTGACCCCATCATGGAGTCCTGGCTAGGTCCGCAGGTCCGCAAACGCGGACTGGGCCCTAAATTCTTTAGGGCCCCCTCATCCCCTCAATAAAACATGGCAATGAACAATCGAAAAAGTTGTAATTTGTACCTTATTTATTTCTCCAGCATCGTCTATAATTTGTCGCTACCTACAAGGTCGTAGCCTGATGGAGTATAAACAAATAAATAACCTCACTTTATTTCTAACGTTTGTGGTTTGGTGAGAGTTGTGCTTTGTGATATTCGAAGTTTGTATACATTGTTTCATTGTGAACAATAATATATTTAGCTGGGTGATTTTCTGCGTGTGTTATGAGGAAATTTGACTTATACGTTGGACACTGAAAGTCATAAGGAAATAAAGTGAGGTTATTTATCTGGTTATCATCCAGGCAACGCCCTTGTGGCGTACGTGCAGATGCTCTATTGAGTTAGAAGTTAGAGTCGAAGTGAAGTGGGGGTGGTCTATTCATCTGGATGGATTAACCTAATGTTTATATATTATTTTATTAATATTATATTACATATTCGCAGCGCAGCATGTCGGTCGGTAATTTAATTACTGTGCTCTTGTCTTTTCAACTCATTTTTTTATCATCGAGTTATTGTAGAGATTATTATATTATACCTATATTTTGTCAAGTAGATAATTTATGAAAAATTTGAAACTACTTATATATATATATATATATATTGACTACTATTTTTTTTAGTAGTAGTAGTAGTTTTTAGTAGTTTTAATAATTAAAACTCGATTGAAATCTTCAATATCTCAAGAACGATTGGAACCACTTCTCTTGATTAGTGTAGAGAATGGCAAGATTTCTCCTGTTGAGGAAATTATTGACAGCTTAGCCCGATCGTCTAGAGAGTTGAAAAAAACATTGCTTATGTAATAAACGAAGCAACAACCAAGCTAATCAATTATTGTTATTAGGTACTTATCTTTTTTTGTGATTTACAACTCGAATGTGATTTTTATTTGTTTTATGAAATGAATTATTTATATTTTGTTTTTTTCTTCAAATTTTTTTACTTATTACTTGTGACTTAATGTATTTTAATCCAAAGAATATATGTTTATTTTTTGTAAATAAATATTTTTTATTATGTGAATTAGGTATTTCAATTGTCTCAGTAATATGACACTTTTTAACAATCAATAATATTAACTGGAAGGCATGAGCGTCAGGAGGACGGTACAAGGAAATAGCTTGCACTCCCCTGGCTTTACTCACCTTCCTGAAAGAAATACGGCAGGTGATACGAAAAATATCAGTTTGAATTTTAAAATTCTCCTCACTGCAAAGAAAAAAGTTGCCCCCCCCCCCCCTCCTGAGCCAAAATCGGGGACGCAACTAAAATTTTTCAGGACGCCACTGACCCCATGCTGAAACGACAAGCAGATATACGAGATATTTCGTTAAACCGGTCAATGACACGGCGCGGCGGTGTCCCTATTGCTTGACCGAAAACAAAAAACGCGGCTCTCGAGGGATCTACACGCGATGCAGCGGCAGGGAGCCAGCCTTGTCGGCATGCTTTGAACTCATTCGTAAAAGTGAACTGGTCCGCTGGAATTCCAATTATCTTCAAAGCGTATCGACAATGTTGGCTCGCTGCCGCTGGATCGTGTGTAGACCTCTTATTTTGATCTCACAGGTCACTTTTTATGCCTATTAAGGAAATGTAAACAACTCGAATACGTTCTTTCACAAGTAAGTTCGTCGACCTATTCAGGAGTAGGTCAGGACTTACTCAACATCAGTAGTGTATCTTCGCAAATTTACTAATAATTTAATATACTAAATTACCTCAGAATCCTCTAAATTTTTGTAGGGGCTTTCCCACTTTGAAGACTAGTACACCATTTTATTTTCCGCATTTCTTGGTAGATCACGCTGTATAAAATAATGTGTCTTAGAAGTAACGGACGTATCTTAAATGAACCAATATAACATTTTTTTTTTTTCAAAAAAGGGTTATTTTGTATTTTTGTTATAACTTATAAGTGATGAAAAATAACTGTAGCCAGAATCACAAACATTTTGATAAAAACTATAATTTGTTGTAACTATTACCGACATATCACATGCAGTAAATGAAACAACCGAAATGAACTAAGTTAAATAGTGTCTTCCATGTAAATGTTCAATGTTTATCAACAAAGTTACCTATGTTAGAAACCATTTTATCAGAACTAAAAAATCCAGATATATTGTATATATGTGAACACTGGATGAACTTGACACAATCATCAGTCACTACTATTAAAAATTTTAAGAATGTAAGTACTTTTCGTAGAACGACTCATATACATGGTGGGTTAGCCATACTCTGTAGAACTATTCTAGCTAATAATTATAAAATTCTCTGCACAAAAAGGTACTGTATTGAAATGGATTTTGAAATAGTAGCTGTCATATATAATGAACATATTTGTGTGGCTAATATATATAGGTCACCTAACGGAAAAATTAATCATTTTGCACTGAATTTATCCCCTTTTTTAGGTGACGTCATTATAAGTATATAACATTAACAGGGGATTTTAACATAGACAAATTTTATCAAACACAGGACAAAATAAATCTTTATCAGATATAATTGACTCCTTCTCTTTAAGATCGTTAGTAACTAATGAGAATTGACTTACGAGAAGGCTTCAATTCAAGGACGGCTTCAGATTATGTTATTGCAAATTTAACAGATTGTGAGGTAATAATAGATGCACACATATCGGATCATAAAGGACAATTATGTAATTATAATCTAATGGAAAGTTATTGTACCGATCCTGTTTCAGATAATAAAACAATGTGTAAGAATTTTCTCAGAACAAAACAAGTTTAATTTTGCTAACCTATTTTATAATGATTTTGAACTATTTACTAAGGAACATGACAATATCAATGGCTACTTTTGTGAATTTTTGGCGCACTTCCAGTGGTGTTTGGATAAGAGTTGTAAAAAGAAAGTTATGTCAGTCAAGAAAAGTAGCAAACCTGAAAACGATTTCAGAGTAAGAGAGGAATTAAGTAACTTAAAGTATCTTTATTACATTGCCAAGAACTCTGGTTGTCTTGAACTGATGAGATCCTTTAGAAATTATAAAAAATGCATGAATAATAAAATACCTAATATGCGAATAGAAATAAATACAAATATACTTGAAAATTCAAATAATAAAAATAAAACTTTATGGCAAGTGGTTAATAACAGATTGGGATGACAAAAACAGAAAATGAGAACTGGTATAAAAGTAAATGATGAAATAATAAATGATGAAAAAAAAAATAAGTGAAATATTTGCTAATTATTTTTCTACATGTGTTAAAGATAAACTGGGTAACCATTTTGGAAATCACTTATCAAATAATTGTACAATATCCAGGAAAATAATCAATTCAACAACTTCCTTTGAGCCTGTAACAGGAGACGAAATTATTAGTATAATTGATAATATGAAAAGCAAGAAAATTCCTGAGAGAGCAGTTGCCAATAGAATACACCTGTATTTAAAATCAAATAATTTATTTACTGACAGTCAGTTTGGTTATAGAGACAATAAATCTACAGAACTAACGACACTAGAATTTGTTCAAAAAATCTATCATTACCTAGATAACGGTAAAAAAGTAGCTTGTCTTTTCTTTGATCTAACTGCAGCTTTTGATTCAGTCAATCCGAAATTTCTTGAGGACAAATTGAAAACAATAGGAATAAATGGAAACATCCTGAAATGGTTAAGTTCTTGTCTGGAAAATCGGAAAATTTTAGTTTCAATAAACTCAGAAATGTCTGATTTCGTTAATATGGAAATTGGTGTAGCTCAAGGTTCCGCTATTGGTCCACTTTTATTTCTTATTTTCATTAATGATTTACCAGATTATATCACAGAAGGTGAGGTATTTATGTACGCGGATAACACATCTGCCATAATCCAAGGTGATACCATTGAACATTTAGAGAATAGAACTGCTACAGTCATTAAGCAATTTGAAGACTGGTGTTTTAAAAATTCTCTAATTATTAACATGAAAAAAACGGTATTTTTGTATTTTACAAATCTCATATCTGAATAGAATATGTTGAGACAAGCACGAAAACAACATTCTTAGTCTCAGTGATAGATGGAACATTAAATTTTACCCCTCAAATAGATACTTTGTGCACTAAGTTAGCAAAAACATTTGCAGTTTTAAATTTAAAAAATGAATTGAGTAATAATGCATTAATGACATGTTATTACTCTTTAGCATGTTCAGCCATTAGCTACAATATTAGTATATGGTGTCAATCAGCTGAGGCGAGTAGAGTATTTCTAATGCAGAAGAAAATTATTCGGATTCTGTTTGGTTTGAACTACAGAGAATCACATTTACAACAACAAAAATTATGAAATGCATTTACATATTTAAAATTTCCTGTTTCATGCACAAAAACTTAAATAAATTTAAAACAGATAGTGACATACACAGCTACTCCACCAGAAGTGCGGGGAAAATAGACATCAATATTTTCAACCTTAAATTCTTTCAGACTGTTCAGAAGCAAACTGAAAATGTTTTTGAATGAAAATTGCTTTTATAACATGACCGAGTTTTTTGATCGGTAATAAGAAGTAGCTTCACCTTTATATGTACATATAGTTGTTAGTTTGTTTTTTATGTTTTCTTTTCATTATGTATTTTTGTAGTCTTGTTTGTTTTATACAATTTTTGTAATATCATACATATTAATTAATTAACATATGTACTATATTAATTGGTTTTTTATATTTTATGCGAGTTTTCATGACAAAACCGATATTGTTTATGTAACAAGATTTATGATGAATAAATGTATTCTATTCTATTCTATTCTATTCTTTTCTATTCTATTCTATTCTATTCTATTCTATTCTATTCTATTCTATTCTATTCTATTCTATTCTATTCTATTCTATTCTATTCTATTCTATTCTATTCTATTCTATTCTATTCTATTCTATTCTATTCTATTCTATTCTATTCTATTCTATTCTATTCTATTCTATTCTATTCTATTCTATTCTATTCTATTCTATTCTATTCTATTCTATTCTATTCTATTCTATTCTATTCTATTCTATTCTATTCTATTCTATTCTATTCTATTCTATTCTATTCTATTCTATTCTATTCTATTCTATTCTATTCTATTCTATTCTATTCTATTCTATTCTATTCTATTCTATTCTATTCTATTCTATTCTATTCTATTCTATTCTATTCTATTCTATCCCACCCCACCCCACCCCATCCCATCCCATCCCATCCCATCCCATCCCATCCCATCCCATCCCATCCCATTCTATTCTATTCTATTCTAACATTGTATTTGTAATAAGAACGTCTTTGATAATAATTTCTTTACCGCAAGGACTTGCATTATGCCAATTTTATTGATACTGTTGATGATCCAAATAGTGACTAAATGATTTAGAATTTTGTTATGTCAATTTAACCATCTTCTTACTTTAGAAAATCCGTGTTAAACATTTCCTTTCTGTTTTTCAGGACAAGGTCGTGTAAACCAACTAGGTGGTGTCTTCATAAACGGTCGTCCGTTACCGAATCACATTCGTTTGAAAATCGTGGAAATGGCAGCGGCGGGAATAAGACCCTGCGTAATATCGAGACAGCTTCGAGTGTCGCACGGGTGTGTGTCGAAAATTTTGAACCGCTACCAAGAGACCGGTAGCATCAGACCAGGTGTTATAGGTGGGTCGAAACCTAGAGTGGCCACTGTTGAAATCGAGGAGAGGATAGAACAGTTGAAAAAGGAACAGCCTGGGATTTTCTCGTGGGAGATTAGAGAAAAATTAGTTAAAGTAAGTATAGCTCGTAGTGCCACTATGAACATAATTAAGCAGTAATTACTATGCTAATAGCTACCATTCCTTTAGCCATGCATTCGATAAAATAAAATAAGTAAATATATCTTTCGATTTTCATGTTTCGTTATAGACCATATTTTATTACAAGAAATATGTCTTTATCAATTCAAAAATATTCATGGACATACAAGCGCTACAAGGGCGTATCTGGACCTTGAGCTTGGGGGGGTAACACTGAACCCAAAATTTTTTTTGTCGTCCCAAAATTTTTTTGAAGAACGGAAAGCAAAAATCCGAACAAATTTTTTCATCCTAAAAAATAAAATTTTACAATGAGGGGGGGGTAATTACCCTATTAAAATTTTTTTTCTTCCTAAAGTTAACAAAAATCATAACATTTTAAAACAAAAGTTGATGATTTACAGAATCTTGGGGGGGTAATTACCCCGTTATCCCCCCCATAAATCCGCGCCTGAAGCGCTACCTTGATTATGTTGTAGCAAATATTTCTCTTCAAAATTATGGCGTTACGATCATAGGATCGCCTCGCTCATATACTATCGTTTAATATAACATCATATGATAAAAATCAAAATAGTGATAATACCAGTATATACAAGGTGTTTCGAAAAGATTGGGACAACGCTTAGCCGTAGATTCTTGACATCAAAACAAGTCGATTTAACTCAAAAAGTAGTGGTCTAACTCTTTTCGTTTTCAAGATGGGTAGGGGTGGTAAATTAAAAAAATTGTATTCGTAATTTGCCTCCATCTTGGAAACTATTATATGTATTTACTTCAAAGTTGGTAACGACACATTTTTCAGGTCGCTAATTACAATGGTGATATTGCCGATGCCATATTTTGTAGATGGCGCTAGTTACAGGACTTTTACGTGACACTTTAAGCCACAACTTTTTTGAGGTTAGGTTTTGGACATCGTCTTCTATTATAATCGAAAAGCAATTCGAAAAGCAATTTAGTTTCCTAAATAAACGCGATAAAATGCATGCTTTCAAAGAAATACACATCCATTACAAATCCAATTGTACCTAAATGCTGTTTCTTATCTAGTAGGTGTACGTCAAGTATGATGTCTTGAAATCGTCAATAGTGCTTGTTGTAGATACGTATAATATTCTCCAAGATAGAGACAAAATACGAATACAATTTTTTTTTACTATGCCACTTTGTATCTTGAAAACGAAAAGAGTTAGATACTTTTTGGGTTAAATCGACTTGTTTTGGTGTCCAGAGTCTACGCTAAGCGTTGTCCTAATCTTTTCAAAACACCCGGGGTGTTGAATTTCTTCGAACAGGTGTGTGACAAAGTTGTAAATCGCGTATTTCTCTGAAAGGGTGCATTTTATCGCGTTTAAACAAGAAACTAAATTGCGTTTCGATTATAATAGAAGACGATGTCCAAAACCTAACCACAAAAAAGTTATGGCTTAAAGTGTTACATAAAAGTACTACAACTAGCGCCATCTATAAAATATGATATCGGCAATATCACCATTATAATTAGCGACCTTAAAAATAGATCAATACCAACTTTGAAGTAGATACGTACTCTAGTCTCCAAGATAGAGACAAATTACGAAAACAATTTTTTTACTTTACCACCCTCTATCTTGAAAACGAAAAGAGTTGAACCACTATTTTTTGAGTTAAATCGACTTGTTTTGATGTCAAGTATCTACTGCTAAGAGTTGTCCCAATCTTTTCAAAACACCCTGTATAAAAGAATCATAAATGCAGAAAATCTAAACGAATATGAGAATTATAAAATAAACTGGAATTATCTAACTGAATTAAATATGCGCACTGTATTTGCTTTGTTTTTGAATGACTTAATAAGGTATTTGGATTAATTATTTGCCTCAATAAAGACTTGTAGAGCATTAACTTGTCGCCAGCGAGCTTTTCCCGTCCAGACGGATTTTCAACTTTTCACCCCCATTATTTTGGAAACTGTTCATTTTTTGGGGTTATGCCCACGAGAACTTTTGTTGAGCATCATATAAACTACTTTTTCTCGGAGTTTGAAACGCTTTGACCGATTTATTCTTTCCATTGATTTTGTGCGTGGTCCTTGCTACCTAATTCTCACCATAAAACTTCGACTATTAAAGCCTTTTTATACTATACAATAGCCTGCCTGAAAGTTTTAGAAGTCTGAATTTTTTAAGATATCAGAATAAAATTAAGGACTTACTACTGAGAAATGGTTACTAAAATGTTAATTAATTCCTAATCAGATCTACATATCCATAATTTGTTATCTGTAGTTTTTAATTTGTTGTATGTATTAGCGTTGTAAGTATACTTTTTCTGTCTAGGTTTACGCTAGTATATAAAGCGCTAAACGTTGGAGAGAGGTCGCTGTATTTCCGTCGAAGTCACCCTTTCAAGTTCTAACTGCGACTAATGTTGCCTAACCTATCGTATCGTATGAGTATAGCCAAGAAGAATTTGAGCTCGCCCATTGATTTTATAAATAAAGATAGATGGTTTCTTAATACCTAAATAACATTTTCTAATCATGATGATAGCAAATAAATAAAAAATAATTGATTGTAAAAATAAATCAAGGATAGACCCGTAAATAATGAATGAATATTCTAATACTCTACTGATGAGAACTATCTAGTTCGAAAAAACTTGTACAATGTAAGTGTCAATCATTGTTGTGAATGACTGAATTTCAATACCTACATGATTTAAATATTTTCAATATATTTTTTGCTTTAAAATGCTAGGAATCCCATCATATAATTCAATACTTCGTCAGTATTGACTAGAAGAGTAGTTGCTTTGATTGATTTTCCAATAATTAGTGTGTTTATCTAAATAGTTTAATAGCGTGATTAGATTGAGGCACCAACATACAGAAAGTAGGTAATCTTATATTAAATAAAAAAGTGTTATGATTTATTTAATTTGTAAATAACATTTTCTAATTATTATTGTAATAGTAATAATAAAAATCTAATAGTATAGTATCCCTAAAAACCTGGAGTAACATTCAAAAATCCCTTAAAGCGATCCAACTATAATGAACACACTATAATCGATAGAAGTACTGAATTCTTTGTTAGACTATACAGTGTGATCCACTTAAAATGGGAGCACCCTTATAACTTTTTTATTATTTTTTTCTGATTTGAACCAAATTTTACTCAAGTTTAGAACAAATTAGGATCTTCTTATGCCCCAAAAAAAAAACATTCGCCTCCTACAAATGCAAAGCCACCTGCGGTAACAAAATAAACGAAGAAACTCAAAATATGATATTATGCATTATTTTTTTATCGGAAAATTCTATTAATGAAAGTTGTTGAGAATTGTCCAAAACTTCATCAAAACAAAAAGATATTTTGTATAAAATAATGGTCAATGTCCAAAAATATCATTTTATTGGGTTTTTGCTTAGAAGTGTGCAATGACAATTTTGTTTGAAATTAAAGTCATGCTGGCAGGTAGTTGTCAAGTAATTTGAATTTTTTAAATTTTTCAATTTAATGAAAAACAAAATTCAATAGTTTTTCGACAATCCTAAATAACTTTCCTTAACACAATTTTCCGATAAAAATTGCTAATATGATTATTTAATTTTTTCCGTTTATTTTAGTATCGCAGACGATTTTGCATTTGTAGGACACGGATCATTTTTTGGCTATAAGTAGATCCTAATTAATTCTATATTTGGGCAAACTTTGGTTCAAATCGGAAAAAATGGAAGAATAAAATATAAGAATTCTCCCATTTTAAGCAGATCTCACTGTATAATCAGGTCAGGTATTATACCCTAGAAATTATTAATTGAGTCATAAACTTTGGATATAAATATTATAACTTTATTGTTCACCTGTAATGCTCTTGATAACAAACACTTAACAAACCGAAACATATGTAGAGTGTAAGCTAAATATATTATTTTGAAACATCCAAAATCAGTATTTTTTTAAAATGAGATTAACTATTACTTTTTGTACATGACATACTAAAGCTTAGGTTATTTCTCTCTGACAGCAATAAATCTCTATTCTTCTGTTATGCATTTCGCCCGAAAAGCTATTTTCTGTATCGATATTCCTCAATAGATATGTAATAAACTAGTTATTTTAATAATTTTTTTATTAACAGTTCATAATTAGGTATAATATGAATACATTGCTTTTATAATGTATGATAGTTGCCTAGAACGACAAAATTATTTACCAAAAAATTTCAAAAGTGTATTAACATCTGCAATAAGCTCAGAAGGACTAATTATTATTTCGTTTTTCTGCTGCTGATCATAAACTTCAAACACTTTCAATAAACCTTTAACTGCTCTGTTAACTCCAATATATTCATACTGTAAATGTTTCTGTGTACAAACCCCGAACAAACGACGATACTTTAACTCTTCACCTATTAGTCTCCCAATGTGACTCGATAGATCTTCCAGGTGTCTGCTTGTGGATGCCCCTCCCCCAATTTGAAACAGCGTTGCTCTGCGAATTCTGCATCTATAACCTTCCATTTCCAATTTTAGAACCTCTTGTACGGTTCTATATTCCACTTTACTTATCGCATATGTTGCTCTTCTCTTATTTGTATTTTTGTCGAGCAGCAAATCACCCAATTTTAGCAGCCTCTCCTTCAGATTGTTGTTGTAAGTGATTAACATATTTATATATTTTGGGCGGTTGTGGGAGCAGGCGTATATGTTTTCCTTAAAATTTTCATATTTCTTCATAGCACTAACACTGACATCTGGAGGGACACCTATTGTAAACAGGTGAAACTCATTCTTCTGAATATTTCTTGGTCCCATAATCGCCATTTTTGTAACGAACTAACACAGACGCACACTGAGTGAACAGAAAGCCTTTTAATTATGACGACATTTTTGATAGTACACTTTATATGTAATGACTATTAGGAGTTGGGTGGGGTAGTTCTTCCTCGAAGGAGGACAATAAACTAATTAGACAGGTAAGGGCAGGTAAAGTAAAGTAAAGTAATCTTTATTTATACTGAAAATAAATAATAAAATATTTTAAATACCTATCATTACTCACAATGGAAGCTTAGATACTAAATCATTAAAATTAAAAATTTAAAAATAAAATATATAAAAAGATGACATATAATAACATATACCTCGACATGTACATATATAATTATCCTATATTTGGCTTAACAAAATTTAGCAGATTCAACGTATTCTGAATACTAGAGAATCTATCACATCTCAGTATTATTCTTATTACTTTGTTCTGCAGTTTCTGCAGTATATCAAAATTTGTACAAGTAACATACAGTACAGAGTAGGAATAAGTAAAATGAGGCAATGTCAAAGAATTGTAAACGGTTGATTTTGTTGGAGTTGATAAATAGGGAGCTACCCGTCCTAAAAATCCATTTTTTTGCCATTTTTTTTTCGAAATATAATCCATATGACTTCCAAATTTTAATTTTCTATCGATTACAAAACCCAGGTATTTCATTTGATCTACTTGCTCATTTATTTCTATTTTTAAATTTAACTCTCTAAATATATTAAACCAGTAATTATTACTTATATTATACATTTAGATTTTATTTCATTTACTGTCAGTTTGTTATGACTAAATTTAGTGTTAAACATTTTAAGTTCTTCGTTCATAGTGTTATGTGTTTCAACCCTCTAGAGACATATAGAAGAATCTAGAACATTACAGACATCCTGTAGAAGATCATAGAATGTGTTGGTGGGTAGTGGAAAGATCTAGAACACATAACCTAGGGTATATAAAAAATGACAAGCTGTGTGTGGGGACAGCTGAATTAGCACAGTTCTAATGGTCAGTTGAATGAGCAGTTGAGTACAGACAGTCAAGTTTGAGAAAGTGAGCAGAACAGATCAAGGGACTGAAGTAGTGAATTGTAATACACAGTGAATATTAGTAAGAATTAATTGATTGTTGTAATTAGTAAGTTAATATATTAGTGTTTAGTGTTACCCTGCTGTTATAATTTCCGAACCCACGTACAGGGTGTTCACAAAAAGGGTGTAAGCACGTAACAATAGTTGATATTAGTTCACTGAAATTATTATGGGCATAGTATATTAGGGTGTCATCTGGTGTCAGGGTGGGTGGTGGTGTCATTAGGGTGTCATCTTTATTTAGGACATTTCCTATGTCGTTTATACATATTATAATTAAAAGTGGTCCAAGCACGCTTCCTTGGGGAACTCCGAAGTTACTTATTTGTAATGACGATTTGGTGTTACCTACTTTTGTACATTGACATCGGTTAGAAAGGCAGTTTTTAAACCACTTTAATACACTTCCAGTAAATCCATATTTTTCACCTTTAAGTATTAATATATTTCAGTCTATAGTTTCGAATGCCCTTTTCAAATATATAAATACTGCACAAACGCCGACACCTTTCTCGTCAATTTTATGTCACATGAGTGGTTCCCTCTAAATCCGGATTTCTAGCTACATGAAATGTTTGAATTTATATATTTTATGACTTGCTCAAACTACTAATTCCAAAAATTTTTCGCCATATTTCAGCATATTTATTGGCCGCAATTCTTCCGCAAGATTTGTGCTAATCATTTTAGGAATAGGTACCACAGTTGAAGATTTGAAGCATTCAGGAACTAATCCCTTTTTTAAACTTAAATTAATCAAATTTAAAAAATAATATCCTAGAACATGGAACAATTCTTTTATAATATGTAAACTAACTTCATCAGTACTAAATTTATTAACTTGGCTAGTAATGAATTTATATAAATCTTGCAAAGATATTTTAGTAAAAGTTGACATTGAACACTCATTTTGAGAATAATATTGCTGTTTACGATATTGGAATCAATATTTGCAATTATACTCAATGCTGCCTATATAATATTTGTATAATACATCTGGTATTTCATCAACATTATTATATAATGTCCCGTTGCATCTTATTCCATTGTGGTAATTACTAAACGTTACATTTTTACTACCAACAATCTCCTTTAAGTGTTTCCACATTTGCCCACTATTATTTTTATTATCATTGATCATTTTCTTATAAAAATTATACTTCACATTCCGTATTACTTTAACCAGATTTTTCTACATATTTTATAATTATTCCAATCTTCTTCCTCTCTAGTGAAAGAATATTTTTTTATATGCCTTATTTTTATTTGCTACAAGTCTCTTTGCAATTATTATCAAACCAAACCATGTATTTTGCTTAGATCTAACCTTAATTTCTTTCATTGGGGCCACTTTATCTAGTGAAGAAATGATATTATCTATAAATAATTTATTCACTAAATTAACATTCACGCTGCTGTATCCCCATTCTTTTCCTACTAATAATAATTCTGTCATCTTATCAATATCACATGAATAATATTTACCTTTATATTAAAGATTTATAATATTATACAATGTATAATTACATGAAAATGACATCAATAATATTTACCTTTATATTAAAGATTTATAATGTTATGCAATGTATAAATTACATGTAAACTAGAGGGCTAATTCCATGCTTCCCATAATCGAAAGGTCTGCAGGTAGCACCATCTGGGGTAATTTAAATTGCAATAGGTCTATGTGTATGGCACACATACCATTCTTTGAATTTAATATTGAGAATTTAATTTTATGAGTAATTTAGTAGGGAGGTATTAAACTCGTTCAAAGCTGGAAAAGGTTACGAATGAACGTGAGTTTGGTAATAGTTATTTACGTAACAAGTTCCGAAAGTGGTCTTTTACTGGACGAGTAAGCAAATTCTAGGACGAGCCGTAGGCGAGGAAGCTTGTGAGTTCAGTAAAAGCACTTTCGGGGCGTGTTACGTACAATATTTTTTCTTCAATCGTTCTTTAACGAAACCAAAAATTGATATACTTTGACTATTTTGAAATAACTATTATCTGATAGTTTTAAGTGTCATTATTTTGTTACCATAGCAACACGACTGTTTAGCGTCGAGTACGAATGTGATTAATGTGATTCATAGTAAAATATAACCTGCAAATTGACATTGACGTTTCGCTGATCTGTCACTTTACAGTGCTAGTACCCGTAATAGCTACTTTCGAGGTTAGTACTAGAATACGCTACTTTCGGTACAAAAAATCGTATCGAAAGTATTTACTTTTGGAACGATTGAAGAAAATAGTTATTTACGTAACAAGTTCCGAAAGTAGTCTTTTACTGGGCGAGTAAGCAAATTCCGCCTAGAAGCTTGTGAGCCCAGTAAAACCACTTTCGGAGCGTTATACGTAGGGGAGAGTGTTGTACCTTGGGACGCATGTACCTTGGGACAAACGCAGTACGTGCGCCATCTCTTGCAGCAGAGCGAAAATGTTCGATTATAGTTTTAACGGTATATAGACAGCTTTACTTCTCAGTTTCTTTGACGATTTAAAGCAGTATACGTGCTATTGGCCACATTTTATGTTTTCGACGCATCAATTTAATTTTTGTCCACTAACGACTGTGTGTGTTACGAATTAAGGTAAGAGTTTTGTGAAAATTGAATTAAGTGAGTATATATCTTAATGTCTTCTTATATTTTTGGTTGGTATATAAAATCATCAATTTCCTAACCTCAAAAAAATATCAACAAAAATTAGTCGAAGTGAAAATCGTGTACCTTGGGACACTAGTGTGCATGAACCTTTGGACAGTCCCAAGGTACATGCATATATAATTTTAATAAATTTTCTTCAGATGCACTTATTAGATATAAATACAACAAAAATTTTTGATTGAATTACGTATCTATGTACCTTATTTTTGTTGTTTCGGCAAGATGCCACGAAGTAAAACTGGCAATAAAAGGGAACCGGTTGATGCAGCTAGTCTGCAATTAGCAGTTAATGAGGTGTTGCATAATAATGTAAGTTTAAGAGATGCAGGAGCGCTATATAAAGTTAGTAAATCAACTCTAGCACGCCACATTATGTTACACCGCCAATCTGGTAAACCTTCTTTCGAATATTCTGCTACAAATGCAGTAAGAAAAATATTTACAACAGAAGAAGACAAGCAGTTGGGAGAATATTTGCTGTTTTCTTCTAGACTGCATTATGGTCTAAATAAAAAAGAAATTCGTTTATTAGCTTATGAGTATGCCGTTAAGAATAACAAGAACATGCCAAATAAATGGAAGGAGCAGCAAATAGCGGGCAGAGAATGGCTACGTTGGTTTTTAAAACGCCATACAAATTTATCATTAAGAAAAGCAGAGGCAACTAGCCTCTCGCGTTCCACCAGTTTCAATAAAAATAATGTTGGAGTATTTTTTTCCAAACTTAAAAAATGTCTAGAAAAATACCAATTTTCACCAAGCAACATTTATAACGTGGATGAAACTGGAAATACCACAGTTCATGTTCCACCACGTATTGTAGGTGCAAAAGGAGTCAAACAGGTAGGCTCCATGACTTCGGGCGAACGTGGTATTAATATAACCATGATTACCGGTATAAGTGCTATCGGAAACCACGTTCCACCATTGCTAGTTTTCCCAAGAGTTCATTTTAAAGAGCACATGTTAAGCGGAGCTCCTCCAGGCATGATTGGAGCCACCAATCCATCAGGTTGGTCCAACGAGGAAATATTTTTTCGGTACATGAGCCACTTCATCGATCATGTAAAACCATCTAAGGACAGCCCAGTTTTATTGATTTACGATAATCACGATAGCCATACTTCCCTTCCTGTAATCGATCTTGCAAAATCTAATGGGGTTGTGCTATTAACATTTCCACCCCACACGTCGCACAAGCTCCAACCATTGGATCGCACTGTGTTTGGCCCTTATAAGACCTACTACAATCAAGCTATGAATGAATGGATGCTTCAAAATCCGGGAAAGCCAATAACCCTCTACCAAATTGCCGAAATTGTTGGGAAAGCCTACCCAAAGGCATTTACTCAACATAATATAACAAAGGGGTTTTCTGTAACAGGCATTTGCCCTTTAAATACGGAAATCTTTCGTGAAGATGAGTTCTTAAGTGCTTTTGTAACAGATCGACCAGATATCGAAAATGCTATTGTAGAACACCTCGAAGATTTTAACAAACCTGGTCCGTCAAATCAACCTGAAAATATATCTCCAACACAGATAAATTTTGTGAGTCCTGAAGTTATAAGGCCTTATCCAAAAGCTGCACCGAGAAAAAACAAAAGAGGCAGGAAGAGGGGAAAATCGAGAATATTAACAGAAACCCCAGAAAAAGCTGAGATTGAAATGGAATATTTAAAAAAGCAGGCCAAAAAAAACAAAGTTAAAAAAGTTACATAAAAAATATTTGAAGATAGTTCCGACGTTGAGAATGCCGAAATATCTATGCAAGATTTTAGTGATGAGGACGATTATTTGGAAAAATTGGTTGAGCAAGAAACTTTGGAAATGGAACAGGGAAGAGATATAGAAAATTCCACTATAGTAGGAGGAGATTTTGTATTAACCGAACTGAAGGGGAAAAAATCTGTACGTCATTACGTAGCAGAAATACAAAAGATTTTGGAAGAAAGATGTTTTGAGGTGCTTTATCTAAAAAAAATAATGAATAGTAACAAATTTGTGAAGACTGAAGAGGTATATGAAATCTGCGAATCAGATATTTTGAGAAAATTACCGAAACCAACAATAGTTGGTGGATCAGAACGTCGAATGGAACAATTCATTTTTTCTGTAGACTTTATGTTTTAACATGTATTAATAAAAATGTTTTGCATATTTTTGATGTCTTTTTATTTGTTTATTTCTCATCCCAAAGCATAATTAGCGTTGTCCCAAGGTACAGTTATAGCTGTCCCAAGGTACAAGGCACGGTTGTACCTTGGGACAATTTGCAACTGAATTATTTTTTCAAAATCTTAGTTAATAACATTACATTACCTTTTTGCCAATGTTACCCTAAATGGTCGAAATAGCACTTGATATGCTCGTTCAGATTAGATGATCGCATTAAAAAATATATTGAAAATAAAAAATAAAAACCGAAAAATGTCCCAAGGTACAACACTCTCCAGTATTTACTTTTGGAACGATTGAAGAAAATAGTTATTTACGTAACAAGTTCCGAAAGTAGTCTTTTACTGGGCGAGTAAGCAAATTCCGCCTGGAAGCTTGTGAGCCCAGTAAAAGCACTTTCGGGGCGTTATACGTACAATATTTTTTCTTCAATTGTCTCTTTAATGAAACCAAAAATGTATATACTTTGACTGTTTATAAATATTAATATTAATTGTACGATCATCATTGTCCATTTTAAAATAACTATTATCTGACAGTTTTAAGCGTCAGTATTTTGTTACCATGGCAACACGACTGTTTAGCGTCGAGTACGAATGTGATTAATGTGATTCATAATAAAATATAACGTGCAAATTGACATTGACGTTTAGATGATCTGTCACTTTACAATACTAGTACCCGTAATGGCTACTTTCGGGGCTAGTACTAGAATTCGCTACTTTCGATACAACAAATCTTACCGAAAATACTTACTTTTGGAACGATTGAAGAAAAAATAATTACTTTGGTGGAAAGCTTTACGTATTATATGAAGGTGCTGAAGTATTTGAGCTAATAAAGGTGGTTCCGTGTGGTTACCCTGCGAAGTTAATAATGGCAAAGTCGCCAGTTGAGGACGATTTTTCGCCATGTCATAAATTTTGAAAAACATTTTCTCCTATTTCCCCTTGGATTTCCTCATATTACGACTGAAGTAAGTCTTCACTAGATATTAATCAATATCAATATCAATATTTCCTGGTTTATTGATTTTTGTAATGATAGTATGAAACAGTACTTTTTTTATTCTCGAGGATTTAAATCCATAAAATTTTAAAAAATGTAAACATGTTCACTTAAACATTATATTCTGTTACAGGTTCAAAGCAGCACGATTCAGAACTTTTTGTAATGTCACGCAACAAAATTGCAGACACGAGAAAAAGAAGAGTTTAATAGCGTCACATATTGAGATTTTAATATACAATACCTGACAAGTGTCAGGACCTTGTAAAATCCAAAGTAAAAAACAGCAAATTAAATACATTCTTATATTGATGCATATTGTTCATACCCAAATTTTGATTACTGATATCTCAAAAAAATATAGGACCATGGTCATTAATTTCTAATGGCATCAGGGGTTATTTTGATATCGTTAAAAGAATAATAAAGTTTGTAAATTTTTCACGTTTGCTGTAAACATATAACAAATTGTTAATCAAATGTGGGAAAGCTATAACCAGGTTATGTAACAGGCACTCGCTTGTACATAATAAAAGTAGATTCTTGTTCCCTTTTTAATTCGAAATAAAATACTTCAATCATTGTTGATATTTTGTAAAGACTATTGCAACCATTACAAAATAATTGTATAAACAGTTCCGCAGGCTCTAAGAAAATTCGGTACCGCCACTATAAAACAGTTTTATTGAAGCTTCATTTAATTGCGTCATAAAGCACATACTTCACTTTTTGGTATTATTACTATAAAACACCAATAAAATAAAACGATTTCTTAAATGTATGCAAAAAGTCGCATACATATACTTACAAAAATATAATATGCTGATCTCCATACAGATCTCTATACAGGGTGTCCCGAATTGCATAGGCCAAACTTCACTAAGCAATACAACTTTTTAAAATAAGAAAAAAGTTCCTATAAATATGGGTGGGAAGTGCTTAGTTTCCGAGATACAGGGTGTTCAAGTAATTCTCCTGAAAATGTTTTTTTATGAATATTTTCGAAACGTCTAAAGATAAACAAATGGTAATTTACACAGGAATTTAACTTTTTATGCTTTTTAAGACAAAATGACAACTATGTACGAAAATCATTCAGGAGCGGGTGAAACTGGGAGGGCCTAGGTATAATTTAGCCGCAACTTTATTGTGTGACACTTTTACATTAATTTATGAGCAGAACTTAAAAATGGGAAGTTTTTTACACAAAAAAAGTCTCTTGTGATTTTTCTCTAAAATTATCAGTTTTTGAGTAAATCTTATCTGCACTTTATTCGGGAATAGTTTTTTATGAATATTTTAGCAGAACAGAAAAAACAATGTCAGTAAAACAAAATTTGATTACATTATTTTTTATTAGACAACAATGAATTAGATTAAAGTAAGGTAAATTACAAATTACTAGAGTTGTTCAAAGTGCATTCCGCCAGTATCAACACATTTCTGACATCTGCGCCGTACAGAGTGTGTAGCTTTACGAATGAAATCAGGATTAGCCCGCAAATTTTCACATTCTTCGAGAATTCTTTCTATTAACTCTTCTCTTGTGTTTACAGGGTTTACGTAGACTTTGTCCTTTAAATAGCCCCAGACAAAAAATTAACTGGAGTTAAATCCGGTGAACTGGATAGCCAGGCTCTTGCACCTAATCGACCGATCCACCATTCAGGATAATTATTGTTTACCCACAAACGGTTCTCAACAGCAAAGTGTGCAGGAGCTCCGTCCATTTGAAACCAGCATTCATTTCTTAAATTAAGAGGAATATCCTCGAAATATTGAAAAAAATGGTTATTTAAAAAAATCATTAAATAATGGTCCATTTAAACGGGAAGGAAGGATGTGGGGCCCACAAAAAGTCCCGTTTATAACACCACCCCATACATTAACGCTAAACTCCTTTTGAAATATCCTAGGGCGAATTATATGAGGATTCCGATGAGCCCAGATTCTTAAATTATTAAAATTAACCGATCCATTACGGTTAAAGGTAGCTTCATCAGTCCAAATAATTTTACTTTACCAATTACAAAAATTGATACGCCTTTCGGATCAACTGGTTGAAGGCTTTGGACTGGCTGCATTCGAAAAGCTTTTCTGTGGTCTTTTTTCAGAATCCGAAAAACTTTGTTTTTGGAAACATGCACAGCTTGCGCACGCAGCTATTGGACCGCTCTTCTGATACTTAATTTATTATTATTGTTAAATTTGGCCAAAATTATGTTTTTTAATCGCCCATTTCGCTGTTCTTCATTTCTTGGACCTCCTTTAAGTCCAACATTTCTAAATTCTAGGTGGGTTCGATGGTTTCCTTCTATTAGGAAATCTTCTGCGATATTCGCGTACCTCGGCATTCGCGTTTCCATTACAATATCCATAAATAAAATGAATATCCGCGTACTCCACATTACTAAACATGACCATTTTTTACTTTTCAATGGAACACTTTTTCCAAAAGGAAATAATAAAACTACAGAACAATGAACTACAGAAAACACAAAAAACAACAATGTCATTATTGTCATTATGGCATTGCATGCTAGATTATTTTTCATTTGTTACAAACACTACAATCATGGCACACTCCTGCATACCAGGAATGCTGGTAATAACGGTTACTAATTGATAAAGTTCAGATAAGATTTACTCAAAAACTGATAATTTTAGAGAAAAAACACAAGAGACTTTTTTTGTGTATAAAACTTCAAATTTTTAAGTTCTGCTCATAAATTAATGTAAAAGTGTCACACAATAAAGTTGGAGCTAAATTATACCTAGCCCCCCCCAGTTTCACCCGCTCCTGAATGATTTTCGTACATAGTTTTCATTTTGTCTTAAAAAGCATAAAAAGTTAAATTCCTGTGTAAATTATCATTTGTTTATCTTTAGACGTTTCGAAAATATTCATAAAAAAACATTTTCAAGAGAATTACTTGAACACCCTGTATCTCGGAAACTAAGCACTTCCCGACCCATATTTATAGGAGCTTTTTTTTCTTATTTTGAAAAGTTGTTTTGCTTAGTGAAGTTTGGCCTATGCAATTCGGGACACCCTGTATATACCAAGATTTCAGCGATTTTACTGGATAGTGTATAAGAACTTACTTAATAATTATAATTATTTTAGAGACGTGCAATTTTTGATGAGATGGAAATTTTACTGTGAATTATGCCATGTTTTTTTTTATGAATTTTAAGTGCCCCTTTTGTTTACTGAAGGTTTTTACTAATTTTTGGAATTTTATGAAAATCGATTTTACATTTTAACATTTTTTTGTAATGAAATTTAACGCCAGTTTGTTTTACTCATCATAACTTTATAATTAGCACGTATTAACTGCCATAAATGTTAATCAAAATGTGATTTTTAAACTTTTTATGTCTTGTCATATTTACGACCTCGAACGCTGGTCTCATGAAATGGCTTCTTTCTATCAAATACTTTTGTGGTAATAACAAGCATTTTAAGGTAATTAAACTATAGAAGATTCCTACAAAGCATCTATAAAATAAAGTGTCTTGGAGGTGATGGTCTTGTGACAGGGCCGTATTTTAAATGAACCAATATAACAATTTACTTTTCAAAAATGGCTTCTTTTTCGATGTTATTATAAATTATAAGCGAGAAAAAATAACTGTAGCCGGAATCACAAACATTTTGATAAAAACTGTAATTTATTACTATTATCTACTATTACCATTAAATTGTATGTTAAATAATCGTTCTAACACCTATGCTTATTTTATGGAAATTTTCAATAGTAATTTCTCTAGTGCTTGAAAAATGTCCAGTAATTAAAGCAAGTGGATTTCACTCCTAAATTAAATGAAAAAATAAATATAAGAATGACAGCTAGATTAGGTTAGATCATGTTAGTTAGTAGGCTGTGTACTACAAGCGTATTTTTTTGGCACTCAGGAATCCAAGTGACTCAATGTAATTTCTTTGGGAAAGTGAACCCCTTCCATGAGAGTTTATGATCTAATTCATTTCTGTGTGACCTAGCTTTTTAGTTGAATCAGATATATCACTTTTAAATCGGTACGTCATAAAATAAGGTTTGTTATGCTCCATAATTATTATTTCAATGGTTGTATTTAGTGTAATTAACTATGGTTGAAGTTTAATATCTTAATACCCATAGGGACAATCTTATTATCCATTTTAAATTGTAATACAAATAGAAATGTAGCAAAATGCACAGCTTATAGTCGTAATGTTTGCAGTTAGTGCCTGAACCCAATCAAAATGATGTTTCTTTGACAAATATTTATGATCTGCTCTAAGTGATACGTAAATGAATTGAAACTGATATTCAATTCGCCAAAGAAATACGGCTTACAAAGAAAGGAACGACAATTTACTTTCAATAGCAAAACTGTCCGAAATAGTGCTTTGTAAGATAACTAGCCGATGCCCACTTCGTCCACGTGGAATTAAGAACATTGACGAACTAACCCACTACACATCCATTGCATTTAAGGAAACCCACTGCGCATCCATTGTACTTGAGGAAACCCGCGGCGCATCCATAGTATTCGGAGAAACCCACTGCGCATCCAATGGATCCGGGGAAATCCACTGTGTATACATAGTACTCGAGGAAACCCGCTGTTCATCCATAGCACTCGGGGAAACCCACTGCGCATTGCAAATTGATAACAATGAATGATTTTTGTGTTAGAGCCAGTTAAACATAAAAATTATTATTTTAATCGACAATGGAGCACATGGGCGGGTATGTGTTAAATTTCATGCTTAAAAAAATCCCTCTCCCTGTTCACCCGTTCGGGGGAGGGGGTCTTTTTGAAAACCGTCTTCTTATTTCCTCAAGAGAGCCCGTCGCTGAAATATAACGTTTCTGACTTACGCGATTTCATAGATACGGGTACCCTTTGGGCCATCTACCACCCTCATTTTCATCCCTTCAAAAAGTGAAAATCGAAATTTCGTCTTACTCGTGTCTAATTGATTCCAATAAAGAGTATTTCTGTCAAATTTCACGGTTCTGGGTCTAACCGTTTCCGAAAAGCTTAAAAACCTCCCCCTCTCCGTTCACCCTTTCGGGGGTCTCTTTTTAAAAACCGTCGTTTATGAGTAGTCCATTGCTCGAATAATTACCCTTCTGACTTACTCGATTTTAAAAATACGGGTGCGCCTTAAACCATTTATCACCCCCGTTTTCACCCCTTCAAAAAGTGGAAATCGAAATTTCGTCTTACACGTATCTAATAGATTTCAACAAAAAATATTTCCGCCAAATTTCACGCATATAGGTCTAACCGTTTCCAAAAAAGCCTGAAATTTCAGCCCCCCTTTTCACCCCATTAGAGATCGAATTTCGCAAAATCCCTTCTTAGTGGATGCCTACGCCATTCGAGGAACGTCTGTGCAAAATTTGAAGTTTCTAGACTCAGCGGTTTGAGCTATGCGTTGATAGATGATTCAGTCAGTCAGGGTATTCTCTTATATAGATAGATAGGAAACAACTATAAAATAATTTTAATATATATTTATAACGGTGCGGAAAATACTACCGAACGTTATTAAAAAAACGCTATAAAATTATTTAGTTTACAAGCTGAAATGTTTTATAGCTTTAGTCACGGAAACGTGACTAAAGCTATAAATAATTTCTTAACTGCTTTATAAGATATTTTATAATTTTGATGTAAAGACGTTTTAATGATAAATTTATAAAACAGTTCAGTTTCAGACAACCAGATAGTATTTTTTGCAACTCTAATATAATCAATTAGTATTTTACAAGCATTAATAAAATAACAATAAAACAAAAGAATCTATAACATTTCAATGATAAAACAAATTTGCTGGTGTGCTGCATCGTCGACATCTCAAACAAAGTTAACGACAACCCAGCTAATCGATATGACAGAACTCAATAACAACCCATAGATACATAAATGTATACCAGTCTAAAAATAAGTATAATTCATTTGTCATACATTATTCCAAAAAAATGTAATACTTACCTACATGTACTATATTTTGTTATGAAATAAAACATAACAGCTGTATATTACCATTATTTAGCCGCAAATGGACCATAAAAGCATATTTATCATCGAATTATAATTACTTACAAGACACAAGGCCAAAATCATCATACCGTAAACGACAGTTTCCCGGCAATAAATATAATGGCCCGGTATTTTGCCGGACTTGCTGCATTTACTGGAATGACATAAAACAGGCCTCTTGTAAAAAAAAACTGCTGCCCAAGGAATCACTACTTCCACATCCAGATTTTCTATCCAAGTCACTCACAACGAAAAAATTTTGTATGTGGAAATAATTGTTTATGAAACTTTAATAATATATTTGAAATCCTCTACCCCAAAAACCCATAAAACGATACCCCACATCGGCAGTGTGGTGGGGGTGGATGAAGTAAAAAAATATTTTGATGTTTTTGGTTCTTGTACACACACTAAATCACTTTTTTCAACCCTTTTAATAATGGTGGGGATGGTAATGGGGGTGGCTGATGCCAATTTTTTTTGAGACCTTATCTTCCCTTGTATATACTAAATACCATTTTTATGGACTCTTACCTGCTTGATTTATCTATTTACCCCAAATTTACCCCAATTTACCCCAAACCCTTCGACGGAACAAGATGAAAATATAATCTAGTTCTAGATCTCGTTAAAGTACATACGAGTTCCAATTTGAGAAATTGATTGATTATAAAAATCCTGGTTTTTAACATATATATATTTTCAAATTTAATCGAGCTATCGATCTGATTTTTTTTTTTTTAATTCAAATACACAAACAAGCGCTTCCAACGGTCTTTTTGTTTCTTTCGATTGATTGCTTAATATTTTCGTTAAATAACAATTAATATTACTTCGCTAAGAATGTACTCATCGAGGGGGCAACCCCTGGCGAAATTTTGTACATCTAATACCTATTCTAGAAAAATACCCTTTATTTCCCCTTTAATTCCTTGTAATTCCCCTAATTCCTCAAATACCTTTATTTCCTCCTAATACCTTAATATTTTCTAGATTATTTCGGGAACGGTGCACTTTTTTATAAAAATACCTATATACAAAATTGTTCCTTATAAAATTCTCTACCAAAAATGTCTCTACACTTTTTTCCTAAAATTAATAGTACGGTGGGAAATAAGGTGCACACATAAGGGTTGGTTCCGGTCAACACAATAAATTGTAATCTTTACTATAATCTACTTTAAAGTTCAATACTTAACGCTAAAGCAGTAGCTACTAAAGTCCGCCTAAAATTATAATAAATTCCTCTCACCCCTATAAAATAACGCGATTTTTGATGAAGCGAGAATATTGTATACCGGGTCGCTCAGCCGATAGGGACGCTGTGGTAACTTTTGAATGGGCGAATGGATTTTTTCAAATTTGGTGTAGTGATATGGGATATAATTTCCAATTAAATAATGTAAAGAACCAAAATGGCCGACTTCCGGTTTCAATTTTACCCGAAAGTGGGTTTAAAATACCCGGTTTTTGCGTAAAATCCCGCACATTGGCAGCCTTGAACAGTAACAGCGTTTACAGCAAGCTCTAAAATAATGTAGTGACCTTGGGTCATCTGAGATGTAGTGGGAGAAATTGAAATTTTTTACATTATGGTGGTGTATAGATATTTATACTTTTTTCGCGTAAAAACAGCTTTGGAAATAGCCATACGGATATTCAGCGAATTATATGACCTGCGCTGATTACATTTGCGCCTCATTTACCAAAGTACTATTAATTTTAGGAAAAAAGTTTAGAGAAGTTTTTTATAGAGCATTTTATAAGGAATAATTCTGTATAGGTATAGGTTTTTTTATGTAAAAATGCACCGTTCCAGAAATAATCTAGAAAATGGGGGTGGAAACGACGTCCTCTAGGGGATGAAGCACGCAATTTTTGAAACTTTATGAACTTTGTCCAATATATTACAATTTTAACTGTCATATTACTGAAGTATTACAAGTCATCGTGCAAAGTTTTAATAATGAAAAAGCTTGTCATGGAGAAATTGTAGACGTAGGAGAGCGATTTGTTCTAGCTTTATACAACTCTACCTCCGCAGAAAAAAGTCTAGATGTATACAGATTCATGACTTTTAACAAACTTGTTGGTAAAGCGAACAATACTGTAATATTATCAAAACTACCAACAACTTCTGCTGCTGCTCGGCAACACTCATATCGCATTTTTTACCAAATTCAAACATGGAAAAACGTTGCGCTAGAAGCTACTGATTGGGGATGGAAAAAAGTTGGCGGTATATTAACCCGAACTATGACAACAAAAGAACCGGCTCCCGAATCTGTTATAACACTAATTTCTTGTTCATGCAAATTAGGGTGCAGAAGAGTAGGCTTACGTTGCTCCACAATATGTTACTATTACCACGGACAAGCATGCATGAATGTCGAATCTATGGACGACGATGAAGATTAATTAACGTAGGTAACCTTTTGATAATTAGTGGATTCGGCTTACAGGGGACATCACACGCCAGGTACTTTACCTGGCGTGGAAACAAGTACAATATACAATATTCTCGCTTCTTTAAAAATCGCGTTATTTTATAGAGGTGAGAAGGTGGAAGTGGTACATTTATTACTTCCACGTCCAGTGGAAGTATAGTAACGACAAAAAAATTTTTAATAATTTTTATTGTCCAAATAGGCTTAAAATGTCATGAAACGTCGACGGTACTATGAATTTTAGGAAACAAAGTGTAGAAACGGCTTTTATAGAGAATTTTATAAGGAATAATTGATCAAAAAGTGCATCGTTCCCGAGATAATCTAGAAAACCTCAAAAGGGGGTGGAAACGGCGTCCTAGGGGATGAAGCACACTATTTAGGGTTGGAAACTTTTCGGTTTAGTAATTCTTATGTTACCCGTACCATTTCTACCAATTTTCAAATCTTTATGAATTTTGTCCGATATAAATCGTTATATTACTGAACTAGAAGTCCATAGTATCATCGGTAGTTTAATTAAATTAAATAATTTTTCTTTACTAGATATTTTTAGCGCTAATCTCTGCGCTGTTTTTACAACACTGACGTCCTCTATATAAGAATTGGTATGTAATTCTTCAAGATAAACATTCCATTTCAATATTTTTACGCTCTAATTCCCTCCTAATACCTTTTATTTCCTCTTAATTTCCTTCTAATACCTCGTAATAATATTTATTTCCCCCAAATTCCCCTGTAATTCCCTTAATACCTAATAATTCCTTCCAAAATACCTTTAATTCCTTCCTAATTCCTTCCTAATTCCTTCCTAATTCCTTCCTAATTCCTCCGATTTGTACACTATTTCCCCTCAGTGGTTGCCCCCTCGGTACTCATATTTTGACTAAGTGACAAACATTTTTATTTTTGCAAATTTTCATATACATACAGCGAAGCAATTGAAAACAAGATACAGGAGAAGTATTTGAAAAAAAAAAATTCATTTAGGACTTACAGTTTTTTGGCAGAAATTATGAAAACAGATTTAATAATTTCTAATATTTAGTAACACTATAATAATATATATAAATTAATTTAAAATATACGGCACATGCAAGGTGCCTATTGGCACTAAGATATCATGACCACGTTGCCTGGGATGTGAAAAAGAGTGAGTTAAATATAGAATGACTCGAAACTGGAACGACAATAAAAACATAGACAGCAGGAAACTGTAGAAGAAAAAAAATGTGTTAGCCTTGATTTAGCATATTACAAAAAAAACACATCAATCAATGTTCAAGAAGGGGGACAGAATAATTTTCTTCCATGTAATAATCTTCAATTATAGTTACCGTAATGACTCAATAAATGTTTGCTTTTTCTCCTAATAACAACCTAGCCTGGTCTTAATATTATCCGTAATAAAATTTCTCAATAAAATATTTATAAACCGCATCTAATAACCGGCTACGGGGCCGTATACATAGCACCCCCTAGGCATAATCCGTACACGCCGTCATTACCCAAGAAAATAAGCACAATTTTTTCTCCGAAAAGCGCCATTTATTAGTAAAAAGACACATTCAAAATAACACCTTATATCGCATTCGATGGCTAACAGCGAAACGGTGAACAACCGATCGTTAGCCGAATAACTTAAAATTAATAAATATAATGAGTGGTCGGATATCCCGAACGTATACGTTACGGATTTAAAATCCTGGCAACGTAAAAGCACAGGTGTCGCTCGCATTTATGCAAAATAACTGTGCGCACGAAATTACATACATTTACTTGGGACGTTTTTGCATGGAAACTGAAGAACGGTCGTGAATTATGCTTGCTGTGTCGTTTACCGACAGTTGTGCAGATAAATAATGGACGTGATTGATAATGTCAATCGATACACGGAGCGGGTAACGGTGGCAGTGCAAATATTGAACAATGTTCCTGCAGTTTGCGAGTAGACAGTCCTTCTGAATATATATTTGCGATGAACATATTAAATATTATGAAAAGAAAGCTGATATCTGTAATAGTTGTTTCATTAATAAAGCCAGGCGCGAGCGTAGAGGCATGACTGTGCATGAAAAGACTTTCTTCAAATTTAGTCACCATGTGAAATAAACGTTTTTAGCTATTTGACAACAGAAGTAGGGTTTTTAAATATTTTCCCTACGTCTTCCCCTCTTATATGACACTAATATATTATAGCACAAGTTACGGCATAATTTAGTTTGATTGAGACACACATCGAAGTAAAACATGAAGTAACATCGGGAAAATCATTAATTAAAAATTTACAAATACAATGTCTAATTTCGCTGTAACATCTGGCCGGTGCGAGGTTTCGCGCGATCTTCCGCATCTGTAACCTGGCAAGCAATGAATGAATGAATGCTCACTGAGGAAATGAATTGAATAAAATGAGTTGTAAACATTTAAATGAAATAGTCATAATAAATAAATAATTTGGCAATTTGGTATGTACTCGATATTTCAGTGAAGCAACGTTCAGCGTGGTTAGTACTTGGATGGGTGAAATCCATCTTGGGAAACACAGCGACCTCGTCCCACCTTCTAACGGCTTGTATATCAGCGTATACGCGGAAGCTATGTAATTTCAAGACGAGGATTACGTAGTGGATATACTATCCTTCGGAGGGGATGTAAAGCAGGCGGTCCCTTGTCTATTAAATGTTAGGTAAGTAAAAGATCCCTACCCTTCTTACGAGAAGAGGTTCGGCAAAATTTCCAAGTTGGAGGTAGCTCGTCTCCTGGTGTCGGTGATAGGATCTGGTAGCGGAAATAGACCGACGTTAAATGAATAGATTTAAAAAAATTAAAGAAGCCAAATATATCAAATAAAGTTGAACGCACAATGAAGGGAAGGGTTAACAGTACAGTAACTAGAGGTTTTAGGGGATTTAGGATTTCGTTCACGTTAAAAAAAAGGTATTTCCAAACGGCTTTCGTCAAGTATCTCGAAAAGTATTGCTTCATCGAAAAAATGATACAAACCAATTATAGAAAGTACAAACTGAGAATTAATTATATTTTTTGTTTATTGATGTATGATTAATAATTTCGGAGATATTATATTTAGCATACAAGTGTTTCGAAATTACCTTTAAAGTTTAAAATGCATTTTTTTTAAAGCAAGTGCTTTTGAGCAAAAAAATTTGAGCATCTAGGTAATGTTACATTTTAACGAAAAACTGTAATTGAGATTATTTTTTTTAATTACTAGCTAATTAAATTAACAAAATGGCGACCTTTTTATATAAAAAATATAAATATGCACATAACTTCTTTATCTCTTATGTTACAGAAACGAGTAAAAAATAATTTGAAAGCTCAATTAATTCTCTTTAATTTCATTTCTTAGCATGCGTGACGTAGGTGTCACAATTTCTGAGATATTTAAAATTTAAACTGCATTTTTCGTCTCACAAACGTTTGGACGCCATTGTAAACTTCCATATCTCCGAAACTATTAAATGTATGTAAATAAATAAAAAATCGAAATTCATTAATCAGTTTATGAGCTTTATTTTGGTCTCTAGCCATTTTTCAATAAAACTAATATTTATTGAGATATTTGGAAAAGTAAAAAAAAATTACGCTTTATCGAAAATAACTTTATAGTTTAAGCTGTAATTTTTCTAAAGCAAGTGCTGTATACAAACGAAAAAAATTGAGCACCTACGTCATGCTATATATTAAGGAGAAACAGTGCTTGAAATCCATTTTTTTATTTACTGGCTAATTACAGTAACAAAATGGCGATTTTATTATTAAAAAAATGTGAAGACGCACATTGCTTCGGTCATAACTTCTTTGCTTTTTATGCTACAGAGAAAAATTAAAAAACAGTTGAAACATTAATTAATAACCTATTATTCTACCTAAGCATTCTTGACGTAGGTGTCACAGTTTCTGAGATATTTAACTATCACTCTAAATAATTATCTTATGAACACTTGGACGCCAAATATAAACTTAAATATCTCTGAAATTATTAATCCTACAGTAATAAACAAAAATAGTATATTGTGTATTTAGGTGTGAAAGCAATACATTCCCGGACGACGATGCAAAGCATCGAAGTCCGGGAATGTGCTTTCACACCGAAATATACATACTATTTTTTCTGAAATCACAATCAATTGTATTATAAATTAAGGAATTTGTATTAATACATAACATTTCTTCATTACAATCTAACTGCTTACTAATAAATGCAATTTTAATGTGAGCTGGTTTGTCTGCGTGTATTTATTTAAAGTAACATTCCCGTACGGTTTTGTTGATCGTTGCTTGGCAACGGATCTTTTCCGGTCTGTTTTCTGATAGTTTCTTAGCAACGGACTAAAACACTGGAATTGTGCATTTTTCGATCTGAAATCGCGCCGAAAATGTAGACATTGCCGATCGATTTCAGAAAAATATAATTAATTCCTAGTTTGTACTTTCTGTAATTGGTCTGTAACTTTTTTCGATAAAGCAATACTTTTCGAGATACTTGACGAAAACCGTTTAGAAATACCTTTTTTTTAAGCTAAAATCGCAATTTCAAAAGTCGTTATATCTTAGAAACTATCAATTTATGTGAAAAATTGTACAGAACCTTTTATTCTTAAAATTTGATTCTTTTTCAGCTCCAATAAATATAGATACTTTTTAAGTGCCACCCCCTGAGAAGGTGGCATCCCCATCTCCTATAAATTAGCAATCCCCCGCACAATATAGAAACTTTTCTGTGGAGCATTTACTATTATACTGCCAAAAATGAACGAAATCCGTTCAATATGACATTATTCCGAAGTTTTGCATATTTCTTACCTCTAGGTGCTGTACTATAACATCTTAATAAATTACTAGTCTAAACCCCTGGGATTCGACGCAGTGGGGATGTTTGGAAATATAACCCAGAAATTATTTTTTAAAGACACACTTTTGAACTGCAATCGGCAGACACATTTTCAAGAAATGTGCAACGCTGATTCACCGTACTGGTGTTACCTTTTCTTATTCGTAAAAAACAAAGCAACTCATCATTTGTTCACATTTTCAAATATACACCCTCTGTCGAATATTGACGGTTTAGCCTAGTACGTTTGTAATATTTTTTCCGTAATCAAAATGTAATGATGAATAATGAGAGTACCATGTTAGTATGGGAGTAAGCGATACTCTTTTTTGAAAGATCTGCTTAAAATTAATTTCTTATTTACTTCCGCATCCATTTAAGAGTTTTTTATATAAAAGAAAACAGTGTGTTGACACGAGGTAGATCTGCAACTGCTAATTATGGAACTTTACTAGGTCCAATCCTTTTTCTGATATATTTAAATAATTTATTTTCTTTAAAAAGTGAAGGCAATATTACTAGCTTCGCAGATGACACCTGTGGCAGCTCACTTACTTAACTCACCAGTAACCAAGGATATAGATTAACAAAAAAACAAGACAATATTAATATATTACAAAAAATACGAATATGGCTGCTATGTCTGTGATAGGAATCGACTTGGGAAACGAGTCCTGCTATGTTGTGGTTGCAAAATCAGGAGGAATCGAAACTATTGCAAATGATTCTAGTTTAAGGGCCACTCCATCATATATTGTTTTTTCTGGAAAAAATCGCATCCTTGGGGTTGCGGCAAAGAACCAACAGGCTACCGGCATGAAAAATAACATCTACTCTTTAAAAATGCTGTTGGGTAGAAAATTTAGAGATACACATGTACAGAAGGAAATTCAAATGTTATACTGTAGTAGAGGAGAAAAACGGTAATGTAGGTATTAAGGTGAATTATCTAAATGAAGAACATAAATTTTCACCGGAACAGTGCTTAGCAATGCTGCTTACCAAACTAAAAGATATTGCTACAGCAGCTTTACAAACCCCAATAAATGATTGTGTGATATCAGTTCCTTCATATTTTACTAACAATAAGAGAAAGGCTTTATTGGATTCTGCAGCTATTGCAGGTCTTAATGTTTTACGGCTTTTAAATGAGACTACAGTTACAGCATTGTCCTATGGCATTTACAAGCAGGAGCTCCCATCCCCCGAAAAAAGACCTCGCAACATCGTATTTGTCGATTGTGGCCAATCGTCTTTTGCAAGTGTCTGTATGTGCTTTCCACAAGGGCAAGTTAAGGATGCTTTCCACAGCTGCCGATGCAAATTTGGGAGGAAGGGACTTTGATTTGCTCATTGCTGATCATTTCTGCAAGCAGTTCCAGTCCGAATACAATATTGATGCTAAATCAAACCTAAGAGCTTTCATGCGTCTTTTGGCCGAAGTTGAGAAAATAAATAAGCAAATGTCTGCAAATTCAACAACTTTGCCATTGGACATTGAATGTTTTATGGACGATAAATATGTGTCAGGTGACATGAAGAGAGCAGACATGGAGGCACTTGCCTCGCATTTATTCCAAAGGGTAGAAGTAACTTTGCGGCAATGTCTTAACAGTCAGGTTTAACTTTGGATGATATATATTCTGTAGAAATAGTCGGAAGCGCTAGTAGAATGCCGACCCTCAAACAGCTCATTGAAAAAGTTTTCAAAAAAGTTCCCAGCACTACGCTCAACCAAGACGAAGCAGTAAGTCGTGGATGCGCTTTGCAGTGTCCTATAATCTCTCCGGCAGTTCGGGACTTCAGCGTAACTGACGTCCAAAGTTATCCAATAACCCTGTCATGGGATGCGAGTGTAGGCGGTGAGGCGGCAGGGGAAATTGAAGTATTCCCCAAGAACCATGCCGTTCCCTTCTGACAAAGGTATAGGTACATGGGTGCTAAAAGACATTAGACCAAATGCCGAAGGTAAACCACAGAAAGTTAAGGTTAGGATAAATATCCATGGTATAATGACAGTCTCGACCGCATCTATGTATGAGACCAAGGAATCTGTAGAGCTTGATACTCCTGAGGAACAACAGCAGCAGCAGAAAGAGCCACAATTGAACCAGCAGAGTTCGACAGAGCCACAGCAGAATGAAACAGAAGCCCCTATGGATACTAATAACGGCGGGGTTACTCCTGAGGACGGTGAAAAGGATAAGAAGAAGCAAACCGTCAAGAGTATCGAACTACCAATTGAGTCTCAACAAATGGATTTTCTCAAGTGGAAATTAACCATTTCACAGAACAAGAGTTCAAATTGATTGCGTCCGATAAATAAGAAAAGGAGAGGGCCGATGCTCGAAACGCATTCGAGGAATACGTATACGAGTTGCGCGGTAAAGTTTCTTCCGAAGATGAGCTTGGTCCATATATTTTGGAGAGCGACCGGGACGCTTTAGTCATCCAACTTGATGAAATGGAAAATTGGTTATATGAAGATGGAGAGGATTGTAAAAAGCAGGTGTATATCGACAAATTAGGCCAATTGAAGTCTATCGGAGAACCAGAACTTCCTATTATTTTATTAGCATTTAGAACGGTCCCCAAAGACGATTTGCAATGTTCTTCGGCTGAACTCGTTTTTGGTCAAACCTTGCGATTACCCGGCGAATTTTTCACTAAGTCATATACTTGTCCGGATGTACCTCTTTTTATTACTAAATTACGTACTTATTTTGATAATTCAATTTTTCTACGACTATTGAATAGATACGTTTTTGAACATGTAGTAGGTCTCATTACTAACGGCCGCGGGTAATAATTCATTACTCAATAGGCTAGGACCAATCACAAGATCACAGAATCAATACAATTTATTATTCAACAGATTTGAACTAATAACAAGAGATCATATTCATTATTCAACAGTTTTCGTGGAGCAATCGCAAGAGACGATTTAAAGTTTAAATACATCACGTGTGCCATAACTCAATTCAATCTGTCATAATAAGTAGGTCATCGATTTCGCCGAAAGTCAAAAAAATGTCGCTTTTCGTACGCTCCCGTAGGCTCGAATTTATCGATTTCGCCGGTGCGATTGACAATGTGCATCACATGCAATTTTTCCTCTTTCCATAATGACATAGTATGACCCTTCAACTCTGAATGTTCAAATGTTTCGTGTTTCGCCTTCTTTGCAGATTGCGAAAACGGACGCCTCAACATGGTTTTAGCCGAATAAATCGGAAAGTATCGCTTCTAGCAAAAAAATAAAAATCTTCGAGGCAAAGATCATAAACCGATGAACGATTTACTGTTTTTAAAATCTCTGTAACTTTTTGTTTTTTCGGAGATTTGGAGGTTTTAAACTGGCGTCAACGTTTTTAAGTCAAAATACCTCTTCAAAAGTTAAATATCTCAGAAACTAAGGCACTTGCGTAAAAAATGTCAAGAAACCAAATTAAAGATTATTAATTAAGCTGAAAATCGTTTTTTAAATTTTTTCTTCCGAAATAACGAAGATATGACCGACACAATGTGCGTCTCCGCATGTTTCCCTAAAAATTTCGCCATTTGTCGGCAACTTGCTGTTGAGTAATCGTAGAAAAAGTACAGTATTCTACTTGCGTCTAATAGCTATTACTCACTTGGATGAATTACGACACTCGCCTTCGGCTCGTGCCGTAAACGGCATCCTCTTGAGTAATAGCTATCATTACACGCTCGTTGAATAATATACTATTATACTTCTCATGTCAGTCACGTTAATCACAAATCATTTATCAATCCAGATGTTTTGACTTGTGATTTTATTTTTGTTCGAATAGAACTTTAAAGTCTTGTTTTTCTCCTCTGTACGACGCGACGGACCATTTAAGGTATGTCCCGTACAGATAAATTAGTTACTTTTATTAAAGGAACTAAACCCATGACTGTCAATATTGACAAAGTTAAACCGGCATATTTACTGACAGATGATTGTGATGTCACTGCACTACCTGTTAAAAAGGTTCGTTTTGCCATTGACGGTTTGACTAATTGATTGTTCTTTTTACTAGCGGAGGGAGTATTGTGGCAGCTCACTTACTTAGCTCACCAGTAACCAAGGATATAGAATAACAAACAACAAGATAACAATAACATATTACAAAAAATACGAAATGATATGTATTTCTTAACAAAACATCATTTTATATATTTAATATATACAAATATTACCAATGGAATAATATTTATTTTACTATAGATAACATTTAAATAAAATTCAATATCTATAACACCGTTGTATATTAGGCAGACACATGCAGAAATTTAAAGAATAAAGCTGAAAGGGATTTGTCAAAAATTATAGAATGGTTCAATTTTAAATTGTTAACAATATACCTTTCGGAATATATAAGAACTCTATATCTGACATAAACGTCCTAAATATAATACTACCTGAAAACACATATGAGATAGAACGTATAAACAATATGAAGTATTTAGGTATATCGACTGTCATTTGCGATGGGATGAGCATACCAACTACGTGGTGAAAAAAATTAGGAAGTTAATATATATGTTTAAAAATGTCAAAGATGTATTAAACACAAAAAATCTAATGGTACTCTATAAGGTATTAATAGAATCAGACATAATATGTGGAATCATTGGGGTACTGAATACTAATTTACTGCACATAGAAATTTCACAAAAACGAATTTTGAAAATAGTATTCAATAAACCGTTAACTTACCCATCGAAAGAACTGCTCCAAGAGACACTTGTGTACGATGTTCGTCAAATATATTTTTATGGTTTAGCTCTGAAGATATTTTCTGAAAAGAAAAATACGATTAGTCATGTTCATGAAGCACGAAGTAGGAGTATATGTAACTTTCCAACAATTTTAATGCATACAAGCACAGGACAACGTTCTAGTACTTACCTGGGTCCGAAAATATATAATTTGCTGCCGCTCTAGGCATTTGCTCACTATGTATATTGCAAAATCCGCCCCTGCAAACAGTTATTTTATTAAAACGTTATCAAGCAACCACATTTTTTATAAACTGAAACTTATGCGATGGCAGCTTTATAGTCCCTTGAGGTAAAGATTTTACCCCAATAGTTCTGCGACTGGACCGCAAGGCGGGGAACACGACCGTAACAATATTTTCCAACCACTACCCTTATAGTCGGGAATCAATCTTCTCAAAAGACGCTCCTAAAATGCCAGGGTGTGGAGTCAAAGATATACTTTTTAAAAAATATGCACATTATCTGGAATGACCTTGCGCATCTAAATCCAGAGGGCGCCATTCTGTCCGCGATTGCAAGAAAGCGCAAAAAAATATTTTCCGAAAATGTTTGTATCACTAAAAATTGATTAATTTTATATTCCCACCTCATTTACAGGGTTATTTTTTAATATTTCTTAATGATTTTCAAACTAATGGAAAGCTTATTCCTTCTAGATTCTGGTACTGCTAAATAATTTTCGAAATTATTGTTAACAAATGCTACAGAAATTGTTTAAACAAACCATGCCCGAAGAGTGCACGGTAAATTTCAGTATCGAGACATTTTAAAAACTATTATAGATAGATGCATACTTCTATGATATGAAATTTGCGAAATAGAATGGAACAGTTTTTGGTGAAAGAATTATCTGCATTGTTTTATTGTTGTAAAAGATATGATTATTTTTGTACAGCGCTCCGTTATTTCCGCTATCGTTTTGGCTGACACGTTCGCGCGCTGTGGCCGATCGGTAACTTGCTGACAATATACTGTAATTGCAAAAAATTTACGATGCCTATTATTACTTATACGTAAATATTATCATTTGTCATTATGAAAAAAAAACGAAGGTATTTAAAGATTAGTTTACTTGAGAACCAAAATTATTATATTTTAACTTAAAATATTGATTAGAGACAGAAATCCATATAACTAATTAAATGAACTTAAATTTACTTTTTGTGCTTGAGAAATAGAAGTACAAAAATAATAATATACATACATACATTATACTTAAACTAAATTAACCGCTAATACATTTACCTTCTCAGTAGTAATCTATTATGCATTCCAACCGAGCTTTGCTACGACTGCAGTTTCCGATAAATTTTTTAAATTTACATTTACAAAATACATTTTGAGAAGTTATATTGGGACAAATATTTATAGTATTATAGTTATTAATTTAGGAATAAGTACGTTATTTTTCAAATCCCAACCAAAATCAATTGGATCGGGAATTTCTGGGTTTATCTCAGTTGCACTCTTCCACAGAATAATTTGATACGCAGCTCTCAACATATGTTGATAAAAGGAATCTTCGGTAGGCGATAAATTCCTTATATCAGACGTCGACCATATAACATTTACTTCCACATCTAGTGGAAGTATAGTAACGACAAGAAAAAATTTGAACAGTTTTGTTGTTCAAATAGGCTTAGAATGTCATAAAACGTCGAGATTTTAAGCTTGAGTGTCGATCTGTCTGTCTGTAACGTTTTTTGTGCGCACGATTACTCTGGAACCGTTTTAAGTTATTGACTTGAAATTTGGTACGCGTATGTATTTTAAGGTGATCTGGAACTAGATTATATTTTCATCTTATTCCGTTGAAGGGATGGGGGGTAAACTGGAATAAATAGATAAATCAAGCAGGTAAGAGTTCATAAAATTGGTATTTAGTATTTACAAGAGAAGCTATAAGGTCTCAAAAATTTTTTTGGCATTCGTTCTGAGAGACTTGGTTGGAAAATCTGGATGTGGAAGAAGTGATTCCTTGGGCAGCGGTTTTTAAAAAAATACCGGGCCAGATTTTGAAAAGTAATGAAATCATTGAAGCCACTTTGAGGGTAATGAAGTAATCTTTGTAGTTCTTTATCTTCTGTATGTCGTAAACATTTTTTTTACAGCGTTAGTTTTTCATTTTTTAAATAGAAAACTGACTGTTCACAGTCAGTCAAAGCATAAATGCACAAAAATAAATTATCCAAATTCATTTGAGCACTCATTGTCTTCTCTATAGTTAATTCTCGCATCGTATGATAAATCGGTATAAATACATCAAATCTACGACACCATAATTCTAGACACAAAATACAGGGATAAGACAAAAATATCTGTTGTAGCTTCTATTATTATTCTACCATACTCCAAATATAGGATGATCGCAAATATTCTAGTGACGGCTTCATTATGATTATGATGAGAAAAATGCAATTGCGCTATTATTTCTGTAATTTCATCGGATACTCTGCAATAATAATGGAAATATACAGGCTATTAAACTAATACAAAAATTATTTTAAATATATTTTACATGAATTTATAAACAACACACAACACAGTTACTGTATACGCTACTCATAAGATTTTTATGTGTTATTACACTACACCTCAGCAGGTAGTCAACAAGCCTAAAGAGAGCGAGGCAATGCGAGACATACATGTACACTGTATATCTACCAAAAGACGAGCCGGATCACAACGCGTGCTGTACAAAAATAATCGTATCTTTTACAACAATAAAGCAATGTAGATAATTCTTTCTCTAAAAACTACTTCATTATATTTTGCAGATTTCATGTCATAGAAGTGTGCATCTATCGATAATAGTTTTAAAAATGTCTCGATGCTGAAATTGACCGTGCACTCTTTGGGCTCTCTTTGTTTAAACAATTTTTGTAGCATTTGTTAACAACAATTATGAGAAGTATTTAGCAGCACCTGAATCTAGAAAGAATAAGCTTTCCGTTGGTTGGAAAATAATTAAGAAATGTTAAAAAATAAGCCTGTAAATGCGGTGGGAATATAAAATGAATCAATAGTTAGTAACACAAAAATTTTTGGAAAAAAATTTTTTACGCTTTTTTGCAATCGCGGACAGAATTGCGCCCTCTGGATTCAGATCCGCAAGGTCATTTCGGATAATGTATGTATTTTTTAAAAACTATATCTTCGAGTGCACACCCTATGATGGATTTAGTGGTGCCTGATTCCTGACTATTAAGTATGATGTGTCCCGGAAAAAACATCCCTTTTTTCCGGTTTTCCGGTGCTAGGCATTTTTTTATCCGAAAATTTTATTGACGAAAGTTGTCCAGAATTGACCAAAAATCCAATATCCAATATTTCATCACAATTAAAAAAATGAAAAATTTTAAAAATTGATAAATTTACAAAATATAAAAAAGACTACTAATTACTTGACAACTATCTGACAGCTTGGGTTTAATTTCAAACAAAATTGTCACGAATTTTTTAAACAAAGAAACCCATTTAAAGGATATTGTCGAGCCTCTGGGGGCGGCCCCTTTCAAAATGGGGTACTCGCTTGGGTACTCGACTTAATTTTCCCGAGGAACCGGGTATCTTCAACAGAAAGGGGTAGGACCACACACACGAACACAAGTGAAACTATTTGTTACTGAACGGCAAATACAATTTATTTGAAAACTGGTACACAAAAGAATGATTATACTTACAGGAGTATTCTTCCCTGAACTCTCAACATGGGTAGGCGGCTGGCGGCTGGACTTAGAAAATTTCAATAATTAGTTTCACCCTTTCGGGACTTTGCTCTTCACTGACTCGGCTACCGTCTCCTTCCGGAGCTAACGCGATAATGAATTTTAATTTTACTAATTTCTTTCATCAATACTTATTCGTGCTCTTCCTTACTCAGCAATTTGCCGAGTTCATTGCTAGAGCAATGCCTCTATGGAAGAACACCAATAAATATGTGAAAGATTGCATAGACAACGGAAATATCCTATTACCTCCGTTGCCTATACGCGAAGTTATGTCTCTAATAATTACACGATTTAAATAATTTCTATTTTCTAACGTAAAATACAATAATTTAATTTAATTTTTGATATTTTCCGACATTACCCCACCACCGCAATGATCACTGGCCCTCCAGTGATGCCAACTTTTATTAAGAACAATGAAAAATTAATATTGGGTGGGAAGAGTGTTGCCAGTGTTTGTCTCTCCTCAAATCCGGTCCAAACCAAATACGCCAGCCACCGTCCATTTATGAAGTACAATTTAAAAAATTGAATGAAGAAAAAGATAAAAAAAATTGACTTAATCTAATCCTTATAATTCTAACAAAATCAGAATTGACATACAATTTAACTTAACCTAAAATCTTTGCAATTTTTAAACATCTTAAAATAACCTCGACGGAACACGCACAATTTTGTTAATGTTTTCGTTTACCCTCTTACACGCCACTGGAAGTTTTATGTCTATGGGGATTGCCTAATGAACTGTAAGAGTCCCTAGCCGCACTAAGTTTATGAGAGTTTATTTGTAAGACTTCATTTGTGAGAGTTTATTTGGCACGCCTGTATTATGGAAGTTCGATCCAGGTTTTTTTTTTTTAAAAAGTACCATTATGATGTCTTATCACTTACACTTTTTGTTTTGCTACGAATGAAATATAATAGTTTATATTATATTATTAATTACGTGACCGGCGAGAATGTTTCATTGCTCTAGTTCATATCTTATCTCCGTCACAGGAATATCTGCTCAGGGTTTTCTCGAAGTTCAGCCACATTTTACTGGGAAATGTTTGGGGTGTAATTCTATACCTTGGTAGGTACAGAGTGATCCACATTTAGCCATACTGGGGCGTTGCTGGCACATATTAATCATCTGCATTCATCTTTGGTTTTGTTTTTCAAATTAACTGGATTTCCACAAAAGGCTGGATTTCTCTCTTTATATCTAGGTATCTGTACGGCTGGCTCCAGAAGTCCACAGGTTGTCCCCTTGCTCGATTGGTTACTGTATGTGGGGGGTGAGGGATCCGTTGATATTTTCTGCTATTGTGCTTAGCGTGTTCGCCGGATTTTACATAGAAAATAAAAGAAAACAGTGTTAGCACATACTCTGATATATACTCTTAATACTAATAAAATGTAATTCTATCCGTAATACAACCTAAGAATTAGAGAATACATTTTCTCCACTTTGTATAATAATCTTAAGAAATGAAGCTCTCTACTAGATTTAGGGCTATGGATAAGAATAGTTTGTCAACATCTGAGCCTGCGAATTTTTTCGCCACATTTGACATATATTTTGGTAAAATATCTACTTGATCCTAACTAATATAAGCTCATTCCAGGCCCTAATATTTATCTACTATTAATTAAGTAATAATAATTAAAGTGAAACAAGACTAAAATATTATTTAATTAAGTGCTTACAATCTAGTGTTTGATGCTAATTTTAACTAACAAATTTCTTTCAAATGACAATTTATACTGTCTGTTAATCTAAGAAAAATGTATCTAAACACTTTTCTCTGCTGAGGTTGCCCTGCATGAGATTCGCAATTAATTGGTTCACCCTGTAATATGCCTCAAAGAGATTTTGTTTTACAGAAGTAGAATATTCCGTTGTATAATGACCTTAAAGACCGTTGAGATAACCAAAGTATAATTTCAGCATTTCCTAATCGCACTTTTTTTTTATCTTCTCGCCATACGAAGAAGTATGTGCTGGCTTTCTATTCAGTTGAGTTCCGACGTGAATCTAATGTGGCTCTAATTTAACTCATATTCCCGAAAAAAAAAATCGTTTTTATTTTAAAGCTTCCCGATTGTGAAAATTTAACAACTGAAAGTGAATATGGTGAAAGTGAGTGTGTTTTTCCATCGAGTGTTTTTGTGGTCAATGTGTGGAAAAGTTGCTAAGTGTTACGGATTTCCATTTCCTACAGGTAATTAAATTCGAACTATACTGATCGGTAGCTTTCTTAAAAAAAGTTTAATAACAATCTGGTTGCATCGTTGGGTGTTAATTCTACTCCTGGCACACCCTTTATATTTACAAATTCTATGATAAGTACTCTTCATTTTTGGTCGGTATCTCTGAAAATAATACTGGATTGAAATATTAAATATTTTCATTTCACGTGCACGCTGCGATTTATTTTTTATATATTAAATCATAGGACTCTTTATTTTCGGTGGATAACAAATCTGAAACATGATAGTGAATTAGAAATATTATTGGTATCAGTGATTCTTGGATTTTTAATAGGTATCTGTCATTAAACACAGATGACTTTGAACGAGATTATCACACCTATCCTCCAGTCGTAATTATGTTTTATTTACTTTTAAATAAATTACTTATACCACAGTTTGCGTAATGAGGGATTATATATTTTCCTTATTTTTCACTAATTCTTGTGAGTCAGGTGAATGAACGAACTTAACAAGTTCCCAAAAGGATGCTATTTGGTAGTAATTTCTCTCATTATTTCTCAACTATTTTTGACTAATTTACCAGAGCTCCATATAAATTCAAATCTTAAATTTGAGCATCGATTTGAAAGAAGTAAAAAATATTTATTATAGCCTTTACATCTAACTTATATTTCTACAGATAATAATTTATTTTGCGATTAAATAGACTCAAAATATGCTAATCTACACTATACTCTACCCTCAATACCGAAAATAATTCAGTTTATAACTATATTTATGTCAGAAAGAAAGAAAATTTTCTGGGAATGTTCATATTGTTTACTTAGATTAGACACGTTCACTGCTTGTACCTTGTGACGGATTATCAATTTGCCTTAGAACGCACTCAAACTGTTTCTTTTCTTTGAGGGTAATTATGTCAACGTCGCCGCTCGTTTCTAAAATGTACGATTTTGATTTTTGTAAATTACTCCTAAGAGGGGGTACAGGTGCGTTTTTAGATTTCCTGTTTAGTGTCTTTCTTCTTTTTATATACAACCAACATGTTTTTATAATTACGTAAATCATCAGTATAGCAAATATGGCGTATAGTAAACCTATGAGTGTACTGTGATGCACGGGGTGTGTATCGCTGGCTGTGACGGGAGCGGCTGTTGTAGCCAATATTGCCACCGGACCATTTCGGTGTAGTAGTATGTAAATTAATCCCACGGATAAAATAGTATTCCATATTAATAACAACGTATCACTGTGGTAACCGTATCCGTCGGCGTACGAGGGTATCTTATTAGCTTCTATCGCTTCCTTAATTGAGTTAATTTCATACCGTGTAGTGCTTAAATTAATGTGGGGGATATTTAGGTGCCATTTGTTGTCTAAACATTCCGATAAGTTTTTAAAGGTTGGCAGCTGTTCTTGCGACGATGGTTGCAAGACAAATGTTTTTAAGTGGGTCCATGCTGCTGGTACGACATGTACCATTGACACCGATTTAACGTTTTGTAGAGAGCATGGGAATCTTTTTGGTATTAATTCCTCGTCTTTATATTGTAGTTTACAGCTGCAAGGTAGTTCCAGTTTTATCGCCCCCGGCTGTTTAGCTGTTTCCTCAGAGAATGTGTACGTGTAATTTTTGCAAAATATTGATGTTTCTGGTCTTATGTTTGTGATAATATAAATGAACTCGTTTATTTCCGAGATGATCGTTAGGGTTGATTCGTGACAGCGGAATGGACAGTGATAGCTTAGGTCTTGCACTGTAGCTCCGGTGAATAATTTTCTGGCGCAAGCAGGTCCTTGCAGCGTGTCTCCTGAGAATCTTGGTAAGTAACATAATTTATCTTGATAAGGTTTGCAATAATGCAGTCCCATGCCTGAAATTTGCCTAATGTTATCACCTGCCATTTCATTTCTGTCCACCGCTAAGTAAAGAGTGGTGTGCTCAATCACACATGTTGTATTTCCCCAATTAAATGGGCATGAATTAAACTCGAAAAGCTCCCATTTCCTATTTTTCTGTGTGATGGGGATTTTGACTTGTACCAAAATTTTATTTCTTGTGAAAGTACAGTCACATATTGGTATTTCGTAAAGTTTGGATAGTTGGTAACTTGGAATTGCCAATCCCTGATTTGCCGCTGCTAATTCATTTTCTAAAGTTTCTATATCGTGTTGTAAGGTGTTCGGTTCGATTATAGATATGGGTATGTGATGTTGTTTACATGAATTTATTATATCCTGCCGTTTCATTGCCCTCGTTATCTTTATTGTTTTTTTTTATATTTTCAAATTGGTAATTTAAAACATACCATATGAAGAGGTTTTGTTCATTTTCTTCCCCTATCATTTCACTTTCGGTATTTTTTACGAACTTTTCCAGTTCTTTAATTCTTATCTCTGTTTGGTTAAAGCTATTGACTGTCCATTGATTTAATTCTTCAAACTTCTTTGAGTTTTCTGAAATAACTCTAAGGGTACGATCTAAGGCACTATTAATTCTCAGCATACTACTTCTTAGATCATTGTTTTGCATATACAGGCTGTCTAGTTTTTGTTGAGTAGCTACCCCACAGCACCAGCTTAACGCGTCTCCCAGGAAATTCAAGCTTCGTTTAAATCTCCATTCGGATTTTTCTGACGTTATATTTTTTAGTTTTTCTGTCCCCCATGATCGTGCTAGTGAGTCGAATTCTGTTTCGAAAGCATCACTAACTAAATCGATATTCTTTATAAGCTTACAATAATTATTCCACCTCACATTGTTAGTTTTACATCTGTTAAATTTTCTTGTGGGACTTACCTCTTCTTCTAACCAATCTGCATAGTAGGTCAGAGGGATGGTCGCCTCGTAACTGATGGTATCCGGCAGTGTTTTCCAAAATGCGCCCGCTGTGACCTCTACGTGCTGTGTGTATATAGTCGTTATAGATAGCAATGTTGTGGCCAACCTGCGGGAAAATATGGTTCTTAAATCCTTGCTATTTGTCGCCTATAGGTGATAGTTCGAACCGGTGATATGTGTCCAAGTAGAACATATTTTTGTTGAACTCCGATCTTAATATGATTTCCCGAATTTGTTTACATATGTCGGGTGTTCGCTAAGCTAATCCTTATAACAATATTTACTCAATAAACATTCCAATTGATTTCTTACTTTATTATGATCGACTTTTATACCATCTTGTTTTATTTACTTATATTCATATTTTTACTTAAACTACTTATATTATATTATACTTATTTATTTCTGCATTTCCCTGTAGCCAAATAATTGTACATAAACAGTGCTGCGTAAATAAGCGCAAGTTTCTGCACATTATTTTTATCGATTTTAAAATTAGTATCCTTATTACTATTTCTAATTTTCACATTGTTCATAAGGGATTCTGGGTAAGTTTCTTCGTCTTCTTTGCACCCCTCATCTACCATTTTCGCTTTGGTGTCGTTTTCTCTAGGGGACGGCAGCCTTTCGCTGCCACAGACTCTACTTGTCAGAATACCTTCCGGTTCCGAAAGTATATTGTCCTTTCCGCCAATTTTCTGGGTTTTATGGCCTTCCGCCCTTTGTTTACCTAAGAAACTTATTTTATTTTCATTTTCTGGCAGCTCAGTTACCACTTTTGGTAATATCATTTTATTTTCATTTTTTGCCAGCTCAATTTTCTCTATTTGCTCTGGCCATAACAAATTTACGGACCCTAATCCTATAATATTTTCGTTTTCATTTGCTTTTTGATTTGCTTTCTCTTGTTCGGCTTTATCTTGTCCGTCGGTTTGTGCGGTTGCTTCCTGTCCTTCTTCTTCTTCCACCTCGTCTTCCCACTGCTCTTCTTCGTCTTTTTCTTCTGAGGTTGGAGACCAGGGGTCGTTGTACGGTAGTATACGGCTTACGTGTACTACATCTGTCTTGGCTTTTTTCTTTCGTCCTTTTCTAATTTTGTAGTCGACTTCCCCTATTTTCTTTACAATGTAATATGGGCCAAACCATTTAAGTAATAGTTTTTCACTTTTTCCTTTCTTTCTTATGGGGGTAAAAACTTTTATTTGATCTCCTGGTTTAAACTCAACGTGTCTATGTTTTCTATCATACCTTCTTTTGTCACTTTTTTGTCTTTTTTCTATATTTTCCACTGCAAGATTTCTGACTGCTAAGGCTCTTTGCCTAATTTCCTCTACATCTAGGCAATTCGATTCTTGTGATAGATTGGCCTCTGTTGGGAGGACTGGATATCTTGCAAAAACTAATTCATATGGGGAGAATTTTGTAGTTGCTTGCCTCGATGTATTATGTGCCCATACGCAATGAGGTATGTATTGGTCCCAATCGGTTTGATTTGTGTTAGTAAACATTGCTAACATGTCTGCCAAAGTTTTGTTAAATCTTTCAGTTAACCCATTACAACAGGGATGATAGGCTGTGGTGAATCTACTTGTGGTGCCCATGATTCTTAGCAATTCTTTTACCAATTCTGATTGAAATGTTTTTCCTTGATCACTTAGAATATATTTAGGTGAGCCATGACGTGTTATAATATTATGTAATAAAAATTTTGCGACCGGTCCTGCTTTTCCATTTGGTAAAGCTGCGGCTTCCACGTAGCGAGTTGCATAATCTGTACACACTACTATCATGGTTTTTCCATTTTGGCTACGTCTGAAAGGTCCCAATAGGTCGATTCCGACTTTTTCGAATGGGGTACCTATTTGTATTGGTTGCAGGAGGCCAGCTGGTTTTTTATTCCCGCCCTTTCTTGTTTGGCAATCGCGGCACCCTTTCACATATTTTACTACATCCTTCTGCATTGAGTCCCAATAGAATCGACTTTTAATTTTTTGTAGGGTTTTTGTCAGTCCGAGGTGTCCACTAAGCGGTTCTGAGTGTGACTGAAATAGAATTTCCCCCACTAATTTTTTCGGAATTACTAATAAGTTTTCAAGACCTTGCTGGCTCGTATTAATTTTATAGAGATTTCCATTTTTTACAGTAAATTGTTTAGCCCTTTTTGCTGTCCCTATATCTGCTTCTCGGGGGTTTAGTATAGCATTTAGTATTTTTCTAATGTTTGCATCTTCTTGTTGCAGATTACTTATGTCTTCCGTGTTTAATAATAGTAACTCTTCTTTTTCATATTCTGAGGTTTCCTTTTCGAGATCTTTCATATCCAGCAGAAGTGTTGGGATATCTTCCGTATCCACCTTATCTATGTAATCTTTAGGCGTTAATGGGTTCCTAGACAGACAGTCCGCATCTTTATTTAGACATCCTTTTCTGTGTTCTATAGAGTAGTCAAACTCTGACAATTTCAATGCCCAACGAGCCAGGCGGCCTGGATTTCTTATTGTCTTTAACCAACATAGGGCACTGTGGTCAGTAATTATTTTTATAGGACGGCCATAAATTAAATGTCTCAGGTAGCCCAAAATCCATACTACGGCTAATCCTTCGATTTCGGAAATAGTAAAATAGTTTTTCTCGTGTTTCTGCAGGCTTCTGCTTACGTAGGCGATCGGATGCAGCTCCCCAGTTTCGTTCTCCTGAAGCAAGATACCGCCAATTCCTGTTCTGCTTGCATCCACGTGCAAGGTTGTTCCTTTATTTGGGTCGAAATGCTGTAAAACTGGGGCCTCGATTAATTTTTGTTTGAGAATTTCGAATGTTTTTTGTTGATCTTTACCCCATGTAAATTTCGTAGATTTTTTTGTTAGTTCATGTAATGGTCGAGCTATCATAGAGTAGTTTCTTACAAATTTTCTATAAAAATTACAAAGTCCTAGGAAACTTTGAAGTTGTTTTAATGTTTTAGGAACTGCAAAGTTCTTTATTGCCTTAACTTTTTCCTCATCCGGAAGTATACCCTTGGTGCTTACATGATACCCTAATATTTTTAATTCCGTTTTTAGGTATTCACATTTATTAGGTTTTAGAGTTAATCCTGCTTCTCGAAGTCTTTGGAAAACTCTTTGTAGTTTTTCTATGTGTTCTTCCTTTGTTTTTGAAAATATGATGATGTCGTCCAAATATATAAGGATATCTTTCCATTTCATCCCTTCAAACACTTTATCAGCTAGTTCTTGAAAGGTCCCAGGTGCTCCGCACAGTCCGAAAGGCAAGACTTCAAAACTGTAAGAACCATGACCCTGGGCAACAAAAGCTGTGTATTGCTTACTGTCTTCGGCCATTGGTACCTGCCAGTAACCACTATGCATGTCCAATGTAGAGAAGAATTCAGTATCCGTTCCGAGATAAGTTAAAATATCATCGATATTTGGCAGTGGATAAGTAGTTTTTGTTGTTACTTCATTTAATTTCCTATAATCTACGCAAAACCTTTTTTCGCCATCTTTCTTCTGTACTAAAACTAGTGGACTTGCCCACGGTGAGTGACAGGGTTTAATAATGTTAAACTTTTCCATATCCTCTATTTGCTGAGCAATAATATTTCTTTCTTTTTGGCTCACCCGGTATGGGCGATTTTTTATTGGAGTGGCCCCATTGACATCTATTTTATGCTCCGCAAGATGTGTCCGCCCCATATACCTCATTGATTTTGAGAATATGTCATTATATTCGTTTAAGAGTTTTTGTAAATTTTGCTTAGTTGTGCCGTCCGTGATATGTTCCAAATCGTGATCCTCCAATGTTACTTTTTCAGCATCCTCCTCTTGGTCCATGTATAGTAATAATTTTTCTCCTTCCTCAAGTTCTAAAGGCTCCATCAGAAAGCCTATAGTTGATCGTTTGTAAATTTTTACTGGGCAAGCTGCCCGCGATTTTACATTTATAAACAAGCGTGAGCCCAGAAAATATAGCCCTGTTGTTGTCAATAAACCTTTTGATAATAAAAATTTTTCATTAAGAACGAAGTTTTGAAAAAGCAAAATTATTTTATCATGTGAAATTGTTGCGGTTAATTCTAAACATATCTCTTGCAATGGTTCAATGACGAAATTTTCCGTGGTCATAATTTTAGTGGGTTTTCCTTGTCTTTCTCCCAGATTTAGCTGTATGTTTTCTAAGTCTCTTAAAACGTGTTCGTAGCTTTCTTCAAATTTTTCTAGCGTTAATATGGCCCTCTCCTCTACTTCGGCTATAACTGGTTTATTATTTTCCATTGAAGTAGATGGGCCGTTAGTTATATGATTATTTGTCGTTATTAACGGGTTATGCCTTATTTTTAATCCTCCTTGAGTGGGATTCCATGTACATACTAATATTTCAACGTTTGTGCCCAAAAACGTGTATTGTATCATTGGTTTAACTATTTCCCAATCTAGGCCGTCTAGTCCACATCCTATCCGGGGCATTGCTAATTGTGTAATGTTAGATTGTAAAATATTTGATTTTAATTTTTGTAAGCAATTATAAAGGTTATTGTATGTAGGTTTATCATAACAAAATTTTTTGGTAATTAAGTAGTATATATTTCTTTTTTTCCTTTTTAGTGAGGCCAACCCCCCTAGACCCTGATTTTGTTCTAAAAGTTCTTCTACCCCCTGAAATTTTTCTTTAAATTTTTTGGCTATACCTCGTCCCATTCTCAAATCTGCTGATACGCAGTGTGCTAGGGAGTATGTGTCTGCTGTGTTAAAAATATCCATATTTTTTTCCTCAATTTTTGTGGTAGACTCCACAAGTGTACCATTATTAACCATCTGCCAAAAGTCTGAGTACGAGGGTGCTATGTTGTTTTCTTCTCTTTTCGAAGGTATTTTATTTTCATGTTGACTTTTAATTTGTCTCGAGATTTCTTCTAAACATTTCTGATGATAGAGTTTCTTATAGTTTGTGGGGCTAATATATTCTTGTGCGTAAGTTTTGTTTTGCTCCGGCGTTTGTTTTCTATTTTCAAAAGTCGTAATTAATTGGTTGTTAGTTTCTTGTTTGTTGACTGGAAGACTATGTTGGATTTGCCCCTCCGTAAATATTATTACGTCATCTTGTAAATTTATTATCGATTTAAATTTTGTTAAAAATTCCATACCAAGTATTAGTGGGTATGGTGACTCTTCTATAATTTCAGCTTCACATAATGTCGTTAAGTTTTGAATCTGTAGTTGAAATGTAAAATGACCTATGACCGGTATTCGGTGACCCCCTGCAGTAATTAAGTTTTTAAATGTCGTTTTTGGTACAAAGTGGGGTAACAAATTTGCACGTATAATATTTTTGGCGCTACCTGTATCTAGGATAGCTTTTGTTGGAAGGTTGTTTATTTTTATGTCAAGTAAGATAGTTGTTGCTTTAGCACCTGTACTATACCCCCCCTTAGTGTTTAGGACGGCTGGGAGTTCTAATTTTGCCGCCCCCTGCCATTTGGGGAACCTCTCGCAACGTTAGGGCATGTTGCAGCGAAATGTCCCGGCCGGTTGCAGTTATAGCATCTTGGCCTATTGTCTGGCGTCCGTGTTGTTGGTAAATTAGTATTCCTTTTATAATTTTCCCCATATCCGTTTGCCTGGCCGTAACTTCTGCCGTGTTGGGTCGTAGGTACGAACTCTCTGTTCATTGTGGGAGGTTGGACTTGACGTGCTTGGTGGTTTTGATAGGACCGTCCTGTGTCATACGAATTGCCATTTCGTCTGTACTGGGTGTCCTGACTAGGGAATCTCCTTGCTTCAAAATTTCCTCTTGCGTGTGACGAGTTTCTTACCAATCCCAGGGTACCATAATTTACGTCGGTAGTTTGTTGGTAGGGTTGAAAATTCCTTTGAATTGGGGGTTGCCATTGGGGGGTTATCTGCTCCTGGCATTCGCGCGTGCTGCGTGGTGCTTTGTCAATCGTAGTTGCCAGATCCTTTACTTCTTCTAGTGTTGTCGGTTTACGATTTGGGGAATGTGTCAGCCAGTGATAGTGATAAGCCGCCTCCTGGTTGAGACCTTTTTCAAAAAATTTTATGAATTTCCGTGCGTCAAGTGTCTCGTCGTATTCGTGAAATATTGTTTTTAGTTCGTAGAAAAAGTCCTTGACCGACTCATTTGGTCCTTGCTTTCTATTTTCGACTCTATCCCTTAAATGCTCTATTAAGTCTGGGTCTTCAAATTCTAATAAGAAATCGTCGACAATTTGTGTCCACGTTTTTTGTGCATTTTTGATATCACCTGTGTATATTTTATACCACAAGTTGGCGCCTCCTTCTAAAAAGGAGCCCAAATAGAAAATTTTTAAAGGGTTGTCCCATCCGTTCGCAATCGCCGTTCTTTCGTAATTTTTAATAAAATTACTCGCATTTCCCTTGCTTGGATGGAATGTTTGGGGACTTATGAAAGTGGGAATTGCGGGCTTTTTATGTGCCGTTAATGCTTCTGAAATTGTCGTATCCATATTTTCCTTTTTCTTTTCCTTGGGAGTATCACGAGCTTCGCTCTCCTGTTTTTCTTCTCTTCCTTTTTCTTTAGCAGGTTCTTTTTCTTCCTCAGACACGTCGAAATTTATTCTCCTTTCGAGTTTTTCACCGTAACTTTGTGTTGGGGTGGAAATGTTACTCTGCTGCAGTGCCTTCTTTAATTGTTTATCAACAATTGTAATTTCGTGGTGATCCGGACTCTCGGGGTCGCTGGTGGTTTCTTCTGAGGTGTCCTGTATATGTTTTTTGTTTGATTTTATTGCTCGAGTTTGTGCCCTAGTTACTCTTCTTTCTATTTCATATAGTTCAGGTAACGAGCTAGATGAAAATTTTCTTTCTTGCCTGTGTGGTATTGGCGTTTGGGGCGGTGATCTCGCTACGCGATTACTCGCTTGAAATGGGTCCTGAGTCTGATTAGTACGTATTTCGGTACTGTTGGATTCCGGATTAAAACTATCGGGCACTGGTTCCACTTGTATTGTTAGTCTTTTCTCGCCTCCTGACATACTCTACCGCATCTTTATATTTGTTTTTGTTATGAATTATTTTGGTTATAGGTATATTTTAAGTATAATTTTAAAAAAACACTAATGACAAATAACAAGCAGACAGCTCAGATAAATCAGTAAAAATAATTATTAAGTCGGACAAGAAGTTAAATTAAAATTAGATTAAATAATAACTAAATAAAATGAAATTAAACAAAAAATAAATAAAAAAAAAATGCGAATGATAAAAATAATTAAGAAATAATAATTTTTCTCCTCGGGACTATGTGTCTTTTTATGTCAGACGAATATGACAAGTGAAAATTTCAAATATTTCCGTATTTCTACTTATATAAACCTCCCTCAATAATTCGTGTACAAAAAGAAAATAAATGTTCACCCCCAACAAATGCAAAATTTCAATTACTGCATGTCATCATCATCCCCAAATAAAATTTTAAATTTAATTGCCATTTCCTTACTTAGCGCGATATTTTCCATTTTTACGGGTTTATTTGCAGCAACTGTAACCTCCGGAAAACAAAAATAATTGCTTTCCTTTTCCTCGCAATTTTTTCCCTCAATCCGTGGGGTTAGAGGCAGACCTGACTGATTTAACTCAACTTCAATCGGGGTTAATGAATGCGACGCAAGAGCTTTCCTCCTTGCCTCCCTTCTTTCCTGCCTTTCTTTTTTGCCCGGTTTCAGGCGTGGCATTTAAATAAAAATTAAAGTAAGAAAAAAAATATTCAAAAAATAAATTTTAACAAACAAGGTGACTTGAGGTACTGGTTACTAACATATGATAAACATATGATAAAAAGAATAAATAAAAATATATTTTCAAACAATTATAGGAGTGCAGTTGGACGTCAAACTTAACTAGCCAGGTATACGGGCGATAGTCAAGGGCCTTGACTTTACAACTTGTCCTGTAATTTTCCCGGCCTGAGAACCAGGCTGATCGGGAAAAGTGTAGACTTTCCTGACAATTGCTTTGAAAACGGGAGAAAAAAAATATATTGCTACGCTGTCTCTAGCCAGATCTACGGGCGCTTAGAGAAAGGATAGCTACGTTAAAGAAAATTAAATGAACGCGTAATTTTAAATTTAATTTAAGTCAGTACCACAGATCACTTGTTACCACTAAAACTTTGAATCCCTGATTTCTACATTAATTTAGAAAAAGAAAAAAAAGAAAAATCACTTCAAATTAGGTCGCCCAGTAACTTATTAAATTAAAAATGCGTAGAACCTAACGCTACCGCTATTTGTCGTTCAGTAACTTAAAAAAAATTTTTTAAAAAAATTAACAATTCGGTGCTTTCACCAAACAGCCCTTTCAAACGACTTCGTTAAGTATGGCACCTCCCTTATTAGATATAAAATATTACATTAACACATGTGAAAATTTAATTTGCCCGCGCTTCCACCATATGTCGAGCCTCTGGGGGCGGCCCCTTTCAAAATGGGGTACTCGCTTGGGTACTCGACTTAATTTTCCCGAGGAACCGGGTATCTTCAACAGAAAGGGGTAGGACCACACACACGAACACAAGTGAAACTATTTGTTACTGAACGGCAAATACAATTTATTTGAAAACTGGTACACAAAAGAATGATTATACTTACAGGAGTATTCTTCCCTGAACTCTCAACATGGGTAGGCGGCTGGCGGCTGGACTTAGAAAATTTCAATAATTAGTTTCACCCTTTCGGGACTTTGCTCTTCACTGACTCGGCTACCGTCTCCTTCCGGAGCTAACGCGATAATGAATTTTAATTTTACTAATTTCTTTCATCAATACTTATTCGTGCTCTTCCTTACTCAGCAATTTGCCGAGTTCATTGCTAGAGCAATGCCTCTATGGAAGAACACCAATAAATATGTGAAAGATTGCATAGACAACGGAAATATCCTATTACCTCCGTTGCCTATACGCGAAGTTATGTCTCTAATAATTACACGATTTAAATAATTTCTATTTTCTAACGTAAAATACAATAATTTAATTTAATTTTTGATATTTTCCGACATTTTCGGACTTTAACAATATTTTAAACAAAATTTCAATATTTTTTTAATTTTGATTAAATTCGGATTTATGACAATTTGGACAATTCTGAACAACTTTCGTTAATAAAATGTTCCGTTAAAAAATGCCTAGCACCTGAAATCGGAAAAAGGTTTTTGGTTTTTTCTGGTTTTTCCGGTTTAGGGGTTGGAGAGTAGGTCGGCAAATATTGTCACCATAGTGTTCCCCGCCCTAGAAAACGGGGGGGGGGGATGTCTTGCAGTCCAGTCGCAGAACTTTTGGGCTTTTTGCCTTTTTTACTTCAAGGGACTATTAGTGATATATTCGAAATAAATGAAATTGGCTTTTTTCGGCTCTGTCAAATCTTACTGAAATCAGTCTGTTGCGTCTACTCAGGTAAATATTTAAATTACTTTTCGTTTTTTAATGTCTCTGTATTATAATTGCAAATGACTAGAGAACAAGGATAACAGGAACAATGGTAAGAAGACAATTTGTTTCCTTTTCAATAAATAGAACTTCAATAAGCGAATTCTTTTCCCCTTGCTATTTACAAGTAAATGTCAACTAGATGTGATAAAATAGATTGCAATGTCACCAGTATCTCGGTTGGAATTATATTGAAACTTTACTCTCGCAACAAACTGGAATTCGTTCTCTTCAATAAAAATGTTTCAATTTAAAATCATTTTAAATTCATTTGTATGAAATTATAATGAGAACGCTTACCTATCTATTCAGAAATCAAACAAAATTATATTTGTTACTTAAAAAAAACTCCGTCTAAGGAATTGCGACATCCATATCCAGGTTTTCAATCCAAGTTTCTTACAACGAAAAAAATTTGGATTCTATGATTGCAATCTACTATGTGGAAATAATTGTTCATAGAACTTTAATAATATAATATTTGAAATCATCTACCTCAAAAACGCTTAAATCGATATGCCACATCGGTACTGGGAGTGTCTGATGCCAAAATAATTTTTGAAGCCTTTAGTTCTTGTACACGCACTAAATCGCAATTTTATTTTCCCCCCTTTATGGGGTGCGGTAAGGAGGTGATAGTGGAGGTGGCTGGTGCCAAAAAAATTTTGAGATCTTAGCATTTCATACATCCCAATTTTATGGACTCTTGCTTGTTTTACCTATTTATCCCCATTTACCTCTCAGTTCTTCAACTGAATAAGATCAAAATATAACCTATTTCCAGATTTCGTTATAATACATACTCTACCTTTCAAGTCAATATCAAATCGTTCCAAAGTAATTGTGCACACAAAAAAGTACAGAAAACAACATCGTTTCGCCCCGCCGCTTTAGGGGGGGGGGGAGTGGGGGGTGGAAAGGTTCCTTTTTTCTATTCTTCGCTTTTAACTCGGAAACAATGCGTCGTACGAAAAAAAATAATCTATGCAAAATTAAACGAAATTAAATTGACTCACTTAAAATGAAGATACAATTATAACTTTTCATTTTGTTTCCGATTTGAATCAAATTTTACTCAAGTACAGAACAAAGTAGGATCTACTTATGACCAGAAAATCATTCACGTGCTATAAAGGTAAAGCCACCTGCCGTACCAAAATATGAGGAAAAAGATTAAAAATCGTATTGATGTAGCCACCACAAATTGCGGAAACTGAGGATCTCCTTTGCCAGATGAGCTTAAGTATGAGAAATCCCCCATCAATAACCAAATCAAATGTTGGTGTATGTACGTTTGTGGCGCCGATCGGATGCATGTTTTAGAATTTCTAACATTCAAAATACTTTATTCTTTTCATCATATTTTGGTACTGCAGGTGGCTTTGCCTTTGTAGCAGCCGAATGTTTTTCTGTTGTAAGTAGACTCTAATTTGTTCTATACTTGAGTAAAATTTAATTCAAATCGGAAACGAAATGAAAAAGTTATAAGGGTATCTTCATTTTAAGTGAGTCACACTGTATATTTAAGGAAATCTGTAGATTTCGACAAAATATTACGTTAGTAAATACGTCCAGTGTTGTAAAATAAAGATTTTTTTGCTTCTGCAGACTGTGATTTATTAGCGGACCACGGTAAATTGCTTTTATAGAAATATTCAAAGTACATAATTGATTTTTTTTATTATCATCGATTTTCACTGGTGAGTATCTCGTAAACTATAACACATAGGAAGAAAATGAAATTAAACATTTTTCTGGAAAATTTACTTACGTTTAATTTTGCATAGATTACCTTTTTCCATACGACGCACCGTTTCCGAGTTATAAGCGAAGAATCAAAAAAAGGAACCTTTCCACCCCCTCCCCCCTGAAGGGGCGGAGCTAGGGGCGGGGACTTTTAGTATTTTTACCTCCTAAGTGCCCCCAACACATCCCTGAATAGGAAAAATCTTCTTTCCTAAATATTCTCCAAAATCCCCTTTTGGGTATTCATTGATTGGACTACTATCTAAGTATGAAAATTAAAATCAGTGCCATTCAATTAGTGGTAATTTTTAAATTTAATTTTGAATATGCAAATTTGGAGTTTTTCAATAAAAAGTGAACAATTGAAAAATCTCAACTAAAAACTTCCGCATATAACACAATAATATGTAAGTTGAAATGATTGCAAATTAGGTCCTCTAATATCCTTTGACAGGAATACGTCGAGTTACCAGTAACCCCTGTATATAAAAAATAATTCCTGCAGCAATTATTCATAGGTTATATTCCGAGAGCCCTGAATATTATCGGATAAACTGCGGGTTGATTTTTTTGTAAAATTTTTCTTAGAAAATATTCGAGACTTAATAATTTACCTTAAAAGGCCGAGAATGAAGGTCGAGGGCTTTTTGTGTAAATTATTAGGTCGAGAACATTTGCTTAAAAGCAAAATTTTGCAAAAAAAAATTTGCTACCCACGTTTGTGTGATAAGATTATTTCCCAAATTAACAAATTCCTTACATACTTTTATACTCAAGTTTTTATTTATAGATATATACACTTTTTTATGTATGTTAAGTAACAATCATTAATTGGCGACGACGCGTTCTATAAACTACTTTTGTATCGTAGCCATGGAAACGGACGTGGTAGATGCTTATTTGACTTTTGTTACGCGATCGTGATTGTAAATCTGACAGTCTGTGTCAGTTTGATATTCTTCTTTACATCATGGCCTTCGCACTACTGTGCATTTAGCCCAGTTTAATATTAAAAATACCTTTGTAAAATTGCATACCTACACCGTTGATACATAGTAATTATAAATTAAATAATTCTTGAATTTGTAATATGTTTTATTTTGTTTTTAGTCGAATTGAGAGTAAATTAAATCAATTATGTAAATTTAAAAGGTAGACGTAATTTATTCGCTTGTAAATTTAAAGAAAAAGCTAGCTTGCGTTTATTTAGTGTAAAACTGTTGTCATTGGCTGAAATTTAAAAATTCGAAATGTCATTGGTTTTTAATTTATGAGGGAAATAATCACGGGTTAGATTGGCTATGTTAATAACATAATCTCACATTCCACTACTATACTTTTTGTGAGCAGCTTCTATCAAACGAATAAAAAACTTAAAAAATTCGCCGTTATTTTTCATCACCATCTAGGATAGATAGTCTCAATTTATCTTAACTAGTATCTCCATCTGCTATCGTCACGTCCACATCTTATCAAATCCGGCATCGCATCTACTCGATTTTCAGAATTCTCCTGGTACAGATCATCGATCCAGCGATCGAGCCGTCCAGCGAGGAAACGGGCGTTGTCGGGCGTTTATCGAGCCCGAAGCGGTGCAAGTCGCGTATTCTTCGGTGGGCTCGCTTGGTCGCGATGGTATCTCCAGATGTCAGAATGGTAATTTGAGGGCGGTACGCAGGCACGCTCGCCACGTCAGCCTGACTATTATCATTGTAATGTGTCCTACGGCAGGCCGTGGCCCTTTCATCGCTCGCCGACACTTCATGTTCATTGCTATTATCTCGACTATGCAAGGCCGTGTCGTGATGGTAGCAGGAGGTAATCGCGGTGATACAGGCCGAGTGCAAAATCGAACAATGCATCAGACTTCCGAGTCCCGGACGCTGGCGGAGGGTTGGGATGTAATTTAATTTTTGATTGTGCTGGCTAATGAAGTTCTAGATTGGTTTTTAATATTCTAGAAATTGTTTTGAGGAACTAAGATTAAATATTAGTACAGTACCAAGAGGTAAAAATATGTAAAACTTCGGAGTAATTTCATATGTAATGATAATTTTTTTTTATGGATTATTATTGTATTAAACGTATCATCTTCAGTTTCTATATGGTCCGAACACTTGCTCTTACCCTCAAGGGGTGAAAACCACCCCTAGGACCCCGCACCAAATGCATGGGTAATTTGTTGTCAACGGAATCGTTGCAAATTCAAGACATGGAATCCTTAGGTCATTCTCAATGAAAACTGTTATGGATAAAGTTCCAAAATGTCTATTTTAAAATTACATCAGGTCGAAGCTCCAAAATTCAAAATTGTAAAAACGCGATTTTACGTATTTTTTATCGAAACGGACTTATGTATTGATTTATATAAAGCAGTTACATGAATAATATGTTGTGTACTTATGTAAATAAATATTTAATTACTTTTGCCTTTATTTATATACCAGTAGGCGCAAAAGTTATTAGCATGCAGAAGCTTTCTTTTACTTTTATTATTTAGTTTGCATTAAAAATAAAATACTTGCTGATATTCAGTGCAATACAGGAAAATAGTATATTATTCAACGAGCATATAATGATGGCTATTATTCACGAGGGTGAAGTTTAAGACACGAGCCGTAGGCGAGTGTCTTAAATCACCAGAGTGAATAGTAGTCATTATATGCGAATAGAATACTATACTTTGTCCACGACAATTAAATATTCTTGATTAAATTATTTACTGAAGAAATTTATAAGTTCCATCTATTTTTAACATTTTAATGTAAAATTATTGTAAATAACGTTGACGTTCAAGTTCAATTTGACAAGCTGTTCTTTTGACACATAACCGCGTACTTAATAAAATTTAAAAACAATATTGTATGCTAAAAAATTTTGTGGATAGTTCTGAAAAGTACACCAGAAGAACTGATTCTGAGAACGAATTAGCATTTTTGGCAATTATCCAATGCATAAAAGATTTGTTTACTCGATTTTTCTGGCCATAAATGCATAGAGGTGATTTCAGCAGCTTTGGTAATGTCTGGCGGTTTCCATATATAGTTTCACTTTTTTTTATTTTAGACAACTAGCAAACTTAAATGAACGAGATAAATATGACACAAATTTTGACGTTTCATCAATAACAAAATTACGCTTTGATGCATTGCCATGGCTTATAAAATAATACAGTTTGTAGGCGCCCAGGTAAATGGTTTCAAAAACAATGTTGGAGACTTCCGCGTGTTGCTAATACATGATTCTTTGAAATAAACTTACTAATGTAGTTTTTGAGTATTCATTAAAGTACCTCTTCGGCATGTACCATTTGAGTGCTTCCTAGAAAACTTAGAGAAACAACACTTGTCTTTTGGATGCTGCAATTTTGACATTTAAAATTTTTAGTAAAAAGTCACTAACATGAAAACAACTGACTGTCCTCATTATTCACTAGTGAATAATGAAATCATTATTCACTGCAGGGAATAATGGATAGCATTATCCTTGAGGAAACACACACATAATGAGTATATTATTTAATAGTCGTGGACAAACATTATTATAATACTCTAGCAACAATACTATAACAACGTTATGTGAATTTGTCGTGTGTTTTTTAAATATTATGCAATAAAAATTTCAGTTTTACTTTAAAATGCCGAAATCACATTTTTTAAGCTAAAGAACTTTGTGGCCTAGAATCATTAAAACGGAAAGAAAAAGGTATATTTATTTTCTGAGGTCCAACAAAAATACACTTTTTTCTCTATTATGCACGCAAACTTTTTCAATTTTTAGTCATTTTTATAAATATATTATCAGGAAAACGAATGATACGATCTCGTTTGTATTTTGTTTGTTTTCCTGATTTCCATTGGAATAAAAAGTAGGATTCTTCCCAGGTAGCAAAGGCACGTGAAAATGACGTGAAAAAATAGTCGGGAGTGACGAGAAATGGCGTAAATGAAACGTGAAAATGACTTCCTAATGTCTCAGGTTATATTTGGTAATCCCCCCACAGGTTTTTAGTAATAGGAACATATAAAACTACATACTAGTTAGTAATCTACTTGATAAAATAATTAATGCATAAATGAGTTTTGTCCTAATGAATTTGTTAGCCATCCGTAATTTTATTTACATTAACATATCTAATATTGTTTACCATCACTCCAACTTTTTCTCACAAGGGTTGCCTGCAAATTATAATGTTTATTAAGTTATTAAATTCATTTTTACTTACTTTTGCCAATTGCGGTGGGTAGGGGTCGAACCTACATGTCTCTGTTGTCCGTGTTACAGTACTCAAATCAAATCAAATCAAAGATATTTATTAATGTTTAAAGACATGAATGCGCCTCAGCTGGGTCCAGTCTAGAGCCGATCACCCCACCGCGGCGTGCAATGTCGCGGTAGGTAGGTGATCGGGTGGAGGGGTTTAGCTTCGGCTGTAACAACAGATTAAATTGGGGCGTTAGGGCTCCTGTTTAACATATATAAAAAACTTAAACCTAACAATTTCGTTGAACAATAATCCGGGAAGATATTAAAATACTTAGAAATAGCTAGAACTACGAAGAAACAATTGCATTTTTAACACACGCGCACTGTCGCACGTGCGCACTAAATTTACAGTATCTTTACAGTACTGACGCTTCCACCAACTGAGCTAGCTTGGCGACCTCTATTTTGGATGCTAAAAGCACTATTTGTGGTGGTGAATGAAGTCTTTATTATGTGAAATTGAATGTCTTGCCTTATTTAAAATATATGAAAATCTTTCAGGTTCTCGCTTCGAGTTACTAGTATTTTTATTTATTTATAATTATTAAGAAGAACTTATTTAATTTAATTAAACCGTCACCAGTGTCACCTGAGAAGTACGAGTAGTTGTTGAACAATGTAATTATTACATTAATTAGTATTAGTTAAAAAAAATATATTTTCCCCAGATCTCGAAATTGAAGAGCAGAGAGGGAGAAATCCAAAAAAAAAAAATGTTCTTTACCTCATATTTGATGAGCGGTGAAGGGGAAGTCAGAAGTCAACTATTTTAAGAATTAAAGTTTTAAGTTGAGGTAGGTACTTATACAAACCTGGGAAGCGTGTTGGAGAAAAAACGGTAAAGGTGTAATATCGTCATCTATAACATAAATAGAATATTTAATGGTCTAAAACAGACCTAAAATTGAAAAAAACCAATAAGCAATTATTACCTTGAAAAAAAAACAACTAAAATTTTTTTCGCAATAAAGAAAAACGGAATGAGCAGGGGCCGAACCGCCGACCTCATGACTTGGAAGACGACGCCTTAAGCACTCGGCCACCAACCTTTCTGAGGCTACTTACCTAAAGACTTTATAGTTGGAACACCCAACGGATAGATTTTGCTTTTTAATGCATTTTAATCTAATTTTATTATTAAAAGAATAGATAGAAATATAATTTAAACAAATAAACTGCCGAATCTTTGCAAACTCTTTCGAATATGAATTATTTTGGATAATGTTAAAAAACATTATATCCTCGAATAAAAACGCCTCACGACATGGTTTTTTTTTTTAAACTTTACACTCTGCTTACGATAACAAAATGCCATTAGCGAGTTTTAAAGTTTGTAATCCGATAAAATATAAATAAATTTAACACCGAAAAAAGACGACAATATGACGTGATGTGTAGCACGTCATTTTAATGTCATTTATAAGACGTCATTCTGTCGTCGATTTTTAGTGCCCTGACGTCTTTTTGACCAGAATCACCAGATTTTGACGTCATTATAACGTACGCTTGCTACCTGGGTTCTTATTTGTGTAAGAATCTTTTATTCGTTTATATGAATATTAGAATAATGTATTTTCCTATGTTACACTGTATATCAGTATTATATTCTTAAAGCAAATTAAATATTAATAGTATTTTATATAACAAGTGGCTAAAATGGTGTTTTTTTACAAGTGGGGCGTTTATAAACCACACGAGTAAAAAAAACACATTTTAGTCTCGAGTTATATACCAATTTTTTTTGTATCGTAATTCGAAATTGGAAAACAATATAATTTTGTAAAAATAAACTAAATTCTATTGCTGTTTCCATAGAAACCAATAAGTTTTATTTCACACTGTGATATAAAATTTCTTTATTTCACTTTTTTTTCTTTATTTTACACTTGTTAATAATGACTGTTTTGATTCATTGAAACTGTCCAATAAATGCCATTTTAGGATATGGCGTTACAAAATAGTATTTACCGTTTCGATAAAAAATACGTAAAATCGCGTTTTAAAAATTTTGAATTTTGGAGCTTCGACCTGCAGTATTTTTAAAATAAAGACATTTTGGATTTTGGAACTTTATCTATAACAGTTTTCATTGAGTATTGAATTTGCAACGATTCCGTCTACAACAAATTACCCACGCATTTGGTGCGGGGTTCTTTAAGTATTCAATATTGGCAAAAGTATTACTAGTTTATTTTTGAAACGTAGAATATTTATGTTTTTGGGATCGCTGATTACGAATCCGTCTAAATTAAAAAATTCAAAATGGCGGCTTCGGTATGGCGCATGGATTTTTTTTCTAAAACAAGTGTTTTAAACAGAAGAAAATCATTGAGCATCTAGATGTTATTAACGAAAAACAGCATTCTTGGAAAAGAAATTTAATTACTGAACAATTACAATAACAAAATGGCGATATTTTGTCAAAAATAATATGAAAACGCACATTGTATTGGCCATAACTTTTTTATTTTTGTTATGTAAAAACAAACAAAAAATCAGTTTAATGATTGATTAATTATCTGTAATTTTGTTCCTCAGATTTTTTTATGGAAGTGTCACAGTTTCTAAGATATTCGATATTTAAATTAAATACTTCATCCCAAAAACGGTCGAATGCCATCTGTAAAATTAAATATCTCCAAAACTATCAATCCTACACAAATGTAAAAAAAAATAAATTCATTCTCAGTTTATAAGCATAATTTTTGATATCTTCCATTTTTTCGCTAAAACTAATATTTATTGAGATATTTGCAATGAAACAGAAATGTTACGTTTTTTCTAAAATCTCTTTACAGTTTACAAAGCAATTTTTTTCTAAAGCAAGCGCTCGCTGAAAGGGGACGAAACAATTTGAAAACCTAGGTCATACGATACATTAACGAAAAGCAGTATATGGGAATATATTTTTTTTAATTACTGACCACTTACATTAACTAAAGGGAGACGTTTTTATTAAAAAAAATGCGAAAAAATACATTGTTTCTGTCAACTTTTTTGTTTTTTATGCTGTAGAAATAACAAAAAAAATCATTTGAGAGAGTTAATGGACTTTCATTTTGATTATCATTATTTTTAACGTAAGTGCCATAGTTTCTAAGATATTTAACATTTAAACTAAAGACTTCTTATAGGTGTTCGGACGCCACTTTTAAACTTCCAGATATCTAAAATCATTAACTCTACCGAAATTATAAAAAACGAAATTTATCCTCAGTTTTCTACCTTTCTTATTTGTCCTAGCATGTTTTCTCTCAATGTAACACCTTTCGAGTTATTTGACGAAAATGTTTTTCAAGCTAAAATCACAATTTTCTAGACGTTATAACTTAAAGACTATCAGTTTATATGAAAAGTTTTTCTTCTCAAAATTCTCTTTTAGTTCCAATGTTCCAACGTTTTTTCTTATCCCCTGAACAGGGGTGGCTTCCACCCCCTATAAATTAGCAAGTTCCCGCTTAGTATAGAAACTTTTCTTTATAATAATTTAATGCGTTCAAATATGATTCTCGAAAGATATACATTACAGACATTCAACTGTTTTTAGTAATGTGTGATGGTCCAGTGGCTAAAGTTTTGCCTTGCAATCCAAAGATCCTGTGTTCGAATCCCAGACAGGTCGGATGTTTTTTTTTTCAAGTTATGTTCATATATTTTTTTTTTCACAACAAAGTTGGTATCACAAAATTTAGGATGTCCAAAAACTAACATTATTTACAAGAAAATTGCGAAGAGTATCCTATAGAATGTGTAACAATTATATAAAAAGCTCAGTAAATTGGCGAAGAATACCTACGTTTTTAGCTTGTTGTTTATTATTTTCTTTAAACAACAACTTATTACTCGACTTATTACTTCGCTAAGAATGTACTCATATTTTGACTAAACGACAAACAGTTTTATTTTTGCAAATTTTCATATACATGCAGCTAAGCAATTAAAGCCAAGGTACAGGAGAAGTTTTCGAAAAAAAATCATCTAGTACTTATAGTTTTTTATTTATGAATATTTTTGTGACGTAGTAGCATATGGCATATGCCTGGCAGGTGTACGAAGTAAATTATCCGATTGACTTTTTCAGTGATGTTTAAAGTAATTTAAACCCTTTTAAATATGATACACTTAAATACATACTATAATTTAATATCACAGACCGAATATAGCTAAATAATTTAGGAAATAACCGCAAACTGCACGAATTATATGTCCGAATCATTGCACTCGCAGAGATATACTTTTAGATGACGTGACGTCCAATATGACTGTGTTCTCAGATTCGCCCCTTCTCCCGGATATTAGTCGGTGATTTAAATACTTTCCAGTTAGAAATTATGAAAACAGATTTGATAAATGCTAATGTTTAGTAACACTATATTAATATACAGTGTGTCCAACTAAGTCGGCACCATATGGGAAACTTTTTTATTATTGGTTTTATGAAAAAAAGTTATTCTTGATAAAAAGTTTTGCATGGCCTAAAACGCAAAATGAAATAATCAGATATCAATTTTTTGCAGTCGGTTTGTCGAAAAATGTAAATTTTGCTCAAGAGTAAATTACCTTTATTTATTACAATATCGACAATCGTTATTAAAAAAGTTGATCCTAATTGATCCTAATTGAAAAACGATCTTTAATAATTTTTGGGTATATCTATTTTTTCATGGTAGATGGATAATACTGGATATCTGACCGTAGGTTTCAATTAGGACCAACTTTTCTTAATATTGACAATCATTATTAAGAAAAGTTGATCCTAATTGAAAACTACGGTCAGATATCCAGTATTATCCATCTATCATGAAAAATAGATGTAATACCCAAAAATTATTAAAGATCGTTTTTTCATGGTAGATGGATAATATTGGATATCTGACCGTAGTTTTCAATTATGATCAACTTTTCTTAATAACGATTGTCGATATTGTAATAAAAAAAGGTACTTTACTCTTGAGCAAAATTTACATTTTTCAACAAACCTCGTATATCACTGCAAAAAATTGATATCTGATTATTTCATTTTGGGTTTTAGGCCATGCAAAACTTTTTATCAAGAATAACTTTTTTTCATAAAACCGATAATAAAAAAGTTTCCCATATGGTGCAGACTTAGTTGGACACACTGTATATATAAATTAATTTAAAATATACGGCACATGCAACGGTCCTATTAGTAGTTTTTTTTATCAAAATGTCTCATATTTGATCAGATATATCCATAACTGTTTAATTTCTGTTAGAATATATGGTACATATTCCCTCCATTTTCTCCAACTTCACAGATTTGAATTCAACCAAACATAAACCAATTTTAAATTACTCTCTGCTTTTTCGTGTTTTATTTCATGAATCAAAATATGTATGAGAAATTTATTTGCCTACGATTTATGTGAAACTAACATCTTAATATACATTTATTAGACATAAAAATAAACAACAGAAAATATTGTCAGAATTCATTTGTTCGACAGGAAGGAGTAACCGACCCACCTAGCGTCTCGTCTATAAGCAGATTACTTCGAGGAGGAAGCCGAAGAGACGATCCTGATGGCAAAAAAGATTATACAATCAATGGTATCCTTGGAGGTAAGTCTTTGAACAAACAACTGATTACTTCTATTTCCTTTCATATGGAATTATCTTTTCTATTAGGAACGTATGACTTGACGTACTTTTCAATTTGAGCTGAGACAGAGGAAATAACTAGTCTTTATAGTTATTTACGAACAAATATTTTACTTCATGTATGCCTAGACATGCAAAAAATTTTTTAGAACCAAGGATACTATATTTATATATATACGCAAACAAAAACATGTAATAAATTTTGAATAAGATCACATTAGTTATTTTTAAAATTATAATTGCTACATTTGCAGAACTTTATTCATGAATTTATACAGATTGTGTCCTTGAGGAGACCCATGTCACTTAGTCAATATATACCTTAGAAACTCGATAAATTTTTACAATTAATTATTTTTTATTTATTTTCTTTCATCATGATTAAAGAATATTATTTAGGTATTATACGCTATTGACTATGTACAAAAAAGAGGAAGTAAGGGACAATTGCATTAAAGGGTTTTTATTGTTTCATACGTTTATTGGTCACCTAAATATGATAAAATCACAAAATGCTATTAAATTTAGAGGTGCATTTTTCGTAGAAAATTAAATTTTCCTCGAAATCGTTTTTTGGAACCTCGAAAAAACTATTTTTTATACTAAATTCGAAAAATCGCGAAATTTTTTTTTACATTTTCGCTTATAACTTTTTTCTGGGCAGAGATAGGCATAGGAATTGCTTCAGAGAAAAGAAAACAGAGATTCCAACCGGTAAAATAAACTGAGAAAAGAGATTCTGTTATGAAAATTGACTGAGTTATTGCCGTTCAAAGTTGACTAGTCGTTTTTTACCGCTATTGCTTATATACCCTTTTCATTACAATTATCAATGAAAAATTTATATTTTTATTGAATACAACGCAATTTTAAAGTTGAAGGATAACAATAAACTTGTTTTTTAAGTTGTAAAATTAATTTGTTGTTGCAAAGGAAAATAAATAAATAAATAACACATAACTTTCCACCATTTTATTTTTCAGTTATTGAGATTTTTTTAACTTTGAAAAGGTTGTGTTATAGAAGTTTTTCTATTTCTACGTTATATTACTGATTTTCTACCTAAAATGAGTTTGTAAGGTCGCTGTGTTTCTTAAGCAGCTCGAGCGGATGCTTGTGGATGTTTAAAAGGCTGCCGTGGAAACTGTGGTTACAGGAAGTTGGATACTGAATGCTCCATTTTTTGCACAGAATGCACATGAGTCAACTGCGAAAACGCAAATGTGCCAGACATATCTGAAGAGGACGTCGATGCGACATCGATGAAGAAATTGATTTTCCAATTGACAATTGTAATTTTGTTGAAGAGACATCATCAGCTTAACTTTTATATATAAAAAGCTGAAAAAATGCATGTATTATTTTTTTTAATTTGCAACAATTATTAAATTTTACAAACTAAAATAAAACATGTTAATTATCACTCAATAACCTTAAAATTGCGTAACACCCAATAAAAATAACGTTTTTCATTGATAATTTTAAAGAAAAGTGTATACAGATTCGGCAAATGCAGTTCTATATATTCTAAAATAAACGAGTGCAAGAAAGAAAACACAGAAATTAGGGAGAAAAAGACGGACATACTGTTCCCAGCTTGCTTCACACTTCGTGAAATCTTATACTTTTATCACCTTGTCGTGTGTCAACGCAGGGCATCGTTACCTAACGCTTCTAACCTCATGCGCATTGTAGTGGAAATATACGCCCTTCTTTTTCTACTTTATCTGTTTTCTTTCTTACATTCGTTTATCTCAGAATACATTTTTCGAATCTGTATAAGCAAAAGCGCTAAAAAATAGCCAACCTTTAACGCCAATATCTCAGCCAATTCTCATCGTGGAAACATTTTTCGCAGCTCATTGGTTGGAATCTCTACTTTCTTTCCTCTGAAGCAATTCCTATACCTATCTCTGCTCAGAAAAAATTATAAACAAAAATGTAAGAAAAAAACCTCAAAAATGTTTTTGTTTAAATTGAAACGCCTCAGAGTTTAAAACTTTTTAAAATTGCCTTAGTAAAAAATTTTCGCCACATAAATGCTTTACGTAACCTGACTAATTTAAATTGCCGTCAAGAGCAACCCCCAACAACTCCACATTTGCATTCCCATCATTTTAAGGGGCAGTGGAAAGGCAAAGCCGCTGTTCTTGGTAGTATTTAAATTTAAGAAATTTGAAGAGACCCATTCCTCGTCGTTTCATGTTAATATGTTTAGGCTGTTTAAATCTCTATCATTACAAATTATATTGGTAGCATCATCCGCGAATAATACACAACTGTCAGGAAAAAGGTATGCGAATATATTGTTGATGTAAATAACAAACAGTAAAGGCCCCAGGACAGAGCGTTGGGTACCCCATATCTGACAAGAGTATTTGAAGTTGGTCATTTAAAGAGACACATATTGCGTCCTGTTATTGACATAACTATTTAGAAGATCGTGGATCAGAACCCTTATTCCATAGCGACTTAATTTCTTCAATATGAGCTCGTGGTTGACACAGTCGAAGGCTTTGGCAAGGTCATACAACATTGTAGACGTGTGTAAGCCCAGGTGAAAGCCCCGGACTGATCATCCACAATTTTAAATTCTGCTTGAATTTTCGATTTATTTATTACAGAGTGATTTCTCGCATTCTATATTTTTCAAGCTTTTGTCACAGTATATCATGATATAGTCAGTCATACGCTCTTGGGAGATCTAAAAATAGACCTAATGCTACATTCTTCTCCTCTAATACCTCAAGTATTTTTTGGGTTAACTGGAATATCTTTGAAGATGGGCATATTGCATATAGTTTAATATATTGTTCATGATCAAAAAGTTGGTTACACGTTAACGATTCAAATATTTTCGGTATAACTTAGTTGGTATTAAGCAGTTTTGTGCAATTTCTTGTGGAATCAAAAACTGTTTGGTCCACTATACCTGAAAAGCTATTGTCTAAACCAATAACAAAATAAAATAACGTGATTTTAAAAATTATAAGTAATTATATTTTATGTTACTCCTACTCAACTTCCTTATAAATTTATGGTTTATCTTTACATTTTTCACGCAACTTGCTGTTAAATTGAATAATAACAATTAAGTAAGTAGTAGCGATGCTGATTATTCCTAAAATAGTGCCTTTTGTGATAACAAAAAAATCTGCTGCAGTAAATTCTGGTTTATATGTCTCCGCGATATCTGCCAGGTTAAATAGTTCTTTTCTCGATCTTGAAGCTACATCGAAATTTTCTTGTAATTTATGACAAAGGTGCTTCATTTTCTTGCCAGTGGAAGAAGCCAAATCACAACATATGATTATGTACATCGATTCTCCCTGAAACACAAAATAAAATAAATCAAGGAAAAGTTTATTTAAAATGGTGGGGTGGTAGCAAAATCAAGCAGAATAGGCAGGTTCGACTTTGTTTTTGTTTTGTTAGTGTTAAAATACAATGACATATAGAACGAGTGATAAAATTTATTCGAGATTTTCAACTTTTATGTTTCCATGCGGTAATCAGCACATAAATGGTTCAAAAACTGACAGTAGTTGACGAATAAGCAAATTGTAATTTATTATTTTTAATTAATATTGCTTAACTACATAATTAGCACATAGGTTTAGGTTTGGGTTGCTTGATACAAAATCAAGCACCATTTTCACTTTTACATGTGGTAAATTACGGGAATCCGGCTTTCTGATACACCAGCCACATTATACTGGGTGATTCAGGTATGCGGTCATTAATTTCTAGTGGTGATTCTACATAAAAAATATGAAAAAAAGTTTATATAAATATGGGTCCGGAAATCCCTCCTAACGGCGCTACGGGCCTCTGAAGAGGGCACCCAAAATAAACATTTTATTTAATATCTCAGGAACCCTTTACTACAGTGACTAGTTTCTGCACGTGATTCGATATCAATAAAGGTCATTATCTGACGTTATCCACCAAAGGTAAATTTAATCAGGGATGCACAGAATTGGAAAGGGGGACTTACTTTTCCCCCTAAATTTTTCAATGTGAATTTTCTGTGATTGTCTCATCGGAATATGATTCTTTGGCTAAAAATACACTGAAATGGTTATCTTGTTGAAACGCATGCATTGCCTAGGATTCAAAAGTAAGGATAATGATTTCTTGCTCTTCTGCATAATTTAACAAGAATAAAAACCGTGGGTAGTCAATTTTCTAAAATAACAAATCTATATTACGTGACACAGAAAGTACCGATATGGTTGACTGTCAACTTGTCAATAAAAAAAAACAAATTGGTCAAATTGCATTTATTATTCTCCTGAATAAACCATGGAAAAATAACAAAGTATTACTAAATTAAAGGACTTAAAGAGTAACATATTAAATTAAATATTCAAAATGGGCGCCATTAATTTCCACACAAGCTCCTAGACGACGATTCATTGAAGCAAAGACCCGTTGAAAAATTCCTGGCATGTTCCATTGCTACACGTTCACGTAACTCTTCAAGATTTGTCACAGGAGTTGAGTAGACAAGGCTTTTCAAATAACCCCAGACAAGATAATCAAGAGGATTTAGGTCGCGGGATTAGGGGGGCCAAGTTACTGGTCCGCTTCTGCCAATCCATCTATTGGGATAAGCTGCATTTAAATAACTGGCAACAACTATTCTAAACTGGGGAGGTGTACCATCGTGCATGAACCATATTGTCTTTCTGGTCTCATACGGCACATTCTCCGAGAGATTTTCTAAATCGTTTCTTAAAAAGTGTAGATAATTTAATCCATATGTATTAGGCAAAACAAATATTACTAATAATCTGTTGAAGTATACCTGCCCAAACATTGATAGAACATTTTTCTTGGTGCCTGGACTCGAAGAAAGCATGAAGATTTTCTTCTGCCCATATGTGATTGTTGTGAAAGTTGACAACACCATCCCGCGTAACTCCCGCTTCGTTCGCAAATAAGATTTTTTTAATAATTTCAGCATTTCTTTTACATTTTCTCACAAGCCATCGGCAAAAAACCTCCCTTTTTGGTAGATCTTCTGGTTTGAGCGCTTGCACCCTTTGCATGTGGTAGGGATACAGAAATTGTTCATGTAACACTCTCCAAACAGACGATGCTGACACACCTTCCCGTAACGTTAGCCTTCTTTTACTGATTTGGGGACTCGCATTTACTGCATTTAATATTGCTTCTTCTGTTTCTGGGGTCCTAACATAACGATCTGGGCCAGATACTACGGGAGCCCACCCTAAGTGTCCATGCCCCCCCCCCGATCCTCGGGGACAATGTTTTTTATAAAGATTAAAGCCTAAGGAACAATTTAAGACATGTTATAAAAAAAAATTGGCTACACTTTCAAAATGGCGTCCGTTTAAAATATACAATATTTGGATAGAAGTTACCATTTTCCAGATAAATGATTCAGCTCTTAAAGTAAAATATAAAATTCAATATAAAACGTAATATTTATTATACGGGAGCCCACCCTAACTGTCCATGCACCCCCGATCCTTGGGGACAATGTTTTTCATACAGATTAAAGCCTAAGGAAAAATTTAAGACATGTCCTAAAAAAAAACTGGCTGTACTTTCAAAATGGCGTCCGTTTAAAAAAAAATGCAAATATTGTTTTTGTCATTTAACACAAAAACGTACAGCTAGGGAGAGCTCCCCTACCAAGAATTTTGTAGCTGGGTTTCTGAGATATTAAATAAAATATTAATTTTGGGTGCCCCTTCAGAGGCCCGCAGTGCCCTCAGGAGGGATTTCCGGCCCTATGTTTATATGAACTTTTTTTTCATATTTTTTTATGTAGAATCACCATTAGAAATTAATGACCGCATACCTGAAATACTCTGTATATGTAAAATTTTAATAAACATGACAGATAAACTTGCAGAAATTTAATAATATTTAATACTAGTTGTCCTGCTCTTTGTAAGATACGTGTGTGTAGAGTGAAGGCGGAGGCTTCACGTCCGACACATTTCTGAACATGAGAACTTTAGTTTGGCAATTACATGCGCTACAATTCTCTTTTTACAAAAATTATTTTGCATTTATGTTGTATGACCCTTTATCTTGTGATGAAGGACGAAACTAGATAATCCAATTTTTACACAATTTTCAGGAGCAATAATTTGAGCTGACACCAAGAAATAATTGTTCTGACGTCAAAAATATCTATATTCCGAGATCTGTAATGGTTTACCGAATTATTTTATAGCAATGTTTTTGAATTAATTTTTTTGCGTATTTCTTTCTAGGTTATAGAAGCTATTAAAGTGCTTGTAACATATCATTGTTTATAAGAAAGAGTATGGTTTTAGCGTATCATATACTTAAGAGAGAGTAAGTCTCTTTTCTTACAATAATACATAGTCAGGAATTATTAAATATAATATGCTTAGAAGTAAACCAAAATATCACAACAAACTTTAAATACAATCTTACCATACATGATATTGAAGAACACAATAGCGAAATGATTATTGTCCAGGAAATTTGTGGTCTATCTATTACCCTCAAAGTTAAATTGGCACATCTTAGTAGTTGTATTATGGAGTTCAAAAAAATTAACACCGTCGGCCATCCAAAAATATCATTATAATAATCGACTAGTCGCGCCATACTTCTATAATGCCTTCCCATATCCAGCAGTCTGTTCACAAATAGCTTCTCTTGCAGCATCCCTTCGCCCAGTTTTAAAGAATAACTATCTGCAATTCTTTCCAGCAATTTATTCAAATCTTTGTACATGCACATAATGGCTAAAGTCAAATTACTTAAAATCAAAGCGTATAGCAAGCAATAGTATTCCAGAATTACTATATACGTAAACGGTATGAAACATTTTGAGCCAAGATTAGTACACCATATATACCCATGGTACGTAAAACTGACTACGAAAAATAGATTTCCCAGGAAGAACTGCAAATAATATGGAGTAATCATGTTATATTCAAAGCAGTTTTCCCTAAGCACTTGCAATTCGGAGAACTTCTTCAAAAAAACATTCCACTTGCGCTGTCTCATGAACGTTGCTCCAAATATGAGGAACAGAATCAAGAAAACTGAAATTGCTGCCTTTATTGTAGACAGAAGTTTCTCGAAAATATTTTCGTCCACATCACTTGGATCCATTATTATTGCAATTGTTAACAATGTCCCTAAGACCATCCCTGCTATAACCGAGTATAATTTGTTTAAATGTGGCTTGTTCATCTTATCTTTATCGAAATCGTACCAAGGCGTTATGCAGAAAATATTGCCAATTTTGTAGGGGAAATTTCGAAATCTACTACGTTCTGCCGTTTTGTGAGTCCAGATAGTACTCATTTTGAACAAAACAATCACTCTTGTATAAGCTGTTTATTATCTCATGTACGACTAACCGCTTAAAGGTAAAAGGTGTTATTGGTTAAGTTGGAACCAACCTTTTCCACTAATTGAGCCTGTGTCAAGTGCCACTCCTTTATTAGTTGTTTTTACTTTATATCGTCGTCGTAAATAGGGAATGATATAATTAATTTTTAAAGGTAAATATCTCGCAAATACGAGGATGAGGTGATAAGTAAACTGTTAATAATAAATAGAACTGCGGATATATTGTAATTTACCTGAAGTACACTTCTAAAAAGCTGTAAGACAAATAACTGAAAACAGTGCGATATTATGTTTGCAAGTTGAAAATATTAGCTGCTGTCATATGAAAAAGAAATAACTTAATGCCATATAAACCATAAAAATAAATTTTGTAAAATACCTTTTTTAATTGTAAACTGGACAAATAACTTTTTTGGTTTTTCTTTGGCCATTGTCCTCTATTTAGTAAAGATTAAGAGTAATAAATAAAATAAGCTCATCATCCATGACTAGATTTTTTGCTTCACTTAATTTAGGAATCTCATAATTATCAATCTTAACAACAAAATCAAACAGTTTATCCCTGGAATATTTTGAGCCTGCTATCAATAAAATAGATTTAGATGCATTCATTTTTAGGTTATGATCCAACGAAAATTTTTTAATTTGTCGTAATATTTTCTTGTGCAACTACTTTATTCTTGGGCAAACATCGAGTTAACTGAGAATCATCTGCATACTGCATTACACTAGAGTATTGAATTTAACCATTCATGTCTGTGACGTATATTAAAAATAGCAGGGACCCTAAAATGGACTCTTCAGGTATGCCCTGATGTAGTGGTGCAAATGTAGATTTAATAGTATTATTGTCTATTGCTACAGTTACACGTTGTTCCCTGTTGGTCAAGTAATATTTAAAGAAATTAGTGCAATTTAGAGAGTAAAATAAGTGGATTCAATGTATTGAATGCTTTACTAAAATCGAGGAGAACTAAACAAGTTGCTTTATTGTTGTGTGTGTGTGTTTTGACAAATATAATCAGTTACTTTTATATGTGCATTGGAAGTGCTATGATTTTTCCGAAAGCCCAATTGTGTTGAGGAGGTCAGATAATTTCCATTAAAATCAGGGAAAAAGTTGTGAATGTGTTTTTATAAAATTTTAGAAACTGCAGATAAGATACTAATGGGTCTGAGATCTTTTAATTCTGTAGGATTTCTATGTAGTCTAGCTAGACGTACGTATAACCATTACTGTCAAATCTAACGCACACTACAATCGTGCGTATAGGTCCGTATATATACTGTAGAAGACGTATATCCTTATATCCATTCCAAAAATGAATTCATGAATTCATTGAATTCATGAATTTATTTTGTAGTACCACCGATGAAGAACCCCACAGAACGACATGACATTACCCAACCACCTACCCACTTTCCTGCAGGTACCGAACAAACACCGTCCAGTACTGTAGTTACCTAGTTCCGTGCATGCCGAAAACACTTAGGCCTGCACTTCTTCGAGCTGCACAGCTCATTCCTACCTAACTGACGATGGCAGCATAGCAGGATGTCAATTGACATTATGTGTACCGGCAGTCACTCCCAGCCACAATAACCCAGTTTTCCAATCAGACCGATGACTACCCCCGGGGATAACAAACTGGCGAAGAAAGAAGATCAAGACAGAAGAGCGCCTGAAGAGGCCTTAGCCAGCAAGGTCCATCAGCCAGGGCTAGGGGAGGTGGGCAGAAATCCTCAACACCGCTCACATTTCTGAGTGGGGTTGTTGTAAAGCTCGCCTGCCTCTCATGAGGTCGGTCCAGGTCTACAGCGATACATTAGGGTAAAGAGCAATAGCCTTGCTTGACCTTAGTCATCCGAGACCGCCATCGAAGCCAAAGGATATTGACGTAATTTTGTAGTACTTTTGATAAAGGCCTAACAAGCCGAATCATATGTAGAGTATTTCTAATATATTGTTTGATACATCTAAAATCAGTATTTAGTTAAAGATAAACAATTATTTTCAAGATGTTTCACAAGGAATCTACCACAAATTCAGTTGTCTTAAAATTAATTTTAAGGATACTAACACTTAATAAAATTTTACTAAACCGTAACAAACTAAGTCAGTCAGTTTAATATAAAACAAAGCAATAGTAATTACATGAACTAGAAGTTCATGAAAATACTTACCACTCTCAATATCAAAGCACATAGAAGTGAAATAAACGTTGCCCACGAGATTTCCGGGTAATCCAACATCCTTAAAGTCCAATTGGCACCTCTTATTAGTTGAACTATGGAATTCAACAATATGAGAGATGTAACTCCTCCAAAAATATCATTATAACAGTAGACTAGCTCCGACATTTTTCTGTATTTCTTGCTTATGTCTAAAATTTTATTCACTAATAACTTATCTTCTGGTAGTCCTTCACTAATTCCCAAAGAACAGTTTTCTGCAATCTTTTCCAATAATATATTTAGATCCTTATACATGCATTTAATGACTAGAGCCAAATTACTCGAAATCAAAGTGTACAAAAAGCAATAGTATTCTGGTATCAATATACACGCAAAAGGTATGAGGAAATTTAAACCAAAATTTAAATACCATATGTAGACGTGATATAAATATATAGCTACCAATAATATATGTCCTAGGATAAATTGCAAGAAAAATGGAGCTATAATTTTACTTTCAGAGCAATTTGCTGTGAGAGTTTGTAGAGCAAAGATCTTCCTCAAAAAAGTCTCCCATTTGTATTGCTTGATGAATGTAGATCCAAGAATTAGAAACTCAGTTATGAAAATTGAATTCGCTGCACTAAGTTTGGTTAGAAATTTCTCAAAAATATTTTCATCCATTCTAAAAGGATGCATTGCTGTCGTCATTAGAATAGCTCCTAACGTAATCCCAATGAACAAAGCGTACATTTTGTTTAAAATGGGCTTCTTCAATTCAGCTTTCTCGAAGTCGTACCAAGGCGTCATGCAGAATATATTGCCAATTTTGAAGGAGAACTTACGAAATATGTTCACTTCGGTCATTTTACATATAATGTCGACTGTATGCATATTAAATGGGATAGAAGCGATCGGTTATAATGCTGAACTGATTATTCATTGGAGCTCTGACTAGCTTTGACAGTATAAACGGTTTGTAAACAAATTAGACAAATTGAATGAACCATTTTCCAACTAATATAGAGTACACACTCTACACACCTTTATCATTGCAAATTGAAATATTTTTGAAAGATAATACTATTATACTGACCCGTTATATGAGGATGGGTTGACAAATGGGCTAATAATAAAATTGAACGGGGTAATTCAGGACATATTTTGCTTTTATCATTTACTTGACGGTGATTAGATTATTATTTCACTTAAGCTAATTTATTATGTAAACTTCAATGGTTAATTTATGATTAAAAGGCATAATATGCATTTAATAAGAGCATAACATATTATGGCATACTCAGTTCTTAACAAAATTCAAATATATTGAAATTGGAGAAGTAGTTTTCGATATTTTACGACCATATCTAAAAAATAGAAAACAATATGTTGAAATCGAGAACAATATAAATTATAATGAGACAGTAAGCTAGGGTGTTCCACAGGGAACTGTTCCAGGATCAACCTTACTTATTTTATATCTAAACGATGTACTTACCCAAAATACTAGATGAACTATCGTCTCTTTGGCAGACGATACTGCTATTTTTATGTATCAAAGCCTCAACCTAGCGACCTTTAGTCCACTCAATCCGTATATTTTGGGTAGGATGCGATTTTATTATTTTATTTTGTGGAGTGAGTTTAAATTTGAGTTTTCGGGATCGGTTGGTGTAAATGATTTTTGAATATATCCTGAAAGCTATAACTCCCACAAAAAATTTCTGAAGAACTTTTTTCTAGATAACAATATTATCTATAATTTTTGTTAACAGCTTTTTGTTGTAACTTCGATAATGAGGAAGTTATAAGCAAAAGTTAATGAAAATTTATACAATGAAAAACTATTATTGTTAATAACTGTTTAACCTCCCCACAATAAAATTGTGGGAGGTTACTAAAATTGGTCCAAAATCGAAAATTGAGATAACATCAAATCTTTACGTTTTGAGGTCCCAGCAACCCAAAAAAGTGGTTTTTGAAAATGTCTGTATGTGTATATGTGTATGTGTATGTGTATGTGTATGTGTATGTGTATGTGTGTGTGTGTGTGTATGTATGTATGGGTGTATGTGTATATGTGTGTATGTGTATATGTGTGTATGTATGTTAGCACGATAGCGGCGAAACGGATTTGGACGAAACTTTGCATGAGGCTTTCTTTAGTGCTCCAGAAGATCAGAAAAGGTTTTGGTTGAGATCGGATTACGGTTAGTCCCGTTTTGGCACAACAAGTTGTTTATTTTATGATTACTTACAATTTGTAATCGAACCATTGAAAAGCAGTAAAAATTCCGATTTCGACGATATATCACACTTGCACCCTTTCGATTCGGTTTCCACGAAAAGAACTGAAAAACAAAATAACACGCTTCTTGTGTAAGATATATTTTATAGTCTAACCTAACGTTCGGTAGACTAGTGTGTTAAAGCGTGCAGACTGCCATACACGTTTTTTTTAAGAACGTCAAGCCAATTGTGTGTTTTCGCGAGAGAAGAGAAAGTTTGAAGCCGATGGTAGCTGTGTGGGGCCTATACAACCATAAGGAGCCCGTGTGATTACGGACAGCCCTTAACTGAGGCCAGTGTGAGTTTTTCATCAAATCATAATAAAAGTCCAAAAACTTTGAACCTATTTCCGGCGCATCGCCGGAAACATTTCCGTTAATCATAACCTTAAAACTATATAAATTAATCGTTAATCATAACCTAAAAACAAAGTGCAATACCAAAAAAAAAATTTTGGACAACTGTCAAAAAATAAATTCCTCCAGGAAAGTGTTGGAACTAGAATTTTGACAGCTGTCAAAGTGACATTACCCCCCAACAAAGTTAGTGACAAAAACAGGTGTCCAAGTGACAGTTCTCCAACTAACAACTTTTAAACGCATTTTATCTGACAGCTGTCAAAAAATCTTTCGCGCGCGAAAGTAACTGACACCTGTCAAAAAAAGATTTTCAAAATATATAGTGACAAGCAACGGAATTAAAGTCCCCAACCCTGCGGTAACCGCTCCCGACCGCACCCGGTCAGATAAAACCGGTCGAGGATTAGAAAATAAGTTAAAACTAAAAAGAAACATGAACTTACCGTCAAGAATAGATAGAGCAGCCATACAAAAGGAGATGTGTGGTTGGTCAAAAGGGTGGCCAGCTCTCCCCCAACAAAGATGTCTGGTGATGAAAGCGACGCCTCAGTCACCTTAATACTCTCTGGGTAGGAGGACTATTATGAGAAAAGCGTTAAAAAGAAACAAGTAGGTTCAAATTCCACCGATCGCAAGACTTTTTTTTTCTATTTTAATATGAAAAAAAATATTTAAAATTTAAATATAATCAAAGTTCAAATTTCACGTCTTTCTTTCTTTCCTGCTTCACCGCGTAAAATGGAATGAGATAATGTTTTTAGCGATCTACCAAGCGACCGCAGATGAGCGAGACTTAAATAAACACACTGCATGCCACAACATATGCTGCCTTCCTAAAATCATCCACCAAGCCAAAACCTGATCTAGCCACACTGCCACCAACCAAAGGAGCTGCGCAACAACACTCTTTCAGAGTTTACTTGCAGGTATATTAACTATTTTTTACAAAATTTCTTCCAGCGGTTCGCTTACTTACTTACTTACAGATACAGCAATGGTCCATCAACCCCCTACCCCCGAACCAGTGGGGATGGAACCGAGGGGAAAATGGATCGCTAACCCCGGTTACCATCAAAGAATTAGTAGCTCCTGAAGCGATCTTGAACTCCATCTTTTGCCGATGTTCTACTGGGTGTGGGGGACGCTGTGGTTGCCGAAGAGCCGGCATTACATGCTCAATGGTGAGAGGCACTTGACATGGTACGTTGTACGAATGGTACACCATTAGACAACAATTTGAACGACGACGACGATAATGATGATTTTGCTGACTTTCAAAATGTTTAGAGCAGTAAAAATGTTTTATTATTAATAACATAGTTTTACTCTTAGTTTTAAATTCATTTAGTTTTATAATTTCATTTATGCCATTAAAACTCGATTTTTTTTTAATTCGCGATTTTTAAACTATGCCCCACCCCCCTCCTCACCTCAGGTCATGACTTTTAGTATGTTGTTCAGGGTAGTCCCGCCGACAAATATACAAAAATTGACCACTACACGAATTAATTCCTCTATTTTTCCTTCGTTGATTGGACTATAGGTAAAACCGGCAACATGGCAAGTAAAGAGGAAATTCACGAAGAACTAAATAAACTTAGAAAACTCGATTTATTTGAAATAATAATAACTAAGAAAGTTCCTAGTGATTTGAAAATAAGTGCTAAGGTGAAAACGGTAATAGAAACCCATGAACCAAAAAACATTTTCTACGACACTGATAGTTTTAGTAACTTAACCTCAATGGAATCAGTTGACAAGGTAAGCTATCTTACCATTCAAAATGAACTTAAATGTATTCAAGTTGAACAAATGTGTTCAAAAAGACTCATTGCCGAGTTAGAATGAACAATTAGTAACCAAGAACTTATTAGTTTGCTGAAAAATGATAAAAAGTGTAAATGCAAATACATCTCACAACACTGTTGCCACGTCTTTCCCAACTTTGTCAAATATCGAGAAGAATAAGAAACCTATAAATAATGCCATAAAGGTTAGTGATAAAGATTGTGTATCACATAAATTAGAAAATACATCACCAGAAGAGAAATCAAGTGTTAATATCAAATCAGTTATTAACAACGACGTAGAGTTTGGGGCAAATGATTCACTTGACGCACCTGGTGCTGAGGATACATTTTCAGGTGCTGTCAAACGATTATGGCTACATTTGGAAAAGTTACCATTGGTACTCAGGCCTCGCAAAAAGAAAAATACTTGAAGAAGAAATTTCCTGGTAATACATTCACAGTGGATGGATTTCCTAAACATTCTGAAGCCAAAACAATTTCATTTAAAGTCGCAGCAGATTTATCTCTGTTGGAGGATCTTTATAATGAAACAGTATGGCCAAAAGGTGTAATGGTGCAACAATTCAAATTTAAAAAGAATTTTTTTTCGCTTACCCAGTAACAGCCAACAAACCAGTCAATTCGAATAATAAGACAAATTTAAGCAATAGTAGTTCTACTTTTCATACAAGTAATCATGATTTTAAATTATTTCATATAAATATTCAATCCTTGAGAAATAAATATAATGAACTTGAGGCTTTTCTTATAGATTCTGGTAAGGATTACAATGCAATTTGTATAAACGAACATTGGCTCTCTCCGCAAGAAACAACTAATTTTACCTTTAATAAATACAAAGTTGCCTCACACTTTTCTAGATCAATACATTTACATGGGGGTGTCTTGATTCTATTAAATTCAATGCTACAATTTGTGCCAATATATAGTATAAATGAACTTTCTATAGAAATGCAATGCGAAATATGTGCTGTTGAAGTAAGTCAATATAACTTGGTTATAATAACTATCTACAGACAGCCTAAGGGTGTGATCGACAATTTTTTGAACGTACTTCACCAAGCATTTTCTCGAATTTCGTCTAAAAAAGATATAATATTATGCGGAGACTTCAATGTGAAATTTGGGACTAGTCAGAGAGAATGTATTAACATTTGTGATTTTTTAGAGTCATTTGGATTTGAACGCATGATCCACGAAAATACGACTTGCTAACTGCTTAGATAATATTTTTATTAACTTTAAAAACGATAACTGTACAGCTAATGTTGTTAATGCTAACTTGTCAGATCATACTGGACAGGAGTTTACGACAATTTTAACTAACAATAATAGCAAAAACACAATCAAAACACACTTTAGGCCTATAACTCTTAATGGAAAATTTATGTTTGATAATCAAATTTCGAAAACAAGATGGGATTTTGTTAATGATAACAGTTTTGACATTGATACCAAATTTAACATTTTCCACAATAAAATATGAACTACTTTCCTATTAAAAATAGAAATCAACCTACATGTCAGTCAGGTGACATCACATATGAGAGACCACTTATCGTTTCTCAATAATAATAATAATAATAATAATATTTATTTATAACAAAGTCTTACATTTGAGTATACAGTAAAATTAAATTGTGTGTGAAAATAGCGTACTGTTAATAAAAGATTTTAGCTAATACATCTGTATCCTTTGAATATAAATAAAACAAAATCACTTAAGGGTATTGATATACCCTTGAATGTGATGAAATGCATTTCATTTATAATATCATTAGATAGGTTGTGTGCCATAGCTACCTTAACTAGTAATTTCATTTAATACAACATAATTAATTTAGAGTTAATACCAATAGCTAATACAAAATAATTAATTTAGAATATCATCTATATTTAACTTATATACCTACATGTATCTAATTACCTAACTTTAAGTATAGATCCCTACCTTCAGAATATATCCATTTCTTTACCTCGAATTTGATTTTCTTATATTTTCTTATTTTTCTTATCGATTCAGGTAACATATTATATAATTTTGGCGCAAGGTAGTTAAAACATTTTTTTCCAATGCTTTTTGCAATTTTCTTAATTTCTAGATTGCCTTTCTCCTTATTTCTAGTGTTGTGTGAATGTGAGATAGCGTTGCTTTCATGTCTCTTATTAATTTGATGAATTAGTATGCAATAACAAAACATTTTCCTAACATCAAATAATTTGCTTTCATTATATAATGCATCAGTGGGGTATAATGTACATCTTTTAAAAATGATTTTAATTATCCTTTTTTGAATATTTTCTAAAGGTTTTATATATGACACACCTACCCCACCCCAGCCAACTATGCCATATCTTATTATTGACTCAACGAGTGCTTTATAAAGAACTATTAAGTGGTCAAGTTTTAAAATTTCTTTAAGTTGTTTAAATTTATATATGAGCCCTCTTAATTTATTCACTACTGATTGCACTTGATGATTCCATTTCAAGTTTCCGTCTATTACGATACCTAAATATTTTATTTTTTCTGTGGATTTAATTTCTATTTTTCCTTCTTGGTCCTTTATTTGAATTTTTTTATATAATGGCCTATTTCTGTTTTGTGATGTTAAAGGTAAGTAATACGTTTTTTTGTAGTTAATAGTGAGTTTTTTACTGTCGAATCTATTTTTAATATGTTGTAAGTCTGATTCTACTATTTCTTTTAGCAATTCCCAAGATTCAGATGAGTAGAAAATTGCTGTGTCATCAGCGAATGATATAATGGTCCCTGCCGAGTTTAATGTAAGTATGTCATTCAAGTAAATGGTAAATAATATAGGCCCTAGTACAGTCCCCTGCGGCACCCCATATTCTACAATTTGGTGTTCACTAATGACATTATTGATTTTGACATATTGTTTCCTGTTTTTCAGATAACTCTTCAACATTTCTAACATGACACCTCTGAATCCAGTTCTTTCCAGTATATTTATTAGTTGCGAATGTGAAACAGTATCGAACGCCTTAGCAAGATCCAAAAATACACATAACGAGGGCTTCGACTGATCTACCGCATTATACATAAGCGTGGTAAGTTTTCCAATAGCATCATTCGTTGATTTTTTTTCTTGAAACCCAAACTGCATATCTGATATTAAATTATACTTTTGTATATAACTGGTCATTCTTTTCTTTATCAGTTTCTCTAATATTTTATTAAAATTAGTTATAAGTGATATGGGCCTATAATTTTCAAGCAACGTTTTATCTCCAGTTTTATGTATAGGAGTTATTATGGCCTCTTTAAATTTTGAAGGATAAATACCAGTTTCAAAGACTCTGTTATATATGTAGACTAATGGTGTTAAAAAGTAATCTTGGTTTTCTTTAATAAATTCTGATTTTATACCGTCAATACCTGGAGATTTATTTGGTTTTAGTTCACTTATACAAATCTTTACTTCATGTTCGTTGGTAAAATTGAGAAAAAATGACTGTTCAACATTTTGTGGAATATACGGAGGAAAGTATTTAATTTTTTCTGCCATTTTGCTGCCGATACTGGAATAGTACTGGTTAAATTCGTTCGCTATTTCTAGCTTATCTGTAATTTGCCTGTCATTCTTTTGAATATACTTTATGTCCATTATGTCTTTGTCCCTATTATTTGTCAATGCCTTTACCCCATCTCATAGAATTTTGCTGGTAACTTTATCTTTGTATATTAGGTTTTTAATGTAATCATTTTTGGCCTTTTTCACCAGACTATTTATTTTATTGCGATAGGTTAGGTACTGCGTTTTTATATTATCATCATTAGGTTTTTTTAGTGTTTGCTGATAAAGATCGTCACGTTTATTAATTGAATTTACAATACCTGCCGTAATCCAAGGTTTTCTTTTTTTATGCGTGTTTTTAAACGTTTTTGTTGTAGAACATTGTTCTAGTATGGTTTGAATTTTTTGTAGAAATATTTTCACACATATATCGGGATCATTATTATCAAATACTCTAGACCATGTTTCGTTCTCTAGGCAATATCTAACTTTTTCCTTATTTATTACGGTGTACTGGTGTTTAGCAGTTGTCTTCTTAATTTCTGAGTTACTTATCTTATAAGTAATTACATAATGATCAGTTACCTGTGTTCTTATTATAGTAGCAATATCTTGAATTTCATTTGGTTGGGATTTTTTAACGAATATGTGATCTAAGCATGATTTAGATATATTTTGTTCTCTTGTGTAATCATTTATATGTGATACAAATCCATTTTCACTTAATAGGTCCAGATATTCTTCCACAATTAGGTCATTTGAGAGTATGTCGATATTTATATCTCCAACTATTATTGTGTAATTAGACTGTTTTAGTTCATTCAGATATACTTTCAAATTTGTATTAAATTCGTTGGGACAAGTATTAGGGGACCTATATATGGCTATCAGAGTAATTGTATCTCCATTATATTTAACTGGTAATTCTAAAGCCGATATATTTCCTAAATATATAATTTTATATTTATACTTATATTCTTTTTTTATATACACAATAATACCGTCATTTTTATTTATGTTGCCGTGATTATATATTAAATCGTACCCTTCTAATTGAAAAAATGACAAATCTACAATGTTAAAGGTTTCACTGAATACCAGGCAATCAAAATCATGTTTAAACTGAGACATAAAAGCAACAAATTGTTCAAAATTTTTTGACACACTTCTTATATTATTATGTATGACTGAAAAACCATTTTCTATTTTATTTTCATTTAATAACTGATTATATTCATCTGCATTTTTTACTGAATGGGTAATGACTGTTGGAGTATTATACTCTCTTATATAGGGATCCATATTTTATGTATTACCTAAACACAATGATTATAGTTATATTATAAATAATTACCTCACAATAACTAATTATCTAAATAGAATTAATATATCTTTTCACAGTGAAAATTGTGCTATTTATTTGTATGTTTCCGTAATTGGATGCCTATCTGTCTGGGCAGCTGTATCTATGCTCCTGATATTATTGTGCAGAAGTTTAAAATTTGAAAAGTTTATTGTTAACATTAAGGACTTGGTTAGCTACACTTACGTTTTTACTGTAGATATTTTATAGTCTCTTATATATGGTCCATTATTGGGAAGTAGTTTTCTTTGGTTTGCTTCTCAAATTTTTCACTTCTTTAAATTCTATAACTTTAGGTTCAGTCTTGGGCGTTGCATTTTTCGTAGTAGTTTTCTTTCGTGTCGGTAGCGTATCCGTTCTTATTCCTGGTTTTAAAGTAGACGTTGTTGGAGAATTATTAAGTGCATGAACATCTTCCTCAATTTTTTGCTCTATTTTCTCGTTAAGGTTTGAGGGTGTAGAAGGGGTACAGTTGTTTTTTGGAGTCGCTACAGCGTCCGCATTATTGGTTTCTACTGTTTCTGGTTGGCTTGTCTGTTGGGGCTCGTCATTAATATATAGGATGTTGTTTCTTATATACGCATTTAGGTTCTGGCTCCTTGCTGTTTTCAAGTTCTGGTACAATTTTTTGTTCTCTTTTTGATCTTGAGGACAGAGGTCTTGTGCGATAGTTATTCCAGTTCCCTTGAGTTTTTTAACATTTTTAAGTACTGACTGTTTTTTTAAGTAAGATATGAATTCTACAATAATTGTATTTCCTTTTCCAATTGTATATATATTATTTATATCCTGCTCCGTAATATTAATTTGCAAGAGTTGGTTTAATTTTGATATTACAAGATTTATTAAATCATCGTTCTCTCGTGGCAGGCCGAATATTACGATATTATTTTTTCTGGCTTTCCTTTCTAATTTAATAATTTGGTTTTCTAGATTTAGATATTTGTCATATAGAGTTTCTAATTTTAAAGAAAGGTCAGTATTTGTCAGTCTTATTTCGTTTTTTAGTTCAGCCGTGTTATTACTTATTATTTCTTGTAGCTTTTCTAGTAGAATTTTATTTGGTAGAGTTTCGGTATTATCATTCATCATTTGTTACAGCTGATATTGCCTTTTAATATTTATGGCAGACAGTACCTAATTATGTTGCGTACCGTAGTTCTCTGTTAGTTGATGGGTATGGTCGGTTTTGATGCACTGCACTTACCCTTGTCTCTTTTCTATTGCTTGCACGTGTTACCACTTGACTTGGCCCGAGATTATCGCATAGAAAGTTTCCACTAAAACTGTTACACATTACACATTATTATTTTATATTTTATATTATTTGAGCTCTTTATTTAGAAGAGAATACTGTCTTTAATGCAGATTTTTTTTTGGTGCAGTCTAGCTTATTTTTGCGTTTTTTCTTAGGGTTTTTACCAATTTTTCCGCGGGTTTAGTTCGGAGCATCACACTACACAACCACACTCGAGCGCGTTTAAAATCATGTGAATTATACAATCAATGTAAAACTCCAGAAATGTTACTACGAAGAAATCAATATAGAAATCAATATCGCGCTGCGTTACGTAACACTAGGATAAAAGCTCATGACACTTTAATAAGGAAGTCAAATAACTCTTACAAAAGTATGTGGAAGGTAGTAGATCTCTTTAGAAACAAGAACAGTATACAAGAAACCCCCAACATTGGAGCAAATGAATTTAATACATATTTCAATAACATTCCTCATCAAATATTAGCCGACATACCGAATAGTTTGAATAGTCCACTAGATTACTTACATAATGTCTTGCCGACCTCAAATATCACATTGAAAGAAGTTACTCCAAATGAGATTCGTGATATAATCGACTCATTGTCACAGTAGAGATATATATGATTTGCCAACTGAAATAATTAAATATGTAAAAAACTTCCTTGTTATACCTTTAACTAACCTAGTAAACAACTGTTTTACAGAAGGTGTATTTCCAAGGGCTTTGAAGAAAGCACTAATATTACTACTATATAAGAAAGGCAACAGGAATGATGCAGCGAGGCCCATTTCCATCTTACCATTAATATCAAAAATCTTTGAAAAGGCCATAAAAACGAGAATAATTGATTACTTTGAAAATAATAATTTATTTAATGAGGCTCAATTTGGTTTCAGAAGTGGTAAGTCAACTTTTGACGCCATATTGGAATTATTAGAATCCATTCTAACTAGCTTTAATCACAATGAATTTCTGTCAGCAGCATTTTGCGACCTATCAAAGGCTTTTGATTGTGTAAAACATGACATCTTGTTAGACAAACTCAAATATTACGGTTTCTATGATATAAGTGTTCAGTTAATTAAGTCATATTTATCTGACAGGACACAAGTCGTTAGTGGTAGTGATGGTGTCTCAGAAGAATTAGCAATGACTGTAGACGTGCCCCAAGGTTCTATCTTGTGGCCAGTATTGTTCTTAATCTTTATTAAAATGACTTGCCTTTATGTACTAACACAGAATTTGTTCTGTTCGCTGACGGCACTACCTTTACTAATTCTGGCGATAACTTAACTGAGGTACTGTCAAGATGCCATGAATTACAGAGGATAACCAAAGATTGGTTCGATGCAAATAAATTGTGCCTAAATTCTACAAAAACAGAACACATGGTATTTTCTTTAAAGCACTTGCAAGACTCGTCCTCTACCAAGTTTTTAAAATTTCTTTAAGGTGGGAGGTACATACAACCAATTTGGCCTCAAAGCTATGTAGTAATATGTATCTACTTAACACCGCATCCAATGTGGTGTCTACAAATGTGTTAAAATCCACTTATTTTGCATTGATTCACTCGCTTATATCTTCTGCAGTAATGGCATGGGGCCTTGAAGCATCGAGTGGTCGTATTTTTGGTCTTAAACGTAAAGCAATCAGAATTATTTCCTGATTAGGTTTCCGAGATGACTGTAAGAGTGTTCCATAGAATCATGATATTTCCGTGTATATATATTTTTAATTATGGGAAATTTTATGGGAATAATATTTTTTAACGTGCTGCCAAAATCTGTAAGATGCCTTGACGTAAAATTGCTCAAATCTAAGTTAAAGCAATACTTAATATTTAAATCTTTTTATACTTTTGAGGAGTATTTAGGAAATAATTTTTCTGGCATGTAATTTAATTAATTAATTTGTTTTTTCTAAAAGAGTTTGAGTGACTAACTGTAATGTTCTTTACATGCATATATTGTTGTAATTTACCCATTTATTATATTTCTGTGACCCGTGTAAATACTATATGTATAATAACACTGAATAAACAATACAATATACTTTGGGGCGCAAAGGGGCGAGTAACGGGCACAATATTTCTGAGAAAAAAGTGGGGCGGCAACTTTACTACCCCTTATAAAGGTTTTCCAATATGAGTGGAATTTCGGATTGATCCTGCGTACGAAATAAAATGTGTGAAACTTATGGAAAATCCTGTACATTAGTAAATAAATAATCCAGAGCCATCGCTAAGTAAATATTTTTTTTGTGAATATGTGCCTGATCAGTTCTCGATATTCGGCGGTATCCCCCATGTAAATCGTTTGGTAAATATATATTTACTTAGAAAATTAGATAAACTATCGATCAATGCATTAATTATCCCAATGACAATTAACTGAAGTGTTTCATCGAAAGACTCCGTGCAGCAAATAATATACAATTACACCAACAAAGGTGTGACATTTTCCATAACACCATTTCAATTATAGGAAAACATTACCCCGCTTTGTTGATTTGATTGAAACACCGATAGTGAGCAAGTTGGCTTTAACACTGTTGTGCTTCGAAAGTGCATAGTGAGGACGTTTCAAAATGAGTACGAATAATAACCTCAAAGTTACCAAAAGAAATATTAGGTTTCGGAAGTTCACCTACACAATTGGAAGTTTTTTTTGCATGACGCCTTGGTATGATTTCGAAAAAGGAGACTTTTGGAAACCTTATTTAAACAAAATATATGCCATAATATTAGGGTTAAGTCTAGGAGCCTTACTTACAGTGGCGTTCATAGTTTCATGGAATATAAAGAAGCCTGAAAATATTTTTGAAACTATCTTGGAAGTTTCTAATCAAGTAATTTCATTTTGTCTGATTGAGCTTTTGATATTTGGATCTACCTTCTCAAAGCAACTACAATGGAAAAAATATGTTACGAAGCTATCTGAAACACTGCAATATACGGAAAACTATTTTCAATACGACATAATAGCAACATTCTATTTCCAGTTTATAGTAGGACATGTACTTTTTATAGGCAGTTTTGCATACCATGGATATGTTTGGGGCACAGTTTACGGAACCAGATTTACTCTAACATTTTTGTCTGCGATAATACCAGAATACTACTACTTTTTATCTGTTATAGTATCAAGTAATTTGGCTACGGTTATTGGGTGCAAATATGAGTTTTTAAATAAATTGTTGGAAAAGCAATCACGTGAGGGTCAAACAAACAATTTTGTGAGCAGTGTTCTAGAAACAGGAAAATCTTATAGAAGTATGTTGGAGTTAGTTGAATACCATAACGAAATTTTTGGATGGGTTACCGTTGTTATTTTTGGTCACACTATAATCCAGCTTCTGAGGTCCGTGAATTTTTTCTTGATGACAATGGATGATCCAAAATTCTCAAGTGCAGTATGTTTTTCGCTTGTGGTTGCTTCTGCAATTAGCATGGTAAGATGATTATTATGTCTAAATAGAAAATCCGTCAATAGTTATTTACATTACTAGATGCCAAAGTTTAGTTTTAGATATACTTCATACCTAAAGGTAAATTTTGGTTGGTAGAGGCGAAGTAGAGACTAGTCAAAAACATTTGAATAACTACGTGTAATGTATTAAATTTTTTTCTACTGAAAGGAATTATCCTCCAGTCAATACCTATATATTTTTGAAGAAACGTTAAATATAGGAGAGTTTATTATGAACCTAAGTTTTCAACCTAGGGGGGTTGTTTAGCCGCCATCTTGTCGTAAAGGTGGGTAAAATAAGTTTTTCGGAATAACTCGTTTTCTGTTGATCTTACGAAGTAAGTCATCATGAAGTTTGAAGAGGATAAAATTCTCGATAATTTATTTATAATACGATTAATATTTCAAAATTATAGCGTTGCTACAGTTTAACAATTTCATTTATTCCTGAAAATGTTTGCCAGAGATTTCAAGTGTTTCACGAAATCGGATGACAATCAATTTGTTAATTATTATCACTTCAAAAAATAATTTAGTAAGAAACGGAAGATACTAATATTCGAAATTTTTCTCGGAATTTTTAAATTTTCTCAGAAGAAGGACACAAATGTACAACACACTTTGTTTTTAACTGAGCTGCTACATTTAATAATAATAATAATAATAACAACAATAATAATAACAACTCGATGTTGGAACCCGCAAAAAGATGCATCTCTCTAGGAGTTTGCATCCTAAATCGGGTCAACGGTTATATCTCCCACGACATCGGGGAAGCCGTGGACTCTTCAGTTTGGAGAGTCTCCATGACAGGATAGTTCTAGATGGAGCCTGTAAGGTCATCAGGAGTTCGGATCCCCTCCTCTGCATGGTCCGAGACCACGAAAGTGCAGGGGTAGGAATTTTTTTGTTTAAGGCAGCACGTAGAGCCGCCGATGAACTTAGTCAGGTCTTCGACGCTGAGCGGGTTAATTACGATTCTGTCACCGAGTTGGAACCTGCTCGACAAAAAACCTTCATTCGGATAAGCAAGGGCACGGAGTCTTCTCTACAAATATAGAAAACCGAGGCTTATTCGAAAAGCTGACCTTTGGTTTCTTAAGGTCAGCGGGTCTGAAGTCTGAGACCGAGGAATTCGTAATGGCGTGTCAGGATGGTGTATTCAACACACTCGTCTATCGAAGTCGTGTCATGGGTATAGAAGTCCCTGATGTCATCTGCTGGGTCTGCCGTAGGGCGCCGGAGAAATTAATGCATTTTCTCTCGGCTTGCTCAGCATATGCATCCTCGGCCTATATACAGAAGCATTACGAGTGCTTTATTACCATTTAAGACACTCGTATGGGATAGACGAGACACCAGTGCTGCTTTACGCTCCGGGGGATATTGAATCCGTTGTGGGAAATGAGAAGTGTCTAATTCATTGGAACTATTCGTTTCCCACCGTCAAGCAAATACATGCCAACAAGCCTGACGTAGTCCTCCTCGATCACCAACTTAAGACAATGTTTGTCGTGGACTTCTCGTCTCCCGCGGAGAACAACATTTTCTTGAATGAGGAGAGAAAACGGACAAAATATCGAGATTTGCTCTTCGAACTCCACAGACTCTACCTAGACCATACTGTTAAGATAGTGGTACTAATTATAGGAGCTCTCGGTGGAACGAGACACACACCGGCATGCTGAAATTCGGCAGAGGTCTTCGGCTGAGGAAGTGACTGCCGGTACTACCAGCTCCCCTCTCTGAGGGTCAGAGCTACAGAGAAGGGTGACTGATTTTTAACTAGAAAAAAAAAATAATAAACAGAAAAGGATTACACGAAATTCGTATAAACTAACAAAAATAAAGAATACATATATACAAATATTGGGAAATTGCCGAAGATCAGATGTCGGTGCAGGACAGAGACCCTGTTGTTGTTTGTTAACTACGTACTTCCTTGGAAAATTAGATAAATTAATTATCGATCTCTGTATTAGTTATACCGATTAAAAATTGATTGAATTGTTCCACTGAGGAAAGTCGTACATAATTACGCTAATAAAGGCGCGACAATTTCTGTGTTATAACCATTTCAATTATAGGTAAATATTACTGCGCTTGTTGTTGTTGAAACATAGCCGTTGGTGGACAAGTGGGTTTAAACGTGCGCAGTGATATTTAATTTAAATCAAAATGAGCACGAGTAACAACGTCAAATCTACCGAAAGGAATATCATATTTCGGAAGATGGCTTACAAAATTGGAAACTTTATTGCCATGACACCTTGGTACGATATCAAAAATGGAGACTTTAAGAGACCGTATTTAAATAAAATATATGCCACAGTATTGGGTATAAGTCTTGGAGCATTGCTTATATCAGCATCCCTGATTTCATGGAATATAAGGCAGCATGAAAATATTTTTGAACCTATCTTGGAAATATGCAACGCACTTATTACATTTTCTCTGATTGAGCTTACAATTTTTAGATCTACATTTTTAAAGAAGCTTCAGTATAAAATATATGTGAGAAAATTGTCAGAAACAGTACCGCGCACAGAGAACTATATTGACCACGATATAATGACCACATTTTATTTCCAATTCATAGCAGGACATATTATTTTTATTGGTAGTTTTGTATATCATGGATACGTCGTGTTGTCGACATATGAACAAAACAGCTACATTTTAATATTTTTATCTATAATGGTACCAGAATACTACTACTTTCTAGTTGTTATAGTAGCAGGCAATTTGGCCACAGTCATCGGCTACAAATACGAATTTTTAAACAAATTGTTGGAAAGAGATTCACATGAAAGTCAGACAAAAAATAATTTGGTGAACAATATTTTAGAAATAGGAAAATCTTATAGAAGCATGTCGGAATTAGTAAAATGTCACAACGATATTTTTGGATGGGACACTCTTCTCATTTTTTGCCATACCATAATTCAGCTTCTGAGGTCTGTTAATTTATTTTTGATGACAATGGATGGTCCACAATTCTCATGGGAGGTATTTTTTTCGCTTCTGATTTCTTCAGTAATTAGTAAGGTAAGGCAATTATTGTATTCAACATATACATTTATATACAGTGCGTTGCATTTTGCTTGAAACCACTCCCATAAAAAGTTTATTTTAGGTCCGACTTAAGTCGGGTTTTTTCATATTATAGTTCTTTGTCAAAAGTGCATTTTTTTACTTTAAATTTTATAAACCGTAAAAGGTCGACCAACTGTTTTGTTTTTGGGGTTGTAAAACGATGGAATCTTATTATCGATCTTTTTATTTGAAATCTGAGTACACTACTGGATTCGGAAACCTCTCAAATTGTTTTTTACCGAATTTCGTGATAAAATACCTAGTTTTTAATTTTTCCCGAGAGAAATAAAAATTCTGGAATTACCAATAAATAACCTCTGTTGCGCGGGATAGTGTATTTAAAGTGCTTTGACTCGAACTGTCAAACAACTGGCAAATGAATGTTCAAATATTGTCGAAAACTCTTGAGGGTATAATGAAAACTCAGATAACTAACTATGTAATCGAAAATGATATAATACCCACCTCACAAGCGGATTTTAGGGGAAAACATAGCACAATTACTGCTTTGGCCTCCAACATGATTTGATTAGAGCTACCGATGAGGGTAAAATAAGCTGTCCGGTTTTGTTAGATTACAGCAAGGCGTTCGACACTATGGATCCTAATATATTATGTGATAAACTGGCATATTATAATTTTTTAGTTGAATCTGTAGCATTAATCAAACGTTATTTGCAAGACCGCTGTCAAACAGTGGTATACAATGACAAAATATCAGAAACTCGACATAATTATTTCGGTGTACCACAGGGAGCCATACTCGGACCTTTGTTGTTTTCGATACATATCTCAGAATTTTGTGAGATAATTGAGAGTTGTACTATGCATAATTATGCAGATCACACCTTCACTTCGGACGAACGTTTATTGGCTGTCGCCAAAATATGTGAGGATTTACAAAAATTAGTTGATATATCGGCAGCCCGTAACCTTCAGCTGAACGCCAATATATCGTTTGTAATGCTGTTTGGCCCCAAACATAAGAGGGAACTTTTAAGACCATCTCTCAATAAATAGCCGAAGAATTACCTGCCTCAGCGGATACCAAAAATACCAAAAATTTAAGTTTGTAGATAGACTCAGATCTAAGGTTCTCCTCTCCATACATGTAAGTTATTTATGCAAATCGACATATAATATTCTAAGACAACTTTATCCTCACCGACCGATATTAATTTAAAAAAACTTAAATTAACTATATGTGAAACTTTAATTGCCTCAATGATATGATATTGTCACACAATTTATGGTCCTCTCTTCTTAAGATTTGACTTTGATCGACTTCAAAAAATCCAAAATTCGTGTTTCAGATTTGCCCTTGGCATTAGAAAATATCAGCATATTAGTTTTAAAAAGCTAACGAAAACAGACCAAAACTTGACGAACTCAGATATATGCTTTCTCTTGTGCTTAAAGTGTTACTGTCCATTAAACCACCTTACCTATTTATAATACCTATAAATTAAAACGATTTGGAGATGTAAATGTTTTTAATACTCGTAATAAACATGTGTTAGTTATACCTAGACACTCCAGTGAAATATTTAAATGGAATTTCACGTGTAGTGCATGTAAGTTGTACATTGTACAACAGTATACCTACCAGATTTCATGATTACACTATAGTAAACTTCAAGAAAAAGTTAAAAAAGTACTTATTTGAAACCTCCGCTATTGATAACTAATCTTGGCTATAATCGATGTTCTCTCTCTAACTTCTGATTCATGCAAACTTTTACATTATCTCATAGAGTATAACATAAATGTAATAATGTATTTACTTTAGTAAAATAAGTTATTTATTGTAGGTGGTCCTTAAATTAGAGTAAAAATGTTTTTTCTTAATTTTCTTTGGGGCACCTTGCCATTTTGATCTACTATTAGGGGTTGCTACCGCCCCGTAAAATTTCAAAATTAAAAAAAAAACTAGTTAGGAATTAATAATTAAATTCAGTTACAAAAGAAATTATGTTCAATAAACATGTAATTAATATGTACAACTGTACAGCAATTACAATGTTATATACCGGGTGATTCAGTTTGGTATTCGCCCCCCTGTATCTTTTTTATTCTAACAGAAAACTACAATAAACCATATATATTTCTAAATAGTTTGTCAAGCTCTATCGAATGACGTCCTTAAATCATCTTTTTGGTCACATATGCCAAAATAACGATAGTCAACTTTTTTTTCAAATGGTATGCTATACATTTTTTTGCCGATTGTTGTAGAGCTTCTCTTTCTGCATTCAACCATGTGAAAAAAGTATACACTTTCATAAGGAGAATTTCGAGCAAATTAATAAAATACGAAAAAACTTCATTTAAATGTTTTGTTTCTGATTCAACATAGTTAGCCATGGAAACAATTGAATTTTGTCATTGTTAGTAATGTCAAATTGAAAATACTGTTATTTGTGACTGTGTTATTCGTTTTCGTTTTATGTAATACTTCTAAATAGATTTACACAATGGTATCTTACACTAATGAAGAAAAATTGGACATGATATTAATTTATGGAGAGTGTGGAAAAAACAGTAAAGCAGCCAAACGTTTATATCAAGATCGCTTTCGAAATAGGCCGGTACCATCAGACAAAATGTTTGCAAAATTGGCAAGAAATATGAGCGAAAGTGGAAGTTTTGAGAAAAAAAGAAACGTTTTTAAACACCGTTAGATTTCTTCCTTTGGTTCTATTTAAAAGAAAAAGTTTACACCTCTAAATGACATCGGAGATCTTAAAACTAGAATACGAATTGAATGCCGCAGATTAAATGTTGAAATTCATTCTTCAACACAAGGAAAATTTCGAGAAAATTAATAAAATATGATAAAACGTCATTCAAAGGTTTTTTTCTGAATCAGCACAGTTAGTCAAGGAAGCAATTGAATTTTGACATTGTAAGTAATGTAACTAGTACCAACTAGGCCAATCAGATTCGACAGAGAGGGATTTGTACGAGGATTGTGTACGGCACTGATGAGGCGTAAAAATTTCGAAACAAAGTTTAGTGTTGTGACCAAACAAAGTTCTGTTTTTAAATAATTATGTAATTCATTTTTATATAACATTTAATGTCGTATCTTTAGTTAATTAATGATAATAACACTCAAACAATAATATTAAAATAACAACTAATAATAAATAACAATTATCAATAAAAAACTAAAAATACTTGAAAACTAACTAACAATTAAGAAAATAAAAACATTATTTATTGTTTCATATGTTCGAAGAGTCCTCCGTTCGCTTCTAAACATAATCGTCCTGTGTTTATCATGCCTTGGGTAGATACATGTTGAAGAATTTCAACATTTAATCTGCGGCATTCAGTTTGTATTCTATTTTTAAGATCTTCGACATCATTTAGAGGTGTAAAATACACTCTTTCTTTTAGATATGGCCAAAGAAAAATCTAACGGTGTGAGATCCGGTGATCTGGCGGGCCACTTGACTTCCTCACTACGATTTCCGATCCATCTACCTGGATAAGCTGCATTTAAATAATTCGTTACAATTATAGCATTATGTGGCGGTGCCCCATCTTGTTGTAATATCATGTTATGTCTAATATGTAATGGAACGTCTTCTATGAAATTTAACAACTCTACTCTTAACAACTGTAGATATCTTTCTCCAGTAAGCGTGCCTTCGTAAAACTTTGGTCCTATAATTTGTCCATTGAGAATTCAACACCATATATTAATTTCCCAGATATTTTGGAAATTAGTTTCCCGAAGCCAGTGAGGATTATCCTGCAACCAATAATGGCAGTTATGTCTATTGACAATTCCATTATTATGGAAACGGGATTCATCTGACCACATGATGCGATCTCATTTCTTGAGCAACTGCCAACCACGCTACAAAATTTAGACATCTCTCGTAATCTCCTGGAAGCAAGCCCTGATGTAAATGTATTTTATATGGTCGCAGTTTATTGTCTCTCAGAATTTTTTGAATTGAAGAATATGAAATATCAGTTTCTGTCGCTAACTGACGAATAGAAATATGCGGGTTTACAAAAACACGGGCTAAAACTGCAACTGTATGTTCCTCATCTCGGCGGTTCTGGGCTTAAAAACGTTTCTTTTTTTCTCAAAACTTCCACTTTCGCTCATATTTCTTGCCAATTTTGCAAACATTTTGTCTGATGGTACCGGCCTATTTCGAAAGCGATCTTGATATAAACGTTTGGCTGCTTTACTGCTTTTTCCGCATTCTCCATAAATTAATATCATGTCCAATTTTTCTTCATTAGTGTAAGATACCATTGTGTAAATCTATTTAGAAGTATAACATGAAACGAAAACGAATAACACCCTCACCAATAACAGTATTTTCAATTTGCCATTACTAACAATGACAAAATTCAATTGTTTCCATGGCTAACTATGTTGAATCAGAAACAAAACCCTTAAATTAAGTTTTTTCGTATTTTATTTATTTTCTCGAAATTTTCCTTATGGAAGTGTATACTTTTTTCACATGGTTGAATGCAGAAAGAGAAGCTCTACAACAATCGGCAAAAAAATGTATAGCATACCATTTGAAAAAAAAAAGTTGACTATCGTTATTTTGGCATATGTGATCAAAGAGATGATTTAAGGACGTCATTCGATAGAGCTTGACAAACGATTTACAAATATATATGGTTTATTGTAGTTTTCTGTTAAAATAAAAAAGATACCAGGGGGCGAATACCAAACTGACTCACCCGGTGTAATAATATAAATTAAAAAGTTGTTAATAAAATACAGTTGAGTTGAGATGAAAGTGGGGGACAATGTATTGTCCTATTTTATTAATTCAATTGATGATCAATGTCATTTTGATGTTCATTTGATTTATTTTGATAAATATTTTGGAAAAATTTTCGATTATCTTGAAAATTCAAGACTGTTAGTGGTTTTTATTATTTAAAAATCTGAAATTTTTATGGAAGTCTTTTTTTATATCATAGAACAAAATAAAAGGGTGCCCCGGGTAAATTTTAAAAGTTAGTTTTTAAGGACCATCCTGTTAGGTACTCGTTAAGTTGTAAAACGCTCATTGAGCGATACTTCGCCATTTCAAAACATTGGATATCTGCAGTTTGCAGAATTTTCTTTTTGTAAATTGTAAGAATACTTTGTGTATGAAAATATATTGAGGTGATCACTATAAAAAAATAATTCATTAAAAAACGACGGAAGGAAATAATACTTGGAATGTAGTTACCATTGTTGCCAAGAAAAGAATCTGATATACTTTTAATTTAAAAAATATAAAGGTTGGTCAGCCAACAGAAATTTTTTTAACAAATAAAGGGTGTCAATTAGAGAGGAATGTTTTGTGTCAATACTTTATTGAATTTTTAGTGCAAAATTCTAAAATTCTTAATTGAATTTTCTGAGGATACAAAAATACAGCAGACTAAAATTTCTTAATTTACCTACCACTTTTGTTAATGTCAGATGTCTATTTTTTCAGAAGGCGCGTGATGGCTAATTGACATTCTGCGGTACTGTTTTAAGTAAATTGCTTGATAAATACATATTTTTTTAGAAAATTAGATAAATTAATTATCGATCTCTCTATTAGTTATCGCGATAAAAATTGATTGAATTATTCCTCTGAGGAAAGTCGCACTCCAAATAGTGGACAATTACGTTAATAAAGGCGCTACAATTTCTGTATTGTAACCATTTCAATTATAGGAAATTATTACCGTGCTTGTTGCTGTTGAAACATAGTCGTTGGTGAACAACTAGGCTAAACCGTGCGCAGTGATATTTAATTTATCTAAAAATGAGTGGGAGTAACAACTTAAAAGCTACCAAAAGAAATATTATATTTCGGAAGTTGACCTACAAAATTGGAAACTATATTGGCATGACGCCTTGGTACGATTTCAAAAAAGGAGACTTTAAAACACCGTATTTAAATAAAATATATGCCATAGTATGGGGTATAAGTCTAGCTGCATTGATTATAACAGCATCCTTGAATTCATGGAATATAAAGCAGCATGACAATATTTTTGAACCTATCTTGGAAATATGCAACGCAGTCATTACATTTTATCTGATTGAGCTTACAATTTTTGGATCCAGCTTTTTAAGGAAGCTTCAGTGGATAACGTATGTCAGAAAATTATCAGAAATAGTACCGCGTACAGAAAATTATATTGACCACGATACAATAAAAACATTTTATTTCCAGTTCATAGCAGGACATGTACTTTTTATAACTAGTTTTGTATACCATGGATACGTATTGTCGACTTACGAACAAAGCAACTTCATTTTAATATTTCTATCGATAATGGTACCAGAATACTACTATTTTTTAGCTGTTATAGTGTCAGGTAATTTGGCCATAGTCATCGGCTACAAATATAAATTTTTAAACAAATTTTTGGAAAGGCATTCACATGAGGACCAAGCAAAAAATAATTTCGTTAACCATGTTCTAGAAGTAGGAAAATCTTATAGAAGCTTGTCGGAATTAGTTAAATGTCACAACAGCATTTTTGGATGCGGTACTATTCTCATTTTTTGCCATACCGTAATCCAGATTCTAAGGTCTGTGAATGTATTCTTGATGACAATGGATGGTCCAAAATTCTCATGGGAGATGTTTTTTTCGCTTTTGATTTCATCAGTAGTTAGCACGGTAAGGCAATTATTGTATCCAAGATATTTATTTATACATATTTGAACCATGAACTGCTATGCTTAAAACTTAAATACTTCGATACTGTACATGTGAGTTATAGTGACCGTCCTATAAGTTTTTCACTAAAAGTATATCAGATTTGCTCCTTGCTAATAGCATCAACTACATTAAAAATATTATTTTCTATCATGTTCCTTTATTATCTTTTAGAGTGGCATTCCTGTATATTTTTAACATGCTTTTATTAGGTTCACTTGTTCTAACTATCTATCTATCTTCTTTTTTTTTTAAGGAGCGTAGGGATAGCAAGCTATCCACAAGTGGACTCCCTGACTCCGAACGACCACCCTGTGACCGCTTTCGCATTACTTCTGGGTGGTGTCCATTTCTAGCCCTTTCCTTACGTCCCCCATGCTCTTGCGAGATTAGAGGTTCGAGGGCTTCTCGTGCTCTATTTGCTGTCTCCTGTTGTTCTGCCTCTCTCTTTCTCTGCATGATGTCCTTGATATAGACAGACACTGCTGTCCAAGCCTTATCGTCCTTTAGCATGGCTGGTACCATGGTTTCCACCCTCAACTCCTCTCCTAATGACTCGCTCAGTTAGAGCCCCTCTGTTGCTGTTTTAGGGCACTCGAAGATCGCGTGGTTAGCGTCGTCTAGATCATGACCACACAGCAGGCAGGTGGCACTCTCAGTCTTTTTGAACCTCTTCAGATATTGATTAAAACATCCATGGCCGCTAAGCGCCTGGGTGAGATAGTAATCCATCTGGCCGTGGGCTCGATCGTACCACTTTCGCACGCTAGGGATCAAGCGATGTGTCCAACGTCCTATTGTGTCTGTGTCCCACCTTATCTGCCATATTTCCATAAGGCGCCGCCGAGTCAGCTATTTTTCCTCTTTTTTCCTCTCTTTGTTTTCGTAGCACGCTTCGTAAATCTCCCTTCTTTCTCTGATTATCAGATCGATCGGTGGCCTGCTGGCCAACACTAGTGTCACTCCTTCCGAAACAGTCCTGAAGGCGGACGTAACAACATTACGTCTTTGGACGGACGCCAGCCTAAGCCTTATGGATTTCCTCTCTACAGCACCTACCCAAACCTCCGCTCCGTAGAGCATTTTTGCATGGACGACACTATCCAGTAGCCCAGTCCGTTGGCCTTCAGCCAGATGTTGGCCCTACGGATGGTTTCACTGGTTAATAACTCCAAGGTGTTTGTTGTCTTTGCCGTCACCACCACCACTTCTATCTCTCTATCTATCTATCTATCTATCTTCTGTCTATCTATCTATCTATCTATCTATCTATGTAATAAGGTTTAGGGAACTGATTTCACCCACTTCTAATTGTTGTATCATCAAGAAATTTGGCAATTGTGTGTAGCTCTGATGACAATACACTATAATTTAATCAATATTGTAATATGTTCAAAATGGCCGCCGTCCCAAGATGGCGGATTATCATTTTCTTTACAACCCCCTTGACATGATTATTAAATGAAAGGGTTTGATAAGTAGAATACAAATATGTGATCAAAACTTAAAAATTCAAAATGGATTGTCAATTCTCGTTTGATTCGACTGAATATCGGTATCTGTGGGTTATTGAGGTTGCAGATTACAATTATCTGGTCCAATATTATAATATGTTCAAAATGGCTCCCGCCCCAAGATGGCGAATTATCTTTTTCTTTATAACCCCCTAGATACGGGCTTGATAAGTAGAAAACAAATATGGGATAAAAACATAAAAATTCAAAATGGCGGCATCGATATGGCGGTTTTATCAGTTATTGTCGGATTTGGCTGAAAATCGGTATGTGTGGGTTATCGAGGTTGCAGATTACAATTATCCGGTCCAAATTCAACAAATTTTTGTTTCTTCAAAAGTGCCAAAATTCTCTACTTAAATATAAGACTGAAAAGTAAAAAAATAAACTAATAGTTTAAAAAACTGAAAAAAAAACATGCTTAAATACTGCACTAAAAAGCAAAAAATAATCATCGAACCTGTTCTCTCTCTCTACCCCGCAAGAGCCTTAGTGTAAGCCGTGTTTGTAATTAAGTATAATATTTGAGTATAACCTGTTCGAAAAGCGTTCGAAAAGCGTTCGAAAAGCACCCCACGCACATATTTCTAAATGTAATAGTTTCATTTTTTGCTTCCTTCAGTCTAGGATTGTGAACCACATTTATATCAATAACCTGGGCAAGGTGGTCAGCTATAAATGGATTTATGATTTTGCAACTATAAATGTGTTCAGGGAGGTTTGTAGTTAAGTAGTCGATTGACTGCGGCTAGTTTGACCATTACAATGAGTAAATATTCGTGTAGGTTTATGAGTTGTTATGTTTAACTGGAATTATTGCAAAATATCAGATAGTCTATTTTTTGTAAATGTATATCTACTAAAATCTAAGTTGTTTAATAATGTTAAAAAGTGTTAAAAAATCATAGTCAGTTGTTAAGATGGCGGTGGATAATATGTTCGCTGCTTATATAAACATGTTGATTAAAAGTTTACATTTTATTAATTTTATCAAGGTTCAAATTTTGTTATATAACAATAAAAATTGAATCAGTTGATGGTAAGAGGGGGATATTTGTCAGCTGACACCATAAACATTGTAGTTCGTGGCTAGCGGGCCACATGCATCGAATATCGCGCATTGTTTTCATAACAAGCTAACAGCTTTTCCCTTATGACAGACCCAGCCGATCATTATTTTTATTCAATGTACTGTATTATATATTTAAATAACAGTTTTTTCCCTATTTTATTAATAGAAAGCTTTCGCGCTTAAAAAACGAGAACAAAATACACTATTTAAAAATCAATGAAAGGGAACTTTTATTTACATTACTTTAATACAATTCACTTATTCTTGCGCATTGTTTGATATCAGACTTTCAATGTCGCTCTCTTCGCTATCTTCTTCGTCATTGGCGTCATCAGAATCGAACGCCTCCATCTCCTTCTCTATCTCTTCCTCCTCATTATCTATAAATAAAATATGAAATTCATGAAAAATTGAAGCGCTCGTTATTTAATATATGTTTATAATACGCACAATTGTAGTACTAAAGCCAAAAACAAATGATTTCTTTTGAAAGTAAAGAAGACATATTTTGTATATATTTTTTTTAGTTTTATAAAATACAAATATTGTATAAAAATTGTTATTACTTAAAATTAACATAAAATAATAATTTTTATTACCTGCACTATTATCTGCAACTGGATCAAGTGTAATTTCAGAAATGGTTGATGGCAATTATTCGCCTTCGAACAATTTGAAAAAATATTTATTTTCCTTTTCTTCCCAACCATATTCATCCGAAACAACGCTAGCCCCTTATACATGGGCTTCGAAATCTCGGAGAGGGGACAAAGAGGTTCTCAATTAGGCTGCTTCACAGGTAACCAAAATCAGTTTCAGGAATTCAATCTGAAAATAGTAGAGTGAAAGCGAGCGAGGATTTTCCCGAATGACGTTCATGCGTGCACGCCACAAAGTGTATATTTCAATTTAAGTTAAATTATATGCATGACGCTTTAATGAATTATTATGTTACACAATAAAAAGGAAAGAATGAATTATTGTGATGTATAATATAAATTAAATAAGCGATATAATCATAAATTATTTTATTATACAATAACAATTAAATATTTATATTTAACACAATAATAATTTTATAACCAAGCAGAAAACTTATAAAAAAGAAACGTCTGTCTCAATACTTCAGTAAAATTAAATTAAATTTGGACCAAACCCGTAACAAAGGGTATAGCCGGAAAAGTTAGGGAAATGTGCCCCCGCACTTACTTAGTTAAAATAACTTCCAGATGATGCAGTTTATAGAGTATATTACACGGTAAAAATTTTAACCCTCTACTACCCCTACGATGGTGGAAAAAAAATAATATGTCTTTAATTATTAAATTTTTTTTTCGGTTTCTATGCAACCGATCGATTTGAAATTTGGCACGAGTATTCCTTGCGTGGAGGTAACTCACTCCAAAAAATAAGGTGATTTTATGACCGTTTTAACCATCGGAAAAAAAATAGATATTTTTTTTAGAGGACAAAAGGGTAGCTACCCTTCGTGGTACAATCACCATTCTATGATATATTATGTCTTGACACTTCGTGATTATCATACTAAATTGTCAGATTTTTTGCTGTGGTGGAACAATATGGAAAAAAATAAAATTGGGTAAAATAAAATATTTACACATGCCTCTTAGTTCTAACAGTTAATACTTATAGCCTTACAAGATATTGTTGCATATCTACAACCGACCGCGGGTGCCAGTGCGATGTTGCCAAGTATACTTTTCCCCAGACGTACGGAAATTCGGCACAATCTGGCAGTACCACTTCTGGAGGTCCCAGGGTCGAAGTATTAACTCTCTAGGACCTTGGGGAAAAGTTTAGCAACGAATGATGTTCATTGTAATTACTGTCGCATTACGACATCTAAAAAACGACGTACTGAACCAGATGAAGAAAGTGAGGAAACGATCGAAGAAGCTTTTTGTGCCTTCGACATCTTCTAGCACTATTACTAGTGACTCTGACGAAATAATGGAACTACCATTGCAAAGACTCGTTGCTACACATAAATACTGTTGCATATGTGGTGATTATAAAGAACTGACCGTAATATCCACTAATGTGAGACTACAGTGCTATTGAAACAAACAAATGTATATCCCCGAGGCAGTCGTTGCTGTAAAATACATACATCGCTTTTATGAAGACGATATTACTCATCTGGAACCATATCCCAATTGTAGCTCGATTCCTAGATCGGATTTTTGCATTCTATTGCATTCCTTAACCCCAATAACAAATCTAAAAGGCTCTGCAGACCACTGCGGTTTATCAGCGAAGCAATTATTAACGTTTACAGGCTTAACGGTAAATGCCATTTACGAATTAAACTCACTGTTGGAAAATTCAAGTACAAGAACTTCTTCCGTCTTTGTTTTTCTATTAAAACTGAAAACAGGTAGTAATAATGATAACAGAATGACCTCCTACATTACTAAATTGTTCTATATGGTGCCAGCGTGCAGCGAACTTGCTAGGAAGCTGACCATCTTCAGAATGGTATCAATGGTATATTATTAAGGTTGTAATTAATAACCATAACTAATAAGAAGTCTGATAAACTGCGGTGTTCTGCAGAGCCTTTTAGAGTTGTTATGTTATTGGGGTTAAGGAATTTAATAGAATGCATAAATTCGATCTAGGAATCGGGCTACAATTGGCATATGTTTCCAGATGAGCAACGTCTTCATAAAAGAGATGTTTAATCAAATATAGACACATTTCGCGCCCAGAGATCCATCAGGACGACTTAAGTTTACTGAGATAAAAAATTATCCATCTGCGTAGCTGGCTGATGGAACCCATCCAAGGCCAAAAATGAGGGGAAAAAATCAAATGTATTTTACAGCAATCTTTGCCTCGGGGATGTATATTTGTTTGTTTCGATAGCACTGTAGTCTCACAGTAGTGGGTATTAGGGTCAGTGCTTTACCATCACCACATATGCAACAGTATTTATGTGTAGCAACGAGTCTTTGCAATGGTAGTTCCATTATTTCATCAGTGTCACTAATTGTAGTGCTAGAAGATGTCGAAGGCACAAAAGGCTGGTCTTCTTCGATCGTTCCCTCACTTTCTTCATCTGGTTCAGTATGTCGTTTTTCAGATGTTGTAATGCGACAGTAATTACAAAGAACATAATTCATTGCTAAACATTTCCCCAAGCTCCTAGAGAGTTAATACTTCGCCCCTGGCATTACCACTTCTGGAATCTCCAGAAGTGGTAATGCCAGATTGTGCCGAATTTCCGTACGTCTGGGGAAAAAGTAGACTTGGCAACATCGCACTGGCACCCGCGGTCAGTTGTAGATATGCAACAATACCTACTAAGGCTATAAGTATTAACTGTTACAACTAAGAGGCATGTGTAAATATTTTATTTTGCCCAATTTTATTTTTTTCATATTGTTCCACCACAGCAAAAAATCTGACAATTTAGTATGATAATCACAAAGTGTCAAAACATAATATATCATAGAATGGTGATTGTACCACGAAGGGTAGCCACCCTTTTGTCCTCTAAAAAAATTTATATTTTTTTTCCGATGGTTAAAATGGTCATAAAATGACCTTATTTTTTGGAGTAAGTTATCTCCACGCAAGCAATACTCGTGCCAAATTTCAAATCGATCGGTTGCATAGAAACCGAAAAAAAAAAATATAATAATTAAAGACATATTATTTTTTTTCCACCTTCGTAGGGGTAGTAGCGGGTTAAAATTTTTACCGTGTAATATACTCTATAAACTGCATCACCTGGAAGCATTTTAACTCAGTAAGTGCGGGGGCACATTTCCCTAACTTTTCCGGCTATACCCTTTGTAACAAGCTAATTTCTTCGGGATTGTATTCTATGGCTATCCAGGAGTCTCTGACTGAAAATCCCAAAAAATCCGCCGTGCAGAAATAAAGAAAAAATGCTCCACCGTGTTGAAATTATGCACTTTTTTTCCTTAAATCGGTAATAGCCCACACGGATGACACTTTAGGAAAAAAAGTAAAGAGGCAAAATTTTGAGAGAAAGAGCTAAGCTTCAATATGGTATAAATCAGTTAAATATTAACAAAGTTATGATTGTCAAAATGACAGATTCTTTTCAAAGAAGGGTATTTTTTGTATTTTAACACAGTAAGAATGTAACAATAGTCAACAAAAACTTTTGTTGGTAATATTAATTAAACATGGTTTATTTAAATATGAAATAAAACATATACCGGTTAGTTTATTTGACGATATTTCGTTTCGAAAAACAACAAAATCATCTTTTTTTCTTATTTTGAAAAAAAAACTTACACCTTTGCCTAAACAATTTGTAATAGAGGGGGGGGGTTTCTCCTTAGAAAAGTTGTGTGGAAACGCTCAGCTCAATGTAAAGATATTGTTAATCAGTGTGTTTCATTTGTTCGTTATCATTATGGTTTAAATTGTATTATTATTATTTTTGATGGCTAGCAGATGAAAGCACTTCCATTAAATTTTCGGAATATCAAAGAAGAGCTAAAAATGCATTTCAGAAAGAAATTAATATTGACCCACAAGAAAGTAGTAGAGATATCTCAAAACGAATTTTTAGCATCAGTGTCAAATAAAGATCAGTTAATTCTTCTAACATCAAATTTCAATCAAAATAATATCACAGTCAAATGTGCGGATGCAGATGCTGATTATTTAATTGTAAAAGCTGTTATTGATTGCACAGCTGATATGTGTATTTGTTTGGCTGCGTCTGTAGTCGGTGGGAGCGTGGAAAGATTGCTTTTAAGTTTAGCCGTTGATCGGACGAAACATTTGTAACGTAAAGCGTTCAAGGAATCGTCCTTACCATCACCACCATACAATGAGATCATAATCCTGCAAAAGTCACTGTCTGAGTATCATTGCGTTTATTGTAGAAGAGCGAAACAAATTTTTGTAGTTCTGGATGTTTTTCTATCATTGCGATGAGCTTTCCTTTTCCGTGTCCAAACATCGAGGAGGTGGTGTCGCAAGCACTGAACGCGTGTAAAAACAGTATCCACTTCCGTGTTTGGGATGAGTGCTTCCAACTAGAGATGGGCACGTGACGTGAATTTCACCGTGTCACGCCGTGTCACGCCGTGTCACGGCGTGAGCGTGTACATTTAAGGTACCAAATCACGGAAGATTTCGTGAGTGTGCGTGAGTCAAAAGATCCCGTGCGTGCAAAAGATACTTTTGCTCATGAGTGTATATACTAAATACCAATTTTATGGAGTATGGACTCTTACTTGCTTGATTTACCTATTTACCCTCATTTACCCCAATTTACCTCCTAACGCTTCAATGAAATAAGATCAAAATATAATCTAGTTACAGATCTCGTTAAAATACATACGTGTACCAAGTTTCAAGTCAATATCTTAAACGGTTCCAGAGTAATCGTGCGCACAAAAAAAATTACAGACAGACAAACCGACAGACAGAATTTTTTTTTGCTCAAACTTAAAATGTCGATATTCTAAGCCTATCTATAAAAATTTTCAAATTTTTTCTTGTCGATACTATACTTCCACTGGATGTGGAAGTAATTAAAGTTCTGGCAGAACCGCATAATCTCTAAAAATGTCTCCCCTCTGAACCCTTTCCTTCGTACTCAAAAACGCATTTGAAAAAGATGCAAAAGGTTTTTCCCCTTCCACATTTGAGAAAAAATTAAAAAAAAATCAGTCAAGTACTAGAGGTAATAGTGAACAAATTAGATTTTGGCTTTTCAAAATCGCATAACGGAGAACGTTATAGGGGGTTGAATGATTTTACTTTCCCTATCTCCCTCCTTCCTTAATAGGGCATGTGCATCATATAACTAACATAACCTCAAATTTTAAGTTTTTCAGGTTTATTCTCATTTGTTTGTATACTCATTTCAGCTTGGAGCAATACTGCAATATCGCAAATGTCCAAGCAAATATTTAAAAATTCACGCAAATAATTTTTCAATAATATTGGTTAATAAAAATAGACCAACCTACAAAAACAGTCCTATTTTATTAGGAGAAAGTATTTAGAAGTTCAGAAACATTACACTGAATTAGATTTTAGTTGAAAGTATGGAAACCAAGCTGAAATTATAATAACAGCTACGAAATACTCATAAATCTTAAGAAATATATATTTTTGAGGTTGGCTGTGACGTCACGTGCACATGCCCTATTGAGCCACCACCCTCCTCCGGCTCCATCAATTCTTATCTATTTCACCTACCTCAAAAAAATCTCATCCTCCTAACTTCTTTTTTTCGTGAAAAAATTAAGGAATTACTTTTCGGCATATTAGCGTTACAGCAAAAAAACGCGTATTTTCAAAAGAAAAAAATTCACGAAAAGTATCATTCGATTTGAAAATAATTTAACCAGATTATGCGCTTCCGCGAGATCTTCAATTTTTAATTCAACTTCTTTTTCGTCAAGTCAATAATAACAAAGTTATGGTGGAGAAACGTGTTTTTGCAAATTTTAAATGCGAATTCTTCTCCCACCCCGTGCGATTAAGCTGAACTAACTTGATAACATGATAAAAGAGAACACGTGTTACCGAATTGTCATTTTACTTCCACGTCCAAATAGGTTTAAAATGTCATGAAACGTCGAGATTTTAAGTTTGAGCGAAAAAAAAATTCCGTCTGTCTGTCGGTCTGTCTGTCTGTCTGTGACTTTTTTTTTGTGCGCACGTTTACTCTGGAACCATTTAAGATATTGACTTGAAATTTGGTACACATATGTACTTTAACGAGATCTAGAACTAGATTATATTTTCATCTTGTTCCGTCGAAGGGGGTAAATTGGGGTAAATTTGGGGTAAATGGGTAAATCAAGCAGGTAAGAGTCCATGAAATTGGTATTTAGTATATACAAGAGAAGCCAAGGTCTCAAAAAAATTTTTGGCATTAGCCACCCCCATTACCACCCCCACCTCCTTATTAAAGGGGATGAAAAAAAATTGTGATTTAGTGTATGTACAGGAACCAGAAACCTCAAAATATTTTTTTTACTTCATCCACCCCCCACTACCACCCTCCTATCACCGCCCCCGATTACCGATGTGGGGTATCGTTTTATGGGTTTTTGAGGTAGAGGATTTCAAATATTATATTATTAAAGTTCCATAAACAATTATTTTCACATACAACGTTTTTTAGTTGTGAGTGACTTGGATAGAGAATCTGGATGTGGAAGTAGTGATTCCTTGGGTGAGTTTACCTTAACATATATCAGTCGTGCGTGAGTGTGCGTGAGCTAAAGGTTTAACGTCGTGAGCGTGCGTGAGCGTGAGTCAAAATCGACTCACGCGCCCATCTCTACTTCCAACTGCTTGAGGAATAAATGTGTTGTGGCTTCTGTCCTCGCCCAGGCTGCCTAAAAAACACGTTGGTGGTTGATTCTGAGCATAATTCGACTGATAACACCAACAGGTCAATGTCTTCACCGATTATATATATTTCGCCAACCGCCCCAAAATAATAAGACCACCCCAGAAGGGGTTGGACTGCAATTTTTTGGTTGGAGACTCAGGAGATAGTTCTCAATCAACCCTGCAAAAACCAGCTATTCAGCCTTTTGTTTGTATATTTCCTAAACCATAATAAATAAATATGGTGAATGTTTTCCCATATAATGGGCGCTGCACCGTCAAAAATCAAAGTTATCAAAAAATTTTATTAGGCAAAGTTGTAGAGAATATTATTATGTACAAGCTGGAAGAAGAAAATTTAAAAAAATTTAAAAAATAAGAAACCACCCCTATTGCAACACCCTACAGGGGGTGTGGACTGTGACTTTTATACTCGGGAGACACCACTCCATCGACCCTGAAAAAATCAGCTTGCCGGGACTTATTTGTGAGCACCCCCTATAGAGAAGGTCGACTTGTACTGTACTATAATGACTTTGTTTCTTTTTAATGTCCTAAATTCATTTTTTACCAGATATGTTTTCCTTTACCCTCTGTTTTTGTTTATGCCAGATGACTATATTTTTAGCTGGTGCGTGATAAAAAATTGACATAGTGCGGTATCGCCATAAGTAAATTGTTTGATAAATACATATATCTTTCGAAATTAGATAATGATCGATATACATTAGTTATTCCAACAAAAATTAATTGAAGTGTTCCAATGAGGAATGTCATGCCGTAAATAGTACACTTTTACGTTAATAGAAGCGCGGCAATTTCCATATAACAACTTCAGTTATAGGAAAATATTATTGTGCTTTGTTCGACGTTGAAACACCGTCGTTGTTGAGCGAGTCGGTTTAAAAGTGCACAGTGATATTTAACTTATCTTAAAATGAGCGACAATAATAAGATCAAAGTTACCGAAAGAAATATTAAATTTCGGAGGGTCTCCTACAGAATTGGAAACATTACTTGCATGACGCCTTGGTACGATTTTGAAAAAGGAGACTTTAAGAGACCTTATTTAAATAAAGTATGTGCCATAACATGGGGAATAAGTTTAGGAGCTGTACTTATCGTATCATCCTTGATTTCATGGGATACTGTGCAGCATGACAATATTTTTGAATCTATATTGGAAATATGCAATGGAGTAATCACATTTTGTTTGATGGAGCATGCGATTCTTGGGTCTACATTTTTAAGGCAGCTTCAATGGAGAAAATATTTGAGAAAGTTATCACAAATAGTACCACATACGGAAAACTGCTTTGAACATGATATAATAACAACATTTTATGTCCACTTCATAGTAGGACATATACTTTTTATTGGTAGTTTTGTATATCATGGATATGTGTGGTCGACACATGAGGGAAGCTACTATATTTTATTATTTTCATCTGTAGTTGTACCAGAATATTACTACTTTCTAGCTATTATTGTAGCAGGTAATTTGGCTATAGTTGTTGGGTACAAGTATGAATTTTTAAACAAGCTATTAGAAAGACATTCACATGAGGGTCAAACAGAAAAAACTTTTGTGAACAATGTTCTAGAAATTGGAAAATCGTATAGAAGTGTGTCAGAAATAGTTAAATGTCACAACAGTATTTTTGGATGGGGCACTGTTATGATTTTTTGTCACACCATAATCCAACTTCTAAGGTCTGTGAATTTATTATTGATGACAATGGATGGCCCAAAATTCTCATTGGCGTTATTTTTTTCGCTTTCGATCTCTTCAGCAATTAGCATGGTAAGGAAATTATTTTATTCAAGATATACTCTTTAATTTGACTCACTTAAAATAAAGTTTATAACTTTTTTATATATTTTTTTCCGATTTGAATCAAAGGGTATAGCCGGATAAGCATAGTGAAAAATGCCCCTGAGCCAAATTGGACTTTGCATACATGGCTTGTTAGCTCTCTATTAATAAACAATTTCTGCCGAGTTTTAAATCCAACCTACGGTTGGCCAGTTATAGAGGGAGACGTGATTTTCAGTTTCTATTTAATTTCGCTTTTTCTGTTGCATTGAAAATTCTGAAAAAAATTAAGGTCCATACAGTCTTAAGGGTGCATGTCAGGATTTTTTTCAGATTTTTTGGCTTAAAATTCGGCTTGCTAAAATTTTTTGAAATTTTGAAGAAAAATTTTTTTTAGGATTTCATCAAGTGACTACCTTTATTTTTTTACAGTAATAACTACTTCATATGCTTGTTGGTTTGTAATTTTTTCAGATTTTTTAAAGTGGTGGGCCATGGTATAAAAAATTAAATTTCGATTTTGAGATGTTTGGGCTCTTAATCTTTATTCTTGAATATATTGTAATTTGTAACATCAAAAAGTTTACTTAGCATTTCTGCAGGTTTTACAATTTTGGAAATATATCGAGCGTGAGATAAATAATAAACTATTGCAGCTATGTGTGAACAGCACCCTACTGGGCGTCTACCATTTGTACACTCGCAGTAGTATCGCCTAACTCCTCGGAAACCAACGGAATTTGGCTCATAATCAATAAAACACTTATAAGTTCTGCTACTAACATGTTGCGACCTCACTTCTACTTTAATTATATTATTATTGTCTTTAACAAAAACCATAATAACTGATACGATCCAGTGAATAAAATTTTCAAGTCGTTCTGTGTCATTTCTGGGAAATCAAGGAGGTATGAGGATTTCAACTGTTGAAATGGAACCTTTTGCCTAGTCCAATGTTTCCACTCGATAAGTTAAAGAATTCTTTTCAGTTTACTGCGATGTCATTTGGAAAATAATGTTTTCGGAAAGACTAACATCTGAGAGGCGTTTTGTTTTCCAAATCTATTAATTAAAAAACAAGCTATCCGAAAGTATGCACGGATTCTAAGAAGCAATTTGTTATCCAACTGCTGATGAAGTAATCGGTACTTCTGTCCGATTACACCGTGAATTGCTTCAGCGACCCAGCGAACTTTTGTTACTCAGCGTGAGTTATTGGATTCGGCTGTGGTCAGCTGACTACGTTTGCCTTTAAGAGCAGCCATAAGTACTTTATATTTTCATCCGCATCATTCTGCGTTTGGTGAAAAGGTCCGAGCATTTCGACAATGACTTGCACCACGATTTGCACCACAAACGGCTATATTGTCGAAATGCTCGGACCTTTTGACGCAACGCAGAATAATGCGGATATCATGAAAATTGTCTTGCAAGATCCGAAAGAGTTGCAAAATCTTCTGAAGGAAGGTGATATTTGTATCGTCGATCGAGGCATTCGCGATGTAAAGGACCATTTAGAACAACGAGGTTATAAAGTACTTATGCCTGCTCTTAAAGGCAAACGTAGTCAGCTGACCACTGCTGAATCCAATGATTCACGCCGAGTAACAATGGTTCGCTGGGTCGCTGAGGCAACTCACGGTGTAATTGGACAGAAGTACCGACTACTTCATCAGCAGTGGGGTAATAAATTGGTTCCTAGAGTCCATGCATACTTTCGGATAGCTTGTTTTTTAATTAATAGATTTGGAAAACAAAACGCCTTTCAGATGTTAGTCCTTCCGAAAACAATATTTTCCAAATGACATCGCAGCAAACTGTGAAGAATACTTTAACTTTAGAGATCGAAATGAAACACTGAACTAGGTAAAAGGTTCCATTTTAACAGTTGAAATCCTCATACCTAATTGATTTCCCAGAAATGTTACAGAACGACTTGAAAATTTTATTCACTGGATCGTATCAGTTATTATGGTTTATGTTAAAGACAATAATAATATAATTAAAGTAGAAGTGAGGTCGCAACATGTTAGTAGCAGAATTTATAAGTGTTTTATTGATTATGAGCCAAATTCCGTTGGTTTCCGAGGAGTTAGGCGATACTACTGCGAGTGTGCAAATGGTAGACGCCCAGTCGGGTGCTGTTCACACATAGCTGCAATAATTTTATTATTTATCTCACGCTCGATATATTTCCAAAATTGTAAAACCTGCAGAAATGCTAAGTAAACTTTTTGATGTTACAAATTACAATATATTCAAGAATAAAGATTAAGAGCCCAAACATCTCAAAATCGAAATTTAATTTTTTACACCATGGCCCACCTCTTTAAAAAATCTGAAAAAATTACAAACCAACAAGCATATGAAGTAGTTATTACTGTAAAAAAATAAAGGTAGTCATTTGATAGAATCATAAAAAAAAAATGTTTTTCAAAATTTCAAAAATTTTTAGCAAGCCGAATTTTAAGCAAAAAAATCCTGACATGCACCCTTAAGACTGTATGGACCCTGATTTTTTTCAGAATTTTCAATGCAACAGAAAAAGCGAAATTAAATAGAAACTGAAAATCAGGTCTCCCTCTATAACTGGCCCAACCGTGGGGGTACGGATTTAAAACTCGGCAGAAATTGTTTATTAATAGAGAGCTAACAAGCCATGTATGCAAAGTCCAATTTGGCTCAGGGGCATTTTTCACTATGCTTATCCGGCTATACCCTTTTACTCAAATATAGAACAAATTAGGATATACTTATGACCAGAAAAATATTCGCCTCCTGCAAGTGCAAAGTCACCTGCGTTACCAAAATATGCGGAAAAAATAAAAAAAATCATATAAGACATTTTTTTAACGGAACATAGTATTAATGAAAGTTGTTCAGAATAGTCCAAAAACCTAATATCCAAAATTTTATCGGAATTAAAATATATTTTAAAAAAAACTGCAAATATTTTTTGTTTTGATTAAATTTTGGAATTGGACAATTCTGAGTAAGTTTCATTAACAAAATTTTCCTATAAAAAAATTCTTAATATAATTTTTCGATTTTTTCCGCATATTTTGGTATTACAGGTGGCTTTGAATTTATAGGAGGTGAATGTTTTTCTCGTTATAATTAGTTGCTAATTTGTTTTATGCATGAGTAAAATATAGTCTGGACAAAGGAAAACAAAATCCTTTTATGCTTAAAACCGATTTATTGCGGCTTCTTGTCCATATATTGTTTATAATTTATTATTTGTGGCATATTCATGATTTCTTAGTTTGTTGGGTATTTTGCCACTGTAAAAATATTTAAAAATTTTGATGAAATAAACCTCTGCGCCAAAAGGATCAGACAGAGGTTGGTTTTTATACTTCTATTACAAAATGTCTCACACCTAAAAATATATAAACTGAAACAAAATTGTTAAATGATAAATTGAAAAATTAAAACGAAGGCAGTTGACGTTTCGGAAAATAGTTCTTTCTCCGTTATCAAAACTTTCACTTTCGAGAATGTCAAACCAGACAGTTTGTTGTTTATGTATTTCCATAGTCACGTGAGACATTAAATTATATTTATTTTATTTTTACTTACTTCGTCTCTGAGGATCGGCAACCAGCTGGTACAGAAATCTACAGAATAATTAGAAACACATCTATCCTCATTTAATAAAATAATAGCGGATTCCTTAAGTTTTCTTTTAGTTGAGTTGCTTTCTTTTTCCAAAATTTTCGCGGAGTCCCACTGGATCCTATGATTGTTATCCCACGCATGTTCACAAATTTTTGATTTTTGAAATTCTCCCTTTCTAGCATAATCTCGGTGTTTACCAAGCCTAACGTTGGAAGGTCTAGGTGACTCACCTACATAATGCTTACCGCACTCACATGGAACACTATAAATACAATCCTTGACATTGAAATTATTTTAGAAAATTTATACGACTACGTCAAAGAGGATGACCACAACCACATACACAACAGTGTTCTACGTACGTACAATACAGTTTTTAATTCGCGAAAGAATACACATTTAAACAAATTTAAAAATGTGTAGTGAAAAACAAACTATAGAACTACAAGATTTTCAAAATAACCCTTTAATTGACAAAACTGTCATTAATCTGTCAAATCGCGAACTCAATGTATCTGAAAAACTTGTATTAACTAAAGGTTTGAATTATGCAGTAACACCGAAAACTATTCCTAAATTTGATATCATAACTGCAATTGAACAAGCTGCACAGAAACTATCAATAGATGATGCCAACGAATACCGAATTCGTTCAAAAATTTAATTAGAAAAACAATATAAGACGAGGGTTATTTTAACATCAGATGAAAAACTTTCAATTACATCTTTAAGAAATGACGAAAGTATTAAAATTTTACCCGCTGATAAAGGCAATGCCACTGTAATTTTAGATACAGTTGTGTATAATACAAAGATTATGAATTTAATTAATGATGGGAATTATTCTAAAGAATTATATATTATTATAGAAAGCAAAATATATAGGACTCTATTTAAATACAAAAATGAATTTACCGATTTTGAGCGAAAGGTTTTAACTCCACATCATAGTAAACCTCCTCATTTTTATGGTTTACCAAAAATACATAAACCTCAAATTCCTCTTAGAACGATTGTGAGCTCAATTAATTCTCCATTTAGTAATCTCTCCAAATTTTTATTAAAAATCTTAAATCCTTTATCAGGTTCTTCTGAGTCTTATATTAAAAATAGCAAATATTTTTTGGAAAAACTATTTGAAAACAATTTTAATAAGAATCATCTAATGGTGAGTTTTGATGTAGTAAGCCTTTTTACAAATGTTCCGGTAGATAAAACATTAACAATAATTAAAAGGAAATTGCAACATGATGGAAATTTGGCGAATAGAACTAAATTAAGCATAGAAACTATAATGGAATTACTTACTCTTTGCATTAAAAAGACATACTTTCAATTAAATAATGACTTCTATCAACCAAACTTTGATATGGCCATGGGTTCTTCTTTATCTCCAATATTAAGCAATATTTTTATGGAAAATTTTGAAGAAAATAATATTAATAACTTAATTTATAAACCTATAGTGTGGTGGAGATATGTTGATGATATTTTTGCGTTATGGCCTCATAGCAAAAAACATTTAAATAATTTTTTAAATCAAATTAACGAAAAGGAACCTTCAATTAATTTTACAATAGAAGTAGAGAATAATAATGAATTACCTTTCTTAGATATTTTAATTAAAAAGTTAGATAATAAATATGAAACCAGTGTTTATCGAAAACAAACACACACAAACAGATATTTGAATTTCAATTCAAATCAACATATTAGCGTTAAGAGAGGTGTCGTAAAATGTTTGTATGATAGGGCTAAAGTAATTTCTTCAAATGATGAAAGTTTAAGTAATGAGAAATTTATTAAAACCGTTCTTTTGAATAATCAATACCCCGAGGGTTTTGTTGATAGCCAGATGGCAAACATTGAAAGTAGAGTAACCACTCAACATTTACAACCTGAATTTAGATCTTTAGCAGTATTCCATACATACAAGGTTTATCGGATAAATTGAGAAAAATCGGAAATAGATTTTCTGTACGAACAGTTTTTTAAACAGGAACCACATTAAGATCTGTTTTATCAAAGACTAAACCGGTGAATATTATTCAAAATTCCAAGGATTGTATTTATAGTGTTCCATGTGAGTGCGGTAAGCATTATGTAGGTGAGTCATCTAGACATTTCAACGTAAGACTTGGTGAACACCGAGATTATGCTAGAAAGGGAGAATTTCAAAAATCAAAAATTTGTGAACATGCGTGGGATAACAATCATAGGATCCAGTGGGACTCCGCGAAAATTTTGGAAAAAGAAAGCAACTCAACTAAAAGAAAACTTAAGGAATCCGCTATTATTTTATTAAATGAGGATAGATGTGTTTCTAATTATTCTGTAGATTTCTGTACCAGCTGGTTGCCGATCCTCAGAGACGAAGTAAGTAAAAATAAAATAAATATAATTTAATGTCTCACGTGACTATGGAAATACATAAACAACAAACTGTCTGGTTTGACATTCTCGAAAGTGAAAGTTTTGATAACGGAAAAAGAACTATTTTCCGAAACGTCAACTGCCTTCGTTTTAATTTTTCAATTTATCATTTAACAATTTTATTTCAGTTTATATATTTTTAGGTGTGAGACATTTTGTAATAGAAGTATAAAAACCAACCTCTGTCTGATCCTTTTGGCGCAGAGGTTTATTTCATCAAAATTTTTAAATATTTTTACAGTGGCAAAATACCCAACAAACTAAGAAATTCTTGTCCATATTATAACCGGGCAAAATTTTTTAATAATCATCGTAGAAAAAACATTTTTGTACAGAAATTCGTCTCATAAGAGACTGACTTCAAATATCGAATAAAAAATGTCTGTGTGTCTGTATGTGTGTGTGTAGACCGTTTCTTGTAAACACGATAACTTCCGTTCATTTTAGAGCAAAATGTTACTAAGGTTTTTGATTAAGCACAGAAAAATATGATGTATAAGTTATCTAAACCTTAATAAATAGGGTGTCTCTCAGGTTCGAACCAACTTCGTGTAGATTAAAATATCTTTAAGATATTTTTAATAAGACTGCTATGGAATGAATAAAAGTTCCAGTCGGGCGTTGCCGACTGCGGATATCTATTAACGATGACGTCTGTTGGAAAATTTTTATTTCAATTTGGGAACATATATGAAATAGTGTAAACTCTCATCTTTTATTTAAACTGTAAACTATGTTTTATTATAATTTTAGGGCAAAATGTTTCTAAAGTTTTCGATTAAGCACACAAAAACAGGAAGGTATAGAAGATACCTAGACCGCAATATACATGATGTTTTTTAGGTCCGAACCAACTTTATGTATATTAGATAATATATCAATTTTACCTTAAAATATCATTAAAGTATTTTTAATAACACTGTTGTGAAATGAATAAAAGTTGTAGTTGAGTGTTGCCCACTGCGAATAAAATATAAAAATACAAAGAAGAAGAACATAAAAATACAAAGATTTACAAGATTGCTAAATATACAGTGCGTCTTTCAAGTTCGAGCGAACTTTACGTAGGGTATATCAATGTTACTTCAAAATGTTATTCAAGTAGTTTTATTAATCTATCACTATCACAATACGAATGGAATTTGCAATCGGGCGTTGCCAAATACTTAATAAACACTATGATTTCTGATATAGTAATTTTATGTCTAGAATAATATAGTAGAATACCCTTATTTAAATTGTGCTATAGTAATACAGGGTGATCGCCAGAGGAATGTAAATTGTCTTGCTATATAAGGTATCGCGTATCGTTATATATTGGGAGCGTAAAACAGACTACAAAACACAAGTCCATTAAGTTTTTGAACAGTAAAAAAAATAACTTATCCTTATCATATGTGAGAAAAACAATAAAAAAATTTTTTTACAAAAAAAAAAATTTAAAAACGGTTAAATAAGATAAGACTTTATTCGGTTTACGAATTTAATTCTGTTTATTTACTGATCACAAATTTAATGAGCCTTTAACTTTAAAAAAATAAAAATCACTTTTGTGTTTTTTAATCTTACTAATTAAACCTACTTTCCTTTCCCAAAATTTGAACATAATGATAGGGAACACCTTGTATATAAACCATGTTTTATTAGAACCTTAGAGCAAAATGTTACTAAGCACAAAACATGCAAAAATATATAAAATATTGAAACTCTAACAGACACTGTGTCTTTCAGGTTTGAACAAATTTTACATAGATTAGGTGACATAACTTTTTTTACTTTAAAAGGTAGAAACTGCTATTTAATAATACTATTACGAAGCGAAGTTGCAGTGTGACATTGCCGATTGTGAATACCTATTTCAACAGTAAAAATAAAAAATATATTATTGACTGTGTACATGGTGGACCAAATTAGATGGGATTTGGGTTTTCTCTAAAACTATGCAGATAGACAAAAACCAATATAGGTGTCCTGAGCTCGATTTTCGAGAAACAAATAATGGCACAAACCGCGATCGTCTATCTTTTTCCGCTACCGAGCTACAGAGCATTTTTGGATGACCTCTATATTTTAATAATTGTCGAATCGAAAATCGAGTAACACATTCTTAAGGCACTTTTTTGTGTAGACTAGGCAATATTGAAATCAAATTTTACAGAACCACAAGAAAAACAACAATCCCTCAAGGCTCCTTTTTAAGACCACTGCTCTCTACGGTCTTTAATAATGATTTCCACTGCAAAATCCTTTTGTATACGACCACATGAAGGTATATCTAAATCCCGAGACGAAAATCGCTGCTTAAGGAATCACTACTTCCACATTCATACTTCCTATCCAAATCTCTTACGACGAAAAATAATTTTAAACTATATTCACACTCCACTATGTGGAAACAATTGTTCATAAAAAGAAATTTAATAATACAATATTTAAAATCGTCTACCCCAACACTCATAAAACGATATGACACATTGGTAATGGGGTGGTTAATGCCACTAAAACATTTTTTCAGTTCTTTAGTCCAGTTAACGGAGCGCGCTCAAATGACCAAAATCTCTAATTTGAGTGCTAATGAATGGATTTTGATGAAACCTTGTGTAATGTGTTTGTAATGACGTTAATAAAAAAGTTGAAAAAAGATCAAAGTAGGAAATGATCTGTGAAAACGCACTTCACTTTTATCACGGGTTCCGTAATTTGTTGAATTGGGTCAAAAATATATTTACCTTTTTTGGCCCAAAATAAAATATTTTTACTCTTGTGAATTTTTTCGAAAAATGCATATTTTTTTATAAATAGCCACTCTAAAATTCCTAAAAGTGGAGGAGGGGAAATATAAAAATTGAAAAAAAAAATCTGAAAAAATTCAGGTGAATGTAGCATCGAAATACAAGACTTTTTTTATTTGCAACTTTTCTGTAAAGTGCGTTTTCACCGAGTTTTTCCGCAAAAACATGAAAAATCTTTCTTTGAAAATAAATAATTTAAAAATTTTAAAAAATTCAGACGTATGCATTGAGGCCATCTAAACATTTTTTGTCTCTTGGAATTTTTTTGTAACTTGCTAATTTTCCGAGTTACGGGCAGTTTTTCACAATAAATAATGTAATACATACATTCTTTGCACATTAAAAAATATATGAAAATTTATTATGTAATTTAAAAATTATATTGAACCTTTAAAAATGGTATAACTATATAGGTTTCATATTTTTTTATAATAATAGGTCGAAATCACGCTCATTTTTTGAATTTTCATGTCTTTTTAAAATGCAAAAAATGTAGTACATTATTTATCGTGAAAACTGCCTGTAACTCGGAAAATTAGCAAGTTACAAAAAAATTCTAAGAAACAAAAAATGTTATGAAGGCCTCAGTGTATACGTCTGAGTTTTTTCAAATTATTAAATTACATGTTTTTAAAGTGCTACAGTTTCAAAGAAAGGGGTAGTTTTTCATGTTTTTCCGGAAAAACTCTGTGAAATCGCACTTCACAGAAAAGTTGCAAATGAAAGAAAGTTTTGTATTTCGATGATACATTCACCTGATTTTTTTTAGATTTTTTTTCAACTTTTACATTTTCCCTCTCTCACTTTTAGGAATTTTAGAGTGGCCATATTATCTCGATGTATTTCTCGAAAAAATTCCGTTGCTGAGAAGAAGAAAATTATGCACGCCTCAGTTTTAGAGATATAGACATAACTTTTGCTTTTTGAATGAAACACCCTGTAAATAATCACAACTTAAATTAGCTATCCAACGATATGTCATATGTCATATTTATCTATAGAAAAAATGGTTAATTTTCGAAAAATTTAATATATTTGTAAGGTCATGGAAAGCTATTAAAAACAATAACACTTCTTAAGATATAAAATAATTTTGTCAAAAATAGAAAAAACTAAACTACAATAAATGTTCGAAAATATTATTAACATTCTACGACAAGAAATAGACAATATGCCTGTAAGACAATTTCGAATATTAATTTACCAACACGATGGCGCCCCAGGTTATACGTCAAATGAAACACGAAATTATTTAAATGCTCAATTTGGGAAGGATTGGATAGGTATCTATATATCACTCAGGACTAGTTTAACAATGTCTAGTTTAAGTTAACTAAATTGATTACTAACAATTAATTTAGCTAACTGGACATTAATAAACAACAAAGTAGTTTAGATATTGTGTAATTTTTAGGAAATAATGGTCCTATTTTGTGGCCAGCTAGATCTCCCGATATAACTTCTGCCGACTTTTGGCTTTGGGATTATTTAAAGAATATTATATATAGAGAACGTTCTAATAACTTAGAAATTTCTTCCTCTGACGTTGCAAGCCCAACAGATTTTAATAACTTTTTTGTAAATAGTGTGCCAAAAACAGATAATCATGATTACACATTAATTTCCCAATCATATTCTAATAAAGTGTCTCCTCATATTAGCAAAAAATTTGATTTTACAGAAGTAACTGTAGACCAAGTTAAAAAAAAATGAAGTCTCATTAAATCCAATGCTAAAGGTACGGATGGTTTAGATTTGACTATGTTATCTCTTGTTATTCCGCGGTTGAGCGAGCACCTAACCTTCATAATCAATACATGCTTATTGACTAGTACTTTCCTTCGTCAATGGAAGAGAGCAAATATTATTCCCATTCCCAAAACTAACAATCCTACTGATGTGTCTCAATTTCGCCCTATTAGCATAGTGCCTACTATATCCAAAATTCTTGAAAAAATTGTCCATGAAAAACTTAGTAATTATTTGAATATAAATAATATTCTACCTCCTACGCAGTCTGATTTCCGTCTCCATCATAGCACAACAACAGCAATGATACAAGTTACTGATGACATTTAGGGCGTGCGATGCAAACAAAAATTTATGCTTGGTTCTCTTAGGCTTCAGTAAGGCATTTGACACTCTAAATCATAATACTCTCTGCACCAAATTATACTATTTTGGTCTTAGTACTACAGCTGTATCATTTTTTCAAACCTACCTTTATGGGAGATGCCAGAGGGTAGGAATAAATAATAATTTTTCATAATTTATTGATACAAATCAGGGAGTTCCACAGGGGAGTATTCTTGGACCATTACTCTTTTCAATTTACACGGCCGATTTCTGTAAATATTTGGATTACTGTCAGTCTCATCAATATGCGGATGATACACAAATTTATTACTCATTTCTATCGACAGAATTCATTCAGGCTGCAAAAAATATTAATTCTGATCTAGTATCTATATCCAGTATATCTGAAGTCCATGGAGTAGTTTTAAATGAATCCAAAACTCAAAACTGTTATTGTTTGGTAAAAATAGGGAATTAATTTTGCAAAACACGGACTTTAGAATAATATTGAATAACTCAACTTTGACCCCCATTGATAATTGCAAAAACTTAGGTATTTATGTAGATGTTCAACTAAGATTTTCAAAACATGTGTCAAATCTATTGCAAAAATCGTTTGGTAAATTAAAAATTCTTTCGATTCATAAAGATATTTTGAGTAATGATTAAATTAAAATTGTGTGACTCTCTGATTCTTTCATATTTAGCGTATTGTGACGTAGTATATTGGCCTGCTTTGTTGCAACGAGATAAAGATAGCCTACAAAAATTTCAAAATACGTGTATAAGATTTTGTTACAATCTTCGCAAATTCGATCATATTACTGGTAAATTTAATGAGTCTAAATGAATGAAAGATTTCAAGATCATCTAGCATGCCTTATTTTTAAAATTAATTCTACCCAGATGCCCTCATATCTACAAAATGAACTTATTAAAGGTAGTAATATTCATACCTGTCCTACACGCCATTGTCAGCTGTTCAGTGTACCCAAGCATAATTCTTCCCTATTTCAACGCTCATTTAGCTATAACGCCGTAAAAATTTTTAACGATTTGCCTGAAAACCTTAAGGAACTCACTTCCGTGGTAAGCTTCAGAAAACAGATCAAAACCTATATACTTAGTAAAAGAAACTATACTGTTTTGTAAATTGTGCGCACGCACTTATATAATCTACAAATAATAAGTTTGTTTTTGCGGGTCAGCGGGCGGTTTGCGGACCATCGGGGGTTTGCGCACGTGATTTTCGATGCTGTAAAGTCATTGTGCGGGGACTCCTTGTGGTTTAGGAGCCGTTTGCTGACTTGCAGAAACCAACCTAATTATAAATTAGTTTTATTCGCAGAGATGGTTATATGGAAAAGCAACCCAGTTGAATATCGCCATCTCCTTTATTGATTAACTGTAAAATTTGTTTAACGAAGAAATAAAGACATTTTATTATTATTTTTTTTTTTTTTTTTTTTTTTTTTCGGGTTGCCCGCTGCCGGACAGGACTTCCGTGGCCTCCGACACCTCACGGTAGCCGCGCCGGCGAATTCCTTGCAGCCACTCTCCACGACCTGTGGAGTTAGTGACTGCAAATACCTAAATCGCGTGCCCTTATTATTATTATTATTATTATTTTTTTTTTTTTTTTTTTTTTTGTTAAAAGCCAGTCACCCTTCTCTGTGGCTCCGACACTCACAGAGGGGAGCTGGTAGTACCGGCAGCCACTCCCCACACCCGTGGGGTAAGTGACTACTGGGTCCGGGAATCGTGTGCCCTGAGCAGACGTAATGAGCCGAGGATGACGGCCTTCTGCATTCTGCCGGCTAAGACCTCTGCCGAATTTCGGCATGCCGGTATGATCTTGAGTTCCGAAAGCAGTGTGTGTCTCGTTCCACCGAGGGCTCCTATAATCAGTACCACTATCTTAACAGTATGGTCTGGATACAGTCTCCGGAGTTCGAAGAGCAGATCTCGATATTTTGTCCGTTTTTCCTCCTCCTTCAAGACAATGTTGTTCTCCGCGGGAGCCGAGAACTCCACGACAAACATTGTCTTGAGTTGATGGTCGAGGAGTACTACGTCAGGCTTGTTGGCTTGTATTTGCCTGACGGTGGGAAAAGAGTAGTTCCAATAAATTAGACACCTCTCATTTCCCACAACGGACTCAATATCCCCCGGAGCGTAAGGCAGCACTGGTGTTTCGTCTATCCCATACGAGTGCCTTAAATGGTAATAAAGCACTCGTAATGCTCCGTCGTGCCTTTGGATATAGGCCGAGATATAGGCCGGTTATTATTATTATTATTATTATTATTATTTTTTTTTTTCCCATCACAGCAATAGCTGGTTTGTGAACTCGTGGGAAGGGGCAATCTTGCCAACTTCTCACGGGTGAGCTAGAACCCGGCGGATTGTGCTTCAAGTAGCTAAAATCGCAGCTTTTTGAGCTAAACTGACAATATGGATTGGCTCAACAAGTCCCATTTTTTCCAGATTGACCACGATGTTCTTCTCTATCAGACCGTTAGAAGTAATTATTATTGGGATAATGAAGACGTTTCGGAGCTCATATATATCACGCAGTTCGTTAGCAAGATCTTGGTATTTCGCAATTTTTTCTGTTCTGGCATTTCGGATATTTTCATCCAGAGGTATTGTTATGTCAGCTATGTACGCTTCCTTGTCTTTTTTCTTGAGAACCGTTATATCAGGTCTGTTGTGCCTCACCATTCTATCCGTTATTATATCCATATCCCAGTAAATTTTTACGTCATCATTCTCCATTACGGTCTCAGGTACGTATTTATAGTATGGGGTCTTGCTGTTAATTAGCCCATATGTATTGCAGAGTTCCTGATGAATGATTCCAGCGACTTTATTGTGGCGATCCAGGTAGTCTCTTGGTGCAAGATATGTACAACCCGACGACAGATGCTGAACGGACTCCGCAGTTGTGGAGCACATTCTGCACCTGTCGTCTGGTATGTTTTGCTTTAGAATATACTTTCTGTAGTTTCTAGTAGCTATTACTTGATCCTGGATGGCTCCTATGAAACCCTCCGTTTCAGTCCTAAGATATCCCTCTGTTAGGTATTTTGTTGAGAGGCAGTAGTTAACTTCCGGTCCCTCAAGTGCTGCCGCGTATTTTCCATGTAGGGACTTATTCTTCCATTCGTTCAATAGCTGTTCGGTTGTTTTATTGAATTCTGGTGCCTGCTCATGGGAGAGCTTCAATGGGGAGATGTTGTCGATTTTTACAATTGCCTCATGAAGGGGATTTCTAGCGTTCTTGAAAAAATTAAAAAGTTTTTTGACCTGGTTTCCATGCATCATCTCCAGGTTCATAAGTCCCCTTCCACCATTTTTTCGAGGTATGTAAAGCCTATTGCATGACGAATTTGGATGATGCCTTATTATTATTATTATTATTATTATTATTATTATTATTATTATTATTATTATTATTATTATTATTATTATTATTATTATTATTATTAAATATTGGAAAACAAAACATTAGCTGCGTTTCGAACAAATAACTCCTGTCATGATTGGAAATGCAACAAATGCTGTAAGGAGAAGGTGTCAAATATGCATAAACGTCAATGAAAGACAATTCGAACATTTATTGTGGTTTAGTTTTTCCTATTTTTGGAAAACTTATTTTATATTATAAGAAGTGTTGTTGTTAATAGTTTTCCACGGCCTCCTCACAAATATATTAAATTTTTCGAAAATTAACCACTTTTTCTAGACAACGTGATATACTGTTGGATAGCTAATTTAAGTTGTGATCGAATAATGGAATAATTTACAGGGTGTTCTATTTAAAAAAAAACAGAAGCTATGTCTATATCTTGAAAACTGAGGCATGCATAATTCTCTTCTTATCAGCAACGGATTCTACTAAAAAAAGTGCCTTGAGAAAATGTTACTCGATTTTAAATTCGACACTTGGTAATTGAGATATAGAGGTCATCCAAAAATGCCAATTTTCCAAAAACGCTCTGTAGCTAGGTAGTCGAGAAAGGTAGACAATCGTGGTTTACGCCGTTGTTTGTTTCTCGAAAATCGGGCTTAGGACACCTATATTGGTTTTTGTCTTACTGCCATAGTTTTAGAGAAAACCTCAAATCCCATCTATTTTGGACCACCCTGTACTTAATCTCAGTGGCACCTTTTAAAAAAAACTGTGCCGTATTGATGCAAAAAATGAGTCAAATGGATATCCGCAGGACAAGTCCAACTGCAATTGAAGGGGTTGGAGCTGAAACAACCCAAGCGCATTTTTAGGTCAAAATAACCTGAGCATCTTACGAGATGGTTGAAAGTTTGGTTTGTTTAGTTGTGAAACAACCTAAGTGATTATACTAATTTTGGTGCCATCCTGATCCAAAATGCATTACATTTTCAAATATAAGATAAGAATGCAGAATAATTTTTAAAATTTAAATAACTTTAAAGGCTTGTATCTCAAAATTAACTTTTTATTACTTAGGTGCTTTCAGCTCCTACCCCTTCAATTTCTACTTGTTAATACTATGTTATTTCTTTATTAACGAGAATCTTGCATTAGAGGTGAAAACTAACAAAATAAGATTAACAGTTATATTTTTTATATTTCAGGCAGAATGTGTGTATATAATCTTGTGCTATCAGTCCACAGCAACCGTTGGCAAAGAGATGATTCAGCTATGTTACAAACTTCAAGAAAACTTCGACGTTGATTCAAGGGCTAGAAAAGAACTATTTAAGCTGGCGGATATTGCCAGGAGTTACAAACCAAAGTTTACTGCGGCCAATTTTTTTGTCATCGACAAAGGCACTACATTCGGAATAATCAACATAGCTACTACCTATCTGATAGTTCTTATACAATTTAATACTACAATGCAAAAAAAATAATTTGCCTGTTTATAATACATATTAAAATTGATCAAAGTTTATTATTATCATTTGTGTGATTGTAATAATGGCCGAATTAAATTCGTTTAATTAACTTAGCATGCTATCAATATATACTAATATTGGTATTATTAAAAATGTTTAAACTAGATCCTCTGCTATGTACAGTAATTCTATTGAAAGTAATTTAATTAATTGTTTGATATTATATATCTACATGTGTATTTATTTATGTATTATTTGACCGCACCCCATAATTTAGTTATAAAAATCTACACGTTTCCAGGTAGTTGGGAAATATTTAGAAGTACATAGATTTTTAAGAAAGTCGATGGCAATAATACCCTGCATTATGGAAAATTTTGCCAACATTTTTGAAATTCTCTCTGATTACATGAAAAATCAATCGTTACTAATCACTTATCTATCACAAAAACTCATCTGACTCATTCGGCAGATATAATGTACACAAATTTTTCCAAGGCTATCGACAGATCACAATATCTTACAGTTAAGCCAGGTGTTAGGTAGATTAACATCGTTTTAAATAGAGCAAAAGATTTTACTGTTGGAACCAGTTCAGTATAGGCCTCTTTTAGATACTAATTTTTTCCCCCCGAAACACCCCCAGCTTTGGGGCAATATCGTTTAAAAATAATTTTATTGCAAATATCTTGGTTCTGAACGGTCCTACGAAAAAAAAGATGGTTATCAAATTTAAAGATAAGTAAATTCTCTACCGAAATGGTTCAAGCACATTTTTACGTGGTATTAATATTCTTGGAGTTATAGGTGGGGGAAGTCAAGCAACGTATCGCATCCACGATGTATGTGGACACTTTCCTACACTTCCACGCTTTGTAGTTGCTATTACGTTTAATTTTCACTTTTGAAGTTAAATGAAATATATTTATTATCAATTTTGCAATTACAAATGTCTACAACTCCTAATCCACTTTTTGTTTATTTGGTTAACTTACTTCTCTTATTCTCTACTGCCAATGCATTACTTTTTGCTACTGATTTAATAAAGCATTTGTGCCTGAATTCATTCAAAGAATTCTGATCGGGTTTTGCTTCGTAAAGGGCTAAGATGACTTTTTGGCCTGCTATATCTATAACATCAGGGTGAGAATCTTTAAAACATTCCACGTTGTTTTGTAATCCTGCAGATTTTTAAAATAATTTGACGAATTTTGCTTTGCCTTGCCTAAAAAATGCAGAAGTTGTGTCACATCCACTGAATGCGTGGAGGAATAAGCAATTTCTTTTGGGTATTTAAAAGAGTTCGAAGAATAAATTGTTCGTTCATTTTCTCCTTGCTTGGTTTCATAAAATACATGTTTGAACAGCGTGTGGATAATCCTATCATAAGGACTAAAAGGCCAACGTCTTCACCAACTATAATTACAGAATCGTAATGAGATGATGTCTACCGCTGAGTTAATGACAAGAGAATCAGCATCTTCAGTAGCCTGCTTAACAACGAAACCTGCAGTGGTAAGCTTTTTACGTAATAAGCCGATTTTTATTTAGAAACTTATGTCTCCTGTTGCATTGTTGCTATCATAGAATCGTCAAAATTTACGGTTGCAGACACATTTCTTTTAGCTCGTCGTGGACGCTCAGCAGATTTTGTGCTTTTATCAGATTCATCGGTAGGTTACCCGTCGAAGACAATGATGTTATTAGCCCTATAGTACTTTTGAATATGAGGTGGAGTTAGAATAGATATGAATGTCTCTTGTTGATGCCACACAACTCGATGAGGTAAAAACCCACCATCTACGACGTGTATTTTACTGCCAAAATTAATTTTATCAGTGATTGGCGAAAATAAATCATAAAAACTTAATTTGTTATATACAACGCCGACGCGATACGATGCATGACTTTCCTCGCCTATAACTACAAAAATATTAATATTAGGATAGAAGTGAATATCTCTTGTTGACGCCAGACAACTCGATGAAGTAAAAGCCCACCATCTACGACGTGTATTTTAGTGGCAAAATTAATTTTATCAGTGATTAGAGAAAATAAATAATAACAACTTCATTTTTTATATACAGCGCGGATGCGATACGATGCTTGACTTCCCCCGCCCATAACTTCAGGAATACTAAATACTACGTAAAAATGTGTCTGAAGCTTCTCGATAGAGAATTTACTTATCTTTAGATCTGATAATCGTCTTTTTGGTAGGATAGTTCAGAACCGAGACACTTGCAAAAAAAATGATTTTTTAAGCGATATTGCTCCAAAATTAGGGGTGTTCCGTGCGGGCGGACGAGGGGGAAAATTAGTATGTCTAAACAAGGCCTATATTGAACTGGTTCCAACAGTAAAATCTTTTGCCATATTTAAAACTGTATTTACGCATCCTGAACTTCCTGATGCCTGGCCTATGACAAAATCGCTAATAATGAATTTTCTCCAATGTTTCTTGAACTCGTCGAGTCTGTTTTACTGATAAAATACAATTGGTGCAATGTTGTGCTTATCAATCAATCTATCTGCGCCAGTGCAAATTTATCTCTCTTCAATGTATATATATAGTCTCACTTTTTCTCCTTCTATTATTTTCACTGGTGCAGATAGTGTAGGGTTTTTGCACAAACCTAACATTTCAAACTTCAACTCGCTTAAACAACTACCTAACCTATTTAACTATATTCTGTGTAAAGTAAAAGTTGTTGTCATATGTTGTCATTTTCGATATTTTGAGGATGTCTTATCAAGCGATGAAGAAGATGCAATCAATAAAATAATAGAAGCCTTTTTCTTGCACTCGATTATGTCTTTATGCTTTTTCATTAAGTCAGTTAACAAGTTTATTTCACAGATGTTGAAATTTTTAAATCTTTTATCATTCATTGTGAAAAGTCAAAGTAACAGTTATGAAGGTGATATCAATCGCCAATCTGTTACTATGCTACCAACCCACATTTATCCCTACTAACCAATAAAATTATGATAACACTGACGATTTCGACAAGCACCTATAAAACGGTATTTTATAAATCACTAAAATCCTACAGTTTAGATCCCCAGTAAAACTCCAGTTGAGACTTCTAGTTAAACTTTGGTTTAATCTGTAAGTTACATAATATCATGTACTCGATGGTGTTTATCAAGACGAAATTTATGAATAATAATAATAATAATAATAATAATAATAATAATAATAATACTAGTATATTTACGAAAAAAGAAAATATAAATACAAAATACAAATACAAATAGATCAATAAATGATTTACTAAAAAAAATAGATAAGTGCAAATACAAATAAATCAATCTGATTTCCTATTAATTTTAAATAATGTAATAATACACAATTGTAATTATACTGAAATACTCACTGAAGTATTTGAAATACTTGTTCGTGAGGATTAAAAATAAAAGTGACATTAATGCATTCATAATTTATCTATGTTATTCTGTTTGCGCCAGACGTTAGTGAATGGTTTTGAAACTGTAACACCAACCCAATCCAATTCGAATGAATTCCATTCACATCCGCAGGTCGAGTTTGGTTTCTAATAAATTAAACCAGACATCGTGTCTCGTACGTTCAAATTAGACAGAGTGGAGGTTTAAAGAATGTAATATATTTTCTGTAATATTCTTTTGGTGTTTTAATAGAATTCAATAATGAACAGCTTGTTAATTTTACTGAATTTATAATTTAACGCTACGACTTCTTAATTATTATCACTAAACTTATTTATTTTGAGATACTATAAATAAATATCGTACAACATCTTTGCCATAAATAATATTAATTACACAGGTCTGCGAGGTTTTGTTGTTGAGCAGATGGAGGTCATTTTCGAGGTAATTTTTCGCGCTGAATCCGAATTTGGCCTCAAAATTGGCCCATCACGTCATTATTTTGAAATATTTGAGGTTAAGTACTTAAAAAATGGTTTTTTTAGCAACTTTTGAAGTTATGTATAGAACTCAGCAAATTTTTCAGCTTATTTTTAATAAATACATCATTTAATACTATGCTTCCTCTTTAACATAGGCTTTCGAATGGTCATCTACAATGTTTCCCCGCAAAGTTATAGCCATTTTAAGGTGATATAAATTTGAAACCATGGTCCCTACAACTTAACAATCTTAACCAAACAAACGACTCTGAACGAATCAAGATTTAATACAACAGAAGGGATAACCCAACAATCTTAAACAAGAGTCAACATCGTAGATGACCATTCGAAAGCTTATTTTAAAGAGGAAGGATGGTACTAAATGATGTATTTATTAAAAATAAGCTGAATTTTTTTTTATTTCCATACATAACTTCAAAAGTTGCTAAAATAGCCATTTTTTAAGTACTTAACCTCAAATATTTCAAAATCCTTACGTGATGGGCCAATTCTGAGGCCAAGCATTGAGCACTAAAAATTACTTTGGAAATTACCTTCAGCTGCCCAACAACATTCATTATTCGCAGACTTGTGTCATTATTCATTTGAGGTTTTAATCAGATGCAGTTGTTTTTATTATTATTTAACGGATTGGTATGATGCCACTATAGTTTTAAAAAAAGGTTATCAAAAACTAAACCCAGGTTAAACTAAACTTTAAAATAAATTTTGAATGCAATAAAATGCATCTAAAATTTGCAATATATAGGCAAAAATTAGGGGATGAAAGAAACTTTATCTGAGGTGCTGAAGATAGTTGGTAAAGATGAGAATGCTTCACAGAATATGCCAAAAAATATGGGAGCTGGAAATCTATCCCGATGATTGAAGAACCTCAATCTTCATACCACTACATAATGAGGGATAGTAGCGGAAATAGGCCGACGTTATAAGTAGACAAAAAAAAAAAAAAAAAGAAGGATAGTACAGTCACTTGGTGTCAAAAAGTACCCAAATTTAGGGCTAATTCTATAGCGGCTTGGAATTTTTTTTTGCGGATTCTTAAACTTTAGGGTATCAGCTTCAAATATTAAAAATGAATAGATGTGCTCTTATCCCCAAGAGGGTGAAAGCCGCCCCTAAAATAAAAAATTAATAACTAACGAAGTACTGAAAATGAATTAATGAAATTTATATTATTTATGTTTTTGGACTCGCTGATCACGAACGTGAAGTCAGAAATTAAAAATTTTATGTTGCACCCTCAATATGGACGATATAAAAGGGGTAAAATGGATGAATTAATTATTTTTTGTTTATTTTGAGGAATTAGACATTTCTTATAGTAGAGTGCTCGGTGCCCAGATATACGCATAAAAATAAGTTCTGTGGGAGTTTCGTTGTTAACGGCTGAATTTGATATAAAATTAATAATGATATACTGATGTTTCAAAATCTCAAAGCCGTCAAAAAATATCCTACTCAAAAAGTCATTATAATCAAAAAACGAGTTATTTCTTAGTGAATTAGGTGTTTTGATATTTCTACTTTTGAGTAATAGCAAATCCTTTTAACCACGAATAGAACTAGTCAAAATAAGTAGATTTTCGAACAGACCCACCTCGAGAAATCATGCCTGCTCCCCCTGCCCCCCCTCAAAAGGCCTGCCTGTATCTGCCTATATATATATATATATATATATATATATATATATATATATATATATTTTTTCTCAAAAACGATAGGAGTTAGAGGAATGATGTTGGCGCCATTCTACAAAGTGCGAAAATATTGATTGTACCTGTTCAAAACTATTACATTATTATTGTCTTTAACAACAATGATAAATTATTTTAAATAAATTCATTATGCACATGTGCATCTTTCTCTTTGTACGCCACTGACGGCTTTATATAAAATAACATATACAAATAATATACCTATCGATAGAATGGTCTTCATTTTTTATATCTTGTAGAATTTTGATTTCTTGGGCCGTTTTAGAGATATAGCCAAACATGTGTCGTTGGGTTTTTGTTTTAAGGTGTAGTAGATTAATAAAACAATAATTAATATTTTCCAATTTTATTAACTATATAGGTATTTAACCTAAATTTATTATAATTATTCATCTTCATCAATGTTTGAGTCATTTACACAAATACATACATGCATACGATGTCCAACGAGTTGGACATCGCATGCGTGAATATCAAAAAACTATAAAAATTATGATTATTCCTTTATAAATGAATATATTGTGAGATTTTACCACCAAACGAGCAGTATCGTAATTTGCTAAAACGATAGGTCATATCTCCTTTGCAATTAACGCTGAAAATAATCCAAAAGAGAAGGTCTCTTAATCCTCTTTAAGGTCAGGTTGGTTAAAACAGTACAGAGGTTGTCAGTTTTTCTATATGCATCTTAAATGCGTCAATTTAAAAAAAAATTAAGAGTTAATTAAATTCAAGCACTTCTATCTCCCAAGCTATTATCTTTATCAAAAAAATAAAAAAGCAACATTTTCCTTAGTTCATAATTTTTTGTCTCTAGTAATATTCAGCTAAGATGCTTCCCTGCTATGTTATTTAACCTTAAAGCCAAAGAAAATCATTTTTTCAAACATTTTCAAGATACATTAAGTGTAAAATCTTTTAGATAAGGCATCCATCGCGGTTAAAAAAATTGAGCATACATAATAGTTAGGACTAACAAAAACATGATTTGGATTTTTTTTTCAATTTGGAATTTACTGGAACCAAAAAACAGACACTGTTTTTGTGTAAAAATCAAAATTTTGCCTTTACTTTCCATTTTTAATTTTGCAGATATCAAAATTTGCCAAAAGAAAATTTTTCTCTCTACTGTAATAAACTTTAATTTGGTTCAAGATACATGTTAAAAGGCTTTTTAAACCAGAGTTATGACCTCGGTTATAACTGTTTGAAGATTGTGACCTTTTCAGAGCTTGGTTCAAATGCACTTAACATTAATTGTATCTCGGCAACGATGAGCCTAAATTTTTATTTCAAGGATTATTTTTGTTATTTCATAAGCTAACTTTTTTGTTATGACAACTTTTTCGAAAATGTGATCTTCTTTGAGTAATTTGCTTAAAACATTTGAAAAATCAAGGTTTTTCCTTAAAAATCAACGTTTTCAACCCTCTGCAACTCGGCGGGTGTTAAAGCAAAAGTCCGTAAATCCGTAAATCAGTTTGAAGTTTGTGTAAAAAAAATTACTAATTTCAAAAATTCGTTTTGCACCGACTTCAAATTGATAGTTGGTAATAAGGTACTATTTCTTTCTACTTTCCACTGATAGGTAGACAGGTATTTGTAAAACTGAGTGCCATTTTATTTCTTACTTTTAAATATATTTCTTGAAGGCGATTCGATTTTTTTTAAATTTTTTTTCGATTTTATTCAAATTTTCAATTAGTAAATACCATCCAATATCAGAATATTCATAAAATTTCCCACAGCAATCACATCGACTGTATAAATCAAGACTTTCTGACCTATGTTTATATTATTACCGATACATTGTTCCCGTGTCACCTGACACCAAAACATATCCTTTCGGCTCCTTTTAGCTCGCCGGCCGACAAACAGTTTCGGTGCAACTACAAACGCTGAACCAATAAAATGACACTAAACAGCCCAGTGGGAAGCAGCATTTAACCATTGTGAGCTACAAATCGTTAGTTATTCATATGGGTGCATCGAGAATTGCGAGCCGGCGGCGGTACGATATTTAAGGATTTTGCAAGAACGCCGCCGCAAGTGTTGTTGGCATGTCAACCACGAGGAATGCCCTGAATGCTAGAGAAAGCAATGAACGCAGTCAATTGATCGTAAATAGGGTCGTTGTTGCTGCATGCTTTTGTGAGGGAAAAAGGAAACATCCCTAATACAAGAGTAATACAGGGGATAAGTGCTAGGATAACATGTAGAGATGATCTTGGCCTTTCTGCTTTGTACTTTTGTATTTTTGTAAGCAAAATAGATTAAAGTAAACAGTACGTGCATATGTATATGAAAATTATATTAAGGGCTTAAGATGAAGTGAACTGAATAGAAAATGGGAAGATTATGTTATTATATTTTTTTCTACTCCCGTATGTAAATTTGCTGTTTTCTGTACAGTCTGTAGAATGGATAAGTAGGCAATTCCAGTTAACTGAAGCGATATATTTGATATCAGTTCTAGGATGGATATGAAATGAAACCGACCAATCACAGTTCGTGTATTAAATACATAGACAACTATTCGTTTTAAAATTAGTCCGTAAGCTGTCAAAGTAACTGTCAGTGTGTATTTGTGTAATATATTAAAGTTTAATAAATTTTGTAGTTTTTTTAAGCTGGTCGTAGAAAAAGTATACTGTACAACTCGAGTGGATTATCCATATCATGCGATATGGATATCATATCCACTCTTGTTGCACAAACTACTATTCTCAAATAGTGGAGTTTATATACAGGGTGTCTCACCGGGAACTGAATCGATCGATATAGAGAAAAGTACGCATCAGAAATTTTTGAAAATTTTGGGAGTTACTAAAGTCAGTGTGGCCAATCCAACTAAAATAATTACAAGCAGCTGGCACTTCCGCTTATACCGGAAGTCGATACCAACTTGCTTATTTTAAATGGAACACCCTATATATTTCAGGGTTTTCGAAAAGAGCGTAAAATTTTGAGTCAAAAACATGCAGGATACCCTATGCCTAAATTCATCCGTTTTAGAGACATTTGACATTTTATAGAAAAAAAAAAGGTGCAACGGTTTGCAAGAACCGTTATAACTTTCTTCATGTAAAAGATCCTCATTTGCTTCTTGGCACATAAAAAGAACACAAGGAGAACTACGTTCTACAATTGAAATAAATTCAATAATATCATACCAAGTGTTCCGTTTTTCACGTTACATTTTGTCAACTTCAAACCGCGAAAACTTGTTTAGGTCAAATGGAACACCCTGTATTTTTTACGTCAAGTTGTGTAAAATTGAATTCCCTTTTTTCTGATATTAGCATTGTTTTCAACTTTTTGAAATATTTTATTAGAAATTCATGAATTGTTGTAATCATTTCATCAAAATATCCATGATTAGAAACAATCAGTCATTATCTTATGTCAAAAAATGCCAGCACGTTTAAATTACACCCACGAAGACTTTTTAAATTTGTTTATTATTTATGGAGAATGTGATAAGGTAATATCAAGAACTTGCAGCACATTTGCTAATCGATATCCAGAAAAACGGGAACCGTCACCAAACGCTATAAAACGCATACTGGAAAATTTTAAAAATTATGGCTCTGTCAAGGCAAAAATGCAAAGAAGAAAGCCTATTGTTGATGATGAAAACATTGAAATAGTCATTCTGGGATATTTTCATGCATTTCCAAGGATGTCATTAACACAAGCTGCTCTGGAATCGGGACTATGCAAGGATTCAATTCACAGAATCTTATTAAAACATAAGTTTCACCCGTTTTCATTCCATATGGTTCAAGGATTAAAAGAAACAGATTTCCTAAGAAGACAGAATTTTTGTGAGTTTATTCTAATAAGGTCTGAGGGTGACGATTCTTATTTGGGAAATATTGTATGGTCAAAACGTGTTACTGAAAAAGTATCTCTCTCTCTCTGCGTCTAGGGCACTTTTTGTCAAATCACATCAAAATGAACTCAAGTAGTTTCTAGGCAACACGTTTCCATGCCCTGAATTTTCGATAATTTTTAATGCACTTAATAATATTACTGCAGAAACATACAACTTGAAGATTATGAAATTTTCTTGAATATGTGCCATCCAATTTCGTCAAAAGTTGACCGAGAAATGTTTTTTAAACTTTTCTAAAAGTAAAATTTCAACGTGTGATTTTTAAGGCTTTACAAAAGGTAATTTAATTGCTCACAATTTTGTTCTTAGTGCAGATCTCTAAGAGAGCTATTTGTTATTAATTTGCAGCCTTTAATTACTGATTAAGATAAGCATGATAAACTACTTAGTATATTGAGCATTTCCCTTGGTCAGAACTTCCTTATTATTTATCAAAATTTGCTTATACAATTTGTTTACTTATCACAGTTGATATATTAGTACAGTACCTAGAGGCAAAAAATATGCAAAACTTCGGAATAATGTCATATGCAATGATAATTTTTTTATGGGTGATTCTTGTAGTAAAAGGTATCATCTTCAGTTTCTAAATGATCCCGACGCTTGCTGTTACCCCCGATTTGAATTAAGGGTGATTTCCACCTCTAAACAAATAAAAAAATAATACATGATAAATTATTGCTTATTTATTTTTAAAACGCAGTATATTTATATTTTTGGGGGCGTTGATAATGAATCTCAAGTCAAAATTAAAAAAATCAAAATGACGGCTTTAATGTGACGGATAGGAATGGGTAAAATGTAACAAATTACTTGATTTCGCATTCTAATTTATGCATATAAGTTTTTGGGGTCGTTAATTAAGAATCTGAAGTCACAATTAAAAATTGAAAATGGCGGCTTCAATGTGGAGGAGGGAAATGAGGCAAATATAACAAATTGCTTAATTTCGCGTTTTAATTTATGAATATAGGTTTTTGTGGTCGCTAATTATGAATCTGAAGTCAAAATTAAAAAATTGAAAATAGCCGCTCCAATATGTCGAATAGAACGAAACAAATATAACAAATTGCTTGATTTCGCGTTTTAATTTATGCAAATAGGTTTTTGGGGTCGCTAGTTATGAATCAAAATTTAAAAATTGAAAATACCGACTCCAATATGGCGCATGGAAGTCGGGTAAAACGTAAGACATAGTTTGATTTCGCATTTTAATTTATTTAGATAGATTCTGGTGTCGTTGATTATGAATATGTAGTCAGGGGCGGCTTAAGGGCCGGGCAACCCGGGCGGCTGCCCGGGGCGTCGGGTGGGAGGGGCGCCAAACTGAGGGAAAAAAATGTTAATTTTTTTTTAATATACCTTTTTTAATTTAATAATAGTTTTCGTTGGAAAATAATATCAAATAAAATCAGAATCTATATCAGTTATAATTGTAATAATGCAGAACCGTCGAATAACATTAAAGCCGTCTAAATAATTCAAAAATGTAACGCAAATATGTTTGTTTAGCTATGAGACAGCTTACTACTCATACCTCAAGCTTCCTGTCTTATTATTAACTGACACAGAGTCGATTTTGCATAAATGAAGGCAGGCAACATACCGTGCCCTTTTCATTCAGAAATAATCAGAATATTCAGAAAATTGTTATACCAACAATAGCTGTATGTATTTCATATCTTACATTTAATTTACTGTAATGGCAATTGGTTTTGTATGAAATATTAAAACAATAAAGAAGAACCTTCCTCTAAACTTGTGTCGGGGATCCCCTCTCATTATAATAGCGTTCAGATGGTATAAACAAATTTATATTTATGTTACAAATTAATTATTATTAATAATATGTAAATGCACATTGATGTGTAAACATAAATTACTGGAGCAGGGCCGTGGAGAGAAAATACGGGTCCACTGGGAATTTTTTTAACGAGCAGAGAGGAAAAATCCGAAAAAAAATTTCAACATTTCAAAACCGGGCCCTCCAAACAAACCCAGGCACGGGGGAATCATCCCCCCCCCCCTCTCGAAAGGCCTGTACTTGAGAATGGTTTATCGAAATGCAACAAGAACATCTTTTTATTTCTAGTGATATGAAAATATTTTTTTTTATAAGAATTTTTATAAATACGTAAAAATAAAAAAGTTAGGGGTAAAATATTGGTAGCTACCCCCTAAAACTTAATCAGAACAGAGGGTTTGACTGGAACTATGTAAATTGATGCCCATATCTAAATTTAAAATATGAATTATATATTTTAAAGCGGTCATTAGATTGCAGAAAAAATGATATTTACAATCCTCCTTTAAAGGGATATAATTTCCGTATTATCTATTTAGAGTACTTTTATTATTGGATGTACTATCATCCACATAAATATATCTAGAGACAATTTTGGACCACCATGTATACACGACTATGTTACTCCATGTGTTAAGTTAAAAAGTAGGGTGATCGCGGGGCACGGTCAGTAAACTATCGCGAGGTCTGAAAGGATATACTTGCATTTTAGTACGTAGTGCGTCCCTGAATTTTCTGTGATTATTTCCGGGAGGGGCGCCAAAAAGTGCTCCCGCCCGGGTGGAAAATTTACCTTGAGCCGCCCCTGTCTGTAGTCAGATTTTAAAAATTCGAATTATAGGATGTATATGGTGTAAAGTGATAATAATAATTTCTCGTTTTAATTCTGGTAAATAAAAGGCAATAAAATAGATGATTCATTGTAACAGTTTGTCATTTATTTATTTTAAATATATTCTGATCATCATAACGAGACATGGCAATTTATTGTCTATCCCTGTAACTATACAATATTATTTAATGCTTTACCAAATGACTTTAGAAATATGAGTAATTATAAAAAATTTAAAAACGGAATAAAACAGTTTTTAACTGGCATCATTTTATACAACATAGTAAATTATGGTAATATGAGAAATAATGTAACTTAACAAACAATTGTACAGCTGGCTTTTTTATTATCTTGCTTTTTTTAAGTTTTATATTTTTGTTTTATACTATTAAAGAACTAACAATTCCTAAATTACACATTTATGAGGTAATACACATCTGAAATATATTTGTGAGGCATTAGTAATATCAAAAGTTATCCTCAGTTAATAAGCTTTATTTTTCGTCTCTATCATTTTTTCGCTAAAACTAATATTTATTGAGATATTTGCAAAAAAATACAAATTTTAGGTTTTTTCAAAATTACCTTTACAATTTAAAATGCATTTTTTTTTTAAGCAAGTGCTTTAAAACGGCAACAAAATTTGGGCATCTAGGTAATGCTACATGTTAACGAAAATCTGTATTTGAGATAACTTTATTAAATTACTAGCTAATTAGAGTAACAAAATGGCGACCTTTTTATATAAAAAATATATATAAATACGCACGGTGTTCCCGTCATAAATTTCTTATTTCTTATGCTATAGAAACAATTTGAAAGAGCAATTAATAGTCTTCAATTTTGTCTCTTTGCATTCTTGACGTAGGTGTCACAATTTCTGAGGTATTTAATATTTAAACTATACTTTTCGTCTTGTAAACGTTCGGACGCCATCTGTAAACTTTCATATCTCCGAAACTATTATATCTTTGATTGATTGATTGATTGATTGATTGATTTACCAGCGTGCGGTAGGCATTTCTGCCACTCCCAAGGATTATACAGGTGGGCCTGCTACGTCCACGCTGGGTTGGACTAAGGTCATGCTTGTTGCCAGCAGCGAGTGCCACATGGCGCATGGTAAAGGAATGCGGGATGGGAGGTGTAGGTATTTGTGATATGCGTTACCGCATTGTGTCGTGAGGGAGCGTTTAAGCTCCCTTTTTTTTGTATTTTTGGTGCTAGACTTCTGCCTTTTCTGGGTCTTCTTGTGATATATGTTGCCGCATTGTGTCGCTGTTGTTTGTGCTCCTATTTTTGTTTTTCTGCTTCTATAAATCTTCTTCTGAATCTTCTGATTCCTCCGTTTCTGATTCTGGTACTTCAATTTGTTCATTGTTCTTAGGGAGTATTCATCTATTTTGTGTTCCACTCCGCTGGTCCAACTCGCTTTTGTTGACGGCTTTCACTCCATTATTAGGCTTTTCTTGAAGTTTGTTTTCAGTCCAAATGTGTGCGCGTTAGCAGGAATGTGTTCTGAGGGGGGACCAAATAAACACATAACACAGCACAGTGGAACTTAAAAACCTCACTTTTTTTGGCATATGTTTAAAAACAAAGTTAAACTAATATTCGGTATGTGAAAGCAGATATGAAATAATTGTCACTATACCAAACTTCTTAAACCACGCCGGGCCTGGGAGGTAGTTGCCTCCCTTGCCCCCCTGCTTACGCACCTGGTCCTGCGGTGATTAGGAGATCATGTGTATGTTTTCTTAGAAAATATCATTTTTCTGAAAGAAGCCTGCACCACTCATACCTCCGTTGAAGTGCTGTGAGAATCTGAGAATTCAATTTTGACGCCGTATATCAACAATGTCTCATTGATTATTTCGGGTTTAATCCAAATTAAATTCGTTTGAGTACTTTTAATAATTATAAAAACCTCACTTGAAAATTTACGTAAGAAATTGTTCTGTCCCTACTTTAATATAAATTAAACCCGCAATAATCAAATGCATTACTTTTAAATTCATTTGATTATTTTTTATAACTATGAAAAAAAGAATTATTTGAGAGAAAGAAATATATGACCATATTTTACGATACGTTATTGATTATTTCGGATATAATTAAATTAAATCATTTGAATATTTTTATAATGATTGAAAACAATTTATTTGGCCATATTTTTACTGCTCTCATAAATTTTTCAACAGATGTCGATTCTTCAATGGTTTTATGGGCAGACACTTGTAGTCATTAAGACACAAATAAACTAAGATATACTTATCTCTTATACGCCTGAGTTTGGGTCGTGTTTATATATTCGTTTCTTTAAGCTCATTTCTTTATGCACCACACTGATTGCCACTAGATAACTCTGTATTAGTTATTTCTAAATATTAATTATATTTCAACTTTGTTCTTTTGTTATAACACATCAATTTAATCTGGATTTCTTAAGCTAAAATTCACCTAAGCTTTGTCAAATTTAACACAGTTTTACCGGGTTTTTTAACGTTTTTAAGTGGGGGGGGTTTCAGACGCACAACCGTTCACTCCGATCTATCCCACTGGACTCCCCTCTCCGAAACTATTATATCTTTGTAAATAAATAAAAAAGCGAAATATATTAATAGTTTGTGAGCTTTACTTTTGATCTCTACCTCTTTTCACTAAAACTAATATTTATTGAGATATTTGAAAATGAAAAAAAGTAAAGTAAGTAAAAGTAAAAAGTAAGAAAATACCTTTATAGATTAAAGTGTAATTTCTTCTAAAGCTAGCGCTGTATACCAACGAAAAAATTTGAGCATCTATGTCGTGCTATATATTAATGACAAACGGTGTTTGAAATTCCTTTTTTTTTTTAAATTACTGGCCAATTAAATTAGAGTAAAGGAAGTTGTTATTAAAAATGTGAAGACACACATTGCTTCGGTCATAACTTCTTTATTTTTTATGGTACAGAATAGAAAACAGTTGAAAGCATAATTAATAACCTATTATTTTACTTATTAGCATTTTAGCAACTAAAAACTTCGTCTTATGAACACTTGAATGCCAAATGTAAACTTAAATATCTCCGAAATTGTTAATCATAACTTCAATATACAAAAAATAGATTATTCCCAGTTTATACTTTCTGTAATTGGTCTCTAACATTTTTTCGCTAAAGTAACACTTTTCGAGATATTTGACGAAAGCCGGTTTAAAATACCTTTTTTTTAAGCTAGAATCGCAATTTTGAAATCGTATAACTTAAAAAACTATCAATTTATTTGAAAAATTGCATAGAACCGTTTCTTCTTAAGATTTGATTCTTTCTCACCTCCAATATTTTTATTTCTTTTTTTTTTTTAGAAGCCACTTCCTTAGAAGGGGTGGCATAAATTATCAAGCCTTCGCACAATATAGAAACTTTTCTGTGAAGCATTTACTATTATGCTGCAAAGACATTATTCCGAAGTTAAAACCTTTAGTTTCTGTACTATATTACCACCTAATTAAAAATTCAAGCCAGGGACTTTTTAATTTAATTTTTCTTATTTCTCCGATAATATTGATGAATTATATCAAGTATATCAAAGAGAAATAGTACATGTGAGAAGAGAAACATATTTTTGTTTCAAAATTAATCCATCACTTTTCTTTATTACAACAGTAAGCGTCCCTTAAAACAAACTAACATCATCAATCAATGGAGAAACAGAACCTTACCGAAAAGGACGATTGTAATTTAAAACATGAAATAGAGTTCTATGCTTCCCTAAGTCGGCACTTTTAAAAGGAAAATTTAATATAAGTTTATCGCATTCCTAAGGAATTCGAGGCATAGTCGTAGTTGCGGATTTACAAAATTGATATTGCCATTAAGTATTAATTTTGTACATTTTGTTTTATAGCATCATTACTTTGTGGTATTTTATAATATCAAATCTTTAATAACTTATTATTCATAAACTTTTAATCGTTATTATAATATTTAAGCTAATTTATGTATTTTTAAGTATAAAATGTTTTTAAGATAGGCGAGAAATTTGTACAGTGTCGGACTAAAAGAGTTCAAAAAAGTAATACGTATTTTAACAATTAATTATTTATTATTTATTTGTTTTCATCATGATTAGAGAATATTTTTAGGTATTAAGCAAATCACAACTTACATACTTTTTTATTTATTATGAAATTACGTACTTTCTGTATATTGTTGCCCTAATCTGGGCACGTTAATATATTAGTTAGGTAAATACTTTAAAACACTCATTATTGGAGAACCAATCAAAACAACTACACTCAGCTAATACTGACGAAGTATTGAATTACATGATAGGATTTTTAGCAATTGAATTTTCCAAAGTTTTCCTTTCATACAATTTTTATCATTTTCCGAACTCATTTTCAATCTTGACAAAAAAAAAGAGAATGGCAGTTGTGAAAAGCCCTTGTTATAGTTTTACACAATTCTGTAAATTTACGTTAAAAAACTGGAAATCCGCCATACTGAATTTTCTTTGTGCGGAATTTTCCAATCCAGAAATCCAGAATCCAGAAAATTCCCTGAATAAAAATTTCTAGTTATTTTGTTAAAAACTTGAATTTTCGAAAGTTTTCCTACCAATAGATGTTCATCGAAGCGGATTTTCCGAACATAATGTTCCAATTTTCACAGATAATTCAGAATCAGCAACCTCTTGTCGAGCATATTACACGATTCTTTAAACTGTAATAAAAAAATGGAAATGCCGCCGTATTGGATTTTGCTAACATAATTTTCCAGTTTTCACATCTAATTTGTAATCAGCGACTCCGAAAACCTCCACAGAGCGAATTTTCGAAAGTTTTCCTACCAATAGATGTTCATCGAAGCGGATTTTCCGAACATAATTTTACGATTTTCACAGATAATTCAGAATCAGCAACCTCAAAAACCCCTTGTTGAACATATTACACGATTCTTTAAACTGTAATCAAAAAAATGGAAATTCCGCCATATTGGATTTTACTAACATAATTTTCCAGTTTTCACATCTAATTTGTAATCAGCGACTCCGAAAACCCCCACAGAGCCTATTTTGAACTCTTTAGATAAATAATTGAGCATCTAGAAACATCTGAGGATACTTGTAGGGAAAAAATATAATTTTTCATGCTATCCATAAGTATTTAAAAAAAAATGGAAAACTGTATCAAAATTCCACACAGACGGATCGACAGACGAATATTTAGACGAGTATTTAAAAAAAGAAGTTTGAATTTATGTTAAAAATTGCATCCGGGATATTGATTTGAACGAAGAACAAGAATTTTGCCCCACTGTGCGTTGCCAGAAGTAATACAAGTCTTGTAAATTGGACAATATGTTATCAAAGATTAAATCACTCACGCTAAAACGCACAGGATTTAATAAACTGTCAATTTACACTCTTTATATTACTTGCCAATAAACAAATTTGTTTTATAGTTGTCATTTCTACAACAATTTTGTTTTATTTCTATTTTATTACATTGATAAAATTGCAATAAAACAAAATAGTTGTATAACGTTTAAATTTTGCCTGTTTGAAATTCAGCTCTCGAGAAATTTTACCAATAAAATTCTAAGCACTAGTCTCTTCAAGGAATAATTGTTATTATTCTTGTTATAAACCTTACTCAAATATGTGTTGCCTATTCTACTGTGGCTGATTGCCTTGTTTAAGTTCAATCAATCTCAAAGGTAAGGTCCAAATTTAAGCATGTTTTATAAATACAGACACGTTCCAATGTTCTAATTATTTAATATTCAATAAATTTGTAAGTAATTAGAAAAATTGTTTTCTTCTCCCTCTGACTCTGCTTTGCCTCTGTCTTTGTCTCTGACTTGCTACTCTCTTTATCTCTCTCTTTATCTTTATCTCGGTCTCTCTATCTCTATCGCTACATCTCTCTTACATTTTACTAGCACACAGGGGAGCTCTATTCGGGATAACTTCTAAAAGGTTCTACATGCCAAATATTATTGTCCTGCTTGATATATTTTTTTTATTAATTATATTTTTATACGAGTATATTTTAATAGAAGTATGGGAGGTTCTTTTTCTTGACAACTGTAATATATACGTGTCAAATATCATTGTGCTCCTTCACATTTTTTTTGTTAATAATTTTTTTAAAGCTCTATTTATTAACCTCTCCACAATAAAATTGTGGGAGGTTACTACAATTCATCCAAAATCGAAAATTGAGATAACATCAAATCTTTACGTTTTACGGTGCCAAGAACCCAAAAAAGTGGTATTTAAAAAGTGTCTGTGTGTGTGTATGTATGTATGTATGTAAACACGATAGCGGCGAAACTGCTAAACGGATTCGGATGAAACTTTGCATGAGGGTTTCTTTAGTGCTCCAGAAGATCTGAAAAGGTTTTGGTTGAGATCGTAATACGTTTAGTGCCGTTTTGGCACAACAATTTGTTTATTTTATATATACTTACAAATTGTAATCGAACCACTGAAGAGCAGTAAAAATTCCGATTTCAACGATATATCGCACTTGCACCCTTTCAATTTGGTTTCCGTGAAAAAAATTAAAAGGAAGGAATTAAAAAAATATTATTGCTATTATTGTTAGGGGAAAATGGATTTTTCCATCTGTCAAGAATATTTGGGTTGGTAACCTTTGTGGGTGTTGATTTATAGGTTATGGTACATTTATAGGGAATGTGCTTCATGTAACTAACGTAACCTCTAAGTTTAAGATTTTTAAGTTAATAATCTTGTGTAATGTTTGTATCCGCATTTTAAACTTGTAGCCATACTGGCCAAGAGGATATTTAAAAATTTGTGCAAATATATTTTTAATATTGTTAGGTAATTAATAAAAATAGATTGCTAATTATAGGTTAGATTTCTAATCTGCAAAATGCGTTTTATTTTATTGGGACAAACTATTTAAAACTTCATAAACATTACATTGAACTAGATTTTGGTTGAAAATATGAGAACCAGGCAGAAATTTTAATAATAGCTACATAACACTTGTAAATTTGAAGAAATATATATATTTTTGAGATTAGCTGAGACGTCACGTGCATATAGACCATTTTAGGTCACGTGGCTTTGACGCCGCTGTCTAGAGGACAATGCAAATGAAAACAATTAGAGATGAGTTGCTATTTAACAAAACATATTATTTTATAAAAATAACAGCTAGTACCCATCTCTAGAAAACAAAATAATCACGCCGACAGCGTGATGTCATTCTAAAATGGTTCATTGGGCAATCCAACGACCTACCAAAATTGTTTTTCAATATGGCGTGGCGGTCAAACACGAGTTTATTTCTATTGTTTAGATTGTGACCAGTGCAGCATTTTTTCATGCAGTTTTTACGTTTTAACGGTTTTTAATTTGAGTTTTTGTGAAGAATTGTTTAATTTGTCTTATTAGATTTTTTCGTGATAATATTGGCTATAATTGGATAAAATGCCTGATATGTGCATAGTAGTAGGTTGTGGACATCGTGGAAATCGTGACAAGGTTAGCTTTTACCGTGTACCCGACGTCGTGAATTCTAAATATTTCCCCTCATATAAATGATCTGTGGAGAAAACGACGTCAAAGATGGATAACCGATAACCTTCCATCTCGATTTTCCAACATCAACTTCTTGAAACACTCACTCTGCATAATTAAATAAAGTTTATTACTTGAAAACAATCAAAAACGCCTTGCCACATTCCACAAAAAACACTATATTGTTAAAATTTCAAGGTACTTAGCCAGGGCAACGGAAAAACACAAACTGTTTTGACAAACGTTTAACGACTGTCAACAAATATTTGACCGCCACGCCATGTTGGAAGTCACGTGGTTTGGATTGCCTAATACCCCATTGGTTGTCTCTAAATTTATTTCTTAACCTAAAATCAACATTCAAATCAACCCAAATATTTTTGACATATGTCAAAACTTATTTTAGTTGGTTTTTTAAAGGTAATAATTGTTTATAGCTGTGTTCGGATAGTACATCTGATTGATGGAACGCGACACAATCGTTCGTTTAATGCAAATCGAGCTAACCGAGCTAAATCTGAAACATTCGAATATTACAAAGTAAAGCCCTCGAACGAGGCTCGACTGGCTCGGATCTTTTTGATCGAGCAGGAATATTTTAATTTGACGCATGCGTAGTCTGCTTGAATTGTCCATAATATTATTGACTTGTTGAGGTTAGTATCATTTTGGTTAAATTCTGTGTTATTTTTGTTCGCTATCCAATGTTCTACAAAATCTTCGAAACGTTATCTGTTAATACCCTTATAATATCAGGCGATTGATTAACATGCAACATAAACAAACATGAGAGGTATTGTTTTAACGGATTGCTTGTAGACCACTTCAGTTCGTTCGATATTTGTTCATGAAATAAATGGCTCCAAAGTCACGTGTAATTTATCTGTTTGCTCAGTGCTCTGATTTCTGATGTAATATCCAACCACAGCTTATAAAGATCCACTGTAAGGGGAGGTTCCAGCCGCTTCCAGTAGCTGCCGATTTTTTTTTACTAAAAGTATTGCAGATATCTTCCTTGATAACCGTGTTAAGTACGTGCCAATTGTCATTCACATAATTTGCATTAATTATTTTTTTTATATTTCTTCACTAGAAGTATATCCCATTTCTTCGTTGTAAGTTGAAAGAACTTAATTTTCGATATCTACGTAATTTGAAAAGTGAAAATCCGAAAAACTCGCGGAGAGAGATTTTGTTACGAATACCTTCCCTTCGATAAACGAGGGAAGTAAAAATTTATCATTAAAATATCTACTAATATTTGCAACATCTATTCAATTTAAAGGTTTATGTTTTTGAGTGATATAACAGAGTAAAGGAAACTTCTTTAAAAGTTTACAGACATTCAATTCGTTTGAATTTCTTTCTAATAACTTGTACATACATGGTTAAAGAAATTAATATACTCATTTTTTTACCCATATTCTTCCTGCACATAAATTACATTATTATTTTTTTCTCTTCCCCTTCAAAAGCATGCCGGTTTCGCCAATGCCCTTGATCTCTACATTGAAAGGAAATGGTTGACAAGTGAGAAACGCCCCAAAAACACTCACCTTGACTGTGGTAGACCGGCCGGCTCCAAATTAGGCCACCCAGTGCCCTCATTCACCCTAATAGTTCGCCCTTGCCGTTTAAGATGAATCACTGCTATGTTCCCACCCCAAATATAAATATAATAAAGGGGAATAATGAAATATATAGTTGTAGGGACTAGGGTGGAAACACTTATGAGAGTCCTCTGTTGTTTGGGAAAGTAGTAAAAATTTCGAGAGATGCAAAATAGTTTATTTAATAGCTTTATTTACTTATTTGCTTAATAAGATCAATCCAAGTAGAACGTTATTAGTAACAAGCTGCATTACAATACAATAAAATATAATACGTTTACTGAAAAAACTATTAGGCGATTGGATGAACAAATGTATTGTTTTGAAAATCATTACTGTAACATATTATGTGCTAACATTTGTAAGTCTGAACGATGACCACGTACGTGAAAAGTATCTAGTCCAGTCAACGGCCGTTTCACCTCTAACTTGAGTGCTAATGAATGAATTTTGATGAAACCTTGTGCAATGTGTTTGTAATGACGTTAATAAAAAAGTTAAAAAAATATTAGAGTAGGAAATGATCGGAAGGGGTAAAAAACACCCCTTTTATCACAGGTTCCGTAACTTGTAGAATTAGGCAAAGATAAAAAAAACAATGTATGTACCTTTTTTGGCCCAAAATAAGATGTTTTTACTCTTGTGAATCTTTTCAAAAAATGCATACTTTTCGAGATATGGCTAGTCAAAAATTCCTAAAAGTGGGGAAGGGGAAATTTAGAAGTTGAAAAAAAATCTGAATTCATTTGGATGTATCGTCAAAATACAAAACTTTTTTTTTCTTTGCAACTTTTCTGTAAAGTGCGTTTTCACCGAGTTTTTCCGGAAAAATGCGCTTTAAAAATATGTAATTTAAAAATTTGAAAAAAATTCAGACGTATCCATTGAGTCCTTCTAAACATTTTTTGTCTCTAGGAATTTTTTTGTAACTTGCTAATTTTCCGAGTTACAGGCAGTTTTTCACGATAAGTAAAATAAATTTTTCCGGAAAACTCTTATTACATTTTCAATTTGAAAATTAAATTGGACCTTTAAAAATGGTGTAACTATATAGGTATAATATTTTTTTATAATAATATATATAAATCCTCCATTTTTCGAATTTTTATGTATTTATGTATTTTTGAATATGCAAGAAATTTAGTACTATTTATCGTGAAAAACTGCCAGTATCTCGAAAAATTAGCAAGTTACAAGAAAATTCCAAGAGACAAAAAATGTTTATAAGGCGTCAATGCATACCTACGTCTCAATTTTTTCAAATTTTTAAATTACATATTGTTAAAGCGCTACAATGTCAAAGATTCATGTTTTTCCGGAAATACTCGATGAAAACGCACTTCGCAAGTAAGTTACAAATAAAAAAAGTCTCGTATTTTTCAACTTTTACATTTTCCCTCCTCCATTTTCAGGAATTTTAGAGTGGCCATATCTCGAAAAATATGCATTTTTCGAAAAAAATCACAAGAGTAAAAACATTTTATTTTGGACCAAAAAAGGTGAATACATTGTTTCTTTTTTCATTTTTGACCTAATTTTACAAGTTACGAAACCCGTTATAAAAAGGGTGTTTTCTACCCCTTCCGATCAATTCCTACTCTAATCTATTTTTTAACTTTTTTCTTAACGTCATTACAAACACATTGCACAAGTTTTCATCAAAATCCATTCATTAGCACTCAAGTTAGAAATTTTGGTCATTTTTGCGCTCCGTTGACTCGACTCATATGAAAAGTTAAGATTTTGGCATTTGACTATTAGCTACACAGCCAACCGCTTATCTAAATATCATTTACTTCAACTAAGCTACGTCGACACAGAAAAAAAAAAATATTGAAGGCAAGCAAAGGACAACACAGGGACGCACCCTTCTCATCCTAGAGTTCGATAGAATATTTATTGTTTTTAACAAACTTTAGACACCACTATAGATTACACCGCTCCATAAAATAATAAACCGCTGCCCAAGGAATCACTACTTCCACATCCGGATTTTCTATCCAAGTCACACAATGAAAAAATTTTGTATCTGGAAATAATTGTTTATGGAACTTTAATAATATAATATTTGAAATCCTCTGCCCCAAAAACCCATAAAACGATACCCCACATCGGTAGTGGGGTGGGGGTGGTGACAGGGGGTGGTAGTGGGGGGTGGATAAAGTAAAAAATATTTTGAGGTTTCTGGTTCTTGTACACACACTAAATCATTTTTTTTTTCATCCCCTTTAATAATGGGGTGGGGGTGGAATGGGGGTGGCTAACGCCAAAATTTTTTTTGAGACCTTAGTTTCTCTTGTCTATGCTAACTATCAATTTTATGAACTCTTACCTGCTTGATTTATCTATTTACTCCAAATTTACCCCCCAACCCTTAGACGGAACAAGATGAAAATAATCTGGTTCTAGATCTCGTTAAAGTACATATGTGTACCAAATTTCAAGTCAATATCTCAAACGGTTCCAGAGTAAACGTGCGCACAAAAAAAGTTACAGACCGACAGACCGATAGACAGACAGACATTTTTTTTTCGCTCAAACTTGAAATCTCGACGTTTCATGACATTCTAAGCCTATTTGAACAATAAAAATTTTTAAAAATTTTTTTGTCATTACTATACTTCCACTGGATGTGGAAGTAAAAAGTGGTATGTGGTATTTCGACGTGCCGAACACGAATCAGGTGTTCGTTTAGCTCCACCACCCACCATTTTTCTCGCGAAAATAAGCTAAAAAAACCCTCATAATTTAGATTATTTTCGGGATTTACTAAAAATTGGTGGGTGATAGAGCTAAACAGACACCTAATTCGTATTCGGCACGTCGAAATACATGAGCTTGCCCAATGGAGCTGTGTTATAGGATGCAACAGGGAATACAAAGCTAACCTACTTAAACTTTCACTCACAATATTTATAATAAAATTTTCGTTTCTTCCAGGAAATCGATGATACAATCAATAATTTATGTTGGTTGATTAGAGACAGTACATTAATAGGAGATTGAATATTATAATTAACAAAATTTTTAAATAATCTGTCACTTCCTGCTCTGTACTTGGAACAATGAAAGAAAATATGTATATTTTCTTTGGTTGACAAATTTTCATCCCAATACCATAATGCGAGGTCAGGATGAATAAGAGTATATATATATCTTATACAATTGGAATGACGGAACTCCCGCCATAACATCTATTTTTAAAGGACAAGATAGACAAGTAGATAAGCTATATAATTTTCGCCCACTAATTTCATAAAAAAGAAAAGTTTTCCTTAAAGTCATTAAGCGTTATTTATTTATAGTTGAACATATGATCTTTATGTTTCTATATGTTTTACATTTGGAAAACAACAGTAGGTCATAGTAATATCATTTCAAAGTGGGCATGTTTGCAGTTTTTTAGTAATTTTTGACCTTTTTCCGAAATTTTAATGTATATTTCAGTTAGATGCGCTCGATGAAAGAAGATAAACTGTACCTCATTTCATTGTTGAGCATTTAAGCTTTTAAATAATGGTTAATTTATATTGTTTCATCAAGCGCTTCAATATATAAAAAACAAAATCGTTTCCGCGGGAGTCGTAGTAGTGTCGACGTTGCGTGCGAATTTAAACGTGTCAGCGCTCAAAACCACATATTGTGGTATGTATTGAATAAGAATATGTTTATCCACGACCATCGTATAATCATTGCATTCTACATTTAACAATTGTCAAATAATGATAGTCATTATTCCAACCAAACGTATAATGAACATAATCTGATTCTAACACATATTTAACCAACCAGGAACTAGTTATTTTCATTCTAACGCACCTTTGACCAATCAGGAACTAGCAATATTCATAAGGAAACGGCGAATCCATTTTTCCATGTTTTCGTGCATATTTTCGTGTTTGACGTTTAACACGTCAACGTTTTACTGTAAATGAACTTTATTTTTTCAGTTTTAAACGATTAAAACAGTTAAAATATGCGGTAGTCGTGGATAAATTATAGTATTCAGTTCGCGTATAATGGCTATTTACACACTCGGATGATTTACGACACGCCTTCGTCTCGTGCCGTAAACATCACCCCCGTGAGTAATAGCCATCATTATACGCTCACTGAATAATCTACTATTCCAAAAAACAGTTTTTTATTATTCGTCAAGACATATACTACTCGGAAAATATAATGACATACAACATGGCCGATGGGCGGAAAAAGGCCCTTATCTACCCTTGTCCTTTGGGTTTTAAAATTATGAAGTACTCAGAAAAACCTATTTTTGACTCAAATGGAGATCCTGGATTAATGTTTTCCCTGACTAAAGAGTCAAAAATTGAATTATTTTTTATACCAATGGACGCTTTTGTTCGTAACAAAAGAACATCTTTTGATTTTTCGTCATAGCTAAATATGTCGTATAGTAGTTTATTTATTTTTATAATAAAAGGGTTGGATTTAACGTTGATGGTAATACTGCTTTTTAATGGAGGAGTTTTAAAACCAGCAAAATATGCCTTTTCTTAAATTTTGTTTTCAGAACTAATGTATTTAACAGTGGCACTCAGAGATATTGACGTTTAAGGTCAATATAAAACCTTATAAACATTAAGAACCAAATTAGAAAACTATAAATTTCCATTAATACCGAAACCTTAAATATTACGCAATGTTTCAAAATTATCAAGATGAAGATGAAGATGATTTTGGTGTAAGCACAATTTCATTGGCTTTCCGTATATAAACATTTTTCATGGAATTTGGTCAAAATATTTTGCTAGTTTTCCCAAATCCTAAATTATATAAGGTAATTAAACTTTTCTTTCATCGTTCGGATTTCTCGGATTTAGGACATAGAATGTAGCGCAAAATCTTACTTTGAGCTCTATAGATTTGCTTGAATAAACGAGAAAATGACAAACGACTTATCTTCAGTTGAAATTTTCACTTTGTAACGGCGACACTATCTTTAAGCTTTATATCGATATATTATTTTGAAGCAATCCTGCTTAGAAATGATGTATTACACAGAGTGCAAACCTTATTTTATGTGTTTCTCCTTTTCGTCATTCCATTCGTCATCATTAAACTCTCGAAGAACAAGTGAAGTAACACAAAAATTCTGTTACTATTTATGAGAACGTTGCGACAGAAAATGTTGCATTTTTATGTTGTTTTATTGAAAGTACTCTCAAATATTTCCTCTCCCGAAAAGCACTCATAAAGTTTTCTAAGGGGATTTTTAGAAATTCGACCTCTGAGGGGTGAAAAGGGGGGGGGTTGAAATTTTAGGCTTTTTCGGAAACAGATGTGAAATTTGGCAGAAATATTTTTTGTTGAAATCTATTACATACGCGTAAGACGAAATTTCGATTTTCACTTTTTGAAGAGATGAAAACGGGGGTGGTAGATGGTTTAAAGCGCACCCGTACTTTTGAAATCGCGTAAATCAGAAACCTGATTATTCGAGCGATGGACTCTTCTGAGGAAATAAGAAGACACGTATTCGACGGTTTTCAAAAAGAGACCCCCGAAAGGGTGAACGGGAAAGGGGGAGGTTTTTGAGCTTTTCGGAAACGGGCAGACCTAGAAGCGTGAAATTTGGAAAAAATACTCTTTATTGGAATCATTCTGTTAGATACGAGTAAGATGACATTCCGCTTTTCACTTTTTGAAGAGGTAAAAACGGGGGGTGGTAGATGAAATGTATCTCCGAAATCGCGTAAGTTAGAAACGTGATATTCCAGCGACGGGCTCTTTTGAGGAAATAAGGAGACACGTATTCGACGGTTTTCAAAATGAGATTCCCCCCCCCCCCGAGACGGGTGAATAAAGTGAGGGACGCTTTTAAACATGAAGTTTGACACAAATACCCGCCCATGTGCTCTATTGTCAATTAAAATAATTGAAGACACAAGTGGATGAAGGATCTATATAACAACAAAGTGATTTTGAGATAATTGATCTCAAAGTTTTTAATAACCTACCAACTTCAACAGTACATAGATCCTTTATAAATTTATAAATCAGTTATGGAGTATGGAGTATGGAATTAGCAGGAGGGTGGTCAAAAACCACAGCACTTAGGCCCCATTGGACCCCTTGTACATCCTCCCTCTAGACAGACACTCGCCTAGGCCTCCAGCCAACCTATTCTTTCGAAGTAGGTGGTGATGTTGCCTAGGGGCATCTCCCTTACATTGGCCAAGGTAGGCCAACGCTCTCCCAAGATGGATTCTCTAATTGATGAGACGGCTGAACAGTCACAGAGTACGTGTTGAACCGTCTCATCTTCTTGTTCACAACCTCTGCAAAGAGGTGTTTCGCTTAATCTCATATTGTATAGATGTTTCCTTAGCGGACAGTGTCCAGTCTGGATTCCTGTTATAAAACGTAGATTCCTTCTGGTCATTGTCAGGTAGTCCATTGCTGTTTTCTTGTTGGGATACGTGAGTAGTTCCCTAGCAAGCTGACAGCTGCTTGTTTCATCCCACAGCTTCTTAAATTCGTTGTGGGTGTTCTCCTTAATTAATTGTATTATCGCCGTAATCGGTAACAGACTGGCCGGGCCTGGTCCAAAAATAAGTTGGCCTGCTGCCTTCTTGGCTAGTTTGTCGGCTTTTTTGTTGCCACTGCACTGTGCGTGTCCTTTCACCCAGCATACCGAGATGTTGTTCGTACTGGAGGCACCCACAAGTGCTTGATGACATTCCCATACTGCTCCTGTGGTTATTTTGTAACTTCTCAGGGCTAGTAGTGATTGTCTACAGTCTGTGTAGATCATGATTGTTTTGCCCGTAGTTTGTCTGCGGACAATCTCTTTTGCGGCTATGGTTATGCCCGCCAGTTCAGTTTGTACTATGCTGGCTCGCTCATCCATAGTCCATTTATATTGGATTTGCAGGCTTCTGGAATATATTCCACATCCTGCCCCCTCCTTCTTCCTTGATCCGTCTGTGAAAATGTTAATCACACCTTCACCAGCGGTCTCGTTTTCACTGTTTATCTGTATTGTGTAGGGTCTATCAAAGACAAATCGGGGAGAGATGCCATCTGTGCATGCCTGTAGAAGAGGCGTCTTCCTGACAGCCTCGTTCCATAGGCGACTTCTGGTCTCCCCACAGCCTACATTTGGTTGTAGGCCAACGGACTTGAGGCGTGCATTGTTATTAAGGCCACTTCTCCTAGATGTAAATCCATTGGTGGCAAACACAGCATTACCTCCATTGCTCTCGTTGGCGTTGTTCGCATAGCTCCTGTTATGCTTAGGCAGGCAACTCTCTGCACTTGGCTGAGCTTGGCTCTCGCTGTAGTCTGTTTACTCTTAGGCCACCAGACCACAGCTCCATAGGTTATCATTGGTCTTATGATGGCAGTGTATATCCACATGACCACTTTGGTTTTCATTCCCCAGGTTTTCCCCACGGTCCTGCGACACTGCTCATAAGAAATGTAAGCCTTTTTTAGTCTTCTGTCTAAGTGAAGATTCCATGTTAGTTTGGCGTCGAAGGTTACCCCAAGGTATTTCACTTCTGATGCGAAACTTAGTGTTGTGTCCAGGAGAACTGGTGCTTTCAGTGCTCCTGGTTTCCTTTTTCTTGTGAAGAGAACCATCTCCGTCTTCCTGGGATTAACAGACAGCGAGTGTTCTCTGCACCATTTTTCAATTATTCTTAGAGCCCCCTGCATCCTTTCACAGAGGACTCCTTCAAATTTTCCGTTGAGCAGTATTGTTACATCATCTGCGTAGGCGATTGTGTGGAAACCCTCTGAGTTGAGGTGGCGCAAGAGGCTGTCGAGAACTAAGTTCCATAGCAGTGGTGATATTACACCTCCCTGCGGGCAGCCTCTCGCGACCATTCCTCGCACAGAAGCGTCTCCCACACTGATTTGTACAGCTCTTTTGGAGAGCATGTTGGATATCCAGCTTCCCATAACCGTGGGGACGTTTCTCTCCACTAGGGCTGCCGTGATTTTTGGGAAGGTGGTTTTATCAAACGTACCTTCTATGTCTATGAATACACCTAGGGTGGACTCTTTATTGTCCAAGGATTTCTCAATCCGACTCGCGACCGCATGGAGGGCGGTGTCGGTGGATCTTCCCAATGTGTATGCGTGTTGGTTGGGATGCAAAGGGTTGTCTTTCACTACGACATCCCTCATGTATCGTTCACATAGCTTCTCCATCGTCTTGAGGAGAAACGAGGTTAGGCTGACAGGCCTATATGCTTTGGGGGTGGTATAATCCATCCGCCCTGTCTTTGGAATGAACACAACTTTTTATAAATCAGGTATTTTTGCATTAGAATCAAATGTAATGTACCTGGGGGAATTTCGTGTACTTATAGCCTTCATTTATATAAAAAACTCATTTTTTTCAACAAAGTGATTTTGAGATAATTGATCTCAAAGTTGTTAACAACCTACCATCTTCAACAGTACATAGATCCTTTATAAATTTATAAATAAGATATTTTTGCATTAGAAACAAATGTAATATACCTGAGGGAATTTTGTGTACTTATAGTCTTCATTCATATAAAAAAACTCGTTTTTTCGGAAAAGTCACATAGACCCTTCATCCACTTGTGTCTTCAATTATTATTTTTCGTTAATTCGTTCTAACACAAAAATATACAAATTGCGATGCGCAGTGGGTTTCCCCGAGCCCACTGGTTTTCCTCGAGCACTACGGATACGCAGTGGGTTTCCTCGACTACAATGGATACGCAATGGGTTTTCTCGAGTACAATGGATGCACAGTGGGTTTCCTCGAGTCCAACTGAGACGCAGTGGGTTTCCTTAAATGCAGTGAATGTGCAGTGAGTTAGCATGTCAATGTTCGTATTTCCACGCGGACGAAGTCGCGGGCATCAGCTAGTAAAATATATATAAATAACTGAGAAATCAAGGAAGATGTCTAAAACATTTCAAAATCAAATATCAGTAATATTATACAGTGGCAATTATTTTTAACTCACTGTTGATCAAATCTGTTATTTAAAAAGTTCCCATGTAATTCCAAATCACAGACAAGTTTACATAATAAATTAATTAGTTAATTAATTGATCTATAAACATCTTTAATACTAATGTTCTAGACATGTGTTGCTTAATTTTAAAGACGATAAAGATTGGTTGTTACCTTAGCAGGTAGCGAACTTTGCATGCTATTAAGCATCATTCTCCTAAGTTAGAAAATTAATATGTATGCATTTTATAAAAGATGACAGAGAATTGGAAATATTTGTATAATAATAGTAATAATAATTTATTGAAATTAAATAATTTATGTTAGGTTGTAAACTGATCCACAAATCACCGCCTAAATTAATAGTTTTCTAATTTCAGTCTAAGGGCACGCAGGTACTCTTAATAATTATAATAATCTCTAGTACTAAATAATATTGTTACGTGTTTACACCTCTTTGTAAACACCCTGTACCGTTTAGGCGGAAATTATAACACCAGGATAAATTGAAACGCTGACGTGGTGTAAAATGTCGAATTGTTTATTAACCTTCGACGAATAAACAGTAATTTCTCTTCTAGGTACTTTGTCGAGTTCATTAATATTTGTATTAAAAAATCTAATGCACTTATAAAATAGGATTTTCGTAGTATCACTTAATTCAATACCGCAGAACATTAATCAGTCACAACATAGTAATAGCAGTAGTAGTGGTAGTATGTATTAATTTATATTTTCATCAATAACATATTCTTTAAGCCAAGAATTAACTTTTGTCCCCTCATCATTCACCATATCTGCAAAATGAAGTGGTCTTTCTTTGATGGAATCTTACCACTAAGGTAAGACAGGGCTACCCAAAACGTATTCTAAAGGCAATCACATACACGTATTTAATTGATATTTTTTTTACTAAATGTCAGATCGAAATTCAACAAATTGAAAATCACAAAGGTTTGGTAATGTTTCAAACGATTCAATTAATCAAATTGTATTAGAAAATACACACCAAAACACCATTAAAAGTAAGAAGTATACATGGAAAATGTTTTTAGAATTTTGTTCGTTCAGAAAATACGAACTGAATGTAGAGTAAAAAATTATCTTATCGAATACACCTCGAACATTGATAAATACTCAAAATTTTGTCGTAAAAAATGCTTCAAGCGTGTTGCTTAAAGATAATAGCCCGAGGCCTACGGCCCAAGCAAAACGCTTTCAGCAGTCTCTATGACAAAATTTTCTCGGTATTATCAATGCTCTAGGTATATTATAAGTGAAAATAGTGTACGTTAGACTCTACCGTACGCAGTCTCAACCTGCCATAAGTACAAACCAATATAAAGAAATATTTTAACTCTATTTACGAGCGTTCCAGGACTTTTTAGAGTTGACTATGCCATAACCGCAGGGAGAAACCAATAATATAAAACTGTTAAATAGTCGGCGTCTTTGAGAAATTTGATATGTGATCGGTTCCAATATAGAAAAGGACAATTAAATATCCTGCAACAGCGTAGAAAAAGATGGAGAGGCAGAGGTGTAAAAATGATCGACGATGTATGAGATGAACTGAAAGAAACTAATAGTCAAGCGTCTGCTCCTGCATGGGTATCTGTACAACAAAATCATATTTCGAATAAATGGTTAGTTGAAGTTTATACAGTTTATTTATTTATTAATATACTACTCAAGAGAGCATTTAGTTACAAGGTAGGAGATAATAAGTACTTGCAAATATATAAGAAAGAAATGTGGAAACATAAAAATGTAAAATAAGCAGATGAAACTAAACAAAACAAAAACTTTAATGTGTGCAGTTAATGTCTCCATCACAGATACGTCGCACAATGGGAAATTTATGGCTTTTTTGGACAAAAATTGAGACACGGCTCATTTGACAATCGATTGCAGTAATATTTTTTTTAAGTAATCGTCAAGGAGCTGTAGTTTACTCTACCGCTGCTAAAATTTGGAAAAAGTCGATTCTTATTTTTACTTTTGACCATTGATACGATTATTCCTGCAAGGACGGAAAGTCTATTTTTCTTATCGTATTTGATCACATTTTTAAAAGAGTGTTTTGATAATTTAAATGTCTAATTGAGGTAGCGAATTAATATCTGATGTCAAATTGCCGATATTGACAGTTGGCAGCTGTCAACTAGCTGTCAAATAGCCATAAAGAATTAAAAAACTTAACTTTGAAGTCACTGAGTTCGTATTTGATGTCAGATTGACAATATTGAAAGTTGGCAGCTGTCAAATAGCCATGTATCATTAAATAACTCAACATCATTCTATAGCTTTATGTTCTTGAGGTCACTGAGTTCTGATCTGATGTCAAATTGACGATATTGACAGTTAACAGTTGTCAAATAGCCATAAGATATTAAAAAACTTAACATCATTTATGTTTTTGAGGTCGCTGAGTTCAAATCTTTTATTTTTTGAGATACATTTTTTTCTGGCGTTATCTATATTAACGAGATAACAACTGGTGTTAATTCCTGTTTTTTTTTCTAATTTCATGAATCATGAGATCACTAATCAATGAATTAAACGTAGTTAAATGACTGATACATCCTAGTATGATGGGTTCGAGTTTTTCTAAAAGTTTTATTGTTGGCCTCCTGGGCCTCTTCTGATAATAACCCAAAAGGTGTTCCTATTGACTTAATGATTTCAGTCCCATGAACTATAAATATTGTCAATTTGACATCATCATCAATTTGACATCAGATATGAACTCAATAATCTCAAAAACATAAGTTATATAATGATGTTAAGTTTTTAAATATTTTCTGGCTATTTGGCAGCTAGTTGACAGCTGCTAACTATCAATATCGGTAATGTGACATCATAGTCCACTGCATTTAGGATTTTTCTTCAGACCAATTCATACAAAAGCAAATGTTGGTTTTCCAGGTAGGTTCGAGTGTCCTTAATAAAGTCTCAAAAGTCCCCGAAGTGGGAGTGTAAGGATAAAATTTGGCAACGCTGTAAAGGGCTAAAATCGTGCTCGGAAACGAATTTTGCTAGATATCTCGGTTTTCTTTGCCTCCACGACAAAAATACATCATGTCAAAAACAAAGCTATGGAAATTCTCTATAAAAAAGATAGAGGGTCTTTTTTTCATATACGCAATAGTTTTCTTGAAAATCTTGCGTTGAATTTAAGTACTCTATTCCACACCACCCTTGAGGTTGAGTACTAGGCGCGTTTTTTTTATGTGGTTTCCCCGGTAGGCCTAATCCACAACTGTCATACTTATTGAAATGTTGTCAAATTAATAATTTCCTTCTTGTCCGTTTTCTCCTTCTATAAATTCATCGATTCGTTCGAGGAAATCCGAGTCAATCTGAGAATTTTCAGTCTCGGCTTCAGTGTCGGCATCTTTTTCTGACGAGTTTTCAATCGGTTCAGCATTCAAGCAAGATTTTTCATGGCAGTTGCCGCAAACTGGTGAGCAATTAAGTCCCGACAGCCACACAATGGTCCACAACTTTTCGTACAGTTGCAGGATGTCATTATCAACACTTTTAACCTTAATTTGTTCATAACCCATTGTTACCGTTTTCAAGATAAATGTCTGCAAATTATAATATCATTATTATTATTATTATTAGTTTTTGCACGGGTGTGCACGTACAGCTAGGGAGGGCTCCCGAGCATAGCATTCAGCATATTACTATTTTCAAGGTATGATTTGGACAAGAAAAACTTTTTTGAGAAGCCAAATTGTTAAAATTTCGAACATAAAATACTGTGATCGAGTCTGTCAACTAATTCAATAAAGTCTGAGTAAATTACGTCGACTTGAGTCAGCAAAAATTTACAATATACAGAAAAATATATTTTTAGCACATACTCTAGAATCAAGTGTTAAAAATACAATTCTAATGGACCCGTTTAGTAGTGACGTCAAATATTATGCAACCAACAATACAAGTGGGATAACGAAATTTACAGTTATTATTTTCGCTCTTATGCACATTGCTATTAAGGATGATAAAAATTGCCGTTAACAATTTTGTGTTATTACTCAATTATATGGCATATCTAAGACAATTCAATTCATAGGCCATATACTTAAGATACGTTAGATTCGTTCTACATATAATTTACTCAATTAAATTAATATGTGTTTTTACCAAATAAAATTAGAGGCCCTGATCAACAGCCATATTTTTAGCCCTTAAATGTATAGTACATAAGGCTCAAAATCTTTAGCAACACACACTTGTATTGTTGGTTGCCTAGAATTTGACGTCACACTAAACGGGTCCATGGATCTTTTATAGTGCAAGTGCTAGGGAGGTCTTAATGCTCTTTTTAAATGCAGAATAAAAATTTCGAAGAATATAATGTAAAAAATCAAATAGTTTGGTACGTTTTTCTTTTAAACGAAATACCGGGCACTAATTCGATTAACTACCAATTCTCAAATTGTAATTCGAGTCTAATTGATAATTTGTATTTCGGGTAGATTTGATTTAATATCATAAATCGAAGAATAATTTTGTCTGGTACATTTTAAGAAAATTAAGAGGTGAAATCGAATGCACGAAACAAGAGACCTTTGACTTGGCACTGCGGGCTCCTTTTTCTCTTGATAAAGTCGAGCAATACAACACAAGTCGCTGACTTTGTATTGCTCGACTGTATCAAGAGCAAAAAGAGCCCGCAACGTCAAAATTGTCCGGGATCTGCTTCTCGCCGAGGAGAGCCAAAAAGCTCGAAACAAGTCCGCGAATGACTCTGCGCACCCGCCGAAGCAGCGAGATCTTTAATTCAAACATAGTTCTCTTCACCAGCATTTATTACAAACGCTTTACAGCATTTCTAGTAATTGAAGACACAAGTGGATGAAGGGTCTATGTGACATTTCCAAAAAAAAAAGCGAGTTTTTTTATATAAATGAAGGTTTTACGTACACGAAATTACATTTGATTCTAATGCTAAAATACTGATTTATAAATTTACTAGCTGACCCAACAAACGTTGTTTTGCCATATAAATTATAAATTTTTGTCCAAAAAATAAAAATAAAATTTCTGGATAGGGCCACCCCTAAAAAATATACCAAATATACACCAAAAATTTCATAAAAATCGGTCAAGCCGTTTCGGAGGAGTTCGATAACAAACACTATGACACGAGATTTTTATATATTAGATAAAGGATCTATGTACTGTTGAAGTTGGTAGGTTGTTAAAAACTTCGAAATCAATTACCTCAAAATCACTTTGTTGTTACATATACCCTTCATTCACTTGGGTCTTCAATTGATAATTAAAATATCATCAGAACGCATGTCCTAATGGAATTAGAAAATCAAAAGGAATACAACAGAACCATGCATGGTGCGTATATTTCAACGTTGTTAATAGGTTATATAAAAATATGTGAGAGCAGTAATTCCACCTGTTTTCCAATTTGGCATAGAAAATCTACTTAAAAGATCTGGTTGTGATAAACTAACTGATGGATGGTACTCCGTCACTCTTGAATCATAATAATTTTACAAATACTTTTGCACTTTCTCTGTGTTATTAATATGAATTATATAATGAGAGTTCTAGATGTGTGACGCATATTCAAAGTTAGATCAGACAAAGGGAAAATTGAGTATCTTTAAAATATCAGTAGTATTGGTTAATTCTCTGCTGCTTGATCTAAATAGAAATCCCAAAGTCTTAAAGGCTTCTAAATTTATGTTACTTATATGAGGTACAAAGGAAAGTTCCATATCAAAAATTACTCCAAGATCCTTAGAAGTCTCGGGTCTTTGAACAACCGCGTTATCTTTACTATAACGATGCATCTGGATGCATTTAAAGTTAACTAATGTTTAAAATATCAATTTTATATGTTGCAGTAATAGATTGCAATTCTCTGTGAAAGTAATAGGCACAAAGAGTTTAAAGTCGTCGGCGTAGAGTAAGCAGTCGACTTGAATAACTTCTACAATATCATTTATAATTAATAGGTTTAAAAGCAAAGGTCCAAGAATTGATCCTTGCGGAATGCCACATGTTGTCAAGTATTCGTTACAATTAAACCCACTATAAGCTACATATTGTTTTTGTACGGAAGACAAGATATATTTAAACTTTATCTGTATATCACTGCTTTTTCAAAGGTCTAAATATTCACTTCCACAGAGATTGAAATATTGTTGTTATTTTACATTTTCCTGATTTAGTCTGCTCTGTTCCTTCCGTTCCATAATGCTATTATCATCTAGTAATAATATTCCATTTTTTAAATGCAGATAACTCAAAAGAGATAACACGGACTTAGGAACATCTTTGTCGAAGCCTATGTATGCATAATCCGGTTTTAATTTTGTCTAATGTCTTGTTCCCGTTATTAAAAAATCAACTTTGAGCATACAATATTATTTATGTATTATATATGAATTCATTTTCCAAATTCCAGTTGAGACGCTGCACTATAATGAAAGTAGTAAAGGAAAGAGAAAAAATATTACTCGTCCTTAGATAAAAAGAGACAGATATCACACGTGTTCCGTAATAATCCGTCTCATTAACATATTAAGTTCATGCTTTGAAAGGGCCGTGCCGCCATAATTTGACTTCATTGATTAGCTTTTCACTTTTTTTATTTCGTTTTATGAAGGGTAATTAGAAATATTTCGTTTTTTATTAAGACGAGAGGAATATAAAGCGACTTTGGAGTAATTTTAATTTATTTAATCACTTAACAGAGATTTTAGCGAAAACGTGTGTGTTATTAAAGGGGTAATTGCCAACAACCTTGTTGGTTAATAACATCCCGTTGAATTAGCTAAGAACATTACATTTTTTTTCCCGAAAAACTTTGTTCCCTTTTTTAATACTCTTGGCAGAAGCGAGTATATTGTATTTGCTAGGTTTTTTTCTAAAATCATAAATATCGCTCTCAGAGAAACATTTTTCGTGTAATTAATACTAATAATAATCACCATTATTAAGAAAAAAATACTCTACAGAGCGATCTTTACATATGCAGAGGAGACAAAAAAATATAAAAAAGAGGAAATGTTATCCTTTAAGGTATGTATCAACGTAAAGTTTCTATATTGTGCGGGGGCTGACTCATTTATAAGAGTGAATGCCCCCCTTTTCAGGGGTGGCACCTAAAAAAAAATTAAAACATTGGATCTGAATGAGAATCAAATTTTGAGAAGAAAATGTTCTTTATATAAATTGATAGTCTGTAAGTTATAACGACTTGGAAATTAGGATTTTAGCTTGAAAAAAGATATTTCAAAACGGTTTTCGTAAAATAACTCCTCAAAGGTATTACATTGAGCGAAGACATGTTAGAGACAAAGAAGAAAGCTACTAAATTGAGGATGAGTTTCGTTTTTTTATATATATTTCTGTAGAACTAATGGTTTCGGAGTTCTGGAAGTATAAAGATGGCGTCCGAACGTTTGTAAGACTAAGTAATTAGTTTTAAATATTAGATATCTCAGAAACTATATGGCACTTATGTCCAAAATGCTAATGACCAAAATGAAAGACTATTAATTAGGCTTTCAAACGACTTTTTGACTATTTCTAATATAACATTTAACACAGATAGTCAGTGACATTATAAAAACATTGATATATTAACAATTCATTAAGAGATTTCTTAAATAAATTAAGCATTTTGCACTCTTTTATATTTACAGATAAGCGATTGAAGCCTTTTATCCCAAAACACTTGTAGATTTATATGCAATTAAATAATTACTATGTGGAGTGTGAAAATCATTGTTTTGTCTTGTACACTAGGTACAGTCACTTTACATCTTAAAATTTGCTTTCGTGCAACGTACACATTGTATGATAAAGTGGACCATCCCCAAAAACAGACTCCATACCAAAAGTGAGACTCTACTTGTGAATAATATACCATAATTAGCTGTTCCTCAGTAAGAATTGTTCGGAAAATATTAAACAGATATCCTATTGAATTAAATTTAGAGATTAAGTGTTCACAATGAAATTTTCAATTTAAATCATTCATCTAACTACATTCCCAATAATTTTACGTTTTTGGTTTCATTAGGTATTTTAGAGTTATTGAGGGATAATCTAAGATCTGATCATTTTTTTGCCAATTGTGAAGACGTATGCAGTGTGTTTTTTGCATATTGAAATGCAGATAATTGTCATTAAACCACACTCAAAGTATGGGTAAATTCAACAAAAAAAAATGGTTAACTAACAATATCGTTAATTTTGTTAAACCAAATTATATTGATGGTATTTTTAAACAAGAGGTGATTGTTATTTTAATTAATAAAAAGTTGTCGTACAACAAAACAAACATTAACTTAAAAAATAGATGAATAAGACTATTATTTTGTTCGTCTGACTATTATTCTGTTGAATTTTGTCAAATTAAACTAGATAATAGTATATTTTATTTTTAACTATTATCGAATTGTAATTCTAACCCAGTATTAGTTCGCTGTATTATTGTACTTGGTAGACAAACCAATATTATTGTCGTCTTCTAGAAGTTCTAAAAGAATTACCATAAAATTTGCTTCGCTTACCACGTAGTCTATTACAGAAATTATTCCCAGATGACGCCACATACAAATCACTGACAATAATCAATCATGCATTATCTTATACTCTTATGAATTTATAGAAAATTAATAACATGATTGCAATGTTCAAATTCTCTCAGGGATCATCGATATATTTGGATGGATCTTATAAACGATCTCTAATCTTTGGTCTGGGTGGTTTGATGTCTCAATACTGAGATTTTGGCTAACCAAAAAAAACTTCATCATACAATAAAGATGTAGATCAACCTAAAAGTTAGTTGGTGAACAAAAAACAAAGTCGTTGTACTATTTAATTGTAGACCAAATTGAAAATGGTTAGTGAACATAAAAAAATGTCATTGTACTATTTAATTTGTTACAAGAAGATATGATTATTAAACTACTATTTGTTTGCGAAAACAAATAAAGTTGTATGACTATTCTTTTCTGATTGATTTAACTTTGAAACTAGATAGGCGCGATTTCATATGGTCTTTTTGGTTGAATTTACCTATCATTTTCTTTGAGTGCAATTACTCAGGTTTTTTAATACATTATTACATGTTATTTCTGGTATATTATCTGATTTATGTGAAACATGCATGAGATGTTAGATTATCCAGTTCATTTATGTAAAGTAAACACAATGCAGGACCCAGTATTGAACCCTGTGGGAAACCCATGTTCACTTTTTTACATTCAGATCTACTGTTTTATTGTTGTTTATAACATTGTTAATACGTCCTTTTAGGAATGTACGTATTCAACTTAATGGAGCTCCAAATATTCCATACTCTGAGAGTTTGAGAAGTAACTTGTGATCAACGCAGTCAACGCAGTCAAATGCCCTACTGAGATCACAAAAAACACTCTCCTGCATTGATACTCTTAGTGATGTTATTATAAAATGAATACAGTGCTGTAATAGTATGACTTAGATGTTCAAATTTTTTGTGCGCTTACAGCACTTGCTTTAGAAAAAAAAATTTTAAATTGTAAAGGAATTTTAGAATAAACGTAAATTTTTAGGTTCTGTGCAAATATCTCATTAAATGTTAATTTTAGCGAAAAACCGGTGGACATGAAAAATAAAACTTATAAACTGAGAATGAATTTTTGTTTTTATTTTATATTTATTTTTATAATTTTGGAGATATTTTATAGTTTATAGATGGCATTCGAAGCTATACAAAATTTGGCGAAAAGAATAATTTTTTTGTGTTTCATAAAAAATCAAGAAGTTGTGGTCGAAACAATGTGCGGTCCCAAAAACTACATTTGAAAAATAAATCAGTAATACTTTTTCAGCGTTCTTATAGAACAATTTGTACAAACTCTCCAAGTCCTGTGGATAGAGACCTTATATTTATATGAGCGATCATTAGAGATCTAAATTAGAAAAAAGTATTTTCTTCTTATATCTGAAAGTAAAATTTAATAAATCTATAAATAAATGAACACTGACGAATTTTAAAAGTTAAAAGTAGAAAAAATACTCCAACACCTTGCAATACATTAATATAACATAACTCCTGTAAACTAACAAACACACAGGTGGGCGTTATAATGTGACTGTCTTAATTTTTGGACCTAGTATGCCGTCTAAAGTTAACGTAATTCGGACACAACATTGACATAGTTTCAATGAAATGACTCGTGGGTTTACAATATTTCAATCTACACCGGAAACTAAATCTTTAAGTAGGTAACTGATGTGTGGCAGCGCAGGTTGGATTAAAACCTAATCTTGATATAATCGGACTAAACGGGAAGACTTACGTTTAAGGTCGGCGTGCTTTGTAGGGAAGTAAAAAGTATATAGCTAGTTCTGCTGTAGGGCAGGACTCGACGGCGATCAGGACAGAGAAGTAAGAGATTATATGCGGGAGCACTGAGTAAATATTGGAAGTTCCAGGATGTGTGTATAACTTGGGATTATTGTATTTAAGTGGTTTTGTTTGCTTTGATTTCTTTCATAGCCTTCGGTTATATATATTAATACCGAAAAGTATGCGTGATAGGATATATTAAAAATATACAACTGTATTTTAATTTCGGTTAATTTTAATTTCAGGAGAGTTTCGCAATTTTTCTCTAAAGAACACCGCACGTTTTTTAGGTAAAGTAGTCTGTCAAATTTAATGAATTTTTAATATGTAGTTCAACTGATTCTGAACAATAAGTTCCTTTGCTCCAAAACTGTAAATTATGGACAGTTTCTCCAATAGATGGCCTCAAAGATTGGACCTACACCTCGATACTGTAATGCTGGAAATTAATAACCAGAGTAATGGACTATTTACCATTATTTTGTCTTAGGTTGGTGTGCCTGAACTTTCGGTTTTACCGAAAGTGACGTCAAATCACGTTTTTCGAATGTACAACACCCATTTACTTCAATTTAATACATCATATATACAGTGTGTCCCAGGATAGATGTAACAAGAGATGTAATGGACCAAAAATTTTGGAATTTTGGGGATTGAGTCCTGCTTGTTGTAAAACTAAAGTATACCAAAAATGACTTGATTTGGTGTTCTACAGGGTGTTTTATAAGCAACGTTGTACAAATCACCACTAATAAAGTACCTTTATTTTTCAAAATATGAAAAAATTTCACTAAGAAAAGTCATTTATTATGCAATTTTATACTTCTGTACCAAATTTCAGGAATATAAAATTATTTTTTTGAAACTTCCCATTTTTTTGCGAATTAAGAGCTGAATTCATATTTAAAGTTGTGTAGGAGCAAATGTTAATCATCTCAAAAAGTAGGCTATTGGTAAATAAAAAATTGAATATACGAGATGTAAGAAGGTATAATGTTAATCGAACTAATTGTAAAACAAGAAACAATTACTAACAGAAGATTAATGAGGTTTAAAAATTATAACAAATAATAAATGTCAAAAACATAACAGATTCACAAACAAATTAATTATTGACCAATACAAAATAATGTTTACAATTTTTTTATTATTCGACGTAGCTACCACTCACATCCGCACACATTTCGATCCTTCGCCTGAAGTCCTTAAAACGGTTTCGAATATGATCTAACGGTATGGAGTTTACGGCATTTGTAATTCTCTGCTTCAATACTGCTACATCGTTAGGAAGTGGTTCAGCGTAAACCAACTGCTTGCTAAATATGAAAGAAATCCAATATTGATAGGTCTGAGGATCTCGCCGGCCACCTGATCGGTCCATTCCTGGCAATCCAATTTTCTCCAAAATTTAAATTCAACCACCGATTAACCATTTCTGTGGAGTGGCCAGGGCAACCATCATGTTGAAACTGAACTAAAGGCATATTTCTTAAAATATTTAAATGTTCTTCAGAAAATCTTTCAAGAAGCTGTAAATAAGCGTGCTGGTTTAACCTTCCCTCAATGAAATAAGGTCCAATAACTCCAACGTGATAAGAAACGGCACACCACACATTCACTTTTTTATAATATTGTCTTCTACAATGAATTCTAAAATTTGGATTTTCAGAAGCCCAAAACCGACAATTCTGAGATGAAACAACATCATTGGTTGTGAATGTGGATTCATCTAAGGAAATTATTAAATGATGGAAAAATCTCTCTTCCATGATTTTTTCTCCAATGGTCAAACAAAAATCCAACCTACGGCCGTCATCTCCCTCTTCAAGCGTATGTTTATAATTTGCTTTATATGCCCTAATTTTATTTGCCTTGTAAATTCTTTCAGTTCAGACTTGCTAATATTAATAAGAGCTGATCTCTCTCTTAGTGGCATCCTAGGATTTTCTATAACAGGGGCATGAGCTATGATAGCCCCAACATTGTCTTCATCATATGCTTTTATTTTTCTTTTCATGTGAAGAACACTACCAGTAGCCAGAAACTTTTTAATTATTCTCATAGCCTGAGTACGTGACAAAGCAGTGTTTGGAAATTTCAAATTAAATTGGCTTACCACTTCTCTTAGCGAGTTTTCACCGCCAATTCCGTAGCATTGCACAATATAAATTTTTTCACGCACTGTGAGTACCATTTTCATTTAATTTTTTATGCTTGGTTCGTTAATTTGAAACAGAAATTAAGGATAATATTGACTACGATTGACAGATATGTCAATAATAAATGATAAATGTGTATCCACTGCTTTTCTCATAGCCTGATTTTAGCTTCTACATAACTTTAAATATTAATTCACAAAAAATAATTTCTATGCAGTTTTAGTTGAATGGTTCAAAATAAAATACTAATTTATTGAAAAAATGGGAAGTTTCAAAAAATAATTTTATATTCCTGAAAATTGGTATAAACATATAATATTGCATTCTAAATAACTTTTATTAGTGGAATTTTTTCATACTTTGAAAAATAAAGATACTTTATTAGTGGTGATTTTTAAAACTTTGCTTATAAAACACCCTGTAGAACACCAAATCAAGTCATTTTTGGTATACTTTAGTTCTACAACAAGTTTTACAACAACCAGGACTCAATCCCCAAATACCATTACACCTCTTGTTACATCTATCCTGGGATACACTGTATAAGTAGCTTTGTTAAAATTCACTCTCTTAGTAAATAAGTACATAGAAAAACAAAGTTGATTTGATTTTTCAAGATGTAAAATTGCAGTTGGGCCTAGTCAATGAAAACTAATTATTTGTGAGACCTTTGAGTAGAATAGGCCGTTTTTGTTGGGTATTTTAGGCCAGTAGGCTTAAAATCCAAATCGGAAATAATTGCTACAAGAGGTTTTATTGTTTTAATGGTTTCATTTGTTGCCTAATCTGACTATTCTAGCCCCCCCCCCCCCGGCGGAGTTGTGTTTAAGTGGTGGGGGGTAAAAATATACTCCCAAAAAGGGTATTTTTGCGGTTTTACGGTTATATCTCGTATAGAATTCACAATATCGAAAACATAGTCCTATTAAAAGTTGTAGGGCATAAAATTCTGCATTGAATAAGACCAGACGCATATTTTTTGGACCACCCGTTCCCATACTAGTGGACAAAGTTTGACAAATTTTACATATTTATGAAAAATGTGTTATTTACAGTATATTAAACATTGTACTGTAGCACTCCATTGCACTAGTCTTATACTTAAATATAGAAAGTATTAAAATTGTAGAATACATAAAAAGATAATATTAAAAAATGGTTTCATATAGAATATGATGAGATTCATTCAACTGATATAAAGATGGAGGCAGGATAAGAAACACAATTCTTGAAATCAATTAGTGATGATTATATTTCATAACAACCAAAAATGGTAGTTAAAGGTATGAAGATCAAAAGGGGAAAAATAGGTAGGGACACAAATTTCACAGACGTCGACGTTTGATTCTCGTTGGGCCACTCGGTTCCTCAAAGTTTGTAATTTCCGATACGGAGTCCGTCGCCCCATCACTCGGCTCCTGAAAGTCTGTAATTTTCGTCGCCCCATATATGCAGTCCAAGTCTTCATCAACATCTAGTTCGTCAATTGCATCTGGTTGGAAGGAGTTAGTGCAGGAGTTCCCCTTGCAGTTGGCACAAAGCAATGAGCAATTAATCCAAAATAAATTGTAAATTTCAAATTTTAGTTAAAAATAACATACACAAACAATGTGAGTTGGTCAAACTTTAAGGTGGAACTTTACGGGAATGGGTGGTCCAAAAAATCTCATCGAACGCAGAATTTATTATGGGCCACTTTATTGATAGGTTGGTTAGTTTAGATGATATTACCAAAAAGCAGAAGTTAAAACGAAAATTTTTCATAAATATGTAAAATTTGTCCAACTTTGATGGGCACTAGTATGGGAACGGGTGGTCCAAAAAATATACGTTTCATTCAATGCAGAGTTTAATGCACTACAACTTTTAATAGGACTATGGTTTCGATATTGTGAGTTCTTTACGAGATTTAACCGTAAAACTGCAAAAATACCCCTTTTGGGGGTACATTTTTACCCCTCACCACTTATCAACTCCGTTGGGGGGAAAACCTAGGATAGTCATATTAAGCAACAAATGAAGCCATTAAAGCAATAAAACCTTTTGTAGCTATTATTTTCGATTCGTCTAATTGTACTTCCACTGGACGTAGTAACGACAAAAAAATTTTAAAAAATTTTTATTGTCCAAATAGGCTTAAAATGTCATGAAACGTCGAGATTTTAAGTTTGAGCGAAAAAAAAATTTCTGTCTGTCTGTCGGTCTATCTGTCGGTCTGTCGGTCTGTCGGTCTGTCGGTCTGTCGGTCTGTCGGTCTGTCGGTCTGTCGGTCTGTCGGTCTGTCGGTCTGTCTGTAACTTTTTTTTGTGCGCACGTTTACTCTGGAACCGTTTAAGATATTAACTTGAAATTTGGTACACATATGTACTTTAACGAGATCTAGAACTAGATTATATTTTCATCTTGTTCCGTCGAAGGGTTGGGGGGTAAATTGGGGTAAATTTGTGGTAAATAGGTCAATCAAGCAGGTAATAGTCCATAAAATTGGTATGTAGTATATACAAGAGAAGATAAGGTCTCAAAAAATTTTTGGCATTAGCCACCCCCATTACCACCCCCACCCCCTTATTAAAGGGGATGAAAAAAATTTGTGATTTAGTGTACCTATGTACAGGAACCAGAAACCTCAAAATATTTTTTTAACTAAATCCACCCCCACTACCACCCCCCTATCACCACCCCCCACCTCACTACCGATGTGGGGTATCGTTTTATGGGTTTTTGGGGTAGAGGATTTCAAATATTATATTACTAAAGTTCCATAAACAGTTATTTTCACATACAAAGTTTTTTTCGTTGTGAGTGACTTGGATAGAGAATCTGGATGTGGAAGTAGTGATTCCTTGGGCAGCGGTTTTTACTTATAGTATAGTAACGACAAAAAAATTTTTAAAAATTTTTATTGTTCAAATAGGCTTAGAATGTCATGAAACGTCGAGATTTCAAGTATGAGCGAAAAAAAAAAATTCTGTCTGTCTGTCGGTCTGTCTGTCGGTCTGTCTGTCGGTCTGTCTGTCGGTCTGTAACTTTTTTTGTGCGCACGTTTACTCTGGAACCGTTTGAGATATTGACTTGAAATTTGGTACACATATGTACTTTAACGAGATCTAGAACTAGATTATATTTTCATCCTGTTCCGTCGAAGGATTGGGGGGTAAATTGGGGTACATTTGGAGTAAATAGGTAAATCAAGCAGGTAAGAGTTCATAAAATTGATATTTAGTATAGACAAGAGAAGCTAAGGTCTCAAAAAAAATTTTGGTATTACCATCCCCACCCCATTATTAAAGGGGATGAAAAAAAATGTGATTTAGTGTATGTACAAGAACCAGAAACCTCAAAATATTTTTTTACTTTATCTAACCCCCACTCCCACCCCCTGTCACCAGCCCCACCCCACTACCGATGTGGGGTATCGTTTTATGGGTTTTTGGGGTAGAGGATTTCAAATATTATATTATTAAAGTTCCAGATACAAAATTTTTTCGTTGTGTGACTTGGATAGAAAATCCGGATGTGGAAGTAGTGATTCCTTGGGCAGCGGTTTTTGGTTTTACACTACTGGCCAATTTTGCCACTGTAAAAATATTTAAAATGTTCTCTAAATTATTTGAAAAAAATAATTAAAATGGCGGCTCCTATATAGCAATTGCAAATAGTTTCTAAAGCAAAACAAGAAAATTAAGCATCTAGGTAATGCTATATATTAACTCTTTCAGGCACAGAAAATCATGCACATAATTATCCTTTGCTGCACAGGATATTTTGTTCTAATTCATTTGTTTTTTTTTTTTGTTGTTGGGATTGCTAAGCAACAAAATATTCTTTAATTACATTCGTGGAGATTTATTCTTTATTTAAAATGTATATTTTGGCGTGGTACCATATACATAGTATACATTACAGTGTACACAGTATAATATATAGTGTATACAGTCCACTATGCATATACAATATACGATATGTAGTTTGTACCACCATGCATTAAACGGGTCCGTTTGCATAGTTTAAACAGTGTACTACCATGCCTGAAAGATTTAAGGAAAAAACAGTATTTGATATTTTTTTATTACTAGATAATTACAGCAACAAAATGTTGACACTTTTCTAAAAAAAAAATTGAAGACCGACATTGTACTTATCAAAAACTTTTTTATGCGACAGAAACATATAACAAAATAATTTGAAAACTTAATTAATCATCCTTAATTTTTGCCCTTTACATTTTTAATACGAGTGTAATAATTTCTGAGATATATTTTATACAAATTATTTCAACCTATCGGCGTGTGGACTCCATCTTTAAACTTCGAAGAGTAAATAAAAAGGAAAGCCATATTCATCCTTAGTTTTTTAGCTTTATTTTTGATCTCGTCCATTTTTTTTTGCTAAAACTAATATTTGCTAAGGCTATTTGCAAATAAAAAGAAAAATTTTACGTTTTTTCTAATATATCTTTAAACTGAATTTTTTTGTAAAGCAAGTATGGTAAACGGACAAAAAAATTTGAATATCTAAGTCATGATATATGTTAACAAAAACAGTATTTGAGATTTACATTTTTTAATTTCAGGCTAATTACATTAACAAAATAACGACGTAAACATGTCAAGACGCAAATTGTTTCTCTCATAACTTCTTTGTTTTTTATGATACAAAAACAAACAGAAAATCACCCGAAAGCTTAATTAATAACCTTTGATTTTGATTGTTAGCATTTTTGATGTAAGTGTAGCATTGAAATATTTAACATTTAAACTTATAATCGTTCGGACGCCATATTTAAACTTTCATATCCGAAAATATTAATTCTACACAAATTAGAAAAACAAAATATTCGTCTTCAGTTTACAAGGCTTTCTCAACGTAAAACCGTAATTTTCAAGTCGTTATAACTTAAAGACTACCAAATTATATTAAAAATTCCATAGAAAATGTTTCTATTAAAATTGTATTTCCCTTGGTTATTATGTTTTTTGTGCCACTCCTGAAACAGGGTGGCATCAATCCTCTATAAATTAGCAAGCCCTCGCATAGTATAGAAACGTTCCTTGAATGCATTTACTATTGAATTGTATGAAGAAAACGAAATTTAATTCATCTGACAATATTTCAAAATTAAAATATCTGATTACTGCACTGATGTAATTGCAGTTAGACATAATATTTCATTATATTTGCCAATCTCAAGCACAACTTACTTATAATTTTCAACTGAATTCATTTTATGCGATATTTATCACCGTACACAAGATACAAATTTAGACATTTTTATTGCACCAATAATGCAATAGGAAAGTTATTTTTCCCTGTATTGTAACTTATCAATTTTTCTATAAATATGATTTTTAATATTGTCTAATACCATTTTTTTTTTTTGTAAATGAGTTGTTCTTTCCTTTACTTGGTATGCAAATATGAATGTATGGTGCTTATAATTGTGTCATAGGAAATGGTAAAAACGGAGGTAATAGAAGCAGCATGAGGCACCTATTACTAATTCTGATTAGCTTGTGGCATTTGTTGTATGTACGTAAAAATATAAAACGAGATTTTTTTTTCATAGAGAACCCTTTATTTCCGTCATTAACATAAAGAAAATTTATTTTTTCAAGACATCAACTTCTCATTTTATCGAAAACGCGATCTTATATATACGTTGAAAATCAGGTACTACTTTTGTTACAAATAAAATCAGACATTCAGAAATAAATAATTTGATGTTAAACATATTATTAAATAATTTAATCAAATAATTTACAGACTGTACCTGTTATAATATGTATCATTAAAATCATTATCAATAAAATGGAATCACCCTATCACCAACACAGTAAAAAAACTAAGATCTTTTATTTGCAGATTTAAAATATTAGGTATTATAGCATGGGGAGATACAAACAAAACTAACATTACACCGTTAATATTAATTCAAAAAATATATTTAAAGATTTTATATGGAAAACCCAACCTTTATCCTACTGTATTGCTATACAAAGAGTCAGAATTGTTAAATGTGCGTAAGCTATACTCTCAATGTTTATTAACGTACCAATTCAAAACATACTCAGAAAAGAAACAACACTCGTTGATCATAGCTACTATACAAGAGGTAAAGATAAAAAACAAATAAAGGTAGTCGTTGCACAAATGACTATAGAAACAAAATATTTTCTCTACTTAGGTCCTAGATTATACAATAAGCTCCCAGAAAATGTTAAACAAATCATATATGTAACAAAATATAAAATAGAAGTAAAAAAATGGCTGCTGAACATAAATTACATAGAAATAGATACATTTATTAATCCTAGAAGTCTTTAAGTTTTCCAATTTCTCAAAATTGTGATTTTTTATTTGTAAATTTTCGTTTTTTAAGTTAACTTTTAATGTTTTACGTCATAATATTAATATCTAAAAATTCACCCACATCAAATTCTTTTATAAATACATGTAAATACATGTTAGATAAAATCCATCAAAGCATATATTTATTATACGTAACACTGGTCTATTGACCGCACTCAGGTTCTTAGGACCCTTCGCAAATAAATAGAATGTTTAGTTGGGTATTTCACTTATATACGCACACTGTTATCAAACCACACATTGCTCACAGACTCTAACGAGTCTAAGCAATCTCTCATTTATTTATTTATACTTATAAATATCAAATATAAAAATCATTGTATTTTCTTTTGTTAACCTATATAAATGAATAAACATTCTATTTATTCATTAACATTGCACAAAAATGACCTGTCACATTATCCTGAACTTTGGTAAAATCTGAGACCGGATTAAATGTAAGACTAAGGATTACAAGGAAAAAGCTCAGTCAAAAAAGTGACCGGCCGTCAATGGGATCAGGATCACGTAAAAAATGAAAATCGGAGCACCTAAGCCGGAAGAAGTCAGTTTTGTTTAGCCTGGTTGCGGTGTGAGAGGGGAGACAGGGGCAAAATTATTATTTTAAGTTATAGTTCAAGTAGTTGCTCTTTAAGTAATTTAGGCTCAGTATCACATACAATTACAAAATGTTTTTAGTAAAAAATTTTATTTTCGTTTAGGATTTTTCAACAAATAAAGTTTAGAATTCTCAGCCGAAGAAACGTATTTTCCTCTCTTTTTGAAGTTTTTCACCATATACCTATCCTCTTCTAAAATTAAAATCAAAGAAATTTACAAAATAATAAAATTAACCAGTATGTTAATGGCAAGTAACCTCTGTGCCAACGGACGAATTAGAAATTGATTTTTTACAAAGGGAAATCTATTTCTTTATCAAAGCTTGGATACGCAACTGCACATGTTAATTAAAATTAAATAATACAATAATACACATCATTAGCATTGTGTTAATGTTGGAGTCATAGATAGATATATTTACTACTTACACAAAATTGTTCATATTTTTATTTTCAACAACTTTACTGTAAATTCTTCTTTTAACATTGCTGACAAGGTTGTATAAAAATACGCAGCACAATTCTACCTTGTTTTAGCATTATTGCTGATTCTTTACTTTTCTGTTTTTTGGTATGTGCCTCTTTTGGTAACATTTTTGCAAAATTCCATTTTTTTTTCTGACAGTTTTGCCAAGCGTGTTTGCAAATCTTTGCTGCACTTAATTTTCCTTAATGTATTTCTTGTATTCAACCAGTCTTAGATTGTGTTACTAATGTATTTCGAGGCATTAGGTTTACATCCTGAAATGCTTGCCATAGGATGTGATGTGATATTATGATATCCTCTGTGATCGACTGTGTTTATTTTTGTTTAGGTGTTAGGGAGTTAGTACTATACGGAATATTTTTGTTTTTTACCTGATTTTAAATGTTGTTTTGGTTACGCGCTTTGTCTATTTTATTTTTTGGCATTGCATAATGGCTCTTTTAGTTGTCTTGCTGCTTGTTTATACTATGGCTCTTTGCTACATTTGATTTTAAAAGGCCTGAATGACTTACTCACATCATATTGATTATATTTACCCGAAATACTATAATTTTTTGAATTTTGCATATCGCTTACCGGTTTTTTTGTTATCAAAATAGATATCTCTTAAAGTGCTGTTCGGATTTTATATATAGGAGAGAATACAGAGTACATTCCAACATACCTGGTAAAAAATACCAAAAAGAAAGAATATAAAATTAAGGAAATGCCAAAATTATTAACATTATTTAGACAGCATGGTTGTGTTTCTAAAAAGTCATTGATTACTAATTTAACTATATTTACCGATGATATTAGTATGACAATCGATAATTCTCAACAAGTAGATGTAATTTACACTGATTTTGCGAAGGCCTTCGACAGGGTTGACCATGACACCTTACTAAAAAAAATATCAAAATTTGGTTTCTCTACTAATCTTTTAATGTTCATAAGCTCCTATCTAAATTACAGATTTCAACAAGTAAAATACATGAACATCTTGTCCGAGCCTATTCTAGCAAAATCCGGAGTTCCACAAGGCAGTAATCTCGGTCCTTTATTTTTTCTGTTATTTGTAAATGACATTCCCGAACATTTAATTTATTCTAACTGTCTGTTATACGCAGATGATTTAAAAATTTACAGAAATGTAAGAAGTGAAAAAGATGCGTTATTATTGCAACATGATATTGATACCATCTTCAATTGGAGTATAAACAATAAAATATCGTTAAACATAAATAAATGTTCGGCAATGTCATATACAACAAGGACAAATCATTATCAGTACACGTACAAAATTAACAATAACTCTCTGAAGCGTGTTTGCAAACAAAAAGATTTGGGAGTCCTATTTAACCACAACTTAAATTTCAACGAACATATTGAAAATATAGTTAAGAAAGCATACAGAAATTTAGGATTTGTTATGAGGAATGCATCTGAATTTAGCTGGAGAACAATTAGAATGCTGTATTTTAGTTTTGTAAGATCAAAATTAGAATTTGCTTCACAAATATGGGATCCCGGAACTGTAGTAGCCTCACAGCAAATAGAAACAATTCAAAACAAATTTTTAGCTTATGTGTACAGAAAAAAATATCTAAGGTTCCCAGATTATAACGAATATCATAGAATAAGAAATGAATTTAATATTGCAAAACTGTCAATAAGAAGGAAATTTAGTAATGTGCTCTTTATTGGCAAAATAATAAACGGATATATAGTATCAGAGGATATTTTATCAAAACTTAATTTTTATATTCCTTCCAGACTTAGAGTCCGACCAGTTATGTTCCAAGTGTATTATAAAACTAATGTAAGAAAAAACTCGCCAATTATTCGAATGTGTATTGATGTAAACTGTGTCTGTCATGAATCAAATTTTAGCATATTTAATCTAACCCAACGTAAATTAAAATATTATATAGAAAAAACGTTCTCAGGTATTCAATTTTAATTTTAAAATAAAATAAAAACAATAATAATAAATAAATACATAAATAATTTTCTTTTTTGCGATGGTATGTGATATATTATGTATAACATTAAATTCAGTCATTTGTATTGTATAGGTTATTTCATTATTCTGTATAGCTAATTTAATTTAGTATTAGTAATGTGATGTAATTGTAAATGTAGACATTTTTGTCTGTATTACATCAAGTAAATAAATAAATAAATAAATATTCTAATAAAGTTATCTTAAAAATGTGTTGTGGCAGTTGTTCAAAACTCAAACAATTTCATCTATATTTCTCACACTGGAAATTGATCTCGGACAGTAGTTTCAATTTTTGTGAATATTCCCAAGGGAAAATCTATTTTTGTGGCCATTTTTACAAAAGGCTATTCATGTTGACACTGCAGAAGTAACTCTACTTTAAGGTAGCCGTCTATCAAATCTAAATCTATAAGATTTTAAGGGGGTAAGGGTAATGAGGTGTTTTTGAGTACAGTTATGAAGTTTAAGCTCTTTTTTGGCATTTCTTATCAAAGTTATGAAACTCCAAAGTTTCGTAATTTAACATGGTGGGTATAGGGGAGACACAAGAACTGGGTAGAAAATCGCTCCCAAACTCATAAAATCCATAAGATTTTTATAAAAAATTACTCATACATGCTTCGAACTATGAGGAATCATAATAATAATAATAATAATATGTTTATTAGCCAATTTAGATACATTTAAGTGCATTTGGTAAGTCAGGTAAAGTAAATATAAATAAAGTAAATATATAGGAGTAAATATAAATAAATAGACAAATACTGAATTAATTAATGAAAACATGGTATATTTAACATATAATAATAGTAAATACAATAGTATTTGCATGGTTTGAACACACAGATATAAAAAACAATAAAAACAGTCTACCTTAAAAGCAACAAAGTTAAGGACATGTTTATACACATATTATTGTAACATGAAAATAAAATATAATACTTAAAAATAGAAACAATAATAATAATAATAATATTTGGTTTGAAATAACCGTTACTGCCTAATAGTTAAGTATCCTCCATATATTCTTTCACTGAATAATATGTTTTTGAAATTAAAAATTCGTTTAATTTAACTTTAAACTTCTCTCTACTGATCCAATATTTTTTATTGCGTCTGGTAATTTATTATATAAAACTATACCAGAATGACTGGGCGAATTTTCAAATAAAGTTGTAGAATAAACAATAGATTTCAAATCATTGCCATTTCTAGTTGAATTATCATGAAAGGTTCCAATCTGCTGATAAGATTTGTTTTTATGCAATTTATGCATTTCAATATATATACACAGGATAAAATTAATATCTTATTTTTTTTTAAATGTGGCCCACACAATCAAAAATTAATCTTAGTACTCGGTTTTGTAATATAAAAATTCTTTCTCCGCCACTAGAGTTTCTCCAAAGTGCTATAATTATAATGTATAGCTGAATATGTTAATGCACAGTAGACGTTAATTAACTGGTTATTTTACAGGGAAGACTTAAGCTGCAGTATTGCATAGTATCCGCTATGAATTTTTTACTAATGGCATTTATGTGTCTGCCATCTCATATTTGCGTCAACATGTACACCAAGATATTTTACACTTTTTCATAGAATTCGTGCAACCACTTACCACCCTCAAAGCAATGGATGATTCAACAATTTCACAGTACTCTTAAAACTGCCATAATTGCTAGAGCTAACTCGTCACATTAAGTAGATGAACTCCTTATTATATTATTAACTTTTAGAATGATTCCCAAAGATTTTCAATGTTCTTCCGCCTAACTAATATTTGGTCAAACTCTACGATTACCTGGCGAATTCTTCATTAAGTCATATAATACTCCTGATATTCATTATTTTATTGACAAATTACGAATTTATTTTAATAATTTGACTTTTATTTCTCCTCTTCCTCATGTTCATCACAAATCGTTTGTCAGCCCTGATATTTCTAATTGTGATTTCATATTTGTTCGCAAAGAACGTTTTAAACGTACCTTTTCTCCTTTGTACGAGGGTCCATTTAAAGTTTTATACCGTACAAATAAATTAATAACTTTTGATAAAAGAAATAAAGTCGTAACTGTCAGTATTGACAGAATCAAACCTGCTTTTGATATTTCACCAACCCATATTAAAAAAGTACGTTTTGCCATAGATACGTTGATTAATTGATTGTTCTTTTTATTAACGGGGGGGGGGGGGGGTAGCAGCTCACTTACCCCAAATAAAGGATTTTAGGTTGTCATGGAAGTGAAAACAAAAGAAAGACGAAAAATTATAAGAAACAATATATATTTTTTAATGTTATATTTATTTTTAACTTTAATATATGTTCTCTCTTAAATGTATTTTTATTATGGTATATCTTTACCATAAACGTTAATCCCCACATGCTGCTTAATATCAATCTGGTTTGACTGAAAGTGAGTTTAACTTTCTTATTTTAAACATTCAGAAGATTATTTTTATTGGCATTCAATTTTTTTGCCAAAAAAAAATGTTTTGTCCTTTAACTTAATATAATAACAAAGGAATTTTTTTTCAAAATTCGGGCTCCGAGGATTTGTTGGAATTTCGGTAAGCTTTAATTTAAAAAAAGCTTGTTCATTTCCGACAAGATTTGCGCTATCTAGTTATTTTTGAACCACTCAATTTGGGTCCACTCTGCGACGCCACTGGTTAGTTTTTATCGAATCTTTTAGTATATGTAGCTTCTATGAGAACACTTATTTGAAAACCACGTTTAATGCTATTTTATGAAAACATCGTAAAACGCTTAGGAAACATTTTAGAAAAAATTATATACTTGTTCTTTTTGCTTTTTTGACTAAATAAATCACCCCAGGAATTTGTTATGATATCACTGAAACAGCCCGTATAACATATTCCTGATTCAATACTCTTTGTTACTTAATTAGACTATGTTTATGAAAATGCGAACTTTTACACCTTTGAACCTTGACATATTTGCGCTAATCGCCCCTACAAACGTTAAGTGTTAGGAGGAGGTTTACATATTAGAGCGTGGTTTCACAGTTCGGTCCTTTTGGCGGCTTCTCTTACAATGGGCCCCATTGTGGCGGCCAGTGTCCTGGGCAGCGGCAGCTTTGGCGGCCGCACTTTACAGGCCCACCCTCTGAGCCGGTGAGATTTATGGGTCTCTCGCTGTTTGTTACCATGTCCCAACACCTATGGTGGTTGACAACGTACCCATCATCGTTATTTTGCGTAATTTTTCATCGCATTTCTTATTGTCGCAACATTGAGGTTCAATTTTACATGAAGTCGTTTACTAGTGCTATGCGGCTCTAGCAGTTTTGAAAGATGTGAAGCTGACAAAATTCATGCTTTTTATTTTATGTTTTACATAGCGGGTGAGTCAGGAAGTACGAAGGTGTAGATTTTTTTTAGCTTCGAATTTAATGTAGGATTTCCAACTTCAATTTCAAATTTCTGACTTTAATCTCGGCATTCTGACTTTAACCTAGGTAATCGCTATATAATAGTTATTTATGTACCAAGGCTTGTAAGTGTATTTTTATCTGTAAATACATGATACAAGCCGAGGTGCATACAACGCTTTTCGTACTACTAGCAATATTACAATTTTTAGGAAAATTCGTTCAAAATTATTATATTTCAAGATTTGTCTAACTCATTTATTAGTTGGCTTAGACTTTAACTGGAGTGTGTTTGCTATGAACGCTTTCTAGTTGCTTTGGTCACTGTCAGTAAGTTATCAAATTCATAACTTAATAATTTCTGACATTCAGGTTATCTGCGAGAGTTTTTGCAATAAAAATATGGATTATGATGAAAATATCGACGTTCAGGAGACAGCAAAAAATGCGTGTGCTTCGTTGGTGTCGAAATTTCACTATTGTTTAACTTTTTTATTACATTACTTTTTTCTGTCAGTGCCTAAAAGTAAATTTTGTTTTGCCAGGGACTGCAAGTGATACTTTCATAATACTGACAGACGTCAAAAATAACACTTGCAAAGCTAGTAGTACGAAAGAGTTATTTTTGTAGCAAGTACCTAAAATCATGTTTCCGGACTAGGCGAAGCCGATAGTCAGGAATCAGGAACCCCTAAATCGATCATAGGGTGTGCACTCGAAGATATAGTTTTTAAAAAATACATACATTATCCGAAATGACCTTGCGGATCTGAATCCACAGGGCGCCATTCTGTCCGCGATTGCAAAAAAACGTAAAAAAATTTTTTCCGAACATTTTTGTGTCACTAATTATTGATTAATTTTATATTCCCACCGCATTTACAGGCTTAATTTTTAACATTTCTTAATGATTTTCAAACCAACGGAAAGCTTATTCTTTCTAGATTCCGGTGCTGCTAAATACTTCTCATAATTGTTGTTAACAAATGCTACAGAAATTGTTTAAACAAAGAGAGCCCAAAGAGTGCACGGTAAATTTCAGCATCGAGACATTTTTAAAACTATTATCGATAGATGCATACTTCTATGACATGAAATCTGCAAAACATAATGGAGCAGTTTTTAGAGAAAGAATTATCTACATTGCGTTATTGTTGTAAAAGATACGATTATTTTTGTACAGCATGCGTTGTGATCCGGCTCGTCTTTTGGTAGATATACAGTGTACATGTATGTCTCGCATTGCCTCGCTCTCTTTAGGCTTGTTGGCTACCTGCTGAGGTGTAGTGTAATAACAAAAAATCTTATGAGTAGCGTATACAGTAACTGTGTTGTGTGTTGTTTATAAATTCATGTAAAATATATTTAAAATAATTTTTGTATTAGATTAATAGCCTGTATATTTCCATTATTATTGCAGAGTATCCGATGAAATTACAAAAATAATAGCGCAATTGCATTTTTCTCATCATAATCATAATGAAGCCGACACTAGAATATTTGCGATCATCCTATATTATCAAATCTGGGGTATGGTAGAATAATAATAGAAGCTACAACAGATATTTTTGTCTTATCCCTGTATTTTGTGTCTAGAATAATGATGTTGTAGATTTGATGTATTTATTTATACCGATTCATCATGCTGTGCGAGAATTAACTATAGAGAAGACAATAAGTGCTCAAATGAATTTGGGTAATTTATTTTTGTGCATTTATGCTTTGACTGGCTGTGATACAGTCAGTTTTCTATTTAAAAAAGGAAAAACTAACGCTGTAAAAAATGTTTAAGACATACAGAAGATGAAGAACTACAAAGAATACTTCAGTGATTTCATTACTTTTCAAAATCTGGCCCGGTATTTTTTTAAAAACCGCTGCCCAAGGAATTCACTACTTCCACATCCAGATTTTCCATCCATGTCTCTCAGAACTAATAATTTTTTTATGTGGAAATAATTGTTTATGGAACTTTAATAATATAATTTTTGAAATCGTCTACCCCCAAAAACCCATAAAACGATATCCATCATCGGTAGTGGAGTGGAGGTGGTGATAGAGAGGTGGTACTGGGGGTGGATGAAGTAAAAAAATATTCTGAGGTTTTTGATTCTTGTACACACACTAAATCACAATTGTTTAATTCCCTTTAATAATGGGGTGGGGGTGGTAATGGGGGTGGCTAATGCCAAAAAAACTTTTGAGACCTTATAGCTTCTCTTGTAAATACTAAATACCAATTTTATGAACTCTTTCCTGCTTGATTTATCTATTTACTCCAGTTTATTCCCCATCCCTTCAACGGAATAAGATGAAAATATAATCTAGTTCCAGATCACCTTAAAATACATACGCGTACGTACCAAATTTCAAGTCAATAACTTAAAACGGTTCCAGAGTAATCATGCGCACAAAAAACGTTACAGACAGACAGATCGACAAACAGAATTTTTTTTCATTCAAACTTAAAATCTCGACGTTTTATGACATTCTAAGCCTATTTGAACAATAAAACTTTTCAAATTTTTTCTTGTCGTTACTATACTTCCACTGGATGTGGAAGTAAATGTTATATGGTCGACGATAAGTCTGATATAAGGAATTTATCGCCTACCGAAGATTCTTTTTATCAACATATGTTGAGCTGCGTATCAAATTATTCTGTGGAAGAGTGCAACTGAGATAAACCCAGAAATTCCCGATCCAATTAATTTTGGTTGGGATTTGAAAAATAACGTACTTATTCCTAAATTAATAACTATAAATGTTCGTCCAAATATAACTTCTCAAAATGTATTTTGTAAATGTAAATTTAAAAAATGTATCGGAAACTGCAGTCGTAGCAAAGCTGGGTTGGAATGCATAATAGATTGCTACTGAGAGGGTAAATGTATTAGCTGTTAATTTAGTTTAAGTATAATGTATGTATGTATGTATATTATTATTTTTGTATTTCTATTTCTCAAGCACAAAAAGTAAATTTAAGTTCATTTAATTAGTTATATGGTTTTCTGTCTCTAATCAATATTTTAAGTTAAAATATAATAATTTTGGTTCTCAAGTAAACTAATCTTTAAATACCTTCGTTTTTTTTCATAATGACAAATGATAATATTTACGTATAAGTAATACGCATCGTAATTCTTTTGCAATCACAGTATATTGTCAGCAAGTTGCCGATCGGCCACAGCGCGCGAACTGTCAGCCAAAACGATAGCGGAAATAACAGAGCGCTGTACAAAAATAGTCATATCTTTTACAACAATAAAACAATGCAGATAATTCTTTCACCAAAAACTGCTCCATTCTATTCCGCAAATTTCATATCATAGAAGTATGCATCTATCTATAATAGTTTTTAAAATGTCTCGATACTGAAATTTCTGTAGCATTGTTAACAATAATTTCGAAAATTATTTGGCGGTACCAGAATCTAGAAGGAATAAGCTTTCCATTAGTTTGAAAATCATTAAGAAATATTAAAAAATAACCCTGTAAATGAGATGGGAACATAAAATTAATCAATTTTCAGTGACACAAAAATTTTCGGAAAAATTTTTTATGCTTTTTTGCAATCGCGGACAGAATGGCGCCCTCTGGATTTAGATGCGCAAAGTCATTCCAGATAATGTACATATTTTTTCAAAAGTATATCTTTGAGTGCACACCCTGGCATTTTAGAAGCGTCTTTTGAGAAGATTGATTCCCGACTACGAGTCCGGAATAGCGATGAGTCCTAGGGATGCGCGATGTTTATCGATGTCTGTTAAACATCGATATTCTGCTTTCGATGTTCGATATTTATATCGATTTTAATTTTTTCGATAGAATCGGACACTGTTTTCTTACGATATTTTATTAGATTGTTTAGCAGAACTAATTTTTCAGATTCCCCCCCCCCCCGCTCATCAATTTTGACATCTGAACAAATTTTTTTTTTAATTCTGAAACTTGAAATTTTTTCTATTTTCCATTTTGTCCCGCATTAGCAAGATCTCGCAAGATTCAAATATGGTCACTTTATTTTAAGGGAAACATCGATGTTTAAGAAAATCGAAATGTTTTATCCGATATTTTTAACACATCGATGTATCAAATGATGTCAACATCGATGTTTCAGGAACATCGCGCATCCCTAATGAGTCCCGAAAAACTGATTTTAGGTACGTGTTACAAACAACATTTCTTTGTTAAAGGTCCCTAAAACATATTTAAATTTATGATCAGAGCAAATATTTCTCGAAAATAGTGAGCTTCGAATTTTAATTATCATTCGACCATAGTAACCAGATTGTTTAATGTAAACAAAAAAATTTTGACGCCTTCTTTTTATACGGTATAAAATGCATAATCCACAAATTATATCTGAAAAAGCGAAGGAAATTGTGTTAGATTTGCTTCCAGTGAAATCTCGTCAAATTTATGAAAAGGAATATAAAGCATTCATTCGATGGAAAGAAATGAAAATCATTGTAATTGTAGACGAAAATGCAATGATGAACTATTTAAATGAAAAGGTAAGTGCCGCTATTCTTTGCGTTCAATATTAATAACATATGTAAATTATTATTGTGACTATTTTCGTATTTTCCTATTACAGTCGCAAGAAGTAAAACCATCTTACTCTCTGTCAAAATATTCGATGATAAAAGCTGTTTTATCAAAGAAAATATAGAAAGAAACAAATTCGTCAGTCATAGCTTTTTTGAAGCGAAATTCAGTAGGCTACGAGCCCACAAAGTCAAAAGTTTTGACGCACCAAGAAATTAATATATTTTTGATAAATGCAGACGATGAGATGTATTTATTAATCAAAGTAAGTTTAAAATCATACTTTAATGCATGCGGGCGCGAAGAGTTACATTCACTAAAAATACAAAAAGACACATGATGTCTTCTTACAGCAATTCCCGATACGAAGACTAACATTAAGAGAGTGTTTCCCGTGGTAGCTGAAGATGATTGTTTTTTTATTTCTTATCGCAAGGGAAAATGTACTGTACAACGTGTAGGAATCCATTCTTTTGGGAAAATGCCCTCTATCGTTGCTGAATTTCTTAAACTACCGAACCCGACAGAGTATATAGGACATTGCTTCCTGCGAAGCTGACGTCGATTTAACCTAGTTGAAACGGCTAGGAGGATAGAAGCAAGTTTTTTCACAATATTATTGTCTTTTTATTCTAAATCATAACTAATTCCACGTCGTCTTTAGTAGCAGAGTCATATATAGAAGAATCAATAGAGAAGAAGAAAAAAGTGTGCAGAATGTTAATGGGTGAGAAGAATATATATCTCTATGTATACCAAGCTTTCAGTGATTTTACTGGATAGTGGATAAGAACTTACTTAATAATTATTTTAGAGACATGTTAACCCATACAGCTTATAATTTTTAATGTGAAGGAAATTTTACTGTGAATTTTGCCATGTGTTTTTGATGAACTTGTTTACTCATGTTTATTGAAGATTTCTAATAACTTTTGAAATTTTATAAAAATTATTTAAATTTTACGCCAATTTGTTTTAATCATCATAACTTTATAATTAGCACACATTAACTGCCGTAAATATTAATCAAAATGTGATTTTTAAACTTTTTATGTCTTGTCATATTTACGACCTCGAACGCTGGTCTCATAAAATAGCTTTCCTCTATAAAATACTTTTGTGTTAATAACAAGCATTTTAAGGTAATTAAAGTATAGTCGATTTCTACAAAACATCTATAAAATAATGTGCTTTAGAGGTGACGGACTTGTGACAAGGCCGTATCTTAAATTAACCAATATAGTCGAGTAAACTCTAAGCTGGCGCGTCCAAAGGTCGCTTCATCATATAAACTAAGAGCATAAGACATACGCAACTAGTTCATCTCTATGTCACTGCGATAGCTTTATGCCCATCGCATATCAAATCGCACGTCCTGTTACCAACTCATACATACGCCATCTCAGATTTTACTGGACTATATAACAATTTTTTTTTCAAAAGGGCTATTTTGTATTTTGTTATAACTTGTAAGCCTAAAAAAATAACTGCAGTCAGAATCACAAACATTTTGATAAAAACTATGGTTTATTGTAACTATTACTATTCAATTACCGTTACTACCGTTAATTGTTAAGTTTTCATTTTAACACCCTTGGTCATTTTATGAAAATTTTCACTAGTAATCTCCCTAGTGCTTGAAAAATGTCCAGTAATGAATTAAAGGACGTGGAAATATGGTAAGAAAATTTCACTTCTAAATTAAAGGAAAAAATAAATATAAGAATGACAGCTAGGTTAGGTTAAGTTTTGTTAGTCAGTAGGCTGTGCACTACTTAAAAAGTAGTGTACGTTAAACATCGATAGTCTGAATTATCGCTAGTTATCGAGATTTCTAAAAAAACTATCGATAGTAACGATAGTAACGATAGTTTAAGCGACCAAATTTGAATCTTGCTAATGTGGGATATAATGGACAAGAATTTCAAGTTCAAAATTGATGAGCAGGGGAGAGAAATACTTAAGCTGTAAACTACCCATGTATCGTCGAATACTATCGGTAGCTTCCGATAGTAATTATCCGTCGATATTATCGATAGACTATCGTTGTTTGTTATTTACATTTGCAGCTTAAAGTTAGTAATTAGAGATTAAATATAATGCTTGTCATATTAAAAAATTAAAAAGTAACAAAATCACCAAGCAGGAGGACATACACAACCATGACACTAGGACAAAAACGAACTTAAGATTGCCCAAATATAGGCTAAGTAAATCTCAGAATTCCTACCTATATCTATCAATAAAATTTTTTAATGTGTTACCTAAAGATTTACAAAATCTTGATATGAGTGTAAACACGTTTAAGCTAAAAATAAAAAATATCCTTTTACAGAATGCCTTCTACTCATATGACGAATATTTTGAATATTTCGGCTCCTTGTCCAATTTATCGTCTGTTTAATTAGATTCATTATATTTATCGTTATATTTTAGCATTTTTGCATTAATTGTTTTTTCTATGTTTTTGACAATGTTATATTTTATGTTTTTTCCTCTACTTGAGGTACTAGTTTTTATGACTACTGCTTATTTTATATTGTGTTATCGTGACTCTGTTTTTTTTATACTTGTTTTTAAATTAAGTCGTTTGTTTTTTATCTCTGACATATGCAAACATTATATATATGTATAGCATGAATAAAATTCTATTCTATTCTATTCTATTCTATTCTATTCTATAACTTAAGAGTTTCTTCATCTAAATAGGTTAAAGCTACTAAAATTGGGAAAACTTTCACTTTTCTAATAAATATGCGCACCTTTTCATTACATGCTGGGTGCTGGTACACTATTACTTTAATACGTTTTTAATTTACTATTTATCAATATCAGTAACTTTTGAATTATTAACGAGAGGTTAAAAATAGCCTAGGGGTTTCTTCTTAATTCAGTTTAAGCTACTAAAATTAGTAATTGCTGTAGATTTTGACTTTGTGATTAAAAGTTCTCATGGACCCAACTCGGTCCCACGTCTAGTTTCCGAGACACAGCTCAAAAAATGTACAAGCGGTCAAGTTAAAAAAATTCCGAATTCATGATTTTTTTTAATACGTTTTATATTGTGATACTTTCTAATATTCCTTTAGAATATTTGCACTAAAAAGATTTTTTGTCTTAATAACAATAGCGTAGAAAAAAAATTAAGTTTGAGTTTTGGCGATGGCGCCGGAAATTCGACTTAAAAATAATAAGTGAAAAAAATATTCGGTCAAATTGGCTCAAACTTTTTTCTACGTAAAAGTGTCTTCGATCAAGAAACTGTTTAATAAAATTTTATTTGGTAACTACTTTATTGCCGTTGCCATAACGGTATATAATAATTATGTAGCAGACTCTGGAACAACAATTTACTTTCAATAAATAAATAAATAAATACATTTATTGATCTCTTTAGCTATTTTATGTGTTAACAGCGTATAATAGTAGGTGTAGGTATTAATAACTAATATATTATGCATAACAGTAGTGTATACAGTTATCATTAAAAATTTGTATAAATTAAGTGCATTATTCGCACATTGTATAGCTGTATAGCCAAAAGAAAAGAAAAACCAATAAATATATCTGAGTGTAAAACACTCGGGGGTATAAGACATACACAAGATTAAAAAATATATAAAAGAAAGTTACAATTTACAAACAAAAGTGTAACCCCTTCAGGCGACTTTGATGTTTAAAAAAATAATAAATTCATTTAAAGAATAAAACGAATTACTCATTAAAAGTTTTTTAAGGCGGTTCTTAAAGCTAGCTACTGAAACAGTATTTCTAATTTGATCTGGCAAATAACTAAAAATTCGACAACCCGAATTAATGGGTGACTTTTTGTAGAACTCGAGGTTATGTTTTTTAAAGTCACTAAATTTCTTCCCCTTGTAGGATATGTGTGGAAATCTCCTTTTTGAATAAATTTGTTCCTATTTACATAAATATACGACAAGAGTTTCATCAAATATATAGATGTCACCGTCAGAATTTTATGTTTTTTAAATATTTCAATAGCAAAACTGTCCCAAATAGTGCTTTAATGCAACTATTTTATGAGATAATAAGAAGCAGTTATAAAATAATTTTAACGTATATTTATAACGGTGCTAAGATTACTGCCGAACGTTACTAAAAAAGCACTAACAAATTATTTATAAGCGTTCGGTTGCAGGCAAGCAAATAGTGCAGGGCAGTACGCCTTTACTGGCTTCATTACCTCGAAGGATCGGAAAATGGATCATTCTACACATCCTCGATTAAGTCAGTTGTCACCATTTCCAGCATCCTCTGAGAAGCAAGATTTTTAATTTTAGTAATAGGATCAGAGTTCCCACAGAAATTAAACGTATCGCTCGGATACTGATGCTTCAGTGATGCTCCAGCAACTTCATCAGTCCCTATCACCGAGATGTTTGGGCAGTCAGTATATGACATAGACGTTTCGTTTTTCCTAGAGGATTGGAAGACGTCACTCGTTGGTTGCGAGTGGATATAGGTGTCTGCTGTATTGGTTCTCCAATCCCCCTCGGAGAAATATCACGAGGCTAAACCATGCTCGATAAAGATTTGTAACTCAGATTTCTCAATACGAATCATCTTTGATCTTAGATAGAGTAAAATATCTCGCTCTTTCAGAATCCGTGGTCAAATACTCGTTTCCATTTGATAAACAAAATTTGACCTTGGAATGACCTTATCCTTGACCTGATGGGGTCGAACAGTCCCTTGATTAAGATTCAGCAACCCCAAAAACGTATAAGAATCGTGGTTTTTTAGCTTACATGTTTTTCCCAATTTGACCTAGGAATGACCTTGACCCTGACCTGATGGGTCAAACAGACCAGGAATTGGGATTTAGTTACCCCAAAAATGTATAAAAATAGTGGTTTTCTGCGCTTAAAAGGTTTCTTCCCAATTTGACCTTGATTGGACCATCACCCTGACCTGATGGGGTCAAGCAGATCCCGGATTCGGATTCAGCGGCCCCAAAAACGTATAGATATGTTGGTCTAGTCTGGTCAATAGAACATTTTTTGTGTAATTCACAATTTTACTGATGCTTTCGGAATATCGTCAACCTTGCATATGACAAATTCATGTGCAAGTAACAGAAAACTAAGTTAGTTAGTTTTATGTTACTTATAGATGGATTTATTATATGCAAGGTTTCTCGACGATATTCCGAAACCATCAGTAAAACTGTCTGAATTATTCGCAGATATCAGTGTTACAATAAATGAAAACAGTGATGAAGACGACTAATATTATCATATATCATTAGTATAATGCCTGCAGTACACTCTCGCCGAGACCGCTCGGCGAATGTCTCTGTTTTTAGTAATGTGAATGAAAAACATGGATATTTTTACAATTAATTAATTTTATTTATTTGCTTTTATCATGATTGGAAAATATTATTTAGGTATTAAGCAAATCACAACTTACACACTTTTTTATTTACTACGAAATTACCTACTTTCTGTATATTGTTGCCCTAATCTGGGCACGCTAATATACTAATTAGGTAAATATTTAAAAACACTCATTATTCGAGAATCAATCAAAACAACTACTCTTCCAGCTAATACTGACGAAGTATTGAATTACATGACATGATTCCTAGCATTTTAAAGAAAAAAAACCGCTGCCCAAGGAATCACTACTTCCACATCCAAATCTTTTATCCAAGTCACTTACAACGAAAAAAATTTGTATGTGGAAATAATTGTTTATGGAACTTTAATAATATATTATTTGAAATCCTCTACCCCAAAAACCCATAAAACGATACCCCACATCGGTAGCGGGGTGGGGGTGGTGATTGGGGGTGGTAGTGGGGGTGGATGAAGTAAAAAATATTTTGAGGTTTCTGGTTCTTGTACACACACTAAATCACATTTTTTTTTCATCCCCTTTAATAATGGGGTGGGGGTGGTAATGGGGGTGGCTAATGCCAAAACTTTTTTTGGGACCTTAGCTTCTCTTGTATATACTAAATACCGATTTTATGGACTCTTACCTGCTTGATTTAAATATTTTCCCCAAATTTACCCCAATTTACCCCCCAACCCTTCGACGGAACAAGATAAAAATATAATCTAGTTCTAGATCTCGTTAAAGTACATATGTGTACCAAATTTCAAGTCAATAACTCAAACGGTTCCAGAGTAAACGTGCGCACAAAAAAGTTACAGACAGACCGACAGACAGACCGACAGACAGACAGACCGACAGACCGACAGACAGAAATTTTTTTTTCGTTCAAACTTAAAATCTCGACGTTTCGTGACATTCTAAGCCTATTTGAACAATAAAAATGTTTAAAAATTTTTTTGTCGTTACTATACTTCCACTGGATGTGGAAGTAAAATATGTTGAAAATAATATTTTCTAATAACGACATGGACGCTGCTGAAATTGCCGCTGCTGCAGCTTATTGTGCGTTTGCATATTTTAATTATGTGCATATATACAAAAAATATAAAATTGAAAATCCTTGGAAACCAAGAAGATGGTGGATGAAAACAATTTATCGAAATAGTGAGTGTTGAAAATTTAAATGTGATTTTAATTATTATTATTTACCTCACTGTATAACAATGAAACATGCCTGAATTAATAAAGGGTGTAGCCGGTTAAGCATATGAAAAATGCCCATAAAGGAAATTACATGAAATGGACATCAAAATATTCCCTTGACTATAAAAAAATATTTGTTACAATATTATTCCAGAAATCCAAATCGATAAAATTCTCGGAATATGTTAGTTATGAGGTAATCTTTGCAGAACGGCAATCAACCCCCTCATCTGTAGCTTAATAACCCAGCCAGACCATATTACTTCCACATCCAGTGGAAGTATAGTAACGACAAAAAAATTTTAAAAATTTTTATTGTTCAAATAGGCTTAGAATGTCATGAAACGTCGAGATTTCAAGTTTGAGCGAAAAAAAATTTTCTGTCTGTCGGTCTGTCGGTCTGTCGGTCTGTCGGTCTGTCGGTCTGTCGGTCTGTCTGTCGGTCTGTAACTTTTTTGTGCGCACGTTTACTCTGGTACCGTTTGAGATATTGACTTGAAATTTGGTACACATATGTACTTTAACGAGATCTAGAACTAGATTATATTTTCATCTTGTTCCGTCGAAGGGTTGGGGGGTAAATTGGGGTAAATTTGGAGTAAATAGGTAAATCAAGCAGGTGAGAGTTCATAAAATTGATATTTAGTATAGACAAGAGAAGCTAAGGTCTCAAAAAAAATGTTGGCATTAGCCACCCCATTACCACCCCCACCCCATTATTAAAGGGGATGAAAAAAAAAATGTGATTTAGTGTGTGTACAAGAACCAGAAACCTCAAAATATTTTTTTACTTTATCCACCTCCCACTCCCACCCCCTGTCACCACCCCCACCCTACTACCGATGTGGGATATCGTTTTATGGGTTTTTGGGGAGGTTTTTGGGGAGGATTTCAAATATTATATTATTAAAGTACCATAAACAATTATTTCCAGATACAAAATTTTTTTCGTTGTGTGACTTGGATAGAAAATCCGGATGTGGAAGTAGTGATTCCTTGGGCAGCGGTTTTTTTAAATAAAATTAACAAATTAATAAGCAAATTAGCCTTATAAATGCTTCTAAACTATGTATGATGTTTTAGGGCACCAGATTTTAGGTTTCTCAGGTTAAGTTTACTTAATTTTTCTCCCAGAAGTATGGTTTCCAAACGTTTTTTTGTGTAATGTAGTACAAAAATTATGTTAACAATGCATCATCGGAATGACACAGAATGACTCTCGTCATCAGAATGACCTAATAACTAACAGTATAATAAACTTTCGAATTGATATGAAAATAAACAAATGAAAACAAAATAGAACAAAATTGTAATGTTTAATACCTATTTAAAAAAACCGCTGCCCAAGGAATCACTACTTCCACATCCAGATTCTCTATCCAAGTCACTCACAACGAAAAAACTTTGTATGTGAAAATAATTGTTTATGGAACTTTAATAATATAATATTTGAAATTATCTACCCCAAAAACCCATAAAACGATACCCCACATCGGTAGTGGGGTGGGGGTGGTGATAGGGGAGTGGTAGTGGGGGGTGGACGAAGTAAAAAAATATTTTGAGGTTTCTGGTTCCTGTACATACACTAAATCACAATTTCTTTTCATCTCCTTTAATAAGGGGGTGGGGGTGGTAATGGGGGTGGCTAATGCCAATTTTTTTTTGAGACCTTAGCTTCTCTTGTATATACTAAATACCAATTCCGTGGACTCTTACCTGCTTGATTTATTCATTTACCCCAAATTTACCCCAATTTACACCCCAACTCTTCGACGGAACAAGATGAAAATATAATCTGGTTCTAGATCTCGTTAAAGTACATATGTGTACCAAATTTCAAGTCAATATCTTAAACTGTTCCAGAGTAAACGTGCGCACAAAAAAAAGTTACAGACAGACCGACAGACAGACAGAAATTTTTTTTTCGCTCAAACTTAAAATCTCGACGTTTCATGACATTTTAAGCCTATTTGGACAATAAAAATTTTAAAAAATTTTTTTGTCGTTACTATACTTCCACTGGACGTGGAAGTAAAATGAAATAAAACAAGAAGTTACAAAATCTGCTACGTACTACTTATTAAATATTTGGTAAAAAGTGTGTCAATTTCATCGTTACTTAAAACTTTAAAATATTTTGATGAAATTGGAACCGGTGCATCTTTTAATTTGCTCAAAATTCCAGTGCACTCCAGCTCCTGCCTATCTTCCTTATTGGGCCAAAAGAAAGTTTTATTGTTTCGGGCCATGAACGAAACAAGAATCTTGGTACCAATTTCTGTCTGTCTGTAATTAATTCGTGCACAAAAGACACTGCACTATCACCCACTTTTTGTTCCGTGAATTTTGAACACCCTGTATATGAGTTAAGTTTAAAATAAAAGTCACTTTTCACGAGAGAAAATAAAATAAGTTTTTCTTTTTGTTCACGTTCTCACAATACTTGATTTTTGTTGAATAGAACTTAATTAGAGCGATTAGTTAATTAGTACGATTAATTAGAACGACTGGATAAGCACTAGAGTAAAAATTTGCCTTTGAGTTTTGTCGCGTTTCGACGTAATATTTTTTTCTGAATTCATCTAGAAGATCTTTATGGTCGATAATTTTCAAATTTTTTCGTCAATTAGGTAAGTTGCAACAAATTTTTAATTAACAATTGCCCTTTTTGCAAAAATTCAGCTCCCCCAGACAAGAGCAAGTGAGAATATACTAGGTGCCCTCGGCCTCGCGGCTTGTGTTCCCTTTGACTCGTGGCCAAAAAACCGACACAAATCGGAGCGTTAACGAGGCGAGGCGAGGCGAAGCGAGGGCGCACGGGGCGATGCGAGCGTAGCAAGTACACTCTCGCCGAGGCGTTGAGAGGCGTTGCGAGGGCAGGCGAGTGCATTAACGAGACAAGACGAGGGCACACGGGGCGATGCGGGAGCAGCAAGTACACTCTCGCGCTCGCCTGCCCTCGCAACGCCTCGGCCAGAGTGTACTGCAGGCATAACATGTTTTTTTATTATGTATTCTTATTAATAAACACAATTTTTTTTATGTATTACCGTTTCGATGGAGTTTTGTACATCTCGTTATTTCAAAAAAATATTTATGCTGCTCTAAAAAATTTTCAATACGTGTAATCCAAGCAGTTATTCATTTATATATTTATTAATATATTGAGTTTCAAACCAATTTATATATTTTTTTCCTTATTTGTTGTAATCAGTACGTACATAAATACATTGTTGTTTAGTGTTACCCTGGTATTACAATTTCTGAACTCACGATACAGGCTGTTTACTAAGGGGGGGTGTACGCACGCAACATTATCTTTACCAATTTGACTACGTTACTCCTTCGACAGAGTTTTGTGGAAAATATATGATACAGCTTATTGTATGGTGTATAATTAGTAAAAAAAAATGGTGGTGGTCGCTAACTTGTAAGTACGTATTTAAATTTTTCAAAAAATTCAAAAGCATCACTTTTTGTTTTCTTCATGAGAAGATTTCCTGAAAATATCATTGATAAATTGCCTTGAGTAGATTTACAATATATGTGAACAAACAAATTGGTTCACTTGATTAAGAGATATTATGAAGTTTTTGAGATCAAAACTTTTTGTGGTAGTATCTTACGCAAAGATACATCACTGGAAGGAACCACACGCAAAAAGCTTGCAAAGGCACGGACACTTATCTTAACCTGCCATGGCCTTTCCTCTTCATCCTTTCTTATTTTTAAATATTTTAAACAACTCTGTAATAAAACATAATATTTGTTTTCGTTGAAAATTAGTTATCCAAGCTTTTAAAAACGCACATTGAAAACGCCATAATACCAACTCCGGGCAAGCCATTCCCGATTTCTCAAAAATGTCCCTCAAACTGAAGACAAAGTGAGCACCTGGACCGCTGTTCCAAGTTGTGTCAAAGGAGTCTTGTATTAGCAGACCGACGGCGATCCGCGGGTTGCATTTCACTCCAACTCGTTTAATAAAACGGCATTGATCTCCGTCCGTGCCGTATTAATCACCGCGAGTACCGCTGGGCCGCCCGCAGCTCAATTAGACAGGTATTCTGGCCCACACAAGTCGCCATTGTCACTTACAATTATTATTAGGAAAGGGAAGCCGTTCCACCAGCTGTTGTGATAAATGAAATATCTAATCTGATAAAATATAATTGTAAGTAAAAGCGATGGAATCATACTTTAGTATAGTAGGTGTGCTTTTAGAAGGCAGAATATTTACTAAGGTAATATTTCGTCGAACTACTCTATACATTGTCTTAAATATACACTGTGTACATGAAGTATGGAATAAATTCATTAATTCTGAATACGCAAATATTACGGAAAAAACCTCGAACACGTCGATTTTTATTTTCAATTGCGCATCTTTTTCTTTGAGTTTTTTTACTATGACGTCATCGCTGCTTGGGTTATGACGTCATTTTCTTTTTTTTTTTTTAATAGAATGCCCTGTATATTTTTTCATTTTCAGACTCTCTAAGGAAATCTGAATTTAAAAACCTACTTAGGATCTGGAATTTATAAGTTCTGAACTACAGACATTTGAAAATATTCTTCTTTGAATAGAGAATATTATTTAGGTATTATGCAAATCACAACTTACACACTTTTTATTTATTATGATAATACCTACTTTCTGTATATTGTTGCCCTAATCTGGGCACGCTAATATACTAGTTAGGTAAATACTTTAAAACACTCATTATTGGAGAACCAATCAAAACAACTACTCTTCTAGCTAATACTGACGAAGTATTGAATTACATGATAGGATTCTTAGCATTTTAAAGAAAAAAATACTGAAAATATTTAAATGATTTATTTACATTTAGTCATTCACACTTTTTTTAAAATGCTAAGAATCCTATCATGTAATTCAATACTTCGTCAGTATTAGCTAGAAGAGTAGTTGTTTTGATTGGTTCTCCAATAATGAGTGTTTTAAAGTATTTACGTTACTAGTATATTAGCGTGCCCAGATTAGGACAACAATATACAGAAAGTAGGTATTATCATAATAAATAAAAAGTGTGTAAGTTGTGATTTGTATAATACCTAAATAATATTCTCTAATCATGATAAAAGCAAATAAATAAAAAATAATTAATTGTAAAAAATTCTTCTTTGAAGTTAAATAATTCCTGCTTTATTGTGATATTTTACAATAAAATAGCAAATGAACAGTAAATAATAACATAAAGAATTGACTTAAGGTCTGTATTTCATTTTTATAAAGCACGTTTTTAGATGACCCTACAAAAACGAGTAGCCGAATAGGTTTTTTGCAATATTTCTTTAAGTAGGCTGACGATCAACATCCTATCTACAGTTCTGTCTTGTCAGTGTTAAATTAATAACTGCTTATTAATTTGTGTATTCTGCTTTATAACAATGAGTTTGTCTGTATCTCAGAGAATAGAAATTCTTATGATGATTGAGTATGGTGACAGGGCACGAACACAAGAATAAGTATGTGTTTTATTTAACACTAAGTATCCAGATAGATCCATAAACCAATCAACAGTGAGCAAAATTGAGAGAAAATATGGAGAGACTGATTCCGTAGATGATCTACCAAAGAAAGGCCGTCCAGTTATTGACGAGAATACGAAATTTAATGTTTTTCTGGCTATGGAAGAGAATCCACCCAATAGCATTCACCAGCTTGGCCGAGATTATGATATTCCTTTTACTCCTGTACACAAGGTGTTAAAACAACAAAAGTGGCATCCTTTTAAAATACATCTTGTGCAAGAGGTATCTGATGATGATCTAGACCGAAAAATTGAATTCTGTCAAATATTAATGAATATGTGCAATAATAATCCCCTTCAAGCAAAAAATATAATTTTTTCGGTCGGATTAAATGGTGAAGACAATTACCAAAATGGGCCTTTCCCGCATGACTGAATTTTACTTTCACCACGACCAAACCATATAATGAACTGTAATATAATTTTATATTAATTTAGTTTCGGGCAATTTTGTATGTTCTACCAAATATTTACTTTACAAAATCAGTTTTAATTCACTTAATTTGAAACATGAGTTCTAAGGCGCGAGCTTGCAACGTCAGTCTGATTAGACCAATAAAAAGTCGTATTTTTAAAGGGAGTTGTCTATTGCCAGGTGTATGTCTTTTTATGTGAACATCGTATTTGCCATATCAACTGTCTACTTTGAATAGTACATTTTTTTCATTACAACGTACTCTTTGTTAACCTGATAAATAAAAGCAAAAATTCTGTCAACCTTTCACTGTCTAAAATCCATATATCATGTTGATATTCACTATTTTTGATCATTTTGGTTCACATATGGTATAATATCAGTGTCATCTGGCAACGTTGTACTGAAATGCTCAAATCATATTCGATAACCTCACTTTCTATTGTTTATGTTTGATACGATATTTACGTAATTTTATTTTATAATTAGAAAATGCCGCTTACAAGGGTTTGTTATGTACCAGTGTGTCCAAACACTAGTGAAAATACTACCAAGTTATTTTTGCGCGTCCCAACAAATTTGGAAATTCGAAAATTGTGGTGGAAAGTTGCAAAAGTTCCTGGTGTTGTTTATACTGCTCCTGGATTTTTCTGTTGTGAAGATCATTTTAACGTATGTGTATATTGTTACTAACTTCCTTTTAGTGGGCTTGATTTTGTACTTTATCTGTCTCTTTAGATTGAAATCACAACATTTACGTTTACGCAATGTCAATCGGGATTATAAACGGACGTTCTCAATTAAACGTTAGCACTTTACGAGATTCTATTGGTGGTTCCTCATAAATGTACTTCAGGCACCAATAGAATTGCAAGATATGGAAAACAGAACGCAAGTGAGATTGTTTGGGAATGCACCTTTATAGCTAATTCTGGCAGCGCCAGCGGTTTAAGATCATATTTGATTGGTGTGGTTCTGATGACGTCGCATTGCCGCCTGAATGCTATCGTTTAAATCTGCTGTTGATTTAGGTAATATTTGAATATTTTCTGTAGTATTTTATGCGTTCAGAAAAAAAATTAAAATACATTTTTAGTAATATTTTGATAGGATCTTTCCAATAACACAATAAAAAAAAATAGCGGGAAAGGCCCATTGTGGATACTGGGCAAAGGAAAACCCTCGATGAATGCGAGAGCAGCACACTCAGTATCCACAAAAGGTAAATGTGTGGGTGGAAATAGATAGAAATAGAATAATCGGTCGCTACTTTTTCGATAATATCATAAATGGACCAAGATATCTTCAATTTTTACAAGAATATCTAATCCCTAATCTAGTGACCTTATTTCCGAGTAGAAACAATTCTACAACTCCCGACGAAAACTTATGGTATCAGCAAGACGGTGCACCTCCGCATTATGCATTAACTATTCGAAGATATCTTGTCCAAGTATTACCAAATAGGCTGATTGGAAAACATGGTACCGTTGAATGGCCACCAACGTAACCAGATCTTACCCCGCTAGATTTTTTCCCTTGGGGGTCACCTAAAAAACGTAATGTATAAATGTCAACCTGACAATATTCAATGTAACAACATTTCTCAAAAAACTATAAATAAAGTTCAGCAAGAATTCATTGATCGTTTGGGATACTGCCAGGCACAAGAAGGTTTTCAATTTGAACATTTGATTAGTTAATCCTATGTTATTATTTACTGTTCATTTGCTATTTCATTGTAAAATATCATAATAAAACAGGAATTATTTAACTTCAAAAAATAATATTTTTCTGAAATCGATCGGCAATGTCTATATTTTCGGCGCGATTTCAGATCGAAAAATGCACAATTCCAATATTTTAGTCCGTTGCTAAGAAACCATCAGAAAACAGACCGGAAAAGATCCGTTGCCAAGCAACGATCAACAAAACCGTACGGGAATGTTACATTCCCGTACGGGTTTTTATGTATATTTTAGACAGTAAATAAATACACGCAGACAAACCAACTCACATTAAAATTGCATTTATTAGTAAGCAGTTAGATTTTAACGAAGAAATGTTATGCATTAATATAAATTCTTTAAGTTACAATAATATTGATTACGATTTCAGAAAAAATAGTATGTGTACTTCGGTGTGAAAGCACATTCCCGAACTTCGATGCTTGTTGACCTCGGCTAGCGCCTCGGCCAACAATTTGCATCGTCGTCCGGGAATGTATTGCTTTCATACCTAAATACACAACATACTATTTCAAATGTCTGTAGCTCCGAACTTATAAACTCTAGACTCTAAGTAGTATGGGTTTTTAAATTCACACTTCCATAGAGAGTCTGAAAATGAAAAAATATACAGGGCGTTCCATTTAAGATAAAAGGAAATGACGTCATAACCGAAGCCGCGGTGACGTCGTAGCCAAAAAACTTAAGCAAGAGTTGCGCAATTAAAAATAAAAATCGACCTGTTCAAGGTTTTTACCATAATATTTTTGTATTCAGAATTAATGAATTTATTCCATACTTTATGTACTTATGTATAAGGAGTAAAAGCCAGACTGCAACCAACAGCTCTTCTCCGCACTAATGCCCCGCCGAGCACTTAGTTAGGAATTACAAGGAATATATAAGGAATAATTCGTAATTCAGCTCCCGGCGGGGCATTAGTCCGGAGAATAGCTGTTGGTCGGTGTCTGGTTTTTATTCTTTATATATTTAAGGAAATGTATACAGAAGTTGGACAAAATATTAAGTTAGTAAATATTCTGCCCTTTAAAAGCATACCTACTAACTATGCCTACGTCAGGGCTACTGCTACTTCGATTGCAATGGACATCGGCCGATAGATGGAGTCTACCATTTTTGTTGCATGTCGTGATTTTATATATCTCGTCATGTACCAAGAGTGATCGAAGGTCTCATCCTAGTCATTTCGGAGCTACCTTGCACTGACGAGAGTCAACAGCTCGGAACTGCAGTCTGCAGGTGGTGTGGAGTGGCTGGCACGAAAGGTTCTTTGAGTAGTAATCAATAACCGTAAACAGAGGGAGGATAGCCAGTTCCCTATGCTATATACATATATACATCTTCGTGTGTGTTTTATACCTTGCTTTAAATTAAAAAACATTCTTTATTAGTGAAATTGTGTGGCAGGAACAGGGTGTAACGTGTTCTCCCTCATCGAAGGCTACATTGATATTTTTTGACTTTTTGCCCGGGAAAAATCCACAAAACTCTAAGATGGTTGAGTTCTTAACTATGAAGTTTTACTATAAAATTAAATGGGATAAGCCCAAACTGACATCATCACTTACAATTTAATTTGTAGTATTTATTAGTCAAATTTATATTCCCTGGGTGACACAAAACTAATTTGTTGGACACTAAAATTGCATAAACTCACCAAGGTAATAACCTGTTACCAAAACAAATTAGGCTCGGCTAGCCAGTTTTTGTAGGAGGCCTAGGGCCATGGGTAAGCGTAAGCAACGGTCCCAATGAGGCCAAGAGTGTTTAATGATGTAAAGAAAATTTAGAAAATTTGTAAAAGTTTGAAAAAAATTTTGTCAAAAAAATTTTTATATTTTTTTTTTGTGTAACAATTTTCAGTTTTTTTGAAGGCAAAATTACAAGAGTTATTTTGGGCGCCAGTCTCTAAAGAAGAGACGGAAAAGGAAAGGTACGATACAGCAGACACCAGAGAAACACAAAAAATTTAAAATTTAACAATTTAATCACAACCAATCGTACGAAACGATCTAAAATTCGAGGGTTAGCAATTAATAACAACAGATGCCAACTTCGTGGCTTTGAATTATAGAAAATATTAGTTACAAAATTATTGTTAGGTTAGTATCCTTAACACTATTTTAGCATCCCGGCGACATTTAGTGATAAACAATTCCCTTATCCAAAAAAGGCGACCTAGCTTAGTTGGTCAATAATCAAAAAAAACCCCAGCAAAAGTTAGGCCAATTAGCTCTGAATAAAGACACCGGTGCCAAGGTTACGTTACAAAGTTTGAGGTTCAAATGATAATTTTCAATGCCTTGATTCACAAATGATGGCCAAAATTTACATTTTATTACAAGTTCACGATACAGTCTCCCCAAGAAAATGGTAGTCAGTAAATTTAGTTAGGCAGAAGGCCAACAAATAACTAAATTTTGAGTAAAGTTTATGCAAGACAAGTCAAATATTTATAGTGAGCCGCTCACAAAGAAAGAGGGAAATAGGGACAAATCCCAACCAATAAACAAACGGAAATTAACTTCCTACTACTATAAATACTGAATTTATCACATCAACTTAGACTATTAAACATCTATTTCATTTTGACCTGGGAGAACTATGACTTGTTCAGCAAAAACAAAATCAAAACATTTATAGCAATTTACTCACTCAGTTAAGGGAAACTAAAACAATTCTCCCATTAAATTAACCACTGGAAACACATTTCCTAACACTATGTCACTATGAATGTTGAACTTGCTTACTAGAACTTGATTATTGCAATTCTTGTGAAACTAACACGCAACATTATAATAGAACGTAACCTCACCTCGCGGTCCAACTTTACGGGAGCAACAGAAGTTATGTTACGAAATCTATCGTACTTAGGTAAAAACACTACTGAAAAATGACAACTTAGTAGTATGTTAATTAAACTTGTTTATCACTAAAACACCATAAATCAATAAATAACCCCGTGACCCAAGGTAAATTTCTATCACTAAATATAACGTAGAAAACTAACCTAAAATTTAGCGACTATAATTATAGAAGTATCTATAATAGGCAATATAAATAATTTAAAACTATAAAAGTTTGTACTACAGTACGCAACAAATACTCATGATAAAAGGTAAACAACAAAAATCGATAAAGGTTAAAGCACAGCTGCACTTTAAAATACGACCACACGGTCAACACTTTTGATAAAACAATTTGTAATTGCACGAACCAAAGGTTTAAACATTAAGAAAATATACGACTTAATCGTAGAATGGCTCTATTGTTTCAATAGCGATCTACTTACACTTTGTTTACTTAATTTAAATTTATATCCTGCTTATAGCAGCCGTTGTGATAAAACAACTGTAAACTTTGTTAGAAGGGTGGTAAATGGCAAATAAAAAACTAGACTTATCTTAGAAATAAGACGTTGATGTTGTCTTATATCGAGGGATCCTCCTAATAAGAACGTGATGTCCCCTGGACGTCAGCGAAAAAATTGACACTTCTTCGTAGGTTAAGGAAGACGAAGATAGCACATCACATGGGTTACCAATTCCGGCATGAAACTAAATTCCCCAGCTAACTTGATCTCGCTACTTGCCCTACCTCGGCGTCACTGCGTCACCAAGCATGGCTTCCAGACAAAAAATTATGAAAATTTATTTCTTCCAAGATATTTAAATGTGTTCCTGTTATGACGTCGGAACCGTCCCAGTTTAGTTTAATTCCTATATAAAGCCTTCCATAACCATCTATTCCGCAGGGATTATGTCCGTTGTGATTTACGATTTAATACGTAGTTTTTTAAAATGGTGGTACCATGTGCATTACATTGACGTTAAATTAAAATTTTGAATTATGCATTAGGAATCGGAAATCGAAAATAGAATTCAATCAGTATCTAAAATAAAATACCCTGGTTAGGATTTAACTAATATCATAATTAAACAACAATTAACTTACTTAGTTAATCCATTTAAGCGATTGCAACTTTAATTAGGCAGAGCGTTTGCCAAAACATGTGCTCGTTAGACGCACTTGAAACAAAAGAGGCTGGATTTTAAATCCATACCTGCGACGGTCGCTCGAATACGACGGTAATGCCTCACTAGACGGGAAACGCACTAATATCTGCGCGGTTGAAAAGAAGTTAACTTGATCAACGTTCTTAATATTAGAGGTCCCTGCGACTTGCTTCATACTATTGATGCTAATAAGTTAATTATGGCTGTAATGGCCGCTAGAGGTCATTACAAATACCCCCTTCCAACAAATTTTAAAGCGTAAGCTTACTCCAAACCAGAGTTGCCGACACTCAGTATTCAACAACTTATGCCAAAATTTAGACATTTCTAACAGAAATGTTACAAAATACACGAAAGCTTAATACTAACCTAAATCATGGCTAACACTACTAGGCATAAAATATACAAAATAGCGATATACAACAGATTTAAATTACAATTTAAAATTTACAAAATATTATAAAGGGAACAAGGACAATATACTCGTGGATAATCAGGGAGACAAATTTACAGTTCTTATTACTAAGCTAGTCATATTTATTTACCTTCAGGTAAGGACAAACTAAGAAAACCCTATATACGTTGGGGATCATCGTCAGGAGCTTGCTTAAGGTCTTTAATATGATATCTACCTAATTCTTTTTTATGTTCATCTACCAGCTCGTAGATAATAGGGGAAATCTTTTTTACAACAGTACATTTGACAAATTTAGGAGCAAGTTTTGCTGAAAAATAACTTGCGGCATCCGATAACACGTAATTTCTTTTATACACCGTGTCTCCAACATCAAATTCAATATTTCTTTTTCTGAGGTCATAATGTTTCTTATTCTTTTGATAAGATTTAGAAATATTGTTGGCGACATCTTTGTATAATTCTTGTAACTTTTGCAGCTCAGAAGCTAATTTATTTCTATTTTCAAATTGAACGGGAGCATTTATTTTCGAAGTTATTTCACCGTAATATTTTCCAGATATAGGGAGTTCTCTCCCAAATGTCAGGACAGCTGGGGAGTAACCCGTAGCTTCATGAACACAAGTATTGATCGCATTTGCAATTTGAGGTATCAGTTTGTCCCAGTCTCGATGATTATTTTCTCTCAAGTAAGATCTAATCGCAGTACCTATGACCCTATTGGCTCGTTCTACATTGTTACATTGTGGGTGATATTTGGCGTTATACCACGCATGCGAGATCGAATATTTGGTTAACAAACTCTTAAACTCCTTTGACGTAAATTGGGACCCGTTGTCCTGGACCATAATTTGAGGTACACCGAAAGTTAAGAAAACTTGATTTTCGATAAAGTTACAAATTTCTTTAGCTGTAGCTCGTTTCATTCTGTGTATGAAAGTGAATTTAGTGAACCAGTCGACTACGACTAACAAGTAACAATTGTTTAACTTAGACTTGGGGTAAGGCCCCGATATATCACATGAAAGTAGTTGAAATGGTTGACTTATATTTTTAGGAGACCCCATGAGTCCAATTCGGCCCAGTTGTGATACTTTTTGTGCATGACAGATTTCACACCTATATACGTACTTCTTGACATCAGCCTTCATACCTGGCCAATAGTAACAATTTGACACACGGTGATAAGTTTTATTAAAGCCGAAGTGGGATGACAGAGGGTCATCGTGACATTCTTTCAAAATATTTAACCGGTCACCTTTCGGTACCACTAACTTCCATTCCTTGAAATTTGTTCTTAACTTGTACTTGTTCTTAACAAATTTGTAAAGCTTATCGTTTTCTAAATGCCACACTGGGTATAATTCAGGATTTTTATTTACGTTGACTAACATCTTAGCGTACCATTTGTCGGGTTTACTCTGAATACTGTCAATGTGGGTAACAGCTCTGCTTAAGGCATCCGGGACTACATTTAATTTACCACTACGATGTTCGATATCAAAGTCATATTGGGACAACTGCACTGCCCATCGTGCCAAACGGCCACTAGGATTCTGTAGCTTTGTTAACCACAACAACGCGAAATGGTCAGTGATCACCTTGAACTTAACACCCTGTACATAACAGCGATATTTTGACAAGCCAAACATCAAACTCAAAAGTTCGAGTTCAGTAATTGTATAGTTACGCTCGGCCTTGCTTAGAGTACGTGAGGCATACGACACCACTCTCTCGTTCTCTCCCTCCCCTTGTGTCAAAACACAAGCGACGGCGTGAGTGCTTGCATCGCATTGTAAAACAAAAAGCTCGTCGAAATTTGGGCTTGCTAGTACCGGGGCAGTAATCAAACGCTGTTTTAATTCAAGGAAGGATTTTTCCGCAACGTCAGACCACTGGATACTTTGACGTTTTTGCCTACCCTTTATCAACTCGGTTATAGGAGCGGTTAATTCCGAAAAGCCACTAATAAAACGGCGGTACCAAGACGCCATGCCTAGAAACCTTTTAACCTCAGTTGTGTTTTTAGGTCGGGGATAATCGATAATAGCCTTGACTTTATCAGGGTTCGTATGAAGGCCATTTTTGTCTACTACGTAGCCTAGAAAAGATAAACTGGATTTGCAAAATTTGCACTTGTCAACATTTACAGTTAAATTGGCTGACTTCAAACTATCAAAAACCCGTAAAAGCGTTTTGAGGTGTTCGTCGAAAGTTTTGTTTACTACGATCAAATCATCAAGATA